>CAKJTW010000023.1:5000000-10000000 GCA_917880005.1 Nanger dama
TTTTTAATGGCTGAGTAATACTCCATTGTGTATATGTATCACAGCTTTCTTATCCATTTATCTGCTGATGGACATCTAGGTTGCTTCCATGTCCTGGCTATTATAAACCGTGCTGCGATGAATATTGGGGTACACATGGCTCTTTCAATTATGTTTTCCTTGGTGTGTATGCCCAGCAGTGGGATCACTGGGTCATAAGGCAGTTCTATTTCCAGTTTTTTAAAGAATCTCCACACTGTTCTCCAAAGTGGCTGTACTAGTTTGCATTCCCACCAACAGTGTAAGAGGGTTCCCTTTTCTCCACACCCTCTCCAGAATTTATTGCTTGTAGACTTTTGGATCACATCCATTCTGACTGGTGTGAAATGGTACCTCATTGTGGTTTTGATTTGCATGTCTCTAATAATGAGTGATGTTGAGCATCTTTTCATGTGTTTGTTAGCCATCTGTTTGTTTTCTTTGGAGAAGACTGTTTAGTTCTTTTACCATTTTTTGATTGGGTCATTTATTTTTCTGGAATTGAGCTGCAGGAGTTCCTTGTATATTTTTGAAGTTAGTTGTTTGTCAGTTGCTTCATTTGTTATTATTTTCTCCCATTCCGAAGGCTGTTTTTTCACCATGCTTATAGTTTCCTTTGTTGTGCAGAAGCTTTTAATTTTAATTAGATCTCATTTGTTTATTTTTGCTTTTATTTCCAGTATTCTGGGAGGTGGGTCATAGAGGATCTTGCTGTGATTTATGTCAGAGGGTGTTTTGCCTATGTTCTCCTCTAGAGTTTAATTGGAGGTTAATTGAAGTTCACAGTTCACACATTGCTCAAGCCTGGCTTGGAGAATTTTGAGCATTACAGACTGGGAGGCCTGGCGTGCTGTGATTCATGGGGTCACAAAGAGTCGGACACGACTGAGCGACTGAACTAACTAACTTACTAGCATGTGAGACGATTGCAATTGTGCAGTAGTTTGAGCATTCTTCGGATTGCCTTTCTTTGGGGTTGGATACATCTTTTTTTCATCCAGATGCCTTCGTATTTTAATTATATGATACACAAGCAATGTATTGCTGAGTTCTATTTTTTTATATGATCTACTTTGCCGACTAAGGTCCATCTAGTCAAGGCTGTGGTTTTTCCAGTGGTTATGTATGGGTGTGAGAGTTGGACTGTGAAGAAGGCTGAGTGCCAAAGAATTGATGCTTTTGAACTGTGGTGTTGGAGAAGACTCTTGAGAGTCCCTTGGACTGCAAGGAGATCCAACCAGTCCATCCTAAAGATCAGTCCTGAATATTCATTGGAAGGACTGTCTGAAGCTGAAACTCCAGTACTTTGGCCACCTCATGCGAAGAGTTGACTCACTGGAAAAGACTCTGATGCTGGGAGGGACTGGGGGCAGGAGGAGAAGGAGACAACTGAGGATGTCATGGCTGGATGGCATCACAGACTCGATGGACGTGAGTCTGAGTGAACTCTGGGAGATGGTGATGGACAGGGAGGCCTGGCGTGCTGCAGTTCATGGGGTCACAAAGAGTCGGACATGACTGAGCAACTGAACTGAACTGATTATTTTTGAAATTGCTACTGATCTGTTTGGATTCATTAATGCTATTTTGGGATATATTTTTTTCTCCTCTCTGTTTTCTTGTGTGTGTGTGTGTGTTAGTTGTGCAGTCGTGTTTAACTCTTTGCAACACCATGGACTATAGTCCACTAGGCTCCTCTGGCCATGAGATTTTCTAGGCAAGAATACTTGAGTAGGTTGCCACTTCCTTCTCCAGGGGATCTTCCCAACCCAGGGATCTGTTTTCTTGCTTTTTACTATTAATTTTCCCCATGCTACTTTTTTTCTCTCTTGCATTTTCTCTTTAATGGCTGTCCTAAAGAACTTCAATCAAGGGATTTAACACAACACAATGTAAAATTAAATCAGTATGAAAGCAAAGTAAGAACAGATCATTATTCTCTTAATTTTATCTAAGATATTATTTTTCCTAGATTAACATTCATGCCATATTTTTCACTTATAATTTCTTGCACCTCAGGAGCAAGAAATCTGAAATCACTTTCTCTCTCTCTTTTTTTCTTTTAGAAATACATATCTTAGAAATTCCTTAAGTATTATCTTAATCTATAAGTTAATATATTTTCCTTTGTCCTTGAAAGGTTGTTGTTCTTCAGTCACTAAGTCGTGTCCATTTTTTGTGACCCCATGGACTTCAGCAGGCCATGCTTCTCTGTATCTTACTATCTCCTGGAGTTTGCTCAAATTAATGTCCATTGAGTTGGTGATGCTATCTAACTATCTCATCATCTGTTGCTCCCTTCTCCTTTTGGCTTCAATCTTTCCCAGCATCAGGGCCTTTTCCAATGGGTTAGCTCCTCTTCTCAAGTGGCCAAAGTATTGGAGCTTCAGCTTCAGCATCAATCCTTCTAATGAATATTCAGGGTTGATTTCCTTTAGGATTGAGAGGTAGACTTTGAGAATAATGAATTTTAAGTTGACAGTAGTTCTCTCAAAGAAGGTTAAAGATAATGTTTAGTTATCTTCTGCTTTATATTACTATTGTCAATAGGTCAGATTTCAATTTTATTTTTGCCATTTGTAAGCAATTTCTCTTTTTCTTCTGGTTGCTTTTCAAATAATATTTTTGTCTTTGGTCCTATAGCTTTACAGCAACTTTGCTAAGTATATCTTGCTTTTTATTTATCCTATTTGTGATGTGCTAGACTTCCTGAAACTGAGGATTCATGACCTACATCAAGTCTGGAAAATACTTAGCCATTATCCCTTTAAATATTGTCTTTCTTCCATTATTTTGTGTTCTTCTCTTCCATAGTTCATTTATAAGTATGTCAGGTATTCTCTTTCTTTACTCCTTTTTTCTAATCACATATATTATTATTTGGGATACATATGTGTGTGTATGTAACTTACTCATTTTTGATTCTGGCTTATTCGTTTTTCAATAACAATGCATGACTTGTTTAACAATATATTTCATTTTATTATATTTTCAATTGAATTTAGTTGAAAACTTTGCCTGGTCATTTCAATAGTCTCTTGCTCTCATTCTTTATTCTTTAGTTATAGTTATAATACCCTGCCTTATTTATTCAAATATTGATTTATTTTTTTGTTCAGGTTGCTATAACAAAAATACTATAACTGGGTGACTTAGAAGAACATATTTATTTCTTCACAGTTTTCAAGGATGAGAAGTTCAAGATCTTGGTGCCAACAATTTTGTATCTGGTAAGAGCCTGCTTTTGACACACCTGTCTTCCTTACATCACATAAAGAATTAGTGCTCTCTGAGAGCACTAATCACTTTCATGAGGTCTCCTCCTTCATGAATTGATCACCTCTCAATGGCTGTACCTCCTAATATTATTGCCTTGGATTTGAACATCTGAATTTTGGGGTATCAGAAATATTCACACTGTATCAAACATATTAAGTACTTATGTTACAGTCTATGTCTGACTATTTCCCTGTTTTGGTTTAATCTGACTCCTCTATTGGTAGTGGCTTTTTCCCTCAGGGGTTTGGTAATTTTTGATGTGAAGTTCATGCTCCAAGGAACTTCATATTAGAATTATTTACTTAGTGGACCTAATGAATTGGCTTCCTTCCGGAAAGTATTTATACTTGTTTCTACTAGATATTTGGGATCAATACTAGTCTAAGTACATTGTAAATTTTCAGTTTTAAAAAAAAACAGAAAATAATACCTGAGAAATTTCCGTAGTAATATAGATCAGGGAAGTAATACAGGTCCAAGAAGTTCAAAGAACAGCAAGCAAGATAAATAACACTGTGTGTGTGTTACACACACACACTGAGTTAGAAAATCATATTCAAATTTCTAAACTCAAATATATATTAAAAATCTTAAAGACAATCAGAGGAAAAAATCAGAGGATTATTATCTACAGAAGAATAAAGATAAAATTTCTTATTAGAAACCAAACAAGCAAGAAGAGAGTGGAGTGGCACCTTTAAAGTGCTGAAAGGGAAAAAAAAGTCTGGTAAGCCAGAATTCTATACCCAGCAAAAACATATTTCAAAAACTAGAGGAGAAAAAAATTTCAGGCAAACAAAACTAAAGGATTCATTGATATCAAATCTACTCTATGAAAATACTACAGGAAGTTCCTTAGTCAGAAAGAATATGATATCAGTCAAAAATCTGGTTTAAATAAAAAGACAAAGCACTAGAAATGGAATAAATTAAGGTAAATCATCATTTTCTTATTTGTAATTACAATAAAAGAAAACTTCCTAATGTAAAAATAGTAACAATGTTAAGTGCAATTTTCACATATGTAAAGTAAAATATATGACGATAATGGCATGAAAAATGGGAGGAGGAACCGGTGAAATACTCTTATTGAGTCCAATGCTACATATGAAATGACAATACTACTTGAAAACAAATTCAGAATAATTTAAGGAGTTAACAGAGACAAAATGCAAATCATGAAAAATGTTCAACACAATAGAAAATAAATACATTTTAAAACAAGATAGTAGATATTGAATAAAATAATATTGCTAATCTCTCTTAATGTGAATGAGGTAACACTCAGTTAAAAGACAGAGATTATCAAAATGGGTACAAAAGTAAAATCCAACTATATACCCCTTATGAGAATGAATGGGTCTATTCTAGCCTCTCTAGACCTTTCCTTTATAAGACCTACCCCTATCATGATTAAAGATGACACATAAATCAGATGGTTTCACATACAAATTTGATCCAAGTCTTTGATATTTATTCTTGACTCTTGCAGTTGTCCTTGCTCCACTCCACTCTAAAGATAACACAACAGAGATCCCCTTAAGGGGTCCTGTTAAAAACTAAAAATAGTTAAGAAATTACTTCATTTTACTAATTTCCTTTCTTCCATCATCAGCTTACAATTTGCTTCATTTCCTTTCAACAGAATGTATCTGTAGGTTTATAAAGTTTTTAGAAAATGTTTTATAAAAAAACTTCTTTGCTCAAATGCTTAAACTCCAGAGAAGAATCTATATATAGTTGATGCAAAAGAAAGAAATTAACAAAAACTCACAAACTTCTTGCAAAACAGGTAGAGGCAAACTCTTGACTAATTATGTCACAGAATTAAATACAGTCTACTGTGAAAAGAAGAGAGGTGAAAAGAAAAGAAGAAAAGGAAAGATATAAGCATCTGAATGCAGAGTTCCAAAGAATAGCAAGAAGAGATAAGAAAGCCTTCTTCAGCAATCAATGCAAAGAAATACAGGAAAAGAACAGAATGGGAAAGACTAGAGATCTATTCAAGAAAATCAGAGATACCAAAGGAACATTTCATGCAAAGATGGGCTCAATAAAGGACAGAAATGGTATGGATCTAACAGAAGCAGAAGATATTAAGAAGAGATGGCAAGAATAGACGGAAGAACTGTACAAAAAGATCTTCACAACCCAGATAATCATAATGATGTGATCACTAATCTAGAGCCGGACATCTTGGAATCTGAAGTCAAGTGGGCCTTAGAAAGCATCACTATGAAGAAACCTAGTGGAGGAGATGGAATTCCAGTTGAGCTGTTTCAAATCCTGAAAGATGATGCTGTGAAAGTGCTGCACTCAATATGCCAGCAAATTTGGAAAACTCAGCAGTGGCCACAGGACTGGAAAAGGTCAGTTTTCATTCCAATCCCAAAGAAGGGTAATGCCAAAGAATGCTCAAACTACCACACAATTGCACTCATCTCACATGCTAGTAAAGTAATGCTCAAAATTCTGCAAGCCAGGCTTCAGCAATACGTGAACCGTAAACTCCCTGATGTTCAAGCTGTTTTTAGAAAAGGCAGAGGAACCAGAGATCAAATTGCCAACATCCGCTGGATCATGGAAAAAGCAAGAGAGTTCCAGAAAAACATCTATTTTTGCTTTATTGACCATGCCAAAGCCTTTGACTGTGTGGATCACAATAAACTGTGGAAAATTCTTCAAGAGATGGGAATACCAGACCACCTAACTTGCCTCTTGAGAAATCTGTATGCAGGTCAAGGAAGCAACAGTTAGAACTGGACATGGAACAACAGACTGGTTCCAAATAGGAAAAGGAGTACGTGAAGGCTGTATATTGTCACCCTGCTTATTTAACTTCTATGCAGAGTACATCATGAGAAACTCTGGACTGGAAGAAACACAAGCTGGAATCAAGATTGCCAGGAGAAATATCAGTAACCTCAGATATGCAGATGACACCACCCTTCTGGCAGAAAGTGAAGAGGAGCTAAAAAGCCTCTTGAAGAAAGTGAAAGAGGAGAGTGAAAAAGTTGGCTTAAAGGTCAACATTCAGAAAACGAAGATCATGACATCCGGTCCCATCACTTCATGGGAAATAGATGGGGAAACAGTGGAAACAGTGTCAGACTTTATTTTGGGGGCTCCAAAATCACTGCAGATGGTGACTGCAGCCATGAAATTAAAAGACGCTTTCTCCTTGGAAGGAAAGCTATGACCAACCTAGATAGTATATTCAAAAGCAGAGACATTACTTTGCCGACTAAGGTCCGTCTAGTCAAGGCTATGGTTTTACCAGTGGTCATGTATGGATGTGAGAGTTGGACTGTGAAGAAGGCTGAGCGCCAAAGAATTGATGCTTTTGAAATGTGGTGTTGGAGAAGACTCTTGAGAGTCCCTTGGACTGCAAGGAGATCCACCCAGTCCATTCTGAAGGAGATCAACCCTGGGTGTTCTTTGGAAAGAATGAATCTAAAGCTGAAGCTCCAGTACTGTGGCCACCTCATGCAATAAGTTGACTCATTGGAAAACACTCTGATGCTGGGAGGGATTGGGGGCAGGAGGAGAAGGGGACGACAAAGGATGAGATGGCTGGACTGCATCACAGACTCGACAGACGTGAGTCTGAGTGAACTCCGAGAGATGGTAATGAACAGGGAGTCCTGGAGTGCTGCGATTCGTGGGGTCGCAAAGAGTCAGACACGACTGAGCAACTGAACTGAACTGAACTAGTCAGTGGAATATAATCATAGGAAGGCCTTTTTAAATAAAGAATATGGATTCTATGTTTCTTTATCAGAAACAATACCTAGGGGTAGAAAACCTGAAATCTCATTAAGGAACTTGAGTTAGGGGGAATTAAGATATAAAAATTATTAAGCTCAAACTAAACATCTAGTGTTCAACCAACTTAAAAATGTGTGTGCATGTGTGTGTGTGCTCACAAAAGCAGAGAAATTGGAGGAGGCTGTGAAGCTTCTGAGTGCTGAAGGAAGGGGCCAAAGTATGTTCAGAAAGAATATAATTAGAAGAAGTATCAGTAAACATTCAGGATGCAACATCCAGTTACATGGATTTGTTTCAGAGAAGAAAATGTCAGGAGGAAATGACTGCTGAGTGAGGTTCAGAGCCCCTCACAAAATTATAGGAGTGATAGCCATCTCTCTTTATCTTAATTGCTTGTTTTAATCACCCATATCCCTTCTTAGGCAATGAGAACTATTTGAGAGGAGCTGTAACTCTCATATTGTCCACAGTGTATTTCTTGTCTTTGCTAAATAAATGAGAGATCTTGAAGGATAGGAAAAATCACCTTCTATCAGCCCCTTCATTATTATACTCAACTCATTCTAAAATAATTAAATCAGAATAATGATAAATGTCATCTAAGCAAAACTGGTACAAGAGTCACATTGCTTAAACCACCCTTCAAAACACACTCAGTCCCAAGTTCTTCTCATTGTGCATGAAATTCTTGTAACAAAGAAAAAAATTAAACAAAAATTTAAGGACCAGTTGAGAATATTTTAGTATAAATTTTCAAACAATCAACTAGAGAAAATAAAGAACATCCTTCTGTGTTAGATTTCTACTGCAATTATGCTACATAACAATAACCCAAAACCACAGTGGCTTATATGAAAAACTTTTGTTGTTGTTTTACTCTAATGTCAGTAGAATGGCTGGTGCTGATCTGATTTCATCTTTGGTTGGCAGTACTTAGCCTAGTCTTCCAGTTGGATTTAAGTCTCACTACATAGTTAACCAACATCTTTATGGAACAGGATCTCATCAAGGAAGACAGCAGAAGGATAAGAAATAAAATCAATAATGAAAGCCCATTTTTATTCTCTGAACACATCACATGGACTCCCATTCCTTTAGCACAAGGAACAAGTACTATAACAGTGGAGTAAATTAATACTCCACCTACTCTAGAAAAAAATACTACAATGTCCCATGGCAAATGCTTGGGCATATAATTCTATAAAAAATAGGCAGTGAAAAACTGGGAACAATTATTCAAGATACTACGTGTAACTTTCAGGTTTTAATAACAAGAAGGTAAAGAATGGGCTTTCCAGGTGGTGCTAGTGGAAACGAATCCACCTGCCAATGCAGGAGACACAAGAGACATGCATTCAATCTCTGGGTTGGGAAGTTCCCTTGAAGTAGGAAATTTCAAGCCACTCCAGTTTTCTTGCCTGGAAAATACCATGGACAGAGGATCCTGGAGGGCTACAATCCATGGACTCATAAAGAGTCAGACACGAATGAGCACACATCTGCATACACACACACACACACGGAAAGAATAGAGCAAGAGGAAGCTGCATGTCTAAAACTGGTTACTCCCAAACTTATTTTGAAGAAATACTTAGCACATACATTTTAGCCCACACTAGACTCTACTAGCATTCTCTAGGTACAAACACAAGTCGTATATGTCCTAAAGCTCTTCTTCCAGTTCCTTAGCACAGCACGTTTTTGGACATACCAAGTCTGCTCTCTTCTGGAACACTCCTACCTTTACTCTTTCTGTAGCCATTCCCTCCTCATAGTGAAGGTTTCAGCTGAAATGTTGCCTTTTCAGAAAGCCTTTTCCACCACCTCCCCACCATCCACAACCTAAGTCAGAATATCATTACAATCTTTCAGGGAAGCTTTACTGTGTCCATCTCAATTTGCCATCTTTTAACTGTTTCAGTTCCATCCCTCATTGCCAGTCACATGAGGGCAAAATCATAACTGTTTCTACCACTGTGACTAACACTAATTCTAGAAGAGAATAGGTGATAAATAAGCATTTATTGACTCAATGAATGGACAATTTTTTCACAAATGACAGTTTTTGTTAACACAGACATTTCAAGTTCCAATCACATATGCTAAAGTAGACATTTTTCCTGAACTAATTAGCTGCATATTGCCAAGTATGTTGCTCTAGAGAATCTCTAGTGTTGCATTATCCAAAATGGCAGCCACTAGTCATGTGAAACTAAACCTTTTTTTTTTTTCCATCCTGAACCCTCCTCAAGAAACTAAACTTTAAATTCAGTTCAGTTCAGTTGCTCAGTCATGTCTGACTCTTTGCGACCCCATGAATCTCAGCATGCCAGGTCTCCCTGTCCATCACCAGATCCCAGAGTTCACCCAAACTCATGTGCATCAAGTCAGTGATCCCATACAGCCATCTCATCCTCTGTCATCCCCTTCTCCTCCTGCCTCCAATCCCTTCCAGCATCAGGGTCTTTTCCAATGAGTCAGCTCTTCACATGAGGTGCCCAAAGTATTGGAGTTTCAGCTTCAGCATCAGTCCTTCCAATGAACACCCAGGACTGATCTTTAGGATGGACTGGTTAGGTCTCCTTGCAGTCCAAGGGACTCTCAAGAGTCTTCTCCAACACCACAGTTCAAAAGCATCAATTCTACAGCGCTCAGCTTTCTTCACAGTCCAACTCTCACATCCATACATGACCTCTGGAAAAACTTTAAATTAATTTATATTAATTAAAATTTAAAATTCACTTCTTCAGTTGCAGAGGCCACATCCCAATTGCTCAGAAGCCACATGAAGGAAGAGCCAGAAGTGAGATTGCTGCTCATATTGTGGTTCTACTGTTAAATTTTTGAGGAAACTCTACACTGTTTTCCATACTGGGCATACCATTCCCACCAATAGTATGCAAGCATTCCAATTACTCCACATCTTCACCAACACTTGTTGCCTTTTGTTTATTTTGATATGAGCCATCCTAACAGTTATTCTGATATTTCATTGTAATTGTGATTAACATTTTCCTGATGATTAATGATGTTAAATGCATTTCCCTATACTTCTTGACCATTTCTATGTCTTCTTTTGAAAAAATGTCTACTCAAGGCCTTCACCTATGTTTTAATTGAGTTTTTAGTTTTCTACAATTCAGATGTAACATTTCCTTTATGTTTTGATAATAACCCCCTTACCTGATGTCTGGTTTACAAATATCTTCTCCCATCCCACAGGTTGCCTTATCAGCCTGTAAGTTGTTTTCTTTGTTGTGCAGAAACTTTTTAGTTTGATGTTTATTCCACTTGTTTATTTTCCTTTGTTGCCTATGTTTTAAATGTCATATCCATGAAATTATTGCCAATTTAGCACATCCATGTTTATTGCAGCATTATTCACAATAGCCAAAATATAAAATAAAATAAAATGTTCAGAAGCAGATGAATAAAGAAAATATATATGTCAAAAGAAATATTATCTAACCATTTAAATATTATTTTTAATATAAACTGATTTATTTTAATTGAAGCAGAATACACTACCAAAATGTCTGGTTTCCAAGGACCAGTTTACAAAGCCTGACAATCTCATTCAACCTACCCAAAGTACACTTGCTGGTCATGCAAGACCTTCAGTTCAGTTCAGTTTAGTTCAGTTCAGTCGCTCAGTCGTATCCGACTCTTTGCGACCCCATGAATCATAGCACACCAGGCCTCCCTGTTCATCACCATCTCTCGGAGTTCACTCAGACTCACGTCCATCGAGTCCGTGATGCGATCCAGCCATCTCATCCTTTGTCGTCCCCTTCTCCTCCTGCCCCCAATCCCTCCCAGCATCAGAGTCTTTCCCAATGAGTCAACTCTTCCCATGAGGTGGCCAAAGGACTGGAGTTTCAGCTTTAGCATCATTCCTTCCAAAGAAATGCCAGGGTCGATCTCCTTCAGAATGGACTGGTTGGATCTCCTTGCAGTCCAAGGGACTCTCAAGAGTCTTTTCCAACACCACAGTTCAAAAGCATCAATTCTTTGGCACTCAGCCTTCTTCACAGTCCAACACTCACATCCATACATGACCACAGGAAAAACCATAGCCTTGACTACATGGACCTTAGTCAGCAAAGTAATGTCTCTGCTTTTGAGTATTCTATCTAGGTTGGTCATAACTTTCCTTCCAAGGAGTAAGCATCTTTTAATTTCATGGCTGCAGTCACCATCTGCAGTGATTTTGGAGAACCCCTCCAAAATAAAGTCTGACACTGTTTCCACTGTTTCCCCATGTATTTGCCATGAAGTAATGGGACCAGATGCCATGATCTTCGTTTTCTGAATGTTGAGCTCTAAGCCAACTTTTTCACTCTTCTGTTTCACTTTCATCAAGAGGCTTTTTAGCCCCTCTTCACTTTCTGCCATAAGGGTGGTGTCATCTGCATATCTGAGGTTATTGATATTTCTCCTGGCTATCTTGATTCCAGCTTGTGTTTCTTCCAGTCCAGCGTTTCTCATGATGTACTCTGCATAGAAGTTAAATAAGCAGGGTGACAATATACAGCCTTCATGTACTCCTTTTCCTATTTGGAACCAGTCTGTTGTTCCATGTCCAGTTCTAACTGTTTCTTCCTGATCTGCATACAGATTTCTCAAGAGGCAGGTTAGGTGGTCTGGTATTCCCATCTCTTTCAGAATTTTCCACAGTTTATTGTGATCCACACAGTCAAAGGCTTTGGCATAGTTAATAAAGTAGAAATAGATGTTTTTCTGAAACTCTCTTGCTTTTTCCATGATCCAGCAGATGTTGGCAATTTGATCTCTGGTTCCTCTGCCTTTTCTAAAACCACCTTGATCATCAGGGAGTTCAAGACCTTAAGGGGCATTTATGATTGAACTGGGTAACTTTCCTAAATTTCAAAAAATATTTCCCACTAATGTTTACAATAGGACAATGTAGTTTACTGAGTCAAACTAATTGTCTGTCATTTCTAAGATCAGCTCACTCAGGTTTGAAAATGCCACATAGTTACCTATGGTTCTCTCCACTTTTGTTTTGCCCATCTTGTAATGGGAAAAATAATAACTCAGATCTATCAACTATTCTCTCCTTAACTATCTCTATGTGTCTCTTTTCTTCCGTATGTGCTGTGTTAAGATCTTATTTGGATGATTTGCAGTTGATCTTCCTTCTGGACATTCATATGTATGTATATATATATATGTATATATATACACATACATATATATATATAATAGATTGGCCAAAAATTGTGCAGGTTTCTCCATAAGATGCTACAGAATCAAGTGAAATTTGTATCTAACCCACTATATATACATTTATTTAGTGAGTGTGTATATATACACTACATTTGTATATGTGTGTGTATATTTTTATTTAATGAGTATGTATGTGTATACTACATATGTATAGATATGTGTATATATATTTTACATATAGGAAAAGGCAATGGCACCCCAGTCCATTACTCTTGCCTGGAAAATCCCATGAATGGAGGAGTCTGGAAGGCTGCAGTCCATGGGGTCGCTAAGAGTCGGACATGACTGAGCGACTTCACTTTCACTTTTCACTTTCATGCATTGGAGAAGGAAATGGCAACCCACTCCAGTGTTATTGCATGGGGAGTCCCAGGGATGGGGGAACCTGGTAGGCTGCCGTCTATGAGGTCACAGAGTCGGACATGACTGAAGCGACTTAGCAGCAGCATTTTACATATATAAACCCATGATGAACACATGAACAAGCCCTACTGCATTCTCATAGGTTTACCTTAACTTCTTAACATATGTCTTTAATTTGTCTGGTAAATATTGAGGATATCATATAGGAAAATCTTGTATCATGCCAGAAACCACTTAACAATGTAGGTTCAAAACTGCCATGCAAAGGCAATTATTTTTAAAACATTGTCTTATTTGATCTCTTCCTTTTTCCTTAGTGGTTTTTCACGGACCTACTGCTCTCTCCTCTTTAAAACAAATGTTAAAACCTAAGCTCTGGTGGTCTGAAACTTAATTTGTAAGAAGTGTATTCCATTTGGCAATTTGAGATTAAGAAACAGTGCAAAAAAGGCAAGACTATATCAGTATTAAACTGTGTATGTATGGTGAGAAGAGAAAGATTTAAGCTCTATACTCACAACAGAAACTTTTCAGCAGCTTAAAGACGGAGATGACATCAGAATTCATGAAGTCATGTTTGGGCCACCCTAGAGCATAAATGAACCCCTTCTGCATAGTGTTGATGTACGTGCATGTGTGCTAAGTCACTTCAGTCACATCTGACTCTTTGAGACCCTATGGACTGTAGTCCACCAGCCTCTTGTGTCCATGGCATTCTCCATGCAAGAATACTAGAGTAGGTTGGTACCCTCCTGCAGGGGATCTTCCCAACCCAAGGATAGAACCCTTGTCTCTTAAGTCTCCTGCATTGTTAGGTGGGTTCTTTACCACTAGTACCACCTGAGAAGCCCTCTTTAAATTTTCAATTCTTCAGTTTGGGGAGAAAAGAATTGTGGGGAGAGAGCAAATTAGCCAAGATGGTGTGTTGAGGCTCTCTTGCCCTATGTTTTGTAAATAAGGACTAGGTAACAGCTGAGAGCATTTGTAGCACTGTTCATGCGTACCACGAGGTACTCACTTGGTGACGAACTACTTTGCGCTCTGTATATACGAGCTCCAGCTTAAAAGTGCCGAGACTACTGCTGCATCACAGCTGTGTCCATTTTGTCAGCCAAGAGGAGAGAGGCTGTATTGTGCTGTGTTATGTTATGGCTGCTGATAACAGTTGCTGCACCAGCCAGGAAAGAATAAATGTGTCTGCAGTTTCTATGACTCCAGTCTTCTTCCAGCCTCTTAGCTCGCGCCTTGCCTACGCTAGGTTGAGTGAACAGTGCGGAGAGTGACACACAGCGAGACAACTGGTGTCGCGAACAGGATGAAGAGCAATACGATCATTACAGTCAATTCTCAAATATTCACAGTGGGAAAACAAAACAAAACAAAAAGTTTGGATAATTCCAAATACTAAATAAGCTAAATTTAAATTTGATACTAAAATGTATTTTAACATTTTAATATTAGTAAACCAAGGTTTTTAGAAATTTCCTGTCAAGTAGAACCCTGAAACCACATTGTGAAGACCTCAACAAGATTAAAGATTGTCCAAAATCCTTCATACTTGTCATCTTTTTCCCTGTCCTCTCCCCACAATTCCATTCTGCAACCCATCCAAACTAGGAATCAGCTAATAAAGGATCTGTTTTCTTTCAAATTTCTTTTTGCTTGAGAGAAAGTGGGGATGGTTAAGCATTTACATTTTATAGGACTTTGTGAATAAACGCGAGTAGCTAGTTGAAATGTCAAGGATATTTTGAGTATATTAGGCTCAATCACCTGTGTAGCTCTCCTCTGTAATTCCCCCTCCCCTCTTCCTTGTCACTTTTATCTAGAACTTTCAGTTAGGTTCAGTTCAGTTGCTCAGTCGTGTCCTACTCTTTGCGACCCCATGAATCGCAGCACGCCAGGCCTCCTGGTCCATCACCAATTTGCATTTTCAGTGCAAAATTGTGGGTGTCTCTTAGTTTTTGTGGGTGTCTCAGTTTTGCACATCTGGAAACATGCTTATTTAATACTTTCAAATGATGATTTAGTTCTATCTTCTTTCCCTTTGCGTTTTGGTAACACTGCTACGTTGCTTTTAGGGGCTTCCCTGGTGGCTCAGTGGTAAAGAATCCTCCTCCCAATGCAGGAGACATGGGTTTGATCCCTGGGTAGGAAGATCTTCTGGAGAAGGAAATGACAACCCAATCCTATATTCTTGCCTGGGAACTCTATGGACAGAGGAGCCTGGTGGGTTACAATCCTTGGGGTCACAAAACAGTGAAACAGGACTTAGAGACTAAACAACAGCAACAATTTCAACTTTTCACTTTATTCTTGATGTTCTGCAACTTCACTTCAGTTAATCTTTCTGAATTTATCCCATTTAATCTGACAAGTACTTGGTGTGCACTTTCCATTTGAAGACATATTTTCCCAGCAGTAATGAAAGTGTCAGCCCTAATCCTTTTCAATATTTCCTCTCAACTATCTCTCTCTTCTCTTCTTAGAAAAGTTATATATGTTAAATGTCTCTCAATCTGTCTTCCATTGTCCCAGTTTCTCTTCCAGGATTATACTTTTTGTATCAGTCTACATAGCATCATGAGTGAATTCCTCAGTGTGTGTTCAGTCGCTCAGTCATGTCTTCCTCTCTGTGGCTCCATGAACTATAGCACGTCAGGCTTCTCTGTCCCTGGAATCTTCCAGGCAAGAACACCTCAATGGATTGCCATTATCTGCTCCAGGGGATCTTCCCAAGCCAGGGCTCGAACCCATATCTTTGTGTCTTCTGCAGTGGCAGGCAAATTGTTTAGCACTGTGCCACCTGGGAAGCCTGAATTCCTCAGTAACATCATCCAATTCAGAAACTACCTTTATTGTAAATAAGCAGCTGGAGGATTTTTAAATTTCAGTGACTGTATATTTCTTCATATCCAGACTTTCTAACAGATTTTTCTCTGTATCCATCTACCATCATACATAGCTGACTGTTTCTGTTTTACAATTTTTGTTAACTGTCCTTAAATTTATTTATTATAAAATTCATTTTGCAATTTACTAGAAGTTCATTTCTATTCTGAGGGTTTATTTTGTTGGCTATCTTTTTTGGTATTATTATTCCCAAGTGGGTTTTATTTTTATTTTTTCATTGGAGGAAAATTGCTTTGCAATGTTCTGCTAGTTTCTGCCACATAGCAATGTAAATCAGCCATAATTATATAATCTCCCTCTTAAGCCTCCCTCCCCCATTCCACCCCTCTAGGTCATCACAGAGTGCCGGGATGGGTCCTCCATGTTGTATAACAACTTTTCACCAGCCATCTAATTTACACAAGGTAGTGTATATATGTCAAAGCTACTTTCTCTACTCATCCCACTCTTTCCTTCCTCTACCATGTCCACAAGTCCATTCTCTTTATCTGTATCTTTATTCTTCCCCTGCATATAGGTTCATCAATACCGTTTTTCTAGATTCCATATATATGAATCAATATGTTATACTTGTTTTTCTCTTTCTGACTTACTTAACTCTATGCAACAGACTTTACGTTCATCCACCTCACTAGAACTGACTCAAATTTATTCCTTTTATGGCTGAGTAATATTCCATTGTATATATGTACCACAACTTCTGTATCCATTCACTTGTTGATGGACATCTAGATTGGTTCAGGCCCTAGCTATTGTAAGTAGTGCTGCTATGAATTTTGGGGTACATGTGTTTTCAGTTATGGTTTTCTCAGGTATATGTCCCCTTAGTGGGTCATATGATAGTTTCATTCCCAGCTTTTAAGGAATCTCCTTACTGTCCTCCAGACAGGCTGTATCAATTTACATTCCCACCACCAGTTTAAGAAGTTTCCCTTTTCCCCACATCCTCTCCAAAATTTATTGCTTATAGATTTTTTTTTTTTTTTGATGATAGCCATTCTGATCAGTGTGGGGTAATATCTCATTGTACAGGGAGGCCTGGTGTACTGCAGTTCATGGGGTCACAAAGAGTCAGACATGACTGGACTGAGCAACTGAACTGAACTGAATAATTAGTGATGCTGAGTATCTTTTCATGTGTTTACTTGGTCATCTGTATGTCTTCTTTGGAGAAACGTCTGTTTGGGTCTTCTGCCCATTTTTGATTGGGCTGTTTACTTTTCTTATATTGAGCTGTATGAACTGCTTATACACTCTGGAGATTAATTCTTTGTCAGTTGTTTCAGTTTTCAATTTTTTTCTCCTATCCTGAGGGTTTTCTTTTATCTTGTTTATTGTTTCCTTTGCTGTCCAAAAACTTAAATTTAATTAGGTCCCATTTGCTTATTTTTATTTCCGTTACTCTAGGAGGTGTGTCAAAGAGGATCTTGCTGTCATTTATGTCAAAGATATAATGTTTTTGCTTATGTTTTCCTTTAAAAGCCTTATAGTTTCTGGCCTTACCTTTAAATATAATGTTTAATCCACTTTGAGTTTATTTCTGTGTATGGTGTTATGAAGTGTTATAGCTTTATTCTTTTACATGTAGCTATCTAATTTTCCCAGCACCACTTATTGAAAAGGCTATCTTTTCTCTATTTTATATTCTTGCCTCTTTTGTCAAAGATAAGGTGCCCATAGGTCCATGGGCTTATCTCTGGGCTTTCTACCTTGTTCAGTTGGTCTATATTTCTGTTTTTGTACCAGTACCATACTGTCTTGATGACTATAGCTTTGTAGTGTAGTCTGATGTCAGGAAGGTTGATCTTCCAACTCTGTTTTTCTTTATCAAGGTTGCTTTGGCTATTTGGGGTCTTTTGTGTTTCTATACAAATTGTGAAATTTTTGTTCTTGTTCTGTGAAAAATAGAAATTAGTAGTTTGTTAGGGATTACTTTGCATCTGTAGATTGCTTTGAGCACTATAGTCATTTTCACAATATTGATTCTTCCAATTCAAGAACTAGGTATACCTCTCCATCTGTATCATCTTTGATTTCTTTCCTCAGTTTTATAGTTTTCTGCATACAGCTCTTTTGTCTTTTTAGGTAGATTTATTCCTAGATATATTATTCTTTTGTTGCAATGGTAACTGGGATTGTTTCCTTAATTTCTCCTTTGATTTTTCATTGTTGGTGTATAGAAATGCAAGGGATTTCTATGTGTTAATTTTATATCCTGTGACTTTATTCATTGATTAGCTGTAGTAATTTTCTGGTGGCATCTTTAAGGTTTTCTTTGTATAGTATTATGTCATCTGCAAACAGTGAGAGTTTTATTTCTCCTTTTCAATTCCTGAATTCCTTTATTTCTTTTTCTTCTCTGATTTCAGTGGCTAGGACTTCCAAAGCTATGTTGAATGACAGTGGTGAGAGTGGACACCTTTGTCTTTTCCTGATCTTACAGGAAATTATTTTAGTTTTTCACTATTGAGAATAATCTTTTTAAGGAATCTCCACACTGTCTTCCATAGTGGCTGTACTAGTTTGCATTCCCACCAGCAGTGTAAGAGGGTTCCCTTTTCTCCACATCCTCTCCAGCATGTATTGCTTGTAGACTTTTGGATCACAGCCATTCTGACTGGTGTGAAATGATACCTCATTGTGGTCTTGATTTGCATTTCTCTGATAATAAGTGATGTTGAGCATCTTTTCATGTGTTTGTTAGCCATCCATATGTCTTCTTTGGAGAAATGCCTATTTAGTTCTTTGGCCCTTTTTTTTATTGGTTCGTTTATTTTTCTGGAGTTGAGCTGCAAAAGTTGCTTGTATATCTTTGAGATTAGTTGTTTGTCAGTTGTTTCATTTGCTATTGTTTTCTCCCATTCATAAGGCTGTCTTTTCACCTTGCTTATAGTTTCCTTTGTTGTGCAGAAGTTTTTAATTTTAATTAGATCCCATTTGTTTATTTTTGCTTTTATTTCCAGTATTCTGGGAGGTGGATCATAGAGGATCCTGCTGTGATTTATGTCAGAGAGTGTTTTGCCTATGTTTTATTCCTTAAAAAATTGCAAATAGAACTTCCTTATGATCCAGCAATCCCACTGCTGGGCATACACACCGAGGAAACCAGAATTGAAAGAGACACATGTACCCCAATGTTCATTGCAGCACTGTTTATAATAGCCAGGACATGGAAACAACCTAGATGTCCATCAGCAGATGAATGGATAAGAAAGCTGTGGTACATATACACAATGGAGTACTACTCAGCCCTTAAAAAGAATACATTTGACTCAGTTCTAATGAGATGGATGAAATTGGAGCCAATTATACAGAGTGAAATAAGCCAGAAAGAAAAACACCAATACAGTATACTGACACATATATATGGAATTCAGAAGGATAGTAATGAAGACCCTCTATGTGAGACAACAAAAGAGACTCAGAGGTATAGAACGGACTTTTGGACTCTGAGGGAGAGGGAGAGGGTGGGATGATTTGGGAGAACGGCATTGAAACATGTATACTATCTTGTAAGAATGAAGCGCCAGTCTATGTTCAATACAGGATGCAGGACGCATGGGGCTGGTGCATGGGATGATTCAGGGAGATGATATGGGGTGGGAGGTGGGAGGGGGCTTCGGCATTGGGAGATCGTGGACACCTGTGGCTGATTCATGTCAATGTATGGCAAAACAAATACAGTATTGTAATTTAAAAAATTTAAAAAAAGAAAAAAACACAATGTTAAAACAACAACAATAAAGTACTTTTCAATTAAAAAAAATTAAAAAAATTTTAAAAAAAGAGAATAATCTTTGCTGTGGGTTTGTCATATGTGCCCTTTATTATGTTGAAGTAATTTCCATCTTTGGCCACTTTCTGGGGTGGTTTACTACAAATTGGTGTTGAATTTTGTCAAAAACTTTCTCTGCATCTATTGAGATGATCATACGATTTTTATCTTTCAATTTGTTAATATGGTATATCATGTTGATTGATTTGCACATATTGCAGTCTCCTTGTATCTGTGGAATAAAGCCCACTTGATTCAAGTGCTGTTTAGTTTTCAGGTTTATCTTAAGTGTTGGAGTAAGTAGGGTTAGCAACATTTTTGATTTGCCTAAGATAATGCAAATTTCAGTACTAAAACTGGAAAAGTCCCAGGAAAATTAAAAGTTGGTGATGTTATTGTGCTCTCTCTCTCTCTCTGGCTAATGGTTTTGACTTTGCCTTCCTCCAGTTCCCCAGGACATGTACATCTAAAACAGTCATCTACTGACAGTTGAGGACACTTATCCGACAAAAGGATACTTTTTCTGAACCAGCAAAAGGCTTAGACCAACAGCTTCACAAAAACCTGAAGGATGAGATGGGGAGGGATGTGGGAGGGGGTTCAGGATGGGGAACACATGTACACCCATGGCTGATTCATGTCAATGTATGGCAAGAAACACTACAATATTGTAAAGTAAATAGCCTCCAATTAAAATAAATTAATTAATTTTTTTAAAAAAACCTGAAATGTAAGCACTGATCCTGCCTCTTTTGAATCTCTTTTTATGATAGAGGAAAACCAATGCCACCTCCAGTTTCATATAAGGAGATTAACTCAGTTCCCAAACACAAGTTGGTGCAACAGCCATTCATTCTCAGGGGTCAAGTTCCCAGCCACCCTGGCCTCCTCCCAGACCAGGTGCACAGTGGATCTGTCACTTCAGTCTCATCTTGCCACTTTCCCTATTCTCTCTCTCTGTTTCATAGTATACCTACATTCTTCTAGTATATTAGTAATGTTGTTTATAATATCTTTGTTTTTTTTTCTTTTTTTTGGAACAGAGGATAAAGCTTAAAATTAGACTTCACAAACCATTTTGTCCAAAACTTTATCATAAATGTAAAACAGTTAAACACCATGTCTGTAGACAATCTTATAGTGTCTGTCAAATGCTGTATGACTACTAACTCTTTTCAGCATTTTCTATGTTCAATCTATGATGCAACAACCATTAATATGTGAAAGGAATTTGGCAAATCTTCAGAGTTTAGATATTCACCAATTTCAAGTTGTGAAAACACAACTGAGAATCAGAAATTTCAGAAAGTTATGCTTGACAACAATAAGAACAGTTGTCTCAAAGTTCAAGAAGAAATTACAGTCTTCTTAGCCACAGAAAGTTATAATTCACCAGCATGTAAGACCATTGGAAAACGCAGAAAAGTTATAATTCACCAGCATGTAAGACCATTGGAAGAAGAGGTTTTATTCATCTTTGTATTCTTAGCATAGTATCTGTCACATATTAAGCACTCAACGCATTATGAGTGAAGTTGTTTGAACTTTAAAGAGCATTCCCTAAATCTTTACTCAGAGTCTAATCACTTTTACTTTATATAAATTTTTGTAACTTGTTTGACAGCACATTAAAAGAAAAAGAAAAGCAAAAGAGAAAACAGAATAAAATTTTAAAGGCAGACACGGGATTCAAACAGACTAGTCCAAATAGATGGTTATATGTTAATAGATCCCAAGAGCATCACTATATAATGACATGATATAAAAACTAAAATATATAATGATTCTCTTGATTCAGGAAGAAAAGATTGAATTACATAAGTATGTTTAGCTTACAAAGACAGCATAAGGAAATGTATATTTTAGAATGACTCCCATATCCAATGGGTAACTTTTTTTAAAGAGGTGTTCATTCTTGAAGCTATTAAAACCTAAACTCTTTGGAACTCAGCTGTTGCTAACAGTGCTACCCTTGGAAGCTGAAAACAGTTGAAATCTTTTGGCATAATAAAATCACTGTTATGTGTCATTATCATGAAAAAGCCAGTCCCAGAAAAGCATTTTCTTCCCAAAAAATAATGCTACCCTTGGTGGTATTTGAGTTGTAATTAACTTTTCGGTGGCTCATACCATGCTCAAGCCCACAAGTGTGCCTTAAAGATTACAGAGGTAGAGAAAATTTTTGCCTCTGAAAAAGTGTTTGGCTTCACCTTTCATTATAGAATTTCTCCTGATTTGCTTGTCCATCTCAGCATATATTTTGGTTTTCAAGTCTCCCTCCAGGATCTTGCCTCCATGACTTTCACCACTTAAATCTTGTCCAGTCTTTTTCCCATCCCATGTTGATTGCTGTTCAGTTCAGTCACTCGGTCATGTCCAACTCTGTGACCCCATGGACTCCAGGATGACAGGATTCCCTTTCCATCAACAGCTCCTGAAGCTTGTTCAGACTCATGTACATCAAGTTGGTGATGTCATCCAACCATCTCATCCTCTGTTGTGCCCTTCTCCTCCTGCTTTCAATCTTTCCCAGCATTAGGGTCTTTTCCAATGAGTCAGTTCTTCATACCAGGTGGCCAAAGTATTGGGTGCTTCAGCTTCAGCATCAGTCCTTCCAATGAACATTCAAGATTGATTTCCATTAGGATTGACTGGTTTGATCTCTTTGCATTACAAGGGACTCTCTGGAGTCTTCTCCAAAAGCAGTCCAAAAGTATCAATTATTTGGCACTCAACTACTGGAAAAACCATAGCTTTGACTAGATGGACTGCTGTCAGCAAAGTAATGTCTGCTTTTTAATGTGCTGTCTAGTTTGGTCATAGCTTTTCTTCCAAGGAGCAAGTGTCTTTTAATTTCATGGCTGCAGTCATCATCTGCAGTGATTTTAGGGTCCAAGAAAATAAAGTCTCTCACTGTTTCCATTGTTTCACCATCTATTTGCCATAAAGTGATGGGACTGGATGCCATAATCTTAATTTTTTAATGTTGCATTTTAAACCACCTTTATCATTCTCCTCTTTCACTTTCATCAACAGGCTCTTTAGTTCCTCTTTGCTTTCTGCCATAATGGTGGTGTCATCTGCATATCTGAGGTTATTAGTATTTTTCCTGGCAATCTTGATTCCAGCTTGTGCTTCATCCAGCCCAGCATTTCACATGATGTACTTTTCATATAAGTTAAATAAGCATGGTGGCGATAGACAGTCTTGAAGTACTCCTTTCCCAACTTGGGACCAGTCTGTTGTTTCATGTCAGGTTCTAACTATTGCTTCTTGACCTGCATACTGGTTCTTCAGGAGGCAGGTAAAGTGGTCTAATATTCCCATCTCTTTGAGAATTTTCCACAGTTTGTGATGATCCACACAGTCAAAGGTTTCAGTGTAGTCAAAGAAGCAGAGGTAGATGTTTTTGTGGATTTCTCTTGCTTTTCCATGATCCAACAGATGCTGGCAATTTGATCTCTTGTTCCTCCACCTTCTCTAAATCTAGCTTGAACATCTGGAAGTTCATGGTTCACATAATGCTGAAGACTAGCTTGGAGAATTTTGAACATTACTTTGGTAGCTTGTGAAATGAGTGCAATTGTGTGATAGTCTGAACATTTTTTGGCATTGCCTTTTCTTACTCTAGGAGCACTAATTCAATGAGACACCCTATATGACATAGCTAATATGGCGGCTAGCTCATAACAGACCTGGAATTTGAGCTGAAGGATAGTCATGATAATTCTCATACTATCACTTGGAAGTCACTAACAAGACTAGATAGTGAAAGAGTGAGAGTTTATTCCAGATCTGAATGATTGTAAGAACTCCAGGCATATTTGCCTCAACATAACATTGCATCTTTCCATCACCCAGCTATGCCTCCCTGGACTAACCAAGAGTGTGTTTACTATGGGCTGCTGTGAGGAAAAACAAGTGTAGAGTGGGAAAAGGGACAGCAAGAAAGATGAGCAGCTATAACTATTGATACATAAGCTTTTATTTTCAGATATCTGGAAGATAGAAAAGGAATTTAATCACAAACAGCCATGTCTTGGTAAACTATCTAATTGATAAGATGATTTTGTTTACCATGTAAGAATTCTATATCACTTTCTATACTTCTCTAGCTTTTGTGGTCTGTGAGCCCAAAGAGAACCTCAAGCTGAAGAAAAAATACTATAAGAAATGCTTTTTGAATTATCAGTTCTATTTCCAAAAAAATAGACATTCTAGGGAGATAAAATTATGACATGGTGACATTAGTTGGCCTTTTACAATAACACATAGGACTGTTTCTAAGACTTTAATAGCTGTGCAGATTCTTAATTTTTTCTTTTAAATATACTTTTCACAGCTTATATTTCATATTTGTGACATACAATCCCTTGGTCACCTCATTTTTAATAGTAGTTTTAATTATAATTAATTTAATTTTAATAATACTAATTTTAATAATTTTATTTACTATTCTATTTATTTTTGGCTCTGTTGGGTCTGCATGTGTTGCTGCATGGACTTTCTCTAGTTGTAGTGAGCAGGAGCTATTCTCTAGTGTGTGGGCTTCTCATTAGGGTGGATTCTTTTGTTGCAGAACACAGGATCTTGAGTGTGCAAGCTCCAGCAGTTGTGGCATGTGTGTTCGTTAGTTGTGGCTCCTGGGCTCTAGAGCACAGGCTCAATAGTTGTGGCACATGGGCTTAGTCGCTCTCCAGTGTGTGGCATTTTCTCAGATGAGTAATTGAACCCACGTCTCCTATATAAGCAGGCAGATTCTTTACCACTGAGCCATCAGGATAACCCCTTTAGTTAGAAACAACCTTTCGATAAAATTTTCATTTTGTTCATATTAATACATTGTCTCTAAACAGAAAATGAAGATCAACTGGGTAAATAAGTAAAAGTATCCATTATACATAAAACTATAATAAATTGGTCCAAGACAGCTTCAGGTCTATAAGGAAAGAAAAACAGCCAAGTACAAAAGATCTGAAAGTGTTTCATGAAAGAAAAAATACAAATGATCAGCATTAGGATGAAGATGATCTTGGGTGGCCTTGGTCTTCAGTGGCTTGAAGCAGTATTCTAGTTTTGTTGTGCCAGGGCAGTGAGAACATTGAATCCTGGCCACTAGATCATTAGCTGGTAACAAGGTCTTGGCCCTTTGGCTTTGCAGAAAAGAATACCCACAAACACAAGAAATAATGAAAGAAGTAAAATGTTTATTAGAAGGAAAAAGACTGGAGTATGTGTGGATTGACACATGGGCAGACACAGAGAGCTGAGCCCCAGTGGTAGTTTAAATCACTTACAGGGGACATTTCTTTCTGGGTCTCCTTTGGCCAATCATTTTGATTTTCTTGGTTCTGAATCTGCATTTGATACTTCTTAGGATCCTCCGGTGGATGTGCACATATCTCTCAGCCAAGACAGATTCCAGAGAAGAGGCCTATGAACAAGTTGACATTATTCCCTTTTTTGGTTGAAGCCTAGATTACAGGATTTTGAGCATTGTTTGTTAGTATGTGAAATGAGTGCAGTTGTGCAGTAGCTTGAACATTCTTTGACATTGCCTTTTTTGGTGTTGGAATGAAAACTGACCTTTTCCAGTCCCGTGGAAACTGCTGAGTTTTCCAAATTTGCTAGCATATTGAGTACAGCACTTTAACAGCATCATCAATTGCATTCATTTCACATGCTAGCAAGATAATGCTCAAAACCTTCAAGCTAGACTTCAATAGTACATGAACCAAGAAATTCCAAATGTACTAGCTGGATTTAGAGTAGGCAGAGGAACCAGAGATAAAATTGCCAACATCTGTTGGATCATAGAAAAAGCAAGAGAAATCCACAAAATCATCTACCTCTGTTTCATTGACTATACTAAAGCCTTTGACTGTGTGGATCACAACTGTGGAAAATTCTCAAAGAGACTGGAATACCAGACAACATCTCCTGCCTTCTGAGGAACCAGTATGCAGGTCAAGAAGCAATAGTTAGAACCCGACATGAAACAACAGACTGGTCCCAAGTTGGGAAAGGAGTACTTCAAGACTGTATACTGTCACCCTGCTTATTTAATTTATACGCAAAGTACATCATGTGAAATGCAAGGCTGGATAACTCACAAGCTGGCATCAAGACTTTCGAGAGAAATATTAATAACTTCAGATATGCAGATGACACCACCCTTATGGCAAAAAGTGAAAAGCAACTAACGGGTCTCTTGATGAAGGTGAAAGATAAAAGTAAAAAGCTGGCTCAAAACTCAATATCCAGAAAACTAAGGTCATGGCATCCAGTCCCATCACTTCATGACAAATAGTTGAAGAAACAATAGAAACATCGACAGATTTTATTGGAGGGGTGGGGGCTTCAAAATCACTGCAGATGGTGACTGCAGCCATGAAGTTAGAAGATGCTTGCTCCTTGGAAGAAAAGTTATGACAAGCCTAGACAGTGTATTAAAAAGCAGAGACACTACTTTGCTGACAAAGGTCTGTATGGTCAAAGCTTTGTTTTTTCCAGTAGTCTTGTATGGATGTGAAATTTGGACCATAAAGATGGCTGAGAGCCAAAGGAAAAATGCTTTCAAACTGTGATGTTGGATAAGACTCTAGAGAGTCTCTTGGACTGCAAGGAGATCCAACCAGTCAATTCTAGAGGAAATCAACCTTGAATATTCATTGGAAGTACTGATTGTGAAGCTGAAGTTCCAATACTTTGGCCACCTGATGCAAAGAACTGACACATTAGAAAACATCCTGATGCTGGGAAAGACTGAAGGGAGGAGGAAAAGGGGACAACAGAGGATGAGATGGTTGGATGGCATCACCAACTTAATGGACATGAGTCTGAGCAAACTCTGGGAGATGGTGATGGACAGGGAAGCCTGGCGTGCTGCAGTCCATGGGGTCACAAAGAGTTACACACAAATGAGCAACTGAACAACAACAGCAGCAGCAGCAGCAGCTCCCCTTTTGACCTCCAAGGAGTTTTTTTATTATTAATTAATTAATTTTAATTGGAGGCTAATTACTTTACAATATTGTGGTGGGTTTTGCCATTCGTTGACATGAATCAACCATGAGTGCACATGCATCCCCCATCCTGATCCCCCTCCCACCCCCCCATCCCATCCCTCAGGGTTGTCCCATTGCCCTGGCTTTGAGTCCCACGTTTCATGCATCAAACTTGGACTGTGAAATAGATCTCCAAGGAGTTTTTAGCTGGGAAGATCAGCTTCACTTCAAGAATGAGAAATGTGTGATCTCTTACCTGAGAAGGGTTCAGCTTCTCTTGCCTTCTTCTTGGAGTATCAGTCCACAGGGGATAAACTCCAGATGCTCAGCCTGGGGCCCATCTATCTTCTGCTTCAAAGACTCTTCAACTTCATGTAAAATAGTGAAGTACAAATTACAAAAGTGATAAGACACTACTTTATACTCATCAAATTAACCAGATTTAAAAGTCCCAAACTAGCAATCATTAGTGTAAATAAGATAAAATTAGACTGGGGTGTAAATAGGTTCAATTACTTGGGAAAGTAAACAGGCAATATGTAACACATTTGAAAATATTCTTACAAAACAATGTATCAATCATGTGTCTACCCTAAAAAGTTCTCAAGCATATTCACTTTTTAAAATATATAATGTATAAAATTTTGTTTGTTACAAAATTGTCATAATCATAAAAACTTATCCAAGAAACTGTCTTATGTCACAGTTAAATATGTTAAGTAACTTGAGCTGTTCATATACAGAGTGCCATTTAACAGTTAAAATGGATGAACTAGATGTATACGTGCCAACATGGACACATTTCAAAACTTTATGAATGAAAAATGGAAGTTGCAGGTGTCAACAATTATGCAAGTTTTAACCCATAAGACAATATTATAAATTGTTTGTAGAATTATAAATTTGTAAGAAAAAGTAGGAAAGCATGGATAAGAACAGAAAGCAAAGCGAGAAGAGAAAGAGAGGAAGGAATAGAATGAATTTGGTACTGTATCCCTATGATTTTATTATTTAAAAGCAAAAGACTTCAAACAAATATCTGTCCAACCTATCTCTGAAACCTGGGTGGTAAAAGCAAAACATGTGTTGTACCTTTCTACACTTTTTGGAGACGTGAAATATTTCAGAATTCATTATTAAAATCTAAGCAATATATACATATTGTATATACTGCATAGTTAAAATGATAAAAGGAACATGCACAGAAAAATACATGAAAATATTAACAACAGTCTAGGTAACAGTGAAGAGAAACAATTGGTGAATTTTCTCCTTTTTCTGTGTCCAAATTTTGTTTACTGTGCATAAATTATTTTTAAATTTTAAAAATGTATTGATTTGAGCATGAGATTTAATTAGTAGATTTTCTTATCTTTCAAAGGATACATTTTGTATTTTTAAAGAGACAGAAAAATGACTCACACTTCTTTTGAGGTTACACATTAGTAATGAATGCCTTTAAATTTGGCATTGTAAATATTGAATTCAGTAGTTACAATAACTTATATGAGTCAGTGTTTATTTACATAGTCAAGCCAAACCTTCTAAAATAGTTTCAGTTGCTGTTTAAAAGAAATGTTACTGCAAGTTTGGTCATAATGGATTTTTTTTTCCCCAAGTAATTGCATCCTCCTCAGTTCGTCAGTCTGTAAGTGATATCCAACCTAAAGCTGTATCATACTGTAAAATCCTTCACCTGGGCAAGTGGATAACTAAAAACATGCTTTTTAGAAATAAAGTTATATTAAATGGTTCTGCTTTCCTAAAGTACCTATTACCTATTCACAATGTCAATCTTTAGCTAGACGGTACTTAGGCATAGGCTCATTTAACCTGAAAACTTATGAAGGTAGAACTGACATGTGGGAGGTTAAGAACTTAATGTCACACAGCTTATGAGGGGCAGGACCACCAACTCACCTCAGGTGTTTGATCTTCTCAAAGGACCTCCTGACTAAGCCACTAAACAGCTGGGTGTAACCCTTGACATCCTCCCAGAGTCCTCAATGATAATTCTAAAAAGCACTCACAGTATTACATCTGAAAGCTTAAAGAAGACACAATGGAGATCTTGGAGGGAAAAAAAGTTAAGACATTTTAAGACATTTTAGATTTCTGTCCTCCAAAATCTCAAATCTGAAATAGTTCTTTGAAGTTATTGTTAAAGAGCAGAAAATAACTTCTCCAGCCCAAGAGATACATGGTGCCTGCTCAGTATCCTTCCACATTCCTGATCTTCACTCATCCACTTGTGAGATGGCTCCATTCTTCCTCTCTCTCTTTCTTCCTTCCTTCCTACAACAATAAAGATTTCTTGATTATTCCTACTATTATTCAGGCACACCGGAATGACCTATGTGGTCTCTATCCTCACAAAGCAGATAGTCTAGCTCTCAGGAGTTCACTATTGTAGCAACTAGCAACCTGTGGCTATTTAATTTAAATTAATTAAAATTAAGTAAAATTTAAATTGCAGCCCCTCATTCACACTAGCCATATTTCTACTACTCAATAATTTCAGTGCAAGTACAAAAGAACTACTGGAAGTGGCAGCCTAGAAGGAAATCAAACAGTCTCAGTGCATGTTGCTGTTGTACTATAATAGAGGAAATTCTGGAAGCAACAAGAGCACTACAAAAAAAAAGAGAGACAGCTATGAGAAAGGATGAGTCTCTTTGTCACTAAGTCGTGTCTGACTCTTGCAACCCCATGGACTGTAGCCTGACAGGCTCCTCTGTCCATGGGATTCTCCAGGCAAGAATACTAGAGTTTCCCTCATAGCTCAGTTGGTAAAGAATCTGCTTGCAATGTAAGAGACCCGAGTTTGATTCCTGGGTTGGAAAGGATGAAGGAATAAACAAAAATGTGTATTTCATTGACTTCATCTATTTTAGTATTTTTGGCTGTCTCTCTATCCTTCCCTCTGCACCCCGCCTCTTCTCATCCCTCTTCCTCCTTGTTATTCTGGCTGGAGGAAGCATGAGGTTCAATCCCCAAAGACAAAATAAAATGCCACCCCCCTCAGTCCTGCCCAGTCCATTCCCAAGTCTTCATTCACTGACTAAATCCTCCAGCTTAATACTTGCCCTTTCAAAACAAAATACTTCCAACAAAGATTCTAGAGGAAGCTTTTTGTCCTGCGCATGACCCTTGGTCTCTAAAGCCACATGACCAGGTCAGACCTGAAAAGGTGGAAGTTTATTAGGCTCTCAAAAGGGGTGCTTCTTTTGAGCTCCTGTAACAATACAACAAGCTCTTCTGTCTGGCTACACAGGCAATTAACTAATTATGAGATCCGTTTACTCATTGCTTTTTAAATATTCTAATCATCCCTCAAATGTCCTCAGAGCCAAGAGTTAACTCAAACACAGGTGCAGAAGAGCCAACACAAAGGAAAAGAAATAATATATAAGATCAAGTGAGAAATCAGACCCTTCATGGTTTGTTTATGTAATGATTGTTGTCATGTCCATAATGGACATACCAGAGACAAACACGTGACCACAGAAAATCCCTGCCAGTCAGACTGGGTTTGGGGAAGCCAATTGGATAGTGAAAAGTGCATTCAAAGAATATTTTTTGCCAGACAATCTTGTAAAGTAATTAACCTCCAATTAAAATAAATAAATTTATATTTAAAAATAAAAAAATTTAAATAAAAGAATATTTTTTTAAAGCAAAGTGAATTATCTTCATCTCTGGACAAGTGAAGAAGGATTAATAGCCCTTTAGAGGCATGTTTGCTTTAAAAAAAAAAGGTCAATAGTGATTTAAACTACCAAACCCATTATTTGCATGTAAACACCTTCGAAGTGCTTTCATATCTTTATATTAGGAAGGTTGTGACAACATCCTACCCCAATAAAATTTTATTCATCCTTTCAGTTACATAGAAAAGTATTCTCTTTTTTCAAAATATGTGAATCCTCACTAGTTTCTGAAAGATCATAAATTCAAATTTATTTTGATTGTTAGAGGAATTGTTGTTGACACAAGTTGGATTTTCTTGAGGTGATTATCACCTGGACATTCTCCTTTTACCACTCCAGACCCTTTTCCATTCTGCTCTGAGTTCCTAAACCTGACCTCTACAAACTGCAGCTGAAACCTTTGCCAGCTGGTTTCCAATGGGTTTGGCCAAAGCAGAGGACTAAATAAGCAGGAGATACCTGGAGAGAGGACAGAGGCAGGGGAGAAAAGCGGAGAGAGGACAGAGTGGAAACAAAGTGTTTTCCACCAGCTCCCTCATTTCAGACTCGGGTTGCCAGTGGCTGCATTCCTCTCTCATTGGTTGCACATTCAGTTAGGGGCCTCTCTCCCAAGGACATTCATAGCTAAGCTATGGACCCTTCCTGTTCTGGTAACTTCTCACTCTCCTTGCCCCATTTGGTCTTGTTGTTTAGTCACTAAGTCTTGCCAAGTCTGCAGCACCATGGACTGCCACAAGCCAGTCTTGCCTGTCCTTCACTATCTCCCAAAATTTGCTCAAATTCATGTCTATTGAGTCAGTGATGCTATATAACCATCTTACCCTCTGCTTCCCTCTTCTTTTGCCTTCAATAGTACTCAGCACTAGAGAGTTTTCCATTGAGTCAGCTCTTTGCATCAGGTGACGAAAGGATTGGAGCTTCAGCTTCAGCATCAGTCCTTCCAATGAATATTCAGGATTGATTTCTTTTAGGAATGACTGGTTTGATCTCTTTACTGCCCAAAGGATTCTCAAAAGTCTTCTCCAGCACCACAATTCAAAGGCATCAATTCTTTGACACTCAGCCTTCTTTAGAATCAGTCAGGTCTGACTCTTACATCTGTACATGACTACTTGAAAAACCACAGCTTTGACTATACAGACCTTGGTCAGCAAAGTGATGTCTCTTAATACACTGTCTAAGTTTGTCATACCTTCCTTTCCAAGGAGCAAGTTCTTTTAATTTCATGGTTGCAGTCACTGTCCAGAGTGATCTGATGCTAACAGTCCCACATGCTTCACCATTCCGTCAGTTTTCCTCAGCCTCCTATAAATTTGTTAATAGCCTTTTCATTAAACTCTCCTGAGCTCCATTTGATGGTGCTATTACTTGCTGAGATATTGATGGAAAAAATTTTACTGAAGATATCTCTCTCTGAGATCTATCTACCCCTATGGGAATGTAGCTAAAGTAAGCAACCATTTTTGGATAGGAAGAGAACCAATCTTAGTTGTCATCTTAGATTCCTCAATAAACTCAAAACCTTAATAGAAATAGACAGTGACTAGGTAGAATGCTGAACAAAGGCTTCCAAGAATGCAAAGATCCCCCTTTCTATGTTTCCAATTCTCAACTGATTAAGGAATTTAAATGACTACTAAAAATATTAATCACAGAGTATCTTAAAGTGTTTATATTAACCTTGTCATTGCTCTCCTGCATTAGAATAGGTCATCAATGGCAAATAATTTGATACATCAGAAATATATAGAGAGAGCTCTATATGCGTCATCTTAGGCTCCAGCTGTGATCTATCCCCTGGGCTCTGAGAACACAATTCCTGCCTTTATTGCTCCAGACTTATGATGGAAGAAGCTTTCTGATGTTGCTAATTTATGACCTACTTCAACTACTTTTGCATTTTCAGTTCTCCCAACACCTTTGCAGTCAGCCTCCACATTTAATTTCTCCACTGAACAAGCAGATAAAGAAGTTTCCATCAATGAATACTGACTGAAATACAATTTTAAAAAATAAGCTTTGGAGAACAAGGTGGCAGAGGAGTAGGTGGATGTGGAGTACATCTCTCTCCATGGATACATCAGAAATACACCTTGAGACACAGAAGCACATACAGAACACCAGCTGAGAGCGGACAGGAGAACCTGACCTGTGGAAAAAGACTACATAGAACTGTGCAAAACTCAGTAGGATGAAGGAACTAGAGGGGAAACAGGAGTGCCAGTAGGACTGGACCTGCCCTCGGCAGGTGGAGGAACAGAAGCAGGGATCCAATCCCCACATCAGGGCAACTGTCTGAGTTAGAGGAGAAACAATTAAGGCGTAGAGTGAAACAGCTGATCTGTGGCAACCTAAATGGAATGAGAATCAGACAGTCCTTGCTACAACCTTGCATATGTCAGGCAAGAACACGGGTCTCCTGGAAGGGGCAGTGGCTGGGAGATGGAGTTTAGGGACTGTGGAGCAATCCCAGTGTGAGGGTTGCTGTTAACTGCAGAGGAACAGATCAAGGGGATGTAAGGGAGGAGATCATGGTGGGAAATGCCTGTGGCAGAAAGCCAGGCAGCCATGGAGTCACGTGTAGGGGATGGAGCCATCACCATAGCCTCTCTCTCTCTCTCTCTCCATATGCCAGCATCAGCAGCTGAACAGTAAAGAGGCTGGCCCATCAAATGCCAGATGCACTGAACTACAGAATAGGACCCCAGCCAGGGTGCCCATTTATGTGCCTGATGTGCCAATCTACAGAGTAGGACCCCAGTCAGGGAGGCCCCCCTCTATGTGCCTGATGTACTGAACAACAGAGAAAAACCCTAGGCAAGGGATTCCTCAAAGTGCCTGAATGGTTGGAGCAATGGAGAAAGACTGCCCAAAGAGGCCTTCTGATCACCAGCTACAAGAGGCTCAAAAAAAGATAGGGCCATAACTGATAGAGCCATAACTCCTGCTGTGGAGGCAGTCTGTGCCCCTGAACACGTGGGGTCTCCAGGGTCCCTGCAAGCCAAGTAGGTGCACCAACTTCATGCTCAGCTCTCACTAGGGCAAAGCTGCCACAGGCAAAAAAAAAAAAAAGAAGAAGAAGAAGAAGAAGTCTTATGTTTATCTGTGCAGGGTCGCTTCAGTCCTGTCCAACTCTTTGCGACCCTGTAGATTGTGGCCTGCCAAGCTTTGCTGTCAGACTGGGGACTCTCCAGGCAAGAATACTGGAGTATACTGGCCAGTACTGGTTGCCATACCTTTCTAGAGCACCGTATTTCCTGCTACCCTAGCCACAAACCCCCTGAGTACTTGGTGCTGCCAGAACCCCTGCGACCCAAGCAGCTGCACCACCCCCACACCTGGCCCTCACAGGGGCAAACCCAAGCCCTCCAGAGCAGCCTGTGGCAGCTCTGCCCCAGTGAGCTGAGCATGAAGGTGGGACAGCTGCTTGGCTTGCAGGCACCCTGGTGGCGTCAAGTGTTCAGGGACATACACTGCCTCCATGGCAGGAGTTATGGCCCTATCAGAGTCTTTTTCAAGCCTCTTGTAGCTGGCGATCAGAAGGCCTCTTTGGCTAGTCTTTCTCCAAAACTCCTCCCATTGGACGACCTCCAGGGTAACCCCAGTGGACGACCCACATGTAGAGGTGGAAATAAAATCACAATTGAAACACAGGGGCAGTATGGCTAAGGAGGAAGAACCAAAACTTTCCTGCCAGCTGTACAAAGCAGCAGATTAAATCCACATGATCAACTAAGCAGACTCTGTGTCTATGGAATATATAAAAAGCCATTGAGAGCTCACACAAAAGAAAACGCACTAGCTCTGATAGCTGTGGACATTGTAGGCAAGATAATACAGGAGTAGGACCAGATTAGAAAATGAGCAGATCCCACAGCAGGTCCAGAGATCAGTACAGTGTTGGAGGGCATCCTAGGGAGGTAAGGTGGACTGTGATTCCCACTGCAGGAAAGGACTCTGACAGCAATGACTCAACATTTATTATTCTTATTTTTTTGACTTGTTCTGTAGATTATTTTGGATTTTTTCTTTTTCCCTTTTCCCCTCTCTGTTGTAGTTGTCGATTTTATTTGCACTAAGAAATCCAATTAAGCTTATAAGCTTTTTTTTCTTTTTCCTTAGTCACATTTTTAATTGTTCTCATAAACCTCTGCCTCTACATTGAGCTTTTGCAGTTCTGTGGAGTTTTTTCTCTTTTTTTTTTTACTTTTTTAATGTTAATTTTTAACATTTTAAACATATTGTTATTTTTTATGCATCTATTCCTTTGCTTGCTTTTCCTACTATTCTTTTCCTCTTGCAGTTAATCTTTGACATATATAAATTTTATTTATCTACCTCTATTTAATTTTGCATATCTATTCTTTCTCTCCTTTTCTCTCAACATATTTGTAAGTTTTATTTTCATTGCTTTATGCCTCAATTGGCACCTTACTTTAGTTTTGTTTTCCAGTTTGTGCTTTAATTGGTTTTGTTCTGGTAGATTTAATTTTTGGTTTCCTTTGTTCGCCAGATCAATCTATTGTACTTAATTTTTGTTGGACTATTTTGACTTTTCTTATGGGTGTATATGTATATGTGTATATTCAGTCACGTTTTCTATTGTTGTTATAGACCTCTGCCTCTACATGGGCTTTTGTACTCCTGTGAAGTTTTCCTTTTGTTCCCTTTTTCTTTCTTCTTCTGTTTTTTTCTCTTTTCTCCCTTTTATAATTTTATTTTTAATTTTTTCAACCTGTTATACTTTTTCTACATTTATTCCTTTGTTTGCCTTTCCTACTGTCCTTTTCCCTTGCAGTTAATCTTAATGTATATAAATCTTCATCTACCTCTATTTAACTTTGCATATCTATTTTTTCTTTCTTTTCTTTCTTTCCTTTCCTCTCAATATATTTGTTAGTTTTGTTATCATTGTGTTAATCCCCACTTGGCACCTTGCTTTAGTTTTGTTTTCCAGTTTGTGCTTAAGTTAGTTTTGTTCTTAACTGGTAAATATAATTTTTATTTCCTTTGTTTGCCAGATCAAGCTACTGTACTTTATTTTTGTTGGGCTGTTTTCACTTTGCTCATTTGGTGTATATGTATATTCCATTATTTGAATTATTTTTGCCTGATTTTGCAATTGCCATTTGACTGGGGTTCATCTTTGGTTTCTCATTGGATATTTGTTTTACTCTCCCTTAATGTTACAACAAACCATTTGTGGAATCTTCATTCCTGACCAGAGATCAAGCCCTGAGCCTTTTGACTGGGAGCACTGATTCCAAGACTCTAGACTACCAGAGAACTAACCCTAGGGAGCATCAAATAGTGAGAACTCACACAAAGGAAACCACTTGAATACAAGATCTACCATCAACCAACCACCAGTAGCCTGTGCAAAAAGCCTCATCTAAACAACAAATAAAACAAAACTGCAAACTCAGTCATCAAAAGACATGAGTACCAACTCACTCAGCCTTGCCCACAAGAGGTAAAACAAACAAACAAAAACTCAGCACAAATCTCATCCTATACAAAGCTCACACAAACCATTAGACCAATCTTAGGAGGGCAGAAATCAGAAGGAAGAAAGAATTCAATCTTATTTGAGGAAAGAATTCCACTTTCCTTGAAGCCTGGGAAAAGGAGATCTCAAACACAATAACTTGAAAAAAAAAAAAAAATGAAAAGGCAGAGAAATACTGGTTAAATGAAGGAACAAACTAGAAACACAGAAGTCCAAATAAATGAAGAGGAAATAGGGAAATGACCTGAAAAAGAGTCAGAATAATGAGTCAAGATAATCAAAAGCCTTGAAAACAAAATGGAGAAAATGCAAGAATCAATTAACAAAGACCTAGAAGAATTAAAGAAAAACTTACAAAGACAAACAACACAATTACTGAAATTAAAAATACTTCAGTATTCTTGCCTTGAGAACCCCATGAACAGTATGAAAAGCAAAATGATAGGACACCAAAAGAGGAACTCCGCAGGTCATTAGGTGCCCAATATGCTACTGGAGATCAGTGGAGAAATAGCTCCAGAAAGAATGAAGGGATGGAGCCAAAGCAAAAACAATACCCGGTTATGCATGTGACTGGTGATAGAAGCAAGATCCAATGCTGTAAAGAGCAATATTGCATAGGAACCTGGAATGTCAGGTCCATGAATCAAGGCAAATTGGAAGTGGTCAAACAAGAGATGGCAAGGGTGAACGTCGACATTCTAGGAATCTGCAAACTAAAATGGACTGGAATGGATGAATTTAACTCAGATGACCATTATATCTACTACTGCAGGCAAGAATCCCTCAGAAGAAATGGAGTAGCCATCATGGTCAACAAAGAGTCCGAAATGCAGTACTTGATGCAATCTCAAAAATGACAGAATGATCTCTGTTTATCTCCAAGGCAAGCCATTCAATATCACAGTTATCCAAGTCTATGCCCCAACCAGTAATGCCAAAGAAGCTAAAGTTGAACAGTTTTATGAAGACCTACAAAATCTTTTAGAACTAACACTGAAAAAAGATGTCCTTTTCATTATAGGGGACTGGAATGCTAAAGTAGGAAGTCAAGAAACACCTGGAGTAACAGGCAAATTTGACCTTGGAATGCAGAATGAAGCAGGCCAAGACTAATAGGCTTTTGCCAACAAAATGCACTGGTCATAGCAAACACCCTCTTCCAACAACACAACAGAAGACTCTACACATGGACATCACCAGATGGTCAACACTCAAATCAGATTGATTATATTCTTTGCAGGCAAAGATGGAGAAACTCTATACAATCAGCAAAAACAAGACTGGGAGCTGACTGTGGCTCAGATCATGAACTCTTTATTGCCAAATTCAGACTTAAATTGAAGAAAGTAGGGAAAACCGCTAGACCATTCAGGTATGACTTAAATCAAATCCCTTATGATTATACATTGAAAGTGAGAAATAGATTTAAGGGCCTAGATCTGATAGATAGAGTGCCTGATGCACTATGGAATGAGGTTCATGACATTGTACAGGAGACAGGGATCAAGACCATTCCCATGGAAAAGAAATGCAAAAAGCATGGCTGTCTGGGGAGACCTTTCAAATAGCTGTGAAAAGAAGAGAGGTGAAAAGCAAAGGAGAAAAGGAATGATATAAGCATATGAATGCAGAGTTCTAAAGAATAGCAAGAAGAGATAGGAAAGCCTTCTTGAGTGATCAGTGCAAAGAAATAGAGGAAAAGAACAGAATGGGAAAGACTAGAGATCTCTTCAAGAAAATTATAGATATCAAGGGAACATTTCATGCAAAGATGGGCTCGATAAAGAACAGAAATGGTCTGGACCTAACAGAAGCAGAAGATATTAAGAAGAGGTGGCAAGAATACACAGAAGAACTGTACAAAAAAGATCTTCACGACCCAGGTAATCATGATGATGTAATCACTAATCTAGAGCCAGATATCTTGGAATGTGAAGTCAAGTGGGCCTTAGAAAGCATCACTACAAACAAAGCTAGTGGAGGTGACGGAATTCCAGTGGAGCTGTTTCACATCCTGAAAGATGATGCTGTGAAAGTGCTGCACTCAATATGCCAGCAAATTTGGAAGACTCAGCAGTGGCCACAGGACTGGAAAAGGTCAGTTTTCATTCCACTTCCAAAGAAAGGCAATGCCAAAGAATGCTCAAACTACCACACAATTGCACTCGTCTCACATGCTAGTAAAGTAATGCTCAAAATTCTCCAAGCCAGGTTTCAGCAATACATGAACCGTGAACTTCCAAATGTTCAAGGTGGTTTTAGAAAAGGCAGAGGAACCAGAGATCAAATTGCCAACATTCTCTGGATCATGGAAAAAGCAAAGAGAGTTCCAGAAAAACATCTATTTCTGCTTTATTAACTATGCCAAAGCCTTTGACTGTGTGGATCACAATAAACTGTGGAAAATTCTGAAAGAGATGAGAATACCAGGCCATCTGACCTGCGTCTTGAGAAATCTGTATGCTAGTCCAGTTAGAACTGGACATGGAACAACAGACTGGTTCCAAATAGGAAAAGGAGTACAGTCAAGGCTGTATATTGTCACCCTGCTTATTTAACTTATATGCAGAGTACATCATGAGAAACGCTGGACTGGAAGAAACACAAGCTGGAATCAAGATTGCTGAGAGAAATATTAATAACCTCAGATATGCAGATGACACCACCCTTATGGCAGAAAGTAAAGAGGAACTAAAAAGCCTCTTGATGAAAGTGAAAGAGGAAAGCGAAAAAGTTGGCTTAAAGTTCAACATTCAGAAAACGAAGATCATGACATCCGATCCCATCACTTCATGGCAAATAGATGGGGAAACAGTGGAAACAGTGTCAGACTTTATTTTGGGGGCTCCAAAATCACTGCAGATGGTGACTGCAGCCATGAAATTAAAAGACGCTTAGTCCTTGGAAGAAAAGTTATGACCAACCTAGATAGTATACTCAGAAGCAGAAGCATTACTTTGCTGACTAAGGTCCATGTAGTCAAGGCTATGGTTTTTCCTGTGGTCATGTATGGATGTGAGAGTTGGACTGTGAAGAAGACTGAGCACCGAAGAATTGATGCTTTTGAACTGTGGTGTTGGAGAAAACTCTTGAGAGTCCCTTGGACTGCAAGGAGATCCAACCAGTCCATTCTGAAGGAGATCAACCCTGGGATTTCTTTGGAAGGAATGTTGCTAAATCTGAAACTCCAGTACTTTGGCCACCTCATGTGAAGAGTTGACTCACTGGAAAAGACTGTGATGCTGGGAGGGATTGGGGGCAGGAGGAGAAGGGGACGACAAAGGATGAGATGGCTGGATGGCATCATGGACTCAATCAATGTAAGTCTGAGTGAACTCCGGGAGATGGTGATGGACAGGGAGGCCTGGCGTGCTGCGATTCATGGGGTCGCAAAGAATCGGACATGACTGAGCAACTGAACTGAACTGAAAAATACTCTAGAAGGAATCAAAGCAGAATGTCTGAACCAGAAGAACAAATCAGTGAACTGGAAGATAAAATAGTGGAAATAACTTCTGAAGAGCAGAATAAAGTAGAAAGAATGAAAAGAATTGAGGACAATCTCAGAGACATCTGCGACCATATCTAGTGCACCAACATTCAAATTATAGGGGTCTCAGAAGAAAAAGAGAATAAAAAAGAGTGTGAGAAATTTTTTGAAGAGATTATAGTTGAAAATTTCCCTATGGAAAGGAAATAGCCAATCAGGTCCAAGAGGCACAAAGCATCTCATACAGGATAAACCCAAGGAGAAACACGCCAAGACACATACTAATCAAAGTAACAAAGACTAAACACAAAGAAAGAATATTATAAGCAGCAAGGGAGGAGCAACAAGTAAAATACAAGGGAAAACCCATACACTTGACACCTGATCTTTCAACAGAAACTCTGCATGCCAGTAGGGAATGGCAGCATATATTTAAGGCACTGAAAGTGAAAAATCTACAACCAAGATTACTGTACCCAGCAAGGATCTCATTCAAAACTGACGGAGAAATAAAAGCTTTTCAGACAAGCAAAAGTTAAGAGAATTCAGTACCTCCAAACCAGCTTTACAACAAATGTTCAATGGACTTACACAGTCAAGAAATACCGCAGAAGAAAAATAATCTACAAAATCAACCCAAAACAAAGAAAATCACAATAGAAACATATACATCAATAATTACTTTAAATGTAAATGGATTAAATGTTTCAACCAAAATTTGACAGCTACATGTAAAAGAATGAAATTAGAACACTTCTTAACACCATACACAAAGATAAACCCAAAATAGATTAAAGACCTAAATTTAAGACCAAAAATTATAAAACTGTTAGAGGAAAACATAGACAGAATACTCGATGACATAAATCAAAGCAAGATCCTCTGTGACCCACATCCTAGAATAATGGAAATAAAAACAAAAGTAAACAGATGGGACCTGATTAAACGTAAAAGCTTTTGCACAGCAAAGGAAACTAAAAGCAAGGTGAAAAGACAAGCCTCAGAATGGGAGAAAATAATAGCAAATGAAACAACTGACAAAGGATTAATTTCCAAAATATACAAGCAGCCCATACAAGTCAATACCAGAAAAACAAACAACCCAGTCAAAAAGTGGGAAAAGACCTAGACAGACGTTTCTCCAAAAAGACATACAGATGGCTAACAAACACATGAAAAGATGCTCAACATCACTCATTATTAGAGAAATGCACCTCACACTGGTCAAAGCAGCCCTCACCAAAATATCTACCAACAATAAATGCTGGAAATAGTATGGAGAAAAGGAAACACTCTTGCACTGTTGGTGGGAATGTAAATTGATACAGCCACTATGGATGGTATAAAGATTCCTTTAAAGACTAGGAATAAAACCACCATATGACCCAACAATCCCACTCCCTAAGCATATACCCTGAGGAAACCAAAACTGAAAAAGACACATATACCCCATTGTTCATTGCAGCACTATGCACAATAGGTAGGACATGGAAGCAACGTAGATGTCCATTGACAGATGAATGGATAAAGAAGTCATGGTATATGTACACAATGGAATATTACTCATCTATAAAAGGAACGCATTTGAGTCTGTTCTAATGAGGTGGATGAACCTAGGATCTATTATACAGAGCGAAGTAAGTTAGAAAGAGAAAGATAAATACCATGTTCTAACACATATATATGGGATCTAGGAAAATGTTACTGAAGAATTTATTTACAGGGAAACAATTGAGAAACAGACATAGAGAACAGATTTATGGACATAGGAAGAGGGGAGAGGAGGGTGAGATATATGGAAAGAGTAACATAGAAAGTTACATTACCATATGTATAATAGATAGTCAATGGGAATTTGCTATATGGCTTAGCAAACTCAAACAAGGGCTCTGTATCAATCTAGAGTTGTGGACTGGGGAGAGAGATGGGAGGGAGGTTCAAAAGGGAGAGGATATATATATACCTATGTCTGATTCATGTTGAGGTTTGACAGAAAACAGCAAAATTCTGTAAAGCAATTATCATGCAGTAAAAAATATTTTTTAAAAAACTAAGCTTTTTCCTTAGTTTAGTGATGTTGTGGCTTTAATTTAATATTGATGGTATAATATCATTAGAACAGACTGAATTGGGAGTCAAAAACTGTAAAATTCAAGCTTTAGTTCTACCACTACCTGTTGTATTGTAGACAGACTTTGAACCCATCTCTGTATCCTGTAGCTCCTTCTATTGCAGTGTGTCAGTCTGACTTGTGACTGCCAAAACTTGCACATTTCCCTACCTGAGCATACTACAGATCAGAAGTACTAAAGAAATAATAACCATCCTCTATTGTTTTGTATTGCATATATAATGAATTAACACACATTGAGTGGCTTAAAAATACGTATCAAGGTCTGAAATGAGTCTTCGTGGGATAAAATCAAGATGTTGACAGAGCTGCATTACTTTCTGGAGGCTCTAGGGAAGAATGCATGTTCTTTTCTTTTCACCTTATAGAGACATGTTCATTGGCTAATGGTTCCCTTCTATCTTCAAAGCCAACATGGTATCATCTGACTTTCTCATACAGTATCACTCTGATTCCTATTCTTCTTTTTACATTGCCTTCTCTGATTTTCACTCTCCTGCATCCTTCTTTCATATATAAGGACACTGGTGGTTACAGTGGACCCATCAGGTAATTCACGATAATATATCTATCTCAGTGGTCTTAAGTCATCTGCAGAGCCCCCTTTTCCATGTAAGGTAACATAATTACAGGTTCCAGGAATTAGGATACAAACATCTTTGAGGAACCATTTTTCTGCTTACCACAGTCTACACTCTGGCCTGGAAAGAGTCACATTTTCCAAAGCTGAACAAAGTCACTTCATCACAATATCCCTAAGGTCTAAATCAACTTAAATGTAAAACATCAGTTTAAAAGTCCAGAGTCTCACCTAAACCCCATTAGCTCTGAAGTTTCAGATCTCATAATCTAAATGAGATATTGGTGACACTTTAGTATGATACAGCATAGGACAAAGGTTTTCTCTATCTGAAGGCCTGTGAAACTAGAAAACAAGTTATCTGCCCCCAGCACACAATGGTGGAACAAGCACAGGATAAAAACTATATACATTCCTGTTCAAAAGGGAGAATTGGGAGGAAAAAGAAAAAGAGTAATTGATGTCAAGCTGTTTCAAAAGCCAGCTAGGCTTTTTGTCCGAAGGCCTATCAATAATCCTCTGTGGCTCTGTACTCTGATTTAGTCTTCCTTTTACATGAAAGGTAGGACAGCTTTTCAGATGTGTAGTTTACTAGCTTTTTATTGCCTTTAGAATTGTGGAGGTCAAAGAGATTTCTTTCATTTTTGTCTTCTCTCTACACCTTTTATTCCAAGCTGGCAGTATTTCTGCTGGTATGAAATTCTCAACAATCTTATGGATTTTCTGTGTATGTCACTAGAATTCATTCCATTAAAAAGCAGCTCCACTACATATCTCTCTAACACACACAAAAAAGATGTCCTTTTCATTATAAGGGACTGGAATGCAAAAATAGGAAGTCAAGAAACACCTGGGGTAACAGGCAAATTTGGCCTTGGAATGCGGAATGAAGCAGGGCAAAGACTAATAGACTTTTGCCAACAAAATGTACTAGTCATAGCAAACACCCTCTTCCAACAACACAAGAGAAGACTCTACATATGGACATCACCAGATGGTCAACACTGAAATCAGATTGATTATATTCTTTGCAGCCAAAGATGGAGAAGCTCTATACAATCAGCAAAAACAAGACTGGGAGCTGACTGTGGCTCAGACCATGAACTCCTTATTACCAAATTCCGACTCAAATTGAAGAAACTAGGGAAAACCGCTAGACCATTCAGGTATGAACTAAATCAAATTCCTTATGATTATACATTGGAAGTGAGAAATAGATTTAAGGGACTAGATCTGATAGAGTGCCTGATGAACTATGGACTGAGGTTCATGACATTGTACAGAAGACAGGCATCAAGACCATCCCCTTGGAAAAGAAATGCAAAAAAGCAAAATGGCTGTCTGGGGAGGCCTTACAAATAGGTGTGAAAAGAAGAGAGGCAAAAAGCAAAGGAGAAAAGGAAAGATATAAGCATCTGAATGCAGAGTTCCAAAGAATAGCAAGGAGAGATAAGAAAGCATTCCTCAGCAATCAATGCAAAGAAATAGAGGAAAACAACAGAATGGGAAAGACTAGAGATCTCTTCAAAAAAATTAGAGATACCAAGGGAATATTTCATGCAAAGATGGGCTTGACAAAGAACAGAAATGGTATGGACCTAACAGAAGCAGAAGGTATTAAGAAGTGGCAAGAATACACAGAAGAACTGTACAAAAAAATATCTTCACGACCAAGATAATCACAACAGTGAGATCATTCACCTAGAGCCAGACATCCTGGAATGTGAAGTCAAGTGGGCCTTTGAAAACATCACTATGAACAAACCTAGTGGAAGTGATAGAATTCCAGTTGAGCTGTTTCACATCCTGAATGATGATGCTGTGAAAGTGCCGCACTAAATATGCCAGCAAATTTGGAAAACTCAGCAGTGGCCACAGGACTGGAAAAGGTCACTTTTCATTCCAATCCTAAAGAAATACAATGCTAACGAATGTTCAAACTACTGCACAATTGAACTCCTCTCACATGCTAGTAAAATAATGCTCAAAATTCTCCAAGCCAGGCTTCAGCAGTACGTGAACCATGAACTTCCAGATGTTCAAGCTGGTTTTAGAAAAGGCAGAGGAACCAGAGATCAAATTGCCAACATCCGCTGGATCATGGAAAAGGCAAGAGAGTTCCAGAAAATCATCTATTTCTGCTCTATTGACTATGCCATAGTCTTTGACTGTGTGGATCACAATAAACTGTGGAAAATTCTGAAAGAGATGAGAATACCAGACCACCTGACCTGCCTCTTGAGAAACCTATATGCAGGTCAGGAAGCAACAGTTAGAACTGGACATGGAACAACAGACTGGTTCCAAATAGGAAAAGAAGTACGTCAAGGCTGTATATTGTCACCCTGCTTATTTAACTTCTATGCAGAGTACATCATGAGAAACGCTGGACTGGAAGAAACACAAACTGGAATCAAGATTACTGGGAGAAATATCAATCACCTCAGATATGCAGATGACACCACCCTTATGGCAGAAAGTGAAGAGGAACTAAAAGCCTCTTGATGAAAGTGAAAGAGGAGAGTGAAAAAGTTGGCTTAAAGCTCAACATTCAGAAAATGAAGATCATGGCATCTGTTCCCATCACTTCATGGAAAGTAGATGGGGAAAAAGGGGAAACAGTGTCAGACTTTATTTTTGGGGGCTCCAAAATCACTGCAGATGCTGACTGCAGCCATGAAATTAAAAGATGCTGACTTCTGGAAAGAAGTTGTAACCAACCTAGATAGCATATTCAAAATCAAAGGCATTACTTTGCCAACAAAGGTCCATCTAGTCAAGGCCATGATTTTTCCAGTAGTCATGTATGGGTGAAAGTTGGACTGTGAAGAAAGCTGAGTGCTGAAGAATTGAGCTTTTGAACTGTGGTGTTGGAGAAGACTCTTGAGAGTCCCTTGGACTGCAAGGACATCCAACCAGTCCATTCTAAAGGAGATCAGTCCTGGGTGTTCACTGGAAGGACTGATTCTAGAGATGAAACTCCAGTACTTCGGCCACCTCATGTGAATTGTTGACTATTGGAAAAGACCCTGATGCTGGGAGGGATTGTGGGCAGGAGAAGAAGGGTACGACAGAGAATGAGATGGCTGGATAGCATCACCGACTATATGGACATCAATTTGGGTGAACTCCGGGAGTTGGTGATGGACAGGGAGGCCTGGGGTGCTGCAATTCATCGGGTCACAAACAGTTGGACACGACTGAGCGACTGAACTGAACTGACTGACTGACATATCTCTCTGAGATAATCCCATCTCTATTCTAGCTTCTCCTGAGACAGCTGAGGTAACCCATGAGTCACATGTCTAATCTCTTCAAAGAGCTCTCTGTGTGACTGAATGCTCTGAATTTTTCATCCTTTCAAGGCACTAATTCAAGGCTGTTTAGCCATGTTCTTGGCTTTCTCTCCAGAGCGCACTTTGAATGGCAACATTTTTGTAATCTAGATAGACTGGGGATTCTCCAAATCTTCAAGTCCTTTCCTTTTTGCTTATATCTCTTTCCACCTATCTTCTTCCTCTTACACTTTAATATAAGCATCAAGAAGAAACCAGGTTGCACCTTCAACATTTTTTTAGAAATCTCTTCAGCTAATTCTCCAAATTCATCACTTATAAATTTGCTTTCTGCATAGCTTCAGAACAAAATTCAGCTAAATTTTTGTTGCAATAACAAGGAGTTTCTTTCCTCCAATTTCCGAAAACATGCTCCTCACTTCAATCTAAACCCTTTCAAACTAAACCTTTAACATCTGTATTTCTGTAAGTAGTCTCTATGACAATTTAAGTATTTTTTCTGAGATTATATGCCTTTTCTCAATCATGTGTATCATTTCTTTCAAGCCCTCATTAACAGACAAATTACCATTCATATTTCTAACTAAAACTGTTCAAAGCAATGTAGGCTTTTCCCACTCAAAACTAATTTAAAAATTAGTTTTCTGTTGCCTCTGTAACAAGTTACCACACATTTAGTGGCATAAGCAAATGCATGATTAATACATAACTCTGAGGACAGAAGTCTGAAACAGGTCTCACTGGGCTAAAATCCAGGGTTTAGCAGAACCCCATTCCTTTCTTGAGGCTTTATGGAAGAATTCATTTTCTTGCTTTCTCCACATTCATCCCACATTTTCTATGGTCCCCTTTTTATTTTCAAAGCCAGAGATAAACAAATGAGTCTTTCTCACACTGTAGCACTCCAACTCTGACACTGTTGTCACATATTCTCCCATTCTAATTTTGCTGCCTCCTTCTTTCACTTCTAAAGACCCTTGGTAGAATTCAGCTGTGAAGCCGTCTGGACCTGGGCTTTTGTTTGCTGGAAGATTTCTGATTACAGTTTCAAACACTCTCCGACATAAATCACAGCAGGATCCTCTATGATCCAACTCCCAGTATACTGGAAATAAAAGCAAAAATAAACAAATGGGATCTAATTAAAATTAAAAGCTTCTGCACAACAAAGGAAACTATAAGCAAGGTGAAAAGACAGCCTTCTGAATGGGAGAAAACAATAGCAAATGAAACAACTGACAAACAACTAATCTCAAAGATATATAAGCAACTTATGCAGCTCAACTCCAGAAAAATAAATGATCCAATAAAAAAATGGGCCAAAGAACTAAATAGGCATTTCTCCAAAGAAGACATACGGATGGCTAACAAACACATGAAAAGATGTTCAACATCACTCATTATCAGAGAAATGCAAATCAAGACCACAATGAGGTACCATTTCACACCAGTCAGAATGGCTGTGATCCAAAAGTCTACAAGCAATAAATGCTGGAGAGGATGTGGAGAAAAGGGAACCCTCTTACACTGTTGGTGGGAATGCAAACTAGTACAGCCACTATGGAAAACAGTGTGGAGATTCCTTAAAAAATTGCAAATAGAACTGCCTTATGACCCAGCAATCCCACTGCTGGGCATACACACTGAGGAAACCAGAAGTGAAAGAGACACATGTACCCCAATGTTCATTGCAGCGCTGTTTATAATAGCCAGGACATGGAAGCAACCTAAATGTCCATCAGCAGATGAATGGATAAGAAAGCTGTGGTTCATATACACTATGGAATACTACTCAGCCCTTAAAAAGAATAAATTTGACTCAGTTCTAATGAGATGGATGAAATTGGAACCGATTATACAGAGTGAAGTAAGCCAGAAAGAAAAACACCAATACAGTATACTGACACATATATATGGAATTTAGAAGACAGTAATGATGACCCTATATGTGAGACAACAAGAGACACAGAGGTATAGAGTGGGCTTTTGGACTCTGAGGGAGAGGGAAAGGGTGGGATGGTTTGGGAGAATGGCAATGAAACATGTATATTTTCCTGTAAGAAACGAAACGCTAATCTATGTTCAATGTAGGATGCAGGATGCATGGGGCTGATGCACAGGATGATTCAACTAGAGGATGTGGGGTGGGAGGTGGGAGGGGGCTTCGGCACTGGCAGATTGTTTTCACCTATGGCTGATTCATGTCAATGTATGGCAAAACAAATACAGTATTGTAATTTAAAAAAATAAATAAATTTAATTAAAAAAATAATAAAATAATAAAATAAAATAAAGTTGAATGACAACCCAAAAAAAAATAAATAAATAAAGACCCTTGGGACTACATTGAGTCAAACTAGATAACTCAGGATAATCTCCACATGTCAGGATCCACAACTTAATCATTGGTGGAAGATTCATTTTTGCATGTAAGGTAACATCTTCACATGTTCCAGATATTAAGAAGTGGACATCATTGGGAGAGTGATTATTATGTTTACCACATCCTCATCCCAGGGTTAGCCCCTTATAATTACTGGTATGAATTGATATATTGATACTTCAGTCCCTTGCCTGTTAGATTAGATAATGTTGAGATACATATTTTACACTGGACCTCAGAGTTTCCCAGAAGGATTAAGCTTGAGTTCAACATAATATGAATTGTTTAATTTTTTGTTACCTATCTTTTTTATTTACTTCTTCAACTGAAGTTTCCTAACTCCCTCTCTCAAATAAACTACTTGCCCTAATATCCTAGTCTCAGGGTCTTCTGCTAAGATAACAAAGACATTATGTGATCAACCACTCACTTTACTTTTGTATCTCAGTTATCTTGGGAGACCTGATTTCCTCTCAAGGAATAACATTTATGAAAATGTTTTTAAAAAATCTTAAAAGAGAGAGCACAGTTGTATGGTATCCTAATTTAAATCTATCCAACTTTATTTTCTTGATACAGTGAATTGGTAAACTTTTGTCAACACCTCTAAAACAATGCTTCTCCACTGGAGGCAATTTTGTCCACTGAAGACATTTGGCAATAGCTGAAGATATTTTTAATTGTCACGACTCTGGTGGGGTAAGGGAGTAGGAAAATGTTTGCTACTGGCATCTAGTGATAGAGGTCAAGAATGCTGCACATTCTATAATGCAGAGCACACCCCCACCCCTGCCACTGTGAGAGAATTATCTAGTCTAAATACCAATAGCGTAACTATTGGGAAACTCTATTCTTAATTCAGATGATTAAACTGATTTATATCATTATTGGGCTTCCCTGGAGGATCAGCACTAAAGAATCTGCCTGTAATGCATTGGACACTGGTTTGATCCCTGGGTGGGAAAGATCCCTTGAAGCAAGGCATGGCAACCCACTCCAGTATTCTTGCCTGGAGAAACTCATGATTGAGGAGCCTGGGGGATATAGTCCATAGGTTGCAAAGAGTTGGATGCAACTGAAGCAACTGAGCATGTACACACGCATGTCATTATTATGGTATTATAATTTATAATATTTACTATAAATACCATAATTATTCTTCTACCTCCGACTCAAAGTTTATGTTTGCTCACTTCATTTTCTGAGAATTAATTTTCTTCCAATCAGAGAAACCATTGTGTAAACAAGCTAATGTAACTCTCCATAATCACTGTTTCTTGAGAGTGGAATTTTTACTGTTTTTGTCACAGAACCTTAGCAAACCATATTGTAGATGAATCCCAAAGCTATTCTAAAAGTGAAGTCACTCAGTCGTGTCCTACTTTTGGCAACCCCATGGACCATAGACTACCAGGCTCCTCTGTCCATGGGATTTTCCAGTTGAGTCCTGGAGTGGCCTGCCATTTCCTCCTCCAGCGGATCTTCCCAACCCAGGGATCAAGCCCGGGTCTCCTGCATTGCAGAGAGATGCTTTACCATCTGAGCCACCAAGGAAGATATTCTTAGAAGCTATTCTAAGCGATTCTAACTGTACCATAAAAGTAATCGTTGTAAGGCAAATCGACAAATTCATTATCAAAATACCAGGGTCTGCCTTACCCAGTGGAATAGTGCAGAGTTGAAACTGCTTAAAATATTTCCTTTCCCTTTTTCCTCAAACTGCTTACTTTCAATATAGCAAAAAATTAAAATGAGGCATTAGTTATTAGAGAACCAAGGCACCTTTATGAGTGTTTTCTTGGGGCTTCCTGTTATTTTCATCTCCTTTCTCCCCTCATTCTCTTTCCTATATTCACTTTACTTCCTTATCTTTTCCATTTTCATTTCAGTCTCCCCATCTTTTTATCTTATTTTCACTATTCTCCTTTCTCTTCATCTTTTCCTTCCTGTCCCAACCTTTTCAACATTGTTGTTGTCATCAGAACTAAAATTCTTCTAGTTGACTGAGAGGCACTCACAGAATTAACTACCTTTCCCAACTACTCTGTAAACATGTAAACTGGAGCCATCTGGGCCTTTTAATGTTTCCTGTAAAGTCTGTCACTGCATCAGTTGCCTGTTTTGGCTGGCTGCACAAGAAGTCATTATAAGCTATTATTTCCCCAGGGCACTTCAGTCACTTTATTAATTATTTTCTTCTTCATGAATGTATTTTTCTCAGTAATAGACTGATTTTTTTTTCCTTAAGCACAAGCTGAACTCCCTCCTAATTGTTTACTTGCTTTTTTGAAACTTAATTATACCATACCCTATGGCACAGAATTACAGAAATCTTAACAGGGAAAATATCTTATACTTTAAAAAAATGTTTTGAAATCATAGTATAAAACAATCTCTAGAAAATTCTCTTCAGGTCAAAGAATTCAGAAAACATTTCTTTTTTAAAAAACACAAAGTAAAGATAAAAAAAGATCCTTTGCTTTGATTTTCCATGACACTGCTATAAGTATTGCTTTTGTTTTACTTACCTTGGGGTTTTTTAATGTAGATAAGAAGTCTAAGAAATCTCTCCTCGACATTGAAATGATTCTGATCTTGCAGAATAATTTGAGAATAGTTGAATAGGTTGCTGCCAAATATCTCATAGTTGGAATCATATGTCACATCAAATTATGTGTTCTCATTTATGACTGCATATGGAAACATAATAGGAATAACAATAACAGCAACATTATTATTATCTCCTCCATGCCACTACAGTGCTTTTTGTATTCAGTTCAGTTCAGTTCAGTTGCTCAGTCATGTCCGACCCGTTGCAGACCATGAATCACAGCACACCAGGCCTCCCTGTCCATCACCAACTCCAAGAGTACACTCAAACTCATCTCCATTGAGTCGGTGATGTCATCCAACCATCTCATCCTCTGTCGACCCTTCTCCTCTTGCCCTCAATCCCTCCCAGCAGGAAGGTCTTTCCAGTGAGTCAATATTTTTGCATGATGTGGCCAAAATATTGGAGTTTCAGCTTTAGAATCAGTCCTGCCAGTGAATACCTAGGACTGATTTCCTATGGACTGGTTGGCTCTTCTTGCAGTCCAAGGGACCCTCAAGAGTCTTCTCCAATACCACAGTTCAAAAGCATCCATTCTTCAGTGCTCAGCTTTCTTTACAGTCCAACTCTCACACCGATATATGACTACTGGAAAAAACCATAGCCTTGATTAGATGGACCTTTGTTGACAAAGTAATGTCTCTGCTTCTGAATATAATGTCTAGGTTGCTCATAACTTTCCTTCCAAGGAGTAAGCATCTTTTAATTTCATGGCTGCAGTCACCATCTGCAGTGATTTTGGAGCCCAGAAAAATAAAATCTTACACTCTTCCCACTGTTTCCCCAACTATTTGCCATGAAATGATGGGACCAGATGCCATCATCTTCGTTTTCTGAATGTTGAGCTCTAAGCCAACTTTTTCACTCTTCTCTTTCACTTTCATCACGAGGCTTTTTAGTTCCCCTTCACTTTCTGCCATAAGGGTGGTGTCATCTGCATATCTGAGGTTATTGATATTTCTCCCAGTAATCTTATTTCCAGCTTGTGCTTCTTCCAGCCCATGATGCTTCTTCCAGTTCATGATGTACTCTGCATATAAGTTAAATAAGCAGGGTGACAATATACAACCTTGAGGTACTCCTTTCCCAGTTTGGAACCAGTCTGTTGTTCCATGTCCAGTTCTAACTGTTGCTTCCTGACCTGCATATAGGTTTCTCAAAAGGCAGGTCAGGTGGACTGGTATTCCCATCTCTTTCAGAATTTTCCACAGTTTATTGTGATCCACACAGTCAAATGCTTTGGCATAGTCAATAAAGTAGAAATAGATGTTTTTCTGGAACTCTCTTGCTTTTTTGATGATCCAGCAGATGTTGGCAATTTGATCTCTAGTTCCTCTGCCTTTTCTAAAACCAGCTTGAACATCTAGAAGTTCATAGTTCACATACTGCTAAAGTCTGGCTTGAAGAATTTTGAGCATTACTTTACTAGCGTGTGAGATAAGTGCAATTGTGCGGTAGTTTGAGTATTCTTTAGCATTGCCTATCTTTGGAATTAGAATGAAAACTGACCTTTTCCAGTCCTGTGGCCACTGCTGAGTCTTCCAAATTTGCTGGCATATTGAGTGCAGCACTTTAACAGTATCATCTTTCAGGATTTAAAATAGCTCCACTGGAATTCCATCCCCTCCACTAGCTTTGATCATAGTGATACTTTCTAAGGCCCACCTGACTTCACATTCCAGGATGTCTGGCTCTAGGTGAGTGATCACACCATCATGATTATCTTGGTCATGAAGATCTTTTTTGTACAGTTCTTCTGTGTATTCTTACCACCTCTTCTTAATATTTTCTGCTTCTCTTAGGTCCATACCATTTCTGTCCTTTATCGAGTCCATCTTTGCATGAAATGTTCCCTTGGTATCTCTAATTTTCTTGAAGAGATCTCTAGTCGTTCCCATTCTGTTGTTTTCCTCTATTTCTTTGCATTGATTGCTGAGGAATGCTTTCTTACCTCTCCTTGCTATTCTTTGAAACTCTGAATTCAGATGCTTACAGCACTCCTTTTCTCCTTTGCTTTTCACTTCTCTTCTTTTCACAGCTATTTGTAAGGCCTCCCCAGACAGTCATTTTGCTTTTTTGCCTTTCTTTTTCATGGGGATGGTATTGATGCCTGTCTCCTGTACAATGTCATGAACTTCTGTCCATAGAAAAACATCTACTTCTGCTTTATTGACTACACCAAAGCCTTTGACTGTGTGCATCACAATAAACCGTGGAAAATTCTTTAAAAGATGGGAGAACCAAACCATCTTACCTGCCTCCTGAAAAACCTGTACACAGGTCAAGAAGCAACAGTTAGAACTGGACATGGAACAACAAACTGGTTCCAAATTGGGAAAGGAGTACATCAAGGCTGTATAGCGTCACTCTGCTTATTCAACTTATATGCAGAGTACATCATGTGAAATGCTGGGCTGGATGAAGCACAAGCTGGAATCAAGATTGCTGGGAGAAATATCAATAACCTCAGATATCCAGTTGACACCAACTTTATGGCAGAAAGTAGAGAAGAACTATATAGCCTCTTGATGAAAGTGAAAAGGAGAGTTAAAAAGCTTCCTTAAAAATCAGCATTTAGAAAACTAAGATCATGGCATCCTGTCCCATCATTTCTTGGGAAATAGATGGGGAAACAATGGAAATAGTGTTAAACTTTATTTTCCTGGACTCCAAAATTACTGCAAATGGTGACTGTAGTCATGAAATTAAAAGACTTGCGCCTTTGAAGCAAAGTTATGACCAACCTAGACAGCATATTAAAAGCAGAAACTTTACTTTGCCGACAAAGTTCCATCTAGTCAAAAGCTACGGTTTTTCCAGCAGTCATGTATGAATGTGAAAATTCGACTATAAAGAAAGCTGAGTACTGATAAATTGATGCTTTTGAACTGTGGTGTTGGAGAAGACTCTTGAGAGTCCCTTGGCCTGCAAGATCAAACCAGTCCATCCTAAAGGGAATCAGTCTTGAATATTCATTGAAAGGACTGAGGATGAAGCTGAAACTCCAGTACTTCAGCCACTTGATGCAAATAACTGATTCATTTGAAAAGACCCTGATACTGGGAAAGATTAAAGGTGGGAGGAGAAGGGGATGTCAGAGGATGAAATGGTTGAATGGCATCACTGACTCTATGTACATGAGTTTGAGTAAGCTCTGGGAGTTAGTGATAGGGGAGGCCTGGCATGCTGCAGTCCATGGGGTCTCAAAAAGTTGGACACGACTGAGCAACTGAACCGAGTTGAAGTGGGGTGAGCTCAGAAAGCTCAAACAATAGGATTAAATGTTGATAAATTTGACTTTATGAAAACCAAGAACTTGCTTCACCAAAAGATAAAATTAAAACAGACAAAAAGCAAGACATTGAGTGAGAGAAGATACTTATAACAGATTTACATGAGGACTTATAATATGTAAAAAAAAAAATACTTCTTGCTAATCAATAAAAAAAGAGAAACAATGAAATTTCTAAATTAGATAACACATTTGAACAGACATTTCATAAAAGAGATTATCCAAATTATCAACAGCAACATTAAAGGTTTCCTAGGCATTATTGTTCAAAGTACAAATTAAAGCCAGAGTAAGTCATTATTGCATACCTACTGGTATAACTAACATTATCCAGTGTTACCGATAATATGGAGTAACAGAAACACTTATACATGGCAGAAGAAATGATAAATTTTGGAGTTTCAATCACTCAAAAACTCTTGCTTATTTACTGAAATTGTATGTGTGCATAAGCCCTGGCCTAAAAATTTCTTTCCTAGATATATACTCAACAGAAATGAGTACTATGTCTAACAAGAGAAATGTATAGGAGTTGGGGGAAGCACACTGACTGAAGCCACCCCTCCTGGCCAGGCACTATAGTAACCATTTGCATGAGTTGTTTTATGACAGGAGGTCCTGGTGAGGAACATGCAACTAATAAGCCACCACCAACCAGAAGAATTTGGGAAAAGTCAAAAGGAGAAACCACATGTACGACCATCTCCCAGAATCCTTCTCACTGGCATCCATCTTGGCTGAACAAGACAAGCACCACCAAGAAGGACTCTGAGTCAGAACGATTGGCTAAAGACAACCCAGAAACTAATCCCATCACCATAAAATCACCATAGAGCTGCATGACAGAGCAGTTCTCCTGGGTTCCTTTACCCTACTGCTCTCTGCCCCAGCGCCCTTTCCAAAAAAACCTCTTGCTTTGTCAGCACATGTGTCTCCTTGGACAATTTATTTCTGAGTGTTAGACAAGAGCCCACTTTCAGGCCCTGGAAGAGGTCCCCTTTCCTTCAACAGAATGTTAATAACCAAAAATTGGGAGAAATTCAGGCATTCACCAATAATAGATGGATAATTTGGGGTATTTCAATACAATGGAATGCTTACACAGCAATGAAAGATACTAAGATACTGATACATGTAACATCATGGATGAATCTCACAGATTTTATAGGAAACCAAAACAAGAGTAGTACTATATGGTTCCATGCCTGTGAAGTTTGAAATGAGGCAAAACTAATACAACCAATCCCATCCTAAAGGAGATTTGTCCTAGGTGTTCATTGGAGGGAGTGATGTTAGAGCAGAAATTCTAATACTTTGGCCACCTGATGCAAAGAGTTGACTCATTTGAAAAGACCCTGATGCTGGGAAAGATTGAGGGCAGGAGGAGAAGGAGAAGACAGAGGATGAGATGGTTGGATAGCATCACCAATCCAATGGACATAGGTTTGGGTGGACTCCAGGAGTTGGTGATGGGCAGGGAGGCCTGGTGTGCTAAAGTTTATGTGGTTGTAAAGAGTAGTAAAGGTTGTAAAGGCTTTCTAAGTCAAGTGGGCCTTAGAAAGCATCACTACGAACAAAGCTAGTGGAGGTGATGGAATTCCAGTGGAGCTGTTTCACATCCTGAATGATGATGCTGTGAAAGTGCTGCACTCAATATGCCAGCAAATTTGGAAGACTCAGCAGTGGCCACAGGACTGGAAAAGGTCAGTTTTCATTCCACTTCCAAAGAAAGGCAATGCCAAAGAATGCTCAAATTACCGCACAATTGCACTCATCTCACATGCTAGTAAAGTAATGCTCAAAATTCTCCAAGCCAGGCTTTAGCAATACATGAACCGTGAACTCCCTGATGTTCAAGGTGGTTTAGAAAAGGCAGAGGAACCAGAGATCAAATTGCCAACATCCACTGGATCATGGAAAAGGCAAGAGAGTTCCAGAAAAACATATATTTCTGCTATATGGACTATGCCAAAGCCTTTGACTGTGTGGATCACAATAAACTGTGGAAAATTCTGAAAGAGATGGGAATACCAGACCACCTAACCTGCCTCTTGAGAAATCTGTATGCATGTCAAGAAGCAACAGTTAGAACTGTACATTGAACAACAGACTGTTTCCAAATAGGAAAAGAAGTACGTCAAGGCTGTATACTGTCACCCTGCTTATTTAACTTCTATGCAGAGTACATTATGAGAAATGCTGGACTGGAAGAAACACAAGCTGGAATCAAGATTGCTGGGAGAAATATCAATAACCTCAGATATGCAGATGACACCAACTTTATGGCAGAAAGTGAAGAAGAACTAAAGAGCCTCTTGATGAAAGTAAAAGAGGAAAGTGAAAAAGTTGGTTTAAAGCTCAACATTCAGAAAACGAAGATCATGGCATCTGGTCCCATCACTTCATGGCAAATAGATGGAGAAACAGTGGAAACAGTGTCAGACTTTATTTTGGGGGCTCCAAAATCACTGCAGATAGTGACTGCAGCCATGAAATTAAAAGACGCTTACTCCTTGGAAGAAAAGTTATGACCAACCTAGATAGCATATTCAAAAGCAGAGACATTACTTTGCCAACGAAGGTCCGTCTAGTCAAGACTATGGTTTTTCCTGTGGTCATGTATGGATGTGAGAGTTGGACTGTGAAGAAGGCTGAGCACCGAAGAATTGATGCTTTTGAACTGTGATGTTGGAGAAGACTCTTGAAAGTCCCTTGGACTGCAAGGAGATCCAACCAGTCCATTCTAAAGGAGATCAACCCTGGGATTTCTTTGGAAGAAATGATGCTAAAGCTGAAACTCCAGTACTTTGGCCACCTCATGCAAAGAGTTGACTCATTGGAAAAGACTCTGATGCTGGGAAGGACTGGGTGCAGGAGAAGAAGGGGACAACAGAGGATGAGATGGCTGGATGGCATTGCGGACTCGACGGACGTGAGTCTGAGTGAACTCCGGGAGTTGGTGATGGACAGGGAGGCCTGGCGTGCGGCTATTCATGGGGACGCAAAGAGTCGGACACAACTGAGCGACTGGACTGAACTGAATCTACATGGATGGATATCACATAGTGATCACCTTTCCTCAACTTAATGGCTGGAGTGGGGCATGAGTAAAGTAACAAGACAGTAATGCTTTTTATCTTGATAATGGAAATAAGGTGTTCTTACCACCATTGAGCTAGTGTTTCTCTTCACTACCTCTTAACCCAGGATTCCTTTTACACTTATTATAAGCCTTATTTCAGGCCTCAGATATATGAGCTATGAAGTCCAAATTCTGAGTATCTCTTTATACCAAGTCATCTAACATATATGTCACATCTATGTATCCTTGTAGGTGTACAAACTAGGAGAAAACGTGACTAGAATGCTGGTAAAGAGACAAAAGAAACAAAACAGCAACAACAAATAGAATAAAAAGCTACGATATAAGATAGCTACTGTTTTTGTCTGTTCATTTATTTTATCTTTTTAATTTCACCACTCATTTTATTTTAATTTGGTTAGTTGGTTTTTATATTTGCTGGTCATTCTCTTTGACTTTTTGATGTTTGGCCATTACTAAAATTCCCTTTGCATCTCACTTCCAAAACTACCTCTTTACAGATCAGGAAAGGACATCTAATACCAAAAATAGGCACCATCTCAAAGTCAGCTCCCTAAGCTGAGCCTCTGGATGCTCTAGGCTAAGTGACTCATCTATCTGGACACAGGACAGAACCAAAAAAAAAAAAATGAAGGTTAAGCTATGAGTCACCCCAGAGTGGTTCACCCCTGTGTTCTCTTAAATTAATTGTTGCAATCTTCAAAGAATCCAAGTGCATGCATTATGAGAAGAACTTGCTAAAACACTACAATTAGAAAAAAAAATTTTGAACAAGGAAGGACTTGTAGAGACCATTCAAGTCATAGTTTCCTAACCTCTTTGGGATCACAGAGCCTTTGAAAATCCATGGAAAGCCATTGCCTCCAAACTGCATTTAAGATCTTGCATAGAACTTTAAGGAATTTTTTAAAATTTATATGTATTACCACTCTCACCCATGAATTTGCTTAAAGTCCATGAGCTCTGCATTTAAAAATCCTTGATTTAATCCAAGCATGAGTAGGAGGTCCTAGTTTAAATAGTTTACCTAAAGTGAGTAAGGAGAGTAAGACAGGGGCTGGAACATGGGAAGGGGCTAGAACTCTACTACCCACACCAGTGCTCCAGAATACAAAACGATCCACATTTTAAAAATACAGTTATTCTGGGGCAAGTTGGACTTTCTCCAAATACGTATTGATTAGGAAGTTTCAGTGAGGAAAAATTATCTTGAATATAAATGAAAGACAGTCAGATTTTCTGTTTGGGCTCTAAACTAATTGCCTTTTACAGTAATTGCCATTCTGCAATTCCCATCCAACAGTTTTCAGTTGTCCAATACTGCTGGAGAAAAGCACCTACCAGCTCAGTGAATGGAAGACAATATTCACATTTCCAACCTCAGTAACTCCCATCAGTTGTCAACTTTCCTTCCACTCACCTCTTGGTTTACAAACACATCTTAAGATATTCTGTCCTCTAAAAGTCATTAAATTAGAACTTTAAACCTTTACCTAAATTCTACAAACCCCCTTGTTTTCCACCTTTGTCCTCTTAAAAGAGTATTTATCTGCAAAAGATATACACTTTGAACCTTACAGAAGTATCAATGTTCAACTTTTCTTTCAAGTTTTTAAATTATTTATTTTAATTGGAGGATAATTACTTTTCAACTGTTTTTGACCTTCAAAATCTTTCATATGATTTAACTTAATATTTTCAATCTTTTAACAGTGTTTACTATGAAAGGAATGATAAAGGAATGGATTTTGAGTAATTATTGTTAGGTTTTATTAGGTTGTAGAATATTATTATTATTTCCTACTTTATAGTATTCGGTATTTTCTAAATTTCTTCAACCACCTTATATTAGTTTTTAAAATCATAATTTAAAAAAATCAAACTCTCCATCTCTAACTTCCCCAAAGCACGTTGATTCCACAGCCTCTTAACAACTGCTCTTTGCACCTATCCTTCTTGCTTCTCTCACTGAGGACCACAAAATCACCCAGATAATCCAAGACCCAGATGAGTCTAAAGTGATATTTGACATTTCCTCATTTCTACACTCCCTCCTCCATATATTACTGGTTTTCCTGGTTCGCCAGCCTCTATCTACTCCATCTCAGTTTCCATATCCAGTTCAGTCATTGGACAGATATTTACTGAGTTTTTACAGACATTTGAGATATATGAAGGAGATCAGCCCTGGGATTTCTTTGGAAGGAATGATGCTGAAGCTGAAACTCCAGTACTCTGGCCACCTCATTCGAAAAGTTGACTCATTGGAAAAGACTCTGATGCTGGGAGGGATTGGGGGCAGGAGGAGAAGGGGACGACAGAGGATGAGATGGCTGGATGGCATCGCGGACTCGATGGACGTGAGTCTGAGTGAATTCTGGGAGTTAGTGATGGACAGGGAGGCCTGATGTGCTGCGATTCATGGGGTTGCAAAGAATCAGACATGACTGAGCAACTGAACTAAACTGAACAGATAAATGAGTATTTACAAATATTTACTATTTGCCACTCTGAAAAGCTAGCAAAATTACAGTGAATACAATGAAATTTTTTGCCTCTGCTCATCTCTAAAGGTTCTATGCTCCTCTCATTTTTCATTCTTTCCTTGAACCATCTCTTCACTTGCTTGATTTTGTTCTCTTCTTTGACCTTTATGCAGATGACCTATAAAACCTCTACCTCCCCCAACCATACCTCTTCAGCTAAACCCACCTCAAATGCAATGCATTCTGAGCCAAATTCAGCTACCACTGAATTTCTTCAGTATTTCCTAGGTTGGTCCTGGCATCCCAACTAACCCAGTCATTCATGCTAGAGCTGCACTCCCATGTTCACTGAAGCAGTATTTACAGTAGTAGATACATGGAAACAATTTAAATGTCCACTGATAGATCAATATACAAAAAAGTTATGAGATATATAACAGAATACTTTTCACTCTTTAAAAAAAAATGAGATCCTTACATTTTTAACAACTTCGATGGATTTTGATGTCATTATACTAAATGAGTGAGGAAGGAAATTGCAACTCACTCCAGTATTCTTGCCTGGAGAATCTCATGGACAGAGGAGCCTGGCAGACTATAGTCCATGGGGTTGCAAGAGTCAGACATGATTTAGCGACTAAACCACACTAAGTGAGATATCAGTTCAGTCTCTCAGTCGTGTCTGACTCTTTGCGACCCCATGAATCGCAGCACGCCAGGCTTCCCTGTTCCTCACCATCTCCCGGAGTTCACTCAGACTCACGTCCATCGAGTCCGTGATGCCATCCAGCCATCTCATCCTCTGTCATCCCCTTCTCCTGCCCCCAATCCCTCCCAGCATCAGAGTCTTTTCCAATCAGTCAACTCTTCCCATGAGTAGCCAAAGTATTGGAGTTTCAGCTTCAGCATCATTTCTTCCAAAGAAATCCCAGGGCTGATCTGATCTCCTTGCAGTGCAAAGGACTCTCAAGCGTCTTCTCCAACACCACAGTTCAAAAGCATCAATTCTTCAGACTTCGCAGTCCAATTCTCACATCCATACATGACCACAGGAAAAACCATAGTTTTGACTAGACGGACCTTAGTCAGCAAAGTAATGTCTCTGCTTTTGAATATGCTATCTAGGTTGATCATAACTTTTCTTCCAAGGAGTAAGCATCTTTTAATTTCATAGCTGCAGTTACCATCTTCAGTGTAGTTGGAGCCAAAAAAAATGAAGTCTGACACTGTTTCCACTGTTTCCCCATCTATTTCCCAAGAAGTGATGGGACCAGAGGCCATGATCTTCGTTTACTGAATGTTGAGTTTTAAGCCAACTTTTTCACTCTCCTCTTTCACTTTCATCAAGAGGCTTTTTAGTTCCTCTTTACTTTCTGCCATAAAGGTGGTGTCATCTGCATATCTGAGGTTATTGATATTTCTCCCTGCAATCTTGATTCCAGCTTGTGTTTCTTCCAGTCCAGTGTTTCTCATGATGTACTCTGCATAGAAGTTAAATAAGCAGGGTGACAGTATACAGCCTTGACGTACTCCTTTTCCTATTTGGAACCAGTCTGTTGTTCCATGTCCAGTTCTAACTGTTGCTTCCTGATCATACAAAAAATGTAATCATTTTATGATCTCACTTATATGTGGAATCTAAACAATCAAATTAATAGAGACAAAAACAGATTGATAATTACCAGAGAGGCAGATGGGGGAGGGGGTGGAAATAAGTGAACGTGGTCAAATGTGCAAACTTAATTGTTAGAAAGTTCTAGGACATGATGGACAGCATGTGACTAGAGTTAACAATACTGAAAATTGCTCAGAGTAAATCTTAAAAACTTTCACCACAAGAAAAAGATTGTAACTACATGAGGTGATGGATGGTAAATAAACTTACTGTGATAATCATTTTCCAATATACACATAGATCAAATCATCATGCTGTATTCTTTAAACTAAGTTATATGTCAATAAAACTTCTTGTTTATTTATTAATATAAATAAATAGAATATAAATAAACATAATATTTATTTATAACATAAATAGTAAAATGGACATGAGTTTGAGCAAGCTCCAGGAGGGTGATGGCCAAGGAAGCCTGGTGTGCCGCAGTCCGAGGTCGCAAAGAGTTGGACAAGTCTGAGTGACTGAACTGAATTGAACTAGTATTAAACAGCAGAAAAACATTAGAAAGAGACTTCCCCTGTAGGCTAGGTTTGAAAGTAAAGGTAAACCTGATATCTTCAATCAGACTTTCAGAATTGAAGTATTATTTTACTAATAACATAACTTCTACTTAAGACCAAAGTGTTTAGAACCAGATAACTCAGATGATTATATTATTGCTTAAAAAATTAATTAGAAGGTCTAAACTGATAAACCTTTGGGCATACTCATCATGAAAAAAGGGGAGAGGACTCAAAGCAATAAAGTTGTGAAAAGTTACACCTGACGACGTAGAAATCCAAAGGATTACAAGAGACTACTTCAAGCAACTATATGCCAATCAAATGGACAATCTGGAAGAAATGGAAAAATTCTTAGAAAGGTAAAATCTCCCGAAAGTTAACCAGGAAGAAATAGAAAATGTTAACAGATGAGTCACAAGAACTGAAATTGAAATTCTGATTTTAAAACTCCCAACAATATAAAAGTCCAGGACTAGGTGGCCTCACAGGAGAATTCTATGAAACATTTAGAGAAGAGTTAACACCTGTGTTTCTGAAACTATTTCAAAAACTTGCAGAGGAAGACTTCCAAATTCATTCTATGAGGGCACCATGACCCTGGTGCTAAAACCAGATAAAAATAGCACCAAATAATAAATAAATAAAGAAAAGAAAAGAAAATTACAGGTAAATATCACTGATGAACATAGTTGCAAAAAATCCTCAACAAAATACTAACAAAGTGAATTCAACAATATATTAAAAGGATTATATGCCATGATCAAGTAGGATTTATACCAGGGATGCAAGGATTTTTCAGTATTCACAAATCAATCTGTGTGATACATCACATCAACAAATTAAATAATAAAATCGATATGATCATCTCATTAGATGTAGAAAAACTTCTTAATAAAATTCATTACCTTTTATGGTAAAAACTCTCTGGAATGTGGGCATAGAAAGAACACACCTCAATATAATAAGGACCACATATGATAAACCCACAGCTAACAACTTCACACTTGATGGAAAAAATCTAAGATCAAGAACAAGACAAGGATATCCTTTCTCACCACTTTTAGTCATCATAGCTTTGGAAGTCCTACCCATGGAAACCATAGAATAAAAATAAATTGAAGCAATCCAAATTAGAAAAAAGAAATAAATCTGTCACAGTTTGTAGATGACACAATTCTTTTTTTCTTCTCTTGGCTCCCTTTCTTTATTTTATTCTATTATTTTTTAATATAAATTTATTTATTTTAATTGGAGACTAATTACAATATTATCTTCATTTTGCCATATATTGACATGAATCAACCACAGGTGTATATGTGTTCCCCATCCTGAACTCCCCCTCCCAATTCCCTCCCCATCCCATCCCAAGCATCCTGCATCATGCATAGTACCTGGACTGGTGATACATTACCCATGTGATATTATACATATTTCAATGCCATTCTCCCAAATCATCCCACCCTTTTCCTCTCCCTCAGAGTCAAAGACTGTTCTATACATCTGTGTCTCTTTTGCTGTCTCGCATACAGGGTTATTGTTACCATCTTCCTAAATTCCATATATATGCATTATTGTACTGTATTGGTGTTTTTCTCTCTGGGTTACTTCACTCTGTATAATTGGCTCCAGTTTCATCCATCTCATTAGAACTGATTCAAATGTATTCTTTTTAATGGCTGAGTAATACTCCATTGTGTATATGTTCCACAGCTTTCTTATCCATTCGTCTGCTGATGGGCATTTAGGTTGCTTCCATGTCCTGACTATTATAAACAATGCTGTGATGAACATCGGGGTACATGTGTCTCTTTCAATTCTGGTTTCCTCAGTGTGTACGTCCAGAAGTGGGATTGCTGGGTCATAAGGCAGTTCTATTTCCATTTTTTTTAAGGAATCTCCACACTGTTCTCCATAGTGGCTGTACTAGTTTGCATTCCCACCAACAGTATAAGAGGATTCCCTTTTCTCCACATCCTCTGCATCATTTATTGCTTGTAGACTTTTGGACAGCAGCCATTCTGACCTGCATGAGATGGTACCTCTTGTGGGTTTGATTTGCATTTCTCTGATAATGAGTGATGTTGAGCATCTTTTCATGTGTTTGTTAGGAGAAGGCAATGGCACCCCACTTCAGTACTCTTGCTTGGAAAATCCCATGGATGGAGGAGCCTGGTGGGCTGCAGTCCATGGGGTCGCTGAGAGTTTGACACGACTGAGTGACTTCACTTTCACTTTTCACTTTCATGCTTTGAGAAGGAAATGGCAACCCACTTTAGTGTTCTTGCCTGGAGAATCACGGGGATGATGGATCCTGATAGGCTGCCGTCTATGGGGTCGCACAGAATCGGGCATGACAGAAGCGACTTAGCAGCAGCAGCCGTCTGTATGTCTTCTTTGGAGAAAAGTCTGTTCAGTTCTTTGGCCCATTTTTTGATTGGGTCATTTATTTTTCTGGAATTGAGCTGCAGGAGTTGCTGGTATATTTTTGAGATTAGTTCTTTGTCAGTTGCTTCATTTCCTATTATTCTCTCCCATTCTGAAGGCTGTCTTTTCACCTTGCTTAGAGTTTCCTTTGTTGCGCAGAAGCTTTTAAGTTTAATTAGGTCCCATTTCTTTATTTTTGCTTTTATTTCTAGTATTCTGGGAAGTGGGTCATAGAGGATCTTGCTGTGATTTACACTGGAGAGTGTTTTGCCTATGTTCTCCTTTAGGAGTTTTATAGTTTCTGGTCTTACATTTAGATCTTTAATCCATTTTGAGTTCATTTTTGTGAATGGTGTTAGAATGCAAAAGTAGGAAGTCAAGAAACACCTGGAGTAACAGGAAAATTTGGCCTTGGAATGCAGAATGAAGCAGGGCAAAGACTAATAGAGTTTTGCCAAGAAAATGCACTGGTCATAGCAAACACCCTCTTCCAACAACACAACACAAGAGAAGACTACACACGGACGTCACCAGATGGTCAACACCGAAATCAGATTGATTATATTCTTTGCAGCCAAAGATGGAGAAGGTCTATACAGTCAAGCAAAACAAGACCAGGAGCTGACTGTGGCTCAGATCATGAACTTCTTTTTGCCAAATTCAGACCTAAATTGAAGAAAGTAGGGAAAACCAATAGACCATTCAGGTATGACTTAGGTCAAATCCCTTATGATTATACAGTGGAAGTGAGAAATAGATTTAAGGGCCTAGATCTGATAGATAGAGTGCCTGATGGACTATGGAATGAGATTGGTGACATTGTACAGGTGACAGGGGTCAAGACCATTCCCATGGAAAAGAATTGCAATGGAGTATTACTCAGCCATAAAAGAATGAAACAGTGCCATTTGCAACAACATGGTTGGATCTAAAGATTATTATTCTAAGAGAAATAAGTCATACAGAGAGACACAAATATCATATGGTATCACTTATATGTAGACTCTAAAAAATTATATAAACAACTTATTTACAAAACATAAATAGACTCACAGTCTTAGAAAACAAACTTACAGTTATCAAAAGGGAAACATTGGTGGAGGGATAAATTAGGTGTTGGAGATTAACATGTATACACTACTGAGGGCCTACTGTATAGCACAGAGAACTCTTCTCAACACTTTGTTATAAACTATATGGAAAAGTACTCTGAAAGGAATGAAAGTGAATGTTATTCTGTTGTGTCTGATTCTTTGCGACCCCATGGACTACACAGTCTATGGAATTCTTCAGGCCAGAAAACTGGAGTGGGTGTCCTTTCCCTTCTCCAGGGATTTTCCCAACCCAATGATCAAACATTGATCAAACCCAGGTGTCCTACATTGTAAGCAGATTCTTTACCAGCTGAGCCACAAAGGAAACCACTGAAATGAATAAATATATGTATATTTATAGCTAAGTTACTTTGCTGTACACCTGAAACTAACACAATGTTGTAAATCTACTATACTCTGGTAAAAAATAAAAATTACAAAAAAGGAGTAAACAAAAACTTTAAAAAAAAAATTTAACAGGCTTAAAATCAGCAGACTTTCTACTGAGTCACGGAAAAATTCTCTGGTTGCCAGAATCAATGTACCTTGTCATTTAGCAACCAAGTCAATAAGCTACCACCTTGGATGGCATAGGTAGGCAGAAATATGTTCATTTTTATGTTATTGACATAGACATATGTTAAGAAAAAAGACCAAAAGAAATACTATGTTGATTCATTCAATAAAAATTTGATTTGCGTTATGGGGATAAACTACAAAATATAATGCAAGATCACTGCTTTCTAGGAAAGTGTTAGTTGCCCAGTCATGTCCAACTCTTTAAGATCCCATAGACTGTAGCCTTCTAGGTTCCTCTGTCCAAGAGATTTTCCAGGCAAATAATACTAGAGTAGGTTGGCATTTCCTTCTGCAGAAGGTCTTGCCAATCCAGGGATCACACCTGGGTATCCCCACATTGCAGGCAGATTTTTACTATTTGAGCCACCTGGAAAATCATAGTCAGTTTCAAATTTAGCTATATACTGAATAGTAGACTACTGAAATGTACACCATAGATGAATCTCAGAGGCAGGCGATGCTAGTGGTAAATAACCCACCTTCCAAGGCAGGAGACAAAAGAGATGTGGGTTCAATCCCTGGGTTGCGAAGATCCCTAGAAAAGGAAATGGCAACCCACTCCAGTATTCCTGAGTGGAGAATCCCAAGGATAGAGGAGCCTGGTGGGCTGCAGTCCGAGGAGTCACAAAGAGTTGGACATGATTGAAGCATCTTAGTGCTTTGCCCAGCACTATAAATGAACCTCAGAGATATTATGTTGAGTGGAATATGCCTGACATAAAAGTACTAAGTGATTCTGCTTATGTAAGCTTCAAAACTAAGCAAAACCAATCTACTATAAAGGAAATCAGAATTTAGGTGACCCTTGGAGAGAAGGGTGTTAGTGGGCATGGTCCATATTTCTTTCCTTCTTCTAGTATTAAGAACTAGAGGCAAACATCTGAAGTGAACAATAAGCTAGTGAACTACACATGCAAGGGATCTAGGTTTCATGTTCCTTGTAAGAATTTAATACCTGATGATCTGAGATGGAGCTGAGGCAGTGATGCCGGTGTTGGGGAGTAGGCTACAAATACAGATTATCATTAGCAGGAAGCTTTGACTGCATAGAAACTATAGTAAATCAATTGCTTGCAGACTCATATCAAACCCTATCAGTGAGGGGCAAGTGACGATTAAGCTACATCTGGTGGCAGGATATAAGTTAGAATCCAACACTTATTTTAGTCTATGCATAGCTTGCCTATTACTTTATTTACCACTTCTATCCATGGTTCAATGGTGCAGCCATGAAATTAAAAGATGCTTACTCCTTGGAAGGAAAGTTATGACCAACCTAGATAGTACATTGAAAAGCAGAGATATTACTTTGCCAACAGAGGTCCATCTAGCCAAGGCTATGGTTTTTCCAGTGGTCATATATGGATGTGAGAGTTGGACTGTGAAGAAAGCTGAGCGCCAAAGAGTTGATGCTTTTGAACTGTGGTGTTGGAGAAGACTCTTGAGAGTCCCTTGGACTGCAAGGAGATCCAATCAGTCCATCCTAAAGGAGATCAGTCCTGGGTGTTCATTGGAAGGACTGATGCTGAAGCTGAAACTCGAGTACTTTGGCCACCTCATGCGAAGAGCTGACTCATTGGAAAAGACCCTGATGCTGTAAGGGATTGGGGGCAGGAGGAAAAGGGGACGACAGAGGATGAGATGGCTGGATGGCCAATGTGACTTGATGGACATGAGTTTGAGTGAACTCTGGGAGTTGGTGATGGACAGGCCCTGGTGTGCTGTGATTCATTGGGTTGCAAAGAGTCGGACAGGACTGAAAGACTGATCCGTGCCTCTTTCCCACACTGTACTTGTCTCAGTCACAGTTTTGGTAAGCCCACAAGCCGATCCTCATCAAAATGAGTAAAAACAAATGTTACTGGAGAGCTTCTTTGAAAATTGGGAAAGATCCAATGATGAGACAGCAAAAGAGGCTAAGACTGCCAACAAAAAGAAAGCTGAATTAAAAAGAAAATACCAAGAGTCCTACTTAAATTACAGGTTTATTGCAACAGGTGATTCACATTCTCCAGGCCTGCTTTGTATAATATGTGGCAACTGGCTATCGAACAAAGCCATGAAAGCTTTAAAACTGCTTCACCACATGGAGACCAAGCACCCTTCATTAAAAGACTAGGCTTTGGAGTTTTTCAAAAGAAAAATAAAAAACATGAACATAAAGAACAGAAGCAATAATTGAAGGCCACCACTTCATCAAATGTGCCTGCACTGAGAGCATCATTCTTAGTGGCTAACCACATTGCTAAAGCTAGGAAGCCTTTTACTACTGGTGAAGAGTTGATCCTTCATGCTGCTAAGGACATGTGTCATGAACTTTTATGAGAAGCTGCAGTTCAGAAGGTGGCACATGTTCCTCTTTCAGCTAGTGCCATAACTAGATTAATTAATGAAATAGCAGAGCATATTGAGGCACAACTGTTAGAGAGGATTAATGAGTCACCATGGTACACAATCCAGGTTGACAAGTCTACCAACATTGACCCGGCAACAATGCTTGTTGTGTGATGTATGTTTTAGGAGGCTGTGCACTTTGTTGCCAACCAACACCACAGCTGCAGAACTATTCAAGTCTTTGAATGATCACCTCTTAGGAAAACCGAATTGGTCATTTTGTGTCAGTATGTGTGCAGACGGAGCAGCTGGTCATGTCCATGACTGGACAGCTTTCTAGTTTCACTACTTGGGTCAAAGAGATTGCTTCTGAATGTGAGTCTATGCACTGTGTAATCCATAAAGAAATACTGGTAGCCGAAAACTGTCACCTGAACTTAGCAACATTTTGCAGTATGTAATTAAAATGATCAACCATTTTTAGTACATGCCCTTAACTCACATCTGTTTGTGCAGCTCTGTGAGGAGATGGATACAGAGCCACACATCTTCTCTTATACAGAGAAGTGAGATGGCTTTCTAAAGGTAGATCACTGGCCAGGGTTTTTGAGTTAGGAGAGCTTCTCCAGGGATTTCTTTAAAAAAAAAACAGTCACCACTGGCAGCACCTTTCAGTGACACAGAATGGGTCACAAAACTTGCTTACTTGTGTGACATATTCAACATGTTTAATGAACTCAGTCTGTCACTTCAGGGGAGAATGACAACTGTGTTCAAATCAGTGGATAAAGTGGCTGCATTCAAAGCCTAACTGGAATTATGAGGGCAACAAGTGAACACTGGGATTTTTGACATTTCAGACATTAGCAGAGATTTTAAATAGATTGAGTCAGGGTCTCTTTTCTCCCAGTTGGCACATTACTACCTTAGCTTTCAAAAAGATTGAGTATTACTTCTCAATCACAAAAGACCTCTGAACTGGGAAGGAAAGGATCTAGGGCCCATTTGTAAATAAGCTGGTGAATTGACTTTGTCTGCAAATGACCGTGGTGTTAAAAATATATTTGAGAAAGAGGCTTCCTTGGTGGTTCAAAGGTAAAGAATTTGCCTGCCATTGCATTAGACACTGGTTTGGTCCCCTGGTCCTAGAAGATCCCACATGCCTTGGGGCAAAAAAGCCTACGTGCCTAACTACTGAGCTAGTGCTCTAGAACATGCATTGGGGAAGGAAATGGCAACTCACTCCAGTGTTCTTGCCTGGAGAATCCCAGGAAGCGGGAGCCTCGTGGGCTGCCGTCTGTGGAGTTGCACAGAGTCGAACAGGACTGAAGCAACTTAGCAGCAGCAGCAGCAGTGCTCTAGAACGCTTACACTGCAACTACTGAGCCCACATACCACAAATACTAAAGTACCTGAGCTCTAGAGCCTGTGCTCCACAGCAAGAGAAGCCACTGCAATGAGAAGCCCCACCACCACTAGAGAGCTGCCCCCACTCTACAACTTTGCTTGCAGCAGCAAAGACCTAGTGCAGCCAAAAATAAAATAAATAAATAAATTTTAAAATATGTTTGAGACAACTTCAAATCTCTGTATGTTCTGGATTAAAGTCAAGGTGGAATATCCTGAGATTGACACAAAAGCACTAAAAAGCCTGCTTCCATTTCCAACATCCTATCTTTGTGAAGCAGGGTTTTCTGCAGTGATAGCAACCAAAACAAGATGACAAAGTAGACTGGACATAAGCTACATATCTCGGGTTTCACTGTCTCCCATCACTCCCAGATGGGACTGTCTAGTTGCAGGAAAATAAGTTCATGATACCCACTGATTGTGTTTTTATGGTGAGTTGTATAATTATTCCATTATATATATATCACAATGTAATAGTAATAGAAGTAAAGTGCACAATAAATGTAATGTTCTTGAATCATCTCCAAAATATTCCCTCACCCTGGTTTGCAGAAAAATCGTCTTCCATGTGTCTCATCTCTGGTGCCAAAGGTTGAGGACCACTGTTTTAGAAGGTGACCTGGACCCACTTTTGTTATCCCATGTGAAGTTTAAATAACACCATATACATATTCGTGTGACTTGAGCTTCCTTATTCTATGGTGGCATCAGGGTAGTAAGACCCCAAGAAAGTATTCCTAGCAACCAAAATGGAAGTTTTATGGCCTTTCAAGATCTGACATTAGAAATAACAAACCTATCTATCATTACTTCTGCAATACCCCTTCAGTTAAAGAAGTCATAACCCCACTCAGATTCAAAGGAGGAGGAAATAGACCCTGTCTTTTAATGAGAGAAATGTCAAAGAACTTACAAATTTAACACTGCTGCATAATAGAAAGACAAAATGCTTCATGAACCACATTTGGGACATATAGCTCATGAACAAGAGCAATCCTGTCTTTTTACCCTAGAGTCTGAGATTATCACAAACTCACGTGAACAGTGAAGGGACTCAGCCATCACATATACATGTATCCATTCTCCCCCAACTCCCCTCCCATCCAAGATAGCACATAACACTGAGCAGAGTTCCATGTGCTATATAATAAGATTCCATTGGTTATCCACTCTAAACATAGCAGTGTGTACATGACCTTCCTAAAGTCCCCAGTCATCATCTCCCCCTGGAAACCATGGGTTTGTTAATTTAGTGTGAATTAATAACTAACTGAACCATGCAAAAGATGGATAAAAGACTAAGACAATAAGGTCCAGAAACAGAGAAAACCAGAAGACACCACACTTTATTCTTGGTATTGTTCATGGTACCTCTGAGAAAAGAAATAAGGCAATGAAGTAGAATAATATAAACATAGGTTTCAGCATTTTTGCTGCATAGTTTCCAGTGATTTGAGATCGCTTGTCATAAACTAAATTTAAAAAATAAGCTTCTACTGAGAAATTTCCTTTTAGAAGACTCTGGGGACTTTTTGTACTGGACTTTTCTGAATCATGAAAGGTGGGTAAAAGACATACAATTTAATTCTAAACTATGGCCCCAAAAATGCTTTTTCCCACAAATGTGGAATTCAATGGGAGAAATAGGCTTTAAAATAAAATTTCCTTTTCTGACTGATTTCTTTCAAACGAGTCAGAAACATAAGACTAAATAGAGAGGAAAGGTCCAAAGGAGTTCAGAAATATTGCTGCCCTAAAGCCAGTATCCAAGTACAAGATGAAATTCCACAAACATTAAGAGTTGCATTCCTCATACCTGTGGACACAGCAGGGGAGGGAAAGATGAGATCAAATGAGAGAGTAGCATTGAAACATACACATAATCATATGTAAAATAGGTAGTTGAAATTTTCTGTATGATGCAGGGACCTCATTCTGGTGTTCTGCAACAACCTAGAGGGATGAGATGGGGCAGGGGGTAGGAGGGAGGTTCAAGAGGAAGGGAGTATATGAATACATATGGCTGATTCATGTTGATGTATGGCAAAACCCAAAACAACATTATAAAGCAATATCCTCCAATTAAAAGTTTAGAATGAAAACTGCCGTTTTCCAGTCCTGTGGCCACTACTGAGTTTTCCAAATTTGCTGCCATATCGAGTCCAGCATATTAACAGCACCATTGTTTAGGATTTTAAGTAGCTCAGCTGGAATTCTATCACCTCCACTAGCTTTGTTCATTGTAATGTTTCCTAAGGCCCACTTGACTTCACACTCCAAGATGTTTGGTTCTAGGCAAGTGACCACACCATCATAATTATAAGGGTCATTAAGATCTTTTTTGTACAGTTCTTCTGTGTATTCTTGCCACCTCTTCTTAATCTCTTTTAGTTCTGTTAGGTCCTTACTGTTTCTGTCCTTTATTATGTCCATTCTTGCATGAAATATTCCCTACGTATTTCTGATTTTCTTGAGGAGATCTCTAGTGTTTCTCATTCCATTATTTCCCTCTCATTATTTGCATTGTTCATTTTAAAAGACCTTCTTATCTCTCTTGGCTATTCTCTGGAACTCTGGATTCAGTTGAGTATATCCTTCCCTTTCTCCCTTGCTTTCACTTCTCTTTTCTCAGCTATTTGTAACATCTCCTCAGACAACCACTTTGCCTTCTTCCACTTCTTTTACTTTGGGATGGTCTTGGTTACTGCCTCCTATACAATATTATGGACCTCTGCCCATAGATCTGCAAGCATTCTTTCTACAAGATAATCCCTTGAATCTATTCATTTCATCCATTGTATAAAAGGGATTTGATTTAGGTCATACCTGAATGGCTTAGTGGTTTTCCCTACTTTCTTCAATGTAAGTCTAAATTTTGCAATTCAGTTCAGTTCAATCACTCAGTCATGTCCGACTCTTTGCAAGCCAATGGATTGCAGCACACCAGGATTCACTGTCCGTTACCTACTCCCAGAGATTGCTCAAACTTATGTTCATCAAGTCAGTGATGCCATCCAACCATCCCATCCTCTGTCATCCCCTTTTCCTCCTGCCTTCAGTCTTGCCCATCCTCAAGGCTTTTTCCAATGAGTCAGTTCTTCACATCAGATGGCCAAAGTATTGGAGCTTCAGCATCAGTCCTTCCAATTAATATTCAGGACTGATTTTATTTAGTATGGACAGGTTTGATCTCCTTACTGTCCAAGGGACTCTCCAGAGTCTCCTCCAACACCACAGTTCAAAAGTATCAATTCTTCAATGCTCAGCATTCTTTATGGTCCAACATCATACATGACTACTGGAAAAACCATAGCTTTGACTATGGGCATAATCTGAGCCACAGTCAGCTCCCAGTCTTGTGTTTTTCTGACTCGATACAGTTTTTCCATCTTTGGCTGCAAAAATAGAATCAATCTTTCTGATTTCTGTTTTGACCATCCAGTGATGTCCATGTATAGTGCCGTCTCTTGTGTTGTTGTAAATGGGTGTTTGCTATAACCAGTATGTTCTCATCACAAAACTCTATTAGCCTTTGCCCTGCTTCATTTTGTACTCCAAGGCCAAGCTTGCCTGTTATTCCAGGTATCTCTTGACTTCCTACTTTCACATTCCAATCCCCTATGATGAAAATATCTCTTTTTGGTCTCATAGGTCTCGTATGTCTTCATAGGACCGTTCAACTTTAGCTTCTTCAGTATTGTGGTTGGCGCTAAGACTTGGATTATTGTGATACTGAATGTTTTGCCTTGGAAATAAACCAAGATCATTCTGTCATTTTTTATATTGCACTCAAGTACAGCATTTTGGACTCTTGTTGACTATGAGGGCTACTCAATTTCTTCTAAGGGATTCTTGCCCACAGTAGTAGATATCATGGTCACCTGAATTAAATTTGCCTATTCTCATCCATTTTAGTTCACTGATTCCTGTCTATGTTTATTCTTGCCATCTCCTGCTTGACCATGTTCAATTTACCTTGATTCATGCACCTAACATTCCAGTTTCCTGTGCAATATTGTTCTTTACAGCAATGGACTTTCATTTCACCATCAGACACATCTACAACAGAGCGTTGTTTCCAATTTGGCCCAAACTCTTCAATCTTTCTGGAGCTAGTAGTAATTGCCCTCCACTCTTCCTCAATAGCATACTGGTCAAATTCTGACCTGAGGGGCTCATATTCTGGTGTCATATCTTTTTGCCTTTCCATACATTCATGGAGTTCTTGAGGCAAGAATGCTAGAGTAGTTTGCCACTTCCTTCTGCAGTGAATCATGTTTTGTCATAATTCTTACCTATGACCCACCCATCTCAGGTGACCCTGCATGGCCTGGCTTATAGCTTCACTGAGTTGAGCAAACCCCTTCTCCACAACAAGGCTGTGACTCATAGAGGGGTCAGGAGGCAACAGTAAGAACTAGACTTGGAACAACTGACTGGATCAAAATTGGGAAAGGAGTGTAATAAGGTAGTATATTGTCACCCTGTTTATTTAACTTATATTCAGAGTTCATTAGGCAAAATGACAGGTTGAATGAATCACAAGCCAGAGTCAAGAGTTCCAGGAGAGATATCAACAACCCCAGATATGCAGATGATAGCACTCTAATGGCAGAAAGTGAAGAACTAAAGAGTCTCTTGATGAGGGTGAAAAAGAAAAGTGAAAAATCTTGCTTAAAACTTAACATTCAGAAAACTAAGATCATAGCATCTGGTCCCATCACTTCATGGCAAATAGAAGTGGGAAATGTGGAAACAGTGACAAATTTTATATTTTTGGTCTCCAAAATCATGATACAGTGACAGCAAGCATAAAATTAAAAACTGTTTCTCCTTGGAAGGAAAGCCATTACAAACCTAGATAACAAAACCAATACAATATTGTAAAGTAATTAGCCTCCAATTAAACTAAATAAATTTATACTAAAAAAAAAAAGCAGAGACATCACTTTGCTGACAAAGACCCATATTAGTCAAAGCTATGGTTTTCAGTAGCCATGTACAGATAAGAGCTGGACCCTAAAGAAGGCTGATTGCTGAAGAAATGATGCTCTGTAATTGGAGTGCTGGAGAAGACTCTTTAGAGAACTGCAAGAGGATGAAACTAATCAATGTTAAAGGGAATCAATTTTGAATATTTATTGGAAGGAGTGATGCTGAAGCTGAAGCTCCAGCCCTTTGGCCATCTGATGCAAAGAGCCTACTCTTTGGAAAAGACCTTGATACTGGGAAAGATTGAAGGCAAAAAGAGCAAGGGGCAGCAAAGTTTGAAATGGCTAGATAGCATCACTCTCTCTAGTGACATGAGTTTGAGAAAACTCTGGGAGATAATGAAGAACAAGGAAACCAAGTGTGTTGCAGTCCATGGGGTCCCAAAGAGTCAGACATGACTTAGTGACCGAACAAAAAATTTTTATCAAATAATTTTTTTAAAGAGTTGCATACTTTTCTCCAAGGCAGTCAAATTTCCTCACACTGAAATAATGCCATCTGATGGTCACCTGTCTGTTGTTTGGGACCATGAGTTGACAGATGTAAAACGGGAGAGATTAAAAGGTAATAGGAAAAGTTTCCTCCTTTCCTCTTCCTGTCTATCTTCCTTTATATCAATAAAGCAAAAAAAAAAAAAAAGGAAGGGAGAAAGGCGTGTGAAGCAAACACAAAACAACTTTGCAGACAGCAGCTGGCTTTTGTAAGTTTCAGACCCAAGATGTTGAAGCAGTTGTATTTCTCCATTACTTGAAAGTTTTAGAGTGGCTCAGCATGACTCCCAAGGTTGATCTGCATAAAGTGCCTCTCATTGGAATCAGCTGTTAAGATCTAACTGCTTTTTTCAGATCCAAATACTTGAGTGTCTTAAATCAGCTGCTGCCAATGTTTGACAACCTCAAAATCCACTGGCCAAACTCCCTGTGGATTGACTCCAACAAGCAATCCTCTGCCTAAGAATCATGAACTGAAGTATATACCAGCCAGGATTTGATCAAAGAAATAGAACCTCTGGAAACAGCTAACAAGGGCTTTATTACAGAAGTTTGACATTACACAATGGTGGGTGTCAATTAAACAGTCTACAAGAAGCTGTGCCTTCTTTGTTTGGTGCAGAAGCCTAAAGTCAGCAGTCAGAAAGGAAAGAAATGTGGATATCAAGTGGGTAAAACAAGGGCCATTGAAACTTTCAAGGGTGGGCTGGAATCCTTGAGGACAGATTTAAATTCATGTCATTTTTTTACCTCCTCAAGTCTACCACCTTCAATAATAGTGTCCTGCAGGAGAAGATATCATTTACCATGGAACTAGACTGTCACTTAGCCCAGAAGGCAGAGTAACTTGAGGAGGATCCAGCAGGAGCAACAGGAGCTGTGGGACTAGCTGTCAGGTGAGTCTGCAGAAAATGATGGCATCCAAGAGTAGTAGCACTGCTTTGTGTCATACATGGACTTTCCAAGTGTAAAAAGAATATGACTGTTGTTTCACTCCCACTCTCTAAACCTTTCACAAAATGTATTGCAGTCTATTTTAACCCAGAGATATGCAAGGAAGAGAATTCTGGGCAATACAGTTCCGGCCAAGCTAAGATGCCACAGTACAAACCACTCCAACTTGTACAGCACCCACCTGTCACCTACCTATCTGTCTTCTCTGCCATATGACAGGCAAAAGAGAAAGGAAAGGAACAGAGGAAGGAAGGAAGGAAGAAAAAGAGCACAAGGTGCATTGATCATGGTTAACAAAACAAGAAGAGCCTTTTAACATCTTGTGACACAGAGAAGCAGTGAGTGATGGGATAACCATAGCCAGCTAATTGCCCCAAACTGGAATAAACTTCAGTGCCTGAAGCAACTTAACTAGAATACTTCTGTGATACTGACCAAGCTCCACCTTCCAATCCACTATTTCAATATCTATTAAACTAAGGTCATCCCATGAGAAATAAAGGGTCCAGAGGTCCTACTTACTTGCCTTTGCATATCTACCAAGACTGAAGTTATTATAATGTCATCCAAAGTCACATGCCAGTGTAACTATATGATAAATATTTTACCTTGTGTTTGAAAAAGACTTTAAAAATTATTACTGAAAACTAAAAGCTTCTGTAATATTTTAAGTATATGACCTCATTTTCAAGTATAGCTACCAGCTATACCTACTCCAGTCTCCCATGTCCAACACTGCCATAATGGATACCACAGTTCAAGGCTTCCTGGATTCCCTAGGGATCTGAGCCAGGTCCTCAGGAAGCCCAAAACTTGATAGGGAAGAAAGCAAGAAGCACCAATGATTGCACTCAGGCTGTATACACCAGCTACTTGGTCCTCATTAGCTCAGGTCCAATTACTCCCAAGACATGGGCCACAGCTTATTTTCATATGTCCATAACACTATGACTCATTCTCCTGATGAACTTTTAGGCAGGCAGTCTCAATTGGTAGTAACTTACAACCAAGTGTCTTTCATTTTATAACCTCATGACAAAAATAGGCAGAAGAAGGGCACTGTTGTTCATATTTACTGGGCATGGTAGGAAAGCAAAATCAAAGAAAATGTGATGGAAAACAATGTGGAGTTCTCTCCTCCAAAAGAAGTATGGCTTCCCACAAGAACTAGTAGAATCTACACACAATGTGTGATTTAACCCTCCAACTTTGCGCAATTCTAGGTAAAGAGTGACGGAGAACAAGATATGATCTAAAAACGAGTAACAGAAGGGTTTGAGAACACCCCAGACTCTTAGGAAGATAGATGGGCTGGAAGTAATTTTAAGGATAAAGATCTAAGATGTTGTAACTTTGTCAAGAGAAACTAATCAATTATAGTGACTCATATGAAGGTTTGGGAAAAGGCCATGTAATTGCAAGTAGAAAGAAAGAAAGTGAAGTCGCTCAGTCATGTCCAACTCTTTCTGACCCCATGGACACCAGACTCCTCCGTACATGGGATTTTCTAGGCAAGAGTACTGGAGTGGGTTGCCATTTCCTTCTCCAAGGAATCTTCCAGGCCCAGGAATACGAACCCAGGTGTCCCGCATTGCAGACAGATGCTTTACCGTCTGAGCCATAAGGAAGTCTTAAAGCACATGAGAGAAAAAAAAAGATACAAAGTCTTCAGGGTTCATGAATAAAGCCAAGAGGTAAAGGGTTAACACTGGCTTTGAATACACTAACACTGTTATTTTCTACAATAATTGCAAACAGCGGTTCTAAAAGGGTGACTCCAGTGAAGCAGCAGTGCCATCTGGGGACTTGTTAGAAATGCAAATTCCTGCACACATACATACACACTCACACACACACAAGAATGAGCCACTGGTTTAGAGCGTGTAAATTTACCTTGTCTCTGAAACACAGCTGAATGAGATGACTTTTGGTTCTGTTTCCATGGTCTCCAAAGCTCAGGTAGCTTCCCAGCTAATGTGCTTTCAGGGAGTACCCTAACCAGATTGACTATGGCACCCTAGTCCACTTGGTGCTATATTTCCCAAGCTAACTTAATTAATCAGCATTCTGGGTTTTATAGATTGGTCACTGACCTGAGCCAGCACTCCAATCTAAAAATCAGATGATAACAAGCCCTGCCTTCTGGCCTTCAGTTGAGAGGTCTTAGTCACTCAATCATGCCCAACTCTTTGTGACCCTATGGACGTAGCCCACCAGGCCTCTCTGTCCGTGGGACTTTTCAAGCAAGAATACTGGAGTGGGGTGCCATTTCCTTCTCCAGGGGATCTTCCTGACCCAGGGATCAAACCCGGGTCTCCTGCAATACAGGCATATTCTTTACTGCCTGAGCCATCAGAGGCCCTCTGCCTTAAGTACTATCAAAATGGAGAATGTGGTGCTCTTTTGAAGAGAATCCCTATACATCAAAGAGAAAAAGAACTGCTCTAGTGGTAGCTGGAGTGATGAGCAAGGACTCCCTGTGCTTCCTTTTCACAGTTTCTGGGATGAACTCCTCAGAGGTCTCAAATTTCGAGGTCATTATTGGAAAAGCAAGTGTCAGAGAAAGGAGCATCTCTGGATGAAGCTTCCCAGAGAAAATAGGACTTCTGTTGGAGTTGGAAGGGTGAAGAGGATACAGATCAAAAGAGAGGGACATCGGGAACTTGGATGAAGGAAGCCATGGGGGAGGAAGGAAACCACGTGAGTGTGTAGAGGAAGCAGCGATTGCAACTGTTCTATAATGGAAGGCAGCCACTGTGTGGTGACTCGAAATAGAACTAAAGGATCTTCAACTCAAGATGGAAGAGATTAGATTTGATTCAATAGTCAAGGGGAATCAGTATAAATGCCTGAGTGGACAAATGAGTTGGCAGCTGGGTTTTGTCAATTAATAATCCCCGAAGACTCATGAGGATGCCATGATGTTGGTTAGTTGAGAAATTTCACAGGAGGTTCTTCTTGGGAAAATCTTAAACCCTGAGCATTCCCCCTAAAAATTCATTCAGTACTTCACTACTAACTCCATCATGGCTTCAGTGAAGTCGCACAGTCATGTCCGACTCTTTGCAACCCCACGGACTATCGCCCACCAGACTCCTCCATCCATGGGATTCTCCAGGCAAGAGTACTGGAGTGGGGTGCCATTTGCTTCTCCAACAAAAAGGAGCATTGATTTTCTTTGTAAAAATCTAAAAAGGAAAGTTGGAAAATCTTGAATGAGGTATGACTAACTACTACTAGCCTCTAGTATTTATATTAGTTACCTCCTTCACAGGTCATGTGGAAAAGCAAGAAAACATGGAGAAGAGTTGGTTTTCATTCTCCTCCTCTGCCTCAGGCTGTTTGACTTTGGACAAGTCACTGAACCTCTTTTGGTCTATTTGCTCAATGATAAAATGGAAACAACAATATCCGATCACCAAGTGTTTTTAAGACTAAATCAGAATACAAGCATAAGACACCTAGCACAGAGCTTACTGCGTAGTGAGAGGTCAATAAATGTCATTTGAATCTAAATATGAGAATTCTGGAGGCCAAATACTACATATATCATACCTGAATTTTTCAAAATGCTGAAAGGAAGAGGAAAAAATTTCAGCATCCCTTGCCTAAACCCATATTTCAACATGAATACACCCTATAGGAAAACATTTAGGGTGGTTGGTCAGCACCCTAAGTATTATCATTTTAAGGGTATTATCATTCAAAAGCAGAAAACAACAACGTCAACCACAGAGCAGTGATGACTGCACCCACCTCAACTGAGTGCATTCACAAAAAGTGAACACAGTCCAAGGCCAAGTCACATGATACAGGGTGCTCAGGGCTGATGCACTGGGATGACCGAGGGATGGGATAGGGAGGGGGTTCAGGATGGGGAACACATGTACACCCATGGCGGATTCATGTCAATGTATGGCAAAACCAATACAATACTTTTGTAAAGTAAAAAAATAAATAAATAAATAAAACTGAGATTTAAAACATAATCAACTATCCTCCAATATAAAACAACAACAACAACAAAAATCAATCAACGTAATTTACTATATTGATGGATATCTTTTAAAACCATATGATCTGATTCACTTTGCTGTACAGCAAAAACTAACACATAAATAAATAAATAAATAAATAAAATAAAACATAAAAATAAAGCCAAGTCAAAAGAGAGCTCGATCACACAAGAGCACATCTATTGCCTTCAGTTGGATGGCAGGAAGTCTCCATCTTTGCATTTTGATGTTGATTAATAAAATAGGAACTTCAGGTTTGGGGAAGACAATGAGAAACCAGCTATCTTCCTATGGCCCCTCCCCCCACTCCTCTACCAAGAAAAATGGAATGATCTATCTTGTTGGTGAGATTAAGACTTTTACCCCTCTTGAGGCCACCATGAGCAGAGCACATGCTCTCTGGAGGGGAGTAAGCTCACTGAGATAGGACTTCTGGGCCCAGGGGAACATCAGCAATGGCTATAGTGTCATGCTGGAAACCACAGGCTCTGGGACCAGACTACTTGAGTCCAAAGATAGCTCTGCCTCTCACTAGCTCTGTGGTACTGAGCAAGCCACAAAACTCTCTGTGCTTTGTTCATTCACCTTTAAAATGGGCTTGGTGAGAAATAAGTGTAACAAAACATAATATGAAAGTGGTATTCATTATTAGAGAGGAAAGAATGCAACACATGAGTTGTTTTTTTAAAAAGTATGTCAAGGTGGCAATCTAAGACAGTGAAAGCCAGAAGACAAGACAGCGGCTCCTGTGGAATTTATTGAAAAAAAAATGTAATTAAGAATACAGAAACCTCTGCCATTTTTAGAGAAGCTTGATGGCTGGATGGCATCACCGACTTGATGGAAGTGAGTTTGAGTGAACTCCGGGAGATAATGATGGACAGGGAGGTTTGGCATGCAGAGATTCATGGGGTCACAAAGAGTTGGACATGACTGAGTGACTGAACTGAACTGATTAAATCAGCAAAAACAAGAACAGGAGCTGACTGTGGCTCAGATCATGAAAAACTGCAAAGTTCAGATTTAAATTGAAGAAATAAGGGAAAACCACGAGGCCATAAAGGTGTGACCAAAATCAAACTTCTTATGATTATACAGTGGAAGTGACAAATAGATCTAACCCCTTCAAGGGGTTAGATCTGATAGAGTACCTGAACTATGGGTGGAGGTTCAGAACACTGTTCAGGAGGTGGTGATCAAAGCCATAACAAGAAGAAAAATGCAAAAATGAAAAACGTTTGTCTGAGGAGGCCTTACAAATAGCTGAAAAAGAGAAATGAAAAGCAAAGGAAAAAAGGAAAGATATATTCATCTGAGAGCAGAGTTCCAAAGAATAGCAAGGCGAGATAAGAAAGGCTTCCTCAGTGATCAATGAAAAAAAATAAAGGAAATCAATTGAACAGGAAAGACTAGAGATCTCGTCAAGAAAATTAGAGATACCAAGGGAATATTTCATGCAAAGATGGGCACAATAAAGTGCAGAAACAGTATGGACTTAATAGAAGCAGAAGATATTAAAAGAGGTGGCAAGAATACACAGAAAAGCTAAACAAATAAAAAAGATTTTAATGGCCCAGATAACAAAGATGGTGTGATCACTCACCTATATCCAGACATCCTGGAGGGTGACGTCAAATAGTCTTTAGGAAGCATCACTATGAACAAAACTAGTGGAGGTGATGGAATTCCAGTTGAGCTATTTCAAACACTAAAAGATGATGCTGTAAAAGTGATGCACTCAATAGGTCAGCAAATTTGGAAAGCTCAGCAGTGACCAGAGGACTAGAAAAGGTCAGTTTTTATTCCAATCCCAAAGAAAAGAAATGCCAAAGAATGATCAAACTACCGCACAGTTGCACTCATCTCACATGCTAGCAAAGTAACGCTCATAATTCTCCAAGGCAAGCTTCAACAGTACGCAAACTGAGAAATTCCAGATGTTTAAGCTGGAATTAGAAAAGGTAGAGGAAACAGAGAGTAAATTGTCAACATTGGTTGGATCATTAAAAAACCAAGAGAGTTCCAGAAAAGCATCTATATCCGCTTCATTGATTACACTAAAGACTATGACTGTGTGGGTCACAACAAAATGTGGAAAATTCTTGAAGAGATGGGATTACCAGACCACTTACCTGCCTCCTGAGAAATCCGTATGCAGGTCAAAAAGCAATAGTTAGAACCCGACATGGAACAACCGACTGGTTCCAGTTGGGAAAGGAATATGTCAAGGCTGTATATTGTCACCCTGCTTATTTAATTTATATGCAGAGTACATTGTGCAAAATGCCAGACTGAATGAAGTACAAGCTGGAATCAAGACTGCTGGGAGAAATATCAATAACCTCACTTATGCAGATGACACCACCTTTATGGCAGAAACGGAAAAGGAACTAAAGAGCCTCTTGAAAGTGAAAGAGGAAAGTGAAAAAGCTGACTTAAAACTCAACATTCAGAAAACTAAGATCATGGCATCCTATCCCATCACTTCATGACAAATAGATGGAGAAACAATGGAAATAGTGACAGACTTTATTTTCTTGGGCTCCAAAATCACTGCAGATTGTGACTGCAGCCATGAAATTAAAAGACACTTGCTCCTTGGAAGATAAGCTGTGACCAACCTAGATAACATGTTAAAAAGCAGAAACATTACTTTGCTGACAAAGGTCTATCCAGTCAAAGCTATGGCTTTTCCAGTAGTCAGGTATGGATGTGAGAGTTGGACCATAAATAAAGCTGATTATCAAAGAATCAATGCTTTTGAACTGTGGTGTTGGATAAGACTCTTGAATGTCCTTGGACAGCAAAGAGATCAAACCAGTCAATCCTAAAGTATATCAGTCCTGAATATTCATTGGAAGGACTGATGCTGAAGCTGAAGCTCCAATATTTTGGCAACCTGATGCAAATAACTCATTCATTGAAAAAGACCCTGATACTGGGAAAGATTGAAGGTAGGAAGAGAAGGGGATGTAAGAGGATGAGATGGTTGGATGACATCACAGACTCAATGGACATGAGTCTGAGCAAACTCCAGGAATTGGTGATGGACAGGGAAGCCTGGCTTGCTGCAGTCCATGGGGTCATAAAGAGTCAGACATGACTGAGTGACTGAACTGACTGACTGCCATCTTTGCATCACTTGCAAGCTCTAAAGATTTTTAGTGAGTTGTCAGTAATAAGAGAAAGCTAGGCTCTCACTGTGAGTCCTATGGCTCTCATCTTTATTTCAGCATATTTGTTATAGAGAAAATGTGGATAAATCATGCACCTCACCAAAGAGACTTAATTTTTCAGTACATGTCATGAACAATTTTATAATGCATTTTCATTAACTGTAAAATGTTAACTCCTAACATGTTCAAGACAGTTTAATTCACCGTTAAGAGAAACAGTTCAGTCACTCATTTGTTTCCAACTCATTACAACCCCATGGAATGCAGCACATTGGGCTTTCCTGTCCATGTCCAACTCCCAGAGCTTACTCAAACTCATGTCCATCGAGTCAGTGATGCCATCCAGCCATCTTATCCTCTGTTATACCTTTCTCCTCCTGCCTTCAATCTTTCCTAGCATCAGGGTCTTCTCCAATGAGTCAGTTCTTCATACCAGGTGGCCAAAGTATTGGGAGCTTCAGCTTCAGCATCAGTCCTTCCAATGAATAGTCAGGATTGATTTTCATTAGGATTGACTGGTTTGATCTCCTTGCATTACAAGGGACTCTCTAGAGTGTTCCCCAACAGCAATCCAAAAGTAACAATTCTTTGGCAATCATCCATATTTATGGTCCAACTCTCACATATATACATGACTACTGGAAAAACCATAGCTTTGACTATATGGACCTTTGTCAGCAAGGTAATGTCTCCGCTTTTAATGTGCTGTCTAGGTTGGTCGTAGCTTTTCTTCCAAGAAGTAATTGTCTTTTAATTTCATGGCTGCAGTCACCATCTGCAGTAATTTTGGAGCCCGAGAAAATAAAGTCTGTCACTTATTCCATTGTTTCCCCATCTGTTTGTCATGAAGTGATGGGACAGGATGCCATGATCTTAGTTTCTTAAATGATGAGGTTTTAGCCAGCTTTTTCACTCTCCTTTTTCACTTTCATCAAGAAGCTCTTTAGTTCCTCTTCACTTTCTACCGTAAGGGTGGTGTCATCTGCATATGTGAGGTTATTGATATTTCTCCCAGCAATCTTGATTCCAGCTTGTGCTTCATCCAGCCCAGCATTTTGCATGATGTACTCTGCATATAAGTTAAATAAGCAGGGTGACAATATATTGCCCCCTTTCCCAATTTGGAAGCAGTCTGTTTTTCCATGTCGGGTTCTAACTGTCGCTTCTTAATGTGCATACAGGTTTCTCAGGAGGCAGGTAAGTGGTCTGGTATTCCCTTCTCTTCAAGAATTTTCCACATTTTGTTGTGATCCATACAGTCAAAACTTATGGTGTAGTCAATAAAGCAGAAATAGATGCTTTTCTGGAACTCTCTTGCTTTTCAATGATCAGACAGATATTGGCAATTTGATCTCTAATTCCTCTGCCTTTTCTAAATCCAATCTGAACATCTGGAAGTTCATAGTTCACATACTGCTGAAGCCTGGTTTGGAGAATTTTGAACATTACTTCCCTAGCATGTGAGATGAGTGCAATTGTGTAGTAGTTTGAGCATTCTTTGCAATTGCCTTTCTTTGAGGTTGGAATGAAAGCTGACCTTTTCCAGTCCTGTGGCCACTCCTGAGTTTTCCAAATTTGCTGGCATGTTGAGACAGCACTTTCACAGCATCATCTTTTAGGATTTGAAATAGCTCAACTGGAATTCCTCACCTCCACTAGCTTTGTTAGTAGTGATGCTTCCTGATGCCCACTTGACTTTGCATTCCAGATGTCTGGCTGTAGGTGAGTGATCACACCATTGTCATTTTCTGTATCATGAAGACCTTTTTGTATAATTCTGAGTATTCTTGCCACCTCTTCTTAATATCTTCTGCTTCTGTTAGGTCCATATCATTTCTGTTCTTTATTTTGCCCATCTTTGCATGAAATGGCTCCTCTAATATTCTTGAAGAGCTCTCTAGTCCTTCCTATTCTATTTTTTTCATCTATTTCTTTGCATTAATCACTGAGAAAGGCTTTCTTATCTCTCCTTGCTATTCTTTGGAACTCTGCATTCAAATAGGTATATCTCTCCTTTTTTCCTTTGCCTTTTACTTCTCTTCTTTTTCAGCTATTTGTAGAGTTCCTAAGACAATCGTTTTTGCCTTTTTGCATTTCTTTTTCTTGAGGATGGTCCTGATCAGTGCCTCCTGTACAATGTCATGAACCTCCATCCATAGTTCTTCACTCTATTGATCTAATCCCTTAATTCTATTTGTCACTTCCACTGTATAATCATAACAGATTTTATTTGGGTCATACTTTTTTCAATTTAAATCTGAATTTTTTAATAAGGAGTTCATTATCTGAGCCACAGTCAGCTCCCAGTCTTGTTTTTGCTGACTTTATAGAGCTCCTCCATCTTTGGCTGCAGAGACTATAATCAATCTAATTTCAGTATTGACCATCTGGTGATGTCCATTTGTAGAGTCTTCTCTTGTGTTGTTGGAGGAGGGTGTTTCCTCTGACCAGTGTGTTCTCTTGGCAAAACTCTGTTAGCCTTTTCCTTGCTTCATTTTGTATTCCAAGGCCAAATTTGCCTGTTACTCCAGGAATCTCTTAACTTCCTACTTTTGCATTCCAATCCCCTATAATGAAAAGGACATCTTTTTTTGGGTGTCACTTCTAGAAGGTCTTGTAGGTCTTCATAGACCCATTCACCTTCAGCTTCTTCAGCATTCCTGGTTGCGGCATAGACTTGGATTACTGTGATATTGAATGGTTTGCCTTGGAAATGGACAGAGATCATTCTGTCATTTTTGAGACTGCACCAAAGTACTGCATTTGGACTCTTTTGTTGACTATAAGGGCTACTCCATTTCTTCTAAGGGATTCTTGCCCACAGAAGTAGATATAATGGTCATCTGAGTTAAATTCACTAACTCATAAAATATCAATGTTCACTCGTTCCTTCTTCTGTTTCCACTTCCAATTTACCTTGCTTCATGTGCATAACGTTTCAGGTTCCTATTCAGTATTGTTCTTACAGCATTGGACTTTACTTCTATCTCCAGTCACATCAGCATTGTTTTTGCTATGATTGCATTTCTTCATACTTCCTGGAATGATTTCATTTCATTCATTATTTCTCCACTCTTCTCCAGTAGCATATTGGGTACCTACCGACCTGGGGATTTCATCTTTCAGTGTGATATCTTTTTGCCTTTTCATACTCTTAGAAGGCACAATCAAAACCTTGTGCACACCAGAAGTCAGAAAAACGTATAGTTACTCCACAAGAGACTGACCCACAATTCCTTTTGAGTGTCCAGGAGTCTCCAGCAAAGACATGAGTCAGCGGTGTTCTGCTGCACGGTCAGAGGCACTGAGTGGGCAGTGTGTGCAGGGGACTTTTTGAAGGAGGTTTTCATTATCTTCATTACCTCCACTATAGTTTGATCAGGTCAGACAACAGGGAAGAAACACAGCCCCGCCCATCAACAGAAAATTGTATTAAAGTTTTACTGAGCATGACCCCACCCATCAGAACAAGACCCAGTTTCCCTTACAGTCAGTCTCTCCTATCAGGAAGCTTCCATAAGCCTCTTATCCTTACCCTTCATAGGACAGACAGAATGAAAACCACAATCACAGAGAACTATTCAAATTGATCATGTGGACCACAGCCTTGTCTAATTCAATGAAACTATGAGCCATGCCATGCAGGGCCACCCAAAATAGGTTATGATGAAGACATGGTCCACTGGAGAAGACAGTGGCAAACCGCTTCAGCATGCTTGCCTCAAGAGCCCCTTGAACAGTATGAAAATCGTTGACTATAAAAGAGTACATATTTTCTAGAGACAAAAATGATTTCTTGCAAAGCATATGTCCAGCTCTCAAAGAGCACAGTTAAAGGAATATAGTCCCAAGGCTCAATGAACAAAGCAAATCCCGAGATCAAACACAGTATTCTTAATCCAGAAGATGTTCAATAAAGTTTGCTCAAAATTGGCATAAATAATGTATAAGTGTTTGTATGTTAAAGACTATTTTTAATGTTTAGCAAATGGATTTGGCCTTAGGTATCAGATCTAGTTTTTGATTCCGTCAAAATAAAATAAATATAATATTCCAAAGACAAAGTTTGATAAGTGCAGTCATTTTTTCCAGAGGTATAAAGGATTTGCAGAAATTCTTTCTCATACTTTGTTCACCTTCACCTGAAAGTAGACCCTGAGACAAAATATCAGTCATGAACAGCAAATGACATTTTCCTTCCTTTCCATAGCTTTCTCTTCCTTCCTGCATTATGCTGTCATGATTAACATTTCTAAGGAAACTTCTCAAACTAGGTTCATCCAGAACAATGCCTCTACTATAGAACATCTCTGCATCTATCATCTATACATTGTAGTTTATTTAAATACCTTGGGTTGTTATTACTGGATTTGAATTTGGGGGAGACAAATATTTGATATTTGTTTTAATAACCTGTAATAAAAGCTTGCTCCATCAGTGTCAGTAAACACATTAGACTTTAGTACTATTTCTATCTGCTAGTATTTAGCTAGGATATCATTAGCTGCTGTAACAAATGCCAGCATATATATAATGCCTGAAACATGACAGAAGTTTATTCCTTTCTCAGGTTAAGTGTATATAGCTGTCCCTGGTTGGCAAGTAGTATAATTCCAAGAAATGCTGAGTTCTAGTCAATCAGGGACCCAAGCTCTATCTATTGTTTTGCTCTGTCTTCTTCAATATGTAATTTGCCAGGTCATGGGCTCCTCTGCACCAAACAGGTAGAAGGCAAATGAACCCAAGAAGGTCACATGCAGGAGGAATTCATGTACCTAGAATTCAATCACATGATCACACCAAACTGCAGAGGAGGCTAGGAAATGTAGAGCAAATGGGTCTTTTCAATGATGAGTTTATTAGAAAGAAAGTGTCTGACTTTTGTCCAAATTCAATGTGGCTTGATTTTAAATCAGTTCTTGGAAACTGGAAATAAACCTCTCCAGACCTCCCCAGAGTTAAAGATTAAATGGACCTTGTTTGAAACACCTGTTAAGATACTTTTACACCATGTAGTGGTCTGTATGTGTGACTGTCTTACTGGTCTCTGATCTCTTTACTGACTTGTACTGTATCATTTTCATCTTTGAAATTTTAACCATGCTTAACATGAAGGAACACTTATTAAACATTTATGAATAAATGGATGAAAGAATTTTATTTGTCACTCTCCAGAGTTATTTGTACAGCCCATTGTCCATATATTTTAAATATTGTTTGTTACCTCTTTGGACATGGTTTATAGGTATTATTACTTAAAAGCAAAAGAATAAATGAACGTAAGGCTTCATCCTAATTTCCTCCCTTTTGCCTCCAAATATTGGTGTGTGCCAGGATTCCACTTTTGGACTTCTTTTTGTTTCCATATGTACTGTCTTCCTATGTGGTCTCATCTCCTTTTTTATCAGTTATTATTGCCACAATACTGTACAACAACTACCAAGAAATCTCAATGGTATGCAACAATAAATTTCCACTTTTGTTTACAAATCTGTATGCTATCTGGACAATTCTACTGACACGGGGAAGACTTAGTTATTAGCTGATAAAATCACTCCTGTGCTGCTCAGCCAGCTGGGTCTTGGCTGGTCTGGGATAGTCTCAGCTAGGATGAGTCACTTTGTTCTCATCCTCCAACAGACTAATTTAGGTTTACATTCATTATCACAGTACAGGTTTGAGAGAGAAAGCATGAAAGTCTATTTAAAACTATACAAGCTAATTCTAATGATTACATGGAAAGAAAACAATTTAAAGCAAAAAGGGCCCAGAAAAATTTATTCTAAAAATGAAAAATGAGGAGAGAAACTAACCTTTTTCAGAAAATAAAACATATTGTAAAGCTATAATCATTAAAATATGAGGCTCAATTAAATAAAACATTCAAGAATAGAGGGAGGGGGAGTATAACTTAGTTCATAATAAAGATGGTGTTTTAAATAAGTTTCACCAAGATGAATTCTTCAGTAAATGGATTTCAGACAACTACCTTTCTTGGGGACAAAAAGCAATAAGTGTGCATCTTGTATCTTACAAAAAAAAAAAAAAAAAAAACTAAATGGATCAAATACATGAACATTAAAGGGCAAAGAATAAAAGAACTGTGGGTAAGATTTTTATAAATATGATAGAAAATCCAAAATTGTTAAATAAAAATTTGGTATATCCAGTTACATTTAAAAATCAAACATTTTTATATGCCAAAAATGGACAGCATATCAAAATCCAAAGAAGAACAACAAACAGGGGAATATATTTGCTACTCATGTCTCTGAAAAAGAGCCAGTTTCCTCAAGAAACAAGCCAAAAATACAAGTTTTGCAGAAAAGACAATGAATATCATATATTAATGCGTATATGTGGAATCTAGAAAAATAGTATAGATGAACTTATTATCAAAGCAGAAATAGAGACACAGACATAGAGAACAAACCTATGGGCACCAAGAGATATCTTGGGGGATGAATTTGGAAGATTGGGGTCACCATACATACACTACTAAGTATAAAATAGATAACTAATGAGAACCTACTGTATAGTGAAGAACTTAGACTAAAAATTTAAGCTCGGGAGGCAAGGCCGTGGCCTCCTGGAAAATAGCTTTCTCCTTATCGGGAGGCAAGGCCGCGGCCTCCTGGAAAATAGCTTTCTTCTTATCGGAGGCAAAATAGCTTTCTCTGTTCAACTTAGTTGCTTTCTGTAAGCTTTTCCCACCAATCAAGCATATCCCCCGCACCTGTGACTTCACTTCAATGTATCCCATAACCCGACTCCATCCCCACCTGTCTGTAATTTTTATATAAAAACCCTCACTACTGACGCTGGGGGTTCACTCCACTGAACCCTGGCGCGCGCAGGCTTAATAAATCCTCTTGCTGATTGCATCGAATTCGAGTCACTGTGGTCTTTGGGGCGACGGTTCCCGAGAAAGGCCGCAAGGTCTTACAATAGCACAGGGAACTCTACTAAATACTCTGTGGTGACCTAAATGGGAAGGAAATTTTAAAATAGGGAATATATATATAAATACATAGCAGATTTGGGGCTTCCCAGGTAGCTCAGTAGTAAAGAATCTGCCTGCCAATGCAGGAGATGCAAGCAACATAAGCTCAATCCCTGGGTGGGGAAGATCTCCTGGAGAAAGGAAATGGCAACCCACTACAGCATTTTTGCCTGGAAAATCCCATGGACAAAGGAGCCTGGTGGGCTACTGTCCTTGAGTTTGCAAAGAGTCATACATGACTGAGCACACACTATTTGAGGTATTATAGCTGTTTCACTTTATTGTACAGCAGAAACTAACACCACACTGTAAAACAATTATACTAAAATAAAATTTAAAAGAAAGGTAAATGTTAACTCACAATTTAACATGTGAGTTAAGGGTAATTTTTAAGATGTATATCATGATTTCTTGTTATCCAAGCAAGGAGGAAAAATAGATATTGTAAGCATGAAATAACGGAAAATAACCAATGGTTCATCAAAAGAGTTTTAGAATCACTATTTTCAGAGATTTTTAGAAGTCAGGGGCCAAACTGTCAACAATTACTTTGCAATATTATTAAAAATAGAGGAAGATTGAAAAGACATCTCAGAATATACTCTATCTTACCTATGGTTTGCTTTTTCTCATCTTCTGATCATGGAAAACATTGAATTATATAATTTTTTCTACTTGTTTGTTTGGTTTTCCTATTCAACCCTTACTTCAACAGACTATAATGTGATGTGATATGATGCAATATAGGATAAATGTGAAGAATAACAAAATTTTGTTTTCTTTCAAAAAACAAAAGAAAAGAAGATAAAACACCTTCCAACCTTACTCATCAAGGGAGGATAGATGTATAGAACAGTCTTTTAGATTCTGTGGGAGAGGGAGAGGGTGAGATGATTTGGGAGAATGGCACTGAAACATGTATAATATCATACATGAAATGAATCGCCAGTCCAGGTTTGATACATGATGCTGGATGCTTGGGGCTGGTGCACTGAGATGACCTAGAGGAATAGTATGGGGAGGGAGGAGGGAGGGGGTTCAGGATGGGGAACGCTTGTATACCTGTGGCAGATTCATGTTGATGTATGGCAAAACCAATACAATATTGTAAGTAATTAACCTCCAGTTAAAATAAATAAATTTATATTTTAAAAAATAAAATCTCTAATGAAACATCTTTTTCTTACATCAGATTAGCAGAGATTGGAGAGTTTGATTTCTCTCTGTGTCACAGAATATGATGTAGGGATTGGCAATTTTCTCTGTAAAACCCAAATAGTGACTATTCTCACCTTTGTGAAAGATGCCAATATGTTCTCTGTTGCATCCACTCAACTCTGCAGTTTGAAAGCAAGCATAGACAATGTGCATGGCTGGGTTCAAGCAAAACTTTATTTCCAAAAACAAGAAGCCACAGCTTGTTTATCCTTGGTATAGATAAATGAGCATGTACTTACAGTGCCAATGGAACTATAAATTGGTACCACTGTCATGAAAGTCAGTCTAGCAACATATGTCACAGTTAAAGTACACATACTTTTTGATGAAGCAATTGTAACTCTAAGCCTGCAGCTCATTGGTATACTCACACAGGTGTGAAACAAAATAACAAGGATATTCTGTTCAGTTCAGTTCAGTCACTCAGTCATGTCCGACTCTTTGTGACCCCATGAATCACAGCTTGCCAGGCCTCCCTGTCCATCGCCAACTCTCGGAGTTCACTCAGATCCATGTCCATTGAGTCAGTGATGCCATCCAGCCATCTCATCCTCTGTCATCCCCTTCTCCTCCTGTCCCCAATCCTCCCAGCATCAGAGTCTTTTCCAATCAGTCAACTCTTCGCATGAGGTGGCCAAAGTACTGGAGTTTCAGCTTCAGCATCATTCCTTCCAAAGAAATCCTACAGCTGATCTCCTTCAAAATGAACTGGCTGGATCTCCTTGCAGTCCAAGGGATCCTCAAGAGTCTTCTCCAACACCACAGTTCAAAAGCATCAATTCTTCAGCACTCAGCTTTCTTCCCAGTCCAACTCTCACATCCATACATGACCACTGGAAAAACCATAGCCTTGACTAGACAGACCTTTGTTGGCAAAGTAATGTGTCTCCTTTTCAATGTACTATCTAGGTTGGTCATAACTTTCCTTCCAAGGAGAAAGCATCATTTAATTTCATGGGTGCAATCTCCATCTGCAGTGATTTGGGAGCCCAAAAATATAAAGTCTGACACTGTTTCCCCATCTATTTCCCATGAAGTGATGGGACCAGATGTCATGATCTTTGTTTTCTGAATGTTGAGCTTTAAGCCAACTTTTTCACTCTCCTCTTTCACTTTCATCAAGAGGCTTTTCAGTTCCTCTTCACTTTCTGCCATAAGGATATTAACTGAAGCAAAGAATTGAAAACAATTTAAACATATCCATAACGTGGACAAATATTCAACTGTAAAAACAATAGGGAGGGCTCATCTACTAAAATAGAATAAACTCCAAGGTGTAACGTTCAGCACAAAAGCAAGATGCAGGACAGAATGTAAAGATGCTATCATGTGGGTGGGAATGAGCACTCACAGACACACAACACACACATTTACAAATGCCTGAAATGCCTTATCACTGGAAGGATACTTATGAAACTATAAGAAAGTTTCCATCTAAGAAGAGGAACAAAGCAACTGGGAACAAGGTAAGAATGAGGCTAACTGTTCACTGTGTTAATAATTTGAACACAAAATTTTGAGCTATAATCTCATATTATTTATTTTAAAATTAAAGTTAAATTTATGAGCTTTCACTTAGTCCCATTTAACAGTGGATAGGCAAGACAATAGATAAAAGAATCTCTGGAAAGAAAATATGTCCCAAAAATATATCTTCCAAATTTTTCTCACCTAGACTATTTTCCTTGAATTTATGTTCTTTTTTTTTATCTTCTGTCTTTAGGATTTCTTATTGCATTTGTCAAATCCCAAATGGTTCATCTCTCTTTTAACCTCTGTGTTCAGTGTATTTGAGTCATCAAATGGTTCACCTAAGGTAAGGAGGTCACCAAGGGCTCCTTTGTCAAGCCAAATGGGTCTTGAGGGCTATGCCAAAGCCAAGAGAATAGGGCAGGCAAGGACACTTCTGAGGAGCAAACCTGGTCAGACCACTCCCATCAGTCATTAATTGGGAAAGGGCATCTTTCACAAGTCTTCTCAAACACCTGGCCCTCATTTGGAAAGTTTAAAATGGAATCAATGAGAAGTTGTCTTGGGAATAAGGTCAATATACCCATAATGACCATAGAAACAGTCAAGCTTACTGACTGATGACACTTATAAAGAGCAGCAGATGAAAGAAGGTTGGTGCACACGTTAACTCCACCACCTCAAAGACTGAGGGCACCACGCCTTAGCACCTGGCCTCATTCACCTGGGCCCTGCTCTGCACCATGTCTTCTTCCTTCCCCTTAAGCTGCTGTAAGAAATGGTTTGGCCCTTCTCTTTCCGATTTCTCCAGGAAGGAGAACAGTGGGACCCGAGGTCTAAAGTCAAGTTCATCAGGAGCAGAGCCATGTCAGGATTTAGAGAGGCTGTACTCTCAGAAGCTGAGTGAGGAGAGCAGGACAGTTACAGAGCTGAGCAATGCTATGAGCTCAAGTGGGGTCCAGCCTCATCCTGACCCCTGGGGAGCCCTGCACCGCAAAGACATACCAGAGGTAGGCCCTATTATGGATATAAGCTAAAGGGGATAGTGGGTGGTGTAGTTTTCCTGATAAAGGTGGTTCTGGCTGGCTTAGGGCAATCCTCTAGAAAAGCCAAGAACATACCCACAACTGGGAAATAGGCTCTGGCCTAGTAAAGAAGACTGGCAGCTCAAGTGGCTCAGTGGTAAAGAATCTGCCTGCCAGTGCAGGAGATGCCAGAGACATGGATTTTATCCCTAGGTCTAGAAGATCCCCTGGAGGAATAAATGTCAACCCAACCCACTCCAGTATTTTTACAGAGAAAATCCCATGGACAGAGGAGCCTGGCAGGCTACAGTCCATGGGGTTGCAAAGAGTTGGACACGACTGAGAAACTGAGCATGCACTCATACACTAGTATAGAAGACTGGCCAAGGCATGAACAGTATTCACTTTTGTGTGCCGAGGGCATCTCCAAACAGCAGAGAATGAGAGCAGAACAGTCAGCTGTTCTGACTAGAATGAATTTCCAGAAGGAATCATGGATCCACCAGCCACAGTTTTTGTCCAACAAGCAACAAGCACTTCTGTGTTTGGGTATGCTAAAACATGCATTACCAAATGTCAGAAGCAGTGGGTGATGTGGTACTTTCCTAGAGCTACCATAACGAAGTACCACAAACTGAATGGCCTAAGCAACAAAAATGTGTTGTTTTATAGCTCTGGGAGGCCAGAAGTCCCAGATTCACGTATCAGCAAGACTATGTTCCTTCTGAAACCTGTAGGGAAAGGATCCTTCCTCACCTATTCCAAATTCTGGAAGCCCCAGATGTTTCTTGGTTTGTGGTAGCAAAACTTTAATCCTCACGTGGCATGCTCCCTAACATCTGCTGCCAAATTTTCTTTTGATATAAGGATATCAGTCGTATTGGATTAGGGGCCCATCCTAATCCAGTATGACCTCATCCTCACTAACTATATCTTCAGCAATTTTTTTCCAAATAAGGTCATATTCTGAGGAACTGGGGGTTAGGACTCCAACACATGAATTTGGGGGTTGGAAAGATACAATTCAGCCCATAAATGGTAAGTGTGTAATCACATTAGCATTTTCACCCTAAAAGTTTGGTTTCTGGTCTGGAACTATTCCCCAATAACATACTTCTGCCTCAAGTCTGTTCAACCAGTCTTATATGATCCACTATGTAAAGGTAACCCCACTTTTATCATCAGCTTAGCTATGGAAATTCCAAGTGAAGACTCAAACCAGTCCCTCTTCTGTGCGATGGCAGGCCTTCCCCAGCATGGATACAATGAAATTTCCATCTTTTTTGGCCACTGTCTGTTCAACAGAGAACATCTCCATGAACATAAAGAAATTTTCATTCTTGGGGGTGGGGGAAGCAGAGGGAATAAGCTAACTGCAACACTTGGTGGGCAAAATGTTTAATATTCTAATTCTGAATATTGAGGGCAAACAGGTGAGTAGTATCTTATTTCAATACATTGGCCATCAAGAGAACAAGAGTATAGACATGAAACAATATTGTTCCTGGCTACTAGTCAAAAAGTTGAATGAAAAATCATTGGAGCACAGTTGTGCAGAGGTGCACCATTAAAACTTCCGTTCTGGAGATAAATGCTAGGGAGAGTCAACACCATCAATACAACTTTAGGAATGTGGGCAGTAGATTATGCATGGATCACTGGCAGATAAATAAGAAGATAATGTGTGCACATCCATTAAAGAAGTGAGCTGAGAGTTATAGGTATGAGTGAAAAAATAAAGGAATCACACTCGTACCTTCCCCCACCCCAACGCTAAAAGATGTTGTTTGGATCTAATCTCAGCAGCCTTCACATGGTCCCTCTTTCCAGCCAAGTGTTGTCTGGGTCTGAGACACACTTCATTATCAAGGTGATGTCACAAGCTTCTGGCAACCAGGTCACTTATTAGATTCTCTTGCCATCTTGAACTTCCTGACCCATCACTTGGCCCTGACATATGGAAACAGTGCACACCTTGCACCTACTACTGTTACCTGAGCTAACCTATGCCATTTGATCTTCCACATTTTGTTCTTGCAACTTCAAATCCTTGCAGTAGCCTCTAAGCTCTACCTGTTGTCAAGTTTTCTAAGCCCTTTGAATTAAGTAGTTTTCTTTAAGTCAATAGATGTTGTACCCAAGATAGCCATGCTGTGTGGAACTGAACAAAACTGAATAACATACCCTTAAATTTCATTTTCAAAAGTAGGCTTACAGCAGAATAGCCATTCACGTAGAAATAAATGTCACATACTACTTCCTTATGACCTCATCTAATAGGCTTGGGAAAGAACTTCTTATGTATGTGTCCACACCCACAAATAATCAGTACACCAAATTATGTTTTACAGGTGGAGCAGATTTGTTTCCTTAATGGTCCCACTTCTTCACCCATCCTTATGTTCATGCCCTTTATAAGCTTGCAGTGCCCTCCCACTCTAATGCTGGGCTGGTCAAGTGTCTTGATGTGGCCAAAGGTATGTTGACAGACATGGTGCAAAGGCTTGAAATTTTTCCACAATTCTTCTTACTCTTCTGCCATTGCTATTAGAATATTCCAGTGCTAAGATGAAGAGTGAGACAGAGAGAGAAAATCTGAGTTGTCATCATTGTTGAGGCCTTCCTAGATCACACACAACCTGTACATCTCCCAATGTGCGGGAAAACCTAGCTGAGATCAGAACCACCCAGCCAGTCTGCAACAATGCATCTTATCTGAGGACACAGGTTTTAAACGGTTTGTTACTGACAGAAGAACTTGCAAATTATCTTATTATCCACAGTCCCATTCCATAGCAATAAATCTACTTGTACACAAATCCCATGAGAGTATAGATCTTGTCTCTTAGGGTCATTAATGTTTCTTATGTATAATGGCTGACATAATAGGTTTTCAATAAACATCTATTGGATTGATGAATGAATAAATAAATGAAAATAATTATGGTAATAGTAATAACAATATTAGGTACAACTTGCTTAGATTCTATTATGTTCTAGACACTCTCTTAGGTATCTAATCAGCTGTTTCGCTTGATTCTTTTGCCAGCTCTTTAAAAAAGATATTATTTATCCCATTTCAGATATGAGAGAACTGAGGTTCAAAGTAACTGAACAACTTGTTCAAGATCGCACACATTTCAAAAATGACACACGCATGACTCAAATTCAGGACTGGTTTAAATTCAAAACCTATGTCATTTATAGAAAATATAGTTACTGATTTATCAAAACTATATAATAGGTATATCTTAGAGAATTTGAGTGGCTTAGCTCAATTTTGAAACATGCAAATTCCAGTTGACCCTGGAATCTTCTCTATACCCAGGTGCTTTCTAATAATCACAAAACTTAGAGCCAAGCAAGCACAAATCTAAGGTCCCATCCAAGAATATGGAGTTATTCTCTGAAATTTTGAATGTAAAGTCAGAAGCAAAATAAATGAAATAAGATATATACAAAATAATAGAAATAATATTATTACACACCTGAGCAAGACATGGATATGAAACCTAATTGATTATGCTAATAAAAGTAACAAAAGGTATACAAAGGATTGAATCCACCTGGAAATGAGAATATATGTCTACCCTCCCTTTTACATTAACAAGGAGATTTTCAATAACAGTATTAGGAGCAAAATAAAGAAGAAGGAGAAAAAGTTAAGGAGTGTATTCGGTGAGACTCTGCAGGGAAACAGAACAAATAAAACGTGTGTGTGTGTGCAGGATAAGGATTGGCACATGCAATATGCAGCTCTTGGAGGCTGGCGATTTCAAAATCTGCAGTGTGGGCCAGCACACAGACAGAACCTCAAGCGGAGAATTTTAAATCCACCATCATTTTAAAGTGTTTAACAATATAAAATATTTTAATCATTATAAATTATTGTAAAGCATTTTATTATACCTTCCCCAGTAAATGATAGAGCTACAAAAAAATAATTGTTCTGTTCAAATGTTTCATAATTAATTAACATTAATAATAAATATTGTTTCATCTAATAGATATGGGGAAAAAATTATTGTCAAAAATAAGAGAATACACACTTTTTCCAAGCATCAAGGAACATGTATGAAATCTGACCATGTGCTAAACCTTTCTTTTAAGGACCAGATGATAAATACATTAAGCTTTGCAGACCATGCCGTTTCTATCACAAACGTCAACTCTGTCATTGTAACAAAAGAAGCAATAGACAATATATAAGGAATCAGCATAGCTATGTTCTGATAAAACTTTATCTACAGAAACAGGTGATGTGGATTCCTGTTCTAAGAAAGGGGAAATAGGCCTCATATATTAATTTATTTTATGTGATTATCCCAATCTTGACATCAAGTAGAAAACCAGACAAGAATAAGATAATTAAATAAACTGATTTCACTGAAGATCCTAAGGCTAAAATATTGACTATCCATTAAGAAAGAAAAATTGCACTCCAACCTAATCCTGTAAGTCTCCAATAGATTATAGTCCCCAGTGTAAAAGAAAAAAATCAAAACATTCAGATGAAAATATAAGGGAATACCTGGATGACCTCATGATAGAATATTATTTCTTAAATAAGATGCAGTATGCAACCCATGAGAGAAAATACTGATGTATTCAACTACATTTATCCCAAAAGCTTTATTCAACAAAAATACCATTAATAGGGAAAAGATAAAATATAAACTGGGAAAAGACATTTGCAGCACATATAATTGACACAGAAGGGGTGGCACTAAGATGGCAGAGGAATAGATCAGGGGAGACCATGTTCTCCCCACAAATTCATCAAAAGAACATTTGAATGCTGAGTAAATTCCACAAAACAACTCCTGAACGTGGGCAGAGGACATCAGGCACCCAGAAAAGCAGCCCATTGTCTTCCAAAGAAGGTAGGAAAAAACATAAAAGATAAGAAGAGAAACAAAAGAAGTAGAGACAGAGCTCCATCCCAGGAAGGGAGTCTTTAAAAGACAGAAGTTTCCAAATACCAGGAAACATTCTCACTGCTGAGTCTGTGTCGAGCCTTGGAACCACAGAGGGCAACATAACCAGAAAGAAAAATACATAAATAATTTAAACCCACAGATTATATGCCCAATGGTAACTCCTCCAGCAGAGAAGCAGCACAGATGCCTGCACCCACCACTAGCAAATGGGGGCTGGGCAGGGAGGCCCGGGCTGCATTGCTTAGAGTAAGGACCAGGCCTGAATGCCCTGAGGGCAATCTGAGGGAACTAACTTGAGACAGCAAACCAGACTGGGGGATAGCTATCATGCAAAAGCCCTAACCTAAGACATCACCTACAGAACCTACAGCCCAGATTACTGTAACCAGCAAGGTTCTCATTCAAATATGAAGGGGAAATCAACAGCTTTACAGACAAGCAAAAGCTGAGAGAATTCAGTATCACCAAACAAGTTCTCCAACAAATGCTAAAGGATATTCTCTAGACAGGAAACACAAAAAGAGTGTGGTAAACCCAAACCCCAAACAATAAAGTAAATGGTAAAGGGTTCATACTTATCAATAATTACCTTAAACATAAATGGGTTGAATGACCCAACTAAAAGACAAAGACTAGCTTAATGGATACAAAAACAAGACCCTATATATGTTGTCTACAAGAGACCCACCTCGAAACAAGGGACACATACAGACTGAAAGTGAAGGGCTGGAAAAATATATTCCACACATACAGAGACCAAAAGAAAGCAGGAGTAGCAATACTCATCTCCAATAAAATAGACTTTAAAACAAAGGCTGTGAAAAGAGACAAAAAAGGACACTACATATTGACCAAAGCATCAATCCAAGAAGAAGATATAACAATTATAAATATATATGCACCCAACATAGGAGCACCACAATATGTAAGGCAAATGCTAACAACTATGAAAGAAGAAATTAACAATAACACAATAATAGTGGGAGATTTTAATACCCCACTCACACTTATGGATAGATCAACTAAACAGAAAATTAACATGGAAACATAAACTTTAAATGATATAATAGACCAGTTAGACCTAATTGATATCTATAGGACATTTACCCCCAAAACAATGAATTTCACCTTTTTCTCAAGCACACACGGAACCTTCTCCAGGGTAGATCACATCCTGGGCCATAAATCTAGCCTTGGTAAATTCAAAAAAAAATTGAAATCATTCCAAGCATCTTTTCTGACCATAATGCAATAAGATTAGATCTCAATTACAGAAGAAAAACTATTAAAAATTCCAACATATGGAGGCTGAACAACATGCTGCTGAATAACCAACAAATCACAGGAGAAATCAAAATATGCATAGAAACGAGTGAAAATGAAAACACAACAACCCAAAACCTGTGGAGCAATGTAAAAGGAGTGCTAAGGGGAAGGTTCATAGCAATACAGGCATACCTCAAGAAACAAGAAAACAGTCAAATAAATAACCTATCTCTACACCTAAAGCAACTAGAAAAGGAAGAAATGAAGAACCCCAGGGTTAGTAGAAGGAAAGAAATCATAAAATTAGGGCAGAAATAAATGCAAAAGAAACCATAGCAAAAATCAACAAAGCCAAAAGCTGGTTCTATGAGAGGATTTTAAAAATTGACAAACCATTAGACAGACTCATCAAGAAAATAAAGGGGGAAAAATCAAATCGATAAAATTAGAAATGAAAATGGAGAGATCACAACAGAAAACACAGAAATACAAAGGATCATAAGAGACTACTATCAGCAATTATATGCCAATAAAATGGGCAACTTGAAAGAAATGGACAAATTCTTAGAAAAGTACTACTTTCCAAAACTAAACCAGGAAGAAATAGAAAATCTTAACAGACCCATCACAAGCATGGAAATTGAAACAGTAATCAGAAATCTTCCAGCAAACAAAAGCCCAGGTCCAGACGGCTTCACAGCTGAATTCTACCAAAAACATAGAGAAGAGCTAACACTTACGCTACTCAAACTCTTCCAGAAAATTGTGGAGGAAGGTAAACTTCCAAATTTATTCTATGAGGCCGCCATCAACTTAATACCAAAACCTGACACAGGTGTCACCAAAAAAAAAAAAAAAAAACAACTACAGGCCAGTATCACTGATGAACATAGATGTAAAAATCTTTAACAAAATTCTAGCAATCAGAAACCAACAACACATTAAAAAGATCATACATCATGACCAAGTGGGCTTTATCCCAGGGATGCAAGGATTCTTCAGTATCCACAAATCAATTAATGCAATACACCACATTAACAAATTGAAAAATAAAAGACATATGATTATCTCAGTAGATGCAGAGAAAGCCTTTGACAAAATTCAACATCCATTTATGATAAAAGCTCTCCAGAAAACAGAAATAGAAGGAACATACTTCAACATAATGAAAGCTATATATGACAAACCCACAGCAAACATTATCCTCAATGGTGAAAAACTGAAAGCATTTCCCCTAAAGTCAGATACAAGACAAGGGTGCCCACTTTTACCACTACTATTCAACATAGTTCTGGAAGTTTTGGCCACAGCAATCAGAGCAGAAAAAGAAATAAAAGGAATCCAAATTGGAAAAGAAGAAGTAAAACTCTCACTGTTTTCAGATGACATGATCCTCTACATAGAAAACCCTGAAGAATCCACCAGAAAATTACTAGAGCTAATCAATGAATATAGTAAAGTTGCAGGATATAAAATCAACACACAGAAATCCTTTGCATTCCAATACATTAATAATAAGAAAATAGAAAGAGAAATTAAGGAAACAATTCCATTCACCATTGCAACAAATAGAGTAAAATGCTTAGGAATGTATCTACCTAAAGAAACAAAAGACCTATATATAAAACACTTGTAAAAGAAATCAAAAAGGACACTAATAGATGGAGAAATATACCGTGTTCATGGATCAGAAGAATCAATATAGTAAAAATGAGTATACGACCCAAAGCAATCTATAAATTCAATGCAACCCCTATCAAGCTACCAGCGGTACTTTTCACAGAGCTAGAACAAATAATTTCACAATTTGTGTGGAAATACAAAAAACTTCAAATAACCAAAGCAATCTTGAGAAAGAAGAATGAAACTGAAGGAATCAACCTGCCTGACTTCAGGCTCTACTACAAACCCACAGTCATCGAAACAGTATGGTACTGGCACAAAGACAGAAATATAGATCAATGGAACAACATAGAATGCCCAGAGATAAATCCATGCACCTCGACAAAGGAGGAAAGAATATACAATGGAGAAAAGACAATCTCTTTAACAAGTGGTGCCAGGAAAACTGATCAACCACTTGTAAAAAAATGAAACTAGAATACTTTCTAACACCATACACAAAAATAAACTCAAAATGGATTAAAGATCTAAATGTAAGACCAGAAACTATAGAACTCCTAGAGGAGAACATAGGCAAAACACTCTCTGACATATATCACAGCAGGATAGTATAACCCACCTCCCAGAATATTGTAAATAAAAGCAAAAATAAACAAATAGGACCTAATTAAAATTAAAATCTTCCTCACAACAAAGGAAACTCTAAGCAAGTTGAAAAGACAACCTTCAGAAGCGGAGAAAATAACAGCAAATGAAGCAACTGACAAACAACTAATCTCAAAAATACACAAGCAACTCCTGCAGCTCAATTCCAGAAAAATAAACAACCCAATCAAAAAAAAAGGGCCAAAGAACTAAATAGACATTTCTCCAAAGAAGAAATACCGATGGCTAAGAAACACATGAAAAGATGCTCAACATCAGTCATTATCAGAGAAATGGCAAATCAAAACCACAGTGAGGTACCATTTCACACCAGTCAGAATAGCTATGATCCAAAAGTCTACAAGCAATAAATGCTAGAGAGGGTGTGGAGAAAAGGGAACCCTCTTACACTGTTGGTGGAATGCAAACTAGTACAGCCACTATGGAGAACAGTGTGGAGATTCCTTAAAAACTGGAAATAGAACTGCCTTAAGATCCAGCAATCCCACTGCTGAGCATACACACTGAGGAAACCAGAATTGAAAGAGACACATGTACCCCAATGTTCATCGCAGCATTGTTTATAATAGCCAGGACATGGAAGCACCCTAGATGTCCATCTGCAGACGAATGGATAAGAAAGCAGTGATACATATACACAATGGAGTATTACTCAGCCATTAAAAAGAATATATTTGAATCAGTTCTGATGAGGTGGATGAAACTGGAGCCTATTATACAGAGTGAAGTAAGTCAGAAAGTAAAACACCAATACAGTATACTAACACATATATATGGAATTTAGAAAGATGGTAATGATAACCCTGTATGCGAGACAGCAAAAGAGACACAGATGTATAGAACAGTCTTTTGCACTCTGTGGGAGAAGATGAGGGTGGGATGATTTGGGAGAATGGCATTGAAACATGTACAATATCATATGTGAAACAAATCACCAGTCCAGGTCTGATGCATGATACAGGATGCTTAGGGCTAGTACACTGGGATGACCCAGCAGGATGAAATGGGGAGAGAGGTGAGAGGGGGGGTTCAGAATGGGGAACACATATACACCCATGGCGGATTCATGTCAATATATGGCCAAACCAATACAATATTGTAAAGTAATTAACCTCCAATTAAAATAAGTAAAATTATATTTAAAAAAATTGATACAGGATTGTTTTTCATGATATTTAGAGAATTTCTACAAATGAGTACAAGATAAGGCAACTATAAAAAAATAGACAACTGATTCAAATATGCCTTATGTAGGAGAAAAAATAAAAATCCCATAAATACATAGAAAGTTGATCAATCAGTAATTAGAAAAAATAAAAGCTAAAAGAAATCTCAGATACCATTTAAAACTCATAATATTGGCAACATTTTTAAACTTGGAAAATGCCAAGTACTGAAAGAAGTATTTTATTTAGGTAATGGCAACCTACTCCAATTCTCTTGCCTGGAAAACAGCATGGATGGAGAAGCCTGGTAGGCTACACTCCGTGGGGTCACAGAGTCGGACACAAATGAGTGACTTCACTTTCACTTTCACTTTGAATGATCTATTGGTTTTCTCCACCTTCTTTAAATTCAGTCTGAATTTGGCAATAAGGAGTCCATGATCTGAGCCACAGTTAGCTCCTAGTTTTGCTTTTCCTGACTATATAGAGCTTCTCCATTTTTGGCTACAAATAATATAATCAATCTGATTTTTGTGTCAACAATCTGGTGATGTCAATGTGTAGAGTCTTCTATTGTGTTATTGGAAGAGGGTGTTTCCTATGACCAGTGCATTCTCTTTGCAGAACTCTATTAGCATTTGCCCTTCTGCATTCTGTACTCCAAGGCCAAATTTTCCTGTTACTTCAGGTATTTCTTGACTTCCTACTTTTGCATTCCAGTACCCTATAATGAAAAGGACATCTTTCTGCAATGTTAGTTCTAGAAGGTCTTGTAGGTCTTCATAGAACTATTCAACTTCAGCTTCTTCAGCATTACTGATGGGGGAATAGACATGGATTACCATGATATTGAATGGTTTGCCTTGGAAACAGAGATCACTCTGTCTCTTTTGAGATTGCATCCAAGTACTGCATTTCAGATTCTTTTGTTGACTATGATGGCTACTCTATTTCTTCTAAGGTATTCCTGCCTAGAGTAGTAGATATAATGGTCATCTGAGTTAAATTCACCCATTCCAGTCCATCTTAGTTCGCTGATTCCTAGAATGTTGATTTTCACTCTTGTCATCTCCTGCTTGCCTACTTCCGATTTGCCTTGATTCATGGACCTAACATTCCAAGTTACTATGCAATATTGCTTTTTACAACATAGAACTTTGTTTCTGTCACCAGTCATATCCACAACTGGGTGTTGTTTTTGCTTCGGCTCCCTTCCCTTCATTCTTTCTGGAGTTATTTCTCCACTGATTTCCAGTAGCATATTGGGCACCTACTGACCTGGGGAGTTCCTCTTTCAGTATCCTATCTTTTTGCCTTTTCATACTGTTCATGGGATTCTCAAGGCAAGAATACTGAAGTGGTTTGCCATTCTCTTCTCCAGTGGACCACATTCTGTCAGACCTCACCACCATGACCCATCCATCCTGGGCAGCCCCACAGAGCATGGCTTAGTTTCACTGAGTTAAACAAGGCTGTGGTCCATGTGATCAGATTGGCTAGTTGTCAGCGACTGTAGTTTCAGTCTGTCTGATGTCTGATGCCCTCTCTCAGTGCCTACTGTTTTACTTGGTTTCTCTTACCTCGGATGTGGGGTAGCTCCTCTTGGCGGCCACTCCTGACCTCAAAGGTGACATAGCTCCTTCACAGCACCGTGATTCTTTGCCACTGCAGAAGTAGAAGATATTAAGAGATGGCAAGAGTACACATAAAAATTGTACAAAAAAGATCTCCACGACCCAGATAATCACGATGTGATCACTCACATAGAGCCAAAATCCTGGAATGTGAAGTCAACTGGGCTTTAGGAAGCATCATTACAAACAAAGCTAGTGGAGGTGATGGAAACCAGTTGAGCTATTTCAAATCCTGAAAGATGATACTGTAAAAGTGCTACACTCAACATGCCAGCAAATTTGGAAAACTCAGCAGTGGCCACAGGACTGGAAAAGGTCAGTTTTCATTCCAATCCCTGAGAAAGGCAATGCCAAAGAATGCTTAAGCTACCGCACAATTGCATTCATCTCACATGCTAGTAAAGTAAAGCTTAAAATTTTCCAAGCCAGGCTTCATCGATACATAAATCATGAACTTCCAGATGTTCAAGCTGGCTTTAGAAAAGGCAGAGGAACCAGAGATCAAATTCCCAACATCCTCTGGATCATTGAAAAAGCAAGAGAATTCCAGAAAAACATCTATTTCTGCTTTATTGACTATACCAAAGCCTTTCACTGTGTGGATAACAATAAACTGTGGGAAATTCTGAAAGAGATGGGAATACTAGACCACCTGACGTGCCTCTTGAGAAATCTGTATGCAGGTCAGGAAGAAACAGTTAGACTGGATGTGGAACAACAGACTGGTTCCAAATAGGCAAAGGAGTACATCAAGGCTGTATATTGTCACCCTGCTTATTTAACTTCTATGCAGAGCACATCATGAGAAATGCTGGGCTGGAAGAAGCACAAGCTGGAATCAAGATTGCCAGGAGAAATATCAATAACCTCACATATGCAGATAACACCACCCTTATGGCAGAAAGTGAAGAGGAACTAAAAAGCCGCTTGATGAAAGTGAAAGAGTAGAGTGAAAAAGTTGGTTTAAAGATCAATATTCAGAAAACTAAGATCATGACATCCGGTCCCATCACTTCATGGGAAATAGATGAGGAAACAGTGGCTGACTTTATTTGTCTGGGCTCCAAAATCACTGCGGATGGTGACTGAAGCCATGAAATTAAAAGACGCTTACTCCTTGGAAGGAAAGTTATGACCAACCTAGACAGCATATTAAAAAGCAGAGACATTGCTTTGCCAACAAAGGTCCATCTAGTCAAGGCTATGGTTTTTCCAGTGGTCATGTATGGATATGAGAGTTGAACTATAAATAAAGCTGAGCACTGAAGAATTGATGCTTTTGAACTGTGGTGTTGGAGAAGACTCTTGAGAGTCCCTTGGACTGTAAGGAGATCCAACCAGTCCATGTTAAAGGAGATCAGTCCTGGGTGTTCATTGGAAAGACTGATGTTGATGCAGAAACTCCAATACTATGGCCACCTGATGTGAAGAGTTGACTCATTTGAAAAGACCCTGATGCTGAGAAAGATTGAAGGCAGGAGGAAACGGGGGTGACAGAGGATGAGATGGTTGGATGACATCACTGACTCAATGGACATGGGTTTGGGTGGACTCCGAAAGTTGGTGATGGGCAGGGAGGCCTGGTGTGCTGTGGTTCATGGGGTCACAAATAGTTGGATACGACGGAGTGAATGAGTTGAACTGAACTGAAGAGTATGGCCCAAAAGAAAAATCTAATGAACTACTGGCTATGTGTGAACTGAAAGAATCTCTTTGTAAAACAGTTTTTTATTACCTAGCAAAATTCAACACTTTATTCTCTACAACCCAGTATTGGTCAAGGTGATTAATAACTTTGTAATAAACTTAATATAGTAAAATGTAATGATTTTTTCACAAGAGTGGTCATGGGAACACCAAGCTGAGAGGAGCCAGTGGTGGTAATTAATCCACAAGTCACGTGTCATAGGTAAGGCTTAAAAATCAGAAACATTACTCATTTACACCTGTGATCCAAAACTAAGGCCTTTGCCTCACCAAACTGCAAGACAATCTGAAGTAACATAGTCTGCATTCACCAGAAGAACCGAAGAACACAGACACCGGTCTCCAATACTATTCAAGTATTGTGTTCTTGGAAGATGAAGTGGCATAAGTCTCCTTTGATTATCTCAAGACACATGTTGCTAACAGCTGCACAAAATAAATCAGGGAAGGCACAGGTGCTCACAGACACAGTGCACAGCACTGGTGGCTGGATCTGAGGCTTTGAGTACTGGGGAAGTAGCTTGGTAGGGCCCCACTGGCTGCTCCGGATGTGTGCTGCCTGGACAATAGCTCCACTGCATGTGGAGCTATATGTCATTTTTGCCTTTTTTTTTTAACTAAAAATCCTTTTCAGATTTCTTTTGATTAATGAAAATAGGAACTTGTGTATGTTTCATTAAAATGCAATTCAGTTCAGTTCATTTGCTCAGTCATGTCTGACTCTTTCTAACCCCATGGACTGCAGAATGCCAGGCCTCCCTGTCCATCACCAACCCCCATAGTTTATTCAAACTCATGTCCATTGAGTCAGTGATGCCATCCAACCATCTGATCCTCTGTTGTCCCTTTCTCCTCCCACCTTTAATCTTTCCCACCATCAGGGTCTTTTCCAATGAGTCAGTTCTTCATAGCAGGTAGCCAAAGTACTGGAGTTAAAATTTTCAGCATCTGTCCTTCCAATGAATACTTAGGACTGATTTCCTTTGTAATGGACTGACTGGATCTCCTTGTAGTCCAAGAGACTCTCAAGAGTCTCCTCAAAAGCATCAATTCTTTGGTACTCAGCTTTCTTTACAGTCCAATTCTCACATCCATACATGACTACTGGGAAAACCATAGCTTAGATTAGATGGACCTTTGTTGGCAAAGAAATGTCTCTGCTTTTTAATATTCTGTCTAGGTTGGTCATAACTTTTCTTCCAAGGAGAAAATGTCTTTTAATTTCATGGCTGCAGTCACCATATGCAGTGATTTTGGAGACAAAAATAATAATAATAAAGTCTGCCACTGTTTCCATTGTTTCCCCATCTATTTGCCATGAGGTAACGGGACCAGTCTATTTCTGCTTTATTGACTATGCCAAAGCCTTTGACTGTGTGGATCACAATAAACTGTGGAAAATTCTGAAAGAGATGGGAATGCCAGATCACCTGACCTGCCTCTTGAGAAACCTATGTGCAGGACAGGAAGCAACAATTAGAACTGAACATGGAACAACAGACTGGTTCCAAAATAGGATAAGGAATATGTCAAGGGTGGATATTGTCACCCTGCTTATTTAACTTCTATGCAGAGCACATCAAGAGAAAACCTGGGCTGGAAGAAGCATAAGCTGGAATCAAGATTGCCAGGAGAAATATCAATCACCTCAGATATTCAGGTGAAACCACTCTTATGGCAGAAAGTGAAGAGGAGCTAAAATGCCTCTTGATGAAAGTGAAAGAGGAGAGTGAAAAAGTTGGCTTAAAGCTCAGCATTCAGAAAACTAAGATCATGGCATCTGGTCCCATCACTTCATGGCAAATAGATGGGAAACAGTGGAAAACAGTGTCAGACTTTATTTTTCTGGGTTCCAAAATCACTGCAGATGGTGACTGAAGCCATGAAATTAAAGACGCTTACTCCTTAGAAGAAAAATTATGACCAATCTAGATAGCATGTTCAAAAGCAGAGACATTACTTTGCCAACAAAGGTCTGTCTAGTCAAGGCTATCATTTTTCCAGTGGTCATGTATGGATGTGAGAGTTGGACTGTGAAGAAAGCTGAGTGCTGAAGAATTAATGCTTTTGAACTGTGGTGTTGGAGAAGACTCTTGAGAGTCCCTTGGACTGCAAAGAGATCCAACCAGTCCATTCTAAAGGAGATCAGTCCTGGGTGTTCTTTGGAAGGAATGATGCTAAAGCTAAATTCCAGTACTTTGGCCACCTCCTGCGAAGAGTTAACTCATTGGAAAAGATTCTGATGTTGGGAGGAATTGGGGCAGGAGGAAAAGGGCATGACAGAGGATGAGATGGCTGGATGGCATCCCCGACTCAATGGACGTGAGTTTGAGTGAACTCTGGGAGTTGGTGATGGCCAGAGGCCTGGCATGCTGCAATTCATGGGGTCACAAAGAGTCAGACATGACTGAGCAACTGAACTGAACTGAACTGAATGCTTTTCACCATCACATCCTGCTTAGTTCTTTAAAAAGTTGCAAACTTCGCACTTATTTGGAGTAATCAGAAAAAGGCATTGAGAGATATGAGTTTTAAGAGTTCCTCCAATCTGCTGCCAGGCAAGATACTCAAACCATGCCAGAAGGAGCTTGCTGTGAAAGCAAGCATTTGAAAGAAGACAAAGCTACTAATCAACTGCATTTTGTACTTCAGGTTAGATTACCAGAGATTAGCCGCTATTTAGGGAGGGAACGCAACCTCGGTTGTGTCCGATTCTTTTAACTCATGGACTGTAATTCAGGAGCCTGCCAGGCTCCTGTGTTCATGAAACTCTCCAGGCAAGAATACTGGTGTGGATTGCCATTTACTCCTTCAGAGGATCACCCTGACTCAAGGATCAAGCCCACATCTTCTGTGTTTCCTACATTACAGGAAGATTCTTTACCACTGACCTACCTGGGAAGCTCATTTAGGGAGGACTGTACCACAGTAGGACTATATCATCCCAAAATGGTGGAGTAGAATGACGTGCGCTCGTTTTCTGTGAGAACACTAAAATCACAAGTAGCTGCTGAACAACCATCATCAAGAGAATGTTGGATCCTACCAAAGAAAAAAGATACCCAATGTCCAAGGGCAAAAGAGAAGCCCCACAAGACAGTAAATGGGGTGAAATCGCATTTAGAATCAAAATTCATACTTGCTAGAGATTCTCCAGAGAGCACAAATAAAACACTTGTGCACACCAGGACTCAGAAACAGAGCAGTAACTCCACAAGGAGGTGTGGGTCGATAGTCAGGGGCACTGAATACAACAGTCCTGGGCACTGCAGTGTACTGGCCTCAGGCCAAACTATAGGGAAGGAACACAGCCCCACACATCAGCAAAATATTGGATTAAAGATTTATTGAGCATGACCCTGCCCACCAGAGCAAGACCCAGGTTCTCTACAACCAGTCACTCTCATCAGGAAGCTTCCACAACCTCTTATCCTCATCCATCAGAGGGCCGCTAGAACGGAAACCACAATGACAGAAAACTAACCAAACTGTTCACATGGCTCATGGGCCGTGTCTAACTTAATGAAACTATGAGCCATGCTCTATAGAGCTACCCAACATAGAGGGTCATGGTGGAGAGTTCTGACAAAATGGGGTCTACTGGAGAAGGGAATGGCAAACCACTTCAGCATTCTTGCCTTGAGAATCTCAAGAATAGTATAAAAAGACAAAAAGATATGACACTGAAAGATGAATGTCCCAGCTCAGTATGTGCACAATATGCTACTGGAGAAGAGCAGAGAAATAGCTCCAGAAGGAATAAAGAGGCTGAGTCAAAGTGGAAACATGCCAACTGTGGATATGTCTGGTGATAAAAGTAAAGTCCAATGGCCATAAAGAACAATATTGCATAGGAGCCTGGAATGTTAGGTCCATGATTCAAGGTAAATTGGAAGTGGTCAACTGGAAATGGTAAGAGTGAACATCAACCTTTTAAGAATCAGTGAACTAAAATGGACTGAAATGGACAAATTTAATTCAGATGACCATTAAATCTACTACTGTGGGCAAGAATCCCTTAGAAGAGATAGAGTAGCACTCATACTCAACAAAAGAGTCCAAAATGTAGAACTTGGGTGCAATCTTAAATACGACAGAATGACTTCTGTTCCTTTCCAAGCAAAACCATTCAATGCCAGATGTGGATGTATCTGGTGGTGAACATAAAGTCCAATGCTGTAAAGAACCATATTGCATAAGAATAATGCCCAAAGTCTATGTAATCCAAGTCATGGACTGGATTACATTCCATTCTATTAATCCAAGTCTATGCCCCAACCATATACTGAGCTATTTGACTGAGCTTGTAGACTGAGCTACAAGGGAAGCCCTTGTAAAGAATTTGCCTGCAGTGCAGGAGACCCAGGTTCAATCCCTGTGTTGGGAAGATGCCCTGGAGAAGGAAATGGCAACCCACTCCAGTATCCTTGCTTGGAAAATCTTATGGAGAGGAGCCTGGTGGGCTTCAGTCCATGGAGTTGCAAAGAGTTCGGCAGGACTAAGTGACTAACACTTACTTAACACTTATGTCCCAACCAGGAATGCAGAAGAAGCTGAAGTTGAACAGTTCTATGAAGACCTACAAGACCTTCTAGAACTAACACCCCAAAAAGATGTCATTTTCATCAAAGGGTAACGGAATGCAAATGTAGGAAGTCAAGACATAGCTGGAATAACAGGCAAGTTTGGCCTTGGAATACAAAATGAAGCAGGACAAAGGCTATCAGAGTTTTGCCAGACGAACACTCTGGTCATGGCAAACACCCTCTTCCAACAAAACAACAGACAACTCTGCACATGGACATCACCAGACGGTCAATACTGAAATCAGATTGATTATATTCTTTGTAACCAAAGATGGAGAAACACTATACAGTCAGCAAAAACAAGACCAGGAGTTGACTGTGGCTCAGATCATGAACTCCTTATTGCAAATACCCTACTTAAATTGAATAAAGTAGGGAAAACCACTAGACCATTCAGAGATGACCTAAATCAAGTCCCTTACAATTATACAGTGGAAGTGACAAATAGACTCAAGGGATTAGATCAATAAATAAGAGTGTCTAAAGAACTATGGGCAGAGGTTTGTAACATTGTACAGGAGGTGGTAATCAAAATCATCCCTGAGAAAAGGAAACATAAAAAAGCAAAATGGTTGTCTGAAGAGGCCTTACAAATAGCTGAGAAAAGAAGAGAAGTGAAAGGCACAGGAGAGAAGGAAAGATATACATATCTGAATGCAGAGTTCCAAAGAATAGCAAGAAGAGATAAGAAAGCCTTCCTAAGTGATCAATGCAAAGACACAGAGGAGAAAAATAGAATAGGAAAGACTAGAGATCTCTTCAAGAAAATTAGAGATACCAAGGGAACATTTCATAGAAAGATGGTCACAATAAAGAACAGAGTTATGGACCTAAGAGAAGCAGAAAATATTAAGAAAAGGTGGCAAGAATACACAGAACCATACCAAAAAAAAAAAAAAAAATCTTAATGAACCAGATGACCACAATGGTGTGATCATTCACCTAGAGCCAGACATCCTGGAATGTGAAGTCAAGTGGTCCTGAGGAAGCATCACTACCAACAAAGCTAGTGGAAGTGATGAAATTCCAATGGAGCTGTTTCAAATCCTAGAAGATGATGCTGTGAAAGTGCTGTATTCAGTATGCCAGCAAATTTGGAAAACTCAGCAGTGGCCACAGGACGGGAAAAAGTCAATTTTCATTCCAATCCCTAAGAAAGGCAATACCAAAGAATGTTCAAACTACTGCACAATTGCATTTATCTCACACGCTAGTAAAGTAATGCTCAAAATTCTCCAAGCCAGGCTTCAGCAATACATGAACAGTGAACTTCCAGATGTTCAGTCTGGTTTTAGAAAAGGCAGAGGAACCAGAGATCAAATTGCCAACATCCATTGGATCATGGAAAAGCAAGAGAGTTCCAGAAAAACATCTATTTCTGCTTTATTGACTATGCCAAAGCCTTTGACTGTGTGGATCACAATAAACTGTGGAAAGTTCTGAACGAGATGAGAATACCAGACCACCTAACCTGCCTCTTGAGAAATCTATATGCAGGCCGGGAAGAAACAGTTAGAACTGGATATGGAACAACAGACTGGTTATTGTTACCCCGCTTATTTAACTTCTATGCAGAGTACATCACGAGAAACGCTGGGCTGGAAGAAGCAGAAGCTGGAATCAAGATTGCCAGGAGAAATATCAATAACCAGATATGCAGATGACACCACCATTGTGGTAGAAAGGGAAGTGAAGTCACTCAGTTGTGTCCGACTCTTTGGGACCCCATGGACTGTAGCTTATCAGGCTCCTCCGTCCATGGGATTTTCCAGGCAAGAGTGCTGGAGTAGACTGCCATTTCCTTCTCCAGGGGATCTTCCTGACCCAGGAATCGAACCCAGATCTCCTGCATTGCAGGCAGACGCTTTACGTCTGAGCCACCAGGGAAGCCTGCTCTATGGTAGAAAGGGAAGAGGAACTAAAAGCCTCTTAATGAAATTGAAAGAGGAAAGCAAAAAAGTTGGCTTAAAGCTCAACATTCAGAAAACTAAGATCATGGCATCTGGTCCCATCACTTCATGGGAAATAGATGGGGAAACAGTGGAAACAGTGTCAGACTTTTATTTTGGGGGACTCCAAAATCACTACAGATGGTGACTGCATCCACGAAATGAAAAGGCACTTTCTCCTTGGAAGAAAAGCTATGACAAATCTAGACAATGTATGAAAAAGCAGAGACATTACTTTGCCAACAAAGGTCCATCTAGTCAATGCTATGGCTTTTCCAATGATCATGTATGGATGTGAAAACTGTACCATAAAGAAAGCTGAACACTGAAGAACTGATGCTTTTGAACTGTGGTGTTAGAGAAGACTCTTGAGAATCCCTTGAACTTCCAAGAGATCATAAATGAAATCAAACCTGAATATTCATTAAAAGGACTGATACTGAAGATGAAGCTCCAATACTTAGGTCACCTGATGTGAAGAGCCAACTCAATAGAAAAGACCCTGATGCTGGGAAAGATTGAAGGCAAGAGGATAAGGGGACCAAGGAGGACAAGATGATTGGACGGCATCACCAATTCAATGGACATGAGTTTGAGCAAGCTCCGGGAAATGGTGAAAGAGGGGAAACCTGGCATGCTGTAGTCCATGGGGTCGTAAAGAGTCAGACAGGACTGAGTGACTGAACAACATGCTGCAATAGTAAAACATTCATTTAAAGTTGGAGATTCACAGAAGCTGTAAGAGACAAAATGTGTGACCTCCATAATGCTCAACACTAACTCAAGAAGGAAAGGATGGTATTCTACAGGATTCTTTATGAAGACTGCTTATATCTACAACTGGATTGCTCAGCAGTTAACCTCAGCTAAACCTCTTTCCTCCCACAACTCTCACCTCTACCATCGGGTTCTAAGACCTACAAGAGCAGAGAACATGTCTGCTTGTTCATTAATGTACCTTCATTACCTGGCTTATGCCTGGCACAAAGTTGGTGCGGAATCAATATTTGTTAGATGAATGAGTCTTGCTAGTATCACAGTCCCTTAATTAGCCGTGTCTAAAATAATATATCCATTCACCCTATAAATCATAGTCACACTGCACTAAGAACTGTGTTTCTGTATAGCTTAATGAGAACACTATTAGAAAATAAATTCTGCCCTCAAGGAGTTTTCAGTCCAGAATTAGTGAGAAGCAGTGATGACAACATGGGATGAATGATGAATTTGAGAGAACTGGATGCCACAACAAACCTAAGAGGAGCACCTAACCCAACTTGGGTTATAAGGAGGAAACATGTAACAGAGACACAAAGCAAAATAGTATGCAGAAAAATAGAAGGTAAGGCAGAGGAAATGGCATAGCATCAAAGCCCAGGGACAAAAGGATCCTCACCCACTGTGCAGCAGGCTTTTACTGAACATGCTTTGACTCAGGCTGTTGTAAATACAACAGCGAACAAATCAGACAGTCTTTGCTTTTATGAAGTTTACTCTGTTATGAAAGAAGCACAAATTACAGTGTGTGCACCACTGGAGAATGTACAGGTTGGTGGGTGCCCTGAGCTCCTGGTCTAGTCGTGGGGAGACTTGGCAGGCTTTCTGTGTGCACCTGAGACATGGAGGATGAGCAAGATTATCCAAGAAAATGGAGAAGAGGAAAGACTGCATAAGAAGCAGAGATCACAGGGTTCTATAAACCACATGGCAGCCTCTATGGCTGGAGCAAAGCATTGAGGCAAATTGGATTTAGAACCTGAGAGACAGAGGAATGTGGTGCTGTTGTAAAAGGACCATGTCAAATCCTTGCTCCCCAACCCCGTCTTTAGCTGTTGGGCAAGATTTTTCATGTCTCCATTCTCAGTCTTATCTGGAAAATTGAAGATAATGATATCAATTATTTCATAAAATAATTTTGAGTGTTAAATGAATGATTCAGTAAAACACCATAATGCCTAGTATACAGATAGTGCTCAATAAATATAAGCTTCCTTCTTCCTACTTGCTGTTTGCTCCATGACCTCCTGCTTCCCAGCTTTTCTCAATAGGTATTTTGTCAGCTCAACTATTTCCCTCCCAGCACCCTGGAGAACCTCCTGCCTGCCCAGCCCTGGCTCTATACAGCAGCACAGGGACACATGCCATGAAGATTGTTAAACCTAAGTTGAACTCTTACCTACCAAACTGTTTGCAAGGACTGGAAGAAAATAACAAACACAGATTTGCCTCATATGGTTCATGGAGACACTTTCACAGAAATTCATTTCCCTGCTGTAGCTGAAAACGATGGAGACAAAGACCTGAAATGGCATTGCATTTAGGTAAAAGGGTCCCTCCCTCCTCTCAGAGTTTAGAGTGTCTTTATTTGTCTCAAAGCACCAATGTCCTCACCATGAAAATTGAGGCAGAGACATGTACAGAGCTTTATCTCCATTAAAACAGCCCACAGATGTGGTGAGCCAACCCAACTAAATGAGTTGGAGGGGATAGGCCATACCTCTGTGTCTGGTAGGATTTGTAAGTAGGAATGTGAGAGACTTGGAAGCAAACAGTCACCTATTCACTTTCAAGGTGTTTAACCTTGAGCAAGGTGGCTTAGCCTTAAAGAATCTGCCTGCAATGCAAGAGACATGGAAGGAGCCATGGGTTTGATCCCTGGGTTGGGAAGACCCTGTAGAAGGGAATGGCAATGCACTCCAGTATTCTTGTCTGGAAAATCCCATGAACAGAAGACCCTGGAGGACTACAGTCCATGGCATTGCAAAGCAGCCAGACACAACTGAGAACACAAACACACCATTATAATAAAAATATTAGAAGAGAACTAGCTCTAAAAAGGAAGCAAAAAAAACTTTCTTATTGCAATTCACTTCTGTCTGCTCAATGTCTTCCCATTTTCTCATCTTTTGATCTTTGCTAATTAACAGGATTTCATCTTCTTTCCAACTCAAACACCCACATTCCATATCCACACTCCTGAGACACAGAACTTACTCTTGAATCCTTGGCCTCATGCCCCTGGAAATGGAAAATCTCATTTGAAATATCAGATCCCTTCTCTAACTCCAGATTACCCTTCCTTTCTGATGTTCATAATGTAGTTAAGTAACCAAAAGTCATGAAGAAGTGAAGAAGTGAGGTTGCTCAGTCATGTCCAACCCTTTGGGACCCCATGAACTGTAGCCTGCCAGGCTCCTTTGTCCATAGGATTTTCCAGGCAAGAATATTAGAGTGGGTTTCCATTTATTTCCCCAAAGGATCTTCCCAACCCAGGGACTGAACCCGGGTCTCCTGCATTGCAGGCAGATACCTTACTGGCTGAGCCACAAAGGAAGTCATGAAGGGACTGTCAAAAAAGGTCATGAAAGAAAGAGACACATGTACCACAATGTCCATTGCAGCACTGTTTATAATAGCCAGGACATGGAAACAACCTAGATGTCCATCAGCAGACAAATGGATAAGAAAGCTGTGGTACATATACACAATGGAGTATTACTCAACCATTAAAAAGAATACATTTGAATCAGTTCTCATGAGATGGATGAAACTGGAGCCAATTATACAGAGTGAAGTAAGCCAGAAAGAAAAACACCAATACAGTATACTAACACATATATATGGAATTTAGAAAGATGGTAATGATAACCCTGAATGCAAGACAGCAAAAGAGACACAGATGTATAGAATGGACTTTTGGACTCTGAGAGAGAGGGAGAGGGTGGGATGACGTGGGAGAATGGCATTGAAACATGTATACTATCAGGTAAGAAATGAATCGCCAGTCTATGTTTGATACAGGATACAGGATGCTTGGGGCTGGTGCACGGGGATGATCCAGAGAGATGATATGGGGTGGTAGGTGGGAGAAGGGTTCAGGACTGGGAACTCATGTACACCCGTGGCGGATTCATGTCAATGTATGACAAAACCAATACAGTATTGTAAAGTAAACTAAAGTAAAAATAAAAATTAAAAGAAAAAAAAGAACTGTCAAAGTCAGAGGTCCATGACAATCTGTCCAGTTAACTGTCCTTTGCGGCTCATCTGGTAAAGAATCTGCCTGCAGTGTGGAAGACCTGGGTTTGATCCCTGGGTTGGGAAGATCCACTGGAGAAAGGAAAGGCTACTCACTCCAGTATTCTTGCCTAGAGAATTCCATGGATTGTATAGTCCATGGGGTCACAAAGAGATGGATACAACTGAGTGACTTTCACTTTCACTTTCTTTACATGTTTCAAGCAGAGTCTCAACATAACACAGAATTCTACTTAGATACTTCAACTCAATAGTATCCTGGACCCGGTTTACACTGACTCACAGGAGAAAATTATTAATTCTTATGAATTTTTCAAGCTGATTGCTAAACATTGTTAATATTTTCAAATAAATTAACTTCAACTATTTGAATTATATTAAAAACAAAGACAATAAATACTACATACTCATGCCTACCTCATTATTTTATTACATTTTACTACTTCATAAAATCTTGAGATTATTTCCATCTATTGTATTTGCATAGTTGTCCCCCTCATCCAGTAGGTATATCCTCCAATACCTCCAATGAACACCTGGAACTGCCAATTGTACCAAATCTATATGACTTTCCTATACATCCATACCTATGATAAAGCTTAACCTATAAATTAGGTACAGTAATAGATTTAAAACAATAGCTAATTATTAAATAGATCAATTTTAACAAAGTACCATAATAAAAGTTATGCTAATTATCTCTATTTCTCTCTCAAAATATCCTACTGTACAAATTTAATGCCCTTTCCATCTTAACTAACCACTCATCAGGTACTGTGGCCATAACATTTGAATTTGAGGTAGAAAAGCAAAACTAGCCTGAATTGTATTTCCTTCTTCACAATGTAACAGGTAAAAGATTTGTTCTTACCATAAATGTTGGCATCCTCAGACTATGACTTTTTCTTTCCTTATTAAGTCAGGAACTTTTACTTTTCACTTTAAAAATGCATTTATAGCTTCTCTTTGACATACCTGACTTGCCAACATCACTTCTCTTACACTTTGGGACCATTATTAAAATTTTAAAAAGTCACTTGAGTATAAACATTGTGATAACATGAAAGGTAACCTGATAACCCAGAAAGCTACCAAGTCACTAATGGGCAGGAGATGCTGGACAAAGGGATGATTCTCATCCTGCAATGGAACAGGAGGGCATGGGATTTTATCACACTACTCAGAATAGCACCCAATTTAAAACTTATGAATTATGTATTTCTGAAATTTTCCATTAATGTTTTTGGACCACAACTAACTGAGAGTAACTATAACTGAAGAAAGCACTAAATCTCAAATAAGGAGGGACTACTGTATAGTGGAACTATTTACCTTTTTTTTTTTCCAATTCCAAATTTAATAGCAGCATGTTGGGACACCAGTGGGCATATTAACCCCTTATGTGCTAAGTCACTTCTGTCATGCCTGACTATTTGTGACCCTATGGATTGTAGTCCACCCGACTCCTCTGTCCATAGGATTCTCCAGGCAAGAATACTTGAGTGGTTTGCCATTCCCTTCTCCAGGGGATCTTCCCAATCCAGGGACCGAACCCATGTATTTTGCGTCTCCTGCATTGCCAGGTGGGTTCTTTATCACTAGCACCAACTGGAAAGCCATATTTACCCCATAGAAATTGTCAAAAGCTACAGATCAGAGCTTTTTGTTTTTTTCCAGAGATCTAGTTGTGAAACATTTACCAGCACATTGCTGCTTCAACTAAAGTTTGAGCCAAAGGATCTCTGAGTTAAGAAGTAGGATTAAGGAAACCAACTAGTGATGTTGAGGCTTCTGGATACTAGCAAAAGAGGGAAACATTATTACTCTTAAACCTTATGGAGCAAAGGGAAGCAATGGTGAGAGCTATCACAAGCCAGAGTCCCGAGGGACCAGCTACTGCCAGAGAACATCGTGGAAAAGGCAGAGGCATGGAGTATAAACCTCCCTTCCCTCCCACCTCTGATCATATGCCACTGGCTAAACCCATTAGGAATCCAGCAAGCACAGAAACCTGGGGGGCTGAAGTCCACAGATGGGTTATGTTCACCAAAGATAGAGTGCCAAGAAGGACATTTACTAGGGAGCATTCCTACTATGGTCATGTGTGCAATGGAGGGGAAAAAAACAGGACTGGGCAGAGGAGAAGGTAGGCTGTGAAACAGATGAGCTCTGGAGCTAGGATTATCCTTCCAGTTTCTCTCAAGATCTCTCGATGCCCTAGGAAGCATTATTATGAACAAAGCTAGTGGAGGTGATGGAATTCCAGTTGAGCTATTTCAAATCCTAAAACATGATGCTGTAAAGGTGCTACACTCAATATGCCAGCAAATTTGGAAAAGTCAGCAGTGGCCACAGGATGGGAAAAAAGTTCTCATTCCAATGCCAAAGAAAGGCAGTACCAAAGAATGCTCAAACTCCCACAGAATTTCACTCATCTCACATGCTAGCAAAGTAACGCTCAAAATTCTCCAAGCCAGGCTTCAACAACATGTGAACTGTAAACTCCCAGATGTTCAAGTTTTAGATTTAGATTTAGAAAAGGCAGAGGAACCAGAGATCAATTTGCCAACATCAGCTAGATCATCGAAAAAGCAAGAGAGTTCCAGAAAAACATCTACTTCTGTTTTATTGACCATGTCAAAGCCTTTGACTGTGTGGATCACAACAAACTGTGGAAAACTCTTAAAGAGATGGGAATACCAGACAACCTTACCTGCCTCCTGAGACATCTGTATGCAGATCAAGAAGCAACAGTTATAACTGGACATGAAACAAATGACTGGTTTCAAATCAGGAAAGGAGTACATCAAGGCTGTATATTGTCACCTTGTTAATTTAACTTATATGCAGAGTACATCATGTGAAATGCCAGGCTGGATAAAGCAAAAGCTGGAATCAAAATTTCCAGGAGAAATATCAATAACCTCAGATACACAGAGGGCACCACCCTTATGGCATAAAGTGAAGAAGAACTAAAGAGCCTCTTGAAGAAAATGAAAGAGGAGAGTGAAAAAGTTGGCTTAAAGCTCAACATTCAAAAAACTAAGATCATGGCATCCAGTCTAAGCTCTTCATGGCAAATAGATGGGGAAACAATGGAAACAGTGAGAGACTTTATGAGGGGGGAAGGGAGAGGAGGGCTGCAAAATCACTGCAGATGGTGTCTGAAGCCATGGAATTAAAAGATGCTTGCTCTTTGGAAGAAAAACTATGACCAATCTAGACAGCATATTAAAAAGCAGAGACATTATTTTGCCAACAAAGCTCCAACTAGTCAAAGCTATGGTTTTTCCAGTAGTCGTGTATGGATGTGAGAGTTGGACTATAAAGAAAGCTGAGCACCAAAGAATTGATGCTTTCGAACTGTGGTATTGGAGAAAACTCTTAAGTCCCTTGGACTACAAGAAGATCTAACCAGCGCATCTAAAGATCAGTCCTGAGTGTTCATTGGAAGGACTGATGCTGAAGTTGAAACTCCAATACTTTGGCCACCTGATGTGAAGAACTCATTCATTGGAAAAGACCATGATGCTGGTCAGTACTGAAGGCAGGAGGAGAAGGGGATGACAGAGGATGAAATGGTTGAATGGCATTACCTATTCAATGGACATGAGCTTGAGCAACCTCTGGGAGTTGGTGATGAACAGGGAAGCCTGGCATGCTGCAGTCCATGGGGTCTCAAAGAATCAGACACAACTGAGCAATTGAACTAACTTACTTCTGTCAAGATGGAGTGAGGTGGGGCTGGTTTTTCTATCCTGGTAATGATCAGTCATTGGACACAGGAGGCAGTTTCTTCAGGAGATGCAATCCCCTAAAGGGGCTTACATCTGAAGCTTGTCTTCCAGCAGCTGAGAGAATAATTCCTTCTTTCCTTAAATGGAATCTGGGTGGCATATTACAGTATCTACCACAGCACATGTCAGCTTCCTGGGCAAAGAAGGGAGGAGAATGGGTCTGGAGAGGGATGAGTAACAAACAAACTCTTCAAAACCCAACTTGTGAATCAGCCCGTCTCAGCAGGAGTACCTTAATCCCTTGCTTCAAGTATACCCATTGTCTTTCTGGAAAGTTTGATCACGTTTCTCAGCAGACAGTATTAAATCAGCCCGTTTACTAGTTTGTCCTCTTGTGAGCCCCGTGACCACAGGGACTCTACCTTCTTATCTTTATGCCCATTCTGACTCAAGCTGGAACTCCAAAGGTACTCAATAAAATTACTTGTCAATCGGCAAGTAATTTACAAAGCTTAACAAGTCCATCCTTCTTAATTACAGAGCTATCACAGATTGGGGGGGGCAGTTATCCTGAGGAGGAGAAACCAAGCTGCTACAAGGAAAAACAAAAAAACACTATCCTTATGACAACACTCCAGGGCATATTACTTTCCAAATCACCATTGTTGATATGTTCCTGGAAGTTTTCCAATTAGTTAGCAAGCCTGATGTGTATCTACAAGCCATCATCTGACTGATTCATCAAAGTAAGTTGGAGGAGGGAAGGAATAAGGACAGTGAAAATATTTGTAATTTTAGGATGAAATGGAGGGGGGTGGGGGTCAAGGGTTGGCAGTGCTGTGATGTGGCACCAACATGACAAAAATTAGTTTGAGCCCAAGCGTCAGATCGTCAAAGGTTTTCTCTGAGCGTGCCCTCCAAGGAGATTGATAAGAAACAAGACATTCAAGTAGCTGCCGGGTTAGCCCATGAGTGTCTCTCTTGTCTAGTCGGCTTGTCAGTTCTCTGGCATCATCAGAAGATTTGTGCCCCAGCCATCAGCTTTGTGTCACCATGCTCCTCTGTCTTTCATCACCTTCTGGAGCATGAATGGTGCTTTTCTTTTTTTCTTTTAAAATTTTTTGGCCTAATTCGAGGTACAACATAATTGTTCCCTGTAGTCACATGTTTGAAAAAATACATTCTTCTGGCTTTTGGCACTGCTTGAGGCTCTAGAGAATGAAGCTGAATATTCCAGGCCACAGTACAATCTTCTAAGTCACTTAGAATGCATATTTGCAAGGAAAATTTTTTGGACTGATTGGTGAAATAAATAGAAAATAGCTGAAATAGAAAATCTATATTGAGGAGCATTTCCTGAATATGTGTAGTTACTCTGTAAAAATATCATTTTATTAAGTACTTTATATGCAGCTACATTATATATCATTTAATCCTCATGACAACCCTGAGAAGTGAAACCATTCCTATGAGCATTATATGGCTTAATATACAGAAGTTTTGAGGAGTTAAGTGATTTGTCCAAGGTAAGGAGTAGAACTGAGACTCAAATCTGTGTTTGGTAAATTCGGAGTTACTCAGAGGAGTGAATGGGAGGACTATTTGGATAATGGTGATACATGGTGCCACTTTTCCATGACTAGCACTGAAAGACCAAGGGGACATGGATTAGGAGAGTAGAACCTAAACCAAGGATCTTGTCCTAGTCCAGAATACTTCCTCCCACAACCCCAACTGGGATAAGAGGAAGCTCTAACAAAGACAAAAAATCTTGCAGTCCTTGGCTTGATGGGTCTGCTTTTAATGATATTTAAGAGAAACACAGAAAGGAGGACACAGGGAAAGTAACCAACACACAATGATTCTCCATCTTCATGTTTCCGTGAAGAGAAGGTGTTGCCCTTTTTCTCATTAAGAGGATGACTCTAGTCCTACAAGAGAGATGCTTCCCTTTCCAGTGTATTATCTGACCGGAAATTGGAAGTTTCTTGGATTACCTGGCCTGCCCCCTCTGTCTTTCACCACCTTCTCAGATTAAGCATTTTGGGAAGATACTTTTAGGACAGAATGAATATTTTAGAAGCAACTTATAATGCAAAAAGATCCAAAGGAACTTGTGAAAACTAAAGTTCACGTCAGCATGAGATGGTATCAGTGAACTGGCTAGTTATTTTGATATATAGTGGCTAATGATATTATACATTATACATTATTATTATTATTGTATTATTATTATACATTATCCACATCAGGTACTATGTAAGCATGTTACAGACACAATTTCATGGAGTCCCCATAACAATGCTCTTCATGGATAAAGAAGCTGACTATCAAAAAAGGCTAAGTAATGTGGCCATGTTTTCACAGCTATTAACTTTGAGGAGCAAGGAAACAGTCATAATTTGAAAGCCCATATTCCCAATCAGTAAATTGTATGGTCTCCTAGAAGTTAAGAAAAGATTTAGAAGCATAAAAGTGGAAGACATTAATGACCCCACAAAGCAGGACAGATGTGGAAGTAAAAAGAGATTGTCCATTCACTTGTGTGCCCCTAAAGTGTGAAAGTCAGTTGTTTTCTTTTCATACAGCCATAGGCCATGCTGGCTATTGTTGATTCTTCCAATATTCAGAGGTTAAGCTAGAAACAAATAATAGGTCCAACTCCTTCCAGGGTAATGACTACTACCAACTATGTGTCATGAATTCCTAAAATTATTTCTTCAGGGTGCCCTGATGACAATTTGTTATAGATATTGTGGGGAAATTAACAAGATGGTGCTAGTCGGGCTCTCTTGCGCCATGCTCTCACACCCTCTCACCCCAGGTTCTGTAAACAATGATTTTGCATGGTTGTGTAACGGTTGATATCACTTACAGCACTGTGCATGCATGTCATGAGGTGCTCGCTTGCTCACAGTCTACTTTGTGCAGTAGGCCTGTATGAGCTTCACCGTGAAAGCCCTGGCTGTTGCTGCATTGGGGCTACATTGGGGCAACATCATGGTTGTGTTCTATGAGGTTATATTATGGCTATGTTGTGGCTATGTTGTGGCTGCTGCTACAGCTGCTGTGTAAGGGAGGAGAGAGTCTGTGTTATGGCCGCTGTTCCAGCCAGGAGGGAATAAACATGTCGCAGTTCCTACAGCTCTTCGAGTCTCCTTCCAGCCTCTAGCTCACAAGTTGCCTACCATAGGTTCAGCAAACAGTGTGAACAGTGAGGTAACTGGCATCACAAACAGGATCAGCAATATAGATGTTAACACAATTTATTACAGATGTGGTTTATCACTACCCAAACGGTAATTCAACTAAACAAGAATCTAAATAAACATTGTCACTCAAAATATCACTTTGGCAGTGATGTGCTGAAACCAGTTCACACTAGCTCACAAGATCCAGTTAAACTTTCAGGAATTTTGTGAGCAGATTATTATATATAATGACCTTTGACATTTAAATCATGTAAGCTCGCAATAAAATAAACTATATCAAAAGTAAAAGTAATAAATATTCAAACTTCATCTCCCCTGATTATCTTACTGCATTTTACTATTATCTGTGCTCTTAAGGTTATTGATATCTATAGTGTCTGTATGGAAGAAATTTTATATAATCATATGCACTTTGATTATCATTACAATTGCATGTTCAGTGATGTCACATTGGTAGCATGAAATTGGCAATAGTGAACTAGCCAATACTAAAAATCAGGGCATCGTTTCTTTGACTTTGTGACAGCTGATTGTTTAACATCTACTAGCACACCACTCTGCTTATGTGGGAACACCACTGAGAGAGGAAAACCACAGCAGCAGACTGCTCTTCATTGCCAAGAAGGCATGAACTTCTGGTGAGGAGTATTACTTTCCTACTGCTACGTAAAAATTTTTCTCAAAAATGTGTGGCTTAAAACAATAAACATTTATTATCTCTCACAGTTTCTGCATGTCAGAAATTTGGAAGCAACTTGCAGGATGTTTCTGGGTTGGACTCACGAATGTGGTAGCAGTCCAAATATCTGCCAGAGCTGCTATCATCTGAACTCTTAAAGTCTTGCCAGGCCCTTATCTTGCAGGATCTGCTTCCAAGATGATCCACTCACAGGGTTGGAAAGTTAGTGTTGTTGTTAGTGTGTGGCCCCAGTTTTTTCCCATACAGGGCTCAACACAGGACTGCTTGAGTTTCCTGACATTGTGGTGACTTGTAACCTCCACAGCAAGGAATCTAAGAGACCAGAACAGAAACCTCAATATTTTTCGATGACTTAGCCATAAATATCGCACACCATCATCTCTACTGCATGCTGTTGGCCACAGGAAGAATCTCTGACACATTTGGGAAGAGAGTACACAAGCACAAGTACCAGGAGGAGGGGATCAGTGTGAGCCATCTTAGATGTAGTCCATGTTCTGGCGTGTTATGCAATTGCTTTAATTTGACTTGCTCAATCAAGATTCCAGAATGGCTATATCTGATGTCTACATTCTATAAAGTTATGAATACTTGAGAATACCAAGGCCCAGCTGTTAGTCACAGACTAGCTCCTGACCATAGGGGTTAGTATTCTCTTCCTCAATACACATATAAAAAAGGTTAAAAGGAGGGAGGTGGGAAGGAGAGAAGAAAGTTGATCAAGTGTTACTCTTTCTCATGTTGTTGTCTTTGTTTAGTTACTCAATTGTGCCCGACTCTGTGACCCTATGAACTGCAGCATGCCAGGCCTTCCTGTCCTTCACTATCTCCGAAGGTTTGCTAAAACTCATGTCCACTGAGTTGGTGACCCCATCTAATCATCTCAATCATCCCTGTCACCACTTTCTCCTCCTGCCCTCAATCTTTACGAGCATCAGGATCTTTTCCAATGAGTTGGCTCTTTGCATCAGGTGGTCAAAGTATTGGAGCTTCAGTTTTAGCATCAGTCCTTCCAATGAATATTCAGGGTTGATTTCCTTTAAGATTGACTGGTTTTATCTCCTTTCATTCCAAGGGACTCTCAAGAGTCTTCTCCAGCACCACAGTTCCAAAGCATCCATTCTTCAGTGTTCAGCCTTCTTTATAGTCCAACTCTCACATCCATACATGACTCCTGGAAAAACCACCACTTTGACTAGACAGTGGCTGACTTTATTTTTCTGGGCTCCAAAATCACTGCAGATGGTGATCGGAGCCATGAAATTAAGACACTTACTCCTTGGAAGGAAAGTTATGACCAACCTAGATAGCATATTAGAAAGCAGGGACATTACTTTGCCAACAAAGGTCCGTCTAGTCAAGGCTATGGCTTTTCCAGTGGTCATGTATGAATGTGAGAGTTGGACTGTGAAGAAAGATGAGCGCCAAAGAATTGATGCTTTTGAACTGTGGTGTTGGAGAAGACTCTTGAGAGTCCCTTGGACTGCAAGGAGATCCAACAAGTCCATCCTAAAGGAGATCAGTCCTGGGTGTTCATTGAAAGACTGATGTTGAAGCTGAAACTCCAATACTTTGACCACCTGATGCAAAGAGCTGACTCATTTGAAAAGACCCTGATGCTGAGAAGGACTGAGGGCAGGAGGAGAAGGGGACTGCAGAGGATGAGACTGTTGGATGGCATCACTGACTCGACGGACATGGGTTTGGGTGGACTCCAGGAGTTGGTGATGGACAAGGAAGCCTGCTGTGCTGTGGTTCATGGGATTGCAAAGAGTCAGACATGACTGAGCAACTGAACTGAACTGAACTGAGCTGACTAAACAGATCTTTGTCAGCAAACTGATATCTCTGCTTTTCAATACAGTGTCTCATATACTGTATCTTATTTCATTTTCATTCTACAACTGAGAAAATGTAGGTTGCAAGAGGTTAACAGATTTTCTGATGATTACACAGAAACTAGTCTTACAGCTGTATTAATTAACTAAAAAAACTAGTAATTTCCCACTCATGTTTTTAATTTGTAAACAAACAAGGCAAATGAATTTGGTAGATGGCTCATATAAGCTTCCAAACTGGAATTCTTTGTGTTAGGATCATATACAAACAAAATGTGTATGAGCTTGTCTGACTCTCTGCTGACTCTCAGCATTTGTGTGCAAATTCCTCCAATCTGTTGTTCTAAAACCCATATACTATTGTTGATAGCCCCATGTTTGGAATATTTTCTTCCAAAGTAATCAATCCTTACCACAAAAAGGAACAATCATGTAAATAAATTAATGCATCTGAGAATTTTTAAAATGAATATATATTCTAGCTTTAGAACATGAATTTTTCACAGAAAACCCCAAGACATCTTGGTCTTCAGTTAATTCCAAGAAAGGTTCAAGCCCATGGGAACTGTCCAACCCTTATCAAAGAGAAGTACCCTAGATAGAGACATTACAAGAGAAAGTCAGATAGGATTAAATCTTCCTTAGATAACCTACAAAATGAATGAATCATACTAAAGTGAACCTAAAAGTAGAAAAGCCCACACTCTTGAGTTTGTAAAGAAGCTTATGATAACTCAGTATTTTAATGCTACATCTACACCGAAAATACTAGAAACCATCTCGTGGATTGTATGCAGTATTTCAGGTTTTCAGTGCTTAGTAATGAGCAATTAAAGTGATTCAGCATTGGTAATATTCTGAGACTGATGAATAAATTAATAAATTACATCTTTATAAAAGATCTGTGGGAATACTTTGTTATACAGCAAAATTCATGGCAAAGTATAAATCCCAAATATAATTTAGTATAATCTCAGTGTACACATTACTATAGGAGAAAACACATTATTAATGGTATTCTTTTTAGTAAAGGAAAATAAACACTTCACTCAGAAACACATCAATAAAATGCTAGCATTTAATGACTTTAATTCAGAAGTTAATTTTGGTACTTTTTATTTTTAAAAATTCAATTAGCATTTTGAGTTTAATGAGCCTAGATCCAGACTCCTCTTGTAAAATCAGTTTACCTATAGCCAAACTAAACTCTCCATTTGAAAGAACATAGCAAATTTACTAAGACTTTCTCTTTAAACTAACTTTAACACATTCTCTAAGTTTTAGCAGGAATTCCAGCATGTAAGCTGCCATAAAACAGAATCATTGCAAGAGTCACTTCTTCTGTAGGGTATGGTAATAATATCCTCTCTTTGCAGAATCTCATCACACACAATTTCAAAGGCAGGGGGAAAAAGAGAATATCTGAAAGGCTAATTACAGAACTGGGTAGATACATGATAAAGTATTAAAATAAATGAGATAGATGAATTAACAGAGGGCAGGGCTGAAGACTGATGAACCATATTTAGTACACTAATCCCAAGTGTTTATTTTGCATTCTTCTGGCCTTTAAAGATGACAGGTTGTGATCAATTGCTTCCCTTGAAGGCTGGCTATTTTTCTGCCTTAGCATTTAATTTCTGTTTGATGTTCTTCACTTTGTGTCATTGTATGAACTACTGTTAAGATATATAGCAGCGATTAAAATAATTCGTCCATCTGCTTATAATTAAAGACCAAGTTAAATGTAATGACAACTTTATCTAGCAAGCTAGCTAGAATTTAAAAAGGAGGTTGGCCCTCAACAATTTCTCCAGCAGATGAATTATTCTAATTAGTAGTGATTCAAATTTTTTCCTTCAAAGAATGTCACTGGACAAGGGAAATGGGAGAAAATATAAAAATATTTTTAATTTTTTTCTATGTTAACAAAAAATACCTCAGTGGCTAGCTCAAAGGCTGGAGGAGAAAAGTGCCTTTTGAAATAATATTTTTAAATTAATCAGTCACAAAAAGAGGAGACACTGGAAAAAAAAAAAAATACCCCAAATTATATTTTTAATGAGACCCCTGAATATGCTGTTATTTTAAAATAAAGAACAAATATCTTAGAGTATTTTTCTTAATTTATTGCTATCTCAGCATAAGCAGAACCCTCCAATTATATTTTTAAATGCATTTTTAGACATGAAACTCGAGTTGGGGGGTAGTTACTAAAACATTCACTCATATTCTCCACCACCGGGAAATAAATAAAATTACTGATTCATATTTTCTTTAACAGCTTTCTGCCTTTTCCCAACCAGATATGTACACATACACATAGATCTTTTACAAAGTTGGAGTCATATTATGACATAGTGTTGTGAAAACTTTTTTCACATAACAATACAGTATGAATACTTCAAATTATTTAAAGGATTTTAAAATCTTAACCAACAATCTTATATTCAATAGAGTAAAGAAGCCAAAACCTAGTCTCAAATATCCTTTGATCACTCTCTGGTAAGCACAATCAACTACGAAAAGAGCTAAAGACAAAAATGATAATACTTTTGGCCATCATAAATATAATAGAATTGCACTCGAGTAAATGGCTCAAAAATGACCTCATTCAAATGACTTTTCCAAGTCATGTGAGAAAGCTATTTTAGATTTTAAATTTACTTTTTAAGATATTCAAAGAAAGATTCAAAGGCTCCCTGAGGACAACAGTTCTCACACCTTCTGTCCACCAAAACTTCCCAATCTGTGGTTTCATTCTTCAGCTTCAAACTATAAATCCTTTAAAATGTAAATGTTGTCTGGCTGGATATGACCTTAAATTAGTATCTTCAACATGGAACCCCAAGGGATTGAGGGTCGGCAGTTTTCTAGAGTAGGACTGGATAACTGATAAAGAAGAGACTTCTTGGGGGATTGGGACCTGAGTGATAGAGGACTGCTCTCCCAAGAAGGATTATAACAATCTCAGATCTCCAAGCATCACTCTTGTCCTTCACAATGTTGTGAAAAGTTTCATACTTAATACTCTGATTTGATTTTCAATATAGTTTGTAATAAAAGCTACAGAAATTCATCATTTTTCTTCTGATTAAGTTATGATGTAATTATGTTCAAGAAAAATGCTAATCTTCCTTGACTGCCCAATGAAATATTTTATACCTATTCTTCATGGAACAGAATGAAATGTTAATATATTTTGGAGTGGTTTCAGTCTTTATAATTACTGCTCACCCTATAAGCTTTTTTAGGTTGCATATTAAAGAGCAGAGACATTGCTTTGCCAACAAAGGTCTGTCTAGTCAAAGCTATGGTTTTTCCAGTAGTCATGTATGGATGTGAGAGTTGGACTGTGAAGAAAGCTGAGCGCCAAAGAATTGATGCTTTTGAACTGTGGTGTTGGAGAAGACTCTTCAGAGTCCCTTGGACTGCAAGGAGATCCAGCCAGTCCATTCTAAAGAAGATCAGTCCTGGGTGTCCTTCAGGAAGAGTGATGCTAAAGCTGAAACTCCAGTACTTTGGCCACCTCATGCAAAGAGTTGACTCACTGGAAAAGACTCTGATGCTGAGAGGGATTGGGGGCAGGAGGAGAAGGGGATGACAGAGGATGAGATGGCTGGATGGCATCACTGACTCGATGGACATAAGTTTGAGTGTACTCTTGAAGTTGGTATTAGACAGGGAGGCATGGCATGCTGCAGATCATGGAGTCACAAAGAATCAGACATGACTGAGCAACTGAACTGAACTGAACTGAACTAAAAGCTTGGAGAGGTGAGGGTTACAAGATCAAACTTGTTTCTGCTTAAACTGAGCCATGATCCAAAAGTCTACAAACAATAAATGCTGGAGAGGGTGTGGAGAAAAGGGAACCCTCTTACACTGTTGGTGGGAATGCAAACTAGTACAGCCACTATGGAGAACAGTATGGAGATTCCTTAAAAAACTGGAAATAGAACTGCCTTATGACCCAGCAATCCCACTGCTGGGCATACACACCGAAGAAATCAGAATTGAAAGAGACATGTGTACCCCAATGTTCATCGCACACTGTTTATAATAGCCAGGATATGGAAGCAACCTAGATGTCCATCAGCAGATGAGTGGATAAGAAAGCTGTGGTACATATACACAATAAAGTATTACTCAGCCACTAAAAACAATACATTTGAATCAGTTCTAATGAGGTGGATGAAACTGGAGCCTATTATACAGAGTGAAGTAAACCAGAAAGTAAAACACCAATACAGTATACTAATGCATATATATGAATTTAGAAAGATGGTAATGATAACCCTGTATACGAGACACCAAAAGAGACACAGATGTATAAAACAGTCTCTTGGACTTTGTGAGAGAGGGAGAGGGTGGGATGATTCAGGAGAATGGCATTGAAACAAGTATAATATCATATAAGAAATGAATCACCAGTCTAGGTTCAATGCAGGATACAGGATGCTTTGGGCTGGTGCACTGGGTTGACCCAGAGGGATGGTATGGGGAGGGAGGTGGGAGGGGGGTTCAGGATGGGAAACACGTGTACACCCAGGTGGATTCATGTTGATGTATGCAAAACCAATACAATATTGTAAAGAAATTAGCCTCCAATTAAAATAAATAAATTTAAATTAAAAATAAATAAATAAAATAAAGTATATGGGAAAAATAATAAATACATAAACTGAGCCACGTTTAAACCAAAATCTCCAGAGATGAAAAAACCAATGCCTTATTCAGTTTCAAAGGCCAATACATGTTAAATTTTTTTAATGTAAAAGCAATATTTAAAAGAAAATAATTTTAAATTGTGAGCCATGTGAGAAATGAGAGATTCATGTAAAGACAGAGGCACATTTTCATCCAAAACAATAATTTATTTTTAAAAATGCAAAATACCAACCAAATAAGAAAGCAGATCTTCCTCATTAGAGTTTTTAATCTAATAGATTTTGCTTCCTTCCTCACCACAAAAACATTAAATTTCACTCCATTTTCCCAAGCTCTTGCTAGTAATAGTAACTATGTCAAAGGTTTTTTAGAGGTAATAAATAAAGCTTAAACCAATGTAAGTCTTGTTTTAAATGGGTTTTTCAGGACAGTGTGCTCTGTTTTTGATAATGCTAAACTGGAAGAAACACAAGCGGGAATCAAGATTGCTGGGAGAAATATCAATAACCTCAGATATGCAGATGACACCACCCTTATGGCAGAAAGTGAAGAGGAACTAAAAAGCCTCTTGATGAAAGTGAAAGAGCAGAGTGAAAAAGTTGGCTTCAAGCTCAACATTCAGAAAACGAAGATCATGGCATCTGGTCCCACCACTTCATGGGAAATAGATGGAGAAACAGTGGAAAGTGTCAGACTTTATTCTTTGGGGCTCCAAAATCACTGCAGATGGTGACTGCAGCCATGAAATTAAAAGACGCTTATTCTATGGAAGAAAAGTTATGACCAACCTAGATAGTATATTCAAAAGCAGAGACATTACTTTGCCGACTAAGGTCCTTCTAGTCAAGGCTATGGTTTTTCCTGTGGTCATGTATGGATGTGAGAGTGGGACTGTGAAGAAGGCTGAGCGCTGAAGAATTGATGCTTTTGAACTGTGGTGTTGGAGAAGACTCTTGAGAGTCCCTTGGACTGCAAGGAGATCTAAGCAGTCCATTCTGAAGATCAACTCTGGGGTTTCTTTGGAAGGAATGATGCTAAAGCTGAAACTCCAGGACTTTGGCCAATTCATGCGAAGAGTTGACTCATTGGAAAAGACTCTGATGCTGGGAAGGATTGGGGGCAGGAGGAGAAGGGGACGACAGAGGTGAGATGGCTGGATGGCATCATGGACTCGATGAACGTGAGTCTGAGTGAACTCTGGGAGCTGGTGATGGACAGGGAGGTCTAGCGTGCTGCGATTCATGGGATCGCAGAGTCGGACATGACTGAGCGACTGAACTGAACTGAACTGAAACTGAAACTTGGCTAATGTCCAGAACTGGGAGAAAGTATGGGCACACGCTTCAGAAATGTTTCTGTTTATAATCATTTTCCAAAGCTATGATTTAAGAACGGGACTCTGCTTTAATCACAAAAAGGTCTTTGCATATCTCAAGTAAGTTTGAATCTCTTTGGTTTGGCAGAAACCAAATATTTCTACATTCAAATCATGCAAATCAAACAAAAGGCAAAATAAGATTCTCAAATAAAGATCTATGAGAATGTATAAACAACATATGGGTAATTTGCTAACTTGTTGATATTTAGTCCTCCAGTTATAACATAGATATTAACGGGCTGTATTTTATAACTAGTACATGTTATATGTTACTGCAGCACATGGTACTGAGTCATGAAAATTAAATAATATAGATTGCATGCCCTTATAGTTATCATCACTAAAAATCTGTAATATTAAGAATATATCTAACAAGCTGTTCTCATCATTGTTACCCAGTAAGAAGAAATGTTATAAAACTTCTCTTCCAGTGAGGACAAACTGTACTAGATAAGTGTGGGTAAATTTTTAGGTAAGTATCTAGACCTGAATCTCTGACCTTAACAGTTTTAACCATTGTTATGAGCTTGTTAATACATTCATATAAGATGCAGCCTCCTGAAGCCTGAACACAAGATACAGAAAATGAGAAAAGTCACCAAGAAGTGACATAGATCATATAAAAATTGACTTAGGTAAAATTGGGAAATTGAAGATGATTTATATTTTTCAAAATCAGATAATTAGAAACCAAGGTGAGCTTAATTTACATGCATTCATCATTCCTGAATGATGTAAACATCACATTCCAGGTTAGAAAGGCAGTTACATAAGGTTACTTCTGACTCTCAAGAAGAGATTTTAAAATCTCTTTGGCCCTAGCCGTAGAATCAAGGCAACACTGTACTAGATTATTCCCTCCTGCATGCCCTGCAAGTCTCCAGTACTGCAGGCAGATCATTTTCCGGTGAGCCACTGGGGAAGCCCTTACTCCCTCTACCCTGCCCCCTTTATTAAAATTTTTATTGTAGTATAGTTGCTTTACAATATTCTGTGATTTTCTGCTATACAGCAAAATTAATCACATATATATATATATATCCCCTCCTTTTGGATTTCCTTCCCACCTAGGTCACCACAGACCACTGACTAGAGTTCCCTATCCGATACAGTAGGTTCTCAGTGGTTATCTACTTTTTATATAGTAGTGTATATATGTCCTGCCATTGGCCCTAGCCTATATCCAGTTGTAAAATGCAGACTATGATCAGTCAATCCAGAGGCAAACACAGTGCAAGCATGACTTTCCTTAAGAAAGTCAACATGGCAAATGGAGTGTATCTGAAGCCTCCCTGAGGGCTGGCTTTAAAAACCTAGTCACACAGGGTTCCACCAGCACAAGGGCCCTGCACTTAGTTTAATGCTCTGCTATCACCCTAATGAAATTTGTGATTTTTTTTTGAACTTCTGTTTTATAAGTGAAATTTCATGGAACATTGGAATGTGTGTGTGAGCAGATGAAATAGTCTGGACTGCCCACACATGTAGGATGCAGCAGGTGCTGAAAATTGCAACAGTCTTTTAAAACAAATATACATATGTTTAAAAAATTAAAATTAAATGTAAAGATTGTTACCTTAGTGGGGAAATCCCACAATTTTCATATGAAGCCTCAGACAACAAATTTTTAACCATAAAAATTTTTTTTCTTAAAATTGTAGGTACAAGGATGGTGTGCTTAAGAAGGTATCTTGCATTATGAACAAATCACAAAATCACTTTCAGTTTCTTGTTCAGCCTCCACACATCCAGGAATTAACAGAATAAACATTAATATGCTTATTAATGTGTAATATGTGTACATATTTACATTAAAATGTAATTACATTCAAAGCTAAATTTAGAGTTACACGAAACTGATCTGCACAAGGAGTTAAATCTATTTGGAAAAATGTACCTTCAGAATCCCTGCTGGCTCAGAGGTTAAAGCATCTGCCTGCAATGCAGGAGACCCGGGTTCGATCCCTGAGTTGGGAAGATCCCCCAGAGAAGGAAATGGCAGCCCACTCCAGTATTCTTGCTTGGAGAATGCCATGGAGGGAAGACCTGGTGAGTTACTGTCCATGGGGTCGCAAAGAGTCGGACACGACTGAGCTACTTCACTTTCACTTTCTTTCACCTTCAGAATCATCAGTTATAGATGCATAAAAATTTGTATTTTGAGATAATTTACCAGAAGTTATCCCAATGTCACAGCTTTAAAATGCTCTTAACAGGTTCAGCGAATACTGCATCAGCAAAATATACTCCTCAAAATGAAAAATTACTGTAACTTATTTACAATTTTGCATTCTCCAAAAGCAACTGATCATGTTTTCAATTACTCAACATTAAAAAGGAACAAATTTGAGTCAGTTGAAATAAGATGGATGAACCTAGAAACTGTTATATAGAGTGAAGTAAATCAGAAAGAGAAAAATAAATGTTAATGGATATATATGAAATCTAAAACTGGTACTGATGAACCTTCTTGCAGAGCAGGAATAGAGATACAGATGTAGAGGATGGTCAGGTGGACACACACAAAGTAGGAGAGGGTAGGACAAATTAAGAGAGTAGCATCAATGCAAATTAAGGAAACAATCCCATGCACCATTGCAAATAAAACAAAGAAAGAATAAAATACCTAGGAATAAACCTACCTAAATACCAAAGAAAGGCAATGCCAAAGAATGCTCAAACTACAACACAATTGCACTCATCTCACACGCTAGTAAAGTAATGCTCAAAATTCTCCAAGCCAGGCTTCAGCAATACGTGAACCATGAAATTACAGATGTTCAAGCTGGTTTTAGAAAAGGCAGAGGAACTAGAGGTCAAATTGGCACCATCCACTGGATCATCAATAAAAGCAAGAGAGTTCCAGAAAAGCGTCTACTTCTGCTTTATTGACTATGCCAAAGCCTTTGACTGTGTGGATCAGAATAAACTGTGGAAAATTCTGAAAGAGATGGGAATACCAGACCACCTGACCTGCCTCTTGAGAAACCTATATACAGGTCAGGAAGCAACAGTTAGAACTGGACATGGAAACAACAGACTCATTCCAAATAGGAAAAGGAGTACGTCAAGGCTGTATATTGTCACCCTGCTTATTTAACTTCTATGCAGAGTACATCATGAGAAACGCAGGACTGGAAGAAGCACAAGCTGGAATCAAGATTGCTGGGAGAAATATCAATCACCTCAGATATGAAGATGACACCACCCTTATGGCAGAAAGTGAAGAGGAGCTAAAAGCCTCTTGATAAAAGTGAAAGAGGAGAGTTAAAAAGTTGGCTTAAAGCTCAACATTCAGAAAACGAAGATCATGGCATCTGGTCCCACCACTTCATGGGAAATAGATGGAGAAACAGTGGAAACAGTGTCAGATTTTATTTTGGGGGCCCCAAAATCACTGCAGATGGTGACTGCAGCCATGAAATTAAAAGATGCTTACTCCTTGGATGTAAAGCTATGACCAACCTAGATAGCATATTGAAAAGCAGAGAAGTTACCTGCCAACAAAGGTCCATCTAGTCAGCGCTATGGTTTTTCCTGTGGTCATAAATGGATGTGAGAGTTGGACTATCAAGAAAGCTGAGTGCCAAAGAATTGATGCTTTTGAACTGTGGTATTGGAAAAGACTCTTGAGAGTCCCTTGGACTGCAAGGAGATCCAGTCAGTCCATCCTAAAGGAGATCAGTCCTGGGTGTTCATTGGAAGGACTGATGCTGAAGCTGAAACTCCAGTACTTTGGCCACCTCGTGCGAAGAGTTGACTCATTGGAAAAGACTCTGATGCTGGGAGGGATTGGGGGCAGGAGGAGAAGGGGATGACAGAGGATGAGATGGCTGGATGGCATCACCAACTCTATGGACTTGAGTTTGAGTGGGCTATGGGAGTTGCTGATGGACAGGGAGGCCCGGCGTGCTGTGATTCATGGGGTCTCAAAGAGTCAGACATGACTGAAGGACCAAACTGAACTGAAAGAGATAATAAACAATAATAACCCTACCTTAAAAGACAAAAGATTTGCACACAGAAAACTATAAGACACTGATGAAAGAAACCAAAGACAATGCAAACAGATGGAGAGATATACCACGTTTTTTGATTGGATGAATCAATATGGTCAAAATTACTATTCTACCCAAAGCAACCTATGGATTCAATGCAATCCCTATCGAATTACCAATGACATTTTCCACAGAACTAAAATGAAAAACTTCATAGTTTGTATGGAAGCACAAAAGACCCCAAATATTTAAAGCAATATTTAGAAAGAAAAATGAAACTAGAGGAATCAACTTATTTGACTTCAAATTATATCACAAAGCTATAATCATCAAAACAGTGTGGTACTGGCACCAAACTATAAAGATCTTAAAGGAAAACATAGGCAGTACATTCTTTGAAATAAATCACAGCAAGATTTTCTCTAACCCACCTCCTTGATTAAAGGAAGTAAAAGCAAAATGAAACAAATGAGACTTAAAGAAAGTTAAAAGCTCTAACAAAACTATAAAGGATCAGTCAGTCAACTCTTCGCATGAGGTGGCCAAAGTACTGGAGTTTCAGCTTTAGCATCATTCCTTCCAAAGAAATCTCAGAGCTGATCTCCTTCAGAATGGACTGGTTGTGTTTCCAGCTTGTGTTTCTTCCAGTCCAGCGTTTCTCATGATGTACTCTGCATAGAAGTTAAATAAGCAGGGTGACAATATACAGCCTTCACGTACTCCTTTTCCTATTTGGAACCAGTCTGTTGTTCCATGTCCAGTTCTAACTGTTGCTTCCTGACCTGCATACAGATTTCTCAAGAGGCAGGTCAGGTGGTCTGGTATTCCCATCTCTTTCAGAATTTTCCACAGTTTATTGTGATCCACACAGTCAAAGGCTTTGGCATAGTCAATAAGGCAGAAATAGATGTTTTTCTGGAGCTCTCTTGCGTTTTCCATGATCCAACAGATGTTGGCAATTTGATCTCTGGTTCTTCTGCCTTTTCTAAAACCAGCTTGAACATCAGGAAGTTCACAGTTCACGTATTGCTGAAGCCTGGATTGGAGAATTTTGAGCATTACTTTACTAGTATGTGAGATGAGTGAAATTGTGCGGTAGTTTGAGCAGGTACCGAGATACAGTAGGTCATCATTATTCACAGATTTCATGTTTGTGAATTTACTCACCCTCTAGAATTTATTTATAACCCCCAAGTCAGTACTCATAGCATTTTAACAGTCATGTGCAGACATGTGAAGAATTGCAAAATATTTGGCTTATCCAACCAACATACTCCCAGGTAAGATAGGGAAAAAAAATCAACCTTCTTGTTTCAGTTCAAATACTGTAAACAAGTGTTCTTTCTCATTCTCCTTAGAGTGCCACTTTTCTCACATTGTGCTTCCTGTTGAAAATTTCCCTGTTTAAGTTGGCCCCCCAAGCTTAGTGCTGAAGTGTTGTCTTGTATTTCTAATTGTAAGAAGACAGTGATGTGCCTTCTGAAGAAAATATTTGTGTCAATTAAATCTCATTTAAGCTTGCATTATAGTGCTGTCAGCCATGAGCTCAATGTTAGTGGGTCAACTCTGTATAGTAAACAAATGTCTTTAAACAGAAGAAAGCAATCCAAGCAAGGGTGGATTGATGAAAATATGACAGAAAGACACAGGAACATAACCCTGTGTCTCTCCTTGGAGTAATGATTCAGTATTTGCTAATTCAAAGTTCATAGAGAGTCTTCTAGAAGAGCAGTCTGCCACATTTCTAGCAGAAAAGACTGGTTTTATGGAAGAAAATTTTCCACAGAATGGGATGGAGGGTGACTTCAGGATGATTCAAACACATTACGTTTATTGTACATTTTATTTCTATTATTATTACATTGTGATATGTAATAAAATAATTATATAATTCACCATAATACAGAATCAGTGGGATACTGGAGCTTGTTTTCCTACAACTAGACAGTCCCATCTGGGGGTGATGGGAGGCAGTGACACATGAAGTGTGTTGTTTGTGTCCAGTCCACTCTGTAATCTTGTTTCCGTTGCTCTCACTAGAGAAAGCCCTGCTACACAGAGGTAAGATGTTGGAAGTGGAAGCAAGCTTTTCAGTGCTTTTTTGGCATATTCCACTTGAATCCGGAATGTATTTAGATTTGAAGTTGTCTCAAACATACTTTCAAGGCCACCATCATTAGTGATCTCAAGCAGTTGATCATCTCCTAGCACAGACAAAGTTTATTCACCTGGTTTATTCACAAATGGGTCACAGATCCATTACTTGCCAGTATGGATATCTTTTGTGATTGAGAATTAATGCTCAAACTCTTTTGAAGCTGAGACAGGCGATCATGAACCAGCTAGGAGAAAGAAGGCCTTCACTCAGTCTCTTTCAAAATCTCTGCTAATGTTTAAAACATATCAAAACTCCCAATGTTCACTTGTTGCCCTCATAATTCCAATTTGGCTTTGAATGAAGACACTGTATACTCTGATTTGAACAGAATTGTCATTCTGCCATGAAGTGACAAATTAAGTTCATTAAGCAGGTTGAATATGCCACCCAAGAAAGCAAATTTGTGACTCATTCTGTTACTGAAATGTCTGCCAGTAGTGACTGTTTTCCTAAAAGAAATCTCTGGAGTAGCTCTTGTAACTCAAGAACTCTGGCCAGTTATCTACCTTTAGAAAGCTATCTTACTTCTCTGTATAAAAGAATATGTGTTTGTTCTACATATATTTCCTCACAAGCTGCACAAACAAACATGAGTTAAGGGCATGTACTTAAATGTGGTTGATCATTTTAATCATATCCTGCAAAACTCTGTCAAATTCAGGTGACAGTTTTCAGTTAGCCAGCATTTCTGTATGGATAACACAGAGCATAGAGTCAAACTCAGAAGCACAGATCCACATTCAGAAGTGACCTCTTTGATCCAGGTAGTGAAACCAGAAGGCAATCCAGTCCTGGCAGCCGCTTTGTCCATAGATGTACCAACACAAAATGATCGATTCAGTTTTCCTGATATGTATTCATTCAGACTAAAATAGCTCTGCATTTGTAGTGTTGGCTGACAATAAAAAGGCACATGACATATCCTCATGCACATCCTCCTGTATATGTATCCCCTAAAAACAAGCATTGTTGCTTTGTTGTCAACATCAGTAGAGTTGTCAACCTGGATTGCAAACTACAGTGACTCATTAATCCTCTCTAACAGTTATGCCTCAATATCCTCTGCTATTTCATCAGTTTGTCTAGCTATCAGTTCAGTTCAGTCGCTCAGTCATTTCCGACTCTGCGATCTCATGAATTGCAGCACGCCAGGCCTCCCTGTCCATCACCAGCTCCCGAAGTTCACTCAGACTCCCATCCATTGAGTCAGTGATGCCATCCAGCCATCTCATCCTCTGTCGACGCCTTTTCCTCCTGCCCCCAATCCCTCTTAGCATCAGAGTCCTTTCCAACCAGTCAACCCTTTGCATGCTGTGGCCAGAGTACTGGAGTTTCAGCTTCAGCATCATTCCTTCCAAAGAAACACCAGGGCTGATCTCCTTCAGAATGGACTGGTTGGATCTCCTTGCAGTTCAACGGACTCTCAAGAGTCTTCTCCAACACCACAGTTCAAAAGCATCAATTCTTCAGCGCTCAGCCTTCTTCACAGTCCAACTCTCACATCCATACATGACCACAGGAAAAACCATAGCCTTGACTAGATGGACCTTAGTCGGCAAAGTAATGTCTCTGCTTTTGAATATGCTATCTAGGTTGGTCATAACTTTTCTTCCAAGGAATAAGTGTCTTCTAATTTCATAGCTGCAGTCACCATCTGCAATGATTTTGGAGCCCAGAAAAACAAAGTCTGACACTGTTTCCCCATCTATTTCCCATGAAGTGATGGGACCGGATACCATGATCTTAGTTTTCTGAATGTTGAGCTTGAAGCCAACTTTTTCACTCTGCTCTTTCACTTTCATCAAGAGGCTTTTTAATTCCTCTTCACTTTCTGCCATAAGGGTGGTGTCATCTGCATATCTGAGGTGGCTGATATTTCTCCTGGCAATCTTGATTCCAGCTTGTGTTTCTTCCAGTCCTGCGTTTCTCATGATGTACTCTGCATAGAAGTTGAATAAGCAGGGTGACAATATACAGCCTTGATGTACTCCTTTTCCTATTTGGAAAGAGTCTGTTGTTTCCATGTCCAGTTCTAACTGTTGCTTCCTGACCTGTATACAGATTTCTCAAGAGGCAGGTTAGGTGGTCTGGTATTCCCATCTCTTTCAGAATTTTCCACAGTTTATTCTGATCCACACAGTCAAAGGCTTTGGCATAGTCAATAAAGCAGAAATAGATGTTTTCCTGGAACTCTCTTGCTTTTTCCATGATCCAATGGATGTTGGCAATTTGATCTCTGGTTCCTCTGCCTTTTCTAAAACCAGCTTGTACATCAGGGAGTTCACGGTTCATGTACTGCTGAAGCCTGGCTTGGAGAATTTTGAGCATTACTTTACTAGTATGTGAGATGAGTACAATTGTAAGGTAGTTTGAGCATTCTTTGGCATTGCTTTTCTTTTAGATTGGAATGAAAACGGACCTTTTCCAGTCCTGTGGCCACTGCTGAGTTTTCCAAATTTGCTGGCATATTGAGTGCAGCACTTTCACAGCATCATCTTTCAGGATTTGAAATAGCTCCACTGGAATTCCATCACCTCCACTAGCTTTGTTCGTAGTGATGCTTTCTAAGGCCCACTTGACTTCACATTCCAAGATGTCTGGCTCTAGATTAGTAATCACATCATCATGATTATCTGGGTCGTGAAGATCTTTTTTGTACAGTTCTTCCGTGTATTCTTGCCACGTTCTCTAAATATCTTCTGCTTCTGTTAAGTCCATACCATTTCTGTCCTTTATCAAGCCCATCTTTGCATGAAATGTTCCCTTGGTTTCTCTAATTTTCTTGAAGAGATCTCTAGTCTTTCCCATTCTGTTCTTTTCCTCTACTTCTTTGCATTGATTGCAGAAGAAGGCTTTCTTATCTCTTCTTGCTATTCTTTGGAACTCTGCATTCAGGGTTGGCTTATGGACTTTCAAAAACTATGACTGAGATAAATGCACAGTGTGGGAAAGAGGCATGGACAAAAGTGGTAAATGAAATAATGGGCAGGCCATGTCCAGAATAAAATAAGTGTTGAATTCTGACTTAAAGCCTGCCACCAGATGCAGCTGTACAACTGAAGTACATCAACTCACTTGCCACTATAAAGCCTGCCACCAAATGCAGTTTAATTGTCACTTGCCACTCACTGATAGGGCTTTGATATGTCTGCAAGCAGTTGATTTACTATGGTCTCTATGCAGTCAAACCTCTATACCAAAGATAATCTGTATTTGTACCCACTCCCCGGGCCAGTGATGTTCACTGCCTCAGCTCCACCTTAGATCATCAGGCATTAGATTCTCATGAGAAGTACACAATCTAGATCCCTCACATGTACATTTCACAGTAGGGCTTTTGCTCCTTGTTGCCGTTAAGTCATTCAGCCATTATCCCACTCTTTGCAATGCATGCCAGGTTTCCCTGTCCTTCAGTATCTCCCAGAGTTTGCTCAAACTCATGTCCATTGAGTTGATGATGCCATCCAACCATCTCATTCTCTATCACCCCTTCTCCTCTTGCCCTCAATTTTTCCCAGCATCAGGGTCTTTCCAGTGAGTTGGCACTTCACATCAGGTAGCCAAAGTTTTGAGGCTTCAGCTTTAGCATCAATCTTTCCAATGAATATTCAGGGCTGATTTCCGTTATGATTGACTGGTTTGACCTCCTTGCTCTCCAAGGGACTCCAAGAGTCTTCTCCAGCACCATGATTTGAAAGCATCAATTCTTGGGCACTCAGCCTTCTTTATGATCCAGCTCTCACATCCATACATGACTACTGGAAAAACCATAGCTTTGACTATGCAGACCTTTGTCAGCAAAGTGATGTCTCTTAATATGCTATCTAGGCTTGTCGTAGCTTTTCTTCCAAGAAGCAAGAATCTTTTAATTTCATAACTGTAGTAGCCATCTGAGACTCTAATGCTGCCACTGATCTGACGTGCTCAGGCAGTAATGAAAGTGAGGGGGAGTGGCTGTAAATACACATGAAGCTGGCTGGTTCACCGCTCACCTCCTGCTCTGCAGCCCAGTTCCTAAAAGGGGTTGGGAACAGCTACTCTAGAACATAGGGACCATGAATGAGTATTGACTGTGCTTTATAGGTAGAAAATTGGAGAAAAATTGTAGAGATCACAGTGGAGAATAAAATAGAAAAAAGCTTTTAATTTTCTTGTTCACAGTTGCCTTTTAAACATTTACTATTCCTACTGCTATTACTAATTCAGCTATTTTTCAAGAATGTGGTTTCCCTTGAAACCAAAAGAATTAAGTTCCAGGTGACTTTTCATGCCACCATTTGGGCAAAGAGAATATAAGAGATGACATGTCTCCTGCCTTTGAGATGACCTGCCTTTGAAAAGCAGAAGACTAGGAATCATATTAAGGTGGTGGGGACAAGGGGTTGGATGAATAACAGAGCTGGTAGAAAGTCATGACTGTAAATAAGCAAGGATACTCTAGAGACCAGTTGGGAAACATGTGACTTAATTGGCAATTCTGCAGTTAGAAACACTCGATCAGCAGCATCAAGTTTAATCAGCTCTCCCCAAATCTTGACTAGATATTTATAGACTGCACTTGGTGGCAACCAGCCCCTCACCCACACATTATCTTTCAAAAATTCGGACATTCAAAGATGCAATCTCCATTGAATATGATTGTTTGATGTCCCAGGCTCCTACAACTCACTTCTTTTAAATTGTATTACTCAAACAAGGTTTGAGATAATACAAAATTAGACATGAAAACTATACCAGGTGCATAAAGTCATTGGCCTACTCTTCCAGTCAAGCAAAGAGGGATTAAATAAAATTTTTAAAAATAAGCAATGTGACCCATAATAATGTTGCACTTAAATTGCTAAATACTACCTTAGAGCTTTACAACCCATGTCACACATATCATTTGATGGATATGTAAAGAGCTATTTCCTAGATCTTAACATTTGCATTACTTCATATATATAATTATATATATATTATATTATATTTTATATATATATATATAATTGGTATGTGTCTAGGAAAGTGTTATTTTCTTAAAGGTTATGTTTTCTTAAAGCTGTCACATTACCATTGTTTACTCAGAAGGAAATCTAAATCTGAATTTCTAAAATCTATGGTTCCATCTACTAGCAACCTGAGTACTCAGAAGTCTTCTCCAGTACTACAGTTTGAAAGGATCAAAGCTTTGGTTTTCCCTGTGGTCATGTACAGATCTAAGAGCTGGATCATAAAGTAGGCTAAGCACCAAAGAATTGATGCTTTAAAACTGTAGTACTGGAGAAGACTCTTCAGAGAACTTTGGACTGCAAGAAGATAAAACCAGTCAATCCTAAAGGAAATCAACCCCGAATATTCATTGGAAGGACTGATGCTGAAGCTGAAGTTGCAATACCTTGGCCACCTGATGCAAAGAGCCAGCTCATTGGAAAAGGTCCTGATGCTGGGAAAGATTGAGGGCAGGAGGAGAAGGGAAGGGTGGAGGTGGTTAAAATAGGATTAATGGTTAAAATGGGACAGAAGATGGGATAGTTGGATGGCCTCATCAACTCAGTGGACATCAGTTTGAGCAAATTCTGGGAGATGGTAAAGGACAAGGAAGCCAGCAAGTACAGTCCATGGGGTTGCAAAGAGTCAGACTTGACTTAGTGACTGAACAATAACAACTTTATAAAATAAATCTTTGAACTTTCCTTCTTTTTCTATAATTGGAATGTTTTAAACAGTTAAGAAATTTACTCTTCTTTAAAAGGTATATAAATCTGCTATAAAACCTCCTGAATCTGTTGCCTTTCTTTAAATGATATATCATGATCTTACACAAATTTAAATGGCAACTAATCAATTCAAGTTTTCTACTTGCTTTCTTGTCAGTTTTAGTTGATATTTTGCTAAGACACCATGCATGCCCACTAGATTTTTAAAAATTATTTCCAAAGAGTTACACATAATATTTTCTTATTACTCTTTTACCCTGCTCTATAACCATGACTATATTTGGTTCTTCATCCCTACTTTTGTCCTATTTTATCTTTTTCCTTAATTATTTTTGCCACTGGTTTATTTAATTTAGAATTTTTATCAGTTCAGTTCAGTCGTGCTGAAGCTGAAACTCCAGTACTTTGGCCACCTCATATGCAGAAGCTTTATAGAAGAATCTATTTTTATCTTTTTATCCTTCCTACTACATTTTTGCTTTCATTTTATTTAAAAATGGTTTTTGTCTTTATTACTGAGCTCTTCCTCCCCTTTACAATTTGGCTTTGTTGTGACATTTCTTATTTCTCAGGTTGTTGCCTCTAAATACTTTCCCTCCCCCATCAGAACACTCAGTGACTCTGCCAGCAGTTTTCTGTCCACAGTCCTTTCTCATTATCAGTCACCAATCACCATTCCAGTCATTCTTTACAGATTTCAGAACCTCACACACCCTCTTTCCATCCATTGCTGTCATTTCACTATTCTCAGGGGCTTCATCATCCATGTGGGTGATTCATTCTACCCTGCATCTCTGTGTCATGACCTTCCCAATTCCAGTACTGTTTTTCTCTACTTCAGTCACTGAGACTTTTAATTATGACATCTATGGCTTCATAGAACCTGTTACCATCAATATTTGCTTTGCCTCCAAACAGAGACCTCTAGAACAACACTCTGGAATGATAATACTTCCTATATTTCCATCTTCTTAGGTGTAATACTTCTGTTCCATTCATTACTGAATCTCACTGATCTTATCATTTGCTTACAGTCTATCACCTTCTTCATGTTCCCAATTCTATTTCCCAAATTAAAGTTCATGCCATCCTTATAATTACTTTCTTATGGACTCAATTTCCTCAATGTCTGTTATGGGTTGAAAAATTTTTGTCTTCTCCTAAAATTCACATGTTGAAATCTTAACCCCCACTTTGATGATATTGAGAGGCAGGGGCCTTAGGAAGTTGATTTAGTCATGAGAATGAAGCCCTCATGAACAGGATTTGTGCCCTTCTAACAGAGAGCCCAGATTAGCTCTCTTTCTACCATGTGAATATACAACAAGAAGTCAGAGTTTGCAGTCTAGTAGAGAGGGCCATGAACTTCCTGATGTTCAAGCTGGTTTTAGAAAAGGTAGAGGAACCAGAGATCAAATTTCCAACATCCGCTGGATCATGGAAAAAGCAAGAGAGCTCCAGAAAAACGTCTATTTCTGCTTTATTGATTATGCCAACGCCTTTGACTGTGTGGATCACAATAAACTGTGGAAAATTCTGAAAGAGATGGGAATACCAGACCACCTGACCTGCCTCTTGAGAAATCTGTATGCAGGTCAGGAAGCAACAGTTAGAACTGGACATGGAACAACAGACTTGTTCCAAATAGGAAAAGGAGTACGTGAAGGCTGTATATTGTCACCCTGCTTATTTAACTTCTATGCAGAGTACATCATGAGAAACTCTGGGCTGGAAGAAGCACAAGCTGGAATCAAGATTGCCGGGAGAAATATCAATCACCTCAGATATGCAGATGACACCACCCTTATGGCAGAAAGTGAAGAGGAACTAAAAAGCCTCTTGATGAAAATGAAAGAGGAGAGTGAAAAAGTTGGCTTAAAGCTCAACTTTCAGAAAACAAAGATCATGGCATCCGGTCCCATCACTTCATGGGAAATAGATGGAGAAACAGTGGAAACAGCATCAGACTTTGTTTTTCTGGGCTCCAAAATCCCTGCAGATGGTGATTGCAGCCATGAAGTTAAAAGACGCTTACTCCTTGGAAGAAAAGTTATGACCAACCTAGATAGCATATTGAAAAGTAGAGACATTACTTTGCCAACTAAGGTCCGTCTAGTCAAGGCTATGTTTTTTCCAGTGACCATGTATGTATGGATGTGAGAGTTGGACTCTGAAGAAAACTGAGTGCCAAAGAATTGATGCTTTTGAACTGTGGTGTTGGAAAAGACTCTTGAGAGTCCCTTGGACTGCAAGGAGATCCAGCCAGTCCATTCTGAAGATCAACCCTGGGATTTCTTTGGAAGGAATTATGCTAAAGCTGAAACTCCCATACTTTGGCCACCTCATGCGAAGAGTTGACTGATTGGAAACGACTGTGATGCTGGGAGGGATTGGGGGCAGGAGAAGAAGGGGACGACCGAGGATGAGATGTCTGGACAGCATCACGGACTCGATGAACGTGAGTCTGAGTGAACTCCGGCAGTTGGTGATGAACAGGGAGGCCTGGCGTGCTGCCATTCATGGGGTCGCAAAGAGTCGGACACGACTGAGAGACTGAACTGAACTGACACCTTCTTCGCAAATGCCCATGGAACATTCTCTAGAATAGACCACATCTTGGGTCACAAATCAAACCTCAGTAAATTTAATAAAATTGGAATCATATCAAGCATCTTCTCCAACCACAATTCTATGAGACTAGAGATCAACTACAAAAAAAAAAAAATCTGTAAGAAACACAAGCACATGGAGATTAAACAACACGTTTCTACGTAACTAACAGGTTACTGAAGAAATTAATAGGGAAATTTTAAATTTTCTAGAAACAAATGACAATAAAAACATGACAATTCAAAACCGATGGGATGCAGCAAAAGCATTTCTAAGAGGGAAGTTTATAGCAATACAATCCTACTTCTAGAAAAAATAAACATTGAATAGACAACCTAAATTTACACCTAAAACAACTAGGAAATTTACACCTAAAACAACTAAAAAGTAATAGAAAGAAAGAAATCATAAAGATCCAAGCAGAAATAAATGAAAAATAAATGAAAGAAACAATAGTAAAGATTAATAAAACCAAAAGCTGATTCTTTGAGAAGATAAACCAAAGTGGCATTTAGACAAACCATCAAGGAAATAAGAGAGAAGAATTAGATCAACAAAATTAGAAATGAAAAGGGGGAGGGGGTTACAATAGACAATGCAAAAATACAAAGGATTACAAAAGACTATTACGAACAACTATATGGATAACCTGGAGGAAGTGTACAGATTCTTGGAAAAGTTCAATCTTCCAGTACTGAATCAGGAAGAAATAGAAATTATGAACAACCCAATTACAAGCACTGAAATTAAAGCTGTGATTAAAAATCTCTCAATAAACAAAAACCTAGCACCAGATGGCTTCACAGGAGAATTCTATCAAACATTTAGAGAAGAGCTAATGCCAATATTTCTAAAACTCTTTCAAACAATTGCAGAGGAAGGAACACTTCCAACCTCATTCTACGGGGCCACTGTCACTCTGATAGCAAACCAGACAAAAACAACGCACACAAAAAAGAAAACTGCAGGCCAATATCACTGATGGACATAGATGCAAAAATCCTCAACAAAATTTTAGCAAACAGAATTCAGAAACACATCAAAAAGCTCATACTCCATGATCAAGTTGGGTTTATTCCAAGGTTGCAAGGATTCTTCAATATACACAAATCAATCAATGTGATACATCATATTAACAAATTGAAAGATAAAAATCATATGATCACCTCAATAGATGCAGAAAAAGCCATTTAATAAAATTCAGCACTTATTTATGATTAAAAGTCTTCAAAAAATGGGTATAGATGGAACCTACCTCAACATAGTAAAAGCCATATATGATAAGCCTACAGCAAACATTATTCTCAATGGTGAAAAACTGAAAGCATTTCCTCTAAGATCAGGAACAAGGCAAGGGTGTCCACTTTCACCACTGTTATTCAACATAGTTCTGGAAGTCTTAGCTACAGCAATCAGAGAAGAAAAAGAAATAAAAGGAATCCAGATTGTAAAAGAAGTAAAGCTCTCACTATTTGGAGATGACATGATGCTGTACATAGAAAACCCTAAAGATAGTATCAGAAAATTACTAGAGCAAATCAGTGAATTTAGTGAAGTTGCAGAATATAAAATCAATACACAGAACTTAATTGCACTCCTATATACTAACAATGAAAAATCATAAAGAGAAATTAAGAATCAATCCCATTCACCATTGCAACAAAAGGAATTAAATATCTAGGAATAAACCTATCTAAGAAGTCAAAAAAACTGTACACAGAAAATTATAAGACACTACTGAAAGAAATCAAAGATGACATAAACAGATGGAGAGATATTCCATGTTCCTGGGTAAGAAGAATCAATATTGTAAAACTGGCTATACTACCAAACACAATCTACAGGGTCTAAGACATCTCTATCAAATTACCAATGGCATTTTTCACAGAACTAGAGAAAAAGATTTCACAATTTATATGGAAACACAAAAGACTCTTAATAGCCAAAGCAATCTGGAGAAAGAAAAACAGAGCTGGAGGAATCAACTTTCCTGACTTCAGATTATACTACAAAGCAACAGTCCACAGGACAATATGGTACTGGCACAAAAAAATAAATACAGACCAATGGAACAAGATAGAGAACCCCAAAATAAATGCATGCACATATGGGTACCTTAGTTTTGACAAAAGAGGCAAGAATATACAATGGGGCAATGCCTCTTCAATAAATGGTGCTGGGAAAACTGTACAGTTACATGAAAAAGGTTTAAAGCTCAACATTCAGAGAACAAAGATCATAGCATCTAGTCCCATCAGTTCATGGGAAATAGATGGGGAAACAGTGGAAACAGTGTCAGATTTTATTTTGGGGGCTCCAAAATCACTGCAGATGGTGATTACAGCCATGAAATTAAAAGATGATTTTATGACCAAATTAGATAGTATATTAAAAAGCAGAGACATTACTTTGCCCACTAAGGTCCATCTAGTCAAGGCTATGGTTTTTCCTGTGGTCATGTATGGATGTGAGAGTTGGACTGTGAAGAATGCTGAGCATCAAAGCATTGATGCTTTTGAACTGTGGTGTTGGAGAAGACTCTTAAGAGTCCCTTGGACTGCAAGGAGATCCAACCCATCCATCCTAAAGGAGACCAGTCCTAGGTGTTCATTGGAAGGATTGATGCAGAAACTGAAACTCCAGTACTTTGGCCACCTCACTCAGAGTTGACTCACTGGAAAAGACCCTGATGCTGGGAGGGATTAGGGGCAGGAGGAGAAGGGGATGACTGAGGATGAGATGGCCAGATGGCATCACTGACTCAATGGACATGAGTCTGAGTGAACTCCAGGTGTTGGTGATGGACAGGGAGGCCTGGTGTGCTGTGATTCATGGGGTCGCAAAGAGTCAGACATGACTGAGTGACTGAACTGAACTGAACTGAACTGAACTGAACATGTAAAACAATAAAATTAGAAAACTTCCTAATACCATACACAAAGATAAACTCAAAATGGATTGAAGACCTAAAGGTAAGGCCAGAAACTATAAAACTCTTATAGGAAAACATAGGCAGATTATTTGATGACATAAAGCAAGATTTGCTATGACCCACCTTCTAGAGTAACAAAAATGAAAACAAAAGTAAATAAGTAGGACCTGATTAAATTTAAAAGCTTTAGCACAGCAAAGGAAACTATAATCCAGGTAAAAAGACAACCTTCAGGATGGGAAGAAATAATAGCAAATGAAACAACTGACAAAGGATTAATTTCCAAAATATACAAGCAGCTCGTACATCTCAATATCAGGAATACAAACAACCCAATCAAAAAGTGGGGAAAAGACCTAAACAGACAGTTCTCCAAAAACATAGAGATAGCTAGCAAACACATGAAAAGATGCTCAACATCACTCATTATTAGAGAAATGTAAATCAAAATTACAATGAAATATCACCTCACACCAGTCAGAATGGCCTTCATCAAGAAGTTCACAAACAATAAATGCTGGAGAGGGTGTGGAGAGAAGGGAATGCTCTTGCACTGTTGGTAGGAATGTAAATATGATACAGCCACTACGGAATACAGTATGGAGATTCCTTAAAAAACTAGGAATAAAACCACCATATGACCCAGCAATCCCAATCCTAGGCATATACCCGAAGAAAACCAAAATTGAAAAAGACACATGTATCCCATTATTCATTGCAGCTCTATTTACAATAGCTAGAACATGGAAGCAATCTAGATGTCCATCAACAGATGAATGGATAAGGAAGTTGTGGTACATATACACAATAGAATATTACTCAGCCATAAAAAGGAACACATCTGAGTCAGTTCTGACGAGGTGGATAAACTGAGAACTTATTATACAAAGTGAAGTAAGTCGGGAATAGGACAAATATCATATTCTCACACACATATACAGAATCTAGAAAAACAATAGTGAAGAATTTATTTACAGGGCAACAGTGGAGACACAGACATAGAGATACACTTATGGAGATGGAGACAGTGCAGGAGAGAGTGAGATAAATGGAAAGAGTAACATGAAAACTTACATTAGTTCAGTTCAGTTCAGTGGCTCAGTCGTGTCCAACACTTTGCAGTTCCATGAACCCCAGCATGCCAGACCTCCCTGTCCATCACCAACACCCGGAGTTCACTCAGACTCATGGCCATTGAGTCAGTGATGCCATCCAGCCATCTCATCCTCTGTCATCCCCTTCTCCTCCTGACCCCAATCGCTCCCAGCATCAGAATCTTTTCAAATGAGTCAACTCTTCTCATGAGGTGGCCATAGTACTGGAGTTTCAGCTTCAGCATTACTCCTTCCAAAGAACACCTAGGGCTGATCTCCTTCAGAATGGACTGGCTGGATTTCCTTGCAGTCCACGGGACTCTAAAGAGTCTTCTCCAACACCACAGCTCAAAAGCATCAATTCCTCGGTGCCCAGCCTTCTTCACAGTTCAACCATAGCCTTGACTAGACGGACCTTAGTTGGCAAAGTAATGTCTCTGCTTTTCAATATGCTACCTAGGTTGGTCATAACTTTCCTTCCAAGGAGTAAGCATCATATAATTTCATGGCTGCAGTCACCACCTGCACTGATTTTGGAGCCCAGAAAAATAAAGTCTAACACTGTTTCCACTGTTTTCCCATCTATTTCCCATGAAGTAATGGGAACAGATGCCATGATCTTCGCTTTCTGAATGTTGAGTTTTAAGCTAACTTTTTAACTCTCTACTTTCACTTTCATCAAGTGGCTTTTTAGTTCCTCTTCACTTTCTGCCATAAGGGTGGTGTCATCTGCATATCTGAGGTAATTGATATTTCTCCTAGCAATCTTGATTCCAGCTTGTACTTCTTCCAGTCCAGAGTTTCTCATGATGTACTCTGCATAGAAGTTAAATAAGCAGAGTGACAATATACAGCATTGATGTACTCTTTTTCCCATTTGGAACAATCTGTTGTTCCATGTGCAGTTCTAACTGTTGCTAGCTGACCTGCATATAGGGTTCTCAAGAGGCAGGTCAGGTGATCTGGTATTCCCATCTCTTTCAGAATTTTCCACAGTTTATTCTGATCTACAGAGTCAAAGGCTTTGGCATAGTCAATAAAGCAAAAATAGATGTTTTTCTGGAGCTTTCTTGCTTTTCCCATGATCCAGCTGATGTTAGCAATTTGATCCCTGGTTCCTCTGCCTTTTCTAAAACCAGCTTGAACATCTGGAAGTTCATGGCTGAAGCCTGGCTTGGAGAATTTTGAGCATTACTTTACTAGCATGTGAGATGAGTGCAATTGTGCAGTAGTTCGAGCATTCTTTGGCATTGCCTTTCTTTGGGACTGGAGTGAAAACTGACCTTTTCCAGTCCTGTGGCCACTGCTGAGTTTTCCAAATTTGCTGGCATATTGAGTGCAGCACTTTCACAGCATCATCTTTCAGGATTTGAAACAGCTCCACTGGAATTCCATCACCTCCACTAGCTTTGTTCATAGCGATGCTTTCTAAGGCCCACTTGACTTCACATTCCAGGATGTCTGGCTCTAGGTGAGTGATCACACCATAGTGATTATCTGGGTCATGAAGATCTTTTTTACAGCTCCTCTGTATATTCTTGAAACCTCCTCTTAATATCTCCTGCTTCTGTTAGGTCCATACCGTTTCTGTCCTTTATCGAGCCCATCTTTGCATGAAATGTTCCCTTGGTATCTCTGATTTTCTTGAAGAGATCTCTAGTCTTTCCCATTATGTTCTTTTCCTCTATTTCTTTGCATTGATCGCTTTCTTATCTCTTCTTGCTATTCTTTGGAACTCTGCATTCAGATGCTTGTATCGTTCCTTTTCTCCTTTGTTTTTTGCCTCTCTTCTTTTCACAGTTATTTGTAAGGCCTCCCCAGACAACCATTTTGCTTTTTGCTTTTCTTTTCCATTGGGATGGTCTTGATCCTGGTCTCCTGTACAATGTCATGAACCTCATTCCATAGTTCATCAGGCACTCTATCTATCAGATCTAGGCCCTTAAATCTAGTTCTCACTTCACTGTATAATCATAAGGGATTTGATTTAGGTCATATCTGAATGGTCTAGCAGTTTTTCCTGTTTTCTTAAATTTAAGTCTGAATTTGGCAATAAGGAGTTCATGATCTGAGCCACAGTCAGCTCCTGGTCTTGTTTTTGTTGACTGTATAGAGCTTCTCCATCTTTGGCTGCATAGAATATAATCAGTCTGATTTTGGTGTTGACCATCTGGTGATGTCCATGTGTAGAGTCTTCTCTTGTGTTGTTGGAAGAGGGTGTTTGCTATGACCAGTGCATTTTCTTGACAAAACTCTATTAGTCTTTGCCCTGCTTCATTCCACATTCCAAGGCCAAATTTGCCTGTTACTCCAGGTATTTCTTGACTTCCTACTTTAGCATTCCAGTCCCCTATAATGAAAAGGACATCATTTTTGGGTGTTAGTTCTAAAAGGTCTTGTAGGTCGTCATAGAACCATTCAACTTCAGCATCTTCAGTGTTACTGGTTGGGGCATAGATTTGGATTACTGTGATATTGAATTGTTTGCCTTGGAAACGAACAGAGATCATTCTGTCGTTTTTGAGATTGCATCCAAGTACTACTGCATTTCAGACTCTTTTGTTGACCATGATGGCTACTCCATTTCTTCTGAGGGATTCCTGCCCACAGTAGTAGACATAATGGTCATCTGAGTTAAATTCACCCATTCCAGTCCATGTTAGTTCACTGATTCCTAGAATGTCGACGTTCATGCTTGCCATCTCTTGTTTGACTACTTCCAATTTGCCTTGATTCATGGACCTGACACTCCAGGTTCCTATGCAATATTGCTCTTTACAGCATCAGACCTTGCTTCTATCACCAGTCACATCCACAACTGTGTATTGTTTTTGCTTTGGCTCCATCCCTTTATTCTTTCTGGAGTTATTTCTCCACTGATCTCCAGTAGCATATTGGGCACCTACTGACCTGGAGAGTTCCTCTTTCAGTATCCTGTCATTTTGCCTTTTCATACTGTTCATGGGGTTGTCAAGGCAAGAATACTGAAGTAGTTTGCTATTTCCCTACATTACCATATGTAAAATATATAGCCAATGGGAATTTGCTGTGTGGCTCAGGAATCACAAACAGGAGCTCTGTATCAACCTAGATGGGTGGGATGGGGAGAGAGATGGGAGGGAGGTTCAAAAGGGAAGTGTTATATGTACACCTATAGCTGATCCATGTTGAGGGTTGACAGAAAACAACAAAATTCTGTAAAGCAATTATCCTTTAATAAAAAAAAATTTTTAAGGAAAAAAGAGTCTTGAAAATAAATAGGTTTTTAAAAGTTTAAAGACATCTAGGAAATAATAGACTTCATAAAGAACAAAACTTTTTCTCCACTTCACAATAAACAACTAGAATGTCTATAACTTTCACCTTTCTTTCTTTCCTTATCCTATATCTTGAAGTCCCCAAATGCATGAGTGAGCTCAGTCACTCAGTCATGTCCAACTCTTTGAGACCCCATGGGCTATATAGCCACCAGGCTCCTTTATCCATGAAATTTTCTGGGCAAAAATACTAGAATGGTTTGCCAAATGTCAAAAATAGCAAATAGTTACCAAGAAAGCAATTCTTTCTCCATTCTTATGTAGACATTGTGGTTATCAACAAGGGAATGGTAAAATTCTGTAAAACAAAGGTTTATAATGGCTGTGAGACTGATCACATTAGATTTTAAGGTTTATGGGTCTAGGTATACATGTACATAAAGATTTCTAAAGAGGCAGGTCAGGTGATCTGGTATTCCCATCTCTTTCAGAATTTTCCACAGTTTATTGTGAGCCACACAGTGAAAGGCTTTGGCATAGTCAATAAAGCAGAAATAGATGTTTTTCTGGAGCTCTCTTGCTTTTTCCATGATCCAGCAGATGTTGGCAATTTGATCTCTTGTTCCTCTGCCTTTTCTAAAACTAGCTTGAACATCTGGAAGTTCATGGTTCACATATTGCTTAAGCCTGGCTTGGAGAATTTTGAGCATTACTTTACTAGCATGTGAGATGAGTGCAATTGTGCAGTAGTTTGAGCATTCTTTGGCATTGCCTTTCTTTGGGACTGGAATGAAAACTGACCTTTTCCAGTCCTGTGGCCACTGCTGAGTTTTCCAAATTTGCTGGCATATTGAGTGCAGCACTTTCACAGCATCATCTTTCAGGATTTGAAACAGCTCCACTGGAATTCCATCACCTCCACTAGCTTTGTTCATAGCGATGCTTTCTAAGGCCCACTTGACTTCACATTCCAGGATGTCTGGCTCTAGGTGAGTGATCACACCATAGTGATTATCTGGGTCATGAAGATCTTTTTTACAGCTCCTCTGTATATTCTTGAAATCTCCTCTTAATATCTCCTGCTTCTGTTAGGCCCATACCATTTCTGTCCTTTATCGAGCCCATCTTTGCATGAAATGTTCCCTTGGTATCTCTAATTTTCTTGAAGAGATCTCTAGTCTTTCCCATTATGTTCTTTTCCTTTATTTCCTTGCATTGACTACTGAAAAAGGCTTTCTTATCTCTTCTTGCTATTCTTTGGAACTCTGCATTCAGATGCTTGTATCTTTCCTTTTCTCCTTTGTTTTTCACCTCTCTTCTTTTCACACTTATTTGTAAGAACTCCCCAGACAGCCAGTTTGCTTTTTGCATTTCTTTTCCATGGGGATGGTCTTGATCCCTGTCTCCTGTACAATGTCATGAACCTCATTTCATAGTTCATCAGGCACTCTATCAGATCTAGGCCCTTAAATCTAGTTCTCACTTCCACTGTATGATCATAAGGGATCTAATTTAGGTCATATCTGAATAGTCTAGCGGTTTTCCCTGTTTTCTTAAATTTAAGTCTGAATTTGGTAATAAAGTGTTCATGACCTGACCACAGTCAGCTCCCAGTCTTGTTTTTGTTGAACCAACAGAACTGGACATGGAACAATAGACTGGTTTCAAATAGGAAAAGGAGTACGTCAAGGCTGTATATTGTCAACCTGCTTATTTAACTTATATGCAGAGTACATCATGAGAAACACTGGACTGGAAGAAATACAGGCTGGAATCACTATTGCCGGGAGAAATATCAATTACCTCAGATATGCAGATGACACCACCCTTATGGCAGAAAGTGAAGAGGAACTAAAAAATTCTTGATGAAAGTGAAAGAGGAGAGTGAAAAAGTTGGCTTAAACCTCATCAGTCAGAAAACGAAGATCATGGCATCTGTTCCCATTACTTCATGGGAAATAGATGGGGAAACAGTGGAAACAGTGTCAGTCTTCATTTTTTGGACTCCAAAATCACTGCAGATGGTGATTGCAGCCATGAAGTTAAAAGACACTTACCCCTTGGAAGAAAAGTTATGACCAACCTAGACAGCATATTCAAAGCAGAGAGATGACTTTGCCAGTGAAGGTCCATCTAGTCAAGGCTAGGGTTTTCCAGTGGTCATGTATGGATGTCAGAGTTGGACTGTGAAGAAGCCTGAAGGCCGAAGAATTGATGCTTTTGAACTGTGGTGTTGAAGACTCTTGAGAGTCCCTTGGACTGCAAGGAAATTCAGCCAATCCATTCTGAAGGAGATCAACCCTGGGATTTCTTTGGAAGGAATGATGCTGAAACTGAAACTCCAGTACTTTGGCCACCTCATGCGAAGAGCTGACTTATTGGAAAAGACTCTGATGCTGGGAGGGATTGTGGCAGGAGGAGAAGGAGACAGCAGAGGATGAGATAGCTGGATGGCATCACTGACCTGATGGACGTGAGTCTGAGTGAACTCTGGGAGTTGGTGATGGACAGGGAGGTCTGGCGTGCTGCGGTTTATGGGGTCAGAAAGGGTCAGACACGACTGAGTGACTGAACTGAACTGATACATGTACATTGTCTAGCTTAATAGAAACCATTACATGATAAGGAGAGAATATAAAACATTCTGTAAGTTTTTTTATTTTTAAAAATATAACATTTAAAAGGTAATGACTGCAAGAGACTTCTAAATTGTTAGGTCTAGTTTCACAGTTAACACAACAGAGACTGGCACTACAGCACAAAAAACTAAACAGATTTTTCTTTAACCATTTATAATTTATTTATTAATTTTTTTTTTTACTTTACCATATTGTATTGGTTTTGCCATGCATCAACATGAATCCATCATGGGTGGACATGTGTTCCCCATCCTGAACCCCTCTCCATCCTCCCTCCTCATACCATCCCTCTGGGTCATCCCAGTGCACCATCCCCAAGCATCCTGTATCCTGCATTGAACCTAGACTGGCGATTCATTTCTTATATGATATTATGCATGTTTCAATGCCATTTTCCCTAAATCATCCCACCCTCTCCCTCTCCCGCAGAGTCCAAGAAACTGTTCTATACATCTGTGTCTCTTTTGCTATCTCGCATACAGGGTTATTGTTTCCATCTTTCTAAATTCCATATATATGCGTTAGTATACTGTATTGGTGTTTTTCTTTCTGGCTTACTTCATTCTGTATAATAGGCTCCAGTTTCATCCACCTCATTAGAACTAATTCAAATGTATTCTTGTTAATGGCTGAGTAATACTCCATTGTGTATATGTACCTAAGCTTTCTTATCCATTTATCTGCTGATGGACATCTAGGTTGCTTCCATGTCCTGGCTATTAAATTCAAAGGTTCAGTCTGGTATCCTTCTGACTGAGGCTAATTCTAGTTCTAGATTTCATTATTCACTGCATTAAGCAGTTCTCATGAGAAAACTGACAAAGCCAAGCCAGAATCACAGCTTCCGAGCTGAATTCAAGAATTACACACATTAGCTAAGACTATCCACTATGTTATTTTTTTAGGATATCATTTTTAAAGGCCAAAAAGAAATTCTAAAATTTAAAACTAAAATCTTAGAAAATGAAATGGTTATACAGTAAGCTAGACATAGCTGAACAAAGACTTAGTGAATCAGAAGATAGATGTGAATAAATCATCCAATATATGGCACAAAGTTGTAGACATGCTTTAAAAATGCGAAGCATAAAATTTATATCCTTAGATGCATATATGAAGAAAACAAAAAGATTAGAAATTAATTAGGTAAAAATTTTATTAAAGAAGCTGGACAAAGAAAAACAGAGTAAATATAAAGAAAAAGGAAAGAGATAAGATTAATAGCAAAAAATAGTAAAGTAGAATTCAATGAAAGCTTAGAGATAACTTACAAAACCAATTGAGCTTTTGACTATAATGTTCAAATCTTTTATGCTCTTGCTCAATTGTAGTTTTATTTTACCCATACATTGCAATAATCTTGTTTTAAATCTCTTTTTTCTTGTATTTTTAGGAGCTTTTATTTTCTTCCCTTGGATGTCATATTTTTGAAAAATAAAGTTTTTGATATCATCACTTATATCTCAGGGTCTCAGTGTAGTGTCTTCATTGATGAAACTGGGATATTTGGAATCTCAGATCCTTTCCTGTGATTTCATTCTATGACTATACACATTAAGACAAAGAGAGAGAGAGCTGCAACCATTCTAACTTCACACATAATCACAGTTTTTAACCAAGCACAGAGTTCTGTTTGGGAAAATAGAGCTTTGCCTCCTCTTACTTTTTCTTTGTTTGAACTACAAATATACAACGCAAATACAATTCACTGATCCAGACTTCACCTTTCTGAAACATGATGGGGAAACTATAGAAATCTAATAACCAAGTAGCCAATCTATTTAGAAGAGCCTGGATTCATCAGTGCTATCACCAGGTGGCAACCTTTATTTTTCCAAATCCCTGTGCATATTGATTGTTTAAAATGGGCATCAAGTTTCTACCCCTCCCTGATCCTTTCTAATACGTCTTTACACAAATGCCCATCAAAAGGCAGAGTCTATTTGACCACCTCTTGAATCTGAACTTTCTTTGCGATTTGCTGTAGCCAATTCAGTTCAGTTCAATTCAGTTGCTCAGTTGTGCCTGACTCTGCGAACCCATGAACCGCAGCATGCTAGGCCTCCCTGTCCATCACCAACTCCCGGAGTCCACCCAAAACCATGTCCATTGAGTCAGTGATGCCATCCAGCCATCTCATCCTCTGTCATCCCCTTCTCTTCCTGCCCTCAATCCTTCCCAGCATCAGAGTCTTTTCCAGTGAGTCAGCTCTTCCCATCAGGTGGCCAAAGTATCGGAGCTTCAGCTTCAACATCAGTCTTAACAATGACACTCAGGACTAATCTCCTTTAGGATGGCCTGGTTGGATCTCCTTGCAGTCCAAGGGAATCTCAAGAGTCGTCTCCAACACCACAGTTCAAAAGCATCAATTCTTTGGTACTCAGCTTTCTTTATACTCCAGCTCTCACGTCCATACATGACTACTGGAAAAACCATAGCCTTGACTAGATGGACTTTTGTTGGCAAAGTAATGTCTCTGCTTTTCAATATGCTGTCTAGGTTGGTCATAACTCTCCTTTCAAGGAGTAAGCATCTTTTAACTTCATGGCTGCAGTCACCATCTTCAGTGATTTGGGAGCCCAAAAAAATAAAGTCTGACACTGTTTCCACTGTTTCCCCATCTATTTCCCATGAAGTGATGGGACCAGATACCATGATCTTCGTTTTCTGAATGTTGAGCTTTAAGCCAACTTTTTCACTCTCCTCTTTCACTTTAATCAAGAGGCTTTTTAGTTCCTCTTTACTTTCTGCCATAAGGGTGGTGTCATCTGCATATCTGAGGTGATTGATATTTCTCCTAGCAATCTTGATTCCAACTTGTGTTTCTTCCAGCCCGGTGTTTCTCATGATGTACTCTGCATATAAGTTAAATAAGCAGGGTGACAATATACAGCCTTAACGTGCTCCTTTTTCCTATTTGGAACTAGTCTGTTGTTCCATGTCCAGTTCTAACTGTTTCTTCCTGACCTGCATACAGGTTTCTCAAGAGGCAGGTAGCCAATCGATTATGCAAAAAATGACATTTCATGGATTCCAAGCCTAGGCCTCTAGAGAACTTGCACACTTCTATTATCTGGACCCCTGCTTCAACCATAAAAATAAGCCCAGATTATCCTGCTGTTGGGTAAGAGGTCACATGGAGCAGAATTGAACTGCCAATTGACTAAAGATGCATGGGCACAGCTAGACAAAAATCACCCAGCAGTCCCATAGAGTCAAGAGGAAAATAAATGTTCAGTATTGCACAGTACTAAAGTTTGGTTATTTTTTGTTTTGTAGCATTATAATGACAATAAGTAGCTGGAAATTTTTCAGAAACATTTGTTGCACTGAGTGGAAATTCACTTCTCATGAAACTGATTTGCATATCTTTTTGTTTCTGCTTTTATTTCTGTTTTGTTGAATAAGAATTTTGCTTTATTGAAAGCTTTATGCATTTGTATTTAGTTTGTCTGTTTGGCAAAGAAAATAATTTTTCTTCCTCCTCCAAAACAGTGTTTTGTGGAACCTAAATTGAAGGATTGTGTTTGCAGGACCATCACCTCTGTCATGTACACTCTCAAATATCTGATGGTTACAAAGAAAAACAGAACTGCCCTCCTTGGTTCTGTGGATCAACAGAATCAAACATAAACTTAGGAGCACTGAAACTCCCCCTTACAATCATACCCTGGAACAGAAAAGAGTAGCCTGTTTCAAAAATATCTCTCAAAACCCACACACACACACACACACACACACACACACACACACACACACACATATACCACTATGCAAAGGCTTCCTCAATGACTCAGTGGTAACGAATCTGCCTGAAATGCAAGAGACATGCATAAAACTTGGATTTGATCACTGGATTGGAAAAATCTCATTCCAGTACTATTTTCTGAGAAATCCCATGGACAGAAGGAGCCGGTGGGTTACAGTCCATGGAGTCCCAAGCAGCCTGACACAATTGAGCATGAATACAAGCACATTACTATCCAAGCTGGGATAGAAGAGCTCCGTATAAAAGAAATAAAGTGGGAATGGAATCAAGCTGGCTGATCTTTTATGTGATTTACAAATATCAGTGAGCCTTGTGTGACTCTCTATTGCATAGCACATACTGAATACAATTTTAAATGTCATTTACTCTCTGTGAGGCAAATAATATTTTCCAAGTAAAAAGTGGGGAAGGGGTATTGGTGTTGAATAGAATTTTCAGACAAGAAGTTCCAGAGTGAAGGAAGATTGAACTTTATTGTTGCTTCACAGGCACCTATAAGACCTATTATTTGCACCAGCCAGTCTGTTCAGCTGCTCAGTCATGTCCAACTCTTTGCGACCCAATGGACTGCAGCACACCAGGCTTCCCTGTTGATCACCAACTCCCGGAGCTTTCTCAAACTCATATCCATTGAGTCACTGATGTCATCCATCCTCTATTGTCTGCTTCTCCTGCTACCTTTGATCTTTCCCAGCATCATGGTCTTTTCCAGTGAGTCAGTTCTTTGCATCAGGGAGCCAAAGTATTGGAGCTTCAGCTTCAGCATCAGTCCTACCAATGTATATTCAGGACTGACTTCCTTTAGGATTGACTGGTTTGATGTCCTTACCGTCCAGGGGATTCTCAAGAGTCTTCTCCAACACCATTGAGACTTATTATCTTTTGAGGTTATTTTCATTGAATTACATGAAGTTAATTATGTATTTCAGAACATGAACTTTTTCAGCCAAAATTATGTAAAGGGTAAACACATGGGCTCATAACTAATGAGTATAATAAAATATTTTTCTCTCGAAAAAAAAAAGCATCAATTCACTTTAGCACTCAGCTTTCTTTCTGGTTCAATGCTCATATCCATACATGACTACTAGAAAAACATAGCTTTGACTAGATGCTTTCAAACTAGTACTGCAGAAGACTCTTGAATACTCAGGTTGCTAGTAGATGGAACCGTAGGTTTTAGAAATTCAGACTGATATTTCCTTCTTAGTAAACAATGGTAATGTGACAGCTTTAAGAAAGCATAAGCTTTAAGAAAATAACACTTTCCTAGACACATATCAATCAGACTAATGAGTAGCAACCAAAGTAACAGAGCAATGAATCTTTGAAGTTACCTCTTTGAAGGTAACTCTTGGGGAAAACAAAAACATTAAAAAGTATATATATAATTATATATATATATATATATATATATATATATAGTAATGCAAATGTTAAAATCTAGGAAATAACTCTTTACATATCCATCAAATTATATGTGTGATGCAGGCTGTGAAGCTAAAAGGTAGTATTTAGTATCGACCTTTGTCAACAATGTTGATTTTGGTGGCTCAGACAGTAAAGCGTCTGTCTACAATGCTGGAGACCCAGGTTCGATCCCTGGGTCGGAAAGATCCCCTGGAGAAGGAAATGGCTACCCACTCCAGTACTATTGCCTAGAAAATCCCATGGACAGAGGAGCCTAGTAGGCTACAGTCCATGGGATCGCTAAGAGTCAGACACAACTGAGTGACTCCACTTTTGTCAGCAAAGTAATGTGTTGCTTTTTAATATTCTGTCTAGGTTGGTCATAGCTTTTCTTCCAAGGAGCAAGTGTCTTTTCATTTCATGGCTGTAGGCACCATCTGCAGTAATTTTGGAGCCCAAGAAAATAAAGTCTGCCAGTTTCCATTGTTTGTCCATCTATTTGCCATGAAGTGTTGGGACCAGATGCCATGATCTTAGTTTTCTGAATGTTGATTTTCAAGAAAGTTTTTCATTCTCCTCTTTCACTTTCATCAAGAGGCTCTTTAGTTCCTCTTCACTTTCTGTGATAAGGTTGTATCATCTGCATATCTGAGGTCATTTGTATTTCTCCTGGCAATCTTGATTCCATCTTGTACTTCCTCCAGCCCAGCATTTCACATGATGTACTCTGCATATATAAGTTAAATAAGCAGGAAGACAATATACAGCCTTGATGTACTCCTTTCCCAATCTTCAACTAGTCCATTATTCCATGTCCAGTTCTAACTGTTGCTTTGTGAACTGCACACAAATTTCTTAGGAGGCAGGCAAGTTGGTCTGGTGTTCCCATCTCTTTATTTAATTTATTTATTTATTTTTATTTTATTTGCATTTCTCTGATAATAAGTTATGTTAAGCATCTTTTCATGTGTTTATTGGCCATCTGTATATCTTCTTTGGAGAAATGTCTATTTAGTTCTTTGGACCACTTTTTGATTGGGTCATTTATTTTTCTGGAATTGAGCTGCAGGAGTTGCTTGTATATTTTGAGATTAGTTGTTTGTCAATTGCTTCATTTGCTATTATTTTCTCCCATTCTGAAGGCTGTCTTTTCACCTTGCTTAAAAATGTTCCACAGTTTGTTTTAATCCACACAGTCAAAGGTTTTGATGTAGTCATTAAAGCAGAAGTAGATGTTTTTCTGGAATCTTCTTGCTTTTCCTATGATCCAATAGATATTGGTAATTTGACCTCTGGTTCCTCTGCTTTTTCTAAATCCAGCTTGAACATCTAGAAGTTCTTGGTTCATGTACTGTTGAAGCCTGGCTTCGGAAAGTTTGAACATTACTTTGCCAGTGTGTGGGATGAATGCAATTGTGCAGTAGTTTGGACATTCTTTGGTGTTGCCTTTCTTTAGGACTGTAATGAAAACCAAACTTTTCCAGTCCTGTGGCCACTGCTGAGTTTTCCAAATTTGTTGGCATATTAAGTGCAGCACTTTCACAGCATCATCTTTTAGGATCTGAATTAGCTCTGCTGGAATTCCATCACCTCACTAGCTTTGTTCATAGTGATGCTTTCCTAAGGCCCACTTGGCTTCACACTCCAGGATGTCTGGCTCCAGGTGAGTGATCATACCATTCTGGTTATCTTGGCCTTAAGATCTTTTTTGTAAAGAAAGGAAGGGCCAGTCTATGTTCGATACAGAATACAGGATGCTTGGGGCTGGGGCATGAGAAATGATATGGGGTGGGAGGTGGGAGGGGGTTTCAGAATTGGGAGCTCGTGTACACCTGTGGCTGATTCATGTCAATGTATGGCAAAACCAATACAGTATTGTAAAGTAGAATAAAGTAAAAATAAAATTTTTAAAAAGATCTTTTTGTATAGTTTTCTGTGTATTCTTGCCTCCTCTTCTTAATCTCTTCTTCTTCTGCTAGTCCCATAACTTTTCTGTTCTTTATTGTGACCATCTTTTTATGAAATATTCCCTTAGTATCTCTAATTTTCTTGAATAGATCTCTAGTATTTCCTATTCTATTGTTTTCCTCTATTTCTTTGCATTGATCACTGAAGAAGACTTTTTTTAATCTCTGCTTGTTATTCTTTGGAACTTGCATTCAGATGGATATATCTTTCATTTTCTTTACCTGTCACTTCTCTTCTTTTCTCAGCTATTTGTAAAGCCTCCTCAGACAACCATTTTGCCTTTTTGCATTTCTTTTTCTTGGGGATGGTTTTGACCACCACCTCCTGTACAATGTCATGAATCTCTGTCCATAGTTCTTCAGGCACTCTATCTATCAGATCTAATCCATTGAATCTGTTTATCAATTCCACTGTGTAATCATAAGAGGTTTAATTTAGGTCATACCTGAATAGTCTAATATTTGCATCAGCATACATATTCCACATTGTTGGTTGTTGTTTCTGTTCAGTTCACTAAGTCATGTCCAACTCTTTTCCACCCTATGGACTATGGCCCACCAGGCTTCTCTGTCCATGGGATTCTCCAGTCAAGAATATTGGAATGGGTTGCCATTTCCTTCTCCAACTGATCTTCCCAGATCAGGGATTGAACCCACATCTCCCTCATAGGCAAGTGGATTCTTTAGCACTGAGCCATCAATGAAGCCCATACGTCACATTATGCCTCCATAAACTATTTTAAGCAGGACATATAGCAAAATGGAAGTAGAATCAGGACTGAAACTAACAATGTAAACCATTTGGCATATATCTCAGCGAGTTGTTCTTACATTTTTCAAAATTATTGTTGAAAGATGAGTACATTTACTGTAGAAAACCTAGAAACTATAGCCAAGCAAAAAGGAAGTTAAAATCACCCATTATTCTACCACCTAGACTTATTTTACAGAAATATATGATTTTTCTAAACAAATATTATCATAAATATATTAATAGTGAACATATTTTACCAAAATTAAATAATATTCTATTTGCTCAGTTTTTTCTACTTAATATTATATTTCAAACCCTTTCCATGTCATTAAAAATTGTCTTCAATTTCTGAAGAATAATGACAAGATCATTCATCATCATCATTTTTACAACCAATTTCTCATTGTTAGACATTGATGCCATTTACAATTTTTTTACAATTTCATCAAAATGCTGTGATGAACAATCATCTTCATAGTTGTGCAGCTGAGCACATCTGTGATCCTTTAAATAAATTCCTTAAAGTCATCTCTATTAATACATTTTCCTATTTAGTCTTAACAGCTTTAATAAAGACAACCCTTATATCCCAGAGTTGGTTTATATTTGTCTGAAAATGACTTTGGTACTACCATATTTTTCAAGTATGGCTCTCCTTGGCCCTCTGTCTTTTATGACTTAGCCTCCTCTAAGCTGCTTACATTTTGGAAGGACACTATACAAATCAAAGAAGCAGGAAGTTTCCTCTCAGTACCTCTCTTCCTAGTCACAGCAATCTTTCTCCTCCAAAATCTCAACTATCTTGTGTTCTCACCAATCCCTTTCAAAAGTTAGACTAAATATTCAACTGGGGAAGTTTAAGGTGTTGTCTCTTCAGTGTTGCATATTTTAAAAATGAAATATATATATATATATATATATCCATCATCCAATAGAAATGTAACTTTCAAGCATCAAAGGGCATATTTAGGAAATTTAGGTAAAAAGGAACTTCCTTGCTATGATCAGATTTATGGGTTATGTAGTGTTCAAAACAGCGAGTTCAATATACTCCATTTGTACCAAGTGTTGTGTGTGTGTGTGTTGGGGGTAGGGAGGGAGTGGGTACTTTTCTCTTATAAGCATGAAATAGCTCTACTAAAGTACACAAAGAGTGAGTAATAGTAATTTATCTGGGAGAGGAAAACTAGGTGATAGGTAGATAAGAATGAATGAAAATATATTTGAAATCTGAGATATAATGAAATACATTATGTTTCATCAAATATATTGAAGTAAAATTTAAATTTTTCTGACCTTAAAAACTTTATACCTTTGAATGCTCCCCAAATTTTTAAATTAAATTTAAACAACATACATTCATGACATAAATTGCTACTTACTTCGTGAATAGACAAATTCTACACAGGCTTGAAAGAAATTTTTATGATAAATTATGTCAACTCATTTCCCATGCACCCAAGAGGAAAACGGGAGCCAAGATACTTTGGCCAGAGAGGGTGTCATTTGACCTACAAAAAGTCATCAAATCAAACTCAGTAGAGAATGGAAATAATTGTTGGAAACAAAAGAATCAATGAGAGAGAAACATGAAGATCATGCACTCTCTCATTCCAATAATTAAATAAAAACTATTTTCTGTTGTCCTGTCTATAGTAGCAATTCTCTGTTTGTAGTGGAATGTAGAAAAGAAAAAAAGACAAACTGACATATTATTCTGGCAAATAGCCATTGGTGTAAGAGAAAGGAGCATTCAGAAGATCCATTTGCAGCTCCCAAGTCCATTTATTTCACACTTCTGTCATCTCAGGTTGCCTTTCCAGCAATCTGTCAACAGTTTCTATCTGCCAAAGACACATTTAGCATCCTAAAGGAATGATAAAGTACATCTAGCTCAAAACCTATGGAGCTTAGATATGGCTCAAAAATAAAACCAAGGGCAAAAGCTAATTAGACCATTTTCATTTGCACAATTTTTGTGTTTTATAAGCAAGTGACTAGCAAGTGAAGATATCTGTTAACGTCTTACACATCTGTTCACAAGATTTAGGGATTTCTTTTGTTTACTGATCTCCTACTGAAGAGGTATGCTTGGGACTGAGGATAAAAAGATGGATAAGAAATAATGGTCCCTGCCACCAAGAAGACTTGGGACTAATGGAGAAAGACAAAGCAGCACACTGTCAATTATAATTTAGTACAATCCATGCCCTAATAAAAGTATACCAGAACATTATGGGAACACAAAGAGAGAGATTTTGGACTAGCAGGATCAAAAGAAAGCTTCCCGGAAGAGCAACACTGAATTGAATTCTAAAGGCAGGCAGGAAATAGCAGGATGGAGAATTAGAGAAATAACACCCCAGTCCAGATTCTAATGTGAGTATTGATTACCTGCTGTGATGACCCTGACACTCTGCCCTCCCATCCAGGGCTCAGTTCTCAACTTCTTGGTACTAAATCTCAGGGGCTGACTCCTGCAGCCTGGGTTTCCCAGGCTCTGTCAGTTCCTGAGATTCAGTACAGAGAAAAGGAGGGTTGAAAACTAGATCAGAGGGAAAATAGGCCCAGTGCTATCACAGTAGGTAAGCAATATTCACAATAGAATCCTTATTGGGCTTGTTCAGTGGGAGGCAGAGACAGTAGGTAGAAAAGCAGACAAAGGGAGAAGCCAGAATCTGTCTTCTCCACCTTGGAGCGTGTCCAGCACAGCATCCCGCTATGAACCCTGCTCGCACTGAATAGGCCCACTTGAGGTTCTTCCTTCCAAGAGTTGATCTCTCCAAGCTAACTTTACCTCCTCCTTCTCCATCTCCCTCCTGCCAAGAGATGATAAGGGATTCTTGCTCTTGCTAATCTCTGGTGGCTTCGTTGATCCCTCTTTGGCTTTATTAGCTCTTCTAAAATCTTTGATCCCAATTCTCTGCCATTACTTTGTGTAATGACACTCCCTCTGTGTAATGGCAGTCCCTTTGTGTAAGGGACTTTGTGTCACTAAAGTCCCTTTGTTTTAAATACTCAAGACATTTTCTGGTGAGACCCTCAGAGATAAACTGTCCATATTCCCACAGAAGCTGAGGTACTCAAGGACAAAGATGACCTTTGAACCATTTTATCCCATATACCCAAAGAACACACACCAAAATGAGAAAGTAGGGAAGAAATGGAGCATAGTATAGAAGGATCAAAGAAATAAGCAATCTTAATTCAGTTCAGTTCAGCTCAGCCACTCAGTCATGTCCGACTCTTTGTGACCCCATGGACTGCAGCATGCCAGGTCTCCCTGTCTGTCACCAACTCCCGGAATTTACTCAAACTCATGTCCATTGAGTCAGTGATGCCATTCAACCATCTCACCCTTTGTTGTCCCCTTCTCCCACCTGCAATCTTTCCCAGCATCAGGGTCTTTTCCAAGGAGTCAGTTCTTCCTATCAGGTGGCCAAAGTATTGGAGTTTCAGCTTCAGCATCAGTCCTTCCAATGAATATTCAGGACTGATTTCATTTAGGCTGAACTGGTTGGATTTTCTGGTTTGAGGGACTCTCAAGAGTCTTCTCCAACACCACAGTTCAAAAGTATCAATTCTCCAGCATTCAGCTTTCTGTATAGTCCAACTCTCACATCTATACATGACTACAGGAAAAAGCAAAGCTTTGACTAGATGGACGGATCATGGTGGAGAATTGTGACAAAACGTAGTCCACTGGAGAAGAGAATGGCAAAACACTTTAGTATTCTTGCCTTGAGAACCCCATGAACAGTATGAAAAGGCAAAAAGATAGGACACTGAAAGATGAACTCCCTAGGTCTGTAGGTGCCCAATATGCTACCGGAGATCAGTAGAGAAATAACTCCAATCATATTTAAAGACACCCTAATTCCAAACCAAAATACCTATAGTCTTTAACAAACACATTTATTTACATGACATTCTGAGTCAATGAAAGCATCAATATCCTGCATGACTGAAGCATGACTATAATGAACATCTGTCCAACAAGATGAGTAACATCTAATAGGCAGTGAGAGGAATATATAATCTTGAAAGACCTTGTTTGTTGGTGGGACTTTCTGTGATGTAGACATCTCTTGCCCTATTAAGAAATGGAGGACAGCCCCAGATATTCTGGTTGACTAGAACTAATGCTAAATCAAGCAGCTGCTAAAATCTGGCCTTTTCCTCATATTGTATATATTTCCCTAATGTGAAGATAAGCTCACTGGTATCACCCAGGCTTTTGAAGACAAAATGTACGTTGTTTACAAAGGCAGGCTGGTGGGTCACTGATCAAGTTCAAAACTCTAGTACTTAATACCCATGTTCTGCCCATTCTATTTCCATTCTGCTTCAAGAAGCAAAGGAAGGAACAGCCAAGCTAAACTACCGGCAGTGTGCAGCATTAAGTTACATTAGGATATTGACTCTTCTGAAATGCTGGAGTAAAACATAAGGATCATGTTCATCCCACATAAGTTTCCTGTCTACACTATTTATTTTTAAGCTGTAAACATACTTGGAGGTAGTGATGTAGCCTCCAGAAGAATTACTAAGAAATCAGACACAATTTCTGTAAATCTTCAAAGGGATATTGTTGTGAAATTTCAGACACAGTGTGAGCAAATTTTGGGGGGTGCGGAACGGTGGCATACTATTATGGGTTTGTGAAAATGCTTACAAAATTCAGTGACAGATCTGTGATCCTTATCCAGTATTAGCAGAGCAAAATATGAAGATTAATTTTTACTAACCATATCCCTAGTTGTTTCAATGGAAGCTTTTTGTCTTCTCTTGATCATAAGAAAGAAAACCATCTGTGTTTTCAGAATCTTGAATATTTATCCCAAGAATCCTTTTCCTATCTCCATTTTGCACTGGATGATGCACCAATGTGCCATGGCATAGTTTGGGGTTTTCCCAAAAACTAAAAAATACTCCAGGAGTTTGAAAGCCTGCAAGCATTCCTGGAGACATTAGAATCCTCAGAGCACCTCAAGTCCATCAACTTCCAGCAGAGCATAAACAGGCACCAACTTCCACTTTAGGACTTCATTGTCAGTGTGGTCATTAGACCAAATTCTAGACAGACTTGGAGTCAGCACTCCATGCCCTACTATGACACTTCACCAAACCTTATGTGGGTAGAGCATTCTTGGCTATAAGTTCTTCCCTTTCATCCCTTTAAATATATTGTGCCACTTTCATCACTTAAATATATATATTGAGTTGGACTTCACTGGTAACTCAGATGGTAAAGCATCTGCTTGCAATGTGGGAGACCTGGGTTCGATCCCTGGGTCAGGAAGATCCTCTGGAGAAGGAAATGGTAACCCTCTCCAGTACACTTGCCTGGAAAATCCCATAGACAGAGGAGCATGGTAGACTATAGTCCATGGGGTTACAAAGAGTCAGACATGATTGAGCAGCTTCAATTCACTTCACTTCACTTCAGATGGTATTAACTTCAATTTTCTCATGGTTCACTCACAGGTGTGAAGTGAAGTGAAAGTCTCAAAGTCATGTCTGACTCTTTGTGACCCCATGGACTATACGGTCCATGGAATTTTCCAGGCCAGAATACTGAAGTAGGTAGTATTGCCCTTCTCCAGGGGAACTTCCCAACCCATGGATCAAACCCAGGTCTCCCTCATTGCAGGCAGATTCTTTACCAACTGAGCCACAAGGGAAACCCAAGAATACTGGAGTGGGTGGCCTATCCCTTCTCCAGCAGATCTTTCTGACCCAAGAATTGAGCCAGGGTCTCCTGCATTGCAGGTGGATTCTTTACCAACTGAGAAATCAGGAAAGCCCCACATATTTGTAAGAAAAGTTAAATACTGAAGAGCTCAGAAAAAACTAAGTGTACAGTACATAAGGAAGATAAATAATTACTCCACAGTCGCCAACTACCATCTATGATGCCAATCATGTTAGTGTACTTACTTATCTAAGTTTCAGTTTTCTTAGCTTTAAAATTGTGATAATAATATCACATATGCCATGGAAATACATGGGATTAACTGAAATACCGAACACAAAGCTCTTTTGTGGTGGCTTACTATTTAAGTGTAATAATTTACTACAATATATTCTGGGTCACAGAGAAGGAAATGGCACCCTATTCCAGTACTTTTGCCTGGAAAATCCCATGGATGGAGGAGCCTGGTAGACTGCAGTCCATGGGGTCTCGAAGAGTCAGACACAACTGAGCGAATTCCCTTTCATTTTTCACTTTCATGCACTGGAGAAGGAAATGGCAACCCACTCCAGTGTTCTTGCCTGGAGAATCCTAGGGACGGGGGAGCCTGGTGGGCTGCCATCTATGGGGTCGCACAGAGTCAGACACGACTAAAGCGACTTAGCAGCAGCAGCAGCTTTCTGGTTCAGGAAGCAACAGTTAGAACTGGACATGGAACAACAGACTGGTTCCAAATAGGAAAAGGAGTACATCAAGGCTGTATATTGTCACTCTGCTTATTTAACTTATATGCAGAGTACATCATGAGAAACGCTGGGCTGGAAGAAGCACAAGCTGGAATCAAGATTGCCAGGAGAAATATCAGTCACCTCAGATATGTAGATGACACCACCCCTATGGCAGAAACTGAAGAGGAACTAAAAGCTTCTTGATTAAAGTGAAAGAAGAGAGTGAAAAAGTTGGCTTAAAGCTCAACATTCAGACAACCGAGATCATGACATCTGGTCCCATCACTTCATGAGAAATAGATGAGGAAACAGTGGAAACAGTGTCAGACTTTATTTTGGGGGCTCCAAAATCACTGCAGATGGTGACTGCAGCCATGAAATTAAAAATGCTTACTCCTTGGAAGAAAAGTTATGACCAACTTAGATAGCATATTGAAAAGCAGAGATATTACTTTGCCAACAAAAGTCCATTCCAGTCAAGGCTATGGTTTTTCCTGTGGTCATGTATGGATGTGAGAGTTGGACTGTGACAAAAGCTGAGTGCCGAAGAATTGATGCTTTTTAACTGTGGTGTTGGAGAAGACTCTTGAGAGTCCCTTGAACTGCAAGGAGATCCAACCAGTCCATCCTAAAGGAGACCAGTCCTGGGTGTTCACTGGAAGGACTGATGCTGAAGCTGAAACTCCAGTCCTTTGGCCACCTGATGCGAAGAGTTTATTCATTGGAAAAGACCCTGATGCTGGGAGGGACTGGGCACAGGAGGAGAAGGGTCGACAGAGGATGAGATGGCGGATGGCATCACCAACTCGATGGACATGAGTTTGAGTAAACTCCGTGAGCTGGTAATCAACAGGGAGGCCTGGCGTGCTGTGATTCATGGAGTCACAAAGAGTCAGACGTGACTGAGCGACTGAACTGAACTGATTCTGGGTGAGGCAGATGATACAGCAGGAAGAATTTCAAAGCCACCAGGATGAGCCAGAGGGACCAGAATTCACCTAAGCTAAGTTTTGAAGCTGTCAAGTTAGAGCAAGGGAATAGAACCTTTCTGCCTCCATTTCAGTTTTGGTCATAGGTCACCTGGCAAGAGATGTGACCTTAGACAAAGTATCTCCATTCAGCTGTGAGTGAGTGAGTGAAAGTTGCTCAGTTGTGTCTGACTCTTTGAGACCCTGTGAACTATAGCCCACCAGGCTCCTCCGTTCGTGAAATTCTTCAGACAAGAATACTGCAGTGGGTTGCCATTCTCTTCTCCAGGGGATCTTCCTAACCCAGGGATTGAACCCAAGTCTCCTGCATTTTAGGCAGATTCTTTACCATCTGAGTCACCAGTAAAGCCCCCCATTCAGCTGAGCCAGTTGTTAAAGCATTCTAGCCACTGGTGGCTGTCTAAGTCTGTGCTTCCAGCAGTTGTGGGACTTAAGTGCTTCATCCATGCAGGTGTTAAAGTGGCTCAGCGCAGGATTCACACATGAGCCTCAGGAAAGGTACAGAACAATGCTGACTAAACCAAGACACCTTCTCACCGCGATACAGCTTTTCCCTCGAGTCCTTCTAAAGCAGCTGTAATTTGTATCAGCAATGAGGGACCCCTCAAAACCATTCAGAATACCCAGGGCACCTAAAGACTTGCTGCACCTAGAAAAGTCACAGCCTTCCCTAGAAATGAGATACTCAGAGATGGCTCTGAAGGCTGGTGTGTCCCCAACATCCTAGTGTATATTACTTCTCTGAGACTTAAAAGTGAAAGTGAAAGTGGCTCCGTTGTGTCTGACTCTTTACGACCCCAGGCCAAAATACTGGAGTGGGTGGCCTTTTCCCTCTCCAGGGGATCTTCCCAACCTGAGGAAATTGTAAAACTTCTGTTCAGCTCCCCAGATCTGTAGTCTCAAAATGAAAGTTCAGTTTATCATAAGTAAATTCCCTGAATGCCAGTTTACCAAATGAACAATTCTTTGAGCTTACCTCTTATGCATATGTGTGTACATATTTGACAAATTTCAATTTTGTCTCCAGGTTGTCATTTTTTTTTTTTTACTTTACAATACTGTATTGGTTTTGCCATACATCAACAGGTGGTCATTTTAAAGAAAGTTCACTTTGTTCCTTCTCTCTACTGTAGCTGGGAGGTAAAGGATTAGGAAACTGTGCACCAAAGATGGGGCAGACAGTAGGATCCTGAAAGATAAGAATCTTTAATATATTCTTGGACATTCTTCTGAATAGGTAGAATGTTACAGTTATAGTTTTCTTATATTTCTTCCCAGTCAGCCAGATACTGGGTTTTGTTCACTTGACTTTCAGAAAATTGATGTTCCTGCTTTCCCTATAAGTACATGTTGATGGTGAGTCATGGAGCCATAGGAGTAAGAGTTGGAAGGGATGCCAGAATCTTCTCATCCAGTGACACCAAGCATGGCATAAGTCATTGAGTCCCTCCATGGATATGCTTGGTAAGGTCATGCATGAGCTCTTAGCCATCCTTCATATCTCTGGGCAGTGAAGACCCTCAGAAGCACAGCTTTACCTCTGGAGCCTTGAAGGACACACCCACCACATCCTGACACTCTTCCCTCAAGTGGTGGAAGGCGCTCACAAGGACACACCTGAGTCTCCTTGTCTGCTGTTTAACATATCCCACACTCCTCCCCAAAAGACACGTGCATGGTCTTCTGTCCCTTCTCAAATATTCACCTCTGATTCTTTTCCAGTGTACCAGCATCCTCTTGCAGTGTTGCTCTGTTATATCATTTTTACATATCAAAATAACAAATTTTTTAAGACTTTCTTATTATAAAATATATATAAATATATTTTTAAATTTTAGTGATTTTGACAAAAATATCTAGAAATCACAGATGAACGTAAAGTATCTATGATCTGCAGTGATCATCTGTTGTTGTTTTTGCCTTCCCAGCACATGTCCCCTTTCTCCTTGGTAATGACATCTGTTCCCCTTTCCATCAGTTGAAGCCAAGTACGGTCATGTGACCCAATCTAGGCCAATCAAACTCTCCTCTCCCAGGATTTTGAATCTTGAAGGAAGACGTGTTAGGACTGAAAAATGCTTTGAGCTAATGGACTCCAGCACAAGGAAGGATTCCTTTATTTTCAACTACCCATGTCTGGAAGCCCCCTTTGATACTAACCTTCCAATACGGGCTTTTTCTCAAGTCTGTGACCTGCCCCATAGCTTCTGGGACACTCCATATTTATTTAAATTACCTGGAGTTGTTATTTGACTGAGATGCAAACCCAACACTCATAGAAAATCAAAAGTTAATAGTTTGTGGATAACATTCTTATTTTTTTTTCTTTGTATGGATTAAAAGAGGGAACAAACAAGTTAGATGAAGAGTAAGAAATATAGGAAGGTGAGTTATATAGAAAAATTTTCCCCAAAACTGGGTAAAATAGTATAAACTAGTTAATATGTTATTTTTTTGAACAAAATATGTAACCATCTTGCCATGGCCTCTCCACAGCTTCTTGTTTTTTGACCATGGCCAGGTGCCTGCCGACGCAGTAGATATAAGAGATGCAGGTTCAACCCCTGGGTCGGAAAGAGCCTCTGGAGGAGGGCAAGGAAACCCACTCCAGTATTCTTTCCTGGAGAATCCTATGCATAGAGGAACCTGGCGGGCTATGGTCCATGGGGTTCCAAAAAGTCAGACACAACAGAAGCAACTTAGCACACACACATAGAGTAGACATAACCCAGTACTTGGTGAATAAAAAGGTACACTCTACTCTTCAGGAGCACACAGTTTGATCAAGGAGTTTCTCATGCACACAAACAATAACAGAAAAGTCCACAGTTTCCCACCAGTCAAGCTTTCAGATGCACAGTACAGAGGCTCAGTGCTCCACAACAGGCTTTACTGCTGGAGAGGCAAGAGTGGAGTGTTCCCCTCAGGAAGCCCAATCCGACCTTTGCCAAGCGGCTTAGCCTAATCAGCCCACCTCTAAGCCCCTCCAGCCACAGCCAGGTTACCCGGTCTGGCCCCCCTCTAATCTGTCACCACTGGGAAACACGGAACTCGCACCTCCTGAGAGTCAAGTGTGGTGGGAGTGGAGGGGAATTGAACTTTGGTCCTTCAGAGCTCCCTGGCCCCCAGGCTATCTCTAGAACAAGGGAGATTTCTGGGAGAATCAAGTCGCACCTTGTCCTGACACTCAACTCACAAAGTGCTTGCATGCTGGCTCACATCCCATACGGAGAGAAAACTTCATGCCCGCAGACATGCAAAAGGGAGGAAGCAAGACCTGGGACAGGGTAGACAATGACTGGCACCTTGCGTGAGAAGGTAGCTGGCTATAGGGAAATGTCCTGGGGACATGGCAAGAACCCTCTATAGGACTATTCTAGGGCCTCTTTATCGCTCCCTTCCTTTCACTATCCCTGTGTCCCCTCTGTGTAACTATCCACCCAAAGCACATTCCTGGCACTTGAGGATGTTCAGGGCAGCTCAAATAGGCCAAATCATTCAGTCTCCAAATCACTTCTTATCTTAAGCTGGAAAAACTTGAGAATCTTCTACAATTCCCCTATCAAGATGACATGCCAAGAACCCCAGATTCTATCCACTTACAGGGCTATAAAACTGGAAAGATAGGAATTCTAGAAGACTTCCAGGTTTACCTGGATCTGGGGAGTGTACAACTGGAGGCACGTGACCGAGGTAGAGCACCCCTCCAACCTCAGACTCTCACTCCAGTGGAGTCAAGGAACTCCAGAAATCCCCACACTGTCCTGGAGCCCAGGGTGGCAGCCTGGTCGTGAGGCTTCACTGGGGGTGGAGGGCAGGTTACCTGGGAGGAAGGCAGAATGGAATCAAAGTCTAGCTGAATGATCTTTGGAAAATTCCTCTACCTTTCTTACCACCATCTGTAAAATGATTACAATAATACTCCCTACCTTATAGGCTTATCTTGATATTTCAATGAGGTAGAGCAGATACGGCTCTAAGCACATTTCCTGGCATGTACCAAAGTTTAATACCTTCAGCTATATTTATGACTTTTTTTTTTCATGTATAGGCTAACAACAACAACAGAAGTCCAAAATATGAAGTGAGGAGACCATTTTTCCGACCTTTGCCTTTCCCAGTGCAAATGTCCTAAATCAGATCTGACCAATAAAACCTTTTGTGATCATGAAACTATTTTATGTCTTCATTATCTGATACTATGAGATACTGAGCACTTGACTCATAGTTAGTGTGACTGAGAAACTGAATTTTTCACTTGAGCGCATTTTGATTCATCTAAGTTTCAATGGCCACATGTGACTAGTGAGTGACAATCTTTATGAACACCGCAGCCCTAAATGACCAAACAAGAGGTAACAAGGTTTTTCAAGTCACAATGATAGAGATTAAATCTCAAATTTAAATGAAAAGAGACAACCAACAGCTTACGTAACTGCTAGATCTTTTCCAAGGGCCAGGAAGGATCCTGGATGGCACCAGGTGTTGGACAGTGCAGGGAAAGGAAACGGCCAGAGAGGCAGTTGGATCCTCAGTCCCCCAACCAGCCCACAGAGGGCTGGCCTTGCATATAGCTGGCTAGTGCAGGATAGACGGGGTTTCTGTATTTCACATGTGGTTAATCTCTTGGGGCCAAAGTGCTGTTTCTGCTATCAGGCAGATTAACTGTGTATTTATGGCCCTGCCTGGAGAGTCCAAAATAAGCCATAAACAGTTCCAAACAGCATAGTCAGATCCAGCCTAGGGCCTGCTCTTTCTGTATACAAGAGACCAATTTGTTGTAAACTGCTAAAAGGGTGGGGGTGGGGGGAAACAAGCCCTTTTCTTTGTGGGATGCAGTGCCAGAGTGATAAGGTGAGCAGGCCCCAGGCTTGAGACTAGGTGCCTCTTGGCTCTGCACTTTGGACAAAATGAGAAACCCGAGATGATACGGGAGGGAGATGATAGCCCGTCAAGAAAGCAGCTGCCGGCACTGAGGCACTTGGAGCTGCTCCTCTTTTATCAGGAGCAGCTGTAAGTGATGGATGCAGCCTCCAATTTATGTGTTCGCTTCTCTTGCTTTGACTTGAAAGTAAGGAGTAAATTTAAAAAAAAAAAAAAACTATGGTTGTTCATTGAGGATTTTTCTCCTGAACTCTTCTCAGAAACAGCCTCGGCAACGCTATCATAGGAGGTTTCCCCTCATTAAGAAACTGTATAAGACAGTTATTATAATAGTACCTCTGGAAACAAAACAAGGTTGTGTCTTACCTACACAACATTCAGATGCCATTTCAGTACTAATATAGTGACTTAAAATTCCTGTGTTTTGTTTGCCTGGAGGAGACAGAACTGTTGTATCTTTGACCTAAAAATGTTGTATCTTTGACCAAGGAATTCCATTTTTAAGAGTTTATCCTAAGGAAAAAAGTCAGATGTACACAAACATCAATGCTCACACATGTTTATTCCAATGGCATTAATAACAAAAGAAACTATGTAAATATCCAAAATAAGGATTAACATTGGTATAATTTTACACAGCCATGACAAATTTACCACTCTAGAAATGTTTGGTAATTTAGGAAAAAGCACATTTTTATGGTGTTAAAGGAAAAGAGCAGAATGGTTTATGGTGTGGGATCCCAAATTTCTTAGATCCATGGCTTTGGCTGTGAGTATGGCTATTTAGAAACACACTGAGAAAATATTTCAAAAGATTTGTGGAGATAATCTTTGGAGAGTGAGATTGTGAATCATCATTACCTTCCTCTTCTATACTTTGCTGATGTTTCTGAAATTAGTATAGGATAAAATCCAAAGGATTCCTCAACTCATGGCCGCCTAGCAGCCAGGAGAATGAAAAGGATCTAAGGTCATTGAGACTGATAATAATAATAATAATAGCTCCTTGGGACTTCCCAGTCTGAGTTTTCTTTTTCTGACCCAATAAACACAACAGCTAACCTCATTTACAGCCAGCTTCCTGGTAAATTTAACATCATTCCAGGCTTGCAAAGAGTTTTCCTCAACATTCACCAGTAGATTTTATTTTCCCCACATGTGCTGAAAGAAATGGGTTTCCCCCAATGTGTTTATGTGCTGGTTAAGAAGAAAGTATTTCTTCTCATACCATTAGAGTCTTACAGACATTCTATTTGTATTCCCAATTCTCATTAGTCATAACCATCCCTCTGCCTTGCTCTAAGCTGCTTTCCAATTGAGAAATAATGGAGGATGTAAACTCCATAAGCCCAGGAATTTTGTCTGTGTTGCTCAATGCTGTAACTGCATCACTAAAAGCAGTGTCTAGTACATGTGCTGTGTTTAGTCACTCCGTTGTAACCGACTCTGCAACACCATGGACTATAGCTCATCAGGTTCCTCTGTTCATGGAGATTCTCCAGGCAAGAACATTGGAGTGGGTTGCCATGCCCTCCTCCAGGGGATCTAACCAACGCAGGCATCAGGTCCATCCCACTGCAGGTGGATTCTTTACCATCGAGCCACCAGGGAAATCCATCTGGTACATAGTAGACACTAAATTAATACTGAATCAATGGATGGGTGGATGGATGAATGAAACCTATCATATCAAAATTTTGCAAAGTGAGCTACAGTTTTAGGTAAACTACTGAGTCAAATTCTGCACTTTGGAGGCCCCATAATAAAGCAAGTTTTTAGTCAAAACATAAATGCCAATAGATAAATGAGCCTAAGATACACAATAAGACCAAACTAAAAATAAGGAACTAAGAAGCTCTAATTCTCTTAATTTAGCAAACTGTGTTTGACTTAACAGTTTATGTCAAACAAGCAATAGTACTTAGAGTCTGTAGTCAACCATCCCGGTATTTAAGGTACAGTTTTCCTTCTTTGCTACTTCATGACTTTTCTGTCACCTATAATAGCAGATTTTATTTTCCAAAAATGCCTGCAACAATGTCTCCCATTCCGTGTGTACTTCTGAAATGTGGCTTTGCCTTTCCCTCATTTAAATGTAGTCTACTTCTTAGTCACCTGAGTGTACCTGGTGACTGCTTTAGCCAGTAGACTATGGGAGTGATGAGCTGCCATTTTTTCATGTTGTCTGCTGGACAGACCTTATGGAGAGACTCCTTTGAACCCAAGTGAACCTTTGTGTCTTAATGCCAGTACCATATGTTTTGATTATATACCTTTATAATGTTTTGAAATCAGAAGGGTAAGGTATGTAGCTTTTGTCTTCTTTCTCAAGATTGCTTTGATTATTTGAGGTCCTTTTTATTTCATTTGAATTTGAGAATTTTTTTTCCCTGTGGGAAAAAAATAACTGGAATTTGCGTAGGGATTGTGTTCAATCTGTAGATCATTGTGGGTAGTACGGACATTTTAACAAATCAAGTCTTCTAATCTATGAACATGAGATATGTTTTCATTTATTTGTGTCTTCATTAAAGTACAGCTTTATAGTTTTCAGTGTACAAGCCTTTCACCTTCATAGTAAAGTATATTCCTGTGTATTTTATTGTTTTGATGCTATTGTAAATGGGATTGTTTTCTCAATTCCCTTTTCAGGTAATTCATTTTTAGTTGCTATAAAAATGCAGCTGATTTTTATTTTGATTTTGTATCCTTCAATTTTGATGAACTCATTTATTAGTTCTAACAGTTTCTTTTTTTCTTTCTAGAAACTTGAAGGTTTCTAAATATAAAATTGTGCCATCTGTGAACAAAGATAACTTTACTTCTTTCTTTACAATACATTTTACTTCTTTTTCTTTCCTAATTGCCCTGACTGATATTTCCAGTACTGTGTTGGACAGATGTGGCAAAAGTGGACATTCTTGTCTTACTCTTAATCTGAGAAGAAAAGCTTTCAGTTTTCCACCACTGAGTATGGTGTCAACTGTGGGCTTTTCATACATTTGTTTCTTTAAGTCATCTATGATTTCCTTACTTTTTCCTACTTGTGGACATCTGAAATTATGAAGTGTGGTAAACTTTGATTGGCCTTCCCTAGTAGCTCAGGTGGTAAAGCATCCACGTGCAATGCAGGAGGCCTGGGTTCAAGCCCTGGGTGGGGGAAGATCTCCTGGAGAAAGAAATGGCAACCCACTTCCAGCATACTTGCCTGGAGAATCCCTTGGACAGAGGAGCCTGCTGGGTCACAGTCCACGGAGTTGCAGAGAGTCAGACATGACAAAACACGCACAAAACTTTGATTAATGTGATTACACACAGAGAATTCAGTTCTAAGACCTTTCTAGTTTTTCCGTTTGGACCTTTTCTCAATAAATATGAAAGAATTCCCATTCTTTTATTCTCTTCTTTAAAAATATAATATTTAAGTGTGTCACATTATTTTACAGTCCTGTCTTATCACAAACACATTAAATAAGAATCAACCTACACTGGCGCTGTTTGTCCTGGCATCATTCATTTCCTGGGAGCTGGTATATTTGTTATGCAACTCAGAAGACTAGGCTAACTGCTGACATAACAATAAGCGCAGCTGCAAGCTGAAAAAATACTCAGATTTCCCACAGGACAGTTTTGAAAAACTGTATTGCTTGTAGCAGACAAAATGACTAAATTCAGCCCCATGAATAAAATAAAAAATGTGACCTATTTTTCTGAGGAAAAAAAGGAGGGAAGGGTTCTCTATGCATGAACTATGTCTGCAGGTTTAATGGGCAATGTGGTTAATATAATTCCATACTAAACAAAGAAAAAAACTGGCTGGTTAATTCTATGGCAAAGGACCCATCTATGTACACAAACCTCATGACCTGGGATCCACATTACCTAATAAAGCACTATCTAACACATGTAGCTATTAAGCCATGAAATATGACTAAGATGACTGAGAAACTGAGTTTTTTATTTATTTTCATTTTAATTTTAAACTTATGATCAGCTCAGTTATTGGGAAAAAAAATTTAAGTATGCTTAGAGTAAGCTGTTGTGTGAATCTACTTTTTCAACCACAAATTTTTACAAACTACAGTTCACTTATTTCTGATACAAATTTAGGGCCCAATTAGAAATGTACTCTAACTGGAAAATTTAGACCAATTTCACAGATTTCGCTTGACAAAGAGAATGTAAAATATTAATAATTTTTAGCATCTATTACGTCTTTAAGTAATAGTATTTGAGACATACTAAGTTAAACAAAATTTACAGTAGAGATTAATTTTGCATATTTCTTTACATTTAAATCACTTACATGTCTTGCCTTATATTTCTATTCAATAGTCTTGACCTACAGACTGCCACCATCAAGCCACAAAACAAAGCTATCTTACTCTGTAGCATTGCTTTAATGGCTGCTGCTGCTGCTGCTGCTGCTGCTGCTGCTAAGTCGCTTCAGTCGTGTCCGACTCTGTGCGACCCCATAGACGGCAGCCCACCAGGCTCCGCTGTCCCTGGGATTCTCCAGGCAAGAACACTGGAATGGGTTGCCATTTCCTTCTCCAGTGCTTTAATGGCTACTAGTGATAAACTATTTGTGCTCCTATCTTCAACCAATCCCTTATTTTGCTCACAGAATCCCATCTACCAGAGATGATTTACAAAATCTAAAAGCAGAAATGAGACAAACATGTAAATCAACCTGGTGTTCCCATGAACCCTCTTTTTATGGATCTATATACGAGGGCTTCATTCCTCAGGGTAACTCAGCTATGTAGTGGCAGACCAGCACTGAAACTCAGGTATTCTTAATACCAAAAATGTATGCTTTTCCCCTAAGAATGGTCCTCATACCACATGCATCAAAATCATTTGCAATGAGAAACAGACAGATACAGGCTTCTGTAAAATCCCCCAACTGTTAACAGGCAAGGAAGGAAGGAGTCTAAAGTAAAAAATTTAAAGAGAATGTTATCCTGCATGTAAGAAAAACTGCCTGAAATAGAATTAAGGTATGGGCAGGAAAACTCACACAGAAATATCTTAGCACAGGTACAGCCCCCTTGAGAGGATCAAAGAAGTAATGAGGATAAGGTATGGAGACTTTATAATGGTTCAGAGCCATTATAAAACTTTATAAACAGTTCAGAGCCCAGAACTGTTTAGCAGCTGTGTCTACGGCAGGGAAGGCTTAGGGAGAGGGCTGCTCAGAGATGGCATTGATGGATATAAAAGCTCATAACTTGTGCTGAATCTAAAGAGTAATGGTGTTTGGTGTTGCCACTACCTGCTTTTATCTACAGCTGCCTTTCCCTTTGTGCTCTAGTCAAATATTTAGATTAGAGTAAAATCACTACACAATTGGTTGATCGATTTTAAACAATAGATTGTGATTAAATACATATAATATTAATGCTAACCATGGCTCAACTAAAAGTAACTTAATCTGTTTATGTTTACTTCATAGGCATTTGTGATTTTGCAATCATTAATGGAATTGCTGTTTATCAATACATAGAGTGGACCTTCAACATACACTTGTTGAATAAATGGAAATAAAACCAGAGTTTTTTACTTAAATGTAAGAATTCCATAGGGGAAAAAATTAAGCACACTATGAGCCAAAACATAAATCATGTGACGACAGAATGGTTAAAGCGTCTGCCTGGAATGCAGGAGACCCGGGTTCGATCCCTGGGTCTGGAAGATCCCCTGGAGAAGGAAATGGCAACCCACTCCAGTACTCTTGCCTGGAGAATCCCACGGAGGGAGGAGCCTGGTAGGCTACAGTCCATGGGGTCGCAAAGAGTCGGACACAACTGAGCGACTTCACTACTTCACTACAGTAGAGAGAATAACAAAGAGAACACTTAGTTTTGTATGTGACATGCATATATTGTGAATAAACAAAATTTCAAGATAGAGTAGTTAGAAAATAGAAGGAGAAAATAACTCCCTGTGGGTTTTTACAAGGGAATTATGCTTGGTATCTATTAGGGTTACTGATTGTCAAGCTACTTGTAGGAGAATTTAAGCATACAAAGAGGATAGAGGGTTAGAAGTGGTAACAAAGTGAAATAGAATCTAAAGACACCTAGTGGTCCCATGGTTAAGAATTCTTGCAATGCAGGGAACGTGGGTTCAATCCCTAGTGGAACTAAGACCGTACATGCTATGGAGCAGTGAAACATCCCACATGATGCAGTGAAAACCACATATGCCACAAGGAAGACCTGACACAGCCAAATAAATAAATATTGGGCTTCCCTTGTGGCCTAGCTGGTAAAGAATCCACCTGAGGTGCAGGAGACCGGGGTTCAATCCCAGGGTTGGGAAGATACCCTGGAAAAGGGAAAAGCTACCCACTCCAGTATTCTGGCCTGGAGAATTCCGTGGACTATATAGTCCATGGGGTCGCAAAGAGTCAGACACAACTGAGCAACTCTCACTTTCACTTTCAAGCCAAAGTTGGCCACTCTGCCATGAGGAAGGATCTGTGGGTCTTCTCTCAGTGATCGACAATCAGGATTTCTTTTTTTACTCTTTAATTGTGGCTAAAAAATAACATAAATTTTCTAACTAACCATTTTTAAGTATATAGTTCAGTGATATTCAGTATTTTAATACTTTATGCAACCAATCTCCAGAACTTTTTCATCTTGCAAACTTGAAATGCTATACCCATTATGTGAAAGTGAAAGTTGCTCAGTCCTGTCTGACTCTTTGAAGCCCCATGGACTGTAGCCCATGAAATTCTCCACACCAGAATACAGGAGTGAGTAGCCTTTCCCTTCTCCAGAAGAACTTCCCAACCCAGAATCTATCCACATCGCCTTCATTGCAGGCAGATTCTTTACCAACTGAGCTATCACAGAAGCCCATTAAATAACAACTCATTTTCCACTTCCCAGTTTCCCTGGAAACTACTAGCCTTCCTGTTTGCATGAATTTAACTACTGTTGATACTTCATATAAATGGAATCATACACTATTTGTCTTTTGTGTCTTGCTTACTTAATTAGCCAGATGTCCTCAGGATCCTTTCATGCTGTAGCATGTATCAGACTTTTCTTCCTTATTACATCCGAAAAATATTCCATTGGATATGTATACCACATTTTGTTCATCTGTAAATCCACTGATGGACACATGGGTTGCTTCCACTTTTTTTTCCCTGATGTTTCCATCATACTAAGTTCTGAACTCAATATGTCCTCCAATTTTTAAAACTCATGCTAAGTTGCTTCAGTCATGTCTGACTCTTTGTGATCCCATGAACTGTAGCTCACCAGACTCTTCTGTCCATGGATTTTCAGGACTGGAAAAGATCAATTTTCATTCCAATCCCAAAGAAAGACAATGCCAAAGAATGCTCAAACTACCATGCAGTTGCAGTTATTTCTTCTTCTTTTTTAATACTTTATTCCACGTTACAGTACTGTATTTGTTTTGCCATACATTGACATGAATCAGCCACAAGTGTACACGATCTCCCAATGCCGAAGCCCCCTCCCACCTCCCTCCCCATATCATCACCCTGGATCATCCCGTGCACCAGCCCCAAGCATCCTGTATCCTGTATTGAACATAGACTGGCGCTTCGTTTCTTACATGATAGTATACATGTTTCAGTGCCATTCTCCCAAATCATCCCACCCTCTCCCTCTCCCTCAGAGTCCAAAAGTCCGTTCTATACCTCTGTGTCTCTTTTGTTGTCTCACTAACAAGTTTATGCTCAAAAACCCTCAACCTAGACGTTAGCAGTATGTGAATCAAGAACTTCCAGATGTACAAGCTGGGTTTAGAAAAGGCAGAGGAATCAGAAATCAAACTGCCAACACTCATTAGCTCATGGAGAAACCAAGGTACTTCCACAAAAACATCTATTTCTGCATCATTGAAAATCTTTGACTGTGTGGATCATGACAAACTGTGAAAATTCTTAAAGAGATGGGAATACCAGACCACCTTACTTGTCTCCTGAGAAATCTGTGTGGGGTCAAGAAGCAACAGTTAAAACTGGACATGGAACAATGGAGTGGTTCAAAATTGGGCAAGGAGTACGACAAGGCTGTATATTGTCACACCACTTATTTAACTTATATGCCAAGTACATCTTGTGAAATGCCAGGCTGGATGAACCACAAGCTGGAATCAAGATTGCCAGGAGAAATATCAACAACCTCAGATATGCAAATGATAGCATTCTAATGGCAGAAAGTGAAGAGGAACTGAAGAACCTCTTGAGAAGAGTGAAAGAAGAGAGTGAAATAAGCTGGCTTGAAATTCAACATTCAAAAACTAAGGTCATGGAATATGGTTCCATTACTTCATGGTGAATAGAAGGGGGAAAAGTGGAAGCAGTGATAGATTTTATTTTCTTGATCTCCAAAGACACTGCAGATGATGATTTCAGCCATAAAATTAAAAGATGCTTGCTCCTTGGAAGGAAAGGTATGACAAACCTAGACAATGTACTGAAAAGCAGAGACATCACTTTGCTAACAATGGTCTGTATAGTCAAAGCTATGGTTTTTTCAGTAGTCATGAACAGATGTGAGAGCTGGATCATCATAAAGAAGGTTGAGCACCAAAGAATTGATGCTTTCTAATTGCAGTGCTTGAGAAGACTCTTGAGAGTCCCTTGGATTGCAAGATCAAACCAGTCAATCCTAAAAGAAATCAACTCTGAATATTCATTGGAAGAACTGATGCTAACACTGAAAGTCCATTAATTTGGCCACCTAATGTGAAGAGCCGGTTCTCTGGAAAAGACCCTGATGCTGGGGAAGACTGAGGGCAAAAGGAAAAGAGGGTAGGACAAGAAGAGATGGTTAGATAGCATCCCCAACTCTATGGAATTGAACTTGAGAAAATTCTGGGAGATACTGGAGAACAGAGGATTCTGGCATTATATAACCCAAGGGGTTGCAAAGAGTCAGACATGACTTGATGATGGAATAATAACATTTCCTTGAGAGCTTTGGTTGTGATTACTTGGTCCTGTTCCAATTTGTCATTTATGTTACTGCAGGACGCAGCCCAGAGTCTGGAAATATGCTTATACATGAGATGAATTGATTACAACTTGTTATTCATAGATCTTTCTCTTTCTATCTAGTTTCAAATATGGATGAGCTTTATGTCATGTAAATAGAAGGTACTTATATAATTGGTGGCACAGCCATGGTTTAGAATTGCATACAGCATCAGTCACAGTCCTACCCTCTTAACCTGAAGCTTGAGAATAAATAGGTCACACTGGTGGTCCAGCCAGAGGATTCCTGTTAGACCTTTCAGACTGTGTTACATCAGCCAAGTGACATAACATTGAGCCTCAATTTTCTCAGCAATAGAACAGGGACACTGGATGAACTCCAGGATCACCAGCAACCTCTCTCTTTACAAAGAGCCTTGCTGGGTTATTACAAAATAGAAGTCAGTAGCCAACTGACGTCCATCTAGTCAAGGCTATGGTTTTTCCTTTGGTCATGTATGGATGTGAGAGTTGAACTGTGAAGAAGTTTGAGCACCAAAGAATTGATGCTTTTGAACTGTGGTGTTGGAAAAGGCTCTTGAGAGTCCCTTGGACTGCAAGGAGATCCAACCAGTCCATTCTGAAGGAGATCAGCCCTGGGATTTCTTTGGAAGGAATGATGCTAAAGCTGAAAGTCCAGTACTTTGGACACCTCATGCAAAGAGTTGACTCATTGGAAAAGACTCTGATGCTGGGAGGGATTAGGGGCAGGAGGAGAAGGGGACGACAGAGGATGAGATGGCTGGATGGCATCACTGACTTGATGGACGTGAGTCTGGGTGAACTCCGGGAGTTGGTGATGGATAGGGAGACCTGGTGTGCTGTGAATCATAGGGTAGCAAAGAGTCAGACACGATGGAGTGACTGAACTGGACGGAACTGAACTGAACAATGTAATGAAATGAAAGTTAGTAATAAAGTACATAGTGACATATAATCAGTCAGCCATTACTATGAGTTCACCCAGACTCGCGTCCACCAAGCCAGTGATGTCATCCAGCCATCTCATCCTCTGTCGTCCCCTTCTTCTCCCGCCCCCAATCCCTCCCAGCATCAGTCTTTTCCAGTGAGTCACCTCTTTGCATGAGGTGGCCAAAGTACTGGTGTTTCAGCTTCAGCATCATTCCTTCAAAAGAAATCTCAGGGTTGATCTCCTTCAGAATGGACTGGTTGGATCTCCTTGCAGTCCAAGGGTCTCCCAAGAGTCTTCTCCAACACCACAGTTCAAAAGCATCAATTCTTCAGCGCTCAGCCTTCTTCACAGTCCAACTCTCACATCCATACATGACAACTGGAAAAACCATAGCCTTGACTTTACAGACCTTAGTCAGCAAAGTATGTCTCTGCTTTTGAATATGCTATCTAGGTTGGTCACAACTTTTCTTCCAAGGAGTAAGCGTCTTTTAATTTCATGGCTGCAATCACCATCTGTAGTGATTTTGGAGCCCCCAAAATAAAGTCTGACACTGTTTCCCCATCTACTTCCCATGGAGTGATGGAACCAGATGCCATGATCTTCGTTTTCTGAAGGTTGAGCTTTAAGTCAACTTTTTCACTCTCCTCTTTCATTTTCATCAAGAGGCTTTTTAGTTCCTCTTCATTTTCTGCCATAAGGGTGGTGTCATCTGCATATCTGAGGTTATTGATATTTCTCCCGGCAATCTTGATTCCAGCTTGTGTTTCTTCCAGTCCAGCATTTCTCATGATGTACTCTGCATAGAAATTAAATAAGCAGGGTGACAATATACAGCCTTGACATACTCCTTTTCCTATTTGGAACCAGTCTGTGGTTCCATGTCCAGTTCTAACTGTTGCTTCCTGGCCTGCATACAGATTTCTCAAGAGGCAGGTCAGGTGGTCTGGTATTCCCATCTCTTTCAGAATTTTCCACAGTTTATTGTGATCCACACAGTCAAAGGCTTTGGCATAGTCAATAAAGCAGAAGTAGATGTTTTTCTGGAACTCTCTTGCTTTTTCCATGATCCAGCAGATGTTGGCAATTTGATCTCTGTTTCCTCTGCTTTTTCTAAAACCAGCTTGAACATCAGGAAGTTCACTGTTCACATATTGCTGAAGCCTGGCTTGGAGAATTTTGAGCATTACTTTACTAGCGTGTGAGATGAGTGCAATTGTGCGGTAGTTTGAGCATTCTTTGGCATTGCCTTTCTTCAGTCCCGTGGCCACTGCTGAGTTTTCCAAATTTGCTGGCATATTGAGTGCAGCACTTTCACAGCATCATCTTTCAGGATTTGAAATACCTCTACTGGAATTTCATCACCTCCACTAGCTTTGTTCATAGTCATGCTTTCTAAGGCCCACTTCACTTCACATTCCAGGATATCTGGCTCCAGGTGAGTGATCAAACCATCATGATTATCCAGGTCATGAAGATCTTTTTGTACAGTTCTTCTGTGTATTCTTGTCATCTCTTCTTAATATCTTCTAATAGACATTTATTTCTTACTCATGTATCTAACCATTGGCTTGAGTTTGGCTGATCTAGGCTGGCTCAGCTACTTTGTTTTAGATCTGTTCCATGTTTCTCACCCTCTTGGGGCCAACAGACAATGGGGTAGGAGATAAAGATGCTTTGGGCAGAAGTGCAAAAGAAGGTTCACATCTTAAGCCTCACATTAGTTAACATCCCATTGGCCAAACAAGTAAAATGGCCAAGTGCAGAATCAAGGCATTGGGTAATCCACTCTGCCCACCATGAGACCATGGCAAAGATGTCACATAAAGTATTACCACAGGGCTTCCCTGTGGACTGGGATCAATAGCCTGTGCAATGACCTAAATAACCATAGCTGTATAAAGACAGAAGGGATTGTCAATTGAACATCTAATGATTTTACCTTCATCTTCAGATAACAATTTTCTAATATGGAGTCTCTATTCTATTCTGTAAGTTCCCTCAAAATATTTTTGTCTCACACATACATTACTAATATGCCTATTATTGCACTTAGTGCTGGGTTTGTTTGTTTTTTAAGTCATACCCTGAATCTGAAAAAATGGCAGGGTGGAAGCACCAGAAGAGAAGAGATCCTGATGGTCCTTTCCATCCTACTCCCATCACCCAGGAGAGGAGAAAAGCTCAGTGTGCAGGCATCACTGTTTTTGTTGAAAGGAGTCAAGGAGCCTAGAGAGTGTTTAGATTTGAATTGACTTCTTGTTGGTTGTCCAAGTTAGAGGTCATTGATGTCTATGATACTTTGCTACTAAATCACTTCAGTCATGTACAACTCTGTGTGACCCCATAGATGGCAGCCCACCAGGCTCCTCCATCCCTGGGATTCTCCAGGCAAGAATAATGGAGTGGGTTGCCATTTCCTTCTCCAGTGCATGAAAGTGAAGAGTGAAAGGGAAGTCACTCAGTCATATCCGACTCTTAGCAACCCCATGGACTGCAGCCTACCAGGCTCCTCTGTCCATAGGATTTTCCAGGCAAGAGTACTGGAGTGGGGTGCCATTGCCTTCTCTGCTATAATACTTTGGGATATGCCAACATAAGATCTCAGGAGATTCCAGGAGGAAGAACAGCTCATAATCTCACAGTGAAATCTAAATGAGTCATGGGTGTTTATAGAGAACTCTGTGGCTTGTTTCTTTTCTCCCATCCCTCCATCAGAGAGAAAAACTTTCCTAGCAAACATACTCACAAACAGAGACATACACCCCTCAGACTAACACCAGGAAAACTGCTAAGACGAGGCTTTGTTGACATGAGAGACTGTGATGTAGTGAGCCAGAATTGCTGCCTGCTGGGTGGAGACAACAAGGCAGTGTTAAGGGCCTGTGTTTAGACAAGCACTTGAGCCCACCAAAAGTAAGAAAAACCTACCACTGTCAGTCAGCCCTGTAGATGCACCCCACTTCCCAAACAGTATCCCCCAATGCAAAAATGTTGATTTAAATTATTCGTGCTAATGTGAGTGTGGGATAAGGTGATGTGATTCTTGGCTTTCTGACAGGAAGCTGTGAATGATGTGGTAATGGTATATATATAGCCCAGCCTGGATGCAGGAGAAGAAAGCAGGACTGTGAAATCACAGCAGGACCCTGCCATTTGCTGCCCTGCTGAGTGCGACAGACACACACAGGGCTATGTCCAGGTCTGTCAGCAGAGGTAACCAGACGAGCACCAGGAGTCCAGAAAAATCCTCAAGCTCCACCCAGAAGATTATATGAAGAATATCAAGCAGAGAGAAAGTGTGACTCTTTATATTTTAATTACAAGGAATAGAAAATTGCTAAATAGATTATGTGTTCACAGAAGAGCTTGAAAAATAACTACAGTGTGTAGGTTTCCACTAACTTCCTGTGTGACCTGCCTTCAGTGTCAACATCCTTGCACTAGAGGTTGGTGATTCTGAGATACTTAGTTTCATGAAACTAGAAAGAAAAGAAATTTTATGTTGATTTTTAAAAGAAAATAATGGCTCCAAAATTTTGGTCATCACTCTTAGAATGATCATAATATGAAGAGTATACTTTTAAAAAAATTAGACTGGAAAATAAACTGGCTCTCAAAATATCCATAATTTCTATCACCAGAGGTCTGAAGGGGTTTACTACAGACAGGGGAATTAATTGGAGATGGAGTAAGAGAACTTTAAAAATCTTTGAAAATCACATCTGCTTGGCAGATGACATGGCAAAGATGTCATGCCGTGTATGGCAAATTCTTCCTTTTTTTTTCAATCACATAGTCCTTTGGCCATAGATTTCCTGCCCCCAACAATGTTACCAAAATTCAACATGTGAAGAGATAGCATGATTATGCCAAAAGGGTTTGATTTTTTTAATTCCTATATGAAGAGTATAGTGTGATATTAAACTCACTCATTGTCACAGGAAGAATCTTCAGTCAAGCTTGAAATAAGACATAGACATGTTGCTCCATCCTAACTCATTCAATGAAAACATCTTCTGTTGCATCCAATGCCCTCACACACACCCAATACCCAGAAGATTATGTGGAGAATATCAAGCACAATGACACCACATGTGCTTGTTGGACATAATGAAATCATTGCTGCTCATTCTGCTGTTTCCAAAGTCACGTTATAAAATCTTTCAAAAGTTTCTGCTGTGAGATGGGTTTAGGTTGAATCCCATACACAGCCTATGATTTGGAGGCAGCCCTCAGCCTCTTGATTTCTGATCTTATGTCAGTAAGACAAAGAAGATGGCTTTTTCATGCAAGAATAACTCAGATTCTGAGGAGATGGAAGACGGTGGAGGAGTAAGATGGGGAGATCACCAGCCTCCTCACAAATACATCAAAAACTTGTCAAGATATGGAACAACTCCTACAAAGCAACGTCTAGGAGACAGCAGAAGACTAGGGTCCTCCAGGCAGGCAGGCTAAGCTCTCTGAAATGATAAAACAACAAAACTCTGTACAACAATTATCTTTTAATTTAAAAATAAATATTTTTTAAAAGAATAATTTTTTTTTTACTTTTAAGTTTGACACAGCACTTTTTCACTAAGCATGTTTCTTTCCACTCCTTTCCAAACCTCACAATTGATCTCAACCCCAGCAGATATTTGGTAGATCTAAGATCTGGTAAAGAAACGAGCCCTTAAACTTGACATGTTCAGAAGTGGACAGGGTGGGGGGGCAGTGGTAAGGGAACCACCACGCTGATTTGGAAAAATTTCTTAAACTCTTTAAATGTCCATGAATACTCTCCCACACCTAGGGTCCCAGAAAGTCTGTACAAGAAACATGACAAAAACACCAGCTATAACCCTGATGTTTTCTTAAAGCATACATTTAGTCTGGGGATTAGTAAGGGAAAAAGAAAAACTGTATGAAACTGAATCAGATTTTATAGTAAGGTGGTAAAAAGCAAGTCCATTGGGACTGAATTAACTCTGGCAAATTACAGAGAGAAAAAAAAAATCAGGTAAGTCGTTTTAAATTTAAACCCGAGCAAACAAATTAATTTTGTTGTGATTCCAGACCACTTCTTGCCCTCATCTGAGGAGAAGAAGTAGTTCATTTTACAGCCTGGGATGAACAACTGCTGGTCTTTATGCTCTCGATAATTCCTTGAGGTTGCTTTGTTTTTGTTTTTGTTTTTGTTTTTTTTTAACTCTAAAAATGTTTGAAATTGAACTACACCCTCATAAGCTAGAAACCTTAAATTGGTAGCAAGGCCTAGCTTCTCTCCTAGAAACATTTTTTTTCCTAACATCTGACCCTAGTGACTCCTCCCTACATGACCCGTCCCATTGGATCCCATAAAGACAGGCACCCACGGCTGAATTTGAGTCCAGACACCATATTTTGGGGAATGACTAAAAATACCAGCCCACCTATTTTTAGCATGGAGAATAAACATTATCTGTGTGTTTCTTTGGCTCCCAGGAGATTGTTTTTAGTCACAGAATTGAATATCCCTTCTTCCCGCCATGGATTATTTTTAAAATGCGGGCTCAGAAATAACCCACATACATAACATCGAAGGCCTGACTGCCCTCAAAAGTAGAAATATACTGTGCAGAATCAAAGCTAGTGGATTACATGTGCAATAAACAAAGGCCAGAGGCCTAGAGAACCAAAACAATTTTGCTGAAGACTTGCCACACTCTGATACTGTGTTAAAAATTAACACTTTGGGTTGGAAAAAAGCAGAAACTCATAATCTATAAAATGATCCAGGTGAGAAGTACCATGGGAATTAGGGGTGAAGAGGGAATGAAGGATAGGATGGACTAGGTTGGAAGGACTATTCAGAGGCAAAGGAAGAGGCTTCATTAATTTGATCAACTGGGGAAAAGAGAAAGCTAAAGTTCATGCCCTTTCTATTGCTTTTTAAACTGTAATATTAGATCTTCCTTGTTAAAGACTGTGGAGATACTGGTAACAGGAAAGAACTAATGCCCAGCACTTCATTTACAAGGATCCTGGCCACAGAGCCCAAGCTTTCTAGAGCCCCCTTCTGGGTCCTACCCAGCAAAACCTTCCCAATGGGACAGAATCCATGAGGCCAAGGGGATGTGCCTAAGGTGCCCACACTTACCTCTGTCATAGGTTTAAAAGTGTCCTCCAAAAACTCATATGTTGAAGTCTCTTATTTAGAAATAGTCTTTGCTGATGTAATCAAGTTAGGACGAGGTCATTAGAGTGGACCCTAATCAAGTGTGAAAGGTATTCTTATAAAAGGGGATATTTGGACACAGACATAAACACAGAGAAAATGCTATGTGAAGATGAAGGCAGAGATCAAGGTGATGCATCTACAAGCTGTGTGTGTGTGTGTGTGTGTGTGTATGTGTGTGTGTGTGTGTCTGTGTGTGTGTGTTCATCGCTTAGTCATGTCTGACTCTTGGCAACCCCATGGACTGTAACTCACCAGATTCCTCTGACCATGGAATTTTTCTAGGCAATAATACTGGAGTGGGTTACCATTCCCTTCTCCAAGGAATCTTTCCAACTCAGAAATCAAACCCAGGTCTCCCTTATTGCAGGCAGATTCTTTAAGGTCTGAGCCACCAGGGGAAGCCCATCTATGAGATAAGAAATGCCAAAGATGTCCAGAAAACCCCAGAAGCCAGGAGAGATGGATGGAATAGATTCTCTATTCACAGCCCTTGAAAACAACCAACCTGGACTTCCTTGGTGGTCTAGGGGTTAAGAATCCACCTGCCAATATAGGGGACTCCACTTTGATCTCTGGTCTGGGAAGATTCCACATACCGCAGAGTAACTAAGCCCATGTGCCACAAAACTGAGCCCATATGCCTTCTGCAACAAGAGAAGCTGCAGCAGTGAGAAACCTGCGCACCACAACTAGAGGGTAGCCCTGCTTGCCACAACTAGAGAAAGCCCTATGCACCACAACAAAGACCCAGCACAGCCAAAAAAAAAAAAAAAATTTTTTTTTTTGTTAAATAAATACAAAAACCAACCCTGCTGATACCTAATCTCAGACCTCTAGCCTCCAGAACTGTGAGGCAATACATATCTGTTAACACTACCCAGTTTGTGGTACTTTGTTAAAGAAGTCCTAGCAATCTAATACACCTTCCTTCTAGACCACACCACAGTACCCAGGACCCAAGAATCTCCTGAGCCCTATTCCAGGGTCTTCATTCTCCAGTTCCCCAAGCCTATCCTTCCACACTCAGAATGTCATGGGCTCAAGACGTGGCCATGAGACAACTATTTGTGTGGTATATATCCCAGGGTGCACGGAAGAAGCCTCTGCTGTTGCAGGAACTGGAGGTGGGAGAGAAGAGATGCAGGCTGACAGCTAAAGGCCTACAGCTGGGGTCAACTCCCCCAAGTAGCACAAACAGAGAATGCATGGACTTTAAGAATTATAAATTCAAACCTTGCCTTCCAGGTAAAGAAGAAGATACATTTGTCAAGATAGGAAGCAAAATTTTGTTTATCTTTAAAGATCTCTTAGCTTTATTTCTAACTTTTAAATATTCTTACATGGAGTACATGAGCCTCCTTCTGTAGTCTGGCCTCAGGCGCTCACAGGAGGTTAGGAGTGGGTTGTCCTGTTGATTTCATACCAAGATGCCACCATCCACTCCCTCCATCTGAAATAAGCCCCACATGGCATCAGCCTTACATTTGGAAATGTAATCACTATATATCCAAGGGTAAACCCTGTGGCCTCCTGTCTGATGAAATGTTATTTGCTTTGCCAAAAAAGACATGTTGAATGCAAAACCTAAAAATAAAAATTCTTTAGCTAAAATTTCCCACCAGAGATTATTTTTTAAAAAACTATCAAGTTCTAAATGGGAAAGAAAAAAAAAATGTTTTGGGAAGGTCCAGTGTTAGATGGCAAAGCAGTCTGGATCCATGTAGCTTCACTGAAGCTCAATTCCTTAGAATTAAGTGAATTTCAAGGCTGGACCCCCTACCCTCCATTTCAGAGGGCTATCCTCGGCTCACTTAAAGATCTGCCAGGCCAAGACAATTTATAGGAAAACAGGATATTGTACAAATACAGATTAACTAATACCATGGCTTGAGATCTTGAAATCTGGAGGAAATCGATAACTCGGGACCATAGGAATCTAAGCAGGCAGTGGTGCCAAATGGCTCATGTTTTCAGGGGATTGGAACATTATTTCAGGAGATACATAACCAAAACAGAAGCAATTTTTTTCTTAAGAAAATTGTTGAAGTAAGGATAGTGAAACCAATGACTAAATCAAGTCATAGTGGCCCCCAAGGATATGCATAAGAGGAGAATTACATAACAGGATTATTTAATTAACTGTGTACAGCCACGGTTTTTTGTGGGTCACGTGCTTAGGCAATATTCAGAGATCAATAACTGAGAATGTACTGAGTACAATAGTGGGGGAGGGAAAAAACAGCTTTATAGAAATGTTTTGGACTTGCCTGAGAGACCCCAATTAGCAATTCAACAAGAGACCGGGTTCTGTTAACAGATAAATAAAATAATCCAGATTCAAGATGAAATTACATAGAAATAGTTAAATTTGTTTCTCTCTCTTTTTTTTTTTTTCAAGAAAAAGAAAACTTGTTTCTTGACCTAGTGCTCAGTCCATGAACAGTCTGTCCTTGGAAAGCAGGAAACAGTTAATAAAAAGAGAAGCAAGCAGGCCAGTCCATAAAAGTGGGCAACAGATGCCAACACCTCATATTCTCACTACTTTCCCTTATAAAATAATAGAAAAAGCATCATAAAATCAATATTAACTTATTTAAGTAGCTATAAAAGAGCTCTCTGGCCTTTTGGTCCAACTATAAAATTATCTCGCCATCTCCATGAACTGTCACTCTTTTGAGAATATCCACCTCTGCTGTCTATTTGTCCTTAATGGTAAATACCTTGATTACTACTGGTGTGTCTTTCTTAAGGTTGGAGAGGACTTATGGCATTGAAACATGTATAATATCATATATGAAATGAAAATAAATAAATAAATAAATTGATTTTTATGGTTAAAAAAAAATCAAGTATTACAGTGGAACTCTTCCTAAGTTACCAAATGTTATTCAATATATTCATGCAAACTCACAGTGAAACAGCAATAAAACTCAAGCATCTTTTCCCAAAAAAACATAACATTATACAGCCAGTGCAGTATCTAGAAACTACCTTCCCCAAATTTTCTTGTATTCTTCATGATATACTCAAAATATTAAATCATGGATTCCCTCACACGGTGATTTTTAGGGTAAAAATATTGCATATACATGATTTCTGAACTTTTATGTTTTATTTTTGTTTGGAGAGTAGCTCTCAACTTCTTCTAGCTAGCTTGTACTGCCAAGATTTTTTTCTAAGTTACAGTCTTTAAATCACACTCTTCTAATTTTGCAGACCCACGTTAGGAATTTTCATCAGACCTTGCGGCTCCACTTTTCCAAACAACTGGTTTGTTTCTTATATCATGGACACTGTCATTCTTCATGACTGATGGTGTTTCTCTCTTTGCCTTGGCCACCAGGCAACCTAGTCATCTCTCTTATCCCTGCTAGATGTTTTTCTACTTTTATTTCTCCCCCTCACTCCAATTATTATCCATCATACTTTTTATATCTTAATTGTATGATTTTTGCCTTAATTTCTTTACATAAAAAGATAGTACACACTTTTTCTCCTGCTGCCCTAAAATTATCACATGAAATTATTTTCTTCTGGTTCCATCACTTTCCCTCAACTTAGAGCAGACTTTTTTTTCAAGAAATCATTTCAGAAAATCTGACCAGGTGTCTCCAAAAGCATACACACCCCTTACCTTAACTTCTTCAGTTCAGTTCAGTTCAGTTGCTTAGTCGTGTCCAAGTCTTTGCGACCCCATGAACCGCAGCATGCCAGGTCTCCCTGTCCATCACCAACTCCCAGAGTCCATCCAAACCCATTGAGTCAATGATGCCATCCAACCATCTCATCCTCTGTCATCACCTTCTCCTCCTGCCCTCAATTTTTCCCAGTGAAATGTTGTTGTTGAATCATGGCACTGGGATTCTTGGCCCCAAAGGAGAAGAATTCAATCCAGGGCCAGAGACGAGGCTTGATCACTCAGAACTTTTAGGTAATAAAGTTTTATTAAAGTATAAAGGAGATAAAGTTTCTGATATAGGAATCAGAAAGGGGCAGAAAGAGTAACCCCTGCTAGTCTTCAGCTGGATGTTATATAGTCACTAGCAGTCTGTTAATGAAAGAAAGGAATGTCTTAAAACTCAGAATGACACCAGACCCTTCACCCATAGATGCATTTTGGGATAATCTCAGCACCAAATGGTTCATCTTGGGCCATAAAATGATTAACTTGAATCTTGAAGAAGGGCAGATTACCATAAAAATAGGTTCAGTTACATAGATTAGAGGAACAATATCTGAGTATAACACACTGGTTTGTCAAGTAGGCTCTGAGCCAAGAGGCGGAAACAACTTGAAGACAGAGTTTGAGGTAAATGCATAGTATATTAGCATAGCTTAAGATAAACGTTTCCATAAGAAAAGGCAATGGTTATCTCTAGGTTTGAGAATAGTTAACTTCAGGTGAAACCAGGTGTCATTATGGCAACACAGAATTTTAAGAGAAACTTCCTTTTAAATTTGTATAGAGAAGGAAAAAATGTTGCTAGTTTGTTTCCTCCTGCCACTTAAGAGAGATAAAAATGTCTGACACTTGCAGGCTATTTCCTCCGTTTGGAGACTCCTGGCCTTCCTGCCTGTTACCCTTTCACCAGTATCAGGGTCTTTTTCAATAAGTCAACTCTTTGCCTGAGGCGGCCAAAGCATTAGAGTTTCAGCTTCAACATCAGTCCTTCCAAGGAACACCTAGAACTGATCTCCTTTAGAATGGACTGGTTGGATCTCCTTACAGTCCAAGGGACTCTCAAGAGTCTTCTCCAACACCACAGTTCAAAAGCATCAATTCTTCGGTGCTCAGCTTTCTTTATTGTCCAACTCTCACATCCATACATGACCAGTGGAAAAACCATAGCCTTCACTAGACAGACTTCTTCACTTTGTGTTAAATACGCACTGATAGCACATGTCCCAAATAGGCAGCTAGACCTCTAGGTTATTAGTTACTTGTGTATGTTTTATCTCATTATTCCATATTTTCATTGAGTCGCAGTCGTTATTTCTCCTCTGGGGAGGTAAAGCTCCCTGAGATGGGAGATTTGTACTTACACAATCATTGTTTGCTGTTTAACAACTTCCTAATTCCTAGCTAGCTCCCCAATGCCTACAAGTCTGTTATGCACACCATTAGCTTCTTTTTTTTTCTATCCTTTATTTATTATTGTACCAGTGTTATTTTTATTAATTTATTTATTTTAATTGAAGGCTAATTACTTTACAATATTGTAGTGTGTTTTGCCATACATCAACATGAATCAGCCATGGGTATACATGTGTCCCTGCATCCTGAACCCCCCTCCCATATCCCTCCCCATCCCATCCCTCAGTGTTATCCCAGTGCACCAGCTTTGAGTGCCCTGTTTCATGCATCGAACTTGGACTGGTTATCTATTTCACATGTGGAAATATACATAATTCAATGCTATTCTCTCAAATCATCCCACCCTTGCCTTCTTGCACAGAGTCCAAAAGTCTGTTCTTTATATCTATGTCTCTTTTGCTGTCTAGCATATAGGGTCATTGTTACCATCTTTCTAAATTCCATATGTATGTGTTAATATACTATATTGTTTTTCTTTCTGACCTACTGCTGCTGCTGCTAAGTTGCTTCAGTCATTTCCGACTCTGTGTGACCCCATAGACGGCAGCTCACCAGGCTTCCTCGTCCGTGGGATTCTCCAGGCAAGAACACTGGAGTGAGTTGCCATCTCCTTCTCCAATGCAAGAAGGTGAAAAGTGAAAGTGAAGTTGCTCAGTCATGTCCGACTCTTCACGACCCCATGGACTGCAGTCTACCAGGCTCCTCCATCCATGGGACCTTCCAGGCAAAAGTTCTGGAGTGGGGTGCCATTGCCTTCTCCATCTTTCTGACCTACTTCACTCTGTATAATAGCCTCCAGTTTTATCTCCCTCATTAGAAATGATTCAAATGCATTCTTTTTAATAGCTGAGTAATATTCCATTGTGTATATGTACCACAGCTTTCTTATCCACTCATCTGCTGATGGACATCTAGATTGCTTCCATGTCCTAGCTATTGTAAGCAGTGCTGTGATAAACATTGGGGTACATGTGTCTCTTTCAATTCTGGTTTCCTCAGTATGTATGCCCAGCAGTGGGATTGCTGGGTCATATGGCAGTTCTATTTCCAGTTTTTAAGGAATCTCCACATTGTTCTCCATAGTGGCTGTACTAGTTTGCATTCCCACCAACAGTGTAACAGGATTCCCTTTTCTTCACACCCTCTCTAGCATTTATTGTCTGTAGACTTTTTGATAGTAGCCAACATGAGATGGTACCTCATTGTGGTTTTGATTTGCATTTCTCTGATAATGAGTGATATTGAACATCTTTTCCTGTGTTTGTTAGCCATCTGTGGCAGAAATGTCTGTTTAGTTCACCATTAGCTTTTAACAGTAATAGTCAAGATAAGGTAGGTTATACTGCAATAAAAACAAACAGACAAACAAAAAATTCCCAGTGGCTTTTCACACCAAAAACCTTATCAGTCAAACAAAATAAACCTCAAGTACAGGTGACCTTCCAGGCGACCTTCCAGGCCAATCATCCTCCAGCTGGTGCTTGATTTATAAGGCAAATTCATAATAACATGAAGATATATTCATGATCAGAAAGAGGAAAAGAGAAACAGGAGACTTTAGGATGTCTGAAAGCAATATACTTCACTTATACTCATATCTTATTGGCCAGAACCAGTCATGTGATCTGCCTAGTTTCAAAATGTCTGAGAATATAATCTACTGTGTGCCCAGGGAAGAAAGGAGAACCAAATGATAGTGAGTCCTAGTGACATCTGCTGCAAGTTGCTCACTTGTTACAAAAGTTTAGGAGTAAATTTCAGATATCGCTAGATTATATTATTTTAAGTGATTAATTCCAGGTATGTTCAGCTATTATTAATACAAGACACATATAATCAAGCCCATTATAAACTAAAACAACCATTTCAAGCAACCAACAGACACTTAGTGATCACAAACTGCATGTTGAAGATAATTTTAAATGCTGCATATTATTTAAAATGACATGCTTATTGAAAAATAATTGAAATGTCAATCTATTGTCAGTCTTAGAAACATAAATAAGGTGAAACTGGAATGTCTGACCATCCCCACAAATTTTGAGACAGTCAAGATGTAAACATTCTAAGTAATTAGTCATTCAATACAGACATGATGGATGTGTACCAGGAGGATGGATGATTTAAAGTTATCAGAAGCATGTCTTTAATATGTAAAGAGATAGAAATTAGGTTGGATAAAAATACAACAGAAACACTCAAAATTGGGAAAGTAAATAGAAAACAATTCATGCAACAGATGTTAAAAATAAGAGATATTATAATATATATTGAAAATAGCCTTAGAAGTTTTCACGGAGAACATTATAATAGATTAGAGTGAAAAAAACAGTAAATTTAAGATAAGCAGTGACAGAAAAACATGAGAGAAATATGAGATGGGTCTCAAACACTGAGAAAGGCAATATTATTTACCAGTTATGGGCACCTTAGAATCTGCCATATTGTTCTACTGATTATCCTCTCTTCCTCGTATATTGTTTCCTTTTCCCTAATTCCAACATTTCTTTGATCCAGCCCTACCAGGAACATAATTCTCTTATTCACTGCACCACTAGATGTCTTATTTACTGGCTATCCTTCATCACATCCACTCTCTCTACTTATTTAAGCTGCCTATTCCCTAACCTCTCCATAAAAATTGTTCTCTTTGCTATGATTTATGACTTGGTCATTGTCAGGCTACTCATTCTTTGGAGAAATGCCCTTCTGCTTTGGTCTCTGTGATCATTCCTCACCCTTGTTCCCTATTTCTCCCACAGCTCTTTCTCAGTCTCTACTGCTTACTTGTCCACCTCCTTCTGCTCTGTATGTAGCATTTCCCAAGGTTTTAGGAAATCCATTCCATCCATCCTATGACTTCAAACATGACTTCTCTGAAGACATCAAAATCTATCACCAGCCTTGATGTCCCTTCTGAGCTCTTTCCAATGGCCTAGGGCTCCTACCTGGGTGTTCTATCACACAGGTCCAAACAAATATAATGTATCGAAAGCCACTCTCAGTCTAGCTAGAATTTCACTATTAATGGCAGCAAATTTCCTGTTTTCCTCTCCTTTGACCCCCATTCAAAGTTTTCCCAGGAGGGCTTCCCAGGTAGCACTAATGGTAAAGAACCTGCCTGCCAATGAAGGAGATGTAAGAGACATGGGTTCAGTCCCTGAATTGGGAAGATCACCTGGAGAGGGGGGCCCCCAGTCATGCCTGGGATCCACAGCGAAGGCCTGGTGAGCTATGTAAATTGGACACAACTGGACACAGCTGAAGAGTTGTGTCCATTGGGTCGCAGAGTTGGACACAACTGAAGCAACTTAGCATGCACACAAAGTTTTCCCAAGTGTTCATGTCTGCTCTAACTTTTCAGAGTTTCCTCACTCAAATTCTGCTTTCCTTGTGCCTGATCAGTTGCAATTGTCCCCTGCTTTGAGATCACCCATGGACAGAGGAGCCTGGTGGGCTATAGTCTATGGGATAGCAAAGTGTCAGACACAACTGAGCAACTAAACAACAACAACAACATCCATCTCAACTTATGTTAATACATGCAGTGAAAGCAGACATCTCCACAATCTGGTTGAATCACTCTTCTCCAAAATCTTTGCTAGTTTTCTACTGGTTCAAAAGAGTTTATACATCTCCACTTAAGCAAGCAAAATCCTTCCTTTTCAACTTCTCTTTCCAGTCTTACATGCAAGTCCTTCTTGAATGAGCATGCTGCTCTAAACTAATGAGACAATGCACAGTTCCCTAAATATACTTTGAGTTTCACATTTTGAAATTCCATTAGTTCTTTTGAAACTTTTGCAAAAAAATAGCTTGCTCCTGGTGTAACTTACCAATCACAAAACTAATCTATTCAATTTACAGATAATGAACAACTTAACTCTTTTTTAGGCTTACTATCTTTACGGTTTTAAAGAGTTGCTCAGAATTATTTCCTACCAATATGAAGAACATTTCAAGATGCAAGATGCTCTCTTCTAGAATAAAAAATATGAGACAAATTTAAAACAATCTAGACTGATTTTTATTTTCTAGTCTTCATTTTTGGAATCATAAAAATAATCATATTTGTTTCAAATACTTTATCCATTACAGAATCATGTAACATGAATAGCTACTATTTATTGAAGTGAAGAGAAGTTGCTTAGTCGTATCCAACTCTTTGCGACCCCATGGACTGTAGCCCACCAGACTCCTCCATCCATGGAATTTTCTAGGCAAGAATACTAGAGTGGGTTGCCATTTCCTTCTCCAGGGATCTTCTCAACCTGGGGATCGAACCCAGGTCTCCCACATTGCAGGCAGATGCTTTACTATCTGAGCCATTCCAATACCGTTTATTAAGTGCTAGATAAAGCACTAAATTCTTTGTGAGAATTATGTCATTTAACCCTCACAACAGTCTTATGAGATAAGAACTATACCTACATTTTATAGATGAAGAAACTGAAGATTAAGGAGGTTAGTTACTTCACTAAAGTCAAAAGCTAATAAATGACACATCTATGATTTGACAAACCCACACTCCCAGGAATCAAAATTTCTTAGAAGCCCACCTTCAGATTATAATTGCATCTTCAATTCAAAGTTTCTACTTGGGCTTTTAGAGAGTGAATAAAGCATGGTGAACTCCTTTCAATGAGGATATTGACCTATAAAACAAAGACCTGGGAAGTCCCTGGCTTACTCAACTTTTCACAAAGGTTGAATTTTTGAGAAGTACTTACAGCACCATCTGTCCAACACCTTTGCTCCCCACCACTGACTCTCTGACCTGACATCCCTCTTTCGGTTTAAGGTACCGATCTCTCCCTCTGGTAAGAGTACTTCCCAAATGTCATTTGCTCATATTATTATTAACACAAGTAAGGTCATTCCTAGAACAAGTAACACAAAAAACTACTAAACTACCATAAACAATGTTTCACATATAATTTCAGGAGGTTACTGGACATCAAACAAAAAGTAGTCAAAAAAAGAAGGAAAACGGACAATGTTTTCCTGTAAGATATGCTCCCTGTACCTTTATAATGCCAATGGGAGAGAAAAGCTTCATAAACTCACTTTTCATCTTCCTAAGTATCTTTGGATTGGAAAGAAAGAAGGCTGATAAGTAAGACAGACATGCAGCCACCTCTAGCTGGTAAGGCTATTTTGTGCAAAGCAGAGAAATCACCCCCTATCCCCAAAGCAGAGAAATCAGCCACCCCAATATACTGTCATTGTAATCATGCATGTGTGCTAAGTCAATTCTGTTTTGTCTCTTTGCAACCTTGTGGACTTTAGCACACCAGACTCCTCTGTCCATACCAGGATCCTCTGTCCACGGGATGCTCCAGGCAAGAACACAAAAGTGGGTAGCCATTCCCTTCTCCAGGGGATCTTCCCAATCCAGGGGTCAAACCTGCATCTCTTACATCTCCTGCCTTGACAGGAGGGTTCTTGACCACTAGCGCCACCTGGGAAGCCCCCTCGTGATCATGTGCTGTGCTTAGTCACTCAGTTGTGTCCGAGTCTTTGAGACCCAATGGACTGTAGCCCACCATTCTTCTCTGTCCATGGGATTCTCCAGGCAAGAATACTGGAGTGGAAATCAAAGAAATTTTGACTCCCGGGAATGTGACTTCGTCAAGTCACAGATGTACCACTTATTAGCTTTTGACTTTGGTGGAGCTACTAACCTTAATCCTCAGTTTATTCATCTATAAAATGTAGATAATAGTTCTTATAAGATTGTTGTGAGGGTTAAATGACATAATTCACACAAAGAATTTAGTACTTTATCTAGTACTTAATAAATAGTAGCTATTCATGTTACATGATTCTGTAATAAAGTATTTTAAACAAGAATGATTATTTTTATGATTCTAATATGCCATACCCTCCTCCAAGTGATCTTCCCAACCCAGGGATTGAACTCAGGTTTCCCACATTGCAGGCAAATTCTTTTCCATCTGAGCCACCAGGGAAACTCAATTGTGATCATATCAATCTATAATGTCTTCATGTGAATAGTGCCCTCGGGGTTGTTCCAAAGACAATTCACACAACCTATGTAGAGCCTGGAAGATAATTAAATAATCAGAGAATAAGATCCAGAAGGATTGGCTCATTTTAAAAAGAAATGATATATTAATGCAAGTGACAGCTTGACAAACAGCTTTTCTATCAGGTTGGCCAAAAAGTTTCTTCAAGGTTGTCCATAAGATGTTGCAGGAAAATGCAAGTGAAGTTTTTAAGGTCAACCCAATACAAAAGGCAACAAGCAGAGTGTCTGTCCACGTGAACAAAGAACAAAGCAAAAGAAAGAAAATGTCAGGTACAGCTTGAAAAATCCAGGCTACAGAGAGGAAGAACTGCCTAACAGGAGTGATGGAAACACCAGGAGATTCAGAAAGATATATTCATTTGCATGTACATACCTATCCTTCAGTACATACACACAATTCTTCAGTTTTGAGAAAGAATGCTAGACTTCTTCTGGTGGACACAACTTCTTCTAAGCTAAGATAAAGATGAATAGATAAATTAGAGTTCAGACCACCTGGTTGTGTGTCCCAGCTCCAGCTCTTATCAGAAGAGGATTTAGCCCATCCATTAAGTTTATTTAGGTTTCAGATTACACATCAACACCCCGCAGAAGGCTTCCTTATGAAACACCTAAAGTAAGTTTCCCACCATCTCACCAGTAAATACTATCTCAGTCCACTTAGTTAGTAGTTTGCTTCCCATCAATTACTGCAACTTGCAATTTTTCCTTTTCTACTTACTTGTTTTGTTTTCTGTCACTCCGTTAGAAAATTTACTGCATGAGAGAAATGTGTCTGTTTTAATCACACTGATATTTATTCCCAGCACCCAGAGCACTGCCCAGTATACAGAGGAATCAATGAATCTTTCTGAGCCCTTTCCCCATTTATAAATCAGAGATTTTCTGTACTTCACAACATAAGGAAGCAGCTGGCTTCCACAGTTGGTAAGTCTGACCCTGTCTGTCATAAGACATCATGGCCACTCTCCCCAGTGCTATACATCACCATCTCCAGCAGCATCTGGAAGAGCTGAAGGCAGAGAAGCCTGATGTTTGCAACATTTCATCCATCAAATTGTAGCAATATCTCTCTTTCTGTCTCATGCCTATTTTCTGTCATGATATACTGTCCCCACAGAGAGGATGGAGCAAGTACCCTAGCTCTTCCAACACAAGCATCCTGTGGCCTTTTCTTCACACAATACCCAGGGCAATGATGTGCTTGAAAGTGTTTTTCACCATTTCTTTGTGAAGTTCCTAAAACCAGATTATAGCAATAAGATCTGTAATAGTTATTTTCATCTGTCAATATGGTCAGACTCTGGTGTCCAATTCCTTGGTCAAGCACTAGTTTAGATGTTGCTGTGAAGACGTTTGTACATGTGACTAACATTTACAACCATTAGATTTTTTTAATATAAATTTATTGGTTGTTTTGAGGATCACTATATAGACATTTCAGTTTGTACGCAATTCTTCACGTATGTACCAAAAATCTAAAAAATCATGTAGTTATGATTCTTTTTTTTTTAGTGGCTTTTTTTTTCACTTCATAATATTGTATTGGTTTTGCCATTAGATTTGAGTAAAACTGGTGATTCTTCATTATGTGGGCAGGTCTCATCCAATCAGTTGAAGACTTTAAGAGTAAAAACTGAGGTTTCTCAGAGAAGAAATTCTGCCCTGAAGACTGTAACATAGAAATCATGCCAGAATTTTCAGCCAACCAGCCTGCCTTGCAAATCTTGGGCTTGCCAAACCCGACAGTCACATATCTAATTCCTTAAAGTAAATCCCTCTCTCTCATCTCTGTATATAAATATATATATATACACCTATATGTGTATATGTTTATATAAAGTATATGTGAAATTTTGTTTATGTGTGTTTTTTCTGGAGTTAGGATTCATTTCTTTCATCATCTTCTCAGGGTGATAATCCCAAAACTCATATATATGTATATATACACAGAGAGGGAACCAACAGTTCATATAATAAGATATATATATATATAACCATTAGAGCATTTATCAGAACTTTTGATTTTTACGTGAAAAGAATCTACATTTCCACAGTACTGAAAAACTGTTTTTTTAATCTATCCAGGGAGATGATCAGGAGCATCAGGGTACCCAAGGAGAGGAATGGCACTTGAAAGTGACCTCTCACAAGTGCCTTCTGGTCTCCTCAGAATCACTTAACCCAGGCCACCCTCTGTAATTCAGAGAGAATCAAAACCACAGCTTAGAGCCTCAAAAAGTTCATCGAGTGGGGAGTAAAGAGCTCCTCAGAGTTCTGACGCAAATGGAAAAGACTTTTTCCGCCCCTGGTTACCCCTCTGGGCCCTTTCACCACCTGGAAAAAAATAATGGTACATGATTACGCAGAATAAGGGCCTCTCCCTCCCTCTTGAATTCATTTTTTTTTTTTAAGAATCTCTTTTCTAAAAATACAAGGAATTCTGTGAATCTTTTTTCTGCTTCTGAAATATTTTCTAAAGAATCTCTCTAGTACTTGCAAAGCGGTGATTATGAATGACTAAACAGTCTTGCATATATTTCTGGAATACTTGGAAATGCCTCTGTTATTTTTGGAAAGATGTGCTTGTTCAGGTTATTCCGCAATGGGCAGCTACTGAGAATTCTTTAGTGATAAAAAGCCTGTAGCTCCACCTACTGCCTCCTCAAAAATGACAACCTGGTTTCAGCACTCAAAAATAAAAATGAAGATCCAGTGAGACAGCTTTATCTTCCAAATAAAACTCATATTCTTAACTGCTTTCAGTAAACATTTAGTTAAATGTTTCCACCACTGGCAAAACAAACATGTACAGCCCATACATTATGCATTACATGTAGAAGAGAGGGAAATAAAAGCAAGCAAGGAATAAACTGTTGAGTATTTTGAAACATCTACCAAAGTCGTTGCCAACACCAGCTGAGAAGTGAGGTGGATTGGAGAAGTCCTTGGAGAATACACAGCTTTGGGGAAAGAACAGACTAATTTTTTGTTTTTAATAAAAATTTATTTATTTTAATTGGAGATTAATTACTTTACAATATTGTATTGGTTTTGCCATACATCAACATGAAAACATAGGCAAAATAATCACAAACATGAAGCCTCGTGGTATCTTGTTTTGCCTGGATTTGAAGAAAATGGTGACATGGGATCCAAAGGCAAGATAAAAGTGAGAGAATCCAAATCCTTAGCTGAATGCTCTTGTTAAAATGGTCCAACTTTCTGCTACTTTGTCCTTCCTTGTGGCTCACTCCACAGGATCTGGTTCAAGAAACAGTTTCCAATGGAATTAATTCTGTTTTGACTTTGACCACTGCTACCAAATCCCCCAAATCAATGCTTCTACATTACAGCCAATTTTCTTGTCTAATTTCTAGAACCTCAGTCACCATAGACAGTGCTGTTCTTTCACTATGGGACTACGAAATGCCAACTAGGAAGCATGTTTTCCTTCCCTACCCATTTGCTCTTCCTGTGAGTTTCAGCTGCTTTTCAGGTAAAAGCCAGTTTCTCTCCACCACAGCTGAAAAGAAATACATATTTCCCATTTTCCATCTTCAACTGTGAGGTGTAACTGAACTAGGACATACTAGGGAAGAACACTGAGAACTATTAAGTCAGTCATGTCCAGGCATACAAGGTTTTTATTGCTAAATATAGAGAGGTTTTTTCCCCTTATTTCATTAATGGTACTTAGCTGCTCAAAAATATGTACAGCTTTGGTTTTAGGATAATGCAATGTAATGTAATTATACCATCAATAGCATTTCTATTTTGCACCTTTACATTTAGAGAACATTTTTTGTCTTTATGGGATTTTGGAGACAACTTTAATTGGATATAATTTTAACCCCTCCAGAGAAGTTGCCAGAATACCAATACCATTCATGCATGCTTTACCCAGATTTTCAATGGGGCAAACCATAAAAATTTTGTTCCATTAGTTTTGTCACTCTCTCCATTTTCTAACCCTTTTGAGAATACTTTGAAAAATATCTTACTCCTTTACTCGTAAATACATCAATGTGTGTTTCCTAAAAGAGGAATATTTTCTTACATTAACCACAGTTCCAAAACCTAAGTGATTTTACCATTGGTGTAATTCTGCTATCTAATCCACAGTCCACATTCAGACTTCACCAATCATAACAATAATGTCTTTACAGCTATCTTTTTATCCTGGTCCAGGATCCATACAAGATTCCTACCTTGCATTTCAGTCTCCTTTATTCTGGAGTAATTCTTCAGCCTTTTTTATCTTTCATGATCTGGACATTTTTAAAAGAATCCAGCCAACTCTTTTATACAACATTGTCCATTTAGGGTTATAGTCTTTTGCCTTCTCCTGTCATAGGACAGATGTTTTGTTCTCAGTTTGTCACATGATTTGGCAATACTAACTTCAGTCACTTGGTGTGAAATGGTGCTCATCCACTTTTTCCCTTCATTGCTGTTGTTGAGCCTCTGAGTCATGTCCAACTCTTGTGACTGGAGTGGATTGCCACTCCCTTCCCCAGGGGATCTTCCCAACCCAGGAACTGAACCTGTGTCTCCTACAGCTCCTGAATTGGCAGGCAGATTCTTTAGCACTGCTTCGCCTGGGAAGCTTTCCCTTCATAAGCAATAAGTATTTGTGGGGGACACTTTGAGACTATAAGCATATCCTCAGTGCAGTGATCAGTGCTCAGCCACTTAGTCGTGTCTGACTCTCTGAGACCCCATGGAGTGTAGCCCCCAAGCTCTTCTGTCCGTGGAATTCTCTAGGTAAGAAGACTGGAACAGGTTGTCATTTCCTACTCCAGGGGATCTTCCTGACCCAGGGATTAAACTCATGTCTCTTGTGTCTCCCGCACTGGCAGGCAGATTTTTACCACTGTGCCACCTGGGAAGCCCATGAACATATACTAATTATCATCAAATTTCAACCACTAGGATGTATTGATGATTTTTCCTGAATTAATTATAATAATAATGCAAATTTTAATCACTATAAGTGTTGCAAAATAGAGATTTTCTAACACCATCATCCTTTCTATATATACTAGCTGGCAAACCACATTCAGCCCACCTTATTTCAATATTAGCATTTTGCAATGTCAATGACAACCCAGAAACATATTTGCAAAGACCTAAACTGTTTATTCGGAGAAGGCAATGGCAACCCACTCCAGTACTCTTGCCTGGAAAATCCCATGGACGAAGTGAGAGAGTCATTTCCTAGGCAGGTTGATAAGAAGTCTAGGGGTCCCCAAGGAGAGAGGGGTCTGGAATTCTCAAGGAGGAAGAAAGGACACATTTATTTCTCTACATTCCTTAGGATTATATAACAACAATGCATTCTGCCTGAGGGCAGTCTCTGGATTAAACCTTCTCTTTACAAGGTTCTATAACAGCAATGTATTATGTATTCTGCCTGAGGACAGTCTCTGGATTAAACCTTCTGGCTAATTCTGTTATCTTAAAATGTAAATTATGGGAGTAGGTCTGGTGAGGTCTTTACAACCTCCAGACCTTCTTTGGATTAGTTGGAGAATATATAAACTCATTGCTAAAATTAACAAGCGGGTACTCTTTTACCCCCTTCTGATGCCTATGTCAGAAGCTTTCTCTATCTCCTTTATACTTTAATAAAACTTTGTTACACAAAAGCTCTGAGCGATCCAGCCTCATCTCTGGCCCCGGATTGAATTCTTCTCCTCCGGGGGCCAAGAATCCCGGCGTCGTGATTCAACAACAACCTTTCAGAAGGAGCCTGGTAGGCTGCAGTCCATGGGGTCGCTAAGAGTTGGGCACGACTGAGTGACTTTACTTTCACTTTTCACTTTAATGCATTGGAGAAGGAAATGGCAACCCACTCCAGTGTTCTTGCCTGGAGAATCCCAGGGACAGGGGAGCCTGGTGGGCTGCCATCTATGGGGTCGCACAGAGTCAGACACGACTGAAGCAACTTAGCAGCAGCAGCAGCAGCAGCAGCAAACTGCTTATTGATTGGAAGAAACAAACTTTTCTTGAATCTGAAAAGTTTCTGGTTATTAAATCCCAACAGAAAATGTTAAATACCTTCTGAAAACATCCTTCCAAATCATTAAGCAAATTCTTCCAAAAACTAGAAACTATCAAATCAAAACAAAAATTGCACCTAAAAATAACATTGAATTATTTGATCAGCAAAATGATACTTATCAAATTAAAAATAGATTTTAAAACCTATTAAAAATTAAAATAGGGTCTTTTGATTTAAGAAAAAAAAAACAGTAAAAACTCAAGTCTGCTGAGAGGCCTGCTTATTTGACTTATACGCAGAGCACATTATGCAAAATGCCGAGCTAGGGGAATCACAAGCTAGAATCAAGATTTCTGGGTGAAATATCAACAACCTCAGATATACAAATGAGACCACTCTAATGGCAGAAAGTGAAGAGGAACTAATAAGCCTCTTGATGAGGGTGAAAGCAGAGAGTGAGAAAGGAGATTGAAAAAGCTGGCTTGAAACTCAACATTAAAAAAGTAAGATCATGGCATCTGGTCCCATCACCTCATGGCAAATAGAAGAGGGAAAAGTGGAAGCAATGACAGATTTTATTTTCTTGGGCTCCAAAATCACTATGGATGGTGACTGCAACCATGAAATTAAAAGAGACTTACTCCTTGGAAGGAAAACTTTGACAAATTCAGACAGCATATTAAAAAGTAGAGATGATATTGCCAACAAAGGTCCATATAGTCAAAGCTGTGGTTTTTCCAGTAGTCATGTAAGATATGGGAATTGGATCATGAATAAGGCTGAGCACCAAAGAGTTGATGCTTTCAAATTGTGGTGCTGGAGAAGACTCTTGAGAGTCCCTTGGACTGCAAGGAGATCAAACCTGTCAAAATAAAGGAAATCAACCCTGAATATTCATTGGAAGGACTGTTGCTGAAGCTGAAGCTACCAGATGTGAAGAGCCAACTCATTGGAAAAGACCCTAATGATGGGAAAGATTGAAGGCAAAAGAAGAGTGGGGTGCCAGAGGAGGAGATGGTTAGATAGCATCACTGACTCAATGGACATGAATTTGAGTAAACTCTGGGAGGTAGTGGGGGACAAAGAAGCCTGGCATGCTACAGTCTGTGAGGTCACAAAGCTGTTGGACACAACTTTGAAACTGACCTGGTTTATCTCTTGGTGTGATAACTCAAAAGAAGATTACATAAGATAAAATTTGGACAGATGGCAGAGTAGACTGAATGAAATGATGGGCAATATGGACCTTCTCATCCAATCATCTGCTGATGGACATCTAGGTTGCTTCCATGTCCTGGCTGTTATAAACAGCGCTGCAGTGAACATTGGGGTACATGTGTCTCTTTCAATTCTGGTTTCCTCAGTGTGTATGATGACCCTATATGTGAGACAACAAAGAGACACAGAGGTATAGAGTGGACTTTTGGACTCTGAGGGAGAGGGAAATGGTGGGATGGTTTGGGAGAATGGCAATGAAACATGTATATTTTCTTGTAAGAAACGAAGCACCAATCTATGTTCAATGTAGGATTCAAGATGCATGGGGCTGATGCACAGGATGATTCAAGTAGAGGGTGTGGGGTGGGAGGTGGGAGGGGGCTTTGGCATTGGGAGATTGTGTTCACCTATGGCTGATTGGTGTCAATGTATGGCAAAACAAATACAGTATTGTAATTTTAAAAATAAATAAATTTAATAATAATAAAAAATATATATATGGACCTTCTCCCCCAAATGTATAACCTTATCCATCTTAATCAGTCTTTCTAGCTATGATTACAGCACACCTAGAAATAAAGCAATCACACCTATAAATAAGGTACAGCACACCTAGGAAATAAAGTAAGGAGTCCTCTGCCCAGGGCCAGCTTCAGGAGCATGAGACCTGTGCAGCCACATAGGGCACCACATTTAGAAGGGCCCTCACCTGGTTTGCTGCTTTGTTGTCAATATCCTGAAATTATTATTTTAAGAACGAGCTCTTGGATTTTATTTTTGCACTGGGCCCCACAAATTGTGTAGCCCATTCTGATTCCACCTACAAGACAAGTCCTAGCCTGAAGCCTGCTCCTTCATTTCCTCTACTAAGGCTTTTATTTCAAGTTCTCAGCTCCTCTTTCTTAGATATTATTTGCAGGAGCTTCTAGCCTCTTTTCTCTTGTGTCCATTATCTCACTCGTTATATACAAATCACATCCTGCCACAACCTTAAAATCTGTCAGTGAATTCTCACTGTAAGCAGAATGGAGTTCACGCTCCTTAGCAAGGCACAGAAGTGCACTGCAGAATGGTGTAATCTCAAGTCTACTCCACTACTCTCTCCCTTACCTCTTCCATGAACCCTATGTAATTGCCGCAGAGTCATTGCCTCAGATGTCCTTGTCCTTCCCTGCCTTGGTTCAGTCCTCTGCCTGGGCTGTCCTTCCCCCTCAGTTCTTTTATCTGGAAAGCAGTAGACCAATGTAACTTCTGTAGCCTTGCTTGTCTTTTCCCTGCATGTGTGCTAAGTCACTTCATTTGTGTCTGACTTGTGTGATGGCATGGACTGTAGCCCACCAGACCCCTCTGTCCATGGGACTCTCCAGGCAAGAATATTGGAGTGGGTTTCCATGCCCTTCAGTGGATCTTCTTGACCCAAGGATTGAACCCATATCTCCTGAAGCTCTTGCATTGCGGGTCGATTCTTTACTGGTAAGCTACTGAGGAAGTCTGTACTTTTCCCTACTGCATACTAATTTTTGTCTCCTCTTGTGAATAGCATCTGAACATACTTCTGTGGTATTACTTAACCTAAATAACCACAATGGTTTATTTACTCCTTTCCAAACAAACTGTGAGCCTCCAGAATCAGAACTCATATCCTGTTCTTTCTGCTCTTAACTCAGTGACTAGCACATAGAGGCACCAGCAGTAGTCATTCAAGAGATCATTGAAATTGAACCTCACTTAAGTAATGAGGAAATTTAAGCCCACAGTCACCCAGGAAACTAACAGCAAAGCCAAAATTCAATCTCAGGCCACCTAATTATTGATTCAGTACACAATGTTGTCTTTTTCTGGTGAATTTTCCAATAAAATACCAGTCATTTCCCCCACCAATACGTGACACAACACATCCTTTTTGTGCTCATCCAGGATGTGGAGAATTGAAGCAATACTGTTCTCCTCCTATAAATTCTCCAGAACATGGATTGCCTGATCTGGATGAGCACTAGGGGACTGCTATTCCAATTCTTCATTTCACCCCAAAGAAAGGAGAGAGGAGAGAGATGAAGAGGCTCTTTCTGGGTTACTTAATTAGTTTCCAGGTGTGCTGAGTCTTAGGCCAGTGCTAATCCCATTGACCACATTGTCTTGTAATTAAAGGCAAGAATCCAGATAAACATGCTTGATCATAGCAAATAAGTATTGGTTCCCTAACACCTGCCATTGGACTAATTTGATTCTTTCCTGGATCAGCAAAGGACCATCTGAGATTTACACAGTGCTATAAAGTCTTTCAGTTTTTATCTCTACCATAGTGTAGGCTCCATCCAAGCATATTTGGATTCCCCTATGCTCAAACACAAATGGAGAAGCCTCCACATACCCTCTCTGCTTTGCACATCTGCTCCCTAATGCATAAAGACATGTCTGAACATATTTGATTTCTCCATTCTAAAAAACTAGCTGTAATGGGAAGGTTCATATTACTAAAAGGTGAAAAAGGATTCCCCAACTACCTTCAACTATCCAATGGGTGCTCTTCAGAGAATAACTATTGCCTTTTTCTAGCACATCTGAAAAGGAATGAGGAAGTTATTCCACCTCCAATCACAGGGACCTAAAGTAGACACCAGCAAGAGGAAAGACCAGGACACATAGTGGAAGGCTAGAAACAGATTTCTGATAACATAAACTGCCTTGAAAAGAATGGATTAAATTTTCATAAATCCTTAGAATGCATTTTGAGAAAACCAGTTATAGATTAAATTCACTTAGAGTGTTCTGTCCACTAAAAAAAAAAAAAAGCTATGCTTCAAAAAATTCACAAATGCACAAAGCATTGAGCAAATGGAATATTTTAAATAGCCTTATCAGCAACTTTGAAAACATCTTAAAAAGAAGTGATGTTTGTTGGTCTCTGGGATTTGTTCCCATAGAAAATTTGGGATTACAGTTACTGACCAAGGTATATAATCTAGGAAGAAGGATTGAACTGGCGTCCAGCATGCTTGGTCAGTTGATGCCTGCTTCCTCCTAGTCCCCCAACATGGACACATTCGATGTGAATTGGCTTCCCTGGTGGTTCAGTTGGTAAGAATCCACCTGCAATGAGGGAGACCTGGATTCAATCCCTGGGTTTAAGACAACTGAGTCATAGATCAGAAGTCTTGCTTGAAACATGTCATACCCTGTGCACATTTATGTCTTTATCTGAAATACTCAGGTCAGGAAAGAGCAAAGGCTTTGATTATGGGCTATTCAAATTCCAGCTCAGCCATTTCTCAGTAATGACATTTAATATCTCTGAGTTTCATTTTCCTCTTTTCCAAAATGGAAAATATATCATCCATCTTATAGGAATTTTGTGAGAATTCAAATTACTCAAAGGTACAATGTCTCTATTGTATACAGTTTTTTTTTAAAAATGTTTTTTTCATGTATTCCTTCCCACCTTCTCCCACATAGAGTTTTTGGGAGACGAAATAACAGAATATACATGCCTGACATATAATCATCACATAATAAGTGATAATTTCTTTTCCCCTCCCTTCCCACCTCACCATCATTATAATGAGGGTTTTGTGATAGCTAATTCCTAAAATCCCATCTAACTCTATAATTCTACTAATAAGTTCCCTGCTTCACCGCTTAGCTTTATTTGTGCATCTTTGGATCCAGGACATTAGCAAGTTAGCACAGGCATTTAATTAGTATTTGTAGCATTAGATTTCCCCTACTATTAACCAGGTTTGAGGTAAGATGCCTGCTCTCTGTGTTTCTGGAACTATACACACTGAAGGAAATGACTCAGCTTCCTAAGTCAGGGGAGGCTACGAGAGGGAAGGTACACCTGGCAGAGCACAGCACTGACAGGACTCACCTAAAGCCCCACCTCACTCCGTCCCCGTCACTGGGGAGCATCTTCCTGACCTCAGATGGCTGCTTCCAGAATTCAGCAGCAATCTCTAACAGTTGTTACATTTCAAAAGTACTGTATCAGTGTGCTATCTTTAGCCATTGCCCACAGTGAAAGCAGGGCCATCAAGGATCTCTCTTTGAACCTATATTTGATTATTGGCCAAATTTTCCATATCCTGTTATAGGCTGGTTCAAAAACATCTGTTTTCATTAAAGAATGATCAGGAAAGTGCTCTCATATTATAGAGGAAATGGGCTTTGTTTGATATGAATTGTTGGCACTATAAACCCTTGTTTCGACGCTGAAGGAACAATCATCAGCATCTGTGCCAAATCTAGTAAGACAGGCTGGGCCTCACTGACCACAAACCAAGGGACTCAGTTCTGGGAAGAACTGCCCTAAAATGTAAGACTGGTGAAGTTCCAGGGTAAGGTCTCTTATCACCCAAGTTTGGCACATATCACCCACTAGATATGAAAAAAGAAAAGGAAACTCACAGAATTATGCTCCATCCTGCTCTGGGACCCTCTTGATCCCAATCAGTCTGTGGACAGATGACTCTCTGCTATACTTCCTCCGTTGCCATCTCTCTTCTTCCTCTGCCTCTTCTTCAAAAATTAAATATTGAATTTGGGTCACTTCAAAAGCTTAAAGAATTCACCTTCTCTCCTGTCCAATTTCCACCCTTATTACTATGTCATCCTATAGTCTTGATATATTGTTTAATATGTATACATTTGATTTCAGTATTGGTCATTTGGTAATGTCCATGTGTAAAGTCATCTCTTGTGTTGTTGAAAATGGGTATTTACTATGACCTATGCATTCTCTTGGCAGAATTCAGTTAGTCTTCGCCCTGTTTCATTTTGTGCCCAAGGCCAAACTTGCCTGTTATACCAGGTACCTCTTGACTTCCTACTTTTCATTCCAATCCCCTATGATGAGAAGGAGATCTTTTTCGGTGTTACTTCTAAGAGGTACTCTAGGTCTTCATAGAACTGGTCAACTTCAGCTTCTTCAGCAGCGGTGGTAGAGGCATAGACTTGGATTATTGTGATATTGAATGGTTTGCCTTGGAAATGAACCAAGATCATTCTGTCATTTCTGAGGTTGCACTGCATTTTTGGATTCTTTTGTTGATTATGAGGGCTACTCCATTTCTTCTATGAGATTCGTGACCACAACAGTAGATATAATGATCATCTGAATTAAATTCGTCATTCCTGTCCATTTTAGCTCATTGATTCGTAAGATGTCGATGTTTACTCTTACCATCTCTTGCTTGACCACGTCCAATTTACCTTGATTCATGGGCCTACCATTTCAGGTTCCTATGCAATACTATTCTTTGCGACATCGGATTCTGCTTTCATCACAAGACACATGCACAACTGAGCGCCATTTCCGCTTTGGCCCAGCGACTTAATTCTTTCTGAGGATATTAGTAGTACTCTTCCACTCTTCCCCAGTAGCATATTGGACATCTTCAGACTTGGAGGACTCATCATTTGGTGTCATATCTTTGTGTCCTTTTATACAGTTCATGAGTTTCACACACCAAGTATACTAGGGTGGTTTGCCATTCCCTCCTCCAGTGGATCACATTCTGTCAGAACTCTCCACTATGACCCATCTGTCTTGGGTGGCCCTACACAGCATGGCTCATAGCTTCATCACATTGTGCAAGCCCCTTCATCACGACAAGGCAGTGATCATGAAACCATTCAATCTTAAGGGAAATCAACCCTGAATACTCATTAGAAGGATTAGTGCTGAAGCTGAAACTCCAGTATTTTGATAATCTGATGTGAACAGTTGACTCACTAGAAAAGTCTCTGATACTGGGAAAGATTGACGGCAGAGGAGAAGAGTGTGCCAGAGGATGAGGTGGCTGGATGGCATCACTGATGCAATGGACATGAACTTGGGCAAACTTTGGGAGATGGTGAGGGACAGAAGGCTTGGTGTCCTGCAGTCCATGAAATCACAAAGAGTCAGACACGACTGAGCAACTGAAAAACAACAATAATCTATACATTTATGTTAACAGTGTAAAAGACATTTATTGTGCATCTATAGTGCATACAGCACTAAGATGTTCAACATGTGGTCTTGTTATAAAAGAACCAACAGACCTAGAGAGAAACTATGATATATATAGGAATAACTACCATGCAATGAAGCAAAAGTTAGTGTCTTCAGAGTGGAAGAATTCAGACAAAAGAAAGATGATTTCCAACTGGATCAGCCAGTAAAGGAATGACTCATGAACAGGCCTTTTAAGGATTTTAGTAGGTGATGATTGTTGGGGGAAGTACTTTGCAGGTAAAAGGAAAGGCAAAAGAAAAAAAGCATCCTAGAAACCAAAGGCAGGACAGGAACTTGGCCATCAAAAAGTTCCAACCAGTCCCTTTCTGTAATGAGTTAGATGACAGATAAATACAGAAAACCATTTACAAAAGCAAGGTTTACAGACTTCACATATTCATAAGTGCTAAATGGCACTCTGCGTGATCAGTTAGGAAGAAGACACCTGACAGAAATAGGTAATGAACTGGACACTAAAGAATGCGTTTAGAAGGCATTCCAGGAAAGTAAAACAACTGAGCTAAGACATCACCTCCATGAACCCCTTTCTTCCATTTTCTTAAACATACCCACTCATTCCTTCATCTGTATTTATTGAGCACCTAATATGTGCTAGGCATGAGAGATATAGGAGTAATTGTGTGGTATCATGAGCCTCTTCGTAGCATTTACTGTATCATGGGGATAACATTAATTAAGCCCAAAATAATTAGAATTCAATTGAAATTGTGATAACTATGGTGAAGAAAAAGTACAGGGTATTTTGAACACCTGTAATTGGACTCCAGAATTTGGTTTTCTCTTTAGAGGTTCTTTTTAAATTACAAACAAGTGCCAGCATATCCCACTTTCTCCAAAGCAAGCCCATGGCCCATGCCATCTTCTCCCAGTGCTCTGGGGCTCTGTGGCCCTCCTTGTGGTTCTCTAGTCCACTTGCCTTTTAAGGACCTGAACTGGTATTACCAGTTTATCCTCAGTACTGGCTGCACCAGGCCTGTGATGGCCTTGGAAGCTGTCCTTGCCTGCCCAGATCCCCTAGACCAGCTGCTGTCAGCATTGGCTGCTGATAGTTCACAGCTGCTCTCATCTCAGGAAAAGTATAGGAAATGCCTAGAAGTTGCCCCACACGTGGGTGCACGCAAGCATACATGTATATGCGGCAGACCTCCCCTCCCAACCCAACCCACCCCCTGCCATGACCCATAGAGACAGGGATGCAGAAGCCCAAGCTTCAGTGAAACAACTCTGGTGTCATTCAAGCTCCAGAGTGTTCTGGTTGAGGCCAGACTCCACCAAGCCCACGTTTTTGCCCAGCATCTTCCTGGACCCCATCCTGCCTCCCTTACAGGTTTGCCTAAGACCTCTGCCTCCATAAATCACTTGCTCAAAAATCCCCACTCCAGCTCCGCTTTTAGGAAACCCACCTAAACTCTGTCCATTTCTGGATGCTGCAGTGCCTTCCAATTGCAAATTTCCCACCCCCAACCATGCTTTGATTTCTCCTTCAATGTGCTGCTTAAGATGCCAATAAGCAGTGAAATCAGACCAGCAAACAAGGGAAAGAAAGGAACAAAAGGTCCTGAGCTAATCATTTCCTGAAATAAATCCTGGTTAACAGCACAGCCAGACATTTTATACAGAATGCTCACTTTCAGGCTCTTCACTTGAGAAAGCATTTTTAAGCATTCTTTTTCATTCCCCACATAACACATATTCCCCGTTCTAAAACTTTCTAATATGCTAATATTAATAGCACTTTATTAAGGTATTTATATACAGTAGCATGCACAAGGCAATGGCACCCCACTCTGGTACTCTTGCCTGGACAACCTCATGGATGGAGGAGCCTGGTAGGCTGCAGTCCATGGGGTCACTAAGAGTCGGACACGACTGAGCGACTTCACTTTCACTTTTCACTTTCATGCATTGGAGAAGGAAATGGCAACCCACTCCGGTGTTCTTGCCTGGAGAATCCCAGGCTCGAGGGAGCCTCGTGGGCTGCCGTCTATGGGGTCGCACAGAGTCAGACACGACTGAGGTGACTTAACCGCAACAGCAGCAGCAGCAGCATGCACAAACCTCAAGACTACAGCTCAAAGAATTTTGTAATTTAATTCGTACAAATGTCATTCAGATAAAGACATAGCACCTTTTCTGCACCTCAGAAGGTTCTCCAGTCAGTCTAGGCTTTACACTATCTCCCAACAGAGGCAAATTCTGTCTTAATTTCTCTCACTATAACAAGTTTTTATGTAAGTGCAGTCATATAGTATATCTTTTCTGCCCGGTTACTTTTATTCAAATTTTTTTTACTTCAGTCCATGTTGTTGTGTGTGTTAGTTTGTCCCTTTTCTTTGCTGAGTAGTAAGTGTCTCTTTGTGGCCACATGGACTTGCCAGGCTCCTCTGTCCATGGAATTCTTCAGGCCAGAACACTGGAGAGGGTAGCTGCTGCCTTCTCCAGGGGATCTTCCTAACGCAGAGATTAAAACCCAGGTCTTCCACATTGCAGGCAGATTCTTTACTAGCTAAGCTAAAAGGGAAGCCCTTTCAAAAGTATCCCATTGGATGGATACACCACAATTTGTTTTTCTCCAGTCTCCAGTTGATGGATTTTTGTGTTGTTTCCAGGGTTGGGCAATTATACACAAGTCTGCTATAAATCTCCTTGTAGACTCCATGTTAAAAGGGTTTATAATTAGCTATAGAAAGTATATACAGTGAATCTTTCTTTCCTATTGTACAGTTAGAAAGAAAGAAACCTATGCCATGAAGGAAGAAATCCAAGGTAATAAATCTGCAGACTAAGATTATGGGAGGGACATTAGGCTTGAGTTCAGTGTGATTGCATATTCAGTTGTGTCCAACTCTTTACAACCCCATAGACAGTAGCCAGGCTCTACTGTCCATGGAATTTTCCAGTCAAGAATACTCTAGTGGATTGCCATTTGACCTGGGACCTACTCCTGAGATCTTCCTGATCCAGGGGTCAAGCCTACGTTTCCTGCTTGGCAGGCAGATTCTTTATCACTGCACTACCTGGAAAACCTGAGTTCAGTAGGCAGCTTTAAGACACCCAAAAGCCAGGGAAGCAGGGTCTGGGAGGCAGACTCTTCCAACCCAGTGGTCCCTCATGTTCACAGCCTTCATGCACTTGATCTCAGCATGGAATTTGCAGTATCTGTGTTCATTTACCTACAACAAATAGATTATCAGAGCTGGGGTCTTCCCTAGACTTGCATAAGGACACCAGATTCAGTTCATATTAGTAAGTTATTCAACATAAAAGATATTCAGTTGAACATGAAATCCTAATAGGAACCTCTAGGGCAGTGGTTCCCAACCTTTTTGGCTGGTATCATGGAAGATAACTTTTGCATTTTATTTCTATTATTATTACATTGTGATATGTAATGAAATAATTATACAAATCACATAATGCAGAATCAGTGGGGGTCATGGGTTTGTTTTTCTGCAACCATAGAGTTCCATCTGGGGGTGATGGGAGACAGAGACACTCAAAGTGCATTGCTTGTTTTCAGTCTACTCTATCACCTTGTTTTGATTAGTGTCACCAGAGAAAACCCTGCTACACATAGATAGGATGTTGGAAATGGAATCAGGCTTTTCAGTGCTTTTTTGGCAATCTCAAGATATTCCACGTTGACTTGAATCCAGAATGTATGGAGATTTGAAGTTGTCTCAACTATACTTTTGGAGAAGTAAATGGCATCCCACTTTAGTACTCTTGCCTGGAAAATCTCATGGATGGAGGAGCCTGGTAGGCTGCAGTCCATGGGGTCGCTAAGAGTCAGACACGACTGAGCGACTTCAGTTCACTTCACTTCTTCAGTGATGCACTCAACATTTTTTTTGGTTCAAGCTCTTTTTTTTTCCACAGAAATTCCTTGCATTCCTATACACTAATAATGAGAAAATAGAAAAAGAAATTAAGGAAACAATTCCATTCACCATTGCAATGAAAAGAATAAAATACTTAGGAATATATCTACCTAAAGAAACTAAAGACCTATATACAGAAAACTATAAAACAGTGGTGAAAGAAATCAAAGAGGACCCTAATAGATGGAGAAATATACCACGTTCATGGATCAGAGGAATCAACATAGTGAAAATGAGTATACTACCCAAAGCAACCTATAGATTCAATGCAATCCCTACCAAGCTACCAATGGTATTTTTCACAGAGCTAGAACAAATAATTTCACAATTTGGAAATACAAAAAACCTCGAATAGCCAAAGAAATCTTGAGATAGATGAATGGAACTGGAGCAATCAACCTGCCTGACTTCAGGCTCTACTACAAAGCCACAGTCATCAAGACAGTATGGTACTGGCACAAAGACAGAAATATAGATCAATGGAACAAAATAGAAAGCCCAGAGATAAATCCACACACCTATGGACACCATATCTTTGACAAAGGAGGCAAGAATATACAATGGAGAAAAGACAAGCTCTTTAACAAGTGGTGCTGGGAAAACTGGTCAACCACTTGTAAAAGAATGAAACTAGAACACTTTCTAACACCATACACAAAAATAAACTCAAAATGGATTAAAGATCTAAATGTAAGACCAGAAACTATACAACTCCTAGAGGAGAATATAGGCAAAACACTTTCCGACATAAATCACAGCAGGATCCTCTATGATCCACCTCCCAGAATACTAAAAATAAAAGCAAAAATAAACAAATGGGGCCTAATTAAAATTAAAAGCTTCCACATAACAAAGTAAACTCTAAGCAAGGTGAAAAGACAGCCTTCAGAATGGGAGAGAATAATAGCAAATGAAGCAACTGACAAACAACTAATCTCAAAAATATACAAGCAACTCCTGCAGCTCAATTCCAGAAAAATAAACGACCCAGTCAAAAAATGGGACAAAGAACTAAACAGACATTTCTCCAAAGAAGACAAACAGATGGCTAACACAAGAAAAGATGCTCAACATCACTCATTATCAGAGAAATGCAAATCAAAACCACAATGAGGTACCATTTCACGCCAGTCAGAATGGCTGTGATCCAAGTCTACAAGCAATAAATGCTGGAGAGGGTGTGGAAAAAAGGGAACCCTCTTACACTGTTGGTGGGAATGCAAACTAGTACAGCCACTATGGAGAACAGTGTGGAGATTACTTTAAAAACTGGAAATAGAACTGCTTTATGACCCAGCAATACCACTGCTGGGCATACACACTGAGGAAACCAGAATTGAAAGAGCCACATGTACCCCAACGAACACTGTTTATAATAGCCAGGACATGGAAGCAACATAGATGTCCATCAGCAGACGAGTGGATAAGAAAGCTGTGGTACATATACACAATGGAGTATTACTCAGCCATTAAAAAGAATAAATTTGAATCAGTTCTAATGAGGAGGATGAAACTGGAGCCAATTATACAGAATGAAGCAAGCCAGAAAGAAAAACACCAATACAGTATACTAATGCATATATATGGAATTTAGAAAGATGGTAATGATAACCCTGTATGCGAGACAGCAAAAGAGACACAGATGTATAGATCAGTCTGTTGGACTCTGTGGGAGAGGGAGAGGATGGAGTGATTTGGGAGAATGGCATTGAAACATGTATAATATCATATGTGAAATGAATCACCAGTCCAGGTTCGATGCAGGATACAAGATGCTTGGGGCTGGTGCACTGGGATAACCCAGAGGGATGGTATGGGGAGGGAGGTGGGAGGGGGGTTCAGGATGGGGAACACGTGTACAGCTGTGGCGGATTCATGTTGATGTATGGCAAAACCAATACAATTTGTAAAGTAATTAACCTCCAATTTAAATAAATTTAAATTTTTTTAGTTCTATTTTTTGCCATCACCAGATTTATACATTTCATAAACATCTGCATAAATGTGTAATTTTTACTTTATAACAGCTACCCCAATATCAAGTTAAATTTTTTTAATTTTTTAATTAAAGGATAATTGCTTTACAGAAATTTGTGGTTTTCTGTCATACATCAACAAGAATCAGCCATGGGTACACCCATGTACCTCCCGGACCTCTCTTCCATCCCTCTCTCCCATCTCCCTCTCCATCCCACCCTTCAGCCTGTCTCAGAGCCCCTGTTTGAGCTCCCTGAGTCATACAGCAAATTCCAATTGGTTATCTATTTTACATATGGTATTGTAAATTTCTTTTTTAATATAAATTTATTTATTTTAATCGGAGGTTAATTACTTTACAATATTGTATTGGTTTTGCCATACATCAACATGAATCTGCCACAGATATACACATGTTCCTCATCCTGAACACCCCTCCTTCCTCGCTCCCCTACCATCCCTCTGGGTCGTGCCAGTGCACCAGCCCCAAGCATCCTGTATCCTGCATCGAACCTGGACTGGCGATTCATTTCACATATGATATTATACATGTTTCAATGCCATTCTCCCAAATCACTCCATCCTCTCCCTCTCCCACAGAGTCCAACAGACTGATCTATACATCTGTGTCTCTTTTGCTATCTTGCATACAGGGTTATCATTACCATCTTTCTAAATTCCATATATATGCATTAGTATACTGTATTGGTGTTTTTCTTTCTGGCTTGCTTCATTCTGTATAATTGGCTCCAGTTTCATCCACCTCATTAGAACTGATTCAAATTTATTCTTTTTAATGGCTGAGTAATACTCCATTGTGTATACGTACCATGGCTTTCTTATCCGTTTATCTGCTGATGGACATCTAGGTTGCCTCCATGTCCTGGCTATTATAAACAGTGCTGTGATGAACACTGGGGTACACTTTTCTCTTTCAATTCTGGTTTCCTCAGTGTGTATGCCCAGCAGTGGTATTGCTGGGTCGTAAGACAGTTCTATTTCCAGTTTTTAAGGAATCTCCACACTGTTCTCCATAGTGGCTGTACTAGTTTGCATTCTCTCCAACAGTGTAAGAGGGTTCCCTTTTCTCCACACCCTCTCCAGCATTTATTGCTTGTAGACTTGGATCACAGCCATTCTGACTGGCATGAAATTGTGCCTCATTGTGGTTTTGATTTGCATTTCTCTGATAATGAGTGATGTTGAGCATCTTTTCATGTGTTTGTTGGCCATCTGTATGTCTTCTTCAGAGAAATGTCTATTTATTTATTCTCTCCATACCTCTCCCCTTCTCCCTCCTCTCCTCCTCCCTATGTCCATAGGTCTGTTTTCTATGTCTGTTTTTCCACTGCTGCCCTGAAAATAAATTCATCAGTGCCAACTTTTTAGATTCCATATATATCAATAAATGTCAGTAAATAATATTTATATTTCGCTTTCTGACATACTTCACTCTGTATAATAGGCTCTAGGTTCATACACTTGATTAGAACAGATTTAAATGTGTTCTTCTCATGGTTGAGTAGTATTCCATTGTATATATGTACCACATCTTCTTTATCCATTCATCTGTCAATAGACATCTAGTTGCTTCCTTGTTCTAACTATTGTAAAGAGTACTGCAATGAACGTCCGGGTACATCTGTTTTTTTCAATTTTGATTTCCTCAGAGTATATGCCTAGGAATGGGATTGCTGGGTCATATGGTAGTCTTATTCCTAGCTTTTTTTTTCCCCCTCTTGCCAGCATTTATCTCTTTTATTTTTTTTTTTTTTTTATTTTTTTAATTGAAAGATAAGTGTTTTACAGAATTTTATTTTTTTCTGTCAAACCTCAACATGAATCAGCCATAGGTATACATATATCCCCTCCTTTTGAACCTCCCTCCCATCTCCCTCCCCATCCCACCACTCTAGGTTGATACAGAGCCCCTGTTTGAGTTTCCTGAACCATACAGAAAATTCCTGTTGGCTATCTATTTTACATATGGTAATGTAAGTTTCCATGTTATTCCTAGCTTTTTAAGGAATCTCCATACCATCTTCCATAGTGGCTTCCATAGTGGCTTCCATCTTCTATAGTATCAGTTTATATACCCACCAGCAATGCAAGAGTGTTCCCTTTTCTCCACACCCTCTCCAGAATTTATTGTTTGTAGACTTTTTGATGGCCATTCTGACTGATGTGAGGTGGTATCTCATTGTAGTTTTGATTTTCATTTCTCTAATAATGAGTGATGTTGAGCATATTTTCATGTGCTTGTTAGCCACCTGTATGTCTTCTTTAGATAAATGTCTCTTCAGGTCCCTTTCCCATGTTTTGATTGGGTTGTTTGCTTTTCTGGTATTGAGTTGTATGAGTTGTTTATATATTTTGGAAATTAATTCTTAGTCAGTTGTTTCCTTTGCTATTATTTTCTCCCATTCTGAGGGTTGTCTTATCACCTTGTTTGTAGTTTCCTTTGCTGTGCAAAAGCTTTTAAGTTTAATTAGGTCCCATTTGTTTATTTTTGCTTTTATGTCCATTACTTTAGAGGTTGGTCATAGAAGATCTTGTTTGATTTATGAGTGCAGACACATTCAATGAAGTGGATGTTGCTGAGTCATTTAGCCGTATCCAACTCTGTGACCCTATGGACAGCAGCATGCCAGACTTCCCTGTCCTTCACTGTCTCCCAGAGCTTGCTCAGGTTCATGTCCATTGAGTCAGTGACGCCATCCAGTCATCTCACCCTCTGCCCCCCGCCTTCTCTTCATGCCCTCAATCTTTCCCAGCATCAGGGTATTTTCCAATGAGTCAGCTCTTCACATCAGGTGGCCAAAATACTTCAGCTTCAGCTTTAGCCTTGGTCCTTCCAATGAATATTCAGGGTGAATTTCCTTTATTTTAACTGGTTTGCTCTCTTGATCTCTCAAGAGTTTTCTCCAGCAACACAGTTTGAAAGGATCAGTTCTTCAGTGCTTAGCCTTCTTTATGGTCCAACTCTCACATCTGTACATGACTACTGAAAAAACTACAGCTTTAACTATGTAGACCTTTGTCAACAAAGTGATGTCTCTGCTTTTTAATATGCTGTTTAGGTTTCACATAGCTTTACTTCCAAGGAGCAAGCATCTTTTAATTTCATAGCTGCAGTCATCATTCCTAGTGATTTTGGAGCCCAAGAAAATAAAGTTTATCATTGTTTCCAACTTTTCTCCATCTATCTTCCATGAAAGTTGTGGAACCAGATTCCATGACCTTAGTTTTTTGAAGGTTGAGTTTTAAGCCAGCTTTTTCACTTTCTTCTTTCACTTTCATCAAGAAGCTCTTTAGTTCCTCTTCACTTTCTACCATTAAGGTGGTGTCATCTGGATATTTGAAATTATTGCTATTTCTCCTGGCGATCTTGATTTCAGCTTGTGATTCATCAGCCTGGCATTTCACATGATATACACTACATATAGGTTAAATAAGCAGAGTGACAATATACAGCCTTGACATACTTCTTTCCCAATTTTGAACCAGTCCATTGTTGCATGCCCAGTTCTAACTGTTGCTTCTTGACCTGCATATAGATTTCTCAGGAGGCAGGTAAAGTAGTCTAGTATTCCCATCTCTTTAAGAATTTTCCACAATTTGTTGTGCTCCACACATAAGTGGTGGCCTTCAATAATTACCACTGTTTTTCATGTTCATGTTTTTTTTTTTCTTATGAAAAACTCCAAATTCTTTTAATGCAGGGTGCTTGTTCTCCACATGGCAAAGCAGTTTTGAAGGTTTCATGGCTTTTTTAAATTTGTCAACCACATATTATATATATGGGCAGGCTTGGAGAATGTGAATCACTTATTGCAAGGAACCCATAATTTAGGTAGGACTCTTTGTATTTTCTTTTAAATGCAGCTTTCTTTTTGTCGGCAGTCTTAGAGTCTTCTGCTCTCTCATCCTTGGGCCTTTCCCCCTTTTTCGAAGAAGCTCTCCAGTAATGTTTGTTTTATACTCATTTTGGTTAGGGTTAGCTTGTGGGCTTAATAAAACTGTGACAGAGACAAGTGCACAGTGCAAGAAAGATGCATGGATAGAAGTGGTAAATAAAATAATGGGCAAGCCATTTGTAAACTAAAATAAGTGTTGGATTCTGACCTAAACCCTGCCACCAGATACAACTGTACAATGAAAGTACTTCAACTCACTTGCCACTATACAGACTTTCACCAGATGCAGCTTAACTGTCACTTTCCACTCAATGTTAGAGTTTTGATAAGAGTCTGTAAGTAATTGATTTACTATGGCATCTGAGCAGTCAAACCTCTCTGCTAATGATAATCTGTATTTGCAGCCACTTCCCAATCCTAGCATCACCACCTCAACTCTACCTCAGATCATCAGGCATTAGATTCTCATAAAGAGCATGCAACCTAGATCACTCACTGGGCAGTTCACAGTAGAATTTGCACTCCTATGAGAATATAATGCAGCCACTGATATGACAGAAGGTAAAGCTCAAGCAGTAATATGAGGGATGAGGAGCAGCTATAAATACGAATGAAGCTTCACTCGCTGGCCTGCTACTCACAGACTTTGGCCTTCCACAGTCTGATTCCTAATGGTGCCAGTCCATCGCCTAGGGTTTGGTATCCCACCCTCAAGTAGGACAGCCCCCACTTAAGGGATTTATTTTCCAGTACAGGAAATTCTCAAAATCCCACATGCATTTTACAGCCCATACTAAACTCACTTCCTACTTTACTAATTTCTTTACAGCAGGCTTCCACATATTGAGTATGACATTTTTGTCTTGAATTTTTAAAGTACTGACTTTACAAAAACTCAATTATTTAACATTTACAGCTACGTAAGTGCTAGGTCCCATTATTATTCTCATTTTACAATTGAATAAATAGCACAAGGAAGTTAAGTAACTTCCCCCAAGTTTCTGCAGCTACCAAAGTCATGCTGCTATGTCCACTGGCTTGTTTTAATTCCCTAGTGGCTCAGAGGTTAAAGCATCTGCCTGCAGTGTGGGAGACCTGGGTTCGATCCCTGGGTCGGGAAGATCCCCTGGAGAAGGAAATGGCAACCCACTCCAGTACTCTTGCCTGGAAAATCCCATTGTCAGAGGAGCTTGGTGGGCTACAGTCCACGGGGTCGCAAAGAGTCAAACACGACTGAGCGACTTCACTTTCACTTTAACACTGAACCATGAAGATGCCCTATAAAATAGCAATTATATTTATCTATAAGCCACAGACTCAAGAATATAGTGTACAGCTAAGACCAAAAATATAAAGAAAAAGAACAAAATATATGGGTTTTTCAGGGTCCTGAAAAGCTGAAAGTGGACATATAATAATATGCCCAAGCCTTTAAAACACTGGAAACCCCAGGATGGGGACATGGCCTTGTTGCTCCTGGAGGCTGGTTGGAAAATTAGGAAGGACCTGAATGCCATGGACAGTTCCTATTTGGGGCACAGTTTGTTTGCAGCAAGTTTCCCCAGGGCAGCACACAGGTCACATGTGTTAAAGAGCTTGGTGTTGAGAGCAATGCACTTGGCCTATGGCAGGATCCTCCAGGTTTGGCATGAAGAGAAGGAACTTGGGGTAGCAAGATCAACTACACTGCATGCACCCCTGCACTGAGTGGTCACTTAGTTTCTGATGTGATTCCATGTCCTTAGAAATAATTTATCTTTCAAATGATGGGGGAGCGATCTTTTCCCAAAAATTGATAGCCCACCAGAGATGTCATAATGAAGGTTAAAAGAAAAGCAAATACCTTAAGTCCCCAGTTAGAACGTTTTTACTCTTATTTGACATATAAGTCTAACAAACATAAAAGAGAGAAGAAACAGAGCATATGCAAGGCCACACACAGCAAGAGAAAGGATCCCTGAAACCTGACAAGCAGGGAATAAGAACTCAAAGACTATAATTCAGCTTTGTTGTTATTCAGTCACTAAGTCATGTTTGACTCTTTGTGACCTCATAATCTGCAGCATGTCAAGCTTCCCTATCTTTCACTATCTCCCAGAGTTTGCTCAAGTTCATGTCCATTGAGTCATCAATGCCATCCAACTACCTTATCCTCTGTCTACCCCTTCTCCTCTTGCTCTCAGTCTTCCCCAGGATCAGGGCCTTTTCCAACAAGTTGGCTGTTCCTATCAGGTGGCCAAAATAATGGCACTTTCACTTCATCAGTGCTTCCAATGAGCATTAGGGTTGATTTCCTTTAGGTTGACTGGCTTCAGCTCCTTGCAGTCCAAAGGATTTTTCAACAATCATGTTCAGTACCACGTTCGAAAGCATGAATTCTTTGGTGCTTAGCCTTCTTTATAAAGTCCAACTCCACACAGTTGACTATTGGAAAAGACATAGCTTTGTCTATGTTTTTGTCAGCAAAGTAATGTCTCTGCTTTTTAATACCTGTCTGGTTTATCATATCTTTTCTTCCAAGGAACAAATATCTTTTAATTTCATGGGTGCAGTCACCATCTGCAGTGATTTTTAGAGCCCAAGAAAATAAACTCTGTCACTGTTCCCACTTTTTCCCCATCAGTTGCCATGACATTATGGGACCAAATGCCATGATCTTGGTTCTTTGAATGTTGAGTTTTAAGGCAGCTTTTCGACTCTCTTCTTTCACCCTTTCCAAGACGTTCTTCATTTTCTGCCAATTTCTGTCATTAGAGTGGCATTATATGTGTATTTGAGGTTGCTGATATTTCTCCCAGCAATCTTGATTCCAGCTTGTGATTTATCCAGCCTGACATTCACATAAGGTTCCCTGCACATTAGTTAAATAAGCAGGGTAACAATACACAGCCCTGACATACTCCTTTCCCAATTTTAAACCAATTTGTTGTTCCATGTCTGATTCTGTTACTTCTTGACCTGCATACAGGTTTCTCAGGAGGCAGGTAAGGGGGTCTGGTTTTCCCATCTCTTTAAGAATTTTCCACAGTTTGTTGAGATCCACACAGTCAAAGGCTTTAGCATAGTCAATGAAGCAGAATTAGATTTTTTTTTAATTCTCTCGCTTTTCTATGATCCAATGGATGTTGGCATTTAGATCTCTGGTTCCTCTGCCTTTTCTGAATCCAGCTTGCAGATCTGGATGTTCTCAGTTCAAGTACTGTTGAAGCCTAGCTTGAGGGATTTTGAGCATTACCTTGCTAGTATGTGAAATGAGCACAATGGCATGGCAGCTTGAACATTCTTTGGCATTTCCTTTCTTTGGAATTGGAATGAAAACTGACCTTTTCCAGTCCTGTGGCCACTGCTGTGTTTTCCAAATTTGCTGACATATCGAGTGGAGCATTTTAATAGCTTCATCTTCTAGGATTTGAAATAAATCAGCTAGAATTCCATCACTTCCACTAGTTTGCAGTGATGCTTCCTAAGGCCCATTTGACTTTGCACTCCAGGATATCTGGATCTAGGTGAGTGATGACACCATCATGGTTATCTGGGTCATTAAGACCTTTTGGTATAGTTAGTCTGTGTATTCTTGCTACCTCTTCTTAATCTCTTCTGCAATTCTCAGGTCCTTGCATTTCTCTCCTTTATTGTGCCCATCCTTGTATGAAATTTTCCCTTGCTATTTCCAATTTTCTTGAAGAGATTTCTAGTCTTTCCCATTCTATTGTTTTCCTCTATTTCTTTGTATTGTTCATTTAAGAAGGCTTTCTTATTCCTCCTTGCTTTTCTCTGAAACTCTGCATTCAGTTTGGTATATTTTCTTTACTTTGTTCTTTGCCTTTCACATCTCCTCTTTTCTCATTTATTTGTAAGGTCCTCTCAGACAACCACTTTACCTTGTTGCATTTCTTTTGCAGGGGGATGGTTTTGATCAACACTTCCCATACAATGTTACCAATCTTTGTCCATAGTTCTTCAGGCACTCTGTCTACCAGATCTAATCCTTGAATCCATTTGCCACCTCCACTGTATAATCATTAGAAATTTAATTTAGGTCATACCTGAATGGTCTAGTGTTTTCCCCTACTTTATTCAGTTTAAGCCTGAATTTTGCAATAAGGAGCTCATGATCTGAGCCACAGTCTAGCTCCAGGGCTCGTTTTCCATATTTCTGGTGATCTGCTGCCTAGGACTTTGCTGACCTCCCAGTGCTAGCCAATTCCTAGAAACAGCAGACAACTCACTTGAGAACATGTCATTCATATCAAACTAATCAACCCAGAACCCAAACCCCAGCTACCTCCTTTTTCAAGCTCTCACATTCATGCCACTTTCCACCTGCTCTATTCACCCCAGGGCCAGGTACCTGGCTGCCAGGGAGATCTTCTACGTTCCAGAGCCTGCTGAAATTACTCAAACTAGCCAAGCCTAAGCCTATTTACCTTGCTTCATTTATTCCTTCCCATGGAGACCACAGTAAAAGTTCTTGCCCAAGTTTTCCACTTCTCTGTCCTGGCCAATACTGCTGCTTCCCCATGTGGTCCTGCATGACATGACATGCATCCTGTTTCTAGGTATCTGTGAGTTAAAAACTTCTTACTTCATGACCATCATTTCCATTTTCACATGTCTTACAACCCCTGATTAAAACAAATATCAGCTACTCTTGAAACATCATATTACATCATAGTATATAACATGAAATTCATAGTGACAACCCTAAGTCATCAAGAAAATGATTAAATCCTGGTAGAATCTAAATGACAAAACACAAATATATATATAATTCATTCTACATAAACAGAATAACGTTTCTTTCTGTTTTGTTTTTTTGCTTTGATGCTTTCTTTGTATAAGTGTTACAGACTCATAGCAAAAATAGAGAGAGAGAGAGAGAGAGAGAAGCAGACAGATGATAGATCACTAAACAGTAAAGAAAGACATACAGCATGTTAAATGAAAAATAGTAGTTCTCTTCTACCTTCTTGCCCCTGTTTTTGCCATTAACAGTGTTTTGTGTATCGTTTCAAGTATTTTCATATGAAGACTCACATTTCTACTTAGTTTTATTTATACCAATATGTACTAGATACATTGTTCTGTAACTTGCTTTAATTTACTTTGTATAATTCTTATTTCTCTTTCTTCTTTTTTTAATCTAAGTTGCAAAGATCTACATTTTAGAAAGTGATTTAAAAGTTTTAAAAGTCATGAAACTGATATGCAGAGAGCAAGATATTGTACAGCACAGAGTACAGAAAACCTCTTTATTCTTTTCTATGCCAATTTCAGCAGCTGTATATTAAGCAGGATCTAGCCTTACACTGTCCCATGCAGTAGCCATTAATCACATGTGACTATTTATATCTAATTTACATTAAATTAAATTAAAATTTTAGTTCTTCAGTTGCACTAGCCACATTTCAAGGGTTGAATGGCCACATGTGGCTAGTGGCTGCCATATTAAACAAGGCAGATACAGGAAAAACACTTTCTTTTTAATTATTTTTATTGAAGTATAGTTGAATTACAATGTTGTGTTAATCACAGCTGTGCTGCAAAGTGACTCTATTATACATAAACATATACATTCCTTTTCATATTCTTTTCTATTATGATTAAGTTCCCTGTGCTATCCAATAGATCTTGTTGTTTATCCATTCTATTTATACAGTTTTCTTCTGCGAATCCCAAACTCCCAATCCAACCCTCTCCCACTCCCTTCCCCGTTGGCAATCAGCAGACTATTCTCTATGTCCCTGATTTTGTTTCTGTTTCATAAATAGGTTCGTTTGTGTGATATTTTAGATTTCACATGTAAGTGATATCATTTGGCATTCATCTTTGTCTTTCTGCCTTACTTCACTTAGTATAATAATCTCTAGTTGCAATCTATGTGGCTGCAAGTGACACTATTTTGTTCCATTGTGTCTATGTACCATATCTTCTTTATCCATTCATCTGTCAGTGGACATTTAGGTTGTTCACATGTCTTGACTATTGTGAATAGTGCTGCTATGAACATAAGGGTGCATGTATCTTTTGAATTATAGCTTTGTCTGGATATATGCCCAGGAATCAGACTGCTGGATCATACGGTAATTCTATTTTTCATTTTCTAAGGACTCTCCATACTGTTCTCCATAGTGGCTGCACCAACTTATGTTACTGCTTAAGTCTACATGTAAAATATTCCCTTTTCTTCTCCACACCCTCTCAAGCACTTGTTATTTGAGGATTTTTTAATGATGGCATTCTGCCCAACATGAGGTGATACTTCATTGCAGTATTAATTATAGTACTTCATTGCAGTTTTTATTTGCATTTCTCTAATAAATAACAATGTTGAGCATCTTTTCATGTGCCTATTGGTCACTTGCATTTAGAAAGAATATTTATATCATGACAAAAACTTCTATTGGATATCCTTGGTATAACTTTTATGCATTTAGAGAGAGCTATATACAGAATATTGAAAATAGACGAGCTGAGAAGCCAAATGAGGCTAGAGAAGCAGCAACCAGTACTAAAGACAGCAGGAAGCTGCTCTGCCCGAAGACAGCAGGGATCTTAGGAAAATGTGTTATTTCCAGTACCTTATGACTGAGTGATCTGACAGAAATTGAGTCCATGGAGAAGACACAGCCACTCCTAGAGATGTTGCTCAAAGACTAGAGAAGAGAGAAAATAGACCTTCCTCCCACAACTTTCCCACCTCCTTCAATTATTTCCAACTGGCCCCATTCAGCATGAAGGTAGCACTCAGAGGAGCCTGGGGAAGCAGCCTACAGGATAAGGGGGGGTGGGGCGGGGATATGTACAACATGCAGGGCACCTAGAGGGGAGGTAGAGCCTGGTTAATCAGGAGAATGGCAGGCACTCTGAGGAAGCAAAGGCCTCATCAATGGAACTAGGATGGTACCCAAGGAACAGACCCTGAAGGCCCGGTGGAGGCAACCTAAACACCTGTTGGTGGGTCTTATGAAAAATGTCATGATCAGATTTGTATTTTAGGAAGATGATTGGCTAGGCCAGCAATCCTCCAAATGTGGCTTCTGGACCATCAACATCTATATCACCCAGAAACTAATTAGAAATGCACGTTCTCAAGTCCTAACCCAGGCCTGGGTCAGAGTTGTGAGGGTGAGGCCCTGCAGGCTGTGCATTAAGTAGGCCCCCAGATGACTCTGACTCCTGCTGGAGTTTGAGAACCCCTGTTCTAGTCTGGAGGTGGGAAGACTAAAGGAGATCTAAGTGAGAGGTGATGAGGGTCTGGTTAGGACGGGGACATGGAGAGGGTACTTGAGAGCAATGAGAAGAGGGACTGGCAGGCCTGGTGATGAGACAGACACGGCAACAGAGTGAGAGAAATCCATCAGGAACAAGCAGAGGCTGCCCACGTGAGGAGGTTCATGGGATACCAGACAGAAGCCTTGTGAACTAAAAATACATTTAAGCACTGAATAGCTACTGAGGCTCCATGCCAAGAAACTGCAGAGAAGGCGTGGCCTCTGCCATCCAAAACCTGACAGCTGACACTGATTCTGCAGCTGAACGCTGATGCCTTAACTCCCTCCATTAGATTAAAAAAAGCATCTGCCTTCCCTAAATATGCAGAAGGTCCTCACGGCGCCCCCCCCATAGAATCTGCATCCTTCCTGAGCACCAGCATCTAGAAGAGGCCCGACACCGACACCGCACACCCCCGGAATCATCCCTCAGGGAGGGATTGCATCTCTCTCTTTTCTTTACCCCAAACAGAGAGTGCAGGGTTTAGACCAGCCCCACTCAACTGAAACATCAGGCAAGCCACACAGGTAAGTTTAAATTTTCTAGTAACCTCGTTAGAAAAAGTCAAAAGAAACCAGCAAAATTAAGTTTAATAATGTACTTTAAGCCAATACTCAACCTATAGTCAATATTAACAAACTATTAACAAGATACCTTACATTCTTTTTTTCTTTCATATTAAGTCCTCAAAATTGTATGTGCTGGTCACACTCACAGCACATTCCAGCTTCACCTCCCCTGTTTCTAGTGCTGAGCAGCCACATGGATCTGGTGGCTCCCATGTTGGGAAGTGCAAGTTTAGAAGATAGTAATTGCTTGTTTGGGCTTTCCTGAATAAATAGAGTAAATGTGGACACTCTTTCCCACAGGTTTGTGACAAGCAGTGATGCCATCTGGTTACCATTGTTCTGAGGGGGAGGAAATAGGGGACCATTGGAGGTGAGGGAAGGGAAATAAAAAGAATTTGAAAATCTAAGTTGGGAGGGAGTGAGAGTATCCCAGAAAGAGAGACAAATGTGGGTAAGAGGGTAAGAGGCCCATTAAAATATGGATCCCAGCCTCCATCGTCCTTTGCATCAAGGAAAATGTACCCCAGCAGCACTGCTGTTTCTACCATGAGAATCTCCCCTGATGCTGAGTCTGCATAGTTCACATTTATTTAGCATGGAGTGAATAATGCAGGCCCAGCTTTTCTGCTTTTATTGTGTGGCCTTGGGAAAGTTACTTAGTATCTCTGTTCCTCTGTTTCCTTGTCTATAAAATGGAGTTCATAGTAATATCTTCCTTAGAGAACTGTCATGAAACTTAAACAAAACTATGGAAACAAAGCTCCTAACGTTATACCAAGCCACATGGAAAACATTTGTTTAATGTAAACCGTTATGATTATTTTTGTTAAAATGGAAAAATCCAATTATTTGATACTTTTCAGTATAGAACAAAATAACCAGAAGTCTTATTATCATTAATAGAATAATTTTTAATATATATAATTGCTTTTAGTTTTTAAAAGACTCTATTTGAGAACAGAGAGATAACATGGAGGTTGAGGGAAAGATCTCAGACTAGAGCTCGGGACTCACCACCACCTTTCAGTCTCAGATGGGCCGGGCAGGGAGAGAAAATACACAAGTGACACAGTACAACAGACTCCCCATGGAAAGAGTGAGGAAACCAATACCTGCAAGCAAAACCTCAGGCTGGGTCTGTGAGGACTACTCTGCTAGGAACTCAGGCAGGAGGCGAAGCCAGTCAGTGTGCGTGGGAACTGGACCCTCGCACCCTGCTCACAGGCAGTGGTTCCCAGCCTCCTCTCTGCCTAGGCTTGGCTGCTATCTCCTGTCTCCATTCCTCGGGGTAGACCCACACCTGTGGCTTTATTTGTATTGCAGGGTACGCCTATATCCCATCACACAAGCCTCAGGGCTCTACCCAATTAAAAGCAGTTCCCAGCCCCTTGTAAGGCTGGGAACACCTAGCTTCCCATCCTGCCCAGGAGACATGTCTCAGCCACCACCGTGAGTGTGGCTGTGTGTTTCAGTGCAGCTAGGAAGTGGCTGTGCTGACCATGGTTGGCCTCACCCTTGCTTAGCAACTCTGTTCCTTCTCAACTCTTACCAGTGAAGACTGCAAGGAAACAGTTCAGAAGTTCCATGCTTTCTCCATTCCACCATGTTACCCTGATACTAAGAATTCTAGGGATGGTGCTGAAGTTAACAAGAGCAGCTTCAAAAACCGGAATCAACCTCCTCATACTAGACCATGTATAAACTGGTGAAATTTGCTGCCACACCTTCCCTGGGACTGTCGATAGGAATCTGGCTTCTAGAATGGAGACACTTCCACAGGAAAGGGAGCTGAATCCCATACCCAAGTCACAGCACCAGGAAAACAGCGTCCTTCCCACAAGTTCTCCCTTAGAAGGAACAAAGCTGGGTATTTTGGCTTCCAATACCATGTTCCCCCAGAGATGTATAACTACCCAACAGAAATCCAAGTACCTTCCAAGCTGATATCAGACAGAATTAAGCATTGTTTTATTTTACTCTATAATTTTTCTACCACTTGACTTCATTGACTCCAAATCTTAACAAATCTAGGGGTAGGGACAGCATAAATCCCAGAGAACAGAAGTTTCCTGCAAATTTACCTTCATTTCCTCCTACATGGTCAGCAAAGGCTAATAAGTATGTCCATTGAACAAAAAATTCAACATAGCAAAACAAGTAGGTTTAACAACAAAGCACCAGAATGGGTCTTTTTCTATATAAAATACTTAATGATTATTTTAACCACATTGTCTCACCAAATATTTGGGCCAAGCAACCATCATCATCAATTTGTTTCTCTTCATTAAGCAGTTCTTATGGGTCAGGAAAATAAAGAGCCTCCCTCCCAACTCTCAGCCCCACCATATTTCCCATAGCAATCTTTCAAGAGACACACTGAATGGCCAACATGTCCCTGTCAGGACCAAGTACTGATTTCATGCCTAGTACTGAGCCAGTGGCTTAGAATCATAGATGGTGAGTTCTCTTAAGGAACTCACAGTGGAGTGGTAAAGGTTGATACATTCACACAATAAACAGAGATAAAAGTGCCAATCTATGTTCAATGTAGGATGCAGGATGCATGGGGCTGATGCACAGGATGATTCAAGTAGAGGATGTGGGGTGGGAGGTGGGAGGGGGCTTCGGCATTGGGAGATTGTGTTCACCTATGGCTGATTCGTGTCAATGTATGGCAAAACAAATACAGTATTGTAATTTTAAAAATAAATAAATAAATAAATAATTTTTTAAAAAATAAAATAAAATAAAATAAACAGAGATAAAAACATCTGTGGAGATGTGTACAAGATAAAGCAAGGGAATGAAGAAGCCACCTCTGAGTGAGATTACCAAAGGACTATTTCAAAGAGAAGGTAAAGGGTTTTTTTTGTCCTTAAACTGTGTTCACTGGGTGAACAAAAGTGGAGTGTAAATCCCACACTGATGCCACAGAACATGTGCAACAGTATGGAGCTCGAGACGGGTGTGGGATGGGTAAGCCAGGGCTGGGTGATAAATGGCCGAGCCATTGGAAGGTTTGAAGCTGGGAAGTAACAGGATCAGGTATGCCTCCTGGAATCTTATCTCTGGCGACACTGGGAAGACTGATTGTGGGGAGCTAGATTAAAATTGAGACATGCCTTACAATGCCACTATAAGCAACTAAGTGGGAGTCTCCAGATTTGAGCCTGCTTCTAGAATTAGTGCCATGCTGAGCTCAGCCACTTCAGTCATGTCTTACTCCTTGCAATCCCATGGACTGTAGGGATTTTCCCAGCAAGAAAACGAGTCGGTTGCCATGCCCTTCTCCAGAGGATCTTCCCAACCCACAGACTGAATCCACATCTCTTGTGTCTCTTGCATTGCAGGTGGATTCTTTACTGCTAACTCAACAAGGAACCCTAAGAGAAGAAAATTCAAGGGTTATGTAGGAAGTAGAGCCAAAGCTCTTAGTAGCCCACTAAGAAGAGGCAGGCTCCCTGAAGGGATACTGTATTAGGTGCTACTTTAGTCTGCTGCTGCTGCCAAGTCGCTTCAGTCATGTCCAACTCTGTGCGACCCCATAGACGGCAGCCCACCAGGATCCCCCATCCCTGGGATTCTCCAGGCAAGAACTCTGGAATGGGTTGCCATTTCCTTCTCCAAAGCACGAAAGTGAAAAGTGAAAGTGAAGTTGCTCAGTCATGTCCAACTCTTTTCAGCCCCATGGACTGCAGCCGACCAAGCTCCTCTATCCATGAGATTTTCCAGGCAAGAGTACTGGAGTGACCTTAGTCTGGATTACTCCAATGCCAGATCCCAGATCCCAGTATATAAGAATTTGGGTGCAGGTAGTTTATGTGAGAAGTGATAGCAGCAAGGACTGGGAAGGCGTAAAGAAGGAATTAGGAGAAGCTGTTACAGATGGCAGACTGCTACAGGCTGTAGGGCTCAGTCCCCTGGGCACCCTCTCAGACACTGTGCAGAATATAGCTCAGGGCTGACCTAGATAGTGAAGAAGCCTGGGTTTATATCCACCAACTCTCATCCCTCAACAATTGAGGACCAATCCTAATTCCCCTGCTCTGCCCCAAGCCAGGATGAGTCAGCCCCCCAGGCCAAAGAAAGCTTCAGGCAGAGAACACAAGTTCTTGTGGTCAGAAGTCATGAGTGTGACAGAAAGTGTCCACCAAAGTTGCCCACAACCACTAGGGGTGGGTGGAGTTGGTAAAGACAGAGCACAGCAAGTCCGCTAGGTGTCTAGGAAGGTCATAGACTCAGATGGTCTAGCAAGGCACTAGTAAATAACTTCTGAGATATCGTGTCACTTTCACCCTTTAACAAAAATTTAAGTGAGCTCTAATATACTCTAACTAAGAAAGTCACATTAACAGCCTGGATGGGAGGGGAGTTTGGGGGACAATGAATGTATGTATATATATATATATATATATATATATATATATATATATAGCTGAGTCCCTTCGCTGTTCATCTGAAACTATAAGAATGCTGTTAGTCTTCTATACTGCAATACAAAATTTTTAAAATTGTTTTTCTTAGAAAAGAAAACCACACTAAGAAAGCTTAGTAGGTGAGTTTCATATGGCCATCTTGTATTAGAGTATTAGTGTGTATATCTGAGTCTGTGCCATCTTGTATTAGAGTGTGTGTCATGGCTACAGAGGCTTCAAGAAATACATCTAGAATGATGGACTGATAACAGAAGCATCAAGACTACAACAGTAATACTACACATAACTACTTATGATTAGGAGAGTAGATGAGAAATTTGGTGCAGTATCTGAGAATGTCAGTAATGTAAGAAGCTTCCAAATTACGAACTGACTCTGGCTAAATGTGGATGTCTCATGATGCCTGGAGGGAGGGTAGCCAAGTATTGCTTGATACTTATCTTTTGAGGCTTGGAACTGTCTGATTTGGTTTCTAGATCAACCACACTCTGGTAATCTTCTGAGGACGTTTTCTTTCTCTCTCTCTCTTTTTTTTTTTTTTTTTGGCATTCCTCTGGATCTCAGTCTCTCTGTTATATTAAAGAAGGAGGCTGCCAAGAGGTCTCAAGGGACCATCCCCAAAGAAATACATATAAATGTGAACAGGATTTGTAACCCTAGAGAAAACTCCACACACTTTAAACTTATCTTGAGAAAAATCAGACATTTCCTACCCACAGATTTGAATCAGCCTGAACCTAAAGTATTTAATTTCCATATTTAGAGCAATAGTTGCCATTGGTATATAATACAAACCATTCCATGCAGCTGCGATTCAGGCATATACCGATTACTGTTAAACTACCCAGAATTCAAGCTCAATTTCACAAGACAGAAATACGACTTTTTTTTTCTTTTGGTCATAAAAGATCACCCAAGGAAGTAGCATGACAAAATGTTTCCTGATGCTGTTACAGGCATATGGCTGAAACTCCAACCTCACGCACATCTGTACAAAAACGTACTGAGCAACCCACAAATAGCCAAGCTTTCTGGCAATGTTAACACCCAAGCATCAGCAAGCCTTCTGTTGTTAATTATTTGGGACATCTCCTGCTTTGCTTTTATAACATCCTGAGCTGTTTATCAAAGAGGTCATAACATGAGAAAATATCTGTGCCATCCTTAATAAAGAAAAAATCTGACTGGACAGGGAGAGAAGGAAAACACTGTTGCAATAGAGCAACAATCAAATTATGTCTATAATGGGCTTTAAATCTTTAGAAGAAAAGATCTACAGTTTAGCAGTACAAAGCAGTATTATTCCTGTTGTTATTAAAATCTGCTCTCTAATCCTTCGCACATATGTAATACATCTCGTCCGAGGACCTCAAAGTTCATTATAAATAAACAAGAGGCTATGCTTTATAAAATCTAGCCAAGGCCACAAAAGAGATGGAATTCCTCTGGTCATGAATAAGCCAACACTTTTGGAACAACTCACAAGCTAATGATATAAAGTCTCTTGGTTTCATCAAAGTTTGGGGAAATAATTGGGTTTGGTTTGTAAAAGGCACTCAATAACTGCTCATAGGCGTAAGACTAATAAAAGATCTGCTGCAAGAGCATGATGGAGATTAATTAATTCAAGTGAGTTTTTTTAACGAATGTATTTAATGTGTGAATATCTCTGCAAATCATGTAATCCCTTATAAATTCACTGTAATCCAGAGGGCCTAATAACCTTAGAATCAAAACCGAGAAATGTTACTTACTTACCTCCCTGTCACATGTAGCTTCACTACCATCTTTCCAAATCCCTGCAGAATTAATCTCTTGGGTAATTGCAAATCTGAGTCCCAGTGAACCCAGAGGAGAGTCATCTAAGGCAAGAAAACAGAAAGCTCACAATGTGAGGAGCACAAACACTGCAATTAGCTGGTAAAGTTAGACCCTTTACTCATCTAACAAATATTCACCAAAGTCACAGAAGTCAAAGAGAAGTGTTTGAGTGTTCAGTGTATGCCACGCCTTGGGTTTGACATTGGCTTAGTTGACAAAACAACAAAGGTAGAGATAGGAGAAGGAGAAAAAGGGAACTTTTAACCTAATGAGTGCTACCTAGGGTGATGGTCACTGGGACTTGTAACGCTAGATCAGGTTTTCCACTTTGGCCCTTTTGACATTGGAGACCAGATAATTTTTAATTGCGAGGATCTGTGCACAGTAAGATCTTTAGCGGCATCCCCGGCCTTTACCCACCAGACGCCAGTAGCATTCTACTCCCTCCCCTACCCTGTGCCAGTTGTGACAAAGATGTCTCTAGACGGTGCCAAGTGTTCCCTGTTGGGCAAAAACTGTCCTCTAGCTGAGAAACCACTATCCTAGAGATCTTAGAAAATAATTAATCTTCTTTCACTTATATATTGATATTAACTAGACAATGCTGATCAAAATATTTGCCTGTATCTTCAACCAATACATCTCCAGGTATTTTCAAAATCTGGCATCCAGATCAATCAGTGTCCAAAGGCCATTTATATAATGATGCATCCTATTTCAAAAAGGCATCTATCCTCATTTCTGTATTTTAAAATCAATCTCCAAAAGTAGCATTTATATTGAAAATATCAAAGCAGAATATTTACTAATATTTTAAGGGACTGCATATAAGATGATAGTAAATCTCCATGATGTCATATGTCAAAGAATGACTCAGAGACATGTAGTTAATTATCTGCATGACAAACAATTCACTTGTATGTAAAGGACGTGGCTATTGGATTGTTGTCTGTGAACAGAGGTAAAAGCAGGACTGGAAAAAAACAGTGGTGAGAAAGAAGAGGAAAAAACAATAAGAACAGTAGGCCTTATTTTGTATTTTGGAGGTAAACTAATTAGCTGCCAGTTAGCAATGAGGTCTGTCTGGGCCATCTGCCCTTGAATAGGCCATGTAAGGTACCAGACAAAGTAATTGCAGTTGACGATGGATTCTCCAAGAAACCTTGAGGGTGTTGCTGAGTATGCATGAGAGACTGCCTGTGACATGTCTGCTGGGTCCTACATCAGGTGAGCAAAAACTCTTCTGGCATTTCTCTATTCAGAATAACTCTCACAGGAAGACTGGTTTTAATATAGCAGACATTTTTTTTGTTCTAATAGCTGGATAGAAAGGAATTGCTACATAAAACAAGCTTCAAATTCCAAAATCTAAAAATCTTAGGCCTGGAGATTTCTCTTCAGACATGGATTTTTTCTATATAGTTTTTCCTGTGGTCATATATGAATGTGAGAGTTGGACTGTGAAGAAGGCTGAGCACTGAAGAATTGATGCCTTTGAACTGTGGTGTTTGAGAAGACTCTTGAGAGTCCCTTGGACTGCAAGGAGATCCAGCCAGTCCATTCTGAAGGAGATCAGTCCTGGGATTTCCTTGGAGGGAATGATGCTGAAGCTGAAACTCCAATACTTTGGCCACCTCATATGAAGAGTTGACTCACTGGAAAAGATTCTGATGCTGGGAGGGATTAGGGGCAGGAGGAGAAGGGGACAACAGAGGATGAGATGGCTGGATGGCATCACTGACTCAATGGACATGGGTCTGAGTGAACTCTGGGAGTTGGTGATGGACGGGGGGCCGGCGTGCTGCGATTCATGGGGTTGCAAAGAGTTGGACACGACTGAGCGACTGAACTGAACTGAACTGAAGTGACAGACAAGCAAGTACTAGGCTTTTCCTCCTATTCACCATGTTGCAGAAACTGCCAGTCTCAGGTTCACCTGCTCTTCCCTCCTGCACTGGAGAAGATTCTAGGCTCTGAAAGTGCCAGTGATAAATGACAGGAGAGAACTTCTTGAAGTGCCACAAACTTGTTGTTTCCGGAAAGGCTATCATCCCCTTCTTGCATCATGTTGAATTACTCTAGTGAACAAACATCCATTGCTTAGCATCCGTATCTGTGAGATAAGTTTCTGGCACAAAGTGGTCAGTCAGCCAATGGCAAATATTGCTGGAGTTTTCATTATTGTTGTTGTTGTTCTTCAGTCGCTAAGTTGTGTCCAACGCTTTGCAACCTCATGGACTATAGCACACCAGATTCCTCTATCCTCCACTATCTCCCAGAGTTTGCTCAAATTCATGTCCTTTGAGTCAGTGATACTATCTAACCACCTCATCCTCTGCCACCCCCTTATCCTTTAGCCCTCAATCTTTCCCAGCATCAGGCTCTTTTACAGTGAGTTGGCTCTTCCCATCTGGTGGCCAAAGTATTGGAGCTTTAGCTTCAGCATCAGTCCTTCCAATGAATATTCAGAGTTGATTTTCTTTAGGACTGACTGGCTTGATTTCCTTGCTGTCCAAGGGACACAAGAGTCTCTCCAGCAGCACAATTCAAAAGCATCAATTCTTCATTATCGTTAGCATTTATCAAACACTTAGTATGCTCCACACATTGATCCAAACACTATGCATATTCTATTTCATTTACTCTTCACATCAACCTTAAATTTTTTATCAGAACTATTTTATCCCCATTTTACAGATGAAGTCTAGAAGGATTCCTCTTGTTGCAAGTTCATATAATTATTTTTAACATTTTAGTAATCTCCATGTTTTTCCTTGGAAATAACTGCCTGTTCTTGACTCTGTCTTTTCTTGATTTCTTGATCTCTGTCTTTGCCTGCCCCACTCCCACTCTAATGCCTTTAACCTCTCCTTAAAATGTACTTCAAATTTTTCATTTCTCTGTTGAGTTATGGAGCCCAGAGTTAGAAGTAATTGACTCCATTTTTGAGTGTTCATCTAAGCATGGCTCTATTTCTGAGCATACTACCTGCCAGACACTGGAAATCACTCAAATATATGATGAAGACATGATTTTTGCCCTTTGAGGTCCTCCCAGAAGGAAAACCAAGAAATGCCCAGCACAACAATGAGACATGAGCAATGGGGCCAAGGAATCCAGGAGGAGAGAATGACCCTGCCTGGAACCATAAAGGAAACAGCACATAAACTGAGTTTTGAAAAGGAGAAGGAGTTAGTCAACAGGGGAGAGAGAAAGAAGTGTTTGGGTCAAAAGAAATGGTCTCATACAAAAACACTTTTCCTTTGCACTGTATACCCATTTACTTTTGCAATAAATATTTTCACAGAAACCATGTGCCAAATACAGCAACAGGTGCTGGGGATGCGATGGTGAACAAGAGAGGCAAGGCTGGGGCTTCTGTGGACCTGATATTCTAATGAAGGACAGTGTGGCTGTTGGTTTCCAAGATGGCCAACATCAATTCCCTCTCCCTCCTGTATGCACATCATGTTCTTTCTTCCTCCCATTAGCAGCTGGAGCTATATCTCTCCACTGAAATTTGGGCTGAGCCTCTGACTGCTTTGACCAATCAAATGTGGATGAAGTAACATTCTGGGACTTCCAAGCTGAGGTATGAAAGAGGCCTGAAAATTTGCACTTTCTCCTTTTTGGAGTTCTGAATTTCCATGAAAGGTGTACAGGCTCCCATCGGGGGTGAGAGTCTACCTTGAGGAATACAAGGCACCATACATCTTACTGCACACCACCATCGGATGCTGCTGCACGGAAGTTATCCCGTTATCCTACTATTGCATAACAGACCACTCCAGAACATTTGGAGTGGCTCAAAACAGTAACATTTACTTACTCATACATCTTCAACTTGTGCAGAGCTTGGCATCGCTGCCTGATGCTATACATTGTGCCACCTGGAGTAAACTTGATTGAGGGCTTAAGGATTCACATACTAGCTTGCTAAATTGTGTGGCCAGAACTGAGGCTTCATATAACCTGGACTTCTTCCGGCTGGGTTCCAAGTGTGAGTGTCCCAAGAGAAACTGTCCCAAGAGAGTGTCCCAATGGAAGCCATATTACCTTTCATGAACTAGCGTTGAAGTTATATAGAATCTCTTCTGCTATACTCTGTTCTATTAGTATTGAGCAATTCACAATGGCCTACCTAACTCAAGAGGAGGGGACATAATCTCCACCATTTGATCAGAGTGTAGTATGTAGAATAGGGAATATTGTTGTGGACATTTTTATCTACAGGGTCCAAGCAAGGCCAGTAGAAAAACTGATGAGCTTAACCATGGCCAATCCATGGAATCATGAGATATAATAAAATATATGTTGTTTTAAGCCACTGAGTTTGGAGTGATTTGTAGACAGAGTAAAAAGACCACTAGAGAGCTGAAACATGTTTTAAAACTATGCATATATATATACATATTTGGATAAAGATCAGATTTTAAAAATACATTTGAATAAATATTTAACAGCGTAATGGGGGAAAATAAAAATTCAGGTCTACTCTAGATTGGACGTCGAAGGTGGCCTTTCTTTCTTTCTTTCTTTTTTTTTTTTTGCTATGGATTGAAATTTTACATTGAGAATGGATGATTTCAAAAATATTTTTAAATGTAAGTAGATGGAATAAGATTAATATGGAAGAGGAAAAAATAATCCAATCTAAAATAGAATTTGCAAAAAAAATGTATATAGGATAAATAACCTCTTTCCCAAAAGTCCCAAAGAATTTCCAAGCTCTGAGTTAACAAAGCAGGGAGTGGAGTTGGGTTTTGGAACAATTCTACAGGAGTTTAAATAAAGTTTGGCCCATGTGGGTGAGTCAGGCTCTCAAGGAGCCTTTTAAGATCATCACATAAGGCAGAAGTTGCCTGGAGTCATTATCACCTTGAAAATATCTTCAATCACCATGGAGTCTACACATTGATAGATTTTCCTCCAGCACTGGGACAGATCATAGCTTTCACTGGAGCACCAGATAGTTTATGACATGCATTAAGAGCATACAGAAAATAAAAGCTATTTTTAAAGGTTAGAATCACACTCCGTCTGATAAGATGCTCAACCTGAGTGGCATGTTGGAACCAAAACAGATTCACACCTGCTCTTGTTCTTCACCACTGTAATGCTTTTAGTGTCCTTTTCTTTCTCTCTCCCCCCAACCCCCCAGCTGCCCCCCCACCTCTGGATCAGTTCAGTCACTCAATCATGTCCAACTCTTTGTGACTCCATGAACTACGGCACACCAGGCCTTCCTGTCCATCACCAACTCCCAGAGTCCACCCAAACCCATGTTGACTCAGTTGGTGATGCCATCCAACCATCTCATCTTCTGTCATCCCCTTCTCCTCCTACCCTCAATCTTTCCCAGCATTAGGGTCTTTTCAAGTGAGTCAACTCTTCGCATGAGGTAGCCAAAGTATTGGAGTTTCAGCTTCAACATCAGTCTTTCCAATGAACACCCAGAACTGATCTCCTTTAGGATGGACTGGTTGGATCTCCTTGCAGTCCAAGGGACTCTCAAGAGTCTTCTCCAACACCACAGTTCAAAAGCATCAGTTCTTCTGCCCTCAACTTTCTTTATAGCCCAACTCTCACATCCATACATGATCACTGGAAAAACCATAGCCTTGACTAGACAGACTTTTGTTGGCAAAGTAATGTCTCTACTTTTTAATATGCTGTCTAGGTTGGTCATAACTTTCCTTCCAATGAGTAAGCATCTTTTATAGTTGATGTCAAAACACCCAAAGGAACATATGTCCTGACCCTCTGTGTACAGAGCTGCTTTCAGTTGCTTTGGCTTCCAGGTCAATCACAACTGTGAGAGAAGAGTATTGGGGGAAGGCTCCAGGGCAGAACTTAGGTCCAAAGAGAGGGAAGTCCCTAACTCCATAGTAAGCATGAAGAAAAAAGCAAAAGGCAGCAATGAATAGAAAATAAAAACATCATCCATGCCTAGAGCAAACCCATTTCAGCTTTGGATGACTCAGGGTTCCCCAACCCTGTTTGTCATACAAATGGGTGGGCCATAGATCCATGTATCTAGTGCAGACATCAGAGTTTACAAAGTGAAAAACAGTGATTATAAGCAGAGAAGGAGTAGAGCACACGGAGTCTTTGAGCCTCTCATTAACCCATGCTTACGCTGAGCATGGATAAAGTGTGTGAACATGGCCAAAATTCCAGTCATAGGACTCTAACCCATGATAGTATATGTTTCTATAGCATCAGGAAAAGGGAACGGCTATGAAAAATACATTACTTTGAAATATTCTAGCCAGGGAAAGGACATTGTTAGAAGCAATTTTGGAAGCTGAGTACCTGTTATCAGCCTGCTAAGCTTACTCAGGCCTGCTGAATCAGTTCTTTGCTAAACTATCAGAAGGAAATCAGACTCCAGGTTCATCCAGATTTCTCTCTCCTCACTGCTTTCTGTTCATGCAAGTTAAAAAGAAACATGCCTGTTGTAGAAAGAGACCTCCAGATAGTACATGTGCCTCATAACTTTAGTAAACAATCTAATCCTCCTTTTATGAACAGGTGGTCACTATCACCAGATATCTGAAGGCACAAAGGCACAATCAATATAAGCAGAAATCAAAAAATACAAGAAATAGATGATAATTTTTTAAGTTCTAATTATGAGAAGACAGTGGACCCATAATAATAGGCATTCAGAGAACAACAAAGAGCTCTTTAACACTAAAAACCTGATTCCCAATATAATATATTGAACAGAAGGGCTGAACAATAAAATGACTAAAAATCAACCAAAATATTGTGCTAGATGATAAATCTCATAATAAAGCACAAAAATAAAGAGACAGAAAGAAAGAGACAGAGAAAAAAAAACAACAAGAAAGGAAGAGAGGGAGGGAGAGGGAAAAAGGAAAGAAACCAATTAAATGAAAATACAAAAATACAATTTTAAAAACATGGAAGAGAATCCCAGGATGCCAACATTCATTCGGTAGGCATTTAAGAAACAGAGAAATGAGAGAATGTAGGACAAAAAGAATAACCAAAGGAATAATAGGAAAAAATTCCTGAGCTAAAGGACTTGAGTCTTCAGTCTGAAATAGACCATCAAAGCATAAGCAGAAATAATTTTAAGTCATATGCAGAGGTACAGATTGGCAAAAATATTTATATTAAAAACTAAACTGAAAATCTCAAAAGTAAAAAAAGTACCTTATAAACAAAAGAACAAATGCTGAATTGACATGATTGCTCAATGACAGGAGGTGCTACTAGACAATGGAGAATTGTTTTCATATTTCTGAAGGAAAATTATTTAGAACTGAGAATTCTGCTCCCAGGAGAAACATCATTGATGTGAGAACAAAATTAAAGCTTTAGATAGGTAAGGGATCAAAATATTCAATATTCATATATCTTCTTTGAAAAATGATCCAAGTATATCCCAAAGTGAAATGAAATAATAAATCCAAGAAAGAGAAAGATATGGGACACCTGGAATAGTAGTGAGTAAGATATGCAACAAAACTTACAACTGAATCTAAACAATTGCTGGTAATATGCACAGGACACTTAAAACCCTATTAATAATAAAATATTAGATAACAAAGATACAAAATAAGATATAATAACAATCCCATATTTATTTCCAATAAACCAAAAGGGAGAAGGAGGTTAAGTATAAATTTGCTAAAGACCTTGCCTTGGTTATAGACAATAAATATTGATTAATGTTTGATTTTGTCATCAGTATAAATGTAAAACTAACAAATATAAAAATACAATAACCATTCCTTTTTCCTCTCTCATGGTTTGGGGAATGATTGAGCACAACTAGGCATGAAGGTTCTTCATCCATACATGTGTTAGTTGATGCTGAGTCTCTGCTGGAACCTCGCGGGAGCTATCACTCAGAACACCTGCACATGGCCTCACCACGCAGACCAAGCTTCCCTGTAGCACGGTGCTTAGGTTATGGTGGCAAGCATTCTGAGAGAGAGAAATTAATAGAGAGAACACCAGACAGAAGATGTGGTACTTGTATCATTTTATCACATTCTATTTGTTAGACCTGGCGTTTATTTAGAAGGGGGTTTAGATCTCACCTCTTAATGCAAAACTGTCAAAGAACTTGAAGACAGATTTCTAAATTGTTTCAGATGTATTATATCTGAAAACTTACTAGTGTTTTAAAAAGAAAAAGTGCTTTAAATATAAATATGTACATATATTATATATATAGTCCTATCAAAAGTCACAGAGAAAGTGAAATAATAAAATTTTAAAACTAGTAATCACAAAATAATATGGCAGTTTTAATGTTTCAAAGATTACAATGGATATGAATGGCTAATCTCTGCCGTTAAAAACAGAGATTTCTAATTAGATTCAAAACCAACAAAACCAGTGACTATCTACAGACTGTAGGCTGTCTAAAGAGACATAATGTATGAAAAGAAATATGACAGCAAAAGTGACGAACAGATTCCCTAGTCGGGCTCAGTGGTGGAGAGTCTGTCTGCCGATGCAGGAGACATGGGTGTGATCCCAGATCCCAGAGGATCCCGTATGCCACAGAACAACTAAGCCTGTGTGCCACACCTATCACCCTGTGCTCTAGAGCCCAGGAGCCACAACTATTGAGCCCATGTGCCACAACCACTGCAGTCCGTACACCCTAGAGCCCGTGCTCAGTAACAAGAGAAGCCACTACAACGAAAAGCCCACATACTGCAAAAAAGAGTAGCCCCGGCTCACCACAACCAGAGCAAAGCCCACGCAGCAATGAAGACCCAGCACAACCAAAAATAATAAATTAAAAAAATTTTTAATGAATAAATAAAATTATTTTAAGGCAATAAAGATACATGAAGCAAAGTAAATATCAAACAAAATAGAATGGCAAATATAACATTAATAGGGAACAAGCTGATAAAATGCTATAAATGCTAATAGAGTTATCTAGGTAAAATACTCACGATTTTTATGTAAGGACATCATTTTTAAACACATGAAACAAAAATGTTGGAAAAGTGAAAAACAGCCAGCCCCAGAGTGGAAGCCTTTCACATCATCAGAGATTGACAGATCAAGCACAGAAAAATTACTGAATAAGCAATCCAGACTTAGTAGATATGAATATGTACTCAAAAGATATATATTTTTTTCAAAAATCCAAAAAATATTGTAAAATTGGTCTCATAGTCTCAAAGAAATCATCAATGTGATGTTATATAAACGCAACACAAGAAAACAGGAAATTAATTTAAAAGAATGAAATAAGGCCATTTGCAGCAATTTGGATGGACCTAGAGAGCGTCCATAAACTGGACTGAGGTTCGTGACATTGTACCAGAGACACAGATCAAGACCGTCCCCATGGAAAAGAAATCCAAAAGCAAAACGGCTGTCTGGGGAGGCCTTAAAAATAGCTGTGAAAAGAAGAGAAGCAAAAAGCAAAGGAGAAAAGGAAACATAAGCATCTGAATTCAGAGTTCCAAAGAATAGCAAGAAAAGAAAGCCTTCCTCAGTGATCAATGCAAAGAAATAGAAGAAAAGTACAGAATGGGACACAGTAGAGATCTCTTTAAGAAAATTAGAGATACCAAGGGAACATTTCATGCAAAGATGGGCTCGATAAAGGACAGAAATGGTATGCACCTAAATGAAACAGAAGATATTAAGAAGAGGTGGCAAGAATACACATAAGAACTGTACAAAAAGATCTTCATGATCAACAAATCACGATGGTGTGAACACTCACCTAGAGCCAGACATCCTGGAATGTGAAGTCAAGTGGGTCTTAGAAAGCATCACTACGAACAAAGCTAGTAGAGCTGATGGAATTCCACTTGAGCTAGTTCAAATTGTGAAAGATGATGCTTTGAAAGTGCTGCACTCAATATGCCACCAAATTTGGAAAACTCAGCAGTGGCCACAGGACTGGAAAAAGTCAGTTTTGATTCCAGGCCCAAAGAAAGGCAATGCCAAAGAATGCTCAGACTACCGCACAATTGTACTCATTTCACGCCCTAGTAAAGTAATGCTCAAAATTCCCCAAGCCAGGCTTCAGCAATACATGAACTGTGAACTTCCTGATGTTCAAGCTGGCTTTAGAAAAGGCAGAGGAACCACAGATCAAATTGTCAGCATCTGCTGGATCATGGGAAAAGCACGAGAGTTTCAGAAAAACATCTATTTCTGCTTTATTGACTATGCCAAAGCCTTTGACTGTATGGACCACAATAAACTGTGGAAAATTCTGAAAGAGATGGGATTACCAGACCACCTGACCTGCCTCTTGAGAAACCTATATGCAGGTCAGGAAGCAACAGTTAGAACTGGGCATGGAACAACAGACTGGTTCCAAATAAGAAAAGGAGTACGTCAAGGCTGTATACTGTCACTCTGCTTATTTAACTAATATGCAGAATACATCATGAGAAATGCTGGGCTGGAAGAAGCACAAGCTGGAATCAAGATTGCTGGGAGAAATATCAATCACCGCAGATATGCAGATGACACCACCCTTATGGCAGAAAGTGAAGAGGAACTAAAAAGCCTTTTGATGAAAGTGAAAGAGGAGAGTGAAAAAGTTGGTTTAAAGCTCAACATTCAGAAAACGAAGATCATGGCATCTGGTCCCATCACTTCATGGGAAATAGATGGGGAAACAGTGTCAGACTTTATTTTGGGGGCTCCAAAATCACTTCAGATGGTGATTGCAGCCATGAAATTAAAAGACGCTTACTCCTTGGAAGGAAAGTTATGACCAACTTAGACAGCATTTTCAAAAGCAGAGACATTACTTTGCCAACAAAGGTCTGTCTAGTCAAGGCTAGGGTTTATCTAATAGTCATGTATGGATGTGAGGTGGACTGTGAAGAAAGCTGCTTTTCAACTGTGGTATTGGAGAAGACTCTTGAGAGTCCCTTGGGCTGCAAGGGGATCCAACCAGTCCATTCTAAAGGAGATCAGTCCTAGGTGTTCATTGGAAGGACTGATGCTGAAGCTGAAACTCCAGTACATTGGCTACCTCATGGGAAGAGTTGACTCATTGGAAAAGACTCTGATACTGGGAGGGATTGGGGGCAGGAGGAGAAGGGGATGACAGAGGATGAGATGGCTGGATGGCATCACCGACTCGATGAACATGAGTTTGAGTGAACTCTAGGAGTTGGTGATGGACAGGAAGGCCTGGCATGCTGCAGTTCATGGGGTCGCAAAGAGTCGTACATGACTGAGTGACTGAACTGAACTGAGAGAGTGTCATGGGCTTCCCTGGTAGCTCAATTGGTAAAGAATCTGCCTGTAATGCAGAAGACCCAGGTTCGATCCTAGTTGGGAAGATCCCCTGGAGAAGGGAAAGGCTACTCTCTCCAGTATTCTGGCCAGGAGAATTGCATGGACTGTATAGTCCATGGGGCCTCAAAGAGTCGGGCACAAACAACTTTCACTTTCACAGAGTGTCATACTGAGTGAAGTAAGTCAGAGAGAGAAAAAAATACCATACAACATCCCTTATATATGGAATCTAAAAAGAAATGATACAAAGGAATTTACTCACAAAACAGAAATAAACTCACAGACTTAGAAAACAAATTCATGGCTGCCAAGGGTAACATACACCAATATGTGCACACTGCTATATTTAAAATGGATGACCAGAAAGACCTAATGTGTAGCACATGAACTTTGCTCAGTCTTATGTGCCAGCCTGAAGAGGAGAGGGAGCTTGGGGGAGAATACATGAATATGTGTGGCGGAGTCCCTTCACTGTTCACCTGTAAGTATCACAACATTATTAATTGGCTATATCCCAATACAAAATAAGATATTTATATAGCTCAGATGGTAAAGAATCTGCCTGCAATGCAGGAGACCTGGGATCTATCCCTGGGTTGGGAAGATCCTCTGGAGAATGGAATGGCTAACTACTCCAGTATTCTTGAACAGAGAAGTCCACAGACAAGGGAGGCTGGCGGGCTACAGTCCCTGGGGCTGCAGAGTCAGACACAACTGAGTGACTAACACGTTCAATAAAAAATATTGTTGGTGTTAAAAAATAAAAATTAAAAAAACCTGGAAATTAGCAACCAAGTTACCCACTTCAGTTCAGTTCAGTCGCTCAGTCGTGTCCAACTCTTTGCGACCCATGAATTGCAGCTCGCCAGGCCTCCCAGTCCATCACCAACTCCCGGAGTTCACTCAGACTCAACGTCCATCAAGTTGGTGTTGCGATCCAGCCATCTGATCCTCTGTCGTCCCCTTTTCCTCCTGCACCCAATCCCTCTCAGCATCAGAGTCTTTTCCAGTGAGTCAACTCTTCACATGAGGTGGCCAAAGTACAGGAGTTTCAGCTTCAGCATCAGTCCTTCCCAAGTATACCCAGGGCTGATCTTTAGAATGGACTGGATGGATCCCCTTACAGTCCAAGGGACTCTCAAGAGTCTTCTCCAACACCACAGTTCAAAAGCATCAATTCTTTGGTGCTCAGCTTCTTCACAGTCCAATACTCACATCCATACATGACAACTGGAAAAACCATAATCTTGACTAGACAGACCTTTGTTGGCAAAGTAATGTCTCTGCTTTTGTATATGCTATCTAGGTTGGTCATAACTTTCCTTCCAAGGAGTAAGCATCTTTTAATTTCATGGCTGCAACCACCATCTGCAGTGATTTTGGAGCCCCCAAAAATAAAGTCGGACACTGTTCCCATTGTTTCCTCATCTATTTCCCATGAAGTGATGGGACTAGATGCCAGGATCTTCATTTTCTGAATGTTGGGCTTTAAGCCAACTTTTTCACTCTCCTCTTTCACTTTCATCAAAAGGCTTTTAGTTCCTCTTCACTTTCTGCCATAAGGGTGGTGTCATCTGCATATCTGAGGTGATTGATATTTCTCCCAGTAATCTTGATTCCAGCTTGTGTTTCTTCCAGCCCAGCCTTTCTCATGATGTACTCTGCATACAAGTTAAATAAGCAGGGTGACAATATACAGCCTTCACATACCCCCTTTCCTATTTGGAACCCGTCTGTTGTTCCATGTCCAGTTCTAACTGTTGCTTCCTGACCTGCATATAGGTTTCTCAAGAGGCAGGTCAGGTGGTCTGGTATTCCCATCTCTTTCAGAGTTTTCAACAGTTTTTTGTAGTCCACACAGTCAAAGGCTTTGGCATAGTCAATAAAGCAGAAATAGACGGTTTTCTGGAACTCTCTTGCTTTTCCCATGATCCAGCAGATACTGGCAATTTGATCTCTGCCTTTTCTAAAACCAGCTTGAACATCTGGAAGTTCACAGTTCACGTATTGCTGAAGCCTGGCTTGGAGAATTTTGAGCATTACTTTACTAGGGCATGAGATGAGTGCAATTGTGTGGTAGTTTGATCATTCTTTGGCATTGCCTTCTCTGGGCCTGGAATCAAAACGGACCTTTTCTAGTCGTGTGGCCACTGCTGAGTTTTCCAAATTTGGTGGCATACTGAGTGCGGCACTTTCAAAGCATCATCTTTCAGGATTTGAAATAGCTCAAATGGAATTCCATCACCTCCACTAGCTTTGTTCATAGTGATGCTTTAAGGCCCACTTGACTTCACATTCCAGGATCTCCAGATCTAGGAGAGTGATCACACCATCGTGATTATCTTGGTCATGAAGATCTTTTTGTAGAATGTGGTCCACTGGAGGAGGGAAAGGCAAGAATACTGAAGTGGTTTGCAGCCAGGCTGGAGAACCACTGGCTCATCACAGGAACCTCTATTTATAACCTCAAACTTGCCCATAGATCAAAAGCAGCTGAAGAGCTTGTCAAAATGTAGGTCTCTGGGCCCGACTCCCAGAGTCTCTGATCAAGAGTGCTAGAGTAGGTGGGGCCTGAGAATTTGCATTTTGAACACGATTCGAGGTAACATGGAGGCTGGGACCGTATTTGAGAACCAGTTTTATAGCTTCACTTGAATGTCATCTGAAGAGGAGGGCTTTTCTGAATACCCTAGCCCACCACCTGGTGTATTCCATCCATTTCAAATGTTAGCATCTCACTGGTGGTGATTTAATCACTAACTTGTGTCCAGTTCTTGCAGACTCGTGAACAGTAGTAGCCTGCCGGCTCCTCTGTCCATGATACTTCCCAGGCAAGAACACTGGAGTGGGTTGCCATTTTCTTCTCCAAGGGATCTTCCCAACCCAGGGATTGAACCTGCATCTCCTGAATTGCAGGCAGATTCTTTACCACTGAGCCACCAGGGAAGCCCAGCATCTCATTACATGATATTTATTATGTTTAATTGTTTGCCATCACTTTTCCTCAAGCGCATAAGAGATGATATTCATAATATGAATGATGATAGTGAACTAACAAAACTTTGTAAATATAGAGAAGTTGCCAAATAACAGCATAAATATATATGAAATCAAATGCCATGAATATCAAGTCAGTAAGTGTTTCCATGTTTATAAACAGAATCTCCTGTGATGAGCCAGTGATTCTCCAGCCTGGCTGCACACTGGCACTATGTGGGAGTTTTTGATAAAAACTGATGCCTAGATCCCAATCCAAAGATTGTGATTTAATTGTTCTGGAGTGTGGCAAAAACCTCAGGAGTTTTGAAAGCTCCCAGGTGGTACCTGTCTGCAGCCAAGATTTAGAACCACTGATCTATAACAAGGAAATCAAGTCAGAGATGACTACGTCTTTTCCTATTCTTAAAGGACAATCGAGCTATACATAAGTTTGGATACCAAATCCTGCTTTCTAGTGGATTCAGTGGAAGTTTTGTCTGTTGAGGAAAAACAGATACAGCCCTCCAGGCCCTTCCAGCCACAGTTTCCACAGAAAAGACATTGCTTTATGGTTCGTTGCTGCCCCATCCCCAATACATTTCACAGCAATTGTAACAACGGTATGAATTACAACTGATACGCTTTGAATGTTATTCTCCATTTCCTATATCTTGACATTTGAGATGTAACCAAGAACTTTGTGTCCCCTTGGACTGGCTGAAGGGGGAGATTCTGATTAATGTCCTTTCAACTCCCATAAGAAACACATGGCTTGTATTAGAGACAAGATGAATGAATTGATACATTGGGAATGGCCCGTGCATTAGACAAACATGGCTTATTAAAGCCAGGAATGCCCTAATGATTAAATCTATTCATCTATGTGAATTAACTTATCTCCTATGGGAAGAAGTTCTTTTAAATGAGCTGTGTTCACTAGCAAAACAAAAATCTTCTCCATTACTGAACAGAAATCATCACTCATCCGTATAGCTATGAACATTAGAAATTTAATGAACTGACAGTACAAAAATAAATTTAGCTCATTCTCTGCTCTTATCATTTAAATGTATTGTCATTCAAATGTTTAGCTTAAAATTACAAAAATCCATTGCCAAACTTTGGGTGTTTTACTAATGTTAAACTTGTCAGATAAAATACAAGACACCTAGTTAAATTAGAATCTCAAATAAACAACAAATAACTCTTTTAGAATTTAGTTCCTAATACTGTGTGAGACATATTTACCCTTAAATATGTAATTGTAATTTATCTGAAATTCTAATTTAACTGGGTGTCCTGTATTTTTATTTGCTAAATCTGGTGACACTAACTGTGGACAGCATGCAAGAACTACCTTCTTCTGTTTTAGGGATTTTGTTTGGTGGCTATTTGGTCAGAAGACATAGTCTTATCATTAAATCAATGTATTAAGTTTCTCTGCTGGTAAAAATCTCTATAGACAGACAGTACCAACAAGTTAACCTCAGTCTGACATGAATGAAAACCATTTCTAAGTGGTTATAGTTTCTAAAACAGAACTCCATCTACAATAAATGTAATTATTTCACTAAAATTGTTTGCATGTGTTTCTTTTCTGTACTGGGCTGTGTTCCTGTACCATCTTAGTTGCCTTCATCTGTTACTTTACAGACCTTTCTTTGCCCATATCTTTGATTTAAATTTATCATGACACATTTTTAAACAATAGCAGGAAACCTCACTTATGACTTTAATTATAAAATGGTGTTATAAAATTATATCCACATTTTATTTTTGGCAGGCTCAGTCCTCATTGAACATGAATATCTCAAGTTGGCCTCCGCAGTTCTCTTTGGTTGATTTCAATGCTTACTGTATGTAATTGATATAAAAACACAAGTTTAGGAAGCAGTTATTGGAACTTGTTAAAAGAAGTAGCCACATTCATAAATACTTTCAGTTTGCTATGTAACATGCCAAGAGAATTAAATACATACTTTGGGGAATATGGGAAAAAATTCTGAATTTTTAAAGAAAAACTGATGTATTCTGCTCTTATGTTAACTGTCTCGACGGTAAGGTCGATAGCTTTGTTTCTCTTCAAATCCAAACTGTGTCTAATAAGAAAAAAAATAAGCAAAGTGAATTGGACAAACATGCATCTCTAAAATACCTGTTGGTATTTAAATGATTCTATTGTCTTTTCTTAGTGAAAAGAAATAAAAATATGTCAGTCCTCTAAAAACCACAAGAAAATCATAAAAGTCATCTGGAAGCCTCAAATTTAATGCTGACTGAGCTAACCTCAATAAATTTTAAAAGTAAGAACTTGAAAACTCAAAACTAGTGATTCCTTTCCATGAATGTAGAGTTTCCATGTTCCCTTGGCTTGAAGGCAAACGTACTTTATATCATAAAGGACTGCTTCATTGTTTTTATTTCTCATATACATACTACCCCTCAAAAAACACCTTCACTTAGCACAGAGCAACCAAGTAGAAGGGGGAAAAAAGAAAGAATTCAATAAATTGTATTTTAATATTAATAAAGTGGGGAGGGGGATCTTCACAGGCGTCCAACTTTTATTTTTAAAAACACCTATTTATGCTTTGATGATTATATGATCTATTAATTCATGTGCTGAAGAGCCTGAGAAATGTATCTCAGAAAAGAGAATCAGTCTGTAACAAGCAATAGCAGTTCAGTTCAATTCAGTCGCTCAGTCATGTCCGACTCTTTGCGACCCCATGAATCGCAGCATGCCAGGCCTCCCTGTCCATCACCAACTCCCCGGAGTTCACTCAGACTCACGTCCATCGAGTCAGTGATGCCATCAGCCATCTCATCCTCTGTCGTCCCCTTCTCCACCTGCCCTCAATCCCTCCCAGCATCAGAGTCTTTTCCAGTGAGTCAAGTCTTCACATGAGGTGGCCAAAGTACTGGAGTTTCAGCTTTAGCATCAGTCCTTCCAAAGAACACCCAGGACTGATCTCCTTTAGGATGGACTGGTTGGATCTCCTTGCAGTCCAAGGGAATGAAGAGTCTTCTCCAACACCACAGTTCAAAAGCATCAATTCTTTGGCGCTCAGCTTTCTTCACAGTCCAATTCTCACATCCATACATGACCACTGGAAAAACCATAGCCTTGACTAGACGGACTTTTGTTGGCAAAGTAATGTCTCTGCTTTTGAATATGCTATCTAGGTTGGTCATAACTTTCCTTCCGAGGAGTAAGTGTCTTTAATTTCATGTCTGCAATCAACATGAAGTGAAGTGAAGTGAAGTTGCTCAACAATGTCCGACTCTTTGCGACCCCATAGACTGTAGCCCACCAAGCTCCTCCATCCATGGAATTTTCTAGGCAAGAGTACTGGAGTGGGCTGCCATTTTCTTCACCAGGGGAATCTTCCCGACCCGGGGAATGAACTCAGGTTTCCTACATTGCAGGCAGACGCTTTACTGTCTAAGCCACCAGGGAATCCCAATAAATTAGGTTAATATAAACTGCAAAGTTTCTCCAAGATATGGTTCTAGCTTTCAAGTTGTTCACCTCCTAACTTGAGTGATACAAGCAGGAAATAATAAAGTAGAAGGCAATGGCACCCCACTCCAGTACTCCTGCCTGGAAAATCCCATGGACGGAGGAGCCCAGTAAGCTGCAGCCCATGGGGTCGCGAAGAGTCAGACATGACTGAGCGACTTCACTTTCATTTTCACTTTCATGCACTGGAGAAGGAAATGGCAACCCGCTCCAGTGTTCTTGCCTGGAGAATCCCAGGGATGGGGGGCCCTGGTGAGCTGCCGTGTATGGAGTCTCACAGAGTTGGACAGGACTGAAGTGACTTAGCAGCAGCAGCAGCAAGTGATGTGATACAAACTTTAAGAACAATAAACATCAGAAAGGGAAGAGAGCAGTTTTTCATAAATTAAATAATGGTGATATCCATTAGCTATAATTTATCTTTGGGCTATTAATTTTGATAAGTAATTTTTTATATTTTAGAAGAAATATAACTTTTGATGATGAATAAAATTTTAATTTTTACATTTAATTTACAGTCTAGTGAGAATATTAAGGTTTTATATACTAACTACAATTTCATCTAACTTTTTAATTTTTTAAATCAAACTAATGACAATTCTGTCAATTCAATGTCAATTTTGTAAAAATATTGGTTAAAACTAATGATTTTTCTGAATTAAGGCCAAAAAATTATAAAATTAATTTACTAATTATATAGGTCTTTATTATTTATCCAAACATTGCTGATCCATCAATAGAATATTGAGACAAGGAAGATAATAATTATCAAATTTGATAAGATAATAATTTGATATTTTGTAAATTTTTAATCATGTTAGTTAAAATAAGAGGATAGAAAGTAATTTTGAGTGTTATCTTGATTTATTATTTCTGATTCTAGCAACTAAACTAAGTGCAGACTAAACTTATCTGTCTCCCATTATAGGCACAAAAACATGTGGATAAAACACAAAAAGAAAAAGAGGGAAAAAAAATTCTGCACATGCAAGAAGTAAAGAGGAATGAGTGTATGTGTTAACGTCAAGCCTGTATCAAAATCCTTCACATTACAGTTAATGGATAACAACTTTATTTAATTTGTAAAAATGTAATTAAAAGGTCATATTTTTATAAACGTAAAACTTTTCAGAGTTACTGTTCAATGACTATTTAATTGCCAACGTAAAGTATCTGCATCAAATTTCATGTTTCACAGCTGGGAGGGCATCTTATCAGCTATAAAAACACAAAGTTATTATTTTGGGCATGGAGGAGGCAAGGTGTTTCTGGACTACTTACATTAAAAAATATAACTCTGAGAGAAGGCAAGGGTAGGATGATTTAAGAGAATAACATTGAAACGTGTATATTACCAAATATGAAAATGACCAGTCCAAGTTTGATGCATGAAACAGGGCACTCAAAGCCAGTGCATGGGGAAAACCCTGAGGGATGGAATGGGGAGGAAGGTGGGAGCGGGGGTTCAGGATGGGGGACATATGTACACCCATGGCTGATACATGTCAGTGTATGGCAAACCCACTACAATATTGTAACGTAATTCAGTTCAGTTCAGTTCAGTCACTCAGTCGTGTCCGACTCTTTGCGACCCCATGAATTGCAGCACGCCAGGCCTCCCTGTCCATCACCAACTCCCAGAGTTCACTCAGATTCACGTCCATCAAGTCAGTGATGCCATCATCCTCTGTCGTCCCCTTCTCCATCCGCTTCTCCTCCTGCCCCCAATCCCTCCCAGCATCAGAGTCTTTTCCAATGAATCAACTCTTCGCATGAGGTGGCCAAAGTACTGGAGTTTCAGCTTTAGCATTATTACTTCCAAAGAAATGCCAGGGCTAATCCCCTTCAGAATAGACTGGTTGGATCTCCTTGCAGTCCAAGGGACTCTCAAGAGTCTTCTCCAACACCACAGTTCAAAAGCATCAATTCTTTGGTGCTCAGCTTTCCTCACAGTCCAACTCTCACATCCATACATCACCACTGGAAAAACACAGCCTTGACTAGACAGACTTTTGTAATGTAAAGTAATGTCTCTACTTTTCAATATGCTACTAGGTTGGTCCTAACCTTTCTTCCAAGGAGTAAGTGTCTTTTAATGGCCGATAGTGCCAGGCTGCAACTGTGCAGGAATGGCCAAGAGGAGCTAATCCACATCCGAGGCCAGGGGCAGTGGCCAGGAGGAGCAACCTCACATCCAAGAAGCAGTGGCTGCGTGGGCGCAGAAGGGCCTAGAAGAGCTATGCCATGTTCGAGGTCAGGAGGGGCCGCAGTGAGGAGACACCACTCATCCAAGGTAAGGAGCAGTGGCTGCGCTTTGCTGGAGCAGCCATGAAGAGATACTCCACGTCTAAGGTAAAAGAAACCCAAGTTAGACAGTAGATGTTGCAAGAGGGCATCAGAGGGCAGACACATTGAAACCATAATCACAGAAAACTAGTCAATCTAATCACACTAAGACCACAACCTTGTCTAACTCAATGAAACTAAGCCATGCCTGTGGGGCCACCCAAGATGGGCAGGTCATAGTGGAGAGGACTGACAGAATGTGGTCCACTGGAGAAGAGAATGGCAAACCACTTCAGTATTCTTGCTTTGAGAACCCCATGAACAGTATGAAAAGGCAAAATGTAAGGTAATTAGCCTCCAACTAAAATTAATCAATTTAAAATATATATTTAGTGAAAAGACTACTTCTTTTGTTAAAGGAAAACTAGAAAAAATCAGTTTGGGGGCCTAATAAAGGATCAAGGAAGTTGTCTTTTCCCAAATTTTTGAGTAAAAAAGTAGTGTTTTCCCATGAGAAGTTAAAATATCAAGCCTGAGAAAACCTAGAGTTCATGCTATTAAATGTCACCAGAATTCCAAGCTGACTGGATAATAGAAATCCCAAGGACCCTAGACAGAGGCAAGAAAAACCTCTATTAAGCTGTATACAATACCCACAAATACATATGCAAAACACTTGACTCAGCAAACCAGGAAATAATCTGCCATGACAGGAAGTCAGCAGATAAAACAAACTGGAATATGTATCACACCAAGAATTTGCAAGAACAGAATAAACTGAGAAAGATTAGAAAATAAGAATTTTCAAATAAAGAACTAAGCAATGGAAACTATAAGCACAGAGAACTCTGGGGGAAAAAATAGCTAAAAGACTTTGAGAAAGAATCCGTGGCATTCCAATTAAATCTCAACAGATGGGTTAAAATACAGGTTAAATTTTTGATTTTCAAAAATGAAAAAAAGAATCAGTATGATAGAAGAAAGAAGATAGAGAATTATCAAGAAGTTTAAAAATCGATAAGAGGTGTGGAAAGAGTAAAGAGAAGATTTAACTTATATAAAACTGGAGCTCTAGAAAGAGGGAACAGAGATACTAAGAAGATAATGGCTGAAAATATTCCAGAACTGATGAAAAAGCATAAATCCTGAGGGGAAAAATGTACAAAAACTTGTAAGCATAAAAAAAATTAATACCTAGATATATTGTTTAAATACTGTAAGCATATTACTCAGCCATTAAAAAGAATACATTTGAATCAGTTCTAATGAGGTGAATGAAACTGGACCCTATTATACAGAGTGAAGTAAACCAGAAAGAAAAACATCAATACAGTATACTAACACATATATATGGAATTTAGAAAGATGGTAACGATAACCCTGTATGCAAGACAGCAAAAGAGACACAGATGTATAGAACAGTCTGTTGGACTTTATGGGAGAGGGCGAAGGTGGGATGATTTGGGAGAATGGCATTGAAACATGTATAATATCACGTACAAAACAAATTGCCAGTCCAGGTTCGATGCATGATACTGGATGCTTGGGGCTGGTGCACTGAAGATGACCCAGAAGGATGGTACAGGGAGGGAGGGGGGTTCAAGATGGGGAACACGTGTATACCTATGGCAGATTCATGTTGATGTATGGCAAAACCAATACAATATTGTAAAGTAATTACTCTCCAATTAAAATAAATAAATTTTTTAAAAAATTTTAAATCACTAGCAAAAAACCAATAATAATAAAATAAATAAATCCATACCTAGCTGTATTTTAATAAATCTGGAAAACAAAAAGACAGATTCTCAGAAGGGTAAAAAGGGAAAAAATAATATTTTTAACACAAAGAAAAATCAGAAGTCTTCTCTAGGACTTCCATGGAGGTCCAGTGGTTAGAATTCTGTGCTTCCATTGCAGGGGAAATGAGTTTGATTCCTGGTCAGAGAATAAGATTCTACATGCCATGTATGCAAAAAAAAAAAAAGAAAGAAAAAGAAGAAGCCATCTCCATAGTAACAACAGGTGTCAGGAAACAATTAAAACTATTTTTATCATTTAGAAAGAGCTAACTCTGGCCTTAAAACACTATAACCAGCTAATTAAGTTGTAAAATGAAAGTGAAGCAGATGCATTTTTAGTTATCTAAAATATGAAAGAATCTACTATCCAAAGATTTGCACTGGGGAAAAAACCACTACAGTATGGTCTTCAGTAATAAGTTAATTGAACCCAGAAGGAAAATGCAAGATACAAGAAGTAATTGTGAGCAAAGAAACTGTTAAATAAAGACTGCCAATAATAGTAGTAATAATGACCAATTGAGGCATTTAGAAAAATGTAAAGCTAAAGCTTTCCAGTTGCCATGTACAGAGCTGAGAGCTGGACCATAAAGAAGGCAGAGCACCAAAGAATTGATGCTTTCAAACTGTGATGCCAGAGAAGACTCTTGAGAGTTCCTTGGACAGCAAGGAGATCAAACCAGTCAATCTTAAAGGAAATCAACTCTGAATACTCAATGGAAGAACTGATGCTGAAGCTGAAGCTTCAATCTGTTGGCCACCTGATGTGAACAGCCAACACATTGGAGAAGACCCTGGTGCTAGGAAAGATTGAAGGCAGAAGAAGAGGGCGACAGAGGATCATATGGTTGGATAGCATCAACTCAGTGGACATGAACTTGGGCAAACTCCAATAGAAGTAAGAGGCAGGGAAGCCTGGGGTGCTGCAGTCCATGGGATTGCAAAGAGTCAGACACAATTTGGCGACTGAACAACAACAACAAAGCTAAACATAAGACAAAGGGATCCTGAAAAGCCAGACAAGATGATAACCAAAAGTTGATAGTAAGAGTTAATCGTTCTCAGGGGGTTGTATCATCAGCATAAGAGTAGAGAGGCTGATTATTTTTAGATTTGGTTGAATCAAGTATGTAAGCTTAAAATTTAAGTGTAATCCCTAAAACCATAGAAATAGAATCTATTATTTCCAAACTAATAGAGAAGGAAAACCAGGGAGTAAAGAAAATTCAATAAAACAGATACTGGGGGAAAAAGAGAAAAGTAAAGAAAAACTGCTAAAAGCAAAAATATGAAGATGACAGAAATAAATAAATTCAAGTGTAACAATACTCATAATAAATATGAATAAGATAAACTTGCCAGTTAAAAATAAAGATTCTCAGGTTTTCAGTCAGATTTTTAATCCAGGTGTATGCTCATCATAATTCTATTATGACATAGATGACATAGAAATTGTCTGAAAAAAAGATGGAAAAGACAAATCTGACTTTCAGTTAAACATTAGAAATTCAGATAAATTATTGTTACTCTTCTCTAAAACCCCCAAAAGGAATTAAACCCACAAAGGCCACAGAAGAGATGAAAAATGTAAAGGACATTTAGGAAGAAGGAAAGTAGATGGATAAATGGTAACTGACTCATCAGAGCAAGGAAAGCTGACACCAGCAGGCAGTCTGCAGGAGGCAAGAAGCAACATGAAGTGTCTGACTCACAGTAGAAGCCAGAAGGGCCTGAACTAGAGGTAACAAGCACCTCTGAAAGCCTAAGGAAAAGGAAAGTCTAGTTGAAATCCTTCATGGGAAACTGACAAACAACTAATCTCAAAAATATACAAGCAACTCCTGCAGCTCAATTCCAGAAAAATAAATGATCCAGTCAAAAAATGGGCCAAAGAACTAAACAGACATTTCTCCAAAGAAGACACACAGATGGCTAACAAACACATGAAAAGATGCTCAACATCACTCATTATCAGAGAAATGCAAATCAAAACCACAATGAGGTACCATTTCACGCCAGTCAGAATGGCTGTGATCCAAAAGTCTACAAGCAATAAATGCTGGAGAGGGTGTGGAGAAAAGGGAACCCTCCTACATTGTTGGTGGGAATGCAAACTAGTACAGCCACTATGGAGAAAAGTGTGGAGATTCCTTTAAAAACTGGAAATAGAACTGTCTTATGACCAAGCAATACCACTGCTGAGCATACATACCAAGGAAACCAGAATTGAAAGAGACACACGTACCCAAATGTTCATTGCAGCACTGTTTATAATAGCCAGGACATGGAAGCAATCTAGATGTCCATCAGTAGACGAATGGATTAGAAAGCTGTGGTACATATACACAATGGAATATTATTCAGCCATTAAAAAGAATACTTTTGAATCAGTTCCAATGAAGTGGATGAAATTGGAGCCTATTATACAGAGTGAAGCAAGCCATAAAGTGCAGCACTGTTTATAATAGCCAGGACATGGAACCAACCTAGATGTCCATCAGCAGATGAATGGATAAGAAAGCTGTGGTACATATACACAATGAAGTACTACTCAGCCCTTAAAAAGAATACATTTGACTCAGTTCTAATGAGATGGATGAAACTGGAGCCGATTATACAGAGTGAAGTAAGCCAGAAAGAAAAACACCAATACAGTATACTGACACATATATATGGAATTTAGAAAGATAGTAATGATGACCGTCTATGTGAGAGAACAAAAGAGACACAGAGGTATAGAACGGACTTTTGGACTCTGAGGGAGAGGGAGAGGGTGGGATGATTTGGGAGAATGGCATTGAAACATGTATACTATCTTGTAAGAAACGAAGCGCCAGTCTATGTTCAATGCAGGATACAGGATGCATGGGGCTGGTGCACAGGATGATTCAGGGAGATGATATGGGGTGGGAGGTGGGAGGGGGCTTCGGCATTGGGAGATCGTGTTCACCTGTGGCTGATTCATGTCAATGTATGGCAAAACAAATACAGTATTGCAATGTAGAATAAAGTATAAAAAATAAAATAAAAATAAATTTAAAAAAGAAAAACACCAATACAGTATACTAACACATATATATATAGAATTTAGAAAGATGGTAACAATAACTCTGTATGCAAGACAGCAAAAGAGACACAGATGTATAGCTTTTGGACTCTGTGGGAGAGGCCGAGGGTGGGATGATTTGGGAGAATGGCACTGAAACATGTATAATATCATATAAGAAACGAATCGCCAGTCCAGGTTTGATGCAGGATACAGGATGCTTGGGGCTGGTGCACTAAGATGACCCAGAGGGATGGTACGGGTAGGGAGGTGGGAGCGGGGTTCAGGATGGGGAACACATGTACACCCGTGGTGGATTCATGTTGATGTATGGCAAAACCAATACAATATTGTAAAGTAATTAGCCTCCAACTAAAATAAATAAATTTAAATTAAAAAAAAAAAAGAAATTAAAGCTGCTGTCATGAATAAAAGTTAGTTGCTTTTTAGTATTAAAAAAAAAAAAGAAACTCGTATCCTCTCCAAACATGCAGGGCCTCTTGACCCCAGCAAGAGACAAACCCTCTCCCTGGAAGTGTTGTCCAGAGAGCCTCACAAATGAGAGATCAAGCACAGTGATGAGCAAGTGCAAGGTGCCGACTGAAACAGAGAGATCATTTAATGGTGAGATTACAAGTGCCCTTCTTGTCTTGGCACTTGAGATCATCGACTGTCAGGCCTGTCCTGCAGGTAAGAAATTAAATGTTCCACCCTGGGGAAATAGAACAGTCCAAAAGAAAGCCTACACACATTTAGACTTGAGTGTCATACGAAGACCTTAATAATTGGGTATCTACCCATTAATCTACAGTGAGCAGCATTCTTAATTGACATATTTTAGATACATTACCTTTAATAGGGGAAAAGCAAGAATTTCTGCTTTCATCATTTCAATTCAGCACTGGTCTAGACTTCTGAGTTGTACAGTAAGATGAGAAAAGAAATAAAGAGATATAATTAAGAAGTAAATTCATGCCACATATAATTGCCTACACAGAAAACACAAGAAGAATACCTAAACTATAAAAAGTTTTTAAATTAAAAAAAAATCTAACAGGAAATATGAAAGTCCTTATTGGGGAAAATTAATCTATGTAGCCAAAGGCTGGAGAATAATGCTTAAATTAAAGGGAATGCCTTAGATGGGAAGACAATTTTTTTAAGTTAATTCTCTTCCAAAGTAGCCTATAATCTAATTAAAATCTGAGTTAAAAACTAGCCAGTCTTCCCCTGTGTGTGTCTCCTTTATTAGTCACACTGAATACTTCCCTTCAGACACTTCTGGTCACCAAAATGTGGGTGGTTTTCCCTGTATCAAACAATTCTCCACAACACCAGCTAGATGTTCTACAATTTAACTCAGTTCTGATACTATCTACCTGGAGAGAATGTCAGATAGTGTCAGACCCAGGGGTTAAGGGCTCAGTCTCACATAACTGCTCCCACCTCACATCAAATGCCAATCCCAAGTAGTAGGTCTCCAGGTTACCCATAACTTCTGTCCAGTCTGGCTATAAACCTGAGGTCCCCACAACCCTCTCTCCAGGTTGGTTAATTGGCTAGAGCAGCTCACAGAATTCAGGGAAACAGTTACATTTGTGAGTCTATTAAAAGATATGATAAAGGATACAGATGAGCAACAGGATGAAGAGATACATATGGCAAGGTCTGGGTAGGGGGCATGGAGTTGAGGTGCAATCACCCTCCCTATGTGGATGTACTCATTAACCTGGAAGCTCTCAGAAACCCCTACTATTGGGATTTTATAGAAGCTTCCCTAAGTAGGCATGATCAATCATTAAGTACATTTCCAGCTAGCTACTCTCACCTCTCTGGAGGATGAAAAGGGGGGCGGAAAATTCCAACAGCTAATTATGGTTTGGTCTTTCTAGGGACCAGGCCCTGTTCAGGAGCCATTCAGGAAAAATTGTCTAGGTAGAAAATATACATATTTTCTCTCAGTGCCTTTTTCAAGGAGTTTGGCAAGGTAATCCTAAAGTTCACTGGAAGATTAAAAGACAATAGCCAAAACAATTTTGAAGAAGAAAGGGAGGGGGAGGAAGGAGAAAAAGTAGAACTCATCATAAAAGTTGCGAGATTTATTAAATAGCTGCTGCTGCTGCTAAGTCACTTCAGTCGTGTCTGACTCTGTGTGACCCCATAGACGGCAGCCTAGCATGATCTAAATAATTGTATTAACACAGGGATAGAAAAACACCTGGTTTTCTATTAATCTCACTTTTAAGCATTCCATATTCATCCACCGCCTCCTCTCTTCCCTGCTAACTCTCTCTAGTACCTCCAATGAGAATAATCCATTAGATCTTCTGGGTCCTCAGATTTGTGTATTTTAAAATCTTTTCACGGTCCCTCACCATCTTTGGGTCTCCTCTCTTCTCTCTTTCACCACCTTAACACGCAAGACCAATATTCCTGTCATTCTCCCTTAAGAAAAATTTTAACACACACTTAGTGGAACTTCATCCCTTACTTCTAACTCTTCACTGCCTGCTTATTACATTTGGGTTGCCAACATGGGGAGCAGAACGTACACATCCATGCTAACTGGTAACTTTAAGTGGGCTTCTAGTGTGCTAGCAAACATGCAACAGGTTTCCAACTCATTCATGCTCTTACTTTGCCCCAGTGACCATTTCTTGTATTTTCTCCTCTCTTCCAGCCTGTACTACTTCCCTCCTCCATCCTCACTTGGGAAATAGACTGATGCTCTGAGTAAATTAAAGAATAAAAATCAGATTTTTTCTAGTTATCTACATAGGAACAATTTGACTGAAAGTTGACATTTTTAAAACAGTTATGCAAATTAGAAGATGATAGCATGATATCATCCAAATAATAAAAGAAAAATAAATGTTAACTTGTCCTATATCTGGCTAAACTTTACTTAAGAATGAAGATAAAACTTTTCAGAAAATCAAAACCAAGACCATTTTCTTCTTAGAATCATTCACTAAAGGAGTGTACTCTAAGAAAGAGAAAAATAATCCAGAAAGAAAAGTCTGCAATACATAAAGGAGTGGTGAGTAAACAAATTAGTAAACTTAGGTCTCTATAAATAGGAGCGATAGAAAATAATCATAATAACATCAAACCAGGGTTTAAAGTTAAAATAGAATAAAATACTGGAAAACAGTAAAAGGTACAATGGTAGGGGTGATTGGGATTAGAGTGTTCTAAGATTCTTGAATTGTATAGAGGAGGACAGAAATGTTAGCTTTATATCTTAAGTATGCATGTTAGTATTATAATAAGCATTAAAAAATAAATGTTAATTTTACAGCGAATAGGAAAAAAGGTCACAAAGTTTACTGATCAAATGGGGGCAATGGAGAAAAAAAAAGTGTCAATTTAGAAAAATCAGTTTAAATTCAAAATAGAATAAGACAGAAAAAAATCAAATATATTTGTGATCATAATTAATATCAGACTAGAATAGCACATTACAAGAGAAAGTTGCCTGATTGGATCTAGCTATCTGCTATTTACAAAAGACATATGTCAGATACAAGGACATAGAAATACTCAGAGTTAAAGGATGTAAACAGTTTGTTCCAAGTAAATACCAGTCAGAGAAAGCTGGTATGGCACTATTCATATCACAAGAGATAGGCTTTTTAAAGAACACATTATCAAAGATAAAGAAATGATGATAAATCATTTACCTAATCAGGAACTTATATAAAGTTTAAATGTATATGCACCTAACAAGCAAAAAGTGTGGAAGAAAATCAAGGAGAGTGAAGACTTAAATGCACCTCTCTCAGTAATCAGTAAACCATGCAGGGGAAAACATGTATATAAAATATACAACTTAATTAACAAGTTTGATCTAGTTCAGTTCAGTTCAATCTCTCAGTCGTGTCTGACTCTGTAACCCCATAAACTGCAGCACACTAGGCCTCCCTGTCCATCATCGACTCCTGGAGTTTACCCAAACTCATGTCTATTGAGTCGGTGATGCCATCTAAGCAGCTCATCCTCTGTCGTCCCCTTCTCCTGCCTTCATTGTTTCCCAGCATCTTTTCAAATTAGTCAGCTCTTTGCATCAGGTGTCCAAAATATTGGCGTTTCAGCTTCAACATCAGTCCTTCCAATGAATACCCAGGACTGATCTCCTTTAGGATGTATTGTTTGGACTTCCCTGCAGTCCAGTTCAGTTCAGTTCAGTTGCTCAGTCGTGTCTGACTCTTTTCGGCCCCATGAACTTCAGCACGCCAGGCCTCCCTGTCCATCACCAACTCCCGAGGTTTACTCAAACTCATGTCCATCGAGTTGGCAATGCCATCCAGCCATCTCATCCTCTGTCGTCCCCTTCTCCTCCTATCCCCAATCCCTCCCAGCATCAGAGTCTTTTCCAGTGTGTCAACTCTTCCCATGAGGTGGCCAAAGTATTGAAGTTTCAGCTTTAGCATCAGTCTTTCCAATGAACACTTAGGACTGATCTCCTTTAGAATGGACTGGTTGGATCTCCTTGCAGTCCAATGGACTCTCAAGAGTCTTCTCCAACGCCACAGTTCAAAAGCATCAATTTTTCAGTGCTCAGCTTTCTTCACAGTCCAACTCTCTGGATAAACCACAGCCTTGACTAGACGGACTTTTTTTGACAAAGTAATGTCTCTGCTTTTGAATATGCTGTCTAGATTGGTCATAACTTTTCTTCCAAGGAGTAAGCGTCTTTTAATTTCATGGCTGCAATCACTATCTGCAGTGATTTTGGAGCCCAGAAAAATAAAGTCCGACACTGTTTCCACTGTTTCCCCATCTATTTCCCATGAAGTGATGGGACCAGATGCCATGATCTTCGTTTTCTGAATGTTGAGCTTTAAGCCAACTTTTTCACTCTCCTCTTTCACTTTCATCAAGAGGCTTTTTAGTTCTTCTTCACTTTCTCCCATAAGGGTGGTGTCATCTGCATATCTGAGATTATTGATATATCTCCCAGCAATCTTGATTCCAGCTTGTGCTTTTCCAGCCCAGCATTTCTCATGAAACTCTGCATAGCGTTTCATATAACTCTGCATAGAAGTTAAATAAGCAGGGTGACAATATACAGCCTTGATGTACTCCTTTTCCTATTTGGAACCAGTCTGTTGTTCCATGTCCAGTTCTAACTGTTGCTTCCTGACCTGCATATAGGTTTCTCAAGGGGCAGGTCAGGTGGTCTGATATTCTCATCTGTTTCAGAATTTTCCACAATTTATTGTGATCCACACAGTCAAAGGCTTTGGCATAGTCAATAAAGCAGAAATAGATGTTTTTCTGGAATTCTCTTGATTTTTTGATGACCCAGCAAATGTTGGCAATTTGATCTCTGGTTCCTCTGCCTTTTCTAAAACCAGCCTGAACATCTGAGTTCACAGTTCACGTATTGCTGAAGCCTCACTTGGAGAATTTTCAGCATTACTTTACTAGCAGGTGAGATGAGTGCAACTGTGGGGTAGTTTGAGCAGTCTTTGGCATTGCCTTTCTTTGGGATTGGAATGGAAACTGACCTTTCCCAGTGGCCACTGCTGAGTTTTCCAAATTTGCTGACATATTGTGTGCAGCACTTTCACAGCATCATCTTTTAGGATTTGAAATAGCTCAAGTGGAATTCCATCACCTCCACTAGCTCTGTTCATAGTGATAACTTCCTTAGGGTCCATTTGACTTCACATTCCAGGATGTCTGGCTCTAGGTGAGTGATCATACCATCATGATCTTTCTCATATAGTGTATTCTTGTCACCTCTTAATATCTTCTGCTTCTGTTAGGTCCATACCATTTCTGTGCTTTATTGTGCCCGTCTTTGCCTGAAATGTCCCCATGGTATCTCTAATTTTCTTTAAGAGATTTCTAGTCTTTCTTATCCTATTGTTTTCCTCTATTTCTTTGCATTGCTCACTGAGGAAGGCTTTTTTTAATCTCTCCTTGCTATTCTTTGGAACTCTGCATCAAATAGGTATATCATTCCTCTTTACCTTTTTTTTTTTTTGGCTACTCTTCTTTTCACAGCTATTTGTATGGCCTCCTCAGACAGCCATTTTGCTTATTTGCATTTCTTTTCTTGGGGATGGTCTTGACCCCTGTCTCCTGTACAGTGTCATCAGGCTGTCTATCAAATCTAGTTCCTTAAATCTTTTTCTCACTTTCACTGTATAATCATAAGGGATTTGATTCAGGTGATCTGCTGCATCTGCTGCTGCTAAGTCGCTTCAGTCGTGTCTGACTCTGTGCGACCCCATAGACAGCAGCCCACCAGGCTCCACCATCCCTAGGATTCTCTAGGCAAGAACACTGGAGTGGGTTGCCATTTCCTTCTCCAGTGCATGAAAGTGGAAAGTGAAAGTGTAATCGCTCAGTCGTGATCTAGTAGACATATATAGAACCCCATTAAATACATCTTTATCTTAAACATATGTGGAATGTTTACAAAAAGTAAAGCAATTTTTAGTATGTTTCAAAGCATCTATATTATATAGATCATGTCCTCTGGCCTTGGTATAGCTAAGGAGAAATATGTATGGAAAAAGGTAACTAAAATATTTTGGAGATTTAAAAACACATTTCTAAATGATCCATTGTATAAAAAGTAATTATATAGAAAAATTTTTAACTTGGAATTAATAATAGGAATACTATTTTCCATAGCTTGTTGGAGGTATCTAGTATGACAATATAATTATTTCCTTGGCTATAATTACTTATCTTGGGAAAGAAAAAGCTGAAAATTAAGATGCTAAGCACTCATTTTTAAAAATTAGAAATGACAAAATAAACTCAAAGTATAAAGAAAAATTAAGCAGAGAAGAAACCAATGACATTTTTAAATAAACATGAGAGGATGACATATCAAAAAAGGAGAGAAGATAAAATAATCCACTTAAGAATTACAAAGGTGGCAAAAATATGGCTAAAATCAAGATTAAAATGATTATTAAAATTACGCAAAATTATATACTAATACATTTGAAAACTTAGATGAAATAGATATTTTCTATAAAAATTTAACTTACTTAAACTGACTAAAGTAAAAACAAGAAGAGTAAAGAAAAGAATCAGTAGTTAAAAAAGAAACTACTTATGGAAAAACATCATTTCCAGTTGTACAAGTCGTACAAGGAATATTTAATTCTACATCATATAAACTCTTACAGAAAATAGAATAATTGGAAATGGTACCTAAATCTTCTTATGAGATTGTTACAGTCTTGAAACAAAATCAGGCATGAAGGAATAGACTTAGAAAAACAGAAATTCCTGTAAACTTCTGCTAGGATATGTGTGTGTGTGTGTGTGTGTGTGTGTGTGTGCGCACGTTCACACATGGACACGTGAGTTCAGTTGCTCAGTCATGTCCAATTCTTTGTAAACCCATAGACAGTAGTCCTCTAGGCTCCTCTAACCATGGGATTTTTCAGGCAAGAATACTGGAATGGGTAGCCATTTCCTCCTCCAAGGGATCTTCCTGACCCAGGGATCAAAACTGCCTCTCTTGCATCTCCTGAACTGCAGGGGGATTCTTTATCACTAAGCCATTGGGGAAGCCCCCTGCTAGAATATAATTTTCTAAAAATAATTTGGGGAAATAATTTGTCAAAATTTAGTGCCATAGATACTCTTTCCTACCTCCTCTATGGTCTCTTAACCATGAAGTTAGAGATGGAGACATCTAGGGAATTCCCAGTTTTCCAAAAGTTAGGGAAAGAGTGAAGGAAGAATGGAGAATTCAGTGAAAGATGGGGTTGAGTTTTAGATGCCAGTGGAACATTCAGCTGAGGACACCAGTTCACAGGTAGATGTATGTCTAGAACTAAGAAAGGATGTCTGTTCCACAGTTAAAGATTGGGAAGTCTTTAGAGCATAGGCTTACTGGAGAGTAAAATGAAGTCCTTTGAGCCATGAATGCCCGAGAATGGTTAGCTTCACATGGGCAATAATGTTAGCTGCTTAGGTGCTAAGCTAAGTCCCTATTCAAATACACACACACACACACACACACACACACACACACACACACATACACTTTAAACAACCTGACTTCTCCCACTTGGGACTGAATTGGAAGGTCTCTCATGTGTGATATAAAGAAACATGGGTCTGTGCCCAAATCTGAAATTTTAATTTTAGATTTCCATAATGTGGAAATTACATTAACTTATATTAATTATTCTTTTGGTGATTAATCAAAAACTCAGACATTGAATTCAATATATATCACATTTTTTCTAAGTGAATTTTATGGACATTTGCAAATAGCCTGGGTTATAATACCTGCATATTACAGGACAAATACAGAAAATAGAAAGATAAATAAGACAAAAAATAGAAAGATAAAACTTCTTTGATGTCATTCTTACTGAAGTTCTAACATCTGGTACCTTACAAAAAATGAGTAGTGAAAAGTTTAAGAGAACTTGATCTGCCTTCAGGACTGAAACAATGAATGGGACATAACCACTCTTCAGTTATATATCTAAAAAGTTCACAGAGAAATTGATGAGAAAATTCTGGAGATAATTATTAAATTTTAAAGCCCAATGTAAACTATTCACAAATTTTAGAACTGTAGGGACAGTGCTTAAAGAACATAAGGTAGTAAGATGATATTATTTAATAATATTAGAGATTATTTTATTTATATGGACATTAGAATAATAGAAGGTATTCTGTTCACAAGCATTGAGCATCTCTCTTATCTTTTTCCTGGTTTCTAAACCCTGGAAGTGCATCTCCCCTTTGGAACACCTGTGTCAGTTGTCACCTTTTAGTCAACAGAAAATAAAAGTAAAACCTTAACTATCCACTCCTAAACAAGAGAAGACTCAGGATTTCATTCAAAAGAAACTAATTCAACTGAAAAAATGTCAGTCTTGAACAAGGTCCCAGCTCCTTGGCTGCTTGTACAGCCCTCCCCAGTTCTCCCATTTCTGCCCCTGAATCACATGCATCCCTAGTGTGGGTTTCCTCCACATGAGGATCAGCAAGAAAAAGGAATCAGCATTGCCATTCATCTGGTAAGTGACAAACGCAGCTCCTTCCTGACGTGAAAATTCCGTTTGCTTCTACAATGAGTCAATCATACAGATACTGAAGAATTGAGGGCCGATGGTTACAAAGGCTCCTGAGCATAAAATACAGTTGTATGATGGAAGTGATTGTCAAGGAGCTATGAAGAGGCCACATAGCAGCCTTGGGGAGGGTCAAACTGGACTGTGGATGCCTGGCTACCTTACATCCATACTGCATACAGTCCTAGGAACAGACACAAGGGAACTGTTAGAAAATGAAGACCATTTGCAATAAGGCTCTGAAACTCAGCTACCCAATACAGTACCCAGTAGTCAGTCACACATGCTAGTCAAATTTAAACTGAAATCAATTTAAAAACATAAACCTAGGCCCTCAGTTTCACTAGTTCAGTTCAGTTCAGTCCAGTCCCTCAGTCATGTCTGACTCCTTGCAACCCCATGAACTGCAGCACGCCAGGCTTCCCTGTCCATCACCAACTCCCGGAGCTTGCTCAAACTCATGTCCACCGAGTCAGTGATGCCATCCAACCATCTCATCCTCTGTCGTCCCCTTCTCCTCCTGTCTTCAATCTTTCCCAACATCAGGGTCTTTTCCAATGAGTCAGCTCTTCGCATCAGGTGGCCAAAGTATTGGAGTTTCAGCTTCAGCATCAGTCCTTCCAATGTATATTCAGAACTGATTTCCTTTAGGATAGACTGATTTTATCTCCTTGCAGTCCAAGGGACTCTCAAAGTCTTCTCCAACACCACAGTTCAAAAGCATCAATTCTTGGGTTCTCAGCTTTCTTTATAGTCCAACTCTCACATCCATTCATGACTGCTGGAAAAACCATAGCTTTGACTAGACAGACCTTTGTCAGCAATATCTCTGCTTTTTAATATGCTGTCTAAACTGGTTAGAGCTTTTCTTCCAAGGAGCAAGCCTCTTTTAATTTCATGGCTGTAGTCACCATCTTCAGTGACTTTGGAGCCCAAGAAAATAAAGTCTGTCACTGTTTCCATTGTTTCCCCATCTATTTGCCATGAAGTGTTGGGACCAGACGCCATAATCTTCATTTTTGAATGTTGAGTTTTAAGCCAGCTTTTTCACTCTCCTCTTTCACTTTCATCAACAGACTGGCTCCAAATTGGGAAAGGAGTAGGTCAAGGCTGTATATTGTCACCCTGCTTATTTAACTTATATTCAGAGTAGATCATGCAAAATGCCAGGCTGGATGAAGCACAAGCTGGAATCAAGATTGCTGGGAGAAATATCAATAACCTCAGATATGCAGATGACACCACCCTTATGGCAGAAAATGAAGAAGAACTAAAGAACCTCAGTTTCACTGGCCAGATTTCAAATGCTCAGTAGCTACTGAGGCTCAGTGGCCACTGTATTAAGCAGTGTAGAAACAGACACTCCTGTCATCCCAGAGGGTTCCACTGGCCAGAGCTGATTCTAGAAGACAATATAGCATGATTAAATATTTTCAGACAGAAATGTCAATGGTAAGAAAAACATACAACAGGACTTCCCTGGTGGTCCAGTGGTTGGGAATCCACCTGTCAAGGCAGGGGACACTGGTTTGATCACTGGTCTGGAAAGACTCCTCATATCGTGGGGCAACTAAGCCTGTCCATCACAACTACTGAGCCCACAAGTACATCACTCTAGAGCCCACAAGTCACACGTACCACAACTACTGAAGCCCCAGCATCCTAGACCCCGTGCTCTGCAACAAAAGAAGCCACCAAAGTGAAGAGCCCATGCACCAAAACTAGAGAGTAGCCCCCACTCACCACAACTAGAGAAAGCCCATGCACAGCAATGAAGACCCAGTGCAACCAAAAAAAATAAATAATATTTTTAAAACAAAAAGAAAGAGAAGAAAAACACGTAACAGCAGTGAGTTTCAGTTTTATTCAGGGACTTTACTGGAGGCTGTAGCCCAGGATACAGACTCTCATATAGCTCTGAGGAACTGCTATGAGGAGGCAGGGAAGGAGGTAGGATTTAAATGAATTTTTGCTTCAAGAAAACATGTAGTCAAACATTAAAAAATCACTAATAATCGCAAAGAACAGACATCTCAAGCTGTTTTAGTGTTTTTCTATGTATGGGAAGTTGCAAGAACCTGGAGTCACTGAAATTTGTTCTTAGATACACATCTTAACTACCTGGGGATTGGTCTATCCAAAGCACAGAATACTTCCTGGTTTTCTCCATCATGAACTCTTCTCAGGGCACACTGTTAGTGGTCAACTGCAGTGGCTAATGACTTGATCTTTGTAGAATTGGAATGGCAGGCAATGTTTTTCCTTTATGGAGATATGATTCTGAAACAGGAGTGAGGGGGGCAAGGCACAAACTTCAAAAGAATGGCATAGCCCAAAGACACGATGTAAACTGATTAGAACCAAATCAGACCAAGATGGCAGACAAGTCAATTTTCACTACACCTTGCCTGAAGAATCCCAGGATGGTTGGAGCCTGGTGGGCTGCCATCTGTTGGGTCACACAGAGTTGGACACGACTGAAGTGACTTAGCAGCAGTAGCAGTAAGCTTCAATATACACTCATTGTAATATATTAGAATAAGCTAAATGACACAGTCACCGGCGCCATGACAGTTCTGAGGCCACTGAAGATCAAAAGTAGGGATTCCCAATTCTTGGAAATTCCCACCCCTTCCCTGAAACTGTTAGATTAATCCTACCACTTAACAAAAACTAATCCACCCATATTTGGGGGCACTCTGTCAGTGGAGTATGTTTTTTCACTAAATAAGTCCATTTGTTATCTATCACTTTGTCTCTCACTGAATTGTTTCTGCAATGAGACATCAAGAATCTGAGCTTCATTAAGTCTTGAAACCAGATGTGTTATCTCAGTTGAAAGACCATGGCTTTTGGCCGGGCTCAGGTCTTGGCTGCGTGGGTTCAAGCCCCAAGTTGGGCTATGCAGTTTCAATACCAGCTAATGAAATAATTAATATTTAACAAACACATTGCTTACCATGAGCCATGGGATGTGAAGAGTCAGACAGGACTTAGAGACTAAACAACAACAAAAACCATGAGCCAGAAACTGTGGTGGTTTTAAATTATGTACAGAAATTCCTTGATACTCCTCCCTGTAAGAGGTGGAAACTCATTCTTCCTCCTTTGACTGTGGCTTCACCTCTAGTGAATAAAATGTGACATGTGATAGTATGACTTTTGAGACTCAGTCATAAAAACTATTGAGGCTTCTTCCTCCTCCTCATCCTCTCCCTCCATCTTTCTCTCTTCAGTGACTCTCACTGAAACCAACTGCCATGTTACAAGGACATTTAAGTGGCCCTATGAAGATGTCTGATTGGGGAGAAACTGAGGCAGTAGCCAATAGCCATGTGATTGCCTATTTTGGGAGGAGATAACCCTTCAGCCCCTGTCAAGAACACTGCATCCTCACAGATCTGAGTACTTTGCATATTTTAACTCACAATGACCTTTTAGTAGAACATGCCATATTATCCCCACTTTACCAATTGTGAAACTAAGGCACAGAGAGGCTAATTAAATTGTCTATGGTCACACAGCTAATAAGCATGAGAATGATGATTCCAGTTCAGGAGGTCAGGATTCAGTCTTTGGCATGCTCTCTACTCTACATGGTACTAGCTTAGATCAGTCAGAACACATCTCTGGAGGCAGCAGGAGGTACAGATTCAAGGAGCCACTGAAGGAAATGCCTTCCTCTCATTCTGGCTGCATATTAGGATCCCCCAGGGAACTTCTATCAGTCACCACCCAAGATCAACTGAGGTATGATCTATAGGGTGCAAGCCAAGCATTTGTAGTTTTTAAAGCCATCCAGGTGATTCCAACCTGTAGACCAGGTCAAGAGCCATCGATAGAGCAGGGCTATTCCAAGCATGAGCTTAGGAGTGCATGAGAAATGAAGTTTGTATTTCAACAAGATTGCCCAGGTGCCTGCACAACATTGAAGTTTGAGAAGCATTGCTCTACTCCTTTCCCCAGGCCACACCTGGCGATAGGCAGCAGCTAAACATCAAATGGACGGGCACATATGGTTTTGCTGCAGGAAGTGAAATTGGGTGCGTAGAGAAAACTAAGCTTAGCCATTTTAGAAAGTGGTTCTTCAAAATCCCAAAAAGACAAGAGGAATGAAAACTTAAAGAGACAGGTGGGAAAAGCAGGAGAGAACAAATAACTTCTCTTGGTGTCAAAGAGAAATAAAGAACTCCAGGAGGTGATCAGTAAAAATTACAGTGTCAGAGAAGGGCCTGCCTTAAAAGACAAAAATTGAACAAGACAGCAAAATTGCTTCTCATTGGTTTGAGGCCAGGGGTAACAGTACACTCACTGTATGGCATTGGAGGATGTGTGAAAGGAATATGAGGACTGCTTTATTCTAACCTTATCAGCCTACACTCAATATCATGCCAGTAAAAGTTAACAATTTAAAAGAAAGGGAGTAAAATATCTTACTTTTTTCCCATTCAGTTATCAGCAGCAAAATTGCAACTAACCATTAGTTGTGAATGATCGTCTTTATGACTTATCCACAGACTTAAAATTTTATCAGTGTCATCTGTTATTTTAAAGGGCCAATCACATACAACATTTCCTTCATCCCTTAGAGTTTCTGTAAAAGTTTCTCCTATTTATCCAAAAAGAACCATAGCTCAAAGCATAAGTCAAAATTACATGCAGTGGTTATCAAATGTTGGTACATGTTGGGTTAGTTGGTGAACTTATTTCAACACAGATTGCTGGGTGCCATGTCCAGAGTTTCCGGTTTAGTAGTTTGGACCATGGCCAGACAATTTGCCTCCCTAACAGGTCCCAAGGTGATACTGATGCTGCTGGTCCCAGGTGCGCATGTTGAGAACCCTTCCCCTTAAGCACAGTGGATAGCACTATTGGGAAGGACTCTGAGCCAGTGTCATCCCACCTTTGCTTATTCCAAAGTGTGTGGCCTTAGGCAAGTTACTTAATTCCTCTCTATCTCCTTTACTTTCATTGTAAAGTAAGGAAAACAACAGGACAATCCCCTCAGGTTGCCGTAATGACTTAAAATGTTAATTCATATAAAAATCTCAGAACAGTGCTTAGCACTTTGTAAAAGCTTTATGCTTTAATTATCAATATATGTGGAATTAATTATTTTCCTTCTTGTTTTACTCAGCATAATGTGTACTTCACCAGCAGAGCTAAAAATATAACTCATTTTGTTTACATAAGTAAATAAAATTATTGATTCATGTGTCTTATTATAAACACAATTATTGATCTTGTTTTCAAATACTATATATGAAACAGTGAATCACTGAATGAGAGAAATAACATGATTCTCTGCAACTTACAACAAATTCCAGAGGTATTGAAGCCAAATCCAGCCTCTGTACCCCAACATCAAATTAAATCTTGGAGACGGAGTTTGGAGTGAAGTAGAAGAGAATAGTTTTATTGCTTTACCAGGCAATGCCCTCAGAAGTGTGTGTCCCAACCTGGGGTGGAGCTGCGGGTGCTGTGAAGAGTCTTCTAGTTCTGGGGTGGGGTTGCTGATAAGAACTAGGGTGTGCGTGTGGCCCACATTCCTTCAGCCCAGAGATCAGAACTGTGACTTTGAAATGAAGAGTGTTTCATCAAGTTTTCTGTTTGGTGGGGGCTTTAGTCCTGCAGAAGAGCTCAGAGATAATATGTGTACCCATTTAGGTGAAACCAGAATCCTGCCCCTAAGACTACACTATTGTTTCTTGGCTCTTCCTCCTTTATCTCCACACTTCCCCCTTCCCTGATTAGCAACTGTTTGAACCTGCCCTTTGGAATTCAGGGAAGGGTACATGGAAAGGCTTTTGTGCCCAGGAGCCCCAAAGGGCTTGGTTGCCATCCATCCATCCACACTTGTGCTCAGTTATGCCTGACGCTTTGCAACTCCATGGACTGTAGCCCACCAGGCTCCACTGTCCATGGGATTTTCTAGGCAAAAATATTGGAGTGGGTTGTGAATTCCTCCTCCAGGGGATCTTCCCACCCAGGGATCTCCCCCAACCCAGGGATCTCGGTTTCAGTATAAGCATATTTTGTAATTACAATAGACTAACAGGGACATACAATTCTTTAGAAAGATTTGCAATTATTGAATAAGAGTTTAATAATACATGTTATGGTATAAAAGGAAGAATTATCTGATAGGAAAAGCAAATAGGAAAGTCAGGACAGGGCATTTCAGAGCCAGAAATAGACAGAACATGAGGGAAGAAGAAGAGATGGTCACCACCAAGTGGACAGAACAGAGATGTGGCCAGTTCTTGAGCTCCAGAAAACAAAGTTGGCAAGAAGTTGGTGTTCAGAACACTGATGCTAGAAGAAGTCAAGGGAAAATCAGCTCAAAAATCTGGATGCATTCAAAAAGATGGACCAGAAAAAGCAAACACAGAGCTCAAAGAAGAGGAAGAAGAGGCAGGTAAAGGTGGAAGAGAGAACAAGTATTACCTGAAGGATGTTGTCCAGAGGCCAGAGTTTAAGTCCATCTATAAATTTTAAAACTGTGGTGCTTTCCCTTGTTATTGAAACAGGAGCAAAGAGGCAAGGCACAGGCATTAAAAGAATGATATAGCTATGTTCTGTGCTGTGCTTAGTCGTTCAATCTTGTCCAACATTTTGTGACCCCACAGACTGTAGCCCGCCAAACTCCTCTGTCTATGGGGATTCTCTAGGCAAGAATACTGGAGTGAGCTGCAATGCCCTCCTCCAGGGGATCTTCCCAAGGAACCAGTTCTCCTGCATTGCAAATGGATTCTTTAACATCTGAGCCACCAGGGACTGCCTGTAATGCAGGAAACCTGGGTTTGATCCCTGGGTCAGGAAGATACCCTGGAGAAGGGAATGGCAATCCACTCTAGTATTCTTGCCTGGAGAATTCCATGGACAGAGGAGCCTGGTGGGCAGAGTCAGACACAACTGAGCAGCTAACACACATACATGGTTAGCCTCAGATCTGTAATGGTGCTGATGGGTGTATCATTTAGATTCTAATGTGTCATAATGAGTGTATAATGAGACTCAAGGTCTACTGGAAGTTGACTCATCCACCATCTTGGACCTGTTTGGTTCTAATCATTTTTTGTCACGTGCTATAACTTTTCACTTTCATGCATTGGAGAAGAAAATGGCAACCCACTCCATTATTCTTGCCTGGAGAATCCCAGGGGCAGTGGAGCCTGGTGGGCTGCCATCTATGGGGTTGCACAGAGTCAGACACGACTGAAGTGACTTAGCAGCAGCATACCTATGTCAGGGCTTCCCAGGTAACTCAGCTGCTAAAGAATCTGCCTGCAAAGCAGGAGACCCTGGTTTGATTCCTGGATTGGGAAATTCCCCTGGAGAATGAATAGGCAATCCACTCCAGTATTCTTGGGTCCCTGTCAAATCCACTGCATACAATTTTCCCAAAACATAATCTGATGCTGTAGTGGTCATGCTTGTGCTACATGAATATATCCATTTGAAACTTAATCCATTCCACCTAATAAAGCCAAATCAAAAGAAAATTAATTTCTCCTTCATCCATGCTCCTGTTGCATCTTTTTAGTCATTCTATTAACATATATCCTACCTCATGGCATAGTAAATAGGAGTTTGCCTACCTTCCTTCCTCAGTCCTGTGACTGAGGTATCAAATCAGCACTCTGAACAGAGATAGTGACTGTTCTCCGCACTCAGTCTCCTACAGGTCCACACTTCCTCTTTTAAGCAGCCATGAACCTACCCTACAGGCTCTCTCCAGTGACTGGATTAGCTGGCCCCTGAAGAAGAAGGAACAGAACTGTAGAACAAACACCCCTGGGAGCAGTCCTCCACCAAATACTGTCATGGATTAGTAGCTTAAATACCTGCAAGATCCTTGCCCCTGAACCTGAACAGGAACCTGTGGAGCTCCTGGGCACAAAAGCCTTTCTGTGTCCCCTTCCCTGAATTCCAAAAGAAAGGTTCAAACAGTTGCTAATCAGGAAAAGAAGATGTAGAGATAGGGCAGAGCAGTCAAGAAATAATAGGGCATCTATGAAAACATAACAGTCCCCCAGATAGCCAAAGCAATCTTGAGGAAGAGAAACAGAGCTATAGAAATCAGGATTCCTGACTTCAGACTATAATACAAGGCTACAGTAATCAAGACAGCATGGTACTGGCACAAAAACAGAAATATAGATCAATGGTACAGGATAGAAAGCCCAGAGTTAAACCCACACACCAATGGTTATGTAATCTATGACAAAGATGGCAATGGAGAAAAAACAGACTTTTAAATAAACTGTTCTGGGAAAACTGGACAGCTACATGTAAAAAGAATGAAATTAGAGTGCTTCCTAATGCCATACACAAAAATAAACTCAAAATGGATTAAAGACCTAAGGGTAAGGTTGGACACTGGAAAACTCTTAGAGGAAAACAGGGAAAACATTCTTTGACATAAATCATAGCAAGATTTTTCATGATCCACTTCCTGGAGTAATGAATAAAAACAAAAATAAGCAAATGGTACCTAATTAAACTTTAAAATGTTTGCACAAGAAAGGAAACCCTAAATAAATTTTTTTTTTTAACCCACAGAATGGAAAAAATATGTGCAAATGAAGCAATGGACAAAGGATTAATCTCCAAAATATACAGCAGCTCAATATCAGAAAAACAAACAACCCAATCAAAAAATGAATGAGAGACCTAAATAGACATTTCATCAAAGAAGATATACAGGTGACCAAGAGGTATATGAAAATATGCTCAACATCACAAAATATTCAGTTCAGTTAAGTTCAGTTCAGTAGCTAAGTCGTGTCTGACTCTTTGCAACCCCATGAATCACAGCACGCCAGGCCTCCCTGTCCATCACCAACTCCCAGAATTCACTCAGATTCACGTCCATCCAGTCAGTGATGCCATCAGCCATCTCATCCTCTGTCATCCTCTTCTCCTCCTACCCCCAATCCCTCCCAGCATCAGAGTCTTTTCCAGTGAGTCAACTCTTTGCATGAGGTGGCCAGAGTACTGGAGTTTCAGATTTAGCATCATTCCTTCCAAAGAAATCCCAGGGCTGATCTTCAGAGATTATTAGAGAAATGCAAATCAAAACTACAATGAGATATCCCTTACACCAGTCAGAATGATCATCATCAAAAAAATCTGCTGCTGCTGCTAAGTCACTTCAGTCCTGTCCAACTCTGTGTGATCCCATAGACGGCAGCCCACCAGGCTTCCCCATCCCTGGGATTCTCCAGGCAAGAACACTGGAATGGGTTGCCATTTCCTTCTTCAATGCATGAAAGTGAAAAGTGAAAGTGAAGTCACTCAGTCGTATCCAACTCTTAGCGACCCCATGGACTTCAGCCTACCAGGCTCCTCCGCCCATGGGATTTTCCAGGCAAGAGTACTGGAGTGGGGTGCCATAAATTCTGGAGAGGTTGAACAGAAAAAAGAAACCTCTTGCACTGCTGGTGGGAATGTAAATTGATACAGCCACTGTGGATAACAGTATGAAAGTTCCTTTAAAAACTAAAAATAGAACTACCATATGTCCCAGCAACCCTACTCCTGGGCATACACCCTGAGCAAACCATAATTCAAAAAGGCACATATACCCCAACATTCACTGTAGCACTATTTACAATACCTAGGACTTGAAATAGCTGTGAAAAGAAGAGAGGTGAAAAGCAAAGGAGAAAAAAAAAGATATACGCATCTGAATGCAGAATTCTAAAGAATAGCAAGAAGACATAAGAAAGCCTTCTTCAGCAATCAATGCAAAGAAATAGAGGAAAAGAACAGAACAGGAAAGACTAGAGATCTCTTCAAGAAAATTAGAGATACCAAGGGAACATTTCATGCAAAAATGGGCTCGATAAAGGACAAAAATGGTATGGACCTAACAGAAGCAGAAGATATTAAGAAGAGGTGGCAAGAATACACAGAAGAACTGTACAAAAAGATCTTCATGACCATGGTAATCACGATGGTGTGATCACTAATCTAGAGCAAGACATCCTGGAATGTGAAGTCAAGTGGGCCTTAGAAAGCATCACTATGAACAAAGCTAGTGGAGATGATGGAATTCCAATTGAGCTATTTCAAATCCTGAAATGTGATGCTGTGAAAGTGCTGCACTCAATATGCCAGCAATTTTGGAAAACTCAGCAGTGGCCACAGGACTGGAAAAGGTCTGTTTTCATTCCAGTGCCAAAGAAAGGCAATGTCAAAGAATGATCAAACTACCGCACAACTGCACTCATCTCACATGCTAGTAAAGTAATGCTCAAAATTCTCCAAGCCAGGCTTCAGCAATACGTGAACCGTGAACTTCCTGATGTTCAAGCTGGTTTTAGAAAAGGCAGAGGAACCACAGATCAAATTGCCAACGTCCACTGGATCATGGAAAAAGCAAGAGAGTTCCAGAAAAACATCTATTTCTGCTTTATTGACTATGCCAAAGCCTTTGACTGTGTGGATCACAATAAACTGTGGAAAATTCTGAAAGAGATGGGAATACAGACCACCTGACCTGCCTCTTGAGAAATCTGTATGCAGGTCAGGAAGTAACAGTTAGAACTGGACATGGAACAACAGACTGGTTCCAAATAGGAAAAGGGGTACGTCAAGGCTGTATACTGTCACTCTGCTTATTTAACTTTTATGCAGAGTACATCATGAGAAACGCTGGACTGGAAGAAACACAAGCTGGAATCAAGATTGCCAGGAGAAATATCAATCACCTCAGATATGCAGATGACACCACCCTTATGGCAGAAAGTGAAGAGGAACTAAAAAGCCTCTTGAAGAAAGTAAAAGAGGAGAGTGAAAAAGTTGGCTTAAAGCTCAACATTCAGAAAACGAAGATCATGGCATCTGGTCCCATCACTTCATGGGAAATAAATGGGGAACAGTGGAAACAGTGTCAGACTTCTTTTGAGGGGGCTCCAAAATCACTACAGATGGTGACTGCAGCCATGAAATTAAAAGATGCTTACTCCTTGGAAGGAAAACTGCGATCAACCTAGATAGCATATTCAAAAGCAGAGACATTACTTTGCCGACTAAGGTCCATCTACTTAAGGCTATGGTTTTTCCAGTAGTCATATATGGATGTGAGAGTTGGACTGTGAAGAAAGCTAAGCACCAAAGGATTGATGCTTTTGAACTGTGGTGTTGGAGAAGACTCTTGAGAGTCCCTTGGACTGCAAGGAGATCCAACCAGTCCATTCTGAAGGAGATCAATCCTGGGATTTCTTTGGAAGGAATGATGCTAAAGCTGAAACTCCAATACTTTGGCCACCTCAAGCGAAGAGCTGACTCATTGGAAAAGACTCTGATGCTGGGAGGGATTGGGGGTAGGAGGAGAAGGGGACAACGGGCGGATGAGATGGCTGGATGGCGTCACTGACTCTATGGACGTGAATCTGAGTGAACACTGGGAGTTGGTGATGGACAGGGAGGGGTCACAAAGAGTCAGACTCGACTGAGCAACTGAACTCAGGACATGAAAACAACCTAAATGTCTACCAACAGATGAATGGACAAAAAGATGTAAATGAAATTGGGTCATATTTGTAAAGATGTGAATGTACCTAGAGTCTATCATACAGAGTGAAGTCAGAAAGAGAGAAACAAATCTTACATATTAATACATGTATCTGGAGTCTAGAAAAATGGCACCATTGAACCAGTTTGCTGGGCAGGGATAGAAATGCAGATGTAGTGAGTGGACATGTGGACACAGTGGGGAAAGGGGAGGGTGGAATGAACTAGGAGGTTAGGTTTGACATAAATACATATGTGTAAAATAGATAGCTAGTGGTAAGCTGCTATATAGCATAGGGAGCTCAGCTCAGTGCTCTGTGATGACCTAGATAGGTGGGATGGGGGAGTGGGGAGGGAAGTCCAAAAGACAGGGGATATACATACACATACAGCTGATTCACTTCGTTGTACAGCAGAAGTAACAAGCATTGTGAAGCAATTATACTGCAATAAAAAAGAAAGAATAATGCAGCCTTGAAGGCAGGTTGCTGGTTCTCACTCAAGGGATATACAGAACATTATCTCTGAGCTCTTCTGCAGAACTAAAACCCTCACCAAAGACAGGACGTGATGAAGCATTCTTTGTTCCAGAGAAGGTCACAGTTCACCCATTATCACCTGATGCCAGATGATCTATGGGTTGAAGGAATGTGGGCCCTGCACACACCCTGATCCTTATCAACGACTCTACCCCAGGACTACAAGACTCCTCACGGCCCCCACCCTGGTTGGGACACACAGTTTTGAGGGCATTAGTCCACTGTGGCCCTCTTTGCCTGGCAAAGCAATAATGCTATTCTTTCCTCTTCACTAAAAACTCTGATTTAATTTGGTGTCAGGGTACTGAGGCAGGATTTGGCTTCATCTCTGAGGTAGACCAACTCTGAGGCTGGTGACCTATTCAGCCTGCCAGAGGTCCTCAGCAGGTTTGAGCCCCAGTTGTCCTGAGCAGCAACCTGTTACTAATGCACCCCCTACCTATCTCATCCTCACTTCCCCACTGCCCTGTTGGTATTTCCTGGGATCACCATATTAAATAATTGCTCTAGAATCCTTGTCTTACAGCCTTCCTCTGGGAGAATCCAATCTAAAACACTATTCAATAAGTATCAGTATTTTGTTAAAAGACTAAAATTCAGGGAAGAAGGGAGACCAAAAGGAAAGAGAAGAAATTCCAGGAAAAGCACCTGTATGTTCAGATAAATTTTCAGATGGAAATGAGCAAGTGGGTCCAGAGCTTATTGGCATGCAGGTTACAGGGGGAAGAGAGGAGACAGAAGGGCTGAATAGGCCAGATGAGACCAGATTTTTGTGATGGTGATCTTCCCTGAGAAATCCTCAAAGGTTTTCTCAAGGGACTTCTTTATAGAATAGCCACAATGTTTTTGTTGTTGTTATTGTTGTTTAATTGAAAGATAACTGCTTTATAGCATTTTGTTGTTTTCTGTCAAATACCAACATGAATCAGCCATAGGCATACATATTTCCCCTCCCTCTGAAACCTCCCTCATATCTCCCTCCCCATCCCACTCCTCTGGGTTGATACAGAGCCCCTGTTTGAGTTCCCTGAGTCATACAGGAAATCCCCATTGGCTGAGAATAGCCACAATGCTTTGATTATTAAAGTAGCTTTACCATTATGTTATTAAGATATGAGTATTCTCGGAAAGTACATAAATATACACTCAAAAAGAAACCTCAGTTCTAAAGATGATAGCACATTGAATGGGAGTTTTCCTCTTATCTTAGAGTTTCATGGAATGCCCAAAGCTAAGAACAGTATCAGTCAGAATAAGCAAGGTAAATCCGCAATAATAAACAACCACAAAATTTCAGTGCTTTCTATTTAAAATAACCAAGACACGGAAGCTAACCTAAATGTCTGTCAATGGATTAATGGATAAAGAAGATGTGGTACATATATACGCATATACAATGGAATATTACTCAGCCATAAAAAAGAGTGAAATAATCCCATTTGCCATTTGGTAGCTCAGCTGGTAAAGAATCCAGCTGCCATGCAGGAGACTCTGGTTTAGTTCCTGGGTCAGGGAGATCTCCTGGAGAAGGGAAAGGCTATCTACTCCAGTACTCATGGGCTTCCCTGGTGGCTCAGATGGTAAAGAATCTGCCTGAAATGCAGGAGACCTGGGTTCAATTCCTGGGTTGGGAAGATCCCTGGAGGAGGGCATGGGAACTCACTCAAGTATTCTTGCCTGGAGAATCCCCAGGGATAGAGGAGTCTGGCAGGCTACAGTCTGTGGGGTCACAAAGAGTCAGACATGACTGAGTGACTAAGCACAGCAGAGCAGAACACCATTTGCAGCAAGATAGATGAAACTAGAGATTATCACACTGAGTAAACTAAACCCAGACAAAGAAAGATAGATATCACATGATAGTGTTTATATGTATAATCTTTAAAAATGATATAATGAAATTATCTACAAAACGGAAAGAGACACACAGACATTTAAAAAAAAAAAAAAACTTACTGTTACTGAAGGAGAAAGAGGGGTAGGGGGGAGGAATAAATTAGGAGGTTAGGACTAACATAAACACACTACTATGTATAAAATTGAAGAAGGAAATGGAAGCCTATTCCAGTATTCTTGCCTGGGAAATCCCAAAGACAGAGGAGCCTGGCAGGCTACAGTCCACAGGGTTGCAAAATTCAGGCGTGACTTAGAGACTAAATCACCACCACACCACGTATAAAATTGGGCTTCCCTGGTGCTCAGTGATTTAAAAAAAAAAAAAAAATGTCTGCCAATGCAAGAAATGCAAGTTCAATCTCTGGGTTGGGAAGATCCCTGGAGAAAGAAATGGCAACCCACTCCAATATTCTTACCTGGGAAATCCCATGGACAGAGGAGCCTGGTGGATTATAGTTCATGGGGTCACCAAAGAGGTGGACACAACTTAGCAACTAAACAACAACATAGGAAACTAATAGGACAACCATCCCTCAGGACTTTCTAAGAGGTGGCCAACCTGCCTCTTTGACTGTCAATCTCCATCACACACTACCAGCCTAAATCAGAAAACATTAGAAGTTTGAAGATCAGTGTTGGCAGGAATTCATTGGAGTAGAAAATGTTTTGTCTTTCCCTCTTGCATCCTTCCCAGACCATGTGAAATGCGACCCCAAGTAGAACTCATCAGAGAGCATATGAGATCAGGGAAATTGGACTCTCATTCCCGACAGAGCAAAACCCAGAAGGTACATTTTACGTAGCCATCAGAGCAGTGAAAATGTTATTAGGAGGGCTCAGTATATGTCATCAGAAGTTTAGCATGCACACAGATGGAGACCAGTGTCTGCTTTCTGCCAAGAGAAATTCAAATGTAGTGTGTAAGGGACTGGTGAAGTGGCTACAATAAGAGCAAAGAGAAAGAGGTCAGCCTTGGGCAAGTTTCAGGTCTCCCTTTAGTGAATGCATGAAGAATGCATGAAGAAACTGACCAAAGGGTTCTCTGGAAGATGACTAGGCTCAAAGTATTTTATAGGAGCAGTAAGTGATCACACTTTGGGGAAGAGAGAGATTGATGGTGTACGTTTTAACAGCTGGAAGGGGCGAGGGCAGGAACTGAAGAGGGGTCCCAGAAAGTCAAGCAAAGTATGAGTCAACAGCTCCAGGAATTAAAATAATAAGAGTTCTTACTCTTACCAAGAAGCTCTTCTTCTTACCAAGAAGCAGATTTTAAAAAGTGTCCCTCTCACCACTACTATTCAACATAGTTCTGGAAGTCTTAGCCAAAGCAATTAGAGAAGAAAAGGAAATAAAAGGAATCCAGATTGGAAAAGAAGTAACATTCTCACTGTTTGTGGATGATATGATCCTCTACATTAAAAACCCTAAAGATGCCACCAGGAAATTACTAGAGCTAATCAGTGAATATAGTAAAGGCACAAGATGTAAAATTAATACACAGGAATCCTTTGCATTTCTATACATTAACTATGAAAAATCAAAAAGGAAATTAAGGAAACAATACCATTCACCATTGCAATGAAAAGAATAAAATACTTAGGGATAAGTTTACCAAAAGAGACAAAAGACCAGCATACAAAGATCTATGAAACACCGGTGAAAGAAATAAAAGATGGCACAAATAGATAGAGAAATATACCATGTTCTTGGATTGGAAGAATCATTATAGGGAAAATGAGTGTACTACCCAAAGCAATCTATGGATTCAAAGCAGTCCCTATCAAACCACCACAGAACTAGAACAAATAATTTCACAATTTGTATGGAAACACAAAAGACTGTGAATAACCAAAGCAATCTTGAGAGAGAATGGAACTGGAGGAATCAACCTTCCTGACTTCAGACTATGCTACAAAGCTACAGTTATTAAGACAGCATGGTACTGGCACAAAGACATAAATATAGACCAATGAAATAAAATAGAAAGTCCAGAGATAAATCCATGCATCTATGGACACCTCATCTTTGACAAAGGAGGCAAGAATATACAATGGAAAAAGACAATCTCTTTAACAAGTGGTGCTGAGAAAACTGGCCAACCACTTGTAAAAGAATCAAACTAGAACACTTTCTAACACCATACACAAAAATAAACTCAAAATGGATTAAAGATCTAAACATGAGACCAGAAACTATAAAACTCCTAGAGGAGTTACACTGTTGGTGGGAATGCAAATTGGTACAGCCCCACTATGGAGAATAGTGTGGAGATTCCTTTAAAAACTGGGACTAGAACTACCATACAACCCAGCAATCATAATTCTTGGCATATACACCAAGGAAACCATAACTGAAAGAGACACATGTACCCCAGTGTTCAATGCAGCACTATTTATGATAGCTAGGAAATGGAAGCAACCTAGATATCCTTTGGCAGATAAATGGATAAGGAAGTTGTGGCACATATACACAATGGAATACTACTCAGCTATAAAAAGGAATGCATCTGAGTCAGTTCTAATGAGGTGGATGAACCTAGAGCTATTATACAGGGTGAAGTCAAAAGAAAGACATACACTGTATATTAACACATATATATGGAATTGGGAAGGGTTGTACCAGCTATCCTACATATAGGGCAGCAAAGGAGACACATGTAAAGAACAGACTTCTGGACTCAGTGGGTGAAGGAGAGGGCAGGATGATTTGAGAGAATATCACTTAAAATGTACATTACCATATGTAGAATGGATGACCCTTGTGAGTTTGATACATGAAGCAGGGCACCCCAGGATGCTGCTCTGTGAAAACCTGAAGGGATGGGGTGGGGGAGGGAGGTGGGAGGGGGGTTCAGGATGGGGGGCACATGTATACCTAGGGCCAATTCATGTTGATATATGGCAAAAGCCATCACAATATTGTAAAGTAATTATCCTACAATTAAAATAAATAAAGAATTTTTTTTTAATGTGTCCCACAAAAGAACCTAGCATTTGGACAGCAGCCATAACAGAGGAAATGGTGGCCAGCAGGTATGAGGCAAGAGAGCCCCTGAGCACCTGCACACTGAGGACAAAAAGACCCAGAAAGAGAGGATGCAAGAATGGGATAGCAATGGAATAAACCACCACTTCCTTCCTTTTCCCAGATCCCAAGCTTGAGTCTTCAGGCCTGAGTTATAGGGAAAGCCCATATTTTTAACTGAATGCAAGATTGAAAGCATTGACTTGATTTACACTATAACACAAAAATGAGAGTGTTCTTGCAGCTGAAAGTAAATAGAAAGCTGTCATGGGGACAGACAAGGCAAGGGAAATGCAACAGAGAATGTTTGAAGTCATTAATGGAAGAAAAATAAACCCACTTCCTGTTTTTGCTTCCATTAAGTTAGACCCATTCGATAAACCAGCTGCAAAAGCCAAAACAAAATAGTATACACGTTATTGCCAACCAATTCTTCTCTTTATGAGAGAAAAATAAAGTGGAGAGTATCAATTACATTTTTCTATTCTCTGTTCTCAGTATCACTGGATCATTAGAAAGCAACTTTTTTCATGGCTCAGTTCAGTTCAGTTCAGTCGCTCAGTGGTATCCGACTCTTTGTGAACCCATGAATCGCAGCACGCCAGGCCTCCCTGTCCATCACCAACTCCCGGAGTTCACTCAGATTCACGTCCATCAAGTCAGTGATGCCATCCAGCCATCTCATTCTCTGCTGTCCCCTTCTCCTCCTGCCTCCAAATCCCTCCCAGCATCAGGGTCTTTTCCAATGAGTCAACTCTTCGCATGAGGTGGCCAGAGTATTGGAGTTTCAGCTTTAGCATCATTCCTTCCAAAGAAATCCCAGGATTGATCTCCTTCAGAATGGACTGGTTGGATCTCCTTGCAGTCCAAGGGACTCTCAAGAGTCTTCTCCAACACCACAGCTCAAAAGCATCAATTCTTCGGTGCTCAACTTTCTTCACAGTCCAACTCTCACATCCATACATGACCACTGGAAAAACCATAGCCTTGACTAGATGGACCTTTGTTGGCATAGTAATGTCTCTGCTTTTGAATATGCTATCTAGGTTGGTCATAACTTTTCTTCTAAGGAGTAAGTGTCTTTTAATTTCATGGCAGCAGTCACCATCTGCAGTGATTTTGGAGCCCAAAAAAATAAACTATTTCTACCATTTCCCCATCTATTTCCCATGAAGTGATGGGACCAATCCTAAGTTAAGATAATCTTAGTATTCCCTTATGATTACAAATCTACTGCTGAAGTTCAACCATCATATTTTTGGCCAGCAGTATCCAGAAATAGGAATACAAATATATTTTTCTCTTTTGCTCCATTTTTTAAAGTATTTATTTATCTGTTTAATTGACTGTGCCAGGTCTTATTTGTGGCTCATGGAGTTGTCAGTTGGGGCATGCAAACTCTTATTTGCAGCATGTGGGACCTGGTTCCCTGATCAGGAATTAAACCCAGGCCCTCTGCATTGGGAGCACAGTCTTAGCCACTGGACCACCAGGGAGGTTCCCCCTGCTACATTTTAAGAGCAAAGAAACCATGTCTAGATACCCTTCTGCTGACTTCCCTTAGGTACATACCTTTGACTGGAATTGGGTCATAAGACATTCTCAAACCACTCACTGGAAAGAATAATGAAACTACCATGATTGGCTCAGATTTAACATATTCATCCTTTGGGACCAGAATGGACTGAGGCACATAGCCACCTGATTCCCAAATAAAGTATTCTCTTAAAAGAAGGAGGAAGAGGTGACTGCTGATACACAACCATCATATTGTATAATATAAAGAAGACTATATATCCTACCAAGTCAAAAAAAAAGGTACTGTCTCAAGTACGGTTTCTAAAAGCACAGCTAGACATGATTTATTGCAGGAATGCTCTCCAAAGAAAAGTGGAGAAAGCAGGATGCTACAGGGGAAATTGCTAAGCAAAGAGGTAGACTTTACCTTCAGGCTGATTTCATGGGGAGCCAAGAAGTATAAGTCACACAACAAAATTGATGCCTAAAGGAACCTGATATTTTGTACCCTGTTTTCAGCCAATCATTGTTTGTGAATTGTTGAAAGGACCATAAGTTCTATGGCAGAGTGCAGGACAAGTCCCTCGAAAAGAAGCAGCTATGAGCAGCCAACTCAGCACCTGGGGACCCCAGTCTAGTAAAGGAGACACTACCAATGCCCACCATAGATGCTGAAGATTGAAAGACTTAACCAGCCTCCAGAAAGGCACACTCCCAAGCAGGACCATGACAGAAACTGTAGTCACTGTGGGCCACTGTGTTTCCTCTGGATGAGTCCAAACTAACTAGCATGTTCCAGGGCCCCACACATAACTCCACTTGTTACAGCCTGAGTTTCAGGTAGTGCCTCTAGAGGCTTCACAATACATGGAACCCAAGATGAAAAGCATCTCCATATTCACTCTGCCCTACTGCATCTTCCTCTACCCCCAACAGAAGGTGCTATAAGCCATACTATCGGGATAACAAACAGTCTTTCAACATACTGGTTCTGGTTCTCTTTGTGGGTCTGAGAGGTCCCACCCTTGAAGTAGAGGAAGCATCTGAACTTGGAGAGTGGCTTCTTCCTCATCTGGGGATACTGGCCTGCAATGATCAGATGAACCTCTCCAAGCCTGTGGCCCAGCCTCAAGCCCCCAGCGTGCCCTTCAGCCCACTTTCAAAAAACCTTCCACTGCCAACACTCTAATAGGAAAAGGTTAAACAACTCTCCAAGTCAGAATTTCACTCTAGATTTCCTCTGGGCCGAGGAGACCCAAGTTAACAATAATACTCCTTTTTCACTAGACATGGAAAGACTTTAGAGGAAATCAAGACAATGAACAAATCTTTCCAAATAACCTATTTCAAAAATTAAAGGTGGAATTGCAATGTACAGATTAATTTCCACTTAAAATGGAGCTGAATTTCAAAAGTGAAAAGAAAGGAGGCCTGAGCAAATCCATTTGGGCAGCAGCTAAAAGATTTGAAAACAACATGAATATTCTGGACATCATCTACAACAGGAAATGGAAAGAATTCTAAAGCCCACCAACAATTAATATTAGAGAAGTCATTTTTTGTAATAAGCAAGTATTTGAAACAAGAATAAATATTTTGTTTTGCATTTTAACTTCCTGTAATTATGTCTTAGCCCCTCTATATATCATAAAATTTTTCCAGGAAGGGCTGACCTTGGAAACCCAACCCACCCCCTTTCTTGCACATAGAAGGCACTCAGTATTTGTTTGAGTAAATAAAATCTAGTTAAATTTAGTTAAACCATTTTATGATCTGCTATGCCATCATTGATAGTACAACTTACCACTTACCAACTAAGAAAAATATTGGAACAAATCTTCTTAACACTCTAACACCATATGTGTAAATGACTTGCCAGAAACAACCTTTAAAAAAGCCTTCAGAAGTAAAATCTGTTCCCTGGTGCACATCAGTACCTGCAAATAATTCTAAAGGCAAAGAGAAATTCATTACTTAAGGATGCCCTCTACTGGGAAACACTCTTTCCCACTGAGGACATGCTCTCTTAATTGACTTGATACTGCTCACATCTCTCACCAAATTATAAAAAGGTCACAGGGTCAAAGCTGAAACCCTAACTTTTACAGAGGCTTGCAAACATTGAGGAGCAATCTTTAAATGCCATTGGTCTCATTTTAGATAGAGTCATTTCAACTAAAGCACAAGGTAAAGAAATTTTAAAAGATAAATTTGTGAAAGAAAAGAATTCAAGTTCCAGCATGCAGTAAACATTTCATATATGTTCAATTTTATTCTGTCAATATTCTCTTCTTAGACTGCCTGATTGGTCAGATTAGTTTGAGATCAGAAGCATTATTAACTCCAGCCTTTGGCTGAATACCATCTACAGAAATTATATTCTATTTTTCCTTTACATTTCAACTGAAAGGATTGCGCGCTTCCTGGCCTAACTTACTGGGAACTGACTGACTAGTCACTGGGCTTTGAAGTGTGAGCAGCTCCATTGTCAGTGTCCTCTCCCTCTTCCTACCCTCCTTCTGTATCTCATTACTCTAGCTAAATACTTTGTTATCTCATAAGAGAATGTTCCTAGGTGGCCTCCTTTGGTCAAGCTTTTCACATTTCTCTCTGCTCTGAATGGTTGCCTAGAAATTCTCTCCCCCATGAACCCTGAGGCCAGCAGCATCAGTTCAGTTGAGTCACTCAATCATGTCCAACTCTCTGTGACATGGACTGCAGCATGCCAGGCCTTCCTGTCCATCACCAACTCCCGGCGTTTACCCAAACTCATGTCCATTGAGTCGATGATGCCATCCAACCATCTCGTCCTCTATCGTCTCCTTCTCCTCTCTCCTTCAATCTTTCCCAGCATCAGGGTCTTTTCAAATGAGTCAGCTCTTCACATAAGGTGGCCAAAGTATTGGAGTTTCATCTTCAACATCAGTCCTTCCAATCAACACCCAGGACTGATCTCCTTTAGGAGGGACTGGTTGGATCTCCTTGCAGTCCAAGGGATTCTCAAGAGTCTTCTTCAACACCATAGTTCAAAAGCACCAATTCTTCAGCACTCAGCTTTCTTGATAGTCCAACTCTCACATCCATACATGAATACTGGAAAAACCATAGCCTCGACTAGATGGACCTTTTTGGCAAAGTAATGTCTCTGCTTTTTAATATGCTATCAAGGTTGGTCATAACTTTACTTCCAAGGAGTAAGCATCTTTTAATTTCATGGCTGCAATCACCATCTGCAGTGATTTTGAAGCCCCAAAAATAAAGTCAGACACTGTTTTCACTATTTCCCTATCTATTTGCCATGAAGTGATGGGACCAGATGCCATGATCTTAGTTTTTTTAATGTTGAACTTTAAGACAACTTTTTCACTCTCCTCTTTCACTTTCATCAAGAGGTTCTTTAGTTCTTCACTTTCTTCCATAAGGATGGTATCATCTGCATATCTGAGGTTATTGATATTTCTCCTGGCAATCTTGATTCCAGCTTGTACTTCATCCAGCCCAGCGTTTCTCATGATGTACTCTGCATATAAGTTAAATAAGCAGGTTGACAGTATACAGCCTTGACATTCTCCTTTTCCTACTTGGAACCAGTCTGTTGTTCCATATCCAGTTCTAATTGTTGCTTCCTGACCTGCATACAGATTTCTCAAGAGGCAGGTCAGGTGGTCTGGTATTCCCATCTCTTTCAGAATTTTCCACAGTTTATTGTGATCCACACAGTCAAAGGCTTTGGCATAGTCGATAAAGCAGAAATAGATGTTTTTCTGGAACTCTCTTGCTGTTTCAATGATAGGGTTTAAACAATGACTGGCCAATAACAACCTGGAAACTAATATCACTATAAAACCCAAGACTGCAAGCCATGTGGCAGAACAGTTCTTCTGGTTTCCCTTATCTTACTGCTCTCCACCCTGGTCCCCCTACCCAATAAAGTCTCTTGCTTTGTCAGCACATGTGTCTCCTTGGAAAATTCATTTCCAAATGTTAGACAAGAGCCCACTTTCAGACCCTGGAAGGGGTCCCTCTTCCTGCAACACAACCACCAGATATTCTGGTTTCATTGATCTAGGTTTCATTGGCCTACTGTTAGGATTTTTAGAAGCTTCTGCAGTATTGATTCTAGTGGACACCAAGGCTGAAGATCAAAGAATGGGATCATTACACTCTTTACCCATCAGCAGATATGTGCAGGGAGTTAACTCATAATTAGAAGGTTGTTTAGTGAGAGTGGAATCAGAACAAGGGGAGTTAGAGTCTACAGTACTCAAAACTTTCTGTGTCCACATCACTGGAGGAAGTCTTACAAACAACCAGGATGCTTCAAATCAATTGACCTAAGCAGCAGTTCTCACAATTTGATGTGCATCAGAATCACCTGGAGAGCTAATCCAGCACAGAGGTCCAGGTTTATTGAAGTAGAAAAATGGCCCTTGAAAATTTACCAAATTCCCCAGGTGATCCTAATGTAAGCAAAGCTTGAGAACAACTGTGCTAATGTTATTTTCATTCAACCCCACTTCACTAATGGTGAGATGGAAAACATTCAAAATCTATTGCTCTTCACTCATAGGACAGTTCTTGGATGAGCACTGGCAACATTTGTTTCTTTTATTCACCTTTTTCTACTCTCCATAGCTGACTGATGTCCCTTTAGTTATTAACTTGTCATGAATACATCCCAGGTACCCAGTCTTGCCTCCTTGAAGTTCCCCATTTTTCCCCAATGCCTTTGCACATCCCTACTCCAGTTTTAGATGTGGACTTTCAGAGGGAAATCCGAATTTCATTATTTAAAATTTCTTTAGAGATGACAACTAGCTGTTCACAACAATGGTTGGTACTTAGCTGTTACATCTTTTGCTCAGCTGGAGTGAGCCTGAAAACAGAAGAAACCAGCAGTATAGTCACAGTAGGGGAGAAAGGACAGAGAAATGGGTACAGTCCCAAGCTTGCCTGAAAATCTGCTCACCCTCTTAACTAATGGTCAATCCATGTACATTCCTCACTGAAGTATAAATGAATGAAACTAGCTAAAATAAAACAACAGAGAGGTGTTCTCACTTCTTAAGAAAATGGAAAACTTTTTGAAAGAATAAAAAGCTAAGTAATTCTATTATGCTCTGCCAAGTTACTGCATTCTGAACCTTTCCTCATTTCTTGGATCTTCTGAGAGAAAGATGCTCAGCATCAAGCTCTGTGGGAAAAATAGAAACCAAGTGGGTCTTTCATTATCTCTGCACAGGCCAGCTCTCTCTTACCCTCACCTCTTCTCACAGTGCAGGAAAGGCTAGGCATTGCTCAATGTGAGTTCTGTAGCCCTCCTGCCTTCTGGGGTCCTTACCTCCCCAGCTACTCCCTCTTTCTTGCAGCTTCAATCTCTCCTCCTAAGGCCTTCCCGTCCATAGTAAAATATGCCCCTGTAAAATGTTCTGTGATCTACCATCTTCAAAGCAAACTCCTGACTCCCTCCTATTGTGTGCCCTCTCAGGACTCTCTCTCCCCTCAACCCTCTCTCTGTCTCTTGCTCCCTCTTTCTCTCTTCCCCCACACTGCCAGACTAAATGATCAAGCATTATCTACACTCACTGTCACAAATTCCTCATCTCTCATTCTTTAGCCCATCTTAATTAGACTCTGTCCCCACTGCTTCTACAACTCAATTACTAAGTCTCCAAGGGCCTCCATGTTGCTTTATCAGATGGCCAATTCTTAACCTTCATCTCACTTGATCCTCAGCGTCATTTGACACAGTTATACTCTGTCCTTCTGGAAACACTCTTCTCTTGGCTTCTGTGACACCCAGCCTTTCCCCTATTTCTCTGGCAATTGCTTCTCAGTCTCCTGAATCCTCCTCCTCTAACTAAACTTTAAGTATTCAGGTCCCTTGGGGCTCTTTCTTTGACTCTCTTCTCTTGGTAATATTATCACCTTAGATGCTCTTATCCCTTCCCCATGACCTTAAAGATCTTCGATGTACTGAGTACTCACACATCACACTTCCAGACCTTTCCATGAACTCCCAATCCAATGTGTTACCACCCATTTGACATCTCTACTTAAATATCAAACTAAATCTGTCCAAAATTGAATTATTGATCTCTCCCCAGCCAACATACCCCATCTCTGTAATGACAGTTCCATTCACCCAGTTGTTCACTAGGTACCTGGGAGCCATGCTGACCAGGTCTGTTCCTTGAAAGGTCTGGCCCCACCCATTTTCCTCTCACAATACTCTGCACCAGCCACCTTGGGTTTCCTTCAAATCCTTAAATATTTTATGTCTCTCCCCCTTAGACCATCGCACTGCTTGTTGCTCCTTCAGCCTGGAATGCTCCTAAAGTTACCCACCTCCAAGCTAATCATCACTAATCCTTCCATTTCAGATTGAATGTCACTTCCTCAGAGAAGCTGCTTCTGAACCTCTCACCAGAGTAAAGCCCATCTCTGCTTTCTCATACGATCTATACACTTCCTTCAGATTTGTGACTGTGTATTTTGGGGAGTGGTTATATACTCAGTATCTGTTTCCTTGTAATCTCATGACTGGGTTCTACAGACTCTAGAATTTGGATGTTGAAAGAGAGTCCTCAGGGCTTATACAGATCTTAAGATCTTAATAGCAAAATAGACACACCTATTCACAGAGTTCTCACACTTACAAGAAAAGAAACTTAAGACACAAATTTAGGAAACCCTGACTTTGTGTCCTGAGATTCCTAGTTGCTTCTGAGTAGTTTTTGAATTGAAGACCACACTGTGTGAGAACTTTCATCATCTATTTGTTTGAGCAAATGGATAGTTGGTTGTGGTGAGTTTCACTTGGCCCAAGTATTACCTTAGTCAAAGATGCCCAAACCACTTTTGTCCTGATTTTGGCATTAATCTGGCAAGGAGCAGAGAGGATGTAGTACGATTCAACTAGACCTCCACATAAAAGTTTTCTCTACAGGAAACAGAATGGAAATCCCACCTCATTCTGGAAAAACCAAGGTGGATCCCCAGAAGAGTTGATTACTTGAGATCAAGGCACCTCTGAGAAGGAAAGTGAAGATGATGTTGAAGCTGCTGATCAGAACCTCACTGATGCAGTAGTAATAGAATTTTTAAAGGCATAAGCCCCCAAGAACAAAGAAATAGAGGAGAAACTACAACAGATAATTAGCAATTTGCTGTCTAAAGAAGATGAAACAGGGAGAGCCTAGGCACAGCTGAAGGTAAGGTGCCATATTGAAAACAGAGAGTTGAGTGAAAGATGAGATGACTGCAGCTTTGACTGACACCCTGATTGCAGTGTGATGAGACACCCTGGGCCAGAGAACACAGCCAGATCCCTGATCCACAGAAACTGTGAAGTGATAAATGTTTGTTCTTTTAATCCACTAAGATTGGAGGTAATTTGTTATGTACCAATAGATAATAAATGCAAAAACCAAACTATCAATCCAATGTTAAGGTAAAACAAAAGACAACTTCAAATATTCAAGGCTTGAGAATTTGCCTCCCTGCTCCATTTTTTCTTAGAAACAAGTAAACAAAGACATGAAATCAGGAAAACAAGAAGACTAATGAAAGAGAGAGGAAAGGGGAATCCTTAGGATGATAAGGGAGACCCCAGCTGAGTGACAGTTCTAGAAAGCACCCAGCTCAGTTTGGAGCACAAATAAAGGGAATATGATAACAGTATATACTATATAGCTTGGTAGATTAGCTTGCTAGGGCTGCCATGACAAGTACCTTGGGCAGAGTCAGAAAGAACAGAGAGAATGAGATTCTTTAAGCCAAGTAATGAGAAAGTAAATGGGTTCCCTTTCTATGCCTGAGGCTCAGAGGAAAGGCTTCTTGGTGCCTTCACCCTCAAGATGATTGGACTGTGAATACTGGAGCTTCACGAAGATTCTCATTCCCACAGAAAGGATGTCCACTCTCTAAAGGATGGTGTAGATTTGAACTATGAGCTTGTTAATGGTTTACCATGAGAGTCTCTGAAGTTGCTCTGTTCTATATAAATTCTCCAAAACCTATACCTGATTCTGGAACGGGTGTGGGGAAAACTTCAATGACGACTGAAATTTAATTTCCCAGAAGCTCAGAGGGATGGAGATCAGATAGATTTAAACTGGTTCTTGAAAACTAAGATGAGTGTGTCTTGAACACTCGAGTTTGTGGAGTAAGACTCAGGCCCATTACATAGATGAGTTTACAGTGCAATTTGCCAAGAAATTCAGTTTACTAAGTAAACAAGCAAAGAGGGTTAGATAATAAGTAGTGATATCCATCTTTCCAATATCCCAAATCCTGTACTAGGACCATATAAAATTGTTGATACTGTCAGAAGATTAGGGGACTATTTCTTATAACATACCACAATATCTTTATTGACAACAGAAAACATTTGGTTCAACAGAAATGAGAAAAAATATTTCTATTGTATGTCTATTAATCACAGTTAATAGCATGCCAGTTATCAGTTTGGGGACTCTCAACTCAAAATTCGTCATTGTTTGCCTGCTTTACAAAAATGGAGCTGGACCCTGTAAATATTTGTCCTTTTCCAGCTGGCACGATGTTAAGCTTTGTCAATAGAGGGCACCAGGAGGCCACTGCAGAAGGAAGAGACTTTTCTCTTCTAGGGTCTGATGTGCTTCACTCTCCCAGTTTCTACAGCCTATGGGAGCTCCAGTGTCTGATTTCCAACATGGATGACTTCTCCAGCAGGCAGCAACCAGCAGCTTCCCCAGCACAGCTGAGGCACTTTTCTGTGCGCAACTCCCCCAGCACCCCCAGAGAGCAGATCTCCAGCAATTTCTACTGGCACAGCACCTCAGCCAACTTACCCACCATCCAGGGAGCCACAGCCTCATCCTCCCAGCAAGGAGGAAGGGCTCCTTCTTGGGTCTACTGTCTCCGCCCTTGTGGTACTGACTACTCCTTACACCTGCTATTCTTGCATTCTTTACAGTCCTACTTATTACTTGCCAATCTCTCATTACTTCAGTCCCCTGATATAGTTAATAATTCTCCATATTAAACTTTCCATGTTCAAATACTATGTGCTTTCTGTCTCCTGGTTGGACCCTGACTGGTACAAACTGTTTTGTTTTGTTTTCGGATATTCAACACTAAAGACTGGACAGGAAAGTCTCCATCTTACAGCATGTCTCTGTAAGAAGCAGTCCTGCCCTGGTGCACTCCTAAGCCTACCAGCTCAAGCCACTCTCTGCTCCAGAAACCTCTTACATGAGGAAGAATAACATCATAACTACAAGGTCAATTCATTTCACTCCAGGTACTTCTAGATTATTATTTATAACACGTTTGATGCCTTAGAAGTAGTATTGACATATACTTCCACAAACACTATGAAAAGGAAGACTCCTAAGTTTCTGATGTTTAGCTCGCTGAGCAAGTTAACTGAGAGTATAAATCACTGTTGCATTGTTCTAGCTGAGAACCAGATATACCTATTCAGATGCTGTGAGGGTATGTAGGGGAAGGCTGCTTAGATTGTTGGTTTCTGATCCCCAGAGATAACAATTTAGCAAAAATTCCTTTGTGAGCTTATCCTAAGTTCACAATATAGAAGGAAGGGGACTGGCTTCACTGGAGGAAGAAAGAACCTATGGTAAGGCTTACCATACAAGCGAGGATTTCCTTTACAAGCTACATTAATTTAATATAACCTGCTGCATGGTCCTCTTCCAGAACAATGGAAAGTGTCCCTTTGGCATTTAAATTGTTTCATTCATGCTGAAAGGTGTTTTAATTATGTCTATTAAAATTAAAACACACATACCCTAATTTCTGGAAAATATAAAGAATTCCTAAAAATCAGTGTAAAACAGTCAGACACTCCTTAGAAAAATAGGCAAAAGACCAGAACAAGCACTTTACAGAAAAGGATATTCAAGTTACAAGTAAATGTATTAATAGGTGCTCAGCTTCACTGGTCATCAGATCAAAGCACACTGAAACTATAAAGCAATACAGAGACATACTCACTAGAATGGCCAAAACAGAAAAAGTCAATAACACTAAGCTCTGGAAAGCAAGCAGAGCAACTCCCTCACTTTGCCGGAGGGAGTATAAATTTACACAACCACTTCCTAAAGTAGAACATACACTTACTCTGTGTCCCAGCATTTCCACTTCTAGATCTACACTCGACAGAATGCAGACACATATCCATCAAAAGACTTATACAAGACAGTTAATTTTAGCACTGCTTTTAATAGCCCCAAACTGTAAAGTATGATAATAATAAAATGATGAAATAAATTGTGGTTTAGTCAGACAGTGAAATATTACACAGCAGTGATAACAAATGAACATGGATTAATCTCACAGACATAATGTTGAGAAAAAAGCCAGACACTGAAGAGCATATTGTATGATTTCATTTAGATAAAACTGAAGAACAGTCTAAACAAATCTATGGTGTTAGATGGCAGAGTGGTCAGCCTATGGGAGATGAGAGATGACTGGAAGGGGCAGGAGAGGGCTGCTGAGGATCTGAAAATGTTCTGTTTCCTAATCTGGCTTTATAGATGTGCTCAGCTTGTGAAATATCTTGAACTACTTAGTTATGATATGTGCCCTTCTTTCTCATTTATACCAATAAAAAGTTAAATAAATTCATAGACAAATATACACATACATACATACATACATACATACATACATCATGGCCCTTGACTTTTATATCCCTGAGTTTTGCCTAGGGAAAGGCTTTCCAACTATGTTCAAGGAACGAGTCAGCTTGGGTCCCCTGAGAAGCAGATGCCAAAACCAAAGTGGATGTGCAAAAGATATATTGGAGAAAATATCTGTAAGGAATAGGGGAAAGGGCCAGGGAAAAGCAGAGAGACCCTTCAGACTATGACCAAGATCTGACGTCTCTGAAAGGAGAAAAGAGAGGAAGATGGGGAGGATGATCCTCAGACCACAATGCAGTTTGGAGAAAACATAAGTCGGTTCACTGGGGGAGACATCAGCCACAGGTGTCCTGGAATCCTGTGTGTCCTCAGGCGGGCACAGCAACCTTGCCATACTCAGTCCTCGGTGAGCAGCAGACCGGGGGACAGTGTGGTTGGGCAGTGATGAGTGCAGGGGTGAGGCATCTGGGAGGGTCAATCAGCTCTGCTCCCAGCCATCACTCTCCAGAGGAGGGACAGCCACACAGGACGCCACACAAAGAATGACCTTTGAGACACTGTTTGTACCTGCAAAGAATGTAAATGGCCTCAGTGGTCCACTGCTAGAGAGGTAACAGATAACTAAATATCCACACTGCAGAATATGAAATAAGTTAAAAACAGACATTTTTATGTACTGACAAGAATGCTGCTGCTGCTGCTGCTAAGTCACTTCAGTCGTGTCCAACTCTGTGCGACCCCATAGACGGCAGCCCACCAGGCTCCCCCGTCCCTGGGATTCTCCAGGCAAGAATATTGGAGTGGGTTGCCATTTCCTTCTCTAGTACATGAAAGTGAAAAGTGAAAGTGAAGCCGTTCAGCCGTGTCCAACTGTTAGAGACCCCATGGACTGCAGCCTACCAGGCTTCTCCATCCATGGGATTTTCCAGGCAAGAGTACTGGAGTGGGGTGCATTGCCTTCTCCGCTGACAAGAATAATAGATTCTCTCAATTAAATCACTTTGCTGTACAGCAGAAATTAACATAACCTCATAAATCAACTCTACTTCAGTAAAAAAATACAATCACATGCATATCACTTGCCATTAAATAAACAGATGTTCTAATCACAGAAAAAAGAATAGATGTTCAAGACATATCACAGAATAAAAAAATAAACTGCAGAACTCTTTTTCTTCCTTCTGTGACCACAAGACTCTGCTTTAATTATGAAAGCAGTATTCCTTATCACTACACATATAAGAATTCTGATAAACTTTAAATATTACACATTTAAACAAACATACAAAAAATATCCCTTTAGCTGCTTTTGGTAAATCCATGAATTGTGTGTTAATTTACTTTTCATCATTATCTTTCCATTGTTCCTTTCTCAGCCCCTGTTTGCCTTAAGCCTTTGAAAATGTATTTCAATAGAGACTTGTACTCTCAAGAAAAGAATCAGCCATTGATTACCAATGAGCTGGATAAGTCAGCTTGTCCACATCCTGGCTTCCACCTTTGAAATTTCAATCCTTTCCCTTAATTCATCTTTCCCTAGGAACAAGATATTCATATTATTTGGGAATCTTTGAACCCCAAAGTATTATGTTTTGTTTGCAAAAACTTATGATATGAATTGGTGAGTTCTTCGCCCCATATTTTAAGTTGGTAAGTTTCTTTCCCAGTAACTTGTATGTATTTGCTCATGGTAGCTCCGTTCTTGCATTTGATTGGTCCCTGCTGCTCCTTCCCCTCCTCTGCTACCAGGACCAGTTTTACACATCCCCCAGACTGCATGCTGGTGTAAGTGGCCAAGAACTAGAGTCACTTAACTTACAATGAATCACAGACAATAACAGCACAGCCCTGGCATCAGACATCCCTGGGTTCATATCTTGGCTCTGCCACTTACTTGCTTCAGCCAACTTAGTAATCAGTCTTTACCTGAAAATAGTAACAGCAGTTACTTCTAAGAGTGTTGTAAGGGTTAAATGAGAAAAGTTCACATAAAGTGCATAGAGCACGACTGATTACCCAACTGGCGAACTATATGTGGAACCAATCCTTAGCAGATAGTCCTGTATGTTAAACAACTAAGCTAGCAGAGGTGGGGCCCTGGCAGGAAAGAAGAAAGATCTCTGCAGGTCTGTAAAGCAAAAGTTTATAGCTATTCTCTGTATTTAGCAATAGGCACTGGGAACAGTTCCAGACACCTGCAAAGTGACCAAATTCTAGTTCTTCAGTTTGTGGGGACCTGGACGTAGTTGAGAGAACCATGACTCAGCAGAGTGACGCTCTTTCGGCCAAGTCAGAATGTCACCATTACCGAATCTCAGCAGGAAATAGAACCCAGGGTCCCTTAAGTTCAACGAATTCCAAGTAATTAAAATCAAAAGCAAAGGATTGAGAATTTAACACAACATGTTTATAACGTGTGTCTCTGAAACAAGTCAGCTGCTTTTAGGGGCCATAAATAGTTCTGTCATTTCCCAATTTCCAGCTCTCACATTTTAAAAGATTTTTTTAGATCAAAACAATAAAAACAGAAAGATCAGAAGATGATATATGACAGGATGTTAAGCAACGATGAATGCCCTTTCACTACGCACACGCACTTAGTCATCACCCTCAGATGGTCAGCCTTTCAAGCTGGAATTACAAATAATTCCTTCCGTCAGCAAGTCACAAACAACCCACTTATCAAAAATTGTCAAATAAATCTGTCACTCATTAGGGATTACAAGACATTTGTAAATGTGGCAGGCTTCCCAAAGTAACAAGCCCCCCAACGCCCTTGACTGTCTCTTAGGAAGAGAAAAAGCAAACGATTGAATAGCTGCCAGAGACTTGGACATTCCAAAGCCTGATGTGGCAGCCAAGGGGTCGACAGAAGCCCAGGAGGCCAGCTGCAGTCTGCAGGCTCAGCGCTTGGCCAACATACATAGAAACTGTTTATTCTCAGGGCACACCTGTCAGACAGGCTGGGCAGGTGTTGGCTGAACAGTGGCTTTGCCTACCTTGCCCGTCCACTATTCCTAAAGAGAGAGGGCTATAAAAAGAGACCAGAACACCCATCTGGAGTCAGGGACTCATTGAACTTTTAACCCAGAAAAATCCTTTATTGCCACCTAACTCTTCCCCCTTCACTCAATTCAAATAGTGCCCTTGGAAGATCTCAAAATTTGCCTGAGACTTATAAAGGCAGAACTCAGAGTGGAAGCCTGGAAACCCCAACCTTTTATTCAACATTATGGAAAATAGTACTACCAGGTGAAAGACACAGACTGTCTTAAAAGATGCCATCTTATATTCATGTGAAGGACCTAGTGTATAAGGCTTTACTCAACAAATGATAGTGCCCACCTTTTCCCCAGGTAAAATATTAAATTATAGCTAGTAAATTACTATTTCAACAATTACAACACAAATTTGAAATAGACTCTTAACTCACATTTTAAAACAAAAAAATCATTTAATTGAAATACACAATTAAATATTTAATCCATTCATAGATTTTTTAAAAGTCCAATGACTGCCAAAAGAGAAAGTTAAAGTTTCTAACCCTGATTTGCCAAAACAAATATTAGTGTAACTGGTCAGACCAAATGCACTCCAGGGCCAGTGCTTACCATTAGAAATTGCCTTCCAGAGAGTTCTTGCCTAAAATATATTGTTAAACCCTCCTTTTTGCTCCTTGCTAATTTCTCACAAGATTGTACAGTGTATTCATTTTCATTCTACTCCCTCCCCTATCACGAGCATTTACAATGTGTTAATCAAAAGCAGGAGATTAGGGCTTTCCTTTGGTGGTTCAGTGGTAAAGAATCCGCCTGCCAACACAGGAGACATAGATTTGATCCTTGGTGTGGGAAGATCTTACGTGCCGCAGAGCAACAAAGCCTGTGTGCCACAACGATTGAGCCTTTGCTTTATAGCTCAGAAACCACAGCTACTGAAGTCTGCACACCCCAGAGCCTATGCTCCGCAACAAGAGAAACCACCACAATAAGAAACCTGTACACCACAGTTAAGGAGTAGCACCCCAAGTTTTCACTCTAGAACCCTCAACTAGAGAAAAACCTGCGCAGCAACAAAGACCCAACACAGTCAAAAATACATAAATAAATAAAGCAAGGGCTTAAAATTTAATAATTCAGATCTGGATTTCCAGTTGGGGGATGTGAGTGAGTAGTTCACAGTCCCAGTTTCTCCATCTGTTAAATGGATATAATAACATGGCTTATCCATATGGCTTTTGTAAGGATTAAATAAAAATAATGCCACCAAATATTTGGGAGTTTACCCTGTACCAGGCACAGAGCAAAGCCCTAAGAATTCAGTGATGATGAATGATCAAAGCCCTCACTGCAGCCCAGAACAAGAGAGAGAGATAAACTCTAAACAAATAATCACACAAAGAAATATATAAAGACAACTTGTCTCCATGGCAGGAAAACTGAGTTAAAACCAGAAAGATGCCAGTGAGAATTTTCAGAATATATGTATAAGGCAGAGGGTCAAGGAATTAGTTATCTCCTTCCATGTCCTTTCTCTGGGAAATCCATAATTCAGACTCATAATCGTGGATGGATACTAACAACAGTCATAGGATACATTTTTATCCTAACTCCTTTCAGTAAGTTGGTCAAGAGTCTGCCAAAAGTGGAATATCTTGAAAAGACCACATCTATTCCTGAAGCACATGGAGAAGCCATCTTATGTTCTCACCAGGACTCTGCCCTTAAGTAGCTGAAGTGAGAAAGTGATGCATGTCCAGAGACTGAAGGAGGTCATCTGGAGGTCTAAAATGCCATTGCCTTTGGAAAAGTATTCAAACAGTTATGAGAACTTCTGTAAGTGCTCCAAGAAGCAGCCTCACCAGGAAGAGCTTATAGAAAAAGAGAAAATTCCAGTGGGTTTTTTTAAACAAATTTCTGACCTATTCCACTTTGTAAAAACTGTTAAACAGAACTTTTAAAATAAAATATATCCAAATGAAAAAGAACTGTTATTCAACTGCTCAGGGAGAGAGAAGAAGCTTATTTTTAGCAGAACATCTTTCCATGTCTCTTTCTGTTTCTAATTTCTTCCCTTTAGGACCAGGAAATATGTCCATCTCTTGGAAGGCCCCAGTTGAGAAAAATCACTGGCAGCCAGTTTTCAGGAGCTGCCTTGGGAGGTCAACCAGCCTTCTGCAGCTGCTCTCCAGGGCCCACGGACATGGGGTGAGGAAAGGTCAGGTGAAAAGGGGGAGGCCCATGGCATTGCCTGAGGCCGGCATCCCTTCAGGTCCAGGAAATGTCCAGTAGGAGCAGATTCCATGATCACAGAGCCCAGATGACTCCTGTCAACTTCCCTTTAAACTGACAGAATGCATGTTTCAGAAGGTTGGAGGCCAGCCAATGCCGGGGCAGGGGTGTGTGTGTGTGTGTGTGTAGCCTGAGAGAAACCTCAGGCTTGATGTTTTAAAAATATGGAACTGATTACTTTTGACAGGAGGGCAAGTCAGGAAAGATGTAGGAAGACATCAGAGAAAACAAATGCCATAGAAACCTGAAGTCTTTCTTCTGCCCTGCTAGAGCCGCTGGCTCCAGGAAAGAAGAGTGTGGCCATCTTAACAATGACAGAAAGACCTTCTCATCTGTCACATTTGGTCCCTCACAATATTCTGGGGCAAGTGGAATTGCTCCATGTAACAAATAAGGAAATGATGTCCCTGAAGTAGACCCAAATCTTCTGACATTGTGTCAGTGTGATCGACTGGCCCACTCTCATCCTAGAACCTAAGAGAAAATTTTTAAACACTATTAAGTAAAGAGCCTCTTGATGAAGGTGAAAGAGGAAAGTGAAAAAGCTGGCTTAAAACTCAACAGTTATAAGTCAGATCATGGCAAATTTAAGGGGAGAAAATGGAAACAGTGGCAGACTTTATTTTCTTAGGCTCCAAAACCACTGAGGATAGTGACTCCAGCCATGAAATTAAAAGACACTTACTCTTTGGAAGGAAAGCTATGACAAACCCAGACAGTGTGTTAAGAAGCAGAGACATCACTTTGTCTCTGACATATAGTCTCTTTGACATATAGTCAAAGCTATGATTTTTCCAGTAGTCATTTATGAATATGAGAGTTGGACCATAAAGAAGGCTGAGCACTGAAGAATTGATGCTTTCAAACTGTGGTGCTGGATAAGACTCTTGAGAGTCCCTTGGACTACAAGGAGATCAAATCAGTCAAAATAAAGGAAATCAAACCTGAATATTCATGGGAAGGACTGATGCTGAAGCTGAAGCTCCAATATTTTGGCCACCTAATGGGAAGAGCCAACTCACTGGAACAGACCCTGATGCTGGAAAAGATTGAGAGGAGGAGAAGAAGGGGACAACAGAGGTTGAGATGGTTGGATGGTCCCCATTCTCCTCCTGCTTTCAATCTTTCCCAGCATCAAGGTCTTTTCTAATGAGTTGGTTCTTTGTATCAGATGGTCAAAGTGTTGAAGCTTTAGCATCAGTCCTTCCAATGAATATGCAGAGTTGATTTCCTTTAGGACTGACCAATTTGATCTCCTTACAGTCCAAGGGACTCTCAAGAGTCTTCTCCAACACCACAATTTAAAAGCATCAGTTCTTTGGCACTCAGTGTTCTTTATGGATCAACTCACATCCATGTGTGACTACTGGAAAAACCACAGCTTTGATTACATGGACCTTTGCCAGCAAAGTGATGTCTCTGCTTTTTAATTTGCTGTCTATGACCAATATGTTGGTCATAGCTTTTCTTTCAAGAAGCAAGCGTCTTTTAATTTTGTGGCTGCAGTCATCATCTGCAGTGATTTTAGAGCCCAAGAAAATAAAGTCTGTCACTGTTTCCATTGTTTTCCCATCTATTTGCCATGGAGTGATGAAACCAGATTCCATGACCTTAATTTTTTGAAAGTTGAGTTTCAAGGCAGCTGTTTCACTCTCCTCTTTCACTCTCATTAAGAGGCTCTTTAGTTCCTCTTGGCTTTCTGCCTTTATTATCTGAGGTTGTTGATATTTCTCCTGGCAATCTTGATTCCAGCTTGTGAGTCAGCCAGCCAGCATTTTGCAGATGTACTCTGCATATAAGTTAAATAAGCAGGGTGATAATATACAGCCTTGACATACTCCTTTCCAATCGTGAACCAGTCCATTTTCCATGTCTGGTTCTAACTGTTGCTTCTTGACCCACATACAGGTTTCTCAGGAGACCAGGGAAGATGGTCTGGTATCTCCATCTCTTTAAGAATTTTCCACTGATTGTTGTCATACATACAGTCAAAGGTTTTAGCACAGTCAGTGAAGATCTTAGCACAAAGGTTTTAGCACAGTCGGTGAAGCAGAAGTAGAAAAAATAATGCCATGGCCATGTCTAAATCATCTAGGTGAAGCTAAGTTCTCCTGTGTAATAAATGGATTATTACCTTTAAAGGTAAAGAAATGGGATATTGAGGAAAGCAAACCCAGCACACTTAGAAGTTTTCAGAAAGCAAATTAGATAGCTCTAGCATTATAGTCTTAGCCTTGCTATTTAAATATATCATATTCTGCCTCTAATAACTGAAGATGTACTTGAGATGACTGCAGTCAAGATCTGTGTCCCATCCATACCTAGTATTAGTTTGCACCTCAGGGGTCTCACAAGTGAAATCTGAAACTGGCCCCCAGATAAGGAAGGCAAAGAGAGATCAAAAAAAGAAGCAGGTCACCTCAGATTAGTAAGTGGACAGTTTAACCAGCAAGAGAACTTGCAAATGAGGCTTGCCTTGGGAGGTCTCAAGAGGAACAGATCTCCACACCCACCCATCAGAATGGTAAAGTTTATACATAGGCCTTAATGGGTTCAGTCACATAGTCCATTCAGATGTTCCCTGTTGGATATGCTCTCTCAAAGCTATGTCCTTGTGTCCACCTCCCACTGTGGGAACGGTGAGCAGAATATACATTCCAAGGACAAGGGAGGGGTGAGGAGTCTCCAATTGCCTGAGTCCAGGTCAGTGGTCGCATCCTCTTGGTGACCTCCTCCAACACTCCAGCCCTCCCGACTGGCCCTCATCATCTTCCATGCCCCCTTCCTCGACATACCCTGAGATGTTAGAAAGGGTTTCACTAATGTAAAGGTGGCTTTTTTGGGCAGCCATCTGGCTGCACTGGAGGCAGATACCACGACAACAATGAAAGCACATGCAAGAGACAAAAGATTACGATGATTCCCAAACAGGTAATAATTTTCCCACTAAGAGCCCCATGATCCATACCACTGCTTTATAAATCCCCTAGGCCAAAGGTCAGGTCACCCTGGTCATTCGCTTGCTCCCTCAAGTGATTTAGTAAAGCTGCTGTACTAGCAGACTCATCAGCTCTGAACAGAGCATTCTGTCTGCATAATGGTACAGGTGCCTCCTTACAAAGCAACAGTGATGTTTAAGTACATTCTGTTTTGTGGTTTCCCTGGTGGCTCAGATGTTAAAGAATCCGCCTGCAATGCAGGAGATCTGGGTTGGGAAGATCCCCTGTAAGACAGAATGGCAACCCACTCCAGTATTCTAGGTTGGAGAATTCCATGGACAGGGGAGCCTGGCAAGCTACAGTCCACGGGGTCACAAAGAGTCAGACACGACTGAGCGACTTTCACTTTCACATTCTACTTTGGAGAACAGCTTTTCTTATTAGAGACCGTTAAGGTTCAGTAAAGATGGGCTTTGCCCATCTTTATTGGGTGAATTTAATAATATTCTCCAAGCCAAAAGAGAAGGCAAAGACAGCAGCCAAGTGACTGTACCAGTAGAAAACAGAATGTGCCCATCTGGCCTTGAGGAGCGGGAAGTTTGCAAGTCTGGTACTATGAGGCTTTCTCCCCTGTGCCCAAGGAAAAGCCAGAGTGAAACCGCCCAACCACCCAAGTGAAAGTCACAGCCAAATAGTTATGTCATACAACCATTCAGCCCCATTTGGGGCTAATAATGAATTATTATGATAGATCTGGACAGCATGCCAGTCAATGCCAATCCAGTCATAACAGAGTGACTACACAGTTCTAGTGATATTCATTCCATATTCCCTGGACAGTAGGGTTGGTTCTGTTTGGAATGATTTTTCTGTTCCCAATGTAGGGGCACCCAAGTGCTCAGATTTCCATAACCTGGGTTGAACTACATGAATCCATCCCAAATCTGAAAGTAGCCACACTAGTTCTGATGGTAGTACGTTTAGGACCCTTCCAGTCAGGAAGTTTGATAGACTCACTGTATAATTTGATTGACAGAAAAAGAGTATCCGTGCTCAGTGTTATTGATCATGGGTGCCACAGGCCAGGGTTCTAGATCAGTATGGGTGATACCAAATGAACTGAGAGTACTTGTCCTGGCTTGTTCTTCCTTAATGTACCACTTTAGGGCCTTCCAGTCTCCTCCCTGTGGTGGCAGTACCTAACATGGCAATTCTGATGAGCTCGAGAGGGGCAATCTCCTACCCACCTAACAGCTGAATTGGTTCCTTTCCCAGATAGATATACAGAGGGGCCTCTGTGGAAAGGTATTTCCATCAGGTGCCTATCCCACGACCAGACACTATAGACAGAAGTCTAAAGTCGAAAAGACAAATATTTAGTAGAAACCTTTATGGGAAGATCTTCCTCTTCTGCAAGAACTACACTTGTGGACTGATCCTGGTATGTTAATGTGGCTGCAACTTTAGGCATCTGATGTGGTTGTACAAATCATACATGTTGACTGCGGGAAGCACCGTTGTCCAGTGTGAGGAGACAGACCGGGAGCAGGATAAGGCAGAACAGGATCCCCATCCTCTCCCTTCTTTCAGTGGTGCATATTCCATTCCCTGGATAGTGTGTTTCACTATACAACTCACAGCAGGGCAACAGGAGCCCAGAGGAAACTGAGCAGCTCCCCTCACCCAGGGGTGTGAGTGCCAGTTCCAGTAGATAAGGGCTTCCCCACGCATGATGGGGCGTGGTCTCCTTGGCAGCACAGCACATGATAAACGGTGAGAGTCTCTGGAGACTTCTGCACCTTCAAGATGTTGGTCTCAGCGGGGTTCCCAGTCTGGCATATGGGGCCATAGGCCGTACTGGCTAATCCTTCAAATGTAATGAAACCTAGGGCGGTACTTCATTTTACCTGGCCAAGGTGATTTCCTTGTTAGTAATTTAATCTGCTGCTTTAATATTTCAATCATCCTTTTTACCAACAATGCTGCTATGGGGTCTAGGGAGATGGAGCTTCCACTTGGTGCCATGCTCTTTCGCCTGGTCTTGCACACCATGACCTCTGAAATGTGATCGCCAATCACTGTCTAGTCAATGAAGGTACCTGATCGTGGTCCTCAGCTTCTCTAATCCCCTAAGGATGACAGCCTGGTTTGAGTGATAACAGGGGAAACTTGGATTAGGCCAGATACAGTGACCACACAAACAAAGGAATATTTAGAACCCTCACTTGAAAAACCTGGCTTAAAACTCAACATTCAAAAAACTAAGATCATGGCATTCAGTCCCATGACTTCATGGCAAAAAAAAAAAAAAAGGGGGAGGGAGATGGAAAGAGTAACAGACTTTATTTTCTTGGCCTCCAAAATCACTGTGGATGGTGAGTGCAGCCATCAAGTTAAAAGACGCTTGCTCCTTGGAAGAAAAGCTATGACAAACCTAGACAGCATGTTAAAAAGCAGAGACATCACTTTGCCAACAAACATCCATATAGTCAAAGCTATGGTTTTTCCAGTAGTTATGCACAGATGTGAGAATTGGACCATAAAGAAAGCTGAGCACCAAAAAATGGATGCTTTCGACTGTGGTGCTGGAGAAGCCTCTTGAGAGTCCCTTGGACAGCAAAGAGATCAAACCAGTCAATCCTAAAAGAAATCAACCCTGAAAATTCGTTGGAAAGACTCATGCTGAAGCTGAAGCTCCAGTACTTTGGCCACCCAATGTGACGAACCGACTCATTGGAAAAGACCTTGATGCTGGAAAAGACTGAAGGCAGAAGGAGAAGGGGAAACAGGATGGCATCATCAACTCAATGGACATGAGTTTGAGCAAACTCCAGCAGATAGTGAAGGCCAGGGAAGCCTGGTGTGCTGCAGTCCATGGGGTCACAAAAAGTCAGACACAGCTGAACAACTGAACAACAACAACTTGAAGGCAGGGGTTAATATAATCTATTTGCAATCCCTCACTGGTTGAGAACTCCAATGAATGGCTCCAGACTTCTTTGGCAGTTTGCTGTCTTGGGTGTTGTATAGAATACTTAAGACATGCTGTTACTACATTAAACAAGTCATTGTATTTCAAGGATAATCCTGCATTCTTGTCAGTATGTCACCCAGGGACTAAGGTGGCTGCTCTTTCTATATACACAGTCTGCTTTAGCTACAGGATTAGGTTGCTAAAGTTTGCACCCAAGCTTCCTAATTGCCAGGGGGTGTCAGTGCCTTACCACGTGGGACTTTAGAAGCCTGCACTCAGGCTCTTGCAGATGAACCCAGATGTCTTTCCAGATATCCTGACCCCATAGGGCTTTTACATGATCGTTTTCTCCTCAGCTTCCTATTGTTCAAGCCACAGGATTGATCCCTTTAGAACATACCAGCTGTCAATGCAAAGAGCTAAGGGCTCCTGAATGATCACAAGCCAAGCTGCTGAGTTCAGCCCAGTGGCTGCTAGGGTGCATTCCTGTTTTGATCCAGATGGTGTCAGTGTTGAGCTGCAGTCCACCTGGACTGGTTGCCCTGACTAGACTCATCAGAACACCAGGCACAGCAGGAATTTCTCCCATTAACTTCTACAGGCCACGGGGGCTGCCATAGAAATAGGGGAGGGGCATCTGGAGGGTCTGCATACTCTAGCACCCACATATCTAGAGACTGAGCTGGCAGAAGGGTGCTCCTCTGCTGTGAAAAACCTGCTACTTAGCATGGGAGTTTGAGCCATGGCAGAGGTGTGTTGATGGAACATGTTCTCAACCCATCCCTTGATAGAAAGGGAAATTCTTGCCTACATGAGAGGCTCTACCTAGAGAAGTGCTGTGTACACTGCCAGGAGCTGTTGCTCTATGGGATCCAGGGGGTTTCTGCCCCCTCCCAGAGCTGAGACCAAACTCCTATGAGTACTCTCTTCTGCTGTCTCTGCCACAGTGCCCAGCCCATACCTTGCAGAGTCACAGATACACTGAACTCAAAGGGCAGCCCTGCTTGGGAGATGCCCAGAGCTTTCATCTACTTCATTAGTGCTCTTCCTTCTCAAAGGCGGCTTACTGCTCTGATCCCCAGTCCCACACATACCTTTTCTTTACAAGGAGGCTTGCGGGATGGGGCACTCTGCCAGGTGGGAAATGAAAGTCCTCCAAACCCCAAATCCTTACAGAGGCTTGCTCCTCTTTCAAGTTCTTAGGGGTTGAACAGGCTTGTATTTTACCAATCACAGCTTCTGGATCAATGAGACTCTTACCCAACCACGTGATTCCTAAAAACTTTATGACAGTGACTGGGCCTTGAATTTTCTGTGAGTTCACCACCGGTCCTTTCCTCTCAGGTGTTCCAGCTAAGTTTTCAGAGTATCCTTCAGCAGAGGCAAGTCTTCACAGGTTAACATGATACCATCCATGTAGTCCAGGGCCCCTTTTCCTGATGTCAGGAAGGAGAACAGGGACAGGTCTTGGGGTCCCATCCCTTGACAGGTGGTGAGGCTGTGTAGGCAGCCTTGGGGAAGCACTTGGAAGTATTTTTCTCCTTTCCACATGAAGACAAATTGATCTTGTGACTTGGTGGCCCAAGGTGTACTAGAAAAGGCAACACAGCATTGTACCTTCCTAGAACCATGGCCAAGATTTCTAAGATAGGGGTGGTGTCAGGCACAGAGCTGCACGGACTGGGTGTCCTGCCTTGCTCTAGTTCTCTGCAGCCTGTGGTCAGTTGCCATGAGCCATCTGATTTTTTTTACCAACCATACCAGCTAAAAGGACTCTGGGCAGGGCATACAGTACCCATTGGGCACAGTTTCTCCTGTCTTCTTATGTCCCCCCACACTGCCAGGAAACCGACATTGTTTCACAGCAGCCCTCTTCACAAAAGTAGTGGGCTACTGGCTCCCAGTTGCTGTTGCCCCTCAGCACCTGTTTGATTTTTCTAACCCAGAGGCAGAACTCATGTATGAAAGCTTGAGAGTTTGCTCTTATAGGGTACCAATGCCCAATACATTCTCTGATATTGGAGACATAAAAACCTCATGTTCTTGTGGAGAGAACACCAAATTTGCAGTGTTGAAGGGGCCTCCTTAACCATAACCATTTGCCCTCTGAAATCATGGATAAGAAGACAAGGAAACCTCTACAGGTGACTGTGTGTCAGAGCACATTAGGCTCCAATACCAATCAGAGCCATCATCTTTTATTTATTATACCTGGGAGTCCAGTAAATAGTGAGCTCCACATTAGGCCTCTGATTGCCTCCAGTGGCTCTTACCTGGAGGTGATCTTGGCCTGCATCCTATACCTGGGGCAAGGGGGGCACCCATTCCAAATAGGACTGCATCCATGAAGCTTCTGCTGAAGCAGGCAGGGCATTAGAGATGACACTGGCAATTTGGACAGGTCTGCACTGTCACTCAGGTTTTAAGATTTTGCACAGGCCAACCAACCCAGTGTTGGGTTGCCAAATCTGTCTTTTCATGCGGCATCCTGGCAGCAAGGGGATCAAAGCATATTTGCCTCCAAGTTACTTTTACAGGACCCTTTAGAGCCAGTTGGACTTTTAGAGCTCCCTATCTGTCTTGGGTCTTTCCCGCAGCCATATCCCACACAGGATTTGTCAGTTTCCCCCAGATCAGCAGTGTATTGACTAACATCGTAAATGTATTAACCCACTACTGGGTTCAGCATGGTACTGGTGTCCCATACCAGGTGCTCGAGGCGGGCTGGACTATCTTGGCCCTCGTTCCTATGAAGAAAGTGGCCTGATCAAAACCTTCAAAGACAGGGGCACTGATGATTCATCTCTTTCCCAACTCCCAAAGGATTGGTTGCATCTCCTCTATAGATCTCCAGGATTCCATGTGCGTCACTGAGCCAGGCCTCCCTGTGAGCTAGATTTGTCCAAGCACCGTGCAGTTGTTGCATGAGGGCTGGACGTATGGCGATGCCACTCATGTCCTGTGCTTTCCACTGGTCAGAGAAATGCCGTCACCTCTCACATCCCATAACTGCGCTAACCATGCTTGGATACTTTCCCTGACCTTTAGCTGGAACTTGGCCACTGTATCAATAAGCCCAAAGGCTCTCATCATGGATGTTTCCTAAACTGAGGGCTGCCCTGCTGACTAGGCTCTTGTTACTTTGCTTTTATTTCTCTTTGTACTGGGGGCTGGCAGCATGCGGTGATTTCCCTGCAATCACTACTTCATCCTCCTCTTCACTTCCTCACTTTTCCAGGGATTCCACCTCTCACAGTCCCACTCAGGTTTTGTCAAAGCATTTGGACTTTAACCTCAGGCAGCTTGTGCCCTCCAAGAGTTGCAGGAAAAAGTAGGACACGAGAGGAGGGTCATGTCCCAGGACTTGAGTGAGTCCCTGGGATGGGCCACCAAGTGTAGATCCTTGGCTTTATGCAGGAGAGAATTCAAGAGCAAGCCATAGTAAAGTAAAAGCACGTTTACTGAGAAAGCAATTAAAGTGAAAGCAGGCTTACATTCCACAGACAGAATGCAGTTTGCCTCCGAGAGTGAGAGTCGCGCTGGGAGAAACACTCCACAGATAGAGTATGGGTCATCTCAAAATGCTAAAGCCCCCAAAATATGCGGTGGTTAGTTTTTATGAGCTGGGTAGTTTCATAAGCTAATGAGTGGAAGGATTATTCCAACTGTTTTGGGGGAAAGGGTGGAGATAACCAGAAATTGGGTCATTGCCACTATTCGGCCTTCCACGGTCTGCTTCAGAACTGTCATGTGCCTGTGGGTGTCATTTAGATGCTATGTATTACAATGAGTGCATAATGAGGTTCAAGGTCTACCAGAAGGTGAATCTTCCACCATCTTGGGCCTGGTTGGTTCTAACCAGTTTATGCCATGTCCTCAATGACTATGTCCTTCTTTTAAAGGTTTTACCCTGTCCCTTTCCTATCTCACTAGCTTTGCAAATGACATGCCAATTTCTTCCATTCATCATCCTGCTCTCCCACCTTGTCGGCCAGCCCCGAAGCTTGCAGAGTGGTGGACCAGGCACATCCTTCCATAACCTCAGCTCTTCTGCTTTCTAACTCACGCCTGAGCCTCTTGTTGGACATCGGAGGCCACCAACCTACCCACAGCAGAGACTTTAACCTCAGGTAGCTTGTGCCCTCCAAGTGTTGCAGAGCACCACTTTTACGCTCCAAGTGCGCATTTGTCTTCTTTGCTGCAGTGCATTCTGAACAGTTCCTCAGACAAATATATCAGCCCACTAGGTGTTTAGGGACATCCCTGTAGTCACATGGTGGTCCCCCAGCATCTGATATACAAGCCACCCCTCCCCACATAGAGGTCAGGATTTCCCCCAATACCTCTTTCCTGAGGCCTATTTCTTGGATGGCTCGTTAATTGTTAGTTTGAACCTCAGGATTTCCTTGAGTGAAATCTGAAACTGATCCATGTATACGGAGGGCATTGAGTGAGTGTTAAGTCACTTGTCGTGTCCAATTCTTGCAATTCTATGGACTGAGCTCCTCCAGGTTCCTCTGTCCATGAGATTCTCCAGGCAAGAATACTGGATTGAGTTGCCAGTTCCTTCTCCAGGGGATCTTCCTGACTCAGGGATCAAACCCAGGTCTCCCACATGGCAGACAGATTCTTTACCATCTGCATCACGAGGGAAACCCCTGTACATGGAAGGCAAGGAGAGACCAAAGAAAGAGCCAGAGCACTCCACACCAGTACATGCTTGATTTAAAAAGCAAAGGCACTTACATGAAAGCCTTGTCTTGGGTGACCTCTAGAGGAGTAGACCCCCACACCCACCCACTAGAGTACTAAAGTTTATACAGAAGCCTTAACTGGTTTCAGTTGACCTGAAAACACATGCTCTCTCAAGGCCATGTCCTTGAAACAAGTTCCCACTGTGGGAACAGTGGGTAGAATGTACATTCTGAGGACAGGGAAGGGGTGAGGAGTCTCCAGTTTCCCGGGTCCAGTTTCTGGGTCAACAGTGGTTATGTTCTCTCCATGACTTCCTCCAACACCTAGCGCATGGGAGGCACACAAGAGGGGATCACGAACATTGCCTATTGAGTGAATGGTCACTTAAGGGAACATCTAAAATCAGGCCAGTTAATGGAGATTTCCAGTGATAACACATCAGAGAAGCCATTATAGACAGGCACTAGTTCTTTAAGAACTTTGTTCTATAAATTAGAAATGCCTCTCTGAAATGCCATCAGCACTCCCCCATCTCAGGAAATGGGGCCACTGCTTCTTCAAGCCAGAATGCTGGAGGCTCCTTCAGCTGATTCCTCCTGTCTCTTTCTCTTACTCCCACATCCAGTGCATAATTGTGTCTGCCAAGACTGTCTCCAAAAGACACCTTCCGTTCACTCACTTCCTCTCCATCTTTAACTCCACCACTACCTTGGAGAGTTAAGCCTCCACTATCACTTGTTTGAAGGTTTGTGATTATGTCCTAAATGATCTCCCCCGGTATCCTAGCAAATATCTTCAAAGGGATATCTTCAGAATACCTTCTTCAGCCTGTCACTCCATTGTAAATTTTTACCCTGTTTTATATACTTCCTCTTCCAGACATGGACTTCCATAAGGGTCTGAACTTTACTGTTCTTCTTCAGTCACCATTCTACAGCACCCAGCAGGTAAAAGGCAATAAAAATTGTCTAAAATGAGAAATGCCCTTGAAAACCATCTAACCTAGTCACTTGTAGCTTTGGGGAGGTTGTGGATTGCTTAGAGAAATCAATGAAAGCTATGAATGTTCTCCCAGAAAAAAATTTATATAAGATGTATAACATATTAACTATAATTTACAATTTTAGCTATTATGATATTCCCCCATAATGCTCCATTCAGGTCTAAGTTTAAAAAAAAAAAAGGAAAGAAAAACTCTAAATAACCTCTTAACTTTTTCAGAAGCTTAAATTAATTTTCTAAGATCAAACAGTATGTAGTTGATTGAGTTGAGATAAAGGGAAGTCACTCAGTCGGGAGTTGAAATAAGCATGTTCAATGAAACTCCAAGTGATTAAACTAGAACCCACATTTTCCAAAGAAATGGCAAAGGAAACCATTTAGCTAAGAAATCCTGACTCAAGAGCTGAAAAAGTATATAAAAAGCTACTTACCAGTTTATTTCTTAGTAATCAAATTTGTAGAATATAATCATAACAGCAAGAGAATTTCCTTTCCTTATCATTTCTGGCATAGAAGTTCCATGACCAGCTAGAGAAGTTAGAAAATCCTAAGACCTGGAAAAGTCTTTGCGACCTGGCAGGTCTTTACAAATGGAGACAAAAACACACATAGGGGCAGTTAGACTGAAACTAGGGATGAGCATCCCAGGCAGGGGGAACAGCCATGGCAAGGTGCAGAATCAAGGGCAGGTCTGATGTGACCAAAGCAAAGCAAAGGAGCCAGGTTGGCTAGCTCAGAGCAGACTTGAGGGAGGGTAGCAAGAGGTATGTTCAGGTAGGTGACTGGGGTATTTGACTTCTCAGCAGCCAGTTAATGCTGGAGAGGTGAGGACAGTGTGCGTAGTAGGTAAAGTTGTGGACACATAAGTTGACTATGGATGGGATCCAGATTCAAGGGAGGAGAAACGAAGACAGATTCTTTTTGTTTTCTATAGTGGCACATTTCCAGTTTTTATTAGATCCCTCCTATTGCTCCCTCCCTCATCAGAGCCACCTTCTCTGTTGACTTTCCTCAGGTCAGTTTGGGAGAAGAGGAGAAATGATAAGGTCAAAGGTGATACTGGGACTCGGTTCAGGTATATCCTTAACAGGGAGGTTGGGGAAGAAGTAGAGAAGGGTATAGCATGGGATTTCTTTTTGTGCCAAGCCCTCACACAAAAAAAGGAATCAACACACATAGGGTTTGCTTCACAATCCAGTCCCATGGCCCCTGTGAACTTCCAGATATTCAAGCTGGATTTAGAAAAGGCAGAAGAACCAGAGATTAAACTGCCAACACCCATTGGATCATTGAAAAAGCAAGAGAGTTCCAGAAAAACATCTACTTCTGCTTTATTGACTATGCCAAAGCCTTTGACTGTGTGGCTCACCATAAACTGTGGAAAATTCTGAAAGAGATGAGAATACAAGACCACCTCACCTGCATATTGAAAAAAATCTGTATGCAGGTCAGGAAGCAACAGTTAGAACTGGATATGGAATAACAGACTCGTTCCAAATAGGGAAAGGAGTATGTCAAGGCTGTCTATTGTCACCCTGCTTATTTAACTTATATGCAGAGTACATCATGAAAAACGCTAGGCTGGATGAAGCACAAGCTGGAATCAAGATTGCTGGGAGAAATATCAATCACCTCAGATATGCAGATAACACCACCCTTTTGGTAGAAAGTGAAGAACTAAAGAGCCTCTTGATGAAAGTGAAAGAGGAGAGTGAAAAAATTGGCTTAAAGATCAACATCCAGAAAACTAAGATCTTGAAACCTGGTCCCATCACTTCATGGCAAATAGATGGGGAAACAATGGAAACAGTGGCTGACTTTATTTTGCGGGGCTCCAAAATCACTGCAGATTGTGACTTCAGCCATGAAATTAAAAGACACTTGCTTCTTGGAAGAAAAATTATGACCAACCTAGACAGCATATTAAAAAAAAAAAAAAGCAGAAACATTACTTTGCCAGCAAAGGTATATATAGTCAAAGCTATGGTTTTTCCAGTAGTCATGCTTGGGTGTGAATTGGCCTATAAAGAAAGCTGAGTGCCAAAGAATTGATGCTTTTGAACTGTGGTGTTGAAGAAGACTCTTGAGAGTTAGACTAGACAGCAAAGAGATTCAATCAGTCCATCCTAAAGGAAATCAGTCCTGAATATTCATTGGAAGGATTGATGCTAAAGCTGAAACTCTAATACTTTGGCCACCTTATGCGAAGAGCTGACTCATTTGAAAAGATCCTGATTCTGGGAAAGATTGAAGGCAGGAAGAGAAGGGGACAACAGAGGATGAGATGGTCGGATGGTATCACCGACTCAATGGACATGAGTCTGAGTAAACTCCGGGGAGTTGGTGATGGACAGAGAGGCCTGGCGTGCTGCAGTCCATGTGGCTGCAAAGAGTTGGACACGACTGAGCGACTGAACTGAACTGAACTGATGTCCCCCTTAGTTATAAGACCACCAATTAGACCTTCTAAAGAAGAAATCATCCAAACCAGGTCATTTAAAAAAAAATAACACAGATGATGTGGTAGGCAGAACAATGGCTCCCAAAGATATTGGATAATACGATGGAAGTAATAAGGGGTCACAGGCCAAGGAAGGCAGGCAATCCCTACAAAGTGGAAAAAAAAAAAACAAGGAAATGGATTCTCCCTAGGGTCTCCAGGAGGAACACAATCCTGAGGACACCTTGATTTTAGTCCCATGAGACCTGCTTCAGACTTCCAGCCTCTATAACTATCAGATAATAAGTTTCTATCAGTAATTTGTTACAGCAACAACAGGAAACAGATACACATGTAAAGCTGGTTCTCATTTACTCATTCATTAATTTAATAAATATTTGAGAGCTTCTCTGTGTTGGACACTGTTCTTGGCTCTAGGGATACAGTTTTTTAAAAAGAAACAAAGTGCACAGCCCCTTGGAGCTTACATTCTAATGGATACAAACAGACAATAAACAAGAGAATGTCTAATGTATCAGATGACATAATAGGTCAGGTAAATCCTATGACTGAAATAGATGGAAGTAATGATGAGAGGGAGGGACGATGTTATACAAGATATTTGGAGACATCTGACAAAATGACATTTGAGACCCACACATCAGGAGCCAAAGCATTCCAGGCAGAAGAACAGCAAATGCAAAGCCCTGAGGCAGGAACTGTGATATAAAACATTGCGATTTCGCTGGTGGCATAGGTGTAAGAACTATCACTTTTTCTATTTATAGTCAAAGGAAATGCTAATTTTGTGTTATAGGTCAGTATTTCTTTTTCTCCCTTTTCTAATTCACATTGAATTTGGATAAGATCTGGTTTAAAACCCTGGTAAAATCAAGGCATTTACTTAATCTTTTAAAAATAGATAGTACTATAGTAAGTTAAAGTAGGAGACCACTCTCCTCAAACCCCTAGAAACTCTCTCTTTTCAATTCAAGTTTTATTAAATACCTATAGAGATCTTCCAGTACTCTTGCCTGGAGAATCCCATGGGCGGAGGAGCATGGTAGGCTGCAGTCCATAGGGTCTCAAAGAGTCGGGCACGACTGAGCGACTTCACTTTCACTTTTCACTTTCATGCATTGGAGAAGGAAACGGCAACCCACTCCAGTGTTCTTCCCTGGAGAATCCCAGGGACGGGGGAGCCTAGTGGGCTGCCGTCTATGGGGTCCCACAGAGTCAGACACGACTGAAGCAACTTAGCAGCAGCATAGAGATCTTCATGTGCACAATATGAGCAAATAAAACAACAGTAATAGGAAGTCAATGACAACATGCAAGTAAAGTAAGGATTCTGATAATTACTAGAGGAAAATCTGATCTCTAACTTAAAAATAAACATATTTGTGTTCTAAATCTAACGAAACCAAACCTAGATGGGGGAGGGGCAGAAGGCAATGTATGTAGGATTTGCAAGCAGGACAACAGCGACATCTAGTGGGAGCTTTGTGGTAAAGCATCTTGAATACTACCAAGAAACCCAGCAGACAGAAATAAGCCCAGAAAGACATAGTCATTAAACATGTATTGAGCGCCCAGAGGAGATGCCCCACATCCAAGGTCAGGAGTGGCAGCTGTGCTTTGCTAGAGGAGCCCTGAAGAGATACTCCACATCCAAGGTCAAAGAAACCGCAGTAAGACGGTAGGCGCTGGAGCAGGCTGTGAGGAGATACCCCAAGTCCAAGAGCAAAGGAGAAGCCCAAGCAAGATGGCAGGAGGGGTGAATTCGCGTTTAGAATCAAACTCCATTTCTGCCAGAGAAGCTAAAAGGGCTCAAACAAACCTTGTGCACACCAGGACCCAGGGACGCCACAGAGACTGGCACAGAACTGTTTGAGCGTTTCCCGTGGAGGTACGGGTCAGCAGTGGACTGCCACAGGGGCAGGGGCTCTGGGTGCAGCAGACTTGGGTATGGCATAAGCCCTCTTGGAGGAGGTCGCCATTAACCCCACCATAGAGCTTCCAGAACTTACTCAGGACTGGGAAATAGATTCTTGGAGGGCACAATCAGAACCTTGTGCACCAGGACCCAGGAGAAAGGAGCAGTGACCCCACAGAGACTGACCCAGACGTGCCTGTGAGTGTCCAGAAGTCTCCAGTGGAGGCGTGACTCGGTGGTGGCCTGCTGCAGGGTTGGGGGCACTGAGTGTAGCAGGACATGCATGGGATGTTTCGAAGGATGTTGCCACTATCTTCATTACCTCCACCATAGTTTGGCCCCCAGGTAAATTTAGCAGGCTTTTGCCAGAAGAATGCACTGGTCATAGCAAACACTCTTCCAACAACACAAGAGAAGACTACACATGGACATCACCAGATGGTCAACACTGAAATCAGATTGATTATATTCTTTGCAGCCAAAGATGGAGAAGCTCTATACAGTCAGCATAAACAAGACCAGGAGCTAACTGTGGCTCAGATCATGAACTCCTTATTGCTAAATTCAGACTTAAATTGAAGAAAGTAGGGAAAACAGCTAGACCATTCAGGTATGACCTAAATCAAATCCCTTATGATTATGTATTGGAAGTGAGAAATAGATTTAAGAGCCTAGATCTGATAGATAGAGTGCCTGATGAACTATGGAATGAGGTTTGAGACATTGTACAGGAGACAGGGATCGAGACCATCCTCATGGAAAAGAAATGCAAAAAAGCAAAATGGCTGTCTGGGGAGGCCTTACAAATAGCTGTGAAAAGAAGAGAAGTGAAAAGCAAAGGAGAAAAAGAAAGATATAAGCATCTGAATGCAGAGTTCCAAAGAATAGCAAGGAGAGATAAGAAAACCTTCTTCAGCAATCAATGCAAAGAAATAGAGGAAAACAACAGAATGGGGAAGACTAGAGATCTCGTCAAGAAAATTAGAGATACCAAGGGAACATTTCATGCAAAGATGGGCTTGATAAAGGACAGAAATGGTATGGACCTAACAGAGGCAGAAGATATTAAGAAGAGGTGGCAAGAATACACAGAAGAACTGTACAAAAAGATCTTCATGACCCAGATAACCATGATGGTGTGATCACTCACCTAGAGCCAGACATCCTGGAATGTGAAGTCAAGTGGGCCTTAGAAAGCATCACTACAAACAAAGCTAGTGGAGGTGAAGGGATTCCACTTGAGCTATTTCAAATCCTAAAAGATGATAGTGTTAAAGTGCTGCACTCAATATGCCAGCAAATTTGGAAAACTCAATAGTGCTACAGGACTGGAAAAGGTCCGTTTTCATTCCAAACCAAAAGAAAGGCAATGCCAAAGAATGCTCAGACTACCGCACAATTGCACTCATCTCACACGCTAGTAAAGTAATGTTCAAAATTCTCCGAGCCAGGCTTCAACAGTACATGAACAGTGAACTTCCAGATGTTCAAGTTGATTTTAGAAAGGCAGAAGAACAAGAGATTAAATTGCCAACATCTGCTGGATTGAAGAAAAAGCAAGAGTTCCAGAAAAAAAAAATCTATTTCTGCTTTATTGACTATGCCAAAGCCTTTGACGCTGTGGATCACAATAAACTTGGAAAATTCTGAAAGAGATGAGAATACCAGACCACCTCACCTGCATCTTGAGAAATCTGTATGCAAGTTAGAAAGCAGCAGTTAAAACTGGACATGGAACAACAGACTGGTTCCAAATAGCAAAAGGGGTACGTCAAGGCTGTATATTGTCACCCTGCTTATTTAACTTCTATGCAGAGTACATCATGAGAAACGCTGGGTTGGATGAAGCACAAGCTGGAACCAAGATTGCCAGGAGAAATATCAATAACCTCAGATATGCAGATGACACCACCCTTATGGTAGAAAGTGAAGAACTAAAGAGCCTCTTGATGAAAGTGAAAGAGGAGGATGAAAAATTTGGCTTAAAGCTCAACATTCAGAAAACTAAGATCATGGCATCTGGTCCCATCACTTCATGGCAAAGATAGGAAACAATGGATATGGTGGCTGACTTTATTTTGGGGCTACAATATCCCTTCAGATGGTGACTGCAGCCATGAAATTAAAAGACGTTTGCTCCTTGGAAGAAAAGCTATGACCAACTTAGACAGCGTATTGAAAAGCAGAGACATTACTTTGCCAATAAAGGTCTGTCTAGTCAAGGCTGTGGTTTTTCCAGTAGTCATCTATGGATGTGAGAGTTGGACTATAAAGAAAACTGAGCGCCGAAGAATTGATGCTTTTGAACTGTGGTGTTGAAGACTCTTGAGAATCCCTTGGACAGTAAGGAGATCCAACCAGTCCATCCTAAAGGAGATCAGTCCTGAGTGTTCATTGGAAGGACTAACGCTAAAGCTGAAACTCCAATACTTTGGCCACTTGATGCTAAGAGCTGACTCATTTGAAAAGACCCTGATGCTGGGAGGGATTGAAGGCAAGAGGAGAAGGGGACAACAGAGGATGAGATGGTTGGATGGCATCACCGACTGAATGGACATGAATCTGAGTGAACTCTGGGAGTTGGTGATGGACAGGCAGGCCTGGCATGCTGCAGTCCATGGGGTCACAAAGAGTCGGACATGACTGAGTGACTGAACTGGCCTGAGCACCTATTATGGACTAATACTGAACTGGACTAATACTAAATTGGACTGAACTGAGCACCTATTACGGACTAATATTTCTTAGGCCCAGGCCAATAGCCCATTCATATATTTTTCCCTCCCCTGGCTCCATCCCACACCATAATGGCCTTCTGTGTACACATCTAAGCCAGATACAAGGTAGAAAACGGCCCTGGGTACTCTTCCTTTTCATAGACTGGCTAATTGAAGATTTAGTGCCAAAAAAGTCATGCAGATATAAGGTGACCAAACTCAGGCAAAGGATATTTGCCATGAGAGCAAAGGAAAACATGTGCCCTGAAGTAGGTTATAATTTTGGAGACCTGGAATGGAATCACTCAGTTCCCCACAAACTACCTCTATATTCACTCTCCCTTTGCCCTTTCCCTCCTCCAACAAACCTAGAGTGCCTGACAGGTAGTGCAAGGGCCATGAGAGAAGAAGATGGACAGCATTTGCTGCAAAGTGAGTTCCCTGGGCCACTGCTCAGACCTACAGGAGCACACGCTGCGGTGGGTCCACCCTACGGACAAGGGCAGCCTGAGGCACTGCTCAGGGCAGGTTGGAGAGGCACTGAGACCTGGGTGGTCAGAATGCAAAGGCTGAGAATGGTCCAGGCAGAAACATGCTTGGGAACCATTGTGAAGGGAGTTCCAAAGTCTCAGGTACCCAGTGTAAGCCGTTTAAGGGTCTAGAGGTGGTCTCCAGGGGAAAATACTCTAAGCTACGTGGGCTCCTCAGCCAGTGGGACAGTCCTGCCAGAAGGAGCTGCCAGAAGGGTTCCTGCCAAGAGTTAAGGGTAGCACTGCCCTTACCTGTCCTCCCTTCTGCATTTCCTATTTTCATAACTGTAGCAAGTCTAGACATTCACATAGTCCGTATGGAAGAGGAGTGAGAGATCAACCACATCTCTCTAACAATGCTCTGTGGTACAGTCCAAGAGTGGGCACCTGCTCCTGCCAGACTGGTGGGAAGCCTTCCTGGGACACTGTCAGAACTTTCAGCATTTCCAACTGTACAGTCATAATGGGCATGGCAAAGTTCATCCTTTTCACCTAGTTGAGTCAGCCTGAGAATAACACCGCTGCAGAAGAAAACAGAGCCAAGACATGGGGAGAAAGACGCAGGGCTCTGATGAAATCCTGAGTCTTGCCATAGCTCTCACATCTCCGTTATGACAAATACTCTCCTTTTGTCCCTGAGCTACTTTCAGATGGTCTCTTCTCTTCCTGATTTCAATCTTGCAAGATACAGACAGCAGCTGATTTCAAAATGGAGACATTATTGCTCCCATTTCAAAGGGACACATCTTCCAGAAGCCTTCCCCAGCCCCTCTAATCAGCAAGAAGCCTCCTGCATTGAAACCTACAGTTCTGGGGTGTTACCTGGTGACCTAGCTATTATGATTCCTAGTTGTTATGATTCCTGCCTTGGCCCAGGTTCGGGAATGGAGACCCCACAAACCACTCAGTATGGTCAAAAAAGAAAAAGAAACCCACAGTTACAACAGCCCTGGGCCTCTCATTTGAACTTTTTATTTATAATCCCATTTATAAAGCATTTTCCAGTTGTAAAGCCTCTTTCAGATACATAGTCCAGACAAGAAGTAAACTGCCTGGGTTCAAAGCCCACTTTGCCCCTTCTCAACTATATGACATTGGGTCAGTTACTTAGCTTCTTTGTGATTCCATTTCTTCTACTTAAGGCTGCTATGATGTTTGGTTGGTTGGTGTTCAGTCACTAAGTCATCTGACTCTTTGCAACCCCATGAACTGCAGCACACCAGGCTTCCCTGTCCTTCACTATCTCTCTGACTTTGCTCAAACTCATGTCCATTGAGTCAGTGATGCCATCCAACAGTCTCATCCACTGTAGCCCCCTTCTCCTCTTGCCCCCAATCTTTCTCAGCATCAGGGTCTTTTCCAGTAAGTCAGCTCTTAGAGCAGTGCTCAGCACATGGTAAGATCCATATACATGCCTTCCATTACTTATTATAGCTACTGATGTTATTTTATCCCAAAACAACCTTTCAAAGTATGTATTACTATTTTTATCTTTATTCCCATTTTACAGGTTAGTGAAACAGAGCAAGACACTATAGCCCTTGTCCCCTCCACCCATATCCTCTGCCTGTCTTTTGTCTGTGGAAAACTTTAATCATAGAATAAGTTTAATAGAAAAATGAAAATGCAGAAACAAAGGAAAACAGTCAAAGGAGACCAAATAATAATAATGTAGTCATTAAGCATAGTCAAAGACCTTTAGTTCTTTCTCAAGGGCTATAAATATTCTGAGCCACTGCCTGAAGAATCTAAGCTACTCCATTTTTGTTAACAGAAAAACTCCATTTTGTAAGGTTCCGGGAAAAGAGCCTTTGGAAATCCCCTGACCTCACCCCACCACCCACGAGCCACCAGAATCTCCTGACTTGACGTTCAAGAACTTGTGGTCTACCTAGGTAATAGGGACCAATCAAAAACCAACACACAACCCTTCGAAAGAAAGTGACCAATCAGAGCCCCCCACCTAGAAATTCTTTTCTTCATGAACACTCCCTATATAAGCAATGTAATCCAAAACCTGGGGCTCCTCCCTAAAGCCGCTGCGTCAGTAACGGTGGGAGCCCCGGCTCGAGCTTGGTAATAAAGACTCTCTTGCTTTTGCATCGGATATCAGCTCCCTGGTGGTCATTGGGAGATTTCGCGACTTGGGCATAACAAGCCCATGAGCTGTCTTACAGAAACTGAAACCCCAGGTGGTGAAGTTAACTACATGATGACCAGACTGTACAGATGACATGAGTTGCGACAATTCTGAGAACTGGGCTCAAATAAATGGAAACAAACCGACCTGGAACTGAAGGTTAACTGTACCTAAAACAACTGAGATGATGCTGCTCAGACCACTGATGACCAGTATGATGATGACTGCTATTTCTGCATGTAGCCCCCTTCCTTCTGTCTATAAAACCTCTTGCTTCCCCCTAGAGGTTAACATCATAGGCTGGCATCTGATCCATACATGACCACAGGAGAAACCATAGCCTTGACTGCTGCTGCTGCTGCTGCTGCTAAGTCCCTTCAGTCATGTCCAACTCTGTGCGACCCCATAGACAGCAGCCCACCAGGCTCCCCCATCCCTGAGATTCTCCAGGCAAGAACACTGGAGTGGGTTGCCATCTTCTTCTCCAATGCATGAAAGTGAAAAGTGAAAGGGAGTCGCTCAGTCGTGTCCCATGCTCAGCAACCCCATGAACTACCTCCTACCATGCTCCTCCATACATGGGATTTTCCAGGCAAGAGTACTGGGGGTGGGGGTGCCATAGCCTTGACTAGACGGACCTTAGTTGGCAAAGTAATGTCTCTCCTTTTGAATATACTATCTAGGTTGGTCATAACTTTTCTTCCAAGGAGTAAGCATCTTTTAATTTCATGACTCCAGTCACCATCTGCAGTGATTTTGGAGCCCCCAAAAATAAAGTCTGACACTGTTTCCACTGTTTCCCTATTTCCCATGAAGTGATGGGACCGGATGCCATGATCTTCGTTTTCTGAATGTTGAGCTTTAAGCCAACTTTTTCACTCTCCTCTTTCACTTTCATCAAGAGGCTTTTTAGCTCCTCTTCACTTTCTGCCATAAGGGTGTTGTCATCTGCATATCTGAGGTTATTGATATTTCTCCCAGAAATCTTGATTCCAGCTTGTGTTCTTCCAGACCAGCATTTCTCATGATGTACTCTGCATATAAGTTAAACAAGCAGGGTGACAATATACAGCCTTGACATACTCCTTTTCCTATTTGGAACCAGTCTGTTGTTCCATGTCCAGTTCTAACTGTTGCTTCCTGACCTGCATACACATTTCTCAAGAGGCAGGTTAGGTGGTCTGGTATTCCTATCTCTTTCAGAATTTTCCACAGTTTATTGTGATCCACACAGTCAAAAGCTTTGGCATAGTCAATAAAGCAGAAATAGATGTTTTTCTGGAACTCTCTTGCTTTTTCCATGATCCAGCAGATGTTGGCAATGTGATCTCTGGTTCCTCTGCCTTTTCTAAAACCAGCTTGAACATCAGGGAGTTCACGGTTCACGTATTGCTGAAGCCTGGCTTGGAGAATTTTGAGCATTACTTTACTAGCATGTGAGATGAGTGCAATTGTGCGATATTTTGAGCTTTCTTTTACATTACCTTTCTTTGGAATTGGAATGAAAACGGACCTTTTCCAATCCTGTGGCCACTGCTGAGTTTTCCAAATTTGCTGGCATATTGAGTGCAGCACTTTCACAGTATCATCTTTCAGGATTTAAAATAGCTCCACTGGAATTCCATCACCTCCACTAGCTTTGTTCATAGTGATGCTTTCTAAGGCCCACTTGACTTCACATTCCAAGATGTCTGACTCTCGATGAGTGATCACATCATCATGATTATCTGGGTCGTGAAGATCTTTTTGTACAGTTCTTCTGTGTTTTCTTGCTACCTCTTCTCAATATCTTTTGCTTCTGTTAGGTCCAGACCATTTCTGTCCTTTATCAAGCCCATCTTTGCATGAAATGTTCCCTTGGTATCTCTAATTTTCTTGAAGAGATCTTTTTTTCCCATTCTGTTATTTTTCTCTATTTCTTTAAATTGATTGCTAAAGAAGGCTTTCTTATCTCTCCTTGCTATTCTTTGGAACTCTGCATTCAGATGCTTATATCTTTCCTTTTCTCCTTTGCTTTTCACCTCTCTTCTTTTCACAGCTATTTGTAAGGCCTCCCCAGACAGCCATTTTGCTTTTTTGCATTTCTTTTCCATGGGGATGGTCTTGATCCCTGTCTCCTGTACAGTGTCACAAACCTCATTCCATAGTTCATCAGGCACTCTGTCTATCAGATCTAGGCCCTTAAGTCTATTTCTCACTTCCACTGTATAATCATAAGGGATTTGATTTAGGTCATACCTGAATGGCCTAGCTGTTTTCCCTACTTTCTTTAATTTAAGTCTGAATTTGGTAATAAGGAGTTCATGATCCAAGCCACAGTCAGCTCCTGGTCTTGTTTTTGTTGACTGTATAGAGCTTCTCCATCAGGGTCTTTACCATGTGTAAAATAGATAGCTAATGGGACATGGTGGTATTATGCAGGGAGCTTAGCCTTGTGCTCTGTGACAATCTAGAGAGATAGAATAGAGTAGGGGGGTGGGAGAGAGCTTCAAGAGAGAGGAGACATGTGTATACCTATGACTGATTTATATTTATGTATGGCAGAAACAAACAGAACATTGTAAACCAATTACAATTGAAAATAAAAATTTTTAAAGTCCTCTGAAGACCAAGAGACTCATGCCAAGGACTTGCCATGAGATCCTGCCTGCCATATCTAAAGATTTAGGGGTATATCTCTTTTCTCAGGGTCTAAAATATCTTGAAGTTCCTGCACCTGCCAGGAAGTAGCCTTTCTTACTCTCTTGGATAGGCTTCTGGGAACCCAAGAGTTTCTAAATTCTGGAGGGTTCAAGTAGAGAGGAAAGATAAATGCTTTAATCTGCTCACAAAGACACAATTTACAAAATTGTTGTGAGTTGGAATTAGCTTAGGATAGAAATTTTCCTTTGTTTCAGGAAAAAATTAAAAATTAGTAATATTTCAGACCAAAAAAGTCATTAAAATTGTATTTAGTTCATTCAGTCTCATGTAATTAATTTTTGTTCTACTCAAATCTAGTTTATCCATTAGTTTTATTGACCTTGCCTGATGATTGAGGATGACAGTGTCAGTGATAATTTCAAAAAAATTTGCAAAGGTTTTTGTTAATACGCCTCTGATTTGCTTGATGAAGTGGTGCTTTAATTACTGGAGATTGTAGAAGATACTCTCTAACTGGAAAACACATTTTCTAACAGTTTATCATTGTGGAATCATCAGCCTTGCAGAAGGAGAAGGTTTTAACCCATCAAATGGAAACTGGGATTTGTCAGAGAGCTGGGGAGAACCCAGCAACCATCTTGAGTTTCCCACTCACAGTTATCACTTACCCACCTTAATTTCTCTGATTTAGGAACAGACTGACCATGTTACAAGGACATCCGGATATCAAAAGCCTGACAATAAGATGTCAATCTTGCAGAGGCAGAATGGACTTTATCTATATATGCCATAATCTTACAGATTCTTTTGTTACCTTTGCATGAAAGTCAACTAGGGCATTCTCCTAATATGAGTTCAGTTCCTCTGGCATAAGCCTCAATTTTAATGACAAGATAACATTTTATGTCAGGACATATGACTTCCAGGAATTCATAAATTTCAGGAGATTCGCTGTCCATGGAATTCTCCAGGCAAGAATACTGGAGTGGGTTGCCATTCCCTTTTCTGGGGGATCTTCCCAAACCAGGGATTGAACCTGGCTCTCCTGCATTTCAGGTAGACTCTTTAACATTTGAGCCACCAGGGAAGCCCACATAATATATACTGATATCTATATAACATGTATGGAGGTGATTTAGTGCTACCTTTTTATTTTACAGTGCTTCCTGTATAATTTAAAAGACTGAATAAGCCTAATTAGTTTAATATCTCTCTTTGAGATGCTTCAGGGCAAAAATCTTAATTTTCTTTTTATTTATTTAATTATGGTTGTGCTGCGTCTCCGTTGCTGCATGCAGGGTTTTCTCTAGTTGCCACAGTGGGGACTGCTTTTCATTGCAGTGCATGGGCTTCTCATTGCAACGGCTTCTCTTGTTGCAGATCATGAGTTCCATGTGCGCAGGCTTCAGTAGTTGTGACTCATGAGCTCTAGAGTGCTGGCTCAGTGATTGTGGAGCAAGGGTTTAGTTGTTCTACTTCATATAGGATCTTCTCAGATCATGGGTCAAACCTATGTCCCCTATTGGCAGGTGGATTCTTAACTGCTAGACCACCAGGAAAGCCCTATTTTGTTTTTATTTCTGTATTTTTAAATTTTTATTAATTTATCCTGGCTTCACCACACAGCATGTGGAATCTCAGTTGCTTGACCAGGAATTGAACCTGTGACCCCTGCATTGGAAATGCAAAGTCTTAACCACTGAACCACCAGTGAAGTCACCAAAATCACTTTCTTTGTCTTAACAAAATGCATTTCCATTTTTCATACCTTCTTTTACTGAAAACACACATCTTATTTTCATTGTACACTGAAATATTTCCCTATTTCAAATAGCTTTAATTACCTATATATTACCATTTTTAATTTTTTAAAAACCTGGAACTTCCCTGATAGTCCAGTGATTAAGACTTATGTTTCCATTGCAGGGGACATGAGTTCAATCCCTGGTCCCAGAACTAAGATTTCACATCCCACAGGATGTGCAGGAAAGAAGTTGTAGTTGAGGGGGTGGGAAGGGACAAAAAAACAAGCCTGAATCTCTAGCAAAAAAAAAAAAAAAGGCAAGCAGTTGTGAACTATTTGTCATGTCAGCATTTGGCAAACTTGTAAACGTACTCTGTAATCTCTGAAAACATGCATTTATTCACATCAAAATTTCTTCCCTCAATGTCATATAAGACATGTTTCCAATAAATTTTCTTTAATTTTTCTCTAATAAGGAGAGAAAAGTAGGTAAATTTAGACTTGCTTAGCAATTAATGTTTTAGTATTTTACCTTAATTGGAAGTGATCTGAATATTCAATGAATTCCCATCATTTAACTTAATCTACAAAAAAACTTTAAAGCTTCAAGTTACCAAAAGCCTGGAGAAACTATTTTTAGGTAGACATACTACAAAGCCTACCCCATGCAGTCCATGGGTTTGTGAAAACTTGGACATGACTAGGCAACTGAACAATGAACAACAACTGCAATTCTTAAAGAGGTCACCTAAAAACTTTTATCCCATTTATTTCTATTCATTACTGATGAAAATTTCATATTGCCAAGTTAATTTTCTTGTTGATGAATTTTGTAACAGAGGTAACATGAGCTTACTGATTTTTATTAAACCGAGGTAAAATATAAGTGTTTTATTTAATGTTAGTGACTCTAAACTTGTTTTCATTCATTAAAGACTAGTCCTAGATCACATGATCATTTAAAATTTGGGCTTAGTTTTTTGTTATAAATATTTGATTTGGGAATTCCCAAATTAAATAGTTTCTCCAGGCTTTCGGTAACTTGTCCTGTTAGGACATCATGCTTTCACTGTAGGGTACATAAGATCCCTCTTGTCACTTGGAACAGCAAAAAAAATTTTTTTTTAATTTATAGGTGCTTTTTCCTTAAGCCAATTAGTAGAACTCTTTTAAAAACTAATTTTTATATTATCTAGAGGCATAAACATCATAGTTATAATGTGTACACATACATAATACATCTAGCTAGACACAAACAGAGATCTCATAGTTTTCTTGCTTGAGTTTTAAATGACCTCTTTTTCCAATTTTTCTTTTTTAAGTTTTAGGATCTACTAATTGAACTGTAGTCTGAGGCAATATGGGCTGTGTTTACATTTCAGAGACATGATAAGAGTTAAAATTCCAAATATTCTCCTAGGACTGCTTTTGTACTATCAGGATTACAATTTTGAAAAGAAGTTTCATGTTGATGTGTGGCAAAACCAATACAATATTTTAAAGTAAAAAAAAAGAAAGAAAGAAAGACTGAATGAGGAAAATAGTTAAAAAATAAATAAAATAGAAAAAAACAATAAAAGCTTTTGGCTCAAAAGAAAGAAAGAAAGAAAGAAAGAAAGAAAACATGTTTTATTAAGCCAGCTTACTCTAACTGTGCACACAAAAAACAGATTTGGAATGTCAAAAGTGTCCCATTCTTGCATTTTAGGGCTAGATAAGTACTTGCAAGTACTGGCTCTGTACATGAAGCTAACTGGAGTTCCAGTGGGTAATCAGTCTGTCAGGAGCTGGTAGTCTTTAAAAGCACAGTTTCCTCCTCTTCTTTTTTTCCCAATTTTATTTTACTATAAAGGACAAATATCTCCAATTTTAAGCCACTTTTTTTTTTTAAGTCAGCCAACTCACTTCACTTCAAAGTTCCTTCTAGGCTCTTCCTGCCTAGCAATTCCCTCTAGGTTCTCTACCTAGTAATTTTCCCCTATGTGCCTTTCATTAGGAAATGTACTGGTATCCCTTTAAGACCCCAAGTCTTAAGAAAACAAGCAGCTCAAATAAAATTCATTGACCATCACTTAATGCAAGGAGATCCAGATATCAGGAACAACTCACTGAAGCACCTGAAAGGTGCTGTGAAGTTTGTAGGGCTGGGATCCAAAGTAGACTCAAGGTAACCTCAGGTGAATTTCTATGATATCCTATAGGTTATGTCAAGCAATGTCATTGGAAATAATCAATTAAAAATCTATAATAAACTGGCGATTCGTAGGTTTGATGCAGGATACAGGGTGCTTGGGGTTGGTGCACTGGGACAACCCAGAGGGATGGTATGGGGAGGGAGGTGGGAGGGGGTTCAGGAGTGGGAACTTATGTACACCCGTGGCGGATTCATGTTGATGTATGGCAAAACCAATACAGTATTGTAAAGTAAAAAAATAAAGAAAGAAAATAAAGGAAAAACATCTATAATAGTACTATAAAAGAGTTTTCTTTGGCCCAAATTGAGAACTATAGTGTGGGAGACAGCCTCTCAGATTAATTTGAGGAACTGCTCTAGAGAAGCATGATTTTCACTAGTGTCATATCTTGCCAGAGCAAAGAACATCAAATAAGTCAAGGACACATTCCTTCAAGGTTTCAAAATAAACAGATCTGCAGAGCATATACACAGTGAAAAGTATGTCCTTGGCAACTGGGAAGGGTGTTTTATAATTGAAGAAATACAAGAACTGCCATCCTAAGAAGGGATAATTTAACCTTTACGTTTAATATGGACATTCTTTACTTCTAGTCAACACACCCTTTTCTTTAATAGTTAAAGCAGATGTACAAAATATGCTCAATAGACCACAAACAGACTGTTTCAATTAGCATAAACTTTAAGCTAAATCATTTACAAGCCAAAATGATTTCCCCATACTTCAATATGTGAAAATTTCTTCCATTATAGAGGAAGAAGAATGGAGGATGACCAGAGGATGGAGATCAGTGGACAGTGTCATGTCCTGCAAAAATCTCCAGCTCTGGGGTCATTTGGATGCAGTGCCAACTCTGGCATCTGTTAGTGGAGCAGCCTAAGATTAGTTACATTTCTGAACCTCAGAAAATTTTTAAAAATAGAAGCTACCAGGATAAGTTGTTTTTAGATTTAAAATTATCATCTATGGGAAATATGTATGTATGTGTGTTTGTGTGCATATATCTCCCTAGGAGCAATGGTTCATTATTGACTAATTCAGTGGTCGTAGCAACTTTATAGAACATAATTCCCATGAACAATAAGACTCAACTGTATATAATATGTTTCTACTTCTAATTATTAAGTTATCAATTTGAGACATCTGTGGACTTCCATGTATAATAGATGATTATTAAGTTCTTTTACAAATCTCCCACCTCCCAAAATAGGTATATCTAGACATATTTTTAATTCAGTTCTTCTCTTGGTTACTTTTGTTACTTCAAAGTAACATATTAATACCTTGATTACCTGTTTATTAACCTTATCTTTTGGCATTCTGTAATGTAACATGAGGCTTTTAGCACCTCTGAAAGTTCTCATGAACTGAGAACGTCCAGATGTACAAGCTGGGTTTTGAAGAGGCAGAGGAACTAGAGATCAAGTTTCCAACATTTGTTGGATCATGAAGAAAGCAAGGGGGTCTTCCCTGAAAGCTCAATTGGTAAAAGAATCCACTTGCAATGCAGGAGACCCGGTTCAATTCCTGGGACAGGAAGATCCACTGGAGAAGGAATAGGCTACCCTCTCCAATATTCTTGGGCTTCCCTTGTGGCTCAGCTGGTAAAGAATCCACCTGCAATGTGGGAGACCTGGATTTGACCCCTGGATTGGGAAGATCTAGAGAAGGGAACAGCTACCCTTTCCAATATTCTGGCCTGGAGAATTCCATGGGCTGTATGGTCCATGGGGTCACAAAGAGTCAGACATGACTGAGCAAATTTCACTTTCCAGAAAAACGTCTACTTCTGCTTCATTGACTACACTAACGTTTTTTGACTGTGTGAATCACAACAAACTGTTGAAAATTCTTAAAATGATAAGAGTACCAGATCAACTTATCTGTCTCCTGAGAAACCTATATGTGGTAGAAGAAGCAATAGTTAGAAACAGACATGAAACGACGGACTGTGTCAAAATTTTGGGGAAGGGAATACGTCAAGGCTGCATATTGTCCCCCTATTTATTAAACTTATATGCAGAGTACATCATGCAAAATGTCATACTGGATAAATCACAAAGTGGAATCAAGATTGCCAGGAGAAATACAACAACCCCAGATATGCAGATGATACCACTCTAATAGCAGAAAGTGAAGAGGTGCTAAAGGGCTTCTTGAGAGGAGAGTAAAAAGTTGGCTTGAAACTCAACATTCAAAAAATGAAGATCATGGTATCCGGTCCTATCACTTCACAACAAATAGAAGGGGAAAAGTGGAAACAGTGACAGATGTCATTTTCTTGGGCTCCAAAATCACTGTGGACAGTGACTGCAGCCATGAAATTAAAAGACGCTTTCCTCTTGGAAAGAAACCTAGACAGCATATTAAAAAGCAGGGACATCACTTTGTCAACAAAGGTCCGTATAGTCAAATCTGTGGTTTTTCCAGTACTCATGTCCTCATGTATGAATGTGATAGTTAGACCATAAAGAAGACTGAGCACTGAAGAATTGATGCTTTTGAACTGTTGTGTCGGAGAAGACTCTTGAGAGTCCCTTGAACTGCAAGGAGATCAAACCAGTCAATCCTAAGGGAAATCAACTCTGTATATTCATTGGAGGGACTGATGCTGTAGCTGAAGCTGCAATCATTCGGCCACCTGAAGCGAAGAGCTTACTCACTGGGAAAGACCCTGATGCTGGGAAAGATTGAAGGCAAGAGGGGAAGGAGGTGACAGAGGATGAGAATGTTAGAAAGTATCACTGACTCAATGCACATGAATTTAAGCAAACTCTGGAAAGTACCTCTGTGTAGCACGCAGAGAACCCTTGTGTGCTACAGTCCATGAGGTTGCAAAGAGTCAGTCATGATTTAGTGACAACAACATTCTTTCTTTCTTCCACCCAAAAACTCCGTCACCTATGCCTTTATCTTTGTATTGCTGAGGTTGACTGGAAGGTTTTTTCCCCAACCAGTTCTCATTCTCTGACACTAAATGGTATCCTTCAAGTAAATGCGATTCTGTCACTGGCCACCTGGAGTGGCAGCAGATCCCACAGGTATAAGAGCTCAGTCCCACAAGACTGTCCTCACTTCAGATGCCAGTTACAAGAACTGCATCCCAAGTTACCTGTATTCTGTCTGATTTGGATACAAAGTCAGATGTTCCCACAATCCCCTTTTCCTCAATGCAAAATAATTTACTGGAAAGATTCACAGCACTCAGGAGAAATGCTGTACTTACTACTCCAGTTAATTAGAAAGGATACAAAGGAACAGGCAGATGAAGATACTGAGAGTGAGGTCCAGAAGGGTGGCAAGTTCAGGAGCCTCTGTCTCGGTGGAGTTGGGTGCTGGATCTCCTGGCATGTGGATGGGTTCACCAACTCAGAGCTTCTCCAAAAACCATCACTGAAGGGGGTTTATAGGCATGATTGTGGCAGGTGGTGATAAAGTCAAACCCCAGCTCCTGGAGACTAGAGGATGGTGCTGAAAGTTTTTAATCAAAGCCTGGTCTTTCTGGCCACCAGCCCCAGCCTGAGGCTATCTAGGGCCCTGTCAAGAGTCACTGCTGCTGCTGCTGCGTCACTTCAATCATGTCTGACTCCGTGCAACCCCATAGACGGCAGCCCACCAGGCTCCCCCATCCCTGGGATTCTCTAGGCAAGAACACTGGAGTGGGTTGCCATTTCCTTCTCCAATGCATGAAAGTGAAAAGTGAAAGTGAGAGTGAGGTCCAGAAGGGTGGCAAGTTCAGCCCACCAGGCTCCTCTGCCCATGGGATTTTCCAGACAAGAGTACTAGAGTGGGTTGCCATTGCCTTCTGCACAAGAGTCACTAGTTAGCAACAAAAGACACTCCTGTCACCCTTATCACTCAGGAAATTCCAAAAGTTTTAGGAACTGTGTGTCAGGAACCGGATGAAGACTAAATATCTTTCTTACTGTATCACACTGACAATGTTTACATCCTGTTTCATAACTATAATTCAGTCTTATCTGCTTTGTTTATGGGTTAATTTTTGAAATTGAGAAAGTTGTATATCCTCTTTTACATCTATTTTCTTTCCTGAATTTTCTAATCGACTTTATTTTTCTTGCACTATTTTCCTTTACCAATCCCAAATCTTTTTCCAAACCTCTCATAACATCAAATATTCTTGACATCTTCTTTTGCCCTAGAGACTTCCTCTCAGGGAAAGAGGTCTTCTTTGCTTTTCAGAATTGAATCTACTGTTTCCTGTATCCTAATTGTCCCTCTCTCTTGATTCACTTCCTTGCTTTCTTGAACTCATTTTGAGAATATTTCTAAGACAGGTTTTGTGAGAATTCAATTTTCTGAGTTCCAGCATTTCTGAAACATATTTGACTGATGGTCTGACTCAGTATAGAAAGTTCATTTGGGTTCCTTTATAGATAAGCTGGGTTTTTCTTACTAAGCTTTTGAGTTTGTATATTTCCACAGTGATATTACATTTCTTAATGCTGTAACTTGATATACCTATTTCTTATTTATTTGATAGATATCCAGTAAACTCTTTAAACTAGAGACTCTTTTTCCTCACTCTGGACATTTCTCACACTGTTTCTGTGATAATTTATCCCACTGTGTTTTTGCTTTTATCTTGTATTTACCTTGATGCTTTTGAACTGTGGTGTTGAGAAGACTCTCGAGAGTCCCTTGGACAGCAAAGAAATCTAACCAGTCCGTCCTAAAGGAAACCAGTCCTGAATATTCAATGGAAGGACTGATGCTGAAGCTGAAACTCCAATACTTTGGCCACCTGATCTGAAGAACTGACTCATTTGAAAAGATCCTGCTGCTGGGAAAGATTGAAGGTGGGAGGAGAAGGGGATGACAGAGGATGAGATGGTTGGATGGCATCACTGACTCAATGGACATGAGCTTAAGTAAACCCCAGGAGTTGGTGATGGGCAGAGAGGCCTGGCATGCTCCAGTCCATGGGGTCGCAAAAAGTTGGACATGACTGAGTGACTGAGCTGAACTGAACTGTATTGACCATCTAGATTTCTTATCTTTTTAACTTATTTTTTATCATTTATTTGTTTGGCCATGCCAAGTCTTAGTCAGAGCACCAGGTGTCTTCTATCTTTGTTGCAACATGCAGGATCTTCTCTTAGTTGTGGCATGTGAGATCTAGTTCCCTGAGCAGGGACTGAACCCAGCCCCCTGCTTAGGAATGCAGAGTCTTAGCCACTGGACCGCCAGGGAAGTCCTGATTTTTACTCATTTTTTGTGTGAAATTTTCTCATGTCAATTATTTCAATAAAGCTGGGGAAATAAATAAAATAAGAATTTTTAAAAGTTTGTTTCTCTCTCATGTTGCATGGTTTCCTTAAATATTTGATAGCATTTGAAAATTAGGATATAGATTTTTTTTTTTTTTGGTTGGGGGAGGTTTCACTGATAGGCTTTGCTTTCAGGTAACTGAGTGGGGAATTGGTCTTTATAGCAGGTAACCTTTTCAAAGGAAACATTTAACTTCTAAAGAGCAGAGCCATCTGAATTCAGGCCAACAGGGTGGAGGTCTTGCAGCCATACACTCTCCCTGAATGTGACAGTGAGGCAACTGACTGTTCTTTATAGAGACTTTCCATTCATTCCCTTGTTTTTGATAACACACCTCAGATCCACATTTGATATTTCATACCTATTTGTTGTACTTGTCATTTTCTAGGACTTGAATTTCTCTGAGAATATTCTAGAAAGCCACGGTTACATTCCCCTTTTCACATAGTCCTAGACTATGGATTTCACTGCTCTGCTTCATTAGTAACCACTCCTTCTTCAATTTTCTATCTTCTAGTAAATCTTGAAATCTCTTATCAGTTGGTGGCCTTTCTCCTGTTAACCTTTGTTGCTGTATGTTTATACCTTTTATTCCTATACTGTAATTTTAGCAGGGAATCAATAGGAAGAAAAGATGGCTGGCCAATCAACTATCTTTAACCAAAAATTAAAATATAAATTTAGATTTAGAAAAATTAAGGACTGTTCTCACACTCGACATTCTGAATTTTTCAAAATCATACCTATTATAATAATAGCTAGTGTTTATTGAGTATATATTACTTAGAAAGTAGGACAGAAATCACTCCAATATTTCTAAAGCACCTTACACCTGCACTGAGATTTGGAAAGAACTCACTGTGACCCTTTTCCTACTAGCCTAGTGTAAACTATTGCATATTCCCTGTGGTACAGTCTAGGAAAATTGATAAATTCCTAGAGATTCACCTAAGTGACAATTCCTCCTCTTCTTTCATCCCTTACCTGTGAGCAAAAATGCAGGAGAGGTAAACACAATCTTACCACACTGGGATGAGATGCATCTTCAGAGTCTCCAATTCCTCCTCTTTATTGGAAAACAGCCCAGTCTTTCTTATTTACTTATTAAGGTGGTAAAGTATCGGGCTCTATGCTTGGGGAATATCCTCTCATTTCATAGCACCTTATGAGATGGGTATTATTAGTCCCATTTTATAGAACCGGAAACTGAAGCTCAGAGATCCAGACTAAAATTTGCCCAACACTTCTCATGTGTAATGTCAGCAGTATAAGCAGGTGAACACAGATTTGTCAGTTTTCAAATCCTGAACCACCAAGCTGTAAAGTCACTGCCAAGATAAGAATATTAGATATGGTCCACAAACCCTAATCTAGTTCAAAAACTCTGAGTTAGAATACCAGAAAAACAAACAATCCAATCAAAAAGCAGGGGAAAGACCTATACAGGCATTTCTCCCAAAAGACATACAGATGGATAACAAACACAAGAAAAAATTATTGTTCAGTTCAGTTCAGTTGCTCAGTCGTATCCGACTCTTTGCAACCCCATGAATTACAGCACCCCAGACCTCCCTGTCCATCAGCCGCTCCCAGAGTTCACTCAAACTCACGTCCATCGAGTCAGTGATGCCATCCAGCCATTTCATCCTCTGTTGTCCCCTTTTCCTCCTGCCCCCAATCCCTCCTAGCATCAGAGTCTGTTCCAATGAGTCAACTCTTTGCATGAGGTGGCCAAAGTACTGGGGTTTCAGCTTCGCATCATTCCTTCCAAAGAACACCCACGGCTGAACTCCTTCAGAATGGACTTATTGGATCTCCTTGCAATCCAAGGGACTCTCAAGAGTCTTCTCCAACACCACAGTTCAAAAGCATCAATTCTTCGGCGCTCAGCTTTCTTCACAGTCCAACTCTCACATCCATACATGACCACTGAAAAATCATAGCCTTGACTAGATGGACTTTTGTTGGCAAAGTAATGTCTCTGCTTTTGAATGTGCTATCTAGGTTGGTCATAACTTTTCTTCCAAAGGGGTAAATGTCTTTTAATTTCATGGCTGCAGTCACTATCTGCAGTGATTTTGGAGCTCAGAAACATAAAGTCTGACACTGTTTCCCCATCCATTTCCCATGAAGTAATGGGATCAGAGGCCATGATCTTCGTTTTCTGAATGTTGAGCTTTAAGCCAACTTTTTCACTCTCCTCTTTCAACTTTCAAGAGGCTTCTTAGTTCTTCTTCACTTTCTACCATAAGGGTGGTGGCATCTGCATATCTGAGGTTATTGATATTTCTCCTGGCAATCTTGATTCCAGCTTGTGTTTCTTCCAGTCCAGCGTTTCTCATGATGTACTCTGCATAGAAGTTAAATAAGCAGGGTGACAACATACAGCCTTGATGTACTCCTTTTCCTGTTTGGAACCAGTCTGTTGTTCCATCTCCAGTTCTAACTGTTGCTTCCTGACCTGCATACAGATTTCTCAAGAGGCAGGTCAGGTGGTCTGGTATTCCCATCTCAGAATTTTCCACAGTTTATTGTGATCCACACAATCAAAGGCTTTGGCATAGTCGATAAAGCAGAAGTAGATGTTTTTCTGGAACTCTCTTGTTTTTTCTATGATCCAGCGGATGTTGGCAATGTGATCTCTGGTTCCTCTGCCTTTTCTAAAACCAGCTTGAAAATCAGGAGTTCACGGTTCACGTATTGCTGAAGCCTGGCTTGGAGAATTTTGAGCATTACTTTACTAGCATGTGAGATGAGTGCAATTGTGCGGTAGTTTGAGCATTCTTTGGCATTACCTTTCTTTGGAATTGGAATGAACACTGACCTTTTACAGTCCTGTGGCCATTGCTGAGTTTTCCACATTTGCTGGCATATTGAGTGCAGCACTTTCATAGCATCAGCTTTCAGGATTTGCAACAGCTCAACTGGAATTCTATCACCTCCACTAGCTTTGTTCATAGTGATGCTTTCTAAGGCCCACTTGACTTCACATACCAAGATGTCTGGCTCTAGATGAGTGATCACATCATCATGATTATCTGGGTCGTGAAGATCTTTTTGTGCAATTCTTCCGTGTGTTCTTGCCACCTCTTCTTAATATCTTCTGCTTCTGTTAGGTCCAGACCATTTCTGTCCTTTATCGAGCCCATCCTTGCATGAAATGTTCCCTTGACATCTCTAATTTTCTTGAAGAGATCTCTAGTCTTTCCCATTCTGTTCTTTTCCTCTATTTCTTTACTTTGATTGCTGAAGAAGGCTTTCTTATCTCTTCTTGCTATTCTTTGAAACTCTGCATTCAGATGCTTATATCTTTCCTTTTCTCCTTTGCTTTTCACCTCTCTTCTTTTCACAGCTATTTGTAAGGCCTCCCCAGACAGGCATTTTGCTTTTCTGCATTTCTTTTCCATGGGGATGGTATTGATCCGTCTCCTGTACAATGTCATGAACCTCATATGACACAGCAAACCCACTCCTAGGCATATACCCTGAGGAAACCAAAATTGAAAAAGAGACATGTATCCCAATATTCATTGTATCACTTTTACAATAGCTATAACGTGGAGGCAACCTTGATATCTGTCAACAGATGAATGGATAAAGAAATTGTGTTAAATATACACAATGGAATATTACTCAGCCAGAAAAGGATCACATTTGAGTAGGTTCTAATGAGTTGGATGAACTTAGAGGCTATTATACAGAGTGAAATAAGTCAAAAAGAGAAAGATAAACATCGTATCCTAACACATATATATAAATCTAGAAAGATGTTACTGATGAATTTATTGGCAAGGCAGCAAGAGAGAAACAGACATCACAAACAGACTTATGGACATGGGGAGAGAGGAGCAGAGGGTGAGATGTATGGAGAGAATAACATGAAAACTTACGTTACCATATGCAAAATAGATAGCCAATGGGAATTTGCTGTATGTCTCAGGGAACTCAAACTGGGTCTATCAACCTAGAGGGGGTGGGATGGGGAGGGAGATGGGAGGGAAGTCCTAGACAGAGGGGACATATATTAACCTATGGCTGATTTGTGTTGATGTTTGACCAAAAAAGGAGCAAAATTCTATAAAGCACTTATCCTTCAATTAAAAAATAAATTAATTTTTTTTTAAACTTGAGTTACAACAAACAACCACCTGCACATGACATTTTCTCTCCCTGCTCCCTGGAAGGTCATGGCTGCATCCAGAACCTCAATTCTCCTTCTCTTCTTAGAGAGTTGCTTCAGGGTCAGAGTGTGCTCCTGTTGCTATCTTCCTCCTTCTCCTCATTTTGAATAATCTTGGTCTTATAGGAAAGTTATGAAAAGTACACAGAGAACTTGTATACCCTTGCACATAGTCACAATAAAATTATGGAAATCAGGAAATTAGCATTCTAATAATACTATGAACTAATCCACTGCCCTATTCACATTTCAGACTTTCCCTACTGACATCTGCTCTCTGTTCCAGGATTAAATCTCACACGGCATTTAATTGTCTCTTTAGTCTCCTCCAGTCTGACACCATCTCAGTTTTTCCATCTCTCATTGTCACTTTTGAAAAATATTAATGATTCATTTTATAAAAAATGTGAAAGTGAAGTCACTCAGTCATGTCTGATTCTTTGCGACCCCATAGACTATAGCCTACCATAGATTATAGCATACCATAGACTCTAGCCTATAGGCTTCTCCATCCATGGGATTTTCCAGGCAAGAGTACTGGAGTGGGTTGTCACTTCCTTCTCCAGGGGATCTTCCTGACTCAGGGATCGAACCTGGGTCTCCCACATTGCAGGCAGACACTTTACCCTCTGAGCAACCAAGGAAGCCCCTTATTTTGTAAACTATCCTTCAGTTTGGGTTTGTCTGGTATTTTTTCATGATTAAATTGAGGTTATATATTTTGGGCAAGAATACCATGGAACTGATGTTGTATCTTCTCAGGTATGCAAGGTCAGTATGCACTATTACAGATGATGCTTATTTTGATCACTTGATTAAGGTGATAACTACCAGTTTTTTCCACTCTAAAATTATTATGTATCTTGTAGGGAGATACTTTGAAACTACAAATATCCTGTTTCTCATCATACTTTTACTCATTTATTTTATAATCCTTTCTTTCCTATGATTACTAGACGTGGAAACTTCAAACACATCTTGTCTTTGCATCTTACTCACTTCCAAATTAAAGTTGTGCTTGTGTGTACCCAGGCAAAAGGGTGTAGGTCGCAGGCTTCTGCCCCAGCTGCAAAGGAGGTGGGAAATTCAAGTTCTGATTTCTAGACTGAAAGAATTTCTATAAATGTAAAGAAGACTTTCCAAGGGTAGTAGGCAATGATGACTATGAATAATGTTCACTATTAAGATATTTTAGTGAAAAAACAAAACACAGGGAAAAATGCATGTATAGAATACTACCACATGTATAAAAGCTAATAGTCTACTCATATAGACTATCTCTGGAAAGTTCAAGATGAAACTAGTAACAGTTTTCTCCAGAGAAGGGAACTTAATATTATCAAGAGAAGACAAAGACAGTTATCAGAGTATATTCTTTTGTACCCTTTGAATTAAACAGATGCAAAGGAAGGAGGTCTGGCATGCTGCAGTCCATGGGGTCACAGAGAGTCAGACACAACTTGGCAACTGAACAACAGAAACAACAAAGGAAGGAAGAAGAAAGAAAGAAGGAGGGAAAGAGAAGGAGGAAAGCACTATCTTTCTTGCTCCTCTCACTCAACAGTGGCCTCCAACAAGATCTCCTTTGCCCTTCCTCACTATCTTTACATGGTACCTGTCCACAGACCAGGACATACCTCTCTGCCCACTCAGGGAGAACATTTTAGAACTTGCCTGAGCACAGAAAGTACTTATTACCCACTCAACTGGAAAGGAGGGTGTAGCTGCAACAGGCACACTGTGATTTTTTTGCATTAAATAGAACACAAAAATGAACACAGCTACCGAGTCTCAAGGACTCAGTAAAAACAAAAATACATTTTCAGTGACTGTTGCCATTTCTTAGTGACCAGACTTGCGACACATTTATGAGCTGAGTGCGCAATACAGAAATTTACATTCGGTAACAGTTTGTTTGTTTTCTCAAATAAAACCAACAATCAGGAAAAAATTCCCTCTTTTCTCTTTCTAGCAGTTTTCTCATTTTCTCTAAGTCAAGCATACAGAATTCTTTAAACTGTGAGGGCTCATTTGGTAGAAGTGAAAACGTATTAGCAGAAGAAGGTCATTTGTGTCTAACAAGTTAAAGTAGCTAGGATGGTCAAAGGCCCTCTACTAGTTTATTTCCCTTTTCTGTTCAGTGAATAAGAACATGGCCACATCAGTCATCCACTCCAGTGTACTTGTTACCAAGTCCGAGCTCAAACCACTGGCCACGCAACAGGCCAATAAATCAAGAGATGAGCTGTTGGGACAAAGAATAGCAACTTTATTTGGAATGTCAGCATGTTAAGAAGATGATGGACTAGCAATCCAAAGAACCATCTTCCCAGCATTGGAATTCAGGCTTCTTTTATCCCAAAAGAGGAGGCATGTGTCTGGTTGTTTCAAACTTCTTGGTACTAGAATTCTTTGTGCTTGCAGCTGTCCAAGTAAGTCAGGTCACCATGTTTCTGTAAATATCCAACAAGGTTCCTGTAAACCAAAAGGTTCCACAACTTTTGTCTCTATATGAGTGAAAAATGTTATATCTTTAAAGGGAGGAAGAGCCTTGAAAATAGGCTATCCTGTATATTTTAGGTTTGCTCTTTTCTGTTATACATTTATATTCCACATGATAATGCAGACCTGACTAACTTACCTATTGAGGGTAATGATTCTCAGGCCAGCTCTGCAGTATTATAAGTATCTGATAATAATTATTGTTTCAATATTTGCACTGTGAACCTGGAAATTTTTAAGATCAGGAAATATATCTCCTGAAGCACAATAACTATCTACTAACTAAAAACTATACCTTAAAATTGTTTTCTAGAGACTACATGTTATTATAGGCAACTATCAAATTTCCAATTCCATCTCAAAACCCATCTCTGAAGCCTTTTCTAAAGCTCTCCAACATGCCACACACCTGGAGAGGTACACACCACTCCTCCATATTCCTTAGGATCTGAAGAAAAAGTCTGTGCCTAATCTGAGTATTTTCAGCATTTGTTTCAGTGTCTAGCTCACAGTAATACCATGGATGAATGAATAAATAATCTTATTCATTGCTTGATGAACATGTGTGGATTAAATAACAGATTCAAAGTGTTGATTCTGCTTGTTTTTAAGAGGAGTTCAAGCAAGCATTGCTTGTTAATAGATTATGAAATTTTGAAGTCCAAAATATACTTTTTAATACACTTGTAAATCAGAACCTTAGAGGATGAATTGAACCTCTATCACAATAATAAGCAAGTACTAAAAAAAAAAAAAAAAAAACAAACCTAAGACATTCAATATAGATGAAACTCAAAAGCAATGCTAAACAAAAGAAACTAGACACAAAATAGTATATATCATCCAATTCCATTTATACATGGTACAGATATCAGCAAAAACCCATTTAAGGATTTGAAGTCAGGATAATGGCTATTCTTGGTGAGTGCTGGTAGTACTAAAAACTAAAAGGTGAGATTAAGGGGCTTCTGAGGACTGGCAATATCCTGTTTCTTCATCTGGATGTTCATTTCACAGATGTGTCCAGCATGTGAAAATTCATCAGCTATATATTTTGATTTTTGTTCTTGCATATAAAAGTATATTTCATTGTAAAGCTTAAAAGGAATTTAGGCCAAGCCCCAGGAACAGTATAAAAAGGAGAAATGATAGGATACCAAAAGAGGACCTCCCCAGGTCAGTAGGTGCCCAATATGCTATTGGAGATCAGTGGAGAAATAACTCCAGAAAGAATGAAGGGATGGAGCCAAAGCAAAAGCAATACCCAGTTGTGCATGTGACTGGTGATAGAAGCAAGATCCGATGCTATAAAGAGTAATATTGCATAGGAACCTGGAATGTCAGGTCCATGAATCAAGGCAAATTGGAAGTGGTCAAACAAGAGATGGCAAGGGTGAACGTCGACATTCTAGGAATCAGGGAATTAAAATGGACTGGAATGGGTAAATTTAACTCAGATGACCATTATATCTACTACTGTGGGCAGGAATCCCTCAGAAGAAATGGAGTAGCCATCATGGTCAACAAAAGAGTCTGAAATGCAGTACTTGGATGCAATCTCAAAATGACAGAATGATCTCTGTCTGTTTCCAAGGCAAACCATTCAATATCACAATTATCCAAATCTATACCCCAACCTGGATAACAAAATGGCAACCCACTCCAGTGTTCTTGCCTGGAGAATCCTAGGGATGGGGGAGCCTGGTGGGCTGGTGTCTATGGGGTCACACAGAGTCAGACATGACTGAAGTGACTTAGCAGCAACACCATATCCCAACCAGTATTGCTGAAGAAGCTGAAGTTGAATGGTTTTATGAAGACCTACAAAACCTTTTAGAACAAACACCCAAAAAAGATGTCTTTTTCGTTATAGGGGACTGGAATGCAAATGTAGGAAGTCAAGAAACACCTGGAGTAACAGGCAAATTTGGCCTTGGAATGTGGAATGAAGCAGGGCAAAGACTAATAGAGTTTTGCCAAGAAAATGCACTGGTCATAGCAAACACCCTCTTCCAACAACACAAGAGAAGACTCTACACATGGACATCACCAGATGGTCAACACCGAAATCAGACTGATTATATTCTATGCAGCCCAAGATGGAGAAGCTCTATACAGTCAATAAAACCAAGACTGAGCTGACTGTGGCTCAGATCATGAACTCCTTATTACCAAATTCAGACTTAAATTGAAGAAAGTAGGGAAACCCGCTAGACCATTCAAGTATGACCTAAATCAAATCCCTTATGATTATACAGTAGAAGTGAGAAATAGATTTAAGGGCCTAGATCTGATAGATAGAATGCCTGATGAACTATGGAATGAGGTCATGACATTGTATAGGAGACAGGGATCAAGACCATCCCCATGGAAGAATGCAAAAAAGCAAAATGGCTGCCTGGGGAGGCCTTACAAATAGCTGTGAAAAGAAGAGAGGTGAAAAGCAAAGGAGAAAAGGAAAGATATAAGCATCTGAATGCAGCGTTCCAAAGAATAGCAAGAAGAGATAAGAAAGCCTTCTTCAGCAATCAATGCAAAGAAATAGAGGAAAAGAACAGAATGGGAAAGCCTAGAGACCTCTTCAATAAAATTAGAGATACCAAGGGAACATTTCATGCAAAGATGGGCTTGATAAAGGACAGAAATGGTCTGGACCTAACAGAGGCAGAAGATATTAAGAAGAGGTGGCAAGAATACACAGAAGAACTGTACAAAAGATCTTCACGACCCAGAAAATCACGATGGTGTGATCACTCATCTAGAGCCAGACATCTTGGAATGTGAAGTCAAGTGGGCCTTAGAAAACATCACTACAAACAAAGCTAGTGGAGGTGATAGAATTCCAGTTGAGCTGTTGCAAATCCTGAAAGCTGATGCTGTGAAAGTGCTGCACTCAATATGCCAGCAAATGTGGAAAACTCAGCAGTGGCTACAGGACTGGAAAAGGTCAGTGTTCATTCCAATTCCAAAGAAAGGCAATGCCAAAGAATGCTCAAACTACCGCACAATTGCACTCATCTCACATGCTAGTAAAGTAATGCTCAAAATTCTCCAAGCCAGTCTTCAGCAATACATGAACCGTGAACTACCTGATGTTTAAGCTGGTTTCAGAAAAGGCAGAGGAACCAGAGATCAAATTGCCAACATCCACTGGATCATGGAAAAAGCAAGGTAGTTCCAGAAAAACATCTATTTCTGCTTTATTGACTATGCCAAACCTTTGACTGTGTGGATCACAATAAACTGTGGAAAATTCTGAAAGAGATGGGAATACCAGACCACCTGACCTGCCTCTTGAGAAATGTGTATGCAGGTCAGGAAGCAACAGTTAGAACTGGACATGGAACAGACTGGTTCCAAATAGGAAAAGGAGTACGTCAAGGCTGTATATTGTCACCCTGCTTGTTTAACTTATATGCAGAGTACGTCATGAGAAATGCTGGACATGAAGAAACACAAGCTGGAATCAAGATTGCTGAGAGAAATATCAATAACCTCAGATATGCAGATGATACCACCCTTATGGTAGAAAGTGAATAGGAGTTAAAAGCCTGTTGATGAAAGTGGAAGAGGAGAGTGAAAAACTTGGCTTAAAGCTCAACATTCAGAAAACAAAGATCACGGCATCCGGTTCCATCACTTCATGGGAAAATAGATGGGGAAACAGTGGAAACAGTGTCAGACTTTATTTTGGGGGCTCCAAAATCACTGCAGATGGTGACTGCAGCCATGGAATTGAAAGATGCTTACTCCTTGGAAGAAAAGTTATGACCAACTTAGCTAGTATATTCAAAAGCAGAGACATTACTTTGCCGACTAAGGTCCGTCTAGTTAAGGCTATGATTTTTCCAGTGGTCATGTATGGATGTGAGAGTTGGACTGTGAAGAAAGCTGAGCGCTGGAGAATTGATTCTTTTGAACTATGGTGTTGGAGAAGACTCTTAAGAGTCCCTTGGACTGAAAAGAGATCCAACAAGTCCATTCTGAAGGAGTTCAACCCTGGGATTTCTTTGGAAGGAATGATGCTAAAGCTGAAACTCCAATACTATGGCCCTCTCATGCCAAAGTTGACTCATTGGAAAAGACTCTGATGCTGGGAGGGATTGGTGGCAGGAGGAGAAAGGGGACAACAAAGGATGAGATGGCTGGATGGCATCATGGACTCAATGGACGTGAGTCTGAGTGAACTCTGGGAGTTGGTGATGGACAGGGAGGCCTGGCGTGCTGCAATTCATGGGGTCACAAAGAGTCGGACACGACTGAGCGATGCACTGAACTGAGAAAGCTTAAAACTAGTTAAATTCTTTAGCACAATCTAGATATTTTCAACTAAAATGGAAACCAATTTGGTGTAGAGAAAGCCATCACTACTTTATGATCATTTCCAAAATCCTAAAGACAGTCTATAGTCTATCAGTCATGCACAGTCTCCAGAAAGCAAGTCTTAGTCACTCTCTACTCCAAATAAATGCATATTTGCTCAGTTGGTATTAGGTATGCAAGAAAGTGGAACCAGATGACAGTTGACCACATTCCTATAGTTGACAAACTACCAAATTAAGAAATTCAGTTTCAAATTTTTAATCATTTTAATTCTAAAACCCCATATTTGCTGATGTTTGTTCAACTGGCCTTTTAAAATTAAATGTGAAGTACTTTCAGAACCATAATAATGGCTGAATGTGGTAATGCCAAGCAAAAACAAGGATTCCACTTCTAATTTTTGCAACATTTTAACTTAAATATAAGTTATGAGAAGCTTTATGTACTTGATGAAAATCGCTAAAAGACTGTATTATTGCATGAAACTCCTCTATGGACTGAAATTCTGGTGGTGGGAATCCCATCCCTTTACCCATTTTACAAATGAGAAAACTATAATTTCCTGTTTTATAACCCTGTATCCTCAAAGCTCAGACTCAGGCCTGGTGCGCAGTAAATACTTAACGAAAGGTTTGGAGAGGTGTGCCAATTGCCCAAGGTCACCCACCCTTCCTGCTTCCTTCGGAAGTGAATCCGACAGGAAGGTGAGCGGCGGGGCTGGGTGGTGAATCTGAGGTGAGCCACCCAGACTTCAGCAAGGGGAGCGGCCTTAGGGTTTCCCGGCGATCTTCCAACATGCGTGTTTGGGGCGCCTCGCCCTTCTCAGAGGTTTACACCACCCTGTTACTCAGAGATGAACCACTTTTGTTTCTTCCAGCTGGCAACCACAGGTCCTCCGGGCTCTCTAGAGCGGAGGCAGTTGTTCTTGCCTAGAGCCAGGGCTCGGAGGAAGTGGACGCACCCGAGATGTGAGTGACGAGTACACCCGGAGGGCGGGGAAAGTAGCAGGACCTTAATCACCAGGCTAGTCCCAGGCGGGCCTCGGGGAACCGGGAAACGAGAGGCGGTCTAGAGGAGGGTGGGCAGGATGAGAGGTCTCAAGAGGGCCGTGGGTCTGAGCATCCGCCCCGGTTCTCCCTGCTGTCCTGTCGCGCGGCAGCCCAGCGACCACCGTTTGTCCGTAAAGTCTGCAGAGCACCCCCACCCCGGGCAGCGGGACCTGGCAGGCTGGGGCTAGTCGTGCTGCCGCCCGCGCGCCGCGCTGGCCGGCTGTGCCCGGAGGGCCGCGCGGGGCGGAGATCAGTCGGCGGGGGCGGGCGCCAGTCTAGGCGGCAGGTCCGCGCGCGGCACTTGCCCGCAGAGGCTCGCGGAGCAGCCGCCGCCACCGCGCGCCCCCGGCTCGGCCTGGGTGGCCTCTGCCCGCGTCTCCAGGAGGGCAGCGGCACACGTGCCCGGCCGCGAGACCGCACGCCGCAGGCTTGAGAAAGGAAGTGAGTGCCCAGGAGCTGGGCCCCGGCGGGGAATGGAGACTGGCGGGGAAGGGAGGCTGCGATGGGCACCGCTGGTTCCCTAGACCCCCGTTCCTGCCTTTCTGCGGCTTCCTGCATATAAATAGCTGTTGAATTAAAAATCTCATGATCAGCTTGTGACCACCTTCTCCGACCTTGAGCATCTGGCTGCGCAAAATAAACTCTCAGTCCAGCAGCGGTGCTGACCTTACGGGTGGGGAAGGGTTTCTACCCACCCACCACATTCCCCTGGGCCCCGGGACCCCGCATACCTGGCCAAAGACAGGCCAGCGGCCTTCGGACCCACTCACTCTCTGTTCTTCCAGAGGAAGCATTCGGTCTGTTTCCCTCTCTGTCTCTCTGTCTGCCTGTGTCTGTCTGTCTTGACTGAGTTTTCTATAAAGGACCGCCGGAAGTGGGCCACTGAGTTTCCCCAGGGAAGGCAGGTGTGCTGGTGCGCTTTGCTTCTTGTTCTGATCTTTAACACCCTGGGTCTGCTTTCCCAGCCGAGGTTTGAGGCTTTCCTCAACAAGCAACAGCTTGCTGCAGAAGTTCACTCGAAAAGAAAGGTGCAGAAAAGATAGGAGTGGAATGTGGGGAAACCAGATTGTCTAATTTTAGCCTGAATTTCGTTGTAAGGGAATCACCACCTATTGCCTGTTTTTTAAATAAGAAATACCTTATTGCCCATGTTAGGTAAAGAAAAATCCTGTCTGATTGCTCCCAAAACAAGCATCGAGGAGTCATTTTAAAAGTAACATTATTTTCTTTATGTAAAAAACATTTTAAATAACAAAGCCTCAAAGCATAGCATTTAAAAAGCTGTAGGATCTTAAGTCAAATACTTAAATACCATGTTAAGAATTGGACAGTGAAAGAGATATCTTTATTGTCTCCTAACTGGGAAAGATTTGTGTTAGTTAAAATGTTTGGTGAAGGTACTGAGAATTTAGCTCATAGTTTTAAGTATTGTATTTCATATTAACTTTGTAATATTATCAAGATTATGTCCCAGAGTGCTAGTTGAGAGTTTGGAGTTAGAACCTGAATTGATCTAACTTGCTGTGTGACTTTTGATAAATTACCTAGCTTTTCTGAGTCTGTGTTTCCTCATTTCTAAATGAGATTACTGAGAGGATGGAGATAACACAAGGATAGTAGTTATCCCACAGTACATCTGATGTGCACAATAAATAACACCTGAGGCTGAAGATGACAGTGAGGTGGTTAGGCCCAATATAATCATTGCATGACACTGTCCATGCAAGAAGTCTTGTATGTTCCTCTGTGCATTGGGAGGTGCAAACAGTAGGATCCTCCTAGTCGCCTCTGAACTCTTGAAATTGAGTGTAACAAATGAAATCTGTTCTAAGCCTGTTCAGATTTGCAGCATTTATCTTGTGATTCTCTTTGCTTACAAATGTGAACAGTGACACTGGTGGTTTAATTATTGCTTTTTATAATTTTTTTAACTTTTAAATGAAATATAGTTGATGTACAGCATTATAAGTTACAGATGTATAACAGTGATTCACAGTTTTAAAGGCAATACCTCATTTATACTTATAAAATATTGGCTATATTCTCTGTATTATACAATATATCCTATAAGCTATAAAAGTTATTTTATACATAATGGTTTGTAGCTCTTAATGTCCCCTATTTTTCCCCTCCGTCCTTCCCTCTCCCCACTGGTAACCACAAGTTTTTATCTATATATGTGTTCTCTATCTATATATCTGTTTCCTTTTGTTATTTTCAGTAGTTTATTATTTTAGATTCCACATATAAGTGTTATCATACAGTATTTGTCTGTCTGCCTTTTTCACTTAGCATAATATCTTCCAAGTCCATCCATGTTGTTGGAAATGGCAAAATGTCATTCTTTTTATGGTTGAATAATATCCCATTCCACATATTTATCCACTCATATGTTGATGGACACTTAAGCTGCTTCATATTTTGGCCATTGTGAATAACATCTTTACAATATGTATATTTTGTATCTTTTCAAATTTGTATTTTGGGGGATTATTTGTTTTGTTATTTTTTGTTTGTTTTTTGATATATATCAGGAATGTAATTGCTGGGTCATATGATAGCTCTATTTTTAGTTTTTTTAAAACCTCCATACTGTTTTCCACACTGGCTACACCAATTTACATTTTCACCAACAGTGTATTGAAGGTTCCCTTTTCTCCATGTCCTCACCAACGTTTGTTATTTCTAGTCTTTTCGGCATTGTGACAGGTATGAGACTCACTCACTCTCACTGTGGTTTTAATTTGCACTTCTCTGATGATTAACAATGTTGAGCATCTTTTCTTGTGCCTGTTGGCCATCTATATGTCTTCTTTGGGAGATGTTTATTTAAGTCTTCTGCCCATTTTTTGAGTGGGTACGGTTTTTTTAATTGAGCTGTATAAGCTGTTTGTATGTTTTAGAAATCAATCCCTTGTCTGTCACATCTTCTACAAATATTTTCTCCCATTCTATATGTTGTCTTTTCATTTTGTTTACAGCTTCCTTTGCTGTATAAAAAGCTTTTAAGTCTAATTAGTTCCCATTTGTTTATTTTTGCTTTTATCTCATTTGCTTTAAGAGACAGATATTAAAAAAAAAAAAATGTTGCTACCATTTATGTCAAAGGGTGTTCTGTCTATCGTTTCTTCTAGGAGTTTGATAGTTTCTGGTTACATTTAGGTCTTTAATCCATTTTGAATTTTTTGTATATAGTGTTAGAGAGTGTTCTAATTTCATTCTTTTACATGTAACTGTCCAGTTTTCCCAGTAGTACTTATTGAAGAGACTATCTTTTCTCCATTGTATATTCTTGTCTCCTTTGTTGTAGATTAATTGACCATAAGCTTGCAGGTTTAGTTTTGAGATCTCTGTTCTATTCCATTGATCTAAGTGTCTGTTTTTGTGCCAGTCCCATACTGTTTTGAGTACTGTAGCCTCGTAGTATAATCTGAAATCAGGAAGCATGATTCCTCTAGCACTGTTCTTCTTTTTCAAGCTTGTTTTCACTATTTGTGGTTTTCTGTGTTTCCATACAAATTTTTAAATTATTTGTTCTAGATCTGTGAAAAATGCCTTTGGTATTTTTATAGGAATTGCACTAAACCTGTAAATTTTCTTGCATAGTATCATCATTTTAACAATATTAATTCTTCCAACCCATGAACATGGTATATCTTTCCATCTGTTTGTATTATCTTCCATTTCTTTCATCAGTGTCTAGTAAATAGATCCAAGTACAGATCTTTTACCTCCTTATATTGGTTTATGACTAAGTTTTTTATTCTTTTAGATGTAGTGGTAAGTAGGATTGTTTCCTTAATTTCTCTGATAGTTCATTGTTAGTGTACAGAAATGCAACAGATACTATATATATATGTATATATAGTGTCCTGCAATGTTACCAAATTCACTGATTAGCTCTAGTAGTTTTCTGGTTGGCATCTTTAGGGTTTTCTATATATAGTGTCATGTCATCTGCAAACAGTGACAGTTTTACTGCTTTCTCTCCAGTTTGGCTTCCTTTTATTTCTTTTTCTTGTCTTATTGCTATGGCTAGGTCTTCCAATACTATGTTGTATAAAAGTGGCTATAATGGGCATCCTTGTCTTGTTCCTGATCTTTTATTTATGTATTTATATCCATCAGGTCTTAGTTGCAACACATGGGATCCTTCATTGCCTCACAGGGACTCTAGTTGTGGCATGCAGACTTCAGTAGTGGCAGCATGTGGGCTCTCTAGTTTTGGCACAGAGGCTCTGGAGTGCACAGGCTCAGTAGTTGCTCCAGGGTATGTGGGATCTTGTTCCCCTACTGAGGATCGAACCTGTGTCCCCTTCATTGCAAGGTAGATTCTTAACCTGTGAAGTCCCTGTTCCTGATCTTATAGGGAAATGCTTTCACCATTTCATCACTGAGAATGATGTTTGCTGTGGGTTTCTCATTTATGACCTTTATGTTGAGGTAGGTTTCCTCTATGCCCACTTTCTTGAGAGTTTTTACTATAATTAGTGGTTGGTGGTTTAGTTACTAAGTCATGTCCAACTCTTGTGACCAAATGGACTGGAGCCTGCCAGGCTCCCTATCCATGGGATTTAGTGCTTAATATTAAAAATAATGTTCCTCAGAGGTCACCATGGTTCTAGCTTAATACTGATCTAATTAGATTGAAGGGAGGAACTGAGTCCTGGAGCTAATTTTTTAAGTGGCTGTTGTGACTTAAGAGTATAACATGAAGACTAGCATCAGCTAGAGTTTGTTATGAATGCAGGGTTTCCACATCATTCCCAGATCTGCTGACTAGAACCTGCATGTTAATAAGATCCTGCTGAATAGAATCTGCATATAAATAAGATCCACAGGGTTCCTGTGCACTTTCCCTTAGAGAGAGACCCTTTCCCGAGCCCTTTGCATACACTGATGGTTTTCAAGAACAGGCCTTACGAAAACAGGAATTTCTTATAAACTATCTTTACCTAGCAAACTGAAACAGATTTGTCATCATTTAAATGACTGATTTTTATTTCAAATCTTAAAATAGCCAGGAGGGGTATTATCATTTGCCTCCTACTTAAAGAGAGCTGACATTTTTAAGTTCTGCAAATTTGGGATTCCAGTTTTCCTATTATACTCAAAACACTCAGTTTTGATACTGCTTACCTTCATTCACATTGGAGAAGGAAATGGCAACCCACTCCAGTGTTCTTGCCTGGAGAATCCCAGGGACGGGGGAGCCTGGTGGGCTGCCGTCTATGGGGTCGCACAGAGTTGGACACGACTGAAGCGACTTAGGAGCAATAGCAGCAGCAGCAGCTTCATTCATCCTAGTTCCTCCAGTGATGGGACACTGTGGGTTTGAAGCACTCACCTCATCTGTACTTTGAAGAGTAGGATTGTATGTCTGTCACTCCTGTTTTAAATATTTTGCTAAAAGTGTGTTCAAAAACTTACATGATATATATCATATAAAATGGTAACTCAAGTAAGTTGAATATGTACTGCCCCTGGCCACCCTGGGGCTGATCCACCACTCAGGAGCAGAGGGCCCCTCTCGCCCTCTCTGCTGCTGCAGGTCACCCTGGAGGTGATCCCCCACCACTGCCAAGCTCTGGCCCCAGCCTCTCCTCTCCTCCTGCTCTGTGCTAGGAACTGGTGGTGCTGGTCACTACCCTGCTCCCATCTCTGTCTCCAGTGTGATCTCTGTGAAGCTGCTTCCCAGGCCGCCAGTGCCTCTTCAGGCTGCTGCTGCCATGTTGTCCTATGGACATCCTTTCCACCAGAGAAGGGAATGCAAAGACCTCTAAGGAGGCCTTACAGAAGCTGAGAAAAGAAGAGAAGCGAAAGGCAAGGAGGAAGGGAAAGATATACACAACTGAATGCAAACTTCCATAGAATAGTAAGGAGAGATAAGAAAGCCTTAAGTGTACAATGCAAAGAAATAGAGGAAAACAATATAATTGGAATGACTAGAAATCTCTTTAAGAAAACTGGAGAGAGCAAGGGAACATTTCATTGCAAAGACAGGCACAATAAAGGACAAAAACGGTAAGGACCTACAAAAGCAGAAGAGGTTAAGAAAAGATGGCAAGAATACACAGAAGATGCTGTGATCACTCACCTAGAGCCAGGCATCCTGGAATGCAAAGTCAAGTGGTCCTTAGGAAGCATCATTACAAACAAAGCTAGTGGAGGTTATGGAACTCCAGCTGAGCTATTTCAAATCCGAAAAGATAATGCTGTGAGAGTGCTGCACTCAATATGCCAACAAATTTGGAAAAAGCAGTGGCCACAGGACTGGAAAAGGTCAGTTTTCATTCCAGTCCCAAAGAAAGGCAATGCCAAAGAATGTTCAAACTGCGCACAATTACACTCATCTCATGTGCTAGCTGGAGAAGGAAATGGCACCCCACTTCAGTACTCTTGCCTGGAAAATCCCATGGATGGAGGAGCCTGGTAGGCTGCAGTCCATGGGGTCGCTAAGAGTCAGACACGACTGAGCGACTGCACTTTCACTTTTCACTTTCATGCATTGGAGAAGGAAATGGCAACCCATTCCAGTATTCTTGCCTAGAGAATCCCAGGGACGGGGGAGCCTGGTGGGCTGCCGTCTATGGGGTTGCACAGGGTCAGACATGACTGAAGCGTCTTAGCAGCAGCAGCAGCAGCTTGTGCTAGCAAAGTAATGCTGAAAATTCTCCAAGCCAGGTTTCAACAGTACGTGAACTGTGAACTTCCAGATGTTCAAGCTGGATTTAAAACAGGCAGAGGAACCAGAGATCGAATTGCCAACATCTGTTGGATCATTGAAAAAGCAAGAGTTCCAGAGTAACATCTACTGCTGCTTTATTGACTATGCCAAAGCCTTTGACTGTGTGGATCACAACAAACTGTGCAAAATTCTTAACGAGATGAAAATACCAGACCACCTTATCTGCCTCCTGAGAAATCTGTATGAAGGTCAAGAAGCAAAAGTTAGAACTGGACATGGAATAGACTGGTTCCAAATTAGGAAAGGAGTACATCAAGGCTGTATATTGTTACTCTGCTTGTTTAACTTATATGCAGAGTACATCATACAAAATGCTGGGCTGAATGAAGCACAAGCTGAAATCAAGATTTCTGGGAGAAATATCAATAACTTCAGATATGCAGATGACACCCCCTTATGGCAGAAAATGAAGAAGGACTAAAGAGCCTCTTGATGAATTTGATAGAGGAGAATGAAGAAGTTGGCTTAAAACTCAGCATTCAAAAACTAAGATCATGGCACCTGGTCCTATCACTTCATGGCAAATAGATGAGGAAACAATGGAAACAGTGACAGACTATTTTCTTGGGCTCCAAAATCACTGCAAATAATGATTGCAGCCATGAGGTTAAAAGATGCTTGCTCCTTGGAAGAAAACCTATAACCAACCAAGACAGCATATTACAAGCAGAAACATCACTTTGCTGACAAAGGTCTGTCTAGTCAGAGCTATGGTTTTTCCAATAGTCATGTACGGATGTGAGAGTTGGACTATAAGGAAAGCTGAGTGCCAAAGAATAGATGTTTTTGTACTATTGTGTTGGAGAAGACTCTTGAGAGTCCCTTGTACTGCAAGGAGATCAAACCAGTCAATCCTAAGAAAATCAATCTTGAATATTCATTGGAAGGATTGATGCTGAAGCTGAAGCTCCAATACTTTGGACACCTGATGAGAAGAACTGACTCATTAGAAAAGACCCTGATGGTGGGAAAAATTGAAGGTGGAGGGAAAAGGGGACTACAGAGGATGAGATGGTTGGATGGCATCACTGACTCAATGGACATGAGTCTGAGCAAGTTCCACGAGTTGATGATGTACAGGGAAGCCTGGCCTGCTGCAGTGCATGGGGTCACAAATAATCAATCAGACATGACTAAGCAACTAAACTGAACTGATACACAGAGTTCAGTTCAGTCACTCAGTCGTATCCGACTCTTTGCGACCTCATGGACTGCAGCACGCCAGGTGTCCTGTCCATCACCAACTCCTAGAGTTTACTCAAACTCATGCCCATTGAATCAGTGATACCATCCAACCATCTCAAACTCTGTGGTCCCCTTCTCCTCCCATCTTCAATCTTTCCCAACATCAGGGTCTTTTCAGATGAGTCCGTTCTTCACAGCAGGTGGCCAAAGTATTGGAGTTTCACCTTCAACATCGTCCTTCCAATGAACATTCAGGACTGATTTCCTCTAGGATGGACTGGTTGGATCTCCTTGCAGTCCAAGGGACTCCCAAGAATCTTCACCAACACCACAGTTCAAAAGCATCAGTTCTTTGGCACTCAGCTTTCTTTATAGTCCAGCTCTCACATCCATACATGACTACTGGAAAAACCGTAGCCTTGACTAGATGGACCTTTGTTGGCAAAATAATGTCTCTGCTTTTTAATATGCTGTCTAGATTGGTCATAACTTTCCGTCCAAGGAGTAGGTGTCTTTTAATTTCATGGCTGCAGTCACCATCTGGAGTGATTTTGGAGCCCCCCAAAATAAAGTCTGCTACTGTTTCCACTGTTTCTCCATCTATTTGCCATGAAGTGATGAGATCGGATGCCATGATGTTTATTTTCTGAATGTTGAGCTTTAAGCCAACTTTTTCACTCTCCTCTTTCACTTTCATCAAGAGGCTCTTTAGTTCTTCTTCACTTTCTTCCATATACAGAAGATACACAGAAGAACTGTATAAAAAAGCTCTGAATGACTTGGGTAACCATGATAGTGTGATCACTGACCTAGAGCCAAACATCCTGGAGTGTGAAGTCAGGTGGGCCTTAGGAAGCATCACTTTGAACAAAGCTAATGGAAGTAATAGAATCCCAGCTGAACTGGAATGATGCTGTTAAAAGTGTTGCACTCTAAGCCAGAAATTTTGGAAAACATCACAGTGGCCACAGGCCTGCAAAAGGTCAATTTTCATTCCACTCCCAAAGAAAGACAATGCCAAAGAATGTTCAAATTACTGTACAACTGCACTAATCTCAATGGTAGCAAGATTATGCTCAAAATCCTATGCAGTAGGCTTCAGCAGTACATGAGCCAAGAACTTCCAGATATACAAGCTGAAATTATAAAAGGCAGAGGAACCAGAGATCAAATTGCTGACATTTGTTGGACCATAAAGAAAGCAACGAATTCAAATAAAACATATGCTTCATTGACTATGCTAAATCCTTTGACTGTGTGGTTCACAACAAACTGTGGAATATTCTTAATGAGATAGGAGTACCAGACCACATTACCTGCCTCCTGAGAAACCTGTATGCAGGTCAATAAGCAACAGTTAGAACTGGACATAGAACAATAGACTGGTTCCAAATTAGGAAAGGAGTATGTCAAGGATGTATATTGTCACCCTGCTTATTTAACTTATATACATCATACAAAATGCTGGGCTGAGTGACTCACAAGCTGGAATCAAGATGGACATGTGGATGGACATGAGTTTGAGCAAGCTTTGGGAGATGGTGAAGGACAAGGAAGCCTAGCATGCCTAGCATACGACCATGGGGTCAGAAAGAGAGGGGCATGAGTTAGTGACTGAACAACAAGAACAAATTATTAATGACCTGTATCTCTTATGTGCTTAAGAGAAAACTACATGTTATATGACTAAAAATAAACTATTTTGTTCTGTTTTTTTTTTTTTTAATTTTCATACCAGAAAATGTCCTTACTATTTTATGGGTGAATGTAATAATACCTATGTATAGATATTCTTTTTAAAATCAGTTCTTTTTAAGTATTATATGCATACAACAAAATGCATCAAAGTATACATTTCAATTCAATGCCTTTTATTGTATGCAAATTATACTTCAATAAATGTGATTTTTTTTATGTCAAGGATTGTCATGATTTGTTGCCTATTGCTAAAGTAGTTCATAGAAGGTCAAGAAAAGTCAGGAGAAAGGGATGGATGCACTGGGCAGGCACAGAAAATAAATAGCTAGGTGGACCTGGGAGGGTAGAAAGTTTAAAGTACAAGAGATTTAGAAGAGATCATTTTTATAAGACTTTTGTCTTTATTATTTGTTTTTTAGCTTGATTTATTTTTTTTACTGTAAAAAGACTGTATTTTTATTTTTATTTATTTAATACTTTATTCTACTTTACAATACTGTATTGGTTTTGCCATACATTGACATGAATCAGCCACAGGTGTACACGATCTCCCAGTGCCGAAGCCCTCTCCCACCTCCCACCCGACACCATCTCCCCAGATCATCCCGTACACCAGCCCCAAGCATCCTGTATCCTATATTGAACATAGAATGGTGTTTCATTTCTTATATGATAGTATACATGTTTTTCAGTGCCATTCTCCCAAATCATCCCACCCTCTCCCTCTCCCTCAGAGGCCAAAAGTCCATTCTGTACCTCTGTGTCTCTTTTGTTGTCTCACCTGCAGGGTCATCATTACTATCTTTCCAAATTCCATATATATGTGTCAGTATACTGTATTGGTGTTTTTCTTTCTGGCTTACTTCACTCTGTATAATCGGCTCCAGTTTCATCCATCTCATTAGAACTGAGTCAAATTTATCCTTTTTAAGGGCTGAGTAATACTCCATTGTGTATATGTACCACAGCTTTCTTATCCATTCATCTGCTGATGGACATCTAGGTTGTTTCCATGTCCTGGCTATTATAAACAGTGCTGCAATGAACATTGGGGTACATGTGTCTCTTTCAATTCTGGTTTCCTCGGTGTGTATTCCCAGCAGTGGGATTGCTGGGTCATAAGGCAGTTCTATTTGCAATTTTTTAAGGAATCTCCACACTGTTTTCCATAGTGGCTGTACTAGTTTGCATTCCCACCAACAGTGTAAGAGGGTTCCCTTTTCTCCACATCCTCTCCAGCATGTATTGCTTGTAGACTTTTGGATCACAGCCATTCTGACTGGTGTGAAATGGTACTTCATTGTGGTCTTGATTTGCATTTCTCTGATAATGAGTGATGTTGAGCATCTTTTCATGTGTTTGTTAGCCATCCTTATGTCTTCTTTGGAGAAATGCCTGTTTAGTTCTTTGGCCCATTTTTTTGATTGGATCGTTTATTTTTCTGGAGTTGAGCTGCATAAGTTGCTTGTATCTCTTTGAGATTAGTTGTTTGTCAGTTGTTTCGTTTGCTATTGTTTACTCCCATTCAGAAGGCTATCTTTTCACCTTACTTATAGTTTCCTTTGTTGTGCAGAAGCTTTTAATTTTAATTAGATCCCATTTGTTTATTTTTGCTTTTATTTCCAGTATTCTGGGAGGTGGATCATAGAGGATCCTGCTATGAATTATGTCGGAGAGTGTTTTGCCTATGTTCTCCTCTAGGAGTTTTATAGTTTCTGGTCTTACATTTAGATCTTTAATCCATTTTGAGTTTATTTTTGTGTATGGTGTTAGAAAGTGATCTAGTTCCATTCTTTTACAAGTGGTTGACCCGTTTTCCCAGCACCACCTGTTAAAGAGACTGTCTTTACTCCATTGTATATTCTTGCTTCCTTTGTCGAAGATAAGGTGTCCATATGTGTGTGGATTTATCTCAGGGCTTTCTATTTTGTCCCACTGATCTATATTTCTGTCTTTGTGCCAGTACCATACTGTCTTAATGACCGTGGCTTTGTAGTAGATCCTGAAGTCAGGCAAGTTGTTTCCTCCAGTTCCATTCTTCTTTCTCAAGATTGCTTTTGCTATTCAAGGTTTTTTGTTTTTCCATACAAATCTTGAGATTGTTTGTTCTAGTTCTGTGAAAAATACTGCTGGTAGCTTGATAGGGATTGCATTGAATCTGTAGATTGCTTTGGGTAGTATACTCATTTTCACTATATTGACTCTTCCAATCCATGAACATGGTATATTTCTCCATCTATTAGTGTCCTCTTTGATTTCTTTCATCAGTGTTTTATAGTTTTCGATATATAGGTCTTTAGTTTCTTTAGGTAGGTATATTCCTAAGTATTTTATTCTTTTCGTTGCAATGGTGAATGGAATTGTTTCCTTAACTTCTTTTTCTACTTTCCCATTATTAGTGTATAGGAATGCAAGGGATTTCTGAGTGTTGATTTTATATCCTGCAACTTTACTATATTCATTGATTAGCTCTAGTAGTTTTCTGGTCGAGTCTTTAAGATTTTCTATGTAGAGGCTCATGTCATCTGCAAACAGAGAGTTTTACTTCTTCTTTTCCATTTTGGATTCATTTTATTTCTTTTTCTGCTCTGATTGCTTTTGCCAAAACTTCCAGAACTATATTGAATAGTAGTGGTGAAAGTGGGCACCCTTGTCTTGTTCCTGACTTTAGGGGAAATGCTTTCAGTTCTTCACCATTGAGGATAATGTTTGCTGTGGGTTTGTCATATATAGCTTTTATTATGTTGAGGTACGTTCCTTCTATTCCTGCTTTCTGGAGAGTTTTTATCATAAATGGATGTTGAATTTTGTCAAAGGCCTTCTCTGCATCTATTGAGATAATCATATGGCTTTTATTTTTCAATTTGTTAATGTGGTGAATTACATTGATTGATTTGCGGATATTGAAGAATCCTTGCATCCCTGGGATAAAGCCCACTTGATCATGATGTATGATCTTTTTAATGTGTTGTTGGATTCTGATTGCTAGAATTTTGTTAAGGATTTTTGCATCTATGTTCATCAGTGATATTGGCCTGTAGTTTTCTTTTTTGTGGCGTCTTTGTCAGGTTTTGGTATTAGGGTGATGGTGGCCTCATAGAATGAGTTTGGAAGTTTACCTTCCTCTGCAATTTTCTGGAATAGTTTCAGTAAGATAGGTGTTAGCTCTTCTTGAAATTTTTGGTAGAATTCAGCTGTGAAGCCGTCTGGATCTGGGCTTTTGTTTGCTGGAAGATTTCTGATTACAGTTTCAATTTCCATGCTTATGATGGGTCTGTTAAGATTTTCTATTTCTTCCTGGTTCAGTTTTGGAAAGTTGTACTTTTCTAAGAATTTGTCCATTTCTTCCAAGTTGTCCATTTTATTGGCATATAATTGCTGATAGTAGTCTCTTACTGTTCTTTGTATTTCTGTGTTGTCTGTCATGATCTCTCCATTTTCATTTCTAATTTTGTTGATTTGATTTTTTTCTCTTTGTTTCTTGATGAGTCTGGCTAATGGTTTGTCAATTTTATTTATCCTTTCAAAGAACCAGCTTTTTGCTTTGTTGATTTTTGCTATGGTCTCTTTTGCTTCTTTTGCGTTTATTTCTGCCCTAATTTTTAAGATTTCTTTTCTTCTACTAACTCTGGGGTTCTCTATTTCTTCCTTTTCTAGTTGCTTTAGGTGTAGAGTTAGGTTATTTATTTGGCTTTTTCTTGTTTCTTGAGGTATGCCTGTATTGCTATGAACTTTCCTCTTCGCACTGCTTTTATAGTGTCCCACAAGTTTTGTGTAGTTGTGTTTTCATTTTCATTCATTTCTATGCATATTTTGATTTCTTTTTTGATTTCTTCTGTGATTTGTTGATTATTCAGAAGGGTGTTTTTCAGCCTCCAAATGTTGGAATTTTTAATAGTTCTTCTCCTGTAGTTGAGATCTAACCTTAGTGCATTATGGTCAGAGAAGATGCTTGGAATAATTTTGACTTTTTGAATTTATCAAGGTTATATTTATGACCCAGGATGTGATCTATCCTGGAAAAGGTTCCGTGTGCACTTGAGTAAAAGGTGAAATTCATTGTTTGGGGGTGAAATGTCCTATAGATATCAATTAGGTCTAACTGGTCTATTGTATCATTTAAAGTTTGCGTTTCTTTGTTAATTTTCTGTTTAGTTGATCTGTCCATAGGTGTGAGTGGGGTATTAAAGTCTCCCACTATTATTGTGTTATTATTAATTTCCCCTTTCATGCTTGTTAGCATTTGTCTTATATATTGTGGTGCTCCTATGTTGGGTGCATATATATTTATAATTGTTATATCTTCTTCTTGGATTGATCCTTTAATCATTATGTAGTGGCCTTCTTTGTCTCTTTTCACAGACTTTGTTTTAAAGTCTATTTTATCTGCTATGAGTATTGCTACTCTTGCTTTCTTTTGGTCTCTGTTTGCGTGCAATATCTTTTTCCAGCCCTTCATTTTCAGTCTGTATGTGTCCGTTGTTTTGAGGTGGGTCTCTTGTAGGCAGCATATATAGGGATCTTGGTTTTGTATCCATTCAGCCAGTCTTTGCCTTTTGGTTGGGGCATTCAACTCATTTACATTTAAGGTAATTATTGACAAGTATGCTCCTGTTGCCATTTATTGTTTGGGGTTCAGGTTTATATGCCCTTTTTGTGTTTCCTGTCTTAAGTCTATCCTTTAGTATTTGTTGGAGAGCCGGTTTGGTGTTGCTGAATTCTCTCAGCTTTTGCTTGTCTGTAAAGCTTTTGATTTCTCCTTCATATCTGAATGAGATCCTTGCTGGGTACAGTAGTCTTGGCTGTAGGTTATTATCTTTCATCACTTTAAATATGTCTTGCCATTCCCTCCTGGCCTGAAGAGTTAAGATCTGCAGTTATTCTTATGGGGATCCCCTTGTGTGTTATTTGTTGCTTTTCCCGTGCTGCTTTTAATATTTGTTCTTTGTGTTTGGTCTTTGTTAATTTGATTAATATATATCTTGGGGTGTTTCACCTTGGGTTTATCCTGTTTGGCACTCTCTGGGTTTCTTGGACTTGGGTGATTATTTCCTTCCCCATCTTAGGGAAGTTTTCAACTATTATCTCCTCAAGTATTTTCTCATGGTCTTTCTTTTGTCTTCTTCTTCTGGGACTCCTATGATTCGAATGTTGGAACGTTTCATATTGTCCTGTAGGTCTCTGAGGTTGTCCTCATTTCTTTTAATTCGTTTTTCTTTTTCCCTCGCTGATTCATTTATTTCTACCATTCTATCTTATATTTCACTAATCCTATCTTCTGCCTCCATTATTCTACTATTTGTTGCCTCTAGAGTGTTTCTGATCTCATTTATTGCACTATTCATTAAATGTTGACTCTTTTTATTTCTTCTAGGTCCTTGTTAAACCTTTCTTGCATCTTCTCAATCCTTGACTCCAGGCTATTTATCTGTGATTCCATTTTTATTTCAAGATTTTGGATCATTTTCACTGTTAATATTCAGAATTCTTTCTCAGGTAGATTCCCTGTCTCTTCCTCTTTTGTTTGGTTTGGTGGGCATTTCTCCTGTTCCTTTACCTGCTGGGTATTCCTCTGTCTCTTCATCTTGGTTATATTGCTGTGTTTGGGGTGGCCTTTCTATATTCTGAGAATTTGTGGAGTTCTCTTTATTATTGAGCTTCCTCACTGTGTGTGGGGTTGTATCAGTGGCTTGTCAAGGTTTCTTGATTAGGGAGGCTTGTGTTGGAGTTCTGGTGGGTGGAGCTGGATTTCTTCTCTCTGGAGTGCTGTGAAGTGTCTAGTAATGGGTTATGAGACATCAATGGTTTTGGAGTATTTTGAGCTGCCTGTATACTGAAGCTCAGGGGCGTGTTCTTGTGTTGCTGGAAAATTTGTGTGGTATGTCTTGCTCTGGAACTTGTTGGCCCTTGGATGGTGCTCAATTTCAGTGTAGGTATGAAGGCGTTTGATGAGCTCCTATTGGATAATGTTCCCTGTATTCAGGAATTCTCTGATGATCTCAGGATTTGGACTTAAGCCTCTTCTCCATCTATACAGCACTGATGTTAAAACATCTAGGTTAAAGATGATAGGTTTCTCCACCTTGAGGGTCACCCCTAGAGGATCACTGAGTTACTTGGAGGAGAGAAGAGGGAGGGGGTAGTTAGAGGTGACTGGAATGGGATGAGGTGGAATCAAAAGAGGAGAGAGCAAGCTAGCCTGTAACCACTTTCTTGTGTGCGCTCCACAGTCTAGACCTCTCAGAGGTGGTCACAGAGTTATGCAGGGAAGAGAAGAGGGAGGAAGTAGACAGAGGTGGCCAGGGGGATAAAAGAGGGAGATGAAAAGGAGGGATACAGATCCGACCAGTAACCAGTTCCCTGAGTGTTCTCCACCTTCTGGAACACACAGAGATTCATAAAGTTGGGTAGAGAAGAGGAGGGGTAGGGGAGGAGACAGAGGCCACCTGGTGGAGAAAAAAGAGAGTCCAAAGGAGGAGAGAGTGGTCAAGCCAGTAATCTCGCACTCATGCAGAATTGGGTACTGAAGATTAGGCTTTTAAATGTACAAAATTGGCAACAAATACCAAAATGCAAAGATTAAAAATCTGGAGTAGAGATTGGATTTTCAAAAATAAAATATTAATGGAAAGAAGAAGAGGGAGAAAAAAAGAAAAAAAAAGCCACCAGAATTATTAAAAGACAACTACCTCCACCACAAAAAGACTATATACTGCATTTGCTTTAAAAAATAGGGGTTTTTTTGAAAAGTAATAATAGGTTATAAAAATAATAAATAGAGATATAGAGGACTTAAAAATTTAAGAAAGTTTAAAAAAGAAGACAAAAAGAAGGAAAAATTTTTTCAAAAACTTTTTTTAATTCTTAAAAAAAAAGAAAAATCATGCTTCCACATCAACCTCAAAAAAAAAAAAAAATTGATCATAAAAGTAGTAAAGGTATATCTGGCCCTTTCTCTGGTGTTGTGGGCTGTGTGGGGTCACTACCAAGGCAGTTCCCTCTGTTTAACTTCCTCTGTTTGATGGTCTCTTCCATGTCTGATTTCCGTCTTGACACAGGGAGGGTGGTGATGGACTCTACACTGGGCTTGCCCCTGCTCGTGGCACACACCACTCAGGTTCTATGTTGCTCTGCTGGATAACTGTCTGAGGCCTGCCCTAGGCTTCATGCAGCTCCCCGGTCTAAGCCACTCTGGCTCGGCGCTCAGGAAGCCCTCTGAGGCGCAGATTTGGTTGGGCCTGCGCTTTGTGCCCTTCCCAGGTCCGAGTAGCTGTGATTTCTGGCCTTTCCGGGCTGCTCAATTTTCTGGGAGTACCGCTGGGGCTCCTTCTCAGGCAGATGATGACTGTCCAGAGCCCCCCAGAAGTCTTAGTTAGCAAAGAAGGCTGCTTGCAATTTGGTAGGTAATGTCTCTCTTGAGCTGCGATTGCCCCCTTCTAGCACTTAAGGCTCTGGCTGCCTGTCACCGGGAGGGGGATGGTCTGCAGCCGGCCATTTCCGAGCCATCCTTTGTTCTGTGCACGGGCCTGTTGGTGTCTTATGTTCGAGCGTTTTGCGTGGTAGCTATCCCACAGTCTGGTTTGCTAGTCCAAGTTAGTTCATTCTGGCCACGCGTGGACCCGATTCTGGCCGCGTTACCACCCAGTTCTCGAGAAAAGCCCTGCAGCCTGCGTCTCCGTAGCCCAGTTCTTAGAAAGCTCTGCCACTTGTGCCTCCTGCTCCGTTTGCACTGCTTATCTGCTGGGGGATTTACTGTTGGACTCGTGATCTGTTGGTTTTAATTATTTATTTATTTTTCCTTCCTGTTTTGTTGCCCTCTGTGCTTCCAAGGCTCGCCACAGACTCGGCTGCAAGAATGTTTCCTGGTGTTTGGAAACCTCTCTTTTAAGAGTCTCTTCCTGGGATGGGATTCCCTTCCTGGGACGGGATTCCCCTTCCCAGGACGGGGCTCCCTCCCTACCTCCTTTGTCTCTTTTTTGTCTTTTATATTTATTCCTACCAGTGATCTGCTTTGCTGGATGCCTGGATGCCTGATGTCCTCTGCCAGAATTCAGAAGTTGTTTTGTGGAATTTACTCAGCGTTAAAATGTTCTTTTGAGTGGTGTCCCCGTCCTATTCCTCCGCCATCTTTTTCCTTGACTTTTGTCTTTAAAGTTAAGATGCTGAATTTAATATCAGGATCTCTGCAGCATTTTTGAGGAGGGCACTAAAATTAAGAGAAAAGAAAGTTTTGCTTTGCAGAATCTACCTGATGAGCCTCAGTTTCATTCTGGTCCCACTGCCTTTTTCATGTAGACACCTGTATTTGCCACAATGCTCTCATCCAGTGACTTTGCATCTGCTTCTTGGGAGCTTGTGGTCCGAGTTGATCATCCAAATGAAGAGGAGCAGAAGGACATCACACTGAGAGTGTCTGGAGACCTGCACATTGGGGGAGTGATGCTCAAGTTAGTGGAACAAATAAGTAAGTTTCTGCTTATTTATGGTTTCTCTACATTTGAAACCCTCTATGTTGCATCATCACTGAATGACTGAACTAGGCTGTCTGACTAAGTTTTTCTGATCATCCATCTTGCAATGGCCCCTTTCTGCAGGAAGAAGAGAAATGGGGAGCCCTGAAGGAGCCCAAACAACCCCCTGACCCCCTCTGTCAAAACTTGAGTCTTTGGTAGCAAACTGAAGCTCCCCAGTAGGTGTAATAACCTATTTGCACTGGAATGAGGTCACCCTCCATGGTGACATCTAGGGTAACCTTAGACCACACCTGGGGCCTTAGACTTACGTTTTGTCAATGCTTGATTGCTCTATGAGCAAGCAGCCTGGTACCAGTGTCCTTACCCACCGTTTGCTGCTAGCCCTTTTTTAAACAAAGAAAGAAGTCTTCAGGGTCAGAGTCTTCACATCAGGAGTCAACATGATGGATCTAGAGTTTAATAATGTTTTATTTTCTTTGCATTTATTTTTTTGTCTTCTATTTAAGACCACAGATGTTGGTTTTTCACTTATACTAGTGATATAAAGTATTTTTAAGTTGTCTTCATTGGAATATAGTATACATACAAAAAGTGCAATTATCAAAAGTGTATAGTTCAGTGAATTTTCACAAAGTCATATAACCACCACCCAGATCAAGATATAAAACAGTACCTGTTCCCCACCCAAGTCCCACATCTGACACCTCCCAGCCACTGTCCCACTAAGGGTAGCTATTACCCTGAATTGTTACTCCAAAGGAATAATTTTACTTGTTTTCAAACTGTATATATGTGGAATTATACAGGATAATATACCCTAAAGCATATGCTTTCTTTCATGCCACATTATGTCTGTGAGATTTATCCATTTTATTGCATATAGTTTAGGTTCTTTGATTCTTATTGCTGAATAATATTCCATTATATGATTTTTTTCCCACAATTTATCCATTTACCTGATTGTTTATGGATATTGGGTTCTTTACATACAGGGGCTTTTATAGACAGTACCTGCGTTAGGTAAGTATAGGCATTTCTGTTGGGCATATAGATCAGAGAAAAGTTACTGAATCATAGGACTTTCCAAAATAGTTACAGCATTACAACATTTATGCTGCACTGCGCTGTGCACAGTCACTTCAGTCATATCTGACTCTTTGTGACCCCATGGACTATAGCCTGCCAGGCTCCTCTGTCTATGGGATTCTCCAGGCAAGAATACTGGTGGGTTGCCATGCCCTCCTCCAGGGAATCTTCCCAGCCCAGGGATTGAACCCACATCTCCTGCGTTGCAGGCAGATTCTTTACCACGGAGCCATGGGGGTATGTCTACAGCATTTATACTTCTACTAATAGCACTGAGAGAAAGGTTTTCTAATTTAAAAACAGAGAAAGAGGGGAGAAACCATTTTTTAAGTACTGGTGGCTCTTAATTTAGCAAAATAAAAGATTGAATATGCCTCTAACATTGGCAAAGGGGGAAAGATTCGATCTTGATGCCAAGGGGCATTGAAAAAGTGGAAGGGTTCAGTGTTGATGCTACCATTGAGAGATAAAATATTCAGCTCTGATTTTAGTGTAAACAATTTTGGAAACTGGTAATGCAGTGATACTGATAAGAGATGGACATTCCTGAGAAGGGTGAAATGTAAACTTCTCAGTAGTTCTGTGTGCACTTTGACTGGAAGCTTTTGATATTCCCTTGTGAGTGGTGTCTGAAGGATTCATCTATTTTTCCTCATTGTTGTGATGGTGTTGGTGGTGCATGGGCTTCTCTAGTTGTAGCACATGGGCTTAGTTGCCCCACAGCAGGTGGGTTCTTAGTTCCCTGATCAGGTATTAAACCCACATGCCCTGCATTGGAAGTGGGACTCTTAACCACCCGACCACCAGGGACCTGGAAGAAATCATCTTGATTAAACAAAGCCTTGCTTCTGGCCTTCCCAGAAAGGACCATGGCACTGAGGGACTTGGGAGAAGTAGCATTTCATTGTGAATAAAAGTTGTATGTTTCTGTTCCTTCCATAGTATTTAAATGTAAAGAAGGTGAGGTTCAGTTGGTCTTCTAGCTGCCTTGTCTTAGGGACTTGGACAAGAAGCCAAGAATGATGGAGCCTTGGATAGTAGGAAGAGATGAGAGTGGAAGACCAGCATTGGTTTTGGTTTTGCACATGCAGGACTTGACTCCAGGGTGCAAGTGCTTGCTCTCACTTTACTGCGTTCTGTTCTCTATTCTTGCAGACATAGCCCAGGACTGGTCAGACTTTGCCCTTTGGTGGGAACAGAAGCATTGCTGGCTTCTGAAAACACACTGGACTCTGGACAAATGTGGGGTCCAAGCAGATGCAAAGCTTGTCTTTACCCCTCAGCACAAAATGCTTCGCCTCCGCCTGCCAAACATGAAGACAGTGCGACTGCGAGTCAGCTTCTCGACGGTGGTCTTCAGAGCTGTCAGCGACATCTGCAGAGCCCTGAGTGAGTCCCCACAGGCGGGCACCTCTACCTCCTGTACTCTCAGCAAAAGAGGACAGGAAAATACACGCACTTCTGCCCGCAAGTGGTTGGCTTTACATCCCTTATTAGGAGCACTGTTTTCAAGCCCAGTTCTGGGGACTTTAGCCATTTAAGTGAAGTTAAACCAGATGGAACATTATCAGAGTAAGTCAGGTTCATTTTCCCAAAGCTTAAAGCTATTTCACAAGAGACTTGTAAACAGAAAAGACAGCTCCATTAAGATTTCCACCCCAAAAATCATTTCCCTAAGCCATACTGAAATTGTTATATTGAAGACAAACGAAAAGAGTTCCATTATCTTTATCACCATAGAGCTGATATGTCTGTGTTGTTTTTGAGATAATGGTGATGCAGTGTCTTAATTGCTTCCCTAACACTTGGCTCCAGTAAATAACTCTGTCCATAAACATCATTTGTGGAGTTTATTTTAAGAAGAAATGTACACTTAATTATGGATCAAAAATTTTCACAGCCTTTAGGGATAACACTGCCCAAACCATTTCTTCTTTCTGGAACTTCCATAATAGTAGCAAACTCTGGGTCAGGAAGTATATTTTTTGAAAGTGTATGTAGGTATATTCTTGAGTTCCAAGGCTAATATTTAGGATTTGAACACAGTATACACACTATGTGAGTGGGTGATCTATCTTCCCCATTAAACTGTAAACTGCTTATTCATTCCTTCAGCAAATATATATTTTGACTTGGCAGGCACTATGATGAGTGCTAGAGATTGGTTTGGAGAAGGCCATGGCACCCCACTCCAGTACTCTTGCCTAGAAAATCCCATGGACGGAGGAGCCTGGTAGGCTGCAGTCCATGGGGTCGCTAAGAGTCAGAAACGACTGAACGACTTCACTTTCACTTTTTACTTTCATGCATTGGAGGAGGAAATGGCAACCCACTCCAGTGTGCTTGCCTGGAGAATCCCAGGGATGGGGGAGCATGGTGGTTTGCCGTCTATGGGGTCGCACAGAGTCGGACACGACTGAAGCGACTTTGCAGCAAACATTGGTTAGCAATAAAAATAATCCAAACCCTCTGCCCTCCCTGAGCTTCCACTGTAGCATACAGAGACAGAAAATAAATCATGTAAAAAATAAGATGTTAAAAGGGGGTAGGTAATGGAGGGAAAAAATGGGAAAAAGTCTAACAATGTACACATTATTGAGAGTGCCAGTGTTGAGTGGTGCAGGCTGGTATGGTATTATATAGGATGAAGACAGCTGTTTCTTGAGCATGTCTGTTCCTAACACTTAGCACAATGCCCAGCACATATCACCTGCTTAGTAACTGCTTAGTAATTGGTTTGCTGACCAGACAAATGATTGGACGCTTCCATTACAAAAGGTAAGTTCCAGAATTTTCCTTGATGCATGGTGAGCAAATGATATAAGCACAAGGTACCTGGCTTTCAATAATATTCTAGTGAAAATTTAAAAACAGTAAATGAGTAAATAAAATGTACATTTCAGATACCACAGTAGACTAGAAACACAGATTATAGCTGGGGTCAAAAACTTGAAGTTTTTAAATAAACAGAAGCATTCATGCATTCTTTTCTTTCCAGATTACACCTTCATGGTAACTCTAAATGACTCAACTTGGCATTTCTAATAATCACTTTTTTTTTTTTTTGGCCAAGATGCACAGCATGTAGGATCGTAGTTCCTCAATGAGGGATTGAACTTTGAACCTATGCCCCCTGCAGTGAAAGTTCCAAGACCTAACCACTGAACCTCCAGGGAATTCCCTGATAATCACTTTTATATCTGACCAACTGAACTTAAATCAAATCTAGCAACAGGATGATTTTTTTTTCTCTCAAAGAAAAGATAAGATACAAACCTTGGGCTTAGATATCAGTGGAGTTTTTGTTTTGTTTTGTTACTAATGCTTCCACTGGAAATTTTTATTCATCTCCTGATTTTGTGTATGAATTATGCATTTGGAATGGTTACAGGTGTGTGTTGCAACCTGACAGGCTTGTTTACTGGTAGCTCAACAGCCAGATTCAACCTCAGCTGAACTAAGAGGTGGGGATACCTGTAGAATTAGTGCATTTACCTCCAGGAAAGCTGCCCAGAGATTCTAACATCCACATTCCTTGATTTTTACCTGGGATCATAACAGCCCAGTGTACAATCGGTTCTAATTGAAAATGGCAGTTAGAAGTATATTTGATTAATGGAGGACAGTGGGGACTGTCTTCTTAGCTTGAGTTCTCCAGAAGACCTGAGATAAGAATTCAAGTATAAATTTATTTAGAAGGTTATGCCAGGAAACACTGGCTGGGAGTGGTGAAGTGAGACTGGGAAGAGAAGGCCACTAATAAGCGAGTGTCATTAATCAGCTCACACTGTGGACAGCTGGGGCCCTCTGGAAAGTGGTGTGGTCATGCCTTGGAGCTGTGCAACCAAGGGGTAAGGGAGCTGGGGTGTTAATATACCATTCCACCAGTCACTGAGACATTGAGGGCTGCTCTTGGGGAGTGTTAACTCTCTGAACTCATGTGACTTGTTGCATCTCTGTCTGGGGAGTGAGGACTCTGGCATCCAGAGCAGGCCCTTGGATAAAGAGATACTTCCTAGTTACCACTGAAAGGAGGTCAGAGTGCACCAAAATGGGAAGGGCCAGAAGATGGACAAGGTGCTAGGATGTCTGCCACAGGGATGAGAGAAGCCACCGGACAGAGAAAGGTTCTGAGGACCACTGGTCCATAGAGAAAAGATGGAGGCCTTACTGCTTGCTAAAACCTAAAACCAGAAAAGGAAGGGGGAAGGGAAAGAAGGAAGGAGGGAGGGGAAACTGCTGGTAAGTAAATGACACAAGAACAGCGAAACACTAGGAAAGGTTTAAGGGGCGTCGAGCATGGGAGGGGGCCACCATACCAGCACTGAATGTGTTTGAAGTAGTTTCACAATAGATTCAAAAACAAACTAGAAATTTTCCTAGAATGAATCTCCCTCCACTGTTTGATCCCCAAACACCCATTCTGGGGGTCACTGATCTTCAGTTTCTTCAAAAGGAATGTCATTTAGTTCCATTTACTTCTCAGGAATTTTTTGAGAAATGGTTTCAAATGCCGAACATGACTCAAAGTCTTAGAAGGAATTTTCTTTTTACTTCTTGCTTTTCTTTTTTCTTTTTACATTTATTTTTAGATATTAGAAGAGCAGAAGAACTGTCCTTATTAAAACCTTCAGATGAATATTTTAAAAAGAAGAAGAAGAAAGACAAAAATAATAAGGAGCCCATAATTGAAGATATTTTAAACCTGGAGGGTTCTCCAACAATTTCAGGTCCATCTGGTAAGAGTCATGATAGGTGTTTCATTATTTTAATTTATTATTAAATCCAAGAATTTCTTAAAGTCTTAAGTCCTAAGAACTCTCCTCCCCTCTACTTAGCCTTTCCTCCTCTTTCCCTAATCAAGGACTAAAATTAAGGATTCCAGTGATAAGGAAAGAATATCCAATTAATTTTAGAACAGAAATTTTTTAATAAGGAATGTTATATAGCTCATTATTTTAATTGTATTTATTATGCTGCTGATGAATGAAAAACTTTAGCAGAACTGACCATGAATTTGTGAGATAAGGAAATTTGTTAGATCATTCAAATATACTTCTCTTTCTGATTCTACCTTCACATGACTCTTCCCTGAACTCAATTTAAATCTTGCATTGGATATGTAACAGGAGGGGTGATAAAAATTCTAGAAAAGTGTCATCCTTTTATTTTTACAGACATACTCAAAGATACTGCAGACCCTGTAATAAAGCGAGTTGCATAAATTTTTTTTGTTTCCCAGCACATATAAAAGTTATGTTTACACTATATTGCTACCATTAAGAGTGCAATAGCAGTATGTCCTTTTAAAATGTACATACCTTAATTTAAAATATTTTATCGCTAAAAATGCTAACATCATCTGAGCCTTCAGCAAGTCATAGTAGTAAAATGAAAGATAACTGATCACAGTGACAAATATAATAGTAATGAAAAGAAGTTTGAAATATTGGAGGAGTTACCAAAATGTAACACAGAGTCACAAAGTTAAAACCAAAAAAGAGTTAAAAAAACAAAACAAAAAAAACATATCTTCAAAGCATAGTGAAATGAGATACGCCTGTATATAAGAACGAATCTCTAGCTTGTTTGCAACACTGAGTTTCTTGCATAGTATACTCCAGTACAAAGAATGAAAGGGATTATTTATACTTCCCTTATGAAATTATATATATATGTACCTCCCTATATGTAAATTGGAGAAGAGAATGGCAACCCACTCCAGTATTCTTACCTGGAGAATCCCATGGACAGAGGAACTTGGTGGGCTACAGTCCACAGGCCGCAAAGAGTCGGACATGACTGAGTGACTTCACGTTCACTATGCAAATTAGAGTCAGATGATTTATAAACCATCAACTAGCTAAGTTCTTTAAATTGTTAAGCATTGCAATTTAAGAGATTTGCCAAAAAATAAAGTATATGCATGTATTCCATGAGAGCTCCAGTTTTCTAATAGTGTCAGAACTCACTACTGATATAAGAACATTTTGAATTATTGGGAAGAAGATAGTCCTACATTTGTCTTGGTTGATTTTGGAAGTTTTTATAGCCTGTGAGTTTCCAAGCTTTCCAGGGACTAAATATTCAGACTGGAGTTTTACCTGTGTTTAACTTCTGCCATCATTCATCTGATTTTTCTAAATGATACAAACATTTAAGTTCAAAATCCATTTTAGTACAAGCAGTGTTGATAATTATTGTTCTGAAGATTCTTATCCCAAATCTCATATCCTAGTTCGTACTTTCCTTTGCTTTTCAGTAAGTCCTGGCTTATACAGTAAAACCATGACCCCCACATATGACCCCATAAACGGAACGCCAGCATCGTCCACAATAACTTGGTTCAGTGACAGCCCTCTGGCAGAACAAAACTGCAACATCCTGGCATTCAGCCAGCCCCCACAATCACCAGAAGCACTTGCTGATATGTACCAGCCTCGGTCTCTGGCTGACAAAGCCAAGCTTAATGCAGGGTAAGGACTTAACTTGTTTTACTTCTCTGTGAACTGATGTTAATGTAGTAAGAGAGATTCTGTGGAGATGAGGCAGGGAGGGGTTGTTCAGTTCTCAAGTCAGCACACCTAGGAACTGTATACTATTCACAAAGGTCAGCACTGATTTTAGCAACAAAAAGACAAAATGTAACCATTTGTCATTTCAATACATTTAAAGTGTGACATTTACACATTGGTTTACTGGCATGTGAATGCTAATTCTTTGTTCAGACACGTGTGCAAATTTTATGGGCAGTGGGGCACGACTGAGAGACTTCACTTTCACTCTTCACTTTCATGCGTTGGAGAAGGAAATGGCAACCCACTCCAGTGTTCTTGCCTGGAGAATCCCAAGGACAGAGGTGCCTGGTGGGCTGCCATCTATGGGGTCGCACAGAGTCAGACACAACTGAAGCAACTAAGAGGCAGCAGCAGCAGATCAGCTTCTAAGTGGGCTGGTTCCCTCTCTGTGGCGGCAGGGGAGCCCCAAGTGGCCCTGCTGTCTCTGGTAGAGCACCCTTTTCCATTCTGCATTCCAATTAGTGAGTCCTTAAGCTTTGAAGCGGTCTCAGAAAATATACTCTAACTGTTTCTCAGACCACCACTTATTTCACTCACTGTTGTCCAAGTCAAGTCACATTTGTTAGCATTCCACTCCCCCAGATCCTAGTTCATACTCTCCTTTAATCCCGTGAGATCAGACCCCATGTATGTCCATCTGTCTGTCCTGCTGTGCTCTCATGCTCCCCACCCCCCCAACGCTCATGCTCATTCCTGTGTCACTGCCTAGCCTCCCACTCTCCCTCCACTTCAGGACCCTCTCCTTCCCTCCTGCTCTACTGGTCTGTCCCTGTTTGTCCTATAGGGCCCAGCCACTTCCAGTCTTCTCGGAAGATCAATCACTTCCCTCAAGTCCTGTTCTACTGCTCCAGCGTCACCTTGTGTCTTTAATATGAGGCTTGGTTACCCCACTGACTGTCAGTTCCTTTCGGATGGAGACTGCATCTTGGTTATTCTTATTCTCCCACAGGGGAATGGATGATTATATAATAGAATATTTTATATAGAAATAAAGTCAATTTATATAAACATATAAAAATACATAAAACATATAAACTGATCTTCTATATATTCATATCTAGAAGTTCAAGCCATTTTCAGTGGTACTGGAGGGCCCTCATTCCCACCTCATTTCACTGTTAACTTTTATTCTCTCCTCACCATTACCCAGTATTTATCTTTAAGACTCTAGAACTGTGCTACCCAGTACAGGAGTCACCAGCAGCATGTGGACATTTACATTTATGTTTGAATATAGTTAAAATTAAACTATGGCACTAGCTAAATCTTCAGTAGCCTTGTGTGACTAGTGGCTATTCAGTTGGACTGGGCAATATAGAATATTTCCATAGTTACAGAAAGTTCTAGACGATAAGATAGAAGCCACTTTGGGGTCAGATCACCTGATGTGGAAGTGGTCAGCAGCCAGCAAGTACACACAGCTCAAGTTCGTGTAGCAGTCAGTGACTGCAGATTCTCATTCTGGCTCCACCAGGAGGCACAGGACCTTGAACATGTCACTTAATGTTACTGAGGCTCATTTTCCTCACTGCTAAAACTAGGAAAATAATAACTGCCCTGGCTCATTCACTGATTCACTCTCAAGTGCCAGTGAGAAAATACATAAATACAAAACAGCACTTAGAAAGCTGTGTGATAAAATGGAGGCACAAGCTATTATCAAGTCACCTCCTTTACTGGGTTTAGATTATGTTACCCAGACTTTGTTCAAGGGTCTATATAGACACACATGCATACATTTACATGTATATGTATATATATCATATTATAAATACTCAAATATGTGTGTAAAATTGATTGACTTTTAAAACTCATCTTGTTGTTTTCTAGTTGGCTAGACTCCTCACGCTCCCTTATGGAACAAGGCATCCAGGAGGATGAGCAGCTGCTGTTACGATTTAAATACTACACTTTCTTTGACTTGAATCCCAAAGTAAGATACTTTTTCTCTGTTCTCTCTCTCCTTTTGAAATGTAAATGCTTTGAAATAATCATTTAGTTACCAAAATTAGGATTAATTCTTGTAACCTTCTGTTGAGCTCTGCAGGGTAAGACCAATAAGTGTATACTGGTCTCTGGATTTTCCTGTCGGTCTCTAGTGGAAATGGTGAGCTTCCCCTGAGTTAGGGAGTCTCTAAAGACCTTCATGCATGCCGTGTGCTGCCCTTCTCCACAGGGACCCAGAACAAGAAGAGAGTGAGTGGCTCACAAGCGTGAAGCCAGAGCCCTTCATGCTTAAGAAGAAAGGAGTTGTCAGGGCCAGGGTAAGAGGTGTCGGGGTTCTGGTGAAGAAGCCAGGACCCCATGATAGCACACACTTGGCTCCCCCACCACAGTGCTGAATGAGTCTTGATTGGTGAGACAGAGGGGTCACCTGGGTCAAGAAAGAACCCAGCTGGTTGCCAGCTCCCATATTAAGTGCTCATCCCCTCCCTGAAGTTTCCCAGGACAGCTGAGTGGTGAAGCAAGGCCTCTGAACGTCTGCCCTTTCTTTGCCGCAGCCCTCCCTTTTGTAGAGCTGTGAACCAGCACTTACAATGGCCCAAAGCAGAAAATACAAACTGGTCACCTGAGTGCACAGGATTGTATATTTCCACCAAAAGCTGGCTGCTTTTGTCCAGTTACCAAAGGGCTGCTCTTCGAGGAGCCTGCCAAAGTCGCCTCCTGCGCCCATCCTATCCTCGTGCATGGCAGTATCTCTCTCTTGTGCCACTGTCTTCTCCCCTAGTCCTCAGTTTAAAGCTGGTCTCCAGAGGCCTTCTGGGCTCACTGCTTCTCTAACTGGTGTCTTCTTTGAAATAAGCCCTATTTCTTGTCCTTCTGTGGAACTCTTGCTCAGTCTTTGGTTGAGATCTAGCTTTCTGCTCCTGGAGCTGGCTTGTGTCTGGAGTGCATCACTTCCATCAAACCATGGTAAGAAAGCAATTTTGGTTCTTCTTTGGTTAAATCTTGAGGAGAAATCACTGTTACAGCTTTTCCTAACCAACTGTTTTAATTTTCCTAAGGGCAATGTGAATTATACAGCTAGGAGGATTTTCTTTTGTGTTGCCTATTAGAACCAAATCTTTTTTATATATTTATTTATTTTAATTGTTGATGATTGGTTACAATGTTAATCTGATTTCTGTTATACATCAACATGAATCAACCATAGGTGTACATATGTCCCCTCCCTTTTGAAACTCCCTCCTACCTCCCCTCCCACCCATTCTCACCCCTCTAAGCTGTTAGAGCCCAGTTTGAGTTCCTGAGTCATACAGCAGATTCCCATTGGCTATCTATTTACATATGTTACTCTATGTGCATCCATGCTACCCTATTTATCTCACCCTTTCCTTCTTCTCCCCCACCCTTGTCCATAATTCTGTTCTCTATGTCTGCATCTCCACTGTTGCTCTGTGAACAGATTCCTCAGTACTGTCCTTCTAGAGTCCATATATACGTGTTAATATGTGATATTTGCTTTTCTCTTTCTGACTTCCTTCACTCTGTGTAATAGGGTCTAGGTTCCTCCACCTCATGAGAACTGACTCGCATGCATCCCTTTATGTGGCTGAGTAATATTCCATTGTATTTATGTACCACTACTTCTTTATCCATTCATCTGTCAATGGACATCTAGGTTGTTTCCATGTCTTGGCTATTGTAAATAGTGCTTCAATGAATACTTGGGTACATGTATCTTTTTCAGTTCTTTTTTCTTCAGGGTATATGCCTAGAAGTGATATTGCTGGGTCATTTGGTAGTTCTATTCCTAGTTTTTAAGAAATCTCCTTACTGACTTCCATAGTGGCTATAACAATTTACATTCCTACCAGCAGTGTAGGAGGGTTCCCTTTTCTCCACACCATCTCCAGCACTTGTTGTTTGTGTATTTTTAATTATGGCCATTCTGTCTGAGATGAAGTGATATCTCATTTGCATTTGTCTAATAATGAGTGATGTTGAACATTTCTTCATATGTTTATTAGCCATCTATGTATGTTTTCTTTGGAGAAATGTCTGTTTAGGTCTTTGGCCCACTTTTTGATTGGTTGTTTGTTTTTCTGGTATTAAGTTGTATGAGCTCTTGTATATTTTGGAAATTAATTCTTTGCCAGTTATTTTGTTTGCTATTATTTTATCGCATTCTGTGGGTTGTCTTTTCACCTTGTTTATAGTTTCCTTTGCTGTGCAGAAGCTTTTAAGTTTAATTAGGTCCCATTTATTTATTTGTTTTTATTTCTATTATTCTAAGAGGTGGGTCATAAAGGATCTTGCTATGATTTATGTCATACGGTGTTCTACCTGTTATCTTCTAAGAGTTTTATAGTCTAGTCTTACATGTAGGTCTTTAGTCCATTTCAAGTTAGTCCATTTCAAGTTTATCTTTGTGTATGGTGCTCCTAAATGTTCTAATTTCATTCTTTTTAGTTGTCCAGTTCTTCCAGCACCACTTATTAAAGAGACTGTCTTTTTCACATTGTGTATTCTTGCCTCTTTTATCAAAGATAAGTACCCATATGTGTGTGGATTTATCTCTGGGCTTTTTTTCCTATTCCACTGGTCTATATTTCTATATTTGAGCCAATACCTTACTGTCTTGATGATTGTAGCTTTGTAGTATAGTCTGAAATCAAGCAAGTTGATTCCTCCAGCTCCATTCTTCTTTCTCAAAATTGCTTTGGCTATTTGGGACCTTTTGTATTTCCATACAGAATTGTGCAATTTTTTGTTCTAGTTCTGTGAACAATGTCATTGGTAATTTGATAGGGACTGCACTGAATCTGTAGATTGCTTTGGTAGTGTAGTCATTTTCACAATATTGATTCTTCCAACCCAGGAGCATGGAATATCCCTCCATCAGTTTATGTCATCATGATACTGTACATAGAAAACCCTAAAGACACTATCAGAAAATTACTAGAACTAATTAGTGAATTTGGTAAAGTCACAGGATACAAAATCAATAAACAGAAATCACTTGCATTCCTATATACTAACAATGAAAAATCAGAAAGAGAAATTAAGGAATCAATCCCATTTACCATTGCAACTAAAAGAATAAAATACCTAGGAGTAAACCTATCTAGGAGAAGGCAATGGCACCCCGCTCCAGTACCTTTACCTGGAGAATCCCGGGACGGCAGAGCCTGGTAGGCTGCCGCCTATGGGGTCGTACAGAGTTGGACACGACTGAAGCGACTTAGCAGCAGCAGCAAACCTACTTAAGGAGACAAAAGAGCTATATACAGGAAACTATAAGACCCTGATGAAGAAATCAAAGAACCAAATCTTTACATTTCCTATGACCTCAATTTTTAGTCTCATTCCTCACTCAACTTATTCTTTCCTTGCCTAGTTTCTAGGTAACTTATTCTACCTTGTTGTGTGCTATCTATTCTAATACATAAGTTTTTTTTTTTTCTTTTCTTGAAATCTGATAACATATAAATAAAGCATATTTATGCATTTTCTAATTGCTAAGTCAGGAATGTGGCTCCATCTTGTCTGTTCAGACTTGTACCCCTATTGTTTATTTTTTCATTTATTTATCAAACAACTACTGTATGCCAAGGGCTTCTCAGGTGGCTCAGTGGTAAAGGATCTGCCTGCCAATACAGGAAATGGTCCCTGGGTCGGGAAGATCCCCTGAAGAAGAAAATGGCAACCCAACTCCAATATTCTTACCTGGAAAATCCCATGGATGGAGGAGACTGACAGGCTACAGTACATGGGGTTGCACAGAGTCGGACATGACTTAGCAACTAAACAACAAACAACAACCGTGTGCCAAGAGCTAAGATAGCAGCTGAGGACCCAAAACTGCTGGACATGATAATAAGGTTTTCAAATTTATGAAATGAAACATAAGATTAAAATCAGGAATAATTTTATTGAACTATAGTAACCCAAATGTTTTTCAAAATGGATATAAGTAAATCTCTTTCATTAATTGAATAAACAGGAATATATAGTGGCCATTCTCATAACTAGCTTAATATTGAAGTGGTGGTGATGCATGTAAGCATTATTGGAAAATAGCAACTGTAAGGAATATGAAAAAGCTGTGATTCTGGTAGTCATGAGTACTCTATAATACTGTGGTTTGTTGCTTACATTCATCATGGATGGAAATGCTAAATTTCCATTAGCAGTTGGTACAAATGAAGATGTAGTTTTTCCTCATCCAAGCTTATAGACTACCTGATTTAGACTCCCAGATTCAGAAACCCTGCCCTAGGATCACACTCCAAGTCTTATTCCTTCTAGAATAAGAGCTTTTCTCTATTCTTTGTCACCTGGCCCTTCCATTTTCTGAGCCACAGCTGATTGTGATTTCAGGACTCATACTTCCTAATTGTACCACGTTCATGAATTTTCTCCACAAACTGCAGACTCCTTGAAAATAGGGAACACTTCTGATATATCCTTTGCCCTCCACCCCTACATGTTGCAAGGATGCTAGAAAAGTGATCCTTGGTCACTTGCTCTATGATTGGGTCAGCTAGGTCTTGAAGGCCTTCCTATCAGTTTCCTTGCCAAGAGATTCTACATTAAATTCCTTGCTTTGGCAGTTAAGCTCATTGCTGAAAATAAACTCAGTCATCTACTTCTAAAAATTTGTCAGAAACATGTGACTGACATCACAGTCAAAAATTCAGACATGTCAAATCATCAGCCTAAGTTAGCAAACATGGAAGAGCAGTGTTAAATATGTGTTGTCTAAAAAGTGGAAGATTATGGAAGATTATGAGACTTCCCTGATGGTCCAGTTGTTAAGACTCCATGCTTCCAATACAGAGGGTGTGAGTTTGATTCCTGGTTGGGGAACTAAGATCCCACATGCCTCTAGGTGTGGCCAAATGTTTTTTAAAAAGTAAAAATAATTTAAAAAGTAGAAGATTAAAAAGAATCCCAGAAGGGGGCAAGCACACCAAAGGCAAAGGTCACCAGAGCCATTGTCCTAGGCTCTTTGCCTCCAGTCTCTGCTTGCTTAATTGGTGAGGAATTCTCTGTCCACAGCCCATGAACAAAATGTATTTGAATATAACATCCAAATAGCAGCTGTCAACCCAAAAATGACTGGAAGATTCAGACTAGCAGGACATGACTTTGAGGTGCAAGATGATTCCCAACCAACTAGAGTTGTGGCAGCCCTCCTTCCCTTCCCCTCCTAAAGTATAGAGTGCTATAAATGAAACCAAGTTTAAAGCTTCTACTGTATACTGGGTAGAGAATACAGAAACTTAAGATAGAGTTCATGTTTTCAAAGAATCTACAATCAAATTAAGAAGAGCAAAGATAGCACCCAGGAAACCACTGCAAATATACAGGGCACTCTGTATTTAGGAGCTAGATCAGTTAATTGGACCAGGGAACCTCTCTACTCCGGCTTTCAGAGGAGAGATACAAGCAAGCTACAGGGTGTAGGCTACTGGAACTGATTAAAATCTCAGATATATGAGAGTACTCGAATACAACATTTCAAATATATTACTTTAGAAATGCAAAAGAATCCATAAAAGGAAAGATTGATACATTTTAATTAAAAGTGAAAACTGTGTACATGGCAAAAAAACTACAAATAAGTAGGAAAATGTTATTGTAATACTTACTACAAACAAAAGGCCAGACTCTCATATATAAAGAGTTCTTCCAAATCAGTAATAAAATAGCAACAACTAAGTAGCAAAGGATGGGAACACATAGTTCATAGAAAAAGAACTACAATAGCTCTTAGTCTTATATCCACAAAGAACAAAAAGTTCCATACACTATCTTATTTATCTAGAGTGTAGAGAAACAGATTCTCTCATACATAGACTGCTTGTAGGTCAAAGTACAAATTAAGTCTCTGTGGAAGACTATTTGACAGTATCTGTCAGAATCACAATTCTGCATAGCTTTGACCCAGAAAATGTACCCTTTGGTATTTTTACCACAGTTCTACTCAAATATGTGAATCAATATGTCTGTACACAAGAAGAGTTATTATTACATTGTTTGTTTTAGGAAAAAATTGGAAACCACCTAAACATCTATCAGTAGGGAACTGGTTAGTTACATTATGATCCATTCATCTAGTGTTGTGATTAGGAAGAATGAATCAGCTTCCTTTTGATGGGAAACATGTTCAGGGAATATTATTGAGTAAAAAGGAACAAGATACAAAACAGTCAGCAGAGAAACCACCATTTGTGTGGAACAAGGAAGAAAGAAAGTTGACTTTTATTGTACACCTTTTGTCTCTTTTAAATTCATTCAAAATTAATTTCATCATTATATACTTTTTGCCCCATTTAAGGGCATTTTAAAATGTGTGCATTAAAAAAATATTTTATGACTTCAAAGCAACACTTTCCCTTTTATTAGGCTCATGTGGACTTTTTAAAGTCCAACCTGTTTGAAAAATGTTTCTTTGTTATTAACTTCCTCGTTAGGAAGCAGACAAACTCTGTCCTTGAAAGATGTGTTTTCTTCTTGATTCTGCACTCAGTCCTCAGGCCGGCAGTATATGGTTTACAAGTCTAACATCTTAGAGAAAAGTGCTATCAAGGCAGGAGGTAATCAACTAGGGCCTTCCATACTTCATACATATGTGTGTGTGTGTGTGTGTGTGTGTGTGTGTGTGTGTGTGTGTTAGCTGCTCAATCATGTCCGACTCTGCAACCCCATGGACTGTAGCCCACCAGGCTCCTCTGTCCATGGAATTCTCCAGGCATGAGTACTAGAGTGGGTTGCCATTTCCTTCTCCAGGGGATCTTCCCGACCCAGGGATCAAATCCAGCTCTCCTGCATTGCAGGTAGATTCTTTACTGTCTAGGCACAAGGGAAACCTATATAGATAGATAGATGCATATATATACACATATATATGTACACATTTACATTTGTTTTTACAAAAATAATATAACAAGGTTTACAGAATTACATGTAATCATTTTTTACTCTGGAGTAAAATGGGAATTTTAGGCCCAAAATTAGATTTAAGATTACTGAACAGAGGCCATATAGCAACACAGACGTGATAAATCTTGATCATCATATAACTAGAAATATGTTGCTTTTATCCTTATGTGGGGTCTTACACATTCCCCCATCAGTTTCATTTTAAGCAAAATACAAAAGCAAAATAGTTCACTGAAGTAATCTTTTCATTACAGTGGCACATATGCCAAATTACACTAACTGCTTGATAATCTCTATGTACTGAGGCTGTATTTTTAGCATGTGCTCATACCTACTTCATTAAATACAGCATCCAGCTAGCAACCACAAAAAAGGAATGCCTGCTATACAACAAAGAAGAAAACAACAACCTGCAGGATGGTGTCTTACAGAGTTTGTTGTTTTATAGTCACTAAGTCATGTCCAACTCTTTTGCAACCCCATGGACTGTAGCCCACCAGATTCCTCTATCCATGGGATTTCCTAGGCAAAAATACTGGGATTGGTTGTCATTTCCTTCTCCAGAAAAGGTTCATCAGTTTTAGTAAGAGGCTTAAAAGATACTAAAAGTTGCTACCCAACTAATAGAGAATCTTGAATGATTAGATCGAGTAGTAATCTTCTGAGAGCATGAAAACTATGGGAGGTAGGCTTTATTATTTTTTCATATTGTTGATTGGTGGAAGGGGAGAGAGGTTTATTGAACTGACTAGATGGGGAAAAACAGGGATTTGAGCAGTGGAGGTGGCAGAGGCCACATGTTTTGGTGATTTCTATTTTCAATTAGCCAGGAGACAAAGGAAATCAAGGGCCAAGGAGAGGGCAGCAGTAGCCAGTCCCCACCACGGAAAAACGTGTTTCTGAATCACTGAAACCCCTGAAAGAGTTCTCAGGGAAAACCTTTTGGGGCCCCTGTTAGCAAATGAACCTGGAAAAGACCCAGGACCCTGTGCTCGGTGGGAATGCAAACAGTCCAAAGAGGAAAGTCCAGAGCTCTTTGGATGCAGCAGATGATCTGGGGTTCCTCAGCAAGAGCCAGGCCTGGCCCAGCCTGTTCTCCTGATGTCAGTCTGGAAAAGTAGGCAACTCTGATTAACCAATACTTTCAAAGAATTGTTTTATGAGACTTGGGAATGGAAAGGCGATAAGTAGTTTAAGGTGTGGAAGCACTTATTCAATTTTTTAAATCTGTACTAACTGCTAAGCCTGTACTGAGAGCTAAGCCTTCTTGGGTGATTTAATTTACTTTCACTAAGCAAACAGAGAAGGAGTGATAGGTAGACCAATAGATACATACATGCATACAGATATATATAAATATGTATATGACAAATGCCAGTTTATGAGCCCAATTCAGATTTCAACACCTGCACATACTATTTAAATTGTGTGTGTCAGCTTGAATTAAGGGCAGGGCCCTTTTGTGGGGAGATGGTTGGGAGTTGGTTGCCTGGTTTTTTGGTGTGCACTGTGTGTATGTGTGGTTTTTGTAGTTTTCATGTCTTTGGATGGTAGTATAACTGACATGCCATAAAATTCACCCATTGTAAGTATACAGTGTAATTTTTAGTAAATTTACATAGTCATGTAGCCGTCACCACAATCTTATTTTAAAATACTTGCATCACGCAAAAACGTTTCCGGTCATACCCATTTGTGGTCAGTCTCTGTCCCCAGCCCCAGCCTGCACCTGATCTACTTTCTGTCTTGAGTTTTGCCTTTTCTAGAAACTTCACATCTGGAATCATACAGTGTGTAGCTTTTGTCTGGATTCTTTCACTCGGCATGATGGCTTCGATGTGTATCATCTGTGTTTTTGCCTGAGTGGTGTCCCATCATGTGGATGGATACATGCGGATACATCTTGTTTATTCATCTTCAATTTGAGAAGCATTCGAGTGTTTCTGATTTGGAGCTGTTATGAATAATGCTGCCATGAATGTTTTGCTGTGTGTCATATTTCAGTTTGTTTTTGGAGGATTCTGGGGCGAACGCCTGAGGGTTTCCATGACACCTGCCAAAGTGAAGAAAACAAGGACAGTCTTCCTTGAGATTGTTATTATTCTAGCCTCCTGAAGACCACACACTTGGATCTGCATTTGCCCTCCTTTCCAAGCAGTTTTAAAAGCAGTGAGAAGGAGGAAGCCTGCGGGCAGTCACAGTCCCCTGTGCAGAAAGTCAGTGCAAGAGGAAATGTGGACTCATGCTAACCAACCAACGATAAACCTGTTTACACACACTGAATGTCTTTCTAGTTCTCCACCATGTTTTCTTCCACATTTTTATCTTTTTTAAAGGATACAGTATAAACTCAATATGAAGGGAAAAAAAGAAAATCAAACAAAGGAGTTACTGTTTAATTGGAACAGAATTCCAGTTTTGCAAGATGAAACAAGTTCTGGAGTCAGGTGGTGGTCAATGCGAGTGTACTTAATGCCACTGTGTATACTTAAAAATGGTTAAGATGGTAAATTTCATATGTATTTTTTAAAGCAATTTTTAAAAATAAAACATACAAAGGAAGTAGTTACAGTAAAAATGGAAAGTAATCCCTTACCAAATCTTTCTCCCAAGAGGTAGCCATGTTTAACAGCTTAATGATTAACCATCCTTGCAGATTTTTTCACTTACATTTATAAACATGCATTTGCTTTGAAGCTTGCTTCTTTTTTACTTTATATCAGCTGTATTTTCATGTCAGCATATATGTATCTGACTCACTTTTTTTAACTACTATAAAATAATCAAAGAAAAGGCTAAACCATAGTTTATCAGGACCTGTAGGTTGCTTATCTTTGATGAATGCTTTGTATCTCTTTAGAATAGTAACCATGGACATGCTCATGAAAGGGCAAAAGACATTTAAAGATCCCGCCAGAGTGCTTCCTACTGACATATGTGTAAGTGCCAGTTTATACTACATCCTCACCAATACCACACATTATCAGTACTTAAAACCTAGATAAATCTGATAGGAAAATAGAAATTATGTCATCTGGTTTTAGTTTTAATTCTCTGATTATTAGTGAGGTCAAGCATATTTTCCAATGTTTATGTGGCCATTTTGGTTTCATCTGTGAATTGCCTGTTTATATATATTTGCCCCATTTTTTATTGAATTCTTTATATTTTTCATATTGATTTATAGGAGCACTTATTTATTGCAAATATTTTCTTTCAATCTATATCTTGTCTTAACATATAATCTTCTCTAGGGTATTTTTGCCATTAAAAATATTTAAATGATTTTAAAATGATTATAAAGTCAGCCTTATGCATCATAAACTAAAGGCTTCCTGTCTTGCTTAGAAAGGGCTTCCTCTCTGAAAGATAACAGAGTTTTCTATTGTGTTTCCTTCTAATAGTTTTGATTGTTATCTTTAGATTTTTAAATATAATATGCCTTTAGATATAAAATCATATACCATCCATTTCACATACCAACATTTCACTCATTTAAAATGTACAAGTCAGTGGTTTTTAGTATATTCAGAGTTGTACAACCATTACTACTATGTAATTTCAGAGCATTTTCATCATTCCATCAGAAAACCTTATCACCCATTAGGAGTCTCTTCCCATTTCCCTCCAATTTTCCCAGTCCTTAACAACCATCAGTCTACTTTCTACCTCTGTGGACTGGCCTGTTCTGGACATTTCATGTAAATGGAATTATACAGTATACAAAATACATGGTACTTTGTGACAGTTTCTTTCCTTTAGCATATTTTCAGGGTCCATCTGTATTGTAGCATGTTATCAGTATTGTATTTCTTTTTACTGCCAAATAATATTCCGTTATATGTATATGCCACATTTTATCATGGACATCTGAATTATTTCTATTTTTTGGTTATTATGACTAATGCTGCTGTGACCATTCATGTACACATCTGGGGGTTTTTCCTTTGACTTTTTTTAATTGTGCTAAAATATACAAAATATAACATTTGCCATTTTAATCATCTTTAGGTCTACAGTTCAGTGGCAAGAAGTATAGTCACAGTGTTGTGCAACGATCACCACTATTTCCAGAACTGTGTCATCTTCCTGTACAGAAATTCTATACACATTAAACGAAACTCCCCATTTTCTCCTTCCTCCAGGAGCTAGTAAACTCTATTCTACTTCCTATCCGTATGAATTTGTCTATTCTCAGCACTCCATCATATAAGTGGAGTCATACAATAGTTGTCTTTCTGTGTCTGTCTGTTTTCACTGAGCGTAATGTCTTCAAGATGCATATATGTTATAGCTTATATCAGAATTCCTGTCCTTCTTAAGGCTGAATAATACTCCTTGTATGTATATGCTTCTTTTGTTATTCATTCATCAGTTGATAGATATTTTGGTTGTTTCTACTTTTGGGCTATTGTGAATAATGCTACTGCGAACTTTGCAGTACAAGTATCCATTCAAGTCCCTGTTTTCATTCTTTTTCAGTATATACTTATGAGTGGAATTGCTGGATCTTACTCTATGTTCAACTTTTCGATGAACTGCCAAACTGTTTCTTATGGAGGCTGCACCATTTTACATTCCACAAGCAATGCATAAGGGTTCCAATTTCTCCATATTCTTAGCAACATTTGTTATTATCTGTCTTTTAGGTTAGATTGATCCTAGTGGATGTGAAGTGGTATCACATTGTGGTTTTGCATGCTTGGATTCTTTAATCTATCTGTATACTTTGGATGTGTAAAGCTTGTGATTTTCTATCTTGTTTTCCAAATGGCTAGGCATTTTTAACAGTATTATAGGGTTGAAAGAAAGCTTCTCTTGCTTATAAAATGCCATTTTATTTTATATTGAATTACATACCTTCATTAGGTCTATTGCTAGATATTGCTTTATTGACATTTTGTCCATTGCCACAGCAATAACACACAGTTTTAGTTGCTGCCACTTTATGTTTCAATAACTGAGAGGAAAAGTACCTTCCCAACACTGCTGTTTTTCAAAATGTTCTTGGAGATATTTGAACATTGTCTTTTCCAACACACCTTGAACAGCTTGCATGAAGTTCCACTAAAAACCTTTGTCCTTGTCCACTGAAATACAGAGGGTGGGGGGTTAAGATTCTGCTTAGAATTACACAGTCTACAGATCAGCCTGGGGACCCTTCTCCTTATTTTACTTAACACATAAGCCATTCCATTAGCTGTGTTTCCCACCAACAGAAGTATGATAAGAAAGGGAAAATAATGGAGTCTAACTAAGATGGGTCAGTTTGGCCTCTTGAAGAAACTCTGGGAAATATTTTGAGAAAGAAAGTTCTTAATTCAGAAGTAAAATGAACTGGAGTAGTGGAAAGTTAGAGGGATTTCTTTCAGTTACCTGAACTAAAATGCATTGCATCTGATTAACAAGAATTGACCTCAGTTATTCTAGAACTTCTGTATCATGAGATGTAAATATGCCCCATCACACACACATATGCACACGCCTATTCTTCTCTCTAGTATGATGCTGTCCGAATAAACCAACTCTATGAACAAGCCAGGTGGGCCATTCTCTTAGAAGAAATTGACTGCACAGAGGAAGAAATGTTGATCTTTGCAGCACTACAGGTATGGGAATGCTGGTACCTTCCTCTGGAAGGAAACAAAGAAAATTTTTTCTCCTTAAAGTTTCATTTTCTTTCTACTGATTTTTTTCTTTGAAAAGGATTTGAAAATTACTGTAGTAAATTTAAGTTTAAAATATTCCTCATAACCAACCCATGCATACATCTTATAAAGCATCAGTCTTGCTATCCTCATTGCTTCCACACTATAAGGTCAACCAGTGATGGAGAAGAACTGAGTTGGAACATGACTAACCATAAATCTCAAAATAATTTACATTAAAATGTCATTTTCCCTGCATACCCCAGAGCTCTCCTTCCAGGAGATGTTCAGTATTTTCTGTCTTCATTTGTGTATGTAATAATCCTAAACTCTCTGTTTGTGTTGTAGTATCACATTAGCAAACTGTCGTTGTCCACTGAAATACAGGATTTTACAAATGAGTCTGAGGTTGATGAAGTAGAAGCAGCACTTTCTAATTTGGAAGTGACCCTAGAAGGCGGAAAAGCAGACAACACTTTGGTATGAATGTTTCTGATAACTCAGAATTGTGGCTTTGCTCTGATTGACAAATATAAATGAGCTTTTTATTATACATAAGGGAATATTTTGTCTGATTTTGAAGAAAGGAAAATACTCTCTTCCTCAGACAAACTTAAACTTGACTAGCTTTTCTCAGATCAACTCTGTAAGTAACTGTAAGGCATTTTTATCACTCTCAATGACAATTCTTTCGTATTATATTTCTTCTTAAAGATAAGCTAGCTCGGTATGGGGGAAAGACCACTCCAGTCTCCATTTCACTAGAGTGGAACATGAGATTGGCCCTTTGACTGAAATCTAGAAGAATGAGGTAGCTGTGAAAGTAGAGAGACTGCTTCACAGATACAAAACCATGTGATCTGTTGACACAGTCATGCATTTCTTTGGGCAAGACTGTACACTGTAAAAGTTCCTGAACCCTTTTGACTTTAAGAAATAAAGAAAAACTCTCCAGTAAAACATAACGTAATAACACTCCTGCTTCTTATCCAGCAAATGTGGCTGAACTGTCAGCTGTATAATTGCAGTGCCCTGCCTTGTTTGATTCATTTGTTGGGAGCCACCCTTTTGTTTAACTTCTTCAATCATTAGTTTAGTCACATTGAATCAGAGAGGTAGATTCATTGTAATTTGGTGTAAATAATAATAGATGTAATGAGGCATTGTATTGTATTTAATGTGTGTTCTCCTATGATTAAATTCCTTAAAATAGGAAATTGGTATAATGCAAAAGCAACTACCTTATACAAATGAAATTCTCAGATTCAGAAGAGATCCAGGCCCTGAACCACATTTATGAGACCTGGGCCCCATGAAACTGGATTTCTCTTTTGTTTACTTCCTCCACTAAATACTTAACAGTGGAAAAGTCATCCTTCTTAGAACAAACGGAAAATTCCCTCTCAACGCCCTCAATATTTTTATGTGATGCCACACAATAGTCTTTTCAGTTTGAAAATAGGCACCAACCTATACCATAAAATGAACTTTGAACCAGATTCCTTCTGAGAATCAGTAGGATTCTATATATCAGTAAACTAGATATAGCTACTCTTGTACACTCTGATGTAAAAATTATGAAGTATTTTGTTTGGACATAAAAGTAGTAGTTTCTAACTCAGATTTTTAACTTGAATGATAGTATATGGTCAGTTTTTTAAATCTTTTTTCATTTTTGTAATATATGACACAGAAAGTGAAAAAATACAAAAATGTACAACTTAACAAATCAGTATTAAATTAGCAGCCAAGTTACCACTCAAATCAAGAAATAGAGCTTTACCAGTTACCCCCAGGATCCCCATAGGTGCCTAATCTCAGTCCCACCCCTCTCCCACCCTACCTCTGGGGTAACTACTGGAAATGTAGCTAGTATGACTGAGGAAGTGAGTTTTTTATTTTACTTAATTTTAATTAATTCTTATGTAAATAGTTCCACGTGGCAGGTGGCTACAGTGTGGGATAGAGTACCAGCACCACCTGTCTAACTACTGCTTGTCAAATGTTATCTGCTTTTCCTCAGGAGGACATTACTGATATCCCTAAACTTGCAGATAATCTCAGATTATTTAGGTAAGTCACCCTTGAAGAGGAAAGAAGTTACTCATAGCAAAATCTTGCAGGTAAAGAATGTAGGAGTTTAAACTGAACATCCATTAGGCAGGCTCATGGTTCAAAGGTAAGAGCACAAGCTTTGGCATCAGACAGATAAGGGATGGAGTCCTAGCTCCATAGCGCACAGCAGCAGGATGAGCTCAGGCATTGTCGTCATGTCTCTGAGCCTCAGTTTCCTGACCTGTGAAGTGGGGATATACCTCCTCTTGGGCATATTGGGAATATTAAATTAAATGATGCATATGAAGCACTAAACATGGTTCCTGGCTCATGAAATGCTGGTATAAATATGGTCAGTATCGGTAATCGTGAATGTATGCCAGACTTTCATGGTCCACCTGCTCAGGGCTCTCATACCATTTGAAGGCCCTTTCATGATGGTCTCTAGAGCTTTGGTTCCAGACTTATAGAGAGTTGGCTTCCCTAGTGGCTCAGAGAGTAAAGGATCTGCCTGCAATGCAGCAGATGTGGGTTCGATCCCTGGGTCTGGAAAATCCCCTGGAGAAGGGAGTGACTACCCACTCCAGTATTCTTGCCTGGAGAATTCCATGGACAGAGGAGTCTGATGGGCTACAGTCCATGAGGTTGCAGAGTCAGATATACACACACCTTGGTGTATCTACCTTCAGCTGTTAAAGTATTTCTGATAACCCTCCCCCCTCCCCGCCCCCGTCACCTCAGATCACTCTGAAACTATTAAAAGGAATAGAAGTTTTTACTTTCTTCACGAAGGACTGCCACATTTGTGATGGTGCCAAGGTGGGTTAGGATGAAAGGAGTAAGGTTCGTTTGAAGTTCTATCAGTTACTTTATCGTTTGTTGACTTTTCTTAACGAACTGACACTTCACTTAGTTGGCTTGAAAAGAAACACTGGTTGCTTTTGTTACCACAATTCAAAGGAAAACTTGAAAAGAATAAACAATGAATCAGATATAAATGAGAAATAAGAGTCCAAAGGTAACAGTCTTTGTCACTGGGTTTCTGCAGGGCTCTTTTTTAATGTGATCTTAGCAGATGGTCCAAACAATTGGGTCATTCATTTAACTTCTGTGGCATAAATAGTTGTAACCATGTATCATTACAGTCAAAATTACAGGAAAAAAAAACAATTTGAATCCATAAATCTATCTTTATAAATTATTAATTGTTCTTGAGAGAAATTTGGTTGCAAATTAAAATCTGTATAGAGCAAACTGAGCTCTTCACAGACCAAATGATGACAGTATTCTTCCTATAAAATGATAAATCCTAAAAAGATGATATTCTGGAAGTAAGCCCCACATCTGTATCACTTTTAAGTGATTTTTATGCTAAAACTCACAAAGTTATCCTCATATTTGGCCAGTAGACACTTTGTCTACCAAAGTTCTCAATGCATTGAATGTAATATATAATATTGTTTCTGGAAGAAAAAAAATATAGGAGGAAGGGAGGGGGGAGAGCGGAGCTGATGACACAGAAAAAGAGAAGAGAAAGGAGGAAGGAAGTTGGAGGGTGTACCTCTGCTGTTGGTGGGTATGTGACCCTTTAGGCCAGTCTTTTCTCTGGGCCTCCTGTCCTCAACAGAGCACTGAACTAGCCCTTTGGTTTTCAATTTTTTTCTTTGACAGTGAAGCTCCTTTTTCTTTCCCGCTGCTGCTACTGCTAAGTCACTTTAGTCGTGCCCGACTCTGTGCGACCCCATAGACGGCAGCCCACCAGGCTCCCCCATCCCTGGGATTCTCCAGGCAAGAACACGGAGTGGGCTGCCATTTCCTTCTCCAATGCAGGAAAGTGAAAAGTGAAAGTGAAGTCGCTCAGTCGTGCCCGACTCTTAGCGACCCCATGGACTGCAGCCCCCGGGCTCCTCTGCCCATGGGATTTTCCAGGCAAGAGTACTGGAATGGGGTGCCGTTGCCTTCTCCAAAACCACATCTATTGAACCTACATGTAAATAATGGACTTCTCTTCCTAGCAATGTGATATTTGATCTGATGCAAATCTCAATCTTGCTTGCCTATACAAAATTGATCTTGAAGTGAGACTGGGCAGTCACAAGTGAGACTTCCTCAGCTTGTAGGGAATGAAGAAGGAACCAGTTCTGTTAGCTTGGTGCAAAAGTAAATGTGGTTTTGTATTGTTGAATTTTGCCATTTGATATTGGAATACATTCTTAAATGTGGTTATGTTATATATCGTTTTAATACATATTTCTCAATTTATTTATTTTTTTTGCTAATGACATTACTTGCTGTGTATTTTACACTCATTTTAGAAATGTAAACTATGGAAGTGATATTAGACAAAAAGTAAATTCAAGCAATTTTCTGATTTGAGTTCAGAAGGGGTCATAAAGCAGCAGAGATGTTGCATAAAACCTACAGTAATGCATTTGGCTCAGGAACTGCTAATGAATGTACAGTGGCATTGAAGAGTGTTGCAAAAGAGATGAGAGACTTGAAGATGAGGAGCGCAGTAGCTGGCCATCCAAAGTTGACAACAACCAATTGAGAGCAATCATCAAAGCTGATCCTCTTACAATTGCATGAGAATGTGTGGAAGAACTCAGCATCGACCATTCTACAATCGTTTAGCATTTGAAACAAATTGGAAAGGTGAAAAGGCTTGAATTGATAGATAGGTGCCTCATGAGCTGACCAAAAATCAAAAAAATCATCATTTTGAAGCATCTTCTCTTATCCTATTCAACAGCCACCAATCATTTCTCGATTGGATTGTGACGTGCAGGAAAAAAAGTGGATTTTATATGATGACCCATAACAACCAGCTCAGTGGTTGGACCAAGAACATGCTCCAAAGAACTTCCCAAAGCCAACCTTGCACCAAAAAAATGTCATGATTACTCTTTGGTGATCTGCTGCCAGTCTGATCCACTACAGCTTTCTGAATCCCAGTGAAATCATTACATCTGGAGAAGTGTGCTCAGCAAATCAGTGAGATGCACCAAAAACTGCAACACCTGTAGCTGGCATTGGTCAACAGAAAGGGCCCAGTCCTTTACACCTAACTGCATTGCATGTCACCCAGCCAAAGCTCCAAAAGTTGAATGAATTGGGCTGCGTACGAAGTTTTGCCTCATCCGTCATATTCACCTGACCTCTTGCCAACCTTGGACTACCACTTCTTCAAGCATCTCAGCAACTTTTTGCAGGGAAAATGCTTCCACAACCAGCAGGAGGCAGAAAATGCTTTCCAAGAGTTTGTCAAATTTCGAAGCACGGAGTTTTTACATTACAGGAAAAAACAAATTTACTTCTTGTTGGCAAAAATGTGTTGATTGTAATGGTTCCTATTTTGATTAATAAAGATGTGTTTGAGCCTAGTTAAAATGACTTAAAATTCACCGTCCAAAACAGCAATTACATTTGCACCAACCTAATACAGATGCTGGAGAAGGAAATGGCAACTCACTCCAGTGTTCTTGCCTGGAGAATCCCAGGGATGGCGGAGCCCAGTGGGCTGCCATCTGTGGGGCTGCATAGAGTCAAACACGACTGAAGCGACTTAGCAGCAGTAGCAGCAGCAATACAGGTGCTGGAGAAGGAAATGGCAATCCACTCCAGTACTCTTGCCTGGAAAACCCCATGGACAGAGGAGCCTGGTGGGCTACAGTCCATGGGGTTGCAAGAGCCAGACATGGCTGAGCAACTAAACCACCACCATACCTGAATGGTCTAGTGGTTTTCCCTCCCTTTCCCTAATACAGATGAAGGGCTTCCCAGGTGACTCCTGCCAATGCAGGAGACCCAGAAGACGGTTCGATCCCTAGGTCAGGAAGATCCCCTGGAGGAGGCCATGGCAACCCACTCCAGAATTCTTGCCTGGAGAGTGCCAAGGACAGAGGAGCTTGGTGGGCTACAGTTCATAGAGTCACAAAGAGTCAGACACAACAGAAGCGACATAGCGCACACGCACAATACAAATGAAGGCTCAGTTGCACAGGGAGATTAGGCTATAGACATCAATTCTCATGGCTCAGGGCTGGGATTGTAATCCCTGTACAGAATTTAAGGTGGGGTTGCCTCCAGTGAGGCAGTGAGCCAGGACTGAAGCCACTGCCTAAAGGCAGAAACTTTTAAGAGCTGCCTTCTCTGCTTAACCGGGAATAGAAAAACTGCCCATCAGTGGAAGGAAGAGTAAGAACTTCATCTTTGCATGGAGTTCTGTGTGGGGAAATGCAATGTCCTTTGAAAAATAAGAGCCATGGTCTGTGCCACACACAGATGTAGATCTAAATTTAAATGTCTTATATGATAAAAAGAATTCTGAAAAATAAAACATACTGGTCCAAAACCACAAAAGCAATGAAACCCTGGCAAATGTAATTGCAAAAATACCTAGAGAGCTACAGAGAAAGTAAACCCCATCAAATAAACAAACAAATAAAAACCTTCCCAATAAAAATTGCTAACCCTGTGAGTTCATGAACTACCATAAAGAAAGGTCAGTAGGCCCAGTAAATAAGAGGAATAGGTAGTAGAACAATCTGAAGAAACCATAAAATGAGTATGTTAAGATATCATTAAATATACTGAAAGGTAAACATTTTAATGAAAGGTAATACTAGAAACTCTAGAAAAGAAAAACATAGTCACAGAAAATTGAATACATGTGTTAAACATCAAGCTTAAAACACAGCTAAAGGGAAGCCCCTGTCAATCCCATGTTTAGGACTCAGATTTCACTGCCAAGGGCACAAGTTTATTCCCTGGTCAGGAATTAAGATCTCACAAGCCACACAGCATGGCCAAAAATTAAAAAAAGTTAAGAAGAGGACTTAGAAAGATAAAAGTGGAAAATATGATATAGGTAGAATAAGAGTGTTCAACTAGGAGTTTAAGAAGGAAAAAGGGTGGAGAAGCAAGCATTCAAAAGAGGATACTCCTGGACTTGCCTGATGGTACAGTGGATAAGAATCTGCTTGCCAATGCAGGAGACACAGTTTTGATCCCTCATCTGGGAAGATTCCACATGCTGCAGAGCAACTAAGCCCATGAGCCACAACTACTGAAGCCCATGCACAGCCAAATAAATAAAAAGTCAACAAATGAGAAACTCTTGGGTTAAGAGGATTGAACTGCAGAGACTGAACATTGTGGCTCTGCCTTTCTCTGAGCATTCCTTGACATAGCATACGCAAATTACAGGAAGAATTTTTTTTTGAAGGGCCATTAGATGAAGAAAATGTGATTCTTACATTGTATCCAGTTAATGAGGAAATTGTTGAAGACCATCAAGTGGAACCAGGTGTTTCCTCAACTTCAGAAGTCAAAGAGGAGGCACTGGATAGGAATGATCAAGTTCCTCCTCCTCAAACAAATGAGCTTGAGGAAGCTTGTCTGAGCTCTAGCCCGAGCTCTAGCTTTAGAAGATCAGTTTGTCCATTGCCGACCACATTGCCTCCAGTTAACAACGTGAGTCGGAAAACTGTGGTACTTGTGCCAACAACTTGAGTACCGACGGCCAGAAAATAGAAGTTTCTCGGAGACTCCAAGAACATGCTTATCCTGAAAAAGATCAGTATATTCCTAAATCATCACGGGAGGCCCGAATGCACTCATGTTCAAGGAAATACAACATGATGACCAAGAGGGGACGTATACAGAAAAGAAAGATGAGTGAGAGTGAGGAAAGGACTAACATGGTTGATGTGGTAACTTCAGCTCAGGTAGCCATGCTGCAAGAATTGCTGCAAGGGCTGTTCAGCCGAAGGCTGTGAATTCGTGTGCCCTTCTTACCTCTCAGTCCTTTCTGCCCCAAGCCTCAAGCATCCGGTGTTTTGTGGTACACGGCAGACCACTCTTGGCAGACACAGAATGTTGGGTTCACCTGCAGTTCCAAGCAGGTCAGACCTGGGTTCCCAACACCCCAGGAGGATGACCTCTTTCCTCATGACCTGGAAGATAATATGTTATGCCCTGAATGTGTTCAGAGGAATAAGAAGATTATGAAAAGATTAATCACAGTGGGGAGGAGGAAGAAACCTGGTTTGGATACATCAACAATCATTGCTTTTAAATGGGCCATGTCTTATGAGAGGGGAAGGAGTGTGAAGTGGGGAAATGGGTGATGGGGGTAATTTTATGGTAATCATGGAAACTAGATTTTTGTAGTATCAATAGTGTATTCAAAAGCAGAGACATCACTTTGCCGACTAAATTCTGTCTAGTCAAGGCTATGGTTTTCCCTGTGGTCATGTATGGATGTGAGAGTTGGACTGTGAAGAAGGCTGAGCGCCAAAGATTTGATGCTTTTGAACTGTGGTGTTGGAGAAGACTCTTGAGAGTCCCTTGGACCACAAGGAGATCCAACCAGTCCATTCTGAAGGAGATCAACCCTGGGATTTCTTTGGAAGGAATGATGCTAAAGCTGAAACTCCAGTACTTTGGCCACCTCATGCGAAGAGATGACTCATTGGAAAATACTCTGATGCTGGGAGGGATTGGGGGCAGGAGGAGAAGGTGACGACCGAGGATGAGATGGCTGGATGGCATCTCGGACTTGATGGACATGAGTCTGAGTGAACTCCGGGAGATGGTGATGAACAGGGAGGCCTGATGTGCTGCGATTCATGGGGTCGCAAAGAGTCGGACACGACTGAGCAACTGAACTGAACTGAACTATCAAATTACCGTTGTGTATCTGTAGTGGTGTGTGCGTGTTTATATGTGTGTGTGTGTGTGCTCAATCGCTGTTGTTCAGTTGAGCTTGATTCTTTGGGACCCCATGGACTGCAGTCTGACAAGCTTTGCTATCCATGGAATTTTCCAGGCAAGAATACTAGTGGAGGACTTGCCATTTCCTTCTCCAGGGGAATCTTCCTAACCCAGGGATCAAACCTGCGTCTCCTGCATTGGCAGGAGGACTCTTTACCACTGTGCCATCTGGAAAGCCCTGTACATCTGTAACGAAATGCTATATACTGGTTTTGCCTCGATTTTTTAAAATGTTAGAATTTACCAGTGGAGCCATCTGGTCTTGGAGTTTTGCTTGTTGAGAAGTTTTTGATTACTGATTCAGTCTACTTACTAGTAATCAGGGAGAAAAGGATAAATGGTGGAGAGCCCACAGTTAAAGTGACTCACATCCCAGTGATTGCTATGCTCTGTCCTCACCATCCTCAGTGTGGCCTGATGCCTTAAGTACAGATGGGAATGTCTGTATTCTGTACTTGAGGTTTACCTGAAAGTGACTGTTACTAGCTATATATTGATAGAATGCAATTTGGTTTCGTTTTAGTTAATAGATTTTTTTTTTAGCAGTCTTAGGCTTAATGCTGAATACTCCATTGTCTGGATGTACCCATTCATATCTTGAAGGCCACCTTGGTTGCTTCCAAGTTTTGGCAGCTATGAATAAAGCTGCTAAAAACAAGCAAACACAAAAGTCTATAAATAAGGCAAAATCCCATATAAAACAAATAATGCTTGAGAGTTTTTCCTAATTGTTGAGGACAAAATCCTTAAATTCAGAAATCTCAAATCCCAACAAAATAAATCAATATAAATGTACATCTTGATATGGCCCAACATTGGTAAGAGAAAGTTGTTAAAGTCTAAGAGAAAAGATAGATTTCCTACAAAAGAAAAATAGGGGCAGCAGGTTTCTTGTTGGCTGGAAGATATTTTGAAAGGACTGAGGAAAGATAAGGGCTTTCCAGCTGGCACTAGTGGTAAGAACAAGCCTGCCAAGGCAGGAGACATAAAAGACACAGGTTTGATCCTTGGTGGGGAACACCCCCTGGAGGAGGACACGGTCACCCACTCCAGCATTCCTGCACGGAACCCCATGGACAGAGGGGCTGGCAGGCTGTCATCCATGAGTGCATGCTCTGTCACTTCAGTCATGTCCGACTCTGCAACCCTATGGCTGCTCTGCCCATGGGATTCTCCAGGGAAGAATACTGGAATGGGTGGCCATGCCCTCCTCCAGGGGATCTTCCCGACCTAGGTCCACAGGGTCACAGAGTCAGACATGACTGAAGCGACCTAGCACACAGCACACAAGAGAAGACAAGTCGATCTAGAACTTTATGCCCAATCAATCTCTTCAAGATTGTACTTGCTACAAACCCTTAAATATAAATCAGGCAAGATACAATCCTAATAGTCAATTATATGTTTAATAAAAACAATGATTTATCCCCACACTGTGAGGTATAACCACTGCTGGAGAGACTGCTTTGGAATAAACATCTCCACAGCAAGGTTATAGCTGAGAGGTTATACATAAAATTCATTCATGGAATTATTCACAGTCAAGTTACTATAGCAAAGAAGTTCTAATCAGACATATACAATGTGCTATAGAAAACTGTCAGTTTGATTCAATTTATAAATGAGACTCTTTACAGTACTTTTAAAGAGATGGAGGGTGACCATGAAAATCTTTGGTCCTGCTCTAAGGCTCACTGATTATCACATGCAAAATTACCTATAAGTGTTATACTTTAAAAAAAAAAAAAACTGTTCCAAATCTATGACTTTTCTGTGATGATAAGTGGCCATTGGTAGTGAGTTTTCAGATACTTTAAAAAATAATAGATATACTTAATCTGTAATTTTTAAAGGTGATTGTAAAATGAGTATGGAACTAGATTTTGAAAGATATTAATGCCATGAAGAGAACATTTTGAGAGTTATTTGGAAATGTTTCCATTGCCACAGTGTTGCCAGTAATGATCCTGCCTATTAAAACAGTATTATCTGCTCACCTTTAAAACTTAGAAACAGAATTTTTCTGTGTTAACCAGCATCCAAATTGAGTGATAGTGTATTTGAAACACACTTATTAAAAATACTAAATTACACCATATCCTGATTAATTTGCATAAATGAGTGATTGACATCAAGGAATATGATTCAACAAAAACCTCACAAACAGATAGACGGTATTAAAATATGACTACTGTAATTAGTAAACACAGCCAACAGTGTGGTTCCTCCACTGGGGTTTGTATAACCTCTCTTCTTGAAACAAAATGAACTTTTCATATATAATTTTCAATAACTGTAAATATGTTAGGAAGTAGGTACTCAAAATATTTTAAAGATAGATTGTGCCCAGATTTGCTTTGGAGATTATGGGGCAAACTAGGAAACCATGTTAGGAAAGCTTGCCTAAATTGCAGACCCCTGTGCCCTAAACTGAACCTGCTGAATAGGACTCTCTGGGAATGGGTCCAGGCTTATATATCTCTAATAAGTTCCCGTCCATGTCTTACGAATGGCAGAGTTTGAGAGCCATTTTTCTAGAAAATAAAGTCCAATCTTAGCCATACATCCAGAGGCCCACAGTGGCCCCAGCCTGCTTGCTGTTCTTGTCCTCCTCAGCCCTGACATGGAAATGACGTAGTTTCAGAAACTGCCCCTCTGCCCTTTTCCATGGCTCAACCCAGCAGCACCCAGCATAAGGGAGATGTGCAGGAAGTGTTGACCCAACTTCTACCAGCAAGGTACCCAACTCTGACTCACCTCTGCATTTTGGACATGCAGTTGCCTGCACTTTTCTTTTTGAAATTTCTTTTCTGTTCTTCCCATCAAATGCTTATTGATCCTTCATTCTGAGTTTAAACATTGTGTCCTCTGTTACAACTCCTATATCCTTGTTGAGTGACTTACCACATATTTTTATATTTATTTACTTACACATTTCCCTCTTTAAAACGGAAGCTCCATGACGATTTGAGACTGTCTCATTTTGCTTTTATTTTTCTTTGTCATTCTTCGGGTAAAATGTATGGATTACTTTTTCATTTATTTTTATTGAGGTAACACTGATTTATAATACTATGTGATTTTCATATATACATCATTATGTTTCTACTTCTGTGTACCCTACAGTGTGCTCACCACCAAAATTTAGTTTCTGTCTATCACCATGGGCTTCCGCAGTGGCTCAATGGTAAAGAATCGGCGTGCATTGCAGGAGACACGGGTTCAGTCCTTGGGTCTAGAAGATCCCTTGGAGAAGGGAATGACAACCCACACCAGTATACTTCCTGGAGAATCCCATGGACAGAGGCACCTGGTGGGCCACAGTTTATGGGGTCACAAGAGTCAGACACAATTTAAGCAACTAAACCACAACCCACCACCACCATATAGTTTATCCTTTAACCCATTGTGCCCCCTTTCCCCAACTCTCCCCTTCTAGTAACTACTACTCTCACTTCTATATCTATGTGTTTGTTTTGGTTTGTTCATTTATTTTGTCTGTTTTAAAAAGTTTTTTGTATTCCACGCATGAATGAAATCATACTGTATTTGTCTTCCTCTGTATGACTTATTGCACTTAATGTAGTACCCTCAAAGTCCATGACAAATGACAAGATTTCATTCTATTTTGTGGCTTATATTTCATTGTGAATATATATATTTAAAATATACATATATTCATATACATATTCATATCATATATTCTTTATTCATTTATTGATGGACACTCTGGTTGTTTCTATATCTTGGCTATAGTAAATAATGCCACATTGAACATAGGGGTGCATATATCTTTCAAATTAGTGTTTTCATAGTCTTTGGATAAATACTCAGAGAAATGAAATTGCTGAGTTTTACAGTAGTTCTATTCTTAATTTTTTGAGGAATCTCCATATTGTTTTCCATGGTGGCTACATCAACTTACATTACCACCAACAGTGTGTGAGAGTTCTCTTTCCTCCATAATCTCACCAACACTTTTATTTCTAGTATTTTTTATAATAGCCAGTCTAATAAGCATGAAGTGTTTTAACCTTGTGGCTTTGATTTGCATTTCCCTAATAATTAGTGATGTTGAACATCTTTCCATATACCTGTTGGTCACCTGTATATCTTTGGAAAAGTGTCTGTTCATCTCCTCTGCTCAGTCTTTAATTGGGTTGTTTGTTTTTTGTTATTGTTGAATTATGTGAGCTCTTTATATATTTTGGATATATATATTTGCTCTATTGGATATATCATTTGCAAATATCTTCTTCCATTCTGTAGCTTGTCTGTTCGTTTTGTTGATGGTTTCCTTTGCCATCCAGAATCTTCTTAAAATCCAATTTTTAAAATTTGCTTTTGTTTCCCTTGCTTGAGGAGACTTAGCTAGAAAGATATTGCTAAGACCAATATCTAAGCAATGTTGGCAAACATAGGTGTAATGCCTATGTATTCTTCTTCTAGGAGTTTTATGGTTTCAAGTTTTACATTCAAGTCTTTAATCTATTTTGAGTTGTTTTTTGTGTATGGTATAAGATAATAAGCTTCCCAGGTGGCTCAGTGGTAAAAAATCCATCTGCCAATGCAAGAGACATGGGTTTGATCCCTGGGTTGGCAATATCCTCTGGATAAGGAAATGACAACCCCTCCAGTATTCTTGCCTGGAAAATCCCATGGACAGAGGAAAATCCCATGGAAAATCCATGGACAAATCCCATGGACTGACATGCTACAGTCCACGGGGTCACAAAAGAGTCATGACTTAGCAACTAAACAAGATAGTGATCTCGTTTCATTTTTTTGCCTGTAACAGTCTAGTTTTTCCAACACCACTTATTGCAGAGACTAGTCTTTCCCCATAGTCTTTCCCCATCTTATGTGCTTTGCTCCTTTATCTAAATTAATTATCCATATGTGCATGGGTTTTTCTGCCTATACCATGCTGTTTTGATTACTGTGGCTTTGTGACATAGTTTAAAATCAGGGAGTGTGATACCTCCAGCTTTGTCCCCCACCCCCATCAGGATTACTTTGGCTATTCACAGTTTTTTCTGGTTCCATGTAACTTTAGAAATTTTTGCTCTATATCTGTGAAAAACATTATTGGGATTTTGATAGGGATTGCATTGAATCTGCAGATTGCTTTAGATAATATGAACATTTTAATTACGTTAATTCTTCCAGTCCATGAATGTGGAGTATCTGTGTCTTCTCCAGTTTCTTTCAACAATATCATATAGTTTCCAGTGTACAAAGGACTGTCTCATTCTTGTGTACATCATTCCCCATTCTGACACCTTCTCCACTCTTCTTTCCCTGCCTTTCCTCAGTCTCTGGAACATGGAATAAGAGTTTGGGGATGTGTGAAAGCAGTTGGAGGATGACCCAACCTGGAAGAAGATAGTAGAAAGAGTTTAAAATCTTTTGATACTCTTCAAGTCCAATTAAAATGGAGAAACAGAGTTTCATTCTTAATTCTGAATAGAAATATTTAGATACCTGAGACTAAACTGAGATTTCACTATATTTTGTTTGTAGGCTGTGTCCTTAGATTTTATTTTGAAAAAGTTGTTAACTTTGGAAAATCTGATTCTTAGACAGGTACCTTTCAAATATGTCCCTTAAAATTATCTTACAACTCTCAACATGATAAAGCTTTTTAAAGTAGTGGTTTTTTTTAATCCTGAAAATATTAACTACATATAATGTTTTTCAATTTTATTATATAATTGTTATGTAACAATCTCCTGTAATACGCTGATTTTTTAAATTAGCATTTCCCTTATCCTTGTGTTAAGGATAGCACATTTTTAGCTTACAAAAGATTATTACCAACATGTTAAAAGACTTGCCTAGAAGTATATGTGAGTGCAGTTAACCCCAAGCTTCCTGTCTTCCTCCCATTCTTAAATGCAGAAACCCACCTCTCTGAAACAAGATACCCTGATCCACCCCCAAAGCCGGAATTGTCCCACTGAACCGCATATGAAACCTACCTTTTCTCTGTCTAGCTGTACCCTCGTCCCTGCTCCCCAGCTTGCTCTCTCGTTTCCTGGTTTGAATGACTTAGCTGAGGTCTTGTCTAGCCCAGAGTACAGTTTTGTGACCTAAACAGATACCATGGTTAGAAATCTTCCCTCAAAATATTTCTTAATAACAGTAGAGTCTACATGGATTAACTATAGATTTTGGTGATTTCCGTGGCTCACTGGGAATTTTCTGGTTGGTTTCTCTTACGGTCAAGAGGAAAATACAGAAAAGGTTGCTTACTTTTATATCTGATTTTTATGTCTGTAACTTGAAGCTTGTGTTGTCCATATGGACAGCTTTTTCAGAATCAAGAAATAAATTGAAATTTTAGATGTCTCCATATTCATGGATGTTCCCCACATCATCACAATAATAATAATAATTTGTTGAGCACTTCAGTTTGCCAGACACTTTACAGAAATTACCTCTTTCTACCCTCACAAAAGCCCTGAGAATTCAAGGCTGATAGTCTCCCATCACACAGAAGTAGTACACATGGCCCAAACAGACACAGTGGCTCTCCCAGGGTCACACATTTATACGGCAGAGCTACAGTGTAGCACTGAGTGGTCTAGCTGCTGAAATTTTGAGAAAAGGTAGTAGGTTTCATATGTGGTTCAATGGGACAATTCCGGCTTTCGGGGTGGATCAGAGTATCTTGTTCCAGAGAGGTGGGTTTCTGCATTTAAGAATGGGAGGAAGACAGGAAGCTTGGGGTTAACTGCACTCACATATGCTTCTAGGCAAGTCTTTTAACATGTCAGTAATAATCTTTGTCAGCTAAAAATGTGCTGTCCTTAACACAAGGATAAGGGAAATGTTAATTTAAAAAACCAGCGTATTACAGGAGACTGTTACATAATAATCTTATATCTTCTATATCTCATATCAAAAGCCCCATTTTCCATTTTTAGAAATTAGTTAGCAATTTGAAAATTATTAAAAAAATAAAGAGAATGTTGTTTGGAAGGATCTCTAGAGAATCTTGATTTGCTTGAATTTGCAATGTGTCCTACATTTCTGGATGTTTTTTCAAATGTTTACTGTGCTTTAATTTGCAGGCCCAAAAGCTAATATTAAAAGCTTTCAAACGATACTGGTTTGTCTTTAAAGATACATCTATAGCCTACTTTAAGAATAAGGAACTTGAACAAGGAGAACCAGTTGAAAAATTAAACCTTAGAGGTAAGAGGGTCCAGTATCTCAGGATGTCTTGACAAGGCCCATCAAGAGGGTGAAAGCATGTTCACCCAGTGAAGCATGTTCACTCCCAGAGAAACCTCTGTCTGTCATGGGCTGTCAATGGCCACCTGCCTGGAGCTCCTCCTCTCCATGAAGTATGAACCTGGAATGCAAATCAGTGAAAAAACAATCAGTTATTATACTGCCCCTTCTTTCCCAGTGTGTCCAAGTCTCTGATGTGATGATAATTGTTGTCATAAATATAGTACATGAGACATTGTTGGAACCCATTAAGCTTTCTGAATTCCAAATCAATTATGTTTAATTCAATGTCACATTTGGGCTTTATGTCTGAAAATGGCTGTGAGTGTACTGGTAACTCTATTAACTAAAAATGTAATTAACTAGTGCACTCAATTTCCTTATCATTGTGACAATCAGAGAATTCCCTCTCCTTTAATTCGCTCAAAGTTTATGTTCAATAACTGATCATATGAGTTAGCCAAATTAGCCTGAAAACGAAGTCAGTCGATGATATATTTAAGAAACCCATAAAATAAACTACTTTTATTTATCCATGTTAAGTTCATAACTTACCCAGTAATCATTTAATTCAGCAGTCCCTAGCCTTTTGGCACCAGGGACTAGTTTTGTGGAAGACCATTTTTCCATAGATTGGGAGCAGGGGTCGGGGGATGGTTTGGGGGATGATTCAAGCACATTACATTTATTGTGCACTTTATTCCTATTATTGTTACATCATCTCTACCTCAGCCCATCAGGCATTAGATCCCAGAGGTTGGGGACCCCTGCTTTAATTAATGTTATTAGCCTGCTCTTCAGTTTTTCAGAAGAGAGTCAAATCTGAGGAGTTTATGTTCAAATTCTTTGTTTTTAGATGCACATCTGATATGTGTCTAAGAGATTTCTCAGGACTCAGTCCTTTCCCTGCCTTCTGTCATTCAGGTTGTGAAGTTGTGCCAGATGTAAATGTAGCAGGGAGAAAATTTGGAATCAAATTACTAATCCCAGTTGCTGATGGTATGAATGAAGTGTATCTGAGATGTGACCATGTAAGTAAAATCACTTCTCTTTTATTAAGCCTCAAGACAAACCATCTCAGTTGTTTTCTCAAATCAGAGCACTCATCAGGCAGCTCCTGCTTTGTAAATCACAAAAATCATAAAGATACGTACCAATAAGCATTCTGCCAGGTGACTAGGGATTAGATGATTCAGGCTGTGGGCAGCTGGACAAATCTGCTTCAAGGCATCCACCTGGCTCAGCTGGCTCTTCACCACTGGCTGAGCTCATGGGCTTTCCTTTGAGCCCCAGGCTGCCTGGGGAGGCTCTTCTCATAGTGATGGCAGAAGTGCCAGAAGGAAAGTAGGAATGTGTGAGACCCCCTAATGCTTAAGCCTGGAGTCAGTTGGTAGGTACACTGTCATTTTCACCCACACTCCGCTGATTAAAGCACATCCTTGGCCAGGCCGAAAGTCAGAAGATGGGAAATTACACTCTGGCTCTGATGGGAGGGACTTTAAAATTACATGGCTAGAGATATGGATGCAAGGAGGGTGATGACTGAGGATAGTGATTCAGTGGACCACACCTACTGTTGCCCTGAAGAATTAATTTCACTCTTCACCCACATCCCCTTGGCTTCTGGGACCACTCCCCTTTGCTCCCTGATTTGCTCCCTGAGGTAGCAAATGAGCATAGACATTAAAGAACAGTAGAAGCCACAACTAGCTGGTTCACATCCACCAATGGACCTGACTCCTATCATAGGATTAGAAGCTTTGCTAAGGATAGGCCGGGGGAGAAATAATATGAGAAATCAGTTAATGATTTTCCCACTGTCTTTTGTCAAAGGGATAAGACATGATATGAAAATGGGAATATACATCAAGGACGTTCCCCAGTAGTTTGAGTTTTCACCTGTCTGTGCCCCAGGAAGCTCCTTTGTGTCCTTGGTTCATCTTTACATTCAAAGTTCTCCACACAGAATTTCTCAAAGTTGACATTCCTGTTCTCCAGTCCCTTGGTATCTAGAAACTCAACACAGGACACAAAAGGTTTCATATGGTGTTAAATTAGGTGATTAACAGACAGTTCACATGCCACCCCACTTCTTCTAGAATGATGGTCCAAATCCTGCTCTGTTTTTAGCATGGCAGCTTTGTACTTGAACTTGCTTCTCAGCCCTCTGGTATTTCTTGCAGGAGAGTCAGTATGCCCAATGGATGGCTGCCTGCATCTTGGCATCAAAGGGCAAAACCATGGCAGACAGCTCCTACCAGCCAGAGGTCCTCAACATCCTTTCTTTTCTGAAGATGAAAAACCGGAACTCAGCATCTCAGGTGGCTTCTGGTCTTGAAAACATGGACATGAACCCGGAATGTTTTGTGTCACCTCGGTGTGCAAAAAGCACAAGTCTAAACAGGTACTGCTAATCGGGCTGGGGTGATTATTTGCAGTACATCCTGTATTTTCTGAAATAGAATAGGGAACTAAATTGATTGAGATCATCATCATGAAAAATCAGCTAATGGGGAAATTTAACTATGAACTGGGTATCAAATGATACTAAGACATTATTGTCAATTTTTTAAATATTTATTTATTTGCCTGTGTTGGGTCTTAATTGCAGCATGAGGGGTCTTCACTGTGGCATGTGGGCGTCTCTCTAATTGTACCACACAGGCTCTAGGGCATGCAGGCTCAGTCACTGTGGCACATAGGTTTAGTTGCTCTGTGGCATGCGGGATCTAAGTTCCCCAACCAGATATTGAACCCATGTTCCCTGCATCGGAGGGTGGATTCTTAACCACTGAGCCAACAAGGAAGTCCCAAATTATTGTTAAATTTGATAGCAATGACTGCACTACTAACTGAACATGGCGGTATTCCCAGAATAAAAATTTCAAAAGAATGATTTAGTCCCCACAAATTAAAATTTTATATTTATGCTTCCATAAGAGTAGGTTGAAAGTTACACAGTAAAATGATTCAAGTAGAACCATTGCCCGTGGAGACCCCACAGACCCCAGAAAGAAAGCAAGCCTACAAATTACCTGATCATCCTGCTTCTCCCCAGTGATTTGTATGTATTATAGAAAAAGAGAGAGAGAGAATGAATGAATGAATGAATGGAAAGGAATTGTCTTTGTGAAGCCGCAGCTGGGTCTTGTGTTCATTCTTCTCACTGGAGACCTGAAGCCCACGGGATGCTTTCTGTAGAGAGTCAGTGTCTGCTAGAGGGAATTTGACGTGTCCCACTTCTGCTTAGCTGGCAGCCTGCATTCTGGAAGCCCACCAGAACGTGGCCCAGATGCCCCTGGTCGAAGCCAAGCTGCGATTCATCCAGGCCTGGCAGTCTCTACCTGAATTCGGCCTCACCCACTACCTTGTCAGGTGATTATAATGCTCACCTGCCTCTTACTTTCTGTTCAATTCAAAGTGGCTTCCTTGGAATCCAGTTTATTCTCATTTGGTCTAGAATATAAAATTTCTCTTTTTTTTTTTAACTTTAGAATACTGTCTGTTCACAAATGGCCATCACTTTTGGCTGCTCGTAACAATCTTCCATACCTCTGTTCAGAGTGCCTACCTGATCTCTCTGCTTTTCCTGCTTGTCCCCTAAGTTTTCAGTCTAGCAGCCTGTGTGATCCTTTTAAGTCAAATCCTGTCAGGCTTCTTCTCACCCCCTCTAAAGGCATTCTGTCACACTCAGGGTAAAGGCCAAGTCCTTACAGAGGTCCTGCAGGACCTTAACTCTGGAATTTCACTTCCTCTCCCCTCATTCATTCTGCCCTGGCCTCCTGGCAGGGAGCCATGCTGGCCTCCTGGCAGGGCTTTGAGCAAGAAGGGGCTGGCAAGGGAAAGAGAGCTCAGGCTTTTGCACTATGCCCTCCACCTAAGATACTTTTTCTCCAGGTATCCACATAACTCACACCCTCATAGACACCAGTTCTTCAATCAAATCTTCCTTCTCACTAAGATCTCCCTGATACTCTATTTAAAATTGTAAGAACCTCCTCGCCATTATTCCCTGTCTCACTTCTGTGCTTTATTCTCACTCATGATCTTATCTGACATATATATTTCAATTATTCATGACCCTCTCCCCCAGCTAGGATATAAGCTCAATGAGGTTAGGAATGTTCTTTCCGTCTGCTTGGGTCGCTGTGCCTAAGCAGTGCCTAGAAGGGTGCCTGGCATACACAGTTGGTACTAATTTGAAATAACTGACTTGACTACGTCTTATTTTGCTTTCCTCTAATGTCAATTTCATTTCAATAATGTCAGCAGGCCATCCTCATTCTCTCCAGCCTTTATATTCTCTCTATCACAATAATAATGCCCTTTGCAGAAAGTTAACCCCTCATTGTCTACTCTTCAGAAACGATTCAGAAATGTTGGTATTATTTTTAAGAAGTTGTGTGTGAATAAACATCGTGTCACAGGAAGTAGTTACATCTTTTAATTAATTTTTTCAGATTTAAAGGAAGCAAAAAAGATGACATTCTGGGAATTTCATATAATAGGTTGATTAGAATCGATGCAGCCACTGGGATCCCAATTACAACATGGAGATTTACAAACATGAAACAGTGGAATGTAAACTGGGAAATCCGGCAGGTAAAGTGAAAGTCTGGATACATTCAGTGTTGACCCTATTAAACCTGTGCTCCCTCAGAACTGCAGCTTATTCTGATTTTAAGAAGGTATTCTTATACCTAGAATTTAGAAACCACAAGCATGTGGTAATTGTCTGCTAAAATAATCATAGGCAGTTCTGGGCAGTTCCCTAACAAGTATAGGCCAAATGCTTTTGAATTAACATAAGCTGGCTTGGTCTCCATACAGACAGACTCTAAAATTGCTCAGTAGTTTAATTTCCTTCAACTCATGTATGATTATATAAGATTTAGGCTGATAATTACTTAGCAGAAGCCACCTGAGATGTATATATCATACAGAATAAATCCAAAACAGGCCTCATCTGACTGGCTGCCAAGAGGTATAACTGGTTGAGGACTCCCAGGCTCAGCTGCCCACATGGAGTGCATTCTAGTCCCAAAGGGGAAAAGCACCAAAGAAGCCAGCATGGTACACAGGGGTGACAAGGGAAAATTCCACCTCTGACTTCAGGAGCCGTCCACCCCGCTCGTCTCTGCCCTAGGAACCAGGCCACACCTACGTCACAGGCTCTGCTGGACCGAGTCAGAGCCACCTGAGAGCCCTGATGATTTAAAACATTCTTCTAATGATGACAGAGGAACTTTGCCTCATTCCTGTGGCATTCCTATTTTTCCAGTAGAAAACTGTCAACGTAGAGGGAGGTTAAGAGACTCACATTTTTTTAAAAACCATGGATTCTTCTCAGCACAGCTGTTGACAGTCTTAACTCTTTTCGTAGAATGAAGGTCTGAGATTAGATGGCCTCTAAGGCAGTAGCTTGAAAACCTTGCTATACCCTCAAGGCCATATAAATCCACCTCTGGGAAATGGAAATCAAAACTACAATGAGGTGCCACCTCACACCAGTCAGAATGACCATCATCAAAAAAATCAGCAAAACAGTAAATGCTGGAAAGGGTGTGGAGAAAAGGGAAACCTTCTACACTGCTGGTGTAAGCTGCACAACCACTCTGGAAAACAGTATGGAGGTTCCTCAGAAAACTGAAAATAGAATTACCATATGATCCAGAAATCCCACTCCTGGGCATATATCCAGACAGAACTAACCCACTCCAGTACTCTTGCCTGGAAAATTCCATAGACTGGGAAGCCTGGTAGGCTACAGTCCATGGGGTCACAAAGAGTCAGACACGACTGAGCGACTTCACTTCACATGTTTAAAGCTGCACTATTCACAACAGCCAAGACATGGAAACAGCCTAAATGTCCAACAACAGATGAATGGATAGCAAAGATGTGATCCATAGATAACAATGGAGTACTACTCAGCCATGAAAAAGAACAGGATAAGGCCATTTGCAGCAACATGGATGCACCTAGAGATTGTCATACTAAGTGAAACAAGTCAAAAAGAGGAAGATAAATACCATATGATATCAATCATATGGCTATACCATATGATACAGAACCTAAAATATGACACAAATGAACCTATTACAAAATAGAAACAGACTCACAGACTGATGTTTGCCGCAGGGGAGAGAGGTGGGGGAGGGATGGAGTGGGAGGTTGGGTTTAGCAGATGTAAGCTTTTGTATATAGAATGGATAAACAAGGTCCTGCTGTATAGCACAAAGAACTATATTCAATATCCTATGATAAAACATAATAGCAAAGGCTATTGTAAAAATGTATGTGTGTGTATATATATATATATATTAAAAATATAGGGTTGGCCAAAAAATTCATTTGGGTTTTTCCAGAAGATCAGAAATTAGCATGGCATTGTAAATCAACTACAATTTAAAAAATAACCCGACTGTGTACCTTAAATAGTTCTGTTTATTATATATCAGTTATACCTCAGTAACACTATTTGGAAAAAAAAATCCAGCTCTGGGAAATGCCAAGGTCAGTGACTCTTTTTTTTAAAGGTTTTTAAAATTAACATTTATTTCTTAAAAGTTATCATATGCATAATGGGAAACCAAAAAACACAAAAGGCAAAAAACAAAAAGTCACTCATAATCACAAGCAGTTTACCATTTGATATGTCCTTCTAGGCTTCATTTGTGTATCTATAAAACTAAGCATCCATTTTGATATAATTAAGATCATACAGTTACATATCATGCTTTTTCGCACATCATGAATAGTTACCATTTCAAAGTGCAAAGCTATATAAGTATTTGATAACCAAGAATATACTACACCAACTCATTCTAGAAGGAAAAAATGTAGTCCTACCTTTCTTGGGACAAAAATTTCATAAAAGTAAAAAATGGCAACAGACCTCTACATAAAGATGTTGGCAGAGTCATGATTAAAATAATACATTCCCTTAATATTCCATTAAAAGTGAGACATGAAGCAAAATATAAATATGAACACATCACAACATATATCCCTCCGTTTATACTTCCTCTTGCCCCTCTGCTGCCAACCTAATGAACAAGTCTTGACATAATTTCTCAGATGGATTAGTAAATCCATGTTCAAGATGCTACTTTTTTTATCAATTATAACAAAGATATTTACAAATTATTTAATTCAATAGTTCTATTTTTAGTCATATGTTGTCACCTCAGGACATCTAAAAGGCTTAGATGTTGCAAATAGAGGATGAACTTTGCAAAGATGTTTTGCTTTGTGTACAGGAACATTTCAACATATCCACTGTTGTATAAGTTACATGCATTTTAGCTTTACTGTATATTCTTTGTAAATACTGGACAGTAAGTTCCAATTGTATAATATCTAGTCTCTAGATATTAAAGAGTAGCCAATGTTTGACAAAAGTACAGTTAGTAAACTAACACATTTTGCACACTTTGTGTTAAAATTCACTGAAAGGCCATCTTCTCAAAGGGACCTTTGGAAGTGAAATTATAAGTCACATCTAAGTGACACACGTGCCCATACTTATCCGCTGTTGGATGGATGATGGAAAGAAGAAATTGGGAAAATGAAGCATTCTAGATTAGAATGTTTCTATGTAGATCATCCATTCTTAAGGTCCTCAGCTGATTCCAGTGGTAGCCAAGCTAGAGAACCCGTCGAGCTTCAGTTTCTTCTAGTGTAGAGTTTATGACTTCCAGCTGGGAAGGACTGAGGGCCGTGGCCATAGAAAAATTCACGTGAGCCTTTTCTTCTCCGCTCAAAACTCTGCAAAGCATCCTGTCCCTCCACACACAGTGATTAGACAGTTCTTTCATCTAAAGAGACAGACAGGAAATATCTCTGCAATTACATCTTAGTGTTTTCCCAGGTGTGCGGCAAAGTTGACACCACAAGAGGGCGCACGGAGAGCAGAGATGTTTTTCTGTAAGCTTTGCTGCAAGCAGTGGGGTTTTGTGAGGTTCGGGAAAAGCTGTCAGCACCTCAGCAGTCCTCAGCTCTGGACCATCTCCAGCCAAGCGGCTTCTTTTCGATCCATCCTTGTAAGGTTTAAGCATACCTATGCCTTCCCCTTCCAGGTGGCTATCGAGTTTGACCAGAACGTCTCCATTGCGTTCACCTGCCTGAGTGCGGATTGCAAAGTCGTGCATGAGTACATCGGAGGCTACATTTTCCTGTCCACCCGCTCCAAGGACCAGAATGAAACGCTTGACGAGGACCTGTTCCACAAGTTGACCGGTGGCCAGGAGTGAGCAAAGCAGGCCTGCTGGGCCTACACAGAGGGCGGCCTCCCCGGAGCTGGGTCCATGGCCCGAAACGGTGTACGCTCCAGGCTGACAGCATATATGGACACCCAGACCCTCTCCTTATTTCCAGACACCTTGCCTAGCACATCCCTTCCCCAGCTCTTCCCTCTGCCACCTGTGGTGAAAGGAGCCTCGGTTAACTTAAAATGGGGGTGGGAGAGAGCACCGTACTTGGCATTGCTCTAAGGCCCCACCTGTGACTTGAAGAGCCTGCATATACAGGGTTGGAAGCTGCCCATGTGCTTACGGCTTGGTTGTTAAGTCAGAAGAAAGCCAGGCAGCACATGTAGTAAGGACAAATCTTATTCCCCAAACTCAGATATGAAAAGAAATAGGTCTTTCCTTAACAGAGTGCTTTTACCTGCCATCTTGTGGGACTGGTAGAGGGAGCCCTGAATATTCTTATGTCCTGGGGATCAAGGTCTAGGGTGCAGGTCTGGGGGAAGGTGGGGTTACCTGGTACTAGTTGGTGACAAGGCGTCAGAGTAGGGGCCCTTGGTGTCAAGAGTCCAGAGTGACATCTGCCAAGGTGATCATTGACCCCTCTTGTCTTGGACACAGGTTTCTGCCCCCCACCCCGCTGCAAGTCCCATTCCATTCCAGCCACCTTTAAGTCTTTCTAAAGACGTGATAACACATGGGTTCTGGAAATCCCACTCCTCAAAACTGCTTCATGTCTCCAAAGCTTCTACTCTGGGTTGGGGCTCAAGAAGATGGATCCTCTTCATAAAACATGCATCGAGGCTTCCAGCAAAGTTTCCATTGCAACCAGTCAGGGGAGAGAAGAGCAGGACAGCCCATCCCCAAAGCCTACCAAATTTAAGAGCTCTTGGCATTCCTGGAGACTTCTGTCTACTGGGCCTTTGGCTGGTGGGTGGGTGGGGTAGGGAAGCCTTGCTCTTATCACTCAACAGTGTTCTCTTAGATTTGTGTCTGTTTACGTGACTGTGTGCGCTCAGTTGCTCAGTTGTGTCTGACTATGACCCTATGGACTGTGACCCACCAGGCTCCTCCATCCATGGAATTTTCCAGGGAAGAATACTGGAGCAGGTTGCCATTTCTTACGCCAGGAGATGACTAGATAGCATCACCAACTCAGTGGACATGAATTTGAGCAAATTCTGAGAGACAGTGGAGAACAGAAGAGCCTAACATGCTGCAGTCCAGGAGGTCACAAAGGGTCAGACATGACTTAGCAACTGAACAACAACATATGACTCATGGCCTTTCCCCTAAAGGCTTCTGACTTTTGTAAATCAAAAGCTGATAACAAACTTTTTTTTCCTCTGCTTTTTGCTTTGTCATCTCTGCCATGAGACATGAACATGGCCAATTAACAGCTGCCTCAATTGTCATTTTCTGTTTTGGTTTGTCACTGTTGGGATTAGTGAGTTTTAAGAAAGTAAAAGCAATATTGGGGATAAAAGGACATATGAGATATATTTTATTATGGTTTTATAAATATTCTTCTGTCACCCAAAGAATATGGGTTGCAAGGTTAAGGCTGAGACTCCCTTTCCACTTTGAAGTTCTTTTAGGATGCAAAGCTCAGGAGCCCTGGCTGGACCTCAGATGCCCAAAGACATCCACTGTTGCTTTATTTTCCAACAGAGCTATTTGAGAAGACAGATCTCTGCAATTCTGGGGGCCACCTCAAGACAACTTTGGCTGGGTACTCTTCGGCCCTGAGGCAGAAGTTGTCACTGGAAGTTCCTCTTTTAGCCTCACCTTAGAAGTGAATGTTAGTGAAGAATCTTCAGGCAATACATGAACTTCTGAGGCCTAGCTTAAAGATTAATTGTGCCTCAGGCACTTGACTAATTGGTCCATGTCAGAAAGAACTGAGTTTGAAACATTCTATACAGAAACCAGTGCCAAATGAACAGTGTTGAAGTTGGTGCTTATTTCTCCATAGTCCTGGGCCCCATTATTCTAGAACCTAGCTGGGCCCTAGATTAAAATAGCGTTCCTTGATGTCACAGTTTACCTGTCTGCTGTCAAATACAGCTCTGCCTAATTTACCAAAGCTAGACCTTTGGTTCAACTTTCTTCCTCAGCTTTTCCTAGTTGTCTGATATTTCCATGTAAACACTCAAAAGAGTTGACTGGTTTTAACCAGACTTTTAAGGGAACATTTCTTCCATGACTACACAGCAACATCCCAGAGGAAAAAGCAAGTGTGACAAAAATCATAAACATTGCTATTCTAAAGAGCAACTTACAGATTTTTTTACATTGGGTGCAAAGGTCACCTGACTTCCTATGATGAAAATTGAAATTAATGTGTGGCTTTCAACTTTGTTTGTTTTCTTATCTATGGTACATGGGGAAATCTGCATTTTTTTGTTATTTTATATGACTTTTTAAAGTTTTCTACAGATTTGAATATGGTCTACTTGTGTCATCTCCAGTCTATTGACTCTAAAAAGGTGAATATTTTCTCTACTTTGAAAAAGTGCAACTTTCAGGTTTAACATATGCTTTTGCTCACAATTCCAAGATTTGAGCATATTCTCTGCAGTGAGATTGACTTAGAAACATCACTTAATCATCGGTTTCAACTTCTTTTTGAAACCAATTGATCATCACCAGATTTTCTGACATATAGTGAGCTCTTTTTATCCAGGTCTACCTTTTGGGAAAAGCACCATAAAGCCAAAATAGCCAGAGGCATCAGAAGGCCTCTGATTTATGGTCAAATGTCAAGGGCACATCTTTCATTTAGATGGTCCATAAGGATTAGGGATGTGGAGTTTGTAGACATCCTTTCATGCAGTTCTTTTTTTTTTTTTTAACTGCAGTTGATCTACAATACTGTATTAGTTTCAGGTACAGATTCTTTTCCATTATAGGGATTACAAGATATTGAGTATGGTTTCAGGTACTGTTGCAACCCTTGTGCAATTCTCACATCAACCCATAAGGGGCAGGAATGACTTGCCTTCTCATTTCACAAAGGAGAAACCAGGCTCAGAAGATAAAGTAACTTGCCCAAGGTCACACCAAGAGTAAGCAATGGAACAAGATTGAGAGGCAGGTCTTAACTACAGAGACCATTGACCTTAGCTCAGCAAACCCCACAAAAACCTGTGCAGCATTGAAATGCCTACTCCAGCCCCAGTGCAGGCCTCTCCTGAGCTCAGTGTCCCCGTTTCACACACTGGTGGGGGAGGGCCAGGGAAACTAGAGGGTTGGTTGCCTCTGAGGAGCTGGGGGAAGTGCAGGGATATCAGAAAGGTCTGGGAGCCAGAGAAGTGAGTTGCCTCACAAGTCTTCTGATTCTAGGAAAGTTTCATTTTCAGTCCCAAGGTCAAAAAAGTAAGCAGATGAATCGCGCATTTGAAAACTCATCTTTGAGTTGCAGGCATTAGAAGCAAGACATCCTGAAATTGCTTAAAATTTTTAAACAGTTTTTAAATTCACTTGTAAATAAAGACTTTTTTTTCACTTCAGTATATTCAGCAAAGAGTGAAATAGAAAAGGAGGCTCCTTTCCACTCCTCCAACCTCCCTGAGAGATTCCAGGCTGACAGGAGGAAGAGAAGCAGCAGCAAAATCATGTGAAATAATGAAATATACATGAAATACATTCTTTCATTATTTTCCCACACAAACACATGATTTTTATAAAATCACAGGAGAGATGATCATGTGAGATAATGACATATACAATTTTCATTCTTTTCCCACACAGCATGTGGTTTCCTACTTCCTCCTCATCCCTTGCTATCACCCCAGGATCTCTCTAGATGGTAAGGGTGGGAGAAAGCTGCCTCTTTTTCTTTTTCACCCCCTTTCCCCTTTTCATGCCCCTTACCTCCAAGAGCCATCGGACCCTGAAAATCCTAGAAAAGCAGACAGTCCCCACATAGCCCTTCCTTGTATTCAAGTTTCCCTATCCCCTTTCTCAATAGCGTGTTCCTCCCTGAAGCCAAGGGGGAAATACTGAGCCCCAGCAAAGAGAACAAAACCAGCCTGTGGGTTCTCCCTCCTCACAAATGCCTGCACCGCCCCTGAACTCTTGCTGGCCTTGGGGTGATGGATTCTCAGATTTCTTCAGAGCAGAAATCTTCTGAATGAAAGGTCAGATTCCAATAAGCCACCCTGGAGCCCAGAGCTCCCAGAAGCCACTTCACACAGCACTAGGTCAGAAGATTTAGAGAGAGCCTCCAGGAGCCTCCCCACATCTGCCCAGACATCCGTGTTGCGTGAAGACTCCTCAGAGCAGCCCTTCTGTGAACAGAATGTAAACAGAATGGGAATCTCATGCTCCTCACTAACAACTGTCAAGGAGATTTGCAGCTAAATGAATTTCCTTCCTTCTGACTTGCCACTGTGTGTGTGACCTTGCAGGCCTCGGTGTCTCCAGTCATTACAGAGAGAAAATCCCACAGTCCCTCCTTTACAGAGGACCTCAAATGACAGTGCTGTCCAGGACCCAGCAGGGTGTTGTTTCTCTTCTCCTCCCTTGAAATTTGGGAGGCAAGCCTCTGGCTGCTCTCTGAGACCCCCAGAGGCAGGAATGTGCCAGGGGAGGCGGGGAGAGCCCTTTGTGAGAGGACCCAGGGCCTCAGGGGAGAGCAGCGTCCAAAGCTCCCAGCCTGCGTCCTTGATGGGCCCAAAGAGGGCCCCATAACAGCGAAGCAAGGTTGGCAAATGAGGTCCCGGAAGGGGGGAAAGAACTGTATATCTTTGAGACAAGAAGGGACGGGGAATGCAACAGGGCATGGGGGCCCAGGCCCCACACATAGGGGTTGGTGGTAGAGTGGCTGCACCTGCAGAGGCCCTGCACCTGCCTTATAAAGAAAGCCCTGACTTGTGCCCACTGTGACTATTGGAAGAGAACAAGGACGCTCTTTCAGGCAACATAGTGGAGAGTGGGAAAGCCAGTACTGAAATAGTGAGGTCTCCCAGGAACGGGTGAGGCTCAGGGATGGAGGTCTGATGGTGGGGCTTACAAAGGGACTCAGATACCTGCAATGTTCCCAAAAAATTACTATTAGCAACCAGATCAGTCCACGTGACCCAGCATTAAAAACACAGCAGAACCTGTGTTTTCTTTTCTAGGACTTAGCCCACACACTCAGCTTCAAACTGGAAAAGCACTCTCTTTGCTATTAAGGGTCAGATCCTGAGCACTAAACCCACATACACTGCAGCTTGCGCGCATAAGTGCTAAGTCACTTCAGTTGTGTCCAACTCTGCAACCCCATGTACTGTAGCGTGCCAGACACCTCTGCCCATGGGGATTCTTCAGGCAAGAATACTGGTGAAAGTGTATTGTTGGATCCACAGCACTGGTTAGAGACGCCAGATACACAGGGCCAGGAACAGGGTGAAGCAAGCAAGTCACCCGGGGCACATTTAAGGAAGTCCTCACCACCAGGGCCTCCCTTATCTCATCCTTGTCCCAGCTCCAAGGCTCACCCTGACCTCTTAAATTTTAACAAGACCTTCAAGTGATATGTGTACACAGCAAAGTCTGAGAAGCTCTGGCCTAAGACACATGGCATGGATTTGGCGGAGAGGACATCAAACACTGAGGCATTATGAACACAAATACCATAAAACCTACTTGCCAGTATATGGGTTGACTAATTTTCCCCCAAAACTTCATGTTTACTCAGAACCAGTGAATGTAACCTTAATTGGAAATAAAGTCTTTGAAGATGTAATCAGGTTAGGATGAGGTGCACTAAATTAGGGTGGCCCCTAAATCTAGTATGACTGGGGGCTTTATAAGAAGAGAAGAGACAGCCAGAGACAGGGAGGAAGAAGGCCCTGTGATGACTGAGACAAAGATCAGAGTGGTGTAGCTGCAAGCCAGGACTTCCCAGGGTGGCACTAGTGGTAAAGAAGCCACTTGCCAATGTAGGAGACGTGAGAGACGCAGGTTTGATCCCTGGGTTGGGAATGACAACCCACTTCAATATTCTTCCCTGGAGACGCCCATGGACAGAGGGAGCCTGGCAGTCCGTAGTGTCGCATAGAGTTGGACGTGACTAAAGCAACTTACAACACACGCACACATGCAAGGCAAGCCAAGGACTGCTGGCAACCACAAGGACAAGAACACATTATTCCCAAGACCCTTCAGAGAGATCACGGTCCAGCTGACACCTTAATTTTAGACATTTAGATTCCAGAACTGCAAAAGAACAAATTTCTATTTGAAGCCACCAGGCCTATGGTAAAATTTTATGGCAGTTCTAGGAAAATAATGCAGCCAGAATTTTGACATCTATAAAAATGGGGGTGCTGCTTTCCCCACTAAATCACTGGGTTACTGGAAAGAATATATGACAGAATGGCTGCAAAGATGTTTCAAAAACTATAAAATGCAGAGGTTTACCTGGTAGTCCAGTGGCTAAGATTCCATACTCCCAACTCAGAAGGCCGGAGTTCAATCCCTGGTCGGGAAACTAGATCTCACATGCATCAACTAAAGATCCCATGTGCCACAACTAAGACCTGGTGCAGCCAAATAAATAAATGTTAATGAAAAAAACTATAAAATGCAATTCAAAGATGAAACATTATTTTTCTATTTTTTAAAATCTTTATTTTTTGGTAATACTGTGTGGCATATGGGATCTTAGTTCCCCTGACAAGGGATCAAACCCTCAGCCTCTGCATTGGGAACACAGAGACGTAACCACTGGACCACGAGGAAGTTCCAACATTATTATTTTTAATGAGGACATACTTTCAGTTATAAAATATTTATGTACTTATTTTCAAAGAAGTTTGTGTAATAATATGGATACTTGCCCCCCCCAGGTGTTGGTAGTGCATACCTCTTGCCCCATTGTGTGGATTTGGCCATGTGATTTCCTTTGGACAATCGGATGTTAGCTAGTGATTGATGTGAGCAGAGGTCCTCATGTCCTTGTACAGTTTGACTGCTCTTTGCACTCCTGTCATCCACTGTGAGAACAGGTCCCCCAGATAATCACCTGGGCCACAGAATGGAACAGAATGCTTCATCTTCTAAGAAATTTTTTTTCCTTTTTTTTTCCCCCCATCTTCACCTATTTCTTCCATTCTCCACTCCCCACCTCTGGAAACCACCGATTTGTTCTGTTTCTAGGGGTTCACTTTTCTAGATTCCATGTATAAATGTGATTATACAATATTTATTAATATCTTTTTCTGTCTGACTTATTTCACTTGCCATAAAACCATCCAGGTCCAACCATGTTGTTACAAATAGAAGCATTTCCTTCTTTTATGACTAATATTCCTCTGTGTAGATATAGCCATTCATCTGTCAGTGGGCACTTGAATTGTTTCCATGTCTTAGCTATTGCGAATGACACTGCAGTGAACATGAAGGTGCAGTTATCTCTTCTAGATAGTGGTTTTCATTTCCTTCAGATAAATACCCAGAAGTGGAATTGCTTGATCATCTGGTAATTCTATTGATACTATTTATCATTTTTTTAGGAACCTCCATACTATTTTCCACAGTGGCAACACCAGTTTATATTCCTATTTTAAGATATTTTCCTGCTTGCTTTTCTGATCCCATTCAGAAAATTCTCTTACAGAGTCTGAATTTGATCATTTTTTCACCATAATCAAAAGCTAAAAGCATCAGCCTGGTCAAAAGGAAATTGGAAAACCAACGGTAGAGGAAGATCAAGCCTTGATCTAAGAGTATCTGTCTCCTCAGCTGAAAGGCAAGGGTTTAAGACTGGGTGGTTTCTTGTAGCCCCTTATATCCCAGGTTTCGGTGATTATTGTCCATTCCCCCCTCCTCAAGGTGTCAATGTCAAGGTGCATCCCCCACTCCAGTGTAACACTCTCAAGCCTTTCTACCATACATTTGCCTTTCTCTCAAAACTGTCATCATTCTGCCAACACAACCACATTATCTGTGTCAGGCCCTGTTGTTATATAACTCAAATTTCAGGGCAGGATGACAAGCTGCTGTGGCAGTCAAACATGCCCCAGGGGCCAAAGGAATACCGAGAGGTTAAATGGCTCAGCCATCTTAGAGCCGGTGAAGTGACCTTCTGCCTCCCCAAAGAGCAGCCTCAACAGTAACACTGTTAACGATCCACAGCTAAAAGAACTGGGAAACTAACACGCACTAGGGGCTATCACTTGTGCTTCCCACAAGGTCATTCCATTCATCCTCTGGGTGAGGTAGGTAATATCAGCCCCATTACACAGATTTGGAAAAGTACAGGGAGTCCTGGTAAATTTTTAATAACTTCATGGGCAGGAAGGAGTCCCAATTTGCCAGTTTCCCTGGTTTAAAGATGCCTACCACAGCCAACATGACCCAAGATGACATCAGAGTTGGGCAGAATTCAAACACCTGGCTCTCTGACAAGGCTGAGAAGACTCCAGCACTCACCATAACTGTGTACAGAGAGATCAAGCAACTAATCAAGGTCACCCAGCTAAGATGTGGAAAGCGAGGATGTGAACCCAGACCTCTGACTTTAGTACAGCTCTTGATATTCCCATGTGAATGGCAAGTCCTTGTGAGCAGAGAGCCCTAGACTGTCTTCATACGTAATAATATACCCCTGAGGTGATTTTTCCCAGAACATATTAGGCCAGACCCACAAAACTCCATGGGCATTTTTTCCTCCCAATTACATCACATCAGATTTCCAACAACAAAATGATGAAAATTTCTTCTAAAAAAATCTTAGATCTAACTGCTGTCCTACTTGTTCAATATGACATTTGACTGCAAATGGGACAGAGGTGGAGTTTAGGAGGGGAAAAGCATTCTGCCTTCTTCCCAATAGAGCAAACACCCAACAGTGTCGGGAGAAAACCCTACCCACTCCCACTCCCACCCCACACAGTGTTGGCCCAGCTCCTGCCATTGCATGTGAACGATTGATGCCAATTCCACCAGGGAGAGGAGACCCTTCCTCAGGGACTGAGCACCGTTTTCAGAGGCTGAGTGTATGTTTTCATTCTAACCTTTGTCTCCCTTTATAGATGGTTCTTTGAAACCAGTTGACATCAGGAGAACAAATGGGTAGTCAAACACTCTGCAAGAAGCTGTTGAATAATCAATTGTTTATAACCCAGCAGAGTCCACTCTAGGATATTGTTGTTATTTAGTCACCAAGTCACGTCTGACTTTGCAACTCCATGGACTGTAACCCACCAGGCTCCTCTGTTCATGGGATTTCACAGGCAAAAATACTGGAGCGGGTTGTCATTTCCTTCTCCAGGGGATCTTCCTGATCCAAGGATTGAACCTGTGTCTCCTACATTGGCAGGCAGATTCTTTACCACTGAGTCATTGGGAAACAACACTCTAGGATAAGGGGCTATAAATGCAAGTACATTCAGAGGCAGACAATGTGCATAGTCACAGCCAGTCATGTGAAACCACAGGGCTTCGTGAAGCTTGCCCTGTCATTAGTATGCACATATCTTAAAATATGTGAATATGTGTCTCATGTATCTGAGAATGTGATGCAGCCACTGGGCCGAAAGTTTTCAAGCCTTGCTATGGTTCAGTCAATCATAATTCAACCAATGTAGTTAAATCACACACACACAATTTTTACATATTTCAGTTAGAATTGTTAAGCTAAAAGTGACAGAAAACCCAGAATAATAGTGACTCATAAACAAGCAAGTTTTTCTCTTCCACCTAAAATTCTCAAGGCAAGCCTAGACCAAAAGGCATTATGTTTGCACCATGTCAGAGACCCACATCCTTCTAACCTTTTCCTCTGCCATCTCATGATGTGACTTTGGTGTTGTAAGACCTCGCAGCCTTTTCTCAGGACCTGTCGCTCCAAAGACCACAATGGCTCGAATTCGATGCAATAAGCAAGAGGATTTATTAAGCCGGCGCGCCGGGGTTCAGTCTCCTGGGGAAGAGTGAACCCCCTAGTGTCAGTAGTGAGGGGTTTTTATACAAAAAAATCACAGGCAGGTGGGGATGGAGTCGGGTTATGGGATACATTGAAGTAGAGGCCATAGGTGCGGGGGATACGCTTGATTGGTGGGAAAACTTACAGAGAGCAACTAAGTTGAAACAGAGAAAGCTATTTTCTGGGAGGCTATGTCCTTGCCTCCCGATAAAGAGAAAACTATTTTCTGGGAGGCTATGGCCTTGCCTCCTGAGCTTAAATTTTTAATCTAAGTTCTTCATTCCCCTCTTCTTTTTGTTCATGATTTCAATCCTGAAATCACAGATCGAAGTTTTCTTAGGGGATTGCTGCATATATAGGGTAACATAAACAATCAAGTCTACATGGTTTCTAGCATTTACATCATCATCAGAAAAACAGTTACCAAGCTCCCATTATTGTGTGCAGAACATAGTACCCCTGCCTTCGAAGTATAGCAGGTACCAGGCCAAGCAGCTCCCAGGACTTAACCCATTACAGGCTGTCCCCCGCAGCCCTCCCTTCTTCATCTTTTAGAAGCTCCAGAAGATGATGATGCTGTAGCGTGTTGCGGTGAACGAGCATCTTTATGTGCAGAAATTCCTTTACAATGCCCCCTAATTAGGCATGGCGCAAGACACATCAGGGCCAGGATAGTAGCTGATATGACACCCACAGCCACCATGTTCTGCCACACAGAATTAAGACTGGGAAAGTGAGAGAACAGATTTTTACGAAATTTTCAGCAGTTTGGGCAATATCCAAAGTAGCTTTGGGTGCATTTTCTATATCCAATATTTCATTATGTAACTGCAATAAATCAAGAGAAATATTAGAGTTATACCACACACCTTGCAAATGTTTTTTGATTTTCTCCCACGGGAAGTCAGATATATTATAAGGCTTTTTCATGACACAGATCCACTTATAATTAGCATGGCATTGAATCTTCATTCTAAGATCTAAGCTTTGAACTTCTTCTCCTAAGATTCTGAGGGTATCATATAAAGCAGCCAGCTTATTTTCTATTTTTTTGTCAATACCTTCCTGAGTTCCCATAACTCTTGTGACATTATAAGACAGAGAATCAACAACCTCAGCGTCCTGAATAGACTGAGCAAGAGAAACAGAGGCAGTAACAGCTGTCGCTATTAGAGTAATCAAAGATATTACTCCCGAAACAATTAATCCCAGGCCTCGTTTAGAGCGGCCGAGGGCTGTATTGATTTGTTGTAATAATTGTAGTGCCGTTTCATCATACCAATCTTCTTCTATTTTGACAGGAAGCATAATGAAAGCTGGTTGTTTTACTACCAATATTTGTTGTCCTTTGCTAACGCCTCTGATACAGTTAGTAAGAATACAATCAAAACAAGACATATGATAAACACTTTGAATGATTTTGACAGAAACATTTCCAATTAAAATCATAAAGGGATATGGCACACATGATCTAGGATATCTATATCCAGTAACCCCTGTATCTCCATATTTTGTTCCACTCCTATTAGCCTGTCGATATAACATGATGCCAGGGCCAAAAGCAGCTAAAAGCTTCCAAATCTCCGTTTGAAATGTCTGACGATGTCCGAGTGTCAGGATAGGAGGGTGCTGTCCTCTGTATTCAGGAAAGTCCGGGGTTCCTCCAGGTGCCCAGTCCCAAAGATAAACACTATTATTATTATTGATGTTATAAACAGTGGCATTGCGTCCCCTGCACAAAGTCCATGGCACATCCATTCCCCACACCGAAGCTCAATTTCCCGAATGCATCACCACAGTAGGGTATACTTAAAGGCCCCACACCCTTGCGATGGGGAAATAGCCCCAGCGTCGTTAGTAATCCCAGAAATAGTTACACGAGGGTAGGAAGTGACAGGGGAGATATTTACGCAATAAGGCTTAGAAACATTATATGAAAAACACATAGGAAACCATGAAGAAAGTCCATAGAAGGAAATATTAGCTTGTTGGTGTTGAATGTGTGCATCAGAAATTCCTCCAAGAAGCGCAGTATCATTCACGTACACCGGCAACGTATCTTCATCCCATCCTACAGGTTGAAGCATAGGAGGGTCAGGCACATAGGCCCAATACGTATGAGCAGCTCCTTGATGCAGAGTCAGGAGGTTTAGGTAGAGGATGATTAAGATTCCGGTGATCGACAGAGCTTGAGCTTTAAAGGGTGTGGGGTACTGTGTGCCCTCCATCGAGGCGTTGGTTCTGGTGCAGCTTTGACGTGGGAGGCGTGGATCCAGGATGAGATTCCGTCAACCTTGATGGCGGTGGGAGTCGTGAGCAGGACGATGTAGGGTCCTTTCCACCTGGGCTCTAGATTGTGCTGCCGATGTCGACGAACGTATACGGAGTCTCCCACCTGGAACGGATGGGCCTCTTCTGGGGTACCGGGTTGGTAAGCTGCAGCAAGCTGAGTCCACACTTCTTTTTGAACCAGCTGGAGTCCCTTTAGCCTAGCACACAGATCACCATTGTTAAAGTTTCGGGGTCGAATCCCTCTCTAAGTGTCAATATGGGGGGTGCCCCATACAGAATTTCAAAAGGGGTGAGACCAAAGTGAGAGGGTGTGTTTCTCACTTGGAACAGAGCCAGAGGAAGGAGCACCGTCCAATCAGTACCGCCAGTCTCTAAGGACAATTTAGTTAGGGTCTCTTTTAGAGTTCTATTCATCCTCTCTACCTGTCCTGAACTCTGGGGCCTGTATGCACAATGTAATTTCCAATCGGTCCCCAGGAACTTAGCTAATTCCTGACTTATCTGGGCAGTAAAGCCGGCCCATTATCTGACCCTAACGTCTTTGGCGCTCCGAAGCGCGGAAAAATCTCTTCTAAAATTTTTTTAGCTACTATAAGAGCACTTTCGTTTTTGGTGGGGAATGCTTCCACCCATCCTGAGAAGGTATCCACAAAGACCAGCAGATATTTATTGCCATACCGCGCAGGACGTACCTCGGTGAAGTCTACTTCCCAATAAGCTCCCGGTCGGTCTCCACGTAGCCGTTTACCTTGACCCGTCTTGTTCCGGCCGGCATTTACCTCCTGACAAGGTTTACAGCTCAGGACAACTTGCTCAGCCAATTTGGAAAGTCCCGGCACCTTATATCCTGCTTTAATTAAAAGAGAGACTAATCTTTTAGCTCCTAAGTGAGTCCAGTAATGCATTTGTTTTAACATCTCTTTAGCCTCTCCTTCCACCATAGTCTGTTTTTCTTGCTGCAGAGAGGAACTGTTTTCACTATTTGAGCATACCACCAACAGCCCCGATGGCTCATCTTTTGTCGCCACCTCCCGTGCAGTTCGATCAGCCATATTGTTTCCCTCTGTTATCGGGGATTGGTCTCTTTGATGTCCAGGGCAGTGGATTATACTGACCCTTTTGGCAACATCAGCGCAGCCAACAATGCCAAGATTTCATCTTTGTTTCTAATCTCCTTTCCGGCCGACGTGAGCAACCCCCTCTGTTGGTAAATAGCCCCATGGACATGTGCGGTTGCGAAGGCATATCTGCTGTCAGTGTGAATATTATCCTTTCTCCCCTGTGACAGTTCCAGGGCCTTTGTGAGGGCAATCAGCTCGGCTTTTGGGCTGAGGTGCCTTGAGGAAGGGCAGCCGCCCAGATTACCTCAGTTCCATCTACCACCGCCGCCCCTGCCCGCCGCTTACCGTCTGCGAGGAAACTGCTCCCATCCGTGTACCATGTCACCTCAGCATCCTGGAGCGGCTGGTCTATCAGGTCTTGGCGAACTCCGTGTACTCCTGCCAATATTTCTTGGCAGTTGTGTATCACCTCGGATTGGCTGGGGTCAGGCAGCAGCGTGGCAGGGTTGAGTCCCGTAGCCGGTGCGAACCTAATTCGCTCTGAGTCTAGAAGCAGTGTCTGATAATGGGTCATTCTGGCGTTGGTCAGCCATCTCTCGGGGGGGTTGTCGAATCACACTTTCTAGAGCGTGGGGTGCAGTAATGACCAGATTCTGTCCCAAGGTCAGCTTGTCTGCATCTTTCACTAGGACTGCCACGGCTGCCACTATTCGCAAGCAACTGGGCCAGCCGGCAGCCACAGGGTCCAGTTTCTTTGACAGATATGCCACAGGCCGGTTCCATGGTCCCAGTTTTTGAGTGAGGACCCCTTTTGCAATGCCATTATGTTCAGCCACATAGAGATGAAATGGCTTATTTACATCTGGGAGTCCCAGTGCAGGAGCTGACAACAGGGCACGCTTAATGTTGTCAAAAGCCTTCTGCTCATTTTCTCCCCAGACGAAGGGTGTACTGCCCTTCGTAAGGGGATACAAGGGAAAGGCCATCTCTGCAAACCCCGGGATCCAGAGCCTGCAGAACCCCGCAGTTCCCAGGAACTCCCTGACCTGCCGATGGTTCTCAGGGGCTGGTATTCTGGCCACTGCCTCTTTCCTGGCTTCCGTAAGCCATCGCCTCCCGTCCCTGAGTTGATACCCCAGGTAACTGACCTGCTGCCGGCAGATCTGGGCCTTCTTGGCAGAGGCACGGTAACCGAGGGCGCCAAGCTCGGTCAGCAGGGTCTCAGTCCCCTTAGTGCATTCTTCTGCAGTATCAGCAGCCAGGAGTAAATCATCTACATATTGGAGTAAAGTTACCTGGGGGTTTGTGGCACGAAAATGTGCGAGGTCCTGGTGGAGGGCTTCGTCGAAGATGGTTGGCGAGTTTTTGAACCCTTGTGGCAGTCTAGTCCACGTTAGCTGTCCGGAGAGTCCTGTTAGGGGGTCCTTCCACTCAAAGGCGAAAATAGGCTGGCTAATGGGGCTAAGTCGTAAGCAGAAGAAGGCATCTTTTAAGTCCAAGACAGTATACCATTTTCGACTGGGGGAAGAGTGCTCAACAGATTATAGGGGTTGGGCACCGTTGGGTGTAAGTCGGACACCCGCTTGTTGACTTCTCTCAGGTCCTGTACAGGCCGGTATTCGCCCGTCCCAGGTTTCCGGACCGGAAGCAGCGGGGTGTTCCAGGCCGATTGGCACCTTATTAAAATTCCCAGGTCAAGGAACCTTTGGATGTGTGGGCGAATTCCGTCTCGAGCCTCCGTACTCATCGGGTACTGGCGGACAGAGATGGGGGGTGGAGGAGGCCTTGATTTCTACCACCACTGGGGGCTGGCGGATGGCCATTCCCATGCCCGAAACTTCAGCCCAAGCTAGAGGAATTTCAGCCATCCAGTCCTGCATATTTACGGTCTCAAGGGAAGGGCTCTCATACAGCCTATATTCATCCTCTAGCTTCAGGGTCAAGACTTGTAATGGCCTCCCTTCCCCATCCGTCACCGTGGTTCCTTCGGTGTGAAAATGGATCTGAGCCCCCACCTTCGTGAGCAAGTCCCGTCCCAGAAGGGGGTAAGGGCATTCAGGGATCACAAGGAACGAGTGGGATACCCGGCCCACGCCGAGGTCCACTGTTCTTCGGGTAGTCCATGGGTATTGTCAATACCCTGTAGCGCCCTGAACCCATGCCCTTTTTGTAGACAGCGTCCCTTCTGACTGTAATAGGACGGAATGCTGGGCTCCTGTGTCTACCAGGAACTGTACAGGCTTCCCCTCCACCTTTAAAGTTACCCTAGGCTCGGGAGGGATCCGAGCCCCGTCTCCCTAATCTTCAAGAGTTAAAACTTTGTCTGGGGTGGAGGATCTTCCCCTCTTCTTCTTGGGGCACTCCTGGAGCCAGTGCCCTTTTTCTTTGCAATAGACGCACTGATCTTTATCCAATGATGGTCTGGCCCCTGCCCTGCTTTTGTTGCGGTCTCTCGATTCAGTTCTATTATCTCTCCTTCCTTCTCTAATTACTGTGGTCAAAATTTTTGCTAGGCCTTTTGTTTGTCTTCTTTCTCTTTCTATTTCTCGTTCATTCTGCTCTCGCATCTTTCTTTCCTCTCTCTCTTCTTCTGTTTCCCTTTTATTGAACACCTTATCTGCTTCTCTGACCAGATCTTGAAGAGAGAATCCCTGTAACCCATCTAATCTCTGCAACTTTCTTTTGATATCTAAAGCTGACTGATCAATAAAAGCCATGGCCACAGTAGCCTTATGTTCCTCAGATGTGGGATCATAGGGAGTAAATCTTTTGAATGCCTCCATCAATCTGTCTAGAAATACAGTAGGCGACTCAGTAGGCCCTTGAGTCACTTCTCTTACCTTAGCCAAATTGGTGGGGCGCCTCGCTGCCCCTCGGAGACCCGCCACCAGAGCCTGGCGATAGACCCTCAGGTGCTCCCTACCTGCTGGGGAATTATAGTCCCAATTAGGTCTCGTCAGCGGGAAGCCAGCGTCTATCTCGTTAGGAAGCGCTGTGGGACGTCCGTCATCCCCTGGCACATTTTTGCGAGCCTCCAACAGTACTCGCTGTCTCTCTTCTGTACTGAGCAAGGTCTGCAACAATTGCTGACAATCATCCCAAGTGGGCTGATGTGAGAAAACAAGAGATTCTATCAAAGAGGTCAGCGCCTGGGGGTTATCAGAAAAAGAGGGGTTATTATTTTTCCAGTTGTAAAGGTCAGAGGCAGAGAATGGCCAATATTGAAGTGGCCAAATCCCGTGGTCATCGGGGGGCCCATTCTCTCGAAGGGGAAGAGCGGTAGAGTCCGGGGTAGCAGCCCCACGGCTACGCGTCCCTGCTGCCGGGCCCATCTCCCCCCCTTCCCTAGGCTATTCAGGCGGGACAGTTGGTTGTGCCACCTGGGGTGCAGGAGGCGGGATCAGTGCCGGCGGATAAGGTGGGGGAGAGTCTAGGAGCAAGAGATCAGTCTGTGTATCTGGATATATATTCCTGACAGGAATCCTTGTTTCTTCTTTTTTTGCTGTGGAAGTTAAAGCAAGGATTCCTGTAACGGATTCCGGTGGCTTTCCTGCGGAGAGAACAAAGGGTCAAACCCATGCTGGGGGGTACGGATTAAGTCTTCCCAAACCAAAATGTATGGCACCTGGTCCGGGTGCCAGCAGTAGCAGCAATTGCAGTCTTGACCTGTTTAACCTGTTCTAAAGTGAACAAGCCCTCCGGCGGCCAGCCGGTATTAAGGCCGGGCCAATCTACTGCACACAAGCTCTGCCATTTGCTTTTTTCACTGCCACTGAGAGCCAGTGGGCCCGATTTTTCACTTCTGTCCAATGATCTATTGTCAGAGACAAAGGGGTCGTTACAGTCTGTCCCATCGTCGGTTTGTCAAAACAAAGAACAAAACAAACAAATACCGGAGCACAGAGTAAGGCAAGTAAAATTCACCAAAGTGGCAGAAAAATCAGACAAAAGTAGCTGCTGCAAGTTTCGCCCTAGGCAAGCCTTCTAGACAGACAAGCTTCTCAGCTTTACGGACAGGCTATTCCAGAGACTTCACTTAATTCAGATTCAGATGGAGGGGAGTCGTCACGACCCCCCTCCCAGATTGGCGATCCCAGCGTCCCGGGACTCGCCGCAGATGGGGCAGCGGACTGACAGATGCGTACGCACAGAACCTTGCTTCAGCAGCTAGAGGAAACTGAAGGAGAGAGAGAGAGGTTATTGAGGATAGCCACCAAAAATCCTACCGGGAAAGGTGGCGGCCAGAGAGGTGGACTTGTGGCGTGCTTTAAGATCACTCGTGTGCCTATACCGTTGCACGGAAGTTTTCTTGCTGGGGGCGGGGCGCCCTAGCGGCTTCTGGCCCGTTCCGTGACCCCCTTATCCTGTCACGGGAGTCTTCAAGTGGCAGGCGCCCTAGCGGCTCTTAAGTGCCTGACCCATGCCCACAGTAATATCAGGCCGTATCCTCGAATGAGAGAGACAGGGAAGTTTCACCCAGCCGGGCGGTAGTTACTGGGGCACACCTGTTGTGAGGCCTTCAAAGTCCACCAGGGAGTGGCCCTGGCCGGGACTAATCAGTTGCCCCACAACCGTCTGCCTGTTCACTGAAACTTCCAAAAATAGAGTCAAACGGCAGGAAGGGAAAGTAACACAATACAGATTTAACACAGAACAGACAAACTCACACAGAGACACGACACAGGACAGAATCGCTCGAGCGTACCTCCGAATCCAGAGGCCAAAGAGTCTGAGCGAGCGAGGCAGATCCCGGACGAGCCCCCAAATGTAAGACCTCGCGGCCTTTTCTCAGGACCTGTCGCTCCAAAGACCACAGTGGCTCGAATTCGATGCAATAAGCAAGAGGATTTATTTAAGCCGGCGCGCTGGGGTTCAGTCTCCTGGGGAAGAGTGAACCCCCTAGTGTCAGTAGTGAGGGTTTTTATACAAAAATCACAGGCAGGTGGGGATGGAGTCGGGTTATGGGATACATTGAAGTAGAGGCCATAGGTGCGGGGGATACGCTTGATTGGTGGGAAAACTTACAGAGAGCAACTAAGTTGAAACAGAGAAAGCTATTTTCTGGGAGGCTATGTCCTTACCTCCCGATAAGGAGAAAACTATTTTCTGGGAGGTTATGGCCTTGCCTCCTGAGCTTAAATTTTTAATCTAAGTTCTTCAGTTCCTTTTGCTATATGAAGTAACATCTATAGGTTCCAGGGATTAAGACATGAATATCTTTGAGGGCAATTATTCAGCCTACCATTCCTCATTTTTAATCCACTAACAAATTCTGTGGATTCTACTTCATACATATCAAAGATATATCCTTGCCTCCACTTTTATTATCAACACTCTCAAGCCAATATTGTCACCCTACTAATGTAACTCCTTAGCTTTGTTGCAGGAAGGGGGACCCCTTCTAGGGCTCAAGACTGGACTTTTATCCAAGGAGACACACTCACGCTAGAGACTTTATTGGAAAGGGGAGCCTAGGCGGAAAGCAGCAGAGTAATGGAACCCAAGAGAACTGCTCTGCCACCTGGCTCAGTCTTGGGTTTTATGGCAATGGGATTAGTTTCCAGGTTGTCTCTGACCAATCATCTTGCTTGGCCCATAGTCTGACTCGGGGTCCTTCCTAGTAGTGTGCACATCTCTCAGCCAAGATGGATTCTGGCAACAAGGATTCTGGGAGATTGGTCATCTTCTCCCTCTTTTGGCCCCTCCTGAATTCTACTGGTTAGTCTTCCAGTGGCAGCATCAAGTTCCTTATTGGGACCTCCTATTCTGAGACAATTCAAGCAAGCAGTTATTATTGTAACCCTAAGCTTGGCCACAGACAGCATTTTGGTCAGCAGTTCCCTAGCAACTTTGCTCTTGCCTACAACAAAGCAAAGACAGTGACCTTTCAACACACCAAGCATGCCAAGTGCAATTTATTTGCAACATACTGTCTCTGCCTTCCTCTCCCCTCCCCTACATTCCTACAGACACAAAGATCTACTTTCTGTGACTCAAACCCACCAGGCCCTTTCGTGAAGGCTTTTCCCTGGAACATTATTCCTGTGGCTCTTGGAATGACAGCTCCCTCTCATCCTTGGGTCTCAGTTCAAATGAAGCAACCCCTCTTGATGTCCATCTCCACTCTCCTCCCTGATTCCTTTACATTGTAAAGGAATGTAACAGTCACTAGCCTGTTTATTTCCTTTACAGCTCTTAACTGCAATCTGTAATTACCTTATCCATGAATTTGCATGTCTTCTATACTCCCCAATAGGATGAAAGTTTCCAAAAGAAGAGACTATATCTGTTCCAGCATTTTGAATAGTGGTTAGTGTAGAGCAGAAGCTCAGTGTGTTGAACGAATTAATGAACAAATGAAATTGACATTATAACCAAGGTCTGTATCAACCAAAATAGATAAAAATATGCTGACGTAGTAACAAGCAACCTAAAACTACAAAGTTTATTTCTCATACTATATATGTTCAACCTCAAGAGAACTCTGGTCTTCCTAGGGGCCAGGCTAATGGAGCAGCCACCTTCCCAAACAGTGTCAACTGCAAGAGTGGAAGAGAGAACTCCTTGAAAGTTCTCACTACAGCAGTTAACAACAGAGGATGAGATGGTTGGATGGCATCACCGACTCAATGGACATGGGTTTGGGTGGACTCCAGGAGTTGGTGATGGACAGGGGAGGCCTGGCATGCTGCAATTCATGGGGTTGCAAAGAGTCAGACACGACTGAGAGACTGAACTGAACTGATAGCAGTTAAATGCATTGCCTAGAAGTGACACACATTGCTTCCTGTTACAACCCACTGACTGGAACAAAACATGGAGACATGGTCCCATTCAACCACAAAGGGCCAGGAGTAAAATCTTACCAAGTGGCCAGAGGGAGAGAACCTGAAATATGTGGCTAATAGCATTAACGGCTACCACAGGGACTTTTACAAAATGAGCCAAGAAACCTTCCAGTCTCTCTCCCTACAAGCCTCCCTCCTGGCTCTCGCAATCCTCCTGCCATACAAGGTTGCCCCTTCCCTCAAAACACCAAGCCTTGTCAAAACTCCATTTCTTTGTACATACTAGGCCTCTGCCTGGGATGTTCTTCAGAATTAACCACTATTGCCCATCATATGACTATACCATGATTTATGTATCTATTCTCCATTTATTTTGTGTGTGTTTACAACAAACTGTGGAAAACTCTTCAAGAGATGGAAATACCAGGCAACCTTACCTGCCTCCTGAGAAGTCTGTATGCAGGTCAAGAAGCAATAGTTAGAACTGGACATGGAACAACAGACTGGTTCCAAATCAGGAAAGGAGTACGTCAAGGCTGCATATTGTCACCCTGCTTATTTAACTGATATGCAGAGTAAAATCATGCAAAATGTTGGGCTGGATGAAGCACAAGCTAGAATCAAGATTGCCAGGAGAAACATCAATAACCTCAGATATGCAGATGACACCATCCTTATGGCAGAAAGCGAAGAAGAACTGAAGAGCTTCTTGATGAAAGTGAAAGAAAGAGTGAAAAAGTTGGCTTAAAACTCAAGATTCACTTATGGACACCTTATCTTCGACAAAGGAGGCAAGAATATACAATGGATTAAAGACAATCTCTTTAACAAGTGGTGCTGGGAAAACTGGTCAACCACTTGTAAAAGAATGAAACTAGAACACTTTCTAACACCATACACAAAAATAAACTCAAAATGGATTAAAGATCTAAACGTAAGACCAGAAACTATAAAACTCCTAGAGGAGAACATAGGCAAAACACTCTCCGACATAAATCACAGCAGGATCCTCTATGACCCACCTCCCAGAATACTGGAAATAAAAGCAAAAATAAACAAATGGGACCTAATTAAAATTAAAAGCTTCTGCACAACAAAGGAAACTATAAGCAAGGTGAAAAGATAGCCTTCAGAATGGGAGAAAATAATAGCAAATGAAGCAACTGACAAACAACTAATCTCAAAAATATACAAGCAACTCCTGCAGCTCAATTCCAGAAAACTAAACAACCCAATCAAAAAAAAATGGGCCAAAGAACTAAAAGACATTTCTCCAAAGAAGACATACAGATGGCTAACAAACACATGAAAAGATGCTCAACATCACTCATTATCAGAGAAATGCAAATCAAAACTACAATGAGGTACCATTTCACGCCAGTCAGAATGGCTGCGATCCAAAAGTCTACAAGCAATAAATGTTGGAGAGGATGTGGAGAAAAGGGAACCCTCTTACACTGTTGGTGGGAATGCAAACTAGTACAGCCACTATGGAGAACAGTGTGGAGATTCCTTAAAAAACTGGAAATAGAACTGCCTTATGACCCAGCAATCCCCACTGCTGGGCATACACACTGAGGAAACCATAATTGAAAGAGACATGTGTACCCCAGTGTTCATCACAGCACTGTTTATAATAGCTAGGATGTGGAAGCAACCTAGATGTCCATCAGCAGATGAATGAATAAGAAAGCTGTGGTACATATACACAATGGAGTATTACTCAGCCATTAAAAAGAATACATTTGAATCAATTCTAATGAGGTGGATGAAACTGGAGCCTATTATAAAGAGTCAAGTAAACCAGAAAGAAAAACACCAATACAGTATACTAACACATATATATGAAATTTAGAAAGATGGTAATGATAACCCTGTATACAAGACAGCAAACGAGACACAGATGTATAGAACAGTCTTTTGGACTCTATGGGAGAGGGTGAGGGTGGGATGATTTGGGAGAATGGCATATTCAATGGCATATATTGAAACATGTATAATATCATATAAGAAACAAATCACTAGTCCAGGTTCTATGCAGGATATAGGATGCTTGGGGCTGGTGCATTGGAATCACCCAGAGGGTGGGTGATGGGATGGGGAGGGAGATGGGAGGAGTTCAGGATTGGAAACATGTGTACACCTGTGGCGGATTCATGTTGATGTATGGCAAAACCAATACAATATTGTAAAGTAATTAGCCTCCAATTAAAATAAATTAATTAAAAAAAAATTTTAATAGAAAAAAAAAACCTCAACTTTCAGAAAACTAAGATCATAGAATTTGGTCCCATCCCTTCATGGCAAATAGAAGGGGAAACAATGGAAACAGTGGCAGACTTTATTTTGAGGTGTTCCAAAATCACTGCAGATGGTGGCTGCAGCTATAAAATTAAAAGAAGCTTGCTCCTTGGAAGAAAAGCTATGATCAACCTAGACAGCATATTAAAAAACAGAGATGTTACTTTGCCAACAAAGGTCTCTCTAGTCAAAACTATGGTTTCCCCAGTAGTTATGTATGGATGTGAGAGTTGGACTATAAAGAAAGCTGAGCGCTAAAGAATTGATGCTTTTGAACTGTGGTGTTAGAGAAGACTCTTGAGAGTCCCTTGGACTGCAAGGGAGATCCAACCAGTCCATCCTAGAGGAAATCAGTCCTGAATATTCATTGGAAGGACTGATGCTGAAGCTGAAACTCCAATACTTTGGCCACCTGATGCGAAGGACTGACACGTTGGAAAAGAGTCTGTTGCTGGAAAAGATTGAAGGTGGGAGGAGAAGGGGACGACAGAGGATGAGATGGTTGGATGGCATCACCAATTCAATGGACATGAGTTTGAGCAAGCTCCAGGAGTTGGTGATAGACAGAGAAGCCTGGTGTGTTGCAGTCCATGGGGTCACAATGAGTTGGACATGACTAAGTGACTGAACTGAACTTTCTTATTTGTATCATTTGGGCTATTTTCAGTTCAGGGCTTTTGAATATATACACTTTTGGTGTATATATCCACTCATTTGTCTTTAATATTAACCTAAGATTGCAACTGCTGAGTCACCAGGTAGATGTACACTTGACATTCACAGATCTATAGTGCCAGTTTTCCAAAATAGCTGTACCACCTCACACTCTCATCTGCAGAGTTCTAGCTGCTCCACATCTTCCCCATAACTTGGTACCATCAGTCTTTCTCATTTTGGCCATCCTGGTGAGTGCCTACTAGTATCTCATTGTAGCTTAAATTTGTGTTTCCACAGTGACTAATGGTGTTGAGCATACACTCATACACTTATTGGATGGCATGCATTACTTCATTCCACAAAATGGTACTAAACATCCACATTGCATGTGTATGTGGCTATAGCAATGGGAATAAATAACATTCAGGCTCCATGAAATCGTATATCATTGCCTTGTTTGTGCAGCTTGAACATTTTGCTTCTGAAAGAATTTTGTTTAACATATTAAAAATCTAAATAAATACACAGGCAGACTCTGACAGTCCTTCTATGGAAAATCCTAAATTAGGAAATATAACTGATCAGAAACAGAAGGAGATGCAGTTAATAAACCCTTATTCATTCAGCAAATATTTCTTAAGCATATATGTCTGTAGGTACTGCCAGACCCTGAAAACAGCAAGGAACAGGCTGGACGCCTCCAGAGCTAACAGAGCCTGCAGCTCAGCCCTTTGTGACGGGATGGAGCTCTCACACTATGCAGGTCTGTGTTCTGTCCTCTGCCCTTTCTAGTCTGGGGGAGGGTGTGAGGACAGAGTCCCATGTCCTGTTCATCTCTGAGTCACCATTTTACATCCTGAGCACCTCAGGCAAATGCTGCCACTTTCTGAGGACTGTTTTGTTGTTGTTCAATCACTAAGTCGTGTCTGACTTTGCGACCCCCATGGACTGCAGCACATCAGGCTTCCCTGTCCTTTACTATCTCAAACATGTGTTGAATTGCAAAGCCTGAACCAATTGATTTACTTAAAAATATGAGACAGGGTCCTCCCTGGTGACCCTGGTAAAGAATCCTGCTGCCAATGCAAGAGACATGGGTTTGATCCCTGATCCCAGAAGATCCCACATGCCACAGAGCAACTAATCCTGTGTACCACAACAATTGAGCACGTGCTTAGAGCCTGGGATACCAAGCTGAGCCCAAATATCCTAGAATTTGTGCTCTGCAACAAGAGAAACTACTGCAATAAGAAGCCTGTGCACTGTAATGAAGAGTAACCCCTGCAACTAGAGAAAACCTGTGCAGCAACAAAGACCCAGCACAACCAAAAGTAAATAAACAAATAAAATTCAGCATTGGGAGTAGAAAGAAAATATATGAGACAAGTAGAAGCTTAAGGATGCATTGTACCCAATCAAAGATTAGCACTGTTATGATACAAACCCAGTATCCTGTCCCACTTTAAAGAACTTTTTATTTGTGTACTGCCTCTGAAAGTGAAAATGCTAGTAACTCAGGCGTGTCCAGCTCTTTGCAATCTCATGGACTGTAGCTTGTCAGGCTCTTCTATCCATGGAATTCTCCAGGCAAGAATACTGGAGTGGGTAACCATTCCCTTCTCCAGGAGATCTTCCTGACCCAGAGATCAAACCCAGGTCTCCTGTATTGCAGGCAGATTCTTTGCCATCTGAATTACCAGGGAAGCTCATGCCTCTGAGATGTGGTAAATTCCAGAATGTGTTTTATAAAAACAGCCTAGGGACTTCCCTGGAGGTCCAATGGTTAAGAATTCACCTTGCAATGCAGAGGACACAGGTTCAATCCCTAATGGGGAAACTGACATCACACATGCCTTGGAGCAACCAAGCCCACACATCACAACTAGAGTTTATGCACTGCAATGACATCCCATATGCTACAAAAAAGACCCTAGTGCAGACAAATAATTTAAAAACAAACAGCCTACTTACTACCTTATCCCACTTCCTACAGGCACATACAAAATAAAGTGGCAGATTAGAGTCTCACTTTTCAATTTTTTTCTCCTCCACTACTAATTTTAACAGGATCTCAAATGGTAATTTTTTGTTCATTCTAAGCATCCTATAAATCCTCACGTTAAAACTTCACTGTCACTGAGTGATGTGTCAATAGAAAAATAAGCATGAGTCTCAACCTGTTACTGTTTCATTCTGTCAAGTTCAGATCAGCCATGTGAGTGGAGCCCCTGCCTCTGCTCTGCATACCATTCCGTGAGAGCTGGTGCCTGGAGACTTGACAACCTGGTACCATCTCCTCCCACAATCATCCTCCCTTTCCTGCAGCTTATCTCTGGTGTCAGAGAAGAATGAGCCTCAAACTTGTACATTCCAACTCCAGCCCTTGGGGAAGAACTCTTGGCACAGCCGTTTGGCATCTGGAGGCAGGATGGGGAAGCTGGCTGCCCAGTCACCCATCACATAAGCCAGGCCCCCTCACTGTATCCAGGCTGGCAGAACCGTGCACAGAGCTAGACAGGGTCCCTTTGGAAAGCACCAACTCTGAGTCTCTGGGGCAGCCCCATATAGTCTTGGGATATTTATCTCTGGGGTGCTGAGAATGGTATCAGGACCACAGGGGTCAGCACCCTAGAAACTCTGCCAGTCACCTGACTCTCGTCAGGTGTGTTCCATGAGTCACGCCTATGGAGAAAGGCCCACCGTGCTAATGCCAGGGCAGATGAGACCTGGCTGGCTATGCAAACAAGCCCAGAGCCCAAAACAGAATGGTGAGAATTAGGTCAACCCTTCCTTCTCACTGGACTATTGGGACTCAACTGTGTGACCCAGACAAGCCAGTGTTCCTCAAAGGGGCTCAGTTCTCTCCCTCTAAAGCAGACAGGGAGGGGCTGGAACCAGACAAGTCACATCTAAGGCCAAGGACCCATGACTCTGATTTCAATCTAAATCCAGAAAAAACATGTAGCCATGTGTGTAATTACTGATTTACTGTTTTTCTTCTGAAGGCTCTGGGTTTACTAACATCTAACCTTGTGACCTTCTTCCAAGAGAACTTTCCCCCATTACCCCTAGCTGTACTGGGGAAAAGGATTGGAAACTTCTTTGGGACTCAGTTCTCTCCTTCCATTCCTACCTCCACCACCTCCACCTGTACCCACCATGCCCACTTCAACCTTCACCTGAGCTCTTCTCAAGGCTGGGATGCTGGCAGACCAGGGATGTAAGTCTCAGGCACTTGCATTTTTAAATATTATTTATTTGGCTGTGCTGGGTCTTAGCTGCAGCATGTGGGATCTTTTATTTGTAGCATGTGAACTCTAAATTTCAGCATTTGAGATACAGTCCCATGACCAGGATTGAACCCTGGAACCCTGCATTGTGAGTGCAGTCTTAGCCACTAGACCACTAGGGAAGTCCCAAGCACTTTCATTTAACATTCGCTGTTTTGAGTCCTGCCCCATCCACTCCTGGGCCCCTTGGAAGGAATTCTAACTCATTTCTCATCCTGTGTGCCAGCCTATATCCTGGGCACCTGGGCTCAAAAGAAGAATGATGTGTCCCATGCTCAGGAGTTGACTCTTAAATTAGGGAGGCGCCACATCGGTCCACAGGACAGCAGTTAACCCCAGGCTCACCTGGGAGAGAACACCAAGTGAAAGCCTGCCTGGGCAAAGCCTTGAAGGTGCTAGGCAGATGCTGGCAGTGCCCACCCATCCCCATAGCCCTCCTTAGAGTTCTCAGGGCAAAGCAGACGTGCTGGGCAGTTAGAGCCATAGGAAGAACCCTTGAGCCAACGAGCAGCAGAGGGCTGGGGGTGGGGGGTGGTAAACACCCCACCTCCTCGCCACAGGATGAAATAATCCCAAGGCAGCTGGACACAGGCTCCCAGGAGGGCTGAGTGACCTGCTTGTAGTTAACACAGCTGCAGTACCTGCCCTTCCGGGTCTCACTTCCTTACTCCCTCTCCATGCCTCTCGGGATGGTCTCTGGAGTAAACTGCTGCTGCTGCTGCTGCTGCTAAGTTGCTTCAGTCGTGCCCGACTCTGTGCGACCCCACAGATGGCAGCCCACTGGGCTCTGCCATCCCTGGGATTCTCCAGGCAAGAACACTGGAGTGGGTTGCCATTTCCTTCTCAATGCATGAAAGTGAAAAGTGAAAGGGAAGTCGCTCAGTCGTGTCTGACTCTTAGTGACCCCATGGACTGCAGTCTACCAGGCTCCTCCGTCCATGGGATTTTCCAGGCAAGAGTACTGGAGTGAGATGCCATTGCCTTCTCCGCTGGAGTAAACTACCTGCATGCAAGTCTTTACCTAAAGGCCAACTTCTGAGGGAAGCCACAGGAGGTCTGGAAGAGTGAGCTGGATTGGAGAGTAAGGTGGTCCTGAGGAGGGCACCCAGACAGAAAGCCCACTTGGGAAGACCCCCTGGGGGTGGCATGCAGCTCAGATATCAGGTCCACCTCACCTGGCCAGGCCCTTGCTGCCACTGGTGGGCTACCCAGCAAGAGCAGGAATGAGAAGGTGGCTTAGAGGGCCTGGGGCTCCGGCAAGTGTCAGATGATGACCTCAGGGGGCTCCTCGAATACGGCCTGTCCAGACCTCTTGCCCCACTGGTGTCCAGAGGAGCAGGCCAACGTCACTCTCTGATGTCCTCTTTACAGGCCTCCATGGACAGCCCCTTCCTCCTCAGGATCTGCGTTCAAATGGGCATGTTTAAGTGGATTCAGCTCCCTCTCATCTGGGCACCCCAGCCTGAACACCCCAACCCTCTGCTGCCCTCAGGTTGCTGGTCACCTTGACAGCAGACCCAGTTGGTTATTCTCTGAAAGAAGCTGAGGTTGTGGTTGACCTGCTGGGTGCTCTCTGGCATGAGAACCAAGCAAAGGCAGAGGTAAGGGCCTCACCTCAGGCTGCCCACTGACCCCCACGACAGTCCTTTCACTCTTCCCATCTTTCCCTGACCCCTCCTCCCTCTTCACCTCATGTCATTTATGACACAGCATTTCTACCTCTGGGGCCTGAGCCTCAGGCTCCTTGGGTAGTGAATGCAATGCCCCAAACAGTGCCGCACAGAACAGGCATCTCCTGCCCTCTCGTGTGGCTGATGGAGGTATACTTCTGAGCAGCAAGGCTGCAGGCTAGCACTTAGCTGAAAGGATATTTTTGAGGCTTTAGGTAAAGGCCTCAAAAGAGATGCCCAGGAATTTGCAATTATCCAATTAAACACGCCAATCCCCAGAGGTCCTGGAGTTCCTCAGGGCTGTTCAGATAAGGACTGACAGGAAGAGGGATGAAGTTCTGGTCTCAGAAGTCTGTGTACACAATGCTGGGAATGATTAACCCCTGGCCGGGGGTAGGGGGGGTGGTATGCAGATCAAAGACCCTAGATGAACAAACAGTCTTGGAATTCTGGAGAAGAAAGGCACTGACTGCTCTAAACAAATATGCTCAAAGAAATGCACACTTAACATCCCCACAGCTTCAGGAAGACCAAGACTGATCGCCCCAGCCATGGGGTGGAAATGATCTTTCTGCACTTCTGCCCTCTTTATTGATTCCCACCCCTTATGAAAGACAAACATTCGTACTTTTACCAAACTGGGTCCCGGAGAACCCAAGCAGTGGAGCTTCCCTGGTGGCTCAGTGGTAAAGAATCTGCCCGCCAATGCAGGAGACACGGGTTTGATCTCTGAGCCAGGAAGATCCCACATGCTGAGGAGCAACTAAGCCCCTGAGCCACAACTATTGAGCCTGTGGTCTAGAGCTCGGGACTCACAACTACGGAAGCCTGCGTGCCCTAGAGTCTGTGCTCAGTAACAAGAGAAGCCACCGCAGTGAGGAGCCCACATACCTCAACTAATGGCAGCCCCCACTTACCACAACTAGAGAAAAGCCCAACAACAAAGCCCCAGTACATCCAAAAATAAATAAATAAAATTATTTTTTTAAAAAGGGAAACAAAACCAGTCCTTCTCGATTTGCCCCATGCCTGCCCCTGCTCTCACATTCCTCTGAGGATGCTCCTCCTGCCGCTTTTTCTTTCCTGTGAACTGGGGTGCCTTCCTCTTCTGGAAAGGGGGCTTCCTCATCACACCAGCTTACCGTGCAGCCTCCAGGAAATGGGAACCACCTGGCAGGAGGATTAGATTCCTGGGAGGTGACAGGGCGTGACCGGGCTGCCTCTGCCCCTCTGCAGCTGTCAGCCCTCAGCACTCACGTTGGCCCAGAAGACCTGACTCCCTCCATCTCCAGGCCCCAGAAAGGTGGTTGTCTTGGTGGCTAACTGGCTGGCATGGGGCCAGGTGAAGATAGGGAGGGGCTGAAAGAGGTGCCATGCCTGGAAAGGGGCAGGGGCCGGCCCAGGTCCAGAAGAGGAGGAGGAGACAGGCAGTGAGGGTGTTGGCTAAAGACTGCAGTGTCTCAGTAGGGAAGGGGGGCGGTGTGGGAGCGGGGGTAGCCAAGGCTCCCTGGTGGGTGGGGCCAGGGCCAGGGGCATCTGGGAAACAGACCTCCTGAAATTCAAAGTTGAGCTGCTAGCCACTGGCTCCTGGAATCTACAAGACAAAACTGAAGACTGCAGACAAGGGCACCCAGGGCTGCCACACTCCGAAAGGACAGCTTCTGGGTGAGTATGACATACTGCTGGACACGGACTCCTAGACTCAGTTTCTGGGATTTTTCTCATTGCCTTGACCCGCAACTAGCAAGAGGAGCCCCTTTCCCTGGATCCAGGGTGGTTGCTCAGGGACTTAGCAGTCAACAGAGACAGCAGAGCAGAAACACACACCTACAGAAATGAGGGGATATCAAGCAGTGACCTCAAGGCCAGGATCTAGTTGGAAATAGCTTTGCCTCTCCCACACCAGCCCACTGCTGCCTTATCTCCCCAATTTGATCTCCCAGCTGCCTGTGTAATCCTGGGTACTCCAGAAACTCCACACTGAGCAGCTCTTGGCCATCCCTTGCTGGCAGGGCTGACTTCAGGAGTTTTTGTTGGGACCAACGTTGGTCCCAAGCATGAGAGAATGCTTGACTCCAGGTTCCCAAGCCCTACAACTGTCTGGAGGCTCCTTTCTTCCCTGAGGACAACCCTGAGCCTTCCCAAGAAAGAGATCCCAGAACTTGAAGTGTGACTTACAAATCAGATCAGAGGCAAACCAGGCTCACCTGTGGCTGGGCAGTTCTAAGGATAAAAATTGGGACAACCAATGTCGTTGAAACTAACACAATCTCCCTCAAGTCCCATGTTTTCACCCCAGTGGAGCTTCCTCCCTATGGAAGCCTCCCACTAAAGTGTTATTAATATATGTTTATGCAGCAACGTCTGAGCACTGAGGAGAGTTTACAAAAGGCCACCTTCCCTTCTCTCCAGAAGCTCATGGGATGAAGACAAGCAAAGGGAGCTTACTGGGTTCAGAGACAGATGAGGGAGGTCTTCAGCAAAATATTCCCTATGGGTGGTAACCCTTGAGAGAATTAGAGGGAAGGGCAAAGATTGGGGAAGGAAGGGCAGGAGGTGCCCCGGTGTACAAGCAGGAAATGATGGGGGAAGCAGGCAGAGGCCAAGTCACTACACATCCCCGAGGTGTAGGGATCAACCCCCGCCCTGCAGGAACATCCAGGGCTAGTTCTCCTGGGAAAGGGGCAGCGAGGTGGGGACATTTGCCCCTTCTTTCGGGGTTTCCGCTGCATTTAATGGGCTGTCCCGCTGTTCTCTCCAGCCACTCGCCATGTGGTGGGCCCTGCTGCTGCTGCTGCGTTTCGCGATAGCGCCGCGACCCAGCCGGGCGGGGCCGCTCCAGAACACCCTTGTTTTCCGGCTCACTCAGCAGGGCCCTGGGGGAGCGGGGCCGGTAACTCCACGGTCTCGCGCCCTGCGAGTGGCTCCCAGTCGCGGGGGTCACGACCCTGACTTTCGTGAACCGTGGCCTAGAGCGCCCGCCCGACTGCCTGCCCCGCGCGCTGCGCAGCCTCGACGGCAGCCACAACCTGCTGCGCGCCTTGAGCGCCCGGAGTTGGGCCACCTGCCGCGGTTACAGGTGCTGACACTGCGCCACAACCGCATCACTGCGCTGCGCTGGGGCCCCGGAGCGCCCGCGGGGCTGCACTCACTCGACCTCAGCTACAACCTGCTGGCCACCCTGCCTCCGTGCACCGGACCCGCGCTGCCAGGTCTCCGCGCGCTGGCGCTGGCCGGGAACCCGCTGCGGGCGCTGCAGCCCGGAGCCTTCGCCTGTTTTCCCGAGCTGCGCCTGCTCAACCTGTCCTACACCGAGCTGGGCCGCGGTGACCACGAGGACATCGCCGACGCTACCTTCGCGGGGGTGGGCGGCGCCCCTGGCCGCCCTCCAGGTGCTGGATCTCAGTGGCACATTCCTCCCCCGCGGTGAGTGCTGGCTCGGTGTGTCTAAGCCTGCGGGGTGGACGATCCCGAGAGGGAGGGCTGTGAACTTCCTCGAGGGGCGCTGCCCCGGGCGTCTTCTTGCAGGAAGGCGCAAAGAGACCCCAGAGATTCCCTGAGCCTAGCGCAACTTGTTCGAAGCGCCTTACTGGTCTGCACTCCTTGAGTCCCAAGAGCTGGGGACGATTACCTCTGCTCTGCTTGTGAGGAAACCAGGGCACAGAAAGGAGAATGGCTGGCCTGCAGCCTCCCAGCTCCTTAGCGGTGCCTCCACGTCTGAACTGTGGCGTTCTGGGTCCAGAGCCCACAGGTTTAACCTCTGTTCTGCTCCCCAGCAGAATGGAGAATGGGGAGTGGACTCAGTGCTTTGGGGCTGATGAATGGACAAACCTGGTATCAAACATTTTAACATAAAGCACCTGATGTTCAGAGGATGCTTTCATTGATTTCTATTAATACTTAGTTGGCTAAAATTCTTTCTGTGAATGTTAAATCCTTCAAACAAGACACAGAAGAGAGGTGGGAATACCTATTCTCCTGTACTTGGGTATTCTGACTCTGATTTACAAGGTTGGTTTTATTGTTTAAAAACACTTCACATGTTGATAATCACCTGTTCCACTACCACCAAGAAAACAAAGAGCAAGAATGGGAAGCAGAGAAGGAGCACGTTCTCCATTTACTAGGAGAGCAATGAAATGAGATTTCCCGGCCTCCTCCTGCCCCACTCCTCCTCTGAGCCTCCTTCCTTATGTTCCTCAAAGATTTCCCCTGCTCCTGGTAGCCATCACACTGAAGGCTGGGGCTGTGTGGGGTTTAACAGGAGGGTGGGACAACAGCTTACTTGAAGACAGTGTCCTAGAGTCAAGCTCAACCTTGTTCCTTCCTTGTTGTGTGGCCTTTAGCCAGTCATCGTCCTCTGGGACCTCAGCTGTCTGGGGGCTGGAAAGGGAAGGACTGGTCTTCTCTGAGGGCCCTTCCAGCTGAAATGGCCCATGCTTCTGAGATTCCTGAAGATTCTCCCCATGCTCAGCAATGACCTTTACCACTCACCTTGTCACTCTCATTGTTTCCTTAATGCTGTGCCAGCCTCATGGGTTCATGCCTTCCAGGATAGTGGGCAGTGTCCCGTCTGTATTTCAGTTCGGTCGGGATGGATCAGAAACCTGCCGCAGCTCACATCCCTCTACCTGAGGAAGATGCCAAGGCTGAGGAGTCTAGAGGGGGACATTTTCAAGATGACCCCTGACCTGCAGCATCTGGATTGTCAAGATTCACCAGCACTTACCTCTGTCCATACGTATATCTTTCAAGACACGCCTCACCTACGGGTCCTTCATTTCCAGAAGTAAGTGTTTCTAAAATACATGACTGATTTCTGCCTATTACACTAAATTGAATAGTCATAACTATTTTATAGAATAAACTAGACCTTCCTTTTCCTCCCATTGCTCTTTCAAGTCCTCGTTGGGGTCTTGTTCCTCTTGTTTGGAGGGATATGGTGAACACATCCCAGAGAGTCCTTCTGGCCTAAAAACCAACTCAGTGCTGTCCATAATAATGTTAAAACTTCAAACTCTCACACATGTCAAGTTTCCTTCAAGTCCAGGATGAGAAATGTGCAGTGGGAAGAGGGCATCAGGGTCTTCTCTGTTTCTCCATCCACCTGCTTCCCCATGTGTTTATGCAAATCAGCAGCCCCTTCCAGGGCTTGAGCAGCTCCTACTCGCACTGGGACCCAAGGGTGGTTTCCTCTGGGCCAGGGGTTATCTCAAGTCTCACCATATCCACCCTCCTTCTCAAGAGCAACTACTATCCTGACTTCTAGCAGGAAGGGCAGCATACCTTTGAAGATGATCCCAAGCCACCCTCTTCACAGCTAGGCCCTGGGGAGGCAAGCACCATTGCCCTGCCATCACTCTTAATGTTGCCACTTCTCTTTTTCTTGACTAGCTCCAGAGTACTCACTTTGGGGCTTATCATGAGAGGAAAGGAGATAGAACACACAGAGCACTTAGCTCAGTGCCCAGCACATTACATGTGCTCTGTAACATTAGTGAAGATGGTGGTTGTGATGATGGTGAGATTATGTTGACAGTGATGCTGAGAATGGTGTCTCATGATGATGGTAGTGGTGGTGGTAATGAATGGGGGCAGGATGGTCACGGTGATGATGATGGTGGTGATGACGTGGATGAGAGGGATATCATCTCTGGCTTAGATTCCTCTCTTGAGTTTCAGGCTGAAAAAGCATTGTTTATCAGATGTGGAACCAAACTGCTTGGACTCAATCCTGACTCCACTCACCACTTCCTAGCTATGTGAGTTAGAAAAAGTTAACCTGTTTTTGCGGCTCAGTTTCCTCATCTATAAAATGGGAATAATGACCTAATCCTCCCCTACTGCATTATTGTGAGAGGAACTGTTTTGATGCGTCTAGAACAGTGCCTGGCACAGAATAGAAAGTTTCTGTAATCACTATTGGGCATCTCTGCTGGATGTCTCACAGGTCCTTCAGCATCTAGGACATACTTAGATACATGAGCTTGGAGCTCATGGGAACTCTGGGCTGGAGATTTCTAAATGAGCATCCTCAGCACAGAGGTAGTTGAGAAAGCATGAGGTGATGACAGTGATGATGCTGATGGGGACAGCAGCGAAGACACCAGGAACAGTGATGGTGTCGACAGCCATGATGAAAACATGGCCTCTGCTTTCAGGGAGTGCACAGTTCTATAGGGAGAAGACATCTGTCAACTGTCATGATATATTGGGATGAGTAACAGAGGCACATGCCACGTACCATGTCATAAGGCAAATAGAATCAGTGATCAGCTTCAGCAGGCTGGAAGAAGAACATAATTGCTCCATATCTTCAAAGGTGAGTCTAAACTCCGCAGGTGGAGAAAGGCAACCTAGACTCCAAGAAAAGCAGGCATCCCTGGATCAGAAGTGGGGCCTGCTTCCTCTTATCCCTACACTTCTCAGTTTGCTGCAGTCTGACCACCCACTTCAGCTTCATGGTTGAACTGAACCAGTGGCATTTCAGCTGCTATGTCCAGAGGATACTTCTCTATCCCCTAAGCCCCTTCTGAGTCCTTCCTCCCTATTGACCCTCTCTCTTCTTATCCTTAGGATACTGCTCTGGTGCTTCTCCAGCTTTTCTGGATAGGCCTTGACTATTTCCTCTTCTTAAAACTTTTCTGCATGTCATTACTCACCCTACATGCTTCCTCTAGCACTGTTTCCACCCACTTTTCCAATGCCATAGGATTTGGCAAAATGTGCGGTGTTGGCGATATTCATTCTCAACGGAGCCAGAATGGAGTGGGATGAGTCAGTGTAGGTGCAGACAGCTCTGAAGATTGGCTCCCTGGTCACCGGGTCCAGCCTGGTCTCCATTCCCAATAGCTCTGTGACCAGCCCTTCCCACCCACCCTGCAGGGCAGTTTGAGGTCAAGTTCTTATCATTCCCTACCCAGCTAACCAAAAACCTTCTAACCCATGACCTTCAGGAGTACACAGGTTAGTGCAGGGAGTCTTAAACACTTTTGTGCCATGGACTTCTGTGGCAGCCTCTGAAGCCTGTGGGCCTTTCTCAGAAGTACATTCTCATATACCTAATATCCAGTCCCATCACTTCATGGCAAATAGATGGGAAAAATGTGGAAACAGTGACAGTTTTTACTTTTTGAGGCTCAAAAATCACTGCAGATAGTGAGTGCAGTCATGAAATTAAAAGATGTTCCTTGGAAGAAAAGCTATGATAAACCTAGACAGTGTATTAAAAAGCAGAGGCATTTACTTTGCTGAAAAGGTCCATATAGTCAAAATTACGGTTTTTCCAGTAGTCATGTATGGATTTGAGAGTAGGACCATAAAGAAGGCTGCATACCAAAGAATTGATGCTTGTCAACTGGTGTTGGAGAAGATTCTTGAGAGTCCCTTGGACAGCAAGGAGATCAAACCAGTCAATCCTAGAGGAAATCAATCTTGAATATTCATTTAAAGGGCTGATGCTGAAGCTGATGCTTCAATGATTTGGCCACCTGATGCAGAGAGCCCACTCATTAGAAAAGACCCTACTGGTGGGAAAGATTGAGGACAGGAGGAAAATGGGACAACAGAGGATGAGATGGTTGTATGGCATCACTGATTCAGAGAGGTTCCCTGGCTCAGGTGATAAACAATCTGCCTGTTGTGCAGGAGACTTGAGTTTGATCCCTGGATTGGGACGATCCCCTGGAGAAGGGAATGACAACCCACTCCAGTATTGTTGCCTGGAGAACCCCATAGACAGAGGAGCCTGATGGGCTATAGTCCATGAGGTCGCAAAGAGTTGGACTTCACTGACTGACTAACACTTTTCACTAACTCCATGAACATGAGTTTGAGCAAGCTCCAAGAGATGGTGAAGGACAGGGAAGCCTGGTGTGCTACAGTCCATGGGGTCGAAAAGAGTTGGACACGAGTGAGTGAGCAACAAATATAGGATCCCAAAGAAACCAATTATAGTTATCAAAATATTTTTAAGTGTGTTTCAGGACTATGTATGTGTGGTGTGCATCTTTATTTGTTGTTGTTGTTGTTGTTCAGTCGCTCAGTCACATCCGACTCTTAGAGACCCCATGGTTTCCCTGTCCTTTACTATCTCCCAGAGTTTGCTCAAACTTATGTCCATTGAGTCAAAGATGCCATCCAACCATCTCATCCTCTGTGGCCCCCTTCTCCTGCCTCCAATCTTTCCAAGCATCAGGGTCTTTTCCAATGAGTTGGCTCTTTGCATCAGGTGGCCAAAGGTTTGGAGCTCAAGTTTCAGCAATTGAGGGTTGATTTCCTTCCTTTTAGGACTGACTGGTTTTATCTTCTTGCTATCCAAGGGACTCTCAAGAGTCTTCTACAGCACCACAGTTCAAAAACATCAATTCTTGGGTACTCAACCTTTTTTATGGTCCAACTCTCACATCCACATGTGACTACTGAAAAAACCACAGCTGTGACTATGCTGACCTTTGTCAGCAAAGTGATGTCTCTGCTTTTTAATACACTGTCTAGGTTTGTCATAGCTTTTCTTCCAAGGAGCAAGCATCTTTTAATTTCATGGCTGGAGTCACCATCTGCAGTGATTTTGGAGCCCAATAAAATAGAGTCTCTCCATGTTTCCACACTTTCCCCCATCTATTTGCCATCTATCTGAAGTGATAGGACCAGATGCTATGATCTTCATTTTTGAATGTTGAGTTTTAAGTCAGTTTCTCACTCTCCTCTTTCACCTGTATCAAGAGACCCTTCAGTTCCTCTACATTTTCTTCCATAAGGGTGGTGTCATCTGCATATCTGAGGTTATTGATATTTCTCCTGGCAATCTTGATTCTGGCTTGAGCTTCATTCAGGCTGGCATTTCTCATAACGTACTCTGTATATAAATTAAATAAGCAAAGTGACAATATACAGCCTTGACGTACTCCTTTCCCAATTTGAACCAGTTCATTGTTCCAGTCCATTCTAACTATTGCTTCTTGATCTGTATACAAATTTCTTAGGAGACAGGTAAGGTGGTCTGGTATTTCCATATCTTTTAGAATTTCCCACAGTTTGTTGTGATCTACAGTCACAGGCTTTAGGGTAGTCAATGAATAAGTACATGTTTTCCTGGAATTCACTTGCTTTTGCTATGATCCAACGAATGTTGGCAATTTGCTTTCTGATTCCTCTGCCTTTTCTAAATACTGCTTGTATATCTGGAAGTTCTGGGTTCACATACTGTTGAAGCCTAGCTTGAAGGATTTTGAGTATAACCTTACTAGCATGCAACATGAGTGCAATTGTGAGGTAATTTGCACAATCTTTGGCATTGCCTTTCTTTGGGACTGGAATGAAAACTGACCTTTTCCAGTCCTGCAGCCACTCCTTAAATTTAAAAAATCCAGCTGGAAGTCCAATAACCTCAACGATTTTGATGATCATTCAGTTCAGCTCAGTCACTCAATCGTGACCAACTCTTTGTGACCCCATGGACTACAGCACGCCAGGCCTCCCTGTCCATCACCAACTCCTGGGGCTTACTCAAACTCATGTCCATCGAGTCAGTGATGATATCCAACCATCTCATCCTCTGTTGTACCCTTCTCCTCCCACCTTTAATCTTTCCCAGCATCAAGGTTTATTCCAGTCAGTTCTTTGCATTAGGTGGCCAAAGTATTGGAGTTTCAGCTTCAGCATCAGTCCTTCCAATGAATATTAAGGACTGATTTCCTTTAGGATGGACTGATTGGATCTCCTTGCAGTCCAAGGGACTCTCAAGAGTCTCCTCCAGCACCACAGTTCAAAAGCATCAAATCTTCGGCGCTCAGCTTTCTTAATAGTCCAACTCTCACATCCATACATGACTACTAGGAAAACCATAGCTTTGACTAGATGGACCTTTGTTGGCAAAGTAATGTCTCTGTTTTTTAATATGTTGTGTAGGTTGATCATAGCTTTTCTTCCAAGGGGCAAGCTTCTTTTAACTTCATGGCTGCAGTCACCATCTGCAGTGATTTTGGAGCCCCCCAAAATACAGTCTGACACTGTTTCCATTGTTTCTCCATCTATTTGCCATGAAATGATGAGACCGGATCCCATGATCTTAGTTTTCTTAATGTTGAGCTTTAAGCCAACTTTTTCACTCTCCTCTTTCACTTTCATCAAGAGGCTCTTCAGTTCTTCTTCACTTTCTGCCATGAGGGTGGTGTCATCTCCATATCTGAGGTTATTGATATTTCTCCTGGCAATCTTGATTCCAGCTTGTGCTTCATCCAGCCCAGCATTTTGCATGATGTAATCTGTATGTAAGTTAAATAAGCAGGGTGACAATATGCAGCCTTGACGTATTCCTCTCTCAATTTGGAACCAGTCTGTTGTTCCAATGTTCAGTTCTAACTGCTGCTTCTTGACCAGCATACAGATTTCTCAAGAAGCAGGTCAGGTGGTCTGGTATTCTCATCTCTTTAAGAATTCCCACAATTTGCTGTGATCCATGCAATAACTTTGGCATAGTCAATATAGCAGAAGTAGATGTTTTTCTGAAACTCTCTTGCTTTTTCTATGATCCAGTGGATGTTGGCAATTTGATCTCTGGTTCCTCTGCCTTTTCTGAATCTAGCTTGAATATCTGGAAGTTCATGGTTCATGAACTGTTGAAGCCTGGCTTGGAGAATTTTCAGCGTTACTTTGCTGGTGTGTGAGATGAGGGTAATTGTGAGGTAGTTTGAACATTCTTTGGCTTTGCCTTTCTTTGGGATTGGAATAAAAACTGACCTTTTCCAGTCTTGTGGCCACTGCTGAGTTTTCCAAATTTGCTGATATATTGAGTACTACACTTACCAGCATCATCTTTTAGGATTTGAAATAGCTCAACTGGAGTTCCATCGCCTCCACTAGCTTTGTTTGTAGTGATGCTTCCTAAGGCCCACTTGACTTCACATTCCAGGAGGTCTGGCTCTAGGTGAGTAATCGCACCATTGTGATTATCTGGGTCATGAAGATCTTTTTGTATAGTTCTTCTGTGTGTTGTTGCCACCTCTTCTTAATATCTTCTGCTTCTTTTAGGTCCATACCATTTCTGTCCTTTATTGTGCCCATCTTTGCATGAAATAGTCCCTTGGTATCTCTAATTTTCTTGAAGATATCTCTAGTCTTTCCTATTCTATTGGTTTCCTCAATTTCTTTGCATTGATCACTGAGGAAGGCTTTCTTATATCTCTTTGCTATTCTTTGGAACTCTGCATTCAAATGAGTATATCTTTCCTTTTCTCCTTTACCTTTAGCTTCTCTTCTCTTCTCAGCTATTTGTAAGCCCTCCTCAGACAACCTTTCTGCCTTTTTGCATTTCTTTTTCTTGGGAGTGGTCTTGATCACTGCCTCCTGTACAATGTCATGAACCTCTGTCCATAGTTTTTCAGGTACTCTATCAAATCTAATCCCTTGAATCTGTTTGTCACTTCCACCGTATAATTGTAAGGGATTTGATTTAGGTCATAACTGAATGGTCTAGTGTTTTCCCTATTTTCTTCAATTTAAGTCTGAATTTGGCAATGAGGAATTCATGCATTAGTGGTTAAAGTGAAAGTCGCTTAGTTGTGTCCTACTGTTTGTGACCCCATGAACTATACAGTCCATGGAATTCTCAAGCCAGAATACTGGAGTAGGTAGCGTTTCCCTTCTCCAGGGAATCTTCCCAACCCAGGGATCTAACCAGGAACTCCTGCACTGCAGGAGATTATTTACTAACTGAGCTATCAGGGAAGCCCTTTGATGATCATAAATGACAGAAAACTACTGAAAAGTGATTTCAAAATATGTTTTGTTGGTGATTCACCTGTGGTTTGTTGCCTTCATTCGTCACTGAAACAATGGTAAATTTCAGTTAGAGATTTGTGAAAGAGACCTCTATCCAAGTTCATATACCCTGTCTCCAAGGACCTCTGGTTGAGAACCCCTGTAATCGAGTCACCATATTCAGCCAGGAGATCTGTCTAAATTATAATCTGACTGAGTTTTAAGACAAATGAAAACTCTTCCATGGTTGGAAGAGGAGGTTTACCTCTTTGGCTGGCTCATCCCTGGACTCTACTGCACCATCAACCCCACCCCCACCCCGTGCTCCAGCTGGGGAAGGAGCCACTTCCTCTCTGGGAGCGCTCAAGCCTCTGAAGCTCATTAGAGGTCATCTCCCCTGTGACACCCTCTTCCCTTTTCCCCAAGCCTGCCTTGCTCTTGACTCTCCTTACCTCACCGAAGCCTCCCCTGGGACATTATCTGTGATAGATGCTGGCAACATGTGGGTTCCTTGGCACAGCCAGCACTCTCTAGAGAGGGGTAGCACCCTCCTGGCTTCTCTGCCAATCTGGCGTGCCCAGTGTCCTCCACCGTCCCCTCTGACAATGCTACATGCAGGAGGGAGAGGCCTTTGGCAATATTTTAGCAAAAAAGAAAACAGGGATTATTTAGAAGATAAGTAGAAACTTCTTCCATGTTAAGGTCCTGTCAGTTCAGATGCAGAGAATACCTAGATGCGGACACGCCTCAGGACATGAAGCAGGCTCTCCCATCCTTGGCATGTGATGGTAATGCAACATGTCTTTATCATGTGCAAGTTGCAATGTGTGGCAGAAAGGATCACCAGAGAAGGAAAAGGCTCCTTTTCCTTATCTATAAAAAGAATGAAATATTGGAAATTCCAGTAGTACTCGGCAGTTTCATTCCCAGGGGCCCAGGTTGAGTCCCTGGTCAGGAAACTAAAATCCCATAAGCTGTTGGTTTGGCCAAAAACAATGAATAAATAAATAAATAATAAGTGAGTGAAATATTACCTACCTCATGATCTGACATAGTGATATCAATGAGATAATGTTATTATCTGAAATACTAAGCAATGTTGTGTGTGTTCAGTCACTCAGTTGTGTCCAATTCTTTGCGATCCTCTGGACTGTAACCCACCAGGCCTCTCTGTCCATGGGATTGTCCAGGAAAGAATATTGGAATAGGTTAACATTTCCTTCTCCTAAGTAATGTTAGTTAGTTAAGTCACTCAGTCATGTCCGACTCTTTGCGACCCCGTGGGCTGTAGCCCACCAGGCTGCACCATCCATGGGATTCTCCAGGCAAGAATAGTGGAGTGGGTTGCCATTTCCTTCTCCAGGGGATCTTCCTGACCCAGGGATCAAACCCAGGTCTCCTGCATTGCAGGCAGATGCTTTAACCTCTGAGTCACTTCCCCCAAAATATGGTGATCCTTTTCTTCTCCCACTTCAGGCAAAAAAAAAAAAAAAAAAAATTCCTTGCTTTAACCTCTGAGCCACTTACCCCAAAATATGGTGATCCTTTTCTTCTCCCACTTCAGGCAAAAAAAAAAAAAAAAATTCCTTTGCAAAATTAAGTGTAAGTAAACTCCTTTCTAAGATTTCCACTCTAGCTCTGTGAAACCTGCTAAAAGCAAGCATTTGCATATATATGTGTGTGTGTAAATATATACACATACATACATTCATACACACACATATATGGGGCTTCCCAGGTGGTGCTAGAAGTAAATAACCCACCTGTCAATGCAAGAGATATAAAAGATGTGAGTTTAATCCCTGAATCCAGTGATACCCTGGAGAAGGGCCTGGCAATCCACTCCAGTGTTCTTGCCTAGAGAATCCCATGGACAGAGGAGACTGGTGGGGAGTCTATAGGTTTGCAAAGTCAGACACAACTGAAGTGACTTAGCATGCACTCATGCATACACAGGAGAAGGCAATGGCAACCATCTCCAGTACTCTTGCCTGGAAAATCCCATGGACGGAGGAGCCTAGTAGGCTGCAGTCCATGGGGTCACTGGTCGGACATGACTAAGCAACTTCACTTTCACTTTTCATTTTCATGCATTGGAAAAGGAAATGGCAACCCACTTTAGTTTTCTTGCCTGGAGAATCCCAGGGACGGTGGAGCTTGGTAGGCTGCTGTCTATGCGGTCGCACAGAGTTGGACATGACTGACGCGACTTAGCAGCAGCAGCACACATACACATATATGTGGGTTCCACTTAAGTTTCAATACAATGGCACACACATATGTTCAGTGCTCCACAGGGGACAACTGTCAGGTGCCCACCAGCCAGGAGTGTTAGAGCAGATCTGGGTGGTGGGTCCTTCCTGCCCAGACATCTGCTTCTCCTCCAGAGCAATAGAAGATTCCCAGGTAGATGGAGAAAAGCCAGTCTTCGGTTGGAAGAGACCTGTGGATACAGTGCAGTTCTTGTTGCTCACGATTCTCAGATTGTAACTAGAATGTGTACAGAGGCTGGGAGACTCTAGGAGTTGAGACAGTTGAGGCCAAATACTTTGGGCAGAAAGAGCAGAAAACCAGGAGGGAGCCTGCCATTGCTAGATGTGGTACATTGTTGACAAATATAGCCCCAGTAATTCCTCCCATCATCCCTGTATACACAGCCCTTTGCAAATGTGACTTTGCAGCTGTTTCCACTATGAATTAGGGTCTATTCTCCACCTCTTAAAGCTGGGCATAGCCCTGAAACATGTTTAGGCCAGAGGGACATTAGCAAATGTGATGTAAGCAGAGACTTGAAAGTAGTTAAGCAAATTGGTGCTCACCCTCTCTTGCTGGTAGAGACTGGCACACCAACATGTGCACAAGCTACTGCATGATAAAAGACACAGGCAGAGAGGCCCGGGCAAACCAGTGGAGACTCCATATAGGTGAGGCAATCCTAGATCTTTCCAGCCCAGGTGAGCCGGCCCAGACCATGAGAACCACTGAGTCAACCCACAGAATCATGAAAAAGAATAAACATGTATTGTTTTAAGTTAATAAGCTAGTAAGAGCTAACTGATACACTTCAGTGAGGCATCTTCCAAAGGACTGGTGTGGAATGCCATCAGCTACAGTCCAACTGCAGCAGTATACAGCGTGTTCTCATTAAGAACATATGGATACACTTTGCCGCTGACCTCAGGGGGGGGGCGCCCAAAATTTAATATAAAAAAAAAAGAAAAAAAGAAAAAAAAAAAAGAACATATGGTACCTATGGCTGACTCAGGTTGATGTTTGACAGAAAACAACAAAATACTGTAAAGCAATTATCCTTCAATTAAAAATAAATTTTAAAAAATGCCTGCCCTTTTTTTCACTGGTCTATAATAACAATATCATACTTTTATGTAGAGATCTACATTTATAAGTACTTTTATAATCACAGACTCTTTTTTATATAGCCAGCAGGAGAATTGTCTCCATTTGTTATGAGAGGTGATACTGACTAGGTTAGGCTGGTATCTCCACAGATTAAAAAAAAAAAAAATCCAAGGTCATTAATAGCTTTCTCAAAGCAACCTAGACCCTAACAGAATGGTTTTCCCATGACACTACTGTGGCTCTCAGGTTTAGTGTTGACCTAATTGTACAAGCCTGAGTTAATTAATTTTTGTGTGTTTCAGCTGCAACTTGAGTTCTTTCCATCCTTGGAACTTGCATTCCTCCCAGGTCCTGTCCATCAACCTCTTCGGCAACCCTCTCACTTGCAGTTGTGAGTTATCCTGGCTCCTCATGGATGCAAAGAGGATTGTCCTAAGCAGGTAACACATTTAAAAAGCAGATGACTGAGGGGTGAGGATCAAATCTCTGGGGCTGAAGTTCTCAGTTTGTATCCTGCTCATGTAACAATGCTGGGCAGGTTGGCAGTGCTGGGTGGGGCAACTGTTCCCCATGTAGTCACAGTCAGGGACCCAGGAGATGAAAGCTCTGCTTTCATCCCAGCAAGCCTGAGGAGCAAAAAGCTGGAAGAGCCCGCTCAGGAGGCTTTAAAGGGCCAGGCCATCACTTTCATCCACATTCCATTGGTCAGATTAACTTAGCAGGTCATGCCTACTGCATTGGTGGCTGGGAAATGTAGTGTAGCTGTGTGCCCACTAGGAAAACAAAATGGGCTAAGTAAACAGCTGACTCTTTCTCCTAAAGTGGAGTTATCATTGATCATTTTACAAACAAGCAAACTGGGGCAAACAGAGGAAGGTACTTGCTTAGATTCATGCAGCCACTGGGTGGAGGAGGCAGGATCGACTGTCTTCCAAAATTCTGCTCTTGGGACTTCCCTGGCTGTCTAGTCATTAAGACTTTGCTGCTTCCAATGCAGGGGACCTTGGTTCCATCCCTTGTTGGGGAACTAAGATCCAATGTGTGGCCAAAAAAAAAAAAAGACACAAAAATGTGTTCCGCTGAGTCCCCAGAACAGAGCCTGGCTTTCTGTGGCATTCAGTCCAGTGTCAGTGGGCTTATAGAGCTCTCATGGGACAGAAGCCTGAATATCAAGTGGGGCTCAGTCTGCTACCCCCTCACCCCTTCATCTTGCCTATAGCACCAGTCTCTTTGCAGTGAATGAAAAGGTTGAGAGTTCAAGCTCTTCACACCACTTACTACTATTGATTTTGGCTGTTACTTAATCTCTTTGTGCCTCTACCTCCTCATCTGTAAAATGAGTATAACAGTGCCTATCTCATGAGGTAGTGGAGATTAAATTGGGTTCTACATAAAAGTGTTAGCAATTGTCCCTAGCATGTAGCAAAGTACTCAAAAATATGTTAGCTGGTATGAGTGTTGTTGCTAATACCACCAGGAAGCAGAGAGGTGAGACTAAAATGACAGACCACACTTAGAGTACCTGGACTGCCCTTCACCACGCTCACCCTGGGTTTAGGATCTGCATTTGCTCTGAATTCCCATTTCCTTCTCTGTCCAATGGGACTTACAAGGGAGCCTCCTTGAAGGTCACTGAGGTGACCCATGTTGAGTGTGTACCATGTGGTATCTGGCAGATGTGTTACACAAGGCTTGGGAAAGGGATTATCTGCCCTTAGGACTCAAAGCCCAGCACAGAAGCAGCCCCTCTAACTGACTGACCTCTCCTCTAGGGCGGCAGACATTGTGTGCAAACCAGCTGCAGGATCCAGTGGCACCTTCTCAGCGCCTCTTTTGCTGTCCCAGCTGCCAAGTGTGTGCCATTCAGATCAAAACACCACCCTCCTTGATTCCAACCCACCCCTCCTCGGTCATCTCCACCCACACACCATCTGCTCAGGGTTCCTCCACCTTGCGAAGCACAACACCCACCACCACACCTGCGGGAGGCCAACAGAGCGTCACCAAATTTCCCTCCCTCCTGTGGATTCCCCAATAGGAGCCGCCGCCGGGCTGAGGCACAGCCTTGCCAAGGATGGGGCCGCTCTCTCCACTACTGTCTCTCCAACAGGTTCGAGCAACTCTGGCGACCCACCTAAGGCTGTGAGCACGGCCTGGACAGAGCACCAAGAATATGCTACCGGGCTTATCCTGGAGCCTTATACCTCATCGGCCTCCATCCCACGGACCAGCAGACACCCTCGTCTCTCCCCTGCCTCCTGGGACTCAGTAAGCCTGCCCCAGCACGCCTGGGAGACACGAGCCACCCCGCAGGCTCCCCACCTGCCTCCTTCCGAGCGCGGGATTCCTGTCCTGCTGCAGGATGACTCCAGGGAGGAGGAGGAAGAGGAGAGCGGAAAGGAGGAGGTAGGGCGCCAGCCTGGGATGTACCCTGCGATTACCACCCCTGCAGGCACCTCCAGACACCGTGCGCAGAGCTTCAGCGACGCTGGCGGTGCCGGTGCCCTGGCCTCAGCGGGAGAAGACACCCTGCCAGACCCTCCCAGACTGCAGGCGGTGGCAGAGACCACCGACACGTCGGCACTCGTGCGCTGGTGCGCTCCCAACTCAGTGGTGCGCGCCTACCAAATCCACTACGCACCGGAGGGCTGGCCAGGGAACCAGTCGGTGGTGGGGGACGTATGTGCCACCGCGCGGCAGCACGCCCTGCACGGGCTGTTACCGGCCACCGCCTACCGGGTGTGCGTCCTGGCGGCCAATGGCGCGGGGCTGAGCCAGCGCGGCGCGTGCGCCGCCTTCACCACCGGGCACAGCCCGGTGCTCGTCACAGCGGGGCTGGGCTCCGCTGGCGGCCTGCTGCTAGTCAGTACAGCGCTGCTGGCCACCGGTCTCTGCCGCCGGGGCCGGACGCCACGCACCCCCGCCCTGCCACACGCAGCTGCTGGCCTACCGCAACCCCGCCTTCGTCCCTGTGCCCGCAGCCCCGCTCTGACAGGCAGGTGTTCACTGAGCATCCACCGCCAGCGTGGATAAGGCGGTCCCGGGGTCTGGAAAGACCCGTCTGCCTATTGCTTCCTCAAGGCTTGCCCTCCTTGGGCACATCCGTGGCACTGGTCGAGCTGGGATCCTCAGCCCCGGAACTTCTGCCTTCCCTTCTTGCTGCTTCCCTCTGTTCCCAGAAAAGTTATGGGTCAGCTTGCTGGGCACCCTGTGTCCCTCAGCATCCAGCCGCTACTGTCCTGTTGGAAGCGACATCTTCAAGTCATTTCCGTAAAGTTCCCTCAAGGTCAAACTCTGGCTAAGGCTCTCCGGCTAAGAGATCGACTCCAGCGGATTCTCTCCAGGGGCTCCCTGTTCCACACACCCTGACCGCCCCCCCTCCCCTCAGACCCCTGCCAGTGGAGTCTTAACCTGAGAACCAGTTATGCTTCCTGAAGCCTTCTGTTCATTTCAGGGTATGGCAGCATGTGTACTTCTAGCTTTAAACTGCAGTCTTCTCAGAACATCTGTGAAACACAGGCAGGGGGAAGGCTGTCTTTTCAAACTCGGTTAATGCATTTCACTTAAGACCAGGTGGGTAGAGGAACCATGAACTGCTTTTTGAAGGAAGCATGTTCAAGAACTTTTCTAAGAGAAAAAATGAACAAAAGGAAACCCTCAAGGTTCTAGCTAAATGCCAAAGCACTTCTCTGCTCAAATTGCATCAAACTTTCTCTTATTTTACTTCTATACAAACTTAGGAAGGAAAGTGATTTTATTAAATTAAAATTGGGTCATAGTTCTAGATTTCAGTTTTCTGCATTATCATTTATGTAAGTTTCCTGTAGCAGCCATAACAGACTACCACAAACTTGGTTGCGTCAAACAACTTGTTTATTCTCTTACAGGTTAGGCCAGAAGTCCGCAGTCAAGGTATCGAGGTTGGTTCCTTCTGGAGACTAAGGAAAACTGTTCCATTCCTCCCTCCCCACTGGGGTGGAGGGTGGGGCGGGGGGGGGGTGGCAGAGAGCCAGCAATACTTGGGTTTCTGGGCTTGCAGGTTCCTTATCCATGCCTCCTAGTCTTCTGACAGTCTCTAAATCCTGCCCCCTTTTTTTCCATTATCTTTTCTCCAGTCTTGAGATATAACTGAGGTTTAAGGTGTACCATGCAACAATTTGAACTCCTATGTACTGAGAGATAATTACAATGAGGTTAGTGAATACATCTGCCACGTCATACAGTTATCTTTGTATACACGTGAGATAAAACCTTTCAAGATCTTAGCTACTTTCCAATATACAGTATTATTAACTGTAGTCATCATGAACTTTCTTGTACCATTTGACCACCTTCACCCATTCCCTATCCCACCTCTCACCTCTAGGAACCAACAATCTAACTCTTGAATTGGTTTTGTTAGATTTCACGTATGTGATCATGATGAATTTGTCTTTGTCTTATTTCAGTTAGTATAATGCCCTCAGAATCCATCCAATTTGTTCCAAATTGCACTTCCTTCTTTTTATGGTTGAATAATATTCTATTATATATATATTTTTTCTTTATCCACTCATCCATTGACATTTAGGGTATTTCCATGTCTTGATTACTGTAAATAACACTACAATGAACATGGGGAGTGAAGATATCTTGAGATAATGATCTTATTTCCTTTGGATATATACTCAGAAGTCAAATTTCCCTCTTCTTGTAAGAACACCAGGTATTGGCTTAAGGCCCACCCAAATCCAGTATGACCATCCTAATTTTGATTACATATGCAAAGACCCTATCCCTATACCCAAATAAAGTCACTTTCACAGGTACTGGGGGTTAGAACCTGAAAAATATTTTTCTGAGGTACAGTTCAACCCCAAACAGAATTTACTTCTAAGGAAAAAAAAATTAAATTTGATTCTCATGGTATCTCTTGTTTCTAAAACATGCTGCAGCACAGAAAACATGTTGCAGAAACTAAGCATATCCAAGTTTGATCTGGATAATGGAATTGTATTACATATTTCTAGATGTTTGAAGTTTTTAAAAAGCTTCCTAAAATTCTAAGGTGGGTCCCTAGTTTCATTACATATGTAACCAAGAGAAATGGACTGATTTAAAAGATCTACCAGCTCCAAATTTAAAGCTGCAAGGCAAAAGCCCAAAATGTGACTAATATAAAAGCCCTCAGGCATGTAATTAAATTATCCCAGTGCCTTTTAAAGTTTAATATCAAAATTGAATCTGTTATGAAATGTGACTAATATAAAAGCCCTCAGGCATGTAATTAAATTATCCCAGTGCCTTTTAAAGTTTAATATCAAAATTGAATCTGTTATGTAGAGGCACAAAAATGAATGTCATGCTTGGAGTCTGTATGCATGTCTCAAATATACCTAATACAATTCCAATGTTTTATAAACCAGCAGAGTTTGTTTTTATAGCAATTCAGTATCCAAAAACCTACAGGTTGCGGAGAGTGGGGGGGTGGGGGGAGTATATTAACAAGAATCAGATTAAGACTTGACTACTAAAGAGACTACAGATTCAACTAAAAGTCACTCCAAATAGTACCAACGCTAGACCACAAATGAGCATAACGAAAAACAAAATTCTAATTTCCCCCTTACTTTATTTCAAGTTCTCCCTTTTAAAAACATTTTCATGTGCTTATACTTTGCTAGCACTGAGACATGTTCAATGTGCCTCTTGGGTAGTCCAGCAATCTGACTTCCACTTCTCACTGCCACCCAGGCCATTATGAGACATTAAAGGAGGTTCCAGAAGGGGAGAATGACTAGCCTCACACAGCCCTTCTCTCACCCACTTCCACTGGAGTCCACAGCAGTGTCCCTGGCTGCAGGCTTCCTTACTTTTCAAGCCAGAGGTGACTCAGCAGCTAATCTGGGAACAAGGAAGACAGGTCCAGCAGGCAACAAAGGACACACTGATCTAAGGATTCCACAACTGAGAGGCAGGGATTTGGCTTATAACTCCTTATAATTTTTAACACAGCTTAACAGGCTACATTTAGATAACCTCACAGTATGAGGCTGTATTACACTTGGGTTAGAACCTGGGACAATGAGCAACAACAGGCCTCCACTCTGAAGAGGAAGCAGCCAGCGCTAGCCACATGTCTTCCTCTCCTTGTACCTTCCATTCTCTCAAACATGACAGTGTAGTAAGAAAAGGACATTTAAGTCAAATGATCCTAAATCAATTATTTTTACACTATAAGTGCAAGTGACACAGCTAAATGGACTTTATGAATCATAAAACTTCCACAACAGCAGATGACCGTAGGATGCTATACAAACAACCCAGGTTGAGGGTCATTTTCTTCCCAGCTCTTTTATTCCTTTAACATCTTAACAAAAGATCATTCCTCAAGTTTAAAAAAAGAAAAAAACTTTGAAAAATATACAGTTTCACATTATTTACATAACATACAAGTACAGGTCCCAGTATCATACAAACATATGTTAGAGATATAGTGGGAAGGTACGATATAACTCACTGCCCCCTGAATGGCTAGGGTAACGGACAGATTTACATTTTCCAACTACCTTTGTTGCTTATTATCGTGATGCAAGGCACCTGATAGGTTGGAAGACTTCTGAATGTGAACTTCAATAGCTTCTATTTTGATCTTATTGATTTCAAAACTGACTACATTTTAAATCTCTTTACAAGTTTACTTTATCCAAAACTAAGCTACCTTTATAGTCATTATCCTAGATAATCAAATATTAATGACATGTACTGTTAATATATACACAGATCTAAAAGTCAAACATACAACTGTGCAGCTAAGTTATACAGGATTTTATATTTAACCCCAGGACGTGAGCAATCCAAATTTATTAAAGTGCCAACTCTTCAGTTTCCATGCTCTCAGCTGGCTTTTTCAATGTATTTTTTTAATGGCTTAAAAAAAGAGACTGAAAATAATTAGAATAATTGCTGCTTATAAATTAATCAAGAAACCTAAGATAAAAAAATCCTAAATTATAGTTTTATTTGTATTTAAAAATATGTTGGAAATTCTGCATATGCCCATGATCAAGCTTATTGTCAATGCACATTACTTAAAATTTTGATGACATGGTTTGTTCTGACAAGTCCTCCTTCAAGCTGAACACGAAAATGAGGGAACTCCTGTAGACTTCCACCGGCCCTGCCATTGTTGATGTGTACTGCTGCCTTGTTAACGATAATGGATGACTTTTCATCTGCCTTTTATCACCTGGACAGTTTTCCGGCCATAATGATAATAACTGTAAGCTGATGCAGCTGTGGTAAAAGCTGTAAAACACCTTTTATGGAAGAAAAGAAAATTTAGTTTAAATGGTAACTATAAATATACATAAAGAATACACATAATATATACTGAAGAATACATTTAAAGGAGTTGTTTAAAAGTAAAAAAGGCTGTTAGTATAATTTTTTAACAAGAATCTAAATATATCTCTTTTCCTTAAGACTTCATTTGAATCAATGTCAAACAGAATTAATCTAGTTAACAAATCTGAAAAAAATAATAATAGCAATTGTCATTTTTACCCAGACATTTTTGTATGATAGGTAGTTTCATTTTCACAGCCTCACTTTACAGAGGAAACACTGCCCCAGAGAGCTTGCGTAGGACCACAGAACTATGAGTCTGGCCTGGTTCCAACTCTAGAGCCCTTGTGCTCCGCCCACTGTGCCATGCTGCTTAGAGTATTAGTATTAGAAGCTATTTCTTGCAGATTTGGGGAATTCTAATAATCTGAGTCATTTTAAATACAATTCAGCTTTCTTTACTCAAAATTAATAGAAATTAATCAGATTCCCTTTGAAATGACATGTGTGGCGCTCAGGGTTCGCTGACTGTATGCAGCGAATAGGCTCGTTTTTATGCACACGTGAGCTGCTGCTTCTGCCAGGTGAGGTGCAGGCTCATCAGGACCGTTTTTGTTTGACCCCAAACCTGTTTATGCCAGTTTAATATCCTAAATTCACACATAAATTTAATGAAATATACATGTAGGACGATTTGCTATTTCTGAGAATTAAGCTAGAAGCCTTGCAAAGGCAAGGCAATCTGCTAAACCCTACTGTTGAAGTAAGTGGACGATATGGGCTTCCCTGGTGGCTCAGTGTAAAGAATCTGCCTACCAATGCAGGAGACACAGGTTTGACCCTGGGTTGGGAAGATCCCCTGGCGAAGAAAATGGCAACCCACTCTAGTACTCTTGCCTGGGAAATCCCATGGACAGAAGGAACCTAGCAGACTACTACAGTCCACGGGGTGGCAAAGGAGTTCAGTGCAACTTAGTGATTAAACAACAAGCAGACAATATAATTGCTAAAATACTGGCAAAAATAATAAAAATCTACAAAGTTTCTATACTCTGCTTCATAAATATCTTACATTCTTATACCATTTTAAAAGAAAAGAAAATGAAAATCAGAGTTTGTATGATGGATGCAGTTTTTTTGAAGAAAGAAAAAATATCCTACTGATGAGCCTATAATCAAAGAAAATGAGTTGGGCTTATACCAGAAGATATAGGATGAATGAGTGTACAATTTACAATTTATATTTTAGCAAATAAAATGTTCAGCATGTGTATCATTTTTAAAGCTTCTTAGCTTAGCTGACTTTAACCATTTTCTGGCTCAGAGTGCATCAAGCAATGCTTTAATTATTAAGTTAAAAATATGGTAAAATATAAAGCTTTAGTATCAGTGTGATGTACGTGGACTCAAAGTATGAATGACACATTTTCAAGGCTACACATAATCTTAACAAAATAAAATTCAAACTCCTTTCTCCAAGTTTCTTCCCCACTCTGCCCCCTTCATTAGGCTGGGTGCACTTCCTTTACCCACTCTCCTATACATCTGAGTTTGCCAGGGTCTGCCTTTCACCAGAAAGGCTTCCCTCAATCTCTCTCAACTAGACTTCATGGCTCAAATGCCACTCCTCCCTGAAGCTTTTCCTCCTCTTCCTACTTGGAACATTTTTCTCTCCTCCAAAACTCCAACATAATATCTCTCATCCCTTATAACTTGCATGAAAGCCCCTATAACTTCTACATCCTATAATTGATAATAAGCTTCTTAAAAACGGTATCAAAAAATATAGCCCCTACAGCTTTACCCAGTGTTTAATAAACATGATTAAGGACAAAGTAATTCTAGGATTGTCACAATAAGCCATTTCGTTGATGTCCTCAGAGAGTAATTCTAAGTTAAGCTTACCACAGGATCTGAAGGTAAATGCTGTCAGCATAATTGAAAACTGGAGCTGCCAAAGAAGCCGCCACCAAGATTAACTGGACTGCTGTGTTTACCTTTAAAAAAAGAAGTCACAAATGAACAGTGCCAACCCAGTCATGTTTCAAGCTCACGAGAGAAAGGCATAACCCATCACAGTATAACACAACAGACTCTCAGCATGCTTGATGTTGTAACATCTCTGCCAAAAAAGCTGTCATTCACACAAAAGGCTGAACTTCACTAACTGGCTCATCTGTCTGCACAGCTACCCTTTGCAAAAAGGTGGGGAAGGGTAACTATCAGAAAACACCATTATCTTGAATTTTCATAGCAATTCAGTAACATTGCAAAGTTCTTTGCCTTTCTCTTATTTACCCATTAAAACAGACCTGAGAATATGGCAATAGTGAGGCTACTCTTCACAGGTGAAAAGGTCATGAGTTAAGTGACTTGCCTACAGTCTAGCAGGTTACAGATCCAAACAGAACCCAGATTTCCCGGCACTTCATTTAATGCTCCTTTCACTAGCATTAGGTTAGATATGCAAGTTAGAAAGTTGAAATGCATTCATCTCCATGAGAGAGGCTCTCAGGAGGAAATAAGTAGGTTTCCCTACCCTAAAAGACAGTATGGTGGAGAAAAGGAAGACAACAAAACCACTGGAGATTTTCTCCAGAAAATCTAGATAAGCATTCTGGGAAAGTAGGTGATATGTTGAAGGAAGCACCAATGTTCTCTCATCCATTCTGCAGCCAGATTACAAGGATTCCACTCCATTTTTAAAAAGAAGTAATAAAAATTGTCTGAACAACTTCTTGTAAGACCAAAGAATTGAGGCATTTGTTCCCAGCACCTCTTTAAGCCACTTTCCATATGGTGCTATACTTCAATTACTATACTTGATACATATAAAAGACACAGAAATAAATAAATAGGTAAATAAACAAATAACCAACCAATCAATTCATATTTGTAGGTAAAAATTAACCCCAGGGAGTCTCTGGTTTAAGAGTAATCATCCTTTTGTACCAAAGATGACTGGCATTCCTAACCTGTTAAACCTCTATCACAGGGATGAAGCAAAATAATTACAGCAAACTTAAGTGCCTCAATAGGCATTAACAGTGTCCTCTCTATGTGCAAAAACTAGCATGCAGTTATTGTCCTGAAAAGGGCTCAGGACAACAGATGGATAACTAAGAGCAGGAGTTGTTTATTAGTAAATAAAGCTTTCTCCTATCTCTTTCCATGTAATTGCATGGATATTGCACCTGAAAGAGACCTTATTATATGGTGTTTCCACTACAGGGAGGGGTGGATAGTGAAAGCAGAAAGAAATCTTCATACTCTGTGTCTCAATCAATATGCAATTATACTTCTCCTTTCTCCACCTCTCCTATGTGATGGTCCTAATACTTCATTCAGAGACTTGAATTCTTAGACCACCAGACTACTATCACAAAACACACATGTATACTAGAGCTCCAGAGAGCCTGGAGGACAAAAGAACTGGGTTGATGACTCCACTCTATCCACTATGGTCAATGCATTAAAATCTATTGTATTTTCAGCTGCTCCAGACTGAGGTTTATAGTCATTATAATAATCCACAAGGGAATAATAACTTAAAAGGATGTTGTGTGTCTCTTACCTTACTGATGAAGGTTGGTTTTAACCTAGCAGTGGCATAACAAGGATTGAAATATTTAGAAAGTGTTCGCTGGCAGAGGACAAAAAAAAAAAAAGATAAACTTTATTCAATTTATTAAGTTTAAAATAAATATTTTGCTATTATTAATATATGTAACAGTTACTGAGTGTATACCACATGCCTGGCTATATGCTAGATCTATCATAAGGTCTGGCTGATAACAAATCTCCCTCATCACTGTTTTTCCTTTATAGGCTAAAAAATCAAAATGAATAAAATGTTGACATTTTCACTGGACTGGGAATCAAAAGATGAGGCTGTTATGCTCATGTAGTGATTATTAGCTGAGTTATGCTTATCTGCTCAAATATTTGTAGAGCCAATGAACAAAAGTGCAAACAAATTATCCTATGCTCACAAAACTGTAATTTTTAAAAACCAGTTCTAGAGAATCCATAGTAGAAGCTAAGTTACACAGGAAAGGGTGCTTAGTCACACAAAACTCTCTTAAGAAGGGACTTCCCTGGTGGTCCAGTGGCTGAGACTCTGAGTTCCCAATGCAAGGGGTCAGGGTTCAATCCCTGGTCAGGGAACTAGATCCCACATGTCACAACTAACAGAGCCCACAAGCTGCAATGAAGACTGAGGACCCTGCATACCACAGCTAAGAGGCAGCACAACCAAATAAATATTAAAAACTAAAAACTAAAAAACATTCCTAACAGAGTTTCCGCTAGGGACAGGGCTAGTTGGCCTGAGTTTTATGGGCTATCAACTAAAACAATTTTGACTTAAAATAAAAACATGCTTTAAAAAATGTATTATTCACATGTTCACTGAACAGCTACTATAACGGTGATTCAAAAGCAAGATGATGGTCTGTTTTCTTTACATTCCTAGTAAATGGATTAAATACATAATTGTCATCAATTATTCCCATGAAAATCAGTACACAATAGTGTTTTTTTCCTTTTGCCTTAAGATACAAATACTACTAAAAAACATTTTTTTGAAACAAACTCACCGGTGTTGGAAGAGTTCGATATCTGACATAAAACACAGCAGCAATCAACATTACATCTCTTGAAATTATCATATAAGTAAGTGGAACTGAAAATCAAATATAAGATAATTTTGATTGGAATTCTGAAAATTATTTAGACATGACACATAACATAAAGCCTTACCATAAATTGGTGTTTCACCTAAGTAAAAATTTTAAAATAAACATTTATTGATGCCTGTCTAGGATCCTTACCACAAACCCTAATTTTCATATTCTTTTACCTGCCTTCAAAACAAGGAGAAAGACAGACTATGTTTTTAAGTTGTAATTATCAGTGTCAGCTCTACTCAGCCACCACCATTTCCTTGTTACTTCTCGGCTTTGTAAGTTTGGGAAAAAGACAACCTCACTATAATTACATGGAATGAGATTGTAAAGAGGTTGGAAAAGATGTCAGGACTCAAGCCATTCTGACTTTCAAGAACTGACTGCTTGCTTCTGTAGTCTATTTTATGAACAGCAAATTTTGCGACATGTACCACTTGTGGACAAACAATATCTTCAATTTTGCCTGGCCAGTTCATATCCAAGTAATTTCCATTTTTCCTTCTGCTCATTCAGTCAATGAATTCTAACTAAACATGAACTCAACTTGTTGATAGTTTTCTCATTATTCCTAAGATCCTACAGGATGCCCCCAGAGCCAGAAGAAGGACATTTTAAATGGACACCCAAGGAACTCCTGCTCCCTTGTTCAGTGAGAATGTGCGGGCAGAGGTCTTGTTTCACTTCACATCCTTCCACATCGAAGGAAGTTTTAACCATGACTATAAATCACATTTTATTAGAAAGAAGTATTTTTAAAGGAAAAAATCTTGAGACTAACACTCAGTTCAAATTGTTTCAGTTACTAAAATAAAAGGATCATGCATAGCCCTTCCATAATACCTTCAAACAGCTCTTCTTGAATTACCTTTAAGGTTATCCTTATGGTCTGCTCCAATTTTGACACTGGAGCAACCTATTGGTTGCTCTATTGGTTCAGCAACTTAAGAACAATCTCATTAATTAATTATAGATTTAAAACTTAAATCTCTGCTGGTTGTGGCTGTTATATACATATAAATGTTGATCTATGGTGTAGTACTTCATGACAAGATGATTCCAAAGAGAAAATGCTTATCCACTCAAATCACAGCATTTAGAGCATAAAAAGACTCCACTGTATGAACCAAATAACAAAACAATTCAGTCATGATTTTTAGCAGGATTTTTGTGCCTGTAAATCCAACTTTTCTATATAGCAATAATCAGCTGCAAAATCAAATAACGATCAGTTTAAAATGCAGCAAACTCATGCAAATTATATATAGTAAACACAACATTGCTGCTGCTACTACTGAAGTCGCTTCAGTCGTGTCCGACTCTGTGCGACCCCATAGACCCCATAGACCCCACCAGGCTCCGCTGTCCCTGGGATTCTCCAGGCAAGAACACTGGAGTGGGTTGCCATTTCCTTCTCCAATGCATGAAAGTGAAAATTGAAAAGTGAAAGTGAAGTCACTCAGTCGTGTCCGACCCTCAGCAACCCCATGGACTGCAGCCTACCAGGCTCCTCCGTCCATGGGATTTTCCAGGCAAGAGTACTGGAGTGGGGTGCCATAGCCCAAATAAAGATCTGTTATTGCAGTTCATCACCACAGTTGGAAAAGAATATAAATAAGAGGTTTCTAAAGAAGAGCAGATGAGGTGATTCAATATACTGCAAAGCAGTGGGTTCTAGTTCTCTTAACTACCAAAATTACCATTTATTGAGCATCTGGCACAATTTAAGCATTATATACATATTATGTCATTTAATCTACATATCATCTCCATGAAATGTGAACCATCATTATCCCCATTTTACCAATAGGAAAACAAGCCTCAGGCAGATTATATATCCTGGCCAAGGTCACCAGTTAGTCAGTGGTACTGCAAAATGCATCTCTGGACTCAGTTCACCATCTGTCAATCTGTTTGACAGAGGAAAGGACTGTTTAAAAAATCAAGTGTTCCCCAAACTAACTGCTCATCACAGAATCACCTCATAGAAGTTTTGTAAAAGCATAGACGAAAGCTCCCTGGGGGTTCACGATACAGCCAGACTGGGACCAGGGCTGCAAGGCCTCTGCCAACTGACAGCCTGTATACTGTACACACAGGCTCTTAGCTGTCATTCGAGGGGCAACTTTGTCCCGTTCCCTGGTTTTTGAATCTCCTAAACTGTTCCTGCCTTCTCTCTCAGTCTTCCTTTGCATTTTCTTTCAGGGCTAAAGCAGCTGTCCTTTTGTCTATTAGAGTATGACAGCATGTTAGTGGAGGTGTAAAATGTGTCAGGGAATGCTCCAAGGTTTTCTTTTCTATTTGCTAATTTTGTCTGAAATACAGTTTCTGCAACAAGGAAGTACATCATGGGCAAATTTAGTTACTGTTAAAGGGAAATAATAAAATCAAGTTACTTTTACACACAAAGTGATCACTATCAATAGCATATACTGTTGCACTGAAAATTTAACACACAGCCACACTCATTTGTTTATGTATTTTCTATGCTGTTTTCACACTACAATAGCAGACTTGAGTAGTTGCAACAAAGTTGCAACAAAGACCACATGACCCACAAAATTGGAAATATTTATTCACTATATGGCCTTGATTGAAAAAGTCTGCCAACATTTGTTCTACATGCTAACCTCTAAATCAGGAGCTCCACAATCTCTAAGGAGCAGATAGAGAGCTCCTATCTACAGAACAGACTTACAAGTACTGAAAATTCAGGACCATGTCTGGTCCCTCCCTATCTGTTCACCCTGGAGGGAATGATACTACTCTATGAATTCCACCAGTGCTCAGAGAGCACCCAGTTAACATTTAACAAAGTGAGTAGCCAAAGATCACTAGTCTCCATCATAAAAGAGAGACCAAACAGGAAAAAAGAAAGAGTACACACACATAAACAGAAGATATCCTGAAATGATGATATTCACCTATGATGTAAAAGACTTTAAAAAAACCAAAACACATAGAACAAGAGCTCTTAGAAATTAAAAATGACATCAATAAAAATGTCAATAAAGGGATAAATGACAAAGTTGAGGAAATCTCCCAGAAAGAGAATAAAAGAGTTTCCAATAAGAAGAGGATCTAGAGAGAAATATTTAGAACTTAAGGATAAGCTTTCAGACTGAAGAGGCCTTCTCATTACCCAGCACAATGGAAGACAGACTCTAGAACATAAACTATTGTAAACTCTCAGGCCAACAAGGTTAAAAAAAGATCCTCAGGTTCAGCTTCTGTTAATATCTGAGTAGGTAGTAATTCTCCTGCTAACACAATTAAAGACCATTTAAAAAAAAAACTTGAAAGTGAAAAGCTTATAGGATGCTAAGAAAGTATCACAATGAGAACTTGAGAAAATAAGCCTAGGCACTCAGAGCCACTGTCCATGACCCCAGAGAAGTAAGCAACAAAGCCAAATAAAACAAAGGGGTTTTGGCAGCTTTATGTGACGTTAGAACCATAGTCAAAGCCCACAGTCCTCAGGCTGGGCAGTGACAAACCACTTCCTAGCTTTAAGCTAGGATCTGAACAAATATTCCCACAGGGTTGAGAGAGGAGTTGGCCCTAAGTAAACTAAACCTTAAAAGAATGTTTTATCTGGCCATCTAGGTAGTCCCAGACTATCAGCATTCCCAGACACCTGGCAGAACTGAACAAAAATCTCTTCCAGAGAGTGATGCCATCATCCTATACATCAAAATATTTCTCCAAATTACTTTAAAATATTAATACAGTGTCTAACGGTTAAAAAATACCAAAGACATAAGATACCATGAGTAAAAATCAATAGAAACAGACACATGAAAGAGATCCTCAAAAGATATTATAAAACTAAAGCTTACTATGTTCAGAGGGCTATATATAAAAATTAAAGGGATATACATGAAAATTTCAGCAGGAAACTGGAAACTATAAAAGGTGATTTGCTAAGTTTGAAGAAGAATAAAATAGAAATTCTATAACAAAAAAATAGAAGATTTAAATGAATTTGGCTCAGCTGACGAGAAGCAGTGAAATGAAAAGAGTGTGCTTCAGCTTCATTAGCCATCACCTAGAATGGAGTTTAGAAAAATGAGTAGGTAACATGCAGAAAAGAGGCTAAGACACTTAAAGGATACAGTGAGATCTAAAACAGATACACTGCAGTCCCAAAAGGAGAAAAACAGGCAACAATACCTGAAGACTGTGCCTCAGAATTTTTATAGCTGATTAAAGATATCAATCTATACATTAAAAAGCCCAAAAATCACAAGCAGGATACGTAAAAAGAAAAATCACACCAAACACTTTGAAACTATGAAAAACCAAAGAGAAAGAAGAAATCTTAAAAGCAGCCAGAGTAAAAAAATACCTTGGAAAATGAAATGAGTTAACAGTTGACTTCTTATTAGCAACAACAGAGATGAGTAGACAACTGCATGGTCTTCTTGTGGGGAAAGTAAGATCCCACATGCCATGGAGCAGCTAAGCCCACATGCCCCAATTACTGAGCCCAGATGCCAGGACTAGAGTCCATGTGCCACAACGTAAGATCCCGCATGACGCAACTAGCGTGACACAGCCAAATACATACATATTCAAACTGTATCTAGACAAAAGCAGAACAGAACATATGGGTCCAATAAAACACAAAGTAAAACGGAAGACTGCTACACAAATAGCAGAAATCATAGTAAATGGATTAAATGTTCCAGCTGAGAGAGAAAATATTTTTAGACTGGCTATATTACAAACCTATTATATGTTATTTACAAGCAATACCTAAAATAGACGTAGACAAGTTGAAAGTGAAAGATTTATTTATCATGCAAACACTGGCCAGAGATAAGCTAGTGTAGCTAAAGTAATATTCAAAAAAAAAAAACCAGACAAAAGCAAAAATCATTTCTAAAGATACAGAAGGTCACTTCAAAATAAATTATTCAATTCACCAAGAAGACATAACAATTTTACATGTACTTAACAGCATAACTTCAAGAGACACAAAGTAAAAATCAGAGCTAAAAAGAAAAACTAATGGAAAACTAGACACAGCAGGAGACTTCTCTCTCAGTAACCGACAGAAAAGTAGACTAAATGTAAAAAATAAGTCAGTAAAGAAATAAAAGTAAAAAGAAAAGAAATAAAAGTAATTTATTAGGACTAAAAATTTGATGAAATGGACACACATAGACCATCACACCCAATGATCACAGAATACACATTCACTCAAAAAATGCCTAAAAATTTTGTTTATAAAATTTGACTGTATACTGGACTGAGGGGCTGAAAATCAGAGCATGTTCTTTGAATACAGGTAATTATGCCCAAAATCAATAACAATAAAAATTGTTAGAAAATCCCACAAATTGAGAAATAAATTTTTATTAACTCCACAGGCCAAAGAAAAATCATAATAGAAATAGATTACTCTGAATTCAGATAATGATAAGAACACAAATATCAACATATGAGAAACAGTGAAAAGGAAAATGCAAAATGCCTTAAAGGCAAACATTAAAAAGTAAAGCTGAGAGAATTCCCTGGTAGTCCAGTGGTTAGCACTCCACGTCCACTTAGGGGGCACAGGTTCGATTCCTCATCAGGAAACAAAGATCCCACCAACCATACAGCTTGGTCAAAAAGGAATGAGTTAAACATCACCTACAGCTGCACTCTTCAATACAATAGCCACCAGCTACATATATAAAGCACTTGAAATATGGGTAGTCTGAACTGAGATGCTGTAAGTGCAAACCACACGCTGGCTTTTGAAGACAGGGTAAAAAAAAAAAAAATCTCATGAATGATTTTTACCGTTTATAGAAAGAAATGACTATTTTTGATCTAGTGGATTGAATAAAATGTTATTAAGGGGAGGGGGTAACACAAGCAGCAATGCATGCTCAGAACATGCTGTCTCCACTGTAGCAGGAGAATAATCTCACACACACACACATTTCACCTGTTTCCCTTCACTATGAATATAACTACTAAAAACTTTAATTAAATCCATGGTTCCCATTATATTTCTACGAGATAGGACTGATCTAAAGGATTTAGAAAAGAACATTGGAGAAAAGCCAAAGGATGACACAGAAATAAAAGAACAAGATTTAATGAAATAGTAAACATATCAGAGAAGTTTGACAAAGCTCAAAGTTGGTTTTTGTAAAGATTCACAAAACTGACAAACCTCTGGCAAGACAAGTCAAAGAAAAATAGGACAAATAACTAATAATTAGAATGAAAGGGGGGACACTACATACCCTACAGACATCAAAAAGTTAATGTGGATAACTTTAACTTATAGCTTATGGTAATTTTTTAAAATGTCGCTGAAATGAATCAAGTTCCTAGAAAAACAAACAAAAGATGAACCAGAAAAAGCTGAACATATGTATTTTTTTTAAAGTGAATCAATCATTTTAAAATGTTTTCCCAAAGAAAACTCCAGGAATCAATGGCTTCAACAAGTTCTACCAACATTCAAAGGAATAACTGAAATCTCACACAAACATCTCCCAAGAATGGGGGTCAGGCAGGAAGTACACTCTCTAAAATTCATTTTATGAGATTAGGATAAAACTTGATATTAAAACCTATCAAGGGCATTTTTAGGAAAAAATTTTAAGCCAATTTTATGAATCTAGATGTGAACTGACAAAATATTAGTAGTAAACCAAATACAGCAATATCTTCAAAATATAGCATGATCAAGTTGGATTTATAACAGGAATGTCACCAGGTTGATTTAATTTAGAAAATCAATAATGTAATTCACCATACATTAAGTAAAAGGAAAAAATATAACTACAATACATGAAGAAAAAGAAATTTCATAAAATTCAATATCCAACGTAAAAAAACTTCTGAGCAAACTCTCTGTAAAAGTGAACTTTACCCTTACAAAGGGGTTCTATAAAACTCTACAGGAAATGTCATATTTAATACTGAAATATTGAAATCTTTCCTTCTGAGACTGAAAATAAGACACAGATACCACTCTTAGTCAACACTGTACTGTGTACTGTAGTGAGAAAAAAATTTTAAAAAGGTATAAGTGCTGATGAAGAAACACACTGTCATCAATTATAGACAATACATAATTGAGGATGCAGAAACTACAAGAGAATATACATTTATATTATTAGAATAAGAGTTCAGCAAGTTTTGCTAGACAGAAAAATTAACATTAGAAATGGATCTTATAAACAATAAGCAGCTATAACAAAATGAAATATTAACAGAGCTACATTTACAAAAGAATCAAGAATTATCAGTTACCTAGGAATAAATCTAATAATTATTGATCACTTCTCAAGAAATAACTAACATTGTGACATTTTAACAAACCTAAATATATACAACATGTTTGTGGATTGGAAGACAGTATTATAAAAACATCAATTCTTCCAAATAAATCTGTAAATTCAATGTATCCCAATAAAATTCCAACAAGTTTTTTCTGGGAAACTTGAAAGCTGATTCTAAACCAAAATGCCAAGAGGTAAGACTATCAAGATAGAAAAACTTGTTCTATCATACATGAAGACTTTTAGCAAAGTAGTAGTATTAGAGGCAGTCCTGAAACAAAGATAGACAAATCAATGGGGAATGAACTAGACAACCCAGAAAAGTACTCATGTATATATGTACATGGTGTTTTAATGAAAAGTGCTGGGATGGATAATTGAGTGTCCAAAGAAGCACTTAGAAAATTAAACTCTGAGAGAATTTTTTAAATCATCAACTAAGAATAATGTTCTTAAAAGCTTCTAATTTAAAACATAAGCACATATAAAGGAAAAGGTATCAGAATGGCATGAGACTTCTCAACAGCAACATGAAATCTGAAAACCTATAGAACAAGGTCTTTAAAATTCTGAGTGAAAACAATCTGCAACTGAAAATTATACATCTTTTGAATTTCAATCAAGTATGGAGGGTGGAATAAAGACATTTTAGACATCTGTAGAATTAGACACTGTGTACCTCTAAAAACTCACTGCCGTGCTGCATCCGAGCACAAGAAACAACTGGAGACTGCACTCCACACAGGAGCCATGGGAGACAGACCCAACACAGGAGACAGGAGATGGAAGCGCCCAGAGTGACAGTGAGTGACAGTGAAGGCTTGAAAAGCAACCTACACCAATTATACCAACATTATCCATAATGCCCAAACCTAGAAACAATTTCTATTTTCAACAGGAAAATACTTGGCTAACCTTTGTGTAAAACAATACAACAAAATACAAAGTAACTCTGAAAAAGCTTCATGGGAAGCATGAAAATACACCACACAATAACCTTAATTATGAATGTTAACAGAATGCTCCTTAGGATCTTTTTTCCTACAAATTATCTATATTGCGTATAGCATACTCCTGCCCATTCAATACTCCCAACCATATACACACCATAATCATGATTTTCAAAGACGCACACAAACAGTAGTTTAATTCATTTTTAAATTTGGTCATGTAGATTTAAAAGCCTAATGATGGAGGAGAAAAAGAATCTCTAGATTGAGAAGAATGTACTAGACTGAAACACCACTACACTTCTTCCTATCAAATGTCAGTAACAGCATGGTACTGAAGGAGCAAGTGGCAGTTTCTTTGTTTTCAATCCTATTTCCAACTCAGAAATAAACAGTTTAATCTGCACCAAAGGATAAAAACTGAGAAACACAGCTGAAGTAGAAAATGAACAAGCCAAAAAGCAGTACAAAATACAAAAGATCATAAAATTCTGTTACAAAGAGTATTCAGACAATGTACAAACTACATAACTGAAATTGCATAATAGTGTCTAATAATAATAACAAAGTGAAATTTTATAGACATCTCTAGGCCTTCAGAGCTCTCATTTATTAAACTGTACTCAGTAAATAAGACTCAGGAAAACTTTAAATTGCTTTTGAAAAGCTACACACTAAGAAAATATAATAGTTTCAAAAGATTCTAGGATAATGTAAATTGGCACTGTGAAATGTGTGCTCAATTTTAATTTTAAACAATTTTACTAAGAAAATAGATTCTACTAGCATATACAAAGTCATAAATTTGAAAGTAAAACAAACAGCATGGCAAGCAAAACAGTTCAATAGTTTAAAATTAGGGAAACAAAAAAATAAAATAAAATTAGGGAAACACTTTTAAAGTTGAAAAACATATTTTTGGAACAAAAATTATTTGTCTGTCAATCAAGAGAAATCCTAAGCTGACTAATGTCACTCTTCCCTGTACTATTTAAAAGCACACGTGACGGCGCTCTTACCTGGAATAAGATCTGCATAGGTCAAGCTAATATATAAGATACTGATAAGTATTTTATCAGCAAGTGGATCAAGAGCACTTCCCAAAGCTGATTTCTGACTGGCCCAGTTTCGAGCAATAAATCCATCCAACTGAAAATAGAAGTTTTTTTTTAATAAATGTCATAACGGGTACAGAGTAGGTATCTTGAAGATTAAAAGGTACCAGAATAACTATACTTTCATAAAATGTAGATAAAACCTCTTCTGTTTCTTACTCCCAAACCTCCTGTTTTACTGGTGTACATTTAACTTTTAAATTACCAATTGGTTAGAAAATAATTTTACTTTCCTATAGTACTTTTCTTTTTCAAGGCCTTCAGCTATTTCTCAATGTTTCCACAATGCCCCTTTGAGGGATGAACCCAGACACAAATTTAGAGATGTAAAGAACCCAAATAAAACTCAAAGAAAGCATGACTGACAGAGCATATACTAGGCACCCCCTACTTTCAAATCCTTGGCTATTTCACTACACCCAAAATAGCTGCTTTTACTTGCAAGGGCTACTCTTTAAGGGCAAAATTTCCTAACTCCCACTCCTAGTTACTTTTCTATAACAGAATCCAATTCTCTAAGTTTTAGCTGTTATTATTTTTATTTTAACTGTTGTCATCAATATTTTTTGTCTGGTGCCACTGTTAATTCCATGGCTGACTAGATTTGCATGACTTGTACCAGAATAAAATATTCAATCCTTTGTATTTGGCCTACTTAAAATTTGATTTTCACTACTCTTGGAAACAAATTATATTTTATAGCAGAGGTCATATTTGGTTTCCTGGGAGCCAAGGGGCCTGCAGAATGGTTTTGTTTGAACTGCCCAGAGGTTTTCAAAATATAAATTAGTTGCCAATATTTAAATATTCAAAGTCTTACCTCAAAAAATCCACATCTCCAAGCTCACTTGAGGAATGGGAAGAAAATTGACTGAAACCAAGTACTGCCTATTTTCATTAAACAACGTAGATATTTTCTGATTTTCCAAGTCCCTACCTGGCTTTTATTCATTTTATTTAACTTCAAGCTTCAACAAATGTTTGAATTTTCTAGTCCTATTTCCAAGGAAAAAGATCAAATTACTTTAGACACAATTTAACATGGTACATTTTAAAGGATAAGTCCTCCATATCTCAAGTATTCCAATAACTTAGAGACAGTTGTCATACAAGATAATGGTTAAGAACTTAGTCCTCACAGGAGAATGTAAGCACTTGCTCTCCTACTCACTTAACTGTGTAACTCTGGGCACAACATTTGGCCTAAGCTTCGAAACTGAGGCTTAGGCCTTTCCTTTCCTTTCCTTCTTTCCTATAAAAGAGAGATAATGCTACCTACCTCAAAGGGTAAGATGTCTCAGTACATAACATGATTAAAATCTGTTTAGCACTCAGTAAATCCCCCAAAATATCAGTTATCAACTATTACTATCTCAACTGAAAAACTTCTATTTTCTTAAGTATACTAGAGGTAACACTAACAGAAAGTGCCTAGACCTGGGAGTTAGGGCCTCGGAAGAGTCAGGTGCCAGTTCAGTTTCTGATCTCAATTTCCTATTTTTTTCACCGTCATCTCACTCACATTGCTCCTCTGCCCACAATGGATTCCAAGGACATCAACACCACTTTTTCTTTGTAAATCTCTGTAACTCCCTATTCCACTCTCTCTCAATACTACTTAAATACATCTATCACGTACTGTAAGCTGATACCCAAACAGCTGAACACCGAAAAATACCTAAATGAGCTGATCAATCTCACTTTTACATGACCACAAATCTCCTGTGGGCACTCAATAGTGCCTGGTAAACTACACCAGCCTACTATGTTGACCTTCTCTTTTCAGCCTGCTCTTGCCACAAACTGACTCCATCCCTCCCAAAGCCTCTCTCTAGCTCATGATCATGTCCATATTTCCTCAAAAAGTAAAAGCAGATTGTCAGCACTCCCTCATATTCCCACCTCTGAGTCCCACCACCCACCAGTATCTAGGCACATTTATCTCTATTATCCTGATCCCTGACTCCAGGTCCTCTAACCTTCTGTGAGTTTTCCCCACCTTCCGATCATCATCAATCTCTCAGTCATTTAATTAATTCGCTAACTAACAACAAAAATTTCCCCAGTATATATTTCTTTATAAACTTCTCTTCCTTGACTTTATTCCCCTGTGAAGCAAAACTTCCTCAAAGTGACATCTATTGCCATCACTACCTCACATATGCTCACCAACTCACTCTGACTGCCCCATCCTCTAGAGATGGTACTTAGAAAGGTCACCAACCTATCCTCAACACAACTGAAGCACCTTCTTAATATCCAGGACACCTTACGCTCAATTTTCTTCCTTTCTAACCAGTTTTTCCTTTTCAGTGTCCTTTACCAGCTCCTTCTCCATTTCTCCACTTACTGCTCTTTTCTCTGACCCATTCCCTTCTTTTACCACAGCTTAGATGATTTCATCCAGACTTAACCATCTACATAATAACTCTTAAATCTGTCTCTAACCATGACTTCCTCCAACTTCAAACTATTGTATTAAAATACCCAATTGTTACCTCCATCTGAACAGGCATAACAACTCTTTTCCCATAAACTCTGTCCTACTCTGAGTGTCAACCATCATAGAAAATGTAAACCTCCATGCATCTGCTTGTTGAAAAGAAAAAGAAACTGCCTAGCACTCATATTTAATTCCTTTCTTTCATCCCACATATCCAATCCACTAACCTATCAATTCTATCTTCAAAACATACTCTCAACCCACTACCCTAGATTACTGTATGCCCTCTAACCAGCTTCTCTGTTCTATTCTTGCATTCCTGTAATTCCCTTCCCATACACAACAGAAATCAGGCTTTGTCATTCCCCTGCTTAAAGCCTCCATGAGTCTAACCATCTGCCCAGTGCCCATTTTAGAGGCATCAAAACCTCCATGGAGTTTAAGTGTAAAACCATGCCAGTTGTCTTCCATATTTAGAAAAGTGTAAATGAGGCCTCTTCCACTTAATGAATATTTCAATCTCATGTGGCAACTAAAGAAAACGTATAAACCAAAAAAAAAGCAAATTCAGCAACCGAAAAGATCTTGTCTATTACCAAAAAAAAAAAAAAAAAATTCCATTGTCAGTATAATGGTCTTTGACAGACCTGGAGACCATTTTAATAAGTAGAGGCCTTCACACTTCAGAGAGAAAAGCAGGGACAGACGAAGAGGTTGTGTGAATGGGGAGATATTGTGACAAACAGGAGCTAAATTCTGGAAAAAGAGAGGAGGTAGCCACTTTGAGAGACTGTATTTGATGCACATTTGGAAAAGTCATATAACAATGCAAACACCCTCCTTTGTTTATCCTGCAAAACCTTCAGCTAATTCTATACTGCTCAACAATGGTACTGGGCAGGTGGAATTTTGTTTCTATGAATCTCAAAGGGAATAGCTGATGTTACAGAGGAAGATGGTATACAAACTGCATTAACAGAAACTAAGTTTCTCTTTATTCTCAATAAATACTGAGCATAACTTTTCAAACATACATCAGTTTAAAGAGGCACCAAATTACTATTGCTTATCTGGGTGCTTACTTGGATCTCAGACCAGCCTTGTACAAGAATATATAATATATATACACAACATCTGTTTCTACATGCTTTTGTCCTGATTTAAAATTTTTCCTCTACCATTTCCCCACTCCCTTCAATTTTGTTTTTGCAGGACATGTAGTTTTATAAGCTATTTCAATTTTTTATGCAACAGGTGGGTGATAAATACAAATAACGTCATACATGACAATGACTGGCCAGTCCACAAAAGCCTATATAACACATAGTGCAGCTTTCTGTTATTAAAATTATTTTCCAAGTTCTAACTTGAAATAACCTGAATTAATCTTTCCCTCCTTCTAAGCTGACACAGTGGTGTCAAAGTATTCTCTTCTCCTCTGTCCATCTACCAGGAGAGTGGAAGGAAGGAAGCATGCCTCATTCCCACCTAGGGCAGGGTCTTCTGGAAGATAGTCAGAGGGATATGGAGCAGGAATCAAGGACCAAACCTGTGGGGTGCCTATGGCCTCCTGCCAGCATAAACCTGAGCAGAGATCTGGCCTCTACAAGCTCTGGTCACAACAACTGGCCCACTACTTTCCCTCACTATCAGTAAAACCAACTGTTGTTGCAGATCAGATATTTCTACTACATAAACAGAAAAAAACAGTCTCAGCTTCTCTCCTTTATTTATATCCATAAAGCAAGTAGTTGGCCCTTTGAGAATTTCTAAGGCTTTTTCTTTCATGAAGAAGTTCTCCAATGCCTCCCTACAACCTCTACTTCTTCCTTAGATAATACAAAGAATAACAGAGTCCCACATAGATGCTAATGACAAGCCTTTATAAAAGTACTAGGTGAAATGCATCTTTGAGGATTCTCTTCCAAGGAAAAGCAAACTGAAGCTGCATTATTTCAGTGTAGTGGAGACTGGGATTTAGAAGGGGAGCAGAACAAGGGGAGAGCCTTTACAACTTACCAAGTCAGTTAGCCCAGCTAAAGCAAAAACTCCTAATGCAATATTAAAATCTTCTTCAATAATCAAATAGCCCAAAACTGGGGCCAAGCCAATCCTCGCCATTGACAACATATTTGGGATTGTCCATGGGTTTTCATACTGAAACATAAAGACAACAAAATTTAAATTAAATTAATTGATACTTTAAATAACTATGTACACTGGAAAATACACGCCAGCAACTTATAGGTATGTCATGTACCCAAACACAGACTAAAGTACTGACTATATATAGATTTTCTTATTAGAGAGAAGGTATAAAAATATCATATAAGTCAAGATTGTAATACACAACTTCACAATTAGAATTCAACACTAAAAACATATTGCTTTTAAAAATGAAACTTCAACATTGCAAATCAACTATATTCAATAAAATTTTTTAAAAAGACTTACTTTCCCTTTATACAAAATAAAAATTTTTAGAAGTGAAACTTCAGGAAAATCTTATACTTCAACTAGACAAACAGTCTAGAGTGTCAGAAAAAAGCCAAATTATTGACCACGGGCATTCTGGCTAAAAAACATTTATTGCAAATAACCTCTCTTCACTCTTCTATACATACCCATCAAAAGAATGCTAAATGCCATACACAGCGTTAGGAGATACGAATGAAGAGGGGTTAAAAACACCTAACTCCATAACGTCATCACTAAACTGGAGAGTTGCTGGAAGAAAATGGAACAAGGAATAGTGATTGAAACCCTTGGGAAATCTGTTCAAAATAGCCACAGCAATGTTAAAATCCCCAACTAGAAGCTGAGGGCTTTCACAGCTTCCCTATGGGAGCTTTATGATTCCTTGAAACTTCGCTGGGAGGCAAAGTGTCTGAAGTTGGCACCAACAAAAGGGCATGGTGGCAGCTGCTCTGAAGAACATTCCTTCCTTGCCAAAACAAAATCTGTTTCATGAAAGGGTACTTCAACTTTAAAGAACTAAGACATACGGCACAAAAACTGGGTACAGAAATAATACAGAGAAAATGTCATTTCCTAAAGGTTAGTTTCTCCACTGAGTCAAGATTGCCAGTTCTATCTCATGGGACTATCTCCTCACAAGATAACCCTATTTAACCTCTTTCTCAATCAGTAACCAATTTGTCTGAATCTTAATCTTTTAGAAAATAACAGCATCCACTTCTAAAGACCTCTTTTAAAATACTTTGAACCATTCTGTAAGAAAAGGCAATTCTCTAAAGATACTAAGCTTGTGTTTATAAACAGAACCTGGCAAGAAATGTTCACCTGAGCCTGGAAGGATAATGGGGTTTTGGGGGTCAGGGAGCAGAATACTGTCACTAAAGCTACAGAAAAATTCAAATTTTCTGGGAAACAATCAGCACTACAAACCTCTACTGGAGGACCTTTTATTGAATGTAAACAATATTAATTAAATGGGCTCATTCTTGGAACATTCCAAACTCAAGTTCAAAGGTCCAAGTGTTCAGAGTCCAGAAAAAAAAAAAAAAAAGTTAAGTCTGTTGACGATACTGCAGTACAGATAAAAACACTGATCCAGTCAGCAACTGAGGAGGGAAGGGAGGGTACAGTTCATGATTGAGAAAAGGGAAACACAAAGCAAAAAGTCAGAATACCGAAGGCCAAAATTCATAACAGAGATGCCCATGGGATAAAATTAAAGACACAGCTGCAAACAAACACATCATTTCATTTGGTGAATTAATAAACCAGACTGACTGTTCCTGGAACAATGAAAAGGATTCTTTTAGCTCCACACAAAATCTTTCACTTAAAATACCTCATTAATTTCTAATTATTAAATTTGCAAACGTCTCTAAACTAAAATTAAGAGAGCTAATCTCAGATTACCCAACCAGATAACCTGTGGCATACTCGACCAACTACTGCCTTTCTGGGAAGGACTTCAGCCAGGATATGGCAACCTCAAAGCATCCAGCATTCAAAACCCCAACATGCTTTAGCAATTAATGGAGCTGAGACCCCTGCCAGGATGTGGCCAACCCAACCCATGCTGTACAACTGATGAGAGCAGCACAGAGGCCCGCTGAAGACATAACAATTGAAGATGTAATAATTGACATCAAAAGCTCTCCCCACACTCCTGCTCTTCAGCATTTCAACAGGTGAGCAGACGAATATTTTCCTCCTTTACCTCAGAAAGCCTTAATCTTTTTCTATAGAGGTTAAAAGATCTTTTAATTACGGTCTAAATTAGTTACCCTTCATTCTATACAATGTTTAAAGTTACCAAAGGTCAAATTGTAATTAACCAAACCTGCACAAGCAAACAAAGGCCTGTATCTATTTCTGAAGACGCTCACAGACTTGCCTTAAACAGTGGGGATTCGCTTCATAAAATTTAAAATGGGCTTTTAAAAGATAAGTGAAGGCTATTTTTACCAATGCAATATCCAGAGGCGCGTCCAGCTACAGGTGAAGAGAGAGGGGAAAGAGAGGATTCTAACTTGACCACCGAGACGCAAAGAGGATCAGGCTGGTACCGCTGATATTCGTCCCGACCGAATGACCTACCCGTAACTTCTCTTCAGGGAACGGTTTAAAAGTTCTGAAATGGAAGCATCGGACCTGACCAGCCAGGGCACGTTATTCGTGTCCGGGACCGAACCCGCCGGAGCCGTCGCCTCTCGTCTCCTCCTTGGTACGTACCAGGTTGGAGGCGCTCGTCGGGCCCCACTGGCCACGTCGGGCCTCAACAGCAGCGTCCTCTCCGGTCGCGGGCCCGGGGGCTGCCTTCTCCGCGCCCGAGCAGTGGGCTCGCGGGCTAGCCCCAGGCAGCCGCAAGCCGAGCGCAGCCGGGCGCAGCCACCAGCGCTCAGCCAGGAAACCCAGGCAGCCGGGCGCGGACCGCAGCAGGGTCCCGCGGGCGCGCCCCTTTCCCGGCCGCGCTCCCGGTGCCCACGCGGCGACGCGCAGGGCCCCCAAGAGGCGCGCGCCATCCGCGAAGCCAGCATGACCCTGCTGGCGCTCGAGAGGGACGCAGTCGGCGAGAGCTCAGCAATCCAGGGCACTGGCGAACCGCTTCCTCATCAACTCCCCGCAATATTGGAGAAGATCGACGGCCTCCATCCTGGTTCCCAAACCCCAGCACGCTATCTTATACAGGTGGCCTCGGATCGCCAAGGACGGAAGCCTTTCGCGACGCTTTTGCGACACAGTCGCCGCTGGGCTTACTAGCGCCCCCGGCGGCGGCGGCACTCGCGCGCAGTTAGGCCTCGCGGGCTGCGAGGGAGGTTTTTCCTGCGGTTGCCGCTGTCGGCCCGCCCACCGGCTTCGGGGTCGGTGGGGAGGCCAGGGAGGAGCGAGCAAACCCGACGACGGCGTGGCACCTGTGGCCGGTATAGGGCAGAAGTCGTCCCGGTCCTGCCCCGAAACCAAAGGTGTGCGCGGCTCTGGAAGGAGGTGTTGGGGGTTGGGGCGCTTCGTGAGAGGTATAAATATTACTGAAATGCCTAGTACGGAGGAAGTATTTAATACTAGCTCTCTGATCTTTTCCCTCTTTTGAGCTGTCCATATGCCAAAGATACGGGTATTAGAAACTGTCAATAATAGCTATTATTAATCGTTTCCTGAAAAAAAGTATTGTAGCCAAGCTAGTGTGCATCATCCTGTTTAATTCAACAACTTTAAGATGGCATTCGGAGAAAGCAATGGCACCCCAATCCAGTAGTACTCTTGCCTGACGAATCCCATGGACGGGGGAGCCTGGTAGGCTGTAGTCCATGGGGGTCGCTCAGAGTCGGACACGACTGAGCGACTTCACTTTCACTTTTCCCTTTCATGCACTGGAGAAGGAAATGGCAACCCACTCCAGTTCTTGCCTGGAGAATCCCAGGGACGAGAGAGCCTGGTGGGCTGCAGTCTCTGGGATCGCACAGAGTCGGACACGACTGAAGCGACTTAGCAGCAAGATGGCATTAATTACTAGTTAATATAGAAATTATATATTATACTGATTATTGATATATTATTACATTATTGGTATTTATTAATATTGCAGTGTTACAGGACTGTCTTCTTGTTGAGTTCTATGTCAAAGTGAATTTGAATGGTTGTTGTGGCCTCTGAACCATTCCCTTCCGCTCTGTGATGACAGACCCACATTGAAGTTCATCTTAAACTTAGTTCAGAGTGGCTTAGGAATTTGAGGGGCTTCAACTCATAGCTCAGTCAATAAAGAATCTGCCTGCAGTGCGGGAGACCTGTGTTCGATCCCTGGGTGGGGAAGATCCCTGGAGAAGGAAATGGCAACCCACTTCAGTATCCTTGCCTGGAAAATCCCATGGACAGAGGGAGGCTGGTGGGCTGGATGCAGCCCACGGGGTCGAAAAGAGTTGGGCACGACTGAGCGACTAACACTTCTAGGAATTTGAACATCATTGTAGATCTGAGTATTCATCAAAAGAAATCTTAAGCTTCTTACACAGGTATTGAAATACTGATATTGAGAGAAAAATGAAAATGTACCTACTAGAAATGTAAAAGGATCATTTAAGAACAATGGAATTAGAATTAAATACCATATATAGACTTTCTGGATAATCCTGTTAAGGAGGAGTGGGCAGTATTTCAGTCTCCTATCCTTTCCACTGGGTGAACTGCCTTTACTTTTTACATCTTGTCCTTGTTTAGGACTTCCCTGGTGGCTCAGGCAGTAAAGCATCTGTCTACAATGCAAGAGACCTGGGTTCAATCCCTGGTTCCGGAAGATCTGCTGGAGAAGGAAATGGCAATCCACTCCAGTACTATTGCCTGGAAAATCCCATGGACAGAGGAGCCTGGTAGGCCCCAGTCCATGGGGTCAGAAGGAGACTTTCTAGTTGTCTGGAGACTGAGATTTTTTTTCTTCTCTGTGCTCCATGAAGTTCAGTCCCACTGTTTCTGCCTCTAGTAGTTGCCATGAGAACATGATCTTTTTGTGTGTGTCTGTGTGTTGAGTCTTAATTATGGCACGTGGGGTTTTCTTTGGTTTTGTGGGATCTTTCATTGCCACCCAGCAACTCCAGTTGTGTCCTGTGACAGTCTCCAGAAGGCGAGGAGTTAGTTGTTCTGTGGCATGTGGGATCGTGGTTCCCTACCAGGGTTCTAACCCATCCATACCCCCTGCATTGCAAGGCAGATTCTTAACCAAACCATCAGGGAAGTCCCAAACATGATTTTACTTGCTTTTCTCTTTATATTTTTTTTCCCTTTCTTGCTTTGATAGGTTTCATTTCTACTCCTTTGGTGTTAATCTCATCTCACTTTTCTGAATTCTAGTTTATTTAATTATTCAAACTCTTAGAGAAGGAATGGTAACCCACTCCAGTACTCTTGCCTGAAAATCCCATGGATAGAGGAGCGTGGTAGGCTACAGTCCATGGGGTCAAAAACTTCACTGTTTAACCTCTATACAGTGAAGTGAAGTCACTCAGTCGTGTCAGACTCTTTGTGACTACATGGACTGTAGCCTACCAGGCTCTTCTCTCCACGGGATTCTCCAGACGAGTACTGGAGTGGGTTGCCATTTCCTTCTCCAGGGGATCTTCTCGACCCAGGGATCGAACTTGGGTCTCCCACATTCCAGGCAGACACTTTAACCTCTGAGCCACCAAGTAACCTCTATACACTAGTATCAGTCTATCTGATCTTATCTAATCCTTTTCTTATCTAATCTTGTTTGTTGTTGTTTAGTCCCTGAGTCGTGTCCAACTCTTTGCAACCCCACTAGGCTTCTCTAGCCATGGGATTTCCCAGGAAAGAATACTGGAGTGGGTTGCCATTTCCTTTTCCATCAGTTAAGTTCAGTCGCTCAGTCGTGTCTGACTCTTTGCAACCCCATGAATCACAGCACGCCAGGCCTCCCTGTTCATTACCAGCTCTCAGAGATCACTCAGACTCACGTCCATCGAGTCCGTGATGCCATCCAGCCATCTCATCCTCGGTCGTCCCCTTCTCCTCCTGCCCCCAATCCTTCCCAAGCATCAGAGTCTTTTCCAATGAGTCAACGCTTCACATGAGGTGGCCAAAGTACTGGAGTTTCAGCTTTAGCATCATTCCTTCCAAAGAAATCCCAGGGCTGATCTCCTTCAGAATGGACTCCTTGGATCTCCTTGCAGTCCAAGGGACTCTCAAGAGTCTTCTCCAATACCACAGTTCAAAAGCATCAATTCTTTGGTGCTCTGCCTTCTTCACAGTCCAACTCTCACATCCACACATGACCACAGGAAAACCATAGCCTTGACTAGACGGACCTAGGTCGGCAAAATAATGTCTCTGTTTTTGAATATGCTATCTAGGTTGGTCATAACTTCTTCCAAGGAGTAAGCGTCTTATAATTTCATGGCTGCAGTCACCATCTGCAGTGGTTTTGGAGCCCAAAAAAATAAAGTCTGACACTGTTTCCACTGTTTCCCCATCTATTTCCAATGAAGTGATGGGACCGGATGCCATCATCTTCATTTTCTGAATATTGAGCTTCATGCCAGCTTTTTACTCTCCTCTTCCACTTTCATCAAGAGGCTTATTAGCTCCTCTTCACTTTCTGCCATAAGGGTGGTGTCATCTGCATATCTGAGGTTATTGATATTTTTCCCGGCAATCTTGATTCCAGCTTGTGCTTCTTCCAGTCCAGCATTTCCCATGATGTACTCTGCATATCAGTTAAATAAGCAGAGTGACAACATACAGCCTTGATGTACTCCTTTTCCTATTTAGAACCAGTCTGTTGTTCCATGTCCAGTTCTAACTGTTGCTTCCTGACCTGCATACAGATTTCTCAAGAGGCAGGTCAGGTGGTCTGGTAATCCCATCTCTTTCAGAATTTTCCATAGTTTATTGTGATCCACACAGTCAAAGGCTTTGGCATAGTCAATAAAGCAGAAACAGATGTTTTTCTGGAACTCTCTTGCTTTTTCCATGATCCAGCGGATGTTGGCAATTTGATCTCTGGTTCCTCTGCCTTTCTAAAAACCAGCTTGAACATCAGGGAGTTCATGGTTCACGTATTGCTGAAGCCTGGCTTGGAGAATTTTGAGCATTACTTTACTAGCATGTGAGATGAGTGCAATTGTGAGTTTGAGCAATTGTGAGTTTGAGCATTCTTTTGCATTGCCTTTCTTTGGAATTGGAATGAAAACTGACCTTTTCCAGTCCTGTGGCCATTGCTGAATCTTCCAAATTTGCTGGCATATTGAGTGCAGCACTTTCACAGCATCAGCTTTCAGGATTTGAAACAGCTCCACTGGAATTCCATCACCTCCACTAGCTTTGTTCGTGGTGATGCTTTCTAAGGCCCACTTGACTTCACATTCCAAGATGTCTGGTTTCAGCTTAGTGATTACATCACCATGATTATCTGGGTTGTGAAGATCTTTTTGTACAGTTCTTCTGTGTATTCTTGCCACCTCTTCTTAATATCTTCTGCTTCTGTTAGGTCCATACCATTTCTGTCCTTTATCGAGCCCATCTTTGCATGAAATGTTCTCTTGGTATCGCTAATTTTCTTGAAGAGATCTCTAGTCTTTCCCATTCTGTTGTTTTCTCTCTGTTTCTTTGCATTGATCGCTGAAGAAGGCTTTCTTATCTCTTCTTGCTATTCTTTGGAATTCTGCATTCAGATGCTTATATCTTTCGTTTTCTCTTTTGCTCTTCGCCTCTCTTCTTTTCACAGCTATTTATAAGGCCTCCCCAGACAGCCATTTTGCTTTTTTTTGCATTTCTTTTCCATGGGGATGGTCTTGATCCCTGTCTCCTGTACAATGTCACGAACCTCATTCCATAGTTCATCAGGCACTCTGTCTATCAGATCTAGGCCCTTAAATCTATTTCTCACTTCCACTGTATAATCATAAGGGATTTGATTTAGGTCTTCTAATCTTAAAGTGAAAGTGTTAGTTGCTCAGTCATGTCCCACTCTTTGCTACCCCATGAACTGTAGCTCACCAGGCTCCTCTGTCCATGGAGTTCTCCAGGCAAGAATACTGATGTGGGTTGCATTTCCTCTTGCAGGGGATCTTCCCAAGCCAGGGATTGAACCTAGGTCTCTTGCATCTCCTGCATTGCAGGCAGATTCTTTACTGTCTGAGCCACTAGAGAAGCCCCATCTAACCTTAGACATCTTTCTCATCTTCATTATTTATCTAATCTTTTATTTTTCTAAAGTCTAGTTTAATTTTGATTATTTATTCCACTTCAGTACAATACTATCAATTATGGCTATCTGATTTTATCCCAGGCAATCAGGAAAGATACCATCAAGAATAACACCTGAGCTCTTCATTTAGTTGCCTTATTGTTTGGAAATATAGTCTTTTGCTTAATAGGCAAAAATAGTCACCAAAAATTAAACCATGAAATAATTCATGGTTTTCTTTAAAATCCAATTCTTGTGTTTTGTATTTTCTTTTTATTGTATTCTGTTAAAATACAATTTCTTTATATGTATTCTTGTATAGTTCCATGTATGGAATCACTTTATACTGAATTGTAAGTTTTTAAGATAGAACTTTTGTCTGTTGTCTGTGTAGTGATTTCATTTGTTGTTTAGTCACTAAATTGTGAGCAACCAGAAACCCTGTAATTTCATTGTCCTTCTGTTTTTCACTATAGTATAAAATTAGAGAAAAAGTTAACAAAAGAAAATAAAATTCCAAATAAAATAAAACTAACACATTAAATATAGTGGACTAGGAAATGTGGAAGTGTCAGTCAAAGGGTACAGTTCAGTTCAGTTCAGTTGCTTGCCTATCCGACTCTTTCAACTACGTGGACTGCAGCATGCCAGGCTTCTCTGTCCATCACCAACTCCCGGAGGTTGCTCAAACTCATGTCCATCAGGTTGGTGATGTAATCCAACCATCTCATCCTCTGTCATCCCCCTTCTCCTGCCTTCTATCTTTCCCAGTATTGGGGTCTTTTTCAGTGAGTCAGTTCTTCCCATCAGGTGGCCAAAGTATTGGAGCTTCAGCATCAGTTCTTCCAATGAATATTCAGAACTGATTTCCTTTAGGATTAACTGATTTGATCTCCTTGCTATCCAAGGGACTCTCAACAGTCTTCTCCATCACCACAATTCAAAAGTATCAGTTTTTGGTGCTCAGCTTTCTTTATGGTCCAAATCTCACATCCATACATGACTACTGGAAAATCCATGGCTTTGACTATATGGATCTTTGTCGGTAAAGTAATATCTCTGCTTTCTAATATGCTGTCTAGGTTGGTCATAGCTTTTCTTCCAAGGAGCAAGCATCTTTTAATATCGTGGCTGCGGTCACCATCCACAGTGACTTTGGAGCCCAAGAAAATAGGGGTCTCACTGTTTGCATTGTTTCCCATCTGTTTGCCATGAAGTGATGGAACTAGATGCCATGATCTTAGTTTTTGAATGTTAAGTTTTAAGCCAGCTTTTACTCTGCTCTTTCACATTCATCAAGAGGCTCTTTCATTCCTCTTTGCTTTCTCCCATTAGGGTAGTGGTATCTGCATATCTGAGGTTATTGATATTTCTCCCGGCAATCGTTATTCCAGCTTATGGTTCATCTAGTCCAGCATTTCACATGATGTATTCTGCATATAAGTTAAATAAGCAAGATGATAATATATAGCCTTGACATACTCCTTTCCCAGTTTGGAACCAGTCCGTTTTCCATGTCCAGTTCTAACTGTTGCTTCTTCACCTGCATACAGATTTCTCAAGATGCAGGTGAGGTGGTATGGTAGTCCCACCTCTAAGAATTTTCCACAGTTTGTTGTGATCCATACAGTCAAAGGCTTAAGCATAGTCAATGAAGCAGAAGTAGATGTTTTTCTGGAATTCTCTTGCTTTTCCTATGATCCAACGAATGTTGACAATTTGATCTGGCTTTTCTAAATCCAGCTTGAACATCTAGAAGTGTTCAGTTCACGTACTGTTGAAGCCCAGCTTGGAGAATTTTGAGCATTACTTTGCTAGCATGTGAGATGAGTGCAATTGTGCAGTAGTTTGAACATTCTTTGGCATTGCCTTTCTTTGGGATTGGAATGAAAGCTGACCTTTTCCAGTCCTGTGGCTACTGCTGAGTTTTCCAAATTTGCTGACATATTGAGTGCTACACTTTTCCAGCATCATCTTTTAGGATTTGAAATAGCTCACCTGAAATTCCATCAACTCCACTAGTTTTGTTCATAGTGACGATTCCTAAGGCCCACTTGACTTCTCACCCAGGATGTCTGGCTGAAGGTGAGTGATGACACCATTGTGGTTATCTAGTCATTAAGATTTTTTTTTTTGGTACAGTTCTTCTGTGTATTCTTGCCACCTCTGCTTAATATCTTCTGCTTCTGTTAGGTCCATACCATTTCTGTCATTTATTGTACCCATCTTTGCATGAAATATTCCCTTAGTATCTCTGATTTTCTTGAAGAGATCTCTAGTCTTTCTCATTCTGTTGTTTTCCTCTATTTATTTGCATTGATCACTGAGGCAGGCTTTCTTATCTCTCCCTGGTATTCTTTGGAACTCTGCATTCAGATGGATATATCTTTCCTTTTCTCCTTTGCCTTTCACGTCTCTTCTTTTCTCAGCTATCTGTAAGACCTCCTCACACAACCATATTGCCTTTTTGCATTTTTCCTTCTTGGAGATGGTTTTGATCACTGCCTCCTGCACAGTGTTATGAACCTCTGTCCATAGTTCTTCAGGTACTATATCAGATCTAATCCCTTGAATCTGTTTGTCATTTCCACTGTAGAATCATAAGGGATTTGATTTAGGTCATATCTGAGTGATCTAGTGATTTTCCCTACTTTCTTCAATTTAAGTCTGAATTTTGGAAGAAGGAGTTCATGATCTGAGCCATAATAAGCTCCCATTCTTGTTTTTACTGACTGTATAGAGCTTCTCCATCTTCAGCTACAAAGAATATAATCAATCTGATTTCGCTATTGACCATCTGGTGATGTCCGTGTGTAGAGTCATCTCTTGTTGCAGGAGGGTGTTCACTATGACCAATGTGTTCTGTTGAGAAAATTCTGTTAGCCTTTGCCCTGCTTCATTTTGTACTCCAAGGCCAAACGTGCCTGTTACTCTGGGTATTTGTTGACTTCCCACTTATGCATTCCAGTCCCCTTTAATGCAAAGGACATCTTTTTTTTTTTTTTTTTTTTTGGTGTTAGTTCTAGAAGGTCTTGTAGGTCCTCATAGAACCATTCAACTGCAGCTTCTTCAGCCTTAGTGGTTGGGGCACTAGACTTGGATTACTGTGATGTTGAATAATTTGCCTTGGAAACAAACTGAGATCATTCTGTCGTTTTTGAAATTGCACTCAAGTATTGCATTTCAGATTCTTTTTGTTGACTATGAGGGCTACTCCATTTCTTCTAAGGGATTCTTGCCCACAGTGTCTGAATTAAATTCACCCATTCTGGTCCGTTTTATTTCACTGATTCCTAAAATGTTTGTTCATTCTTGCCATCTCCTGTTTGATCACTTCCAGTTTACCTCAATTCATTTCAGGTTCCTATGCAACATTGTTCTTTACAGCATCTGATTTTACTTCCATCACCAGTCACATCCATAGCTGGGCATTGTTTTCGTTTTTGTTCAGCCTCTTCATTCTTCTTGGAGTTATTTCTCCACTCTTCTCCGAGGGCTATGTACCTACCAACCTGGCGGGTTTCCATTTATAAGATGAGTAAATTTTGGGACTCTCAAGTGCAACATCAATCTGATTTCGGTGTTGACCATCTGGTGATGTCCATGTGTAGAGTCTTCTCTTGTGTTGTTGGAAGAGGGTGTTTGCTATGACCAGTGCATTTTCTTGGCAAAACTCTATTAGTCTTGCCCTGCTTCATTCCACATTCCAAGGCCAAATTTGCCTGTTATTCCAGGTGTTTCTTGATTTCCTACTTTAGCATTCCAGTCCCCTATAATGAAAAGGACATCTTTTTTGGGTGTTAGTTCTAAAAGGTCTTGTAGGTGTTCATAAAACTGTTCAACTTCAGCTTCTTCAGCATTACTGGTTGGGGCATAGACTTAAATAACTCTGATACTGAATGATTTGCCTTGGAAACAAACAGAGATCATTCTGTCGTTTTGAGATCGCATCCAAGTACTGCATTTGAGACTCTTTTGTTGACCATAATGGCTACTCCATTTCTTCTGAGGGATTCCTGCCTGCAGTGGTAGATATAATGGTCATCTGAGTTAAATTCACCCATTCTAGTCCATTTTAGTTCGCAGATTCCTAGAATGTTGACGTTCACCCTTGCCATCTCTTGTTTGACCCCTTCCAATTTGCCTTGATTCATGGACCTGACATTTCATGTTCCTATGCAATATTGCTCTTTACAGCATCGGATCTTTCTTCTATCACCAGTCACATCCACAACTGGGTATTGTTTTTGCTTTGGCTCCATCCCTTCATTCCTTCTGGAGTTATTTCTCCACTGATATCCAGTAGCATATTGGGCACCTACTGACCTGGGGGAGTTCCTCTTTCAGTATCCTATCATTTTGCCTTTTCATGCTGTTCATGGGGTTCTCAAGGCAAGAATACTGAAGTGGCTTGCCATTCCCTTCTCCAGTGGACCACGTTCTGTCAGACCTCTCCACCATGACCCACCTGTCTTGGGTTCCCCCACAGGCATGGCTTGGTTTCATTGAGTTAGACAAGGCTGTGTTCCTAGTGTGATTAGATTGTCTAATTTTCTACGAGTATGGTCTCAGTGTGTCTGCCCTCTGATGCCCCTCTTACAACACCTACCATCTTAGTTCGGTTTCTCTTACCTTGAGTGTGGGGTATCTTTTCACGGCTGCTCCAGCAAAGCACAGCTGCTGTTTCTTACCTTGAACAAGGAGTGTCTCCTTACCACTGCCTTCCTGACCTTCAGTGTGGGATAGTTCCTCTAGGCCATCATGCTCCTGTGCAGCCACCCACTCCTCGGGTTGATCCTCCCAGCTGCCAGCCCTGGACTCTGGCGTGGGTGGCTCCTTTCAGCTGCCACCCCCTGGCCTCAGGCTCGAGCTCAGGGTGGCTCCTCAGGGTTACCGCCCCTGGCCTCGGGCGCGTGGTGGCTCCTCCCAGCTGCCACCCCTGGCCTCTGACATGGACATGGGGTGTTTCCCCCTGCCACCCCTGACCTCAGATGCGGGGTGTGTCCCCCGGCCCCCCTGGCCTTGGACGCGAGGTAGATCCACCCAGCCGCAGCCCTGACCTCAGAAGACTCTACACATGGACATCACCAGATGGTCAACACCAAAATCAGATTGATTATATTCTTTGCAGCCAAAGATGGAGAAGCTCTATACAGCCAACAAAAACAAGACCAGGAGCTGACTGTGGTTCAGATCATGAACTCCTTATTGCCAAATTCAGACTGAAATTGAAGAAAGTAGGGAAAAACACTAGACCATTAAGGTATGACCTAAATCAAATCCCTTATGATTATACAGTGGAAGTGAGAAATAGATTTAAGGGCCTAGATCTGATAGATGAGGTTCGTGACATTGTACAGGAGACAGGGATCAAGACCATCCCTATGGAAAAGAAATGCAAAAAAAAAGCAAAATGCCTGTCTGAGGAGGCCTTACAAATAGCTGTAAAAAGAAGAGAGGTGAAAAGCAAAGGAGAAAAGGAAAGATATAAGCATCTGAATGCAGAGTTCCAAAGAATAGCAAGAAGAGATAAGAAAGCCTTCTTCAGCGATCAATGCAAAGAAACAGAGGAAAACAACAGAATGGGAAAGACTAGAGATCTCTTCAAGAAAATTAGCGATACCAAGAGAACATTTCATGCAAAGATGGGCTCGATAAAGGACAGAAATGGTATGGACCTAACAGAAGCAGAAGATATTAAGAAGAGGTGGCAAGAATACACAGAAGAACTGTACAAAAAAGATCTTCACAACCCAGATAATCATGATGTGATCATTCATCTAGAGCCAGACATCTTGGAATGTGAAGTCAAGTGGGCCTTAGAAAGCATCACCACGAACAAAGCTAGTGGAGGTGATGGAATTCCAGTGGAGCTGTTTCAAATCCTGAAAGCTGATGCTGTGAAAGTGCTGCACTCAATAATGCCAGCAAATTTGGAAGATTCAGCAATGGCCACAGGACTGGAAAAGGTCAGTTTTCATTCCAATTCCAAAGAAAGGCAATGCAAAAGAATGCTCAAACTCACAATGCTCAAACTCACAATTGCTCAAACTCACAATTGCACTCATCTCACATGCTAGTAAAGTAATGCTCAAAATTCTCCAAGCCAGGCTTCAGCAATACGTGAACCATGAACTCCCTGATGTTCAAGCTGGTTTTAGAAAAGGCAGAGGAACCAGAGATCAAATTGCCAACATCCGCTGGATCATGGAAAAAGCAAGAGAGTTCCAGAAAAACATCTGTTTCTGCTTTATTGACTATGCCAAAGCCTTTGACTGTGTGGATCACAATAAACTATGGAAAATTCTGAAAGAGATGGGATTACCAGACCACCTGACCTGCCTCTTGAGAAATCTGTATGCAGGTCAGGAAGCAACAGTTAGAACTGGACATGGAACAACAGACTGGTTCTAAATAGGAAAAGGAGTACATCAAGGCTGTATGTTGTCACTCTGCTTATTTAACTGATATGCAGAGTACATCATGGGAAATGCTGGACTGGAAGAAGCACAAGCTGGAATCAAGATTGCTGGGAGAAATATCAATAACCTCAGATATGCAGATGACACTACCCTTATGGCAGAAAGTGAAGAGGAGCTAAAGGGCATCTTGATGAAGGTGAAAGAGGAGAGTGAAAAAGTTGACATAAAGCTCAGTATTCAGAAAACAAAGATCATGGCATCCGGTCCCATCACTTCATGGGAGATAGATGGGGAAACAGTGGAAACAGTGTCAGACTTTATTTTGGGGGCTCCAAAATCACTGCAGATGGTGACTGCAGCCAAAAGACGCTTACTCCTTGGAAGAGAAGTTATGACCAACCTAGATAGCGTATTCTAAAGCAGAGACATTACCGACTAAGGTCCATCTATTCAAGGCTATGGTTTTTCCAGTGGTCATGTATGGATGTGAGAGTTGGACTCAGAAGAAGGCTGAGCGCCGAAGAATTGATGCTTTTGAACTGTGGTGTTGGAGAAGACTCTTGAGAGTCCCTTGGACTGCAAGGAGATCCAACCAGTCCATTCTGAAGGAGATCAGCCCTGGGATTTCTTTGGAAGGAATGATGCTGAAACTGAAACTCCAGTAGTTTGGCCACCTCATGTGAAGTGTTGACTCACTGGAAAAGACTCTGATGCTGGGAGGGATTGGGGGCAGGAGGAGAAGGGGACGACCGAGGATGAGATGGCTGGATGGCATCACGGACTCAATGGACGTGAGTCTGAGTGAACTCCAAGAGATGGTGATGAACAGGGAGGCCTGGCGTGCTGTGATTCATGGGGTCGCAAAGAGTCAGACTCGACTGAGTGACTGAACTTGAACTTGAAGTGCAACATGTGACTGTAGTATGCAATACTGTATTATACACTTCAAAGTTGCTTGGAGAGTAGAGCTTAAGTATTCTCACTACATACATGCACTAATCCTAAGCACTGACTGCCTGGAAACTCCCAGTAGTAAAACATCTTTAAAGTAATAGTGAGACCTTTAACATTACTTAATGTATGACTTGCTTTATTTTTTGTTGTTGTTCCATTTCTCCTTGTCAAATATTTAAGAATCTTGTTTTTCTTTTCTATAGAATAGAAAAACCTGTTTTAATGTTATTATCTATTCAGTCCATTTCAGGACAAGTGACTGAATTTTTTTAAATAATTTTATTTATTTATGTTTGGCTGTGCTGGGTCTTTGTTGCTATGTGGTTTTTCTTTAGTTGTGGTAACCTGGGGCTACTGTCTCCTTGCGGTGCACGGGCTTCTCATTGCGGTAGCTTGTCTTGCTATGGAGCATGGGCTCCACGGTGTGCTAGCTTCAGTAGTTGTGGCAAATGTGCTTAGTAGGTGCAGGTTCCAGGCTCTTAAGCATAGGCTCAATAGTTGTGAACACAGGCTTACTTGCTCCACAGTATGTGAGATCTTGCTAGACCAGGGATCAAACCTAGGTCTCCTGCATTAGCAGGCAGATTCTTTACGACTGAGTCACCAGGGCTTCTGGACAGTAGAGAATCTGCCTGTAATTCACGGGACCTCGGTTTTATCCCTAAGAAAGGAAGATCTCCTGGAGAAGGGAATAGCTACCCTTTCCAGTGCTCTTGCATGGAAAATTCCATGGACAGAGGAGGCTGGTGGGCTACAGTCCCTGGGGTTGCAATGAGTGGGACATGACTAAGCAACTGAGCACACACACCAGGGAAGTCCATGGCTGAACTTTGAAAGGTGATAAACACCTCCTTCGTACTCTCTTCTCCAGTGGAAAAAATTTAAACCAATACTATAGGCTCCTTCAGTGGTTTACTTCTGAGAGAAATCTTCAAATGTGAGCACAAGATAATTTTTCCTCCACAATGAATACTCAGCACTTCAGTTAATATTAAAAGGGTTGTATAATACCTTCAAATTGAATACAATATGAGATTTTTGTTTTTTAAAGTGTTTTGAAAGTGGTAAATAGATGGAGAAACAGTGGAAACAGTGTCAGACTTTATTTTGGGGGCTCCAAAATCACTGCAGATGGTGATTGCAGCCATGAAATTAAAAGATGCTTACTCCTTGGAAGAAAAGTTATGACCAACCTAGGTAGCATATTCAAAAGCAGAGACATTACCTTGCCGACTAAGGCCCGTCTAGTCAAGGCTATGGTTTTTCCTGTGGTCGTGTATGGATGTGAGAGTTGGACTGTGAAGAATGTTGAGCGCCGAAGAATTGATGCTTTTGAACTGTGGTGTTGGAGAAGACTCTTGAGAGTCCCTTGGACTGCGAGGAGATCCAACCAGTCCATTCTGAAGGAGATCAGCCCTGGGATTTCTTTGGAAGGAATGATGCTAAAGCTGAAACTCCAGTAGTTTCGCTACCTCATGTGAAGCATTGACTCATTGGAAAAGACTCTGATGCTGGGAGGGATTGGGGGCAGGAGAAGAAGGGGACGACCGAGGATGAGATGGCTGGATGGCATCACGGACTCAATGGACACGAGTCTGAGTGAACTCTGGGAGTTGTTGATGGACAGGGAGGCCTGGCATGCTGCAGTTCATGGGGTTGCAAAGAGTCAGACTCGACTGAGCGACTGAACTGAACTGAAATATTCTTCAGCATCTGATTTTATACCTCATGAGGCTTCCCAGGTGTCTCAGTGGTAAAGAATCTGCCTGCAGTGCAGGAGATGAGTTCGACCCCTGGGTCAGGAAGATCCCCTGAAGAAGGAAATGGCAAGTCATTCCAGTATTCTTGCCTGAGAAATCCCGTGGACAGAGGAGCCTGTCAGACTATATTCTGTGAGGTCACAGAAGAGTCAGACATGACTTAGAAACGAAACAACATACGTACTTCATTTCCTTAAAAAGTTAACGGTTTGTTTGTCCTCATATTTTTAGAAACCATGTCTCTGTTAGAGGGAAGAACTAACTCTATGTTGTTTCTTTAACCTTAGGATCTCTTTCTTTATACTTTAACCTTTCCTTTCCTGTTGCCTTTGTTCATGGGGTCGCAAAGAGTCGGACACAACTGAGCGACTGAACTGAACTGGAACTGAAGTGAACTGGTAAATATGGTTATAATTTTTATGGTTTCTATCTAAAAAAAGTTACTGACTTAAATCTGTGTTTTGCAGGTGTAAAGAAAACCTCCTTAAACCAATTATGACTTACAGTAATTTGGGGAAGCAGAATTGAAACATTTAACTTTTTATCTCTACCTGGTTGATCCTGCCAGTAGCATATGCTTATCTCAAAGACCTTTGAGATGTACAACTGATACAGTGAAACTACGGATAGCTCATAAAATGAGTGATGGCTCCTTTGTTGCTCAGTTATTGAAACTAAATTATAATAATAGTTATTAGAACTCATTATACTAATCATTCTTTTAATTTGTTTTTTGTTTCCAAATTGTTTGTGCTTTGTGTCTCTTTGCTGCACTGAGTCATGGTCAGTGTAACTGGCTGCATTACTTATATCCTGTCTAATTTATAAGAGTGTTATCTTTTACAGTACTCAGTGTGTAACCAGGCCTGCAACAAAACTTACATGGCTAAACATCTTTAGAAAATAGATTCTATTTATAATATAAAGTAGTCATAATAGTGTGATTCTAGGTGTCTCCCAGATCCAGCCCTTGGGGTCGCAATGAGTGGGACATGACAAAATCCAGAGAATCTCTATTAATGGCATCCAGTCCAAAATTTAGGACATAGAGTGACATATCAAGAATCTGGGATGAACCTTCCAGCTCTTCGGGAAAAGCTTTGATCATGAAATATCTCCCAAATATTAGTCAAATTCCTTACCAAAAGTGGAGGACCTTAAAAATGTAATCAGTGTTTATAGCCCTCCAGTGTAAGCTGGTGAATCTTGAGGAAACTCCAGGGAGAAAAATACCTGACATTTAGCAGCCATCAGACTGCAGCCACATCCTGTGGTGAGCCCTGAGGACACTTGATATATGGGATATAGGCTCCCATATAGCTGGGGTGCATATTGAGGAAATGATTTCTGTGAGCCGATTCGTGCATCTTCCCATACACAGAAAAGTACTAAATTGCTTAAATTGATATGCTGCCTCCCAGGTTTGAAATCCTCAAAATTCCTGCCAAATAAAATATAACTCTTAACTTTTAAGTTGTAAATATTTTTTAATTCTGCAGGTGAAATGAGACACTTCCCATATACAAATAAAAGAAGCAACTTTTTTTTTTTTTTTCTGGCTGCACTGGGTCTTCATTGCAGTGCAAGGGCTTCTCATCGTGGTGGTTTCTCTTGTTGTGGCACAAAGCCTCAGTAGTGGCACACAGGCTTACTTGCTTCACAGCATATGGAATCTTCCTGGATCAGGGATTGAACCCATGTCCCCTGTACCGGCAGACAGATTACTCTCCACTGCACCACCAGGGTAGTCCAAGAAGCAATATTTAGAACATTGGCACTGATGGCAGACATGCCCAGAGAGATCCATATGACAAGACACAACAGGAAACAATTAGAACGGTCATTGCTCCTTTTTCCACAAGATTGTGAAATGGTTGTTGACAGTAGGAAATGGTTACAGAGAAGAACTGACTCTATGTTGGATCTGTTTTTTTACTTTAACCTTTCCTCCTCATTGTTTTTGTTTACTAAAAGGATACTGTCCCCACATAATGGTCAACTTGGGGAACCCTGCCCTCTGCTTGAATGTTAAACCAAAATGCCTTATTCAGGACCTTGTTCACATATGAATGGCTACAGGAGAGAAGAAATTAATACATACCCTCCCCGAGGCTAGCCATTCCAGGAGATATTTGTAAGATTTGTTGTTGTTGTTTACTTGCTAAGTTATACGCAACTCTTTTGTGACCCCATGGACTGTTGGGCTCCTCTATCCATGGGATTTTCCAGACAACAATACTGGAGTGGGTTTCCTTTTCCAGGGGATCTTCCTGACCCAGGGATGGAATCCGAGTCTCCTGCATTGACAGGTGGAGTCTTTACTACTGAGCCACTGGGGAGGCCCGTTTGTAAAATTGTTGTTGCTGTGCAGTCACTAAGCCATGTCTGACTCTCTGCAACCCCATTGACTCCATCATGCCAGGCTTCCCTTGTCCTTCACTATTTCTTGGAGTGTGCTTAAAATCATGTCCATTGTGTGATGCTATCCATCCATTTCATCCTCTATTGCCCCCTTCTCCTTCTGCCCTCAATCTTTCCCAGAATCAGAGTCTTTTCCAATGAGTTGGCTCTTCCCATCAGTGACCAAGTATTGCAGATTCAGCATCAGTCCTTCCAATGAATATTCAGGGTTGATTTCCTTTAGGATTGACTGGTTTTATCTCTTTGCAGTCCAAGGGACTCTCAAGAATCTTTTCCAGTACCACAATTCACAATTGAAAAGTGTCAGTTCTTGGTGCTCAGCCTCCTTTATGGTCCAAATCTCAAATCCCATACATGACTAGTGGAAAAACCATAGCTTAGAGTATATGGACCTTTGTAGGCAAAGTGGTGTCTCTGCTTTTTATATGCTGTCTAGATTGGTCATAGCTTTCCTTCCAAGAAGTAAGCGTCTTTGAATTTCATGGCTGCAGTCACCATCTGCAGTGATTTTGGAGCCCAAGGAGATAAAATCTATCTTTGCTTCTACTTTTTCCCCTTCTATTTTCCATGAAGTGATGGGACAGATGCCATGATCCTGTTTGTCTGAATGTTGAATTTTAAGCCAGCTTTTTCACTCTGCTATTTCACCTCATTGAGAGGCTTTTTAGTTCCTCTTCACTTTCTGCCATTAGAGCAGTATCATCTGGGCATATTTGAGGTTGTTAATATTTCTCCCAGCAATCTTGATTCCAGCTTGAGCTTCATCCAGCCCAGCATTTCATATGATATATTCTGCAAGTGTAGCCATAACATACTCCTTTCCCAATTTTGAACCAGTTTGTTGTTCCATGACTGTTTGTAACTGTTGTTTCTTGACCTGCATACAGATTTCTCAGGAGACAAGTAAGGTGGTCTGGTATTCCATCTTTTTAAGAATGTTCAACAGTTTGTTGTGATCCACACAGTCAAAGGCTTTAGCACAGCCAATGAATGAAAAGTAGATATTTTTCTGGAATTCCCTTGCTTTCTCCATGATCCTATGAATGTTGGCAATTTGTTCTCTGGTTCCTCTGCCTCTTTGAAACCCAGCTTGTACGCCTGTAAGTTCTTGGTCCACATACTGCTGAAGCCTAGCTTGAAGGATCTTGAGCATTACCTTGCTAATATGTGAAATGACTACAGATGTACACTAGTGTGAACATTCTTTGGTATTGCCCTTCTTTGGGATTGGAATGAAAACTGACCTTTTCCAGTCATGTGGCCACTGCTGAGTTTTCCAAATTTGCTGAAATATTGAGTGCTATACTTTACCAGCATCATCATTTAGGATTTGAAATAACTCAGCTAGAATTCCATCACCTCCACTAGCTTTGTGCATAGTAATGCTTCCTAATGCCCACTTTGGAGAAGGAAATGGCAACCCACTCCAGTACTCTTGCCTGGAAAATCCCATGGATAGAGGAGCCTGGTAGGCTGCAGTCCATGGGGTCACAAAGAGTTGGACACGACTGAGTGACTTCACTCACATCATACTTTATCACTGGAGAAGGAAATGGCAGCCCACTCCAGTATTCTTGCCTGGAGAATCCCATGGACAGAGGAGCCTGGTGGGCCATAGTCCATGGGGTCACAGAGAGTCGGACATGACTGAAGTGACTGACCACAAGGCCCATTTGCCTTCACGCTCCAGGATCTCTGACTCTAGTTAAGTGACCAAACCATCGTGGTTATCCATGTCATTAAGACCTTTTTATATAGTTCTTCTGTGTATTCTTCCCATGTGTTCTTAATCTCTTCTGCTTCTGTTAGATCCTTACTATGTCTGTCCTTTACAGTGCACTTCTTTACATGAAATATTCCCTTGGTATCTCCAATTTTCTTGAAAAGATCTCTAGGCTTTCCCATTCTGTTGTTTTTCTCTATTTCTTTTCATTGTTCATTTAAGAAGGCCTTCTTATGTCTCCTTGCTAGTCTCTGGAACTCTGCATTCAGTTGGATATATTTTTGCCTTTCTCTTTTGACTTTGGCCTCTCTTCTGTTGTCAGCTATTTGTAAGGCCTCCTCTTTGTAAGACTACCACTTTGCCTTTTGCATTTCTTTTCTTTGGATAGTTCTGGTCACCACCTCCTGCACAATGTTATGAACCTCTGTGCATAGTTCTTCAGGCACTCTGTCTACCAGATCTAATCCCTTGAATTTGTCACCTCCACTGTAGAATCATAAGGGATTTGATTTAGGTCAGACCTGAATGGCCTGGTGAGTTTCCTTACCTTCATCAATTTAAGTCTGAATTTTGTAAGAAGGAGTTCATGATTTGAGCCACAGTCAGCCCAAATCATCTTTTGCTGACTGTATAGAGCTTCTCCATCTTTGGCTGCAAAGAATATAACCAGTCTGATTCCAGTGTTGACCATCTGGTGATATCCATGTGTAAAGTCATCTCTTTTGTTGTTGCAAGAGTGTGTTTGCTGTGACCAGTATGTTCTCTTGGCAAAACTCTGTTAGCCTTTGCCCTGCTGCTTTTGTACTCCAAGGCCAAACTTGCCTGTTACTCCAGGCATCTGTTGACTTCCCACTTTTGCATTCTATTCTCCTATGATGAAAAGGACATCCTTTTTTGGTGTTAGTTCTTCATAGAACCATTCAGGTTCTTTGGCATTAGTAGTTGGGGCAGAGACTTGAATTAATTTGATACTGAATGATTTGCCTTGGAAATGAACTGAGACCATTCTTAGTTTTTGAGATTGTACCCCATTACTACATTTCAGATTCTTTTGTTGACATGAGGGCTACTCCATTTCTTCTAAGGGACTCTTTCCCACAGTAGTAGATATAATGGTTGTCTGAATTAAGTTCGCCCATTCCTGTCCATTTTAGTTCACTCATTCTTAAGATGTCAATGTTCACTCTTGCCATCTCTCGTTTGACCACCTCCAGTTTACCTTGACTTATGGACCTAACATTCCAGGTTCCTACACAGTAATCTTTATATCACTGGACTTTATTTTCACCACCAGACACATCCACAACGGAATATTGTTTCTGCTTCCGCCCAGCTCTCTTTCTGGAGCTATTTCTCCACTCTTCCCCAGTAGCATATTGGACATCTACCTACCTGGGGGTTCATCTTCCTAGATTAACCATGGTTCCTAAATGTATGCATTCTGGATGTGGGAGAAACTGCACCATAAAGAAGCCACTGGCCTGGAGAAGATAATTCATCATGTAGACAGTACTCAGACTTGCTAGATATGATCCACTAGCTGGCAGCATAGCAGATTTTCCATTTTTCATTCCAGTGTTTGCTAAGACCAGGTGCTCTTAGATGGTGGGGTACATGGTAAAAACAGTACCTATGAACTTCAACACATTGCCTTACTTTTTCAGTTGTAAAATGACTTCCTTAGTGAGAAATAATATGTGGGATATCCTGGTGGTAAGTTCAGTAACGTCACATATGGCATTGCTGAAAGAAGTAAGGCAGCAAGAAGAGACCTATCCAAAATAAGCTCTCATCTTACTTCCAGCGAGAACAAATTGCTACCCTTTTGTGGTCCAGTGTAACTGATCTGTCACCAAATGGTAAGCTCATCCCCCTGAAGTTTGGTGCTGTGTTGTCTCAGATGAGCAGCTCTGCTGTCAAGTTAGACCCTCAGCAGTGGTGAAGTCTAGGTCAGTTTTGTTAAAGGGATACTCATGTTGAGCAGATGCCTAACTGCAACCCCCTGGTCACATACGGCTAGAGGAAGAGACTAGCTGACATCCGTTTAGATGCGAAGCTCCGTTGGTGCACATTCAGGAGGATACAGGTGTTCTCAAACTCAGGAGTGCATTCTGAGAAGCTTTTTCACAAGCCTCTTCCCCAGACTGACTTTCATGCATTCAGCAAGTATTTATTGAGTGCCTGTCAATGCAAGATACTGTTATAGGAACAGAGCTTAAAAAGTGAAGATAATAGTTTAAAGTCCCTGTCCCCATGGGACTTACATTCTAGTGGGATAAAGAAACAGACATAAACAAGATAAATAAACTATGTAGTATATTACATTGTCAACACAGAAGAAAGAAAGGGTTGAGGGGAGTGCAGTTCTAAACAGAATGTCCAGGGAAGATGTCACTAAGAAGGTAATATTTGAATAATGACCCAAAGGAATTGAGGGGATGACCCATGTGGCCCTCTGGTTGAAAAGCATATCAGATTGAGGAAACAGCATATGCAAAGGCTCTTGGGTAAGAATGTGCCTGGTTTGTACAAGGACCAGCAAGGAGACCAGTGTGACTGAAGCAGAGAGTATGAGGGAGGTGAGAACAGTAGTTGAAATTAGAGTGTGAGTTAAGTGCAGGTGTGACCAGCTTGTTTCTTATCTGTCCTGACTGGCTAATCCATATGATGTATGCTTGCAGTTGTACCCACTGGGGAAAAATCCTTTTCTCAGTGTTCTTCAGAGCACTGCATTCTCCTTAGATTCCCTAATATGCCAGCAGATCACTTTTGGCTAGTGCCAGACTTAATGCAGAGCCATGTGTAAGCAAGGCTCAAATTGTTTCCCTGTTAGTCAGCTAACTCCTACATAAGGCCCCAGATACGGAAGGAGAGGGCAGTATGACAGGATCAGACACACTGGCCATGCAAGTCACATTTCTGAAAATATACGGAGCCTTTGGGACCAACTTGGGCCTGTTCCATATACAACTTTCACTTTATGATGGGTGCCGCCACACCCACTCAATGTTATAACTTATGGATCAGAGAATACCTCATAGTGTCCTGTGGCCAGTAGATGAGGGCTCAGTAGAAAGCCTGGAGCTGTTTCTGGAAAAGGAGGAATAGTTATTTACTGAAGAGTACCTGGCTTTATGCCAACCCAGGAAGCCTGAGTCATGATTGGCCTATGAGGACCTGCCTGGACCAGCCTCTGTAATATGACACAGAAATTTAGGGCAGCAACATCACAAAGATGTTTGCACTGCAGCCTGGACCAACCAGAGAGCATTCTGTTGCTCTGAGCCTATTTGGGTCCTGGACCCAATTCCAGTGTGTGGGGTGGAATTTTCCCAAACCACCAAGCAAATCTCTGGACACAAGCTGGATGTCCTACAATTTGACTCAGTTCTGACACTATCAACTTGAAGATAGTATCAGATTCTACATTTGAAGGGCTCAGTCCTGTGAAACTGCTCTCCACTTCAAATGCAGATCCCAAACCCAGGTTATCTGTGCTTCTAATTGGCTGTACATCAGAGATCCCCACAAATCTCCTCGGTGGATTTCAGTAACTTGCTAGAGGACCTCACAGAACTTCAGAAACCCATTTACTCACTATAATATTTATTGTAAAAGGATGTAACTCAGGGACAGCCCGGTGGATGAGATGCATAGAGCAAGTTACGGTGGAAGGATGTGGCGCTTCCACACCCTTGCCCAAAAGTCTCCACATGTTCACCAGCCCAGAAGCTCCTGAACCCTCTCCTTTTGGTCTTTAGTGGAGACTTCATTGCTGTTCTTTAGTTGCTAAGTCAGGTCTGACTCTTTGCAACCCCATGGAGTGTAGCTCGCCAGGTTCCTCTGTCCAAGGGATTTTCCAGCAAGAATACTGGAGTGAGATGCCATTTCCTCCTCCGGGATCTTCCCTACCCAGGGATCAAACCCATGTCTCCTGTGTCTCCTGCATTGGCAGGTGGATTCTTTAACACTGAATCACCTGGGAAGCCTATACCCCTGCCTGCCTATCACCTCTCTCTACTCACCAGGGAAGGGGGACACAGTTTCTGAGGTGCCAGCCAGTTGTTCCCCTTTGCCTGGCAAAGTAATAAAGCTGCTCTTTCTCCTCCATAACTGTGTCTCCGTATTTCTTTTTAGCATTGGTGCACAGAGAGGCAAGATTTTGGCAACACCACTGTAAGATGGATTTAGGCCTAACTTCATTTGTTACCTGATTCCCATAGCTCCACCCCACCCTCCATCCAACTGTAATCTACAATGATGTTCTGAATTTCCCAGAACTAGTGTTAGCTGATCAGTAATATATCAAATTTTTTATTTTGATTCTAGACATAAGAGCTATTTACATATTAACTTAAAATTTATGGCTTTATTACTTTGTGATAAGAGATTATTGGCTAATATTTTTACTTTTTAGAATTTAAGGTTTATTTGCAACTTCTATGCATATTTGAAAAGAAGGTATACTCTATCTCCAGGGTGCAGATTTTTATATTTATCAGTTGGATTCACCTCAATAATTAATGTTACTCATTTCTTCCTTATTCTTTTTCATTAAAAAAAATGAAGTATACTTGACATACAATATTACATGAATTACAGGTGTACAACATAGTGATTCACAATTTTTAAAGGTTATATTCCATTTACAGGTACTGCAAAATATTGGTTATATTTCCTATGTTGTACATACATCCTTGGGGCTTATTTATTTTATGCATAAGAGTTTGTACCTCCTAATTCCCTAACTCTTATCTTCCCCCTCCTCGCTGGTAACCATTAGTTTTTTAAATATCTTTCTTTTTGTTGTGGCCACATTTCATATTCCACATATATGTGACATACAGTATTTCACTTTCTCTGATTTACTTAATATTCTTGAAATCCATCCATGTTGTTACAAATGGCAAAATTTCATTCTTTTTATGGCTGAGTAGTATTCTAGTGTGTGTGTATGTATTGGGATATTTGAATTAGTGTGTATTTGAATTAGTGGAGCATGTATGTGTGTACATATATATATATATATATATATATATAGTCCCACACCCAGGATTGAAATTGCTGGGTTATGTGGTAGTTTTTTGAGACACCTCCATACTGTTTTCCATAGTGGCTGCACCAATTTACATTCCCCCACAACAGAGTACAAGGGTTCTCTTTTCTCCACATCCTTGCCAACATTTGTTGTGCTTTTTGATGGTAGCATTTCTGACAGGTGTGAGGTGATACGTCACTGTGACTCTACAACTTGCATTTCTCTAATCACTAGCAATGCTGAACATTCTTTCGTGTCCCTGTTGGCCATCTGTGTGTCCTCTCTGGAAAACTGTCTAGTCATGTCTTATTCCCATATTTTAATCGGATTGTGTTTGTGATGTTGGGTTGTTTGTGATGTTGGGTTGTATGTGTTGTTTCCATATGTTGGACACTAATCCCTATCAGTCATATCATTTGCAAATATTTTCTTCAATTCAGTACACTGTCTTTCTGTTTTGTCGATGGTTTCCTTTGCTATACAAAAGCTTTTAAGTTTAATTAGGTCCCCTTTAGTATTGGGTTGGCCAAAAGGTTTGTTCATTTTTTTCCCTGTAAGATGGCTCTGCTACTGCTGCTAAGTCACTTCGGTCATGTCCGACTCTGTGTGACCCCATAGACGGCAGCCCACCAGGCTCCGCCGTCCCTGGGATTCTCCAGGCAAGAGACACTGGAGTGGGTTGCCATTTCCTTCTCCAATGCATGAAAGTGAAAGTGAAAGGGAAGTCACTCAGTCGTGTCTGACTCTTAGCGACCCCATGGACTGCAGCCCACCAGGCTCCTCCGTCCATGGGATTTTCCAGGCAAGAGAACTGGAGTGAGGTGCCATCATCTTCTCCAAAGATGGCTCTAGTAGTGCTTAGTTCTCTTTAACTTCATTCAAAACAATTTTGTTAGACTATATTCTGACAGTTGTCATATCAGTGTGCAAGGTTTTTGTAAAAATGGTGGATTTTTGTGTAGACATTTTAATGTTGAAGAGGGAAGAAAAAAAGCAACATTTTCAGCATATTATGTTTTATTGTTTCAAGAAAGATAAAAATGCAACTGAAATACGAAAATGATCTTTGCAGTGTATGGAGAAAGTGTTGTGATTGACTGAACATGTCAAAAGTGGTTTGCTGGAGATTTGCTGGATTGTGTGCCACAGTTGGGTAGACTAGTTGAAGCTGATAGCAATCAAATGGAGACATTAACATTGCTGAGAACAGTCAGCGTCGTACCATGTGAGAGATGGGTGACATACTCAAAATAACCAGATCAATCAAGGAAAATCATTTGCACCAGCTTGGTTATTAAATTACTTTGATATTTGGATTCCACTGAAGTTAAGCAAAAATAAAAACCTTTCTTGAGCGTATTTCTGCATGTGATTGTCTACTTGAACATAATGAAACTATTCCATTTTTAAAACAAATTGTGACAGTTGATGAAAAGTGTTTCTGTACAATAAGGTGGAATGGAAGAGATCATGGGGCAAGTGAAATGAACCACCACCAACCACACCAAAGGTTGGTCTTCATCCAAAGAAAGTGATATGTATACAGTGCTATTGGAAAGGAGTCTTCTATGAAAAATGGCAGAAGGTAGTGGAACAGAATTGTGAATACTCAGAAAAGTAAAAATTTAGGTTGAAAAATGAAGTAGGGCTATTCCTTCACTGTTCACCTGAAACTATCACAACATTGTTAATTGCCTATACCCCAATAAAAACTAGAAGTTCAACAGCAACAAGAAAAAAGAAATTTAAGTTTAAAAAAGTGAATATTTTGTTCAATAAAGTTCTTGGTGAAAATGAAAAATGTGTCTTGTTCTTTTAAAAAACCAAAGGAGTTTTTTTGGCCAACCCAATCATTTGGGTTTTTATCTCCTTTGCTTTAGGAAACATGTCAGAAAAATAATACTGCTATGATTTATGTCAAAATGAACTGCCTGTGTTTCCTTCTAGGAGGTTTCTGGTCGTATCTTTTCATCTTTAATCCTTTTGAGTTTATTTTTGTATGTGGTATTATTAGAGTTTGTCTGCTTATTCTTAATTTTTGTCCACTTGACTACCATGAACTGAGAGAAGCAAACCAGAATCTCTTACTAAGGGTTTCTTCATTTCCTAGTATCTCTTGTAGTTTCTGCTTCTCATTGCTATTTGGCACATACCCATAATTATTAATTGCTCTGCCTAGACTTATATTTTCCTTTAATAAAACTTTGCCTTTTCATCTCCTTTTAAATTAAGATGACACCCTTGCTTTCTTTTGTATTTCTCTGGTATATCTTTGTCTATACTTTTATTTTCAACTTTGTATAATTGACTTTGTTTTAGGTATAACTTGCATCCCAGAGCTTGTTATCCCATCTGAAAGACTTTTGTTTCAATAGGTGAGTTTAGCCCATTTGCATTTATTGATTTGACATATTTGGGTTTAGGTTACTTCTGTCATGAACATGATAGGCTTTTATCTTAGTCCTAAAATCCACAATATAATGTTTTCTTGTTTTGCTTTGTATGTTTCTGTTCTAAAATTTGTGCCTGGGATTTATTTTAAACAGGAATAAGTTGATAGACATGAGACAACTGCCTTTGAAAGAATTTATTACTTATATTTCCCAAGAGAAAAGGGCAATACCATAACCCAAAGGGCCACAGAGTGAATCACCAAGGCCAGCCAGGGGGCGGGAAGAAAGGGAAATTCTAGGTGTTCATTGCTGTAGTGGTGGGAAGTGGTTAGGTGAGGACATCCCATATTGAGCAGGAAGTGCAACACAGTTATTGGGATTTGCGGTTGGAGGATTCATAATTGGAGAAAGCCAGATCCCAGGAGAGATGTAAACAGCTTTGGACATTAGTTTGGCCTTGTGATTAATGGGTGCCAAATAGACAACAGAGGAACTAAGAAACACAGAACAGTTTTTTTCTGATAATTTAGATTTATATCATCTTTTTTCTATAATTTCATCTAATTATGAAAAATCATCTAAAATAATTTTATCATTTGACTTTTAAAACAGCATCTATCGTTTTCCCCTTTGAACAATATATATTAACATGGTATATTTACACTACATCAGTTCAGTTCAGTTGCTGTCGTGTCCGACTGTTTGCCACCCCATGCAACGCAGCACACCAGGCCTCTCTGTCTATCACCAACTCGCGGAGTTAACCCAAACTCCTGTCCATTGAGTCAGTGATGCCATCCAACCATCTCATCCTCTGTCGTCCCCTTCTCCTCCTGCCTTCAATCTTTCCCAGCATCAAGGTTTATTCCAGTGAGTCAGTTCTTTGCATCAGGTAGCCAAAGTATTGAATTTCAGCTTCAGCATCAGTTCTTCCAATGAATATTCAGGACTGATTTCCTTTAGGATGGACTGGTTGGATCTCCTTGGAGTCCAAGGGACTCTCAAGAGTCTTCTCCAACACCACAGTTCAAAAGCATCAATTCTTTGGCACTCAGCTTTCTTTATAGTCCAACTCTCACATCCATACATGACCACTGGAAAAACCATAACCTTCACTAGATGGACCTTTGTTGGCAAAGTAATGTCAGTGCTTTTTAATATGCTGTCTAGGTTGGTCATAACTTTCCTTCCAAGGAGTGTCTTTTATTTCATGGTTGCAGTCATCATCTGCAGTGATTTTGGAGCCCCCCAAACTAAAGTCTGCCAGTATTTTCACTGTTTCTCCATCTATTTGCCATGAAGTGATGGAACCGGATGCCATGATTGTAGTTTTTTGAATGTTGATCTTTAAGCCAACTTTTTCACTGTCGTCTTTGACTTTCATCAAGAGGCTCTTTAATTCTTCACTTTCTTCCATAAGAGTGGTGTCATCTGCACAGCTGAGGTTGATATTTCTCCCAGCAATCTTGATTCCAGCTTATGCTTCATCCAAGTATATATTATAGAAACATATAGTGTATGTACGATTTATACAATCTGAAGAGAATTTCCAGTACTCTTGCCTGGAAAATCCCATGGACGGAGGAGCCTGGTAGGCTGCAGTCCATGGGGTCGCTAAGAGTCTGACACAACTGAGCGACTTCACTTTCACTTTTCACTTTCATGCATTGGGGGAAGGAAATGGCAACCCACTCCAGTGTTCTTGCCTGGAGAATCCCAGGGATGGGGAGCCTGGTGGGCTGCCGTCTATGGGGTCGCACAGAGTCGGACACGACTGAAGTGACTGAGCAGCACAGCATAGTGTATGTGTGTGCTATGTATGTAATATATTTCCTCTTCCCTCTCCTATCTGTTGCTTTATTTCATTTGATGTTATCTGTGCTAACTTTTGTAAAATGTGATTTTATACTATTAATACCTCTTAACTCTGTATCCTGCACATACATATTTACATCACTATCTACCTTCCTTTCTTAAAGTCAGAACTTAATAATTGCCTTTTTTTTAAATTTCCATTCATTTAATCTATTATACGTTGTATTTTAAGAGTCTCCAAGAAATGGTTCACACTTTAAATTCTTAGTTACTATTAATACCTTTTAACTCTCTATCCTGCACATACATATTTGCATCACTATCTACCTTCCCTTCTTAAAGTCAGAACTTAATAATTGCCTTTTTTTAAAATTTCCATTCATTTAATCTATTATACGTTGTATTTTAAAAGATTCTCCAAGAAATGGTTCACACTTTAAATTCTTAGTTAGGAAGTATCTGTTGGCTTTAGTTAGGAAGTTTTTTGAGCGGCAGATAATATAAGTGGTGGTTGACTTTGTATCCCCATAGACTGTAGCCCACCAGGCTCCTCTGCCTATGGACTATTCCAGTCAAGAATACTGGAGTAGGGTGCCGTTTCCTACTCCAGGGGATCTTCCCAACCCAGGGATCGAACTCAAGTATCTTGTGTCTCCTGCATTGGCAGGTGGATTGTCACTAGCATTTATACATGAATGATAATTGTCTGGCAACCCAGTACCATTTGAACTCTCAATATATAGGAAAAAGGCTGGCTTTACTGGTGCTGCCTCCTCACCTAGAACCCAGAAAACTCCTCAGCATTCTAGATAAGGGGCATATAACCTAGGCTTCTTAGTCAGGCATTTCTGGATGAGATTTGTTTTGGGGGGTTGGCAATTTAAAAAGGCCCCATGAAGAATCCTTTCTTGCTGTTTTGGTGTGAGTGGGGACATTCTTCCAACTTTCTGCAGAGGCAGTGGGTTCCTTGTGTTCCTGGTACAGAAGTGGCACCCATGAGACATGGAGCACAGCACCTTCCTCTCTCGTGCCTTGTGTGGCAGTAGAGTGGTAGCAGCTTGCTCTTCAGAACAATTTTAGAAATTGCTCCTTGAAGCTTATCCTTCAGCCTTTCAACATTTCTGACAGCTAACCAAAATCCTCCTTTTTCTGCTTAATCAAGTGTCAGTTTCTTTTTCTATCCAGTAGTGTGCAAACCACAGTTCATGGGCCAAATCTGACCCACTACCTGTTATTGTTCAATGGATGAAAAAAATTAAGAGCATTTAGCATTCTCAGTTCAGTTCAGTCAGTTCAGTCGTTCAGTCATGTCCGACTCTTTGCGACCCCATGAATCACAGCACGCCAGGCCTCCCTGTCCATCACCAACTCCCAGAGTTCACTCAGACTCACGTTCATCAAGTCCGTGATGCCATCCAGCCATCTCATCCTCGGTCGTCCCCTTCTCCTCTTGCCCCCAATCCCTGCCAGCAGCAGACTTTTCCAGTGAGTCAACTCTTCGCATGAGGTGTCCAAAGTACTGGAGTTTCAGCATTAGCATCATTCCTTCCAAAGAAATCCCAGGGCTGATCTCCTTCCAGAATGGACTAGCTGGATCTCCTTGCAGTCCAAGGGACTCTCAAGAGTCTTCTCCAATACCACAGTTCAAAAGCATCAATTCTTCAGCACTCAGCCTTCTTCACAGTCCAACTCTCACATCCATACATGACCAAAGGAAAAACCATAGCCTTGACTAGACGGACCTTAGTCAGCAAAGTGATATCTCTGCTTTTGAATATGCTATCTAGGTTGGTCATAACTTTTCTTCCAAGGAGTAACCGTCTTTTAATTTCATGGCTGCAATCACCATCTGCAGTGATTTTGGAGCCCCCAAAAATAAAGTCTGACACTGTTTCCACTGTTTCCTCATCTATTTCCCATGAAGTGATGGGACCAGATGCCATGATCTTCGTTTTCTGAATGTTGAGCTTTAAGCCAACTTTTTCACTCTCCTCTTTCACATTTAGCATTCTAGACACATGAAAATTTTATGAAATTCAAATTTCAGTGTCTATTAGTAAAGTTTTTTTGGCACACAGCTACACTCATTTGAGTGTTACAATGGCAGAGTTGAATAATTGTGACGGGTTATATGGCCCAGAAAGCCTAAAATTTTTCCTATCTGGTCTTTTACAGAAAAAAAAAATTTGACTCCAGATTTCCAACTAAGAAACTTGACCAAAATATCTGGGTATAAAATTCTTGTTAAAAATATTTGTAGGTAGTACTCTACTTACTTCAGTGAGTGTTGCTTTGGAGAAATTTGAGGACAGCCCAATTTGTTTTCTCCTTCAAAGTGGCTTATCTAAACGACTTCTCATTTAACCTCTCCTTTTACTTCTTATACTTCAGCTAGGTCCAGAGAAGCTGCTGCTGTCATCTGTACACTCTTTTACACTATTGCAATGGTAGTTTTACTTTTTGCCCCAATAGGAGTGCAAAGTTCCTTCAGAAATCTTCAGTCATAGGCATTATCTCTGCCTCCCTCATGCAAGGCTGCCTGGAAACTTTTGGCAGTTCTTCTTAGTGTTGGGGTGTAGGGGGTCTCAGTTGTTTCCTAGTTCACAGAAGATAGACTATATACTTTTGTTCTTCAGTTTCCTCATTGCTTTTGAGCAACCCTCCCAGGGAGAAATGAAGGAGAGTGCCTCCTTCTTGTTAGTAGAAACACATTTTATTCTCTTGTTCTTTTTCTATATTCTTTTTAAAAATATTTTTGGCTGTGCTGGGTCTTCATTGTTGTGTGGGTTGCTGCAAGCGGAGGCTACTTTCTACTTGTGGTGTGTGGGCTTCTAATTGAGGTGGCTTCTCTTGTTGCAGAGCATGGGCTCTAGGGCCGACAGGCTTCAGTAGCTGTGGCACCCTGGCTCTACAGCAGTTTCAATAATTGTGGCACTTGGACTTAGCTGTTCTGCAGCATGTGAGATCTTCCCAGATCAGGGATTGAACCCATGTCTCTTGCATTGGCAGGCGAATGCAATTCTTTACCACTGAGTGGTCAGGGAAACCCTTTTTCTATATTCTTAAGTTGCTTAAGCACTCTGGTTAAGTTCTGTAATGCTGTGTCCTCATTTATAAATGGTATAATCACCCACTTTATATTCATTGGAAGGACTGAAGCTGAAGCTGAATCTCCAATACTCTGGCCACCTAATGTAAAGAACTGACTCACTGGAAAAGACCTTGATGCTGGGAAAGATTGAAGGCAAGAGGAGAAGGGGACAACAGAAGATGAGATGGTTGGATGGCATCACTGACTCAGTGGACATGAGTTTGAGCAAGCTCTGGGAGTTGGTGATGGACAGGGAAACCTGGCATGATGCAGTCCATGGGGTTGCAGAGTCAGACATAACTAAGCGACTGAACTGAATTGAACTGAACCCACTTTATGTGTGTTTACCTCACAGGGGTATGTAGTCAAAACCTGTTTTACATGCTAGGGCCATAGTGGTGAATAAAGCAGTCTTTGTCCTTGTGAAGCTGGAGAAAAGATGATTAATTGAGCCAGAATATGGAACTGGAAGTAATGAAAAGTAATCAGGTTTCAGATGTTCTAAAGATAGTACTAAGAGGATTTGTTGATGGACTGATTAAGGGATAAGAGAAAATTAAGATAACTCCAACATTTTTAGCATGAGAAACGAGCAGGATAGTTACTAAACACTATAAAAATTTCAGAACACCATGGCAAAAGGGAAGATACAAATAGCTTGTCAAGAGGAAACAAAAGTCACAGGCCAAAAAATAAAATGGCTTTGGATTTCCAAACAGCAACACTGAAAAGTAAAAGCAATAGAGCAATATCTAAAATTCTGAGTGAAGATGATTTCCAAACTAAAATTGTATGCCCAAATTGTCAGTCCAGGAATAAGGGTAGACTGTATCTCATAAACTCTTCCTCAGAAAGCTATTAGAAAATGGATTCCACCAAAATGAGGGAGTAAAATGAGAAAGAGGGGCCAGGAAATGAGAGAGAAAATGAGAAGTCCCAGACAGATGTGTAGTTCAGATTGGAAAGGGCCAGAGAATTCCAGGAGAGGTCTTCAGTTAAAATAGGTTTTTTGGTTTATCTGCATATTCTGGGAGGAGACTTAGACTTGTAGTGGAGCCTTGGGTTCAAATTAGTGGTTGGTACATAGAAAGCTAAGTAATTGAATAACAAACTAATTTTAAGGAGAAAGAAAGTACACAAGGAAGGAGATGAATAATATTCAATAGACATAGTGACATTAAGACTGTGTTCAGTTCAGTTGTTAGTTGTGTCCAACTCTTTGCAACCCCATGAACTGCAGCATGCCAGGCCTCCTGTCCATCACCAACTCCTGGAGCTTGCTCAAACTCATGTCCATCGAGTTGGTGATGCCATCTAACCATCCCATCCTCTTTTGTCCCTGTCTTCTCCTGCTTTCAATCTTTCCCAGCATCAAGGTCTTTTCCAATGAATCAGTTCTTCACATCAGGTGGCCAAAATATTGGAGTTTCAGCTTCAGCATCAGTCCTTCCAAAGAATACCCAGGACTGGATTTCCTTTCAGATGGACTGGTTGGATCTCCTTGGAGTCCAAGGGACTCTCAAACGTCTCCTCCAACACCACAGTTCAAAAGCATCAATTCTTCAGCACTCAGCTTTCTTTACAGCCAACTCTCACATCCATACATGACTACTGGAAAAACCATAGCCTTCACTAGATGGACCTTTGTTGGCAAAGTAACGGCAATGCTTTTTAATACGCTGTCTAGGTTGGTCATAGCTTTTCTTCAAGGAGCAAGCGTCTTTTAATTTCATGGCTGCACTCACCATCTGTAGTGATCTTGGAGCCCAAGAAAATAAAGTCTGTCACTGTTTCCATTGTTTCCCCATCTATTTGCCATGAAGTGACTGGACCAGATGCCATGATCTTAGTTTTTTGAATGTTGAGTTTCAAGCCAGCCTTTTCACTAGATTTAACTAAAAATTATGATATATAACTAAACTGGAAAAAAATGGGGAAGTGTATATGTATGTATATACATAGAAGGGTTTAAAAGAACTATATTCTGAGGTAGGTAAAATGTCAGTATAATTTTTGAAAATGAAAACTCAAGAATGACCATTACTATAGATAGATAACAAGAATTTACTGTATAGCATAGGGAACTATATTCAGTATGTTATACTATAATGGAAAATAGAAAAAAAAGAATATAATATACACATATATATGCATAACCAAATCACTTTGCTGTACACCTGGAACTAACACAGTATTATAAATCAAGTATACTTTAAGGGGAAAAAGAAAAGAATTAGCATTAGTAGCATGTCCTTTAGAAAAATGGAGGTAAATGAGAGAACAGTTGAGACTGAACAGAAAATTGGGGCATGTGGATGAGTGGAACAGAGGCTGTTATAGTCTTGCACAGCTATTTAAGTTTTTTTCATTAGCTACGATGTTCAGCTTAATATGTCAATATAGGGATGGACACTAGACTTTAGGTGAGGAGGAAATAGTATATACAGAAGTCTAATTACACATGAAGCTTATATCATTATAAATCAAAGTCAGTAAATAAAGCTAAGGGAATTCCCTAGCAGTCCAAATAGTTAGAACTCCATGCTTTCACTACTAAAGGTCCAGGTTCAATCCCTAGTCAGTGAACTAAGATCCTATAAGCTGCACGGCACAGCTAATAAAAAAGAATAAAGAAAAAAATTAAATTTTAAAAAGTCAATATACAACATTTCCAAAATTTGTGGAATTAAAAGTTGGCATCAATTTATTTCTATAAGATGCTCAATTTTGTGTGTCAGAACTATTTAAATATTTAAATGTAACCTTGTGACTGTTTACGCAGATGAACATTTGATATGCACAACCATGAAATATTTATAAGAATAAAAGAAAGGTCAAAAACAAAATTATAAATAACTTCTAATTACATCATTTAGACAAAATGTAAAATATTTTTAGTCTTCTGGAGAAGTAAAAAATTAACACATGGTTTTATCACTTCTTAAATTGGTTCAACTCTCTTTTCCTATAACATTCAGGATGTCATTTTCAGAGAACAGGTTTTTTTGCATATTCTTCACAACAAACCCAGGACAGCCTGGCTTGGTAGTCCTTTTACATAGTTTGAAGTTGGTAAACCTTTGGGCCTTTTTTCAAGAGATAACCTTGGTCATTTAGTGATCCAATAAAATTTTCAAAATCAGCAACCTGGTAGAAAATAATAAAAGAGCCTGTTAAATAATATGCAAAAAATGTGATTTTAAAAATTAATCTCTCAAACAGTAATATACAATTGTCAAGTTTTTTTGGCAAATAAAATTATTTGTACTTCTTACAGAGAAAGCTGCCTACATACAAACCTTGGATTCTATAACACCTAGCTAATCAAAAATAACTCCAGTATGCATAAAATCTTTTATATTTGTTTTAGCTTAGCTTCAAAATAAAAATTAGACAAACTTTTGAAATTGAATGAGCAATTTCCCATATAAACTGTTTTACATGTTTAAAGTGCTATTATGAATCCTGGAAAGAAAAAATTTTCACTAAGACTTTTAAGTAGTTTGATCAAGTGGAATCATGTCCATTTAACAAATGAGAAAACTGAGGTTCAATGATGTGTAAGATGACTTGCCTACAGAGACTGTCAGAATAACATGGAAACTTGCTATGTTTCTCCTATCAAGATGTTGAAAACTGTTTTGAAAAGAAGTTTAAATTTTAGATAAAAACTGTTTTCTTAAAGCTCTGAGCAACTAATTTTATATCTCAAATAAAAACGAGCGTGTGTTTTAAATACTCCAAAACAGCCTATTCCATGACTTTAGTCTAAATCTTTTGACATTTAAAAGTTCTTCTATACTAATAAAGCCCTCCTGAAATTGTTATAAAAAGATTTACTAATTATTTATCATACCTGAATGTTTAACTCTTTGGCAATCTGTTGAAGTTGATGAAACTGAAATAAATTATTGTAAGTTCTTTCAGCAATACTGTTGAGGGCAGAAATAAACCTTTTTGCTGCTGACCTGTTGCTCATTCCAGAACCATGCTGGGATCGTTCAAAATCTAGGTTCCCAAATTCATCAGAGTAAGTTCCTATCATGCTTATGGAAGGAAAGAAAAACAGTTACCCAATGTGTTTCAGCTATAGAGATTTTTGTCCAAGTTATAAAAAGAAAAATGTGGAAGTAGCCCTGAGGCTTAGGTAACAAAGATTTAAACATGTATTTACTAAGTGGTGATTGTGAATTAACTATGTATGGACTGGTCGGGGATAAAAATATTTTGTACATAGCTACTACTTTTAAGAAACTCCCTATATTTAGAAAGAGAAATACAAGTGAATTTTTGCATTAAAATACAAAGTTGACAGGCTACAATATAAATACTTGGAACATTCTCTTTGATTCATGGAAAAAAAAATTCTAAACATACTAAATTTAGGCTTTCCTTGGTAAAGATTTCTTCCCAGCTCCTAGGGCAGCATCTGTCAAATAAAATGTGTTGGAAAATACTCTGGGAAGGAAGTAGAAAGGTTCTGCTGAGTTGTAGTAATGATGGTTAGATATTAAAGATACACCTATTTCTCCAGCTCTTGCTGCTTTCTTCTTATTTTCACAATATCATCAGGGAAAGTAATACATAATTCACAGTGAATTTTAGCCAGAAGTCTGAAAGTACCAGTTAGAGATTAGTCACCCTCTCTAGCCCAGCCCTGTTGCTGATTGCCTGCCCTTAATTCTCGGCTTATATATAACCTCACAGCCAGGCTCAGAGGCAAAGATGTTATTTAATGAGTTAATTAATCAAATATAAGTTGGTCACTAGACAGTAGGTTTCCCATGGTAGAACAAAACAGGTGCAATTCCTGCCCTTAAGGAGCTCATAGTTATGAATTTAAAGGGTTATTAAAAACACAGCTTCATTTTGTTCCCTGAATAGATAAGAGCCCACATGAAAGAGAGTAAGCTGTACATACAGGAATGAGTCATCCAAATAAGATTGTAGTAACTAATAAAACAATTAGATGAATATGTGTATTCCCTAGAAATATAACAATTTTTTTTATTACTAACTACTTTCCTATATTATTTGTTGTTGTTGTTTAATCACTAAGTTGTGTCCCACTCTTTTGCAACCGCACGGACTGCAGCCCGCCAGGGGAGCCTCATGTACAGGCTCCTCTGTACGTGAGATTTCCCAGGAAAGAATACTGGAGTTGGCATTTCCTTCAGCAAGAGATCTTCCTTTCATTGGCAGGTGGATTCTTTACCACTGAGCCACCAGGGAAGACCATACCATATAATTTACCATATTCTTATTTCTTATAGAACAGTCGTCACAAATGCTTTAGGCAACTATGTCAATTATAATAGCTAGTATACCTTAATTATATTTATTTACCAAGCACTGGTTTGCTCTCCTTGCATCAAACCAGTCAATCCTAAAGGAAATCAACACTGAATATTCATTGGAAGGACTGATGCTGAAGCTAAAGCTCCAATACTTTGGCCACCCGATGAGAAGAGCCAACTCATTGGAAAAGACCCTGATACTGGGAAAGACTGAAGGCAGGAGGAGAAAGCAACAACAGAGAACAAGATGGTTGGATGGCATCACTGACTCAATGGACATCGAGTTTGAGCAAGCTCTGGGAGAAGGTAAAGGAGAGGGAACCCTGGTATGCTGCAGTCCATAGGATCACACAGTTGGACATGACTGAGCAAATGAACTGAACAGAACCATGTGTCCGATTTAGCCCTTCCAGCAATCATATTCAGGTCAGTCACTCAGTCATGTCTGACTCTTTGCGACCCCATGAATCGCAGCATGCCAGGCCTCCCTATCCATCACCAAATCCCAGAGTTCACTCAAACTCACCTCCATCGAGTCGGTGATGCCATCCAGCCATCTCATCCTCTGCCATCCCTTTCTCCTCCTGGCCCCAATCCCTCCCAGCATCAGAGTCTTTTCCAATGAGCCAACTCTTCGCATGAGGTGGCCAAAGTATTGGAGTTTCAGCTTTATCATCAGTCCTTCCAAAGAACATCGAGGACTGATCTCCTTTAGAATGGACTGGTTGGATCTTGCAATCCAAGGGACTCACCATAGTTCAAAATCATCAGTTCTTCAGGACTCAGCATTCTTCACAGTCCAACTCTCACATCCATACATGACTAGTGGAAAAACATAGCCTTGAATAGATGGACCTTTGTTGGCAAGTAATGTCTCTGCTTTTCAATATGCTATCTAGGTTGGTCATAACTTTCCTTCCAAGGAATAAGTATCTTTTAAGTTCATGGCTGCAATCACCATCTGCAGTGATTTTGGAGCCACCAAAAATAAAGTCTGACACTGTTTCCACTGTTTCCCCATCTATTTTCCCATGAAGTGATGGGACCAGATGCCATGATCTTCATTTTCTGAATGCTGAGCTTTAAGCCAACTTTTTTCATTCTCCACTTTCACTTTCATCAAGAGGCTTTTAGCTCCTCTTCACTTTCTGCCGTAAGGGTGGTGTCATCTGCATCTCTGAGGTTATTGATATTTCTCCCAATATTTTTGATATTTCTGGCAATCTTGATTCCAGCTTGTGCTTCTTCCAGTCCAGCATTTCTCATGATGTACTCTGCATAGAAGTTAAATAACAGGGTGACAGTATACAGCCTTGATGTATTCCTTTTCCTATTTGGAACCAGTCTGTTGTTCCATGTCCAGTTATAACTAACTGTTGCTTCCTGACCTGCATATAGGTTTCTCAGGTCAGGTGGTCTGGTATTGCCATCTCTTTCAGAATTTTCCACAGTTTATTGTGATCTACACAGTCAAAGGCTTTGGCATAATCAATAAAGCAGAAATAGAGGTTTTTCTGGAACTCTTGCTGTTTTGATGATCCAGCAGATGTTGGCAATTTGATCTCTGGTTCCTCTGCCTTTTCTAAAACCAACTTGAACATCAGGAAGTTCATGGTTCAAGTATTGCTGAAGCCTGGCTTGGAGAATTTTGAGCATTACTTTACTAGCGTGTGAGATGAGTACAATTGTGTGGTAGTTTGAGCATTCTTTGGTATGGCCTTTCTCTGGAATTGGAATGAAACTGACCTTTTCCAGTCCTGTGGCCACTGCTGAGTTTTCCAAATTAGATGTCAAATTGAGTGCAGCACTTTCACAGTATCACCTTTCAGGATTTGAAATAGCTCAACTGGAATTCCATCACCTCCACTAGCTTTGTTCGTAGTGATGCTTTCTAAGGACCAGTAGACCCCACATTCCAGGATGGGGTATATGAAAGTGTAAACCTATTAAAAAATTTTTAACTGAAATGCCTATCTAAAATAATCAGAATAAGATGTTTCCTCATATGCCACTTCTTAAAAGTTAACGTGCATCATAGAAAACCAAAAAGCACAAGAAGCACAAAAACAAAAAAAAACAAAGCAAGAAACGTGTGCCTTTGTTTGTTGTCCATGACCACAAGCAGTTTACCATCTGATGTGTTCTTCTAGGTTTAACTGATTGTTTCAAAAACCACGTGTCTAAGGTAGTCATATATTATCAGTTAAAATACAAATTTTTTTCTTTTCTGTCTCCTAAGAGATATGATCTACCAAATGATATAAAATGCAAAGGTCACATACTAGCAATGTTGTCAAATCCTAATGCATTTATTGATCCTTGAACCCAGAAATATCATTTCTTAGAATACACTAACCTCACATGAAGTATCTCACAGATATTACACATTGTAGCACTGTTTGCAATAGCAAAAGAATGGAAAATGTTCATGTGTCTAGCATGGGAGACTGATTAAATAAACTATGGTATATCCCAGTATATCTAAATAATAGAATACTATGTAGCTGTAAAAAACTTTCTATGTCCTAATAAGGAAAGATCCCTAGATATACTGTCAAATTAAAAAAACTTGTATCTTTCCTATAAAGATATAAGAAAATTGATTGGCAGTTGCTGGGGGGAGGGGCAGGGGCGGAGCAGGGGATGATAAGGGGTCGGGTGGGTGAAATGGGTGAAGGAGGTCAAAAGGTTCAAGCTTCCAGTTATAAATTTAATATAAGCATGGTGACTAGTTAGTAATACTGTATTGTATATTTGAAAGTTGCTAGAGAGGAGATCTTTAAAGTTCTCATCACAAGAATAAACTGTAACTGTGTGGTTGGTGATGGACATGTGCAGTGTGGTAATCATTTTGATATATAAAGTACAGAACAACAGTGTAAGTTATATGCTATTTATAAGAAAGTAATGGGTATCCTGGTAAAGAGCAAGGGTGGACAGTAAATAGCCTTCTATTTGCTTTCTTCTCAAAGTACATTTTTTTTAAAATTGATTTTAGAACTATGTGAATGTATCAGTAATCATTCAGGGACTTCCCTGGTGGTCCAGTGCTTAAGAATCCTCTATGCAGTGCAGAGGACGCAGGTTCAATACCTGGTCTGGGAACTGAGATCCCACATGCCTCAGGGTAACCAAGCCTGTAGAGAGTCTGCGAGCTGCAACAAAGATCCCACATGCTATAACTAAGACCCAAGGCAGCCAAATAAATATTAAAAAATGACCCAATTTTAAAATTACTCACTCAAAAAACAGTTTTTTTAACATGTAAAGATTATTTACATAGGAGTATTTCAAGCCAGGAAAGTATAATTTGTTCTGAGGAAAATAAGTGATCAAATGCATTAACTAAAAATAATTTTGCTTGGCCTAATTAAATATATAAATTGAGACAGAATGATGACCATTTTATTTCATTTGATGAATGTTTCATTTAAAACAGCATTTAAAAATGTATTCTTAAAAAAAAATGTATTCTTACCTGTATTTCATAATTTCAACTATGTCCTCAGCATCTTCTTTAGTTGCTTCCTCTCTCAATTCCAACCTTGCTCGTGCCTTTAAAAGAAAACAACCATCTTCAGATAACAAAAGATAAATATATTTAACATTGAGCAGCTCAAGTATATCTAAGCTTATTTCATTTATTAATTTTACACAAAAACTTCTATAAGGAGAGACTACAATATAAAAAGTCAGAATTTTAAAATATTATCAACAGCTTGAATATGACAATTAATTTTTAAATCCATTTTTATCTACTAACACATCTTTCTGAATGTTCATTCCAGAAGATTTGATTATGCCTTTTACTTTCAGGAAATCATGCCTAACTATTAATTTGTAAAAACAACAAAGATGAGTTAATCAGATTCTAGAAGCAAAAAGCTCAAACTGTAACCCAGCTAACTTTAACTGCCAGAGTTCTCTTAGCATTCCATACTTGTGAAGAGATATAATGCTGTTAGAAAAACAGGCAGTTGCAGACCTGTCATGTATCAAATCAAACACTGCTAAGATATTTGACACATTACATCTTACCATATGCTCATTTTTGAATACCTAAATTCTTATTTAACCTAAGGAATCTTCAAACTTCAAGAGTTCCCTAAGTGTCATTAAAGAAAAAAACCAAAACAAGCAAACAAAAAAACACTACATGGTATGTAACTGGTCTTGCTTTTAAAAAATGGCTAAACATTGCTTGATATGTTAAATGTACCACAACCTTCTTTTAGACCTTGCCTTGGGGCATGCAGGATCTTAGTTCCCCAACCAGGGATCAAACCAGTGTCTCCTGCATTGGGAGCAGGGAGCTTTAACCACTGGACTGCCAGGGAAGTCCCATGACCACCTTTTATTTCTTTTATTTATATTTTATTGAAGGATAATTCAAAAAGCAGAGACATTACTTTGCCAACAAAGGTCCATCTAATCAAGACTATGGTTTTTCCAGTAGTCATGTATGGATGTAAGAGTTTGACTACAAAGAAAGCTGAGCACCTAAGAATTCATGCTTTTGAACTGTGGTATTGGATAAGACTGTTGAGAGTCCCTTGGACTGCAAGGATATCCAACCAGTCCATCCTAAAGGAGATCAGTCATGAATATTCATTGGAAGGACTGATGTTGAAGCTGGAAACTCCAATACTTTGGCCACCTGATGCAAAGAGCTGAGTCATCTGAAAAGACCCTGATGCTGGGAAAGATTGAAGGCAGGAGGAGAAGAGGATGACAGAGGATGAGATGGTTGGATGGCATCACTGACTCAATGGGCCCAAGTCTGAGTAAACTCCAGGAGTTGGTGATGGACAGGGAGGCCTGGTGTGCTGCAGTCCATGGGGTCACAAAGAATCAGACACAACTGAGCGACAGAACTGAACTGAACTGAAGGATAATTGCTTTCTGGAATTTTGTTGTTTTCTAGCAAACCTCAACATGAATCAGCCATAGGTATACATACATCCCCTCCCTTTGCAACTCCCTCCCATCTCCCTCCCCATCCTACCCCTCTAGGTTGATACAGAGCCCATGTTTGAGTTTCCTGAGCCATACAGCAAACTCCTGTTGGCTATCTATTTTACATATGGTAAGATTCCATGTTACTCTTTCCATTCATCTCACCCCCTCCTCCCCTCTCCTCATGTCCATAAGTATATTTTCTATGTCTGTTTTTCCACTGCTGGCCAGTAAACAAACTCTTTAGTAACATTTATCTAGATTCCGTATATATGTGTTCAATCGTTCAGCTGTGTCCAACTCTTTGCAACCCCATGGACCACAGCACGCCAGGCCACCCTGTCCATCACCAACTCCCAGAGTTCACCCAAACACATGTCCATTGTGTCGGGAGATGCTATCAAACATCTCATCCTCTGTCATCCCCTTCTCCTGCCTTCAATCTCTTCAATTGACTTTGAGGGTCTTTTCAGTTGACTCAGCTCTTCGCATCAGGTGGCCAAAGTATTGGAATTTCAGCTTCAACATCACTCCTTCCAATGAACACTCGGGACTGATCTCTTTTAGAATGGACTGGTTGGATCTCCTTGCAGTCCAAGGGACTCTCAAGAGTCTTCTCCAACACCACAGTTCAAAAGCATCAATTCTTCAGTGCCCAGCTTTCTTTCTGTCCAATTCTCACATCCATAAATGATTAATGGAACGACTATAGCCTTGATTAGACGGACCTTTGTTGGCAAAGTAACTTCTCTGCTTTTTAATATGCAGTCTCGGTTGGTCATAACTTTCCAAGGAGTAAACATCTTTTCATTTCATGGTTGCAGTCACCATCTACAGTGATTTTGGAGCCCCCAAAATAAAGTCAGCCACTGTTTATCCATCTATTTGCCATGAAGTGATGGGACCAGATGCCATGACCTTAGTTTTCTAAATGTTGAGCTTTAAGACAACCTTTTCATTTTTTCACTTTCATCAAGATGCTCTTTAGTTCTTCACTTTCGGCCACAAGGGTGGTGTCATCTGCATTTCTGAGATTATTGATATTTCTCCCAGCAATCTTGATTTCAGCTTGTGCTTCATCCAGCCCAGAATTTCTCATGATGTACTCTGCATATAAGTTAAATAAGCAGGATGACAATATACAGCCTTGAAACACTCTTTTTTCCTATTTGGAACCAGTCTGTTCCATGTCCAATTCTAACTATTGCTTCCTGACCAGCATACAGATTTCACAGAGGCAGGTCAGGTGGTCTGGTATTCCCATCTCTTTCAGAATTTTCCAGTTTAAAATACAATATTTATCCTTTTTCTGACTTACTTCACTCTGTATAATAGGTTCTAGGTTCATCCACCTCATTAGAACTGATTCAGATGTGTTCCTTTTTATGGGTGAGTAATATTCCATTGTGTGTGTATATATACCAAAACTTCTTTATCCATTCATCTGTTGATGGCCATCTAGGTTGCTTCCATGATCTAGCTATTGTAAATAGTGCTGCAATGAATAATGGGATACATGTGTATTTTTCAATTTTGGTTTCCTCAGAGTATATGAGAGAGGGCAATGGCACCCCACTCCAGTACTCTTGCCTGGAAAATCCCATGGATGGAGGAGCCTAGTAAGCTGCAGTCTATGGGGTCTCAAAGAGTTGGACATGACTGAGCAACTTCACTTTCACTTTTCACTTTCATGCATTGGAGAAGGAAATGGTAACCCATTCCAGTGCTGTTGCCTGGAGAATCCCAGGGATGAGGTAGCCTGGTGGGCTGCCGTCTATGGGGTCGCATGGGGTTGGACACAACTGAAGCAACTTAGCAGCAGTAGCAGCAGCATGGTATATGCCTAGGTGTGAGATTGCTAGGGTCATATGGTGGTTTTATCCCTAGTTCTTTAAGGAATCTCCATACCATCTTCCATAGTGGCTATATCAATTTATATTCCTACCAACAGTGCAAGAACGTTCCTTTTTCTCCACACCTTCTCCAGCATTTATTGTTTTTAGACTTTTCGATGATGGCCATTCGGACCAGTGTGAGGTGATACCACATTGTAGTTTTGATTTGCATTTTTCTAATAATGAGCGATGTTGGGCATCTTTTCATGTGTTTGTTAGCCATCTGTATCTCTTCTTTGGAGAAATGTCTGTTTAGGTCTTTTTCCCACTTTTGATTGGGTTGTTTGTTTTTCTGGTATTGAGTTGTATGAGCTGCTTGTAATTAATCCTTTGTCAGTTGTTTCATTTGCCGCGATTTTTCTCCCATTCTGAGACTTGTCTTTTCACCCTGTTTATAGTTTCCTTTGCTGTGCAAAGGCTTTTAAGTTTAATTGGGTCCTACTTGGTTAGTTTTGTTTTTATTTCCAGTACTCTCAGAGGTGGGTCATGGAGGATCTTGCTTTATGTCATCAATTGTTCTATGTTTTCCTCTAATAGTTTTATAGTTTCTGGTCTTACATTTAGGTCTTTAATCCATTTTGAGTTTATCTTTGTGTATGGTGTTAGGAAGTGTTCTAATTTCATTCTTTTGTATGTAGCTGTCCAGTTTTCCCAGCATTATCTACTTAAGAGGCTGTCTTTGCCCCATTGTATATTCTTGCCTCCATTGTTAAAAGTAAGGTACCCATAGGTGCATGGATTTATTTCTGGGCTTTCTATCTTGTTCCGTTGGTCTATATTTCTGTTTTTGTGCCAGTACAATCCTGTCTTGATGACTGTAGGTTTGTAGCATAATCTGAAGTCAGGAAGGTTGATTCCTTTTGTTCCATTCTTCTTTCTCAAGACTGCCCTGGCTATTTGGGGTCTTTTGTGTTTCCATATGAATTGGGAATTTTTTTGTTCAAGTTCTGTGAAAAATGCCATTGGTAATTTGATAGGGATGGCACTGAATCTATAGATTGTGTTTGGTAGTATAGTCATTTTCACGACATTGGTTCTTCCTACCCAGGAACATGGAATACCTCTCCATCTATTTATGTCAACTTTGATTTCTTTCATTAGTGTCTTATAACTTTGTGTACAGTTGTCTCCTTAGTAAGTTTATTCCTAGATATTTAATTCTTTTTTGTTGCAATGGTGAATAGGATTCCTTAATTGCTCTTTCTGATTTTTCATTGTTAGTATATAGAAATGCAAGTGATTTCTGTGTACTGATTTAGTATCCAGCAACTTTGCTAAATTCACTGATTAGCTCTAGTAATTTTCTGATACTATGTTTAGGGTTTTCTAAGTACAGTGTCATGTCATTTGCAGACAGTGAGAGCTTTACTTGTTCTTTTTCTGATCTGGATTCCTTTTATTTCTTTTGTCTCTGATTGCTGTAGCTAGGACTCCCAGAACTATGTTGAATAATAGTGGTGAAAGTGGACACCCTTTTCTTGTTCGTGATCTTAGCGGAAATGCTTTCAGTTTTTACCATTGAGAATAATGTTTGCTGTAGGCTTATCATATATAGCCTTTACTATGTTGAGGTAGGTTCCTTCGACACCCATTTTTTGAAGAGTTTTAATCATAAATGGGTGCTGAATTTTGTCAAAGGCTTTTTCTGCATCTATTGAGATGATCATATGGTTTATTGCATTTATTGATTTGCATCTATTGAAGAATCCTTGCATCCCTGCAATAAACCCAATTTGATCGTAGTGTATAAGTTTTGATGTGTTGCTGAATTCTGTTTGCTAAAATTTTGTTGAGGATTTTTACATCTGTTTTCATTAGTGATAGCGGCCTGTATGTTTCTGTTTCTTTTGTGTGTTTGTTGTCTTTGTCTGGTTTTGGTATCAGAATGATGGCAGCCTTATAGAATGAGTTTGGAAGTGTTCCTTCCTCTGCAGTTTTTTTGAAAGAATTTTAGAAGAACAGGAAGTAGCTCTTCTCTAAGTGTTTGACAGAATTCTCCTGTGAAGCAATCTTGTCCTTGGCTTTTGTATTTTGGGAGATGTTTGATCACAGCTTCAATTTTCAGTGCTTGTAATTGGGTTATTCATAATTTCTATTTCTTCCTTGTTCAGTCTTGGAAGACTGAACTTTTCTAAGAATCTGTCCATTTCTTCCAAGTTATCCATTTTATTGCCATACAGTTGTTCATAATAGTCTCTTATAATCCTTTGTATTTCTGCATTGTCTGTTCTAACCTCTCCTTTTTCATTTCTAATTTTGTTGATTTGATTCTTTGTTTTTCTTGATGAGGCTCACTAAGGCTTGTCAATTTTGTGAATCTTCACAAAGAACTAGCTTTTAGTTTTATTAATCTTTACTATTGTTTCTTTCATTTCTTTTTCATTTATTTCTGCTCTGATCGTCATGATTTCTTCTACTAATTTTGAGGGCTTTTTTGTTCTTCTTTTTCCAGTTGTTTTAGGTGTGAAGTTAGGTTGTCTATTTTTCTTGTTTCTTGAGGGAGGATTGTATTGCTATAAACTTCCCTCTTAGAATTGCTTTTGCTGCATCCCATAGGTTTTGAGTTCCATGACCTTTAAAATTTTTATCTACCCATTTCTAATGTTACCCAGTAGGAAGAAAAGCAAATAATTACACAGAAAATTTAAGAGAAATCTTATAACCCTCTACCCCCTTTTAAGCCACAAGAGCAAGAACTTAAAATAAATGAACCTCTGTTAGACGAATCAAAGATTCCAGCTGCCTAGTAGTGATTGGTGAGCTACTTAACCGCTGGCTCTGTTTCCGGAGCTCAAGGTAAAAATCCTGAAGAATTTGAGCAGCTTCTGTGGATAGCCTTGGATAGACATACTGCCGAGAGTAAACCAATGTACTTTCTCAGTAACTGGTGAGGAATTGGATCTATTGTTTCTCCAGGAACCACCTAAAACATGATTTTTAAAAAAGGCCCAAGATTACAAGGATATGTGGCAAATAAAATCTTTTTGCTAAAATAACTTGTTTAAACAAATATAATATTCTAAAACATTCTAATACTTAGATAAATATTATATTCTCCAAATAAACCAAACTCTGCAGTTCTAGCTCTTGGTCTAGCTGACTTAGATTATCTCAACTGAACTTTATACAAACTCTAGTATTATAATATAAAAGGTGTTTGCTAAGAAAGTTTACATACTACTGCTCTGCAACAAGCAACACACTGAACTCTGACTTTCAAACAAAACTGAACCAAATTATTAAAGCGAAGAAACTTACCTTTAGTCTTTCTGATAGTGGCTTATCAGAAACCACTTCAAGTATAGAAGTATTTGAATCCTGACTATTCATACGAGCTACTGTGGAACTGCTAACAGCTCTCTGTTTTCCAGCCCTTATTGCAATCACATGTTCAGAGAGAGTAAATGATCATGATCTTCATTTGGAGTGTCTAACAGGATAAAGACCAGATCAAATCTGGATAGTAGGGCACTCCCATTCTAAAGGTATGAAAGAAAGAAGAAACAGTGATTGGAATTAAACAGAAAACCTAGAAAGCTGTTTATTCACTTCTTTACTAATCAAGTTCCATGTAGAACTTAAAAATGAAGCTTTAGGTTAAGGAAACAAGCAATAGCTTCTGGATTCAATGTGCCCACCAACCCAGAGACATACCAGGTCACATGTACACAGGCTTATATGCACCCATATGTTGAGGATGCCTTTTTTCACACCAACAAAACCACTAAATTCTTCTCTATGTTCTATATGACTTCTGATGATTTAGGATCATTGAAATTACAAGCTAGAATGCTTCATGATACACTGAAGATTATCTGGTTGAGAAAATCTTTTACATCTTGTTTCTCACCAAAACACTGAGTCTCTCAAAGCACCTATGCACATTTAGAAGCAAAAATACCACTTTTTGTTAAATATGCCTGTTAGTCATTATAGTAAAAGTGCTGTGTTCTACTTAATCATTTTTGAATCTACCAATCACATAACTCCTTTATTTGAGACCAACAAAATGAAATCCAGAATGATTAAAAAGACTCTGACTAACATTCTAGTGGTACCACTAAAACCAGAATCTAAGTCTCCTGTATCCTTGTTCAATAGGATCTTTCTGATCTTTCCAATCTAGGACTTTGTCCTTTTACTAAGAAACACTAGTAAGATGGCTTTTTGGTGCTGGTAGTACAGAAATACCCAGAATCTCAAAGTAAAATTGTGTTTATTTTACTATGTACCATTTCTACAATTCCCAGGCAGTCCAGTGGTTAAGACTCCACCCTGCCAATGCAGGGGTGAGGGTTCAATCTCTGGTCAGGGACCTAATAAGATCCAACATGTAGCCAAAAGATTTTTTTAAAAAGAAAAAAAAAGTAGCTATTAATAAATATTAGGAAATCAGCATTTTGTTTCCCACTAGAATTTTTAAAGTTCTAAATTTTCATCTGAAGCATCTTTTGTCTTTTTTTCACTCATGAATCACTTGAGTCTATTTTCCTCTTCCTAAACATTTTGTCCAACCTGTACAGAACAAATCAGAAGAGAAAGCATACTCACATAAAGATATAAACACTGGTTTTGGAAAAAGTAGGATCACATCACATGTACAAATAAGCAGGTAACGTGCTCTTGTCACTTAACAGTAAAGCACAGACATATTCCTTATCAGAGTATATGTAAAGCTACTTTCATTCTTCTAATTGCTGCTTTCCACAGTATAGTGTTACTATATAGTTCAACCACTTCCCTATCAATGAACATTTCGTTTCCAGTTTTTGATGGTGAAAAGCAATGCTGTAAAACCTACCCTGTCAACATATCTTTGTGTATTCTTGTGCCTGTTTCTGTGAATATAACTCCTAAAAGAAATGGCTGGAACAAAGAAAGTATTTAAAATAGTGATAAACGTGCCAAGCTGTCCTTCAAAATCTCAACTATGTATGTGAGACCCCATTTCCCCACCCCATTGACAATAATGATTAATATTTAAAATGTTTGTCAGTCTGGTATATGTCAATAGCACTTCATTGCTTTAATGGAGTGTTCTAACACATTTTTGTACATTTACTGGAAAGTTGCAACTTCTGTAAAATATCCATATATATGTCCACAGTTATCTTTACCTTTTCCATATCTATAGGGATTCAATATATTAAAGCATAAATATTTGAAGAGACTTACTTTAAATTCTCAGAAACTGTTTTGGCTTTATTGTAGTGTCCTCCAACTGGATTTGCAGCAGCTATGATGGAAGTTCTTGCAGGGAGGCTACAAACCATGCCAGCCTTAGCAAGACTAATACTTTGCTGTTCCATGGCTTCTAACAAGGCTTGATGTTGATTCCCCATTTTATCAAATTCATCTATTCCACAGATACCTGCAACCACAGTAAAATAATTCAGACAAAAATTTTTCCTTTGGTCAAGTTTCAAACCTAACAGGAAAGAAATTATTCCACAATAAAGCATATTCCCAAAAGTTTCCAACAGGTAAATTATGAAGTGTCAAACAGTACAAAATTTGTACTTGATTTACAGCAAATAAAATATTGGTCTTATTTAACTGTTATTTAATTAGCATTTTCCACAGGCAAAGCACTACATGTGAGGGTTACAAAAATGAAGATATGAGAATAATCCTCAAAAAGCTTAAAGAGTTAAATCTGAACAGATGAGGTTAAGTATATACACATTCAAGACAGTGTATTTTAACAACTATAATAGATATGCATCATCATATGAATTTTCTGGGGGTGGGGTGGGATTAAAAGAGGAAGGAGAATCTGGAAAGGTTTCAAGAAAAAGGTGCTGTATGAGCTGGGTCTTTGGGAACAGTGGGCAGCATGATTTGGGAAGGAACACAGGGGTCTAAAGTCAGGAGAGTAGAGTGCAGGTCTCAGCAATACCAGGTGTTGACTATAAAACTGTAGAGTTAATTGTACACTCAAACTCTTTAAATATGAAGACCCACCACTGAATGAAGCCATTTTATGTGCCAGATGTATTTTACATCTAATCCACAGGTTACTGGAGGCCCTCTAACATTATCTTTTAATATTTTTCCTCTCCTCCTCTTCATACCATGATAATTTGGTGGTCCAAATTACCCCCAAAGGGCTTTGCTATGGTTAAACCTCTGTATACCATCAGTGCAGACCTCTCTGGAACTGATGGTATTATTGGAAATTCTCGAGATTACTAGTATAGTTCATCAGAGGTGGGGACAGGGTAGGAACAAAGTCAAACTACCTCTTTGCCGCTTTTCAAAGTTTAAAGCAGGAGTTGGCAAACTTTTCCTATAAACGGGCAGATGAAATTTTGATGTTTTTGTGGGCCACATACAGTCTTGTCACATATTCTTGGGTTTTTTGTTTGTTCTTTACAGTCCTTTAAAATAGCTTGTGCCCACACACAACTACTGAAACCCACATACCCTGTGCTCTACAACAAGAGAAGCCACCACAATGATAAGCCCTCACACCACAACTAAAATGTAGCCCCTGCTTGCGGCAACTAGAGAAAGCCCTCAGGAGGCAATGAAGACCCAATGCAGTCAAACAAAAAAAAAGAAAAATAAAAAAGATTAAAAAAAAAATAGAATAGCTTGTGGACTACACTAAAACAGGCTGAAGGGTGGGTTGATCTGTGGACTAAAGTTTGCCAGTCCCTGGTTTTAAAGCATAAAGTTTAATTATGAACATTTTAAGCTCTTGCTAGTTTGTCTACAATTGATACATCTTGTTGCTTGTTTTCAAACAACTTTTGGTCATTTCATCAGATATTGAAGAAGGGAAATATAAAACAGCTCTATTTCTCATTTTTTCCCCTGAAAGTCTTCAGTAAAGATTTTAGTAAGATCCTATTTATTATTTGGTAGGATTATATTTGTTTCTAGAATCTGGTCTCTGTTGACTAATATTCTTTTGTATTTTAACAGTAATATATATATATATATATATACACACATATACATATATATATATACACACATATATATATGTAGTTAACCGTGATATTAGCAATCTGCACAGCTAAACACAGTATCACCTTCAACTTCTTTTTAATGGAAGATCTGACAGTTTAACAAAGTGTGAAAGTGTTAGTTGCTCAGTTGTCTGACTCTTTACAACCCTGTAGACTGTAGTCCACCATGCTCTTCTGTCCATGGAATTTCCAGGAAAAATACTGGAGTGGGTTGCTATTTCCTTCTCCAGGAGGTCTTCCTGATCCAGGGATTGAACCTAGGTATCCTGCATTGCAGATACATTCTTTACCATCTGAGTAGCCTCTTCCTGTTTCTTATTTTCTTCTCCTGCTAACTTAGTAAAAATACTGTCACTTCTAATGAGCTATACAATAAGCAGAGAAATGTTTTAGAATTTATGAATTCATCAAATATTTACTAAATGCTTTTTATAAGAAGGGGTGGCAAGAATACACAAAAGAATTATACAAAAAGGTCTTAATAACCTGGATAACCATGATGGTATTATCACTCACCTAGAGCCAGACATCCTGGAGTGTGAAGTCAAGCAGCCCTTAGAAAGAATTACTAAAAACAAAGCTAGTGGAGTTGATGGAATTCCAGCTGAGCTGTTTCAAAGCCTAAAAGATGATGCTGTTAAAGTGCTAACACTCAATATGTCAGCAAATTTGGAAATCTCAGCAGTGGCCACAGGGCTGGAAAAGGTCAGTTTTCATTCCAACCCCAAAGAAGGTCAATGCCAAAGAATGTTCAAACTATCGTACAATTGCCTTCGTTTCACTTGCTAGCAAGGTTATGCTCCAAATCCTTCAAACTAGCCTTCAGCAGTACATAAACTGAGAACTTCCAGATGTACAAGCTGGATTTAGGCAGAGGAACTAGAGATCAAATTGTCAATATTCTTGGACCACAGAAAAGGCAAGAGAATTCCAGAAAAACATTTATTTCTGCTTAATTGACTTAGCTAAACCTTTGATTGTGTGGATTACAACAAAATGTGGAAAATTCTTGAAGAGATGGAAATACCAGACCAAATTACCTGTCTCCTAAGAAACCAGTATACATGTCAAGAAGCAACAGTTAGAACCAAACAGAACAACAAACTGGTTCAAAATTGGGTAAGGAGTACAAGACGGTACACTATCACCCTGCTTATTTAACTTATATGCAGAGTACAGAATGTGAAATGCCACACTGGATGATTCACAAGCTGGAATCAAGATTACTGGAGAAATATCAACAACCTCAAGATACGTGGATGATACCACTCCAGTGACAGAAAAGTGGAAAGGAACTAAAGAGCTTCCTGATGAGGGTGAAAGAGGAGAGTGAAAAGGCTAGCTTAAAACTCAAGATTCAAAAAACTAAGATCATGGCATCTGGTCCCATCACTTCATGGCAAATATAAGGAGAAAAATTAGAAGCAGTGACAGATTTTAAGGCTTCCCTGGTGGCTCAGATAATAAGGAACCTGCTTGCCAATGCAGGAGACCTAAGAGACATGGGTTCAATCTCTGGGTCTGGAAGATCCCTGGAGGAGGAAATGGCAACCTACTCTAGAACTCTTGCATGGAGAATCCCATGGACAGAGGAGCCTGGCAGGCTACAGTCCATGGGGTCGCTAATAGTCAGACCCAAATGAGCAACTAACACACACACACATACATATACACAATGACAGATTTTATTTTCTTGGGCTCCAAAGTCACTGCAGACTGTAATTGCAGCCATGAAATTAAAAGATGCTTGCTCCTTAGAAGGAAAGCTATGACAAACCTAGACAGTGTATTAAAAAACAAAGACATCACTTTGCCAACAAAGGTTTGTATAGTCAAAGCTATTGTTTTTCCAGTAGTCATATACAGATGTGAGAGCTGGAACATAGAGAAAGCTGAATGCCAAAGAATTGATACTTTCAAACTGTGGTGCTAGAGAAGACTCTTGAGAGTCCCTTGGACTGCAAGGAGATCAAACCAGCCAATCCTAAAGGAAATCAGTCCTGAATATTCATTGGAAGGACTGTTGCTAAAGCTCCAATACTCTGGCCACCTAATGCAAAAAGCTGATGCTGGGATTGAAGGCAGAAGTGGGAGGCAGAGGACAAAGTGGTTAGATAGCATCACCAATTCAGTGGACATGAATTTAAGCAAACTCCTGCAGACAGTGGAAGACAGAGGAGCCTGGCGTGCTGCAGTCCATAGGGTAGCAAATAATTGGACATGACTTATCGACTAAACAACACCACTATATTCTAGGCATGTGGATATAACACTGCAAAGACAGAATTCTCTGTCCTTGCTGTGAAGGTTACATTCTGTTCAGTGTTGGAGGCAGACAATAAAAAAAAAGTAAGCCGTATGGTATATGAGCAGGTAAAAGTGCTCTGGCAAGAGACGTAGAGTAGGATAAGGAGAACAGGGTCAGTGGGGGTGGGGATTACTGTGTAAAATGTGTTGTTTAGGGAAGGTCACACTGGGGTCTTTTAACAAAAATTCAAAGAGCCCTGCAGACTATCTGGAGTAAGAAGGTTCCAAAGTAAAAAGGTTGTGATGTGGGAACATGACATGCGTGGAGTGCTGGTGCTATACTTCAAGGTATAGCAAGGAGGCCTATGTAGCTGGAGAAGAGGTATTAAGAGTGAAGAAACAGGTAGATAATGAGCAAAAGAGGTGATTAAAGGCCAGAATATGAAATGGTGATTAAAGGGCATCTGTGTCACTATCAAACCTGGCTTTCACCAAGTGAGATGGGAAGGCACTGGAGGGTTTTGAACGGAAGAACAATGTGATTAAGTTTTAATGGGATTGCTCTGCCTTGTTACAAACAATAGAAAGAGCAAAGGTGGTCACAGGCATGGCAATTAGGAGATCACAGTAACAATCCATGCGAGATGATGAGTGCAGCAGCAGTGGTTAAGTGGTATCCAGAAGGTAGAGCAAACAAAGTCTGCTGACAGCCTGGATGTGAGGTATGAGAAAAAAAATCAAGAATGTCTTCATGTTTCCTGATATAAGCAAACAGAAGGATGGAACTGTCATTTACTGAGAGGGAAAGATCAAGATTTTGGCTTTGGACATGCTAGGTTTGAGAAAGTTGCAAAGACACTGCATAGGCAAAGGGATATATATGCCTGGAGTTCAAGGGAGAAGAAACATAAATCAGGAAAACTTCAGCATATAGGTAGGTGAAGAGCCATGAAACTAGATAAAATAACCAAGCAGATAAGTACAGGCTGAGAGCGAAATACTACAAAAACTAAGTACTCTGAGGAGCCAACCAGTTAAGAGGTTGGGAATGTGAAGAACAAGTAAAGACAGACTGAACAGTGAGTACAGTAAGGAGAAAATCAGCAGAGTGCAGTGTCCCAGAAACCAGGGAGATAAAATATTCCACTGATGCAGTGATCAGCTGTGCCAAACATGGCTGACAGTTACTGGATTTAGAAATGTGACATTGCTGGCAAACTGGAAGGAATGATCTCAGCTGGACTAGAATCTGGGTACACACTGCCTGACACATAGGTATATGTTTTCCCAATAGGATTAAAACATCACAAAGAGAAACAGGCAGCAAAGTCCAACTGTCAATCTCTTCCTGCTGAGCCTTCCAACTAGATTTCTTATAAAAACTATCTTTCATATCCTAAAAACACAAAACAATGAGATGGGTATTTCTAGTTTTTTGGCACTCATTCTCAACTCACTGGTTGGGAAAGTGCTGTCCAAATGACTCTTGGAACAGAATGTAAAGAAAGTAATTGAAAAAGAAAAGACTTTTAAAAAACCCCAGAATTATTATTATTATCTGCTTTGGCCTCTTACCTTGATCACCAAGTACCAGGGCACCAGCTTCCAAAGCAAAATCTCCAGAGGAACTATCTTTTGAAAGAGTTACAGTCAAACCAGAAGTGGTTGTGGTATTACCACAAACATACACACCACGTGGAGCAACACTGCATACTGCCTAAAGAAATGGAGAGTTTAAAAGAATCAAAGTAAAAGGGAAATAATACAGTAGTGGCTCACAAGCATTAGCTATATGTCAGTCATTCTTCTAAAAGCTTTCCCATACAATCTTCACCACCACAGTAAGAGTATTATACAGTATTATACACCTGTTACTGATGTAGAACTAAGGTTTGAAGAGAGGAACTCACAGCTATGAAGGTGTGAGGTTAGGATTAAATCAAACCCAAGCAGCCTGACTCTAAAGTCTATGTTCATATGAATACACAATTATAACTTATGCTTCATTTCAAGTTATAATAGCAAATATGTAAGTATTAATTTTAGTTTCAGAAACCCAGTGCTTCTTTAAACACCAGGTAATAAAATGGCTTAATAGTGTTCACCTTCAAACAAGGTAACAGTACACAAAAGTAGTTAAGTAGTGCAACAGCTAAAAGCATGGACCTCTGGAGTCAGGCAGACCTTTTTAAATAGGTCTTGGCTCTATCATGTACGTACTGGTGGTACATGAACCTTTCTTGAAACCTCAGCTTCCTTATGTTTTACTATATACTGCCTTGAGGGTTAAATGAGATCATATATGCAAGGCACTTAACCTGGTACATGGCATATAATGTGTCTCATGCAAGGCCACCGTACACCTCTGTGCACCTCACAGCCCTAGTAGGCAGTGCTTAACCTACTATGTCAACAGTGTGCTCTGGACTGATGTAGCACACAACCCAAGTGAAGCTTTGGTGCCTAGCTAAATAAATGGTAGCTATCATTATTTTTGTTACTTGTAATTCCTTAGTTGTTAGTTTGAGAATATGTTGGCTTACTAAATGGTCAGAGGAAAATAGTTTAAAAATATAAACAACTCATAACTGCTCAGTTCAGTCACTCAGTCATGTCCAACTCTTTGCGACCCCATGAACCACAGCACGCCAGGCCTCCCTGTCCATCACCAACTCCCAGAGTCCACCCAAACTCATATCCATTGAGTCAGTGATGCCATCCAACCATTCTCTTCCTCTGTCATCCCCTTCTCCTCCTGTCCTCAATCTTTCCCAGCATCAGGGTCTTTTCCAATAAGTCAGCTCTTTGTATCAGTTGGCCAAGTATTGGAGTCTCAGCTTCAACGTCAGTCCTTCCAATGAACACCCATGATTGATCTACTTTAGGATGGACTGGCTGGATCTCCTTAAAATCCAAGGGACTCTCAAGAGTCTTCTCCATCATAACTGTTAGTATTAGCCTAATTTTTAAAACCCTTGGCTTAGTGGGGCTAGCAGACTTACATGAAATTCAGATTCCCACACACACATTTACCCACATACCTTACCTAAGTATACTGTTTTCATTTTTACCATCTACTCTGTTTCACCTATAACTGGATACTCTGTGTCTCAGTTATCAGGCCTGCAGCAAGTGTTCAGAAAAGAATAAAAACAAGTTGGCCCAATTGGCCAAAACAAACAAAATATGAAAACACAGGATTTTAAAAATATCTGATTAGAAATTAAAATAACTGATTTTTTGAAGTATACTTTTATTTAAATATAATGTACATAATTATAGTACATATAACTGTACAGTTCAACAAATTTCCATGCAAATGACATCCATATCAAGAAACAACATAACCAGCGTTCCCAAAGTCCCTTTCCAGGTACCACCCAGTTAGCTTGTAACACAATAAACTAGTTGTGATTTATATGAAACTTTAAATAAATAGAACAAAAATAAAATAACTAACACCCAGCCATAGGGAATAATGACTCTGATGGACAGTAGGTTTATAATACAATGAGGAGACCAGAGTTTTCAATTCTGGCTGCACTTCAGAATCACCTGTGGTTATAAACATGTAGATGCTAAGACCCTTCTTCAAGAGATTCTTAATACTGGGGAAGGTCATAGTATTTTCAAAAAGCTCCAAAGCTGATAGTGATAGGGTTCCTAACCACTCTTACATTGGTTTGGCAGGTGTCAAGCACAAGCATTCCAAAGGCTGCACCTTCTAGGGCAGCATGGGGAGAACTACTAGGCTCTGATAGGCACAGCTAAAATCGTGGGGACGAACAACATATTGGTCATAATTTCCTTGTTTTAGACTCAGAGATAAGCAGTGGAGATGGACAGGATTGACCTATCATATTTATCAGACTGTTCTTAAAGCCTAATTCAGTGTTTATATAATTGTATAAAGAGATATTGGGTGAGCCTGCTTTACTTTCTTGAACTATTCTATTCATAGGTGAAGTCACAACAATAAAGACTAGTAAAGCAATGGTGGATACAAAAAAGGTTAGGGGGACTTCCTGGTGGTCCAGTGGCTAAGACTTCATCCTCCCAGTGCAGCGGGTGGGGGGCCCCAAGTTAAATCCTTGGTGAAGGAACTGGATCCTGCATGCTGCATCTAAAGATCCCACATACCCCAATGTCATAACTAAGACCCAGTGCAGCCAAATAAATTAAATAAATATTTTTAAAAGGAAAGAAATCATATTTTTTAATTAAAAAAAATAGGAGTTAGGGAAATGGTTAATATTTTACAACAGCTGACATCTTAACAGAGCAGTATGCTTGTACAGCCTGTGTGACAGGAGACTATTTTATAAGCAAAAGGTCAGATCCTAAATATCTGATTTCCTACCTGTAGCATTTGACTTTTTCCCAAGCCTGGGTCTCCAACAACAAGGACATGAGGGTCTCCTCGAATTGGAATTCTGTTTTTGTCATCTGCATATTTCTGGCTTCCTCCAAAGAGTGCTAATGCCAAACCTGCTTTAACAAGCTCAAATGTGAAAGAAGAGAGAGAAAAAACAAGAAAGAAAAACAAAGATGACTAGCAAAAGGGGTGCTCCTCCTGTATTTACAACATTCGTGTGGGGATTAAAAAAAAAAAAAATGACTACATTTTGCTTTTCTCTTTTCCTAAGAAAAGTCTAAATACACTTCTTTAATGTAAATGATTAGAAAGCATATAAAATAAGGTATCGTAAAAGTCACTGAGTGAAGACCTACCTTGCTAGGCATTGAATCCATTCCACAAACCTGAGAAGTATCTGTTAGCTTCTGCTTTACCATCTACTGTGTCTGGAGTCACTTTAAAAGAAGTCCATTCCTATTAACTCTAATTGGTAAGAAGCTCTACCTTACAAGGGACTGTGGTTTCTCTCTCACATCATTTATTTATGGAGAGTAATGATTCATATTAAACTATGAATAACTGGCCAACAGAAATTACTATTTTTTGCAAAATCTTTATATTCTATTTTTGCTAAATTTATGTATTTTTGAGTAAAATGAAGTAAAATACTTACTTCATGACCAAAAATGACAGGGCAAAGCGAGCTGAAAAACAGAATACGATTTATAAATTCTAACTCACATTTTCAGGTGATAAAGAAGATCTACTTTACAATCTGCTTAATTTACTTTACTTAGTACCAAACAGCTCAAGAAACTTTATTCTAACAATAAATTTATCAAAATTCTTGATGAATCTATAAAGAGAAGAATACTTTAGAAATTGTGTCTGTGTAAGGGAGACAGGATACCTATAAAGCATTTTCATTACTAGCCTTTAAAATGCATCACAACCACTGGCAGTTCAGTGGTTTGATCCCTGGTTGGGGAACTAAGATTCTGCATGCTGTGTGGCATGGCCAAAAAAAAATCATAATCATGTGTTATGATTATGGGTTATTCTGCCCACTAATACTTTAGGGTAAAGAATTATCTTTTATATGAATAGACATCTTTATAGACTTGTGTAGCCAAGTCATTGAAAGACTAAAGGGTGAACTGAGTACACAATATTTAAAGAAAGAATAAAATTTCATTTTTTCAGTTCAAAGAATCAGAATAAATAAGGTCATATATGAACACATGAAGTATTATATTTAATATAAAAAAGTATCTCACATCTGTCAGTTGTATAAACAGAACAAAAAGGACAGGGATAAATCAATCAGTAATAAACTCTGAAACATTTTATCTCTGTTAATATATGTAAACACAAAGTTGGCATCCTGCCAGTCCCCTTGGCAATCATTGTTCAGCATGCTCCTGCAGATCACTGCTCACCTCCTACCAAGCAACTAACTGCATCTGTGTGCCAAAAGGCTTTCTATGGCTGCAGAAGCATTAGCAGCAGGCAGGCTGGGCAGAACAGAAGTGCTGGCATGTCTAATATTCTCAGGAGCAGCTCCAAATCTAGACCCTTAAATGGAAAATTACTGAGGCTACATCTTTAATCAAGTGTCCCAGAGGCCTCAGAAAAGATTAAGCCTTCATTAAGGCACCAGACACTGACTGCCTCCCTCCTCTCTCTCTCTTTCTCATTCCCCTCTCAATATTTCTGGAGGTAATCTCTCAGATAAACCACACTTATGCAAATCATTGTTTCTGAAGGAACCTAAACTAAAACAGCCTTCTATTTGTCTTCTCCATTCTCTTCTCAAAGGCTTCCATTTGTTAATCTAGCAAGGGTTGACAAGGGGATCCAATCAGTCCATCCTAAAGGAGATCAGTCCTAGATGTTCATTGAAAGGACTGATGTTGAAGCTGAAACCCCAGTACTTTGGCCACCTGATGCAAAGAGCTGACTCACTGGAAAAGACCCTGATGCTGGGAAAGATTAAGAGCAGGAGAAGGGGAGAACAGAGGACACCAGAGATGAGATGGTTGGATGGTATCACCGACTCAATGGACATGGGTTTGGGTGGACTCCAGGAGTTGGTGGACAGGGAGGCCTGGCATGCTGTGGTTCATGGGGTCGCAAAGAGTCAGACAGGACTGAGCAACTGAACTGAACTGAACTGAAGGGTTGACAACATTTTTCATAAAGGGCCAGAAAATAAATAGTTTCACTTTTACTGTCTGGGTCATAACTACCCAACTTTCATCAAAGCAACAATCAATAATTTGCAAATTAATGGGTAGGGCTGTGTTCTAATAAAACTTTTTACCAAAATAGGCAGCTTTCCTAGTTTGCCAATCCCTGCAAGATTAACAAATGGAGAGCCATGAAAAATTCTAAATTTAGAACTAAAAGGTAAAAGCAAACCGTAGGAAGGAAATCCAAGTTTTTCATACTAAGTACTTCATTAAGTACGGCAGAAAAAGGACCACTGCACATGTTCACTGTTATTTTAATTCGTAAGAAGTACCAAAGAGGTGTTTTGGTCCTCAACCAGGGAGTTCTGAGGCCACCTGCTACAGACCACTCACCACTCCACCACTTACCACCAGATCACCAGAGTCTCCCTAGCTCAGGCACCCTATCTACCAGGATGGGTTTGGATGGCTATCTAGTGAAAGGATATCTTTGAGGGTTTAAAAACAAACAACGCTCAAGGAATCTATACTTTTCCCAGCTTGCTAATTAACATATTAAAGGCAGAAAAAAGTATCAAATTCTCCTAGAGTCCAAAGGCTAAATGACAAGCTCAATTTTTCTAATACAATGCACTTCAAAATCTCAGTTCTTTACCTCTGTTTGGTACATCTACTATTCAGTCTCTCATTTTCTATTTCTTTAAAATTATCCAAAAACTGCCAAAATAACAGCACATTGTGTTAACCAGGTGAAATGAAATCTCATTTAATCTTTAGAACAACATTCCGAGACAGGTATTATTTCTACTTTAGAAGATAAAAATGAAGGAGAAATTAAATGCCCCAGATTACAACCGGAAGTGGCTGAAGCAAGATTCTAACTCCGGTTTATATCTCCCTAAAAAGTCTGTAACCACTAAAGCAAAAGTACCTCTACACTGTTTCTTCTCTATTGCAGGACAATAACACAGAAATAAAAACTATTCTGAAATACTTCTCAGTAGTAAGTGACTTCTATGTGACTCTCTTTCTTGCTTTCTAAAAGTAAACAAACAACCCTCTACATACAACTAATTGAAATTACTTTGGAATTCCATGACTCTTCTGTTGAGTAACCAGTTAATGTGAGATAGTAAGTTTTCCTTATTGTTTCAACTAGAGATCAGCAATGTTATCTGTACAGGTACAAACAGAAAATATCTGTGACCCGTCTCTATCACGTCTACTCAACTCTGTCACTGTAGCTCAAAAGCAGTCAGAGACTATGTAAATGAACCAGTGTGGCTATGTTCCAATAAAAGTTAATTTGTGGACAGCAAAATCTGACTTTCGTGTAATTTTGTGTGATGAAATATTCTTTTGATTTTCTTCAGTCATGAAAAAACATAAACACCAATCTTAGCTCCCAGGCTATACAAAAATGAGTAAATAGCTGAATTCTATCTCTTCCACCTTGCCCTTTTTGTTTGAATAGGATTATACAATTGATGAATGGAAAATATTTCTTTATATTCAACATAATACTTCATATATTCATATATGGCCTTATGTATTCTAATTCTTTGAACTAAATATGAAATTTCAGTTCAAATATGAATATGAAATAAAATATGAAATTTTGTCCCTTCTTTAAATATTATGTATACAGTTCACCCTTTAGTCTCCTTCTTTCAGTGACTTGGCTGCACAGGTCTAAGATGTCTGCTGCTGCTGTTGCTAAGTCACTTCAGTCACGTCCAACTCTGTGCGACCCCACAGATGGCAGCCCACCAGGCTCCCCCGTCCCTGGGATTCTCCAGGCAATAATACTGGAGTGGGTTGCCATTTCCTTCTCCAATGCATGAAAGTGAAAAGTCAAAGTGAAGTCATTCAGTCGTGTCCGACTCTTAGCAACCTCATGGACTGCAGCCTACCAGGCTCCTCCGTCCATGGGATTCTCCAGGCAAGAGTACTGGAGTGGGGTGCCATTGCCTTCTCCGCTAAAGATGTCTAATGAATTGTAATTTGCAACCATTTTGACTGGTGTTCAATTACTGGTAGTCAAAAGCACCCCCAACATGCACATGATAAAACAGAACTTGAGATAATCTTACACATACTTGACAATGAGTTTAAACAGGTTTTCTTCAGACTGAATCTCCTGGATGGCATAAAGGTCTTTAAGTGAGAACTCCATCAATGCTCCATGCTTACATCCATCCTCAGAAGTCTTTGTTTTCTGTCCTTTGTTATTGCTAACAGAATTTGCTTCAATGTACAAAAGGAACATGCATTTGTCATTCCTATTTCGAGAACCTGTAAATTTCAAAGTACAAAAATACAGTAATTGATATTTTCATTTTCCCTACAGAGATTCAAGTAGAATGTAAAAGAAAGGCATGGTAAGTTATATTACTAAACAAACCTTGATTTTAGAGGAAAAGTTTCACCTATATAAGAATCAAGTAGTTCTTTAAATTACTGGAAATTCAGAAATCTCTTTAAAAGGGAAAAGATGAATGCTGACAAACTACTGAGAGACAGTCAAATTGAGGAAAATTATACCACACCTTCCTCAGCATTGGAGACTTTGACAACTCCAGTGATAGTCACAGTGTCTCCTGGGACACAGCTATCCACGAGATCATGAACAAGCTCACATTCTATTGTTCGTGGAATCCGACCTGCTTCTCGCTGATCATCAGACATCAACTCCTGTATTCTAAAAAGTTAAACAGTTCTCAGTCAGTACTTATACTGACTCTAGGTTATTTCTTCAACATGTTAATTATTCAGGGTCCACATGGTGCCAAGCTAGATAAAGGGGCAGTTCTTTAGTTTAAAAGGTTCAACAGTACATCTAAAACTACTTCGGCAATTTCCAATTAAAGACAGCAGAATAGGCACATGCATTAGCCTACCTTCCCATCAAAATGTGCACCAAGATGACAGTCACTAAAAGAGTGAAGGGAAATCTGGGGTTGTGCGGAGATGCCATCAACAAGTAAGAGATAAGAAATTTTAGAAAATAGAAAATGGAAAGTATTTATGGATAAGATACAATGAATTCCAGAACACACACAGGAAAAATTTACACAGGTATAAGAGTAGGAGCCAATGTTCTCAGCCCCAGAGAGCCTTCTAAGCTGGAGCTGGCAAGAATGAAAACTGGGAGTGGATGGTCGAAACAAAACAGGATAATCAACTGAAAGCAAGTCACTGAACAGCTGTTCAGAAATTATTTGGAAGGTGGGTAGACAGGAAGGTAGAAGAATGAGGGCACCCCACCAAAGCCATCAGGCCTCCCCACCCAACAAAACCAGAGCACTGTTCCAAGGAAACACCATCTACTCTGTGAAGGTAGCTAGAGGGGAGTCAGAGCTCCAACATAAGGCTCCTCATTCTGGCACCTGAGGAGCCCAAGTCAAATTAAAAACACATTCATAAAGCAAAATCTGATAGTCAAAACCCTACCTTCTATCCAGTGATGAGGCTTTTTGAAGAAAAACTCCTACCTGAGAAATACCAAAGGAAACCTACCCTACCTACTTCAAATTTCACATTCCTCATCAGATATTTGAGGATGAAATGGCAACAATTCAAAAAAGGAGAAGAGCATTAAAAAAAAAACAAGCTAATAGTTTCTGAGAAAACATTACCTTCATAAAACAAGAATAAGCTGCTATAAAAAGAAACTACTGGAAAACACAACTGTGAAATCAGGAAAGTTGAAGACGTATATAAAAGCAAACATTTACAGAAGGGATACAAGAAAAAAAAACAAAGAAATCTAGAGAAGAGCATTAAGAAAACAAAGGATAGGGGGATTCCCAGGTGGTCCAGTGGTTAAGACATGGGTTCGGGGGACATGGGTTCGATCCCAGGCCACGGAGCAACTAAGCCCACATGCAAAACTAGAGAACTTACATGCTGCAACTGCCGAGCCTCTGTGTTCTACAGCCCAAGTGCCACAACTAGAGAGAAGCCCTGGTGCCTTGGAGAACCGTGGGCACCACAACAAAGATCCTATGTGCCACAAATAAGACCCAATGAAGTTTAAAGAAATAAATATTAAAAAAAAAAAAAAAACAACCCAAGGGTGAAGGACAAGCAACTGAATGGATGAACCTGACAGGAAGTACCAAGACAGAAAACAAAGGAGATATTCTAGAGCGGAAGAGAGTGTCAAGCAGGATGAAGACATGATCAGATAGACTCAAATTTTTCCAGAACACTATAGATAAAAAGATTACAAAGAGTTGGAAAAGTGCTAAACAACAAGGTTAAAGTCCAAATATAAAGCATGTTAAAATATAGGATAATTCAGTGAAGCACGAGAAAAGATAATCCATTTTTAAAAACATTCTCTCTTAAAAAAAAAATTTATTTGGCTGTATCTTAGCCGTGGCACATGGGCTCAGTAGTGGCGGCCCACAGGCTTAGCTGTCCCATAGGATGTGGGATCTTAGTTCTCTGACCAGAGATCAAACCCACACTCCCTGTATTGGAAGGCAGATTCTTAACCACTGGACCAGCAGGGAAGTCCCAAAGATAATCCATTTTTATTTTGATGCTTGGGTCATTTTTCCTTTAAGGGGGAAAAAAACCCAACAGAATAACCCAACCCAGTTACACAAATTACATTTCCTTCTCTTGGCATCTGATCACCTGAGTTGATTCTTTGTTGAACAATATTTACATCATCATTAAAAATATAAGTGCTGTTTGTTGGTTTTATCAGATATGACCTATAAATAAAACATGACAGATAATTCTGATTAGGAAACAGAAGCAAACCTGGACCATTTAAAAGTAACATTTTAGCTGAAAAAGTCCAAAGGTAGAAGAGGAAGAAAGGAAAACAGCATCAAAGGTTGTTGTTGACCCACGAAAAGACGTGGGGATTCTTGGCCTCCGAAGGAGAAGAATTCAGTTCGGGGCCAGAGACGAGGCTTGATCACTCAGAGCTTTTGTGTAATAAAGTTTTATTAAAGTATAAAGAAGATAGAGAAAGCTTCTGACATAGGCATCAGAAGGGGGCAAAAAGAGTACCCCCCTTGCTAGTCTTCAGCTGGATGTTATATAGTCACTATTGAAAGTGAAAGTGAAGTCACTCAGTCGTGTCCTACTCTTTGTGACCCCATGGACTGTAGCCCACCAGGCTCCTCCATCCATGGGATTCTCCAGGCAAGAATACTGGAGTGGGGTGCCATTTACTAGCAGTCTGTTAATGAAAGAATTATTTCCTTTATAGGAATGTCTTAAAACTCAGAATGGCACCAGGCCCCTCATCCATAAGATGTATTTTGGGATAATCTTGGCACCAGACGATTCACCCCGGGCGATAAAACGATTGACTTGAATCTTGTAGAAGTGCAGATTATCATACAAATAGTTTCATTTACATAGATTAGGGGAACAACGTCTGAGTATAACATACTGGTTTGTCAAGTAGTTTCCCAGCCATTAGGCAGAACTTGAAGACAGAGTTTGGGGTAAATGCATAGAACATTAACATAGCTTAAGACAAACATTTCCATAAGAAAAATGCATTGGTTAACTCAAGGTTTGAGTATAGTTAACTTCAGGTGAAACCAGGTGTCATTATGGCATACAGTATTTTAAGAGAAACCTCCTTTTAAATTTGTGTAGAGAAGGAAAAAAACATTGCTAGTTTGTTTCCTCCTGCCACTTAAGAGAGACAAAAATGTTTGACACTTGCAGCCTATTTCCTCCATTTGGAGACCCCTGGCCTTCCTGCCTCTCACCATGTCTCTAATGTCCTCAGCTCACAGAGTGGATGAGTAAATTGAAAAGAGAGATATGATAATGCTATCTAGAATTATGCATAAGGCAACAAGAAGTTGTAGGACCTGGGACCTTTATGTTGATTAAGTTTTTAAAACATTTAGTATGCGTTATTTTAAAACCTTTTAATCACTTAACATGATGAATATAAGCACAAACCCTACTGCACAGTTACCCACTACCTTCACTCTCAAAGCACATTTAAAAACTGCCAAACTGGGACTTCCTGGTGGTCGAGTGGTTAAGAATTCGCCTGCCAATGTAGGGTATACGGGTTTAATCCCTGGTCCAGGAAGACCCTCATGCCGCAGGGCAACTAAGCCTGTCGACCACAACTACTGAGCCCATGCTCTAGAGCCCATGAGCCACAACTACTAAGCCCACGTACCACAACCACTGAGGCCCACATGCCTAGAGTCCGTGTCCGCAATAAGAGAAGTCACCAAAATGAAAAGCCCATACACTACAACTAGACAGTAGCCTTCACAACTAGAGAAAGCCCGAGCACAGCCAAAACTAAATTAATTTAAAAAAATCCTGGTGAACTGCAATGAGAAGTATCAGAATGACACAAACATGCTAAGATCACTTTGCTTTAAAAACTGGGACTGCTTCTCATTATGATATACACTATAAAACTGTCACCCTGATGCATCCAAATGTTTCAATGCTAGCTGAAAAACTATAATTTAATTCCTTATGGACATCCAAACTAAGCCTCAGAAAAAAAATGAAACTGAATTTACTATATATGGCAGGAAGGCAGGCTTTCTTCTAGGGCAAAAATCATTTTATCAGTAGACTAAAAAAACTATCATGTAAGCTAATATTGCATTAACAAAGTTTTACTATAACTGACTCATTTAAAATGAACTTGAGTAATACCTTTTAAAAACCCACAAAAAGGATTTAAATGTCCTCTTTTTCTCAATTGTCTACCCCTAAGTTTGATTTCCTAATATTAGGAGATGATCATTCAAATTCAGTTAAAATACTTAAGCCTATTTTTAGTCTGCTATTTTTACCTGAAAACAGAGACTTTAAAATCACTTAAAAGCCATAATAATATAATTAAATCACTGGATCTTCCATGGATCTATATGGACCTCATAGCATCTTTGAGGCCCTGACTACCCTCTTCAGTGGTGAAAGTACTATAGACACAGGCTGGAAACCAGGCTTCCCCATTCACAAGGTACATGATCACACTCAAGAGTTTTAAAGATTTTGTCTTCTATAAAATGCTGAGTTTGTAAAGATCTCAGCATAGTGCACAGCTGATTACTGTATATCTTGGTCTTGGTTTTTACAGGGGCAGAAGGAGATCAAGCTAGGACAAGGCTTGGTAGCAATTTATTTCACTTTTCCCCCATGTTCTTAGAAGTTTCCTAGATAGCACTCTGACTTCAAAGCTATCCATTACACTGTATTTAGGGATGAGTTACGGGACTATAGCCAAAAAAAAAAAATGGGATAAACTGTTAGACTGAAAATATACACACATAGAGAAAACTATCTGACTTTCAAAAAAAAAAAAGTTTTTTTAAATACCTATACAGTAAAATGTCTCATGAATGGTGTGAACATAAAATGAAATATTTATTTCTAAGGGAGTCTCTATTTTAAAACTTGAAAACGATATTATTTCTAGAATATCTTCATTATGGAATGAAACACTATTGTTGTTTAGTTGCTAAGTCATGTCTGACTTTTGTGACCCCACGGATTGCAGTCTGTCATACAGCTTTGCTTGACTGTAAATCCAGTTCAATGAGTCACATAAATGAGATATAAAATAATTTCTCAGTAGCAAAATGACAAGATACTTGTACATCAAATCCTTTCTGGAATCTGATAGAAAACAAATCGCAAATAAAGATAATTATCACTTCAACACATAACTCTTCACCAAATAAACCTTTTATACTTTATTACTATCTACACATAAGAATCAAAGTATAATACAGGAATACTGTAAATTTACCTGGCAGTATGAGAGCTCTAAAACCTGCCTTTTATTTACTAGTCTGATTGCTTACTTGATTGACTGCCAGTCCATCGTAACTGTGAGAGGAGAGCTGGGAAGAGCCGTAAATGACTTCCCTCGACATGCTGGCACAGGACACTGCAACAAGATTAATTCACACTTAAATTTTGCTAAATTATAATCATATCTCAGGAAAATTCAAGTTAAAATGCTTCATTTAGTATGTTTAAAAGTTGATCCCGGAACAGTATTAACGTAAGATGAGCTAAAAGCTACAATGGTCTATTTCCTTCTATTACTGGTTCTGTTTTTGAGGCACTTTTTCACCTGGTCTCCTTGATTACTGCTCTTACTCTTTCTGCTGTGGGTACGCAAGGCTTTTACATGCCTCTCACACCAAGCACTTATTCCTTCCTTTGCATTCAAGTAGTGTCCCAATCCTTGAACATTCCCTTATATCCAGTCCCACATACCCAGCCCCAATCTTCTCTTTTTCAAAAGCCTTTCTTGGTCTTCTTTAATCCCCAGTTCTCTTTCTGCACTGTTTGTATAGTATTAAATATAATATTTTTATTGTACCACACAGGCAGTCCTCAAGATGTAAGTCAGTGTTCAAGTTTTCATAAATCATTTATTTTCATAAATCACTTAAGTACCTCAAGATGCATTTATAAATACAGAGACTGTGGCAAACTGTGTTTTCCAAATATGGTTGTAATATCTCCCCGCAAACCTTTCCAGAACCTTGCCACTCCCTATTAACAGTTGGAGTCTAATTTCCCTCTCCTGGAATGTGGACAGGCTTGTGACTCACTTTGAAAACAACTGAATGTGACAGAAGTGATGCTGCTTGACTTCTGAGACTGCCTCAAAAGAGGCAAAGCCACTCCTGCCGTCAGCTGGAACTCTGCCTCTCGAAGCTATCAGCAGTCATGTGAGCAGAATGAGTGTCCTGAGCAGCTATACTGTGTGTGAGAAGCCAAAACCAGCCCACACAGAAAGATGATATAGAGAAGAGATGCTGGCCAGCACCCAGCCACTCCAGTCCCTTGCTGTTCCATCTAGCTAAGAGATCAAGACTTATAAATACCAAGACAACCAACAAACTCAACCTACAGAAACCATGTAAAATAATAAAATGATTGTTATTTTGAGTCACTATGGTGATTAGTTATGCAGCAATAGTGACTAAAACAGATCACCTGGAACAACCATCTTTCTGATCACTTTGATTCACTTAAGTTCAGACACATGAATAACAAGTTAGCGTTTCTACCTACTATATTATAGGGCATGGAAATACCTTGGTCATATAATATTTACAGAAAATATCTGACATAAATTAGGATTTAAATTCTGGCCTTGCCAGGAATTCCCTGGTGATCTAGCAGTTAAGACTCTACTTTCACTCCAAAGTCTTGGGTTCAATCCCTGTTCGGGAAATTAAGATTCTATAAGCTGCATGGCATGGCCCCAAAAATAAAATTTTAAAAAAAACCAAAAACAAAAAACACCTGACCTCTCTGACCTAAAGGCAGTCCTGAATCTTAAGCCGAAACAGTAGATGCCACACATTTATCAACACTATTGATTATTCAGAACCAACAGCGGAACACATTCTGTTCTTCCTACAAGAGAAGGAAGCCTTAGGAATTTCAATTTGAGTAAAAATGTAATTAATGCTAAACTTATTAAAGTCTAAGGATGGTAAAGGCAACTCTGGAAAAGAAAAATAGGTATGGCAAGTCTCCCTACCTTATTAAAAGTTTTGATAAGGTCAATGTAAATAGGACCATGTAGATCTGGAACAGTAATACAGAACAGATTCATGTGTCTACCGGAGTACAGTGTACTACAGATGACATATTACACATCAGTAAAAACAGAAGGATTAATGTAGAAATGGTGACAATTGGGTTTTCACCTAAAAGAATAAAATTAGATCCTTAGCTTAATGCCATTCACAAAGTTAAATTTCAGATGGATGAAAGATCTAAATAGAAAATACAAGACTTAGAAGTACTGGAAGAAGAAAAACATGGCCTGAAAAGATACATGCACTTCAAGGTTCATTGCAGCACTGTTTACAATAGCTAAAACATGGAAGCAACCTAAACGTCCATTGACAGAGGAATGGATAAAAATGTGGTACATACATACAATGGAGTAGTACTCAGCCATTAAAAAGAATGAAATAAGGCCATTGGTAGCAACATAAACAGACTTAAAGAGTGTCATACTGAGTGAAGTAAGTCAGACAGAAAAGGAGAAATATCATATGATACTCCTTATATATGGACTCTAAAAAGAAATGATACAAATGAATTTACTTACAAAACAGAAGAGACTCACAGACTTAGAAAACAAACTTATGGTTGCCAGGTGGAAAGGACAGTTAGGGACTTTGGGAAGGTCATGTATGCACTGCTGTATTTAAAATGAATAACCAAGAAAGACCTATTTTATAGAACATGGAACTCTGCTCAATGTTATGTGGCAGCCTGGATGGAAGGAGGGTCTGGGGGAGAATGGAGATATGTGTGTGTGTGTGTATGGATGAGTCCCTTTGCTGTTCACCTGAAACTATCACAACACCGTGAATTGGCTATATGCCATAAAAATGTTTTTGGTGTTAAAAAAGAATAAAATTAAATTTTAAATGTATTGGAAGAAAATGTGAGAGCGATGCTTATAATGCTTGAGTGAGCGGCCCTTCTTAAACCATGCATAAAATGTAATAAAGGAAAAAGACTGATCAATTTAACCATGTCAAAATGTAAAACTCTAAAATAAAAAATGTACCACAAAGTTAAAGATAAACTAAAGACTGGGAGAAAATATCTATAATGTAGAAATCAAAGGGCATCTTCCCAACCCAGGGATGAAAGCCAGGTCTCCCACATTGCAGGTGATTCTTTACCAGCTGAGCCACAAGGAAGCCCCAAAATACTGGAATGGGTAGCCTATCCTTTCTCCAGTGGATCTTCCTGACCCAGGAATCAAACCAGGATCTCCTATATTGCAGATTCTCTACCAACTGAGCTATGAGGGAACCCTGTTCAATATGTAAAACTGATAAAAACTTCTATCAATAGTATAAACAGAAAAATGAACAGAAATTAAAACAAAATTCAATAAAGTAACCGAATGGCCAATAAAGATGTGAAAAGATGCTCAAATATAACAGAAATCATAGACATTCATATTAAAAATGAAATACCATTTTATACCCATCAGCCTGGCAAAAATTAAAAACCCAACAATACTGTTAATAAAAATATGGGGAAATTATAACAGCCTGTGACACCACCCATATGGCAGAAAGCAAAGAGGAACTAAAAAGCCTCTTGATGAAAGTGAAAGAGGAGAGTGAAGAAGTTGGCTTAAAGCTCAACATTCAGAAAACGGAGATCATGGCATCTTCATGGCAAATAGATGGGGAAACAGTGGAAACAGTGTCGGACTTTATTTTTGGAGCTCCAAAATCACTGCAGATGGTGATTGCAGTCATGAAATTAAAAGACACTTACTCCTTGGAAGAAAAGTTATGACCAACCTAGATAGCATATTCAAAAGCAGAAACATTACTTTGCCAACAAAGGTCCATCTAGTCAAGGCTATGGTTTTTCCTGTGATCATGTATGGATGTGAGAGTTGGACTGTGAAGAAAGCTGAGGCCAAAGAATTGATGCTTTTGAACTCTGGTGATGGAGAAGACTCTTGAGAGTCCCTTGGACTGCAAGGAGATCCAACCAGTCCATTCTGAAGGAGACCAGCCCTGGGAGTTCTGTGGAAGGAATGATGCTAAAGCTGAAACTCCAGTACTTTGGCCACCTCATGCGAAGAGTTGACTCATTGGAAAAGACTCTGATGCTGGGAGGGATTGGGGGCAGAAAGAGAAGGCGACGACAGAGGATGAGATGGCTGGATGGCATCACTGACTCGATGGACGTGAGTCTGAGGGAACTCTGAGAGTTGGTGATGGACAGGGAGGCCTGGTGTGCTGCGATTCATGGGGTCGCAAAGAGTCAGACACGACTGAGCGACTGAACTGAATACTACTCAAAGGGGTTTAAGTTGGGACCAACATTCTGGAAAGTACTTTGGTTACAGCCTAAAAAGTTAAAATTAAGCATATCATATAACTGAGGAATTCCTCTGCTAAGGAAACACGTATAAGAACATTCTCAGCAGCAGCATTTCTAACTGTGAAAAACTGGAAACAGCACCATGTCTGCCAGGAGAATGGATAAACAGTGACTATTCATTTACTCCACTCAGTAAATGAAAAGAATCAGATATGTATCAAGACAGGTATGAGGAGTGGGAGGGATCTATGTACAAATAGCTGATGCATGACGTTGTACAGCAGAAACACAACCCTATAGAGCAATTGTACTTCAATAATAATAAAAAAAACCCAGGTAGAACTCCAAAACAACCAACTGAAAAAAAAGGTAGCAATTTGCTACCTTCAGAATATCACTTATGTAAACAAAACAAATCCTATACATATATATAATCAAATATGAAACTGTAGATTTGAAGAATACATGCTGATTTCAGAATAGTGGCTCCAGGGGTAGAACAAGTTTAATGGAACTGCAGAGGGAAACAAAGAGACTTTATAATACTTAACATTTTTTGTTAAAAAAATTAGCTAAATATTTGCCAACTCATAATGGTGCTATACAGATATTAGTTACATTATTCTATACATTTTTCTGTAGTTTTAAAAATCTATAGTTTAACAAAAAAAGGAACACATCACTTTCAAACAGCAAAATAAAGGGAAGAAAACAATATGTGTACCTATTAAGTCAAAATATTAAAAATGAACAGAAAGAATACATGTTAACTTCAAGATAGTGGCTGTCTCTGGGAATGGGACAAGCAAGGGGTAAAAAGAGACTAAAGTTACATCAGTAATGCTTTATGTATCTTTCAAGATATATCTGGTTGCTGGCAAAATGTAAATTCTAAGTGATGGGTAGAGATGTTCCACTTCTTTATTTTCTGTACCCTGAAGTATTTTATAATTTAAAAACCAAAAATAATAAAAACACTGGGAAATGGTTTCCATAAACTGATTAGTCTTCTTTATCAAGATAAAGAAGCAAGTAGTCGGGATTCCCCTGGTGGTCAGTGGTTAAGAATTCACCTTGCAATGCACAGGATGTGGGTTCGATTCCTAGTCAAGGTACTAAGATCCCACGTGCCACAGGGCAACTGATAAGCCCATGCTCCGCAACTACTGAGCCTGCCACAATCTGGAGCCTGCACTTCATGACGCACTGCCATGCAATTCATGACGCAATAAAGATCTTGCATGCCGCAACTGCTGCAGCTAACTGATACAGCCAAATAAATGAATAAATAATATTTTTAAAAATAATGAAGCAGTTAAAGAACATGGTATCACCTTTGTGGGAAGATTATATTTTCCATCTGGAAGAGAAAAACTCTGAATTTCTCCACATGCAGCACAAAGAAAAGCCATCTTGGTACAAAGAGGCTTTGTATTACTGACTCGAACCACTGTTCCTCTCAGAGCAACGTATTTTCCATAGTAATTTGCTCGGACATTCTTCAGCTGTGTCAGCGGCTCATAATTATACACCCTAAAAACAAAAATAGGAATGTATTTACTATGAACTTACAGTGAGCAGAAAATTGAGGTTGTCTGTATTTTCACAAGTTCCTTTTAGAAGCAATTATGGAATTCCCAAACCATATCACCCCATATATCAGGAATTTAACAAGTATTAAGTCACTCTTAAAAATAAAAGAACTTAAATCTTCCCTTTCACTCTTGTCCCACTGGCTGTTCTCTATGGGAAAAGGGAAAAATAATGCCAAAGGGAAAATCTCAGATTCAGCAATTTCTGAGTTTCTAACTTTTTCAAGCAGTATTAGGAAATGTCTTTTTTAAATTCTGGGGGAAAACAAAACAAAATTACCTGATGATCACCTTATTCATCTCTTCTAATGTGAATTTAAAATCTTGTAATACAATACAGATAAATTCAAGAAAAAGTCCATTTGTTCTGTGTTTAATAGAAATCTAATTAACTTGAACAAAATTTAATTACACCACTTAGTGTATTACAGGGATTATTAAATGTAAACAGCAGAGTCTTGATAGGCACATATCCAAAGTTAACACAAAAATTTGTAGACTCACATATCAATTTATTTGGGCAGAAAAGGTTTATTTCTATCATGGTCTCTTTAAATTCAGCATGTTCACTTGGGTGTGATAACCACTGAGTTAGCAATAAAGTCATACCCTTTTTACTAATTTTTCTGACTTTATAAAATGAGGTTCTCATTCTTAAATAGGCTTCAGTGCCTGATTGTGATAATACTTTAATACCAGCAAATTCCTCACCTTACGTGAATGTGTGGCACATTAACCACTGATTCCCCATTTCGAGACAATCCTTCTTGGGCTTGTAACTCAGCTGCATGCCTTTCGAGGTCCTTAGTTAATACCTAAACAAGATAGACATTTACTTAAGAGTTACTTAACAAAATATCCTCTTGAAGCAGAACTCTTTTACAGAGAATATGAAGTTTAGAATATAAACAGTTCAGAGAGATTAACAGAACTCTAACTGCCCTTTAAAAATTATGATATTTAATTAAGATCAATTATTTTATAGTGGATTATGTTTTACCTGGGGTTTTGCTGTCCCTGGACTGACAGAAAGCAGCAGACTTTCTGTCTCAACTAAACCTAGTATTAAAAGCCCTTACAGTAGCCCCCAAAGCTATACATTCTAGATGTATTCTGGTGAAAAATATTTTCTACTTCTTCAAATTCAATGTTAAGATAAAGAAATAAAGATGACTTCTGAAATAACCAATACTTACTTTCTTGGCATTTGACATTAAATAAAATAAATATTTACCACCTACTTGTGTACAAAGCAGCATGCTGCCATGAAAAAAAATGGCTCATCTCTGAAAAAAATGAGATGTGAATATGCAGCTGTAATTGTTACCATAAAGATATACAGACCAAAAAAAACATATGAGTTTTGAAAAGGAGTCATGAAAAGGTTTCACAGAGTCATATTAACATTTGGATATGAGAGGCAAGGGGCATTCTATGCCAAATGGACAGCATGTGTAAGAGGTGAAGGACTCAGAGAATCCTAGAGGGAGCTCAGTTTAGCTGGATGATAGTTAATGGAGAGTGGGAAGAGAAGTTGAACTATGTTACAGAAGGCTTTCAATGCCACATAAGGGGTTTGGGTGTCATTTGGCAGGAAACAGTCACCATGGTTTCCAAGGACAAACCATGTTTTACCATGTATGGCAAACCGTTAAGGAAAGATGAAAGAGACTGTAAAGATGGAAAAGAGGTGGATTTAAGAGACACTTTAGAAATAAAAGTGAAAGGATGTGGTAATTTAGATATGAACTAATTAACAAGAGGAGTCTGAGACAGTCAAGGTTCACAGTCTTAGGTCACTAGCAGCATACACATCTTGTGATGAACCTTCATAATGAACCCTCATTCGGATACCCTGACCTCCTCTGCTCTACACCCAGTCCTCAGTAACACTTCAAGACCCATTATAAAGCCCCCCACACCTATGAAGTCTTCCTCTAACCAGACTGCAACCTTTCAGTTCTAGCAAAGGTCTGTTGGTAAAAATTAACAGTCTATGAGAAGGTACTGTTACTGTGAAGTCTTCCTTTGAAAGTTTGACAAAAGTCACAAAATAAACATTTACCTGATGTATTGCTAGACCCATGCAAGCCAGAGTTTTCTCAGGTGTATCCCTTAATTCATTTGCTATATTTGGTATCAGTTTAGTTATTTCATCATCATTTGTCAGTTCTTTATAATCCACCAAAATACTTCCCTTTCTTTCTATTTCATCCTATAAAATATTAAGATATGAAAATAAGGATTGCTTTTTCAGAGTGAATTATCATGAGTATTCAATCACACACTATGAGAAAGCATATGATGTTAATATGGAGATAATAAGTAGTCTATGTTTTGTGCCAAGCTCAGTTCTAGTATTTAAAATATATTAACTGACTTATGCCACTTAACAACCCTTTGAGGTAGGTATTAATACTATTATACTCTAATAACAGGTGAGAAAACTAAGGCACAAAGAAACTAAGTAATTCACCAATGTCCACACTGCTGGTAAGTGGGAAGCTGGTAGCAGGCCAAGGCAGTCCACTGTCTATAGTCACAATTACTAGCACTTCAAATACACTGCTCAATAAGATGACACATAAAGGTGGACTGGTAGCTTTGTTGTACAAGAACCTTACCTTATCATATAACTCAATACACTTGGTGAAAAACTTTCAAATGCTTCAATCTTCTCAATAAAAGAAATGCTGTCACTGTAAACTAATCCAACAAATATGACATCAGACTAATAATAATCACAAATGTACAAGCATATTTTTCATGAGACAGAAGAAACACTATTTATATACATGGTAGATGGCTTATAATCACTGTGCATTCTGGATTACATTTAGATTAGAACTGGTATAAAATGTAAACTTAAGATTCTAAAACAAGTTCAGGTCTGCATAATCTGAAATGCAGACAGGAAGTAGCTCTAAAACCACCAATATCTGAAAATCTTTACAATGAAATGTGACACCTAGTAAGACCTACTAGTTCAAATAGTTTACATGATAGAGCCAAAGTTTAGCACACAGACTAAACTCTTATTTCTTTGCAAAGAAAATCCTACTAGTCCAATAACCACTTGTCAAATCCCTTCCTGAGATCAGGGTAGATAGGTTACAGCTTGACTCCAGTCCCAAAACTATAAAGTTACCTTCCACATGGTAAAGTTCTGTAACATTTTTGAGTTGGTCTCCCACAGATGATCAGTACAATGAAGGAGACTGGAGTTTGAAAGTACAACTGGCCAAAGGCTCCTTATTCTGAGCTAACTGCTATGGAAATATTGCAGGTATTGGTGGCTAATGCATCCTAAAGCAACAAAAGACATATCAACTATGAAACATAACATTTCTCATATGACAGAAAAAAAAGAACACCTGACTCTTAATACGGAAAACATTTGTAAATCAGTTTCTTCATTCACAAAATGAATACTGGGTACGTGGTATGAAGCAAGCAGTGGAGTCTAGTGGGAGATATAACAAGCCCACAATACTATAAGACCATAGAAAAGACAATTCTCCAAATCCATACACACAGATATATGAAGTTAACTGATAAAGGAAATTCCTTAACTATGTTTCTACACAAACTTTGTTGGTTGTTGTCTCTTGGTTCCAAGCCTATCCTTCTATTTTCCGCTCTGTGATTCTATTATCAAGATCTGCACAAAACATTTCCCAGATTTCTGTAAAGTTCTGCCAATTAAAGGCAACTTGAGATATTGGCAGGAGGAAGGATGGGAAGAAAGGAATTTATTGTTTCCAATTCTTTTCAGCGTTTCTCCAGATGTAGAGGATAGCTACAGTTCTAGCCCCCAACCCAAGCACCAACCATTCTCCTGCCAGAATTACCAGCAGCAACCAGCTTAATTCACCTCAGAGTCTGAACACAGCGCTGAAAGATATTTTGCAGAGGTCCAAGTACAGCTTTGTAGGGTGTCCCTCTAAGGCTGAAACCACAGATATGCTGTGGCTCCTCCTTTGAATTCTTAGGTTCTGGAACCTCAGTGTGCACGCATGCTCATTTGCGTCCAACTTTTCACAACCCCGTGGACTATAGCCCATAAGACTCCTCTGTCCATGGGATTATCCTGTCAAGAATACTGGAGTGGGTTGCCGCTTCCTTCTCCAGGGGATCTTCTCCACCCAGGGATCAAGCCCACGTCTCATTTATCAGCAAGTGGATTCTTTACGCTAAGCCAAGCAGGAAGTCCAACCTCAGCACTATTTATCTTTTGTTTCCTCAGTCAAAAGGTTGGTTACTGTTTTCCAGAGTTAATACTATCTAGGAGTTTCCTTAATGTTGCCTTTTGTTCTTTTAATCCTCTGTCTGTATACCCATTCCCTGTATTAAATCCTCTTATTGAAATAACTAGTGTGGGTTTATTGTTCTAATACAAAAATGAAAAATAATGCTCCTGAAACATAATTTGTTTGGGTAAATCAAGATTAAAGAAAAGGAGATGGAGAAAATATAAATATACACACACACACACACACACACACACACACACACATATATATATGTAAGCAGAATACATTATAATAACTTGAGATGTAGCATCTAAACAAAGTTAAGAAAATAAGATTAATAGTACTTTAGCACTTTAAACTCTACCTTCAGAGAAATAAAGCTTCCACCCTTTATATGGTATGAACTGATCCAATGTCGACTGCAGTAGCAAAGACTGTGGGGTTTGTTCTGAAAAAGCAAAAAAATCCACAAAAACAGAATAGTGGGTTAATAGAAACATTTTTTTTCTAATTTGCTTCCCTTTTAATGAGACACTAACATGTTATCAACAAATACCTAAATTACAGGTTTCAGTAATTTTGGATATTAACATCCAAATGTTACCTTTAAGGGTAACATCAAATAAAAGACAGACAAATTTGAATTAAACTGCTTTTCACAACAGGCATGAACAGATTCCTTCATGGAGGAGGAAAAAAACTGAACTGTTGGCTCTTACCAGGATGTTTTCCTGTGGCTTTATTCAGGTCAGATCTGTGCTCTCTTCCTCTCCATTTTCCTGAGAAGCCCCCACCACCTCTTCCACTTTTCCAGCTTTGAAATCTTCCTTGTCCAAATCCTCTGCCTCTGTACTTTCCATTCATGTCTTTTAAAAGATAGAGAATAGGAAAGTCATCAAAACTATAGGGGAAACTGTGCTCCTAAAAATGTATTAACACAGTAAATAAGCAAAAATTAATATATATTCTAGTTTGAGAGCAGCAAACAGGCTTGCAATGTTGCACAGAATTGTACAAACTCTAAACACTCTGCAGTTACTCTTCTAATCCTCACCTCTTGTTAAGGTATACCACAGATGTTTAAACAAGTATACTGAGTGCTTAAACCTTTTATCATGGGATTACCATACTTGTTTTCAAGGAATTCCCACAATAGAAGTGAAAATAAGAGGTAATTAACTGTAAGATAACTTTGTAGTGTTGTGAGACTTATTACAGGACAGCACTGGCTGAACATTATCTTGACCTGTGACTTTAGGAATACATCATCGTAGCTCCTTACAGTCACTCCAGCAGTGTTCTATCCACTTTTATAAGCGACACATGGATATTCTTTTTTAATTCATTTTTATTTTGGTCATTTGTTGTTGTTCAGTCACTCAGTCGTGTCCGACTCTTTGCAATCCCATGAACTGTAGCACACTAGGCTTCCCAGTCCTTCACCATCTCCTGGAGCTTGCTCAAATTCACGTTCATTGAGTTGGTAATGCCATCCAACCATCTCAGTCTTTCCCAGCAGCAGGGTCTTTTTCAGTGATTCAGTTCTTTGCATCAGGTAGCCAAAGTATCAGAGCTTCAGTTTTAGCATCAGTCCTTCCAATGAATATTCAGGACTGGTTTCCTTTAGGATTAACTGATTTGATCTCTCTGCTGTTCAAGGGACTCTCAAGAGTCTTCTCCATCACCACAGTTCAAAAGCATCAACTCTTCGACTGCTAAGCCTTCTTTATGGTCCAACTCTCACATCCATCCACTGGAAAAAAATCATAGCTTTGACTATGGACCTTTTTCAGCAAAGTAATGTCTCTGCTTTATAATATGCTGTCTAGGTTTGTCACAGCTTTGCCACGCCACAAATAAAAACTACAATGAGCTATCACTTAACACCTGTCAGAATGGCTACTGTCAAAAACACAACAAATTTATGTTGGGGAGGATATGGAGAAAAGTGGACCTTACTACACTGTTGGTAGGAATGTAAATTGGTGTAGCAACTATGGAAAATAGTGTGGAGCTTCCTCAAGAAATTAAAAATAGAACTACCATATGATTCAACAATTTCACTCCAGACTACAGGAAGAAAACAAAAACATGAATTAAAAAGGTGAATACACCCCAACATTCACAGACATATTATTTACAACAGCTAAGATATGGAAGTAACCTAAATTGAATGGATAAAGATGTGGTATGTACACATATATACACACACAATGAAACATTACTCAACTATGAAAAACAATTAAACTCTGCCATGTGCAACAAAATAGATAGACCTGGACAGTTTTATGCTTAATGAAGTCAGAGACAGGTACTGTATATTTTCACTTATAAGTGGAATCTAAAAATAAAACAAAGTCTTCCCTGGTGATCCAGTAGTTAGCAATTTGCTTCCACATGCCTCTGGGGCAACTAGGCCCATGTGCCACAAATGACTGAGCTCCAGCCAGGCAAAGACTGAGGTGCAGGAGCCCTAGAGCCTGTGCTTTGTAACAAGAGAAGCCACTTCATTAAGAAACCAGGGCACCACAAGGAAGACCCAACACAGCCATAAAAAAAAAATTTTTTTAATGTTTAAAAACTAGTAGAGAGGGGGTGTGGGTGCAATCAGTAAAGGAGATTAAGCGGTACAAACTACTAGGTATAAAGTAAGTGAAAAAATGCAATGCACACAACAGGGAATAGAGCCAATATTTCATAATAACTTTATGATTGGGATTTTCTTTTCTTTACGTTTTTTTTTTGTTTTCTTTTTGGCTGCACCGCATGCAGGATCTTAGTTTCCTGACCAAGGATGGAACCTGTGCCCCCTGCGGTGGAAGCATTTAGCCCAAGGTATTCCCTGAAGTATAACTTTAAGTGAAGTACAATCTATAAAAATTTAAACATTGTATTGTACACGTGAATCTAACATAACATTATAAATCAACTACACTTCAATTTTAAAAAGTTCCTATCCTAAGAATAAAAATAAGAATTTATTATAACATAGACTGTAGGGCCGGAGAAGGCAATGGCACCCCGCTCCAGTGCTCTTGCCTGGAAAATCCCATGGGCAGAGGAACCTAATGGGCTGAAGTCCATGTGGTCTCGAAGAGTCCGACACGACTGAGTGACTTCATTTTCACTTTTCACTTTCATGCATTGAAGAAGGAAGCAACCCACTCCAGTGTTCTTGCCTGGAGAGTCCCAGGGACGGGGAGCCTGGTGGGCTGCCTTCTATTGGGGTCGCACAAAATCGGACATGCCTGAAGCGACTTGGCAGCAGCAGCAGACTGCATTTCAAGACAGTCTTATCAGCATCTTTACTTAAAGCGTTTAATTAATAAATAAGTTAATAAGTTCATGATGTTAAGGAACTAATAGGGCTTTGACGTGGTCTATAACCAAGTCATATGTTACGAAACTGAAGACCAGAGGAAATAAGAGAACTGATTAAGATCAAAGTTGTCTGGTGACAGTACTGGGCTGAAACTTCGTCTCTGCCATTCTTAAGCTGAAGCGCTGCTTCCAAACGCTACCTGCAGCGTCTTTTACAAATGAGGTCATATGGTGAAAATAACTAGTAAAAATTCCAACACAAATCCAAGAGGTAGGACTGGAGAATGAGTAAAACCCACCGTCGGGCTGATATGCTTGGTTATATACGCCACTTCATTTACGTCTCCTCAAGACTAAGCTCTTACTTGCAAAGACAGAGGTCCCAAAACACTCAGTTCACTGCTCGGCTGACTCTCCCTTCCTCTAGGGGAAGGCAAGGCGGGGTGAGAAGAGACCCGCGGTCCGAGCTCCTCGGGTGACTCCTACCCAAGGCTCGCAGACTTTTCACCCTTCGCTCTCCTGACGTTCCGGCGCAGAACCGATGCTTGTCTGTCGGAGCGGCCCGAGGACCCCAACTTCCCTACCTAGGCCGCATCGGTTGGCCGCAAAACATCTGGAGCAGGCAGCCACAACAGCGAGGCAAACGAAACTCTATAGTTTTCCTAGTTCTTTGGCGTTTCTGTGACGCAACTTCCACCTGAAGCCGCGCAGAGATGTGAGGGGCGGGATGGAGGACAGCCAATCAAGGAGATTAGCCAGACGGAAGCCGCGAGGCTCCCGGAAGCCCTCCCGAGGTTCTGACCGGAAAGCGGAAGCGGCACGCAGCACGTGGGGGCGGTGCCGGTCGGAGGGCTTTGCGTCCCTTTAGGTTTTTGGAGGTGAGCCTGCCGGCAGCGACGGCCTAGCTCCAGGGGCGGAGCGCGAGGAACTGGAGGGACGCTGCGGAGCTCTGAGACCCGCGGAGCATCATGGAGAGCTCTGAGGAGCAACCAGGCCCACAGCCACAGTATCCCGGGAATCACTGCATCCGCGACGGCGACTTCGTGGTGCTGAAACGAGAAGATGTGTTTAAAGCAGTGCAAGTCCAGAGGAGAAAGTAAGTCAGGTCTCTGGCCTTAGGAGTTCTCCTCCCCCACCTTCAGGACATACTCTCTCACCGGGGTCCCATTCTTAGTTCTCTGGATTCTCAATCTTCTCCCTCGTTATCTCCTCTTGGATCTTTTCACTAAGGACTTAGTCCCCGGGATCCCATCCTTGGCCCTCGGGATCACCCTCACGCCTCCTGTCTTCCAGCAGAGCCGTGACCTTATCCCTAGTCCTCTGTCTTAAGTATCTTACTTAATCTTTCCAGGGTCTTTTCCCCATTCTTGGCCCTCGCTCGGGTGCCCCGCCCCTCTTCAGCAAGCCGCCCCGCCCTCCCGCCCCATTTCCCACGTCCTGGGGTTCTTTTCTCAAGTGTTGGGTTCTTCTCTCTGGCTACTCACAGAACCCACCCTTCACCCTCTGATATCATCCTTGCCTCCCAGAACCCCCTCATCACTATTTTGTGTTCTTGAAACCAATATCTTTTCCCCTCCCAGAATTTCTGATTAGAAATGTGTGCTTGCTTCCAAGTACATAATTTTTGTAAAATGCTTTTACTAGTTAAACTTTTAAATTTAAGTATAACAGTACAGCAAAGTCCTTAGGTTATAAGTTCGATGAATGATTCCACAGTTACACAGCTGTATAATGATTGTACAGGTGAACCTTTGGTTTTTCTTTCTTGTATTGTTCTTTTAAGTTGCTTTATCACGAGATATGGTTGTTTGAATGTGGGTCTTAAAAACGTACTCTTTTCCACTAGGCTTTTCATTCCCAAGGAAACAGCAACATCTTTATTTCTAAAAAGTATTCTTAAGACATATTTTGAAACACTTTTTATCAGTTTTCTTGGCAGAAGCATAGCATTAGTTTCCATTTTATTTAGAAAATGATTCTGAGTTCAACTGCATACCAGGGCAAACTCTCCCTTCTCTTTTTCCACAGGGCTGCACTCATCTGGTTGGGCAGAAGCAATCCTGGCTCTGTGACCAGACTGCACATCTCACTCTTGTCCGTGTCCTTCTGACTAGGTCCCGCTTTCCTGGACAGCGACCTCCTGTCAGGCCAGTCAGTTTGATTGATGTACCCTTCTTTGCATATCAGATCAGCTGCCAGAGGGTAAACCCAACCCAGCTCAGACCCAGTGTTTCACTGGCACTGGACTACTCAAAGGATGAGGCAGAGGATGGTGCACAACCTAGACTGCGCTGAGTTTCAGCTTCTCTGAGGGGATTCATGTCCACAAATATTTTGAGTGTCTGTTATGTGTCAGTCACTGAGGGCCCAGTAAAGAACACGAATTGGCCCTGTCTGAATACTCAGGATCTTGGAGAAATTCACTCTGATGATTCTAGTGAGGAGACTTAATGAAGATGTGATACATACATGTACAGAGTTATGAAAAGGTTTAGAGCACCAGTAGAGACTTGTGATGCATCCAGGGGTCTAGAATGATGGGAAGCCTTTGGCCAGGGTGATGTGGTGCCATCTGATTCTGTCGTGGTCAGCCTGTCAGGGCACACAGAAAGAGAAGGTATAGAATGGGGCACAAAAACTAGTCAGTACACGTCTTTCAGACTTCAGAGTTCTGTTGGTGTGGGCCGGGTCCTGAAGCTAAACAGACTTCCTGAGATCCATTTGTTCTTTGTTGGGTAGACTGGGTCATGTAGTGGAAAGAACCAGGCTTTGGGTTCAGGCAGACTTGGATTTGAATCCCAGCTCCTATGTAACTGCATCTTGGGCAAGACACTTTTCCTGAGCTTCAAGATTGCCCACCTGGAAACAGCTATGTCCAGGATGACTGAATTGAGAATTAAATCCAAAAGTGTGAACAATCTGGCACATACTACCTAACCTCTGATCAACACTCAGCAGGTGTTACTTCTCTTCTTTGGAAGGAAAGTTTTTTTGGCTTTTGTGGGATTTCCTTTTAAATTGTGCTGTGCTTCAGTCATGTCTGACTCTTTGCAACCCTATGGACTGTAGCCTGCCAGGCTTCTCTGTCCATGGGATTCTCCAGGCAAGAATACTGGATTCGGGTGCCATTCCTTCTCCAGGGGATCTTCCCCACCTAGGGATCAAACCGCTATCTCTTGAGTCTCCTGCATTGGCAGGGTGGGTTTACCACTAGCACCACCTGGGAAGCAAAATCTGGGTAGTGGGAAAACTAAAATTGCTTGGGCCTCAGTAGAGCATTGTCAGTGTTAGGCATCACTTACAAATGTGTAAATTGTTGGTAATGTTTACAGGCAAATATCATTTCATTTTACTGGATAATTTTCAAAGAAAATGGCCATTTAGGCTAGGGAATTTGTTAAATCCGTGTCATCTCCATGATGGTTCAGTTTTGAGGTTTTCTTGTGTTCAAGAGGTGTCACAGTATCTGTGTTAGTGGCACAGCAATCTTGGCTACACTTTATGCTACTCAAGAAATCTGAAATATGCAAATTTGAACATCCTATCAGACAATGCAAACTGGAGCCAGACCAGTGCCTCAGAAAATAATGTCTTCTGTCCCTGTTTCTCATTCCAAATTCTGTTTTTTGTGCCTTATTTGTTAATTTTATCTATCTGCCCATAGCCCAGTTCTCTTTTGTTCGTTTGTCAGTTCATGGTCGGAGATAATGCTGCCAATTATCCTTTAGGGAGAGTGATTATAAGGTAAACTAGGTCAAATATATCTTTCCTAAATTGAGTGCAGATGAGATTCAGCTTATTGATTGCATTTTTCCCCCCAGGAAAATAACTTTTGAAAAACAGTGGTTCTATCTGGATAACGCCATTGGCCATAGTTACGGAACCACATTTGAAGTGACCAATGGAGGAAGTCTTCAGCCTAAGAAGAAGAAGGAAGAGCCTACTTCAGGTGCACTATACTACTTAGGATGAATGGAATAGATGCTCTTGAGCTGTCCAGGCAGAAACCTGTCAACCTGAATTAATTCTGAAATGCTAGCCCAGGCTGTTCCCAAAGGAATCTGAACTCGCAATCTGAGAACTGTAGCTCAGTAGAATAAGTTAGGGTCTGCTTTTGGCTTTGAGATAAGCTGGGTTCTGACTCCAGCCCATCATTAACCAGCCCTCTGACCTTGGCCCAGATATTTAATCCCATGAATCCTTGCAACTTCCGTGTAAGAACAAGTGTAGAACCCTGTTGGTGTCTAGAAGTTACCAACTTTTGAGGTAGTTAGCATATAGGGAAGAGGATAAGATGTCAGGTTTTTAATTCAACTGACTAGGTTTAAGTTCCAGCTTCATCACTTACCTTGTAACCTTGAGCTAGTTATTTGGTTTCTCTAAGTTTTATCTGTAAAATAGGACCATAACACATGCTTAATGACCAAGCTATAGTGAGTATTCAATCATATGACACATAGGAAGTTCTTAACAGTGCCTTGCCTGTTAAAGTAACAGCCCCATGGGTTTAGTATTATCATTAAATTGAATGCTTAAATTTTTATTAAAATAAATATACTAAAATATTTTATTAATAAAATTATTTTTAAAATTAAATAATTAAAATACTATTGAAATTCTGGTTCAAACCACTTTATTAAATATTTGTTAAATATTACTTATAAATATTCATATTTTTATTAACCATCAAATACATTCCAGCCATGATTAAGCATTGCAGTTACAGCAGTTTGTTAGATAGACGATCCCATAAAATTTATTTAGCAGTGAAAGTGTTAGTCACTCAATCGTGTCTGACTCTTTGCAACCCTATGGACTGTGGAATTCTCCAGGTAAGAATACTATAATGGGTTGCCATTTCTTCCTCCAGAGCATCCTCCCTACCCAGGGATTGAACCTGGGTCTCCCACATGGAGGGCAGATTCCTTACCATCTGAGCCACCAGGGATGCCCACTTAGCAGTGGAAAATGCCAAAAATAATCAAGTAGACAAGCAAACAGCATAATTTCAGGTGGTGATGTGATGGAGCAGGGAGGTGTACTGAAGGCTGATTGAATGAGGTAAGACTTGGCTAAGGTGGTGAGCTCAGCTCTGAGTAATGTAAGGAGGATCCACCCACTTGCAACGTTGCAAGAGCATTCCAGGTGGAGGGAGCAGCAAATGCGAAATTCCTGCGTGGTGACCATGCTGCTGTGTCTGAGGAACACGAGAAGTGGAGTGACTGATACAGGGCTTGAGAAATGAGACCTGAAAAGGTAGCCAGGTACCAAATCATGTGTAACCTTGTGGGTCGCCTTTAAATTGCTACAGGAAGTCACTGTGTGGTTTTGTGTGTTGGAATAGATGAGCCAGTTTGCATTTTAAAAAGAACTCTGCTGTCCAGGAGGACTCTTAGGGGGCAAGAGTGGAAGCAAGAATATGAGTGAAAGGCTTGGGCTAGTTGTGACAAGAAAGGATAGTGGATTGGGGTAGGGGCAGTGGAATTCATTGGAAAAGACCCTGATGCTGAGAAAGATTGAAGGCAAAAGAAGAAGAGGGCAGCACAGGATGAGATGGTTAGATAGCATCACTGACTCAATGGACATGAATTTGCGCAAACTCTGGGAGATAGTAGAGGACAGAGGAACCTGGTGAATACAGTCCATGGAGTCACAAAGAGTCTGACATGACTTAGCAACTGTACAACAACAAGAAGTAGAACTGAAAGGCCAAATTGAAGTGGCTGATGGGCTGGATATAGATATAAACTTTGAAGAAGAAAGATTTTTAAATAATTTCAGATCATATATGTCATAGAGCAATTTTCTTCCTTAGAAACCAAAGAAGCGGGCACTGATAATCGAAATATAATTGATGATGGAAAATCTCAGAAACTTACTCAAGATGACATAAAAGCTTTAAAGGATAAAGGCATTAAAGGCGAGGTAAAATTCAAAGGATTTTTTTGTTTTGTTTTCATTTGTTATATAGGAAATTGCTTGCTTTTTGAAGCAGACTTTTCCTAAGGTAAGAAGTAAAAATACAATACATTTCTATTAAAAATAGGTTGAAGTGTTTATGCAATTCAGTATATCAAAGATTTTGTTTCTTATAGGCAGGAATGTAAGTGAATGACATTACTAATATTGTTAGCAAAAAGGAAATTTGATAACTTATTGCATCTTAGAGCTTGACTTTGTTCATTTTCAATAATGTTTTCAGCCCGTGTCTTCAGGACTGACAGTGTACTTTACCTCTTTTCTCCCTAAATTGTATATTTCTGTTCTTTTACTTTGATTTAAATGGCGTTATAAGGTACTAATATTTTAATATAAATTCTGGATAGAGTATAAAAATACTAAGTTCATCCATTTGGACTTCTGTGGAAAAGGGCCTGGAGAATCAGACTTTGGATACATTCTATGGTAAGAAACCTTGAAGTTATCTGTGCTGTGAAAATAAAGTTTCAGGAAATCTGCTTGCTCCTTTCTTATAGGAAATAGTTCAGCAATTAATTGAAAATAGCACAACATTCCGAGACAAGACAGAATTTGCTCAAGATAAATATATAAAAAGAAGAAAAAGAAGTAAGTAATTATGCTTTTAAAAGGATGGAAATACAAAATATTTTTCTAGATTTATAGAATGTATTATTTAAATATTTTTAAACTAGCTTTTTAAAACTGATGTTCTGTTTTTCTTCCCCAGATATGAAGCCATGATTACTGTTGTGAAGCCGTCCACCCGTATTCTTTCAGTTATGTATTATGCAAGAGAACCTGGAAAATTAAGTACGCTTTGTTTCCTTTCAAAAGTATAATTGGGGGAAAATATATCTTTAAGAAAGTCATGATTTTAAATAAAATGAAAATCTTGCTCATCTGCATAAAGTATCCTCCTACTTCATAAATTGTAAGTCCTTTTTACTATTGCCTCCAAAGCAATCAATAATCTTATCAACATCATTTTTATGAAAGAAACAAAACTGGAAAAATGATGGTTAAAATAGAAGACTTTGCTTAGCTAAAAATGAATACATTATTCTTTTTTCCTTAGCCACATGAGATATGATACACTCGCCCAGATGTTAACATTGGGAAATATCCGTGCTGGCAATAAAATGATTGTGATGGAGACGTGTGCAGGCTTGGTGCTGGGTGCAATGATGGAACGAATGGGAGGTAAGATTAATGTTTTCATGTTCATTAAAGCCCTACCATGATTTGAGTAGAGGGGTCTAAAGAATTCAAACTCATGGAAAGTGAGGTTGAGTTACTGGAAGTTAATGAAATGACTTGGGTGTCCCTGCACAGCTCCATTCTCTGGGAGCTTCCTCCACAGTCCTCTCCCAGCCTGAGCTGTGTTGGCATCCCCAGTGGCAGTGTCCTTTCCAGCTTCCATGTAGGTGGGGTGGTTCTGAAGCCTGTGACTGGCTAGGACTTCAGGACAGTGATTTCAGTAAACTCTTGGGTAGCTGGTGCTCATTTTATTGTCCTGAATTGAGGGGAGGGGATAGGGTGGGGAAAATACTAGGTATGTATTCTATCCGAGAAGAAAACAACACAGCCTGAATTGCCTATCCTTTCTCTGACCCTGTTGAAGATAAGAACTTTAACTGCCTGTTTAAAGATTGGCCCAGAGGAAAGCTGAGAGCCAGTCACCAACCAGGTGACTTACAAATTTGTAGGCTCACAGGGTTTTACTGTAGTGTCAGTGGGGGTACGCTTCTTTAAGACTTCCTGTGTACCTATTTGGAATTGTGTTACCTCCACTGTGAAGATACATAGAGTCCAGATGAACCTTCCTGAAGGGCTGCATCATCTTCAACCCCTGAACAACATAAAGCAGGGAAACTTTCACTCTCCATAACATGGCATGCCCTGAGGATTGCATAGTCAAGTCGCCTCCATTGAGCAGATGTCTGTTTCTTTTTTTCTTTTCAGGTTTTGGCTCCATTATTCAGCTGTACCCTGGAGGTGGACCTGTTCGGGCAGCAACAGCATGTTTTGGTTTTCCAAAATCTTTCCTCAGTGGTCTTTATGAGTTCCCCTCAACAAAGTGGACAGTCTCTTAAATGGAACATTTTCTGCCGAGATGTTGTCTTCAGAGCCGAAAGACAGTGCTTCAGTTGAAGAAAGTAATGGCACACTGGAGGAAAAACAGACTTCTGAACAAGAGAATGAAGATAACATAGCAGAGGCCCCAGAGAGCAATCACCCAGAAGAACAAGAAAGAATGGAAATTGTCTCTCAAGATCCAGACTATAAGGAGCCTAAAGAGAGTGGAAGTAAAAAGATTATGTAAGAATGTTAAGAGTTCCCACTGTCCTCATAATGCTTTCCCCACGTCTTCAGTTAACTTCATGTAAGCCTTGACTTTAAGAGCATCAGCTCCCAAGATAATAAGTATCAAAACAGGGAAAGAGTGTATGTGAGTATATGCATGTGTGATTTCATCTTTGGGATGGAACTTTAGGATACAGAAGCATTATATAGGTAGCTTCATGGTGGTTTTATAACAGCAGGGCTCTTATGTGTTTTCAACTTCCCTATAAATGATCTCCCTCTGTTGCTTTAGTTAAAGTTGATAATTATTGTTAAAATGTTTGGATAGACCAGTATTTCCAAAAACCTGACTCAGTATGTTGGTTTCTTATTTTTCTTCTTGAAGATTCAGGAAAAGCAGAGGAGGCAAGAAGAGCAGAAGAAAAGACATTTAGAGGCTGCTGCTCTGCTGAGTGAAAGAAACGCAGATGGGTGCGTTGATGAAAGATCACAGGCGATGTCTTGGTGTTCAAGGGTTCTGCTTCAGGCAGATTAGCACTCTCTGCTTATCTGCTTTGGAACAGGCATGATGCTTCTGTCTTGGATTTGTAAAGAAAGGAGACTGCATCTGACAGGGGTGGGAAATTGATTCTGCTGATTTCAGAGTTTTAAAAGATTGAAATTTCTCCAATGATAGCACATGATCAGATGAGCCGCAGGTGGGTGGGGCATTCCAGTTGATGTAATACTGGCTAAGGGCAAGGGCTAAGGAAAACCTGACGGGAGAGGTAGATTTGGGTATCTACAAAGCCAATATTACAATGTTGGATTTGTTTCCACATTCCTTCTTTTTTTTTTTTTTAATCAAGAATGTCATTAAATTCCACTTTGAGTTGCCAAGCGCCATGAGAGTTTATAATCCAATTTGTGTTTCTTAGAAAGTAATAATTCATGATTTTACTGTTTGGGATCTCTAGAATATTATATTTGAAACTCTTCCTTGTGTGAGTTATGCAAATAAATATCTGAATATTTTAGATGCATTTTAAAACCTGTGCTCTACCTTGGAACATAGAGAAATAATTTGTCTAACATTTTCTTGCAGTTTAATTGTAGCTAGTCGTTTCCATCCCACCCCACTACTACTGTCTTTGCTGGACTTTGTGGCTCCTTCAAGGCCATTCGTGGTCTACTGTCAGTATAAAGAGGTAATACTGAAATGGAAAGGACTGGAATTCTTACATCTGAACATTGTAGCCCTCAAAATAATTATTAATAGAACTCTGTTTATGCCTTTAGCCTCTGTTGGAGTGCTACACAAAACTTCGGGAAAGAGGAGGGGTCATCAACCTCAGGCTGTCAGAAACCTGGCTCAGAAATTACCAGGTACGTACATGTTCTTACAGCCAGTCCCTGGGAGCTACTCTCCTGGGTTGCCAGCTCGGCATAGTAGTGCCGAAAGCTGGGGATCTCCCTATTTCTATCTACAGAGATGAAGGAGTCTCATGTCTGTAACTCAGAGTGCCCTGATCTTTCCTGACCTTTTTTTCTTTTATCATGTCATGGTCAGTAACTCAAGTCCAGAGACACTTAAAATGCAGACAACTGTGCTTATGTTTCCCCAAGGCTTTGAGGGCACTGTACAGTGAATAACTGGTAATAGCAAAATTCCTCAGCTAACAAGAAGGTGACCCTTTCCTCTTTGCTGGGATGTCTTTGTAGCAAATGTTCAGGATTTCCTGGTGGAGTCTTTAAGTTCAGGTTCTCTGAAAGGTAGAAGTGTAAGAAATTTATTCGAGAAACACCTTTGAAAGATAAAGAGAGAGGGAGCAGGATTAGGCAGGGAGCGTTGCTAGATCATTATGCAGGTCTGATGCCTGTAACAGAGTTGGAGGACAAAGTGGGAGGAAGGGCTTGCGTGCTGTTCCGAGAAAGTCTCAGGATGTAAGGAACCCCAGAGCAGAGATTGCCCACTAGAGGAGTGCAGTATTGGACAGTTGTAGTACCCATGCTCAGCTATCAACTTGGAATAACCCATAGCCTCCATATTTGTGACTCTCAAATGCACACATCTTAAAGGAGCAGCAGCTAGAAGCTTTCTGTTGCTTCACCTCACAGCCAGTTCCCTCTTAGAGATCCGGGGCCGGGAGGTGGGGGGTGCACCTCCCTGACTGTCACAGGACCTGCCTTGCTTCCTGGACATCTTCCTTAATCCAGGATACTCTGCAGACCTGGAAAACCCTGCACATCATAGTAGTCATCTTATTTAGTTCTAGAAACAGGAGGAAATAATTTTTGACAAGAGTTAACGGGGTATCGGAGAAGAAAGGCTCTGGCTATATGTCTGTAGCTGCTTCACAGACCCAGCTCTGCTGTTGACCATGAAGCTTTCTGGAGCCAAGAGGGAGAAAGCCAGGCCCAGAGCACTATACAAATCAGTTGCCCTTTTACCTCCAGGAACTTGCTTCAGGTTTAAGAGAAATTATTTCACTTATATTTTTCAAAGAAAATCACTTAAATCAATGTCTATACTTTTATCTGCACTATTATGTGAAAGAAGGACCTCCTTAGGAATTGGTCTAATTGTTCTCTCTTCAAGAGAATCTGTGTCATTTAAATTCTGATTTCTAGCATGTGTATTGTTAGCATGGCTTTATCTGCTTAGGGAAACATGAATGTCTTTCTGTCTTGATTAGGTTTTGCCAGATCGAAGTCATCCCAAACTACTGATGAGCGGAGGTGGAGGGTACCTTCTCTCAGGCTTCACTGTTGCCATGGACAACCTTAAAGCAGACGCCAGTCTCAAATCTAGCACCAGCACTTTAGAATCTCACAAGACTGAAGAGCCAGCAGCTAAAAAAACGGAAATGCCCAGAATCTGACTCTTAACCTTTTAAAAATTGCTTTGATTTTTGTTCTCAGACATTATACAGTTAGTAAGTAAACCTTAAATGCCATTACTAATTGTGTTTTCATATCCTAAGAATAAGAACGTGTTTATACACCTGTTCCCAGGAAGGACATGTAAGCCTTTTGTCCACCTCTGACATAGCTAGGTTGGACTGTCAAAACCTTGAGCCAAAATACCTAAACCTGGGGTAAGCAGTGGTCTGGTATGTGGCCAGTTCTGTTTATTTCACAAAAATCCTTTAAGTTCTTTCAGTACTCTGTGCAAATTTCTTGAGAATTTAGAGATAAAAGAAATATATTTATACAAAATTTTGTTTATAGGTTAAGCTAAGTGGAATAACACACCATCAGTGAAACTTGGGTACTATAAAGAAGGAGTTTGTGCAAGAAATTTCCTCTTCATTACGTTCTCTTCAACCTAAGCAATATGAATGTGTGTGAGATTTACAGTACCAAAAATGTCCATCCTTTTCCTTTCAATGGAATAAACTTTTTAAAAATATTTTACTATTTTAATAGTTGATGACCTGGAAAAACTCTTGAGTATTTATTTTATTGCTGTTTTTGTCAATAGGTGTAGTAGGGTACTTCTTTGCATTAATTTGCCAAACCTCTCATTCTTTTGTTCAAAATAAAGTGACTAGAATTTTTATGTACTATTAAAGGAAGCAAATGGTTTTTTTCTCTCCCCAGAAACTTATGGAGATAGATAGATACATGTATGTGAATGTTGGTATATGCACATATATATATTTATGGACACACACATGCACATGGAGACAGAGAATGCACTGTCTATATGAACTATAGCAAAGTTTAGTGCAGGGCTTAAACCAGTCCTCATTGCATTAGTGTCACTCCTTGTCAAATGTACTATAAAGTGCCTTTTTGGTGATTATTAATGCTGGTTTGTTGAGCTCTGGCATGACTGGGGGTTAGCCTTTCTAAGCTCTGGAAAAAAGTGTAATCAAATTATTTTGGTCATCTGCTGCAGCCAAGAAAAATGTTTGAGGAAGTCAAGGCTCTTGTCCATTGATAATGTGAGTCTTGCTCATTAAACATGTTCATCATGTATGTTGTTAATGTCATTATAGAATAGATGTGGATCATCCAGCAAGGAGCATCTCAAAAAAAAGAAAGATTGCTCCTTCCTAATGTACTATTCTAAAAATGGCCAGTTATGAATACCAACAAGTACAGTTCTAATTCCTCTTTCTTAAAACAATTGCTTTTAAGGAATAAAAGCATTTTGTACTATGATCTGTCTGACTTATATTAATGATGCAGTTAGTGATGCCGCCTTCATTCGCTTTCAGCTGATTGTGACACATGGTCTATGTAAGAAAACATGCCTGGATTGGCATCTCACTGAACATGTCCATGAGAACAGTTGTCACCAGCATGCATCCAGTCAAGTCTGGTCAAAGAGAACACAATATATGCACAGACAGATTCAGTAGTGGCTGGTCTCCACTGGTCACTGTTGTTAGAACCATATCCTACTTGCAGCTCAACCAGCTTTCAAGTCCCATTTCATTCAGCTCAGTCTAGGGGTCTGCACTGCCAAGGCCCTGTTGTGCTCATATAGCTACCCTGGAGTTGACTTGTGAACTTATTGCACCAGGTTAAAAGTTAACTTTTACCTATTAATTTTTCTCTTTCATGTAATTTACTTAACCTTTGAGTACTAATGATTTAATTCAGTGGTTTGAAGATTTAGTGTGCACCAGAATCCCCTCGTGGGCTTATTAAAACACAGATTGCTGAGCTCCACTGAATTTCTAAGTAAGTTTGAGATGGGGCAGAAAATGCACATTTCTAAGTTTCCAGGTGACACTGGTGCTGCTGTCCCATAACCAACTACTTGAGAAACATTTATGTGTGGACACCCAAATCACACGTGTCTTGTTTGTAAAATGGACATCACCTTTGGAGCAGATAAATGAGTAATTCTATGGCTACTGGACATCCAGTCACCAGGAGAGTTATGTGAAATAGCACTTTAATGGGTGGCCATCAAGAAGTAAAGACAATCATTAATAATGTCCATCATACTCCATTTGATTAGGGTACTTGGAAATATAATATGTTAATTAGATTTTTTTTTTTAGCTTAAAGGTATACTATAATTGTATTATAAAAACATCTCAGTTGTGGATGTGACTGGTGATAGAAGCAAGGTCCGATGCTGTAAAGAGCAATATTGCGTAGGAACCTGGAATGTTAGGTCCATGAATCAAGGCAAATTAGAAGTGGTCAAACAGGAGATGGCAAGAGTGAATGTCAACATTCTAGGAATCAGCAAACTAAAATGGACTGGAATGGGTGAATTTAATTCAAATGACCATTATATCTACTACTGGGGGCAAGAATCCCTTAAAAGAAATGGAGTAGCCATTGTGGTCAACAAGAGTCCAAAATGCAATACTTGGATGCAATCTCAAAACAACAGGGTGACCTCTGTTCATTTCCAAAGCAAACCATTCAATAACACAGTGATCCAAGTCTATGCCCCAACCAGTAATGCCAAAGAAGCTGAAGTTGAACGATTCTGTGAAGACCTACAAGACCTTTTAGAACTAACACCCAAAAAGATGTCCTTTTCATTATAGGGGACTGGAATGTAAAAGTAGGAAGTCAAGAAACACCTGGAGTAACAGGAAAATTTGGCTTTGGAATGTGGAATGAAGCAGGGCAAAGGCTAATAGAGTTTTGCCAAGAGAATGCACTGGTCATAGCAAACACCCTCTTCCAACAACACAAGAGAAGACTCTACACATGGACATCACCAGATGGTCAACACTGAAATCAGACTGATTATATTCTTTGCAGCCAAAGATGGAGAAGCTCTATACAGTCAGCAAAAACAAGACCGGGAGCTGACTGTGGCTCAGATCATGAACTCCTTATTACCAAATTCAGACTCAAATTGAAGAAAGTAGGGAAAACTGCTAGACCATTCAGGTATGACCTAAATCAAATCCCTTATGATTATACAGTGGAAGTGAGAAAGAGATATAAGGGCCTAGATCTGATAGAGTGCCTGATGAACTATGGACAGAGGTTCGTGACACTGTACAAGAGGCAGGGATCAAGACCATCCCCATGGAAAAGAAATGCAAAAAGCAAAATGGCTGTCTGAGGAGGCCTTACAAATAGCTTGAAGAGAAGTGAAAAGCAAAGGAGAAAAGGAAAGATATAAGCATCTGAATAGAGTTCCAAAGAATAGCAAGGAGAGAGAAAGCCTTCCTCAGTGATCAATGCAAAGAAATAAAAGAACAGAATGTGAAAGACTAGAGATCTCTTCAAGAAAATTAGAGATACCAAGGGAACATTTCATGCAAAGATGGACTCGATAAAGGACAGAAATGGTATGGACCTAACAGAAGCAGAAGACATTAAGAAGAGGTGGCAAGAATACACAGAAGAACTGTACAAGAAAGATCTTCACGACCAAGATAATCACAAAGGTGTGATCACTCACCTAGAGCCAGACATCCTGGAATGTGGAGTCAAGTGGGCCTTAGAAAGCATCACTACAAATAAAGTTAGTGGAGGTAGGTAATGGAATTCCAGTGGAGCTATTTCAAATCCTGAAAGATGATGCTGTGAACGTGCTGCACTCAATATGCCAGCAAATTTTGGAAAACTCAGCAGTGGCCACAGAACTGGAAAAGGTCAATTTCATTACGATCTCAAAGAAAGGCAATGCCAAAGAATGCTCCAACTACCGCACAATTGCACTTATCTCACACACTAGTAAAATAATGCTCAAAATTCTCCAAGCCAGGCTTCAACAATATGTGAACTGTGAACTTCCAGATGTTCAAGCTGGCTTTAGAAAAGGCAGAGGAACCAGAGATCAAATTACCAACATCCACTGTATCATCAAAAAAGCAAGAGAGTTCCAGAAAACATCTGTTTCTGCTCTATTGACTATGCCAAAGCCTTTGTGTGGATCACAATAAACTGGAAAATTCTGAAGGAGATGGGAATATCAGAGCACCTGACCTGCCTCTTGAGAAACCTAAATGCAGGTCAGGAAGCAACAGTTAGAACTGGACATGGAACAACAGACTGGTTCCAAATAGGAAAAGGAGTACATCAAGGCTGTATATTGTCACCCTGGTTGTTTAACTTCTGTGCAGAGTACATCATGAGAAATGCTTGGCTGCAAGAAGCAGAAGCTGGAATCAAGAATGCTGGGAGAATTATCAATAACCTCAGATATGCAGATGACATCACCCTTATGGCAGAAAGTGAAGAGGAACTAAAAAGCCTCTTGATGAAAGTGAAAGAGGAGAGTGAAAAAGTTGGCTTAAAGCTCAACATTCAAAAACAAAGATCATGGCACCTGGTACCACCACATCATGGGAAATAGATGGGGAAACAGTGGAAACAGTGTCAGACTTTATTTTGGGGGCTCCAAAATCACTGCAGGTGGTGACTGCAGCCATGAAATTAAAAGGCGCTTATTCCTTGGAAGAAAAGTTATGACCAACCTAGATAGCATGTTGAAAAGCAGAGACATTACTTTGCCAACAAAGGTCCATCTAGTCAAGGCTATGGTTTTTCCAGTAGTCATGTATGGATGCGAGAGTTGGACTGTGAAGAAAGCTGAGCACCGAAGAATTGACGCTTTTGAACTGTGGTGTTGGAGAAGACTCTTGAGAGTCCCTTGGACTGCAAGGAGATCCAACCAGTGCATTCTAAAGGAGATTAGCCCTGGGTGTTCCTTGGAAGGAATGATGCTAAAGCTGAAACTCCAATACTTTGGCCACCTGATGCGAAGAGTTGACTCACTGGAAAAGACTCTGATGCTGGGAGGGATTGGGGGCAGGAGGAAGAGGGGACGACAGAGGATGAGATGGCTGGATGGCATCACTGGCTTGATGGACGTGAGTTTGAGTGAACTCCGGGAGTTGGTGATGGACAGGGAGGCCTGGCGTGCTGCGATTCATGGGGTCGCAAAGAGTCGCACACAACTGAGCTACTGAACTGAACTGAACTGAAAATTGTATGAAGCAATTTTTTCCAGCTTTATTGAGCTATAACTGACATAATATTCTGAAACTTAAGGTGTTAGTGTATTGATTTAATACACATATATTGCAGAATTATTATCACCATAGCATTAACTAACACCTCCACCTGTGACATAATTACCATTTTGTAGGGATGGGGGAAAAACATTAAAATTTTTCTCTCAAAGAGCCTGTACAAGGCTGGCCAAAGCACATCGGGAGCATGCTCTGAGGCTGCTGGGCCCCAGCTGCCACCTTGGACATTAAATTTTTAGAAGTTATCAAACTTTTCTGTGCAGTTCTACCAGAAATTCAGAAACCTGAATGGAAAATCCAGTTTAGAGAGAAGGTTCGAAGGATTGCTATAACTCTCTTCATATTCTTAGTATGTTGTCAGATGCCACTCTTTGGAATCATGTCATCACATTCTGTAGATCCTTTGTACTGTATGAGAGTTATTTTTGCATCCAAAGAGGAACTCTATGGAATTGGTTATCTCCCCAGTTGTTACATCTGTTTGATCATACAGTTAGCTGGAACCAAAATCACTGAAATTGGAGTACACTCAGTGGAGCTCAGTGGAGTTCAGGAATTTGGTACAATCAGGAATTTGGTACAGTCATTACTATTGGGCAAGCCATGGTTGTATGTATGTCATGATGGCCACGTATGAGGATCTGCTGAAACGGGTGCTGGAATCTGTCTCCTTACCACTCAGGATGTTTTCTCAGACTTGGTCTCTTACCTGTGCTGTCAGCCAGGTGGCCGTCATGATGGTAGCACTGCCTGCATGTGGGTGTCAGCTTGGTCACATTTACATTGTTCCTTATGTCACTGGGTTACGTACATTGTTGCTACAACATGCTGTTGAGTTTGATTGCTATTTAAAATGTCTCCCAACAGTCTGCTGTAATTTGTTATTGAAATAAAGTTACTGTGTATAAACAGAGGCACAGAGCAAGCCAGATGATAAAGATCTAAGTCTAAACTTTTTTATAAACAGACAGTAAAAATTCTTTGTAATGGGTTAAAAACGCATACTCTCAACAACTTTTAGGTGTATAATTATGATTAACTATAATCACCATTTTTTTGTTGTCCAGTCGCTAAGTCATGTCCAACTTTTTTCAACCCCATCCATGTACTGTAGCATGCTAGGCTTCCCTGTCCCCCACTATCTCCCAGAGTTTGCATCCACATCTGTTGAGTCAGTGGATACTGTCTAGCCATCTCATCCTCTGCTGCCCTCTTTTCCTTTTGCCCTTGTTCTTTTCCAGCATCAGGGTCTTTTCCAGCGAGTCAGCTGTTCGCATCAGGTGGCCAAAGTATTGGAGCTTCAGCTTCAGCACCAGTCTTTCCAATGAATATTCAGGGTGATTTCCTTTAGGATTGACTGGTTTGATCTTGCAGTCCAAGGGACTCTCAAGAATCTTCTCCAGCACCACAATTCTAAAGCATCAATTATTTAGTCTTCTTTATAGTCCACCTCTCACATTTGTACATGACTACTGGAAAAACCATAGCTTTGACTATACATATCTTTGTCAGCAAAGTGATGTCTTTGCTTTCTAATATGCTGTCTAAATTTATCAAAGCCTTCCTTCCAAGGAGCAAGTGTCTTAATTTTATGACTGCCACCACTGTGTGAAGTGATTTTGGACCCCAAGAAAGTAAAATGTCACTGCTCCCACTTTTTCTCCTTCTATTTGCTATGAAGTGATGGGACCAGATGCCATGGTCTTAGTTCTGTGAATTTTGAGTTTTAAGCCAGCTTGTTCACTCTCTTCTTTCACCTTCATCAAGCGGCTGTTTAATTCCTCTTCACTTTTTGCCATTAGAGTGGTATGCTCTTCATATCTGAGGTTGTTGCTGTTTCTCCCGGTGATCTTGACAGTTACCATCAGTTCAGTTCAGTTCACTCACTCAGTCGTGTCCTACTCTTTGTGATCCCATGAATCGCAGCACGCCAGGCCTCCCTGTCCATCACCAACTCCTGGAATTCACTCAGACTCACTTTCATTGAGTCAGTGATGCCATCCAGCCATCTCATCCTCTGTTGTCCCCTCTTCCTCCTGCCCCCAATCCCTCCCAGCATCAGAGTCTTTTGCAATGATTCAACTCTTCGCATCAGGTGGCCAAAGTACTGGAGTTTAAGCTTTAGCATCATTCCTTCCAAAGAACACTCAGGGCTGATCTCCTTTAGAATGGACTGGTTGGATCTCCTTGCAGTCTAAGGGACTCTCAAGAGTCTTCTCCAACACCACAGTTCAAAAGCATCAATTCTTCGGTGCTCAGCTTTCTTCACAGTCCAACTCTCACATCCATACATGACCACTGGAAAAACCATAGCCTTGACTAGATGGACCTTTGTTAGCAAAGTAATGTCTCATGCTATCTAGGTTGGTCATAACTTTTCTTCCAAGGAGTAAGTGTCACCATGCTCTACATTAATTCCCCAGAATGTATTCATGTTAGAACTAAAAGCTTGTACCTTTTGACCAGTATCTCCCCCATCTCCTGCACCCACCAGCTCCTGGCAACCACCTGTTTTTAAGAGAAGTTTATTGGATTTGTTACATTATTGCTTCTGTTGTTTTTATGTTCTGGTTTTTGTTTTTTTAGTTTTTTTTTTTTTTTTTTTGGCCACTAGGCATAGGATCTTAGCTCCTCCACCAGAGTTTGAACCCACACTCTCTGCATTGGAAGGTGAAGTCTTAACCACTGCACCACCAAGGTCCCCAGAAACCACCATTTTACTTTGTTTCTATGAGTTTTATATTTTTGGATTCCACATAAAAGTGACATAGTATTCACCTTTAGCTTATTTCAGTTAGTATAATGCCTTCAAGATCTATCCATGTTGTCACAAATAGCAGGATTTCTCTCCTCATTGCTGAATGATATACCACTGTGTATAATACATACCACATCTACCCGTTCATCTGGTGGCAGACATTTAGGTTGTTTCCGTTATCTTGTCTATTGCAAATAATGCTGCAATGAACATGGAAGTGCAAATACCTCTTTGAGATACTAATTTCATTTTCTTCAGAAACATATTCAAATATAAAAAGTCTATACATTTTTACACTCCTCCCACATTTTGTATTTTTGATATTTTGTCCTTTTCATGTGCCATTTCCAGTTTCACTTTCAAGTACTGGAAGTGAAGTCACTCAGTCATGTCCAACTCTTTGCGACCCTGGGGACTGTAGCCCACCAGGCTCCTCTGTCCATGGGATTCTCCAGGCAAGAATACTGGAGTGGATTGCCATTTCCTTCTCCAGGGGGTCTTTCCGACCCAGGGATCAAACCCAGGTCTCCCGCATTACAGGCAGACGCTTTAACCTCTGAGCCACCAGGGAAGCCCACAAAGTACTGAAGCATGTCCTAAAAATCTGATTACTAAGCCTCACCTTGTTCTACTGTTCCTGATTTTGGACTCTATAGAAAGGATCTGATTGCATCTGATGTTTTTTACTTGAAATAGAATGTTGCCTCTGGGCTAGTGATTGGGACATTTCATTTTCAAACTGCCAGAAAGTTAACAAGGCACTAAAGAAACTGTTTCAAAATGTGGGTGGGCTCAATGTGTTCTTTGTTTGGTCTGCTTTGTGTTATCGTTCTAAAGCAGCACACTTGGAAAAGTAGAGAAATTAATCCAGAGGGTGGAAGTGAGAGTCTTTTACCTTCTGGGAATGCTTCCCCAAAGAAATAAGTATAAATAATGTGTCCTTAGTTCTTTTTCATCACCTGTGAGTGATAGACTAAGGCAGAAAGGAGGCAAAAATAAGAAAGTATATGATTGCTTTAACAAATCACACTCAGTCTGGTGCATGCCCTTTCTTTTTTTTTTTTTTGGCTAAAAAGTTTTTTAAAGTTGGGAGGAGCAAAAAAATAATTTTGTGACATGTGAAAATTACATGAAATTCAAATTGTGGCACCCATAAATGAAGTTTTATTAGAACACAACTAGGCTAATTTGCCCAAGTACTATCTGTCCATGGCTGCTTCCATGCTATGGCCAAACTGAATAGCTATGACAGAGAGCATATGGCCCTTGCAGCCTAAAATATGTGCCATCTGTCCCTTCAGGAAGAGTGTGTGGACCACAGATTTAAGTGAAGTGGTTAATACAACAGGAGAACAGCATTTCGGAGTGCAGCGGGAACTGGTTTGGAGCAAGCGAAGAAGTGGCGCTAGGGCCCCAGACATGGTCGAGGGGGCAGTCAAGAGGCGATAGCTTTGCCCCAACAACTGGGGAACTGCAAACATTCAAAGAATATGGAGATATAGGATTAATCTGGTTTGGAGAAGAGGGTATGACTCAACTAATGTAGATGCAAAAATAAGATTCCTTTGGATGCTTTAGTGTTTTTTAAAAATTAATTTATCTTAATTGGAGGATAATTACTTTACAATATTGTGATGTTTTTGCCATACATTGACATGAGTCAGTCACAGGTGTACTTGTGTCCTCCATCCTGAACACCACTTTCACCTCCCTCCCCACTCCATCCCTCTGAGTTGTCCCAGACCACCACAGCTTTGAGTGCCCTGCTTCACGCATCAAAATTGCACTGGTCATCTATTTTACATACGGTAAATACATGTTTCAAAGCTATTGTCTCATATTATCACACCCTTACCTTCTCCCACATAGTCCAAAAGTCTGTTATTTACATCTGTCTCTCTTTTGCTGTCTTGCATATAGGGTCATCGATACCATCTTTCTAAATTCCATATATATGTGTTAATCTGTTTCTCTTCTGACTTAATTCACTCTGTATAATAGGCTCCAGTTTCATCCCCCTCATTAGAACTAACTAATGTATACCCATGGCTGATTCATGTCAATATATGGCAAAAACCACCACAATATTGTAAAGTAATTAGGCTCTAATTAAAATAAATTAATTTAAAAATAAAAAAAGGAACTGACTCAAATGCATTGTTTTTTATAGCTGAGTAATATTCCATTGTGTATATGTACCACGATTTCCTTATCGATTCATCTGCTGATGAACATCTAGATTCCTGGCTATTATAAACAGTGCTGCAGTGAATATTGGGGTACATGTGTCTCTTTCAGTTCTGGATTCCTCAGTGTGTATGCCCAGCAGTAGGATTGCTGGGTCATAAGGCAGTTCTATTTCCAGTTTTCTATGGAATCTCCACACTGTTCTCCACAGTGGCTATACTAGTTTGCATTCACACCAACAGTATAAGAGGGTTCTTTTACTCCACACTCTCTCCAGAATTTATTGTTTGCAGACTTTTTGATGGCAGCCATTCTGACCAGCATGAGATGATACATTTTGGTTTTGATTTACATTTCTCTGATAATGAGTGGTGTTGAGCATCTTTTCATGTGTTTGTTAGCCATCTGCCTGTCTTATTTGGAGAAATGTCTTGTTTAGTTCTTTGCCCATTTTTTTGATTGGGTCGTTTATTTTTCTGGTATTGAACTACATGAGCTGCTTGTATATTTTGGAGGTTAACTGTCAGTTGCTTCATTTGCTATTATTTTCTCCCATTCTGAAGGCTGCCTTTTCACCTTGCTTATAGTTTCCTTCGTTGTCTAAAAGCTTTGACGTTTAACTAGGTATCCTTTGGGGTTTTGTTTTGTTTTGTTTTTATTTCCATTACTCTAGGAGGTGGGTCATAGAGGATCTTGCTGTGAGTTATGTCAGAGAGTGTTCTGCCTATGTTTTCCTCTAAAGAGTTTTATAGTTTTTGATCTTACATTTAGATCTTTAATCCATTTTTAGTTTATTTTTGTGTATGGTGTTAGGAAGTGTTCTAGTTTCATTCTTTTACAAGTGGTTGACCAGTTTTCCCAGCACCACTTATTAAAGAGATTGTCTTGTCTCCATTGTATATTTTTGTCAAAGATAAGGTGCCCATAGGTGCCTGATTTATCTCTGGGCTTTCCATCTTGTTCCATTGATCTGTATTTCTGTCTTTGTGCCAGAACCATATCGTCTTGATGACTGCAGCTTTGTAGTATAGTCTGAAGTAAGGAAGGTTGATTCCTCCAGTTCCATTCTTCTTTCTCAAGACAACTTTGAGATTTTTTGTATTTCCATACAAATTGTGAAATTATTGTTCCAGTTCTATGAAAAATACCATTGGTAGCTTGACAAGAATTACACTGAATCTATAGATTACTTTGGGTAGTATACTCATTTTCACTATACTGATTTTTCCAACCCATGAACATGGTATATTTCTCCATCTATTTGTGTCCTCTGATTTCTTTCATCAATGTTTTATAGGTTTCTATATATGTCTTTTGTTTCTTTAGGTAAATTTATTCCTAAGTATTTTATTCTTTTCATTGCAATGGTGAATGGAATTAATTCCTTAATTTCTCTTTCTATTTTCTCATTGTTTATATATAGGTATGAAAGGAATTTCTGTGTATTAATTTTATATCCTGAAACTTTACTATATCTATCAATTAGCTCTAGTAATTTTCTGGAGATGTCTGTAGGGTTGTCTATGTAGAGGACCATGTCATCTGCAAACAGTGAGAGTTTTACTTCTTCTTTTCCTATCTGGATTCCTTTTATTTCTTTTTCTTCTCTGATTACTGTGGTTAGGACTTCCAGAACTATGTTGAATAGTAGCGGTGAGAGTGGGCACCCTCATTTTGTTCCTGATTTTAGAGGAAATACTTTCAATTTTTGCCATTGAGGATAATGTTTGCTGGGAGGTTGTCATATATGACTTTTATTATGTTGAGGTATGTTTCTCTATGCTTGCTTTCTGGAGAGTTTTTATTGTAAATGGGTGTTGAATTTTGTCAGAGGCTTTCTCTGCATCTATTGAGACAGTCATATGATTTTTATCTTTCAATTTGTTAATGTGATGTATCACATTGATTGATTTGCAAATATTGAAGAATCCTTGCATCCCTGGGATAAAGCCCTCTTGGTCATGATTTTAATATGTTGTTGGATTCTGTTTGCTAGGATTTTGTTAAGGATTTTTGCATCTATGTTCATCAGTGATATTGGCCTATAGTTTTCTCTTTTGTGGCATCTTTGTCTGGTTTTGGTATTAGGGTGATGGTGGCCTCATAGAATGAGTTTGGAAGTTTACCTTCCTCTGCAATTTTCTGGAAGAGTTTGAGTAGGATAGGTGTTAGCTCTTCTCAGAATTTTTGGTAGAATTCACCTATAAAGACATTTGCTTCTGGGATTTTGATTTTTGGAAGATTTTTATTACAGCTTCAATTTCCGTGCTCATGATGGGTCTGTTAAGATTTTCTGTTTCTTCTTGGTTCAGTTTTGGAAGTTTTCTAAGTTTCTATAGTTTTCTAAGAATTTGTCCATTTCTTCCAGATTGTTCATTTTATTGGCATATAATTGCTCTCAGTAGTCTTTTATGATCTTTTGTATTTCTGTGTTGTCTGTTGTGATTTTTCCATTTTCATTTCTAATTTTATTGATTTGCTTCTTCTCCCTTTTTTTCTTGATGAGTCTGGCTAATGGTTTGTTTATTTATCTTCTCAAAGAACCAGTTTTTAGTTTTGTTGATTTTTGTTATAGTCTGCTTCATTTCTTTTTCATTTATATCTGCTCTGATTTTTATGATTTTGTTCCTTCTACTAACTTTGGGATTCTTCTTTTCTTTTTCTAGTTGCTTTAGGTATAAAGTTAGGTTATATATTTCATGTTTCTCTTGATTCTTGAGGTCAGCTTGTATTGCTATGAATCTCCCTCTTAGCACTGCTTTTACTGAATCCCATAGGTTTGGGGTTATCATGTTTTCATTTTCATTTGTTTCTATGCATGCTTTTATTTCCTTTTGATTTCTTCCATGATCTGTTGGTTATTCAGAAGTGTGTTATTTAGCCTCCATATGTTTGTATTTTTAATAGTTTTTTTCCTGTAGTTGACAACTAATCTTACCTCATTGTGATCAGAAAAGATGCTTGAAATAATTTCAATTTTTTTTTAATTTACCAAGGCTAGATTTATGGCCCAGAATGTGATCTATCCTGAAGAATGTACCATGTGCACTTGAGAAAAAGGTGAATTCCATTGTTTTGGGGTGAAATGCCCTCTAGATATCAATTAGGTCTAACTGGTCCATTGTATCATTTAGAGCTTGTGTTTCCTTGCTAATTTTCTATTTGGTTGATCTATCCATAGGTGTGAGTGGGGTATTAAAGTCCCCCACTATTATTGTGTTATTGTTAACTTCCCATTTCATACTTGTTAACATTTGCCCTATGTATTGAGGTGCTCCTATGTTGGGTGCATATATGTTTATAATTGTTATATTTTGTTATATTTTGTTCTTGGATTGTCCTTTGTCACTTATCATGATCTTTATTTCAAAGTCTATTTTATCTGATATGAGTAATGCTATTACTGCTTTCTTTTGGTCCCCATTTGCATGAAATATCTTTTTCAAGCCCTTCACTTTCAATCTGTATGTGTCCCTCGGTTTGAAGTGGTTCTCTTGTAGACAGCATACATAGGAGTCTTACTTTTGTATACATTTGGCCAGTCTTTGTCTTTTGGTTGGAGCATTTAACCCATTTACATTTAAGGTAATTATTGATAAGTATGATCCTATTACCATTTACTTTGTTGCTTTGGGTTCATTTTTATTTTATTTTATTTATTTTTTAAGGTGTTTTAGTCTTGCCTTTATTTTAATACTGTTAACTTTTTATTACAATTTTAATAACAGCTTGAACAGATTTAAGGGAATCTTTTTTTCATACAAAATTCTCTGTTCTCTGCAGACTACTTTATAGTTACTGATTGAATAGGAAAAGTAAGAAATCATGTGGCACTTCAGTAGACTACTTTTCAGTTGTATAAACTACTTTTTCAGTTTCACATTCACGTCCATTATTTTGCTGACTTCTTAGAATGGTCTATAAAAGTAGATAGGTTGTAAATGAAACCAAAAGCAAAGTAAGAAAAACTAAAATGAACTTCTAGGGGGCAAAAAAACAATATGTTGAAAAGCTAACCTACAGAGACAGACAAAAATATATGCAAACTATGTGTTTAACAAAAAGTTAATATCCAAAATATATAAAGAATTATACAACTCAATAGTAAAGAAGCAAGTAATTCAATTAAAAATTGTACAAATAACAAGAAAAATTCAGTAACTATATATAGTGACAGATGTTAACTAGACTTACTGTAGTGATCATTCTTTAATATACACAAATGTCACATCATTATGATGTACACCTGAAACTAATATAATGTTATATGTCAATTATACAACCCACTCCAGTATTCTTGCCTTGAGAATTCCATGGACAGAGGAGTCTGGCAGGCTACAGTCCATGGGGTCTGGGTTCATTTTTATAAACCTTTACTGTGTTTCCTGTCTAGAGAAGATCCTTTAGCATTTGTTGACGAGCTGGTTTGGTGGTGCTGAATTCTCTCAACTTTTACTTGTCTGTAAAGCTTTTGATTTCTCCTTCATTTCTGAATGTGATCCTTGCTGAGTAGAGTAATATTTGTTGTAGGTTTTTTTCTTTCTTCAGCTTTAAGTATGTCCTGCCATTCCCTTCTGGCCTGAAGAGTTGCTACTGAAAGATCAGATGTTATCTTATGGGGATTCCCCTTGTGTGTCATTTGTTGCTTTTCCCTTTTAATATTTGCTCTTTGTGTTTGATCTTTGTTAGTTTGTTAATATGTGTCTTGGGGTGTTTTGCCTTGGGTTTATCCTGTTTAGGACTCCTTGGGTTTCTTGGATTTGTGTGGCTATGTCCTTCCCCATATTAGAAAAGTTTTCAATTATTATCTCCTCAAATATTTTCTCCTGCCCTTTCTTTATGTCTTCTTCTGGAACACCTATGATTCAAATGTTAGAGCATTTGACATTGTCCCAGATATCTCTGAGATTGTCCTCATTTCTTTAATTCTTTTTCTTTTTTCCTCTCTGCTTCATTTATTTCTACCATTATATCTTCTACCTCACTTATCCTCTCTACTGCCTATTCTACTGTTGGTTCCCTCCAGAGTGCTTTTGATCTCAGTTGTTGCATTACTCATTATTGATTGATTCTTCATTTCCTCTAGGTCCTTGTTAAACATTTCTTGCATCTTCTCAATCCTTCTCTCTGTTGTATTTATCTGTAATTCCATTTGTTTTTAAGATTTTGGGGTCATCTTTACTATCATTATTCTGAATTCTTTTCAGGTAGACTTCCTATCTCCTCCTCTTTTGTTTGGCTTGGTGGGCATTTATCATGTTCCTTCACCTGCTGAATATTTCTCTGCCTTTTCATTTTGTTTAAATTGCTGTGCCCTTTCTGCAGACTGGCAGATCATTGTTCCTCTTAATTGTTGAGTCTGCTCCCTGTGGGTGGGATTGTACTAACGGCTTGTCAAGGTTTCCTCATTGGGGGAGCTTATGTCTGTGTTCTAGTGGGTGGAGCTGGATCTCTCTTCTCTGGAGTGCAATGAAGTGTCCAGTGGTAAGTTTTGGGATGTTTATGGGTTTGGCATGACTTTGGGCAGCCCATCTTTTAATGTTCAGAGTTGTGTTACTGTTTTGTTGGAGAATTAATGTGCTATGTCTTGCACTGGATCTTGTTGGCTCTTGGATGGAGCTTAGTTTCAGTGTGGGTGTGGAGACTTTGGGGTGAACTCTTGTCTATTAATGTTCCCTGTAGTCAGGAGTTCTCTGATGTTCTAAAGTTTTGGAGTTAAGCCTCCTGCCTCTGGCATTTGGTCTTTCTTTTACAGTAGCCTCAAGACTTCTCCATCCATACAGCATAGAAGATAAAGCCCCTAGGTTATTTGTGAAACAATTCTCCACAGCCAGAAATACTCAGAGAGATTCACAGAATTATATAGAGAAGAGAAGAAGGAGGAGGAAGATAGATGTGACCAGGAGAAGAAAAGGGGTGTCAAAAGGAGAGAGAGCAATCTAGCCAGTAATCAAATCTCTAGGTGCTCTCCACAGCCTGGAACACCCAGAGAGATTCACAGCATTATGCAGGGAAGAGAAGAGGGAAAAAGGAAAGAGAGCTAAACTGTAGGAGAAAAGAGAGAGTCAAAAGGGGAGAGAGCAATAAAGCTGATAACCAAATCCCTAAGTGAAAATGGATATTGAAGATTAGATTCTTAGACATATAAAATCAATAACAAATATCAAAAAGCAAAGATTAAAAACTTAGAAGAGAGGTTAGACTCAAAATCCAATATAAAAACCCACAAAAATTAAAAATATATGGAATTTGTTTTTTTAAAATAGGAGGGTTTTTTTTTTCTGGAAAGGTAATAGTAGGCTAGAAAAATGAAAGTTGAAGGAATAATAAAGAACTAAATTTTTTTTTAACTGATAATAGTAAAAATATATCTGAGAATTTCTCTGGAGCTGTTGTGGACAGTGTGGGGTCAGTTCAGTGTCAGATAGTCCCTTGTTCTGGCTTGTAATTGTTCCCAAGTTCTATGTTGCCCCTCAAATGCACACTCTCAGCATTTACTGCAGGGTTTTAACCTGTTGCAGCTCTTCCCCAGGCGGTTCTCCCTTCTTTGCTTATTTTGGCTTCCTCTGTTTGCAAGTCTCTTCAGTGTCTAATTTCCACCCTGACACGAGGGGGCCAAGGTGGCCACATACTCAGGTTCACTTGTTCAGTAATGCTATGGAGAGGGAGGGACACTGCAAAGAAATATTGCTGGCATGTTGGGGAGTGCTTGCAGTGGATGAACCATACTGGGTTTGCCATAGCCAAAGGTGGCGCATACTTCCCAGGTCCACACTACTCAGGTTCTAGGGTGCTCTGCAAGGGCACTGTCCCAGGTGAGCTCTGTATTTTGTGCACTTCCCACATCTAAGCTGCTCGGTTTCTTGGGTGCTCCACAAGAGCACAGACCCAGATGGGCTGTGCTTTTGTATCCTTCCCAGGTCCAACCACTCAGGCCACCGGGTGCTTGGCGAGCTCACTGTCCCAGGTGGGCCATGCATCTTATTCACCTGCCCAGTCACAGCCACTCACTTTCCTGGGTGTGCCACGAGAGCACAGTCCCAGGCATGCTGTGTGTCTCCTCTGGGGAGCTGATCTCAGGCTGTGATACTCCTGGCAGATGTCAACCATCCAGGATCCCAGGAAGACGTGGTTAGCAACTAGGAGTCTGCTTACGGTCTGATGGAAGATGTGGTCTCTGGGGCAGAGATTATAGCAGCCCTCGCCTTCTGGTTCTGGTTGTTGCACGTCTGCCTCCCCTGCCTCTGGGGATGAGGATTTTCCTTGTTTCATGTCTTAGACTTTTGGCTGTGAAACATGTGGGATCTTATCTCCCCAACCAGGGATCAAACCCACACCCCCTGCACTGGAAGGTGAAGACTCGACCACTAGACTGCCAGGAAGTCCCTGGATGCTTCAGTACTTGATAGTGAAACTGGAAATGGCAGAATCCAGTTCTTCTAACATTACTGGAGTTGATAGTTTTTCAGAAATATTATAAAGAAAGAAGGTTTATCTAACATTAAGTTGAAAATAGACTTTTTTTTTTGGCCATGCCATACGACATGTGAGATCTTATTTCCCTGACCAGGGATTGAACCTGCACCCCCTGCCTTGGAAGCCCAGAGGCTTAACCATTGAACAGCCAGGGAAATCCCAAAGGCAAAAGACTTTTGAATCTTTTTACAAAGCTGTCTCAGTTTCATATTAGTATTGCCAGAGGGATATTGATGCCATAAAACTTAATCCTGACAGTGCAATTGAGAAGATGAAGCATGATCTTTCCAGAATGTTGAAAAGTGATTGACTTCTTTCCTAATAGCCTCATATAATTTAACCAAAAATTGTTGCTAAATGAATTCAGTGAAGGAATTGAACTTTCAAAAGACTACTGACAGCCAAATTCAGCTTTGGAGGCAGATCTGGAAACTGTTGCAGCACTGGTTTTCTAAAATATGTGAGACTTTTTATTGGACAAATTCAGTTAACTTTTAAAAGAAGCTCTTACATCAAAGTATGCCTGACACAAAATCCAAGTGCAAATAAATGCTTAGTAAGCACACAAGATGTACACATTGAATAGATAGAATGGGTTGGTAAAAAAAAAATAATAATGAGCATGTAAGTGGTTGGGTTTTAGAAATAAACCAAGAATAATTTAAATTTTTCTTTGTATTTAAAATGTAAATCTTTTTTCTTTCTGAGTAAAAAGTAATTCCTGTAACTATTGAAATATTTTAAAACTTTAAAGCAGTAAATGAATGTACAGGGGCAAGGGGAGATATAAAGTGAAATCCACAGCTTTTTCTCAGTCCTCTAAACCTATTGGCAGCATTTGACCCCCCTCTGTGACAGTTTTCCTCTCCTGGTTCCCTGCTTCCTTTTCAGCCTTTCTTCCTCCATCTCTGTTGCTGGTTCTTCTTCATCTCTGTGATGAATGCTTAGGAGAACATTAGTGTGCCCCAAGGCAAAGAACTGCACCTTTTCCCTTTTTGTCTACACTTGCTCCTTGGTTGTAGAAAGTTCAAGGGATTGGATGTAAGAAAAAGAACCATGAGGTGGCAGGAGCACACACTTTCTGGATGATAATGATACTCTGATGAGTTTGCAAGGGCAGGGAGGGAGAGGTGTCCCTCACAGCAGGAATCTGTCCAGAAGCTACACCAAGGTGGTTGCTACTGGAGGGGAGGAGGGCAAGGAAAATCCCAGGGAGAGGGGAATCAGAGTGGTGCCTCTGGTGTTTAGGTAATGTCATTCAGCAGCGTAGCAGAAAGTCCCTGGGTCAGAGAGCTCCAAGGAGAAGGGGTCTCATAGTTTGTAAGGATTGAGATCTGTCTTGTAGTCACATGGTTCTATCTTATCAATTGCCAGCAGATGCTGGGTATAGTTTGGTGGAGGTATGTGAAGCAGATGGGCCCTGAATGTGCAAAACTGTACTTCTTTGGGCTATGTTTAAAATGAACTTTGATGTTCCGTCACTCAGTCATGTCCAACTCTTTGTGACCCCATGGACTGCAGCATGCCAGGCTTCCCTGTCCATCACCAATTCCCAGAGCTTGCTCAAGCTCATATCCACTGAGTTGGTGATCCCATCCACCCATCTCATGCGCTGTCATCCCGTGCTCCTCCTGCATTCAATCTTTCCCAGCATTAGGGTCTTCTCCAATGAGTCAGCTCTTGACATCATGTGGCCAAAGTATTGGAGCTTCAGCATCAGTCCTTCCAATGAATATTTAAGAATGCTTTCCTTTAGGATTGAATGATTTGATCTTCTTGTAGTTCAAAGGACTCTCAAGAGTTTTCTCCAGCACCACAGTTTGAATGCATCAGTTCTTTGGTGCTCAGCCTTTTTATTGTCCAGCTTTGAAATTTGTACACAACTACTCGAAAAACCATAGCTTTGACTATGCAGACTGTAGGCAAAGTAATGCTCTGACTTTTAAATATGCTGTCTAGTTTTGTCATTGCTTTTCTTCCAAGGAACAATTTCATGGCTGCAGTCATCATCTGCAGTGATTTTGGAGCCCAAGCAAATAAAGTCTGTCACTGTTTCCCTATCTGTTTGCCATGAAAAGATGAGACCAATGCCAAAGATCTTTATTTTTTGAATGTTGAGTATTAACCAAACTTTTTCACTCTTTTTCATTTTCATCAAGACACTCTAATTCCTCTTCAATTTCTGCCATAAAGGTGGTGTCACTGGCATATCTGTGGTTATTGATATTCCTCCCCTCAGTTGGATTACAGCTTGCGCTTCATCCAATCTGGCATTTCCCATGATACACTCTGCATATAAGTTAAATAAGCAGGGTGATAACATACAGCCTTGACATACTCCTTTCCCAATTTGGAACCAGTCTATTTTTCCATGTCTAGTTTTAACTGTTGCTTCTTGACCTGCATACAGGTTTCTCAGGAGGCAGATGAAGTGGTCTGGTATTCCCATCTCTTAAAGAATTCCCAGTTTGTTGTAATCTACACAAAGACTTTAGTCAATGAAACAGAAGTACATGTTTTCATGAAATTCTCTAGCTTTTTATATGATCCAATGGATGCTGGCAATTTGATCTCTGGATCCTCTGTCTTTCTAAATCCAGCTTGTAAATCTGGACGTTCTCAGTTCACATACTATTGAAGCCTAGCTTGAAAGATTTTGAGCATTACTTTGCTAGCATGTGAAATGAGTGCAACTGTGCAGTAGTTTGAACATTCTTTGGCACTGTCTTTCTTTGGGATTGGAATGAAAACTGACATTTTCCAGTCCTGTGGCCACTGCTGAGTTTTCCAAATTTGATGTCATATTGAGTACAGCACTTTAACAGTGTCATCTTTTAGGATTTGAAATAGCTCGGCAAGAATTCCATCACCTCCACTAGCTTTGTTCTTAGTGATGCTTCCTAAGGCCCAGTTGACTTCACATTCCAGGATGTCTGGCCCCAGAGTGTCTCACAGAATCATGACGATCCGAATCATTAAGACCTTTTTCTACAGTTCTTCTGTGTATTCTTGCCGGTTCTTCTTAATATCTTCTGCTTCTTTTAGGTCCATACAGTTTGTCCTTTATTGTGCTTATCTTTGCATGAAATATACCCTGCTACTGCTGCTGCTAAGTCGCTTCAGTCTTGTCTGACTGTGTGCGACCCCATGGACGGCAGCCCACCAGGCTCCCCTGTCCTTGGGATTCTCCAGGCAAGAACACTGGAGTGAGTTGCCATTTCCTTCTCCAATGCATGAAAGTGAAAAGTGTAAGTGAAGTCGGTCAATTGTGTCCAACTCTTATCGACTCCATTGACTGCAGCCTACCAGGCTCCTCCGTCCATGGGATTCTCCAGGCAAGAGTACTGGAGTGGGGGTGCCATTGCCTTCTCCAGAAATATACCCTAGGTATCTCTAATTTTCTTTAAGAGATCTCTAATTTTTCCCATTATATTGTTTTCCTCTATTTCTTCCCATTGTTCACTTGGGTTTTTTATCTCTACTTGCTATTCTTTGGAACTCTGCATTCAGATGAGTATATCTTTCTTTTTCTTCTTTGCCTTTGCATCTCTTCTTTCTCAGCTATTTGTAAGGCCTCCTCAGACAACCATTTTGCCTTTTGCATTTCTTCTTCTTGGAGATGGTTTTGATCACTACCTCCTGTACAATGTACAAACCTCCATCCATAGTTCTTCAAGCATTCTGTCTATCAGTTCTAATCCCTTGAATCTACTTGTCCCTTCCACTGTATAATCATAAGGGATTTGATTTAGGTCATACCTAAATAGCCTAGTGATTTTCCCTCCTTTCTTCAATTTAAGTGTGGATTTTGCAATAAGGAGTTCATGATCTGAGCCACAGTCAGCTCCCAGTCTCATTTTTGCAGAATGTATAGAGTTTCCTCATCTTTGGCTACAAAAATATAATCAGTCTGATTTCCATATTGACCATCTGGTAATACAAGTCGTCTCTTGTGTTGTTGGAAGAGTGTGTATGCTATGACCAACGTGTTCTCTTGGCAAAACTCTGTTGACCTTTGTCTGGCTCCATTTTGTACTCCAAGGCCAAACTTGCTTTTACTCCAGGAATCTCTTGACTTCCTACTTTTGCATTGTAGTCCCCTGTGATTAAAATGACTCTTTTTTTTGGTGTTAGTTCTAGAGGGTCTTGTAGGTCTTCATAGAACCATTCAACTTCAGCTTCTTCAACATTAGTGGTTGGGGCATAGACTCAGATTACTGTGATACTGAATGGTTTGCTTTGGAAACAGAGATCATTCTGTCATTTTTGAGATTGCACCCAAGTACAGCATTTAGACTTTTGTTGACTGTGAGGGCTACTCCATTTCTTCTAATGGATTCTTGCCCACAATAGTAGATATAATTGTCATCTGAACTAAATTCCCCTTTCCTGTCCATTTTAGTTCACTGATTCCTAAAACATCAGTGTTCACTCTTGCTACCTCCCTGTTTGACTATGTCCAATTTACCTTGATTCGTGGGCCTAATATTCCAGGTTCCTATGCAATATCATTCTTTACAGCACTGGACTTTACCTTCACCACCAGATACATCCACAACTGGGTGTTGTTTCCACTTTGGCTCACCCTCTTCATTCCATCTGGAACTGTTTCTCTGCTCTCCTCCAGTAGCATATTGTACACCTACTGACCTGGGGGTTCATCTTTCAGTTTCATATCTTTTGCCTTTTCATATTATTCATGGGGTTCTCAAGGCAAAAATGAAGTGATTTTCCATTCCCTTCTCTAGTGGACCATGTTTTTCAGAACTCTCTACCATGACCTGTCTGTCTTGGGTGGACCTACGTGCCATGGCTCATAGTTTCATTGAGTTATACAAAGCTGTGATCCATGTGATCAGTTTGGTTAGTTTTCTGTGATTGTGGTTTTCATTCTGTCTGCCCTCTGATGGATGAGGATAAGAGGCTAGTGGAAGCTTCCTGGAGGGACTGGCTGTGGGGAAAACTGGGTCTTGTTCTGGCTGTCAAGGCCATGCTCAATAAGTCTTTAAACCAATATTCTGCTGATGGATGGGATAATGCTCCCTCCCTGAGTTTGGCCTGAGGCAAAACTATGGTAGGGGTAATGGCAGTAATGGCGACCTCCTTCAAAAGGACTTATACCAGCATGCTGGGCCTTCCCGGACTGTTGTAGTCAGTGTCCCTGACCCTGCGACAGGCCTCTGTTGACCCACGCCCCACCAAGACTCCCAAGCACACACAGGCAAGTCTGGCTCAGTCTCTTTTGGGTCACTGCTCCTTTCCCCTGGGTCCTGTGTGCACAAGGTTTTGTTTATGCCCTCCGAGAGTCTCATTTTCCCCAGTGCTGTGGAAGTTCTGTAATTAAATCCTGCTGACCTTCAAAGTCAGATTCCATGGTGATAAAAGGAATGGATGTGTAAACTTTGAGTCTGCCACTGACGTGTTTTTGAGCTAACAGTTCTCAACCTATACTGAAGAAATAAACAACTTTAGGGATGATATACAGAGGGCATCTTTGGCTCATTTTTATAACACTTGGTGATCTCACTCACTTTGGAGGCTTTATATACCATCTCTGTGATGGTGACTCCCACACTGTGTCTTTTAACAGACCTTTTCCTTGAGGCCCAGGCCCATAAACCCAACTCAACCCTTCCTACTTGGTGTCTCATCCAATCTCAAACTTAACAAATCCCAACCTGAGTTCCACACACCTCCCTTCCAAACCAGTCTCTCCTGCAGCCTCCCCAGCCTCCATTCTAAGCCCAATTGCTGAAGCCTGAAACCTTGGAATCATCCCTGACTCCTCTTTTTCCATCCTGCCACACCAAAGCCATCAGCCCTCCCCGTTATCTGCCTCCAAAATAGATCCTGAGTTTGACTACTTTTCCCCATCCCCAGTGCCACCACCCTGCTGTAAACCATCACAGTGTATATCAAACCATGTCAGTCTTCTGGAGAACTCTCCAATAGCTGAAGCAAATATCCTTACCAGGATCTACAAAACCCTGCATGATCTGGACCCTGCCACCTCTCTACGCTCATCCTCCATGGCTGTCCTCAAGCTGCCTCCTTGTTCTCCAAGTGTTCTAACCATATTCCTGTCTCAGGGCCTTTGCACCTGCTGTTCCCTCTGCCTGATATGTCTTTTCTCAGATGTCCATGTGGCTCCTCCTGCTTCCTTTTGGTCTTCACTTTCTCAATGAGGCCTGTTATGTGTCCAAGTGATTAATTCCTGAGCAAAAATAGTAATTATTGTAGTTAGTTATTTAGCACCAGAGATCTCCCAATTATATAATATTAATAAAGGATCCTTTCTCCCCTCCTGACCCATCACTTGATAAAATATTAGAAACTGTGACAATTAGAATACTCAACTAAGAAAAAAAAACTGTAAAGTAACTACAGGTGGCTGCATCTGCAGAAGGATTTGGGAGGAGGGGGGCAGAGGCCATCTGTTTCTCATTGTATCAGGTACCTATGGTACCCTAACAAAGTACCACATCTGGGTGTCTTAAAACAGAAATGCAGTCTCTCACAATTCTAGAGGCCAGAAATTCCAATGAATATGTCAGCAGGGCCACGCTCCTCCTGAAACTTCTAGGTGATAATCTTTACTTGCCTCTTCTGGTAACCCCAGGCATTTCGTGGCTGGTGTCAGCATAACTACAGTCTCTGCCACTGTCTTCACATGGCCATCTTTCCTCTATGTCTGTTTTCATATGGCATTCATTCTCCTCTGTGTCTATTTAAATTTCCCTCTTCATATTGGATATGGGGCCCCTATGACCCCAGTATAACTAGATTGAATCTGTAGAAACTAAATAAGGTCACATTCACAGGTGTCAGGGGTTAGGTCTTCAACATAGCATTTTGGGCTTTTCTGGCGGCTCAGATGGTAAAAATCTGCCTGCAGTGTGGGAGATCCAGGTTTGATCCCTGGGTAGGGAAGATCCCCACAGAAGGGAATAGCTACCCACTCTAGTATTCTTGCCTGGAGAATTCTATGGACAGAGGAGCCTGGCAGGCTACATACATACAGTCTATGACGTCACAAAGAGTCAGACACACTGAGCCATTAAACACATATAGCATTTTGAGGCACATATCAACTCGTAACACTCACTATAAGCCTTTAGGACCACTTGAAGATTTACCATCAACATATATTATTTTGATTAAAGGAGGTGAAAACGTGACCTGGGTGGCCCTGGACTTCTTCTTAAAGAAACAGTGGCCCCACAGAGGTCCTAATTGCCCTCTGCTGGGTACTACAGCTCAGGTGGGACTCTCTGGATGTCTCTTGCATCCTTGATAGGGCATTCATGCCTGCACATTCCCCTGCCCTGAAGTGTCTGCAAACTAAAATGAAAGGCTGTGCACAGGACATCACCAGGCAGTGATCCAGAAGGAAGCTGTGTGAACCATCTCCAAGCCTGAGGCATCATGCAGTGTTGTGCTCCATTTACCAGCAGCTTCCCTCATGAGCAGTGCCCATTGCATGTGTGTGAGAGACTTGTCAGGCTGGAATTTGATGCACTGCAGTGTTTCTCTCATCCAGTAAGTAAACGCCTATTCATTTTGGGGCCCATGAGTTCTCTTTTATTTAGGAAGTTATTTATTTTTTATTGGACTGCACTGAAGAAAGGGAGAGACATATTGCCATTTTATATATTGCAGTATGTTAAGCATTTCCTAGTATCTTCTATCAAGATGCACTGAGACAGGTGGTTAAAACTGCAATGTATTACAACTATGGTTACATTATTTGCCATAAAATAAGCTTGCCTTTTGAGTTTTCTTATGTTAGGTTTCCCAGGAGCAATCCCTGAACTAAAAAGTTGAGGACAATCAGTTTATCTAGGAGGTGATCCAAGGAAACACCAGTAAGGGTCACCAGTAGGAGAAAGACAGAGAGGTAAACACAGACTATAATGGGTGATTAGTGAGGTTACCTGTGGCACCTGGGGCTTAATCACCCAGGGAGTTCTGGGGAGGCATAGAATATGCAACTCAGAGTTAACCCACCTGAGGGGGTGTGGGAGCTGGCCTGCTTGTTAAATTGTTTAAATGGGTTACATTTTGCCCCCAGAAAAAGATATGTTGAAGTTCCAAGCCCTAGTTCCTCCAAATGTGACTTTATTTGGAAATAGGGTTGATGCAGATATAATCAGTTAAGATGAGGTCATACTGGAGTAGGATGGGCTCTTAATCCAGTATGACTCACATGCTTATAAAAAGAACATTGTAAAAAAAAAAAAAAAGAACATTGTGTGAACAGGAGAGATTCATAGAAAAAGATGGTTATGTTAAGATGGGGGCAGAGATTGGAGTGATGCTGCCACAAGTCACAAAATGCCTGAAATCATCAGAAGCTGGAATAGGCAAGGAAAGATGTTCTTCTAATGACTGGGAGGAGTGTGGCCCTGCCAACCCCTTAATTTTGAACTTCTGGCTATAAGAGAAGAAATTTCTGTTGTTTTAAACTACCCAGTTTGTGGTACTTTGTTATGGCAGCCCCAGGAAACTGGTACAACATTAATATATCAACTCCTTGCCTCACAATGACTGCCTTCAGCAGCCACCTAGCACTCTCACTTGCCTCTGCAAGAAGTCTATCATGATCCCATGGCGAGAAAAAGGACCTTAAAGAGATAATAAGCAGCCTTTGACAAGTGTGTGCCCAGATTTAGAACAATTTGCTGTCAGTTTCATCACAATGATTGGCTTGCTCTCTGTATGATAAAAGTGTCACCGAGAGTTAACCTCAGAATAATCTGGCTGAATCACAGGCCATTCTTGACTTAGTCAAGAGGAAGAGAAGTAGGCCTTCCAGATGAACAAAAGTCATGGTTGATGCCCAGAAAATAACTCTTTCCCTAAACTGCCAAAACAGTAGTAATAAACCAAGCAGAAGCCACCACATGTGAGGAATGAGATGAGAAGTAAAAGGAAGAAGATATCTTGTCTGTCAGTCTTGCTGGGAGAAGCTGCAGCCATAGAAATGCTAGCAGCCAGTGTTTCCTACACCACTGCCTACAGCAGGCACTATGCTGAGTGTTTTGCATAAACTCAGTCATCCTCATAACAATCCAATGAACAGATATCCTTGTTTTACTGATGTACCTGAGCTCCAGAGAGGGAAAGTAACTTGCCCAAAGTCACACAGCTACAGAGTCAGAGCCTTGTCTTCTTGAAGAGCAGAAATCAAACAGGCCCTGAAGTTCCAAGGATCTGTTTGGCCTATCCCAGGTATGATTCCCAGTCGGGAGTTCTTCCCACTATCCAAACTTTCTCCTCAGCCCTGAAAAATGACTCTGGGCTGGCTATTCCCAGAGCTCTCCAGGTAATAGGATTTTAAAATTAATGTCTTATAATCATTTTTGGAACAGGTTCTTTAAGCCTATTTATCCTTTCTCCAGCCCAGGGGAATAGATGCCTTTTCCTGATCTCTTTCTCTTTAATATCCTTCACAGGATTCTTTTATTACAGATGTTTGCTTTTTTTTTTTTTTTTTTTTTTTCTATTCTGCATCCAAAGACCAACAAACCTACAAATCTTAGTGCTGTATTTTAGAATTTACTTTGAAGAATGGATCTGAAAGTCAGACTCCTTTCTATTAGCCCAAAGGAAGCTGAGAACATGACGCTTTTGGCCTCAGGTGAATCTTTTATTACTTCAAACTAAGACATTTTTTTCAAGGACAGTAGCACAGTCATTGTCACAAGCATGTTAATATATCTACTTTTTGATAAAGAGTATACTACAAGTCATGCTATTCATATTTTCAATAGCATTCTGGCAAAAATCAAAGACATTTCCAATTGTGTCAAACATTGGATGAGTAAATTCTACTTTCTGCCTTTGGGTAAATAAATGGGGTCTTACAGTGAAGTGGTGGATAACAGATCATGTGAAGGCTCTCTTAAAATCTGCTCTTTACTCTAATGACCATTAGCCCCTTCGGTTACCACTGAACTTCTCAGCTATTTTCTGTAGTTCCAAATCCATCGCAGCCAAGTTTTCAAGTTCTTTTTCCTAGAAAATACAGAAAAGTAGAGGCATGAGGTCCCAGATTTAAAAAACAAACAAACAAACAAAAAACCTACTTTTTGTAGTTTGAGGGAGTATAAACAGAAAAGGGAGTTTTTGATATGTTAGAGGCTATAGAAGATACTCTACATCAGTGGTTTTCAAAATGCAGTTCCTTGACCAGCAGCATCAGCATCACTAGGGAACTTATCAGAAATATAGGCTCTTGGGCCCTACCTGGGGCCTACCTACCAAACCAGACACTCTAACGCTAGAAATTCCATATGATTCTGATACACATTCAACTTTGAGAAGCACCAACATACATAATCAATACTGGGAGAAAAAAAGGCAAAAACACTGTTAAGGAAGGTAATGCTCCAGGAATGTTAATTCTCCCAGACGTAGATGTCTGAATGTTGTAGGCTAGGAGATAATAGAGAACAAAGCAACTAATTTGTTGCTTTGCTAATTTGTTGCTGTACCGTCTGCTCTTTCCTACCCTGGGAAATAGTGATGAAAAGTCAAATGACCAAGGAGAATACACTAGGCCGGTGGTTTTCAACCTTGGCTGAATATTGAAACCACCTGGGAGCTTTAAAACATCCTGATGCCCAGGCAGCACCCAGTACCAGACAGAAGCTCTGGGGGTGGGTCCCAGAATGCCAGTATTTTTCAAGCTCTGCAGGTGATGACAATGTGTGGCTGAGGTTGAGAAGCACTGCAGTGGGTGGAAGGTGACAGGGATGTGGACAACGGCTAGATGCCAGGTAGAAATCAAACCTGGATGTTGTCTCCATTCCCTTACTAGGTCTACAGTCTCATGGTGATTAATTCCCATCATTTCCCCGTAACATTGGTCTTGTGCATAACATACTAGCATTAACTATCTGACGTTAGTTTTAAGCAGAAACCCCACACTATACCTCTTCCTCCGTCAGAACTCCTTGGCCAGCCCTCTCCTCTTCATTTTCTGCTGTGTGTTGTGGGCTCATCTGCTCCTCGGAGTCATAGAAGTCTGGGAACTCAGCTGACTTCTTCCTGTAGTGAAGGAGCCGGTCCAGTTCGGCCACTCGGTCATACTGCCTTTTAGATCCAGTCTGGGGGCCAGGTTTCTCTTCTCATGCCCCCGTTTACATCCTCTTCAAAGGGCTTTTTCTCCCACCAGTCATAGTTGTATTCTGGGAAGAAATTTTTCTCATTCAAGGTGAGCCCATTTTCCTCTTCACCCTCAAGAAAACTGTCATCCAGGTGGTCTGTTCTCTCGAAACGGCTGCTCTTCCACTGCGGAGGGTCGTAGAATGGACTGAGCAGCTCCCCAACCGCTTTTCAGCGATGTGACGGGGCGCATACTGCTTGCCTCGAAGCCTAGCCTCTTCCCTGTTCTCGCCGGCGCCTCGCGGCTCTCCCCGCGGCTGCCACTTCCCGCCTGGCTGCTTCCTCACCCTTCTCCTCACCATAGTCGAGGGAATTTCTCAGCTCGCCCGGCAGGCGGCGCCTCGCCCTCGTCCCTCTGGCTTTCCTGCGCACGGTGGTGCGTTTCGCCCGAGAACCGCCTCTCCTCGGCTTGGCCCAGCGCGGAGGAGGCCGCCGCCGCCGCTCCCCCGGCTCCCCGGGCCGCAGCCCTCTCTTCCTCGCTTTCCTCGCTGTATCCCTGCGCCACGTCTGGATCCGGGCTGAGGCCATGTCTCTTGTTTTCCTGCTCTAGGCTCTCCTCGCTGGGAAGCCTCAGAGCCTGGTGCTCTCCACGTCCTCTGCCCCCGAATCGTGCCCCCTGCAAGTCTCCAGGAGCCCGAGCAGCTGAGTGTCTCCTCAGCTCCTCCCCAGAGTCGGCTCCCTCCTCCGAAGCCCTGAAGCGGGCTGTTTGGCGCCTTCTCTTCCCCTGAGCTGGCCGTGCCCGCGTGTGGCTCCTCCTCGAGGGGAGGCTTCCCCTCCTGAGAGGATCTGTCGGGCCTGCTCCTCCCGTGGTGGTGTCTTGGCCTCGAGCGCCGTTTGTCCACCTCGGGGCTGGCATCCTCTTCGCTTTCTCCGGGGGCTTCCTGGCCCTCCGGACGGCGTTGCAGCTCTTGGGGCCAGTTCTCCTGGCTCTTGGTCTCCTCTTCGCTCTCCTGGCTGCTCCTCTCCCGGCTGTGCGACTTCTCAAGGCCCCCCGGCAGACTGTGTAGCATATCTGGACACTAACTCCTCTTTCTTAGGCGGAGTCTGGTTTCTTTGGTTGAGAAAGGCCGTTTGTGCCTTTCCCGGCCCTTCAGACAGTCTCTCCTCACTGCCAACTTCCCACGTTCCCTTTTCTGATATTTTAGCATTTCTTCCTCCCGGTTCTGTCCCTCGCTCTTAGAATAGCGTGTCTTTGCTTCTTTGGCCACTTGACTTCCTGGGGGCTCGCCTGCCCGCTCTCGGCTATGCCCACCACTCTCCGTGTCTGCTCCTGTTGGGACTTGGGCATCCCCTCCCCTGAGTCCTCCCTGCTGGAGAGCCTGGGGGCTTCTGAGGTGTCAGCTGGGTCTCTCAACAATCTCACTTCAAACCTTGTGTTTTCCTTTTCACTTTTCTCTTCATCTTTGAGCTCTTTTCCATCTATAATGAAAATAAAAAGAGTATCACTTCAGAATTGCTTGTGGTTCAGTAAGCACCAGCCTCAGTGATCACTACAAACCCTAAAGATTCTAAAAATCCTTGGGTAATTTTTTAAGTTAATTTTTAAAATTACTTTAGAAAGAAATGGTCTGAAAACTCCTTAGCTGTATTTAAATCTGATAATAAATACGTATTTGTTTTTTTTCATAACACCCAATAAGCATCTTTTGGGGGCTGCATTTTGGGGGGTCTTCTTTGCTGCCTGTGGGCTTTTCTCTAGTTGCAGTGAGTTGGGGGTCTACTCTTCCTTGTGGTGTGCAGGCGTCTCATTGTGGTGGCTTCTTTTGTTGCAGAGCACAGGCTCAGTAGTTGTGGTGTATTGGGCTAAGTTACACCAAGACATGTGGGAGCTTCCAGGACCAAGGATCAAACGTGTGTCTTCTGCATTGTTAGGTGGATTCTTAACCACTGGATGACCTGAGCATCTTTCAGTAACCAAATTGAAATTCAAATATAGGTTTATAAAATACTATAAAAATTCTATAAAATGTTAGAATTTGAACCAGAAGAAACCTTAGAATTTGTGAAGTTCAACCTCCTTGTGACTACAGGGACATTGAGGCTCAGAGAGGTGTAATTAAGGACCATTCTTTAAACGGAGAAGGTGATGGCACCCCACTCCAGTACTCTTGCCTGGCAAATCCCATGGACAGAGGAGCCTGGTAGGCTGCAGTCCATGGGATCTCGAAGAGTCGGACACGACTGAGCGACTTCCCTTTCACTTTTCACTTTCATGCATTGGAGAAGGAAATGGCAACCCACTCCACTTTTCTTGCCTGCAGAATCCCAGGGACAGGGGAGCCTGGTGGGCTGCTGTCTATGGGGTCACACAGAGTCAGACACGACTGAAGTGACTTAGCCACTAGCTTTAAAAATTAGCCACACACTTTAAAAATTAGCATTGTGTATTGTGTTGGGCTGTGTTGAACATTTTTTCTTTGTAAATGAATGTAGAAATGAGGACTTTGGTTGATCCAACATTGACTTTCTTCATCACTGCAGCATTTCTCTGACTAGCAATGTGATGATATAACAAATGAGAGTTTCTCATTTAATAATAAAAAAAAATTGTGTACTGTTTTGCAAATAAATAAAAAAATAAAAATTAGCATTGTAAATATCTCCCACTAGAACCCAGCTAAATAAAGTTAAATAGCCAAAATGGGAAATATCAGATTCAACAAAGGATTAAATTTCTTTAATTATTAGTTTGTTGTTGTTCAGACTCTGACTTTTCCAACTCTTAGTTTATCAGACTTAAATTATCCAATGAACTGTATAAATGCAACTTAGCAATAAGTGACAATATAACTTAATAATTGGTGATAAGCAGGGTGTGTATTTCTTCCAAGAAAACTGCACAGCAATGGAAGGGACCATGTCCTTCCCTCATTCAGGTCCCATCTGCCCCTCCTGTTTTCAAATGTTGAGGATGAACTTCAGTAAACTGAGTTATCGTTGTATTACACAAGTCAACAGTTACACTAGATGGTATAACAAATATTTTAACTGAATATTGTTTTCTCTCATCTTTTCCAAATGTTGACTGCTTCTTTTTTGAAGTTGTTTAAATTTAATTGGAGCATAATTGCTTTACCATGTTGTGTTGGTTTCTACCATGTATCAACATGAATCAGCCACAGGTATACACATGTCCTCTACCTCTTGAACCTCCCTTCCCCCTCTTACCCCATCCCAGCCCTCTAGATTATCAGAGAACACCAGGCTGAGCTCCCTGCTCTAAATGGCAACTTCCCATTAACTATCTATTTTACACTTGGTAATGTATATCTTTCAATGCTATTCTCTCAATTTGTCCCACCATCTTCTTCCCCCTCTGTGTCCATAAGTGTATTCTCTATATCTGAATCTCTATTCCTACCCCTACAAATAGATTCATTAGTACCATTTTTCTAGATTCCATATATATGTGTTAATATACAATATTTGTTTTTCACTTTCTGACCTACTTCATTCTATATAACAGGCTCTAGGTTCATCCACCTCACTAAACTAACTCAAATTTATTATCTGTTGACAGCTTCTTTACTAAGGTAAGGTCAGGTAAGGTGAAGTTGCTCAGTCATGTCCGACTCTTTCCTAACCCATAGACTATAGCTTACCACGCTCCTTCATCTAGGGATTTTCCAGGCAAGAGTACTGGAGTGGGTTGCCATTTCCTTCTCCAGAGGATCTTCCTGACCCAGGGATCGAACCCAGGTCTCCCACATTGTAGGCAGACACTTTACCGTCTGAGCCACAAGGGAAGTCCCTTAACTCAAGGGCATCCCATGAAAGGAGATAATGCAGTTAACACTGAGTTGTTAGCTTGGAAGGCTTGGATTTCTACGGATGTCACTGAGTTCAGATAGAACAACTGAAGTCAAGGCCGCTCACAGCTCTGGGCTGACCTCCGTGCCATCCATGGTGAGAGCCACCAACCCTTTGTGGCTATTGAGGACTTGAAATGTGGCTGGTCCAAACTGAGACATGCCATAAATATAAGACACAACAAGATATCAGATAATTCAGATTAGAAAAAGAATGTAAGATGCCTCAAATTTTCATATTGATTATATGTTGAAATGATAATATTTTGGATGTACAGTATAATATAAATATATTGGATGTATAAAAATTATATTGATAAAGTAAATGGGACAAAATTAAATGTATTATTATTTACTTATTAAATTTATTATTATTTATTCTTTTACTTTTTAAAGTGGCTACTGAAAAATTTGAAATTGTATTTGTGGTTCACATGGTATTTCTACTGAACAACTCTTGATGATTCATTTTGAATTGACATTTGCAAAACAGAAAAATCGGTCTGTTTTGTAAAAATGTCCAAGAAAGCAGTCTATTCCTCTCTGCTTAAAAGCCTAGTCAGGCATAATATTCTCATGTTTTATGAGGCAACTGAAATGTCCCTGACCTTTCACACCCAGACACCTGAGGGCTAGCTCCTCACCAGTGCCCCTGCCTTTTAAGAGCCAGTGATGGTGTGTGCAGCACTGAGGCAGGGCTGACCAGGTAGGCACAGATAAGCAGGGAGGATCTGAGCAGATACTGACATCATTCAAACAGGATCTCAGCTTCCCTGGGCAGAGGCTGTGTGGCCCATTTCCTACTCCCTGCTGGTAAGGAAGAGAATTATTTTTATTTTTTCCTGGTTAAATGTATGCTGCCTATAGCAGCTTGCCTGAGACTTAGCACTTCTTCCTAAATTTAGCTTTTAGCCCCTTCAAGTGAGATATGAGGAGGGCTGTGATTAGCAGCATACAGTTTTGTCAATCTGAAAATGAAGGTGTGAAGCTCACTCTTACTTCAAGTAAAAAAGGTGAAAAATGCACCTTCCTTCCCTGACTGTCATGTTGCAAAGAGGACCAGATCAACCAGGTCAAATAGATTTTTATACCTGTTAAATTGGACCATGAATTCAAACCATAAAACAATGATTCTTCTCTACTTCCCAAATGTTCGTTTGCTCAGCACATCCAGAGATGTGCTGGAGAGAGTGGGAGTGGAGATGGGCTGGGGATGGGAGGGAGGCTGCATGAAGAAATTCATCCATCTAGTTGGCAGAAAACTCCGTTAGTTTTCTGATAAGCATAAGACATATCAGGGAAAGAGAAAACCAGAATAAGACAAGAGTGGACAAAGAATGTCGCCTGCCAAGTCAGTAAACAAAGGATGTTATTTATGGTCACCAAGACATCAGCCACACCTAACTGTGTACCCAGAGGGGATTTAGGAAGGAGAAAAATAAGAAAAAAGTACATATTCCAAAGGATGACTTCAATAATCCCAGACTCTTGCATCTTCTCATATGTAGAAAAGTGCCAAATTCATTAACTTAAGATGTCTAGTTATCTTTAGTTAACAGTAATCTTTGAAGTTCTGATTACCTGGGTTTTGTTGCAAAAACTCCTATATGTCCTGGCTCCTCCCTTACCTCTTCAAAATAGTCCCTCAGAGCTATCTGAGAGGCTGTTTCCTGGGCTTAAGTCCTCAATATGTCCATGGAATAAAGCAATTCTCAACTTTTGGTTGTGCTTTTTTTTTTTTTCAGTCAACAGAAATTATGAACTAGTAGCCCAGAGGTGAGTTGTATTTGGCCTAAATAACATTTTCAGTAAATTTGAATTCAGATGCAATACTTAAATGCCAGGAGATACTGCTCAGAAAAATCCAACTTTTAAATTATTGTGAAAAATACCAAGATCTCTCAACAGAATCCATATTTCTCTCACAATAGGATTGAAGCTGCGAAAAATCTACTCCCCTTTAGAAGGGGCATGTATCCTCCAGTTTGTGAGTCACTTCCTGTCCTATTTTACTCCTTTCTGTTATCTGTCTGTCTGGCCCTGACTGGCGTTTGAGTCTCCGCCACCCTGGAGGAGCTCAAATTTTCCTGATCTCACTATTGAATGGCTCTCTGGCTGTGACGTCTCTAAGGTCCTGACATGGGTCACTTGATTTTTACCAGTTTTCCTGGGGATCTCTCAAGAGACCTCCTAAAAACCCCAGGGCACAGTCAATGATGAGCAAAAGCTAGAATCCTACCTAAGGGTTAAGAATCTGATCTTGGCAGTTAACAGCAGTTTGCCCTACAATCAATAACTCTTCTAAGTGACTAAACAACAAAAAGCAGTCATGGTTCTTCGATGACCCAGTCTGACAGACCCGGAACTTCTACATGCATCTGGTAAACAAAGAAAGGGGAAGGGAGAGAGCAAGATGGGTTGGCTCAAAGGAGCAGATTTTAGTCCCTGCCAGGAGACCCACCCCTGCTTTCACTCATTCCCTGCAATGGTTAATAAGTTCATTCAAACAAGCTCATTCCTATAACTGCTGGAAGAGAAAGTTGGGGGAGAAATTCATAAAAGTATTAGGCTGGGAGTGGTAAGGAAGCTTCCTTCCGCTGTGCATGGGCTCCTACGGCCTCAAGCTCCCACACCTCTTAAGGTTATCCTGAAGCCCCCAGTGGTGGATAGAGTCCCCCAGGTTACTCTTTTGGCTAATCACTAATACTTTTTTAAATATAATATTATACATGGGGCCTCATATGCAGCAATGAGTATTATCTTGCAATGGGAGATTTTGAAGGTGAAAAGAAAAAAATAAAATCTTTTGTTCATAGCCCGACTCAAAATTTAAAAGCAGAGAAAGATGTTAAAGAGAGCAGAGCTTTGGGGATTTTTTTGAATCAGTTTGACTTCATGATAAAAGAGATGCATAGTTTTGTAAAATTTGTCTCTTCAACTCCCAATGAATAGTGGTTGTATCACTGTTCAAATTTTGTTTTCAGTATAAGCTGTTTTGCAGAGAAACATCCCAGTCTATACTCAGAAGGCCATCACTCTGACTTTTGGGATGCTCTAAGTCTGTCCCCACCCCTTCCAATTCTCAGGCCTGAAACTCCTGACACCATTTGGTAGTACCACTCATTCTAGCAATGGGCTTCCCAGGTGGTGGAGAGGTAAAGAATCCGCCTGCCAATGCAGGAGACTCAGGTTCTATCCCTGGTTCAGGAATATACCCTGAAGAAGGAAATGGCAAACCACTTCAGTATTTTTGCCTGGAAAATTCCATGGACAGAAGAGCCTGGCAGGAGCTGCCAAGAGTTGCACGTGTGCACGCGTGCATGCATGCACACATGCGTGCACACACACACACATTCTGATAAATTATGCATTAAAACGGCTTAACCAATCTGTTACATAAACTGACCAAAAGTTTCCCAGTCACCTTTCCAAGCTTCTAACTCCTCGTTGTCAGAAGAGTAGAAAGCAAAGAGAAGCATAATTTTTGTTTTCTTCTATCCTTTCATCTTTCAACATGTCTCCCCTCTGTCTAAACACAAGCAAGCAATCCCCATACCTCCCTCCACTAAATAAAAGCCTGTTTTAAAATTCCGAACTCTCAAACCAGGGAAGTTAAGAACTGATAAACATCTCACAGACTATCATTGAGTTCAACTCCCTCATTTAATTTGAGGAAATAGGCCCAGAGAGGTAAAGGGTCTTCCCCATGGTAACACTAGCTATTAAGTGAAGTGGCATAGCAAGGACTAAAAGCCATAGCTTATCTCCCCAGATACTGATTGAGCCTGTACCCTTCCCACTGCATCACACCCCTGGGTCATAGGGAAGTAAAGTAGAAGTTGAAATGGAGGGAGCAGGAGAAAGGACAAATCTTTGTCCTTATTCAAAGGACAAAGATTTCCTGCAGTGGAGGAGACTTACTCTTCTTCAGGACTTGTCGGCACTCGGGGGTGATGGGTGGAGCGCTGGACTTCAGTAAGGCATTTGAGAGGACCTCGATGATGCAGTGAGTTACCTAGAGGGGAACCCAAAAGTAGGTTGACAAAGCTGGTGTCACTGGGATGGACTACTTAACCCAGAGCTGCCATCAAGAGAAGCTTGACTGTGTGACCTGTACTTATGCAGAATCCTTGGAGGAGTGTAGATTCACAAGGTCTGTACTGAAACCTCCCAGGCCTCTCCACAGAGCAATGCAAAAGGCACTGGGTCAAGACTGTCCAGAGAAAGAAATAAAAACTCACTTCAGAACAGATTAGAAAGAAAATATGTGATGACAGCTATCTTCATGGGCACTAAAACATCCAGGAAGAAGGTAAAAAACTAGGGCAAGAGGGACATCACTTACTCCCGTTTCCACATTGTTGTTTGTTTTTTTGTTTTGTTTAGTTTGATGAGAAAATGAGTGGGAGAATCCAGAGTCGAGATAAGTCTAGATTTCAGAATTCCATTTCAACTTACCATTTCTTCATTGTGGTTCCTGATGTCCACTGGCATAGAGCTGACGGCTTTGAAGGAGAAAAGGAATGGGAAACGACTTGAGTTGATTTTGGAAGCTGTGTGTCTGCAAACTCACAAAATCACCCACCCCTAGCTTGTTACTTGGAAGGAGGAGCAGAGTCAGAGCTGAGCAAGGTGGAGACAGTTGGGGATGTCTGCCTCAGGGACCAGAATCACCCCAGTTGCATGTATACACACACACATATACATACACAGCTGTTTTCCTTAACATGTAAACAAGATTAGGAATCTTATATCCAACATAAATCATATCCATGGAAGGAGACCTTCTGGGATACTGACAATATTCTATTTTCATCTGGGTGCTGATTACACAGGTGTGTTCAATGACTGAAAAATTCAGTAAGAAGTATATTTTTTGGCCACGTAGCAAGTGGAATCTTTCTTTAAAAAAAAAACACAACTTTTGAAAATAATTTTCTTTATTTTTGGTTGTGCTGGGTCTTTGTTGCTGGATAGGTTTTTCTCCATTTGCAGTGAGCCGGGACTACTGTCTGTCTGTGGTACGCAGGCTTCTCATTGTGGTGGCTTCTCTTATGGAGCAGGGGCTCTAGAAGGCAAGGACTCATTAGTTGTGCTGCACAGGCTTAATATAGTTGTAGAACATGGGCTTAGTTGCTCTGAGACATGTGGGATCTTCCTGGATCAGGGATCAAAACCATATCTCCTGCATTAGTAGGTGGATTCTCTAGCACAGAACCACCAGGGAAGCCCAAACTGTAAACTTATGATTCATGCAGTTTTCTATGTATATATATCCATAAAAAAATCAAAAGCAAACCTAGTTTAAATGAAACCAGGGTGCCCTCCTCAATCTTTCTACCTACTCAAAATGGGTAAAGATACGTGATTCCCTATGCCTCTTCCAGTCCCCAAGAAAATATTTTCCCTGAAATTCACTTCCTTTACAAAAACGTGGTTGTGATTATTTTATATAATTAATTACCTTGTTTTACCCCAAGTCTTTTCTTAGACAAGCGTGCTTATGTGGCTGTATCAGTGTGGCTTCCCTTCCCCATGTTGTCTGCATCCAGGTAAAGAACATAAAAGAAAGAAAGTGGAGTCGCTCAGTCGTGTCTGACTCTTTGTGACCCCACAGACTGACTGTAGCCTACCAGGCTGCTCCATCCATGGGATTTTCCAGGCAAGAATATTGGAGTGGGTTGCCATTTCCTTCTCCAATGGAAATTATCTAATTTACCAGGACAGCACCAAGTCCACGATAGCACATGCAAATAAATGTTTAGCAGAGGTTTATGAGATATTGCAAAAAGATAAATTTTAATTCATTTAAATTTTTTAAATTTTATGAGATTCTGTTTATTTTAAACCCATGATTGAGGTGCTTTGTCTTCTTAGGAAATGCTTCAGGTGTTTTTAATTTTACAGTGCCTTTTTCAGTTGCTTTGATTTTTTTATCTTTCACTTTGATTTTGTTCTGTCTAAGCCCTTTCCACTGGAGGAGTTCAAAGCATTTACATATAGGCCCATCTCCATAGTTTTCCTGACACTTCCAGTTATTATCGCTGGAGAAGCTCAGTACAAAAGATTCTTCCAGGAATTTGAAACAAGTGAAGAGATATTTGGAGCAAGAGCAAAACTCTCAGACATCAGAGATGTAAGCTCTTCAAGTGCAGCTGCTTATTACCAGCAACCTGACCTTTCCCAAATATTTGCTTTCGAAGTCTCTTGAACTGCTTCCCGCTAGTCAAACCATAGCACTCAATTTAGAAATAAAACTCCTATTTCATTTACTTACCTTACTGAATTTTCCTTATCAAAGCACAGCCTGGGATCTACTTCAGTTGTTTCAAGGGACTTAAATAATGCAGTGTGTTAAATTAAAATCATGGGTAAAATATTTGAGAGGTGGCCAACAAGGTATGTCCCCATGATGTTCCTGAAATGTACTTCATACAAAATCTGGATGGCCACCTTTGACATTCAGAGTCTAATATGCTACACCATTATTTTATCCCCCAAATGACTGTTATTTGAGAACATTCCTACTTCAGCACTTACTCTTTCCACCTGATATCTGGAAAATCCCCTGAAAAGCAATAACTGAGAAAATTACTCTTGCAATAAACTAAAAGGTGCCTTTTTAAAGTCTAGCTTTACTAAACTTTCTTTGGTAATACATTTTCTTGCTAATAACTTTTCTCTTTTTTCTCCCTACAAATGTATAATAGTTGCTATTATTAACTACTTGGGGCAGAGGAATATTTTTCTTTAGTGACTCTAAATAATTTAACTTATGTTTGTTTTTATAGAACAGTCCTATTTCCCTGATTGAGGCTCTTCAGATGTGTTTTTGATGGAACTCAGATCTTATGAAAACATATTATGCATCTAGTGAGATATCTAAGTTCTACTGTATTTCTTCCAGTGGAATCTGTGACAGCAAAACCAAAGAGATGTTGATACCCCTAAAGTAGCTTATTTTATTTCTGTATAAGTTAAGATTTAGAGGTCACAAAAGAAAATCCAATGATTATAATAAAAGAAGTAATCAAATGGCAGAAAAACTTTCAAATAATATCACATGGTAAATCTGAGAATAACTTCCAAAATATTAGTATCCCATAAGACTGACTGCAGAGTTTTCCAAGTTTGCTGGCATATTGAATGCAGCACTTTCACAACATCATCTTTCAAGATTTGGAACAGCTCAGCTGGAATTCCATCACCTCCACTAGCTTTGGTCATAGTGATGCTTCCTAAAGCCCCCTTGACTTTGCATTCCAGTATGTCTGGCTCTAGATGAGTGATCACACCATTGTGGTTATCTGGGTCATTAAGATCTTTTTGTAAGAGAAGGGGATGACAGTAAACGAGATGGTTGGATGACATCACTGACTCAATGGACGTGAGTTTGAGTTAGCTTCGAGATATGATGAAGGACAGGGAAACCTGGGGTGCTGCGGTCCATGGGGTTGCAAAAAGCTGGATACAACTGAGTGACTAAACAGAACAACAAGTAAGACTAACAAACTAAGGTTTCATCCCAGAGTGAAAATAAAACAGCTATAAAATAATACAGTAAGCAAGCTCTTTTGAATGCAGAAACCATCTTACCTAGTGTAATATGAATAGCATGTAGCTCCTGAATGCATATTAATTTTTAGGATGCATAGTAACTACTGTAGAAAAGTATAGATCTCCCTTCCAGAAGCTCATAATGGTAGGAAATAAACCAGATGGTTTCCGCAGGATTCCTGTGATTTTGGTAAATAACAAACTCTGCTTGAAGGCTACCATGTCTCATTTCTAATCATTTGGAGGAGGAGGGAATGGGGAATAGATTTTTTTTCCTGGGGTGAGAGAAAATGTCCTGAAATGTTATAATGGTTACACAATCTGTGAGTGTTCAAAAATCACTGATTTATGCACTTTAAAAAGTGTAGATTTTATGGTGTGTGAATTATAGCTCAGTAAAAAACTTTTTAAAAGAATATCATTATTTTAGTTGACATTAAAATATAAACCCTTCTTAAAACATTATCTTGCAAAACAGCCATAAATATTTTACCACTATAGGGGCTTCCCTGGTAGCTTAGGGGTAAAGAAACTGCCTGCAGTGCAAGAGACTGGGTTTGATCCCTTGGTTGAGAAGATCCTCTGGAGAAGGGAATGGCAACCCACTCCAGTATTCCTGCCTGGAGAATTCCATGGACAGAGGAACCTGGTGGGCTACAGTCCATGGGGTCCAAAAGAGTCAGACACTACTGAGTGACTAATACACATGTAGGTAAATAAGTCTCAGAAATAACATTGGTTTTGTGGTCTATAGCACAGATTTAGCCTATTAAGCAATTCCTTTCTGCAAATATTTTTCACCAGGAAGGACTCTAAATATTTATTTGGCTTTCTTCAATTAAATAATGAACGTTTGTAGGCAATTTGTAACAGTGACAAGAATTTTTTGAAAATTCTGAATTTGCAATAAAAAAATTACCTCTGGTTCTTGTCTCTCTTTATATCTGGGATCCAGTAATTACTGTCAATGGAACCCTCATATTCATGGATGGCAATGCTTCAATTCTAGTTAGGAATTTCAATCTTAGATAAGAACAATATTCTATGAGGTTATTAAGACAGTTTTTAAAAACCCTCCAGTTTAATCTGGTGGCAGCATATTTACTTTTCAGTGGACTTGTAGTGACTTCAGCATACAAATACACACACACACACACACACACACACACTCCCCCCACACACACACAAATTTCCAAAGATCATTGAGATTCAGAGCAGTTTGAAAGATTAATCCCACAGTTTTCCACAGGATATAAAATTGCATCCTCCAAAATTGACTAAAACAATTTATTTTCATTGCTCTAAGAATATTTTTGTGGTTATTTCACACTATTTTTCTGGAGTGCAAAAGTCAAAATATCTATTGCACTTCTCATTTATAACTTAAAGATGTATTAATTTGAGTGTGAAATTACCTTTTCCCAGAGACAGAAATATAAAATACAGAAAAATATTACATTAAACCTGTGGATAAATGAACATACATATGTGTCATTTCTTAGCATATATGTTAAGAAAAAAGATATATCTTTTATACATATATACATAAAAGGCTTACTTTTATATCATTATGTTTAAATAATATTAACAGTCATAGAAAGTACACAGTTGACAACTAATAGAGACAGGTGTGCTCCTGTCTCTCCGTGGTCATCTGGCTTTAACAAGCCAAACAAACACTTAATTGCAGATACAGAAAAGAACTATAACAGCATTTCTCTAAATAAATGGAGAGGATGTGACATTTTAGAGATGAGCTAGGAAGTCCTCTGGGTTTTTCCAAGTCAGATGTTGGGGCGGGCAGTTGAAGGGAAACACTCAGTGAAGGGAAGAAATTAAGACCCTCAATCAAGAGGGAGAGACTTTCCACTCAACCCTCTCTCTCACCCAGTATCCACCAGCCAAGATGCCCAGAACTGCCAAGGAGACAGAGGCTGGCGCTGTCCGCGGTGCTGAACGGCCAGCCGCGCCCACTCACCTGCAACCACCGTGGCTCCCAGAAAGCCGAGAAGGGCGGCCGGCTGCATGGCCTGGCTCGTCCAAATCTGCGCGAAGAGGATAGCAGTCGGAACGGTGAATGACAAGGGGATGGAAGGCGAGATGAAGATGCTCCGGAAAACAACCTTGTATCCTGGTCCCCGCGGTGTGGGGCGGTTGGCGCAGGCCCTGCTCTTTTAAAGGGCAAGCCAGGGCCGCAGGGCTGGGAGGGGCTGGCACCCAGGAGGCGGCGCCCCCTCGCTTAGCCCTGACGTCATGAAACGGCCTTCAGGGGCGGTGGCTCACGTAGGTAGAAATTTACGCCAGTGCAGTCGCCTCGGTGCTGAGTCTTCAGCGCGAGTGGGGAGTTAGGCAGAAAGGGTGGAAGGATGAGGGGGGTAGCTCAAATCGAAGTCCAGAGGGGAGAGGAGCGAGTCCTACTTAGATTGTCCAAATATATTTCTCATCTTCCCCGCATCCCGCCTTCCCCCAACCCCTCCAAACCCGCCAACCCCCAACCCCAGCCGCCAACTTCCCTATCCAGAAACGTGTTCGTCGCTTCAGTCGTGTCCGACTCTTTGCGACCCGATGGACTGTAGCCCCGCCAGGCTCCTCTGTCCATGGAATTCACCAGGCAAGAATACTGAAGTGGGTTGCCGTTTCCTTCTCCAGGAGATCTTCCCGACCCAGGGACTGAACCCAGGTCTCCCCATTGCAGGCAGATTCTTTACCATCTGAGCCACCAGGGAGGCTATGTATCTCTTTTCATTATTGTAGTTGGCCAATAGCCAGTTCCTATATTCAGACTCAGTTTTCTTTTTTTTTCTCATTATTTTATAAACCTTTTATTATTTTTGCTTTTGACATTTAGATTAACATGTACAGGGCAGAGGTGGGGGCCATGGAAGATTTCTAATGAATTCTCTCAAAGCAGGACGACGGAGGAAATCAGTATTTTCTTTATGAACAAGGGCTTTAGAATAAACATCCTATGAGATAGGGGCATGGTCACTTTTTTTTTTTTTTTTTTTTTGGCTGAGCAGGAAACACAGAGTCTTAACCTCTAGACCTCCAGGAATTCCCACTTAAAAAAAGCATAAGTCTATTTTCTTTGTCTGTTTCTCCATTATTGCCCTGTGAGTAAATTCTTCAGTACCATTTTTCTAGATTCCTTCTGTACGTGTTGCTGCTGCTGCTGCTGCTGCGTCGTGTCAGTCATGTCCGACTCTGTGCGACCCCACAGACGGAAGCCCACCAGGCTCCTCTGTCCCTGGGATTCTCCAGGCAAGAACACTGGAGTGGGTTGCCATTTCCTTCTCCAGTGCATGAAAGTGAAAAGTGAAAGTGAAGTCGCTCAGTCGCGTCCGACTCTAAGCGACCCCATGGACTGTAGCCTACGAGGCTCCTCCATCCATGGGATTTCTCAGGCAAGAAGAATACGGTATTTATCTTTCTCTTTCTGACTCACTTCACTCTGTATAATAGGTTCTAGGAAGGAGAGGGTGAGATGTACGGAAAGTTTAACAAGAAAATTTACATCACCATATGTAAAATAGACACCCAATAGGAATTTGCTGTATGTCTCAGGAAACTCAAACAGGGGCTCTGTATCTACCTACCTAGAGGGGTGGGATGGGGAGGGAGATGGGAGGAAGCTTCAAAAGGGAGGGGATATATGTATACCTATGGCTGATTCATGTTGAGATTTCACAGAAAACAGCAAAATTCTGTAAAGCAATTATCCTTCAATAAAAATTTTTTTAAAATATCAACACCTAATTTTTCGGGAATTTGTTTTTTTCTTTTACTGAAATGACCATATTTCCCACCTGCTGTGTAGTTTAACTTTGGAAAAAAACTAGAATTCATATGTGCATGTTAATAGGCATGTTTCTGGACTCCTCTAGAATATCAATCCGTCCCATTTCAGTGGTCTATTTTTTTGTCCTTGAAGCAGTACCACAGTTTCTTCATCATCATATCTTTTAAATATGTCTTGATATCTGGTGGAAAAGTTCTTCCCTCCTTATCTTTCCTTATGAAGTTATTAGTTATTTTTGGCCCTTTGCACTTTCATATAAATTTTAGAAGCAGTTTTCAATTTTCATGAAAAAGTCTGTTAAGATTTTGATAGGAATTTATCAAATTTATAGATCGATTTTGGGAACAAATGACAATAGTGGATTGATAGTTTTTTTATTGCTGTTATTGTTCTGGATATAATTTTATCTGAACTTGTACAAAATACTATTACCATAGGAAAAGAAAAGAAGCTATATGGAAAAACATCTCAGCAATGCTCTCAAAGAAAAACTGAGGAAAACAAACCCTTAGAAACCAGGTTTTAGAAAAAAGCATAGTTTTATACATGACTTCTGAAATATGTTACCCATCAGGATCCAGCTAGTAAAATGAAACTACTAGAAGGAATTTAATTTAGGAAAAATAGGGATTAGAAAAGCTGGAAAGCAAATAAGAGAAAATGAGGAAACCCAAAGATTGTTAACTACAGGCAGCTGGTATGCCCCTAGGGAATGGTAGGATAAAGAAAGGTTGTGTCTTTGTTAGACCCCCAAAAACATGGACCACCCAGTGGAGTGGAAACATTTACAGGCTATGAAGGCCATGGAATCATGGAGGAAGGGCAGTCTGGTGGGAGCTAGAATCACAGAACAGAAGCAGCCACTGCTAGAAATGCACCCCCTCCTCCCAAAAAGAGAAATGGGGAGAAAAACCCTGACTTCTCCTCTCTTTCAGCGCAAGTACCTCTTAGTGGCTGAACATAACTGGAAATGACTAACAACAGAGACTAAAAATATAGTTGCAAGGAAGGAGTCAGAAAGCAAATGACAAACAAAAGGCATATACATCAAAATTACAGGTTAGAAGTTCAGGTTCTGAATGTAGATTTTTCTCTCAAAATTTATTAATTCATTTCATTTGCTTATATCAAGCACTGTGGTAGATGCATATTCCATTGGCTACAGCAGATTACAGGGTCAGTCCCAACTTAATGGTGAAAGGAAATACACTACTGTACCTGCTCTAGCAGAGTTCACTAGTCAGAGAGTAAAGATGAGAGAGATGGAGGGTAGACTCCAGGTCTACAGAGGATGGGGAGAGAGCATGGCATGCTGTGAAAATGACATTACCACGGAACCTGCTGCCCTGCAGGTATGCATTTACAGAATTCCCTGTGTTTATGGTCAATAAGACAAACATTTATCACTGTGACTTTAAGGGATTTTTTTCCTAATGGAGAGTAATATGTTAATAAGTTTTCCTTAGATAATTTGATCCTACAACACATTTAGTACCTGGTTTCTTATGTCAGGTCAGATTTGACATAATTTGCCATATAACACACTTTGACATAATTAAGAAATCACAAAGCAAATTCTCATCTTAAGAGAAGAAAGAAACTTTTTGATCCACTACATTATGGGTAATATAAATCCATATAGCTTGTAAGAAGACACACATTAATAAAAATTAACACTTCTCTTATTAAATGTTAGTTCATTTTATAGCTATAGAGATTAGTGTGCGTTTAGTTGTTTTCTGTTGTGTTTCCAAATGGCATTAACCATGATTAGTTTTGTAGAAATAAAGGAACAAATTTTTGGAGGACTGTTTAAAAAAATAACATTTCTCAAAAAAGGTCAAGAGATAGGGCTACAACCATTCAGGTGTGACAGAACAGGGAACGTTCCTCTTGAATTTGGAGTTTGCAGAAAATTGGATGTACTAGATGAACAAGTGCACTTATTTGTCTATATACTGAAGAGTATGCAAGAAACATATTGAGGACTAGGTGGGAAAACTACAATTTGGGTCTGGTGAGTTGATAAGACCATTAAGCGCTTGACAAATCTATTACAGTTAGTAACATATCACATGGTAGAGATTTAGAATGGAGGGTGCTTGCTGGTCTTCACATGTTCCTCCTCCTAATACACACACACACACACACACACACACACACACACAGCAGCAGCAGCAGCAGCAGCAGCAGCAGCAGATACTCCTACTTTTCTGCCCATTTCCTTGATTTCCCTCATTCTTACCATTTTGGAGCACACTGCTTTGATTTCCAGTGGCCAAAATCTGCATTTCTCTGGTTACCAGAGCCAACAGTTATGCAAATGGCAACCTGAAAATGCTGAGGAACTGAGGCCCCCAGGAACAGCCCTCACCCAAAGGTTAGATGTATAACATCCCCAGACTCACAGCTCCTTCAGCTCCCTGCAAAGGCGCTGAGAGCCTCCCAGCAAGACTGAGCTTAGTTACACACAGGGGAAGTTTTTGATAGCAAGCTATATATGGATGACTTTCTTTTCCTGTTTTGCTTTTCCACTCCCCATTGTTATTTCATGGAATTATCTACAGAATAAATTATTTGAAGTCAAGTCTTTATTTCAAGGTCTGCTTTTGGGGAAAGTTGAACAATGACACATATATTCACAAACCTAAATAGAATTTTTCTTGTTATGTCTGACTGATTTATTGGCTGAAGCCTCAGAGGTAGGTAATGTGGGTTTTAAGTACCCACATGTTTCAAAGAGAGGAGCTAGTCACATTTCTATAAGACTGAACTAGCAGAGTGGGTGTCACTATGTAATGGAAAACTATAGGTACAAACATAGAAATGCAAAACTATAAAGGGACTGGTTAGAGAAAGGACTTTTTTTTTTTGAAGAGAGTTTGCAGGGAACCCTGTACTGTTTTGTGATACTTCTTCCTATTTCTGCCAAGTCAGGGGCTGCAAGAAAACAACTCAAATAAAGTGGGGTTGTCTGCAGGAAGGGAGACTGACATTTCATTTCCTTGCTAGATGTTTGCTGAACTGCAGAAACCCATAGACTTCCTCCAATGCCACTAGAAGAGAATGGGAAGGAAATCATAGGGCAATTTGTGGCCCCAAGATTTTGAGAGTGAAGGGAGCAAGGTGGAGGTGGGCAGGAGGCCAGATGGAGTAGCCTCAGTGGTGAGCTGGGGAGAGAGGACAGTGGCTAGAGCATCCACACATGCAGAGATTTTCCCTGGGCCAAGTGAACTCCATGAAATATTACTGGTCTCAAGTCATCCCCCAAAGCTTCTGCTTGAAGGAGCAAGGGGATCCCTGGGATGTGCTGATGATAGTAGCTAAGAGGTGTTATGAGAGGTCAGAGAGCATCATACCTGTCAGGGACTGGGGGAGTAAGGAGGTTTCCATGGAGGACTCTGAAGAATCAACAAAGGTCCCTTGGGAAAGGATCAGCTGGCATCTGGAGGTGTGCCCTGACAGAGGGCACTGAAAACCAAGAGGGGACCACAGATGATGCTGGCCATCTCTGACACCTCCACTAACACAGTCGTTTTCCACTTCATTCCAAACCGACAGGAGCTGAAGGGAGGGGTATGGTAGGAAAGAAAGAAGCAAGGACCAGTACTTACCTCTTCCTTATGACTGGTTCTGGGTCAGCAGTTGGGAGATAGAGGGGCTTTGAACTGGGTGAAAAATAGAAGTTTGGACTATTGCAAAATCCAGAGTTAATGAAAAGCTATTGTTTCTGCCTGAGATATTGTCCAAGGATCAGGAAGGCAGCTTTGACACAAATGCTTGAAAAAAAGAATGAAGATGTTCCCTCAGTGTAACTTCCAAGTTCATCATGTTCAAATGGTTTATGTGTAACATAGGATAGAAAAATGCTTGCACATTGTTTACACATATGAGTACTGCAATATAAAGAGGAATGCTCTGATGGGACCAGAAGACATGAAGAATCGTTGAGAGATAAAAACAGATGGGTACAGACTGAAAGAGAAAAATCACAGCTTTTAAGACATGCTTAGTCACTCAGCCGTGTCCAACTCTTTGCAACCCTACGACCAGGCTACCCTGTTCATGGAGTTTTTCAACAAGAATACTTGAGTGGGTTGCCATTTTCTCCTCCATGGCTCCTAAGATTGCACTAATGATTGAAGGAGGTTTGAAGTTCTGTCAAGCCCAGAAGCAGGCAGAGAGTGTTGGGGTGAATGTTGAGGAGTTTGAGTGGAGTCCCTAGAGGAAACACATAGATTGCATGACCTTCCCCCTCCTCCAGTACTTGTACTAAGATGTCAGGACCTGCATCCTCTTCTGTTGGGTTTTGTACTAAGATGTCAGGACCTGCATCCTCTGCTATTGGGTTCTTTCCACCTCTTAAGAACAACCTATTTCCATCTCTGATGTCTTGATGTCCAGGAGAGTCTTTCTTCTCTTTTCCTGAAAATTCCTGCTCTATATGACATTCTTTATAGGGACTTTTAAAGTTTGGTTTCATTTGAAAAGATGTATTTCAATTTGTGGAATTTCTAGCAACAAGCCCGAAATAGTGGTCCTCACAATAACTTCAGGTCAACATGTCTGATACTGGAAGTCAGATGCAGTCCTGTGCTGATTGTTTTGAAATCTCCCTCTGGTACTCTCTCTGGCCTTTCTCTCTGTGCTTACCCTCAGGAGTCATGAAAAGTAAATTGGTTTCACCTTGTGATTCTAAGAAATTTATTGGACTTAACAAGTTCTCTTTTCTCTGAGAAAAGGCATTCTTTAGCTAATGCTGAATTTTTAATTATTTATGGCAAATGTTAGAGCATACTAACTCCCAGGCCTCTCCTCTATAAAAATGTATTCTCCAAAAAAACTCCATGTAGGCTAATTTCAGTTTTATACCTATGAATATTTTATTTCTCAGTAATTCATAATGGTCCTTAAGGAGCCATTCAGTTCAGTTCAGTCGCTCAGTAATGTCCAACTCTTTGCAACCCCATGAATTGCAGCACGCCAGGCCTCCCTGTCCATCACCAACTCCAAGAGTCTACTCAAACTCATGTTTTTCGAGTTGGTGATGCCATCCAGCCATCTCATCCTCTGTCGTCCCCTTCTCCTCCTGCCCCCAATCTCTCCCAGCATCAGAGTCTTTTCCAATGAGTCAACTCTTCACATGAGGTGGCCAAAGTATTGGAGTTTCAGCTTTAGCATCAGTCCTTCCAATTAAGTAAATATGCATAATCAGAAACTTCCCAAGATGTAACTGACCATGTATTTGTTCTGGGTAGCATGTATACACACACACACACACACACACACACACACACACACACACACACACACACACACACTAGGCCACTTCTTATCAGTTTTATTAAAGGGTTATTCTCCATCTTTTTATCCCACTTTCCTAGCCGCCTTTCCTTTCTTTTGCATTCACTCACAAAGCTAAGAAAACAGCCCTGAACAATATCATCCTGCTATATAAGCACAATACTGCCTAAAATTGTAAATTACCAATGGATGAGCCAGTCTTAATTTTTTTTTCTTTCAGAAAGCATATTATTCTATCAGGTATGAAAACAAATATTGGAAGTCTTACTGTATTTGGTCCTTTCTCTCCAGCAATACAATGAAGAGCTAATTTCAGAGCTAACTTAAGAAAGTACAAAGAAACGTTGTAGACATTTGACCCAAGGAGAAAAGTGATGCCTGGTCCTACAGACTAAAGCAGAACTCTCAGGATTTGTCAGACCAGAGTCTTGGGCCAGTTCTAGCCTACAGGTTGAAGAGGAGCTAAAAGAAGCATCTAAAAGACCCTGCTGAATTTATAGCCCAAAGAGAGGTTGAAGAAAGATCAGAGCATGAGGGACAGCAGTGGCTTCAAGGGAAATGGTTGAGTCACTGAAAAGTGAACTTGAATGCTTCCCACTCCTGAATTCACCCAAAACAGCATGAAATGGACAGACAATATTTCTTCAAAAGCTAAAGCAATGGTTTGTTTGCATAATAAGTCACTGTTTTATTGTGATACTCTGGACACCATTTTAAGAGTGGAAATGTAGAGGGAGAAAGAAAACAAAAACCGTATTTAAGAGACCAAGTGCCATACGCACAAGTTCCTACCCTCTGGTCTAGCTGAATTCACACACGGGTGTTCTTGGATGCTGATGCATCATGAATTGAGGGAAAAAGTCACAGAGGAGTGATGAAAGCCTCAGAGAAGGGATCAAAAACCAAATCAGTCAATAGCCCCTGAGTCTCTTGTTTCCATAGCCGATTTTCCATTTCTCCTTGCCCCTCTACATGAAAGGGAGGTGCAAAGAGAATTTTGGGAAGATAGGAGGCAGTAACTTGGGGACCATGTTCTGTCTCCTTGTCATTCTGCTTCAGTTTATGCATCCAGACCATGAGCTTCATCATTGTCCTGTCCCAGTACCTGATAACATCCCATGATTCTATCTCTAAAAGTGAAATGATAATTTGCATAAAATGTGCTATTACAAAGCACTAATGAATGTTAGGAGGCTCCAAACCAAACCAGTATTACTCCTGGAGCCATTTCAAAGCAACTTGTCCTAGAGACATCCAAGGGGAGAGAGTCCGTGAATAGAATGTCAGGCACAATGAGAGGTTCCCCGGGGGACCCCCTTCAGTTAAGAGCCTTCTCAGTGTCCCTCAGCTCATACCTATGGGTTGTGGCCCACTTGGTGGGCCAACTCTGCTCTTGCTTTAACAGGAAACAATAACTCCCATAATTATATTATTGGAGTGGGGGTGGGGCTGCTAAAGTGGACATTTCTGTGAACACTGGGAAGTGGGTGGTGGGAGGGTCTTCCAGAACTCCTGGGAGGGGCACAGGTCTTTTTATCTCTCTTGATAGCATTTGATCCAACTTCTGTGATTAAGGAGGTGTTGATCTTGGGGTGCGACTTGACTGCCTTTGCTGATCTCAACTATCCACAACTAATATACTTTACCTGCACCCATGAGCTCAGCCTTGCCTTAATCTTAGGACCTGTCTCAACCTCTGTTAGGAGAGATTCATAGAGTTCAGCATTAGGCCATGTTTCTTTCTATGTGGTAGGGCTCAACCTGGCTTCTGACTTTTGTGACTTTTTATTTCTGACTACTCTGCCACAAGCCTTGGAGTCATCCTCAACTCCTTTATTCTCTTACTCCACTAGTTGATCTTTAGAAAATCCTGAAGACTCTTGATTGAAAATAAGTAGAGAATCTAACCGCTGGTTTCCAGCTCTAACTACTAATGCTGCTGCTACAAGTTACCACCATCCCTCAGGTAGACAGATGAATGTCCACCTCACTGCTCTTCCTGCCCCTACTCGGGTCTCTTTATAGCCCATCCTCCAGAGAGCAGCCAGAAGGAGACTGAAGTGTGTAGCTGTGTCCTGTCACTACTCTACTTTGAAAATGTTCCACTGGCTCCCATCTCATTCAACCAGTCTTTCCTCATCTGGCTTCCTTTACCCCTCTCGCTTCTCCACTCATGAGCCCTCACGCACCTGCTCCAGCTGTACAGGCCTCTGTGCTCCTCCTAAAACATGCCAAGAACGCTTCTGCTCAGACTCTTGGTGCTTTCTGTAGATTCAATGCCACCTTTTCAGTGAGTTCTTCCCAGAACTACCCCTTCCTACTTTGCCAGCTTTCCTTATCCTTTCTCTTGATTTTTTTTTCTCCAAAAAATAAGTAAAACAGCATTCTTGTTTTACTTATTTGTCTGCTGCCTACCTCTCCCACTAGAGTGCAGGCTCCATGAGGTCAGGGGTTTTGCCCATTTTATTCTGTACTTTCCCTGGCATCTAGGAAAAAGCCTGGCACACACTGACTGCTCAGGGCATGTTGAGTGAGTGACTGATGCAAAACTAGATAGGGGAATCATTATTAGGGAAGACATTCAACCAATAGGGTGCTGGTCGATTATGATCTATTTTTGAGAACATTAAAACTATGGCATTGTGTAGCATTTGCTGGGTTAAATTCAAATGTTAGATTATTTTTTAAAAACTACTCAATTGTTTGACTTCCCTGGTGGCTCAATTGGTAAATCATCTGCCTACAATGTGGGAGACCTGGGTTCAGTCCCTGGTTTGGGAAGATTCTCTGGAGAAGGAAATGGTAACCCACTCCATTACTCTTGTCTGGGAAATCCCATGGACGGAGGACCGTGGTAGCTTACAGTCCATGGGGTCGCAAAGACTCGGACACAATTGAGCGACTTCACTTTCTTTCTTTCTTTCAATTATGTTCACTGACTTCCTGGTAGCTCAGCTGGTAAAGAATCCACCTGAAATGCAGGAGACTTGGGTTTGATCCCTGGGTTGGGAAGATCCCCTAGAGAGGGGAACAGCTACCCACCCAGGATTCTGGCCTGTAGAATTCCATGGGGTAACGAAGAGTCCAATATTCTGGCCTGGAGAATTCCATGGGGTCACAAAGAATTCCATGGAGTCTATGGGGTCACAGAGTCAGACACGACTTGAGTGACTTTCACTCTCATGTTCACTGGCATTTACATTGTTTGGATATTTGCTATAGGCTACAGTTTTTGTACATACTACTAAGTTGTGTTTTTCATTTATTAAAATATTTAAAGAAATTCATAATAATGAATAACAAATTTCTAATATTTCACTTTCAAGTCCTAAAAATTAATGGTTTGGGAAAATTTAGAAACACTATAATAAGTGAAGATGCAAAGAGGTTAGTGAGATATGTTTTGAAACTTTGCCCGGGGTCAGTCCTGTTTCTGGAGGACAAATAATGGTCTCCATGAGGCATGGGTTTCCACAGGAAGCATAGATATTTAGTAAATGTCACAGGCTAAAGAAGCCATAGAAAGTTTCTTTTGTTTTTCTTGTCTCCAATGATTGCAATTTCATTTAAAACATAATTTTACTTTATCTTGGCTGACAAGTCAGCTCATATGCTCACGGGGGCTTAAAAGAATGCGGCAACCTGAGCTACTGTTTGGTTGTAGAATCAGCAGTTTCTTAACTACTCTGAGGCTGAAAGTGCCCAGGGCCAAAGAGCAAGATCTGCAGCTTCTCATGCCAGCTGCATGTTTTCCAGCCCAGACCAGTTTAGGTGGAACAAGATGTGATCAAACCATATCAAGTTCTCAAAGAACAGTGACTGCTCTCTTAAGAATAAATTATTCTTTATCACTATGTTGGAGACAATTGTGTCTGCAGCAGATGCCCTCTGGTCCTAGGGACTGGCAAGCAAAGAGAGGGCATGAATGAAAATCACCAAGCACATGCTTAACTTCTTGCTTCAATTCAAATCAAAATGGAAGCCTCTTTGGCTTCTACTAGCAGGAACCACAGTTGTCCTTTGAAGCCAGGACATAGCCTGCAGAAAGTTCACAACTCTTATACTTTAGCCAGTGTGATCAACAATGGTCACGCTCTGTTCCACTCACATTTTAGTATGTGGCTAAAGGAGAGAAGAATTAAAATTTAATTTCAATTTTAGATGAAATGGACTATTCATTTTGATGTAACAAACATTTTTGTATGTGGCCTGTGATATTGTGATTTATAATAAGAAATGTATATTTTTGTCTCTATCTTTGTTTCTGGCACAGAGCTCCTAAAACCCTTGAAATTTCCTAAGAGTGATAAAGTTGCTTTGATAGTCATAACAAATCTCTTTGATTTGAATTTATGTTAAGAAGATGACTTCTGAAAGCTCCTAAGGATGGGAGCTGGTTTCAGGGGAACCAACCATCCACATGATTGGAGAGTCAGAACTTTCAGTCTCATCTCATTTCTGAGGAAGGGACAGAGGCTGGAAGTTAAATTCATCATGACTATGTAATGACTATGTTTGACTATGTAATGATTGACTACGTAATTAATTATGACCATATAATGAAGCCTCCATAAAAATCCCAAAGCATGGAGTCTGGAGAGCTTCTAGGCTGGTGAACAAAAATGCTTCCATGTGCCACCACACCAAACTCCAGACTCCATGAGGACAGAAGCCCCTTTGTCTGAGACCTCACCTTGGAAACCCTTCATTTCTAGTCAGTCAGTCAGAAGAACAGATATTGTAACAGAGCAGGATGAGCACAGCCGTCAGCAGGTAGCCATTGCTGTGCCTCCTCCGCTCCATGTTACTAGGCAACAGGTCTTGCTCAGCCATTGCTCAGTGCCTCAGTGGGCCCTGCCCACAAGCAACCAACTGTCAACGAGTGACTGTTAACTGTCCTGCTCAGTAATTGTTCAGCACCAGCTCAATAATTGTTCAGTAACTGTCCGTGGGAGACCACTGGGGGAAAGGGATTGAGTCAAGGTCAGTGTTGCAGTGGTCATCAGGTAGAGAGCAAGGTTAGAGGCAGATTCAGGCCTTCTCCTGGAGGCCCTCTACTTTACCCAGCTTTGGGTCATCGAGTGAGCTAGAAGGCCCAGAGACCAGACTGGGGACTATGTCCTGCAGGTCTCCAGAGCCGTCACCGAGGCTCTCCACTAGCCTTGGTCCAGCCCTTGGGGCAGCAGTGAACCTCTCCCCCACCCCCTGTCTCTGAGCCCTAATAGAAGTGGCCGTCTGCCTGGATCACCATCTGTGAGACCTGGTCTTCCCATTTGGGTGGCCTGAGGAGACTGAGGGCCAGTTGTGTTGGGGGGCCAACCCAGGGATAACAGTAGGGCACGCTGTGAGAATCTGGCCCCAGATGAGCTGCTAACTGAGATCTGCCTCCTCTTAGCCAGGACTGGGACCTTGGAGGGTGAAAGTTGTGCCTTGAAACTTTGCCCTTTCTTGTCAGGATAGAGAATAACATTTATCTGGCAGAGATTTATAGGAACATCGTTACATGACCATGACCTTACCTCAGGAACAAAGGATCTGACACCAGGAAGTCTACAACAATGAACCATGCCCATCCCTTACCTTTTGCTTTGACAAGGGCTTGCAGAAAGCGTTCAGTCACTTTGGGGTTCTTAGAGCATGAGCCACCCATCCCTTTGTATGAATCTGTAATAAACCTTTCTCTTATCGATGGGCCTCACTGTGCGTCAGGCACACAGACTTGCGAATTTGCTAACAATACCAACTTAGACTTGTGATTGGTACCTGAAGTGGAGGGCAGCCTCGTGGAACTGAGCCCTCCACAATGGCATCTGATGCTATCTCTGGGGTTGACAATGTCAGAATTGAGTTGACTTGTAAGACTCCTTGTTGTTGTCTTACCATTGCTTAATGGTACAACCTCTTCCCCCCACCAACAAACTCATGAATTGGTTCATCAGCATCTTTATGGTCAGAGAAGGAGAGAATTAAGATTAAATTTTAATTTTAGATTAAATGAACCACTAATTCCAATGTAACAAACATGTTCTGAGCTGCTAATCAGACATAAAGGTATATGTAGATGTAAAATGTGTAGGTTATGTAGAGGCAGGTGCTGATATAGATTACGTCATTTATGTAGATACTGTAGTTGCTGTCAAGGACACAGATGTAAGTGCATATGTCGATTCTGCAGATATAAATCCAGATGCAGACAGATATTAGTTAGAGATGCAGATGTGCATGACATAGCTGGAAACATGGATGTAGATTAAAATTTTCAGCTGTAGCACTATTGATATTTTGGGCTGGATAATTCTTTGCTATGAGGGGCTGTCCTAGATGCCAGGGACCCTCTCTCCCCTACGCTCAAGTTGTGACAATCAATGATGTTTCTGGATGCTGCCAAATGCCTTTTGGGTGCAAGTTTCTGGCGTTGCAAACCAGTGATGTAGACAATGTAGGTAACTAATACATGCAAATATGGATGTATCAATAGATGATGATATAAAAGTAAATATAAATTGTATAACTCTAAACATAGATGTAAGATGCTTTTGTATTTTTTAAATTTTTATTTATCTATTTGGCTGTCAGGTCTTAATTGTGGCATGTGGGATTTTTGATGCATCATGTGGAGCCTTGTTGCGGCACATTGACTGCTTAGCATGTGGGCTCAGTAGTTGTGGGGCATGGACTTAGCTGCCTTGCAAGTCATGTAGAATCTTCCCAAACCAAAGATAGAACCATATCCCCTGAACTGGCAGGTAGATTTTTAACTGCCGGACCACAAGGAAGTCCCTAGGTGACATATTTGATATGGACAATGTAGATGGCATAAATATAAATTTTATGATCTGAGCAGGAAAATGTAGATGCTACTGATGCATATGACATAGATTAGGTATAGGTGATGCGACAGATATCTAGATAGATTAAAATAGAAATGTTTCTCAATTTGAATTTAAGTTCTTTGAAGGTGATATTCATATCTCCAAAAGAAATTTGAAGCTGTTCATTAATGATCTGTTGATTGGTTAATTAGCTCTACCACTTCAGAGCCACCTAAGTTCTCTTTAGTATTTCATGTATGCTTTCTATTAAGAAAAGATTATCTTCAGGAAAGTTTATGGGAACTTAAAACCCTGAGTTATAAATAAATGTATGTGGGCGACAGTAAATACATTTTTAAAATATCCTTCAGATACTTTCCCGACATTTTATTATGAAAATTTTCAAACATGCAAAAACTTGATGCAAATTTACAAGGGCTGTATACCCACCACATTTTACCATTAACATTTTATATTTTACCATTAATGCTTACTGTGCTTACTTATTTCATGTCTATCCATCTATCCATCCATCACCCCATCTTACTTGTTGATGCATTTCAAGCACATCCTGCACATGTTTTTAATTGATTTCCTAGAAGACTAAATTCCTGAAAACTGCTTTGACTTCATATAATTACATACTATCAGTTTACTTGTGATGGTCATAGACCACTTGAGAGTTCTGCAGAATAAATCTTTGTAGTATTGGGAAGGTTGTCATAATGTTTATTAAAAATTTGAAGCTAAAGGGGATATATGTATATGTATGTATATATGTATATGTATGGCTGAATCCCTTCCACTGTCACCTGAAGCTATCACAACATTGTTAATCACTATCCCCCAATACAAAATTAAAAGTTCAAAAAAAATTTAAGCTGAAATTTAAGAAAGAATAAGCCCAGAGCTTACTAAGGAGAAACACTGAGATCAGGGAGGCTGTGGCATTTCTCACACCTCTTTTGGGAGAGTTTTCAGACCAAGGGTAAGTAGATTCCTGTCAGGAATGGTTTAGTGTAGTGTTGCCTGAAGTGAAGTGAAAGTCACTCAGTCATGTCTGATTTTTGCGATCCCATGGACTATAAAGTCCATGGAATTCTCCAAGCCAGAATACAGGAGTGGGTAGCCTTTCCCTTCTCCAGGGTATCTTCCCAACCCAAGGATCAAATCTTGATCTCCCACATTGCAGGTGGATTCTTTACCAGCTGAGCCACCAGGGAAGTCTAAGAATATTGGAGTAGGTAGCCTATCCCTTCTCCAGGGGACCTTCCTGACCCAGGAATTGAACTGGGGTCTCCTGCATTGCAGGTGGATTCTTTACCAGCTGAGGTACCAGGGAAGCCCAGTATTGCCTGAAGACAGAGAAATTTCCCAGATGATCTATTAAGGTCCTTTTCAATAGAGCTAAGATACTGAGATCACTCAGTTTTTAATAAAGGTTAATAGTCAGGGTTGAAGCTTTTGAACTGTGATGTTGGAGAAGACTCTTGAGAGTCCCTTGGACTACAAGGAAATCCAGCCACTCCATTCTGAAGGAGATCAGCCCTGGGATTTCTTTGGAAGGAATGATGCTAAAGCTGAAACTCCAATACTTCAGCCACCTCATGCAAAGAGTTGACTCATTGGAAAAGACTGTGATGCTGGGAGGGATTAGGGGCAGGAGGAGAAGGGGACAACAGAGGATGAGATGGCTGGATGGCATCACTGACTCGATGGATGTGAGTCTAAATGAACTCCAGGAGTTGGTGATGGACAGAAGGCCTGGTGTGCTGTGATTCGTGGGGTCCAAAGGAGTCGGACACTACTGAGTGACTGAACTGAACTGAATAATCAGGATAAATGAGGGAGAAAAAGGATGAAAATTAGAAAGACATCAAACGCAAGCTATCCGTTTATTAATATAAAATCATATGGCAAGACTCAGATGGACTTTCAACTCATTCAATAAATCTTGGCAGGATATTCATACATCAGACTACAACTGAGTATATGTTTCTGCATTTACCAATGTCCCAGCCTTTCTTTCCAGATATTGCCAAGTTGCCAACTCACTACTGGCTGACTCATAGTTTACACCAATACTATCCATAGTCCTAAAGAAATGTGACCTTTTCCCTTGGAGATGAGAAATACTATATCCCCTCAAGATCACATACTGAAAACATCATGTTTAGCAAATGGCAAATCTCTCCAGAAGATCAAAGCTGACAGTTTAGTTCATATCAGTAGCTCAGTAGTGTCCAACTCTTTGCGACCCCATGGACGGCAGCACACCAGGCTTCCCTGTCATCACCAAATCCCGGAGCTTGCTCAAACTCATGTCCATCAAGTCGGTGATGCCATTTAACCATCTCATTCTCTGTTGTCCTCCTTTCCTCCTGTCTTCAATCTTTGCCAGCATCAGGATCTTTTCCAGTGAGTCAGTTCTTCACATTAGGTGGCCAAAGTATTGGAGCTTCAGCTTCAGCATCAGTCCTTCCAATGAATATTCAGGACTGATTTCATTTAGGACTGACTGGTTTGATCTCCTTGTAATCCAAGGGACTCTCAAGAGTCTCCTCCAATGCCACACTTTGAAAGCATCAATTCTTCGGTGCGTAGCTTTCTTTATGGTCCCAACTCTCACATCCATATATGACTACTGGAAAAACCATAGCTATGACTATACGAACCTTTGTCAGCAAAGTAATGTCTCTGCTTTTTATTATACAGTCTAGGTTTTTAATAACTTTTCATCCAAGAAGCAAGTGTCTTTTAATTTCATGGCTACATTCACCATCTGCAGTGATTTTGGAGCCCAAGAAAATAGTCTCTCACTGTTTCCATTGTTTCCCCATCTATTTCCCATGAAGTGATGGGACCAGATGGCATGATCCCTGATCTTTGTTTTTTGAATGTTGAGCTTTAAGCCAACTCTTTCACTCATTAAGAGCCTCTTTATTTCTTCTTCATTTTCTGCCATAAAGGTGGTGTCATCTGCATATCTGAGGTTATTGTTATTTCTCCCAGCAATCATGACTCCAGCTTGAGCTTCATCCAGCCCAGCATTTTTGTATGATGTACTCAGGATAGAAGTTAAACAAGCAGGGTGACAATACACAGCCTTAACATACTCCTTTCCCAATTTTGAAGCAGTCCATTTTTCCATGTCTGGTTCTAATTGTTGCTTCTTGACCTGCATACAGATTTCTCAGGAGGTAGGTGAGATGGTCTGGTATTCCCATCTCTTTAAAGATTTTCCACAGTTTGTTGTGATCCACAGTCAAAGGCTTTAGGGTAGTCAATGAAGCAGATTTCTTTCTGGAATTCTCTTGCTTTTTCTATGGTCCAATCGATGTTGGCAATTTGATCTCTGGTTCCTCTGCCTTTTCTAAATCCAGCTTGAACATCTGCAAGTTCTCAGTTTATGTACTGTTGAAACCTAGCTTGGAGAATTTTGAGTATTACTTTGCTAGCATGTGAGATGAGTGCGACTGTGTGGTAATTTGAGCATTCTTTGGCATTGCGTTTTTGGGCATTGGCATGAAAGTTGACCTTTTCTAGTCCTGTGGCCACTGCTGAGTTTTCCAAATTTGTTGGCATACTGAGTAAAGCACTTTCACAGCATTGTCTTTTAGGATTTTAAATAGCTCAACTGGAACTCCATCAGCTCCACTAACTTTGTTTGTAGTGATGCTTCCTAAGGCCCACTTGACTTCACACTCCAGGATGTCTGGCTCTAGGTGAATGGTCACACCAAAGCTAACAAGGACCTGTCTAAAATACACTGGCGGTGAACTATGGAGTTTCCAAACATCTAGGTTGTTGCTGAATTGGAAGTAGGAGTGAGTCAGTCAGTGAGATTTATTCAGTTTTTCCAGGGCTGTGGTCAGGGTCTGAGCTGATGACATGTTACCAGGCAGGGCTAAAAGAGGACTAAACCACAGAGGGACACTGTAACATGGGTGGAGATGTACTGAACAATTAATAGTGAAATAAGAAATCTGTACCAATTAGAAATCTGGTTTGGAGTAAACAGAGGATGTGCACCTACTGGTTGACTCTGGGAAGATTTACTCTGGGCTGAATGGATGGGGAACCAAAAGTTTATCCATAAGTCTGGAGGATGAGAGAACATAGTGTAGCAGATGCTGAGGCTATCCTGCTGGTATCAACCCTGGGCCTTGACATTTTGCACACAGCAGCCCGATTTCCAATGCCAGCATCTGCCTGTTTACCAAAGGTCTTCGTCTGGTGGTTTGAGTTTGCTCTGTTCAGACATGGAGCAGGCCAGAAGTGCTGGAGAATTAGTGCCTTCCCAGCTGCAACATTCCACCAAACACTGTGGAACTGGTGCTTATATCCCAGCTCCCTAACTCCTTGTGCAGGATAACTGAAGCTTACATTCCGTACTGACCCCCAAAATTCCCCAATAAGGTTGAATTCCGATTGTCTGTGGTAGCAGTTTCCTAAAACATGAGCTTCCTACAGGCTTCTGTCCCTCCCATCTCAGGTCCCTACTTCCCTACTCAGACAAAGTACTTGCACTAGAATTTGCATCTCAGTCTACTTACTTCTAAGGGAACCCAAACTAAGACATACAGTTCAGTTCAGTTCAGTCGCTCAGTCATGTCCAAATCTTTCTGACCCCATGAATCACAGCACACCAGCCTCCCTGTCCATCACCAACTCCCGGAGTCCACTCACACTCATGTCCATCAAGCCAGTGATGCCATCCGGCCATCTCATCCTCTGTCGTCCCCTTCTCCTCCTGCCACCAATCCCTCCCAGCATCAGAGTCTTTCCAGTGAGTCAACTCTTCGCATGAGGTGGCCGAAGTATTGGAGTTTCAGCTTTAGCATCAGTTCTTCCAAAGAACACCCAGGACTGATCTTTAGAATGGACTGGTTGGATCTCCTTGCAGTCCAAGGGACTCTCAAGAGTCTTCTCCAACACCACAGTTCAAAAGCATCAATTCTTCGGCACTCAGCTTTCTTCACAGTCCAACTCTCACATCCATACATGACTACTGGAAAAACCATAGCTTTGACTAGATGGATCTTTGTTGCCAAAGTAATGTCTCTGCTTTTCAATATGCTATCCAGGTTGGTCACAACTTTCCTTTCAAGGAGTAAGCGTCTTTTAATTTCATGGCTGCAATCACCATCTGCAGTGATTTTGGAGCCCCCAGAAAAAAGTCTGACACTGTTTCCACTGTTTTCCCCATCTATTTGCCATGAAGTGATGGGACCAGATGCCATGATATTCATTTTCTGAATGTTGAGCTTTAAGCCAACCTTTACACTCTCCTCTTTCACTTTCATCAAGAGGCTTTTTAGTTCCCCTTCACGTTCTGCCATAAGGGTGGTGTCATCTGCATGTCTGAGGTTATTTAAATTTCTCCTGGCAATCTTGATTCCAGCTTGTGCTTCTTTCAGCCCAGCATTTCTCATGATGTGCTCTGCATATAAGTTAAATAAGCAGGGTGACAATATACAGCATTTATGTACTCCTTTTCCTATTTGGAACCAGTCTGTTGTTCCATGATTCTGTGAAAAGTGCTGCCCTCAATATGCCAGCAAATTTGGAAAACTCAGCGGTGGCCACAGGACTGGAAAAGGTCAGTTTTCATTCCAATCCCAAAGAAAGGCAATACCAAAGAATGCTCAAACTACTGCACAGTTGCACTCATCTCACACATTAGTACAGTAATGCTCAAAATTCCCCAAGCCAGGCTTCAGCAATACGTGAAACATGAACTTCCAGATGTTCAAGCTGGTTTTAAAAAAGGCAGAGGAGCCAGAGATCAAATTGCCAACATCCACTGGATCATGGAAAAAGCAAGAGAGTTCCAGAAAAACATCTATTTCTGTTTTATTGACTATGCCAAAGCCTTTGACTGTGTGGATCACAATAAACTGGAAAATTCTGAAAGAGATGGGAATACCAGACCACCTGACCTGCCTCTTGAGAAATCTGTATGCAGGTTAGGAAGCAACAGTTAGAACTGGACATGGAACAACAGACTGGTTCCAAATAGGAAAAGACACACAAGCAGTGGACAAATGCTCTGAAGATCCCTCTGGCTTTTTTTTTTTTTCTTTCTCTCTTGTAATCTGTTGAATAAGGATAAGAGGCTTATGGAAGTGTCCTGATGGGAGAGACTGACTGAGGGGGAAACTGGGTCTTGTTCTGAGGGCATCAGAACAAGAGAGCAGAGAGAATGAAAAACTCTGAGGGCATCAGAGGGCAGACAGAATGAAAACCACTAATCACACTGACCACAGTCTTTTCTAACTCAATGAAACCATGAGCCATGCTGTGTAGGGCCACCCAAGATGGATAGGTCATGGTTGAGAGTTTTGACCAAGAATGGCAAACCAATTCAGTATTCTTTCCCTGAGAATCCCATGAAGAGTATGAAAAGGCAAAAAGATATGACACTGAAAGATGAACATTCCAGGTCAGTAGGTGCCCAAAATGCTACTGGAGAAGAATGGAGAAATTTTTCTCTTCAGAAAAAATGAAGAGACAGAGCCAAAGCAAAAGCAACACCCATTTGTAGATATGACTGGTGATGGAAGTAAAGTCCGATGCTGTAAAGAATGGTATTGCATAGGAAACTGGAATGTCAGGTCTGTGAATCAAGGTAACCTGGACATGGTCAAACAGAAGATGGCAAGAGTGAACATCAACATTTTAGGAATCAGTGAACTAAAATGCACTGGAATGGGCAAATTTAACTCAGATGAGCATTATACTACTCTGGGCAAGAATCCCTTAGAAGAAATGAAGTATCCCTCATAGTAAACAAAAGAGTCCAAAATGCAGTACTTGGATGCAATCTAAAAAATGACAGAATGGTCTCTGTTCACTTCCAAGGCAAACCATTTGGTATCATATTACTATGATACTGAAGTTTATGCCCCAACCAGTAATGCCAAAGAAGCTGAACGGTTCTATGAAGACCTACAAGACCTTCTAGAACTAACACCAAAAAGATGTCCTTTTCATTATAGGGGACCAGAATGCAAAAGTAGGAAGTCAAGAGATACCTGGAATAACAGGCAAATTTGGCCTTGGAGTACAAAATGAAGCAGGACAAAGGATAACAGAGTTTTGCCAAGAGAATGCACTGGTCATACGCAAACGCCTCTTTCAACAACACAAGAGAAGACTCTACACATGAACATCACCAGATGGTCAATACTGAAATCAGACTGATTCTATTCTTTGCAGCTGAAGATGGAGAAGCTCTATGCCGTCAGCAAAAACAAGACCGGGGAGCTGACTGTGGCTCAGATCATGAACTCCTTCTTGCCAAACTCAAACTTAAATTGAAGAAAGTAGGGAAATACACTAGACCGTTCAGGTATGACCTAAATCAAATCCCTTATGATTATACAGTGGAAGTGACAAATAGAATAAAGGGATTAGATCTGATAGACAGAGTGCCTGAAGAACTATGGACAGAGGTTCATGACATTGTGCAGGAGACAGTGATGAAGACCACTACCAAAAAAAAGAAATGCAAAAGGCAAAATGGTTGTCTGAGGAGGCCTTAAAAATAGCTGAGAAAAGAAGAGAACCAAAAGGCAAAAGAGAAAAGGGAAGATGTACCCATTTGAATGGAGAGTTCCAAAGAATAGCAAGGAGAGATAAGAAAGCCTTCCTTAGTGATCAATGAAAAGAAATAGAGGGAAAAACTAGAATGAAAAAGACTAGAGATATATTCAAGAAAATTAGAGATACCAAGGGAATAGTTCATGCAACAATGGGCACATTAAAGGACAGAAATGCTATGGACCTACAGAAGCGGAAGATATTAAGAAGAGGTGGCAACAATACACATAAGAACTATGCAAGAAAGATCTTCATGACCCAGATAACCAAGATGGTGTGATCACTCACCTAGCGCCAGACATCCTGGATTGTGAAGTCAAGTGGGCCTTAAGAAGCATCACTACAAACAAAGCTAGTAGAGGTGATAGAATTCCAGTTGAGCTGCTTCAAATCCTAAAAGATAATGCTGTGGAAGTGCTGCATTCAGTATGCCAGCAAATGTGGGAAACTAGCAGTGGCCACAGAACTGGAAAAGATCAGTTTTCATTCCAATCCCAAAGAAAGGCAACGCAAAGAATGTTCAAACTATCGCACAATTACACTCATCTCACACGCTAGCAAAGTAATTCTGTAAGCCAGGCTTAAAAGTACATACCATGAACTTCCAGATGTTCATGCTGGATTTAGAAAGGCAGAGGAATCAGAGATCAAAATGCCAACATCTGTTGGATCATAGAATAAGCAAAAGAGTTCCAGAAAAACATCTATTTCTGCTTTATTGACTATGCCAAAGCTTTTGACTGCATGGATCACAACACACTGTGGAAAATTCTTAAAGAGGTAGGAATACCAGACCACCTCACCTGCTTCCTGAGAAACCTGTATGCAGGTCAGGAAGCAACAGTTAAAACTGGACATGGAACAACACACCAGTTCAAAATTTGGAAAAGAGTACGTCAAGTCTGTATATTGTCACCCTGCTGATTTGACTTCTATGCAGAATATATCATGCGAAATGCTGGGTTGGAAGTAGCACAAACTGGAATCAAGATTTCCAGGAGAAATATCAATAACCTCAGATATGCAGATGACACTACCCTTATGGCAGAAAACAAAGAAGAGCTGAAGAGCTAAAGAGCCTCTTGATGAAAGTGAAAGAGAGAGTGAAAAAGTTGGCTTAAAACTCAACATACAGAAAACAAAGATCAAGGAGTCTGGTCCCATCACTTTATGGCGAATAAATGGTGAGACAATGGAAACAATGACAGACTTTATTTTGGGTGGCTCCAAAATCACTGCAGATGGTGACTCCAGCCATGAAATTAAAAGGTGCTTGCTCCTTGGGAGAAAAGCTATGACCAACCAACCTAGACAGCATAATTAAAAAGCAGAGACATTACTTTGCCAACAAAGAGCTGTTTAGTCAAAGCTATGGTTTTTCCAGTAGTCGTGTATGGATGTGAGAACTGGACCATAAAGCTGAGCACCAAAGAATTGATGCTTTTGAAGTGTGGTGTTGGAGAAGACTCTTGAAAGTCCCTTGGACTATAAGGAGATCCAACCAGTCAATCCTAAATGAAATCAGTCCTGAATATTCATTGGAAGGACTGATGCTGGAGCTGAAATTCCAATACTATGGCCACCTGATGCGAAGAACTGATTCACTGGAAAAGACCTTGATGCTGGGAAAGATTGAAGGCGGGAGAAAAAGGTAACAATAGAGGTTGAGATGGTTGGATGGCATCACCGACTCGATGGACATGAGGTTGGAATAGGCTCCAGGAGATAGTGATGGACAGGGAAGCCTGGTGTTCTGCCAATCCATGGGTCGCAAAAAGTCGGCATACGACTGAGCAACTGAACTGAACTGAACTGAACTGTGATCTGTTAAGGGTATCAGAATGCATAGAAGACAGGAACTGCCCAGCACTCTCTTCAGCCCAGGAAACTCAAAGACATCTTTTCTTGGTAACAAAAAAATTATTTGCCTTTGGGAACAGCTGTCACAGTGTCAGCTCTGGCTTCATATTACTTAACCACACAGTACCACCTCCCACTGCAAATTTAAGAGACATCAAAAATACACTGAGAGGTCAGTAACAGAATCCTAGCCGTTGTTTTAACAAATCTCCTGTGTTCCAGCTCATCTCTGCCCCAATCTGATATGTAAAAACATGATATGTAGCTTATTAATCACTAATGGAATCCTTGTAGAAGAAGTTTTAATGCCCTTGTCAGCCACTGTGTTCATATTGAGCATCTGAGTGAATCAGGTGGATAAATTGATCTTTGCTTCCCCCCTCCTAAGGAGACAATCATTGAACCACTAGGACACAGACTAAAACTATTTTTCTTTCAGTGAGGTTAAAGTCTTTGCAAAATCAGCACTTAGAATAATGCTGTTTGTCTGGGGATGTAGCCCATTTTTGGAGGTAGGAAATAGCTCCATATTTTGTAAAAATAAAATAACTATTGTTGTCTATGTCCTTATACTAGAAGAAATTCAATTGCAGAGACAGAGTGTGTGCATGGGTGCTCAGCCACTAAGTTGTGTCTGACTCTTTGCAACCCCACGAACTGAGGCCTGCCAAGCTTCCCTTTCCATGGGATTTTCCAGGCAAGAATACTAGAGTGGGTTACTATTTCCTCCTCCAGGGAATCTTCCTGACCCAAGAACTGAATCTGAGTCCCCTGAATTAGCAGGCAGATTCTTTACCACGGAGACACCTAGGAAGGCCCATCACAAAGATAGAGTGGTCATCTGCTATCATGGGAGGATAATTAGCATCCTAACACTCTTTCCTCTGTGATGTGGGTCATACGGTAGAAGCTAGCCAAGCCAGATGATCCTTTCTCTGATCTCTGTCTGCCAGGGGACAGTCATAGGATCCAGCTTCAGCAAGGCAGACATTCTTACCCTGGACTTTTAATTTAGACTCAGAGACAGCTTAGAATTCTATGGCAGCAGAGGCACTTGGGCTGCTGGCCTCAGCTGTGGTGATGTCCATCAGCCAGAAAGGCAGCAAGGCCAGAGTTGGGGGCATTCAAATTAAACTGTCCCTGCAGCATGACCTCAGCTGTTTCTCATGCCCAGCCTCTCAGATCCTGTCCTTAAAATCTGGTTAACCAGCCTTCTGGTCAATCCTGTTAGCCCCCTTTTTCCTTCTAGTAAAGTTAGCAGGTGTCCTCTCCTGTTATGTGCCATCCAGAACCCTGAGGGGCACAGAGAGCAATATTCCCATGTGTGCAGAGTCTCCCCTGTAGGTCAGAGACCTGGCTCTTGTCCAGGGAGCATCTAGATGTCTAGGTAACTAGCAAAGGGGCCTTATCTCCTTCCCTGCAGAGAGCTTGATTGCATAATTTTTGTTCCCTTTCCCGTTCTAAAAGTCTATGACTCTTCATGAAGTGTTGTACAGTGAAAGACTCAAAACTACTTGAATTTCTGCAGCCTTAGTGATAAGGAGAGGGTTTCTGGGCAGGGGTTGGGGGATGAGGGGGGAGGAGCCATTATGTGAAGCCCATAGATGGATCTTGTCCAAATTAATCAGAGTATCTCAAGTCCATATTGTGCATAGGTCCCCAAAGACGTGATTGTATCTGGTAAACAATGTTTGCTGCATATCAAGACCACGCAAATGCACAGTTCAGTTAATAACGTTCACAGGTGTGTGTTATATGAATGGTCCCATTGGTGACAAATAATCAGAGATGATAAGACAGGGAGAGTGACTGGCACTTATACATACTCAGTAATCTGAATCGTTTTTGTAGCCTGGAGAGTGGGCAATTTGGTCATAACATGCATAGATCATGGGGTTTGGTGGGGAAAGTAGATATTGTTTGTTTTTAAGCTATTCCCATGGTCACATTATAATAGTTTCAGGGAAAACCCATTTGAAATGTTATGGATCAGGAAACTTTCTTAGTTAATGATGAAAGTGAAAGTGAAAATCAACCAGTTGTGTCTGACTCTTTGCAACCCCATGGAAAAAGTCCTTGGATTTCTCCATGGAATACTGGAGTGGGCAGCCTTTCCCTTCTCCAGAGGATCTTCCTAACTCAGGGATCAAACCCAGGTCTTCTGCACTGCAGGCAGATTCTTTACTAGCTGAACCATGAGAGAAGCCCAAGAATACTGGAGTGGGAAGCCTGTCCCTTCTCCAGCAGATCTTCCTGACCCAGGACTCAAACTGGGGTCTCCTGCATTGCAGGCAGACTCTTTACCAACTGAGCTACCAGGGAAGCCGTAGTTAATGGTAAACTGATCTATTTGGAGTGGTTCAAAACAGTTCTTAAAGGAAAGGAAGACTATTACAGATTGAAAGAGGCTTAAGAGATATGTCAACCAAAAGCAATGGTAGATCCTTACTTAAATCCTGATTCAACTAAAACTGTAAGAACATGAACTGAGTACTAGATGATATTAAGGAGTTACTGATGATGATATCATAGGGATATTAGTGGTACTGTGGTGTGTTTTTTTCCCAAGTCCTTACCGTTAGAGACACATACTGAATTTATGTGTGAAATAAAAGAATGTCTTAGGTTTGCTTTGAAATACTCTAGCACAGCTTACTGAAAGTGTGGTTTGCAGATCAGTGCCAGTTTTCCAACTGTGTGCTATCGGTTTGTGATAAGTGCAGACATTGACAATGAGTACATAGAAACTGTGGTATACTTGGAGTGGGTTGCCATTTTCTGCTTCAGGGGATCGTCCCAACCCAGGGATCAAACCTATGTCTCCTGCATTAGCTAGAAGATTCTTGACCACTAGCACCATCTAGGAAGACCAAGAACCTGTGATAACACTTTGCATTGCCATGGCACCCAAGCAGCAATAAGTGGATTTGTCTCATTGACCAGAGCAGAGCCCAGTTGAGTATTGTTGAACTTGCATGGTGAACGGCCTATGGTCCATGATAACTGGAAATTAAACAAAAGGGTTCTTAACTATTGATAGCTTAAGAAGAAATGCTTTAGCACACACAGAGAGGGGTGAGGGTGTAGAGTTAGATGAAAAAGAATTGCAAACATCTGGTGACTGTTGAAACTAGGTGAAAGGCATATAGCACAATTCTCTTCATTTTTGTGAAAATTTGAAAATCTACATCATTTGGTTTATTAAAATTAACCCAACATGCTAATTTTAAACACACATTGTCAATAAATATATTTATATCTAAACATACAGTATGTAAGTATAATATACATGTGCATTTTACACACATAAAAATGACACATAATATAGAAAGATACACAGAATTCATAGCTCACATAGGTTACATAACATATGTAGTTTTATTTACAGAAATCTTAGGTAAACAAACAAATTAATTTGCTGGATGATAAGCTTGGTGAGCTTTTTATTATATAACTATAATAAACTAATTATGTAATAGACAACTTGAGGCCAAGAATCCTATGAGATACCATTTCTGTGTCTCCACAGCACTCAACTCAGGGTACTGTAGAGTTAATGGTATCCAATAAACCCTGGCTAACCAGCTAAACTCAGGAAATTGTGATGCAAAGTGGTTTAATTCTCTGTGCAATAAGAACATACCACTCAATTCAAGAATCAGTTTCCTGAATCTGCCCTCATGGAGATTTGTCACAGAACACTTGAGACTGAGGGGAACTTGGAGCTTTATAAAATGTCCTCATTTTGTAAACAGAAGTGAGGGCCAGAGAAGTTCCATGAGCCTCGCTGGACATCTCGCTTGTTAATGGCAAAGCTATTGCCTCCAGTGCCTGCAATTGGACTGTTCCTTCTGCCCTGTTGTTTCTCAGAAGATACAAATCCACCTCCCACCCCATGCCCTTTGCTCCTGGCTTAAAATTATCTGGTTTCAGATGTAGGAAAGAGAAAGTTGTCAAGCTGACTCCACCAGGAGGCTGAACAGGAGTGTGACCACAGAACAAGTCATATCATGGTTAGTGATGTGCCTCTGGCCTTCAGGAACTTTCTGTCTATTGGGGAAGGCAGGTGTACACATGTCAGGAGAGAGTGGTTTTGCTGTGTAGGATTAAAGCATAAAGGATTATCTGGGTAGAGCCCTTGAGTCTGGAGAACGGACAGAATGTCTTAGAGGCCATGGAGCTTGGGAATGAGGTCAGAGAACCAAGGAGAGGGCAGAACTCTGGGTTAGAATCACATGGACCTGGGTTTATGCTTCACCCTGTTGATACTAAAGAGCTTGAGAGGTTTCTGTGGGGAACAGGATAAGACTCAATACTGGCTGGATTTAAACAAACTAAGTATGAGGAAGTGTCTGGCAGCAGGGCCCAAAGGGATGAAAGTGTGGAGCAGGTGACGGCAGAGGGAAGAGAGAGAAAATGCAGGTGTGAGAAGTTTGACTTCGAAGTGAAAAAAACAAAAGACAAACAAAAAACCCCGCCAACCCTCCCACCCACTGTCCAAAACTGTGCGACATGCCAGGTGCTGTTCTGACACCATGCAAATCTGAACTAATCTGAACATCCTGAACTAGGTATTATTGTTTTTCTTGCTTTACAGATGAAGAAATTGAGACAAGGAAAGTTAAGTCACATGCCTGAGGATAAACAGTAAAATCAAGATTACACCCAGCAGTCAGTCTGTCTGCTGGTCTCAGCTCTTCACTACCATCGCACACTGTAGTGAAGTGAAGGTATTAGAGGTAAAAGTCATGATGAATCTGTCCCGACCAAGTGACTTAGAAAATGTTAATGCCATTGACAAGTTAGATACATTAAATGAGAATATTAGCCTGGGGGAAAGCAGATACATATAGCTGGTTTTTATACATTTTGTTTAAGTTGACAAGGCCACATCCGAGTAAAGTGTCCCATGGGAATTTAGAACTATAGGACAGGAACTTGGGAGAGATGTAGTTGCCAGTTCCCTCCTGTTAGCACTTGAAAAATGTTGTGCCTTTTCATTCTGGCCTCTGTGATATCAGATAGGAAATCTGCTATCATTTGAATTGGTTTTGCTTGTAACTATTGCATCTCTGGTTGCTGTTAACATTGCTTTGTTTTCAGAAGTTTAATTATGATGTGTTTGATGAGTTTTTTTATTTATCTTATTTCAGGTTCACTTAGCTCTTGAATCTGTCGGTGTCTGTTTTTCACTATTTATTTCAGCCTTTATTTCTTTGACCATCATTTAGTCCAACAGTCTTTCTTGTCGCATGCTGGGATCCTGATGATATAGGAGTGAGCTTTTGTCAGAGTGTCTGGCAGCAGGGAGAACCATGAAGAGAGCCTAAGGAGATGAAAGTGCGGAGCAGGTGATGGCAGAGTGAAGAGAAAGAAAAGGCAGGTGTGAGAATTTTGACTTTTAAGTTAAAAAAAAAAGGCAAAAACACCCACTAACCACCCCCCAACACACCCTTTTGTTAGAACTTTTATTACTGTCCACAGATGTCAGAAAACCAAGAGATTTTGTTACTGCCCCACAGGTTCCTTTTCCCCACCCTCAGTCTCTTTCAGCTGTTTCTCAGATTGGTTGAATTTAATTGAATTGTTCTCAAATCCAGTGATTCCATCTTTTTCATCTTCACCCTACCACTAAACCTATCCTGTGAGTTTTTATTTTAGTGGTTGTACTTTTCAGTTCTATAATTTTCACTTGGTTCTTTTTTGTAATTTCTATTTCTTTGCTGAGGTTTTCTATTTTTTCATTTTTCTAGAGATTTCATAATTGCTCGCTGAAACCATTTTATGGTGACTCCTTTAACATCTTTGCCAGATAATTCCAGCATCTGATTCATCTCACTATTGATGTCAACTGATTATCTTTTTTCATTCAAGTTTTGATTTTTCTGCTTCTTGGTATGACAAGTGATTTTTAAATAGCATTCTGGAGATTTTGCATATAATGTTAGAAGACCATTGATCTTAAATAAATCTATTTTAGTAGGCCCTCTATTTAGTTTTTTTAAGGCTTACTTTTGTAGGCTATCATTTCAATGACAGTTTAGTTTTCCGAGTCCTTGCAACGTTGTTCTGGTCCACTTTGTGCTTCTGGCTCTGCTTAAGCTCCCACTGGTTTACTACATGTGATACTTGTATGGGGAAAGGTGTTTCCCTGGGCTGCTTGATGTCATTAGGCAGATGTAGGGAGATGCCCTGGATTACCTTCTGCCACTGCATGGAGGTCTGGAGACAGCCTGCTGGCACTGCTGGTGCAAGTGTAGGGCCCTGCCTGCCAACCTGGTGTTGAGCAGGGTATGAGCTTGGTTCCTCAGTGTCTCTGTTTCCACTGACGTGGGCAGACTGAGTCTGCTGCTGGAGGTCAGGTGGTATGCAATGGTTTGGCCTGCCTGCATTTTGCTTTTGCCACTGCTGTGGGTAGCTCAGTTTGCTGCGGTCTGTGACTGGGGGTGAAGATGGGTTGGAAATTAATTTCTGCTTCTTGATATTGCTATGAGTGGGTTTGGCCTGCTGTTACCATTGAGTATGTATCTCCTTATTGAGGCCCTGCTATGGTTCTCTTTTCCTGGTCCTTTATCCAGAGAGAGCAGGTTTTTCTTCCTTCCTCCTTTCCTTTCTTCTTTCCATCTCTTTCTTGCTTGATTGATTGCTTTCTCTTGCTCTTTCTTCTTCTCTCTATTGCTTTTGTCTTTTTTACCTGTTATCTGTTGTTGTTTTCAAGTGCAGGCTGGCTGGTACCCAGGATCTATGGAAGATAAAAAGAACACCCAGGGAATTCTCTGCGGTGTTGTTCCTCAAGTCATGAGGTCCCCAGCCAGTCCACTTTCTTCTTTCCATCTTTTAAAGTCTTTGAGAGTATGATTGTCTTTTGAATTCTTTCGGTGATATTTAGTTGCTTTCAGAGGGGAGGAGCCAGGAAAAATGAATCTGTATCATCTTCTCCTGGAACTGGAAGTTGCTTCAGGATTTGGGGCAAATGTTTTTAGTTTAAGCCACTGTATTGGCTGCTGACTGCTGCTGTAATAAATTACCACAACCGTAGTGGCTTAAAACAAGACAAGTGTGTTATATTCTTTTTTTTTTTTTGGAGGTCAGAAGTCCAATAATGAATCTATAGAGAGAATCAAGGTATTACCAGGGTTCCCTTCTTTGCAGAGGCTCTGAGGGAGAATTTATTCTTTGCCTTTCGAAGAATGCTATCTGTGGTCTCCTTCCAGCAATGGCATCACTCTGACTTCTGCTTCCATCATCACCTCTCCTTCCCTGACAGTCCTCTGTTTGTTACAAAGCTAATGGATGTACTTTTGGTAACCGATGTCCCAGCCTCCCAGCTCTTCTTCACAGAAGCAGCGGGGGTTGTTTCTTCTGCATGTCTCCAAAGATATTTCAGGCATTCACAAACATTTCTCTTTTGCCTTTTTTTCTCCCATAGAAATGGTAATTGACTACATATACTCTTTTCCCCAATTAATAATAGAGTTTGGAGGTATTTCCACATTAGAGTGAAAAGAACTTACTCATTCTTTTACAGCTGCATGTTGGTCCATAATGTGGATAGGCCATAATCCATCTAATGGTTCCTTACAATGGGACATTAGAGGCCCTGCTGGGATTTGAGGGGGTGACTGACAATGGCCTTATTTTCAAGGGAGGTAGGTGCTATTCACAGTCCTGGCTGAGAGGAGCTTCGGCTGAGCATCAGGAGGAGAGAGGTCAGGTTAGAAAGGGATAATGAACCAGTGAGCACAGAGCAAAAGGGGCTGTCTCGCAATTTCACTGTGCTCTATAATTCACAAAGGGTTTTCAGGGATATTTTATATTAATATTGAATATTCATTAACTTATGAGAGCCTCATAAAGACTCCGAGACATAACAATCACCTATTATCTATAATTGGCATAGAAGTAAATCCAGGCACAGCAGGGCTGAGTGATATGCTTGTAGGTGAACAGCAGTAGAGCCATCTCAGGGTCTTCTCTGTTTCTGAATTCCAGCATCTTGTATCTTGGCTATTTCCTGGGTCCCAAAAGGAAGAGAGGAGCTGAACAGAGATAAAATGATTAAATAAAGTTTGTTTTGTTTTGTTTTGTTGTTGTTGTTTGTGCATGGATATGTATGTGTGTGTGATTTTTTTAAGGCAAAGGAAACTTATAAATATGTGATGGAAAATGGAGAGGACATAGAAGAAGGCTGAGGATACAAGACAGTCGAGAGAGCATGTGAAAAATCAGGGAACGGTTAGGCACCACACCTTATATCCAAATGGACCACACACCTAGAGAGTCAGCATGGCAACCATTAATCAGGATCCCAGGGGCATCCCATTGCAAAGTAACCAGAATGCTTTCATAGCTTGAATACACATGAATTACATTCTCATGAAATAATAAAGTATGCTTAAGGCATCTGACATTAAGCTGCAGATGCTGAAGGAGGCCAAGGGAAAATAACAGCCATGGCAGGATCCTAATTCTTATGTCTTCTGTGAATGCACCATGCAGTGCACCATGGCAGCAGTTGGGAAGGATTCTCTTGGGTGGATTTGGAGAATTCTTGCTTCAGCTGCTGGTAAAACCACTTTCTCCAATGCACAGCTTTCAGCTATTTAGGAAAAAAGCAATGAGAGAATAAGGCTGGTGGCTTGTAAGCAAGTAAACTGGCCTGACTCTGGTCCACAAGCCTATTTGCTGGGAGAATCATTTATCCCAAAGGGGCTGTCATTTGAGTCTCCTTAATACACTGGATCCAAGCAAGAAACTGGGATAGGTTGCCATGGAAACAACTGTGCAGTAGTAGCCCAAGCCCATAAGGGACAGTTTGGGTTTTCTGGACTCTGTGTTTTTCTGGAAAGGCCCAAGGACTGATTAGCTCCTGCAGGTCTAAAACCATGGCCTGTGGACCAATAACATTCAAAGATGTGGCCATAGAGTTCTGTCAGCATGAGCGGAAACTTCTTGACCCTGTTCAGAAGAAATGGTACTGTGATGTGATGATGGAGAAATGTAGTAATTTAGTCTCAGTGGGCCCATTGCATTTCTAAGCCAGACATAATTGTGATCTCGGAGCTAGGGAAAGAATCCTGGATTGTTTTGGGGGGAAGAAACAAGAAGCTGGTGTACAGATTTGGATTCAAGTTATACAATAATCTGAGATAGAAAAACGTTTACATATAGAAAACATTCATCTCTTTTTTCTTCATCAGAGAATTCATAGAGTGAGAAACTCTTTGAGGATGAAGAATGTGGGAAGGCCTTTAGTTACTCCTCAAACCTTGCTTAACATGGAAGAGTTCATACTGGAGCAAACAGCCAGGACTCCAAGATGGCGTCAGTCATTCCCTGAAGGAGGAGGAGTTCCTGGATATCAAATTAGGGGAGCTGCCAGGATACGAATCTAGGATTTCATTCCTAAACACACTGCTGGACCATTCTGAAGAGGTTATTACTGGTATTACTAGCATTTCAATATGAAGAAAGGGACTGTCACTGGGCTTTCTACGGTGCTGGCAGCTTAAGAGCTTTTCAGCTACTGCTGTTCTTACAAGGAACTTGGGAATTCCCTGGTGGTCCAGTGGTAAGGACTCCACAGTTTCACTGCCAGTGGCCCAGGTTTGATCCCTGAGTGGGGAACCAAGATTCCACAAGCTGGTTATCTTAGAAAAAAAAGGAAAAAAATTATAATTAAAAAAAAAAAGAGAGAGAAATCTTCCATAAGCATGAGCAGCTAAGCCAGTACCACTGAAGTGTGCGCTGCGTTCCTGACCATGGCCTTTCCCTGGCGCCTTTCACATCCTAATGGAGAATTGACAGTCAAAGACTGAGAAAAAGAATCTCTCAGAAACTTTGAGTATGTAATACAGTATTATTAACTATACTCCCTATGCTGTACATTACATCCCCATAACTTATTTTAGAATTGGGCATTTGTAGCTTTTGACCACCTTCACGCATTTCACCCACTGCCTCTGGCAACCGTCAGTCTGTTCTTTCTATGGCTTCAGTTTCTATTTTTTGGAGGGGGATTTCACATATAAGTGAGATTATATAGTACTGGTATTTGTTTTCTCTGATTTCACTTAGTGTGATGCCCTCAAGATCCATCTATGTTGTCACAAACAACAGGATTTCCTTCTTTTATGACTAATATTTGATTGTATATATGCCACATTTTTAAAAATCCATTCATTTCTTTATGAACTCTTGTTGAGTCCATGTCTTGGCTATTGTGGGTGGTGCTGCATTGAACACTGGGGTGCAGATATATTTCAAATAGTGTTATTGTTTCCTTTGGATGGATACAGAAGTGGAACTTCCGGGTTACATGGTAGTTCTAGTTTTAATTTTTTGAGGAACCACCTTACTATTTTCCATGGTGGCTACACTAATTTGTATTTCTGCTAGTAGTACATAAGGGTTCCCTTTCTTCCATGTCCTTTCCACACAGAATTGGTAATCACAATTCTTATAGGTGTGAGGTGATATTTGTTGTAGATTTGACTTGCATTTTACAAATGCAAATTGTAATGATGAGTGACAGCTGTGATGTCACTGATGACTAGTGATGTTAAGCATCTTTTCCTGTACTTGTTGGCCATTTGCATGTCTTCTTTGGAAAAATGTCTACTCATATCCTCTCACCATTTCTTAATTGGGTTGTATGTTTGCTTTCCTATTAAGCTGTATAATGTTTTAAAAATATATATAGTGTGGATTGTAAATCAACCAAACTCCTAGAAAAAACAAAAATTAAAGGAAAAAAAAAGGGGGGTGGCTTTCTCTGAATGTAAACTTGCTCATGAGATTGTGTTCTCTGACAGTTAGGGAGGGAAAGTGGTTTTCCTCTGTGAAAGAAAGTACAGTCTGAGAGAGTCAACCACTGCAAATTGACCTGGGGGAAAGGGAACAGAGAGAGAAAATGGAAAAAAAATGTTTTAAGTCAAAATGCAGACAAAAGCAAATGGGCTTGTCATTTATTTGGAAGTATACAAAGCAGCGTACAAATGAAATTGTTCATATCTGCTTATCTTGCTTCTACTTAAGTATTTAAAAGTAAATTACAACCATTATGACATTTTACTGCTGAATTCTTCAGTACACATCTCTAAGCACTAGAGACGTTTTTCTACATTTTATTTTATAAATGAGTACACTGCCAGCCTGGACACGCTAGGCATGGGTGAAGAAGATAGAGCTCTCATTCCTTTGGTGGGGGTGAGAGATGGGGAGGTGGGGGAAGACTTAAGCCATGTACTACATTGCATTGCTACATTCATTTGGTGAACTCAAGCTGTGAGGGTGATGCTCAATGCTGTAGGACTACTTGGAAGGTAGTAGCCCCTCCCAGGAGTGGTGGGAGGTGGAGGGAGTACGAAGGCTTCTCAGAGGAAGGCACACTGTAGGCGGCCCTGGGGTGGGAGGAAGGTTAGCATTGGGAGCAGGGAGCTGAGAAGGATAGCTCGGGGTTAGGTATGGGCTCTGGTACTTCTTCCACTCTCTATTAGCTTTCTGTGCCTGTTTCCCCATCTGTAAACTGGGGCCAGTAACAGAGGTGTTTGAAATGACGGTTAGCCTTACTAAGGAATTCACGGTCTTACCCAAAAACTGTTGGTTAAGGAGGTGGCCAGGTTTAGCAACTGAGAAGTCACTGTGGCTGTAGCAAGGGTGAAGCAATGGGACGGGCAGGGCCAGCTGCTCGCCCAGGGCAATGAGAAGCATGGCAGGGGCATGTGGCAAGTCTGGGTCTACATTTCTAGTTTTTCATTACTCACTCAATTGCAAACTGTGATATATGTTTTCATTCTGGACTGCCATGCCCCCACATCTTTGTTATCACGAGACAGGATTGATCTTTTTCAGTTTCTTACCAATTATATAGACTCTAAAACGGCAACACTTTTTAAAAACTGCATTTCTGTGATGACTTACATCAAGCAGCTATTCATACTGAGCACTGGAAAATAAACGCACACAACTCACAGCTGTGAGTTGCATTTTATTCAGGGACCTTACTGAGAACTACAGCCTGGGAAGGCAGCCTCAGATAGCTCTGGGGAACTGTTCCAAGAGGTAAGGGGAGGAGCCTCGATATACAGGAGTTTCTGCTGAAAAACAAGCAAAAACATGTAGTTTGGGACTACAGGGAGATCAAACCAGTCAATCCTAAAGGAAACCAACCCTGAATATACATTGGAAGGAGTGATGCTGAAGCTGAAGCTCCAGTACTTTGGCCACCTGATGTGAAGAGTTGACTCACTGGAAAAGACTCTGATGCTGGGAGGGATCGGGGCAGGAGGAGAAGGGGACGACAGAGGATGAGATGGCTGGATGGCATCACCAACTCAATGGACGTGAATTTGAGCAAACTCCAGGAGATAGTGGAGGACAGAGGAGCCTGGCGTGCTATAGTCCATGGGGTCGCAAGGAGTCAGACATGGCTTAGTGACTGAACAACTACATGTAATATCTGTGAAAGTATAGACTTGACATAGTAGTTTTATTTTTCTAACATAAATTGAAAAGATAACAATGAAAATAAACATTGTCCACCTAGCAGCACCTAAAGTTCTTTTGTATACCACCAGTAGTTTGAGAAACACTGATCTGAGCAAATCATTTTAATTAGTTCTTTGAAAATCTCCACCAGGGCTAGCTGGTAATATCTGTTGCTGGAGTGGGATGCTGGTTGATCGGGAGGTTCAGTTTGTAAAAATCTTCAAGATGTTCACTTACAAACACTCTTTGTATGATTAAAACCAATAAAAAGTTTAAAAAGTAAACTTTGAAAACTTTAAAAAGTATCACTGTATTGTTTTTTGTTAATTACTGGTAATATGATCTATTACATACATACGTCATGCAAAGAAACAGACTAGGAAAGGGAAAAGCAGTTACACAAATATATTAAAATATGTTTCTCCTCCTTAGAGTTTGAAGGTTCCTGCAAGCAAATCCATCCTCCCATAGACTTCTGAAATGGACCAAAGATGATATCCTAGATAGAATGTTCATAGGCTAAGATGTCAATGAAGTGATCTGTAGGGCAAAATTAGACAATGATACCAGAGACCAAAGTCTTAATATTCTTATCTCTTAGTCTATATTAAAGGAAAACAGATAAATGGAAAATGTCATCCTAACAGCATGAAGATCAAATTAAGGAGCGAGATTGCAGGGAAACAAATATTTTGTACTGACCTGTCACAAGCACTTACTCAGATACAAGAAAGCACACACCACCTTTTTTTTTTTACCCTGAAGTGATTCTGGCTTTTAGACTTCTAAATTCTCTGCTTTCAGAGTTTACCTTTTTCTGAACACCCACAGCACTGATGTTAATCAAGGTTACAAAGTCACTGATACTAAAATATTACCACCAAATAGAAGCGGCTACTTCTTAGTATGGAAATTCAAATACCTTATATCTTTTGTCCTTTAAAAACAGTATAAAATAATCTAGTTTCTTTCTATTGATAACCATGGAATGTAATCTCCAATACTTTAGTGACTGAATATGCTAAAAACTACAGCATATTAAAAAGTAGAGATATCACTTTGCTGACAAAGGGCCATATAGTCAAAGCTATGGTTTTTCTAGTAGTCTTGTATGGATAAGGCTAAAAAGTAAAAGTTGCTCAGTCGTGTCTGACTCTTTGCAACCCCATGGACTATGCAGTCCATGGAATTCTCCAGGCCAGAATACTGGAGTGAGTAGCCTTTCCCTTCTCCAGGGGATCTTCCCAACCCAGGAATCAAACTGGGGTCTCCTGCATTGCAGGTGGATTCTTTACCAACTGAGCTATCAGGGAAGCTCTGAAGAAGGCTGAGTGATGAAGAACTGATGCTTTTGAATTGTGGTGTTGGAGAAGACTCTTGGACTCCAAGGAAATCAAACCAGTCAATCCTACAAGAAGGCAACTGCGAATACTCATAGGAAGGACTGATGCTGAAGCTGAATCTCCAATACTTTGGCCAGCTGATGGGAAAAGCCAACTCACTGGAAAAGACCCTGATGCTGGGAAAGATTGATGGCAAAAGGAGAAAAGGGTGACAAAAGGTGAGATGGTTAGATAGCATCACTAACCCAATGGACATGAATTTGAACAAACTCTGGGAGATAGTGAAGGACAGAGGAGCCTGGTGTGCTGCAGTCCACGGGCTTGCAAAGAGTCAGACACGACTTAGTGGCTGAACAAAAACAACAGCATCAAGGGCATCTATGGATTAACTTCACATTAAAAAACAATAAAACTAGCAACTTCAAAATTCAACCTGTAGTTTTTCAATTATAAGTCCTCATGGTTTGACAATTATTGGGGGCCCAGTTGAATAGGAGAAGCCCATGGAGAAAATGCAGATAACTGGTTGTCAGAGGAAGACCTGGAGTCCTGTTTTCTCAAAGGACTGTTCATTTCCTATTTCCTTCCTGTTAGGTCTCCTTCCAATGGTGCTGTATTTTGAGGTGGATACAGTTCCCACATTTGTTTCTCCCAGAACTGGAAGCCATAGTGTGTAATTCCAAACTTTTAAAAGGCTTCTCTCTCCAGACAAGAATCTACAAGACATCTGGTTTGAGAGGGCACCCTCATTCACTGGTAATATACACATGTAAGCTGACCTATGCGCATACTCTGCTTTCTGGAAACCTATGGAGTTTCATGCTAATTAAATTTCCCCTAGAGTTTCTCAAAATCTAATTACTCAGTGTTGCTGGCTTTGCTCATAGTCCCCCTGTCAAGTGACAGAACACTGTAGCGCAATTTGTGCCAATGACCTTTGAGAGAGGAGTTAGCACGAGGCTTCCGATTACAATTCCAGGGAGCTCGGTGCTGGGAGATGTCCTTCTACCAAATGAATCTCAAAGAAACCTTAAGGGATGCAGCTGAAGGGCAGAGGACCTACCAGCACAGGCTTGCTTAAATAGCACAGGCTACTTAAAAGCCATTCCCTTAAAAAAAGAACAAAATAATGCCATTTGCAGCAACATGGACCTAGAGATTGTCAGACTGAGTGAAATAAGTCAGACAGAGAAAGACAAATATCATATGATATCGCTTATATGTGGACTCTAAAGAAAGGGTACAAATGAACTCATCTACAAAACAGAAATAGAGCACAGACACAGAGAAGGGAGCAGGAGGAGGGATAAATTAGAAGATTGAGACTGACATGTACACACTACTATATATAAAATAAACAACTAATAAGGACCTACTGTAGAGCACAGAGAACTCTACTCGATATTCTATAATGGATTATATGGAAAAAGATTTTTAAAAGGAGTGGGTACGTGTATATGTGTGACTGCTTCACTTTGGTGTACACTTGAAACCAACACAACACTGTAAATCAACTATACATCAATAAAATTTTTTTAATTAAAAAAATCTTTTTAAATGAAGCTGCTCCTGACCAAGCAAGGGGAGGACAGGGGTGAGGCACCAGTTGTTCAGAGGGTGACAGAGGGTGTGGGCAACAGGCAGGCGGAAGCAAAAATGAGAGGAAGGAGTCCACTTGGGCAAATGATTCCTTTTCCTCTTCCACCACAAGGTGACAAGGCTGCATCCATCAATCCAGCATACCATGAGTTTACACATACTTTGGTGAGTGGTATACATTTGTTTTTTTCTCACCTCTCACATTTATAATCTGGTGGAGATGAACAGACTTTTTTCTTTTAATTTGCCAAACTTAGCTCTTATTTTAGATGGTTCAAATGTTCCTTCCATATCCAGTGAGTATAAAACAGGAAACTCTGGCATTGGAGAAGCAAAGGTATGATTAAGATGCAATGCCCTTTTTGGAACCGTATTTAAATTATTTGGGGACACACGTTCTCAGTCACATGGTCACAGTTTTACAACTTGACTGAATTCTTATATTTGATTCAGCATAAGGCTTTCTACCCTTCAAAAAACTAACTCGTCAAGGGACTTTTGGCAGTCCAGTGGTTAGGACTCCACACTTTCACTGCAGGGGGCCCAGGTTCTATCCCTAGTAAGTGGGGCAAAAAAATACAAAACCCAAAAACTCAAAAACTCATCCAATGGAAGCCTATTCTCTTAGGTCAGGTTCTTCCAGAAGTAGACTCTGAGTCAAAGGTTCAGGTATAGGAGATTTATTATGGAAATACTCCCAGGAGACACCAGTAATTGAATGAGAGAAGGAGGGCGGGGAAAGGAAGGAGCCAGAAAAGGGTGAGATAGTGAAACCCCAGCTTTGATCTGACCAGGAGGGGAGCTTTTGTACTTGAATGGTGCCTCAGAGCATGTCCTTCCTGGAAAGAAGGAAGATGGACTTTTAGACTCCCAAACCACTGGGTCACTGGCCTTAGGTCAAAGGGATGGCCTAAAGGCAATAAAACCACCAGACACTGCCAGCTCTCCATTTGGACTGGACTGGCTCCAGGACCAGATCACAGATGCCAGCCTTGGCCTGCAAAGCACTTAGCTGGGGGCTGGGCACATCAAGCTGGCAAGAGACCTGATGGGTTCTGGGTGATGTACCGATGGTACTGGCCTCAGGGATACCCTCCTCCTGCCCCCACACACCTGCTCTCACCACTAGGCATCAGTTACTGGTCTTTCATCAAGTTCTGCTGCAAAAGGAAATGAATAATATCTTTTGAAAGTCCTGGGGTCAGCTTTTCATCCTGTAGAGACGTACTTCCTTCTCTGAGTGGGTAGAAATGGGCGTCCCTGGAATGTTTCTGTAAGATGGAGCAGCCATTCTGGTTGAAGATGACCCGAGCCATTTGAAAACTGCGGAGGGTATACTTTTGGTCCTCCTGGTCCTTCAGTTCATTGATTTTCTGAGACAGGCACCGGCAGACAGATGTGGAGAGTGAATTTCCAGAGTCTGGCTGTGGATTGCCAAATACTTCATAGAATTCATCCAGAGATTTCCGAAGACCATCATCCTCTTCCTTGGTTTCTGGTTGGCCCTTCACAGCAAGGTAAAGCCAGGAGTTCTCAGAGGTCCCGGAATCATTTTGCTCAGTATTTAGGTTACTGCTATCTGCAAGACAAAACACATTCCAATCCTCAAACACATATTTTAAAATATCAGAAAGCAAGGCAAGAGCAAATGATATTTCTTTTCAGTTAACATACTCATTGTTCCTTGGTCCTGGATGAAGCACAAGCTGGAATCAAGACTGCTGGGAGAAATATCAATAACCTCAGATACACAAATGACACCACTCTTATGGCAGAAAGTGAAGAGGAACTAAAGAGCTTATTGATGAAAGTTAAAAGGAGAGTGAAAAATAGGCTTAAAACTCAACATTCAATCTTCAAACTGAAGATCATGGCATCCAGTCCCATCATTTCATGGCAAATAGATGGGGAAACAATGGAAACAGTGACAGACTTTATTTTCTTGGGCTCCAAAATCACTACAGATGGTGACTGCAGCCATGAAATTAAAAGATGCTTGCTCCTTGGAAGAAAAGCTATGACCAACCTAGATAGCATATTCAAAAGCAGAGACATTACTTTGCCAACAAAGGTCTATAGAGTCAAAGCTATGGTTTTTCCAGTAGTCGTGTATGGATGTGAGAGTTGGACCATAAAGAAAGCTGAGTACCAAAAAATTGATGCTTTTGAACTGTGGTGTTGGAGAAGACTCTTGAGAGTCCCTTGGACTGCAAGGAGATCGAACCAGCCAATCCTAAAGGAAATTAGTCCTGAATATTCATTGGAGGGACTGATGCTGAAGCTGAAGCTCCAATACTTTAGCCACGAGATGTGAAGAACTGACTCACTGGAAAAGACCCTGATGCTGAGTCTTTTCCAATGAGTGGGAAATGGCAGTGGGAGATGGGGATGACAGTGGATTAGACGGTTAGATGGCATCACCAACTCAATGGACAGGAGTTTGAGCAAGCTTCAGGAGACAGTGATGGTCAGGGAGGCCTGGAGTGCTGCAATCCATGGGGTTGCAAAGAGTTGGGCATGACTCAGCAACTGAACTGAACTGTTCCTTGGTAACTGGCAATGAGTAGAATAACCTGATTTCAGAATCTGTTCCCACTATCTAGGGATTATGCCACTCATTTCCTCAAAATAAGAATATCTTACTTGCATGTATCAGGCAGGGGTTCATAACCTGGGAGTCCTTATATAGAAATTGAGGGTGTTTATGAACTAGAATGGGGAAAACCTTATTTTCATTAACCTCTACCTGAAATTAAGAATTTCCTTCCATAAAGAATGTAGGCAACAAACTTATTAGCAGCAGCGTCTGTGACTCTGTTACCAACAGATCACAGCTATTTTTATTTCATATTAAAGTCTGTTGAAGATATTTTAAAATATCACTTATGCTTATCACTATGTATAGACCAAACTTTCCCTCCAGAATTCATATGTTGGAAGGCCTAATCCCTAATGTGACTATAATTGGAGATGAGACTTTAAGGTTATTAAGGTTAAATTAAGTCATAAGGGTGAGGCCCTAATCAGACAGGACTTGAAGGCCTTATAAGAAGAGGAAGAGATCCCTCTCTCTCCCCTTCCCACCCTCTCCCCACCCCCATGTGCAAGAACCATGGAAAGGACATGTGAGCATGTAAGCACACAATGAAAAGGTGATCTTCTGTAAACAAGAAGGAAAGCCCATGCTGACACTGTGATCTCAGGGTTCCAGCCTCCAGAACCGTGAGAAGATACATGCATTTCTTTTGTGTGAGCCTCCCAGTCGATTGTACTTTGTTATGGAAGCCTGAGTAGTCGAAGACACACTGCTCTGAAATCACCATAGTTATTACTTCTGATACTAGATCTTATTATATAAGTGTTAATAAAAGCATTATATATTGATTACAATATCATATCTTTGTTATTTAAATGTTTTAATAACTATACTTCAATATTTTTTCCTTAGTAATCCTATATATTTTAATTCATGTATTTAAAAACACTATTCTGAGAAGTTGAAAGGCTGTACCATATGCCAAAAGAATTCATGGCATAAACACAGCAATGACTCCTAACATACATTTCTGGGCCTTTATACAGTTCAGACATTTTCTTTTCTACTCCCTATAAGAATCCTTTAGACTCTTTACCTCTAAATTAAAGTTACCATTTTTGTGCTTTTAAAGGAGGAGTAACAAATAAACTAAGTGATTTAATAATAAAGAAGAAACCAGACCTAAAGACAAATCTTAGTTCTTGATCTAACCTGTTCTTCTCTGGACATCCTAATACTTAACATGGGAATCCTTTAGGTCATTTGAAACAATGTTCCTATTGATGTGTTCTAGAAAAGACTTTATACAAAAAATTAATTTGCAAATTACAGAATTCCTTATAGATGCTAGCAGTTTTATTCTTTAAAATTTCATACTTTAAACCAAAATATATTTTTCTTTTTCACTATGACATATGCTTTATTAAATTACTAGCTTTAATTTCACACACACCGTACCCTTGCTAACTCAATTAATAGTTATAATAAAAATATTTGTACTTGCTAAAGATGAAGAAAGTTGAACAATGCACTGGGTAAGTTTTAGAAAAGGAGGCAGGATTTGAGGTTTTGACTCTAGTTTTCCTACCAGGTAGACATGACATCTTACTGAGCTTTGGCTTTCTCGTCTATAAAACAAGGGTTTTACTAAATGATCTCTCTCCTAGAACTTCTATGGTAATACAGGGAATGGAAAAGTATAATCCAAAGCATTAGAGTATACAAAAGAATGTGGACATAAGTTCTGTGAGACACATGCAGGGCCACATGTGGACAAGCATTCACTGATTCAATACACATTTAAGAGCAATCTAATGATATCAGGGTAACTCATTACAAGTTGCTACAAAATACACAGAGGATGCTGAAGACCATGGCCTTCACCTGAGACTCACACTTCAAATGGACCTCAGTTAGAAAGAGAAGACATACCTCTAGACATCAAACAACTGGAAAATACTTACAGGATGTATATGTGTGTGTGTGTGTGTTGTAAATACACAAAGATGGGATGATATTGACTGGGGACAGTGTGGATACAAAGGACAAATGCAGTGTTAGGGAAGGATCAGCATGTAGCAGAAACAGTGAGCGGTGCCTCTTTGGAGGTTACATGCAGTCTTATTATGAAGGGACCAGCAATCAGAGACCATGGAAACAGGAGGGTTAGTGAACAAGGCCATGTGGCAAGAAGCAGCAGAAACTAAACAACTCCATGGCTGGTGTCAATATCCTCCTGTACTAGTTGGTTATATCTTCAGCAGGCTGAGACCCAGCATGGAGGCAGAAGGAGAGAGAATTCATAGAGTGGCCAGAGAGATTTCTGGGACAGACAACAGAGACCATGGCTTTTTAAAGAATTTAGTGGCAGAGATGGTATATCCATCACACTGGATTTCAGCAAGCCTAAAATTATGTCCCAGGCTCCTCAATCATAAAAAATAAAATACAATTTTTAAAAAAGAAAAAGAGATTTCCTTGGTTGTTGATATGCCCAGAACTTCTGCCTAAATTTCCTCCAATAAGCCCCTTACTGAACTTTAGCCTCCTGGATGGGTGGAGGGTGAGGGAGGCAGAAGCTGGCTTCTTTCTGGTCCTGGTGTCAGAGAAACAGCAGGGGAGGACTTCCTAGACTCCCGACTTGGAATGCTAAACACACTTTCCAATAGTAACTTTCTTATCAATATAGGTCAATAGGTTCTATAATGTGGAAGGTGATGTGAATAGACAGAGTGGAAAGTTTGGGATCATCCAAAGTGATTCATAACACCGTTTCCAAAGTCAAGTAGACCCAAACTCAAATCTGCTCTGCCAAGTTCAAGCTGTGCAAACACTGAGTAAATTACTTAACATTTCTGAGACTCAGTCTTTTCATGTGAAAAATGGAAATACTACCAGTTATCAGCTCATGATTCTCATGTTGTGAGAACTGACTAAGATAATACATGCAAAGCACCTTGAAGAATGGCTGATTCCAGGTTGGTGGCAGGGAAGTATAAGCCCAGAACATGAATCCATAAAATAATTGAAAGTTTGATGAGAAACAGGCTATTTACAGCTCATAGTACCTCCCCACAAGATACTTTCAGTTATGAAAGGAAAAAGAATAACTTTATGTATAGTGGAGAAGCATGGCAAGTATCACCATACACAAGGGATCTAAGAGCGACATCAGTAACAGGACAAATTAAAATCATGTGTGACCTGATCCGGTGAACAGGAAGGCCCAGCATCACTTCTCGAATAGTCCTGCCAAAGGTGCAGCACCTGAACCAATTATGATGAAGTGGCAGACAAAGCCAAATCAAGAGAAATTCTACGAAATGAATAGCCTGTACTCTTCCAAAGTGCCAAGTTCATGAATACCAAAGAAAGGCTGAGCAACTGTTCCAGACTGAAGGAGAGTACAGAGACAGGAAAACTAAATGTAGCATGGGATTTCCTCTGGCTCTTTTGCAGAACATTCTTGGGCCCCTTGAATGGGGCCTGGGGATTAGATGGTAGTAATGAGTTAATGTTACTTTTCTGATTTTCAGAAATCAGCTATGCCTGGGGGGAACCCAAGACAGGCGGGTCATGGTGGAGAGGTCTGACAGAACGTGGTCCACTGGAGAAGGGAATGGCAAACCACTTCAGTATTCTTGCCTTGAGAACCCCAAGAACAGCATGAAAGGCAAAATGATAGGATACTGAAAGAGGAACTCCCCAGGTCAGTAGGTGCCCAATATGCTACTGGAGATCAGTGGAGAAATAACTCCAGAAAGAATGAAGGGATGGAGCCAAAGCAAAAACAATACCCAGTTGTGCATGTGACTGGTGATAGAAGCAAGATCTGATGCTGTAAAGAACAATATTGCACAGAAACCTGGAATGTCAGGTCCATGAATCAAGGCAAATTGGAAGTGGTCAAACAAGAGATGGCTAGGGTGAATGTCGACATTCTAGGAATCAGCGAACTAAAATGGACTGGAATGGGTGAATTTAACTCAGATGACCATTATATCTACTACTGCGGGCAGGAATCCCTTAGAAGAAATGGAGTAGTCATCATGGTCAACAAAAGAGTCCGAAATGCAGTACTTGGATGCAATCTCAAAAACGACAGAATGATCTCTGTTCGTTTCCAAGGCAAACCATTCAGTATCACAGTTATCCAAGTCTATGCCCCAACCAGTAATGCTGAAGAAGCCAAAGTTGAACGGTTTTATGAAGACCTACAAGACCTTTTAGAACTAACACCCAAAAAAGATGTCCTTTTCATTATAGGGGACTGGGATGCTAAAGTAGGAAGTCAAGAAACACCTGGAGTAACAGGAAAATTTGGCCTTGGAATGAGGAATGAAGCAGGGCAAAGACTAATAGAGTTTTGCCAAGAAAATGTACTGGTCATAGCAAACACCCACTTCCAACAACACAAGAGAAGACTCTACACATGGACATCACCAGATGGTCAACACTGAAACCAGACTGATTATATTCTATGCAGCCAAAGATGGAGAAGCTCTATACAATCAACAAAAGAAGACCAGGAGCTGACTGTGGTTCAGATCATGAACTCCTTATTACCAAATTCAGACTTAAATTGAAGAAAGTAGGGAAAACCGCTAGACCATTCAGGTATGACCTAAATCAAATCCCTTATGATTATACAGTGGAAGTGAGAAATAGATTTAAGGGCCTAGATCTGATAGATAGAGTGCCTGATGAACTATGGAATGAGGTGCGTGACATTGTACGGGAGACAGGGATCAAGACCATCCCCATGGAAAAGAAATGCAAAAAAGCAAAATGGCTGTCTGGGGAGGCCTTACAAATAGCTGTGAAAAGAAGAGAGGCGAAAAGCAAAGGAGAAAAGGGAAGATATAAGCACCTGAATGCAGAGTTCCAAAAATAGTAAGAAGAGATAAGAAAGCCTTCTTCAGCGATCAATGCAAAGAAATAGAGGAAAACAACAGAATGTGAAAGACTAGAGATCTCTTCAAGAAAATTAGAGATATCAAGGGAACATTTCATGCAAAGATGGGCTCGATAAAGGACAGAAATGGTCTGGACCCAACAGAAGCTTAAGATATTAAGAAGAGGTGGCAAGAATACACGTAAGACCTGTACAAAAAGATCTTCAAGACCCATATAATCCTGATGATGTGATCATTCATCTAGAGCCAGACATCTTGGAATGTGAAGTCAAGTGGGCCTTTGAAAGCATCACTATGAACAAAGCTAGTGGAGGTGATGGAATTCCAGTGGAGCTATTTCAAATCCTGAAAGATGATGCTGTGAAAGTGCTGCACTCAATATGCCAGCAAATTTGGAAAACTCAGCAGTGGCCACAGGACTGGAAAAGGTTAGTTTTCATTCCAATTCCAAAGAAAGGCAATGCCAAAGAATGCTCAAACTACCGCACAACTGCACTCATCTCACATGCTAATAAATGAATGCTCAAAATTCTCCAAGACAGGCTTCAGCAATACGTGAACCGTGAACTCCCTGATGTTCAAGCTGGTTTTAGTAAAGGCAGAGGAACCAGAGATCAAATGGCCAACATCTGCTGGATCATGGAAAAAGCAAGAGAGTTCCAGAAAAACATCTATTTCTGCTTTATTGACTATGCCAAAGCCTTTGACTGTGTGGATCACAATAAACTTTGGAAAATTCTGAAAGAGATGGGAATACCAGACCACCTGACCTGCCTCTTGAGAAATCTGTATGCAGGTCAGGAAGCAACAGTTAGAACAGGACATGGAAAAACAGACTGGTTCTAAATAGGAAAAGGAGTACGTCAAGGCTGTATATTGTCACTCTGCTTATTTAACTTCTATGCAGAGTACATCATGAGAAATGCTGGACTGGAAGAAGCACAAGCTGGAATCAAGATTGCCAAGAGAAATATCAATCACCTCAGATATGCAGATGACACCACCCTTATGGCAGAAAGTGAAGAGGAGCTAAAGGGCATCTTGATGAAGGTGAAAGAGGAGAGTGAAAAAGTTGGCTTAAAGCTCAACATTCAGAAAACTAAGATCATGGCATCTGGTCCCATCACTTCATGGCAAATAGATGGGGAAACAGTGGAAACAGTGTCAGACTTTATTTTGGGGGCTCCAAAATCACTCAGATGGTGACTGCAGCCATGAAATTAAAAGACGCTTACTCCTTGGGAGAAAAGTTATGACCAACCTAGATAGCATATTCAAAAGCAGAGACATTACTTTGCCGACTAAGGTCCATCTAGTCAAGGCTATGGTTTTTCCTGTGGTCATGTATGGATGTGAGAGTTGGACTGTGAAGAAGGCTGAGCGCTGAAGAATTGATGCTTTTGAACTGTGGTGTTGGAGAAGACTCTTAAGAGTCCCTTGGACTGCAAGGAGATCCAACCAGTCCATTCTGAAGGTCAACCCTGGGTGTTCTTTGGAAGGAATGATGCTGAAACTTCAGTACTTTGGCCCCCTCATGCGAAGAGTTGACTCACTGGAAAAGACTCTGATGCTGGGAGGGATTGGGGGCAGGAAGAGAAGGGGACGACCGAGGATGAGATGGCTGGATGGCATCATGGACTCGATGGACGTGAGTCTGAGTGAACTCCGAGAGATGATGATGAACAGGGACGTCTGGCGCACTGCGATTCATGGGGTCACAAAGAGTCAGACACGACTGAGCGACTGAACTGAACTGAACTGAATGAGTTAATGTCACTTTTCTGATTTTCATGGTTTCATTGGACTTTGTAGGACAATGTCCCTATTTGTAAGAAAATCAGAGGTGGTGGGCAACAAGTTGGCAACATACTTTTAAATCATGAAAAAATAAAAAACCTTTATATCATACTTGCAATTTTCTATGAGTTTGAGATTGTTTCAAGAAAAAAAAATTAAAACAAACTTGTGAAGGAATAATTGTTAAAATTTCTTTGGGTAGCCTACTATAAAATTAAAACAATCATAAAAGCCTTAGTCCAGGGATTGGCAAATATAGTTGCCTAACAAATGTACTGTCATTAGAGAGGTGAGGGGAAAGTGAAAAGGGAAGGATCCCACCATGGCAGGGTGAGGTGTCCCTTTCCACCTTCTTTCCCACAGATGATCTGGTCCTGGGGGTAAAGGCAGGAAGCCAGGGCCTGGGGAGGGTCAATGGGAAGAAGTAGGCAGAGAAAGAGAGCTACGCAGTGACACTCCAAGTAGTAGGGTGTATACTTATTAAGTAGCTGGTCAATAACTTGGATATGCAGATTTAAAACTTTTCATCTGTGTTTCATTTTTATGTTTCATTTAATTTTTGAAATTCAGTGTCCACAGAAGAACCTAAAAACTTAGCCTGTCATCTTTATTTTCAGGCATATGTCAAGCAGCTGGCAACTCATCTTCAAAGAGACCCTCCTTCCCCTTTCCAAAAAGTAATGACAATATGGATTGAGTTATTTACTACGTAAGTTCTTTTGAACACTGCTCCTAGTTCATTTCAGACTTTAATTTCCTTTAAAAATTTGCTTTACCACCGACTACAAAGTCATCTCTTTAATCATGTGGCTGTGCTAAACTTTTGGCTATATTACTGTTTCTTCACCAGTATACCAAGCCAGCCACTTCTTTTCCTGATGTACCTACACACAGACAGAAGATGGATATCTAATTACTTGGTCAATTAGTGCTCAGTGGAGCATCCTCACAGCTATACTCAAACCCCACCTTATTCTACCTGTTGCTAGAGCTCAGACTTGTAGGGCTCTCAACTGGGGATAGAAATGTCTACTCTAGGGACAGACTGGGGATGCTTTTGTGTCAGTGACTGGAAAGTGTTACTTGCATTTAGTGAGTGGGATCAAGGATGTAACCGTCCTACAACGCATGGAAGAATCCCATATATCAGAGAATCATCCTTTCCCCAAATCCCAGTAATGCCCTACACTCCCAGGGAGTGACACTGGCTCAAAGGATTCTGGAAGGAGTGGGAACTGAATGCTGAATCCCACAGAGTTGTAACAGATTGATTTGCCTTGAGCTCTCCAAGGCATTTTTGCTATTGACACCTGCATAGTGAATGCCTTCTAGGGGGTCACCTGTTTGCACCATCCATTCCTTCCCTCCAAGGCTTTGAGATGGCTTTTTATTTTCTCAGTGAGAGGCCCAATCCTAATAATTCTGGCGTTATATAAATTGGGTGGAATTTCCCTTTCTATTTCAATATGCTTTCCATGGTGAATAGATTTCTTTTGGATTTGAAAGAAGAAAGCAGGAAGGATGGGGCTTGACATCACAATGCTTTTGCATGCATTGCTTCCAGGGCAACTATCTACCAGAGGTAAATTGTTAAATTTTCTTTGACCAAAGAGAGTAGTGATAATATATAGATATTTAAGATTCTTATAGACCCCCTAACTACTTTTATATCTTTAGGAGTTATAGATGCTATTTGGGTTTAGTAATTCAAGACAATCAATTAGCATGGAGCATTTGAGATTAATGGTTTTATTCTGAGATTAATGCCATTAGCCTTCAGAAAGCCAGATATTTAATGAGAGTTTCTCCCAGTAAATCTTCCAAGGCTACTACTTCTGTGGCTGATAAATGCACAGGGGTATTTTTATCTCTGTGAAACATTTTAGCCTTCAACTTTTAAGTTTCTTTTAGATGGATTTGATATTTAGAACTCTGCCTCCTCCATGCAGAAGCATCAATAGCTGCCTACTCTGTCTTATTTGTCCAGAGTTTCTTTTACCAGCAACTGCTAATTGGGAGGATCTGTGGCTTCAAGGCTGTACAGAGCTGATAGAAATCTAACTTAACACTTAATAAAAATATGGAGAATGATTAGGATTTAAAGAAAGAAGGAATATGTGGTTTGTATAATCTCTTATGTTGCTTGGGCGGGGGTTGAGGGAGCTGCCCCTTTCTCAGGGTGCTGCATAGCACTCCCAAGGGTAGCTCTGTTGCCTCAGTTTGTCTGTTGGAGGCTCCCTGGGTTCCTTGTGGCTCTAGGAAAAAGTCACGAGCATGAGAACAAGGAGTATGGGGAGAAGGGGAACACATCCTGGTGAGGGGTGGTCACTCACTAGCACACTTTGGATGTGCTGACTCATCTCCTTCATGACAGCAGTCAGAGGCCTCCCAACATCCCTACATGGGTGACCTACCAATTTAAGTATATCAGGGGCTGTGGCCCAAAGATCTGGAGCACCCCCTGTTAGGCCACATCTTCCTGCTCCAAACCTCACTTACTTTTCCTTCCTTTATATCCTCTTCTTTCCTCTCATTTTTGCTGCCTCACTCCATACTCTATGGAGGAAAAGAGAAGTGAGCAGGATCACTGGATGGATAAGAACAAGTCCTACGTCCAGCCCTACAGACCTCAGGGAAATCAAACCGGTGCTGACACCTCTGCATCCTGACTTCTTTCCTGATCCTTGAGCATATCAAGAATGCTCCCCCTCAAAACCAGGACTTCCCTGGTGGTCCAGTGGCTAAGACTCCATGCTCCCAACGCAGGGGATCCAGGTTCAGTCCCTGACCAGGGAACTAGATCCCATGTGCTGCAACTACGAGTTCCCATGATGCAACTAAAGATTCCACAGGCAGCAACAAAGATTCTGCATGCTGCAGCCAGATAAATAAATATATATTTTTTAAAAAGAAAAGAAGGTTCCCTCTTCAAAACCTTTGCACTTGCTATTCTTCCCCATGGAACATGCTTGCTCCACATATCTGCACAATCGGTTTCCACACCACCATCAGTTCCCTGCTCAGATGTTTGTTACCTTCTCAGTGAGGCCTTCTGTATTAGTGGCCTAGGATGGTCTAGGTTATGCTACATAACAAGCAAATCCCAAATCTCATAAAACAACAAATGACTATTTCTTACTACTTGCACTCTGTCATGCGACTAGCGGATCTGTATCATCCTTGCCCTTACCCTAGAGCCCAGGCCACTACCTCAGCATCACTTAGTGAATGCAGCAGACAGAACAGAGCATGGCAGGGCAGCCACTGGGAGAGCACCGTCTCTTCTGTTCACGTATCAATGCCAATGTTAAATTGTATGGCCAACCTGATTTCAAAAGAATGAGGAAGAAAAATTCTCCTATAGGGAGAGAAAGAGATTGCTGGTGAACAATAATTCAGTCTGCCACACTTTTCTGGAGCACACTATTTAAAACTGTATTTCTTTCGCTTCCTAGATCCTAGCTGTCTCTATTTCCCTTGTCTGCCTTGCAGTTTCCATATAAACCTAACAGCCTTTAATAATACATGATTCATTTGTTTACTGTCAATCTTCTCCTACTCAAAGTTTTTTGTCACTCTCATTATCTGTTGTATCACCATGGCCAAGCACACGGTAGATACATTTTAAAAGTTTTGATGTTTTGTTTTGTTTGATAAGTTTTACCTTCAAATGTACATGTAAATGTGTGTATTACTATGGTGACCAGTATTCACTAGGGTGACTGGGATGTTTGCCCAAGAAACCTGTTTGTGCCTGTTGTCTCAATTTATTAATAGTATCCTTTTCCACTCTCAAGAGGGCCTGGATTACATAATCCACTATATGAACATATGAATCATGATATATTACACTTATAAGCTGATGTTGGAGGAAGGGGCAGATATAGCTTGGTCAACAGTGAGACATTCCACCATACACACCTGGGGGCAAGGTAGGGGGGGGTGAGTTTTGATGCCGGAAATAATCTCAGTCTATGGTATAAAAAAATGTACCTACAGATTTTTGTTTGTTTGTTTTTACTAAACCTTCTGTGGATTTGTTCTACTGTATGCTAAGAAAATCCTCTTTTTCTACCCTTGCTTTTTCACACCTGGTATTTTCCCTACTCACTTGTTGTCTGAGAAATTTTGATTACTGCCCTGCAAATGAAGGGTTTCAGTTTATTCTATCAGCAACTTGCTTAGATTCCTCTTTCTGGATTCATCTGGCAGTCCCCACCCCCTCAAGGAATAGCATCAGCACTGTTATCCCCCATCTCATTAGTAACATAAAATTAATGACCAGAAAAACATAAGCTTAAGCCTCCTTTTGACTGATGGCTTATACATTTTAGAATCTGCAAACTGTTTCTTTAAGGGACATAAACCACATACTCGTAAGGAAAGGCAAGGAGATGCTGATATTAGGATATTTAATCCAAATTAACCCTCTCCAGTACTCTTGCCTGGAAAATCCCAAGGACATAGGAGCCTAGTAGGCTGCAGTCCATGCGGTCGGTGAGAGTTGGACACGACTTAGTGACTTTGCTTTCACTTTTCACTTTCATGCATTGGAGAAGGAAATGGCAACCCACTCCAGTGTTCTTGCCGGGAGAATCCCTGGGACGGCGGAGCCTGGTGGGCTGCCGTCTATGGGGTTGCACAGAGTCGGAACATGACTGAAGCAACTTAGCAGCAGTAGCAGCAGGATGGATGGTGTGGTCAGGCGCTTTTGAAACCACAGTGTAGGTCTGTATTTATACCTTTTTGAAAGTAAAAGCATGGATGAATCACTCAACAGATGCCAAGGGCAGAGAACAGAACCCTCTAAATGGCAACCGCTGAGAAATAAAATGAATGCTGAAAAAATTAAAAAAAATATGTGTCATAGGTGAACAGCCCTAGGAGTAGATCCCCAGAGCAATTAATAAAGGTCAATCTCTACTGTCTGATTTATAAACTATCTTACTTTTATCTTGGCATTTTAAATTTTTCTGAAGAGATTAAAACTCAAAATTTTCTGAAGAGATTAAATTCTGAAAATTACAGAGAACAATAATATCCAAGTTCACACCACTCCAGACTGACAATTACCTAATGACATATTTGCTTCAAATCATTTTTCCCTATTAAAGAATTAAACAATTCAATTAAAGTTGACATATAAGTAGAAATTCCCACATAGAAACTGATTTCTTCCAGCCCATTTTTATACTTTACATATATAAGTATCCATAAGCAAGATAGAGTGTTACTTTATGTGGGATGGTCTTTTCAATTTTATTTTCCAGATACGAAGTTTTGCTTTATAGTATTCTAATGTAGGAATATACTGCATTATTTTTCATCCATTCTCTTGCTGAAGGCCATGTAGGTTGTGTCTAATTTTTCACTATCACAAACATGGCCTTAGTGAGCCCTTGTGTACTTGTGAGACTTTCTCTGGAAATACATCCAGGAGTGAAATTGCTGAGTTGAAGGAAACATGCGTTTTCAATTTCACTAGATCCTGCCAAGTTACTTTCCCAAGTGGTTGCAGCATTTACAGTCCCACCAGCGCTGTCTAGCTTTTCCTGTTTCTCCATAGCTTTGCCAAACCCTGATACTGTCAGATGCTTCAAGCTCTGTCTCCTTATTGGGTTCACATTTCCCTGATTACTCCTATGCTGAGCTGCTTTCATATGGGTTTCTTTGCTGTAAACTGTTAATATTCTTTACCATTTCTCTTTTGAGTTTTTGTCTCTTTTCTGTCTTTTTAATGGCTTATAAAATTATAAAGAAAACAATATCTTTTCTGACTTTTCTCCAATTAATCTCAAGACCAGATTTTCCCAGACTGAAGGAGATTTTCAAAATGTGAGGATGAAGAAAAGACTACATGAAAAGCCTCAAGTCCTGTTTTTGTTTTAACCGCAAACCTGCTTCCCAAGCAAAACAACTCTCGGTGTTAGTTTATCACTACCAAAAAGTGATACTGTGTTTCTACTCCATTTAATAAAAAGTCATGATCCAGGGGCAAGGAACATATCCAGCTTATTGAATCTCATTTTCCAGACAAAAAAATTAAGACAGTACCAAGTGTCCAAGGTCACTTGATGAAGGGACTGGCAAATAGAACACACAAAAAGGCCAACAGGCTCATTATTTTTCTTAATTAAAATCATTTTCATATAACTACCATTTGCCACAATGAGGACCACTGATGGTGATGATGAGCCAGGTAGGGCGTTCAAGAGTCTCCCTAGATGATTCATAATCAACATTTAGAAACCACAAGCTTAGATACTAGAAATGCTTAACAATTCTCTTCTTTACTATGAGACTGAGGCTTAGCCTGAGGCTTGATTTTAAAACAGCTTGAATTGCCTTTTCTTTTTTTCTTTCAGTCGCTCCGTTGTGTCTGACCCTTTGGAGACCCCAAGAGACCCCAGGTAAAGGCTTACCTGTCCTTTACCATCTCTCAGAGCTTACTCAAACTCACGTCCATTGAGTGGATGATGCCACCAACCATCTTGCTCTCTATCATGCCCTTCTCTTGCCTTCAATCTTTCCCAGTATCAGGGTCTTTTCCAGTGAGTCAGTTCTTCACATCAGGAGGCCAAAATATTGGAGCTTCAGCTTCAGCATCAGTCCTTCCAATGAATATTCAAGATTGATTTCCTTTAGGATTGACTGGTTTGATCTCCTCACAGTCCAAGAGACTCTCAAGAATCTTCTCCAACACCACAGCTCAAAAGCATCAGTTCTTCAGCACTCAGCCTTCTTTATGTTCCAACTCTTACATCCATACATGACTACTGGAAAAACCATAGCTTTGACTCTACAGACCTCTGCTGGCAAAGTAACATCTCTGCTTTTTAATATGGTGTCTAGGATGGTCATTTAACTTATATGCACAGTACATCATGAGAAACGCTGGACTGGAAGAAGCACAAGTTGGAATCAAGTTTGCCAGGAGAAATATCAATAACCTCAGATATGCAGATGACACCACCCTTATGGCAGAAAGGGAAGAGGAACTAAAGAGCCTCTTGATGAAAGTGAAAGAGGAGAGTAAAAAAAGTGGCTTAAAGCTCAACATTCAGAAAACGAAGATGATGGCATCTGGTCCCATCACTTCATGGCATCTGGTCCCATCACTTCATGGCAAATAGATGGGGAAACAGCGGAAACAGTGTCAGACTTTATTTTGGGGGCTCCAAAATCGCTGCAGATGGTGACTGCAGCCATGAAATTAAAAGACGCTTACTCCTTGGAAGAAAAGTTATGACCAACCTAGATAGCTTATTCAAAAGCAGAGACGTTACTTTGCCAACAAAGGTCCGTCTAGTCAAGGGTATGGTTTTTCCAGTGGTCATGTATGGATATAAGAGTTGGACCATAAAGAAGGCTGAGTGCTGAAGAACTGATGCTTTTGAACTGTGTTGTTGGAGAAGACTCTTGAGAGTCCCCTGGACTTTAAGGAGACCCAACCAGACCATTCTAAAGGAGATCAGCCTTGGGTGTTCTTTGGAAGGAATGATGCTAAAGCTGAAACTCCAGTACTTTGGCCACCTCATGCGAAGAGTTGACTCATTGGAAAAGACTCTGATGTTGGGAGGGATTGGGGGCAGGAGGAAAAGGGAACAGCAGAGGATGAGATGCCTGGATGGCATCACCGACTCAATGGACATGAATTTAAGTGAACTCCAGGAGATGGTGATGGATAGGGAGGCCTGGCATGCTGCGATTCATGGGGTCACAAACAGTTGGACACAACTGAGTGACTGAATTGAACTGCTGCGATTCATGGGGTCACAAACAGTCGGACACAACTGAGTGACTGAATTGAACTGAACTGAACTGAGGATGGTCATAGGTTTTCTTTCAAGGAGGAAGCCTCTTTTAATTTCATGGCTGCAGTCACCATCTGCAGTGATTTTAGAGACTAATAAAATAAAGTCTGTCACTGTTTCCATTGTTTCCCCATCTATTTGCCATGAAGTGACAGGACTAGATGCTATGATCTTTAGTTTTTGAATGTTGAGTTTTCAGCCAGCTTTTTCACTCTCCTCTTTCACCTTCATCAGGAGGCTCTTTAGTTTCTCTTCACTTTCTGCCTTAAGGATGGTGTCATCTGCATATCTGAGGTTATTGATATTTCTCCCAGAAATCTTGATTCCAGCCTGTGCTTCATCCAGCCCAGCATTTCAATGATGTAATCTGCATATAAGTTAAATAAGCAGGGTGACAATATACAGCCTTGATGTACTCCTTTCCCAATGTGGAACCAATCTGTTCCATGTCTGGTTCTAACTGTTGCTTCTTGACCTGCATACAGGTTTCTCAGGAGCCAGGTGAGATGGTCTGGTATTCTCATCTCTTTAAGAATCTTCCACAGTTTGTTGTGATCCACACGGTCAAAGGCTTTAACATCGTCAATGGTCAGGAGTATATGTTTTCCCGGAATTCTCTTGCTTTTTCTCTAATCCAATGAATCATATTTTGCAATGGTCAGGAGTATATGTTTTTCTGGAATTCTCTTGCTTTTTCTCTAATCCAGTGAATCATATTTTGTTAAGTAGCAGTTAAGTTACTGGAACAGAGAACCTGACCCTTTCATGGTTAGAAAAGCCATGGGGAGTCAGCTGGTTCTACTCTCCTCTTTCTGGATCAGAACATTTCAGCTGGAGCTGGAACAAGAGCTGTTGTCCCCCAAACACAGAGAGCAGACCTGTGGCCAGAGGATGGGCTGGAGAGTGAAGGGTGGGCTGGAGGGTGAGGGGTGGGCTGGAGGGTGAGAGGTGGGCTGGTGGGTGAGGGGTGGGCTGGAGAGTGAGGGGTGGGCTGGAGGGTGAGGGGTGGGCTGGTGGGTGAAGGGTGGGCTGGTGGGTGAGGGGTAGGCTGGAGGGTGAGGGATGGGCTGGAGGGTGAGGGGTGGGCTGGTGGGTGAGGGGTGGGCTGGTGGGTGAGGGGTGGGCTGAAAGTCTGCGGTTAGCAGATGCAAACTATTACATATTGGATGGATAACAACAAGGTACAGGGAACTATAGTCAATATCTTTTTTTTTTTTTTGGCTGTATTGCATCTTCGTTGCAGCAAGCAGGCTTCCCCATTGTGGTGCACAGCCTTAGCTTCCCGTGACATGTGGGATCTTAGTTCCCCAACCAGTGATTGAACCCTCGTCCCCTTCATTGGGAGGCAGATTCTTATCCGCTAGACCACCAGAGAGTCCCTGTACTCAATATCATGACATAAATCATTATGGAAAAGAATATTTAAATATATGTGTGTGTGTGTGTATAACTAAAACATTTAGCTGTACAATAGAAATTAATGCAATATTGTAAACCATCTGTACTTCAATTTTCAGTTTAGTTCAGTTCAGTCACTCAGTCATGTCCCATGAACCGCAGCATGCCAGGCCTCCCTGCCCATCATCAACTCCCGGCGTCCACCCAAACTCATGTCCATTGAGTCGGTGATGCCATCCAACCATCTCATCCTCTGTTGTCCCCTTTTCCTCCTGCCCTCAATCTTTCCCAGCATCAGGGTCTTTTCAAATGAGTTAGCTCTTTGCATCAGGTGGCCAAAGTATTGGAGTTTTAGCTTCAAAATCAGTCCTACCAATGAACACCCAGGACTGATCTCCTTTAAGATGGACTGGTTGGAGTCCAAGGGACTCCCAAGAGTCTTCTCCAACACCACAGTTCAAAAGCATCAATTCTTCGGTGCTCAACTTTCTTTATAGTCCAACTCTCACATCCATACATGACCACTGGAAAACCATTACCTTGACTAGACAGACCTTTGCTGACAAAGTAATGTCTCTGGTTTTTAATATGCTGTCTAAGTTGGTCATAACTTTCCTTCCAAGGAGTATTGTCAAAAATAAAAAGAACTATGACCCCTCAACCTCGTCCACATTCTAAGCACCAGGAACCCTGAGATGAGATGACCAGGTGAGGCCATCACACAAGGGACCTAAGCTTCTTCAGGAACCTTTGGGAATTATGAGCTTCAAGGTATCATTTAAAGCAATCGTTTTAAAGTATTTTTCCTCTCCCAAACTATTTTTAAACCTCATTTACATGGGAATTTTCAGCAAATTTGTTTCATATCCAGGCCTAGCTAGTAAGGAACAATTGTGAACAGAAAGGAAAAGCAAATGATTTGGATTTAGGTTGCTACAGCAACATTAGTATTTTGAATATAGCTGTTTATTTCAGCAGAGTTAATTTAAATGTGAGTGGCTAATTAAAATGATGCTTGAAACTTTAACCTTAACCTTCACTGTAAGAAAAAGTAAGCACTTTAAAAATGATGCTTGAAGTGTTGCTGGAGACATACTTAGTAAGAAGATCATGCTCTTCTGCTAGAGAAGCAGAAACCTGATCTGTTTTCTTTGAAGAAGGCAGGCCTACTCACAATCTGTCCAGATCCACAAGTCAGTATTTCCTAACTGTAAGATTTAAAGGGGAACAGAACTCCTACCAAACCCGAGCCAGTTCCACTGTAGATACCACCAGTAAGACTTTCTGAGACTGACGAGGAAAGTCTGATGTTCCTCTACACACAGCAGTATTTTCGTTAGATGCATGTTTATGTAAAGGGCTTCCCTGGTAGCTCAGCAGTCAAGAATCCACCTGCAATACAGGAGACATGAGTTCAGTTCTGGGGTTGGGAAGACCCTCTGGAGAAGGAAATGGCAACCCACTCCAGTATTTTTTTGCCTGGAGAATTATAGCCTGAGAAGCTATAATTGATGGGGTCGCAAAGAGTTGGACATGACTAAACGACAGCAAATACTTGTGAAACATATCTACATCAAATCAAAGTCAAGTATATCTATGAAGTGACAGACTGAACTGGAAGTAAACAGACCAGACCATATTTATATATGTAAATATATCACTGAATGTTCCCTCTTCAAAGTGATCACCTTAGGGGGCAGGGGTAAGCCCTTAATTTAAAAATGCTGATGCTGCTGAGACCATTTTGGGGTTTCTTTAGAAAATGTCTTTTCTTGCTCTGGAAACTTCTTTGGTATGTCCTTGTTAGTGGCAAATCTCCATCCTCAGATGACAGATTTAGCTTTTGGAAAATGTCAAGAGGCATTAGGAACAAAAACTGATAAATTATGTATGTGATCATGCAGGTTAACAGGGCTTGGATTAAAAAACAAGGTTTATCTCCAAAAGGAAACTGCTTTTCTTACGTTTCACACGCTGGTTCTAAAAGCAGTTCCCACAAGGGAGCTTCAAAGTTAGTTCTATGCAATGGTAGGCAGCATAGTTTCAGTGAACATATATTTTCACATCTGCTACCTTAAAGGACAGACTAATGTGGTTTTAATTTCTGGCTATTGTAAAAAAAAAAAAAGCTCATAATCAGAAATCAGAAATCTGAATGCTTTTGTCCTGACAGACAAAACACTGGCGGACTTTGTATTTAGAAGACTTGAATTTGAATCCTATCGTGGTCACTTACTGGGTATGTGACCATGGGGAAGTTACTCAACATATCTGAATTTCCATGTCCTCATCTGTAAAATGGAAATAACAGCTCCTGCCTCATAGGACCATTGTAAGAACTAAATAATCTTTCAGTATAAAACCTAGTGTGGGACTTCCTGGTGGTCCAGTGGTTATGAATTCGCTTGCCAAAGAAGGGGATATGAGTTCAATCCTTGGTCTGGGAAGATTCCACAGGCTGTGGGGCTACTAATCTTGTGTGCCACAATTGCTGAGCCCAAGAGAGCTAGAGCCTATGCTCTGCAACAAGAGAAGCCAGCACAATGAGAAAGCTGCACGCTGTGCAAAGAGCAGGCCCCATTTGCTGGAAACAGAGAAAGTCCACGCATAGCAACAAAGACCCAGCACAGCCACACATCCACAAATTTTTAAAAAACCTAGTGTGCCGTAAGTGTCCAACAAATATACACTACTTTATAACTATCACAGTGACAAGAGTAATACCAGCAGCAGAGTTGTGGCATGTAAGTACTAAGCTATTTGTCATTTAGCATCTAGGGTTGTGTTCTATCTTTTGGCCACTCTGTATGTAGAATCTTATTTTCCTGACCACAGATCGAACCCACGCTCCCTACGTTAGACACACAAAGTCTTAATCACTAGACCACCAGTGAAGTCCCAGCACCTAGGATTTTAAAAAGTGAATTGTAAAAGCTGCTGTAGGTCTCCCTGCAGTGATAAATGAATATCATAAGCAAAGTCTAGATGAACAAGCATTCATTTTGGACTAGAAGGAATATCACTTTTCTCTACTGCCTTATCCTGGCATCAGAATTAGTGGGATGAATCAGAGTGAACATTGCCCATCTCATAGCAGTAGGACTATGATTACAGAGAGGTCCCAAGTGCATGCTATGCAAAGCAAACACAATCCCATCGTGGGTGGGAACAGCAGGTGCCTCAGCGTGTGGGCATGTCACACATAGAAGCTCAGGCTGCTGGAGCCCTCATCTATCCCCCAAGGTGCACCAGCCCCAGAGTGTGGGTGGGACTGAAATGACTCAGCCTCCAGGGAGCCTCATGGGGGGTGGTTTTGGAAATAGACGGAGATGAAGTGAAGAACTTCAGGGAAAAGTTTATATTAATAAATACATTGCAGAAAGAGAAACAGGCTACTTAAAAAAAAAAAAAGATTTAGAAACTAGGGAAGAAATGATCTGAGTTCACAGAATGACCCCGGCTAACTCAGAAATGTAGTGTGACTTAAATTTTAAAAAGGAAGATGAAACTGGGAAATACAGTGAGAACAATTACAAGAGATATTTCTTAATTTCCTTCTCTCTTCTTCCTTCCCCCACTAACAGCTAAATCTAAGAAGGGAAAAGCTTTGAGCCTTCTCTTCTATAACAAATAATTTCAGAGAACACAGAAAATGCAGCAGAAATAGGAAAAAAGCCACAAATAAAAATTTTTATATAGTATAATATACAGCCTATGCAGAAAATGCTTATAAATAGAAGTGAAAGCCTCAGAAAGCTGAGGCTGACTGAATGACAGAAAATATGGGATGTGGGGGTTTAGGATGTATTTGTGTAGAAAATGTTTCTAACATGGAAACATGAGCTTGACAAGGACTAGGAGGTACAAATATGGAACTGAATTTCTGTCTTTACAAGGACGTGGCAAATAGTCTCTGTGACCAAACATCTCAAAATGCTGGGTAAAACTTTTTAAAAATCTCTTATAACACATGACTGAGTTAGGATAAAATAAAGAAAGTCCTTAGAGACCAAGTGGAAAATAAGAGTGGGTATTCCAAGAGGAAAGTGAGCTGGAGCCTAGAACCTAGTACATCAGTTTTAATGTCCACACAGCATTCAGGACCCAAAGTCTAGATCATAGCAAGATGGGGGCCTGAAAGGACGCTCACTGCACAAGGCTGAGAGTACTGAAGCTCCACCTCAGAGAAAAGATGAACTAGGAAAAAAATATGCCTTGCAAAGGGCTGTAGAAACTTCCCTGGTGGTCCAGTGGTTAAGACTCTGAGCTTCCACTGCAGGAGACATGGGTTCAGTCCCTGATCAGGAAACTAGGATCCCACATGACATGCAGTGAGGCCAAGATAACTTTTTAAATAAAAATAAAGAAAAGGACTACACTTAAAAACAAACAAACAAACAAACTTGTCTGTCTTGACTTTGCTCTAAGTGGAGAGAAAAAGAACCATCTCGCCAGAGATATATGTGGCCTGAGTTGAAACTATTTTGTAGTAAAAATCCTCTAAGCCAGGTATATATTTTAATATGGTTCCAGACTGAAATGCAATCATATGTTTGGAGAAAGCAAATGCAAATCCTCTTAGAAGACTGTACTCTCACCTCCAAATCTCAAAAGAAATGTATATAAAGTTCCATGGAATATGAGTTTACAACAAAAACAACCCTCCAAAAAAAATATTGAAACAAGGCACCTTTATTGAGAGGGAATAAACAAAAGAAACAGCACTGGAATGAAACTCATGGAAACAGATTACTGAAATCAGCACAGAATATAAAATAAATATGCTTGTGTTAAATAAAACAGGGAATAGGCAATTTGACTAAAGAATAAGAGACGGTGAAAACTAAACAGGTAAATTAGAAACAGAAGTTTAAAAGCTTAGAAAAATGTAAAATTATAATAATATTTATTTATACTTCAGTAGCTGGGTAAAAATAGAAGATTAGACACTGTTGGACAGAGAATTACAAAATGGAAATCAGATTTGAAGATATTAGTCAGAATTTAGCACAGAGAGGCAAAGAGATGGAGAAAACAAAACAAAAGAAAATTAAGAGATATGTAAGTCAAAGTGAGATGTTCTAATTGGAATTTCAGAAAAAGACAATAGAAAGAACATAAGAAAGGCAATGCACAAAGAGTTAATGGGTGAGAATGTCTCAGAACTGATAAAAGCATGAAGTCTCAAATTTAACAATCACAATATTTTGTAAGCAGGCTAAATAGAAAAGATATTATTCCACTGCTTTCTTGCTTGCATTGCTGCTACTGAGACATCAACAGTCAGCTTAATTATCATTCATTTTAAGCAATCTGTCTTTTCTTTATGGCTGGTTTTAGGATTTTTATTTTTGCCTTTGATTATAGATTATCTTGTATCTATTAGGCTCTACATTTTCTTTCCTGAAAATTTCATTCTGTAATGAGTTAATTATGCAAAGTCATTCCACTTCAAAGTTGTCCTAGTTGGTTTTATTAAAAGATGTAGATGCTTTTATTAACAGTGTTTCACAGATGTTATTTTCTCTCTCTCTAATCAACTGTTTTCATATGTTTTTCAAAAATCACTAACTTGATCTTCCTAAGTCAGCTCACGCTGCTACTCCAGTGCCCTCAGCATTACAATACTAATCGTACACTGACCTACAGACCAAGCACTCTTCGAGAAAAAAAAGGAAAATAATTACTTTTACTGTTTCATGATACTCACTTTCTTTGAAGAGATCACATAAAAGAAGCAATATAGCTTAATTTTAAGAAAGTATATTTTTGGTGGTCTGGTGGCTAAGAATTCGCTTGCCAGTGCAGGGCAGTGAGTCTGATCCCTGGTTAGGGAACTAACACTGGGCACACTGAGGAGCAGCTAAGCCCATGTGCCACAACTACTGAACCTGGCGGCAGCAACTACTGAGGCCTGTGCACCCTGAAGCCCATGCTCTGCAACGAGAGAAGCCACTGCAATGAGAAGCCCAAGCACACACTGCAACTGGAGAGTCGCCTCGCTCAGCCTAACTAGAGACGACCTGAGCACAGTGAGCGAGACCCAGAGCAGCCAGAAGTAAAGAAGTAAATAATTTTAAAAGCAAGGAAACTTACTTTTAGCTAGCCAGTGAATTATGCCAACCATAAGAAGATAAACAGAGTCAAAGGTTATGACTCACAAGTTATCAGCAGTAACATTTACAGCTTTATTGATTTTTTTGTTACCTAAGGTCCTTCTTAAATTTATCCCACTTCACATATAAATGAAATAATTTTCTTCACAAACCCAGGATGGGGTACCAATTTGTAGGTGACAATGAAGAAGGAAAAAGAGGAAAATGACCTCATTATACTGGTCATTCCAGACAATTATTTTTTTGACCTCTGAGTGGCAAAATCTCAAATGTATTTGAAACTTTAGCTCCTTTTAAAAGGAGCCCCACAAATCCCATGCACACAATACATTTTTCATGCACATTTCTGTTTTCCTATACCTTGACCTAGGTAGTAGCTAATTGGGTGTGTGTGTGTATATATACATATATATATATATATATACACACACACTTTTTTTTCCTTTTTACATATGTAAAATCCACGAAGCTGAAAACAAAAGACTCATGTACTTCACTGTATAGAAATTGTATCTCAATTTAAAAAATATTTACACACACATAAACACACACACACACACTCCCTGTCTTTAATAAGTCTTGAATGTGGCACAGACATTAAGTATTTTTAAAAAAGATTCACAGATGATTCTAATGTTTAACATTTAATGTCTGGTTGTGTTCTGCTGCCCCAAGACACCTAGAACACGTGTTAATTAAAATAGCCAGCCAGCAAATAACTGTTTCCATAAGCATATGAATGAATGGAATGAATGAACCAACAAACTAATAAATATCTGTGTTATTCATGGTTGTAGGTATACCATTGACTGAGGTCAAAAAAAGCTCTGAGAATGTCAAAAGGGGAGCGGGGCATGCCACATGTTTTGGGTTTCCTGGCGGCTCAGTGGTAAAGAATTCACCTGCAATGCAGGAGATGCAGGTTCGATCCCTTGGTAGGGAAGATTTCCTGGAGGAGGAAATGGCAACCTGCTCCAGTATTCTAGCCGGGAAAATTCCATGGACAAAGGAGCCTGGTGGGCTACAATCCGTGGTGTCACAAAGAGTCAGATATAACTGAGCAACTAAGCACACTACATGTTTTAAGCCCGTTAAACGCCTTATCGCTCCTCATTACAACTCCGTAAGTGAAGGTGACTATTTCTGACCTTTAGTTGCAGCCAATATAAGTCGCTTTGGCTATCTTAAACAGAAAGAGAGGTATAACACAGCTCGTGATATTGTTGGGAGAACTGCAGAGACAGACTCTAAGATGAACTTTTAGGAGTTACTCCTCAAATCACTCAGCAGAACTGGACAGACAAAGGTGCTGCTGAAACCTAAAAACCAGGAAGCTGCTGCTACAAATGCTGCTCCAAACTGTTCCTGCTACAATTTGGAAGTTCCCAATCAGGAAGCCGCCTGCTGAGTCAGGAAGCTATTACTATAGCAGCAGGTTTCAGAACCACGCTGCCTCTGCCATTATCCACACCAGCTAGAAATGAAATGACGGTCCAGGCCCCATCTCTCTTCCCACAGAATCTAGACTTGAATTCAGAGGTTTACGGGAATGTATTTGATTAGCATATCTAACTCCAGAATACTAGCTGAAAGATCTAGAAATGGAAACTTCCAACCCTGTGTAAAGCAAGAGATAATGCTAGGAGGAGGCTGGAATAGGTATTAGTGGGCTAATTAATAGATAATAAAACTGAAGCACAGAGATCAAGAAACTTGGACAAAGACTCACAGCTAGTAAGTGGCAGGGCCAGGATTCAAACTCAGGAAGTGAAACCAAAGACCAATAAGGCATGGGAGGAGGAGGAAGAAATGTTGCTCAGTTGTGTCTGACTCTGCGGCCCCATGGACTGTAGCCCACCAGGCTCCTCTGTCCATAGGTTTCTCCAGGCAAGAATACTGGAGTGGGTAGCCATTCCCTTCTTCAGGGGTTCTTCCTGACTCAGGGATCAAACGTGGGTCTCCTGCATTGCAAGCATTCTTTACCACTGAGCCACCTGGGAAGCCTGAGACTAAAAACCTGAGACTAAAGCTGGTGGTATATTCTGTTATCTGATACTTTATTTCCACACATTCTTAGCACAATTCAGTTTGTCAGTCTGCCTCTCTGTCTCTCTCTCTCTCCATCTAGTCACCCACCCATCCATTTCTCTCTATGAGAATGACCCAGATGGCAAAATAAAAACATTAAACTGTATCCAATATAAATACATCAATAAGTATGGACTAAGGCTGAGAGGAGTGAGAAAGGTTATTTCCAAATCATAGGATGGACATGTTGAAAGTTCCCCACAAAGGACAGTGTGTCAGCTATTTTTTAAAGACTGTAATTAAAAACAAAAAGACTGTAATTCAGAAAATGCTTCATTTGACAAGTTATAAATTACAAATCAGTTTGGGAAGGGAAAATATTTGCTGAAGATTAAGTGCATGGCAAAGGTACAGCACTAAATCTGAAGTAATTAAAAGTTCAGTTTGGTATCATATATGTCTACTCCATCTTTATGAGCACACAGCATCAGCAACCATGAGCTGATGGTCTTATCCATCTCCGTGGTAAAGAAAGAAATGATAAATGTCTTCAGCATGACTTCCAATAAAGTGAGCCTGAATTAATTATTCTGTGTGCAAGTGCAAATGGATTTGATTAAACAAATGAGACTACCTGCCAAGGACATCAGCGAGATACTGGACTGAATTCACGTTAATCAAATGTACATCAGACTGAATCAGTGACATGTGCACAGAAGCAGGGCTGCTTCTAACTTATATTTTAATTCCTGGTTTTTATGTTTTTAAAAGTAATAAAGGCTCAGAGCTTTTAAAAGTCAGATGAGGCTAAAAGTCTGACAGTGAGTAACAATACTTCCGGTCTCCTTCAGCATCCTCCCCATTGCTCAGTCTACATTCCTATTTGCTGTTCCTTCTGGTTTTTAAAATCTTTTTATATCTAATGAACATGATCCTATATGATAACTTATCAGTCTTAAGACACTATATGTTGACAATAGGCCCCATCACACACATGACCCTGTGCAGAGACTTATCTTCCCTTGTTCTCTAAATACAATTATGCCCAGTTTTAAAATTAAATCAACATTTAGAGTTTTAAGTTATGATAACTATATAAAGTTGTCACTGCTTTATTGTACAATATTTCTATTTCTGTGCTTGTTTTTCCTCTTTTACATTTGCTTGCTTTGCTACCCACACTCCCCAAGAGCCTCTCAGTATAACCTCCACATGTCCACCTGGCAGAACAGCCTCAGCTCCCCAGCCTGCTGAGCACTTGCCTCAGCAGCTCTCCACCCTCAGGCTCCAGGCCTGCTCCACGGCTGCTGACCCAGGTCTCCCTTTGTTGCTTTCCTAAGTTTTCTGTATTACTTCAATGGTGATTTTCTCTACCCCACTTTATTTTTTTGCAGATTTCTTCTGCTCCATCATTATTGCTGTCTTCTGAGTTCTTTGTTTCTTATTCATCTCGGCTTCTGCATTTTATGATGGAGGATTTCCACAAGTATCTGCTAATCTTTGGCTGTGAGTTCATAATTTAAAGGTGAGGCATTAAAATACTAATTGGAAGCTCTTGCCGTGGGTAGGGCTTATAGACTGGTGGACTTCATGCAGGGTGACTGATACTCATTTAGGTTTTCTAGAAATGGATCCACTCATCTCCAAAATGGCCATGAGGAGGCCGTTTTAGACAGAAAGGGCCAGACAGTTCTTTCTGAGGAGATGGCATTTAACTGGGAAGCCCTACATGCAATGAGAGAGGAATATCTGGGGCAGATGGGTTTCAGACAGAGGAAACGGCAAATGCAGAGTCCCTGAAAGAGGGCAGGTTTAATTAGCCAGGATGAGGACCAGCTGGGAGGCCCCTGTGGCTAGAGCAGAGGAAGTAATGGGAAGACAGAAAGAACGAGGTGCATCTATAGCTTGTGGGAAACAATTTTCACATAGACTTTGTCAGAGACATTAAAAAGCCTAATATCAAAATATTTAGTTACAGTTTATAAAAATGAATCTGAATCATTTTTATAGTACTTGACATCAGACCAAAAAAGATCATGGTGACTTGTCTTTGTTTGGTTAATCAGGCAAGCTAACAGATATGTGAAATCATTTATCTCTGTTCAACCTTGTGAAGATTATGAAAATGAGAATCTATACCTCATAAACACTTACACTAGAGACGCTGAATGAGATATAAATCTGTTCACACATCTGAGCTAAATTAAAGAAAGCAGCTCACGTTTTTGAGAAAATCGAAAGCTTAAAAAAACCCCAACCAGTTGCCAAGGCAACAAAAAAAAAGCTAGACAGAAAATATATTTTCCATCTTAAGCACTATCACATTCAAAAGCTCAGTATCTTCTGGCCCTGTTTTTGAAGTTTTATTTAACCTTCATTCAGTCATTCCTGGAGATGAGGCAAGAATTGAGAATCCACAGAACCTGAATCTTTGTCAAAGTCGAGTGGTGGCAATGCACCAGTAAAAAGTATTTTAAGGGAGAGGAATAAACCCTCTGGTTCACAGACTAAGGCATAAGAAAGGCATACCTTCTTGAAATTATTCTTTAACTTTTCCTGTATGACATGATTTTGCAGAGAACTTACACTTAGGAGCTGGACATCAAATGGTTACTGAGAGACTAGAAGGTCAAATAATGTGCTGGAGAATTTCCAGATCCTTCCCCTTGAACTTGTGCAATTTCAAAGGGTGACTCAGAGCTGACATTAAACACCATCTGTGCTTCTCCACCAGACACCCTGCTAAAAGCCCTGCTGTCCACAGGCTGCCAAACTCGGTCTTGACTCTCCCCTCGCCAGCTTTCTCTATCCAGAGGCTCCACTGCTTCTTGGAGTCCCTGTGCTCCATCCTCTATGAAGCCCACACAGGTTCCCAGGCAGAACTGACCCACCCACCCCACAGGCCCAGGGTCGAGTATACAGCACCCAGTGGTTCTTCCACATCTACTGAAGGCCTGTGCGTAGCTCTTTTCTTATCTGACTGTGGCTCCCTAGAGACAGAGACGCTGTCCTAGATACTGTGGTACATGTGCCCCACATGAGCCTGGGGAAATGGGTTTAGTGAATAAAACAGAATGAATTAATATACTGCTCTAGATCTGAATGCTAAAGAACAATCTCAAAACACCATCAAAACAAGTAGTGGGAAGAATCTGGTAAGCTGGTGGAGGGTAGAGGGAGGCAACTGTGTCTGGCTCCAGCTCAGGCCCTGGCCGCCTGTGTGACTAGTAGAACTTTTCTTGTTTTCCAAACTGTGTCTGCAGAATACCACCTGTGTCCAGACAGAGGTTTAGCAGGTGTTCATTAAAAAGGGGCTTAAAGTTCAAGGTGGTGGGGTTAAAAGCATAAGTCTTTTTTTTTTTTTTTTAAGGCAAGTCTTTTTACTGTAGACCTTTGTGCAATAGTGTCTGACCTGGAGGATGGAAGGAAGCAGAGCAGGCCAGACACCTGATAAACAATGATTCTCATTTTCTTTATTGTTGCTCTCCTCATCAGCTACATTCTGTAGATTGTTTTCTATATGACTGTATACTATTTTAGTTAAAGAAACTATTTTATTAAAAGAATTAGTCAAATTAGAATGTAACCTAATTGGATAATGATTCCTCTTCTAAAGTTACATACAATTAGTTTCACTATCAATTTTTTTTCCTTAACTTTGTAAAGTTGTATACAGGATAGGAGAACCACCCATCCTGGGTGAGGGAAAACACCACCGTAAATCTTCCTCCTGGCAGGCGGTTCTCTTCTGGCCTCCAGAGGGCTTGGGCTTCAAGAGCAGCTCCCAATCTGCTTTCCCCAAAACTAAGCACCACCTTCCTGACAATGAGGGCAGAAACACCACATGTATGAACTCACCTTTAAGCAGATATCTGCATTCCATGGGCCACAAAGATGAAGGGAATCAAATGTAAATGCACGTGAAGTTTTGTCTCCTCAGTGCCAAGAGTAGCAGGCACATCTTAGATGAATGGGGTTCCAGGCAAGAGAATAATAGGGCCACTCAGGTCAAGGGTTAGACAAAACAGAAATGATAATGGCGCAGATCCAAACTTCAACCTTTTCCTCTTTTCTGTAACTATTTCCATAAGAACTAACTTTTCTATAATACTCTGTGTGTGTGTGTGGGTGTCTGTGTCTATGTGTGTGTCCTTCTCTGTCTCTCTCACACACACACCACAGGACCCAGATTAGATGGACTCTGTTCAGGACAATCATTTATAATAACAGGGTGAAGCAGAGGCCTAGAGATGATGCAAATGTCATGAGACCCCCAAGCAGAGTTGAGCTGAACAAACCATGTTCCCAGTAAGTTATCTTACAGGTCAAAAGAAACCGCCTGTCAGAGTTAGAGGCGTGATTTTTCTTACCAATGAACAATCTCATTTAAATGAGTATAATTTAAATACTTTAAGAATCTAAAAAGAAACTCGGGACAAAACTCAGAGGAATCTGGAGGAAAAAACTGAAGCAGAAGAGTCTATTTTTAGGACTATTTTAAGAGGAAAAAGAAAGTGTAAAGCACTGTATCTTGAGAGTCCCTTGGACTGCAAGGAGATCAAACCAGTCAATCCTAAAGGAAATCAACCCTGAATATTCACTGAAAGACTGATGCTGAAGCTGAAGCTCCAATACTTTGACGACCTGATGGGAAGAACTGACTCACTGGAAAAAAAAGCCCTGATGCTGGGAAAGACTGAGGGCAGGAGGAGAAGAGGGTGATAGAGAATGAGATGGTTGGATGGCACCATTGACTCAATGGACATAAATTTGAGCAAACCCTGAGAGATAGTGAGGGATAGGGAAGCCTGGTATGCTGCAATCCAGGGATTTCAAAAAGTCGGACATGACTGAGAGATGGAACAACAATCAGCACCGCATGGTGTGTACACCCAGGGGAATGACGGGTGTGGAGTGGGAGCTCCAGGTATGACAGGAGAACAACCCGTCAGCCACACAGCACATGGGAAGGGGAAGGCACTGACCAAGCGGTTCCAGAAACAAGCACACACTGAGACAAGTGCCTAGAAACCTCAGCCTGAAGAAGTAGGCCTTCTCTAAGGTTCTTGAGCAGAGAACTAGGATTAATGGGATGTTAAGGTCTAAAAGATGTTGCAGTCTAAAATTTTAAAAGATCTCATCCTGCTTTCAGGATGAGACTGAGAACAACACTATTAAGGATTTTAGTAAGCAGAATGATGCTATCCTGGAAGAACTCTATGTCTTTTCAGTGATTTGGAATATAATGCACCCACCAGCAATGCTGACCTCAAAAATAAAGCAGTGGATAAGAAGAAGCTTGAGTTAAACATCATGACATATTCTTCTATGGCCCCGCACTTCATCTAAGCTACCCCTTCACACATGGAGAGTAAAGCAAACCAAAACAGAAACACATGCAGCTTCTACTCTATCCAAGAATCCTTTAGAAATGTAGAGAATTCTCTCCTAGGTTCATTTCCATTACTCTTAGGAACTTTTAAAAATAAGGGGAGAGGAGGACAGCAATGCATTAGAAGAAAAGCAAAGGAAGATAATATAGCAAAATAGCAAGAGTTTCTTTTTTGTGTTTTTTATATTTTCCATCTTCTACAGTAAACATGTAAATAAGAAAATGTTTAAAGAGAGAGAGATCAAAGGGATTAAAGAAATCAAATTGAGACAACTCAAAGGAAGCAACATAACTACTGCCACTTAAAAGCAAATGCTTGCTCTGGCTCAGGCATGGTCTCTGTTCATCTTCCTATCTCTTCAGTGACAACAGTCATTTGTCAAATATTTACTAAGTGTTCTTTTTTTTTTGGCAGTACACCAAGGCATGTGGGATCTTAGTCCCCCAGTCAGGGATAGAACCTGGACCCCCTGCATTGAAAACATAGTCTTAACCACTCAACAACCAGGGAATTCCCCTCAAATATTTATTAAATGTGCATCAAATGCCTGACCCTAGGTAGAGAAACAAAAGACCCTGGTGGAGTTGTTGTCCTCAACAAACTTGTAGTCAAGAAAGATACAAAACAACACCGAGAGCACTATAAAATGCTAAACCACATTCTTCTGATGACCGCTGTAATCAGAGCTTGTAAGAACAGAGTCAGAGGTGCCATAAAGAATTCACTGAACCAGGACCCCAGACCCAGCTCCTAAAGGAAATTGGGATTTGGATAAACTCCCATGGTTCTCCAAAGAATGATCACAGCTAAGCTGAAGTGGTTTCATCTTGGTAGCTCAGTGGTTTCTCTGAATGAATGAGACATACATGTATCTGAGAGTGGAACTGCTGGGTTACAGAGTATACACATGTTCAGTCTTTAGAAATCCTGAAAGTAAGTGTCATAGCATATATGAGAGTGAAGGGCCTGACTCTGGTTTGGCCTGTTCCTGGCTATAATGATGGAGTCTTATATCAGATCTGTCCAAATCTGATCTATCACCAAAGATGGTGAGCCCTCAAGCCACTCTATCTATTTTCATCTACCTTAAAAATATCATCTTCATAGACATTGCCGACACTTATTTTTTCCTAAAGAAAAGGCTGTTAAAGCTAAGGAGGGCAGAAGAAATTGCACTGTTATAAAGGCAAATTATATTATAAAGGACAAGCTGTCTAGTAAAACAAACGTATAATTACAATTATCTTCAAAATAAATCAAATTATCTGTATAAACCCAACCACTCACTGGTAAATTAATGGAAAAACATGACAATGTTGAGCTTTTAACTGCCTCTATTGCAAAAGCCCCAAACATAAACTTCAGTTATCAGGCAGAAAAGAAGCAATTAGTTTGCAACAGATGTATCACTAAAAACCTGTTACAGTGGAGCCCCAGAGTTATTAATTCCAAAATTTATGAAGTCCATCTGTGCAATTTTTACAGGTTTTCACTTTAGACAATCCTACTTAGATAGTCCCTCCTAATTGATTTTTATTTTGCTTTTGAGTCTTAAAAATATTTCCAGTATATATGCTTCATATGAGCTCTATTATCTCAAACTCCAAGTTTAATTTCTTTTCCAAAAGATTTTTTTTTCCATTATATTAAACCTCGGGAAAATACCAGATGACAAGATTATTGAGCAATGATAGGGCTTAAACAAATTAAGGCTTCCAGGCTGTGATGCTACTTGTTTCCAAAAGCCAATCTTTTTCGGGTTATCAAACATCACTTGTGACCTTTAAAAAAAACTCCCTGAAGTCATTCATTCATAAGAAAATCTGGTTAGACTATTACAGTAGTGAATAATGTAAAATGATGCCAAATGTTCAATTATAAGACCTGCTAATGATTACTACATATTTTTAGTATTACTGAATAGGATTGAAATGGTTCAAATAATAATCAAATATTTTGCTTGGTACCATCCAAATGAAACTACAAATAAACACAGTAAGAGAAATGAGAAATAGAATAATTTCAGGGAAATAAATTTCCCCAGTAATCCCTATGAATACTGAAGGAAAAAATAATTTTTCTTGGTACAAGACCTGCTCCCATTCAAGTAGAAAGGGTGGTTGCTCCAGTGATGGGGAAAGTGGGGTCATAAGGAAATGACCCCTTAAAGCAGTGAGGAATGACTTGAAGAGTATGGAGAGGAACTTCATGGGTCCTTCCATGGCACCCCTGCTCTGCTGGCCTCCTGAGATTACAACATGCCACAGAATACTGAGACCAATACGTTTATTCATTCAACAAATATTTGTGAAGGATCAATTATGTACCACACTCTGTCCTACAGCCCGGAGATTCTGTGACGAAAAACACAGATAAAGCCCTCATGGAGCTAAAGATCTAGAAGAGGAGGTAAAACAAGGAATAAGTAACTCCACAGATAAATTCTAACAAGTGACATATAGGGTGCCCCAGAGAATATGACAGCAACTAAATCTGGATATTGTAGGGGGATGGGGTTGGAGATGGACTTGGTTACACATGACATGGGATAGTTAACCAGGTGATAAATATACTAAATTCATTATTCAAAACTAATGCCATCTGAATCTAGGTGATATTTATTGCATCTTTCCCTTAGTCACTTCAATATAACTGATTTTTTTGAGCACTTTTTAAAAAGCTTTTTATTTTGTATCGGGGTATAGCCAATTAACAATGTTGGGATAGTTTCAGGTGAACAGTGAAGGGACTCAGCCACACACAGACATATATCCATTCTCCCCCAAACTCCTCTCCCATCCAGGCTGCCACATAACATTGAGCAGAGTTCCCTGTGAGCACTTGTTTTTACTTCAACTACTTGGAGGTGCCACAAAGGAATGCAGAGTTGAGCATGGTGCGGTTTCTCTTCGAAGAGTGGAAAGTAAGTCTACAGAGCAAGCGGTCCCACAAACAACCCTGCACACCACCACATGAACTGCACTTGAAATGAGGCTGTAAAGGGAATCTAACTGGAGGCAGGGGAAGACTGCAGAGAACAAGCAAGGACATCCAGGCCACACGCAGTGAAGATGCAGCACTTCTCCAGACCTAGGAGGAGGGAAGAGCACTCCTGAGAAAGCGAATGAGCATGAAAAGTTTAAAAATGGTACACAGGTCATGGCATGTTTTATGGGCAGCCAGCAGACTGGACAAGTGGCAGGGGAGGGGACCAGAGTGCTGGGTATGAGGGCAGAAACAGGAGGGCTTACGGGTGGAGAGATGGGTGTGGGCCAGACAACAAGGCGCCATGGCTCAGGGCCACGTGGGAGCTGCAGAGCAGAGGGACCAAGGGCACGATGTGGACATTTCCCACCCACCCTCTGGTCTAGACGCACTCTTTAGCTGGCTCCACCCTGCTCTGCCTCAGGAGGCTGACCACGTGGACTGCACAGATGGGCACTCTTGCCCTCTGCCTTGGGGGTTGAGAACCAAAGGGAGGCCTGGCAGGAGATGCAAAGGAGGGGAGAAAGGTGGAGTGGGACCACTGCCCTGGCTCCCTTCCTGGGTGGCTGTCATGGGCTGACCACATCCCTCCTCTAAGCTCACAACTCCTGTGAGGCAGCCCACCTACCACAGCTCTCGGGCCCTGGCCGTGCCTCCCCTGTGGTTTCCTCACCCTTGCTCACAGCTTTATTAAGCCTTCCTCAGATTATCTGGTTGGGCTGAGTTATCTGTTCCTCACCAGGACCTGAACTAGTGCAGTCATGCAGCAAGGAACCTGGAAGGTGACTGAGGAAGGCATCACAGGCAAATGCAGAGAGGGAGAAGCTTGTGGCAGAAGGAGAGGACCAGGGGATGGAAGGTCATGATGACGGAGAAGAGTCGGTGGTCAGGGAGGTGGGATGCCAGACTAGCCACAGACCACAGCACTTACGTGAACCCTGCCGTGTGCCAGGCACGACTCCTAACAAAGCTCACTGAACTCTTACAACTTCCTAATAAGGCATGCCAGACTAGTAAGTGGTGAAGCTCGGATTTAAATCCACGCAAGTCTAGTGCCAGAGTCATGTTCTCAGTCTCTGTGCTAGACTGACTGCTCTGCCTGGCAGAGAAGGACACTTCAGAATTCCAGACCCTGGAGGAGGGAAGACCATGGTGGTAAAAACTCCGAGGAAAGCCATCTGGGTAGACGGTAGACGGCTGCAGTAAGGCTACTGAAGCAAACCTTGCAACCCTATGCACACTCTGCCTCAGTGGCAATGTAGGATCTTGGGCAGAAATCCCAAAAAAATAAAAAATGACCATGTCCAAACAAATCAATCAGTTGGAAATTCCCTGGTTGCCTAGTGGTTAGGATCCTAGGCTTTCACTGCCAAGGGCCTAGGTTCAGTCCCTGGTTAGGGAACTGAGATCCCACAAGCCTTGTGGTGTGGCCATTAAAAACAAAACAAAACAATTTTCTCATAAAACCATAATTATTTTATGTTCTTAAGAAACCTCACATTATCAAAGCACATATCACATAGTTATTTCAATATGGAAAAAGGAGAATTGTGGTTAGAGTTGATAAGATTAGATAATTTTTCCTGTAGGACCTTCAACAATTGAGAGTTTAGTTATATTTTGTTACCATCTGAAAAGAATAAATGACTTGCTCAAACACCAACAGAGAACCAAAAGAGAAACCTGAAAAATAACGTGTAGCCAAGTTCACAACCAGTGAAGGCAAAGAAAAGGCCCGGCTGGCCCTGGGCCTCTCACACAGTGTGGCCGTGTGCCTTGGGCCCTGCGGGCAGCCGCTCCCTTCCCCCAGCCCAGGGGAGCCTCCAACGGCACTCACATCTCAACCCTTACTGGTCCAGAAAACGAAAACTACGATTTCAACACATTCAGATGAATAATAACCAGTTTTCAGAACAAACTTATACAGTAAGGAAAACAGTAGTCAATAATGTTTGTTCGGGGCTTCCCAGGTTGCCCAGTGGTAAAGACTCCATCTGCCAGTGCAGGAGACGTGGGTTCAATCCCTGAGTCAGGAGGATCCCCTGGAGAAGAGAATGGCAACTCACTTCAGTATTCTTGCCTGGGAAATCCCATAGACAGTGGAGACTGGTGGGCTACAGTTTATGGGGTCGCAAGAGTCGGACACAACTTAGCATCTAAAATAACAACAATTGTTTGTTTTGAGTCTCCTGCAGCAGAGAAGGTCATGAAATCAACAGTGCTCTTGTGATGTGTAAAAGGGCACATCCCATGACTTTCTTTAAATGGCATCTCACCATCTTAACTCTCTCCTTGCTCAAATAACTTCCATAGCAACCACTTTCCTTTCCTTAGGGAGAAAGAGAGGAAGGGAAAATGCTCCCTAACCAGACTTTTCATTTGCCTGGTGGGTGGCGACATAGTAAGGATGAGTGCAATAACACGTTCTTAGAAACTTGCCTGTAGCCACACGGTGGGTGTCAGACTAGCTGCTGACTGCGCTGATGGGCCTCTCCTTTATCCTGTTCTTCCTGAACATCCTCAAGTGGGGTTCCAGGCACAGGAAAAATGGGGCTGCAGAGAACGAACTGTTTCTGCGGTTGTTTCCTCTACATTAAGGCAGGTTGCCACGACTGTGTGTACACTCAACTTGCAAGAGGAGGCAGTTGGCACATGGCACTGGTTAATCAGTAATGTTCCGTACATTCTTACTAGCAGGAGCCAAGGAAACCTACACTACTGTGAATATTTATCCTTTCAGGTTCAACCTGCTAATTTGTTTTAAAGAAGGACATCCTCTCTTTGGGGTATAATGGGAGATTCCATAAAGGACTTTGACAGGGATGTGGTTTAGTTGATTGCATTGCCAATTTTTAAAACTTCCTATTTTCCTGATGCCTCAACACCCCTGAGCACAGACTGCTAGCACGTGCCAGGCAACCAGATGCACAGTGTGACAAGGCTAGTCCCTTCTTGCCCTTCCTTGACTGTGACCAAGTGACATTCAAACACACCGGTAAAATCCCTTCACACCTTTCACTTGTGTGGGGACCGTACCTGACCCTTGGTGCTTGTTCATTCTCAGACCTGCTTGCTGAGTCTGCTCCCTGAGAGCTCCTCCCACATGACTTCCTGCCCAGCCTGAGGGCCTCCCTCCTCTAGCACTGTGAGTATGATAAACCCTCTCATTTCATATGCATCTCAGAGTGTGGCTGTGTGGACATTATTCTTCATACCCCACAAGGGGCACTGACTCCCCATTTACAACATGCTAGCAAACTGGTGGTTTTGAAAAGGAAGATAAGGCCTCTGATGACTGCAGCAGTTGCAAGAACACACACTTCAATCCACATCGTAGAAAACTGGAGATGTCATCATTAAATTCTTCTATAGGTGCATATTCCCTTAAAAATTCCAGTTTGGGAAAGAGATCTTTTTTTAGGCTGGATATGGTCAATTTCGGAGAAGGCAATGGCACCCCACTCCAGTGTTCTTGCCTGGAAAATCCCATGGACGGAGGAGCCTGGTAGGGTGCAGTCCATGGGGTTGCTAAGAGTCGGACATGACTGAGCGACTTCACTTTCTCTTTTCACTTTCTTTCTTTGGAGAAGGAAATGGAAACCCACTCCAGTGTTCTTGCCTTGAGAATCCCAGGGACAGGGGAGCCTGGTGGGCTGCCGTCTATGGGGTCGCACAGAATCGGACACGACTGAAGCGACTTAGCAGCAGCATGCTGGTCAATTCATGGAGAAGGAAATGGCAACCCACTCCAGCATGTTTGCCTGGAAAATCCCATGGACAGAGGAGCCTGGTGGGCTGCAGTCCATGGGGTCACAAAGAGTTGGGCACAACTGAGCGACTAACACACTTGGTCAATTTATATACCAAGGTATATAATTTTAACTAAATCTGTTTCTTATGTTTCTGATCTATTTAAAAATATTGAATCCGGATTTCTTTTAATTTTTTTTCAATGACTGGTAATATTTCTCTTTCAGTTACCACTTGTTTTCATCTCACTTGATTCCCTAAGCCTGCTCCTTTTCCAAGAAGAGGTTCATTTCACTTAAGCCATGATCATGGGTAAAATTCATGTCAAAATTCCAGTCCACTTTAAACTATATTTGACAGCCACTGTACAGAGCAGCACCTCTAGTTCTCTCAACTAAAGGGCAAAACTAGGCAGTAGATAGCTGTAGGCGTTATATCCTTGCGTAAGATGGTAGCTCGGGCTGAATCTTGTAGAGTCTACATTGCTACTGCTTCATTTAGGAAATGACACTTTAGATCAAGGCAAAAAGTAGACACACAGGTTAATAATTCATCCCAGGTCTCTACTGCAGTGTTTAAAACATAGTTCTTCAATTATGGTAGAAGATGAATATTAATTCAATCACTTAACACAAATTTCTTGAGTAGCTGCCTTGTGTCAGGCATTAATTCTAGATATTGACAATTCAGCAGTGAATAAGAGAAATAAAGTGCTTATCTCATGGAGCTTATGTTCCCCCTGGTAAAACAGAAAACAAATTAGCAAACAGAGACTTTAACTGGAGACCGTGATAAACCCCAGGAAGAAAGATAAAGCAGAGGAAGAGGATAGAGAACAACGTAGATTCTACATTGAATAGAGAACAATGTGGATGGGAAGGCCAGGATGGACGGGGTGGGCCAACAGGCTCCTGGGAAAGCCATATTTGAGCAGAGATCTGCAGGAAATGAGGGAACAAAACATGTTTCAGTGGAAGAACATTGCAGGCTAAAGGACCTAAAAGTGCAAAATCTGAGAGGTGGGGATGAGCTTGTGTATGGCGGGTGAGAAGTGGGTAAGGAGGAGCGGATATAGCCAGGCAGGGAGAGGCCAGATCACGTGGGGTCCAGAGGCCAATGGAAGATACTTGGATTACATTCAAAGTGCACTGGAAGCATTTAAGTAGGAGAGTTAAGTGGCAGAACTGACAGTTTAGGAAAAGGTTGCTCTGGGTGCCAATGGAGAGTGAATCAAGGAGGGCAAGAAAGGGACTGGAGATTAGCTGGGAAGCTACTGCAGAGTCAGTGTAAGATGGCGGCTTGCACATGGGTGGAGTGATGGAGGTGGTGAGACGCTGCCATACTTGCAACATATTTGGGAGATAGAGCCTGTGGGACTGCTTGTATTGGACACAGAGGATAGCTTTGAGGACTGAGGAACCGGGTGAAGAGAAGAAAATTAGGTGAGAGGCTGAGCAGTTTGTTCATCTGTTTGAAGAGGATCAAGAGTTCTATTTGAACTGAAGTTTGCGGTGCTTATTAGATGGCCATCTAGAGCTACGGAGTAGGTAGCTGCGTGTACGTGTCTGGGGCTCAGGGAGAGCTGGCACCACAGGAGTTAAAAGACATCATCATGGGATGAGGCAGAGGGTGGAGGGGAGAGGCTTGAAGTCTGAGCCTGAGATGCTCCAGGGGTTAGAAGCAGTAAGAAGAGCCAGAACCAACAAAAGAAGCTGAGAAAGAGCAGCCAATGAGAGGGGAGAAGAAGCAAGAGGAAGGGGTGTCCCAGAAGCCAAGTGAAGAACAGATGTCCAGGAAAGGGGTGACCAGCTGCATCAACCGTGCTGTGTAGTTAAACACGATGAGGACTGAGAACGGACCATCGGATGTGAGAGATAAAAGACACCACAAGTCCACAAGAAGAGCAGGGGGTGGTGTGTCGAGAGAGGAGAGGGGAGGGCTGGTGGGGAGGTGAGGCAAAAGCCCAACTGAGTGGTTGAAGAGAAATTAGGAAGAATTAAGAGAGTGGGTCAGACAAGCTAGACTCCTCTTTCATAGCCCTTTGCTACAAAGACGAACAGAGAAATAGGGGCAGTAGTTGAGGGCAATAAGGAGTCAAAGATGAGAGATTTTTATGCTACAAAGAATGAACCAGTCAAGAGGGGGAAATAAAAAATGCAGGAGAGAAGAGATAAATGGAGGTGTGATGCCTGTGAGCAGGAGAGAGAAGATGGGAACTGCACACGAGTGGAAAGAATAGCCTTAAATAGGAACACAATTAGTCACTGCCCCAGATGGGGCATCTGGGGACAGAGGCAGGTAGTAGGGAATGAGAAAGTTCTTTTTCTCTTTACATTTTCTCAGTCAAATGAGAAGCAAGAAGCAAGGCTGCTTTATGACTCATGGGGGTAATCCTTAATAGAGGCCTAAACGAACCTGCTTCCTTTAGACCCAGGCAAATAAGCAGCCTCAGGATGGACCAATGAGGGCACCAAAGCCCACAGGGCAGCCCAGCTCTCTAGGTGAGAACTGCTGAACCCAGTTCTTTTCCTTTGTTTCTTTCTCTTTTGTTTTAGTTTTTGTGACCGACTCCCATTGTAGAGTTTGTAAACTGAGCTACAATAAGTTTCAGCAAAACAATATAATGTAGAACATTAAATTAATGCTGTCAATTTTTAAAGTTTGTTGTTTATTGTTTTGGCTTCATACTTGTATAAGCACAATAAGCCTGAATTTTTTTTTTTAATGTTAAGCATTCTCACTACACACATGAAACTTAAATGAACTCTGTGAGGCAGTGAATCTGTTATTTTCATCTTGGCAATCATTTCACAGTGTATATCAAATCATTACACTGTACATTTTAAATACATATAATTATATTACTGTCATTCATTCCTCAATAAAGTTGTAAAAACAAACAAACAAACAAAAAGCTATGTCTTTTTTAAGGAGAGGAAACAGCTGGGAGAACCTGACTTAGCAGCCAGAAGAGGGGATAAGAAGGCAAATCTCTGAGGAATCAAAACCAGGCAGAGAAAAGCCTCTAATCCTTAAAAATTCAGAAGTCTTTGATCCATTTCCTCTGTTTCCTAGTGAACCCCTCTTACTTAGTGAGGGAAATACTAATGTTTCAATAAGGAAAGTAGGTAAGGACATTTACAAACAATTTATAGGTGAAAAATGGGAACTGCCAATTCAGACCAAAAAAAATGTTGCATTTCACTGGTAGAGGTAGAAAGCAGACTGGTGGTTGCCAGGTGGGGGTAAGGGAAATAGGGAGTTAGTGTTTAATGGGTAGAGTTTCAGTTTGGGAAGAAGAAAAAGTTCTGGATTTGGATGGTGGTGATGACACAAGACACATATTGCCATGTAACTATTTTATTAATAAAAATGGTTAATATGGAAATTTTTTGTTATGTGTATTTTACCACATGTGAAAAAATATTGCATTTCATTGGCAAAGAAATGCAAATTAATACAATGCAACAGAAGTTTGTACCCATACTCTAGCCACAGTGGGCACAGATGGCTGTGGAAGAGGTGAATGTCACCCAGGACACAGGGAGACCAGCCTCCCGCAGCTTGCTGGGTGGAGGAAAAGCAGTGTCATCTTCCCAGAGGGCTATGAGACTCAAATGCTTTGACACTAGTTTGCCTGTTAAGATCCTATTCTAAAGAAAGCATCAATACCCAGACTGATGTGCACACATGAAACTGAGTGCATACATATCATTCACTGTATGCTGGAAGGCCAGAAGGGTGCCACCAAGGGATGACAACCTGGAGGAGTATCTGGAAGACAGCACAGTGGGCAAGACAGAGCATAGAACTCAAGGATGCCAGGCACCCATATCCATCCAGCTGAAAGAAAATGGCATGCAAAAAGGAGCTTTTGAGAAGAAATCGGAAATGATCCTGCAATCAGATACAGGAGGAACTGGAAGGAGAAAGTGTGGGGCAGGGAGAAGGGGGAGGTCTCTCTGGATATTATAAAGGTATCAGGACAGTTGACCCAGCTTTTTCATGCTCCTCTTTCACCCTCATCAACTCTTTTGTTGATTGGAGTTTCAGCTTCAACATCAGTCCTTCCAATGCATATTCAGGAATGATTTCCTTTAGAATAGACTGGTTGGATCTCCTTGCAGCCCAAGGGACTCTCAAGAGTCTTCTCCAACACCACAGTTCAAAAGTATCAATTCTTCAGTGCTCAGCTTTCTTCACATCCATACATGACCACTGGAAAACCCATAGCTTTGACTAGATGGACCTTGGTAATGAGACATTACCAAAGTAATGTCTCAGCTTTTTAATATGCTGTCAAGGTTGATCATAGCTTGTCTTCCAAGGAGCAAGCATCTTTTAATTTCATGGCTGCAGTCACCATCTGCAGTGATTTTGAAGCCCCCCAAATAAAGCTTGTCACTGTTTGCTTTCCTTGTTTCTCCACCTACTTGTCATGAAATGACTGGACCAGATGCCATGATCTTTTCTGAATGTTGAGTTTTAAGCTAACTTTTCCACTCTCTTTCACTTTCATCAAGAGGTTCTTTAGTTCTTCGCTTTCTGCCATAAGGGCACTGTCATCTGCACATCTGAGATTATTGATATTTCTCCTGGAAATCTTGATTCCAGCTTGTGCTTCATTCAGCCCAGCATTTTGCATGACTGTACTCTGCATGTAAGTTAAATAAGCAGGGTGACAATATGCAGCCTTGATGTAATCCTTTCCTGATTTGGAACCATTCTGTTGTTCCATGTCCAGTTCTAATTGCTACTTCTTGACCTACATACAGATTTCTCAGGAAGTAGGTCAGGTGGTCTGGTATTTCCACCTCTTTAAGAATTTTGCACAGCTTCTTGTGATCCACAGTCAAAGGCTTTGGCGTAGTCAATAAAGCAGAAGAAGACGTGTTTCTGGAACTCTCTTGCTTTTTCAGTGATCCAAAGGATGTTGGCAATTTGATCTCTGGTTCCTCTGCTTTTTCTAAATCCAGCTTGAACATCTGGAAGTTCACGGTTCACATACTATTGAAGCCTGGCTTGGAGAATTTTGAGCATTACTTTGCTAGCATGTGAGATGAGTGCGATTGTGCAGTAGTTTGAACATCCTTTGGCATTGCCTTTCTTTGGGATTGGAATGAAAACTGACCTTTGCCAGTCCTGTGGCCACTGTTGAGTTTTCCAAATCTGCTGGCATATTGAGTGCAGCACTTTAACAGCATTATCTTTTAGGATCCAGTCCCATCACTTCACAGCAAGCAGATGGGGAAAAACTGGAAATTGTGACAGATTTTATTTTCTTGGGCTCCAAAATCACTGGATGGTGACTGCAGCCATGAAATTAAGACACTTGCTCCTTGGAAAAAAAAGCTATGACAAACCTAAGACAGCATATTAAAAAGCAGAGACATAATTTTGCTGGAAAAGTTCCTTATGGTTAAGGATATTATTTTTCCAGTAGTCACATATAGGATGTGAGAGTTGGACCATAAAGAAGGCTGAGCACCAAAGAACTGATGCTTTCAAATTGTGCTACTGGAGAAGACTCTTGAGACATGGATAGCAAGAAGATCAAACCAGCCAATACTAAAGGAAATCAATCCTGAATATTCATTAGGACTGATGCTGAAGCTGAGGCTCCAATGCTTTGGCCACCTGATGGAAAGAGCCAACTCACTGGAAAAGACACTGATGCTAGGAAGATTGAGGGCAGGTGGAGAAGGGGGCGACAGAGGATGAGATGGTTAGATAGCATCAGAGACTCAATGACATGAATCTGAGCAAACTCCAGGAGATAGTGGAGGACAGAGGAGCCTGGTGTGCTGCAGTCCATGGGGTCACAGAGTCAGACATGACTTAGTGACTGAACAACAACAATGATGACAACAGCTGACCCAGTTCTATCCTAACACACACCATAAACATGTTCCTTCTCAGAGCCACCATCTCTGATGCTTGTCAGCAGGATGCAACACAAAACATATGGGACACTGATGTGCTCAACGGCATTATCTGTAAGAGTAAAAATATTATTGATAGCTGGCAGAGACAGCTAATAAATTACAGCATATCTCTATAATTCAAAGTTTTTCAGTGATTGAAAATTTATTTTTGAATTTAAATGATATCAGAAAAGGCTCATGTCTAAAGGAAACAGACAACTGCAGAAACTGAATTGGGTCTGTGGAATAATCCATAGTGAAAGTGAAGTCGCTCAGTCATGTCCAGCTCTTTGTGACCCCATGGACTGTAGCCTACCAGGCTCCCCTATCCATGGGATTTTCCAGGCAGTAGTACTGGAGGGGATTGGTATCTCCTTCTCCAGCAGATTTTCCTGACCCAGGGATCGAAACCAGGTCTCAGTTGACTCAGTGGAAAAGACTCTGATGCTGGGAGGGATTGGGGGCAGGAGGAAAAGGGGACGACAGAGGATGAGATGGCTGGATGGCATCAATGACTTGATGGATGTGAGTTTGAGTGAACTCCAGGAGTCAGTGATGGATAGGGAGGCCTGTCATGCTGCAATTCATGGGGTCGCATAGAGTCAGACACGACTGAGCAACTGAACTGAAGTGAACTGAAGGACAGATAATTCACAGGAGAATAAAATGTCTAAGAAAAGTAAAGTGATACTCAAATCTTACTAGTTATCAGAGAAATGCAAATTAGCATAATGAATTCTTAGTTTTCACCCATGTCAGCAAGGATGTGGGAACACAGTCACTCTCAGACATTTTTGATACAGTTGTTTGGAGTGTTAGCAGCACTTATGTAACAAATTTGGAAAGGTGCATGCTTTTGATATGGTAATTCTACCTTCTAGGCACAGAATAAAAAAAAGCTGCATGCAAAAGTATATATAGAGAATGACTCTTATTTGGTTAAAAAAAAAAAAGCTACAAGTAAATCATAAAAACGGTAACAATGATTAAGGGTTATCTCCAGGTCTTAAAAAGGAGAAGGGTTTCTTCCCAGTACTGCTTTTTAAAAAATACATGAAATACTCAAGCAAGCAGGAAACATACAAAAACAAAAAATAGCAAACCTTCATGTACCCACGAACCAGAGTTAAATGATGTGAACAGTTATAAGAAAGTAAGTCATTAGATGTGCTTAAAGACCATCCCAACTTCTTTCCACCCTTTTCATCCTAGAGTTTCTTCTTTCAAAGCTTTCTTCTTTAAGTTTGTCTGTATTTTACAATGTTAATTTACTACCCTTATAATAAGAACAACCCTTTTGAAAGGCAGCATTGAATGGAAACAGAGAATGATGAAGCCAGTGTGGTAAGAATATTCTCAGTGGGAGAGTATGGATGGAGGGTATAATTTTTTTGAAAAGCAAATATGCACATCATTTGCACACTGCTCAGAATGTCTTGGGGACTCTGGTAATTACTCTGACTATTTGTTACTGGAGAAGCCAGGGTACTGTCAGGTATCTCCACTTGCATGCCATAAGACTGGCTACTTATAAGTCTCTGAGTGGAAATAAAATGCCACTTAGAAACCAGTAGCTTTCACATTTGAATGCCCAGTAACTCTTCAGTGGTCAGTACCTGCTGAAATAGCAGTTGCAACATGACTGAACTCAAAGGAAGGCGGGTGCTGATAAATTTTTCTCCTAGCCCAACCACTTTGTAACACTGAGGAATTTAAATTCTAGAGCAAGCATGTGACTTGACCAGTACCAGACCTGGATCTCACATGGAGGAGACGAAAGGAAGGGCTTTACCAGCAGCCCAACACTGGATCCCTCTTTCCCTTTGCAGAAAATGAGGGCTAAAAGGCAACATAGCTTTGATGTGTTCCCAGGATGTTCCACTGACAACAGGTTCCCTCCTCAGATTGCCCAGACCTGGAGCCTGGTCAGTGTGCCCTTCAGCGGACAGACAAGAAGGGGTTTTTCCCTTGTACTGGGTCCCTGGTCTTGCCCAGGTTGAAACTGTTCATCCAATCCCAAAAGCCTGCGAGTGATCAATCTATGCCTCTCAAGTGTCAGCTCTTTCGCGTGACAAATGATAAGAAACTACAGAATTGGCCTCATGCCTGGGACTTAGGGACACACACATGCACATTCACAACCTCTCAGATCTGGATTTTCACTCTGTGTCTCTCAAGAAGACGAACAACAGAAGCAGTATATATCAACTCATCTGACCCAACATGATGGGCTTTTAAATGAAATTTTACCTGATCAACAGCAGACATGGTAGCCAAGCCTCCAAGATGACCCCTAAAGGTCCCCATCTCCTGGAGTTCATGAAATTCTGGAATAGCCTCCTCCCATGCTGTAGCAGGGTAGGCTTGTGTGACACGTAGAATATGGTAGAAGTGACAGCCTGTTGCTTCCAAGATTAGATTATGAAAGGTACTGTGGCTTCTGTTTTGAGCACCTCTCTCTCTCTCTCTCAACTCACTTAGGGAGAAGCCACCTGCCATGTCTTGAGGACACTCAGCAGCCCTGTGGATGGGACTAGAGAACTGAAAACTCCAGCCAGGAGTCACATGAGTGAATCTTCTTGGAAGCAGATCCTCTAGCACCAGTCAAGGCTTGACTGCAACCTCATGAGACCCCTTAAGCCAGAAACCCCTAGCTAAGCCACTCCCAGATTTTTGACCCTCAGAAACTGTGAGAAAATGAATGTCTGTTGTTTTAAGCTGTGGAATATTGGGGGTAATTTTTTTATCACTCCCAAACTGAGTGATAACTCAGGTAACTGAGGTAACTGAACTCACTGTCCCTTAGTACTCAGTATGCTCCAATGAAGTTTTTACCAAGCTATGTTTTAGAGTTTAAGAAAATGTTGGTCGCATGCAGACACAGAGACAGGACTTGGGGACACAACAGTGGGGTGGAGTTGGGGGTATAAATTGAGAGAGTAGGCTGACATGTACACACTGCCATATGTAAAGTAGATAACCAGTGGGAATCTGCTATACAACCCAGGGAGCTCAGGTCAGTGCTGTGTGATGACCTAGAGGGAGGGGATGCGGGAAAAATGGAAGCAAGCCACAGGAGGGAAAGGATATATGTGTACTTATCGCTGATTCATGTTGCTGTACAGTAGAAACTAACATGACATTGTAAAGCAATTAAAATTTAAAAAAATATATTGGTCACAGACTTCCACAGAATTTTAAAGCCCTTTATTTAATATATCTATAACTGATGGACCCACAATTTCTTATTTTCTCAGTTGACTAAACTGTTGATAGTGAAAGATGATCCAAAGGATTACAAATTGCTGCCATACCCAAGCAAACTGTGCCTTTCAAAGTAGGATGGGGAAACACTATTTTATGAGGCTTTCAGGGTGCTGCCTCCAGCAGGCTCCCCCTGAGCAGGCTTCAGAAATCCTCTATGTGGCTCTCAGACAGCTTGATTTGGGACAGTATATCAGGCTCTTAGGGATGGCCTGGCTGGCTTTGTCACCCCCAGTCTCTTTCTTCAGAACACTGTAAGTCAAAGGCCTCAGCTAAGCTTATACATCAGACTCGGAGATGAAAAGAAGACAAGACCAAGGGAGAGAGACATAAAACCTTCCCTGTGAGACAGCATGACGCAGGCTAAGAGGCCATCCAACATCAGCCTAAAGTAACACGTTCCCATCTTTATTTTATGAACTTTACTTGGACTTCCACAACTGTTCCTTTTTCAACCTATCTATGACAATTATGAGTTTACTGGTAAAAATATCATGGTGGGAAAATGTCTTCTAATCTGGACGTTTCAGAAATGGATTTCATGAGTTTTCTATCACTAAAGGGTAAATTCCAAGACAAGAAAGACTGTTTCTAGCTCACACTTCCTCCCTAAAGGAGGAGGAAGCACAGAGCTTGTTCAATGAATAGTTGGTGAATAAATATACTGAATTTACTTTCCATCTCTGAAGGTCTACACTCAAAAGGTATCAGCTGAGTGCCTATGGGTACAGCATGGTACCCTTGCATTGCTCCTTAGCCGTGAGGGCCATGAAAGTTAACATGGAATAGACCTGAAACTGAAAAAGACTATCAGGCCCCCATGTGTGTCCACTGGAATCCAGTAGCTCTTTAGGCATAAAAACAAATGTGTGGCTTTCTTAGCAAATTAACTGCTGTTTTAAATATTCTATAGAGTTCTGATGGTGCCTAAAATCAATAAACATTCATCAATAAATACCACATTATATGTGGTGAAGACAAAGCAATTACAAAAGTGAGCATTACAGTGAAAAACCAAAGTTTGAGATTGAAAATAATGGATAACAGTGAGTATACAGATGATTTTTGTCCTTCTAGTGTTCTGTATTTTCAAAGTCTCCTACAATCAGCATGTATTGATTTTAAAAATAAGAAGAAAATAAATGGTATTCCTATAGGGGCAGAATCAGGTGAAAGGGGAAAAAATACTAGGCAAATTAACAAAAATGAGTCAGGGAAAGGTACCCTCTGCTGGCAAACCATAATGATGACTAGCATGAACTTCAGAGTCTGCTGTGCCCTGTTCAAATCTCAGCATTGCTGCAATATTGTTATGGGCAGGTAATTTTGCCTTTGAGCCTCAGTTTCCTCATCAATAATATAGGAATAATAGTGTCTTCTTTAGGTAGAGAATGAAGATTAAATGAGATAATATGTTGAAGGATCTCAGGTCAGCAGCTATTATTTCTATATTGTTACCAGTGACAGTGAGTGACATCTTACACAACTCTTGGGGTTACTATAGCAGCCCCAGCTTTCTCTCCTGATACACAGATATAGAGCTCTTCTTACCCCATTCTTCTACCACTTTCTTTCTTTATTCTGTTTTCTCTTTTCTCCACTGCTTTTGTCTCTGCCAACTGGAACCAGTAATACTCACTGGTGTGCCAGTACCAACACTCACTGGTATGCTTAGGTCCACAGGCGGGATCTAGTTTAGTAAGTCAGGGCAAGGTCATATGACCCAGGGTTCCTGCCATTCTACCAATTCAGTATGTGATCTCAAGCTTCGTAATCATTCTTGTCAACTCTGTGTCATCTAACCTATAAAGTGAGGACAAGATCGCTGCCTTTACTTAATACGGAAAAATAGTAGAGAAAAATATCTAAATAACCTCTCACAAAACTTCATGGCAAATAGATGGGGAAAAAGTGGAAACAGTGACAGACTTTATTTTCTTAGGCTCTGAAATCACTGCAGACAGTAACTGAAGACACAAAATTAAAAGACACTTGCTCCTTGGAAGAAAAGCTATGCAAACCTTGACAGCATATTAAAAAGCAGAGACATCACTTTGCTGAAAAAGGTCCGTATAGTCAAAGCTATGGTTTTTCCAGTAGTCATGTACAGATGTGAGAGTTGGACATAAAAAAGGCTGAGCGCCAAAGAACTGATGCTCTCAAACTGGTGCTGGAGAAGACTCCTGAGAGTCCCTTGGACAGCAAGGATATCAAACCAGTCAATCCAGAAGAAAATCATCCCTGAATATTCACTGGAAGGACAGATGATGAAGCTGAAGCTTCAGTACTTTGGCCACGTTATGCAAAGAGCCACCTCGCTGGAAAAGACCCTGATTCTGGGAATGGTTGAGGGCAGGAGGAGAAGGGGAAAACAGATGATGCGATGGATGGACAGCATCATTGACTCAATCGACAATTTGAGTCAATTCTAGGAGATAGTGAAGGATGGGGTTGCAAAGCATCAGACAAGACTAAGCAACTGAACAACAACAAAAACCTCTGGCAATGATACAATATCTGGTATCAGACTTGCCCTTCTGCTGTAAATAACCAGAAATAGGACAAAATGTATGAAACAACTCTTTTCAAATGCTGGACACAGGTGGTATAGGATCCCTGAGAAAAGGAAAACAAAACAAGATGCACTAGGACTGCCCCAGTTTCCTGCCTGGAGGCATTTTCTGGACCGCAGTGCAGGAGTGGGATCTAAGCAGAGCCCAATAAGGAGACAGATATGAGTGTAAGGCACTTGAATTTGTGAGGCTAAGCCTAGAGAGGAGGGAGCTACACATGGAAAGAGCTCCAGAGACTGGAACAGGTATTCTTTTTGCATCTTTTACTGAGCACATGATCTTGATTCATTTTGAAGGCGAACCATTTAACATCATAGTAATTCACAGTTTTTGTCCCAACCACTAATGCTGAAGAAGCTGAAGAGTTGAACAGTTCTATGAAGACCTATAAGACCTTGTAGAACTAACAAACAAACAAACAAAAGACGTTCTTTTCATCATAGGGGATTAGAATGCAAAAATAGGAAGTCAAGAGCTACCTGGAGTAACAAGCAAGTTTGGCCTTGGGGTACAAAATGAGGCAGGGCAAAAGATAAGAGTTTTGTCAAGAGAATACACTGGTCATAGCAAAAATCCACTTCCAACAACACAAGAGACGATGCTACACATGGACATCACAAGGTCAGTATTGAAATCTGATTGATTATATTCTTTGTACCCAAAAATGGAGAAGTTCTATATAGTCAGAAAAACAAGACTGGGAGCTGACTGTGGCTCAGACCATGAACACCTTATTGCACAATTCAGGCTTAAATTAAAAAGGAAGGAAAATCACTAGGCTATTCAGGTAAGACCTAATTCAAATCCCTTATATTTGTATATTGGAGTTGATGAATAGGCTCAAGGGATCTGGCAGACAAGAGTGCTTGAAGAATGATGGACAGAGGTTTATAACACTGTACAGGAGGCAGTGACCAAAACCATCCCCAAGAAAAAGAAATGAAAAAAAGGCAAAGTGGTTGTCTGAGGAGGCCTTAAAAATAGCTGAGAAAAGAAGAGAAGCAAAAGGCAGAGGAGAAAGAGAAAGATATACCCAACTCAATGCAGAGTTCCAGAGAATAGCAAGGAGAGATAAGAAGCCCTCTTTAAATGAACAATGCAAAGAAATAGAGGAAAACAAGAGAATGGAAAAGACTTACCTGCCTCCTGAGAAATGTATGCAGGTCAGGAAGCAACAGTTAGAACCGGACATGGAACAATGGACTGGTTCAAAACTGGGAAAGGAGTATGTCAAGGCTGTATGTTGTCACCCTGCTTACTTAACTTATATGCAGAGTACATCATGTGAAATTCTGGGCTGGGATGAATCTCTTTCTGGGAGAAATATCAATAATCTCAGATATTCAGATGACATCACTCTAATGGCAGAAAGTGGAGAGAAACTAAAGAGCCTCTTGATAAAGATGAAAAAGGAGAGTGAAAAAGTTGGCTTAAAACTCAACATTCAAAAACTAAGATCATGGCATCCAGTCCCATCTTTTCATGACAAATATATAGGGAAAATGTGGAAACAAGGGCATATTTTATTTTTCCAGGCTTCAAAATTACTGTGGACAGTAACTACAGCCATGAAATTAAAAGACATTTGCTCTTTGGGAGAAAAGCTATGACAATCCTAAGTGAAAGTGAAAATGAAGTCGCTCAGTTGTGTCTGACTCTTTGCAACCCCATGGACTGTAGCCTACCAGGCTCCTCCGTGCATGGAATTTTCCAGGCAAGAGTACTGGAGTGGGCTGCCATTTCCTTCTCCAGAGGATCTTCCCAACACAGGGATTGAACCCGGGTCTCCTGCATTGCAAGCAGACGCTTTACTGTCTGAGCCACCAGGGAATCCCTTATGACAGTCCTAAACACTGTATTAAAAAGCAGAGACATCACTTTGCCAACAAAGGTCTGTATAGTCAAAGCTATGGTTTTTTCAGTAGTCATGTATAGAGGTGAGAGTTGGACCATAATGAAAGCTGAGCACCGAAGAATTGATACTTTTGAATTGTGGTGCTCAAGAAGACTCTCAAGAGTCCTTTGGACAGCAAAAGATCAATCCAGTCAATCCTAAAGGAAATCAACCCTGAATATTCATTGAAAGATTGATACTGAAGCTGAAGCTCCAACAGTTTGCCCACCTGATTTGAAGAGCTGACTCACTGGGAAAGACCCTGATTCTGGGAAAGACTGAGGGCAGGAGGGGAAGGGGCATCAGAGGATGAGATTGTTGGATGGCATCACCGACTCAACGGACAGGAGTTTGAGCAAGCTCCGGGAGACAGTGAAGAACATGGGAGCCTGGTATGCTGTCGTCCATGGCGTCACAGAGTCAGACAAGACTGAGCAGCTGAACAACAGGAGCAGAGCACTAAGTCGTCACATTTATGGTGAAACTCCATAAAGCCAGGCAAAGCCAGGGAAGCTGAGCTGAGCAAGTCCAAAACCTTGCACAGGCCTGGAAGACTGCCGTGTTCTGGCAGCCATGAGGAAGAAAACTTGCTGACCATTCAGCAGTGATCCAGTAAGGCCACATCTTGGTAATAAGCTAAACTAAGGACTGAATAAAGGCTACACCAGAATCTCCCTAATGAACTTAAAAACAAGCCTGAAAAACAGCAAGCTGACGAGCAAGTAACTTAACTGTCTGCCAAAACGAACTTCAGTACTTTTTAAAGACTGCCAAAAAAAAAACAAAACACAACACATTGATGTCAACAACATAATATCATGAAGTCTAAGCAGCTAGTAGAACTTAACTAAACTTGGGAAGCAGAAAAATGTGACCTATATCCAGAAGAATAATCAATCAGTAGAACTAGATCTTGAAAGGACAGAGATGATGGAATGAGCAGATAAGAATTTGAAATAGCTATTATAAATATCCTCAAAGTTTTAAAGGAAAACATGAATACTGTGAGTAAAGAAATAGGAAGATCTGTGACAGTTTTGTTTCTTTATACATATAATTTTATTTTTTTTTGGCTGTACTGGGTCTTCACTGCTGCAAGGGCTTTTCTTTAGTTGGCATGAGTGGGGACTATTCTCGACTTGTGGGGTGAGGGCTTCTCATTGTGGCAGCATGGACTCTAAGGCATGCAGGCTTCAGTAGTTTTGGCTCCCAGGTTCTAAGCGCAGGCTCAGAAGTTGTGGCACACAGACTTAGTTGCTCCGCAGCATGTGAGATCTTCCCAGATCAGGGACTGAACCTGTCTCCTGCACTGGCAGGCGAATTCCTTACCACAGAGCCACGAAGGAATCCCCTGGGAGGGTTTTAAAACTGGCCCTTTTATACTGTCAAGCATTTCAGTCATAATATTGGATCTTGAATATGATGTCAATGAAAAAGTATGAACTAGGAACCAAATCAGAAGAATAAGTTCCAGAGCCACTTCTACCATTATCTTGCTATGGCACTCAGGCCCTGACTTAGATTTTCTGGAGTCTGAGATCCTCATTTGTGAACTGAAGATGTGGACCTAAGTAATATTAGTTGCTCAATTTTTCTGATTTTAAAGTCACACTGCCTCCTGTTTACCCATAGGGAATGGATGCCTGAAGCACAAAAATTCACTCATCCAGCACTTCACTTGAAACCAATATTTAGGGAACTCCATGGCAGACCAGTGGTTAGGACTCCATACTTTCACTGCCAAGGGTGCAGCTTCAATCCCTGGCTAAGATTCCATAAGCTGCATAGCACAGCCAAAATATATGTGGTGTTGTTGTTGTCCAATAGCCCAGTTCAGTCTGGACTCTGCAACACCATGGACTGCAATACACCAGGCCTCCCTGTCCCTCACCATCTCCCGAAGTTTGCCCAAGTTCATGTCCACTGAATTGGTGGTGCTATTCAGCCATCTTATCCTCTGACACCCTCTTCTTCTGCTCTCAATCTTTCCCAGCATCAGGAATTTTTCCAATGAGTCAAAAATATATATATCAACCATTATCAGTCAGGTTTTGTGTGACAAATCTAGGCACAGAACTTCTCTGTTTCTAAAGAGGAATCCTCAGTGGTTCTTGAATCTACCTGCCCAGGAAATCCTTATTTAAAACCAGAAAACTGTGATTCAAGGAAAATGTATCTCTTTGATGCTATAATAAAGTTACTTAAGAATTTTTTAAAAATGTAATTAGAGAGCAGAAATTTCTTTTAAAATACTAATACTTCTATTTGTTGCCATTTCCATGTTCAGATGGTAAAGCATCTGCCTACAATGCCAGAGACCCAGGTTTGATCACTGGGTCCAAAAGATCCTCTAGAGAAGGAAATGGCAACCCACTCCAGTACTCTTGCCTGGAAAATCCCATGGATGGAGGAGCGTGGTAGGCTACAGTCCATGGGATTGCAAAGAGTTGGACACGACTGAGTGACTTCCCTTTCTTTCCTTCTTTCCATGACCCAAAACCCATGAGCTTCAAATTCTACTAGGTGTGCCATTTTATTGTTGTTCAGCTGCCAAGTCATGTCTGACTCTTTGAGACCACGGGGACTGCAGCACGCCAGGCTTCCCTGTCCCTCACCATCTCCTAAGTTCATGTCGATTGAATGGGTGATGCCATCCCACCATCTTATCCTCTGTTGCCCTGTTCTCCTTCTGCCTTCAGTCTTTCCCAGCATCAGGGTCTTTTCTAATGTGCCAGCTGTTTGCATCAGGTGGCCGAAGTATTGGAGCTTCAGCTTCAGCATCAGTACTTCCGAAGAGTATTCAGGGTTGATTTCCTTCAACATTAACTGCTTTGATCTATTAGCTTTCCAAGGGACTCTCAAGAGTCTCTCCAGCACCACAGTTTGAAAGCATTAATTCTTCAGCACTCAGCCTTCTTTATGATCCACCTCTCACATCTGTACATGACTATCGGCTAGATCATAGTCTTTTCTATATGGACCTTGGCTGGCAGTGATGTCTTTGCTTTTCAACATACTATCTAGGTTTGTCATAGTTTTCCTGCCAAGAAGCAATTGTCTTCTAATTTCATGGCTGCAGTCACCATCCACAGTGATTTCAGAGCCCAAGAAGAGGAAATCTGTCACTGCTTCCACCTTTTCCCCTTCTATTTGCCATGAAGTAATGGGACTGGATGCCATGATCTTAGTTTTAATATTGAGTTTTAAGTGGGCTTTTTCACTCCCCTTCAGCTTCATCAAGAGGTTCTTTAGTTCCTCTTCACTTTCTGCCATTAGAGTGGTATCTGTACATCTGAAGTTGTTGGTATCTCTCCCAGCAATCTTAATTCTAGCTTGTAACTCATCCAACCCAGCATTTCAGATGATGTGTTCTGCATGTAAGTTAAATAACAGAGTGACAATAAGCAGCCCTGTTGTACTCCTTTCTCAATCTGTTGATCCATACAGGGTTCTAACTGTTGCTTCCTGATCCGCATGCAGGTTTCTCAGGAGACAGGTAAGATGGTCTGGTATTCCCACCTTCTTAAAAAATTTGTTATGCCATTACTTTTATATAAAAACAAATTCCCAAGTACAGAAAAAGAGGTACCATAAAGTGAGGAATGCCACTTATGGCATGCCATAAAATAAAATAATACTGAGAATGAATTTTCAATGGTTGTAAGGAGGTTTATCAAGGGTCTGTCTTCTATAGCAGAGATTAGCAAATTTTTCCTGTAAAAGGCCATCAGTTCAGTTCAGTTCAGTTGCTCAGTCGTGTCCAACTCTTTGTGACCCCATGAACTGCAGCACACCAGGCCTCCCTGTCCATCACCAACTCCCGGAGTTCACCCAAACTCATGTCCATCGAGTCGGTGATGCCATCCAGCCATCTCATCCTCCATCGTCCCCCTTCTCCTCCTCCTGTCCCCAATCCCTCCCAGCATCAGGGTCTTTTCCAATGAGTCAACTCTTTGCATAAGGTGGCCAAAGTATTGGAGTTTCAGCTTTAGCATCAGTTCTTCCAATGAACACCCAGGACTGATCTCCTTTAGGATGGACTGGTTGGATCTCCTTGCAGTCCAAGGGACTCTCAAGAGTCTTCTCCAACACCACAGTTCAAAAGCATCAATTCTTTGGTGCTCAGCTTACTTCACAGTCCAACTCTCACATCCATACATGACCACTGGAAAAACCATAGCCTTGACTAGACGGACCTTAGTCAGCAAAGTAATGTCTGTGCTTTTCAATATGCTTTCCAGGTTGGTCATAACTTTCCTGCCAAGGAGTAAGCGTCTTTTAATTTCATGGCTACAATCACCATCTACAGTGATTTTGGAGCCCAAAAAATAAAGTCTGACACTGTTTCCACTGTTTCCCCATCTATTTGCCATGAAGTGATGGGACCAGATGCCATGATCTTAGTTTTCTGAAAGTTGAGCTTTAAGCCAACTTTTTCACTCTCCTCTTTTGCTTTCATCAAGAGGCTTTTTAGCTCCTCTTCACTTTCTGCCATAAGGGTAGTGTCATCTGCATATCTGAGGTGATTGATATTTCTCCCGGAAATCTTGATTCCAGCTTGTGCTTCTTCTAGCCCAGCATTTTTCATGATGTACTCCGCATAGAAGTTAAATAAGCGGGGTGACAATATACAGCCTTGACGTACTCCTTTTCCTACTTGGAACCAGTCTGTTGTTCCATGTCCATAAGGCTGTACATAAACAGGCCTTGGGTCAGATTTGGTCTATAGGCCATAGTCTGCTAACCCTGGCTCTACAGTCTTATTTAGACATCATTGGTCTCTAACTCAGACTTTACTGAATTAGAATCTACATTTTAAAACAGACTGATGACTGATATGGACATTACATTTAGAGAAGAACTGCTCTAAAGGCAGTGGTTTTTAAGTTTAGCTGCATATTGGTCCTACCTGGGGAGGTTTTAAAACTCCTGATTCCCCAGGCTGCCCTCCGTACCAATTAAATCAAAGCTCTGGCAATGGGTCCCAAGCATCAGTAATATCATTAAAGCTCCTTCCCAGGTGATACTAATCATTCTCAGCCAATGTTGAGAATCAACGCTGAAGAGGCTCACTTAGTACAATCAAATCAACCACCAAGCTTATCTGCTAGCAGACAAAGAAGCCCAATGCCCCACCAGGCCTGCTCCCTGTCAGAGATGAATGTATTTCAGAACTACAGAAATTCCCAAGGAGCATGAATAGTGACAAACAACCTTAGATCAAACTCAGTGTCTCCTCCAATCCTCTGGTGGTGTGTAATTAGAAAGAATAATCTTGGAAGCGCAGAACTTATTTAAAAGGACGTTACCAACTGCAGCCTCAAAAGTTGAACATTTAGCTAAAAGCAGAAAATTCAATAGTCTTTTATGACTTTGGAATTATGTTAAGGAATTAATTTTATAGGGCTGTGTTCAGAAGCATTTAAAATTCAGGAACATTTACCGGGAAATATACAGATGTTCCTAAATAAACCACCACTGAGTGCTCAGTACTTTTCTTTGAGCTTCTTGGGTCCCACAGATGAGACTTATTTTTTCTAATATTAATAAATAACACTTTAAAAGATGCTTCTTGGATTGATACCCAGGCTGCCATGGATAAGAAGCAGTAATAGGTATTTTGAAAAAAACCTGGTTCAATTCTTGGTATAAAGTCCAAAACAACCATCAGTCCTTTTTATTTGTTTGTTTTTGCTTTGCACTTTGAAGAGATAGTGCTATAAATATATGACTATTTCTCTAATTGCTATTATCTGGTATTTGCATTTTCTCCTCTTCCAAAGAAAAGCATAGAAGAGACTCTATCACAGAATTCACTTTACAAGCAACATAAATAAATAAATAAAACATTAACTTACTCCACTAATACTAAAATTCTTCCAGCCTCTACACACGTCACATATCAGAGGCCTTTCCTAGCTGTGGTGTTTAAAATGCACCCCCATGCTGCAAGCCTTTTCTTCATAGCATCAATTGATATAGTACTTATTTCTTTGTTTTATTGTGTATCTATCCCTTCTGTACCCCCTCCAACCAGGACCCTAGTGCTAGAATAAAAGCTCCTTGAAGGCTGGGTCTTTATTTTGCTCACCGTGTATGCCCAGTGCCAAGGGCAGGGCCTGACACGTAGCAGACACTCAATAAACATTTCTTGACTGGATGAATGAACAACACCTACTGCATTTTAAAGAATCCAGTCATCAGGGGTTCAAATAAACAACCCAATACAATATGGAGAAGACAGAAAAGAGCTCAGCATGTTGGTGAGGTATTAACACCTAGTAAGAAAGATACACATTAGAAAAGTTACTTCTCACTAACCTAATGATTTGCCTATAAAGCAGAGAGACAAACAGTTTAACTGAACTTGAATCTTGGTATAATCTACTAAAAATATGTTTCACAAACTTTACAGAAATGTCTCCACCAGAGAAAATTTCATTTAAAGAAAAGAATAGCCAGCTACCCATTCACTTGTTCAAAGATGTTAAAATTTTTAAAAATGGTAGGAAGGACTCAAATTTTATGCATTGTAACCTCTAAGATAGAGTTAGTAATAGTATTTATCACCATTTTCCAGTTACCTATTATGTATAAGGGGACAGCAGGCAGTGCTTTATGTGCTGTATACATCAAACAGTCCTGAGCAGTTGCCTATAAACTCATGCTGAGCTGTGATGAAATTCTCATCAGTTCATGGCTCAGTGAGAAAACTAGTGACTGGAGAAGATGGATCCTTATTTTGGGATTAGATTTTTCTTTCACTTTGGATATAAAATATCCTTTTTTCACAAAATAATGGGAAGTTTGTGGACTGACTGATATATGCTGTTTTTAAGATCTTTCCTTGGCAAAATAAAGAGACACCCCAATCTCTGTTGGGCTTCAAAAAGGAGGAAAAAGAGGACTACCCAAACGCTGCCAAATGTCCACTGGGGGCAAAAATCACCTCCGGTTGAGAATCACTGGTGTGGAGTGAAAACCTGAATTATCTAAACAAAAGAGGGAAGATGGATGCATTGTTATAAGACACAGAATTATAGTAGAAGAAAATCTGTCCTGGCCTGGAGCTGGAGCCGCCAAGGGTCATTCTTGGTGGCAGAGTGGCATTCCATTCAGGAACAAGCTGGACTGTGGCACTGGGGACCCACGTCATGCGAGGTACACAGCTTTTTGAACACGGGGCCGCTGCTAATCAGACTGACAGTAGGGCTTTGCCCACAAAAAGGAAAAACGGATTTAAGTGTAAACTCAGATTGTTCTGAGTTTATTTGCATGAATCTAATTCTAAGGAATCTGTTTAAGGAGAGCATAACTGTTAATGATATCAAGATTTACTTTAAACAGTAGTTAGTATTCATTTCATGGAATTAAAATGGGTTGCCCATTTTTGTGCAAACACGTTCATTCAGCTCCTTTCTCCTGTTTACTCATACATCTAGTTCTTTAGTGAGTTTTTAAAAAGCTGTCACTTTAATCACTTATGAACACAGTCTTAGAAAGAAAAATTCACCCCAACATTTCTCACTTCCTTTTATGAGAAATTCTTTCATAGTTCCACCTCTGGAAGAACATTCTAATGTATATGCCACAGCTCTGTATCTGCCACTATGGAAACTCACTAAAAATGTTACTCCCTTAAATTCCTTCATAGCCTATTAATTTGATGTTCTAAAACAAGTATTTTACCATGAAATAACTCCCAGAAAATAGTAAGATCAATCTAACTAAACTGGCTTCGCTAGCCCTTCCACCATCTGTAAATGTGTTTCTTATACTTTCTTAAAGGGATCACTTTTTGGTCATTGTATGTGTGTCAGACACTCAATCAAGTCTGATTCTTTCTGTGACCCCATGGACTGTAAGGATCTGTCAGGATCCTCTGTCCATGCAATTCTCCAGGCAAGAATATTGGAGTGAGTTGCCATTTCCTTTTCGAGGGATCCTTCCCAACCCAGGATCGAATCTGGGTCCTATAGGCTTCATTATAAATATTCTCCACTAATATCTACTAAATCACTAATATTTAAAATAAAGAGTGGGGTCTTCCCTGGTGGTACAGTGGATAGAAATCCTCCTGCCAATGCAGGGGACACAGGTTCGATCTGTGATCTGAGAAGATTCCACATGCCAAGTAGCAATGGAACCCATGTACCAGAACCACTGAGTCTGCACTCTAGAGCCTGCAAGCTGCGAATACTGAGCCTGCATGCTGTAACTACTGAAGCCTGCATGCCCTAGAGCCTGTGCTCCTCAACAAGAGAAACAACCTCAATGGGAAGCCCGTGTACCTCAATGAAAAGAAAGCCCTCATGCAGCAATGAAGACCCAGTGCAACCAAAAAGTAAAATAGATAAACAAATAATTTTTAAAAAATAATAAAATAAGGCATGAGACTTCCCTGATGGTCCAGTGGTTAGGACTTTACCTTTTAATGCAGGAGGTGCAGGTTTGATCCTGGGTTAGGGAGCTAAGCATGCCTCATGACCAGAAAACTAAAACAATTTTTTTACAAGCAATGTTGTAAAAAATTTAATAAAGACTTTAAAAAATGGTCCATATAAAAAAACTTAATTAATTAATATGATCCAACTAACAAGAGTATTCACCCATCAAGTACATTGGGTAAGATATGTATAAAGAAACCCATAACAAGACTGTGAGAGTTAAAAGTGGAGACAACCTAAACATCCAACAACAGACATCACATCATGTAAATTATGGTCCAACCCCACAATGGAATACTACGCAATGTAAGATATGTATAAAGAAACCCATAACAAGACTGTGAGAGTTAAAAAGTGGAGACAACCTAAACATCCAACAACAGACATCACATCATGTAAATTATGGTCCAACCCCACAATGGAATACTACGCAGCCACCAAAATATGAGATCTACGTGTATTAACATGGGAAGTGCTTTAATATAACATTAAGTGAAAACAGTAAGATACAAAATGGTGTGTATAGTAAAATTCTATTTGCACTTCTAAAAAATAGATATATGAGCTGTTTGTTTATGTGTAATACATGTGGTGTATGTGTATTGTGAAAACATATGTATATTTAAGTTTATAACTGCAGAGAAAATGTCTAGAAAGATACATAAAAGTTATTTACAATCATCTTTAGGGAGGAATATGGAAGAGACACAGGACTTTTCCTTTCATACCCTTCTGTGCCACTTATTTTAATAACTTTGTAAAAGGATGACTAAACCTCCATCACTAGTTTCATAACTATCATACATATTCCAAGAAAGGAACCTTCTTCCCAAGATGAAGGAGTAAGTCTATAAGAAAGACACACTTGGGATTTTCTCTATAGCTCATTGTCTGAAATCCCTAATGGCTTCGAGGGGGCACAAATCCTGAAGCCTGACAAAGGAAGGCCATATGTCTAAAAAGGAAGTCTCCAGGGCACCACTTTTTCAACAGTGTTCAAATAATTTTAGAATATCTGGCTTGCCAAATTGGGAACATTCCACAGAAGTAGGACTCTAAATTATGAAACTGCTTTGAATAATGAAGTATCCTATATATTATTTTCAGAAATATTTTCAGAAGTTGGGAGTTACGCTTATTTCTGGATTTTAATTTTTCTAAACCAAAGTGACATCACTGTTCCAATTCTAAGTCACAATTCAAGCACAATCAAATGTGGCCAACAGCTGCCCTTGGCCCAGAGTAGGAAAGGGATTCAAAGAAAAGGCTGATCACAAAGAACATACCCCTGTGGCCGCTCCAGCTGAAAGCAGGGTGCGCTGGCCTGGCATGTGGCTGCTAGCCAACTGATTTCTAAGCCAGTGTGCTCATGCACACAATGAGGAGTCCAGGTGGAAAATTACAGGTGATGGTTACAGATCCCCCACTTGCTCTCAGGTATTAAAAACAAGTCTTGCAGTGAAGGACACAATGTGTGGCATTCCAGTGGAGAGGGCAGAGGGCTGGCAACTGTCACTGCCATTCTGCCCCCTCTCCTGCCCTCAGGTTACTCAGTTTATATTCCCTGGATGCACAGAAACAAAAACAGGGACACCAATAAGGAGTGCCGGTAGCTTAACTGATGAGCACAGCACAGGCAGGCAGGATGGCTAGCTAGCATAGCCAGGTCTACCATCACACTGAAGAGGCGTGGTGAGGCTCAGCCTCTCTGTCCATGGCCAGAGGCAGACTCCAGTGACTTTCACAGCTCCAGGGACAACACCATGGGCCTCTGTTCCACTTCCATCAAGATTACTATTTGATTTCTTTTAGCCCTAAACCCAGTTCCTTCAGAACTTGGGAAGTAGTTTATCAAAACTCAGTCCTGACTGGTAAGAGTGGAAATGGACACAAGCATTTATGGCAGATAATCTATTTTCTTACAGGAATATAGGAAAATGATCAATGCTCTTAACCATCACAAGATATGGGATACATGGTTAAGAAAAAGAGACAAGCAATTATCATTTCAATATGGAGGAAGAATGTATAATCCATAACTATATATTATGAACCATTGAGCCTGATGCTTAAATAAGAGTTGAAGTGTGGGGTGGGGCTGCCATTTGTGACACTTATTGAGTCTCAACCCCACCGGTTAGGTATTATTATCCCCATAGAACAGATGAAAAACTGAGGCTCAGAAGTTCTTAACATGCCTAAGGACACGCAGTAAAAAGTGATAAAGCCCTTTAAACCCCTAACAGCTGTCCTTTCTTCCCTTTCAACAGAGAAAATGAGGTTGCCAGGCCCTCCTGTCTACCACAGGAGGCTCATCTCTGTCTGATCACAAATTTAGCAGAGAGCTCAAGCATTTATATTCCTACTTTGTTGTTTGCCCCAAACTACCTTTTTCACTATCTTAAGAAACTACAAAATGTTCCATTGCAGAAAGGTCAAATTTCTTTATTTCAAGAAACTAAAAGGGAGATGGGGCATTGATTGAGGGACAGTGAGCGAGGGAAACACACTCACGTTACTGCAGCTTTGTGACTGTTAGGCCAAGAGCTGGGCACAAGGTATAGCTTTCCTAAGTCTGGCAAGACAATACTATCTTCTGCAAGGGAAAGGGGGCATATGGAGTTAGTGTTATAAGATTTTTGTTTTTCCCTCAGCTGATCACTGTGGAACACTGACTGGGTTCCTGCTGCCTGGACTTCACAAGAATTCCTGGGCTGAGCAAAGGCCTTATTCACCACCAACACATAACTCTTTTCAGTAAATAAACTGCCAAAGAGTCAACATATGGCATCTCTTCGGGTGTCTGGTGCTTTTACCCCAACTGCCTTCAAACACTTCAAGTTTCCCAAGTCAACAGGAAACATCTCATACAAAATTGAACAAGATTCTGCTTCTAAACATAAATTCCTGTTAGATGCACCAGCACATGTATTCATGTATCCATGCCAGTAGCAAAATGTCAAGTGCACCAGTCTACAGGGTTAGGGGACAGGCACCTTCATCCAGGCCAGTGTCTGCAGTGGAACTCCTGTTAGGCCATCATGAAAATGTCCTGTACAATCTCTGCCAGACCAGCTCCAAGATAGCAGAAGATTATATAGGACGTGGCAGGCCCTAAACATACAAAACTAGCCAGCAGGGACCTTAAAGTCATGTAAAAACACACAAGCAACTGAATGGAAGATAGATTATTCTTTCTGGGAACTATATTAATGTTTTGCATTAATTTTAATGATCAAATCATAGGGACAGGCAGCTTTTACTTTTGATTGAGGAGGCAAGAGATAGGCTCCCACCCCCCCCCCCCCCTCAAACAGCAAGCCCACTACCATCTCTTTTTGTCATCATTGTTTTATTCCTTTAAATGTTACATTCAAGGCCTAGGGTTCCTAGTGGGGATTCCCCCAGAACCACATATTACACTTGAGGTCCCCTCTTCCTCCACCACGAGGAAAGTTTTTATATGTGTGTGTGTGTGTATATATATATATATATACACACACAAATGAGAATCATTTTTTAGATTCTACATTTAAGTGATATCATATGATATTTATCTTTATCTGACTTACTTCACTTAACTCTAGATAAGCTCGAGATCCATCCACCTATCTGCAAATGGCATTATTTCATTCTTTTTAATGGCTGAGTAATATTCCTGTGTCTGTGTCTGTGTCTCTGCGTGTACACACACACCACATCTTTGTAAATCTTTCAGATTCTTGAAGCGATCTTCAATCAAATAAGGTGAAGAATAAGTGTCTTCAAGCCTCTCTGGTCTTTAAGAATGTTGTGTTGAAACTCAGCCCCTCAGCTACTATATAGCAAGTGTTGTGGGCTTACTGAGCACATGCTGAAGATACTTATGGGCTTTCTGAGTGTATGCTGAGGATGAGAATAAGCCCAGTAAAGTGAGAAGAGAAGGTGAGGGCTGGTGATCAAGACAGATGGGATTCAAAGCAAAATGTCACCCATTTCCCCTTATCCTGGCCCTGGCTGTGGAGTGTGACGGAGAACTTGATGGTGTAAGTATTGGAGGAAACCCTGAGAAGCACTGCTGCTTGAGGGAGTCACTTGGGCAGCATTGTATATGTGATTATTGATGATCATACACAAAGGTAGTCTGGAGTGTTGGTTAAATAACTTAGCTGGGCCTCAGTTTTCTCAGCTCTAAAAGGGAGATGAGGTTTCTCCCTGTCAGTCTAGAGGTTAGGACTCTGCGCTTCTACTGCAGGGGCACAGATTCAATCCCTGGTTGGGGAACTAAGATCCCACATGACAGCTGGCCAAAAAGACAAATCTATAAAATGGGGATGAAAACAGTATCTCTCCTCTTGCTTATTGAAGGATTACCTGAGACAGGACCAAGAAAACAATAAACGTCAGCTATTGTATGACTATTTGTAGGTGACTTTATACTCCCTTTGTAATCATTTTCTTTTTGGTGTGACCTTTGCAGTGAGCACTTTCTGAGGGTGAGAGATGTATTATAATGGTTATGTTAATTCTTTTAAGAACTTCCAGCTACATGTCTCAAAAGTATATTCTTAACTCTGCTACTTAGCTATTTCAGAACTTCTGTCTTCAAAGAACCAAAGCAAGTTTACCTCTTCCATGTTTTTTCTAATATTTTATTTTCTGTAGATATCACATGAAGTCTACGATGATTTGAACATTTCTAAGTTCAACAGATAAAATGACAAAGTGATTTTCCAACCTCTGTCACTGATAACACTTACTGGCTAAAAATGTCTCATATGAATGATGCTTTGAACTTCTTTCAGTGCCTTCATAAGCACTCTTTATTTTATTTATGTGGTTCTTTACTTATTTATACCCCTACTTTTCCCCATCAAGTTCTGAAGGTGGCTTTAAGGACACACAAAATCACAAGATAGAATAAAATAAAGACAGAGCCAAGAAAGAAAACAAAGAAGAAAGAAGACCATAATCCCTGGGAGTTGGGGGAAAAAAAAAGTACTGTTTCAACTTCTCAGAAAAGGAAACCAGACATTTGAAACTTTTTGGGTTAAAAGTGAGAAATATCTGAGACTAAAGCAGTCCTAAAAATAATAACCTGGGACTCTGGAGTATTGGGAAATTAATTCAAAACAAAACTAATGTCAAAGAGACCACCACCCAGGTGTGTGAAACTCTGGGGAGGGTCCTGGGAGTTAGCTGTGGATGGAGCTTGGAAGGGAGGTAATGTAGACAGCCATGATCGTAGTCATTGTAATAACAAAGTGCTGGGCACCATTCTAAGACCTTTCTAACCATCATCTCATTTAATACTCACAGTGACTTATAACATATGTACTAGTATTAATCACATCTTGTAAATGAGGAAAATGAGGCCAAGAAAGACGAAGTAATTTGCGCAACATCACAGAGTCACTGAGTTCATGGCGGATTTAAACACAGACAATCTGACCAGGGCCCACTCCCAACCTCCTTTGCCTCCACAGACTCAATGCAGACAGAGGCCATCAACAGGAAGGCTTGGCCTGGAGAACCAGGGACATCCCTTCTCAAAGCTGAGAGGGCAAGAAGAGTAGGCATAGCGGGTGGATCAAGAAAGTTAATAGAAAACGAGGACTCAGCTAGGAAAAAGGAGAATTTGGGATCTAAATAGCTGAGAAAAGAAGAGAAGCTAAAAGCAAAGGAGAAAAGGAAAGATATACCCATCTGAATGAAGAGATCCAAAGAATAGCAAGGAGAGATAAGAAAGCCTGCCTCAGTGATCAATGCAAAGAAATAAAGGAAAACAATAGAATCTCGAAGACTAGAGATCTCATCAAGAAAATCAGAAATACTGTTAGGGGAAGCACACTGATTGAAACTGCCCACCCTGGCCAGGCACCATAGTAGCCATCTGCATGAGGTGTTTAATGACAGGAGGTCCTGGTAAGGAACATGGAACTAATAAGCCACCACCAACCAGAAGAGTTTGGGAAAAGTCAAAAGGAGACACCACACGTCTGACCACCTCCCGAAGCCTTCTTGCTGGCATTCATCTTGGTTGAGCAAGGCATGCACCACCAGGAAGGACTCTGAGTCAGAATGATTGGCTAAAGACAACCCGGAAACTAATTCCATCACCATAAAACCTGAGACTATGAGCCATGCGGCAGAGCAGTTCCCCTGGGTTCCCTTAACCTACTGTCCTCTGCCCGGGCACCCTTTCCCAATAAAGTCTCTTGCTTTGTCAGCACATGTGTGTCTCCTTGGACAATTCATTTCCGAGTGTTAGACAAGAGCCCACTTTTGGGCCCTGGAAGGGGTCCCCCCTTCCTGCAATAATAACAAGGGAACATTTCAGCAAAGATGGGCACAATAAAAGATAGAAACGGTATGGACCTAACAGAAGCAGAAGATATTAAGAAGAGGTGGTGAGAAGAACTATGCAAAAAGATCTCAATGACACAGATAACCACAATGCTGTGATCACTCATCTAGAGCCAGACATCCTGAAGTGTGAAGTCAAGTGGGCCTTAGGAAGCATAACTATGAACAAAGCTAGTGAACATGATGGAATTCCAGCTGAGCTATTTCAAATCCTAAAAGATGATGCTGTGAAAGTGCTGTATTCAATATGTCAGCAAACCTGGAAAACGCAGCAGTGGCCACAAGACTGGAAAAGGTCAGTTTTCATTCCAATCCCAAAGAAAGACAATGCTAAACAATGTTCAAATACCGTACAATTGTACTCATTTCACATGGTAGCAAAGTAATGCTCAAAATTTGCCAAGTGAGGCTTCAACAGTACATGAACAGAGAACTTCCAGATGTAGAAGCTGGATTTAGAAAAGGCAGAGGAACCAGAGATCAAATGGCCAGCATCCACTGGGTCACAGAAAAAGCAGGAGAGTTCCAGCAAAACATCTACTTCTGCTTCATTAACTACGCCAAAGCCTTTGACTGTGTATCACAAAAAACTGTGGAAAATTCTTAAAGATATGGGAATACTGGATCACTTACCCGCCTCCTGAAAAATCTGTATGCAGGTCAAGAAGCAACAGTTAGAACCAGACGTGGAACATGGGAAAAGAGTATATCAAGGCTGTATATTGTCATCCTGCTTATGTAACTTATATGCAGAGTACATCATGCAAAATGCCAGGTTGAATGAAGCACAAACTGGAATCAAGATTGCCAGGAGAAATATCAATAACCTCAGATATGCAGATGACATCACCCTTACGGCAGAAGGTGAAGAGGAACTAAAGAAGCTCTTGACGGAAGTGAAAGAAGAGAGTGAAAAAGCTTACTTAAAATTCAACCTTCAAAAAACTAAGATCATGGCATCTGGTCCTGAGAGAGTAACAGGGAGGAAGGCTAGGGGTCTCCAAATGAAGGAAATAGGCTGCAAGTGTCAGACATTTTAAATTTCTCTCTTAAGTAGCAGGAGGAAACAAACTACAAGTGTCAGATCTTTTCCCCTTTTTATACAAATTTAAAAGGAGGTTTTCTTTAAAATTCTGTGTTGCCATGAAACACAGGGAAACAATGAAAACAGTGTCAGACTTTATTTTTTGGGCTCCAAAATCATTGCAGATGGTGTCTGCAGCCATGAGATTAAAAGATGCCTGCTCCTTGGAAGAAAAGCTATGATCAACCTAGACAGCATTTTAAAAAGCAGAGACATTACTTTGCCAACAAAGGTCCGTCTAGTCAAAGCTATAGTTTTTCCAGTAGTCATGTATGGATGTGAGAGTTGGACCATAAAGAAAGCTGAGCGCCAAAGAACTGATGCTTTTGAACTGTGGTGTTGGAAAAACTCTTGAGAGTCCCTTGCGTGGTGATCCAAGGACGAAAGAACAGATAAAACCAAGGAGGGTCTTGGAATGCAGGAACGGAAAAACCAGACCTTTATCGTCCTTCCCTCTCCCATGTTGTAACTATTAATGGAACAGTATAACCTGTCTCCCCTCCTATCCCACAGGGAGAAGGTATTTGCCCTACTCTTCCTCCACATCAGCAAATGATCTGCAAGACCCCTATCCACTCCTTGTACCCTGGGTATAACAGTGGACTAAGGACCCCTGTTCAATGTCGGTTCTCCCTTGAGCTGGCCCGCCGTTCTAACAGCATCTCCCACTCTAATAAACTTTTATTTCTCTCTCATTCTGTCTCACATCTGGAAATTCTTCTCCAACTCGACCCCAGACCACAACACCTTGAACTGTAAGGAGATCAAACCAGTCAATCCTAAAGGAAATCAGTCCTGAATATTCATTGGAAGGACTGATGCTGAAGCTCCAATACTCTGGCCACCTGATGCAAAGAACTGACTCATTGGAAAAGGTCTTGATGCTGCGAAAGACTGAAGGCAGGAGGAGAAGGGGACGACAGAGGATGAGACAGTTGGACGGCATCACCAACTTGATGGACATGAGTTTGAACAAGCTCTGGGAGTTGGTGATGGACAGGGAAGCCTGGAGTGCTGCAGTTCATGGGGTCACAAAGAGTCAGACACGACTGAGCGACTGAAATGAATTGAGAATCTAAAGCCCTAGGCTTCAGTGCCCTTCATTTGGATCCTGCCAGTTGCTGGGTGGAAGAAATTCCTTTAAGTGATTTCACAAGGGGTCAAGACACGGACTTGTTTCTAAAACCAAATTTATCTCTGAGATAGGATAACAGGATGATGATGACAACAATAAATAATAACAACGATTGCTTTTTCCTGTGGTAAACTTAGAGCCATCATTTAATCAGTTATTATTCACTGAGCACATACTATCTACCAGGCACTGTATCAGGCACAGTGACTTTGAACACAGGACTTTATAGTGGAGACCTTTTGTCATTTCCATAGCACGTGAACTGTGTCCCCAGGTGGTCCAGTGATTAAGACCCTGCCCTTCCAACACAAAGGGCACCAGTTCAATCCCCCATCTGGGAACTCAGATCCCACATACTACACAATATGCCCCCCAAAAATTTTCCCCCTAAATTTTAAAATAGAACACCCCTACTTGTTCCAGCTCTAGGGCCTGGGTGGCTAGCAATCTCCCAGGCTATCCCTATTGCAAGGCTCTAACAAACCGCTCCATTTGTGGTACAGGTTCCCTCCTCCTCTGTGTCTTTAGGAGCCATTCTACCTCCACAGTTCCTCCCTGTGCCCACTCTGAGCTGTGGTTTCTTCTTTCCATCAGATCTGCTCTACCATGGCCTTTTAGGGATCAGTAAGGCTATATGCCAAATACATCCGGTTCTCCTCTCTCCAGGCCAGTGACAGGACTGCTCTTCCTGGCTCCTGTGTGGAAATGGGGCCACATCATTAGTCTGGGGACATGGACTGTGAGTATAATTCTTGATGCTTGTCACTTCCAGAAGGAATCATTTAACTGCCAATGAGAGGCTCTCTAGAGTTCTTTTTCCCTCTACATAGCAACGGCAGCATGTGAGATGGTGGTTAGCCCCCAGGGTGACGAGCCAGCCTGACTGCTCAAAATGAACATGCAACATGAGTGAGAAATAAATTATAGGGTTTAAAATAACTTAGATTTGGGGGTTGTTTGCTATCACAGCATAACTGACTGGTGAACAACCTTCCAGCGAGGCTCAGTTTCTGGTCCATAGTGATCACTCCTGCATCTTCTCCAGGAAAGAGACAGATACACAGTCATGTATAGATAAATACACAGATATAATTTTTTCTTATTATTTCTTAGATTCCAAAGTAGGGGGAAGAGAGTTCAAAAGAAAGAGGAAAGAGGGTGGAAAGAAAAGGAAGAGAGTGGAAACCCTACTGGCCACCTTGATCCAATCTCTGTATATAAATTATTTAAATACAAGAGTAAATAGAAGTTGCAACTTTAAGAGCCTTTAAATAAATCTTACAATTTGAATCTATAAATATTCAGGTAAAAGGTTTTATTAGTCTATTAAATGAAAGGCACAATAGATGTCCTGGAGAATAAAAAGCAATGCACTCTGGGGATTTTCCTGGTTAAGAATCCACCTTTCAATGCAAGATACCACATGCGTTAGTTGCTCAGTTGTGTTCAACTCTGCGACTCAACGGACTGGAGCCCACTAGGCTCCTCCGATTGTACGATTTCCTCGGAAGAATCCTGGAGTGGGTTGCCATATCCTTCTCCAGGGCATCTTCCCAACTCAGGGATCAAACCTGGGTCTCCTACATTACAGGCAGATTCTTTACTTTTGATCCGCCAGGAAAGCCCAAGCCATAATTATAGAAAGCCTGCATACCACAGGAAGACCCAACACAACTAAAATTTTTTTAAAAAAGCAATGTGCTCTGTATAAATTTACAAGACAGTATGGGGAAAATCTTTGCTCTAGTTTAGGGTTTCTCAACCTCTAAACTACTGACATTTGGGGCTGAAAAATTCTTTACTGTGGAGGAAGGGCTATCCTGTGCATTAAAGGATATTTAGCATCACCTCTGGCCTCTACTCAAGATGACTCTAAGTGTTGCCAAACATTCCCTGAGGGCCAATGTCACCTTCACTTGGGAACTTCTGTGCTAGTTACAGTTACAAACAGGCTTAAAGCTTCCCCTACAGATTGGATCCTTTGGACTGCAAGGAGATCAAACCAGTCAATCCTAAAGGAAATCAACCCTGAATATTCATTGGAAAGACTGACGCTGAAGCTGAAGCTCCAGTCCTTTGGCCACCCGATGTGAAGAGCCAACTCACTGGAAAAGCCTTGATGCTGGGAAAGATTGAAGGCAGGAGGAGAAGGGGATGACAGGGGATGAGACAGTTGGATGGCATCACCACCCCAATGGACATGAGTTTGAGCAAACTTTGGGAGATGGTAAAGCACAGGGAAGCCTGGTGTGCTACAGTCCAAGGGGTCGAAAAGAGTGGACACAACTGAGCAACTGAACAAACAGACTGGATAACAATTTTCTTTCATAAGAGATTACATAGTATCAAGTTTATATACTGACACAACAGGATCCAAAAAAATTAGAACAGGTTCTGATGTTTAGGCCAATGATGTCTCACCACCTTTTCCACAATTACTTTGGGGACATAAACCTTGAGCCTGTGAGGGTACTTTTAAAAGATAGGCTCACTGAAGGCAAATTTAAAGGAATGTAATGTTTACCCTGTTGTAACATGGCCACTCATCAGTTTCTTCCCTGACCTGTATACCATCCCCAAATCGAGAATGGAACTGACTCCTTCACCCCCTTGGGTATGAGCTGGCCTGTGACTGCTTTGACCAATCACACAACACCGGTGAGTCAAGTGTTTGAGAGGACGGGAAGTTTCTGACTTTTTTGTCTTGAAACACTCATGGTTGGGATTCTCCCTGTAGGAACTCAGCTGCCATGCTGTGAGAAGCCTGAGCGACCTGGGCATGGAGAGGCCACAAGCAGGCGCTCCAGCCGACAGCCCACCTGAGCTCCCAGGGGATAGCCATCATCAGCTGCCAGTCATCTGGGTAAGCAATCTTGAATATACCAGACCATCCCAGCTCCCATGTAACTGCAACCCTAGCCAACATTATCTGGAGTATAAGAACCACCCATCTGAATCAAGTCAACCCACAAAACTATGAGAGATAATTAAAAGGTGGTTTCAAACCACTAAGTTTGGGAGGAGCTGGGCAGCAACATAACCAAAACATGGCCTCAGATCCAACTGCTGTTAGCGACAGAGACCAGAAGTGTCACATAGACACGTGAGAAGGGCAGAAAGTCCAAGGAGTGGCCCAGGAAACAGTGAGTGGAAAAGCCTGTGACAATGGCAGAGTCTAGGACTGCAAGGCTAGGGGTATGAAATTTCCCAACTATCTCAGAGATGTCAGTGAAATCAAGCAATCGAATGTACATGAGTGGTAAAGTAGAAGGTGACTTGCTAAACAAATGTAGACAGGTCTTCAGATATTATTCCCTGGAACATGCAATTTTACATGATCATCATCATGGCAGATACTCTCAATAGTGTGTCCAACACATGTGAACAATGTACTGTGTACTTTATGTACATTATTCTTAATTCCTGAAACAGTCTTGGAAGGTAAGTATGCTTTCCTCTTCCTCTACTCTCTACCTTCCTTCCTGCCTCCTTCTTTTATCATCTCTACCTTCCTTCCTGCCTCCTTCTTTTATCAAGAGGGTAGTTTAAAAATGTTTTCAATCTCATCATATATTGTTAGATGAAAAAGCTTCCTGCTACTACTTTGAGCAAAAACCCAGAATCCAATCCAGAATTCTGTTTTTGTTTTTCTTCCCAGGTCTTAATATGCTGAAAGACACTCAATAATCCTTTTCCTGGCTAGTTGTAAACAACTTCAACTTCTCATGCCTGTTGAAGGTTGAGTTAATAAAAGTCATATGTAAGTTTGTGGTCTAATACTGGGAGAGACCAAGTATCTTTCAACTCACCTCCCTTGTTCTAATTCACCATGCAAATGTTTAATGAGTATCTATAATGTGGATACACACCATGTTGCCTCCTCACTAGATTAAATCTGGAAACAGATCATAAGCAGGAAGATTCTATCTGGATGGATTTAAACAGCCTCAGGTCATGGCAAGTGTGGTGGTTACAATTTAGCAGAAGGGAAGACATTTACTTTCTACCATTCTGTAAGTGATAGTCACTCAGTTGTGTCTGACTCTACGACCCCATGCACTATAGCCCCCAGCCTCCTCTGTCCATGGAATTCTCCAGGCAAGAATACTGGAGTGGGTAGACATTCTCTTCTCCAGGGGATCTTCCCAACCCAGGGATCAATCTACATCTCCTACGTTGCAGGCAGATTCTTTGCCATCTGAGCCACCAGGGAAGACCATTCTATAAAGCTCCTGGATATTCAACACAAGACACAGTATTCAGTCAAAGCATGCACTTATTCAGTGCTTCCTGGGTGAATAAAAAGCATTAAATAGACAGTAATATAAATGTGTGGAAATGATGTAAGACAATTGTGTTCACTGTGTAGAATAAGTATGATCAGCTGATATTATTACAGGTCATATTGACTCTACAAAATTAAGTACACTTTAAAAATTCTCATTTATAGTATTATATAGCCAATTCCAGATTTGTTTTTCCCCAATTTTGGAACCCTGCTAATTTCTATTTTTGCTCAGGCTGCTACTATTGTGGGATGATTGCAGGAGTTATCACATAATCCACATCCATCAGTTCCAAGTTGGATAAATGGCACATTTCGATCACTCATTCTTTGAAGGTTGAAATCATGATTAGCCATGGACTTGGCCATAAAGATTAATGATCTTTTCATATTCACAAAATAACTCAAATTCAAATTTAGGAAATTATCTGAGACTTTATAGGCAGAGGTAAAGCAGTGGGAAACTATAGGGTACTTCTGAGATGTACCATGAAAGGAAAAACTCAGCTGGAATCACTTTAAATCATAACTGAGAAGTTACAAATTGCTTATTATAAATAACTATTACCAACAAAGCAATTAAAAATAATTTAAAACTCCACAGGTAATTTTAAGAGTACTCACATTGAGAAAACAGGTCTACTAATAAAGTTATAAAAATTTTTTTCTCTAAGATCTGATTAATTCGGTTTAATTTACTGTTCTTTTAAATGTAAAATAACATGCTAAGTTCTAACCTTTGAGTAATATTTTTAGTATCTCCAGAATGTAACTGATTCTACAGTTAATACACAGAAGATTCTGACAAGGGACAGTAAGAAGACATCTGCTCTTTTCTTGAATGAATTTGTTCATTTCTACATGTCCTGTGCAGCCATGAAAGTTATACTGCCTGGTTTTGTTCCCTCTTATTTTAAGTTTTATTTAGAAATTTGCATATTTTATTCTCCCAACTGGACCATAAATCCTTTGTGTATAGGGCTCATCTATTCTGAGTATTTTATATCACTCTCAATCTAAGAGCATAGAACTTGCTACAGAGACAACAATATGAAAAACTGCTTCATTTGACTGGTTAGACCTATAAAAACCATGCCATATATTCTCACAGACTCAGCTCTGCTAAAAAGCCACCCCAAATTAAGTGAGAACCTTCATCATGACTATTTGTAAAGGCTACTTAGGAGCATCTGCAAATACTAATCAAAGCACTCTGCAAATGAGAAGGCACCCTCTGACAATCTCAACATTAGAAGTGAAGAGTTTATACGAGAACAGGATTAGATGATTTGCCTAACAATATGTTCAAAGTTAGTAGAAAATATATATATTAATAGCAAATTCTAGGAAGTAATTCTACAGATACTTTTTGGTCAGGGTTAATAACTTCTCTGTAAGGGCTCTGTCCCAGTACAAATCACCTTTTTGCTCAGTACTGAGCAACATGAAGGACAAGGCTTGGTCTACTGAAAGGAATTCGGTAAAGAAGACATGGGAGTCCAGAAACACCCTGAGAGGCAGTACTGGTTCTAACAGCAGCCGCAGTAAATGGCAGCAAGCCTTATTCAGTGTGATAAGCTCCAGGTGCCTCACTCAATTCTCAGGACAATAGGCAACCATTCTCATTCTACCAGTGGGGAAATTGAGGAAAGCAGAGCCACTTGTCCAAGGTCAGAAAGCTAGTAGGTATAAACTGCAAGTCAAAGACAAACTACTTCAACTCCCCAAATAAAAGAATGAAGAATACAGTCTTCCTAAGGAGTCAGGGCAACCTTTGAAAGCAGAGGGAAAGGGTAAAAGTAAATAAATAGCAATGACAACTGGCTCCCATTTGGAACTGCCCCATACCTCTCACCAAAGTAAAGATTTCAAAGCAAACAAACAAACAAACAATTCCTTAAAAATGCCAGGAGGGACTTCCCTGGCAGTCCGGTGGTTAAGACTCCAGGATTCCACTGCAGGGGGCATGGGTTCCATCCCTGACAGGGGAACTAAGATCCTGCATGCCATGCAGCAGAGTCAATAAATAGAATAATAATACCAGGAGTACCTAATTATATAATCTTGGGAGTGAGAATGATTTTCTAAATATTACACCAAAGGAGAAGCATTGATTGATAAAACTGACTGTATAAGAACCGAAAATCTCTACGCACACACACAACGTATTTATCTGTAATTATCAGAATTTGGAGGAACAAATGGCCTTTAATAGGGAGATAGTTAATGAACTTCGCTGGTGGTACAGAGGTTAAGAATCCCCCCGTCAATGCAGGGGACATGAGTTCAATCCCTGCTCTGGGAATATTCCATAAACTGTGGGGCAACTAAGCCCGCATGCTGCAGCTACTGAAGCCCACTAGGCGAGTGCAGACAATGAGAAGCCACGGCAGTGAGAAGCCTGTGTGCCATGATGAAGCAGCCCCCACTCGCCACGACTAGCAACAAACACCCGGCAGAGCCAGAAATAAATACATCAGTAATCTTTCAAACTGGGGGACAGTTAGTATATTATCGGATATTTGCACTCCAAAACACTATGCAGACCTTAAAAGGACTGAGATATTAACATTTAATAATGGCTGTGATGGAATGTGGTATTTTAAAAGACAAGTTGCAGAACAATGTTTTTGTCAGAGATATGCTGGGTAAAAACTGCACTAAAATACATACATTCACACGCATAGATTTACACACTGAGACACGTTTATGGGTACACTACCAACAACCAGACACACGCCACCACCAGTTACCACTAGGACATAGCAAGGGGAAGGTCAGACTACACAATGTCCCATTGCTACTTCCTTTTGGCCTGCAGTATTTTACTTAAAAATATATGTATTTATTATTTTGGTAACTTTAGAGAAAACAAACTTTAATCGATATATACATTTAATAATCTACAAAGATATGCAGATGATAACACTCAAATGGCAGAAAGTAAAGAGGAACTAAAGAGCCTTTTGATGAGGGTAAAAGAGGAGAGTGAACCAGCTGGCTTGAAACTCAACATTCAAAAAACTAAGATCATGGCATTCAGTCCCATCATTTCATGGCAAATAGATGAGGAAAAAGTGGAAGAAGTGACAGATTTTATTTTCTTGGGCTCCAAACTCACTGCAGATGGTGACTGCAGTCATGAAATTAAAAGATACTTGCTCCTGTCTAGACAGCATATTAAAAAGCAGAGACAAAGCACTTATGCTTCAATTAAAAATAAATAAATTAAAAGAAAAAGAAAAAGCAGAGACATCACCTTGCAGACAAAGATCTGTCCAGTAAAAGCTATGGTTTTTCCAGTAGTCATGTACAGAGTTCGACAATACAGAAGGCTGAGCACTGAAGAATTGGTGCTTTCAAACTGTGGTGCTGGAGAAGACTCTTGAGAGTCCCTTGTACTGCAAGGAGATCAAACCAATTAATCCTAAAAGAAATCAACCCTAAATATTCATTGAAAGGACTGATACTGAAGCTGAAACTCCAATACTTTGGCCACCTACTGTGAAGAGCCAACTCACTGAAAAAGACTCTGATGCTGGGAAAGTTTGAAAGCAAAAGGAGAAGAGGGCACCAGAGGATGAGATGGTTAGATAGCATCACTGACTCAATGGACATGAATTTGAGCAAACTTCAGGAGATAGTGGAGGATAGAGGAGCTTGGTGTCCATGGGGTCACAAAGAGTCAGACACAACTTAGCTATTGAACAACAACATTAAAAAGGCAAAACTGGAAAAAATAACTGCACTCCTGACGTATAAAGAACTTTCATAAATTAGTAAGAAAAGATGAAAATTCTAACAGAAAACAATTCATAGAAGAAAAAATATGTCCAAGAAAATGTAGAGAAATGCAAATTAAAACAAGAAATCCTCTATGGCCAGAGCACCCTGAACATGCCGATCTCATCTGATCTCAGAAGCTAAGTAGGGTTGGGCTTGACTAGTACTTGGATGGGAAAACAAGAAATTATTTTTTGCCTGTGAAAAAATTATCAAAGTATTTTAAAACTGTAATGTTAATGTCGATATAAGTCTGGGAAAAAAGTGATTTTTTTGGCCCCAAAAGCACTGTGATAAGTGGTATCAAACTGTTTGTATCCTTCTGCAACTTGTGTTTTTTTGCTCACCATTAATGAGCTGGACTTCTCTGGTAGCTCAGACAGTAAAGACTCTGCCTTCAGTGCAGGAGACCCAGGTTCGATCCCTGGGTCAGGAAGACCCCCTGGAGAAGGGAACGGTTGCCCCACTCCAGTACTCTTACCTGGAGAATCCCCATGAACACACAAGCCTGGTGAGCTATACGACAGAGCAATTAACACTTTCACTCTCAATGATTTATGTAAGTTGACACTGTGTGTGTAATAATTACGCAGGTAGCTTTTGCTCATTCATCTTAACTGCTATATCATACGCAGTTATACATTCACCTTAATTTGTTTATCCATTCTCCTCTGGTAGACACTACTTCGTGTCCTTTTTCTTCTGTTTTAAGCAATGTTGCAATAAATATTGCTGTAAATGTATTCTGGAGTGCAGGTGCCGAGATTTCTCTATTGAATGTTTACTGAGAAGAGTAAACTGAATAGGTGGGGCAAAGACTATGAGTATCTTCACTTTGCTCTCCAAGGGCTCATAGAAACCTACCCTACCAACAGCTCTAAGAATTTTATTCCTCTGCATCTCCAGCTCTATTAACAGACATTAACTTCCACTTAGCGAATGAATGTAAAATGGTATCTAATTATTGTTTTATTTTGCAACTTCTTGATTACTAGTGGGGCTGATTTATATGTTTGCTGGTCATTTGGGTTTTTTTCCTCTGTGAACTGCATCTTCTTATTTTTTTTAAAAGAGATTTTTATCCCTTTTGTTCTAGAAAACAAACAAGCAATACATACATACATACATACATACATACATACATACATATATATATATATAAAATTTACTGTGATACAGCAATTCTTCTTATAGGAATGTAACTTGAAGAATAATTTAAGGGTAATTTAATTTAATATACAAGGGTTTAATAATTAAATTTTTAAAATAAATTAAATAACTTAATATACAAGGGTTGAATCAGAAGGATGTTGAACACAGCTCTTTATAATAGCAAGACATTAGAAACAGTGAAAATAATCAAGGATAGGGAACTGTTTATTTGTATAATGTTTTTAAAAATTTTTCAGAGAAATATAAGGCACAAGGAAAAGGTGACCTGACAAGCATTTTAAAAGAAAAAGGATCAGTGTTTCTTGAGATGTCCAACAGGTTTTTTCCTTTGTAAGTTTTACTGAGATAATTAAAGATTCAAATGCACTGCTAAGAAACATATAGACAGATTTTGTGAACGTTTACCCTCCTTCACCTACCGTATTTCAAATGCAGTATATTAATATGGATAAATCTAACCATCTTATTCACAGTTCCCAGTTTTCCTTAAAGTCATTTATGTGTATCTACACAATTTTATCACATGCATAAGTTCACATATCCATTCACAGTCAAGATATAGAATACTTCCCTCACCACAGGGATCCCTTATGTTGCCCTCTATGCTGCTGCTGCTAAGTCGCTTCAGTCGTGTCCGACTCTGTGCGACCCCATAGACGGCAGCCCTCCAGGCTCCTCCATCCCTGGGATTCTCCAGGCAGGAACACTGGAGTGGGCTGCCGTTTCCTTCTCCATGTTGCCCTCTATAACCAGGCCCACATCCCTCTGTCTACCCAACGTCCATGTCATCCACTAATCTGTTCTCCAATTTCTAAAACTAATATTTCCAAAATATTATATAAATGGAATACAGTATGGGAATTAGCTGTCTTCCCACACAGCCTAATTCCCTGGCGATTTCCCCAAGCTGTGGTGCATATGGCTAGTCCATTCCTCTTTACTGCAGAGCAGTGTTCCATGGTGTGAATGCACCATACTTTTAACAATTCTCCTGTTGAAGGATATCTGAGTGGTTCAAGTTTTTAGCTATTATGAATAAACCTGCTAGGAACATTCCTGTATGGGATGGGTTTTTGCACAAATCTAAGTTTTCATTTCTTTCAGAATTTTTAAACGTCCAAGAAGGCACATGTGGTAACTGCTAAAACATTTTCCAGAGTGGCTGAACCATTTTACATCCCCACCAGCAATGCACAAATGACCCACTTTCTCTATCTCCTCATCAGCATTTGGTACTGTCATTATTTTCTATCTTAGCATTCAGATAGGTATCATTATGGTTTTAACTTATATTTCCCTGTGGCAAATGATGTGGAACATATTTTTCACATCAGAGAAATGTCTCTTTTGTCCATTTTGTAATTGGATTATTTTTTTTTCTGTTGAGTTGTGAGAGTTCTTTTAAATATACTCTAGAGATAGTACTCCTTTGTCAGGTATCAAACTTGCAAATACTTTCTCCCTGTGTGTTTCTTATCTTTTCATCCTCTTCATATGGGCTTTCACAGAGCAAAAGCTTTTAACTGCAATGAGGTTCAACTCATCAATTTTTTTGGCTATTGTATTTTCATTCTACCATTTACATTTGCTTATTTTTCTAATTGTTTGCTAAGATTTTCTATTTTTCATTTATTTCCAGAGACCTTATAATTAATTATCAAGCATTTTTATGTTGGTTAATTTAAAGTCCTTGTCATTTAATACCAAATCTGTGATCCATCGCACTGTTGGTGTGCCGTTGTGACTTTTCAGCTCTTGGTATGTTTAACAGGTGACTTGGGGTTGTATCCTGAACATTTTGTCTGTTATGTTTAAAGAATATTTTCTAGAGAAGCCTCCATTTCCTTCTTCAGGGGATCTTCCTGACCAAGGGATTGAACCCTGGTCTCCTGCATTGCAGTCAGATTCTTTGCTGTCTGAGCCACCAGGGAAGCCCTAGGGAATCTTGGTCTTATTTCAAAATCCTTCATTTTAGCAGACAGCCCTTTTCTTTAGGTTCAGCATGCAGGCTCTGGCCTGCTTTCTGTGGGCTGTGATCTGATTTTCAGATTCTGCACTTCATTTTGGTTTGTCTGGTGCTGCTGAGGACACTACAGGTCCCTGCCAGTATATCTGAGGGCCTGGCCTGGCCTGGCCTACGGGTGTTCCTTGGCAGGGGGAGATCTCAGGCCCTGTGGCAGGCTTCCCAGGCAGGCTGCTTGTGGAGGTAGGGTTCCCCTCTCCAGTGCCCCCTTCTTTACTGCTCCCCAGCTGCTCCAGCGAATGTGGGTGAAGGAGGGGAGTCTCAAGCCCATGAAGACAAAGAGACTTCCCAGGCTGGGTCACTTACAGTGCTAGCAGAACCCCTGTTTATGCCTCCTGGATGGCCTAGGTCTGGCTTAGTAGGGGAGGGGCATCTTGCGCCCAGTGGAGGAGAGTGCTTGTCTTGGTTATTAACTGTTATGGGTCCCCTATAGATAACCCCTTGCTGGGAGCTGGGTTTTCCTGATACTTTTGGATGGACATTGAGTCAACTGTGCGGAGAGAAGATCCTATGTGACCCCTTCCTGTTGCTTGATGTAGGTCAGAGTGTACCCATCCTGGCACCTTCTCTATGCTGCTCCCTCAGTCCTAGGACCCCCAGACCAATTCATCCTCTTCTTACCGTTGCAAATGCTCTCCTTTGGTTGTCACTTGCATTTCCAGAGTTTATAATTATACTTAGCAGAGAAAGGCAGGAAGAAATGGATCTACACTATTTTGTCAGATTACAGAGTTTTTAAATTTCTTACCTTTTATTGCTTCTATAATTTCATCAACAAGGCATACTTAAATCCTTGGATTTTATCATTTCAGAAAAAGATACAACTTTAACTTGGCAAATGTGCAAAACAAAACAAAAATCAGCATTCTTTGTATTTGTATTTTACCCTGTGAATAATCAAGACATGTGAAAAGATGCACTAACTAGGCCTAATTAACAAGTTAGCTTCTTCTCAGACTTCCAATGAGTAAAATGATTTCTAACAACTTTGTTTCAAGGTGCAAAAACTGCAAATAATGAATTACAAAGGCATGCAAAAGACTGCAAAGAGTGAATTACAAAGGTTTACAAAGGCCTGGAAGATCCCACGGATGGAGGAGCCTGGAGGGCTGTAGTCCATGGAGTCACGAGGAGTCGGACACGACTGAGCAACTTCACTTTCACTTTTTACTTTCATGCATTAGAGAAGGAAATGGCAACCCACTCCAGTGTTCTTGCCTGGAGAATTCCAGGGACGGGGGAGCTTGGCGGGCTGCCGTCTATGGGGTGGCATAGAGTCGGACATGACTGAAGCGACTTAGCAGCAGCAGCAGCAGCAACATACCGGTACTGTGCATGCATGTTAAGTTGCTCCAGTTGTGTCCAGCTCTTTGTGAGGCCACAGTCTGTAGCCCGCCAGGCTTCTCTGAGGCAAGAATACTGAAGTGGGTGGGGTGCCCTCCTCCAGGGATCTTCCTGACCCAGGGATCAAACCCTGATCTCTTTATGTCTACCTACATTGACAGGTAGGTTATTTATATATGGTATATTTAAATTATTTTTCTCTGCAAGGGTCAGAAATATATTTAAAAAATAGCCACTAGAGGGCAGAAGACTCAAACTCTGCCCCACAGCAAGAGTTTGCTGGGCAACCTGCCAAACTCCAGAACCAGAGTGGCTGCTTAAACCTTACTGACTAAAACACAGGGTATACTATTTTAACCCATTCTTCACCAAACTCTACTTCTAAAACGGCATTGGCCATGGATAACTTTCTCATCTTTGTATCTATATTGTGCATAACATGCCCTAATGTTTCCCAAAAAGTTCTTTGTAACTAGACATAACAATTACTGAATATATTGTAGAGAAACACAGCTAAACTTTCGTTTTCAGAATTTAAATTTTCCACTTGTATTATTTTGTAAGCAGGAAAAAACTCAAAATACTATAACATACATTTTCTTAAAAAACAAAAAAGAATGTAGTTTTCTTAAGAAAAGAGCTTTAAAAGGCAATCATTAGGAATATCCTTAAAACTATAATCTCATGTACTACAACTAGATCTTTGCTGAAAAAATATGAAGGAAACAACTCTACTTGAAACATACTTCATGATGGGAAAATGTGATAATTCTCTACTCTCAGTAGCATTACATCTCCTCACAGATGTTCCGTTTCCATGTGATTTTCTTACCAAAAAATAAAAGGAAAAAAAAAAAAAAGACTGGGGGCTTTAGAGAGAGATCAGTTTGGGCTAATCTGAACACTTTCTTTCTTTCATTTTTTTTTACCATGCCTTGGGGCTTGCAGGGTCTTAGTTCTCTGACTAGGGATTGAACCCAAGCCCTCAGCAGTGAAAGCCCAGAATCCTAACCACTAGGACACCAGGGAATTCCTTGAACACTTTTCAAATCAGAGTTGGGCAAATCTGCAGGACTTACATGAGAATGCATGCTATTTAACATAGACTATTTCTTGTCCTGCAGTACCCGTAAACTCAATCCCAGCTCTAGGACAGTAAAGTTATAAACTGCTGGTCGAGGTACCGTGATACTTAATATCTCTTTTTAAATCTTGTCAAATTTCACTTAATGTGTTGTTCACTTATTCAGCCAGCCTCCACTGAGGAGGCTCCACCTACTATGTGCCAGTCACTGTGCTTTAGACCAAGCAGAGAGCTAAACCAGGAACCCAGAGAGGCAAGCATCAGAGTCCCAGGAATGAATTAAAGCACACTTATCCTTAACAGTTATGTTCCAATAAGCTGTGTTTTTATAACTTTGAGCATATTAGCAAAACCCAGCTCTATCAAAATCTCCAAGGAGCTTACGGGTCAGGAAAGAAAGGGCAGTCACTCAGCCTGTATATATATACATATATATATATATATATATATATATATATATATGATTTACAGCTTCAAAGGGCAAAGAGCCAAGAATACAAAGTGTTCCATGGCCAGATAAGAAAATTTTTCTGTTCAGACAGAGCTATCAAGAATTCCATCCATCCCAGCAAAGTTAAAAATCCCGGCTTTGTTTTCCTTCGGTTTTAACATAAGAAGATGGATCTATCCTTGTGTAAGAAATTTATTCAAAAAGGCAATGCTTTCTTTCTGATTGGTCTACAGATAGAGCTTCTTTAACAATGGAAAGATGAGAGGCTGACAGGGGAACTCAGCGGCCAGTGGACACAGGGCTGGTCAACAAACCAGAGTCCCAGTGGCCTGACAGAGTGCTGAGACTGCTGTGAAGCCTCTTAGCAGAAAGACGCTCATACGGACTCTGCAAAAGATGTAACTGCAAATATTTAAGACAAAATTACTTAGTAGCTATTCATACCTTGATGTCGGCATTTAGCCTTAAAGTCAGCATGACCCACATTTGAATCTCAGTTTAAAGGCAGAGGAACCAGAGATCAAATTGCCAACACCACTGGATCATTGAAAAAGTAAGAGAGTTCTAGAAAAACATCTACTTCTGCTTTATTGACTATGCCAAAGCCTTTGACTGTGTGGATCACAAGAAACTGTGGAAAATTCTGAAAGAGATGGGAATACCAGACCACCTGACCTGCCTCTTCAGAAATCTGTATGTAGGTCAGAAAGCAACAGTTAGAACTGGACATGGAACACAGACTGTTTCCAAATAGGAAAAGGAGTACGACAAAGCTGTATATTATCACCCTGCTTATTTAACTTATATGTAGAGTACATCATGAGAAACGCTGGGCTGGATGAAGCATAAGCTGAAATCAAGATTGCTCAGAGAAATATCAATAACCTCAAATACGCAGATGACATCACCTTTACGGCAGAAAGTGAGGAAGAACTAAAGAACCTCTTGTTGAAAGTCAAAGAGGAGAGTGAAAAAGTTGGCTTAAAGCTCAACATTCAGAAAACTAAGATCATGATATCCGGTCCCATCACTTCATGGCAAATAGATGAGGAAACAATGGAAAGAGTGGCTGACTTTATTTTGGGGGCTCCAAAATCACTGCAGATGGTGACTGCAGCCATGAAATTAAAAGATGCTTACCTCTTGGAAGAAAAGCTATGACCAACCTAGACAGCTTATTGAAAAGCAGAGACATTACTTTGCCAACAAAGGTCCGCCTAGTCAAAGCTATGGTTTTTCCAATAGTCATGTATGGATGTGAGAGTTGGACTATAAAGAAAGCTGAGTGCCAAAGAACTGATGCTTTTGAACTGTGCTGGAGAAGTCTCTTGAGGGTCCCTTGGACTGCAAGGAGATCCAACCAGTCCATCCTAAAGGAGATCAGTCCTAAGTGTTCACTGGAAAGACTGATGTTGAAGCTGAATCGCCAGTACTTTGGCCACCTGATGCAAAGAGCTGACTCATTTGAAAAGACCCTGATGCTGGGAAAGATTGAAGGCGGGAGAAGAAGGGGATGACAGAGGATAAGATGGTAGAATGGCATCACTGACACAATGGACATGAGTCTGAGTAAATTCTGGGAGTTGGTGATGGACAGGGAAGCCTAGTGTGCTGCAGTCCATGAGGTGGCAAAGAGTCGGATACAACTAAGTGACTGAACTGAACTGAACTTTCCATATTTGGGGGGGTGGGGGTGGGTAACATAATGTTACATACTGACCTTTCTATAGCTCTGTATTCTTATGGGTAACATAGAGATCATAACAGTTTTTATTTCTTGGGGTAGTTCTGAGAATCAGAAGGAACCAAGCATGTAGAATGCATAGCACAGTGCCTAGAATGCAAGTGTAAATAAAAAACTACTGATCTTCCTGTCTCCTTTTAATTGCATACAGTCTTCTCTGTCCTACAAATACATGACGATGAACGCAACTAGTGATAGTGTATGTTCGTTTCCACTGAGTTGTTTCCTCAAACTGTAGGAAGACACAGCTGAGTGACAAGTCATGAATGAACATTCACTTGGAAAAGCCCCTGAAGAGAGCTATGCGTCAGACCATGAGGCCACTTATGCATGGCTGACCTGAAGATATAAATGCGTGTCTCAACAGGATCAAGGCCTGTTTTTTATAACTGTAACTGCAGGCAGAGTGCACAGAAGTAAACAAATCTCTTCTCTCCCTGCAAATGACCTTGACACTCAAAAGTAAAGATGATGAGAGAGGGCATAGATCATAAACAGCATTCTTGAGCCTTAAAAATAATTCTATTAATACTCAAATAATTATCATTCCTACTGACTGTTTAGCATCTACAATTTAGCAAGTTAAAATACAAAACTATATCTTTTTATTAAAAAAAAAAAAGAGAAATAGAAAAGTCAGTTAGAAGTAGTTTCTACGAGGGTCACCAAGGAAATAGGAGTTGCCTGGTCACTATGTGACTCTGGGTGACTTTCTTCATTATCCTGGGGTTCAAGTTCCCCTTACAGAAAACAAGACAACTAGGAGGGCTTGGTGGGTTTTTTCTTTTTATATATATTTATTTTCATTTATTTATTTGGCTCCACTGGGCCTTAGTAGTGGCATGCAAGTTCTTCAGTCTTCATTGTGGCATGCAGTATCTTAAGATGCAGCATGTATACTCTTAGTTGCAGCCTGTGGGATCTAATCCCCTGATCAAAACTGGGCCCTTGACGTTGGGAGCTTGGAGTCTTAGCCACTGGACCACCGGGAAGTCCCAAGCTTTGTGATTTTCAAACCTTTTGTTGGTCCTGACACCCTTTCTTCCAATGAATGATTATGTGGAAGCTGATATGGATGAGCAGGAGTGGAGAGTCCAGGGCCCCTGTAAACTCACTACTGTCTCCAGTCCTGACCTGTAGCTCCCAAAGGGCTGCCTGGAGCACAGTTTGGGTACTCTGGCTCATAAGCTGTACCACTCTCTAACTCTGTAGGGCTTAATCATATACACTTATGGTTTATCCTTCACTCTCCGGGCCGCACAATTAGGATACACTGCTGCCTTCCAACAGGGGCAAGAAGTTCAAAACCCATTTAGAACTTGAAAATTAAGCATAGATGGCTGGATCTGCATAACTAAATCCAGGAAGTGGTAACAAATGCAGAGATGCATTGCCATGAAGAATACTCAAACCTTCCAAATAAAACCCATCAACTTGACATGTGATAGATAGGAAGTTTCAGATTTTGCTCTATGATTTCTCAGAGAACTGGTTCATCAGTCTCCTTCCTTCCCTTCCTGACTGTATCTTAGATCCAATTCAGAGGATGCTGAGCCATTAGCCGCTAGGTTGGGTCCTATTTAATGCAGCTATAAAGAAAATGTCTTTAACATTATATCCATGTCTGAAATATACAGACTCCTATTTAAAATGATAATACCACATCCAGAATTCTATAATTACTATGTAAATTCTATTTTGAGATTTTAAATTTAAGAGCTTATAATTTCTTATGGAAATAAAATTTGCAAGAATTATAAATGGATTTTGCACACAGGAAAAAGATATACTTATCTACTCTTAATAAATTCCTTGGATGAAATGCCTAACTACACAGGATATAAAATGGCCTTTGAAGACCTGGGATGTTGACAGATTCCAAAAGAAGAATAAGAAGCATCAAACCACTATTTACTTTAAATTTATAGCCACTAGTTAGCAGGGCCTTTAATCATCAAAGACACTGTGTTTCATATTCAACTTGCTGTATACACTCAACCAATTTCCCCAGCAACTGCTCTTGGAAGTTCAAGTTGAGTAAAGGACTAAAGTTTCCCACATCCACACTGCAATGTCAAAGCAACAAATGCAGAATGCCTTCCATTAGAACGCATTGTGGGTGCTCTCCAGGACAAAGGTTTGTGAGAGCCCGATGACACAGGCCACATGAGCTACCCAGAGTTTATCAAGCTAGAGTGGTACACACAAGACTGTCTCCAGGAAGTCTTTGTGATCTTGAGTTTGAGAGGTTTCTCCAAGACTATTTGCCATTAGATTTGGGCTTCCATCCTGTTTACCGTGTACTTTCTTTAAGCCCAGTAACAAAAGACAAAGGGAACATGTATCTAAGAGGCAGGGAGCTCAAGTCCATCAGCTAACTGACAGGTTCAATTCATTAATCTCTGGAGTGGACTGGTGCTGACTAGGGACACAAGAGTACATGCGAGCAGAGTGTAGCTAAGGCACTAAGGCCTGACTTAGCATAGCAACAGGCCTGACAGGAATGGCAGACGTGTTAATGAGTAGTTAGACACCAGCAGGGGCCTGTAGTCAGCTGGTTTGTTCCTGCACAGCCTTGCCAGTTGTTAAAATACTGTAATACTGCTGAAGTGAAGTGAAGTGAAGTTGCTCAGTTGCGTCCGACTCTGTGTGACCGCATGGACTGTAGCCTATCAGGCTCCTCCGTCTATGGGATTTTCCAGCCAAGAGTGCTGGAGTAGATTGCCATTTCCTTCTCCAGGGGATCTTCCTGATCCAGGAATCGAACCTGGCTCTCCTGCATTGCAGGCAGACGCTTTATCATCTGAGCCACCAGGGAAGCCCCAAGTGGTTGTTAAATATTTTGAACAAACATCGCAGACATCAGATTACACAGTCCTGAAAAGGAGGTACAGAAGCCTTGAGAGGAGCTGGCAGGAAAGTGGACCAGGACATCTCAAGGGGACTTAAACAGAGAGTATGAAGGAGACAGTATTTCAGGAGGACCTTCTTGACATGTGGGTCTTCTGCGTGATCTCCCAGGAAGTGCAGAGGGAGGGCGTTTTGTAATCCTGTGCCTGGTGGAGGTGACAAGTTGTTTGCTCCCCGGCACTTCATGGGAAGTGGCTCATCGGTCACTTCATGATAGATATCTCTGTTTATTTAGACAGAGCCTGGCCTCACCTGCCTTAGATACCCAGATGGAAACAACCATTTTTCTGACTAATACTCTAATACTAATTTTCCTGACTAATACTTCTTGGAAATCTCAGTCCTTTGCCACCAGCCTCCTGCTCCAGGGTACAGGCAGTGAGATGGCAGCTGGACGTAAAGAGATAAGGGCATAGGGCTATCCCTTCTGATTCACTCCAGCACGAGCAGTGGGGGTGCAAGTCACGGCCCAGGAATGAGGAAGAGTCTTGTGTGAGGTGAGGTGGGAGGAGGGAGAGCAGGGCCTCCTCCAGAAGCCAGGGCAGTGACAGGCGCCCAGCAAAGGCAGCTGCACAGGGTCCTTACAGAGGGAGCCAAGCCGGAGCCACACAAGCACAGCTCACAAGGACAGGGAGCGAGTCACAGGGTGGGTGTGCCCGATGCAGGTGACCCTGGTGACTGTAACTGGAAACATTTGCCCGTTCACCAGTCCCTGGAAGAACAATTTCCTGACAACACACAGAAAGAAAATGCAAACCAAGAATGAAGTCAGCTTGGGAAGTGGATGTGCTGAGGAGCTGTGACAAGATGACCGTCATAAGCACACTCACAGATACCGGCATGCAGACGGGCCAAGATTCTGACAAACGGTGAGTCCAGAGGTACTGGGCCAACACGTGGACCAGAGTCTCCAGAGGCCTGTGGAACCACAACCAGCAGAACATGCAGTGAGGGAGGAAACGCCCTCCCTCTGCACTTCCTGGGGAGATCACGCAGAAGCAATAGCAAACGCACAGCTCAGGTCAGAGCAGAGCCCCTCGGGCTGAGCACTTGAAAGCAGCGGCTCCCCCAGAGGTTGGGGCTGTCCGCCTCATGTTCAAGGCCTGGTAACACCCGGACTGCCAGTGACAACCTAAGTTTACTTTGTAGAAAATCTCACAATAGGCAGCTCTGGAATGTTTACCACAAAATAACCAGCTTTCCAGTAAGCATCCCTCAGTGATGTTAGAATGAAGTCCTTCTGTGGTAGATAAACCTGAGCCCCAGTTATTTCCCTACAGCGTAAACTATTAGATGCAGGCTGTTAAACAAACAGATGGTTGCCTCTCGTTGGACCACAGCGTACTGTCCCCCCGTTTCTTACAGGCAAGACTCGAGCTCCCATGACTTCCTTGACTTCCAGAGAGCAGATGTGAACTTTCTCAAAGGAGGAGCAGCCAAGAAACCACCTGAGGCAAGATTAAGAGGATCAGGGAAGCTCATCAAGATTAGGAGACCTGAGACACTGCACACACCCTAATCTTGTCAGCAACCAAACACTGAAGTATTGTTATAAAAGTGAAGTCCTCAGTCTGTCTTTGTGACTTTCACTCTTTGTGACCCCATGCACTGCAGCCCACCAGGCTCCTCCGTCCATGGGGTTTTCCAGGCAAGGGTACTGGAGTGGGTTGCCATTTCCTTCTCCAGGGAATCTTCCCAACCCAGGAATTGAACCCGGGTCTCCCACATTGTAGGCAAACGCTTTACCATCTGAGCCACCAAGCTTTGTTATTAAACTCCTCATCAAATCCTCTCAGGTTGGGACACATAGTTTTTGAGGCAGGAGCCTGCTGTGTCCCTCTTTGCCTAGCAAAGCAATAAAGCTTCACTTTTCTCCTCCACAGACAGGCTAAGCTATTGGCATCAGCTTCACCTAATTCGGTGTTGCCTATGACTCTCAACACTCACACTGTCATCCGTAGTCAATCTTCCAAAGTCATCCATAACCAGCCCTAAGCAATGTGTGTGGGGGGCGGGAGGGAGGGGAGTGGAGACATTTTATGTTATGATCAACTTCAGTACCAAATCCACAGGGCCTGTCTCATAATGAAATCATCATAATAATAGCATTTACTACTTATCCATTAAAAATTTTTTTTGGTTTTGAGGGTTTTCTTGTTAGTGTGTGCTGTTTTTTTGTGGGTTTTTTTTTTTGAGGGTTTTTATTTTCAAAACCTGCCATCCTGAAATTTATGTTCTAGTTGGGGGAGACAAATTAACAATAAAATACATAAGGTGCCCAACGGCACTATGGGCTATGGAAAAGAATAAAGCCATAAAGGGAAGAAGAAAGAATAAAGGGAAGGATGTGAGGAGGAAGCACCGGCAGGAGAGAGGCAAGGATGGAGCTCTCTGAAGGGTGAGCTTGGAGGGCGGCAGCCCGGGCCGGTGTGGAGGTGGGTAGGGTGGTACAAGGTATGGTCAGAAAGGCCAGGCCCAGGACCCAGAGGCATGACTCCAGGTAAGTCTTGGTCGTTGTTGTTGTAGTGGTTTTAGTCACTAGACCCCGTAGACTGTAGCCCACCAGGCTCCTCCGTCCATGGGATTCTCCAGGCAAGAATACTGGAGTGGGTTGCCATTCCCTTCTCCAGGGTATCTTCCCGACCCAGGGATCAAACCCAGGTCTCTTGCACTGCAGGCAGATGCATTACCCTCTGAGCTACCAGGGAAGGAGGTCGTGTCCAACTCTTTTGCAACCCTATGGACTGTCCCATTAATTATAGCCACAGGCTCCCTGGTGTCTTAGACAGTACAGCGTCTGCCTACAGTGTGGGAGACCGGGTTCAATCCCTGGGTCAGGAAGATCTCCTGGAGGAGGGAAAGGCAACCCACTTTGGGGGCTTCTCTTGTAGCTCAGTCAGTAAAGAATCTGCCTGCAGTGCAGGAGACCCGGGTTCAATCCCTGCGTTGGAAAGATCTCCTGGAGAAGGAAATAGCAACCCACTCCGGTAAAGATCTCCTGGAGAAGGAAATAGCAACCCACTCTGGTACCCTTGCCCGGAAAATCTCATGGACAGAGGAGCCTGGTGGGCTGCAGTCCATGGGGTCTCAAAGAGTTGGACACAACTGAGCAACTAACACTTACTTAGGCTCCTCTGTCCATGATATTTCCCAGGCAACAAAACTGGAGTGGGTTGCTGTTTCCTTCTCCAGGGGATCTTCCTGACCCAGGGACAGAACCCATGTCTCCTGCATTTCACAGCGATTGTCTACCACTGAGTCACCTGGGAAGCCCAAGTCTGGTTAAGTTTGGATTAAGTTCTGAGTCAGATAAGAAGCTACCAAGGGACTAACATAATATGACTTACATTTTAAAAGGATCCTTTGGTGTGTTAAGAAGAAACTGTAGGAGGATAGATTACATGTGGGAAAAGCTAGTTAGGAGATTTAACAATAACCCAGCAGAAGGAGTAGCAGGAACCAAGGTGTAGCAGTGGAGATGACACAGTCTAGATTTACTCTGAAGATGAATCAACAGGATTTGCTGATGGACTGGATATGAGATTAAAGAGAAAGAAAGAAGCTGAGGATGACTCCTAGGATTCTGCCTAAGTGAGCAAAAGGATGGAAGCACTTTTGTGAGTTGAGAGAGTCTCAAAGAACAGGTACATATATGTGTACATGAAGGGGTAAAGGAATCAGGAATTTGGTTTAGGGTATGTATTGTGGCTCAGCAGGTAAAGAATCCGCCTGCAATGCAGGAGACCTGGATTAGATCTTAGGGTTGGGAAGATCCCATGGAGAAAGGAAAGCCTGGAGAACTCCATGGACTGTATAGTCCAAGGGGTCACAAAGAGTTAGACAAGACTGAGCAACTTTCACTTCATTTCATGTCAAATTTGGAAACTCTAATAGAAATCTAAGCAATGACTAAAGAGAAATTCTTTTACCCAAAGCTCTGTTGCCTCATCTCCAGTACTGCTTGCTTACATTTGCCCCCCATCTCACTCCTGTTCATTTCTCCATTCTTAAACCACATCCTGAATCTCTAGCCATGTTGAAACACCTGCTTTGTTTTTTTTTTTTTTAAAGAATCACAGTGAGTGTGCTTATTGGTTGGTGACATTTAAGTACATAGTTAGTCTAAATGTCAAGCACAGAGATCCAAGCTGGAGAGAGAGATCTGGGACTCAGCAGGGCACTGAGGGCATTTAAGGCCCTGACACTGGATAAAGTCACTCAGAAGTGGTGATGACAGAGTAAAGAGCTGACGACTCAGCCCCAGGCTCTCCAACACTAAAGGGCTGGAGAGGAAGGAATCAGGCAAAAGAGACTAAAAATAAATAGACAAGTAAGGAGATGCTGCTTCCCTGGAAGCCCAATGAAGAAAGAATTCAAGAAGGAAAAAAGTCAGTGCTGCTGACAGATCAAGAAGGAGAAGGCTTAGGAACTTCCCTGGTGATCCAGCGACTAAGAATCCACTCCCAATGCAAGCAGCATGGCTTTGACCCCTGGTCAGGGAACTAGCTAGATCCCACATGCTGCAACTAAGGGTCCCATGTGCCAGCTACTAAGACCTGGTGCAGCCAAATAAATAAATATTTAAAGAAAAGAATAAGAAGAAGGCTTTTGACCTAACAATGACCTTGACAAGAGCTATTTCCATGGAGTGATGGAGCTAGAAGCCAGGGTGGAGGGTTTTAGGAGAAACACGAAACAGAGGAACTGGAAACAGCAAGTGTAGATGACTCTCTTGAGGGTTTTTCTATAGCAGAGAACAGAGGAATGAGATTATAACCAGAGGGAGATTTGGGGTTTAGGGTGGGTATTTTGTGAAGATGGGAACTATTAAAACATGTCTGTACTATCATGAGAATGACCAGTAGAGAAGAAACCCATGATGCAGGAGATTACCAGAAGTGCTGACGTTGAACAGATGAAAGTAGACAGGAAGAGAAGACTAGACAGGGACAGGTCTCTCACAGAAACAAGAGGGAAGAGGGAAGGAAGCTGATGGGTGTGGGGGTGAGAGGGTGTGCTCATTCTCTTCTGAGAGCTTCTGTTTTCTTGATGAAATAGGAAACCAAGAGCAGCTGAGAGAAAGGCTGAAGGGAGGTAATGGGGATTTGCAAAGAGAGGAGAAAATACTACAGTGACCCAGGAGGATAAACATGTTGGGGAAAAATTGTGTGATGGATGGGCAACAAGGAGGCTCCACTTGAGGTGGGAGGCTATGAATTTAAACGGAACTTGTCATGAAGATGTAGAGAAAAGGGAACCCTTATATGTTGTTGACGGGAATGTAAATTGGTGCAGTCACTAATGTGTGGAGTTTAGCCACTCCACACTAAAACAGTACGGAGTTTTCTTAAAAACCTAAAGCAAATTGTCATATGACCCAAAAATTCCACTCCTGGGTATACATCTGAAAGAAACAAAATCAGTAATTCAAGAAGATATATGTACTCCAATATTCACAGCAGCACTACTTATAATTGCTAAGATATGGAAGCAACTTAAGTGTCCATCAACAGATGAATGAAAAAAGAAGATGGAGTATGTATATACCATGGAATACTACTCAGCCATAAACAAGGACAAAATTTTGCCATTTGCAACAACATGAATGGACTTGGGGAGTATTAGGCTAAGTTAAATGTCAGGCCACTTATATACATAGCATTTAAAAAATTAAACAAACTAGTAAGAATAACAAAAAGAAACAGACACACAGATATAAAGAACAAACTAGTGGCTTACTAGTGGAGAGAAGAGGAGGAGGGGTATGATGCAAAGAGGATTAAGTGGTACAAGTTATTATGCAAAAATAAATACACTATAAGGATATACCATATAATGGGGAATATCACCAATACCTTATAACAGCTGTACATGGAGTATAACCTTTAAAAATTTTGAATCACTATGTTGTATACTTGTAACTTATATAATATTAAATGTCAACTATACTTCAAATTATTTAAAAAAAAAAAAAAAAGGAGTCTTGTCACCGTGGTGGTGTGTTAAGAGGCCCAGGAGATGGGCCTCTTATACATGAAGAGCTGGGTTTCCAAAGCCCACCATGTGCCAGGCATTATGCCTCATACACTTTGACTCTCATTATGGCTGCCCCATGAGAAGGTAGGCATTACTATCTCCATTTTACAAATGAGGGAACCTACACAGAGAGGCAAAATGATGTACCCAAACCACAGCAAAAAGCAGAACCAGAATTCAAACCAGGCAGTCTAATGCAGCACCACCACCACCCACGCTATGCAAAACAGTTGTCTCAGACTGGAGTACTCCTTTCCATTTTCATATCTTTATAACGGTTTCCAAAATAACCTTTCTTCCATGAAATGTCTAGATTTTAAATCCAACATAAACCTTTCAATGGTCACCTCAATTCAAAGCAGTTAACAGTTATTCTCTTTGGGATAAGAAGTAATGCAGAGGCAGCAGGATGGGAGGGAAAGAGGAAAGGTTAAATGAACTACAATTCTGAGCCTAGAAGAAAAAGGATAAGAAATAAGTTAGTTCTTGCTTAGAACTAAAGGAGGCTGACTGATCCCAATTACTATGTCCTAAAAATCAGAATAGATCTTCAATAAATGGTGTTGGGAAAACTGGACAGTTACATGTAGAAGAATGAAATTAGAACACTTCCTAACACCATACACAAAGATAAATTCCCAATGGATTAAAGACCTAAATGTAAGACCAGAAACTATAAAAATCTTAGAGGAAAACACAGGCAGAACACGCAATGACATAAATCAAAGCAAGATCCTCTATGACCCACATCCTAGAGTAACGGAAATAAAAACAAAAGTAAACAAGTGGGACCTGATTAAACTTTAAAACTTTTACACAGCCAAAGAAACTAAATGCAAGGTGAAAAGACAAGCCTCAGAATGGGAGAAAATAATAGCAAATGAAACAACTGACAAAGGATTAATTTCCAAAATATACAAGCAGCTCATACAACTCTATACCAGAAAAACAAACAACCCAATCAAAAAGTGGGGGAAAGACCTAAACAGACTTTTCTCCAAAGAAGACATACAGATGGCTCACAAACACATGAAAAGATGTTCAACACCGCTCATTATTAGAGAAATGCAAATCAAAACTAGAGTGAGATATCACCTCACACCGGTCAGAATGGCCCTCATCAAAAAGTCTATAAACAACAAATGCTGGAGAGGGTGTGGAGAAAAGGGAACATTCTTGCACTGTTGATACAGCCACTATGGAAGACGTATGGAGATTCCTTTAAAAACTAGGAATAAAACCACCATGCTGCTGCTGCTGCTAAGTCGCTTCAGTCGTGTCCGACTCTGTGCGACTCCATAGACAGCAGCCTACCAGGCTCCCCCGTCCCTGGGATTCTCCAGGCAAGAACACTGGAGTGGGTTGCCATTTCCCTCTCCAATGCATGAAAGTGAAAAGTGAAAGTGAAGTCTCTCAGTTGTGTCCAACTCTTCGCGACCCTATGGACGGCAGCCCACCAGGCTCCTCCGTCCATGGGATTTTCCAGGCAAGAGTACTGGAGTGGGGGTGCCATTGCCTTCTACCATAGGACCCAGCAATCCCACTCCTAGGCATATACCCTGAGGAAACCAAAATTGAAAGAGACAAATGCATCCCATTGTTCACTGCAGCACTATTTACGATAGCTAGAACATGGAAGCAACCTAGATGTCCATCAACAAATGAATGGATAAGAAGTTGTGGTATATATACACAATAGAATAATACTCAGCCATAAAAAGGAATACATTTGAGTCAATTCTAATAAGGTGGATAAACCTAGAACCTATTATACAGAGTGAAGTGAGTCAGAAAGATAAAGATAAATAGCGTATTCTAACACATATATATGGAATCTAGAAAAATGGTATTGAAGAATTTACTTACAGGGCAACAGTGGAGAAACAGACAGAAAATAGACAAATGGACATGGGGAGATGGGAGGAGAGGATGAGATGAATGGAAAGAGTAACATCAAAAGTTATACTACCATATGTAAAACAGAAAGCCAACAGGAACTTGCTGTATGGCTCGGGAAACTCAAACAGGGGCTCTGTATCAACCTAGAGGGGTGGGGTAGAGAGGGAGCTTCAAAAGGGAGGGGATATATGTATACCTATGGCTGATTTATGTTGAGAAAACTGCAAAATTCTGTAAAGCAATTATCCTTCAATAAAAATAAACTAACTAAAAAAATTCAGAACAGAACCATAAGGGAGTTTAAAAGTATTTTTTTCCCCACAGAATTCTTTAAAGACAATGACAGGCACACACCTTACTTGCTGGCAACGCGGATGATGTTGCCAGATGATGAACTCATCATCTTTACGGCCAACATTTTCTTACTGCCTGAGTGCTCTTTAAAAATACACATTTGAAAATAAATACAATTTTCCACATTAGAAAAAAATACTATTTGGGTTCCTTAATATTAAAAACAACAGTAATAATAGCACCAGAATAACAGCAACTGACTATCTATGTATGGCAAACACTATGATGGGTCCCTTATACTGTTCCCTGAGTTAAACCTACCCCACGAGGCAAGCATGCTGGTTCCCATTCTGTAGACAATTCTAGAGTTCAGAGGGGTTAAGAAATATGACCCAAGTCACATAACCAGTAAGTGGCAGAACTCTGAATCTGCGAACATCTGGGCTTGGATTAGGCAATAAACATGGAGGAGACAGGCTTACAACCAGAAATAGTCACTAACTAGGTCAAAGAACTGTCACTAAACTTAAATAACAGATTTTCAAGCAATTCAGTCAGGGAAACTTACAAAAGGGTTGTTACCTAAATTCAGAGTATATGTCATAAGAGGAACACTAAAGACACACAACAGGCCCACATGGCTATTTTCTGAAATGTTTCTTTAAATTTATTTTAATTGGAGGCCAATTACTTTACAACATTGTCGTTGTTTTTGCCATACGTTGACATGAATCACCCACGGGTGTACATGTGTTCCCCATCTTGAACACCCCTCCCACGTCCCTCTTTCTGAAATTTTAAAAGAACAAAACAAAACAAAACAATTCCACTCTCTCCCTATTGAACCAAGTGTTCCCTGCCTCTAAATGTATTTGGAGGGAGATCAGAAAGAGACTCAGACAAAAGGGCCTCCAGGAAACCACTCCTTGCCCTGGTTTCACCAGGGAGGCTGTCCTTTGAAGTCTCTCCCAACAGTTTCACTTAGATGTTTTTCTCTCCAAGACAAGGAATGATTCCTCAGAGATCCACCACTGGAAGGCAGAGAAACAAACTATCACATACGTGTATGTCAGGAGTTTTTTGTTTGTTTAATATTAGTTCTGCTTTAAACTTTGCTTCCTACCTGGATCCACATCAGAAGAGCAAGGAATAGAACAAGCCTCCTCAGAACTAAAAGCCTCACTGTTGGCCTCCTGGCTGGGTCTCTGCAACACATAATCCCTTATGTCGTAAGCTGATGGCAGGTCCAAAGCATTGCTCTCCTCTGTCTGGCTACCTGGAGCGGTCTCTTGGGTTGCCATAGTCCTGCATGAAAAAAATGATACAATTCAATATAGAAGGCATTGCATGAGAGAAGCCTCCATTACAGCCATGGCTTAAAGCACCTTAAAGGCCAAACAACAGTAGAATCAAAATAATTTACTTTCCTGTTATTAATGGTTTTCTTGTCTTCATTTTAGATCCAATATTTGTTCACTATGTCTCTCCATTATGAGAAATAAATAATTATCAGTACAGAAAGAAACCATAAATAATTTCAGCTGGAAAATGAACTGCATGTCTGATAAGGATGAAATACTGTGCAGCAGTACAATCCAAGGACTGAATAAATATTTCACAGTATGGGAAACTGTCCATGATATATTAAATGGAAAAAGATTTAAAAACTACAGGTAGGGTTTCATCCAGATTTTATAAAATATCGTGTGTGAGATGCGTGTGTATGAAATATACAAACCTATAGCTAGAAAGGGCTTCCAAGTGGCACTAATGGTAAAGAACCCACCTTCCAAAGCAGGAGACGTAAGAGATTAGGAGTTCAACCCCTGGGTTGGGAAGATCCCCTGGAGGAGGGCATCGCAACCCACTCCAGTATTCTTGCCTGGAGAATCTCATGAACAGAAGAGCCTGGAGGGCTACAGTCCATAGGACTGCAAAGAAGAGGACACGACTGAAGCAACTTAGCATGCACGTACACACCCACATAGCTAGAAAAAACAAGTCTGGTAAAAGCGAAAGTGTTAGTAGCTCAGTCATGTCCAACTCTTTGTGACCCCCTGGACTGCAGCCTGCCAGGCTCCTCAGTCCATGGAATTCTCCAGTATGCTCCATCCTAATTCTAGTGATAATTAATTCAGTGGTTTAATTCTTGGGTAGTGAGATTACAGGTGACTTGTATCTTCTTCTATAACCTTCAGACAACTGTTAACATGCCAGGCCTCGAGGATACAACGGTGAGTATGATAGATACTTCCTCTGAGTTGCTTACGTTTGGATGATCCAAACACAGAGACAGACAATGCCAACACCATGTTAAGGTGGAGAGACACCCAGAGAGGGGCAGTAGGCCTTCTGAAGGAGACTGTCCCCAGGCATGGGGCAGGCCATGGCTGGCTCCCAGAGGAAACAGCTTGGCCCACTCCAAGTAGCAAGGGGTGTTGGGAGTGTAAAGTGAGAGTCAAGGACAGTCACATATTGGTTAACTGGGAAGGGACAAACCTCTGGTTGCAGATAGATGACTATGGGACCTCTGCTCTTCCTTACCAGCTCTAGGAAGGACAGCAAGGCTTGGATTTGTCGACAACTTGGATACACACATCCTCTTGCTGAGCTCTGAAGACCTCAAAGGTGGCTTACTGGGTCCAGCATTTGGACATTTCTTGTTAAAAACTAGGTGTGCCTTACCCCACCTGGTTAATGTCTACCTGAGGAACTTTGAGCATGATAGATACTTCCTTTGAGTTGCTTACGTTTGGATGATCCAAACACAGAGACAGACAATGCTAACACCATGATAAGGTGGAGAGACACCCAGAGAGGGGTAGAGCCTTTGGAAGGCTCTTTGCCAGCCCTGCCCACCTCTCTGTAAAGTAATTATAGGCCTGGGGAGATCATGGACCCTCTGCTACTCTCTGTCTCATCAACTGTCATCAGTAAACCTTACTAAGGTCAACATTATGCCTTGTGACTGCCGTGGGCCATCAAGCACCACGAAGAGAAGACACATGGTCAGATCTGCAGATCTGGCAGCCGAACAGCAACAGATGTGCAGGGCCTAAGTAAGCCCAGTGGCAGGCAATTTCAGAAGCAACAGGAATTCAATCACCTGCTGTGGTCCCAGGGAGGAAGAGCATGTGAATGAGGGCAGGACACTAGCAGCCAAGAGCAGAGGGCAGGTTAAGAACATATTTAGGAATAGAGATGAGTGTCAAACTTAATAACTAAATGGATAAAGGGGCTAAAGAGGAACCAAGAGTCAACAAGGAATGACAGCTTCAGTGATGGGGCTATATTATCAGTTGACTTAGAGCAGAGAGGAGAAACACAGGCTTGGGAGGAGGCAGTATTCCAAATTATGGAATACTATCCAGCTGTCAAAATGACAGTCAGAATTTGAAAGATGTATGTCTGAATGACAGAAGCAATTTCAGAATAACATGAACAGTATACTAATATGAGAAGTTGACATTTATTGAGTGCTTACTGGATGCCAGGCACTGTGCTAAGAGCTTCCTCCACAACAGTCCTATGAGGCAGGCAACCTTATTACATATCACCCTCATTTACAGTCAGATAGTCAGTCCCCAAACACAGCAGAAGCAGAGCAACTCACCCAAGGAAACCTGTGTAGAAAGCATCAACCTAGGATGAACCCAGCTCCAAGACCTGCCAGCCTTCTGTGCCTGCAGAGCCTCCTGACTGCAGCCCAAGCTACCACCTGATCAGGCAAAAATAGGGAGGTATAAAAACAAATCAACAGAGACATGGCAAGGTCATTCTTGTCTGAGGGCACCCAGTCACATGCCATTGTGGACATTCCTTCAGGCAGACCGTGAGCCAAGACATCAGCCGATTGTTTCTGAAAGGAGTGATCAAGGTTCCCAAAGAAGTAAGAACATCCTGTCTTTGCACAGGTGCTGAATTAGCCTACTAAGCCTGAAGTTTCAGCAAACCTATCTGCTGCAGGCATCTGTGGCTCCTCCTGCTCTCATCTTACCAAACACTGCTCTAGAGGCTTCTGGAAGGGAACAAGCAGGTCAGTGAATGACAACCAAGTATCCTGCCTGCCTACAAAGGTGCCTTGGAATCAGCCAAGGGTCTCCTGCATTGCAGGCAGATTCTTAACCAACTGAGCTATCAGGGAAGCCACATATATACAATGTAATATTCTGCCATATAAAAGAATAAATCTTGCCATTTGCAGCAATGTGAATGGACCTAGAGGGCATTATAAATGAAATGAGTGGGAGAAAGACAAATACTTTATGATCTCTCTTATATGTAGAATCCAAAAAGCTTTATATGTATATATATATTCACATGTGGCTTCCCTGACAGCTCAGTTGGTTTTGGTTTTGGATTTAAAAATCACTGCCAAGACTGATATCATCTCTATTTTCTTATAGGATTTTTACTGTTTTAGGTCTTAAATTCAAGTCTTTAATCCATTTGAGTTAATTTTTGTGTATAGTGGTCCAGTTTCATTTTTTTGCATGTGGCTGCCAATTTTCCCAGCACTATGTATTGAAAAGACTATCCTTTCCCCATTGAATATGCTTGTCTCCTTTATCATAAACTAACTGATCATGTATGTATAGGTTTATTTCTGAACTCTCTATTCTGTTCTACTGATTTATGTGTCTGTTTTTATGCCAATACCATACTGTTTTAATTATTATAGCTTTGTAATATAAATCAGGAGCATGATACCTGCAGCTTCGTTCTCAAGATTGCTATGGCTATTCAGCATTTTTCATAGTTCCACAAATTTTAGTGTTTTGTTGTTGTTTTATTACTGTGAAAAATGTCATTGGGATTTTGATAGATATTGCATTGAATATGCATATTGTTTGGGGTAGCATGGACATCTTAATATTAATTCTTTCAATCCATGAGCACAGAATCTTTCCATTTATTTGTGTCTTCTTTAATTTCTTTCATTAATATCTTATAGTTTTCACTATACAGATCTTTCATCTTCTTGGTTAAATTTACTCCTAGGTAAAAACAAAAAAATTTAAGAAGAAAATTTATTTCAAGGTATTTTATTCTTTTTGATGCAAGTGTAAATGGGATTGTAGTCTTAATTTCTCTTTCCAATAGTTCACTACGTAACAGATTTTTTGGTGTTGATTTTGTATCTCACAACTTTGCTGAATTTATTAGTTCTAATAGTTTGTTGATGGAGGTTTTAGGGTTTTCCATTCATAATATCATGTCATTTGCAAACAGTGACAGTTTTACTTATTTTCCAGTTGAGATTCCTTTCACTTCTTTTCTTGCCTAATTGCTCTGGCTATAACTTCCAATACTATGGTGAATAGAAGTGGCAAGTGGAGCCATCATTGTCTTGTTCCTGACCTTGGCTGTGGGCTTGTCACACATGGTCTTTGCCTAGATTTCACAATTAACATTTTACTATGATTCTCTATTTTAGATGCAGCTATCCAACCCTCTATTACAATTCACCTTATTTTTATACATATTTCCATTTAAAAATTGATAACAATGAAAGCTTCTGAGGGGGATGCTTCAGATATAATCAGTTTGCATTTCAAAAGCTCACTCCGTCAGCTGAGTGACACATGAATCAGAGGACAGTAAACATGAAGCAGGGAACACAGCTAGAAGGATCTGCAGAAACGTCCTAAGGTATGCAGGGGCTCTGGAGCTGCAGAGACAGATCTCACTTTTTAGCTGTCATCCTGGGCACGTCACTTAACCTCAGTTTCCTCATCTATAAAAACGGTTGTCATAAGAATTATACTGGTGGCTCAGAGGTTAAAGCATCTGCCTGGAATGCGGGAGACCCGGGTTTGATCCCTGGGTTGGGAAGATCCCCTGGAGAAGGCAATGGCAACCCACTCCAGTACTCTTGCCTGGAGAATCCTATGGAGGGAGGAGCCTGGTGGGCTACAGTCCATAAGGTCACAAAGAGTCAGACACGACTGAGCAACAAACTACTACGACAACTACTAACTACTATGCACATAAAATACTTAGTATCGTCTGTGCGCTCAACCATGGCTAGCTCCAAGAAGTAAAAATAGTAATAATTAAAAAACAAATCATAAGCTTCTCTCTTCCCAGACTATCACCAGCCCATTTGCCCCTCTATTGCCCTTTCTGCAACCATCTTGCTTCTTTCATTCTTTACCAGTATATTCTACAGTCTACAATCTTATTAATACCCTGATCTTCCCCACCCTGCCCATCCTATCTTTTCTTCAACTATCTACCTACTGGACATGAGAGTCATCAAACAGGTGAGGGCAGACTGACTCACTCTAAGTATCTGAGTACCCACATATAATGGGGTGTCTGGCCAAATAAATCCTGAGATCTGAGTACCCACATATAATGGGGTGTCCGGCCAAATAAATCCTGAGATGTTTATCTCATAACTTCCTCTCAGTCCCCTGCTTTTGAATAATATTTACTTATTTGGATGCCCCAGGTTTTAGTTGCTGCATGTGGAATCTAGTTTCCTGACCAGTGATCAAACCCAGGCCCTTTGCATTGGTGGCACAGAGCCTTAGCCACTGGACCAAACGAAAGTTCCTCAACACTTTCATGTTTTCCTGAGTGAGTGAGTGAAATCGCTCAGTCGCGTCCAACTCTTTGCAACCCTGATGGACTGTAGTCTATCAGGCTCCTCCATCCACAGGATTTTCCAGGCAATAATATTGGAGTGGGTTGCCATTTCCTTCTCCAGGGTATCTTCCCAACCTAGGGACTGAACCCGGATCTCCCTCATTGTAGACACACACTTTACTATCTGAGCTACCAGGGAAGTCCTTATGTTTTTTCTACTCTTCTTCAACTGGACCCTCCCCATCACTCTCACAACTTTCTCTTCATTTCAATAGATCATCTTACTGCCCAACTGACAAGGAAACAGAATCCAGCAGAGGAACTTCATCTCCATCAAAACATAATAAAGGCTCCCATATCTGTGCTCAGTCATGTCCAACTCTTTGCAACCCCATGGACTTGCAAGGTGCTTCTGTTCATGGAATTTTTCCAGGCAAGAATACTAGAGCAAGTTGCCATTTCCATTTCCAGGAATCTTCCTGACCTAGGAATCAAACCTGGGTCTCCTAAATTGCAGACAGATTCTTTACCATCTGAGCCAAGCTGTCCCTTGTGTGGCAAAGGCCAACCACTATACCTGGGCTTTAGATTCAACTCTCTGGACCTTTCCAGAAGCCTTAAGTGATGATAATCCCTTCTCTGGCTTCTATTTCACTGGATCTTCACTTACACTTTTAAATCGCTCCCATTTTCAATAAAAAAAACTGGTATGTAAAAGAATGTCCTTATTCTTTGGACATGGTACCCAAATATTTTAGTTTTAGAGAAACGTGATGTCTGCAACATATTCATTTATATTTTTGTTGTTGTTCAGTCGGTCAGACTTGTCTGACTCTTTGTGACCCCATGGACTGCAGCATGCCAGGCTTCCTTGTCCATCACCAACTCCTGGAGTTTGCTCCATGAGTTTGCAAACTCATATCCGTTGAGTCCATAATGCCATCCAACCATCTCATCCTCTGTTGCCCTCTTCTCCTTCTGCCCTCAATCTCTCCCAGCATCAGAGTCTTTTCCAATGAATCAGCTCTTCACATCATGTGGCTGAAGTATTGGAGCTTCAGCTTCAGCATCGGTCCTTCCAATGAATATTCAGGGTTCCTTTTCCTTTAGGATTGACTAGCTTGATCTCCTTGCTTGATCTCCTTTTCCTTTAGGGTTGACTGCTTGATCTCCCCTATCCAAGGGACTCTCAAGAGCCTTACAAATAGCTGAGAAAAGAAGAGAAAGTGAAAAGGCAAAGGATAAAACATATACCCATCTGAATACAGAGTTCCAAAGAATAGCAAGGAGAGATAAGAAAGCCTTCTTAAGTGAACAGTGCAAAGAAATAGAGGAAAGCAACAGAATGGAAAACACTAGCGATCGCTTCAAGAAAATAAGAGATACCAAGGGAACATTTCATGCAATGATGGGCAAAATAAAGGACGGAAATGGCAAGGACCTAACAGAAGCAAGAGGTATTTAGAAGAGGTGGCAAGAATACACAGAACTATACAAAATGATCTTAATGACCTGGATAACCACAATGGTGTGGTCACTAACCTAGAGCCAGATACCCTGGAGTGTGAAGTCAAGTGGGCCTTAAGAAGCATTAATATGAACAAAGTTAGTGGAAGTGATGGAATTCAAGCTGAGCTATTTAAAATCCTACAAGATTATGTTGTTAAAGTGTTGTACTCAATATGCCAGCAAATTTGGAAAACACAGCAGTGACCACAGGACTGAAAAAGTCAGCTTTCATTCCAATCCCAAAGAAGGCAATGCCAAAGAATGTTCACACTACCCACAATTACATTCATTTTGCATGCTAGCAAGGTAATGCTCAAAATCCTTCAAGCTAGGCTTCAACAATATATGAACTGAGAACTTCCAGATATATGTACATGTATAAGAGAGAGAATGATAAAGTAAATGGGGCAAGTGCAGCCAACTGGTGAATCTGGAAAATGTTATTTGAGAGTTCCTTGTACCAGTCTTGCAATTTTCTGAAAGGGTAAAATTATATCAGTATGAAAAGTTGTCAAGAAAGTAAAGCAAAAAGAAAACCTTTGACACCTGCCTTCCTTACAGCCAATCTCCTCTCACTTCCACAGACTTCTCAGGAGTCTAGAATTGGCTCATTTCCTCATCTCCACCAACTCAATCTCTCCACCATAACTTCTAGAAACTCCTTCTGACATTCTTTCTTTACTTTTCAGGAAGCCATTCATCGGACTGACATCTCATCTCTGCCTGCTCTGTGGTTCATCTTCCATCTCCAGCTGGACTTCTTCAAGGATCAGTCCAAGGCTTTCTCCTCTTCTTTACTCCTCTGAAATGTTAGTTACCACTCAGAAATGTCTAGTCTAGTTCCCCAACCTCAGAATCCTTTCTATCAGGTTTTCCAACAAGCCCTGCTTCTTCCCACTGAACCTATCCTTCCTTCTTGTAGATAACTATTCTAAAAAATGGAAGAGGAGGGAACACTTCCAAGTTTACTCTATGAGCCCAGTATTATCCTAACACCAAAACTAGACAAAGACATCACAAGAAAACTATAGACCAATATTATGAATACATACAAAACTAGCAACATATAAAAGGATTATACTCTGTGATCAAGCAGAACTTACCCCAGAAATGCAAAGATACTTTAACATCTGCAAATCAATCAATGTAATACACTATAATAGAACAAGGGACAAAAACCACAACAGTCACACACACACACACACACACACACACACAATAATTTGACAAAGTCAAATACCCACTCACAATCAAAACACTCAACAAGCTAGGAATAGAAGCGAACATCCTCAGTCTGATAAAGAGCAATTTTTCTTTTTCTGGCCACTCCTTTCAGCATGTACAACTTCCCCTAACCAGGGACCAAACCCATGCCTCCTAGCCACTGGACCACCAGGGAAGTCTTAAAGGGCATTTCTTTTTTTTTTTTTCTAAAGGGAATTTTTGAAAACCTGTAGCTAGCATGGAACTTCATGGTGAAAGACTGAATGCTTTTGCATTAAGAATGGCAACAATATTAACTGCTTTCATCATTTCTATACAACATTGTACTGAAGGTTTTAGCTGCACAATTAGGCAAGAAATGAAATAAAAATTTTCCAGATAGGACAGAGAAAAGTAAAACTATTTCTATTAGCAGAAGACATGATCTTATGTATAGAAAGTCCCAATGAATCTACTTAAAAAAAAACTAGTAGAATAACTAAACAAGTTAACTGAGGTTGCAGGATACAAGATCAACACAGAAAAATCATTTGTATGTATATACACTAGCAGTAAACAATCTAAAAATGAAATTAGGACTTCCCTGGTGGTCCAGTGGTTAAGAATTTGTCTGCCAATGCAACGATACAGCTTTGACCCCTGGTCCAAGAAGATCCCACATGCCTTGGGGCAGCTAAGCCTTTGTACCACAACTACTTAGCCTGTGCTCTAGAGCCCATGTTCTACAACAAAAGAAGTCACCACAACGAGAAGCCCATGCACTACAACTGGAGACTAGCCCCAACTCGTTGCAACTAGAGAAAGCCCAGGCGAAGCAACAAAGACCCAGTGCAGCCAAAGATAAACAGAATAAACAAAAATAAATTGTAAAAAGACAAAAATAAAATAATAATATAATTTCATTTACAAAAGCATAAAAAAAATAAAATACAGTAGCTCAACCAGTAAAGACTCTGCCTGCAATGCAGGAGACCTGAGTTCTATTCCTGGGTTGGAAAGAACCCCTGGAGAAGGAAATGGCAACCCACTCCAGTATTCTTGCTTGGAGAATCCCATGGACAGAGGAGTCTGGTAGGCTCCATGAGTCCATGAGGTCTCAAGAGTTGGACACAACTTAGCAACTAAACTACCATACATTTAACAAAAAATATGTAAGGCATGTACATTGAAAACTATTTTGAAATGTTGCAAGAAACTAAAGATCTAAGTGAATGGAAAGACATCCTATGTTCACAGAATAGAACACTTACTATTTTAAAATGACAATATTGCCCAAACTGATGTATGGATCAATACAATTCTTACAAAATCTGTTGGCTTTTTCTAAAATTTGCAGATGCTGACAAAACTATTTCAAAAATTCATATGGAAATGCAAGGGGTCCATAAAGCCAAACAATCTTAAAAACAAAGAACACGAAGTTATAGTATCCATACTTTTCGATTTCAAAACCAACTACAAACAAACAAACCACCAACTACAAGCTTCGGTAATCAAGGCTGTAGGATTGAAATAAGGACAGTCATAGAGGTCAATGTAATAAAATTGAGAGTTTTGATGTAAAATTTTATATTTATGGTCAACTGATGGTCTCCAGCATGCAAGACAATTCCATAGGACAAAAACAGTCTTTTCAACACTGAGACAACTGGATATCCATATACAAAAAAAAGGTAAAATAGCTCAAGTACTTTGGAAAACAGTTTAGCAGTTCCTCAGTTGTTAGAGTTACACTTGGATCAGGCAATTCCATTCCTAGGTATCAATATATATGTTCAAGAGAAATAAAAACATGTGTCTGCACAAACTGTACACAGATGCTCATGTGTGCATGCATGCTCAGTTGCTTAGTCATATTTGACTCTTTTGAGACCCCACGGACTGCAGCCCACCAGGCTCCTCTACTCATGGGACTTTCCAAGCAAGAATACTGGAATGAGTTGTTATTTCCTCCTCCAGGGGATATTCTCTACCCAGGGAGCAAACCTCGTCTTTTAAGTTGCCTGCATTGGCAGGCAATTTCTTTACCAACGAGCCACCTCAGAAGCCCCCACAGATGTTCACAGCAGCTTTATTTATTAGAGCTAAAAAGGGAAATAATCCAAATATCCATCAACTGCTGAATGGGTGAATAAAATGTGGAGGGCACTAGTGGTAAAATGTCTTATGGCAGGAAAAAAAAAGGAGAGAGAGAGAGAGAAACTAAAGAGCCTCTTGATGAAGGTGAAAGAGGAGAGGGAAAAAGCTGGCTTAAAACTCAACATTCAAAAAAAGAAGGTCAGGGCATCTGGTCCCATCACTTCATGGCAAATAGACGGGGAAACAATGGAAAGAGTGACAGACTTTATTTTCTTGGGCTCCAAAATCACTGTAGAAGATGACTGCAGCCATGAAATTAAAATTTCATTCTTCCTTGGAAGAAAAGCTATGACAAACCCAGACAGCATATTAAAAGGTCAGAACATCAGTTTGCCGACAAAGGTCCGTCTAGTCAAAGCTATGGGTTTTCCGGTAGTCATGTATGGATGTGAGAGTTGGACCATAAAGAAGGCTGAGCACCGAAGCATTGATGCTTTTGAACTGTGGTGTTGGAGAAGACTCTTGAGAGTTCCTTGGACTGCAGAGAGATCAAATCAGTCAATCCTAAAGCAAATCAACCCTGAATATTCATTGGAAGGATTGATGGTGAAGCTGAAGCTCCAATACTTTGGCCACCTGATGCAAACAGCTAACTCATTAGAAAAGACCCTGATGCTGGGAAAGATTGAAAGCAGGAGGAGAAGGAGAGAACAGAGGAGGAGATGGTTGGAAGGTATCACTGACTCAATGGATATGAGTTTGAACAAACTCTGGGAGATGGTGAAGGACAGGCAAGCCTGGCGTCCTGTGGTTCATGGGGTCGCAAAGGGTCAGATATGACTGAGCGACTGAAGGACAACAACTAGTGGTAAAGAACTCGCCTACCAATGCAGGAGATGTAACAGATGCTGATTCAATCCCTGGATGGGGAAGATCCCCTGGAGAAGGCCATGGCAAACCACTCTAGTATACTTGCCTACAGAATCCCATTGATAGAGAAGCCTAGTGGGTTATGGGACATAGGGTGGCACTGAAGCAACTTAGCAAGAACACACACATATGAATATAAGGAATATTTTTCTGCAGTAAAGGAATTAAGTTCCAATACATGCTAGCACAAGAACAAACTTTTAAAACATTATACTTGGTGAAAGAAGCTACTCAAGAAAGACCACACATTGTATGATGGCATTTATATCAAATATGCAAACAAAAAGAGACAAAAAGTAGACTAGTAATTGCCTAGGACTCTAGGGCCTCAGAAGGAGGCCCTTCTCAAAGGAGAGTGACTGCTAACTGATAACAGGGTTTTTCTTAGAAGTGATGAAAATATTCTAAAATTAGACTGTGAAGACGGATGCACAATCCTGGGGGTATATGAAAAACCACTAAATTTTACACTTTAAATAAGCAAATTTTATAATATGTGAATTATAGTTTGGAAAGATTATTTTAGAATAAAGAACCAAAGCTCATCTAGACACAATGCACGCAAATTCTGGGGCTTCCACAAAGGGCTGGCTGCAGAGGCAGTGCCGGAGAAGGCAATGGCACCCCACTGCAGTACTCTTTCCTGGAAAATCCCATGGACGGAGGACTCTGGTAGGCTGCAATCCATGGGGTCGGTAGGAGCTGGACTCGACTGAGCGACTTCACTTTCACGCAATGGAGAAGGAAATGGCAACCCACTCCAGTGTTCTTGCCTGGAGGATCCCAGGGACGGGGGAGCCTGGTGCGTTGCTGTCTATGGGGTCACACAGAGTCGGACACGACTGAAGCGACTTAGCAGCAGCAGCAGAGGTCGTGCAAGGTGGGGGTAGGAGGGGTTTGGGAACTTGCCAGGGAAAGCGGCCATAACTTCCCAATTATGAAAGAACGGTTTCCTAATTGCCTAGAGAATCTCCGCGATGCCTCGCGGCAAGGCCCCCTCCCTCCTCCCTCCCTCCTCTCAATCGAAAGCCTTCAAGAATCCACAGAGAAAACTGGCCCAGAAAAGTCGCCAAGTCCCAGATGCACTCACCACCGGGCAGTAGCTGCAGTCTGGAACCGGAAGCGGTCGCGCCACGTTTGTTATGGGAAAAGCGAGGTTTGAAAGGAAGTCACCAGAACCATCTTTACTTAGGGCAGGGAAGAAAGGGGAAAGGCAATTACAGGCATCTTGACTGAGGGCAGTGGCCCTGTCGATGATGCGTCCCTGGAAGGAGTAGTTTGTTCAATTTCTAGAGATTTATTGATCAATGTGCTTGAAAGTGAAAGTCGCTCAGTCGTGTCCGACTCTGCGACCCCATGGACTATACAGTCCGTGGAATTCTCCAGCCCAAAATACTGAGATGGGTAGCCTTTCCCTTCTCTAGGGGATCCTCCCAACACAGGGATCAAACCCGGTTTCCCGCATTGCAGGGGGATTGTTTACTGGCTGAGCTATAAGGGAAGCCCAAGAATACTGGAATGGGTAGCCTATCCCTTCTCCAGCGGATCTTCCCGACCCAGGAATCAAAACTGAGGTCTTCTGCAATGCAGGCAAGTTTTTTTTTTTTTACCAAATGAGTTATCAGGGAAGCCTGGTGTGCTTGGTGGACAGGAAATGGCATAGGAAAAATGTTTTAAATTTTTAAAAATCTGAATGCCTATGTTAAAAAAAAAAGTGGAGTGAAATTAACAAAAAGAATGTTAATATTTCAACATGTTGCATTCAAGTAGCTCTACACAACTGCCAGAATTGCAGGATCGTGCAAAAGACAAATGAGAGTTATTGTTCCATTCCATTATCTCCTTGAAAGCATTCTGTGCACTCACAGCCTCCTATAGATGCCTACACTGGGATTTGTTGTTTAGCAGCAAAGTCGTGTCCAACTTTTGAGACCCCACGCACTGTAGCTCACCAGGCTCCTTTGTCCATGGGATTTCCCAGGAAACAATACTGAAGTGGGTTGCCATTTCCTTCTCCAGAGGATCTTCCTGACCCAGGGATTGAACCTGAGTGGCAGGAGGATTCTTTCCCACTGTATGTTGAGATAGAACCCTGTAAATTAGGAGTCCTACACTTGTGAAAAATTTAAATAACGCTATCTAATCACTGTCAGATACCTTGAGCTTACCACAGGTAAGCTGGCTGATGTAGTGACCTTTTGAAGGTAAATTTAAAGATACAATTAGAAGTAAAACTAATTGAGAACTTTCCTTCACAGTCAGACAAATCTAACACAGCAACTGTTATTTTACTTTTACTTCCAGCTTTGTACTTTGATAATCAGTGTACAATTTTGATTTTCACATTTTTCTATGTAATATATTGGCTCATAAAAACCACTCTTCCAAAGTAGCATGATAGAGCGTGATTAAAGAAACCCTGGAATGCTCAAACCCCTCTCTGAATATGCATGTACCCTTAACTTTAAAATTCCTTGATTCCCCTCCTCTCCATTTTAGAAATGATAAACTCAAATATAATTGAATGAAATTAATTATCTGATGGTGCAACCATTAAAAATGATTTTAAAAATAAAAGGAAATTCTGGATCATGCACTGCATTGTCATTTTCATGTCTCTTTCGTCTCCTTTAACCTCTGTTTCTCTGTACACAGATGTTTGTGCATCTTCTTTGTATTCTTGGCATTGATTATTATTATTTTTTTTTACCATGCTAGGTCTTCATGGCTGCATGTGGACTTTCTCTAGCTGGAGATCTAGTGGAGATCAGGAGCTGCTCTCTAGTTGCAATGTACAGGCTTCTCACTGGGTGGCTTCTCTTGGTGCACAGCACAGGCTCTGAGCATGCTGGCTTCAGTAGCTGCAGTTTGCTGGCTCTAGAGTGTAGGCTCAGTAGTTTTGGCCCAAGTGCGTAGTTGCTCCTCAGTGTGTGGAATCTTCCCAGACTAGAAACTGAACTGGTGTTCTCTACATTGCAAGGTGGACTCTTAACCACTGGATCACCAGGGAAACCCAGCATTGACATTTTCGAGGAGTACAGGTCAGTTGTGTTGTAAACTGTCCCTCAGTCTGAGTTTGCCTGATGCTGCCACCATGTTCTCAATGGTGCTGAACACTGCTGATCACTCTCGTCCTCTGGAAAGTCCTTGTCTCTGAGTTTCCCAGATAACACCTTCTCCCAGTTTTTCTCTTTCCTCTCTCAATCATCTAAATCTCCTTTACAAACTCTTTCTCTTCAGTGGAACCTCTCTCAGGGTTCTTGAATCTCCTCTTTTCTCTCCTGTGCAGATGACGCCCAAACCTATCAGCCAGTCTTGTTCTGAGATTCAAGTTAACGTATTCTCCAGCACCTTTATCTCAACCTCCAACACCTCCCAAACAACCTGCTCTTGTTACCCCAAAATTGGATTTGTCTCTTGGTGGATATCAAACCAAAAGATACAACCAAGACAAAAATCAGAAGGAAGGATTGATTACTTTCAGTGAGTTAGGAGAACACCTGGAGTCTTTCCCAAGTAGTGTCTCCCTGAACAGCAAAATTAAGGAATTTTTAAGTTAAGAGTACATGCGTATTCATGAAGGGGTTTGAGTAGAGGAGAATTCAACATAGAATTGAGGAGAAGGTCCCAAGTTGCTTTTTACAAAAATATTTATTTGTTTATTTGGCTGCCCCAGGTCTTGGTTGCAGCATGTGGGATCTAGTTCCCTGCTCAGAGATGGGACCTGGACCCCTTGCATTGGGAGCATGGAGTCTTAGCCACTGGATCACCAGGAAGTCCCCCAATTTTCATTGATTGAAGTCAGAAAGGTCAGTAAAAAGCAATATCTTCATCCATTAGTTTCTAATAGATCTGGTGGTTGAGTGCTGGGGCAGGGGGTGAATTCTGCAAAATAGCTCAAGAAATTGCTTTAGGCTAATTTTTAACATTGAAACAGAATAAGAGTCTTTACAACAGATTTATTGTCTTTGTTATTGTTACTTTTCTTGAGTGGTAATAATAATTTGTTCCTGCATTCTTTTTCCCCTTAATATCATTAATTTATGATTCTTGTTCAAGGGTAAGCTTTCATCCAGACTTAAATCACTAAATGGCTTGGGCCAAAAGTGGTCTTCTCTTGTGTTAAGAAAGCCCTGTTTGGGTACCGCAACCCACTCCAATGTTCTTGCCTGGAGAATCCCATAGACGGAGAGGCCTGGTAGGCTACAGTCTATGGGGTTCTACAGTCTATGGGGCTACAAAGAGTTGGACACAACTAAGCAACTAACACAGAGAAGGCAATGGCACCCCCACTCCAGTACTCTTGCCTGGAAAATCCCATGGATGGAGGAACCTGGTGGGCTGCAGTCCACGGGGGGTTGCTAAGAGTCGACACGACTGAGCGTCTTCACTTTCACTTTTCACTTTCATGCATTGGAAAGGGAAATGGCAACCCACTCCAGTGTTCTTGCCTGGAGAATCCCAGGGATGGGGGAGCCTGGTGGGCTGCCATCTACGGGGCTGCACAGAGTCGGACACGACTGAAGCGACTTAGCAGCAGCAGTAGTAGTAAGCAACTAACACACACACACACACCCCCATCTGCTTACACTCCCACACCAGAATCTCCTGTTTCAGTGAGTCAAACCATTTAGTTGCCAATGACAGAAAAATTTTCTCCTTCTTTGTCAACATGTTTCATATCCATCAGGAATCAAAGCATCTTGCAGATTCTTTCTCTTAAAGATCTATTGACTAGATCTTAATTCTCTTCATTCTCATTGCAACTTTCTCAGTACAGCTCACCTGTATGGTGGTAGTGTTAGTCGATCAGTGTCCTACTCTTTGTGATCCCATGGACTCTAGCCCACCAGACTCCTCTGTCCATGGAACTCTCCAGACAAGAATACTGCAGTGGGTAGCCATTCTCTTCTCTGGGGGATTTTCCCAACCCAGGCATCGAATCTATATCTCCCGAATTGCAGGCGGGTTCTTTACCATCTGAGTCACCAGGGAAGTATCCACTACCTGTATGACAAAAGCTTTCCATCTCCCCTGAAGCTTGTTTTCTTTTCTGTTTTTTCTCTTGTTGGCTGTACTGCACACCACAAGTCCTAACCACAGGACTGCCAGGGAATTCTCCAGATTTTTGTTTTTCTTTTTAAGCAATATCTATTTATTTCTGGCTGTGCTGGGTCTCTGTTGCTGCTCATGGGCTTTCTCTAGTTGTGGCAAGCAGGGGATATTCTCTAGTTGTGTGTAGGCTTCTCGTTGCAGCGGCTTCTGTTGTTGCAGAGTATGGGCTCTAGCAAGCAGTTGTGGCGCTTAGGCTCAGTAGTTGTGATACAAGGGCTTAGTTGCCCTGTGGCATATGGGATCGTCTCCAACCAGGGATCAAACCTGTGTCCCTCACATTGGCAGGCAGATTCTTAACCACTGGACTAGGGAAGCCCAGAGTTTTCTTTTTAAAGCCCAGTTTTTCTTTTAATCACCTCACTCTCCTCCCCTCAGGCTAACACTCAAACTTCTTAACCAGACTTAGAGGATTCTTTACTTCCTATTGGTGGTGGTGGTTTAGTCACTATGTCCAACTCATTGCAACTCCATGGACTGTAGCCCCCCACCTCCTCAGTCCATGGGGTTTCCCAGCTAAGAAGTGGGTTGCCATTTCCTTCTTTAGGGGATCTTCTCGACCCAGGATTGAACTCGGGTCTCTTGCACTGCAGGCGGTCTCCTGCTTGGCAGGTGGATTCTTTTCCGAGTCAGCCACCTGGGAAGTCTTACCTCCCATTACTATCCCCCAACCCTCCACCTATACACGATTTTCTTTTCCTTAAATACTCTATGCTTGCTCTTTCTTGTTCTGCGGTCTCCAAGTCCTTTCTGACTTTTGTGACTCCATGGACACCACTCCTGCCTCTGAGCTTTTTATATCCATGCAGTTTCCTCCTTGGGAACACTCCTCTCTCCTTTTGTCTCTGTCATGCTTCTGAGTTCAGAAGGAGAAGGGGGTGACAGAGGATGAGATGGTTGGATGACATCACCAACTCAATGGATGAGTCTGAGCAAACTCCAGGAGATGGTGAAGGACGGGAAGCCTGGCATGCTGCAGCCCATGGGGTCACAAAGAGTCGGACATGACTTAGTGACTGAACAAAAGCAACAATGTTTCTGAGTTCAGCTTTAGGAAATTCTTTCAGGAAACCTTCTCTGACTTGTCAAATATGAGTTTGTAATCCCTTTCAGGAAAGCCCCCTTTCCTCCATTTACCCTCATGTTTCGCTCACTAGACTATAAGTGCCTTGAGGGCAAGTACAATACTACCATGTCTATTTCATACTTTTGTCCAGACACCCGCCTAATGACTCACATGAAAGTGCTCGAGAAAGTGCTATTCTATGCAGGAATAACTAAGTCTCTTCCCAGGTCTCTCCTCCATCCCCCTCCCACGCCACCCCCACTCAACCCTTACCTCCTCCAAGAAGTCTAAAAACATGACTTCTCTCTGACCCTGTATCAGTAAAACAACACTTGGAGCCTCTTGTCACTGTCACTCTTTCCCTGAAAAACAAGTTTGTTCACTGATAAACTAGCTCTTATTTATCGCTACTCTCTAGGTGCAGTGCGTCGGCTTCCCATTGCAGTGGTGGAGCACGGGCTGGGCAGGTGAGCTTCAGTAATTGTGGCACACAGGCTTAGCTGTGCCAAGGCATGTGCCTCAGTTCCCAGACAAGGATCAAACCCATGTCCCCTGCATTGGCAGATGTATTCTTTTATCTATTGCACCACCAGGGAAGCTCAAGATTTATCTTTCTAATGGGAGCGATTTCCTGGAGCAAATTTCTGAAGTCTGGAGTGACTTTCTTTGCCATATAGCATGGCTCAGGCCATCCTTCCAGTTGGTCAGTGCACAGGAAATGAAACTGATCAAAGTCATCATCAAAACAAAATAGTTAATAATTGAGACCTTCAATCTGCACAGGTAACAAAATAAATTACCACATTACAAAAGGGCCAAAAGAGAGAGTTTTTTTGCCATTGACAGTACAATGACTGGGTAATGATTTATGTCACAGTCTGATGAAACTCTTATATTTCATAGTTGATTTTTCTGCCATCAGCTAAGCTACTTCAGCCAAATCTCTTTCAGCAGAAAGTCTTTCAAAGTAGAATAATATTATTTGCAATGATCTTATTTCTCCCTATCATTCTGAACCTTGATCTAATTGTTCTTCCTTCTGGGGATTTAGCTTTAAACTAGAGCTCATCTTGCCTTGGAGAAAGAAGAAAGGAAACCTTACTTTAAGGGTTAAGTAATTGATGAAATTCAAGGTATCTTACTGTTTTTCAGTCATGTAGTGTTATAAAGCCGTAATTAAGCAGTAAGTTGATAACCAAGAAAAGAATATCAGATAGATAATTCCCTGACTAGATTGTAAGATCCATAAAGGTGGAGGTGTGGGCTTTCTTTTCCAATGAATACCCAGCACCAGACAATGTGTCACTCCGTACCTTTTGGGAAGGTTATATAATGAACATTGGGCTTCCCTGGTGGCTCAGAGGTTAAAGCGTCTGCCTCTGATGCGGGAGACCCGGGTTTGATCCCTGGGTCAGGAAGATCCCCTGGAGAAGGAAATGGAAACCCACTCCAGTATTCTTGCCTAGAGAATCCCATGGACAAAGAAACCTGTTAGGCTACAGTCCACGGGGTTGCAAAGAGTCAGACACGACTGAGTGACATCGGATTGGATCGGATATAATGAACATAAACTTGGACCTTAAGATCTAAAAATCAATACTGGCACATGCAATTCATGGGGTCGCGAAGAGTAGGACATGACTGAGCGACTGAACTGAACTGAACTGAAAGATTTTAAAAATACTGCTTGTTACCCATTCCATGATACTAACAAAAAGCATCTATTTTTGGCACCTTGAGCCTATGAAAGCTTAACGAATGACATGTGACTTCATGATGAGGTGGACAGATATGACTGACCTAAGGCCTAGAGCCATAGGCACCTAAATGTGCAATCAGGAGATGGCTTCAATCTTAACTCTCTTACTCATCAGTTCTATGACTGTAGCCATTAACCTCTGTGAGTCTTAATTTTCCCATTTCTAAAAAGGGAACAATAAATGCTTTCCAGGACTATTAAAAAAAAAAACAAAACTGCTTGATAGGGTAATTGACTGGCTGATGGCCAACAATTCTAAATTCACTTTTCTCTCAAATTAGTGGTTTGAGCAATACCAATATAACCAAGCCAAGGTTCACGTATGGAACAAAAAGCCAAACTCTGAAAGTGAGTGTTTGCAGCAAATTAAGGGTTTATTTGCAGCACACCAAGCAAGGGAGTGGGAAATAAACCTCAAATCTATGCTATCTTAGTCTCTGAGTTGGGAATGTTTTAAGGGGAAGAAGACAGAAATTTATATTAATCATAGTCTTGTGACATTTTTGAGACATTTCTTAATTGTAGTTTTGGGAGTCAGGATGTCTCTGATTTAAGATTCTCTGGCCATGGTCTTGGAAAAAAAAAAAGATTCTCTGGCCAGGTCATCCATAGCTTGGGGGTCTACTAGCTCATTTTGCCCTGGAGAAACAACCTGAGTTTATACGTTAATGATTATGCCTGTTACAGCAATTTTAGTACATTAATAATGTTAGTGACAATAGCGAGTTTAGTCATCTGACTCGGGTTGATTGGGATCAGTTGCCATGGGACTGAGGTCAGAAGGGACAAGAAAGGGATTGAGGTCAGAGAAAATAAGCAAGGGAGTAAAGCTGTGGATAGATTACTCATAGGCTTGGGAAGAGAACTTGTCTTTAGAGGGTATCGGTCTTACCAGATATAATGAATGCTTTTGCGTGTCAGCAGAAAACAAATGCAGCTTGAAGAAACTGATATGTTTCTGAATACTAAGGAAATAATTTGACCCTTACACATTTATTGGAATGTGAGGCCTCAAGGCTTCTTCTTTTTTTCCCCTCACACTGTGCAGTTTGTGGGATCTTAGTTACCTGACCAGGGATTGAAACTAGGTCCTTGGCAGTGAAAACATTATGCCCTAACCACTGGACCCCAAAGAATTCCTGGTGAATGTGATGCCTCAGGTCTTATAAAGAACTACTTACAAGACTTAGATATCAGCAGATACAATATGGTAATAATTTGTATATGCTTAAATTCTGCCAAAGAATAATTAAAGGAGTTGAATAAGTATTTTACTTGGAAACTTCAGAAAACATATAGTATATTCTACTTACTATTGCTGCAACAATAAATTACCCCAAAAGTTAGAGGTGTAGGGGAGCAGAATTTGTCACTCCAAAACATGTCTCTGGCATATTAATTATTTTAAACTGGTTATTTTCTAGAAAACAGTAGACTTGGGAAAACTCTGAAAACCAAGTAGGAGTTACCCTTTTAAAGAAATATTTAACTCTAGAAACTCTTATCAGTAGAGAAGGCACTGACTTAAATCTGCACAACAACCTTACCCTCATTTGCTGTGCTTTCCCTGTAACTTTCCATAACTGACTCACCCCACCTCAACACTCTCTTTAGTCTTTAGCTGAGGGTGGTATTTAAGGTGAAAGTCTGGGCTGTTTTGGTGAATTACTCAGTTTTCCTGGGTTTCTCCCATGTACACATTATTACAGTTTTATTTGATTTCCTCTTGTGATTCTGTCTCATGTCAGTTCAACTCTAGACCAGCCAGAAGAAAGAACCTAGAAAGAAAGAGGGAAATGTCTTCCTCCCCAGCAAAGGCTTACTATCCCTTAGGGGTCCCGTGGGCCAGTTATCTGGCATGTGCTAAGTTGCTTCAGTTGTGTCTGACTCTTTGTGACTCTGAGGACCATCGCTCGCCAGGCTCCTCTGTCCATGGGATTCTCCAGGCAAGAATACTGGAGTGGGTTGCAGTGGAGTAGTTAGATGCAGCTGTGTCCATACTGACTTCTCCACAGAGCTGTGTGTGTGTGTAAGTGTGTGTGTGCTCATAGCAAAGAACCAATCTTAGCTCAGTTTATGATAAAACTGCCTGCAGGGCTTTCCTGTGGCCACTGCAGGAGATATGGGTTCGATCCCAGATCCAGGAAGATCCCACATGCTGCAGAACAACTAAGCTCATGTTCTGCCACTATTGAGCCTGTGCTCTAGAGCCTGGGAGCCACAACTACTGAATCCCACACAGCTAGAGCCAGTATTCCACAATAAGAGAAGCCACCACAATGAGAAGCCCTTGCAGCGCGGCTAGAGAGTAACCCTCAAAGCAACGAAGACCCAGCACAGACATAAACAAACAAATGATATCACACACACACACACACACACACACACACACACACACATATTTGTATGTATATATATAAAGAATCTAGATCTAACACCAATAAAAAATTTTTAAAACTGCCTCCAAGCTAGATTTTTCCCATAAACCCCAATTTGCTGGTCCCTGCTCTAGACACAATCCAAGAAACCAAGATGGAAGCTGCCACCTCTTTGAAGGCCTAGCCTGTGAAGTCACACACTGTCCTTGCCACTGTATTCTATTAGAATACATAATCACTTATGGCTTAATTTTATTGTGGGAGGGAATTACACAAGTGTTTGAAGACTGCTGAAAGCAAGGATCATCTGAGGCTGTCCTGAAGGCTGACCCACAAAAATGTCTGAGGATGAGACTTCCCAGGGGATCTAGTAGTTAAAACTTCACCCTGCCAATTCAGAGGGCATGAGTTTAATCTGTGGTCAGGGAGCTAAGATCTCACATACTGCCATGGCATGGCCAAAAGATTAAAAAAAAAAGTCTGTGGAGGACTTCCCTGGTGGTACAGTGGATAAGAATCCACCTGCCAATGAAAGAGACACAGGTTTGGTCCCTGGTCTGGCAAGATTCCACAGTGCCAGGAACAGGAACTGAGCCCACGCTCTAGAGCCCATGACCGACAACCACTGAAGCCCATGTGTCTAGAACCTGTGTTCCGAGACAAGCAAAGCCACTGCAGTGAGAAGCCCGTGCACCACAACTAGAGAGTAGCCCCCGGTTGCTGCAACTAGAGAAAGTCCTTGTGTAATAATGAAGACCCAGCACAGCCAAAAATAACTAAATAAAGTCTGCGGTGCATACATTTGACTGAGTCTCCAAATGATTTTGTTATTATCTTTGACAATGACCTTCTGACATAAGGAGATAACATAATAGACCACACGGAGAATTGTGCTTACCATAAAATATAAAATAATCTGCTCCTTATTGCTTGGTATTCTTCTAAATTATTCCTGAAAAAATCTAGAAAATAGCAAAAATATAAATGACTAGATAGTGAATGGAAAATATAATTTTTTAAAAATTTATTTGGCCACACTCCTCAGTATGTAGAATCTTAATTCCACAACCAAGGATAGAACCCACAGCCCCTGCAGTGGAAGCACCAAGTCTTAGTAACTGGACCACCAGGGAAGCACTAAGACTATAATTTTCTACCTTCAAAAACCCCACAACTCCTAACAAAATTATTTTGAAATAAGAGGCATTAAATAAATGTCTGTTGAAATAAAAGTATACATATCTTTCTGCAAAATAGCTCTTATTTTTTTAAATTCTACCCAATTATTTGGTACTCTGCAAGTCAAATATTAAAGATTATTTAACTATTTTTCAGCCAGTTATACTGACTTTATACAATGACTTTTTTCTAAGCAAACAGAAAAATGTAGGAAAAAGCATGTCTTAAAAAAGTAGAAGTACATCATTGTCAAAATATAATGTCACTCGTTATTTTTCTTTCTAAATAGCCACTTGACTTTTTGACTCCTGAGAGTTTCTTGGACTGCAAGGAGATCAAACCAGTCAATCCTAAAGGAAATCAATCCTGAATATTCATTGGAAGGACTGATGCTGAAGCTGAAGCTCCAGTACTTTGGCCACCTGATGGGAAGAACTGACTCATCTGAAAGATCCTGATTCTGGGAAAGATTGAAGGCAGGAAGAGAGGGAGATGGCAGAGGATGAGATGGTTGGATGGCATCACTGACTCAACGGACATGAGTTTGAGGAAGTTCCAGGAGTTGGTGATGGACAGGGAAGCCTGGAGAGCTGCTGTCCATGTGGTAGCAAAGAGTCGGACATGACTGAGTGATTGAACTAAACTGAACTGACTTTTTGACAAATATTTTTGAATGATGTTTTCAACAGTAGATCTCGGTGCCCAGACATGAGCAAGTATACAGAGGTCTTGGTGGACCTTTCCAAGAACTACAGGGGGACTTCCCTGGTGGTTCAGTGGTTAAGAATCTACCTTGCAGTGCTGGGGGCATGGGTTCAATCCCTGGTTGGGGAATTGGAATCTCTTGTGCCACCGTGCAACTAAGCTCATGCACCACAACTACTGGGCCCACATGCTACAACTAGAGAATCTGTGTGCAATGAAAGATCCCCTGTGATGCAATGAAGATTCCTGAGTGCTGCAACTAACATCCAATGCAGCCCAAAAAATAAATATTAAAAAAAAAAAGAACTAATGGCTTTAGGTTTCTTTATTAGTAACTTTTGAGTCTCCTAAGAGATAAGGTAAAACCACTTTCTTGCACACCATGATGGTTAAGTCACAGTTTCAACTACATCAAGCACCAAATAACTGACCTCCTTCCTCCCAGTACCATGACCTATAGAAATCCTGTGGGGTGGAATTCAGAGACATGTGCAAAGTGTGTAGGTGTCCTCGAGCCTGCATTTCTCATTCTTAGCTGAAGGTAACATTCCCGCAATGCCCAAAAGTATATCAGTCATTTGCTCTCTTCCAGTAAAAATAAAATACACTTACATTAATGGATCACAAAGTTTTATTCTGAAACTGTTCTCAACCCAAGTTCATATGCCCAATGGACACACAGGGTACCAAATGAACTGAACCATCAGAGTTCAGACCAGAGAGAGGTTTAATGCAAGGGCCAGGCAAGGAGTATAGGCTGATTGTGCTCCAAAGACCTGAACTCCCTGATTTGAGGAGTTTGGGGAGAAGAGTTTTTAAAGACAAAATTTAAGGTGTGACTTTCTTCTGATTGGTAGGTGGCAAGGAAACAAGGTAGATTCTCAGACTCTTTTGCTCAGCTTGAAATTACCATACTCCACTTTGGTGGGAGCCTTAGTTCCTGTAGAACTAAGATTGCATCAGATTGTTCTGAATATCCATTGAAGAGAACCTAGGACTCTGCTTTTTTAATTTAATTTTTTTTTAATTGAAGGATAATTGTTTCACTGAATTTTGTTGTTTTCCGTCAAACCTCAACATGGATCAGCCATAGGTATACATATATCCCCTCCCTTTTGAAGCTCCCTCCCGTCTCCCTTCCCCATCCCACCCCCTCTAGGTTGATACAGAGCCCCTGTTTGAGTTTTCTGAGACATACAGCAAATTCCTGTTGGCTATCTATTTTACATATGGTAATATAACTTTCCATGTTACTCTTTCATACATCTCACCCTCTCCTCCCCTCTCCCCATGTCCATATATCTATTTACTATGTTTTTCCATTGCTGCCCTGTAAATAAATTCTTCAGTACCATTTTTCTAGATTCCGTATATACGCATTAGAATACGATATTTATCATTCTCTTTCTGACTCACTTCACTCTGTATAAGTTTCTGGGTTCATCCACCTCATGAGAACTGACTTAAATAGGTTCCTTTTTATGGCTGAGTAATATTCCATTGTGTATATGTACCACAACTTCTTTATCCATTCACCTGTCAAGGGACATGGCCTCTGCTTTTTGATAAACTATTCTTTCTTGACTACCTTTTCTTTGTTTCCATATTCCCTTACTACCCTAACTTGTAACTGTTTAAATCTGCTCTTTGGACCTCAGGGAAGATCTAGGAAGCTGAGGTGTTTTTTTCCTACAAATAAACAATGGGGAACACAGAAAGGCTTTTGTACCTGGGAAGGTCCTGCAGGGCTCAACTTGGTTTCAAAATCATGTCCCTCTAAAGCTAAATTCCATTACCAAGCTTGTGATTAATCTCTTTATCCCAAACTTTATTCCCTTTCTTGTCCCTTCTGAACCTCAGCCTTGTGGCAACTGAACACTAACCAGAATCAGATTACTAAAATCGCCATTGTCAATAACATTATTCAGTTCAGTTCAGTTCAGTCGCTCAGTCGTGTCTGACTCTTTGCGACCCCATGAATCATAGTATGCCAGGCTTCCCCGTTCATTACCATCTCTCAGACTTCACTCAGACTCACGTCCATCGAGTCCGTGATGCCATCCAGCCATCTCATCCTCGGTCGTCCCCTTCTCCTCCTGCCCCCAATCCCTCCCAGCATCAGAGTCTTTTCCAATGTAAAATTGCTATAATAGTCAAGATCATTAACATACAAACTCAGGTTGTTTCTCCAGGGCATAGACACCCTCTCCCCCGACCCCCATGGTCTGAGAATTGTAAACTGGATTCATCCTGACTCCTAAAACTGTGATTAAAAATGTGACAGAAACATCACAAACAGTGATTAACCCCAGCCTTTTGTTCTCCTTAAAAAGAAATCCCTAAATGAAAGACACAGATGAGGTGGATCTGAGGTTTATCTCCCACTCCCTTGCTTGGTTTCCTGCAGTCAGCCCTGTACTTTCCTTCACCACAACCCTCCTCAGCAGACTGACCTTACTGTGGGTTGAGCAAGTGGACCTGAGTCCAGCATGGTAACAATGTATGTTCCAAAAGTTCTCTGTGCTTAGTTGCTCAGTTGTGTCTGACTCTGCAACCCCACAGACTGTAGCCCGCCAGGCTCCTCTCTCCATGGGGATTCTCCAGGCAAGAAAACTGGAGTGGGTTGCCACGCCCTTCTCCAGGGGATCTTCCCAACTCAGGGATCGAACCCAGGTCTCCTGCATTGCAGGAGGATTCTTTACTGTCTGAGCCACCAGGGAAGCCCAAGGTGGTAATAGTCACCTTATTAACCACTGAAAAGTTCTCTGGAGTTGTGTAAGTCTTCATTTCCCAGTCCTGGGAAGTGTATTTCTAAGTGCTAAACATTAGAAGATCTTCCTGAGCATTATACAAACCTCAGAAGGTGTGAGGAAAAGAGTGAGAATTTGACTACATGGCAGCATGAAAGGCACCCTTAAAACATATTGGAACAACAGCAACAAAATCAGACAAGGAGTTAAGATGCATATTATGTAAAGAGGTGGCTCCGTGGGACCTGTTCAGGAAGGATGTCCGTGGTTAGTTGCTAGATGTAAAAGCAAAGTTCTAAGGCAGTTACATGAATGTGCATAGAAAATTGCAATCAATATGGCAGCTATCTCTGAGAAATATCTCTAGGAAGCAGGATAGGATGAGGCTGAGTAAAGAGTGAATAGTATCAATTTTACTTTGTAAACATCCATATTTTTTAGATATTTGTTTACAACAATCACAAAGTACTTTTGTAATTCAATACAGCTATAATGTGTTAATAATAACTAAGTTTGGTAGAGAATTCTTAGAGTATTAATGAAATGGATTTCCTCATTTAATCTTTATGACAATGCTGTGAGTAAAGTATTATTATTGTGCCTTTTGTATATATGAGGAAACTGAGGCACAAAGAATGTAAGTAACTTGTGACAGAGCTCATAAGTAGATGGCTAAAAAGATATTAAAATATATAAATGGCAAAGAATGTGATTCACTATCCTAAAAGGAACCAGAGTTACTATTCTCTGCCTTAGAGAATAATTTAAAAGTAGGTTTTAATTAAACAACAGTGAACTGGAGCACACTGAACTCATAAGTTATTTTTTAAAAGCATTATTAAAATGCTAAAGCAGATACAGTCCTGTACTGGCTATCTGTGACACAAATCCTTTGTGTGTTTTAGAAACGTCCTGGCATGTGCTATAAAATTCCCCATCAGAGTGCTTCATTGCTAACATGGTCTGTTTAAAGGACAAGAGAGGAAAAATCACTAACCAAGCATAAATGAGGAGAAGTGTGTAATTACAAAGAGTAAATTCTCCAAATCAATTGATGTTGAAAATAAAAATGTAACACATTCTTTTTATTGGGTTTATTATCTTAAATTAGTTCCCTCCTTTGTTGTGAGAGAGGCATGGTGCTCAATTCGTGTGTCAGCAAATTGAGTGCTGACTCCAGAGTCAGCAATCCCACAGCTCCTGATGATCCTGTTCTATAAAAAGGAGGTAATACAGCCCATCTTCCCCAAGGGCCTCAACGCAATGTGGGAAAAACACTCTCCCTTTGCTTTCAAAGCAGTTGTCATGGCTCCCACCCTGTTCTCTGAGAGAAGGTTTTACCTACTGTCTGCTGCTAACATCCAGTTATAAATACCCATTATCAGGAAGCTCTTGGAGCAGACCGAAATCCACTACCTCCAAAGAAGACAGTGAGCCAGGCGCTCCTGAAGTTTCAAAGGGCAGAGCCAACCTCTCAGGTGAAATGGAGAGGCTACCTGTTAGGTCATATCTTTTGTCATGCTTTGTAGGTGAAGTTCCACCATTTGAAATACCTTTGAATCTTGTGGAGTTCCTCCTTCAGAATGAAAATACCCTCCCATCAACTTCCATAAACTCTCCACACGGGGCACATGGGCAGTCAGTTCCAAGTTGAATCATTGGGAATAATGCCCACAAGTCCAGAGGTGTGAAGGGCCTGCCCAGGAGAGAGACACAGACCATCTTGCCTTGGGTCACACTAGGATTCCATGGGCTCTAGATGGTCTAGGTCAGTGTGTCCCAACATAAACAAGGTCAGGCTGACAAGCTACTTTCCAACCACATGGAAACCTCCAACTTTGACTGGATTCCCTCTGAAGTCACCTCTCTCCCCACCTGGGAACAACAGTTCCCCAGCAAATAATCACCAAACAAAGTCGACTGTGACTAATGGCATCCTTCCTCTTCTAGTCTGAGGCCCTGGAGAGACACAGAGCTGGGCTTGGGCAGTGCCTAGATGCAGGCAACAAGCTTTCCAGACAGGGCACTTGGTGACTTTTCCTTCCTCTGAACCAAAAGACTGGCTTTTTGTTTTTTCTTTCTTTCTTTCTTTCTTTTTTTTTTTTACAAATCATCTATCAGTCTTTACTTATTATTTTTTGGCTGTGCTAGGTCTTTGTTTCTGATGTGTGGCTTCTCATTGTGATGGCTTCTCTTCTTGAGGAGCATGGTCTGCAGAGCATGCAGCCTTCATTAGTTGCAACTTGTAGGCTCTAGTGCACTGGCTCAGTAGCTGTGGCACACCAGCTTAGTTTCTCTGAGGCGTGTGGAATCTTTCTGGACCAGGAATTGAGCCTGTATCCCCTGAGTTGGCAGGCAGAATCTCAACCATTGGACCACAGGGAAATCCCAGTTTTTTTCTTTTAAATTATATTCTCACTACAGACTTCCTAATCCTTTCTGCAGAGAATGAGTCAATATTCTGCTCTGATTAAGGATCTTTAGGGGACTTCCCTGGTGGTCCAGAGACTAAGACTCTTTTCTCCCAATGCAGAGGGCCTGAGTTCAGTCCTGGTCTGGGAACTAGATCCCACGTGCCTCAACTAGATTCTTGCATGCCGCAAGGAATATCAAAGATCCCACATGCAGCAACTAAGACTCAGCACAGCCAAATAAGTAAAGCAAACTAGATTGTTAAGAAATGATCATTAAGTCCTCAACAAGCATGCCTTTCCCCCACTCCAAAAGAACTTTCTGCGTCCACATTCTTTCTCTGGGCACATAGCCTATTGTCATCTAAGCTCCAGCACTACCAAACTAAAGGTCATTCCCCCAGTCTGGGTGGGAAGAAATTTTCATAACAGAAGAACATGAATGCACATTTAATCTACAGAGTGCATGGGACTGGGGAGACAAGAAGGTGGGAACTAGCAAATTGCAGATATCTAGATGTCTACTGTCCCGCAGTCAACCAGCCAGCTGAGAGGCACACTCCACATATCAGCCCTTTCAGAAAATCATCTCAGACAATAATATTAATAGCAGTAAGAAGCATTAGGACTTTGAGCTCTGAACAAAGGTTTACTCACCCAGCCATGTCACAAAAGGCAGCAAGAGCCTGTTCAGATCAAAAAGTGATAAGATAAACTAATTGCTAGCCTTCTTCTAACAGCTGTCCCTAATGTTCCTCCCAGAAGCTTCTGAGTTTCTCTGCCTCTCTCTGTGGCTGACACCACTCACCTGTTTTATTTGACAAACAATGAGTTAGACATAATATTTTTCATGTAAATTAACTGCTTCCTGTTGACTGGTCTTTCTTTTCTTCCCTCCTTCTGGATCTCCAGGAAAGAAAAGGTCTTTTTTTTTTTTGGCCTCGGGATCTTAGTTCTCCAACCAGGGATTGAACCCAGCCTCAGCAGTGAAAGGACCGAGTCCTCCCAAAAAGTTCTTGCAAAGATGGAGTTGAATTAGAAAGAAATTCTTTACCCCAGGAGACAATAGAAAGTCAAATAACTCAGTTTTAAAGGACTGCCAGGGCAAGTCACTCATGGAGCACAGTGGCTCCTCTGTGAATTCACCGTCACGAACATCACTCACCCCAAGGGTCTGGTCTTGCCTCGCATTTCCCTGGTCAGTAAAGGCTCCTCCCTTTCGTTTCATCTATCTCTCTCTTCTTCCTCTCAGCTGCGAACTTGTTTCCTAATCCTAAACATCGAACTCCGTCAAGATCCAGGCCACCAGCTCCTCTTTCCCTCCATTTAACAAGGAAGTTGCTGACAAGCCCTTGTCTGTCTCTGCCTGGTCATCTCTCCTCGGGTTCATAAGATGTCACCCTAGTGATCTTCCCTTTCTCCCCTCTCCCTTTCTCTGATCAGTTTGCTCCCTCTCAACTGGTCCTTTACGTCTATATCTATGTATCCATTCTTTTACCTGTAATATACATAATACATGTTGCAAACATTTTCTCCAAGTTTGTCACTGGTCTTTGTTTATGATGTTTTTTGTTTGTTTGCTTGTGTATTGTTTTTAGCCATGCAAAAGTTTATTTTTTAAGAAATAATCACATTTACAATCTTTTATTGCATTTAGATGGCAAGTTAGAAATACATTTCTCTACCCTCAAAATATGGAGGAATTTACACACATTTTCTTCTGGAACTTATATGCTTTTCTTTTTACATTTAGATATCCAGTGCATTTGGAATTTATTCTTGTATATAATGAAATGTGGATCCAATTTTATAATTTCCACACAACTATTTATGCATCCTAACATGATTTATTAAGAAGATATTTTAATATCTTTGTATTAAAAAGATTTGAGAGACTTGAATGCCTGCTTATGTGTGTGCGTTCAGTGGCTCAGTGATATCTGACTCCTTGCAGCCCCACACACTGTGGACTGTAGCCCTCTTTTGTCCAGGGAATTTTCCAGGCAAGAGTACTGGAGCAGGTTGCCATTTCCTATTCCAGGGAATCTTCTCAACCCAAGGATCAAACCCTTGTCTCTTGTATCTCCTGCATTGGCAGGCAGATTCTTTACCACTAGTGCCACCTGGGAAGCCCAAGATGCTCCTTTATCATATTCTAAAATCTCCATGTGTATTTGAGCCTATTTATAAATTTTGTTTGCTATATAAATGGGCTGAATATACAGACTATTCATGTGTCTGCCATAAAAGCAAAGCAAAACCAACCAACCCTCAGCCCAATATTCTTTTCTAGCTTTTGCCTTAGCTCTCCCTCCCTTTCACAAACTTTTAAAAAGAGTTTTCCATACTCTGTTTCCATTTTCTTACCATTTACTCCTCAGTTCCCTCCAAATCTGGCTGTCACCCTCATCATTCCATCAAAATATTTGAGCTTGAATCATTGCCTTGATGCAAAATTCCATGGGGAGTTTTCAAGCCTCATCTTATTTGATGTTGTTGAACACTCTTTCTTTGAAGCACTCTCCTGATTGGCTTTCAGGCCTCAACCAGCTCCTGGTTTTCTTCCTTCTTCCTCAGCCAGTTTCTGGTCCAGTTTCTTTTGCAGGTTTTGTGCTACCCTATCTGGCCATTCAGAACTGGTGAGACAAAAAAACTCACTTCTTACCCGTTTCTACATACTCTCTCTAGATGATCTCCTTCCTGCCACAGCTCCATTCTAACCAACCCACAGACACCTGTTTCCCCAGTTTTCACTTGTAAGTGGATCCAAACACATTTCTCCAATTCTCTTTATGACATTTCAACTTGGATATTTCAAAAACGTATCAAAGTCATGGAGAAAGATCCATTTCATCTTACTCTTATTTTCATATCTGGTTTATATTCTCCCTGTCTCACTGAGAAATATCAGCATCTGTCAGGTGAAGAAACCCAGGTGTCATCCTTGTTATCTGTTTTCTTAGAGTCCAGATCTGAACCACTGCCAGGTCTCCCTAAAGACTTACATCTATTTCTCTCCACAGCAGGTCTTACTCTGGGTTATCCTTACCTCAGAGATGAATTCCTACCATAGCCACCAAATTGGTCTCCTTGCTTCTGATTTTTGCCTCTATCCCCTGTATTTCACTCTTCATTCAACAGTCAGAGAAACGTGTTTGAAATCACTTCACTTGCTTTCCATTGCCCTTACTATAAGCCAAAATTGCAACACAGTTTGGCCCCTCTTTACCTCTCTTGTCTCCCCTTACATCACACTGCCTTCCTTTTTCTCCCTGAGTGCCACTGAGCAAGCTGACTTCCTGTGCCTCTCTAGTTTTCCTCTATTGAGGGGCCTCGCCTTTCCAGGCCACCCCCTGCCTCCCTTCCCCATCCCAGTTCCTTCCATGCTCTCCTGAACTGGAATCAATGCTCCCATTATATCCTCTCTGGATACCATGCACCTTTTCTTGGAAATGTTTTAATCACAGTTAGCATTTTATGTTTACATGGGAGATTTATGTTTAATACCTGTAAGGACAGGACCACATCAGTCATTTGTTTCCAATTTATCCTAACGTGTACCTCTGGGCCTGGCATGCAGTAAATAAATGAACGAAATTTTACTCTAATTCTTTCAAAGATTTAATTTTTACGCTTTAAAATTTTAAATTGGAAATTCCCTAGTGGTTCAGTGGTTAGGACTCAGTGCCTTCACTATGACCCCACAAGTTGCATGGCATGGCCAAAAACAAACAAACAACAATAACAACAACCAACTTTTAAATAAGATTTTGTTTTCCAAGATGTTTATTTAAAACAAAGGATGGCAGCCAAGTGTGGAATCTGATATTATGGCTAGGATGTTGGGAATCAGAAAACTTGAGTTCTAATTCCAATCTAACAAACCTCTATCGTGAATCGGGGGGAAAATGTAAATACCGCATAATTCTCCAAAGCATGCAGAATATGGCTTCCTTGCTTTTATCTTCATTATGTTTATTGATTTTATATTCCTCTCTCCTACTGGATTGTCAGATTCTTAATGGTATACCTCATGTTTTACTGATTTCTGTCTCCATGGAGTTCATCACTTCAGCGCACATAGGAGATGCTCAATCAATGTTAATAATTTAATTAATAAAATGTAACATAGGATGGCATGATTATTAATAGCACTGTGAAAATAATGCAGGACTAAAGATAGCTGAGGAAGAATCAAGGACATTTCCATTGTAATTTAATCAGAAGTAAAATATAAGCAGAATTGCCCCCATATGATAAGCTGTTGGAAAAAGATTTGAACAAGCAGAGCTGACGTCAGGTCAAACCATGAGTATGTGTTCAAAAAATACATTAGAGGAAGCTTAAACAGGAAGCTGAGGAAGACAGAGGCATATGGAATTGACAGAATATCAATGTAGGTGAGAATCTCCAAGAGAGCAGTGAGTATGGACAATGTAGAATTAACTTCAGTTATATATAACAGAAAATTTACTTAGATTTTTCTTCATGCAAATAAAGTCCAGAGGCACTAGTACAGTGCTGATATACTGGCTCTATGATTGCCTGGGGCCAAAATTCCTTCTGTCTTACTGCTTTGCCATCTGAACATACAAGCTTCCCCCTCACTATCCAAAATAGTTCTTGGGTACAAGCCATTGTCTCTGCATTCCAGCCAGAGAGAAACAGGAAGAGAGAAAGATAGCAATGCTCAACCCTTTAAGGACACTTGTGTGCATGTGTGCTAAGCCACCACGTATTCCATTAGTCATATAGCCACATCTAGTTGCAAAGAAAGCTTGGAAATGTAATCTTGGAAATCCACATGCTCAGTTTAAAAGTTAGGGAAAAGAAATAAAGGGGGTCAAAAACAGTCTCTGCCCCAGCGTGTAATCAGAGGAACTAAAAGAGGAGTTTATATTGCAGGGAATGAAATTATAAGAAACTTCATGGATTGAACAAATGTTTGCATTTCTGTTCCCTACACACTGACTTCCAAGTGCTATACAGCTGCACAAGTAGTGACCAAATGAGTGATATGGAGATGTATGTGGATCTCAGCATCCCAGTTAATCCCACACTGAAGCCTGATCAACACCCTCCTTCACTCTCATAGAAGTTATTCCAGACCTTCGCCAGTCTTTTAACTGTTCTCCCACCTCTCTGACCTTTGTCAACCTAGAAAAAGTGAACATGGGTACCTCAGTTTTCCATCCCCATATCTACAGCCTTATCTCTATCATTCACCCCAAAAACACTTATCCTCCAGGTTTTTTGTTTGCTTGCTTGCTTGCTTTTATCATGCCCTTTCTTCTGGTCAAGATAATTCCTGCCCCCCCAGGAACTTCTCTGTATATTGCAAAGATCTTGAGATGGAGTTATCCTGGATTATCTTGGTGGAACCAATGTAATCACAAGGTCCTTATAAGGGGGAGGTAGGAGAGTCGGAGAAGGAGACAGAAACAGAGGCGAGAGAGAGACAGAGACGGGGAGAGAGTTGAAGATGCTACTCTGCTGGCTTTGGAGATGGAAGAAGGGGTTACAAACAAAAATTGCAGGCAGCTCCTTGAAGCTCAAAAGGCAAAGAAAGAGATTCTTTCCTAGAGCTTTCAGAAGGAATTCCATCCTGCTGGCCCATTTTAGACTTTTGACATCCAAAGCTGAAAGGTGCTAAGTTTCTGTTATCTTAAACCACTAAATCTGTGGTAACTTGTTAAACAGCAGTTGATGCAAACCACTGTGGCTGTTTATTTCAGAAACTAAACAAGACTTTTGGTAAAAGCAATTGGGGAAAAATTCTTTCTACAAATATTTACAGATTGAGATTGGATCAACATGACAGGAGTTTAAATGAAGCCCTGGACAGTGGCTTCTGGCAGCAACACATGAAGACATAGAGAAGAACAATCTGAGATTATTGTTGCAAAACCAACTTTCCTTCTGCTTAGGTCACAGCCACTCACACTGAGTATAACATAAATATACCACATTTGACATGTGAACTAGTTAAGCTTGTTGTGACAGGCCTGGACTGCATTTATGTAATTCAAAATAAGCTTTAAATTTGCCCAGGAGTTTATTGACATTTCTGACCCTAGGTGTATGATGAATACCAAGTTTCAATAGACCATTCAAATCTGAGTAATACTGTGAAAATGGGCATGCCTAAATGCTACAAGTCCCTACAACTGAAAAATTGAATAATTTACTTTTTCATAATCTGTGTTGGGGTATATGAATAACAAGATTCTATTGAGAAATGTCTGAAAGCTGTGAATTTTTTGTTTGCTCTTCAGATTGACTTGCCATATGCCCTGGGAGGCTGACCTAACAGAGACTAATTTCATAGGCTCCCTGGGTTTCCATGCCTTCTGGCTTGGGAGATGCAAATGAAGCTTATGGCCAAAGAAAGTAAGAAAGGTGAAGAGGTGTTCTTCCAGCTTCCTCCCAAATCATCTAGTTCTTATTTACAACAGATTTTTACTTCTTGATTCAGAGTCTGCTTCTGGGGAAATCCAACCTAAGACAGCATGATATCAGGGAACTGTCCTCATCTTCCTGGTGTGCCCCGATGATTGTGCTTATACTACTACTCATAGCTAGCTGGATGCAAGCTACACCCATCAGATTCTCTTTCCTGGTAAATTGGTGTTGGAGAAGAGAGGATGTTGGTCAGTGTCTACAGGAGGCTGGGGCGCCTGCATGTGAACTCAGGAGTTTTGCAAAGTCGTAGTTTATCAAGGGGATAGAAGAAGCAGAGAAAGGCAGAGTGTAGGGTGGCGTGGGAGGCCAGGAGAGACACAGAGAAGAAAATGCATCTGAGAATCAGAGAGGAGAGATGCTTTCTGTTCCAGACTCCTTCCCTTTCAAAAGCCTTCCTTTATCCACATCCAGCTCCTGATCGGTAAATTATGCTGATATAGGTGTAATATAGGTATAAATCCCACTTTGTGTCTTAAGTTAGCTCAGTAACCTTTTTTTTTTCTTCTTCTTCTTCTTTTGGCCGTATTGCACAGCATGTAGGATCTTAATTCCCTGACCAGGGATTCAACCCACATCCCCTGCCTGAATTGCTAGCACAGAGTTTTAACCACTGGACTACCAGGGAAGTCCTTAGCTCAAGTAACTTCTATACATACTCATACATACTCAAGTAACTTCTACACATACTACAAAGAGTCAGTTAATCCAGAAATCTATATAAATTACACCCACACTCTCAGTGAACCAGAAAGTTCTGCTCCACTACACAGCCTATTAGAATTTTCTGAAAGCACAATGATTGTTAATCTCCCCGCAGGTGAGAGAACAAGTCTTCAACTACCCTCAGGCATTCACAAAAACTGACCTGAAGACCTGGCTGTTACATAGAGCAAGATGTTTGTCATCCAAGACAACCTAGAATGGAACAATTTATTCCCTAATTACTCTCACTGGAGCAGCACCAAACCGCCCCAGATTTAGTGATATGTGGCAGGAGGAGGAAGTTGGAAGAGGTCAAACAAGCATAAGCAGCAACAGACTGACACCAATTCTGCAAGTTCCCAGCTCCCACCTGCTGCCTGCCAGGGTTCTGAATCCTCAGCCCCTCTGTCTGTACTACTGGGCTACCTGTGTTTGGATGTCACAGGCAGCCCTCCATATGATGCTCTTTTGGGGGAGCAGCAGTACTCTGTTCAAAATGTATCCTCTTTCTAGCAGCCTATCATAGTTCTTAAAAGTTTCCTTATTGACTTGTGCTTTGGTTAAGATATTATTTCCAGGATATCACTGCTAAAGTATGGATATTCTGTAAAAGTACAGAAAAAAGACTGAAAATATAGTCGTTACTGATTGTGCTCTGCCATTCTGGGTAGACCATGGAGCAGCTCAGTGACCCCAGGCTTTGTGACCAAGATCCTCACTGCTGCTCCATCCCTCATCGACACAGATCTGTCCCACTGAGGTCCTGCCACCTCTCAGGAAAGCTTGCATGGGCAGGGCCTAGCTCTATCTCCTTTTCTTCTCCCAGTGAGAGAATGGAGTTGAATGTGATCAGAATGGGGAAATCCAACCTCACCTTCCACCTTATCCTGGAAAAGAAAACCTCTTTGGGGAAACCCCAGTGGTCCAATGGTTAAGACCCTACATTTTCAATGCAGGGCACATAGGCTCAATCCCTGGTGGGAGAACTAAGATTCCATACGCTGTGCAGTGCAATCAAAACAAAACAGAAATGAACAAAACAACAACAACAACCTCTTTCTCTTCCCTCTCTGGGACAATCGATATGATGCCGCAGTGGACCACCTCTTCTAAACTAGAGTTGGAGACTCGGGAATGTCTTCAACCCCTATGTTCCTGGTCAAAGGAACCTGGAATCGTGTCGCTGCTGTTCAGGTAGGGAGGCAGCAGGAAGATTTCTGTTCATAATTTTTGGTGATCGGGAAAATGATTGCACAAAAGAAAAAAGCATTCAAATATTTTAAACTTGTTTGGAATTAGATTCATTCATTTGTTGAACAAGAATCTGTTAAGTGCCTACTGTAGGCACTGGGAATACAAGAAGCAGGCTCTTGCTTTTGTGAAACTTAGATACTAAAGGAGATGGATATCGCCCAGTCACACCAAGGTAGTGTTTCCAACTACAGGCAATTTTGCCTTCAAGCGGACATCTAGGAATGTCTGGAGACATTTTTGTCACAACTGGAGGAGCTGCTACTGGCATCCAGTGACTAGAGGCTAGGAATGCTGTTGAACATCCTCTAATACAAGGAGCAACCCCTCCATAGTAAAGAATTATCTTCAACTCAAAACATGAGTTGAAGCAATGATGAGAAATGCTGTACTAAGGCAGTTGTTTTCAAAGTGTGGTCACTGACAGGCAGCATCAGCATTACCTGAAAACTTGTTAGAAATGCAAATTCTTAAGCCCTACCCTAAATCTACTGGATCAGAAATTCTGGGGTAGAAGCCACCATTATGTGCTTTAAGGAGCCCTTCCAAGGAGTCTGATGCACACTGTTTGTGAAACACTGAATTAAAGAATGAGAGAGTCTATCATCACAAAATGAGGCAAATTTTGTGATAGAAATAGGAAAAGGAAAAGAACTCTGGACCAGTACAACTCAAAAAGTGGTTTACCCGCTTCTAGCAGCATTAGCATCATCAGAGAGCTTATTAAAAATACAAAGCCTTGGGCCTCAGCCTAGGCCCACTGAATCATGGGGAGATATGTAGGGGCTAAATCAAGAAAATCACTGGAGGCCATTCTAAGTAACTAAGATTTTACATGAGGGAAATTGAGGATCTCTGAAAAATTCAAATTCAGGGAATAAACATGAATATGTTGGAGAAAAAGATTAGAGGTAGGGAAGCTAGTTGGGAGGTTAATGTGGTGGCTCCATGGGCATGTGAACCAAGGCAGAGGCAGCCAGGATACAATGAAGTACATGAGAGAAAGCCTCAGGAGGCAGAGTGCAGAGGATGTGATGGCTGATTGGATTAGGGCATGGCAGTGTGTCAGGAATTCTTTTGATTGCAAGTAACAAAAACTCTCAAGATAGAATGGCTTTGCAAAAGAAGAGTTTGCTCTTCTTTTATAACAAGTCTACACTGAAGCCACTGCTACCTTTGGTTTAGTGATTTAACAATACCAAGGTTGGTGTCCCTGTGATTCTCTTGGTCTTTCCTTAATACGTGTTACCTCATGGTCACAAGATGGTTGCTGTCTCTCCAGATATCTTGTCTGTGTTCAGGGACAGAAGGAGGAAATGAGAAAGACAGAGTTCATTCCTTTTAACAAAAAAGCAAAAGTTTTTGCAAAACTACTTGCAGATGTCTATGTATTGGAGTGTTAGAAAGTATTTATCATCAACATCTTCATAGCAGAGAAAGTTTGGGGGAATTGGCATTAAGCTCTGCAACCTGTAGCATCTGTAAGGGAGAAAGTGAGGTGGGAGACTGTAGGCCTCTGGGCCAGACACCTGGTGGTCATCAAGTGGATTAAAACTGAGCCTTGTTCTCACCTGGTGACTTCAAGGACAAAGCTAGTGGCAAAAGCTGAGCCCTGCTAAAGCAAAGAGATAAGGTGCCCACTCCTGAGGTCAAAGAAGACTTTCCTGTCTGCACATGCACAGGAAGGCTTCCTGGCAGTCAAAAATGAAGGGGGCTCCCACCACATAATAAGTGTGGGCTTGTACCCATCCGTCACTACACTAAGATCCATCTTAGCAAAAAGTTACACATGCATCTTAGGGAGGATTCATGGCCCAGTCAGGTGTGAAGAAATAAACAAGTGCCCAAGGGTAAACAAAGACCCAGAAGGACTGTCCTATGCAAGTGATTTACATCACCTCTGTACTACACTCTTCCCCACCCAGGAAGCCCGCACTCCTCTCAGGATGTGGGTCTCTGCCTAGTGTCTGACTTACAGCACTCTTCCTCACCAGAGAGGAAGCCCATACCCTTTCTCTCTGGGTATGTATCTCTGACCTGCTTCTGAGATCAATAAACTGTTTTCCTGTGTGCTCTCCCATACATTGTGCTGTTTCTAATAATAAACTTCGTACCTATTTTTACAGCTTTAACCTCCTTGAAATATGCTTGCCTTCAAACAGGCGCAAGAGCCAGGGCCACTTTACTTCTAGCCTCTAGCCCCTGGTGGCCTAGTGGCTAGGACTCTTGGTTTTCATCCGAGTTATCCAGGTTTAATTCCTGGGTAAGGAACTAAGATCTCTCTTCAGAAAGATCTCCCCACTCACTGCTCTCCCTCTATGATCAAAAGGATTAAACTAGAATGACTCTGGCTTGAGTGAATGGAGGGACACTGGCACCATTCCCTAGCCTAAGCAAGACATGAGAAGGAACAAATTTGGAATGAGAAGAATCAACTCTGCAGATTTCCTTTGCCAGGTAAGAACACATATTCTTAGTACAGAGGGAAAAGAGACCCTCTTTGAGGGTCATAACTCCACCTACCACATTGTTACTTATCAAGGAAACAACTTTGATATTACAATTTATAAACATTCCAAACTAATTAAGGAGGAAGGGACTTCCCTGGTGGTCCAGTGGTTAAGAGTCCACCTGCCATTTCAGGGGACATGAGCTTTATCCCTGGTCTGGGAGGATTTTACATGACTTGGAGCAACAAAGCCTGTGTGCACAGCTGCTGAGCCCACACTCTAGAGCCCATGGGCTGCAACAGCTGAACCTGAGTGCTGCAACTGCTGAAGCCTGCACCCCCTAGAGCCTGTGTACCTCAACTAGAGAGTAGTCCCTGCTCACTGCAATTAGAGGAAGACTGCATGCAGCAACAAAGATCCAGCACGGCCAAAATAGATAAAATAAACAAACAAACAAAGAAGAGCTCTATCACTCTCTAAATTTTCAAGTGATTGTAGGAATCCCTTTGGTGTTTGCATCTACCAGCTGAAATTTACAGAGAAGGCAGTGGCTGAGAAAGCACTGACTGCCTCCCAGCAACTCACCAGAAGTGCTTCTCCTTTTGGAGCTGAGAATGAATCTGGAATAGAGTTGGTGCCAGAGTAAGTAGGAAAATAAAGTGGAGCAAGAGAAATTGGGGCAGAAAACACTCTTTCAGCCAAATGCAGAGAACAGTTGCATTGAACCTCTAAACAGGTAGAAAATTTGGCTCTGGGAGCGAAAAAAGGATGTTAAGCATTCAGTTCAGTTCAGTTGCTCAGTTGTGTCCGACTCTTTGCAACCCCATGGACTGCAGCACACAAGGCCTCCCTGTCCATCACCAACTCCCAGAGCCTACTCAAACCCATGTCCATTGCGTTGGTAATGCCATCCAACCATCTCATTCTCTGTCGTCCCCTTCTCCTCCCACCTTCAATCTTTCCCAGCATTAGGGTTTTTTTCAGTGAGTCAGTTTTTCTCATCAGGTAGCCAAAGTACTGGAGTTTTAGCTTCAGCATCAGTCCTTCCAATGAATAGGCATTAGTGCTGCATTTAACCCAAGGATTCATTTGTTAGTGTGGGACTGATTCTCCAGAGATACTTCTTGCTTCAGTGATTTTGGGCTTTGCCAAATTTAGTTTATCCGAAGCTTCTCCCTGAGTTTGCTGTTGATCTGACCAAGTTTCCCATCCCACTCATTCTAACTCCTCTCAGTTTAGATTTAATATAGTCTGCGGTTTAAAAGAGGACTTATTAATTATTATCAAAGTTTGTGTGCTGTACTTAGTCACTCAGTCATGTCCGACTCTTTGTGACCCCATGAACTGTAGCCTGCCAGGGAGATTCTCCAGGCAAGAATACTGGAGTGTGTTGCCATGCCCTCCTCCAGGGGATCTTCCCAACCAAGAGATCAAATCTAGGTCTCCTGCATTGCAGAACTCTGAGCCACCAGAGTACTTACCAGTCATTCTCCCTTTCCCTACCTTGGCTCTTTGCAAATAAAATGTTGCATTTTTCCCTTCACCAGTATACAGGAAAAAGGATATTAATTATTTTAGCTTAAACTAAGCAAATAGATTCAAAGGCCAGAGATATTTTTAGTCTCTATACTACCATACAAGAAAACTTAGAATGTATTTTATGCCCAATATGGCACCTTGTATTTTCCAAAATGGTCACAATTAATAGCCCCCTTCTCTCTGGTTCTTACAAGGTAACTGATACTCCTCCCCTTAAGAAGTGCAGCCTGTCTTCCCTACCCTTCAGTCTGAGTGAGCATGTGACTGTGGTAGAATTGATGCTGTGTGGCACTTAAGGCTAGATCATAAAAGACAGCCCAGCTCTGCCCAGATTCTCTTTGGATATGCATGCTTAGAACCCAGCCTCCTTGCTATGAAGAAGCCCAGAGCCATGGACAGACCACATGTTGGTGTCCCAGCCCCAGCCCAGACCAACTGAGGTCTCAGCCAACAAGCACTGCCAGATATGTGAGTAAGCAAACTTTCAGATAATGTTCAGTTCACTTCAGTTCAGTCGCTCAGTCGTGTCTGACTCTTTGCGACCCCATGAATCGCAGTATGCCAGGCCTCCCTGTCCATCACCAACTCCCGGAGTTCACCCAGACTTGCATCCATCAAGTCAGTGATGCCATCCAGCCATCTCATCCTCGGTCGTCCCCTTCTCCTCCTGCCCCCAATCCCTCCCAGCATCAAAGTCTTTTCCAATGAGTCAACTCTTCGCATGAGGTGGCCAGAGTACTGGAGTTTCAGCTTTAGCATCATTCCTTCCAAAGAAATCCCAGGGCTGATCTCCTTCAGAATGGACTGGTTGGATCTCCTTGCAAAACTAAGTCACTCCCTGATGTTTGAATCTTCCCAGATGAGGCCCTAAGCACTACAGAGCAGAGACAAGATATCCTTCCGTGCCCTTTCTGAATTCCTGATCCCTGGGGTCCACAATTATAATAAAATGGTGGTTATTTTCTGCTATTAAGCTTGGAGCAGGCTGTGTTGCCCATAGTTACTAGAACACTCAGGTTAGACACAAATGTAGAAAGATACATTCTTGCCAGCAAACACAAACACAATAACTTTAACAAGATGCCCAAATCTTACCATTTTTCCAACAGTTTATTTCTTAAAAATAACAAATGTCTCAACTTCATTAATCTAATCCAGGCTGGCCTTTCCTTCTTCCTCCAATGCAATTCATCTTTTCCAAGAAATTGATGTGGCTAGAGCTCAATGCTGTAGAGATTTCATGAAATCTCATAGAACCCAGAAACAAATCTTATTTAAAAGAATACACTTAGTTTTTTCTCAAAAATTATTTTTGTAAAATGTGGTTAATGAGGCAACAAAGCATGAAAGAAACTCTTTTTTGGGGTTGGGGGAGATTTGAAGAGGAGAGGGAAGGAACAAGACAATAAATGCTGAGAATGAGGTTGCAAATGATAATAACTATTCAGTAGGAAAAAATAATCCTTATTATTCCTTTTCTGAGCTTTCCTCATCCTTAGAATGCTGATAATTACAGATCTGTTAAAACAGAGCCCCTTTCTGAAATAATTTTTGGATCTATTTTGCTAGGTTAAATCTCCCTTCCACTGTCCACCCTTGAAAAATATCTGTAGACTCTGAGTTCAGTGAGTAATTGTTTCCTGATAAAGTGTTTTGTGGGCTTCCCTGGTGGCACATTGGTAAAGAATCCACCAGCCCATGCAGAAGACTTGGATTCAATCCCTGGGTGGAAAAGATTCCCTAGAGTAGAAAATGGTTTGTGAGGTTAGTTATATGGAGGAAGCCATTCATTCTTTCATTCAACAAATATTTGTGTTGCCTCTGTCCCTGGGAGGGATGATGAGGGGAGATGGTGGCTGAGATGGATATTTGGGGTGAGGCAGATGGATGATTTGATCAACCTTAAACAAAGGATGTAATTTAGTTAAGTGTTTCAGTGATGATGCTAAGGAATTTGTTTATTTCTTAGAACCATTTAAACTTACCTTGTGTTCTTTGAAATTCTTTTAAACAATGTGAAGCAGAGAACTGGCTTCCTTAATAAGGGCGCTTGAATAATTATATTAGATACATTTTAATGACATTCTTTTTAAAGTCAACTACTTATTCTTTTAAATGTGACTGCTTTTTTGATGGATAGCTCAAGAAAGCAAAGCCTGACTTATGTGTATGGATTGATGGATACAGACTGTGATTTCATAACAGTTTTTTAATGCTTGACCTCACTCACTCAAAAATTCAGCTTATGAGCAGAAGAGACTGAGACAGCTGACGATGGAAATCCTCCGACATTCCCTAAACCCCAATACCGACACTGCCTCCTCTTCCCTGCAGCCTTACACCAGAGTGCGATCTGCAAACATGCTGAGTACTGGTTCACCACACTTCTCTCCCTGAGCTGCTGGTACTGCTGCTATTTCAGCAAGACAAAGATGATGGATGGTCTTTTTGATGATGCCTAGGGACACCACAAATTGTCCTCAAGACACACCAGCGTTTCTAAGAAAGCTTCAGATTGTGTCTCATTGCTTCTATCCCAAGCAGTGGTCAGAATTGCAGGAATATTAACTGATTTAGTCCACGTAACAATTATAAAGGATAAATTATATTATTGCATCTCATTTAAAGATAAGGCAGCTGAAGCCAGATAGGTTAAGTAACTTGTCTGAGACTGCAGTGAACGGAAAAGTCAGAATTTGAACCCTAAACTCTGGCTCCAGAGTCCAAGCTCTTGGTCATTACACAATGATGCTATTAAGAGTTCATGTCCTTCTTTATTTAAAAACAAAAGCATACCCCTAAACAAAAATCCTAAGAGGCCAAATTGCTGATGCATTTGGTCTTTCTTCTAGATTCATCCATCCAGTAATTGATAGGAACAACACTTCTAACCTTTTGCAGTTATTTTTACACAACATTTTAAAACATACTGTTTTGGAGAGTCCACTTTGGGAAAGGATACATTTATGACTAGCAGATAGCAGGATCTGATTTGCACAACATTTTCCAGTGCAACAGTCAGTTTTCAGAAGTTGCCAGGGCTTCTAAAACAAAACCTGGGACGATGTTCATAATGGAAATGTGCAGAGGCCAGGAAATGGCTAAACAACTTCTCACGATCATCTGAAGCAAACTGTGAGGACTCAACTGATCATTCACACATATGCTCTCATTCCATCAAATCTCTACAACTTTTATACCCCCATCTTTGTGGGTGCACATTTATTGCTAAGGCTAACTGGAAGTTTCAAAATAGTTACAGAGAATTCGTTTATTTATATTATCAACACTAGCTGCCTTGTCTGTGGCATTCCCTTTGAAAATCTCCACCATCACCTCCCTCCCCACCCCCCCCCCACCCACACACACACACTCACACTCTCTCTCTCCACACACACACAATGATTTATTGAGAAAAAAATAGTCTTGATGTACTATAACTTTTCCATCAAAAGATAAAGTTTTTTTGTGACTTGATTCTGGACCTAGCTATTTAACTTTCTTTGTCCAATGTTACATGGATGGAGGAGCCTGGTAGGCTGCAGTCCATGGGGTCGCTAAGAGTCAGACACGACTGAGTGACTTCACTTTTACTTTTAACTTTCACGCACTGGAGAAGGAAATGGCAACCCACTCCAGTGTTCTTGCCTGGAGAATCCCAGGGACGGGGGAGCCTGGTGGGCTGCCGTCTATGGGGTTGCACAGAGTCAGACATGACTGAAGTGACTTAGCAGCAGCAGCACATGGCATATAGGATGCAAACAGAGGTTTGAAAAGTACATTGCAGTGGGGCTTACCTCTGGTGCTGGAAGCCTTTTTTCATATTTTATTTTATTATTATTATTATTTTTACTTTACAATATTGTATTGGTTTTGCCATACATCAGCATGAATCTGCCACGGGTGTACACGTGTTCCCAATCCTGAACCCCCTCCTACCTCCCTCCCCATACCATCTCTCTGAGTCATCCCAGTGCACCAGCCCTAAGCATCCTGTATCCTGCATGGAACCTAGACTGGCGATTCGTTTCTTATATGATATTATACATGTTTCAATGCCATTCTCCCAAACCATCCCACCCTTGGAAGCCTCTTCTGCCATCCAGTAAACAAGCCCAGGCTACCTTGCTAGATGATGAATAACATATGGCAAAGTCATCCAGTCACCCTGGCTAATATTAAAACAAGTACCAGACATGTAAGTGAACTGCCTTCCCCAGCTCCTTAAATGTTCCTTAAATGTTTCTTGAATGAATGAGTGCATTGCTTCTTAATCAAGGTGATTTTTCCCCAAGGGGGACAATGGGAAGGTCTGGAGACATTTTTGGTTTTCACAACTGGATGGGGTGTGACTACTGGCATCTTGCGTTTAGAGGCCAGGGTGCTGATAAACACCCTACGATGCACAGGACAGCTCCCCACAACAAATAATCATCTGGCTCAAAATATCAGTACCGTTGAGTTTAAGAAACCCTGGATGATCGAATAACAATGAATGAACAGGATATGAACCTGACTGTTGTCATAGCCTAGTCTATTTGGAGTCTACCCAATCCATAGATCCCCAGTCTTGTATGCATTATCCCCACTGATTACCCCTAGTTTCTAGCTGTGGAGAAGGCAATGGCGACCCACTCCAGTACTCTTGCCTGGAAAATTCCATGGGTGGGGGAACCTCATAGGCTGCAGTCCATGGGGTTGCTAACAGTCGGACTCGACTGAGCGACTTCACTTTCACTCTTCACTTTCATGCACTGGAGAAGGACATGGCAACCCACTCCAGTGCTCTTGCCTGGAGAATCCCAGGGATGGAGGAGCCTGGTGGGCTGCTGTCTATGGGGTCGCACAGAGTCGGACATGACTGAAGCGACTTAGCAGCACCAGCAGTTTCTAGCTGATAACATTGGTGCCACAATGAGAGAAGAGCTGGTACTAGAAGCCTTTACTGGCCAACCACCTTCTTCAGGGGTCTTCATTGTCCTCATTCTGCTCCAGCCTCAGAGTGTTGCTCTAAATTGGATGTGGTCATTCACCTAGAGCCTGACATCCTGGAGTCTGAAGTCAAGGGGACCTTAGGAAGCATTACTACTAACAAGGCTAGTGGAGGTGATGGAATTCCAGCTGACCACTTAAAATCCTAAAAGCGATGCTGTTGAAGTGCTGCATTCAAAATGGCAGCAGATTTGGAGAACTCAGCAGTGGCCACAGGACTGCAAAAGGTCAGTTTTCATTCCAATCCCAAAGAAGGGCAGTGCCAAAGTATGTACAAAATACTGCATAGTTTTGTTCATTTCACATGCTAGTAAGCTTATGCTCAAAATCCTTCAATCTAGGCTTTAGCAGTATGTGTACTAAGAAATTCCAGATGTATAAACTGTGTTTAGAAAAGGCAGAGGAACCAGAGATCAAATTGCCAACTTTCGTTAGATCACAGAGAAAGCAAGGGAATTCGAAAAACATCTACTTCTGCTTCACTGACTACACTAAAGCCTTTGACTTTGTGGATCACAGCAAACAGGAAAATTCTTAAAGAGATAGGAATACCAGACCACTTTACCTGCCTCCTGAGAAACCTGTATGCAGGTCAAGAAGCAACAGTTAGAACCTTACATGGAACAACAGGTTGTTCAGAACTGGGAAAGGACTACAAGGCTGTATGTACAATGTATTATCACCCTGTTTGTTTAACTTATATGCAGAGTACAACATGGAAATGCCAGGCTGGATGAATCCCAAGCTGGAATTAAGACTGCCAGGAGAAATATCAGCAATCTCAGATATGCAGATGATATCACTCTAGTGGCAGGATGTGAAGAGGAAGTAATAAAGAACCTCTTGATGAGGGTGAAAGAGGAGAGTGAAACAGCTGCCTTAAAACTCAAAATTCAGGGGCTTCCCTTGTGGCTCAGTGGTAAAGAATCTGCCTGCCAATGCAGGAGACACAGGTTCAATCCCTGATCTGGGAAGATCCCATGTGCCACGGGGCAACCCAGCTCATTTGCCACAGTGACTGAGCCCACGTACTCTAGAGCCTGTGCTCCTCAAGAAGAAAAACCACTGCCATGAAAAGCCCATGCACTGCAACTAGAGAGAAGCCCACACAGCAATGAAGACCCAGCATAGCCAAAAGCAAACAAATACAACTGTAAAAAATAATAGTAAAGTGCAGTATGATTAAAAAAAAAAAAAAAAGAAGTAGTAGCCATCTCTGGATTAGAAAGTATTAAAAAAAAAAACAACTCAACATTCAAAAACTAAGATCGTGGCAACTTGTCCCATCACTTCATGGAAAATAGATGGGGGAAAAGTGAAAACAGCTACAGATTTTATTTTCTTGAGCTCCAAAGTTATTGCTGATGTTGACTGAAGCCATGAAATTAAAGACGCTTGCTCCTTGGAAGAAAAACTATGACTAACCTAAACAGTGTATTAAAAAGCAGAGACATCACTTTGCCAACAAAGGTCAGTATAGTCAAAGCTATGGTTTTTCTAGTAGTAATGTACAGATGTGAGAGTTGGACCATAAAGAAGGCTGAGTGCCAAAGAATTGAAGCCTTGAAATTCTGGTGCTGGAGAAGACTCTTGAGAGTCCCTTGGACTGCAAGGAGATCAAACCTGTCAATCCTAAAGAAAATCAACCCTGAATTTTCATTGGAAGAACTGATGCTGAAGCTGAAGCTTCAGTACTTCAGTTACCTGATGCAAACAGTTGACTCATTGGGAAAGACCCTGGTGCTAGGAAAGATTGAGGGCAGGAGGAGAAGGGTGCAGCAGAGGATGTGATGGTTGGATGGCATCACCAATTTGAGCAAACTCTGGGAGATGGTGAAGGACAGGGAAGCCTGGCGTGCTGCAGTCCATGGGGTCACAAAGAGTCAGACATGACTGAGCTACTGAACAACAAGGACACATACCTTACTTTTGCTCCTCCAGGTCCAGTCTCAACCTTTCTCCATTCTGCTCTATGCCCTAGAAGGTGGGCATTTTGGGACTGCTTCAGCGAGCCCTTTCCCTCTGGCTTCACTTTAGATCTAGCCAAGAAGGAAATAACAGAAGTGAGTAAGACTGAAGAACTTATCTTCCTGGATTCTTCCCTGGGGTTGCTGCGGATTGGCTGCACCCTTCTGCTGAAAGCCAGAGCTTCTCAAGGAGTCTGCTGCTCCCTAACCGTAATGGCTCCTGCCTGCTGACCCTTCAAGCCTAAGGCTGTGAGTGCCTCCTCACTCTTGCTAGCCTCTCTACACTGCACATCCATTTTTATTTCACCTGACCTGCCCACATCTTTGTAATAGTTTGTGAAATTTTCCTCAGCTATCCATTTCCTTCTGGGAAATACACTGAAATTGCAAGACTGCCAGATGCTTGACTTCAAGGAAGACTTTCCACCCATGGAGACCTGCTACCCTGTTTCACTTGTTGGTTTTGATCATCTTGGATACCAAGAAGTGCCCTACGTGAGTCTACTGCTTCATGCTCCTTTAATAATGCATCATCTTTGGTGTTTCTCCATCTTGAGGTCAATCCCCCTTTCTTTCCTTACTATACACCATTGCATCTCAACACTTCAGGTCACAGGACTAAATAAAACCAGATTCTTCCCTTTATCCAAGTGCATCATGCTACTGACCCTGGCAAGCACCAGGGACCTCTTCCCTGCTGATTTGTGTTGGCCCTGAATGACCTGTTCTTTCCTCACCCTTTGCCCAGGTCTGAACTCTTGGCACCTGCCTGCTGGCACAAAAGTTGCTGCAGCTTTGCCAGGGATGATTGTCTCTGCCTGCTCCCTTGCCTCTCTCTGCAATTTGTACATATGATTTAATATTTGTTACAGTTACTTTCAAATATGCAGTCCTTATAGATTCCCGACATAATCAGATGCTTTCTAAAGAAAGAAGAAAAGAACTAATTTCTATAGCTGCATATTATATCTTGCTTTAGCAATTATTATTACTACATAAAAGTATCTCAACATTTAGCAGTTTAAAACAACCATTTTATTTTGTCTCCAAGATGCTATGGGTCAGGATTTCAGGTGGAGTGGGAGTGATTTGTCTGCTGTCTGATGTCTGTAGTCTCAGCTGGGAAGACTTGAAGGCCAGTGATGACAGCTGGACTTGACAACTCCTGAAATCATCTGGAGTTCCAGTCGCTCATCTGTCTGACTTTTGGGTCAGGATAATGAAAGATTGGAATTGCCAGCTTGAGGGCTTACATGTGGCCTCACTATTTGCTACACTTGATAGCCTCAGCATCCTCAGATTTCTCACACGCTAGCCCAGGGCTCCAGGAGTGAATGTTCCAGTGAACAAGACAGAAACTGCATGACCTTTTGTGAACCAGCCTCAGAAGCCAGATCACATCACTGTTGTTTGCTGTTTGTTGAAGCTATCACAAACCCACCTAGATTCACAGGGGGAGGAATTAGACTGTGCTTCTTGATGAAGGGAGACTTCCCTGGTGGCTCAGACAGTGAAGAACCCACCTGCAATGCAAGGGGGTGCAAGAGACCCAGGTTCAATCCCTGGATCGGGAAGATCCCATGGATGAGGAAATGGCAACCCACTCCGGTATTTTTGCCTGGATGATTCAATGGACAGAGAAGCCTGTCGGGGTACAGTCCACAGGGAAACAGAGAGTCGGACATGACTGAGCAACTAACACTTTCACTTTCTTAATAAGGAAGTAGTGAGGTCATGTTGTAGAAAAATAAATGAGATAGAAGATATTGTCCAACCATCTTTGGAAAGAGCAATCTGTTCCAAAAATCTTCAAAGTAATTGTTCTTTTATCTCAACAACTCTGAGAGATAAGTGATGGTTCTCTCATTTTGCAGATGAGGAAACAGAGGCAAATTGGAGAGGAACTTACCCAAAGGAAGGCTGCAGATAGGAATTGATGATGATTATTGAATTATGCGGAAAGGCGATGGCACCCCACTCCAGTACTCTTGCCTGGAAAATCCCATGGATGGAGGAGCCTGGTAGGCTGCAGTCCATGGGGTTGCGAAGAGTCCAGACACGACTGAGCGACTTCACTTTCACTTTTCACTTTCATGCATTGGAGAAGGAAATGGCAACCCACTCCAGTGTTCTTGCCTGGAGAATCCCAGGGATGGGGGAGCCTGGTGGGCTGCCATCATGGGCTCACACAGAGTCGGACATGACTGAAGCGACTTAGCAGCAGCGGCAGCGGCAGCATTGAATTATGAAGCATTTTTTTTTTAATATACCAGGATTACACACACACACATGTCTATATCATGGATATGAATTTAAACTAGGATAGTTCATATAAATAAAAAATATGTATATAATATTGAAATTACATATATTTTTGAGTTTTTTCCCCATTAAATATAGTGTTAAAGATCTGGATTTCTATGTTTCCCCTGGCTTCCTATAGAATATTATAGCAATTTGTATTTTCCAAAAATAGTCAGAACCAAATTGCCAGTCCCACATGGTCTTCTTGACCTTGCAACTCTGCTCTCAAGCAGTCAATTCTATTTTTCTTCCTCTGGAATCTGGGGGCTTGTAACTCTTCCAGTCAGTTGAGTACAGTAGAGGTTGTGCTGCTGTGTGACTGCCAAAGCTAGGTCAAAAACCCTGAAGCCTGCTCTTCGTGGGATGCTTACTCTGGGAAATCCAGCCACCATGCTATGAGAAGCCCAAACTGGCCCAATGCAGACCACATGCACTGGGCCAGTTTGAGGGTACTCCCAACCCCTCTCTGGCAATCACCAATTTATTCTCTGTATCAGTTTTTTTGTTTTTAATGATTCTATCTATAAGTAAGATCATACAGTATTTGTCTTTCTCTAACTCATTTCACTGAAGCTCCATACATGTTGCCACAGAAGTCAGGATTTTCTTCTTTTCATGGCTGATTAACATTTCATTGTGTGTGCATTTCTATAACCATTCACCCATCAATGGACTCTTGAGTTGTTTACATGTCTCAGCTAATGTAAATAATGCTACGCTGAACATGGGGTGCCAATAAACTTTTGAGTCAGTGTTTTCATTCACTTTGAATAAATACCCCAAAGTGTAATTACTGGATCATATGATGTAGTTCCAATTTTTAATTTTATTTTTAACATGCATTTATTTATTTATGGTGGAGGCAGTATGGCAGCAGTAGGGCTTAGTTGCAGCACACAAATCTTTGTTGTGGCATTGCAGGCTTTCTAGTTGTCATGGTGCTCAAGCTTAGTTGCCCCCTAGCATATGGGATCTTAGTTCCCCAACCAGAGATCAAACCCATGTCCACTGCATTGACAGCATGGGGTCTTAACCACTGGACTTCCAGGGAAGTCCTCAAGTTTTTATGTTTTGAGGAACCTCTATATTGGTTTTCATAGTGGCTGAATCAATTTACATTCCCACTGACACTGCAAAAGTGTTCTCTTTTCTTGACATCCTCAAGTACACCTGTTATCTCTTGTCTTTTTGATAATAGCCACTCTAACAAGTGTGAATAATATCTTACTGTGGTTTTTATTTGCATTCCCTTGATGATTAGTGATGTTGAGCATGTTTTCATGTATGATTTTAGAAAAATCTCTATTCAGGTCTTCTGCCCATGTTTTAGTTGAGCTGTTGTTGTTGTTATTGAGTTGTATCAGTTCTTTATATATTTTTGATATTAACCTTTTATCAGATATATAATTTGCAAAATGAAAAGACTGCCTTTTCATTTTGTGGGTGGTTTCTTTCATTGTGCAGAAGTTTTCTAGTTTCCCTAAAGCTTCTTCAGTGATTATCAGATAGAAATATCTAAATGGCAAAGTTGATGAACAGGATAGAAACCAATATCAGATTTAACCATCAAGTAATACTCAACTGCTTCTTATCCATGAGGGCCAGGCATATACACAGCATGAGAATTTTTCAAAAGTGATAGTGTAAATATAGACAGTTATCCATGGTTATAAGAGGTGAGAAGAATTTGAAACACTGAAACCTAAACATAACTTAAAATGAAACATTTTTTTAGAGTTTTTGTGAAGTCACTGGAACAGGAATTCTCTCTTCTGTCTCTGAGGGATAGACCAGATCTGATGGAAGAGATTTGAGGAGCTGTGACTGAACTCATTTCCCATAGAAATCAGGATTTCTGGTAGTGTTATAACATGTTGAAAAGCACAAAATTTTTCTCACATGGTGTATCTTACTTGGAAGATTTATAGTCTCTTCCTTAAATATGAGAGATGAAAAAAATAAAATTTTCAAGATTTACCTTTGTAATCAATTTTGTATTGTTTTTAGTAGGCTCCTTAACATACGGTTAGTACATGCCACAGCAAACATCATTTTGAGCAAAAGAAGTCAGGCAAAAAATTATGCCATACTGAATTTTTTGATTCATATAAAGTTTAAAACAGGCACAATTAATCAATAGTGACAAAAATCATAACAGCCTTTGTTGTTATCCTCTAAAATTAATTTTCCAACAACAATTTTCCAAGGAGAACATATTTTGAACTTTCAAACTTGGTCTTGTTTCACGTGCTTCTTAGTAATTGTCTTCAATTTATCTCCGAGGATGCTCTGGGGTTCCATGGGAGACTGGAGTCCTGCCTGCTGTCTCTGATGTGCTTGGTGGTACAGTTCCTTGTATGGACTGGCTCCTAGTACTTGCCTCACCTCTTCTCCAGGTGGACCTATTTCCAAAGTCTCTCAAGCACCCATGTACCCCACCCTGCAGTAGGAGATTCTCTGACCATGAACCAGAATAGAACAACTGCTACCACAGGACTAGGAATATGGGGTGACCTGCAGGCCTGAGTTCCTGTGAGCATAACTTGAGATTCAATTCGCTGATCATTAGAAACATTTTCTGATTTGGAGTGCTCCCCAAAGCAGACCTTGAGACAAGTTATTGGGATCAAGTCACTTCCTGGGTGTGACTGCAGGAAACTCAGTACCAGAGGAGGGAGAAAAGGAAGATTAATAAGCAAGTCACAGTTTAGAGCAATTTGGGTTCAATTTGCCCAGGATCCCTCTGTGAAAGGGTGTAGAACATACCTCAGACACATCACTCTGAGGAATGGGGAAGCTTGAGGCCGGTATGTATTGTTATAGACTGAATCTCTGTCTATAGAGATGCAAATAGCTGAGTTGACACAACATTTTAAAGCAATTATCCTCCCTCCCACCCAAAAAAAAGCTGAGGTGAAAAGCTCTAACTCTGGGTATGGCTGTATTTGGAGATGGGGCCTATAAGGAAATAATTAAGGTTAAATGAGGTCATAAACATGGGAATTACTAATCCTAGTAGGATCAATGTCCTTATAAGAAGAGATGCTAGAGCTCTTTCTCTCCCTCTCACTCTGCCCACCCTTGCTGAAGAAAGCCTACGGGAGGGATGTGGTAAAAGGCAGCCATCTGCAAATCAGAAAGCGAGCCCTCATCAGGAACTGAATTGACCAGATTCTTGATCTTGGATTTGTATCATCCAGAACTGCAAGAAAACTGATGCCTGTTTTTAAGCCATACACTCTTTTGTTACTATTTTGTTAGGAGACTAAGGCCTGGGCTATCTTCCATTCTTAATGGCTGATGGCTGCCCTTGAAGGCGCTGCAATTGGCTTGAGGTAGAAAGTTTCTCGGCACACACAGAGCTTTCCACCTTGGCAGCAAGTGAACTTTAAGATGAACCATGGGTCTATGCCAAGTCCGGATGTGTCTGCTATACCATTGTTTCCAATCTTTGACTTAAACAACACACGGCTGCATTGACTATTTTTGTACATATGCTATGTTACACATGTTGAAGAATAAACTGCTGCTGCTGCTGCTAAGTCACTTCAGTCAAGTCTGACTCTGTGCAACCCCATAGGCAGCAGCCCACCAGGCTCCGCGGTTCCTGGGATTCTCCAGGCAAGAATACTGGAGTGGATTGCCATTTCCTTCTCCAATGCATGAAAGAGTAAAGTGAAAGTGAAGTCGCTCAGTCATGTCTGACTCTTCAGCGACCCCATGGACTGCAGCCTACCAGGCTCCTCCGTCCATGGATTTTCCAGGCAAGAGTACTGGAGTGGGGTGCCATTGCCTTCTCCGGAAGAATAAACTAGGACTATAAATGTGCTTGGGCTTCCTTCATAGCTCAGTTGGTAAAGAATCTGCCTGCAGTGCAGAAGACCTGAGTTCAATCCCTGGGTCAGGAAGATCCCCTGGAGAAGGAAATGGCAAGCCACTCCAGTATTCTTGCCTGGAGAATCCCATGGACAGCAGAGCCTGGCAAGCTGCAGTCCATGGGGTCTCAAGAGTCGGACACAACTTAGTGACTAAACCAAACCATAAATTTGCTCATTCAATGGTATGGGCATTATAAATTGCTACCAGTTCAGTTCAGTCACTCAGTTGTGTCCGATTCTTTGCAACCCCATGGACTATAGCATTCCAGGCCTCCCTGTCCATCACCAACACCCAGAGTTTACTCAAACTCATGTCTATTGAGTTGGCGATGCCATCCAACCATCTCATCCTCTGTCATCCCCGTCTCCTCCTGTCTTCAATCTTCCCAGAATCAGGGTCTTTTCAAAAGAGTCAGTTCTTCACATCAGGTAGCCAAAGTACTGGAGCTTCAACTTTAGCATCAGTCCTTCCAATGAATATTTAGGGCTGATTTCCTTTAGGATTGACTGTTTTGATCTCCTTACAGTCCAAGGGACTCTCAAGAGTCTTCTCCAACACCACAGATCAAAAGCATAAATTCTTTGGCATTCGGTTTTATTTATGGTCCAACTCTCACATCCATACATGAGTACTGAAAAAACTGTAGCTTTGACTATATGGACCTTTGTTGCCAAAGTAATGTTTCTGCTTTTACATATGCTATCTAGATTAGTCATAGTTTTTCTTCCAAGGAGCAAGTGTCTTTTAATTTCATGACTGCAGTCACTGTTCTCAGTGATTTTGGAGCCCAAGATAATAAAGCCTGTCACTGTTTCCATTGTTTCCCCATCTATTTACCATGAAGTGATGGGAACAGATGCCATGATCTTAGTTCCTTGAATGTTGAGTTTTTTCACTCTCTTCTTTCACTTTCATCAAGAAGCTCTAGTTCCTCTTCACTTTCTACCATAAGGGTGGTGTCATCTGCATATCTGAGGTTACTGATATTTCTCCTTGCAATCTTGATTCTAGTTTGTGCTTCATCCAGCCTGGCATTTTTCATGATGTACTCTGTGTATACGTTAAATAAGCAGGTGACAATATATGGCCTTGATGTACTCCTTTCCCAATTTGGAACCTGTCCGTTGTTTCATTTCCGGTTCTAGCTGTTGCTTCTTGACCTGAAACAGATTAAAGCCCAGGAAACCACAGTGAGGGTGAGATTAGGAGGTCATAGTGCATACTGTTGGGTAGCTGGATTTGTGAGCTCATCCTAATTACTCCTGCCCTCTCCCAGAAGAGGTAGAATCATAGAGAAAGGTTTTCCTGTGTGCTGTTATAATGTTCCTGTATTTGTATCTTCACGTTGAGTCTACAGTTATTTTACTGGGCTTTATTAAAGACACTATATTCCCCTGGTGGCTCAGAGGTTAAAGCGTCTGCCTGGGTTTGATCTCTGGGTCGGGAAGATACCCTGGAGAAGGAAATGGCAACCCACTCCAGAATTCTTGCCTGGAGAATCCCATGGATGAAGGAACCTGGTGGGCTACAGTCCACGGGGTCGCAAAGAGTTGGACATGACTGCGCGACTTAACTTTCACTTTCATTCCTCTAGAAGGGAGAAGAATCATAACATTCAAGCAGTTGAAAATGTTATTTGCTGTCACCTCTACTATTCCTGCACATAAACAAGAGATGGAGGGACTAACACTGGAGAGGAGTCATAAAGCCACCCTGGCTAGAACTTCCTTCTTTCCTCTAGATGACAGTTCTTCATTGCTGTCTGTGGATTGGAACTCAAGTCCCCATATTAACTAAAGGGATTCTATTCAACTTGTGTTCAGAAATATGTGAACACAAAAAGAGCAGTCAAGAACCAAGGAACACTGGGGCCTTTGGGGAGAGCTCAGACTCCAGACATCAATAGCATTTCTGAGGCTGTTGTCTGCGTATTCCTGGAAGGCCTTGCAGGGTTGTCAGCCAGAGGTGTATTTTTCCCTCTGTCTTCCCTTCTCTGATGCATGGCCCTTGTTCCACGCTGATCACATTACTAGAGGGTTCTATTTTTATAGACTAATCTTGAATGACTTGGGTTGCCTCGCTAATACAGATCAAATAATTGATTTACTTACAACATGACTTCTGCTTTATCTGCCTCATCAGGGAGCGAGACTGCCAAAAGAACACCTGCAGCATATGGTGAGAAAGCTGAAAAGTCCCCTCTGTTTTCAGGAAAGGCAGCTACATTGTAGCCTGTGCACAACAGATGCCTGTGCTCCTAAAATCTGCATGTTCTGTAATTTAAAATAACTGTACTGAGCTGATTCCAGGAAAATATCATCTGATGCAGAGAAAGGAAGGAGCTCTTCTTGCAGCTCAACCACAGAAGACAAGAGTATCTCCAAATCCCATGCCTTCTGGAGCTTCCCTCAGCAGCTGCAGGACAGTTGGCTTCATAGCCATTCCCTCTTTTTTTGTCTTTTCCCCACATTTGCCATCCCCTGACATCCCTGTTTTTCTAGACAAAAGTTCTGATATTTAAGTTTAAGGATTCCCTGTGAAACTACAGCTAGAGAAGAGGTGGCAAGGTGATTTATTCAGCAACATTTCCTGCATTGTTCCCCTTTCTCAAACAAGTCCTTCAAAATTTTTCTAGTGAGGAAAAGATTTAGTCCCAAACTCTTCATTCAAGATGAAGTCAACAATTCTTAGAAAAATTGTGCAAGGTTGTTTTACTTAATTCAGGATAAAGTTAGATTTCTTCATCTTTTCTGAGCATAACTTATTGATTGAATTACAGTGTGTGAATCACTTTTGTGATTAAAAGATTTTGTTCTTAAAAGAAGTTAAGAAGAGTTTGGCCAGGTCATGTGGCATTGACTATACCTCCCTTTGTCATCACCCTCTGATACTGCTATTACCAAATTGTTAACCACAGTAATTTGATTCAACCATACTCTGAATAAAGTTGTATTATAATTTTGTAATAAATGCTGTACAACTAACTATACACATAGTATCAGTAATTAATATTTAGTGTTATAGATAATACAATCAATATGGGCTTCCCAGGTGGCGCTAGTGGTAAGAACCCACCTGCCAATGCAGGAGACAGAAGAGACACATGCAGGTTTGATCCCTGGGTCGGGAAGATTCCCTGGAGGAGGGCATGCAATTCACTCCAGTATTCTTGCCTGGAGAATCCCGTGGACAGAGGAGCCTGGTGGTCTACAGTCTATGGGGTTGCAAAGAGTTGGACACGACTGAAGCAATTTAGCATACACACACATCATACAAGACAAAGTTATGGTAGATTCAGTGCCCATAGATTATAAACCAGTAATTGAAGAGAAATGCAGAATGAAGGGATGAGGAGAGAAAAAACTAACAATGTGTCAGTTTCTTAAACCTTCATATTTTCTGGGCTTCTTAAAACGGTGCAGGAGATGGTCAACCCCCAAGTTAGTGCTGAATAAAGCCAAGGCAGACCATTCTGCAGGCTTTCCAGCAAGGATTCAACGACTGTAACATCATCTTTGTTTCACTGATCAGGTAACTGATAGAGAGGTTAAGCTGATCATCTAAGGTTCTACACTGTGAGTCAGTTACAAAACCAGCATTTGAACCAAGCAGCACCTGACACTCAGTGGGATGTGCCAATTAGATCTTCTGTGAATCAGCAGCTTTGCCGTATTCTGAATGTGACCCTTCTTTTTCTCATATTCTGAATGCTAACGTAACCCTTGGTTTTTCAAAAGTTTATTCTCCAGAGAATAAAGAGTTTGAATACAGAATAAACACATAAATCCCACAAGGCAAGGTTTTTCCTGAAGGAACAGCTCTTAGGAATGGAAAGACTTCAGTAAAATCAGTCTTGACCTCCCGCGTGACTTTTTGTCCTGATAAAACCAGATTTAAAATTATGTCAGTTTTAGCCCTTCAGGGCTGAAAAAAAGAGGAAGAGATTGAGAGAGAAATAGCCCATTGGTTTCTCTTGTTTCTCCCATAGGGCAGGCAGTTTATGGACTGAAAGCCACATTCTAGGAGAGCTACCTTTTAGTGGAGACTTAAAGGAAAGTTTGCTCCCACAGATCTACATCCTGACGTGTCCTACCCTAGGCACATGTGTGTATTGAGAAAGTACATGTGCACATATTTTTGTAAGCCAGTTCCTTGTACTATGTCCTGCAGATGAATTAAAGTCGATTAAATAATATCACAAGTCCAGGTACTCCCACCTGACCCATGACCCTGTGTGTGACACCCCCGGTACTCAGGGTGCAACAGGCTGCTGAGACACACAACACCTCAGCTTCATAGGATCATGATGACTGAGTTGCAGGCTTCCCCCAACCCTGAGAATCTCTTCTTTCAAATCGAGTACTTGAAAAGAGACAACTTCTAGCTTGGTTACCTCTTGGGTCAATCATCTCCCTCGGACACAGTGAGCAACAAGCCAGTTAAGAGAAGCAACATAAACTTTCCAGTTAGAGCAAGGTTCAAATCCTGCCCCTGTCAGTTAGTAGTAAGGGACTTTGGGCAAATTACTTAATTGTTCCTGTGTCCTGGTTTGGGTTCATTGGAAGCAGATTCCGAGGCCAAAATTTAAGTGCAAGTGGTTTATTTGGCTGATGGTCCAGGAAGTACTGACAGGGGAGGGGAGAAAATTATATCAGAAAGGGAAAGCAGACAAAATTGGAGAAAGTGTTGTTGGAGAGGAAGATATTTTCCTCTGCCTTCTATGTTCTTCTGGCTGGGTTAAGAATTAAATTGACATGAAAGAGATTAAACAGGAGAAAATCAAACAAAAGTTTGATAATGTTTTTACATGGAGAGAGTCACAGAAAAACCACAGTGGCTGAAGCCCTCACCTTAAATACCATCTTCAGCCAAAGACAAAAGAGGATGTTTAGGCAGTGGGTTGGGCCTTCAAAGGGGAGGAAGGCAATTCATGGAGAAGGAAAAGCAAACGTTTGGTAAATAAACATTTGCTGGGCCAGGCAGAGACAATGGACAGAGTGGACTCTGATCTCAAAGCCCTGTTCCCCTACAACACCCTGTCCGTATTCTTTGCAGAGATCTCCAGAGATAGCTCTAGTCCCAGGATAAGCCCTCTACCAAAAATTTTTCAAGGCAATTAGAGGGAAAGTTTCTTCTCAGGTCTTTTGAGGCATGTTGATTGTTGTCAGTTTGAAATAATCCCACACCAAAGAGACACTTTAGGGTGGCAGGTTGTGCTCACCTACAGTGTTTTATCAATACGCCACCACTTGACACAACTGGAGCTTGACTTCACTGGGGGCTCTGAGAGGCCAAGCAGGACACACACCTAAGGGTTTACCCAATCACAAGGCAAAGGCATTGGGCCTTTATCAGACATTGACTGAGGTGTTCCCCTGGGGCCAGGGGGACATTGATTCCTTGGCACTTGTGTTCTGTCCCCCTCCTTCCACATGGAAAGACAGACTCTGGCAGCCAGAGAACACCCTTGGGAAGGTAACGTAAGTGTGGGCAGTTGGAACTCTGCTGCAGATAAGTGTGAAGGGATGTGAGTGGGGCACACACAGCATCTACTACACCCAGCTGTGCTTCCTGTCTCTCACACCCACCAGGGCCCACACACAGCATGCTTTAAGCCATGGAAGCCACTATCACTATAGCCAGAATCGAGCGGGGAAGCTGAGGGGAGGTGTGGTAAACTGAGTAAGGCCCTCTCCCAAGATGTTTACATCCCAGTCCTCAGGACCTGTGAGTTTGTTACATTACATGGAAAAAGGGACTTCGCAGGTGTGATTAAATTAAGAATCTCGAAATGGAAAGATTATCCTTCGTTTTCCAAGTGGGTCCAGTGTCATCACAAGGGTCTTTGTAAGAGGGAAGCAGGGGTTAGAATCAGAAAGGAGGTGTGATGATGGGAACAGAAGATCAAGTGATACGGGGCCATGAGTCAAGGAATGCAGGCAGACTCTAGAACCTGTAAAAGTCAAAGAAATGTGAGGTCCCCTAGGACCTCCAGAGGAGAGGAATGCAGCCCTGCTGGCCCATTTTAATCAAGCAAGGAGGCGTTATACAGGCTGCCTTTCATACTTTAGCACCCTACCTAAGCACACCAAAACTTACTGCTGTAAATGACTCCTGGTTAAGAAATCAAAATCTAAGGACAACGTATCACAGCCAGCCCAATAGTCTTTCCCAACTAAGGCAATCACTTAAGCTCAACTAATCAAATCATCTCCTTGCTTTACTTTCACCTTTTCTCTGTGAAAGTCTTTCTCTGAGCCCCTGTCATGGCAGTGCCCCTAATCACTTCCGGTTTGGTGCTAATTCGAATTTATTCTTGCTCAAATAAACTCTTAAAATTTCTAACACGCCTCAGTTTATCTTTTTATATCTATCTATCTATCTATATATATATATCTATACACACAACAAAGACATTTATTGGGACTTACTGGATATCATTCTATAGACATTCACATCAATACCTTTTCAACAGTTCCAGTCATAGGAGCTACAGCACCCCCTTGGGTTTCTCCTGAGCTTGCTGAACACAAGTATCGGGGAACTGGAATGCCAATCTGAATACTTCCATCCTATAAATAGAAATGATATTTACAGGATACATATATATATATAGGATGCATGAAGTGAAGTGAAATGACATCACTCAGTCGTGCCCAACTCTTTGCGACCCCGTGGACTGTAGCTTACAAGGCTCCTCTGTCCATGGAATTTTCCAGGCAAGAGTGGGTTGCCTCAGTTTATCTTTTAACAATTCTAACATGCACCACTCTAAGATAATAAGTTTTTACTTTTGTAAGCCACCAAACTGGTGGTAATCTGTCACAGCAACCATGGGAGACATAATATAGAAGGACGCACTAAGGATAAACATAACTAACACATAATATTTCCTATGAGCAGACTCTAAGCCCTTGAAGTTTAACTTTTTAAGCCTTGAAACAACTGTAGGGTATTTAACACATGGACTTTAACTCATTTTACCATATTGAATGCCCTTTTATACCTCTTCTTTTCTATAGCTTAATGATAAAAACCTTTAACTTGATCATTATGGTTTCCTGATGCATACAACCAATTCTCCTCTGGAAAAACCATCTCATGGCAAAACCTTCTTCTCCCTGCCAACAAAAGAGTGAAGGCTAATACAGTTCCACTTGATGCAGATGGAATAAAAATTGGCCCAAGCTCCTTTAAATCCTCTTGATTACAGGCGAATGTATTTTCCTTTGCAGTTTGCTCTGTCTTGGTAAAGTTTTTGAATTATTCAGAGGAAGGCTCCACAGTACTTTTACTGTAGAAGTTGCAGCTTAGACAAAAATCTACTTCCATCATCTCCAATAATGAAGTTTTCAGGCTGAAGCAGTATAAATGTCAGTGATATGACATCCCTGGAATCCATTCTCTGTTCTGAAAGGAAAGCTAGAATTGAGTTTTAGATTACTGAAGAATGAAGATCCTCCACTAAAGCTGCATCACCAGGAAAATCCACCAGAGACTCTAGGTTAATGAACATATTGATGTGGTAAAATTACCATGATGATAACAATGAAACTTTTTTTCATTCTAGGAAACTTCTTGGAGTTTGGAGAAAGAATCTCTATTTACTTGCCAATCAGTATGCTGTTATATTAATATCTCTTTCTCTCTCCCTTTGTGATTCACCTGTTTCCAAATAATGCTAACCATAAGGGGGAAAGACAACTGTACTACACTTCATTAAGAAAGAAAGAAAGAATGATGACTTATCGGGAAAATCATTTAGCTGAGACTTTTAGAAACAGATAAGCAGCACCATAAAGAGGGAAGCAAAGGTTTATTTAACTTTGGGTTTTATCGAAGATTCAGGGTCTTACTGCATCAGTTTCCTACCTGTTACTTTATCTGTCTTCCTTTTTGGCTATAAATTCCTCAGGACAAGTCACCAGCCTTATTTATCTTTGTTTCTCCAAATGCCAGGCAGTTTCGGACACAAAGGTGTTTACTGAATGGAGTAAGTTGACTGACTGTATGCATTCATACATGAGTACATAGTTCAGATTGTAGCTGAGTGCCCAGTGCGGAGCTTGGCAGAGAGCCTAGTGATCACTTGGGAAGTATTAATTTGACAAGTAAAGCTGTGAAACACAACATCCCCTCCTCCAGGACTCTCAGAATAGCCTACTCTACTTTGGAGAGTTCACCAGCCCACATATTACTGACCTCCTCCACTCTGGTTCCCCAAGTAGCAAAGGCAGTCTGGGTGTTATGGGTGTTATGGTGAAGGAAAGCACAGAGTTTATTTGCAGGATACCGAGCAAGGGAGTGGGAAACAAGGCTCAGATCCACACTAATATGGTCTTTGAGTTAGGAGGCGTTTAAAAAGGAAGAAGCAAAGAGGCTAGGATGAATAATTTTCTTGTGACATTTCTTAATCAAGATTTGAGAGTCAAGATATCTCTGGCTTTCAGTTCTCAGACCAAGTGGTCAGCCAAGGCTCGGGGGTCCATTAACTCATCTTGCCCTGGAGACAAACTGAATTTGTATGTTAATGATTGGTGTCTATAATAGCAATTTTAGTACATTAAATATGTTATTGACAATAGCAATTTTAGTCATCTGACTGATTTATTAGTATCCAGTTAGTATAGAATTGAAGTTAAAGGGACAAAGAGAGAACACAGTTTGGGGTAGAGAGATTAATCATAAACTCATGGAACAATGGACTGGTTCAAATTGGGAAAGGAGTGCGTCAAAGCTGTATATTGTCACCTGCTTATTTAACTTATTTGCAGAGTACATCATGAAAAATACCAGGCTTATGGAATCAAGATTGTGGGGAGAAATACCAATAGCACCAGATATGCAGAAGACACCACCCTAATGGCAGAAAGCAAAGAGGAACTAAAGAGCCTTTTAATGAGGGTGAAAGGAGTGTGAAAAAGCTGGCTTAAAACTCAACATTCAAAAAATGAAGATCATGGCATCCGATCTCATCACTTCATAACAAATAGATGGGGAAACAATGGAAACAGTAACAGACGTATTTTCTTGGGCTCCAAGAGCACCAGAGATGGTGACTACAGCCATGAAATTAAAAGATGTTTGCTCCTTGGAAGAAAAGCTATGACAAACCAGATAACATATTAAAAGGCAGAGACATTACTTTGCCAACCAAAGACTGTATAGTCAAAGCTACTGGTTTTTCCAGTAGTCATGTACAAATCTGAAGTTGGGCCATAAAGAAGGCAGAGCACCAAAGAATTGATGTTGGTGTTGAAGAAGACTCTTGAGAGTCCCTGGGACTGCAAGGAGATCAAACTAGTCAATCCTAAAAGAAATCAGTCCTGAATATTCACTGGAAGGACTGATGCTGAAGCTGAAGCTATAATACTTTGGCCACCTGAAGAGTAGTCAAAGAAGAGCCAACTCATAAAAAAGACCCTGATGCTGGGAAAGACTGAAGGCAGGAGGAGAAGGGGACGACAGAGGATGAGATTGTTGGATGTCATGATTGGCTCAATGGAGATGAGTCTGAGCAAGCTCTAGGAATTTGTGATGGACAGGGAAACCTGGCATGCTGCAGTCCAAAGAGTCGGACACGACTGAGCGACTGAACAACCACAAGGGAACTGGACTTTGGTGGGACTTGGTTTCACATGCTTAGTCATTGCAGTGCAATTTAACAACTATTCTCTGTGCTCCAAGGGAGACGTGAAGAATGAGATAGCTATTCAGTTCACAACCCATGCTCAAAATAGTTTGACTCCAAGCACCAAATGCCTTTGCAGTGGTGTTCTGGCCCACTTCAGGCATGCTTGCCTTCACAGGTAAACCAGTTGCAAAACAAGTAAAACACTCTCTAAAATACTCTTAGATCAAGAAATAGAGGCATATCAAAAACAGACAGGTTGTTAAGGAAGAGAATGTGCTTATGAGGAAATACTACAGCCAAGGGATTAACCTGAAATTGAAAGGGGAAGAGAAAATGTCCTTTCTCCTTAAACCTAGAGTAAGAAAATGTTTTCAAAAGCAGAACTACAGAAAAGATTGTACATCTCCAGTTTGGGAAGGTCACAATGGAAAGAAGAGGTTTCTTGGGTTTTAAGACTCAGGGATCTCTAATATCCTTGGGGCTAGTTCTGAGGTGCTTCTAGATAAGGTCATGATTTCTCAAGTAACCTATGGAGATGCCTCTTGGCTGGGTCACCTTGGGTGAGTTACTTGACCTCTCTATGCCTCCACTTTTTCATCTGTATACATCATGGAGTTGTTATGAATTGATATCTCTAAAGGGTTTAGAATAATGCCTACCACACAGTAGGTATACTGTAATTATTTATCTGTTATTTGTTGCTATTGTTGTTGAACAACTGAGCAAAGTAAAATTTCAGCCAATTGTTAGGCAACATTATCTCCCACTTACATCAAACAAGCCAAACAAATAAATTAAAAGAGAACACTAGAGAACTTTCATCATTGGCCTTTTAAAACATTTATACAAATATTATACTACTTATAGTTCGGCTAAATACACTGTAGGGGAGAAAAACTTCTACTCTCTTATGTTCAATATCTAGGGACTATGAATTAAACTGGCAAAAACTAGATTACATGATGAAAAAAGTTCAATTTGTATGCATACAGGAGCCAACAAAAGAAGTGGTTAAAATTAAAGGCTTATATATCTAACTTATTAGGGGAAAGGAAAAAATAAATTGCTTCTCTTTAGGGAGGACACATGGATTTTTAGAAGACATGGGAGATAAGTTTGGGATAATGTTTGTCTGTACAGATATAAGAGGTCTCTCTGTCTTCTTCAAAGCCACAAAACTCCCCTGTCGCACACCAGGGATTTACGATAACCTCATTTCCCAGACATTGCTGCTTTTAGTCAGATAAGAGAAGCCAGACGAAGCTTTTTTCTGCATCTGTTTAATCTTAGATGTCTTCAGCTCAAAATCTTCATACTAACTCTGGGGATCCAAATGGGTCCCCAGAACATACATACAAAAAGTTAATGGATGCTCAGAATAAGATTTTTTTTCTTCTTTGAGATTATAATGAACATGGTCACACCACAAGTAAAGTCAGAAGTAAGACAGAAAATGCTTTGAAGCCTTGTTTGGTGATCCAAGATGATTAAAGAAACACCTAATGCAAACATAAAGTGTAAATTTAAAATACAAAAAAACACCACACCCTCCTTCTCAAACTTAAAAAAAAAACTTATTGGAGAATAATTGCTTTACAATATTGTGCTGGTTTCTGCCACAGAGCAACATGAATCAGCCCCAGGTCTACATAATCACCTCCCTCTTGAACCTCACTCCCTCTCCCACTCCATCCCACCCCTCTAGGTTGTCACATAGCACTGGGTTGAGCTCCCTGTGTGGGATACATGTACCCCAATGTCCTTGTTGCAGCACTTTTTACAATAACTAGGATGTGGAAGCAACCTGGATGTCCAGTTACAAATGAATGGATACAGAAATTGTGGTACATATATACAATGGAATATTACTCAGCTTTTCAAACTACTTTTAAGGAAAAAAGCAGAGCCTTGGAACTTTCGGTTCTTTTTTCCCCCTTGTTGCAAATTCATGTTGTGGTTTTGGTTGGGTGGCAGATAGCATGTGTCACTATTGGCAGGTGGCCCTGTCAATAGCAGTCAGACAGGCGAGAATTTACTCCAAGGTGACGTTGGAGCTGAGGGTGGCCACCCCTAAATATGCCACAATATCCTGAAAATTTTGCATTGAAATTGCTTGAGAAGTAGTCATTGCAATAAGGAAACACTGAATCTTCTCTGTCTCCCTGAAAAGCAGAAAAGAAATCTCTTGTGAAAGCTGTGCTCCCTGGATCTAGAAGTAGAAGGACACCTTTATTGTCAGTGATAGGGAATTCAGGGCTGAGAGCCTGTGCAAAAAAACCTTGTTACTTCTTTAATTACTAAATTACCCCAAGCCCAAACTCTGATTTGATTATTCACCAATTAAGTACCCAAAACCTAAGTTTCTCTGTCCTGTCAATTCCTCACAAATTCATTGTTTCTCTGTTGAAAAGTATAAAAACTGGCTGCTGTAGCCACTTCTTAGGTACCATTTCTATGGAAACTTCATGCACATGAATTAAAATGTATTTCCTTTTCTTCTATTAACCTATCTTGTGTTGATTTTGTTATTAGTCCACAAGAACTCAAGAAAAGTAGAGGGGTTTGGAAACCTCCTCCTCCCTGACAGTAATCATGTTTAGATACTGAGACACAAATGGAAAGTGACCAGGTGAGTGGGTCACAGCAGCCTTTCTCTTTTCTCTTTCTCTCTCTACCTGTCTCTGACTCTCTCCCAACTTTTCCTTTGTTTTCATCTAGTCGTCCTCAGTGGGGTCAACCTCATCACCCGATTGCCATAGTTGCCCCAGCCTCCTTACCTTCATCTCCATACTGGTCCTCACCATGGCCATCTTCTTCCTTCAGTCCGACTCTTGCTCCATTTCCCTCGTTAGCATACCATTAGCAGGGGTGTCTCATTCTCTGCCTCGTCTACAACTCCTTCTCCTTTCAGTCCTGGACAGTGACCTTGGAGCTAGTGGTGCACACAGGGAATCCCAAGCAGGTGGAAACTCTGCCGACAAGAAGCACAAAGTGGTGGCTGTGAGAGCTGGACCTGGAAACATCTCAAAGATGGCTTTGCAGAGTGACCAGTCTAATTCAACTCCTGCCGTAATTGTCAGATCTCATACAAGAATCATTCAGAACATCCATATATGGACTTCTCACTTAAGGGTTTTTATGTTTTATGTTAAGGTTTACCTTTAAGGGTCCAGCCCACAACATCCGGGAGAGTATCCAGTGCCCCACCCCCCATTCTGCCCTCTTAACCCCTTTAGATATTTTTGTAGTTGTTGTTGTTCAGTTGCTCAGTCGTGTCTGACTCCTTGTGACCCCATGGACTACAGCATGCTAGGCTTCCCTGTTCCTCGCCATCTCCTGGAGTCTGTTCAAATTCATGTCCATTGAATTAATCATGACATCCAACCATCTCATCCTCTGTCATCCCATTCTCCTCCTGCCTTCAGTCTTTCCCAGCATAAGGGTCTTTTCTAATGAACTACTCCACCCTATTTAATGTGAATTACTAATGTTAACATTAATGTGAAGATCAAATAAAACCATATCTGTGAAAATGTCTTGAAGGCTTTAAAACACTCCGCTCCTGGACCAGGGTAACTTATTGAAATGCAAATTTGTTTTTCACTTTCCATTTTTAGTCAGTCCTCAGCACCTGTAAGGTAAAAGCAGCTCTTCCCATTTCCAGGGAAGGTTGAAGTTTGCTGAAGTTGGGGGTGGGAATGTGATTGCCTTTGAGAGCCCAGAGGGGCAGTAGTATAAGTTCAGTTCAGTTCAGTTCAGTTCAATTCAGTCGCTCAGTCGTGTCTGACTCTTTGCGACCCCATGAATCGCAGCACACCGGGCCTCCCTGCCCATCACCATCTCCTGGAGTTCACTCAGACTCACGTCCATCGAGTCCGTGATGCCATCCAGCCGTCTCATCCTCGGTCGTCCCCTTCTCCTCCTGGACGGGGCTTTACCTAGACCCCCTCTTCAGGATCTACACATTCATCTCCTCGGCTGTCAGATAACCTCAGATAACCTTTTCTCCTCATTTTTAGAACAGAGACCTTTCAGTACATGGCCCAATAGAATTTCATCTTAAGCTATTTATATTCCCTACCCACATGTCTTAAACTGAAAACTCATAACCAGCCAAGAAGGAAATGTCAGGGACGGTCACTTATGTCAAGGTGATGACTCGGACCTCATTAGGAGGAGATAACCTGGGTGGCAGAGGCACCACTCAAGCAAATGGGTGCCAGCCAGTCAAAACAGATGCCTGTAAACAAGCTGTACTGGTTTCTGCTGGCAGCATTCTACCCTGCAGAAACCTGTGTCAGCAACTCTCCATAAAATCTCAGTGATGAGCACTGCCTTTGTTAGGTTACCCCAAAAAGCAAAATTTAAGAGAAAGACATGGATGCAGGTCATCTATCTGAGAGGTGATTCCTGGAAGCAGAGGTGAGGAATGGGGAGAATGAATCTAGGAAGGAAAAAGCCAGCACAAAGGTGTTACTGAGCCCATTGCCACTATGGGCAACAGAGGCTCAGCCTTGCTGAAATCTTCTGAAGAAAAGAGAAAGCACATCAGAACTGATCCACTGGACAATGGAGGATGTGACCTTTAACCTTTGACCCCATTCCCCATTAGATGCATATCATCTTTCATCACTTGAGCTCTGCCTCCTGTCAGATCAACAGTAGCATTAGATTCTCATAGGAACATGATCTCTACTGTGAGCTGTGCATGTGAGGGATCTAGATTATGTGCTCCTTATGAGAATCTAATGTCTGATGATCTGAGGTGGAGCTGAAGAGGTGATGTTAGGATTGGGGAGTGGCTGCAAATATAGATTATCACTAGCAGAGAGGTTTGACTGTGCAAAGACCGCAGTAAATCAATTGCTTGCAGACTCATATCAAAACCCTCTCAGTGAGTGGCAAGTGACAATTAAGCTGCATCTGTTGGAAGGCTTTGTAGTGGCAAGTGAGTTGATGTACTTCAATTATACAGCTGCATCTGGTGGCAGTCTTTAAGTCATAATCCCACACCTATTTTAGTCCTTCTGTGGCCTGCCTATTGTTTTATTTACTACTTCCATCTGTGCCTCATTCCCACATTGCACACTTGTCTCAGTCACAGTTTTGGTAAGCCCACAAGCTAACCCTAGCCAAAATGAGTAAAAAACAAATGTCTCTGTAGAGATTCTTTGAAAAAGAACAGAGAAGAAGCAGCAGAAGACTCTCAGACTGCCAACAAAAAAAAGCTGCATTTAAAAGAAATACGGAGTCCTACTTAAATTATGGGTTCATTGCAACAGGTGATTCATATTCTCCAAGCTTGCTTTGTATAATATGTGGCAACTGGCTATCCAACAAAGCCATGAGACTTTCAAAACTGGTTTGCTTCATGAAGACTAAGCACCCTGCATTAAAAGATAAGCCTTAGGAGTTTTTCAAAAGAAAAACATAAACATGAAAACCAGAAGCAATTATTGAAGGCCACCACTTCATCAAATGTGTCTGCACTGAGAGCATCATTCTTAGCGGCTAGCAGCAATGTTAAAGCTAGAAGCCCTTTGCTAATGGTGAGGAGTTGATCCTCCCTGCTGCTAAGGACATGCACCATGAGCTTTAGGAGAGGATGCAGTTCAAAAGGTGGTATATGTTTCTCTTTCAGCTAGAACCCTAACTAGATGAATGGATGAAATAGCAGAGGATATTGAGGCACAACTGTTAGAGAGGATTAATGAGTCACTATGATATGTGATCTGGGCTTCCTAGGTGGTGCAGAACCCTCCTGCCAGTGTAGGAGACTCAGGAGACTCAGGTTCAATCTCTGGATTGGGAGGATACCCTAGTGTAGGGAATGGCAACCCACTCCACTGTTCTTTCCTGGAGAATCCCATGGACAGAGGAGCCTGGAGGATTACAGTCCATGGAGTCACAAAGAGTTGGATGTGACTAAGCATGTATCCACACATGGTATGAGATCCAGGTTGATAAATTTAACAACGTTGACAAGGCAACAGTGCTTGATCTGTGTGATATTTTTTCAGGAGAATGTGTATAAGGATATGTTATGTGCACTTTTTTTTTGCCAACCAACACCACAGTTGCAAAACTACTCAAGGCTTTGAATGATTACTCATCAGAAAACTGAACTGGTCAGTTTTTAACTGACCCTTAAAAGCACAGACGTTACTTTGCCAACAAAGGTCCATCTAGTCAAGGCTACAGTTTTTCCAGTAGTCATGTATGGATGTGAGAGTTGGATTGTGAAGAAAGTTGAGCATCAAAGAATTGATGCTTTTGAACTGTGGTGTTGGAGAAGACTCTTGAGAGTCCCTTGGACTGCAAGGAGATCCAAACAGTCCATCCTAAAGGAGATCAGTCCTGGGTGTTCTTTGGAAGGAATGATGCTAAAGCTGAAACTCCAGTACTTTGGCCACCTTATGGGAAGAGTTGACTCATTGGAAAAGACTCTGATGATGGGAGGGATTGGGGGCAGGAGGAGAAGGGGACAACAGAGGATAAGATGGTTGGATGGCATCACTAACTCGATGGATGTGAGTCTGAGTGAACTCTGGGAGTTGGTGATGGACAGGGAGGCCTGGCATGCTGCAATTCATGGGGTTGCAAATAGTCAGACACGGCTGAGCTACTGAACTGACCTGAACTGAACTAACTCACGTCTATTTGTGCAGCTCTATGAGGAGAGAGATGCAGAGCACACACATCTTCTCATATACAGAAATAAGATGGCTTTCTAAAGGTAGATCAATGACCAGAGTTTTTGAGTTATGAGAGCCACTACAGAAATTTCTTTTAGAAAGTCACCACTGGGAGCACATTTCAGACACAGAATGAGTCATAAAACTTGCTTACTTGTATGACAATTTCACCTACTCTGTGAACTGACTCTCTCTCTTCAGGGGAGAATGACAGCTGTGTTCAAGTGGGCAGATAAAGTGGCTGCGTTCAAAGCCAAACTGGAATTATAGGGTGACAAGTGAATTTTGGGATTTTTGACATGTTTCTAACATTAGCAGAGGGCCATGAGTCAGGGCCTTCTTTTTCTCAGCTAGTACACAATCACCTATCTCAGCCTTCAAGAGTGTAAGCATTACTTCCTAGCCACAAAAAAACCCCAAACTGGGAAGGAATGGATCTGTGACCCATTTGTGAATAAGCCAAGTCAATCGACTTTGCCTATGCTAGAAGTTGGACTGTGAGGAAGGCTGAGTGCCGAAGAATTGATGCTTTTGAACTGTGGTGTTGGAGAAGACTCTTGCGAGTCCTTTGGACTGCAAGGAGGTCCAACCAGTCCATTCTGAATGAGATCATTCCTGGGTGTTCTTTGGAAGGACTGATGCTAAAGCTGAAATTTCAATACTTTGGCCACCTCATGTGGAGAGTTGACTGACTGGAAAAGACCCTGATGCTGGGAAGGATTGGGGGCAGGAGGAGAAGGGAACAACAGAGGGTGAGATGGCTGGATGGAATCACTGACTTGATGGATGTGAGTCTGAGTGAACTCTGGATCTGGTGATGGACAGGGAGGCCTGGCGTGCTGTGATTCATGGGGTCGCAGAGTCGGACATGACTGAGCGACTGAACTGAACTGAACTGATGCTAGAAGAGGATCAACTGCTTGAGATTTCAGTTAAAAGTATGTTTGAAACAACTTAAAATTGTTACTAAGTCCAAACTCAGTGTGGAATGTTAAATTCATAAAATAAAATACATAGGGATTCAAAAGAAACCAATTATACTGAAGAACATTTATCAAAACATTAAAAAATTAACAGATGTTTGACGTATACACTTATTTATTAATGTATTAAATATCAAAATCTAACTTCATGAATTGCAGCACGCCAGGCCTCCCTGTCCATCACCAACTCTCGGAGTTCACTCAAACTCATGTCCATTGAGTTGGTGATACCATCCAGCCATCTTATCCTCTGTTGTCCCCCTTCTCCTCCTGCCCCCAATCCCTCCCATAATCAGAGCCTTTTCCAATTAGTCAGCTCTTCACATGAGGTGGCCAAAGTATTGAAATTTCAGCTTTAGCATCAGTCCTTCCAAAGAACACCGGGGCTGATTCCTTTAGGATGGACTGGTTGGATCTCCTTGCAGTCCAAGGGACTCTCAAGAGTCTTCTCCAACACACAGTTCAAAAGCACCAATTCTTTGGCGCTCAGCTTTCTTCACAATCCAACTCTCACATCCATACATGACCACTGGAAAAGCCATAGCCTTGGCTAGACGGACCTTTGTTGGCAAAGTAAAGTCTCTGTTTTATAATATTCTATCTAGGTTGGTCATAACTTTCCTTCCAAGGAGCAAGTGTCTTAATGTCATGGCTGCAATCACAATCTACAGTGATTTTGGAGCCCCCCAAAATAAAGTCTGACACTGTTGCCACTGTTTCCCCATCTATTTCCCATGAACTGATGGGACCAGTTGCCATGATCTTCGTTTTCTGAATGTTGAGCTTTAAGCCAACTTTTTCACTCTCCTCTTTCACTCTCATCAAGAGGCTTTTTAGTTCCTCTTCCCTTTCTGCCATAAGGGTGGTGTCATCTGCATATCTGAGGTTATTGATATTTCTTTACTTTCTCTCAAATCCTTGTCTCAGAGTTGGAATCTGACCTAAGATGGTGCTCCTTCAAAGCCCACCTCAAATTCCTCCTCCTCCACTTCTTCTTCTCTGCTTTACTCCATAGTTGGTTGACTCTGCCCATTGCTTGGGGCACACTCCTTGATGGTCACATTACTCACATTGCAGTAGTCAGTTTGCACAGCAGGTGCAGGTTTTCTACTGCTGCTGTGACAAATCACCACAATATTAATAAAACAACCATCATTTATAATCTCCCAATTCTGTAGGTCCTCAGATATGCAGATGACATATGGTGGTGTTGGAGAAGACTCTTGAGAGTCCCTTGGACTGCAAGGAGATCCAACCAGTCCATCCTAAAGGAGATCAGTTCTGGGTGTTCATTGGTAGAACTGATGCTAGAGCTGAAACTCCAGTACTTTGGCCACCCCATGAGAAGAATTGACTCACTGGAAAAGACTCTGATACTGGGAGGGATTGGGGGCAGGAGGAGAAGGGGACGACAGAGGATGAGATGGCTGGATGGCATCACTGACTCAGTGGACGTGAGTCTGAGTGAACTTCGAGAGTTGGTGATGGACAGGGAGGCCTGGCATGCTGCGATTCATGGGGTCGCAAAGAGTCGGACACGACTGAGCGACTGAACTGAACTAAACTGAATTTTGTAGGTCAGAAGTCTGGGTACAACATGGCCCAGTTGAGTCCTCTGCTCAGTGTCTCCCAAAGCTACAATCAAAGTGATGGCAAGGCTTCATTTCCTTCTGGAGGGTCTAGGGACAGATCACCTTTCAAGGCCATTTAGGCTGTTGGCTGAATTCAGGTTCTGTGATTGTAGGACTGGGTTCTCAGCTTCCTTTCTGGTGTCAGGCAAAGGCCAGTCTTTGCTCCTTCAAGACTTCTTGCATTACTTCTTGTGCTTTCCATGTGACCACCTCTAGCAAACGCAGGTCAAGTTTTTCTTGTACTTCAAACCTCTCTGACTTTTCCTTTTGCCACGTCTCTCTGTCTACTGCTGGAGAAAGTTCTCTGTTTGTAATGGTTTGTGTGGTTAGATTGGGCCCAGATAATCCAGGATAGCCCTCTCTCTTAAAGTCTGCATTGGTTCCATCTGGAAAGTCCCTTTCATTATGTAATATAGCATATTTATAGGTTCCAGGTATTAGTACATGGACATCTTTGGGGGCCATCCTGCCTACCACAAGTCTTCCCCACTGTATCAGTTCCTCATTTCTTCATAAAGAAACCACCCCAAAATTCAGCAGTTTAAACTAACAACCATTTTCTGTGCTTAGGATTCCACACTGGCACTGGGCTAAGCTCTGTATTTCTTCTGTTGAAGTCTCCAGTGAAACCTAGCCTCAATTGCCTACAGCAGGAAGCCATACTTGAAAATTTTCCTGTCTCCCCTTTCTCACACCCTCATTTAGGCTTTCTGTGAGCATCTCCTAAAGAAAGGGCTTGGACCCAAGTTTTTATTGTAGGACTGTTAGCATCACAGATTTAATATTTTCTTTTTTAATCTTGTTACTTCTTGGTTGTCTTCTTAGGGGATTTCAACCTGGTCTCAATCCATCTGTATGTATGTTACCTTTGCAAAATGTGTTCTGTTATTATTAAAAATATAACTAGACCCCACTTCTGCCTCAGTTGATGGCCAACATTTCATGTCTTCTTATGATCAGAAACAAATCTTTCTAGATTGGTTAGATTTGTTCTGCTCCAGCCATTTGTTGCCTTGCTGTTTGAGAAAAATTGTGCAATAAACTAAATAGACTTCATGCTGAGGCTATAGATTTTCATTTCCTAATCTTCTCTACTACATTCTGAATCTTCCTATTTTTTTCTAAACTCCTGGTTTGAACTTGAAAGCACTGGTTGGTAACCAATTTCCGTTCCTTGATAAAGAAAGCCTTGTTTACATTTAGAGTTTCCTATTATGTTACTTAAGAGGCTGAGTCATTTCCTCCTTATGCTGTACGAACAGTTTATATCGAGCTGCGTCTATACACGATAGAACACTTACAGAAATCTTAGGATCATAATCCTTCTGCACAGCCAGATTCTAAACACAGAATGTTCTAAATTATGTAGAATCTAACAAACAAACAAAACCCAAATTTACAGAAAAAGAGATAAGATTTGTGGTTACTGGAGGTGGAGGATGGGGAGTGGGGTAATTGGAAAAAAGTGGTCAAAAAGTACAAATTTCCAGTTATAAGATAAATAAATACTAGAGAAGTAATATATACAAAATGACAACCATAGTTAACATGTTATTTGGTGCATATAAAAGTTGTTAAAGGAATAAATTCTGAAAGTTCTCATCACAAGGGAAAAATTCATTTTATTTTTTTTTTTTTATCTATATGAGATGATGGAGGATAACTAAACCTTTTGTGGTAAACGTTTCACAGTACATTTAGGTCAATAATTATGCTGTGCATCTTAAACTTACACAGTGCTGAGTGTCAATTATATCTCGATAAAACTGGGGATGGGGGATGAAAAAAGTTTTGAGGGGTCACAATTTACCCTCTGCTTTCAAAGAAAATATCCTTGTGTGGTAGAATTATGAGTAACTTACATTTTTTTCTCTTTAATTTTCTATACTTTTCAAAATTTTATAAAGGTCATGTTTTATCTTTTTAGCCAGAGAGAAAAAAAGAGGATTTCTTAAAAACAGTTTTTAATTATCCAATCAGTCTCTCTAACACTTAATCTTAAAAAGATCCTCCTTTAGACTGATTGACCTCCTTCCTGTTAACCTGTGGCCAAAGGTCACTTAGTGGCTGCTAGGGCCACTAATTCCTGGAATAACTCTACACCTAGATCTTGTCTTAAAGTGGAAACTCCTAGAAGCTGACTCTGAGTCAGGACTTAGTAGTGGTTTATGTGGGAGGCAATCCCAAGAAATCTCAGTAGGACAGAAGGTAGCGTGCCCAGGTCTTTATCAAGTGGGCTACCAGAGGGGCCTTTGGAAGCTTGGGCAGAACACAACCTGGAGTGTCCCACTGCAGGGAGAGGGAACTGACCTGTTAGCCAGACACCAAGGGCCACTCCCAAACGGGTGGGCGGTTCCTGAGCACTCTGGACTATCACGTGAGCCCTGGCAGCAGAAGCAGCCCCAGGCCCCGCCCCCAAACCAGTCAGTGAGGGCATGCTGGTGGGCAACAGCTTCTGGCACAGGTATAGTAGGAAAGAAATGCAATTGTGCACTTTGATCCCTAACTACCAAAACCACAGCCTGAACTAGCACCATCACAGGACACTAAAGTCAGCATCTTTGCAAACCTGATTTCAGGTAACACATTATCTCCAAGAAATTATTTGTGGTAGTCCACACGTTAATTCATGTCATTCAATAACATGTCAGAATTCTTTGAAAGTGACGAAACCCAATTCTGATTGGTATAGACTCTAAAGTGGGGGTGAGAGATATTATTTTTTGTAATTCATCAACACAGAGTGAACAGTAGTGTCCTCTGTGATACCTGTCTTGTCCTGACTTCAGTGTCACCGCTGGAGATTATAAGGTATAGGAATGTAAAGAGTGCTGCTCAGCAGGGAGATGCAAATTATAATAACAATGAACTCTGATTTCTGAGCCTTTAGATAGGCAAAATTTTCAAGTCTGAAAATATCAACTGTGGTAAGAGGGAAAATCAGCAACAGAGCTGTTACACTTTGCCGATGGGAGTGAAAATTGGAATAATTGCAATAGGAAGCAATTTTGCAGTACTTAATAAATTAATGTGTGCATAATGCCAATTCAACAGTTTCCTACTCAGTTATATGTATGACCAAGCAAGGTTTTTGCACATATGAGTCAGGCCACGTGAACTAGAGGGAAACAATAGAATGGGGAAGACTACAGATCTCTTCAAGAAAGTTAGAGATACCAAGGGTATATTTCATGCAAAGATGGGCACAATAAAGGACAGAAACAGCAAGGACCTAACAGAAGCAGAAGAAATTAAGAAGAGGTGGCAAGAATACAGAAAAACTACATACAAAAAGGTCTTAATGACCTGGATAACTACAACAGTGTGGCCATTCACCTAGAGCCAGACATCCTGGGGTGTGAAGTCATCCTGGGCCTTAGGAAGCATTACTACAATCAAAGCTAGTGGAGGTGATGGAATTCCAGCTGAGTTATTTCAAATCCTATTTCAAATGATGCTGTGAAAGTGCTACACTTAATATGCCAGCAAATTTGGAAAACTCAGCAATGGCCACAGGGCTGGAAAATGTCAGTTTTCATTCGAATCCCAAAGAAAGGCAATGCCAAAGAATGTTCAAATGGTACTGTGCTTATTTCATATGCTCTCAGGGTAATGCTCAAAATTCTTTAAGCTATGCTTCAACAGTACATGAATCGAGAACTTCGATTCATGTACAAGCTGGATTTAGAAAAGGTAGAAGAACCAGAGGTTAAATTGTCAACATCTGTTGGGTCATAGAAAAAGCAAGGGAATTCTAGAAAACATCAACTCCTGTTTCAATGACTATGTTAAAGCCTTTGGCTGTGTGGATAACAAGAAACTATGGAAAATTCTTAAACAGATGGGAATATGAGACCACCTCACTTGTCTCCTGTGAAGCAACAGTTAGAACCTTACATGGAACAATGGACTGACTCAAAATTGGAAAAGGTTATATATTGTTATCCTGCTTATTTAACATTTATACAGTGTACATCATGCAAAATGCTGGGCTGGATGAATCCCAGGCTGGAAACAAGATTACCAGGAGAAATATCAATAGCCTCAGATATGCAGATGATACCACTTTAATGGCAGAATGCAAAGAGGATCTAAAGAGCCTCTTGATGAGGGTTGCAAGAGGAGAGTGAAAAAGCTGGCTTGATACCCAACATTCAAGAAATGAAGATCATGGCATCCCAAGATCGTCTCATCACTTCATGGCAAACAGATGGGGAAACAATGGAAACAATGACAGACTATTTTCTTGAGCTCTAAAATCACTGTAGATAGTGACTGTAGCCATGAAATTAAAAGACACTTGCTCCTTAGAAGAAAAGCTATGACAAGCCTGCTGGTGCTAAGAAGAGACATCACTTTGCCAACAAAGGTCCATATAGTCAAAGCTATGGTTTTTCCAGTAGTCATGTACAGATGTGAGAGTTGGACCATAAAGAAGGCTGAGCTCGGAAGAATTGATGCCTTCAAATTCTGGTGCTGTTGCAGGAAGGGGGACCCCTTCCAGGGCCTGAAAGTGGGCTCTTGTCTAACACTTAGAAATGAATTGTCCAAGGAGACACGTATGCTGACAAAGCAAGAGATTTTATTGGGCAAGTGTGCCCAAAGAGAGAGCAGTAGGGTAACAGAACCCAGGAGAACTGCTCTGCCACATGGCTCCCAGACTCAGGTTTTATGGTGATGGGATTCATTTCCAGGCTGTCTTTAGCCAATCATTCTGACTCAGAGTCCTTCCTGGTGGTGCATGCCTTGTTCAACTAAGATGGATGCCAGCGAGAAGGATTCTGGGAGGTGGTTGGACACATGGTGTCACCTTTGACTTTTCCTGAACTCTTCTGGTTGGTGGTTATTAGTTCCTTTTTTCTTATCAAGACTTCCTGTCGTAAAACAACTCATGCAAATAGTTGCTATGGTGCCTGGCCAGGGTAGGTGGTTTCAGTCAGTGTGCTTCCCTAACAGTGCTGGAGAAGACTCTTGAGAGTCCCTTGGACAGCAAGGAGATCAAACCAGTCAATTCTAAAGGAAATCAACACTGAATATTCACTGAAAGGACTGATGCTGAAACTGAAGCTCCAATTCTTTGGCCACCTGATGCAAATAGCCGACTCATTGTAAAAGACCCTAATGCTGGGAAGTATTCAGGGTAGGATGAGAAGGCGGCGACTGAGGATGAGATGGTTGGATGGCATCATCGACTCAATGGACAAGAGTTTGAGCAAACTCCAAGAGACAGTGAAGGACAGCGATGCTTTCAGTACTGGCATGCTGAGGTCCATGGGGTTGCAAAGAGTCAAACAGAACTTAGCAACTGAACAACAGCAATGTGTTTATAAACCTCTTCACTATAAAATTACTTGTGATAGTGAAGTGATAGACTACTGCAGGGCATCTAAAATCAATGTTTGAATTAGAGCTCCATTTTTTTTTTTCAGGAAAAATATCAAAAATATAATGGTGAGGGACTTCCCTGCCGATCCTGTGACTAAATCTCCACGCTCCCAGTGCACTCCTAAGACTTTTCATGCCAAAATGAAGATGGAAGATTCTGTGTGCTGCAATTAAGACTTGCCAGAGTAAAATAAGTAACTAAATTAGTGACAGTCATATTCCATAGACAAAATGCAGTCCATCTCAAACTGGCCCCCAAGTATGGCACGATTACTTTTTATGGGCTGAGTAATCACATATACTAATGAGTGAGAAGACTATTTCAACTATTTGGGGTGGGGCATGGATTTCTAGTAATTGAGCCACGTTTTGGCCTTTCATGATTGGCTTCAGAACTGTCATGGCACAGGTGAGTGTATCATTTAGCTAATAGATTATAATGAGCATAGAATGAGGCTCAAGGTCTACTGGAAGTCTAATCTTCTGCCATCTTGGACCTAATCTGCTCTAACCAGTTTTCATTGTATCCTGTATTTGTCAAAGGCTGTGTCATCCTTTGATGTTGTGCTCTGCCCCCTTTCCTCCTATCTCAGCCATATTTGCACTTTAAAAAAATAAATAAATTTTAAGAAATCACATCAGAAACTATTGTGTAAAAATATTTAATTCAGTATTTTAGAAAGACTTCTAAAAACATTTTATTTTATTTTACTAATAAGCTTTAGAGAGTGAAATGCTTCATCATTCAGGATGACACAAGAGTGTCACATGAGTTCCAAGGCACAGTGTATCTGATGGAAAGTTCTCTTTCACCCTGGACCCTCTCGTCACCAGCATTTCTTCCAAAAACACAAGATAAATTCTGCACCACTGGATGAGGCCACTCCACCTTTTTTGTCTGAAAGTTGTGACAAAGTGCAGAGGTGCAAATTTAAGATACTGAAATGGAACAGGACACTGTGGGGTCCTCTCAGCAACAGAGCCTTTCCATATCCCTGGTTTCTAGGACTAGGAGATAGTCTTCTTTCAGCCTCTTTGACCTTCCCTGAGTTCCAAAGGGCAGATTCAAATAGCCATTTATCAGGGAAGGGAAGGAATATGGAAACAAGGAGAAGCAGTCAAGAAACAATACTTCAGAGATAAAGCAGGGTCCTGCTTTCTCCTCAGCAAATATACATAACAATATTTTTGAGTTCTTCTGCAGGAACTAAGGCCCAACCCAGGAAAGAGATGATAACTTCAGGCTGAGCACAAGAGTCCTGGAGCACCAGCATGTTACCTCACTTCCAACCAATCAGAAGAAAGTCACACACTCTGTTCATCCCCAATTTTGCCTTAAAAACTTATCCCAAAACCTTTGAGGTGTCCAGGGATTTTGAGCATGAGCCATTTTTCTCCTAGCTTGGCCCTGCAATAAACCTTGCTCTGCTCCAAACTCTGATGTTTTGGCTTGTTTGACTTCACTCTGTTGTAGGTGTACAAACCTGTGTCTGGTAACAATACCTGATGAAAGTTACCCAAAACTGGCCCCCAGCCAAGTCTAGAGGGCATCATGGTTGTTAACAGAACAGATCACTTGAATCTTCCTATTTCTACAAGGTGTTGTTAACCAAGGCCTCAGCACATTTGTTTTCATATTGCTAAGGAAGTTACTTATGAGGCCCTAATAGACACAAAACAGTACTGAAAATTGCACAATTGCTTGACTTCTTTGAGTAAAACATTTGTAAGTCTGTATCTTAGAGCTTAAAGTCAAAGCCTTTATTGCCTTGCTTTAGGTACAGATGTGTGTGTGTGTGTTCATGTGCAAGGCTGTGGCTTTGATATTTTAATTGATTTTTGTGGTATTTTCACAAGTTACATTTATTGTTGTGAAAAAATAATACAAAGTGTAGAGTTGACAGAAAAGGCCCTTGGCTGTCTCAGCCACACCCGAGCCCCTCCTTTTCTAAAAATAAACATTGCTATTTAATGTGGTGTGTTTTCTCCAAACTGTTATCTGTATAAGTAGCTGTGCTATGTAAGTATAAATGCCAGCTCCCCTGGTGGCTCAGATGGTAAAGTGTCTGCCTGCAATGTGGGAGATCCAGGCTCCATCCCTGAGTTGGGACAATCCCTGGAGAAGGAAATGGCAACCAACTCCAGTATTCTTGCCTGGGAAAATCCCATGGACAGGAGAAGCCTGGTAGGCTACAGTCCATGGGGTTGCAAAGAGTCAGACACGACTGAGCGACTTCACTTTACTATAGACATGTGCACATTGAAATATTATCTTTAATATTAAAGCTTTGATATTGTGAGCTACAAATTGGTGCTTTCCAAGGGCAACTGCCAGGGCTTCCCAGGTGGTACTAGCGGAATCTGCCTGCAATGTAGAAGACACAGGAGCCGCAGATTCGATCCCTGGTTGGGAAGGTCCCCTGGAGGAGAATCCCATGGAGAGGAGCCTGGGGGCTACATGGCAGGCTACAGTCCACAGGGTTGCAAAGACTTGGACACTGAAGCAACTTAGCGCACACGGATGCAACTGGCATTTGCCATCTGCCTCTGTGGAGACTGAATCTATTCTGTTGACCTTTGACACACCCTGAAGGGAGTTCCAGGTGGAGAGTGAGGCACTTTATGCTCCAGGAAAACTGGTGGAATAGGTCTTTAGATAGTTAGATTTCATGCTCCCTATCCTTGCATCTCCTCACATCTGCAAAAGCACTAAATCCCTTCATGGTGACGGAAGCACCTCATGACTAGCAGAAACTTTTAAGTGTTTGATTGCATTGAGTGCCCCTTTCACCAAAATCACACATACTGACCCCCACAGCCTCTTTCGAGCAGCTTCTCTGAGTTATTTGAAGTGCTATCTCCCAGGCTGCAGTCCTCATTTTTCCCGAAATAAAACTTAACTTGCAACTCTCAACATTGTGCTTTTAAGTTGATAATATCATTCTTGGTCTTCTACCACTTGCTTTTCTCAGCTAATAACATATGACAGCTAAGAGTATTGATACATTTCTATGAGACAGATATAATTCAAAATTCTTTACACGCATTGATCAGCTTAATTCTCAAAAAGGGAGAAAAATAAAAAGAAAACCGTAGGGCTTCCCTGGTGACTCAGATGGTAAAGAATTCGCCTGCAATGCAGGATGCCTGAGTTCAGTCCCTGGGTTGAGAAGATCCCCTGGAGGAGGGCATGGCAACCCACTCCAGTATTCTTGCCTGGAGAATCCCCATGGACAGAGGAGCCTGGCAAGCCACAGCCCACGGGCTCACAGAATTGGAGATGACTGAGTGACTAAGCACAGCACAGGAAGCAAATACTATTACTTTTCCCATTTTACAAATGGGAGAGTGGAAGATTGGAATACTTAGAGTACAGACAGGCAGGAAGGGCCAACACTATGATTTGAATCCAGGCCAGCTGGTATTAAAGCCTTCATTGGTTACTGCTGCACCATGTTGCCCTTATCCTTAAGATCTTGTTATGTCACTATGTATAAGTCTTCCTAATTTTTTTAGTTATAGCATGGTTTTCAACAGTATGGATGAATCATAGTTTACATAGCCATTCTCTTGTGCAGGACATTTACATTGTTCCCAGTGTTTTATGGCTCATGCTATTTCTTGTACCTACTCTCTTGTGAATGTGGGTAACTATTTCTCTGGGCTAGGTACCTAAAATCGGAATGCTATGCACACTTAAAGTGTTGACGTGTAACACTAGGTTCTCTTTGGGAAAATAATTTTCAATAGTACATATTCTCGTAGACACTGGATACTATTAAACTTTTAAATTTTCTTAGAGAATTCACATTCTTACAGACTGTAGATATTACCAACTTTTTAAATGTTTCTTAAGCTTGTAGGCAAAAATTATATTTCTTACTGGTTATAACTTCTATTTCCTTGGCTTTCAGTGAAGTTGAGACTTTTTATTTGTTTATCGGAAATTTTAATTTCAACCTCCATAAATTTCTTTTATCTTTTGTCTGATTTTTATCAGATTACTTTTGGTTTTTGATTTGAATCATATATATGTATATTAAAATTATTTTCCTGCTATACTTATTGCAAGTATTTTCTCTCAGTCTATCCCTTGTCTTTCAAATATATTTTTGGTGACTTCTGACTCAAGTAGTATTCAATATTTATAAAGACAAGTTCTTATTGATTTTTGAAGTTGAGTCTTTCTCACTCTCCATCTTTAGAAAAATATACACAAACATATAATACATGTTTATTGTAGAAAATATAGACACTACAGATAAAAGTTAAAAGTAAAAATCAAGTATAATTCTATCCCTCAGGAACAAACAAAAATCGCTAATGTTTTGAGTATTTCCCATTAATATTTTAAATAAGAGAACACATAATAGTTACACTATTTTTTAAGGACCATTAAAAAATATATATTTATTAACTTATTTAGTCTGCACCAGGTCTTAGTTGCAGCACACAGGATCTTTAGTTGCAGCATGTGGGATCTAGTTCCCCAACCAGGGATCAAACCCAGGCCCCTGCATTGGGAACATGGAGTCTTAGCCACCGGACCACTAGGTAAGTCCCTAAAGGGCAATTTTAAAAAGATTTTGATGTAACTATTTTTTATGTCTGGTGAACTGTTTCAAGACATTTTCAAGACTGTAGGGGAATTATCATATACCAAGGAAAACTCTGTGTTCTTAACAATCTGGGCTGGGAAAATGCTGAGAGGACATTTCCAAGCTGTTGGTAGAATTCACCTCTTATTTCAAGAAGTAGGGAGGATACACAGAGGAGTACATGCAGCACCATTTGTTGGGGAGATGCTTCTGTTCCCACCAGGACCCTCTACCTCCAGATGTCTCTGGTTACACTTGTGATATAAATGAGTAACCAAGGCTCCTTGGGTGCAGCCCTTCCTCTCTCCATATGATCACTTAATTCTCGATGTCATTTGAAACCCTGAGCCCTAAATTCTCTTGGGTCTCATTTGCTGTCTTGCTCCAGTCACTAAAGAGACTGAGCATAAAGTTTCCATTACTTTCAAAGAAGACTTTGTGCTAACTGAGCTCTGGAGGCCATTAAAAATATGACTTTCAGCCTCTAAAGTTAAAGATGGAGGGTATTTTTTTTTTAAGTTAAAAATGAGAAAGCATTTTAGGAGCATTGTTTTACTCTCAAGTCTAATTACTACACAAACATCATTATAACGAGGTAAAGGAAAGAAAACAAGCATTCGTTGCTCCTCTATCACCTGTTTTCACATTTTAATGGCTTCTAGCAAATGTAGTATGTTTAAAACAAAAATTCAATTCCCTCTTTCTCACCTCAAATCACTCATAGTATAGGACAGATTCTCTCTGCCAGTCTATATCCATTTCTACTACACACGTGACTGCTCTCGGGCTAGTAAGTTCTTCACAGTTTAATTCATGTATACTGTCAATTCATTAGGAAATCTAAGGCAGAGAGGTACTGAAATCTTTATTTTCTCCAATCACGTTTTTAACCACGCTCTTTTGAGACTCTCTTCCCATTCCTGAATGTTATCTATAGCAGGTGCTATTTACACCTTGACCATACAGCTCTCATCATTTATACCAAATGCTTTTTGATGCAAGTGCTTGGGTTTTCCACTTGAGCTAACTCCAGGGAGGGTAGGGAATTAATACCTCTGGGAACAGCCCTCAAACAGTGACTGATAAGAGCTGGTGGATAAGTACCCCAGCTCCCTCACCCCTCAGGTTGGACAGCTCTGAGGTGTGCTCTTCACGCTCTCCCAGAGGTCTTTGTGGAACTGAGGCACAGTTGCCCACCCTTTGCTATTAATAACATATCTATGGCTTCCTTCCTTTTCCTATGTCACTTTGCTGCTCCCCCACAGATGCTTCCTGGGGATCATATAAACTTCCCAAATAAACTTGCATGCACATTCTTGTCTTCTGGTCTGCATCTATGGGAAGGCTGCAGGAATGATCATATAGCACATTCCCAACATCTGGCTATACTGGCTGTACCCAAGCTGAATTTCTGCCTGTGCTGATCTGATCACTTGCTTTCTCCCTGGAATCTTGTATTGGGAGAGAGAACATGCCAATTGTTTACAGGAAGCTGGAGGCTCTCTCATGCAAACTAAGGAGATTTGCAGGATCATAGTGCAGTGATGGGTAGGAGAAGCAGAGAAAATCAGTCTGCAGGGAGAGAAAGGGATGAAGGGAGGAAGGGAGATAGAGTGATGGAGAGAGAGAAGAGAATGGACAAGAGAATCAGTGATGAGAGAGAGGTTCCTGTTTCTGGCTCCCCTCCTTCCTGAAGCCCTCGTACATCTGCTTCCTGGTGTATGAGTTAAGCCAATATAAGTAAGTGAGTAAGTGAAGTCACTCAGTTGTGTCCGACTCTTTGCGACCCCATGGACTGTAGCTTATTAGGCTCCTCTGTCCATAGGATTTTCCAGGCAATAGTACTGGAGTGGATTGCCATTCCCTTCTCCAGCGGATCTTCTCAACCCAGGGATCGAACCCAGGTCTCCCGCATTGTAGACAGACACTTTACCGTCTGAGAAGCATCATAAATTCTCCTCGTTCTCTTAAACTACCTTAAAAACTTGTTACATACCTCCAAACAGAAGATCATCAGGAAGTTGGACTCACCCTCTCAGAGAGTTGGAAATCCATGTCCCAGGATTCTTTCCCTCCCCACCCTGAACTCTTTCCATGAGAAGATGAGGCTCTGCCCTCTGACCTTCTCCTGTGACTGGCCTCCTACGAGGACTCCCTCAGCTGGTGACCCCCACATAGCTGGTGGGCTCTGCTGAGACAGTGCATGTGGTGCTTTTAGAGTGTTACATAACATCATCTAGAACGTTTTCCACTGCAGACTCCTTCACGCAGTGGCAGTCTTGTGTCCCCTCAGCCTCTGCCAGCCCCAGGCTGCAGGCCCCTACAAGGTGAAACATCTCCTTGCTGGACAACTAGGGCAGCCTCTTGACATCACTTTCTATTCTACCCTGTGCTCTTTCATAAAAACGACTGGGGGTCCCTTGAGGTTCCTGCTCATGCCCTCAGGCTGAGAAACAAGGTGAGGAAGAGGCTCTTTCCTCTGGAGGCAGACGAAAGTGTTGTCACTGCTCACCTGGCAGAGACTGCTTCATCAGGGCCTCCCTGTTTCCAAGTGAGAACATTTCGGAAGCACGGCCAATCTCTAAGTTCATGAGCACCCCATATTCCAGGGGACATATGTCAACTCTCTCGAGTCACCAATATCCAAATGTCTTCTCAAATGTCACCCTGGCAATGAGGCCTATCTGGATTTCATGATCTAAAATGTCAGCCTCTCCTTTCCTCTGCTTTTGTTGTTTCCCTTAACTTTTCTCTAACACTTTTCCATACATTTGTCTTGTGGATTTTTTTCATTTGTTTGTTTTCCCCAGTAGAACGTAAGCTCCATGACTTATTGCCTAGTTTATTTAGTGCTGAATCCCCAGAACTTAAAACAAAATATGATGCACAGTAAGAGCCTGTATTAGACAGGGTTCTCCAGAGAAATAAACTCAGGTATATATACAGTTGATCCTTGAATTTGAACTGCACAAGTCTATTTATACCTGAATTTCTTTCACTAAATATGTATCACAGTACTACACGATCCACCACCCATGGTTGGTTGAATCCATAGATGCAGAACCACAGATACAAAGCACTCACTGTAAAGTTATATCTGAATTTTTGACTGAGGAAATGGTCTAGGCCCCTAACTCCTGCACTGTGAAATGCCAATTTTATTCATGTATATATATATATATATATATATATATTATTATATATATACTAGGACATATATATCTTAGCCCATTTAGGCTGCCATAACAAACTATCCCAGACTGGGAGGATTAAAAACAACAAAAATTTTATTTCTCACAGTTCTGGAGGCTGGGAAACTCAAGATATGTGCAGATTAGGTGAGAGATCTGTTAAGAATCTGTCTGCCAATGCAGGCAGATGATAGGGGAAGACTCCACATGTCTTGGGGCAACGAGGCTCATGTGCCACAATTACTGAGCCTGTACTTTAGGGTCTGCGAGCTGCAACTACTGAAGGCTACTTGCTCTAGAGTCCATGCTCCGCAATAAGACAAGCCACCAGAATGAGAGGTCTATACACTGCAACTAGAGAGTAGCCCCTGCTCACTGAAACTAGAGAAAGACCCTGCGTATTAACAGAGACCCAGCACAGCCAAAAATAGATTAAAGAAGAGGCTAAAGAAGACCAATGTCCTAGCTCAAGGACCGTCAGGCAGAGTGAGAGAAAATTCTTCCTACTCTCTTTGTTTTCTTCAGACCTTGAGTGGATTAGACAGAAAGGAAAGGAAACTAGTTGCTAAGTCATGTTTGACTTTTGCAACCATGGACTGTAGCCTGCCAGACTCATCTGCTCCTAGGATTTTCCAGGCAAAAATACTGGAGTGGGTTGCTATTTCCTTCTCCAGGGGATCTTCCCGACCCTGGGATCGAGCACAGGTCTGTCTTTACCAATGGAGCTACCAGGGAAGCTCATTAGATACTGTCTGGGGAGACCTTACAAATAGCTGTGAAAAGAAGAGAGGCGAAAAGCAAAGGAGAAAAGGAAAGATATAAGCATCTGAATGCAGAGTTCCAAAGAATAGCAAGAAGAGATGAGAAAGCCTTCTTCAGTGATCAATGCAAAGAAATAGAGGAAAACAACAGAATGGGAAAGACCAGAGAGCTCTTCAAGAAAATTAGAGATACCAAGGGAACATTTCATGCAAAGATGGGCTCAATAAAAGAGAGAAATGGTCTGGACCTAACGGAAGCAGAAGATGCTAAGAAGAGGTAGCAAAAATACACAGAAGAACTGTACAAAAAGATCTCCACTACCCACATAATCATGATGGTGTGATCACTAATCTAGATCCAGACATCTTGGAATGTGAAGTCAAGTGGGCCTTAGAAAGCATCAGTACAAACAAAGCTAGTGGAGGTGATAGAATTCCAGTTGAGCTATTTCAAATCCTGAAAGATGATGCTGTGAAAGTGCTGCACTCAATATGCAACAAATTTGGAAAACTCAGCAGAGGCCACAGGACTGGAAAAGGTCAGTTTTCATTCCAATCCCAAAGAAAGGCAATGCCAAAGAATGCTCAAACTACCGCACAACTGCACTCATCTCACATGCTAGTAAAGTAATGCTCAAAATTCTCCAAGCCAGGCTTCAGCAATACATGAACCATGAACTCCCTGAAGTTCAAGCTGGTGTTAGAAAAGAGAGAGGAACCAGGGATCAAATTGCCAACATCTGCTGGATCGTGGAAAAAGCAAGAGAGTTCCAGAAAAACATCTATTTCTGCTTTATTGACTATGCCAAAGCCTTTGACTGTGTGGATCACAATAAACTGTGGAAAATTCTGAAAGAGATGGGAATACCAGACCACCTGACCTGCCTCTTGAGAAACCTGTATGCAGGTCAGGAAGCAACAGTTAGAACAGGACATGGAACAACAGACTGGTTCCAAATAGGAAAAGGAGTACATCAAGGCTGTGTATTGTCACCCTGCTTATTTAACTTCTATGCGGAGTACATCATGAGAAACGCTGGACTGGAAGAAACACAAGCTGGAATCAAGATTTCTGGGAGAAATAGCAATAACCTCAGATATGCAGATGACACCACCCTTATGGCAGAAAGTGAAGAGGAACTAAAAAGCCTCTTGATGAAAGTGAAAGAAGAGAGTGAAAAAGTTGGCTTAAAGCTCAACATTCAGAAAATGAAGATCATGGCATCCGGTCCCATCACTTCGTGGGAAATAGATGGGGAAATAGTGGAAACAGTGTCAGACTTTATTTTTTTGGGCTCCAAAATCACTGCAGATGGTGACTGTAGCCATGAAATTAAAAGACGCTTACTCCTTGGAAGAAAACTTATGACCAACCTAGACAGTATATTCAAAAGCAGAGATATTAATTTGCCGACTAAGATCCATCTAGTCAAGGCTATGGTTTTTCCTGTTGTCATGTATGGATGTGAGAGTTGGACTGTGAAGAAGGCTGAGCACTGAAGAATTGATGCTTTTGAGCTGTGGTGTTGGAGAAGACTCTTGAGAGTCCCTTGGACTGCAAGGAGATCCAACTAGTCCATTCTGAAGGAGATCAGCCCTGGGATTTCTTTGGAAGGGATGATGCTAAAGCTGAAACTCCAGTACTTTGGCCACCTCATGGGAAGAGTTGACTCACTGGAAAAGACTCTGATGCTGGGAGGGATTGGGGGCAGGAGGAGAAGGGGATGGCAGAGAATGAGATGGCTAGATGGCATCACTGACTCGATGGATGTGAGTCTGAGTGAACTCTGGGAGTTGGTGATGGACAGGGAGGCCTGACGTGCTGCGATTCATGGGGTTGCAAAGGGTCGGACACGACTGAGTGACTGAACTGAACTGAGATGAGGCCCATCAAAATTAAGGTTGGCAGTCTGCTTCACTACCAATTCAGATGTTATTCCATCCAGAAACAGCCTCACAGACACACCCAGAATAATATTTAACTAAGTATCTGGGCACCCCATGACTCACTCAATTTGACATAAAATTAATCATTACAGTGCCTGAGAAATATATGGTTAACAAATGGATGAGCTTGCATCATCAGTCTCCTCTCCAGATTTATAATCTAGGCAGCCAGGATTAAGATGTTTATCTCTTCTTCCTGCAAATCATCACTTTCTTTAAACAATTCCTTTGGAGCCTCCCCAGTCATTTGATTTAGAGATGGGGAAATCCACTCCTTCTCCACTCCATCCCCCACTAAGCCACTTCCTTCCAACATCACTCACCAGGGGGAAGCATCCAACCCCAGGGGTTGACACCTCTCCTTAGAATGAGAAGTGTGCATGTTTACTGTTTTCAGCTGCATCCCCTAATGCCAACAGGAAGTCAACATAAGAGATCCCTCTTACAGAATGTTGTTGCACAAGTTTCCCGTCTGGCAAATTGTGAAAAATGGCCTGTCCAAGCTTTACTTGCCCTTTTGGAAATAATTTCTCTACCCTTTGAGTCTGGACAGACCTTATCACTTGTTGTGATCAATAAAATGTGTGAGGGACAACTACTGAGCCCTCTCGCCCTAGTTCCCATGCTCCACAACAAGAGAATAGCCCCCACTTGCTGCAAATAGAAAGAGTCTGTGGGCAGCAACGAAGACCCAGTACAGCCAAAATAATAATAATAATAGTAACAATCGTAAATGATAAAATAAAATATGGCAGGAATGAGATTGTGGGGAGTTCTGAGTGAAGCCTTAAGAACCCTTGTAGCTACTCCTCTCACTTTCCAGGTGAAGTAGGCCAGCCTCATCTCCTCAAGTATAAGAGACTGTGAAGAGAGTGAGTGATCCAGTCAATAGCTGGCACCAACCACCAGACATGCAAATGAGCTGCTCATTGCATCCGGCCTGTCATGCCTGATGGTAGCAATGTGAGTGACTGTACTGGTTTTCTATTGCTATAGAACAAGTTAACACCACCTTGCCAGCTGAAAACAATGTGCGTTTATCACCTCACAGTTCTGGAACCCCAACATAGATCTCACCAGGCTAAAACTGAGCTGCCAGCTGAGCTGCATTCCTTTTCAGAAGTTTTAGGGGAGAATCTTTTTCTTTGCTCATTCAGACTGTTGGCAGAATTCAGTCTCTTGCAGTTGTGGGAGTGAGGTCCCCTATTTGCTGCCTGTTAGTGAGGGCTGTTCCTATACTTTTGGCTCATGAACCCTTTCCTCAATATTCAAAGCCAGCAGTGATGGGCCAAGTCCCTTTGCTACTTCAAATCTCTCCCGTCTCTTCTTCCATTACATCTCTGTAACCCTTCTGCCACTTACACTTTTAAGTGCCCATGTGACTACGTTGGACCCATCCAGACAATCAAAGATAATCTTCTTAGCCAAAGGTCCATAAACTTAATTCCATTTACAAAGTCCCTTTGACCATGTAACATACCCAGATATTAAGATATCAGGGATTAGAGCATCAACATCTTTGGATGGAGGGACATTATTCTACTTACCACAGTGACTCCAGATGACAGCATCAGGACCACCCAACTCAAAGGCTGACCCACAGAATCATCAGCAAGTAAAATGGGTAGTTAATGGGGCAGTGATGAACTGATCCATGCTGTACACAATAATATCAGGTCACAAACAGCCAAAAGAAAATGTGTTTGGAATATGTTCTCAAAATTCCAAAAGAGTCCCTCAAGCCTTGAAAGCTCTCAGAGACAAAATTCTCTGGATTCGGAGTCTTGGCCCTGTCTTCTTGCTGCTAAACTGCCTCTCAAAGAGGAAAATGAACGATAAGCCTTTAAGAATCTGGATTCTCAAAGTATATTATTAGTAAAATGTATAAGTTGGAGCCAGTTCAGTTCAGTTCAGTTCAGTCACTTAGTCGTGTGCGACTCTTTGCAACCTCATGAATTGCAGCACACCAAGTTTCCCTGTCCATCACCAACTCCTGGAGTTCACTCAAACTCATGTCCATCGAGTCTGATGGACCCAAATGATCATTAAATGCTGCCTCGGCTCCATGCTTTCCTGGATATCTCTCTCCTGGCTGCTTGTTGAAAATCAGGTATGTTGCCAGATGGTTCCTTTTAGGGTTGTCACTTGTCCTGCAAAGGGTTGGACGCATTTTACTTTATCACACAGTATCTTTATCTTATTGTCTTTATTGTGAAAAGGCAAAATCTACAGAACCAGGATGAGAAAGACAGATGTATGATCTTCAGAGTCTCGTTAAATCAAGGAGCAGTCTGCCAGAGCCAGGACAGCAGCTGGACACAGTGTGGGAGTGCTGGTGCATCTGGACCAGGATATTTGGCCATGAGAATGTAATACCCCTCATACTACAAGGTCCCTACTGCCCTCGCTGCAAAGTGCTTGGCATTCCCAGACAACTTCATTCAACAGCTGACATCTCCAGTCCAGACTGTCTGGCAGCAGTGTGCGCCGTAAGCCGGCGGGAAGTTTTTTCCACTAGAATGGAACTCATAGCATATCCACCAGGGCCCTGATCTTGGCATACCTTCCTCGAGGTATGAAAAAGGGTGGGGAATGTTTTTCCTTTCCCTAATCAAGCTTAATGATTTGGGTTCTGCCACCAATTCTGATTCAGGGTCAGGGAGGCAGAGTATAGCGTCATACCATGAACAAGCCCTGCTCCAGACATGAGCTGCTGCTGCTACTGCTGCTAAGTCGCTTCAGTCGTGTCCGACTCTGTGCGACCCCATAGATGGCAGCCCATCAGGCTCCATCATCCCTGGGATTCTCCAGGCAAGAACACTGGAGTGGGTTGCCATTTCCTTCTCCAATGCATGAAAGTGAAAAGTGAAGTGAAGTCGCTCAGTCGTGTCTGACTCTTCGCAACCCCATGGACTGCAGCCCACCAGGCTACTCTGTCCAAGGGATTTTCCAGACAAGAGTACTAGAGTGGGTTGCCATTGCCTTCTCCGAGACATGAGCTGGGTACCTACAATTCAACTCATTTTGACAGGTGAAGGGTGCAGTCCTGCAAGACTGCTTTCCCTCTGCAAGTTCAGGCTAGATTATTAACTGTATTTCTGGCTGACTGTATAGAAGTCAGAGATAGCCAGGACCTTGTCTTCAGGTTTGATTTGCTAGAGTCGCTCACAGAACTCAGAGAAACATTTTACTTACTAGATCATTGGATTATTATAAAAGGATACAACTCAGAAATAGCCAGACAGAAGAGATGTATAGGGCGTAGTGTGGAGAAAAGGCTCAAAGTTTCATGCCCTCTCTGAGAGAGCCACGTTCCCCAGTTGCTACGTATTCACCAATCTGGAAGGTTTCCTAAACCTCTACATTCTTTTGGGTTTTTATGGAGGCTTCATTACACAGATGACTGGTGACTGAGTCAACCTCCAGCTTCTCTCCCCACCCCACCGGAGGTCAGGGAGGTTTAACTCAAAGTTCCAACCTGCCAATCATGGTTGGTTTCACTAGCAACCAGCCCTCATCCTTGGTTCAGTCTGAAAATTACCTCATCAGCATAATAAAATACATCTTTGTCACTCTTATTATTTTGGAAAATCCAAGAGTTTTAGGAGCCTGTGCCAGAAACAGAGATGAAGACTAAATATATATATATGTACATATATATATATATATATATACACACACATATAAATTTTTTAGAAGAATTCTATTGGAGTAGCGTTTATTTACAATATTGTGTTAGCTTTGGGTCTACAGCAAAGTGATCCAGTTATACCTATACATATATTTACTCTTGCTTAGATTCTTTTCTCATGTAGGTTATCACAGAATATTGAATAGAACCATAGGTCCTTGTTGGTTATTTGTCTCATAAATAGTGTACATTTGTTAATCCTGAACTCCTGGAGAGGGTAACCTCTCCACCGTATTTCTCCTTTGGTGACCATAAGTTTGTTTTCAGTATCTATTCGTCTCTTTCTGTTTTGTAAGTATCATTTTTTAAAAATTAGATTCTGCATATTAATGACATCATACAGTACTTGTCTTTGTCTGGTTTACTTTACTTAGTGTGGTCATCTTGAGGTCCGTTCTTGTTGCTGCAAATGACATTACTTCATTCTTTTTATGGCTGAATAATATTTCACTGGATTTATGTATCACATCTTCTTTATCCATTCCTCCACATGTCTTTATCCATTCCTCTGTCAATGGATATTTAGGTGGCTTCTATGTCTTGGCTGTTGTTAACAGTGCTACAGTGAACATTGGGGTGCATGTATGTTTTCAAATTATGATTTTCTACAGATATATGCCCAGGAGTTGGATTGTTGGATGATATGGCAGTTTAATTTTTAGTTTTCTTTTAAACTTCTTATTTTGTATTGTGGTACAGGTGATTAACAAACAATGTTGTGATAGTTTCAGGTGGACAATGAAGGGACTCAGCCTGACATATACATGTATCCTATTTTTAGTTTTTTAAGGAACCTCCATACTGTCTCCAAAGTGATTATACCATAAATATATATTTATTATAAATTACAATATCACATTTACCCATTCTGTATGACATTTTAGAATTGGCCCCATCCCTTGTATGACAGGTGTTAACCCCAAAGGGTTTCACCCTTGCACGACAGCAGGTATAAGCAAATATACAGATTTCCTGGTGTCACTCAGGTTAAATTAGAATCTCTAGGATGGGCCCATGCACTGGAACTTTTTATATATTGTTGCTATCTAATGAAGCTTATAGGCTCCTTCTTAGAATGCCATTTTTAAAAAGTATAAAATAAGGGGGAAAACCCTACATTTACATTAGAATTCACTTATAGTAGAAGAGAGAAATAAAAATATTAAGAAAACAAGTGTGTGATAAAATACATATTTATTGCTTATAATATTAACACATTCAACAACAAGACCTAGCAGTAAGTCTAATAAATAGAGTAACTCCAAAAATAGTAAGAATAAACATTTTTCTCCAAATTTTGCTATCCACTAGGTCGCTAAGAGTCAGGCACAACTGAGCGGCTTCACTTTCACTTTTCACTTTCATGCGTTGGAGAAGGAAATGGCAACCCACTCCAGTATTCTTGCCTGGAGAATCCCAGAGACAGAGGAGCCTAGTGGGCTGCCGTCTACGGGGTCACACAGAGTCGGACACGACTGAAGCGACTTAGCAGCAGCAGCAGCAGTTCTCACCTTAATCATCTCTAATGATTTCCCCAAATTCCCAACAAGGAATCCCTTTGAAATGGTTTCCCATGTTTGAAAAGAGTCTGCCTTGGGGCTTCCCTGGTAGCTTATGGTAAAGAATCTGCTTGCCGGTGCAGGAGAGACAAGTTCAATCCCTGGTCCCGGAAGATCCCACATGCTGAGGAGCAACTAAGCCCCATGCACTACAACTGTTGAGCCTGTGTTGTGGAGCCCAGAAATCACAACTACTGAGCCCACTTGCCTCAACTACTGAAGCCTGAGCTCCCTGCAACCCATGGTCCACAACAAGTAAAGCCACTGTGCTGAGAAGCCCTCATACCACAGCTAGAGCATAGACCCTGCTCTCAGGAACAAAATAAAAGCCCAAGCAGCCACGAAGACCCAGCACAGCCAAAAATAAATTAATTAGCTAATTAAATGTAAAAAGAAAAGAGTCTGTCTTTTTCTAGTAATGGCAATAATTCATTTTCCCATTTCCCATTCCAATGAAGTAACATTAAATGTCTTGATAAAAGTTTAAGAACCATTGTATGGTTCCTAGGGAGTCATTGAGTTTCAATATGATTTTAGGTTCATATATATGAATTTGTTCCATGAGAATCAAATTCAGAAAGTGTCAACTTGTTTTATATTCTTAAATGAAATTAAATCTGGCTCAACCTTCATTGGCTTTAGTAGTAGAGAAATCCAATCCAAGACTTCTGGTGAAAAGTTTCCTCCCACTCAGTTAGGATAAGGCCACCACCTGGGGTTTACTCAATCAAGGTATTTTGCCATTTGATCTGGAGGAAGTGGAGTTGCCCTTTCTTCCTGCATTCTTTCCTCCCCTCATTTGGGTGAGGGCTCTTTGCCAAAGCCCCTGAATAGCAGCCAGGATCCCAAACTCTTTGCATACTGGAAAAACTATATAAATGAATACTAGCTAAGATGTTAGCTGATATTGGTCTTGGGTGGCCTTGGCTTGCAGGTGCTTGAAGCAGAGCTTGAGTTCCTGGCCAGAGAATGAGGATTAGGTAACAGTGGTGAGAGCATTGAATCCTAGCCACTTAGACCACTGGTCAGTGACAAGACCCTGACTCTGCAGTTTGCAGAAAAGAATTCCCACAAAGATGAAAAGTAGTGAAACAAGTCAAGTGTTTATCAGGAGGAAAAAAAAAGTATAGTATACGTGGATAGACACACAGGCAGACTCAAAGAGAGAGTTGCAGAGTTGTGACCTCATTGTAGTTGAAATCACTTATAAGGGGCCTTACTTCCAGGTTTCCTTTAGCCAATCATTTTGATTTCCCTGGTTCAGAGTTCATATTTGGTATATCTCAGGATCTTCCCATGTGTGCCCACACATCTCTTAGCCAAGATGGATTCTACCTAAGAGGCCTACAGGTAGTTAGCATCACTTAGTATCACCCCCCCTTTTGAGCTCCAAGGAACCTTTCTGCCCATGTGCAGTTGAGGAGTTCTCCTGATTGCAAGAATGAGAGATATGTGGTCTCTTATCTCCTTTCTTTGGAGAAGGCAATGGCACCCCCACTCCAGTACTCTTGCCTGGAAAATCCCATGGATGGAGGAGCCTGGTAGGCTGCAGTCCATGGGGTCACTAGGAGTTGGACATGACTGAGCGACTTCACTTTCACTTTTCACTTTCACGCATTGGAGAAGGAAATGGCAACCCACTTCAGTGTCCTTGCCTGGAGAATCCCAGGGCCGGGGAGCCTGGTGGGCTGCCATCTATGGGGCTGCACAGAGTCGGACACGGCTAAAGTGACTTAGCAGCAGCAACAGCATCTCCTTTCTTGGCAGAAGTTAGCCTCCTGCCTTGATTGTCCTGCTAGTCTCATCTTGGAGTATCTACATGGTGGGGCGGGGGGATAGCTACCTCCTGCCACAATATCATCTTAAACTAAGTGATATCCCTCTCAGAGGCATTAATATTGTTGTATGGAGTTATTTCCATGTGTATTTAGAATAGAGACATATTAAATTTTACATAATACACACTTACTAGAATGACTAAGAATACAAAGATTAACAATGAAGAATAAAAAGGTTAACAATGTTAATTGTTGGCAAGGATATGAACCAGCTAAAACTTTCACATCATGCTGGTAGGATGACAAAATGGTACAGCCAGGCAGACTTCTGCAGGTCCAGGAATCCTGAAATCATGGGTCACCTGTATATGCTTTGAAGCATGCTTTAGATGTTTTTTCTTGGAAGCCTTGCAACTACACTAAAAACTGAATGCTTTGTTGAAAAGACCTATGGTCAATGGTGGCAGAGTCTGCATAGAACTATGCTTTGTGGTGTTCTGGGGAAAATGTTTTGGCTTGTTAGCTATACTATTTAGTATGGCTGTATAGCCCACGGTGCTTTTGAATATGTTGGTAGTGTTGTCATGTGTTTTGAACTACAATTCAAAATTCAGATACTGTCTTTGCAGAAAGTCTTAATCAACATTTTTATGGTATCCAAAGAGATGACATTGTGATTACGAAAAGCCCAAGTGATCCAAAATCACATGTTTGTAAAAAGAGTAATTGGTTTTGAAGAAGACAAAATTCTCACTAGTAGCCCAGCAGATTTCTTTAAAAGACATTGTTTTGTGCTAACAGGTCATGTTTGGTTAGAAGGTGATAATCTACAGTTACAGATTTCAGGTACTATGGACTTGTTCCATATGAACTAATAAGTGGACATATCTTATTTAGATTTGGCCTCTGAGTGATTTTGGATTTCTATGTGACAGCCCTAATGGTCACAAATTTCTTGATGATTAGTAAGCATTTGTTCTTTTGATTTGATTATTCTCTTCTGTTCAGGTGAGTTTATTATTGTCACTGGAACCATGTATTTACTAATAAACTATTTGCTATTCAGAAAAAAATTGGTATAGCCACTTTAGAGAATAGCAGTTTTTTAACAGTTAAACAAAAACTTGCCATAGTGAGACATATACCTATACTATGATCCACAATCCCTAATTTCACTCCTAAACATCTAATCAAAGCCATGCATTCACATAAAAACCTCAATGAAAATGTTATAGACATGATTCGCAAGCACTAAAAATTGGAAACAACCTAAATGTGGATCAACAGGTGAGTGGATAGAATGGTATATCCTAGACAGAAAATCAACCAGTAGTTGACTGAGGCCTAGAGTCAGGGAAGGGAACATGTCAGAACATTTTGGGGTGGTAGAAATGTTCCATACCTTGATTATGCTGCTGCTGTTGCTAAGCTGCTTCAGTCATGTTTGACTCTGTGCGACCCCATAGACAGCAGCCCGCCAGGCTCCCCCGCCAGGCTTAGAGACTTCGCAAATTCTCCAGGCAAGAACACTGGTGTGGGTTGCCATTGTCTCCTCCAATGCATGAAAGTGAAAAGTGAAAATGAAGTTGCTCAGTCGTGTCTGACTCTTCATGACCCCATGGACTGCAGCCTACCAGGCTCCTCTGCCCATGGGATTTTTCCAGGCGAGAGTACTGGAGTGGGGTGCCATTTCCTGTTAAACTCTTTGTTGAAGGGTAGAAGTATATTGCATGAGGACAAGAGGTGGGCTTGGGATGGAGGATATTATTTCTCCTGCAATCTGGTAGGAACTGTTTTCAAATCTGCAGAGACAGGGCCTCTGAATAGATTGGCTGCAAGTATGCAAAGAGTTTGGGACCCTGGCTGCTACTCAGGGGCTTTGGCAAAGAGCCCTCACCCAAATGAGAGGAGATGAAGGAGGAAGAAAGGACAACTCCATTTCTTCCAGATCAAAATGCAAGATACTTGGTGGAGTGGGAAGGTTTTCACCCAAAGTCTGGGATTGGATTTCTTCACCACTAAAGCCAATGGAGGTTGAGCCAGATTTAGTTTCATTTAAGAATTTAATGTAAGTTGAAGTATTTGCCTGGTGATCCAGTGATTAAGACTCTGCCTTCCAATGCAGGGGGCACAGGTTTAATCCCTGGTCAGGGAAATAAGATCCCACATGCTATGCAGTGCAGCCAATAATAATAATTAAGAATATAAAGTAAGTTGATACTTATTGAATTTGATTCTCAAGAAACAAATTCATACGGATTCACAAATATGAGCACAAAATTATATTATTAGATGGAAGTTAGAGAAGATACAATATCCAGAGAAAAGGACAACTAAAGGTGGTTCTGGCATGGACAGAAGTGGCGAGACAACACTTTGGCAGCAACAGGGCTCCTAGTTCCCCTGAGATCTTGCCAGAGAAACTGGTACTTCTCCTTGCTTTCTTGAAAGACTCACTACTTGGGCTTAGAGACTTTGCAAAGAAACATACTTCAATAGTCTGTCGTGTAGGAAATTAAAAGTCAGCTTAAGCATCATGTCCAAATTCGCAAAATTTGTTCAAAACAATTTGCATTTGCCAAGCAATTTGTCTTGAACAGTTGCCTTGTCTATGAAAGGCAGCCAGAAGAAGATAACACTGCTTTATCAACATAAAACAAAGGCTATCTTCCTTATAAACACATGCCCAAAATACCACACACAGCTCACCCAACCTTGGGAGTTAGCAATTGCTTATTGATGTAATGATTGAGAGTTTTCAAATAAGGAAAACCAAGCAGACCTAAGATGTGTCTTTGCAGATTAAACTGAAGAGATGGGTGATTATGTTAACATTAGATTATTATACATATTTATTGCTGCAGTAAAACCATCTCTTTACACATTCTCTTGGCTTCATAATGGTGAGAAAAGTACTTGGATATAAAGATATGAAACTGTGATTATGATAGGAGTATAACATTGATGATCTTTAATGACTGATCAAAATCAGAGGCTTGAGAGATTTTGAAATCTCTCAACGGGTTGTTCCAGCCCAGGATTACTGGATGGAGCAGGGCCTGGAAGAATGTCTTAGTCTGCTTGTGCTGCCATAACAAAACACCCTAAGCTGTGTGGCTTAAACCACAGCAGTTTATCTTGTCATAGCTGTAGAGGCTAGAAGCCTGAGATCAGGCTACCAGAATTATCTAGTTTTAGTGAGGAGCCTCTTCTGGCTGCCATTTTGCTGTATACTCACGTGGGCTTCCATCAGTGTTAGCATGTGGAGATAGATTGACCTCTCTCTCTTCCTCTTCTTAGAAGGTCATTAATTCTATTAGGCAAGGACTCCTTCCTTATGACCTCACTTAACCTTCAGTTCAGTTCAGTTCAGTTCAGTCGCTCAGTCGTGTCCGACTCTTTACAACCTCATGAATCGCAGCACGGGAGGCCTCCCTGTCCATCACCAACTCCCGGAGTTCACTCACTCTCATGTCCATCGAGTCAGTGATGCCATACAGCCATCTCATCCTCTGTCGTCCCCTTCTGCTCTTGCCCCCAATCCCTCCCAGCATCAGAGTCTTTTCCAGTGAGTCAACTCTTCCCATGAGGTGGCCAAAGTAATGGAGTTTCAGCATCAGCATCATTCTCTCCAAAGAAATCCCAGGGTTGATCTTCTTCAGAATGGACTGGTTGGATCTCCTTGCAGTCCAAGAGTCTTCTCCAACACCACAGTTCAAAAGCATCGATTCTTCGCCGCTCAGCCTTCTTCACAGTCCAACTCTCACATCCTTACATGACCACAGGAAAAACCATAGCCTTGACTAGACGGACCTTAGTCGGCAAAGTAATGTCTTTGCTTTTCAATATACTATCTACGTTGGTCATAACTTTTCTTCCAAGGAGTAAGCGTCTTTTAATTTCATGGCTACAGTCACCATCTGCAGTGATTTTGGAGCCCCCCAAAATAAAGTCTGACACTGTTGCCACTGTTTCTCCATCTATTTCCCATGAAGTGATGGGACCGGATGCCATCATCTTCGTTTTCTGAATGTTGAGCTTTAAGCCAACTTTTTCACTCTCCTCTTTCACTTTCATCAAGAGGCTTTTAGTTCCTCTTCACCTTCTGCCATAAGAGTGGTGTCATCTGCATATCTGAGGTTATTGCTATTTCTCCCAGAAATCTTGATTCCAGCTTGTGTTTCTTCCAGTCCAGCGTTTCTCATGATGTACTCTGGATATAAGTTAAATAAGCAGGGTGACAACAGACAGCCTTGCCGTACTCCTTTTCCTATTTGGAACCAGTCTGTTGTTCCATGTCCAGATCTAACTGGTTGCTTCCTGACCTGCATACAGGTTTCTCAAGAGGCAGGTCAGGTGGTCTGGTATTCCCATCTCTTTCAGAATTTTCCACAGTTTATTGTGATCCACACAGTCAAAGGCTTTGGCATAGTCAATAAAGCAGAAATAGATGTTTTTCTGGAACTCTCTTGCTTTTTCCATGATCCAGCGGATGTTGGCAATTTGATCTCTGGTTCCTCTGCCTTTTCTAAAACCAGCTTGAATATCAGTTACCTCCAAAAGCCCCATCTTCAAGCACAATCACATCAGGAGTTCAGGCTTCAACAGAGAAACATGCAGGGGACACACTTCAGTCCATAGCAAAAAGTAAGCAACCTCTCCCTCATGTCAGCATGGAACTTTCAATTTAGTCACCACAGAAACCTGTGGTGAAGCATGAAGCATAAAGCAACAGCAAAAAATAAGGCACACAGATTCCATAGCTCAGAAAGATGAGGGGTGGAGCACTCAGAAAAGACCTTCTAAATTTGGGATTCTTTTGGGATATTCAAGCCTGCGTACAGATTTTCTAAACTCTAAATTTAGTCAGGAATTCCCTTGCTCGATGGCTTCCATTCTCTAAAGAAAATATCCAGACTCTTATCACTGCCTTCTGACTCCTCAGTTCTACCTCCCAGCCTTTTCTGTTGCCAAACTCTGAGGCAATCACATTGAGCTGCTTTCAGTCCCAAGGACTTTCTTTCACCTTCAGGCCTGTGTCTGGGTACTTTCCTCTTCCTGGAAGACTTATCCACCCAACACCTTACATCTCATCCTCTTGCTTCAGTCTGTGCCTACCAGCTCCCCTCAACCTTGAGGTCTGAGTTTAGAAGACACTTCCTCAGAAAACCTCAGCGAGAACATAATCATGAACCCTCAAACACCTGTCACTCATCTGCATTTGGTAATGGAATGCCATGAAATATTCCACCAGTGTTCAAATTGCCCTAATCATCTCATAAATAATTATAATAGTTTATTTGTATGAATCAAGATCCAAAGTTCACACTTTGCAAAATAATGGTTAAATTATTCTACTGAATTATTACATATATAATATTTATCCACTACCTATCCAATCACATTGATTGAACTGCCAGTATTATCTGCCCCAGCCCACCAACCCCCACCCCCAGGCCACCCACCTTGGATGAAAATTTCCAGTTCACATTCACATCTATAGGGCTAACCCCTAAACCAAACATTACTACTGACATTGTCCCTCAAAAATAATCTACTGAACTTCTGCTGTGCTCCAGTGGTAAGAAGTCCATCTGCCAGTGCAGGGAACATGGGTTCAATCCCTGGTCCAGGAAGATTCCATGTGCATGGAGCAAAAAAGCCCATGCACCACAACTATGGAGCCTGTGCTCTAGAGCCCACTAACCATAACTACTGAGCCTGCATACTGCAACTACTGAAGCCCATTCACCCTAGAACACATGCTCTGCAACAAGAGGAGACACTGCAGTGAGAAGTCCACGTACTGCAATTAGAGAATAGCCTCTGCTCACCACAACTAGAGAAAGCCTGCACGCAGCAACAAAGACCCAGCACAGTTCAATTCAGTTCAGTTCAGTCACTCAGACGTGTCCAACTCTTTGCGACCCCATGAATCACAGCACACCAGGCTTCCCTGTCCATCACCAACTCCCGGAGGTCACTCAAACTCATGTGCATTGAGTCAGTGATGCCATCCAGCCATCTCATCCTCGGTCGTCCCCTTCTCCTCTTGCCCCCAATCCCTCCCAGCATCAGGATCTTTTCCAATGAGTCAGCTCTTGACATGAGGTGGTCAAAGTATTGGAGTTTCAGCTTTAGCATCCGTTCTTCCAAAGAACACCCGGGACTGATCTCTTTTAGGATGGACTGGTTGGATCTCTTTACAGTCCAAGGGACTCTCAAGAGTCTTCTCCAACACCACAGTTCAAAAGCATCAATTCTTCGGCGCTCAGCTTTCTTCACAGTCCAGCTCTCACATCCATACATGATCACTGGACCCAGCACAGCCATAAATAAATAGAACTTTAAAAAGGGGGCAGGGTGGATTTTCAGAAAGTTCTGATGTGCGGTGAGTGATTCAACTCCTCTATTCCCCCACACACACAAAAAAGCTAACTCATCCAAATTTACTGACATTCAGCCCAGATATATCTCCAGTATGTTATTTTCAGCACAACCTGACCTCATTGAAGGGTTCTTGAAGAACTAGAAAACTGACAATGTGCTTTATAAGAAAAGAAGAGAAAAGATGTGTGATGTTCAAATTGGCAGCTCCAGGCTCTACCCGTACAGTCTTTGAGGACATTTACATGTCAGGAAGTTTATAATAAGCCAGATGAAATGTTTCTGCAGTGCACCCCATGAGACGTACTGTTCCAAAAGCTGAATCTAAGTTTAGATGGATTCCAAGATCTTCCCCCACCCTTCCGAAATCCTCTAAAAATAGCTTCTCTCTTACTTAGGAAATCTGTCTTGCTCCTGAACACAAATATGCTTTTACTTGATTCCAACACAAAAGACATTACTGTCTGAAAGAAAAACTGAGCTCTTAGCAAAGGATGAGGAACTATCTGAGCTATTTCTATTTACTTTCCTAGTGTTTCTGAACATCTATGAAATGCTCCCCTGCCCCACTTCAGTGTTCTCTGTTGAAAACAGTGTAGAGGGGACTTCGCCAATGAAATATGGTGAGTGTAGGAGGAGGGAGATACAGGCAGTGTACCAAGCCCTGCTTTGTAACACAGAACATGCTGGAGAGAAAAATGCTGAAAAACAGAGAGAATAGGGGAGGATTTTATTTCCGTGTTGGCAGTTGATCACATTCAGTCTTATTCAATGAAGCTGCTTCAGTGGCTGTTGCCATGGGAACCAGACATGATTAAGTAGTTTATGGGATGCAGTTTCCATGGACTGGTGTTCTAAAGCAGGGTCAGGGTTTCACCCTCACTTTGGATCTTCCAAAATTGCCAAAGTATTTAACAGGTGTGTTTTTAATTTCACTGTCAGTGAACACTCATAATATCTGAGATAAAATGGCTAAATTCATGAAATTAATATTTGTAGGATTTTGATTATTTTGTCAGAAATAATTTAGCATAATTGCCAGAAGAAGGCTGTAATTAAAAATTTTACATGTGTGCACAGTAAATTTTGCATCACAGTGTAGAAGCGATCATCTTACTTTGTAAGATCACTAAGGCCATCACTGATTTGCAGTATTTCTCTTTCCTGACTGTGCTGGTTCAGCAGAATATTCATCACCGTAGTGACACTGTAGTTACCTTCGCAAGATTGTCATATCCCTCATTTGTTTAAACCAGACAGTCCTCTGGTAAGAATCTGGACAGACATTCTGTCTTCCTAACCACCTAATGAGATGTAGCAACACTGCTTTCCTTCTCATATTCAGCCCCCATAGTTACTCACATGACACACATGGACAGGCAGCTGACTCTTAGACACTGTGTATTGAGGATTCTTTCCAGAAATGCTCCACAGCAGTCAGTGTGTGGAAAGCCACACACACCAAACTAAGCAAATAGCTGGGAGCTGGGGCAGAGCTGTCTAAAAAGCTGTGTGCAGACCTGGGCTTTGCTGCTAGAAGCTGGGTGACTTGTTTCCTTTCCCACAACTGCTTCAGTATTTCTGGGAGGTACTTCCCAGTTTCTTCTTCAAGCCAAAAGGACTCCTAGCTGCTAGAAGTGTTGTCAGCTAACAGCTGGGGCCCTCTCCTGAAATCACCTTCTCCTAAAAAGAGCCAGCTCCCTCAGGGGCATGTTTCCTTCCTTCCTGGGCATCTTGCAAACAATATATGGTTTATGGGGTGTGGGGGCGGGGGTGGAGGACGACTGGTATGAAATCCTGAGCACCTCATTCCCACCCACCTTGCCCCAGCTCCAGATCTCTGTAAAGGATCACCCAGCTCTAGAGCTCCCTGCAGAGTCAGCCATAGCACTTGTTGAGACTTCTCTGAAGCCCAGTTTCTCCCTCTGCCCAACCCTGCCTTTTTCACTCTATTTGCAAGGGTGCTGCTCACTAGGGCACTCCCTAGGAACATGCACTTCAGCCTCCATCTAAGAATCTGCTTCCCAGTATAAAGACCGGCAATAACTCTGAACTTCTGGGAAATTTCCTCCCCTATTTTTACAGTTCAATTTTGGGGTGACTTAGTCCCTACTAAACCTCAGGTGTAAAGCATCTGGAAAAGCCCATCAGCTCCTCCATCCCCAAGCCACATGATTTCTGAATTAGGGCAATGAAGTAATGAGAAGAAGTCTGATAACATCTAAAAATGAAGATTTCCTAATTTCCCAGACAGAGAAGGCAATGGCAACCCAGTCTTTCTAATAAGGATGTTTTGGAGAATACATTATCAATGCATCCAGTGTCTCAGAAGTACACCACAGATGTCAGTGATTCACATGGCTTTGAAAATCCTTGGCTGATTCACATGATGGAAGACTGCATTTTCCTTGAGCATGTGTTCCTCAGAGGAACAAAGGTTTTTATTGGAATACCTGGGACTGTTTTCAACCTGTAGTCTGATGCTCAATCCAGAACTGAGATTTTCAATTTGTAAGCAGTGGTATTTTAAAAAACTGAAATCTCATGTGGAAACCATAGATATGTATACACATGAAACTGAAAGTGTCATTCACTCATTTCTGTTCGACTCTGTGACCCCCATGGACTGCAGCATGCGAGTCTTCTCTGTCCTTGGGATTCTCCAGGCAAGAATACTGGAGTGGTTGCCATTCCCTTCTCCAGGGGATCTTCCCTATCCAAGGATAGAACCTGGGTCTCCCACAGTGCAGGCAGATTCTTTACTGTCTGAGCTACCAGGGAAGTAATAATAATAAACAGTATAGGGTACTTGTTATGTGCCTGGTACCATGCTTAGCACTATATTTCCAGGATATATATGCATGTTTGTGCAATAATGAATTCATTAAAACTTCCTGATAATTCTACGATGTATATACTACTATAATCTCTGGTACATCTTGTGAAACCTCTCCAGTACATTCACAATAGTGAATGCTGGAATCTGATTATTATGAATATTTTCTCTGAATAATGGATACTTTGAAAGCAGCATCGGGTCACAAGACTTTTTTTTTTTTAAAGCAGGAAATAAAATGTATGTAGCACAAATATTCTAAAGTAATAACTACATATACACACACATACATATTCAATCAGAGCTTTAGCTATCTAAGTGAGAGCAGTTGTTGAGAAATGCAACAGTTCTTCCATATTCCAAATAGTCCTGAGAAAACAATTTGCAAGTGGAAGGAAGATTAAGGAAAGGAATGAATACTACTTTATACAGAAATGTGAAATTTTACGTTCATCAGAAAATTACAGAGCATGCTGGGAAAATGGTTTATTTCCCCCTTTTGGGTTTAGGCTATAGGAACAATTAGCATCTGTCATTGGGAGATTGTGTATTTCTGTTTCAGTGTGTATGAGCCTTCAGTTCCCTTATGGGAATGCATGAAATAGAGACTTTTCTCTGCAGCTACACTGGTAGGGAGATTGGACTTCAAGGTTAGGACTTGGGGATCCATGTCCATTCTGAACTCTTCAAAGGGACCTGGGATACCAAAACCATAAGCTGACACTTACGCCCCCAGTGTATTGACCCAGGCAAAATAAACAAGCCTCAGGACCATGTACCACTCAGGGAAGAACACTGACAATGACCAAAACTAAGTCCTTGGGGCAGGGCCTGGTGTTTTGAACTAAGAGAAGAGCTATGCATGGCAGTGAACAAGCATCTTTTACAAAGAGTGGAAGATGAGTTGGTGGGGTAGGTTTATGAACTAGGGTGTGTCAACAAGAAATCCCAGTGAAGAATTAAATTTTTTGGAAAGTTTTCCTTTGAGCTAGAGGAAAATTCTTACATAGCCTCACTTTACTTTTTTCACTTTATTTTTTGGAGGCTAATTACTTTACAATATTACATTGGTTTTGTCATACATTGACATGACTCATTTTAAATGGCTTCCTTCTTAGGTGGTCTAAGTTTTCCTCAACAATGTAATGAAATTTGACACCTCTACAAACCTTGAGAGTTGTAGTGATATTGGGGCAGAGGAAGTGGGGCAGAGGCTGCCAGATTATGTGGTGGTCAAAGGCAGAGAAAAGAGAGGCAGACTCCTCGGGCCTAGCAGGCTGCTGGGCTCCATAATCTGAAGGTCAGGAACCTCTTGAGGGTCCTAAAACAAACATGGCTGCCCTTAAGGGTCCAAAATGCAGAACTTGAGTTGTAAGTGGAGTCAGTTAAGCTTTTTTTTTTTTTAAAGCAGAGGGTTATCAAAAGTTCATTACAAAAACTGCTCTACATAATTGAAAATATTTTTCAATATTTCCTGTGGCAGAAATGCAAAATCATGTTAGTGGTTTATCATAGAAGTTGTGAGAACTGTGTATTTCTCAAAGAGAGAAATTTAGTGTATCTGGGCCTGACATCATTATCTGGAAGGGTTCTCTATGTAAGTACTCCAGTTTCATGAAATCCAAGTATATTTTTTGGTAGATTCTGCATGACAGGACTTGTAGACAGAAAGAGAGGGGAGTGATGTGGGACAAGAAGCCAAGAGCTCCAACTTCAGCTCACCATCAGCCAGCACAGTGCCTTCAGCCATATCTCCTTGGCCTCTTAGCGCCTCAGATTTCTCTTTAAAATGAGAGTTTTGCAAATTCCACAATTAGAGATCAATTATTTTTGCCTAAAGTGTTTCTTCCTGCTAAAATACACATGCCCCTGATTGTTGTCAGAAACCACAGTCAGGTATTTATGATAAAATGGATTTATTCAAGAACAGCCTTTGGAAGGGGTTACTGAGGTGAAGAAAGAACACAGAAAAGCGAAGAGGGTCAAATCAACATACATTTTCAATACAGCTAATCAGCTAAGAGGGGAGAAAACATGGAGAGTTTTGACAGTGTCACCTTGTCACGGTAAGAGGGAATACATGTCACCCCGTAAAAGTTGAGTTTACTAAGTATTTGTACCACTAAGAACAATTGCTAGCAGTGCCAGTTAAAACGTTGGGTACAAAATTATCATCATTGGGTTTCTTCCTGGGTTGTGATTGCCAGGTATACTTCAGAGTAAGAAAATTAATTCCTTTCTTTCAGATTTCCCCTCTAAAATGTTTATCTGATGATCACTTTTTAATTGTCACTTATTGAGAATTTATAAAAGTTCTACTCTGTTATCAACTCCAAAGTAAAGACTGATCAATAATTTTTCTAAAAAAAAAAGAACATTGAGGAAGTAATCTCTAGGGTCCCTTTCAACTCTGAAATATTTCAGTTGTGTGTTGGGCTTTACTTCCTGAAAGTAGAGGTGTTTGAAGGAGGTCATGATCACAGAACCCAATTAAAGGAGAAGGCACCAAGCTCAGGGCTGACTCATCGAGAGCAGACATGCATCCTGCCTGCATTTGTTGAACAATAAAAGGAGAGCAATGTCTTATAGTTAGTGGCATCTCAGAATTTCTTCCAGAAGTTTAGCAGACACTGTGAATTAGAGATGGAACTGGTGTAAATTTCTACTTAGAAGTTAAGCTGGGCAACTCAATGCAGGGCTCAGTATAAACTCCTTTTAGAAGCAGCCAAGGAAATGGTCTTGACAGATACAACATTCTTGTATGTTTCAGGACAATCTCTTAGCCCAATCATCTGATCCTTACAGTTTAAGAAACCAAACAAAAATACTCCTCTAGATATCATTTAAAATTTTTAATTGAGTCTTGATCAGAGATTATTTTAAACCATCAGGAGAAAATACAAAAGGTATTTTACCTCTGGAATAAGCTTTATTCCTCATAAAAACAAATATGAACATCTGGGCACATTTCCTCCTCACAGTTTCCTCAGGAACAGATGAGCCTGGGATCTTTGACCCTTGTGGTATCTGGTGACTCATTCTTTATATGCAAACATCATTTTAGTTGTGTGAAGAAGATTTTCCAATACAGGCCTATTCCCTGCAAAGTGGATTTCTTCCCAGGAATTTTATCTATTACACTGTTTTATGATTTGTTTTTGAAGACTTGACACATTTTTGGTTCCTTGGAGGATGATTTGAATTCACTGAACAAAATACAGGCCCTTTTGTATGCTAGAATTTCAGGATCTGTAACTTGACAAAGGTGATTTATGGCTTTTATGAATGGTAGAAAGTAGGAGTTTCAGTGGATTAAATTCCACTTAAAACTTGCTGGTAATTCGTGATATATTACAAAATAAAAGAGAAGCTGTTTAAGGTATTAGAACAGAGTGCAAATTCCTGAGTAAGTTTTAGCCAAGTAAATGACAACTTCAATTGCACAATTATTAGGAGACCAATTTTCATCTCAGTGTACGTGACAGGAAGTTTTGCCATAGATATAAAAGTGAGAAGCTTTACTTTAAGGCTACTGTTCCCTAATGTTGATATTTTCTATGAATGTAAGAAGTTTAAAGTGCCAAGATCTAATTTGGAGTTTCATTCACGTGCTCATACAGAAGAATTTGAGTTCAAACCTTCTTTTCCTGCTCCATCGAGACAATGTCCATCTCATGGGATGTTGGTCTTAGAGGAGGGAAAAAAGAACAATAATAAACTGCAATGAGAAACACAGGAAATGATATGTCGTGAGAAATTCCTTCCAGCCCCTGCATTTTAGGTTGACTGCATCTGTGTCACAGACGGCCATGAGCACAGTAAAACAAAAACTGTTTAGCTAAATGCTTTCCACTGAAGGGGTCCCAAGAGTGTCCTTAATTTTGGTTTTAGATGCTGAGTAACCTGATCCATTTTCAGATATGGGTGCTATTGTGGGATTGGTCACATCCAGCAGAAGCCCTAGTTAGGAGAGAAATAGTTCATTGTTTATGTAGCCTCTGATTTGTTTCAGATCTAACAAGTTGCATTAAAGACTCCCAATGCCCTCCTTTGTGGAAAAATTAGGCTGACATTATAACTATGGGAAAAACTGTGATGACGGACAGGAAAAGCTACTAAAAAGGGAACAAAGAGGCATACATCCAGTAAGATAGTCAAGGGAAGTCTCTCTGAGTAGACAATATTCAGCTAACACCTAAAGGAAGAGAAAGAGCCAGAATAACAGAAGTATGGGAAGACCTTCTAGGAAGAATAAACACCATATTCAAAGGCCCTGAATCAAGACAGGCTGGTGTATGGGCCAAAGAGAATAGTCTGAAATAAGCTTGAAAGGTGAGTAAGACTGAAGTCCTACAGCAGCTTGGAGGGCACTGCCAGTTTATATTTAATTCTGGGTGTAGTAGGAATCCATTGAGCAGTGTTACATAGATCATAACATGAACAAATTTTTATTTTAAGATGCATCTATAGTCTATGTAGAGAATGGGTTGGATAGGGCAAGGAGATTGGGTGGTGATAAAGGACAGGCTGATAAAATCAACAGCACTTCTGCTGAACTGAATTTGGAGAGTGAAAAGAAGGATGCATCAAGATGTACTGAAGTTTCTCACCTAAGTGTCTAAATGTGAGATGATGCCATTTACAAGACAAGTAAGGCTTAGGCTGGGGCAGCAGTTTGGAGGTGAGGAACCAGAAGCAACAGGAGACACACTGTGATGTCTCTGAAATTCCCTAGTTGAAATACCAAGAAAGCAGTTGGATATAGGAATCTTGAATTCTTGGAAGAGATGATGGCTGGAAATATTAATGTTGACATTGTTGGCATCTCGATGGTGTCAGAGCCAAGGTATTGGAAAAGATTATGCAGAAAGAGCTCAGAAAGACAAGAGAAATGATCAAGAACTCCAACATTTAGAGACTGGATAGTGGAAAAACAACTTATATCGATAGCAAACAAGGAGATGGTTGTTTGCTGAGCAAACAAGGAGAAAATGACATCCTAGAAATCAGGAGGAGAGTACTTCCAGAAATAGTAGGGTGCTTATCTGGGTTATTGGTGCTTAGAAATCAGTACGTTCAAAAACAGAAAAATGTTCATCAGATCAGGCAGCAAGGAGGTTGTTGTTAACCACAATGAAAGCAGGTCTAAAGAAATAATGGGGGCAAAAGCCAGGCCAGAGGTACTGAGGAGGTAATGTAGAAACAGCACGTAGAGGGCATTTTTCCAAGAAATTTGGCTGTGATAAAAGTAGCTTAGAAACTCTTTGCTTCCCTACATGTTATGAAAGAACAAAGCTCTAAGGTTCTTGCCACAATACAATGTTTTTTCCTTCCTGTTTTGATTGCAATGTTCCCTTTGCTTCAATTTTCAATTACCACTAACTGGAAAATCACCTCCTTTCATCCCAGCATGAAACCTGGACATTATTGTCCTGTAAAGTAACTACTAATTATATTGGCAAAAGTAAACTTCCTGGAAGACTGTGTCCTTGCTGAATAAAGATATCATTTAGGCAACCCCGATTTCTTGTTAGAAGCTTAAAATATCTTTCTGTCTCATAAAACCAATTAAATATTCAGGAGAAATAGTCCCCTTGTAGCTCAGCCAAGAAATTGAAAATGACCTTTTAAGTTTGTCTCCTTTTGTTAGTGCAGGAATAACTTTGAAAGAAAAAAAAAAGGCATCCTTCTCACTTCTCTTTTACCTCTTACTTTCACAAGATGTGTCAGAACTATATGCTCTCAAGATTCTCTACCCTATTCTCAGCTTCAGTACCCAAATTATTACTTCACTTTTCCTCAAAATGCTCCTGGTTCCAATATTACCTATCTCCTTTGTCTCTTCTTTTCTCCCAATATTATCTTTTCTCGGCTTAACCAAGCTCAGTTTTTCAGATGACCCCAATGACACCCCATCTCCTGTTATTCATATTCTTGTTATTCACACTCTCCCTCACTATTAAGGCCAACCTCTGTGATCGATAGAATTATGGAAATGAAAGAGGATGAATTATAACACTTAGGTCACTGTAACCTCTGCCTTACTTTCTCTGGAACTGCTTACTCTGTGAGAAGGCAGCCACCATGTCATGAGAACAGTAAAGCAATTCCTGGAGAGGTCCTTCTGGGGAAGATCTGAGGTTCCCACCTATAACTAGAACTATTCGAGCATATCACCTTGGAAATGAATCTTTCAGCCCCAGCTGAGCCTTCAGAAGACTACACACAGCCCAGATAACATTTTGCTGTAGCCTTCTCTGAGACCTGGAGTCAGAACCACTTAACTAAGCTGCTTCTAAATCACTGACCCACAAAAATGTGATATAAAAAAATTTAACAACACTGAGTTTTGAGGAATAGAAAGCCAATACATCACTGAAAATCAATTAATGCAAAATGTTCCACAAATTTTCAGAAGAGTTACATATTCTAAAAAGGATAGTTTTAAACTCAAATCTATACTTGATAATTTTCAGACAACAGGAAAAGTGAAGTGAAGACTTCAATACAAGGAATAAGGAGAGGAGATAATTTCTCTTTGCAAACGTATGTTTTGGGAAGCAGGAGAGGGCAGAAAATACTAATATATATAAATGGGTCCTGATAATCTGCTCTCTGATCAAACCCCTCCTAAACCCATACATCTTGTCAGAGCTTATTTCCTTCCTTCTCTTAAAAAAAAATATTTCATTGAAGTAGATTATCATGGTAGATTAAAAGTAGTCTCTTTTAGGGAAGCCAGCCGACTTAGACCACCATGCCAGGATAGCTATCTGAAGAAGCCTTTGAAAGGAGAGAGATGCCTAAGCTGTTTTAGTCATCCCAGCTAAGGTGCCAGACCAGCAAACAGAGAAGCTATCTTGGATATGCGGTCCAGTCAGCCTTTCAGCCAACTCCAGCCCCAGCTGCAACTGACAACTGCATGAGAAACTCTGAGCAAGAACCTCCCAACTGAGCCCAGTCAGCCAACAGAACTAGAGAGATAATAAAATGGTTGTTTTAAGCCACCAAATTTTGGAATGGTTTGTTCAGCAGCAAAAATAATTATAACAGTGAAAGAGGAAATTAAGCAGAGAACACTAGGAATGTCTGTTGATGTTGGCAATCACTAGTTTGTAATGGAGCCATTTGTCTGACTTTGTTATTAATACTTTCTCTAGCTCGGCTTCTTAGGTTCAGGATCAGAGGGAGTGGCTAGCAGGACTTCTGCAAGGTGATGATGAAAGTGATGGTGATGATGATAATGCTGCTGCTGCTGATGGTTTAGTGGTTAAAAGTAACAATTTATTATTGTCTAGAGGTTTGGGCCTGATGAGCTCATTAGGGCAGTTCTTACTTGAAGTGTCTCAGATGGTGGCAGAGAGTTTCTTTTTCTACCCAATCTCTCCATATGACTAGCATGGGCTTCCTCACAGCATAACAATTTCAAAGTACTCAGATTTCTTACATAGCAGCTGTCATCCCTCAGAGCAAACATTCTAAGAGACACAGGCAGAAGCTATAGGGTTTTGAAAGATTATTATTTTGCCAATGACATGAAGAGACATTAAACACCAAAGGGGTGAAAAATGGACATGTATAAGACTAGGTTGAATTTTTGCTACTGATTTTATTTATGTATTTATTTTTGGCTGTGCTGGGTCTTCATTTCTGCGTGGGCTTTCCTCTAGTCGTGGTAAGCCACAGCTACTCTGTGTTGCAGTGTGCAGGCTTCTCATTGCAATGGCTTCTCTTATTGCGGAGCTTGGGCTCTAGGGCACGCGGGCCTTGTTATTTGTGGCACACAGGCTCAGTAGCTGTGACTTCTGGGCTCTGAAGCACATGCTCAGTAGTTGTAGATCATGGGCTTAGTTGCTCTGAGGCATGTGGGATCTTTTTAACACTGAGTCACCCAGGAAGCCCCTAGGTTCGATTTTAAAAGGAAAAAAGGAATCAAGAAAATGGAGCTATGGTGCCCAAATACTTGTTATCTAGAACCAGTGTTGCCCAAAATAAGTTTCTCTCTCTGTTTTTAAAGTACACACTGCTATATTTAAAAAAAAAAAAAAAAAAAAACTGCTGAAAGTAAAATGAATTTTTTAAATAAATTAAATCTTTCAGGATTTGTTAGAGAAAACAAAATCTAAAGCTAGTCATTGGCCATTAGCATTTTCTCTTCTGAACTCTTGGTCACCTTATTTCATCCACACTTTTGTGTCTTCTATTATAGTTACTTGGGCATTTGAATTATTCCCAGGTACAAGATGGTGACATCCAATAGGACAAGGGCCATATTGTTTTTTTAGCATCATAGTAGCCTCATGCCATGTTTCAAGCAGGGCTTTCGTAACAGTTGCAGTTCTGCTAGGTATTTGGTCTTTAAGAAGAAATATTAACATCCTCTTATTTTTCTTGATCATGAAGTAGAATGCTGAAAGCTTTCAAGACAACTAAAAATGCCTTCCATCATTATTGTTGGTCACTTTGATGACTTTTTGTTCAGGTTAACCTCCTCAACCTTGACGTAGCTCTTGACTTTGGTGAAGGCCTTTAATGGCAAGTGCTTCAGACTTGGATGTGAAGTATACCATTTGATAATGAAAATACTTATTCTTCAGGGAGGTAGGGAAAGGCAGGATGACTCTTTGTCAGTTTGAACACTTGGCATGGCCTCTGGCTGGCAACAAGATGGCATCTGAGAGGTTAGAGGAGTTTTGGACCTAAGTGTCCTTAGGCTTATCAAAAGGATAGTTTCTATTGGACAGTCAGGAATAACCTTTGAGTGTGTGGATCACAACAAACTGTGAAAAATCCTCAAAGAGATAACAATACCAGAGCACCTTACCTGCCTCCTGAGAAACCTGTATGCAGGTCAAGAAGCAACAGTTAGAACCGGACGCAGAAATACAGACTAGTTCAAAACTGGGAAAGGTATACATCAAGGCTATATGTTGCCACCATGCTTATTTAACTTTTATGCAGAGTACACCATGCAAAATGCCAGGCTGGATGAAGTTCAAGCTGGAATTAAGATTCCCTAGAGAAATATCAATAAACTCAGATATGCAGATAGCACCACCCTTACGGCAGAAAGCGAAGAGGAACTAAAGAGCTTTTTGATGAAGGTGAAAGAGAAGAGTGAAAAACCTGGCTTAAAACTCAACATGAAAAAAACAAAGATCACAGCATCCATTCTCATCACTTCATAGCAAACAGAGGAGGAAAAAATGCAAATAGTAATAGACTATTACTATTTTGGGTTCCAAAATCACTGTGGACGGTGACTGCAGCCATGAAATAAAAAAGACACTTGCTTCTTGGAAGAAAAACTATGACAAACTTAGGCAGCATATTAAAAAGCTGAGACATCACTTTGCCAACAAAGGTCCATATAGTCAAAGCTATGGTTTTTCCAGCAGTCATGTATGGGTGTGAGAGTTGGACAACAATAATTATCAGGACTCTGTGGATAGAGTTCATAGTGGTACTGGTGGTAAAGAACACTCCTGCCAGTGTAGAAGACCTAAGAGATACAGATTCTATCCCTGGGTCAGGAAGATCCTCTGGAGGAGGAAATGCAACCCACTCCAGTATTCTTGCCTGAAGAATCCCATGGACAGAGGAGCCTGGCAGGTTACAGTCCACGGGGTCACAAAGAATCCGACAGGACTGAAGCAACTTAACATGCAGCACATAGAACTGACTTGTTATTGTTGTTCAGTTGCTATATTGTGTCTGACTCTGTGACCCCATGGAGGGCAGCACGCCAGGCTTCCCTGTCCTTCACAATCTCCTGGAGTTTGCTCAAACTCATGTTCACTGAATCAGTGAAGCTATTCAACCATCTCATTCTCTGCTGCCCACTTCTCCTCCTGTCCAGTCTTTCTCAACATCAGCATCTTTTCCAGTGAGTCAGTTCTTTCCATCAGGTGGCCAAAGTATTGGAGCTTCAGCTTCAGCGTCAGTCCTTCCAATGAATATTCAGGGATGATTTCCTTTAGGACTGACTGGTTTGATTTCCTTCCCCCCCCCCCCCCCCCCCCCCCCCGCAGTCCAAGGGACTCTCAAGAGTCTTCTCCAGCACCACAGTTCAAAAGCATCAATTCTTTGGCCCTCAGCTTTCCTCATCAGTCCAACTCTCACATCCATACATGACCACAGGAAAAACCATAGCCTTGACTACATGGACCTTTGTTGGCAAAGTAATGTCTCTGCTTTTGAATATGCTATCTAGGTTGGTCATAATTTTCCTTCCAAGGAGTAAGTGTCTTTTAATTTCATGGCTGCAATCACCATCTGCAGTGATTTTGGAGCCCCCAAAATAAAGTCTGACACTGTTTCCACTGTTTCCCCATCTATTTCCCATGAAGTGATGGGACCAGATGCCATGATCTTCGTTTTCTGAATGTTGAGCTTTAAGCTAACTCTTTCCACTCTCCTCCTTCACTTTCATTAAGAGGCTTTTTAGAGCCTCTTCACTTTCTGCCATAAGGGTGGTGTCATCTGCATATCTGAGGTGATTGCTATTTCTCCCAGCAATCTTGATTCCAGCTTGTGTGTCTTCCAGTCCAGCGTTTCTCATGATGCACTCCGCATGTAAGTTAAATAAGCAGGGTGACTATAGACAGCCTTGATGTAACTCCTTTTCCTATTTGGAACCAGTCTGTTGTTCCATGTCCAATTCTAACTGTTGCTTCCTGACCTGCATACAGATTTCTCAAGAGGCAGGTTAGGTGGTCTGGTATTCCCATCTCTCTCAGAATTTTCCACAGTTTATCATGATCCACACAGTCAAAGGCTTTGGCATAGTCAATAAAGCAGAAATAGATGTTTTTCTGGAACTCTCTTGCTTTTTCCATGATCCAGCGGATGTTGGCAATTTGATCTCTGGTTCCTCTGCCATTTCTAAAACCAGCTTGAACATCAGGAAGTTCACAGTTCATGTACTGCTGAAGCCTGGCTTGGAGAATTCTGAGCACTCGATTATTAGCATGTGAGATGAGTGCAATTGTGCGATAATTTGAGCAATATTTGGCATTGCTTTTCTTTGGGATTGGGATGAAAACTGACCTTTTCCAGTCCTGTGGCCTCTGCTGAGTTTTCCAAATTTGCTGGTATATTGAGTGCAGCACTTTCACAGCATCATCTTTCAGGATTTGAGATAACTCCACTGGAATTCCATCACCTCCGCTAGCTTTGTTCGTAGTGATGCTTTCTAAGGCCCACTTGACTTCACATTCTAGGATGTCTGGCTCTAGGTGAGTGATCACACCATCGTGATTATCTGGGTCATGAAGATCTTTTTGTACAGTTCTTCTGTGTATTCTTGCCACCTCTTCTTAATATCTTCAGCTTCTGTTAGGTCCAGACCATTTCTGTCCTTTATCGAGCCCATCTTTGCATGAAATGTTCCCTCGGTATCTGTAATTTTCTTGAAGAGAACTCTAGTCTTTCCCATTCTGTTCTTTTCCTCTATTTCTCTGCATTGATCGCTGAAGAAGGCTTTCTTATCTCTTCTTGCTCTTCTTTGGAACTCTGCATTCAGATGCTTATATCTTTCCTTTTCTCCTTTGCTTTTCACTTTTCTTCTTTTCACAGCTATTTGTAAGGCCTCTTCAGACAGCCATTTTGCTTTTTTGCATTTCTTTTCCATGGGGATGATCTTGATCCCTGTCTCCTGTACAACGTCAGGAACCTCTATCCATAGTTCATCAGGCACACTGTCTATCAGATCTAGTCCCTTAAATCTATTTCTCACTTCCACTGTATAATCATAAAGGATTTTATTTAGGTCATACCTGAATGGTCTAGTGGTTTTTCCCACTTTCTTCAATTTAAGTCTGAATTTGGCAATAAGGAGTTCATGATCTGAGCCACAGTCAGTTCCCTGTCTTGTTTTTGCTAACTGTATAGAGCTTCTCCATCTTTGGCTGCAAAGAATATAATCAGTCTGATTTCGGTGTTGACCATCTGGTGATGTCCATGTGTAGAGTATTCTTTGTGTTGTTGGACAACCTCACACCCAAGGTCAGGGGAGGCAGCCAAGAGGAGCAACCCCACGTCCAAGGTCAGGAGGAGGGGCAGCCGTGATGAGATACCCCACATCCAAGGTAAGAGAAACCCAAGTAAGACAGTAGGTGTTGTGAGAGGGTATCAGAGGGCAGACACACTGAAATCACAGAAAACTAACCAATCTGATCACATGGACCAAAGCCTTGTCTAACTCAACGAAACCAAGCCATGCCGTGTGGGGCCACCCAAGACTGGAGGGTCATCGTGGAGAGGTCTGACAGAATGTGGTCCGCTGGAGAAGGGAACGGCCAACCACTTTAGTATTCATACCTTGAGAACCCCATGAACAGTATGAAAAGGCAAAATGATAGGATACTGAAAGGGAAACTCCCCAGGTCGGTAGGTGCCCAATATGCTACTGGAGATCAGTGGAGAAATAACTCCAGAAAGAATGAAGTGATGGAGCCAAAGCAAAAACAACACCCAGCTGTGGATGTGACTGGTGATAGAACCAAGGTCCAGTGCTGTAAACAGCAATATTGCATAGGAACCTGGAATATTAGGTGCATGAATCAAGGCAAATTGGAAGTTGTCAAACAGGAGATGGCAAGAGTGAACGTCGACATTCTAGGTATCAGTGAACTAAAATGGACTGGAATGGGTGAATTTAACTCAGATGACCATTATATCTACTACTGTGGGCAGGAATCCCTTAGAAGAAATGGAGTAGCCATCATGATCAACAAAAGAGTCCGAAACGCAGTACTTGGATGCAATCTCAAAAACAACAGAATGATCTCTGTTCATTTCCAAGGCAAACCATTCAGTATCACAGTAATCCAAGCCTACGCCCCAATCAGTAACGCTGAAGAAGCTGAAGTAATTCTATGATCATACATAAAATGTGTACGATATTTTGTGACTCTCACAATCAACTTGGAAAACTTTGTTTTTGATGTTTAAAGTGACCAGTAAGTCTCTTCCTTATGTATTTTGTTAGTAGCTTTTAATCCTTTTGCTATTGAAAAGAGTGGCATTGTGAAATTATAACAGGTAGATTTTTATAGTGTGAGGAAGGTGTTAGGAATGAAAAATAATTTTAAACCCTTCTAGGTTCTTGGCTGATACATCTCCTTGGAATAAAAGAGAGATTAGGAAGAGAAAAATAGGTTTAATTTAACTTTGTACATAGGGGAGCCCAAATATAAGAGACCTTCTTATACATCATGAGCTAAGGAGAAGGAAGTAGGGGTCTGGGACTTCAAAAGGACTTCTCCTTCTGGGACTCCTATAATGTGAATATTAGTATGCTTGATATTATCCCAGGGGTCTCTTAAATAGTCCTTATTTCTTTTTTCAGCTTGAGTGGTTTCCACTACTCTCTTCCAGCTCACTGATCTGTTTCTCCATATCATCAACTCTACTCTTGATTTTGTCCAATGTACATGTTATTTCAAGTACTGTATTTTTCATCACTGTCTGGATCTTCTTTATATTTTCTAATGCTTCATTAAAAACTTCTAAATTCTCACTCTGTTTATCCAATCTTCTTCCAAGTTCTTTGAGCAACTTTAAAATAATTACTTTGAACTCTTTTCTGGTAGATTATCTCCATTTTCCTTAGCTCTTCTTCCTGGGCTTTACCTTGTTCCTTCCTTTGGATAATATTCCTTTCTTTCCTCATTTTGCCTCATTTGCTGTTTTTATTTCTACGTATTTGGAAGGTTGATTATGTTTCCAAACCTTGGAGACATCCTATGAACAACCCTCTCTAATCTCTAGAGCTATATGCTGTGGAGTTGCTGCTGATGTAGGTCCTTCTGTTGTGGTTTGAATACTACTGTGGGTGGCCTTGTACATGTGACTGGCCCTTGGTCTGACAGGTTGCCAGGTCCTGCCTTGTGTGGGGGCTGCCAGCCACTGGTGGTCAGCGCTGGGTTATGAAGCCGGTATCCTGGGGCTAGTGCTGGCTCACTGGTGTGCAGAGCCGGGTTCTGAGGTGGGTGGTTGTGCAGTGGGGTCCCTGGATCTGGTGTCACCCTGCTAATGGTGGAACTGGCTCCTGGGGACACTGACTGAGAGGTCCAAGATTTCCCAGTTGGCATGCTAGTGGGTAGGGTAGGTCCTGATAGGGCTGGCTGTGGGACTGTTGTTGTCATGGTGAGTGTGGATGGGTCCTTGGGCAGTCCCAGCCTACTGTGAGCAGAGATAGGTTCTAGATTCTCTGCTTGAGGGCTTAGGGAGTTCTGGAGCTGGTGCCAGCTTGCTAGTGGTCAAGGCAGATGCCCAGGGACTCCTGGAGCTAGTGCCAGCTCAGTGGTGTATAAGTCTGGTCTCAAGGTTAGTTCTGGTCCACTGGTGGATAAAGTTGGGTCTTAGCATGTCTGGTTGTTGGGCCCTAAGTATCCTGAGATTTATGTATTTGCCCATTGTTGGCTGGGACACAGGGAGTCCTGGGGCTGATGCATGCCTACTAATGGGTGATACTAGTTCAAGGGCTAGTTCTGGTCCACTGGTGAGTGGAGCTGGATCCTGGGATCTCTGGCTATAGGGCCCTGGGTGTCCAGGCATTGGTATCAGCCAAGTGGTTCATGAAACAAGGTCCTGGGGAGTCCCGAGGATAGTTTCTGAGGACTGGTATGTGGGGCTGGATCCTGGGCCCTCGGGGTACAAAGGGTCAGGTCCTGGGGTGGCTATGGTCTTCTGCGGGTCTTAATGGAGCCCACCTGCTGGGGGATAGTACTGTGTCCCTGTCTGGCTAGCTGTTTGACTTCAGGCATACTGGTGCTGGCTGACAAGCTGGTGGGCAGGGCTGGGTCCAGATACTAATAAGCTAAAGGGAGGGCTCCAAAATGATGTATACCACATCTTCTTTATTCATCATCTGTTAATGAAAACTTAGGTTGCTTCCATTTCTTAGTTAGTGTAAGTAATGCTGCTATGAACATTTGGTAGCAAACTAAGTGCTTTGATTATACATATTTAATGCAGGTAGTATTTAATATAAGTATTTAACTTATATGCAGAGTACATCATGAGAAACGCTGGGCTGAAAGAAACACAGGCTGGAATCAAGATTGCCAGGAGAAATATCAATAACCTCAGATATGCAGATGATACCACCCTTATGGCAGAAAGTGAAAAGGAGCTAAAGGGCCTCTTGATGAAAGTGAAAGAGGAGAGTGAAAAAGTTGGCTTAAAGCTCAACATTCAGAAAACGAAGATCATGGCATCCGGTCCCATAGCTTCATGGGAAATAGATGGGGAAACAGTGGAAACAGTGTCAGACTTTATTTTGGGGGGCTCCAAAATCACTACAGATGGTGACTGCAGCCATGAAATTAAAAGATGCTTACTCCGTGGAAGAAAAGTTATGACCAACCTAGATAGCATATTCAAAAGCAGAGACATTACTTTGCCAACTGAAGTCTGTCTAATCAAGACTATGGTTTTTCCTGTGGTCATGTAAGGATGTGAGAGTTGGACTGTGAAGAAGGCTGAGTGCCGAAGAATTGATGCTTTTGAACTGTGGTGTTGGAGAAGACTCTTGAGAGTCCCTTGGACTGCAAGGAGATCCAACCAGTCCATTCTGAAGGAGATCAACCCTGGGATTTCTTTGGAAGGAATGATGCTGAAGCTGAAACTTCAGTACTTTGGCCACCTCATGGGAAGAGTTGACTCACTGGAAAAGACTCTGATGCTGAGAGGGATTGGGGGCAGGAGGAGAAGGGGACGACCGAGGATGAGATGGCTGGATGGCATCACTGACTCGATGGACGTGAGTCTGAGTGAACTCCGAGAGATGGTGATGAAGAGGGAGGCCTGGTGTGCTGCGATTCATGGGGTCGCAAAGAGTTGGACACGACTGAGTGACTGAACTGAACTGAATGCAAGTATTTATCCTTTTTAGATACTGAGATATTTTCCCCAAATAATCAGCGTGTATGGAATCTGAAAGCTCATACATAGGTTTGTTAGGTGAAAATGATATGGTATAATTTGAGGTAAGGTGAAGTCGCTCATTCATGTCCGACTCTTTGCAACCCGTGGACCGTAACCTACTAGGCTTCTCCATCCATGGGATTCTCCAGGCAAGAATACTGGAGTGGATTGCCATTTCCTTCTCCAGGGGATCTTCCTGACCCAGGGATCAAACCCGGGTATCCCACATTGGAGGCAGACGCTTTAAAAGAGGAGAGTGAAAAAGTTGGCTTAAAGCTCAACATTCAGAAAACTAAGATCATGACATCTGGTCCCATTACTTCATGGCAAATAGATGGGGAAACAGTGGAAACATGAAACATGTCAGACTTTGTTTTTTTGGGCTCCAAAATCACGGCAGATGGTGATTGCAGCCATGAAATTAAAGGTGCTTACTCCTTGGAAGGAAAGTTATGATGAACCTAGACAGCATATTAAAAAGCAGACACATCACTTTGTCAACAAAGGTCCACCTAGTCAAGGCTATGGTTTTTCCAATGGTCATGTATGGATGTGAGAGTTGGACTGTGAAGAAAGCTGAGCACCGAAGAATTGATGCTTTTGAACTGTGGTGTTGAGAAGACTCTTGAGAGTCCCAAGGAGATCCAACCAGTCCATTCTAAAGGAGATCAGTCCTGGGTGTTCTTTGGAAGGACTGATGCTGAGGCTGAAACTCCAATACTTTGGCCACCTCATGCGAAGAGTTGACTCGTTGGAAAAGACTCTTATACTGGGAGGGATTGGGGGCAGGAGGAGAAGGGGACGACAGAGGATAAGAAGGCTAGATGGCATCACCGACCTGATGGACATGAGTTTGAGTGAACTCCAGGAGTTGGTGATGGATGAGGAGGCCTGGCATGTTGCAATTCATGGGGTCTCAAAGAGTTGGACACGACTCAGTGACTGAACTGAACTGAACTGAACTGAATTTCTACTTGACTTGGGGAATTTATAGAATTTATCTCTGAATTTGTGACTTCTGCATCCAGGTTTAACACACCCAAAAAGAATTTTATGGAGGAGGGAGGAGAGAGTGCACACAAGAGATGTTGCTTCCAACATCTTCAGTGTGTTGTAAATATTATTTTTTTCTGCTTACTAGCTCTAGAAATAGCATAAGAAGTTTGGTGATTTACCTGAGTCCTCCATAAATGTAACGTGGCTAAAGGTAAATGAAATTATAACGAAAGATATTGAATACAGTCCTGATATTTGTTATTTACCTCTGTGTAAATGTTTTCTCACTTTTTGTTTGCTTTTATGAGTCATTATGAAAGAGAGTGTACAACAGTGGGGTGTGGATTATCAGTTAGCCTCTGCTTATAGGGATGAGATTTAAACCTACAATCGCAGCACCAGGTCATATGCAGTGACTGATTCTTTTGTTTAAAAGATGAATCTACCTGCAACGGGGGAGACCAAGCTTTGATCCCTGGGTTGGGAAGATAGATCCCCTGGGGAAGGGAATGACTACCCACTCCACTATTCTTGCCTGGAGAATCCCATGGACAGAGGCTACAGTCCATGGGGTTGCAAATAGTCAGACATGACTGACTAACACTAAATTAACATTTTCAGTACAGTTTTTGGTACACATAATTTTTGATGACTTGTCTTGGTATTGCCTTCAAGTTTGGTTAGTGTTCCATCATCTAGAACTCCTGAAAATATATGAACTAACCCAAGAACAACAGGTGAGAGATGGACCACAGATACCAAAGGCCTACAAAATGATGTACTCTTTGAGCATTTATCTACTGGGTCTAGACTGTGGTGAGCCTTCCTGATCAAAAGCTAGTTGTGTCTTGGGACTTTCTTGGTGATCCAGTGGTTCAGAGTCCACCTGCCAATGAAGGGGACATGGGTTCAATTTCTGGTCAGGGAAAATCCCACATACTGCGGAGCAACTAAGCCTATGCATCACAACTACAGAAGCTCTTGTACCTACAGCCCATGCTCCACAACAAGAGATGACACTGCAATGAAGACCCAATGCAGCCAAAATAAATAAATAAATAAATTTTAAAAAGAGTACTTGCTTACTTGAAGAGATGGTAGCATCAGCACCCTGTGGAAGCTTGTTAGAAATTCAGAATTTCAGACCCCAGTTCTGCTGAGTTAGAACCTGTACTTTCACAAGAGCCCCTGGTGATTCAGGGTAAGTTAAAATTTGAGAAACACTGCTCTAGATCCTAGATTCTAGGGCATTCCATAATTATATTTGATTTCTGCAAATTATGCAAATGACTCATATCACCCCTCTCACTCCTTTCTGTCCACTTCTGGTCTGCTCTCTCCATCTCTTCCTCTTCTTCCTCCTCCACCTCTTTCTCCTCCATCTTCTTTTCCTCCATTTCCTTCTTTTCTTCCTCCTCCCTCTTCTCCTCTTCCCTCTTTCTCTCTCCCCACTACACTCTATACTCTCACCCTCTTTCTCCTCTTTCATCTATAGAATATATGCTAGGAAAAATAGAGATCTTTAACTCACATGCACATATGCATATTCACAAAGCCAAATAACAAATAACTCAGCCTACATGGAGCATTAATCTAAGACTGGGTCTTAGAAGAGTGGTGAAGAATATGAGGTTATAGTTCTCACCCCTGAGTTTGAGATGTTCTCTCTTTGTTGCAGAAAAGACAAAGGAGCTTGGGTTTGGGGTAGCAAATTGGTGAAGAAATTAAAAAAAATTTTAATATAGCTTCTCAGTCCTAAATTCCTTGTCTTGGCTGACAAGGATGCCATCTCCACTCCAGATAGAGTGAAGATGCGTTTCACATGGAAAATTCATCTATTGCTTTCAGGGGGACAAGGGAGGGTCAGAATATCCTCCTTACATCATTGTTTTTCAAGTACATTTATTTCAAAATAATCAGTATGTCAAAGTGGCATATTTTGGGGTGACATATTCTGAATTGTTATATTTGTATAGTGTAAATGTTTTATAATGTCCTCAGTTGTGCATCTAATCCCAACTCAACATTTAGTGATGCCACATAGGTAGCTGAAAAATGGCCATGGTGAGAGTATTTGTACCATGGAAACTGGCAAGTGGGACAATTCAGAATTCTTTTTTGAAGAGCCACTGACTTACATATTACTTACATTATTCCTTATTAGATTTTCCCCCTTCCCTGTCCCCTTCCCGCTCCCTCACAATACTTTCTTAGATCACCTTACAAATAAGCTATTTGAACACAACTCTTTGTCTCAGAGAAACAACGGGAAAGAAAAATCCGACCATTCCAAACTGATCCTGTTGTTGGCCAGGGATGTTGGCCCTTTAGCATAGAACTGGCTGCTAATCAGTTCAGTTCAGTTCAGTTCATTTCAGTCGCTCAGTCGTGTCCGACTCTTTGCGACCCCATGAATCGCAGCACGCCAGGCCTCCCTGTCCATCATCATTTCCCAGAGTTCACTCAGACTCATGTCCACTGAGTCAGTGATGCCATCCAGCCATCTTATCCTCTGTCGTCCCCTTCTCCTCCTGCCCCCAATCCCTCCCAGCATCAGTGTCTTTTCCAATGAGTCAACTCTTCGCATGAGGTGGCCAAACTACTGGAGTTTCAGCTTTAGCTGAAAGAAATCCCAGGGCTGATCTCCTTCAGAATGGACTGGTTGAATCTCCTTGCAGTCCAAGGGACTCTCAAGAGTCTTCTCCAGCACCACAGTTCAAAAGCATCAATTCTTTGGCCCTCAGCTTTCTTCATAGTCCAACTCTCACATCCATACATGACCACTGGAAAAACCATAGCCTTGACTAGACAGACCTTTGTTGGCAAAGTAATGTCTCTGCTTTTGAATATGCTATCTAGGTTGGTCATAACCTTCCTTCCAAGGAGCAAGTGTCTTTTAATTTCATGGCTGCAGTCACCATCTGCAGCAATTTTGGAGCCCCCAGAACTAAAGTCTGACACTGTTTCCACTGTTTCCCCATCTATTTCCCATGAAGTGATAGGACCAGATGCCGTATTCTTCATTTTATGAATGTTGAGCTTTAAGCTAACTTTTTCACTCTCCACTTTCACTTTCATCAAAAGGCTTTTTAGTTCCTCTTCACTTTCTGCCATAAGGGTGGTGTCATCTGCATATCTGAGGTTATTGCTATTTCTCCTGGCAATCTTGATTCCAGCTTGTGCTTCTTCCAGCCCAGCGTTTCTCATGACGTACTCCGCATATGACTTAAATAAGCAGGGTGACAATAGACAGCCTTGACGTACTCCTTTCCTATTTGGAACCAGTCTGTTGTTCCATGTCTAGTTCTAACTGTTGCTTCCTAACCTGCATACAGGTTTCTCAAGAGGCAGGTCAGGTGGTTTAGTATTCCCATCTCTTTCAGAATTTTCCACAGTTTATTGTGATCCACACAGTTAAAGGCTATGGCATAGAAAATAAAGCAGAAATAGATGTTTTTCTGGAACTCTCTTGCCTTTTCGATGATCCAGCGGATGTATCCCCCGTTATAGACGAGTGCAGTTTCCAAGCAACAAAGAATTATCATGAGCCCCATACTTACTGCAAGAGAGCCTGAAGTAACTTAGTCTGGTGAAAATTTGTATCCAAAGAGACTTTGTGGGGGAAAGTGGCTTACATAGAATTTGTCAGAAGAATTGAATCTCCTACTCAGCAAAGCTTGTGGATATTGTGTGTGAACATCACGGGGCTTCAGTGTGCTTTAGGTCAGGGCTTATCAGACTTTTAGAAAATTTTGATCCAACAAAGTAAATTTTTTAAAATTCTGAGTCTAGATATAAGATTACTGTTTTTCATTTTGTCCCAAATAGAACATTATAAAATGAAACAAACTCTGATTGTCTCAAAGGATATTTTAACCTTTAAAAATAGAAATAAATGTCATTTATCATAGGATATCTTTTTATGGGATAAACTTGGCTTCATGAAGAACTTATGACATTTCCTTTGTATTTCTCAATTTTCTTAAGGCTGTAAATATGTCTTTAGGGATAATCAACCATTCCACATGGACTTTGGCGCAACCTCTTATCAAGGTTCTGATGGCTTACAGTTTAGAAAAAGTCTCTCAAGTGAACAAAATCAAAGGAGGGAATGATTGAGTTCATGGAAGGGATGCAGTGGAGACCACATTCCCCATCTTTATTTTTTTTTCTGTTTCCCTTTTTACATCTGTTCTGCCTGTGCCTTCCTTTTCCCATTGCCTTCCCTTGTTGAGTCATCTTGGCCTGATTATTTACAAACACCTGTCTGGAGAAAAGGAAAGATATAAGCATCTGAATGCAGAGTTCCAAAGAATAGCAAGAAGAGATAAGAAAGCCTTCTTCAGTGATCAATGCAGAGAAATAGAGGAAAAGAACAGAATGGGAAAGACTAGAGATCTCTTCAAGAAAATTAGAGATACCAAGGGAACATTTCATGCAAAGATGGGCTCGATAAAGGACAGAAATGGTATGGACCTAACAGAAGCAGAAGATATTAAGAAGAGGTGGCAAGAATACACAGAGTGAGTGAAGTGAAGTTGCTCAGTCATGTCCGACCCTTTGCGACCGCGTGGACTGTAGCCCACCAGGCTCCTCCATCCATGGGATTCTCCAGGCAAGAATACTGGAGTGGGTTGCCACTTCCTCCTCCAAGAATACACAGAAGAACTGTACAAAAAAGATCTTCACGATCCGGATAATCACAATGGTGTGATCACTCACCTAGAGCCAGACATCCTAGAATGTGAAGTCAAGTGGGCCTTAGAAAGCATCACTATGAACAAAGCTAGTGGAAGTGCTGGAATTCCAGTGGAGCTATTTCAAATCCTGAAAGATGATGCTGTGAAAGTGCTGCACTCAATATGCCAGCAAATTTGGAAAACTCAGCAGAGGCCACAGGACTGGAAAAGGTCAGTTTTCATCCCAATCCCAAAGAAAGGCAATGCCAAAGAATGCTCAAAGTGCTGCACAGTTGCACTCATCTCACATGCTAGTAAAGTAATGCTCAAAATTCTCCAAGCCAGGCTTCAGCAATACATGAACCGTGAACTTCCTAATGTTCAAGCTGGTGTTAGAAAAGTGAGAGGAACCAGAGATCAAATTGCCAACATCCGCTGGATCATGGAAAAAGCAAGAGAGTTCCAGAAAAACATCTATTTCTGCTTTATTGACTATCCAAAGCCTTTGACTGTGTGGATCACAATAAACTGTGGAAAATTCTGAGAGAGATGGGAATACCAGACCACCTGACCTGCCTCTTGAGAAACCTGTATGCAGGTCAGGAAGCAACAGTTAGAACTGGACATGGAACAACAGACTGGTTCCAATAGGAAAAGGAGTACGTCAAGGCTATATATTGTCACCCTGCTTATTTAACTTATATGCAGAGTATATCATGAGAAATGCTGGGCTGGATGAAGCACAAGCTAGAATCAAGATTTCTGGGAGAAACAGCAATAACTTCAGATATGCAGATGACACCACCCTTATGGCAGAAAGTGAAGAGGAACTAAAAACCTCTTGATGAAAGTGAAAGTGGAGAGTGAAAAAAGTTGGCTTAAAGCTCAACATTCAGAAAACAAAGATCACAGCATTCGGTCCCATCACTTCATGGCAAATAGATGGGGAAACAGTGGAAACAGTGTCAGACTTTATTTTCTGGGACTCCAAAATCACTGCAGATGGTGTCTGCACCCATGAAATTAAAAGACGTTTACCCCTTGGAAGAAAAGTTATGACCAACCTAGATAGCATATTCAAAAGCAGAGATATTACGTTGCTGACGAATGCTATGGTTTTTCCTGTGGTCATGTATGGATGTGAGAGTTGGACTGTGAAGAAGGCTGAGTGCTGAAGAATTGATGCTTCTGAACTGTGGTGTTGGAAAAGACTCTTGAGAGTCCCTTGGACTGCAAGGAGATCCAACCAGTCCATTCTGAAGGAGATCATCTCTAGGATTTCTTTGGAAGGAATGATGCTAAAGCTGAAACTCCAGTACTTTGGCCACCTCATGCGAAGATTTGACTCATTGGAAAAGACTCTGATGCTGGGAGGTATTGGAGGCAGGAGGTGAAGGGGTCAACCGAGGATGAGATGGCTGGATGGCATCACTGACTCGATGGACGTGAGTCTGAGTGAACTTGAGAGTTGGTGATGGACAGGGAGGCCTGGCGTACTGCGATTCATATGGTAGAAAAGAATCGGACACGACTGAGCGACTGAACTGAACTGACATATAGAGCATTCACTGAGGACTTTTGTCTTAGAATCTGTTGTGGAATCTGTCCCACAGAAAGATATGTTCAAGTTCAACCCCTGTATCTCTGAACATGACCTTGTTTGGAAATAGGAGTTTGAAGATACAACCAACTTAAAAATAAGGTCAGTAGGGTAGGTAATCCAATATGGCTGATGTCTTTGGAATAGTGTAAGAAGCACAGAGATAGATACACACAGAGGAAAGAGAATGTAAAGAAGACACACAAGGAAATGGTGTACATGATGGCAGCAGAGATTGGAGTAATGCATCTATACACGTTAAAGAAGGGTAAAGAATGCTGGCAACACCAGAAGTTAAGAAAAATGCATGGAACAGATTCTTTTCTGGTGTCTTTAGAGAGAGCACGGCTCTGCTGGCACCTTGGCCTCCAGAAACGTGACAGAATAGATTTCTGTTGTTTTAAGTCACTATATTTGTTGTACTTTGCTACATGAGTCTTGGGAAACATGTGGTATCCTAGCTGAAGTTGCTGAAAGTGAAGTCTCTCAGTCGTGTCCGACTCTTTGCAACCCGTGGACTGTAGCCCACCAAGTTCCTCCATCCATGGGATTCTCCAGGCAAGAATATTGAAGTGGGTTGAAATTTTCTTCTCCAGAGGATCTTCCTGACCTAGGGATCGAACCCAGTTCTCTCACATTGCAGGCAGATGCTTTAACCTCTGCATCACCAGGGAAACTCTTAAATACAAGAATGCAGTCTCTCAGAAAATCTCCTATAGAGACATAGAACTTCAGATCCAAGTACTAACATCAAAGATTTCAAGGGAGGAAAGGAAGCCAGGTTGAAAGAAGGGGGGAGGAGGCAGGAGAATGGGGGTGAAAGGGGTGGTCTTACAGATGTCTCCTGCCACGTACAGATACCCAGGCATTATGGGACTTTTCCCTGGGCCTCCAGAGAAGGGAGGACTGGAACTTGGCCCTACCAGAAATCAGACCAGACCAGAACCAGAATTCGAGTTCTCTGCCAAGAGGAGGTGATCAGTCTCCAATCCTCAGCTCAGGCTGAGGGCCCTTCAACCACATTCCTGCATCCAGGACCGGGGGACTAGAAAAATAGGGAAGGATAGGAAGGGTTAAGGAGAGGAAAGAGAGAGGGAAGGGGAGAGAGGTCTATAAAATCTCTTGTTTCTTACCGGTCGGGGCACTCTGGCCAGTTGTCTGCGTCAGGGAGGAGACCAGGGACAAAAGGGTCCCAGGTTGCGGCCGCTAGGTCTGGTCCATTGGCAGGCAAGCTGGCCCCTGAGTACCCCGAGTGGTCAGGATGTCAGTCTCAGCGAAGAAGAGTCCCACCAGAGTTGCCATTTGTTGCAGGAAGGCGGACCCCTTCCAGGGCCCCAAACTGGGCTCTTGTCTAACACTCAGAAATGAATTGTCCAAGAAGACACATGTGCTGGCAAAGCAAGAGATTTTATTGGGAAAGGGCACCCGGGTGGAGAGCGGTAGGGTAAGGGAACCCAGGAGAACTGCTGAGAGAAGCTAATTAGCTTTCATCCGATCAGGAACCTAACTCTAGTCTAGTTAGAGGCCAGCCAAGCTTTGCCTCCCAGACTGGGTAGCTGTGAGTGGAACACTTTGACCTATATGTCTGATACAGGAAAGCTGGCAGGACCCATGGGAGAAAGGCCAGTGGATGTACCCAGTGACTTGATCACATCGACTTATGCTCTGTACCCGCTTAAGTTGAAGCTTGAGTTTCAGGAGGGCACAATGAAGTCCAACAAAGTTTTGCATTTCTTCAGCCATAATGAAGTAGTCTCATTATTTTATCAGTGAGGAAAGGGAAGCTTTCTGGGGCCAAACATTAACCACTGAAATAATGTTGACCAATACTGCCTTATTTTGACAAAATATCTCAACTTCTCCATGCCAGCCATTCTTACAAGATGTGGTTCCACAGAAGAATAAATACTGCTTAATGAGCTAGCTACTCCAAGACACTAGTATGGCAAACAAATTGGGCTATTCACAAAGTTATTTACCTGAGCCCTTTATGGCAGTAATAAGCAGGGTAGAGATTAACAACAACAAAAAACCAACGATGTGTCTGGCATATTGTTTCCTTAATCAGATTGAAATAGCTGAAATGGGAAAATCATTTTCTAGGGGTTTTTGCCATTCTTGGAATTCCTTCACACTGCAGCTGGGAAAATAGGCTTCATTACATGCAGATCCAAGTTATGAATCATTCTCCCTACATCAATAAATAAAACTGAATTTGAGCTAGTTCAGTAAACCCATTATATTTTAATCTGGGAGCTGTGGTGTGCTGGTAAATATCCAACAACCAGTCCTCCTCGGGGAAAGAATTGATCTGCAGCATTTACTGGTTTCAGACTCCCCCCGTGGTTGATTTCAAGTCACTAATGTGAAGACAGTGAACTTGAAGTTGGGAGATGGGTACCACCCACATGCAGCTGGCTCCTGCACAGGACTTCTTAAGAGTTTAATAGTTGTACTTGATATTGTTAGAGAACTTCGAAGAATTTGTTTTCTTTATACCAGGTGTTTCACATAAGAACTCATTCACAGTTGACATTCTTTTAAAATTCTTACACTCGATGAAGTAGATACTATCTTAGTTTTATAGGCTATAAAACTGAAAGCCTAAGAGTATGAGTGGTTTGTATAAAACCAGATAGTGAAGCTGAATTAGTCAAGTTATTTCAGCTAATGGCTTTTACTTCCTTACTTACAAATATGTGTTAATAATAGTATCTCAAACACAATTGGGAGGATTTACTAAGATAAGGCTTGTAAACTTCTTAGCACATTGCCTGCTGTGTAGTCGTTCTCTATTTCCAATGCAATGAATATTCAGTGGAAACATTAAAAAATATCAATATGCAAAAAGGAAGAAAAGTTAAAATACTTTTAACTGCTAACAATCCTGGTGCAGGATTTTAGTTCTGGTTTATAGGATTTATGAAGGGCAATCCAAGCATGAAAAACTTTTCCAGTGATAAAGCATTTGAGCAATTGTTGAGTGCAATTTTGTTTGGATCATGATGGAAGCTTAGGTTACATACCAAAGTATGCAAATTACTTTAAAAAATACATTAGAGCAGAAACAATAATATTTTTGTCACTCTGAGTATGATATCATGTTCTCTCTAGAGTGGGAGTCCTAAGAAAGAAGATGAAGCCAAGGTCCAGAACATGTAATAATCATGTCTGGAACATCCATGAGTACATGTGATGGCTGTAAATTATACCCTTGGTGAATGGTGCAAGAAAGATGGGGAGAGAACTGAGTCAGACAAATTCACAGTTAGGGAGAGCTAGTGTGCTTCTTACAAGTCATTACTTAGAGTTCCCTGTGAATGGTAGTGGAGCTTCTCTGGGTGAGGGGGTGGGATGCAGGGGGCTGTGTGCTATTTTTCAGTAGATCACAATTCTCCACCTGATTTGACAGAGGAATTTCAGTGGATTTCAGTGGAAACAAAAAGTGATACTTTTTTTTTTTTTGGACCAAGCCGAGGCAGCATGTAGGACTTATCCAACTAGAGACTGAGCTTGAGCTTCCAGAAGTGGAATTACTGCGTCTTGATGCTTTTGAACTGTGGTGTTGGAGAAGACTTTTGAGAGTCCCTTGGACTTCAAGGAGATCCAACCAGTCCATCCAAAGGAGATCAGTCCTGAGTGTTCATTGGAAGGACTGATGTTGAAGCTGAAACTCCAATACTTTGGCCACCTGATGCAAAGAACTGACTCATTTGAAAAACCTCGATGCTGGGAAAGATTGAAGGCAGTAGGAGAAGGGGACGACAGAAGATAAGATGGTTGGATGGCATCACCGACTCAATGGACATGAGTCTGGGTAAATTCCAGGGACTTGGTGATAGACAGGGAGGCCTGGCATGTTGCAGTCCATGGGGTTGCAAAGAGCTGGACACAACTGAGCGACTGAAATTGAACTGAACTGAACTGCTGGACTACCAGTGAAATCCAAGATGTGACACTTTTTTTTTTCCTCAAAATTTTACAAATTTATTTTTCCTTCAAAACAACTTTATTGGGAATTCCCTGTGGGTCTGGTGGTTAGGACTCTGTGCTCTCACTGCTGAGGGTGCAGGTTTGATCCCTGGTTGGGAAGTAAGATTCCGGAAGCTGTGCAGAATGATCAAAAAACAAACACCCACCCTCTTTCCTTTTTGTTTCATTTGTTACCACAATTTGTTGCCATAATTCAGTAGTTAGAAGATGAGCATTGTAGTTTGCTTGTATATGCCTTTTCTATTGTTTTTGAGCATGATTAAAAATTAATACATATTCACATAGAATATTTGAAAAGCTGAGAAAAATACACAAAAAGCCACAACCTCACATACTTCCACTACTTTTTGTATATTCACTGAGCCCTTAAAAAGTAGTATACTAACATATATTTCTATAAATACATATATATCAAGAAATACTTTTATTAAAAAGTAGGATAATACTAAAAACTCTACCACTGTTTTTACTTAAGCAGGTACATAAGGAGTAATCAAATTCTTCTTTAAGTGACTATTTCTTTTGTAGATAACTAAGCATCATTTATGTAACCACTGCCAAATGTTTGTATTGTTTCTACTTTTTTCTAAATTCTTAGTATATTTTCATATGCTTATAAGTATACCTTTCTAAAAAATATAAATTCTGGGTTGAAAGCTATGCACACAAATTTTTCATAGCTATGATTCAAACACTCTCCAAAAGAGTGCTATCAATGAAAATCCTTAACAATAATGTTTTTTCACATCCTTCCAAAACTGGGTGCTATAAATTCTTACTTCTATTACTGATAAGTTGCTATGGTTTCTCTTTGTTAAAGACTGTTGGAAACCCAGGAGGCTGAAGGTCATAGAACTAGAGATATGGTGGAATGATTGCTCTGTTGGCTGCTAGAAAAGTTTTGGCTCTGAAATCAAAGAGGGCCATTCTGGAGTCTGAGCAGGAAGAGATCATGCTTGTCTGTAAACCAAAGGATTACACAGAGCATAAGCCTGTGGTGGCATAATTAGATGGCAGACACCTTCCTTAGGGCTTTCCTCATAGTTCAGTTGGTAAAGAATCTGCCTGCAATACAGGAGACCTGGGTTCGATTCCTGGGTTGGGAAGATCCTCTGGAGAAGGAAATGGCAACTAACTTCAATATTCTTGCCTGGAGAACCCCATGGACAGAGGAGCCTGGCAGGCTACAGTCCATGGGGTTGCAAGAGTTGGACACGACTTATCAACTAAACCACCACCACCACATTCCTTTTGGCTCAGGGCAGTATCTTTGGATTAGAAACAGGATGAGGAGACGTTGCATCTGTTAGAATAGTTGTGCTCAGCCCTGTGCCAAATTCAAACAGTCATGTGAGAGACTTCCCCGTGGTCCAGTGGCTAAGACTCCACCTTCCAAAGCAAGGAGCATGGGTTCAATTCCCAGTTGAGGAACTAAGGTCCCACATGCCATGAAGTGCAGTCAAAAATTAAACAAAGTTTGGACTTCCCTGGTGGCTCAGATGGTAAAGCGTCTGCCTGCAATGCGGGAGACCCAGGTTCAATTCCTGGGTCGGGAAGATCCCCTGGAGAAGGAAATGGCAACCCACTCCAGCACTCTTGCCTGGAAAATCCCATGGACGGAGGAGCCTGATAGGCTACAGTCTATGGGGTCGCAAAGAGTCGGACACGACTGAATGACTTCACTTCACTTTACTTGGACTTCCCTGGTGGTCCAGTGGTTAAGAATATGCCTGCCAATTCAGGGGACGGGGGCTTGATCCTGGGTCCAGGAAGATTCCATATGCCGAGGTGCAACTAAGCCCCCGTGCCTAGGACACATGCTCTGCAATAAGGGAAGCCACCGCAATGAGAAACCCATGCACCACAACTAGAGAGTAGCCTCCTCTTGCCACAACTAGAGAAAGCACAGGCGCAGCAATGAAGACCTAGCACAGCCAAATAAATAAATAAATAAATAAATATTTTTTTAAAATAGTCATGTGAGATTAAAGTTTGTGATTCTGAAATCACTCCAAACTTTTCTAAAGATTAGATGGCCCTTCTGGTTCAGTTCAGTTCAGTTTAGTTGCTCAGTAGTGTCCGACTCTTTGTGATCCCATCAATCCCAGCACGCCAGGCCTCCCTCTCCATCACCAACTCCAGGAGTTCACTCAGACTCACGTCCATCGAGTCCGTGATTCCATAGTTGGTGATACCATCCAGCCATCTCATCCTCTGTCGTCCCCTTCTCCTCCTGCCCCCAATCCCTCCCAGCATCAGAGTCTTTTCCAATGAGTCAACTCTTCCCATGAGGTGGCCAAAGTTCTGGAGTTTCAGCTTCAGCATCATTCCTTCCAAAGAAATCCCAGGGCTGATCTCCTTCAGAATGGACTGGTTGGATCTCCTTGAAGTCCAAGGGACTCTCAAGAGTCATCTCCAACACCACAGTTCAAAAGCATCAGTTCTTCAGTGCTCTGCCTTCTTCACATTCCAACTCTCACATCCATACATGACCACGGGAAAACCCATAGCTTTGACTAGACGTACCTTAGTCGGCAAAGTAATGTCTCTGCTTTTGAATATACAATCTAGGCTGGCCATAACTTTTCTTCCAAAGAGTAAGCGTCTTTTAATTTCATGGCTGCAATCACCATCTGCAGTGATTTTGGAGCCCCCAAAATAAAATCTGACACTGTTTCCACTGTTTCCCCATCTATTTGCCATGAAGTGATGCCATGATCTTCGTTTTCTGAATGTTGAGCTTTAAGCCAACTTTTTCACTCTCCTCTTTCACTGTCATCAGAGGCTTTTTAGTTCCTCTTCCCTTTCTGCCATAAGGGTGGTGTCATCTGCATATCTGAGGTTATTGATATTTCTCCCAGCAATCTTGATTCCAGCTTGTGTTTCTTCCAGCCCAGCGTTTCTCATGATGTACTCTGCATATAAGTTAAATAAGCAGGGTGACAATATACAGCCTTGACATACTCCTTTTCCTATTTGGACCCAGTCTGTTGTTCCATGTCCAGTTCTAACTGTTGCTTCCTGACCTGCATATAGATTTCTCAAGAGGCAAGTTAGGTGGTCTGGTATTCCCATCTCTTTCAGAATGGTATGGACCTAACAGAAGCAGAAGATAATAAGAAGAGATGGCAAGAATACACAAAAGAACTGTACAAAAAAGATCTTCACAACCCAGATAATCATGATGATGTGATCATTAATCTAGAGCCAGACATCTTGGAATGTGAAGTCAAGTGGGCCTTAGAAAGCATCACTACGAACAAAGCTGGTGGAGGTGATGGAATTCCAGTTGAGCTGTTTCAAGTCCTGAAAGATGATGCTGTGAAAGTGCTGCAGTCAATATGCCAGCAAATTTGGAAAACTCAGCAGTGGCCACAGGACTGGAAAAGGTCAGTTTTCATTCCAATCCCAAAGAAAGGCAATGCCAAAGAATGTTCAAACTACCGCACAATTGCACTCATCTCACATGCTAGTAAAGTAATGCTCAAAATTCTCCAAGCCAGGCTTCAGCAATACATGAACCATGAACTCCCTGATGTTCAAGCTGGTTTTAGAAAAGGTAGAGGAACCAGAGATCAAATGGCCAACATCCGCTGGATCATGGAAAAAGCAAGAGAGTTCCAGAAAAACATCTATTTCTGCTTTATTGACTATGCCAAAGCCTTTGACTCTGTGGACCACAATAAACTGTGGAAAATTCTGAAAGAGATGGGAATACCAGGCCCTTCTGGTAGCTGAGATTAATTACAAGAAAGCAGGGGCTTTAGAGGTCAATTATTTATTCCCTCAGGCAACAGAACTTATCAAGTCCATCTGATAGGCTTAGTTATAGACACTGGGCTTCAAAATAGAATAACATAAGATTCAGTAAATTCAAGGAGTTTACAAATTAGTTGCCCCTCCAGTGTTCTTGGGCCTCCCTTGTGGCTTAGCTGGTAAAGAACCCACCTGCAATGTGGGAGACCTGGGTTCAGTCCCTGGATTGGGATAGCCATTTCTTTCTCCAGGGGATCTTTAGGACCCAGGAATCGAACCCTGGTCTCCTGCATTGCTGGCAGACTCCTGAATTGCAGATGATTCTTAAGGTGGGTGGGGGCCTTAGTTCCTGCAAAAGAGCTCAATATTGTAATGTATACCCCTTGAGGAGGAGCCAGGATTCTGCTCCATCCCTACACTATTGTTTCTTTGACTGCCCCTCCTCTTTTTCTGCATTCCCTCCCTTTTCTGGTGGTTTAAGGCTTAAGGCTTCCCTGGTGACTCAGTTGGTAAATAGTCTGTCAAAATGCAGGTGACCTGGGTTTGATCACTGGGTTGGGAAAATCCCCTGGAGAAGGAAATGGCAACCCACTGCAGAATTCTTGCCTGGAAAATTCCAGAAACAGAGGAGCCTGGTGAGCTCCATGGGGTCACAAAGAGTTGGACACGACTGAGTGACTTTCACTTTCACTTTTTCCCTTTCTGTTAACAACTGTTTTAATCTGCCCTTTGGAAATTAAGGAAGGTCAAGGAGGCCAAGTAAAGCCTGTTTCCTACAAAGGAGAAAAGGCAATGTGGAAGGATTTGTACCTGGGAGGGCCCCACAAGGTCTTGCTCAGTTTCAATTAGTGTATGATTTGAAACCTGAGACCTAAAAAGTAATCACTGATTTTAATAAGTTTTATCAGCCTAGGATGTCATTTCCTAAAGAACTTTTCTGTAATAACTCCCTACAGGAAACTTCTCTCCAAATCCAGAAAAATAAACATCTCTAAAAACAACTAATTAGTTGAGGTTACTAATGCTCATGTCTATAGTTGGCGGGGGGTAATGAAATAACTTGGGAGACAATTTCCATTTTTGATGAACTTTGGTCAACTACACACACTATAAATGAGTCTTCTAACCATTGATCATAGATATAATATTTGTATTAAATAAAGGTCATTTATTCAGTTTTTTAAAAACTGCCTGTGTGCTCAGTCACTCAGTCATGTCTAGCTCTTTGTGGCCCCATGGACTGTAGCTGGCCAGGCTCCTCTGTCCATAGAATTTTCCAGGCAAAAACACGAGAGTGGGTTGCCCTTTCCTCCTCTAGAGGATCTTCCCAACCCAGGGATTGAATCCTCATCTCTTGGGTCTCCTGCATTGGCAGGCAGATTCTGATAGTTAAATAAATCTAGAGAAAAAAAGACTGTATTACAGGGGTGCAAAACAGGGATATAATAAATAAAAGCAATGAAGTGTTAGCTCTCAGTCTTGTTTTCATTTTTAGGTAAAATAACAAAGGTATGGTGCACAAGTTAAGAGTAGAACAGAGAGAAGGGTTATTGCTGCTAATCTCCCCATCTAAATCATTCACATAATAGATGCACCACCAGTGCCAAAAACTCTGCCTTCCTGACTCTGGTTCCAGCATTCTTTGGCCTGGCACCAGCCTAGATTGAGCAGCTGGGTTTTTGGCTCTTGTATGTGGTAGCAGTGCTGATAGTGGTTGTTTTTTTTTTTCTTCTGTTCAGAGTAAGGATATGCCCTGAAACAGCAGCTCATTTTGTGGACAATCAATATTTTCACTAAAATGGTAAAATGATAGCCAGTCAACTGTGGAACAGTTTGAGCAGTAAAGGGAACTCTTTGGGGGATCCATTGTAATGCAAAATGCACAAGACTCAGAGGCATTTGGAAAGACAAGAAAATAGTAATAGGTAGAACAAACTGAAGACAAAATGTTCAGGATTTTCCGTTAAATTTGTTTTTGTGTGTATTAAGAAGTCTGAAATATAGTGTTAGTTCAGGTGTAATACATATGATTTGACAATTGCACTCATTTTTGTGAACATAGGAGTGCATTTATCTTTTGAATTAGTATTTTTGTTTTCTTCAGGTGAATACCTAGCAGTGGAATTGCTGGATCATATGGTAGTTCTATTTTTAATTTTTGAGGCACCTCGATACCGTTTTCCACCAATTTACATTACCACCAAGGAATGCACAACAGCTTCCCGTTTTTCACATCATGGCCAAGATTTCTAGTCTCTTGTCTTTTGATAATAGCTATTTTGACAGGCGATAGCTCATTATGGTTTTGCATTTCCCTGATGATTAGTGCGGAGAAGGCACTGGCACCCCACTCTAGTACTCTTGCCTGGAAAATCCCATGGATGGGGGAGCCTGGTAATCTGCAGTCCATGGAGTCACTAGGAGTTGGATACGACTGAGCAACTTCCCTTTCACTTTTCACTTTCATGCATTGGAGAAGGAAATGGCAACCCACTCCAGTATTCTTGCCTGGAGGATCCCAGGGATGGGGGAGCCTGGTGGACTGGCATCTAGGGGTCGCACAGAGTCGGACACGACTGAAGCGACTTAGCAGGATGATTACTGTCGTTGAGCATCTTTTCATGTTGGCCAATCTGTATGTCTTCATTGGACAAATGTTATGTCCTCTGCCCATCATTTAATTATTCTGCTTCATTGTATCCAGTTTCAACAAAAGGAGAAAATTGTAATTCTATTCTCCCTTTTGTGGAGGAGATTCTATATAGCAACTGAAAAAGCTTTCTAATTAATTTTTCCATTTACTTAAATCAGCTGTTTTTAAAGCACTCCTTTTTGGTTATATACATTTAAAATGTGATAGGAAAATTAAATGGGTAATAGTACTCTACCAAAACTATTAGCATAATTTCCACAGTTCTGTGAATTAGGCTGGGCATTACCTTATTCCACCCATTCTACTGTCCCCTTTGAAAAATTTAACCTCTGAAATCACTGATGGCCAGGGAGGAGCAGCCCTGACATACTTGTCCTCTAGACACACTTGAATGTCATCATTTTCCTTGAAGACCTTTGAAGATAGAGTAGGAATCCAGACTATTATCTGTAGACCTTTGTTGATAGCTTTCCTTAGGCTCAAAACCAGCAATGGTATCAAAACTTGGCCATTGGTTATCAGTGACTTAGGTCCTGGTGATCATATTTGAGAACTTTTTAAAAATTTTGCATCACTAATGTTATTGGATAATATTGTTTAGAAAACAAGGGCATTACAATGTTATTTATGGTTGAACTATAAATGTGAAGATGTTTCAGGAATACCAGGAGAAATATCAGTAACCTCAGATATGCAGATGATACCACCCTTACGGCAGAAAGCGAAGAAGAACTAAAGAACCTCTTGAAAGTAAAAGAGGAGAGTGAAAAAGTTGGCTTAAAACTCAACATTGAGAAAGCTAAGATCATGGGATCCATTCCCATCACTTCATGGGAAATAGATGGGGAAACAAAGGAAACAGTGAGAGACTTTATTTTCTTGGGCTGCAAAATCACCACAGATGGGACTGCAACCATGAAATTAAAAGACGCTTGCTCTTTGAAAGAAAAGCTAAGACCAACCTAGACAGCAAATTTAAAAAAAAGACATTACTTTGCCAACAAAGGTCCTTCTAGTCAAAGCTATGGTTTTTCCAGTAGTCACGTATGGATGTGAGAGTTGGACTATAAAGAAAGCTGAGCACCGAAGAGTTGATGCTTTTGAACTGTGGTGTTGGATAAGACTATTGAGAGTCCTGACAGCAAGGAGATCCAACCAGTCCATCCTAAAGGAAATCAGTCCTGAATGTTCATTGGAAGGACAGATGCTGAAGCTGAAGCTCCAATACTTTGGCCACCTGGTGCGAAGAACTGACTCCTTGGAAAAGACCCTGAAATTGGGAAAGATTGAAGGCAGGAGGTGAAGGGGATGACAGAGGATGAGATGGTTGGATGGTATCACCAACTCAATGGACATGAGTTTGAGGAAGCTCTGGGAGTTAGTGATGGATAGGGAAGCCTGATGTGCTGCAGTCCATGGCAGCGCAAAGACTCCGTGGACTGATTTGCAAAGACATGACTGAGCAACTGAATTGAACTAAGCAATTTATTTCACTTATATTTTCCTTTTCATGCATATATGCACAATAATGATATATAATAAAATTTCTGTCTAAATAGATATAAAAGAACACTTTCATTAAATAAAATGAAACAAAATATAAGAAGATGTTATGACATATTTTAAAGTCAAATCAAAAAGTCAACACTTTTTGATTCTTAGTATTGTCTTATAATCAACTTCTTACTTGAAATTGGTAGTTCTTTCATGGAATTGAGGTATAGGGAAGGTCTAGGGGGACGGTAAAGTGTCTGCCTACAGTGTGGGAGACTTGGTTTCGATCCCTGGGTCAGGAAGATTCCCCTGGAGAAGGAAATGGCAACCCACTCCAGTATTCTTGCCTGGAAAATCCCATGGGCGGTGGACCCTGGTAGGCTACAGTCCATGGGGTGTCACTAAGAGTCGGACATGACTAAATGACTTCACTTTCACTTTCAGGAGGGACATAGTCATTAGGTAGCAACAGGTACTGTGTCAGAGGCTGGGTGCCTTCTCCAGCTTCATTTGAAACAACCTATGGTATTTAAATTTCCACTTCACCAATGAAGAAACAGGTCAAAGACATTTTGAGCTAACCATCTGAATCTTAGGTGCTACAGACATTTCAATATGATGATACAACTGAGAGCTTGGAAAGCATGGACCAGAAAAGCAGCAACCAATTTGAAACTGGTTTAAAGGTTCACATTTGCAGCACTTAAAAACTTTTGGAATCAGCAGTTCCCTTGATTTCCTCCATATAGAACTGATCTCTATATGAAAGAAAAATTAACAGCAAGAACAAACTGTAGCAACTGAGTCCCTTTTATGAAGAAATAGTTCAGTTCAGTCATTCAATCATGTCTAAGTCTTTGTGACCCCACGGACTACAGCACTGCAGGCTTCCCTGTCCATCACCACCTCCTGAGGCTTCTTCAAACTCATATCCATTGAGTTGGTGATGTTATCTAATCAACTCATCCTCTGTCATCTCCTCCTCCTCCTGCCTTCAATCTTTCCCAACATCAGGGTCGTTTCCAATGAGTCAGTTCTTTCTATCAGGTGGCTAAAGTATTGGAGCTTCAGTATCAGTCCTTTCAGTGAATATTCAAGACTGATTTCCTTTAGGATTGACTGGTTGGATCTCCTTGGAGTTCAAAGGAAGAGTCTTCAACATCATAGTTCAAAAGCATCAATTCTTCTGTGCTCAGCCTTCTTTATGGTCCAACTCTCACATCCATACATGACTACTGGAAAAACCGTAGCTTTGACTAGATGAACCTTTGTTGGCAAAATAATGTCTCTCTTCTTAACATGCTATCTAGGTTGATCATAGCTTTTCTTCTAAGGAGCAAGTGTCTTTTAATTTCATGGCCGCAGTCACCATCTGTGGTGATTTTACAGCCCAAGAAAATAAAGTCTCTCACTGTTTCCATTGTTTCTCCATCTATTTGCCATGAAGTGTGGGACCAGATGCCATGATCTTACTTTTGTGAATACTGAGTTTTAAGTGGACTTTTTCACTCTCCTCTTTCACTTTCATCAGGGGTTCTTTAGTTCTTCGCTTTCTGCCATAAGTTTGGTGTCATCTGCGTGTCTGAGGTTATTGATATTTCTTCCAGAAATCTTGATTCCAGCTTGTGCTTCATCCTGGCATTTCTCAAAATGTACTCTGCATATAAGTTAAATAAGCAGGGTGACAATATACAGCCTTGACATATTCCTTGCCCATTTGGAACCAGTCTGTTGTTCCGTGTTGAAACGCTGTTGTTGAACCACAAAAGATACCGGGATCCTTGGATTCTGGAGGAGAAGAATTCAATCCAGTGCCAGAGATGAGGCTTGATCTCTCAGAGCTTTTGTGTAATAAAGTTTTATTAAAGTGTAAAGGAGATAGAGAAAGCTTCTGACATAGACCTTGGAAGGGAGTAGAAAGAGTACCCCCTTGTTAGTGTTAGCAATCCAAAGAAGGTCTGAAGGTTTTAAAGACCTCACCAGACCTACTCTCATAATTTACATTTTAAGATAACAGAATTAGCCAGAAGGTTTAATTCAGAGACTGTCCTCAGGCAGGATACATTGTTATATAATCCTTGTAAAGACCAGTCCTATTCCCATAATTTACATTTTAATGTAACAAGATTAGCCAGAAGGTTTAATCCAGGGACTGTCCTCAGGCAGGATACATAATCCTAAGGAATGTAGAGGGAAAAAAAAGTGTGTCCTTTCTTCCTCCAAGAGAATTCCAGACCCCTCTCTCCTTGGGGACCCCTAGACTTCTGATCAACCTGCCTAGGAAATGACTCTTTCCAATATCCAGTTCTAACTATTGCTCCTTGATCTGCATACAGATGTCCCAGAAGGCAGGTAAGGTGGTCTGGTATTCCCATCTCTTAAAGAATTTTCCAGTTTGTTGTGATCCACACAGTCAAAGGGTTTGGCGTTGTCAAAAAAGGCAATACCAAAGAATGCTCAAACTACCACACAATTGCACTCATCTCACATGCTTGTAAAGTAATGCTCAAATTCTCCAAGCCAGGCTTCAGCAATACGTGAACCATGAACTTCCTGATGTTCAAGCTGGTTTTAGAAAAGGCAGAGGAACCAGAGATCAAATTGCCAACATCCGCTGGATCATGGAAAAAGCAAGAGAGTTCCAGAAAAACATCTATTTCTGCTTTATTGACTATCCAAAGCCTTTGACTGTGTGGATCACGATAAACTGTGGAAAATTCTGAGAGAGATGGGAATACCAGACCACCTCACCTGCCTCTTGAGAAATCTGTATGCAGGTCTGGAAGCAACAGTTAGAACTGGACATGGAACAACAGACTGGTTCCAAATAGGAAAAGAAGTACGTCAAGGCTGTCTATTGTCACCCTGCTTATTTAACTTATATGTGGAGTACATCATGAGAAACGCTGGACTGGAAGAAACACAAGCTGGAATCAAGACTGCTGGGAGAAATATCAATAACCTCAGATATACAGATGACACCACCCTTATGGCAGAAAGTGAAGAGGAACTAAAAAGCCTCTTGATGACAGTGAAAGAGGAGAGTGAAAAAAGTTGGCTTAAAGCTCAACATTCAGAAAACGAAGATCATGGCATCTGGTCCTATAGCTTCATGGGAAATAGATGTAGAAACAGTGAAAACAGTGTCAGACTTTATTTTTTTGGGCTCCAAAATCACTGCAGATGGTGACTGCTGCCATGAAATTAAAAGACGCTTACTCCTTGGAAGAAAAGTTATGACCAACCTAGATAGTATATTCAAAAGCAGAGACATTACTTTGCCAACTAAGGTCCGTCTAGTCAAGGCTATGGTTTTTCCTGTGGTCATGTATGGATGTGAGGGTTAGACTTTGAAGAAGGATGACAATTTTGAGCTGTGGTGTTGGAGAAGATTTTTGAGAGTCCCTTGGACTGCAAGGAGATCCAACCAGTCCATTCTGAAGGAGATCAGCCCTGGGATTTCTTTGGAAGGAATGATGCTGAAGCTGAAACTCCAGTACTTTGGCCACCTCATGGGAAGAGTTGACTCACTGGAAAAGACTCTGATACTGGGAGGGATTGGGGGCAGGAGGAGAAGGGGACGACCGAGGATGAGATGGCTGCATGGCATCACGGACTTGATGGACGTGAGTCTGAGTGAACTCCGAGAGATGGTAATGAACAGGGAGGCCTGGCGTACTGCAATTCATGGGGTCGCAAAGAGTCGGACACGACTGAGAGACTGAACTGAACTGAACTGAACTGAACTGAGATGTTTTTCTCGGAGAAGGCAATGCAAACCCACTCCACTACTCTTGCCTAGAAAATCCCATGGATGGAGGAGCCTGATAGGCTGCAGTCCATGGGGTCACTAAGAGTCGGACACGACTGAAGCGAGTTAGCAGCAGCAGCAGCAGATGTTTTTCTGGAACTCTGGCTTTTTCGCTGATGCAATGGATGTTGGCAATTTGATCTCTGGTTCCTCTGCCTTTTCTAAATCCAGCTTGAACATATGGAAGTTCATGGTTCACGTATTGTTGAAGCCTTGCTTGGAGAATTTTGAGCATTATTTTCCTAGATTGTGTGAGATGAGTGCAATTGTGTGGTAGTTTCAACTCCAAGGCAAACCATTCAATATCACAGTAATCCAAGTCTATGCCCCAACCAGTAACGCTGAAGAAGCTGAAGTTGAATGGTTCTATGAAGACCTACAAGACCTTTTAGAACTAACACCAAAAAAAGATGTCCTTTTCATTATAGGGGACTGAAATGCAAAAGTAGGAAGTCAAGAAACACCTAGAGTAACAGGCAAATTTGGCCTTGGAATGTGGAATGAAGCAGGGCAAAGACTAATAGAGTTTTGCCAAGAAAATGCAATGGTCATAGCAAACATCCTCTTCCAACAACACAAGAGAAGACTCTACACATGGACATCACCAGATGGTCAACACCAAAATCAGATTGATTATATTCTTTGCAGCCAAAGATGGAGAAGCTCTATATAATCAACAAAAACAAGACTGGGAGCTGATTGTGGCTCAGATCATGAACTTCTTATTACCAAATTCAGACTCAAATTGAAGAAAGTAGGGAAAACCACTAGACCATTCAGGTATGACCTAAAGCAAATCCCTGATGATTATACAATGGAAGTGAGAAATAGATTTAAGGGCCTAGATCTGATAGATAGAGTACCTGATGAACTATGGAATGAGGTTCGTGACATTGTACAGGAGATAGGGATCAAGACCATCCCCATGGAAAAGAAATGCAAAAAAGCAAAATGGCTGTCTGGGGAGGCCTTACAAATAGCTGTGAAAAGAAGAGAAGCGAAAAGGAAAGATGTAAGCATCCGAATGCAGAATTCCAAAGAGTAGCAAGAAGAGATAAGAAAGCCTTCTTCAGCGATCAATGCAAAGAAATAGGGGAAATGAACAGAATGGGAAAGACTAGAGATCTCTTCAAGAAAATTAGAGATACCAAGGGAACATTTCATGCAAAAATGGGCTCAACAAAGGACAAAAATGGTCTGGACCTAACAGAAGCAGAAATATTAAGAAGTGGCAAGAATGCATAGAAGAACTGTACAAAAAAGATTTTCCCAACTAAGATAATCACAATGGTGTGATCACGCATCTAGAGCCAGACATCTGGAATGTGAAGTCAAGTGGGCCTTAGAAAGCATCAGTACGAACAAAGCTAGTGGAGGTGGTGGAATTCCAGTTGAGCTATTTCAAATCCTGAAAGATGATGCTGTGAAAGTGCTGCACTCAATATGCCAGCAAATTTGGAAAACTCAGCAGTGGCCACAGGACTGGAAAAGGTCAGTTTTCATTCCAATTCCAAAGAAAGGCAATGCCAAAGAATGTTCAAACTACCGCACAGTTGCACTCATCTCACATGCAGTAAAGTAATGCTCAAAATTCTCCAAGCCAGGCTTCAGCAATACGAGAACCTTGAACTTCCTGATGTTCAAGCTGGTTTTAGAAAAGGCAGAGGAACCAGAGATCAAATTGCCAACATCTGCTGGATCATGGAAAAAGCAAGAGAGTTCCAGAAAAACATCTATTTCTGCTTTATTGACTATGCCAAAGCCTTTGACTGTGTGGACCACAATAAACTGTGGAAAATTCTGAGAGAGATGGGAATACCAGACCACCTCACCCACCTCTTGAGAAATCTGTATGCAGGTCTGGAAGCAACAGTTAGAACTGGACATGGAACAACAGACTGGTTCCAAATAGGAAAAGGAGTACATCAAGGCTGTCTATTGTCACCCTGCTTATTTAACTTATATGCGGAGTACATCATGAGAAACGCTGGACTGGAAGAAACACAAGCTGGAATCAAGATTGCTGGGAGAAATATCAATCACCTCAGATATACAGATGACACCACCCTTATGGCAGAAAGTGAAGAGGAGCTAAAAGCCTCTTGATGAAAGTGAAAGTGGAGAGTGAAAAAGTTGGCTTAAAGTTCAACATTCAGAAAACGAAGATCATGGCATCTGGTCCCATAGCTTCATGGCAAATAGATGTGGAAATAGTGTCAGAATTTATTTTTGGGACTCCAAAATCACTGCAGATGGTGACTGCAGCCATGAAATTAAAAGACACTCCTTGGGAGAGAAGTTATGAATAACCTAGATAGCATATTCAAAAGCAGAGACATTACTTTGCCAACAAAGGTCCGTCTAGTCAAGGACTTGATTTTTTCAGTAGTCATGTATGGATGTGAAAACTGACCTTTAGAGTTGGACTGTAAAGAAGGCTGAGTGCCGAAGAACTGATGCTTTTGAACTGTGGTGTTGGAGATAACTCTTGAGAATCCCTTGGACAGCAAGGAGATCCAACTAGTCCATTGTGAAGATCAGCCCTGGGATTTCTTTGGAAGGAATGATGCTAAAGCTGAAACTCTAGTACTTTGGCCACCTCCTGCGAAGAGTTGTCTCATTGGAGAAGACTCTGATGCTGGGAGAGATTGGGGGCAGGAGGAGAAGGGGACGACCTAGGATGAGATGACTGAATGGCATCACTGACTTGATGGGCGTGAGTCTGAGTGGACAGGGAGGCCTGGTGTGCTACGATTTATGGGGTCGCAAAGAGTTGGACACGACTGAGCGACTGAATTGAACTGAACTTGAACATTTTTTAGCATTGCTGTTCTTTGAGGTTGCAATGAAAACTGACCTTTACCAGTCCTGTGGCCACTGCTAAAGAATTAGTAGTGCCTTCTATAACTTGGGAATTGTTCATGGACTCATGCAGAGGGAATGAATGGCATGGACCTTAACTTCGAGGGACAGAGCCACCTGTGAGGTGAATAAAACATGAAATTGATAGCCTTTTGAATCTGTAAAAGATTCTGACAGTACTGAGATTGTAGAATATCTCAGGAGAATATTCAAAATATTTACATGGGTTGATCAAGGGGTAAGTACGAATGATCACTCTTTTAAAAAATTAATTAATTAATTAGGCTGTGTCAAAGGTCCCCTGGAGGAACATAGCAACCTACTCCAGTATTCTTGCCTGGAAAATTCCATGGACAGAGGAGCCTGGCAGGCTTCGGTTCATAGTGTTGCATCAAGTCGGAAGTATGAAACAACTTAGCAGGCACACACCAGGTGAAGTCTTAGTTGTTGTGCAAAGGATCTTCATTGCATCATGTGGATTTTTTGTTGCGGTGAGTGGACTCTCTCTAGTTGTGGCCAACAGTCTCTGAAGTGTGCACTTCAGTAGTTTCAGTGTGTGAACCTAGTTGCTCCAAGGCATGTGGGATCTTAGTTCCTTGACCAAGGATTGAACCTGTGTCCCCTGTCTTAACTACTGGACCACCAGGGAAGTTTCCAAATGATCTTTTATCCACATCATAATGAATATTTCTGGGAGAAACTCAGCACAAATCAAAGCTGATTAGTTAAAATTACCAAAAGTGTACAGGTGTATGTTAGTCACTCATGAGTGTCTGGCTTTTGCAATCTCATCTGACTCTTTGCAACTCCATGGACTGAATCAGCTCCCTTGTCCACAGAATTCTCCAGGGAAGAATACTGGAGTGGGTAGCCATTCCCCTTTCCAGAAATCTTCCCAACCCAGGGATCAAACCTGGGTCTCCTGCATTGCTGGCAGATTCTTTATAGTCTGAGCCATCAGGGAATTCCATTGCTGGAAGAATCAACACTTTGTGATAAAAATAAAGGCTTGCAAAATTAGACTTGGTAAAATAGTGGCCACAAAAGTAGATGCTATAGTTGGTTAAAAAAAAATGCTGATATCAACATAAACCTTTTTCTTTTGTAGTAAAATTTATATGAAAAATCTGAACCTGAGATTTCTCTGGTGGTTCAGTGGTTAAGAATGTAGGGGTCATGAGTTTGATCCCTGATTTGGGAAAATCCCACATGCTGAGGGTCAACTAAGACCCTGCACTACAACTACTGAGCCTGTGCAACTAGAGCCCATGCTGTGCAACAAGAGAAGCCACTGCAAGGAGAAGCTTGCACACCTTAAAGAAGAGTAGGTCTCCACGCTACCCATCCCTGCAATTAGAGAAAACCCCAAGCACAGAACTGAAAACCCAGCACAGCTAAAAGTTTATTTTAAAAACCCTGAACTCAACAAAGGTAATTTCAATAAAATAAAAATGAACAACAGCTTACTTCTACCTCTATTACCGAGTTCAAGCTCACCCTACTTGCCACACAATAGGGCAATGAATCCAAGAGATGAGGTATTGAGGTAAAGAAAGTGAAGTCACTCAGTTGTGTCCAGTCTTTGTGACCCTGTGGATTGTAGCCTACCAGCCTCCTCCATCCATGGGATTCTTCAGGCAAGAATACTGGAGTGGGTTGCCATTCCTTTCTCCAGGGGATCTTCCTGACCCGGGGATCAAACTCAAGTCTCCTGCATTGCAAGCAGATGCTTTACCATCTGAGCTACCAGGGAAGCCCTGGTTGAGGTAAGGAAGAGACTTTAACTGGGGAGCCAGCAGATCGAGAAGGTGGCAAGCTAGCACCTCAAAATAACCAAATTTATTTGGTTCTGGATGCCAGGTTCTCTTACAGACTGGAAAGAAAGAAGCAATGAGGAACTAAAGTCAAAAGGCAGAATAGAGAGGGAAATGCAGTGGGGATATAAAGTGGAAGGGTCTTCAGTCTTGCAAAACATCTCCCTTCAGAAGGGGTGTGTTAATCTATTCTATTCACAGGTGGGCAGGAGCTGAACAAAGGCAGTTTAGTTTACAGTCAAGCAGAGAGGCAGGGTCCTCCAAGAAAGCCATTGAGTATGATTGTAATAATAAAAGGAAGTCAAAAAATCGTTTCCAACATGGAGTCAGAATTGGGTTCCTTCCTGCAACGCCTCTACAAAATTTAAGTAAGAAAGGAAATTGGCTTAATCGTTTTGTCCAGAAAGAAAGCCCCATAATTCATCAATTTGAAGACATCTCCCTGGTGGCCCAGTAGCTAAGACTCTGCATTCCCAATGCAGGGGCCCTGGGTTCAATCCCTCTCAGGCAACCAGATTCCACCCCCATGATCCAACTGAAGATCCCTAGTACCACAGCTAAGACCGGAGCAAACAAATAAATAAATATATTTAAGTTCATCAATTGCAGTAAAAAATTTTCCAAAGATTTACATTCAATCACAGATAGTGAAGGGTAGGATTTAAGTTCAAGTCTGGGACCTAAGTCTAGAAGATTTTCCACCAATGCTACTACCATCGTTAATACATGAAAGACAAAGAGAGATCATGCAGCTGATTTTGGACAAATGAGTAAATATGTTTCATTATTTAATCAAATAAGATAACATTAAATATTTTAAATGAGATAAGATCCAAGTTAATCTCATTAACCATTTCTTGCAAAAGTTATAACATTCCACAGAAGTCGGAGGAAGGAATGTGTTGTTTATATTTTACTCTAATATAGCAATCATAACAAGGCATGTATGATATAACCTAAAATATGTTGAATTATTATAAGAGTTTTTAAGCAAGGCTGTGTAAAGTGGCAGCTCCAGGAGTCCCTTCTTTCCTTTTGCAGGTCTACATTTCTCTATTCTCAGTTTTTCAATTATCCAATGCTGCTGGCTTGTTTTAAATCTTCTAGAAATTCCTCAATTTCTGGCCCACTGATGGTGATTTTCAAATATGTATAATTCTTCTGTGATTTCAATAGGATTTAGGGAAAGCATGGTTTCGATCCATCGATTTGAACTATAAACGTTAGGCTTGATTAAATGGTGATTATGTAAAAAAAAAAGATCTAGTATAAACATTTAAAAAAAGCAAACATTTGAAAGAAATTCATCACTTAAGTATGACTAACAGCAGAAGAATGAAATGAACTCTAAGGTAATAGGAAATGTTAACAGCTGACTTTAGCAGATAACAGTACATAATTAAGAGGAAATTTTAATTCCTTATGAAAATTGTGATTAAAACTAGTGACATCAAGAAACCATTGCATCCTGTCTTGCACTAAGCAGGCACTTAGTAATTATTTATTAACTGAATAGACAACAGTCAAAAATGCTCTGGGAGCTAATCCAAGATCAAATATAAAATTCAGTCATCCGATATATAAAATTTTATTTTATTAACAAATATATCTATTTATAAAATCCTACTTATAAAACTAGAAGCTGTCTAAAAGCTAGAGCACCTCTAACCCAAATGCCTTTTCAATACGACCATTGTAACCAATTTGCAGCTCGAGCTAGCTCTTGAGTCCTTTTTCCATATCTTAAGATATTTTCCATCTTACTCAATTTTTAAAAATAATTACAAATATATTATCATATTGCCATAGAACTATGAAATTTTCGAGTTGGAATCTCACTCGTTTTAAGTGAAATCTGATAACAATTTTCTATTACGGGGTAAACTAGCAGTTAACCTTGAAAACTGGAAAAGCAACAGTTTAAGTTGGCTGATTAATTTTTCTGGAACCATCGAAGTGAAAGTGAAGTCGCTCAATCGTGTCCGACTCTTCACGAGTCCACTGACTGTAGCCTACCAGGCTCCTCTGTCCATGGGATTTTACAGGCAATAGTACTGGGGTGCTTACCATTTCCTTCTTCAGAGGATCTTCCCGACCCAGAGATCAGACCCGGGCTTCCCACATTGTGGACAGACGCTTAACCGTCTGAGCCACCAGGGAAGTCCCTCAAAGGAGCCATCAAAGGAGAGAGTAAACCTTGTCTCTTTTTCTTTCTTCTTCTTCTTGGTAAGGCCCTTCCCCTCCCTCCACCCCCCAAGAAAATAAATAACTACGAGTTTTGCAGAGATCTTTCTAGCTTCAAGCTTTATTTTACATATGAATAACCTGTGTCTTGTGACATGCAATTCATGCCGATTGACGTTGTTATTGCTGAGTCGCTAAATTGTGTCTCACTTTTTGCAGATACCATGGACTGTAAAAAGGCGAGGCTCCCTCCGTCTATGAGACAATTCTGGAGTTGTCATTTCCTTCTCCAGGGTATCTTCCCAACTCAGGGATCGAACCCGTCTCTTGCCGTCTTCTGTATCGGCAGGCAGAATTCTTTATCGCAGCACCTGGGAAGCCTTTAAAAGCAATTGGAATAGGCAGGTCTGACAGGGTCTCCAGAGGGCAACTGTGATAATAACCACCAGGTGATACTGCAAGTATGAATCCCGTCCTTTGCATGGAAGGTAAAAACTCTGAACAATCTTACGTCTCTCTAGTCCAAGTGCGCTTTTCATTTTGTAACGAAATAGTTTCCACAGAATGTTAATCTTGTTAATCTCCCCCGCTTTTCAATGGGACAAAAGACGCAATTCAGGATCTCAGCTCCACGTACCATTCTAGTTTGTCCTAGGACGGCTTAGGGGACCAAGGTAGGTGTCTAAGAACCTAGGTCAGGCCTCTGCCGCCGGACCCAGTCAGCCGAAAAAGCCCACGCCGGAGACCCCTGGAATGCCCAGTAGCCCTCAGTCACTGATGCCTGCCCTTACCAGGATCGCGCGGACCCGCCCCCAACGCGCGGCCATCCATTGGCACGGAGGGCGCCGGGCGTGACGTCAGGCCCCGCCTCGCCGCTTCTCAGGCCCCGCCCCTCGAGGTGGCCTGGCGGTTTGGTCTGGAGCAGCTGAAACCGGTTTGAGCGGAGCCGCTTCCTGTAGCTTGGTGCCGCTGCGGGCTGCCTGAGGGAGCGCTGGCGAGGTGCTGACGGCCGGCACCCGGCACCTGGGCCTGCGACACTGACTGTCGGGCGCGGCGTCGGTGGTGGCGCTGACCCGTGGACCCAGCAGGTGAGGTGGGAGGCCGGGCGGGCTGGGCGCTCGGTGCGGGGGCCTTGGCGGTCGCTCGCGTTGCGGCCGAGCTGTCAGGGTTGCGCGGCGGGGCGGGGGGCGAGTTGTGGGCAGGATCCCCCACCTCGGACTGGCAGCCGGTCGGGGAACGGCGGCCTGGAGGTTTGCTCCTGTAAATCGGTGGGTTACACACGTTTACAGTATTTATCGTTTGCTGCCGCGATTACGCTGTACTGCCTAGTGCTTAGTTCCCGTACGAAAATTCTGTAGCGTTTTCGGTGATAACCGAATGCATACAGCGTGAGACCACCTAAGTATTGGAAGAGCCATTTAGGGAACGAAGAAACGTAAATGCAGCAGAACTCGCTCACCGCCACTCTCTGACTTCATCCATAAGTAATTCGTAGTGTTTTGACAACTGCTGCTTTTCTGAAATTGCTTACCCAAGTAGTCTAGGGCGTGCTTGTATAATTCAGTTATTCCAAGAAACCGAAGTGCCTTACTTTTTTAGGAAAAGGTTCCAGTAATAGACATCAGTGCCCTTGATAAAATTTTAAGACAGGAGAAGGCAGTGGCAACCCACTCCAGTACTCTTGCCTGGAAAATCCCACGGATGGAGGAGCCTGGTGGGCTGCAGTCCATGGGGTCGCACAGAGTCGGACACGACTGAAGCGACTTAGCAGCAGCAGCAGCCCCTTTTTCTAAAGCTCTACTTTTTCCAAGCTCTTCAGATTACCTTGTGGTAGAAAACCTAGTTCATCGACCCCCTCTTTCCCCCTTCCCGCGTTATAAAGGAAATCAGGCACGAATCATGAATTCAGTAAGTGTGGCGATCTTTCACCATTGAGACAGCGGTCTAGTCTGATGTAACACATAGAGGAACTGGTTGGATGTTTGGGCTTGATGTTTTCTTCATACTTTTCTGTTACCCTTCCTATTTCTGCCTAATTTCTATCCACTACTCCCCTCCCGGCCCTTTCTCCGCCCCTCCTCGACGCGTGTCCCCCCCCGCTCGCTCGCCCCACGTCTTGCTACATTTCTGACAGTTGTGACTTAGCTGAGAAATAAATACAAGCTGTCAGTCATTTTCCCAACGCCTAACATTCTGGGTACAAGTAAGTAACATAAGGTAAAATTGCACATGGTTCGGTCCGTTCTTGACATCGCTAGCGAGAACTGATATTCTAGTCAAGATGAGTTAGGAAAGTTGGACTCAAATAATGACCACAAAGGATATTTCAGTGGCAGAGTGACTAAAATTTGATATGTACAAAAGTAAGTTGATGAATCAAATCTTTGTGTATAACTTAACCAGGAAAAGTAAATGTATATGAAAATAATATCTAGATGAAATGAAAAAAAAATTTGGAATGGTTTTCTGGCATTGTGTAGAAAGATGATTAACGAGTTTACTGGCTTAATGAAATCTTCAGAACTACTTTCTTAATAAAAACCCATCATGTCTGCTCAGTCGTGTCTGATTCTTTGCGACCCTGTGGACTGTAGACCACCAGGCTCCTCCGTCCATGGGATGCTCCAGGCAAGAATACTGGAGTGGTTTGCCATTTCCTTCTCCAGGGGATCTTCCTAACACAGGGATCAAACCCAAATCTCCTGCATTGCAGGCAGACGCTTTAACTTCTGAGCCACCAAGGAAGCCCTCATGTCTGTGTACACTTGATTAAAGTATTGACTCAGTATACTGGGGTTGGACTAGCGGGATCATAATGATCCTCCACCAGGATAAGCAGAAGTTAGCTCAGGAAAGTATAGGCATTTATTTATTGCTTTCTAATATCCATTTAGGAGGCAAAACTTTTGGAGCCTAGAGAATTGGAAACTGCTTTTTCTTTGAAAAAAATATTTGAAGGAAAACAGTGAAATATGTCTTTTGGCTAGGAAAAATACATTTTTGCTGAAAATATCTGTGACTTCAGTTTAGTTCTAAATTGTACCTCTGTTTGTTTAAATCTTTTCTTTTGTTCCCTAGGCTGGCAAGCCAGTAAAGGAATATGTTAGAACAGTTTATTTGACAAAAGAATAAAGTAAAACTTACTTTGCCAGGTAGTATTTTTGAAGTATTTTAAAAATGTAAATTACAGTGTCATTTTGCAAATTATTCGAGTCCTTAAAAAAGTGTTAAATGCAACTCAAAGTCTCAGATGAGAATGCTGTTTTAATACTTCAGAAAGCAAAAAATGGAGGTTATGTTTAAAACCAAACCAAAAACATATCTCAGGACACATGTTTTGTACATTAGGGTATAGGTGAATTAGTTAAATTACATATACAGTCAGCTCGTGTATATAAAATGACTAGCATTTTCCATCTTATTCTTGCATGTATCTAGAAGATCTGTCCCTGTTCAAGTTGAGATTTCCTTTGCATGTCTGGAAGAAGAGGAAATTTTGGTTGTGTTAATTTTTGTTCCATAACAAAACAACGTTTTACTTTGGTGGTAGCAGGGTGCCAAAATGGTACACTTCAGTCCTGCACCAGAATTTTGGCTTCTGTCCACCATCAAGTAAACTGCTGTAGGAGCAGCTCTGCAGGTTTTTATTTGGAATGGCCTTAAATTTGGGCAGTGGGGGGAGTGAAACTTAAACAGATTATATGTCTTTTTGGCAATCCAAGTTGGAGATGATGCTTTGTTGACATCCAGTGAGTTTTTTTTGGAGATGTGGGGTTAATTTTGTGGTTGTGTGTGCAGCTTTGGTATATAGTACATGATGTAAACTGCAGCTGTTTCCAGCCAGGTTACTGTAGCCACTCTTACAAGCAACCTTAATAATGAGAAGTGAAGTCGCCCAGTCGTGTCCAACTCCTTGCCGACCCCATGGACTGTAGCCTAGAAGGCTCCTCTGTCCATGGAATTTTCCAGGCAAGAGTACTGGAGTGGGTTGCCATTTCCTTCTCCAGGGGATCTTCCCCACCCAGGGATCGAACCCCAGTCTCCCACATTACAGGCAGACGCTTTACCGTCTGAGCCACCAGGGAAGCCTAATGATGAGAGGCTAGGTTCAACTATAATCAGCTAATGCCCTTTTCATAAAATTTAACGCAGTAGAAATTCAGATATTTTTTACTAGGTGTTGATTTTAATACATAGGAATAATTACATCTGTTTCCCTAAAATTGGTTAAAACAGTTCCTTAAAATTGATCAACAAATAATCAAGTACCAATTTTTAATTATATACATGAGATTGTTCTTAGTAACTGTGGCAGTAAGCATTGGGTGAAAGTTCAGGTTATATGTTGAGACTGGTTATTCAGCAGTTTGCTGGATGATAGAACTTTTGCTTTGTCGAAATTAATTCAGTAACTTAAAAGCCTAGTTTTTTTAGATAGCCTTAAGGTTTCTGCTTCATATGATTGATGTAGATAAATGTAAGAGATAAATTAAAAGTAGATTGCAGTGCTTCAATGAATCATTTATTAGGAAAGGAAGTCGTCCTATTCTTAGGGTTATACTCATATTCCTATTGAGTTATATAGGTTAAATGGCCGGTAACAATCTAGAACTAATTTTAGATTTAAAACATTCTTTAACTGTGCTCAAACTGGATGTATTAATATGTTTTAAATAGATCAGGTTTACTCTTAGACGTAGAAAGTAGATTAGCATATGTGGTTTGATCAAGGACAGGTTTTTTTTTTTCCCCTCCAGTGTGGAATCTTGGGTTTTCTAACTGAATAGAGTTACTAAATAGGGATTTCTTTAGCCAAGCGATGTGAAACCATGTTGACTGATGGTCTTCTGGTGGCTTAGATGGTAAAGAACCCGCCTGCAATGTGGGAGACCTGGATTCTATCCTTGGTTTGGGAGGATCACCTGGAGAAGGGAAGGGCTACCCACTCCTAGCTTGGAGAATTCCATGGACAGAGGAGCCTGGTGGGCTACAGTCTGGTGTCGCCAAGAGTCCAACACGACTTTCACTTCACTTGATTAGTTTATTTACTGTATTTACATTTTATAATTGATGTAGGTGAGATGATGCATAGTGACTCTTGATTTTCATTGCAGCCCCCACCCCCACGAGGGTTAGTTATTAGAGATTCCTCATCCTTAGCCCTCTTGATACTTGGAACTGGATAATTATTTGTGGAGCGCTGTTCTGTGCATTATATGGTGTTGAGCAGCACTCCCAGCTTTTACCACTAGATGCCAGGAGCATCACCCACAGTTGTGGCAACCAGAAATGTCTCCTGACATTGCCAAATACCCTTAGAGGACAAAATTGCTTCCAGTGGCAACTGCTGCCTTAGATCTATCTGCTTTGACTTGAAAGTGTGGTTAACTGTGGGTGTTAGTGTTCATTAAATGACCATTGCGGAGTTGTGCATTTGTTCACAGGGAGGGGAAGGGAGCATAGAAAAAGTGGAAGAATGAATAGCTGAGAAAGGTACTTCAGGATTTTTTGGAATAAAATGTGTAAATGCAAATAAACAATATTTAAGCTGGAAAATTAATGGAAATGACATAAAGACATTGGAGTTCTTCTAGGAACATTGATGGAGGGTACAAAAGTTTTTTGGAGGTGTTTGGGATAGGTTATGTACAATATGATGTGGCTTTTTGTGTGGAGTATGTGTTCTTTATATTTAAATTCTAAAAACTGCGCGAGAATTCATGTACATAAAAGTCTTCAAAATTTCCTATCTTAAGTACTTAAATAAAGAGATGGTAAGGTGAGTAAGTTAGTTAGGCTGGGAAAAACAGCAAAGAAGTGGAAAGCAAGCTGGAGCGAAGATGTGGCTAAAGGAGTCAAGGACACCAAGAGCTTAGGGGTTTAGATTTCTGTAAAATAAGGAATGTGATTCTAAGCCAGGGAGGTGCGAAGCATTCTAATTGACATAAAAATGTATTGTTGGAAAGCGATTGGAAGACAAAGTATAAGTAAGAGGCTTGAGTTTTTAAATAAGTTTGAACTTAGAAAGGCATGTATGTAAGATAAATTCATATCTACAGGGTTTGGTAATAGATTGCAGAGTTGAGACTATGGGACTGGAGTAATGATGGCCCTATAGTTAATAAAGAGAAACTTGAAAATGATTTGTAGAGGAAATGGGTTTTGTCTTTTTTAAGCCATCAGGTCATTTAGAAGCAGATTCTCAAACTTGTTACGAAACATAACCAGTTTGTTTCAGTGGATGGTGCATAAGTTCTTTGGTTGTTGTCTTGTTATTAAATTTGGAACCTTCTTAATTAAAGTAAAAATACTCTTGAGCCAAGCTTTTTCTGTCTGTAGTTGTGTGTGTGTATATTTCCCTCCACTGTAAACATGAGCCTGGTCAGGAAAGATAGGTGGAGTTCAAAACAGCTGCTTATTAAAGGAGTAACTGTGTGACAAGATAGTCTTGAATTCTAAAAAAAAAAAAAGCTTGGACACACTTGTTTTGCAGTTTTTCTGGTCCATGCATTCTTACAGAGTAGCTTTGTAACATTAGGCCCTAAGACTTGCCGGGTGATTCCCAAATAATTCAGTCGCTCTAAATAAAGTCTCTGAAATCTTTTGCTCACAGTTGAGATTCATTTTTGTTTTGTGCTTTTTAGCTTATTTCTTGGTGGGCTATCTAGATGTACTATAAATGACATCATCTTTTTCTTTATAGCACGACATCCTAAAATAAATCGATCAGAATGACACCTTCTCAGGTTACCTTTGAAATAAGAGGAACTCTTTTACCAGGTATTGTAAAGCTTTACTTTTAAACATTTTTAAAAATTACATTTTCCTTATCCAGATTATCTTAAATATAGAGTTGTTACTGGAGTGGACCTAATTTTTATTTTTAAAATATCTTTCTAATTTTCAGATGAAAGTATCTTCAGGGCATGCCTGATAACAGAAATGTGCTTGGAGCATAGTAAGCTCAAGAAAAAACAAAAAGCTGTCTCAAATAGTGTTTTATTCTCATATTTTCCAGGAAAGCTGTGAATTTTGCATAGGATAAAGATATTTGAGCCAAGTTTTTTTGGTCATACCACAGCTTGTGGGATCTTACTTGTTCCCTGACTAGGGATTGAACTTGGGCCCTCAGCAGTGAGAGAGGTTTTAAGTTGCATGAAAATGATGGAAATGTTTCTATGTGAAAAGTTGGTTAAATATTTGGCTAAGATAAATTTGTTCCTTACTTGTACATCTATTTTTAAAAGCTTCATTGTGTTTTTGCTGTCTACTAAAGCAGTGTGAAATAATTTCAGTGTAAGGTGGCACGTCAGAGCAATCACACCTTGGGACTTCCTGGTAGTACAGTGGTTAAGACTCCTTCCTGGCTTCCATTGCAGAGGACATGAATTCTATCCTCTTTCAATCCCTGGTCAGGGAATTAAGATCCTACATGCCTGCACAGTGTAGCCCAAAAATGAACAAAAGAAAAATACAGTATCACGCCTGGGTTATATACTTCCGTGTTTAGTGCACTCTGGTTACACTGGCCAGTTCTCAAATCTGTTGCATTCCTTTTCTCCTTTGGGGCTTTCTCAAATTGTTTCCTTTGTTTAGATCTGTGCCCCTTCCCACCACCTCTTAACTTATTCATTCTATTTATCAAGCATCTTTGATCCAGTAGCTGTTATAGCACCTGATAGTGTGTGTGTTTGTCTAACACATATTCTTAGCCAAGATGATCTTGGACAGCTCCACCTCTGGGCAAGATTATGCAGGTTGAAGATTGCTGGTCCCTTGGGTCCAGTACTCACCTCTTGTCCAGTGTGTAATTCTCCTTTGTGGAGAGAAGACTGCAGACCTGTACCTTTTATTGACTTTTGTGCATAGGCACTTTAAGCTAGAAGGGGCTGACCATGTCAGACAAAAACTGCAGAATTAGCTCTAGAGGAGTCAGCTTGACAAGGTGTAATTCCTGAAGGACTAGAGGGAAGATAGTGGTAGATGTGAATGTAGGTGAATCTAAGTGGGAGGGAAAGAAGGTGGAGGGACAAGAAGGACTCTCACCTTCTGCCTGAATCTTGTGTTACTTTAATTTCCTCCCCAAAGCAACGAGGATGTATTCTCTGCTAAATGTGGAGAGAGTGCAGAGAGGGGTGAAGTTAGAGGGAACAAGTTAAAAAGAATATATGGCAGTACTGTTTGAAATTCCTTTAGTTAGCATTCAAGTCTCTTGATAAATGAAAGCCAATGAAAAAGGCCTATTCTAGTCAAAAGTTTCCCTTTTTTCTCATAGAAGCCATATTCAAAGCTAATCAGCAGAAAGAGTAACATTGTAGGAGGATGTTGGTAAAATGCAGGAGCTTTTATATAGAAGGAAAGTAACCAAGTTTGTCCAGGTTTCACTTTTTTCCATGTCTGATACATGTTCTTTCCAGAACAAAGAGTAGCTACTGTTCTGTGTGGGAATAGGAAATAACTGAGTCCATGAAAAAGTTTGATGAGACTCCTTTATAAAAGAAGTATAACAGGCCTGAATCAGTGATTTTATGGTAATCTATACTTTAAGCTAGGAACCATCTTAATATGCTATACATATGCATAGCAGCATATGTGATCTTGAGAATAAATATTTGTACTTTGTATTTAACAAAAGTGTTTATCTTTTTTCTTTACGTCAGAAAAGGTAGTTATAACCTAAGTTAATTGCAAAAAAAAATCTGATTACTTTACGGATTGGTGAATATTTTAAAATGAAATCTTTATGTATAACCACCATATGCCTTTATAGACATGTATTTAGAACCCTGAGGACTTCTGAATGACTGCCACTGCCACACTTGTGATTTTAGTTAAGTTTTAGACAGTCCAAGTATACAAAATGCTCATGCAGGTTGCTAAAGCCAAGTATAACTTCAGTCTTACTGGAATAGTGTCCAAAGCTTGGAAGCCAAGCTACACAGGGTGTGAAGGAATTTGTCCTGAAGTTTTATTCATTTGGGCTCAGCTCATTGTCTTTTCTTCATGAATTTTAATTATAGTAATTCAGAATGTGTTGATATATAAGTTAAAGACTTCTGCTTACTTAAATTCAACAACTTGTCGACTTTTGCTAAATGTATGAAATTAGCAAATATAGGTGATGTTGGTTTGTGTGTTGAGAAGTGTTTAGATGAAGTGTGATAATCTTTTTTTTAAGTAAAAAATACTAGATTTTTCGCTAATTTTGTATTGAGGGTTTTTTTTGGTGTGTGTGATGGTTACATTGCTCGTGTCCCATTGATAATTTTCTAGATCTTTATCTTCTTGATAGCTACTGTTTGAGTTCCTGGAAAATATCAATTATTATTTCTCTAGGATACTTATATGCCTTTAGTGGTTTCCCTTTAAATTGGAAGCTGCCTTGAAGACAAGGACTGTGGTTTGATCACTTTGTCTTCTCGGTGCTCATTATTGGCTCAGTAAGTAGTTGAAAAATGAAGAAAATTCTGTGCCTGTACATCCTTCCTTTTCTCTGCCTTTGGTTCTGTAGAGGTGGGTCAGGTTAATAATGCAGGTGTAATCAAAACAGAAAAAGAAACCTCCCCAAAAAACCACAAGTGCTAGTGTGTGTGCCACCTGGGTTCAAACCCATTTCTCCAGTGAAGCCCTTTCATCTCTGCTAAAGGGGACTCCGCAGCCTGTTAAACCAGTGCAACTGCCTAAAACAAAATGAGATGTTCCTACTTAACCGATTATGGTTTTTTAGGAGAGGTTTTTGCAATATGTGGAAGCTGTGATGCTTTGGGAAACTGGAATCCTCAAAAAGCTGTGGCTCTTCTTCCAGAGAATGAAACAGGTGAAAGGTAAGCATGGACATGTCATATTACCAAATAATTGTAACATTCAGATTATAAACTTTTTTTTAAGATATCTTGGTGTATTTTTCTTTTAATTTTTAGCAAACTTATCACATAAGCATAGAGAGTAAAGTCATTTTACAAACTTTGCTGTGAAAAACAAGTTCCTTTGTTTCTCAGTTTTGACCTCTCAAATAGTTTCAAGTCTTGGCTGTTAGCTGCATCTTTTGGTACTTAATACCATGTTCCTAAACAGGCTTATGTTGCTGTTGCTTATTTTAAAAATCTTTTTAAGACATTGTCTTTGGCTTCTTGTTACATACTCTTTAAAAGATCTAATTTTTGCTTTAGCCTAAGAAATAATTTTCTTGAGACATATATACTATTAAAAGCAGAGAGTGGAACACATCATTAGAATTTTTAGCTAATGAAATGAGTTCACTACTGACATTAATTACAGCACTAAACTTAGCATGGGTGTGTTGGTGCATTGGAGTGGAGAAAAGAGGGCCTGGGTGCCAGCTCAGTTCTGCCGTTCTGATTTGGGGCAGATCCCGTATCTCTTAAGCCTCAGTTCCCTCATCTACATGGTAAAGAGGTTAGGATAGAATCAGTGATGTGAACAATGGTAATCCTTCTCTACCTGCAGATATTTTGAAGTGTTACTGATTGTCAAAATGTATGTGTGGGGGTAAAGGAGAGATGAGATTGTAAGTAGTGTACAAATACATGCAGTGCCCCCAGGGAGAGACATCAGTTATTATTAAGCAGCTCTACTAAAATTGCGGCCTGTAGACCCAATGTTAGACAAAAACATTTTTTATTAGTGCATGATTGAGAAATGCACAAATTGAGAGCAAGTGTTTAGAAATGCTTACGGCAATTTGACATTGCTAGGACACCGATACATGTAATGGACTTACTGAATTGGATGTGTTGTAGACCAGAAGTATTGGTAGGTTAACACACGCAAACAGAAACTGACCCTTCATAGCAGATAGTTTGAGGAGGACAGGGAAATAACAGGGAAAGTAGAACAAAAACATAATGTTATCTTAGGAAAAGAAAACAAACACACAGAATACCATTTTCTCTGTCATTTGTGTGACACATTTTCTTAGCCAGTTCTCTTCTTTCTTTCTATATATATATATAAATAAAAGTTAAATTCTGTTGACAAATGATAATGGGATCACAAATGAAATGTTTATTCTGTTCAAGTGGCTATTTTTTCTTTGATTTGTGGATCCATCACTCTTGTCTGAGGTGAAACCTCATGTCCTTCTAAACTTTACCTCTGCTCTGAATTCTTGAGCTGCCCTATTATCTGTCTTTTCATTGCAGTGCCTTCTCTTATTGTGAAGGAGGGCTCTAGGGCCCGAGGGCTTCAGTAATTGTGGCACGTGGGTGCCATTGTTGTGCATGGGCTTAGTTGCTCCCTGGCATTTGGGATCTTCCAGGACCAGGGACTGAACCCCTGTCTCCTGCATTGGCAGGCAAATTCTTAACCAGTAGACCCAAGAAAGTCCTAAAACCACTTTAAAAATTATTTTAAAAGGACTTTAAATGATTTAAAGCACTTTTAAAAGGGGCTTTAAAAAAAGTACATATGCTTAGGCCCTTCTCCTGGAAGATGGATAAATAGTGCACCGGAGAGGGACCCCAACACATTTTTAAAGCTTCATATTAATTCTCTGTGCACATCTGGGACAAGTTTCACTTAATCTGGTTGATTTTATCTATGAAATAATACTGGACATTTGCCATAATTTTGGTAGCAGAGATGGTAACTAAGTTTCACCCCAGAGTTGGTAGAATCTGTCTGCTGCTGCTACTGCTGCTGCTAAGTCGTTTCAGTCATGTCCGACTCTGTGCGACCCCACAGACGGCAGTCCATTGGGCTCCGCCATCCCTGGGATTCTCCAGGCAAGAACACTGGAGTGGGTTGCCATTTCCTTCTCCAATGCCTGAAAGTGAAGTCAGTCAGTCGTGTCTGACTCAGCGACCCCATGGACTGCAGCCTACCAGGCTCCTCTGTCCATGGGAGTTTCCAGGCAAGAGTACTGGAGTGGGGTGCCATTGTCTTCTCTGAGAATCTGTCTAGAGCCCTGTATTGAAGAGGATTCTGAGGCTTATCAGGGAGAAGTAGTCAGGGCACATGTGCTGAGCATTTGGTCTGTCCTTGCTGTGCAGCCGCGTTGCTCAACCAACCATATGCGTCCAGTGTATTGAGCTCCATGTGACCAGGCTTCAGCCCAGGCCTGTGAAACCAGTGTCCCCAGGTGGAGCCAGGGCATATGTATTTTATTATTGCCAGGTTAATCTGATTGTTGTAGCTGGAGACCAGGGTTGACAGCTGGTTGTGGATATTTGTTAGAAACCAGAATTGAGTCAGAGTAAGGGTAATGCCTTAAGTCCGTCTTGGCAGAGCAAGGTGGGAAGCAGTGCTGACCATCTGGCATCATGGATGAACACTCGGAGCTCCTGTTTCGTCACTGAACTATTCATGCTGAATTAATGTTTGGGTAATGATCTATGACCTGGGCTCTCAAACTTAAGTGTTCATCATTAGAGCCTGGAGGCTTGTTAAATTACAGATTGCTTGGGCCCTTCCTGGGAGTTCCCAATTCAATAGTTTTAGATGTATTCTGAGATTCTGCTTTTCTACAAGCTCCAAGGTGATATGGTCCTGGGACCACACTTTAAATGCTGTTTGTCTATGATTTGAAGTTAAAAATGACTTATAATCTTGAATTGTAGTGAATTCTTTCACTGTTGAGTCCAAACTTTAGAAATAGCATTTTAGAATATGTTAGAATAGCATAATTCAAAGGAAGACATTAAGTTGTAAGACTTACTAACAAATAAGACACAGATTCTGCTTGACTAGGGGGAATAGCTAGAGGCTGGGCAGAAGAATAAGAGACAGTGGAAACAGGCAGTTAGGTCAGTGACCTTAGCCTCAAAGCCTCTTAGCAGCCATGTAATATCCCTAGCTCGGAGAAGGCAGTGGCAACCCGCTCCAGTACTCTTGCCTGGAAAATCTCATGGACGGAGGAGCCTGGTAGGCTGCAGTCCATGGGGTCACTAAGAGTCGGACACAACTGAGTGGCTTCACTTTCACTTTTCACTTTCCTACATTGGAGAAGGAAATGGCAACCCACTTTAGTGTTCTTGCCTGGAGAATCCCAGGGACGGGGGAGCTTGGTGGTCTGGGACTTAGCAGCAGCAGCAACATCCCTAGCTAAGTGAAAAGTGAAGAGATTCAGAAGTCTGCAGTGCTTGCTTGCCTTTTTTGTTTGGAATATTTCTGGTTCTTTGTATGACTCTTTGTTTAGGTCTCAACTCAAACAGCTCTTGTTGAGGTCTCCCTCCAAAATTTGTCCTCTCAGAAAGGTCAGCTAGTCCTTCCTATGTTTGTTGTCTACTCATGTAAGCAAACCCTCTCCTTGAAGATAAAACTTTTTGTCCCTTACTCATCACTGTGTTTGATGCCTAAAGCTCAGCTTCCCTGTACATCAGAGCCAAAATGAATCTTGGAGACAAGAGTTTTGGTTGAAGTATGAAAGGACAGCTTTATTGCTTTGCTAGGCAAAGCAGGCCACAATGGGCTAATCCCCTCAAAACTATGTGTCCCAAATTGGGAAAGATAGTCAAAAGTTTTATAGTAATTGCCCAAAGAAGGCGTGATCAGCTCGGTGGACATTTTTTTCTGATGGGTGAGGTGAATGGGAGTCAGCTTCATCAACGTTCAGATCTAACTGGTTTGGGGTCTTCATGCTTGTGGGCTGCATACCATTAACTTCTCCCACCTGGAGGGGATTTCAATATCTGTAAAATAGCTCAAGGATAACTGTTGTATGTATACTTAGTGGGGAAACAGGACCTTGCCACAAGGCTGCTCTTGACTGTTCCTTTCTCCCTGGTCTTGCATCCCCTCCCTTCCCTAATTAAGAACTCCTGGAATCTGCCCATGGGAACTCAGGGAAGGTCATGGAGACTGAAGGTTGTTTCCTATTAATCAAAGAAATGGGAGACACAAAGGTCTTGAGCCCAGTAGCTCCATGGGGCCCAGCATGGTATTATGTTCCCAGTTCCCAATTGATATCAGGCCTCGAATAAAAATTTTTGTAGGGATAAATGGTATTGATTACATGTCTTACTTGAAGGATTTTATGAATTAATGAAGTCTTGCCTTTTAATTTGATACTGATGCTGCTGCTTTCTTTTTTTCTCACAGCATGTTATGGAAAGCAACCATTGTACTCAGTAGAGGAGTATCAGTTCAGTACCGCTATTTCAAAGGGTGCTTTTTAGAACCAAAGGTATGTTTTCTTTATCTAGTTTCCAGTTTCTTTAGAACACTTTTTTCAAAAGCAAATAACTTAAGTTTGGAAACATTAAAAGTAAAATGAGTTTGTTTTGATCAAATAAGGAAAAAAGAACTCTAGATTAATAATGTTTCAGTACCCAAAAGAAAGGAAGTAGCCACTTCAGAGGCAGACAGTGTGCAGTGGAATGTTTTAAAAAGACTAATAGTAAGTATGTTCTGCAATATTCTTATCATGAAATTGGTTTTAATGATAAATGTTCTTGATAGGTGTGCATTTTCTATAACTTTTGTGAACTAGTTAGTAACCAGTAGTAAGGGTTTTTCTGTTTGTTTCATGTTTTTGATTTGTTTGTGGTAAAATATATTTAGAGGCGTATATAGCCAACTCTTAAGTACTGTTTTAAAAATTATTTCACTGCAGCCAACTCTTAGTGGCTGCATTAACTGCTATCAAAACTGAAGTCATTCTTTTTAGATTTTTTTCAGTGATGGTGTTGATAAATCAGGATCTTTTCTAAAGGCTTTGAAGTATCAATTAGCTGTAAATCTGCTTGCTCACAATGGCTTATTATTTTGGGATCATTTTCATGTTTAGAAAAGAAAATCGATTCTTTCTTATTTTAAAGATAGTTGCTTGCTGAAAGGATTCTTTTCTTTCAGATTTTTATCTGAGCACACTTTGGGCTGCATGTGAAAAAGAGCTTAAGCAGGAGTCTGGGAAGCAGAATGTGCATTAGATCTTTTTAAAAATGTATTTCCCTGTGGAATCCGTGAATACTAGTTACATGTGAGGAAAAAAAAATGCAAGCAGCCACTGTTTCCTCAGTCTCTTTAGCCACCATTATAAAAAAACAAAACAAAAAAACCTGACAAACCCACTTCAGCTGTCTTTTGCACCTATTACGTTTCTTATTCCAAAAATATATTGTAAATATACTCAGTAATTAAAATTAAATTACATTATAGTTGATCATTATGTTGGCTTATCTTGACAATAGTCTCACTTTAATGATTTGGGAAGAGATCATTTATTTGGCTGAGGGGTTGGATTGTGGCAGAATTCTTTACTATACAGTGAACATTTATGCATAGAATGTAGATCATAGCTCTCATGACTAAGCTTATTTGAGAACCCTAGTATATGAAATCTGTAACATGTGAAATTAACTAAATTTTACTTAAGGGGACATATGGACAAGAAAAATCATAATGAATCCTTTGGGCATAGTTTCCTAAAGTAAGACTGTTGGCAACACAGGTCAAATTAAGCCAATCTATTTTCTCTTTTCATTGAAGATGTAACCAAAAGCAGCAAATCAATCCAAAATGTCTTTTCAAAAAATTGGCAAGAATTCTGTTTACAGTGAAACAAGTTTTTCCCCTTGTAATACTTGCAAAAGTTTACAGTATGTGTTGGTGAGTGTGTTTCTTTAAGTAGGTGCTCTGTATCGTGTACACATGTACCGTGTGATGCAGGGGCTGCCATGGTAAGTATGTTTTTCATGGAATAGAGTAAATAGCCACATAATAAATTCCATGCATATGGCTAGAGATTTTTTTCCCCCATATGCCAGCTTAAAGTGACGCTTTTCTTTTTAAAGTTGGTGGCGCTTTTTAAATGAATAATGATTTTAAATAGAAACTTTGTCTCAATTGTGCAATGATAGAATCAATGTGCAAGGAATCTTAAATTGTGAAATGATGTAAATCATTAGAGTATATGTTTTATGAATATAAAGAATGATTGGAAAGAAAAATAATTATAAAAGCATTGAAAAACTGAAATGGGTAATAAAGTTAATTTTACTGAGTCAAGTTTTCGGTAGCCTATCTAGGCAGTTGTAGAACCTAAGGCAAAAATCTTGTGATGTTGTCGCTTGACCTTCAGTAATTCAGCTTCCTCATCTATAAAATGAAGAGTTTGAACTGTGGATTTTAGGTCCCTTTCATTGCTAAAACTTTTCTATAGAACATTTTATTATTCATAGTTTCTCTTCATAATTTGCTCTTTCTGGCATATTCCTCTTAGTTTAGAAGAGTCTTGAAGTCCTTTTTCTCCTAATTTTTCATATTCTTACACTTTGTAGAATTAGAATAAGGTATTAACAGTTGAATTTTAAAAAAATTTTACAGGTAACAAATATATTTTAACATAGCACACAAAAATAGTAGATATTCTTGGAATGGAAACATTGCTGTGAGTCTGAAGATAACCCATTATTTTCACATCTTCACCAAAGATAATTTTTGAATTAACATGTAACTTAAACATTTTAAAATCCATGTTCACCCCTTTTTATTTGTGGCTGGAATTAGGGATTGTCTCTACTAAGATTATATTGTCTTTGAAATTTTTCATTCATTTCAGTGAAACAGCTCTTTATTTTACAATAACATCTACTTTTAATTTTTACAGGTGCTAACATTCACTCATAATTAGATTCATTACAAATTTTTTTGTCTTGTGGTTAATCTCCCTTGATTATTATTTAAATCCTTTAACATAAGAAGCAATCATCTGATAGGCAGATAGTTGTTTCTTACTTATCTTATTAAAAATAGTGATTTTTAAATAACTATGTATCTGGCTTCTGACATAGATTAATAATTCTTCAGAGTCCCTTTCTTTTTTTCTTTTTTATGGAGACATCAATAGTTTAATGAATGGGGAAGCTTGCATGTATGAAACAAATCTTGGAGCAACACCGGACCATGTGTAAACCTTGGCAGGCAGGACATGGTAGCAGTCTTCACTGTGGGTGGGGAATGGGGGAATTACCAGTTGCAGGGGAATTGACTTCAGGTGTGAGCTCCTTTCACATGGGTATTTATTTCAAAATTGTAGAAAGAAAACAGTGAAATTTCTAAAATTTACACTTAACAGTTTTTATGATATTTGAGAGCAGTGATATTACATGATAGTGATTATTTTGCTTGGTGGTTTGTTAAAAACTGCACTCTATATGTTGTATAATCTTTCTTGTTTCTCAGTGCTTTATGTAGCTGAATGATGTCAATCAATGACTGTTTAAGAAAGTAGTCTTATGCTTTTCTGGAAACATTTTTTTGTTTGTTTTTTTGTTAATATGCATTTTGAAAAGTGTTCCAGCAATCATCTGATTCAATACATGCTAAGATGGGCTTCCCTGATAGCTCAGTTGATAAAGAATCTGCCTGTAATGTAGGAAACCCTGGTTTGATTTCTTGGGTCAGGAAGATCCCCTGGAGAAGGGAAAGGCCACCCACTCCAGTATTCTGGCCTGGAGAAATCAAATCCATGGACTATATAGTCCATGGGGTTGTAAAGAGTCGGACTCGACTGAGTGACTTTCAGTAATAAAAATAAGATGTGAAATAACTCTAAGAGTACTGTTACTAGAATAGTGTCTTCGGCTAATAGTTACTTTTTTTCTCCAAAGACCCACCTTCTGTTTCATTCCAAAGCACTTAACATTTTGATAGTCTTTTACAGAATGGAACTCTTCTTTTTTTCTAAGATCTTGAGGAGTGACTTATTACATTTAGAGTATTAAAAAGGACTGCATGTTTTGGAATTGTTACTGAGATCTTTAATTTCCCAGTGCTCAAGTCTTAAGTTTTTTTGTTTGTAAAAATATTAGTAAGCTAAAATTTAAGATTACCTTCTGAAGTTTAATAAAGTAGGCATTACAATTTTGGAAATTCAGTGTGTTTTAAGATTTGGTTCATTTGTCAGTACCGTAACATTTAATGTACCAATCATGAATTTTTAATGTGAATGCTTGTAGATTCACTTACAAGCCCTTCGGACTTGTAATTGGCCCTTCGGACTGCTCCTCAAAACTCCATTCTGTTCGAGCCTCGTTTGCTTTATGCTATGATTAGAGGGTTTGTTACTAAAACAGACGGGGGTGAGGTTTTAAAACTTAATCACTACAATATGTTCACTCTCAAATGTTTAATCCACAGGGATATTCTTATATGATTATAGATACTGCAGTCAACACTTTGTGAAATTCCTCTGATAACAGTTAAAACAGAAACAGTCTCTCTTCTACTCACTTTTAATGCCCACTGATATTTACTGTTACATTCATGGCACCCTTTCAAGTCACATTTCATTAGTAACTTTTGTAACAATATGGATCTATACCATTTTTGTAGCAAAGAGGATTATTTTTGAGGTGGGTGCAGGGGACATGGGGAGGGTGTAAGAAGGGAATAGGTTGGTTAGTTGGCTGCCCATTATTGCTAAGAAGCATTCCTATTTTTAATATATATATATATGCATCTTTTGAGGATTTTAAAGTTTTATCTGTGAAAATACAGAAAAATGACAGAAAGTTTTAGTAAAAATATCTAACAGATGCAGGATCAAATGTTCCTCGTTTTTAAACATAATTCACCATATTTTAAGATGAACACTTTCACATTACAGTTTTAAAAAACGTCTGCACAGTTTATTATCAATTCACAAGTGAACACTTATGACAAGGATGCATCCAGCCAGAGGAAATGAGTTCCTGTATTGACCCAGGATTAAGGAATTGAATGTATATCTAATGCAATGTTAGTTTTCAAACTTTGAAAGTTTGCAAGTTTTAAATAAGGTTTTAGCCTCTGGATGTTTAAGTAGCAGAATTCTCTCTTGCCTAACTTGTTACATACTTACTGTCATTTGGCACATTTCTTAAATCAATATTGAAATCCCAGAAAAAGTTATAAGAGTATTTAATGCCATCTACAAATGTACTATAGGGAGAAATGTACATGTTCCAGACTTAAGAGTATATATAATACATACCTAGAAAAGAGTTTGAATATGTGAAAATATTGATAGTGATTGTCTATAAGTGATGTGATAATAGATGGTTTTGTTTTCTTTTTGCTTTTTTGTATTTTATTAAGTTTATTTTTCAGGAGGAAAAAATACCTCGTTAGGGTTATCAAACCTTGTTAGGTTTGAAATTTTGCTTTTAAAATATGTAAAGGATTGTTTTTGGCACACAAGTTTAATTAGTCAAGTTTCTTTTTTTTTAAATGAAAATTAGGAAGCACTTCATACTTTAGTCCCTTGCTGCTGCTGCTGCTGCTGCTAAGTTGCTTCAGTCGTGTCCGACTCTGTGTGACCCCATAGACGGCAGCCCACCAGGCTCCCCCGTCCCTGGGATTCTCCAGGCAAGAACACTGGAGTGGGTTGCCATTTCCTTCTCCAGTGCATGAAAGTGAAGAGTGAAGGTGAAGTCCCTCAGTCGTGTCTGACTCTTCGGGACCCCATGATCTGCAGCCCACCAGGCTCCTCCGTCCATGGGATTTTCCAGGCAAGAGTACTGGAGTGGGTTGCCATTGCCTTAGGAACACACAAAGGAGTCTTTGTGGTAGTTCATTCTAGCTTTTAAATTGCTGTAGACATTATCAACAATATATAAGGCTGGGCTTTCCTGGTCGCTCAGATGGTAAAGAAACTGCCTGCAATGTGTAGGAGACCTGCGTTCAATCCCTGGGTCGGAAAGATACCCTGGAGAAGGCATTGGTTACCCACTCCAGTGTTCTTGCCTGGGAAATCCCATGGACAGAGGATCCTGACAGGCTACAGTCCATGGCGTCGGCAAGAGTCAGACAATGACTGGGCAACTAACACATGACAAGTATTATTATTTTTCACACTGTATGAATTTATAAACTTCGAGGCATGAAGAGTAAAGCTGGATGCCTACTCCCATTTAATTAAACTTGTTCTTCAGATTTACCCTTGCATGTTTCCTTTCCTGAAGGAAAGGGCTTCTTGTGCTCCTTAAAAGCACTGGTTACTCTGATATGAGGATCTGATATTCTTCCTGTTACCTACTTAGCAGTTTTTAAATACATGAAATGAAGAACTTTATGATGCCTTCTAGTTCCTTGCATACTTAAGATAATTGATCTTGCAGTATTTGTTCTTACTGTTTATTTCTATCGGAGAGTTTCAGCTTTTTCCAAACCCTTGAAGAGTTACTTCAGATGAGATGCTTCTTCCAGTAATCACATGACTGCCGACATACAGAACATAATGTGTATTTGCTGTTAATTTAACTCAGAACAGAGTATCAGTTAAAGATTAAACTGAGTATTGTTGGCAGATTAAAGAATGGGTTAGAACAGTTTTATGTGCCAGTTCATCTCATTTTTCTTTGTTTACTGCCTCACCCTCATTTTCTTCCAGCATTCATCATGTTTTGTGACCTGGTACATTCCTGATTTGGGGCATTATAATATTGATATTAACAGGATGAATCTCTTGGTTTCATGCTTAGTATAAGACTTAGGCCACAAACATCTAATGACATCATGGGTAGAAAATAAGATACAAGAAATTATTGCAGACGTTTAACTTTTAAATTGCAGACTATCGGTGGCCCATGTCAAGTCATAGTTCACAAGTGGGAGACTCATCTACAACCACGATCAATAACCCCTTTAGGTATGGGCATTAACTGCATCTGTTTGAGGCATATGCATAAAGTTACTAATATGCTGCACATTGGCTTAGTGGGATTTAATAAATATTTATTTTAAAGTTTAAGGTAAATGCATTGTCAATACTACAAGTTTCACTTAGTGTCTTACTTTCAAAACTAAGCAGTTCTTAATTGCCTTTCTTTGTAAACTTAATTAGAAGTCTTTGTCTAGTTATTTTTAATTTCTTAGATTAGCTGACTTCATGGAATATATATTTCCATTTGGAGTAGTTACAAAAGTTTGTAAAATAGCATTTTTCTTAACTGAGCATCCGTCTGTGGCTTTGATTACTTGCTCAGAGAACTTAGATAACATTCAAAGAAAGAACTAACACGAAACAATGATTCTTTTAACTTTGAGTAGTATATTATTTTATTTATTGTGTGTGTGTTTTTTTTTAAAAATAGTGAATATTTGAATAAACTTGTATGAATGAATTCAAATTCCCTGGTTGGACGGAGGAGCCTGGTGGGCTGCAGCCCAAGGGGGTCGCTAAAAGTCAGACACGACTAAGCGACTTCACTTTCACTTTTCACTTTCATGCATTGGAGAAGGACATGGCAACCCACTCCAGTGTTCTTGCCTGGAGAATCCCAGGGACAGGGGGCGCCTGGTGGGCTGCCGTCTTTGGGGTCGCACAGAGTCGGACGTGACTGAAGCGACTTAGCAGCAGCAGCAGACATTTTCGCCCAATACCCTGCTGGCTATGTTAAAGTTGCTATTCAGATAGGTTTTTTTTGTTTAAGTGATATTTAGTTTTCTTATGCCCAACAATGGCATTTCTCTTCATACAAGTATTTTTGAATTTCTTTTTCCATACTGAGATTGAAATTTGAAATTCTTTTCACATACATTAAATTACCCACTTGGTTTTGTGTATAAATTAGTGCTGAGAAATCTTTTAGTTTCTAGAAAAAATTATAATTTAAAGATAATAAATGGCTTGTTAGTTACTAGCTTAGATTAGAAAATAATGAGTGATTCTGCTTTACCCTGCATCAAGAACACATCTCGTTTAAACAAGTATCTTGTTCCATCCTCTGTTGGATTTTCTTTTTGCATGTTTTAATACATTTCTGATACTATATTTATAATTGTTATGATGTACTTTAGAATTATACTGAGGTTGGAAAATATTAGGAATTGAATATTTTAAAATTGCATTTTGAAGCATCCTGCAATTAACTATATTTTCTTTGAGAGGTAGGATGATTTTGTTTCTCATCTTTTTAATAAATTATTTTAAGCTTTTGGGAAGTATAACTTCTGAACTTAAGAGGTGTGTGAAATATACCAGAGAATCTTTACTGGAAACTATCACACTTATTTTGACAACTGTTTCAGATTTATGTTTAAAGTAAACTGGGGAATGAAGTAGCAGGGAAGATAATCAGTATTTTACTTAGAGGGTGGGGATTAACAGTTTTTCTCATTTAGTTGACATTTCTGTTGGAAGGGAGCACTTACTTTTGGTAGTTCCTCACAGCTCTATGTATACAGGTAAGTTTATGCTGTTTGAAAAGCTTTTAGCTGGCTGTAGAGAATATCGGGGTTTGACGAGCATTATAGTTTAGTTAAGATCAGAATAGGCACTATGTGAGAATAAGCATTTTAATTGTGCCAAGACCTTTGGTTTGAAAAAAACCAGGCGATATTATTGTCCAGCAACTTGTCAGTCTCATACATTGGTTGGTATAAACATTTGTCCCAGTGCCTCTAGTCTGGAGCACCTCTCTGAGGAGTTTTCTTTTCTCTTCCTTGTAACATTGTGAATAATCACCATGAATGTAAGAACTATTACTGTCTGATAGCCTCCTTAAAAGGGGTTTCTTTATTGAGGGCTACAATAAATATGCTTATTCACTTTGGGATGCTTTTATATTTTTAATTAATTTAAAAAAATCCTTAAGGTGGGTAATTTCTCAGTTGTTCATTCTGTGTGTACATCATGAATTGTAACTAAGTTTTCTATTTTCCTTCAATTTTAGAAAGTGAAATTATTATTGACGATGGACAATTTGGAATCCACAGTAAGTGAGACTGAGTTTTCAAAAATCTTCATTCACATGGTTGAGATCTTACATAACATTTCATTAGAAACAGCACAGAGAAATAAGACTATGATTTTTTTAGATTATTTATTTATCTATTTATTTTTGGTTGTACTGCATCTTTGTCTAGTTAGGATGAGTGGGTGTTACAATACGTGGGTTTCTCATCACAGTAGCTACTCTGGTTGCAGAGTACAGGGTCTAGGCACAGGGGCTTCCAGTAGTTGCAGCTCAGGGACTCATCAGTTGTGGTGCATGAGCTTCAGTTGTCCATGGCATGTAGAATCTTCCTGGACGAGGGGTCAAACCTGTGTCCCCTGCATTGGCAGGTGGACTCTTAATCCACTGGATCACTGGGATCTACTGTATCACCATGCTGCTTCTGGAATCTTAGTTTCCCAATCTGGGGGATCAAACCTGTGTGCTCTGCAGTGGAAGTGCGGAGTCCTAACCACTGGACTGCCAGGGAATTCTCTCCAGTATATTTCTTATGCTTTACAATTTTATCTTTTTGATTTTTATTTGGCTGGTAACTTTAGGTGTATGAATTAATAGAATTAACTTAAGAATTATACTTAATGGTTATTATCATTACTTAACAGTATTGTGTTTGAGAATATTAATTGTTCTAAACCTTTAAATGTGAACCATTACTCATAACCTACATTTGTGCAATGTTTGTATGTGCATTTATACTAAAATCCAGATTAAGAATAATGTTCTAGTCATTCTGGCTGTACAATTTACAGTGGAGCCTAAAGTCCTTTTACTTCTGAAAATGTTATGCATTCTTATACTTTCTGCATCAGTAGATATTTTATCCTAAGCATTCAAGTTATTTCTTCAGTGACTGTAATTCATTATCATGTTAAACCTCCATCTTCATTTTAGATACTATACCATAGGAATCAAAAGTTATAAAGGTGGTGAGCAGAATGTGTGCTTACAGAACCAGAGATAATTGCTCATAACCAGAATTACTTGTTCCTGTTGAATTCAGGAAGGAGTAGGGCCTGGATGTTTTATTTTTATTTATTTATATGGCTCTGCTGCATCTTCATTGCTGCACATGGGCTTTCTCTAGTCGTGGTGAGGGAAGGCTACTCTTCAGTGTGGTGTGCATTGTGGTGTGCAGGCTTCTCACTGGAGTGACTTCTCTTGTGGAGGACGGCCTCTGCGCTGGTGGGCTCAGTAGTTGGTGGTGCTAGGGTTTAGTTGCTCTGTGGCATGTGAAATCTTATAACCAGACCAGCAATTGAGCCTCTATTCCATTCATTGGTGGATGGATTCCCATCCACTGAGCCATCAGGTTAGTCTGGGCCTGAGTGTTTTGATTGTTGTTTTGTTTATCCACTTTACAGATGTATATGCTTTTGTAGTGTTTGGACAGTAATTTAACTTATTTTCTTGATTTTGTGTGGAGTTATTTATATTACATCATAAAATAGTCTAACACTTGAGATGGTAATGGTTTCTCTTTATGTATAAAATTTTGATAGTTAGGAAATCAGACCTAAGGAGAAAATTTCCTTGGGGGGGTTTTTTTTTTTTTTAAATCCTGTTGATGGAAAACTTAGGTACAAAACAGTTGTCGGCTCCCTGGTATTTATGACAATGTTATTACTTTTGTTAGTAAGAAACTTCAAATTAAACAGTGCTAGCAGTGTTATCACAATTATGCAGTTTATTAATGGCAGAATATGTAGGTGGATGATGCATTTATTTATTTTTCATGTAAAAAAAACTTTTTATCAAAGGATAATTGCTTTACAGAATTTTGCTGTTTTCTGTCAAATCCCAACATGAATCAGCCATGGATATACATATGTCCCCTCCCTTTTGAACCTCCCTCCCATCTCCCTCCTCATCCCACCCATCTAGGTTGATACAGAGCCCCTGTTTTGAGTTTCCCAAGCCATACAGCAAATTCCCATTGACAATCTATTTTACATATGATCATGGAGGTGTCTATGTTACTCCTTCCATATGTCTCATCCTCTCCTCCCCTCTCCCCATGTCCATAAGTCTATTCTCTATGTGTTTCCCCATTGCTGCCCTGTAAGTAAATTCTTCATTACCATTTTTCTAGATTCCATATATATACGTTAAAATACAATATTTATCTTTCTGACTCACTTCACTCTGTATAGTAGGTTCTAGATTCATCCACCTCATTAGAACGGACTCAGATGCATTCCTTTTAATGGCTGAGTAATATTCCATTGTGTGTGTGTTCCACAACTTGTTTATCCATTCATATGTTGATAGACATCTAGGTTGCTTCCATGTTCTAGCCATTGTAAATAGTGCTGCAGTAAACAGTGGGATACATGTGTCTCTTTCAATTTTGGTTTCCCCAGGGTATATGCCTAGGAGTGGGATTGCTGGGTCCCATGGTGATTTTATTCCTAGTTTTTAAAGGAATCTCCATACCATCTTCCGTTGTGACTGGATCAATTTAGATTCCCAACAGCAGTGCAAGAGTGTTCCCTTTTCTCCACACCGTCTCCAGCATTTGTGTGTAGACATTTTGTTGATGGCTGTTCTGACCAGTGTGAGGTGATACCTCATTGTAATTTTGACTTACATCTCTCCAATAATGAGTGAAGTTGAGCATCTTTTCATGTGTGTGTTAGCCATTCATATGTCTTCTTTGGAGAAATGTCTCTTTAGGTCTTTTTCCCACTTTTTGAATGGGTAGTTTGTTTTTCTGGTATTGAGTTGTATGAGCTGCTTGTATATTTTGAAAATTAATCCTTTGTCAGTTGTTTCATTTGTTATTATTTTCTCTCACTCTGAGGCTTGTCTTTTCACCTTGCTTGTAATTTCCTTTGCTGTGCAAGAGCTTTTAAGTTTAATCATGTCCCACTTGTTTACTTTTGTTTGTATTTCCATTACTCTAGGAGGTAGGTCATAGAGGATCTTGGTTTATGTCATCGAGGGTTCTCCCTATATTTCTTCTTAAGAGTTTTATAGTTTCTGGTCTTACATTTAGGTCTTTAATCCATTTTGAGTTTATCTTTGTGTATGGTGTTAGAAAGTGTTCTAATTCCATTTTTTTTTACGTGTAGCTGTCCAGTTTTCCAAGTACCATTTATTGAAGAGGCTGTCTTTGCCCCATAGTATATTCTTGCCTGCTTTGTCAAAATAAGGTACCCATAGGTGCATGGGTTGATTTCTGGGCTTTCTGTGTTTTTCCATTGGTCTATATTTCTGTTTTCATGCCAGTACCATACTGTCCTGATGCCTGTAACTTTGTAGTATAACCTGAAGTCAGGAAGGTTAATTGCTCCAGCTTCATTCTTCTTTGTCAAGAATTCTTTGGCTATTTGGGGTCTTTTGTGTTTCCATGTGAATTGTGAAATTTTTTGTTCTGGATCTGTGGAAAATGCCATTGATAATTTGATAGGGATCACATTAAATCCGTAGATTGCATTTGGTAGTGTACTCATTTTCACAATATTGATTCTTCCTACCTAGGAACATGGAATATCTTTCCATCTGTTTATGTCGTCTTTGATTTCTTTCATTAGTGTCTTATAATTTTCTTTGTACAGTTCTTTTGTCTCCTTAGGTAAGTTTATTCCTAGATATTCTTTTTGTTATAATGGTGAATGGAATTGACTCCTTAATTGCTTTTTCTGATTTTTCATTGTTAGTATATAGAAATGCAATTAATTTCTGTATATTGATTTTGTATCCTGCAACTTTGCTAAATTCACTGGTTAGCTCTAGTAATTTTCTGGTACTATCTTTAGGGTTTTCTATGTAAAGTGTCATGTCATCTGCAAACAGTGAGAGCTTTACTTCTTTTCTGATGAGGATTCCTTTTATTTATTTTTCTTCTCTGATTGCTGTAGCTGCTGCTGCTGCTGCTGGTAAGTCGCTTCAGTCGTGTCCGACTCTGTGCGACTCCATAGACGGCAGACATCAGGGCCCCTGTCCCTGGGATTCTCCAGGCAAGAACTGGAGTGGGTTGCCATTTCCTTCTCCAGTGCATGAAAGTGAAGTCACTCAGTCGTGCCCGACTCTTAGCAACCCCATGGACTGCAGCCTACCAGGTTCCTCCGTCCATGGGATTTTCCAGGCAAGAGTACTGGAATGGGTTGCCATTGCCTTCTCCGTTGCTATAGCTAGAACCTCCAAAACTATGTTGAATAATAGTGGTGAAAATAGACACCCTTGTCTTGTCCCTCATCTTAGGGGGAATGCTTTCAGTTTTTCACCGTTGAGAATAATGTTTGCTGTAGGCTTATGATATATGGCCTTTACTGTGTTGAGGTAGGTTCCTTCTGTGCCCATCTTTTGAAGAGTTTTAATCATAAATAGGTGCTGAATTTTGTCAAAAGCTTTTTCTACATCTATTGGGATGATCATATAGTTTTAATCTTTCAATTTGTTAATGTGGGGTATCACATTGATTAATTTATATATATTGAAGAGTTCTTGCATCCCTGGAATAAGCCAAACTTGATCATGGTGTATGAGCTTTTTGATGTGTTGCTGAATTCTATTTGCTAACATTTTGGTGAGGATTTTTGCATCTATGTTCATCAGTGATATTGGCCTGTAGTTTTCTTTTTGTGTGTTGTCTTTGTCTGATTTTGGTATCAGGGTGATGGTGGCCTCATAGAATGAGTTTGAAGGTGTTCCTTCCTCTGCAATTTTTTGAAAGATTTTTAGAAGGATAGGCATTAGCTCTTCTCTAAATGTTTGATAGAATTCTCCTGTGAAGCCATCTGGTCCTGGGCTTTTGTTTTCTGGGAGATTTTTGACCACAGCTTCAATTTCATTGCTTGAATTGGGTTGTTCACAATTTCTTAGAAGATTGAACTTTTCTAAGAATCTGTCCATTTCTTCCAGGTTATCTATTTTATCGCCATATAGTTGTTCATAATAGTTTCTTATGGTCCTTTGTATTTCTGCATTGTCTGTTGTAACCTCTCCTTTTCATTTCTAATTTTGTTGTTTGATTCTTCTTTTTTCTTGATGAGTCTGGCTAAAGGTTTGTCAATTTTGTTTATCTTCTCAAAGAACCAGCTTTTAGTTTTATTAATCTTTACTATTGTTTCTTTCATTTCTTTTTCATTTATTTCTGCTCAAATTTTATGATTTATTTCCTTCTACTAATTTGGGGGTTTCTTCTTTTCCAGTTGTTTTAGGTGTAAAGTTAGGTTGTCTTTGCTGTTTTTCTTGTTTCTTGAGGTAGGATTGTATTGCTATAAACTTCCTCTTAGAACTGCTTTTGCTGCATCCTATACGTTTTGAGTTGTGTTTTCATTGTCACTTGTTTATAGAAATTTTTGATTTCTCTTTTGATTTCTTCAATAACCTGTTAGTTATTTAGAAATGTATTGTTTAATCTCCATGTGTTTATGTCAAATCTGTTTTTTTACAGTTTTTCTTGTAATTGATATCTAGTCTCTCATAGTGTTGTGGTCTGAGAAGATGCTTGACATGATTTCAGTTTTCTTAAATTTATTGAGGTTTGATTTGTGACCCAAGATGTGGTCTGTCCTGGGTTATGTTCCATGTGCACTTAAGAAGAAGGTGTATTATTCTGCATTTGGATGGAATGTCCTGAAGATGTCAGTGAGATCCATCTCATCTAATGTATCATTTAAGACTTATGTTTCCTTATTAATTTCTGTTTTGATGGTCTGTCCCTGTCAGTTTCTCCTTTCATGTCTGTTAGTGTTTCTCTTATGTATTGAGTTGTTCGTATGTTGGGTGCATAGTTACTTATGCCTTCCTCTTGGGTTGATCCCTTAATCATTATGTAGTGTCCTTCCTTATCTTTTGTAATCTTCTTTATTTTAAGGTCTGTTTTGTCTGATATGAGGATTACTACTCCAGCTTTCTTTTGCTTCCTATTTGCATGAAATACATTTTTCCATCCTCTCAGTTTCAGTCTATGTGTCTTGAGGTCTGAAGTGGGTTTCTTGTAGACAGCATATACATGTGTCTTCTTTTGTATCCATTCAGCCAGTCTGTCTTTTGGTTGGAAAATTTAATACATTTACATTTAAAGTAATTTATTGATATGTATGTTCCTATCTTTAATTGTTTGGGGTTGATTTTGTTAGGTCTCTTTTCTACTGTTGTGTTTCCTGACTATATAAGTCCATTTAGCATTTGTTGTAAAGCTGGTTTGGTTGTATTGAATTCTCTTAACTTTTGCTTTCTGAAAAGCTTTTTGTCAATTTTGAATGAGATCCTTGCCAGGTACAGTAATCTTAGTTGTAGATTTATCCCTTTCATTACTTTAAATATATCCTGCCATTCCCTTCTGGCCTGCAGAGTTTCTGCTGAAAGATAAGCTGTTAAGTGTATGGGGTTTCCCTTGTATGTTACTTGTTGCATCTCCCCTTGCTGCTTTTAATATTCTTTCTTTGTGTTTAGTTTTTGTTACTGTCCTGGTTCCTGGTGTTTCTCCTTGGGTTTATCCTGTATGGGACTTTTTGTGCCTCTTGGACTTGACTATTTCCTTTTCCATGCTGGGGAAATTTTCAACTATAATCTCTTCAGAAATTTTCTCATACCCTTTCTTTTTCTCTTCTTCTGTGACCCCTATAATTGGAATGTTGGTACATTTGATATGGTCCCAGAGGTCTCTGAGACTGTCTTCAGCTCTTTTCATTCTTTTTACTTCGTTCTGCTCTTCAGAAGATATTTCTGCCATTTAATCTTTCAGCTCACTGATTTTTTCTTCTGCTTCAGATATTCTGCTATTGATTCCTTCTAGAGTATTTTTAATATCTGTAGTTGTGTTTGTCTCTGTATGTTTATTGTTTAATTCTTCTAGGTCTTTGTTTATTGAATCTTGCATTTTCTCCATTTTGTTTTCAAGGTTTTTGATCATCTTTATTATCATTATTCTGTTCTCTTTTTCAGGTAGTTTCCTGTTTCCTCTTCATTTATTTGGACTTTCTAGTTTGTTCCTTCATTTGTGCATTATTTCTCTGCCTTTTCATTATTTTTTTTTAAGTTATTGTGTTTGAAGTCTCCTTTTCTCAGGCTTCAAGGAAAGTTGAATTCTTTCCTTGAAGAAGGTTGAATTCTTTCTTCCTTTTGGTTTCTGCCCTCTTAAGGTTGGTCCAGTGGTTTGTGTGAGCTTCCTATAGGGTGAGATTTGTGCTGAGTTTTTGTTTTTCCTCTGATGGGAAATGCTGAGTGAGGTGGTACGACTGTCTGCTGATGACTCGGTTTGTATTTTTGTTTTGTTTGTTAATGAAGTGTCCTATACAGGATGCTACTGGTGGTTGTGATGGTGGGTCTTGTATTCAGGTGGTTTCTTTTGTGTTAGTTCTCACTATTTGGTACTCCCTTGGGTTAGTTCTCTGGTAGTCTAGGGTCTTGTAAGAGTCAGTGCTCCCACTTCAAAGGCTCAGGGCTTAATCTCCTTGGAGTCATGAACTATGCCATGGCTCAGGAGATAAACAGCTCCAGAAATGGGGTATTGTTACTCGATAAAATCTTTCAACAAATACTTGTTCAGTACTTGGTGTGTGTCAGGCTCTGTTCCAAGCCCCTTTTCCTGTTCGGCCTCAGCTACCCTCTAGTTGCCAACCGCCTGTTCCCTGCCCCTAGCATCTCCCAGTACATTGATTTTGTTTGATTCTTACCTCCTGGTATCTCCACTGCCAGAAGTAGTGGAATAACTATTTTTCAGCTGAGTATCTCATGTGACACTTTGGAATTGTAACTGTGGTCACCAGTGGAACAACTGCTAGGTTATAAGCCTTCTTGGGATATGTATTCTTTGTGAGATAGATTTGTATTGCTTCAATAATATATTCAATAAGAGTATTTTAATTTAGTTTGTTTAGTTGTTAATGTTCATTTAGTTTTTCCCCCCTTCATATGTATATACTTTATATAAGTTTTCCTTTAATGACAAATTTAAGACTACTTGTATATTTGCTTTGAAAAGAAATACCAGTGATAGATAAGCTGAGTGTATCAAACTGTGAATGTGAACTGGAACTGTCAATGTGTCTTGTAGTTATTGGATTGTTTTTTAAAATATGTATATTAATTAGTGTTCTTCATACTTTTTCTAGATGGTATTGAGACTCTGGATTCTGGATGGCTGACATGTCAGACCGAAATCAGATTACGTTTGCATTATTCCGAAAAACCTCCTGTCTCAATAACCAAGAAAAATTTAAAAATCTAGATTTAGGTAGGACCATGTGTATTTATTACTTATTTATTTTCACCATTGCTGTAGATTTCCGATCCATCTGGTTATAGGCTTTAAGTGTATCAACTGAGGAAATAGCATTCTTATATTCTAAGAAAACAGCGGGGTCTTATAAAAGTGAATTTGCTTCCTTGCGTGAAGATTACTACAGTTAAATGTACTTATATTATTCTTAATCTCCAAATGTGAAATCAGACTTTTTTTTTTTTTTTTACCTCACGTAAGTGATTTCTAGGCTGACATGTCTTTGTAGTTCCTACCATTTGAAATTTCTTAGTGCAGCAATTTGTCTTAAAATTGATGTGATGAAATGATTTTGTGTTAAATGAGGGGAGAATGGCACAAACAGAAAAATTGTCACTGGAAATACACTTCAGTGTCCTAAATTTTCCTGTGTCTTAAAAACAAAACACCTTTTCATTAAGGAAAGGTCACAGTTACCATAGCAGTTCCAGATTAGTGGAATTTTAATCTTAAGCTGAAAATACTATATTACTTATCCTAGTCATAAAATATGTATGGGAAAGGGTGGGTGACACTTTTCAACATTTTCCATTGGCCTATTCTGAGAGTGAGTAAAGTGTGTTGGGTATACCTTGTCTCTAATCATTAGCTTTTTAGGCCTCGGCTTTGCTTCTGAGAAACCTAGGTAATTGGACCACGTACCTGATCTGCTCAGTCAGTTTGATTGCAGAGATTCTCTAACCAGATAGTCATAAATAGATATTGTATTTACATGTTAAAAGAAGCAAATAAGTTGTGTTACAGCTATAAAGTGTCTTCGTTTCATGAATGATGGTAGGACTTCTCATTCCACTGTAAGGGACGTGGTTCTGTCCTCGGTTGTTGAACTAAGATCCTGCATACTGTGATGCAGCCAAAAATATTAATAGATAATTAATTGTGTTATGATTGGATTGTTTATGCATACTGAGTCCTATGTTTTTGTTGTTTATATAGAAGTTGAGTGTTTGTATATATTACTGTGTTGCTTAGGCTTAAATTGGTATATTTTTATAACCATACTTATTTGGCCACTACAGATAAACTGATTCCTACTGAAATAATTGTGCATAGCTAGCAATTGATGTTTGTTTTGACCATCTCTTTCCCCCAAATTCATAGTATTGATAAGTTAAGCCTTCATTTGCTAGAAAATAATTTATCTGCAAATTTATCGTGACTATTTTAAAAGCTTAGCAATAGTGTTTGCATTTTAAATAAGAGTTAACATGATTTTTTTTATCTCCTTAACACCACATTTTATTTATTTATTTTTAAAGACACGTTTATTCAGTGTCTTGATTAGACTGTTACATGGGTGCAGGAAAAAGCATGGGTGCAAAAAAAAAAGTCTACTTTAAAACTCTGTCCTGGAATGCTTTACACAGAACAAACTTGAATAACCTGTTACACAATTAGTCACAAATACAGTCCTCAAGTTTTTTTACCCATACAGATGAGTATTGTGTAAAACATGTTTCTTCATAGCTGCTGGGCCCTGCCACCACTGTGCTTGGCTGAGTTCACAAATCTGTTACAACCTGTGGCTTCCCTGTCACTTCTCTGGCTATCCTCTGCTGCTAAGCTTTGTTTCCTGGCAGTAATTAAAACCTTCTGCCACTGCCATAGCTACTGCTCCCACTGGAACCACCAGAGTCACCTTGCTTTTGTGGTTTAGCAAGGTGTTGGCCTTCACTACCATATGAGCCAGAACTTCTCCCTCCAAAGTTTCATCCTTTCATGAGTCCAGAATTTGAAGATTGATATTGTAATTGCCAAAATCACTGTAGCTTCTTCCACCTCCAAAATTGTTTCCATTATTATCAAATCCATAGCCACCCCCCACTGCCACCATATCCACCACCACCAATGGCTATTACCAAAGCCAGCTTGACCACCGAAGTTTCCTTCACAACCAGAGTTGTCATCCTCACCACAACAACTTCCTTGATTACCACCAAAGTTTCCAGAAGTACTTCTGCCTCTTTGGTTGGATGAAGCAGTAGCTGTCTCTTACTTAGATAGGACTTTCCTTACTTCACAGTTGTCTCCATTCACAGTATGGTATTTCTGAATAGCAGTCTTATCAACAGAGTCGTGGTCATCAGAGGTTACAAAAGCAAAGCCTCTCTTTTGCCACTGCCTCAGTGATTCATGATTTCAATGACTTCAGTTTTCCCATACTGTTCAAATTAATCTCTTAGGTGATGTTATTCAGTGTCTTCTTTAATACTACCAACAAAAACCTTTTTCACATTTAAGTGGGCAGTTTGAGAATCTTCTCTTGATATAACCCTCTTGGATTCCACAATTCTTCCATCCACCTTGTGTGGTCTTGCATTCATGGTGAGATCTGTCGCCTCCACTGTGACAAACCCATGCCTCTAGAGCGCTTGATATTTGGACCCCTCATGGCCACAGTGTGAGCATTCCCCAGTGCTTAGAATGACTTCTCAGACTCTCCTCGGTTGTTGCAAAGCTCACTCCTGATGAAGAGCTTCTGCAGCTGTTCAGGCTCTTTGGGAGACTCTGACTTGGACTTGCCTTCAGCACTGCTTACTTAGCGATTTCTACAAGCCAAAAGGAGTAATCTAACAAGTAAATCTCACTACCACATTTTACACACAAGTTTCTCTTTCACTTGATTCCACCAGAACTTGGAAAGCAGTGTTAATTTATGATAGACTATAACATTTATATATTCATTCCAATTCCAAAGAAAGGCAATGCCAAAGAATGTTCAGACTACCACACAGTTGTACTCATCTCACGTGCTAGCAAGATAATGCTCAAAATTCTCCAAGCTAGGCTTCAACAGTACGTGAACCGTGAACTTCCAGATGTTCAAGCTGGATTTAGAAAAGGCAGAGGAATCAGAGATCAAATTGCCAGCATCTCTTGGATCATAGAAAAAGCAAGAGTTCCAGAAAAACGTCTACTTGTGCTTTATTGACTATGCCAAAGCCTTTGACTGTGTGGATCACAACAAACTGGAAAATTCTGAAAGAGATGGGAACACCAGACCACCTTACCTGCCTCCTGTATGCAGGTCCTATATGCATACCTGTATCTGTATGCAAGTCAAGAAGCAACAGTTACAGGTAGACATGGAACAACAGACTGGTTCCAAATTGGGAAAGGAGTACGTCAAGGCTGTATATTGTCACCCTGCTTATTTAACCTATATGCAGAGTACATCATGTGAAATGCTGGGCTGGATGAAGCACAAGCTGGAATCAAGATGCCAGGAGAAGTATCAATAACCTCAGATAGGCAGACGACACCACCCTTCTGGCAAAAAGAGTAGAAGAACTAAAGAGCCTCTTGATGAAAGTGAAAGAGTGGAAAGCTGGATTAAAACTCAACATTCAGAAAATGAAGATCATGGCATCTGGTCCCATCATGTCATGGTAAGTAGATGGAGAAACAATGGAAACAGTGAGGGACTTTATTTTTTTGCACTCCAAAATCACTGCAGATGGTGACTGCAGCCATAAAAGACACTTGCTCCATGGAAGAAAAGCTATGACTAACCTAGACAGTGTATGAAAAAGCATAGACATTACTTTGTCAACAAAGGTCTGTCTAGTCAAAGCTATGGTTTTTCCAGTAATCGTGTATGGATATGAGAATTGGACCATAAAGAAGGGTGAGCACCAAAGAATTGATGCTTTTGAACTGTGGTGTTGGAAAAGACTCTTGAGAGTCCCTTGGACTGCAAGGAGATCCAACCAGTCAATCCTAAAGGAAATCAGTCCAGAATATTTGTTGAAAGGACTTATGCTAAAGCTGAATCTCCAGTATTTTGGCCACCTGATACAAAGAACTGACTCCTTGGAAAAGACCCTGATGCTGGGAAAGATTGAAGGTGGGAGGAGAAGTGCATGACAGAGGATGAGATGGTTGGATGGCATCACTGACTCAATGGACATGAGTTTGAGCAAGCTCCAGGAGTTGGTGATAGACAAGGAAGCCTGATGTGCTGTATTCCATGGGGTTGCAAAGAGTCAGACACAACTGAGTGACTGAACTGAACTGATAACATTTATATAGCTATTTGAAGAAAACCTTTAATATAAATGAACTAAAATCTTTCATTGATCCCTTTAAACTTGTTTTTTGGGGGAATAGGAGAGAGGTAGGTAGTTGCACATTGCTATTTGTAGACTAGCTTTTTTTTTTTCTTTGGCCTAGACATGCAGCATCCTAGTTCCTTACAAGGGATCGAACCCCTGTTGCCTATGTTGGGATCTTGGAGTCTTAACCACTGGACCACCAGAAAGTCCTGAAAAGAGTCATATTTAATCTTCTATGCTTTCCTTGCCGATTCATTACAGTCCATTTGTGGTTGCTTTTTGTATGTCCTGGTAAAGAATGTTCTTTCAGGCTCACCAGCAAAATCAATTGTTCAGAGATATTCCTAAGAGTTTAGAGAGAAGAAAGGATCTTTTTGTTTGGATTATTAAAGTGGTGCTACTTTTGATTTTACAGTATCACTATGGCACATTATTATTAATTGAATAATCATGTCCCCTTTGGGAAACCTTGGAATATGTGCCTGTAGGATAAGTCTGCACAGTTGTTGGAGGCAGCAGGTCATTCAGAGAACAGGCCTCACTAATGCAGTTCTATTACTTGTATTATTAAGTGGATCTTATTTAAATTTAGAATGAAAAGCATTCCTAGCTCAGCTGTACTCTATACAATAACATTACTCCTACATCATTGATATTAGTTATATGATCTGTGTACATTCCAGTTGGTGCAAGACATATTCTAGAATTGAGTTAACTTATTGTCATTACAAGTGTTCTCTGCAGCTGATTGCTTCTCACTGGGAGTAAATTAGTCTTTGTGACCCAGTGGCTTAGGTAACTTGTCTTTTATTTTCATTGCTGTGGGAGTTATAAGAGTCTTGGTTTCTCATTTTGTTCCTTTGTTTCATTAAAAAGTACATATATGTAAATACATAAAAGCCATGCATACTTGCAAATGTATATACCATGCTTTTAATACCATTAATACTATAGTTTTCTTTAATAATCTGTTCACAAAATACCTGGTCTCAGTGCAGTGAGAAGTATGGGAAATTTTAAAATTTACAACCTTCAACTCTTAACAGGCTTTTTTTTTTTTTTTTTTTAAATGTTTATTTGGCTGCATCGGGTTTTAGTTGCAACATTCAGGATCTCTCATTGTGGCATGTGGTATTTTCTAGTTGAGGCATGAGGGCTCTTCTCTAGTTGTGGTGCTGAGGTTCTAAGGCACATGGGCCCAGTAGTTGTGGTGTGGGCTTAATTGCTCTGCAGCATGTGGGATCTTAGTTCTGCAACTAGGGATCCAACCTAAAACCCATGCATTGGAACGCGGATTCTTAACAACTGGATCACTGGGGAAGTCCCTGTCTAACAGTCTTTTAATGCACACTACAGAATATGGTTCAAAATTGTACTTGTTATATATATATCTGTGAAACTTCGCATAAGAAATTGATATAACCAGTTATAAATGCATAATAGTAAATGCCTAGTAAATGCCTCTTTAGATTCATTTTTAAAAACTCAAAGAATTAATGAAAATAGCCTTAGGCATAATGAGCATTTATCTCATTTTAATACTTGGCAAAAATGGAGATAAAAACACCACTATATTATAAAATACAACTAATGCCTCAACCTGTAGTATGTATAGTTCTTTTGTTATTTGAGGGTTTAGCATATAAAGGGAACGATTTTAAATTTAATGTTTAGGTAACATATATAGATTTTCTTTCTTCACTTTGTGCATTTCGTCATTTTTACCTTTCATTTAGGGTAAAGCTGACATTAGAGGGTCTGGAGGAAGATGATGATGATAGAGTATCTCCCACTGTTCTTCACAAAATGTCAAATAGCCTGGAGATATCCTTAATAAGCGACAATGAATTCAAGTGTAGACATTCACAGCCGGAGTGTGGGTATGGCTTACAGCCTGACCGTTGGACAGAGTATAGTATACAGACAATGGAACCAGATAACCTAGAACTAATATTTGATTTTTTTGAGGTAAGTATATTTCACTGAAGAGGGTGAGAGACAATGTAGACATGAGCTTATTTTTACATATGTTTTGTTTTTTTATTGTAGTCTAATTTATGTAAACATGATTCATACAACTTTTTAGATGTTTACTCCTCTGTACATGTTAGCAGATTTTAAAAAATTAGAGTTGCCAGACTCATTAACAATATAATTGAGAACTTCAAAATTGCATTCAAATTATGACCAGATGTCTTGATTTCTTTGTGTATTTTAAACATAAATTAATGTACCCAAAGCTGCTTTGAAGAACAGAGGCTTTTACTTGATAGGCAGACTGGTGTAACTAGGGATGATTGAGCCCTCTTCATGACTGAGGTTTTGTTTATTGAAGCATTTTATAAGAGTCCATTGTAATAGTGAACTCATTTTTCCAACTTTACTTGATAGAATAAATATGTAAGAAAGATAGTTGCTGTGAAAATTGTGCCAAGTTATTCAGACTCGGCGCTGCCAACTTTCTAGAGCTGCTTGTGATGCTTATCTTGGCTTTTGGGCTGTTTGGCTGCTCCTCACAAATAAAACTGGGTCCTCTCCTAAGGTCCTGGCTCTTTGATATTTCCACTCACATTTACACTAGATTAGAGTTTGACTCTTTGAGGGTGGGGAATAAACCTTCCCCAACAGTAGCAGCTAGCCAGTGTTTCTGAAAATAGCAAAATTCAGGATGGATTAGAACCTGAATAATTCTTATAGCTTTATAATGTAAAGTCATCTTGCCTAATTAACAAGATCTGTGAGACATTTATTATAAAAATATAAAGTTTTGGTTGAACGTTTCCTTGTTCTTTTAGTACCTACCTATTAGTAATCTCTCAAACAGCCTGACTTCTCTTTCATTTGGTTAGCAATTTTGGAAGTACTAATTTATTCATAGACTAGGTGGATAAAACACACTATATAATCTCAAGTATTCAGTGTCCTAGAGGTTACTATCCCTCTGTGTCATCTGTGTAGATGCATTTATAAGGAACAAAATATACATTAAAAGTGAAAGTTGCTCAGTCGTGTTCGACTCTTTGCGACCCCATGGACTATATATATAGTCTATGGAATTCTCCAGGCCAGAATACTGGAGTGGGTAGCCTTTCCCTTCTACAGGGGCTCTTCCCAGCCCAGGGATCAAACCAAGGTCTCCCTCATTGCAGGCAGATTGTTTACCAGCTGAGCCACAAGGAAAATAATTATATCTTGGCCTTCCTTAGTGCTCAGTCGTAATGAATCTGCCTGCCAAGCAGGAGATGCAGGCTCAGTCCCTGGGTCAGAAATACACCTGGGAGAAGGAAATGGCAACCCACTCTAGTATTCTCACCAGGGAAATCCAATGGACAGAGGAGCCTGGCGGGTTTTAGTCCATGGGTTTGCAAGAGTTGATCACAACTTAGCAACTAAACAACAACAGGTATATCTTAGTCTTTGAATGTAAAAGTACTTAGAAACATTCAGTCAATGCTTTATATTTGCATAATATATGTTGGAGGATCCGAGGATCCGAAGTACAAAACAGTAACGATTAATGAACATAAAGTCTTAAATATACTGTGTATTAAATATTTTTGCATACTAAAAGAAAATATGTTACTTGTTACAACAAAGCTATCTAAATTACCTGAATATAAATTTGGTTGTATTTCTTATTGATTTTCTTCCATAGATTCTGGGTTGGTTTTAAGGGTGTCTTTTTGATCTTTTAATGGAAAATATTGAATTATAAGAATTTGGGTTATTCTTATCCTTATTTTTCAGGAAGATCTCAGTGAACATGTAGTTCAGGGTGATGCTTTTCCTGGACATGTGGGTACAGCGTGTCTCTTATCGTCTACCATTGCAGAGAGTGGGAAGAGCGCTGGAATCCTTACTCTTCCCATCATGAGCAGAAATTCTAGGAAAACAATAGGCAAAGTGAGAGGTAAGCTTAGACAAGCATGGTGACCCTTTACAAATAAGCAAAGGTTAAGTTAGGATTCTAATTAGTTTCAAATTGTGCTTTTGAGAATGGTAAAGAATTAAATTAATAGGTTGTTTCAGAATATTAACAAATATATTCCCTGGTTGCTCACTGGTAAAGAATCTGCCTGCTAAGCACGAGACATGGATTTGATCCCTGGGTTTAGAAAATCCCTGGAGAAGGAAATGTCAACCCACTCTAGTATTCTTGCTGGGAAATCCCATGGACAACGTATCCTGCGGAGTGATGGTCCATGGGATCACAAAAGAGTTGGGCATGACTTAGTGACTGAACAACAGCAATTTTCTGGAAGCTTTACTTTGAATGGGCATTGACTTGATTTCTCTCTGTTTAATCAACTGATGAAGCGGGTTTGATGGTGTTTAAGTGTAATCAAGTTCATCGTAGCCTTTTAATTGTCTTTCTTTTTCCCTTCCCCCTTTTTTCCTATGAAAGTTGACTATATAATTATTAAGCCGTTACCAGGATACAGTTGTGACATGAAATCTTCATTTTCCAAGTATTGGAAACCAAGAATACCATTGGATGTTGGACATCGAGGTGCAGGGAATTCTACAACAACTGCTCAGTAGGTTGACTATTTGAGTAGTACTAGCATTTGGTAGCTTATGCTTGATGATAAGGTTTAACCAACTAAAGGTCAAAGGATCCTTTTAATTATTACCCTGGATTTAAATGTAATTTTGTTTTCCGTAAGAATTGATCCCGGGGGCCATGCCCTTCCTCCTGACTTGGCTAATTTCCTTTAATGTGCAGACTTAACCACAGAACTGTCTTGATTTCTAAATGTAATTTTGTAATTGGGCTTTAAATTGGCTTGTAAATGCCTATGATTATTAGAGCTTGATTTAAGGAATGCACACACCAACCAAGTAATGGTCAGTCTTATTTTGGGGTTGGTAAAGTTAGCCTCAAAATAGAAAATAAATACTGTGTCCATTATTGAAAATATAGTTGACTTCTTTACTAAATTTATTTTTTCTTTATTAATGATAACTATATTTCTATATATTTATTTTCTTTCAGGCTTGCTAAAGTTCAAGAAAATACTATTGCTTCTTTAAGAAATGCTGCTAGTCATGTAAGTGAACCTCTCTTTAAACAACTTTGGACTAGTGATCCACAAGTAGAAAAGTAGAGAGTTGTAAGTTGGCACAGCCTCCTCCAGTCTGCATTAATAGGGTAAAAGGGAGAATATTTCTGCTTTTTCTAAATGTATTTCTAAGTGAAAATAAAATATTTCTAAGCATTTTAATTTCAGTTCATGGTATGGATTGGAATTAAAGCAATGGGATCCTAAGCATCCTCTTAAAAGTTAATTAGGTGATTTCTAGTATGGTTGATATATATTACATAAATTATAGGTATACAGTATAATTATTCACAATTTTTAAAGATTATGCTCCATTTATAGTTACTGTAAAATGTTTGCTATATTCCCTGTGTTGTATCCTTGTAGCTTATTTTAAACCTAATAGTTTGTACCACTTAATCCCCTATGCCTTTATTGCCCCTCCTGCCTTCCCTCTCTCCACTGATAACCACTGTTCCATGCAAGTGATGTCATATAATATAGTCTTTCTCTATCTGACTTAGTTCACTTAGCATAATACCTTCCAGGTCCATCCATGTTTTTACAGATAGCAAAATTTCACTCTCTTTTATGGCTGAGCAGTACACAAAGCTGAGCTGTGTGTGTGTGTACATACATACACCACATCTTTATCCATTCAGTTTGGTTTCTTTTTATCTTAGAAGTTGTAAATAATGCTACTATGAACGTTGAAGAGCATATATGTTTTTGAATTAGTATTTTTCAGCTATATATCTAGGAGTGGAATTGGTGGGTTATATAGTAGTTCTCTTTTAGCTTTTGAAAAACCTTCATAACTGTTTTTCACAGTGTCAGTACCAGTTTACATTCCCACCAGCAGTGTAGGAGGACTCCTTTTACATGCTTGCCAGCATTTATTTCTGTTCTTTATGATGATAACCATTCTTTTGATGATAGTGAGGTGATAACTCATTGTGGGTTTTTTTTGTTTGTTTTCTATTTCTTTCTGGCTCTCCTTGGGTCTTTGTTGCTCTGCAAGGGCTTCTCTAGTTGTGGCAACTAGAGAAGGGCTTCTCTAGTTGTGGCTACTCTTACTGCAGAGCAGGAGCTCTAAGTCATGCGAGTTTCAGTAGTTGTGGCACAAAGGCTTGGTAGTTGTGGTGCATAGGCTTATTTGTCTCACAGACCAGAGTTTGATCCCGTGTCCCCTGCATTTGTAGGTGGATTCTTAACCATTGGACCACCAGGGAAGTCTGGTTCTTTGTGGTTTTGATCTGCATTTCCCTCATGCTGAGTGATATAACATTTCCTATATCTGTTGGTCATCTGCATTTCCTTTGGAAAAATATATACTCAATTCTTCTAACATTTTAAATAATTGGATAGTTTGGGGTTTTTTTTGATGCTGAGTTGTAAATTTTTATGTTAGATATTAACTCCTTATTAGTCATATCTCTTCACTTGGGCTTCCCTGGTGGCTCAAATGGTAAAGAATCTGCCTGGAATGCAGAAGACCCAGGTTCAATCCCTGGGTCGAGAAGATCCTCTGGAGAAGAGAATGGCTACCCACTCCCAGTATTCTTGCCTGGATAATTCCATGGAGAGAGAAGCCTGGTGGGATTCGCAAAGAAAAACACTTAGTATGTCAGTTTGCCTCCTGTATACCAACCTGATTATGTTGAACTTCTTAACTTTTTATAGTATTGTGTGTGTTTGTGTGTGTGTGTATAAAACTCCTTTATATATATATATATATATATAAAACTCCATATATATATGTGGAGATATATATATATATGGAGATACATATCTATATCTATATCTATATATTATATACCATCCTGATTCTAACCTGATCATGCTGAATTTCTTAACTCCTTTTATATCGTTATCCAGTTAGTGGGTTTTTTTTTAGCTTTTAGGTTTTCCAGTACCTGAAGTTTGACATTTTAAATCAAGAGCCTGTGTGTTTCCTCCTCCCTCACCTTCTACTGTACCTCAAGTCAAGCCTCATGTTTTGAAGTTAAACTAAGGGGAAAACTGAGAAACTCTAATTATATTTCAGTTTTTTCCATTGTCCTCCACATACATGCCTTAAGCTTTGCCTTTTTAAAAATAGTTCAGCAAATAAACTTGATTTGTTAGATTTTAATTTTATCATTTATATGAAGCAAACAACTATTCTAAGATACACTTTTCCCATATTTTAACATCTCTAAAATTTGGATAGGATTTACAACTGTCTTAACTTGTCATGGTTTGATTGGCATTGTTTTTTCTCCCTCTTAGTGGTGTATAAAATAATGACGCATTTTTTAGATTGATGATCATGATCATTTATTTTAATGTTTAAAAATGTTTAGTGGATAATTTTGTGCTGAAAAGATGTTAAAATACAAGTATGCTGTGTATGTAAAATACAAGTATGTAACTAGTTTCAGTTCCTTATAGTTAAGTAATCTAAATATGGTTTTATTACCTGCGAACACATGAAAATCCCTAATAAAGAGCTTTCAGGGTGTCTGCTTTTTGAGGGAAGGTTCCATTGAGCCCTTTTCTGTTGAAACCCTTTTACTCTCAGGGGTCACTTTATAGAATGTCTTATGTTAGCTATGAAAGGCTCATTTGTTTTCATGTTAAAAACGTCCTTGAAGAGGTTTTGGTTATTATTGGCTTATTTCTTAAAACTTGCTCACACATGAATTTTTTTTTTCTTTTTAATTTTTGGCCATGCTACATTGCATGTGGTAGATTAGTTTCTTGGCTAGGGCTTGAACCCGGGCCCCGGCAGTGAAATGTGGAGTCTTAATAACTGGACCACCAAGCAAGTCCCTCACACATGAATTTTGAGATCAGATTTTATCCCTTAGTAAATTTACCTTCCTAAAGGATGGTTATCATGTAAAATTAAACTTTAAAACTGGGAAGCTATACTTTATGTATAATTGTTTTAACTCTTTAGGGAGTATAGGGTTTTTTTCCCCCTCTTTGATAAAAATGATTTGTGTTATTTTCTTGTTGACAGTGGAAGCAGCTAAGCTTATTTCCTGCTTCAGAAGTTACAGACGAAGCAGACTTCTTTGGTTCTAGCCTATGATCTATATGTACTGACAAGTTAAGCATTTTTCTTGACTAAAGCCAGGGTAAGGGATGGAAACATGTCCATCCATTCTTACACAGCACTTCTCTGGGCCATAGACACCATCAGATCTTGTATCCTTTGATCCCAGCTGGTTTTCTTGTAGTGAATTCACAAATTTGTCAGTTAATGTTTTTAGCCTTTATTTGGATTAATTCATAAGTCATGATGGATCTGACTTAAGTCTGATCGGTGTACATATTTCTTCTGTTTAGGCTTCTATTAGGAAATTTGGTGTATGCATTATTCTTGGTATCCATTTCTGTTTTCTCTTTTCAGCAGAAGTTGTAGTTTCCTTTTTAATCTGATTATTGAGGTTTTATTAAGAAACACTATAAAGTGTGTTGTTCAAGTTGTTCAAGTGCACCAAGTAGCAGAACTAAGAGATTGCAGCTTTTCCTGTTCCCACCTCACGTTTGAGAGTTGACTGTTGAACTGAGGTGTGCAGGGGGCAACAAGATAGGAGTTAGCCATGCCCCAGACTCCTTGTAGGCTCCATTTCTGCTAATAGCAGGAGCAGAGGTGACACTGGTGGAGGCTGTCCACTGCCACAGAAAGGCCCTGGAGTGTGTTTGAGTGGGATCAGTACCCAATTTTTTGCCAGGAAAAATTGTTGTGCTGTTACAAAAAAGAATCCATAATTGTTTTTAGAAAAAGCTTGAAGTATAGCATTAAATAATTCTTGAAGAAGTTTTTGTGTGTATAGATAGGTCTATACTTTTACAGTGAACAATACATTTGTTATGTTCTTAGAGTTTTAGATGTATTGTGGGCTAGATAATATTTTTCAATTTTTTTTTTTCCTCTCAGGGTGCAGCCTTTGTAGAATTTGATGTACATCTTTCAAAAGATTTTGTGCCTGTGGTGTATCATGATCTGACTTGTTGTTTGACTATGAAAAAGGTATGTAGAAATTCCTTTAATTCTTACAGTTAGACAAAAGTTTAAAAATTAGCAAGTTTTAGATATACATGCCATTATACATAAGAGACTTGAGCGTCTGTAAATTTGGTATCCATGAGGGGTCCTGGAACCAATCCCCAGCAGATACTGAATTATATATGCTCAGTTGCTTTAGTCATGTCTGACTGTTTACAACCCTGTGGACTGTAGCCTGCCAGGCTTCTCTGTTCATGGGATTCTCCAGGCAAGAATACTGGAATGGGTGGCCATGCCCTCCTCCAGGGGATCTTCCTGACCCAGGGATAGAACCCACATCTCCTGGCATTTTCTTTAAAACTGAGATGGGTATTGTTTTCAGCTGAGTTGATCTGAAGTTAAGACTGAGAAAACTGGAGAACTACATGGGAAAGAATGAAGTTAGAACATTCTCTGACACCATATAGAAGAATAAACTCAGGGCTTCCCTGTGACTCAGTGGTGAAGAATCCATCTGCCAGTGTGGGAGACACAGGTTTGATCCCTGATCCAGGAATATCCCACTTGCTGTGGAGCAATTAAGCCCATGTGCTACCAACTATTGAGCCTGTGTTCTAGAGCCTGGAAGCCACAACTACTGAACTGAAGTCTTCATGCCCTTGATTCACGCTCTGCATCAAGAGAAGTCGTCTCTAACCACAACTAGAGAAAAGCCCATGCAGCAACAAAGACTCAACACGGCCCCAAATAAATACAATTATGTAAAAAACTAAAAACCCTCAAAGTGGATTAAAAACCTAAATGTAAGACCGGACAGTATAAAGCTTAGAGGAAACAGGCAGAATACTCTTTGATATAAATTACATCAATATTTTTTTGGATCTGTCTCCTAGAGTAATGCAAATAAAAACAAAGGGGGTCTAATTACTCTGAAGCTTTTGCACAACAAAGAAAACAACCTACTGACTGGGAGAAAGTATTTGCAAATGATGCTACTGACAGTGGATTGATTTCTAAAATATACAAACAGCTCCTGTAATTCAGTAAATGGGCTGAATACCTGAATATACATTTCTCCAAAGAAGACATAACAAGTGGCTAATGTGCACATGAAAAGATACTCAGTATTACTGTTAGAGAAATGCAGATCCAAGCTATAGTGAGGTACCACCTCTTACTGCTCAGAATGGCCATTATCAGAAAGTTGAGAAATAATAAATGCTGGAGAGAAGGTATGGAGAAAAAGGAACCCTCCTGTGCTGTTGATGGGAGTAAATTGGTGCAGCCACAATGGAGAACAGTATGGAGATTTCTCAAAAAACAAGTCTATATGATCCTGCAATACCACTCTTGGGATTTCCAGAGAAGATTATAATTTGAAAAAATACATGTACCTTAATGTTTATTGTAGCCCTATTTAAAGTATCTCACACATGGGAGCATCCTGAATGTCCATCAGCAGATGAATGGATACAGATGAATGTGTGAAGATATATACATGTAGAGTGGAATACTACTCAGCCATAAAAAGAATAAAATAATGGCACTTAGAGTGACATGAAGGACCTAGAGATTATCATACTAAGTGAAGTAAGTCAGAAAATGAAAGATAAATACCATATGATATCACTTACGTGGAATCTAAAATATAATACAAAAGAACTTACAACATAGAGACTCAGAAAACAAAATTATGGATATCAAAGGGGGAAAGGGATTATTACATATAAATTTGGAGTTTGAGATTAGCAGATACAAACTGCAATATATAAAATAAATAAACAACATGGTCCTACTGTATATCACAAGGAACAGTATCTTAATTCAATATCTTATAACCTGTAATGGAAAAGACTAGATATATCTATTTTTATATATATATATATATATATGTATGTATGTATGTATGTTTGTGTAACTGAATCATTCTGCTGTACACCTAAAGCTGATAAAAGATTAACATGTACCAGACACTGCATCAGTTCAGTTCAGTCGCTCAGTTGTGTCCAACTCTTTGCGACCCTGTGAATCGCAGCACGCCAGGCCTCCCTGTCCATCACCACCTCCCGGAGTTCACTCAGACTCACGTCCATCGAGTCCGTGATGCCATCCAGCCATCTCATCCTCGGTCGTCCCCTTCTCCTCCTGCCCCCAATCCCTCCCAGCATCAGAGTCTTTTCCAATGAGTCAACTGTTGGCATGAGGTGGCCAAAGTGCTGGAGTTTCAGCTTCAGCATCATTCCTTCCAAAGAAATCCCAGGGTTGATCTCCTTCAGAATGGACTGGTTGGATGTCCTTGCAGTCCAAGGGACTCTCAAGAGTCTTCTCCAACACCACAGCTCAAAAGCATCAATTTTTCGGCGCTCAGCCTTCTTCACAGTCCAACTCTCACATCCATACATGACTACTGGAAAAACCATAGCCTTTACTTCGCTGACTAAGTTCCGTCTAGTCATGTCTCTGCTTTTGAATATGCTGTCTAGGTTGGTCATAACTTTTCTTCCAAGGAGTAAATATCTTCTAATTTCATGGCTGCAGTCACCATCTGCAGTGATTTTGGAGCCCCCCAAAATAAGGTCTGACACTGTTTCCCCTGTTTCCCCATCTATTTCCCATGAAGTCATGGGACCAGATTTTATAATCTTAGTTTTCTGAATGTTGAGCTACATAATGTAGTGTAAATCTGTGGCAAGGCACCTGACTCTGCCTGCTGGTGGATTCTATTATAATCAGTCATATGGGTTTGGATTATTTTCATTTATAGATAAGGATACTTTCCTTTTTGTGAAATGGTGTTAGGAGAAGGAAGGAGATACACCTATTTATTTAAATCATCTGTTGTGGGGGACACCATGCTGCATGGCTTGAGGGCTCTTGCTTCCCTTACTAAGGATTGAACCCAGTCCCTCAACAGTGAGAGTGCTGAGTACTAACCACTGGATCGCAGGGAGTTCCCAAGATGCACCTATTTAGACGAAAGACGGAGAATTAGACTTGGGACAGGTTGTTTTTGCTGTGGGGGAAATGTTAATGCAAAGTGAAACAAAAACGGATGGAATGGTGAAGGAACTCACTAACCAAGATTGAGATTAGTGACTCTAGCTGTAATTTCTTAAAATCCCTGAGGGGTGACTCTAGCTGGGTTAATTGAAGAGTTTAACTGACCCCTCATTTTTACCAGACTTTGAATGTTCTTTGATTGAACCTGATTGAGTTAATTGCAGAATGAAAACAATAAATTATTTATTTTTTTAGTATTCATTTTAAGTTGGTATTTTTCTTATAAAACCAGTTTATGTTCATTTATTTTTATATACCAGTATATTTTTATATACCGGTATTTTTGTCCAGTGGTTAAGAATTTCTGCCTGCCAGTGCAGGGAATTAGTGTTCAATCCCTGGTTCAGGAAGATTCCACATGCTATGGGTCAACTAAACCCACTTGCTACAGCTACTGAGCCCACTGGCCACAACTATGAAGCCTGTGCTCTGCCATAAGAGAAGCCACAGCAGTGAGAAGCCTGCACTCGCTACAACTAGAGAAAGCCTGGGCATAGCAATGAAGACCCAGTGCAGCCAAAAATAATAAACAAAATTTTAAAAAGTAAAAAGATTATGAAATGAAACGTTAACCTTCCATTTTCACCTTGGTCGTACTCTTTACTTGGTAGTTTCTTGTGTATCCTTCTAGAAAAACTTAACATAGTCTCATACTATATGTTCTTAGTGTGAAAATGAATAGACATACACTGGATTTTAATTTGTTTGTTGGATTGATGATTTACTGGTGGTGCATTAACTCATTTCCTTTAGATAGAAGTGCCTGAATAGTGTGACTTTGGTTTATTAAAATCTAATAAAACAGATTTGCTTATTGTGAAAGAATCTATAATACAGTTCTTATTAAATATTACTAAGAGGTAATCAATTTTTTCATGACAATTGATTTCTGTGGTTGTTTTTAACCAAACTTCAGTTTAAAAGATTTTGAAATGTTTAGAAACTTGACAGAAACTAATCCATACTTGGATCATGCTTCCCTGTTGATTTCCTAGTCATGTAGCATGGATATATGTCAAATGTATACAGCCTGGCAGGAAACAGGAGAAATTACTGATCTATGGCTTGGTTCTCAGTGTGTCTTCAGTACTACAGATCCTTCCCAGCTGTTTTTCTTCACTAAAAAATGCTTTTTATCTACATTAAAAACAAAAAAGCCAGAATTTAAGAGCTGGAAGGTAGTGTTAGGTAGAAAGAGCTCCCCTTTGTGGGCTCACTGTGCCCACCAAACAAATATTCTTATCAGAAAATTGAGACATAGAGACTGCCTAGAGTAAATATTCAGTAATAACTTACGGCCCCATTTTCTCCTTTGTAGAAATTTGACGCTGATCCAGTTGAATTATTTGAAATTCCAGTGAAAGAATTAACATTTGACCAACTCCAGTTGTTAAAGGTAATAATAGTGTGAAATGTTAATCTTTTTGGTTTTACATTTATTATTTAGTTTTAGCTCTATTTGTACTTCTCTGTATGTGCTAATGTTATATTTGCCCGTGGGGATGACTATATATACAGCATGTGTAGACTCTATACTTTGGTTTTCTGTTCTATTAGGAAGAGTGAGTTTGTGCTCATCGATATGTCACTTTTAACAGTTTCCATGGATCCCATCAGTTTTTGCTTTCATGAAGGAGACTGGGCTATAAGTCTTTGTAGGCTATAGGGACTAGCAATAATCTTAAGTTGTCTCTTGCCTGCTTTCAGTTCAGTTCAGTTCAGTTGCTCAGTTGTGTCCGACTCTTTGCGACCCCATGATTGCAGCAGGCCAGGCCTCCCTGTCCATCACCAACTCCCCGGAGTTCACTCAAACTCATGTCCATCAAGTTAGTGATGCCACCCAGCCATCTCATCCTCTATCGTCCCCCTTCTCCTCCTGCCCCAAATCCCTCCCAGCATCAGAGTCTTTTCCAGTGAGTCATATCTTCGAATGAGGTGGCCAAAGCATTGGAGTTTCAGCTTTAGCATCATTCCTTCCAAAGAAATCCCAGGGTTGATCTCCTTCAGAATGGACTGGTTGGATCTCCTTGCAGTCCAAGGGACTCTCAAGAGTCTTCTCCAACACTACAGTTCAAAAGCATCAATTCTTCGGCGCTCAGCTTTCTTCACAGTCCAACTCTCACATCCATACATGACAGCTGGAAAAGCCATAGCCTTGACTACACGCACTTTTGTTGGCAAAGTAATGTCTCTGCTTTTGAATATGCTATCTAGGTTGGTCATAACTTTTCTTCCAAGGAGTAAGCATCTTTTAATTTCATGGCTGCAGTCACCATCTGCAGTGATTTTGGAGCCCCCAAAATAAAGTCTGACACTGTTTGCACTGTTTCCACATCTGTTTGCCATAAAGCTATGGGACCAGATGCCATGATCTTTATTTTCTGAATGTTGAGCTTTAAGCCAACTTTTTCGCTCTCCGCTTTCACTTTCATCAAGAGGCTTTTTAGCTCCTCTTCACTTTCTGCCATAAGGGTGTGTCATCTGCATATCTGAGGTTATTGATATTTCTCCTGGCAATCTTGATTCCAGCTTGTGTTTCTTCCAGCCCAGTGTTTCTCATGATATACTCTGCATAGAAGTTAAATAAACAGGGTGACAATATACAGCATTGACGTACTCCTTTTCCTATTTGGAACCAGTCTGTTGTTCCATGTCCTGTTCTAACTGTTGCTTCCTGACCTGCATATAGGTTTCTCAAGAGGCCAGTCAGGTGGTCTGGTATTCCCATCTCTTTCAGAATTTTCCACAGTTTATTGTGTCCAACAGTCAAAGGCTTTGGCAGAGTCAGTAAATCAGAAATAGATGTTTTTCTGGAACTCTCTTGCTTTTTCCATGATCTAGCAGATGTTGTCAATTTGACCTCTGGTTCCTCTGCCTTTTGTAAAACAAGCTTAAACATCAGGAAGTTCACCGTTCACATATTGCTGAAGCCTGGCTTGGAGAATTTTAAGCATTACTTTACTGCATGTGAGATGAGTGCAACTGTGCGGTAGTTTGCACATTCTTTGGCATTGCCTTTCTTTGGGATTGGATGAAAACTGACCCTTTCCAGTCCTGTGACTGCTGCTGAGTTTACCAAATTTGCTGGCATATTGAGTGCAGCACTTTCACGGCATCATCTTTCAGGATTTGAAACAGCTCAACTGGAATTCCATCACCTCCACTAGCTTTGTTTGTAGTGATGTTTTCTAAGGCCCACTTGACTTCACATTCCAGGATGTCTGGCTCTAGGTGAGTGATCATACCATCGTGATTATCTCAGTCGTGAAGATCTTTTTTGCACAGTTCTTCTGTGCATTCTTGCCACCTCGTCTTAATATCTTTTGCTTCTGTTAGGTCCATAGCATTTCTGTCCTTTATCGAGCCCATCTTTGCATGAAATGTTCCCTTGGTATCTCTAATTTTCTTGAAGAGATCTCTAGTCTTTCCCATTCTGTTCTTTTCCTCTATTTCTTTGCATTGATCGCTGAAGAAGGCTTTCTTATCTCTCCTTGCTAGTCTTTTGAACTCTGCATTCAGATAGTTATATCTTTCCTTTTTTCCTTTGCTTTTTCACTTCTCTTCTTTTCACAGCTATATTAAGGCCTCCCCATACAGCCATTTTGCTTTTTTGCATTTCTTTTCCTGATCTGCTTTAGCTCTTTTTATTTCATACTTGAACTTCTATGCTGTTGTTGATTTTTATACTTATTCTACTAAGATCCTTCTTTATTTTATTGATACCGTATAATTTTACATGGTGATCCTTCCTGTTCTCATTAGATATCTTAAATAAATGCTTGTTTGGGTATAAACAGTTTCCTAACCTATTGATTTATATTTTCTCCTCTCCTTGGTTATTTGATCATGATCTTTTGTATATGTATGTAAATATAAAATATATACACTGATAAGGGCTTATTATTATTAAAATAATAATTGTACGTTTTATGTTTTTTCTAACTTGCTAGCTTTTCAAGCTATAGTTCTGTTATCTATATCGTCAGAATGTAAGGCCTTTTTTAATGATTGCATTTTGTATGTGTGTGTGTTTTCCAGCTCACTCATGTGACTGCACTGAAATCTAAAGATCTGAAAGGTATGTACCAATATGAAAAACATTGTTTTCATTTCATGATTAGCATAATGAATTTTCTTATCCATTTTAATGTACTCTTTTGACCTTAATATAATACTCAGTTATATAAATGTAATGTTATAGATGCAAAGGCTTTACATATAATACTTGTCAAATATATGTGTTATGTGTATAGAAAGCATGAGTTTTTACTTTTATGAGTTTTCTTAGCTTAATGATCAAAAATCTTTATTATTTTGTACCTACCAATCTTTCCACTCATTCTTAAGCATTACCGAGGATAAGAGTGTATCAACTATAGAATCTAGCTCTATATAGGTGTTTGAACTAGCTCTGGCATTTATCATCTATGACCTCCATCTTTGTGTTTAACCATTACGTGCTTCACTTTCTTCAATGGATTATAAAATGCCTTTGTAATTCCCACTTTGCTTTCTGCCCCGTACAACTTAATAGTGTATGGCATTCATCTCAGCCTCAATATGTCCTTTTTAACTCTTTATTTTTGCACATCTCTTATCTCTTTCACCAGAATGTAAACCTCTCAAGGGTGTAAAAATGTTTTTATATTCCCTGAAAAATTTATAATAAGTGGTTATAGTAGGTATTCATTAAATGTTTATCTGCAGTTAGGATAACAGGATAGTTGTAATGCCTTTATAAAGACATTGTGAGGTGCCCAAAACTCCAGAGATAACCCCGGAGCATAAATATGACTTTGCAAGCTTGTAAATGTTTCATAACTATTATAGTAAAGTGAATTTACTTTTCACTTATTTTACCGGAAAATTTTATATGACTTAGTTTTTGAATTTGCATTGCACAGGATTAGTTACTTGTTGGTTTTGTTTTACTTTTTGTTTATTGGAGAGGTTTAAATCTTCATAGAAAAATTTTTTCTCTAGAAAAAAGTTCTGTGTACCTTGAGATAATTGATTTTGGATTAAATGATAATGCTAACAAAGACACAATGGCACTTGTAGAATCTCTTAATTTTAAGTTGCTATTTGAAGTAGAAGTATTAGCAAGACTCAGTTCAGTTCAGTTCATTCACTCAGTTGTGTTTGACTCTTTGCGACTCCATGAATCACAGCACACCAGGCCTCCCTGTCCATCACCAAGTCCCAGAGTTCACTCAAATTCATGTCCACCCAGTCGGTGAAGCCATCCAGCCATCTCATCCTCTGTCGTCCCCTTCTCCTCCTGCCCCCAATCCCTCCCAGCATCTGGGTCTTTTCCAGTGAGTCAGGTCTTCACATGAGGTGCCCAAAGCATTGGAGTTTCAGCTTTAGCATCAGTCCTTTGAATGAACACCCAGGACTGATCTCCTTTAGGATGCACTGGTTGGATCTCTTTGCAGTCCGTGGGACTCTCAGGAGACTTCTCCAACACCACAGTTCAAAAGCATCAATTCTTCAGCACTCAGCTTTCTTCACAGTCCACCTGTCACATCCATACATCACCACTGGAAAAGCCATACCTTTGACTAGACAAATCTTGTTGGCAAAGTAATATCTCTGCTTTTCAATATGCTATCTGGGTTGGTCATAAAGTTTCTTCCAAGGAGTAAGCATCTTTTAATTTCCTGGCTGCAGTCACCATCTGCAGTGATTTATGGAGCCACTAAAAATAGTCTGGCACTGTTTCCACTGTTTCCCCATCTATTTGCCATGAATCTATGGGACCAGATGCCATGATCTTCGTTTTCTGAATGTTGAGCTTTAAGCCAACATTTTCACTGTCCTCTTTCACATTCATCAGGAAGCGTTTTAGTTCCTCTTCACTTTCTGCCATAAGGGTGGTGTCATCTGTATATCTGAGGTTATTGATATTTCTCCCAATATTTCTGATTTTCTGGCAATCTTGATTCCAGCTTGTGCTTCTTCCAACCCAGCGTTCTCATGATATACTCTGCATAGAAGTTAAATAAACAGGGTGACAATATACAGCCTTGATGTACTCCTTTTCTTATTTGGAACCAGTCTCTTGTTCCATGTCCAGTTCTAACTGTTGCTTCCTGACCTGCATATAGGTTTCTCAAGAGGCAGGTCAGGTGGTTTGGTATTCCCATCTCTTTCAGAATTTTCCAGAGTTTATTGTGATCCACACAGTCTAAGGCTTTGGCATAGTCAATGAAGTAGAAATAGATGTTTTTCTGGGACTCTCTTGCTTTTTCCATGATCCAGTGGATATTGTCAATTTGATCTCTGGTTCCTCTGCCTTTTGTAAAACCAACTTGAACATCTGGAAGTTTGCAGTTCATGTATTTTTGAAGTCTGGCTTGGAGAATTTTGAGCAGTACTTTACATAGCCCTTAATCTAAATGAGATATAAAAAATAATTGCTTGCAACTTCTTTTTATAAAGTATAATTTTATAAGAAAATAATGACTGTTGAGGTCATAAACTTAGATGTTCCTATTAAATGTTGTAAAGTGGTCTTCATAAAGGATGCTTATTTTGAAAATGGGGTTTTATTGGTTAAAATTACTAAATACAAGAGCCTTCAAAAGTACTGTGTTGGAAGGATCTCATAACTACTTCCTTAAGAATTTAGGGGAAGGTCTTAGTGATCAAGTGGCATTAATCTACTGAGTTTTTATAATTTGAAATTTCAGAATCTATGGTTGAAGAAGAAAATTCCTTTTCTGAAAATCAGCCATTTCCTTCTCTTAAGATGGTAAGTTCTTTTGATAAACTTAGCGTAATGCTATCATTAATTCTTTTATATCTGAATAATTTATTTTGGTCTTTTAAATGGGCACTAAAAAGGCTATGTAATCTAAACTAGTGTTTGGTGCTTTTTAGAGAAGATACATTCTATTGTATTTGTGTACCTTTTTTAATGAGAAACTGATTTGCTCAGATGAATACATTTCCTACATCAATGGATTAATTAGGAGAACAGAAAATTCACTTATTTCTGTATATAAACAGAGAGGAAAGGGCATAGAAAGGGGGTACAGGGGAAGTGTGACGATGGGAGAGGCATTTTTACAAAATTTAAGGCTGGACTTTGGCTTTTAGAGAGAAATTCTCTAACCAAAGAATATAGGTACCCTGGCTACTTAAAATGAGATACAAATTTCAAGAATTCACTCTGAAAAAGTGTAACAAAAATTCACGTGAAGATTTGAAACTAGATACAATTCATAGAGGAATTCCTTTGACAGGCAGGTCATATACCCTCTTTGATCATGCTGAATCTCCTTTTGTTCTTGTTGGCTCCATTTCCTAATTGTCCTGTTCTCCACTGTATTTCTGGTGATGTGTCAACTACACTAGTTTTCTTAGGCAAAAAATAGGTAATACCAGTTTATCATGACTAGTTACCCTCTAAAAGGATGCTACAAAAAGCCCCTATAGTAGTCGTTGTCTTAGTGCCCTTGGAGAAGGCAATGGCACCCCACTCCAGTACTCTTGCCTAGAAAATCCCATGGATGGAGGAGCCTGGTGGGCTGCAGTCCATGGGGTCGCTAAGAGTCTGACATGACTGAGCGACTTCACTTTCACTTTTCACTTTCCTGCATTGGAGAAGGAAAAGGCAACCCACTCCAGTGTTCTTGCCTGGAGAATCTCAGGGCCAGGGGAGCCTGGTGCGCTGCCGTCCGTCTATGAGAGTCGGACACGACTAAAACGACTTAGCAGCAGCAGCAGCACCAGTAGTGCCTTTAGGTCATGGTTTGAATAATTTTTCAGATATTTATGAAGCCTAGCTAAGTCATTCTTTCTAGCCCAAAATTCTGAAATCATTTGGTTCTTAGAAATTTCATGATTTCTGGACATGATTTCAGAGAAGAGAAAAACAGATTTTTAAAAATTGTGTTTCAAAACGTTGTCCTTTTCTGATTGTGCATTAGTCCAGTAAAAATATGGCATATATATTAAGTAAGGCCAAACATATCATAGAACAAAGTAAAAAACCCCACAGGAGATTGAGTACAGCTTGTTTTAGGTATTGCACTTTTCATGCAGCTGGTTAATGCAGACCGGGGCTATATCCAAGGTCACCAGAATTCCAGGCTATATTCTTATTCTGTTAGCATTCTTTTACTTGCTATTATAAAATGAAATACCATATATACTACCCATGTTAAGTGGTTTCTAAAGTTTGAAATAAATTGTTCTAAATTAATTTTCTGCTTTAGCTTGCTTGAGTATTTGACAAAACAAATTGGTGTTTGAATAAACAAACCAGCTGCTTGTAGGTTAGTAAACAAGCTTCATATTTTATTTTTAAAAAAATTTGGCTATGCTGGGTTTTCATTGCATCCCCTGCACTTTCTCAAATTGCACCACAGGGGCATTTCATTGAGGTATGCAGGCTTCTCTAATAACTGTAGAGCATGCAGGCTCAATAGTTCTCTAGTTGCTCCATGGCATGTGGGAAATTAGTTTCCTGACCAGCAATCGAACCCACATTCCTTACATTGGAAGGCAGATTCTTAACCGATGGACCACCAGAGAAGTCTCAAGCTTCATATTTTAGATTATATTTTCTAGTTAAGCCAGGCCAAGTGGTATTATTGCATAGTGTCTAGATAATTTAGATATATTGGTACTGTTATTTATATAGATAAAGACTTTTTTATTTATGCACATCTTTCACTTTGGAGATAACATCTTTCCAGGGAGTTATCACTGTGGTACAAGTTAAGTTTCACCATCTTCAAAACAAAGCTGGAAATTATGTTCTTTTGTATAACTATATCTTAGCAGATTGACATGCCTGGACGCAATTCAGAAAATATGACAGATGTCTTTTTAAATTCATGAGGCTGCTTGTCTGTTATTACTGCTCACTTTAGTTGTTCAGTACTAATGGTGAAAAGGATTTTAGGTTATGGATCATCTCAATGGTTAGTAGTAATCAATTACCACATGCTAAAGACCACTGTCTTTGACTTTCTTATGCAATTTAATCATTAACCTGGTTGTCAGTTTGAGTATAAGAAAAGATAGTGGTTTTTACCAACACACAAAGTGCTTTATCCTTACTAGTGATATGTTTTTTACAGATTGCTTTTTGTAATAAATTTGTTTTTCTTTTTTCCCTCTTATTCTACCATTCATCTCACCAAAAATGAAACAAAATTTACCACCAACAAACGCAACTCTAGGTTTTAGAATCTTTGCCAGAAGATGTAGGGTTTAACATAGAAATTAAATGGATCTGCCAACAAAGGGTAAGCCATTCTCTATGTGACCCATTCTTCTTTCCTCCCTCTAATTTCTTTAAATGCATTGATTCTTATGTCTTTGTTTTAGTGGAATATGTGAAACTGAAATCTTATGGCTTCTTCCAGCAGGCACAGTGCTTGTTAGATCTTTTAAATAAAGCATAATATACACTTATTTGAGTTCTTAAAAGTAGTTATGGAGTGGGCAGCCTTTCCCATCTCCAGGGGATCTTCCCAACCCTGAGATTGAATCCAAGTCTTCAGATTGCAGGCAGATTCTTTACCAGCTGAGCTACCAGGGAAGCCCAAGAATACTGGAGTGGATAGCCTATCCCTTCTCAGGGGATGTTCCCGACCCAGGAATCAAACCATGATCTTCTGCATTGGAGGCGGATTCTTTACCAACTGAGCTATCAGTTATGATGAAGCCCAGTTATGATTACATTATAGTAGAAAATCCAGTTTACATGCCTCTCATGCTTACAGTAATATGGGCAATTTCTGGGACTTGTAAAAGGAACAGTGAGAAATCTAACCACTCAGAACTTTGTAAATGATTAGTTTTTGGTTTTTACCCCATCTCAATATTTACTTTAAATGATTGTCTAAGCAGCTTTCTGTTAAGTGGCAATAGCTAGTAGTAATTTGGAAAGAAATTTCTGCACACGTGTCTAAAATTTAGTCATTCTTTTGTTCAATAAAGAATTATTTATTGAAAAGCTGCTACTGTGCTTAAATGGTGAAAAAGAGCTTTGACTTTGTGGAACCTTGTAGTGTTCTACCCAGGAAAACAACTAACTCTTGGATGTATCAGATGGGGCTGCATGCTAAGAGTGCTGGTTGGGGTGGGGGGCATTGGAAGTAGTTAATCCAGGCACTCTTGGTATTTGTTTTGGTCAGAATAATCAAAACTGTCCTGAAAGCATGTCTTTTACATCGCTATTTATGATAAGCTGGTCCCGGCTAACCTGTTTTTCTTAGTACTTGATTTTTAGTTTCAGAGCTTTTAACTGTCATGACTAACATTTTAAATTTTTAGTATTTGGTTATCAACAGGGCTCTTAGTATTTTACCTATATTTAGAAAATTTGTTTTTGAGGGTACTTAATATGCTTAAGACTCAAGAATGAGATTTTTAACTGGTAATTCTTAATTACCAGGGATTTTTGGATAGTGAGTTAACAAATCAAGTGGAGTCTCTTTATTCACTTACAGTTTATGAAAATTATAAAAATACTTTAAAGTCATAGTACATTGCATATTTCTAGAATTTTAGCTTTTATTTTGTTAAACTTCATTAAAGCAAAAGTCAGTTTATATTATAATCACTTTGTATGTAAGTATCTATACCTAATTATAATAATTCACATAGACCTTTGCTTTCCTTATCTGTAAAATACTAATTGGACTATTCTCAAGAATTTTTCTTAGTACTGTGATTCTAGGGGTATTTAATGACTTTCGTTTTCCTATTCTTCCATAGGATGGAATATGGGATGGTAACTTATCAACATATTTTGATATGAATCTGTTTTTGGATATAATTTTAAAAACTGTTTTAGAAAATTCTGGGAAGAGGAGAATAGTATTTTCTTCATTTGATGCAGATATTTGCACAATGTAAGTAGTTTTTTTCTCCTATATACTTAGCCTATAGCTAGGATTTAGAGTAGGACTACTGCAGTAGGAGATAAGGAAGTTTTCAGCCTTCACCTTTGATTTGTCTTCTGTAATGCATTTTATATATTCCCTACATGAACTCCTTATTACCAAATTCAGACTCAAATTGAAGAAAGTAGGGAAAACCACTAGACCAGACCATTCAGGTATGACATAAATCAAATCCCTTATGATTATACAGTGGAAGTGAGAAATAGATTTAAGGGCCTAGATCTGATAGATAGAGTGCCTGATGAACTATGGAATGAGGTTCGTGACATAGTACAGGAGACAGGGATCAAGACCATCCCCATGGAAAAGAAATGCAAAAAAGCAAAATGGCTGTCTGGGGAGGCCGTACTAATAGCTGTGAAAAGCAAAGGAGAAAAGGAAATATATAAGCATCTGAATGCAGAGTTCCAAAGAATAGCAAGAAGAGATAAAGCCTTCTTCAGCAATCAATGCAAAGAAATAGAGGAAAAGAACAGAATGGGAAAGACTAGAGATCTCTTCAAGAAAATTAGAGATACCAAAGGAACATTTCATGCAAAGATGGGCTCCATAAAGGACAGAAATGCTTGTGGACCCAACAGAAGCAGAAGATATTAAGAAGAGGTGGCAAGAATACACAGAACTGTACAAAAAAGATCTTCACGACCCAGATAATCACGATGGTGTCATCACTCTTCTAAAGCCAGACATCCTGGAATGTGAAGTCAAGTGGGCCTTAGAAAACATCACTACAAACAAAGCTAGTGGAGGTGATGGAATTCCAGTTGAGCTATTTCAAATCCTCAAAGATGATGCTGTGAAAGTGCTGCACTCAATATGCCAACAAATTTGGAAAACTCAGGAGTAGCCACAGGACTGGAAAAGGTCAGTTTTCATTCCAGTCCCAAAGAATGCTCAAGCTACTGTACAATTGCACTCATCTCACATACTAGTAAAGTAATGCTTAAAATTCTCCAAGCCAGGCTTCAGCAATACGTGAACCATGAACTTCCTGATTTTCAAGCTGGTTTTAGAAAAGGCAGATGAACCAGAGATCAAATTGCCAACATCCACTGGATCATGGAAAAAGCAAGAGAGTTCCAGAAAAACATATATTTCTGTTTTATTGACTATGCCAAAGCCTTTGACTGTGTGGATCACAATAAACTGTGGAAAATTCTGAAAGAGATGGGAATACCAGACCACCTGACCTGCCTCTTGAGAAATCTGTATGCAGGTCAGGAAGCAACAGTTAGAACTGGACATGGAACAGCAGACTGGTTCCAAATAGGAAAAGGAGTACATTAAGGCTGTATATTGTCACCCTGTTTATTTAACTTCTATGCAGAGTACATCATGATAAACGCAGGACTGGAAGAAGCACAAGCTGGAATCAAGATTGCTGGGAGAAATATCAATAACCTCAGATATGCAGATGACACCACTCTTACGGCAGAAAGTGAAGAGGAACTAAAAATTAGCCTCTTGATTAAAGTGAAAAAGGAGAGTGAAAAGTCGCTCCAAAATCGCTGCAGATGGTGACTGCAGCCATGAAATTAAAAGACGTTTACTCCTTGGAAAAAAGTTATGACCAACCTAGACAGCATATTCAAAAGCAGAGACATTACTTTGCTGACTAAGGTCCGTCTAGTCAAGGCTATGGTTTTTCCAGTAATCATGTATGGATGTGAGAGTTAGACTGTGAAGGAAGCTGAGCACCAAAGAATTGATACTTTTGAACTGTGGTGTTGGAGAAGACTCTTGAGAGTCCCTTGGACTGCAAGGAGATCCAACCAGTCCATTCTGAAGGAGATCAACCCTGGGATTTCTTTGGAAGGAATGATGCTAAAGCTGAAACTCCACTACTTTGGCCACCTCATGAGAAGAGTTGACTCATTGTAAAAGACTCTGATGCTGGGAGGGATTTGGGGCAGGAGGAGAAGGGGACAAGAGGATGAGATGGCTGGATGGTATCACTGACTCCATGGACGTGAGTCTGAGTGAACTCCGGGCGTTGGTGATGGACAGGGAGGCCTGGCGTGCTGCGATTCATGGGGTTGCAAAGAGTCGGACACGACTAAGCGACTGAACTGAACTGAGATGCCTTGTACACCACTGGGTTGGAGTAACTCACACCATGTTTCATTTTACAGACATATGATATCCTCCTTACAGAATTGTAATCCTTTAGGTGCTTTCTTTTTGCCCATTTCTGAGAGCATTTTAATTCTTATATAGAATAATTTAATTTTTTCTTTTTTTTAACTTATAGGCACTATATGTTAATGTTTGTTATACCTCTGTAACGAGTATGCCTTTAATTTCTTTTTGTTCACAATTTTAGTATTTTCTCAAATTTGAGATCAATATGTTATGGTTATCTGCCCAGTTAAAAATATTTTTAAAATTGTCTTTTTTTAGGGTTCGGCAAAAGCAGAACAAATATCCCATATTATTTTTGACTCAGGGGAAATCTGATATTTACCCTGAACTCATGGACCTCAGATCTCGGACAACCCCCATTGCAATGAGCTTTGCACAATTTGAAAATCTACTGGTAATCTATGCTTGAATTTTTTAATATTTAGTTTTTGAAAAATGTTTTAGAGTAATAGTAAGTAAAATTATATATTACTTTAACATCTGAGTGGTTAGTTTTGACTTATGTATAATGAGCAGACAGCTCTACGTAAAATGAGAATATTAAATTACCCACTGAAAAGCAGTTAAATGACCACTACTGACAACAATTTTTTTGCAGGCCTAGGTTAAGTATGTTTTGTAGTTTAGTGTTATGAGTGGGTTTTGTGAATCATCTAACCTGGTTTGATTTATTAAATTGTAAGAAATTCTAACGTTTTCCTTCCCTGTCCATTCTACTTTACAGAATACTAATATAGAGTATGACCATTTTAATTTGTAGTTAATGTCACTTTTTCATTAGTAACTTATTTTTCGTCTTTTAGGGATAAATGCACATACTGAAGACCTACTCAGAAATCCGTCCTATATTCAAGAAGCAAAAGCTAAGGGACTGGTCATATTCTGCTGGGGCGATGATACCAACGATCCTGAAAACAGAAAGAAGTTAAAGGAATTTGGAGTTAATGGTCTAATTTATGATAGGTATTTGTTTTTTATGAAAAATTTTCATGGATTGTTAGAGGAAAAGTAGTATAATTATCTTAACATTTATTTGTCAGTGAAATTTTTCAAAACTTTGGGGTATACCACAGTCACTTGGGAAGTTTGTTAAAAATTCAGATTGCTCACTAACCTAGATTTATTGAATCATCTTGCAGTTGGAGGTGGCTGTTTGCCCTAAACCTGTTCTCTGTCTGTATGAACTTTGTTGGTGGTCTCATCCAGTTCTGTGGCTTTTCATGCTTTGTACATCCCCCAAAATTAATATTTATCTCTAAGTCAGTCCTTTCCCTCCATGAGGGCAAGGCTTTGCCTGTTTTGTTCATTTTGGTATTGCCAGTTATTGGAACAATACAATAGCTTAAATAATTTGTTTTTAAATAAATTTGCTCGTTGTTTAAAATGTAAGTCTGAGATCTCTGAGAGATGACAAGGTTGCTTAGTATAAAAAATCTGGGGTTAGAAGGTTTGCTCTGCTTAGTGGTTTTAGTGGGCTTACTATTACTTGAGCAACATCAAGTAAGTGATAAAATTTGTTACCAGACCTGCTTTAAAAAAATACAGTCCTTGGATTTAGTTCATATTGCTGTTTGTTCTATAAAGTTATATTGCTTGCTTAATAAAGCTTTCCCCACCCCCGCTATCAGTCTTGTCTTAAAACTACAACCCAGATAATGCCTGCCTTTTAACGTATTTGGCTAATATTTCTTTAAGCTGCATACTTCATTATTCTTTCTACTAGATGTTTCCATCTAATTAAAGGAAAATTAAAAATTTTAAGTTGTAATATGATGGAAGTCTTTATTTAGCAAATTTTGAGGGAATATTTCTTTGAGGAGGAGGAAGGAATGATGGCAAACATTTTCAGTTAAGAAAAGTATATTGTGAGATTATACCATGCACAGCTGTTGTAGAGTATAGAAATTTTAGTCAGATCCTTCATCTAAAGGGCCCTACTTGGTTGTAGCAAACACTGACCTTGCAAGGAAAACAGAAAGATACTGTGTGATATATATAAAAAGCCAAACAGAGTGAGTGCTTCCTGGCACAGGGTCAACAAAAATAATTTTAAAGAGGAAGCAAGAGATAGATTTGAGCGTGGGTGGTGGTGGTTAAATTTGCTGTGACAGATTTTGCATTTTAGGCAGAGGTGGGAGCAGGCACCAGGGCCGGACTGTGTTGAGGGTGTGTGTGGAGGATGTTGAGGTGACCCAGCACTGGGCTTCTGCTTGGGCCCAATGAGAGGTGAGATGTGGACTGGATTAGAGTCAATTTTTATTATTCTTGGAAGTTTTTTCTTATTTTTTAAAGAATTTTAGTCAAAGTATCACATGTATGTATATAATCAACCATACTTATATATATGAACTACATATATATGTGTCTTCTGTGTGTGTGTGTGTGTGTGTGTGTGTGTGTGTGTGTGTGTGTGTGTATACGTACGTATTTCAAATAGTTGAAGACTAATAATAAAAACTTAACAGTCCTGGGAATTCCTCGCACTCTATGGTTAGAAGTTAGTGCTTTCATTGCCAGTGACTTAAGTTCAGTTCCTGGTTGGGCAACTAAGATTGAGGTGCAACCAAGAAAAACCTAGCAGTGTTTCCTGTCTCTTTCATTGTCCTTGAGTTCCTGTGTAAATTGTTTTTTTTTTTTTTTAATTGTTTTTAAAATTGTTTTTTATGGTATTTAAGTTGCTTATTGCTATTATTTTTTCATGATCAAATTTAGACATATTGAAGATCTAAATGATTCAGAATCTTTGTTTCATTTTACCTGGGGGAAAATTGTGATGTGTTTTTAATTTGTCAAAGCCAATTCTATTTTTACAAAGGCATTAACACAGATTTTAGTTTAATCATGGTTTTGTGATTTATTATCTTATACAAGCTGCTATCCTTAATTTACTGATATTTGGAATTTCTGCATTTGTAGTAATGACTAAGATGGCCTTTAATTTACCTTTATCAGATGATTGTCTAATTTTGACATGAGGATAATACTCGCCTCCTCTTTGTATACTGTGCCTGCTCAAATTATTTAAAATAATTCAATAACAGAACCGACTTTTAAAGAACATTATTATTAGATATGAACTCCTTGTGTGCCCCTCTCTAATTATATTCCCTTATTCCCTCCCTCAGATATAATTGATTATCAGATTATTCTCTTAAAATTTTTTAAATTCTTAGCAGCAACAGACAGTATAACATTTAGTTTTTCATGGCTTTAAAATTTATTTGTACTCTTTCCTACTTGTTACATTCTTAAAGTCAACCCATTTGTTGCATGTTATGATATGTTTCTCTTCATGGCTCTATGATTCTACCACAGTTTATTCTACTATTGGAGAATGTTGAGGTGGTTGCCAAAGTTTGGTGTTACACTGTTTGTTGTAAATATTGTTGACCAGGTTATATGTGTAAGTTTCTTTAGGGCAATGACTTACTTAAACCTGTTGACCCCAAACCCAGTTTCAAATGCATTTTACATAGCAACCTAGTTAACATGTCGACATTTAATCTACAAGTGTGTACCTGAAACTATTAAATAAGTTTAAAAGATAATGGTCCCTGAATATTTATGTATGTGTGCTTTTTAAATGATTGTGCCATTGGCTTGCACCTTTTCTATGTTAGTTTTAACTTTCTGGATTAATTTTGTGACCTGCTGGGTCTCTAGCTCAGTATAAGGCATTTGTCTGTGGATTAGGCATTGGAAGTATAATAGGAATATGGCCACATGGAGTGGGCTGTTCTGTGCTTGTTCTGTGCTCACTGGAGCTTCCTAAGAGTTCTCAGGAGTAGGCCAGCCCAAAATAAACCTGTCAAGTAGAGTGGAATCTCAATCAACAAATGTTAAATGGTTCAGGGCATTCTGTAGGTTTCAAAGCTACAGGGGCTCTTTTGAGTGCTAGCCCACAGCAAGCCTGTCCATCCAGACAGTTTTCTTCAGTAACATTGCTTGACTCCTTTGGGTACAACTGCCATGGTGAGCAATAGTTCTTAGGTCAGAGCTCCTGTTTCCTGTAGCCCATATCTTTTCTCTCTCGCTTTACTGTCGTATTTATCGAACATATAGTTCAGTATCTTCTTGAGAAAGGAGGATGGAAAGTCTGAAAACTTGGATGTCTGGATGTGGCCGGGCATGAAATTCTATGTTAGAAATCATTGTTTAAAAGACTTTTAAAAGCATTTCTCCATAATCTTCACAATTCTATTGTGCTATTAAGAAATGTGAAACCATGTTGATTCCTACTCCCTCACATATGATTTGTTTGTTTCCTGAAGTCAAGAATCTTCGCTTTTGTCTTTAGTGTTCTACATTTTCAGAAAGATGGTCTTGTGGGACTGGTTTTACCCATGTGCTAGGTACTTGGTATCCCTTTTGTTTTTCTTTACAGAAATCCTTTCATTTGTATATTATATACTCTTCGACCAGATTTAAATTCTTAGCTTTTTTCCTATTTTATCTTTGTCTTTTTGTTCTACTTTCAGAGATTTCCTCAACCTTGTGTCCGCTGATCCTGTTGAGTTTTTCATATCTGCTGTTGTGCTTTTAATTTTCAAGAACTGTCTTTTTCCTCTGAATGCTCTTTTTTCTATATGTATTTTAAAAATTCTGTTCTCATTTGATGAAATTACTATTTATCTGAAATCATTAAGGATCACTTACAAAATTATTTTTTCTTCTCTTGCTCACTATCTTACATGTTAGAAGCTTTCCTCAGACATTTAGAAATCCTTGGTTAAGGAATTGGAATCTAAAAAGCTTGTTGGAAACTCTTGAGTGTATGAATATGGCTTGTGAAATCTTTCTGTGGAGTAATCTGTGTGACTCCTTTGGTCATACATCTATCATTAGATTAAAAACTTTGCTTTTTGATTGGTCAGATTCTTCATAGAAGACTGTAATATATTGTACTTAGAGGATACATGTCTGGCTGCTCAGTTTCCTGGAGTCAAGTGAGGAAAGAGAGATGGGTGAAGAAGGGCAGGTCTCTAATGTTTAGAATTTGTTGTATTTGTACCATCTCTAATTTTCCCTAATGCTGATGGCTATTTCATAAAATGTCTCAGACTCTCTCATGTAGTCTTCTCCTTCATTCAACCTGGACCAAGTAGGGCAGGGGCAGCCTCCACAGCAGGGGGTTAAATGGAAGGGGGAACCACTTGCTACTGCTCAACCTTCACCCCATCCTCTCGTCTTTGAGCCCCTTCCTCCCCCCACCAAGTTCCGGAGGAGTTTGGGCTACTTTTAATGCACCCTTTTCATTTTTTCAACTACTAGCTTGTGGTTTGGACTTTTCTATTCTGCTAATTGAAGTACTTTATTACTTATCCATCTGTTTTCCAGCTTGCAAAATTTTGTTGCTCTGTCTCTGGTTTTTCTCATATTTAGTGAATTTTCTCTCAATATCCGTATTTTATTTCTAACAGGATATAGGGAATGAACTTAGATGCTTCTATTCAGTCTGATAACTTGATCCAGAGATCACTTTTCATTATTTTATACATGCCTTTAATTAAGTCTTTGTGTTAGAATAGTGAAATATTTCATAAAATCAATACTTGAAAAATCTTGTATAAGAAAATTCTCCCTATTCTGATGCCATAGCAGTTTCCCAGGTGGCTCAGTGGTAGAGAATCCACCTGCCAATGTAAGAGACGCAGGAGATTTGGGTTCAGTCCCTGGGTTGGGAAGATCCCCTGGAGGACAGTATTCTTGCCTGGAAAATCCCATGGACAGAGGAGCCTGGCAGGCTACACAGTCCATGGTGTTGCAAAGAGTCTGAGCACTGCTGAGTGGCTTGATGTCATAAAGAGTTAGTGCCTCACGTAAATTGTCTGGGTTTTTACATTTAAATAGTGAAAGGCCTGCCTTGCTGTGCTGGTGGGCAATGCTAGTACCATTAGTGTCACTTGGGGCTCTCAACTCTAGGTGCATCTGTTAGTACTACATAGCTTTAGCATAATTTTCACACTGCTGAGTCTTTTCTTTCTTTTTTTTTTTTAAAAATTTTAATTTAATCTTAATCTTTTGGCTGCATCATGTGGCATGTGGGATCTTAGTTCCCCAACCAGGGCTGGAACTCATGTACCCTGCAGTGGAAATGTGGGTTCTTAACTGCAGAACTGCCAGGGAAGTCCCGAGCAGTCCTTTTCATCTTGATCTTCAGTTGCTTGCAGTCAGAATCAGGTATGAATTCCAACTCTACCTTGTAGTAACTTCCCATCTGTCAGATAAGGCATTGCTGATTGGAGAAAAGATGCTGGAAGAATCAATAGTAAGCTGCAGATTTCATTTTCTGATTCAATTTATAATCAGCTCTTTTGCTTCAGGGTTGCAAAAAGGCAGTGAGTAGACTGGAAGAAGAGAAATGTTTTTAAATAAAACTGATGCTTATATCTTTTAAAGAAAAAAATTAAGACTTTGTAGTATAGGTGTTCTAGGCATTCTGTAGGTTGTGAGATCCTAAGTAAGCCATAAAGTTACCTATTTTATGTTCTGTGTTTGTCTCATCATAGGATATATGATTGGATGCCTGAACAGCCAAATATATTCCAAGTGGAGCAGTTGGAACGCCTGAAGCAAGAATTACCAGAGCTTAAGAGCTGTTTGTGTCCTACTGTTAGCCGCTTTGTTCCCTCATCTTTGTGTGGGGAGCCTGACATTCTTGTGGATGCCAATGGCATTGATAATGTGGAGAGTGCTTAGCGTTTACTGGGTGGAGACCATTTGGGGCATGCACCGCTATTCTGGGTATTCACTTTTCATCACTAAGCACTGTTTATGCCTTTTAGGTTTTCAGTCCAATGAAGCAATAATGAAGTATTTTCTATTTCATTATGGTTCTTGCTAGAATTTCAAGTATGCTATTTAAATCACTTGGCCAGGTATAATTACCAGTCAATCTCTTTACAATGAGAATATTTATTGGTTGGTAAATACTTTAAATATGTAAATGTATAATGTTAAACATAGAATTTTGGAATTAGCTATATAAATATCTCATATTTACACTTACTACAGCGTTTTATTTGATCAGGTCAGAAATACTTAGCACTAGAAGACCATGACTATGCATAATTATACCTGACCATGGGAAAAATAAGTACCTCAAATGCATGTATTTGCACTGGTGATTCCAACTGCACAAATCTTTGTGCCATCTGTATGTATAATGTATTTTTCACATGAATTGACATGCACACCATTTTCATTCAGTATGAACCTTGAGGCTGCTGCCATTTTCCCATTTAACAAAACCAATACCTGTGTAAATAGCCTAAAGGTGATCCTTGAAAACTTGTTTCATAAATCTTTCAGAAGTTATTTTGCATAAATATTAAAATTCCAAAAAGCTGCAGGGTAACTTAATGTACAAAATATTACAAGTATGGATTGCAGACTTCATACAATAGATGATAATGTATGAATTCTATTGAATGCATGCTTTCTGTTTTAAGCATGAGACTATACACGTTTACTGTAAGTCCTTGCATCTGTGGTGCTAGGTGAGTGTGAAAAGATGTCAAGGACTGAAAAAATATTTTGTTGCCTAAAAAAAGGGGAAAAAAAAGTTGTCTGTAGGCATGTTAAATATGCTTAAGTGTGTCTCTCACTACCTATTACACACCATTGCTTTGTGGATTTGTTTTATGTGTGTGTTGTACAGTAGATAAAACCCTGTGCAAAAAATAAATGTCCTGAATTCTCATTGGTATTCTTTATTGATTAATGAATATCATGCATGTAATTTATTTAGAAATGTAGAAGATTCTACTGTATGTGTATGCGTATTATTAGGATTATGCAAAAGTTTCTTTCATTAGAAGCAGATTGTTTTGGCATAACTAACTTATGAGTGAATGTTAAATAAAATACACAGATTTATTTTCTTCATTATAAAATGAAATTTCAAGATGTTACTTGTGTAGAATTGGTCCTTTACTATTATTATGAGATATTGAATTTAGTGTCCACCCTGAAAGGATGGCTTATTTGCATACAGCTTTTACTTCATGTAGGCAGTTTATTCATTACTGATATGATTTGGTAGTAACTCAGAACCTAAAACTTGGGTTGTATGTTGTATCTTTACTTTTCTAAGCTGAGTAATGCAGTTTTGGTCAAATCTTAATTGTGTGAAGATAGGCTTTAAAATCCTATGGTACTGTGTTTGTAACACTGATATTTAATGGAAAATAGTTTAGGAAATAGTTTTCTGCAGGGATTTTATATACTTTTCTCATGTTGAAAGAGATTTTGCAACACTTTGTGTAGAAATTAACTTGGTGTGAATTAGGCACTTTTAGAAAACTTCTGAAAAAGAGTGACTTTTTTTGACCTACAGACCTGGTATAATACAGTTACCATTACTTTATGATAACTTGATTAGCCATATGTGTATTTGTAGTCCTGTTTGTTTGCTCCTCCCCTGTGCCTTTTAGTTCCAGCTCCATTTTGAAGACTTGCAGATCATGAATAGAAAGAAGAGGAACAGGAAAGGAAGTGATACAGGGGTCAGTTTCCTCAACAGTATAATTTGCTGAGTAGAGCTTACAGCCACTGCTTGTGACAATGACAGAACCTCACTGCTCACTTTCTCCTGTCTCTTTCTGACCTTATAAACACCAGGGTTAGTAGATGATTAACTCATAGCTAGCAGTAGTTTCCCTTTTATAGGACTAAGTCCTGGCTTCCATATCACTAGCTGTTGCCCCATACACTCTGCTCTAGCTACACTGTGCCTGTGTTAGGCCCTCGCCATGCCGTATTCCCACACTGCTGCCTGTCTGTAGCCATGTGCCTTGCCTGGAAGCCTTTTCTGCCCCTGATACTTTCTCCCTGCTCACACTCATTTCTCCTTTAGCCCTTCATTGACCTCTCTGCTGCACCCTTGCCAAAACTTAGGAAGGGATAAATCCACCTTTTTTTACTCCGTGGCCGAATGTTCATTCCTTGATCATGGCATGCATCATGGTACATTCTTGGTAGACACAGTTAATGTTTGCCTCCCCACACTGCAGGCTCTTCAAGGGTAGGGACATTGTTTTACAAATTTTTATTTCCATAATGCATGGGGACATAGTAGAAAAGAAGTGTTGGAATTTCGAGGATAATATAATTTGTATCAAATGTACTTTTGAGTTAAGAGATTTAATTTATTAAGAATGTAAACTTTGAGTTGGTTTACACTTTGAAAGTGAGTTGGTTTACATTTTGGCAGTTGGAATAGTTTATTAATGTCAATTTAAAATGTAGAAGTATGTTAAATTATTTTATATTTTTTGAAAATCAAGTGAAATGTTTGATAAAATGCTGCCATTGTTCTTTGATTTTTTTTCCATTATCTGGAATTATGTACTGTAACTGAATGTAAATATGAGGAACACAGTTCATTCCTGTGTCAGTGGGGCCTGAGGGCTGCCACCGCCACTGTTTACCTCTCTCCCATTGCTCCTTGTGGCATTTGTCTTTCTTCTCCCCTCCAAAGCCCATACTTAGGCCTACCTCAGCACCGCTTTCCTTGACTTCCTTCCGCGTTCAGCTCAGGTGCCACCTCCTCAAAAACCATTCCTCTGCTTTTGATCAGAATCATGATGCAAACAAGTACAGACAGCCTCTAAATCTCACAATTTTGCAGCTGGGGTGGTAAACCCTGACAAGTTAACTGACTTACTGGGTTGGGACTACAACTGTGCTTTATGACTCCTAGTCCCATGTTCTTGGACAGTGCTGCCCTCTGAATTTTTGTGGCATTTGTTAGCATATGCTTTCTTGTAGTCCCACTTTTTATGTGCCTGTTCTATTTCCCTTATAAGATTGTAAGCCCCTTAAGGGCAAGGACTTCTTTGCATTTCTAGCACTACCATAGTGTTCTATACTTAGATATGAACTAGATGAATAAATGGTGGAGACTACAATCCTAGTTTCCTAACTCAGATTGTTTCACAGTATACATATGTTTTTGTATGGTGTGCAACCACGTTGTCTGGAGTGTGTGTGCATGCATGTGCATGTATGTTGGCATATTTAAACATGGAGTTCTCACTCTACCCCCAGTTTCTTGAGGTCACTTAGTTTATGGGCTATCATAACTAATTTTCTCCTCCGTGCTGAATGAAGACAGTCATGGGAATGAGTGGCAGATAGGTAGTTTTCTCCCAGGCCTGTCGCTTTCTAGGGCAGTACACCTATATCCTGCAGTGGGTGGCTGAATCAGGTACTGCCTTGGGTAGGACTTGAATGACCTGTGGAGCCAGTGCTCATGAGTCTTGAGGGACCATCATTGTCCTTTGTTCCTTGACTCTCCACACCCTGACTGCATTCCTACCCCCCCACCCCACCCCCCACCCCCACACATTATCACTGGCTTGGTACTCTAGATTGACAGTGGAGTTCTATTTAGATTTGAATACAAGTGATTTACTCTGTTTTAGGTTTGGATCATGTACTTCTAGGGTAGAAAGAAAGTATAGATACTAGAAGTAATGTAGTATTTGGTGTTCATGAGTGGAAATTTATCAAAATAATCTCATAGTGGACATATATTGAGAAATGGATTTGAAATGTTTTAAAAGTAAGCATATGTTTAAGATCCACAAGTATGTATTGGAGGAGAGCTCATGGATTGGAACAAAGTTTTCATGAGGCTCTTAAGCCCTTGCAGAATGGGGTGATGGTCAGTTTGGGGCACAGCCTTTGTAAACTCAGAGGCCAAAGTAGTAGTATGTTCAGAGAGGATCATGGAGCCATCCTAACAATGGAAAAGGATTTAGGTATGTTAGAGGCCTTGCATCCTTGTAGGAGACAAAAGTTCATTGATGAATTTTTAATGAAAATGACATGGTGAAATGAGTTTTTAAGTAATGAAGAAAGTAATGTTAGTATAGGAATAATAAACCACTGGTGGCTCAGTGGTAGGGAATCCGCCTGGCAGTGCAGGAGATGCAGGTTTGACCCTTGGGTTGAGAAGATCTAGAGAGGAAGTGACAACTGACTCCAGTATTCTTGCCTGAGAAGTCCCATCAGCAGTCCATGGGGTTGCGAAAGAGTTGGATATGACTTGGCAATGAATGGAAATAATTTGTCTAGTCCTCTACTAAATTGTTGCAAACATACCTCTGCCTTTTTTCTCAGAAAACAAATACATATGGGATGAATGAACTGAAACTTACTTGCAAAACCAAATTACATAATTTCATGGGAAAGAAATAACCTTAGTAAAAGTTCCATATTATCCCATGATTTCAAATGTATTTTTCTGTAGCCCAGTCCTCTCTAAGCCCCAGATTCATATATCCAATTGTCAATTTGCATCTCCACTTGGAGATATAATGGGCATCTCACATTTAACACACCTCAACAAAGATTTTTCCTTCCTTTCACCAAACCTGCTCGCATCTCACCTCCTTCAGGTGTTAAGTCCAACACTGTATGGTCCAAATCACAGCATGTTAAGCAGAGACAATATTTTTTGCTGACCAAGATCTGTGTAATCCAAACTAACCTTTTTCCAATAGTCCCGTACATATGTGAGAGTTGGGCCATAAAGAAGACAGTGCTGGGAACTGATGCCTACGAATTCTGCTGCTGGAGAAGACTCTTAAGAGAGTCTATGGGACTATGAGGAGATCAAACCAGTCAATTTTAAAGGAAATAACCCTGAATATTAATTGGAAGGACTGAAGCTGATACTTGACAGATTCATGTCACATGATGGTAAGAGCCGGCTCACTGGAAAAGACCCTGATACTGGAAAGGATTGTAGACGAAAGGAGAACGGGGCAGCAGAAGTTGAAATGGTTAGGTAAAATCACCAACTCATTGACCTGAATTTGAGAAAACTCCAGGAAATAGTGGAGGACAGAGAAGCCTGGCATGCTGCAGTCCATGGGGTCACAGAGAGTTGGGACATGACTTTGTGACTGGACAACAGAGCAATCACAGAGGCCCTCACTCTTGCCCAGGGTACCAACTTTTCTTCTCTCTCCCTCTTGGACAGAAAGAGCGCAGAGGATCCATTCCTGGAAAGTAGTGGCCAGGACATGAATCTGTAAAGTATCAGCTTATTGGAAGTTGTAAAAGGCACACCAAATGATTCAAATGCTATTTGATGTTAGTTGGATGGAATCCATACTCCTCTTGCAAATGTGAACATAACCTGGGGTGTGTCATGAAGAGAGTAGTAGAAATCAACTTAGGAAAATGACTATCATTTTCAAAGTGACACATGTCCATTATTTTAAACATGGAAAATAGGAGTAAGCAAAAGAAACTTAAATATTATCCATAAGTTTACTACCCAAATATTCATATGATTTGGTATTTCTTTCTAAGCACATAGTATGTTTTATTTTTTAACAGGATTTTGGATCTTTTTTCATTTTTTGACTAAAATATATGTAGTGAAAAATTAAACTTAGAAAACATGGAATATACATACTTTCCAATACAACTAAAACCTCTGAGAGTCTATGAACAATTATATGCAAAAGTAGCATAAGAAGACAAAGATGGAGAGAAGACAGATTTAGCAATGGACTGCAGGACTCAAGGAAAAATGTGAATTTTCTGTTATATTCCTTATCTATATCAGACAATTTTGGTGAAGTTGGCTACCAGGAAACACCAGAAGATGTAGGCAAAAATGAAATAAAAAACAAAACCCAGAAAAAGCTTGATCTCTTCACCCAAAGGACCAGGAAAAGGGCAGCTTAACAAGTCAGAAATCCTTTAGACAGTAACTTCTCTATTCTAATCAAATATCTCATGAAAGACTGCAATCATATCCTCACCGTCACCAGTTAAGGCCAAAGGGATGGCCTAGATTCCACCCCAGGAGGCTTAAACTTAGTACTTCAACCCTCTGCCAGGATGGTGTCAGAAGGTCTAGTGAGGAACCTGGACTCCAACCTCCTTGCTTTCTGGGATGGAAACAGGGTGCTCAAAGGAGAATCAGGGTTTTTACCACTGCACAGTGGCAAAGAGATGGCCTGTACAACAGTGTTAGTGGAGACTGCACAAGAAGCCTAGACTTCATCCTCAGTAACAGATGCTTCTCACCCTATGGTGTCAGAGGAAGTCTAGTGTAAAGCTTGAACTCCCAGCCCTTCCTGCCCTCAGGTGTCAACAGAAACCTTCTACCTGGCAATAATGAGGCAATGCTGTGGCAAAGCGGACCTGTTAAAAAACAAGGTTTAAGTAAAATTTAGTTAAGAGTCTTATAATACCAAAAACATCCAGGTTTCAATCAATAACCACTTGTCACCACTCCAGTACTCTTGCCTGGAGAATCCCATGGATGGAGGAGCCTGGTAGGCTGCAGTCCATGGGGTCGCTTAGGAGTTGGACACTACTGAGTGACTTCACTTTCATGCATTGGAGAAGGAAGTGGCAACCCACTCCAATGTTCTTGCCTAGAGAATTCCGGGAACAGGGGAGCCTGATGAGCTGCCATCTCTGGGATCTCACAGAGTCGGACACTACTGAAGTGACTTAGCAGCAGCATACCAAGAACCAGGAAGATCTCAAACCATGTGAGAAAAGACAATACAGATGACACATAATTATCTGACAAGGATTTTAAAGCAGTTGTCAGCAGATGCTTTAGCAAGCAATTAGAAACATGGAAAAAATGGAAACAAATTGAAGCAAATGGAAAAATGGTCTCAGCAAAGAAACAGAAGATATAATGAACCAAACAAAAGTTTTAGAATGAGCAAATTTAAAAAGTGAATGGGCTCAACAGCAGAATAGGACAGAGGATAGAATCAGAGATATTACCCAATCTAAACAGAAAATAGACTGATAAAAAAATGAGCATGACCTCAGAAACACATAGGACTTTTAATGCAATTCATATTGTACTCTTTCAGCAAAACATTTTGTAGATACGCACATTATTCTAAAATTTATATAGAAAGGCAAAGGACCTAGAGTATCTAAGAAGAGTTTTAAAAAAGAAGTGAGAGGAATCACTGCCTGAGTTCAAAACTTAATGCAGTTTCAAGAATTGATTCTGTATGGTACTGTGAAAGGGTAGACACATCAGTGAAAAGTAGAGAATCTACAAAAGTACATACAGCTGACTGATTTTTGACACAGGCGTAAAAGCAAATCAATGGAGAAATGTCTTTTTAACAAATAATCCAGGAACAGTTGGATATCCATTGGAAGAAAAAAAAGCAAAACCTTCACCTAAATTGCCAACATTTGCTGGATCATTGAAAAAGCAAGAGAGTTCCAGAAAATCATCTATTTTTGCATTATTGACTATGCCAAAGCCTTCGACTGTGTGGATCACAATACACTGTGGAAAATTCTGAAAGAAATGGAAATACCAGACCACCTGACCTGCCTCTTGAGAAATCTGTATGCAGGTCAGGAAGCAGCAGTTAGAACTGGACATAGAACAGCAGACTGGTTCCAAATAGGAAAAGGAGTATATCAAAGCTGTATATTGTCACCCTGCTTATATAAGTTATATGCAGAGTACATCATGAGAAATGCTGGGCTGGATGAAGCACAAGCTGGAATCAAAATTGCCGGGAGAAATATCAATAACCTCAGATATGCAGATGACACCACCCTTATGGTAGAAAGTGAAGAAGAACTAAAGAGCCTCTTGATGAAAGTGAAAGAGGAGAGTGAAAAAGTTGGCTTAAAGCTCAAAATTCAGAAAACTAAGATAATGGCATCTGGTCCCATCAGTTCATGGTAAATAGATGGGGAAACAGTGGCTGATTTTATTTTATTTTATTGGGTTCCAAAATCACTGCAGATGGTGATTATAGCCATGAAATTAAAAGATGCTTACTCCTTGGAAGAAAAGTTATGACCAACCTAGATAGCATATTAAAAAGCAGAGACATTACTTTGCCAACAAAGGTCCATCTAGTCAAGGCTATGATTTTTCCAGTAGTCATGTATGGATGAGAGTTGGACTATAAAGAAAGCTGAGCACTGAAGAATTGATGCTTTTGAACTGTGATGTTCACGAAGACTCTTGAGAACCCCTTGGACTGTAAGGAGATCCAACCAGTCCATCCTAAAGGAGGTCAGTCCTGGGTGTTCATTGGAAGGACTGATGTTGAAGCTGAAACTCCAATATTTTGGCCTGATGCAAAGAGCCGACTCATTTGAAAAGCCCCTGTTCTGGGAAAGATGGAGGGCAGGAGGAGAAGGGGACAACATAGGATGAGATGGTTGGATGGCATCACTGACTCAATGGACATGAGTTTACTCCCGGGTAAACTCCGGGAGTTGGTGACGGACGAGGAGGCTTGGCGTGATGCAATTCATGGGATTGCAAAGAGTGGGACACTACTGAGCGACTGAACTGAACTGAAATTTTATATCTTATGCAAAAAGTAACTCAAGATGGATATGGGTTGAAATGCAAAATTCTAGATCTTTTGAAAGAAAACATTGGAAAAAATCTTCAGTCTTAGGGGCTTTAAAAAAAAACAATTTAGTCCTCAGGAAATCTTTAGGTGTTTTAAATTGCTAAGCCAGATTTTATCAAAATTAAAAACTATTGCTCTGCAAAGACCCTGTTAACAGAATCAAAAGAGACTACAGACTGGGAGAAGATATTTGCAAACCATATATCTGGCAAAGGACTCAAAACTCAATAGTAAATAAAATTCAATTAGAGAACAGTCAAAAGACATGAAGAGGCATTTACACTGAAGAGTATATATAGGCATTAAATACTTGAAAAGATATTCAATATCACTATCTATTAAGGAAATGCAAAATAACATGAGATATCACTACACTCTCATTACAAATCAGAATAGGTACAATACAAAATCTATTAGAATAGCTACAATCTATTAGAATAACCACAATACAAAATTGTGAAATACCAAGTGCTGGTGGGGACATGGAGAAAGTAGATTTCTCATACTCGTGGGAAAATTAATACAAAGTTAGTTTTACATTAAATGGTACATCTACTTTAGAAAATAGGCAGTGTTTTTAAAATGAAATATATTCTTAACATATGACCCAGGTATGCACTCCTGAGGTTTTAACCTAGCGAAATGTAAACTTTTGTCCACACAGAAACCTATACACAATTGTTTCCAGCAGCTTTATTTGTAATAGCCCCGAACTAGAAACAAAATGCTCCTCAATAGGTAAATTGTTGGACAATCTGTGATACATTTATACATGGAAAACTATTAAGTAATAAAAAAGAACCAACTATTGGCCCAAACAACGTTAGGATGGATCTTATGCTGAGTGAAAAAAGCAGTATCAAGAGGTTATATACTGTATGATTCCATCTGGGCTTCCCTGGGGGCTCAGACAATAAAGAATCTGCCTGCAATATGGGAGATCTAGGTTCTACTCTTGAGTTAGGTAGATCCCCTGGAAAAGAAAGTAGCAACCCACTCCAGTGTTCTTGCCTAGGAATTCCTATGGACAGAGGAGCCTGCAGTCCATGGAGTCGCAAAGAGTTGGGCATGTCTGAGCAACTAACATGTGGTACATTCTTGAAATAATAAAATTAGAAAGGTGGAAAGTAGTTGTGGTTGTCAGGTAGTAGGGATGATAGGGGCTTTGCAGCTGGGTCAGTGGTAAAGAATCAACCTGCCAATGCAGGAGACGTGGGTTCAATCCCTTAGTTGGGAAGATTCCCTGGAAAAGGGTGTGGTAACCCATTCCAGTATTTTTGCATGGGAAATCCCATGGACAGAGGAGACTGGCTAGAATCCATGGAGTCATGAGTCAGACATAACTTTGTGACTAAACAACAACAAAAGGAATAATGGCAGATCTTCACAGTGATGTAGTGGTTCTTTATCTTAAAAAAATTTTATGAAAAAAATTTTTTTTTTGGCTCACTGGGTCTTATTTGTGGCACTTGGCATCTTCAGTCTTTACTGCTGCATGTACGATCTTAGGTGGCAGCATGCAAAATCTTAGTTGCAGCATGTGGGATCTAGTTCCCTGACTAGGGATTCCACCTAGGCCCCCTGCTTTGGGAATGCAGAGTCTTAGCCACTGGACCACTAGGGGAGTCCTCTGGATCTTTATCTTTACTTCAGCGGTGATTCAGTCATTTCAGTCCCTCAGTCGTGTCCAACTCGACCCCACGAATCACAGCACCCCAGGCCTCCCTGTCCATCACCAACTCCCAGAGTTCACTCAAACTCATGTCCATCAAGTTGGTGATGCCATCCAGCCATCTCATCCTCTGTTGTCCCCTTCTCCTCCCCTCTTTTTTCTTTTCATTTCTTTTAAAATGTTTTATTTTTTTAATTGAAGGATAATTGCTTAACCGAATTTTGTTGTTTTCTGTCAAACCTCAACATGGATCAGCCATAGGTATAAGTATATCCCCTCCCTTTGTAGCTCCCTCCCATCTCCCTCCCCATCCCACTCCTCTAGGTTGATACAGAGCCCCTGTTTGAGTTTCCTGAGACATACAGCAAATTCCTGTTGGCTATCTATTTTGCATATGGTAATGTAACTTTCCATGTTTCTCTTTCATACATCTCACCCTCTCCTCCCCTCTCCCCATGTCCATATGTCTATTTCTCCATTGCTGCCCTGTAAATAAATTCTTCTGTACCATTTTTCTAGATTCTGTATATATGCATTCAGTCCAGTTGCTCAGTCGTGTCTAACTCTTTGCGACCCCATGAATCACAGCACGCCAGGTCTCCCTGTCCATCACCAACTCCAGGAGTTCACCCAAATTCAAGTCCATCAAGTCGGTGATGCCATCCATCCATCTCATCCTCTGTCATCCCCTTTTCCTCCTGCCCCCAATTCCTCCCAGCATCAGAGTCTTTTCCAGTGAGTCAACTCTTCCCATGAGGTGGCCAAAGGATTGGAGTTTCAGCTTCAGTGTCAGTCCTTCCAATGAACACCTAGGACTGATCTCTGTTAGGATGGACTTTTGGATCTCCTTGCAGCCCAAGGGACTCTCAAGAGCCTTCTCCAACACCACAGTTCAAAAGCATCAATTCTTTGGTGCTCAGCTTTCTTCACAGTCCAACTCTCACAACCATACATGACCACTGGAAAAATGATAGCCTTGACCAGACGGACCTTTGTTGGCAAAGTAATGTCTGTGCTTTTTAATATGCTATCTAGATTGATCATAACTTTCCTTCCAAGAAGCAAGCGTCTTTTAATTTCATGGCTGCAGTCACCATCTGCAGTGATTTTGGAGCCCCCCAAAATAAAGTCTGACACTGTTTCCACTGTTTTCCCATCTATTTCCCATGAAGTGATGGGACCAGATGCCATGATCTTCGTTTTCTGAATGTTGAGCTTTAAACCAACTTTTTCACTCACCTCTTTCACTTTCATCAAGAGGCATTTTAGTTCCTCTTCACTTTCTGTCATAAGGGTGGTGTCATATGCATATCTGAAGTTATTGATATTTCTCCCAGCAATCTTGATTCCAGCTTGTGCTTCATCCAGCCCAGCATTTCTCATGATGTAATCTGCATAGAAGTTAAATAAGCAAGGTGAGAATATACAGCCTTGACGTACTCTTTTTCCTATTTGGAACCAGTCTGTTGTTCCATGTCCAGTTTTAACTGTTGCTTCCTGACCTGCATATAGGTTTCTCAAGAGGCAGGTCAGGTGGTCTGGTATTCCCATGTCTTTCAAAATTTTCCACAGTTATATTGTGATCCACACAGTCAAAGGCTTTGGCATAGTCAATAAAGCATAAGTAGATGTTTTTCTGGAACTCTCTTGCTTTTTCAATGATCCAGCAGATGTTAGCAATTTGATCTCTGGTTCCTCTGCCTTTTCTAAAACTAGCTTGAACATCAGGAAGTTCACGGTTCACGTATTGCTGAAGCCTGGCCTGGAGAATTTTGAGCATTACTTTACTAGTGTGTGAGATGAGTACAATTGTGCAGTAGTTTGAGCATTCTCTGGCATTGCCTTTCTTTGGGATTGGAATGAAAACTGACCTTTTCCAGTCCTGTGGCCACTGCTGCGTTTTCCAAATTTGCTGGCATATTGAGTGCAGCACTTTCACAGCATCATCTTTCGGGATTTGAAATAACTCAATTGAAATTCCATCACCTTCACTAGCTTTGTTCATAGTGATGCTTTCCAAGGCTCACTTGACTTCCATGAATTTAAATATGAGATGCACTAGTATACACACACATTGTACCAATGTCAATTTCTTGATTTTGATATTTATACAATAATTACTTAAGACATAATCACTGGGGGAAACGAGGTGAAAGGCATGAGGGAATTCTCTATTTTCTTTGCAAAGTCCTGTGAAATTTTAATTATTTCAAAATAAAAAGTTTAAAATTACATATATAGAATGTAAAATTTCCATGCCACTCTACATTTTACAACTTCATTTTTAATGGTTACCGAATTCCTGGACTGGAAGAACCACAAGCTGGAATCAAGATTGCTGGGAGAAATATCAATAACCTCAGATATGCTGATGACACCACCCTTATGGCAGAAAGTGAAGAGGAACTAAAAAGCCTGTTGATGAAAGTGAAAGTGGAGAATGAAAAAGTGACTTAAAGCTCAACATTCGGAAAATGAAGATCATGGCATCTGGTCCCATCACTTCATGGGAAATAGATGGGGAAACAGTGTCAGACTTTATTTTGGGGGCTCCAAAATCACTGCAGATGGTGACTGCAGCCATGAAATGAAAAGATGCTTGCTCCTTGGAAGGACAGTTATGACCAACCTAGATAGCATATTGAAAAGCAGAGACATTAGTTTGCCAACAAAGGTCCATCTAGTCAAGGCTATGGTTTTTCCAGTAGTCATGTATGGATGCAAGAGTTGGACTGTGAAGAAAGGTAAGAGCCGAAGAATTGATGCTTTTGAGCTGTGGTGTTGGAGAAGACTCTTGAGAGTCCCTTGGACTGCAAGGAGATCCAACCAGTCCATTCTGAAGGAGATCAGCCCTGGGATTTCTTTGGAGGAAATGATGCTGAAGCTGAAACTCCAGTACTTTGGCCACCTCATGGGACGAGGTGACTCACTGGAAAAGACTCTAATGCTGGGAGGGATTGGGGGCAGGAGGAGAAGGGGACGACAGAGGATGAGATGGATAGATGGCATCACCGACTCGATGGACATGAGTTTGGGTGAACTCCTGGAGTTGGTGAGGGACAGGGAGGCCTGGCGTGCTGTGATTGATGGGGTCACAAAGAGTTGGACATGACTGAGTGACTGAACTGACTGAACTGAGGGACTCTGACACTTCTGATCATTATTTAAAACATTCTGAGTGTACTGCTATCTTTTAAATTGCTTAGTAGTAGCCAACAATTTATCCTCAGAAAAGTGGGTTATGAGTGAGCCTCTGAGGAGAAGTCTAAGTCCTACATTTTGAGAGAGGGGTTCCCCATGGCCTCAATGACTGTTCTTAGGGGCTCTGAATGGTTCAGACCAGCTTTTTTCCTGCCCTTTTCCAAAAATTTTGTATATACTTATTCAAGGATAAAAATTGGGTACTGCCTCCTTCTACCTGGTAATGCATTCTTTTCAGTCTTTGCTGATATCCGTTACCAAAACACCAGTAATTCTAGAGGTATGGAGGAAAACATCTGTCTTTGTTCTCTCTGGTCTGTTAAGGCTTTACTTTCTCTTATTCATTGAGTTAATGTCTGACGTCATGTCAGCTGACCAAATGTCACTGAGTCATATCTGCTTCCTGAGCCGAGGTGGTCTCTGTTGTCTTTGCTGCTAGAGAGAGTGGCCCCTCAGCACTGTCCAATCAGCTGTCTCTGTCTCGTACTGAACCAGCTGGAGGCCATTGTCTGTCTTCCTGGAAGCCAGTTCCAGGAAAAGAAGGTTCTGTGCAGCTTAGCAAGTACCATTGTCTTTTGTAGGGCAGAAAAGAGCTGGTTGCATTTCTCATGTTCCACACACACCTTTCCAGTTCTGTGCCATATCAGATCCCATGCCTTGCTGAGGACTAATGTTGGATGTGGGCCAGTCCCTGCTCAGCACATAGTTTGTGTCACCGGTGGTAATGACTGATAGTAGCAGTCTGGTCAGATATCAGAGATGCCCAATGCCAGGAAAATTGTTTTTGTTTGTTTGACGGATTTAAGGCAACCCAAGTTCACATACACAAAAAACAACTGGATCAAAAGAAGTAAGCATGCATTAATTTCCTAGCATCAAATAAAGCAGGCTTAAAATACAGAATTTTCTATACATGATTACAACATCACAATGAATTCAGAAGCTTGTTTACCTGGATTTTCTTTTTTCTTCAGTGTTGTTTTTTTTTTTTTAAAGAATGTTCACATGTGACAGAAAATTCAAACATATAAGTTTGGAATTGTAATTCCAGATATTTTTCTCTGCTTCATTAATGATATTCCCTGACAACTGTTCTGCCTCATGGCCTTAGGCAAGGGGGCAAGTCAGGGGACACTGGAAAAGAAGCAGCAGGGGACATCCCATCCCGACAAGAAAGAAATGTTAGAGGAAGCACTTCCAAGCCAGCCACATGTGGGAAAATAGAGAGAGGAGGATTGAGTAGGTGAGATTCCAGAGTTCTTGGAATCCCATTTCCTTCCCTTGAGGCAGAGTTGGGAGGGTTGCTGAACAAGCCCCCTGATAAGCAGAGAGGACTGTGGAGCATTAGTGACTCCATCACTGCACATACACGGGACTGAGGCAGGTGCAGCAGGGGACTTGGTGAAAGGAGGGGCTTCACTGGGCTACACTGACTGCTGAGGACAGAGTGAGCTCCCGGGTGCTGCACAAGCCTGCCCTGTTATTGCTTTATGTTTATTACGTGTTGTATTCTTCATAGCCACCCAGTGAGGCAGGTTCCATTATTTCTCCCGTTGTCCAGAGGAGAGACTGCTGTCAATCAGGAGAAAACTCAACACCAGCATTAGCAGGAGTGACGGGGGTAGAGGGGACTTCCGATCTGGAAGATAGTGAGCAGAGGAAGCTGCAGGCCTCAGTTGTTGTGTGCAGGCCTTGACTGCATGGTGTGACGGAAAGGGAGGTGTCCATCATGACTCCTAGGTTTCTGTCTTGAGTAACTGGGTGAATAATCCTGCCATGTACTGACATGAGGACATATACTGATTTTCCCTTTGGGACTGTCTGGCTGAAGTGTCTGGGCAACACCCAACAGGAAAGACCCATGAGCGGCTGGATATATTGGTCTGGGCCTGAGCAAGATGTCAGGTGGAGAATTCAGAGTCATCATCACATAAATCTGCTTACATACATACACAAGCCAGGAAAGTTCTTTAACTCACTGTTACACAGTCAGAAATTTCAATAGCAGATAATTAGTGTCATAGGCCTATTTTTAAAATGCAAAATCTTCAGGACAAAGTTTCGATAGTGCCTACTATGGAATTCTTGAGCCAAAGGGAAGATTTAAGAGACGTTACATAAAAAAAGTGTTCTCTAGGTAAAAGGTTAGGGGCATGTTAGGTCAGAAATTCTGACCAAGAGCATATTGGAAGCTCTGGAGAATTAGTAATAAAGGAATATGTCTAACTTAAAAAAATTTTCTTGTCTATGCACTCATTCTGGGAAATGCTCTAGTAAGATTTTGATCCAATCAGTGACTTACATCTCAGTGTGGATTAATTTTGGATTCAAGTGTTGAGGGGAGTGGATTCTGATTGGCTAGGAGTATAGGCAGATAATTTTGGAATACAGGATGCATGGGTCTTATCCTGCCCCCTATACAGAGGAAGGTTGCTGCTGCTAAGTCGCTTCAGTCGTGTCCAATTCTGTGCAACCCCATAGATGGCAGCCCACCTGGCTCCCCTGTCCCTGGGATTCTCCAGGCAAGAACACTGGGGTGGGTTGCCATTTCCTTCTCCAATGCATGAAAGTGAAAAGTGAAAGTGAAGTCGCTCAGTCATGCCCGACTCTTGGCCACCCCATAGACTGCAGCCCACCAGACTCCTCCATCCATGGGATTTTCCAGACAAGAGTACTGGAGTGGGGTGTCATTGCCTTCTCCAAGAGGAGGGTTGAGACGATGCCAAAGAGAAGAGAAACAAATAACACTTTGCCTAGCTTTGGCCCCATACTAGGGAAGGACAAGTTTCTTGACTTCCTCTCCTCTCTTCCCTCTGTGACAGGAAACCCAGACTGAGTATGGCCCACAGTTCAGCGTGCATTTATGTTGGGTTGGCCTGGGATCCTGAACACAAAGTTCCCTCCCCTTCCATCTGTAAACGCACCCAACTTCTGGGCAGATTTCTCTGTACTATGTGGCCTGATCTTCCAGGCCAGCTATGTCTCTGCTCCAGGACACTGAGTAGCTAGCTGAAGAGCAGGCTAGAACTTTCTGGCCATCACCCCACCTATAGAACTTGAGACCTTGCCTTGTACTTCTGATTTATGTGCCCTTTGTCTTAGTCAGTTCAGGCTGCCGTGACAAAACACCACACACAGAGGCAGCATAAATAATAGAAATTGATTTTGCACAGTTCTGAGGGTGGAAATTCAAGATCAGAGTGCCAGCATGGTAGTTCCTGATGAAGACTCTTTTCCTGGCTTTCAGATGGCTACCTTCTCTCTGGGTCCTCAGCCTTATGTGGGTGTGTGCTCCTGGAGACAGAATGAGCTGCTTTTCTTATAAGGACACCAACCCCATGGCGGGCATCTCACCCTCATGACCTCGTCCAAACTTATTATTCTCCAAAGGTCCCATCTCCAAATACTATCACATTGAGGGCTAAGGCTTCAACATATAGTTTTTTGGGCCACAGTTTAGTACCTAACACCCTTCTCTTCACCAGGACAGAATTTAACCCTAACACTTGGTTCAGAGCCTAGCACTCATTAGGCCCCAAGTAATACATGGACAAATAAATTAAAATGACCAAAATATAACACCTCATGTCTGTTCCCTGTCAGAGGGGTGGAGTCAGGGCCCACATGCTCCTGAACATCTGGAGTGGGCCCCAGAGAACTTGGCAAGGCTGAGTGAGGGAGTGAGGGCACTTTTCCAGGCTTCTCAAAAACTACCTCTTAGTGTTGAATGAATGGTACATTATGAGATACAATCTCATTTTGTTTCTTATCTTCAAAATGACGGAAAACAACAATATTTTGTAAAGGAATTATCTTTCAATTAAAAATAAATGAACTTTTAAAATGTCTTTTTAATCTGCAACTTCATTACTTTAAGGAAATTTAGAGTATAGATCAGCAAAAATGTACAAAATAAAAGTAAAGGCCACAATAATCCCCGAGAGGTGACACTGATCTGGTTAGGCTATTTCAGGCCATTCTCTGAACAGAAGCATGTATATCTAAGCTCGCATAGTATGTATTGCTTGTAATCTGCCTATTTCCACTGAATTTCATATTTCAGGAATAACTGCACTGCTCCAGTAGACTTTTCAGCATCCTTGAAAAGGGCTGTTTGGTACCTGGTCTTTGTCACTCAAGGGAGAGCAGGGATGTTGCCCCAGTGTATGAAGGTCGCGGCTCTCCCTTCATTCCCCTCCCAGCACTGGGTGTGTCTCTCACTTGGTGAGAAACTAAGCAAGCTCTGGGGAGGCAGCCTGGGGAATCGGGCAACTGACAGAGTCTCTTCACCTATGGATACTTTGTCTGAACTCCCTGAGGGCCTGTGTCTAACCTCTGGCCAGTTAGAAACCCTGTGGGTGAGGGAGACACTTCCGTTTGGATTCTCCTTAAACATGAAGGGGAGGTGAGATGGTTAGGACAAACTTAAAGGTCCAGACACTTTCTGCTTATACTCAGAGGACTCTCTTCAGCTCCTGCTTCTGCAGAGAAGACATAGTTTATGCATTCATTCATTTATTCCACAAACCTTTACTGAGTTCCTACGATGGTGGAGGCGACACAGACCAAACACAGCTCATCTATATTTTAAGGGTCCTTGACCATCATCACAGTGTAAAGTTGAGATACCTCAGGTATAGTGAGGGCCCTTCCCTTCGTGAGATGGGATGCTTCACCAACTGCCTTTTTTCTTTTTTTTTTTTTAACGGTTATTTATTTGGCTGTGTCAGGTCTTAGTTTTGGCTCGTAGGCTTAGTTGCCCTGTAGTATATGGTATCTTATTTCCCTGACCAGGGATCAAACCCATGTCCTCTGCATTGGAAGAAGGATTCTTAACCACTGGACATTCAGGGAAAGCCCCCAGCTGCCTTTTTGAAGAAGATGACCTTCAAAACTAACACTGAAATTTAATGAGTGCTGTAAACACCCACTGGTGCTGTTCTGACCTCATAAACTAGTCAACTTCTTCCATAGTGTCACGACAAACTCTGGGCTTCTTTCCATAGCTGGGTGAGCAGTTAGAAGGAGTGAGGAAATAATTTATCAGTCTGGGGCCAGTGACTTCCTGGACAGTCTGGTGGCATCACCCAGCCCTGTGGTGAGTCACCACTGGAATCTCCCAGTCCTGGCTGCTGCCCTCTCATGGGCCACGGCCCTACAGCCTCTGCCTAACTCTACATCCTACCCATCTTTTCAAACTGAGCCTGCCATCCTTCCTTTAGTGGGCACGGACAGCATGGCTCCCTTGGTGATACTGAACTGAGACCATGAGGGCTGGTGCCATTTGGAGATACGGATATTTTGATATGTAAATGAAAATGGATATAATCTGAGTCCTGAGCAATCTCAGAACAAAACGGTTTCACAGCCACTCCATCATGCTAAATAAAGCACTGAACAACAATAACAAAAAAAAAAAAAAATTTGTTCAACAGAACTTCCAGCTGGTGTATGAACAGCAGGTAATTTCACCCACCCTTGAGTCTCACTCTGCCCCACTATACCTCCCCCTCCTCTTCCCCAGCTTCCTTGATGCCCCATATCCCTGAACCACACCCAGCAATGAGCCCTGGGCCTCCACTCCCACCTGGAGCTCCAGTCCATCCCTGCTCTGCAGCTCCACTCACTGCTCCCTGTCCCACTTTATCTCTGACCTCAGAGATGGAAGAAGAATCAGAAGTGGATAATAGCAAGTGGGAATTTGTTATTTGGATGTTGGATGTCAAATGCCCATTCCAGAAGCTGCCTCAGCTAAGCCATCCACTCTGGCCAAGGGAAGCAGTGACTGGACAGGAAGGAGGAAGGCAGTGCTTGAATCAAAACTGGATTCTTTTAAGGGCCAAACTGGCCTTCCAGAATGTTCTTCTTTCTCCTGCTTTTCCTCTGTATCTGCCTATGTGGCTATGAAGCAGTCATGTTAAGAGGAAAAACAAAACAAAAAGCAAAGCATAAGATCTGGGCTTGCAAAGAACTTCAGGGGCCTTAAAAGAAAGGGTTATATAAACCCACAGAGTAAAATTTCCAAGGCGTCTTGCCAAGTGAAGAGCAGATTCTCATGACCACAACTGTTGGCTAAAGGAAAGGCCTAGATATGCCCTAAGGAACAGGCAGTATCAAGAAAGGCTGTGGATTGTCACTGGACCAGCAGAAAATAGATTTCAACAGGTGTAAGGCAGGGCTTGAAGGACAGAAGCATGGGATATCTTATTATGCTTAAAAAAGGAAGGTATCAGAGAAGTAAAAGAGCACACAAGCCAATCTGAAGGGACTTGCACTCACCTAAGACTGAACAGTTTAGCACCAAAACAGACAATAGACTGAAACATATTATAACGATACAAGAAAAAAATGAAAGGACAAAAGCCCTGCATTTGTCACCACTAGAAGTTACCAGGGCAAAATTCAATTCTTTGACAACTGGTAAATAAATGGACAGGATCAAACACTTATCCTTGATAAGATCAACTACGTAGCAGGAAAGGTGGTGTGTGCACAGTCGTGTCTGGCTCTTTACGACCTCATGGACTATATAGTTCACTAGTTCCTCTGTCCGTGGAATTTTCCAGGCAAGATTACCGGAGTGTGCCATTTCCTATTCCAAGGGATCTTCCTGACCCAGGGATGGGGCCTGTATTTCCTGCATCATCTGCCTTGCCAGGTGGATTCTTTATCACTGTGCCACCTGGGAAGTCCTGTAGCAGGAAAACCAATTAGTTAGTAAAGACAAATTTCCCTTTATAGAAAAATTTCAGCTTATAGAAGCAAAAGTAATGATAGAATTAGAAAAATTGCCTTCTTGCAAGCATTAATGATGAAGGAGGAAATGGCAACCCACTCCAGTATAAATGATGGAGAAGGAAATGGCAATCCACTATAGTCCAAGGGGTCACAAAATCAGACATGACTTAGTGACTAAACAATAACAAACAGCTGGAGAAGGCAGTGGCAACCTACTTCAGTACTCTTGCCTGGAAAATCCCATGGATGGAGAAGCCTGGTGGGCTGCAGTCCATGGGGTCGCTAAGAGTCGGGCACGACTGAGTGACTTCACTTTCACTTCTCACTTTCATGCATTGGAGAAGGAAATGGCAACCCACTCCAATGTTCTTGCCTGGAGAATCCTAGAGACAGAGGAGCCTTGGTGGGCTGCCGTCTATGGGATCGCACAGAGTCGGACACGACTGAAGCGACTTAGCAGCAGCACAGCAACAAGCGTTAATGAAGTAATGAGTGTATCTTCATGTGATGCTAGCACCACAACGTGAAAGTTGATAGGAGGGGTTATTTGTTTGTTTTTGGCTGTGCTGGGTCCTTGTTGCTGCGTGCGCTACTCGCTAGTTGCGGTGCGTGGACTTCTCACTGAAGCGGCTCCTCTTGCTGCTGAGCACAGGCCCCAGAGTGCCCGAGCTTCATCCGTTGAGCTTCCCAGGCTCTAGAGCACAGGTTGAACTGTTGTGTTGCACAGGCTTAGCTGCTCCACTGCACGTGGGATCCTCGTGGACTGGTGGTGGAATCCACATTGGCAGGTGAATTCTTCACCACTGAGCCATCAGAGAAGCCCCAATGGGACACTTCATAATGGAGGGATCAGGCCAGTACCACTTGGACCTGGTAAACAGCTTTAGCATCACCAGAAACAGCCTGGAGCTCTGTATGATACGCCCCTGATGGAAAGCCATAGCAAACGCACACTCCCTCCTATCTATTCTTGCCTAAAAAGTTGAATCTGAACCTGAGTAAGGCTGTAGACCTGACTTCTGGTGTACAGGGAGTACAAGTAACAGGAGAGCACCATGGGACACAGACAACACCGCAGGAAGCCAAAAGCCAAACTCAGAGCAAGGAACGTACTGGAAGCTAATTGATCCACTCTCCTGAAGAAATCAATGGCGTTAAATCACAAAGAGCAGTAAGACTGCCACATCCTTCAAGGGACTTAAGAGACATGCAACCAAATGCAGTGTATGAATTTTTCAAATCCTGATTCCAATGACTAAACACAAAGACACCTTTAATAATCAGGGAAATGAATATGGATAGGTACTGGCTGATGCTAAAGCAGTTGTTGTTAACTTTACTGAATGTTTAATGGCATGTGTTTTTCTTTTTTAAACTATTTTTATCAGTTATAGAAGCACACTAGAGTAGTTACAAGAGAAATGACATTGTATTTTGGATTTTATTTATGACAATTCAGTACAAATAGAAGAGGGGATGAATAAAGCAATATACTGGCAAAATGTTGGTGAAAGAAAGTGGAAGTGTTAGCTGCTCAGTTGTATCTGACTCTTAGCGACCCCATGGATGAAGCTCCTCTGTCCATGGGATTCTCCAGGTAAGAATACTGCGGTGGGTGGCCATTCCCTTCTCCAGGGGATCTTCCCGACCCAGAGATCAAACCTGAGTCTTCCACATTGCAGGCAGGCAGAAAAGGGAGTAAGGGCTCTGGTTCTGATTCTGTCACCACCAGTTTTAAGCTTCAGTTTCCTCAACAAACTGGTAATTGAAATGATAAGCTTGCAGTCTGACCTCTGTGGGTTTTTTATTTTCTCTTCAACTTGGAAGCCATTTTAAAAATGCCTTCCCAGTTATGTCCATGCGGGGAGCTGTGTGGGGAGGAGGGATGGGATGCCAGGTGGTGGTGGGGTGCTTCCAGAAGGAAGTAGAGTGCAAAACCAAAACAGGGTTAAATGGTGAAAATTAAGAGTTTTTGTTTTGTTTCAGCTAACCAAGGAGCCACAGAAGGAAAGACAGGTTTATCTGATGCAACTTCCTTCTCTTCCCCCTCCCCGCTTTTTTCTCTTCCTTTTTCTCTTCCTTCCTCCCTCTCTCTTCCTCTTCTATATGCTCTTGTTTAATTACTGTGCAGAAAGCTCTATTCTAAGGATCTGGAACTTATTCACCAGTTGGCCTAATGCAAAGAGAATGACTTTGTCAGTTGAGGTGATATAGCTAGTTCAGTTCAAAAGACTCTCACCAAACATTTAATTTTTTGTAAACAAACTTCAGGCATGTAAGGAAACATTTGCAACGAGGCAGGAGCAACTTGTAAGCATGGTGAGCAGTGGTTAGGAAGCTCTCAACGAGTCAATGGTAATAGGTCCTCTTTGCTATGAAATGCAAAAACACCAGTCTGGCTTCTGGACCCTTGTACCCTCTGTCAGCAGGTGTTCGGTGTAATATATGATTAGGTTAAATATCAATAGGAAGATACATCAGGGAAAAAAATAAGCTAAAAAATGAATTAGGGGTTATTTATTTCATAGTTATTCAGCAAACTAATGGGAAATAGCTGTAATGATTTAGAATTTTTTGACCTCAGAATTCACATTGTTGTTTTTGTCATTGTTTAATTACTAAGTCATTTCTGACTCTTTGAGGCCCCATTGACTAGTCCGCCAGGCTCCTCTGTCTGTGAGATTTCCCAACTGGAAATCCAACTGGAGTGGGTTGGCATTTCCTTTTCCAGGGGATCTTCCCAACCCAGAGATTGAACCTGCATCTCCCGTACTGGCAGGTGGATTCTTTACTGCTGCGTCACTAGGGAAGTCTCAGAATTCACATTCCATAGCTTTAAATACAATCTAGATGTTGAAGACTCTCAGATTATCTCTAGCCTCAACTCTTCTGTAACTGCAGACTCCTACAACTAATTGCCTCTTCAGGATCTCTCCTTGGAAGTCTAAGATAATCTTTGAACCTAGCGTGTCCCGGTGTGAATCCATGCTGTTCATCACCACCACCCCAACTTTGATTTACAGTCTTCCCTTTTTGATAAAAGGCATCTCCATCCTTCCAGTTGCCAAGTCTTCGAGTCACCTTGACTCCTCCTTTACTTTCATACCTTGAAGAATAGGTTTCCTTCAAAAGAGTTGTTTTCCCTGCCTCCTTTGGCAGAGTGAGTTAGGGTTCCCAACTAGATCTGGTTCACCTTTTACTTACCTCCAGTCACAGCTTCACCACTGGTTCTTGCTGTAAGACAATCAAGACAGCTCTTTATATTTGTCTGTTTTCTCCAGGCACCACAAGAGGCCCAGGACTTTCTGGAGATCCCTCAGTTCCAAGACACCCACAATCATGAGTGTGCTTCTGCCTCTCTGACCCTTTCTGGCCTTTCCACTCTGCCTTTTGGAACATTTCACCAGTTGTCAGCTAAGTGCCCATTTCTTTTCTAGGAGCTTCTTTCATCATTTTTCCCTAAGCTGGCATTGAGCAATAGAAATGTAAAGTAAGCCATACATGTAATTCTAAGTTTTTAGTTTAGTTCAGTTCAGTCACTCAGTCGTGTCCAACTCTTTGCGACCCCATGAATCACAGCACGCCAGGCCTCCCTGTCCATCACCATCTCTCGCAGTTCACTCAGACTCATGTCCATCGAGTCCGTGATGCCATCCAGCCATCTCATCCTTGGTCGTCCCCTTCTCCTCCTGCCCCCAATCCCTCCCAGCATCAGAGTCTTTTCCAATGAGTTACCTCGTCCCATGAGGTGGCCAAAGTTCTGGAGTTTCAGCTTTAGCATCATTCCTTCCAAAGAAATCCCAGGGTTGATCTCCTTCAGAATGGACTAGTTGGATCTCCTTGCAGTCCAAGGGACTCTCAAGAGTCTTCTCCAACACCACAGTTCAAAAGCATCAATTCTTCGGCACTCAGCCTTCTTCACAGTCCAACTCTCACATCCATACATGACCACAGGAAACACCATAGCCTTGACTAGACGGACCTTAGTCAGCAAAGTAATGTCTCTGCTTTTGAATATACTATCTAGGCTGGTCATAACTTTTCTTCCAAGGAGTAAGCGTCTTCCTGGTTGTCCAGTGGTTAAGACTTTGTACTCCCAACTCAGGGGCCTGGGTTTGATCGCTGGTCAGGGAACTAGATCCTACAGGCCACAGTGAAGATCAAAGATCCCGTATGCTGCAGCTAAAACCTGGTGCAGCCAAATACACAAAATTTAAAAAAAAAGTGGAAAGAAGCAGACAAAACTAATTTTGATGATATATTTTCTCAAACAAAACAAATCCAACATGCAAAAACTTATTTATGTAACCTGTTAATAATATACTTATCATGTGAAAGTATAAAAATATTAACTTAAAATATTTAAAATATTAATATATTTAAACTTATCTTAAATACTGTCTTTGAAATATGGTGTGTATTTTGCACTTAGAGCATATTTCTATTTGGACTTTCAACAGTCAAAGCGAAATGTAGCCCTATCAAAACAATAGATCTGTGATTTTTTTAACAGAAAAAAATTTTATATAACTTCAGCTTTTAATCTGATTGGAATTAAATTCAATTAAGGATTCGGTTCCTCAGCCACACCAGTCACATTTCAAGTGCTCATGGCCACACATGACTGGCAGCTGGCATGCTAGATCACCTTTCCCCTCTGCTCTCTCAGGTGTGGACGTTTTGTGAACTTTTATTTACCTCTGTGGACCTGAAAGTAGGGAGAAGGAATTATTTCCTCCTCCATTCACTGTTGCTTTCCTGGAACATGCTCCCTCCTTCTCACCAGGAGTTGTTTCTCCTACCATCATTGTGGTGACAGTTATCTACCAAATTCTGGGTGTGTGTATATATACTCAGTCGTGTCTGACTCTGCAACCCCAAGGACCCTCCCAGACTCCTCTGCCCATGGAATTTTCCAGGCAAGAATACTAGAGTAGGTTGTCATTTCCTTTTCCAGGGAAAGTCTGGGTCGATGAGTTCATTCCTTGAAGTTTCACTTCCTGAATCACTTAAACTTTCTCTAATACTCTTTAGTCATCTTCCTTGGTAAGATCAATATCTTGGTAGATGATATTAACATTTCCAACACACTGGCCTCCCAGCTCTCCATCAGTGATCTTGTCTCCTCAGCTGTGTGTTCCCACAGTCACGTCTCAAAGATGTCCTGTCCAGTATTGATGCCCATAAGCCCATGTGGGCTTAGTTGCCCCATGGCACGTGGGATCTGTTTCCAGACCAGAGCCTGAACCCTCATTCCCTGCACTGGAAAGCAGACTCTTAACCACTGGACCACGAAGGAAGTCCCTCTGGCCATCTCTTGGATCTATGTATTTACCTAAAATTCTTCTTGTTCGCAACACATTGTCATAAAAGGATGCCATAAAGGACGTCATAAAGGTTCATCATAAACCTTTAGTGTAGAGTTTTCCAGGATGGCAGGGGGTAGTAACAGGGGACAGTTTAATTGCACTGTTCTCTGGATGACTTTCTTGGTGACTCAGACAGTAAAGCATCTGCCTACAATGTGGGAGACCTCGGTTCGATCCCTGGGTCGGGAAGATCCTCTGGAAAAGGAAATGGCAACCCACTCCAGTATTCTTGCCTGGAAAATCCCGTGGACGGAGGAACCTGGTGGGCTACAGTCCATGGGGTTGCAAAGAATCGGACTTGACTGAGTGACTAAATTTTCACTTTCACTTTCAAGAAGTCGCTCAGTCGTGTCCGACTCTTTGCGACCCCGTGGACTATAGCCCACCAGGCTTCTCTGTCCATGGGATTCTCCAGGCCAGAATACTGGAGTGGGTTCATTTCTGGATGAAGGAACTTCAAATGTTCTGTGCATGTGCTGCCATCGTGTGGTAATGTGAGGAACATGTCTCTGATGTAGTCTGATGCTGTTTGCTCACTTGGTGAGGTCTCGCATCACATTGTGGCAAATAGACGGGGGAAAAGTGAAAGCAGTTACAGATTTTATTTTCTTGAGCTCCAAAATCACTGTGGATGGTAACTGCAGCTATGAAATTAAAAGACGCTTGCTCCTTGGAAGAAAAGCTATGACAAACCTAGACAGCATATTAAAAATCAGAGACATCACTTAGTCTGATTACACAAAGGACTGTATAGTCAAAGCTATAGTTTTCCCAGTAGTCATGTATGGATGTGAGAGTTGGACTGTAAACAAAGCCGAGCGCAGAAGAATTGATGCTTTCGAATTGTGGTGCTAAACAAAACTCTTGAGAGTCCCTTGGACTGAAAGGAGATCCAGCCAGTCCATCCTAAAGGAAATCAACCCTGACTATTCATTGGAAGAACTGATGCTCAAGTTGAAGTTTCAATACTTTAGCCACCTAATGCGAAGAGCCAACTCACTGGAAAAGACTCCAGTGCTGGGGAAGTTCAGTTCAGTTCAGTCACTCACTCATGTCTGACTCTTTGCTATCCCATGGACTGTAGCACACCAGGCCTCCCTATCCAACACCAATATCTGGAGTTTACTCAGACTCGTGTACATTGAGTCGGTGATGCCATCCAACCATCTCATCCTCTGTTGTCTCCTTCTCCTCCCACCTTCAATCTTTCCCAGCCTCAGGGTCTTTTCCAGTGAGTCAGTTTCTCACATCAGGTGGCCAAAGTAATGGAGTTTCAGCTTCAACATCAGTCCTGCCAATGAATATTCAGGGATGATTTCCTTTAGGATTGACTGGTCGGATCTCCTTGCAGTTCAAGGGACTCTCTAGAGTCTTTTCCAATACCACAGTTCAAAAGCATCAATTCTTCAACACTCAGCTTTCTTTATGGTCCAGCTTTCACATCCATACATGACTACTGGGAAAACCACAGCTTTGACTAGACAGAACTTTGTTTGCAAAGTAATGTCTCTGCTTTTTAATATGCTCTCTAGCATAACTTTTCTTTCAAGGAGCAAGTGTCTTTTAATTTCATGGTTGCAGTTACCATCTGCAGTGATTTTGGAGCCCCCCAAAATAAAGTTTGTCACTGTTTCTGCTGTTTCCTCATTTATTTGCCATGAAGTGATGGGACAGATGTCATGATCTTAGTTTTCTGAATGTTGAGTTTCAAGCCAACTTTTTCACTCTCCTCTTTCACTTTAATCAAGAACAACTTTCATCTTTAGTTCTTCGTTCTTCTTCACTTTCTGCCATAAGGGTGGTGTCATTTGCATATCTGAGGTTATTGATACTTCTTCCGGCAATCTTGATTCCAGCTCGTGCTTCATCCAGCCCAGCATTTCTCATGATATACTCTTCATAGAAGTTAAATAAGCAGGGTGACAATATATAGCCTTGATATACTCCTTTCCCAATTTGGACCAGTCTGTTGCTCCATGTCCAGTTCTAACTGTTGCTTTCTGACCTGTATACAGATTTCTCAAGAGTCAGGTCAGGTGGTCTGGTATTCCCATCTCTTTAAGAATTTTCCAGAGTTTGTTGTGGTCCATACAGTCAAAGGCTTTGGCATAGTCAATAAAGTAGATGTTTTTTCTGGAACTCTCTTGCTTTTTTGATGATCCTGTGGATGTTGGCAATTTGATCTCTGGTTCCTCTACCTTTTCTAAATCCAGCTTGAACAGCTGGAAGTTCACTGTTGAAGCCTGGCTTGGAGAATTTTGAGCGTTACTTTACTAGCATGTGAGATGAGTGCAATTGTGCGGTAGTTTGAGCATTCTTTGGCATTGCCTTTCTTTGGGATTGGAATAAAAACTGACCTTTTTCCAATCCTGTGGCCACTGCTGCTGGGGAAAACTGAAGGCAAAAGGAGAAGAGGGTAGCAGAGGATGAGATGGCTAGATAGCATCACTGACTCAACAACATGAATTTAAACAAACTCTGGGAGACAGTGAAGGACAGAGAAGCCTGATGCGCTGCTGTCCGTGGGGTTTCAAAGAGTTTAACACAACTTAGTGACTTAACAACATTAACCTTTCTGAGGATTGCAAACTTCATATTACGTACACATACATCTTACACAAACACCCATAAGTCCACACACAAAACTTGTGTTCCACAAAGTGGGTCACTTTGCCCATGAGGTTATTCACAGGTTGTTCTAAATGTAGAAGAACAGATGCCAAGGCTCATCTCTGCCAAAGAAGGAAAAACACATGCTGTTTGGTAAGCCTAGGAGGCTGCCCTACTGAGTCTGTATTTCCTGTGTTTTGGACTGAAGCAGATCTGGAACCCTTAAGGCCTTACAGATGCAGTTCAATATTTACCAGTTATGGACCGAATTATTCAGTTCTGCTAGTGTGTCATCATTTTTCTTTCCGAGCCTCCTAGCACACATCCTGACTCTGCCCTAATCATGTATTCATTCTCTGGAAAATCACAAACAGTCTGAGTCTAAACTGCAGCATCTGCCCTCAAATTTCTGTGGACATTCAGCCACTGAAGGGCATCTAAACTGTGCCTAGATTGGAGCTATTATGGATGAGGCTGCTATCAACATCTGTGTACAGGTTTCTGTGTAAATTTGAGTTCTCGTTTCTTTTGGGGCCATAGCTTTGTAGTAAAGCCTGAAGTCAGCGAGCATGATACCTCCTGCTTTGTTCTGTTTACTCACGATTGCTTTAGCTATTTGGTCTCTTTTTTGGTTCCATAGAAATTTTAAGATTATTTTAGTTTTGTGAAAAGTATAATGGATATTTTGATAGGTATTACATTAAATATATAGATTTCTTTGGGTAGTATGGTTATTTTAACAACATTAATTCTTCCAACCCATGAACACAGGATATCTTTATCTTTTTTTTCAGTATAATCTTCAATTTCCTTCGTCAATGTTTTACAATGTTTAGAGTATAGGTGATTCACCTTCCTGGTTAAGTTTATATTTCTAGGTATTTTATTCTTTGTGATATGATTTTAAATTGTTTTCTTGCTTTCTCTTTTTGATAGTTCATTACTAGTGTATAGAAAAACATTTCCATATATTAATCCTTTATCCCAAGACTTTACTGAATTCATTTATTAGTTCTAATAGTTTTTTGGCTTACAGACTTAAGGTTTTCTATCTTCCAATCTGTATGCTTTTTATTTCTTTTTCTTGTCTACTGGCTAGGAATTTTAACACTGTGTCAAATAGAAGTGGCAAGAGTGGGTTTCTTTGTCTTGTTCCCAACTTTGAAGGAAAAGCTTTTAGCTTTTCACATCGAGTATAATGTTAGCTATGGTTTTGTCATATATAATCTCCCTCTTTGATGGGAGGTTTTTAAAATCATGAATGGATGTCGAAGTGTTTGAAATGCTCCTTAAATCTGTTGAGATGATCATGTGATTTAATCTCTCCTTTTATTAGTGTGATGGATCACTTTGATTGATTTGCAGATATCAAACTATTCTTGCATCCCTGGAATAAATTTCACTGATTGTGGTGTATGATCCTTTTAATATATTATTTAATTTGGTTTGTTAATGTTTTGATGAGAATTCTTGTGTCTATAGACATCAGAGGTACTGGCCTGTAATTTCCTTTTTTTTTTTGGTATGGGTAATAGTGGCATCATAGAATGCATTTGGGAGTGTTCCTTTCTCTTCAGTTTTTTGGGAATAGTTTGAGAAGGATGAGCTTTGGCTTTTATTATGTTTGTTAGACTTATCCTGTGAAGGCTTTTGGTCCTGGATTTTTGTTTGCTGGGAATTTTTTTGTTTTATTTTACTTTGTTTGGAGAAGGAAATGGCAACTCACTCTAGTATTCTTGCCTGGAAAATCCCATGGATGGAGGAGCCTCGTGGGCTACAGTCCATGGGGTCACAAAGAGCTGGACACGACTGAGCGACTAAACTTTTTTGTTTTTGCTAATTCAGTTTCACTATTGATTGATCTGTTCAGATTGTCTTTTTCTTCCAGTTCAGTTTTTGAGTGTATGTTTCTGGAAATTTATCCATTTCTTCTAGGTTGTTGAATTTGTTGGCATGTAATTGTTTGTAGTATCCTTTTTGTTTAATCTGTTTGGCTGCATGGGGTCTTGGCTGTAGCACACAGGGTCTTTATTTCATCGTGCAGGATCTTTCACTGTGGGTTGTGGACTTTCTAGTCGTGGTACACGAGTTTCAGTAGTTGCAGCATGCAGGCTCTCTAGTTGCAGCACATGGACTCTGGAGCATGTGGACTCGGTAATTGTGGTACCTGGGCTTAGTTGCTCTGTGGCATGTGGGATCTTTGTTCCTTGACCAGGGGTTGAACACATTTCTCCTGCATTGCAAGGTAGATTCTTAAACATTGGACCAATTATAATTTTTTTGTTCCCTGTGATGCTGGGAAAGATTGAATGTAGTAGAAGAAGTGGGTGACAGAGGGTGAAATGGTTGGATGGTATCATTGACTCAATGGACCTGAGTTAGGGCAAACTCTGGGAGACAGTGAAGGACAGGGAAACCTGACGTGCAGCAGTCCATGGGGTCACAAAGAGTCAGACATGACTTAGTGACTGAACAACACAACATATTTCCTACATTGTACAGTATATCCTTGTAGCTTATTTGATATATAATAGTTTGTACTTTTTAATTCCCTTCCGCTATCTTGTAGTCCTTCCATATTGTTACAAACGGCAAAATGTTTGGTTTGTTTTTTTTTTAAATTCTAAAAAATCGTTTATTTGTTTTTGGTTGTATGCAGCCTCTTTCTAGTTGTGGTGAGTGGGGGCTGCTCTCTAGTTGTGGTACACAGGCCTCTCATTGTGGTGGCTTCTCTTGTTGTGGAGCACAGGCTCTGGGGCATGTGAGCTTCAGCAGCCGTGGCGCGTGAGCTCTAGAGTGTGTGGGCTTCAGCAGCTGTGACGCACGGGCTTGGTTGTCCCACAGCCTGTGGAATCTTCCCAGACCAGGAATTAAACCTGTGTCCTCTGCATGAGTCACCAGGGGAAGCCCAGAAAATGTCATTACTTTTTTTGGTTAATAATCCATTTTGTGTGTGTGTTTGTGTGTATAAAATTTATTGATGCATATTTAAATTATTTTCATATCTTGGCAAGTGTAAATATGCTGCTATGAATGTTGGGGTGCATGTATCTTTTCTAATTAGTACTTTTGCTTTTTAAAATACTAAGCCAGGAGCGGAATTGCTGGGTCATATTGTAGTTCTTTTTAACACCTTGAGGAACGTCTATGCTATTTTCCACAGTGGCTGCAGCAATGAACATTCTCACCAGCAGTATATGAAGGTTCCCATTTTTCCGCATCCTCTACAACATTTGTTATTTGTGTTCTTTTTGATGGTAATCACTATGACAGGTGTGAGATGATATCTCATTGCAGTTTTGAGTGGCCTTTTTCTAATGATTAGTGATGTTGAACATTTTTTCATGTGCCTGCTGGCCATATGTATGTCTTCTTTGGAAAAATTTATATTCAGGTCTTCTGGCCATTTTTAATTGTGCTGCTTGTTCTCTTGATGATTAATTGTATATTGTATGAACTGTTTATGTCTTTTGTATATTAACCCCATATTGGTCCTATCATTAGGAAATATTTTCTTCCATTTTGTAGCTTGTCTTTTTGTTTTGTCACTGATTTCCTTTGTTGTGCAAAAGCTCTTTAATTTGAAATAGATCCCACTTGTTTATTTTTGCTTTTGTTTCCTTTGCTTTAGAAGATAGATCCAAAAATAGATTGCTATTATTTATGTCAAAGAGTTTTCGGCCTATGTTTTCTTCTAGAAATTTTGTGGCTTTGAATCTTATATTTAGGTCTTTAGTCTATTTGACTTTAGTTTATTTATTTATTTTTTTTTTCTCTTGACTTCAGTTTATTTTTATATGTGGTGTTTGAGAATGTTCTGACTTCTTTCTTTTGTATGTAGCTGTCCAGTTTTCCCAGCACCACTTATCAAAGAGATTGCTTTTTCCCCATTGTGTATTCTTGCCTCTTTTGTTGTAGATTAATTGTCTACAAGTGTGTGGCTTTATTTCTGGGCTCTCTTCTGTTCCATTGATCTACGTGTCTATTTTTGTGTCAGTACTGGGTCCTGCTTTTTTAAATTCGATCCGCCACCCTACATCTTTTATTTGCGGCCTTTAGTCAATTGACATTTAAAGGGATTATTGGTAAGTGTGCACTTTTAGCCATTTTGTTATTTGTTTTCCAGCTGTTTTTGTAGTTCTTCATTCTTTTCTTCTCTTCTTCTATGTAGTTTCATGACTTTGTTTAGGGGTATGTTTGTGTTCCTATCTCTAGTTTTTGTGCATCTATTGTAGATTTTTGATGTGTAGTTACCATGGAGTGTATATTTGTTGACTGCGTCTGCTTGTTTTAAACCGATAATCAATAATCATTTAAGTTCAAACACATCCTAAAAGATCTACATTTTTAGTCTCCTTCCTAATATTTTGTGTTTTAAATGTCTTATTTTACTTCTTCATGTTTATTCTTTAACTGTTTATTGCAGTTATAGTTGATTTTACAATTTTTATTTTCTAATCTTTGTATTAACCTATTTAAGTGGTTGATGGACTTTATCATATAGCTGCTTTTACTAGCTGAAGTTTTCATTTCCTATAAATTGTAAATCTTGTAGCCTTTTTTTTTCCATTTAGAAAGCCTTTTTGACACTTCCTTTAGGGTCAGTTTAGTATTACAATTTTTTAAAAATGTTATTTATTTACCTGTTTTCACTGCTGTGTGTAGACCTTCTCTAGCTGTGGTGTGTAGGCTTCTCGTGGTGGCTTCTCTTGTCACAGGCACAAACTCTAGGGCATGTGGGCTTTGGTAGTTTCTGGCACAGGCCCAGCAGTTGCAGCTCACAGGCTCTAGAGCAAGGGCGCTTCGACTTAGTTGCCTGGTGGCACGTCGAATCTTCCCATGCCAGGGATCAAATCCATGTTCCCTGCATTGGAAGGTGGATTCTTAACTACTGAACCACCAGGAAAGTCCAAGGTCAGTTTAATATTGACAAACTATTTTAGTTTTTGCTTGTCTGAGGAATTCTTTGTCTTCTCTTCAATTCTGAATTATAATCTTTCTCAGTAGAATATCCTAGGCTGTAGGTTTTTCCCTTTCAGCACTTAAAATATACCACTCCCTTCTCGCTGCAAAGTTTCTGCACAAAAATCAGCTGATAAGCTTATGGGAGTTCCCTTGTATGTGACTCATTGTTTTTCTCTTGTTGCCATAAGAATTGTCTATCTTTAACTTCTGCTGTTTTAATTATATTTTATCTTGGTTTCATCTTGTTTGAGATTCTCTGTGCTTCATAGGTCTGGGTATCTGGTTTTGTGGTTTTTTTTTTTTTTCTCCCCAGGTCAGTTAATTTTCAGCCATAATTTCATCAAATAAATTTTTGACCCCTATCTCTAATCTCCTTCTGAGACCTCTGTAATATCCTAGAAGCCTCTTAAGCTGTTTTCATTAAAAAAAATTATTTGTTGCTCTTTCTCTAGTTGTGGTGAGTGGAGGCTCTTCTCCAGCTACAGTGCAAAGGCTTCTCATTGTGGTGGCTCCTCATTGCAGAACACAGGCTCTAGGGTGCCTGGGCTTCAGCAGTTGCAGTGTGTGGATTCAGTAGTTGTGGCTAGAAGTCTCTAGAATGCTCACTCAGTAGTTGCAGTGCAACAAATTAGCTGCCCTGTCACAAGTGGAATCTTCCCAGTCCAGGAATCAAGCCAGTGTCCCCTATATTACAAGGCAGATTATTAATCACTGGACCACCAGGGAAACTCTATTCTCATTTTAAACATTTCTTTTTACCTTGCTGTTCTGATTGGATGTTTTCCACTATTGAATATTCCAGGTCGCTTTTGCATTTTCTGTATCACCTAGTCTACTATTAACTCTTTCTTTTGTTTTTCATCTTAGTCATTGGATTCTTCAGCTTTGACTGATTCTATTTATATTTTCTAATTCCTTGGGCAGTTTCAATCTTTTCCCTGGGAGTAATCAAGCAGGGTTACACTGCAGATAGTGATTCCAGCCATGAAATTAAAAGACGCTTACTCCTGGGAAGGAAAGTTATGATGAACCTAGACAGCATATTAAAAGCAGAGACATCACTTTGTCAAAAAGATCCGTCTAGTCAAGGCTATGGTTTTTCCAGTAGTCATGTATGGATGCGAGAGTTGGACTATAAAGAAAGCTGAGCACAGAAGAATTGATGCTTTTGAATTGTGGTGTTGGAGAAGACTCCTGAGAGTCCCTTGGGCAGCAAGGAGATCCAACCAGTCCATCCTAAAGGAGATCAGTCCTGGGTGTTCATTGGAAGGACTGATGTTGAAGCTGAAACTCCAATACTTTGGCCACTTGATATGAAGAGCTGACTCATTTGAAAAGTCCCTGATGTTGGGAAAGATTGAGGGCAAAAGGAGAAGGGCACAACAGAGGATGAGATGGTTGGATGGTATCACCAACTCAATGGACATGGGTTTGGGTAGACTCCAGATGTTGGTGATGGACAGGGAGGCCTGGCATGCTGCAGTTCATGGGGTTGCAAAGAGTCGGACACGACTGAGCGACTGAACTGAATCAAGCAGGTGCATGAACTTCATGAGCAAAGTCTAGATTTCTTACAGCCCTCCTCTAAGCCCCATTGATTTTCTTACCAGCTAAGGGGAATTATCTTCTGGGTGTTGGCCCTCAGGCCTGAGGTTCCCAATATGTGGTTCTAACTAGACTCCACAGGGAGGATCTCCAAGCCCATATAATCCCCCTCCTTCTGTGTCTGCTGCTTGGAGCCCAAGTCCCAACCTGATGCCTTCTACTGCCTTCCTGTGCAACTCCATGTGGGGGCCTCTGTTGTAGGATAGTCTTTCTGACAGTCTCTAGTTTGTTTTCAGTGAGAATTGTAGAGATATTATTTATATGTTCATGGGGAGGTGAGCTCAGTTTCCCCTACTCCATCATCTTGATCTCTTCCTGCCAATATTTTTGTTTTAATCACTATCATCATAGTTATATAGTGATATCTCACTGTGGTCTTAATTTTCATTTCCCTAATGTTTCATAATGTTGATCTTTTCATGTGTCAATTTGCTATCTGTATATCTCCTTCAGCAAAAGTCTCTTCTGCCCATTGTGTAACTGATTTGGGTTTTTTCAAGCTATTGAGATTTAAGTATTTATATACTCCAGTTATATCTTTTTTTTTCAGATATGTGGTTTGCAAATATTTTCTTCCTGTCTAGAGATGCTCATCCTCTTTAAAAGATCTCTTACACTAAAAATGTTTTTGGTTATGATGAAAATAAATTTATTATTTTTGCCTTTTATTTATCAGGATTTTGGTATAAAATTTAGCAACTCTTTTCTAGCCCTAGAACACAAACATTTTCTCTTGTATGTTTTTTTCTTGAAAGGTTTATAGTTTTGCATTTTACATTAAAGTTCATGATCCATTTCAAGTTAATTGTTGTATAAGGTTGTGAGAATTGGGTCAAGGTTCATTCTTTGCCTATAAATGCCCAATTGCTCCATCACCGTTTCTTGAGAAGGCTATCCTTCCAATATTAAATTGCCTTTGCACCTTTGTAAAAAAACTTATTCACTTTACTTGGGTGATTTCTGGGTTTTCTATTCTGTTCCTTTGATCTGTATCTTTATCCCTCTGCCAAAACCACACAGTCTTAATGATAGCTAAATAATAAGCCCTATAATCAGACTGATTCCTCCCCCTTTATTCTTATTTTTCATTGTTTTAGCTGTCATAATTCCTTTGCCTTCCCTTATACATTTTGTAATAATATTTTCTAAATCTACAAAAAGTCCTGCTGATATTTTGCAATGATTTGCTAAATCTGTATTCCAATTTGGGAATAATTGACCTCTTTTCCATACTGGGTTTTCAATCCATGAACATAGTATGTCCCTCCATTTTTAAGATCTCTTTAGATTTCTTTCATCTGTGTTTTGTCATTTCAGCATATAAGTTTTGTCTGAGTTATGTTACATTTGCATGTAAGCATATCTTTTAAAGTAAATGTAAATGGTTTTGTATTTTCAAATTTAGTGTCCGTATATTTGCTGATAGTGTAGGTTGATTTTCTATGCTGAACTTATTAGTTCTAGGGAGGTTTTTATTATTGTTTTTTTTAAATATTATTTGGGATTTTCTAAGTAGACGATCATGTCATCCACAAAGAGGACCTATTTATTTTGCTAGGAAATTTCTGATCTATTTATGTGACTTTTTTCCCAATACCCTGTTAATTTTTATATTATGTTGTTTAATTGGTTTTCAAATATTGAATCAGTCTTGCACTTCTGGTAGTAGCCCTACTTGTTTATGATATATAGTTCTTCCTATATATTGCTGAATTCTATTTGTCATTGTTTTGTTAAGAATTTTTGCATCTATATTCATGAGAAATATTGGTTCATAGTTTTCTTTCTTTTTTTTTTGTACTGTCTTCAACTGGCTTTGGTATAAAGGTAATACTAGTTTCCTAGAATGAGTTGGGAAGTATTCATTCCTCTTATTCTATTTTGGAAAAGATTTTGTAAAGTTGATTTTAATTATTTTTAAAATGTTTGCTGGAATTCTCCAGTGAGACTGTCTGAAGGTTAATTATAAATTCAAAGTCCTTCAGAGATATTTGACTATTCAAATTATCTACTTCAATTGTGTGAGTTGTGGTAAGTTTGTGCTTTATAGTACAGTGAGTCCCCTACGCATGAACCTTCAAGTTGTGAGCTTTCAAAGATGCAAATGTGCATTCGCATGTCCAAACATGTAAGTTAGTTCATGTGTCTGGTGTACATTGTCACCTGCACGCATCCTCTACAAGGAATTGGGCTTTTGTGTGCTTTACTGTATAGTACTATATAGAATACAGTAGTACAACATCTTTATTTCAGCCCAGGATGTCCAGGAGCAAGTGTAAAAGCAATGGTGATGAAGCTGGCACTGCTGAGAAATTCCAGCTGTTGTATTTACTACTGTACTTTCCAAGGTACAGTAAGATTAGAAATGTTTATTTTTTGTGTTTGTTGTTTATGTATTACTTGTATGAAAAGGATTATAAACCTATTATATTATAGTAGAGTACTATATAGCCTATTGTGTTAGTTAGGTTACATAGGCTAAATTTGTTGGGCTTATTAACACATTGGACCTTCAAACATGCTCTCCAAATGGAACTTGTTTGCGTGTAGGGGACTTACTGTAGTTGTTGCTAAACCTATGTTTATATTACATCCCTGAAGACCATGCAGACATCGAAAGGTAATCATGGCACACAGCTGTTAGTGAGTGAACAGTAGCAGACCTGCTCAGCCCTTGGTTGGCATTGAAGTGGGCCCCTCCCTCAAGTGAGCGACCATTAGTGAGCAACTGTTAGGAGAGGCTGTTATCAAGCAACCTTAGCAGTCCCACTCAGCCATTGGTTGGAATCACAGTGGGCTTCCTACTCCTCCCAATCCTCTGTATAAAAGGAGCCTGAATTCAGACTGCGTGAAGATGTGTTACCAAGCCCAAGCTGTTCTTGTCCCCAAAACCATCTTGTCCCAGTTCAAATTCAGGCTTTTTTTATACAGAGGAGGAGTGGGTGGGGCACATGTCAGCATTGACCAGTGGCTGAACAGGCCTGCTATATAAGTCATGCTTGCCCCACCCCTATTACAGATATTTTTTTTGACACTAGTCTACCATCTTTTCAGCCTGCTAACTTTCAGGTTAAAGTCACTATTCCTTGCCTCAACAGCTTGTCTCTTGATTTGTCGGCCTGTTAGGTGGTGAGCAGAGCAAGCCTGGACTTGGTAATAATTTTAGCAAAGTCAGCCAGGAGCCTTGCTGCTTGTGGCCTACTGCTCTCATTGGGGAATTTTGGGGTCAGGCCCTAACAACTGCTAAGACCACTTTTCCTGAGGATCTTCCCTTCAAAATTCCCTGAAGTGGAACTAGCTGCCTCAGCACTTGGCAGTTGGAAAAAAGAATTGACATTTGGGAGTTGACAGGCTCTATATAGTAGGGTGTTTGGGTTTTTCCTTCGGGGGAAAAAGCCAATTTGTTTTGCATTTGTTTGGGGGTACCCTGTTGGAGAGGGAATTGTTGTTGGACTCTACCTGATTTGTGAACTGTTTCATTGCTTTCATTTTGTGTTTATTCATGATGAAATCTGTCTGTGTTTTTGATATTAGTATATGCTTATGATTTTTATGTTTTTGTTGCTCTTGAATTTAAATATGGAAAATGCTCCATCTGTCCCTAGGGAAAGTCCTCGGGGGCATATCTTAAATAAAAGAGCAAAATATAGCTGTTGGCTTGTGACTAAGAAAGAGATGATATTCTGTTGTAATAGTATGTTGTCCCAAACATCTGTTAGGATCAGAACAATGACCTTTGAATGGCTCACTTAGTTATTATTATTATCATTTAGAATTGTTTTGTGAACGAGCAGGTAATATGATGATATTCCATATGTAGAAACATTTATGCTATTGCATCAGAAGAAAAATCTCAGATGGCTGCTGCCTTATGGTACAACAGTCTAAAGGGAAAACCTGTTCTACAAGAGGGAGAGGGAGAAATGAGATTGAAGACACGTTATTTCAAAATTTAATCCCCCTGTAGCCAACCCCACTCCCGCACTGGCCAAGCAGGCTACACCCACAGTTGTTCTGACAATCCCCATGCCAACAACATGTTCATTCCTTTCACTGCCTCCTGTTTCCCTTACTTATGGGGATCAATTAGAACTTTCTATGTTAACCCTCTGGCTTCCCTGGGCTCAGCAGTAAATAATCCACCTGTAATGCAGGAGGCACAGGACTGAAGTGACTTAGCACACACACACATTATCCCTCAGGGCACAGGGGCCTGGGGCCTGATTTAGTGTTATTATCTGAGATCCAACAGGGCACCTAATTTGGACTGGGAGTCACTTTGGGAGCAGGGCAATTTCCCTTGTGCTGATATCTCATAGGAGGCCTAAATTAATACAGATGGCCAACCAACTGAGTTTCTATGGATGCACAAGCCATTCTCAACTTTGTGTGTGCATGCTAAATTGCTTTAGTCATGTCTGACTCTTTGCAATCCTATGGACTATAGCCTGCCAGTCTTCTCTGTCCACGGACTTCTCCCGGCAAGAATACAGGAGTGGGTTGCCATGCTGTTTTCCAGGGGATTTTCCCAACCCAAGGATCAAACCTGTGTCTCTTCCATCTCCTGCAATGACAGACAGGTTCTTTACCACTAGCACCACCTGGGAAGCCCATTCTCAACTTCACCATTGGCTTATTGGAAAAAACTGTGCTTACTGAGAGGACCCCCTCTACATGGCTAAACTTTTCATTTCTGTCTTTGTTACTCACCATCCCTCTTGGGCAGACACTGACACTATCTTGAGCATAATGTTTACTGAAAGGAGGGTGGTCATTGACAAGGCTAGAGAGAAAGCACCAGCTTCATAGCAGATCCAGATGGAACTCCAGAAGCAAACCTGGAAGTTCTGGACTTCCCTGGTGGTCCAGTAGTTAATCATCCACTTGCCAGTGCAGAGGACAAGGGTTCAATCACTGGTCCAGAAAGATTCCACATGCCGGGGGGCAACTAAGCCTGTGTGCCACAGCTGTTGAGCCCATGCGCTACAACTACTGAAGCCCATGTGCCCTAGAGCCCATGGTCCACCACGAGAGAAGTCATTGCAATGAGAAGCCTGCACACCACGACAACAGAGTAAACCTGACTCACTGCAAGTAGAGAACAGTAACAACCGTGTACAGCAATCAACACTCAGCACAGCCAATAAATAAATAAAAACTATAAAAAAAAACTGGCAATTCCCCTTGCTGAGCCTGGCTGGGATTCTAATAATGGACATATGCCACTCCTAAAGCATTATAGGAAGTGTATCTTAGTAGGTCTTTGAAAGGGAGTTCTGAAGTTCAGTTCAGTTGCTCAGTCGTATCCAATTCTTTGCTACCCCATGAACTGTACACGTCAGACCTCCCTGTCCATCACCAACTCCCAGAGTTTACCCAAACTAATGTCCACTGAGTAGGTGATGCCATCCAACCATCTCATCCTCTGTCATCCCCTTCCCCTCCTGCCCTCAATCTTTCCCAGTATCAGGGGCTTTTAAATGAGTCAGCTCTTCACATCAGGTGGCCAAAGTATTGGAGTTTCAGCTTCAACATCAGTCCTTCCAATGAACACTCAAGACTGATCTCCTTTAGGATGAAGTGGTTGGATCTCCTTGCAGTCTAAGGGACTCTCAAGAGTCTTCTCCAACACCATAGTTCAAAAGCATCAATTCTTCTGCACTCAGCTTTCTTCACAGTCCAACTCTCACATCCATACATGACTACTGGAAAAACCATACCTTTGACTAGATGGACCTTTTTGGCAAAGTGATGTCTCTGCTTTTTTTATTTTTATTTTTCATTTACTAATGAGTTTAATAGCTTGGTAAAAATATAACAAAATATACACAGAATCTGTGTGTAGAAAACCATAAAAGAGATAACAGAATTCATAGATGATCTAACCAAATGAAGAGCTATTCCTTGTTCATATATTAGAAGCCTCAATATCTTTATGATATCAGTTCTTCCCAACTGCATCTGTTGAGTCAACAAAATTTTAATCAAGACTTTGACAATTTTTTTGGAGATATCAGTTAACTAATTCTAAAATTCATTGAGGAAATCAAGAATTTAGAATAGTTAATGCATGTGAAGGACTCACATAACCCTACTTCAAGGTGACCATAATGAAGATAGTGTAGTATTGCATTAAAAACAGGTACATCAATCAACAGTTGAAAGTTAAAATGCCAAAAATAAACCAAACCAAATATGACCATATGATCTTGCTGTCTAGGTTGGTCATAACTTTTCTCCCAAGGAGCAAGTGTCTTTTAATTTCATGGCTACAATCACCATCTGCAGTGATTTTGGAGCCCCCCAAAATAAAATCAGCCACTGTTTCCACTGTTTCCCCATCTATTTTCCATGAAGTGATGGGACCGGATGCCATGATCTTTGTTTTCTGAATGCTGAGCTTTAAGCCGCTTTTCACTCTCCTCTTTCACTTTCATGAAGAGACTCTTTAGTTCTTCGCTTTCTGCTATAAGGGTGGTGTCATCTGCATATCTGAGGTTATTGATATTCCTCCCAGCAATTTTGATTCCAGCTTGTGCTTCATCCAGCCCAGCATTTCTCATGATATACTCTGCATATAACTTAAATAAGCAGGGTGACAATATACAGCCTTAACGTACTCCTTTTCCTATTTGGAACCAGTCAGCTGTTCTATGTCCAGTTCTAACTGTTGCTTCCTGACCTGCATACAGATTTCTCAAGAGGCAGGTCAGGTGGTCTGGCATTCCCATCTCTTTCAGAATTTTCCACAGTTTATTGTGATCCACAAGTCAAAGGCTTTGGCATAGTCAATAAAGCAGAAATAAATGTTTTTCTGAAACTCTCTTGCTTTTTGATGATCCAGCAGATGTCAGCAATTTGATCTCTGGTTCATCTGCCTTTTCTAAAACCAGCTTGAATATCTGGAAGTTCATGGTTCATGTATTGCTGAAGCCTGGCTTGGAGAATTTTGAGCATTACTTTACTAGCATGTGAGATAAGTGCAACTGTGCAGTAGTTTGAGTATTCTTTGGCATTACCTAGGAGAAGAAGGGGACAACAGAGGATTAGATGGCTGGATGGCATTACTGACTTGATGGACGTGAATCTGAGTGAACTCCGGGAGTTGGTGATGGACAGGAAGGCCTGGAGTGCTGCGATTCATGGGGTCGCAAAAGTCAGACACGACTGAGCGACTGAACTGAACTGAACTGAGGCCAAAGATTAAAAAAAAAAACAACCCAAATTTTTAGGGTTTCTAGAAAGAATCTGCCAAACTTATAGGCAGTCAGTTCAGTTCAGTCACTCAGCTGTGTCCCACTCTTTGTGACCCCATGAACTGCAGCATGCCAGGCCTCCCTGTCCATCACCAACACCTGGAGTCCACCCAAACCCATATCCATTGAGTCAGTGATGCCATACAACCATCTCATCCTCTGTCATCCCCTTCTCCTCCTTCTCTCAATTTTCCCCAGCATCAGGAGCTTTTCAAATGAGTCAGCTCTTCACATCAGTTGGCCAAAGTATTGGAGTTGCAGCTTCAAAATCAGTCCTACCAATGAACACTCAGGACTTATCTCCTTTAAGATGGACTGGTTGGATCCCCTTGCAGTCTAAGGGACTCTCAAGAGTCTTCTCCAACACCACAGTTCCAAAGCATCAATTCTTTGGTGCTCATCTTTATAGTCCAACTCACATCCATACATGACCACTGGAAAAACCATAGTGTTGACTAGAGGGACCTTTGTAGACAAAGTAATGTCTCTGCCTTTTAATATGCTGTCTAGGTTGGTCATAACTTTCCTTCCAAGGAGCTACACGGATGCAGACTCTGAGGCCCCTCAAAATATAAGGATGGTAGATATGAACTTCATTGGTGAAAGCACCACAGACATAAGAAGAAAATTACAAAAGTTATATGTTGTATTTGAAATGAACCTTTCTCAGTTGGTAGATGTTGCTTTTAAGGTGTTGAACAGCAGGGAACAAAGACAGAGTCAAGATGATCAAGAAGTAACACCACTTGCCTGGCAGCAGCATTGAATTCCCAGAAGGTAAGTAACCTGAAGAGAGTATAGCCATACCACTGGTGGAGGAACAATGTGCTTATTGCAAGGAGGAAGGGCTTTGGAAAAGAGTTTGCCCTAGGCTACTGTGTGGATCACAATAAACTGTGGAAAATTCTGAAAGACATGGGAATACTAGACCACCTGACCTGCCTCTTCAGAAACCTGTATGCAGGTCAGGAAGCAACAGTTAGAACTAGACATGGAACAACAGACTGGTTCCAAATAGGAAAAGGAGTACGTCAAAGCTGTATATTGTCACCTTGCTTATTTAACTTCTATGCAGAGTACATCATGAGAAACACTAGGCTGGATGAAGCACAAGCTGGAATTAAGATTACTGGGAGGAATATCAATAATCTCAGATATGCAGATGACACCACCCTTATGGCAGAAAGCAAAGAAGAACTAAAGAGCTTCTTGATGAAAGTGAAAGAGGAGAGTGAAAAAGTTGGCTTAAAGCTCAACATTCAGGAAACTAAGATCATGGCATCCGGTCCCATCACTTCATGGGAAATAGATGGGAAAACAGTGGAAACAGTGGCTGACTTTATTTTGGGGGCTCCAAAATCACTGCAGATGATGACTGCTGCTGTGAAAGTAAGACCCTTACTCCTTGGAAGAAAAGTGATGGCCAACCTAGATGCATATTAAAAAGCAGAGACATTACTTTGCCAACATAGGTCCGTCTAGTCATGGCTATGATTTCCCCAGTAGTCATGTATACATGTAAGAGTTGGACTGTAAAGAAAGCTGAGCCCTGAAGAATTGATGCTTTTGAACTGTTGTGTTGGAGAAGACTCTTGTGAGTCCCTTGGACTGCAAGGAGATCCAGCCAGTCTATCCTAAAGGAAATCAGTCCTGAGTGTTCATTGGAAGGACTGATGTTGAAGCTCCAATATTTTGACCACCTGATCGAAGAACTGACTCATTTGAAAAGATGCTGGGAAAGACTGAAGGCAGGAGGAGAAGGGGATGACAGAGGATGAGATTGTTGGATGGCATCAGTGACTCAATGGACATTAGTTTGGGTGAACTCCGGGAGCTGGTGATGGACGGGGGACCTGGCCTGCTGCAGTCCATGGGGTTGCAAAGATTCAGACATGACTGAGTGACTGAACTGAACTGAACTGAAGGAATAAGAAAGAATATAATAAAAGGAAGACAGAAGCCTCTCATATGGTAGAAAGAAAGGAACCCTCTGATGGGGCCCCAAACAGAAGCCCCAGGTAACTCTGATAGTGGCAGAAAAGTTGATTGAGTTTCTGATAGATATAGGTACAAAATACCCTGTGGTGGGGGCTTCCCAGGTGGCGCTAGTAGGAAAGTATCTGTCTGCCAATGCAGAAGATATAAGAGACATGGGTTCAGTCCCTGGATTGGGAAGATCCCCTGGAGGAGGGAATGGGAACCCACTCTAGTATTCTTTTTTTTTTTTTTCAATTGAAGGACAATTACTTTATAGAATTTTTCTGTTTTCTGTCAAACCTCAACATGAATCAGCCATAGATATACATATAACTCCTCCATTTTGAATCTACCTCCCATCTCCCCCACTCTAGCATTCTTGCCTGAAGAATCCCATGGACAGTAGAGCCTGGCAGGCTACAGTCCATAGGATCCCAAAGAGTTGGATACAAATGAAGAGACTTAGCACACACGCATACTCTGGTAAATACCAAGATGGCACAGAAAGCATCTCAGTCCTTCCTGGTTATAGGAATTTCTGGAGAAGTACAAAATTGTTCTTTCTTACAAACTCTAGAATCCCAATAAGGGGACCTCACCCTGAAATTCAGTGTTTTATATATACCAGTGTTGGGCTGAGATCTCCTTTGTATATTAAACATGCAGGTAACTTTTTGCCAGGACAGCTTAACATCAAGGTCCCAAGAGAGCATGCTGTAAGCCTGAACGTGGCATTCATGCACACGCAGACAGAGCTCTTTCCCTGAGGTCTACAAAAAGGTAAAGCTGGAAGGGTGGGCTGATGGCATCCAGGGAAAAACACATGACCAATATAAATCCCATTTAAAACAGACACTGGGACACCTAATCCAAAATAATATCCTCTGAGGCAAGAGGCTCAGAAGGGAATTTCAGGCAATTCTCAAAAAGTTCCGAAAACAGGACTGATTAAACCTTTCAGGGTCCCCATATAACCACCTTATCCTCCTAGTCAAAAAGCCGAACTCAATAGAGTATTGTTTTGTCCGAGACTATTAATGAGAGGACCCCCATACAGGTACAAGATTTGCACCCTGTGATACCTAATCTATACATTCTTCTTACAACTATTACTGTTAATACAACTAGTTCTCAGTTTTGGACTTGAAAATGCTTTTTCTGCATTCTGACTGCATGAAAATCATAGCAGCTTGTGAATGGCAAGACCCAGAAACACAGGTAGTAAAAACTGAGAAAACGAATTATATATTAAAGAGAAGCATTGACAAAATTTGTCAAGAGACTAATTTAATTTGGGATAAGGTGTCACCAGTTGCCCTGCTATAGATCAGAGTGGTTTGCAGAAGTAGACTTAAATTAAGCCCCTTTGGACTATTGTATGGTGTGCCATTCTAGGTGTCTGCCAAGGTGGGAGAATCTATAAATGCTCTGAAATATCTAGCAGTTGCCAATTATGTTAAAACTCTGGGCATTATACTAACCTCTGTTCATGAGTTTTCCTCAACAGGCCTGATTAATCAAATGAGATAGGTCTTACATTCTTTCCAGCCTAGAGACCAAGTCCTTCTTAAAACCTGGAGAGAACAAGCACGTGAGCACCAGTTGATTGCAAAGTGAAAGAAACACATGTGATCCTACTTACCATGCATTCATCTGTGAAGTTAGCTGGAGTAAAGCCATGGATTCATCACACCTGGGTTAAAGCAGCCCCAGTGTCATCAGAAAATGACCCAACTCCTGAGAGGACAGTGGGTTTGTGAACCCTTAGAAGGGTTAAGTTTGCTCTTCAAAAAGTATAAGTATTGAGGTTAAAATTTCATTGTAGAAGGAATTTTGTCAGATTCAAATAGTTGTAGACAAAGAAAAATAATTGGATTACTTACTAAAAACTTTGAGGAGTGTTCTGGACACAATACTGACCAATTCTATTTCACAGTCATCTCATTACTCCTGTTTAGTAGGATGTGGCCAGAAATATCGTTGCTCCTGTTCCCACATGATTGTGGAATGGACATTGACAGTGGGGAATTGTGACATGGTCAGGGCAGGTGCACGGCTGTGATCAGTCTGGCTCAGGCATTGGCTGGAATCACAGTGGACTCCCTTTCTTCTGTATAGGAGGAGTCCAAATTTCCACTGAGGGAAGATAATTTTTTTGAGACAATAGTCCATCTTCTAGGTCAGCTAGCTTTCCAGTTCAAGTCTTTATTCTTTGCCCCAGCAACTTCTCATTCATTGACCTGTTGTGCAAAGAGCAGAGCAAATTTGGTGACAGTGATATTCCCTGTTTCACTCCAATATTAGTAATTTGTGTATTACAGTTTCTAAGAACTATTATTTAAAGGGTACTAGTAGTCTTGGGCTTCTCTGGTAGCTCAGACAGTAAAAGTCAGCCTGCAGTGCAGGAGACCCAGGTTCAATCCCTGGGTCGGGAAGATGCCCTGGAGAAGAGAATGGCAACCCACTCCAGTATTCTTGCCTGGAGAATCCCAAGGACAGAGGAACCAGATGGGCTACAGTCCATGGGTTTGAGGAGTTGGACACGACTGAGCCACTAACACTTTTTTGTCCCTTTATCCTTTTGTCTTTCTTTCCCTTTGTCACACTTGCAGTCTGTCAATTTTACCAGTCTTGTCAAAGAATAAACCCTTTGCTCCATCGATTTTCTCTCTTTTTATTTTGAAATTTCATTGATTTCTGTTTTTCATTATTTCTTTCCTTGTGCTAGCTTAGGTTTATTTTGCTCTTGTTTTCCTAGGTTCATGAGAGAGCGATTGGGTAATCTGAGATACTTATTTTTCTCTATGTGCATTTATTGCTATAAATTCCCCTTTTAGTGCTGCTTTAATTGTGTTCCATGAATCTTGATATGTTTTGTTATCATTTTTATTTCACTCTATTAAAATTTTTCCTTGGGACTTCCTTTTTGACCCATGGATTATTTAGAATGTGTGGTTTAGTTTCCAAGTGTATTGGAGATTTTCTTATTATTCATTACAGATTTCTAGTTTGATTGCTAGAAATGATTTTTATTCCTTTCTGTGCCCTCCCAGCCAGTCATAGCTCCTCTCCTGGGTAGGTGTGGTAGGTGTCACAGTGGAACTCTCGTGACATCACCGCCCCTTCCCCAGTTACTTTATTCAGGGAATTGCCTCTTAGCCTGCCCAGCCCAACTCCCAATCTGTGCTTCCCTTTTTCTAGCTTCTGTTTCCATCTCTCCAGAGAAGAGTTGATTATACACTTGCATAACACAAAAATAACTGAGGTGCAAAGAGAATAATATTGCCACAGGTTGGTAGCCCAGATGTGCAAATGCAATGAGCAGAAATACAGAGAAATGAAGCCTCAAGGACTCAGACAAGGAAGGGTGAGGCACTGAAGTCTGGGGCTCTGGACCTGGGAAACAAAGTGGCAGCTCGGGAAGGGTAGCAATTCAGGGTCTCAGCAGCTCTGGGGAAACATAAGTGAGGTTTGGATAAGGGAACCCAGATATTCCTAAGTCCATGGTGGCCAGCACTCGGACCAGCCTGAAGAAGATACCCTGGGAGAGGCATAACTTTGTCTTTAGAAGACCTTGGTGCTGATGGGGTTATCCTGGAAGGGACTGGGCAGGTGGGGCAGTGGGCATTCTGGCTGTGTGAACAGAGGTCTGAGATTCCTCCTGCAGGGAACACATGTGAATCAACCCTGGCTAATGGCCAGGAAAGAGGCTCATTTCTTTTCTTTTTTCTTTGGCCATGCTGTCTGGCTTGTAGGATCTTAGTTCCCTCACCAGGGACTGAACCTGAGCCCTTGGCGGTGAAAGGGCAGAGTCCTAAACACGGGACAGCCAAGGGATTCCCAAAGTCTCCTTTTATTATTTTCTACTTTTAAAATAAAATTTGTTCATTCAACATAGATTAAACAAACAACTTCTAACAGGTTTTATTTCAGGAAACAGCCACCTCCTCCCCTGGCCTGTCCCCATTGTCTGCCCCCTTTAGAAACCCATTTTTCCTATTTGAACTGAGCCACAAAGATCATCTCTAATATTCCCTCCCTCTCCCCACGCCCCAGCTCTGCCAGCTTCAGTCCAAGGCATCCTGCTGTCTCCCATCTGCTGTGTGAGCACTTAGATCTCACAATTGCCACATTGCCATTTGTTGCAATGTTTTGAGTCATAGTGTCCTTGCTCTAAGGCAGTGTTTTTTTCTGGTGAGTGTTTTCAGTGAGTTTTGATTTGCTTTTTTTCCCCCAAGTCTTCTTTTTGTAGTTTTTTATATTTCTCCCCAGCTCTTTCTTATTTTTGTATGAGGTTGTTTTTCCCAAATCAGTTTTTAGCAGGAAGTTCATTCAGAGGAGCACTGAGTGCTGTAGCCCAGGTTCTCAGAATTTCTAGAAGCTGAGGTTTTTGTGGGTGTGTGTTTTTCTCTATTTTAAGAAATGAAATACAGTAGCTAACATGAAAAAGGGCTTCTCTAGTGGCCTAGTGGTAAATAATCCATCTGCCAATGCAGGAGACGTCAGTTTGGTCCCTTGGTCAGGAAGATCCCCTGGAAAAGAAAATGGATACCCACTCCTGTATTCTTGCCTGGGGAATTCCATGGACAGAAGAGCCTGGCAGGCTACAGTCCATGGGGTTGAAAGAACTGGACACAACTTAGCAACTAAGCAACAACAACAGGAAAACAACAACAACAACAAATAAATTACAACATATGTGAGGCAGAAAGAAAACTAATCATGGAAGCATTCCCAGTGTAGCTATCTCTCAGCTCTCGAACAGTTTAGTTCATTTCAGTAGCTCAGTCATGTCTGACTCTTTGTGACCCCATGGACTGCAGCACACCAGGCCTCCCTGTCCATCACTAACTCCCAGAATTGGCAGCCCACTCTAGTGTTCTTGCCTGGAGAATCCCAGGGACAGGGGAGCCTGGTGTGCTGCTGTCTATGGGGTCGCACAGAGTTGGACACAACTGAAATGACTTAGCAGCAGCAGCAGCAGCATATCCATTAGGTCAGCGATGCCATCCAACTATCTCATTCTCTGTCATCCCTTCTTCTCTGTCGCCCCACCTTTAATCTTCCCCAACATCAGGGTCTTTTCAAATGAGTCAATTCTTCACATCAGGTGGCCAAAGAATTGGAGTTTCAGCTTCAAAATTAGTCCTTCCAATGAACACCCAGGACTGATCTCCCTTAGGATGGACTGGCTGGGCTTCCTTGCAGTCCAAGGGACTCTCAAGAGTCTTCTCCCACCACAGTTCAAAAGCATCAGTTCTTCAGCACTCAGCTTTCTTTATAGTCCAACTCTCATATCCATACATGACTACTGGAAAACCATAGCCTTGACTAGACAGACCTTTGTTGGCAAAGTAATGTCTCTGCTTTTAATATGCTGTCTAGGTTGGTCATAACTTTCCTTCCAAGGAGTAAGTGTCTATTAATTTCATGGCTGCAGTCACCATCTGCAGTGATTTTGGAACCCCCAAAATTAAAGTCAGCCACTGTTTCTACTGTTTCCCCATCTATTTGCCATGAAGTGATGGGACTGGATGCCATGATCTTAGTTTTCTGAATGTTGAGCTTTAAGCCAATGTTTTCACTCTCCTCTCTTTCACTTTCATCAAGAGGCTCTTTAGTTCTTCTTCCCTTTCTGCCATAAGGGGTGTCATCTGCGTATCTGAGGCTATTGATATTTCTCCCTGCAGTCTTGAATCCAGCTTGTGCTTCATCCAGCCCAGTGTTTCTCATGATGTACTCTGCATAGAAGTTAAATAAGCAGGGTGACTATATACAGCCTTGACATACTCCTTTTCCTATTTGGAACCAGTCTGTTGTTCCATGTCTAGTTCTAACTGTTGCTTCCTGACCTGTACAGAGATTTCTCAAGAGGCAGGTCAGGTGGTCTGGTATTCCTATTTCTTTCAGAATTTTCCACAGTTTGTTGTGATCCATGCAGTCAAAGGCTTTGGCATAGTCAATAAAGCAGAAATAGATGTTTTTCTGGAACTCTCTTGGTTTTTTTATGATCCAGCAGATGTTGGCAATTTGATCTCTGGTTCCTCTGCCTTTTCTAAAACCAGCTTGAACATCTGGAAGTTCATGGTTCACATATTGTTGAAGCCTGGCTTGGAAAATTTTGAGCATTACTTTACTAGCATGTGAGATGAGTGCAATTGTGCAGTAGTTTGAACATTCTTTGGGATTGCCTTTCTTTGAGATTGGAATGAAAACTGACCTTTTCCAGTCCTGTGGCCCCTGCTGAGTTTTCCAAATTTGCTGGCATATTGAGTGCAGCACTTTCATAGCATCTTTTGGGTTTGAAATTGCTCAGATCAAATTGAACTCTTGAACAGACCTTGTGTTCAAACCTCTGCAGGCTCCATGCACCCACCATGAATCACATCCTTGGAAACCACTATCTGGAATTTTACGGTTCTCAATTGATTGCCTTTCATTGTAGTTTGATCTCAGTTCTTTGCTTGGTCTTCTAACTCACTTCTAACTCACCATGAGTGTGACCTTCCTGCATCCAGTACTGTAGACAGGTGACTTGTACATTTCTGCATCTGTGAAGTATTGCTTGTATGCAATGTCTCTACCACATGCAGTGTCTCTACCATAATTTATTTCTCCATTCTGTTAATGTACACTTGGATTGTTTTCCTTTTTGCTTCTTTGAACAAGATTTACCTGTCTTCTGGGACAGACATGCCAAATTTTACCTAGTCATGGAATTGTAGGTCCAAAGTTCACATTCAACTTCATGGGATAAAATGCCAAACTCTTTTCCAAAGTCGTTGTGTTGAGGTAGGAGATAGATGGGCCTCTGGGCTGGACAGCTAGTGTTTGTTGTGGAATAAAATTGAAGCTTTGTTCTTACCTAGACACTCCAAGGTCAAAGCTAGCAGTAAAAGCTGAATTCTGCTAAGGTAGAGAGATAAGGTGGCTACTCTAGAGATTAAGGAAACTTTCCCTGTCTGCATACGCACAGGCAAGCTTCTTGGAGGTGGAAAAGGGAGGGGCCCCCACCATATAACAAGTGTGGATATATCCCCACAAGCCTCTGCAGTGGAATCCATCTTAGCAAAAAGTTGCACATGCATCTTTGGGGAGGGTCTGAGGACAGATCAGGTGTGAAAAAGAAACAGGATAATTGGCCAAATGTAAACAAAGACTTGGAAGGACTGTCCTATGTAAGTGATTTAAATCACCTCTTTACCCTGCTCCTCATTCAGGATGCCCACACTCCTGACTGTGTATTTCTGCCTTGTTCCTGTCTTCGGTAAACAAACTCTTTCTCTATAAACAAACTCTTTCTCTATGTGCTCTTCCCACATGTTATGCTGTGTCTCTAACAATAAACCTTGTACCTATTTTTACAGTTTTTGCCTCCTTGAAATATCCTTGCTTTCAAATAGGGGAAAGAGCCAGGGTCACTTTGCTTCTAGCCTCTAATCCTTGGTTGTTTGATGGCTAGGATCCCTGGTTTTCATCCAGGCTACGCAGGTTTAATTACCGGGCAGGAAATTAAGATCTCTCTTCAGGACTGCTCACTGCTGCTTCTCTGAGATCAGTACCGGATCCAGTGTAAATGAATTCCTTCTATTCTACTTGCCAGCAAATACACGATTTTTTGCATTAAAATTAACCCTTCACTTTTCATCTAGCTGACAGTAACAGGTAACTGTAGGCTAGTCATAAAAATAAGTCTCCACTTCTTCCTTTATCGAAATGTTTTTTAAGCTTCCCATGTGTCATTACTGGTAAAGAACTCACATGCCAACGCAGGAGATATGAGAGATGCAGTTTTGATCCCTTTGGTTGGGAAGATTCCTGGAGAAGGAAATGGCAACCCACTCCAGAATTCTTGCCTGGAGAACTCCATGGACAGAGGAGCCTGGTGGCCCACAGGTTGAAGTTGAAAAGAGTTGGATATGACTGAAATGTTTTAGTCATAGCAGTTTCACCACACACTGTCACTATATTTATTGCTGTTTACTCCTTCCTCTTAAAATGGAAGTTCCAGGAGACAGGGATTTCATCTGCCTTTTCAAAACTGTTCTTTGGGGGTCTAGAACAGTGTAAGGCACATAGTCAGTACTCAGTAAATATTTGGTAAGTGATTGAAGAAATATATGAAATGAATCAGAATTATTAAAGTAAAAACACTAAAATATGTATGACCTTAAAATTACACAGAGGCTTGTGAAAAGACCCAGCATCAGAAAGGAGTCTTCACGTGTACCCCAATGTTCATCACAGCACTGTTTATAATAGCCAGGACATGGAAGCAGCCTAGGTGTCCATCAGCAGATGAGTGGATAAGAAAGCTGTGGTATATATACACGATGGAGTATTACTCAGCCATTAAAAAGAATACATTTGAATCAGTTCTAATGAGGTGGATGAAAGTGGAACCTATTATACAGAGTGAAGTAAGCCAGAAAAAAAAAAACAAACACCAATACAGTATCCTAACGCATATATATGGAATTTAGAAAGATGGTAATGATAAGCCTGTATGTGAGACAGCAAAAGAGACACAGATGGATAGAACAGTCTTTTGGACTCTGTGGGAGAGGGAGAGGGTGGGATGATTTGGGAGAATGGCATTGAAACATGTATAATATCATATATGAAATGAGTCACCAGCCCAGGTTCAATGCATGATACTGGATGCTTGCAGCTGGTGCACTGGGATGACCCAGAGGGATGGGAGGGGAGGGAGGAGGGAGGGGGGGATGGGAAAAAATGTACACCTGTGGTGGATACATGTTGATGTATGGCAAAACCAATACAATATTGCAAAATAACTAGCCTCCAATTAAAATAAATAAATTTATTTTTAAAAGGAGTCTTCATAATTACCTGGAAATTATGGTAAACTGGTTTTTGAGAAAGATGCCAAAACAATTACATAGGGAACAGATAGTCTTTTCAACCAGTGGTTCTGGGACAAATGGATAGTCACAAGCAAAATATAAATTTGAACCCCTGTCCCATACCATTTATGAGAATTAATTCAAAATGGATCAAAAACTTGAGTGTAGGAGCTAAACTATAAACTTTTAGAAGAAGACATAGGAGTAAAACTTGGAGTCCTTGGAATAGGCTATGGATTTCTTAGCTATGATGCTGAAAGCACAAGTGATTAAAAAACAATGGGCTTCAACAAAATGAAAAATTTTGTACTTCAAGGGACAACACCACAAAAGTGAAAAGATAGCTCACAGAATGGAAGTAAATGTTTGCAAATTATACATCTAATAAGATAATTTTTATCTAGGATCTATAAAAGACTCTTACAACTCAACCTAAAACCCCCAAACCCAACCAAAATATGAGCAAAAATTTGAATAGACATATCTCCAAAGATATTATACAAAATAGCAAATTGAATAGACATATCTCCAAAGACATTATACAAAATAGCCAATAAGTATGAAAAGATGCTCAACACCATTAGTCACCAGGGAAATGCAAATTGAGAGCACAATAAGATTCCACTCCTCCAGGAAAGTTCCACAAGGATGGCTATAGCTGAAAAGGCAAACAGTTAAGTGTTAGGATGGGGGAAAGGAATGCTTGAAGATTGCTGGTGAGGACCTAAAATGATGAAGCCACTTTTAAAAAAACACTGGGTGGTTCCTCAAAAGGTTGAACATAGAATTAAACTTTCCAGGTTTCTCAGACAGTAAAGAATCCACCTGCAACGTGGAAGACCCAGGTTCAATACCTGGGTTGGAAAGATCCCCTGGAGAAGGGAATGGCTATCCACTCCAGTATTCTTGCCTGGAAAATTCCATGGACAAAGGAGCCTGATGGGCTACAGTCCATGGAGTTGCAAAGAATTGGACACAATTGAGAGACTAACACACAGAGCCACACTTTGAGAAATTTCACTTCTAGGTATATGTGCAAGAGAAATAAAAACCTACATCCAGGCATAAACTTTACATGAATGTTCATAGCAGTTTACTCAGCATAGACCAAGGGTGGAAACAGTCCAAATACTCAGCCAGTTATTTATGGTTAAATAAAATGTGGCTTATACATAAAATGGAATTTTTCAGCGATAAGAGAATGTGGTTCTGATATATGATTCAATAAGAACAAACTTTGATAACATATGAAATAAAAGAAGACAGCCACAAGAGACCACATGTTGTAAAATTCCATTTATAAGAAATGTTCAAGTTGGCAAATCTATAGAGAAAGTAGATAACCCAGACAGAGGTTGTTTAGGACTGGAGCCATCATGATAAATAGAAATGACTGCTAATAGGTACACTTTTTCTTTGGGGTGATAAAAATGTTCTAAAATTAGATTGATGATGGATGCGTACCTATGAATATACTAAAAACCAGTGTACATTTTAAATAAATGATTATATGGTATATAAATTATATCTGAATAAATCTGTAAAATACAAAAAAAAAAGAGACAAAAGAAGTGACCAAAAGGGAGTTGCCTGGTCCCTGGGGATTGAGATGAGCTCCCCCATCATGGTTGCTGTTGAAGATCAGAGTCTGAACCTTGACTTTTGGTTTTACCAGATTCCTCCTGGTGGGCACAGATGAAGGTGCCATGGGAAGCATGACCTGAATGAGGTGGGACCCCTGATGCTGAGTGCAAGTTTGGCCTTAAGTGCCCATCCCCGCACCCTGTTGTCCCTGGAGAGTGAGCTGCAGAGACCTGAACACAATGAGCCGCATCCCAGTTCTGTCACAACCTCAAGGCCACCCTGAGCAGGTGATGTCACTTTTTGTGCCTCTGTTTCCTCACATTTAAATACCAGGAACAGCCCTTCCCTCAGGGGACAATGTGCATTCAGGACAGCCCCTGAGCAGCCAAGCCTGATCCTCCTGAGGGGGCTGCCTCAGGGGAGGGACACCCTCCTGCTGATCTGTTGGGGCCCCAGGGCTGGTGTGTGATGCCTAAGAGTCCACCCCATCTCCCTGAGAGCCCTGGTGAGATGAAGGGCGGACCCAGGGCTGCCTCCTGCTCTCTCTTGCTGTCAGCCAGATGCCTAGTTTCAGTTTGTTTTTACCAGAGAAGTGAAGTGAAGTGAATTTGCTCAATCGTGTCCAAATCTTTGCGACCCCATGGACTGTAGCCCACCAGGCTCCTCCCTCCATGGGATTCTCCAGGCAAGAGTACTGGAGTGGGCTGCCATTTCCTTCTCCAGGGGATCTTCCCTGACCCAGGGATTGAACCCGGGTCTCCTGCATTCCAGGCAGACGCTTTAACCTCTGAGCCACCAGGGAAAAGACACATAATTTAGGAAACACTGTCACTTTGCTCACTTCGGTCATTTCTTTCAGTTGAGAGAAAAACAGACCCAGTTGGGTATGTTCGTGGTGAAATACCACCCTCCAACTTCACCTGTCCAACTTAGCCTCTTATTCTGAATAGAAAATGAGAAAGGCGGGAAAGATCCATGGATGGAACTCAGTAGGGAGAGACCCAGTAGAGACCACAGAAGCCCTCCGGCCTTCCACACTCTCCTTTTGCCAATTCACAGGTGTTCACCCAGCTTGGATGCTGAGAGGGCTGAAGGCAGCTGCATGGCTGGCTCCTTCCCGGGGCCTCGGGTCAGGCTCCCGTGCTGATGGAGGCTGTGGGTGCCCAGATGCTGCCTCCCACCTGGGACAGGGCAGGACTTGGCTGATGCAGGGAGACTCTGCTCCTTCTGGTCTCCCTGGAGACTTCTGCCCAGCAGGGCTGTCCTCTGCCGCCACTCTGGCCTTGGCCCTCACGTCTGCCAGGAAAGGGCCTGGACTCAGAGAAACCTGGCTTCTGAATGCAGCCCCTGCCCGGTCTTGCTTGGTCCATTTCTGAGCTCTTCGGCCTCAGCCTCCTCCTCCTCCTCCTCTGTGTCTTGAGGCCCAGGGACAGTCCAAGAGCGGGGCAGAGAGCTGACAGGGCAAGCAGCCCGAAGAGCCAGCAGTTGCCGACGCCGCTCATTAAATGCTGACTTCAGAGCCCAGCCGGGCCACCTGCTGGCTGTGTGCTCTTGGGCAAGTTTAACTCACCTCGTTGTGCCTCTGTTCTCCTCTCCAGAAGGGTGATAATAAGGGAACCGACTCCACTAATGAAATGCGCTGCGGTTGGTTGGGGGAGGGGGCCCCTATTGATCTCCATGCAAAGGCCCTGGAGAGTACTGGGGGTTCTGGGTGAGCTTCACTCCTCATTGCACCTTGCTGCTGGGAGAGACTTGGACCAGGATGACTTCTTAGAGCTCAGCCACTGTGGTACAGCTCGTGAGGATCAAATGAAGTAAAGGTCAAATACCTTCTTCAACAGCCAGCCAGCAGGACATGTTTCATTCCTCCAGATTCTCCAGTTTGGAGTCCTTCTGATGTGGTCAGTGGGCCCATTTCCCAACTAAGAATCACCAGGTGAGGTTATCGGTGTGGTTGTTTGAGTTTGTTTTAATCACATGAAACAGACTATGAATACATTTCATGTACACTTAAGTTGTAATCAAGTTATCATCATTTGCATGTAAAGTGAGGTTTATCATCAAACTGAAGTTCCATTCTAAGCCCATCTCTTAAAAGGGAAGAAGGTCACTGCAGGTTGCACAGGATGGGGTGTGGGACCTTGCCAGTGTCCGTCTTTGGTCCAAACAGTGAATTTGGGTTTGAAGACCTCTCTCTGGAAGGGTTTCACGACCAGATCATCCTGGAGATGTTATCACAGGCTTTGGGCTTTGAAATATTCCTCTGGCTGAACCACAACTTTCATTTCATTTATTCTCTGTTCTCATCCATTCCCATTGTCTTTGGAGCTCATTTGCTGGTTATTCACAGGGTCCTACAGGGGGACTATTTTCCAGTGTCTCATCTCCCCTGAGAGCTTGTGCTCACCTCCTACCTATCTTTTCTGGAATCTGTTTATTTGCATGAGCCACAGTGGTGTTTCAAAAGATGTCCTGCTAGTTCAACTTTTTTTATAACTTAGTAACATTTTAATCCTTACTTGCATTCAGACATCTACTCATCAGTTTTCATTTAGTAGTTTTCTTTCATGATGAATTCTAGAACAAATATGCAAAGAAATAGAGGAAAACAATAGAATGGGAAGACTAGCAATCTCTTCAAGAAAATTAGAGATACCAAGGGAGCACTTCATGCAAAGATCGGCACAATAAAGGACAGAAATGGTATGGTCCTAACAGAAGCAGAAGATATGAAGAAGAGGTGACAAGAATACACAGAAGAACTAAAGAGTTCTTCATGACCCAGATTACCACAATGGTGTTATCACTCACCTAGAGTCAGGCATCCTGGAATGCGAAGTCAGGTAGACCTTAGGAAGCAGCACTACAAAGCTAGTGGAGGATAGAATTCTAGTTGAGCTATTTCAGATCCTAAAAGATAATGCTTTAAAAGTGCCACACTCAATATGCCAGCAAGTTTGAAAAACTCAGCAGTGGCCACAACTGGAAAAGTTCAGTTTTCATTCCAGTCCCAAAGAAAGACAATGCACAACTGTACTCATCTCACACACTGGGAAAGTAAAGCTCAAAATTCTCCAAGCCAGCCTTCAACAGTATGTGAACCATGAACTTCCAGACATTCAAGCTGGATTTAGAAAAGGCAGAGGAACCAGAGATCAAATTGCCAACATCCACTGGTCATCAGAAAAGCAAGAGAGTTCCAGAAAAACATCTACTTCTGCTTTATTGACTATGCAAAGCCTTTGACTGGTAGGTCACAAACAAACTGTGGAAAATTCTTAAAGAGATGGGAATACCAGACCATCTTACATGGTTCCTGACTAACCTGTATGTAAGTCAAGAAGCAATAGTTAGAACTGGAAATGGAACAACAGACTGGTTCCAAACTGGGAAAGGAGTATCAAGGCTGTAAATTGTCACCCTGCTTATTTAACTTAGATGCAGAGTACATCATGTGAAGTGCCAGACTGGATGAAGCACAAGCTGGAATCAAGATTACTGGGAGAAATATCAATAACCTCAGATATGCAGATGACACCACCCTTATGGCAGAAAGCAAAGAAGAACTAAAGAGTCTCTTGATGAAAGTGAAAGAGGAGAGTGAAAAAGTGGGCTTAAAGCTCAACATTAAGAAAACTAAGATCATGGCATCCTGTCCCTTCACTTCATGGCAAATAGATGGGGAAACAATGGAAATAAAGACTTTATTTTTGGGGGCTCCAATATAACTCCAGATGGTGACTGTAGCCATTAAATTAAAAGATGCTTGCTCCTTGGAAGAAAAGCTATGACTAACCTAGACGGCATATTTAAAAGCAGAGGCATTGCCGACAAAGTCCATCTAGTAAAAGCTATGGTATTTCCAATAGTCATGTGGATGTTTGAGTTGGACCATAAAGAAAGCTGAGCACCGAAGAATTGATGCTTTTGACCTGTGGTGTTGGAGAAGACTCTTGAGAGTCCCTTGGACTGTAAGGACATAAATCCAGTCAATCCTAAAGGAAGTCAGTCCTGAACATTTATTGGAAGGCCTGATACTGAAGTTGAAGCTCCAATACTTGGGCCACCTGATGTGAAGAACTGACTCACTGGAAAAGACCCTGATACTGGGAAAGACTGAAGGCAGGAGGAGAAAGGGATGACAGCGGATGAGATGGTTGGATGGCATTACCAACTCGATAGACATGAGTGTGAGCAAGCTTTGGGAGTCGATGACTGACAGAGAAGCCTGGCATTCTGCAGTCCCTCAGGTCACAAAGAGTCAGACACAACTAAGTGACTGAACTTAACTGAAAGGTGGATAAACTGTCAGAACTTCCCACCAAAATCTGACTGAGTCTTAGGGCCTCAGGCCACATGGCCTTACTGCTCTGTCTTCCTAGGTGACTGAACTCTCAAGCCTGTGCTCAGATACACTGTAGGGCCTTGGCTTTTTGAGCTTTAGTATCATCAGTTCAATCATTCCCTTTTGTCTTGTCTAAACCTTCTTCAGGCTCTCTCATTCTTTGGTGTTCTTTTTCCTTCACTAGGTATTAACTTCTCTCACTGGTAATGTTGATTCATGTGGACACTACCTTCTTGATCAGTGGGTGTCACCATGGTGTTTCATCCAAGGGCCCAGTGTTAGTAAGCTATTTACCACCCAGAAAAGTTTTGTACCTGATTTTTAAGACTTCGCACTGAGGCCCTGACCTATCATCTTCCTCAACCTTCAAGTGGTTCATCTTCCTGAAGCAGCCATTTCTTCTCTGGTTACCTGGGTGTCGCCACTGTACAAGACAGGAGAGCTGGATTTGAAGAGTGCTGGGGAAAAAGGATTCAGAAGTATCAGAATTTGGAGAATCATCACTTCTGCATAGATTTCTCTCTTCTTGGTCTTAAGACTGTAGAAAGAAAGAAATGAAAGAAAGAGAACTTGCTCAGTCATGTCTGACTCTTTGCCACCTCAATGGACGGTAGCCTGCCAGGCTCCTTCATCCATGGGATTCTCCAGGTAAGAGTACTGGAGTGGGTTGCCATTTCCTTCTCCAGTGCTTAAGACTGTAACCCATACTTAAATCAATCCATACTTAAATCCACCTCCCCATGACTACCTCACTAATATGCCTGCCACTTGGTGAGTCTCAGTCTGACTTTCATATCCTTACCACCCCAGCCATTTCATGATTCATCCTCAAAATCTCCCATAGGCTGAATGTTCTCCAACAGTCTACTCCAGGGAGAAACATCTCCACAACACTCTTTCCTCCTCCAAGCTCTGGCCTTTCTCTCCTCCTCCACTGCATCTCCCGACCCACTGATCTGTGTAGAGTCAGGAGATAATTCATATGTTACAGGTGAAGGAAATGGTCGTTCACAGCAGTGATCTTCAGAGGATCACATTTTGAGTTAGAAATGAGGTAGAACTTTGAAACAGAGGCTCCATGGGGCTGTCTTCTCTCCTGGAATTCCTAATGCCCGATAGTCCCAGTTAGCTGGGATAAATAAGGAGCTTGAGGAGGGCTGTCTGATTCTGCCACCTAAGCCCCCACACCCAGTGCCCATGGCCTGAAGTTTCCCTGGTGATGGTAAACAAAACTCACCTGCCGCCTCTTCCATTACTGCCACATCCCCTCTCGTCCTGCTGCATGCTGAACATCCAGATGTGAGCAACAGAATCAAGGGGGAAATAGAGTCCTGCAGTTTTAGGGCAGATCCTGGGAGTGGCAGCATTGAAGTCAGAATAGGAGCTGGGGACTCTGAGTTCTGGGACATCAAACCTTGGAAGCAGAGCACCAGTGCCCAGGGGAGCCAAATTTACATTGGGAAGTAAGGAAATAGACATGGTTGGGAGAATCCTGGGCATGCAGAGCTAGTCTAGCTGGAGGAAAGACAGGGAGCTAGAAGGTCACATGTGAACAGGACAGACACCTGAATCAGTGTAGGGTCCCCCAGGCACAGGGACCCAAACACTGCTGTGCCGGTGCCAAGGAGACTCAAGTATGGTGTGAAGTGGGAAAGGTGCACATTATCACTGTATCATATATCATAATTGTACATTCACTTGGTATTGAGCATCAAATAGCTCTTTAGGAATAATTCTTTCTACTCTGCTCCCAGGAGAAACCATTTTCAACAGTTTGAATGGTCTGCCACCCTGAACCTCAATCTCCATTAATTCTTTTATGCTTCTGTGCTTGTATCTCTTCTCTGAGCGCTTGTATTTCTACTTTTGCCTCTTGTCTATAGTCATGATTGATTGGTTAAGAGTTTTAATCTGAAATTTGTGTTCAATTTTTGTAACTTGCTTTGTGGACTCACTTTTCTGATGAGTTTTCTTTTTCAGTCATTCTTAATTTAGTAATTTGGTTAAATCTTGTGGTCATCTTTTTTGATAACTCATATTCTCTACATCTCATTTTAAGAATTCATATTGGAAACACTTTAGGGCTATGTCCCAGGCTCTTATACATTTTCTTATAATTTAAAGTTTTTCATGTATTGTTCCTCATTTTAAATGAAATGAAATAAATGATGGTGTTTTATAAAATAAATGAGAGGTTATGTAGAATTTATATGTATAGAGAGTACTAAGAAAGTAAATACTGGTATACCCATCTCTCAGCCACATTGCCATTATTTCTGAGGTCTTCAATGTGTCATCAACAATTATGTCTAATCCTTCACTGTAAGGGTAATCACTATTTTGAATTTTGTTTGATTATTTGCTTTTCTTTATAGTTTTAAAAAATTATTTGTGTGCTCAAAAATTATTAAGTAGTTTCCATGTTTGTAAAAATATTTATATTTTTATACCATGCACATTGCCCAGTTGTGTTGTATAATTAACAATCCTAAAATTCAGTAGCATACAACAATTAGCACTTACTTATAGTTTTTTGTTGTTGCTGTTTTTAGTGTTTTTTGGTCACACCATGTGGCAATGTAGGACTTCCTCAACCAGAGATCAAACCCATGTTCCTACAGTGGAAGGGCAATTTTAACCACTGGATCATCAGGGAAACCCAGTAGTTATTTCTCATTAGGCCTGAAGGGGTTGGTTGGGTTTGACTGAGCCAGGTTCAACTGGTTTGCTGTTTGGGTCCAGTCCTGCTTCATGTGTCTCCCAGACCAGTATCTTTGAAGCCTGCTCTTCACAAAGCAAAAGGCAAGAACACAAGAGAGCAAGCCCAGTAATGCCAACACAGCATTACCTTGTGTCTTGCCCACCAACAGGCCAATGCAATCATATGACTTTGCTTGAAATTAAGAGATGAGGGATTCCTCTCTGTCTACCATGAGGCACTGGGAAAGGTGTGGCATTGTAACACAATAGCAGGGAGTTACAAATGGAGGCTGTAAATCTACCACAATGACACAATTATCCCTGTTGCATAATTCCATCTAGGCACATGTAGCTGTACTTTCTCATCTTAACTGAAATATAGTGCTCATTGTAACGACTGTATTGATCTTTCCATGATCCTCTTTATGATATTTGAGTGGTGCTAACACAAACAATGCTGCTTTGAATGCTGTACATGTCTCCTTGGGCAGGTGTGTGAGAATTTCTCAATATTAAACTCTTAAAAGATAATGCTCAAAAGCTAGGCTTCAATATTATGTGAACTGAGAACTTTCAGATGCACAAGCCAGATTTAGAAAAGGCAGAGGAACCAGAGACCAGATTGCCAATATCCATTGGCTCATAGAAAAAGCAAGGGAATTCCAGAATAACATCTACTTCTGCTTCCTTGGCTACACTAAAGCCTTTGACTGTGTGGATCATAGCAAACTGTGGAAAATTCTGAAAGAGATGGAAGTACCAGACCACCTTACCTGCCTCCTGAGAAACGTCTAAGCAGGTCAAGAAGCAACAGTTAGTACCAGACATAGAACAACAGACTGGTTCAAAATTGGGAAAGGAGTATGTCAAGGTTGTATATTGTTACCCTGCTTGTTTAACTTATATGAAGAATATATCACGTGAAATGCTGGGATGGATGAAGCACAACCTGGAATCAAGATTGCTGGGAGAAATATCACTAAACTCAGATGGGCTTCCCTGGTGGCTCAGACTGGTAAAGAATCTGCATGCAATGTAGGAGACCCAGGTTCAATCACTGGGTCAGGAAGATCCCCTGGAGAAGGACATGGCAACCCACTCCAGTGTTCTTGCCTGGAGAATTTCATGGACAGAGGAGTGTGGTGGGCTATGGTCGATGGGGTCACAAAGGGTCGAACATGGCTGAGTGACTAACAGTTTCACTTTCAGATAATACCACCCTAATGGCAGAAAGCAAAGAGGAACTAAAGAGCCTCTTGATAAAGATGAAAGAGGAGAGTGAAAAAGCTGGCTTAAGAACTCAGCATTCAAACAACTAAGATCATGGCATCCGGTCCCATTACTTCATCACAAATAGATGGGGAAACAATGACAGAGTTTATTTTCCTGGGCTCCAAAATCACTATGGTTGATGGCTGCAGTCATGAAATTAAAAGACGCTTGCTCTTTGGAAGAAAAGCTATGACTAACCTAGACAGAGTATTAAAAAGCAGAGATATCACTTTGCCGACAAAGGTCCAGATAGTCAAAGCTATGGTTTTTCCAGCAGTTATGTATGGATGTGAGAGTTGGACATAATGAAGGCTGAGCACCAAATAATTGATACTTTCAAACTGTGGTGCTGGAGAAGACTTTTGAGAGTCCCTTGGACTGCAAGAAGATCAAACCAGTCAATCCTAAAGGAAATCAGTCTTGAATATTCATTGGAAGGACTGATGCTGAAGCTGAAGCTCCAATACTTTGGCCACCTGATGCAAAGGACTGACTCATTTGAAAAGACCCTGATGCTGGGAAAGATTGAAGGCAGGAGGAGAAGGGGACAATAGAGGATGAGAGGGTTGGATGGCATCATCCATTCAATGGACATGAGTTCGAGAAAACTCCAGGAGATTGTGGAGGACGGGGAAGCCTGGCATGCCGCAGTCCATGGAGTCACAGAGTTGGACGTGACTGAGCAACTGAACAACAACAGAAGAAAGTGAGGCTGAGGGAGCCCAGAGGTTCCTAGGTTTCCAGAGTCAAGAGCTAAGACTAACTGAGGGAATACTCACTGCAGTTCTGGGGAAGTTCCAGTTCTGGGAACAATGAGAAGACCTTTTGCTGGTGGCATTGTCCTAAAAGGGAGCAGACAGGTGAGGCTTGAGCTGAGTGATAATTAAAAATGAGGCTTTTGGGGGGGGGAGTCAAGATGGCAGAGTAGGAGTGCGTGGAGTTCATGTCCCCTCACCAGTATAGCAAGAATGCCTCAGAGCAATTCTAGCAGAGAACTTTTTCAGCACTAGTGGGAACCTTGGACACCTAAGGGGATGGGAGGAAATCCCTGCATGACTGAGTAGCACATGGGAGGGAAGGAGGGTGGAAGAAAAGTGCAGGTGGGATGGGACTGGTACTCCTTAGGGGGTCTGGGGGAGAAGAGAGATTCTTACACTCAGAGGGGCCCACTCATGGTGAGGGAATCAGCAGGAACAGAGAAGGACATTTAGGGCATCAGGGGATCAGAGGGGAACATGGTGGCCAGTCTATAGAGTGGAATCTATGCACAGGGTCTGTGCCACAGCCTTGCACACCCCAGCTTGAGATGTGTGCCCCCTTGTGGAGAGAAGGGATAAATGCCAGAGAGTAGGGTTTGGAGGGTGGGCTCTTGGCAATGGGGAGGCAACCTGGGGCAGCAGGAGGGAAGGGCTCCATAGTTGGGAAGTTTGGTGGAGGAAGCCCAGGTCACCAGGTCAGAGAGGTGCCATTGTTGAGTGGCTCACAAATGCTGAGGCCACCATTGTGACACATTTCCCTATCTGCTGGCCCAGACTCTTTGGGCAGTGGCAGGGACACACACCTGGGCAGGCTCACTTTCCTTCAAGCCAAGGTCTCCCTACCTGTTCAGGCCCCAGTAGTCTGCTAGGGTCCAAAGTATGAATCCCAACCCTACCAAAGCCTCTATGGGCCAGGCAGATCCTGGCAGCCCAGGATCTGGGCTGCCGACAGGGTCTCCTCTAACCACATGGATCCAGGCAGGTCAAGAGAGGACCCTCTGCAAGGTTTGTGCCCCAGCTGGCCTGCACAGGCATGTGTGCTCTGTGCCAGCTTCAGGATCAGATGCTGGTAAAAGAAAACACACAGAGGTGGAAATGACACAACAGGTCCAGAGACCTACCTAGAGGTCTTGGAGGCCCTCGTGGAGAGGCTGGAGTTAGATATAGCTCACCATGGAGGCAATAACACCGATAGCAGAGATCAGTTCAGTTCAGTCACTCAGTCATGACCAACTCTTTGCAACACCATGGACTGCAGCACGCCAGGCCTCCTTGTCCATCATCAACTCCCAGAGCTTGTTCAAACTCATGTCCATTGAGTTGGTGATGCCATCCATCCATCTCATCCTCTGTCATCCCCTTCTCCTCCTGCCTTCAACTTTTCCCAGCATCAGAGTCTTTTCCAGTGAATCAGTTCTTCGTAGCAGGTGGCCAAAATATTGGAGCTTCAGCTTCAATATCAGTCCCTCCAATGAACACCCAAGACTGATTTCCTTTAGGATGGACTGGTTGGATCTCCTTGCAGTCCAAAGGACTCTCAAGAATCTTCTCCAACACCACATTTCAAAAGCATCAATTCTTCAGTGCTCAGCTTTCTTTATAGTCCAGTGCTAACATCTATACATGACTACTGTCACCTATACATGACATCTAGTTTGGACTAGATGGAACTTTGTTGGCAAAGTAATGTCTCTGCTTTTAAATATGCTGTCTAGGTGGGTCATAGCTTTTCTTCCAAGGAGCAAGCATCTTTTAAGCAGAGATACAAGTGTCTTTTATAGCAGAGATAGCATAGATACAAGGGAGTTATTTTTACTTTTTTTCATTCTTGTTTTTTGTTGCTATTTCATTTTTATTTTTTCTAATATATTCATTTGTCTAATTGTATTTTGTGTTTTAATCTTTGTTAGTCTCCTGCTCTTTTAGTCTATTGTCTATTTTTATTTCATTTCATCGTTTACTTGGTTTGGTTTATTTTGTTTTCTTGGATTTGCTTTTGTTTTCTGTGTTGGGTTATATTTGTTTCTTTTCATTTGTTTTTGTTTGTTAAACATTGTTTTTATTATTTGCTTGGGGCTTTGTTTGTTCTGCTTTTTTCTTTTTTTTGTTATTTTGGTTTGTTTGTTTCTTTCTTTCTGTTATTTGTTTTTGCCTGCTGTACTATGTAGCTTGTGGGGCCTTGGTTCTCAGTCTAGGAGTCAGGCCTGAGCTCCTGTTGTGGGAGTGCTTAGTCCAAGTCACTGGACTAAAAGAGAAACTCACCCTTCAGGGAATATGAATCAGTGCGAGCTGCTCTCCCACAGTTCCTCATCTCAACACCAAGACCCAGCTCTATCCAACTCTCTGAAAATGCCAATCCTGTACACCTTAGGCCAAACAAACATCATGACAGGAACAGTCCCACCCATTAAAAACATTGAGATAACATAAAAATACAGAAGAAAGAGCAAAGTAAAAGCCTACAAGACCAGATAAATGAAGAGGAAATATGCAGCCTACTTTTAAAAATAATTCAGAGTAATGATAATAAAGATGATCCAAAGTCTCAGAAATAGACAGAGGAATACCCAGCAGGTAAAAGAACAGAAGAAATGCCCACCAAACGAAACAAAAGAGGAAGAGATAGGGAATCTACCTGAGAAAGAATTCCGAATAATGATAGCGAAAATGATCCAAAATCTTGAAATCAAAATGGAATCACAAATAAATAGCCTGGAGAAGATGCAAGAAAGGTTTAACAAGGACCTAGAAAAAATAAAAAGAGTCAATATATAATGAATAATGCAATAAATGAGATCAGAAACACTCTGGAGGCAACAAATAGTAGAATATCGGAGGCAGAAGATAGGATTAGTGAAATAGAAGATAGAATGGTAAAAATAAATGAATCAGAGAGGAAAAAAGAAAAACGAATTAAAAGAAATAAGGACAATCTCAGAGACCTCCAGGACAATATGAAACGCTCCAACATTCGAATTATAGGAGTCCCAGAAGAAGAAGACAAAAAGAAAGACCATGAGAAAATACTTGAGGAGATAATAGTTGAAAACTTCCCTAAAATGAGGAAGGAAATAATCACCCAAGTCCAAGAAACCCAGAGAGTTCCAAAGAGGATAAACCTGAGGCGAAACACCCTAAGACACATATTAATCAAGTTAACAAAGATCAAACACAAAAGAACAAATATTAAAAGCAGCAAGGGAAAAACAACAAATAACACACAAGGGGATCCCCATAAGGATAACTGCAGATCTTTCAACAGAAATGCTTCAGGCCAGGAGGGAATGGCATGACATACTTAAAGTGATGAAAGAAAATAACCTACAGCCAAGATTACTGTACCCAGCAAGGATCTCATTCAAATATGAAGGAGAAATCAAAAGCTTTACAGACAAGCAAAAGCTGAGAGAATTCAGCACCACCAAACCAGCTCTCCAACAAATGCTAAAGGATATTCTCTAGACAGGAAACACAAAAAGGGCATATAAACCCAAACCCCAAACAATAAAGTAAATGGCAATGGGACCATACTTATCAATAATTACCTTAAACATAAATGGGTTGAATGCCCCAACCAAAAGGCAAAGACTGGCTGAATGGATACAAAAACAAGATCCCTATATATGCTGCTTACAAGAGACCCACCTCAAAACAACGGACACATACAGACTGAAAGTGAAGGGCTGGAAAAAGATATTCCATGCAAATAGAGACCAAAAGAAAGCAGGAGTAGCAAAACTCATATCCGATAAAATAGACTTTAAAACAAAGGCTGTGAAAAGAGACAAAGAAGGCCACTACATAATGATTAAAGGATCAATCCAAGAAGAAGATATAACAATTATAAATATATATGCACCCAATATAGGAGCACCGCAATATGTAAGACAAATGCTAACAAGTATGAAAGGGGAAATTAACAATAACACAATAATAGTGGGAGACTTTAATACGCCACTCACATCTATGGACAGATCAACTAAGCAGAAAATTAACAAAGAAATGCAAACTTTAAGTGATACAATAGACCAGTTAGACCTAATTGATATCTATAGGATGTTTCACCACAAAACAATGAATTTCACCTTTTTCTCAAGTGCTCACAGAACCTTCTCCAGGATAGATCACATCCTGGGCCATAAATCTAACCTGGATAAATTCAAAAGAATTGAAATCGTTCCAAGCATCTTTTCTGACCATAATGCATTAAGATTAGATCTCAATTACAGGAGAAAAACTATTAAAAATTCCAACATATGGAGGCTGAACAACACGCTTCTGAATAACCAACAAATCACAGAAGAAATCAAAAGGAAATCAAAATATGCATAGAAATGAATGAAAATGAAAACACAACAACCCAAAACCTGTGGGACACTATAAAAGCAGTGCTAAGAGGAAAGTTCATAGCAATACAGGCATACCTCAAGAAACAAGAAAAACGTCAAATAAACAACCTAACTCTACACCTAAAGCAACTTAGAGAAGGAAGAAATGCAGAACCCCAGAGTTAGTAGAAGGAAAGAAATCTTAAAAATTAGGGCAGAAATAAATGCAAAAGAAACAAAAGAGACCATAGCAAAAATCAACAAAGCCCAAAGCTGGTTCTTTGAAAGGATAAATAAAATTGACAAACCATTAGCCAGACTCATCAAGAAACAAAGGGAGAAAAATCAAATCAATAAAATTAGAAATGAAAATGGAGAGATCACAACAGACAACACAGAAATACAAAGGATCATAAGAGACTACTATCAGCAATTATATGCCAATAAAATGGACAACGTGGAAGAAATGGACAAATTCTTAGAAAAGTACAACTTTCCAAAATGGAACCAGGAAGAAATAGAAAATCTTAACAGACCCATCACAAGCATGGAAATTGAAACTGTAATCAGAAATCTTCCAGCAAACAAAAGCCCAGGTCCAGACGGCTTCACAGCTGAACTCTACCAAAAATTTAGAGAAGTGCTAACACCTATCCTACTCAAACTCTTCCACAAAATTGCAGAGGAAGGTAAACTTCCAAACTCATTCTATGAGGCCACCATCACTTTAATACCAAAACCTGACAAAGATGCCACAAAAAAAAGAAAACTACAGGCCAATATCACTGATGAACATAGATGCAAAAATCCTCAACAAAATCCTAGCAATCAGAATCCAGCAACACATTAAAAAGATCATACACCATGACCAAGTGGGCTTTATCCCAGGGATGCAAGGATTCTTCAATATCTGCAAATCAATCAATGTAATTCACCACATTAACAAATTGAAAAATAAAAGCCATATGATTATCTCAATAGATGCAAAGGCCTTTGACAAAATTCAACATCCATTTATGATAAAAACTCTCCAGAAACCAGGAATAGAAGGAACATACCTCAACATAGTAAAAAGCTATATATGACAAACCCACAGCAAACATTATCCTCAATGGTGAAAAATTGAAAGCATTTCCTCTAAAGTCAGGAACAAGACAAGGGTGTCCACTTTCACCACTACTATTCAATATCGTACTGGAAGTTTTGGCCACAGCAATCAGAGCAGAAAAAGAAATAAAAGGAATCCAAATTGGAAAAGAAGAAGTAAAACTCTCACTGTTCGCAGATGTCATGATCCTCTACATAGAAAACCCTAAAGACTCCACCAGAAAATTACTAGAGCTAATCAATGAATATAGTAAAGTTGCAGGATATAAAATCAATACACAGAAATCCCTTGCATTCCTATACACTAATAATGAGAAAGTAGAAAAAGAAATTAAGGAAATAATTCCATTCACCATTGCAACAAAAAGAATAAAATACTTAGGAATATATCTACCTAAAGAAACTAAAGACCTATATATAGAAAATTATAAAACACTGATGAAAGAAATCAAAGAGGACACTAATAGATGGAGAAATATACCATGTTCATGGGTCAGAAGAATCAATATAGTGAAAATGAGTATACTACCCAAAGCAATCTACAGATTCAATGCAATCCCTATTAAGCTACTATCAGTATTTTTCACAGAGCTATAACAAATCATTTCACAATTTGTATGGAAATACAAAAAACCTCGAATAGCCAAAGTAATCTTGAGAAAGAAGAATGGAACTGGAGCAATCAACCTTCCTGACTTCAGGCTCTACTACAAAGCCACAGTCATCAAGAGAGTATGGTACTGGCACAAAGACAGAAATATAGATCAATGGAACAAAATAGAAAGCCCTGAGATAAATCCATACACCTATGGACACCTTATCTTTGACAAATGACGCAAGAATATACAATGGATTAAAGACAATCTCTTTAACAAGTGGTGCTGGGAAAACTGGTCAACCACTTGTAAAAGAATAAAAGTAGATCACTTTCTAACACCATACACAAAAATAAACTCAAAATGGATTAAGGATCTAAGCGTAAGACCAGAAACTATAAAACTCCTAAAGGAGAACATAGGCAAAACACTCTCTGACAGAAATCACAGCAGGATCCTCTATGATCCACCTCCCAGAATACTGGAAATAAAAGCAAAAATAAACAAATGGGATCTAATTAAAATTAAAAGCTTCTGCACAACAAAAGAAACTATAAACAAGGTGAAAAGACAGCCTTCTGAATGGGAGAAAATAGAGCAAATGAAGCAACTGACAAACAACTAATCTCAAAAATATACAAGCAACTCCTGCAGCTCAATTCCAGAAAAATAAACGACCCAATCAAAAAATGGGCCAAAAAACTAAATAGACATTTCTCCAAAGAAGACATATGGTTGGCTAACAAACACATGAAAAGATGCTCAACATCACTCATTATCAGAGAAGTGCAAATCAAAACCACAATAAGGTACCATTTCACACCAGTCAGAATGGCTGCAATCCAAAAGTCTACAAGCAATAAATGCTGGAGAGGATGTGGAGAAAAGGGAACCCTCTTACACTATTGGTGGGAACGCAAACTAGTACAGCCACTATGGAAAACAGTGTGGAGATTCCTTTTAAAATTGCAAATAGAACTGCCTTATGACCCAGCAATCCCCCTGCTGGGCATACACACGAAGGAAACCAGAATTGAAAGAGACACATGTACCCCAATGTTCATTGCAGCACTGTTTATAATAGCCAGGACATGGAAGCAACCTAGATGTCCATCAGCAGATGAATGGATAAGAGAGCTGTGGTACATATACACAATGGAGTATTACTCAGCCCTTAAAAAGAATAAATTTGACTCAGTTCTAATGAGGTGGATTAAACTGGAGCCTATTATACAGAGTGAAGTAAGCCAGAAAGAAAAATACCAATACAGTATACTAACACATATATATGGAATTTAGAAAGATGATAATGATAACCTTGTATGCAAGACAGCAAAAGAGACACAGATGTTTAGAACGGACTTTTGGACTCTGTGGGAGAGGGAGAGGATGGATGATTTGGGAGAATGGCATTGAAACATGAATACTATCATGTAAAAAATGAATTGCAAGTCTATGTTCAATACAGGATACAGGATGCTTGGGGCTGGTGCACGGGGATGATCTAGAGAGATGATATGGGGTGGGAGGTGTGAAGAGGGTTCAGGATTTGGAACTCATGTGCATCCGTGGCAGATTCATGTCAATGTATGGCAAAACCAATACAGTATTGTAAAGCAAAATAAAGTAAAAAAAAAAAAAGAATGCTCACCTTCCAAGTGCTGGTTTTCAAGACTGGATGCCCAAAATGGAACTCAAACACCTGCATTCTTATGGAGAAACTCTGAGTTTGTAATATCCTCTTTCATTTGTGTGTCACCCACCAGCAGTTATGACTGTATCATATCTCTGCCCCTCTTATTCAATGTGCTTTTTCCCCCTTTATATCCTTAGTTGTAGACTAATTCTTCTCTTAGTCTTCAGGTCATTCTTAGAGTTACTCTATTTAATTGTAGTTTTGGTGTTTGTGTGGGAGAAGATGAGCTTAGAATCCTCCTACTCTGAAATCTTTATCCTGCCTCCAGCAATGTTTTTTTTTAATACCTTAGTGTGCATTCCATAGTTTTCCTATTTCCTATATTTAAATATTATTTTTCCAGTTTCTTTAAGCAATATACACCTGAATAGCACTATAACCACCCTCAACACATACACACAAACACACTTTCTTTCTGTGGCAATAGCTTTAGGACAGATGCCACTTCTGTGGAGAAGAAGGGCATCAGCTGCTTTTACATAAGAGTCAAGGGTCCATAAGTAGAAAGCAAATCATAGTGTTAAGATGAGAGAAGTCAAAGTAGCGTATGAAAGTGGACAATGGAAAGAGAAGGAATTGCTTGCTGTCATTGAACTCTCACTTGTAAGCTGCACTTTCATTCTGTATAAATTTAATTCCAATCATTTCAATGTTCTTTATATATTTTCTGATATATTATAATTAAATATTTTAAAACATTAAAAAAATCTCAGAAATAGAATGGAGGCATGGATAGGGAAAATAAAAGAAATGTTTAACAAGGGCATAAAAAAACTAAAGAACAAATAAACAGTGATAAACAAGACAATAATTGAAAAGAAAAATACCCTGGAAGAAATCAATAGCAGAATAACTGAGACGGAAGAATGAATATACATGAGATGGAAGATAGAATGATGGAAAGAACTGCCAAGGAGTAGAATAAATTAAAAAGAATGAAAAGAAATGAGGAGAGTCTTAGAGACCTCTGGGACAATATTAAACATACCAACATTCAAATTATGGGAGGGGAGGTCCCAGAATAAGAGAAAGAGAAAGGAGCTGAGAAAATATTTTAAGAGATTATAGCCAAAAACTTTCCTAACATGGGAAAGGAAATAGCCACCCACATCCAGGACCTGCAGAGTCCCATACAGCATAAACTCAAGAAAAAACATGCTGAGACAAATTTTAATCAAAATAAAAATTAAATTCAAAGAAAAAAATATTAAAAGTAGCAAGGGAAAAGCAGCAGAAATTTTGCAGGCCAGAAGAGAGTGTCAGGATATATTTAAAGTGATGAAAGGCAGAAACTTAAAACCAAGATTACTCTACCCAGCAAGGATATCATTCAGATTCAACAGAGAAATCAAAAGTTTTATAGACATGGTCCAGTGGTTAGAATTCCACATTCTCATTGCTGATAGTGCATGTTCAATTGTTGGTTGTGGAAATAAGATCCGACAACTGCAAACTGCACAGCATGGTTAAAAAAGAAGAGAAACTTTTACAGATAAGCAAAATCTAAAGGAATTGAGCACCACAAAAGAAGCTTTACAACAAACCCTAAAGGAATTTCTTTAAGCAAGAAACACAAGAGAAGAAAAGACCAACAAAAACAAACTCAAAAAAATTAATAAAATGGTAATAGGAACATACATATCAATAATTATCTTAAATGTAAATGGATTAAATGCTCCTACCAAAAGACACAGACTGGCTGAATGGATACAAAGTGAAAGTGAAAGTGAAGTCGCTCAGCTGTGTCCAACTCTTTGCAACCCTGTGGACTGTAGCCCACCAGGTCTTCCGTCCATGGGATTCTCCAGGCAAGAATACTGGAGTGGGTTGCCATTTCCTTCTCCAGGGGAATCTTCCCAACCCAGGGATCAAACCCTGGTCTCCCACATTGTAGGCAGATGCTTTAACCTCAGAGCCACCAGGGAAGCTCATGCTTTCCATGAGAGACACACTTCAGCCCTAAGGACAATACAGACTGAAAGTGAGGGTATGGAAAAAGATATTCCATGCAAATGGAAATCAAAGGAATGCTGTAGTAGCAATATTCATATCAGATAAAATAGACTTTAAAATAAAGACTATTGTAAGAGATAAAGAAAGATACTACACAAGGATCAAGGGATCAAGCCATGAAGAAGATATAATAATTATAAGTATTTATATTGAGAAACACCTCAATACATAAGACAAATGCTAACAGCCATGAAAGGGGATATTGACAGTAATGCAATAATAGTAAGGAACTTTAACAGCCCACTTACACCAATAGGCAGATCATCCAGACAAAAAATAAGAAAACATAAGCTTTGAATGACACAATAGACCAGATCCCTTAATTGATATTTATAGAACATTCCATCCAAAAGCAATAGAATGCATTTTCTACTCAAGTGCACATGGAACATTATTCAGGCTAGATCACATCTTGGGTCACAAATCAAGCCTTGGTAAATTTAAGAAAACTGAAATTGTATGAAGCATCCTTCCCAACCACAATACTATGAGATAAGAAAGCAATTACAGAAGAAAAACTGTAAAAAACACAAACACCTGGAGGCTAAACAATGTGCTACTCAATAACCAAAGTATCATTTGAAGAAATCAGAGAGAAATTTTAAAAATACATAGAAACAAATGACAACAACACAATGACCCCAAATCCTTGGGTTTCAGCAAAAACAGTTCTAAGAGGGAGATTTATAGCAATAAAACCCTACCTCAAGGAACAAGAAAAGCCTCAAATAAACAATCTAATCTTACATCTAAAGCAACTAAATAGAACAACAACAACAACAAAAATCCCTAAAGTTAGTAGAAGGAAAGACATCATAAAGATCAGAACAGAAATAAATGGAATAAAAATGAAGAAAATAGCAAAGATCAAGGAAACTTTAAGCTGGTTCTTTGTGAAGATAAACAAAATTGATAAGCCTTTCACCAGACTCATCAAAGAAAAAAAAAAAAAGGAAAGGACTCAAATAAATAAAATTAGAAGTGAAAAAGGAGGTGGTACAACGAACACTACAGAAATAAAAGGATCATACGAGACTACTACAAGCAAATAAATGCCAATAAAATAGACAATCTAGAAGAAATGGATAAATTTCTTGTACATAAATTTGTTGTATGGAAAGATACAACCTTCCAAGACTGAACCAGGAAAAAATAGAAAATATAAACAAACCAATCACAAGTAATGACATTGAAACAGTGACTTAAAATCTTCCAACATATGAAAGTCCCAGACCAGATGACTTCACAGGAAAATTCTATCAAACAGTTAAAGAAGAGCTAACATTCACTTTTTTTCAAACTTTTCCAAAAAATTTCAGAAGAAGGAACACTCCCAAGCTCACCATCACCCTGATACCAAAACTAGACAAAGGTATCACAAAAAAATAAAATTATAGACCAGTATCATGGATGAACACATATGCAAATATCTCCAACAAAATACTAGCAAACAGAATCCAACAGCACACTGAAAGGATCATATACCAAGATCAAGTGGGATTTATCCCAGGAATGCAAGGACTCTTCACTATACACAAATCAATCAATGTGATGCATCATATTTATAAATTGAAAGATAAAACCATATGATCATCTCAATAGATGCAGAAAATTTTTTGACATCTAGTTATGATAAAAACTCTCCAGAAAGTAGGGATAGAGTACGTATACTCAACATGAAGTGAAGTGTTCGTTGCTCAGTCATGTCTGACTCTTTGTGACCCCACTGACTATAGCCTGCCAGGCTCCTCTGTCCATGGGATATTCCAGGCAAGAATACTGTCACTTCTCTAGGGGAACTTTCTGACCCAGGAATCGAAGCTGGGTCTCCTGCACTGCAGGCAGATTCTTTACTGTTTGAGCCACCGCATAATACCTCAACACAATAGAAGCCATATATAACAAACCTACATCTAACATCATACTAAATGGTGAAAAGCAGAAAGCATTTCCTCTAGGATCAGGAACAAGACAAGGGTGTCCTCTCTAAATACTGTTATTCAACATAGGTTTGGAAATCCTAGCCACAATAATCACAGAAGAAAAAGAAATAAAAGGAATCCAAATTGGAAAAGAAAAAGTTAAACTGTAACTGCAGATGACATGATAGTTTACATAGAAAATCCTAAACATGCCACCAGAAAACCACCAGTGCTAATCAATGAATTTGGTAAGGTTGTAGGATACAAAATTAATGCACAGAAATCTCTTTCATTGCTATAAACTAACAATGAAAGGTAAGAATGGGAAATTAAGGAAACAATCCCATTTCCTCTGCAACAAAACATAAATAAAATGCCTAGGAATAAACCTACCAAGGAAGAAAAAAGACCTATACTCAGAAAATTGTAAGATGCTGATGGAGAACATTAGAGATGACACAAACAGATGGAAGGACACATGTTCTTGGGTTGGAAAAACCAATTTTGTGAAAATGACTATACTACTCAAAGCTATCCACAGATTCAATGCAGTCCTTACCAAATTACTAATAGCATGGTTTTCACAGAATTAGAACAGAAAATTTTATAATTCTTAAGGAAACACAGAAGACCTCAAATAGCTAAAGTGATCTTGAGAAAGTAAAATGGAGTTGGAGGAATCAGGCACCCTGACTTCAGATTATATTATAGAAATACAGGCATCAAAACAGTATTGGCACAAAAACAGAAACATAGATGAAAGGAACAGGATAGAGAGCCCAGAGATAACTCACATGTCTATGGTCACCTAATCTATGGAAAAGGAGGCAAGAATATACAATGGAGAAAAGACTGTCTCTTCAATAAGTAGTACTGGAAAAATGGACAGCTTTAATGTGAAAAAAATAAAATTAGAACACTTTCTAACACAATACACAAAAATAAATTCAAAATGGGTTAAAAACCTCAATGTAAGATCAGACACTATAAAACATTTGGGGAGGGGGGGAAATCTATGGGGGAAAATATAGGCAGAACATTTGTTGAGATAAATCACATCAAGATCTTTTTTGACTCATCTCTTAGAGTTATGAAAATAAAAACAAAAATAAACAAGTGGGACCTAATTAAACTTAAAAACTTTTGCACAGCAAAGAACACCATAAACAAGATGAAAAGACAACCTTCAGAATGGGAGAAAATGTTTGCAAATGAAGCAATTGACAAGAGCTTAATCTCCAAAATGCAAACAGTTCATGCAACTCAACAACAAACAAGTAAACAAACAACCTAATTAAAAAAGGGGAGAAGACCTAAAAAGATATTTCTTCAAAGATGACACAGATGACCAAGAGGCACATGAAAATGTGCTCAACATCACTAATTATTCAGTTCAGTTAAGTTCAGTCGCTCAGTCGTGTCCGACTCTTTGCGATCTCATGAATCGCAGCACGCCAGGCCTCCCTGTCCATCACCAACTCCTGGAGTTCACTCAAACTCATGTCTATCGAGTCGGTGATGTCATCCAGCCACCTCATCCTCTGTCCTCCCCTTCTCCTTCTGCCCCTTATCCCTCTCGGCAACAGAGTCTTTTTCAATGAGTCAGCTCTTCGCGTGAGGTGGCCAAAGTATTGGAGTTTCAGCTTCAACATCACTCCTTCCAATGAACACCCAGGACTGATCTCCTTTAGGATGGACTGGTTGGATCTCCTTGCAGTCCAAGGGACTCTCAAGAGTCTTCTCCAACACCACAGTTCAAAAGCATCAATTCTTCAGCACTCAGCTTTCTGCACAGTCCAACACTCGCATCCATACAAGACCACCGGAAAAACCATAGCCTTGACTAGACGGACCTTTGTTGCAAAGTAATGTCTTTGCTTTCGAATATGCTGTCTAGGTTGGTCATAACTTGCCTTCCAAGGAGTAAACGTCTTTTAATTTCATGGCTCCAGTCACCATCTGTAGTAATTTTGGAGCCCCCCAAAATAAAGTCTGACACTGTTTCCCGTTTCCCCTGTTTCCTCATCTATTTCCCATGAAGTGATGGGAACGGATGCCATGATCTTCGTTTTCTGAATGTTGAGCTCTAAGCCAACTTTTTCACTCTCCTCTTTCACTTTCTTTTTTTTTTTTTTGACTCTCAACTGAGTCATTTTTTTAAAAATACTTTATTCTACATTACAATACTGTATTTGTTTTGCCAAACACTGACATGAATCAGCCACAGGTGTCCACAATCCCCCAATGCCGAAGCCCCCTCCCACCTCCCACCCCATATCATCTCCCTGAATCATCCTGTGCACCAGCCCCATGCATCCTGTATCCTGTATTGAGCATAGACTGACGCTTCGTTTCTTACAAGATAGTATACATGTTTCAATGCCATTCTCCCAAATCATCCCACCCCTCTCTCTCTCCCTCAGAGTCCAAAAGTCCGTTCTATACCTCTGTGTCTCTTTTGTTGTCTCACATTGAGGGTCATCATTACTATCTTTCTAAATTCCATATATATGTGTCAGTATACTGTATTGGTGTTTTTCTTTCTGGCTTACTTCACTCTGTATAATCGGCTCCAATTTCATCCATCTCATTAGAACTGATTCAAATGTATTCTTTTTAAGGGCTGAGTAGTACTCCATTGTGTATATGTACCACAGCTTTCTTATCCATTCATCTGTTGATGGACATCTAGGTTGCTTCCATGTCCTGGCTATTATAAACAATGCTGCAATGAACATTGGGGTACATGTGTCTCTTTCAATGCTGGTTTCCTCGGTGTGTATGCCCAGCAGTGGGATTGCTGGATCATAAGGCAGTTCTATTTGCAATTTTTTAAGGAATCGCCACACTGTTTTCCATAGTGGCTGTACTAGTTTGCATTCCCACCAGCAGTGTAAGAGAGTTCCCTTTTCTCCACATCCTCTCCAGCATTTATTGCTTGTAGACTTTTGGATTGCAGCCATTCTGACTGGTGTGAAATGGTACCTCATTGTAGTTTTGATTTGCACTTCTCTGATAATGAGTGATGTTGAGCAACTTTTCATGTGTTGGTTAGCCATCCATATGTCTTCTTTGGAGAAATGCCTGTTTAGTTCTTTGGCCCATTTTTTTGATTGGGTCGTTTATTTTTCTGGAGTTGAGCTGCATAAGTTGCTTGTATATCTTTGAGATTAGTTGTTTGTCAGTTGTTTCATTTGCTATTGTTTTCTCCCATTCAGAAGGCTGTCTTTTCACCTTGCTTATAGTTTCCTTTGTTGTGCAGAAGCTTTTAATTTTAATTAGATCCCATTTGTTTATCTTTGCTTTTATTTCCAGTATACTGGGAGGTGGAACATAGAGGATCCTGCTGTGATTTATGTCGGAGAGTGTTTTGCCTATGTTTTCCTCTAGGAGTTTTATAGTTTCTGGTCTTACATTTAGATCTTTAATCCATTTTGAGTTTATTTTTGAGTATGGTGTTAGAAAGAGGTCTAGTTTCATTCTTTTACAAGTGGTTGGCCAGTTTTCTCAGCACCACCTGTTAAAGAGACTGTCTTTACTCCATTGTATATTCTTGCCTCCTTTGTCGAAGATAAGGTGTCCATATGTGTGTGGGTTTATCTCAGGGCTTTCTATTTTGTTCCATTGATCTATACTTCTGTCTTTGTGCCAGTACCATACTGTCTTAATGACTGTGGCTTTGTAGTAGAACCTGAAGTCAGGCAAGTGGATTCCTCCAGTTCCATTCTTCTTTCTCAAGATTGCTTTGGCTATTCGAGGTTTTTTGTAATTCCATACAACTCTTGAGATTATTTGATCTAGTTCTGTGAAAAAATACTGCTGGTAGCTTGATAGGAATTGCATTGAATCTGTAGATTGCTTTGGGTAGTATACTCATTTTCACTATATTGACTCATCCGACCCATGAGCATGGTAAATTTCTCCATCTATTAGTGTCCTCTTTGATTTCTTTCATCAATGTTTTATAGTTTTCATATATAGGTCTTTAGTTTCTTTAGGTAGGTATATTCCTAAGTATTTTATTCTTTTTGTTGCAATGGTGAATGGAATTGTTTCCTTGACTTCTTTTTCTACTTTCTCATTATTAGTGTATAGGAATGCAAGGGATTTCTGAGTGTTGACTTTATATACTGCAACTTTACTATATTCATTGATTAGCTCTAGTAGTTTTCTGGTCGAGTCTTTAGGATTTTCTATGTAGAGGATCATGTCATCTGCCAACAGTGAGAGTTTTACTTCTTCTTTTCCAATTTGAATTCCTTTTATTTCTTTTTCTGCTCTGATTGCTGTGGCCAAAACTTCCAGTACGATATTGAATAGTAGTGGTGAAAGTGGACACCCTTGTCTTGTTCCTGACTTTAGGGGAAATGGTTTCAATTTTTCACCATTGAGGATAATGTTAGCTGTGGGTTTGTCACATATAGCTTTTATTATGTTGAGGTATGTTCCTTCTATTCCTGCTTTCTGGAGAGTTTTTATCATAAATGGATGTTGAATTTTGTCAAAGGCTTTTTCTGCATCTATTGAGATAATCATATGGCTTTTATTTTTCAGTTAGTTAATGTGATGAATTACATTGATTGACTTGCGGATATTGAAGAATCCTTGCATCCCTGGGATAAAGCCCACTTGGTCATGGTGTATGATCTTTTTAATGTGTTGCTGGATTCTGATTGTTAGGATTTTGTTGAGGATTTTTGCATCTATGTTCACCAGTGATATTGGCCTGTAGTTTTCTTTTTTGTGGTGTCTTTGGCAGGTTTTGGTATTAGGGTGATGATGGCCTCATAGAATGAGTTTGTTCCTCTGCAATTTTGTGGAAGAGTTTGAGTAGGATAGGTGTTAGCACTTCTCTAAATTTTTGGTAGAATTCAGCTGTGAAGCCGTCTGCCCCTGGGCTTTTGTTTGCTGGAAGATTTCTGATTACAGTTTCAATTTCCATGCTTGTGATGGGTCTGTTAAGATTTTCTATTTCTTCCTGGTTCCGTTTTGGAAAGTTGTACTTTTCTAAGAATTTGTCCATTTCTTCCACGTTGTCCATTTTATTGGCATATAATTGCTGATAGTAGTCTCTTATGATTCTTTGTATTTCTGTGTTGTCTGTCGTGATCTCTCCATTTTCATTTCTAATTTTATAGATTTGATTTTTTTCTCTTTGTTTCTTGACGAGTCTGGCTAATGGTTTGTCAATTTTATTTATCCTTTCAAAGAACCAGATTTTTGCTTTTGCTTTGTTGATTTTTGCTATGGTCTCTTTTGTTTCTTTTGCATTTATTTCTGCCCTAATTTTTAGGATTTCTTTCCTTCTGCTAACTCTGGGGTTCTCTATTTCTTCCTTTTCTAGTTGCTTTAGGTGTAGAGTTAGGTTATTTATTTGACTTTTTCTTGTTTCTTGAGGTATGCCTGTATTGTTATGAACTTTCCTCTTAGGACTGCTTTTATAGTGTCCCACAGGTTCTGTGTAGTTGTGTTTTCATTTTCATTCGTTTCAATGCATATTTTGGTTTCTTTTTGATTTCATCTGTGATTTGTTGATTATTCAGAAGGGTGTTGTTCAGCCTCCAAATGTTGGCATTTTTAATAGTTTTTCTCCTATAACTGAGATCTAACCTTAGTGCATTATGGTCAGAGAAGATGCTTGGAATAATTTCAATTTTTTTGAATTTATCAAGGTTAGATTTATGACCCAGGATGTGATCTATCCTGGAAAATGCTCCGTGTGCACTTGAGTAAAAGGTGAAATTCATTGTTTTGGGGTGAAATGTCCTATAGATATCAATTAGGTCTAACTGGTCTATTGTATCGTTTAAAGTTTGTGTTTCTTTGTTAATTTTCTGTTTAGTTGATCTGTCCATAGGTGTGAGAGGGGTATTAAAGTCTCCCACTTTTATTGTGTTATTATTAATTTCCCCTTTCATGCTTGTTAGCATTTGTCTTACATATTGCGGTGCTCCTATGTTGGGTGCATATATATTTATAATTGTTATATCTTCTTCTTGGATTGATCCTTTAATCATTATGTAGTGGCCTTCTTTGTCCCTTTTCACAGCCTTTGTTTTAAAGTCTATTTTATCGGATATGAGTTTTGCTACTCCTGCTTTCTTTTGGTCTTTATTTGCATGGAATATCTTTTTTCCAGCCCTTCACTTTCAGTCTGTATGTGTCCCTTGTTTTGAGGTGGGTCTCTTGTAGGCAGCATATATAGGGGTCTTGTTTTTGTATCCATTCAGCCAGTCTTTGCCTTTTGGTTGGGGCATTCAGCCCATTTACATTTAAGGTAATTATTGATAAGTATGCTCCTGTTGCCATTTACTTTATTGTTTTGGTTCGGGTTTATACGTCCTTTTTGTGTTTCCTGTCTAAAGTCTATCCTTTAGTATTTATTGGAGAACTGGTTTGGTGGTGCTGAATTCTCTCAGCTTTTGCTTGTCTGTAAAGCTTTTGATTTCTCCTTCATATTTGAATGAGATCCTTGCTGGGTACAGTAGTCTTGGCTGAAGGTTATTATCTTTCATCACTTTAAGTATGTCTTGCCATTCCCTCCTGGCCTGAAGAGTTTCTATTGAAAGATCTGCAGTTATGGGGATCCCCTTGTGTGTTATTTGTTGTTTTTCCCTTGCTGCTTTTAATATTTGTTCTTTGTGTTTGGTCTTTGTTAGTTTGATTGGTATATGTCTTGGGGTGTTCCGCCTTGGATTTATCCTGTTTGGCACTCTCTGGGTTTCTTGGACTTTGGTGATTATTTCCTTCCCCATTTTAGGGAAGTTTTCAACTATTATCTCCTCAAGTATTTTCTCATGGTCTTTCTTTTTATCTTCTTCTGGGACTCCTATAATTCGAATGTTGGAGTGTTTCATATTGTCTTGGAGGTCTCTGAGGTTGTCCTCATTTCTTTTAATTTGTCTTTCTTTTTCCCTCGCTGATTCATTTATTTCTACCATTTTATCTTCTATTTCACTAATCCTATCTTCTGCCTTCGATATTCTACTATTTGTAGCCTCCAGAGTGTTTCTGATCTCATTTATTGCATTATTCATTATATGTTGACTCTTTTTTTTTTTTTCTAGGTCCTTGTTAAGCCTTTCTTGCATCTTCTCAAACCTTGACCCCAGGCTATTTATCTGTGATTCCATTTTGTTTTCAAGATTTTGGATCATTTTCACTATCATTATTCGGAATTTTTCTCAGGTAGATTTCCTATCTCTTCCTCTTTTGTTTGGTTTGATGGGCATGTCTCCTGTTCCTTTACCTGCTGGGTATCCCTCTGTCTCTTCATCCTGGTTATATTGCTGCGTTTGGGGTGGCTTTTCTATATTCTCGGAATTTGTGGAATTCTGTTTATTATAGAGCTTCCTCTCTGTGTCTGGGGTTATATCAGTGGCTTGTCAAAGTTTCTTGATTAGGGAGGCTTGTGTTGGAGTTCTGGCGGTTGGAGCTGGATTTCTCTCTCTGGAGTGCTGTGAAGTGTCAAGTAATGGGTTATGAGACATCAATGGTTTTGGAGTATTTTGAGCTGCCTTTGTATTGAAGCTCAGGGGCTTGTTCTTGTGTTGCTGGAGAATTTGCGTGGTATGTCTTGCTCTGGAACTTGTTGGCCCGTGGGCGGTGCTCAATTTCAGTATAGGTATGAAGGCGTTTGACGAGCTCTTATTGGATAATATTCCCTGTATTTAGGAATTCTTTGATGATCTCAGGATTTGGACTTTCACCTCCTGATTCTGGTTTTCAGTTTTATTTTTACAATAGCTTCATGATTTCTCCATCTATTCAGCACTAATGTTAAAACATCTAGGTTTATGATGATAGGTTTCTCCACTTTGAGGGGCGTCCCTAGAGGATCGCTGAGTTACTTGGAGGAGAGAGGAGGGAGGGGGTAGTTAGAGGTGAGTGGAATGGGATGAGATGGAATCAGAAGAGGAAAAAGCAAGCTAGCCCGTAACCACTTTCTTGTGTGCGCTCCAAAGTCTGGACCTCTCAGAGGTGGTCACAGAGTTATACATGGAAGAGGAGAGGGAGGAAGTAGATAGAGGTGGTCAGGAGGATGAAAGAGGGAGATGCAAAGGAGGGTTACATATCCAGCCAGTGACCAGTTCCCTGAGAATTCTCCACCTTCTGGAGCACACAGAGATTCATAGAGTTGGGTAGAGAAGAGGAGGGGGAGGGAGGAGACAATAGCCACCTGATGGAGAAAAGAGAGATTCCAAAGGGGGAGAGAGTGGTCAAGCCAGTAATCTAGCACTCATGTAAAATTGGGTACTGAAGATTAGGTTTTTAAAAGTACAAAATTGGCAACAAATACCAAAATGCCGAGATTAAGAATCTGGAGTAGAGATTGGATTTTCAAAGATAAAATATTAAAGATGAGAAGAAGAAGGAGAGAAAAATTTTAAAAAAATAGAGAAAAATAAAATAAAATAAAATAAAAGACTCCAGACTTATTAAAAGACAATTTCCACCACCAATAGGACTATATATGGCATTTGCATTAAAGATAGGGATTTTTTTTTGAAAAGTAATATTAGGTTATAAAAATAATAAATAGAAATATAGAAGACTTAAAAATTTAAGCAAGTTTAGGAAAAAAGTCAAAAAAGAAAAGAAGAAAAAACAAATTTAAAAAGGAAAAAATTTTTAAAGAAAGAAAAAAATTCTTTAAAAAATTCACGCTTCCACATCATCCCACCCCCACCAAAAAAAAAATAAATTTGTTCATAAAAGTAGTAACGGTATATCTGGCGCTTTCTCTGTCGTTGTGGACTGTGTGGGGTGGCTACCAATGCAGTTCCCTCTGTTTGACTTCCTCTGTTTGCTGGTCCCTTCCGTGTCTGATTTCTGTCCTGTCACAGGGAGGGTGGTGGTGGACTCTGCACTGGGCTTGCCCTTTTCGCTCCGTGGGATAACCGTGTGGGGCCTGCCCTATGCTTCATGCACTTCCCCAGTCTAAGCCGCTCAGTTTTGGCGCTCAGGAAGCCTTCCGAGGCTTGGATTTGGTTGAACCGGGGCTTTGTTCCCCTTCCCAGGTTCGAGTGGCTAGGGAGTTTGGCGCGCTATTGCGACTTCTGGGCTTTCCGGGTCGCTCAGTTTTCTGGGAGCTCCACCGGGGCTCTTTCTCAGGCAGATGATGACTGTTCAGAGCCCCCTAGCGGTCTCAATAGCAAAGAAACCTGCTTGCAATTTGGTAGGTAGTGTCTCTCTTAAGCTGCGATTGCCCCCTTCCAGGACTTAAGGCTCTGGCTGCCTGTCGCCGGAGCGGGATGGTCCACAGCCGGCTATTGCCCATCGGTCCTTTGTTCTGTGCGCGGGCCTGTCGGTGTCTTATGTTCGAGCGTTTTGCGTGTTAGCTATCCCACAGTCTGGTTTGCTAGACCAAGATAGTTCTTTCTAGCCACGCGCGGAACTGATTCTGGCCCCATTATGCCCCGATTCTCGAGAAAAGCCCTGCAGCGTACGTCTCCCATGGGCCAATTCTTAGAAAGCACTGTCGCGGGCGCGATCCTCCCTGCCCAACCCCCACTGCTGTCAGATGCAGGCGTTTGCGCTGCTTATCCGCTGGGGGTTATACTGTTGAATTCGTAATCTGTTGGTTTTAATTATTTATTTATTCTTCCTTCCTGTTATGTTGCCCTCTGTGCTTCCAGGGCTCACCCCATACACAGCTGTGAGAGTGTTACCCAATTTTAGGAAACCTCTCTTTTAAGAGTCTCTTCCTGGGGCGGGATTCCCTTCCCATGATGGGGCTCCCTCCCTACCTCCTTTGTCTCTGTCTTCGTCCTTTATATTAATTCCTACCTGGTTTTGAAGCCAATGATCTGCTTTGCTGCATGCCTGATGTCCTCTGTCAGCAGTCAGAAGTTGTTTTGTGGAATTTACTCAGCGTTGAAATGTTCTTTTGATGAAGTAGTGAGGGAGAGAGTGGTCTCCCCATCCTATTCCTCTGCCATTTTTTTCGTTCTCTCCCCTCTTTCACTTTCATCAAGAGGCATTTTAGTTCCTCTTCACTTTCTGCCATAAGGATGGTGTCATTTGCATATCTGAGGTTATTGATATTTCTCCCAGCAATCTTGATTCCAGCTTGTGCTTCTTCCAGCCCAGCATTTTTCATGATGTATGCTGCATATAAGTTAAATAAGCAGGATGACAGTATACAGCCTTGACATATTCCTTTTCCTATTTGGAACCAGTCTGTTATTCCATGTCCAGTTCTAACTGTTGCTTCCTGACCTGCATACAGGTTTCTCAAGAGGCAGGTCAGGTGGTCTGGTATTCCCATCTCTTTCAGAATTTTCCACAGTTTATTGTGATCCACACAGTCAAAGGCTTTGGCATAGTCAATAATGCAGAAATAGATGTTTTTCTGGAACTCTCTTGTTTTTTCCATGATCCAGCAGATATTGGCAATTTGATCTCTGGTTCCTCTGCCTTTTCTAAAACCAGCTTGAACATTTGGAAGTTCACAGTTCACATATTGCTGAAGCCTGGCTTGGAGAATTCTGAGCATTACTTTACTAGCATGTGAGATGAGTGCAATTGTGCGGTAGTTTGAGCATTCTTTGGCATTGCCTTTCTTTGGGACTGGAATGAAAACTGACCTTTTCCAGTCCTGTGGCCACTGCTGAGTTTTACAAATTTGCTAGCATATTATTTACTATACTCATGGTATTTACATGAGTAAATGCATAGTATTTACTATGTGTTTAATCTTTTGGTAAGTATGTTACAACTATTTTTTATAGACTTTTTTCCTTTTGTGTTTCCTATCTAGAGAAACACATTTAGCATTTGTTGAAGAGCTGGTTTGGTGGTGCTGAATTCTCTTAACTTTTGCTTGTCTATAAAGTTTTTGGTTTATCCCTCAAATCTGAATGAAATACTTGCTGGATAGAGTAATCTTGGTTGTAGGTTTTCTTTCATCACTTTAAATATATCCTGCCATTTCTTTCTAGCCTGCAGAGTTTTGGTCAAAAGATCAGCTGTTACCCGTATCCCTTTGTATGTTATTTGCTGCTTTTCCCTTGCTGCTTTTAATATTTGTTCTTTGTGTTTAATTTTTGTTAGTTCGATAAATTAGTTCAATTAGTCTTGGCATGTTTCTCTTTGGGTTTATCCTGTATGGGACTCTCTGGACTTCCTGGATGTATGGCTATTTCCTTTCCCATTTCAAGGGAGTTTTCAACTATAATCTCAAATATTTTCTAATGCCCTTTCCTTTTGTCTTCTCCTTCCAGGGCACCTATCATTCGAATGTTGGAGCACTTAAATGTTGTTCCAGAGGTCTCTGAGGCTGTCCCCATTTCTTTTTATTCTTTTTCTTTATTCCTCTCTGCTCCAGCTATTTCCACCATTCAGTCTTCCAGCTCACTTTTCCCCTCTTCTGCTTCTGTCATTCTGTTGGTTCCCTCCAGTATATTTAAAATCTGTTATTGTATTGTTCATTGTTGATTGTTTGTTTTTTAAATCTTATATGTCCTTGTTAAACACTTCTTGCATCTTCTTAATCCATGCCTCCAGTCTATTTATCTGTACTTCCATTTTATTTTCGAGATTTTTGATCATCTTTACTATTGTTACTTTGAATTATCTTTCAGGGAGTTTACCCATTTCCTCGTTTGTTTGGTCTTGAGGGTTTTTACTGTGTTCCTTCATCTGCTGAATATTTCTCTGTCTTTTCATTTTGCTTAATTTACTGTATTTGGGGTCTCATTTCTGCAGGCTAGACATTGTAGTTTCTCTTAGTTGTGGAGTTTGTCCCCCATGGATGGGGCTGGACCAGTGCCTTGTGAAGGTTTCCTGGTTGTGGGAACTTGTGCCAGTGTTCTGGTGGATAGAGTTGGGTCTTGTCTCTCTGGAGGGCAGTGCCATATCTAGTAGTGTGTTTTAGGGTGTCTGTAGGTTTGGTATGGCGTTGCACAGCCTGCCTGTTAATGTGCAGGGTTGTGCTCCTGTTTTGCTAAGAAATTGGCATGAGACCTCCTGCATTGGAGCTTGCTGGCTCTTGGGTGGAGCTTGGTCTTAGTGTTGAGATAGGGGCCTTTGGGCAAGCTCTTGTCTATTAATATTCCATGGGGTTGGGGAGTTCTCTTATGTTCTAAAGTCCTGGAATTGAGTCTCACACCTCTGGGGTTCAGGCCTGACCTTTTACAGTAGTATCAAGACTTCTCAGGCCACATAGCACAGAAGACCCAAAACCCTAAGATGTACAAATTCAAAAGAAGCACTGTTTCATAGGAAGGCATGATTAACTAAATCTCCAACAATTTGTGGCTGATTCAACCTCCAGACACAAACATTTTCTTATTTATTCCAGTAATCCTATGATGTATGTGGTTCTATGGGTCTCATTTTTGAATCAGAAAACTGATGCCCATTGATATCTAGTAACTTGATGAAAGATAAACCAAAAATGTGAGATGCATATTTGATGACCTACTTGATCTCAAGTAGACAGTTGACTCAAATAGGATTGGGAGAGTAGTCAGGGCTGGAAATAAAATCTGGGAGCCATTAGTGTGTAGGCAAGGATCATAGTCTATAATCACAAATCTATACATTAATCCAAGTCTCTATATTTATGCCACCATTCAGCATCAAAGATGGAGGAAGTCTCCATTTTATATTTTTAATGGTTTTAAAAATATGTATATTCTTAATATTTCAATGAGCTTGATATTATGACAACTTTAATACCATACCAGCTCTAAGAGGAATGGTACCTGGATGTTTGCTGGGTGATTAAAAATTCAAACTGGGAGTCATCTCTGGTGGTCCAGTGCTTAGGAATCTGCTTTCCAATGCAGGGGACATGGGTTTGGTCTCTGGTTGGGGAATTGGGATCCCACATGCCTCAGGGAAACTAAGCCCATACACCACAACTAGACAGCCTGTGCACTGCAGCTACTGAGCCTGTGCACTCTAGAACCCTTATGCCACAACAAGAGAAGCCCAGGCACCACACCTAGAGAAAGTCTTCACGGTGCAGTAAAGACCCCATGCACTGCAACAAAGACCTAATACAGCAAAATTTCTGAAAAAAAAATCCAAGCTGAAATGACCTACGTGTTCAACAAGGAAAAGAATGAGAACTATAAAGAATCCTCTTTATGTACTATCACAATTTCTAATTCCATTGATAAGACTCATGGATAAGAGATGGCATAATATTCAGTGCTCAGAGACCCAGTACAGCCATGTGGGTGGAAGGAGGATAAGGGCAGAAAGATTAGTGACCAGATGGAGATTAGGAATCATGGTCTTATTGATCAAACTTCTGGCTTCAAGCCCTCTTTGACAACAGCTGGAATTTTAGAGCTGGTTTATACCCTGGCTAAAGGCAGGGGAGACATGGTGTTTGAGTTGGTGAGGGCTCAGGTGAGCTGCCAGAGGAAAGGCTGGCTATGGGGTAGATTGGAGGTGTGGAGCAGGAGGGGAAGGCCACATCACCTCCGGGGAGTAGAGGTTGCTGAGGGCAGAGCGCAGGTCTCATTCACAACTGGAGTCTGAAAATGCCCTCTAAATTTACATTTTTGATGTGTGTCTGTGTATGTATGGCTGAATCCCTTTGTTGTCCACTTGAAACTATCACAACATTGTTAATCAGCTATACTTGAATATAAAATAAAAAGTATTAAAATGTGTCTTGGATAGAATATAATGGAAAAAGAACAGGATAAAGGATAGAAGTGAACTAAAAATCTAAGGAAGAGGATGACATGGGGCAGGTGGTGGCATACAAAAGTGGGGAGGAATGCAATGTTTGGCAGCTGGTCTGGAGGATGCCAGAGGCATAAAGGACACAAGTGAATCAGAAGCCTCTTCCATCCCCTGCCTTCTCCCAGAAAACAGTGATACCACAGGTGCAACTCTGCCTTGTTACTGAAGATACCAGCCAAGGGCTCTGATCCGCCTGCCTTTCTATTTTCAAATGGAAATGCTGAACAAAAGAATAAGTGGAAGAGGAGTAACAACTGTAGAGACTGAGCACTAAAGATGCTCAAGGATGCACATTTCATAAGGAGCTTCTAAGGTGTAGCCCTTCAAGAAGAAGAAGGCATCCTGAATTGTAAAACCAAATTGCTTCCTTGCAAGATGGTGTGTTGGGTACACAGGTCCTGTGGGAACTTCCGTGGATGTGGTATCTTCCTAACAGTAGATGGGAGCCCCGTGAGACTCCACAGGTAAGTGATACTTGCAGGAAGTAGTCTGTTTGGTGGAGGAAAAAGGGAAAGCTTATTCTTGTCAACAGGCCTATAATTGCTTGTCACTGTTATCGAGGTATGTTACTTTGGAGTCAGAGGTGTAAAGCTAAATGTGGATCTTTTCTGTGAACAGTAATTCTGTTCCTAGATATATAAAGTGTCCTTCTCAATTTTCTAAAAACAATTCTCATATAAAAAATGGTAAGTATATGTCATAATGTTATTTGACCCATTAATGAAGGACGCAGCATTAATGCAAAATTAATTTGACAAGGATATGAGAATGAGTATTTATATAATCTATTGAAAAAGAACTGCTGAAATAAAATTGCTAAGGTCTATATGAAACTGATTATTGGCCCACAAGGCAATAAGATTTTAACCATTTGTGTTGTTTCTTTTATTAAATATTTTAAAAATCAACACACCTAATCAGTTTTCTACAAAATTCACTTTTAATATTAGAGCCCTAATCAACTGCAAAAGTCAACAAAGTTTCATTCCATGACAGTCAGATGACCTTTAAGAAGTCTTAATTAAATGTCACAAAATCATCTTCCTACTTTATTTCAAATTTTTGGTTTGTTGTTGTTGAAAAGTTACATAATCCATAGCAATTCTTGCACATCTGCCTTGGACACATTTGGATACATTTGCAAGATTGTTTGAAACAAGCATTATCTTCATTAGCAAAACCTAGAAACTACTGAAATATTTATTGAGAGCAATAGAAAAATAGACTTTAAAATGAATTACTATACATCAGTGAAAAGGAATAAACTAAAGATACATGTTCCAATATGGCATAATTCCTCAATGTAATTTTGACATTATTTGACTTTTGATTAGGCAGTATGTCTTGCTTTGGTCAATGTGATCGGTGGAGATGACACAAACATATGTTAAAATGACCTTTCTGGTTTGGTCTTGTTCTCTTGTGCTGTTGTTAGTCACCCAAAGAGCTTGCCTTGGGGAACCACAGGTTCAAATAGATCAGTGACATGTGGACCAAATAGATCAGAGATATCAGAGACATCCAGGACAAATCTGGATCCTGAACCCCAGCCCATCTGAGCCCCCTGACCTCTCAGTTACACAGTCATGAAATAAATTCACTTCATTCATTGTGGCATACCATTGGGATTTGGGGTGGTTTGCTATGAATTGTTATTGAACAATAGCTACATAAGACAGATATAGAGACTAAAATCATTGATATATAATGTTCTAGGACATGCAGAGTTAATGAATTCTATGAACACACAAAAATGTAATGAAATTATAAGACAAATGATTAATAAATATTTAATTCTAGATACTGGTAACCCTACATTTAAGGGAGTTATGATGTTTGGGGAGACAGAGGGTCTCAAGGATAATGATAGTTTAGTTCTTAATCTGAGAGGCAGATACTCAGTTTGACTTCCAGTACTCAGTATGAAGTGAAGTGAAGTGAAGTGAAGTCACTCAGTCGTGTCCGACTCTTTGCGACCCCATGACTGTAGCCTACCAGAATTCTCCATCCATGGGATTTTCCAGGCAAGAGTACTGGAGTGGGTTGCCATTGTATTCACTATAGCTTACTAAATATATTATACATGTGTGCTCAGTCATGCCCAGTTCTTTGAGATTCCATGGACTGTAGCCCACCAGGCTCCCCTATCCATGGGACTTTTCAGGCAAGAATACTGGAGTAGAAGATGGCAGAGTAGAAGGACATGCACTCATCTTCTCCTGTAAGAGCACCAACATTGCAACTAGCTGTTGAACAACCATCAACAGCACAGCACTAGTCCCCACCAGAAAAAAGATACTCCAGGTTCAAAGACAAAGAAGCGGCAATGAGGTGGTAGGAGGGGTGCAAGTCCCTTGATTTTACCTGCTGGGTGGGTGACCCACAAACTGGAGAACAATAATACCAAAGAAGTTCCCCCACTGTTTTGAAGGTTCTGAACCCCACACCAGGTTTCCCAGCCTGGGGATCCAACAAAGAAACTGAGAATCCCAGAGAATCTGACTTTGAAGGCCAGAGGGATTTGATTACAGGACTTCCACAGGACTGGGGAAAACAGGCTTCACTCCTGGAGGGCACAAACAAAATCTTGTGTTCACCAAGACCCAGAGGAAAGGAACAGTGATCCTAGAGGAGACTGAACCAGATGTAGCTGCTAGTGTTGGAGGGTTTCCTCTGGAGGCGTGGGTCAGCAGTGGCTTGCCACAGGGATGGGGGCACTGGTAACAGCAGTCCTGGAAGGGGCCCATTGATGTAAGTCCTCTTGGAGGGCACTACTGTCCCTACCATAGAGCCCACAGACCCCAGGGCTGGGTCACCTCAGTCTAAAAACTAACACAGGGAGGGAGTACAACCTTCCCTATCACCAGATATTGGGTTGAAGCTTTACTGAGCACAGCCCTGCCACCCAGAGCAAGACTCAGTTTTTCCCACTGCCAGTCTCTCCCATCAGGAAGCTTATACAAGCCTCTTAGCCTCCTACATCAGAGAGCAGACAGACAGAAGAAGCAAGAAGAACCACAGTCCCACAGTGGCTAGAACAAAAACCACATTACAGAAAATTAATCAGGATGAAAAAGCAGAAAGTATTGTCCCAGATGAAGGGACAAGACTAAAGCCCTGAAAAACAATTAAATGAAGTGGAGATAGACAACCTTCCAGAAAAAGAATTCAGAATAGTGATAGTGAAGATAATCCAGGATCACAGGAAAACAATCAGAAGATCCAAGAAATGTTTACCAAAGACCTAGAAGAACTAAAGAACAAACAAACAGATATAATTAATACACTAGAAGGAATTAATAGCAGAATAACTAAAGCAGAAGAACAGATAAATGACCTGGAGGACAGAATGTTGGAAATCACTGCTGCAGAATACAGAGAAAAGGTGGGGAAAAAAAAAAAAGACAGCCTTGGAGAACTCCGAGACAACATTAAACATACCAATGCATTAAACACATTATAGGGATCCCAGAAGGAGAAGAGGGAGAGAAAGGACCTGAGAAAATATTTGAGGAGATAATAGCTGAAAGTTTCCCTAACATGGGAAAGGAAATAGTCAGCCAACTCGGAAGCACAGAGTCCCAGGCAGGATAAATCCAAGGAGAAACACACTGAAACATATAATAATCAAACTGACAAAAATTAAAGACAAGGGTAAAATATTACAAGCAACAAGGGAAAAATTACAAATAACATACAAGGGAACTCCCTTAAGGTTATCAGCTGATTTCTCAACAGAGACTCTATAAGCCAGAAGGGAATGGCACGATATATTTCAAGTGATGAAAGGAAAGAACCCACAACCAAGACTCGCTACCCAACAAGACTCTAATTCAGATTTGACAGAGAAAAAAAAGATTTCCAGGCAAGAAAAATTAACAGAGTTAATTCTTTAGCATCACCAAAGCGATTTTACAACAAGTGCTAAAGGAACTTCTCTTGGCAGTAAACACAAGAGAAGGAAAAGACCTACAGAAAATAAACCCAAAACAATAAAGAAAATGGTCATAGGATTATGTGTATCAATAATTATCTTCAGTTCAGTTCAGTTCAGTTCAGTTGTTCAGTCATGTCTGACTCTTTGCGACCCCATGAATCGCAGCACACCAGGTCTCCTCATCCATCACCAACTCCCAGAGTTCACTCAGACTCACATCCATCGAGACAGTGATGCCATCCAGCCATCTCATCCTCTGTCGTCCCCTTCTCCTCCTGCTGCCAATCTCTCCCAGCATCAGTCTTTTCCAGTGAGTCAACTCTTCGCATGAGGTGGCCAAACTACTGGAGTTCCAGAAAGAATGAAGGGATGGAGCCAAAGCAAAAACAATACCCAGCTGTGGATGTGACTGGTGATAGAAGCAAGGTCCGATGCTGTAAAGAGCAATATTGCATAGGAACCTGGAATGTCAGGTCCATGAATCAAGGCAAATTGGAAGTGGTCAAACAAGAGATGGCAAGAGTGAACGTCGACATTCTAGGAATTAGCAAACTAAAATGGACTAGAATGGGTGAATTTAACTCAGATGACCATTATATCTTCTACTGCAGTCAGGAATCGCTTAGAAGAAATGGAGTAGCCATCATGGTCAAAAAAGAGTCTGAAATGCAGTACTTGGATGCAGTCTCAAAAACGACAGAATGATCTCTGTTCATCTCCAAGGCAAACCATTCAATATCACAGTAATTCAAGTCTATGCCCCAACCAGTAATGCTGAGGAAGCTGAAGTTGAACGGTTCTATGAAAACCTACAAGACCTTTTAGAACTAACACCCCAAAAGATGTCCTTTTCATTATAGGGGACTGGAGTGCAAAAGTAGGAAGTCAAGAAACACTTGGAGTAACAGGCAAATTTGGCCTTGGAATGCGAATGAAGCAGGGCAAAGACTAATAGAGTTTTGCCAAGAAAATGCCCTGGTCATAGCAAACACCCTCTTCCAACAACACAAGAGAAGACTCTACACATGGACATCACCAGATGGTCGTTTAGTTTACAGTATGTATAATATATATATTTTATAAAACTTATGAATATTTGTCTAGCCAAAAATTTTAAGACATTTTGATTCCATTTGTTTGACTTAGTATGAATAGAATGCTAGATTTCTAATCTATATTCACTCAAAATTTTGATACAGTTCCATGTATTTTTGGCATCTAGTATTATTGCTAAAAGTCTCTTAGGATTTAAAAAATGTGAGTGAGTCTTGAACTTCTAATCCTGTTCTAAGAATATAAATATTATGCCTTTAAAAAACATGAAATTAACATGTAATAAATATTATTAACTGAAGTACAGATTTTGTTCAGACCTCACAAAATTTTGTTAGTGTCCATTATTTGTTTTCATATGTTCTTCAAGACTACATTTTATTTAATTGCATTGAGCAGCTTCAGCAGCATGCAACACATTCTGGTAAATTCTGTTTTCATTTTTATTCTATTATAAATATTTTCTAATTTCCCTTGTTACAGCTTTTTAGGTAAACACATTTCAAAGCAGACATTTAATTTCCAAATACATGGGCTTTTTCAAAGTATGTTTGATATTAATCTCTTATTTAAATGCTTTCTTCTCTGCAATCACCTTCTGTGTTTTATCAGTCTTCTAACTTTATTGAGGCTTTCAATGGCTAAGTCAAAGATTTCTCTTGGTAAATGCCAGATTTCACTTGAAAATATGTGGGTTACTTTCAAATATCTTTTGATTGTGATCTCTAACATAATTTCACAGTAAGAAGAGAACAGAATCTGAATGATTTCAATACCTTTAAACCATTAAATTTCTGCAGCTGGTCTCATGTCTCTGGATATGTTCCAGTGTCTCCTAGTTTATAGTCTATGAAAAGTTGAATGGAATTTGTATCCTACTGTTGTGTGAAGATTGTGTAAATCTTAATTATGTAGAAGTGATTAATAATGCTTTTCAGGTCTGCTGTATTCTTCTACTTCTATGTACATTCATTCTATTAACTTCTGAGAGTTTGATATTGAAACTAAAACTAAACATCTTAATAAATCTACTTAAACAATAGTTAATATATAGTGGAACTGTATGTTTTAACTTCTGTATTTTCCAAGTTTCCATAAAATATGAAAATCATATATTCATAATATGTTATCATATTTTTATAATTTAAAGAAATAAAAAGAAAGTTAAAAAATAAAGGAAAAAGATCACTGGAGTAGGTTGTCATCTCCTGCTCCAGGGGATGTTCCCAGCCCAGGGATCAAACCCTAGTCTCCTGCATCTTCTGCACTGACACTGAGCCACCTGGGAAGCCCAAACACATGATAAGACCTCTCATATATATTATATATTTTATTTTGCTTCAGATGGCTAAAAATAACTGCACACGAAACCTTGAATTACAATGAATTATATTAGAGCCTGAGGCACAACCCACATGAAACTTCTACAAATGTGTAGTACAGGTAAATTCAATTCATTCATATATGAGTTATTGAAAAAGATTGAGCACAAAAATCTAATGAGACCTGAAAAAGGAGGACAGAGGATCATTTCTTTAAAATATTGCCAATAGGCAAGTGAAAATATGACCAAATACTTTTCGATCAAATTAGAATTCATGAGGCAATCAATACTAAAAGTAAGAGGCAAATGTAGAGACGCAATAGACTAGACAAGAAATATCAGGGGTAAAAAATGAAATGAACAGAGAGCTGAAGGAGATTTTTTAAAAATAGGAAGATCAAGTAATAACAATACTTTACTCTGAGAGTAGAGAGTTGGGGGAAAAGAAGAAGTTCTTTGTGTGCCATGTAGAGCTATTTGCATCTTAAAAACGTAGGAATTTGTCACTTGGATTTGGAAAATGATAGCAATTACCTTTCCCACCTTCACCCCATACTTGAGTTTCCTTATTCCTGGCACAGCAGCATTTGGGCACCTGTGCCTGGGAGACCCCACACTGATCCAGGTGTCAGCCCTGTTCTCAGATGACTGTCTTTCCTTCAGCTAGTCTAGTTCTCTGTGCTAGGCCACAAGAACATCAGGATTCTCCAATCCATGCCTATTTTTCTTACATCCCAGTATAAACTTGGCTCCCCTTGGCATTGCTGCTCTGCGGCCAAGGTTTGACGTTCCAGAACTCAGAGTCCCCAGCTCCTGTTCTGACTCCGATGCTGACAGTCCCAGGGTCTGCCCCATAACCGTGGGGTTTTAATCCCCCTTGATTCTGTTGCTCACATCTGGATGTTCAGCATGCAGCAGGATGAGAGGGGACATGGCAGTAATGGAAGAGGCAGCAGGTGAGTTTTGTTTACCGTCACCAAGGAAACTTCAGGCCATGGGCACTGGGTGTGGGGCTTAGCTGGCAGGATCTGACAGCCCTCCTCAGGCTCCCTGTTCATTCCATCTCACTGGGACTCTGGGGCACTAGGAATCCCTCGGGAAAAACCTTGTGATATTGAGCCCTGGTTTCAAGGGCTTACCACACTAACTCCATGTTGTATTGAGAAGACCATCCTTTCTGAGCCCAGTATTTTTTACTTCTAAATTATGGGACATTTTCTGACTCCATGGGAAACAGTGGGCAAGGGGGATGGAGTGAGAGACAGGCCCAGGTAGAAGAAGGCAAGGAACACTGTTGGATGTTTCCCTCATGACATGGACTTAAGAGAGCAAGCAGACTCAGAAAGATGTCTGCAGATGAGTCATAGAGGGAGGAATGGGTCTTTATGAGACCAAATTAGAGCTGGAGCTGGCTGTGGGCAAGCAGTCATTAAGAGGAGATAAAAAGCTCATGCCAAACCCTTGGATAAGGCAGAATGAAGTCTAGATGTAGAGACTCTCCCCAGCCTTTACATTTCTGACAAATTTCTTACCAACACCGTACAAATGAGGTTCTGCTGTTGAGTCCATCTGGGGCGACCAGGGTGCTGGGAGGCCTGGATAGCCAGGATGAGAACAGCTGCCTTGTGAAGTTCAAACAGTCCCCCACGGACTTCTCAAGGGGTCAAGTTCCCCTGGCCATTACTTGAACTTTGGATGACAACTACTTAGTGACACTCCTACAAAACAAGACATGGAAAAGAAAGGATGGAAACATCAGTAAGTGAACTTTTCTTACTCATGGAGAAATGAGAGGACATGAGAAATAAGTCTTGAGGGGAAATGTCTAGAGTTCAAATGCCTTTGATCACATTGGAGTCAGAAACATAAAATCTTAAACCCGGAAGACCTCTTATTCAAAAGCTGAAGATGGAGAAGAAAAGACTGGGTGAGTGGGTGTTGGCTCTCAGACCTGGGCCAGCTTTATTGAAGTCTCAATGGGAGCCTACCACTGAAAATAACTATTTTTTCTTTTGGTAAATATCTTAAAGTGAATAAGAACTAAAGAGCCTCTTGATGAAAGTGAAAGAGGAGAGTGAAAAAGTTGGCTTAAAACTCAACATTCAGAATACTAAGATCCTATCATCTGGTCCCATCACTTCATGGCAAATAGATGGGGAAACAGTGGCAGACTTTATTTTTAGGGAGCTCCAAAATCACTGCAGATGGTAACTGCAGCCATGAAAATTAAAAGACACTTGCTCCTTGGAAGAAAAGTTATGACCAACATAGACAGCATATTAAAAAGCAGAGACATTACTTTGCCAGCAAAGGTCCATCTAGTCAAAGCTACGGTTTTTCCAGTAGTCATGTATGGATGTGAGAGTTGGACTATAAAGAAAGCTAAGCACCGAAGAATTGATACTTTTAACTGTGGTGTTGGAGAAGACTCTTGAGAGTCCCTTGGACTGCAAGGAAGATCCAAGCAGTCCATCCTAAAGGAGATCAGTCCTGGGTGTTCATTGAAAGGACTGATGTTGAAGCTGAAACTCTAATACTTTGGCCATCTAATGCAAAGAACTGACACTTTTGGAAAGACCCTGATGCTGGGAAAGATTGAAGGCAGGAGGAGAAGGGGATGACAGAGGATGAGATGGTTGAAATGGCCTCACCAACTCAATGGACCTGAGTTTGAATAAACTCCAGGAGTTGGCGATGCTGAGCGACTGAACTGAACTGACTGATGAATGATCAACAATGGATTTAGCAGAAGTTAAAAAATGTCATGACAAAAATACTAATAGGAATTAAAACATTATTATCAGATTGTGGAAAAAAAGAACAAAGCAGGAAGGAACCTTTTGAAAACATTACCACAACTCATCCAAAGAAGCAGATTTCAGAAAAGAATGGCAGGAAGTGAGCACAAGCTCTCAGGGGAGGTGAGCCACTAGAAGATAATCCCTCTGCAGGACCCTGTGAACAACCAGCAAATGAGCTCCAAAGACAATGGACAAGAACAGAGAATAAATTAAAGGAAAGTTGTGGTTCAGCAAGAGGAATATTTCAAAGCCCAAAGCCTGTGATAACATCTCCAGGATGATCTGGTTGAAACCCTTCCAGAGAGAGGTCTTCAAACCCAAACTCACTGTTTGGACCAAAGACGGACACTGGCAAGGTCCCCCACCCCATCCTGTGCAACGTGCAATGAGCTTCTCCCCTTTTAAGAGCTGGGCTTAGAATGGAACTCCGGTTTGATGATAAACCTCACTTCACATGCACCTGATGATAATTTGATTACAACCTGAGTGTACATGAAATGTATTCATAGTGTGTTTCATGTGATTGAAACAAACCCAAACAACCACACCGATGACCTCACCTGGTGATTCTCACTTGGGAAATGGGCCCACTGACCACATCAGAAGGACTCCAACCTGGAGAATCTGGAGGAATGAAACATGTCCTGCTGGCTGGCTGTTGAAGAAGGTGTTTGACCTTTACTTCATTTGATCCTCACGAGCTGTACCGCAGTGGCTGAGCTCTAAGAAGTCATCCTGGTCCAAGTCTCTCCCAGCAGCAAGGTGCAATGAGGAGTGAAGCTCACCCAGAACCCCCAGTACTCTCCAGGGCCTTTGCATGGAGATCAATAGGGCCCCCCTCCCCCAACCAACCGCAGCGCATTTCATTAGTGGAGTCGGTTCCCTTATTATCACCCTTCTGGAGAGGAGAACAGAGGCACAAGGAGGTGAGTTAAACTTGCCCAAGAGCACACAGCCAGCAGGTGGCCCGGCTGGGCTCTGAAGTCAGCATTTAATGAGCGGCGTCGGCAACTGCTGGCTCTTCGGGCTGCTTGCCCTGTCAGCTCTCTGCCCCGCTCTCAGACTGTCCCTGGGCCTCAAGACACAGAGGAGGAGGAGGAGGAGGCTGAGGCCGAAGAGCTCAGAAATGGACCAAGCAAGACCGGGCAGGGGCTGCATTCAGAAGCCAGGTTTCTCTGAGTTCAGGCCCTTTCCTGGCAGACGTGAGGGCCAAGGCCAGAGTGGCGGCAGAGGGCAGCCCTGCTGGGCAGAAGTCTCCAGGGAGACCAGAAGGAGCAGAGTCTCCCTGCATCAGCCAAGTCCTGCCCTGTCCCAGGTGGGAGGCAGCATCTGGGCACCCACAGCCTCCGTCAGCACGGGAGCCTGACCCGAGGCCCCGGGAAGGAGCCAGCCATGCAGCTGCCTTCAGCCCTCTCAGCATCCAAGCTGGGTGAACACCTGTGAATTGGCAAAAGGAGACTGTGAAAGGCCGGAGGGCTTCTGTGGTCCCTACTGGGTCTCTCTCTACTGGGTTCCATCCATGGATCTTTCCCGCCTTTCTCATTTTCTATTCAGAATAAGAGGCTAAGATGGACAGGGAAGGTAGTGAGGAGAGCAGATATCATGGCCTGCCCTGTGTTTCCTTCTGTCCAGGCAGAGAGGTCAGGGTCACTGACTGGGGCAGGAGCCATCTGGGTCCAGTCCAGGGGTGGGACACCCCTCACTGATAGTCCCTCTTGGAGTCTGACCACTAGATGTGACTGCACCATCAAGCACCAGCCAGAGCAGAATCAGCAAAAACAAGCTCAGTCTGAGGCCTGCCTGCTGACTGTTACATGTGCAAATCAGGTTTTTCAGCTACAACCAGCAGGTTAACAAGAGCTTCATTTTGTTTCCGTGACTCTGCTCCCCTAAGAGTCAGGAAAGCAGTGACCATATTCCCATTTTATAAACTGTAGGGCCCATGTGGAGGTAGACGGTGGGGAGACTTGAATCCTATGGACACCTGGGATGCTGAAAATCAGGTACTTATATGGGAAAATTGGCCTCTAGATAGCAGGAGTGGCCTACTAGTTGCACCATGGTGGAGCCCAGGGGAGTGTTTCTGGCCTTATTTGACCACTGAAGAACCTCAGGGGAGTGGGTGGTGCAGGAAGAGCCTGGCTAGAGGTGCTGGGGAAGCTGTAGGATGGCCCTAGCCTCCTCTGAGTCACTCAGCCTTGGTCCAGGTGCTGGGTGGTGGTCTGGCTCTCTGTGTGACTGTGGCCCTTTCAGCAGATATGGAGCTAACCTCCTGTCCCTGTCTGTGCAGAGCTGAGATGTGGTGGGGGAAGGTGCTGGTCCAACGAACTCATTCTAGGGGAGCACGTCAGCATGTCTGCCACTCCAGTGGCCTCCTCCTGCTCTTGGGCTACAGGTAGGAGAGCAGAAGTGTGTCTGCCTGTAACTGTGTCTCAGTGTGTCTGCTATCAGCATACACGTGTGTGGGTGGTTGTGGGCACATGTTCAGGAAACCTCTTAGCTGAGTGTCCAGCCCATTCTTCTCAGCAGCTCAGGAAACTATCCTCAGAGGCCCCTTAAGTTCTGTGGCCCTGGACTGTGCCTACCTGCCCAGGGCCTGAGGGCCTACCAGCCTGCCTGTGGCTGTGTTCCTCCCACTCGCTCTCTGCCCAAGATGTTCCATATGGTTTCTCTCCACACAGAGAACAGAGGTGGGTAGCTCACATGCAAGGATGGCTCCCACATCAACACTGACACCTGTCTGCACTACTCCAAGATGCTCTGTGCCTGCATCATTCCTTTACATCATCTGCTGACGTGTGTGTGCTCCCTGAGGCCAGCTATTGTGCTAGGTCCATTACATTGACTTAGATAAGGAAATGGCAACCCACTCAGTATTCTTGCCTGGAAAATTCCATGGACAGAGTAACCTGGTGGGCTGAAGTCCATGGTGTCCCAAAGAATCAGCCACAACTGAGCGACTGAGAACATTACATTGACTAACTCCAGATCCTCAACTCATTCCCACATAGAAGTGCTGTTATGACTCCCACTTTACAGATGTGGAAATGGAAGCACAGAGAAGTGATATGAATGCCCAAGGCCAGGGGTTTCTAATGAGGAAGCTGGTGTTGGAACCCAGTTATCTGGCCCAGAGCTGACTCTACACAAGTTCCTTTACCCTCTGTGTGAACTATGGCAACCATTCCAAGGGCTGGACCAGCTCATTTGGGCCCTATCTTTACCTCAGATCAGTTGGGTGGCTGGGACGAGGGGACAAAGGCATCTGGGGTGCAGACCTTGGCCCCAGTGTCACCTTCATCTCCTTCCCATGGTCTCAGAACTAATTCCTAACCCAGAGACTCTGCAACCTGGCCTCTCTGGGCGCTGGAGTTCCTAGAATTGGAAGGGGGCATTTTCCCACCAAAATATGCAACTAGATCCATTTTTCTCTCAACTGAAAGCAATAAGCAAAGGGACAGATATTTTCTAAATTATTTGTCTTTCTCTGGTAAAAAAAAAAACAAGCCCAAACTGGGCATCTGGCTGACAGCCAGGAGAGAGCAAGAGGCAGATCTGCTGAGGTTCCACCCCTCATCTCACCAGGGCTCTCAGGGGAGAGATTGTGGACTATCTGACCCTCCCCTACGCCCCTGACCACAGACATTCCTCAACTGCTCCCCTGACTGAGCCCAGATCAACCTATAATCCTGACTTACTGAGGAGTTTGACAGAAGCTTTGTCGGTTTAACTGATTCTTTCTCCAAGGAGCCAACTGCTGGGTGATCCTGACTGGCTGAGCCATGCAGCCCATCTGACCAGCTGAATGGCCACCCCTGCCTGTCAGTGTCACCAGCTGCCTGTCAGATGGATGGACCCTCAGATCCTGGAAGGGCTGACAGACGGATGGACATCAGACATAAGTGGGGAGCCTGGACTCAGCAACAGCCCCAGCCACTCTCTGGACTTGAGGTCTTGCTTGGCGCAACCCTGCAGAGCCCTGTAGTGCTCAAAGGAGAGCTGCCTCTGCATGGCTTTTTAATGTGTGGCCCAATAAGCCCTTAAAATTGCTAGAAATTCATGTACCCTTTTGTGAGGAGAGGGCTTCCCTGGTGGCTCAGATGGTAAAGAATTTGCTTCTAATGTGGGAGAACTGGGTTCAATCCCTGGGTTGGGAAGATTCCCTGGAGAAGGGAATGGCCACCCACTCCAGTATTCTAGCCTCAGAGAATTCCATGAACAGAGGAGCCTGATAGGCTACAGTCCATGGGGTCTCGAAGAGTCAGACACAACTGAGTGACGTTCATTTTGTGAGGAGAGGATGCTTTGAAATTAACTAGCTCTCAAGGATGACTATCTTAGACCTTAAGGAAATCAGTGGCCACCCCTCCAAGCACCCTATCTAGAAGGTCAGGAAGATGTCAGTATAAAATCTCACCAAATTTCATTTGACTCCCAGAAACCAAGGTGGCATGGAAGTTCCTTAGGGGACATTGCCCTTGGGAATGACAAGTGTTAAGATGAGTCGTGCCCCTGCCCTTATTTATATACAGAAGCTCTGATTCTCAATGCTATGGTATTTGTAGCGCCTTTGAGAGCAGATTAGGTTTAGAAGAAGTCATGGTGGTAGAGTCCTCATGGTGGAATTAGTTCAAAACTGGGAAAGGAGTACATCAAGGCTGTATATTATCACCCTGCTCTTTAACTTCTACGCAGAGTACATCATTTGTCATGCTGGGCTGGATGAATCACAACCTAGAATCAAATTGCCAGGAGAAACATCAAGAACCTCAGATATGCAGATGATATCACTCTAGTGAGAGAAAGTGGAGAGGAACTAAAAAGCCTCTTAATGAAGGTGAAAGAGAAGAGTGAACAAGTTGACTTAAAAGTCAACATTCAAAAACAAAGATCGTGGCATCTGTTCCCATCACTTCATGGCAAATAGAAAGGGGAAAAGTGGAAACAGTGACACATTTTATTTATTTTCGTGGGCTCCAAAATCACTGCAGACAGTGACTGCAGCCATGAAATTAAAAGACGCTTGCTCCTTGGCAGAAAAGTTATTGCAAATATAAAAGCATATTAAGAAGCAGAGAGGGAGAGAACAAGATGACAGAGAAGTAGGTGGACATGGAGTACATCTCTCTCCATGGATACATCAGGAATACACCTTCAGACACAGAAGTGCATGCAGAACACCAGCCAAGAGTGGACAGGAGTACCTGACCAGTGGAAAAGAATATATAGAACCATGAAAAACTCAGTAGGATGAAAGATCTAGGGGGGGAAACAGGAGTGTTAGTAGGATTGGACCTGCCCTCAGCAGGTGGGGGAACTGAAACAGGGGTCCAATCCCCAGAGCGGGGCAATTGTCTGAGTCAGAGGAGAAACTTTTAAGGCTGAGAGTGAAACAGCTGATCTGTGGCAGCGTAAATGGAAGGGGAATCAGACAGTACTTGCCACAGCCATACATATGCTGGGCAGGAACGCGGGTCTCCTGGAAGGAGCAGCGCCTGGGAGCTGGAGTTTAGGGGTTGTGAAGCAATCCCAGTGCTAGGGCTGCTGTTGACTGCGGAGAGACAGATCCAGGGAATGTGAGGGAGGGGATTGTGGTGGGAAATGCCCGTGGAGGAAAGCCAGGCAGCCATGGAAGCAAGGCGATACTTCTGAGTCTCGTTGTAGGGGGTGGAGCCATCACCATAGCCTCTCCCTCTCCACACGCCAGTATCCGCAGCTGAACAATACAGACGCTGGCCCATCAAATGCCTGTCGCACTGAACTACAGAGTAGGACCCCACCCAGGGTGCCCCTTTAAGTGTCTGATGCACTGATCTACAGAGTAGGACCCCAGACAAGGGATCTCTCTGAGTGCCTGAATATGTGGAGCTACAGAGAAAGACTGGCCAAAGAGGCTTTCTGATCGTCAGCTACAAGAGGCTCAGAAAAAAAGACTCTGATAGGGCCATAACTTCTGCCGCAGAGGCAATCTGTGCTCCTGAACACTTGGCACCACTAGGGTCCCTGCAAGCCAAGCAGCTGCACCATCTTCATGCTCAACTCTCATTGGGGCAGAGCTGCCACAGCCAAAAAAAAAAAAAAAGTCTTGTGTTTATGCACATAGGGTCGCTTCGGTCCTGTCCAACTCTTTGTGACCCTGTAGACTGTGGTCTGCCAAGCTTCTCTGTCAGAGAAGGGGTTCTCCAGGCAAGAATACTGGAACGTATTGGCCAATACTGGTTGCCATACCCTTCTAGAGCACAATATTTCCTGCTGCCCTAGCTGCAAACCCTCTGAGTACACGGTGCTGCCAGAACCCCTGCAACCCAAGCAGCTGCACCACCTCCACACCTGGCCCTCACAGGGGCAAACCCAAGCCCTCCAGGACAGCCTCAGGAGCTGAACCCCAGTGGACGACCCGCATATAGAGGTGGAAATAAAACCACAATTGAAACCCAGGGGCAGTGTGGCTAAGGAAGAAGACCCAAAACCTTCCCACCAGCTGTACAAGCTGCAAATTAAATCCACACGATCAACTAAGCAGACTCTGTGCCTGTGGAATATATAAAAGCCCATCAAGAGCTCCCACAAAAGAAAACGCACTAGTTCTGATAGCTGGGGACATTGGAGGCAAGAACATGCATAGGACCAGATTAGAATCTGAGCAGCCTCCACAGCAGGTCCAGAGATCACTACAGTGTCAGAGGGCATCCTAGGGAGGTAAGGTGGACTGTGATTCCCAGCGTGGGAAAGGACTCTGACAGCAGTGACTCAAGAAAAACATTTATTCTTTTTTTTTTCCACTTATTCTGTAGATTCTTTTGGATTTTTTTTTTTTCTCCCCCAAACTTTCTCCCCTCTTTTGTAGCTGTCAAATTTATTGCCATTAAGAAAACCAATTGAGCTTTTGAGCTTTTTTTTTTTTTTCCTCAGTCATATTTTTTATTGTTGTTATAAACCTCTGCCTCTATGATAGGCTTTTGCAGTTCTGTGGAGTTTTCCTCTTTTCTCTTCTTTTCTTTTTTTAATTTTTTAAACCTATTATTATTATTTTTCTACATTTATTCTTTTGTTTGCATTTCCTACTGTTCTTTTCTTTTTGCAGTTAATCTTTAACGTATATAAATCTTCTTTGCTGCTGCTGCTAAGTCACTTCAGTTGTGTCCAACTCTGTGCGAGCCCATAGACGGCAGCCCACCAGGCTCCTCTGTCCCTGGGATTTTCCAGGCAAGAGTACTGGAGTGGGGGTGCCATTGCCTTCTCCGATAAATCTTCTTTATCTACCTCTATTTAACTTTGCTTATCTATTCTTTCTCTCTCTTTTCCTCTCCAAATATTTTTTAGTTTTATTTTCATTACTTTATTCCCCATTTGGCATCTTGCTTTAGTTTTGCTTTCCACTTTGTGATTTAATTAGCTTTGTTCTGGTAGATATAATTTTTGGTTTCCTTTGTTTGCCAGGTCAATCTATTGTATTTAATTTTTGTTGGACTGTTTTGATTTTGCTTATGGGTGTATATGTGTGTGAGTATATTCAGTCACACTTTCTATTATTGCTATAACACCTCTGCCTCTACATTGGGCTTTTGCAGTTCTGTGGTGTTCTCCTCCCAACCCCCTTTTTCTTTCTTCTTCCACTTTTTCCTTTCTCTTTTGCATAATTTTAATTTTTAGGTTTTTTAACCTATTATTTTTTCTACATTTATTGCTTCATTTGTTTTTTGTACTGTTCTTTTCCCCTTGCAGTTAATCTTTAGTGTATGTAAAACTTCTTCATCGACCTCTATTTAACTTTGCATACCTATTCTCTCTTTCTTTTCTTTCTTTCCTTTCCTCTCAACATATTTGTTACTTTTGTTTTCATTGCTTTATTCTCCACTTGGCACCTTGCTTTAGTTTTGTTTTCCAGTTTGTGCTTAAGCTAGTTTTGTTCTTAACTGGTAAATATAACTTTTGATTTCCTTTTTCACTGGATCAATCTACTGTATTATTGTTGGACTGTTTTCACTTTGCACCTGGGTGTATATGTGTATATTCCATTATTTTAATTATTATTTGCTTGATTTTGTAACTGCCATTTGTCCGGGCTTCATCTTTGGTTTCTTGTTTTTGAATATTTGTTTTACTCTCCCTTAATGCCATAACAAACCACTTGTGGAATCTTCATTCCTGATCAGAGATCAAACCCTGAACCTTTGGAGTGGGAGCACTGACTCCAAGACCCTAGACTTCAGAGAACTAACCGTGGGGAATATCAAATAGTGAGAACTCACACAAAGGAAACCACTTGAATACAAGACCTGGCATCACCTAACCACCAGTAACACCCTGTGAGGGCACCTCATCTAAACAACAGACAAAACAAAAATACAAACCTGATCATCAGCAGACAGGAGTACCACCTCGCTCAGCCTTGCCCATCAGAGGAAAAATAAATAAACAAAAAATCAGCACAAATCTCACACTATACAAAGCTCACACAAACCACTGCACCAACCTTAGGAGGGCAGAAACAAAAAGGAAGAAAGAATTCAACTTTCCTTGAAGCCTGGGAAAAGGAGACCTCAAACACAATAACTTTTTTAAAAAGAGAAGAAGAAGAAAAGGCAGAGAAATACTGCACAAATGAAGGAACAAACTAGAAATACAAGGTCCAAATAAATGAGGAAATATGAAAATTTCCTGAAAAAGAATTCAGAATAATGATAGTAAAGATGATCAAAAACCTTGAAAACAAAATGGAGAAAATGCAAGAATCAATTAACAAAGACCTATAAAGAATAGGCATACAGAGACAAACAACACCATTACTGAAATTAAAAATACTCTAGAAGGAATCAATAACAGAATATCTAAAGTAGAAGATTGAATCTGTGAGCTGGAAGATAAAATGGTGGAAATAACTTCTGAAGAGCAGAATAAAGTAAAAAGAATGAAAAGAGCTGAGGACAGTCTCAGAGATCTCTGGGACCATATCAAATGCATCACATTCAAATTATAGAGGTCCCAGAAGAAGAAGAAAAAAAAAAGGGTGTGAAAATTTTTTGAAGAGATTATAGTCGAAAATTTCCCCAACATGGAAAAGGAAATAGCCAATCAAGTCCAAGAGGCACAAAGAGTCCCATAAAGGATAAATCCAAGGGGAACACGACAAGACATATACTAATCAAACTAACAAAGACTAAACACAAAGAAAGAATATTAAAAGCAGCAAAGGAGAAGCAACAAGTAACATACAGAGGAAACCCCATACACTTAACAGCTAATTTTTCAGCAGAAACTCTGCAGGCCAGAAGAGAATGGCAGGATATATTTAAAGTACTGAAAGGGAAAAATATACAACCAAGATTACTGTACCAGCAAGGATCTCATTCAAAATTGATGGAGAAATAAAAATTTTTCAGAAAAACAAAAGTTAAGAGAATGTAGTACCACCAAACCAGCTTTACAACAAATGTTAAATGGACTTCTATAGTTAAGAAATACAACAGGAAAGAAAAGATCTACAAAAACAACCCCAAACAATTAGAAAATGGCAATAGGAACATATATATCAATAATTACTTTAAATGTAAATGGATTAAATGCTCCAACCAAATGATACAGACTGGCTGAATGGATAGAAAAACAAGACCCATATATATGCTGTCTACAAAAAACACACTTCAGACCACAAGACACATGTAGACTGAAACTGAGAGGATGCAAAAATATTCCATGCAAATGGGAAGCAAAAGAAAGCTGGAGTAGCAATCCTCATATCAGACAAAATAGACCTTAAAATAAAGAAGATTACAAGAGATAAGGAAGGACACTACATAATGATCAAAGGATCAATCTAAGAGGAAGACATAACAATTGTAAATATCTATGCACCCAACATAGGAGCACCTCAATATGTAAGACAACACTAACAGACATAAAAGGAGACATTGACAGTAACACAATAACAGTAGGAGACTTTAACACCTCACTCACACCACTGGACAGATCATCAAAACAGAAAATGAATAAGGAAACACAAGTCTTAAATGACACATTAGATGAGATGGATCTCATTGATATATTCTGGACTTTTCATCTAAATGCAGAAGAGTACACCATCTTCTCAAGTGCACATGGAACACTATCCAGGATAGACCACATCTTGGGTCACAAATAAAACCTCAGTAAATGTAAGAAAATTGAAGTTATATCAAGCATCTTCTCAGACCACGACACTATGAGACTAGATATCAATTACAGAAAAAAAAAATGTAAGAAACACAAATGCATGGAGATTAAACAACACATTTCTAAATAACCAACAGGTTGCTGAGGATATCAAAAGGTAATTCAAAAAATTTCTAGAAACAAATGACAACGACCTATGGGATACAGAAAAAGCAGTTCTAAGAAGGAAGTTTGTAGCAATACAATCCTACCTCAAGAAACAAAAAAAAAACAGCGAATAGACAACCTAACTTTACATCTAAAGCAACTGGACAAAGAAGACCAAAAAAAAAAAAAAAAACCACCCAAAACTAGTAGAAGGAAAGAAATTATAAAGATCCAAGCAGAAATAAATGAAAAAGTAATGAAAGAAACAATAGTAAAGATTAATAAAACTAGAAGCTGGTTCTTTGAGAAGATAAAGTTGACAAGCCTTTAGCCAGAATCATCAAGAAAAAAAGAGAGAAAAATCAAATCAACAAAATTAGAAATGAAAAAGAAGAGATTACAACAGAAAATGCAGAAATATAGAGGATTATAAGAAACTATTATGAACAACTATATGCAAAAAATAGATAACCTGGAAGAAATGGACATTCTTAGAAGAGTTCAATCTCCTAAGACTGAACCAGGAAGGAATGGAAATTATGAACAACCCAATTAGAAGCACTGAAATAGAAGCTGTGATCAAAAATCCTCCAAAAATCAAAAGCCCAGGACCAGACAGCTTCACAGGAGAATTCTATCAAACATTTAGAGAAGAGCTAATGCCTATCCTTCTAAAATTCATTCAAACAATTGCAGAGGAAGGAACACTTCAAAACTCATTCCAGGAGGCCACCATCACCTTGATACCAAAATCAAAGACAACACACAAAAAAGAAAACTACAGGCCAATATCACTGATGAACATAGATGCAAAAATTCTCAACAAAATGTTAGCAAACAGAATTCAGCAACACATCAAAAAGCTCATACACTATGATCAAGTTGGGTTTATTCCAGGGATGCAAGGATTCTTCAATATACACAAATCAATCAATGTGATACACTATATTAACAAACTGAAACATAAAAGCTATATGGTCATCTCAATAGATGCAGAAAAAGCCTTCGACAAAATCCAGCACCTATTTATTATTAAAATTCTTCATAAAACGGGCATAGAAGGAACCTACCTCAACACAGTAAAGGCCATATATGATAAGCCTACAGCAAACATTATTCTCAATAGTAAAAACTGAAAGCATCCCCCTAAGATCAGGGACAAGACAAGGGTGTCCACTTTCACCACTATTATTCAACATAGTTCTGGAACTCCTAGCTATAGCAATCAGAGAAGAAAAAGAAATAAAAGGAATCCAGATCAAAAAAGAAGAAGTAAAGCTCTCACTGTTTGCAGATGACATGACATGTACATAGAAATCCTTAAAGATAGTACCAGAAAATTACAAGAGCTAATCAGTGAATTTAGCAGTTACAGGATACAAAATCAATACACAGAAATCACTTGCATTTCTATATACTAACAATGAAAAATCAGAGTAATTAAGGAATCAATTCCATTCACCATTGCAACAAAAAGAATTAAATATCTTAGGAATAAACTTACCTAAGGAGATGAAAGAACCGTACATAGAAAGTTATAAGACACTAATGAAAGAAATCAGAGATGACATAAACAGAATTAATATTGTGAAAATGACCATACTACCAAATGCAATCTACAGATTCAGTGCAATGCCTATCAAATTACCAAAGGCATTTCACAGAACTAGAAGAAAAAATTTCACAATTCACATGGAAATACAAAAGACCCTGAACAGCCAAAACAGTTTTGACAAAGAAGAATTGAGCTGGAGGATTCAACTTTCCTGACTTCAGGTTATACTCCAAAGCTACAGTCATCAGGACAGTATGGTACTGGCATGAAAACAGAAATATAGACCAATGTAACAAGATATCCCAGAAGTAGACCCATGCACCTATAGGTACCTTATTTTCAACAAAGGAGGCAAGAAAATACAATGGGGCAAAGGCAGCCTCTTCAATAAACCGTGCCGGGAAAACTGGACAGCTACATGTAAAAGAATGAAATGAGAACACTTCCTAACACCATACACAAAGAAACTCAAAATGGATTAAAGACCTAAATGTAAGACCAGAAACTATAAAACTCTTAGAGGAAAACATGGGCAGAATCCTCAGTGACATAAATCAAAGCAAGATCCTCTATGACCCTCCTCCTAGAGTAATGGAAATAAAAACAAAAGTAAACAAGTGGGGCCTGGTTAAACTTTAAAGCCTTTGCACAGGAAAGGAAAGTATAAGCAAGGTGAAAAGACGACCCTCAGAATGGGAGGAAATAATAGCAAGTGAAACTATTGACAAAGGATTAATTCCAAAATACACAAGCAGCTCATACAACTCAATACCAGAAAAACAAACAACCCAATCAAAGAATGGGGGAAAGACCTAAACAGACATTTCTCCAAAGAGGACTTACAGATGGCTAACAAACACACGAAAAGATGCTCATCATCACTCATTATTAGAGAAGTGCAAATCAGAACTGCAATGAGACATCACCTCACACTGGTCAGAATAGCCCTCATCAAAAAGTCTACAAACAATAAATGCTGGAGAGGGTGTGGAGAAAAGGGAACATTCTTGCTCTGTTGGTAGGAATATAAATTGGTACAGCCACTACGGATGACAGTATGGAGATTCCTTTAAAAACTAGGAACAGAAGGCTGTCTTTTCACCTTGCTTATAGTTTCCTTTGTTGTGCAGAAGCTTTTAATTTTAATTAGATCCCATTTGTTTATCTTTGCTTTTATTTCCAGTATACTGGGATGTGGATCATAGAGGATCCTGCTGTGATTTATGTCGGAGAGTGTTTTGCCTATGTTTTCCTCTAGGAGTTTTATAGTTTCTGGTCTTACATTTAGATCTTTAATCCATTTTGAGTTTATTTTTGTGTATGGTGTTAGAAAGGGGTCTAGTTTCATTCTTTTACAAGTGGTTGACCAGTTTTCCCAGCACCACCTGTTAGAGACTGTCTTTATTCCATTGTATATTCTTGCCTCCTTTGTCGAAGATAAGGTGTCCATGCAAACTAGTACAGCCATTTTGGAAAACAGTGTGGAGATTCCTTAAAAAATTGCAGATAGAACTGCCTTATGATCCAGCAATCCCACTGCTGGGCATACACACCGAGGAAACCAGAATTGAAAGAGACACATGTACCCCAATGTTCATTGCAGCGCTGTTTATAATAGCCAGGACATGGAAGCAACCTAGATGTCCATCAGCAGATGATTGGATAAGAAAGCTGTGGTACATATACACAATGGAATACTACTCAGCCCTTAAAAAGAATACATTTGAATCAGTTCTAATGAGATGGATGAAATTGGAACCGATTATACAGAGTGAAGTAAGCCAGAAAGAAAAACACCAATACAGTATACTGACACATATATATGGAATTAAGAAGACAGTAATGATGACCCTATATGTGAGACAACAAAGAGACACAGACGTATAGAACGGACTTTTGGACTCTGAGGGAGAGGGAAAGGGTGGGATGGTTTGGGAGAATGGCAATGAAACATGTATATTTTCTTGTAAGAAATGAAGCGCCAATCTATGTCCAATGTAGGATGCAGGATGCATGGGGCTGATGCACAGGATGATTCAAGTAGAGGATGTGGGGTGGGAGGTGGGAGGGGGCTTTGGCATTGGGAGATTGTGTTCACCTATGGCTGATTCGTGTCAATGTATGGCAAAACAAATACAGTATTGTAATTAAAAAAATAAATTTAATAATAAAAAAATAAATTGCCACCTAAAAAAAATAAAAAAATAAAAATAAAAGCTAGGAACAAAACCACCATAGGACCCAGCAATCTCACTCCTAGGTGCATACCCTGAGGAAACCAAAATTGAAAGAGACACATGTATCCCATTGTTCATTGCAGCACTATTTACAATAGCTAGTACATGGAAGCAACCTAGATGGCCATCAACAGATGAATGGATAAAGAAGTTGTGGTATATATACACAATGAAATATTACTCAGCCATAAAAAAGAATGCATCTGAGTCAGTTCTGGTGAGGTAGATGAACTGAGAACCTATTATACAGAGTAAAGTGAGTCAGAAAGAGAAAGATAAATATCGTATTCTAAAACATATATATGGAATCTAGAAAAATGGTAGTGAAGAATTTATTTACAGGGCAGCAATGGAGAAACACATAGAGAATAAATAGACTTATGGACATAGGGAGAAGGCGGGGAGAGGGTGAGATGTATGGAAAGAGTAACATGGAAACTTACATTATCATATGTAAAATAGATAGCCAACAGGAATTTGCTGTATGGCTCAGCAAACTCAAACAGGGGCTCTGTATCAACCTAGAGGGGTGGGATGGGGAGGGAGATGGGAAGGAGTTTCAAAAAGGAGGATATATAAGTATACCTATAGCTGATTCATGTTGAGGTTTGACAGAAAACAGGAAAATTCTGTAAAGTGATTATCTTTCAATAAAATATAAATTAATTTAAAAAATAGAAGCAGAGAAATCCCTTTGATGACAAAGGCCTGGATAGTCAAAGATATGGTTGTTCCAGTAGTCATGTATGGATGTGAGTTGAGTTCAGTTCAGTTGCTCAGTCATGTCTGGCTCTTTGTGACCCCAGGGCTACAGCACACAGGCTCCCCTGTCCATCACCAACTCCCGGAGCTTGCTCAAACTCATGTCCATCGAGTTGGTGATTCCATCCAGCCTTCTCATCCTCTGTTTCCTTCTCTTCCTGCCTTCCATCTTTCCCAGCATCACGGTCTTATCTAATGAGTCAATTCTTGGCATCAGGTGGCCAAAGTATTGGAGCTTCAGCTTTAGCACCAGTCCTTCTAATGAATATGAAGGACTGATTTCCTTTAGGACTGACTGGTTTGATGTCCTTGCAGTCCAAGGAACTCTTAAGAGCCTTCTCCAAGACCACAGTTCAAAAGCATCAATTCTTTGGCCCTCAGCTTTCTTTATGGTCCAGCTCTCACATCCATACATGACTACTGGAAATACCATAGCTTTGACTATACGGGCCTTGTCAGCAAAGTAATATCTCTGCTTTTTAAATACATTGTCTAAGTTTGTCATAGCTTTTCTTCCAAGGAGCAAGCATCTTTTAATTTCATGGCTGCAGTCACCATCTGTAGCAATTTTGGAGCCCAAGAAATAAAGCATCTCACTGTTTCCATTCTTTCCCCATCTATTTGCCATGAAGTGATGGGACCAGATACCACGATCTTAGTTTTCTGAATGTTCCATTTTAAGCCAGGTTTTTCACTCTCCTCTTTCACTTTCATCAAGAGGCTCTTAAGTTCATCTCCACTTTCTGCCATTAGAGTGCTGTCATCTGCATATCTGAGGTTATTGATATTTCTCTTGGCAATCTTGATTCTGTCTTGTGCTTCATCCACCTTGGCATTTCACATGATGTACTCTTCATATAAGTTAGACAAGCAGGGTGACAATATACAGCCTTGATGCACTCCTTTCCCAACTTGGAAACAGTCCATTGTTCCATGTCTGGTTCACTATTGCTTCTTGACTTGCATACAGATGTCTCAGGAGGCAGGTAAGGTGGTCTGGTAGTCCCATCTCTTTCAGAATTTTCCACAGTTTGTTGTGATCCACACAGTCAAAAGCTTTAGTGTGGTCAATAAAACAGAAGTAGATGTTTTTCTGAAATTCCCTCGCTTTTTCTAGGATTCAACGAATTTTGGAAATTTGATCTCTGATTGCTCTGCCTTTTCTAAATCCAACTTGTATATCTAGAGTTTCTTGGTTCACATACTGTTGAAGCCTTGCTTGAAGGGTTTTGAGTGTTACCTTGCTAGCATGTGAAATGAAGGCAATTGTACAATAGTTTGAATATTCTTTGGCATTGCCCTTCTTTAGGACTGGAATAAAAACTGGCCTTTTCCAGCTGTGGCTACTGCTGAGTTTTTCAAATTTGCTGGCACATTGAGTGTAACACTTTCACAGTATCATTTTTTAGGATTTGAAATAGCTCAACTGGAATTCTATAACCTCCGCTAACTTTGTTTGTAGTAAGGCCTACTTGGTTTCACATTTCAGGATGTCTGTTTCTAGGTGAGTGATCACACTATTGTAGTTATCCAGGTCATGAAGATCTTTTTTGTATAGTTCTTCTGTGTGTTCTTGCCCTCTTCTTAATATCTACTGCTTCTGTTATGTCCATACCATTTCTGTCCTTTATAGAGCCCATCTTTGCATGAAATGTTCACCTGGTATCTCTAATTTTCTTGAAGAGATCTCTAGTCTTTCCCATTCTATTCTTTTCATCTATTTTTTGCATTGTTCAGTCAAGAAGACTTTCTTACCTCTCCTTACTATTCTTTGGAATTCTGCATTCAGTTGGGTATGTCATTCCCTTTTTCCTTTGTCTTTTGTTTCTCTTCTTTTCTCAGCTATTTGTAAGGCCTCCTCAGAGAGTCTTTTTGCCTTGTTGCATTTCTTTTTCTTGGGGATGGTTTTGGTGACACCTCCTGTACAATGTTATGAACCTGCATGTCTCTCAGTTGTTGAGGCTCTATGTTAAGGATTTATTACGGATCATCTTGTTCAGTCTTCACAATCACCATATGAAGTGGTATAACTGATTTCAAAGAGGCAAAATGATTTTCCCAAATTGACTTGTTATGGAGAACTAGAGTCGAGATGAAATTCAAGACTGTTGGCTTCAAAGACTACCATATTCTGTTTCTCTTTTGCATAGAAACTAGATGTCAGTTACAAACAACTGTGATTTGCTCCCTGAGCAAATGAATTCTCCAAGGAGAGAGACTGGTAATACTTACTGAACACTTTGCTTCAGCTTACTCCCAGCTCCCCATCCCCACTTCAAATACTTAAAATAAACTGAGCCCACCTCTCCATTGAACTCTATCTGAAGTCAACCCAGGGTTGAACTTGGTCCTTAGTTCTTTTCTAATCTAGCTATAGTTACGGCATTATTTATCCAGGAAGGTGTGAACCCAGGTTGCAGCAGTAGGAGAGTCAGTGGGTCTTTGTACCTGCGAAGCTATAGGTGTGGACACATACAGAACTCAGCCTGGGCTGAGCTGTAGTGGAGGCTTGCTGGCTGCAGTAGGGTATTGCCCAAGGGCCCAGCAAGCCTTGGGGAATTGTGGAGCCCAGCACCGTGCTCTCAAACTTGGGTGCCGTATTAGCTGTCACTTGCTTTGTAACACATCATCTCAAGTTTTGTGGTTTAATACAACTGCCATGTATTATCTCTCACAGTTTCTGGGGTCAGAAAGCCAAACTTGTGGGTCAAGGCACATTGGGGTCAGTTAGCCTCTGCTTCACAATGCCTGAGGCCTCAGCCAGAGGCTTGAAGGCTGGGGAACTGGGATCATCCAAAGGCTCAGTCATGCATATGCCTGGTGGTTGATTCTGGTTAAAATCTTAACTGGGGCTTTTAGCTGTAACACTCACACAGGGCCTATGTAGTCTGGGCTTTCTCATAACATGGTGACTGGGTTTCAGAGGCGAACACACAGAGAGAGGGAGAGCACAAGAGCACCAGAAAGCACCAGGCAGAAGCCGTACCCTCTTGATGAGCTAACCTCAAAAGTTGCATAACATCACTTCCATGGGACTTCATAGCTTGGAGAAACCACAAGACCTCATCAAAATTTAAGGGGAGGGAATCTAGATCCCTACCTCATGAGGGAAGAGTGTCAGTTACATCACAAGAAAAGCAGGTGGACTGGAGTAAAGGTATAGATGTGTCTTTCTTTCTAAAATGATATCTGCCCCAGTTGTGTAGTGAATCTGCTTGCCAGAGAGTAAGGCTGCAGGTCCCAGGCCCCAGCCCTAGACAGCCCGATTCAGTCAGGCTGGGTTCGGGGCTGAGAACTTGTACTTTTGCAGTGGGTTCTAATGTGGATGACCCTTGAGAATCACTGCCATATGGGCTGAGGATTTAGGTTCTGAAGCCAAATCCCAATTTTGGGACTTTCTTGGACAACTCACTTCACCTTCATTAGCCTCCTCATCCCCAGCTCTGGAACAGAAGGGGACAATTGAGGATGAGATGGATGGATGGCATCACCAACTCAATGACATGAGTTTGAGCAATCTCTGGGAGATGGTGAAGGACAGGGAAGCCTGGCATGCTGCAGTCTATGGGGTCGCAAAGAGTCAGACATGACTGAGCAACTGAACAACAACCTTACCTTTGTGACCTAATGGCAGCAGCAGCCTTCATGGGTCAGTTTGTGAGACCTGGCCCCTGCTGTTTGGAAGGCTTGAGGAGGCAGAGGGCAGTTGGGTCTTGAGCACCTGGCTCCCTCAGTGATGATGGCTGGGGGTCTGGGGACCTGGCCTTGAGGGCACTGCCAGCTGAGATCTGCCTCTTTAAATGGGCCTGGGCTCTGGCAAGAGGAGCCAAACTGGGTGCTGGACAAATGCTCCCAGACGGGGTAACCTGTATCCTTTTAGCCAAGACTTGGACTTCAGAGAGTAAAAGTTGTGCCTTAGGACGTTGCCCCTTCTTGTCAGAAAAGACAATAATATTCGTGTGGTAGAGATTTATAAGAACATCGTTACCTGACCATGATGACCTCAAGAACAAAAGATCTGATGCCAAGAAGTTTGCAACAACTAACCACAACCCTCTTTCATCTTTCCTATAAAGGTGATCTGCTGAAAGTTTTCAGGGAGTTTGGAATTTTAAGGCATGAGCCATTCATGTCCTTGCATGGCCCTGCAATAAACCTTTCTCTGTTCCAAACTCTGATGTATTGCTTGGTCTCACTGTGTGTTGGGAACACAGACTTGCTTTCTGTAACACCAGGAGAGCTCGTGCCTTGTCACAGAAACCAGTGTAGAAAGGAAACATTTGTTTATGGAATCTGCAAAGATACCCTTCATCATGCCACTTTCTGGCTCCCTAAACCCTCATTGGCTCCCCGGGGCCTTAAGAAAACCATCTTTACATCTCATAAAAGACAAATATACCTAAGCCCTCAATCCAGATAAAATAAGCCCAGTGTCCTGCTTTGAACTTCCTCCAAGTACTCTGGCCTTTGCTCTCAGCTTCTCCCCACCATCCTTCTTGCCTAGATGCTTGCCGTTGTCACTGGAGTTCCAGTTCCTCCCTTCTCCAGCTTCTACCAGCCACCTGGCCCCAGAGTGAACTTCCCACACCCTCGGGTTCTCCAAGGGTAATCCTGTCTGTAGGTCTCACTTGATCCATAGGCAAGGCCCCGTTTTGCATTCCAGGACTTTTCTGTCAGGTATCCCTAGACTTTTCTAATTTCCTTCATCTCCTGTTCAAGTACCCTCTTCCCCTTATTGAACCACAGGGTGCCTAATCTGTACACAGGCCAATGCAGGATTCAGGAACCCTGCTGTTCACGACCTAGTGGAAAACGTGAGGAGTGCAGAGCCAGGAGGAATCACAGCAGACATGGAGAGCAATAGAGTAGAAGGCTATTGGAGGAGGACGCTGGGCGGGTCCAGATTTCTCCTGGAAAGTGGACATTTGGGTAATAGTGATTTGGAGAGTTATTGGGGCTTGGAGAGTGAGGAGGGAGGGAAAGAGATAAGGACTTAAAGGAGGGAAAGAGAGGAGGGCTTAGAGGAGGACCATGGGCTTCCCTGACAGCTCAGTTGGTAAAGAATCCGCCTGCAATGCAGGAGACTGGAGACCACGTTCAATTCCTGGGTCAGGAAGATTGCCTGGAGAAGGGATAGGCTACCCACTCCAGTATTCTTGGGCTTCCCTTGTGGCTCAGCTGGTAAAGAATCCGCCTGCAATGCGGGGAGACCTGGGTTCGATTTCTGGGTTGGGAAGATCCTCTGGAGAAGGGAAAGGCTACCCAATCCACTATTCTGGCCTGGAGAAGTCCATGGACTGTGCAGTCCATGAGGTCTCAAAGAGTTGAACACCACCGACTTTTATGTGCCACGCCCTGTCCCTTGCCCCCCAGCCCTCCCCTCCCGACATCAGAAATCCAGTTTCTCCTGGAAAACTCCTACCCCGACTTCCTCAGAAAGGCCTCCTAGATCTCTGTGGCTGACAGTCGTTCCTGCTTGCCCCGCATACCCAGTCCTTTGCCTGCTTTGGTAGATCTTGGCCTCTTTGCCTCTGAAGACTCCAGCATGCCTGTTCCTGAGTGGCGTCAACAATGCCTTCTTTTGGATTCACTTAGCTTCAGTCATACAGAAACGATATTGGCCAGGAGTCGGTTAGTCCAGGGATGCAATAAGAAGTGTCTCGTACAGAGTAGGCAGCACAGTGCATAAATGAGGGAGGAGCAAAGTCCCAAGAGAAGCAAGGAAAAACTTTGGCCATAAAGACTTCGCATTTACATGGTAAATGAAAATGGTTGCTACCCGATCGGCCACCAGAGGGCGCTCAGGCAAGAAGCTCTCGGGCCGAGCTTCAGTTCTTTGACTTTTTCCAAACTGAAATCAGGGCTGCTCTCCAGAGACAGGGGGCTTCTCTGGTGGCTCAGATGGTAAAGAATCTGCCTGCAATGTGGGAGAGTTGGGTTCGACCGCTGGGTTGGTTAGATCCCCTGGAGGAGGGCATGGCAACCCACTCCATTATTCTTGCCTGGAGAATCCCCATGGGCAGAGGAGCCTGGTGGGCTACAGTCCATGGGCTTGCAAAGAGTTGGCTGAGAGGCACTTGGGTGATAAAGAGCAAGACTGATAAAACGCTATTTGGTTAGTGTAAATGTACCCTGAGTTGGTCCCTGCTTTACTAATCTCTGAAAGTACCACATGAAGGAAATCATTCCTCCTTTGGGCCTAGTTCACTCTGTAAAGTGGCTGGGCTCCAGTTCCAGCCTGGACTCGGGCCTCTTACAGTCCTCCTGGGCTGTGCCCATGCTGTTGGTTCACTTGGAAGCTGAGTGCCCTGCTTTTGCCTCTCTTAGGGAAGGATAGGTGGGGAAATCAGCACTTGCTGCAGTGGAAACAGTTAATGTCCTGGATGGTCTCCACCTTCTTCCTGAGATGCCCCATCACACCAGAGGAGAGAGAGATTCAGAGAAGCAAACCAGCTTGGGCACTGTTCAGAAAGTGAGGCTAAAATGGGTTTATGAAGTGGGAAACTATCTGTGTAAATTCTTCCAGAATACAAAGACAATGGCATAGGATGTATGATTCAGTCTTATGTATAATGGGAGAGCAACATGCAATGGAAAGAGGCACCATTCAACATGGGCGCAGCCTTGGGAGAGAGACAAGGATGAATGAGGAAGGGGAGAAAAAGTTGTTTCTGAACATTTTATTTCATAAGAAATGGATGGATTTCAGCCATCTACAGCGAAATGTCAATTCCAGTAATTCTACTTGGTTCTTAAATTGTTTTCTGTAATCCTCTCTCTATTGACTCTTTCTTTTAATCAAAAAGGAAAACTAATTTAACCTTTTTGGAGAAAGAAATGGCAAACCCCTCCAGTATTCTTGCCTAGAAAATCCCATGGACAGAGGAGCCTGGCAGGCTGCAGTCCATGGGATAGCAAGAGTCAGAAATGACTTAGCAACTGAGGACTCAAGGAGGTCTTGTTTCTTCTTTAGGTAACCACTAGTTTACACTCAAAAGAATCACAGTTTATAATTATTTTGACCAGTATTTGCATTAAGTTATGTAAAAAAAATTTTTAGCAAACCAGTTATTTTGTAATAATAAATGTTCACATTTGAAAACTATGCTACTTGTTATCAGTTTTCATTGTCACTATTTATACCGGCAAACAGAACATTACTAAGCTTGATATTTTCTTTTTTTTTTCTTTGAAGCTTTGCAATAAATGACTGTAATAGTCTATTGAAAGTGTTCCAGTTACTATAAATCTCCAGTTTTAGTCTTCAGCATTAATTTATGAGAATTGGACTATAAAGAAAGCTGAGCACTGAAGAACTGATGCTTTTGAACTGCAGTGTTGGAGAAGATTCTTGTGAGTCCCTTGGATGGCAAGGAGATCCAACCAGTCCATCCTAAAGGAGACCAGTCCTGAGTGTTCACTGGATGGACTGATGTTAAAGCTGAAACTCCAATCCTTTGGCCACCTGATGCGAAGAGTTGACTCATTTGAAAAGACCCTGATTCTGAGAAAGATCAAGGGCAGGAAGAGAAGTGGATGGGAGAGGATGAGATGGTTGGATGGCATCACCGACTCAATGGACCTGAGTTTGGGTAAACTCTGGGAGTTGGTGATGGACAGGGAAGCCTGGCGTGCTGTGGTTCATGAGGTCGCAAAGAGTTGGACATGATTGAGCAACTGAACTAAACTGATTAATTTATTTTGTATTTAAAATTCATAGGTAGACTTATTTAAGGAAGTAATTTTGAGGAACAATTTACTTTTAAGCCCCTCCAAAATTTGTTGTGTGCTTTCTTAAATGTTACTTTAAAATTTTCTTTCTTTTTCAGTGTAAGTATACTGCTGTTGGTCTTTATCTGGGAAATTAAATTTTTACAGTATTTGGTATAAAAATTTTGATTATAGCTGTCAACAGTGGCCAAAGAAGTTCCATTTTTTCTTTCCAAAAGAAATCTTAATGAACTGATACTCAGGGTAGGGCAATGGAAGCAGTACATAGATTTACAGCTTAAAAAAATAATTTTTTATTGACTGTGCCATGGTGCTTGCAGGATGTCAGTTCCCTGACCAGGAACTGCACCTGGGCCATGGCTGTGAAAGCACTGATTCCTAACCACTAGACCATGCGGCAACTCCCTAAAGTAATTTTTGGAAGAGAGCCCACCAACTCCTCAGGGCACCTCTTGTTTTCTTTTGTTTTCCTAGCTCAACTTTCCATAGATGAAGACATGTTCATAAAGTGCCTTAGGTTTCCCAGGCCCAGGTTAGGCAGGCCAGTCCTAAAGGAGGGAAACTTTCTGTGGGAGTGGAGGACCTGCTGAGTCTGAGCAGCCCTACCATGCCTCAGATCTATAGGGATTTGTTTTCCTCAACTATAAAATGAGGATGAAGTCTGTCTTATCTACTTTATTAAAATATAATGTGTATTAAATAACATATTTGTGAAAATACTTTACAAATAATGATACAAGCAGGTAAACAATAATTATTTACTTGTTGAGCAACGAATCCAAAGATCTCACTTACTGGCAATGTTAGCATCAGCAACAAAAAAGGAAGAAATGAAGAGAGGATGTATAAATGAGTATGAAGGGAAGGAAGTGTGAAGAAGAGAAACTTACTGATGAAAGCAAAGACCTCCAAGGAAATAGCTGCTCTTCCAAGATCCTGACTTAAAGCCCGCTTTTCAAAATAATGGAAATTATATCTTGTGAAAAATTATTTCAGTGGTCATTGTCATTAGAACTTAGAATAATATTTGTGTATCTCATCACAGAGAGTCAGTGGTTATTTCCCATGAAAGATACAGGGCTTCAATTTTCAGAGTTTAACTAGTGAGCATTGAGATACCACCAAAGAAATACTTATTAGATATCAATGTAGAATAAATCAGGAGAAAATTAGAAAAACATCAAGCCACTCTCTGTAGAGTTTTCAACCGAGGCTCTGTTCTGCAAATCCCAGAGTTATCAATGTGCTTTGGATTATTTCTTGAGGCTCTGTTTAACCCAGTAGGTTGAAGGCTTTCTGGTCAGGAACAAGTCAGTTTCTATTCTAAAAAGTTGGCACTACCTAAAGAAATCCAAACCTGTAAATGGGAGCTTTGTAGAAGGATTGTTTACTAGTCTAAAATAGGGCTCAGAGATTTACCCACAGAGACTTTCTGATAGCTGGTGCCAGAAGCAAGATGCACAGCAGGCAGCAGTGAATTGGACCCTCCCAGTTTTTCTTCTTGGACCCATCCTCTTCTCAGTTTCCCCACGTCTCTTTACTTTATACCTTGCCCAAGTACCTGGTTTCTCTGCCTCTGTCACGATCTGGTTAATATAATCCATTTAGCTGCTGCATGAAGATGCAAGCTTAAAGTGATATCTATTTCAGAAGGGCCCCAGAAGTCGAAGAGGCTGCTTGGTAAGGGCAGTATGAGGAGGTACAAGGGCTTTACCATAGACAGATTTGAATTTGAGTCCTAACTTCTGTATGTGGTGGTCACTCTCCACAACAGCCTGCAGTGGCCCATGCCTCTTGGCATTCACAGCCTTGTTACTTCCTCATATTGAATGAGGGCTGGTCCTGGCTGACCAAAAGAATAAGGGAAAGGTGACGGCATATGAATTGTGAGGCTAGGTCACAAAAGGCATTGCACTTTTCTCATGGATCACTCTTTCTGGGGAATCCATCCACTACCCTGTGATTTCACTTAAGCCAGTCTCTAGAGGGACACATATGGAAAAGAAGGAAGGTCTCCTGCAATGACCAGCATCAACTTGCCATCTGACATCTGACTGCAGCATCATGAGAGACCTTGAATTTGAACCTCTTGGCTGAGCTCTTTCTGAATTCCATGGAATTTCATGGAATTCTGAATTCCATGTCCTTAGTGCAACAGAAACCATGAGAGATAATAAATAATTGTTGCTGTCTCAAATCCTAAACATAACCACGTTAACAAAAACTGAAACTTTCTAAGTATTAGAAGCATTCATACGGGAGATGTCTGTACACCTATATCAATTGTTAAAATATGTAACTATTTCTGTTAAATATTTCCAGATGGCACTAGTGGTAAAGAACACTCCTGCCAATGGTGGAGTCATAAGAGATGCAAGTTCGACTCCTGGGTCAGGAATATCCCTCAAAGGAGGGCATGACAACCCACTCCAGTAATCTTGCCTGGAGAATCCCATGGACAGAGGAACCTGGCAGCTACAGTCCACAGGGTCACAAAGAGTCAAACATGACTGAAATGACTTAGCATGCATGCATGTTTGTTTGTAATTTCAGTTCAGTTGCTCAGTCCGACATTTTGCGACCCCAGGATTGCAGCACACCAGGCTTCCCTGTCTATCACCAACTTCCGGAACTTGCTCAAACTCATGTCCATAAAGGAGGTGATGCCATCCAACCATCTCATCTTCTGTCATCCTCTTTTCCTCCTGTTGTCAATCTTTCTCAGCACCAGGGTCTTTTCAAAAGAGTCAGTTTTTCGCATCAGATGGCCAAAGTATTGGAGCTTCAACTTCAGCACCAGTCCTTCCAATGAATATGAAGGACAGATTTCCTTTAGTGATTTCCTTTAGGATTAATGAATTTGATCTCCTTGCAGTCCAAGGAACTCTCAAGAGTCTTCTCCAGCACCACAGTTCAAAAGCAACAATTCTTTGGCACTCAGCTTTCTTTATGGTCCAACTCTCACATCCATACATGACTACTGGAAAAATCATAGCTTTGACTAATATGGACCTTTGTTGGCAAAGCAACATCTCTGCTTTTTAATATGCTGTCTAGATTGTTCATAGCTTGTCTTCCAAGGAGCAAGCATCTTTTAATTTCATGGCTAGCATCACCATCTTCAGTAATTTTGGAGCCCAAGAAAATTTGTCACGGTTTCCATTGTTTCCCCATCTATTTGCCATGAAGTGTTGGGACCGGATGCCATGATCTTAGTTTATTTAATGTTGAGTTTTAAGCCAGCTTTTTCATTCTCCTCTTTCATTTTCAAAAGAGACTTTGATTATTCTTCACTTTCTGCCATAAGGTTGGTGTCATCTGTGAATCTAAGGTTATTGATGTTTCTCCTGGCAATCTTGATTCCAGCTTGTACTTTATCCAGACTGGCATTTCACTCCACATGTAAGTTAAATAAGCAGGGGGACAATATATAGCCATTCCTTTGGAACCAGTCTTTTGATCCATAGTGAAGTCATTATTCATATCTGACTCTTTGCAACCCCATGGATTGTAGCCCACGAGGCTTCTCCATCCATGGAATTTTCCAGGCAAGAGTACTGAAGTGGGTTGCCATTTCCTTCTCCAAGAGATCTTCCTGACCCAGGGACTGAACCCAGTTCTCACGCATTGCAGGCAGACGCTTTACCATCTGAGCCACCAGGGAAGTCCTGTTGATCCATGTCTGGTTCTAACTGTTGCTTCTTGACCTGCATACAGATTTCTCAGGAAGCAGGTAAGGTGATCTGGTATTCCCATCTCTTGAAGAATTTTCCACAGTTTGTGATGATCCACACAAAGGCTTTGGCATAGTCAGTAAAGCAGAAATAGATGTTTTTCTGGAACTCTCTTGCTTTTTCAATAATCCAATGGATGTTGGCAATTTGACCTCTGGTTCCTCTACCTTTTCTAAATACAAGTTGAACATCTGGAAGTTCATGGTTCACGTACTGTTGAAGCCTAGCTTGGATAATTTTGAGCATTACTTTGCTAGTGTGTGTAACTGTGCAGTAGTTTGAATATTCTTTGGCATTGCCTTTCTTTGGGATTGAAATGAAAACTGACCTTTTCCAGTCCTGTGGCCACAAGGAGGAAAGGGCAAACTGGTTTTTTTTTTTCTACATTCCTTCGTTTTAATCACATAAAATGTTTTGTTTTGTTTTTTTCCTTAAGCCCAGAACTGATGTTTACACAAGAAACAACTCAGTTCAAACTCTGTACTAGGGATTATATAAAAACAATTTATCCTGCTTGAGGACAGTTTCTCCTTCCTGAAAACCTTCTGACTAATTCTGATATCTTAGAATGTATATTATAGGAGTGGGTCTGGTAGGATATTTCTATTGTTAAATTCTAATCCTGTTATCCAAAAATGTAAATTGTGGGAGTGGGTCTGGTAAAATTTTTATAATCTTGAGACATTCTTTTGATTTATTGTAATGACTAATTTTAAATGTATATAATTCCCTTGCTAAAGACTAGCTAGGGGCCACTGTCTGTCCCCCTTCTGATGTCTATGACAGAAACTTTCTTTGTCCCTTTTTCACTTTAATAAAACTCTGCTACACAAAAGCTTTTGAGTGATCAAGCCTGGTCCCTGGTCCTGAAGCTAAATATTCTTCTTCAGAGATCATGGATCTGACATCTTTCACTGTAAGCTAACAATTGGAAGTGGTCAAACAGGAGATGGCAAGAGTGAACATTGACATTTTAGGAATCAGTGAACTAAAATGGACCAGAATAGGCAAATTTAATTCAGATGACCATTATATCTACTACTGTGGGCAAGAACCCTTAAAAGAAATGGAGTAGCACTCACAGTCAACAAAACAGTCCTAAATGCCGTACTTGGGTGCAGTCTCAAAAACAAGAGAATGATCTCTGTTTGTTTCCAAGGCAAACCATTCAGTATTACAGTAATCCAAGTCTATTCCCCAACCAGTAATGCTGAAGAAGCTAGAGCTGAACAGTTCTATGAAGACCTACAAGACCTTCTAGAATTACCACCCCAAAAAGATGTTTTCTTTATAGGAGACTGGAATGCAAAAGTAGGAAGTCAAGAGATACCCGGAGTAACAGATAAATTTGGCCTTGGAGTGCAAAACGAATCAGGGCAAAGACTAACAGAGTTTTGCCAAGAGAAGGCACTGGTCATTGCAAACACCCTCTTCCAACAACACGAGAGAAGACTCTAGACGTGGACATCACCAGATGGTCAATACCAATATCAGATTGATTATAGTCTTTGCAGCCAAAGATGGAGAAGCTCTATACAGTCAGCAAAAACAAGACAAGGAGCTGACTGTGGCTCAGATCATAAACTCTTAACTGTAAAATTCAGTTGCCTTGTAAAGAGCCCAGCATTTGAATTAATGTGAATTAATGTGAACTTGGATTGCTAGCTCCCCAAGGTCCTTTGCAAAGGAAAATCAAATCCTCTTCAGAGGAAAGTAACATTATTTTTATTTTTGACATCAAATTATTTCAACAAATGCTTTACAAATGCCATGTCCAGCATTCAGCCAAAGATAAACAAAAGCTGAAATTTTTAGCTGCTCAGAAGCCATCCTTTACCCAAGGCTCATGTGATGGAAAAACTAAGGATTTATGAAGGCAATGGATTCAGTGTAGGATGTAGAGGGAGAAATCAAAAGTTGTGAGGGGTGTAATTATTTTTATTTCTTAGTATTTATTGGCCGCACCAGGTCTTAGCTGTAACATGTAAGATCTAGTTCCCTGAACCCAGGCCCCCCACTTTGGGAGCATGAATCTTAGCCACTGGGCCACCAGGGGAATCCAGGAAGGATATAAATGGGCCTAATGAAAGCTGCTTCCATTGCTGGCACTGAGCTCTGGGAATGGCAGAGAGCAAAGCCTTTTTTTTTTGCCCCTCTACTTACAGTGGGTAGCTAGCTGGACCTTCAGATAGGGTAGCCAGAGATTTGTAGAGCCCAGATTCTCATTTATCTAAAAATCCTATCCCTAATTCTAGTTAAAGAATGGCCAAGTTGCCTCTTCAAGGTGGCCTGAACCATGGACATATGAAAGAGACCAAAGTGTTTTGAAGAAGCATCCTTTTCTGGATCTTCTAATGACACCAGAGACTCCTAAAAAACAGGACTAAAGGAAATGTTCCTTCATTCAGGAGGGTGAAAATTGAAACAGCTGTATCATATTTAGGGAAAAATAGTAATTTTTGCTCTAAATAATATAAAATAACATTAAAGTTCACTATGTTTTTCCAGTAGTCGTGTATGGATATGAAAGTTGAACTATAAAGAAAGCTGAGCACCAAAGAAGCGATGCTTTTGAACTGTGGTGTTGGAGAAGACTCTTGAGAGGAGATCAAACCAGTCAATCCTAAAGGAAATCAGTCCTTCATATTCACTGGAAGGACTAATGCTGAAGCTGAAGCTCCAGTACTTTGGCCACCTGATGCAAAGAATTGATTCACTGGAAAAGATCCTGATGCTGGGAAAGATCGAAGGCAAGAGGAGAAAGGAACAGAGGATAAGATTGTTGGGTGGCATCACCAACTCAATGAACATGAGTTTGAGCAAGCTCTGAGAGCTGGTGATGGACAGGGAGGCCTGTGTGCTGCAGTCTATAAGATTGCAGAGCCAGACATGACTGAGTGACTGAACTGAACTGATAAGATAGTAGCAAGATCTTCAACAAGTTGCTCACTATACTGATGAGGAAATTAAGAACCAGCAGGGTAGAAAGTGACTCCTAGCCTGCTTGCCCACACTGGGGTGGGTGGCCCTTCCTTACATCCCTCTTCCCAAATGTATTTTGTCAAATTCCATTTTTACCTTACTCTCATGATATTGGGGCCCTGAATTTTACAGGCCAGGTGGCACTTTTTCTCAACAAGCTAACTGAAAACTTCAATTTGACATCATTTCTAGTATCCCTTTACTTTTCTTTTTCAACACTAATTCCAACATCCACTGCTTTCTTCCAGGCAGGTGTCCATAAAAGTTCTTCATTCTGACCCTGCTAACTCATCATGGTGTATGGTTTTGAGTAGTATTACCCAGAATATTTTATTTCTCTGTGTCTTTGTTAAGTTTTATATACTTACATACACTGGCAATGATGCTTTTCCTGCTTTTACTTTATAAAGCAATACTGATTAATGATTTCCTAGTGGAGCACATGATATGGTCAGAATTTATCAAGGGCTACCAGTTCCATGAAGGGATAAGCTCTGTCTCCTGGAGGTCTTCAAGGAGGGTCTGAGCGACCCTCTACCCAGTCTTGTGAATCAAGGAAGTTGATTCAGGTAACTTTGAAGATTCCTTCCAGTGCTAATCACTATAAATAAAATCTTTTGATTTGTCATTATTTCTGAGGTGCCTTACCAACTCCCCCTCCCACCTCCATCCACAGAGTTCCACTCTCTCCTCTGCACCTCCATGACAGCCTCTGCCACGGCCTGGGGAGACAGAACTTCCAATCCCAACTCAACCACCAGCTAGGCGGGAAACGTGCAGAAGCCCGTTAATTCCTCTGAGCCTTGGTCTCTTCCTCTCTCCTGTATCACAGAATTGCTGTGAGAAAGCGTGGGAATGACTGTGGAAGACAAGCCATTATTCAGCACAAAGTTCTCAGTAAACAAATGCCTCTGTAGTCTGGTTTCTCTGTCAGATGATCACTGATTCACATCTTCCTTTTCCTCAGCCTCCCGGGAGGGAAGGGTCTGTCTTCTGTCTGTATCCCCAGCCCCTAGCCTGGAGGCTTATGCTGGTAGACAGACTGTGAATTCATTACTCAAACATTAATGAGGTAGAGAAACAGATGCTGTGGATATAGAGTGGCTCAGACAAGATTTAGACTCTCAAGGAAGCCTGAATAAAAACACAGACAAATGCTGAGTTCTTAGAACTAAATTGTAATTTTTAATTTTCCTTGACCTTATAATTTATGACTGCTACTGCTGTAGCATATGTCAAAATTATTGACCTAGAAGAGCAAAAAGTTATTACACATGGAAGCACTTCAATTAAGGGATTTTTTTCTTTTCCATGGGGTCTTTGTAAGCGTAGGAGAAATAGAAGCAATAGTTAAATAATCACAAGCAGACTGCTACAATTAAATGTGATTTACCAACAGTATCATTTGCAGATAGTGTCAAATTAAAGCATTTAAGAGGATTACTGTAAAAGATCTTTTTCTTCTCTAAGTGAAATGCTGGCTTAGGGGGACTCCAAAGGAAACTGCCAGATGCTGTTTTATGTGCTCATCATGTTTGAGCATAACATCTCCTTAGTGTTTTTGAATTCTACATTGTCTGCAAAATTGCCACTTCGTTAAAACTGCCTCAGAAGTTGTTTCTTTTTTTTTTCAGAAGTTGTTTCTTAAATGACGCAGGTAGCTGTCACTTCACATCTCTTGCCTAGTTAGCATTTTAGAAATGCAAGAGTTATTTTCAAGAATATCTTTGTTTAACCTCAAGTTTCCTGTGTTTTCAGGCAAAATGCTAGTTATTCAATGAAACCACAGAGATGATACTTTTAAACTGACGTATTTAATGTATATCTCTATTTAAACTACTAGGAGCTTAAGAGTCCTGAAGTCTGACCTTGTTGTTGCTATATGTTCCAAATCCTCAAAATAATTTTGTTTTAGGCAATAGTCTTTTACCATTTGGGGTTCAATAGGACTTGCATAAGTGTGGGTTATAGAGCTAAAACTGGAGATAGAGATGACAAGGTAGGAGAAGTGTAGTTTAATTTGTAAATTTAAAAAGTGATATACATACACAAACAGAGAGAGGAGAGAGCTTGAGTTTAATAAATTAACATAGTTTGTTCTAGCCTGGAGTCAAGGATTAGTGTAGTGCACTTGCCTAAAATTTATTTCTTGGGAGAAAATAATATGGAGAATCAAAACCAGTGATAGGAGAAAATTTTCCCAGATGGTAGAAGCTAAGGTGAGCTGACAGCTGCTGGATTGCATGGAACAGCACTGGACAGCCTGGGTAAGAATAGGCTAAGAAAATATGTGGCCTATGGAAAGTTTAATTATGATAATTTATTTTAGATCTTTAATTTATATAAAAATTTCATCTTTTTCTATAACCTGTGTTTTTCAAAGAAAGCAAAATGTGTATCTATATGTTTAATTATTTGAAGTTCCTTTATAAATCATATAGTTCCAATTACTTGTTTATTGCTTAAAAACTTAAAATATCCAACCTCACTAATGCATGTGGGAGAAAAGATGCTGACTTAAGTAGTCCTGGAAATGAGTAGATTCCGCAACATTAAAAGTGAAAGACACTGCATGCAAGTCGTGTTCTCCTGTGGAATTGTTTCCTGGGAGTTGCTTAGTCGCTGTGTTGCATCTGGTTCTTTGGCAGCTCCATGGACTGTTGGAGAAGGAAATGGCAACCCACTCCAGTATTCTTGTCTGGAAAATCCCATGGACAGAGGAGCCTGTTGGCTACAGTTCATGGGGTCACAAAGAGTCCGACGTTGGACGTAGCCTGCCTGGCTCCTCTGTCCAGTGGATTTCCCAGGCAAGAATACTGGAGTGGGTTGCCATTTCCTTCTCCACGGGACCTTCCTGACCCAAGGAGAGAAGCCACATCTCCTTCATTGGCAGGCAGATTCTTTACCACTGAGCCACCATGGAAGCCGCTTCTAGGGGATACAGGTTAACAATTCTGATATTGCTATTCACGTATATTGGAACTGAACAATTAAGAAAATGGATGGCAAATAGTGGGAGCTAGATTTCTCACTTTTGGAGTGAAAATTATAGGGAAGCAAGGGTGTTAGGCAGACAGAATGGTTCAAAACTATGAATTCATGTTTAGCCTAATATGGGTACTGATGGTCACGTGTAGAAATACACATAGATATGCATGTATAAGCAGGTCATTATAATATAAACACATACATATGTGAAAGAAATGACACCCCGTCACAACTAGCACACTAGTCCCCAGGTCTTGGTTTCTACAGCCATTCTCCAGTAAAGAAAAAAAGGGCTTCTTGGAGAAACGACTGATAGAACTGGGGCAGGAAATATAAAAGATGACTCTGGATCATCTTGTAACACCCGAATGTAAGGACGTGCTAAAAAAAACAAAACAAGATAAGAACAACAACAAAAAATCAATGGGAGCATTTTGAAGGTTCATAGGAACCAACTGAAAGGTCTCCCAATTCAAAGCTGGAACAATGTGAGCAACAACATAAATAAAGCAGTATTGGATTATAACCCAAAGTGTAACATAAATACCCATAGGTCCATGCTTATAGAATGAATTATTGAACAAATTAATAAACAAATGGGGGAGAAGAGGCAATGCAGAAGAATCACACATAATTCATGTAGATACTTTGCCTTCAAAGAGAGGAGCATAAATCCCCACTTTTAAGGGCAGGTCACACAGACTGACTTCCTTCCAAAGAACAGTGTGAAAGAAGAGGGAGCAGGGAGAGTAACTTTACAGTGGAGAAATCCGATGAGCATTGCCTCAGTCACGTGATCAAGGTTACCGTCAACAGTGAGAAGTCTATTGATGATACGTTTCCTTTATCTGGTGTGTTGAAAATGGTGCTTTATCTCATACTTTTCCTCACAAAACCCATCAGTCCAGTCTAATTATGAGAGAAACACCAGGAAAATTCCAGTAGAAGGTCATCCTGCTAATTACTTTACAATGCTGTATTGGTTTTGCCATCCATCAACATGAATCCGCTATGGGTGTACACGTGTTCCCAATCCTGAACCCCCCCTCCCTCCTCCTTCCCCATACCATCCCTCTGGGTCATCCGAGTGCACCAGCCCTAAGCATCCTGTATCCTGCATTGAACCTGGACTGGTGAAAATAATTAGCCTCCAATTAAAATGAATAAATGAAAAAAATTTTTAATAAATAAAAAGAAGGGCATCCTGCAAAACACTCTTGAAAACTGCCAGGGTCATCAAAAACAAGGAATGCCTGAGAAACTGTCACACTCAAGAGGAGCCTAAGGAGACATGATGACTAACTGTAATGTGTCCTGAATGGGATTGTGGAACCGGAAAAGGACATTACTAAAGAAATCTTAATAAAGCAAGACTTCAGCTAAAAGAAACATACCGATGTAACACAAGCTGTTAACCCCCAGAGGAAACTGAGTGCAGGGCATGTGGGAACTCTCTGTAGGAGCTTCTCCATTTTTCTGTAAGCCTAAAACTTTCCTGAAAAATAAAGACTGGTTTTAAAAAAATTAAGCCAAAGTATTACGTGTGTATGTGGGCTTGGTTGTGTCTGACTCTCTGTGGCCCCATGGACTGTGGCCCCACCAGACTCTTCTGTCCATGGAATATTCCAGGCAAGAATACTGGAGCAGGTTGCTCCTTCCTACTCCAGGGCATCTTCCTGACCCAGAGATCGAACCTGCATCTCTTGTGTCTCCTGCACTGGGGAGGGGGTAGGGGGCAGATTCTTTACCATGAAAGTCACCTGGGAAACCCAAAAGTATTATGGGCTAGATGCAAACCCAAGGCTATGGAAGTAAACAGGAAGAATCACTAACATTGATTTGCCTTATTGGTAGCTGATGACTCAGTGGGTAAAGAATCTGCCTGCAGTGTACAACACCTAGAGAAGGAAGTGGCAATCCATTCCAGTATTCTTATCTGGGAAAACCAATGGACAGAAGAGCCTGGTGGGCTACCACCCAAAGGGGAGCAAAGAATCAAGCACGACGGAGTGATCAAGCACACACATAATTTAATTTCTGAACGTTTTACAATTGACTAACTTAAAAACTTTTCATTCTCCAAGTATAACCTAGGCAGTTTGAAAACCATAAGAGTAATTAATAACATTTTTTCAGGATTGCAATAATCATCTTCACAACAACTCTCTGAGTAATGTGCTGTTAATATTCTCATTTTAAAATAGGAAACTGTGATTAAGTAAGGTCTGAGGTATTGTCCAAGTCTGGACAATTACTAAGTCGTGAACAAAGGTTTGTTTTGGGAAATATGAATCCTGTTCCATAGTCCTGGACCCTGTGCTGTACCCACCAACATTAACAGCTGAAAATAATGACTTTTGTTTTTAGACAAGTTGATTTATAGAACTGTTTGTGGGGGCAGAAATTTGAAATTAGAGACTGTTGACTATTCAACATTCTCTAGATTTGTGATTTTAAAAACTCATAAAACTTCCCCAAAACTTACCATGTCAGTAAAAATTTTCTCCATACTAGAATCTGACATAGTGTTAAAACTGGTTATTGGCTTAAAATATCAGGTTTTTGCCTGACAACCTATTTCTACTTATCAAAATCTTCAGTGGAAGTGAATATTATGTCTGAGGCACTGACTCCTCATAAAAAGAATTTGGAGAGAAATACCTTTTTCCCACAAAGACAGGGAGTAAAATTCAGATTAAGATAAAATAACACTTCCAAGGAGCTACTTATCCTAACACACACTCCCAGGTACAATCCTTGACTGAGAAAGATTCAGTCTTGCAAATGCTCTTCTCCATCATGTGACTTTGACTTTCAGAACATGATGGTATCATTAGCTTTTTGCCCTAAAAGCTTAGGAACTTAATTTAAACTGTTAATTATGCCTTTTAAGGTAATATGAACAATTTCTAAATTTAATAGAGCATAGCAAGACCTGAGGAAGATGAAAGCACCCGATGACCTGTGCTTTGAATTCTACAGTTATAGAAGAAACATGACCCCTACTCCTGTAACTGTGACAGTGAGGCTTGGGATGGAACCCCAAGGCTCCAGCTCTGGGCTCCATGTTTTGGTCTTCAGGATATATCCCTCAGTACTGGGTATAGGAGGGGCTTTACGCAGCCAGTGCTGGATCTCCTTGGGTCTCATTTTACCACGTCATATCTCATTGTTATCTCTATTGTCTCTCCTTTGAGTCTTCTTTCGGCTATACTCTTCCTCCACTTTGTTCAGAGGGAAAATGCTAGAAGATATATGATGTAAAGTTCATTCTGCTATTATTTTCCTTCTTTTGACAGCAGACAGTTGACAGCTGAGATGAAGAGAAGACTATGGAATGAGGCATGGTTGGCAGGGGTCACTAAGCCACTGGTACAGAGGATGGAGGAGGCCCCATGACATCTTCTCCTACAAGAAGTGCCAATGCTTTCCTCATAATTTTCTGGATAGTCACATGGGTGATAAGCCAGCAGGGGTGATAGGCCTGGCAAGGCCAGAGATAGATGACAACCTGGGTAAGAGCAGTAATTTTCTTGGCACTTGATCTATTTTATTCCAGGCCAGTATATCACTGTACATATTCTGAGCCAGGTGAGCATCAAGACAGGAGGACAAGAGTCTCACAAAGTCCATTCTAAACCTTGGCTCTTTTACCTTCAACAAGACATGTCACCTCTTTGTTCCACCAAGTAGAACCTGGCCTGCCTTGCTCTTGAGAATCACAGGTCACACACAGTGGGTGGCCTCTTCCCCACAGAGCTGTCAGGGACCCTGTCCCAAGTTCCTCAAACTGCTCCACCTTTTTATCCGATGCTTTTAAATACAGTTTGGGGAAAGGGAATCACTTTGATCGTCAGCAAGTGTCAAGAAGTCGAGGACCTTGTAAAGCATGTTGGAAAATCAGAGAAAGGAGGCACAAATCTAATTTCTGTTCTGTCTTTCTCTGGCCTCCAGCAAACCCAACCCTTGTATTAGAGAGGCCTGCTGCAGATAAATGCGGGCTGCCAAAAGGGAGATGCAGCTTGGGCAAAACTCCCAACAGATGGCTCAGCTCCATAGGTATCAGCCAAGGCCTGACAAGGCTGACAGTGGCTTCTTAAGTCAGTTTGTGTCTTATCAGAGAGGTGGGTATAGGATAATTGCAGGGTGGCAAGATTATCCTGGTACAGTCCCACCCAAGGTAAACTTGAAACAGAGCCTCCTCTGCTGTCCCCTCAAAGTCTTGGGCACCCAAGCTCGTTGGAGAGAGAGATCAGGGCTCTGAGCAGGAGGGCAGACGCATTCTTTCATGGTTCAAAGGGTGGCAACAAACTCTGGACCCCTGTATTCTAGCCAAGAACTGGGTCATTTGGTTTGTAGGGAGCACCAGAGGCCAGCCCAGGGACTGGGACAGTGCTTCGCACAGGGGGCTCTTGTTTCCATCAGGCCCCTGAAGTGAAACAGGGAAGTGGCATGGTGGAAGGTAGTCTTCAGGAGGTGGGATTCAAATACTAGCTCTGTGTCTTAACTGGTGACTTAATTTTCCTGAGCCTTTCATTCCCATCTGTAAAATGGGCATGATGTTCAGCTCACAGGGTTGCCTTGAAGAAAGTGTTTACCCTGCACTTACCCACTTCATCTGCTATGACAAAAGACCATAAGCTGGGTGGCTTATAAACAAGAGAAATTTATTCCTCCCATCTCTGGAGGCTGAAAGTCTGAGGCCAGAGTGCCAGCAGCCTCAGGTCCTAGTGAGAGCTGGCATCTAGTTTGCAGACTGCTGACTTTTCAATCCTTACACAGCAGAAATAAGGCAAGCTAGATTTCAGTGTGCTAAGAGCACCAGTCTTATTCATGAAGGTTCCACCCTCATGTCTCTATTAACTCCCAAAGGCTCCACCTCAAAATATCATTGCACTAGAGATTTGATTTCAACATCTGAATTTGTGGAGAGGAGTACAAGTGTTCGGTCCATAACACCCGTTTTCCATTGACTGGTGGTGCTGTGCTGAGAGGACACCCACAATGTCTAAAAAGCTGCATTTCCTGGATCTAAAAGGGTCTACTCACAGGCCTCATTGTCCTGAGCTCCTGTAAGTCATAAAATTATTAGTCCGTACAGCAAAGACTGCCAGGGACAGTCTTGACCAGTGACTGCTGTGGCTGGGAAGTCCTGGAGACTCAACCTTAGCTCCTTGTCAGTCCTCAGACAAAGTTGTCTGTGCATTAATAAAATAGCATATATTAAAGTTCTACCACATTGATAATGAAATGGTTAAGTAACCAAGAACACACACCTGGTTAGAAAAGAAAAGGAGAGAAGAAATGAGTGTGTAATTGCAGAACCAGCCGAAACTGGCCCGATCCTGTTTCTAACAAGATGCTGAGCTGTTCTTCAGAGACATCAGAACAAAACTTGAAGTCATGCAGCCAAAGCATGCAGAAAGAACCTTCTGACCTCAGATAGCACCTGGAATCAAGTTCTCCCCCACGGGACCAAAGGACCCCAGTGTGACCTGAACCTGGACCCCAGAGGCCTTTCAGAAGTGAAGAGTCCACTGTTCAAGGGAGATCTGGTGCTGAAACTGCTGTCTACTCACCGTACATGGCCAAACCCCCAAAGCCCTGCAATCGAAATCTGCTGACCAGCACTTCCACGCACAGATCCTCCTGCCCTAACTCATAAAAGCTTGACTGATCCCAGACTGGGGAGCAGATTTGAGCTGGAGCTGCCTCCCATGTCCGTGTCAGTGGACCTTGCAATAAATCTTTTTCTTTCCTCAAAAGCCAGTGCCATAATATTGGTGGCTATGCTTGTGGGACAGTGAGGCCATTGCTTGTAATGGGAGTAGCAGAGGCAGAGAGGGGTGGTGATTTTTCATTGGGAGAGGAAATAGGGTGTTTGGAAGAGAACCCTGAGACCTGGGACAGAGTCCAGAGGAGAAATCCAGGAAATTTCTACAAGAAAATGTGCACAGTGGCTCTATGTGGAACCTGCACTCCCTGAGGGGCTGAGTGTCATCCTGTTATCAGGGTGGGGAGCTGATGGAAGAGGAGAGTGTCCTGTTTTCTCTTCTTTAGTGGAGAGCTCTGCAACAGAGGGCTAGGACCTTCAGAAGGAGATAGGGGGCAAGTAGGAACAGGCGTTGGGCACAAACTGGAGCAGGGTCCCCACTATCCCCTAGGCTCTCTTTTGGGCCAGGACCATTAGCACTTTGGATTCCTAGAAGCTGGGGAAGTTGTCCCAGGTGGCTGCTGCTACTGCTAAGTGGCTTCAGTCGTGTCCGACTCTGTGCGACCCCATAGACGGCAGCCCACCAGGCTCCCCCGTCCCTGGGATTCTCCAGGCAAGAACACTGGAGTGGGCTGCCATCTCCTTCTCCAAGTCCCAGGTGGAGGTGGGGTCTTCTCCCTGATGACACAATTGGCTGGTTAAGGAGCAGTCGCTGTTTCGGTTGCCTTCCTATTTTTTTTTTTTTTTCGGTTGCCTTCTAACATGAAGAGTTTTCTTGTGTACTTGAGGTGTTTCTCTTTGGGAGGTTGGAAGGTATATTACTAATTTGTCACTAAAGTATCCTTTCCTTCTCTGACCCTGCAAAATGGACAGACCAAGAACCAAACCAGAAATTGCTTTTCTTTTGTGTTTAACTCAAATTTCTGTGTGGAGGCTGAGAGAGAGAATGCTTAACTTTTATAGTATATTTAGCCCCAGAACAACAAAGGAAAATATTCAGGAAAAATCTCTGAAATGCTACTGACTGTGTATATCTTGGCTATAAACAGAATTGGGACTTCCTAATATGGTTTTATTCCAATAAAGCAACTCAAGAAGATTTTCATCAGCAAAACACTGATTGGAATAGCAGTTTATCTGCTTTATACCATCTTCTCATTTCATTGATAATTTTCATGGCAACTTTTTCTTGTAATGGTCTTTTTTTTTTTTTTGGTCTGCAAATTCTAGAATTCTTTCTTTCCTCTTTGATAAACAAAGAGATATGAAGTCAGTTCGAGAATAGGGTTAAAATTACCTACTTCAGATCTCTTTAAAAGAAATCTGTATCATTGGTCAGGCATGGATTCAGAAACAAATGGGTGCTGCCTGCTTAGCTGTGGACTGAGTCCCAGAGATGCAGCCTGTGGGAATTCACTGAGCAAAGTAGCTTGTCTGTCACGGAAACCACATCTTTCTATCAATAAGTATTTCTACTCATATCAGAGTTTGTGCTACAAAGTGACACTTTTCTCCTTTTTATAAAGGAATAAAGGATTAAGAAAGTCAGAAGGGGCATTTTGAGAACTAACTGAAATCTTAGAAAGCAATATAATACTTTCTCTCTGATTATGTGGAAAATAGGCTCTTTTAAAATATATATATTTTTAAATAGGGAGAAGATCACTAAACAGAATTAAACCCAAATGGCTTTGGATAGCAGCATTTGTATCAAGTATATGTCCTTGAATAGCTTTTGTTTAAATAAGTTTAAGATAAATTTAAATGTCCTTTCCTCTGGGAACTCAGGGAAAACCAGGCTGATTAAGAGATAATTAAGCACAGGTAGCTGTTGCAGATAAAACTAGCTAATTGTACTTTAGCATTTAAGCAGAATGTCTTAAATTCTGCTCTAATAGTCATTATTTTTGTAAGTACATGATGTGAGTATGTAAATGTAATAATTTGTGATTAAGCCTTACACCATGATTATCAAATGTTTTTTATACTCTTCATAGGCTCCTGTGTGTGTGCTTTGCTGTCTTAAAACTTGCAGTTCCTATTTTTAAAGTGCAATAACATGTACAATTTTCCTTCGGCTCCATGAAATTTGCTTAATGGAAACTCAGCTTGTTTTCCATAAATCTCTACTGCTTACATGAGCATTGTTTACCTGAATTTCAAGTACGTCACTTGGGGAGAAAATAATTCAACTTTTGTGATTCTTAATTCAATTATTGTTCAGCTTCTGTTTGAGCAGCAGCTTGGAGTCATACCATTCTGAAAATATACTACTGAAAGAAGTTGGAACCTGATCTATAAGAAAAAGAAAATCATTCTTTGGGCAGAGTCTGGCTAGTACAGCAAAGAGACTCCAAAGGCTGCAAACATCTGTTTTGGCCACTTGGTTAAGTAGTCTGCAAGCACTTGAACAGAGCCCTGAGATGCCCAAGTTTAGGAACCAGCATTGTCATTGCCCTAGGATTGCTCTCCAGTGAAGAGTAATAATGGGTTACAGATGCAAGTGCTTGGACTGGGAGAGGGAGACAGAGTCAAGACACTGTTCTCCCCTATACCTGAGTGACCTTGGGAAGATGGCAGGAAGCTTTGGTTTCCTCATCTCTAAAATTCTAATTGGGCTTCCCTGGTGGTCCAGTGGTTAGGAATTTGACACTGATTTGTCCCTGGTCTGGGAAGGTCCCACATGCTGTGGAGTAACTAAGTCCCTGAGCCATAACTACCGAGCCCATGTGCTGCAACTACTGAAATCTGTGTGCCTAGAGCCTGTGCCCTGCAACAAGAGAACCTACCACAATGACAAGCTTGCACACCACAGCAGTGAGTAGTCCCCACTCTCTGCAACTAGAGAAAGCCCAAGTGCAGCAACAAAGACCCACCACAGTCACTAAATGAGCAAATACATCTTAAAAAATTAAAAATAAAATACTGATTATTATGTCTCTCCCTTTCCTTACAGAGTTGCTATGAGGACCAGGTAAGTTTGATAGGTGACTATACAGAGGGGCTGAGTACATGTAAGGCAGGAACCAACCTTATGACTTTGGCATGCTTGTCTCGCAGCTTTTGTTTTGATGACACAAACAGAATGGCATAAATGTTACAATATAGAAAAACAGAAAGTTATTGAATGCAAGACCACATTTCCAGCTCAGAAGAGGTTTAGTTCTCACCTCCTTCCTCAAAACTTGGCTTTGTAGGATTAAGACTCAGTGGTGTGCTGGAGATGGCCCCTGCCAGCTGAGAAGAGCCAATTCTGTGTGTCTCTTCCTAACTCCATGTTCAGAGTCATCAAGTTGGTAGCTGGAAACTGGCCATGTTAAAAGTATTTATACCCTGGAAATTGGCAAATACTACTATGATATCTGTATCTATGATCTTTATATGTATCATATATATATATGTGATCTTTGTCCCTGACTTTTTAGAAACACAGATCTTCTGAAACCCTTGGAATTTCCTGAGTGATAGAGGTAAGTAGAGCATCTGTTATTAATCATAACAAGCCACATTCAGGCACACCTAAATTTATGCCAGTGAGGTGACGCTTCACAGGCTCCTGCATGTGTGCATGCTAAGGCACTTCAGTAGTGGCTGATTCTTGGCAGCCTTAGAGACTGGGGCCCACCAGCTCCTCTATCCATGGGATTCTCGAGACAGGAATGCTGGAGTGCCTTGCTATGCCCTCCTCTCATAGGTCCCTAGATAGCTTCAAACATAGACAGCATATTAAAAGCAAACACATAACTTTGCCAACAAAGGTCCATGTAGTCAAAGCTATTATTTTTTCCAGTAGTTACGTATGGATGTGGGAATTGGACCATAAAGAAGGCTGAGTGCCAAAGAAGTGATGCTTTTGAATTGTGGTGCTGGAGAAGACTCTTGAGAGTCCCTTGGATGGCAAGGAGATCAAACCAGTCAAAGGAAATAAACCCTGAATATTCATTGGAAGGACTGATGCTGAAGCTGAAGCTCCAAAATTTTGGCCACCTCATGCAAAGAGCTGACTAATTGAAAAAGACACTGAGGCTGAGAAAGATTGAGGGCAGGGGGAGAAGGGGGTGACAGAGGATGAGATGGTTGGATGGCATCATTGATTCAATGGACATGAATTTGAGCAAACTCCATGAGATAGTGAAGGACAGGGAAATCTGATATGCTGCAGTCCATGGAGTTGCAAAGAGTCTGACACAGCTTATTGACTGAACAACAAGATACCTTCAGGAGGGAGGTTGGTTGCCAAAGAACCAACTATTTGATTAGAGGGTGGGAACTTTCAGACCCACCCTAAATCTTCAAGGAGGAGAGGGGCCTAAGGATTGAGTTAATCACCAGTGGCCAGTGATTTAATCAACCATGCCTACATAATGGAACCTCTCTACATACTCTAAATGGTGGGGTTTAGAGTGCTTCTGGCTTTGGTGAATGCCAGAACAGTTCAATTCAGTTCAGTTGTTCAGTCATGTCCGACTCTTTGTGACCCCATGAACTGCAGCATGCCAGGCCTCCCTGTCCATCACCAACTCCAAGAGTTCACTCAGACTCTCGTCCATTGAGTCCGTGATGCCATCCAGCCATCTTATCCTCTGTCATCTCCTTTTCCTCCTGCCCCCATTCCCTCCCAGCATCAAAGTCTTTTCCAATGAGTCAACTTTTGGCATGAGGTGGCCAAAGTACTGGAGTTTCAGCTTTAGCATCATTCCTTCCAAAGAAATCCCAGGGCTGATCTGCTTCAAATGGACTGGTTGGATCTCCTTATAGTCCAAGGGACTCTCAAGAGTCTTCTCCAGCACCATAGTTCAAAAGCATCAATTCTTTGGCGCTCAGTCTTCTTCATAACCCAACTCTCACGTCCATACATGACCACAGGAAAAACCATAGCCTTGACTAGACGGACCTTAGTCGGCAAAGTAATGTCTCTGCTTTTGAATATGCTGTCTAGGTTGGACATAATTTTTCTTCCAAGGAGTATGCGTCTTTTAATTTCATCACTGCAATTACCATCTGCAGTGGTTCTGGAGCCCCCAAAATAAAGTCTGACACTGTTGCCACTGTTTCCCCATCTATTTCCCATGAACTGATGGGACCAGATGCCATGATCTTCGTTTTCTGAATGTTGAGCTTTAAGCCAACTTTTTCACTCTCCACTTTCACTTTCATCAAGAGGCTTTTTAGTTCCTCTTCACTTTCTGCCATAAGGGTGGTGTCATCTGCATATCTGAGGTGATTGATATTTCTCCTGGCAATCTTGATTCCAGCTTGTGCTTCTTCCAGCCCAGCGTTTCTCATGATGTACTCTACATAGAAGTTAAATCAGCAGGGTGACAATATACAGCCTTGACGTACTCCTTTTCCTATTTGGAACCATTCTGCTGTTCCATATCCAGTTCTAACTGTTGCTTCTGACCTGCATACAGATTTCTCCAGAGGCAGGTCAGGTGGTCTGGTATTCCCACAACAGTACAGTGGTTGACCCCAAACTCTACAGAAGCTCCTATACTTACTCAGGATCCTTCCATACCTCCCCATCTGACTGTTTATTTGTATCATTTATTAAAAAAACTGGCAATAATAAGTAAAGTTTTCCAAGTTCTATGAGTCATTATAGCAAATTATCCAACTGATGGAGAGGTTTGTGAGAACCACCCAGCTGTAGCTAAGTTGGACCCACTACTTGTAATTGGTATCTGAATTGGGAAGTAGTCTCATGAGACTGAGCTCTTAACCTGTAAGTTCTGTACTGACTTTGGGTAGAGAGTGTCAGAACTGAATTAAATTGTAGAACACCCAGTTGGTGTCCACAGAGAACTGGAGGATTGCTTGGAGTGGAAAATCCACACATTTGGTATAAGTACTCTATGGGTAGAAAGAGATCATAGTAGAAATTACTTATCAGGGTACTAACTTATTTACTCACAAACGCATCTTCACCACTTTCTACAGGTATTACTGAGATAGACAAGGTCTCAGACCCATATGCATGCATCACTGTGCACGGAAACTGTGGGCTACAATGCATGTCCTAATTCCAATGAAATTGGGAATTCCTTCTGAAATTGATACTGGCAAAGTTTTTTTCAGAAGTCAAGGCTCAAAAGAATTTGGACAAGGAACACAAACACCAAGAAAAAATAAACACACACACACAAACATCGCAGATGAGGAGCAAATAAAACAAAGAAACAGTTTATTTCGGGCAGAAGTGAAAGTTACATATTCAAAGGAGAAGATGTGGACATTCTTGCGAAAGACGAGTATCCCGAAGTAGTTGCTGACCCCCCTTTATCTTATTTTTAGCCCTTACAGTGAATGGGGGTCTTTTTATTAGGGGTGGAATGTTCGTTGAAGGGAGAGTTGAGGTGCAACCTGGTGCACCAGGTTGCCTCAGTGTCTGGTCCTGCGCATCTGTTCCTTGAAGTTAGTGTACATGAGCTCTAAGAGCTGTTTTCCCTTAAATTTTCCTCTGCCAGTCAAGCACCACAGGTGGAAGGTCATACAGGGTCATCAGCCACCTATTCATTTTTTTAATTTTAAAATTTTTAATTGGAGGATAATTGCTGTATAATATTGTGTTGGTTTCTACCATACAACAAGGTGAATCAGTCCTCAGTATATATATGCCCTTCCCTCTTGAACCTCCCTCCCACTCCCCAGCCCTCTAGGTTGCTGCAGAGCACCGGGTTGAGCTCCCGTGTTATACAGCACCTTCTCACTACCTACCTATTTTGCATGCAGTAATAGGTATGATTCAATCCTACTCTCTCAACTCATCTCACTCTCTCCTTCTTTAACTGTGTCCACAAATCTGTTCTCTATGCTTGATTTTTATTCCTTCCCTGCAAGGCAGGAATAGAATAGTTTCATCAGTTCCATTTTTCTAGATTCCATATATATATGTGTTAATATACCATCCTTTTCTCTCTCTGACTTAACTTCACTCTGTATAACAGGCTCTAGGTTCATTCACCTCACTAGAACTGACTCAAATTCATTCCTTTTTATGGCTGAGTAACATTCCACTGTATCTGCGTACCACAACTTCTTTATCCGTCTGTCCATGGACATCTAGGTGGCTTCCATGTCCTAGCTGTTGTAAATAGTACTGCTGTGAACACTGGGGTGCATGTATCTGAGTTTTACAGTTTTCTCAGGTATATGCTTCTAAGATCCATAAGAGAGAGAGCCCAAGGCAGGGGACTCTCTGATATTCAAACGGGCGCCAGTGACCTAACATGGATGGTGCAAGTTCCTTGTCTGGAACTTTATTGGTTTTCCACATAAACCAAGTTAATTAGCATCTTTTCTCCACTCATTTTCCTGCTACACCATTTCTTCCTAATCTAATCTTATATTAATAAATAAATGAGTTTTTTCCTTGCCAATGCCATCCCCACTTTGAATCACCCTGGATCCACTGGGGCTGGACCCCGGCACAGTGGTGTGGAGAAATGCATTCCATCTCAGACAGAGGAGGAAAAGGGGATATTTGCTGAACAATACAATCTACTGAGAGAGGAAGGTAAGGGGGAAGGTGTCATGCATGCAGACAAGAAGGTAATGAAGCCATTAAACAAGAGCCAGCCCAGAGCCAGCATGTCCTCCCCAAGCAGACATTGCTGAGCCCCTGGCCTGTGCCAGGCACTCCTTGGGTACTGAAACTATAATATATGAACAATTAAGGCACAGCCCTTGGTAACTAAAATGTCACCAAATTACACGGTCCTTAAAAATAAAGAGGTGATTTAAATGGGAGCAAGGGAGGGTTGTTTCCAACTCCTCCTTCACTGTTGGGAGGCAGTCACCAACCCCTTTGGCTCCCTCCAGGTGCCAGCTGCTTCCTAGTGCAGGGAGTCAAGTACAAGGATGCCAAGAAAGTGTTCCCCACTAGATGCATGTGGCAATTAAGCCATCAGCCACTGCAGAAGCCTGCACTGTGGTTGTGCTGCTCTCCAATAGAAAATGAATCAAATTACAGGGAGGTCTCCTGCCTCCCCTCCCCACTTCCTGCACTATTATCCTTGCTACGGAAATGTCACGGTGATTTCTCCAAAGAGCTAACTGCCAATTCTAAAGAGCAAACTCAAAAGTCCATGCGATGATGGGTGTTCTCTAGACTTACTGTGGTTTCATTTCATGATGTAGGTAATTCAAATCATTACACTGTGCATTTTAAACTGATACAGGGCTGTATTTCAATTATATCTCAATAAAAGAAAGAAAAAAAATAAGAGTCCATGTATGGATTTTACCTGACAGGACGTGGTTCACAGAGCAGACCCCAACACACAGAGCGGTGCCTGTGGAATGTCACAAGAGAATCAATGTCACAGTTCAGAATCCTTGGATACGTCTCCTTCTGTAATGGTTCATCCTGAAGACTAGACACTTCCCTCCTCTTTCACCTTCCAGCACAGCATGATCCCTGGGAAGCTGAGTGAGTCCTGGGGACCGCCCTTCCAGGGGCAGATCACAGGCAATGTGTGGACTCTGGTGGCCTTGAAGAATAGCTGATAGCTGCTGATTGGAGGGATGTGGAAGGAGCTTGGACTGGAGGCTGAGTGTCCAGATACAAGAGGTCCCTCTCGCTGGGGAATATAAATCAAAATTAGAAAGAAAGGGAGCAGGAATGAGCTACAAGCCAGGGGTCAGTTATCCTGGCATCACCATGTTCTAACTCAGAAATCCAAGGAACACAGAAATGATGACATTGAATCTGGTCTTCCATGTGATTATAGAAATATGTCATGGTAAAGGATAGAATGATTATTTTATTTACAGTTCATTAAGTAGAATTATAACTCAAAGTATCTAGACAAAATGGTTCGAGGGACTCTATTTGTATTCTTTCCCCAGGCCTCATAAATGTCCACTCAGTTCTTTCCTCAGGTGTCTGTGATAAGAAATCACAAAGGGCATCTCCCAAAGCAATGAGTATTTCTGGTCTGGCTTCTTAACTTTGGGGTCCCATTTCAGAGTCTGTGGTTAATCTTCTAATGCCTTATTCAGCCCAAATGGCAATTTCTCATTTATTTTTCATAGACATGGTTTTCCAACTCCAGAATTTTATCTGAACCACACTGTGTATATCATTCATCTATTTCAAGTTTCCTGTATTCAAAATGACACAAAATCACCATCATGGATTGATTTTTTATTAACAAAGAGAGAAGTAACTTGAAGTAAGGATTTATTAGTCATGAGAAGCCTTACAGTCAAAGAACAAAGAATGAAAATGATCAGAAGTAGATTTCTGGGGACAAGGGGGAGGAGGGGATTGTTTGGAGAAGGGCTTATAGCAGGGAGAAGACTGAGAGTTTCATTAGAGTCCCTTTAAAATGCTTTAGTCTATTTTGAATCATAGAAGGTTTAAAATATTGACTTGACTGATTAACATGACCAAACACAAAGCTATCAAGATCATGCTGATGACATGGTCAAATGTTTCTGGATAAGAATTCAAAGGTAATGTCTTCTAGGGCAGAGACATATTTTTCAGGCAAGACATAGAGAACTGGTCCATGACCATCCATCTGTGAACTCCTGCTACTCAAGGTACAGGCTTCAGGCCAGCAACATTAGCATCACATGAGAGCCTGTTAGAAATAGAGTCCCGGACACTACTCCAGACCTGCAGAATCAGAATCTGCTAACAAGATCCACAGTGATTCCTATGCACATTAAAATATAAGCAGGGCTAATGTCAATACTTAAGAGATGCTTATGTTTTAGCTCTGACTGCTTTGAGTAAACAATAAAAGCCACTCCTGCTTTCCCTCATGATTTTCCCCCTTCTCCACCTCTAACCCTACTGCCTGAGATCCTGGGCCCCCTGGGCAGCCAGGTGGATATGTTCTAGGATGTGGGATAGGGAAGGCCTTGTGTGCATTAGGCTGATGAGTTAGGCTGATCTGGGACTCTCCACTGCAGGAATTGTCACCCTTGTGATTACATTCTTTCTCATTGTGAGAATCACTCTCATGTCCAAACCTCATATTATAATCACCTGACAATTTCTAACGAACAGAAGTGATGATCAAAGCAGCTGTTCAAAGATTCAGATAACTTCATGCCATGACACGTTTTCAGAAAGAGGCCTCTGATTTTCATCCTAGTTCAAACATGCTTGGAACAATGAAGAATACCTATTTTTGCTCCAGGGAAATTTTACTCAAAAGGTGTAATCTCATTTAACTCATGTTTTAAGATACCCTAGCCAATCTGACCCTTGCAGAAAAGTCCACTCAATTTGAATTTTGTAACATTCATTTTCTATGATTTCTTTTTCCTATTTATTAGGTTTTTGTCATATGTGTTGTATATTTTTATTTTCATCCATTTTTATATTTTTGTTAAATAAATGGACTTCCAAAAATAGAACTTCAGTTTATAACCTTGTGCCTCTAGGAAATAAGAGTTTGATTTATGAGGTGCTGCTTGGCAGCTATGGCTCAGGAATTTAATTAACTCATAAGTCAGGTGGATTGTACTTTCTCTCTTTGCAAAGAGCCAGTCCCCTTGTGGGTGTGAGGCTGTTGAGCATGAACAGGACTCCCCAGGACTCTGCTTGGGTAGCAGCAGGGTCATTTGAAGAAGTATCAAGGGAGTGAGACCATCTGGGCAAATGCCAATTTGCTGGAGTAAGATTCTCTAGGTCTGGAGTCTGAGGCCACCTTTTACCAGTTGTGTCTTCCCTCTATTCCATTATTTCTAAAATAGAGATATTGGTCAATGCAGTTACAGATTAATGAGGTTATCAATGTGAAGTGTTCATCACAGTGCCTAGTACTTAATAAATGTATAATAGGTATGAACTATTAGCTATACCAACCCAGGGGTCAAAATGTTTGTGAAAGAGAAAGAGCTTCCTCCCTGCCAGGCATGGACCTGGATGGACACTCATTCCTGGGAATGAAATCTTGCAGCATTTTTCAGTTCAGATGCTCAGTCGTGTCTGACTCTTTGCAACCCCATGAATCGCAGCATGCCAGGCCTCCCTGTTCATCACCATCTCTCGGAGTTCACTCAGACTCACATCCATCGAGTCCGTGATGCCATCCAGCCATCTCATCCTCTGTTGTCCCCTTCTCCTCCTGCCCCCAATCCCTCCCAGCATCAGAGTCTTTTCCAATGAGTCAACTCTTCGCATGAGGTGCCTGAAGTACTAGAGTTTCAGCTTTAGCATCAGTCCTTCCAAAGAAATCCCAGGGCTGATCTCCTTCAGAATGGACTGGTTGGATCTCCTTGCAGTCCAAGGGACTCTCAAGAGTCTTCTCCAACACCACAGTTCAAAAGCATCAGTTCTTTGGCACTCAGCTTTCTTCACAGTCCAACTCTCACATCCATACATGACCACAGGAAAAACCATAGCCTTGACTAGACGAACCTTAGTTGGCAAAGTAATGTCTCTGCTTTTGAATATGCTGTCTAGGTTGGTCATAACTTTTCTTCCAAGGAGTAAGCATCTTTTAATTTCATGGCTGCAATCACCATCTGCAGTGATTTTGGAGCCCCAAAAATAAAGTCTGACACTGTTTCCTCTTCTATTTCCCATGAAGTGATGGGACCGGATGCCATGATCTTCGTTTTCTGAATGTTGAGCTTTAAGCCAACTTTTTCACTCTCCTCTTTCATCTTCATCAAGAGGCCATTTAGCTCCTCTTCACTTTCTGCCATAAGGGTGGTGTCATCTGCATATCTGAGGTGATTGATATTTCTCCCAGCAATCTTGATTCCAGCTTGTGTTTCTTCCAGTCCAGTATTTCTCATGATGTACTCTGCATAGAAGTTAAATAAGCAGGGTGACAGTATACAGCCTTGACGTACTCCATTTCCTATTTGGAACCAGTCTGTTGTTCCATGTCCAGTTCTAACTGTTGCTTCCTGACCTGCATACAGATTTCTCAAGAGGCAGGTCAGGTGGTCTGGTATTCCCATCTCTTTCAGAATTTTCCAAAGTTTATTGTGATCCACACAGTCAAAGGCTTTGGCATAGTCAATAAAGCAGAAATAGATGTTTTTCTGGAACTCTCTTGCTTTTTCCATGATCCAGCGGATGTTGGCAATTTGATAGGCCTTGATAAAGTAGGACTATGAGGAGCCTACGCCTCATCCTTCTCCAGAAGTGATCAGTGGCAGATGGCCTCTGGATATCCTTTGACGAAAGCAAAAATTCAGGCTGACATTTGTCCTATTTATCATGCAAGTGCCTTCCAAAGACTATCAAATATTTGAATGAGCTCCTGGATGGAAGAGCTTCCCTGGATGTGGGAGAAGGAGCTTTGTAAACCCCACGGCTTTTGGCAGGAAGCAAACAAGACCTTCCCCCTCTGGCTAAGCTACATACATTTCACTATCAAACAACCCCTGAGGCATCTGAGTTTTTAAATGATCTGCTTCGAGTCATTAACCTGTTGCTCTCATGAGGAAGTACCATCAGAGTCTCCTTGTGGTGGACAGCACATGGATCCTATAATAACCAAGCCTCAGGGTTTTGGCTTCATTCTCCAGCTGTCTCCAAGAAGAGGCAAAATACACTGGAAAGTAAGAGAGGCTGCAGGGAGGTGAATGTTCTGTATCTCAGTTGGGGTGGTGTTTACATGAGTGAATCCATTTGCAAAACATTCTTTGAGTTCTGTACTTATGTGAACCACGATATGTGCTATATGTCACTCACTTCAACTGAAAATTTTAAAGAAAAGTAAGAACTTAGAAGCTGTGAAAATCAACAGGCAGCACACAAACACCAGAAATGAGTATGTATTATCAGCGGGAAGTTGCCCTCAGTTTCTGAGCACTAATCGTATGGTCTCTGGACACTTCGCTTTCAGTTTTATTTCTGATTTTCATGGATTTGCCTTTTGACCTTATATGAAAGTCAATGGCAAAGTTAACAGCAAAGAGAGATGAACTTACTGCCTTCTCTAACAATCTGTTCCAGCCAGACAATGAAGATAACTGAGTGGTAGACAACACCTACCAATTTACTTCAAGGAGAACTGTGGAATCACAGCCTAGAGGAGTTCTGATGAATCGGAAATCATTAGGTGCCTTAATAGCTACTTAAGTGTTTGCTGTTAGAAATATTTTGCTCCAGACATAAATGGTGGATTATAAATTATTTGTGGAACCAATTAGGGACATAACTGGAGTGATCTGGCTGGTTGCCATAGCACTAATGCATGTAAAGTTTTTCATCTTTCAATTAAACTTTTTTCTGCTGTTACATTTTGATATCCTAATCTGCTCTCCAGTGGTCTGTGAAAATGTTCATGAGTCTTTCATATTCGTGTATAAAATTCAGTTTTAGTAAAGAGTCATTGAGTATTAGCAAATTAATCCTGCTTTAGCTTCATCCTGCTCCCACAAGTGTTAACAAAAAGCACTTTTATAAAAATGGTTTTGGTGTGTTGATCCAGCCTCCTTCCTCCTCCAGTTCCATTTTGGGGGTGTTTCATATCCCTTCTCTCTGTCCTTGTGGACTGTCTGCTTGCTGCTGAACTTTGTGAGATGCCCAGTCTCTAACAATGGCATCCTTTGGCTCAGCTACATCTGTGTTTCTTGTACCAACTGTCCCTACATCACAGAGTGAGTTTGATTAATCCCTTCAAAATAAATAATTTGCTCCTGCTCCTTTAAAAGTTCAATCTTCTTCATATTTTTAATGCTCAGTCTTACACTGATACACTCAGTGGTTTCCATGCTGACCTCAACCACTGGGACATCTGCCACCTCAGGGACATCCTGGTCCATGTGGATTTCCATTGTCATTTCTTGGCTGCTTCTCTCTTTGTCCGGACCTTTCTTGGCTGTTAATTTCCTATAATTTCTGTTACCTGCCTGGTTGGCTCCACTGCTACACTTTTCATTGTAGAGTTGCTAAGAATGACCACCTCTGTGGCCTCTCAGACAGCTCCCCACAAAGGCAGCATTTCCTTGGTGTTGGCCCTCAGGCAACCTGCTCCAAAATTTGATCCTCTCATTGTCTTAGAGGTAATGGAACTTGGGAATGGAGCTCGTGTCTACACGGCCAGAAGGGTTGACCTCTTGGGGGCAGATGCTACCATATCATTTGGTCTTGCTACACGGGTCTTACTGTCAACTGCTGGTTATCTCTCCCTCTCAGATTAAAACTCTCGCAAAGAAGGGCTCTGATGGGTTAAGCCAGTCAGCATTCAGAGTGGGCTTCTAGAGGGTTTGAGGAATCTAATAATTGATCAAGGAAAAAGATATGACCACAGCAGTAACACAAAAAAAGTTTTATTGGGTGTTGCTTGGACATAGAAGCGTGAGAGGGAAGTCCTTCAGAGCATGAGCTAGTCCAGAGGCTTATGTCACAGGGACCATCATCCAGAAGGAGAGAGCGAAAGGAACTCTCAAGAAAGAGGGGGGATGGGGAGGGGACTTACCTGTCTGGGTCAGAGAACTCTAAGGGGCAGGAGCAGCTTGGAAGGTCTTATGACTTATAACCACGAGACTCTGTCTAATCAATGACCAGCATAAGATTGGTATAGTTTCACAGGGTATGCAAAACAGACAAGCCTTAAATGGTTAAAATTTTGCTTGTTTGGGCTATTTTTAAAATAATTTAATGTGTTAAATTTGAATTTGGTGTCTGTGGACTTTTGAGCTATTGAGTCTAAGCCTGCTGTAAAGACATAAACGACTGGGAACCAATAGACAGAGGCCATCTTTGGCTCATTTATATAGCAACACTGCTTTCATGTTAGCTCCTTCCTATGTCTCCATCCAGCTTATAGAATGGCTATCCTTTGATCTGGTACCCAGTCCTGCTCCAGTCAGCTGGGATCAAAGTAGGAGGGTCAATCTCCTGGATGCAGTGTCCAGGCTCAAGCTGCCACTCAGAGGGCAGTTACAAGCTTGAAAGACCCCAGACAGGCTTTCTCCCTAAACCTTTGCCTGTCCCATTTATCCATGAACAAAGTCAAATACCATCCCTTACAGGTAGCCTTCTCCCATAACACCTGCCCATCCATTGCCCCCACCCTCATGTCTCCACTATATCCTATGCAGGTCACTGTCAGATGTCTTACCTTGTCATTTAGAGAAGATTTGCTACATCACTTTATCTCACCTATGAAACACAAAGTGTGAACTATCTGATCACTCCCATGTCCCCAGGATATCTTAGAGTTCCTAGTACAAATCTGTTCAACAAATAGAACAAATAGATCTGTTCAACTGCTAAATTGATTATTTCTATAAAATATAAAGACTCCACAGAGGAAGTGATGACTAAGGAGTTATCTGGAGGATCATAGGAGTGATAAGGGATGAAAGGGTGAATTCTAAAGAGAGAGAGAAAAATCCTGGATAAAAGCCCAGAGACATGAAAGCATGACATAGCAGAGAAAACATAAGGACCAAGTAGCTTGGCAGGCAGGGTGTGAATGGATGGTCACAGAGGCCCCCAAGGATACCATCATCTGGGAGAATTCAGCCCAGGCCTTCGTGTTTGTTTTTTTAATGTATTCCAAGCTTCTTTCTAATTTAGAAAGATCAGAACAGCTCCCCCCACCTCAAAAATAATTACAAAGGAGAGTAGCTTTATCCTGTAGAAAATCCACAACCTGCTCCCCAGCCCCAAACCAGCAGACTGTCTGGACCTTCAGTTTTGGCAGCACACTAAGAGTCAGACATGACTGAGTGCCTTCACTTTCACTTTTCACTTTCATGCACTGAAGAAGGAAATGGCAACCCACTCCAGTGTTCTTGTCTGGAGAATCCCAGGGACGGGGGAGCCTGGTGGGCTGCTGTTGATGGGGTCGCACAGAGTCGGGCATGACTGAAGCGACTTAGCAGCAGCAGCAGCAGCAGCAGATTCATTAATCCCAGGTAGGCTAAGTTACACTAACAAAGCTAGTTTAATATGAAGATATAAAATCAGAATTCCATTTCTTAATTATCAATGAGAAGTATAAATACCTCATTAATCCCAGGTAGGCTAAGTTACACTAACAAAGCTAGTTTAATATGAAGATATAAAATCAGAATTCCATTTCTTAATTATCAATGAGAAGTAAAAATACCAAGCAATATGCAGAATCTAAAAAAATGGTACAAATGATCCTATTTACAAAAAGAGAGTCACAGATATAGAAAAAAAACAAACTTATAGTTACCAGAGGGGAAAAGGGAGAAGGGATAAACTGTCTATGTATGTGTATATAGACATATACACCAGAGAAGGCAATGGCACCCCACTCCAGTACTCTTGCCTGGAAAATCCCATGGATGGAGGAGCCTGGTAGGCCGCAGTCCATGGGGTCGCGAAGAGTCAGACACGACTGAGCGACTTCCCTTTCACTTTTTCACTTTCATGAATTGGAGAAGGAAATGGCAACCCACTCCAGGGTTCTTGCTTGAAGAATCCCAGGCACAGGGTAACCTGATGGGCTTCCGTCTATGGGGTCACAGAGAGTCAGACACAACTGAAGCGACTTAGCAGCAGCAGCAGACATATACACATTACTATATATAAAATAGGTAACTAATAAGGACCTACTGTATAGCACAGGAAACTCCACTCAGTACTCTGTAATGACCTACACAGAAGCAGAATGTAAAAACAAAAGGCAGAATGTAAAACATAACATGTATTTTACATATATATGCTATATGTATATATATAGCATATACAGTTATATGTGTAAAATATAACTGATTCACTTTGCTGAATAGAAGAAACTAGCACAGCTTTGCAAATCAACTGTGTGCTTAGTCATCCAGTGGTGTTCAACTCTTTGTGACCCGGTGGACTGTAGCCCGACAGACTCTTCTGTCCTTGGGGATTCTCCAGGCAAGAACACTGGAGTGGGTTGCCATGCCCTCCTCCAGGTAAATCACCTCTACCTCAATAAAAATTTAGAAATAAAGGATAGATACTAATAAGAAACAAAGATAAATAAGTAAATAAATAAATGCCAAGCAGAACAGAATGCTGTGTCAACATGACCAGTACACTCTCTTCGTGTAGATGGATTTACATGTGAAGCCAATTTATAAACAGAATAATGCTTGGTGATGATGAGATTGGGGCAAAGAAGTTGAGATTTGAATGCTTATGATATCAGGCCCTAATCAGAGATCCTATAGAAAATGGCACACTTGAAACAGGTAACTAGTGTGCAGTGCGGTACCACATCACTCCTGGCAGGCCAGCAGGGATGAGAGAAGGGAGTGCCTACTGCAAGTCAGAGGGAGAGAGCTGCTGTAGAAGAATCCACAGGAGAGATGCTGTGACCATAAGTCAGGACAGCCAGCATGGGAGGGAGCTGGAGGAAGCAATCATCAACCTCACTCTCTTCTCTCCCTCTGATCTCCTAACTACATTCTATATTAACTAATTTCAATGCAAAGCCAGAGGGCAAGGAAATACATGGATGCAGTCCATTCTGGCTAGCTTCCCGAAGCCGGAGCAGGGTAGAGGGGCCAACGGAGAATAACTGGCACATCCTATTTACCCAACAGAGATGCATCTGTGACAAAGGACAGACCAGCCACCTAAGCTGTGCTGGTACAAACAGTTGCAGTTCTTCCTTGTTACAAGCCCACCCTCCTATCATTTGAAGATGGTACCCTTACCCCTTGTGAACAACATATTTTCTTTATTGAACATCTTTGAGTGTGGACATGGCCTTCACTCTGCCTAGGATTGATCTGACTCACACAAGCAGGCTTTGTTTATTCTTTCTGTTTCTAGACCTGGAGCTATTTTATCCCTAAGGTGATGTTTGTATGTATCATTCTCATCTACAATGGGCTGATATTTACAATTTAATTGCCAGAATTTCTGGAGTGCTTTGCTGTACCTACTCCTACTTTAACAAACTTGAATTGAATTCTGTATGAACTGAGGATGAGAATTAATGGAAGTCATTGAGTATCAGGATATAAAAGATAGGAAATTATTTCAGTGGCAGTGGGAAAGGAGAGGAGAGATTGTTTTAAAAACTAAGAGGGATGGCTGGACTTAAGGAATGTAAGAAGGAGAACAGAGAGTCTGGAATAAAATGAATTTTGTTTTGGACTGTAAAGCTTGATGGATCTGGAGGACATCCCCAAAAGGACCTTCCCAAAAGCTGTTCTAATTCATTGTCTGGGGTCTCCTGTTTTCCCAGAATTTCTGGCTAGTAGATGGTCAAATTTATGCTTTCAGCACCACAACTGAGGACAGCTCCAGTCAGGGTTCCCCTGGTCAATCCAGGACAGTCAAGGTATTGGACAACTGATGGTTTTTCATAATGAAAGGAAGAGATTTTGAGTAAAGGATGAAAAGAGAGGGACAGGTGGAAGACAGAGGAATAGCAGAAGGAAGATACCTGGGAAGAAAGAAGCCATGAAGGTGAACAATTTGGTGGCATATCAATATTCAAGCTGGTTCCAAGTTCTGTGTTTTGTTTTGTTTTTCTCATTGGTATAACTTGGTTTTGTTTGTTTGCTTTGTTTTTCCAAGCTCAGTTGTTCAGTGGAATTCACAGAAGATTCTCAGTCACAGAAAACCCACAAATGTGACATTTGGGGTAAGACTTCAGGCTTCCTTCATCTTTGAATAGAAGCAAAACTCCAAGGATGTACCATCAGAAAATGTTTAAACCAGTACATAGAAGGCAGAAAGCACCAAGGATTGCCCATGAGGAGAAAGAAAACCTGACAAATGTAATATCTTCGTTACATCTGCTTTTTCTTTCCTAACCTACATAGCTTACAAGCTCAAGCACAGAACAATATTTAGTTTTATAAATCTCAATTATGTATTTTCAAGCACAATGCAAAAGTTTAGTTCTTGAGTGTAAACAATGCATTTTGAGCTTTCTCTGAGATAGCATCTAGGGCAGAGGAAGCCTCTCAAAAATCTCCTTTTACTCCATCACCCTCCAGCCCCCCACCCCCACTCCCCCAGCTCAGCTAGATGATTTGGCCTTGGGCCCAGATAGTATTCTCAGTAGGCAGGGACTTTCTGGAAAAATGAAATGGTGATGGGCCAAAGAAGACTGAGGGAAGAGGCTAGCATAAAAGGGTTATGTCATTACTGATTTTAAATAATACTCTGGTCCTGGGATTTCTTATTGATTCTTTGGTTCAAAGCCTGTGGTCAGCCAGTGTCATGACAAAGAAGAAAGCCCCACACCCACCCTGTCACTCCACCTGTTCTACTTCTCACCTGCTCTCCCAGTGTAACTCATTAGGCAGCATGATTTGCAAGCTTCTCGTCCCCTTTTGATTAGCTTGTTTTCTGCCTTTGAAGCTAAGCCCTCATTAACGAATTCTGAGATGGGAGAATAATCCTAGCCATTGCCAGCACATTTGTCCCTGGAGAGTCCTTTGCTTCCCATCATAAAGGGGTTGTTGTCAAGCCCTGGGCTTCACAATTTCAGTGTGATAAAGCCTTGGAGAGTTTCTTTCTTAATCACATGCATTTCAGGGCTAATTACACTGATTTATTGCACTGGGCTTTCTCTTACATTTAAAAGTTCAGTGGGAGGGAAGACACCCTGAAGAATCAGCATTTAATGGAAAAGCAGAGAACCAATGGTGCAAAGTCAGTTTCAGGGGATGTGCTGGGCCAGGGGGAATAGTAGTTACCTTCAGCCCCAGAGAGAAATTTCTACTTTCCTATATCATCTTGAATGTTAGCATTGGAGCATTTGTGGGCTCAGGTTCTCTTCTAATGGTTTGAAGTGTGTCGATCTTTCCTTGTTGTTACTATTGTTTAGTTGCTAAGTTGTGTCCGATTCTTTGCAACCTCATGGACTGTAACCTGCCAGGCTCCTTTGTCCCAGGGGATTCTCCAGGCAAGAATACTGGAGTGGGTTGCCATGCCCTCCTTCAGCGGATCTTGCCAACCCAGGGATCGAACCCAGGTGTCCTGCAATGCATCTACATAGTAAAGGAGTGGAAAGTGGGTAGTCAAAAGATATTGAGACTGGGGATGAGGATGTCAGTCTCAATATCTTTATTATGTAGATGTATTTAGTCCTCTCCCAATAGGAGAGACTCTTCCCTAGGAGGAGGAAGGGGGATGAGGTTTTGGTTTTAGTGGTTTTTTTATTTTTGGTGGGCTAGGGGAGAGGAAAATTGAGGAGGTGGGCTTCCCTGGTGGCTAAGACAGTAAAGAATCTGCCTTCAGTGAGGAGACCAGGTTCAATCCCTGGGTTGGGACGATCCCCTGGAGGAGGGCATAGCAACCCACTCCAGTATTCTTGCCTGGAGAATCCCCATAAACAGAGGAGCCTGGCGGGCTACAGCCCACAGGGTCACAAAGAGTTGGACATGACTGAGTGACTGACACTTTCACTTCAGTGAGGAGATGCTCCAAGATAATGTTCACGTAAAGATAATGAGTAGGAGAAAAAGACTTTGGGACGTGTGATATATTTAGATTTCTTTCTCACAGATTAAATTTCTTTTTAAAATTATTTTTCGTTACTAGACTCTAATTCCTGGAATGTGACATTACTCAGATTTGACTTCTTGTCCCATGGGTTAAAGAATTTGTACATCTGTCAGTGCCCACCAGTATATAAACTTAGGTTTATTGAGTTTGCTTCAGCAAAGGAGAAACCACACTGAGGACTCAAGGCCACCTCAGTAGGAGGAGTTTGGGAGTTGCTTATCACAGCATTTGGGCATGTGCCCAGAATTTATAAGAAGGGTCTAAGAAAACCAAAGGCCAGCTGACAACTGGGACTGTTTTTCACTTTCTGAGGTCCTTGTGGATTTTGGTGCTTATGAGTGTGGATTAATTCTTATCCTGACTCATGCACATGCCAGGCTAAGTTCCTCCATCTAAACAAAAATTTTCCTTGAATTACAAACAAAAGGCCATCAGCTTTTCTTTTTTAATTTGCTATGACAGTCCTGATGGATAGTGTTTTAGGTGAAGAGTTTTCTCAGTGTCCAGGAATATCACTGCAATTTATTTTGATAACTTTTCTATGTAACTGTCTATCATGGAAGGTTATATGGTAGGTTTTTAATATCTCTCATTGGGGCCTATATTTGGTAGACTAGTTTTTTTCAGATGTGTATTAATTTCATCAGATTTTCAAAGATTTTACATAAAGTTGTACAAAGTAGCTTCATGATTTTTTAAGATTTCCTGTTTTATGTTTTTTTCCTTAACATTTCTAATTTTGTGTATTTGCTTACTTTTTTTTTACTAATTAGTTAGCAGTTTGTCTATTTTATTGTTTTGTTTTGTTTTGTTTTAAAAAAACCCAGCTTTTCTTATTAATTTTTGCCTCCATCTATATTAACTTCTTCTTTCTATTTTTTCCAGCTTATTTGTTCTTTTTCTGTTTTTTTTTTTTAATCTTATTTTATTTATTTATTTTTGGCTGCACTGGGTCTTTGTTGCAGTCCGTGGGCTTCTTATGGAGGTGGCTTCTCTTGTGGAGCACAGGCTCTAGGTGCGCTGGCTTTGGTAGTTGCAGCACGCAGGTTCAGTAGTTACAGCTCACAGGCTGTAAGGTACGGACTCTGAAGCTGTGGTGCATGGGCTTAGCTGCTTGGCAGCATATGGTATCCTCCCAGACCAGGGATCGAAAAACTGTGTCCCCTGCATTGGCAGATAGGCTCCCATCCACTGTGCCACCAGGGAAGTCCCTTTTACTAGTTTTTAACTTTGTTTTTTTTAATTCACTTATTTTTCACTTTTTATTGGTATAGTTGTACACTTTTTCTTCTATTTATTGCTTATCATTGTTTATAGGAAATTCTACAATTTCATTCAGCATTTTTCTTTGACCCAAGAGTTTGTTTAATGGTGAGTTTTTAAATTTCCAATCAGGTAGTCTCATTCTGTAATTAATTTATAGCATTTTTATCAGAATGTAATACTTTAGAATTTATTGAAGTTTTCTTTCTAGGTTAAGATATGATCAATCTTCACAGTGGAAAAGGTGTATTTTCCATTATTGGGATTAAGAGTTACATATATATAAGTTCTTCTTGATTATTACATTGAATAAGTTTTCTGTATTCTAACTGAGTTTTTTCCTCATATGATCTGTTTGGAATTGAGCAAGGTATATTAGAATTTTGTACTATTAGTGTTTTTTTTCTTTTTCCTTGTGTGTGTGCATGAGTGTGTCTGTGTATATGCTAGTCACTCAGTTGTGTCCAACTATTTGTAACCCCATGGACTGTAGCCTGTCAGGCTTCTGTGTTCATGGAATTCTCTATGCAAGAATACTGGAGGGGTGGTCTCAAGATGGCAGAGGAATAGGAAGGGGAGATCACTTTCTTCCCCACAAGTCCATCAAAAGATCATTTGAACAACTTCAACAAAACAAATTCTGAACACTGGCAGAAGACACCAGACATCCAGAAAGGCAGCCCGATCTCTTTGAAAGGAGGTAGGACAAAATATAAAAGACGAAAACAGAGACAAAGGATTTAGGGAAGGAGATCTGTGGTTCCAAATTGGAAAAGGAGTACGTCAAGGCTGTATATTGTCACCCTGATTATTTAACTTATATGCAGAGTACATCATGAGAAACGCTGGGCTGGATGAAGCACAAGCTGGAATCAAGATTGCCGGGAGAAATATCAATCACCTCAAATACGCAGATGACACCACCCTTATGGCAGAAAGTGAAGAGGAACTAAAAGCCTGTTGATTAAAGTGAAAGAGGAGAGTGAAAAAGTTGGCTTAAAACTCAACATTCAGAAAACGAGATCATGACATCCGGTCCCATCACTTCATGGGAAATAGACGGGGAAACAGTGGAAACAGTGTCAGACTTTCTTTTGGGGGCTCCAAAATCACTGCAGATGGTGACTGCAGCCATGAAATTAAAAGACACTTACTCCTTGGTAGAAAAGTTATGACCAATCTAGATAGCATATTGAAAAGCAGAAACGTTACTTTGCCGACTAAGGTCCATCTAGTCAAGGCTATGGTTTTTCCTGTGGTCATGTATGGATGTGAGAGCTGGACTGTGAAGAAGGCTGAGCGCTGAAGAATTGATGCTTTTGAACTGTGGTATTGGAGAAGACTCTTGAGAGTCCCTTGGACTGCAAGGAGATCCAACCAGTCCATTCTGAAGGAGATCAGCCCTGGGATTTCTTTGGAAGGAATGATGCTAAAGCTGAAACTCCAGTACTTTTGCCACCTCATGCGAAGAGTTGACTCATTGGAAAAGAGTCTGATGCTGGGAGGGATTGGGGGCAGGAGGAGAAGGGAATGACAGAGGATGAGATGGCTGGATGGCATCACCGACTTGATGGATGTGAGTCTGAGTAAACTCTAGGAGTTGGTGATGGACAGGGAGGCCTGGAGTGCTGCAATTCATGGGGTCGCAAAGAGTCGGACACGACTCAGCAACTGAACTGAACTGACCTGACCTGTCCGGGGGAGGAAGTCATGAAGAAGTTTCCACACAATAGGAAACCCTCTCAAAGGCATGTCAGTGGGAAGCTTTGGAATCTCAGAGGGCAACATAACAACAACAACAACAGCAAAAAACACCCAGAGTATGCATGTAACTGCAGCTAACTGCAAGCCCTCTGCCAGCAGCAAGTGGGGGCTGGGCAGGCAGGCGTGGGCTGCGTTCTGTCCTAAGGGTAGGGGCTGGCTTGAAAGCCGTGAGGACAATCTGAGGGCACTAATGTGACATAGCAACCCAAAGGGTGGGATCACCAGGGAGACCAAACAAAAGAACCTTTCCCACTAAAGGCTCTAAGGCTGCATGGTGACCCCTGGCATGCTCACAGAACAAAGGATTGTGCCCTAGTGAATACCAAAGGACAGAAAGCTTGCTGCCTTTTAGGAGCCTCCCTCCTCAGAGGCAGAGGCAGGTGTGTGACAGCCAGAGCCGGAAGGCAAAGGGCCACTGCAATCTTGGCCCCAGAGACCGCATATTCCACCAAAGTGTGAGCAGGTTGAAGTTGCTAACCACGTCTTCCTGGGATCCTGGATGGTTGACATCTGCCAGGAGTGTCCAAGTCTGAGATCAGCTCCCCAGAGGAGACACACAGCACACCCAGGACTGTGCCCTTGAGGTGTGCCCGGGAAACTGAGCGGCTGGGGCCAGGGAGGTGCACAAGACACATGACCCACCTGGGACAGTGTGCTTACCAAGCGCCCAGTCGCCTGAGTGGCTTGTACCTGGGGAAGGCACAAAATGCATAGCCCATCTGGGTCTGTGACCTTCCAGAACACCCGAGAACCTGAGCGACTTAGACCTGGGAAGTGCGTAAAACGCAGGGTCCACTTGGGACAGAGCTCTAGCAGACCACCCTGGACCCTGAGCAATGTGGACCCAGGAAGTACATGCTGCCTTGGGCTGGGGCAAACCCAGTGTGGTCCATCCACTGCGAGCACTCCCCACTTATGCCAGCGGTATTTGTTTGCGGTGTCCCTTCCTCTGGACAGCACAACTGAACAAGTGAGTCTGTTTAAGTGGCCACCTTGTCCCCTCATGTCAGGGTGGAAATTAGACACTGAAGAGACTAGCAAACAGAGGAAGCCAAAATAAGCAAAGAAGGGGGAACTGCCCTGGAAGTGAGAGCTGCAACAGACTAAAACCTTTTTTTTTTTTTACTGCATTCATTGCAACACTGTTTACAATAGCCAAGTCATGGAAGCAACCTAAATGTCCATTGACAGCAGATGAATGGATAAAGAATATACACATATGTGGAATAGACATATATACAATGGAGTATTAGTCTGCCATTAATAAGAATGAAATAATGTTATTTGCAGCAACATGGATGGTCCTGGAGATTATCATACTGAGTGAGTGAATTCAGATAGAGAAAGACAAACATCATATGATATCACTTACATGTGGACTCTAAACAAATGACACAGATGAACTTATTCACAAAGCAGAAACAGCCTCACCAACTGAGAGAACAGACTTATATTTACCATGGGGGGAAGGGCTGAGGGGAGGGATAGATTGGGATTTTATGATGACATGTATACACTGCTGTATTTAAAAGTTAACCAAGAAATGTCCTGGGGGAAAAAAGATAATCACCAAGGGCCTAATGTATAGTACAGGAAACTCTGGTTGATATTCCGTAATAACTTAAATGGGAAAAGATTTTGAAAAACAATAGACAATGTGTATATGTATAACTGAATCATTTTGCTGCGTACCTGAAACTACACAAAATTGTCAGTCAATTATACTTAAATAGAAAATAGAAACCTTTAAAAAAATCTAAAAGTAAAAATGTCTTTGGTTTTCATTCTTATCACATAACAAAATTGAGACCTCTACGGTCTTTTAATTTGTGTATGCCTGATATATCTTTGTTGATGCTTATATTTTTAACCTCTTGAGTCTTTTTGATTTTGGTTTGTCTTGTACACAACACATTAACTTGCTTTGTATTCAATCTGAAAATCTTTTTGATTATATTCATCAAACGATCAAAACGGTATGTAAGATCTCAATCCTTACATGTCATTTTGTTATATATATTTAAAGATTTAAATATTTACATCTTTAAATATAGTCTTTATCTGTAAGGTTACAGTCTTTATCTTCTTTGTTCTCTTGTCTTTCTTACATGCCTTCATTGCATGTAAAAGAGTTATCCTATTCCATATTCTCCATTGTATTCAGCTCAGTTCAGTCATTCAGTCATGTCTGACTCTTTGTGGCTCTGTGGACTACAGCACACTAGGCCTCCCTGTCCATCACCAACTCCCAGAGTTCACTCAAACTCATGTCCATTGAGTCGGTGATGCCGTCCAGCCATCTCATCCTCTGTCATCCCCTTCTCCTCCTGCCCTCAATCTTTCCCAGTATCCGGGTCTTTTCCAATGAGTCAGCTCTTCGCATCAGGTGGCCAAAGTATTGGAGTTTCAGCTTCAACATCAGTCCTTCCAAAGAACACCCAGGACTGATCTCTTATAGGATGGACTGGTTGGATATCCTTGCAGTCCAAGGGACTCTCAAGAGTCTTCTCCAACACCACAGTTCAAAAGCATCAATTCTTCAGCACTCAGCTTTCTTTATTGTCCAACTGTAACATCCATACACAACTACTGGAAAAACCATAGCTTTGACTAGACAGACCTTTGTTGGAAAAGTAATGTCTCTGCTTTTTAATATGCTGTCTAGGCAATTGTCTTTTAACTTCATGGCTGCAGTCACCATCTGCAGTGATTTTGGAGCCCCCAAAAATAAAGTCTGTAGTCTCTGTTTCCACTGTTTCCCCACCTATTTGCCATGAAGTGATGGGATCAGATGCCATGATCTTAGTTTTCTGAACATTGAGTTTTGAGGCAACTTTTTCACTCTCCTCTTTCACTTTCATCAAGAGGCTCTTTAGTTCTTTGCTTTCTGCTATAATGGTGGTGTCATCTACATATCTGAGGTTACTGATATTTCTCCCAGCAATCTTGATTCCAGCTTGTGCCTCCAGCCCAGTGTTTCTCATGATGTACTCTGCATAGAAGTTAAATAAGCAGGGTGGCAATATACAACCTTGATGCGCTCCTTTTCCTATTTGGAACAGTCTGTTGTTCCATGTTCAGTTCTACATGTTGCTTCCTGACCTGCATACAGATTCTCAGGAGGCAGGTCAGGTGGTCTGATATTTCCATCTCTTTAAGAATTTTCCACAGTTTATTGTAATCCACACAAAGGCTTTGGCATAGTCAATAAAGCAGAAATAGATGTTTTTCTGGAGCTCTCTTGCTTTTTCCATGATCCAACAGATGTTGGCAATTTGATCTATGGTTCCTCTGTCTTTCCTGAATCCAGTTTGAACATCTGGAAGTTCACAGTTCAAGTACTACTGAAACCTGGCTTGGAGAATTTTGAGCATTACTTTACTAGTATGTGAGATGAGTGCAATTGTGTGATAGTTTGAGCATTCTTTGGCATTGTCTTTCTTTGGGATTGGAATAAAAACTGACCTTTTCCAGTCCTGTGGCCACTGCTGAGTTTTCCAAATTTGCTGTCATATTGAGTGCAGAACTTTCACAACATCATCTTTTAGGATGTGAAATATCTCAACTGGAATTCCATCACCTCCACTAGCTTTGTTCATAGTGATGCTTCCTAAGGCCCACTTGACTCTGCATTCCAGAATGTCTGGCTTGAGGTGAGTGATCACACCATCATAGTTATCTGGGTCATGAAGATCTTTTTTGTACAGTTCTTCTGTGTATTCTTGCCACCTCTTCTTAATATCTTCTGCTTCTGTTAGATGCATTAGACAAAAGGATACCATTACTGGCCTTTATTGTGCCCATCTTTGCATGAAATGTTCCCTTGGTATCGCTAATTTTCTCGAAGAGATCTCTAATCTTTCCCAATTTTGAACCAGCCTGTTTTTCCACGTCCAGTTCTAACTGTTGCCTCTTGATCTGCATACAAATTTCTCAGGAAGCAGGTTAGGTGCTCTAGTATCCCTATCTTTTTTTTTTTAATTAAATTATTTATTTTAATTGGAGGCTAATTACTTTACAATATTGTAGTGGTTTTTGCCATATATTGACATGAATCAACCATGTGTGTGCATGCATCCCCATCCTGAAACCCCTTCCTACCTTCCTCCCCTTCCTATCTATCAGGGTCATCCCAGTGCACCAGCCCTGAGCACTCTGTCTCATGCATCGAACCTAGACTGGTGATCTATTTTACATATGGTAATATACATGTTTCAATGCTATACTCTCAAATTATACCACCCTTGCCTTCTCCCAGAGTCCAAAAGTCTGTTCTTTACATCTTTGTCTCTTTTGTTATCTTGCATATAGGGTCATTGTTACCATCTTTCTAAATTCCATATATATGCATTAATATACTGTATTGGTGTTTTTCTTTCTGGCTTACCTCACTCTGTATAATAGGCTCCAGTTTCATCCACCTCATCAGAACTGATTCAAATGCATTCTTTTTAATAGCCGAGTAATATTCATTTTGTATATGTACCACAGCTTTATTATCCATTCATCTACCAATGGACATCTAGGTTGCTTCCATGTCCTAGCTATTGTAAACAGTGTTGTGATGAACACTGGGATACACGTGCCTCTCAATTCTGGTTTCTTGGTGTGTATGCCCAGCAGCAGGATTGCTGGGTCGTATGGCAGTTCTATTTCCAGTTCTTTAAGGAATCTCCACACTGTTCTCCATAGTGGCTGTACTAGTTTGCATTCCCACCAACAGTGTAAGAGGGTTCCCTTTTCTCTGCACCCTCTCCAGTATTTATTGATTGTAGACTTTGGATAGCAGCCATTCTGACTGACGTGAGATGGTACCTCATTGTGGTTTTGATTTGCATTTCTCTGATCATGAGTGATGTTGAACATCTTTTCACGTGTTTGTTAGCCATCTGTGTGTCTTCTTTGGAGAAATGTCTGTTTAGCTCTTTGGCCCATTTTTTGATTGGGTTGTTTATTTTTTTGGAATTGAGTTGCATGAGCTGCTTATATATATTTGGGATTAATTCTTTGTCAGTTGCTTCATTTGCTATTTTTTTCTCCTGTTCTGAAGGCTCTCTTTCCACCTTGCTTATAGTTTCCTTCATTGTGCAAAAGCTTTTAATTTTGCTTTTATTTCCAATATTCTGGGAGGTGGGTCATGTAGGATCCTGCTGTGATTTATGTTGGAGAGTGTTTTACCTATGTTTTCCTCTAGGAGTTTTATACTTTCTGGTCTTACATTTAAATCTTTAATCCCTTTTGAGTTTATTTTTGTATGTGGTATTAGAAAGTGTTCTAGTTTCGTTCTTTTACAAGTAGTTGACCAGTTTTCCCAGCACCACTTGTTAAAGAGATTGTCTTTTCTCCATTGAATATTCTTGCCTCTTTTGTCAAAGATAAGGTGTCCACAGGTGCATGGGTTTATCTCTGGACTTTCTATTTTGTTCCATTGATCTATATTTCTTTGTGCCAGTACCATACTGCCTTGATGACTGTAGCTTTGTAGTATAGTCTGAAGTCACACAGGTTGATTCCTCCAGTTCCATTCTTCTTTCTCAAGATTGCTCTGACTATTCTAGGTTGTTGTTGTTGTTGTTGTTGTTGTTGTATTTCCATACAAATTGTGAAATTATTTGTTCTAGTTCTCTGAAAAATACTGTTGGCAGTTTGATAGGCATTGCACTGAATCTATAGATTGCTTTGGGTAGTATACTCATTTTCACTGTATTGATTCTTCTGATCCATGAACATGGTATATTTCTCCATCTATTCATGTCATCTTTGATTTCTTTCATCAGTATCTTAATGTTTTCTAATATAGGTCTTTTGTTTCTTTAGGTATATTTATTCCTAAGTATTTTATTCTTTTCATTGCAATGGTGAATGGAATTTTTTCCATAGTTTTTCTTTCTGTTTTCTCATTGTTAGTGTATAGGAATGCAAGAAATTTCCGTGTATTAATTTTATATCCTGCAACTTTACTATACTCACTGATTAACTCTAGTAATTTTCTGGTGGTGTCTTTAGGGTTTTCCATGTGGAGGATCATGTCATCTGCAAACAGTGAGAGTTTTGCTTCTTCTTTTCCAATCTGAATTCTGTTTATTTCTTTTTCTTCTCTGATTGCTGTGGTTAAAACTTCCAAAACTATGTTGAATACTAGTGGTGAAAGTGGGTACCCTTGACTTGTTCCTGACTTTAGAGCAAATGCTTTCAGTTTTTCACTATTGAGGATAATGTTTGCTATCATATATGGCTTTTATTACGTTGAGGCATATTCCTTCTATGCCTGCTTTTTGGAGGGTTTTTATCATAAATCAGTGTTGAATTTTGTCAAAGGCTTTCTCTGCATCTATTGAGATGACCATATGGTTTTTATCTTTTAATTTGTTAATATGATGTATCACATTGATTGATTTGTGAATCCTTTCCTCACTGGGATAAAGCCCACTTGGTCATGATGTATGATCTTTTTAATATGTTGTTGGATTCTGTTTGCTAGAATTTTGTTAAGGATTTTTGCATCTATATTCATAAGTGATATTGGCCTGTAGTTTTCCTTTTTTGTGTGGCATCTTAGTTTGGTTTTGGTATTAGGGTGATGGTGGCCTCATAGCATGAGTTTGGAAGTTTATCTTCCTCTGCAATTTTCTGGAAGAGTTTGAGTAGGATAGGTGTTAGCTCTTCTCTAAATTTTTGGTGGAATTCAGCTGTGAAGCCATCTGGTCCTGGGCTTTTGTTTGTTGGAAGATTTTTGATTACAGTTTCAATTTCTGTTCTTGTGATGGGTCTGTTAAGATTTTGTTAAGATTTTCTATTTATTCCTGGTTCAGTTTTGGAAGGTTTTGTTTTTCTAAGAATTCATCCATTTCTTCCAAGTTGTCCGTTTTATTGGCATATAGTTGCAGATAGTAGTCTCTTATGATTCTTTGTATTTCTGTGTTGTCTGTTGTGATCTCTCCATTTTCATTTCTAATTTTGTTGATTTGATTCTTCTCTCTTTTTTTCTTGATGAATCTGGCTAATGATTTGTCTATTTATCTTCTTAAAGAACCAGCTCTTAGTTTTGTTGATTTTTGCTACAGTCTCCTTTGTTTCTTTTTAATTTATTTCTGCCCTAATTTTTATGATTTATTTCCTTCAGCAGTAGCAGCAGCATTAACCCTGGGGTTCTTCATTTCTCCTTTTTCTAGTTGCCTTAGGTATAAAGTTAGGTTATTTATTTGATTTTTCTCTTATTTCTTGAGGTAAGTTTGTACTGCTATGAACCTCCCCCTTAGCACTGCTTTTACAGTGCCCATAGATTTTGGGTTGTCATGTTTTCATTTTCATTCATTTCTATGCATATTTTGATTTCTTTTTTAATTTCTTCTATGATTTGTTGGTTATTCAAAAGCATGTTGTTTAGCCTCCGTGTGTTTGTATTTTTAGTAGTTTGTATTTTTTTCCCTATAGTTGACATCTAATCTTACTGCATTGTGATCAGAGAAGATGCTTGAAATGATTTCATTTTTTTTTAATTACAAGGCTAGATTTATGGCCCAGGATGTGATCTATCCTGGAGAAGGTTCCGTGTGCATTTGAGAAAAAGGTGAAATTCATTGTTTTGGGGTGAAATGTCCTATAGATATCAGTTAGGTCTAACTGGTCCACTGTATCATTTAAAGTTTGTTTCTTTGCTAATTTTGTGTTTAGTTGATCTATCTAGAGGTGTGAGTGGGGTATTAAAGTCTCCCACTACTATTGTGTTACTGTTAATTTTCCCTTTCATACTTATTAGCATTTGCCTTACATATTTTGTGCTCCTATGTTGGGTGCATATATATTTATAATTGTTATATCTTCTTCTTGGATTGATCCTTTGATCATTACGTAGTATCCTTCTTGCCTCTTTTCATGGCCTTTATTTCAAAGTCTATTTTATCTTATATGAGTATTACTACTACTACTTTCTTTTGGTCTCCATTTGCATGAAATATTTTTTTCCAACCCTTCACTTTCAGTCTGTATGTGTCCCTTGTTTTGAGGTGGGTCTCTTGTAGCCAACATATATAAGGGTCTTGTTTTTGTATCCATTCAGCCAGTCTTTGTCTTTTGGTTGGGGCATTCAACCCACTTACATTTAAGGTGATTATTGATGTTTGTTCCCGTTGCCATTTACTTTGTTGTTTTGGGTTAGAGTTTATAAACCTTTCTGTGTTTCCTGTCCAGAGAAGATCCTTCAGCATTTGTTGGAGAGCTGGTTTGGTGGTGCTGAATTCTCTCAGCTTTGGCTTGTCTGTAAAGCTTTTGATTTCTCCTTCATATTTGAATGAGATCCTTTCTGGGTATAATAATCTGGGTTGTAGGCTTTTCTGTTTCATCACTTTAAGTATGTCCTGCCATTCCCTCCTGACCTGAAGAATTTCCATTGAAAGATCAGCTGTTATCCTTATGGGGATCCCCTTGTGTGTTATTTGTTGCTTTTCCCTTGCTGCTTTTAATGTTTTCTCTTTGAGTTTGATCTTCATTAATTTGATTAAATGTGTCTTGGGGTGTTTCACCTTGGGTTTAACCTGTTTGGGACTCTCTGGGTTTCTTGGACTTGAGTGCCTGTTTCCTTCCCCATTTTAGAGAAGTTTTCACTATTATCTCCTCAAGTATTTTCTCATGGCCTTTCTTTTTGTCTTCTTCTTCTGGGACTCCTATGATTCAAATGTTTAGGCATTTAACATTGTCCCAGAGGTCTCTGAGCTTGCCTTCATTTCTTTTAATTCTTTTTTCCTCTCTGCTTCATTTATTTCCACCATTCTATCTTCCACTTCAGTTATCCTATCTTCTGCCTCAGTTATTCTTTGTTGTTCCCCAGGTTTTATCTTTATTGCATTCTTCATTATTGATTGATTCTTTTTTTTTTTTTCTAGGTCCTTTTTAAACATTTCTTGCATCTTCTCAATCCTTGTCTCTAGTCTATTTATCTGTAACATCATTTTGTTCTCGAGATTTTGGATCATCTTTACTATCATTATTCTGAATTCTTTTTCAGGCAGACTCCCTATCTCCTCCTCTTTTGTTTGGTTTGATGGACATTTATCATGTCCCTTTACCTGATGAATATTTCTCTGCCTTTTCATTTTGTTTAGATTGCTGTGTTTGGGGTGGCCTTTCTGTACACTGGAAGTTTGTGGTTCCTCTTTATTGTGGGGGTTGCTCCCTGTGCCTGAGGTTGGATGAGTGGTTTGTCAAGGTTTCCTGGTTAGGGAAGCTTGTGTCAGTGTTCTGGTGGGTGGAGCTGGATCTCTTCTCTCTGGAGTGCAATGAAATGTCCAGTAGTGAGTTTTGAGGTATTTGTGGGTTTGGTGTGACTTTGAGAAGCCTGTACTTTAATGCTCAAGGCTATGTTCCTGAGTTGCTGGAGAATTAGCGTGGTATGTCTTGCTCTGGAACTTGTTGACTCTTGGGTGGAGCTTGGTTTCAGTGTAGGTATGGAGGTTTTTGGATGAGCTCTTGTCAATTAATGTTCCCTGGATTCGGGAGGTTTCTGGTGTTCTCAAGTTTTGGATTTAAGCCTCTTGCCTCTGGCTTTCAGCCTTATTCTTACAGTAGCCTCAAGACTTCTCCATCCATACAGCACATATGATAAAACACCTAGGTTAATGGTGAAAAGAATCTCCACAGTGAGAGACACCCAGAGAGGTTCATAGAGTTACATGGAGAAGAGAAGAGGGAGGGGGAGACAGAGGTGACCAGGAGGAGAAGAGAGGGAATCAAAAGGGGAGAGAGCAATCTAGCCAGTAATCAACTCCTTATGTGCTCTCCACAGTCTGGAACACCCAGAGAGGTTCATGGAGTTACATAAAGAAGAGAAGAGGGAAGAGAGATAGAGGTGACCAGGAGGAGAAGAAGGGGAGTCAAAAGGAGAAAGATCTAGCCAGTAATCAGTTCCCTAAGTGTTCTCCACAGCCTGGAACACCCAGAGAGATTCACAGAGTTAAGCAGAGAAGAAAGGGGAAGGGAGGAGATAGAAGTAATGTGGGGGAGAAAATGGAAAGTCAAAAGGAGAGAGAGCAATCAAGCCAGTAATCACACCCCTAAGTAAAAATGGGTACTGAAGAGTAGATTCTTAAAGATACAAAATTGATAACAAATACCAAAAAGCAAAGACTAAAATTTTGAGTAGAGGTTATACTCTCAAAAATACAATATTAAAAACACAAAACGAAATCAATCACAAAAATTATTTTTAAAAATGTGAAACTTGCTTTACAAATAAGGTCTTTTTTGCAAGGTAATAGTAGGTTATAAAAATGAACATTAAAGGAGTAATAAAGAACTTACCATTTTTTAAATTAAAAAATGATAATAGTAGTAATATATCTAGGAATTTCTCTGGAGCTATTGAGAGCAGTGTGGGGTCAGTTCAGTTTCAGATAGTTCCTTGTTCTAGCTTATACTTCTTCTCAAGATCTATAGGCCCCTTCCAATGCTTAGTCAATGTTAACTACGGGGTTTTAATCTGTTGAACCTGTCATTTCCAGAGTGGTTCCCTCTTCTTTGTTTATTTTGGCTTCCATTGTTTGCAAGTCTCTTCAGTGTCTAATTTCCACCCTGACACAAGGGGGCGAAGTTGGTTACCTATTTAGGCTCACTTGTTCAGTTGTGCTATGGGGAGGGAGGAATACTGCAAATAAACATCACTGGCATGTGTGGGGAGTGCTCTCAGTGTATGGACCGGCACTGGGTTTGTCCCAGCTCATGGCATGTGTGCTTTCCCAGTCTACACTGCTCAGGCTCCAGGTTGCTCTGCAGGGGAACTGTCTAAAGTGGGCCATGGGTTTCGTGTACTTCGCAGCTCTAAGGTGCTCAGGTTCTGGTTCTCAGGCACTTCACAAAGGCACAGACTCAGTTGGGCATGTGTTTTGTGCCCTTCTCAGGTCCTAGGAGCTCAGGTGACCAGGTGTTTGGTGAGCACACTGTCCCAGGCTGTGCGTCTTAATCACCTCCCCATTCCCAGCTGCTCAGTTTCCTGGGTGTGCTGCAAGAGAGCCGTCTCAGGTGTGCCATGTGTCTCCTCTGGGGAGCTGATCTCTGGCTATGACCCTCCTGGCAGATGTCAACCATCCAGGATCCATGGAAGACTTGGTTAGCAACTGGGAGCCTGCTCACAGTTTGGTGGAGGATGCCGTCTCGGGGCTGAGATTGGCCCTTGCCTTCCAGCTCTGGCTGTCGTCTGCCTGCCTCTCTGGCTCTGGCAGGGGGATGGGCAGGTAGCAGCCAGCTAGCTCTCCTTTAGTATTTGCTCAATCCTTTGTTCTGTGAGCAGGCCAGGCTGTGCCTTAGATTAGAGCTTTTCACCAGAAAGTTCTCTCTCTCTCTCTCTCTCTCTCTCTCTCTCTCTCTCTCTCTCTCTCTCTCTCTCTTCTCTCTCTCTCTCTGTGGCTATCCCACAGTTTGCATTGCTATCTCACGTTAGCTCCCTCAGATTGTCCTCAGGGCATTCAGGTCCATCCTTGCCCTAAGCATGCAACCTGCACCTCCCTGTTCAGCCCCTGCTTGCTGGTGGTGGACGCAAGCATCTGGGCTACTTCTCCACTGGGAGTTGAGGTTATGTGTGTATTCTGTGGGGTGTTGTTTTTTTTCCCCTCCTGGTTATGTTGCCCTCTGAGATTCCAAAACTCCCCACAGACCCGCCAGTGAGAGGGTTTCCTGGTGTTTGGAAACTCCTCTTTCATGACTCTTTCTCCAGGATGGGTCTCCATCCCTAACTCTTTTGTCTCTCTTCTTGTCTTATTTATTTTGTCATACCTCCTTTTGAAGAGAATGGGCTCCCTTTCTGGATGCCTGGTGTTCTCTGCCAGCGTTCAGAAGTTGTTTTGTGGAAGTTGCTCAGCATTCAAATGATCTTTTGATTAATTTATGGGGGAGAAAGTTGTCTCCCCATCCTATTCCTCTGCCATCTTAGGACTGCCCTTGGTATTCCCATCTATTTAAGAATTTTCCACCGTTTGTTGTGATCCACACAGTCAAAGGGTTTGGCATAGTTAATAAAGCAGAAGTAGATGTTTTTCTGGAACTCTTGCTTTTTTGATGAAAGCTTATGAAATATTTTTTAAATATCTAAGTTGTAGATATCTGTGTTTTGTCCCTTCTCAAAATTTCATTTGTTATATCACTTACTTTCTGAATTTTCTAAATTTTTTCAAGGTTTTTTTTTTTGATGTGGACCATTTTTAAAGTCTTTATTGAATTTGCTACAATATTTGCTTCTATTTTATGTGGGTTTTTGGTTTTTTGTTTGTTTGTTTGTTTTGTTTTGTTTTTGGCCACAAAGCATGTGGGATCTTAGTTCCTTGAGCAGGAATGGAACTTGCACCCCCTTGCATTGGAAGGTGACGTCTTAAACACTGGAATACCAGGGAAGTCCCGATCTTTCTAACTTTGATTTATGCTTTTATTGTTTTTATCCATTCATTAACTTATTTTAGCTTAAATGCAGGGGTTATAGTCTTTATCTTCTTTATGAGCATGTCTTTCTTGTGTGCCTTCATTGCTTGTAAAAGAATTATTCTGCTCCATATTCTCTTTTCTTTACAGTAACTTTGCATAGGAGTCAAATTCAATCTATTTCTTAATCATCCTTAATCAAGGATGATTAAATTGTCTATACTTTTAGGAAAAATTTGACCTGATATTTGTCACATCACAACTGTCAAGCTCCCTCTTCTGTTGTTTTTGGGACATGGTTGTGAACATGATCTCAGAGATGCCACTGACTCATTCTCCCCACCTTTATCTAGACTCTTCTCTTTTTGCCCCCATTGTCCTTGTTCTGTTCAATTTGGATTCTATTTTCAGTGTTTTTTCTCAGTACAAAATTTCCCTCACAGAGATAGTCTGAAGAAAGCATTAATCCTAAGAATCTGTCTTGCAGAGAGTTGAAAAGTGGGCCCAAGATGGTGGAAAACTAGGGCAAAGCAGGCATCCAGCTGGTAAGAGCCTCACAGTATATGTGGAGGGAGGGGAAGAAAGGTCCATATCCCATGTGGAGACAGATAACCCGGTAGAGTGGCAGACCCTTGTTCTAGAGGCTCAGGGCAGACAGGACAGAATGTTCCAATGTGTATTGGGTGACTGAGATCATCTGGTAGGCATAGTTCCCACCTTTTCCTCTCATTAGAGCAGTCTTCCCTCTTTCCTTTCACAGAGAAGAAAAGGTAGGTAAGGGGGCTCTTCTGCTATACACAGAACATGCCACAAATGGACATATCCTTAAAGGCAGTGAAACACAGTTTATTTATTTAAATGTGTATTGAAATCATACTATGTGCCAAGTGCTGCCTACACATTAGAGATTCAATCTTTGTTAAGACAACTGGTCAGAAGGGGTATGATACTGTTTGTGATTTTAGAAACATTTTTTTAAAAGCTAATAGAAGCATATCTAAGCATATAAGGTCTAATAAATGACAGGCAGGTATATACATCATCTAATTTAATCTCCCTCAACAATTCTGAAAAGGAGAAATCATTTATATTTTCTCATTCATAACTGGCTCATAGAAATTAATTGACCAGTTCAAGATCATAGTGTGGAGTGGAACATGGATTTCACACCTGGATCTTCAGGTTCTAGAACCCGCCTTTCTGCCATTACATCTATTTGCCTCTCAATTGTTCCATATTGAACAATACTGCATAATAACCATATAATCTTGACCTTACTAGCAACCCTGGTTAACTACCTCAACTAAGTGAGCCAAAACCAGTAAATTACAAAATAGCCTAAAAATGGGCTAGCAGGGGATGGAAGGATGGTAGGTACTCTTGTAAGTTCTTATGCTGAAACTCCATTAAATGACCAGCTTGTGAATGTTCATTGCTTTCCTTCTCCCCCATCCTAAATTGTGAATGGCTCATAAGCCTCCCTCCTCTCCATTATATAGGGCAAAGGGCAGTCACCATAGCGGGCTAAGTTCTAATGGCTATTCTTTGCTGCTATAATAGGGTTTGAAAAGATTAAAATTAGCCATATCCACATATGGAAAGCCCATAGTTGCGTAGAAAGAGCCTGACTTATTTCTTGTTATCAGATTTTTTTTCCCACAATCTTGCTGCTCTTGTTATTTACTGGAACTTGGTGAAGATTAACAGTAAAAATAATTTCCCAAAATAAATATTGGAGATGGGTGACATGGGGAGAATATTACCCCCAAATCCATGTAAATAGAAGAGGATTAACAGTAGGTGTTCTGTGTGTTTGCTAGGTACCAAGTTGTTCAGTCATGTTCAACTCTTTGAAACCCTATGGACTTTAGCCCACCAGGCTCATTTGTCCATGGGATTCTCCAAGCGAGAATACTGGAGTGGGTTGCCATGCCCTCCTCCAGGGAATCTTTCTGACCCAGGATCAGACTTGCATCTCTTATGTCTCCTTCATCAAGCAGGCAGGTTCTTTACATTACAGGCACCAAATTGAAAAGTCCAACAAGCTGGTGTCTTTTTCAAAATAAGAAGTCATGTCCTGAGGCTGCTCTAAAACAAGATTAGTTATGGTGAGCAATGGCTCCAAGAGCCTAGACACGAAAGGGCTGGTGGGCATGAGGAGAGAGTTTTAAAAATATTAGAAGCTTCCCAGAGGATGATGCATTCTCAGTACTTTGACACGTGTTCAAAATGTTGACCCCCAAAGCCAAAGAAAGTGTTATGCATTAAGGTGACCACTCATTTTAGGTACACACAATATGATTTAAATAATTCTGTATTTGTTCTGAGTCCACATTACTCAGTAGAGGTATGTTTTATGTTTCATTTGTTTGCTCCCAGCATCTAAGCACTTTCCCAATGCCCTTTATTTATTTGCTTTTATCTGCAAAGTACCTCTTCCTTCAGGGCAGAAGGACTTTGCAAAGGAAGATACATCTACCAATCCCCCATTCAAGATGAAACAGAATGGTTTCAGATTATTGGGATGCTTGGGGAAGAAATGCACATCATGGTAACAATCTCATGTTAACAAATTGGACCTGCCTGCATGTGACACTCCATACTACTTCCACGATTTCACCAATACCCTGTTTTGAAAATATTGAGTACATGACAATATCCCCAACATGCTTGTTCTTACTGTGGTATACGGAGATATAATTTAGTACAGTAGAGTATATACATCTTAAGCATAGAGCTCAATGACTTTGTACGTATAGGTTGCACCTGCATCACTACTACCCAGATCATTTAGACTTAGAACATTTATATCATCTCAGAAAGCATCCTTCTGCCTTTTATAGTCAATGGCTTTCTTTTGAGAGTTCTACATTTTATCTTTTTGATATGACATTAGAAAAAAAGAGGTTCAACAACTCAATGGCAAGAAAACACATACAATTTAAATGGGTAGAGGACATGAATAGACAATCCCCCCACCAAAAAAATCATACAAATAGCCAGCAGGTACATGAAAATGTTCTTGACATTACTAACCATTCAGTTCAGTTCAGTTCAGTTCAGTTCAGTCACTCAGTTATGTCTGACTCTTTGCAACCCCATGAATCGCAGCACGCCAGCCCTAACTGTCCATCACCAACTCCTGGAGTTCACTCAAACTCATGTTCATCGAGTCGGTGATACCATCAAGCTATCTCATCTTCTGTTGTCCCCTTTACCTCCTGCCCCTAATCCCTCCCAGCATCAGACTCTTTTCCAATGAGTCAACTCTTCGCATGAGGTGGCCAAAGTACTGGAGTTTCAGCTTTAGCATCATTCCTTCCAGAGAACACCAAGAACTGATCTCCTTTAGAATGGACTTGTTGGATATCCTTGCAGTTCAAGGGACTCTCAAGAGTCTTCTCCAACACCACAGTTCAAAAGCATCAATTCTTTGGCACTCAGCTTTCTTCACAGTCCAACTCTCACATCCATACATGATCACTGGAAAAAACTTAGCCTTGACTAGATGGACATTTGTTGGCAAAGTAATGTCTCTGCTTTTGAATATGCTATCTAGGTTGGTCATAACTTTTCTACCAAGGAGTAAGCGTCTTTTAATTTCATGGCTGCAGATACCATCTGCAGTGATTTTGGAGCCCCAAGAAATAAAGTCTGACACTGTTTCTCCATCTATTTCCCATGAAGTGATGGGATCAGATGCCATGATTTTCATTTTCTGAATGTTGAGCTTTAAGCCAACTTTTTCACTCTCCTCTCTCACTTTCATCAAGAGGCTTTTCAGTTCCTCTTCACTTTCTGCCATAAGGGTGGTGTCATCTGCATATCTGAGGTTATTGATATTTCTCCCAGCAATCTTGATTTCAGCTTGTGCTTCTTCCAGCGCAGCGTTTCTCATGATGTACTCTGTATAGAAGTTAAATCAGCAGGGTGACAATATACAGACTTGATGTACTCCTTTCCTGATTTGGAACCAGTCTGTTGTTCCATGTCCAGTTCTAACTGTTGCTTCCCGACCTGCATATAGGTTTCTCAAGAGGCAAGTCAGGTGGTCTGGTATTCCTATCTCTTTCAGAATTTTCCACAGTTTATTGTGATCCACACAGTCAAAGGCTTTGGCATAGTCAATAAAGCAGAAACATGTTTTTCTGGAACTCTCTTGCTTTTTCCATGATCCAGCGGATGTTGGCATTTTGATCTCTGGTTCCTTTGCCTTTTTGAAAACCAGCTTGGACATCAGGGAGTTCACGGTTCACGTATTGCTGAAGCCTGGCTTGGAGAATTTTGAACATTACTCTACTAGCATGTGAGATGAGTGCAATTGTGTGGTAGTTTGAGCATTCTTTGGCATTGCCTTTCTTTGGGATTGGGATGAAAACTGACCTTTTCCAGTCCTGGGCCACTGTTGAGTTTTCCAAATTTTCTGGCATATTGAGTGCAGCACTTTCACAGCATCATCTTTCAGGATTTGACACAGCTCCCCTGGAATTCCATCACCTCCACTAGCTTTGTTCATAGTGATGCTTTCTAAGGCCCACTTGACTTCACATTCCAGGATGTCTGGCTCTAGATGAGTGATCACACCATTGTGATTATCCAGGTCATGAAGATCTTTTTTGTACAGTTCTTCCGTGTATTCTTGCCACCTCTTCTTAATATCTTCTGCTTCTGTTAGGTCCATACCATTTCTGTCCTTTATCGAGCCCATCTTTGCATGAAATGTTCCCTTGGTATCTCTAATTTTCTTGAAGAGATCTCTAGTCTTTCCTGTTCTGTTCTTTTCCTCTATTTCTTTGCATTGACCGCTAAAGAAGGCTTTCTTATCTCTTCTTGCTATTCTTTGGAACTCCACATTCAGATGCTTATATCTTTCCTTTTCTCCTTTGCTTTTCACCTCTCTTCTTTTCACAGCTATTTGTAAGGCCTCCCCAAACAGTCATTTTGCTTTTTGCATTTCTTTTCCATGGGGATGGTCTTGATCCCTGTCTCCTGTACAATGTCACGAACCTCATTCCATAGTTCATCGGGCACTCTATCTATCAGATCTAGTCCCTTAAATCTATTTCTCACTTCCACTGTATAATCATAAGGGGTTTGATTTAGGTCATACCTGAATGGTCTAGCAGTTTTCCCTACTTTCTTCAATTTAAGTCTGAATTTGGTCATAAGGAGTTCATGGTCTGAGCCACAGTCAGCTCCTGGTCTTGTTTTTGACTCTCCAGGTGTTTCTAAATACTAGCCAATGCTGAGAGTCACTTAACTATATTATGTTACTAAGGCTGCTGTAACAAAGTACCACAAACTAGATGGCTTAAAACATGGAAGTATGTTCTCTCACATTTCTGGAGGCTAGAAGTCTGAGACAACACATGATCCCCTGAGAGTCTCTAGAGGAGGGTCCTTCCCTGCCTCTCCAAGCTCCTAGTAGCCCCAGGTGTTCCTTGGCTTGTGGCAGCATCACTGCATCTTCACATGACAATCCACCATCTGTGTGCGTTTCTGTGTCCAAATTTCCTCTTCTTATAATAGCAACAGCTATATTGGATTAGAACCCACTCTAATAGCCTTATCTTATCTTGATTACATCTGCAAAGGTCCTATATCTAATTCTAAATATGATTATCTTTACAGGTACTAGGGGTTAAGATTTCAACATATCTTTCAGGAGGATCTAATCAGGCTATAATATTGACCTTTATATAAGAACCTCAGCTTATGTTGACATGCTAAGACAGTTCTGGAGGGTAGTATAGGTGACTGCCATCTTGCATGGCTTGTCCTTCCCACATTCCCTCCCACTCACCCAAAAATAAAGCTAACTTGGAAATTAGTAGTCTCAATTTTCCCACCTAGTTTTGAGAAAACCACTCATTCTGTCCACCCTGACCTTGACACTTCTAGCCTCCAGAACCAGATGGCAGCGACAATTTTTGGCAAGCATGAATCAAAACAACAAATTAAAGCGTGCATAGTGGCTGTTACACAATGGAAACTATTAGCTATTGCTTTTGAAACTGTGGTTGCTATTTGCTCACATAATTTATGTTTGCATACGGGCAGTGTATTATCCAAGAAAAATGTCCCATATTCACCATCCTTTCCCCCTGAACCAGAGTTCTGTTTTCCAGCTCTTTGATGACCTTCTAACTTTTTCATGTATCAAATCAGCCAACCAACATGTCATGTATTACTGTGTTCTGCACTGTGCTAGGATTTTGAAAAATTAAAGAAACAGAATACATCTCCTGGCCTCAGGGGTTTACAATTTTATATGCTATGAGAACCAGGTATATCCAATTAGGGATCAAAAGAGGTTTCAAGGGGAGAGTTATTTGAGTTAAACCTTGGGGGAAAATAAGAGAGGGTTTGGTGAAAAGAGCATTCCAGACAAAAGGCTTGTATTAAGAAACATAGAAACAACAATACAAACCCAAAGAAAGCAAAGGAGAGACAATAAAAATGGAGAAAATAGTGGAAAAGTGTTACTGAAAAGAAAATGCCATGTTTGGCATTGAATAAAGACTGGGATTCACAGATTAAAATATTCTAACAAGAACTTATTGAAATAAGTCTAGCTTTCTGGAAGCAAGGAGGGATTTTTATACTTCATATTCACATTTCATGGTGAAACTTAAAATGATATGTTAGTGATCGGTCACTTGGCTTGTCTGTTAGTAAAGGATGGAGCATGAGGCAGCTGTGAAATTAACATGCACTGTAGTTTATCATGGACATTTCAAAGGCATTTGCAGCCCCAGGCTCCTCTCAGGACTTATGAAATATAAAAAGAAAAGGAAAAAAGATAAAACCCAAAAGCAATCAGAGTGGAAAGCATTTAGCTACAAAGGACCAAGAATCAGATTGATTCAGCTTTGTCTTTAGCAACTTCACTGCAGAGTAATGTACATGAGTAATGAGTATCTTGAATGCTGAAAAAACAAGCTGAGATATTCTACAAATGGATTAGTTACTTTTTAATGGGATTATAGTTACTTTAGTGTTACTGTTTGGGGCATAGACTTGGATAACTGTGCTCTCTGGAGAGGCCTTACAAATAGCTGTGAAAAGAAGAGAGGTGAAAAGCAAAGGAGAAAAGGAAAGATATAAGCATCTGAATGTGGAGTTCCAAAGAATAGCAAGGAGAGATAAGAAAGCTTTCTTCAGCGATCGATGCAAAGAAATAGAGGAAAACAACAGAACAGGAAAGACTAGTGATCTCTTCAAGGAAATTAGAGATATCAAGGGAACATTTCATGCAAAGATGGGCTCGATAAAGGACAGAAATGGTATGGACCTAACAGAAGCAGAAGATATTAAGAAAAGGTGGCATGAATACATGGAAGAACTGTACAAAAAGATCTTCAAGACCCAGATAATCATGATGATGTGATCACTCATCTAGAGCCAGACATCCTGGAATGTGAAGTCAAGTGGGCCTTAGAAAGCATCACTATGAACAAAGCTAGTGGAGGTGATGGAATTCCAGGGGAGCTGTGTCAAATCCTGAAAGATGATGCTGTGAAAGTGCTGCACTCAATATGCCAGAAAATTTGGAAAACTCAGCAGTGGCCCAGGACTGGAAAAGGTCAGTTTTCATCCCAAACCCAAAGAAAGGCAATGCCAAAGAATGCTCAAACTACCGCACATTGCACTCATCTCACATGCTAGTAAAGTAATGCTCAAAATTCTCCAAGCCAGGCTTCAGCAATACGTGAACCATGAACTCCCTGATGTCCAAGCTGGTTTTCGAAAAGGCAAAGGAACCAGATATCAAAATGCCAACATCCGCTGGATCATGTAAAAAGCAAGAGAGTTCCAGAGAAACATCTATTTCTGCTTTATTGACTATGCCAAAGCCTTTGACTGTGTGGATCACAATAAACTGTGGAAAATTCTGAAAGAGATGGGAATATAAGACCACCTAACCTGCCTCTTGAGAAATCTGTGTGCAGTTCAGGAAGCAACAGTTAGAACTGGACATGGAACAACAGACTGGTTCTAAATAGGAAAAGGAGTACGTCAAGGCTATGTACTGTCACCCTGCTTGTTTAACTTATATGTAGAGTACATCATGAGAAATGCTGGGCTAGAAGAAACACAAGCTGGAATCAAGATTGCCGGGAGAAATATCAATAACCTCAGATATGCAGATGATACCACCCTTATGGCAGAAAGTGAAGAAGAACTAAAGAGCCTCTTGATGAAAGTGAAAGAGGAGAGTGAAAAAGTTGGCCTAAAGCTCAAAATTCAGAAAACGAAGATCATGGCATCCGGTCCCATCACTCATGGGAAATAGATGGAGAAACAGTGGAAACAGTGTCAGACTTTATTTTGGGGGGCTCCAAAATCACTACAGATGGTGTCTGCAGCCATGAAATTAGAAGACGCTTACTCCTTGGAAGAAAAGTTATGACCAACCTAGATAGTATATTCAAAAGCAGACACATTACTTTGCCGTATGGTTTTTCCAGTGGTCATGTATGGATGTGAGAGTTGGACTGTGAAGAAAGCTGAGCGCCGAAGAATTGATGCTTTTGAACTGTGGTATTGGAGAAGACTCTTGAGAGTCCCTTGGACTGCAAAGAGATCCAACCAGTCTATTCTAAAGGAGATCAGCCCTGGGATTTCTTTGGAAGGAATGATGCTAAAGCTGAAACTCCAGTACTTTGGCCACCTCATGCGAAGAGCTGACTCATTGGAAAAGACTCTGATGCTGGGAGGGATTGAGGGCAGGAGGAGAAGGGGACGACCGAGGATGAGATGGCTTGATGGCATCACTGACTCGATGGACGTGAGTCTGAGTGAACTCCGGAAGATGGTGATGGACAGTTAGGGCTGGCGTGCTGCAATTCATGGGGTCGCGAAGAGTCAGACACGACTGAGCGACTGAACAGATAGTTAGTTTACAATGTGTATGTTACTTTCTGCTGTAAAACAAAGTGAATCACCTATAGGTATATATATCCCTTCATTTTTGGATTTCCTTCCTATTTAGGTCACCACAGAGAATCGAGTACAGTTCCCTGTACTATACAGTAGGTTCTCATTAGTTGCCTGTATTATGCACAGTAGTGTATATACGTCAACCTCAATCTCCCAGTCCAACCCACCCCTCCTCCTCTCTTGGTATCCATACATTTGTTCTCTAGTCTGTGTCTCTGTTTCTGCTTTGCAAATAAGTTCATCTACCATTTTTATAATTTCACATATATGTGTTCAGTTCAGTTCAGTCGCTCAATCATGTCCGACTCTTTGCAACCCCATGAACCACAGCACCCCAGGCCTCCCTGTCCATCGCCAACTCCTGGAGTCTACCCAAACCCATGTCCATTGAGTTGGTGATGCCATCCAACCATCATCCTTTGTCGTCCCCTTCTCCTCCTGCCCTCAATCTTTCCCAGCATCAGGGTCTTTTGCAATGAGTCAGCTCTTTGCATCAGGTGGCCAGAGTATTGGAGTTTCAGCTTAGTTTACAATATTACAAATGGCTCAGTTCTTGAGCATTTGCTTCTCTGCAAATTCTTGATTCTTTTCTTTTCTTGTCAGAGAAACAAATCAATAGCATACCTCAATTTGTATTTTAGAAACACATTCAAATGTTCCAATAGAATATGAAGAATACTCTGGAACTGAATTTAAGCAAAGAGTGTATATGAATTCATTCACGGTCCTCTTCCAGGTTGAAACACTTGACTCTCCAGCTTTTGAGGGCAGTGTCCTGTTGACTGCATCTGAGAGAGTGAAAAATGTGGTCTCCCAGGAGAATCCTCCATAATTATTGACTCTGTTCCACCTAAATATGCAGAACCATCTAAGTGAGCAACCAAATGTTTGCTGACATGCTCAGTATATATTGTGATTTAGGAATTTCTAATTTTAGAAGGACTAAGAGAGGAAATTGATGGAATATGATGGCACAACTTTTCTCTCCTTGAGCTTTGACAGAAACACAGAAAATGCCATCTCATTGATATGAAATAATTATTTTCTTTTCTTTGGAAAAAACATATACTTACTGTGTTACAAGATTGTGTTGAATTCTTTCTTCCTGGTTTACCTATAATCATTAATCCCTTTGACTTTGACATCCAATAAGTGATTCATAAATGACAAAAATGGAAAGCTACTTACCTAAAAACAAAGTCTAAACACCAGAAAGTGAGCCTGCCTGTGGTCAGTCCCTCAGCCACCTTTTCAGGGCTATCCATCTCTAACTCTACTCTCCAGCCTCACCAAATGGCTTATGGTTTCCAGAGTGTGCCATGTTACCTCACATCTCCATGCCAATGGTCACCAGCCTGAAATATCTTTCCCTCTCCTTCCCATTTCTTTCCCTCACTTAAGCTACCAAATTCCCATCCAAAACCACTTCAGAGTCACCTCCCTACCTAGTTTTGCTAACATGGAAAACCTAATGATTTTATTTTCTTGTCAGAGAAGAAATTAATAGCATAGTATTGTTCATATTTTAAAACTACATCCAAATGTTACAATAGAATATAAATACTCTGAAAGTGAAAGTGAAGTTGCTCAGTCATATTCGACTCTGTGACCCCATAGACTGTAGTCCACCAGGCTCCTCTGCCCATGGAATCCTCCAGGCAAGAATATTGGAGTGGGTTGCCATTTCCTTCTCCAGGGGATCTTCCCGACCCAGGGATCGAACCCAGGTCTCCCACATTGCAGGCACATGCTTTAACCTCTGAGCCATCAGGGAAGCCCCAACCAAACTCAAAACTGGGCTCTCTCGGGGAACGAAGAAAGATGGTGGAGGAATAGGATGGGGAGAACACTTTCTCCCTCACTACTTCATCAAAAGAACATTTCAACGCTGAGTAAATTTCACAAAACAACTTCTGACTGCTGGCAGAGGACATCAGGCATCCAGCAAAGCAGATCATTGGCTTCAAAACCAGCACTCCAGAGAGAGGAAATCCAGCTCCACCCATCAGAACTTCAACACAAGCCTCCCTAATCAAGAAACTTCGACAAGTCACTGATATAACCCCAAACACAGAGAGGAAGCTCTATAATAAACAGAATTCCACAAATTCCCAGAATATAGAAAAGCCACCCCAAAACGCAGTAATATAACCAAGATGAAGAGACAGAGGAATACCCAGCAGGTAAAGGAACAGGAGACATGCCCACCAAACCAAACAAAAGAGGAAGAGATAGGAAATCTACCTGAGAAAGAATTCCGAATGCTGATAGTGAAAATGATCCAAAATCTTGAAATCAAAATGGAATCACAGATAAATAGCCTGGGGTCAAGGTTTGAGAAGATGCAAGAAAGGCTTAACAAGGACCTAGAAGAAATAAAAAAGAGCCAACATATAATGAATAATGCAATAAATGAGATCAGAAACACTCTGGAGGCTACAAACAGTACAATATAGGAGGCAGAAGATAGGATTAGTGAAATAGAAGATAGAATGGTAGAAATAAATGAATCAGCGAGGGATAAAGAAAGACAAATTAAAATAAATGAGGACAACCTCAGAGACCTCCAAGACAATATGAAACGCTCCAACATTAGAATTGTAGGAGTCCCAGAAGAAGAAGACAAAAAGAAAGACCATGAGAAAATACTTGAGGAGATAATAGTTGAAAACTTCCCTAAAATAGGGAAGGAAATAATCACCAAAGTCCAAGAAACCCAGAGAGTGCCAAACACGATAAACCCAAGACGGAACACCCCAAGACATATACTAATCAAACTAACAAAGACCAAACACAAAGAACAAATATTAAAAGCAGCAAGGGAAAAACAACAAATAACACACAAGGGGATCCCCATAAGAATAACTGCAGATCTTTCAATAGAAACTCTTCAGGCCAGGAGGGAATGGCAAGACATACTTAAAGTGATGATAATAACCTTCAGCCAAGACTACTGTACCCAGCAAGGATCTCATTCAAATATGAAGGAGAAATCAAAAGCTTTACAGACAAGCAAAAGCTGAGAGAATTCAGCACCACCAAACCAGCTCTCCAACAAATACTAAAGGATAGACTTTAGACAGGAAACACAAAAAGGACGTATAAACCCGAACCAAAACAATAAAGTAAATGGCAACAGGAGCATACTTATCAATAATTACCTTAAACATAAATGGGTTGAATGCCCCAACCAAAAGGCAAAGACTGGCTGAATGGATACAAAAACAAGACCCCTATATATGCTGCCTACAAGAGACCCACCTCAAAACAAGGGACACATACAGACTGAAAGTGAAGGGCTGGAAAAAGATATTCCATGCAAATAAAGACCAAAAGAAAGCAGGAGTAGCAAAACTCATATCCGATAAAATAGACTTTAAAACAAAGGCTGTGAAAAGGGACAAAGAAGGCCACTACATAATGATTAAAGGATCGATCCAAGAAGAAGATATAACAATTATAAATATATATGCACCCAACATAGGAGCACCGCAATATGTAAGACAAATGCTAACAAGCATGAAAGGGGAAATTAATAATAACACAATAATAGTGGGAGACTTTAATACCCCTCTCACACCTATGGACAGATCAACTAAACAGAAAATTAACAAAGAAACACAAACTTTAAACGATACAATAGACCAGTTAGACCTAATTGATATCTATAGAATATTTCACCCCAAAACAATGAATTTCACCTTTTACTCATGTGCACACAGAACCTTTTCTAGGATAGATCACATCCTGGGTCATAAATCTAACCTTGATAAATTCAAAAAAAATCGAAATTATTCCAAGCATCTTCTCTGACCATAATGCACTAAGGTTAGATCTCAATTACAGAAGAAAAGCTATTAAAAATTCCAACAATTTGAGGCTGAACAACACCCTTCTGAATAATCAACAAATCACAGAAGAAATCAAAAAAGAAATCAAAATATGCATCAAAACGAATGAAAATGAAAACACAACTACACAGAACCTGTGGGACACTATAAAAGCAGTCCTAAGAGGAAAGTTCATAGCAATACAGGCATACCTCAAGAAACAAGAAAGAAGCCAAATAAATAACCTAACTCTACACCTAAAGCAACTAGAAAAGGAAGAAATAGAGAACCCCAGAGTTAGTAGAAGGAAAGAAATCCTAAAAATTAGGGCAGAAATAAATGCAAAAGAAACAAAAGAGACCATAGCAAAAATCAACAAAGCAAAAAGCTGGTTCTTTGAGAGGATAAGTAAAATTGAGAAACCACTAGCCAGACTCATCAAGAAACAAAGAGAAAAAAATCAAATCTATAAAATTAGAAATGAAAATGGAGAGATCACGACAGACAACTCAGAAATACAAAGAATCATAAGAGACTACTATCAGCAATTATATGCCAATAAAATGGACAACTTGGAAGAAATGGACAAATTCTTAGAAAAGTACAACTTTCCAAAACTGAACCAGGAAGAAATAGGAAATCTTAACAGACCCATCACAAGCATGGAAATTGAAACTGTAATCAGAAATCTTCCAGCAAACAAAAGACCAGGTCCAGACAGCTTCACAGCTGAATTCTACCAAAAATTTCGAGAAGAGCTAACATCTATCTTACTGAAACTATTCCAGAAAATTGCAGAGGAAAGTAAACTTCCAAACTCATTCTATGAGGCCACCATCACCTTAATACCAAAACCTGACAAAGACACCACAAAAAAAGAAAACTACAGGCCAATATCACTGATGAACATAGATGCAAAAATCTTCAACAAAATCCTAGCAATCAGAATCCAGCAACACATTAAAAAGATCATACACCATGACCAAGTGGGCTTTATCCCAGGGATGCAAGGATTCTTCAATATTCCCAAGTCAATCAATGTAATTCATCACATTAACAAACTGAGAAATAAAAATCATATGATTATCTCAATAGATGCAGAAAAAGCCTTTGACAAAATTCAACATCCATTTATGATAAAAACTCTCCAGAAAGCAGGAATAGAAGGAACATACCTCAACATAATAAAAGCTACATATGACAAACCCACAGCTAACATTATCCTCAATGGTGAAAAATTGAAACCATTTCCCCTAAAGTCAGGAACAAGACAAGGGTGTCCACTTTCACCACTACTATTCAATATCGTACTGGAAGTTTTGGCCACAGCAATCAGAGCAGAAAAAGAAATAAAAGGAATCCAAATTGGAAAAGAAGAAGTAAAACTCTCACTGTTCGCAGACGACATGATCCTCTACCTAGAAAATCCTAAAGACTCGACCAGAAAACTACTAGAGCTAATCAACGAATATAGTAAAGTTGCAGGATATAAAATCAACACTCAGAAATCCCTTGCATTCCTATACACGAATAATGAGAAAGTAGAAAAAGAAGTCAAGGAAACAATTCCATTCACCATTGCAACGAAAAGAATAAAATACTTAGGGATATACCTACCTAAAGAAACTAAAGACCTATATATCGAAAACTATAAAACACTGATGAAAGAAATCAAAGAGGACACTAATAGATGGAGAAATTTACCATGCTCATGGGTCGGAAGAGTCAATATAGTGAAAATGAGTATACTACCCAAAGCAATCTACAGATTCAATGCAATTCCTATCAAGCTACCAGCAGTATTTTTCACAGAACTAGATCAAATAATCTCAAGATTTGTATGGAATTACAAAAAACCTCGAATAGCCAAAGCAATCTTGAGAAAGAAGAATGGAACTGGAGGAATCAACCTTCCTGACTTCAGGCTCTACTACAAAGCCATAGTCATTAAGACAGTATGGTACTGGCACAAAGACAGAAGTATAGATCAATGGAACAAAATAGAAAGCCCTGAGATAAACCCACACACATATGGACACCTTAACTTCTACAAAGGAGGCAAGAATATACAATGGAGTAAAGACAGTCTCTTTAACAGGTGGTGCTGGGAAAACTGGTCAACCACTTGTAAAAGAATGAAACTAGACCTCTTTCTAAATGGATTAAAGATCTAAATGTAAGACCAGAAACTATTAAACTCCTAGAGGAAAACATAGGCAAAACACTCTCCGACATAAATCACAGCAGGATTCTCTATGATCCACCTCCCAGTATACTGGAAATAAAAGCAAAAATAAACAAATGGGATCTAGTTAAAATTAAAAGCTTCTGCACAACAAAGGAAACTATAAGCAAGGTGAAAAGACAGCCTTCTGAATGGGAGAAAACAATAGCAAATGAAACAACTGACAAACAACTAATCTCAAAGATATACAAGCAACTTATGCAGGTCAACTCCAGAAAAATAAACGAACCAATCAAAAAATGGGCAAAAGAACTAAATAGGCATTTCTCCAAAGAAAACATACGGATGGCTAACAAACACATGAAAAGATGCTCAACATCACTTATTATCAGAGAAATGCAAATCAAGACCACAATGAGGTACCATTTCACACCAGTCAGAATGGCTGCGATCCAAAAGTCTACAAGCAATAAATGCTGGAGAGGATGTGGAGAAAAGGGAACCCTCTTACACTGCTGGTGGGAATGCAAACTAGTACAGCCACTATGGAAAACAGTGTGGAGATTCCTTAAAAAATTGCAAATAGCATTGCCTTATGACCCAGCAATCCCACTGCTGGGCATACACACTGAGGAAACCAGAATTGAAAGAGACACATGTACCCCAATGTTCATTGCAGCATTGTTTATAATAGCCAGGACATGGAAGCAACCTAGATGTCCATCAGCAGATGACTGGATAAGAAAGCTGTGGTACATATACACAATGGAGTACTACTCAGCCCTTAAAAAGAATAAATTTGACTCAGTTCTACTGAGATGGATGCAATTGGAGCCGATTATACAGAGTGAAGTAAGCCAGAAAGAAAAACACCAATACAGTATACTGACACATATATATGGAATTTAGAAAGATAGTAATGATGACCCTCTATGTGAGACAACAAAAGAGACACAGAGGTATAGAACGGACTTTTGGACTCTGAGGGAGAGGGAAAGGGTGGGATGGTTTGGGAGAATGGCATTGAAACATGTATACTATCTTGTAAGAAACGAAGCGCCAGTCTATGTTCAATACAGGATACAGGATGCATGGGGCTGGTGCACGGGATGATTCAGGGAGATGATATGGGGTGGGAGGTGGGAGGGGGCTTCGGCATTGGGAGATCATGGACACCTGTGGCTGATTCATGTCAGTGTTTGGCAAAACAAATACAGTATTGTAATGTAGAATAAAGTATCAAAAAAATGAAAAAAAAACTGGGCTCTCTCTGCTCAGGGCCACTGGGGCTCAGACCAGTAGCTACTGTGTTGTGCAGTGGACACAAATGTGTAGTGGCTGCTAAGTTTTGGAAAGCTACCATGAGAATTTATAGGGAGATAAATAATTCACTGTCTGGGACTCAGAAGCTTAGCTGGGTCTGCCATTGGAAGAAACCATAGGAGAGAAAAACAATTTTTAACTCTAAATATCAGGTCTTTCTTAGGAATATTTTTTAAAAGCAATGCATGCCTGGCCAACATGGAATTCATGAGCCTGGAGTCCATCTGATATGGAAATGACTGCAGTTTCATGGACTAGTATCTGTTTTCCAGATGAAACTAGGGTGAGTGATTTGAGAAGTGGAGGGATTGATGAGTGATAATGACAGTTCCCATGTTCCCTATGACTTCTTTGGAGGAAAGCACAAAGCACCAAAGCATCATGGCACTAGGACATTTCCCAGAAAGGGCAGTAGAAGAAAGAGCAAGACACTTTCTGCGCCAATCAATTTCAAAAGCCAAAGTGAGCTCTTAGAACGGGTGGTCCACACTTGGCAGAGAAGTCAAGATTTTAAGCAGAAAGATGGCTTCCTGGGACTCTTGCTCCTGGGGGACTTGTGTCCAAAGCCTCCCTGGCATGTAGCATGAGAAAAGCTCAAAGCTGAGGGTTTTGCTCTTGTTCTAGATTTTTGCCTAAAATCAAACTCAGAAAATTCATACCATGATAGAGAATGAAAATTTATCACTTTAGTTTTAGTACAAATATTCAGAGCATTTTCTCCAGCTTTTTATCTCAAAAGTTCAGACTTAGAATTTGATAGACAATGAACATTCTTATACCACTTTCCCAGAATCACCATTTGTAATCATTTAATCACATTTGCTTGCCATTTTCTTTACTAAAATTAATTGAAAGTAAGTTGCACACTACCCCCTACCCTGGGAGTGCATGCTGCCAGCCACCTCTGCCAAGAGATCCACAAATGGGATCCAACTTTTGCCCCCATCCTCCTGGAAGCATGCACATGGGCCATGCACCTGCATACCCACTACCAAAGGGATAACAGCCAGCACACACTGAGGAAAGAAACAGCAAGCATCCAAACCAAAAACAACCTTCACATCAAAAAAACATCAAGCCCACAGAAGCTATGCTTGCACACTCCAGCATACAAATAGCCCTCCAATACTACAGTAGATACTTGTTTCTCCTAAACTCACAGAGCAGGAGAAATATAAGCAAAATGAAAAAGTAGAGGGATAACTCTCAGTTAAAAGACCAAGAGAATTTCCATGAAGGAGCAAACAATGAAGCACATCTCTTCATCTATTAGATTCCCAAAATCAAAAGAAGAGAACACAAGCATAAAATAAAATAAAATTATCAAATCACAAAAGGGAAAACAAAAGAAACAGGAAAGAACAAGGAAAAATGCAGAAATGCAGATTACTTAACTAGAAACTGTAAGGATGAGCCAGGAAAACCTAAAAATTTATTTCCCAAGATAAAAGCTGAGCTCAAAGCAATGAATAGCAGAATGAATAGTGCAAAAGAAAGAATAAGTGACCTGAAAGATAGGAAAATGGAAATTACTCAATCAAAACATCTGAAAGAAATCTACATTTTAAAAACAGAGGCAATATATTACTAAAAGACATATGGGACAAAATAAAGCAGGCCAATCTGTTCATAATAGGGATTCCAGAAGGAAAAGAAAGAGAAAGGGGGATTGGATGCAAGAAAAGAAATCTATTTGTGAATACAATGATAAACACAAGGAACAGAAAAAGGATAAATATAAAGATGTTAATTAAAAAGGGACATCAAAATAATAAAAGGTGGGGAAGGAGACTAAGAAAATGAAGATTCTTTCCTTTTCTTTCTTTTAGAATGCATTTGAGCCTACATGACTATCAATCTAAAACAAGCAGATAAAGAAAGAGGTTAACATACTTGAAAAACAAGGCAGCCAGAAATAAAAAAACATTAAATAGATTCCCCAAACCAAAAAGAAGAGAACACAAGCATAAAATAAAATAAAATAAAATAATCAAATCACAAAAGGGAAAACAGAAACAGGAAGGAACAAGGAAAAGGCAAAAAAATAAACCAGTAAACAAGGTTTGAAATGGCAATAAATACATATGTTTCAATAATTACCTCAGATGTCAATGGACTGAATGCTCCAATCAAAAGATATAGAATGGCAGACTAGACAGAAAAACAAGAGCCTACAGTATGCTCCTTATAAGAGATCTACTTTAGGGCAAAGGATACACATAGGTTGAAAGTGAGGGGATGGAAAAAAAGATATTTCAGGCAAATGCAAATAACAAGAAAGCAGGAGTTTCTATACTCATGTCAGATAAAATAGGACTTCAAGGACTATAGAGAAAGATAAAGGACACTGACTGCGTGCTCAGTCACTTCAGTCGTGTCCAGCTCTGTGCTTGACGCTATGGACTGTAGCCTGCCAGGCTCCTCTGTCCATAGGATTCTCCAGGCAAAAGTACTGGAGTGGGTTGCCATGTCCTCCTCCAGGGGAGCTTCCTGACCGACCCAGGGACTGAACCCACATCTCCTGCATATCCTACATTAGAGGCAATTTCTTTACTGCAGAGCCACTGAGAGAAAGATAATGATAAGAATATCAACATAAAAAGAGGATGTTACACTCATTAACTTATTTGCACCTAATATAGGAGCATCCAAATACATAAAATAAATACTAAAAGACATAAAGTGAAAAAACAATGGGAATACAATAATAGTTCCATTCATTCACCCAGTTGTGTCACTCAGACTCAATAATACTAGGAGACTATAATACCCCACTAATATCAATGGACAGATCTTCCAGACAGAGAATCCATAAGGCAACAGAGATCTTAAATGATACAATAGAACAGTTAGACTTAATTGATATTTTCAGGACATTACATCAAAAAAAAAAAAAAAAAAACTCCACAGAATACACATTCATTTCAAGTGCACATGCACATTCCCTAGGATTGATCACGTACTTGGGCACAAAAGTCATTTCAGCAAACTTAAGAGTATAAAAATTATTTTAAGCATTTTCTCTGACCACAGAGGCATGAAATTAGAAATCAATCATAGTAAAAGAAATGGGGAGGGGAAAAAGCAATGACTACATGGAAACCAAACAAATAAAAACCCAATGTGTCAACAAGGAAATTAAAAAGTTCTTTGAGACAAACGACAGTGAAAACACACAACTATACAAAATTTATGTGATGCAGCAAAACCATTTCTTAGAGGAAAGTTCATAGCAATACAGGCTTTCATAAAAAAAAAAAAGAAAAGAAAGAAAACTCTTAAGTAAACAATATTTATTTCATTTGGCTCCAAAATCACTGCAGATAAAGACTGCAGCCATGAAATTAAAAGATTTGTTTCTTGGAAATAAAGCTATGACAAAACTAGATAGCATATTAAAAAGCAGAGATGTTTTGCTGACAAAGGTCTGTCTAGTTAAAGCTATGGTTTTCCAGTAGTCATGTATGGATATGAGAGTTGGACTATAAAGAACACTGAGTGGCAAAGAACTGATGCTTTTGAATTGCGGTGCTAGAGAACACACTTGAAAGGCTCTTGGACTGCAAAAAGAGATCAAACCAGTTAATTCTAAAGGAAATCAACCCTGAATAGTCTTGGAAGGACTGATACTAAAGCTCCAATACTTTGGTCACCTGATGCAAAGAGTTGACTCATTGGAAAAGACCCTGTTGCTGGGAAAGACTGAGGGCAAGAGGAGAAGGGGTTGACAGAGAATAAGATGGTTGTATGGCATCACCAACTCAATGGATGTAAGTTTGAGCAAACTTCAGGAGACAATGAAGGAATGGAAAGCCTGGCATGCTGCAGGTCATGAAGTCACAAAGAATCAGGCATGACTCAGTGACTGAACAACAACAACCAACAACCTACCCTACCATCTAAAAGAATTAGAAAAAGAAGAGCAAACAAAACCTAAAGAGATACAGAAATAATAAAGATCAGGGAGCAAATAAATAAAACAGTTTAAAAAATAATAGAAAAATAAAAAAATAAAACCAAGAGCTAATTCTTTGAAAAGTAAGCAAAACTGATGAACAGCTGGCCAGGCTCACCAAGAAGAAAACAAACAGAACTCAAATAAGAAAATAAGAAATGAAAAAGGAGAAACTCAACTGATATCACAGAAATACAAAAACCATAGGAGAATGCTATGAACAATTATATGCCAACAAACTTGACAACCTAGCAGAAATGGACAACTTTCTAGAAACATCAGTTCAGTTCAGTCACTCAGTCATGTCTGACTCTTTGCGACTCCATGAATCACAACTTGCCAAGCCTCCCTGTCCATCACCAACTCCCGGAGTTCACTCAAACTCATGTCCATCAAGTTGGTGATGCCATCCTGCCATCTCATCTTCTATCATCCCCTTTTCCTCCTGCCCCCAATCCCTCCTAGCATCAGGGTCTTTTCCAATGAGTCAGCTCTTTGCATGAGGTGGCCAAAGTATTGGAGTTTCAGCCTCAGCATCATTCCTTCCCATGAGCACCCAGGACCGATCTCCTTTAGAATGGACTGGTTGGATCTCCTTGCAGTTCAAGGGACTCTCAAGAGTCTTCTCCAACACCACAATTCAAAAGCATCAATTCCTCAGCGCTCAGCTTTCTTCACAGTCCAACCTCACATCCATACATGACCACTGGAAAAACCATAGCCTTGACTAGATGGACCTTTGTTGGCAAAGTAATGTCTCTGCTTTTCAATATGCTATCTAGGTTGGTCATAACTTTCCTTCCAAGGACTAAGAGTCTTTTAATTTCATGGCTGCAGATACCATCTGCAGTGATTTTGGAGCCCCCAAAGAAAGTCAGCCACTATATCCACTGTTTCCCCATCTATTTCCCATGAAGTGATGGGACCAGATGCCATGATCTTCGTTTTCTGAATGTTGAGCTTTAAGCCAACTTTTTCACTCTCCTCTTTCACTTTCATCAAGAGGCTTTTTAGTTTCCTCTTCACTTTCTGCCGTAAGGGTAGTGTCATCTATACAGCCCACTAAAACAGAAACAAGAAGAAACAGATGATTTGAACAGACTGATCACTGGAAGTTAAATAGAATCTACAATGAAATTTTTTTTAAAACTCCCTGAAAACAAAAGTCCAGAATCAGATGCCATTACAGGCAAATTCTACCAAACATACAAAGAACTTATACCAATTTTTTTTCAAAATCTTCCAAAATATTGAAGAGGAGCAAACACTTCTAAAAACATTCTATGAAGCCATCAATACCCTAATACCAAGACCAGATAAAGATACCATCAAAAAGAAAGTGACAGGCCAGTATCTTTGATGAATATAGATGCAAAAATTATCAACAAGATAGTAGCAAACTGAAACCAACACACATAGAAAGATCACACACACCACGACCTTCGACCTTGTGGGATTTACCTCAAGTTCACAAGGATGGTTCAACATTCACAAACCAATGTAATATATTAATACCACATTAACAAAATAAAAGTAAAAAAAAAAAAACACAAAATCTTCTCAATGCAGAAAACCATTTGTCAAAATTTAACATCCATTCAAGATTTTAAAAAACTCTTTTCCCACAGTGGGAATAGACAGAATATATCTCAACATAATAAAAGGCAGTTATGGCAAATTCACAGCCAACATAACACTGAACAGTGAAAAGCTAAAAGCCTTCTTGCTAAAATCTGAAACAAGACAAGGATGCCCACTCTCACTACTTCTATTCAACATTGGAATCAGAATAGGGAAAAGAAATAATATGTATCCATATGGGAAGAGAAGAGGTAAAACTGCCACTATATGCAGATGACATGATACTACATATATAAAGAAGACCCGAAGGACTCCACACAAAAACTACTAGATCTAATAAGTGAATTCAGCAAAGTATCAGGATACAAGATTAACACTCAAAAATCAATTGCATTTCTTTACAATCACAATGAGATATCAGAAAAGAAATAATCAAATAATATCTTTTAAGATAGCACCAAAAAGTAAATACCAAGGAAGTTGGAATAAGTCTCTTAAGGAGGTGAAAGACTTATACACTAAGAACTGTATAAAATTAATAAAGGAAATTAAAGAAGATTCAAAAATATGGATAGATAGTTCATGCTGTTGGATTGGAAGAATTAATATTGTTAAAATGGCAATACCACCCAAAGCAATCTACAGATTTAATGCAATCTCTATCAAAATGACAGTGACATTTTTTCACAGAACTAGAAAAATGATCCAAAAATTTATATGGAACCATAGAAGACCCAGATTTGCTAAAACAATCCTGAGGGGAAAAAATAAAGGAGGCATAACTCTCTCAGACTTCACAAAATATTACAAAGCTACAGTAATCAAAATAGTGTGGTATTCATCATATCAAAAGAATAATACACCTAGGAATAAACCTACATAAGGAGACAAACGTCCTATGTTCCAAAAACTATAAGATGCTGATGAAAAGTAATCAAAGATACAAACAGATGGAAAGATATATCTTGTTTGTGGATTGGAAGAATCAATACTGTGAAAATGACTGTACTACCCAAAGCAGAGGAAGCAGAGATCAAATTGCCAACATACGCTGGATTATGGAAAAAGCAAGAGAGTTCCAGAAAAAACATCTACTTCTGCTTTATTGCCTATGCCAAAGCCTTTGACTGTGTGGATCACAACAAACTGTGGAAAATTCTGAAAGAGATGGGAATACCAGACCACCTGACTTGCCTCTTGAGAAACTTATATGCAGGTCAGGAAGCAACAGTTAGAACTGGGCATGGAACAACAGACTGGTTCCAAATAGGAAAAGGAATAGGTCAAGGCTGTCTATTGTCACCCTGCTTATTTAACTTCTATGCAGAGTACATCATGAGAAATGCTGGGCTGGAAGAAGCACAAGCTGGAATCAAGATTGCTGGGAGAAATATCAATCACCTCAGATATGCAGATGACACCACCCTTATGGCAGAAAGTGAGGGAGGAACTAAAGGGCCTCTGGATGAAAGTGAAAGAGGAGAGTGAAAAAGTTGGCTTAAAGCTCAACATACTAAGATCATGGCATCTGGTCCCATCACTCCATGGGAAATAGATGGGGAAACAGTGGAAACAGTGGCTGACTTTATGTTTGGGCTCCAAAATCACTGCAGATGGTGATTGCAGCCATGAAATTAAAAGACACTTACTCCTTGGAAAGAAAGTTATGACCAACCTAGACAGCATATTGAAAAGCAGAGACATTACTTTGCCAACAAAGGTCCGTCTAGTAAAGGCTACGGTTTTTCCAGTAGTAGTGTATGCATGTGAGAGTTGGACTATAAAGAAAGCGAAGCACAGAAGAATTGATGCTTTTGAATTGTGGTGTTGGGAAGACTCTTGAGAGTCCCTTGGACTGCAAGGAGATCCATCCAGTCCATCCTAAAGGAGATCAGTCCTTTAGGACTGATGTTGAAGGACTGATGTTGAAGCTGAAACATTGGTAGGACTGATGTTGAAGCTGAAACTCCAATACTTTTGCCACCTGATGTGAAGAGCTGACTCATCTGAAAAGACCCTGATGCTGGGAAAGATTGAATGCAGGAGGAGAAGGAGATGACAGAGGATGAGATGGTTGGATGGCATCACCGACTCAATGGACATGAGTTTTGGTACACTCTGGGAGTTGGTGTTGGACAGGGAGGCCTGGAGTGCTGTGGTTCATGGTATAGCAAAGAGTCAGACACAACTGAGCAACTGAACTGAACTGAACTCAACTTAAACTCAAAAGCTTTTACACAGAAAAGGAACAATAAAGCAAACAAAAAGACAACCCACAGATTGGAAGAAAATACTTGAAAATAACGTGACAAATAAGGGATTTGTTTTCAAAATTTACAAACAGCTCATGACACTTAATAGCATTGAAAAAAACAACCCATTCAAAAAATGGGCAGAAGACCCTAAACAGATATTTCTCCAAAGAAGACATATAGATGACCAAGAGACACATGAAGAAAATGTTCAACACTGCTAATTATTAGAGAAATGCAAATCAAAACTCTGACATAAATTATACCAATGTTTTCTTAAGTCAATCTTCTAAGACAACAGAAATAAAAGCAAAAATAAACAAATTGGACCTAATCACAAGGTTTTGCACAGCAAAGGAAACCATTTTTTCCCTTTTGTTTCTTTTTATTCTCTTTTCTTTTTAAACTTTTTTATTTTACTTATTTATTTATTTTTACAGGAAACCATTTTTAAACACCAAAAATACAACCAATGGAATGGGAGAACATATTTTGCAAATGATGCCTTAGACAAGGGCTGCATCTCCAAAATATACAAACAGCACTGACAATTCAACAACAACAGAAACCAAACAACTCAATCAAAAAACGAGTTGAAGACAAGAGTAGACATTTTTTCAAAGAAGACATTCAGATAGATGGTCAGTAGGTTTATGAAAGATGCTCAACATACTCTAATTACTAGAAATATGCAAATCAAAACTACATCACACTGTTCAGAATGGCTATCCTCAGGAAATCTACAAATAACAAATGCAGAAAAGGGGGGGGAAAGGGTGCCCTCTTACAGTGTTTTTAGGAATGTAAGTTGATGCAGTCACTATCGGAAACAATATGGCGATTCCTCAGAAAACTAAAAATAGAATTACCATATGATTCAGTATTTCCACTCCTGGACATATACCTGGACAAAACTATAATTCAAAAGATACATACACCCCTAAGTTCAAAGTTCATAGCAACATTATTCACAATAACCAAAACGTGGAAACAATCTAAATGTCCAACAACAGATAAATGGATAAGGAAGATGTGGTCCATATAATAATGTCATTCACAGTAGCACTGATACAACTAGACTTTATCATACTAAATGAAGTAAGCCAGAAATAGAAAGACATATATTCACTTATATGTGGAATATAAAATATGGTGCAAATAAACTTATCTACAAAAAGAAACAGACTCACAGACACAGGAACAGACTTTCCCCAGCGGGACAGGGATGGAGGGAAGAAAGATTTGGGAGTTCGGGATTAGCAAATGTAAACTATTATACATAGGATGGATAAACAACTAGGTCCTATTGTATAGCACAGGGGACTGTATTTAATATCCTATAATGAATCATAATGGAAAGAGATGTGGGTCAGCAGTGGCTTGCCACGGAGATGGGGGGTTCTGGCAGCAGCAGTCCTGGGAGGGGCCCCTTGAGCATAAACCCTCTTGAAGCTCCTCCTATAGAGCCCGAGACCAGGGTCACCCCAGGCCAAAAGACTAACAGGGAGGGAGCACAGATCCATTCATCAGGAAACAATTTGACTGAAATTTTACTGAGCACAGCCCTGCCCACCAGAGAAAAACCCAGTTTTTCCCATGCCACTTCATCCCATCAGGAAGCTTAGCCTCATTCCCCACAGGCAGACAGAAGCAGCAAGAATTAAAATCCCACAGCCTCTGAAATGAAAACCACATTCACAGAAAGTTGATCAAAATGAAAAGGCAGCGGACTATGTCCCAGAAGAAGAACAAGATAAAACCCCAGAAAAACAAATAAATGAAGTGCAGATAGGCAGAATAACGGATAAATGACCTGGAAGAGTGAATGGTGGGAATCACTGCCACAAAACAGAATAAAGAAAAAGAATTTAAAGAAATAAAAACAGCCTAAAAGATCTTCGGGACAACATTAACTATACCAACATTCACATTACAGGAGTCACAGAAGGAGAAGAGAGACAGGACCTGAGAAAATATTTGAAGAAATAATAGAGGAATACTTCCCTAACATGGGAAAGGAAATAGTCAATCAAGTCTGGGAAGTGCAGAGAGTCCAGGCAGAATAAACCCAAGGAGTAACATACCAAGACACATAGTAATCAAACTGACAAAAATTAAGACAAAGATAGCCTCTATGTCTGTTCCTCCATTGCTGCCTGTAAGTAAATTAAAATTCTGTAAAGCAATTATTCTTCAAATATAAAATATTAAAAGCAACAAGTGAAAAATCTGCTTTATTGACTACACCAAAGCCTTTGACTGTGAGGATCACAATAAACTGTGGAAAATTCTGAAAGAGATGGGAATACCAGAACACCTTACCTGCCTCTTGAGAAATCTGTATGCAGGTCAGGAAGCAACAGTTAGAACTGGATATGGAACAACAAACTGGTTCCAAATAGGAAAAGGAGTATGTCAAGGCTGTCTGTCTATTGTCACCTTGCTTATTTAACTTATAAGCAGAGTACATCATGAGAAACGCTGGGCTGGAAGAAGCACAAGCTGGAATCAAGTTTGCTGGGAGAAATATCAATAACCTCAGATATGCAGATGATACCACCCTTATGGCAGAAAGTGAAGAGGAACTAAAAAGCCTCTGGATGAAAGTGAAAGAGGAGAGTGAAAAAGTTGGCTTAAAGCTCAACATTCAGAAAAGGAAGATCATGGCATGTGGTCCCATCACTTCATGGGAAATAGATGGGGAAACAGTGGAAACAGTGTCAGACTTTATTTTGGGGGGCTCCAAAATCACTGCAGATGGTGACTGCAGCCATGAAATTAACAGATGCTTAATCCTTGGAAGAAAAGTTATGACCAACCTAGATAGTGTACTCAAAAGCAGAGGCATTACTTTGCCAACAAAGGTCCATCTAGTCAAGGCTATGGTTTTTCCTGTGGTCATGTATGGATGTCAGAGGTGGACTGTGAAGAAGGCTGAGCGCTGAAGAATTGATGCTTATGAACTGTGGTGTTGGAGAAGACTCTTGAGAGTCCCTTGGACTGCAAGGAGATCCAACCAGTCCATTCTGAAGGAGATCAACCCTGGGATTTCTTTGGAAGAAATGATGCTAAAGCTGAAACTCCAGTACTTTGGCCACCTCGTGAGAAGAGTTGGCTCACTGGAAAAGACTCTGATGCTGGGAGGGATTGAGGGCAGGAGGAGAAGGGGACGACAGAGGATGAGATGGCTGGATGGCATCACTGACTCAATGGACGTGAGTCTGGGTGAACTCTGAGAGATGGTGATGAACAGGGAAGCCTGGTGTGCTGCGATTCATGAGGTTGCAAAGAGTCGGACACGACTGAGCAACTGAACTGAACTGAACTGAACATACAAGCATACTCCCAGAAGGTTATCAGCTGACTTCTCTGCTCTACAAGCCAGAAGGGAATGGCACAATATAAAGTGATAAAAAGGAAAAACCTACAACCAAGAATACTCTACCCGGTAAGACTCCAGTTCATATTTGACAGAGAAATCAAAAGCCTTCCAGACAAGCAAAAGTTAAGAGAATTCAGCAACACCAATCCAGCTTTATAAAAAAATGCTAACAGAATTTCTCTAGGCAGAAAACACCAGAGAAGACAATGGCACCCCACTCCAGTATCTTGCCTGGAAAATCCCATGGATGGCTGCAGTCCATGGGGTTGCTAAGAGTTGGACACGACTGAGCAACTTCACTTTCACTGTTCACTTTCATGCATTGGAGAAGGAAATGGCAACCCACTCCAGCGTTCTTGCCTGGAGAATCCCAGGAACGGGAAAGCCTGGTGGGCTGCTGTCTATGGGGTTGCACAGAGTCAGACACGACTGAAGAGACTTAGCAGCAGCAGCAGGCAGAAAACACACAAGAAGGAAAAGATCTACAAAAAATAAACCCAAAACAATTAAGAAAATGGTAATAGGATCATACATATCAATAATTACCTTAAATGTAAACAGATTGAATACATCATCCAAAAGACATAGACTGACTGGGTGGATACAAAAACAAGACAAGAGACCCACCTCAGACGTAGAGACACTTACAAACTGAAAGTAAGGGAATGGGGAGACAAACGAACTTAAAAAACATAAAGAGATTCACAGTCTTAGAGAATGAACTTATGGTTGCCGGCGGGGAAGGACGAAGGGAAGCAATAGTTGGGGAGTTTTGAATGGACACATATACATTGCTATGCTTAAAATGTATAACCAGTAAGGACCTATTGTATGGTATATAGCAGATGGAACTCTGCTCAGTATTATGTGGCAGCCTGGATGGGAGAGGAGTTTGGGAGAATGGATATATGAATATGTATGGCTGAATTCCTTCACCATTCACCTGAAGCTATCACAACATTGTTAATCAGCTATACCTCAATACAAAATAAGTGTTTTTAAAAAAAAACAAGAATGTCTATATGTGTATAACTGAGTCACTTTGCCATATAGCAGAGATTGGCACAACACTGTAAATCAACTACACTTCAATTTAAAAATACAATTAAAAAGAAAGTTTCACACATCATGACAGTTAACATTGAGATATTTAAGTATGTGTCTTCTAAGAGTATTCTCCTACACAGCCACAATATGATCAGCACATCTTAGAAAGTTAATATCAATGAAATAATACCAAACATACAGATTATACTCAAATTTTTCCAGATCATTCCAATAATATCCTTATATTAATAGCTTCTCTTTCGAGTGAAGATCCATTCTAGGATCACTTCCTACATTTGATTTTCATGGCTCTTTAATCTTTTTCATCTAGAATGGCTATTCTGCTAATTTTTGCATATAATATTGGCTTTCTGAAGTGTCCAAACCAGTTATTTTGTACAACGTACTTCACTGTATTTGTGAGGCTATTTGCCTTATAACAAGATCTGGCTTGTGTATTTTTATTAGGAATACTGCAAATGTGAGGTTGTGCCCTTCTCAGCGAAACATCACATCAGAGGTCACATGATATCATTTTGTCCCATGACTTGGAATGTTAAGTTTGACCCCTTCCCTAAAGTGAAAGCCTCTAGATAATTCCCTTGTAAAACTACCTTTCCTCTTTTATAATTAACAAGCAATCTCAGGGCTAATGCTTCAAGGCTGAGGTCTGAAAGATCAACTACTGAAAGTGGAGTAAAAACCATGATCCATCAATAATTCTGTGAAAGAAGAAAATGCAAGAATATTAGAAAGGAAAGTAAGTGCTCCCTCCACACCACTTTCCTTTCATGCACACACACTGACACAATCTAAGGATCCCTAGAGATGCTGGGAAGAAGATAATGGTAAACCCAACATGTATGGGATGAAAGTTTGAGCTGTTCCATTTCAAACTAAAGGAAAAGTAACCCAGGCTGTTGGAAGAATTGGTAGCCCTTGAGGTGGCAGGCACTCTTGTAGATTGTTTGCAGTAATGAACCCAATTTGTCTATGCCCCTCTATCCTTGCTCTTTAATAGTACCTTCTCATGTGACCTCTGAACCTGGTCATATGACTTGCTTTTGTCAATGGGACAGTAGCAAATGACACAAGCAGAGATCAAAACGGAGAAGGCAATGGCAGCCCTCTCCAGTATTTTTTTAATAAATTTATTTATTTTAATTGGAGGTTAATTACTTTACAATATTGTATTGGTTTTGCCATACATCAACATGTATCCACCACAGGTATACATGTGTTCCCCATCCTGAACCCCCTCCCTCCTACCTCCCCGTACCATCCCTCTGGGTTGTCCCAGTGCACCAGCCCCAAGCATCAAGTATCATGCATTCAACCTGGGCTGGCGACTCCATTCCAGTATTCTTGCCTGGAAAATCCCATGGACGGAGGAGCCTGGTGGGCTGCAGTCCATTGGGTTGCTAAGTGTTGGACATGTCTGAGAGACTTCACTTTCACTTTTCACTTTCATGTGTCGAAGGAAATGGCAACCCACTCCAGTGTTCTTGCCTGGAGAATCCCAGGGACGGGGGAGCCTGGTGAGCTGCTGTCTATGAGGTTGCACAGAGTTGGACATGACTGAAGCAACTTAGCAGCAGCAGCAGAGATCAAAAAGTGCACATTAGGATTTGCTCTCTTTCTGCTCTTGGACCTTGAGACTACCATTTGAGTGACCCAGCTAGCCTACTGGGCAGTGGGAGATCACAGGGCCTCGGCATTCCTCTCACCACAGTCTATGACAAAAAGCCAGCAGACAAATGAGTGAAGCCATCTAAGGCCAACTAGTCCACGTACACCTTACAAGCTGACCTCAGACAGTAGAGCAAACACCACTGAGATCAGCCAAGCCTGGCCAGGTTGGTAGAACAGCCCAGCTGACCCATTGACTCATGAGAAATGATGAATAATTATTAAGTTATTAAGTTTGGGAAAGATCTACTAATTAATATTATGCAGCAAAAACAAACTGATACACTTAGGAAATACTCCATTCACAAACTTCGATTCAAGATACAAACTGTAACCTGGTTTTTTTAAAAATAATATCTCTCTTCATAGGTTGTAATCTTTTTCTTTTTTAATATAAATTTATTTTAATTGGAGGTTAATTATTTTACAATAGTGTATTGATTTTGCCATACATCAACATGAATCTGTCACGGGTGTACATGTGCTCTTTTTCAAAATAAGATTTTTACCGAAATTTTATGAGGGTTTTCAAAAACTTAACATGGTTTCAGCAAATTCTAAATTCAACTGAACTCAAAACCAGTGTCTTGTGACTTTCTACATATATGCTTATTTTAGTACAAGATAGATACGTACAGAATATATTGAAACATTCCAATGTCCTTTAGTTGGGTTATTAAACAAACTGTTCAATAGAAACAACAAGCCTCAATGAAGGCAGATCAATTTGATCTCAAATCATAACTTTGTTGCAGAGTTTAAAGTAGTATGAAAATCCCATAGAGGAATGCTCAAACTTTCCTGTGCATTAGAATCATCTGGAGAAGCTTTTAAAAATCCCAATACCCAGGCCACACTCCAAACCAATTATGTCCGAATCCCTGGGAGTAGTCCCCAGGTATCAGTACTTTTTGATAGCTCCTTGGGCCATTCTAATGCAGAGCTAAGCCTGAGAACCAGACCCACAAAATGTGCCTGTATATAAATGTATCAACAGATGTAAGTCATTCATTCTGCAGTTCGAGTAGTTGAGAAACAAAAATACAGAATGTGATCTACTCAGTAATATACATGTTACAGTAACCCTTTACAAAAGTATCCAAAAGATGTGTTCATCTCTAATTTCTACCCATAACAATTTCATATTTTAGGTAATGTAAAAAGATCTAACCAAACTTCACAATTATCCAATAATACTTTATTTTTTTTCTCTTCCAGAGTGTATCCTGAACCCTGGAAACTTAACAAAATAATTCAATTGCTTAATTTTAGAATTAAATAATGTAATAATTGTCTCAGTAGACCTCTGCACTCTGAGGATTCCCTATTCTCTAACTACTTCCCTACTAACTATTTAGTATTCTCTAAATTCTTTTAAATATCTTTTGAAAACTATTCTTGGCCTGCTATTCTGAGTTCCTTAGCCATTATATCCTAGCTGCTTTATGACTCAACCCCAGGACTCCTAAATCATGTGCATGGTAAGTCATTGCGTCTACATTGTGAACTTTCCAGAAGGGTCTTTTGCTGCTCAGGGATTTTGTCTACATTTTACAACCTGGCTCCTACAAATCCTCTGAAGCTTGTTTAGCCACAGATCTCTAAAATGAGCCAAACTGATTTTCTTCCTAGATTTTTTTAATCCTCCAAGACATCAGTAAACAGTTAGTTGTCTAAATTTCATCACACCTACAGCATAAGACATACTGTATAACAATATTTTCTGAACAAAAAGATAACACACCGGATGATGGGCTAGAAGAGATTCAGAGATTACAAAAACTCCCTTTCCCAGATATAGCCAATTCAACCAATTAAGTTGTAAATACAATCATCAGAATCTCCTGTCATGATTTCCCCACTCAACTCAGAGTTGGTATTGAACACCTTGAATCAAATTAGGGTTACTGTGTGGCAGAAATAGACAATAAAATCTGAAACAGAGAAACTACAAGCAGTCCCAAAGTCTCAAAGAATATTCTAAGGTCAACTATAAATATACTGATCTCCAACTACAAAAGGTGGTCGATGACTTTTCACTTCACAAGAGAATGACATTTTGAAATACATGCCAAGCTGTATGGGTCTAAAAGGATGATGAGCAAGGATCAGGGGCTGTTGCATTCAAAGGAAACTGGGAAATTCCATGTCATCAGAAAAGACTAGAAATGAAGCCTGAGTGACTGATCAGGAGAGCCTGCTCTACAGGGAGAAAAGGGAAGAAGAGACTCCTAACATAGCCTGAGTCTTGTGGGAGTCTCTCACCCCTGAGAGGGTGGAGAATGGGGAGGGAAAACAGATGCAGAAAGTCAGTGGCTTTCCTGAAATACAGTTGGGAAATAGCATGGGGAAAAGGTTGACTATTACAAACAGATTTCATGAAACTGAGTTTGTTTATAGGAGTGGGTTCAAACAGAGTTTTAAAAGGAAAGAACTGATTTCTTTCTCTGAGCCTGGTATCTTGGTCCCTTCAGCAGGGCCAGGAGAAGCAATCTAGACCCTGCCTCACCACTTCCATACGATCCCAGATGCTTTCAGTCTCTAGAAGGAAAGCCTCCTAAAGAAGAACTGTTACTTTTTTTAGTAAATTATTTGTTTCTTGATGGTGAGGCTCAGAAGCTATTGTGTATTTTACTCAGTTATTTGATGGTAGAGAGTGAGCCCAGGTGATTTTTTTTTTTCTTTTCTTTAACTATACATAGTGACGCATATATCAGCCTGGATTTAATCAAGTTCTTTATACACAAAAACAAAGGTTTATAGTTCCTTTGTGGAATATGCCAGCACAAAGTACCTTCAGCCCCACTGTAACATGATCTGCCTGAAAGAGGTAGAGTAGAAAAGTCTAGAGCTGATTTTGTTATGGAAGTGGAGGGTAGAGGGGGAGGAGTGCTATCTCCCCCCCTCACCTGCTTGGGGGTGTCCTTACAATTCTGCTTGCCCCTACCCAGGCATAGATGACTGGACCAGAAGTGGATAAGGGCTTCCATGCAGTTGTCTGTGTTGTACCCTGCACAGAGAAAGGGAGCGGCTAGGCTCAAGTGAAGCCCTGGCTCAGGGCTCTATCTGCCTGCCTGAAGGAAGGATGCCTTTTCCAAGTAACACTAATGCATCCCAGATGCCTTATCCAAGCTGCTGCTGCTGCTAAGTCGCTTCAGTCATGTCCAACTCTGTGCGACCCCGTAGACGGCAGCCCACCAGGCTCCTCGTCCCTAGGATTCTCCAGGCAAGAATACTGGAGTGGGTTGCTATTTCCTTCTCCAATGCATGAAAGTGAAAAGTAAAAATGAATTTGCTCAGTCTTGTCCTACCCTCAGCGACCCCATGGACTGCAGCATGCCAGGCCTCCCTGTCCATCACCAACTCCCAGAGTTTACTCAAACCCATGTTCATTGAGTCGGTGGTGCCATCCAACCATCTCATCCCCTGTCGTCCCCCTTCTCCTCCTACCTTCAATCTTTCCCAGCATCAGTGTCTTTTCAAAAGAGTCAGTTCTTCTCATCAGGTGGCCAAAGTATTGGAGTTTCATCTTCAGCATCAGTCCTTCCAATGAATATTCAGGACTGATTTGCTTTATAATGGACTGGTGGATCTCCTTACAGTCCCAGGGACTCTCAAGAGTCTTCTCCAACACCACAGTTCAGAAGCATCAATTCTTTGGCGCTCAGCTTTCTTTATAGTTCACCTCTCACATCCATACATGACTACTGGAAAAACCCTCTCCTATTATCAACATCTCTCACCAGAGTGATACATTTGTTGCAACTGATAAACCTACATTGACACATCATTATCACCCAAAGCTCATAGTTTACATTAGTGTCCATTCATGATATTGAACATTCTATGGGTTTTGGACAAATGTATAAAAACCTATATCTCAGGTGGCTCAATGATAAAGAATCCACCTCCCAATGCAGGAGATGCAGAAGACTCAGGTTAGATCCCTGGATCAGGAAGATCCCCTGGTGTAGGAAATGCCAATCTGCTCCAATATTCTTGCCTGGAAAATTCCATGGAAACAAGGAGCCTGTTGGGCTGAGTCCACAAGGATCACAAGGATTCAGACGCAACTGAGCCACACACACACACACACACACACACACACACACACACACACAGAAGTTTCACTGCCCTAAAAATTTTCTGTGTTTCACTTTTTATCCCCACCTCCTTGCTAATCTCTGGCAACCACTGATCTTTTTACTGACTCCGTAGTTTTGCCTTTTCCAGAATGTCATATAGCTGGAGTTACATTTATGTAGACTTTTGGATTGGCCTCTTTTAATCAATAATAAGCATTTAGGATTCTTCTAGGTCTTTTCATAGCTTGATTAGACAGCTCATTTCTTTTGCTGCTGCTGCTAAGTCGCTTCAGTCGTGTCCGACTCTGTGTGAGCCCATAGACGGCAGCCCACCAGGCTCCCCGTCCCTGGGATTCTCCAGGCAAGAACATTGGAGTGAGTTGCCATTTCCTTCTCCAATACATGAAAGTGAAAAGTCAAAGTGAAGTCGTTCAGTCGTGTCTGACTCTTCGCGACCCCATGGACTGCAGCCTACCAGGCTCCTCCATCCATGGGATTTTCCAGGCAAGAGTACTGGAGTGGGGTACCATTAAGAGTTGCATATTTTAGGAAATATTTATCAGATATATTTTTTGCAAATATTTTCGCCCCAAGCTAGTAGTTTATCTTTTCATTATATTGACAGTGTCTTTTGCAAAGAAGTTTTTAATTTTAATGAAATTTGGCTTATTAATTCTTTCTTTGAAAGATCATGTCTTTGGTATTGTATCTAAAAAGTCATCACCAAACTCAAGGTTATCTGAATTTTCTCTTATGCTGTCTTCTAGGAATTTTATAAATTTGCACTTTACATTTGGGTATGTGATCCATTTTTCTTGGGTTTGGGGTTTTTAATTCTTCTTTATTTTTATTGAAGTATAGTTGATATACAATATTATATAACTTACAGATATAAAATATAGTGATTCACAATTTTAAATGTTATACTTCATTTGTAGCTATTATAAAATATTGGCTATATTTCCCATGTTATACAATATATCCTTGCTGCTTATTTTACATGTCATAGTTTGTACTTCTTAATCCTCTACCCTTTTACTTCTCCTCTCCTCTTCCCTCTCCCCACTACTGGTAACCACTAGGTTGTTCTCTATAAGGAGGATATGTGATCCATTTTGAGTTAATTTTTGTGAAGCTGTAAAGCCTTATTTAGATTCTTCTTTTTTTTTTTTAATGTGATGTCCAGTTGCTTCATCACCATCTGTTGGAATTTTTCTCCATAGTTCTGCTTTTGCTCCTTTGTCAAATATCAACTGGCTATATTTATGTGGATCTATTTCTGGGCTCTCTGTTCCATTCCATTGATCTATTTGTCTGTTCTCTCACCGATACCACACTGTATTGATGCTATAGCTTTACACTAAAGCTTGAAACTGGTCGTGTCAGCACTCCAGTTTGCTCTTCTCCTTCAGTATTGGGTTGGCTGTTCTGAGTCTTTTGCCTCTCCATCCAAACTTTAAAATCCGTTTGTCAACAGACACAAAGTACCTTGCTGTATTTTGACAGGGATTGTGTTAAATCTACAGATCAAGTTGGGAAAAACTGACATCTTGACAATATTAAATCTTCCTATCTGTGAATATAGGATAGCTCTATTTAGTTATGTTTTGACTTCTATCATTAGAGTTTTGTCGTTTTTCTCATATAAATCTTGTCCTATTTGGTTAGTATTCTGTTTTGTGGGGGAAGCTAATGTAAATGATATTGCATTTTTATTTCAAATTCCACTTGTTCCTTGTTAGCATGTAGGAAAGCATTTGACTTTTGTATATTAACCTTGTATCTTGCAACCTTTCTATATTCACTTGTTAGTTTGAGAAAGTTTTTTATTGATTCTTTTAGATTTTCTCTATAGACAATCATGCCATCTGCAACACAGATTGGTTTATTTCTCTGTTTCTAATCTGTATTCCTTTTATTTCCTTTCCTTTATTATTGCATTAGTTAGGACTTTCCATATGATATTGAAAGCAGTGATGAAAGAGGACATCCTTGCCTTATTCCTGGTCTTAGTGGGAAAGCTTTTGGTTAGGTTTTCTGTAGATATTCTTTATCAAGCTGAGGAAGTTCAACTCTATTCTTAGTTTACTGAGGGTTGTTTTTTTTTCACCTGAGTAAGTGTTGAATTTTGTTAAATGCTTTTTCTGTATCTATTAATATGATCATGTGATTTTTCTTCTTTAGCCTATTGATGTAACAGATTACGTTAATTGATTTTCAAATGTTGAACCAGCCTTTTATACCTGGGATAAATCCCACATTGTTGCAGTATATAATTCTTTTTTCTATTTTGTTGGATTCAATTTGGTAATATTTTGGTGGATATTTTCACATCTATGTTTGTGAGAGATATTGGTCTGTAGTTCCCCTATAATGTCATTGTCTGATTTGGGGATTAGGATAATACTGGCCTCATAGAATGAGTGAGGAGTTACTGCTTCTGCTTTTATCTCCTGAAAGAAAGTGCAGGGAACTAGTGTAAATTTTTCCTCAAATGTCTGTTAGAATTCACCAGTGAACTCATCTGAGCATGTTTTCTGTTTGGGAAGGTTATTAATTATTGATTCAATTTCTTTAATATATGTATACCTATTTAGATTATTTCTTCTTATATGAGCTTTGGCAGATTGTGTCTTTCAAAAAAATCAGTCATTTTTAATCTAGGTTATCTAATTTTGGGGCATAGAGTTGTCAAAGTATTCCTTAATTATTCTTTCAATATATTAGCAGCAACATCCCCACTTTCATTTTGCTGTTAGCAATTTGTGTCCTCTCTCTTTTTTTTTTCTTAGCCTGACTAGAAGCCCATCAATTTTATTAATCTTTTCAAAAAGCAAGTTTTTGGTCTCACTGATTTTCTCTATTAATTTTCTGTTTTTAATTTCTTTCATTTCTGTTCTAATTTCTATTTATTTTCTTCTGCTTACTTTGGATTAATCTGTTCTTGTTCTAGTTCCTAAAGTAGAGGTTAAATGATTTATTTTAGATCTTTCCTCTTTTCTAATGTATACATTCTATGTTACTCAATTTTCTTCAAACTTCTGTTTTTATTGTATCCTACAAATTTTTATGAGTTGCATTTTCATTTAGTTGAAATATTTTAAATTTTCTCAAGATTTTTCCTTTGACTCATGTATTATTTAGAAGTGTGCTATTTTATTTCCAAATATTTTTATATTTTTCCAACTATCTTTCTGATATTGATTTCTAGCTTAGTACTATTGTGATCTGAGAGTAGACATTACATGATTCCTCTTTTTTTTAACTGCTTAATGTATACAAGTTCATCATCACTAGACCTGCCTTACAAGAAATGCTAAAGAAATTTTTTCAAATTGAAACAAAAGGATGCTAATGACATGAAAACACATAAAACTTGGACATGACTAAGCAGCTGAACTGAACAGTAAATATACTCAAGTTCAGAATACTCTAATACTGTAATGAAAGTGAAAGCAAAAGTGTTAGTCACTCAGTCCTGACTGACTCTTTGAGACCCCATGGACTGCAGCCTGCCAGTCTCCTCTGTCCATGGGATTCTCCAGGCAAGAATACTGGAGTGAGTTGCCATTCCCTACTCCAGGCGATCTTCTTGACCCAGGGATTTAACCCACTTCTCCTGCAATGCAGGCAGATTCTTTACTGTCTGAGCCACCAGGGAAGTTAATATAGTAATGGTGGTGTATAAATCACTTTTATCTCAAGTAGAAAAAATTTTAAATAATATTAAAAGTAACCAAAGCTACAATAGCATGTTAGTGAATGTGCAATATAAAAATGTATGAAGTATGACATTAGCAGCATAAAATATGCAGGAGAAGTAAAATTATAGCATTTTTATATGCAGTTTATGGTAAGCTATGATCAGCTTTTTAAAAAATGTTATATCTAGAAAACTTTATGTGAGACTCTATGAGGCTTTATGTAAAACTCAAAGACGCCTTAAAGAAAAAAACCTATCGTAGTTATCCAAAAGTCAAAGGGAAAGAAATTAAAGCATATTACTACCAAAAAATTAATAAAAATCACAAATAAAGATAAGAAAAACAGGGAAAAAGCAACTAAGGAACTAAAAAAACTAAAAAACAATTAGTATGTCCTTACTGCTAGTAATAGTCCTTACTATTATATGGTAATATGTATTACTTACTTACTATTACTTACTGTTAAATAGTAATAGTCCTTACTATTATCACCCATTAATAATTACTTAAAGCCTGGCAGGTTACAGTCCACGGGGTCACAAAGGGTCGGACACGACTGAGTGACTAACACTTTCTTGCTTAAATGTAAATGGACTAAATTCTCTAATCAAAAGACACAAAGTGGTTGAATGGGTTAAAAAGATAAGATCCAACAGTATGCTACCTATAAGACTCTCACTTAAGCTTTGAAGATGCACATAGCTTGAAAATGAGTGATAGAAATGGAGTATCAGATAAAATGAACTTTCACTCAAAATTGGTCACCAGAGAAAAAGACAATTACTATATAGTGGTAAAAGGGTCAGTTCATCAAGAGTATACAACAGTTGTAAATACATATGCACCCAACACTGGAGCACCTAAGTATTTTAAGCAAATATTAATAGAACTGAAGAGATAGAAAGATAGCAATACGATAGTAGTAGGAGACATCAATACCCCACATTTAACATTGAACACATCATCCAGACAGGAAATTAATAAGAAGCATATCTGAATAAAACTATAGACCAAATGGACCTAACAGACACATACAGAACATTCCATACAGCAGCAACAAAATACACATTTTTCTCAAGAACACACAAAATATTCTCCAGGACATTATATATTGGGTCACAAAGAAAGCTTCAATGATTTAAGGAGATTGAAATCACATTAGTGTCTATTCCAGCTTCAATGGTATGAAACTAGAAATCAGCAACAGGAAAAAACTGCAAAATTTACAATTATGTGGAAATTAAACAACACACTCCTAAATAACCAAAGAGTTGAAGAAAAATCATACAATTCTTTGAGACAAGCAAAAATGAAGTCACAACTATCAAAACTTATGGGATGTATCAAAAACAGTCTTAAGAAAGAAGAAAATAATAAAGATTATATGAGAAATAAATAAAATAAAGATTAGAAAGACAAAATCAATAAAACTAAGAGTTGGCTTTTTGAAAAGATAAAAAAATTGAGAAAACTAAGTGCTGCACTCAATATGCCAGCAAATTTGGAAAACTCAGCAGTGGCCACAGGACTGGAAAAGGCCAGTTTTCATTCCAATCCCAAAGAAAGGCAATGCCAAAGAATGCTCAAACTACCACACAATTGCACTCATCTCACACACTAGTAAAGTAATGCTCAAAATTCTCCAAGCCAGGCTTCAGCAATACGTGAATCACAAACTTCCAGATGTTCAAGTTGGTTTTAGAAAAGGCAGAGGAACCAGAGATCAAATTGCCAACATCCGCTGGATCATCAAAAAAGCAAGAGAGTTCCAGAAAAACATCTATTCCTGCTTTATTGACTATGTCAAAGCCTTTGACTGTGTGGATCACAATAAACTATGGAAAATTCTGAAAGAGGTAGGAATACCAGACCACCTGACCTGCCTCTTGAGAAATCTGTATGCAGGTCAGGAAGCAACAGTTAGAACTGGGCATGGAACAACAGACTGGTTCCAAATAAGAAAAGGAGTACGTCAAAGCTGTCTATCGTCACCCTTATTTAGCTTCTATACAGAGTACATCATAAGAAACGCTGGACTAGAAGAAGCACAAGCTGGAATCAAGATTGCTGGGAGAAATATCAATCACCTCATATATGCAGATGACACCACCCTTATGGCAGAAAGTGAAGAGGAACTAAAAGCCTCTGGATGAAAGTGAAAGAGGAGAGTGAAAAAGTTGGCTTAAAGCTCAACATTCAGAAAAGGAAGATCATGGCATGTGGTCCCATCACTTCATGGGAAATAGATGGGGAAACAGTGGAAACAGTGTCAGACTTTATTTTGGGGGCTCCAAAATCACTGCAGATGGTGACTGCAGCCATGAAATTAAAAGACGCTTACTCCTTGGAAGAAAAGTTATGACCAACCTAGATAGCATATTGAAAAGCAGAGACATTACTTTGCCGACTAAGGTCCATCTAGTCAAGGCTATAGTTTTTCCAGTGGTCATGTATGAATGTGAGAGGTGGACTGTGAAGAAAGTTGAGCGCCGAAGAATTGATGCTTTTGAACTGTGGTGTTGGAGAAGACTCTTGAGAGTCCCATGGACTGCAAGGAGATCTAACCAGTCCATTCTGAAGGAGATCCACCCTGGGATTTCTTTGTAAGGAATGATGCTAAAGCTGAAACTCCAGTACTTTTGCCACCTCATGTGAAGAGTTGACTCATTGGAAAAGACTCTGATGCTGGGAGGGATTGGGGGCAGGAGGAGAAGGGAATGACAGAGGATGAGATGGCTGGATGGCATCCCTGACTCAATGGATGTGAGTCTGAGTGAACTCCGGGAGTTGGTAATGGACAGGGAGGCCTGGCGTGCTGGGATTCATGGGGTCGCAAAGAGTCGGACATAACTGAGCAACTGAACTGAACTGAAGCAAGGAAAAAAAAGAAAGAACTCAAAACTGTAAATGATAGAAGAGACATTACAACTGGTCCTATGGAAATACAAAGAACCTTAAGATTGCTATAACAATGAATTGTATAACCCATTAATAGAAGAAACTGATAAATTTCTAGAAACATACATACAGTCTACCAAGATTGATTCATAAAGAAATAGACAAACTGAACATATCTACAGTGATTAAGGAGATTAAAATCAAAATCAAAAGCCTTCCACCAAAGAAAAGCTCAGGACAGAATGCTTTTGCTGGTGAATTCTACTACAGATTTAAAGAAGAAATTTTTAAATTCTCAAATTCATATGGAATCACAAAAGACCTGGAATAGCCAAATAAATCCTGAAAAAAGAAGTAAAAACCTGGAGGCATGATATTTCTGGGTTTTGAACTATACTGCAAAGCTATAATAAACATGCAGAAGGAAATGGCAACCCATGCCAGTATTCTTGCCTGGAGAATCCCATGGACAGAGGAGCCTGGTGGGCTGCAGTCCAGGGGGTCGCAAAGAGTCAGACACAATGAAGTTACTTAGCATAGCATAATAAACAAATAGTATAGTACTAGCATAAAAGCAGACACACAGTCTAATGGAACAGAATGCAGAGCCCATAATTAAACCCTTGTACATACACTTAACTCATATTTGACAAGGTAGCCAATAATACTCAGTGGGGGAAAAGATAGTCATTTCAATAAATGGTGTTGGGAAAACTGGATATGCACAAACAAAAGGATGAAATTGGATCCCCAGATACATCACTCACAAACATTCACTTGAAATATATTAAAAACTTGAATGTAAGGCCTGAATTTGTAAAACTCCTAGAGGAAAAACAGGGAAAATGTTCCATGACATTGGTCTTGGTGACCATTTTTTAAATATAACCCTAAAAGCATGTTCAAGAAACACAAAAATAAACAAGTGGGATTATATCAAACTAAAAAGCTTCTGCACATCAACAGAAACAATCAACAGAATGAAGAGGCATCCTAATGGGACAGGAGAAAATATTTGCAAACAATCTTCCAAATAAGGGGTTAATATCCAAAATGTATAAGGAATTCATACAACTCAATAGCAATAATAATAATCTGATTTTTAAATGGTCAGAGGGCTGATTAGGCTTTTTTTTTTTCAAAGAAGATATACAAATGGACAACAAGTACATGGAAAGATGCTTCAATATCACTAATCATCAGGGAAATGAAAATCAAAACCACAGTAAGATATTACCTCATCCCTGTTAGAATGGCTAATATCAAAAAGACAAAAGATAGCAAGTTTTGGCAAGGTTATAGAGAAAAAGAGAACCCTGTGCAGTGTTGGTTGGAATGTAAATTGGTGCAGCCACTATGAAAAAAGTTGTGAAAGTTCCTCAAAAAATTAAAAATAGAACTACCATATGATCCAGCAATCCCCCTTTTGGGTATATATCAGAAGAATGTAAAACCACTGCCTTGAAGAGATAGCTGTACCCCCATGTTCTTTGCAGTGTTATTCACAATAGCCCAGACATGGAAACAACCTAAGTGTCCATGAATGTATGAACAGATGAGATATACATATGATGGAATACTGTAGAATGGTGGTTGCCAGGGGCTAAAGAGGTAATGGGGAGATGTTGGTTGAAGGGTACAAACTTGCAGTTATAATATCAATATAGGTTCTGAATATCTAATTACAGCATGGCGATTATAAACTCAAAAGGTGATGAGTTGAAAGTTGACCACTTTAAACTGTCTCGCCACCACACACAAAAAAATCATGTGAGGTGATGGATGTGTTAATTAACATTATTTTGATAATCATTTCACAACATATACATGTATCAAATCATCACATTGTATACCTTAAACTTATACAATGTTATATATCAACTCTATCTAATAAATCTGAAAAAATACAGTAAAAAATATTAAAGCAAAGAAGGAGGGTGGGGTTAGTTCTACAAAAAGTGAGAGGCAGAATCACATAATGTCACAACCCAAAAGTTTTCTTAATCATCCATTCAGGAATTTGAAATTGGCATCCCATTGGACTATATCCCTTATGAAATATGTTCTCTTTGGACAGCACAGGGCTTTTGTTTTAACTAACCCAAGAGACTATAAAGTTCTGAAATTCTAGACTCCTTGAAAAGATGGGAAGACCTGACCTGTCCATATTCCAAACTGTCGATAATCACTGGCTAGGATTTAACAGCAGGAAATACCTTCAGTCCTTCAGTCTCCTGCCACAGCTTTCAGTTCCAATTCTGTAAAGGCAGAGCTTACCTCTGCTTTACAGCTACCAGCCATCAGTTGCAGGTCCTGAGAGTTTAATACCCTCGTTCAGTGTGTAAGGAAACCAAAGACCAGAGAAACCATGCTACTGCTGCTAAGTCGCTTCAGTCGTGTCCGACTCTCTGCGACCCCATAGAAGGCAGCCCACCAGGCTCCCCCATCCCTGAGATTCTCCAGGCAAGAACACTGGAGTGGGTTGCCATTTCTTTCTCCAATGCATGAAAGTGAAGAGTGAAAGTGAAGTCGTTCAGTCGTGTCTGACTCTCAGCGACCCCATGGACTGCAGCCCACCAGGCTCTTCCATCCATGGGATTTTCCAGGCAAGACTACTGGAGTGGGGTGCCATTGCCTTCTCCAAGAGAAACCATAGGCGTTGCCTAAAATCAGAACCTGTTGTAAACAAAGTCAGGAACTCAAGAGACTCCTTAAAGACAGGAGGACCCCAACTGGGATGGTTTTGAATAACCAAGGTGTCTGGCAGTTGTGGGCATCGCAGTTTTTAGTGAGTTCTTCAGGTCGGTGCTTGGAGCAGGGCAAGTCTCCCAGAGTTCCAGCTTCCTCCAGAGGGAATCTCCTCCCCCATAACCCCAAAGCCCCATTCTGCACTCGACAGAGTGTCCTCAGCACACAGCTTCCAGAACGAACGACAGAATGCACCCTAGGCTCCTCCAGAAGTAATCAAAGTGTATGCAGCAGGAGCGAACGCTGTCACTGGGCTCCAGGAAGACAGGATCCCTGCGGGGCGCCACGCAGGGGTACAGAGGGCCTCGCGGGTTCCTCAGAATTGCGTCACATCTAAACGGCTACTGAGGTCCCATTCACACTGGGGTACGAGTGCTCAGAAACCCTCTCGAGGGACCGGCCCCCGCCAAGGCGGGTAGAACTTGGCGCGTCCCGAATCCTGGGAGCACCAGGTGCGCGAGGCGAGAGGCCACCCTCCGCCTCCGCGCTGAGACAGGCGGGGACCCTGGGGCGGAGCCCAGAGCCGAGCTGGCGCCCCCAGCCGGGCCGCAGACGCCGGGAAGAGCTGCGCGGGCGGATCGCGAACTCTAGCTGGAACCCGGGGGCCACGACGCGCCTGGGGGAGGGCGCTGGGTGAGAGGGAATAGGGACACCTCCTTCGAAGCGCAAGTCCGGTTCCCGAGACCGCTGGCGGGCAGAACGCGGAAGCCGGTAAGTGCAGAGCTTGGCGCAGTCCCGGGCTCCGGTGGCGGGCTGGGGGGCGTCGCTCGGGCTGAGGGCTCAGACGCCCGCTTCTTCCTCAGGGAGTTTCGGGCCGCTTTGCCTGCTGCCGCCTTCCGAATGCGCCCCGGCTGGCTCTCAGTAGAGGAGTGGGTGCCGGGAGATGACCAGGCAGGGGGCCGCGGACGGGGGGAGCCACTGGGTAGCTGGGCGAGCACCACACTCGAGGAAGGCGTGGGCAGGGAGCCCCTTCGGGAAGGTGAGCAGGAAAGGGAAGTGTCTCTGGGAAAATCCCCGCTCTGAAGCTCCTCTCTCCACTCCCAGTTTTCTTCCCGCCTGGAGGCCTCACATGCCTTGCTTCTCGAGCCTGAATTTCTGACTTGATTCCCGCCCCTGCCAGGGTGGCGCCTCCGGCGACTGCGCGGCCGTGCGGGTGGTTAATAAGGGAGAGGAAGGACCAGGCTCCCGGAGCGGGTTGGTCAAAGGCAGAGAGAGCATCCCGAGGTAATGGGGAGTGGACCGGCTCCACCCTGGGAGCCCTCCGTCTCCTCGCGGGTCCCAGGACCCGGAACCAAAGAGCAGCCGAAAGTAGAATCCGAGAGAGCGCGAGGCCAGCTTCTCGATCTCCGGCTTAGTAATGTCTGCGGGGGGCTGGGTGAGACAGAGAGGCGATCCAAAACGAAGTTATCTCTAGCTGCGGTCTTGAACCTCCCCGGGTACACAGCAGGCGGCCGGGTACACAGGAGGCTGCCGCGCCGCAGGTTGGAGTGTACTGGCCATCCTGCGACTGCTGTCCGTGCTGGGGGTGGGGGAGTGGGGATGGGGGGAGCAGTTTCTGTCCTTCTTTATCCCCGTCTTCTCACAGGGCTGGACCAAACCAAACCTACTGTCCAGTTTGTTCCGCTTCTTGTGTCCAGCATCCCGTGGCTCCCACTCTTGGGAGTCCTTCCCAGTGTGCTAGGAGGTGGGGGAGGTGGATGAGCGCGGGGTTGGGGGGTAGGTGAGGGGTAGGTGAGGGGTGGTATTCCGCGGGTGCTGGGTCTGGATTCTTTTCCCAGTGCCTCGGACACCTCGAACCTAACGGTACCCCTATCTTCTGAGGGCTCAGTACTTCAGAGACTATTTCCTCCCCCATGGGCATCTAGAGGCACCAAGAATGTAGAGAACTTAGGCCATAAGGGATACGACAGCCCTCAGGCCCTCCCTGGATCCTCACTGACACTCCCCCCAACTCCCACACCCCCACTCCTTGGGCCGCTGTTTTCAGTTAAGCAATATCTTGGAGCGACCACCACTTTCAGAGGACACAGACTCATTAAGGAGAGGTGGTGCCTCCCAGTCAAGGCTGGAAGGGGAACTGGTGGCCTGGTGAGGGGGTAGATCAAGAGTGGAGGCAGGGAAGGGAAGCAGACAGGAGGTTCTTTTTCTAAAATGGCCTCAGGAAGCAGCAGGAGAATTCCCTCCCACCCACAGGCTTCTCCACCTGCAGAATCTTGGTTGGGATCTTCATTCATTCCTTCAACAGCCCCTCCTCTGTGCCAGGCCCTGGGCTAGGCATCAGGATTTTGGTTTATAGGAAAATTGGAATTCAGAGAGCATAAATCACTGGCCCAAGATGACTCAGCCTGTTCATGTGAAACTGGTGATTTTCAAGTCTGTGAACTGGCCTAGAGAGGAAGCAGTCCCTGCTTTGGAGAAAAGACCCTACTGTATCCACATCCTCTGGCTTCATTGTCCCTGGCCACAGCTGGCACAACATTGTGACTCCCATAGAGTCTTGAGTCAGCTGCCTGAGCAGCTGGGGAAAACTTCTGGAAGACCCCCCTGGGAGCTTCCTGGGGGACAGGGGAGGGTGACTGGGCAGTCAAACTGGTCTTGGCCACTGGGAAAAGAGCAAAGATATACATTCTTCTTGGGTGTCTCTGGGGAGTCCAAACCAACCCATGCCCAAATCCCTCCTGACAGCCAGTCAGTAGGGGGTTTCCCAATTTCCAGATATCATGTGTCCTCACTGTACCATGGGCAGTTCTGCCTGAGGGTAGACACTGGATCTGGTTTGCCTACACCCAGGGGGACTCTGAAAAGATGCTACCAGGTGTTCACCTGTATCTTATCAACTGGCTGTGTCTCCTTCCAGGATCCAAGGATGACATGTTGACTCCCCAAGGATGTGGGCAGGGTGCTAGGCTCTCTGACCTCATGAGAGCAGAAGATCTGGACCCTAGCTCAGAGTCTGCAGACCCTGGAGTCTCCCACACACCGCTCACTGGCAAGCTTCACCATGGCAGCCCAGAATGGAAATGCTAGTTTTCCAACCAACTTCAGTATACCCCAAGAACATGCCTCCTCCCTCCCCTTCAACTTCAGTTATGGTGATTATGACCTCCCTCTGGATGAGGATGAGGATATGACCAAGACTCAGACCTTCTTTGCAGCCAAGATCATTATTGGGGTGGCACTTGTGGGTATCATGCTGACCTGTGGGATTGGCAACTTTGTCTTTATCACTGCCCTCACCCGCTATAAAAAGCTGCGCAACCTCACCAACCTGCTCATTGCTAACCTGGCCATCTCCGACTTCCTGGTAGCCATCATCTGCTGCCCCTTTGAGATGGACTACTATGTTGTGCATCAGCTCTCCTGGGAGCATGGCCATGTGCTCTGTGCCTCTATCAACTACCTGCGTACCGTCTCACTCTACGTCTCCACCAATGCCCTGCTGGCCATTGCTATTGACAGGTGAGGATGTCAGGAACGGGAAACATGGTGGCCCAGGTCTCCTCTTTCCTCGCTTCAGCTCTAACAGCTGGCTTTACTCCAGATTCAAATGTTTGCCGATCTATGAAGGCAAAAGGAGGGTTGGCTTCTTCAGTTGTGGCTCATATTCTTCCAAATGTAGGCAAGAGTGAGTCTCCTAAACCCCTAGCTCTCGGCCATGCTGCCATATACCACATCTGCTTCAGATACAGGTATGTCATATAACCATGAGCCTCTCCAACACACAAGCAAAAGCAGCAGGTTTAAGCAAGTTACTACTTAGCTACATTATAGACAAGGCAGCTTCCAGTCAAGGTAGCATGTGCAAAGTTTTTCTTGTAACCACAACCCAAATCAAGATATAGAACATTTTCATCCCCTGGAAAGCTTCCTTGTGCCCCTTACCAGTCAATCCTCCCACCCCAGGCAACCATCAATCTGATTTCTAGTATCATAGTTTCATTTTACCTGTTTTTTAACTTCACAGAAATAATACAATATGTACTCTGGTTTCTGGTAACTTTGATGCAAAGCTGATTTTACAATGGGATTATTGCATGGTTTGCTTGTAAAAAGAGGGGACATTCTTGCCTTTCTTTTTGCATATATCCTTCTGCTTATTTGCATATATTTGCATTATATGTTCTGGAAGTCCTTGATCTGCTGTAAATTTCTAATTACAGCTTTAGACAAATTTGACACATGTTTTATTTATGTAAATAGTAGTAGGCCAACATTGAACCACCAGTGGCTCTTTTAAGAAGACAGTTTGTGTCACATTTTCTTGGTTCATCATTGTGAGTTATATTGAAACTCATTTTGATGATGTATTTTTAATCATCTTTTTCCTTTTTATGACCTTTCAACTTGTTTTTTCCAGTTCTCAGTGCTATTTAGGTCCATTGTCCTTTTTAATCAACCCATTGATTTTTTTCATTTATGATAATATAATACACATGCAGATATAAGAGGCATCTTCCTTTTTATAACTTAATTCCTATAGGAAAAAAACAATTTTGTTATCACAACTGTGAGGCTCTCAAGACCTGGACCCACTGTGTTTATGAAGCTTACCTATCAACCAACTACACCAAATACCCCAGGGGGAATTATGTTTGATACAATGATACAAAGTCAGATTCTTGGGGCCCTACTGAATGGGAATCCCCTGGCTAGAGCCTAAGTATCTGCATTTTACCCAGTTCCCTGAGTAACTCTGTTGTCTGCTCAAGTGGGAGTTACCACTGTCCTCATCCCCTTTGTTCCATTGAAATCTTTGTCTTTATAATGTAGTTGTGAGGCTTCTCTCTCTCTCTCTCTCTTTTTTTTTAAATATTGGAGATTCTCAGGAAGTAAACATCCTGTTACAATACAGGAGTGGTTCCTTTTCCACCCTAAACTAGCTCTGCTCCAGTCAGCTTCCAGCTCTGTCAGCAGTTCCACCATCTCCCAGTCACACAAGCAGGTAATACTGCTATCATCCTTCGCTTTTCTCCCCATTCTACTCCCACGCACACACCCCCTTTGCCAGATGCAGCCCTACACCAGGTCCTGGCAATAGTCCCTCCAGCCTCATCTCTTGGCAAGCCATGGCTGGACCATCACTATGCTCCTCTAACTTGTCTCTTTACCCCTATAGGAGATCCTGACTGCCCCCTAAAATCCATACTCATTCATAAGCATCAGAATATCACCACTGAAGAGTCTTTCTAATATATTTCATTCCTTACAAAACCTCCAAAAGTTTCAATGCCTGTAGAACACATGCCAAGTCCTGAGTCTAGCACCTCGTAGTCTTTGTAGTCTGATGCCAATCTGTTTTTCAGTCTCATGTATGGGGACACAGATAGTCTTTTCCAAAGGACACTGTATTTTAAGCACAATAACAACATCTTCTATATTTATGTTTCCTTTGTGCTTAGCAAAGAGCCTCAAACCTGTGCCTTAGTTTGGTTTGCTCCCAAAATAGACCCTGAGACAAGGATTCATGTGCAGGTAGCACCCAGGAAGCACCTTCAGGGAGATGGGAAATGCAGCAAGGGAAGGCAGTCAATAAAAGCTGTGTCACTGAACAAATTTCCACTGTAGGAAACTGACTTTTATTCTTGCCACAGAACTCTTGGAGCTGGTGTAGATCACACCTCAGAGTTCTCCCAGGAGTGGGAGGTGGGTGAGGGAGCTGAGCTATTTATATACCAAATCTCATAAGTCATTTGTGAGGACCTCTGGAAATTCTGTGCAGGTTACCAAGAGTACTCTGGAAGCCAGAGAAGACCTTCCGACAAAGTAATAGAGGTGTTAGCCGGTGGGAATGGACAGGTATGCACTGAAGTGATAAAAGCAAAGGGATATAGGGGGTATCAACAGCATCTGCTTCAACCTGGTAGATCCATAGGTTGCTGAATCCTGCTGTATGCCCAGCCTATGTGTGTGGAAACAAAGTAGTAGAAGACTGTGTCTTCTACTTCTACTTCTACTTCCTCTGGGAGTTTTACTTCCACACAAAAGCTAGAATAATCTATTGATAAGTAAAGAGTAACTCAGAGGAAGACACAATGATTATGTTGGTGATGCAGTCTGGGAACACTTGATGAGGAAGTTGCGGTAATTTGAGTGTACTATTCTGACCACTGCTATACTCCAGTGATCAAGGCAGGACTCTATAGCTTCAGTAGTAGTAGATGACTGAACACACAACACTCGAAGCTGACAGCAGCTGGTTGGTCTCATATACTCCCAGCCCAAGGGAGGAGAACACTGCACACCAGGCAGGGCCATGTGTGCCATGTGGGAGTTGCACTCAGGAATAGAATGAACCAGCAGGGGCTGTGGACAGCAGGCTTTACAGTGGCAAGAGACTGAGGTGACCTTAGCTCCCATGGGAGGATGTGATTGGCTTGTTTGAATGATTTTGCCAACTGGCAGGGAAGTGAAACCCATTAGTTGCGGGTTGGGGGCACAGTTATTCCCACTGACAGAGAAACTAGCAGGACAGGAGCCTTTCCCACCAGGAGGAGGGATACATCTGGTGAAAACAGAGGAACTCAGCTAAACTTTTTATAGATATCAAAGCACATATGGAATTTTAGCTATTAAAATTCATGACTCTAATAAATAGCATCCCTCTTTCTTACTCAGTTTCAAACCAATTGAAAAAATAAGGCAAAATGATAAGAAGGATAGATGATGGCCAAACTCTTACTTTTGTTGAGATAACATTAATATTAAATAATTGGCTTATATCTGTAGGCATGGGCACTACATCATACCCAGAACAAACCCTGACACTGGCAGCAGGAGAAGAGCAATGTTCGTGTACAGAGGGCCTAGAAGAGATGCTATTTGAAGTCACAGAGACCCCAGAAGGAGAGTGTTGACCTCAAGAAACAGGCAAGCAGATAGATGGCAACAAAGAATTTACAGATGTCCCTCTTGCCAGTGAAAGAGTCATAGGAAAAGATGAGTTTAAACAAAGTATTATAGTTTCTAGCATGCTTTATATACATTTACCTTCTCAAATGGAACCTTTCAAAAAGGTTGTCTATAAAGTTATTTTTATCTCCCTTTCACAGATGAAGAAACTAAGTCCCAGGGGCGTAAGTGATTTATCTGAGGATTTAGGTACAGAGCTAAAATCCAAGGCTTCTGAATAATGCCTAGGGAGTGTGCTTTATTTTATGATTTATTTGATGACAACAAATCATAAAATAAAGCTCTGGATTCTGGAGCATCCTATAGGATAAGGAAGAAGTTACTGAGTGAAAAGGAATTAGAATTTAAGAGTTGACAGCAGAGTAAGCAGGGCTGTAGAAATTCTCTTTAGCATTGGTTACTGAGAAACTTTTCATGCTGGAATCAGATTGGGAAAGTTATTAAGTCCTGAACTAGTTCTGCATTATGTAAGGACTTTGGACTCACTGTGGGAAGCAGAATAATGACTCCCAAGATATCCACATCTTAATACCCAGAACATGTTATGCCTAAGAGGAATTAAGGCTGCTAATTAGCTGATCATAAAATAAGGTCATTATACTGGATTATCTGGGTGGGCTCAATGTAATCACAACAGTCCTTAAATGTGCAAGAGGGAGGCAGAAAAGTCAGTGTCAGGGTGATGTGTTGTGGAAAGGACTTGACTGATCATTGATGGCTTTGAACATATAAGGGGGCCATAAGCCAAGTAATGCAGGCAGCCCTAATGGAAAAACAAACGAGATTTTTCCCTAAGAGCCTCCAGAAAGGAACACAGGCCTACCAACACCTTGATGTTAGCCCAGTAAGATACATGTCAGACTTCAGACTTCAAAACTATAAGATAATAAATTTGTTTAAGCCACTGAGTTTGTAGTAGTTTGTTATAGCAGCAACAGGAAACTGATACACTCAGCATCACAGAGAGACAGTGATTGTGAGATGTCCCTGCCCCAGTGAAGGATGAACTAACCTACTTGTCCTGATCTCCAGCCCTGTGGGCCTTGTGCTATCCAGGCAATTCGTGCAGGTTAACTTGGAAAAACTGGGACCCGTGGATGGGTAAGGAACTCTAGCAAGCACTGCTCATTACTTTATATAGCTAGGGTGCAGCCAGTGGTTGGGATGAGATCCATCTTTATCTCAGGTCTTCAGAAAGCTGCAACCTAGAGTGAACAAGGCTGTCATGAGATCTCCTAATTGACGTCTATGGGTCAGAGCTGCCAGTGGGCAAGGGGAAGGCAAAAGCAAGTAAAACAACCTCATGACAGATTATTGCCAGGGAAAGACAGAAATAGCACTCCAGAAGGCCGCCTTGGTCAAGTCAGAAACTTGGAAAGGTGACCAAAGGGTCTAGTCACCAAAAAGCATAAAGTCAAAGTCAAAGTGAAGTTGCTCAGTCATGTCCGACTCTATGTGACCCTACCACGCTCCTCCATCCATGGGATTTTCCAGGCAAGAATACTGGAGTGGGTTGCCATTTCCTTCTCCAGAGGCTCTTCCCTATCCAGGGATCGAACCCAGGTCTCCTGCATTGTAGGCAGACGCTTTACCATCTGAGCCAGCAGGGAAGGCTAGATAGAAATCTATGGGTGTCTTCCTGCTGTTGGTCATAACCTGACTCAAGCTCCAGGTATGAGGTATATATTCATCTCCGAGACTGAATTGCTTCTTCCCAACCCCTCATGCCTCTTTTCTTCCTCCACCTTCCTCCACCACCTCTTCCTCTTGGCCCATAAAATGCACAAGAATGATTCCAGGGCACTAAATTACCTGAATAGGTGTTATTAGGTTTCTCTAGAAAGGAAATGTTCAACCTACACAAATGAGCTCATTTCCCACTAAGGGCTCCAACCTCTTTCCCAGGCAGTGTTGCTGATTGGAAAGAGGATAAAAGCTTTGTGCTATATGCTGCTTGATGGTGTCAAGGCAACTTTACTTCTCATCTGAGCTTGAGACAGCCCTCGGAGGTAGGTGTAAAAGGTTTCTATCAGGAGCCTACACTCCATTCCCTGCGTCAAGTGAGCTTGGGCACGTCATTTACATCTCACTAGATTGCTCAGATTCCACCCTAAACCACCCCTACCCTCTAGCTCTGTAATGCAGAATGAAACCTGAGGGTAGCAGAGAGAAAGTCCTAGTCCACAGACCTTCTTTTGCCTGTACACCAGATCTGTGAATTGAAGAGTTTTGAAATAATTACATTCTTAGTCAGAATGGCAAGCTGAAAAGTCAGTTGGTATCAATAGGATTTATAATCATGATAGACCTCATATATTTATTGAATATCTAGTACATGCCAAGCACTTCACAAACATTGTAACATTTAATTGTATGAAAACGCCGCGGGAAGAAAAAGCCACCTCTAGGGACCGTTGATGAAAGCCTTTATTGGGCGGTCGCTCTCGGGCAGAACTCCCGGGGCGGGTAAGCAAAGAGACAAAGGAAGTCTGCAAGATATGCAAGGTGGGGCGAGGTTTTTATAGCCAGGGCTGGCATTCAAGCCAGGTCTCCCCATATAGGGGAAAAAACGTGGGCTACAGCGGTGGTTGGTGTCCAAGGGCTCGGTGTCGGCACCTGGTTGGGCCAAGATACAGGGGTTGGTCCCGGAAGTCTGGTCTGCTCTCGGTTCTTGTTTGGGCGTTGGCCATCTGCCGGTGTTGGCCTGATGTCTTTTTGTGGTCATGTGTCTATGTCGGCTGGCCCGACCTTTCATTAATATTCACAGAAGCCCTGCAAGGTAGGTGTCATTTTATCCCATGTTGCATTTGAGGAAAGGAAGGAAAGGAATCTCAGAGAGACTGATTCACTCTAGAGCCCAGTCAGGTAAAAAGCCAGGATTTATTCTGTTTGACCCAAATCCTGTGCTGTTCCCACTAAACCTCTCCTCTCCTCCAAATGCCAAATGATGTTGCTAAAATAAAATGATGTTGACGCTGGAAAATAGGTACGTGGGGAATCATTGTGCCATTTTGTCTGCTACTGTGGGTGTTTGGGTTAGTTAAAAACTAATTACAAGCATATATCAGCATACATCATTACTACTGATGCTTCCCTCCCCCACCAGATATCTCGCTATCGTTCACCCCTTGAAACCACGAATGAATTATCAAACAGCCTCCTTCCTGATCGCTTTGGTCTGGATGGTATCCATTCTCATCTCCATCCCATCAGCCTACTTCACAAAGGAAACCGTCCTCTTCATTGTCAAAAACCAGAAAAAGATCTTCTGCGGCCAGGTCTGGCCAGTGGACCAGCAGCTCTACTATAAATCCTACTTCCTCTTTGTCTTTGGCATCGAGTTCCTGGGCCCCGTGCTCACCATGACCCTGTGCTATGCCAGGATCTCCCAGGAGCTCTGGTTCAAAGCGGTCCCGGGTTTCCAGACTGAGCAGATCCGGAAGAGGCTGCGCTGCCGCCGGAAGACGGTACTGGTACTCATGTGTATCCTCACGGCCTACGTTCTGTGCTGGGCGCCCTTCTATGGCTTCACAATCGTGCGCGACTTCTTCCCCACTGTGTTCGTGAAGGAAAAGCATTACCTCACAGCCTTTTATGTTGTGGAGTGCATCGCCATGAGCAACAGCATGATCAACACTGTGTGCTTCGTGACAGTGAAGAACAACACCAAGAAGTACTTCAAGAAGATGCTGCTGCTCCCCTGGCGGCCCTCCCACCATGGGAGTAAGTCCAGTGCTGACCTCGACCTCAAAACCAGCCGCCTGCCCGCCACGGAGGAGGTGGACTGTATCAGGCTGAAGTGACCCACTGGCATTTCACAATTGAAAAACCCAAAAGCCAGTACTTGGAGCACAGTTTACCGATAACCAAGTTCACAGGCTGCATGGGGAAAGGGCAACTGTTTTCACACTTCGCTGCTGTCAAGGAGCTGGATGCTTCTGCAGTCACAAAATGCAGTGCGGCTTGACACAAACCACAGCAGCTAACATTTACTGATATCTGCTCAACGTACTGTGCACGACACCAGCAAGATTAAGGAGCTGACCTTTACTGATTACCTACTGTGTGTAAAAATATTTAAATAGCAAAATGAATTGGCAGAAGTCATTGGAGTCAGCGAGTTATATCCAGATATTTAGGTGTCAGGCAGAGGCCACAGTTGGTCTTCTAGATTCATACTTCATCTTACCTCATTGTGTATCCAGTCGGTGCAAGAAAGTCAAAAGCCAACAGAATATAGACCAATGGTGATGAAAGCATGAGTTACAGCGTGGGATTTACAGCCTCATGGGGAGACAGTTCATGCCATCACAATGAGCTATTCCACTCAGATCTTATGATTTCATTAGAACGTTCTTTTGGATTCTGGTTGCCAGAAAAGGATTTCTCTCATAATCAGGTCATTAGTTATCTATAATGGTGTCATTTCAAAGAAAAGAACCAAAAATCTCTTTTCCTCTGATCCTTGAAAGCTCATCATTCTTTTGGGTGAAGACAGGCAATCCTAAAATGAAGAACACACCCAGTTCCTGACACCTTAAAGTAAATGATGTCAGAAACTTCAGTATCAAGGAGAAAGGAGTGGAGTTTGCCACTGGCAATGAACGTAATCTGTGTGGCCATTTTGCTAAGGCCTAGACCATTTTTCTAGAACACATCCTCTTTTTCAAAGATGAGCTCTACTTGAAATTCAAAGACCTGGGTTCAAGTTCTAAATCATGTGATCTAGATGTTTATTCTCTCTGCATCTCAGTTTTGTTCAATAAAACAGGACTACCTTATAGGACTGTTAGGAGAGACCACTGAGGTCATAGTTTATGAAAGTGGTTTTCAGCTATACAAGTGATGACAATGGATAAGTGACATTGAGCAATTTGTTTGGACCCCATCCACTGTGGCTTATTATGGAGAAACACTCCCACTTTTTCATCCTTATTCTATAAACCAATGAGCCCTGAGCTCTTTGCAGATCTCTGAACTCTACATCAGGAGAAAAACAGAATCCTTGTCCTGGGTTGTAATCAGGAAGATTTGACCTCAGAGTCTCGGTAATCCCCCTCCCCTGACTTGAAAGTATCCCTGTGATCATAGAAGTGTTTCAACAATCTTCCCTACATGTTGCCAAACAACACACCCCAGAGTTGCCTAAATCTGTTTGTATTATCACATATCTGTGGTAATTGTGTATATTTGTCCTCATTTCTTCTAGATTCATTTTGAAGCAGAGACTGTACAAATGGGAACTGATTTGGGATTGACTCAAATGACCCACACTTGGACAATTTACACTTTTCTGTAGTTAAAGTGTTATTTAGTTGTTTGCTTATGTGTGTGTGTGTGTTTAATTAATTGTTGGTGTTTTACCCAACAGTGGTGTTTCACCAACATTTTCCTCTGTCACCACCCAGCAGACTCACTTTCAGCCCAATTATTGTACCCTCAGAAAATGTAAACTCACTTTAACATTAGGCTAGCCAAACTGTTTATAAATTCTGCTTTTAAAAAACTACATGATTTATTCTAAAGCCAAGCCAGTAAATATTTGGGGTTATCTGCATTTTCACAAATGTAATAACTGCATTTTTATTTATTACTCCTATCCTGACTCTTCTCCTACTAAGATGATTCTTTAAGAGTAGACTGTTACCAATTGTATCTGTCAAAAGAATTCAGCCCCCTTTTCCTTTTTATGGGCTTCCCTGGTAGCTCAGAGGTTAAAGTGTCTGCCTCCAATGCGGGACGCCCGGGTTCGATCCCTGGGTCGGGAAGATCCCCTGGAGAAGGAAATGGCAATCCACTCGAGTATTCTTGCCTGGAGAATCCCATGGACAGAAGAGCCTAGTAGGTTACAGTCCACCAGGTCGCAAAGAGTCGGACACGACTCAGTGACTTCACCTCACCTCACCTCATTTTCCTTTTTATATTATGCCAACCTCCCTTCATTTAAACTTAATGGAAACAACCTTTGTAAATATCTGTGATTTGTGAGTTTCCAGTGAATAAAAGTGTTACATTGTTATCAGATGAAATAATTAACATATGGAATCTTAACCACACTATTTTCCCTGATAATCTTCTATGTGTTAGTATATATCAGTGAAGTAATAGCCATTTAAACAATTAAACCTTGAAGCAGAGAAGTTCTTAAAGGCATTTTTAGAACAACAGTAGCTCACACCAGCAACCAGTCTCATCTTGGTCACGTCTCTCAAGCTGCCAGCCCAAAAGAATACTCATGCATGCAAATCAATCAGAGAACCACTACTCCATGTTCACACTCACATTCACGCTTCTCCTTCATTTCATTCTTTAAAAATTTAAAGAAAAAAATTCTTCATTTTAAAATCACCTTGTTTGTTTAATGAATAATGCTGTTTACATGGAGACTGTTCATTGATCTAACTGGTGTTAAGGTAATAAATGAATAGCACTTGTGTTTACCTTTTTCTTCTCGAGACTAATTAATGCTAAGCTTAAGATACTTTTAATGTGCTGAGATATATAAATGTTTATATATAATTTTATATTGGGAGCTATTAAAAATTTAATCTCGTTTGGCAAGACAGATCCATTTCCTTGGCCAGAATAAAAGAAGGATGGCTTTGTGATGAAGCTATTAGAGATCTTTCTTTCAGCATCCAACATGAATAAGTTGATTCTCAAATTGAAGAAATTAAAAAATAGCTTCAGGCCTTTTAGGGGTAAAACCAATTCCAGATTTATGAAGGGAAAAGTTATGCATGGGACGTGATTATAAAACTTAAAGTGAGTTCTGTCTCTAGGGGGAAGTGCCGGCTTTGAATCATATCTCCTCAATCTAACCATTATCTCTCCCTTGAACTCAAGATCACACAAACACACACACACAATACACACACACACACACACCTCAAGAGGACGCCACAGCAGGAAAAGGCCTTTTGGGGCATGTAATTCAACTCACTAGTGTCTTAGATAAGAAGATATGAATTCCAAATGAGGAAGTGATTTGCTTAAGGCTGTACAGCTAACACTTGCTGAAACCAAAATAGTGCCCCATAGTCTCAGTCTGGTCCAGTAACTGCCCTTCTGAATCCAAAGGAGAGGACATCCTCTAAGAATGTTTAGAGGGCCACTTAAACTGGTTGCTCAAATTGCCAACATCAGCTGGATCATTGAAAAATCAAGAGAGTTCCACAAAAACATCCATTTCTGCTTTATTGACTATGCCAAAGCCTTTGACTGTGTGGATCACAATAAACTGTGGAAAATTATGAAAGAGATGGGAATACCAGACCACCTGACCTGCCTCTTGAGAAACCTGTATGCAGGTAGGAAGCAACAGAACTGGACGTGGAAACTCCTAGAGGAAAACATAGGCAAAACACTCTCCGACATAAATCACAGCAGGATCCTCAATGATTCACCTCCCAGTATACTGGAAATAAAAGCAAAAATAAACAAATGGGATCTAGTTAAAATTAAAAGCTTCTGCACAACAAAGGAAACTATAAGCAAGGTGAAAAGACAGCCTTCTGAATGGGAGAAAACAATAGCAAACGAAACAACTGACAAACAACTAATCTCAAAGATATACAAGCAACTTATGCAGCTCAACTCCAGAAAAATAAACGAACCAATCAAAAAATGGGCCAAAGAACTAAATAGGCATTTCTCCAAAGAAGACATACGGATGGCTAACAAACACATGAAAAGATGCTCAACATCACTTATTATCAGAGAAATGCAAATCATCAAGACCACAATGAGGTACCATTTCACACCAGTCAGAATGGCTGCGATCCAAAAGTCTACAAGCAATAAATGCTGGAGAGGATGTGGAGAAAAGGAAACCCTCTTACACTGCTGCTAGGAATGCAAACTAGTACAGCCACTATGGAAAACAGTGTGGAGATTCCTTAAAAAATTGGAAATAGCACTGCCTTATGACCCAGCAATCCCACTGCTGGGCATACACACCGAGGAAACCAGAATTGAAAGAGACACATGTACCCCAATGTTCATTGCAGCACTGTTTATAATAGCCAGGACATGGAAGCAACCTAGATGTCCATCAGCAGATGAATGGGTAAGAAAGCTGTGGTACATATACACAATGGAGTACTACTCAGCCCTTAAAAAAGAGTAAATTCGACTCAGTTCTAATGAGATGGATGAAATTGGAGCTGATTATACAGAGTGAAGTAAGCCAGAAAGAAAAACATCAATACAGTATACTGACACATATATATGGAATTTAGAAGGATAGTAATGATGACCCTCTATGTGAGACAACAAAAGAGACTCAGATGTACAGAACTCCCTGAGGGAGAGGGAGGGGGGGGACGATTTGGGAGAATGGCATTGAAACATGTATACTATCTTGTAAGAACGAAGCGTCAGTCTATGTTCAATACAGGAGGCAGGATGCATGGGGCTGGTGCACGGGATGATTCAGGGAGATGATATGGGGTGGGAGGTGGGAGGGGCTTCGGCATTGGGAGATCGTGGACACTTGTGGCTGATTCATGTCAATGTATGGCAAAACAAATACAGCATTGTAATAAAGAATAAAGTATTTAAAAAAAAAAAGAAGAAGAACTGGACGTGGAACAACAGACTGGTTCCAAATAGGAAAAGGAGTATGTCAAGGCTGTATATTGTCACCCTGCTTATTTAACTTGTATGCAGAGTACATCATGAGAAACACTGGGCTGGAAGAAGCACAAGCTGGAATCAAGATTGCCAGGAAAATATCAATAAGCTCAGATATGCAGATGACACCACCCTTATGGCAGAAGGTGAAGAGGAACTAAAATGCCTCTTGATGAAAGTGAAAGAGGAGAGTGAAAAAGTTGGCTTAAAGCTCAACATTCAGAAAACGAAGATCATGGCATCTGGTCCCATCGCGTCATGGGAAATAGATGGGGAAACAGTGGAAACAGTGTCAGACTTTAGTTTGGGGGGCTCCAAAATCACTACAGATGGTGACTGCAGCCATGAAATTAAAAGACGCTTACTCATTGGAAGGAAAGTTATGACCAACCTAAATAGCATATTGAAACGCAGAGACATTACTTTGCCAACAAAGGTCTGTCTAGTCAAGGCTATGGTTTTTCCAGTGGTCATGTATGGATGTGAGAGGTGGACTGTGAAGAAAGCTGAGTGCCGAAGAATAGATGCTTATGAACTGTGGTGTTGGAGAAGACTCTTGAGAGTCCCTTGGACTGCAAGGAGATCCAACCAGTCCATTCTAAAGGAAGTCAGCCCTGGGATTTCTTTGTAAGGAATGATGCTAAAGCTGAAACTCCAGTACTGTGGCCACGTCATGCGAAGAGTTGACTCATTGGAAAAGACTCTGATGCTGGGAGGGATTGGGGGCAGGAGGAGAAGGGGACGACCAAGGATGAGATGGCTGGATGGCATCATGGACTCTATGGACATGAGTCTGAGTGAACTCCGAGAGATGATAAAGAACAGGGAGGCCTGGCGAAGTTTAAGTTTGTTCTCTACCGCCCAGTTAAGTTAAATAAGCAGGGTGACAATATACAGCCTGATGTACTCCTTTTCTTATTTGGAACTAGTCTGTTGTTCCATGTCCTGTTCTAACTGTTGCTTCCTGACCTGCATACAGGTTTCTCAAGAGGCAGGTCAGGTGGTCTGGTATTCCCATCTCTTTCAGAATTTTCCACAGTTTATCGTGATCCACACAGTCAAATGCTTTGGCATAGTCAATAAAGCAGAAATAGATGTTTTTCTGGAACTCTCTTGCTTTTTCCATGATCCAGCGGATGTTGGCAATTTGATCTCTGGTTCCTCTGCCTTTTCTAAAACCAACTTGAACATCTGGAAATTCATGGTTCATGTACTGCTGCAGCCTGGCTTGGAGAATTTTGAGCATTACTTTACTAGCATGTGAGATGAGTCCTATTGTGTGGTAGTTTGAGCATTCTTTGGCATTGCCTTTCTTTGGGACTGGGATGCAAACTGACCTTTTCCAGTCCTGTGGCCACTGCTGAGTTTTCCAAATTTGCTGGCATTTTGAGTGCAGCACTTTCACAGCATCATCTTTCAGGATTTGAAATATCTCAACTGGAATTCCATCACCTCCACTAGCTTTGTTCATAGTGATGATTTCTAAGGCTCACTTGACTTCACATTCCAGGATGTCTGGCTCTAGGTGAGTGATCATACCATTGTGATTATCTTGGTCATGAAGATCTTTTTGTACAGTTCTTCTGTGTATTCTTGCCACCTCTTAATATCTTCTGCTTCTGTTAGGTCCATACCATTTCTGTCCTTTATCAAGCCCATCTTTGCATGAAATATTCCCTTACTATCTCTAATTTTCTTGAAGAAATTTCTAGTCTTTCCCATTCTGTTGTTTTCCTTTATTTCTTTACATTGATCGCTGAGGAAGGCTTTCTTATCTCTTCTTGCTGTTCTTTGGAACTCTGCATTCTCGTTCAGCTTCAGCTTCTTCAGCGTTACTGGTTGGGGCATAGACTTGGATTACTGTGATATTGAATGGTTTGCCTTGGAAACAAGCAGAGATCATTTTGTTGCTTTTGAGATTGCATCCAATTACTGCATTTCGGACTCTTTTGTTGACCATGATGGCTACTCCATTTCTTCTAAGGGATTCCTGCCTGCAGTAGTGGATATAATTGTCATCCGAGTTAAATTCACCCATTCCAGTCCATTTTAGTTTGCTGATTCCTAGAATATCGACATTCACTCTTGCCATCTCTTGTTTGACCACTTCCAATTTTCCTTGATTCATGGACCTGACATTCCAGGTTCCTATGCAATATTGCTGTTTACAGCACCGGACCTTGCTTCTATCACCAGACACATCTACAACTGGGTATTGTTTTTGCCTTGGCTCCGTCCCTTCATTCTTTCTGGAGTTATTTCTCCACTGACCTCCAGTAGCACATTGGGCACCTACTGTCCTGGGGAGTTCCTCTTTCAGTGTCCTATCATTTTTCCTTTTCATACTGTTCATGGGGTTCTCAAGGCAAGAATACTGAAGTGGTTTGCCTTTCCCTTCTCCAGTGGGCCACATTCTGTCAGACCTCTCCACCATGACCCGCCTATCTTGAGTGGCCCTACAGGTTATGGCTTGGTTTCATTGAGTTAGACAAGGCTGTGGTCCTAGTGTGATTAGATTGACTAGTTTTTTGTGATTATGGTTTCAGTGTTTCTGCCCTCTGATGCCCTCTTGCAACATCTACCGTCTTATAGAAATACACAGTGCTAATGTTTCTGGTTCTCACATTACTCCACCTGAGCCTGACTCCTTTGCCCCAAGCAAGATTTTAGCTAAACTATCTCTTAACCAAAGAAAGGCAATTCCAAAGAATGCTCAAACTACCGCACAATTGCACTCATCTCATATGCAAGTAAAATAATGCTCAAAATTTTCCAAGCCAGGCTTCAGCAATACGAGAACCATGAAATTCTAGATGTTCAAGCTGGTTTTAGAAAAGGCAGAGGAACCAGAGATCAAATTGCCAACATCCACTGGATCGTGGAAAAAGCAAGAGAGTTCCAGAAAAACATCTATTTCTGCTTTATTGACTATACCAAAGCCTTTGACTATGTGGATCACAACAAACTGTGAAAAATTCTGAAAGAGATGAGAATACCAGACCACCCGACCTGCTTCTTGAGAAACCTGTATGCAGGTCATTAAGCAACAGTTAGAACTGGACATGGAATAATTGACTGGTTCCAAATAGGAAAAGGAGTGCATCAAGGCTGTATATTGTCATCCTGCTTGTTTAACTTATATGCAGAGTACATCATGAGAAATGCTGAGCTGGAAGAAGCACAAACTGAAATCAAGATTGCCAGGAGAAATATCAGTAACCTCAGATATGCAGATGACACCACCCTTATGGCAAAAAGTGAAGAAGAACTAAAGAGCCTCTTGATGAAAGTGAAGGAGGAGAGTGGAAAAGTTGGCTTAAAGCTCAACATTCAGAAAACTAAGATTATGGCATCTGGTCCCATCACTTCATGGCAAATAGATGGGGAGACAGTGGAAACAGTGACTGACTTTATTTCTGAGGGCTCCAAAATTACTGCAGATGGTGACTGCAGCCGTGAAATTAAAAGATGCTTACTCATTGGCAGGAAAGTTATGACCAACCTAGATAGAATATTCAAAAGCAGAGACATTACTTTGCCAACAAAGGTCCATCTAGTCAAGGCTATGGATGTGAGAGGTGGACTGTGAAGAAAGCTGAGTGTAGAAGAATTGATGCTTTTGAACTGTGGTGTTGGAGAAGACTCTTGAGAGTCCCTTGGACTGCAAGGAGATCCAACCAGTCCATCCTAAAGGGGATAAGTCCTTGATGATCATTGGAAGCACTGATGTTGAAGCTGAAACTCTAATACTTTGGCCACCTGATGCAAAGAGCTGACTCACTGGAAAAGACCCTGATGCTGGGAAAGATTGAGGGCAGGAGAAGAAGGGGATGACAGAGGATGAGATGGTTGGATGACATCACCAACACAATGGACATGAGTTTGAGTGAACTCCAGGAGTTGGTGTTGGACAGGGAGGCCTGGCATGTGTGGTTCATGGGTCGCAAAGAGTCGGACACAAATGAGTGACTGAACTGAACTGATCTCTTAACTTTGGGTTTACAAACCCAGTGAAGTACTTCTGACTGAATCTTGTACTCCCCAATATGGTAGGCTCAGTAATAACTCCCTAAATATGCCCACATCCTAATTCCTAAGGCCTGTCAATATGTAATCTCATGAGGAAAGGAACTTTGTGTGATTAAATTAAGCATCTTGAGACTAGGAGATAAGTTTGTATTGTCTAGGGGAGCCCAAAGTAATCATAAGCATCCTTATAAGAAAAACAAGGGCAAAGTCAGAAAAAAAGGAGGTATGACAACAAAAGCAGAGACTGGAACAATGTGCTTTGATGATGGAGGAAGGAGTCACAAGCCAAAGAATGCAGATACCTTCTAAAAGCTGAAAAAGGTAACAAAACAAACTCGCCCCTAGAGTCTCCAGAAGGAATGCATCCCATTGACACCTTGATTTTAGCCTCACAAACTCTTTTGGACTTCTGACCTCCAGAACTATGAGAGAATAAACTTGTATTGTTTTAAGCTACAAAATTTGTGTTGATTTGTTATAGCAATAATGAGAAACTAATTCACCCAGTTACCAACTCCATCACCATCTTTAAAGTTGAATAATCACTAGCACTTCAGTACTCCCAAACTGCTTGACTCCAGCTGGGTACTTACTCTCCTGTGTATTAGTGAGGACAGCTGTAAATTGAGGCTGATTTGGAAGGCACATAACAGGTGGCCCAGAAAGGGACAGGTAATACTGCCAGTCAGCGCAGCCTAGGGGTCAAGTTTAGAGAGAGCAATAAAAGCAGGAGGATCAAGCAGAGCCCAGGCAGTCAGACAGCAAACTCCACCTAAGTAACAGCACTAATGTGCTCAGCTATTCAACAAGTGATGGCTCCATCTCTGTCTTTGATTTGTAGGTCAACAGGGTGGAACTGTTTGCCACAGAAAGAGATCAAAGGCCTATATGAGACTGAAGTCAAAGCAGAACTATTTGAATTCCCTCCCACTGGACACACTTGTCAGAACTTTCAGGCTATAAAAGTGTCAGAAAACACGTCAGAAGCCAAATACTTGCATCTGTAGAACTTCACAGCATGTGCTCCTATGCAATAAATCCAGGATGACTCTTCTTTGGAAATTTAGAAATTTCCAAGCTGGAGAGTTCACTCATACCCTCCTCATTACCTACTATCCTCATCTCTTTTAAAAGAAAAAAGAAGAGGTGATCAAATTAGAGGAGAGGATAGGAAATAAGAAAGCACCTATATTCCCACCTTCTCTGTTGCCAGGTTCTATGAGACACATTTGATATGTGGAGGCATGTTTAAACCTCCACACACCAGTGTCATTTTCCTCCATCATTTAAAGATGGTTAAACCTCCCCCATCCTTGCCCAGCCTAGAAGTCCTTGAGGTAGGAATGAGATCACTGGACGAATTGAAATAGGAGTTGTTCTCAAGGCTCCCCTGTGAATGGCTATTAGAATCACAAAGCACCTAACTTCATGCAAGAGTTGTTCAAACAATGTTTGTTTTTAAGAAACAAACTTACTTTTAAGAAATAGATGAACAGACTCTTTGTACAGTCAGTGCTCATTATTCTCAGAGAGTATATTTGTGAAATCTGCTGCATGCTAAAATATATTTGTAACCCCAAAATCAATATTCATGGCACGTTCATGGTCATTCACAGACATGCACAGAGAAGGGGAAAATGTGAGTCACCCTATGCTCATGTTCCCAGCAGAGATCAAAGAAACTGACACCCTCCTCCCTTGTTTCAGCTCTCATAGTGTAAACAAGTATCTTTTCATGTTCTATGTAGTGCCATGGTTTTTGCATTCTTATGCTTTTGGTATCAGTTTTGCTGTTTAAATGACAGCTGAAAGACTTTCAGTGATCTAAGCACAAGATGAAAGAGAAAATATATGTATGAGATAAGCTTTGTTGAGGCATGAATTACAGTACTGTGGGCTATGAGTGTTTGTGAATATATATATATGAATATATATATATATGTTTAACAATATATCTTAAACAAAATGTCTTTGAACAGAAACACATGTAAAACAAGGTTATGTATTGACTGGTTGACAAAAATATTGTGACCAGAGGCTTGCAGGAACCTAACCTTATAATTTCCTTACAGCAATAGTTCAATATTCATCGTTTGTGGTAACTTTATGAAACATAACTACTGTGAATAAAGAGAATTGACTGTAACCTTTCAAGTTCATATTTTGTTTGTCACAAGACATAACCTGAAGTGTTAGTTGAATAAAATCAGAGCCCAAGGTTTGAGTTGATCAAATTGCCACTTTTGCAGCATTCCTGAAGCCCCTCCTTCCTACATGTCTGCCACAAATTGAAAGCCCTTGGAAAGAAACGTCTGCAGTGAAAACACATGCATTTAACCAAACAACAGTCCACACTTACTGGAGATCACATGTCTAGGAAAGCAGGGTTTTTTCCCCATTAAAAAAAAAAAGTTGAACTTGAAAGATAGCCCTCATCTGCTCTATTGCATTACAAGAAGAAAACCATACTCTGTCCCCATCCCAGAGTGGAAAGGAGGGTAGCCCTTGGCTAAGACTTTGAGCCTGTTTGTGGCCATTTCAGTGGTTTTCAAAGTTGGTTTTTGCAGAGCCGAGGGGACAATTACTAAGAGGTAGTGCTATGTTTTCCTCTCAGTGGACTCATGTACACAGTCTGAAGCAGCAGATTGGGACAAAAAAAAGGAGCCAGGGATTGTCCACATAAAACTGTGAAGTTTAATTCACTGAGAAGAGGTGGTCTTTGAAATTATGGAGCATGAAAAAAAATGTTATCCTGCCTCCTTGTGGGTTTTTACTATATCATTTGTCTTTGACGAGAGGAGAATGGAGAGTGAGAAGGAAAGAGGGAGGTGGGGTAAAGAGAGAGAGAGATGCCTTTCTACCTGATTCAACAGACACTCACTGGAAAATGTAGAGGATGAAGAGGTGTGCCTGCAAAAAATGCAGATGGGGAGAAGCTCTGGAAGCAAAAGCTCATCCTGGGCTGTGCTGTGGAAACTGCAATGTCAACGGCTACCTTACACTGCCCTTCTGGAATCCCCAGGAAATTCTCATGGATGGAGTTCCTTAGCACCAGGGAAAGTACTGCCAAGGGGAGAGGGACAAATCCTGGGTGAGGCAGACCCCTTAGGTAGATAACAGAATTTCTAAAAGAGTGAGTGGGAGTCCTACAATGACCATTAAAAAGAAATTGATACTCTCTTTTAAAGCAAGAATAAGATAGGACTGTCTGCTCTCATCCCTTCCATTCAAACTACTAGAAGTCAGCGTAATAAGACAAGGAAAAAAACATTATAAGATTAGAAAAGAAGAATAATATTGTGATTATTTGCAGATAATATGCTTGTCTGCAAATAAACCCAGAATAACCTAGTAAAAACCTAATAAACTAATAAGAGAGTACAAAAAGGTAGTTGACTACAAGATGCAGAAACAAAAATCAAGTGAACTTGACAAATTCAACTTGACAAACTTTGAATTATACCAAATTCAAACCAAAGCACATTTTTTTAAATTTTTTTATTCTACATTACAATACTGTATTTGTTTTGCCATACATTGACATGAATCAGCCACAGGTGTACACGATCTCCCAATGCCAAAGAACATATTTTTTCAACGCACATTTTTGAAGAAGGGACTTAATCCATCATTCAGCAATATTTATCATAAAGTTATGGTAAAACTGGAAGAGTGGGGTATTCACAGAAGGGATAAACAAATAGGCCAATCAAATAAAATTTAAAGCCCCAGATTTCAGATGCATGTACGTATAAGAATTGGCAAAATCCATTTTTTTCCAAAATGTGGAAATCAACGCTAAAGGGCTAATTTAATCTCAGTTACAGAGAAATAGAGATTTTAAACACTTGACTTCTTTATGGAAAATCTACACCTTCTATCTACCCTCCACCTTTTGTGGAGACACTGAAAAGGATTAGGGGATGGGACAGAACAGGGAAATATTCTCTGCTCCCACTTCAGCCTGTGCTAATGCAAAGAGAGAGGCAGCAACATCCAAGGGGGTGAAGGGAAAGTGGTGTCCAGGCATTCCTGGGTCACCAGCAACAGAGAGAGCAGAGGTGGAGATGGGAGCCATGGTGACCTGGCTACTGTCAGGTAAACATCTATAAAAGACTGAAAAGAAACTCCACTGACACAAGACTAGGAAGCTGGAAGCCTGATCCAAGGATAACTTTTTACACAAATCCAGTCAAATATCATACATTACCAGTAGAATTCCTCTGTGAGTAACACACTGACATTCTACTTCCCAAGTACATTCTGCAATTGTCTTTTCTCCTTTCAAAAGTCTTTACCCATTTTTTATTTCAATTTTTATTAGAACATAGTTGATTTACAATGTTGTGTTATTTTCAGGTACACAATAAAGTGTACATATATCCACTCTTTTATTTTAAATTCTTTTCCAATATAGTCCATTACAGAGTATTGAGTAGATTTCACTGTGCAATACAGCAGGTTTTTATTAGTTATCTATTTTACATATAGTAGTATGTATATGTCAGTCCCAATCTCCCAATCGTCTTTACCTATCTTTATCACAATAATCCTCTCCTTCCCCATAAGCACTAAAGAGCCAGCCAAAGCTGCATAACTCAGGAGCTGTGATTCTGCCATCATGCATTTATCATGCCAGTTGATTTGTGTCTATCCCTGCCTGTCCCTGATCTTATCTCTACTCAGGCTCCTCTAATACCATGCAAGTCACCCTGAACCTTCCTGCCTTTATCCATATTACCTGCTCCAGTTTCTCAGGTGGAATTAGCTCTCTCTCATGACTACTGGCTGGTTCTGGTCTCATGCACAGCTCTGGTTTCCACTCCATTCGGACTGAACTCTACTGGATGCAGAAGGATTCCCCAGAGTGAAGATGCAGCTTTGCTCCCAATATGAGAGACCGCTGCCTTCTCCTTTCCCAGAGAATGCCTCCCAGGTTTCAGTACCAGCACAGACTGATAACAGTAACCTGTAATTTAGATTCATGTGACCCAGCTCTTCTATTGGGCTTGATTCCTTGGTCCTTCTCCCATATCTTCCAGTTTTATTACACCTCCTTCCCCACCTCTAACCTGCACCCCTGATACCCAGAAAACCAAATTAAGATCCTAGATGTCTTTAGTCTTTCTCTGTGTGCCAGTTGGAATCTTAGTAGGAAGTGAATTCAACTCAGCTGGTTCAAATGAGAAACTGTTAATAAAGAAGGTATTTACAGAGGTGTAGGTGGAGATAAGGGAATCAACAAGGGGTGATGGGGCTCCCAGAAACCAGCAGCAGAGGGTAGCTTTATCACCCTTAGGACTGGAGAGCAAGAGAAGGAAATGATGACACAGGAGCTCAGTGAGAGCTGGAGTCACTGGGAAGGGGCTTCTCCTGGAGGGATGGAGCCACTCTCAGAGCAAGAAGTAGTATACCCTGACCTCTCTCTCCTGCTGCCCTCATCTCAAGCACCTTCCATTGGTCAGACCCAACCAGAATCCAACTGGCATGTGAGCCCCAAAACTGTCATCTGTAGAGTTACTCTCTGAGCACAGAGTAGGGCAGAGAAGGGTAGAAAATGAACCTGAGGTGGGCAAACAGTACAAGCAGACCCTTTGTTTCGCATGTCAGACCTTTCATTTCTCCTGCAACCATGAATGTTTCAGACTTGGGCTCTCCTGGCCTCCTGACAGGGGAGTTTCTCTTAAGCCCTTCATGAGGTATCTACCTGGTAATAGCCAATGTGTTATGGCTCCCTCAAAAGTATTCCAACTACTCAGATATGCCATTCCTGGGCAGGGAATACCTGGTACTTCTCAGATGCTAGGAGTTACTGGGAATTTATGGAGAGAGGAAAATAAAGGCATGTCTCCACCAAGGGAGCTCCTAGTGGAGACACAGGCAGGTGGGATGAAGCAAATGAGAGGAAGGCCACAGGACTAAGAAGCTCAAGCCAGGACGCTTTGTTCCAATTGGTGGGCTATAATCCCTCCTCTTCTTGCAGGGTGTGCCCAACAAGTAGCAGAATGGCTCAGGCTATCACAGTAGGAAGGGCTGCAGATCGCACAACAATACCCATTCCGTGTTCGCATCCTTTGTCCTGTTCAGACCAGAGACAGATTTCCAGCCCCAGCTTGGTCACACACAATTATCCTGCCCTAACTGAGTTCTTGTTTCCCTACCTGCACTTCATATTCTGAGTTTCTTCCTTTCCTTCTTCCTAGGTTTATTTATGTCATCCCATCACTTTTTGTTGTTACCTAATCACAATTTCATGCCCTTTGTCAACTTTTAGTGACTTAAGTATGGTTGCCATAACCACTCTTGCAAAAATTATGGACTGGCTGCCTTATTTAGCAGTAGTTATATCCTACCTTGGAATGGCATCTTGGTTAAAACAGAGAGTGTGGGCTTCAATTTTATCTTAACACTGAGAATCAGGGACCAAAACCAACACACTCACCACCAGCAGGCACATGCATTAGCTCATTTAACCCTTCAACTCCCCTCTGAGGTGTGAACCACTATTAGTCTCATTTTAAAGATGAGGTAACTAAGGCTCAGAGAGGTTGATTAATTTGCCCCAGGTCATGAGGCTAGTGAGGATCCTCTCAGTTCTCTCTCTGTCCTTCTGATTATCTGTGACCTAAGAGTGAGGGATAAAGGCAGCACTTGAAGAAAAACACTTTTCTCTCCTCTGGTTGCCGTTGTTTCTCTGTCTTCCCTTTGGATTCTGCTGTTCATTTTTGCCTTCAGAACAAGACAGAATGAATGAATAACCAAGGCTATTGGGAGCAGCCTCCCAGATAGGATGACCCAATCCCCAGGAAGCTTGAACACCAGGCTGCCATGACTGAACCTTTACAATCTCAATTCAACAGTCTGCCACTGTGCCTTTGTTATTTCTTGTGAACCTGCTGTATTTAAGAACATAGAAAAGAACTTTTGTTTAGGCAGGAGGTATGGGAGTGAGGTCATTCTGAAAGAGGAAAACTGAGACAGAAATGGGACAGAGCCTCTAACTGCTCTTCATTCTCCCATTGTCTCTGTCAGGCATCACTTCCAAACTACAAAACCAGAAAAGCATGGCTCGTCAAGTTCAGCATTATCTGGGACAGTTGGGGGTCACTCATCCATCCCTCAACATGCGCACACACAGAGAGAGAAAAGAGAGAGACCCTGAATTTGGTACAGAATGGGTAAATGCCAAGTATTCCTGGCCTGATTGCACTCTGAAGCTAAATCCACCTTGATACTTGAATTTCGGAATAGGGAAATGTTCAGAGAGACAAACTGTCCTGTACAATGTCACAGAACTGTTCACATGGCAGACTATGGTCTAGAACCCAGTCTCCTAGTCCCCAAGTAAATTTTTCACATTGCATTATCCTCACCCCCTCAATGAGGGCTTGTTGCAGAGGGTCATCAGCAGGGTCCAGCCAGGCCCTACATATGGGGATGAAGAAAAGATTAATAGGGGAAGAGGTTCTTGAAAACCCAAGAGTTGAGTTTCATGGTCTTTCTTGGACCAAAGAGAACTCTTCCCAGGTAAAGCTGGGAATTACAAATTTACAAATTAAGATACAGGATGCCCGGGCTTCCCAAGTGGTGCTAGTGGTAAAGAACCTGCCTGCCAATGCAGGAGACATAAGAGATGCAGGTTCAATCCTTCCCAATCCTGGGTTGGGAAGTCCCTTGGAGGAAGGCACGGCAACCCACTTCCATAATTTTGTCCAGAAAATCCTATGGATAGAGGAGCCTGGTGAGCTACAGTCCAAAGGGATAATAAAGAGCTGGATACGACTGAAGTGATGGAGCACACAGAGCAAACACATACAGGATGCCCAGTTAAACTTGAATTTCAGACAAACGATACCTAATGTTTTGGAATAAGTATATCCAAGTATTACACCTGTATCTCACAACCCTATTCCCAAGGTTCAGATGAGGGGAAAAGACCGTAACTGCTACAGATAATTCCTCATTTCCCTGCAGGTGTTCAGGCCCTCAATGCTCTGACTCTAGCCAATGGAACCTGCCTTGTTTTCTAGAATTATTTCTGGTCTGAGGTAAACATGGCACCAGCAAGCAATTGGGAAAGTTAGGGAGTTAATAAAAAATATAGATCCCAAAATATTTAACCCATACCACTGTATCGTTTCTACCTCAACTTCTCAGAGTGTGAAACAGACTTGTCATACTGGAAGATTACCCATCAGGGATGCCTGTCTAAGGACAATGCCAAGCAGACTATCCCAAAGTAGGAAAGTTCTTTACACAGATTTCTTGAGTGACTGAATGAGCAAGGCAGGGCCAAAGCAGAAAGTCAGGAAATCTGACCTTTGAACAATAGCACTCTCTTCTTGAGCTGACACCCCAGTTCTCTCCCAACCCAGACCTGAGGCATCTTTCAGAGCTCAATGGAATTCCCTCCTTCTTCAATGGAAAGGCAAGCTCCTGGATGTCTGAGGTCTGGCTCACTCAAACCCCGGGCCTGTCTCAATGCTAGACACAAGCTGAGAAGGCAATTAAAAGTTGAATGAATGAATGAATGAATGAATGACTTTTCTAACTACAAGGATGTCAGGAGTCCAAGAAACAGATTTGGAGTGTACAATGATAGGAATCCATTGCCACCAATCTTTAATTAATTCATTCATTCAATATTAAATATACTGAGCTTTTTGAGGTCCAAATGGAAAAGTGAAAGTGTTAGTCACTCGGTTGTGCCCAACACTTTGGGACCCCATGGATTGTAGCCCATCAGGCCAATTTGTCCATGGAATTCTCCAGGTAAGAATATTGGAGTGGGTTGCAATTACCTTATCCAGGGGATCTTCCCAACCCAGGAATTGAACCTGGGTTTCCTGAACTACAGGCAGATTCTTTACCATCTGAGCTACGAATGAAGCTTAATTTTCCATTCTCTTTAAAAATTGTTTGGTCCCTACCCCTAGAAAACATCTAAACCACTTCAATAATAGCAGTCTCATTTTGATAATGAGTCATTGTTTAGCTGTTGAAAAGTCAAGTTCAATCTTGCCCAAGTCAAAACTGCAATCTCATATGCAATTCCAAGTGTCAATTCTCCTTGCGGGTTCTACCTAAACTGTGGCTTGAGGCCTTGCAATGAGGATAGGGGATGTGAGCTATTCCACCCTTCGTCTACTTCCTCCCTGTAATGAAACAAAGTAGAAGATATTAGAAAAAATAGGGAAGCCTCAATTTACTTAGCTGGTGCTATTTGTGATAGTCCCTTGGCTATGGAAGTCTTCTGTACATGGTAGGGTCCCTACCTTACACCTGGTCAAGGGCATTGGCAGATCCTTTGAAAGTATCCCTACACGAGCCTCCATACTGTACAGTTTTCTGATGTGGGCAATGTGCTCTGTGCATAATCTGCATGCTTCTTCCTTTCTAATTCTTGCCCAACTAGTCTGTCCGAAATCCTTTTCATGCTGTAGTCCCGTCACCTCTTGAGAAACTTCCTATCAAGACTGCTTAAACCTAGAGACTGTTCATAGTATCCATTTACCCATCCTTGCTTCTCCAAGTATAGAGTGCTGTCTGCCTATTGACGCCTTCATTCCTAGACCTCCCATCACAGTCAATGCCAGCTAACATTTCACCTTTAGCGTGACTTGGTTAGATATGGATTCCAGTATGTTTCACATAAGTCTCCTAGGTTGTAGTTCCCCTAAGAACTCTCACCTCGCTGCTTCCTGTGGATACACCAAGAGCCACAGGAACTTGAAGTCCCTGGTGGTCCAGTGGTTAAGACTCTGTACTTCCAATGCAGGAGGCAAGGGGTTCCATCCCTGGTTGGGGAACTAAGATCCCTCAGGTTGAACAGTGCAGCTAAAAGGCTACAAAATAAACAAAAACAAAAAAGATGAAGCCACAGGAGTCTGCATCTCAGCAAGCTGCCAGGCTACTGGTGAGAAGCAACGTGGAGAAATATGGAATATCCACGAAGAGAAGCAACGAAACACCTAGAAATGACCACAGCCCTTGGCTGAACTCTTCTTTCCCAGTGACTCCTGATAATCACATCAAATGATTTATAAGATAGTCTTAAAAAGACTGAAGGTAGAAGAAAGTATTGATGGCCACTGAACTTGTTCTAATGTTTTCTACTAAGTCTGGCATACGTATGTCTAGCATCTAACTTTGTAATGCAGATAAACACACGTTGCATCATCTATTCTGCTGGTGTGTGCATGCGTGCTCAGTCATGTCTAACTCTTTGCAACACCATGGACTGTTAGCCAGCCAGGATCCTCTGTCCATGGGATTTCCCAGGCAAGTATACTGGGGTGGGTTGCCATTTCCTCTTCCAGCAGATCTTCCTGACCGAGGGATTGAACCCACATCTCCTGCACTGGCAGGCAGATTCTTTACTGCTGAGCCATCAAGGCAGCACTCATCTATTCTAGTACCTCTTTTTGAGAAGTGAGGGCAACTTTCACCTATAATTCTCATCTTTATGGTTTCACTGAAATGCCATGATATCCAAAAAGTCCCTTCAACTTCCTGTAAAATCAATTATTCATTCACTCATCCACTATCTACTCATTCAGCATATTGTTAGAGTACATTATTGAGCATAGCAGTGAGACCTCTGACTAAGGAATCTAGATGGAAGATCTCACTGGGAAAGTACATCTGGATCCAAGATCAAACTGAACCATCAGTACGAAAAAGGGCTTTAAGTACTTCCTTGGTGGTCCAGTGGTTAAGAATCTGCCTGCCAGTGCAAGGGATACTAGTTTGATCCCTGGTCTGGGAAGGTGTCACATGCAACAGGGCAGCTAAACTAATGAGCTCATGCATCGCATCTATTGAAGCCCACACGCCCTAGAGCACGTGCTCTGCAACAAGAGAAACCACGACAATGAAAAGCCAATGCACTGCAGCTAGAGAGTAGCACCTGCTTGCTGCAACTGGTGAAAGCCCACAGGTAGTGATGAAGACCCAGCACAGCCAAAATTAAATAAATATTTTTAAAGGACTTTAGAAACAAAAATGAAACAAAACAATATAATCAATGGCCACATTAATATATGTAAAATCTGACTCTAGGGACACAGTGACTAACCAGCCTGCAGTCTGAAACTCATACCCTCAGGTGAATGGGATCCATTTGGAACACCACATTTCCCTGAAAGATGCAGACAAACTGGAGATGGCTGTCAAAAGTAGCTGCACAGCCCTGAAAAACACACTCTAGGAAAAAGGAGCAGGAGAGTTTACCCAAGAAAAGAGAAGGCCAACGAGAGAAGCAAAAGTAGCAGCTGCCTTCAATATTTGAAAGCTAGCGATACTAACTGTAACCATACAGAAAGGGTATGATTTCAAAGAGTAGATCTACAAACAATAACAGAAGGTTCTCCGAAACTAAGATTTCAGTTGTATGTATTAAATCACTTCCTAGTCAATCAGTTCAGTTCAGTTGCTCGGTGGTGCCCAACTCTTTGCATTTGAAATCAACCCTGTACATTTATGTAAATTATATACTGGTTTTGTTGTTGTTCAGTCACTAAGTTGTGTCCAACTCTTTGCGACCCTATGAACTGCGCATGCCAAGCTTCCCTGTCCTTCAGTGTCTCCCTGAGTTTGCTCAAGCTCATGTCCATTGAGTCAGAGATGCCACTCAACTATCTCATCCTCTGTCATCCCGTTCTCCTCCTGCCTTCAATCTTTCCCAGAATCAGGATCTTTTCTAATGAGTTGGCTCTTCGCTCAGGTCGCCAAAGTATTGGAGCTTCAGCTTCGGCACCAGTCCTTCCAATGAATATTCAGGATTGATTTCCTTTAGGATTCACTGGTTTGATCTCTTTGCAGTCCAGGGGACTCTTAAGAGTCTTCCAACACCACCAGTTCAAAAGCATCAATTATTTGGCACTCAGCTTTCTTTATGGTCCAACTCTCACATCCATACATGACTACTGGAAATACCATAGCTTTGACTAGATGGACCTTTGTCGGCAAATAATGCTTTTTAATATGCTGTCTAGGTTGGTCATAGCTTTTCTTCCAAGGAGCAAGCGTCTTTTAATTTTGTGGCTGCAGTCACCATCTGCTGGATTTTGAAGCCCAAGAAAATAAAGTCTGTCGCTGTTTCCATTATTTCCCCATTTATTTGTCATGAAGTGATCTGACTGGATGCCATGATCTTAGTTTTCTGAATGTTGAGTTTTAAGCCAGTTTTTTTCACTCTCCTCTTTCACCTTCATCAAGAGATTTTTAGCTGCTCTTCAATTTCTTCCTTCTATAAGAGTGATGTCATCTGCATATCTGAGTTTATTGATATTTCTCTTGGCAATCTGGATTCCAGCATGTGCTTCATCCAGCCTGGCATTTTGCATGACATATTCTGCATAGAAGTTAAATAAGCAGGGTGACAATATACAGCCTTGATGTAGTCCCTTCCCAATTTGAACCAGTCTGTTGTTCCATATCCAGTTCTAACTGTTGCTTCTTGACCTGCATACAGGTTTCTCAGGAGGCAGGTAAGGTGGTCTGGTATTCCCATCTGTTGAAGAATTTTCCACAGTTTGTTGTGATCCACACAGTCAAAGTCACTTCCTAATAGTCAGATTCATTTAATTACTTGCACAGCCTGTCAATGAAGATGTAAACTAGGAATTGACTGACCATATGTCGAGGATGGGAAGTTTCTCTACTGCAATGGTCTTCAATCAGCATTAGTAGAACATGCTAAAATAAAGATTCCTAATTCCCACTCCAGGCTTGAAATCAGAACTCTTGGGAGTGTAGCTCAGGTGTCTCCATGTTTCAGTAAGCTCCACAGGTGATTCTAAAGAGCCAACCAGGACTGGGAACCAGTGCTCTGTGGGGTGGAGAGACACACTATGGCCATCACCAACTCCCAGACTGGACAATTTTAAGAAATATTTGCTAAGAAGTGAGTTGGGCTTCCCAGGTGGTGCTAGTGGTAAAGAACCCGCTTGCCAATGCGGGGGACATAAGAAATGTGGGTTCAATCCCTGGGTCAGGAAGATCCCCCAGAGGAAGGCATGGCAACCCACTTCAGTATTCTTGCCTGGAGAACCCATGGACAGATAAATGGTAAAGAAGTTGTGGTACATATACACAAGAGAATATTACCCAGCCAAAAAAATAAACACATTTGAGTCAGTACTAGTGAGGTACATGAACCTAGACCTTGTTATACAGAGTGAAGTAAATCAGAAAGAGAAAAAGAAATACTGTATATTAACACATATATATGGAATCTAGAAAAAATGGTACTGATGAACCTGTTTGCAGGGCAGTAATGGAGGCGCAGACATAAAGAATAGACTTTGGACACAGTGGAAGGGGGAGAGCATGGGAAGAATTGAGAGCATAGCATTGAAACATATATTACCATATGTAAAATAGATAGCTAATGAAAAGTTGCTCTATAACACAGGGAGCTCAGCGTGGTACTCTGTGACATTCTGGAGGGGTGGGCTGGGAAGGAGGGGACAAATATTTACTTATGGCTGATTCACGTTGCTGGACAGCAGAAACCAACACAATACTGTAAAGCAATTATCCGCCAATTAAAAATAAATTTTAAAAATTTAATGCCATGAATTTTAAATTTACTGAGATTGATTTTTGTGGGGAGAGAGCAAATTAGCCACGATGGACTATCCAGGCTCCTCGTCCCACGTTTTGTAAATAATGACTATGTAACAGCTGAGATTTATAGCACTGCACATGCATGTCACGAGGTACTTGCTCAGCCATGGGTTGTATGCTGTAGGGATACGTGAGCGCCACCGAGATAAGCAGCGGCATTTACTGCTGTGCCACAACTATGTCCATTGGGTCAGCCAAGGGAGGAGAGAATAAAGCGTATCTGCTGCTGCAGCTGCTGCATCAGCCAGAAGAGAATAAACCTGTCTGTAGTTCCTAGGGCTCCTGAGTCTCCTTCCAGTCCCTTAGCCTGCGCCTTGCCTACTCTGGGTTCAGTGAACAGTGAGACAATTGGCATCACAAACAGGATGAAGAGTGATACAATTTTTACATATGATGCTTTTGTGTAACTATCACCTGATAAGCTGTAAGATATTTCCAGCATTCCAGAAAGCTCTCACATGCCACTTCCCAGGACTCTCCTTCTCTGCCCAAGGATAGTACTATATTTTAATATCTATAACCATAGAGTATTACTACCTTTCTTAAATGTCAAAAAAATAGAATTATACAGCACGTGTTATTTTATGTGTAAATCTTTCATTCATCCATAGATCTTGAGAAGATTTTTTAAAGGTATAATATAAACCAAAAACAAACAAAAATGAAGACAGCGGGACGGGAAATAACAGTCACCATATTTTAAAAGCTGAGTCATAGTAGGATGTGTGGTAGTTGAGTTGGTAGATGTGAGAAAGCGGAGTCCAAAATCAATAGTGAGAAAACCCAAAATGCCATCTGCTTTGCTCAACAGAAGCCCGAAAAATTTCAGGATTGAGGGTGATGCTGAAAACAGAAAAATTAAGAGAGTAGTCATGAGCAAATAAACATCCAGATTCTCCTTCTTGGTACCATCCAAAGACAGAAGGACTGTTTTTCCTGGAGAGAAAATAGTACAGACACCAGGCACAGGTGAGGGCAGGAAGTGTTATAATGGAAACTGGAAAATAGGCAAAATCTGCCTATACACTGAGTGTTGACACTCCAACCCTATTTCTCTTCTAGTTACCTGAACTCTGGCAGCCAAGGTAATACTGCTAGAACCAGGCAGAGATTTCTCCTTTAAAGTCTGGCCCAGTCCAAAGGGGAAAGACCTAAAGATAACGACATAGAATTTTTCTAACAAAATGGCCCAGCCAGGTCACTCTACGAGACCCATAGGTCAACAAGGGTCACTCATGAGTACAGAAATCCCCATCAATATTAGTGACCTGCAATTCAGCGTGAGCAGACAAGCAGACATCTGAGGGAATCCAATGATAAAGACAAAAATAATAACTAGAAGGAAGTAACTTAGAGGTAACAAATACACACATATATATCTGATATATATGATATACCAATATATAAATTTATTAAAATATACAGTTTATATATTTAATATGTAATATACCTCCAGGTCATCTGTAACTCTGATGTACTCCTTTTAATTACTGAACAATATTTCATGTGTGTGTGTTAGTCACTCAGTCATACCACCTCTTCACAACCCCATTGACTGTAGCGCACCAGGCTCCTCTGTCCATGGGATTTCCCAGGCAAGAATACTGGAGTGGGTTGCCATTTCCTTATCCAGGGGATCTTCCCAACCTAGAGACTGAACCTGGGGGGTCTCTGGCATTGCAGGCAGATTCTTTACTGTTTGAGCCATAAGGGAAGCCCAAGAATACTGGAGTAGGTAGCCTATCCCTTCTCTAGCAGATCTTCCTGACCCAGGAATCGAACCAGGATCTCCTGCATTGAAGGCATATTCTTTACCAACTGAGCTATGAAGGAAGCCCAATAATAACTAAGCAATATCCCTAAAGGAGACTAATGACCCTAGTCATTTTATTTTTTTATTTATTTTAACTGGAGGATAATCACTTTACAATATTGTGATGGTTTTTGTCATACATCAACACAAATTGGCCATAGGCACACATGTGTCTCTCCTCTACTGAACCCCTCTCCTACCTCCCTCTCCACCCCATCCCTCTAGGTTGTCACAGAGCACCAGCTTTTGGTGCCTACTTCATGCACCAAGCTCCCGCTGGCTATCTGTTTTATATATGGTAATGTATATGTTTCAGTGCTATTCTCTAAAATCATCCCTCCTCTTCTTCTCCCATAAATTCCATAGTTCAGAGCTTCAAAGCACTCCAACCACTGATTTCAGTTTGTTCCTCCTATCCAGCACTAGACACAGTGATGATTATGCCTGAAATCATATGGTTCTTCATCTTCAGTACATACTTTCAAAGAACTTTTGCCACCAGCACCTGCTTTTTGTGGAACCAATGTCTTCCTTTCATCTATCATTCTATCCCTCATAAGGAAGATGACGATCTCCTCAATATACTGATTGACTTTTCCTTGGCATGTGGAAGTTTCTTATATTATGTCAAGTAGTATCTCTATTATAAGCCTTTTGTCTCTAACTGGAGAACAAACAACTTCACTTGCTGTTAGAGGAATTTTATGTCAGCATTTTTGAGGATATTTTTGGAGGAGAGGACTTAACAAAGGAGAAGAGAGAAGTTGAAATCTCGTGGCCATGTACAGCCCAGAGGAGAAAAAGTCTGAGGTGGTCCCACTTGTATTAATGAAAAATAAGCCTAGAGTATGGGATGCACATACTCATACGAAGACTCACAAAAGAGGTATGCACATCTACCTGCCTGTAACTTCTGAAAGGAAAAATAACTTGAAATTATGAAATATGATAACAAACTTACCAATGTGTACTGCATATACCCTTTGTAGGCTTGTAAATTGAGAAACATAAGTAACATTTCTCTTCTACAACAAAATAGAAATTATAAATCTTCCATCAAGGTAGAAAAGAAAATGTAAGATCCCTTTGATATAACTCAGCCCCCTGCACTGTTCAGATCATGCTCTCTCTATATCCGTGCACCAACCTACTTCTTCATGTGCAGTTCTCTTCACTTCATGCGCAGTTCACGTTGCTTAGTTCACACATTTCCTATTTCCCTCAATCACTAGACATTTTAGGTATGTTTGGCTATGATTTCTTCCTAACACTGTCTAGTTCAGGAGCCACGAGTCACATACGGCTATTTAAATAATTAAATTGAGCAAAATTTAAAATTCAGTTCCTTAATTGCACAGGCCACATCTCAAGTGCACACACAGTGGCGACCGTGGCGACAGCACAGCTACAGAGCATCTTCTCTGCTGTACAGTGTTGTGCTTGATAATTAGAAAACCTCGAAAGTCACATTAGAACAAAAGTCTTTCTCTTTCCTCCCTGACACCTCTCCTCTCTCCTCCTTTTCTACAACAGTCTCTTGTAAATCTGGTTCAGAATTCCTACAAGAGAATTCTGATAAGATTCTCCAAGGTTTGTGGGTGACCACCTAGAGGGATGAGATGGGAGGAGTGGGAGGGCTCTCGAGGAGAGGATTATACATATATAGATAGTTGTGGCTGATTCATGTCGTTGTATGGCAGAAACCAACACAACATTCTAAGCAATTATCCTCCAATTAAAAAGGAAGAAATTAAAAATAAATCCCTGAGTTCTACAGCAATGACCCCAAACTTCTTATAAAGCACCCCAGCAATAAAAATACTTGAGTTGCAATCAAAGGAAAATTTAAAAGGATGAACTGCATATGAAATAAACATTTACTAAACAGTTCTATAAATTCATTCATTAATAGTTTTTGTAACAAATAGTTGGATAGCATTAAAATATGCCTATTGTTAGTATTTTGAATTAAAACTAATTCAATCTACTTTTTGAATGTTGATTTAACATTTTGTGATAATACAGGTCTGTTTCTTTCAACACTTGCTTTTGATTATTGTCATAGCTGAAAAAACTTCTCATGAACAGTAAATGTACTTATGACATCATTGGATGGGCTCTCCCCAAATTGTGACAATCATTTTTCCATTAGTGTAGTTGGCACTAGTGTAGTTTCCACTAATTATGTAAAAATTCTTGTTGACACTTGGCAATTAAATCACCATATTCCCTGATGCTCTTGCAGGCTAGCCAGAGGGTGCTGTGTTCTTTTGTACTGAGCAACGCGGTTCACTACAAAACCTACCAAAACACTTCATTTTGAAGCTTTTAAATGGCTCAATGGTCTGTTCCCGTTTCCCCACCCCATTTTTATTGTGGTAAAAACACACACACACACAAGAAAACTTATCATCTTAACCATTTTTAAACGTACATACAGTTCACTACTGTTAGGTATATTCACATTGTGATGAGTGTATATTCAGAACTTTTCATCTTATATATTTGAAACTCTATATCCATTAAACAACTCCTCTTTCCCCCTCTATCTTGCCCCTCATAATCACCGTTCTATTTCTATGATTTTATCTACTTTAGATACTGTATTTAAGAGCCTCAAGGTTTATCCATGTTGTAACATGTGATGAAATTTTCTTCCTTTCTAAAGCTGAATGATATTCTGTTGTCTATACACACCACATTTTGTTTACGCATTCAACTGTTGATGGACATTTGGGTTGTCTCGGTCTTTTAGTTACTGTGAATAGTGCTGCTGTGAACAAGAGTGTTCAAATATCTCTTTGAGATTCTGATTTCAATTCTTTTGAATATATATACTCAGAAGTGGAATTGCTGGATCATATGATAATTCTATTTTTAATTTTTTCATTTCATTTTTCCATAGCAATTGAACCAGTTGTACCCAACAGCATACTAGAGTTTTAATTTTTCCACATCCTTACCAACAATCATTATTCTCTGTTGTTTTTGTTTGCTGGTTTTTAATAGCTGGCATCCTAATGAGCATGAGGTAATATCACATTGTGGTTTTGATCTACATTTCTCTGATGGTCAGTGAGCATTTCCAATATGCTTTTTAGCCATTACTATACTATCTTTATAAAAATATCTATTCAAGTCCTTTGTTCATTTTTAATTCTTTTGAATTTTTGTTGTTGAGTTGTGAGAGTTCTTTATCTATGCTGTATATTAACACTTTATCAGCTAGATGATTTACAGATATTTTCTCCCAATCCATAGATTACTTTTTCAGTTTGTTGATTGTGCCCTTTGATTTACAAAATTCTTTTTGAAGTTTGATGTAGTTTCCTTTGTCTGTTTTTGCTTTTGCTGCCTGTGTTTTGGTATCATATCTAAGAAATCTGTGCCAAGTCTAATGTCATGAGCTTTCCTCTATATTTCCATCTAGGAGTTTAATAGTTTTAGGTATTAGGTTTAAATCTTCAAGGATTTTGAGTTAATTTCTGTATGTGATATAAGATAAGGGCCTAACTTCACTATTTTGCATATGAATATTCAATTTTCCCAACACCATTTGTTGAAAAGGCTTTTCTTTCCCTGAGGTCTTGACTCCTTTGTAAACATCCTATGACTATGAACACAAGGGTTTATTTCTGGGCTCTCTAGTCTATGCCATTGTTCTACTTGTCTGTCTTTATGCCAGCACCACACTTTTTTTTTTATTACTGTAGCTTTGTAATATGTTTTTAAATTTTTGTTGTACAATGATTGATGTCATGTCAATGTTGTATTAATTTCTGCTACATGACAAAGTGATTCAGTTATACATATAAATACATTTTTTTCATATTCTTTTCCACTATGGTTTATCACACGATATTGAATATAGTTCCCAGTCCTATACAGTAGGAGCTTGCTATTAATCCCTTCTTTTTAATTTTTATTTTTGTGTTGGAACCTGGTTGATTAGCAATGTTGTGTTAGTTTTAAGTGTACTTAGGTGCACAGCAAAGAGATTCAGTTATGCATATACATGTATCTATTCTTTTTCAAATTCTTTTCCCATTTAGGTTACTGAAGAATATTGAAGGACTTCCCTGGCAATCCAGTGGTTAAGATTCTTCACTTTCAATGCAAGGGATATAGTTTTGATTCCTGGTTGGGAAACTGAGATCCCACATGCCACCCAATTTCATTGCAGTACTATTTATGATAGCCAGGACATGGAAGCAACATAGATGTCCATTGACAGATGAATGGATAAAAAGATGTGGTACATATACACAACGGAATATTACTCTGCCATAAGAGAGAATGAATTTTGGCAAGTTCTAGTGAGGTGGATAAACCTAGAGCCTGTTATACAAAGTGAAGTAAGTCAGAAAGAGAAAAGCAAATGTAGTGTATATACATATATATGGAATCTAGGAAAGTGGTATTGATTAACCTATTTGCCCGGAAGGAGTAGAGACACAATGTAGAGAATGGACACAATGGGGAGCGAGGGAGGGGGACGATGGAGAAAGCAGCATCAACATACATAACACTCTGCTGCTCCTGCTGCTGCTGCCAAGTCGCTTCAGTCGTGTCCAACCCTGTGTGACCCCAGAGACGGCAGCCCACCAGGCTCCCCGTCCCTGGGATTCTCCAGGCAAGAACACTGGAGTGGGTTGCCATTTCCTTCTCCAATGCATGAAGGTGAAAAGAGAAAGTGAAGTCGCTCAGTCATCTGACTCTTAGTGACCCCACGGACTGTAGCCTACCAGGCTCCTCCGTTCATGGGATTTTCCAGGCAAGAGTACTGGAGTGGGGTGTAAAATGGATAGATGGTGAGAAGCTGCTATATAACACAAGGAACCCAGTTTGGCACTCTATGATGGCCTTGGAAGGGGGGATGGGAAGAAGAGAGAGAGGCTCAAGAGAGAGGGGATATATGTATAATTATGACTGACTCATGTTGTTATATGGCAGAAACCAACACAACATTCCAAAGCTTAAACAACAAAAAATAATAAAAGAAAATGAAATTTGAGAAGATCCCACATGCTATGTAGTGCAACAAAAGAAAAAAATGATATTGAGCATTGTTTCCTGGGCTATACAGTAGGTCCTTGTTGGTTTCCTATTTTAAATATAGCAGTGTGCATGTGTCAATCCCAAACTCCCAGGCTGTACCTCCCAACAACCTGTCCCCTCTGATAACCACAAATTCATTCTCAAAGCCTATTTATGTTTTGTAAATAAGTGAATTTGTATCATTTTTTAGATTCCACATATAAGAAATATCATATGATATTTGTCCTTCTGTATGACTTACTTCGCTTAGTATGATAATCTCCAGGTGCATCCATGTTGCTGCTGCTGCTGCTGCTGCTGCTAAGTCGCTTCATTCGTGTCCAACTCTGTGCGACCCCATAGACAGCAGCCCACCAGGCTCCCCCAAATGCCATTATTTCATTTTCTTAATGGTAGAGTATATGTACTACATCTCCTTTATCCATTCATCTGCAGATGGACATTTAGGTTGCTTCCATGTCTTACCTATTGTAAATCACACTGTAATGAATATTGGAATGCATGTATCTTTTCAAACTATGTTTTTCTCTAGATATATGCCCAGGAGTGTGGGCATATGGTAGCTCTATTTTTAGTTTCTTAAGAAACCTCCATACTTTTCTTCATACTGACTGTACCAATTTACATTCCTATCAACAGTGCAGGAGGGCTCTATTTTCTCCACACCCTCTCCAGCATTTATTGTTAGTAGATTTTTTTGATGATGTAAATTCTGACTGGTGTGAGGTGATATCCCATTGTAGTTTTTATTTGCACTTCTCTAATAACTAGAGATTTTGAGCATCTTTTAATGAGCCTCTTAGTCATCTGTATATCTTTGGAGAAGTGTTTGTTTGGGTTTTCTGCCTATTTTCCGGTTGGGTTGATTTTTCTTTTCTGTGGAGTCTCATGAGCTGTTTGTAAATTTTGGAGACTAGTCCCTATTGGTCACATCATTTTCAAATATTTTCTCCCATTCTATAAGTTGTCCTTTTTATTTTGTTTATGGTTTCCTTTGCCATGAAAAAGACGTCCCATTTGTTTTTGTTTTTATTTCTGTTCCTCTAGGAGGTAGCTTGGAAAAGATATTGCTGTGATTTATGTCCAAGAGTGCTCACCTATGTTTTCCTCTTAGAATTTTGTAGTATCTAGTCTTACATCTAGGTCTTTAATCCATTTAGAGTTTATTTTTGTTTATAGTGTTAAATAATGTTCTAAGTTCATTTTTTACATGTTGTTTTTCAGTTGTTAAGTTGTATCTGACTCCTTGCAATCCCATGGACTGCAGCATGCAAGTCTTCCATGTCCTTCATTATCTCCCGAAGTTTGCTCAAACTCACTTCTTTGAGTCATTGATGCCATCCAATCATCTCATTCTCTGTTGCCCACTCTTCCTCCTGCCCTCAATCTTTCTCAGCAGCAGGATCTTTTGAATGAGTCTGCATTTCGCATCAGATGGCCATAATATTGGAGTTTCAGCTTCAGTATCAGTCCTTTCAATGAATATTCAGGGTTGATTTCCTTTAGAATTGACAGGTTTGGTCTTCTTGCAGGCCAAGGGACTCTAGCACCACAGCTCAAAAGCGTTAATTCTTCAGCACTCAGGTGATGGACAGGGAAGCCTGGCATGCTGCAGTCCGTGGGGCTGCAAAGAGTCAGACATGACTGAGCCACTGGACTGAACTGAACAGCCTTCTTTATGGTCCAACTCTCACATTCATAAATGACTACTGAAAAAATCATAGTTTTCATTCTGTGGACCTTTGTCAGCAAAGTAATGTTTCTGCTTTTTAATATGCTGTCTAGGTTTGTCGTCAGAGAAGGCAATGGCACCCCACTCCAGTACTCTTGATTGGAAAATCCCATGGACAGAGAAGCCTGGTAGGCTGCCATCTATGGGGTCGCAGAGAGTCGGACATGACTGAGGCGACTTAGCAGCAGCAGCAGCAGCAGCAGGTTTGTCATAGCTTTTCTTCCAAGGAGCAAGAGTCTTTTGATTTCATAGCTGCAGTCACAGTCCACAGTGATTTTGGAGCCCAAGAAAATAAAATCTGCCACTATTTTCATTGTTTCCCCATTTATTTGCCATGAAGTGATGAGACCAGATGCCATGATCTTAGTTTTTGAATGCTAAATTTTAAGCCAACTTTTCACTCTCCTCTTTCATCTTCACCAAAAAGATCTTTAGTTTCTCTTTGTTTTCTGCCATAAGAGTGGTGTCATCTGCATATCTGAGGTTACTAATATTTTTCCCAGCAATCTTGATTCCAACTTGTGATTCATCCAGTCTGGCATTTTGCATGATGTACTCTGCACAGAAGTTAAATCATCAGGATGACAATATATAGCCTTGACATACTCCTTCCCCAATTTTGAACCAATCTCTTCTTCCATGTACAGTTCTGTTACTTCTTGACCTGTTTCCTAGAAGGGAGGTAAGATAGTGTGTTACACCCATCCCTTTAAGAATTTTTCAGTTTGTTGTGATCCACACAGTCAAAGGCTTTAGTGTAGTTAATGAAGCAGAAGTAGATGTTTTTCTGGATTCCCTTGCTTTTTCTATGATCCAGTGAATGTTGGCAATTTGATCTCTGGTTCTTCTGCCTTTTGAAGTCCAGCTTGTGCATCTGGAATTTCTCGGTTCATGTACTGTTAAAGTCTAGCTTGAAGGATTTTGAGCATTACCTTGCTACCATGTGAAATGAGTGCAATTTTGATGACACTTTTTTGGCATTGCCCTTCTCTAGGATTGGGCTTACCTGATAGCTCAGTTGGCAAAGAGTCCACCTGCAAAGCAGGAGACCCCAGTTTGATTCCTGGATCAGGAAGATCCCCTGGAGAAGGGATAGGATACCCACTCCAGTATTCTTGGGCTTCCCTTGTGGCTCAGCTGGCAAAGAATCCACCTGCAATGAGGGAGACCTGGGTTTGATCCCTGGGTTGGGAAGATCCCCTGGAGAAGGGAAAGGCTACCCACTTCAGTATTCTGGCCTGGAGAATTCCATGGACTGTATAGCCCAGGGGGTTGCAAAGAGTCAGACATTACTGAGTGACTTTCACTTTCACTTCTCTGGGATTGAAATGAAAATTGACCTCTTCCAGTCATGTGGTCATTGCTGAATTTTCCAAATTTGCTGGTATATTGAGTGCAGCACTTTAAGAGCATCATCTTTTAGGGTTTGAAATAGCTCATGTAGAATTCTATCACCTCCACTAGCTTTGTTCATAATAATACTTCCTAAACCCCACTTCACATTCCAGCATGTCTGGCTCTAGGTGAGAGACCACTAGCACCACCTGAGAAGCCCTTTTTACATGTAGCTGTCCAGTTTTCTGACTATTATTTATTGAAGAGACTGTCTTGCCTTCTTTGTTACAGATTGTTGTTATTCAGTCACTAAGTTATGTCCAACTCTTTAGGATGCCTTGAAGTCCAAGGGGCTCACGAGTCTTCTCCAGCACCACAGTTCAAAAGCATCAGTTCTTCTGTGCTCAGCCTTCTTTATGGTCCAACTCTCACATCCGTATATGACTACTGGAAAAATCATAGCGTTGACTATATAGACCTTTGTTGGAAAAGTGATGTCAGATCACTTTGTTGTTACAGATTAATTAGCCACTGGGGCATAGACTTATTTCTGGTTTTCTAGAAATAAATTTTTTCCTGTTCCTTTGATCTATATATCTGTTTTAGTGTCAGTACCATACTGTTTTGATAACTGTAGCTTTGTAGTATAGTGTGAAATCAGGAAGCCTGATTCCTTCAGCTCCATTTTTCTTCCTCAATATTGCTTTGACTATTAAGGGTCTTTTTGTTTCTCATATAAATTGTAAGATTTTTTTCTATTTCTGTGAGAAGTGCCATTGATAATCTGATAGGGATTGCATTAAATCTATAGATTGCCTTGTGCAGTGTAGTACTTTGACAATGTTAATTCTTCCAACCCAAGAACATGGTATATCTTTTCATCTGTTGGTGTCATCCTTGATTTTGTTCAGCAGCATCTTATAGTTTTTGCAGTACAAGTCTTTTGCCTCCTTAGGTAGGCTTTTTCCTAGGTATTTTGTTCTTTTGATATGATGGTAAATGAGATTGTTTTTCTTTCTGATCTTTTATTGTTAATGTATAGAAATCTAACAGATTAATTTTGTATCCTACAAATTTACCAAATTCATTGATGAAGTCTAATAGTTTTTTGGTAGTATCTTTGGATTTTCTTTGTGTAGTATCAATATGAAACCGGTTCCGACGTGGTATAGTCATGCAGTGTAGGCTGTACCCAAGCTCACAGGTCTTGTGAGGAGAAAAATTCACTGAGCCAGGTAGATGAAAGAGACCACATAGAGTTTATTGAATGGAAACAGAAAAGGCTTCTGACATAGACATCAGAGGAGGGTAAAGGAGAATACCCCCCTTCCTTAATTTGAGCAGAACTTTATATACCTTCTAGTGAGCTACTAACAATAGGTTAAAGAAACATTTCAAGGCTGCAAAAGTTTTTCCAAAGCTCTTTCCCAGCTTATTCATCTTGAGATAATGTCAGCACAAGATTGACAAAAAGGTAGAAGTTTCTGTGAGGAAGGAAAGAACATGCCTTTGGGCAAGATATATTGTTGCCATTTAATCATCAGTCAAGAGCAGCAAAACATGCTTTTGAGCAAAATATACTGTTGCTATTTGATCACAATGCCTACATGACATACTGCTACTGCTAAGTCACTTCAGTCGAGTCCGACTCTGTGCAACCCCATAGATGGTAGCCCACCAGGCTCCCTCGTCCCTGGGATTCTCCAGGCAAGAACACTGGAGTAGGTTGCCATGTTCTTCTCCAGCACATGAAAGTGAAAAGTGAAAGTGAAGTCGCTCAGTCGTGTCCAACTCTTCGCGATCCCATGGACTTGCGATCCCATGGACTCGCGATCCCATGGACTGCAGCCCACCAGGCTTCTCTGTCCATGGGATTTTCTAGGCAAGAGTACTGGAGCAGGGTGCCATTGCCTTCTCCTCTATGACATAAGGCCTAAGGAAAAACATGTCTGCGAGAAAGATGTATTCTTGTCATTTAGTAATCGATGTATTTTTGTTATTTAGTAATTATCATGGAGCCTATGTGACTAAGGCAAAGAACCTATACCTCCTCCCTAAGGGCTCCTTATCAACCTGCCTGAAGTTAACTATATCACTGAAATCTGCAAATAGTGGCAGTTTTACTTCTTTTTAAATTTGGGTTTCTTTTATTTCTTTTTCTTCCTTGATTGCCATGAGTAGGGCTTCTAAAACCATGTTAAACGAAAGTGATGAGTGTAGACTTCCCTGTCTTGTTCCTGATCTTAGAGGAAATGCTTTCAGTTTTTCACCATTGGGTACTCTGTTAGCTGTGAGTTTGTCATATATGGCCTTTATTATGTTGAGATATGTTCCCTCTATGCCCACTTTCTAGTGAGTTTTTAATCAGAAGTGGATGCTGATTTTGTCAAAAGCTCTTTCTACATCTATTGAGATGATCATATGATTTTTATTCTCTTATTTGTTGGTGTAGTGTATCACACTGATTGATTTAGGGATACTAAAAAAACTCTTGCATCCCTGGGATAAATCCCACTTGATCGTGGCGTATGACCCTTTTAATGTATTGTTGGGTTCAGTTTGCTAGTATTTTGTTGAGGGTTTTTGCGTCTATGTTCATCAGTGTTATTTATTGGCCAGTAATTTTCTTTTTTATGGTATCTTTGTCTGTGTTTGGCATCAGTGTGAAGGTAGCCTCATAGAATGAGTTTAGGAGTATTCCTTCCACTGTGATTTATTGGAATAGTTTCAGGATAGATGTTAACTCTTCTCTAAATTTTTGATAGAATTCTCCTGTGAAGCCATCTTGTCCTGTACTTTTGTTTGTTGTATATTTTTTTAGTGTACAAGGATGGGGGAGCTGGATGGCATCACCAGTGCAATGGATGTGAACTTGGGCAAACTCCAGGAGATGGTGAGGGACAGAGAGCTATGACATGCTGAAGTCCATGGGGTTGCGAAGAGTTGAATACAACTAGGCAACTGAACAACATATATTTTAATCACAGTTTCAATTTCAGAACTTGTGACTGTCTGTTCATATTTTCTATTTCTTCTTGGTTCCTTTCTGGGAAATTTTACCTCTAAGAATTTGTCCATTTCTTTCCAGTTGTCCATTTTATTGGCATATAGTTGATCATACTCTTATGATCCTTTGTATCTGTGGAGCCATTGTAACTTTTTCGTTTCTAATTCTGTTGATTTTGAGTTCTCTCTCTTATTTCTTGACAAGTCTGGCTGAAGGTTTATCTTTTCAAAGAAGCAGTTTTTCCTTTCATTGATCTTTTCTATTTCATTTATTTCTGCTCTGATCTTTATGATTTCTTTCGTTCTACTAACTTTGGGAAGTTATTTACTTTTCTTCTCTAGTTACTTTATGTGTGAGGTTAGGTTGTTTATTTGTGATTTTTCTTCTTTTCTGAGATAAGATTGTATTAGTATATATCTTCCTCTTAGAACTGTTTTTGCTGCATCCCATAGTTTTTGTATTGTAGTGCTTTAGTTTTCATTTGTCTGGGTATTTTTGGATTTCCTCTTTGATTTCTTCAGTAATCTATTGGTTTCTTAGTAGCATATTGTTTAGCCTCCATGTGTTTGTGTTTTTTACAGGTTTGTTTTTTTTTCTTTTAGTTGACTTCTAATTCATAGCATTGTGGTCAGGAAGGATGTTTGAAATAATTTCAATTTTCTTAAATTTACTGCAGCCTGCTTTATGACCCTTTTAATGTATTGTTGAGTTCAGTTTGCTAGTATTTTGTTGAGGATTTTTGCATCTATGTTCATCAGTGATATTGGCCAGTAATTTTCTTTTTTATGGTATCTTTGTCTGTTTTTGGTATCAGTGTGAAGGTAGCCTCATAGAATGAGTTTAGGACTATTCCTTCCACTGTGATTTATTGGAATAGTTTCAGGATAGGTGTTAACTCTTCTCTAAATGTGATCAGTATGTGATCAATTCTGGTGAATGTTAGATGTGACTTGAGAAGAATGTGTATTCTGCTGCTTTTGGGTGAAATATTGTATAAATATCAACTAAGTCCATCTGGTCTAATGTGTCATTTAAGGTCTGTGTTTCCTTATTGATCTTCTGTCTGGATGATCAGACATTGATGAAAGTGGGGTGTCTTTTTGTTAGTGGTGGAACACGGAAGAGCTGCATCCTCCAAAGTGGTAAACCAACACCTCTGTTTGTTTGTTTGTTTGTTTTGCCTTAGTTCCACCACTCCAAACACACCCATCAAGGACTCAGAATCTGTCCACCCCGGGAGAAACAAGAGCTTCCAGCTAGGTCCCCTGGATTTCGGCCAACTTTGCACCTCCAGACAACCTTAGCAAGATGTCTTATCTTACTTAAGCAGTTTCCTTATGCAGTTGTTGCACTAAGTCTGAGTGGCCACTCCTCAGAAACAGCAGTGGGAGAGGAAAACGTTCAGTCAGGTGCAGCTAGATTCACTAGAAGCACTGCTTGCTAAGACTCAACCCCCCATCTGTTCATGTGGGAAGAGTTGGTGCTGAAAATCAACATGCCTAAGTCCAGGGTACAGGTATGGATTAAGAACTGAAGAACTATGTGCCACCAACAGCAGCAGCAATGATAGAATGGAGGTCTAAACAAAGTAACACCTGACAAAGACATCTGCCCTGGAGGTGAGTTCAGAGAGTGTAACAAGTGGCCTATTCATGCCGCACCTCTGGCACCTTGGTCCCAGCCATTTCCAGCATCAGTGCTCCTGTGTCCATCTGGAGCCCAGCTTGCATATTCCCACTGTCAGATCCCTTGTCTACCTCCTCTTCTTGCATTCAGAGGTCCTATCCCATGACCTATACTCAGGCTTCAGGTTGTATAGTCAAGGATATGCTGGCTCAACTTCCTACTCCAAGAGCAAGGACTGTGGATATTATTGACTCTCATGCATCACCAGCTTTCTGGACCAGCAACCACACTCAATCCCATGGATAACAATGCAGCCACCAGGCATCTCAATTGGTTCCCAGCTTCGCTTTCCACCCAAGGATACAGTGCTTCAAGCTTGGGTTTTAACTCAACCACTGATTGCTTGGATTGTAAGTACTGCCTCCTGGAAGCTTAAATTCAATGCTGACTACTTAGATTATAAAGACTGGACATCTTCATGGAAATTCCAGGTTTTGTGAAGACCTATAGAACCTCCTCTGTGGATGAATTTTAAATATACTAGGCTGGACACTCTAGTCTTAGCCAGGCATTGGTTAAAAGAGTTATATGGTATGATACTCAGACTCATTTTCTGAGTAATGTCTTGGGAGGCATAGAAGGAAAATGAAAGGCCTTAATGTGGCCTACCAACCAGTTACCTGAAATGGACAAACCAACCTACTTAATACTTAAGATCATGTCATAATTTTAGATCATCAGTTTTCCTGATTCACAAAGTGATTGAAAGCAATCTAGCCATGTGCAAACAAATACCACCAAAAATAAACAAAAATAAATTGTGGGGAGAAGGATATAGCCTTCTTAAGCAGAGGTATTCCAGTGTTTCAGCCAATCCTTGGTTGAATCTTATGAATGGACAGAGTCTCACACTCATTCACATTTCATGACCGATACATAGTTGGTACTGAAAAACTTTTCAGGGCTATGTGAATTGTGTGACTAATTGTCCTAGATGCACTACTTTATTTAAAAATAATGTTTATAAGGAGTCAATATGTAGTTTAACAGATAATAAGTGTTTATCTTATATAAATGGTATACCTATGGTTTTTAATATGGAAGAGCCTGATAGGCTGCAGTCCATGGAGTCGCTAAGAGTAGGACATGACTGAGCAACTTCACTGTCACTTTTCACTCTCATGCGTTGGAGAAGGAAATGGCAACCCACTCCAGTGTTCTTGCCTAGAGAATCTCAGGGATGGGAGAGCCTGGTGGGCTGCCATCTATGGGGTTGTACAGAGTCGGACACGACTGAAGTGACTTAGCAGCAGTAGCAGACTTCAAAACTGTGATCTTCCATTATTCTATGCAACACTGAACTCCACCTCTGCAGAGGTTTTTCTGTGATTAAATAGGTTATAAGTAAAGTCAGAGGAACTGAGTACTTATCTAAAAAGATTGCCTTCAGTTGGAGGTGAGTTGCACTGAAACTTTACAATAAAATGTCTCTGGACAAGGAGAGTGAGAGAAGAGAAACAAAAGGACCCTATTTCATCTGTAATTTACTGTTGGTAAGCCTAGCAGTAAAGAGACATTTGTCGATTGCTCTGACCCTGATGAATTTATAAGCTGAGATCATTATTGTTGACATTTGCAGTTGTTAACTGGAAAAGTTATATATGCATAAACCATTCTTCCTGATTTGGCAGATACATATAATTATATAAAAAATGGATCTAGCACACACACAAAAAGAAAGCAGGGTGTTAAAGAACCCCTGTATTATTGGGTTCCTGTAGATTTCTCCTTTTGTGGCTGTTAGTGTTTCCCTTATATATTGGGGTACTCATATTGGATGCATGTATATTTACAATTGTTATATCTTCTTAGAATGATGACTTGATCATTATGCAGTGTCCATTATGTGTCTCTTGCAGCAGTCTTTATTTTAAAGTGTATTTTATCTAATTTATTTAACTGCTTATTTAACTTATTTTGCAGAGTACATCATGTGAAATGCTGGGCTGGATGAAGCACAAGCTGGAATCAAGATTGCCAAGAGAAATATCAATAACCTTGGATATACAGATGACACCACCCTTATGGCAGAAAGTGAAGAGGAACTAAATAGCCTCTTGAAGAAAGTGAAAGAGGAGTGAAAAATCTTGCTTAAAGCTCAGCATTCAAAAATTAAGATCATGGCATCCAGTCCCGTCACTTCATGGCAAACAGATGGGGAAACAATGGAAACAGCGACAGACTTTATTTTCTTGGGCTCCAAAATCACTGCAGATGGTGCCTGTAGCCATGAAATTAAAAGATGCTTGCTCCTTGGAAGAAAAGCTATGACCAACATAGACAGCATATTAAAAGCAGAGACATTGCTTTGCTGAGAAAGGTCCATCTAGTCAAAGCTATGGTTTTTCCAATAGTCATGTATGGATGTGAGAGTTGGACCATAAAGAAAGCCGAGTGCCAAAGAACTGATGCTTTTGAACTGTGGTGTTGGAGAAGACTCTTGAGCGTCCCTGGGACTGCAAGGAGATCCAACCAGTCCATCCTAAAGGAAATCAGTCCTGAATATTCATTGGAAGGACTGATGCTGAAGCTGAAGCTTCAATACTTTGGCCACCTGATGTGAAGAACTGACTCCCTGGAAAAGACCGTGATGCTGGGAAAGATTGAGGGCAGGAGGAGAAGGGGATGACAGGATGAGATGGTTGGATGGCATCACCAACTCAATGGACATGAGTCTGAGCAAGCTCCAGGAGTTGGTGACAGACAGGGAAGCTTGGCGTGCTGCAGTCCATGGGGTCACAAAGAGTTGGACATGACTGAGCAACTGACTGAACTGAGCAACTGAACTGATTTTGTCCAATATGAGTTTTGCTACTCCAGCTTTCTTTTGATTTCTATTTTCATGGAACACCTTTTCCCATCCCCTCACTTTCAGTCTGTATGTGTCCCTAATCTGAAATGGGTCTGAAAACAGCATATATATGTTTTTTGTTTTTGTATCCATTCAACCAGTCTGTGTCTTTTGACTGGAGCATTTACTCGATTAACATTTATGGTAATTATCAATATGCATGTTCCTATTGCCATGTTCTTATTTGTTTTAGATTTGTTTTTGTAAGTCGTTTTTCTTCTCTTCCTATTTGTTTCTCTTTTTTGTGATATGATGACAAACTTTAGTGTTGTGTTTGGATTCTTTTTCCTTTCGTGTGTGTATCCATTGTAGATTTTCAGTTTGTGATTACCATAAAGTTTTGATATAGCAAAAAGAATTGTTTTAAGTTCCTGGTCTTTTCATTTCAAATCCACTTATAATATGCATTTGTGCTCTCCTCTTCTCACAGTTATTGACTTTGATATCTTATTTGTGTGCAGGTAATTTCCTACCTTTTGCATTTGCTTTTTGTGCTTTCTGTGGGCTCAGTTGTGTTCGACTCTTTGCAACTCCATGGGCTACAGCCCACCAGACTCTTCCGTCCATGGGATTTCCCAGGCAAGAATATTGAGTGAGTTGCCATTTCCTCTTCCACAAGATCTTCCCAACCAGGGATCAAACTATGTTTCCTGTGTCTTCTGAATTGGCAGGTGGATTCTTTACCACTGTGCCACTGGAGAAAGCTGTGCTTGCCTTTACCAGTGAGCTTTTCCATTTGCAATTTTCTTGTTTATAGTAGTGGTCATTTCTTTTCCATTTAAAGAAGTTCTGTTAGCATTTGTTGCAAGGCTGGTCTAGTGTTTTGAGTTATCTTAACTTTGTTGTTTGCAAAGCTTTTGATTTCTCTGTTGAATCTGAATGAGAGCTTTTCTGGGTAGAAGATTCTTGGTTGTAGATTCTTTTCTTCCATCACTTTAAATACATTATGCCATTCCCTCATGGCCTGCAGAGTTTCTGCTGAAAAATCAGGTGATAATCTTGGGGAGTTTCTTTTTATGTTATTTGCTGCCTTTTTCCTTGTTGCCTTTAATAGTTTTTCTTTGCCTTTAATTTTTATCATTTTGTTTACTATGGATCTCGGAATGTTCTTCCTTGGGTTTATCCTGCTGGGACTCTGCACTACCTACGTTTGGGTGACTGTTTTCCTTTCCCATGTTAGAAAAGTTTTCATTTATTATGTCTTCAAATATTTTCTCAGGTCCTTTCTCTTTCTCTTCTCTTTCTGGGACCCCTATAATGCAAAAGTTTCATGTATTGTTGTCCCAGAGGTCTCTTAGACTGTCTTCTTTTCATGTTTTTTTTTCTTTATTCTTTTCCATAGCAAAGATTTACATCACTTTGTCTTCCAGCTCACTTACTGTTCTCTCTCAGTTGATGAGAGAGAAGAACTCTGCTATTAATTTCTTCTAGTGTGTTTTTCATTTCAATTATTGTGTAATTCATCTCTTCTTTTTTGGTTCTTCTAGATCTTTGTTAAACATTTCTTGCATGTTCTCAATCTCTGCCTCCGTTCTTTTCTTTTTCTGAGATGTTGTATCATCTTCACTATCATTTCTCTGAATTCTTTTTCTGGTGGATTGCTTATCTCTACTTTATTTACTTGTTCTGGGGTTTTATCTTGTTCCTTCATCTGCCACCTCAGTTTGTCTGATTTTCTGCAATTGCGGTTTCCATTTCACAGGCTACAGGATTGTAGCTTTTCTTGCTTCTGCTGTCTGCCCTCTGGTGGATGAGGCTATCTAAGAGATTTGCAGGCTTCCTGGTGGGAAAGTCTGAATTCTGTTTCCTCGTGAGTGGAGCTGGGCTTTGGCCCTTTGGTGAGCACGGACTTGCTCAGGAAAACTTTAGGCACCCTGTCTGCTGTTGGGTGGGCCTGTGCTCCCACTCTGTTGCTGTTGTTTGACCTGAGGCATCCTAGCATTGAAGTCTACAGGCTGTTGAGTGGGGCTAGGTCTTGGGGAGGAATGGCAGCCTCTCAGGGTGGAGCCCACGAAAATGAGTACTCACAAGAGCTTCCACTGCTAGTGAATCTCTCACTACCATGTGACAGTCACCCCCTGCCCCCAACAGGAGACCTTCCAATACTGGCATGTAGATCTGGCTCAGTCTCTTATAAGGTCACTACTTTTTCCACCAGATCCTGGTATGCACAGGACCTTGTGTGTGCCTCCCAAGAGTGGAGTTTCTACTTCCCCTAGCCTGGGGAATTCCTGCTATCAAACCCTGCTGGCCTTCAAAGCCAGATTCTCTGGGGGCTTCTCCCATTGCCAGACCCCCAAGCTGGGAACTTGATGTGGGGCTCAGGACTTTGACTCCTGTGGGAGAAATTCTGTGGTATAATTGTTTTCCAGTTTGTGGGTCACCCACCTAGTAGGTATGGATTTTATTATGATTGCACCCCTCCTACATTGTGGTTTCTTTGTCTTTGGATATAGGGTACTTTTTGGTAGGTCCAACATTTTTTTTTGCCAATGGTTGTTCAACAGTTAGTTGTCATTTTGACATTTTTGTAAGAAGGGGTAAGGTCACATTCTTTTACTCTGCCATATTACTGGGCAATATTCAATTAGACTCCATTTTAGTCTAATTTAATTCAAATTAGACTCCAATCTAAATTTCAGGGTATTAGGCTGTCTATTAGCTTAAGATAGTAATGCTCAATGCACCAAGCTAGACTTCAACAGTATGTGAACCGAGAGTTCCAGATGTACAAGCTGGATTTAGAAAAGGCAGAGGAAACAGAGATCAAACTCCAACATCCATTTGGATCATAGAAAAAGCAAGAGAATTCCAGAAGAAAAAAAAAAAACTACTTCTGCTTCATTGACTATGCTAAAGCCTTTTATTGTGGGGATCACAACAAACTGTGGAAAATTCTTGAAGAAATGGGAATGCCAGACCACCTTACCTCCATCCTGAGAAACCTGGATGCAGGTCTAACAAAGTGGACATGGAACAATAAACTGGTTCCAAATCAGGAAAAGAGTACATTAAGGCTGTATATTGTCACCCTGCTTATTTAATTTCTATGCAGAGTACATCATGCAAAATACTGGGCTCAATGAAATGCAAGGTGGAATCAAGATTGCTGGGAGAAATATCAGTAACCTCATATATGCAGATGACACCACCCTAATGGCAGAAGGTGAAGAGAAACTAAAGAGTCTCTTGATGAAATAAGAGAGTGAAAACGTTGGCTTAAAACTCAACATTCAAAAAACTAAGATCATGGCACCTTAGTCATAGTCTTGAATCTTAGATCATAGTCATGATGTCATGGTTAGTCATAACTTAGTCATAGTTATGTTCATGGCATCTTAGTCATAGTCCCACCACGTTATGGCAAATAATAGATGGGGAAACAATGGAAACAGTGAGAGACTTTATTTTCTTGGGGTCCAAAATCACTGGCTATGGTCTTTTCAGTAGTCACATATGATTGTGAGAGCTGGATCACAAAGAAGGCAGTGAAGTCTCTCAGTCATGTCCGACTCTTTGAGACCCCCTAGACTGTAGCCCACCAGGCTCCTCTGTCCATGGGATTCTCCAGGCAAGAATACTGGAGTGGGTTGCTATGCCCTCCTCCAGGGAATCTTCCCAACCCAGGGATCGAAGGCAGAGCACTCTAAAATCGATGCTTTCAAACTGTGGTGTTGGAGAAGACTCTTGAGAGTCCCTTGAACAGCAAGATCAAACCAGTCAATGTTAAAGAAAATCAGCCCTGAATACTCATTAGAAGGACTGATGCTGAAGCTGAAACTCCAATACTTTGGCCACCTGATGTGAACAGCTGACTCATTTGAAAAGACCCTGATGCTGGAAAGATTGAAGGCAAAAGGAGAAGAAGGTGACAGAGGATGAAGATGGTTGGATGGCATCACTGATGCAATGGACATGAACTTGGGCAAACTCTAGGAGATGGTGAGGAACAGGGAGGCCTGGCGTGCTGCAGTCTATGGAGTCCCAAAGAATCAGACACAATTGGCAACTGAACAACAACATTAGTGTCAATATTCATGGGAATAGGAGGAAAGACAATATTATTTTTCTTGATATATTTTTCTACTTACAAAAAGTGTATGTAAAATACTATAAGAACACACAAATAGCATATTTCCCCAAAAATAGGGAATTTTTTTTTTTTTTTTTTTGGTCATTCATTCAGTGGTCAAGACTCCCCTCTTCCACTGCACAGGGCATGGTTCCATCTGTAGTCAGGGAACTAAGATTCTACATCCCACATGGTATGGCAAAAAAATAAAATAAATACAGTTTTAAAAATATATAAGTATATATTTAAATAAACAAATGTATGATTTATAAATACATTACACAGTATAAACTGTATATTGCAAGCATGTGTCATGTGTGTGGAGTAATTTATAAGTGCATTTATAATTTATATCTGCCTATAAAATCAAACAAAATCAGGACACTTGAACATTCTGCTTTGCAGTCTGCAATCTATTGTGGATATTTCCCCTATAAGTCAATACTCTTAATCAATCATATTGTCACACCTTGATCATGTAGCTTGATCCCAGGGCTGGATGTTTAGGTGCATAGATTTGCAGTTAGTTGAGTTTGGGGATTTCCCTCCCCTTATCTTTGAGGAAAAGAGTTGGTCTGGGGTGGCTGGATGAAGATGAGGATCAAGAGGAAGGCAAAAATCTCTGTGGCTTGTGCCTTCCTCCTCAAACCTTCTTCTCCCTCGAGCACTCACAGGGGCCCATGCTCTTGTGATTGTGGAAGATTATATCTCTCAAGGCTCCATGGAACATGAGGTTGCATGGGATTGTACCTTGTCTCTAGGCACACAATTCAGCATTTCCACAGTCTGTCTGTGCTGTGGGATTAATTAGAACATAGAGACTAGTATTTGTATGCTATTCAAGGAAAATTATAAATGCGAGTTTATGCTTGAGGCTTTTTGGCAATTAGAGGCTATATGACAATTTTTTAAACAATAAGAGTGAGAGTCCTCATTCTTTCTCTTTTAGAAAAATTCCAGGAAGAAGGAACATCAGTTTTTTTGTACAATTTGCATGTATCTCTGCTTGGCATCATTCATATGGCTAATATACAGTGTGTCTTACCCCAGATGCTCTGAAGAATCAATAGCACTTTCTAGCTATGACTTTAAGACTTCTTAGTACACCTGGAGCTCACTTTTGCTCATTGTGTTAGAGGAAAATACATTTTTAAACTCCTTGCAGTTTGAGCAACAACTCAAATTCAGAAAACTAAGCAAACTGTGCAGGGTGAGATCTATTTTGTTTAACTAGGTGTCTTGATAGGTGAGGTTGGTAGAGAGGGTAAAGATCCCTGAGGGCACAAGTTAAGTGAGAGAGGTGAGGATAAGGAACAGCTAAATCACTCTACATAATAATTTTAAGAGTTGCATACTGGGGTCTGAGGGAAAAATGGAATGGAGATTGTGAGAGGGTGGGGTCAGTACTGCAATCAATCCCAGAGAAAGAGGGACCTGTGGAGGAAATTCATGAGGTACTCAGTTCCCCGGAGGTCACAGGCATAATGAGTGAATGACCAGAAGACAGGGAGCAGCATCTTAGGTGGGTCCTTCAGAAGCCGATACTAAAACAAGAATCTGAGTGCAAGCAAATAAATTAGATTTACCACTGTGATAATTCTGTAATATATACAAATAGTTATTCTATGTTGTACTCCTAAAACTAATATGCCAATTACAATTCAATTTTTTTTAATAAAAGAAAATCTTTGGGCATAAAGGCACAAGAACGTGCAGTAGAATGCAGTCAGCATGTCTTGGGATGGTGAGTGCCAAGTTGGGCTGATCACTAATGGTGTCTGCTACAAGCAGCTGAGCCTGGGACTCACCAAAGGAATTCAGTTATTAATTACCCTGATAATATAGTCTCACTGATGACTGGTCACATGAAAACAAAAATGGAAAGAGAAAAAAAACATTACGATTTAGGAGATTAGGATTTAAAAGCCCCAGATCATCCAGTTCAAAAACCACTATTTTACAGGAAACCACAACCCAGAGGCTTTCATGGCATCTTTTGTCCATATAGCCAGATTATTACACGTACAACAAGAGACTGGAAGGGAAAATCAAAACAGTTAACTTCCATGCACCAGGAAATCTATGAGGGAAGTGATTTCAGTGACCATTTGGGATGATTGCTGATAAATTCATAGAATGAGCCCCACTGGCTTCCCATTCTTCATATTTAATCTGTAGTTTCAGGGCTCTTATTATGGCCCCGGCACTGCTCTAGGTGATGAGGACACAACAGTGAGCAAAGCAGGCAAAACCCTTGCTCTCAGCAATCTTCCACAGGGAGAGATGGACAATAAACAAAGAATTAAGCAAAATTTGTAGTGTGTTAGACAGTGGCAAGAACTAAGGAAGAACTTAATCAGGTGCGCATACTGTTGGATGGGCAGCTTGATGAAACACTGTAAGCAGACATTTGAATAAAGACCAAAAGGAGGTGAGAGAGTGAGTCATGTGGATACAGGGGTAAGGGCAATCCAAGCAGAGGGAAGAGCAAATGCAAACCTTGAGGTGGGATGTGCCCAGCATAGCATGCTATTTTAGGGGCCAGCATAGTGGGCACATGGTGAATGAAGGGAATGGGAAAAGGAAACGCAGCCAGGTCACACAAGCATTATAAGGACTCTGGCATCTACTGAGTGAAAAGAGAGTCCCTGTAGAGCTCTGAGAAGAAGAGAGACAGGATCTGAAGGAACTGGGTCACTGGCAGCTATGTCAATAAAGAGTGAAGACAGGGACCGAGAAGGGACACCAGTTAGGAGAGTGGCTAACCAAGATACGAGACCAGAGGAGCATGCTCCAAAGTAATACCAAGAGATGAGAAGAGGTCAGACGAAAAACACATCATTTTAAGAGAAAGTGTAAGTAAAGTGTGCACTTGTGCCAGAAGTGATATTCTAGACATGTGAAAGTCTCTCCAGTCGTGTCCGACTCTTTGCGACCCCATGGACTGTAGCCCTCCAGGCTCCTCTGTCCATAGAATTCTCCAGGACAGAACACTGGAGTGGGTAGCCGTTCCCTTCTCCAGGGGATCTTCCCAACCCAGGGATCAAACCCATGTCTTGCACATTGCAGGCGGATTTTTTACTGTCTGAGCCACCAGGGAAGCTGGGTATTCTAGATATTCATACCATAAAAATGTAATTGGCAAAAAGACAGCCAGCCATGGACACTGCCCGTGTGTGAGGGAGGAAAGGAACAGGCTGAGCTGACACCATCTTGAAAAAGAAGGAAATTCCATCTTGCACTTTCAGTGACCTTTGACCACGTGCCTGGTAGCAATGGGCATAACATAGCTATAGCCAAACTGGCCTGCTGGACTGATAAATACTAGATTCCATACCAAGATTTCCCCATCACCAAAAGAATGTAATAATCCCCTATGCAGTCAATCACCTTTGTAATCTTTATGGCACCGACTGGTGTAGGCTACAGTGTATAACCAGCTCACCCTTCTGATTATGAATCATGGCTGTAACCTGATTGTATCTCCCTTTAATAATTTCCAGGCTAGGTTTAAGGAATTTGGGGATGTGGGCTTGAGCAATACACTTAAGGTATATAGTTAGTTCAGTTCAGTTGCTCAGTCATGTCCGACTCTTTGTGACCCCATGAATTGCAGCATGCCAGGCCTCCCTGTCCATCGCCAACTCCCGGAGTTCACTCAAACTCACGTCCATCAAGTCAGTGATGCCATCCAGCCATCTCATCCTCTGTCGTCCCCTTCTTCTCCTGCCCCCAATCCCTCCCAGCATCAGAGTCTTTTCCAATGAGTCAACTCTTCACATGAGGTGGCCAAAGTACTGGAGTTTCAGCTTTAGCATCAGTCCTTCCAAAGAAATCCCAGGGTTGATCTCCTTTAGAATGGACTGGTTGGATCTCCTTGCAGTCAGAAGGACTCTCAAGAGTCCTCTCCAACACCACAGTTCAAAAGCATCAATTTTTCGGCGCTGAGCTTTCTTCACAGTCCAACTCTCATACCCATACATGACCACAGGAAAAACCATAGCCTTGACTAGACGGACCTTTGTTGGCAAAGTAATGTCTCTGTTTTGAATATGCTGTCTAGGTTTGGTCATAACTTTCCTTCCAAGGAGTAAGTGTCTTTTAATTTCATGGCTGCAGTCACCATCTGCAGTGATTTTGGAGCCCCTCAAAATAAAGTCTGACACTGTTTCCACTGTTTCCTCATCTATTTCCCATGAAGTGATGGGACCACATGCCATGATCTTCGTTTTCTGAATGTTGAGCTTTAAGCCAACATTTTCACTCTCCTCTTTCACTTTCATCAAGAGGCTTTTTAGTTCCTCTTCACTTTCTGCCATAAGGGTGGTGTCATCTGTACATCCAAGGTTATTGATATTTCTCCCGGCAATCTTGATTCCAGCTTGTGCTTCTTCCAGCCCAGCGTTTCTCATGATGTACTCTGCAGAGAAGTTAAATAAGCAGGGTGACAATATACAGCCTTGATGTACTCCTTTTCCTATTTGGAACCAGTCTGTTGTTCCATGTCCAGTTCTAACTGTTGTTTCCTGACCTGCATACAGATTTCTCAAGAGCCAGGTCAGGTGGTCTGGTATTCCCATCTCTTTCAGAATTTTCCATAGTTTATTGTTATCCACACAAAGTCTTTGGCATAGTCAAAAAAGCAGAAGTAGGTGTTTTTCTGGAACTCTCGCTTTTCTGATGATCCAGCAGATGTTGGCAATTTGATCTCTGGTTCCTCTGCCTTTTCTAAAACCACCTTGAACATCTGGAAGTTCATGGTTCATGTATTGCTGAAGCCTGGCTTGGAGAATTTTGAGCATTACTTTACTAGCGTGTGAGATGAGTGCAATTGTGCAGTAGTTTGAGCATTCTTTGGCATTGCTTTTCTTTGGGTTTGAAATGAAAACTGGCCTTTTCCAGTCCTGTGGCCACTGCTGAGTTTTCCAAATTTGCTGGCATATTGAGTGCAGCACTTTCACAGCATCATCTTTCAGGATTTGAAATAGTTCAAGTGGAATTCCATCACCTCCACTAGCTTTGTTCGTAGTGATGTTTTCTAAGGTTTTCACAAAAGTCGGTTGGGGTCCTTGGCTGAGAGGAAACTCTGCCTTGGGCCCACTGGTATAATAAACTGAACTCCACTATCTGCATTGTCCTTCTGAGTGAGTTTGTTTCCTGGAACATGTGGCTACAACATGTGAAGTGTGGGCTTGGAGAGATGAGGAGTAGTGTGAATTCTTTCCTACTAGTTCCTTTTCTCACTGTAAAGACCTTAATGCATTTTCACTGTTTTCTCCATGAAGGATCCATTCCCTTAAGGTGCCCAAAGTTGGAGTTCAGATTGCAGCTTTCTTATTGCACTATTTCAGGCGACCAAATCATTCATGTCACAGGATATTGAATTGCAAGGGGCTTGGTGTTGGCATGATCTTAATGCTTTCACACACCTTCAGAAGCTGGAAAGACTTTCTAGAAGGCTCCTGTATTTCCTTCTGCTTTTATTTGTAGAATGGGGTGACTGGTTATTTATACCTGATATTATGTGTTGAAGTAGAAGGTATTCTTTAAGGCAACTGACATGACTTTCTACTTAGTCCCTCCCAAATTAACAGCTAAATATTCTCAAAAAGGTCAGGGTGTATTTGGACTGATAAGGGAAGAAATACGGCAGCTCCTAGAACTAATTATGACTCATCCTCATGTCCACACTGAACACTAATGCTATGTCTTTATTATTCAATATATACAACAATTGCCCTAAAGACATACCATGGTTATAAATGACTGCTTTCTAAACTCACTTTTCCTATTTGGTGCTTCTGAAGGAGGAAGCAGAGCTGGACTCCATCTTAGGCCTGCTCATGCTGATCTTGCTCAGCCACCTCTCCAAAGGACTCTGAACTCTGTGCTTAGTGCCTATGGAAATTACAACAGAAGGATAAGATTCCCCCTCTGGGAATCTTGAAGATCACATCCAGGTTCCTCATCGTCTAGTCACCCCTGCCTCCAGACAGGTCATAGATTCTTTCTGTATCTATCGGAATGTAACCGCAGGCTTATTGAGTATTAACCACTGGAACACATAGCGCACATGAATGATGGGGTTATTGTCATTGTATTTACCCTTCCTTTGTTTTATGTAAGTCTCAAGGAAATTGGGGTGGTGGGTTCGGACACGTACGCATGGGGTATAAAGATTTTCACAAATGCTGGTCAGGGTCCTTGGCTAAGAGGAGACTCTGACTTGGGCCCCCAGGAGACTCTTGCCTTGGGGCCGCTGGTATAATAAACTGCACTCCACTATCTGCACTGTCCTTCTGAGTGAGTTTGTTTCCTGGAACGCGTGGCTATAACACTTCCATTAACTGATATGGCAACTTGATGCAAATTAGAAAAAGATACAGCCTTCAGACTGGCTGTAGACTCCTTGCAACCAGATGTACCCAGATTGTATACATCTCCTTGCTGAATATAGGACTAGATGCTTCAAGCTGTTCTGCGTGTTGGCCCCATCACCCTGCAGTCCCTATGATGTTGACTGGAGAAAGAAACACACACAAACTAAAAGTTAAGAATTATGTTTTATTTGGCAGACAAAACTGAGGATTTAAGCCTGGGTCACAGCCTCTTAGCTCTGAAAGACTGCTTCAAAGAGGTAAGGGGAGGAGCCTTTATATATCCTATAATGGATATACAGGAGTTTTTGCAACAAAAGCCAGGCAGTCGGAATTTGAAAAGATTACTGTTAAAGAAAATTAGATATCTCAAGTTAAGGAACTTAGCACTTTTCTATGCATGGGAAGATGCAAGAGTCTGGGCTCACTGAAATCATCCCTTTGATATGCATCTTGACTATATGGGGCCAGGATACTACTTCTTTCCATCCTGAACTCCCTTGGGGTGCACAGTTGGGGGTGACGGCAGTGGCTGAGAGCTTGGCAGTGGGCAGCCCCTGTCTCCATCCTGAGTTTCCTCCAGAGCTCACTGTCTGGGATGGCTGTAGAGACATGAGAGTTACAATACCCTTTGCTCACTGATAGGGCAGGCAACATTTTTCATTTCACAGTAGTTTGCAATCTGCTCCATACCTAGCAAACTGAGGCCAAATGAGCAGGTATTGGAACTGTGTCCCACAGGATTAACAGAAGCTGGTGACTAACAAAAACCCTTGAGTTTGTCTCACAGAAAAACAGATAATGGAACTGCTTGTTTTTAAAAAAAAAAAAATAAATAAAAGCCTCTGCTTGTAACCTGTCTTTACTGATTAAGCTCACCTTAGTTTTTCTAGGGGGTATGGGTTTTGGGGTGGTTTTTTTTTTCCTTTAACTAAAATAACTGCATACACTCCAAGCTTCACATAGTTTAGGTGATATATCACAAAACTCCTCAACCACCCATAAAGATAATACCTTTGATGTATGGTTTACTTTAGTAACAAAGGGCATAAGTTGTTTCCCAGAACTTGGAGTCAGTTCCTAATCAGCTCAAGCCAGCTAAGACTGGTTGGGACCATTGACCCTAAAACTGGGCCTGCCCAGGTATCCAATGAATGACCTTTTGATATCAGAGGGCCCAAAACTCCAACCTTAGATCATGCTGCAGCTGCTGCTAAGTCACTTCAGTCGTGTCCGACTCTGTGTGACCCCATAGACGGCAGCTCACCAGGCTCCCCCGTCCCTGGGATTCTCCAGGCAAGAACATTGGAGTGGGTTGCCATTTCCTTCTCCAATGCGTGAAAGTAAAAAGTAAAAGTGAAGTCAGTCAGTCGTGTCCGACTCTTCGCGACCCCATGGACTGCAGCCTACCAGGCTCCTCTGTCCCTGGGATTTGCCAGGCAAGAGTACTGGAGTGGGGTGCCATCACCTTCTCCTAGATCATGCTAAGTGCCTCAATTATTGAATATGCATCCCATGAAGAAGCATGTAGCCCAGATAAGCCTGTGTAGAGCACAGATTACCTCACCTCTTCTCTACCTTCAACCACCTTTTCCCTCCCTAAGACCACCCTGCTTATCCCATGAATGCTCCAACTCTCTCACTATCAAAGAGGTGAAGCTGAGACTTCTCCAGGCTTGGCTGCCTTACTCTGCTGCAGATCTCAGGATCTAAGGGTTTGCCTTGCTATGCATCATGAAAAACAACCTGATTCAGCAACAGTATCAATAAATTAAACCAGTCAATTATCCTGATAACTTATACAATGAACTCCTGGAAAAGACCTGCCACCCCCAGCCCATATCTTCTGCAGATCTTGCATGGGCTAGGTACAAACTGACCATTTAAAAGGACAGAATAGTTGGATGAAATATCAGGAATTAATGGTGTATTTTGGAGATGGAATCATCATGGAAATTATTTTGCTACTGTTTATAAGTTGTTGTGAGGATCTCAAACCATGAAACCACCACAGGTGATAGTGGCATCCTTCATGTCATGCTTGGAAATATCTGCATGCCCTCCCATGCCTTGGGTCCAGCAACCCATTATCTTTCCTAAAAGCTATTGTAGCAGGTGGTGTCTTTTCACCACCCATCTCTCCCTGGTCCTCACCAGAGTAAGCAATTGTGACTCCTTGCCTGAGAGCTACCTCTGGCTTCAGGAATGTTCACAGCCCACTAGCACAGATAGCAGGAGGTGATGGAAGATTTGTGCTCCCAGAAGCTCTCCTCAGCCAGTGACAAAGCAGGTTGGAGGAACTCCCTCACCTCTTAGTAGTAACAACTCTGATGAATATGCTTTCCATAATCTCCTAAATTTCTGCAGCGGGATTAAACACTAGTAGCCCCCAGCAGCAACCTGCTCATTAATACACACTTTTCTGTCTCACTTCACTATGCCACTAGAGGTTTGTCCTGAGCTCACTTCCAAAAACTCACCTCGAGGTCTGCTTCTGGAGAAAACCCAACCTAAAGCAGCAACTTAATGGATTAGTTTAGTTGATTCTTCCTTTAAGCCTTCAAGTCTAGTTCTTCAGACTCCAAGGCAGACAGGAAGTAATTTTCACAGAAGAACTTAACATCCACAAATGACATTCATATCAATCCCATTCAGTGGGCGGAATAAGTAGTAGTTATCTCAGCAAAACTAATTATGTTGACACCCACCTAATGCCAGAAAAAGAGATGCCGTCAAAACAAAGGTCATGTCATGTCTGTGCTCAGTCATGTCTGACTCTTTGCAACCCTGTGGATTGTAGCCCACCAGCCTCCTCTGTCCATGGGATTTCCAGGCAAGAGTACTGGAGTGTGTTGCCATTTCCTTCTCCAGGGGATCTTCCCAACACAGGGATCGAACCCAGGTCTCCTATGTTGCAGGCAGACGCTTTAACCTCTGAGCCACCAGAGAAGCCCAAAACAAAGGCAACAGAAACAAATGCTGCAAAGCAATCAGTCCTGGCTAGTGTAAGCAACTTCCAGATGAGTAAGAGGAGTTCTGATTTACAAAGTGGGGAGAGGGAAAGTGAGAGCCATTTTCAGATGTCTGCACTCTGAAACATCCTCCACCACCTTCACCCGGTTATGGTCTCACTCCCTCAAATTTCTCTCCATCTCCATAACAACCTCTGTCCTAGACTAAATAATGATATTCTTACAGAGAAATGATGACACCCTGACCACCTATTATTGGTCTCACAGATAAGACTCATTCCTTATTCCTCTTTCCCTCACCATCTTGCATCCAACTTGTCAGCAAACCCCACTAGTCCTGCCTCTAAAATCTATAGCAAGGGTCCCATGCCTCTCACTGTCCAGCCCTACCACCCAAGGCCAGGTTGCCATCAGCACTCCCACTTGGATTACTGCATTAGCCTCTTATCTGGCCACGTCTGCCTCAGGAGTCAGTTCTGGTATTTTTTGTCTTTCTAGGAATTTGTCCATTTTATTTATTTAATTTGCTAGCATAAAGTTATTTATAATTTCCTCTTATAGTCCTTTTTATTTCTATAAAGTTGGTAGTTATATTTTCTCTTCATTCCTGATTTTAGTAATCTGGGTCTTCTTTTTCTTGGTCAGTCAAGATAAAATTTTGTCAATTTTGTTGATTTGAGTTTGTTTATTTTCTCCATTGTTCTTTTATTCTCTGTTTCACTCATTTCCTCTCTACTCTTTATTATTTCCTTCCTTTTATCTGTTTTAGCTTTTGTTTGCTCTTCTTTTTATAGTATCTTAAGGTGGAATCCTTTTTAAATGGAGGCACTTACAATTATAAATTTTCTTTTTTGTTGCTGTTGTTCTAGTTGGCAAGTCATATCCAGTTCTTTGCAACCCCATGGACTGCAGCATGCCAGGCTTCTCTGTCCCTCACCATTTCCTGAAGTCTGCCTAGGTTCATGTCCATTGAATTGGTGATGCCATCCTGTCCAAGCTCACTCTGCTTACCACAAGATATGTCAATGAATTCAAGATGAGGTATTGGGGTCAGGAAGGGACTTTATTCGGGTGCCAGCTGACCAAGAAGATGGCAGGCTAGTGCCTCAAAATAACCATCTTGTTGGGGCCTGGATGTCAGATTCTTTCACAGATCAGAGATGGGGGAGGTGAGGAAACAAAGTAAAAAGACCATTTAATTCCTGCAAATATCTCCTAGAATGGCAAGCTTCAGGTAGGGGAAAGTGTTAGTTTCACAGCTTTACAGTCATTTCATGGGTGGTGAGAAATGGAATGCTGCTGCTGCTTAGTTGCTTCAGTCGTGTTCAACCATATGGACTGTAGCCTGCCAGGCTCCTCTGATCATGGGTTTCTCTAGGCAAGAGTACTGGAGTGGGTTGCCATGCCCTCCAGGGGATATTCCTGACTCAGGGATTGAACCTGGGTCTCCTGCGTTGCAGGGGGATTCTCTACCACTGAGCCACCAGGGAAGCCCATGAAATGCAATCTCTCCTGTCATATCAACAAAGATGTCACACCATCTGTGATTCCAGCCTCCCAAATGTGAACCGGCACCGGCAGAAGAACAGGGATGCTGGGTGCTGTGCCATTGCCACACAAAGAGTTACAACCTCACAGGTGATCAGGGTCAAGTTACCTCCCTGAAGCAGGCCAATATGTATAACAACAGAAAGTGTAAGGTCACAGAAGCAGACCCAGTGTAAATTTAAAATTAACCCTTTCCAGTTACAATCCAACCATCTCATCCTCTGTCATCCCCTTCTTATTCTGCCTTCAACCTTTCCCAGCATCAGGTCTTTCCAAAGAGTCAGCGTTTGCATCAGGTGGCCAAAGTATTGGAGGTTCAGTATCAGTCCCCATGAGAATTCAGGGCTGATTTCCTAGGATTGACTGGTTTGATCTCCTTGCTGTCCAGGGACTTCAAGAGTCTTTCCAGCACCACAGTTCAAAAGCATCAACTCTTCGGCACTCTGCCTTCTTCATGGTTCAGCTCTCACAACCATATGTGACTGCCAAAAAGACCATAGCCTTGATTATATGGACCTTTGTTGGCAAAGTGATGTCTGCTTTTAACACACTGGGTTTGTCATAGCTTTTCTTCCAAGGAGCAAGTGCTTCTAATTTCATGGCTACAGTCACCACCACAGGATTTTAGAGCCCAAGAAGAGGAAATCTGCTTCTACCTTTTCCCCTTCTATTTGCCAAGAAGTGATGGGACCAGATACCATGATCTTAGTTTTTAATATTGAATTAAGCCGGCTTCTTCTCTCCCTCTTTCATCCTCACCTAGAGGCTCTTTCTAAGTACTGCTTTAGCTTCCCTCAATACATTTGATATGCTATGTTTCCATTTTCATTCATCTCAAACTATTTCTTAGTTTCCTTTGTGATTTCATTTCTAAATAATGCACTGGTTATTTAGGAGTGGTTGTTAATTTCCACATATTTGGAACTTCCTAAATTTCCACTATATTGTAGTTGTGAAACTGAGCAGGACCTTGTGGGTCTCATGAGCATCATACATAATGGCTTGCCTCAAAGGACCCTGCCCCCTCTGCCTGACTGTAAACTAAAGTGACTTTGTTCAGCTCACAGAAAGATGATCTGACTCTGCCTACCTTTAATAGATGAGATTAACACATCCCTTTCCAAAGGCTGGCCATTCCCTTGGAGATGTTTTGCGAGACTGAGGACTTTTTCACTTTACTTCCTCACTGCCTCTACCACTCTGTTCTGCCTTTTGACTTTAGTTTCTCATTGCTTCTGTTTTTCTGACTATACAAAGAACCTGGCATGCAGATCCTGACAAGATCGTTACTCTGAAACACTAGTCTGCCATCTTCTGGGTCAGCCAGCTTTCCAAATAAATTTGTATTCCTTGCTTCAACACCTCATCTCTTGGATTCACTGGCCTGTCATGCATAGGAGAGTGGGCTTGGACTTGGTCGGTCAGTCAGTTCAGTCACTCAGTCGTATCTCAGTCTTTGAGACCCCATGGACTGCAGCACACCAGGCTTCCCTGTCCATCACCAACTCCCTAGTCTTGCTCAAACTCATGTCCATCAAGTCAGTGGATGCCATCCAGCCATCTCATCCTCTGTCATCCCCTTCTCCTCCCCGTTTTCAATCTTTCCCGGCATCAGGGTCTTTTCAAATGAGTCAGTTCTTCACATAAGGTGGCCAAAGTATTGAAGCTTCAGTTTCAACATCAGTCCTTCCAATGAATATTCAGGACTGATTTCCTTTAGGGTGGACTGGTTGGATCTCCTTGCTGTCCAAGGGACTCTCAAAAATCTTCTCCAACATCACAGTTCAAAAGCATCAATTCTTCAGAACTCAGCTTTCTTTATGGTGGAACTCTCACATCCATACTTGACCACTGGAAAAACCAATGTCTCTGCTTTTAATATGTTATCTAGGTTTCTCATAGATTTTCTTCCAAGGACCAAGCAACTTGTCATTTCATGGCTGCAGTCACCTCACTGTTTCCACTGTTTCCCCATCTATTTGCCATGAAGTGATGGGATAAAGGCCATGATCTTCTCTTTGAATGTTGAGTTTTAAGCCAGCTTTTTCATGCTTCTCTTTGACTTTTATCAATAGGCGCATTACTTCCTCTTCACTTTCTGCCATTAGGGTGGTGTCATCTGCATATCTGAGGTTATTGATATTTCTCCCTGCAATCTTGATTTCAGCTTGTACTTCATCCAACCTGGCATTTCTCATGATGTACTCTGCACAGAAGTTAAATAAGCAAGGTGACAGTATACAGCCTTGTACTACTCCTTTCACAATTTGGAACCAGTCTATTGTTCCATGTCCAGTTCTAACTGTTGCTCCTAAAACTGTATACAGATTTCTCAGGAGGCAGGTAAGGTGGTCTTGTATTCTCATCTCTTTCAGAATTTTCCACAATTTGTGGTGATCCATACAGTCAAAGGCTTTATCATAGTCAATAAAGCAGATGTTTTTCTGGAATTCTCTTGCTTTTTCTATGATCCAGTGGATGTCTGCAATTTGATTCCTGGTTCCTCTGCCTTTTCTAAATCCAGCTTGAACATCTTGAAGTTCTCGGTTCATATACTATTGAAGCCTAGCTTGGAGAATTTGCAGCATTACTTTGCTAGCATATGAGATGAGTGCAGCTGTCCAGTAGTTTGAACATTCTTTGGCATGGCCTTTCTTTGGGACTGGAATGAAAACTGACCTTTTCCAGTCCTGTGGCCACTGCTGTTTTCCAAATTTGTTGGCATATTGAGTGCAGCACTTTTACAGCATTGTCTTTTAGGATTTGAAATAGTTCAACTGGAATTCCATCACCTCCACTAACTGTTCGTAGTGATGCTTCCTAAGGCCCACTTGACTTCACACCCCAGGATGTGTGGCTCTAGGTGAGTGATCACACCACCGTGGTTCTCTAGGTCATGAAGATCTTCTTTGTATAGTTCTTGTGTATTCCTATATGGCAATAAGGAGTTCATGATCTGAGCCACAGTCAGCTCCTGGTCTTGTTTTTGTTGATTGTATAGAGCTTCTCCATCTTTGGCTGCACAGAATATAATCAATCTGATTTCTAATGCTCAAAATTCTCCAAGCCAGGCTTCAGCAATATGTGAACCATGAACTTCCTGATGTTCAAGCTGGTTTTTAGAAAAGGCAGAAGAACCAGAGATTAAATTACCAACATTCACTGGATCATGGAAAAAGCAAGAGAGTTCCAGAAGAACATCTACTTCTGCTTTATTGACTATGCCAAAGCCTTTGACTGTGTGGATCACAATAAACAGTGGAAAATTCTAAAAAAGATGGGAATACCAGACCATCTGACCTGCCTCTTGAGAAATCTGTATGCAGGTCAGGAAGCAACAGTTAGAACTGGACATGGAACAATAGACTGGTTCCAAATAGGAAAAGGAGTACATCAAGACTGTCTATCGTCACCCTGCTTATTTAACTTTTATGCAGAGTACATCATGAGAAACGCTGGACTGGAAGAAATACAAGCTGGAATCAAGATTGCCGGGAGAAATATCAATCACCTCAGATATGCTGATGACACCACCCTTATGGCAGAAAGTGAAGAGGAGCTAAAGGAGCTCTTGATGAAGGTGAAAGAGGAGAGTGAAAAAGTTGGCTTAAAGCTCAGCATTCAGAAAATGAAGATCATGGCATCCAGTCCCATCACTTCATAGGAAATGGATGGGGAAACAGTGGAAACAGTGTCAGACTTTATTTTTGAGGGCTCCAAAATCACTGCAGATGGTGACTGCAGCCATGAAATTAAAAGACGCTTACTCCTTGGAAGAAGAGTTATGACCAACCTAGACAGCATATTCAAAAGCAGAGACATAACTTTGCCGACTAAGGTCCGTCTAGTCAAGGCTATGGTTTTTCCTGTGGTCATGTATGGATGTGAGAGTTGGACTGTGAAGAAGGCTGAGTGCCGAAGAATTGATGCTTTTGAACTGTGGTGTTGGAGAAGACTCTTGAGAGTCCCTTGGACTGCAAGGAGATCCAACTAGTCCATTCTGAAGGAGATCAGCCCTGGGATTTCTTTGGAAGGAATGATGCTAAAGCTGAAACTCCAGTACTTTGGCCACCTCATGCGAAGAGTTGACTCATTGGAAAAGACTCTGATGCTAGGAGGGATTGAGGGCAGGAGGAGAAGGGGATGACCGAGGATGAGATGGCTGGATGGCATCACTGACTCGATGGACGTGTGTTTGAGTGAACTCTAGGAATTGGTGATGGACAGGGAGGCCTGGCATGCTGCAATTCATGGGGTCACAAACAGTTGGACACAACTGAGCAACTGAACTGAACTGAACTATTCTTGCCCCCTTTCTTAATATCTTCTGTTTCTGTTAGGTCCATACTGTCTCTGTCCTTTCTTGTGCCCGTCTTTGTATGAAATGTTCATTGGAATCTCTAATTTTCTTGAAGATTATCTCTAGCTTTTCCCATTCTATTGTTTTCCTCTATTTTTTGCATTGATCACTTAGGAAAGCTATCTTCTCTCTCTTTCCTATTCTTTGGAACTCTGCATTCAGATGGATACATCTTTCCTTTTCTCCTTTGCTTTTCACTTCTCTTCTTTTCTCAGTTATTTGCAAGGCCTCCTCAGACAACCATTTTGCCTTTTGTATTTCTTCTTCTTGAGGATAGTTTTGATCATCACCTCTTGTACAGTGTTATGAACCTCCATCTGTAGTTCTTCAGGCATTCTATCTATCAGATCTAATCTCTTGAATCTATTTATCACTTCCACTGTATAATCATAAGGGATTTGATTTAGATCATACCTGAATGGTCTAGTGGTTTTCCCTACTTTCTTCAATTTAAGTCTGAATTTTTGCAATATGGAGTTCATGATCTGAGCCACAGGCAGCTCCCAGTCTTGTTTTTCCTGACTGTACAGAGCTTCTCCATTTTGGCTGCAAAGGATATAATGAACCCTATTTCAGTATTGACCATCTGGTGATGTCCATGTGTAGAGTCATCTCTTGTGGTCTTGAACTTGGTAACATATCCATTACTGAAAGTAGAGCACTGACATCTTAAAATATTATTGTTCAATTATTTATTTCTCTTTTCAATTCTAAATGTTTTGCTTCATGTATTTCAGGGCTCTGTTGTTAGGTAAATATGTATTATTGACTTAAAAAGTAGTTGCAGCCAGTAGTGTGCTCAGTGGTCCCTCAGACTGCTTCAACAGTGCTTGGGTGGAACAGACGTAGGGATGCCCTTGCTCCAGGCTCCAACCACCCTCCAACACTTATTCTAGTTTCAGCCTTCAGAATCAGCCACTCAGCTGTCTGTGATCATCAGGATCATCCACCATATTTTTAGCTTAACTCATTACCAACCCATCATGTGCTCCCAGATTTGTCAGAATTATTCCATCAAGATGGAGGCCTCCATCATCCAGCTGGTCCACATGCATCTGAGGGCCTCCTACACTTACCTCCCTCTTGGCTTCTATTTCAACCATGATGATGTGGCTCTGGATGGTGTGGGCCACTTTTTGCAAGAACTGGCCAAGAAGTGCAAGGGCATGGGGCATCTCTTGAAAATGCAAAACCAGCATGGTGGCCACACCCTCTTCCTGGATGTGCTGAAACCATCTTAAGTGGGGTAAAACCCAGGAAGCTATGGAAGCCACCCTTCTCATGGAGAACCTGAACCAGCCCTTTGGATCTGCATGGCCTAGGTGCTGCCCATGCAGACCCCCACATCTGTGACTTCCTGAGAAGCACTTCCTTGATAAGAAGGTGAAACTCATCAAGAAGATTGGTGACCACCTGAACAACCTCCACAAGGTGACAGGTCCCCAGGCTGGGTTGGGAGAATATCTCTTCAAAAGGCTCACCCTCAAGCACAAGTAGGAGACTCTGGAGGCCAGTGGCCTTTGAGGAGCGCGCCTCCCCCACTTAATGTCAGGGCTTCTGCTTGAACTTGGGAGCTATATATATGTGTATATATATACACATATATAGTCACAACCTGAAAGTTGAGAGCTCTATTTTATTTGGGAAATTTTAGGAGTTCAAGACCAGAAGACAGCATCTCAAGTGACGCCGAGAGAACTGCTCTGAGGAGGCAGGGGCAGAAATCAGGTTATACAGAAATTTGCAAAAGGGAGGTAGTCTGAATATCAAAAGTATTTTTATGAATCAAAGAAACCAGATATCTCAAGTTAAGGAATTTAGTATTTTTTTATATATAGAAAGATTCGAGTCTGAGCTTACTGAAATCATCCCTTTTATATGCACCTCAGCTATCTGGGGCCAGTATCCTGTGGTTTTTTACATCCTGAGTTCCTCAGTGTTCATCCTAGGGAGTGGCTGCAGCCTGATGGCCTCCAGATTGCAGGTACTGTTCTCCGTCCTGGTCGTCCTTAGGGCTCAGAAAATCACCTTTCGAGGGCCGAAATCACTGAAGACTGTGACATCCTAGTTTACCGATATGGTAGGAAATACTCCATATCTCAATATTATAATTGTTATACCTTCCTGATGCATTGACTCTTTTATCGTTTTAAAATGCCCCTTTATCTAACATTTTTACTTTAAAGTCTGTTTTGAGTGGTATTAGTATCACCATTCCAACTTTGTTAGTATTGCTGTTTGCATGATATATCTTTTCCCTTCCTTTATTTTTAACCTACTTGTATCTTTGAACCTAAAGTCTGTCTCCCTATATACAGCATATAGTATTAGTAGGATCATGGGTTGTTTTTTTAATCCAGTCTGACAATCATTGCCTTTTTCCATTTGCTAACCTTTCCACACTTAATATTATTGATATAGGTAGATTTACATTTGCCATTTTATTTTCTGTGTCTCATGTTCTTGTCCTCTGTTCCTGTTTTCTTTTATATTATGTAAATATCTTCTAATGTAATAACATAATTATTCTATTTATTTTTTCAGTATATTTTGAGTTATTTTCTTGGCAGTTACTCTAGGGCTTACAATATATATCTTAACTTGCCAGATGTACTCACTCTTAACACACCATGCATTGGGTTTCTCTATCGCAAATATCCTCATCCCCTTTGAGCTTTCAAAGACCACCTCCCAAATAAACTTCATGCACTCAATTCTCCCTAGAGCCTAGGGGAAATTCAGCTTAAGTTGAAAGGTTCAGCTTGAGCAGGGTTAATGGTCTCAACTTCCCAATAACTAATAGAAAAGAAGGAGAAAGCAGAAAAGAATTTCCATTTTTTTCCCATTCCAGGCAGGGCATAGCATATGTTGAACACTGAGAAGGGTGGCTGAGTTTTTCTGACAGATGGACAGAGAGGCCTGGCATGCTGTGATTCATGGGGTCGCAAAGAGTTGGACACAACTGAGCGACTGAACTGAACTGAACTGAACTGAACTGAAAACATACCTGAAGAAACTGCATCCTTCTAAAACAGAAGGGAAGCGGGTAGAGCATAACCTTTAAAAGAATATAACCATAGACCATGAGAAAAATGGGTTAGAACCAACTGGGTCCAAGATGGTGGAATATTCAATTTCCAGTAGACCTTGAGCTTCATTATATGCTAATTGTAATACATTAGCTAAATTACACACCTACCAGTACCAAGACCGTTCAGAGTTAACCATAAAAATGCTAAAATCTGGCCAATGGCCCAATTTCTGGAAAACCTCATCCTTTCCCCTGAAACAGTTGGAATAATCCTCCTAATTAGCCTATTAAATTACCTAGTCCATAAAAACTAACCATGCCATATTTCAGGGCCTCTCACCTTCTGAGATAGCCCACTTGTTACCTATCACTGTCTCTCTCTGAATTCTTTCTGTGATGAGACATCAAGAACCTGACCTTCATTAAGTCCTGAGAAGAGGTGTGTGAAATGAATTAAAAGATCACAGATTCGAATCCAAATCTGGGTTTGGGCCAGGTTCAAATCCCAGCATGTGGGCTCAAGTTCCAGTCTGGGTTTTGGCAGGGTTTGAGTCCCAATTTGAGCTGCATGGTTTCACTTCCTTCATTTGTCATCAGAAGACAGAACTTCCACCTAGTGTGTCTCAGCAGGTGCAACAGTCATGGCTGAGACAAGTTTTTACCCTGTGGCTCAGACCACTGAAGAAAGATAACTGTTAAGTTTTCTCTATTTGGAGCCAGCCAGCTGTCTTGCTGATCCTGCTAACACCACCAGCTGTCTAGATGTATTTCACTGTGTGCACTGTTCACTGAACCCAGGGTAGGCAAGGCATGAGCTAAAAGGCTAGAAGAAGACTGGAGGAGCCATAGGAACTGCAGACACATTCATTCTCTCCTGGCTGATGCAGCAGCCGTAGCAGTAGCAGACATGCTGTATTCTCTCCTCTCATGGTTGACCCAGAGGACAAAGCCATAATGCAGCTCACCACCATAATGTACCCATAACACAACACACTCTCCGGGGCTTTCCAGGGGAAGCTTATATATGCTTACAGAACAAAAGTAACCTGTGGCCAAGCGAATACCTTGTGACATGCATGAACAGGGATGTATGAGATCTCAGCTGTTGTATAATCATTACATAATCATTACTTACAAAACGTGAGGTGAGAGTGAGACTGCATAGGGCAAGAGAGCCTGACCACTGCCATCTTAACTAATTTGCTCTTTCCTTACACCAGCTATAGCCCCAAACTCTTCTTGGAGTGGCTGGGCACCAAAGGGGTGCTGCCTTGAGGCATAGGTAGCCACTTCCGATCCTTTTCAAATCTATAGTTAAATCTATGTTCAATGTAGGATGCAGGATGCATGGGGCTGATGCACAGGATGATTCAAGTAGAGGATGTGGGGTGGGAGGTGGGAGGGGGCTTCGGCATTGGGAGATTGTGTTCACCTATGGCTGATTCGTGTCAATGTATGGCAAAACAAATACAGTATTGTAATTTTTTAAAAATAAATAAATAAATAAAATTTTAAAAAAAGCAGGAGAGTTTCAGGGAAAAAAAAAATGAAGCACACTTTGACTTTCAAATATGGCATCAGCATTCTGCCATTTATAGTCAAATGCCATTAGCTAGATTTTTCATTAAGGCCTCGGTTTTCAAATAATTGGGGAGATACTTCGATAACAAAGAAAAAGTTATTGCCAAGCAGCATCTGACTGAGGGGCCAGGACTTGTAAAGAGGACTGTCCTGGGATCATTGATAATACCCTTGACCAAGTTACTATACCTTTATGAGTCTCAACCTCACAATCTATGAAATAAGTAAAATGTTATTCAGCTCACAGGGATACCATGAGGATTAAATGAAACAGTGCAAAGAAAGTGTCAGGTACAATGTTTGGTCCATGGAAAACTTTCATAAATGTCACTGATGATTAACTACTAATAATCCAGCCCCCCAGTGTTTTAATGGTCCATTTCAAGAGTCTACCTCTCAAACTAAAAAGGCAGAGAATTATTTACTTGCCCTCACATTTTTTTTTGGTGGATAAATAAAAGGATAATTCCAAGCAACTGAATTTTCTCTGACTCCTTTAAGTACTAGAGGTCCAGATCCCACAGGATAAATAAAGGAAAGGGAGGAAGGGGATAAAGAAAAGGAACTATCTCTGAGTCCAGTGAATGATCAGATCTCAGAGGCTCTGTACAGTAAATCTTCCATTTCCCTAAATGCCTCTGGTTATATTCTGAAAGCGACCACACCTGCCCTCACAGTGTCTTATCACAATCGTAATTATCACCAATTCCCATTTCACAATCTTAACACTTTGACAACAGAAATCAGCTGTCAGTGATGCAGAGGAGACCTGTTCTCCACTCCAATCCTATCCCTCAACCACCACAGTTCAGTTCAGTTCAGTTGCTCAGTCGTGTCTAACTCTTTGCAACCCCATGAATCACAGCACGCCAGGTCTCCCTGTCCATCTCAACTCCCGGAGTTCACTCAGACTCATGTCCATCGAGTCCGTGATGCCATCCAGCCATCTCATCCTCGGTCGCCCCTTCTCCTCCTGCTCCAATCCCAGCATCAGAGTCTTTTCCAATGAGTCAACTCTTCGCATGAGGTTGCCAAAGTACTGGAGTTTCAGCTTTAGCATCATTCCTTCCAAAGAAATCCCGGGTTGATCTCCTTCAGAATGGACTAGTTGGATCTCCTTGCAGTCCAAGGGACTCTCAAGAGTCTTCTCCAACATCACAGTTCAAAAGCATCAATTCTTCGGCGCTCAGCCTTCTTCACAGTCCAACTCTCACATCCATACATGACCACAGGAAAAACCATAGCCTTGACTAGACGGACCTTAGTCGACAAAGTAACGTCTCTGCTTTTGAATATGCTATCTAGGTTGGTCATAACTTTTCTTCCAAAGAGTAAGCGTCTTCTAATTTCATGGCTGCAGTCACCATCTGCAGTGATTTTGGAGCCCCTCAAAATAAAGTCTGACACTGTTTCCACTGTTTCCCCATTTATTTCCCATGATGTGATGGGACCAGATGCCATGATCTTCGTTTTCTGAATGCTGAGCTTTAAGCCAACTTTTTCACTCTCCTCTTTCACTTTCATCAAGAGGCTTTTTAGCTCCTCTTCACTTTCTGCCATAAGGGTGGTGTCATCAGCATATCTGAGGTGATTGATATTTCTCCCAGCAATCTTGATTCCAGCTTGTGTTTCTTCCAGTCCAGCATTTCCCATGATGTACTCTGCATAAAAGTTAAATAAGCAGGGTGACAATAGACAGCCTTGACGTACTCCTTTTCCTATTTGAAACCAGTCTGTTGTTCCATGTCCAGCTCTAACTGTTGCTTCCTAACTTGCATACAGATTTCTCAAGAGGCAGGTCAGGTGGTCTGGTATTCCCATCTCTTTCAGAATTTTCCACAGTTTATCATGATCCACACAGTCAAAGGCTTTGGCATAGTCAATAAAGCAGAAATAGATGTTTTTCTGGAACTCTCTTGCATGTGAGATGAGTGCAATTGTGCGGTAGTTTGAGCATTCTTTGGCATTGCCTTTCTTTGGAATTGGAATGAAAACTGACCTTTTCCAGTCCTGTGGGCACTGCTGAGTTTTCCAAATTTGCTGGCATATTGAGTGCACACTTTCACAGCATCATCTTTCAGGACTTGAAACAGCTCTACTGGAATTCCATCACCTCCACTAGCTTTGTTCGTAGTGATGCTTTCTAAGGCCCACGTGACTTCACATTCCAGGATGTCAGGCTCTAGATGAGTGATCACACCATTGTGATTATCCAGGTCATGAAGATCTTTTTAGTACAGTTCTTCTGTGTATTCTTGCCACCTCTTCTTAATATCTTCTGCTTCTGTTAGTTCCATTCCATTTCTGTCCTTTATTGAGCCCATCTTTGCATGAAATGTTCCCTTGGTATCTCTAATTTTCTTGAAATAATCTCTAATTTTCTCGAAGAGATCTCTAGTCTTTCCCATATTGTTGTTTTCCTCTATTTATTTGTATTGATTGCTGAAGAAGGCTTTCTTATCTCTTCTTGCTATTCTCTGGAACTCTGCATTCAGATGCTTATATCTTTCCTTTTCTCCTTGGCTTTTAGCCTCTCTTCTTTTCACAGCTATTTGTAAAGACTCCCCAGACAGCCATTTTGCTTTTTTGCATTTCTTTTCCATGGGGATGGTCTTGATCCCTGTCTCCTGTACAATGTCACGAACCTCATTCCATAGTTCATCAGGCACTCTATCTATCAGATCTAGGCCCTTAAATCTATTTCTCACTTCCAGTGTATAATCATAAGGGATTTGATTTAGGTCGAACAAAGCTAGTGGAGGTGATGGAATTCCAGTTGAGCTGTTTCAAGTCCTGAAAGATGATGCTGTGAAAGTGTGCACTCAATATGCCAGCAAATTTGGAAAACTCAGCAGTGCCCACAGGACTGGAAAAGGTCAGTTTTCATTCCAATTCCAAAGAAAGGCAATGCCAAAGAATGCTCAAACTACTGCACAATTGCACTCATCTCACATGCTAGTAAAGTAATGCTCAAAATTCTCCAAGCCAGGCTTCAGCAGTACGTGAACCATGAACTCCCTGATATTCAAGCTGGTTTTAGAAAAGGCAGAGGAACCAGAGATCAAATTGCCAACATCCGCTGGATCATGGAAAAAGCAAGAGAGTTCCAGAAAAACATCTATTTCTGCTTTATTGACTATGCCAAAGCCTTTGACTGTGTGGATCATGATAAACTGTGGAAAATTCTGAAAGAGATGGGAATACCAGACCACCTGACCTGCCTCTTGAGAAATCTGTATGCAAGTCAGGAAGCAACAGTTAGAACTGGACATGGAACAACAGACTGGTTCCAAATAGGAAAAGGAGTACGTCAAGGCTGTCTATTGTCACCCTGCTTATTTAACTTTTATGCAGAGTACATCATGGGAAATGCTGGACTGGAAGAAACACAAGCTGGAATCAAGATTGCCAGGAGAAATAACAATCACCTCAGATATGCAGATATCTTTATGGCAGAAAGTGAAGAGGAACTAAAAGCCTCTTGATGAAAGTAAAGAGGAGAGTGAAAAAGTTGGCTTAAAGCTCAACATTCAGAAAACGAAGATCATGGCATCCGGTCCCATCACTTCATGGGAAATAGATCGGGAAACAGTGGAAACAGTGTCAGACTTTATTTTTGAGGGCTCCAAAATCACTGCAGATGGTGACTGCAGCCATGAAATTAGAAGATGCTTACTCCTTGGAAGAAAAGTTATGACCAACCTAGATAGCATATTCAAAAGCAGAGACGTTACTTTGCCGACTAAGGTCCGTCTAGTCAAAGCTATGGTGTTTTCCAGTGGTTATGTATGGATGTGAGAGTTGGACTGGGAAGAAGGCTGAGCGCCGAAGAATTGATGCTTTTGAACTGTGATGTTGGAGAAGACTCTTCAGAGTCCCTTGGACTGCAGGGAGATCCAACTAGTCCATTCTGAAGGAGATCAACCCTGAGATTTCTTTGGAAGGAATGAAGCTAAAGCTGAGACTCCAGTACTTTGGCCACCTCATGAGAAGGGTTGACTCATTGGAAAAGACTCTGATGCTGGGAGGGATTGAGGGCAGGAGGAGAAGGGGCGACTGAGGATGAGATGGCTTGATGGCATCACTGACTCCATGGATGTGAGTCTGAGTGAACTCCAAGAGATGGTAATGAACAGGGAGGCCTGGCGTGCTGCAATTCTTGGGGTCGCAAAGAGTTGGACACAACTGAGCGACTGAACTGAACTGAACTGATACCTGAATGGTCTAGCAATATTCCCTACTTTCTTCAATTTGAGTGTGAATTTGGCAATAAGGAGTTCATGATCTGAACCACAGTCAGCTCCTGGTCTTGTTTTTGTTGACTGTATAGAGCTTCTCCATCTTTGGCTGCAAAGAATATAATCAATCTGATTTTGGTGTTGACCATCTGGTGATGCCCATGTGTAGAGTCTTCTCTTGTGTTGTTGGAAGAGGGTGTTTGCTATGACCAGTGCATTTTCTTGGCAAAACTCTATTAGTCTTTGCCCTGCTTCATTCCGCATTCCAAGACCAAATTTGCCTGTTACTTCAGGTGTTTCTTGACTTCCTACTTTTGCATTCCAGTCCCCTATAATGTAAAGGACATCTTTTTGGGTGTTAATTCTAAAAGGTCTTGTAGGTCTTCATAAAACTGTTCAACTTCAGCTTCTTCAGCGTTACTGGTTGGGGCATAGACTTGGAAATGGAGTAGCTGTCATGGTCAACAAAAGAGTCCGAAATGCAGTATTTGAATGCAATCTCAAAAATGACAGAATGATCTCTGTTCGTCTCAAGCACCACACCACCTCTCCAAATCCAGGTGACGTAGGCAAGACAAAGGAAAAATATCACTCAGTGAGGAGACAGGCTTTCTGGGAACACTTAGCAGGGCAAATGAGGGAGGTAGCCCACCACACAGGAAGAGCCTGACAGAGAGAGAGAGAAAGGAAGGAAGGAAATGAAGAAAAAAAAGGGAAGGAGGAAGAAAGAAAGGAGGGAGGGAGGAGAAACAGGAAGAGAAAGGGGAGAGGGAGGGAGAAAGAAGGGAAGGAAGGAAAAGGGAGAAAGAAAGGAAAAGGGAAAGAAAGTAGGGAGAGAGGGAAGAAATGGAGAAAGAAAGGAAGAAAGAAAAAACTATGGACGGGCTTAATCATAAACTTTAGGACTAGAACTAGGTCTTGCTGTCATTGCCTCCCTCTAGGTACCTCACACCGTAGTCTTTTGGTCTTTCTTTTTCTTCTTTTACAGTTAGCACTTTCAAATTCTGTTCAGGAAATCTTTTCCTCTCCAAGTCATGAGGCTGTCTCCTATGTTTTCCTCAACAGCTTTATTATTTTACCTTCACATTTAGGCTTACAACCCATATGAAACTGATCTACAACCCAACTAGAACAGTGTAATGTGAGGTGATTTTTTCACATGGATATCCAATTGATGTAGCCTATTTACTGAAAAACCACCCTTTTTCCACTGTAACTTTGTCATAAATAAAGTGACCATATATGTGTGAGTCTACTTCCCAGATTTTAATTCTTTAATTTACCAATTTAAAAATTGCTACCTATGTTGCTAGTTGTTTCAGCTTTATGCTGCAGGTCCTTGATACCAGTGGTATGGTTTAGTTTTAAAAGGCAGGGTAAATGTTTGGTTTTTCTTCTTTGTTTACTATTCTTAGAAATAGATTGGGCTTATTAGCATCATCCCTCTGAGAAGGCAATGGCAACCCACTCCAGTACTCTTGCCTGGAAAATCCCATGGATGGAGGAGCCTATGGGGTTGCTAAGAGTCGGACATGACTGCGTGACTTCACTTTCTCTTTTCACTTTCATGCATTGGAGAAGGAAGTGGCAACCCATTCCAGGGTTCTTACCCGGAGAATCCCAGGGACGGGGGAGCCTGGTAGGCTGCCATCTATAGGCTCACACAGAGTCGGACGCGACTAAAGCGATGTAGCAGCAGCAGCAGCAGCGTTCAGTGTGATAAGCTGAATTTTTAAAGTATTGTTATGAATTTATATATTTAAAATGTAATTAATGTTTCAATCAACTGTGGTTATCCCCATTGATGTTCAAAATGTCCCATCTTTGGGAGTATCTTTTTGTTGACTCTGAGGCATTTGATAGGACCCTGTTGTGGGGGATTTGTTTTATGTTTTGACCATGCAGTGGGGTCTTACGGGAACCAGGGATTGAACCTGGGCCACAGTACTGAAAGTCCAGAATTGTAACCACTAGACCACCAGGGAACTCCCATACCTGTTCTTTTTCAATAGCTCCCTTGCTCTCTGGTATGTTTGTGGCAATAGATAATGGACAGGTAGTGACCCTTTGGGTGGGTGAAAATTCTACGAGGTACACTGGTGGCCTTGGAGAGTTCAGCGTGAGCAGCTGCTTGTATATAACAGACGTGTTCAGGGCAGGTAGCTCCAGGCCTAGAGTAATGTTCCACCCACAGTAGGACCATCTCAGGAGTGATCAGAAAGAAGGAGGGAACACTGAAATAGTAACTAATACTTATGAAAATGTACTATGTACCAGAAGCTAATCTTAACTCTCTAGAAGTGCTAACACATTTTATCCTCCTAATCCATGGGGTGTGAAGTATTATTATCCCCATATTACAGATGAGGAAACTAAAGTACAGAAAATAATTTGCCCAGAGCCACAACATCAAACAAGTATATGATAGTCACGAGCCAAACTTGGGTGCTCTCCCAGTCAAGATAGCAAACAAGAAAAACCATTCCTCCTTCATAAGATTTGGTAAGGATGGCTGTGAAGTGTTAGGACCTAACTGAAGCCCAAAACAGGCTCTAGGCCAGGGGCAGGCTAGGTCTGAGGTTTAGTCTCTATGAAAGCTGAGGCACTGAAAACTCCCACAGGTGGTGTGAAGCTTGACCAATAGGAGAAATCCCCGAAAAACCCGCGTGTGGAAATCAGCCAATTAGTAGATGCCAAGAGACCCCAACCAATCCGCCCTCCTCTCCCTGTCTTTGTTTTAAGTTTATAAATACTGCTGTAATTCGGGCTCGGGGCCCCTTGCCTACCCCAGACGAAGCGGCACCCTAACCAAAAACCCTGTGCTTGCATTGCCTGATGGACTTGTTCGCTCAGTTTATTCGGGGACTTGGACCACGAGCATAACATGAAGGACAGTTCCAGCAACAGGAGAGTCTGGACAATGTGATGAAATGTTTAGACAGAGTTAATTTTCATTCCAACTGGCCTTAGGGTACTGAGGTCAGGAGACCGCTCCCTCCCCTTCCTTCCCTATAGGGTTCCCTGTGCCCCCTGCCTTCACTGGTGTGTTTGTGCCAGTTTCTTCCCCTGCATCCCCCAGAAATTCATTTACCAAGGTGGCAATTTACAAATAAAAGTTTCTGGTGAGTGATTAGTATGTGCTGGGTGCTGGTCAAGTGCTTTGTATATTTTCTCAATTATCTCCATTATATAAAACTAGACAGCATATTAAAAAGCAGAGACATTACTTTACCGACAAAGGTCCCTATAGTCAAAGCTATGGTCTTTCCAGTAATCATGTATGGATGTGAGAGCTGGACCGTAAAGAAAGCTGAGCACCAAAGAATTGATCCTTTTGAACTGTGATGTTGGAGAATCTCTCCTGTTGTACTGCAAGAAGGTCAAACCAGTGAATCCTAAAGGAAATCAGTCCTGAATACTCATTGGAAGGACTGATGCTGAAGCTGAAAGTCCAATACTCTGGCCACCTGATGCAAAGAATTGGCTCATTGGAAGAGACCCTGATGCTGGGAAAGATCAAAGGCAGGAGGTGAAGAGGATGACAGAGAATGAGATGGTTAGATGGTATCACCAACTCAATGGACATGAGGTTGAGCAAACTCCGGCAGTTGGTGATGGACAGGAAAGTCTATTATGCTGCAGTCCATGAGGCTGCAAAGAGTCAGACACGACTGAACGACTGAACTGAACTGATAGAGAGGAGCAGGCTGAGTGGTTGAGTGCTTTGTTCAAGGTCACAGTCAGTGACACCTGAGCCAGGATTCCACCCAAACGTGTCTTAATCCAAAGCCTTGTGCCTCTTGTGACCCACTGCTGCCCTCTGCTTGGCCTGGGACAGCACTGCCCTGCTGGGCTGGGTACCAAGTTTTAACTACAGCACACAGCGTGCTGAGCAGGATCCATCTAATGAAAGGCACATTGGCGGTGGGCAGAGGGGAAGCAGGAAGGGTAGTTCTGGTTCTCAAAGCCACTACAGAGCCCCTCAAATTGCATCAGCCAAAACTGTATGTATTATTTTGATATGAAGAACACTATTGGGATAACTGGTAAAATTTGAATAAGGTATGTGTTCTTAGTTGTTCAGTCGTGTCTGTCTCTTTGTGATCCCATGGACTGTAATCTGCCAGACTCTTTTGTTCATGGGATTCTTTAGGCAAGAATACAGAAGTGAGTAGCCATTCCCTTCTCCGAGGGATCTTCCCAACCCAGGAATCAAACCCAGTCTCCTGCATTGCAGGAGGATTTTTTACTGTTTGAGTCACCAGAAAGCCCTTGAATAAGGTTACATAACAGTAAAGGCACATGATGTCTACAACTTTTGATTTTTAAAAGTGCCTGCATGTGTGTGCATGGAGAGAGAAAAGAGACTAATTAAGCAGACATAGTAAAATGTTAACATTTGGCAAATTTGGGGAAATACATAGGGATTTCTTTATACTGTCTTATAACATTTCCATATATGAAATTACTTTAAATAAAAAGATAAATAATTGTACCTTCAGGAAGCTACCCACCATAACGCCCTGGGTTCCTAGAACTTTCTCTTATAACTGATAGAGTCCATGAAAGTGAAGGTCGCTCCATCATGTCTTGTGATCCCATGGACTATACAGTCCATGGAATTCTCCAGGCCAGAATACTGGAGTCGGTAGCCTTTCCCTTCTCCAGGGGATCTTCCCAACCCAGAGGTCGAACCCAGGTCTCCCACACTGCAGGTGGATTCTTTACCAGCTGCGCCACAAGGGAAGCCCTATAGTCCATAGGAGATGGCAAATTTATTATCCACAGGGCTCCCTCCTTGGTTCCTCTTCAGGATGACAATCATGACCTTGGTAGGTAGGGGAAACTAGAGACAGAAGCCGACACATCAGCCCACAATCATTCTCTGGGGCTCTCCACCCAACTGCCTATCCCCTGAATAACCAAATACAGAAGTCACTCTTGCTTTCCCACCCTCAACTTCCCCACAAGAAGATATATCAAAGAGATAATGATATACTTCCTCCTCTACAACTGCAACCTCCTTCTCCAGGAGGCTGCAGGTCTGCTGTCAGATGGGACTGGAGCCACCTGAAGACAAGCTCCACCCAAGTCCATATCCTGGCCTGAAAGCTGGATTGGAGTTTCTGAGGAAAGAAAATCTCTTTAAAGAGATGGAGGGAGTGGCCCTAGCTGCAAAGAATTGGATCCTCAAGTCAAGAAAAAGTGGCAGGGGGTTGGGGGCTCAGCTGTGGACCTCAACTCTTCAATGATTTCATCCAGTATCCCGGCTCTTACAGAATAATATCCACACTGTGACCACGCCCCTGGCCTGAAAGTGAAATCGCTCAGTCATGTCCGAGTCTTTGCGACCCTGTGGACTGTAGCCCAACAGGCTCCTCAGTCCATGGGATTCTCCAGGCAAGAATACTGGAGTGGGTTGCCATTTCTTTCTCCAGGGGATCTTCCCGACCCAGGGATCGAACCCAGGTCTCCCGCATTGCAGGCAGATGCTTTAACCTCTGAGCCACCAGGGAAACCTCAACTGGACATCCCCAAATGGATATTTCACAGGCACGTCAGACCTACTGCATCTAGAACCAAAATACTGATCTTCCCTCTGGTCTACCTCACACCCCAATTCTGTCTTCCCACCACAGCCTTCTTCCGTTCAGAAATACAGTAATTCTATTCTTTAAGTTGCCAAGGTCAACAATGTCACAGCCATCCTTGACTCCCCCTCTACTCTCCCCAGCCACGCAGAATCCTTCAGCACATTCTGAGGATCTGACAGTTTCGCACAGCATCACCGGAGCTCAGCAACATCCTCTCTTGCCCGGACTGCTGCTGCTCCCTCCTCCTGCCCTTGCCCATCTGAAATCTAGTCTGAGCACAGTAGCCAAGTGACCCTTTGAAAACAAACATCAGATCAAGTCATTCCTTGGCTCTAACTCTCCAACAGCTTTTCATGTTGCTCAGAGTACAAGCCAGCGGCCTTGGCCCTGCGTAATTACGCACTCGTTCCTTGCCACCACTCTCTCCCCACTCACCGTTTCATCCACCACTGCTGCTCCTGAGGGCAAACATGTCTGCATTTGTTCTTCACCTGCCTGGGACACCCTACCCCCGCCTCCCTCAGGCATGTGTCCATTTGCCCAAACATCACCGTGGTACAAGGCCCTTCCTGAGGGCCCTGTTTACAACTGCAGCCTCTTCTCAGCATTTCCTGGTCCCCTCTCCCAGCTAGTTTCTCCATCTACACACCTTTTTCACATGCTTGCCACCTTCTCCAAAACGAGCCCCATGAGAACAGTGATTGTGTCAGCTTTATTTTTTGCTGCTTCCCAAGACCCAGCCAGGGTCTAGCACAGGGAAGACACCCCACAAATATTTGCTGAATGCGTGGAGGGCATCAAGATCTGGCTGTGGGGGCCCTCAGGAGGCAGGGTACCAGATGCAGACAGTTACAAATGTGCCCTGGGAGTGGAGGCTGACAGCACTGACTCAGGACTGAGTAGGCGGACCTCACAGGCCCAGGCAAGTAGAAGCTTCAGTCAGTGGACTGAAGACCAGGGACCTCCTTGGCTCCAGCACAAGAGCCCATGAGAGCAAGGTAGTAAAGGAAGACTGCTAACGCCAGGGATCTCATCATGGAAACTGGTGGCTTGGAGTCAGCTTTAGTTGGATTTAGTAAAGTAAACGCAGTATCTTTTAAACCTTGAGTGCTGGGAAGCAATTCATTGCAGAAATCCCACCATTTAGGGCCATAGGTGAGAAAGAAAGAGGTCCCTGTCCAAAAGGCGAGCAACCCTGTCCTACTGGCCCAAGGCATTAGTCCCAGGACTAAAGACCCAGGGGCAGCCCTTACCTTCCCACCAGGGCGTGTCACCAGGAAAGCACCCCTGGGGTGGGGAGCACATAGACCTCCCAGGTCAGGTGCTACTGCTGATAGGACAGTAAGATGAGCAGGAGTCAGGCAGCCAAGGGGAGCCAGGGAGGGAGAGACGAGGAATCAGGCAGGGGAAACATCATGTGCAAAGGCTAGGAGATAGAGCAACTGGGACTAAGAGGGGACAGCAGGAGTGTGGCTGTGAGAGGTGAGACCTGAGCATGGGTTCAGATGGGGAGGGGGCAGACTCAGCAGCAAGCCTCAGCTAAGTCACAGGAAGGCACCAAGCAGATTAATCTCACCCCACTACTGTGTAAGGATGGAATGAGCAAAGGCGACTAGGCAGCAGGGAGCCAGCTGGCAGTCAGGATGAATCTGAACAATACTTAGAAGGCAGAATAGGCAGGCCTTGGTCACTGACGAGATCACTCCCAGAACAGAACTGATGGTGGTCGAGTAATATTGGACTGGGGCAGGTCCTAGGTTTGGCCATGCAAAGTCCACATGAAGAGACCTCACAGGCCCATGAGATTAGGGATGTAGACTTGGGAATTGCAGGACTGTGATGACTAGAGCCCTAAGAGTGGGCAAGAACACTCAGGAGAGCATTCAGTGGTGGAGGGAGAGTCTCTGGCAGAATCTACTATCTCAGGGCAGGACTGGTGGGAGGAGAGATGCCCAGAAAAGCAACTGAGGAGGAGCAGCCAAGGCAGGAGGAGGAAAGGCGGAAAGCTGGAGAGCAAGTGGTGAAGGTCAAGGGCAGAGGATGTCTCTAGAAGCAGGGATTGGTTGGCAGCATTCTGGAAAGTGACGCTGGTTCCATACAAACAACCCCCATATCTCATAGCAAGTCAGCACTCTCCCCATCAGATACCACAAACACTCTAGAATTTAACAGGTGTTTATTTGTGTAATAGGAAGATCCAGATAATAAATACGAATACTTTCCAAGGTACAGTTTATCATGATCTGACACTGCACTGAAAGAGAATCAGTTCAATACTGATCAGACAGTGCACAGAGAAAGGTCAGCTGTGGCAAAAACACAGATTTAGTGAAATGCTAGAGGCAGGGCCAGGCCAAAAATAAAGTGAAAGTGTTTGTCGCTCAGTTGGATCCAACTCTATGTGACTTTAGCCCACAGGCCCCTCTGTCCATGGAATTCTCTAGGCAAGAATACTGGAGTGGGTAACCATTCCCTTCTCCAGGGGATCTTCTTGACCCAGGGATTGAACCCAGGTCTCATGGACTGCAGGAGGATTCTTTACTCTCTGAGACATGGCAGTGGGCTTCATTTGACTACAAGGCACTTCCCAGTGGGGCCAGGGAGATCATTTCTGTTTGGGGAAACCTTCTCATTAAACAGATCTTCAGAGTGAAGAGAACTGACAAAGTGCCTGACTCACCCAACACCACTAGGCTTCCCAACAACCTTCAATAGAGGGGCCTCTTCTCTCTAACACTTTTGTCTTCCCCTCCTGTTTTTAGAAAGTATTAAACATCAATAAAAATTAAAACTTGGTATCATCATCAACTCCAGAAGAGAATCCACAATCCATGAGCACGAGTCTCCATGGATGGCCTTCTGAGCCCAGTTCCTGGTCCCCACAGCCACAAGACACGTAGGGCTGGCCTCTCCGCTACCTGTGCTCTTCTTGCCACCACCCCTGGGGCTTCTCAACAGTGCTCTGGCTGGACAACAAACCACCCTGCCCCTGCCTTTTTTTCTCTTGGCTCCAAGTCCTTTGATTATACTGGCTCTGATGCCTGCTCAGCTCTTTCCCTTTGTAATCAGCTCCCAGACACCCAGCCATCGTGACATAAGGCAGCCCCACAGAGCTGTGTCTGTGGATTTAAACGAATTAGCACACAAAGGACATTCTTATAATAAGATGTATGTACATTCTTAACCCCCTTCCTATTCTGGCATTCCCTGGCACAAAGCCGGCAAAACCAGCACATGAACTTAATGGAGGTGAGAAATGGGGACTCTAGCAGCCGAGGACAGGGACTGCACTATGGGTGATGTCAGCAAAGAATTTCACCAGCTGCTAAACCAACTACAGCCTCTGAGCACTACATAAGGGAAGTGCTCAGAAGGTTTCAAAGAGCTCAGCCCTGCCCGATACCTGGGAGACCACAGCAGAAGCAACTTTAGCCCAAGGCTCACAGGGTTCCTGCCCCCAACTTGGAGCCATTTTTTCTCTACAGATAAAAAGCTGCCTGGGTCTGTTAGGTTTAACAATGAGTGAGGAAGTGCCAGTGCCAGGCCTTGCAAGCACATATCCAGAAGAGTGGGAGGGCAGGCCCAGGATAAGTCCATCACAGCAGCTGCTTACCATCCCTCCACAACCATGTTCCTGCTTCCTGCCATAATCATTACTTCATCAATTAACTGAAAGGGAGAGACTATCACTTAAACACAATGGGCCCTTGGGACTGGTCTTCATTACACACTAACACTCAGGTAACAGTCCAGTCAAGCCAGTGGGTCTAGGTCATTATTATTCTATTGGCTCAAGAACTTCATGGATCCCCGTCAGTGCCATTTCTTCAATGAAGAATGGTCTACTTCACACATATCCTCCCCCACTCCTCTGTCTGCATGCAGAAAACTAGAAAGAAATAGTTTTCGCTCAATATAGTACATAATCTCCATTCATGAATCACCCCTGTGATCCTTTGCTAACCTAGAATCCAAGAAACAACCCCCATCATTTATCCCCAAGTGGCCACCTGCCATCTACCCTGTTATCACTCTAAAGAAAGAAACACAAAGCCCCTGACTTGTTATATGTAAGGACTTAAGTGAAAACTTTTAGGCCTTCCCTCTGTATTGACATCTGCTACAGAGAAGGTCTCTCTCCACTCCTCTTGGCCCCCAGAACATCCACTTGCCCAGAGGAGTGCTGCAGGTTCCTGAGCTGTGTGCAGAGCCGAGGGGAACACCGAGTCAAGTCACAGGGAGGGCGGCATCACTGGGCAAGAGGAAAGGGCCTCCTTCCCCATGGAAATCAGACCAGGGGCAGCAGGAGGTGAGCAAGAGCTCAGGCAAACCATTCCTGCTAGGAAGGGAGAATTCAGGAACATGTCTACATCCTCGTTTCATCAGGCTGACTTTCTAAACGAAGTGGGAAGCACTCAGCTGCAGTAGGCAGGTGTTAAGGTTGGATTGCTTCTCTCTGAAGGAGAACGTGGTCACTGTCTAGACTTTGAACAGTCAGTCTATGAACAGGGTAGGGGCAGTGTAGTCCCTGAGAACCAGTCTCCAGGGTTACACAACTCTGGGTTCAAGTTACCAGCAGGATTCAATAAAAACTGTGTGCCAGGTACTAAATGCTTACATGCATTATCTCAAAATCCTCACAATCCTGCAAGGGAGGTGCTATGATCAGAGCCAAGTGAATTGGAACTGTACCTAGTAAGCTGCCCAAACCCAGGGCTATTTGAGCCCAAAGTCTATCTTCATAACCACTGCACTTAGCCTGTCATGATGCCTCATTTTCTTCGTATATAAAATGGAGAGAATACCCAATCAAAGGTGTTTTCTGGATTGAGAGAATGTATCATTAGCACCGTGCCTGGCACCTTTAAGCACTGTTATTGCAATTATTAATAAACACACTGCCAGTAACTTAATGACTCAAGTAAAAAGGAGCCTCAACAGAGAGGCATTTGGTAAAGAGGGGAAGCAGAGGCAAGGTTTTCAAGAGCCAATGGATGTGAAAGCCACTGGCCATGAAATTCTAGACTTCACCTATTCTGGCATTCTATTCTCATAAATTATCTACATGTCCTGAAACACCAACACTTCAGCACCCAAAGTAGACCTCCCAAGCCACCCTCCCACCTGAAATCTCTTTGCCTTGAAAACGTGGAGACACATGTGGACAGCTGAAAGCCTCACTCTGCCTAGAGGCAATCACGGGCAAGAAGAGCAGCCTCTAGCCCAGCTGAGTAAGGCCACTGCTGGTCAGTGTGACACGGTTAAGGGACAGTACTGGGAGACAGAAAGATGGAACCACCTTCAAATAGCAACTGGCAGAAAGCAGCTGGGACTACACTCCTTGCTGAGAATGGGCCCATCTTCTGCAAGGAATGTGGGTAAGCAGGGGTCCAGGACCTTAAATTAGGCTCATTATCCCCACTTGGTCCAAGTTCAGCACCCTGTGTAGGTTGTGCCACAAGGCCCCCATCCAACAAGGGGAAACAAGTCAGGAGGTGGGAGTGGGTAATCTCTTTAATAAGCAAAAGCTGGGTAACTGCATGGAGCGTGATCAAGGGAAAAGGAAATTTGTTTTGACGAAGACAAGGGCAGAATAGTGCCCAAGAGTCAAACTCTCTCTTCAGAGCTGATGGTTTTTTCCAGACACTCTTTCAGAGCACCCGCTGCAGAGCAGCAGAGTAGGTTGGCCCGTGGTTTGTTGTCTTGTGATGTGTGTACAAGTCACCTAGACATCCTCCTCATAGCCTTTTCTTCCCACCTTGACTGTGGAATAGGATCCCTGGGCCTAAGGGAAACTATCCCCTCCACACTCCCCCGCTTTTCTCAGCACATAACCACAATGCACAAGAAAGGTGGGCACAACTTGAGTAACTCCCAAAACAAAAGGCAATGGTGCCTAAGATATCAGTGACCCAAGCAGAAGTTTCAGGTGTGCCACATCTATTAGAATAATGCAAATCAAATTCCTCGGGAACCAACCTTGGGCAGGCTTCTTATGGGAGGGCAGGCTTTCCGTTCACAATGCGGCCCCGAGTCAGTCACACACCCCTGACCCCTGGCAATGTCAGGAATGCTCCTGAGCCTCGTAGGGTCTCACTGACAGTCTGACGATCTGAACTTAAGGATCTATTCAAATCAGTCTCCAGCTAACTCAGCAACTAGTTCACTCAAATCAAAGGGTCTGTTTAGTCTCTATTCAAGTGTATTTTTGGAATCTCCTTATATAATATAAGTTACAGGATAAAAAGCCCAGTGGGGAAAAAATAAAATACCATAAATTGTTTCAAAGTCTACCAGTGTAAGGTTAAAAATTACATTTTGCCCCTTCTGAAAGAGACATTAGATTTCAAACCTACTAATTTCAAGGTCCCCCAAGCCTTCAGCTTCCTCATCAGCAAAGGTCTCATGCCTTTCACCTGAGATAACTAACTCAGAAAGCTATTGTGAGAATGCACTGAATTCAAATTGGAAAGCAAAACAAAAATCTCTAAATAAGGGCTGCACAAAATTAAGTGGGAAACATAAAACCATACAGGGAAGAAACTGAATTCATGACAAGAGATGGCATACAATTTGTCACATTTTATTTCTCATACACACCAAAAATGGATCTAGAGCAAGTTATGCCACTCACTAAGATGTGCACAGCTGTGTGTTACAATAGTCTCTGGAAACTTGTCTGTTCAGTGAAAGATTTTCAATAAATGGGAGAAAGAAAATCAGTGTGCTCTACAGACACAAGGTGGTGTCTGTCTCCTGGCTACTTTCTACGAAATTCCCTATTTCACCAGAAAGCATGTGGGAAATCAAAAGGAAATAAAACCCTAGCTGACCCTCGGGCTCTCTGGATGGCAGCTCTGTTGAGCTTCCAGCTGCCATTTCCTGAACCCTCATCAGCAGCCATGTCCACAGGTATGTGCCAGGCTCCCTGATCCCAAAGGTGGCTCTCTGCTGCCAGGTCCCAGCTGAAATTTCCTGTCCCCAAGGACCCACCTATCTGCCCACAGTGGGGTACCACGAGACAAATGAAGTGCCATTCTATCTTTGGTTTGGGGAACTAAGTTCATTCTTCATTCAGAAAACTAGATTCATTACTCTACTCCACTCTAAGATTTATTGCTGAGGACAAGCATTTTAAGGAGACGTATTTAGAAAAGGCCTGTAAGCACTTAATTTTTGCGTGCCCAGGACATGACTCAACACCTGCAAGCAGCCTCTGATATGTATACTTGCTCAGCCAGAATCATGGAATATAGGAACTAGAAGACAGCTCAGAAAATGAGAACCCACAGTGATGCGTCCTGTCCAGTGCCACATGGCCAGCACTGAAAACACATTCTGTTTTTAAGGGGGCCTTAGACTTAAAAAAGAAAAGCCATTTATTGAAATGGAAATAAAAGTTCAGAAGAAAGAAGCTGCTGCATGTAGGTCACACAGTGACTGTGAACAGACACATCAAGAGGGGTCTGGCCAGTGCTGGACACCTCAGTGATTTGGGCTGGCTGCCAGCGTCCACAGATACAGTAAGGTTGAGATAAACACAAAGAAAGAAAAGCAGCACCAGCCCAAGATGCTGAAACAAGCTGTTATACCCCCGTTTGGCAATGAGAACCACCATGGCACAGAATAATGAAACACATTTGGGCACCAATCTCTCTCCCCTCTACCTCCTTGCTTATTATCCTGACAAAGAATGTATATTCCAAAAGTCAACCTCACTCTTCTAATTAAAAGGAAAAAATAAATAAATCACAATTTAAAAAGAAAAAGGTCCCGCTGTAAAATACAAACTACATTTACACTGGTCATATTATACAAGTGTGCATTTAATCTTCAGAAGCTTCAAACCTCTGGGTTGGGTTATGCAGAGTTGCAGGCAGGACTTTGTGGTTCAGTGAAGAAGTCATGGTAATTGAAATCACTGTAAGAAATAAGTGATTTTTAAAGCACACACACAGATAGACACTTGCCTTAAGAGTAATATATATATATATATATATATTAATATATACAACACAGCAGCTACATGGGTGGTCAGCCAGGTCAAGGGCATGGGTGTGTGAACAAGAAGCCCTCTGCTCCCTGCCTAATGAAGAAGCCCCCAGAAAGGATTCAGCAGCAACAAGTCTATAGCACAAATGTGAACAGCATCATCCCTGAAAAGACCCAGTTAGCCGACTGCCCTATAGGAGCCACTTGAGCCTAAACCCTGTGGGAAAAGACCTAGTTACAGCATCCTACTGCATACACTTGAAATAGAACAGTGTGGCTTTTTTCCAGACTCTTATAATTTTTCATGCCTTTAGAAAAAAATTCAAACTGAAACCTTCTTCAGTCTGTGATGATGTGAGGTGAATCCATATCAAAAAGCAAAGCTCATAGTCCACAGGATTTCGTGAACAGAATGCTTATCTGATTAATAAGCCTTCATCCTTCTTCCCTCAGAAGGCAACCCTCCTATAGCTCCAAGGCAGGGATTATTGAGAAGCCCAGGAGAAGCACTCCAGTAGTAAAGACATCCAAGCTGTGTAACTCTTCCCTGCTGGGGGTCAGCTACAAAGACAGTCGGTGGTGGAGGCCCTAAACTAGACAAACACAGATGAATGAGTGTCCACTCTGATCAGGCCCGGAAATGGAAGCTCCAGCTTAGGAGCTAGAAGCAGGCACTCCAGAGCTGGGCAACACTGTCTTCCAGGATGTTAAAAGCTTTGGTTTTAAAAACAAAAATTGACTTCTTTCCAACTCAAAGCTATAGGTTACTCACAATCCAAATCATAAGCATATGGACTGTATACACAGATTTTTTTTTTTCAATCCACAAATAGAAACACTGGTTTAAAAAAAAAAAGTGAGTTGAAGCTTGTCTTTGTCCAGCTAGGCTTGCCTGGGAGCCCTGCCCCTCACTCAGCCCTGTTTCGGCTCTCCTGGCCCTGGGTGGCCGCTACTTGTCCTCTGTGGCAGCTGTCAGCATCCCCTTGTCGGTCAGGTGAGACTTTAGCGTGTTGAAGATATGGAGTTGCTGATCTGGCCTCAAGGTCAGAAACTGCTGAACCAGCTTACTTGGGTTTGGGCCCCTGCAAGAGGATGAAGAAACAACACTGAGCAAAGCAGGAGCCAAGCACTTCAAGGGCCTGATTATTTTAGTGGCTGTTCCCTTCCTGGATTCTCCACTAATGGAGCGTAGGAGGGGACCTCAGAGAATCCATAACTAATAGCAACTGAAAACTTCATTCATATTTGGGGTTTTTTCACTCAAACTGAGAAGTAGATGAAATTCTAAAATCCGCCAACTTGGTTCAGATAGAAAGGTACTATACCTGATAAAACTAGCAATATACACATTGACAAAGGTAGCCATCAGATACTGGCAGTCAAAGCGATCCATGATGCCTCCATGGCCAGGAATGGTATTGGCAAAGTCCTGTTAGAGGAAGGAAAGGATTGGTAAGCCTGGCTTCATCCAAGTCAAAGCCTTGTCTATGGTCACACCTCAGTGTCCACCTACTGTACTCAAAAGCTGAGGGCAACAGAAAGTGAAAAGTATTAATCAGGTGCTGCAGCTATAGTATACAATCTTATTAAACTATAAAACATCTCTTTTGAAGAAAAATTAACATAAAACTGAAATCAAATCACAGAATTTTCTTAGAAACAAGGTACCTTCCTTTATCCTACTTAAATTCCATGCATGGGTGAAGAGAATATATTAACAGTCAGGGTTAACAGCCTGGTATTTTGAAGGGGGTGGTAATTGATGAGGTGAGACAGGAGGAGGAAGGCAGAGATGGTGAAAAAGGGCCTGGCTGGGAGACAATGAGGAACAAAAGGGTTTTCCTACTTTGATTTTAAAGGCTCGTTTGAATCCACTAGCGAAGAACCCTCCAAAGGGGCCGATGAGCGAGGCAAAAGTAGAGAGGGCAATGCTGTGAATCTGGAAGGGGTACATCCGCACTGTTTTCTACAAAGAACAAATGAAATCAGTTCAGATGCCTGCAAGCCCAGGGTTATTACTTGTTACCATAAAAAAACACACACACACAAAAACCCCACATCTTTATGAAACTATATCTCCCCCCAAAATTAGAAAAAGACTGTTTTAGGAGTTCTGTTTCTGCTAAATCTCTAATACACTGCTTAACAGAGGACAATAACATATTATGCATTCAGTCTACAGCAATATGTTTTGTTTGAAGTATATGAAGAAAATCCAGTCCTACAAGGATATATCATTGAAAAAAGATGATTATTTTAGCACTGTTTTTTCAGATAATTACAGGGATTCTTTTCTGATACTACACCAAAACTTGACAAGTGATAGGTTTCTAAAATGTTGGTGCAATGTGGAATCTGAAATCCTATCAATAATTTTTTTGTACTCTCACATTAAAATCCATTGGTCTATTCTGCACTTTGAATAGATCATTTTATCCATGTATGACTGTAACACCATGCACTGGCCATTTCAAAAATACTGGTTTAATGAGTTACATAAATCTGCCATGTAAACACATTTTGCCATACAATGTCAAAACGTTATATGTTAAAATCACCACAGATCCCATCAGAAAAGTCTTTAAGTATTAAGAAGTTATCAAACTTACGTGGCAGGTATATACTTTCCAAAATTCTAATTTTTACTTGAAAACCAAATTTTATCATTGGTAACAATTACTGTCAGTTGTTTTCTGGAAGTGACAAATCTCACTTCATTTCTTTTTAGAAAAATGTCTGCCAAAAACCTATATGAAAACCTATAGTTTCTCATTTCTTTTCAATTAAAATTTATGTCCCCATAAAAAGCCGCCAGTACAGCTCAGAATTCAAACAGGTGCACACACACTCTTCCTTTCGGTAAGCACCTGCAGCATTCAGCAGAAGTATTTTATGTATACTTCCCATTTCGGCACCAGAGTATTAGGAGATGTATACTCAAGGACCAAGATTTAATAAAATTAATGATTTTACTATTTCATCACAGACACTGTTGAGATAAGCTGCACAGGTCTTCTTGTGAGTGTGTGGCATAATGAATTTGATGACAGTCCAGTTTGGTGCCACTGCCTTCACTCATGCTCAGGTGTCAGCAGGCTTAGCCACCACTGCTTTTGCACAACCATGGCAAATGATGACAAAATGAAAAAGCAAATGATGTCATTATGTTATGAAGAAAACAACTGTGATCTCATAGATGCCCTCAAAGCATCTCAGGGTGCCCCAGGACCCAAAAGCACACTTTCAGAACTCTGGTCTTAATAGTTTGAGGTAGGAGGAAACATCTCCTGTCCTCACCCTGAACTGACTTAAGCAATTCTCTTCCATCCTAGGGTTTACAGCTTTGGGGAGGGAAGAAGCGAGGTGTTTTGAGGGAAGGCAGTGGTGGAGAGGGGGCTCTCTGTAGTCCCTAACCAGCCAAGGATCACTCGCCTCATGTGAGTGGCACATACCCAGCCAACGATCGATTGGATCACCCCAGGAATGTTGTACTCCTGCAGCCGAAACAGGCCCGAGGGCTCACAGTCCACAGTGAAGCTGTTGGTGTCGTTGTTGTACTCCACAGGGCAGACAAAACATCTGTACCCAGACATCACATAGGACAGCTGAAGATGAGAACAGACAGACAAAGGAGACAGGTTCCAGCCATCTTGCCTGGGCAGTAGCCGCCTGGTTAGGCCACGCGCCTCACAGTACCTGGCACTCAACTGCAAGCTATGCACTAAATCAGAGGTTCATGTTTCACCATAGGTGTCATTTTACCTGAATTCTGGAGAAAAAATGAAAAAGAGACTTATGGCCTACTGAGGCCTCACATGTACTTGCTCAAACAACCAGGTCCTGAATAAATCCAGGAAAGACCTAAAGGAATCTGGGCAAGAACTATAAGAAGTTTTGTCCTATTTGGAGAACTTATGGTTCATTTTTCTCAGGATCTCTTAATTTGAAATGGCAAGTGGTAAGGGGAGCAGTATAGTGAGAGGGCGACAACCAGGAGGAAAGAAGCAGAAGGCCACTAAATGGGCGAGTGAGTCTTGAAGGACAGCTAGCCAACTCTGAAAAGGGGAGAGATTGACCTGAAGGTCAGAAGCAGGGAATGTGCTCTAGAAAGGGGTGGTAAGTCACTCCCCCTCCAGGCAAGGCACACGCAGGAGAAAATCTGGGTTAGAATGGCATGCCCCACCTCACCTCTTACTCTCAGGCAAAGTAACAAAAGCCTGACCATGAACGCCATCTCCTGAGTGTCACCAGGCCTCGCTAGCGTAAGGAGTGCAAGCTGTGCATGGCCTCTGCTCCTCTACTGCCAAGATGCTGCCTGAAGCCTGGCAGACAAAGGGCAGATGCTGCTGCCCTGTCATGTTCATGTCTCCTACAGGGAAAGGCTGCCATTCAGCAGCACAGAGTCCTTGGCCTTGGGAGATGGGCTCTTAAGGTAGGTGGGAGGTCTCTACCCAACCCTCACCCAGCTGGGAACCACTACCTACCAGAAGGCCAAAGACCACAGTAGCAAAGAAGCCCCCAATGAAGCCTTCCCAGGTCTTCTTCGGGGACAGCTGTGGACAGAGAGCAAGTTCTTAACAAAATGCATTCGATAACTCTGGCTTTGGGAATAATGATTGTTTAAAGTCTTTCTGCTATTAAAAAACCTCATTCAGTTAACCACTTCACTTTCTAAAATACCCCATCCTTGGTTTCCTTGTACAGCCTGAGAGCCTTCAGTGTCCTTTCTGTTTCAATTGGTCAAATAATTTAATTATGAAATAGTAAACTAATTAAATGACAATATTCAAATTCAGATCAAAGCCCCAAAAGTGTACCTACACTGTCTATAAAATATTTTCTCTACCAGCTCTTTATTTTTTTCCACAAAAGTAATTGTTAAGTCTCCTTTTGGCTTTTCTTTATTACTAGCCTTTCTCCAGGATGACATGAAGATGTACACGCCATGCAGATCTCTTCTGTCTCCCAAGCTGATCTACTTGCAAGCACTACCCTCACCTCACAGTAATTGTACATGTTAGGGTGATCCGTTTACCTTGATGAGTGGGGTCCGACCAAAGAAGAAGCCAAACATATAGGCCATGATGTCATTACAGATCACACAAGAAATGGGGACAATGAACCTAGGAAATTAAACCAAAGTAAGAATCAACTCTACCAAGACGATACCTCCAAAGTCCACAAAACAATGCTACTCATAAATTTCAGTACCAAAATAACCACATAATACTTATTACCCATTAAGGAATAAGTTTAAAAGAAAAAGGAAAAAAAATGCCACCAAGTACCTGGCACACAGCAGCATTAGAATGTTTACTGAATGACTACGGAATAAATGGAGGTGGTATTCTATATAAAATGTCATGTTCTTTTTTCATTAAAAAGTAATATAAAATTTTTAAGTATACAGAAAAGAAAAAATTAAAAGTTGTCCTTCTTTCCCCTATTCCTATCTCCACTCTCCAAAATAACTACTTTTAATCATTTCTGACTCTTCTTCTTCTAGTAGTTACTTCCATTATTGTTACATTTATTATCTATTTCATAACTGACTTTTCTTTTTTTTTTTTTACTGTTTATTACTAGCTCTAATAAGCCAAACTTTCCCCCAGGACTACACAGACAGCAAGACCAAGATTTGATACGTAAGTGCATATAGCCATATTTATCCTCTGCCTCCTTCTGCTAGTGGTCTAATCATCCCTACCACAAAAAGGGGGGGACAGTTTCCATACTTTACCATCTCTCTCTTCTCACTCTCTATTCTCTGACAGTCACTTTAAAAATATTTTTAAATTTCCTCTATAGTTGAACATAATATACATAAATCCTAGCCCCTCATCTTGGAGAAGGCAATGGCACCCCACTCCAGTACTCTTGCCTGGAAAATCCCATGGACGGAGGAGCCTGGAAGGCTGCAGTCCATGGGGTCACTGAGGGTTGGACATGATTGAGCAACTTCACTTTCACTTTTCACTTTCATGCATTGGAGAAGGAAATGGCAACCCACTCCAGTCTTCTTGCTGGAGAATCCCAGGGACGGGGGAGCCTGGTGGGCTGCCATATATAGGGTCGCACAGAATTGGACACGACTGAAGTGACTTAGCAGCAGCCCCTCAACTACAGGCTTTATTTTTCTGACTCACTGTTTGTTAAGAGAAAGATTTAAAGCACCTATATCCACCCAACCACCCATATTATTTACTTTGTTGAGGCTTCCAGCACATATTCTCTGTTCTACAACAGTAATCAAGTCTTGAAGGTTCCATCTAAAAACCAATAATTAGAGATTTTAATATGATTCACTCTAGAACAAAGTGTTACGTCTAGCCCTAAAGATGAGAACTTAGCATGAGCCTCTCTTTGGAATTACTTAACAGCACTCTGAAAGAGAGGAAGAGTATGCCTTCCCATTGTTTAAAACATAATAATGCTCTCACAGTATGAAATTACCATTGTTTTAAACACGATAATGCCCTAAGGCTCTAAAGAACCTCTTGAAGAGGGTGAAGGAGGAGAGTGAAAAAACCGTCTTAAAACTCAATACTAACATTTAGATGAGCTAGTCTTTACATGTTCTAAGCTCTTTATATATTTTTATTAATTTATTCCTCAGGCAGTAGGTATTATAGCATCTTCATTCTGAGAACAGGAAACAAAGGCATGGTCTGGAATCTTAACCACAGTACTTTAGTATCTCTGTTGCTGCTGTTCAGTGGCTAAGTCATGTCCAACTCTTTGTGACTGCAACATGCTAAGCTTCCCTGTCCTTCACTATCTCCTGGAGTTTGCTCAAACTCATGTCCATTGAGTCGGTGATGCCATTCAGCCATTTCATTCTCTGTCACTCCCTTCTCCTCCTGTCCTCAATCTATCCCAGCATCAGGGTCTTTTCTAATGAGTTGGCTCTTTCCATCAAGTGGCTTCAGCATCAAGCTTCAGCTTCAACATCATCCTTCCAATGAATATTCAGTGTAAATTTCCTTCAGGAAATCTGGTTTGATCTCCTTGCTGTGCAAGAGAGTCTCAAGAGTCTTCTCCAGAACCACAGTTCAAAAGTTATTGAATGTGGTCCAACTTTCACATCCATACATGACTACTGGAAAAACTATAGCTTTGACTAGACAGACCTTTGTTGGCAAAGTGATGTCTCTGCTTTTTAATATGCTGTCTAGGTTTGTCATAGCTTTTCTTCCAAAAAACAAGTGTCTTTTAATTTCATGGCTGCAGTCACAGTCTGCAGTGATTTTTGGAGCCCAAAAATAAAGTCTGTCATTGTTTCCATTTTTTTCTCCATCTATTTGTCATGAAGTGATGAGACTGGATGCCATGATCTTAGTTTTTTGAATACTGAGTTTTAAGACAGCTTTTTCACTTCCTCTCATCAAGAGGCTCTACACACTAGGATATGTCTTCAGATTTTCACTAAAAGCACAGCTTCTTCAGTCAACCTACTGATTTCTATCAATGGTGATAGATTTCTTGCTGAAATCATCACATTTGCGGAATAAAATCTACTAAGTATATTATTCTTTTGACACATTGCCAGATTCTATTTGCTATAGTTTATTTAGAACGGTATAGCTATAATCATGGGGGAAAAAATCAGTTTATCATTCTTGTTTCTCCCTGTGTTTTTATCAGCTTTAATACTAAGGGTTAGATAAGACTCACCAAAACTAGAGAAAGCCTGTGTGTAATCATAAGTAAATAAATAAATACTCAGCTGCTATCACTGGTCACTTTTTCCAGGTGTGGATTCTCATGGAATTTTCAAAGCTCTTTTATAATTATTGATCTGTTCAAGTTTTCTTCTTTGTGACTTTTACTCGGTGTCCTCTTGCCAGGAAATGATTTTTTTCTTCTAGATTTTCATATTTGTTGCCATACAGTTGCACTGTCCTGGACTCTTTAAATATCCCTATACCTATTGGTTTAGAACAGTGGTTCGCAAAGTGTAGGTCCTGACCCAGCAGCATCAGCATCACCTGGGAATGTACTAGAAATGGAGTTCTCAGGCTTTACCCCATAGCTACTGAGGCAGAAAATCAAAAGTAGGGCCCAGCAATCTGTGTTGTAACTAGGCCTGCAGGGGCCGCTGATATGCTCAGGTGAGAACTGCCAACTTAGCAATTGGGGTTTCTCAGTCCTCCTATACATAAGAACATCCACAAAATAATAGGAAAAATGCCCCTCACTAACATCACTCACCAGATCATTCCTTCAAATAGGTTGTGGATAACAAGATGTGACTGTGTTACAACAATCAGTAATGTTACATGGGTCCAGCCAAACTGCAAAAGAAGATAAAGAATAAACTTTACCTATCAATTTACCTTGAAAGGAATTTCAAATAATAGCTAATACCAAACAGAAAATTGTTGAGAAACAGGTAGGAAAGATATCTGCTTCTGTATCTGTCTTATCGGAAATGAAAAGCTACAGAACAGGCCTCGAGAAGAACTGTTTCCCAGCTACAGTTCCCAACAAAAGGAGGGTGCATGCGGCCCACCAGTTAGTCCTTTTATGCTCCAAAAGCCTGGGTACTTCTTGTTTTCTTAGTAAGTATTTACTGAGAGATCAGGACATTCAGAAAGGGGGTGTTTTTAAGTTGAGGGAGCAATATAGCAGGTAGGATATCTATGGTCAATGTCTAAAGCTTCACCTAGAGCCTTACCTAGAGGCCATACTCAGATCCAGACGGGAGAGACTGCTTAGGGTATGTAACAGTGATTAGGTCTAGGTGGATAAGAAGCCACCAAACTTCACAGAGGATGCCTCTTTCACCCTCCAGGTTTCAGATGCACAAGAAGAGACTACATTCCAAAGTTTTGATTTATCACAGAAAGGATGAGAGGCCTGTGGAGTTTCCGCAGAATTTCACTTATATCAAGAGTTTTGACACTGACCCATTTTGACACTACCCTTACCATGTAGAACTGCAATCGATAATGCTTCTTGACCAGACTCAGCACAAACATGCAGAATCCTAGTTTGAGAAGGAAGGAAGAGAAAGGGCAAATGAATCACACTCTGCATTTATCTTTGTCCTAGTCATTTCCTTTTGCTAATTTCCTGGCAACAGCTAACCAGGGCACAAATCCACTGCCCAAGGGAATAAAATCAGTTATTCAGATGGGCAGTCAGAAGGGAAAATGACTACTTCAAGACAATCAAAGGAAGATAATATTTTAAAATTTTACAGATTACACTTAACTTAGGATACTGTTCACCAGATAGAAATGTTTTGATTCTATAACAGGGACTGATAATGGTCAGGCCAGCTGCCAATATTTTGTTGTTGTTGTTACACTCACTGGCACCCAACGCAGGGCAACACTGCCCTAGCTGGTAGCTCAGTTATTAGCATGGCAACGCATCATCGAGGTTAGCTGCCTGTTTTTATAAACAAACTTTTATGAGAACACAGCCATAACTATTTGTTTACATGTTATCCAAGGTTTCTTTTGTGCTACAATGACAGAACTAAGGAGCTGCAGTAGAGACTCCACAGCCCCCAAAACCTGTAATATTATTATCTGGACCTTAAGAAACCAATCTGTATCCTAAAGAATAGGTCTGGCAGAATGGGGATCCACATGAGATCCATGGCCATATAAGGCCAAGGTCATCCTTGCAACTCTCTCCTACTGACCCACATGACTAAAACCTCTAGGAAGAAAATGGATTTTACCCACAAGTGTGCTGGGTCCCTCACAAGTAGCCCTGCCCAGAAGAGAGCATATCACTGTTCTAGACCTCTGGCCTCCCTTTGTGGGGCTGCTTCCAGGCTCTGAGGCATGCTTTCTGACTATCCTCAACACATCAGATCTCTCCGCAGTAGACTTCATATTCAGTAGCCAGGTGTCATTCAGAGAGCCAAGTATCACTATCAAGCTGATGAAAAAATAGGTCAGATTGAAATTTAGGTCAGAGTCAGAACAAATTTCCCATTTGCCTCAAACTGGTTTTCAGGGTAACCATGAAGAACATTAGCATTATTTGAACTCATGTATAGTCTCAACTGAGTTTAGATTGATGGAGCAGTTTACCATTTGTCAAATTTCAATATAGCTTATCAAATCCTCATAGCAACTCTGCCATTTTAACTCTAGGTTACAGGAGAGCTCAAAGAGTAAGCTCCTGGCTCTTCTGAAGTCACAGGTCTTTTAAAACCCAAATCAATAAGATTTCTAATGCACTACAGTGTCCTTTTTTTAAATTAATTTTTATTGGAATATAGTTGATTTACAACATTGTGTTAGTTTCAGGTGTCCAGCAAAGTGAATCAGCTATACACACACACACACACACACACACACACACATATATATATGTCCACCTTTTAGATCCTTTTCCCATATAGGTCATTACAGAGTTCCCTGGTGCTATACAGCAAGTTCTTAGTTATCTATTTTATATACAATAGTGTGTATATGTCAATGAAAAGTCCTTCTTTAATACAAGTTTCTGGATGATTTTGTTCTGGTCACACTGCAGAATCTCTGCCAACAAGAGAGTCAGGATACAACAATGCTATGGGGTCCTTCAACAGAGGCTGAAACACAGGGACAGGTGGCACAAACTACAGCCCCCACAACCACACAAGCCCCTCAGCCTCATTTCTTTTAGTAAAGAGCTACCACAGCTCATGTAAGGCAGAATCTTTAGTTCTGCTTCCCTGTGTGGTCAAAGTTAAGTCATCAAAACTTTACATGAACCAAGAAATGCCCCAACTCCAACTCAGCAGATATGCAAAAACAAGACATACGCAACAACTGGCAAGCCACTTAACACATACCTGTTAGATAGAGAGTAAAGGAAATGAATCGGTGGTATTTACTGAGAATTCGCAGAGGCTCCTCTCTCTGCACCAGAGTGAAGAAGTAATCCGTCACTGTTTCGCCATAGAAGAAATAATTTACACACAGCAGAAAGTACCTGTTAAAGCACATAGATCGCTGCCAAAGGGAGCACATGTGGCCCCTCCCCTTACAGCAAGGCTGTTAGGGCCAGAGCAGCAGCCACCCAGCCCCTAAGAACCCCCAGGCAGCTCACAGCAGCACAAGCAGACCACCGATCCCTGTCCTCTGGCGGCCCTGCAGGTGAGATATTTACCTAGAAATTTGTGGTTTTCATCCACTCTCCATTTATCACAAACTTGGGACCCAGTTTCTGCCCCTTCTATAGCATTGCCAGGTCTAACAACACTCAATCTGAAAGACAACCCCCAGAAAGGTACCTCACCCTGCCTCCTTGGCCTTACTTTCACTCTTCCTGATAGGAACTCTGCATGCCTATTAAAACGAAATTTCTCTGGCTTTCTGTCTGTCTGCTTGGTTCCTTTCTTCTCCCTGTCCAGAACATCCTCTTCACTTACCCACTGTATCACTCACTGCTCAAATACCATTGTTTTCATAAAACCCTGCATGATCGAATGTGGTACTGCCTCCCCTCCCTTTATTTCTATGGTGCGAAATACTTGCTCTTTTCACTAAGCAATTAATTATGCTTCATCTCAGACTGTCTTCCTCTCTGATGCCCGACTCTGACACACAAATCTTTCACTAGCATTAATTCTTCATTTGTTTATAACCTCTCTCCTCAACTAGAGGGAGAAGCCATGGTCCCATATACATGTGCGGCTTCACTAGTATTTCTGAGTATGAGAATGAGCAACCCAACTCTAAACACTCAATAAATATCCAGACATCAAAGAAAGGGGAGAGCTTCTCTTATCTCTTCCATTTAAAAAAAAAAAGGAAGTTCAAGAACTCCCAAACAAGCTTTGTTTTCTGTTACTTGAAAAACACTTCCTTTGAACAGTGACCACAGTCAGGGGTCAAACATCCTGAATATGTTAGTAAAATTCATAACATTGCTTTCCAGCTATAGGAGACCCACAAGAGAAACCTACATCTTAACCCAGGGGGCAGGCCCTGGCCCTGTGGCGACTGCAAGGCAGCTTATGCTGCTGGATGACAAGGAAGCATCTCTGAGAAGGATGTGTCCAGCTCAAATATGAGCATGTCAGCTCCCTTGGCCATAACCAAGTTGCTGAGGCCCAAAACACTACTCTCTGGCCTGTTAAGTTATGAAATCAATGCCCAAGATCCAGCACAGCATAGTGAGAGGAGTCTGTATCTGCCCTAAGTCTTCTTAGTACTACACAATGCTCTGTTCACACATCACTACCTCGGAAGAGTGTGGTCAATACAGCAAAGGGTTTCACATCAGGAAGGTGTCTTGGACATCATCTGCACTACAGGTTTTGTTTTGGCTTCCAGGACACACAAGCCCAGAATTCTTTGGCAGTCCAATGGTTAGGACATGCTCTCACTGGCTAGGCCCAGGTTCAATCCCTAGGCAGGGAACTAAGATCCTACATGCCACATAACACAGCCAAACAAAACAAAACAAAACAAAAAACTAAGGACATCCAAGCCCTGTCTTAGGGGGAGAAAGCAGAGCTTCTCTGAGGAGCCCAGATCCCCTGCATCCAGTCTCACTCCTGCTCACTGGCACCCAAGGAACCTCAAAGGAACTAGGACTCCAAAACCACAGGTTGAAAAGCACTGACTAGGTCTCTACTATCTATTTTAAGGATGAGGAAGCCAAGTTCCAGAAACAATAACATCAGCGTTGACAACTCCCAGATGACTGTTGTTGGATGCTGGGATACCAGAGCATGAAAAATGTCCTGATCTAGAAAACAGGGGCCATTGTGCAGTCTAAGGAATCCAAATATTGATGCAAATATGGTCACAGATGCAGCTAGTCTGGATTCTTCAGGAATCTGGCCTAGGCAATACTTTGGTCTCAAAGGTGCTGTGAAGGTCCATGGCCATCAACCCCTCCCTCCAACCATGACTGTAACTACCTACCACAATACATTTGTCCAAACCTGTTAAAGGTCTCTGTGGGGCTAGAGAGCTTACCAGCTGAGGGTTCTGAACCAGGGCAGGTCATAGGAGTGGTACACATTGTAGCCAATAGTGATAATCTCATGGAAACACTTAATCTGAACACACATCACCTGCAGGATACAAAAGAATTAAAACACTTGCTATCTCCTCAGTTCTTATGATCTGTGGAAACAGAAACCAACAGGTCATAGGACTTCAAGAAAAACCACTCTATTTAAGAACAATGTCAGCCCTCCAGTGATTCTGCTCCCCTCCTTTCTCTCACATCACTCAACAGGGTTGGGAGGCCCTTTATGTCACACAGAGCAGATCCAACTTCTCACAATAAATATATGCTTCTGAAACTCTTATTAACTTTTTATTGTAGAATCCCCCGCCTCAGTCTCTTCCACTTTTGACTCTGAATAAAAATACATACTTGAAAAGTCCCAAACTGCTCTGCTCAGTCGTCAGTTGTATAGTCATTTGATGCTGTCTATGATAATGGGAGGACTCAGAGCAAGGTACTGTGGACTGGAATTTTATATCAAAAGTCCTGAGCTTATGAGGGAGGCCCCAGGAAAACAAGAAACAAAATCAAGAGTCACATAGAATCATAGCCAGGTTCCCAGTTTGACCAAACAGCTGAAGTACTAAAATCAAATTTTAAAGTGATCTTTAATCATCTACAACTGGCCCGTGCCAATGGCCCTCCAGTTGGCTGCTGGAAGGTGAGAAATCATAGTTATTCTAAGGCGGATGTGGTCTGAGCAGCCAGGACCTCAAGTTGATTCCCAAAACCAACCCAACACCTGGCACTTAAAATGACTAGACATGCAGGGAAAACTGAAGGTAAAACCAACATAGCAAGTAAATGGCACTTACAATCATCATTAAAACCATTGGTCCCAAGTAAATGATAATGAAGAAAAATGCAATCATCGCCAAAGTCAGGATGCCTCTCACCCACCAGTTCTTCCATCTAAGTTAGAGAGGAAGGGAAGGAGAAAACATGTTAGGAGCCCATGAGAACTGAAGCACAAACTCAAGGGGGATGGTTCTTTCTGGGATAAGAGCACTCTGAGGTCAATGCTTTCCAGGAGTATGTCTCTCACCTTGACAGAGGCAGTAGCTATATGCTAGAAGAAGCAGGTCACCTCACCTCATCAGAGCCATCACCTCATCTACACTAAACTCAGCAAGTGCTCAAGGCTTGCATAAAAATATACCCAACTTGTTTTTTTAATGAAGGAATCAGGCAAAAATCCCAAGGGAAATGTAATGTCTGCCCACCCCTCCTTATGTATCTATTTAGATGGCTTCCATGAGCATCTCTGAGAAAAACTATTGACATTTTTCCTGCAGCAGAATCCTACATTTCTCTGCTCCTGCATCACTGTGGTAATAACAGTATCAAACACAGTGGTAATAACAGCTATCACATCTGGCACACATGCACCCGGCTCTTCTACAAGGACTCTCATGTGTATTAGCTGATTCAACCCTCCATACTACTAGCTTTTACAGATGAGGAAGTGGATGTACAGATGATACCCTGAGTGCTTAAGCTGGGAACTGAATCCTGGGAGCCAATGTGGCTCCAGAACCCGTGATCTTAATCATTGCACAATACAGCCTTTCAAAAGGACAAATGTGTGGGAGGCATGCCCAGGCACACTTTTATATGATGTTTGGGGGTCTTATAGTTTGTCTGCCCACACAGCTGGTATCAGAAAGCCCAGAATCTCAAGGGACCAAAATTTTAACCCTGAATTCACCGAAGTTGAGATGTTTCTTAATTCCTACAGAAGAATTTAAGGACTGTCCAAAACAGACGTGTGGGGGAGAAGGAAAACTGAACTCTGAACTAGAAATTTAGGCTCCTCAGTGGAAAGCAGCCTGCCCATTAGTCACAAACCCCTAGGACCATTTATCTTCATGTGCTATCAGTGACTACTCCTATGTCCACGTATTCCTGCTCTTTGGACAGTACCTCCCAGGCAGCCTAGTGTACCCTTCAAGGGCCAGATCCACTCAGGTTGTGCTTGTAGACACTGGTAAGTACTCAATGACACTCAATGGAGCCTTAAGCAGAGGCAGGGGAGGCTATAACCAATGAAAGTGGACAGGTCTGGGCCTCACACTTTAATAGATGCGGGCTCCTGCTACAAGACTGTGGGCTCTCTAAAGGCTTCAGGTCTTCCATGACACTTGGAGACCCAGAGCCCTCAGCAAGCACTTGCATGATTAAGCCAAGCTACCTTGAAGACAAGTTGGAAAGGGCCCTGTTGAGGACCTCTGGGGTATCATCTGCAGAGGGTGGTAGGGTGGCAGCTTCCACTCGGCTTTCACTGTCCGATGCAGTCTCTCCATCTGCCTTTGCTTCTGACTCTGACTCCTGCACAGAAGAAAAACAGAAGAGGGAAAGATTAAAAGCACTGAGTAGGACACTGGGTGTAGACATCCAAAAGGACCCATCAACCTTTGAAAAGGCCTCTCCACCAACACTAAGTCACACAGGAAATAGCCCCTGCTCTGCCATAATACCACAATAAGCTGTGGACTCTTGGAGCCATGGGACAACTAGTGGCTCTGGACAGGCTCTCGGGGAAGCTGGGTGTGCAGGCTACTGGCCCCTGCAACAGAGTCCTGAAAACCCATGGTGTTACTTCCAGGCTTGACAAGACCACCAACCTTGTGGTGGTGAGGAGGCCAACCCCAGACAGGTGTGGAAGCCCTAAGGGACCACTAACTCTAGTCAACACTTCCCCAGGACTGGTGTGTGCCACTGCCCTCTCCCTGCCACCAGGCCTGGGTGTCAGCAGACACTTCAGTGTAACTCACTGAGTTGCCACCAGGTCACAGTCGCGTAAGGAGATGCTTGCAGGAACTCACCCTGCTCCCTGGCCTGCATGAAGGGACCAGAGCATGCCAGCAACAGGTCCTCCATCCAAAGCACCGAGCTTTTATTTCGTAGGTGAATTTAAAATAGATGCTGTGACAAGAGGTACAGGAGAAATCAAATCACTTGGAATCAAAGTCATGATACTACACTGCATTTGAGTAGCCCTTCAGAATTTTGAGAGTATTTCCCATACCTGTGAACATCTGAGCAGTTATGGAAGGAAAGGCAGATAGAAAGATCACTATTTATAAATGAAGAAACAGGGGCTCTGAGAAATTCAATAGTTGGCCCCAAATCTCCTATAACAGGTCTCTGACTTTAATGTATTCATTCCACTACATTTCCTTTTATTTAAGCATCTCAGAATCCATTTAATTCTTCAGTTAAATGATTCAGAACAAAGTAAACTAGTAATGGCAATAGGATGTTTAACCAAATCATCAAAGATTTCATTACATACACGAACAGACAAAAAGCTGTATCTTTTTTTCAAATTGAACAATTTGAATTTCCTTAGTGACTTAGCAGCAGCAGCAGCAATGACTAATAAATGTATGAAATTGAGCACCATTTCACACATTTCTTGGCCATTTTGATGTCTTCTTTGTGAAGTGCCTGTCAAGTCACTGGTCAGTTTTCTACTGGGTTTCCTTGCTTTTTTATGTGTAGGCGTTATTTTTAATATGTTCCAAATTTAAGTACTTTGTATCACTAACATGTTCCCCCAGTCTCCTCTAAACCCTAACAACCCACATCAGTCCTTCTCTCACCTACATTATCTCACCTACAATCAGACCTTTCCCCTCTAGTTCAGCACTGGCCACAATGGGAAGTTGGTGGGAGATTTTTGTCTGCTGCCCCAACTGACCATAAGGCCTCTGAAGACAAGATATTCTCATGTCTGACACACAGACGCTGACAAATACACGGAAGATGGTGGAGAAAGAGAGGAATTTTTTCCAGCTATGGTATAGCAGCCCCGCTCTCATAGAGACAGCTGTTTCTAAATTAACTTACAACTGAGATACCACCACAAAACAGAAGGCTTAACTACTACAAGATTGCTGATACAGAAATAGGGGGCTTTGGTAAAGAACTTAGGGAGTCACTCTGCTGTACAGCAGAAGTTAACATAACACTGTAAATCAACTATACTTCAATTTAAAACAAAAAACAAAAAAAACAACCTTATGGGTGTCCTCATCAGTAGCACCTGAGGGAAAGAGCCACAGCTGCCGCTGATGCGGTCAATGCTCCTCGCTCCACGAGGCTGAGCCAGTGGACAAGTCACCCAAGTGCTGTACTCCACTTCCTTGCCTAATAAAAGGACAGCAGAAAGGACCCTCCTTATCTGTGTAAGGGTTCTCCAGAAAGATATAATCAGACACACACCCAGAGCTGTGCCCTATTCCACTGCCCCACAACGTTCTGAAATGCAACAATGCCCGTAAGTGTAACTGGGATTCTCTCTCTCCAGTCACACTTAGTGAAGACGGAGGCATTCAGAACAGATTTCATGCTGTAGGCTAACATTATCATCCTTTTCCCATCAGCGACCATCACGGATATGAGGTAATGATGCTGTGGGATTATCTAGATCTGACCCCTAAACCAAGGGATTGCAAAATGCAAGTACCAGGGCCCCACCAAGGCCTCCCACAGATATTCTCCAGGAGTATGCAGAAGCCACAGGGACTGAGATGACAACAGCAGGCAGGAGGGTATGTGTGTAGGCGCATATGCTTGCGAGCACATGCTCATGCGTGTGCACGCACGCACGCACACACACACACACACACACACACACAGAAGCTCTAGCACCAGCTATTTTTAACTTATCCATCTTGTTGTCAAGGAAACTCACAAAGGCTGCTCATTCCCCAAGCTAGGAAGGGCAGGAAGAAACCCAGGCAGAGCCCCTGCAGGGGAGGGGCAGGGAGCTCTGGCTTGGTACTAAGTCTCTGGACCTTGCAGACACTTTTACAAACGTCAGCCCAAATAACTCCGTATCTGATTCCTCTCCTTCCTTCCTAGGAAGAGTCACAGTAAAGAGAGGTATCCCGAAGCAGAAAGCAGTAAAAGGACATAGAGAAGTGTCACAAAGACACAGTGACTGTTGTTATTGTCAAGACATCAGGAGGCCTGGGATGAACACCTAAGAAATGAAGTAAACTAAAGAAATAAGCCTGAAGGAGATTAACTTTCCAGTTGTCACCTGCCTTTAAGCAAGTAAAGGCTTCCCTGGTGGCTCAGATGGTAAAGCGTCTACCTACAATGCAGGAGACCCAGGTTCGATCCCTGAGTTGGGAAGATCCCCTGGAGAAGGAAATGGTAACCCACTCCAGTACCCTTGCCTGGAAAATCCCATGAACAGAGGAGCCTGATAGGCTACAGTCCATGGGGTCGCCAAGAGTCGGACACGACTGAGCAACTTCATTTTTAAAAGCTAGTAAGTAACGCCAGGGTCCTGGGCCTCAGCCCAGGCCACTGAATAAGCATCCTCAGAGCCCTTAACTGGAGGTCTCCTTGGAGAAGGAGACAAACACCTACACAGATAACCTCTCTCCCATAAGCTGAAACAGAGTCGAAAAAGGCAGAAGGGCAAATCCCTGTGCCGGAGGAAAGGGCACAACCTGGGAAGACATGGATCAGGGTGAGGTAAGTCAGCCAACTCTCGGGGCTCCAGGTGTGGCTGCCAAGAAAGCAGACAAAGGGACAGAAACCTTGGAGAACCTGGAAACCCTGCGCTGTTCTGGCTACTCCCTGTGTGGGGCAGGGCCTTCCACTTGGGCTTCTTAGGTCTCAGTGAGGAGGTGAATGCTGGCAGCAGCTTCTGTCGTGGACCCAGGAGGAGTCAAAAACCTGGAGCCCAAGCTTTTGCCCAGGAGAAAGTGGCACATGTGAGGACCAAGAATCGGAGATGTCAAGCATTTCACTGGTTTGCTCCTCCAGGGGATGGAAACACGTCCTTCCGGGAGGCAGAGGCAGCCAGTTAATTCCCAGCTCTGGTGTTCATTACACTCAACACAGGCCTCCCGTGTCCCTGGTCCTCCCCCTGGGGAAAGTGCTCCCTACATCACATGGTTGCTGGAATGATCAAATGCAACACCAGTCAAAGTCTATTAAAACTATAAAGGGACTGAAGAGCAATAGGGACCTGCTGAATTCCATCCTACCCTCATTCTCCAGCAGGCTGACCATGGCAAGCAGGACAGGGGCCCAAGAACCTTAAACACCCATCCCAGGCAACCTGGGCATCCTTCCCAGGGAGGGTGGAGTGGAGAAAGAACAGTGCTTATCAGGTCTTGCTGGGGCCCGTGTGCTAATCAATTCTGTGAACTCAGCATCTGCCTGCCTTGCTTCCTCTTTCCTGTCTTCCATTCCAACAGGTGGCCCCAACTCAACAATGACCCACCTCTCAAAGCTTCCATAAAGGTGGAAGTCTGAAACACAGGCAGCAGTACCTACCAATACTTCCTGACATGGGATGTGTACAGCACAGTTCACTGAGGTGTGGAAGGAAACATTAGAACTTACTTCTATTTACCCCGTTCATCTTTTCTTTCCTGTGCCTGCTTTATGATGAACCTATCAAAACATGAATATAACTGAGGCAGTGCCGGCTGGGGAACATGGTAAAAGCATTACATACATGTCAGACACAGTGCTGGGTCAGTGACCCTGGGATTCTTAGTGATTCCCACCACACTAAGCAGTGCCTGGAACACAGTACGGACACAAAAATTTATTGGACTAATAAGCTACTTCATTCTTCTTAACCTACCATGGACCACGGTGTCTGGACTGCACTGAGCATATGGCAAAATCAGCTCAGATTTCCAGCTCGTGTGCCAGGTCTGACAGGCACCTGCCTTGGCAGTAACCCTTGTAACAGAGGCAGACTAATGCCCACTCTCATCCCCTCTCTCTGCTAGCTGAGAGTATAAAGATCCAGCTCAGGAGCTCTGAGACCCAGCACACAGTAGCAAGGAAAAGCTGCCTTGCTGCTGCAAGCTCAGCTCAGCTCCCAGGCATCCCCTCCTCCTCCCTTTCTTTCCAACCCAGGACCCAGATCAGAGGTTGAATAGAGCAGACCCTATCTCTCAGATTCTATCTCAATCACCGCCCATCCTCCCACAGTCCTGCAGCCATTTCCTAAGTGGGCGGTGGCGCTGGTGTAAACAGGAAACAAGAGCATTGCTTTAAAAGGAGAAGGAAAAAGAGTTACCTCCTTCCTTCTGGTTCACTTAGACTCTAAGGTAGAAACATTTAGGCAATATGACAGACACATGGAGAGCCTTGGGTACCAAGGGTTCAGATAAGACCTGTCAACATTTTTAGAGGAACTCATGAATAAAAAGCTTCCCCTACCAGCCTTCCAGGTCCCCTCTGTCTCCCACAACTGCCCAGACACCAATGAACCAGGGCTCAGATAGAACAGAAGTCTTTCTTCAAAAGACGCATGAGACGGCATGAGGGCGGGCCAGGGAGCAGTAATAAGGGGAGGAGGGAGGTCCCTGTGCCCAAGGTCAGGCTTACTGGCCTGAGAAGGGGCCTGGCTTGGCCCAGTATAACATCTGTAGGACTCATTTTCACTGCTATAATCTAGGTAGGAAATCCAGGAGAGAACCCTAGCAGTTTAGAACAGACTAAGCTGCATTAAAATTTGTAAGTTTCATTTACTGAGTGTCTTCACACCTTTCATAAACTATTTTTCCCATGGCTTTAGATGGAAATTATAAATCTTGTGTTGAAGGAAAATCATCAGGCTGAGCCTAATCCTTCTATTAAGTCAGCCATCTATCAGCCAGCCGTCTTTGTGGTTTTTGGGGGTGTGCTGGGTCTCCACTGTAGTGCACAGGGGCTTCTCTGGTTGCAGCACACCAGCTTAGTTGCTCCACAGCACGTGGGATCTCAGTTCCCCAACCAGCAGTTGAACCTGCATCCCTTGCACTGGAAGTCAGATTCTTAGCTACTGGACCACCAGGGAAGTCCCACCTGCCATCTTAACCAAGCCGTGTGGCCAGATACCAGGGCAATCAACTGCCCTACTTACACACACACCTCCAGGAAAGAAATGACCAGAGACAGGTATATCCCTAATGAGTGTAGGAGACCTCTGTATCCCTGTCACTGAAAAAAAGCCAAGTAAGCTTTCATCTGAGTTCCTATTGCAGGGGGAAAAAAGTGTGTGTGTGCATGGTGTTTGGAACAGCAAAGAAAATATTTCTAGCTTTTTCTAATGCTCACCTCATCTGACAAATTCAGTTGTTTGAACAAAGGATCAAAGGGGAGGAGCTCGGCTCTGAAAGTTTAGAATCATCCCCAAAATGTCCACACCCTGCCTTTAAAAGCCTCATATCAATAATGTGACCCACAGAAAATGCATTCAGTTACTCCAGATGGACTGCTTCCTTAAAGTACCTCCAAGGGTAACTGCTATCCACACCAAAGAGCTCCAGAGAGACAGGACATGGAAAGACGCACGTGCAGAAGGTTTGGCTTTTAAAACCTAACTCTGCCTCTGAACTATTTTACCTCCAGACAATAATATTTCCAAGGAGCCACAGGGCTGTTTGCAGAGAACCTACCACTGCCAGTCTTGGGCCCAGAGAGGGTTCCTGTGGGGAGACAACTGTTCCCAGGAGAGCCACACCGGGAGCAGCCCACATGCTGCCATCCCTCATCCTGCCCTCTCCTCAGCACCTTGCTCCATTGATCTCCCCCTCCCTCCCCTCTGTCCTCTAGCCTTCCCCTCACCCCAGGCCCTCATATTACACCACTTAAGCAGGCTCATCCAAAGAAAGCACTTTTTTCTCCACTTCACAGGTGAACCTTTGGGAAGAGTTTTGAACACTCCATCCCTTTCCCTTGACTGATCTTCACCCTTGACTGACCTTCATTCCTCAAGCCACACCAAGCCACCACCATCCCTGGGCATTCCCAGTCCTCTGCTGCCAGCACAGCCTTGCAGCACCTTTGGAGGTTATTATCGAGAATACTCTTCCCTTGGCTTCCAAGCAGCACATCCTCCTGGGTTCCCACCTGCCAATCTAGCCAGGCCTTCTTTAGCCAGCTTCTGCTCGGCAGCTTCCTCTTCTGCAGCTTGCCCTTTAATTGAGGGGCTCTGAGAGGTTCTGTGCTGGGGGCTCCTTCTGTTCTACTACCCACTCTCCCTGAGTAATCTCATTCACTCTGATGCCTCCAACAGCCTCTTCTTGAGCTTCAGACCCACATATCCAATCATACTTGAGGTCCCACCTTGGATGTCCCACAGATAACTAAAATTCTCTCGGTGCTCAAAACCAAATTCATTCCCTTTCCCCTGAATACTCAGGTGAAAAGGTGGCCAATCACCCTTCGTGCTTCCTCCCTCAGCTCCCATCACCTAGTCTGTGACCACTACCTCCGAAACAGACTCTTAAGGGTCCCTTGGACTGCAAGGAGATCCAACCAGTCCATCCTAAAGGAAATCAGTCCTGAATATTCACTGGAAGGACTGATGCTGAAACTAAAACTCCAATACTCTGGCCACGTGATGCAAAGAATTGATTCACTTGAAAAGACCTTGATGCTGGGAAAGATTGAAGGCAGGAGGAGAAGGGGACGACAGAGGATGAGATGGCTGGATGGCATCACCGACTCAATGGACATGAATTTGAGTAAGCTCTGGGAGTTGGTGATGGACAGGGAGGCCTGGCATGCTGCAGTCCGTGGGGTCACAAAGAGTCAGACACGACTGAGCAACTGAACTGAACCCATTTCCACTGCCTCTGGAACTCCTAAGCCAACACTGTCCCCTCCAGGTAACTGCAACAGCCCAACTGGCCACCTTACCTCCAGCCCTGAGTCTATTCCTACCTCCACTCTAGACTTCACATTGCACCAGAAAGGTCTTTCTGGAAAGAAAACCCTGACCGCATCACTCCTTGTCCAGTACTCCTCCTAGAGCTCCCTAGGCTAAACAGAGGGGATTCTTCTTCCTCTTGCCATCTAAAGGCTAGATCTCCACATTTTAAATGATCTATAAGCCCCTTTGGGATCAGAGTCTCGTCTACCCTTCCAGCCTACTGTCTGTCAGCCTTTCTGAGCTACAGTCAGTTCCTAGAACAGGCTGTACTTTCTTACCTTAGGCTTTTTGCTCCTTCTGTTCCTTCCTAGAACAGTCTATGCAGCTTGCCCTCTTTACAAACTCATCTCTCCTCTGGCCAATTATAATTTACTTCAGATCTCAGCTAACAGATCTCCAAACCTTTCCCAGCTGACCTGTCTCCCAGTGGCCGCTGTTGTCCCTCAAGAACGCACTCCACACTGTATGGTTTCCTCCTGCAGACACATGTCAGTGGGGAAAAGGGGAATATGCTGACTTCCTCCCAACATCTGGCATGGTGGGTACAGAGAAGACACTAAGTCTCATCACATGTGCCTAAGCAGCCACAGTCAATCATTCAGAGAGGATCCTGGGTTTACTAGATTTGCAGAGCTGCGCAACATGTAGTAATTCAACATCTTCCACACTCTTAAAAGCACCATATGAGGCATTATAGGGTTACAGTCCATGGTCCCACCGTTGGGCTCCTCTTCTTTCTTAGAACAGAAGCCCTGATTTTTAGCTGGGCTTAGAACCAAGAGTACATTTTCCAATTCTGGTCAATGAGATATCAGCAGAAGTGTTGCAAGCAATTATACCTTTTTTCCTCCATGCCGACTGAACTGTGGAAAGGCTAGTTGGAGCTCCAGCAACCATCTTGGCCTATGAGGTGAAAACTATCTATTACCAATGTCTAAGCAACAAGATAAAAGGTGGAGACCATCAGGAAAAACTACCTACAGAGGAGAACTATGTAGCAAGAACAAAGTTGTACAGATCCTGGACTGCTTATTACATGAGAAATAAGGGCAATTCTATCTTGGTAAACTACTTTTATTTGCGGTTTTCTGTCATTTGTGGCCAAATAAATAAGTGATACAGGGTATTCAAAAACACACAGGTATGTCTGAGAAAGAGGTCAGAAAAGTAAGAAGCAGCCTGCCTGAATACAAGGCTTTCTAATCCAGATGGACACTATTGGTTTAGGTCCCAACCTCCTCAAAACTGCTACTCCCATACATTAAACCAAGAGTTTGGATGACACAGAACAAACAGGTATTATCCTTTCTTCACCTTTCCCATTAAAACCTCCCTCTGGAGTAAACACGTCTACTAAAAGAACAAGCATACAACTCTAATCTAGTACCAGTCATCATCAGAAGACATTACTTAATTCAGGACAGAGACTCCCAGAGCTCGAAAAATCACCTGTTTCTTGGGAGGCTCTGCCCACAGTTCTGTTCTAAAGATACCACTTGTTTTCCCCTGTCCTCCAGAGTCAGACACCAAAAATCAGAAGCCCTGCTGCAATCCAATAGGTCCTCTTATCATCAGTTACCTAGTTAGGCATCTCTATTAGTATTTAAGAAAAAAATGAGTCCATCCTTTCTGGGGGAGAAAGTAATTTTAAGTTTCTTCATTATTAGAACAAGGCTCACACAAAGAAAAAGTTTATCAAATATTACCAAGAGTTAATAAGATGGGAAATAAGTTAATAAAAAATAATAAGAGTTAAGTAAGAAATAAAAAGAGTTAATAAGATAAGAAATATATTTGCAATCTCAAAACTGGGCTCAAATGTACTCCCTAGACCTTAGGAGGGCTTCCCTTGTGGCTTGCTGGTAAATAATCCACTTGCAATGCAGGGTTCGATCTCTGGGTTGGGAAGATCCCTAGAGAAGGGAAAGGCTACCCACTCCAGTATTCTAGCCTGGAGAATTCCATGGACTGTATAGTCCATGGGGTCACAAAGAGTCGGACCTTAGGAAGAAAATGGAACCAGGATGAGCTACTGGATTCCTCATCTGATGAACCCCTAAATCATAAATCATAGTACTTGCCTCAGTGTCACACATCTCCAACAGTTCCTACTACAAAGATTACTAGACAAAGTAAGTGGTTAAGAACCTGCTTTTGCAATGCAGGGATCACGGATTCCATCCCTGGTCAGGGAACTAAGTTCCCGCATGTCTTCGGGGCAACTAAGCCCATGCGCCACAACTAGGGAGTCTGTGCATCACAATGAAAGATCCTACGTGAGGCAATTAAGACCCAACAAACAAATAGATAAATATTTTTTTTTAAAGGAAAAGTGTGTTTTTCACACCCCTTGTGGCTCAGCTGGTAAAGAATGTGCCTATAATGTGGGAGACCTGGGTTCAGTCCCTGGGTTGGGACGATCCCCTGGAGAAAGGAAAGGCTACCCATTCCAGTATTCTGGCCTGGAGAATTCCATGGACTCTATCGTCCATGGAGTCGCAAAGAGCTGAACACAACTGAGCGACTTTCACTTTCTGTACAATGGGTACAAAGAAACTGACTAAACTATTCTTTTTGTGTTTGAAAAGTTCCGTTAATACAAAGATTAAAAAAAAAAAAAGAGTGCCTGGTCAGCTGAACTGCAAGTGACTTTCAGATACCCCAAACCTCAGCAGAGAAAAACCACTGTGGCTTCAGTGTGATGTCCCAGGCTCTAAGCACAAAAATGAATTTAAAATTTCTTAACATGAAATAAACAAAACAGCCTCGAAGACACAAAACCAAATGAACATTGCAGTCTTTATCTTATGGTACCTCTTGGCAATATGAGACCTAGTTGAACACATCCTTCTGAAACATTGTTCTCTTGGCTTGCATAATAGATACGTTCCAGGTTCTCATTCTACCTGACTGACTGCTCTTAGTGCCTGTGCTGTCTTCCGTCTACCTGTCCTCTAAATGTTGGATTGGCTTTAGGCTCAATTCTGGACCCATGACACTCACTCCCTTAAGTATTACCATCTAGCACCTTGGCTTTAATTACCAATTCCATGCCAATGACTCTGATGATTATATCATCAACCCCAACCTCTCCTCCAGCTCCAGACCCAACTGCTATATTTCCAACTACTTACTGACATCTCCACCAGAAAGTTCTTGCAGACATCTCAAACATATCTAAACAGGACTACTGACATTGCCCACAAAACTCTTGACCTCAAGTGCCGAGCCAGCCAGCTGATGGCACCACAGTCTGTATCCAGCATAAGCCCGAAACCTGGGTGCTTTGTGTGCTCAGGTGCTTCAGTCGTGTCCAACTCTCTGCAACCCTATGGATCACAGCCCACCAGGCTCCTCTGCCCAGGAGATTTTCCAGGCAAGAATACTGGAGTGGGTTGTCATCCCTCCTCCAGGGGATCTTCCTGACCCAGGGATCGAACTTGCATCTCTTACGTCTCCTGCATTGGCAGGCAGGTTCTTTACCACTAGCACCACCCAGGAAACCCAGGAGTCACGCTTAATTTGCTTAATGCCTCTCTCATCTTTCCCCAATTACTGGACATGCAGCTGACTCCCTTCTAAAATCCACTCCCCTCCCCTTGCATGTTGTGTAGTAGCCTGTGCAAAATAATTATCTTAATCCCATACCCTTTGCCACAATAACAAGTTCATGAACAGACATTTTAACCCCAGTATAACTGTTCTGGAGTAAGCATTTGGCCTAAGATGGTACAATCGAATTAGAAATTCTAGAATCCAATTATTATGACTGTGGGACAAGACACTTGAGCTCTACTTCCCCACAAGCCTGAGGAAAAAGGGAATAGGTAGAGAGGCAGAGCCTCAGATGCTAAGGCACTGGCCTGCATCTTCACGGAGTCTTCAGATGAAGCCAACACCTGAAAGGCGCAGCAGCATGAGGACACAGGATGGTTTTAAAGCCAATGAATTGCATGAATTCATTCATTCATACAAAATGAATTTGCAGTAAATTTACTTTGATTTGCTGTAAATCAAACTGCAAATGATTCATAGTCAAAAAACAATTCAAGTTTTGTCGGTTCTATGCCCAAAAATGTATCTCAAAAATGTATCTCTATCCTCTTATCTTCAGTCACTAGGCTCATAGCAGGCTTCCCAGGTGGCGCAGTGGTAAAGAAGCTGCCTGCCAAAGCAGGAGACATGGGTTCGATTCCTGGCTTGGGAAGATCCCCTGGAGGATGAAATGGTAACCAACTCCAATATTCTTGCCTGGGAAATCCCACGGACAGAGGAGCCTGGTGAGCTACAGTCCACAGGGTCGCAAAGAGCTAGACACAACTGAGCACACACACATGTACGCTCACAGGCTCATCCCAGCCCCCATCATCTCTCACCTGCAATAGTCTCCTAATTGCTCCTTTCACCATCCATGCTCCTCACAAAAAAACAATGGTATTCCTAAAATATGTATCAGTGCATTCAACTCCCCCATTAAAACCCTTTAATGACCTCTCACTACCTTAACTTCCCAGCCTACCTCTCATATCTTTTTCCTATACCAGTGATTTCCAGGGAGGACAAATTCACAGCCTTTCTGTTGTCCCTCTATACACTGAAGTAATTCCTGACTCAAAAGCTTCACATTAACTCTGAAATGTTCTCATTGCTCAATCAGCCCACCTTACTCAATCTTCATTTAATCTCCCCAAAGAGGGCTTCCCTGACCTCCCTACTTAAATGGCCCACATCCATCTCCATCTCCATCATTCTCTATCTCTTTAGAATGCTTTCTTTAAAAAAAAAAAATATATATATATATATATATATATATTGTTTTTTTCTTTTCATTTGGTCACATGGCATGCAGGATCCTAGTTTCTGGACCAGGGATCAAACCTGTACCCCCTGCAGTGGAAGCACAGAGTTTTAACCACTGGATTGCCAAGAAGACCCAGAATGCTTTCTTTTCTTTATAGCACTTACTAAGGCCTGAAATTTATTATCAATATCCACTTTGCAGGCACTAGGGATATGTACCACTTCAACCCTTAATAAAACATTTTTCCTGAAGTAATATATAGTCCTTAAAGATAACTGGGATACACACCTTTAGAATGCCCAGATTATCAAAAAGCTGTCATATATTTCACACTAGTCTTTTTCTATAAATACATGTATTGTGGGGGGATAACAGCTGTAATCACACTGAACACCCAATTTCTGTTTTCCTTCCTAGTCACCTCTGTCATTAATGACATATAAAACCACTTGATGGTAGACGGATAAAAGCTCACAAAGACAGATAAACACTTAAAGATATCAATGTGGGACTTCCTGGTAGTCCAGTGGTTAAGAATCCACTTGCCAATGCAGGGGACACAAGTATCAATTGATCCCTGGTCCAGAAAGATCCCACGTGCCATGAGTCAACTAAAGCCCATGCACCACAACTACTGAGCCCGAGTGCTCTAGAGCCCATGCTTCCCAACAAGAGACACCACTGCAATGAGAAGCCCATGCACCACAACCAGAGTAGCTCCTGCCTGCCGCAACTACAAAAAAACTGCATGTAGCACCGAAGCGCCCGTGAACTGCAATGAGGACTCAGTGCAAACAAAAATTAATTTAAAAACTACTAAAAATTAAAAAATCAATGTGCTAGAAAGATGAGCTAAGTATACAAATGCAAAATTAGCAGTTAACACAAGAGTTTAACCACTAGTCTCTCTTCTGTGGACCTACCTTCTATAACACAAGTTATACCCTCTCTCCCTAGCTACAGCTCTACATTTCAACCTGCCGACAAGATACCTCCATGTCCAACCAGCATTTCAAGACTCAGTATGTCGAAAATGAATCAATTCCTTTACCACCCACACTAGCTCTTCTGTTTTCCAACAAGAACCTAATCTACCGGAGATGTGCTCCATAGGGAACAATGACCTCATTACCATCTCCAAATCTCCCTCATCAGTACTCAAACTGTACGATACTAACATTCCAGGGTCTCTCTTTATTCCATTCTCACCCCTGGTATACTTGCTAATGTCTGCATGTCAACACTTCTCTATTGATTTCTCCCACTAATTGATTTCTCCCTCCCAATTGATTTCTCCACTAATTTCTCCCTTTTCAAACATATTCCCCAGAAGATTAATCTTCATAAAGCACTCCCAGATTAATCTTCATAAAGCACAGCTCTGATTACACCCCCTCTTTCATTCATTTTCACCTAGTCTATTGATGACAAACAGCCTCCCACTTCTCGTCCTCCAACATTTGTCCTCTACACCCTGCACAAACCTCATGCTCCAACCAAGCATAGCTACTCATTGACCCTGATGACCTCACCCCTTGCTCTCTTCTTCTAATTTGCTCCCAGCCATTTTTCCTTCCTGTTCATTCATCAAGTCCCATCTTAGGAGCACTAAGACTCCTTAAGGAATGTAGTCTCTGATTTCCATCTACAGTAAACAGGAAAAAAAAAAAACACCTCCTCAAAATAAATTGACTTCCTAGAAATCCGTGAATATTACATGGCAAAAGAGTAAATATTACCTTATAAGGCAAAAGATGTGTTAAGGATCTTGAAAGGAGGTGTTTATCCTTATTATCCAGTTAGGCCCTAAGTGGAATCACACGTACCTACAAGAGAGAGGCAGGAACTTCCCTGGTGGTCCAGTGGCTAAGACTCAGGTTCCCAATGCAGGTAGCCTGGGTTCAGCTCCTTAGACCCCATATGCCGCAAATAAGACCCAGCACAGCCAAATAAATAAAATAAACATTTTTAAAAAAATAAGAGAGAAATAGAGGGAGATATGATGCAGAAACAAAAGAGAAGACAACGTGAAGACAGGCTAGAGAGAGAAATGTGGCCACAAGCCAAGAGATGCCAAGAGTCACCCAGAAGCTGGAAAGGGGCTTAGAATGGATTCTCCCCTAGAGCCTCTGAAAGGAATGGACCTCTGAATGGTATGATCCTGCCAATACCTTGATTTCAGCCTTCCAGTCTCCAAAATCTGTGAGAGAATAATTTCCTATTGTTTTAAGCCTCTGGGTTTGTGGCAGTTTGTTAGAACAGTTCCAGGAGACTAACACCCCACACTCCTCACCGGTTTTCTCTTCCCATGAAGTTCCCACAGCACCTTATGCATCCCTCTCCCTCCTCTTCATGCACTTTGTAGTTATGTTAAGAGGCATTCCATAATCTAATTTAGATTTCAAGCTCATCAAAAGTAAGAACTGCCCTATTCATCTTTCTTTACCTTGAACGCTCCTTGCCTAGAATCTGATAAAAGCTCAATGAGTGTTTTTAAAATCACTAAATTTTAATCAAATTCATCAACCTTTACCTACAAAACCCAGAATCATGGCTATCACCATTGGCGTAGGAAAGATAACTCTAGAACTACAGGTACACAATTGTAACTAATGACAAAAGGACTACATTTTCAGCCCTTCCCAAAGATTAAAATTATTTGTGGAAGGACACCGATAAAACTCAAGTGATAATGAGCCGTATTCTGGACAGCAACTAATGTGTTGCCAAGGAATAAAGAATAAGCTGGAAAAGTGAAACCTTTTAATTTCAAAATGGTTCAATGCTGCCCCAAAGAATGTATAAGTCTGTGTACATTTCCACTCATTTCCTTTGAAAAACAGGAAATATTCCAGGCAGAATCAGAACACATCTATCCTTTAAGCCAACTAGGACTGCATACTGGAAGGTCACTTTGAATACTCAAACTCTGAAATGTCACTTCATATTAAGAAACACCTGCTTTATTCTTTGTAAAATCATTACCACCTGAAGTTATTACACATTTGTCTGTCTCCTCCACTAAAACATGAACTCCATGTGGAAGGGACTTTGTTTATTTACTGCTACATCCCCTTGGTCTACAATACTGCCTGGTAGAAGGTCCTCTATAAATGTCTCTGTACAAAAGAAGGAAGGGGAAGAAAAAAAACAGTTTAAGGAATGACTAAGAAATTATCCACTTCTATAGGTTAAAATGGCAGGCATAAATATCACCCTGCAATAGCCAACCACTTTGCACGAAATATCCCCATCGCATCGTATTTACACAGATTTGCAGATTCTATGTGGAAGGAATGTGAAATTCTTGAGAATGTCATAAGGATGAGCTATCAAACAAGAGAACGGAGGTCTGTAGTATAACCAAGAAGACAATTTTAAGCAGCTGCTTACTGTTTTCCCCTCTACATATTCTTGCAAAAAGAAAATACTGCTTCCTGCAGCTTGGGCTTCCAGAAGTTGAACTCTCCAAGCTAGTTTCTGCTCTAAGCACAGACAGACAGATGCATCAACCAAAAAGAAATGACTCCCCACCTTAACAACACAGGCAATAGTGGTGGCCACTCAGTCTCATACTTAACAGCCTGGCTGTCACCTCTGCCCAACCCCATCTCAGCTGAGGACTGAAGCTGATGAACAGAATCAACTGACGTTTCTGCTACCTGGCATTAAGAAAAAATCTGCTAGTCCACAGTGAAACTTCCAGACAACAAAATATACCTGTTTCATCAATTTAAAAAGATAGCTTCCTTTTAAAGCCACTTAAAAGCAAATCTACCCAAAAATGATTACGCACCTCATAACACAAGACACTTAACCTGATAATTATTCCACATTTCCCTTATTTAAAAAAAAAACAAAACTCAACTAAATTATACTTCAAAGATCTTTTGGAGTTTCAATCATGATCAAGCAACATCTAACCTAGCAGAAAGAAATGCGTTTCCAGGAGTTGCACAAAATGAAAGACTTTAATACGCAGAAAGGAGTGGAAACAAGGAAATTATACTAGCAAAAAAGTAGACTGGGAGACTGCAGTCCAGCGGTTAGGACTCTGCGCTTCTACTGTAGGAGGCATAGGTTCAATCCCTGTTCCAGAACTAAGACCCTGTATGCTACACGCAAAAAAAAAAAAAAAAAAAAGTAGATTGGTTATTGAAATATTATCTTCCTTCAGGGAATGGCAGGAGTCAATCAGGCAGATAACCCTAAATATGCTGACTAGGTAACTCCTGAGTGAGTGCTCTAAGATTCAGTTTCTGGAAGAGTAAGTCTTGGTTTGGTGATGTGGAGCTTAGAATAAATGACTCCATTTGGGATCTGTTGTCTTGTTTTTAACACCTTGAATCTCCACTGTTCTTCCACCTGTGCAGAGCTCAGGAGCTAATGAATGAAGAGAGGCTATCTTCCCCAAAACACAGGCCCTGTGCTTTTATGCTCAGGTTAATGTGGTCCACTGGAGAAGGGAATGGTAAACCACTTCAGTATTCTTGCCTTGAGAACCCCATGAACAGTATGAAAAGGCAAATATACAGGACATTGAAAGATGAACTCCCCAGGTCAGTAGGTGCCCAATATGCTACTGGAGAACAGTGGAGAAATAACTCCAAACAGAATGAAGAGAGGGAGCCAAAGCAAAAACAATACCCAGTTGTGGATGGAACTGGTGATAGAAGTAAAGTCCAATGCTATAAAGAGCAATACTGCATAGGACCTGGAATGTGAGGTCCATGAATCAAGGCAAATAGGAAGTGGTCAAACAGGAGATGGCAAGAGTGAATGTCGACATTTTAGGAAACAGCAAACTATAATGGATTGGAATGGGTGAATTTAACTCAGATGACCATCATATCTACTACTGTGGGCAAGAATCTCTTAGAAGAAATGGAGTAGCAAAGATGCAGTATTTGGATACAGTCTCAAAAATAACACTGTCCATTTCCAAGGCAAACCTTTCAGTATCACAGTAACCCAAGTCTATGCCCTGATCAGTAACACTGAAGAAGCTGAAGATGAATGGTTCTATGAAGACCTACAAGATCTTTTAGAACATCCAAAAAAGATGTCTTTTCATTATAGAGGACTGGAATGCACAAGTAGGAAGTCAAGAAACACCTAGAGTAACAGGCAAATTTGGCCTTGGAATACGGAATGAAGCAGGGCAAAGGCTAATAGAGTTTTGCCAAGAAAATGCACTGGTCATAGCAAACACCCTCTTCCAACAACACAAGAGAAGACTCTACACATGGACATCACCAGATGGTCAACAATGAAATGAGATTGATTATATCCTTTGCAACCAAAGATGGAGAAGCTCTATACAGTTAGCAAAAACAAGACCGGGAGCGGACTGTGGCTCAGATCATGAACTCCTTATTGCCAAATTCAGACTTGAATTGAAGAAAACAGGGAAAACCATTAGACCACTCAGCTATGACTTAAATCAAATCCCTTACAATTATACAGTGGAAGTAAGAAATAGATTCAAGAGACTAGATCAGACAACCTGATAAACTCGGACAGAGGTTTGTGACACTGTAGAGGAGATAGAGATTAAGACCATCCCCAAGAAAAAGAAATGCAAAAAAAGCAAAATGGCTGTCTGAGGAGGCCTTACAAATAGCTGAGAAAAGAGAAGTGAAAAGCAAAGGAGAAAAGGAAAGATATACCCATTTGAATGCAGAGTTCCAAAGAATAGCAAGAAGAGGTAAGAAAGCCTTCTTCAGGACTGGAAAAGGTCAGTTTTCATTCCAATCCCAAAAGGCAATGCCAAAAAATGCTCAAACTACCACACAATTGCACTCATCTCACACACTAGCAAATTAATGCTCAAAATTCTCCAAGCCAGTCTTCAACAGTTCGTGAACCATGAACTTCCAGAAGGTCAAGCTGCTTTTAGAAAAGGCAGGGGAACCAGAGATCAAATTGCCAACATCCACTGGAACATGGAAAAAGCAAGAGAGTTCCAGAAAAACATCTATTTCTGCTTTATTGACTATGCCAAAGTCTTTGACTGTGTGGATCACCACAAACTGTGGAAAATTCTTAGAGACAGGAATACCAGACCATCTGACCTGCCTCTTGAGAAATCTGTATGCAGGTCAGGAAGCAACAGTTAGAATTTGATATGGAACAACAGACTGGTTCCAAATAGGAAAAGGAGTACGTCAAGGCTGTATACTGTCACCCTGCTTATTTAACTTATATGCAGAGTACATTATGAGAAAACGCTGGGCTGGATGAAGCACAAGCTGGAATCAAGATTGTTGGGAGAAACATCAATAACCTCAGATATGCAGATGACACCACCCTTATGGCCTCTTGATGAAAGTGAAAGAGGAGAGTGAAAAAGTTGGCTTAAAGCTCAACATTCAGAAAACTAGGATCACAGCATCTGGTCCCATCACTTCATGGCAAATAAATGGGGAAACAATGAAAATAGTGTCAGACTTTATTTTGGGGGCTCCAAAATCACTGCAGATGGTGACTGCAGCCATGAAATTAAAGATGCTTACTCCTTGGAAGAAAAGTTATGACCACCCTAGAAATCATATTAAAAAGCAGAGACATTCATTACTTTGTCAACAAAGGTCCATCTAGTCAAGGCTATGGTTTTTCCAGTAGTCATGTATGGATGTGAGAGTTGGACTATAAAGAAAGCTGAGCACCGAAGAATTGATGCTTTTGAACTGTGGTGTTGGAGAAGGCTCTTGAGAGTCCCTTGGACTGCAAGGAGATCCAACCAGTCCATCCTAAAGGAAATCAGTCCTGAATATTCATTGGAAGGACTGATGTTGAAGGTGAAACTCCAATACTTTGGCCACCTGATGCGAAGAAATGACTCATTTGAAAAGACCCTAATGCTGGGAAAGATTGAGAGTAGGAAGAGAAGGGGATGACAGAGGATGAGATGGTCGATAGCATCACCGACTCAATGGACATGAGTTTGGGTAGGCTCCGGGAGTTGGTGTTGGACAGGGATGCCTGGCATGCTGCGGTTCACAGGGTCGCAGAGAGTCAGACACAACTGAGCGACTGAAGTGGACTGATTCAGCACAGGAACTATATGACATATCTTGTAATAACCTATAATGGAAAAGAGTAAAAGTAGATGTATATATATATATATATATATATATATATATAAAGTAGATTTTATAGTCAAGATTGTTGGGAGAAATATCAATAACCTCAGATATGCAGACAATACCACCCTTATGGCAGAAAGTGAAGAGGAGCTAAAAAGCCTCTTGATGAAAGTGAAAGAAGAGAGTGAAAAAGTTGGCTTAAAGCTCAACATTCAGAAAATGAAGATCATGGCATCCAGTCACTTCATGGGAAATAGATGCGGAAACAGTATCCGACTTTATTTTGGGGGCTCCAAAATCACTGCAGATGGTGACTGCTGCCATGAAATTAGAAGACACTTACTCCTTGGAAGAAAAGTTATGACCAACCTAGATAGTATATTCAAAAGCAGACATTACTTTGCCAACAAAGATCCATCTAGTCAAGGCTATGGTTTTTCCTGTGGTCATGTATGGATGTGAGAGTTGGACTGTGAAGAAGGCTGAGCGGCAAAGAATTGATGCTTCTGAACTGTGGTGTTGGAGAAGACTCTTGAGAGTCCTTTGGACTGCAAGGACATCCAACCTGTCCATTCTGAAGATCAATCCTGGTATTTCTTTGGAAGGAATGAAGCTAAAGCTGAAACTCCAGTACTTTGGCCACCTGATGCAAAGAGTTGCGTCATTTGGGAAAGACTCTGATGCTGGGAGGGATTGGGTGCAGGAGGAGAAGGGGACGACAGAGGATGAGGTGGCCGGATGGCATCCCTGACTCGATGGACGTGAGTCTGAGTGAACTCTGAGAGGTGGTAATGAACAGGGAGTCCTGGTGTGCTGCGATTCATGGGGTCGCAAAGAGTCGGACACGACTGAGCGACTGAACTGAACTGATATATATAAAAAACTGAATCACTCCTGTACACCTAAAATGGACACAACATTATAAATGAACTACGTGCATGATAAGTCACTTCAGTTGTGTCTGACTCTGTGCGACCCTAAGGACTGCAAAAGACTGCCAAGTTCCTGTCCATAGAATTCTCCAGGCAAGAACACTGGAGTAGGTTGCCACACCCTCCTTCAGGGGATCTTCCCAACTCAACTACATTTGAATTAAAAAATAAAAAGGCAAGCTACCAGACCATGAGTGGTAGCATTACAGCCACATGTAGCAATATGCACAGGAGGAAAAGGCATTTAAACAATGGTTGCTTTCCTGAACGATGAGATTATAGTGGATTTCATCCTCATTTGCATACATTCCTGTGATTTCTATAATACGTACATGCCTGATGAAGTATTGAGATGTTGTTGTTCAGTCACTTAGTCACATTCAACTCTTTGTGACCCCATGGACTGCAGCATGCCTGGCTTCCCTGTCCTTCACCATCTCCTGAAGTTTGCTCAAACTCATGTCCATTGAGACAGTGATGCCATCCAACCATCTCATTCTCTGTCATCCCCTTTGCCTCCTGTCTTCAATCTTTCCCAGCAGCAGAGTCTTTTCCAATGAGTTAGCACTTTGCAACAGGTGGCCAAACTGTTAGAGCTTCATCTTCAGCATCAGTCTTCCAGTAAACATTCAATGTTGATTTCCTTTAGGACTGACTGGTTTGGTTTGCTGTCCAAGGGACTCTCAAGAGTCTTCTCCAACACCACAGTTCAAAAGCATCAATTCTTCAGCACTCACCCTTTTTTACTGTCCAGCTCTCACATCCGTACATGACTATTGGAAAAACCATAGCTGTGACTATTCGAACATTTGTCGGCAGAGTATGCATGCATGCATGCTAAGTCGCTCCGGTCGTGTCCAACTCTTTGCAACCGTGGACTGTAGCCCTCCAGGCTCCTCTGTCCACGGGATTCTCCAGGAAAGAATATTGGAGTAGGTTGCTATTTCCTTCTCCATGTCAGCAAAGTAATGTCCCCGCTTTTTAATATGCTGTCTAGCTTTGTCACTGATTTTCTTCCACGGAACGTCTTTTAATTTCATGGCTGCAGTCACCATCCATAGTGATTTTGGAGCCCAAGGAAATAAAGTCTGCTACTGTTTCCATTGTTTCTCCATCTACATGAAGTGACGGGACCAGATGCCATGATCTTAGTTTTTAGAAGTTGAGTTTTAAGCCAGCTTTTCCACTCTCCTCTTTCACTTTCATCAAGAGGCTCTTTAATTTCTCTTCGCTTTCTGCCATAAGGGTGGTGTCATCTATACATATGAGGTTACTGATATTTCTCCCAGCCATCTTGATTCCAACTTGTGGTTCATCCAGCCTGACATTTCGCATGATGTACTCTGCATAGAAGTTAAATAAGCAGGGTGATAATATACAGCCTTGACATACTCCTTTCCTGATTTTGAACCAGTCAGTTGTTCCATGCTCAGTTCTAACTGTTGCTTCTTGACCTGCATACAGGTTTCACAGAACGCAAGTAAGGTGGTCTGGTATTCCCATCTCTTTAAGAATTCTTCACAGTTTGTTGTGATCTACATAGTCAAAGGCTTTAGCATAGTCAATGAAGCAGAAGTAGAGGTTTTTCTGAAATTCTCTTTTTCTATGATTCAGCCCATGCTGGCAATTTAATCTGTTTCCTCTGCATCTTCTAAATCCAGCTAGTACATCCAGAAGTTCTTGGTTCACATACTGGTGAAACCTAGTCTGAGAAAGAAAAGTGAAAGGCAAAGGAGAAAAAGAAAGACAAACTCTTAAGAATTCAGTTCCAGAGACTAGCAATGAGCATATTGAGAAGATCTTAAATGGATTTTGAGAAAACAGGACTTCAATAGGCAGAGATGGAAAGAGGGGTGACAGAAAACAAGCATATTTCCTATGGCTGGAAATATCAAGAGGCAAGATGCATGTCACAGAGGCCCCAAGCAGAAAGGGGGTTGGTTAAGAGACAGAGTCATAAAGGTCCAAATTTAAGAGATCTGAAAAGAGGGTCAGAATTTTTTTTCTTCCCTTCTGTAACTCACAGAGTAGTTTCAGAGCTGTTCAAAGGTCAGGAGGACTAGAAGAGGCTGAGAGTCAATCCTGAAGGAAGGTAACTCAATTAGAAGGATTTACAACTAGTTCAGGCATCTGAACTATCTTAAATATGCAAAAGCAATAGATAAGGAATGCAGGTATTATCTGATGTGAACATCTGGTCTGGACTAGATGAGGGAGCTAAGACACACGGACTAATGGATTCCCAACTGGAGCAGAGCAGACAGGAGCAGGAAGGTCCATGTCTAAAAGGAGAAAATTAGATGTGAGACAAAGCAAGTTTGTGCTGTCTGAGGTATACATATACCTAGGGATTTCCTGCAGATCACTAAACTCACAGGACTGGCAGGACAGAGACTGTGGGTAAAGGCTTTGAGAGCCGCCCACTGAGGGATTCAGGTCAGAAACACACATCCTCTCAAAGTCAGAGACCCACGAGCAGAAAATGCTGCCAGTAAATCTCAAATCGCAAGGGCTCTTTCCAAAATGCAGCCAAGTCTTCACAGAAAAGTCCCAGGCTGATCCTGGGGTGACTCTAATACAAAAGAGCTGCTGCCAAAGAGCAACAAATTCAAAGGACATCTGTTCACGGGTCTTGCCATGCCAGCAGCAGGTGCTCATGAGCACTGCTTCCTGGCAGGCGTAGGCTGCTGCCCGGGAGGAGAATCAGGGAGGCAGGAGGGAGGTGTTCACAGTGCTACACCATCACCTTTCAGTTCTGAGACATGCACACACTGTCTAGTCAAAATAACATAAAGTTTAACCTTCCTTAAAAGGTCACTCTAAATAAATAATAAAAGGTCACTCAACTGAGTGGGCCCTATGCCATCCCCACTGCTGAAGCAAACTTGAGCAGAAGAACAAAGACCAGGCAGTGGCAGGGTGAACTGCCTAATGCGGGCCAGGTCCGCCCTGGCTGGTGCCGCATCACTTCAACCAGGCAACTACTCCACAGCAAGGCTTGGAAGGCAGGAACTCAACCCAACCCCAGGAACAAATCAGTATTCCTCAAAGGAGAGGCTGGCAAAATTAACAGTCAAGAGTCTCTTTTCCAAACCAGACACAGTCTGCTAGGTGAAAAGCTGTGCTTTATATTACCCCCACAGCCTCCAGCACCAGGCAGGAAGGCTGGGGAGACTGGCACAGCACAGGGAGCACATTAAAAACTTTGTGTGCAGGAGAGCTACTTGGCAAGCCCTCTGCAACACTAACAAGTTGAATACACTCCGTCTATGTGGATCTTAGAAAAGACAGCAGAGTGCACAAATCAGAAAGAATGATGCACTACTTTTTTCAAACAGTTTAAAGGGTGATTATGTGCACTGTGAAATTAGGAGAGTCATTTCAAAAGCTTCCCAGATACATTCAAAATTATGATTTCTTGAAATCAGTAGAGAAAGAATGGATTATTTGGAGCCAAAAGTGATATAAAATCCTGGACGTTTTCCCCATGAGCACAGACACCAGCCCTTTCTCAGAGCTAGTGAGACTGCATACAGCAGACCTTGGGTTCAGTGAACATTCTAAAACTGAATGACATTGTTTCAGGACAAATAGTTCGAATACTAAGAGCCATCAATCAGAAAGCATTTATTCTGAGTAGCTTCCCATGAAGCTCAGAGTGAGAAGCTGACAACTTGCTAGGAGTTCTCTTCAAGGATACCCGAGTGGCTGCTCCCAGGGGTGAACTTAAAATATATAAATCACCACTTTTCCAATAACCAGGAAAATAGGACCTAATCAACTTTTTCTACCAAAAAAAAAAAAAAAGCTTTTCTCAGAGTTTCATCGTTCACTCAGGAACACACACACACGTTTATATACATACATATATATATATATATATATATATATATATTTGACATTTTGAAGATTTTGCTATTTTCGTGAAAAAATAGGAGATATCTGGGCTTTTTTTTTTAAATCAGTCAACCAACTCAGAAACTTTTAAAGTCTGTAAATTAAGTCTGTATCCTAAAAGGCAACATTATGCAACATAATGAGTAAAGAGGAATCAGAAAACCTTCATACTATTAACAACTCTGCATCTAACCAGCTGTGTGACATTGAGCAAGTAACAAGCTCTCTGGGCTACTCTGCTATAAAATAACTAGCCCTAAAATCCCTACTAGTTCTAACATCTGATAAGAGCAATTTAATATTTTTTAAAATGTTAAAGGCTAATGAAATATCACATAAATTTACACAAAACATTTTAAACAAAAATTTTTTGAAAAAAACTAATTTTAAGCAGCCATAAGTTGGAAAATAACTGAGTTTCTAAAATAAAATTATACTGTTTGATCAGCAACTAAAAATACTGGGTCATATGACAAACTAATCTTTCATCTTCTCTTTCTATTTAAGTCTGGGAGCCATAGTTAAGGTTTACTGATTATTCAAAACCTAAATTATTTCTCAATGTAAAAAAAAAGATTGAAATAAAGCATTTCTCCTGCATCTGAAATAGTCAGAGCTCTGAAAATAAGATTTTATTATTTCAGTAGTTCACTTTTAAAGTCTAACAGAAAACTAAGTTTAATTATTTACCACTATTCTAAAATATGCTATGAAAGTGAAAGTCTTTCAATCATGTCCAACTCTTTGCAACCCCATGGACTAAATAGTTCATGAAATTCTCCAGGCCACAATACTGGAATGGGTAGCCTTTCCCTTCTCCAGGAGATATTCCCAACCCAGGGATCGAACCCAGGTCTCCCAAATTGCAGGCAGATTCTTTACCAGCTGAGCCATGAGGGAGATCTGAAAAAGCTATTAGGGAAAGACAATTGCATGTAGCAATATTTCTTCTACAGCTGAAGTTTGATTCTGAGCACTGAAAAATTCTGTAAAAAATGAACTGAAAAGGTGGGTCATAGAAGGCCAAGCTCTGTCTATAAAATTTTCTTTAAAAGGTGATAAATAGGAAAAGACTACTCTGAACACTTATAACTTGAAGATTTAATCATCTTCCAAGAGTAGAAGGTGCATATTAGTTTTTTTCCTGTAAAACTACATTTCAACCAAAAACAATAGCTTACCACAATACAATGTGACAATTTCTGCTCTACATATGTAACATGCATACTCATTTAATTCACATGAATATCCTCTGAAGCACATGCTACTTTTTTATCACCCCTCATTTTAGAGATGGACAAGCTGAGGCTTTTATGCAAGTTAAGTGATTTGTTCAAAGTTACACAGCTGGTATGGAGTAGGAAAATGGCAACCCACTCCAGTATTCTTGCCTGGAAAATTCCATGGACAGAGGAGCCTCGCAGGCTACAGTCCATGGGGTGGCAAAAGTTGGACATGTCCAAGTGACATGGACTGACATCACACACACACACACACACACACACACACACACACACACACACACACACACACACACACACACACACACACAGCTGGTAAGTGGCACTGTCCAGGCTGATGACAGCTCTAGCTGTTACGCCCCTGCTCTTAAAACCATCTTCAGCTAAAATCTAAACTCCCCTTTCTAAATGATGCCTTTATTTCATCTTTATACTGGTTTCATTGATCTAGAAAGAAAGCCTTGAATGAGTCAAGCTCTAGTTTAAACAGCACTCTAGCACCTAAGGACAGTAGAAAAGGACTCTACATCCTTCCTTCTAACCTCCAAAACAAAGTCTCCTGAAATGCCAACCCAATCATAAATTTTAAGATGCCAATGTTTTGGCCCAAGTTGCATTCTCTCCTTTCCTAAGCTCCAATGGAAAAACATGGAACAATGAAAGGAAGATAATTTCCAAACCTTAAACTCCAAGTTTCTTGGTTTGGCAACAATAGTGTGCTTTGGGACTTTAAAATTATAAGCACGGTTCCCAGAGGAAAAATTTCCTTTATTAGCAACTGGCTTGACAATTCGATTCTAGGATGCTAAATATAATACATTCTGACGTTTATAATAATAAGCACATTCCCAGATTATTTTGAAATGACTGTTTATTTAAAGTTTGTCATACCAGTTAGGCAACTATAGCACTTTTTCCTAAATCTTTTAAATTTGTTTCAGTTCTTTTAATGAATTGGCCTAACACTGTTTTCTGAATTCTACTATGAAATAAGAAAGCTGGAATTTTACCATTTATTTCCCTAAAAGATACTCTTGTTTTACTATTTTGATTTTCTTAAATTTTAACCCAAGAATATCAGCAAAGTCAGAAACATGGAAGTAAGTTTTACAAACTATGAAATAAAATAAACCTAATACTTTATGTACATTCATGTGATGGCTCAGATGGCAGTGAATCCACCTGCAAGGCAGAGACCTTGGTTTGATTCCTGGGTTTGGAAGATCCCCTGGAGGAGGGCATGGCAACCCACTCCAAGTATTCTTGCCTGCAGAATCCCATGGATAGTAGAGTCTGGCAGGCTACAGTCCATGGGGTTGCAAAGAGTCAGACATGACTGAGTGACTAAGCACAGCATACATTCATCAAAGACAAAGTATTTCACAGTTTTTAAAAGGAATCTTTATTATTAAAAATCCCATGCATGGTAATCCAGAAATATTGGCAACCGTGCAACTGCCTTGTTCTGAGCTAATGGACTAAGTGTTTGTGGAGCAACAAGCATTCAGTAAACCTCAAATGGATCCAAGCAGTTGGATGAGGAGGGTAGAAATTTTGTTTTACCTCATAACCCCATGGTTTTGGGGGTATGTGGGTTTGCCTGTTTTTACCATTAAGTCTAATTCTTACAAGCAGCTTTTTTAACATACAGCCCACTAGGTATCACGCTTTCTTTTTTGACTGCTCTTTTCACACCTAAAACCACAAAGTCCCATTAACATCAAGACTGATCTCTCACCCTATACAGGGCTATACAGCCTCAAAACATCTGGTAATTTCCCAACAGGCAAATGCATGGTGACAACAGAGCTCTTCCAGGCCAAACTAAGGTATTTAATGGGAAGATTAGACAATTCAAAGTACCTTGTCTCTGTAAGCGACTCCTCAAATTGCAACCAAACTTTTCTCCAAAACATATTCTAGAAATCAAATTCCATCATCTTTCACCATTCTAGTATAACTGCTGTTGACACCCTGATACCAAATCTTGGCTTTCTTCCTTCCTGATATCTCCCTAACGTTCCTTTCCTCCAGTTTTCTAAAATGAAAAGCTACATAAATGGGTATAGAGGGCCTGGTGTAGAGTGAATAGGGATTGGTGGGAGCAGCGGTTCCTCAGTTTCAGCCAAACATTAATCAATGGGAATATGATGGCAGATCTTCCAATGATCCAAAACAGGCAATAAACTCAAGTGGCAGGGAGAAATATTCTGGTTTTTAAAGCAACACAGGGACCAAAGAAAACAACTGCAGGTCACCAGCTGGCAACCCGCGAGTCAGACACTCTCTTTCATGCTGGTCCAGGCTCCCTCAGTCCAGTTTACACATCACTGTCATCAATCCACCAAATAACACTGCTTCTGACCACGACAAACTCCAGGCTTGAAATACTACCACGAAGTTTGTGCTGTCATTTAGCGTCCACAGTAACAAGGCCACTCCTCACCTTCCCTACACAGACTTTCACTTCAACCAAAGAAGTCTGCTCACCTCATCCCTCACCCCCGCAAGATGGCCTCTGTTCTACCCTCCTCTACCCCAACAAAGCCCACATCTGAAGCAGGAAACAAGTCCATCTTTGGAAAATATACCTTTCAACACCTAATGACTGCGTGACTTCTCTGCTTAAAGAGAACAGATTTAACTTTCAAGAAGGGGTTTAATAGCCGGCAAATCTCATGGCCTTGTCTTGATACACCTTCACCCCTCAACAAATAACGGGAGATCGGAGAGGCTAAGTCACGCTCTGAGGAATCTTTGCGGGGTCTCGACGTCTTCACACCCAGGAACGCCTGGGGAGGTGGACTAGAATGGAACCCCCCCGCCCCCCGCGCCCCCAATCAGCCCAGCGAGGCAGGCGGACGTGCTTGGCAACCTCCCGCGCTTTCCTTCCTGCGCCGCGGAGATAGCAACCCCAACCGGACCCCACAGCCGTGTCCCCGGACCTCGACCTGCTGAACCCTGCCGCGAGCTCCGCAGGACCCCGCACCCAAGGACCCTCCGCCCTACTGAGGCCCGATGCTGCCGGCGGCCGCGCCAGAGTCAAAGGCGAGACGACCCCTCTCTGCGCGCCCCCCACGGACTTATGGGGGACGCCGCTTCCGCGGCCGCGCCCACCCGGTGCCGCCGCTACCTTGTCCTCGGGCGGAGCTTCCGGCTCGCGGGCCACCCTCTGCCTCAGCTCCGTCATGCTGGAGACACCAGCGCTTAGTCGCCGCTCCCGCGTAGCGCAGACGCCGGGGCCGGCGCGCGGACTCTGCTCGGCCAGCCCCGAGTCGCCAAAGCAGCGCGCAGCTACGCAGCGCCTCGCTAGCCCCACCGCAACCCAGCCGCCAGCCCTGGAACTCGGCCCCGCCCGGCTCAGCCGCCGCCCTTTCACCCGGGCGGAGCTTGACCAGCCTTCTCCAGCCTCTGCCTGCTTGCTCCTTTTCTGGTAAAGGCCCGGAGGGAGGGCGCAGGCGCACCACCGCCATCACGGCCCGGGAGATCCACCAATGGCGCGAACCCGTTAGGGAGGCGGGGCGAAGGCGGGGCAAGTGAAACAGTGGAGGGGCGTGCGTTATTAGATAGTAGCATGAGGGGGCGGGAAAAGTCGTGCGTTTCGGAAGGAGACTCAGTTCAGTCGCTTAATCGTGTCCGACTCTTTGCGACCCCATGAATCGCAGCACGCCAGGCCTCCTTGTCCATCACCATCTCCCGGAGTTCACTCAGACTCAAGTTCATCGCATCAGTGATGCCATCCAGCCACCTCATCCTCTGTCGTCCCCTTCTCCTCCTGCCCCCAATCCCTCCCAGCATCAGAGTCTTTATGGGAACTCGAGCACTGGCTCCCAGAGGTTAACAACTTGCTGGGGATAATGGCAACCCACTCCAGTATTCTTGCCTGGAAAATCCCATGGATTTAGGAGCCTGGTAGGCTACAATCCATGGGGTCGCAAAGAGTCGGACACGACTGAACGACTTCACTTTCTTTCACTTTACCCAGTCTCCAGCCTGCCTAGTCAGTACTTTCCCTCATTAGAACATAAATCAGTTTGCCACCAACGCCCGCTCTATCATACTCCCGGCCTTAAATTCATTAATATCTGTGTTACTCAGCATTGCTTTCAGCAGTTCCTGTTCCCTGCCTTGTAAGTGATGTAAAACAGGTATAAAGTGGGGCCCCTTCCCTTAGCATCTTGTACTTTAACAAGGAGAAGTTTGCACGCTATAGGAGATGGAATTTTGTGTTAACAATTTTGACCTGAACTGTGAGGTTTGGGGAAAATAGAATTCTGAACAGGATGTTTTATTTTCTTGATTTCTGTGAAACTAGATCCCCAAATGCCTGTAACACTGCTTACAGTCTACAGAACAGTAAACGTGAGATCCGTGTTAAGTCGCTTCAGTCCTATCCAACTCTTTGCGACCCAATGGACTGTAGCCCGCCAGGCTCCTCTGTCCACGGGATTCTCCAAACAGGAACACTGGAGTGGGTTGCCATGCCCTCCTCCAGTGGATCTTCCTGACCCAGGGATAGAACCCATGTCTCCCTCCTGCATTGCAGGCAGATTCTTTACCGATGAGCCACCAGGAAAGCTCAAAATAGGTGTGGAGGATCAATGAATTCAGGGTATACTTTGTTCTCTATTAACAACATTGCACAAATACTTGGTTTTGTTTTTTGAGAGAAACAGACCACTCCATTCAGGCCATTATTTAGAGAAAGCTTTGCTTTTGCGTTTTATTTTGTCTTAATCTTATTTATAAAAGTAAACATGCTGATTGTAATTTTTAAACTCTTTTATTAATCTGTTGGGGACCGTGTGACCACTACTTTGGCTGTTAGTGATCACCTCTTGAACTGAAGACTAAGACACTTCTTGGATAAATTCTACAAGGTTTATTAGCTATAAGATGTAAAGGATGTCAACAGAGAGACCCACAAGTTCATCCTTTAAGACAAGTGGAAGTGTTAGTAACTAGATTCTCACCTTTGGGAAACATGTGAAAGGTCAGATCCAAGTAAACATTACATCAGTCCTCCTGGAAGCTCAGCTGTTTGCTTTGAAACAGCCTAACTGGAGAACTAGTGCACACAGTTTCAGAATGCAAACCATTTTTTCATACATTTACTAAGACTGGACCTTAGACACTGAAAGCCAGAGACCTTTGCTTTTTGTTTAGATACATTGAATTGGGTTTCTCTATTGTGGAAACTTCAAATATATTAACAAACACAAGTTTTTAGGCATATGGAAGTTTTAAAACTTACATAGTCATTCCTTCTGTTTTTGGGGTGTTTTTTCTTTTGTGTTTAGAAGTCCACAGCAAGATCTCTTAAATATTTACCAATATATTTTTCCATTTCTTGAGTTTACACATATTTGAATTTTAATTAATGTCAAATTTATTTCAGTAAACAATTAGGAAGAGTCTATAGCTTTATTCTTTCCTCAGTTCAGTTCAGTCGCTCAGTTGTGTCCGGCTCTTTGCAACCACATGAATCGCAGCATGTAGGCCTCCCTGTCCATCACCAACTTCCAGAGTCCACTCAAACTCATGTCCATCGAGTCAGTGATGCCATCCAGCCATCTCATCCTCTGTCGTCCCCTTCTCCAGCCCCCAAACCTTCCCAGCATCCTAGAAGTTTAATGAATTTTTTATCATAATTTAATTCATTTTTCTGTTTGGAATAGCACCTTTACTAGATGTTTAAGTAATCCTCTTAAAATAGAAGTCTCATGTCAAAGCTTCCTTTGATAACTTTTTCACTTATAGGCTTCCAAAGTGCTAAAGGATCTCAGCCCTGCCTCTTTTTGCAACTTCTCTCCCCTTTGTTCAGTGTGTTCCAGACATATCAGTCTTTGAGTTCTATTATGTCAATTATTGTTGTTCAGTCCCTAAGTCATGTCCAAATCTTTGCGACCCCATGAACCACAGTCCAGCAGGATCCTCTGTGGGCTTTTACACAGAAACTTTTCTATGAGATTTTTCCTGGCAAGAATACTGGAGTGGGTGCCATTTCCTTCTCCAGGGGATCTTCCCAGACCAGGGATCAAACTCGTATCTCCTGCACTGGCAGGCTGATTCTTTACCACTGAGCCACTAGGGAAGCCTATATGTCAATTACATCTCAATAAAACTGGAGGAAAACATTTATTAAAAAGCTTTGAATTTTTTCAAATTTACTTACTTATTTTTGGCTGCACTGGGTCTTCGTTGCTTTTCTTGGGCTTTCTCTAGTTGCAGCAAGCAGGGGCCACTGTCCATTGCAGGGCATAGGCTTTTCATTGTGGTGGCTTCTCTTGCAGTGTACAGGCTTTTCAATGTGGTGGCTTCCCTTATTGCCCAGCACAGGCTCTAGGCGCTCAGGCTCAGTGGTTGCAGCTCGTGGGCTCTACAGTGTGGGCCCAGTAGTGTGGCACATGGGCTTAGTTGCTCATGGCACATGGAATCTTCCTTCCTGAACCACAGATCAAACCTGAGTCCCCTGTATTGGCAGGCGAATTCTTATCCACTGTGCCACTAGGGAAGTCCAAAAAGCTTTGAATTTTAAAACAAATTACTATCTGAACACCTTCTAAGCATGCTATCCTTTTAAACATGTTATTTTTTCAGCCAAGAATACTCTTTCTCCCACTCTCCAAACAGCTAGTTTCTCTGGTAAAATGCTAACTACTCAGAAAGGCCATATCTGACCACAGTTCATAGCCATTCTTAAATCATGAGTGGAGTTTAATTGCCATTTAAAGTACCTTCAAATTAATAACACTTTGATTTGTCATTAAACCAAAATGCTCTTATGTAAGCAGAAAGCACAGAAACAGAGTAACAGAGTATACATGTTATTAGTGAAGCAAATATTTCTCACTGGAAGAATAAAATGCATTCCACATTTTGCAAAGGAACTCAGACACCAAAATGACCTAGAAAGGAAAATACCCACGAAAGATGAAACTGTTGTGTTTTGATATAAAAATACATGCAAAAGGGTAGTTGATCATACATAATGGAAGTTAATGCTAGCATCAAAATTCACAAATGCATGGCTGAGTCTTGGAATAAATTCCAGAAACAACAGAGTAGCACTCTTTTTAAAATAATTTTATTTTTGGCTGTGCCAGATCTTTGTCACTTTGTGCAAGCTTTCTCTAGGTGCGGCTAGTAGGGGCTACTCTTGGTTTCAGTTTAAGTGCACTGGCTTCTCATTGTGATAGCTTCTCTTGTTTTGGACCATGGGCTATAGGGCAGTCAGGCTTCAGTAGTTGTAGTTCCCTGGCTCTAGAGCACAGGCTCAAGAGTTGTAGTGTATAGACCCTGTTCCAAGGCATGAGAGGTCCTACACCAGTAGGTGACTCTGCATCACTGAGCCACCAGAGAAGCCCAGTATCACTCTTTAAGAATGCTGCATCATTCACAGCCTTGACAACAGTGATATATGGAAAAAACAGCAGTTATCAGCAACTGACTGAGAAACTGAATGTTAAGACATATTACGAGTGCTTTTATATATGTGTGTGCTTTTACATATATATTATAGGATAGTTGCATATTTTATTTTCTTGTGTTACATAAAATAATGGAGCATCTTACAATTGAAGGTATTTTAAAGTCAATTAAAGACACATCTAATAGAAATACTAGAGGGAGAGCACTGAGTAGGGAAAGGGAATTTTTGAAACCATAATGGTTGACAATATTCTAGATTTGATGAAATGCATCAATCTTTTGACCGAGGAATACAAAAATTCCATGAACAGGATAAATAAAACCAAATCCACACCATACATGGTAGAAAGACTAAAAAATTCTACAGACCAAGATAAAACATTAGAAGTAACTAAAAAGAAATGCTGTAAACAAAGGAAAAAGAAAGGGAGAATATTTATAATAGGGAGATGATTAATATATGAAATGCTTTTAATCAATAAAAAGTTTAATAGAAAAAATATAAACATGCAATGGTCAAGAACTGTATGAAAGATATTCAATTTGCACCAGTCTTTTAATATGCAAATTGAAATTTCCACACAAACGAGCACAGATTTAAAAATTAGATTGCCAGTAACTACAGTTAGAAAAATTAGGGGCAAGGAGCATGCTCATAGTCTTGGCTGGAATGTAAATTACAATCTTTTGGAAGTCAACTTAGTTAACATTTATCAAAAATTTAATGCGTATGCTCCTCTATCCAGCAATACTACTTCAAGGAGTTGCCCGAATTACAAGAGATTGGCAATTAGGTTAGGTTACATTTGTAGGATATGATGCCATCTTTTTAAGAGGTGCTGATAAAACATGAACCTGGTATAAAATTAAACATACTTTAGTAAGCACTTTGCTGAATTCTTTATGGCATGAACTCATTTTTGTTTTTAAAAGATATATACTTAAAGAGGAAAAAAAACTTAGAAAGTTACATACAATAAATGATATCAATTTGTGTGTGGGTGGCGGAGGAGCTTTAAGAGCTGGTGGTAGGGAGATAACTGTTTTGTTGGTTTTTTAAATCATAACTGTACCTCCCTTAAAGCAGCTAAAGAAAAGGTGACTTTTCTTCCTAAAGAGTCAGACAAACCAATGCGACTGAGCACACAGCCTGGATTTACGTTTCACTCACGGCTGTAAATTTTCTACCCCTCAAGCGGGAGGCTGATGAGGCACCACAGCGTCGCAGCTCATCGACCATTCCCGCCCAGTCTAGGACTGATTTTCACACTCACAAGGACTCCTCTAACGGGTGCCGGAACATGACAAAACGGCCAAGACTCCAGCGCACGCCTATCTGCTGGGCCCCCGAAGCGCGGCGCTCCTGCCCCGCCCCCATACCCGCATCCTCCAATGGATGTTCGGGGTGGGGCGGCTTTCGTGCAGTGCAGGGACAGGATTGGCTTTACAGTCTCTCCGCCCAGGCAGCGGGGGAGGGCAGCGTGATGACGTATCAACAAGGGGGAGCGGAGGCGTACCGCGCGCTAGCAGACGCGGCAGTATTAAACGGCTGCGGGCGCGGCTAGCTGTTAGAGGCTTCCTTCGTCTCAGGCGTTCGTAGTCGTGTTTCGCCTCTCGCTCTCATCCTCTGAAGCCTAAGCCGGCTACACATTCCTCACTCCTTCTACCTGTAGCCGTGTCATTGCGACTCCGCCACCATGTTCGAGGCGCGCCTGGTCCAGGGCTCCATCTTGAAGAAAGTGCTGGAGGCGCTTAAGGATCTCATCAACGAGGCCTGCTGGGACATCAGCTCAAGTGGCGTGAACCTGCAGAGCATGGACTCGTCTCATGTCTCCTTGGTGCAGCTAACCCTTCGCTCCGAGGGCTTCGACACTTACCGCTGCGACCGTAACTTGGCCATGGGCGTGAACCTCACCAGGTGAGCTCCAAAGCCTCGGACATCCGGGCCATGGTCCACTCCTACCTCTGGCTCTTGGCGCGAGCTCCTACGAGCCGGGCCCTCATTGGCTGGCGTGGGCCATCTGCGTCTTCTCATTGGCCTGCTGCGGAGTTGGGGAGCGGGTGGCGGGACTCGGCAGAGCGCGCGGTTTGCAAAGCCCGCGCTGACTGCAGCGCGAACAGCGAACCGGCTGTTTTCCGCGCCAAAGTCACAAAGCATGTGGTGGCGGGAAAATGATGGACTTCGCGGTGCCAGGAAAAGACTCTTGCAGAACGCTTTAGTCATTAAGTGCAGGCGACTTGGATGAGAAACCTTGGTCCTGGTTGACTTAAAGTGCTTTATAGTGTATCCTAGTTCTGTCACACTATCTAGGGACCAGAGTATTTCTTTTATTACTGCAAAGTTGCAGTGAGCACCCTAAAATCCTGGACTTGAAAATTTTCTCCAGGACAGTGGCGTTCAGCTTTTGAACTACACATGTTTAAATCTTAAAGCTTATGATAAATACCCATAGTACATGCAGTGTACTTTAATAGGTTTATTAGGTCATTTTAAAAGATAGTTGGCCCGATAATTTACTTCACCCACTCGAAATTCATAAAATGTCTTTTTTTATATCCAGAAGTGAAATTGCTTTTGGTACGTTATGGGCCTTCTTGGTATAAATACTGCCAGATTGCATTCCATTCCAAAGTGTCTGGACCGGCTTGCATATCCCCCGTGCAGTACGTTTTCCTAACTCACCAGTCTGACAGATGGCGTACTGGGTAAGGGTTTCCCTGGTGGCTCACTGGTAAAGCATCACTTTGCCAATGCAGGAGATGAGGGTTCGATCCCTGGGTGGAGAAGATCCCCTGGAGAAAGAAATGGCAATCCACTCCAGTATTCTTGCCTGGGAAATCTCATGGACAGAGAGGACCCTAATAGGCTGCAGACCAGGAGACACCACTTAGGGTCTAAACAACTGCAACTAATGGTTAAAAGTGGTAACTCCTGATTTTAATTCCATTAGAAAACTAACGATCTTGAGAAGATGGTGTTGATTTAAAACCCTTTGTCTTCTCTGTTCTAGCATGTCCAAAATACTAAAATGTGCAGGCAATGAGGACATCATTACCTTAAGGGCTGAAGATAACGCGGACACCTTGGCACTAGTATTTGAAGCTCCAAGTAAGTCCACCCTTCCACTGAGTTATGGCAGGGGAAACTAAAATGCAGTGTCAGTATTTCCCAAGTCTGATGATTGTAAAATATACCTCTTAGTTGTAAACTTACATGTTTGTTGCTTTCTTTTGATAGATCAGGAAAAGGTTTCAGACTATGAAATGAAGTTAATGGATTTAGATGTTGAACAGCTTGGAATTCCAGTGAGTATCAGAAGTTTCTGATTGAGCATGCAGTACACGGTCATGATAGTTACATAACATATAATTTAAAGCCTACTTCCTAATAGAACTTCTCTATACATCTGCTCATGTATATTCCAGAGTAGGGTATTTAGACTGACATATTTGTCATTTTATTAAATTATGGTGTTCTACAGTGGCTCATTGGTTTGAATTCATTGCTGCCAAGGACATATTTGCATTAACCTCTGCATCTTTTTAAAAATTATTATTCCTAGAGTGCTTGATTTTAAAGCTATTTTAGCAGAAATTCATTATGGTTAGGTTTTATCAACATCAAAAGAAGATGTGTTCAGATGTTTACAATGCCTAACATGCTCTTGTTTTGGAAAGCAAACCTATTTGTCTGTTACCATTTGTATGCCATATACTAACTTAGACCTCCTATAGAGTGATTAAGTGGAGGCTCTTGTTCCCTGGATAATGCATTTACTTTTAAAAGTTTAAGTTCTAATTGGTTTCTTAGTATGTTGATTATTATACTTTTTATATCTGCATTTTTTTTAGTAGAATGTTAAGAAATTGCACAATGAGTGATATTTCAGAGTAATCAGAAAATCTTGAATTGTGAGTTCTTGTTTAGATGTTGAATCTTCAGGAAGTGAGGGTGCCAAATCTTTCATTTCCATGACTTTTACATTTCTTTGTTTTATAGGAACAAGAGTATAGCTGTGTAGTAAAGATGCCTTCTGGTGAATTTGCACGTATATGCCGAGATCTCAGTCATATTGGAGATGCTGTTGTAATTTCCTGTGCTAAAGATGGAGTGAAATTTTCTGCAAGTGGAGAACTTGGAAATGGAAATATTAAGTTGTCACAGACGAGTAATGTTGATAAAGAGGAGGAAGCTGTAAGTAGTTTTTAAGTAAACAAAATACTTTGAAGAATTACACTATGTTATGTCCTAGTTTGGTAAGGCTACTGTAACAAAATACCATAGACTGGGTGGCTTATAAACAATAAAAGTTTATTGAAGCTGGCAGATTTGGTGTTGGGGGCCTACTTCTTTGTTTAAGAAGACAGCAGCCTCCTTAACCTGGTGAAAGGGGTAGGGGAGTTCTCTGGAGTCTCTAAAAGGCGATAATCCCATTCATGAGGAGTCTGCCTTCCTAACATAAGCACCTCCCAAAGTCCCTCCAATACCATCATTTTGGAAATTTGGTTTTAGTGTGAATTTGATGGGGGTGCACACATTTGGTCCATATCAAGGTAATTACTAAGATTAAAGAAAGCTCTAAAGAAAAGCAATTTGTATTTTCAAGTAACTGATTTGTGAGAATTGAAAGACACTTTTGAAATCTGCAATTGATTTATAAATGCCATATAACTTAAATCTGTGAGAAGGGGACGCAAATTCAGTGCAACCTTTATAAAACTACAAAACAATGAGTTTGTGTATCAGTCCCACACATACTCTTAAGAATATGATTGGGAAGCTACCCTTGGCTTTCTGGAGGTATTTACTATGTTTTTACCAAATTAAGCAACTCAATAAAAGGATCTGGTTGGGGGAAAATCTAGCTCTTATGTAATCCTTATATATTAACTTTTAAATAAAGAGTCTAAATATATATATATGTAATAAATATATATTAGTAATAAAACTCCAGGAGCTAATTTCTTTTATTCTAAATTACATCTCATTTCCTTGCCAATCTTGAGTTTTGTTTTTCTCTCAGTAGTTAAGTGGTTAGGACTCCATGCTTTCACTGATGAGGGTATGTGTTCAAGCCCTGGTCTGGGAACTAAGATCTTACAAGCTGTGAGGCACAGCCAGAAATATTAAAAGTTCACACATGAATATCTTATGTTATTATAGTGTAAACATTTTATGACATCTAAGAAAATTTATGTTAAGGAATTTTTCAGTGTTCTGCTTCCCTTGTTATTTCAGTTTATTTGAATCAAGATTTTTAATAAGGTCCATATATTACAGTTCATTGGGATGTGCTTCTTAGGTTTCTTTTAATCCATTGTTTCTCCAGTTTCAGTTTCCTTCTCTAGATTACAATTTCATTTGTTGAAGAAACTAAATCATTTGTTATCAAATTTCCCAAAGTCTGGGTTTTGCCCACTGAGTTCCTTATGTCAGTTAATATGTTCTTCAAATCCATTTTCTGATAAATACAGCTCTAGCGACTTGATGATTTTCAAGGTGTTTTGTTTGGAGATGGGAGAAGGAGAATATTTTATAGATAATGGTGTGTCCCTCTGTAGGAGACATGAGGTATTTGGATATCTGTGATTTTTACAAGCCATAATAAAGTTTGTCTATAATCATTAAGTCCTTGGGGTTTGTAGAATTGTAATATATTGATATATTTTATTCCTTTATTTAGTAGCTGATTATTTTTTAATGTATACTATAAATGAATGGATTGCAATTTTCTTAATGTTGTTCAGTATAATGACTCTTGTTTTCTCCCTAAGGTTACCATAGAGATGAATGAACCAGTTCAGCTAACTTTTGCACTGAGGTACCTGAACTTCTTTACAAAAGCCACTCCACTGTCTCCTACAGTAACACTCAGTATGTCTGCAGATGTACCCCTTGGTAAGATAATAAACTTGTTGAATGTTGGTTTTGTAGGTAGTGTATGTGGCACTTCCCAATAATTAACTATGTTCTCCTGTTTTCTTTCAGTTGTAGAGTATAAAATTGCTGATATGGGACATTTAAAGTACTATTTGGCTCCCAAGATCGAGGATGAAGAAGGATCTTAGACATTCTTAAAATTCAAAGAAATAAAACTAAGCTCTTTGAGAACTGCTTCTGAGATGCCAGCACACACTTAAGTCTTTTTTGTCTTTGTACCTCTGAGTACATATGTAGATACTATTTTCTGTAAATAACTATTTTTTTCTCCATTCTCTACAACTTGTTTAAAGTGCAAAGTCAAATCTGGTCTTGTTAACTGAGTAATACTTTTGCCTTACCTAGGAATAATCCTTACAGTTTTTATAAACAAAAGAGTTTTGACTCTAAATGTGTTTTAAGTATCATTTTCAATTTAAATAAAAGTCATTTGAATTTAAGCATCATAGGACAGTGCCTTCATTTAGACTACAATGATTGCAAGTATCCTAAACAAGTTACAATTCAAGCAGCTCTTTCATGTAACTGCTCTATTTTTTCAGTCTAAAGTATTCGAAATACAGTGAGTATTTTGGGGTGGTTCATTTGCCAAACTGGTATTCTGACTTGAGCTCAAGAAATGAAGAGAGTAGAACACATGTAATACTTTGTATTAGAAACTAACACTTTACAGAAGCTTAATGTTTGCAAAGTTCAATGACCTTTATAAGGTCACTTACAGCATTGTTGTAGGGCAGTGTTTTTTTAGCCTAGGGAGCGTTGTACAGGAGTCTTGGAAATGTTAGTAGGTCTGTGATAGGTCCCAATAAGTATGTTTGTGCAAAAATAGTTTTTCTAGTGTAAGTAGACTTTTGGGAGGGGCAGGGGGACTTATAACCTTAAAGGATGAAAATGGTTTCCATGGGTGTCAGGAGTCAACCAAGAAAGTGAAAAAGGCCCAGCAATAGTTGTGCTGCAAAGTCATATATTAAATTCTAGTTATCTGATGGTAGAACTCACTGTATCCAGTAGATAAATTACCTTCCGGGTGTGTTGGGGAAGGAGACTGACAGCAGAGGGGCCTGATGGAAGTTTTTGGAGTGAAAAAAATGTTTTATCTACACTGGTGATGTCTCCACTGCATTTGTCAAAAAAACTAACCCAGTTGTACTTCATTATATGTAAATTATACTTTAATAAAGCTTGACATTTTAAAGAGCTTTATGTATTGCAAAATGTCCTGTGTGTGCAGCCCTCTTAATAGAGCATGGCCTGAAGATGTGCAGGAAACTGAAGCACGGGAATGTAGGGTGCTACTCCAGAGTAGTGAGTTGAGGCAGACGGTGGCAGAGACCGCTGCGCAGACCCCGGGGAAGGCGGCCTTCCCTGGGCACACGGAGACTTCCAGCTTTCTGGAGCTTCAGTCAGCTCGGCTTGTGCGTTTCGGAGCGCCACTGAGCTCCCTACACTGCCCGGGGGGCCGGAAAGAAACACGTGGCCGGGTAGCCCAGGGCCTGACTGACCCAGGCCGCGCCGCTGCCTAGGAACCCACCGGCCCCGGCGGAAATGGTGGACAGCCAGCCCGGACTGCAGAGCCTTAGAAAACCCCACGGGGCGTGCCCCGCCTGTGCAGCGGTAAGACCCAACAACTTGTGCGAGCCGCTGGAAAGAAAGCGGGCTTGAAACCGAAGGAACTATAATGAGAAGGCGTCGCCCCCCGTTGACGCCACTTCCGGCCCGCAACCTCCAAAACGCCATTTCCGGCATCTAGCTGGTCCGAGGCGGGGTGGCCGTTGGGGGAGGCCTCGGGCGCTCCAGCTGCCAACCGGGAGCAAGCTGCCCGAGCTCGGGCCCCGGATGAGGCGTGTGTGCTCGCTGGGCGGGAGCGGAAGCGGAAGCGCTCGCCTCACGCTTGCGGCGCGGCCCAGACTGCGTTCTCCGCCGGTCAAGGCTGGAGTCCTCGGTGTGGAGCGTTCACCCTCCCGGGGCACGCCTGGCCGGTTTCCTGAAAGCAGATTTTTCCATCTAGATTCACGTCAGTTCTTATTTCTCTTGCTGGCTGGGTCTGGAAGCGGACAGGGAAGTAGTGTGGAGAGGCGCGCAATGCGAAGCTGTGTGCTAAGTGCTATGCTTTAAAAATTCTTATAGCATTCAAGTGCTGAAGAAATTTGGGGATTCCGGTGAGGCTGGTAAAAAGCCTGTTGGGCAGGTACTCAGTAAACATTGCTTTACATTTTTCCTTTTCCCTCTTTTAAAATTCTTACTCTGCTACCAATAAGCAGTCGTCTGGTGTTCCTTACGCCATGCCTATTTTTATGTTTTGATGCAGTGTATGAATAGTTAATGACTATGTAAACTTTTAAAGACTGATACAAATCACAGGTGATTAAATGCTCTCAGAACCCCCCATTTGTTAGTAGTTTGGAGTTAAAGTTTTATAGAATTAAATTTAGATTACCATGTAATCAGGATCACAACACTTAAAAACAATTTTTGACATAATTTGATCTAACCATTTTTGAAAAACGTATAAGAAAGCACATTTTTATTTTTTCACTACTTGATTTCTGTATCATTACAAAATTACTAAAAAGGAACTGGAGCGTTTAGCACCAGTTCCTTATAATGCTAATTAGGTTGTCTGCAGGCCACTTAAGACAGCTCATTAATATTCAGAACTAAGTATATACAACCCACTCCAGTGTTCTTGCCAAGAATCCCAGGGATGAGGGAGCCTGGTTGGCTGCCGTCTGTGGGGTCACACAGAGTTGGACATGACTGAAGCGACTTAGCAGCAGCAAAACGCATAGGTATGTTTCACTTTTAGAAATCAAGTAACTTGATCAAAATAGGTTTACTTGTTTCATTCACATAACTTTGTGATTTTATTTAGGAAAAGTACACAAATTAGAAATGTTTTTCAATTTAATCTTATACACTGTCTTTTAAGCTGGTGACGTAATAGCCACTATTTCATTATAGGACTCAATTTTGACTAGTTTGAACAAAAAACAAGTATTTATTCAGTCTTTTTGTTTTGTTTTTGAACAAAAACCAAGTATTTATTCAGTCTTTTTGTTTTGTTTTTGATGTAGCTGAAGAGGTAACCTGGAAAGTGAAATTGCTACTTTCAGTGCTTGGGTTGTAGCAATGCGTTCATGCTCAGTCACTTCAGTCGTGTTGGACTCTCTGCAACCCATGGACTGTAGCCTGCCAGGCTCCTCTGTCCATGAGATTCTCTAGGCAAGAATACTGGAGTGGGTTGCCATGCCCTCTTCTAGGGGCACCTTACCAACCTGGGGACTGAGCTTGGGTCTTCTCCTTTGGACTCTACCGCTGAGCCAAGGAAGAAGCCCTCTGGGGTGGAGCAGAGAGACAGGCAAATCAGAGGACACTGGTATAATACTGGTAGCCAATAGCTTATCCAAATTTACAAGAACTTTTACAGATCTTTTGCGTTAAATGGATGATATCCATCAGAGGGAAATAGGCAAAATGCTGATGTGAATGTATTTCATTTCTCATCCTCTCTCCTCTGTCCTAATCAAATAAGAGAATCACTTGAGTATATGCTCCCCTTGCTTTTTCTGGAAGCAGGGATGGGGGGGACAGGCAGTACTGTAGCAGAATGGTTGAAATGTCAGATGGATTTAAGTGACCACTGTTTCACCTACTCTTTTGTGACTTTGAAAAAATCAGGCAGAGAAATATTAATGGCAAAATAAATATGAAGTCTGGTTCTTGGCAAACGTCTTGATTCTTATTCTACCAGGAGAAACTAGAATAGAGGCATAATGAGAATGTTTTCATGTCAAAGGAATATGAGGCTCTAAGAGCAATGGAGCTTAAGTTGCCAAATGCTAGTATAACATGGCAGCCCAGAACTCCAGTATGTATGTATAACAAAACACGTTGTAGCCTGCAGACCATAATACTTTTCTTTGTTTTCATATTACAGCTGTGTCAGTGTGTTATGATGCCGTCTCGTACCAACCTGGCTACTGGAATTCCCAGTAGCAAAGTGAAATACTCAAGACTCTCTAGTACAGATGATGGCTACATTGACCTTCAGGTAAACGCAGAAAGGACCTGATGAGATTAGCTGGCTCTGTTGATGCTGAGTTAGCAGGGAGACCTTCCAGGTTTTGCTGATTGTTCCTAGGGATTAGAGGGAGCAGAAAAGAAACTGCTGAGTCTCTTTCAGCCATAGCCTATAGAAAGAGGGACCTTGGCAGAGCAGTTTCAAACCAATATAAATATTGTCCATTTCTGAGAAATTTTAGTTGTGATGCCAGAGTCTAATAGTTGCAAATTTTATTTAGTTTATCTGGAAATAATTAGATTATCTTGTTAAGTAGAATTTTTTAAAGACTGTGTTGCCAGTTTGTTTACACTTCAGTCAAAACCAGTTCATTTTTTAAGGGAGAAACTCACTGCTAAAGCCAGCAGATTGTGGGAATCTTCCTTCTTTCCTGATGTCATGAGATCCAATTTATTAAAGGTATTCTTTGTGGCAAACAGTAAGTAAAACAGAGAATATTTTTTAAATGTGTGTCCTTCCTGGTCATTGTTTATAAAGTACTTAAGGGTGTAGCATCTCCTTTTGCCCACTTCCCTTTAGACTAGACTATTTTAGGTGGATCTAGGATCAAAGAAGTAGCAGGAACCCCATCCTTTTAAATAAGTATCAGTATAAAGAAATCAATTATTCTTTGTACTTTTGGGACCCACACTTGAAGGAGAGAGGTTTTTTTTTTTTTAAGCAGGTTGGAAAAGCTTCCAGTCAGTTTGGTCACACACAAACATGAGCCAGACCTTAGAAGTTTATCTTTGAGTGTTTTAACCTTGAATTGAACTTGTTAATAAGGCAGGTTACTTGCTCGGTGGATCAGGCAACTAATGCTTCAGAAAAAGTTGTTTTTAAAACCTTTGACCAGATGCCAACTTAACTTTGAATGCCAGAAATCATTTTTTTCTTTCTCACTTTTCCAGAGCTTGATGTTCACTCTTAATCCCTATAGATTAGTACATTCTTCCATGTGCAAAGGCATGTTTATTAAAAACATGTGTAACATGAAGTGTCTTGTTTTTGTAAGAAAATGATTTTTTTTTTTAACAGTATAATGAGTGGTCTGTGGAATGAGACTAGAACTAGAAGAAATAACATTCTGCTGAGATCTCCTTACTCGAGTTATTGTTAGAGCAATAACTGGAGCTTCCTCTCTTGCAGTCCTTTTCCTTTCTCTCCCAGAGCTGCAGTGGGTGGTAGGACTTACTTCAGGACACACTAAGATTGATTTTTCTTATCCTCCCTGCTTTAAAGTATCTGAGTCCTGTATATTCATGATGCTCTTCTTTGTCTTTTTTTGTTTCTCTTCCAGTTTAAGAAAAGCCCTCCTAAGATCCCATATAAGGCCATTGCGCTTGCTACAGTGCTGTTTTTGATTGGCGCCTTTCTCATTATCATAGGCTCGCTCCTGCTGGCAGGCTATATCAGCAAAGGGGTAAGCTGAGGGGCTTGTGGGATTTCCAGAAGATGTTTAAAATGTCAGCCACTCACAGTCTTCTATATAGTACAGCATATTTCAGCAGAAAGAAGAAAAGGTGGTGTGTTTTGTTTTTTTAAGATTTTGTTCTCAGATAACAAGATGTCTCTTCCTTTGAGCCTCAACAAATTTCTCTCACAGTTCCTATGAGGTGGGTATGGCAGGTGGGCAAATTTTCCCTCTGAGATGTGGGCAGTTTTCCTACCATCATAGTTTGGAACAGCACAGCTGAGTCTGGCACTGAGGATTCCTGAGTGATAAAGTTTATAACTGGAGTGGGATGCTATTATTGTAACTGTGCAGTGCCACAGGCATACAACTGTAGTTAGTGTTTGAGCAGAAGCAGTGAGGCTTATATAGGTCTGGGGCCACTGACCAAGCCAAGACTTTTGGCTCATGGACCAGATTTGGTTCTTAAATTGGATTTGGTTGAAGTTCCTGTTGCGCTTCAGGATGATACCTTAGAAACCTCAAGTGGTTTTGGTGGTTCTTTCTCTTGGATTGTATAGTAGTGGCAGTGTTAGTCTCTCAGTCATGTCCAACTCTTTGTGACCCCATGGACCGTAGCCCACCAGGCTCTTCTGTCTGTGGATTTCTCCAGGCAAGAATACTGGAGGATATTCTTCTCCAAGTGATTTTCCCAACCCAGAGATTGAACTGGGGTCTCCTTCATTGTAGGCAGATTCTCTACCATCTGAACCACCAGGGAAACCCAATATAGATGCTTATACACAGCATCTAAACTAATATTGACCATAGTTCACATCTGATCTTCAACACACGCCAGACCAGGGGCTGATGGTCATATTGCTTTGTGTAGGGAACACAGCAAAGAGCTAAAACTGGGCATTATCCTTGGGAATTAAGAATAGTAAACTGTCCCAGTAAAATGGCTGCACATGGCTTTTGAGATGTATATAAATTTGCTTTAGCTGTGTAGCAGTTTGTCGTTAGCTATTTTAAAAGTATCATGTGGCTACCAGAGGCTTACTTAGTGCTGTCTAAATTTGAACATTGAACTTCAGAACTGTGCCTTCAGTTAACTTTATTAATGATGTAAAAATTGAGAATGGAGGTGAGATCATAAATAGCACTTTACCTTGTGTGATTTATAAAAGACTACTTTATAAGTAAGGATAAAGGTGTTAACTAAGAAAATCACTTATTAGATTGTTTTGGGTTTTGGTTTGGTTTGGGGTTCTTTCACTTCTGATTGCAGACATTTCAAACAAAACAGAAGTAGATGAAATAACATAATGAACCCCCAGTATATATCCACAGCTGAACATCAACAGTTAGTGAACTTTTGTTTCATCTATACCCCCAGATTTTCTCTTATATATACTAAAGCAAATACCAGATTTACACTTGCTGGTAAATTATTATTAAGTGTGTGTCTTCAGTATGCCTCTCCAACAGTTTTTACATAGATCTAGGGGTATTGTCTTAATACAATTTACCTTGTTTTTCTGTTCCCCTTTTTCTTGCGTGCTGATAGATTTAGGAACTTGCTTAGATTTAGATCTACTTTAGTTTTCTTTTAGAAAGAATATTTCATAGGGATGCTGTGTGTTTGCTATTACACATGGGTTCTCAAAGCCTTTAATAGTTTTCTTGCTTTCTGGCTCAGCATGTTGTCCCAGGCCCATCTCTGTATATTCCCTGTCCCCCAACTTTTAAACAGCCATTTCACTAAGGAGCTCTGGTTTCTTTATGGGAAGTAGATTTAGAGCTCACAAACTGGGCATTAATGATGCCATTACTATTGGTTTTCATTTTTTCTAGGCTTTTTAAGAGACAGAATTAGGAAATAGGTATCCTTTAGAAAACAGGAAAATACTGTATAGACATTGACCTAACCAAAAAGTTCTTCTGGGTTTTTCCAAAACATCTTACAAAAAAACCTAAATGAACTTTTTGGCCAATCCAATATATCATAATAGCTGTACTATTAGATTTTTCCCATGCAAGTTTAAGATTACAGTTTGAACTTAACTTCATTGCTTTTAGGTATGTATGTCTATCCCAATGATATTGAAATAGTTTCTTCATGCCTTATTTGACATTAAATAGTTTAAAAGTAATTGGAGAAGGAAATGGCAACCCACTCCAGTATTCTTGCCTGGATAATCCCAGGGACAGAGGAGCCTGGTGGGCTGCCATCAATGGGGTCGCACAGAGTTGGACACGACTGATGCGACTTAGCAGCAGCAGCAGTTTAAAAGTAACAGTAGTATTAATGCTAAGTAAAAGAAGGCTGAATGCACTGTAAGTTTTCTTAGCAACTCTTTTAATCCTTAGGGATGTACAGTTGAAATCCTGAAAAAAAATAAACAGAAAAGTAGAAAATGTAAAATAAGATAATAGAAATAGCACCAACTATGTCAGTTGTGAAAGTTGTAGACCATCATTTTTAATGTTCAAATAATCCCCTTCAAAAGTTCTCTTCCTTTGATTTTAAGCTTGCATTTATTGTCATTGTGTGCCAGCTGGGGCTACTTCCTTTACATGTTTCAATCACCTCATTTAATTTCCACTATAACCATATGAGGTAAATAATCCTATTTCAGTTTTGAATGAAACAGCCTGTCAATATCTGTTAAAAGCTGATCTTTACAGATTGTGTTATGGTGGTTTAGTCCCTCAGTCGTGTCCAGCTATTGTGACCCCATGGACAGTAGCCTGCCAGAATCCATGGGATTCTCCAGGCAAGAATACTGGAATGGGTTGCCATTTCCTTCTCCAGGGGATCTTCCCAACCCAGGAATCAAACCCAGGTCTCCTGCATTGCAGGCAGATTCTTTACAAACTGAGCTACGAGGAAAACCCAGATTGTGTTATAATAAGAGATGAAAAACAAGGCACAGAGTTTGGTATATTCACAACTAAAAACTTTAAAGGAATAAAAGTTAGCCAAAATATCTGTGGATGAACATGAATAATTTCTTTATAATTTTAGTACTTTGCAATTTTTCTGCAATTGTTAAAGAGACAAAGAGATGTAAACCTTTTCTCTTGGTAGTGTACTTCCCAAAGCTCTGAAAAGTATATGATAACTGATTTATGAATTGCACCCATGACTTTATTTTAAAATTTAATAACTTGTGTGGTAGTAATGTTTGCTTCCTTCTGCCACCAGGGGGCAGACCGTGCCGTTCCTGTCCTGATAATTGGCATCCTGGTGTTCCTGCCAGGATTTTACCACCTGCGCATCGCCTACTATGCATCCAAAGGCTACCGGGGATACTCCTATGATGACATTCCAGACTTTGATGACTAGCACCCACCCCAGCCCTGAAGAAAAGAGTCACAGATGGAACTGAGCCCAGCTTTAAGACATTGAGCAGAAACTGACTAAGGGCTAAGGAGTTCTGCAGTTTGCAGATGTTTAACAAAACAGTGGCCAGATTTTATAGGTCCATCCTGAAAGATGTTAACTAAGCTCACAAGTAACTGTCATTCGGGCGTTCTCTTATTTTTCATTTTCTGGCCCTGGCAAAAAGCTCCTGACAAAGTGTTTCCGAATGAATATGCATTATGAGAGAGTAGCAATTAATTGTATGGGAAAGTGGGAGGTTATTCTGTAGTGGAAAGTGTTCGGCCACCACCCTTTCTAGAGTTGAGCATTCTTTTAACTAGTCCTCATGGTCAGAATGTTCTTATAGCAAATGGAAGAATGCGATATGTCAGATTTCTTATTACTAAGTAGTTTATTTTGAAAATAAGTGTCTTCTCTCCATACTCTTTAACTTGTGTTCCAGTGGAAGACCTTGGCACAATCAAATATCAGTGTGGTGCATCTATAATATTTTTACTTGCTTTCTTATTAACAACAACTAGGAATTAGCAAATTTTCAAAGTAAATACTTCTCTCTGTACACCAATCCTTGGCCAGCTCTGATCTGGCTCACTGATAGGTTGGCCAGCATATAATTTGGATCATTCTGTCCTATGTAGATCAAAATGTTCTTATATCATACCTTCATGGACTAGACTTTTGGCTGCTTCCTAAGGAAAAAATGTAGACAAATGGTTATTAGAGTTTATAATCCTGTTGTTAGCACCTTGTATTAATATCATTCTGCAGAAGATTTTAAGAATTGGCCTGGATCTCTAGAGGACTGGACTGCCTTAGCTTGATCTGCCTCCTAGCCTGCAAAAAGCGACTTGTATTCAAAAGAAATTAAAATGTCAAAATCTAAATCCTAGACTTAAAAATTAATTTTAGCCTATTTTAGAAAACAGTTTAATGATTATATGTCTTTGATCCCAATCGTCAGGACAGTCTTCAGTTTTAGTTAACTAGCATTGTGTTTAGACTGCTTTCTAGTCATTGTTTTATTCTGAAGTCAGAGCTGTGGTTTTTCCAGTGGTCATGTATGCATATGAGAGTTGAACTGTAAAGAAAGCTAAGTGCCGAAGAGTTGATGCTTTTGAACTGTGGTGTTGGAGAAGACTCTTGAGAATCCCTTGGACTGCAAGGAGATCCAACCAGTCAATCTTAAAGGAAATCAGTCCTGAATATTCATTGGAAGGACTGATGCTGAAACTGAAACTCCAATACTTTGGCCACCTGATGCGAAGAACCAGCTCATTGGAAAAGACCCTGATGCTGGGAAAGATTGAAGGTGGGAGAAGGGGATGACAGAGGATGAGCTGTTTGGATGGCATCACTGATGCAGTGGAGTTTGAGTAGGCTCCAGGAGTTGGTGATGGACAAGGTGGCCTGGCATGCTGCAGTCCATGGAGTCGCAGAGAGTTGGACACGACTGAACTGAATGAATGGATTTGGATGATTATAAGGCTGGAAGTGCCATTGGCTGAGATTTGAAGGGCTATAGATAAAGTGGTGGTATTGGGGAAGATGAGTTCAGCTTCAGATGTATTTAGATGTCTGCTTGACATCCAGGTGGAAATACTGCGTAGGCAATTGCAATATGCAGTTTGGAGTTTGGGAAGGGAGTCAAAACTATAGTTAGAAATTTGGGAGTCTGTTGGGGTGCTATCTAAGAGCTGTTACACCCTCACAGTGGGCACAAATGGGGAAAAAAAGTCTAGTTTTAAGACTCAGGAAATGAGGGACAGTGAGAGGGTGACCTGAAGCAGCCACCAAGGTTAGGTGCTTTTGGTAATGGGAGAAGTAGGCTTGGGAGCATAGTAGTCTAAAATTCTTGGACTGTGACAGTGAAAATGTGAGGAGATACATAAAGCTTAGTATCCTTGGCAGTGTTTTTGCCAAACTAAATTATTTGGCCATTTTTTAAGGGTAATGATAGTGCTAATAAGGGGGAAAAAATAAAAATGGAATGGTGGGGGAGTAAACAGCCATTTCCCAAGATTGTCTAGGTAAGTTTCTTGTATCCCTTTCTAGAAATGTTCTAAGCACTATCTATCTGTTTTTCAAAAAAAAAAAAACTGACTCCCATTCTATAGTTCTATAATTTTTTTCCCTACATACTCAGTTTTGTGTATCTTTGTATCCCAGAGATTAGCCACATTTCTTTTTAATGCACATCATATGTATCATTTTCCAAGTTGTGCATGCAGTCATAGGATCCTAAGAACAGAGACCATAAAAGTCAGATTCCTGGAATGGTAGTCATATCTTCAATGCCCTGAGGAGTGGTCTTTGCTATTGTATTTGAACATTCAGGTTCATAATCTCATACTGTAGTTGGAATTGTTACAGAAGTATTTTTATTAAGCCAAACTCAGACTTTATGCAATGACAATAATGGTATATTCTTGTGCTTTATAGAAAACGTATAAACCTCCATTATAATGGTCAGTGTTTCTTGAACGCTTTGCCAAATGTTGTGCCGGGCAATTTCATTACATGTTTCTACTTTACTTTAATATTTAGGAAAACCCTGAATTGAGAAAGATTCTTAGATAAAAAGTTGATATTTGGGACTCACATTTAAGCAAAGTGTGCCCTAGATTTATAAGGATTTTCTTATTTGCGACAACAATTATGCCTCTCATTAGTCATTTCCAAGGCTAAAAATCCTCCCCAGTTGTATCAGCTATTCTATTAATACATATGATGGCAGTTTTAGGCCCATTCTCTCTGGATAAGCTTTACCTGGTCAGTGTGCCAGAAGCATATTGGTTCTTCCTTTCTGCCAAGAATTTTTAGGTGCTGAGTATTATAGGAAAAGATAAGGCTTGGTCAGTGAGGAGCAGAGGTTGGCCAGAATTGTTTTAAAAATGGAAAAGTTCAACTGAACTTGATTTGGGGCTTTTCTTGAAAAAAAAAAAAATCAATAGATTTTTCTTGCTCAGAGGCAACCGATGGGAGCAAAATAGTAAGTGAAGCAGCTTTGAGCAAAATTGACCAGTTCACTGCAGTCCCCACCATTGCTTGGTTTCTTTTGTATCAAACCTGTTAGTTTTCTTCATTAAGGGCAAAGAGTGTATCCTACAGTTCCACAAAGTCTAATACAGTGCTTGTGGGCATTTAGGTTTATTTAATGAAGAAACAGCGCATTTCTGCGCCAGGATGCAGTGTTTTGAGGTACAAACAGATGGGCTGGTATTGTTTGATTCAATTTCCTAAATGACCCTCTTCAGCTGCCAGGGAGGCCAGCTACTCTGTAGACAGATTTGATACTACCTGGTGAGTCAAGCTGCGTGACACCCTCTGCTCAGGCCAATGAGCCCAGTTCGCAACCACCTCCAAGTCCCCTCTTCCAGGTTGTGCACAGAGGAGCCTCCATTACTGTGTACAGTGAGGGAGGCAGGGAAAGGGACAAGAATGGCTTTGACTCTGCTGACCTCCCCAGGGCCATTAACCAAGTCAGTTCACCTTACTTGGTTTGCTCTGTCATCCAAATTTCCTCTCCCAAGGCTTCTTTCCTGGATTCGGTCCCACAGGCCCCTAGCCTCACAGTGTGTAGTTCAATTATGGTTTAATGCCAGCGTGGGATGGGTATAGACTGTGTTGATTTGCCACAAGGTATTGCACAAATCTCTTCTGGACCCTCAGTTACCATATAACGTAGGGATAAACCAGTTTCCCATAAACCAGTTCCTTATAATGTGGGGATAAACCAGTTCTATAGGGTTCCTACCCCATAGGGTAATTGTGTTGTTGTTGAGTTGCTCAGTCCTGTCCACCTCTTTTGTGACCCTGTGTACAATAGCCTGCCAGGTTCTTCTGTCCATGGGATTTCCCAGACAATACTGGAGTGGGTTGCCGTTTCCTACTCCATGGGATCTTCCCAACCCAGGGATCAAACCGGTGTCTCCTGCATTGGCAGGTGGATTCTTTGTCACTAAACTACCAGAGACGCCCAGGGTAATTGTGAGGATTAAATAAAACAATGTGGGAGGGTGTTTCACACAGAGGCTGGCACCCAGGAAGTGGAAGCTGCTGTTTGAGAGTGAAGACGTTCACTCCTTTGGCTACAGGGAGTAGTGCTGGGAATGAAACGGAGAGGAGAGAGCCTGTCTGTCATCCCTGAGGCCAACCTGGGAAAACTGTTTCATGGTGGAGTGAACCCAGAGCCAGGGGTAGAGCCAGCGTGGCAGTCCTGCCGCCTTCCCTGACAGCTGCCTGTGGGAGGGGGTGAGGAAGTCTCCAGCCCCCACCCTTCTCCAGCATACAGTTGCTCTGGTCCTGCTCTGGTTGAACAGAAGGGGAAGGAAAGGACCATGGCATCCCACTGTAACCAACACACGGACCACCAGAGGCCCTGCAAGGAAGGCTGTGCAGATGAGGTGATGCAGCTGGAGAGCATCATCGACCCACCTCTCCCTAGAGCCTGTGGCCTCTTCCTCCCATGGTCCCTGGTGGACTTCTTTTCTTCCTGCACTTTCACTTCTCAGTCTTACTCCCTTGTTATTCAAAGTGTGCTCTGTGGACCAGCAGCATCAGCAGTGTCCTAGAGCTTGTTGGGTATGAAGAATCTTGGGCCTGCCCCAGACTTCTAAATCAACCTGCATTCCAACAAGACTTGCCTTGTCAGTGCCTGAGGAGCACTGATCTGGGGTGTCCCATGCCTCAGTCCATCCTCTCCCTTTAGGACTGGACCTCTCTGGTAGTGCCAATAGTTAGGGATAGAGGGTACCCAAAAGGGTAGCCCCTCCTCCATCCACCGTTATTCTCTAGCTAAATAGTAACCACCAGGGTCTTGGGGAAAGCTTCACAGAAGTGGCACAGAAAGTGCAGGAAAGCTTTGTGAAAATTCATTTCTGTGGGCAGTGAGAAATCGAAACTGAAAAATTCCCACAGATGGGGAGGGTCCATGGCAGGAGTGGAAGCACACTTTGGTGCTCTGAAGGCCAGGAGAAGGGACAACATATACTTTATGACCTAAATAGAGACAGGATGTTTTCTGTTGATGGCTGGGGGAGGCCAACCTGGTGGTTAAGAAATTTAGCCTGAGCACTGAGTTGCTGACTTTCCTGCCTGTCTCCATGGGTCTCTGATGCCTCCAGTCTTTCATTGCTGTCACTAACTTGGAAAGAGCCAACTGGAAAATGCTCCGGTCTGGGAGATAAAAGTTCTTGGCCAAGATGCTAATCCTTCAAAAGGGTTTTCTCTCGGATTGATGTCCACTGAGTTTGCTCTAAGATCACCATCCAGGACCACTATCCCCAGACAATGAAAAGATGGCAGCAGCAAACTCACCATCACAGCCTAGGAGGATTTCTGGCCTGGCCGAGTTGAGACAATAACTCATCCTGGCTGGGAGGGATGACTTTGTGGAGCTGGTGGTTAGATCTCTCTGGACATAGTTCCCTGCTCCTGCCCCTGGACCATGATCTGAACATTTTAGCTGAGAGCTCTAAGTTTCTGCTTGTTGGGGATGTCGGAAAATGACAAGTATTTTCCCTACCTAATGGAGAGTGAAAGCACAGAGAGACCAAAAGAGCCGTGGAATGATGCTGGGCCTAGGTCAAGCTCATTCTGAATACTGACTCCAGGTGGTATTCCATTGTGTTGCTCTCCCAGGTGTTTGCATCCTGCCTCCAACAAGGAGCCAGGGAGTGTCCTCTCTCCTCCAGTCTCATCTCATTAATTGGCAATAAAGGAAGTTAACTCCTCAAAATACAGAGAAACAGATTTTGCAATCTAGAAAAACAAGGCAGGCACAAGGTCTGTGAAAGTCACATACAGTGTTGGCAGAGTGAAACCACATTTACTAAGTAAGGCTCAGGTGACCAAAACTTGAAACCTAAGAGTACTTTGGAGGCAAAGTATGTCATTACTAAAACAACTCAAACATTAACCAGAAAAGTAGACCACAAGCTTTGAATCTTTTTTTTTTCCCTTGGCTGCACCATGCAACGTACAGGATCTTAGTTCCCCAACCAGAAACTGAACCTGGGCCATGGAAGTGAAAGCACTGAGTCTTAACCACTGGACCTCCAGGGAATACCCAAGTCCATCTTGATACAATTAGGTCTTCCATGAGTCTTATTGGTTAGGGTTAACCTTCATTTTTATCTCCAGACTTTGATTTAAATTTGCCTATTAATTCACCATGAATTTTAATTTTAAGTTTATCCATGAAATATTTGGGGACATCTATTATTAACATTTGCCTAGACATCAAATAGGAATGTCCACTTCCTCCAGAAGTTTTCAGCTTACTGAGAGAGAAAGAGATCCATACTTGAACTGGCTAAACGCAGTAAGTACTACTAATGAGTAATTTAGAAAATTTTTGCTCTTCTAAGTAGATCGGAGAAGAAAGGAGGCTTAACAATCTCTGAAGAATGTCTGGCTGAAACAAGGCTCAAGGGCAGGTGGAAGGGAAATTTCCCAAACTGATGATGGGTACTATTGTCTGGGTGCCCAGGATGGGCATTGGGAGAGCTGGGGATTAAGGTTGCCAGAGTGACACAGAACTAGGTTGTGACCAGCTAAGGAATGAGGAATTTTGATAATATTCTATTTAAATTTTGTTTTCTTTTTCTAAATTTATCAGTGCATATATCTGACAAAGTCATGTGGTCTCATCAGGCTGGTCATGAAAATCAGTAGACTTCTGCAAGGGAAGAGGAGCCCTTTTCCCTTGCTCCCCCAGAAATACTCACCTTCAGTTCTTTCAGCTGAAACCTTTGGTACTGACTTCGATATCACCACATGAATACTTATATTACCATTTAACAGTGTTTCAGTATTAGGCCGAGTCAATTGATTTTCTCCAGTGGAATATGGAGATTTTGCTCTGTTCCCTCATCATCCCCTGTGATACATACTTCCAGGCCCTCCATTTTCTCCTTAAAATTGTTTCACTGTGATTGGATCAATATTAAATGTTTACATTACCAAGAATATATAAGCCCTATTTTATAGATAAACCAGGACAGATATTTATGACTTCACCTTTAAAAAGAAACAACTTGAGTTTTTCCTGGAATTAACAATCTTGTTTTGTTTGCATAATTTTCCATATCAGTTAGGTTCAGTTCAGCCACTTAATCTTGTCCAACTCTTTGCCATCCCATGGACTGCAGTCCTCCAGGCGCCCCTGTCCATCACCAACTCCCGGAGCTTACTCAAACTCATGTCCATTGTGATATCCATGGTGATGTTATCCAACCATCTCATCCTCTGTTGTCCCCCTTCTCCTCCTGCTTTCAATCTTGCCCAGCATCAGCGTCTTTTCCAGTGAGTCAGCTCTTTGCATCAAGTGGCCAAAGTATTGGAGTTTCAGCTTGAGAATCAGTTCTTCCAATCAATATTCAGAACTGATTTCCTTTAGGATTGACTGGTTGGAGTTCCTTGCAGTCCAAGGGACTCTCAAGAGTCTTCCAACACCACAGTTCAAAAACATCAATTCTTGGGTGCTCAGCTTTCTTTATAGTCCAACTCTAACATCTATACACGACTACTGGAAAAAACATAACTGACTAGATGGACCTTTGTTGGCAGAGTAATGTCTGTGCTTTTAAATATGTATTCTAGGTTGGTCATAACTTTTCTTCCAAGGAGCAAGCATCTTTTAATTTCATGGCTGCAGTCACTATCTGCAGTGATTTTGGAGCCCCCAAAATAAAGTCTCTCACGGTTTCCATTGTTTCTCCATCTATTTGCCATGAAATGATGGAACCAGATGCCATAATCTTAGTCTTCTGAATGTTGAGCTTTAAACCAACTTTTTCACTCTTCTCTTTCACCTTCATCAAGAGGCTCTTTAGTTTTTCTTCACTTTCTGCCATAAGGGTGGTGTCATCTGCATATCTGAGGTTATTGATATTTCTCCTTGCAATCTTGATTACAGCTTCTGCTTCATCCAACCCAGTTTTTCTCATGATTTACTCTGCATATAAATTAAATAAGCAGGGTGACAATATACAGCCTTGACGTACTCCTTTCCCGATTTGGAACCAGTCTGTTATTCCATGTCCAGTTCTAACTGTTGCTTTTTTTTTAAATTTATTTATTTTTATTGGAGGATAATTGCTTTATAGAATTTTGCTGTTTTCTGTCAAACCTCAACATGAATCAGCCATAGGTATACATATATCCCCTCCCTTTTGAAACTCCCTCCCATCTCCCTCCCCATCCATCTTCCTCCCCATCCATCTCCCTCTAGGTTGATATAGAGCCCCTGTTTGAATTTCTTGAGCCATACAGCAAATTCCCATTGGCTATCTATTTTATGTATGGTAATATAAATTTCCATGTTACTCTTTCATATATTTCACCCTCTCCTCCCCTCTCCCCATGTCCATAAGTCTGTTCTCTATGTCTGTTTCTCCATGATGCCCTCTAAATAAATTCTTCAGTACCATTTTTCTAGATTCCATGCATATGTGTTAGAATATGGTATTTATCTTTCTCTTTCTGATTCACTTCACTCTGTATAATAGGTTGTAGGTTCATCCACCTCATCAAAACCGACTCAAATGCATTCCTTTTAATGGCTGGGTAATATTCCATTGTGTATATATACCACACTTCTTTATTCATTCATCTGTCGATGGACATCTAGGTTGCTTCCATGTTCTAGCTATTGTAAATAGTGCTACAATGAACAATGGGATACACGTGTCTCTTTCAATTTTGGTTTTCTCAGGGTAAATGTATAGGAGTGGGATTGTTGGGTCATATGGTGGTTTTATTCCTAGTTTTTTAACGAATCTCCATACCATCTTCCATAGTAGCTGTATCAATTTACATTCCCACCAACAGTGCAAGAGTGTTCCTTTTTCTCCATACCCTTTCCAGCATTTATTGTCTGTAGACTTTTTCATGAGGGCCATTCTGACTGGTGTGAGGTGATATCTCATTGTAGTTTTGATTTGCATTGCTGTATTAATGAGCAATGTTGAGCATCTTTTCAATTGTTTGTTAGCCCTCTGTATGTCTTCTTTGGAGAAATGTCTGTTTAGGTCGTTTTCCCACTTTTTGATTGGGTTGTTTGTTTTTCTGGCATTGAGTTGTATGAGCTGCTTTTATATTTTGGAAATTAATCCTTTGTCAGTTGTTTCATTTGATACTATTTTCTCTCATTCTGGGGGTTGTCTTTTCACCTTGCTTATACTTCCCTTTGCTGTACAAAAGCTTCTAAGTTCATTCAGGTCCCACTTGCTCATTTTTGTTTTTATTTTCATTACTCTAGGAGGTGGGTCATAGAGGATCTTTCCTTGATTTATATCATTGAGTATTCTGCCTGTGTTTTCCTCTAAGAGTCTTATAGTCTCTGGTGTTACATTTAGGTCTTTAATCCATTTTGAGTTTATCTTTGCATGGTGTTAGGAAGTGTTCTAATTTCATTCTTTTACATGTAGATGTCCAGTTTCCCAGCACCATTTATTGAAGAGGCTGTCTTTGCCCCATTGTATATTCTTTCCTCCTTTGTGAAAAATAAGGTACCCATAGGTGCATGGGTCTATTTCTGGGGCTTTTTATCTTGTTCCATTGGTCTATATTTCTGTTTTTGTGCCAGTACCATACTGTCTTGATGCCTGTAGCTTTGTAGTGTAATCTGAAGTCAGGAAGCTTGATTCCTCCAGTTCCATTCTTCTTTCTCAAAACTGCTTTGGCTATTCAGGGTCTTTTTGTTTCCATATGAATTGTGAAATTTTTTGTTCTAGTTCTGTGAAAAATACCATTGGTAATTTGATAGGGATTGCATTAAATCTGTAGATTGCTTTTGGTAGTACAGTCATTTTCACAATATTGATTCTTCCTACTCAGGAACATGGAATATCTTTCCATCTGTTTATGTCATCCTTGATTTCTTTCATTAGTGTCTTATAATTTTCTGTGTACAATTCTTTTGTCTCCTTAGATAAGTTTATTCCTAGATATTTAATTCATTTTGTTGAAGTGGTGAATAGGATTGATTCCTTAATTTCTCTTTCTGATATTTTATTGTTAGTATATTGAAATGCAAGTGATTTCTGTGTATTTATTTTGTATCCTACAACTTTGCTAAATTCACTGATTAGCTCTAGTAATTTTCTGATACTATCTTTAGGGTTTTCTATGTACAGTATCATGTCATCTGCAAACAGTGAGAGCTTTACTTCTTCCTTTCCTTTTATTTCTTTTTCTTCTCTGATTGCTGTCGCTAGGACTTCCAGAACTATAGTGAATAATAGTGGTGAAAGTGGACACCCTTGACTTGTTCCTGATCTTAGGGGGATGCTTTTAGTTTTTCACCATTGAGAATAATATTTGCTGTAGGCTTATCATATATGGCCTTTACTATGTTGAGGAATGTTCCTTCTATGCCCATATTTTGAAGAGTTTTAATAATAAATAGGTGCTGAATTTTGTTAAAGGCTTTTTTTTAATCTATTGAGATGATTATATGGTTTTAATCTTTCAATTTGTTAATATAGTGTATCACATTGACTGATTTCTGTATATTGAAGAATCCTTCTATCCCTCAAATAAACCCAACTTGATCATGGTGTATGAGCTTTTTGATGTGTTGTTGGATTCTGTTTGCTAAAATTTTGTTGAGGATTTTTGCATCTATGTTATCAGTGATATTGGCCTGTAGTTTTCTACCACCATGGACCAGTGACAAACAACTCATGGATCAGCTGTGGTCCAGAGGCCATGTTGATTACTAAGTACAAAGGCTTCATCATTTCCATGTCTGCTCTTCTAAATCTGGTAGAGATTTCAGATTGCAAGCTCCAAGAATTTGACCTCTTTTTCCCATGTATTTTGCTGTGTCATCCATTCCCTAGGCCCATAAGTGCAGAACACATTAACTGCTAGAGAGAAATGGTAGAAGAAGTAGCAACTAGGTCACAGAAAACAGTGGAAATAAAACTGCATCAGTTAACTCTCCAAGTTTCACTCTTGATGCAGAAATGAGAAGTATAAAATTGGCTTTTAAAAAAGGAAGAGAACGAGACTAATCATAATTTGTAAATAAACAACAACCTACAGAAAAAAAAGGTGTGTGTTTTTTTAATAGTTCAGTGAAGTGAAAGTGAAGTCACTCAGTCGTGTCCGACTCTTTGTGACCCCATGGACTGTAGCCTACCAGGCTTCTCCCTCCATGGGATTCTCCAGGCAAGAGTACTAGAGTGGGTTGCCATTTCCTTCTCCAGGGGATCTTCCCGACCCAGGGATTGAACCTGGGTCTCCTGCATTCCAGGCAGACACTTTAACCTCTGGATGGATTATTATAAACAGTAGTAAAATCAAGAACCCTTCTACTATACTAGACTAATGATTAGAAACCATATGAAACAAAATACTTAGAAATCAAATTAATAGGAAGTCACGGAATATGTTTGAAGAAAATAATAAAAGCTTGCTGAGATACTTGAGAGGTTAGTTTAGTCACCAAGTTGTGTCCAACTCTTTACAACCCCATGGACTACAGCACGCCAGGCCTCCCTGTCTTTCACCATCTCTCAGAGTTTGCCCAAGCTCATGTCCAAATTAGGAAGTTTATATTGTAAAGAGTTTTTCTACATTTTTCTACAAATATAATTCCATTCTAATCAAAATCATGTAGAAGGGGTAAAGAGGACTTGACAAAGTGATTCTCAAATCTATCTAAAAATTAAAGGGGTGATACTAACCAGAAAAAGATTTCAAGAGAGAAACTTGAGGGAGTACTTATTATCCTCTTTGATATTGTATGACAGTGTAAAGCTACAGAAATTAAAACAGAATAATTCTGCACACATATAAAAAGAGAAGTAATTGGAACAGAAAGATTATTCAAAAAGAGGCCTAAATATCAATAAAAATTTAGTATATGACAAATTAACAGTTAAAATCATGAGAGGAAGGATGAGTTGTTTAAAAAATGGTTTAGAACAATTGGTTAACAAATGTACCCATTCCTGGACTCCTCTTTGTACTTCCTTGTTCCTTGGGGCTGGGTGTCCTCATGTGACTTGTGTTGGCCAATGAAATGTGAGTTTGAGTGATGCGTGTCATTTCTGATAAGCTGTAAGAGCCAGTGCACAGTTGCCCTTGTTTCCACTTCCTCTAGTGAGTCCTGAGTAAGGATGATGCACAGAAGAGCTCCTAAGTGACTCATAATAAATTTGTAGTGTGAGAGAGAAATAAACCTTTGTTTAAAGCCACTGGAATTTAGAGTTTCTGTTATGCATCATAACCCAGCCTACCCTGACTGATATAATTTCTATCTCACACTTCAAACTTGTCATGAGGCAGGAGGCAAATGAGTCCCCCAGAGTAAAGCAACTGGAGATTCACTCTATTGATGGAGATTCATTCTCTATTGATGGAAATTCCAAGACAAGAATAGCAGGACAATTAAGGGAGGAGGCTAGATCCTGCACAGACCACATATTTCTCATTTCCAAAGTCAGAAGATCTCCCTGACCACACAAACACAGAAAAGGCTCCTAGGAGGCCAAAGGGGAGTCATGTCAAGGGATATTCTACCCAGCTGACCTTTCAGTAGGATCCATCTTAGCTAAGAGATGTGTGCACACACAAGGAAGGATCCTGAGATATACCAAATATGGAAAGTGAACCAGGTGAATCATAATGATTGGCCAAAGGAAACCCAGAAGAAATGCCTTATATAAGTGATTTTAAATGTTATGTGGGTGCAACTCAAGCACTCTCCCTCTGCCTCTGTGTCTGTCCACACATACTATACTCTTTTCCCTCCTACTAAATACTTGCTTCACTACTTTCTGACTTTGTGGAAATTCTTTTCTGCAAAATCAAAGAGCCAGGGCCGTTGTCACTGACCACTGGTCTAATGGCTAGGATGTGGTGTTTTCACCACTGCAACCTAGCCTTAATCGCTGGTTGGGAATCCAAGCCCTGTTCCAAGCCATTGCAGACCACCCAAGATCAGTTAGAAGAAAAACAATTCACACCAATATTTTAGAGATGCAAGTCATTAATATTCAGAGTATTAATGTTTTGTAGTACTTGTGGTTTTGCGGGGAGTGTTAGGGAGAAGGCACTTAATTCAGTTCAGTTCAGTTCAGTCGCACAGTCATGTCTGACTCTTTGTGACCCCATGGACTGCATCATGCCAGGCCTCCCTGTCTATCACCAACTCCCAGAGTTTACTCAAACTCATGCCCATTGAGCCAGTGATGCCATCCAGCCATCTCATCCTCTGTCGTCCCCTTCTCCTCCTGCCTTCCATCTTTCCCAGCATCAGGGTCTTTTCTAATGAGTCAGTTCTTCACATCAGGTGGCCAAATTATTGGAGTTTCAGCTTCAAAGGCATTGCTGAACCCCCAAAATAAAGTGCTATATGCAGGGCCAGCTACATAATAAGCACAAAATGAAAATGCAGGGTCCCCTGTTTTAAATTTTATATAATTTCAAGATGGTGACCACAAGGAATAAACTATGCCTTGGGTGCTTCTAAGAGTGGGTCCCTGTAAAACTTCATGGACTACACATCTGTGAAGCTGGCCCTGGCTGTGTACAACTGATGTGGCTGCATCCTCCCTTTTCTCCTGGCACAATTTCCTCACTATGCTGCCTCATTATACTTCCACAAGGCAGTGAGGTTGATGTTTGTGTTTCATTCATGAAGTCTTTACTCCAATGTTGCCTTCTCATTTAGGCTAACCTCTGTCCTCCATATTCCTTATTTTTTTTTCCCTGTAATATTTTTCACTATCCATCATGGTATACATTTACACATTTATCTTATTTATGTGTTTCTCCCCTACTAGAATGTAATCCATTAGGGCACATATTTTTGTCTGTTTTAGTCATTGTCATATCCTCAACACCTAGGACAGTGTTGAGGGACAGTGCCTATCATATAATGATTACTCAGTAAATATCTATCGAATGAGTGAATAAATGAATTTAAAGAATATCAATAAGAATATCTAACAGGCATCCACACATTATTGGTCCACCTGCTCAACAATAGTTAATGATTTTGTTTCAAGTCACAGCATCAAGTTCTCCCCTCTGAATAGAGTAACAACTGCACCACAGCATTCCCTGTCCAATAACAAAATTGGGTCCTTGGCCCATTGCTGGAAATCCTGATGGTAACTGTGAAATTGCTCATGACACAGGATGTCATGAGGGTGGCACTCTATAGCAGAGGGTCCCCGCCACCCACACCTGTCAGGAATTGGGCTGCACAGAAGGAGGTGAGCAGTGGCAAGCGAGCAAAGCTTCATCTGTATTTACAGCTGCTTCCTATCACCGTCTGAGCTCTGCCTCCTCTCAGATCAGCAGCAGCATTCAGTTCAGTTCAGTCACTCAGTCGTGTCCGACTCTTTGTGACCCCATGAATCTCAGCACGCCAGGCCTCCTTGTCCATCACCAACTCCCGGAGTTCACTCAGATTCACGTCCATCGAGTCAGTGATGCCATCCAGCCATCTCATCCTTGATCATCCCCTTCTCCTCCTGCCCCCAATTCCCCCAGCATCAGAGTCTTTTCCAATGAGTCAACTCTTCACATGAGGTAGCCAAAGTACTGGAGTTTCAGCTTTAGCATCATTCCTTCCAAAGAAATCCCAGGGTGGATCTCCTTCAGAATGGACTGGTTGGATCGCCTTGCAGTCCAAGGGACTCTCAAGAGTCTTCTCCAACACCACAGTTCAAAAGCATCAATTCTTTTGCGCTCAGCCTTCTTCACAGTCCAACTCTCACATCCATACATGACCACAGGAAAAACCATAGCCTTGACTAGACGGACCTTAGCCGGCAAAGTTATGTCTCTGCTTTTGAATATGCTGTCTAGGTTGGGCATAACTTTTCTTCCAAGGAGTAAGCGTCTTTTAATTTCATGGCTGCAGTCACCATCTGCAGTGATTTTGGAGCCCCCAAAATAATGTCTGACACTGTTTCCTCATCTATTTCCCATGAAGTGATGGGACCAGATGCCATGATCTTCGTTTTCTGAATGTTGAGCTTCAAGCCAACTTTTTCACTCTCCTCTTTCACTTTCATCAAGAGGCTTTTAGCTCCTCTTCATTTTCTGCCATAAGGGTGGTGTCATCTGCATATTGCTCTTGGCAATCCTGATTCCAGCTTGTGTTTCTTCCAGCCCAGCGTTTCTCATGATGTACTCTGCATAGAAGTTAAATAAGCAGGGTGACAATATACAGCCTTGATGCACTCCTTTTCCTATTTGGAACCAGTCTGTTGTTCCATGTCCAGTTCTAACTGTTGCTTCCTGACCTGCATATAGGTTTCTCAAGAGGCAGGTCAGGTGGTCTGGTATTCCCATCTTTCTCAGAATTTTCCACAGTTTAATGTGATCCACACAGTCAAAGGCTTTAGCATAGTCTATAAAGGAGAAATAGATGTTTTTCTGGAACTCTCTTGCTTTTTACCAAATAAAACAACATAGAATGTAAGTATATACATATATCTAAGTGCATCAAGCCATAGCATTCAAATGAGTGCTTTTAAGCAGCAGCATTAGATTCTCTTAAAAGCACAAACCCTACTGTGAACTGCACATTGCAGGGATATACACTGTGTGCTCCTCACGAGAATCATCCTCAAACCAACCCCCCACCACTGCCCTTATCCCCAGTCCATGGAAAAAATAATCTTCCATGAAATTGGTTCCTGGTGCGAAAAAGGTTAGGGACTGCTGCTACAGGGAAAGAATCTTTTTTAAGAAATAATTTTACTAGGTTGTAGTTAGCAGCAATTTACCATAAAATGCATTCATTTGAATGGTATGGCTTGATGTGCTTAGATATATAGATATATATATATATACACTTACATTCTATGTTGTTTTATTTACAAAATTAAGTTTACCATAATAACTATTTAAGTGTACAGTTCAGTAATGTTAAGTATATCTGCATTGTTGTACAACAAAGATTCTCTAGAATCTTTTTATCTTGCAAAATTGAAACTGTATACCCACTGAACATGAATTCCTCCTCCCCAGGGGAAAAGTTTCGTTTTAATCCATCCTTATAATGAAGCATTCAGAATACATAAAGAACTCCTTAAAGTAATCTCAAATTCAAACTACTTTCAGGAAGAGTCAAGGAATCATTTAGTACTCTTAAGTGTACAAATAAAAGAAAAACTATCCAGCTCAAATCAACTAATAAATTAATAAAAAGGAATTTAGAGGCTCCTGCAAATAATAGTCTTCTATCTGGGGCTCGAATGATGGGACCAGGACTAGCTTCTCTTGCATTTCAGTTCTGTCTCTAGGTGTTATTTCCCTTCCCAGGGTGGTGGGAGTAGCACCAGCCAACCCTTTCTTCCTGGGCCTTGTAAGGAGGCTCTTCTTTCCCGGCAATCCAAACAGATGACTCCTCAGTCTAATGGTTAGATGACTTCCCATTAGATCAGTCTGGTTTCCTGCCCAAGATGGAACTAATGTCTGTGGGCAGAGGAACAGAGTCTATTGATCATCTTAAACCAATTAGGATCCATGTGGGAGCTTGGATAGGAGTCTACCTTCCATGCACTGACTGGCTGAGAATGTGAGAGTGATTATTTTAATTAAGAAAATTGAGTGCAGGTGATAAGGGGGGAATGCCTGCTGGGGCAACATCAGAATGCCATCATTGCTATGTACTTTATACAATTATATCAGTCAATTACTTAGTATTCAGTGAGTTCCAGTTACAAAATGAGCACCTTGATGAACTTTGGAGTTGTGGATCAAGTTCTACCTGAATTTTCATTTAGGGTTTCTGAAAGAAGTGTTTCCAGGAGAAACCTATAAGGTGGTGAGGTGGGGGAAGCAGGACAGGGAAGGAGAGGAAGCCCAGCAAGAATGTCAGCCCTGACCTGGTCATTCCAGAGCTGAGAGTAAATTACACACCCAGGCAAAGGAACTGGGCTATTGTACTCCCACACCAATGTTTGTCTACTGGCCATGGAGAAGGGGGGAAATTCCAGCCCTCCAAGTAATCATGGAAGAACCTATGCCCAAGGGCACTCTTCTGAAGGTTTCTAGTGGTAGCCATTCACAATGAAACTGCCTAGAGATAGGTGCACAGAGCTGGTCAAAGGTGGGCTTTCAGCAGAAACCACTGCAGAACAGATGTGACCATGATCTTCTGTGAAAGCTGCTGCCAGATGAGCAGGCTCAGGGGCCCAAAATCAGGGCAGAGGTCAAGCATTCTACCTTGAGAGGAGTTGTTACCAAAAGTGCCACACAAAGGAGTAAGGTGCAAGGATGCCCCCCCCCCCCCCCCCCCCCCCCCCCCCCCCCCCCCCCCCCCCCCCCCCCCCCCCCCCCCCCCCCCCCCCCCCCCCCCCCCCCCCCCCCCCCCCCCCCCCCCCCCCCCCCCCCCCCCCCCCCCCCCCCCCCCCCCCCCCCCCCCCCCCCCCCCCCCCCCCCCCCCCCCCCCCCCCCCCCCCCCCCCCCCCCCCCCCCCCCCCCCCCCCCCCCCCCCCCCCCCCCCCCCCCCCCCCCCCCCCCCCCGTACTGGGAACAGCCACCATGGGCCTAGAAGAATGTAGTTGTGGAACAGAGAAGAGTGAAATGCAGATGTCAAGAGGGACAGTCAAGAGTGGGTAGGGGGCTTCCCTAGTGGTCTAATGGTTAAGAATCCACCTGCCAATGCAAGGGGCACAGTTTTGATCCCAGGTCTGGGAAGATTCCACATTCATTGTTGTTCAGTCACTCAGTAGCATGTGATTCTTTGCAGCCCCATGAACTGCAGCATGCCAGGCTTCCCTGTCCTTTACCATCTCCCAGAGTTTGCTCAAATTCATATACACTGAGTCAGTAATATCATCCAACCATCTCTTCCTCTGTCACCCCTTCTCCTCCCGCCTACAATCTTTCCCAGCATCAGGGTCTTTTCCAGTGAGTCACCTCTTTGCATCAGACGGCCAAAGTACTGGAGCTTTATCTTCAGCATCAGCCCTTCCAATGAATATTCAGGGTTGACTTCCTTTAGGATTGACTGGTTTGATCTCCTTGCTGTCCAAGGGACTCTCAAGCATCTTTTCCATCACCACGGTTCAAAAGCATCAGTTCTTCAATGCTCAGCCATTTTTTATTTTCCAGCTCTTATATCTGAGAATCCAACTTTGAAGGTCAGCAGGATTTAATTACAGAAGTTCTACAAGACTGGGGGAAACAAGACTCTTGGAGGGTACAAGCAAAATCTTGTGCACACCAAGACCCAGAAGAAAGTGGCAGTAACCTCACGAAAGACTGAGCCAGACTTGGCTGTGTGTGTTTGGGAGTCTGGTGGAGATGTGGATCAACTTGACCTACCACAGGGTCAGGGGCACTGACTACAACAATTCTGGGAGGCCCAGCATGCTGGTGTGAGTCCCTTTGAAGGAGGTCACCATTGCCCCTACCATTGCCTCAGGTCAAACTACAGGGAGGTAACACAGCCCCACCCATTAGCAGAAAATTGGATTAAAGACTTACTGAGCATGGCCTTGCCCACTAGAACAAGACCCAGTTTTCCTCATGGCCAGTCCCTCCCATCAGGAAGCTTGCACAAGATTCCACATACCTTGAAGCAACTAAGCCTGTGTGCCACAACTACTGAGCCTGGGAGCCACAGTAAGAGAAGAAAAAAGTGAAAAATGAAAGTGTTAGTCTCCCAGTTGTGTCCAACTCTTTGTGACCCTGTGGACTGTAGTCTGCCAGGCTCCTCTGTCCATGGGATTTTCCAGGCAAGAAGAGAAACCCCCTCAATGAGAAGTCCATACACTGCAGTGAAGAGTAGCCTTCACTCACTGCAGCTAGAGAAAGCCCACATTCAGCAACGAAGACCCAGCTGAGCCAAATAGATAACTATAAATAAATAAATTAAGCAAATAAATCTTTCAAATTTTCCTACTTCTTAACAACATAACAAAAATGTGAGAAGGACAAGATAGCTCTTTTCCTATTTTCTCACCTTGCACCATCAACAGCCACCAACCCAAACCTCAGATTGGCCTTGGGCTCACCCATCCCAGAGCTTGTCTGGGCTTGGCAAACTGCTCTTCACCTGGGCTCCAGAGATGCTCTCCCAGTGGTGTCACCGGTGTAAGCCCTCAGTCTGAATCTTCAGCTCTGTCTCTCCAGCAGTGCCCTGACAACACCCAAGCCCTCCAAGCTCGCTCCAGCAGTTAACTTTCCAGATAGTAACTTTGGCTGTGCAGCAGTTACTATCAGTGTGGCATCCAGATCCTCTGGCAGTCCTTTCACTGGTTATGTGTGCCCAGCCCTGGGGTTTCTGTTCTTTTTCAGGCCTGTGACTTTCATGGGAGGACTATTTTGGAGTTCTTAGAGCTCTCCTATAAGCTCTAGGATTCTGCATTCCCTGCGTGCTAAGGCATCTTAGTTGTGTCTGAATCTTTGTGACTCTATGAACTATAGCCAACCAGGCTCCTCTGTCCATGAGATTCTCCAGGCAAGAATACTGGAGTGGATTGCCATGCCCTCCTCCAATGGATCTTCCTGACTTAAGAATCAAACCCATGTCTCTTATGTCTCTTGCATTGGCAGGCAGGTTCTTTATCCCTAGTGTCACCTACATTTCCTGGGACAGCCCTTAATCAATGAGTGATAGTATAGGAGAAGGAAAAGTCCAGTTCTCTTGCCTGAGGGCAAGGTAACCCAAGAGTTCAGGTGAGGCTGGACTGCACCTGAAATGCTGCCCTAAATCAGGTTTGCTTTCCCATCTTCTTCCATCTCATTTTCCCTAAAAGCCCTTCCTGAGGAATCTGTTGCACATAACTCTTTTCAAAGTCTGTTTCAGGGAATAAGACCTAAGTTACTATGCTGGTTGGCTCCAATTCCTTGGGCCATCAGTCTCCATAAGAAGGCTGGAACTGAAACTGTGCAACTTGGATTGGGACTTGAACTCATGGTCTTTTAATTGAGATCACACATGTGGTCTTAGGACTCCATGAAACTCAGGTTCTTGATGTCTCATTGCAGAAAGAATTCAGTGAGAGACAAAGTGTTGGGTAAAAAGTGGATTTATTTAGAGAGGAACACAGTCCACAAACAGAGTGTGAGCCACCTCAGAAGGTGAGAGTGGCACTAGAGTACAGGGTTGTCAGTTTTTATAGGGGTGGCTAATTGCATAGGCTAATAAATGGGAGGAGTATTTCAGCTATTTAGGGGAAGGGGTGGAGAGTTCCAAGAATCAGGCTATGACCCACTTTTGACCTTTTATGGTTGGCCTTGGAACTGTCATGGTGCCTATGGGTGTGTCATTTAGCATACTGATGTGTTACAATTGGTGTATGCTGAGGCTCAAAGTCTAGCGGAAGTCTTACCTTCCATCTTGGACCTAGTTGTTTCTAACCATTTATGTCATGACCTGTAGTACGTCAAGGCTGTATATTGTCACCCTGCTTATTTAACTTCTATTCAGAGTACATCATGAGAAACACTGGACTGGAAGAAATACAAGCTGGAGTCAGGATTGCCAAGAGAAATATCAATAACCTTAGATATGCAGATGACACCATCCTTATGGTAAAAAGTGAAGAGGAGCTAAAAAGCCTCTTGATGAAAGTGAAAGAGGAGAGTGAAAAAGTTGGCTTAAAGCTCAACATTCAGAAAACGAAGATCATGGCATCTGGTCCCATCACTCCATGGGAAATAGATGGAGAAACAGTGGACAGTATCAGACTTTATTTGGGGGGCTCCAAAATCACTGCAGATAGTGACTGCAGCCATGAAATTAAAAGATGCTTACTCCTTGGAAGAAAAGTTATGCCCAACCTAGATAGCATATTCAAAAGCATAGACATTACTTTGCCGACTAAGGTCCGTCTAGTCAAGGCTATGGTTTTTCCTGTGGTCATGTATGGATGTGAGAGTTGGCCTGTGAAGAAGGCTTAGTGCCGAAGAATTGATGCTTTTGAACTGTGGTGTTGGAGAAGACTCTTGAGAGTCCCTTGGACTGCAAGGCGATCCAACCAGTCCATTCTGAAGGAGATCAACCCTGGGATTTCTTTGGAGATCAACCCTGGGATTTCTTTGGAAGGAATTTTACTAAAGCTGAAACTCCATTACTTTGGCCACCTCCTGTGAAGAGTTGACTCACTGGAAAAGACTCTGATGCTGGGAGGGATTGGGGGCAGGAGGAGAAGAGGACCACTGAGGATGAGATGGCTGGATGGCATCACTGACTCAATGGACGCGAGTCTGAGTGAACTCCAGGAGTTGGTGATGGACAGGGAGGCCTGGCGTGCTGCTATTCATGGGGTTGCAAAGAGTCGGACACGACTAAGCGACTGAACTGAACTGAACAAAACTGTGGCTATGGCATTCTTTTAAAGTTTGTGCCCTGTCCCCCTCCCCTCCTATTTCAGAACTAGATCCTTACGAAGCTTTAGTTCATGCTCTGATAACCTCATAACTGGTAAGGAGCCAGCTTCAGAAAGCATTCTAAAGCCCAGAAAGCATTCTGTTTGGCCAGAGTGGATCCTGTGTCCATTCCTGCAACCATTACAATGGACAGGAAAATGGGACTCCGCAGACTCCCCAAGAACTATATTGTTAGAAAGTAGGAAAGCATTCCCTAAGTGATAGGGACACTGTTCTGGTTAGACAGAGGAATAAATGGTAACTGCATTTGTGAGAATATCGGCTTGGCTGCAAGTGACAGAGATAGAAAATAATACCTGAAGAAGACAGAAATGGGCTTTTCAAGTGCACTAGTGGTAAGGAATCCGCCTGTCAATGCAGAAGATGCAAGAGACACAGTTTCAATCCCTGGGTCAGGAAGATCTCCTGGAGTATGAAATGACATTCCACACCAGTATTCTTGACTGAAAAATTCCATGGACAAAGAAGCCTGGAAGGCTAAATTTCATGGGGCTGCTAAAAGTTGGACATGACTGAGCAACTGAGCACAAACAGATAGAAATAGTTTTTTCTCTCACAAAAATTTCCAAGGTGGTATAGCATCTCAGCTCTATCCTATTGCCAGAAGCTCTGGCATCTTCTTTCTTCTTGTTCTACCTTTCCTGCTCTGTGTTGCTTTTGACCACATGATTCAATATAGCTTCCCAGCCCTCTGCATTCCATCACTGTAGTAGAGAAAGGGGGAAAACAAGGGGAAGCATACTCCTTTTTTTAATGAGTGCAGTCCAGCACTGAGACCTATGGCCACATCAAGAGAAGCCAGGCAGACCTGACTTTATTCTTGGCAGCCATGTGGCCAACTAAAATTTGTTGTTCTGGAAAAGGGGAGAAGAAATATTGGGAGACAACTGGTCTCCCAAGACTCTTTCCAAATATTTATATTTATGGGCATTTAGGGAAAAGACTACTGGGATTCAAAAATCCCAGTGAAAAAGACCAACTTAAAGTAATATTTCTCAGTCATATCCTAAAAATGCTTCTTCTAAGGGATTCTAATAAGTGTGACAATAAATCAGAGTTCCATAATCAAATACATTTGGGAAATTCTGGGCTAAATGCTAGGTTTTTTTTCTTTAATTACATGACTTCCATCATGCCCTCATGGACACTATGACCCTCCCAGGAGGACACAGATTGCAATGACATGTACTGATATCTCCAGGAAGAGTGTTTTTAGGAAACTGTTTGGAAAATATTTTCTTCAAAAAGGGTCATCTTCTCCTCCAGCTCTCTCATTGGCATTTTTCCATTGTAACTCCTACATGCACAAAGATAACTACCATACACATGGTCATTTTTCAGTTCATTTTTACTGAAACTTTTGTTGTATGCCCCCAAGCTGGTTCAGTTTTGGAGAGGTGGAGAGACCTGTGCACACACAGTCCCAAAGGTAGGGAGGAACAAGCAAGTATCTCAGTGGGATGCTGACTAGGGTGATTTGACTGAAGTCAAGTACCTGTAGGGGCTCAGCCAGTGAAGAATCTACCTGCAATGCAGAAGACCTGGGTTCAATCCCTGGGTCAGGAAGATACCCTGGAGAAGGGAATCGAAACCCACTCCAGCATTCTTGCCTGGAGAATCCCATGGACAGAGGAGCCTGGAGGGCTACAGTCCATGGGGTCTTAAAGAGTTGGACATGACTGAGTGACTAACACATTCACTTTATTTCCAGTATCTGCAAAGTTGGTTAATGTCAGATGATGACAGACTAGGAAAATAATTTAACTATCCAGCAGGCACTGAGGAGTCCTTGAAGGTTGTTTTTATGAGGGAAGAAATACACTCAAATTTGTGTTTTAGCAGGATTATTTCTTGGATGGCATTACCGATTCAATGAACATGAACTTCAGCAAACTCCAGGATACAGTGAGGGATGGGGAGGCCTGGTGTATTGCAGCCCATCGGTTTGCAAAGAGCTGGACATGACTTCTTGACTGAACAACAACAAGTAGGTGTGACAAGCTAGGTATGAGAAGAGGACACACAAAGTCAATGAAAGTCACTTTTGGAACCATCCAAGTTCATGTAGTACCAGGCGCAAACGTTTCTCCTTTCCATCTCCCAGTTTTGGCAGATTAGGAGGGACTTTGAAGACAGGGCAGTACAACTCAGCAGGCAGAGCTGCAGCCCTTTAGGAATGTCCTCAGACAATAAGCTTCTATTTTCTGGAATTAAGGTGGACCCCAGGTCTGCAGTTTGACCCATCTTGGTACTTGTTCTTCCACTGTTTCTTAGCCTCAGCTCCATTCAGAGCTTTGTGTCTGTGGATATCCCTAAATTAATATCCCTCACCCTAATCCTGGACCTTGGGAGAAGTTAAGTTGGCCTCAAGAGTATCACAAAGGTCCATGAGTTTAGGTTGTCCAAAGGCTATTCTGGGCATATAGATGGTCCCAATACAGACCACAGAGGGCCAAAGTCTGTTGACTTTGTGCAACCCAAATATTTACTTCTCAAGCCCCCTAAAATGAGGGAACAAGAGCAGAAATGAGTCAACGCATTGTTGTGTTTATTTTTTGACCTGGTTTCCTACAGAAGGACTCAGAAAACCTCAATGTGGCACCATTTGCCCACCACCATGCTGAAGTTGCTCCAGTGAGCTTAGAGGCCAAACTAAGTGAATTCTGGGTCTTGAGACACATTAAAGCAGACCACTCCTCCTACTTGGGTGAGCCAGAATTTTAAATTTCAGGGTTTAACTTCTTCTCTCCTTTTTCTCCTTTACTTTTTAATTGTTGTTATTGAAAATAATGCAACATTTAAAAAGTGTACATAAAAATAATTACCCTCAGGGAATCCCCTGGTAGTCCAGTGGTTAGGACTCAGAACTTTCACTGACGATGACCTGGGTTCAATCCCTGGTCAGGGAACTAAGATTCCACAAGCCTTGCGGTGTAGCCCAAAAAAATACTTTTTTACCCTCAGCCCTCTCCCTTAACACGATCCCACATATTTCATGTTTGGTTCCAGTTTTTGTCATTTGAAGATATTTTTGTGTGTAATTATATTCATAGCACACATTCTATTGTGTACCAATTTTTAAACTTGCTGTTGATTAATTCCTAGGTTGTTTGAAAATATAACCATAGTTTTTAAAGGTAAGATAATCTAATAGTAGTAAAAAAAATCAAAATCAGAAATACTCTTAGTATTACCAGCCCTCTTAACTTCTATCCCAGTCTTGTCTCAAGAACTTATTTTCTGGAGTCAGTTAATTTGGGGCTCAAATTCTGGGTCTGCCACTTAATATTTTGTGTAAGGTTACAGAAATTACTTGACATCAGATGTAAAGTTGACATAAAGTTATGAGAGTTCAGTTGGTAAAGAATCCCCTGTAATGCAGCAGACTCCAGTTTGATTCCTGGGTCAGGAAGATCCGCTGGAGAAGGGATAGTCTACTCACTCCCATATTCTTGGACTTCCCTTGTGGCTCAGCTGGTAAAGAATCCACCTAAAATGCAGGAGACCTGGGTTTGATCCCTGAATTGGAAAGATCCCCTGGAGAAAGGAAAGCCTACCCACTCCAGTATTCTGGCCTGGAGAATTCCATGGACTGTATAGTCTGTGGGGTCACAAAGAGTCGGACGCGACTAAATGACTTTCATTTTCAGTATAGCTGTAGTGAAGAATAAATAAGAGAATGTACATGAACTATCTGGCACATTTTTGGTCATGGTAAGCTTTCAAGACATCTGAGTTCCTTTTCTTTGGTTTTACTAAACACACATATTTCTGTAGAGTTGCAGTTATGAAATACTTGTTAGTTTCCCATTGAAATTATATTGTAACTAATTTCTGTTACTGCAGTTTTCAGAATTACTATTTAGAAGTGGTGGAGTTAGGATTTGAAGCTAACCACTTCAAATCCTGCTGTCCTACTCTTGATTTATTTTTTTTCCATCAAATGATTTGGAAGCTATATATCTCATCTTTATTTTATGTGATTACCTTTGAAATTTAAAGACATCTGAACTTACATTTTTAGTCAGATGTCATCAATGAAACAGAATCTATTACTTTCATTTGGTAAGGTAACTTAAACACAATTTTTCTTCTTTCCTCTTCTCTTGCCTCCTAGTTTCTATCTAAATCATTTAAACTTTTATTATTCATAGTGAAAAACATTTCAATTCTTTTAATAACTATTTTTATATCAGTAATGTTTTTAATAGTAACATAAACAAGAATTACTTAGACTTAGTTCAACATTTTATTAGTTTCATTGTTCATCATTATTTATCTTATACAACTCTTCTTTCAAAAAACTGTGGTAAAGTACACATAACATAAAATTTGCCATCTTAACCATTTTTGGGCTTCCCTCATGGCACTAGTGGTAAAGAACATGCCTACCAGTGCAGGTAGACGTAAGAGTCACAGGTTCAGTCCCTGGGTCAAGAAGATCCCCTGGAGGAGGGCATGGCGACCCACTCCGGTACTCTTGCCTGGAGAATTCCATGGATGGAAGAGCCTGGCAGGCTGCAGTCCATAGTATCACAAAGAGTCAGACACGACTGAGTGACTTCACTTAGTAGCATTAAGTACATTCACATTCTTGTGCAACCATCAGCATCATCCATCTCAAGAATTCTTTTCTTTTTGCAAAAAAATTCTGCACCTTTATTGGGTGTGCTAACTCCTCATTTTCCCTCTCACCAGCACTGGCAACCACCATTCTAATTTCTGTTTCTTTTAATCTGGCTACCCTAGGTACCTCATGTAAGTGGAATCATACATTTGTCCTTTTGTGAATGGCTTATTTCACTTAGTATAATGTCTTCAAGGTTTATCAGCTGTAGCATGTGTCAGAATTTCCTTTCTTTTTAAGGCTGAATAATATCCACTGTATGTGTGTAACACATTTTGTTTATCCATGGGCTTCCTTGTAGCTCAGCTGGTAAAGAATCCATCTGCAGTATGGGAAACCTGGGCTTGATCCCTGGGTTGGGAAGATCCCCTGGAGAAGGGAAAGGCTACCCACTCCAGTATTCTGGCCTGGAGATTTCACGGACTCTACAGTCCATGAGCAAAGAGTTTGACACAACTGAGTGACTTACACTCACTCATTTATCCATATTTAGCTCTTTCTTAAGCTTTTTTTTTTTTAAAGAAATTTATCTGCTGAACTAATAGCAAACAAACACATTACTTAAAATTATTTTAACTATTTAGAACTTTAATATTACTTAACACTATTTTAATAATTTCTGTATGTGCTGAAAATAGCACTTTGAGTTATTTTTTCAAGTAGGGCATTTGGTTTATCTCAAGTTGAATATTTCATGCCTGGCAGAATTCTAAAGGTGGATTCCCTCCACCCCAGATTCTCATCCCCTGGATATCCAACAAACACCAGCCTGAGTACTGCGGAAGGTGATGTTGCAATTACTAATTAAAGTTCCCAATCCAGAGGAACTTTAAAATACAGAGGTTATCCGGGTAGTCCTGATCAACTTATGCGAGCCTTTTAAAAAGCAGCAGAAGGCAGAAGTAAAAATGATTCACAGAATAAGAATGACTTTACATGTCATTCCTGGTTTGAAGACTGCAGGGATCACATGAAAAGGAATGTGACTGACATTAAGGAACTGAGAGAAAGTCCCCGGTCATCAGCCAGTGAAGAAGGAGCCCTCAGTTCTCTAAACTTCAAGGAACTGAATTCTGCCCACATCAGAAGGAGTTTGGAAGAACCACAATAGAAACTCCAGAGAAGAATGTAGCCTACTTCCACCTCGATTTCAACCTTGTGAGACCCTGAGCAGAAAAACAAGCCAAACCTGCCCAGATACCTGAACTATAGAGAAGTGTAAGATAATAAAGAGGTGTGTTTCAAGCTGGTAAGTTTATGGTGATTTTTACACAGAAACAGGCAACTCATACAATGCTTCACTGTCTTAGTTTTCCCACATGGTTAGTAATAACTTTTCTTTTAGATTTATTTTTGCTTTATTTAATTTTTTGGCTGTGGTGGGACTTCGTTGCTGCGTGGGGGCTTTTCTCGAGTTGCCGTGTGTAGAGCTGCTCTCCGCTGTGGTGCTCCGGATTCTCTCGTTGCAGAGCACGGGCTCTAGAGCACTGGCTTAGTAGCTGTGGTGCACAGGTTTAGTTGTTCCATGGCTTGTGGGCTCTTTCCAGACCAGGGATCAAACCAGTGTCCCTTCCATTGTAAGGCAGATTCTTAACCACTGGACCAGCAGGAAACGCTGGTTAATAATAACTTTTGATGCTTCATATAACAAGTCCTTCCTCAGAGGATAAGAATCATTTACAATAAGATGAATCCATTTTATTATGGACCTATTTGTGTATTATCATTAATAAAAGAATGTGCTGCAGGTTCTGAAAGTAATGTGCATGTTAAAAAGCTTTTCTGGATCAGAAATACCCACAAAAAGCACTACTCTGTCCTGGAACAGCTTGGTTTAAAATATAGTCAGTTCAATTATTAACTATTTGGCACCATGGACATAGCTGTAAAGATTTCCCCTTTTCCTGATGATGGAAGCCTTCTACTTGCCTCAATACCCTAACTAGATGTGAGATAACTGAATGTGTCTGTTAGTCTGAAGCATTTCCTACAAAATGTTTTACACTTTTTCTATATCTTTAGACTTGTCTTTTCTTTTTTAAAAAGTCTTTCTTTTGCACAAATGATACACAAGTTCATTTTAGGAAAACTACAATGTGTGTGATGAGCAAAAGGGAAAAACTTCTATTTGCAATATCATCATACATAGGGAAATAAACTCTCATGTATAATACTTCTTTACACTTTTCTGTTTATATCTCTCTCTACATGCACTTATTGGTATCTATGTTCACCTCTATACATATTGCTATAATTATAAATCTATACATCCTTATAAGTATATTCATGTCCCAGTCTTTCTCCAGCTCCCCATCTCCACACCTGTTTCTTTATCTGTCCAGATGACTGTGTATTCTTGACTTACTCCTGCCCTGGATTAAGCCACACATAGTTTAGTGATCCATACTTTCTGAGCCGAGACATTATCTAATGATGGAGTCAAATGTATTGCCACTCCAAGTTTTGCCATCCAAGTTTTACAGGGCATCTAAGGATATGAACATCTGATTTTTGAGTACATCCTGACAACCACCCCTTTGTGGATCACAGCCTTGTCATGATCAAAGGGCTTGTATAACTCAGTAAAGCTATAAGCCATGCCATGCAAGGCCACCCAAGACAGATGGATCATAGTGAAGAGTTCTGAGAAAATGTGGTCCACAAATGGAGGAGGAAATGGCAAACCATTCTAGTATTCTTTACTTGGAACCCCAAGAACAGTGAAGAGGCAAAAAGATGAGCCCCCCCCCCGCCCCAGATCAGAAGGTGTCCAATATGCTCCTGGGGAAGAGTGGAAGGTAATTACTAACAGCTTTAGAAAGAATGAAGTGACTGGGCCAAAGGAAAAATGATACTCAGTTGTGGATGTGTTTGGTGGTGAAAGTAAAGTCTGAAGCTGTAAAGAACAATATCCTAGGATGTTAGGTCCATGAGTCAAGGTAAACTGGACATGGTCAAGCAGGAGATGACAAGAGTGAACATTGACATCTTAGGAATCAGTGAACTAAAATGGATGGGAATGGGAGAATTTAATTCAGATGTCTATTATATCTACCATTGTGGGCAAGAATCCCTTAGAAGAAATGAAGCAGTCTTCATAGTCAACAAAAGAGTCCAAAATGCAATATTTGGGTGCAATCTCAAAAATGACAAAATGACCTTGGTTAGTTTCCAAAGCAAATCGTTCAACATCACAGTAATCCAAGTCTATGCCACAACCACTAGTGCCAAAGAAGCTGAAGTTGACCTACTACATGACCTACTTCTATCATGATCTACTTCACTGAAGACCTACAAGACCTTCTAGGACTAGCACCCAAGAAAAAAGATGTCCTTTTCATAGAAGATTGGAATGCAAAAGTAGGAAGATACCTGGAGTAATAGGCAAGTTTGACCTTGGAGTATAGAATGAAACAAGGCAAAGCCTAACAGAGTTTTGTCAAGAGAACACACTGGTCATAGCACACGCCCTTTTCCAACAACACAAGAGATGACTCTATGCATGGACATCACCAACGGTCAATATCGGAATCAGATTGATTATATTCTTTGCAGCCAAAGATGGAGAAGTTCTATACAGGCAGCAAAAACAAGACTTGGAACTGACTGTGGCTCAGATCATGAGATCCTTACTGCCAAATTTAGACTTAAATTGAAGAAAGTAGAGAAACTATGAGGCCATTCAGGTACAACATAAATCAAATCCCTTTATGATTATACAGTGGAGGTGATAAGTCTTTTACTCAGGGAATTAGATCTGGTAGACAGAGTACCTGAAGAACTATGGACAGAGTTTCATAACATTGTACAGGAAGTGGTGACCAAAATCATCCCCAAGAAAAAGCAATGCAAGGCAAATTGGTTGTCTGAGGAGGCTTTACAAATAGCTGGGGAAAGAAGAGAAGTGAAAGGAAAAGGAGAGAGGGAAAGATATACCCATTTGAATGCAGAGTTCCAGAGAATAGCAAGGAGAGACAACAAGCGTTTCTTAGATGAACAGTGGAAAGAAATAGAGGAAAACAATAGAATGGGAAAGATTAGAGATTTCTTCAAGAAAACTGGAGATATCAAGGGAACATTTCATGAAAGGATGGGCATGATAAAGGACAGAAACAGTAAGGATCTTACAGAAGCAGAAGATATTAAGAGATGGCAAGAATACGTAGAAGAACTAAACAAAAAAATGCTTTGATGACTGGGATAAGCAAGATGGTGTGGTCAGTCACCTAGAGTCAGACATCCTGGAGCGTGAAGTCAAGTGGGCTGTAGGAAGCATTACTACAAACAAAGCTAGTGGAGGTGATGGAATTCCAGTTGAGCTATTGCAAATTCTAAGATGATGCTGTTAAAGTGCCACACTCAATATGTAAGCAAATTTGGAAAACTCAGCAGTGGCCACAGGACTGGAAAAGTTCAGTGTTCATCCCAATCCCAAAGATGGTCAATGCCAAAGAATGTTCCAAGTACCATATAATTGCACTCATTTCACATGCTAGTAAGGTTATACTCAAAATCCTTCAAGCTAGGTTTCATCAATACATGAACTGAGAGCTTCTAGAAATACAAACCAAGTTTAGAAAAGGCAGAGGAACCAGAAATCAAATTACCAACATCCATTGGATCATAGAGAAAGCAAAGGAATTCCAGAAAAACATCTACTTCTGCTTCATTGACTATGCTAAACCTCTGATTGTGTGGATCCCTGGGTTGGGAAGATCCCCTGGAGAAAGGAATGGCAGTATTCCTGCCTGGAGAATCCCATCGACAGAGGAGCCTGGTGGGATACAGTCCATGGGGTCCCAAAGAGTTGGACCTGATTGAGCAACTATCTCTCTCAGACATTCAGATGATACCACTCTAAGGGGCAGAAAGTGAAGAAGAACTGAAGAGCCTCTTGATGAGGATGAAAAAGGAGAGTGAAAAAGCTGACCTAAAACTCAATATTCAAAAACTAAGATCATGGCATCTGGTCCCAACACTTCATGGCAAAAGAAGGGGGAAAAGTGGAAATAGTGACAGATCTTATTTTCTTGGCCTCCAAAATCACTGCAGACAATGACTGCAGCCATGAAATTAAAAGACACTTGCTCCTTAGAAGGAGACAGTGACAAACCTAGACTACATATTAAAAAACAAAGACATCACTTTGCTGCCAAAGGTCTGCATAGTCAAAGCTATGGTTTTCCCAGTAATCATGTATGGATGTGAAAGTTGCACCATAAAGAAGGCTGAGGGCCAAAGAATTGATGCTTTCAAATTGTGGTGTTGGAGAAGACTCTTGAGAGTCCCTTGGACTGCAAGGAGGTCAAACTGGTCATTTCTAAAAATCAACCCTCAATATTCATTGGAAGGACTGATGCTGAAGCTGAAGCTCCAATACTTTGGCCACCTGATGGGAAAAGCCAATTTATTGGAAAAGATTCTGATGCTGGGAAAGGAGGAAAAAGGAGAAAGGGGTGGCAATGAATGAGATGCTTAAATAGCCTCGCCAACTCAAAGGACATGAATTTGAGCAAATTCTGGAAGCTCATGAAGGAGAGGGGAGCCTGGTGTGCTGCAGTACATGGGGTCTCAGAGTCAGGTATGACTTAGGGATTGAACAACAACTGACAACCACTCCATTCACATTCACCTGGAAACAAGACTTTGTCAGCTCCTAACCAATAAGAAGGAAAAAAAAAAAAAAAAAATTCCATACGTCTTCTTTTCCTCTGCCATACTTGGTCCCAACAACAATAACAACAAACAAAGCTTGCCAGATTATTTGTCCAAGAGGGACAAAATCCTATGCAAATAATTTTTAAGTCTTTTCCCACTCAATAATTACTGCTTTCCACTTCCACTTGGATGAGTATAACCAGTGTGGTGGAAGAGTGCCACATGTCCCCTGCCACAGCCTTTACTGCACCTGGAAAAAGGGTATGGCAGAGCAGGTGTTGGGCTGTGCTTTCTCACCAGTGAAATGCCTGGTAATCAGGACAACTTCTTCAGGGTTCTCCTCTTTAGATTTCCTTCTTTCCATGTATCACTTCCCCACTTCTTCCTGCAATCACTTCCAAACTACTCATACCTAGATCCTACCTTTGTTGGGATTCACATTAAGACTGGTTGGAGGTCAATGGGTGCACCTAGAAGTTTCAAACAAGGGCTTAGATGCATAAGAGTTGGCAGCTGGGGGCCCTAGAGGCATGGCCAAGAGATGGAAACAACAAGGTCAGTCAAGAAATGAAGACACTTCTATCCAGGAGGGGTGATAAAAGCCAGCCCAAGTAGCGATGTTCTGTCTAATCCCAGAAACATTCACAGTAATTTAATGAATCACAGGAGGGTGTAACTCTGGAAGGAGGTTCTTTGGGTATGGTAGAGGTTTTGACATTGCTTCCCAGTCTTGCTTTTCCTGGGATGCTCCAGAACTCTAGAAGGACAAAACACCACTTCACATGCTCCATCAGGAAAAGCAGCATCTTGCAAAGAAGAATGATTCCATCCTGACAGGCCAACAGAGTGGTCCAAGGTCAGTCCAAGCCCAGTCCATAAGAAGGCTTGCCAGGTTGCCAATAATGTGTCACCTACTTGGTTTACTGGCCTGACCATGACTTAGCAAAGCTGAGTGAACTTTTCCAGTCTAAATCAGTGTGAGTCCATTGGCAGAACAGAGCAGGGGGTGAGGGCACAGGCCTGAACAGAATGCCAGAGCTGGGAAATTTTGTGGGTGCCTTCTACTGTGCCATAGCTTCTTACTCAGTTTGGCTCCTGCTTCTCTGGTCCTCAGGGATGGGGTTTCCAGTGCAGCCCAGCCCACATCATGGTACTGCCATCTCCAGTGCAACTTCCAGCTGACCTACAATTGTGGTATCCAGAACAGCAGGGGCACCACCTGCAGCCCAGCAACCAGGGAGTCAGAGCCTGTGTGGCCCTGTGGTCTGATCACTCCGTGTCCTTCATGCTGGAGTCCTGCCCCAGAGCTCAGTCATTAGATATGCCCTGGTTTTAACCCAATTATTTCAAAAGTATCCCCACCTGAGTCCAGGGGACCTAAGCAGTTAGAGGTCTCTACTCCAGCCTCCTCTAGGCCAGGCAAACAGGCCATACCTGCCACCCTTCCCTGCCTGCTAGTCTCTAGGAGATCATCAGAGCAACTTTGCTGTCCATAACAATAAGAGCCTGTTGGTAAAAACAAGAGACTGCTAAGGGAGGTAGATCAGGGAAATCAAAGAAACAGAATTCTCTGTTTCAGTCCATCCAAAAGCACCAGCCTAACCTTGTCAGGAGCAGCGTCTGATCCATCTCTCAGGCCCACATGTCTGGTTTACCTCTCGGGAACAAATGAGCCTGAAATGTTCCCTTCCTTAGCAGCAAAGGTCACAGCATTCATGAGTCGTTACAATTTGTTATGAAGTTATTCCTTACAATGAAACCAAACCTGCTTTCCTATATTTTCCATCATTTCATATGCTTATTTTATATTCGTATTTCATTCACAAAATATTATAACTTTTGTTTAAATTTTTAAATTTATTTCTATAAAGTTGTGCCAATTTTTAAAATCTGTTCATATATCTATAGTTTATTCTCTCTCATCCATCATGAGGGATCTTTGTTCCCTGACCAGGATTCGAACCCACTAGACCACTGGGAAGTCCCAGTGATTTTTTTTTAATTAACATTGTCAAATGTTATTTTTGTTTTCTTTTTGCTTTGATATTAATAATACTTTTCAAATTTGTCTATTTTATTGTTTTTTCCTCCAGTTAAAATTTAGTTTTCTTTGGGGATTTTATTTGTTTTTATTTTATTCATTTATGCTTTTACCCTTAGTGATTTCTCTTATTCTTCCTTTGGATTTACTTTGCTATTCACTTTCTAACTTCTTAGGTTGAAAACTAATTCATCTAATGCCAGTCTTTCTTGTTTTGTCCTCAAAGCATCTGTGGGTATACATTTTCCTGACTATTGCTTTGACTACATGCCAAGATGCCGACATGTAGGTTTATAATTATTGTTTCTTTCTGAATAGTTTATAAAACATTCCTTTTGCAAACAAGAGTCATTTAGAAGGCTTTTCCAAAAATTTTGGAAATAAATTTTTCTTATTTTGTAATTTTGTTGCATGGTGGTCAGAGAATATGGCCCATGTGAATTTTCACTTTTCTATAACTCTCATCCACCTCAAATCTATTCTTTGATCCCCCTCAAAGAAACTTTAATTATTTCTTTTTCACAGAATGCTCCAGTGAACATGTGCCAGCAGTCCATGTGGAGGGAGAGGGGTGTGGTTCTCCCCTGAAACTTCTTCATGGTAGCTCTTCAACTGCCCACCTTTCTGCTCTCTACCCCATCACTGCCATGTGTTGACCCAGGAAAGGAAAATCTTCTTTTAGACATTCACAGTAGGACCTGTGTGGTTTGCCTCTACTGTCCTGGAGATGTTTCAATCCCTCCTCAATAAACCTAGGAAATCAAGATGGCATTCATGAGTTTTCAGGAAACTGGTGCCTCCTCTCTTTGCCCTGAAAACTATACTTCTCTTAATGTGTTCCAAAAGCAGCTTTCTCTTTTTCATGGCCCAGACCATAAACTGAAACACCAAGCCAGTGCTTCCCACACTGTGTTCCGTAATATCAGTCCCGTAGATATTAATAGGTGATGTACAGAAAGGGTTCTGTTTGGGCACTGTTGAATTAAACAAAGAGGAAATGACTACTTCAGAGCCTCTGTATTTTTTAGTGCATTAATTGACATAATAAAAGGAGAGGAGAGCATGGGTTTGTGTCCCAAACTAATCTGGAATGCAGCCTTTCTGTGGGAAAACAAGGGTAATGTTTCACAGCAGACACTGTACGCCACTGCTGTTTTCTTTTTCATTGTTGTTAAACGTTTTCTTTTTTAAATTTAAGTGCAGTTAATTTACAATGTTGTGTTAGTTTTTAATGTACAGCAAAATGATTCAGTTATGCATACACATGTTTATATGCCACTACTATTTTCAAATATGCTTCTACAAAGTCTTTAGTCTTGGTCAAATTTTATTTAACCCAATGGTTAGAGCCAGTCCTTCACTCCACACTCTGAATGTGCTTGTATCTTGATTCTGAAATCCAGTGTTTTTGCTACCCCTCTAGAATTCTAACTGTGGATGTATCAGATCAGCTTACCATCTATGTTCTCGTGCAGTGAACAGATAAGCACTTGGGAAGGACAGGACCAAGGACAGAGCCTCGCAGTGTGTTTCTGGAATAGGGAGGATGCACACATTTCATTAGTATTTTTAGATAATGCCTAAGCTATCCCAGGGACGGGGAGCCTGGTGGGCTGCTGTCTATGGGGTCGCACAGAGTCGGACACGACTGAAACGACTTAGCAGGAGCAGCAGCAAGCCATCACCTCTCATACTTACTTGTGCAGGTGATCATCTGGGAATATTGTTAAATGCAGAATCTGGAAGATTAGGCAAGAGTCTGGTATTCTGCACTTTCAACAAGCTCCCAGGAGGCGCTAACGTTGCATGCCCCAAAACTACATTTTGAGTAGTAAGAGCACTGAGTTGAGGTGGATTCTAAGGCTACGTTTGTACTCCGTGAGAAAGAATACCATGATTAATTAGTAATGCTTGCCATGCACAGAGGAATGAGTTGATAATACATGTCATCTTTGTCCTATAACTTATCTCTGTTTTGAAAATGATGCATTATTCAAGAGAGTAGAGAAAGAAAAGTCATAACATCCTGGGATGCAAAGTCAAGTGGGCCTTAGGAAGCATGACTATGAACAAAGCTAGTGAAGGTGATGGAATTCCAGTGGAGCTATTTCAAATCCTAAAAGATGATGCTGTGAAAGTGCTGCACTCAATATGCCAGCAAATTTGGAAAACTCTGCAGTGGCCACAGGACTGGAAAAGGTCAGTTTTCATTCTAATCCCAAAGAAAGGCAGTGCCAAAGAATGTTCAAACTACTGCACAATTGCACTCATCTCACACATGAGCAAGTTAATGCTCAAAATTCTCCAAGCCAGGCTTCAGTAACACATGAATCATGAAATTCCAGATGTTTAAGCTGGATTTAGAAAAGGCAGAGGAACCAGAGATCAAATGGTCAACATCCGTTGGATCATTAAAAAAGCAAGAGAGTTCCAGGAAAACATCTACTTCTGCTTTATTGACTACACCAAAGCCTTTGACTGCATGGATTACCACAAACTGTGGAAAATTCATAAAGAGATGGGAATACCAGACCACCTGACCTGCCTCCTGAGAAATCTGTATGCAGGTCAAAAAATAACAGAACTGGACATGGAACAACAGACTGGTTCCAAATCGGGAAAGTAATACATAAAGGCTGTATATTGTCACCCTGTTTATTTAACTTATATGTAGAGTACATCATGAGAAATGCTGGACTAGAGGAAGAACAAGCTGAAATCAAAGATTTCCAGGAGAAATACCAATAACCTCAGATATACAGAAATGAAGAAGAACTAAAGAACCTCTTGGTAAAAGTGAAGGAGGAGAGTGAAAAAGTTGGCTTAAAACTCAGCATTCAGAAAACTAAGATCATGGCATCTGAGCCCATCACTTCATGGCAAATAGATGGGGAAACAGTGAAAATAGTGCAGATTTTACTTTGGGGGCTCCAGAATCACTGTAGATGGTGACTTCAGCCATGAAATGAAAAGAAGCTTGCTCCTTGGAAGAAAAGTTATGACCAACCTAGACAGCATATTAAAAACAGAAACATTACTTTGCCAACCAAGGTCTGTCTAGTCAAAACTATGGTTTTTCCAGTAGTCATATATGATGTGAGAGTTGGACTCTAAAGAAAGCTGAACGCCAAAGAATTGATGTTTTTGAACTGTGGTGTTGGAGAAGACTCTTGAGAGTCCCTTGGACAGCAAGGAGATCCAACCAGTCCATCCTAAAGGAAATCAGCCCTGAATATTCATTGGAAGGACTGATGTTGATGCTGAAACTCCAATATTTTGGCCACTCCATGCAAAGAACTGACTCATTGAAAAAGACCCTGATGCTGGGAAAGATTGACGGCTGGAGAAGGGGACGACAGAGGATGAGATGGTTGGATGGTATCACTGACTCAATGGGCATGAGTTTGAGTGAACTCCAGGAGTTGGTAATGGACAAGGTGGCTTGGCGTGCTGCCGTCCATGGTGTCACAAAGAGTCGGACATGACTGAGTGTCCAAACTGAACTGAACGTGGATTCTCTAGTTGCATTGCCCGGGCTTATTTCTCCCAGGCATATAGTGTCTTAGTTCTCAACCACAGATAAAACTCATGTCCCCTGCATTGCAAAGTGGATTCTTAACCACTGGTCCACCAGGGAAGTCCCCTATCATAGGGATTTTTATCAATTTTTGATATCCAATTAAAGAATTCAAAATAAAATGTCACTGTTATATTACCCTAAAAGGGGCAAAATTGGGGAATGAACTTTCTACGACTTTCCTATTTCTGTAAAATAATAATATATTCTGACAATACCAAGAACTAATAAAGCTATTGAAATTTCTTACACTGCTGGTTCGAATATAAACAGTTACAAACACTTTGGAGAACTGTCTGATAGTATTATTAAAGCTGAAGGTATTTGTGCTCAGAATCCTTCAAGCTAGGCTTCAGCAGTATGTGAACTGAGAACTTTCAGATGTACAAGCTGGGTTTAGAAAAGGCAAAGGAAACAGACACCAAGTTGCCAACGTTCACCGGATCATAGAGAAAGCAAGGGAAGTCCAGAAAAATATCTACTTCTGCTTCATTGACTACACTAAAGTCTGTGACTGTGTGGATCACAATAAACTGTAAAATTCTTAAAGAGATAGGAGTACTGACCACCTTATCTGTCGCCTGAGAAACCAGTATATGGCTCAAGAAACAACAGTTAGAACCGAACTTGAAACAACTGACTGGTTCAAAATTGGGAAAGGAGTATGTCAAGGCTGTATGTTGTCACCCTGTTGATTTAACTTATATGCAGAGTACATCATGTTAAATGCCTAGCTGGATGAATCAGAGGCAGGAATCAAGACTGTCAGGAGAAATATCAACAACCTCAGATATGCAAGTGATACCACTTTAATGGCAGAAAGTGAAGAAGAACTAAAGAGCCTCTTGATGAAGGTGAAAGAGGAAAGTGAAGAGTTGGCTTAAAACTCAACATTTAAAAATCTAAGGTCATGGATTCTGGTCCCATCACTTCATGACAAATAGAAAGGGAAAAAGTGGCATCAGGGACAGATTTTATTTCCCTGGGCTCCAAAATCACTGCAAACAATGACTGAAACCATGAAATTAAAAATGCTTGCTCCGCAGAAGGAAAGCTATGACGAAGTTAGACAGCATATTAAAAAGCAGAGGCATCACTTTGCCAATAAAGCTCCATATAGTCAAAGCTGTGGTTTTATCAATAGTCATGTACGGATGTGAGGAGTTGGACCATAAAGAAGGCTGAGCACCAAAGAATGGGCACTTTCAAATTGTGGTGCTGGAGAAGACTCTTGAGAGTCCCTCGGCCAGCAAGGAGATCAAACTTGTCAGTCCTAAAGGAAATCAACTGAATATTTATTGGAAAGACTGATGCTGGATGAAGCACAAGCTGGAACAAAGATTGCTGGGAGAAATATCAATCACCTCAGATATGCAGATGATACCACCCTTATGGCAGAAAGCAAAGAGGAACTAAAAAGCCTTTTGATGAAAGGGAAAGAGGAGAGTGTAAAAGCTGGCTTAAAACTCAACATTCAGAAAACCAAGATCATGGCATCCAACCCCAACACTTCATGGCAAATAGATGGGGAAACAATGGAAACAGTGACAGACTTTATTTTGGGGGCTCCAAAATCACTGCAAATGGTGACTGCAGCCACAAAATTGAAAGACACTTGCTCCTTGGAAGAAAAGCTATGACAACCTAGATAGTGTATTAAAAAGCAGAGACCATTACTTTACCAACAAAGGTCCATACTGTCAATGCTATGGTTTTTCCAGGAGTCATGTATGGATGTGAGAGTTAGACCATAAAGAAGGCTGAAGGAAGGTGAAGTCGCTTAGTTGTGTCCGACTCTTTGCGACCCCGTGGACTGTAACCTACTAGGCTTCTCCGTTCATGGGATTCTCCAGGCAAGAATACTGGAGTGGATTGCCATTTCCTTCTCCAGGGGATCTTCCCGACCCAGGGATCAAACCCGAGTCTCCCGCATTGGAGGCAGATGCTTTAATCTCTGAGCCACCAGGAAACCCCCTTAAAGAAGGGTGAGCACTGAAGAACTGATAACTTTCAAACTGTAGTGCTGGAGAAGACTCTTGAGAGTCCCTTGGACTACAAGGAGATCAAACTAGTCAGTCCTAAAGGAAATCAGTCTTGAATATTTACTGGAAGGACTGATGCTAAAACTGAAACTCCAATATTTTGGCCACCAAATGTGAAGAGCTGACTCATTAGTAAAAATCCTGATGCTGGGAAAGATTGAAGGCAAAAGGAGAAGGGGGCAGCAGAGGATAAGATAGATAGCATCACCGACTCAAAGGACATAAATCTGAGCAAACTTGAGAAATAGTGAGAGACAGGAGAACCTGTCTCTGCATGGTGGGCTGCAGTCCGTGGAGTTGCAAAGAACTGAACACGACTTTTTGAATTTTCCATGACTTTTTGAAATTTCCATGACTTTAAAATTTTTGAATCTCTAAGAATTTTCCACAGTTTGTTGTGATCCACACAGTCAAAGGCTTTGATGTAGTCTATAAAGCAGAAGTAGATGTTTTCTGAAACTCTCTTGCTTTTTTGATCATCCAACAGATATTGGAAACTTGATCTCTGGTTCCTCTGCCTTTTCTAAACTCAGTTTGTACTTCTAGAAGCTCTCAGTTCATGTACTGATGAAACCTAGCTTGAAGGATTTGGGTATAACCTTACTAGCATGTGAAATGAGTGCAATTGTGTGGTAGTTTGAACATTCTTTGGCCTTTCTTTGGAATTGGAATGAAAACTGACCTTTTCCAGTCCTGTGGCCACTGCTGAGTTTTCTAAATTTGCTGGCATATTGAGTGCAGCACTTTCACAGCATCATCTTTTAGGATTTGAAATAGCTCAACTGGAATTCCATCACCTCCACTAGCTTTGTTCATAGTCATGCTTCCTAAGGCCCACTTGACTTTGCATTCCAGGATGTCTGGCTTTAGGTGAGTGTGATCACATAATTGTGGTTGTCTGGGTCATGATCTTTTTGTATAGTTCTTCTGTGTATTCTTGCCACCTCTTGTTAATATCTTCTGCTTCTGTTAGATCCATACCATTTCTGTCCTTTAAACAAACACATATCTTTTTAGCTATTCCCTCTAGGAAAAGATTAATGACTATAGTGATCATGGTGGTTTTTCAGGTGTTCAAAAGATTGAAATAAGATCCTCCAAAGTTTAAAGAAAAATCCAAATGGATTGTCATGATACAAAGGACTGTCTTACACATTTCCACATAGGTGGACTTTTAGATGAGGGATAGTATGGTTCCCTGTGGGGAGGAAGAGAATGAAGGTTAGAAGAGGGAAAAAGGATGCTGATGAGGCCTACTCAGTGATAAAAGGATTTTTCTTACTTAGTTCCTCTGCATCTCTTTCTCCATAACCCTAAAGACCCTCTTAGTCTGGCCCTGGAGAGAAGATGCAGGACCTGGAGAAGGGTCTACATTTCAGAATGGACTATCAGAAACAGGGAAGAAGGAGCATTTACCAACAGTGACTGAGCCATGCATGCTTTCCTTTTAAAAATAATTTTATTTATCTATTTAATTTATTAATGTTTGGCTGTACCAGGTCTTTGTTGCTGCATACGCTTTTCTCTAGTTGTGGCTAGTAGGGGCTACTGTCTAGCTGCCGTACACAGGCTTCTCCTCACAGTGGCTTCTCTTGTTGCAGAGCACAGGCTCCAGGATGCGTGGACTTCAGTAGTTGGGGCATGTGGGCTCATTAGTTTTGGCTCCCAGGCTCTAGAGCACAGGCTCGGTAGTTGTGGCACACTGGCTTAGCTGCTTTGTGGCATGTGGCATCTTCCCAGATCAGGGATTGAATCTATGTCTCCTGCATTGGCAGACAGACTCCTTACCACTAAGCCTTATGCATGCTTTCTAATGCAAGAAACAGGTGAGTTGAAGACTTAGAAGACTAAGTGGATCTGAATATAGGCCTAGCCCATGGGAATTGCCCTAAAACCTTGCGTTTTGGAGCTGGGCCAGAGGTTGGGGGAGCCTTGGGCTTCCCAGTTGGCACTAATAGTAAAGAACCCATTTGCCAATGCAGGAGACATAAGAGGCTCAGGTTGGATCCTGGGTAGAGAAGATCCCCTGGAGGAGGGCATAGCAATCTACTCCAGTATTCTTGCCTGGAGAATCCCCAAGGACAGAGGAGTCTGGCAGGCTGCAGTCCATGGGGTCGCAAAGAGTCAGACACGACTGAAATGACTTAACACACTGTTGTTATTATCTGATGTACTCACTGTTCCTTCAACCTTTGAGTCATTTACAACTTGATAAACATTTCTTCCATTTTTCATTTCAAATCACTGATTAATACATTAAACAGGCATGAACTGTACAGGTTTCCATTTAAAGAGTATGAAAGTAAGCCTCCATTAACAAAGAAAGTAAAAGTGAATTTGCTCAGTCGTTTCTGACTCTTTGCGACCCCATGGACACCAGGCTCCTCAGTCCACGGAATTTTCTAGGAAGAGTATTGGAGCTGGTTGCCATTTCCTTCTCCATTAATAAAAGATCCACACAATTCCTTGATTATGTTCACAAGGGTATCTCAAATTCAGATAGCTTATTATCAGGAAATGCTGGGATTTGGCTTGCACCAGAGGATACTATGTAAGGCTATGGGCTTCTATCTTTGAGATCCATGAGTATATTGAAATACTGTTTAGTAAATGATAATATTATTGATTAAGCTTCCCTTGTGACTCAGATGGTAAAGAGTCTGCCGGCAATGCAGGAGACCTGTGTTTGATCCCTGGGTTGGGAAGATCCTCTGGAGGAGGGCATGGAAATCCACTCAAGTATTCATGCCTGGAGAATCCCATGGACAGAGAAACTTGGTAGGTTACTGTCCATGGGGTCCCATAGAGTTGGACATGACTGAGTGGCTACACACACACACACACACACACACACACACACACACACACACACAATGCTGCTGGTCAGTCTGAAATTCTCTCCCTCCTTCTGGGCATGAATACAATTATTTCCAGCCCTCCGGATTATAGGAACAACCTTTGGAAGGTAACACATAGGTCTACTAATCATTTGGTTGTGTTCTTTTGTTTCTCTTATCATGTAGTTTTATAAAAAGATACATCGTATCTCTCAGTCTCATTGTAGTCATGAGCCTTGAAGAGGGTCCTCATGATAATCACCTCATGGTACTCATGCCCTTAATCTCCTCCCAACCTGAAGCAAGCCTGGCCTGTGTGATCAATAGAATATGGTAGAAATAATGGTAATGGCGGATGTCTTCCAAGGCCAGATAAGAAAAGACAACACTGCTTCTGCCTTGGTTTCTTACTTTGCTTTCTCTGGGAGAAGCCAGCCTCCATGCCATGAGGCCATTCAGCAATTTCACAGAGAAACCCATATGGAGAGGAACCAGCTTGCCAACCATGAGAGAGCCTTGGCCAAGCTTCCAGGTCACTGCAGTCCTGGCTGTCTGTGACCTCAAAAGAGATCCTGAGCCAGAAACACTCAGTGAAGCAACTCCCAAATCTCTATATGGCAGAAACCATGGGAGATGCCACTAAATTTAGAATATTTTTCACACAGCAATAGTAACTAGTATACAAGTCCTTGAGCTCATGACATTAATCAACATCATAAAAGATGAAGATTTTGAAGGGAATAGTGCAGCAAAAAGATAAAAAAGTAGGTTAGGGACAAGCCCTGCTTACCAGCCTTACCAAAAAAATTCTCCCAGCAATTCCCAGGGAGGAAGTCAGGTTCTTTCTGCCCCTAAAACATGTTTAGTTCAATTTATGAGAAATTTAGTGAGCAGTTGCTATGTGGCAGGTCCTGCATGAGATTCTGGGGTTTCAAGGACAAAACAAACTGCTTTTCCTCCAAGAGCCCACATTTGAGCTGGAAAGGCAGCCTCATATACAACTAGTAAGTGGGTAGTGAAAGAGCGATTCCTAGCATTCTGTGATAATGAGGTTGGTGGGCTCAGGCAAGAATGGGGCACACAGGTGGTGAGGCTTTGGGGAAAAGCAACATCTTCCCAGATGAAGTGGAGCAAGGGCATGAAATAAGCATTCATTCTAAGTAGAGAGGGTAGGCAACATGAGTTAACACCCTGTGATGAGTCTGGGGGAAGGTTGAAGTAGAGCCAGTCTAGGAAGGGCCTTGAAGGCCTTGCAAAGGAATATGGACTGTCTCCTGTAAGCAAAGAAAGGTAAGTGATGAAGGATGGTATTAGGAGCAAGCTGAGTGGTGGGTATTAAACAGTTTTAAGCTGGACTAAAGTTTTATACAGTTTTATGAAAAGGCACCATGCACCTTTGTACTTTAGTTGAAGTTAAAAAGAACAAAAGAAAAAGTTATTCAAGTGCTGAGTTAAAAAAATTAATACCAACAAGACATATGAACAGTAAGCTTTGCTGTTATAAACAAGCACGTCATATATTTATAGTGTTTTGGGTCAAATACATTTAAGAACATTTATACTTTGGGTAGCTAGATCATTAATATTGATATAAATGTATAATCTTTGTCATTGCATTATAATAAAAATATATACAATGGAGCTCATGAATACCAAATATTAATTTAGTTAATATTTATAATTTATTAATATTAATTTGGTTTAATATCTTAAACTGGTTCAGGTTCAGCAAATTGTTACTATTAAGTAGCAAAGTGAAAAAAATTTTTAAGGAAATATTTACTATAAGGATATGAGGTATGTTTTTATAATACAGAAATGCACTAGGCTGCAGAAAGGAATTGAAACCAGAAAGACAGACAAGTCAGGAATCAGGCTATGGTTCCTCTTTCATCTTGGCCTTTCTTTGCATTATAGCCTTCTTCTCCTTCTCTTTTACTTTGTCCTCTCTCCCTTCCTCCTCCTCCTACTTCTTTTTCTCTGTCCCTGCAGATTGGCTTTCTCTGCTTCTTGGGCCTTGCAGCTGCAGTGGTATGTTAGAGTTAGCATCTTATAGATTCTTGAAAGCTAATTGCTATTTTCAGGAATTTTGTAGGCTAGTGCTTAAACACGCTCATTAAAAATTGTTATATAAATTAAAGATAGACATATTTTATTAAAGATAAAAGTAATAAATACTTGAAAGTCATCAATTCTTAATTATGTATTTTACTACATTTTCTATTGCCTACGTTCTGGAGGCTATTTGTATCTGTTTTATTTGTATGTTGAAAATACAATATAATGGTATAGCATTGTGCATCTCTTTCCAACTCTGCATTTGGTCACCTTCATGTCTGTAGGCTGAAAATTTTTTTGCCACAGAAATTGGCAAAAAATATAATTGATTCATTGTTTTGTTGATTGTCAAAACTTAGAAATTAATGATAAAAATGCTAATAATGCAGAGAAGACCATGTGAAAGGATTACCCATTCAAAAATTAAGCTTAAAATAGTGTTTTTTAAAAATTATTTGACTGTGCCAGGTTTCACTGTGGCACACAGGATTTGCTATCTTCCCTGTGGCACGTGGCATCTTTGGGTTGAGGCAGTGAGGGGAATCTTTGTTGCAACATGTGAACTCTTAGTTGCTCATGGGGGATCTAGTTCCCTTACCAGGGATCAAACCTGGGCCTCCTGCATAGGGAGCTTGGATTCTTAGCCACTGAACCACCACGAAAGTTCCAAAATAGTATATTATGAACTACAAAAATAGTATACAATTAACATATTGTATATATGTAAACTTTGCACTGAGAATAGCACAAAAATTTGAGGAAATATTTTTCCAGTGCTCAAAAACCATTGCCTTTTAGCAAAGAAGTTTTTTTGCCACTTTATATTTTTAATTGAAGGATATTTGCTTTACAGAATTTTGTGGTTTTCTGTCATACATCAACAAGAATCAGCCATAGATACAAGTATGTCCGGTACACGTATGTCCCCTCCCTCCCAAACCTCCCTCCCATCTCCCTCCCCATCTCACCCTTCTAGATTGTCAGAGAGCCCCTGTTTGAGTTTTCTGAGTCATACAGCAAATTCCCACTGGCTATCTATTTTACATATGGTATTATAAATTTCCATGTTACTCTCTCTATACATCTCACCCTTTCCCTCCTCCCCTCCCCCAGAGTCCTTAGGTCTGTTTTTTTCTGTTTGTTTCTCCATTGCAGCCCTGAAAACAAAATCATCAGTACCATCTTTCTAGATTCCAGACATATGCATCAGTGTATGATATTTATATTTCTCTTTCTGATTTACTTCACTCTGTATAATAGGCTCTAGGTTCACCCACCTCATTAAAACTGACTCAAATGCATTCCTTTCTATGTCTGACTAGTATTCCATCGTATTCATGTACCACAGCTGCTATATCCATTCATTTGTCGATGGACATCAGGTTGCTTCCACGTTCTAGCTATTGTAAATATTGCTGCAGTGAACATTGGGGTACATGTGTCCTTTTCAGTTTTGGTTTCCTCAGGGTATATGCCTAGTAGTGGAATTGCTGGGTCATATGGTGGTTTTATTCCTAGGTTTTTAAGGAATCTCCATACTGTCTTCCACAGTGGCTATATCAATTTACATTCACACCAGCAATGCAAGAAGGTTCCCTTTTCTCCACACCCTTTCCTGCCTTTATTTTATTTGTAGACTTTTTGATGATGGCCATTCTGACTGGTGTGAGGTAGTATCTCATTGCAGTTTTGATTTGCGTTTCTAATAATGAGTGATGTTGAGCATCTTTTCATGTGTTTGTTAGTCATCTTTATGTCTTCTTTGGAGAAATCTGTTTAGGTCTTTTTCCTACTTTTTGATTGGGTTGTTTGTTTTTCTGAAATTGAGCAGCTTATATATGATGGAAATTAATTTTTGCCAGTTGTTTCATTTGCCATTATTTTCTTCCATTCTGAGGGTTGTCTTTTCACCTTGTTTGTAGTTTCCTTTGCTGTGCAAAGGCTTTTACACTTAATTAGATCCCACTTGTTTATTTTTGCTTTTATTTTTATTTTTTTGAAAGTCACAAAACTTTATTTATTTTTCAGGATTGATGGCAATGTCTGTTTTAATGGGGTTGAATTTATATAAACATACAATCCATTTGCAAAAATTCAGCAAATGAACACTTAATGTTATGCAGTTTGTTGTACATATGTTCTACATCAAAAATTTGTAAGCAAACATTGAACTAATTCACTCTGAAATACTTTTTATTTTTTTAATTTTTTAAAAAATTTATTTTTAAAAATGTAAACTTAATGGAGACTAATTACTTTATACTACTGTAGTGGTTTTGCCATACATTGATATGAATCCACCACAGGTGTACATGTGTTCCCCATCCTGAACCCCCCTCCCACCTCTCACTCCATCCCATCCCTTTGGGTCATCTCAGTACACCAGCCCTGAGCACCTGTCTCATGCATTTTTGCTTTTATTTCCATTACTCTAGAAGGTGGATCATAGAAGATTTTGCTTTGATTTATGTCATCGAGTGTTCTGCCTATGCTTTCCTCTAAGAGTTTTATAGTTTCTGGTCTTGCATCCATTTTGAGTTTATCTTTGTGTGTGGCATTAAGAAGTGTGCTAATCTCATTCAGAAAAGTCTTCTTATCACTGACAAACCTGTCAGGTTTTTTTGTAAAGTTCTAAAATGTGTTTTTGTTGTTTTACTTTTATCCTCCTTGGTTACATAAATGAAAATTCATATTCATAACATTCATATTGGAGCTATCAGTTCAGTTCAGTCACTCAGGTGCCATCTCTTCCTCCCTCTAGCTTCTTCTTTTTATCTTGTTGAATTATGAGTTTCATGCTCCTTATGAGAATTTAATGCCTGATGATCTGAGGTAGAGCTGTTACTAGGTCTAATCCATTTGTTCTGGTCTCCTTCTAAGAAACTAATTACAGTCATGCTAGCACAGCAGTCAGGGATTTTGAGTTCATGTTTCAGAAAATTTGAATTACTAATGGCTTAAATAAAATAGGAATTTATTTTGCTTGCATAATGACATGTCCAGTGATAGGTAGTTGCTAGTCTTGGTCCGGTGTCCTAAAGAACTTAAAGCCCTGATTCTCTTGACCTTTTCCCTCATGGTCAGAATATTGCTGTTCCAGCACCAGCTATCACATACCTAGACCCTCATATATGCAGTTCACAGCAGGGCTCATGCTGCTGTGAGAATGTGATGCCACCACTGATCTGACAGAAGGTGCAGCTCAGGTGGCAGTGCCAGCAGTGGGGAGTGGCTGTAAATACAGATGAAGCTCTGCTCGTTGGCCAGCGCTTGCCTCCTGCTGGGCAGCCCAGTCCCTAACAGGCCACGGACTACATCGGTTTTGGTCCATGGCCCAGGGCTTGGGACCCTAACACAGAGGACAAAACAAATGTCCTCATATTTATTGTAGAACTGATTGTAATACCAAACAACAATGCCCCAAAATTGAAAGAATATATATAATAATTCAGTAATAATCATATTGATCAAAAGTTTGGATTATATTATAAATTTTACTTAAGATAAAATAATGTCATTCCTAATTCTAACAGAAGATAATATATTAAAGAAAGTTTTTTATTCCCAAAGCATACTTTATTTTTTAAATTATTTTTTAAAAAGTTATCTTTAATTTTTAATGGCAGCATAATTGATTGATGACAATATTATGTAAGTGTTAGGGTACAATATACTGAGTCACAATTTTTGAAGGTTAAATTCCATTTAGAGTTAATATAAAATAGCAGTTGTGTTCCCTGTATTGTATCCTCATAGCTTATTTACTTTACATACAGTAGTTTGTACCTCTTAATTCTCTACCCTCTCTTGCCCTAGCTTCTTCCTTTTCTCCACTGGTAATCACTGCTTTGTTCTCTATATCTGTGAATCTGTTCCTTTTCTGTTATACTATTTTGTTTTATTTTTTTAGAGTCCATACATAAGTAATATCATACAGCATTTGTCTTTTACTGTCTGGCTGTGTCACTTAGTATAATACCCTCCAAATCCATTCATGTTGCTGCAAATGGCAAAATTTCATTCCCTTTTATGACTGAGTAGTATTCCATCAAATTGTTGACATCCGTTGGATCATAGAAAAAGCAAGAAAATTCCATAAAAACATCTACTTCTGTTTCATTGACTATGCTAAAGCCTTTGACTGTGTGGCTCACAACAAACTGTAGAAAATTCTTAAAGAGATGGGAATATCAGACCACCTTATCTGCCTCCTAAGAAACCTGTATATGGCTCAAGAAGCAGCAGTTAGAACTGGACATGGAACAACAGACTGGTTCCAAATTGGGAAAGGAGTACATCAAGATTGTATATTTTCATCCTGCTTATTTAACTTATATGCAGAGTACGTCATGCAAAATGCCGGGCTGGATGAAGCACAAGCTGGAATCAAGATTGCTGGGAGAAATATCAATAACCTCAGATATGCAGATGACACCACCCTTATGGCAGATAGTGAAGAGGAGCTCAAAAGCCTCTTGATGAAGGTGAAAGAGGAGAGTGAAAAAGTTGGTTTAAAACTCAATATTTAGAAAACTAAGATCATGGTATCCAGTCCCATCACTTCATGACAAATAGATGGGGAAACAATGGAAACAGTGACAGACTTTATTTTCTTGGGCTCCAAAATCACTGCAGATGCAGCCATGAAATTGCTCCTTGGAAGAAAAGCTATGACCAACCTAGGCAGCATATTAAAAAGAAGAGATATTACTTTGCCAACAAAGGTCCATATAGTCAAAGCTATGGTTTTTCCAGTAGTGATGTATGGATGTGAGAGTTGGACCATAAAGAAGGCTGAGCACAGAATTGATGCTTTTGGACTGTGGTGTTGGAGAAGACTCTTGAGAGTCCCTTGGACTGCAAGGAGACACAACCAGTCAATCTTAAAGGAAATCAGTTCTGAATATTCATTGGAAGGACTGATGCTGAAGCTGAAGCTCCAGTACTTTGGCCACCTGATGCAAAGAGTCAACTCGTTAGAGAAGATCCTGGTGCTGGGAAAGATTGAAGGCAGGAGGAGAAGGGGGATGACAGAGGATGAGGTGGTTTGATAGCATCACTGACTCGATGGACATGAGTTTGAGTAAACTCCGGGAGTTGGTGATGGACAGGGAGGGCTGGCATGCTGCAATCCATGGGGTCACAAAGAGTTAGACATGACTAAGCGACAACAAAACTGATACATATACCAATTGCATATATGTGAAATTCTTCAGGATTTTCCCTAAAGACAATTATAATATCTGCAGATAATGATAGAGCTTTTTGTTTGTTTGTTTGTTTTTGTTTCCAATGCTTTCACTTTTCTTCTTTTTCTTTTTGATCTTTCTTTACTGTGAACAATGTGCTCACAGAGGCTATTCTTATTTGTATCTTTAAAGGTTAAACTTAATTTTTTTCACCACTGGGAATGAGGTGTTTTTCTTTGGTTTGGGTTTTTTTCACCTGTTTGTTTTCTTTATGGTAAAATTCTTAACAATGAAAGACAGGTTAAAGTAATTAAGTGATTCTCTTCTGTTTCTAGTGCACTGAGTGCATCCCCTTCCATATCTTACAGCTTCAGGATGCCTAGGCCCACATTCAAATACCAGAATCAGCCTCTTTTGGTTTGATGCCTCCCCTGATCCCCCCCAAAACTTAGGAAGGCTGCTCTGCCCCAGTGAAGAGAAGGCTGGACTTTCTGGGGAATCACAGGTCCAGCATCAGTACTCAAGCAATGACTTTCTCTTAGGAACTGGACTATAAATCAGCTTGTTCCCTCATCCCTCTGATGGGATTATTGTGAGGGTCTGCAGACTGTTTTCATAAAATGGTTGTTGAATTTATTATTTGCATGGTTTTTTTTTTTCTGAATCTGTTGAGATGATTTTTTGCTTTTCAGTCTACAGCTGGGTAAATTAATATTGCTATTTTCTAGTGGCTAAATGACATCCTTTTCTTCTTGGGATAAACACTCCTTGGGAATGTTTGTTTTCTACAGTTGCTGCATTTAGTTAGCTGTGCATACGTGCTCAATCACTTAGTCATGTCCAACTCTTTGTGACTCCACAGACTGTAGCCCACCAAGTTCCTCCTCTGTCCATGGGATTTTTCCAGGCAAGAATATTGGAGTGGATTGCCATTTCCTACTCCAGGGGATCTTCCTGACCCAGGGGTCGAATCTGCGTCTTCTGCATTGGCAGGCAGACTCTTCACCTTTGTGCCACCTGGGAAGCCCCATTGGTTAGCTAGTGGTTTATTTACCCTTGTTACATCTGTAAAGTGAAACTGAACTCTCAGTTTCCTTCTTTCACTGTCCTTTCTGATTTGCTGTGAATGTTACACTAGCAGTGGTTAGTGACCTGTTGTTGTTTGGTCACTAAGTTGTCTCTGACTCTTTGAGACCCCATGGACTGCAGTGGGTCAGGCTTCCCCCTTCCTTCACTATCTTCCAGAGTTTGTTCAAACTCATGTGCACTGAGTCAGTGATGCTACTCAAACATCTCATCCTCTGTTTCCCCCTTCTCTTCTTGCCCTCAGTCTTTCCCAGCTTCAGGGTCTTTTCCAGTGAGTCGGCTCTTTGCACCTGGTGGCCAAAGTATTGGAGCTTCAGCTTCAGTATTAGTCCTTCCAAATCAGGGTTGATTTCCTTTAGGATTGACTGGTTTGATTTCCTTGCTGTCCAAGTGATTCTCAAGTCTTCTCTAGCAACACAGTTGGAAACCATCAGTTCTTCAGCAATCAACCTTCTTCGTGGTCTATCTCACATCCATACATGACTACTGGAAAAACCATAGCTTTCACTATATGGACCTTTTTTGGCAAAGTGATATCTCTGCTTTATAATATATTATCTAGGTTTGTCATAGCTTTCCTTCCAAGGAGCAAGTGTCTTTTAAAATTATGGCTGCAGTCACTGTCTGCAGTGATTTTAGAGGCCGAGAAAATAAAATCTGTCATTGATTCCACTCTTCCCCTTCTATTTGCCATGAAGTGATGGGATTGGATGCCGTGATCTTTGTTTTTGAATGCTGTTTAAGCCAGCTTCTTCACTCTCCTCTTTTACCTTCATCAAGAGACTCTTTAGTTTCTCTCTATTTTATGCCATTAGAGTGGCATCATCTGCATATTTGAGGTTGTTGATATTTCTCCTGGAAATCTTGATTCCAGCTTGTGATTCATCCAGCCCAGCATTTTGCTTGATGTACTCTGCATAGAAGTTAAATAAGCAAGGTGACTATTTAAAGCCTTGGTGTACACTTTTTCCAATTTTGAACCAACCTGTTGTTCCATATCTGGTTGTAACTGTTGCTTCTTGACCTGCATAGAGGTTTCTCAGGAGGCAGGTAAGGTGGTCTTGTATTCCCATCTCTTTAAGGGATGGTTAGTGACTAGCCTCACACAAATTGGTGAATCTTGTTTCTGAGTTTGGGTAAGACAGAGTTTTTCTGTTTCTTGAAGGTGATATAGGTGCCTACAAGGACATCTAGGTTTGGTGAAGTATTTTTGTGCCTAGAATTTTTTATTTGGATTCAATTTCTTTAATGTATAAATCTATTCAAGCTTTCTATTTCTTGAATAATTTTTTGGTAAGTGATATTGTTATCAGTAATTGTCTACTTTATCTCATTTTTCAAATGTATAGTTTAAAATACTGAGTTCAGACCAATACAATATTGTAAAGTAATTAGCCTCCAATTTAAAATAAATAAATTTATATTAAAAAATATAATAGAAAACCATCTAAAAAATAAATAAAATATATAAAATCCATTAAAAAATAAAAATACTAGAAGGGTATGTTTTAAAATATAGATGATGAAATATATGTTGAAATAAGGAAAATAAGTTTGCCCAGTTTAAACAAAGATGAAAATTGGAAAGAGGTCTTTGTAGAGCACAAAATAATAGATAAAAGCCTATACCTAAACATGAATCAGCCATAGGTATACATAGGTATCCATATTTGTGTTGAGGTTTGACAGAAAACAACAAAATTCTGTAAAGCAACTATCCTTCAATTGAAAAATAAATTTTTAAAATTAAAAAAAAATACTGAGTTCAGAGTTTTAGGAGAGCTGCTCATCTCTCCTCCTTTGCAGGGTTGGGTAAACATAGAAAGGTGACAAAGAAAGAGATGCTTTTGTTCTGTTCTGAGATAAGCCTCCAAAAGACATGGGGGAGGAGCTGTGAATTTCTCAAGTACTCCTAGTTACAGTCATTAACAATTTAAAAATTTTAATTGCTATTTATAAAGAAAACATTAAATAACACATTCTAAGTGTGTAGGGGACAGGGTAAACAAGGGCCCATGGGCCAGGCAGAGGCACTACAGGTGACTTCAGGTGAAGGTGAGAGATAAGTAAGGCAGGATGCTTATTTGGCACAAAGGCCACAGCCATGTGATGGAGACCTAGAGGCCAGGTCAAGGAGATAGAACTTCATTCCAAAGTTACTTGGTTTCCCACCTTTTGCCAAAATGCACCATTTTGGAGAATGGTGACTAGCCTCACACATTTTGGAGTAGAAGGGTGAAAGACATACACTTTTTCTACTAGTACTTTAAAACTTGGGGTGAAGGGTGATAAGGATAAAGAGAGATGAAGGAGAGGCGGGATCAATAGAGGCAGTGCCCTTAGAGTAGCTAAGTATGTGGTGTGACCAGAGTGACAAAAGCCTGCAGTCAAGTGGGAGAATTTGACCTGGGTGTTGGGAGGAAAGGGTGTGAATGGAGCCTTGGGAAAAGAATGCACTAAGGGTTCGGGAAATCAAGTGCTTTGCAGCTGTGTGACCTCGGGCAAGTTATGTAACTCCCAAAGCCTTGGAATACCAGAATAAGGTTTCTGACTTTCAACTGAGTTCCATGCAGCTTGCAATTTCTATGGCTAGGTCACAAGTATCTGAGGATCAGTGTGAGTGGGTAGGAACTCCAGGGGTGTATTTCCCAAGGTCCCGTCTTCAACCTCAGTAGCACCCATATTCGGTCTCATTTGTGCAGCAGGGACCCCAGCAATAGCATTGTTTGGGAAGCCAAAAGATTCTGCAGTATGAAAAATTAAAATAGTAAAGAGTAACTGCCACAGCTGATTCATGTCAATGTATGGCAAAACCCACCACAACACTGTAATTAGCCTCCAATTAAAATAAATACCACCCCCCCCAAAAAAGAGCAACTGCCATGGATATTCAACAGCCACTGGGATTTTTAAAACAGTGAAACACAGCATTCTATAAAAATTAATGCACAATGATGTGCAAAATGGATTAGAGAGGGGAGAAACTAGAACCTTGGTTCTCAAGAAATGGTCTGTGGACCAGGAATATCAGCATCACCTAGAAGCATGTAAGAAAGGCAGGATCTTGAGCCCTGACTCAGAACTGCTGAATCAGAATCTATATTGACTTTAGATGATTTGGAAATACTTGAAGCCTTTGTTAATGAGGGCCCAAACCAGGGACTTCAGATTTAGTGAACTGCTGGGACCAGGAAGGTCCAATAAAAGAATGATGAGCCCACTGTGTGGGATTGATGAATGGCAGAGCGATGCCACCCCTTACCCCCAGTGGGGAAGAACCCTCAGATCCAGCTCCGAAGGTGGTGGTCATACCACAGCAGAGGGATCAACAGGACTTTTGGTTTTTCACAAGAAGCATGAAATCCTGATTCCAATGTTTAATCTTCTGACTTTTAACCTTGACAATGTTAAATTTCCTGAAAGTGATGTTGTGGTTGTATAGAATGTTTTTGTTCATAGGAGACTTACGGTGAAATGTTTGGAGGTGAAATGTCATGATGTCTGCAGTAATTCCCAAATGGTTCAGCCAGGCGAAAAAGGGAGAATGAGAGAGAGGAGGTACAATTGGAGGAGCTAGGTGAAGTGTTTATGAGTATTTATTATATCTTTCTTACAACTTTTCCTGAGGGTTTGAAGCTTTCAAAATAAAAATTGTTATGGTATTGATCTCTAATATCAGTCTATATTAAAATTTCCTTATTTGTCCTACTAATAGTCCTTTATATATATTTTTTTTTAGATCTTAAATCCAATTAAGGCTCACATGTTGTATGTTGCATTTAGCTGTCACACCTCTTTAATATTTTAATCTGCAGGAGTTTCTTTGCTTTTTTTTTCTTTCATGATGTGTGTATGATTTGCAGTCCTGATGTTTGGCCAGGCTCCCTACTCAAAAACATCTCTGCCATCCCTATCACAGTGCCTAACAAGAGAGACATTGCTATACTCTCACTATAAACTCTGAGCCAGTCTTGAGGACAGATGACGAAATGGTGTGATAAGTGATTTGGAAAGGCCCTTAATGTGAGCTGGTGAGGGAACAGTGAAAAGGGTGCAGTGAAAAAGGCTCCCCAGAGGAAAGTAACTGACAAGTTGGGGAGAAAGATAAACTAGCTGAGGTTTGTGGGAGATGAGGTTGTTAACAATGAAGAGAATGAGAAAAAAAAGTGAAGAGAGAGAAGTGAGTTATCGATTTAAGTGTGCTTTCTTCAAGGGACAGAATTCAGACAGCTTTCTTTGAATTCTAGCTCATCACCTTAAATTTTGTGCAACATTGAGCAGTTGCTGAACCTCTCAGGCTCTGTAATCTTAGAGTGAAAATGGAGGAAATAATACCTCCCTGCAAAAGGAAGGAGAAAAATATGGTACAAGGAGCACCTGGCACCTGGTAGACACACATAAATGTTCATGCAGCATTCTCGCTCTCTTCTCCACCATCCTATGTTCAGCTGAATTTGCTTCTTGCTGCAGCATCTCACAAGACTTTCAGGGTCAAGTGATTCCTGGCAAAAAACAAAAGCAAGATTTTCCTATTCCCCTAACAAATTAAAATGAAAACTGGCAATAGAACAGGTACAACCCCAAGAGAAGACACTGGAACAGAACCAAGCTGGGTCTACAAGGAGCCCCACATGAGGCAAACACATTTCTGTTGTGTCAAGGTCATGTGCGTCTTATCATATCACTCCGAGAACATCACTACTTGAACAACTGGATGTGGTACTTTGGGGAAATGATTTTTCTCTTTGTGTGAGTGTTTCTGCACTAGTGCTTTGGCTTGGTAACAAATATGTAAGACCTTTTGTTGGAAGGAAAAAAAATGTTAATGTGACCTTCAGTTTCACAATTTTGCCTGAGGCCAGTTCTTGTAGTACTTGTACATGTATCTGGGAACATCTCAGTATCCAGAATATCCAGAATATATAAAGAACTCTTTTTTTAAACTATGATGAAATGCTATTTATTACCATAAAACCAATTACTAATTTTCTATAGGCACATAGCACAAATTTCTATATTTTAAGTTACCTATTGGCCTTTTTATATTAAAAAAATAGCTTTATTGAATGTGCAAATTAAAATTGAGTGTATTTTGCAGAGTGTGTGCAATCATGATCACAATCAAGTTTTGATCCTTTTCATCACTCCCATTAGCAGCCATTCTCCATTTCCTTCCAATTCCTCCAACCTCAGGCAACCACTGACCTACTTTCTGTGTTTGTGAATTTGCCTATTTTGGACATTTTGTATAAATGGAATCATACAGTATGTGGTCTATTGTGACTTGCTTCTTTCACTAAGCATGTTTACAAGGTTCATTGATATTGTGGAAGAACTCAGAAATTAGTAACAAGAGGCAAATAATTTTTAAAATGGGCAAAAGTCTTGAACATCTCACAAAAGAACATATTACAATGACCAATAAACACATGACAATACATTAATCTTCACTGCAATTGAGAAAATATAAGTTAGGGATTTCCCTGGTGGCTCAGTGGTTAAGACTCTGTACTTCAAAGCAGGGGCACGGGTTCAATCCCTGACTGGGGAACTAAGATCCCACATGGTTGATGGTGTGGTCTAAATAAATAAATATATATATATCTTAAAAAAAGAAAATATGTTAAAATTACCTCAAGATATCTTTTTATGCATACTAGATGGTTAAAATTTTTAAAATTAACAATATCTAGGATTGAGGGTGTGTGAAGCAACTATAAACCACATACACTTATGGTGGGAGTGTAAAAATGGTGCAATCACTTTAGAAATCTGATTGCTCTCTAACCCCATAACCAGTAATTCCACTCTTGGTATTTATCCACATGAACAGGAAACATTTATCTGTAAAAACAATCAGAAAACAAACACTTGTACATGAGTGTTCATAGTAGTCTTAGTCATAAAAGCCAAAAATTAGATAAATAATTTCAAATATCCATTAACAGTATGGGCCATCTATCAGCAATAAAAAGGAATGAATGATTGCTGCTTGCAACAATACAGGTAAACCTTTAAAACATTATGCTGAGTGAAAGAAGCCAGACACAAAAATTGTATGTACACTGTGTTATTTCATTTATGTGGCAAAAAAAAGTCAGAAAATGGTTACCTCTTGGAAGGTTACTAACTGGGAAATGACATGGAGGAATTCCTAGAGTGATGGACACATTCTGAATCTTGAAATGGGTAGTGGTTATGTGGGTGTATATAAGGATGGATAGTCATCCAGATGTCTACTTAAGATCTTCACATTTTTCTCCATGTAAATTATACCACAGGTAAAAATGTTAAAGGTTATTCCTTGACTTTGGCTGTCAGGCAACTTATTCTCGTTTGATTAAGCACCTCAGCAGCGTCCCCCATTCTGCCCCCTTCATCCTGTGGTGTACCATTAGTTGTAGTAATACTAAAAGAAGATGGGTATTCTGCCTTTTGAGCAGGATTAGGGCTGGCTCTGACCTGGGGAGGGGCTGGGGCTCAGGGCAGCTACTCAGCAATTCCCTACCAGGAGGGAAAAGAGATGAGTCAAGATTTAAAGGGAGTTTTGACTCAGAAAGGGAGGGACTTGCTAGAACAAAAAGTTATGTGTAAAGCACCTGGCACTGGACTAGGAATCTTGTTGTTTGGCCTCAAGCTTCCTTCTGCTCATTTTTGAGGTCTTTGCACACCTGCCTCCTCTTTTTGACCATACAGAGTTTTGTCAGCAAAGTGATATTTCTGCTGTCTAGGTTTGTTACAGCTTTCCTTACAAGGAGCAAGTATCTTTTAATTTCAGGCTGAAGTCACTGTCCACAGTGATTTTGGAGCCCAAGAAAATAAAATCTGTCACTGTTTCCACTTTTTCCTTTCCTGACAAAGGTCTGTATAGTCAAAGTGATGGTTTTTCCAATAGTCACATCTGGATGTGAGATTTGGACCATGAAGAAGGCTGAGTGCCCAAGAATTGATGCTTTTGAATTGTGGTGCTGGAGAAGACTCTTGAAGAGTCCCTTGGACAGCAAGAAGATCAAACCAGTCAATCCTAAAGGAAATCAACACTGAATATTCATTCAGTTCAGTTCATTTCAGTTGCTCAGTCATGTCCAACTCTTTGCGACCCCATGAATCGCAGCATGCCAGGCCTCCGTGTCCACCACCAACTCCCACAGTTCACTCAGACTCACATCCATCGAGTCAGTGATGCCATCCAGCCATCTCATCCTCAGTCGTCCCCTTCTCCTCCTGCCCCCAATCCCTCCCAGCATCAGAGTCTTTTCCAATGACTCAACTCTTCACATGAGGTGGCCAAAGTACTGGAGTTTCAGCTTTACTAAAATTCCTTCCAAAGAAATCCCAGGGTTGATCTCCTTCAGAATGGACTGGTTGAATCTCCTTGCAGCCCAAGGGACTCTCAAGAGTCTTCTCCAACACCACAGTTCAAAAACATCAATTCTTTGGCACTCAGCCTTCTTCACAGTCCAACTCTCACATCCATGCATGACCACAGGAAAAACCATAGCCTTGACTAGACAGACCTTAGTTGGCAAAGTAATGTCTCTGCTTTTGAATATACTATCTAGGTTGGTCATAACTTTTCTTCCAAGGAGTAAGCATTTTTAATTTCATGGCTGCAGTCACCATCTGCAGTGATTTTGGAGCCCCCAAATTAAAGTTTGACACTGTTTCCACTGTTTCTCCATCTATTTCCCATGAAGTGATGGGACCGGATGCCATGATCTTCGTTTTCTGAATATTGAGCTTTAGGCCAACTTTGTCACTCTCCACTTTCACTTTCATCAAGAGGCTTTTAGTTCCTCTTCATTTTCTGCCATAAGGGTGGTGTCATCTGCATATCTGAGGTTATTGATATTTCTCTCGGCAATCTTGATTCCAGCTTGTGTTTCTTCCAGCCCAGCGTTTCTCATGATGTACTCTGCAGAGAAGTTAAATAAGCAGGGTGACAATATACAGCCTTGACATACTCCTTTTCCTATTTGGAACCAGTCTGTTGTTCCATGTCCAGTTCTAACTGTTGCTTCCTGACCTGCATACAGATTTCTCAAGAGGCAGGTCAGGTGGTCTGGTATTCCCATCTTTTTCAGAATTTTCCTCATTGGAAGGACTGAATATCCATTGGAAGGACTACCCCTGCTCAAAAGGCAGAATACTCATCTTCTTTTAGTATTACTATAACTAAAGGTACAGCACAAGGTGAAGGGGGCAGGATAGAGGGTGCTGGGGTGTTTAACTAAACAAGAATAAGTTGCCTGCTAGCCAAAGTCAAGGAACAACCTTTAATATTTTTACCTGTGGTATAATTTACATGGAGAAAATGTGAAGATCTTAAGTTGACATCTGAACGACTATCTACCCTTATATACATCCATATAACCACCATCCATTTCAAGATTCATCAGTCCTTCCAATGAATGAAGGATTTGAGGCTGAAGCTGCAATACTTTGGCCATCTGATTCAAAAGCCAACTCACTGGAAAAGACCCTGATGCTGAGAAATACTGAGGGCAAGAGGAGAAGGGGGCAACAGAGGATGAGATGGTTGGATGGCATCACTGACTCAATGGACGTGAGTTTAAGCAAACTCTGGGAGATAGTGAAGGACAGGGAAGCCTGGCATGCTGCAGTCCATGGAGTCACAGAGTCAGACACAACTTAGCGACTGAAAAAATCCTCTTCTTGGTCCCAGGGCCAAGAAGCCTCTTCCAGAGAGGCTGTCCTGGATGCTGTATCAACATGGACCATCTCTACTCACTCTCATCTTGCTCTATTTGAATCATGTCACGATCTGGAGGGGTCCCCCTGTATCTGTTGACTTGTCCTTGATTCCATCTTAATTGTATACTCCAAAAGAATCGAAGACCATGTCTACCCTGTGTGCTGCAATAACTTGGGCCTTAGTACAGTACCCTACCCACAGTAAGTCTTCTACAGATATTTATGGCATCAGTAAATAGTAGCTATTATCAAGCTAGGGCTATTATTGATATCACCTTTGTTGAATCAAAGAAGAAATAGGTGATTTTGACAAACAGCCTAGAGGAAGCTGAGGGTGGCAAATGATGGGGAAATCCAAGGTTGGTGAGAAGGAGAAAAAGTCAGTGAAATCGGAAACTGACTGGTGATGATGGAAATGGGGGCTGATGGGAGATACTGAAACTCAGGGGAGGACTTCCCCAGTGATATGGGCCCAGTGATATGGTCTTCTAATGCAGAGGGTATGGGTTTGATCCCTGATCGGGGAACTAGGGAACTAAGATCCCATATGCTGGAGGGTGTGACCAAAAAAATTTTTAATGGATAAATAAAACCTGTTTAAAAAAAAAAAAAAACTTCAGGGAAAATAGTTTCAACAGAAACAAAAATCAGAAAATTTTGAGGCCCACAAGACCAGGTCAGGTCTTGGCTGACTCTCCCTTCTTCTGTCTCTCCAGGATGAGGTATCCCTGCTGCTCTGTGGCCCCCTAATAGCCTCTGGGTAGATTTATGGAAATGATGGCCAAGTCTCTATCTCCAGCCCTAAGCTGTCTCCCAAGCTCCTGACTCGTGTTTCTAAATGTCATCAGGCATTCTTAGTCCGGCATCCCACAAACATCCAAACCTTAACAACAGTCAGACACAAAATCCTTTTCACCCTCTGGTCTCCAGCCTCTCAGCCCTCCACTCACACGCCCATGTTCCCAATAATGCCATGTCATCTGTGAAGTAAACATCCAACCATCCACCAAACTGGACTCTTAGATGATTTTCATCTTTAGCCTTTCTCTCCAAATCTTCTTTTAAATCTTGTCACTCCTAATATCAGCAATAATAATAAAAATAATGATGATAATTATTGTTATGGCTGTCATTTTATTGTTTCAACAATATTTTGAGAAAGGTGCTAGTCATGGGATCTTAATCTGTCTGAGCCTCAGTATCTTTGTCATATGGGGACAAGAACCGTGTACTTCATGGGGTAGTTGTGAGGGTTACACTAAGAATAACAATTGTGAAGTATTTGGAACAATCAGTACCTTGATTGTAGTTAAGTGCTTAACAAACATTATTGCCAGTAATTTTATTTGTTCACTATTATTAAAATTGACCCATTTCACAAGTGATGACCAGATAGGTTAAGGAACTCATCCAGGCTCAGCTAATTGAGTTTTTCCAGTCTGCCTCTTCATATCTATCCCTTTTGCCAAAGCATTAATTAATCACTTCTTATGTAGACTTTTCATCACCTTCTAAGTAGTCATCTCTCCATCCATCTCTTTGTCCATGTCTCCATCCTCCACACAAGAAACATCTCAAATGCCTATAAGGGGTGCTTAGTAGATGCTCTCAGTGCTCCACCCAAATGCTCAATCCACCCTGGGTTCCACTGACAACAGCCATTCATCATTCACTTGGCTTCTCTGTGCTTTTGCTTCCAATGGCCTACATCTATTTAGAGGACTATCCTACATGTGTACTGGGCTACTGGAATTGTTCTGCCTAAAAGCACAGAGAGGACGGGAGCTTATGTCTTGACTGACAAGTACTGGATACAAGCACCCAGCTCCCTTATTGAGATATAGCTTCTTCTCCAGAACTCCCCTATGGATCAGGATGAAGCTGAAACCTTACCTAAAATCACTTCTCTCTTAGCTTCTGCTTTCCTCATTCTGCTTTCCCCACTGTCTTAGCAATTTCTCCTGGCAGCCTTTCCTTCATAAATTATCTGCAAACAAACCTTTATCAGAAGTCTGCTTCTGGGAAATCTGATAGGAGACACTGGCTATTACAAGGCTCTCAGGAATTTCTCCTGGTTTCTGTCTTTAGTTTTGTAGCACTTGACCTCTATGAATGAACTATGTAGTATTAGCCTTGTGGATCACCTAGAGAAGAAAGAACTCGACTGTTAGGTGAGACATCATGGTTTCTTGGCCAGCCAAGAGACTCATGGCATAGTACAGGAGACTAACTTGAGTACTGTGGAAAAGCAGGTGGGAAGAATCGAGAGAGAAAGGTAATATGAAGATTCTAGTATATGTTTATTGCAGAAACTTCAGAACTTCAAGTTCAACAAAGAAATTGAGTCACTTGTAATCCGGCCAACCCATGGATAATTACTACTGATAATTGATATCTTATTGTATTCCTGTTAGTTACCTATTGTTGTACAATAAATTATCCCCAGATGTAGAGGCCTAAAACAAAACTAAACATTTATTACATAACTTCTGTGGTCAGGAATTCAGGAACAGCCTAGCTGGGGTTCAGGCCTAGGGTCTTGGGAGGTTGCAGTTTTAAACTATTAGCTGGGTCTGTAGTCAGCTGAAGGTCTAACTGGGACTGAAAAATCATCTTCCAAGATGACATGCTCACAAGGCCTTTGGCAGGGGGCCTTAGTTTCTTGTCACATGAACCTCTCCCAAGAGCTGCTTGAGTATCCTCATGGAATGACTGCTAGCTTCCCCTAAAGCAAGGGATCCAAGAGAAAACAAGATAAAAGACACAAGGTTTTCACAGCCTTATAAGTCACACATTGTTCTTTCCCCAACCTTCTTTGATTACACAGGTCAGCTTTGTTCATTGTGGGAGGGAACTATCCTGTAAACCATTCACCTACCCAAAAACCATTCACAAGTGAATAATAGAAGGAAAGGATCATTGGGGGCCATTTGGGAGGTCTGTTATCATGATCCCCTTCCACTTTTTTCTTTCATTTTGTATTTCTCTTTTAACTGTACACACTGTCTTTTATAGGAAATTATACTGGTTGCTCACTCAACTGCCATTTCCTTTTTCTTTATTGTTAACAGAGCACCAACTCATTAATGTTTTATTTTTTGGGATTCTTAGCAGCAGACAACATAATCTTCTCTAGCAGAAAGTATGTTGTTCACAAAATCATTGGCAGGGCTGAAGAAACATGATCTATGTTAGAGGTGGGTAAACTATGGCCAGCAGACTTGCTGCCAATTTTTATAAATAGAGTTTTATTAAAACATAGTAACACTCTTTTGTTTACATATTGTCTATAGTTGCTTTCACACTACAATGCAGAGTTAAGTAGTTGTGACAGAGACCATATATAATCCACAAAGCTTAAAATATTTACCACTTGGCCCTTTAAGAAAAAGTCAGAATGGTGAATCCATTATAGTATGGAGGTTCTTCAGAAAAATTAAAAATAGAATTACCATATGATCCAGCAATACCACTTGTGGGTGTATATGTCCAAAAGAATTCAAGGCAGGATCTTAAAGAGATGTTTATATACCCATGTTTATTGCAGTACTACTTACAATAGCCAAGAGATGGAAATAATCTTAATGCCATTGACAGAGAAATGGATCAAGAAAATGAGATTTACCTGGTGGTCCAGTGGTTAAGACTTGGTGCTTCCAATGCAAGAGGCATGAGTTCAATTCCTGGTGAGGGAGCTAAGATCCCATATACCACATGGCATGGTCAAAAAAACAAGATAATGTGATATATCTTGTTTGCTTGTGTTTATGACTCAGAGAGAAAGAATCTTCCTGCAATATAGGAGACCAGGGTTTGATCCCTAGGTCAGGAAGATCTCCTGGAGAAGGAAATGGTAACCCACTACAGTATTCTTGCCTGGGAAATCACATGGATAGAAGAGCCTGGTAGGCTACAGTCCATGGAATTGCAAAGAGTCAGACACGACTGAGCGACTAGCACACCACCACACATACATACAATGGAATATTACACAGCCTTAAAAAGGAGGAAAACCTGTCACATGCTATAACAGCAATGAACCTTGAGGACATTACGTTAAGTGAAATAAGTCAGCTTCAAAAGGACAAATACTATATGAGTTCACTAACATGAAGTTTCTAAAGTAGTAAAAAGCATAGCAACAAGGTCAAAGGTTGGTTGCCAAGGGGTAGGGGATGGGAGAAATTCATGTTTAATGGGTGGTTTCAGTTTTGCAAGAGGAAAAGGTCCTAGTGATTTGTTGTACAACAATGCAAATATACTCAATATGGCTGAACTTAAAAACGGTTAAGATGATTATTTTTTTTCCACAATTAAAAAAAAAAGGAGTCACAGAATGACTCCCCAAACCGCAATGAGAACTGGGATGCCAACGACCCTACTGCCCATGCCACAGTCAGGATATTGCAGATGAGGAAACTGCTGCCACCTCCAGAATCCTAACCCCTGTGCACCATTCCCAAGTGGCCCAGTGATAAAGAATCTGCCTGCCAGTGCAGGAGATGCAGGAGACGCAGGTTTTGGCGCCTGGGTTGGGAAAAACCCCTGGAGGAAGAAATGGCAACCTACTCCAGCATTCTTGCCTGGAGAATCCCGTGGACAGAGGAGCCTGGTGGGCTACAGTCTATAGGACTGCAGACTTGGACACAACTGAGCAACTGAGGACTCATGCACGTGCCATATTCACACCAAGAAGTCAGTCTTTTCTGAGTCCTGCCTCTCTTCCGTTTGAGTCAGCTTTCATTCATAGGTTCACATGAGCATTTTGAGGGGTGGAAGTTCTCATGGGTGGGAGTTTTAGCTTCTAGCCTTCTTTGTCCAGGAAATATGCTGGAAAACCAATCCCAGTACTAACCATGACTGTCCATCAACCTCTCCCTAGTCATGTGCCACAGTCACATTTTTCAGGTATTCCTAGTTCAAGAGTAAATCCTGAATAGTTTAAGTCAATGATTTTCAAACATTATAATTACCTGGAGAGTCTGTTAAAATTATAGATTACTGGGCCCTACCTCCACGGTTTATGAGTTAGAAAGTCTGGGATGGAACCCAAGGATTTTTTTTTTTTTTTTTTAATTCCCAGTTGAACCTGGTGGTTTAAGTATTACCCTTTGAGAACCACTGGTCTAAGTCACTGTTTCCTAACCTTTTTCACACTCTGCCCCAAATCCTGGAAAGAATTTGGGTCCTCAAAGACGTTATGAAACTATTAATCAATCCTAAATCCATCCTTACCTCTGGGCTTTTGTTAGAAGAGAAAATACACTTTCCTTATGCCCTTACATTCTTTATTCCTTACGCATAAATAAGATTCAGCATTCTTTTTATTTTCAGCCAAAGGTAATTTAATTTATTTGCACTTCAAACTGCTTTTGATTTATGTTTCATGAACACTGTTTCCAATCATTTGATATTTTTCTACATCATCACACTTGTGTTGAAATGTATTTAGTAATTCCTCTTGGGAATTCCATGGTTGCCCAGTGGTTAGGACTCCCCTACTCCACTGCAGGGGCCTGGGGTTTGATCCTTGGATAGAGAACTAAGATCCCACATGCTGTGCAGCTCAGGCCAAAAGAAAAAGAAAAAACTTAAAAATCTTTATTAGATGTTTAGATTTCCCATTTTTTATTATTACATATTGTGCTACAATAGACATCCATGACCATAAACCTTTGCATACATTCATAATTACTTCCATAGGATAAACTTCAATAGGTCATAGCTGAATGGTCTAGTGGTTTTCCCCACTTTCTTCAATTTAAGTCTGAATTTGGCAATAAGGAGTTCATGATCTGAGCCACAGTCAGCAACCAGTCTTGTTTCTGCTGACTGTATACAGCTTCTCCATCTTTGGCTGCAAAAAATATAATCAGTCTGATTTTGGTGGACTGGTGATGTCCATGTGTAGAGTCTTATGCTGACTGTATACAGCTTCTCCATCTTTGGCTGCAAAAAATATAATCAGTCTGATTTTGGTGGACTGGTGATGTCCACGTGTAGAGTCTTCTCTTGTGTTGATGGAAGAGGGTATTTGCTATGACCAGTGTGTTCTCTTGGCAAAACTCTATTAGCTTTTGCCCTGCTTCATTCTGTACTCCAAGGCCAAATTTGCCTGTTACTCCAGGTGTTTCTTGACTTCCTACTTTTGCATTCCAGTCCCCTATACAGAAAAGGACATCTTTTTTGGGTGTTAGTTCTAAAAGGTCTTGTAGGTCTTCATAGAACTGTTCAGCTTCAGCTTCTTCAGTGTTACTGGTAGGGGCATAGACTTGGATTACTGTGATGTTGAATGGTTTGCCTTGGAAACAAACAGAGATCACTCTGTCATTTTTGAGATTGCATCCAAGTACTGCATTTCGGACTCTTTTGTTGACTATGATGACTACTTCATTTCTTCTGAGGGATTCCTGCCCGCAGTAGTAGATATAATGATCATGTGAGTTAAATTCACCCATTCCAGTCCATCTTAGTTCGCTGATTCCTAGAATGTCGATGTTCACTCTTGCCATCTCCTGTTTGACCACTTCCAATTTGCCTTGATTCATGGACCTACATTCCAGGTTCCTATGCCTGGAATGCAAAGATGTAGAGGAAAACAATAGAATGGGACAGACTAGAGATCTCTTCAAAAAAAATTAGAGATACCAAGGGAGCATTTCATGCAAAGATGGGCTCAATAAAGGACAGAAATAGTGTGGACCTAACAGAAGCAGAAGATATTAAGAAGAGATGGCAAGAATACACCGAAGAACTGTACAAAAAAGATCTTCATGACCCAGATAATCATAATGGTGTGGTCACTCAACTACAGCCAGACATCCTGGAATGTGAAGTCAAGTGGGCCTTAGGAAGCATCACTACCAACAAAGCTAGTGGAGGTGATAGAATTCCAGTTGAGCTGTTTCATCCTGAAAGATGATGCTGTGGAAGTGCTGCACTCAATATGTCAGCAAATTTGGAAAACTCAGCAGTGGCCACAGGACTGGAAAGTGTCAGTTTTCATTCCAATCCCAAAGAAACGCAATGTCAAAGAATGCTCAAACTACTGCACAACTGCACTCATCTCACATGCTAGTAAAGTAATACTCAACATTCTCCAAACCAGCCTTCAGCAATATGTGAACCATGAACTTCCAGATGTTCAAGCTGGTTTTAGAAAGGGCAGAGGAACCAGAGATCAAATTGCCAACATCTGTTGGGTCATCGAAAAATCAAGAGAGTTCCAGAAAAACATCTATTTCTGCTTTATTGACTATGCCAAAGCCTCTGACTGTGTGGATCACAATGAACAGTGGAAAATTCTGAGAGAGATGGGAATACCAGACCACCTGACCTGCCTCTTGAGAAACCTGTATGCAGGTCAGGAAGCAACAGTTAGAACTGGACACGGAACAGACTGATTCCAAATAGGAAAAGGAGTACTTCAAGGCTGTATATTGTCACCCTGCTTATTTAACTTATGTGCAGAGTACATCATGAGAAACAGTGGGCTGGGAAAAAGCACAAGCTGGAATCAAGATTGCCAGGAGAAACATCAGTAACCTCAGATATGCAGATGACACTACCCTTGTGGCAGAAAGCAGAGAGGAACTAAAAGCCTCTTGATGAAAGTGAAACAGGAGAGTGAAAAAGTTGTCCTAAAGCTCAACATTCAGAAAACAAAGATCATGGCATCCAGTCCTATCACTTCATGGCAAATAGATGGCGAAACAATGGCTGACTTTATTTTGGGGGCTCCAAAATCACTGCAGATGGTGATTGCAGCCATGAAATTAAAAGACACTTACTCCTTGGCAGGAAAGTTATGACCAACCTAGATAGCACATTAAAAAGCAGAGACCTACTTTGTCAACAAAGGTCTATCTAGTCAAGCCTATGGTTTTCCCAGTAGTCATGTATGGATGTGAGAGTTGGACTATAAAGAAAGCTGAGTGCCAAAGAATTGATGCTTTTGAACTGTGGTGTTGGAGAAGACTCTTAAGAGTCCCTTGGAATGCAAGGAGATCCAACTAGTCCATCCTAAAGGAGATCAGTCCTGGGTGTTCACTGGAAGGACTAATGTTGAAGTTGAAACTCCAATACTTTGGCCACCTGATGCAAAGAGCTGACTCATTGGAAAAGACCCTGATGCTGGGAAAGATTGAGGGCAGGAGGAGAAGGGGATGACAGAGGATGAGATGGTTGGATGGCATCACTGACTTAATGGACATGAGTTTTGGTAAAGTCCAGGAGTTGGTGATGGATAGGGAGGCCTGGCATGCTGCGGTTCATGGGGTAGCGAAGAGTCGGACATGACTGAGTGACTGAACTGAACTGAACTGAAACTTCTACAGACTTGTAAGATTAAAGTAGAAGCATTTTTTAAAGATTTAAAATATACCTTGCCAAGGTTTCCAGAAAGGTTGTACTGATTTAAAGGCTGTACTGATTTAACTCCTGTCAAGAGTGTGGGAGGGTTTTAATTTCCTCATGTCTTCACCAACACTCGGTGTTACACAGTCTCCTGTGCTGGTGAAGACTCTGGGCTCATCTCTGGGACTTCACTCCTCTCCATCTGTATATTCTCCTAGATGATCCTATTGGATTCATTGGTTTTAAATATTACACAGAGCTGATGACTCCCAGGTGTGTAACTCCAGCCCAACCCTCCTCCCTGAGCCCATAAGACTGAATCTGGATGTAGCTATCCAATTGTTCCCTCTTGAGATGTCACATAGAAGACTTTTCCAAAGTCTTCATTCATCCTGTCTATGAAGTAGTTCCTCACCTATCTGACTGCCTAAGCTCCAAACCCCAAAGCCTTCCTTGATACCTCCCTTTCCTTTGCACTCCATATACAGCCTGGTAGCAATCCCTGTCATTTTATCTTCCAAGGATATTTTTAATTTGCCTCCTTATGTTCATTTCTACTGCTCTCACTTCAGGTCAAGCCACCTTCTTCCATCTGAGCTACTATGCTTCCTCTCTGTTCTGTTTGCTTTACTTTTGATGCATCCCAAACCACATAGCAACAGAGTGATCATCTTAAAACAGAAATAAGATCATATTATTTCCCTGCTCATACCCTCTAATGAATTCTTATCATACTTAGAAACCCTGTTCCATCTGGGCCTCTCTTGACCTCTTCCCCAATCTCATTTCATCACATTCTCCATCCTACCTTCTGTGTCCCAATCACATCAACTGCTTTTCAATTTATCAAACATGACATGCTTTTTCCTGCCTCAGGACATTTATACTTGCTATTCCTCTTTCTGGAATTGTCTTTCCCAACTGAGTATAATTGACTTTGAGTCACAGCAGTAACGTCCCTTTAGGCCTTCTTTACCACTTTACCGAAGATGGTGCCCCAACCTGGATTACAGTCAGCCCCTTTATTGTCCCTTTTTAGCATTTATCACCAGAGAAGGCAATGGCATCCCACTCTAGTACTCTTGCCTGGAAAGTCTCATGGGCGGAGGAGCCTGGTAGGCTGCAGTCCATGGGGTCACTGAGTCAGACACAACTGGAGCGACTTCACTTTCACTTTTCACTTACATGCGCTGGAGAAGGAAATGGCAACCCACTCCAGTGTTCTTGCCTGGAGAATCCTAGGGATGGCGGAGCCCAATGGACTGCCGTCTGTGGGCTCCAGAGTCGGACGCGACTGAAGCAACTTAGCAGCAGCGGCAGCAGCATTTATCACAGACACAAATTTTATTTACTTACTGGTTACCATTTCATGACTTAGAACACAAGTCCACTGGGCACCAGGAGCCCAGCTAGACACTGGGTATGCAATTATTTCTCTCCTGACCTCCCATACTTACAGTATGTAGGCTCACTGTGCCAGGTGAGGTGAGCTTTGTCAATGATGCTCAGTGCCTACCAGGCAACATGTGACCAATGACGTGGTTATACTACCTTAGATGAGTAAGTGGAGCAGTCAACAATCTGGGCACAAAAGACCTAAATTCCAAGTGACCTTATATAACTGGAGATCTTATCAAAAACAAAGAGAGTGAAATTCATTATAGATAGAATGTAAACATAGTCTAGGGAAAGAATGAGTGTGTGGTGTGGCTCATTTAACTGTGGGCTCAGTTTTACAGCTAGATTAGGCCTCTTATAATAATATGTAATTTTCATTTGTAAAGGGCTATGAAAAACATTTGTATAAAATATGTTCACAGGAATTATATCATTTAATCCATATACTCACTAGGTGGTAGATAGAGTAGACAGAATTATCTTAAGTTTGCGTAATGGGACACCTACACGTAGCCTGGTTAAATGGTTTCCCCAAGGTCATTCAGCAAGGCAGAGATGGGGCAGGGACCCTGTGCCTTTTCTCTAAGGCTACAAGAATTTTATGTCATAATTATCCAGACTAAAGTATATATTCAAAACTAAACCTTCACATCCTGTAGTATATATATGCACATCACTGTTTCCTAAAGTATCCATTCCTGAAAACCACAACTTGGATCAGTTCACTTTCCTTGGCCTGAACTTCTGCCCCAGAACCCACTCTAGACTGGGGCTTCATTGCCACTTTCTTTTGGAGATGGACCATGTTATTTAAAATGGGGAATACCTGATTTTTTGGATATAAATCCATTAAATGGACTTTTTCTAAGCCTAGTTGTTGCATTTACTTACTAGAGACTTTTCATAGTATGCTGTGTGTGTGCTAAGTTGCTTCAGTTGTGTCTGACTCTTTGCGACCCTACAGACTATAGCCTGCCAGGCTGCTCTGTCCATGGGATTCTCCAGGTAGGCATACTAGAGTGGGCTGCCTTTCTTTCTCTAGGAGATCTTCCCCAAGTAGGGATCGAACCAGCATCTCTTAAGTCTCCGGCATTGGCAAGAGGGTTCTTTACCACTAGCGCCACCAAATGCACATGTCACAAGTGTGTAGCTTAATGAAATCTCACAAAGTGAATATGCTTGCATGCCTGGCACCCACATCAAAGCAAAGAACATGACCAGCTCTTCAGAAGATCCCATGGGCTTCTCCTTAATCACTATCCCCCACAGGGTGACAGCATCCTAAATTCCAATGCTAGAATTAGTTTTGCTTTTTTTCTACTTTAGATAATTACTGATGGATTTTTATTCTTTTTCCATTTTTTTCCCCCAAAGACTAAGTGTCTCTCTGAGGGTCTACGTTCAAATGACTCCTTTAGAGAATAAAATTCTATAATTTCTTTTTACTCAACATTTGAGGCTTTTTGTGTTTTGCCTCTAATTTTTGTTTCTCTCTTAGCTTCCAATTCTCCAGGAACCTAGGAGTTAATCCTGAGTATGCCTCTCTCTTCACACCTTCCCCTCCATCAGTGATCAGGCCCCACTGGTTCAGTCCAGCAGCTGAGATCACTGTGTGCTTGCTGAGCGCCCACTGTTGTCCAGGCACTATTTTGGCCATGTGCAGAGTTATAAAGATTAAGATCTCTGTCCTAGAGGAGCTGACAGTTAGTGAGGCAGCGGAGTGAGACAGAAAAACAAATCATTTCAATATAATTCCATTCTAAATACTAGGAATTACTCCAGGGTACACGTATACCAGCTGAGGGGCTCAAGAAAGGTTTCTACAAGAGGCCAAGACGAGACTTAAAGGATGAACAAGAATGATCCAGAGGAAAGAGTCCAAGCAGAAGGAACAGCAAAGCCCCTGAAGGGCTTCTGAGGGGAAAACACACATAACCACACTCTACCTCTAATCCCAGTGTTTGAAGCAGGCAGGAGGAAAATGAGTCTGAGAAGAAGCAGGAAAAAAAAAAAAAAGATGGTCAGAGATGTATAAGAACAAGTCTGAAATGCAGCCAAAAAGCCAAGGAACGGGAGCATTTCCTGGGGGAACGTAGCACCAGCTATGCCAAATATCTCCAGAAAGTTCTAGTAAGATGTATATTGAAAAGATCTCCTGGATTGTGCAGTTTGGAGGAAATGGGTAATTTACTTGGGCAGTTTCAGAGGAAAATAGGGATAGAACCACATTGCCAGGGGGTGATGAGAGGAGAGATGTCAGAATGAAGAGACAGGGACTGGAAGTGGCTCTCTCCAGAAGCTGAGCTGAGAAGGGGAGAGAGGTGCACTAGGTGGGGAGAAAGTGGGTTTTAGAAAGGAGGGGTCAATACTGAAATGCAGAGAAGGAGAACACCTGAGGGAGGGAGGTCTCAGAGAGCTCTTTAGGCCAGAGACTGGCGGAAGGGCCTCTCAAGGGTAGGCGGGATTGTGGATAAACAGAAGCAGGGCGAGGGAATGCATGACTCATGGGGAAAAGGTCTTTTGGAAGTAGGAAACAAGTGGTAGTGGGTATGAACAGATAGGGAATTTGAGGTTAATGGGGTTGGGAATGGGAGCGGCCTGAAGCCTAGAGGGGCTGTTGAGCAAAGGGGGACATGGAGGAGGTTGAAGGGGCAGAGGACGTGTCTTCTTGAGCATCCTTGTCCATAAATCCTCGTGCCCACCAGTGTATGTTTGTGTCATTCCCAGAACTTGTCTTCTGGGTTAAGAGTACATACATTTAAAGAGATACTTTAAGATATGTGCATTTAAACAGACAGATAATACTAAATTCTATTCCGGAAAGGGTAGACCAATTTAGACTTCCTCCCACAGATTCCCTTTGCCATAACCAACCTTGTTATTAATCTTTGCCAAAATGATAGCTGGAAAATGATACAACGATGTCTAAATTTTTGTCCCTTTTGGGGAATAGAGGTCCCAGCTCTCAGAGAGGGACTGAGTCATTTTCTACAGTGATCAAACTCAAAGCACAAGTCTCTCCAAGCCTCAGGCTGGCTCTTTCCTGCTCGCTCACCACCTGGGCATCTCCACCAGGTCGAGCCGTCCTGCTGAAGAAACCTCAGCTTCTTATCTTTGTATGTTGACTTCTCTGGCAGATTTCTCACCAGTACCCCAGTCCCGGCTTGCACCTTGAGGACACTGCTACCCATAGCTGTCTCTCTTGGTGTCAGCCTGGTGGTGAAGATGTCATCTTATGGTATATAACACAGAATATATTCTGACCTTAAAAAGAATGAGAACTTCCCTGGTGGCCCAGTGGCAAAGAATCTGTGCTCCCAATGCAGAAGGCCTGGGTCTGATGCCTAGTTAGGGAACTAGATTCTGCATGCTCCAAGAGTTTGGTTGCTGAACTTTAACCCAGTCCAGCCAAATAAATATATTTTTTTAAAGTATGGAATTCTGATATGTGCTACAACCGGGATGATTGTTCACTTAGGCTAAGTGAAAGAAGTCAGATACAAAAGGAAAATATTGTATGAGTCCTTTTAGATGATGTACCTAGAACAGGAAAATTCAGAGACAGTAAATAGAATAGTAGTTACCTGGGGGCATGGGAAGTTATTGTTTAATGGGTACAGAATTTCAGTATGGGATGATAAAAAGTTCTGGGGATGGATAGTGGTGATGGTTACAAAACAGCATAAGTGCTCTTAATGCTACTGAATTGTACATTTAAAAATTACTAAAATGGTAAATTTTATGTTGTGTATATTTTACCACAATAAAAAAGGAATGAAATACTGACATGCTACAATATGTTTTAACCCTGAAAACATTCTGTTAAGTGAAAGATGCCAGTCACAAAAGATAACATGTCATATCATTCTATTTATATTAAATATCCAGATTAGGCAAATACATAGAAATAGAGTGTAGATTAGTGGTTGCTAGAGGCTGGCGGGAGGCAAGGAAGGGTGAATGCTGTTAATAGGTATGATGCTTCATTTTGGGGGTGATGGAAATGTTCTAAAATTAGATAGTGGTGATGGTTGTACAGCTTTGTGAACAAATTAAAACTGTTGAAGTATATACTTTTAAAAGGTGAATATTATAGTATGTGAATTATATCTCAATTAAAAAAAGGAAAGTAAGGGGGTGGGATTGGGGAGAGGGCTACAGGATACTCCATATAATGCTATACCACAGTTTATTCGGCGACTCCCCAGTTAATGGACATTGGGTCTTTCTTTCCCTTTTATTTTTTCTTTCATTTTAAAAAATGGTGCAATGTACATCATTGAATATGCAAATTAAAAAACAAGATACCATTTCAGGTAGGTCTTGGGTCCTCCCCATGCTGTGCCATGCCTAAGTATGTCTCAGTATGGGACTGATTTAGAAAGCATCAGTTCCCCTGACACCAAGAGATGTAGGATAGAAGCTTTTGCCTTCCTCTCCAAGCACTTTCTCGGGGGTCAGCAAACTACAATGCATGGGCTGTTCTGATTTCAGCTAAGAATGATTTTACAGATGAACATTTGCAATCAATTTAGTGGTAGGACTCCAACTAATTAATTGGATCCCAATTAAGCAAAATCTCCCCCTCCACTGCCAATTCTATTCTCATTAGTCCCCTGCATTATAAAAATATTACATCAATGATTATTATATTTTGAATTTCATCAATAAAAATTTTGTGGCAATGCCATATTTAAAATTCCTAGATAGTATCCAGGAGAGGTTATCTGGAAGACAATTAGAAATGTGTGCCAAGAAGTTCAGGAAGATGTCTGTCAGGTCTGGAGAGAGATTTGGGAATCATAAGAAGATGGCTGACTTTCAGAGAAGGACAGGGCAGGGGAAAAGATGGAGAGAAAGGAGATATTAAGGAAAACTTACATTTCTAGAGGTGGGCATGAATAATTCACTGAAAGGGAATGGGTGTAGAATGATATGTAAGACCCAGTGGTATTATTGCTAGAGAAGAGTTTTGAGGAGGAGCGAGAAATCAATGGAATGTTACAGAGGCATCAAGGAAGAAAAGGTCCGTACACAGGCAGTTGGATTTGGCAACTAGAAGGTCACTGGTAACTCTGTCATTAGAGAAAGCAAAGAGTGACAGTACCTGAGGAGTGAGAAGGACAGGGAAGGAAGAAAGGCAGGAGGGTGGGAGAGGCCAGGATAGCGGAAGTTTTTCAGAATAGAAAAACCTGTAAATGTCTAGGGAAGGAGAGGAAGATACTGATGATGCAATAGTTAGCTCCGCTTCTTCTATTAGAGATCTCTCATCCCTGGCTGAATAAAACAGTAGTACCTCCTGTCCACGTTCCACAGCCCCCAAAACAGGCTGGCTGGAAAAGGCTCTCTCTGGTATAGGAGGATGGTGTAGATGTTAAAACGGACCAGCAGTGTGAACTTTTCTTCAGGTACTGTCCAGAATTTTTGTCTCTTATTTTCTCCATCTTCAGTGTGGATCAAAACACCTGGCCTTCCAGGGTGTACTGAATTTTAGAAGCCAACTCTTTTATTTTAAAAACACAAGTTATTAGAGAAGTAAATAGGATGACATACTGATTCTCAAAGGCTCAGACCACATCTGTTTTATGAAATTCCCATAGCTGCTGGTCACTACCCTCCATCATTGACATCTGTGATACCCATAACACCAAGGCCCCCAAACTGTGTAAAACAGGCAGAAATTCGATGATAAAATCTTCTCCTAATGTAAGGTCAAACACCGTCCACTGTTCTTTAGCTCTCTAGAGTTGTTTGGGGGCACTAATCAGTTATTACTCAGTTGTAACAACAACTAGACAAACTTCAAGATGGAAGGTGCTATGAGAATATTAATTATCAGGTTTTTGTTTGTTTGGGCTTGAGTTCAGATAGTCTTCAGCAGTGGCTCGCAAAGTGTGAACCCCAGAGAACAGTATGATCATCACCAGGAACTTGTCAGAAACGCAAAATCTGGAGCCTCACTCCCACACCTCTGGTCTCCCTAGGGGTGGGACCCAGCCATCTTGAGACGGTCAAGGTGAGGCTGCGGTGCGCTAAAGACTGACGGCCACGGATGTATTTGCGGCCTTTCCGCTAAGCCACCCTTATCCAGTGACATCGCCTCGTGTTTTTTTTTTTTTTTAGAAATGTAGACTCTCGGGCTGCATCCCAACGCACTGAATCAGAATCCGCAACTAAACACGACCCTCAGGGGGTCTGAGAAGCCTCGGTCTGCAGAATGCAATGAGGACCTCCTCCCTAGTAAGTTAAAACAAAAAACAGCCTAACTGGAGAAACAGTTAAAGTGCCTTAAGACATCCAATCCACTGAGCCCAAGGCGCCGCAGATTGCTTTATTACCTTCACTGAGAGACGACAGAGCTCGCTCGGTGTCAGGCTGGGTAAAGAGGGGATACGAGGAGGACAAGACTCCAGGCAAGCGCTCTACAGTCCAAGTGGGTCCGCAAGAGCGGTGAGACTGGAAGGCACGAGAAGGGGCGCGCTTCCACGCGAGGGGCGGTGGGAAATGAAAGGAGAGTGGCGGGGCAGAGAGGACGCCTAGGGGAGGGCACGTGGGGGGCCTGACGGCTGGCTCAGCGTGGCGGACGGGCGGGGAGCCCCCTCCCTCGGGGGAGACCAGAGGGCGGGGGTCGGGCGCGGAGAGAGAGGTGGGTCCAGGTCCGCGCGGGGGCGGGCGGCTCCACGGCTCCCCGCCCCCGGCCCGCCCCTCCGCGGCGCCATTTTGCAGGCGGCAGTCGCGGGAGCCAGAGGCAACGGCTGGTACTGCGGAGCTGAGGCGCAGCGGAGGCGCAGCAGGCAGGACGGGAGCCCGGCGAGCTGCAGCCAGGTGAGAGCCCGGCCGCCGCGCCCCCTACCTGGCCGCGGGCCGCACTTGCCAGGCCCGGCAGCGTAGGGCCTGCGGCGCCCACGAGGCCAACCAGGCACGGCCCCCGCGCGCTGTCAGCGGCCCCGCGGCGCGGCCTGCGCCCCCACACCCTGGCCCATCTGCCGGGTCCCCGCACCGGCAGGTCATCCTGGCCGCGGGACCCAGGGATGCCTGGCGACCCCCCAGCCCCCGCCGGGCCCCTGAGCGCTCACCCCTGCTCGTGGCCGGAGCTGCGGGGCGCTCGGGCCCTCAGGCCGCGCGGTGGACAGGCTAGTGGGGTCTCCCCGGGACCCAGTCCTTGCCGCCTCCTCCCCGGCCCTCGGCCCGCGCAGCCTGCGATCGCTCTCCGGTCGGCCCTCCGCAGGCTGTGCGCCCGGGCATCTCTGTGCCCCCAGGAATGCAGGGCCATCAAGAGGGACGGCAGAGGGTGGGGGGTTGCCCTTTATATTTTTGCTTTCTTTCTCTCCTACAGTGGCTGCGCCAAGTAATTTTAGGAGCTCCTGCCCGGTCCCCAGGGCCTTTCTCTCTGACAAGACTCTCGGGGGTTGGGGTCCCCCTGTTGCCACCTTCTTGGAAAAAGAAATTGACATTTTCGAGTGTGACTAGTTTATGGGCGCAGAATTTTCTCCTTCTTTTGACTCTAGATGTCCCTTTGATGGGTAGCTGACAGGAATTCGGCCTGCAGGTTGGGGGTTTTAAGCATGACTTTAAATTCTTGATTGTCAGTGCAAAGGGTAAATGAGGGCAACTGCAGGTGGAAGCAAGTCACCCGTACGGGATTTCTGGGTCTGAGGCATTAGGAGTCGCTGCTACTTTTAGTCTTGCAGTGCTGTAACAGAGGAAATGGAAGATGCTAACCTTGCTAATATTTGGACGTCTATGTTCAGAGAAGGCTGGACAGGGTGAGGACATGGCTGGGAGTCCTGAGACAGTCATTATGAGCTGTCATTAATTGCCATGTGACCTTCCTTACCCAGTTTCTTCCTCTTTGAAGCCAGAGGCTAGAGGCAGTGGTGGCTGGAACATTTTAATTTTTATGTTTTTTGCATTTGGATGCTGTTGGACTGAGACAGCGCTCTTCCAGTTGTCTGTACCTGCCTTTTCACCTTTACATATGACTTTGCCCATTTAGCCCCTGAAGGTGAGTCATATGAGATTTATAAAAAGAGCCTTTCAGCTCAGAATTCTGAATTCTCTGCACTCATCCAGAATTTAATAGCTTTCTGGGCTTAAAAGCCCAGCAGTGAGTGTGCACAGAGTAAACCCTCATGGCACACGTTTTAGTTAAAAGGAGGTGAATAGATGCGTCCAGCTGACTACTTGTTTTACCTGACAGCCTGAACATGAGCTATCTGCTTTGTAGACTATTTCCTTTGCTGAAATGGTGACCAAATTCTTTCTTTGAATCCCAGGGCATTTCACTTCTTTGCTTGGAGTAGGGAGTGAAATTTTTTTTTTTTTTAAGAAACTTGGTATTTTAATACCTTGAATTAGTTCTCCACCCCCATGCCTCAAATGGTTGTATGGCAGTTGTAATTTCTGACTGTGGCAAGTCACTTAAGTTTTTTTTTTTAATCTTTATTTTAAAAAATTATTTCTTTATTTGGCTGTTCTGGGACTTAGGTTCTGCACAGAGATATAGTTTTCTGCCCCAGGGTGGAACCCTAGCCCCACTGCCCCCTGCATTGGGAGCTTGGAGTCTTAGCCAATGGACCATCAGGGAAGTTCTAATTAAGTTGAATTTTAATGTCTGTTAGGATATTTCAAAAATGCTTATGAAAGTACCTGTCTAGAATATTGGCTAGCTTTCAGACCACACTGCCTATGTCTTTTGTGTAGCAAAGGCTCATAGCATTGCAGGAATGAGTTAGGTATACCTCAGCTAATTTGGTGACTGATGTTGTTAATCCAAACATTATTGACTGAAACCTGGTCTTTGGATATTGGAAATTCTGATTATTGCAACCCTCTTCAGTGTCTCCATAGAAAAACCTCGGATCCGTTTGGGGACTCATTTCTTGTATTACTGATGGCTTTAAGGAATTTTCCCATTATGATTAAGGGAATTAGAAGTTAGCAGTCATAATTTGCAGTTATATAGAGCTTGTACTTGTAAATGGAGGCTTTTAAAAAGCTGATTTATTTTTATTTAATACTCTTAGGTTATTTTAATTTAAACATTTTGCAGTCCTTCCCTGACCTGTTTCCAGGTCGTGCCTAAAGAACTGCCAACACACTAGCCTGTTCCCGATGCTAGGTAACCTTAATTATTCATTTTCACTCCCTGCTTTTCTTCCAGTTATTCTTCCCTCAGAGGGCCTGACTCTGGACTTTCTTTCGTTCTTTTGCTGGGGGAGAATTCCTCTTCAGGTTAGGCTATGAGCTGCCACCGTGGGGTTTACTGGTCTTTTGTGCGCCTAATGGCACTCTCTTCATTTTCTCCCTGGCTTTGCTGTTTCTGGCCTGTTGTTTTGTCACCAGTTCTAGATTGTTGGCTCTCCAGGATGTGAGATCTGCTTACAGCTTTTCACAGTCCTCCCCACATTTAGTGCATGTATTAGCTGCAGACTGTGTCCCAGGTAATGCTCTTGGTGCTCCAGATGCTGTATGGAGATTTCCTCCACACACATAGTTCACACACTAGTGTGGAGGCAGACAATGAGACTTTGTGCTCTGAAGAAGAATCTGGCAGGATTGGGGGTAGTAAGTGTTGGGTGGGAGCTGAAATTTTAGGAAAGGTAGAACAGGAAGCTGAGTCATCTTTGAGTCTCGGAGATGGTAGGAAGCGAGTCTTGTGATGTCTGGGATAAGAGCATTCCCAGTGGAGAAAACTGCAGATTCAAAGGCCCTGAGGCAGGAGGAAGAGAGAAAGATTTTGAGGTCAGAAAGACTATGGGAGTTGAGTCATGGTAGGCCACAGGCACCTAGGAGGAAGGCCTGTAGATTTTACTTTGAAAGCAGGGTTGGTGGTGGGAGCCGTTGGAGAGTTTTGAACAGAGAGGGGATAGAGACATACTGATTGTTGATGTGTGAGAATAGATTGAAGTCTGGGTGAGCAGGGTAGGTCTGCAGGGGAGCTAGCTAGTACAGAGTTGAAGATGATGATTGAGTGGAGAGGGGTGGTGGTGAGAAGTAGTCATATTGTGAGGTTGGAATGCGGAGATTGCTGATGGACCATATGTGGGGAATGAGAGAGGGAGCTGACGGCAAGAGCAGAGTTCTGGCCCACGCACCTGGAAGGAAAGTGGCTGCCCGAGGAACCACACATTCCATGGCATGTTAAGTTGCCATGCCAACCTGGTGTGACCCAATGCAGTAGTAAAGGGTGGGGTGAGTGTTTGGTGGGGGATTCAGTTACTGAGTTGAAGTTTGCTTTGCTTGCCACAGGTGGTGGTTGTTTTAGTTGCTAAGTCATGTCTGACTCTCTTGCAAGCCTGCTAGGCTCCTCTGTCCATGAGACTTCCCAGGCAAGAATATTGGAGAGGCCTTTTCCTTCTCCAGAGCATCTTCCTGACGTAGGGGTTAAACCCTATTCTCCTCCATTGGCAGGTGGATTCTTTACCTCTGAGCTACCAGGGAAGCCTGCTTGCAGTAGGACAGGCCAATAAATCAGAAACCAGGTGTTGAAGGAAGGAATAACGACTTTATTTGGCAAGCTGACAGACTGAGAAGATGGCATACTAATGTCTCAAAATAGCCATCTTATTGGAGTCTGGATGCTAGGTTGTTTTATAGAGGGGTGGGAGGTGAGGAAGTAAAGTAAAAAGGCCGTTAACCTGGAATGGCCAGCCTTGTGGAGGAGGGCAGATACGTTAATTTCTTCTTCCCTGTAGCCATCCACAGGTAGACAGGGTTCTGAACAGAGATTCAAGCAGAGGGACAGGGTTCCCCTAGGCAGACCATTCTGTATGGACAGTAACCTTTTAGTGAACAAAAGCAACTGGAAGCAAAGGTTAAAGTAGAAGAAACAGATCCAATATGGAGTCAGATTTTGTTCTTTCTGTAACAGTTCTTCTTGCATGGAAATGTAAATCTTCTTGGGAACTTCTCATTGTCCTTTGTCTTAATTCTGTCCTCTGACCTCAGACCGGCAAATTCCTGACCTCAGGTCTGGGTGGCCTCTAAAACCTTCTTGAAAGTTTCTCATAAAGGAAAATTCCATCTACTTGGTTTGTTTTTTTTTCCCCCATAACTGTCTCTTACATTACTTTTTTTTTTTTTTGGCAGGCCTAGAATCTAAAGGTAGCACAAAAAGCAAAAATCTGGATTCATCAAAAATGGCCTGTTGTTCCCTCTGTTAGGACGTGTTATAGACATGATTTGTATATCATGCAATATATATATAGTATGTTATACTATATATAGAAATATCTAAGTATTCAAGTGTAATGGGTGCAGTAGTGGGCAGTGTATAATCTTATGGAGGATCATACTTAAGATTTCAACCAATTAGTCTCACTGCCCATGAACTTTTCAGCAACTTCAGAGTGCAACTCACAGCCTCTTTCTGTTGGCTATGGTCTTGACTCTGGTTCTTCCTTCATCATTGTTTTTCTGTATCATTGATGAGTTTTTCACTTTCTTCTTTTCATATGAGGAGGTCAAGGTTGCACTGGACCATAAACCATGGCTTTTTCTGTTCTGTGGTCCAGAAAGCCTTCTTTAGTCATGGGCTCTTTCCACAGGCTTTTCCAAAAGCAGCTGATCCTCAGTCTCCTTGTGTCAGTTGCCCTGCGGTGTCTCGGGTGAGCACCTGGTGTAGGCCTACCTATTTGGGTGGCTACCGTTCTCATTTATGTGCATGTGAATCTTACAGAGTTGAATCTTCGTATCTTCTAAGTTGAACTCAAAAGAAGTTTAAAAATTGTTCTTCTCTCCAGGAACCTCTCTAAGCAATAGAAGGGACCCAGGAAAGACCAGCGGAGAAGGCAATGGCACCCCACTCCAGTACTCTTGCCTGGAAAGTCCCATGGACGGAGGAGCCTGGTGGGCGGCAGTCCATGGGGTCTCGAAGAGTCAGACATGACTGAGCGACTTCACTTTCACGCATTGGAGAAGGAAATGGCAACCCACTCCAGTGTTCTTGCCAGGAGAATCCCAGGGACGGGGTAGCCTGGTAGGCTGCTGCCCATGGGGTCGCACAGAGTCAAACACGACTGAAGCGACTTAGCAGAGAGAGGAAAGACCAGACAGTGCTGATGGGCACTGGCTATGGATTGAGCACTTGAGGTCATTATTGTTGATTCCAACAGCTGGCACCCAGTGTGGTTCTGGTCTGCATCTTATCAATGAAGAAACTGGAGCTTGGTTAACTTTTCTAAGTTAACTCTTGGGTCTTGAATTCTGCTGTTAATGCTCCAGTAAATCTTGGGTCCCTTAGTGATAGAAGTCTTGCTTGAAGGTCTGTGTTTCTTAGCTCCTGTTGGCATAGAAGAGAGCAGAGAAACTAGAGTCAGTTGGTCACCGGGTGCTTAGCCTGGCACTTCTTGTATGCACTAACAGCAGCCCTGTGGAAGTAGGTAGTATTCTCACTTTACAGCTGAGAATGCTGAAGTTGGTGGTGGTTCACTCCTTGCCCAAGATCATGGTAGCTGAGTTAGAATTTGACCCAAGTCTGGTCTGCACCCCAACTTGGAGTCCTTTATTCCTTCTGTTGCCTCATTTGTTCCTGAGGGAACCTCCCACAAGCCCTCAACCCCAACATATTCACCTTTCTTTTATAGTCTTCCTTTGAGGCGGCTTCCTTCTAACCCTTTATTCAAGTAACGACATACATGCCCCAGTGTTAAACTTGCATGAACTTTTCCATTCTGGACCAAGACTTCATTACAAAGTTGTTGGTATAATAACTCTGTGGATGGTCTTCTCCTGCTTCTGATGAAAAGCACTACTTGAAATGCTGTTTCTTCTGTGGTTGATATTTCAGTATCCAATTTGGAGGCTCTGTTGTCCCCTCTGCAGTACTGGCTTAAATCCTTTGCTGTCTCCAAAAGGCACATCACCTGGTTGGGGGTACCGCCTCCTTTTTATCTGACATGGTAGATCTTAAACTTAAGAGTTTCTAATTCAGAAGTTCTAGGGTCAGGCCTGGTAATCTGAATTTCTCATCAGTTCCCAAATGATGAGAATGTTGCTGATTGGGGAACCACCAGCATCTGTTTTTGTAAAACAAGTTTTGTTTAAACATAGTTGTGACCATTCAAGACACTGTATGACCAGCAAGCCTAAAATATTGGCTATCTGGCTCTTTGTGGAAAGTTTGCTTATTCCTGCTTCATAGTAATAATTAATATTTACTGAAAAGTTTGAGTTCACATTTTATTGTCAAGAACTCTTTCTATATTAAGACACCGCTTCACAAATTACTCTACAAAAGTGTGGTATAGGGGAATATTTGCATATTTTGAAGTGCTGGGAGTATGAAAACTCTGACACTTTTAAGTCTTTTTATCTAAAATTAATGTGAATTTTATATTCTATTCCAGAAACATCAGTACTTGGCTTAACATTAAACACTTTTCCTCTCTAATCTTTGAGTAAAGTTGATGCTGCTAGACAAGTTATATTTGATTCTGCTTTCACTCTGTTTGAGAAATATGCTATTAAGATTTGCATTTTTTAAATAAATGCTAGAGAGGGTGTGGAGAAAGGGAACTCTTCTGCACTGTTGGTGGGAATGTAAGTTGGTAGAGTCACCGTGGAAAACAGAATGAGGGTTCCTCAGAACAATGAAAATAGAATTACTGTATGATCCAACAGTACCACTCCTGGGCATATATCTTGACAAAACTATAATTCAAAAATATACATGCACCCTATGTTCATAGCCACACTATTCACAGTAGCCAAGACATGGAAGCAGCCTAAATGTCTATTGAGAAATAAATGGATGAAGAAGATGAGGTAGTATCAGTTCAGATCAGTTCAGTTCAGTCGCTCAGTCGTGTCCGACTCTTTGCAACCCCATGAATAGCAGCACACCAGGCCTCCCTGTTCATCACCGTCTCTCGGAGTTCACTCAGACTCACGTCCATCGAGTCCGTGATGCCATCCAGCCATCTCATCCTCAGTCGTCCCCTTCCTCTCCTGCCCCCAGTCCCTCCCAGCATCAGAGTCTTTCCAATGACTCAACTCTTCGCATGAGGTGGCCAAAGTACTGGAATTTCGGCTTTAGCATCATTCCTTCCAAAGAAATCCCAGGGTTGATCTCCTTCAGAGTGGACTGGTTGGATCGCCTTGCAGTCCAAGGGACTCTCAAGAGTCTTCTCCAACACCACAGTTCAAAAGCATCAATTCTTCGGCGCTCAGCCTTCTTCACAGTCCAACTCTCACATCCATATATGACCACAGGAAAAACCAGCCTTGACTAGACAGACCTTAGTCGGCAAAGTAATGTCTCTGCTTTTGAATATGCTATCTAGGTTGGTCATAACTTTTATTCCAAGGAGTAAGTGTCTTTTAATTTCATGGCTGCAGTCACCATCTGCAGTGATTTTGGAGCCCCCAAAATAAAGTCTGACACTGTTTCCACATCTATTTCCCATGAAGTGATGGGACCGGATGCCATGATCTTCGTTTTCTGAATGTTGAGCTTTAAGCCAACTTTTTCACTCTCCTCTTTCACCTTCATCAAGAGGCCCTTTAGCTCCTCTTCACTTTCTGCCATAAGGGTGGTGTCATCTGCATATCTGAGGTTATTGATATTTCTCTCGGCAATCTTGGTTCCAGCTTGTGTTTCTTCCAGCCCAGCGTTTCTCATGATGTACTCTGCATAGAAGTTAAATAAGCAGGGTGACAATATACAGCCTTGACATACTCCTTTTCCTATTTGGAACCAGTCTGTTGTTCCATGTCCAGTTCTAACTGTTGCTTCCTGACCTGCATACAGATTTCTCAAGAGGCAGGTCAGGTGGTCTGGTATTCCCATCTCTTTCAGAATTTTCCACAGTTTATTGTGATCCACACAGTCAAAGGCTTTGGTATAGTCAATAAAGCAGAAATAGATGTTTTTCTGGAACTCTCTTGCTTTTTCCATGATCCAGCGGATGTTGGCAATTTGATCTCTGGTTCCTCTGCCTTTTCTAAAACCAGCTTGAACATCAGGGAGTTCACGGTTCACGTATTGCTGAAGCCTGGCTTGGAGAATTTTGAGCATTACTTTACTAGCATGTGAGATGAGTACAATTGTGTGATAGTTTGAGCATTCTTTGGCATTGCCTTTCTTTGGGACTGGAATGAAAACTGACCTTTTCCAGTCCTGTGGCCACTGCTGAGTTTTCCAAATTTGCTGGCATATTGAGTGCAGCACTTCCACAGCATCATCTTTCAGGATGAAACAGCTCAACTGGAATTCCATCACCTCCACTAGCTTTGTTGGTAGTGATGCTTTCTAAGGCCCATTTGACTTCACATTCCAAGATGTCTGGCTCTAGATAAGTGATCACATCATCATGATTATCTGACAGAAAGTGGTCCACTGGAGAAGGGAATGGCAAGCCACTTCAGTATTCTTGCCTTGAGAACCCCATGAACAGCATGAAAAGGCAAAATGATAGGATACTGAAAGAGGAACTCCCCAGGTCTGTAGGTGCCCAATATGCTATTGGAGATCAGTGGAGAAATAACTCCAGAAAGAATGAAGGGATGGAGCCAAAGCAAAAACAGTACCCAGTTGTGCATGTGACTGGTGATAGAATCAAGATCCGATGCTGTAAAGAGCAATATTGCATAGGAACCTAGAATGTCAGATCCATGAATCAAGGCAAATTGGAAGTGGTCAAACAAGAGATGGCAAGAGTGAACATCGACATTCTAGGAATCAGCGAACTAAAATGGACTGGAATGGGTGAATTTAACTCAGATGACCGTTATATCTACTACTGCAGGCAGGAATCCCTCAGAAGAAATGGAGTAGCCATCATGGTCAACAAGAGTCCAAAATGCAGTACTTGGATGCAATCTCAAAAATGACAGAATGATCTCTGTTCGTTTCCAAGGCAAACCATTCAGTATCACAGTTATCCAAGTCTATGCCCCAACCAGTAACGCTGAAGAAGCCGAAGTTGAACGGTTTTATAAAGACCTACAAGACCTTTTAGAACTAACACCCAAAAAGATGTCATTTTCATTATGGGGTACTGGAATGCTAAAGTAGGAAGTCAAGAAACACCTGGAGTAACAGGCAAATTTGGCCTTGGAATGCGGAATGAAGCAGGGCAAAGACTAATAGAGTTTTGCCAAGAAAATGCACTGGTCATAGCAAACACCCTCTTCCAACAACACAAGAAAAGACTCTACACACGGACATCACCAGATGGTCAACACCGAAATCAGATTGATTATATTCTATGCAGCCAGAGATGGAGAAGCTCTATACAGTCAACAAAAACAAGACCAGGAGCTGACTGTGGTTCAGATCATGAACTCCTTATTGCCAAATTCAGACTCAAATTGAAAAAGTAGGAAAACCGCTAGACCATTCAGGTATGACCTAAATCAAATCCCTTATGATTATACAGTGGAAGTGAGAAATAGATTTAAGGGCCTAGATCTGATAGACAGAGTGCCTGATAAACTATGGAGTGAGGTTTGTGACATTGTACGGGAGACAGGGATCAAGACCATCCCCATGGAAAAGAAATGCAAAAAAGCAAAATGGCTGTCTGGGAGGCCTTACAAATAGCTGTGAAAAGAAGAGAGGTGAAAAGCAAAGTAGAAAAGGAATGATATAAGCATCTGAATGCAGAGTTCCAGAGAATAGCAAGAAGAGATAAGAAAGCCTTCTTCAGCTATCAATGCAAAGAAATAGAGGAAAAGAACAGAATGGGAAAGACTAGAGATCTCGTCAAGAAAATTAGAGATATCAAGGGAACATTTCATGCAAAGATGGGCTCGATAAAGGACAGAAATGGTCTCGACCTAACAGAAGCAGAAGATATTAAGAAGAGGTGGCAAGAATACACAGAAAAACTGTACAAAAAAATATATGGTATATGTAATATATATAATAGAATAGTACTCATCCATAAAAAGGAACAAAATTAGGGTTTCAAAATAACTTTTACTGGGCTGTTTCTTTAAATATATGTTAATTGGGGAGACTTTTCATCCTGTAATATTGAATTGTTCTGTCTATGAACAAATCTTTTGCTTCATTTAGATTTAATAGCTCTCATTTTTAAAGTTCTCACTAATGTATGGTCTACAGATCACTTATATATTGCTCTTTATTTTAAAATGTTTGCTATTTAGAGTGAGATGATTTTCTTCCTCCTCCCTTTCATGTACCCTATTTCCTAATTTTATAAAGCAAATGTAAAGAAAGTGTATATGCAGTCCATATATTTTATACCTGACCACCTATATTGTTCAGGTTAATGCTAGCCAAAATCTAGCACTAACAAAATGAAAACTTATTTCTTGCTCACATTTTTCTAGATGATTCTCCCCTAACAGATGAGTTGGGAATTTAGGCTCCTTCCATCTTACATCACAATTGACTTCAAAATCTGGCCTCTGATTTTGCGAGATTTTGTCAGATTTTGTGCATGGAAGAGTTTTCTTATGGGCTGAGCTTGGAATTAGTAATATTTTCTCCCATAGTCCATATCCTAGATGCAAGGGGATTCATTCGTGTGTCCACAAGGGAAATGAAGTAGTACTGTGTCTGGCATACTACCTGACCAAACTCTGTTAAGTTTTACTTTTCAGTTGATTGTCTTGGGTTTTTAGATTGACAGTCATACTAGTTGCAAAAGGTCTTGTTTCTTTCCTTCTTAAATACTTCTTTTTCCTAATATAAACTGCACAGTACTTACAGAACAGGTCTAAATGTGATAGTGGTCCTTTTTATTTTAGTATTTATTGGTGTGCATCAATGTATGTAATCTTTAATGATATTAAAGTTTCCTATTTTCAGTGTCTTCTTCACTTAATTACAGTATCATACTTAGTGTTTGAATGAACAAAAAATTTCTTATCTTGAGATTGACCCTGGGATTTTGTATAACACAAAATAAATCTTTGGTAGAATCTGTCCCTGTTTTTTTAATTCTCCAAATTCATTTTTTGTGCTCTTTTAAGGATGAGCTCAGATTTTTAGCTGGAAGGAACTGCACAATTTATACCTTTGCTTCAGGTTCGGATATTCTGTGCTGTTTTTGTATCAGAAATTCTGACCCTCAGTCTTTGAAAATGTTCCTTCCCTCAGAGCAGTTTTCTGGGTTCTTGTTTTCGTTCTTGCTTTTTTTCTTGCCTGTGGAGATAAACTGAATATACTAGCAGTATCGATTTTTCCTTTTCTGTTGAAGTTCTATTTGTATATGCTTTTTGACACCCAGTGTAAGTTGGGGTCCTGTATTTCCAGCAGTGATCCTGAACTTCCTGGGAGCAAGTGGCTCCTCTGAACCCTCTCAGAAGTCCTGGGAAGTTAACAGGGTAGGGAATCTTTTATTCACTTGACCAGTAAAAACAGACGTAAGAGTCCAGTTCACTTCTAGTGTTTAGTTCAGTGCCTAGGGTAATGCTCCAAAGTGCTTTCAGCTTTCTTGTGTTTTGTTTTCAACTCTGAGATCTTGTACTTACTGTTTTGTTCCTTGAGTAGGTGTCCGTCAACTCCTAAAATACATTTTCCAGACTTTGTTTTGACTGACTCACTTTTCACCAACATATATATGTCTCTGTGTGTATCTCAAAAACAAGTTTCACAAAAATATTATATGATGTATATTCTGGATATTTACTTTCTCTACTTCATGGAAAAAAATTAGTTGTGACATCCAAAGTGGCTTTTTGATCTGCTTGTGAAATAAAAGACTCTGAAGTAAGGCCTTTGGGTTAATATGAATAAATAACCTTTCTGTCTTACAGTAAAGGAACCACATGAGGTTCTGTGGGAATGACAGGGAAGGGGCTCTTGACAGAATAACCTTAAAAGAAAAGCTTTATTGAGATAGATGTCACAGACCATAAAATCTTCACTTTGAAAGGTATGTTTCAGTTGTTTTTAGAGTTGTGTAACCGTCACCACTGTCTTAATTTGAGAAACCACATACCTATTAAAAGCCATCCCTCTTTTCCCCTCCCCAGCAGGCCTTGGCAACACTAACGTGCACTGTTTCTGTGAATTTGCCTTATCTGGGTATTTCCTATAAATGGAATCGTACAATATGTGGTCTTTTGTGATTGACTTTTTACTTAGCATGTGTTTTTAAGACGTCTGCATCATTGCGAGAATCAGTGCCATGTTTTACCTACTAATGAGGTGATGGTCACTGGGTTGCTTCTAGATTTTAGCTACTGTTAAGAATGGTGCTGTGAACATTGGTGTGATCATGTTTTTAATTTTTCTTTGGTAAATATCAGGGAGTGAAATTACTAGATCATACGGTAATTCTTTAACATTTTGAAGAACTGCCAAATTTTTTTCAAAGTGGAGGCATCAGCAATTTATGACGGTTCTAATTTTCCACATGTGTTATTGTCTGTCTTTGAGTATAGCCATCCCAGTAGGTGTGAGGTGGTGTCTCACTGTGGTTTTTATTTACATTTTCCAAATGAAGTGGGGCAGTTTTTCATGTGCTTGTTCACCAGTTTTATGTCGTCTTTGGAGAAATGTCTTAAGTCCTTTGCTCATTTTTCAGAAGTTGGATTGTCTTTTTATTGTTGAGTAATACATTTTCTTAATATATGTGACATGTCCCTTACCTGATATATAATTTTACAAATAACTTTTTCCATTTTGTTGTTGTCTTTATTTTTTTGCTGATGTCCTTTGAAACTTTCCAAGTTTTAAATTAAGCTAAACTTTCTGAAGTTTTGGTACTATTTATCTTTTTGTTGCTTGTACTTTTGTTGTAATTTCTAAGAAGATTTACCCCTTTGTTTTTTTCTAAGAGTTTTATAGTTTTATCTCAGATTTGGGTCTTTGATCCTTTTTGTATATGGTGCAGCATTTTTTAAAAAGCTATTCTTCCCCCATTGAATTGTCCTGGCATCCTTGTCCAAATTTACCTGACACATGTTAAGATTTATTTCTGAATTCTCAATTTTATTCAGTTGATTTGTTTGTCTATCTATATGCAGTGCAGGTCGAGAAGATTCCCCAGGAGAGGGGAGTGGCTACCCACTCCAGTATTCTTGCCTGGAAAATTCCATGGACAGAGGAACCTGGTGGGTTGTAGTCTGTAGGGTCGCAAAAGAATCAGACACGACTGAGTGACTAACAGTTTACACCAGGACTATGTTGTCTTAATTACCACAACTTTTTATTAAGTTTTGAAATTGAAAAGTGTGAGTGCTCCAGTTTTGTTATTTTTCAAGATTGTTTTGACTATTCTATGTCCTTTACATTTCCATGTGAATTTTAGGATCAATTTGTAAATTTTTTCCAAAAAAGACAACTGAGATTTTTGATAGTGATTACATTCAATCTTAGGTCAATCTGGGTAGTATTGTCAAGAATTACATATTATAAACAAAAAATTCCATGAGAAAATATGTATCTGTGCTAGCAGTAATATATTCTGATATTTTTTGATATTTTCATTCCATTCTTTTTTTTTTTTTTTTTGACTGAATAGCGTCTCGGTTGCAGTACATGGGATCTTGGTTGAATCATGCAGGATCTTTCCTTGCGGTGCATGGGACTAGCTTGTTGTCTCACAGGCTCAGTAGTTGCAGTGTGCAGTCTTGGTTGCTCAGGGGCATGTGGGATCCCAGTTCCCCGACAGGGTTGGAAACTGAGTCCCCTGCATTGCAAGACGTATTCTTAGCCACTGGTCCACCAGGGAAGTCCCATTTTTTTTTTTTTTTAAAAAAAAAAAATTACTGGTCCCAGTCTACTGAATTGATTTCTCTACTCACTCTGGTATGATGTTTGGAAAAAATGCTTCAAGTCAGCAGCCTAACAGCAAATTAACAGCCTTAATTTCCTTAACAGCAAATTGGAATCAGCTAGGGTGCAGTGGATCAGAGTATATATAACATATTAAAAAAAAGAAATCTCCCAGATGATTACAGTGTGCATCTAGAGTTGAGAACCATTGCTATAAAAGAATTTTTGTAGTAGTGAGAGCCGCATGTGTGAAGCTTTCAGTCACTTTGGTGAAGATTGTATTCAATATTAGAGAAGTCTGTGCATTTCCTCTTAATATTATCACTGATGTCATCTCTCACAGAATGGTTTTGCTTTAGACTTCCTCCTAGGTGTGTATAGTTGTACCTGGTCTATACAGAGAGCAAAGATAGAGCACACTCCCTGGAGAGTGTCTGTTATTTCTCAGGAATTTTTGTGTTCTTTTTCTGTTAAGGAATTTGGGAATTGTGGTGAAAACTTATACATAAAAAGCTTAGTTTACTCATTGGTGATCCCTCTTTTTCTGATTTGTTTGAAAGTATACTGTCTTTCACATATGCATATATATATGTTTATTTGTATGTGTTTCAAAACAGAGATCTCATGGGGCCTTTTATTTTTGTCCTTGCCACACAGCTCATGGGCTCTTAGTTCCCCCTTCCAGGATTGAATCTGGGCCACTGCAGTGAAAGAGCCGAGTCCCAGCCACTGGACTGCCAGGGAATTCCCATACATACAGGGGCCTTTTAAATCCCATTTTTAAGCTTAGCAGTGTGTCTTAGGCTTATAACTAAATCATTAAATAGTCCCATGTTTTTTAACAGCTCATTTGTGCTGAATGCATCATGTTTTATTAGACAGATCTTTCTACTGTTGGGTATTTGGTTTATGAGCTATTTCTTTCCCCCTGTAGTGAAAGAATACAATGGTGAATAGCCTTGTATGGAAATCTATATGCTTTTTTCTGATTTTTTTTTCTTCAGACTACATTTTTAGAAGAAGGTATATCATTGGCATTTTTAAAGCTTTGATACATATGTAACATATATGCCAGATATTTCTGCATCCAGGTTATTTAAACTTAAAAATTTTTTTAAACCAAGAAGAGCCGTGTTTCTTTTGCTTTGATAACTAGTGAATTTGAACAATTTTTAATGAGTTTTTGTTTGACTTATTTCTTTCACTAGTTTTTCTAATCCTGTGTTCATCTTTTTCCTGGTAATTTATAGTAGTTCTTTTTATTTCCTAGATGTTAACACTTTAATAATCTTGCCCGCCGACTTTTTCTTATAATTTTATGACGTATTTAAGACATAAGCTTTTGATTTGTAGATCATTTTTCTTGGGATTTTGGTTTCAAAATAAAAATCTCATTTTTCACAGGAAATATTTTTCTTATGGATGAGTAATCTATCAGACTATGATTTTGTTTAAAATTTTTTCAGATTTCAAATTTACTTCTCTTTTAAAATATGCTTCGGTTAATCACCTGAATTAAAAGTAAAATTTGAACTTTAGAAGTTGTCAACATCTTGGTTTCAATAAATAGGAACTTAAACTGTTATGGTCTGAAAGTTGGGTGCTCTTATTCTAAGCAGCCAGCATGGGAGACTGGGTGTCATTTATAAGCTTTCCACTCAGGTTTTAAAATTGGGTACTTTTGGTGCTTAGTGCTTGTCTTAGTGCATAGACTTCCCTGGTGGCTCAGAGGTTAAAGTGTCTGCCTCCAATGCAGGAGACCTGGGTTCGATCCCTGGGTTGGAAAGATCCTCTGGAGAAGCAAATGGTAACTCACTCCAGAATTCTTGCCTGGAGAATCCCATGGATGGAGAAGCCTGGTAGGCTACAGTCCATGGGGTCGCAAAGAGTCGGACAGGGCTGAGCGACTTCACTTTCACTTTAGTGCATAGGGCACATATGATGTCTTTTTGGGTTGATGGAGCTCCTGTGCCTTAATTCCTTACTTTTGCTCCAGTACTATTAAAAAATAAAATCTGAGACTTTTTTTTTTTTACTGTCCTTCATTTTATTTTATTTTATTTTTTAATACTTTATTTTACAATACTGTATTTATTTGTTTTGCCATACAAAATCTGAGACTTTTGTGTCATACTTTGGTAATAGCCTTGTGTGCACGTGTTCTAAGTCACTTCGGTCGTCTCTGACTCTGCCACCCTATGGACCATAGCCCCCCAGGCTCCTCTGTCCATGGGATTCTCCAGGCAACAATACTGGAGTGGATTGTCATGCCCTCATCTGGGGATCTTCCTGACTCAGGGATTGAACCTGGAGTCTTCCACATTACAGGCAGATTTTTTACTGTACGAGCCACCAGGGAAGCCCATATACTTTAGGCTACTTAAGCCTGCCTGCCCTAAGGATCCAGAGGCTGCAACTACTGCAGCCCAAATGCCCAGAGCCCATGCTCCACCACAGGAGAAGCCACGCAGTGAGAAGCCTGCACACTGCAACTAGAGATGCTCGCATGCAGCAACAAAGATCCGGAGCAGCCGAAAATAAAATTAATTTTAAAAATCTAGAAATTTCTTTAAAAAAAAGGCATTTACAGTTCATAGGAGAACTATATACACATGGATCAAAGAAATCAAGATTAAAACCAGGTGTCATTTTTTGCATGCCAAATTTGCAAAAGTTAAAAAAATCTAGGAGTGGCAAGTGAGGTTAACATACAGTTTTCTTTTGTGCTTTCTTTGTTTAGCTTGACAGTTTTTCCAGAAGAAATTGGGATGGTTACCAATTTCCCATTTCTTTCCAGAAAGTTTAGGAAATAACTGGCCTGTGAATTTGTCTGAGTCTGACACTTTCTTGAGAATAATTCTTTTGCTTTTATATTTTTCTGTAGTTATTGTTATTACTTATTCAGGATCTCAAAAAAATAGCTTTACTAAAAATTTGCTCATCAATCTAGATTTTCAGGTACATACAAGTGCTTTCATAAATCATTTTAAAAATATAAATGTAAAAGCATGAAAAGTGTATTTTGTGTTTGCCCTTGTTTTCAGAAGATATTCTTTGTCATATTCAGCAAGTATCATTTTAATTTTAATTGAAGAGGTTTTGTTTTTGTTTTTTGAGTCCCGAGTAGATGGGACTTCTCTGGTGGTCCAGTGGTTAAGATACCACACTTACACTGCAGGGGGCATGGATCTGGGACATTCTGCACTCGCATGGTGCAGCCAGTAATAATAATAATAATCAGAATAGGTGTTTGGACAGCCTATTTGACATCTCCTGAACTGATGTAATAATTTTGCTTCTCAGAGGTTCTATCCTGTGAATGGTATTAGCTCTGGGGTTAGATTTGTCCTGCTTTTTGAAGTATTAATGTTCCTTTTTAAAGAAATGGTGAATGCAAAATGACAGTTCTGTATTATTCTCACTACATTAAAAAAAGTTTTAATTTATTTGACTGCACCGGATCTTAGTTATGGCACACAGGATCTTCAGTCTTGCTCGTGCATGCAGAATGTTTTAGTTGTGATATGCAGATTCTTAGTTGTTGCTTGTGGGATCTAGTTCCCTGCTCAGGGATTGAACCTAGGTCCCTTGAATTGGAAGTGTGGAGTCTTAGCCACTGGGCCACAAGGGACATCCCTCCCATATATATATTTTTTTTTTGATGATTTTTTTTTTCTCTAGGAAATCAGAGTTGGAAATCACTGCATGTAGTACTTGGGCCTAGGCTGTGATGTCAGCTGTGTAGCCTTCTGTGCAAAGGACAGGTTTTCAAAGTACGAAGGGAGAGGTTCCAGTGGCACTGTGGATGCTCACTTGATAATTCAGTCTTGTTTTTGTTGAGTGGCTTCTCCTGCTTAATTTCTTTCTCCAGATTTTTTTCTTTAAAATGTTTACATTTCCCCAATATTAGAACCTCTGACCCAGTTCTATGTTTTGGTTTCTGATAGTTGTTCAGTTGCAATCAGCTTTACAAAATATTTTCCTTCAGAATTTTTCTATGATATGTCTAAATGATATTTTGTTAATTTGCAGCTTTGCTATCATGGAACCTTTTTACTAACTTTTTAAAGGATTTATAAAAGAAGCATGTGCATGTTGGAGAATAACTAATTCTGACTCTAATCAGAATTCTAACTAATTCTAAATAATCAGAATTGGATAAAGTAAAATTTGAAAGTCATATGGATTCTTATACCCCCTACACTCAAGGCAGTTTGATGTTTATCCTTTTCAGCTCATTCCTGTGTCCACAAATATGGTCTGTGTAATTACAATAAAAGTCAAGTGATGCTATGCATATTATACAACTTGCATTTTTCAAAATACAAAATGAATAATTTATTTCACTAAAAATAAGATGTTCTTTTAAAGCCTTTCTTGTTACTTTTTTTAGTGTTCTTTCCGGTATTCCTCTTCTTGGCTAATCTTCATTGATTGTTGCCTCCCTTCTGACTCTAAATTTTTAATAAACATAGCTTAAAGTAGATTTATGTTTATGAAGATTTAATTTTGGGAAGTAAATTATGCTTTTTGTTTCCTTGTATGCAAAGTATGTTTTAGATGGAGAAAACCATAGTTTCTCTATTCATATTCTATATCATTTAAAATGAGTAGTGTCTTTAGTTCCAAACAGCAAAAGATCAATGTTTAGTTTCTGAAGTTAAATATTCAGGATCACTGGAGGCTTCTTGAAGGCTGTACTGGTACAGCTCTGTTGGCATTTATGTACTTATTTACCTAGAGTCATCTGTGAGTGGTGATGCTAAATTGGCCTAGAATAATCAGTGATGTTGAAAGATTCACAGCCTAAGTATTTCCCAGTGAAGGACTTGTTGGTATCTGGCTGAACTGTAGTCATCTCATGCATTTCTCTTTATAATGGAGAGCCAGGCTCCTAATTGCACTGGCTGTTCCAGAGATGCTGCCTGAGTCAGGCTCTGGGTTTTTATTGTGAAATTCATGCATAGATACAAGAGTACATGAGATGGGCTCATTTAATAAACATTAAGATGTTTATTTAATAAACATTAAGAAGTGATTTTTGAGTAAAGTCTTCTGTTTTCCTCTTAAAATACATTACCCTCAGTTTATTCTAGGGGTAGCCTTGAAGGCAGTGTAGAGTCATAATGAAAGGTGAAGGTCCTGCTGTCTCAATCCTCTTGGGACTCTATTCTGTGTACTGTCACGTCTCCAGGACCTTGACCAGGAGGCCTCACCCCTTCTGGGTTTTCTTGTTCGTAAAGTGTGGGCCCAGTTATCAAGGGTTGTTTGAAGATGAAATATTATACATATGATGAATAGTACAGTGCCTGGCATATAGTGAGAACTGAAATCTTTAACAAGTTTTTAAAAATCGAGGCGTTATGTTAAGGCATATGGAGTTATCAAGAAAGCCCATTGGGTACAAAATTGCTTTCTCCTGGTGCTCTAAAACACTGTCTTTCAAAATATTTTGTGCAAATGGGGAGTTACTTTTTGAGGGACTGAAGGTACAGTTTATAATCCTGCCCAGCGATGGTTTAGGGCCTTGGATATTTTCCTTTGGAGGAAAGAAGTAAGAGAGCGAGTTCTAAGATTGAGCATAGCCCCGTGAAAAGTAGACTGTATTCGTGCCTAGTGCCTCCTGCCAGGTTTATTATTACTTTTGATTTACCATTTGTTTTTCTCTAGCGAGGTCTTGACTTCGTAACCCGGGACTCCACATGCTGCTTTGAGCTTGGACTTTGGCAGCACAGGGAAATAAGCTCAGCAGCTTGTAATAGAAAGCATATGGACGTGTCTGCATTTAGGTGCATGCAAAACACAATCTTTCTTGTTCTACATTTTGTGGCAGAGTTGTGCTGATGGTCCCTTTGTGCTTGACTTTGCCCTTTGTACAGGTCAGCAAAGATCTAAATGCAGTCCTGGGAATAATGATTAGGTTGCTGCTAATGATAAGGTAATGGACTTCTTTGAGGCCAAATTCCACATAAGTAGATTAAACTAGAAAACAAACAGGCACAGTCTTGCCACTTACACTAATTACAAGGTAGGAGGTAAATATTTTCATTTTCATTTACGTGGGCTTTTGACTTTTTTTAATCCACAAACATTTAAACGTCTATTGCTGTTGGAGTTCTTGGTCAGGGTCACAGATGTGAAGCCTGGGGGTAAAAAATTGAAGACCTATCACCTTGCTTTAATTCAGGTACTCACCAATTTAAGTAGTGAGACTATTCACAAATACCTTACTAAGAAACATTTTTTTTTTCTCTTCCTTCCTCCTACCATTTCCCTCAACCCAAAGCTTGATGGCCATTTTGGTCATTTAAAATTTTTTGCTGTTATAAATAACACTGAAGTGAAATTTCTTGTATATACTTTGAAGAGACTTTTCTTTACAAGAACTTTCAAAAGTGCTCAGAGGGAGACTTCCCTGGTGGTTCTGTGATAAAGAATCCTCATGCCAGTGCACAGGACACAGGTTCAGTCCCTGGTCAGGGAGGATTCCACATGGTGTGGGGCAGTTAAGCCCATGCATCACAACTACTGAGCCTGCTCTATAGTGCCTGTGAGCTGCAACTACTGAGCCTGTGCACCACAACTACCAAAGTCTGTGCACCTTAGAGCCTGTGCTCTGCAACAAGAGAAGCCACCACAACGAGAAGCCTGAGCCCTGCAGCTAGAGAGTAGTCCTCACCCACTGCAACTACAGAAAGCCCGCTTGAAGCAACAAAAGACCCAGCACAACCAGAAATAAATAAAATTTAAAGAATACTTAGAGGGAATCATTCCTTTTTAAAGCATTTTTGATTTTCTAAAATGTTTCGGTTGTTCATTCGCTCAGTTGTGTCTGACTCCTTGCGACCCCATGGACGGCAGCACACCAGGCCTCCCTATCCCTCACCATCTCCCAGAGTTTGCCCACATTCACGTTCATCGCTTCAGTGATGTTGTCCAGCCGTGTCATCTTCTGACACCCTCAATCTTTCTCAGCATCAGGGACTTTTCCAATGAGTCATCTGTTCCCATCAGATGACCATAATACTGGCACTTCAGCATCAGTCCTTCCAGTGAATATTCAGGGTTGATCTCCCTTAAGATTGACTGGTTTGATTTCCTTGCTGTCCAAGGAACTTTCAGGAGTCGTCTCCAGCACCACCAGTTGGAAGGTATCAATTCTTTGGCGTTCTGCCTTCTTTATAATCCAGCTGTCACAGCCATATGTGACCACTGGGAAGACCATAGCCTTAACTATACAGATGTTTGTTGGCGAGTAATATCTCTGCTTTTCAACACACTGTCTAGGTTTGTGATAGCTTTCTTGCCAAGAAGCAATCGTCTTCTGATTTCATGGCTGCAGTCAATGTCTGCAGTGATTTTGGAGCTCAAGAAGAGGAAATCTGTCGCTACTTCCACAGTTTGCCTTTCTGTTTGCCATGCAGCATGGGCCCGGATGCCATGATCCTGTTTTTTTTTTTTTTTTTTTTTTTAGTCTTAAGCTGGCTCTTTCACACTCCTCCCTCACCCTTATCTAGAGGCTCTTTAGTTCCTGTTCACTTTCTGCCATTAGAGTGGTATCATCCACATTAGAGGTTGTTGATGTTTCTCCCGCCTGTCTTGATTCCAGCTTGTAACTCAGCCCAGCAATTCTCGTGATGTGCTTAGTGTATAGGTTAAACAAACGGTGACAGCAGACTGCCTGTCTGTACTCCTTTCTCAGTCTTGAACCATGCAGTTGCTCCATATGGGATTCTCTAACCGTTGCTTCTTGACTCACATACGAGTTTCTCAGGAGACAAGTAAGGTGGTCTGGTTTTCCGTCCAAGAGCTTTCCATAGTTTGTCATGATCCACGCAGTCAAAAGCTTCAGCGTAGTCAATGAAATAGAGATAGACATTTTTCTGAAATTACCAAGCTTTCTCTATAATCCAGCAAATGTTGGCAATTTGGTCTCTAGGTCCTCTTCCTTTTCTAAACCTAGTCTGGACAACTGGAAGTTCTAGGTTGGCCTAATGCTGAAGCCTATCATGCAAGATTTTAAGCATGACCTTATTAGCATGGGAGATGAGTGCAATTGTCCGATGGTTATCACGTTCTTTAGTACTTCCCTTCTTGGGAATTGGGATGAGGATTGACCTTTTCCAGTCCTGTGGCCACTGCTGGGTCTTCCAGATTTGCTGACATAATGAATGCAAAACCTTATGGCATCATCCTTTAGGGATTTGAATAGTTCTGCTGGAATTTCATCACATCCACTATCTATTAATATCAGTGCTTCTTAAGGCCCACTTAACTTTGCACTCCAGAATGTCTGGCTCTGGGTGACTAACCAGCCAGTTTTCTAATAGAAGTCTATTTAAAAATTAAATAAAACTTGGGAAATAACAAAAATTAGGAAGAAGAAAATATCCTCAATCCTCTTTTTAACAACAGCACTGTGAATATTTTTGTGTATTTCTTTCATTCTTTTTGTTTTCTGTGTGTAGTTTTTTTCACATAGGACATCATCATTAAATTGTATGTTTTGCGTTCTTAAAGTGACAATTACTAATGAAGAGGGAGGTGAGGGGAAGGCAGTTCTGCCTGTGGATATCTGCAAGATAAATGGTCTCCTAGCTCCCAGAGTTTCAGTTACTATTTTCATATTTCAGTTGACAGATCTTTCTCTGCTATGTTCTTTCACAGAAGTGAAGTGAAGTGTTAGTTGCTCAGTCATGCTGGACTCTGCAACCCCAAGGACTGCAGGCCATCAGGCTCCTCTGTCCATGGGGTTTTCCAGGCAAGGATGCTGGAGTGGATTGCCATTTCCTTCTCCAGGGGATCTTCCTGACCGAGGAATCGAGCCCAGGTCTCCTGCACTGCAGACAGATTCTTTACTGACTGAGCTACGAGGGAAGCCTTTCACAGAGCTTCTCTCAATTTCTGGTGGTCTTTGGTGGCCCCTTGTCAAATGTACATGCCACCACCAGCTCAAATTCACCGTGTTCAAACTTCATTCACTACTTGCCAGTCAAATCTGTTAATTACGTATTTGTGAAGTAGAGACAGTCTTGTTTTCCCAGAGGTCATCTATGACACCAAGTCTTGGTGTTATTTTTGGAACTGCTCCCTCTAGCCATCCCTTTTTATCCTTGTTGCTTCTGTCGTCCCACTTGCCAAGATCCATATACTTGGATTAACGCGGTAGCTTCTTGATCGCCTATCTTGGTTATCCAGCGGTGGGCTCTTTCTACTCTCCTCCGACACCCAGCTCGTGTGTCATAAAGCTCTGTTGCAGTCACATGGACTTCAGAGACTCCAGTGACCATGCGAGGGGTCTTCTCCCTCCATCGCCCACTGTGTGCCCTCTTCAACCTGTTTTCGTGCCTACCTCTGGACTCCATGATGACCTCCTGCTCAAGACTCCCCATCCTTCAAGGCTGGTGCCAAGTCCCACTTTCCAAAAGTCAGTTCTAACAGTTTCAAGCCCTGTTGAGTTGCTACTTTTCTGAGCTCTCATGTACTGTTTGATAATTATGCTGTTTTTTAAATCAGTAGTTGTCCCAGTCTGTCCAGTTGGGTGCTATGTTGCTTCACGTGTACTCTTAATTTCCATCTCAGTGCTAAGACAGTTGTAGTGGTTCACGAAGCTAGCTGAACAGTTGGTTTATTCCATTCTTTTTGAAATTATCAGTACAGATGCTAAAATACGGAGCTCTTACTAAGCTAAGAAAAAGCAAAGGCTTAATAGTACTTTTCATTATTGTTATCAAGAGCATACAGGTGACAGTTCGCTGCCTGGGTGTTCATGGCTGAGAACAACAGCTCTGCCCAGTCCCTGGAGCCTGCAGACTGGATGCTGATTCACGTGCATTTTAGGAATTGATTTGACTACCACAGATCTGGAGGGTCTCGGATAAATATACTGAATGAAAAACTGAGCAGGGAAGGGAAATTTCTGTTTTATTGGAGGCTGATTTCTGAGAGATCTCACTGTGTCTGGTAATTCTGGTATTTTTGGTTTACAAACTCTTCATGCTGTTGACATCAGTGTCCAATTTTCTCATGACTAAAAACATCATAGAAGTTCTGTGTTGTTTATATTAATAGTTCAGCCAGTGGCAACAAGAGAATTAAATATTTATGAGAGAAATTGAGTAGTTTCAAAAAACTATATGAACACTGCTGATGATTACAGAGCTTGCATGAGAAAGGGAAAGAAGGAAGATGGAAGAGTTATGTAATGGTTATACGAAAGAGATTCCAAGCATATTAGAACAGCTGTGGTCTTTTCAGTTGGATATATTTTAAAATCAACATGTTAGTGTTGGATTAAGACATATAAATTGCTTAAGTTGTTTGCTGACACTTTGTTTGGTATTGACAGTAAATTTGTCTCATTCCCTCTGATGTTAATTCCTTTTAAATACAAGTATTTTGTTTTAGGTTAGCCAAGTAAAACCTGAACCTACAATTCAGTAATTATAAAGCCCCTTTGGGGTCTCCTTGGTGGCTCAGTGATTTAAAAAAAAAAATCTGCCTGCCAGTGCCAGAGACACGGGTTTGATCCCAGATCCCACAAGCCGAGGAACAACTGAGCCCGTGCACCACAACTATTGAGCCTGTGCTCTAGAGCCTGAGAACAACAACTGCTGAGCCCGTGCACCACAACTACTAAAGCCTGTGTGTCCTGGAGCCCCTTCTCTGCAACAAGAGAAGCCACTACAATGAGAAACTCAAGCACTACAACTAGAGAGTAGCCCCTGCTCACCACCACTAGAGAAAAGCCAAGCTCAAGCAGGGAAGACCCAGCGCAGCTCCCGCAAAACAAAAACAAAAACAAAAAAACCCAACCCTTTAGGTTTGAGTAGAGTTGACCCTTGGATGGGCCCTGTGTTTTTATTTAGATTTATTCTGGTTCTGAGCTTCTTAAGCAGAGCTCCTAACTCCTCTTTTGGCCTTTCAGCTTGTGCTTGTTATGTTACCACATGGATTTCAGCTTTGGTCTTTCCCCTTCCTCCTCTCAGTGCTGTGAGTGAGAAATTAGGTGAAGGCACTTGTTCCCATCTATCACAGTGCAGGCTGCAAAGTTGATTATGTAGGACATGATATAGGATTTGCTTTGATATTTGGACTAAGATGCCTGTGTTGTGTACATGTGTATTTATAGAAAGGTGTCAGAACACACTCTTTGAATGAATCTGATTACATACTGGTTATGTACTATGAAATAGCATTTACTTTTTTTCCGTGATACCTACTTTTTTAACCTCGGTCATATTTTATTATTAGTAATACCCACTTTCTTAGACTGGTGCTGTCTGATACAATTATAATAGAAGTCGCATACATAATTTTCTGGTAGCTATGGTGAATAAAGTTAAAAACAGGTAAAATTTATTTTAGTAACATATTTTATAAAATGTTATAAAACTGATTATGATTAGTAATTATCATTATCACTTCATTATTATTCTCAGTTGGGCTGACCAGATCTCAGGTCTCAATAGTTACATGGGGCTGGTGGCATTGGGTGGCACACCTCAAGACCACATTACTTTATCTACTACTGAGTTGTCAGGTTCTAAGCTTTTGGATTTTTGAGTATTTCATAATGGAGGCCACTTCCATTGAAGGACTGAGTAATGTACTCATAGTTTAGGATGTTTCTATCAGCTTCCCCTTTCTCATTTTTTTTCCTGTCAAGTGTAGAGGTTTCCCGTTGTCCAAAAATGTTACTGAGCCACCAAAATTAGATCAGTTGATAGGCAGTATTTCTAGATGTTAATCCATTTATTCCCTAACCTGAGAAGTAGAAAAAAAATTGTTAAAAAATATTTATTTATTTCACTATTTGTTGCTACATGTGGGGTTTCTCTAGTTGTGGCAAGCATGCAACTAGAGAGCCCGCACACTGCAACTAAGACCCAATGCAGCCGAATAAATTAATAAGTATCTTAAAAAAGAAAAAATTATTTAGTAGTTATATGGTTTGTTGAGTAAATTTTATTTATGCACTTTTGGATTTCTCATATTATCATAAGAAAAATTATACATAATTATATTCCCATCAGCAGTATAGTGAGAATCACATTAAAAAAAAAAGGAATCTTAATATGTTAGAAATTCTTACCAAGTGGACTACTTTTGAGTGTGTATGGCTAAGGTGTCCTAAAACCAGTTTGTTAGAGAACCTGCCTTCCTGACCTGGCAGCTCTGGATAGATTCTTGGATATACCCTTCCCTTTCTGAAATCTTTTACTTTGCTAGTCCAAACTTAGGAACCATATAGATTAAGGAAAATGTGGATTCCTTGCTGTATGAACTTAGGAAGAACATCAATTTGTATAAAGAATTGGTATGAGTTGTGTCGTTGCTTTGAAGGGAACAGTGAAGGGACATGAGCAGTTTAATTTGGCTTTTGAGGATACTACAAAGGAATTGCTGAGAAATTGATCATTTAAACAGAGATCTGAAGTATGAGTAGGAATTCTCTAGATGTAGTGTTCCAGGTAGTGAGAATAGCTGGCTGTATTCTCTAGCCATAATGCTTGTCTGTTTGAAGTTCGTACCAGTTTTTGATACCATTCTCCCTTTACTTTTTTGTCATCATCTATAAACTTCTTCGCCATTATGTGGCCTTGGATGTTCGCTCCTGCCTTGCTCTGTTTCTTTGCACTGTGTCTTCTAACATCATCTCTACGTTGTTGGCTCATCCAGTCTTCCATCCTTGTGTTCCTTCACATGATCTTTTCCAGGGAGTTTTACATTCAGTTCACTTAAGCTTTCTTGGGCTTTGTTATCTCCCAGATGATACTTTGGAACCTTGAGCTTGAAGAAGCTCCCCTCTACAAACATCCTGTCCTTCATACTCATTTGTTCTCCTCCAGTAGTCCTTGATCTTTGGGTACTTGGGTGTTCTCTGGCTTCCTCTAGGCTTCCCAATCTGTCTTACCTGCTGTGGACTCCAGGGAGTCATGTGACTCTCATCTCAACAACACCTTGGTTCTCTCATTCTCTGAACTGGCTGCATAACTTGCCAGCTTTTGTCTGTGGTGCAGTCCTACTTATGTAACTTTTCTTTTTTTGTTGTTGTTAGTTGCACTCTGCTGGAGAGAAATTGGCTAGCGTGATGACTTTCTTTACATATTTCTAAATTTTGGACTTAGTTAGATCCTTGACTTTTTTTTTCCTTTGTCAGTCGTTTTACTCATCCCTTTCCCAGATTTCATCCTTGGCCTCCTTACTTTTCACCGTGACCTCTACTTTTTAGTTCAATAAGATAATAAGTCATCAGATAAGTGCTCCCTCAGCTTCCTGCCTCATTGAGTGTTGAGTAACACTGAATATCTGTGTACATCTCTACCCACGTTTTTCCACCGAGGACATGAGGCAATCACTGCAGATGGTCTATGTAGACCTGTTATAACAGATTCTAAAAGTTTTCCACCCAGGGTTGCAGGAAAACTGCTTACTACTCCTTCTGGGTATACTTAGAACTTCTGATCTCTCATTTATGGAGAGATGTTTGTGTTTTCACAGAAAGTAGGATTTTAGAAGTGGTACAACACTTGGAGAAGGGTGGATTAAATCACCTCCCAAGATGACAGAGCTCATTTATGGCAAGTCTGGGCTGGAATCTCCATTCGTGGCATTTCTTTATCCAAAATAAAAATACTTTAGTTTTCTTTTTCCCCCTTGGAGGTGAAGAGTACGTCAAATTTATTTGTAATTAAAAAAAAAATAGTGGATATACATGGAACAAAATTCAGAAAGTCCATGAAGACAGACAGGGAAAGTAAGTCTCTCTCCTGTCTGATCCCAGCTTACCTCTCTGGAGGCAACTGCTTTTACCAGTTTTTGTCTGTGTTTTGTGTATACTTCTAGAGATTCTTTGTTAAAAATTTGTTTTTAATTGGGACATTTCAAATAGAAATTGAAAGAATGAACCCTCATATGTCACATACCTCAGTCTAATAAATAAATGTTATCTTTGCTTTAGGGGTTTTTTTTTAATAAGAAAATAAAACATTTTAAATACCCTTTTTATATCCTAATCTCTCTCCCTCTTTCTCTCCTATAGGTAACTTTGCAGTCCACATTTTTACTTTTGTGTCACATGTTTCTATATCCATAAGCCCACATATAATATTGACTGATTTAAAACCTATAATCATAATAAAAGATTTCATGTGATACGTTTTCTGCAGCCTACTCACTCATTCAAGTATGTTTTCAAGCCATGTTGATCCAAGTAGTTAGAGTTCACTTGTTTTAACTGCTCTGTTTTACTCTGCTGTTTAAACATATCAGCACTTATTTTTATATTGTCCTATTGATGTGTTGGTTGCATACTGGTAAAATGGAGGAGAAGTGTCATTGCTGGATCATAGGGCACACACATCTTCAACCTGCTGCTGTTGGTGCTGCTGCTAAATTGCTTCAATTGTGTCCGACTCTGTGCGACCCCATGGACAGCAGCCCACCAGGCTCCTCCATACATGGGATTTTCCAGGCAAAAGTACTGGAGTGGGGTGCCATTGCCTTCTCTGTTCAGCCTGCTGCTGCTGCTGCTATGTTGCTTCAGTCCTATTCTGTGTAACAACATAGACGGCAGCCCACCAGGCTCCTCTGTCCCTGGGATTCTCCAGGCAAGAACACTGGAGTGGGTTGCCATTTCCTTCTCTAATGAATGAAAGTGAAAAGTGAAAAGTGAAAGTGAAGTTGCTCAGTCATATCTGACTCTTAGCGACCCCTGGACTGCAGCCCACCAGGCTCCTCCATCCATGGGATTTTCCAGTCAAGAGTACTGGAGTGGGGTGCCATTGCCTTCTCCAGTTCAACCTGCTAGATGTTACCAAATTATTCTCCCAAGTATTTCAACTAGTTTACATTTCTGGCAATGGTGGGAAAATTCCTGTTTATCAGCAGCCTCGCTAACACTTGGTATTATTAAACTCTTTTATTCCTGCATTATCTGATAGGTGTGAAATGATATCACATTTTAATTGGCATGTGCCATGGTTTGTTTCACTAGTCAAAGGTGAATGTTGTTTCCAGGTTTGGGCTATTATAAAACCACTGTAAACATTTATGTTACAGACTTTGTTTGAGCATAAGTTGTCATTTCTCTGGAGTGTATTGCTAATAAGATACCCAGGAGTGTATTGCTGGGTTTTAGAGATTGTGCCATTTTAACAAACCCATCAGAATTGTATGAGAGTTCCAGTTACTCTGTGTCCTTATTAGCATTTTGTGTTGGCAGTTTCTATTTGTTTTAGCCATTGTAATAGGAATGTCATTTTTTTAACCCAAAGAATTAAATTTAAAAATGGATTATATTTTTAGATTAATTAAAGCAGTTGATACTTTTGCTTTCCTTGGTCTTGCATGTTCTCCCTACTGCCTCCCCCATTTTTTAAAATAAATTTTTTTAATGGTTCTTTGTTCTGCTTATTTATTTATTTGCCCATACTGAGCAGGCATGTAGGATCTCAATTCCCTGACCAGGGATTGAACCCATGCCTCCACATTGGAAGGCAGAGTGTTAAATCACTGTACCGCCGAGGAAGTCCCCCTTTAATTCAAAATCAACATTGTGTTAGGGTAACTAAATAATGATGGTGTAGTGTAGCATAACATTTGCAGGCTGCTGCTGCTAGAAAGCTTGTAAATGTACTTTTCTTGCTGCTCTCAGCAAAGTTCGTATGGTTATGAAATCTTTGATATACATTTTTTTGGTATTCTGGAAAGTGTGTACTAAAACTTTACAGTAAAGAATATCAAGTCCTCATTTTAATATCATTATCTACCTACTTATGTAAACCACTCCCCCTCCTAGCTTTGAATTTGAGGATGCTTATTTCATTACTAACAGAAAAAGTACAGAAACCACAGATTTAGACCAACATCCTTATTTTACAGAGGAAGACATCTGAGGCCCACTGGATAATGGTTTTCCTGCACTTACACCATCATTCATGGTCTGCACAATTGTGCATGCTCTATAGCATGGGCTTCTGGATGCTCAGTGAGTTCTGTCTACCCCCCACTTGTATTCCATGCCAAGGTTCTGATGACAGCTCACCGTAATGTGAATCTGCAGTTTGAAGGATGTGGTCTTCACTATGGATTTACTTTCAGAGTGGAAAAAGTTTATTTTTATTTTTTTGCTGAATCCTTCCGAGTTGTGCTCTGAGATTATGTATGAAAGTCCAGCGTTTAAGTGTCTGCCAGTGAAGCCTTTGGGTCAAGGGAAGTCAAGGGAAAACAGTGAATTTATTCACCTCATGCATATGTGTATTCTTTATTGTGATCCATCTCTGGAGAGTAGCATTCAGTCAGGTTTGAAATATGTACTGGTTTATTTCCTATTGAAAATTAGTAGCTGGGCTTATTCTAAATATGTTGTCTTGTCAGATTTTCTTTTACGTGTGTTTTGTTATTTTTCGGAGATGGAGTATAGTTTTGGCTGTTTGGATATACACAAATATGAAATAGCTTTCCACATAATCTGACTCCTTTTTTTCTTATAGTTTCACCACTTCTAGAGTATTGATTCGTTCACATGGCTCAGGATGTTTGCTTCAGTCAGTGGGAAAAGGGAAAGGAGCACATGTTTATTTCAACTCCCATCCCATTGGCCAAACATAATCACATGGCCACCTCTAGCTGCAAGGGAAGCTGGGAAGTGTTGCCTGAATTTAGTCGGTTGTGTGTTCAACTTAAAATCAAGGCTTTTTATTAGTTTAATTATTCATTGAATGGCAGCAGACTCACAAACACCTGGTAGTCTCTTGACATTTCTAATGAAGTAGAGAAGTTGCCATGTGAATCAAAACAATACATAGTCAGAAATAAGTTGGATATGAAGTTGAAGTGTAGTTTAGTTTTGTCTACTTTTTGTGTGAAATTTTCCAGAATATTAATAAAATAATTTTCATATTTTTTAGTTTGTCTTACAACACTAGAAAATGAAGTCGCTTAGTCATATCCGTCTCTTTGCAACCCCATAGACTGTAGCCTGCCAGGCTCCTCTGTCCTTGGTATTCTCCAGGCAAGAATGCTGGAGTGCATAGCCATTTCCTTCTCCAGGGGATCTTCTGACACAGGGATCAAACCCCGGTCTCCTGCACTGCAGGCAGACTTTTACCATCTGAGCCACCAGGGAAATCCTTGTAACACTAGAGGGTGCTGTTAATATATTTCCTTTTAGTGTTTATGGAATTCTCTCCTCCTCTCCCCTGATGGCTTAGGATAAAGAATCTGCCTGCAGTGTGGGAGTTGCAGGAGACACAGGTTTGATCCCTGGGTTAGGAAGATGCCCTGGAGAATTCTCGGAAATGGCAACCCACTTCAGTATCCTTGCCTGAAGAATCTCATGGACAGAGGAACGTGGCGGGCTGCAGTCCATTGGGTTGCAAAGAGTCTGAACACAACTGAGTACAAACACTTACCTACCTACTGCCCCCTCTGCCTCAGTTAATCTTATTACCAGGATCAGAGTAGTTTTGTCCAGTTGATAATTGTAAACCTTCTTTGTTGTTTTACTCAGTTTTACAAAAACAGGGATGCTGAAATGTCAGTATGTAACATTTATCTGGAAAGGCAGAAATAGATAATTACCAAATGCATAAGGTTTAGAAAAAGAGTTTACATTTGTCCTTAAAGGAAAAATATACATTAGTGATTACTTTAATCAAATTAGATATTTTCAAATACATAATTATTTCTGAATTAAACTTTTTTTTTCTTTCAGTATTTGGCCATGTTTAAAGCCTTTTGGTTGTTTTGCCTAATTTTTGGTCCTAGATTTACTAACTATATATAGGTGCTAAGTATCGAGCTACTACTAATTTTGCCTTCTAATACATTGGGAGGGATAAAACTAAAGCTTAAATTAAAACTTTCCACAAAGTAAAAACCATTATAATCATACTTTACAGAGATAACCACTGTAAAGAGCTTGGTGTCATCTTTTTCTTAGCCTGCTTGCATGTGTATGTATGCAGTACTTTAAGTGAGGGTTATCCCTTTGAGGTAATGCCAGTCCATGGGGTGGAGTTTCCCTTTGTTGTTTGTAAATGGCTGCTTTTTTGAAGCATCAGGTTCCAGTGCTCCCCCTCACCCCTATAACTCATTTTCTGTGTAGACAGATCTGTGAATAATTCTTTTGTCTTCCTTTTTTAATTTTTATTTTTAAAGATTTTTTTGATGTGGACCATTTTTAAAATCTCTGTTGAAATTGTTGCAACATTGCTTCTGTTTTATGTTTGGGTTTTTTTTTTTTTTTTTTTTTGCCAGTGAGGCACGTGGAATCTTAGCTTCCCAACCAGGGATTAAACCGGCACCCCCTGCATTGGCAGGTGAAGTCTTAACTAGTGGACTTAACATGGAAGTCTTCTTTTCTGCTGTTTGAACTTTAATCCTTTCGTACTGAATTAGAACTTCCAGAACAATATTTTCTAATGGAGACATCACATTCCCTTCTGTTTTTGGCTTTAATATGACCTTGCTGGATTTTTTCACAGAAAGTATCTCATTGGTTTTGGCATGAGATAGGGATTCTTTTTGAGGAGTCAAAATCAAGAAGAAAACATTTTTCTTCTATATTGGAATGCATGACAGATTTCATTTGAAAATTGATTTTGAGCTTTATTAAATACTTTTTTGGTTTCTGGTTTTCTTTTTGGATCTTAATGGTTTTCTCCCTTCTACCTACTGATATGAAATGTAATACTAGCTTTTTTCCTTCTCTCTTGCTTTGTCAACTGTGGAGTCAGGTTATGCTTAGATTCTAAACTGACTGGCAAGCCGGTCATCCTTTACCAGTGCTTTGGCACTGAGTAGCATGGAAAGAAACTCCCTTATACTGGAAGGCACTTGCCTGGGAAATGCCTTGGGTTTCCAAGTTGCAGAGGGATGATGTACTAGGACTGGGGTCTCTGTAGCATATGCATCTGAGCCCTGTGTGTTTTTGAATGGAAGGTCTCTATCTGTCTTTGGCCTTGTGCGTGCATGCTCAGCCATGTCCGACTCTTTGCAATCCCATGGGCTGAGCCCAGCAGGCCTCTCTTTCCATGGAGTTTTCCAGGAAAGAATATTGGAGTGGGTTGCCATGTTTTACTCCAGGAAATCTTCCAGATTCAGGGATCAAACTTGTGTCTCTTGTGTCTCCTGCATTGGCAGGCAGATTTATCACTGCGCCATCTGGGAAGCACCAAAAGGCTTGTTTAAGAGCCCTCTTGGATGTATTTATCAAATTTAACAACTCTCCTGCTTATTTCATAGCTATTTTCTCTTCCTCTCTTTATTTTTAACTTTCTTTAGGGTATTTTGTTGCTTACTCTTTTTTAATTGTAAGGATATTTTTAACAGTCTTAGTTTCACCTTTGAACTAACATATTTGGGAGAAAGGCAGAAAATTTTGAAGTTGTTAAATTTTCTTGGTTGATAATTCTTTGAAATCTGTTTTTAACATTATGATCAAACAATGAGAAGCTTTCTTTTGTGGAGGCTGAAATTTTCATTTGTCATGGTGGCCAGTTTTCACTAATGCTTCTTAGCCATTGAAAATGGCTCTACTTTCTGTGGTGTGCAAAGTTTGATACTTACTATATTAGCCTTATTCATTATATTGGTCAGATTCTCTAATTGATGGGCAATAGAATTAACATGGAGATCAAGTCTCTGCTCATTTCCCCTCTACCCTCTTGCCTCCTACCTTCTTGGGACCAATAGGTATGTTTATAAAATGTTAGTCCTTCTATATTGATAAACATTATGGACCTTATTTCAGTGAAATAATGTTCAGAACATAAAAACATACTTCTATTGTTAATTTTACAATTTAGCAATGTAAAATGCTCCTTTTGCTTCCTTTTAATACTTTCTGGCATGAATTCCATTGTGTCTGACATTTAAAAATAACAATTATTGTTGTTGTTCAGTTGCCAAGTCGGTGTCTGACTCTTTGGACTGCATGGACTACAGCACGCCAGGCTTCCCTGTCCCTCACCATCTCCCAGAGTTTGCCCAAGTTCATGTCCATTGAATCGGTGCTGCCATCCAACCATCTCATCCTTTGTTGCCCTCTTCTCCTGCCTTCAACCTTTCCCAGCATCAGGGTCTTTTCCAGTGAGTCAACTGTTTGCTTCAGGTGGCCAAAGTTTTGGAGCTTCAGCTTCAGCATCAGTCCTTTCGAAGAGTATTCAGGGTTGATTTGCTTTTAAGATCAACTGGTTTGATCTCCTTCCTTTCCAAGAGACTCTCAAGAGACTTCCCTAGGACCACATGTTCTTAGTTCCCACATGATTATAAAATTCTTTGGGAAACTCTTTTCTCCATCTCTTTACAGATCTCTGTTTTCTTTCGACTTCTGACACTTATCAGAAGATCCAGGGGCTAATCTCAATTACTGCTACTGTTTAAGTAAACCAGGGTTTGAACCCAAGTGTCTTGTGGAAGCTTGGAGTTCTACCCACCGGATGTCCAAGAAAGTCCCTCTACCACCTCTTATAGCCTTTGGCCTCAGAGTCATTAATCAAGGGACCTAGAGTGTGACAGGGCAGCCACGCCACTGATTTCCAAATTGATGCACTAGGACTGGGGTCTTGGTAGCATATGCACAATTTCTTTGAAGTCCCTTCAGTTTGATCCCTTATAAATCTTGAACTATTAAAGAAGATCACAGGGTCTATTTTTGTTTCATTTTTTAACCATGGGATTGCCAGGAATTCCCTTGTTTCATTTTTTAAGATCTATCTTAGGCGTTTATTTTTTGACAAAACAGGGAATATTTTTAATGAAATGAATTTGATTTACAGGTTTAGTTTTAGTCTGTAGTTGTAGTCTTCAAATTCTAATAATGGTTTCTTTTAAATTAAGAGAAAATGGAAAACAACTTTCTTCAGTTGCCACAGCTGAAATCTAACGATATTTTTCCCATTCCTATCTGTTTGGAAGGGCTTCATCATTTTTCTGTGTTCAGTCTTTAACGTACTCTTGTTCACTCTGCTTTGTTTATAATTACATTTTTAACATCATGTAGTGGCTCAGATAGTAAAGAATCTGCCTGCAGTGCCAGAGACCTGGGTTCGATCTCTAGGTTCGAAGATCCCCTGGAGAAGGGAATGGCTACCCACTCCAGTATTCTTGCCTGGAGAATTCCATGGACAGAGAATTCTGGAGAGCTGCGGTCCATAGGGTTGCAGAGTCGGACACGACTGAGTGACTAATACGTTCACTTTCAGTATATGCTTAGAGAATAATTTGATGTACTGGGTTTATGTTCTAATTTTGATGGTTTTGGCTGCCATACATTGTTAGTAGTCTTGTTTACTAGTGACCTCTCTGAATTTTGCTTCTTATCTGGCTAGAATGTAGCCCCAGGCTTTGATTTTCTATTTCATGCATTTCTGAAGATTTTGGCTTTAACACACAAAGGGCAACTTGTTTGGTTATAAAATTCTTTGGGAAACTTTTTCTCCAGCTCTTTGCAGATCTGTATTTTCATTCAACTTCTGGTGTTTATTACTGCCTTGGAAAATCCTGGGGCTGATCTTAATTACTGCTACCATTTAAGTAAACCAAACATTTTCTCCATCTCCCTGAATGTGTCTGTTTCATCCCATGAACTGAACTGAACTGAAATTGCTCAGTCGTGTCCAACTCTTTGTGACCCCATGGACTGTAGCCTACCAGGCTCCTCTGTCCATGAGATTTTCCAAGCAATAGTACTGGAGTGAATTGCTATTTCCTTCTCCAGGAGATCTTCCCAACCCAGGGATTGAACCCAGGTCTCCCGCATTGTAGACAGACGCTTTACCGTCTGAGCCACCAGGAAAGCATAGCTAAATTATTTTGCCAGGATGTGTTGAAGTTTAATTTCTTCTCTTGACTTTTTAGTGACTCTAGTGTGCCCGTGTATGTGTGTACTCAGTCATGTCTGACTCTGTAACTCGTCAGGCTCCTCTGTCCATGGAGTTTTCCAGTCAAGAATACTGGAGTGGGTTGCCATTTCCTATTCCAGGGGATCTTCCCGACCCGGGGATTGAACACACATCTCTTTCGTCCTGCATTGGGAGGCAGTTTCTTTACCACTGAGCCACCTGGGAAGCTTGGTGTGCCCATCTCTGTACTCGGATTTTTCTTAATCTCAGAATTAGTTGTGATTTTTTTCCTGTATCTTTCGTACCGTTGTTTCATTGTTTATTTGGCTGCGTCAGATCTTAGTTGCAGCACTGGGGAACTTTGTTGAGGCGTGTGGGTCTTCGTTGTGGCATTTGGGGCTTCTCTAGTTGTGACACAAGGGCTCCGGAGCCTGGGGCAGCATATATGCAGGATCTTTGCATTGTGATGCCAAGGTTTAGTTGCCCGTGGCCTGTGGGATTTTAGTTCCCTGACCAGGGACTTGCATCTCATGTATTAGAAGGCAGATTCTTAACCACTGGACTGCCAGGGAAGTCCTCTTCATTGTTCTTTAGAAAAAAATTTTTATTGAGGTATAAATCAGAAACTGTAAAGTTCTCCCGTTTAAAATGTACAGTTCATCAGCCCCATGCATCCTGCATCCTACATTGAACATAGATTGGGATGTGGGGTGGGTGGTGGGAGGGGGCTTCAGCATTGGGAGATTGTGTTCACCTATGGCTGATTTGTGTCGATGTATGGCAAAACAAATACAGTATTGTAATTTTTTTAAATAATTAATTAATTAATTAATTAATTAAAAAAATAAATAAAATGTACAGTTCAGTGGCTTCTGGTGAATCAGCCTTGGGGAACCATCACGACAGTCAAGTTTTAGAAATTTTCTTCATCCTATAAATAAATCCCAAACCCATTAAATCACTCTCATCCTGTCCCCTATTTCCACCCCAGCCCCAGGCAACCACTAGTCTTCCTGTTTCTATAGATTTGTCTGTTCTGGACATTTCATATAAATGGAATCCTACATCATGACTGGCTTCTTTGTTTATTGTTTTTAAGTCCGTTTAAGAAGCACTGGATTATTCATGTCTTGACTTTACTCTTTGCCTTTTCCCCCTCCATGATACTCATCTCTGAACTGTTACTGCCTTTCTGGCTTTTTCCACATCTAGGAGTTTCTCAGGCTTGTCCTTTACCTTTCATTTTTCTGCTGTTTTATGGAGTTTCACTTCTCTTTATTGCTTCTAAACTAATTCTGTGCTTTTTGTTTCCTCATAATTCTTCCCCACCCCAGCTTGTTGTTTCTTGGTCTTAGATCATTTTCTTCATGTAATTGTTTGAGCCTGTTTCCTATGTTTATATTCAACTGTCTTTTTTTTTTTTCTTTGCTCCTTTTTTCTAAATTGAAATTTTCTTTTGGTTCCTGCAGTGAAACCTTTCTAAAGCTTGTCTTCACAGAACATCCTGATTATAGTTCTTGTATTCAGGATACTGAGACTTGAGTATTTTTTCTGTAGGCTAGACCCTGGGTTAGCTCACCTTGGAGCATACCTGGGCATGTTGCCCAGTGGGTTGAATGTGTCACATGTCACCTGTGCTTTGGGCACTTGTAGTTGTGATCTCTTGCCCCTGAACAGTGGAAGTGCTTGGCTTCCAGCCATCCCTCTGGTTTCTGCTATAGCTTCTCCCCAGTGGCATCTTCCTCTTATGTTCATTGCTGATTTCCTTAAGATTACTCATGAATAAGTAACGCTTAATGCTGCTTTTCACTCCAGAAGTTGTCCTGTTCCTTCTTCTGCTTTTATCTCCGGGATCTTGTCTTCCAGGATGCATCTTCTGTCTGGCTATTTCTCATCTGAGTTTCTTGGTTTTCTGTTTGAATTTGGGAAGTACAGTGGTGCTGGCTAGATGAAAGCTAGTATTTGTCCTCTCACAGCAGAGATGAGGTGCCCATTGCCGAGGTTTTGGCAGTCCTTTGGTAGGTCAGGACTGGAAAGGACAAATTCTGATTGCAGGTGCAGCTTCTTCCCTTTCAGTGTATATCTGCCCCTTTCTGTGTCTTTCATGGGCACTTCCACTGTCTGGTGGGGCCTCTGCAGCTGAGAGTGCATACAACAGGTGCCACATCCAGCTGGGCCCCAGGGGTTAGCTTTCAATGGAACAGTTATTGTTGGCTCTGCCTGTCATTTAATGAAGAAATCATACCTTCAGATATATTTTTAATCTCTGAAAGTCTTTGAGTTTTGAAAACAGTTGTCTGTGGGCCCCCTGATTGGGGAAATGAAAAGTGACCCCCCCCAAAAGAAGTAAAATTAATCTCCCTTTTCACTGAGCATAAAGCAGTGTGGGTGGACTTGTTCATCTGAATGGAAGGGATTGGAAAGATAGGTTTTAATTTTCCTTATTTGTGTAAGTTTGAGAAATGTAATCCCAGCAGTTGCTTGGTTTTCACAATGGTATCCAGCCTGCCACATAGAAACCTGCTGCAGATTGATGGTAAACAGACCATACTGGAGGCATGCAGTAACAGTTTGTAACCAGGTGGTGGCTGTTGTGTAATACAAAGAGGTGGGGTGGTTATACAATTTTGGTGAGCCTCTGTGGGTTATAAAAGCCGAAGTTCCTTCAGCACCTGAAGCATCTCATGCTGAGCACCCGAACGATCCCATCCTTGAGCAGAGACCAGCACAGAACTGGTGGGTGGGGGCAGTGAATACAAAGTATTTTTGGGAGATACTACAGTAAGATTTCGTTCTTCAGGTAAGACCATTTCTTGGTACATAAGCTGTACTTTGGGGAATTAGTGTCTGCGTCTATGTGTCTGTCTGTGCATCTGAGTTCGTGGGTGTCTGTTTCCATGCATATGCATCTGTGACTGTGTGCCCCTGTCTGTGACCGTGTGCTGGTTTGGGGGCGGGGGGGATTTTTTTTTTTTTTTTTTGGCTAATACATGGCTCGTAGGTGGGTAAGGCACCTATAGCTTGAGTTTCCCCAGCTGAGTTACTAGAAAATCTCCAGTCTTTTTGGTGCTGTCAGACATTTGAATATTAATAATATTAACATTTATGCAACTCTTAGACAGTGCTCTTCATTAAATACGTGAGAATGCTGATGAAAAATCTGATCTGCAGCAATTAAAATGTTAAATTCAGGGAATTCCCTGGTGGTCCAGTGGCTGAGATTCTTGAGTTCCCAATGCAGGGGGCATAGATTCCATTCTTAGATATGTCAAGAAAGTAAGTTCTTCATGCCCAGTATCTTGGCCCCAAAAAGTTAGATTGAGTGTTTTTCACGTGTTCATTTACCTTATTCTCTGAGTGAGGTCCAGTCCGGGGACTTTCAAGGCCTTGTTTGCTCTTTTATACAGAATTTTAGGGGTTTGAGGAAAAGTAAGTTCACAGACAGTGAAGAACATAGATTAAACAAACCTCAAGGAGAGCTAGAGCCTCTTTTATAGCTGAATACATCCATTTTTAAATTCTTGTAAGGTTGTGGGGTTGTAAAAATGTCAGGTTTAGATGCCAACAAAAGCCACATATCTGTGCCGTAGGATTCTAAGTAATTGCAATCTCTGTATTAACTGGATGTGGTTTTCTTTTCTTTCTTTTTCAAATAGGTTAGGAGGAACATGCCCCTCTGAAGGAAAAAAAAAGACAAGTATGGGATGTTTATTAAAGGTCAGGAAAAAGTCTCCCATTTAATGAAAGTCACGGGAAGGCTGTTTCAGTTGCTGTGTACTTGGTGTGAGTCTGGAGAAGAATTAGTGTCCCAGCCCCAAGTATTGCAGAGCAGTGTAGTTAAACCCGGTGTAGCTTCCTGGTAGCTTAGATGATAAAGGACCTGCCGGGAGTGCGGGAGACCTAGGTTGAGAAGATCCTCTGGAGGAGGGCATGACAACCCACTCCAATATTCTTGCCTGGAGAATCCCCATGGACAGAGTAGCCTGGCAGGCAAAGAGTTGGACATGACTGAGGGACTAAGCACATTCCTCTATTCAGCCATCAGGTGGTCCATCAAGGTAGGTGAAATTGCAGAGCGCCCCTTTTCTTATCTTGGGAGAGTCTGTGAGGAGGAGACAGAACTCTTAGTAAACTGGAATAGGGGGCAGCAGGGGTGAGTGAGGAGAAAAAAATTATTGCAGAAGAGATTTGCAAATGGGATTTCTTACAGATTATAGGAAGAGAGCAGGTAGTTGAGAGAAGTAAGTGGGCCAAAGTCCAGCAAAACAGCAGATATAATGGATAGTCAGTGGAAATTAGGGAAAGGTGGAGCTTGACCTCTCTGCAGGTGCAAGAAAGAAATTTCGTTTTGGCAGTTGGGGCAGAAGAAAGGTGAGAGCATTCCAAAGAGGGATGGATTAGTCTGAAGAGTAATTCAAGGAGAGAGCTGGTAAGTCAGTTTGAGCTTGAAGGCTCAGGATGCTGTTCCCAGCACGTGAACGGTGCCTTCTCCTCTGCAGTGGGGGCAGCAGTGGCAGCAGTAGCTGGAGGTGACAAATGAGCCATCAGCTGTCCTGGAAGGGGAGGATGAAGCGGGAGCTGATGGGGCACAGAGTTATTGGCAGGGCAGGGCCATCCCCTGGAGATGGCTTGAGCACCAGGGTTGCTGTTGTACTGGAAAGGTGGCGGCGGAGGGGGGACAGCAAATGACAGAGGTTACTTGGAGGTGTAGAAGTGTCTTTTTATTCCCTGATGGTAACTGGGACTTTGCTCAGCTTCCTCCAAAATGACCAGCAGACCTAACATCTCGGGCCTTTGCTGGTAGTTCATCTTTCGAGCCTTGTTCTGTCAGTCAGTCCGTGGGGGACTAGGAGCAGTTTCCGTGCTCTCAGTGATCTGTGTGTCTGCCACTTCCCCTTGGCTTTTGTCCAAGGGTATGTCAACCTCTCTGTGCCTCAGTTTTCTAAACTGAGGGGATAATAACAACCCCTGCTACAACTGGAATAAAGTTAAGTGAAATTATGCAGTTTTGCACATTTTGTCATTAAAATTGCATGTAAAATTAACTTTTCAGTGCCCCTATACATTAAAAATAATATTAAATAATATTAAAAATAGTGTTTTAATAAAAATATAATTTGTACAAAAAGTGACGTGTTAAATCACACAGAAGTAAATGCAATAAAATGCATCTTGATTCTGCTTGAGTTTTCTCAAATATCTATTTATATTTTAATCCTGGCCCACAGGCTATACCTTCTCCTCTATTACCTCTCCCTCGCCTTCTCTCTTATCCCAGCCATATGTTTTCCTTGAACAAACCTGGAGAGCAGGGAATAGGTTTTGTTTTTTTTTATTGTATGGCTAACTGTTGCTTGGAAAAATGCTCAGGTTTTCTCCATATATTTGAATCACTTTTATGTGATGAACACCGTGTCCCTGCCTAGTTGAGGAGCTGGACCAAGAAACTATGTACTGTGGAAACAGGAAAGTGGAGGGACAAGTAACCAAGAAACACTTCCTGTAGGAGGAGGCTTTTGAGTAAGACCTGGAAACTCTGCATGTCAGCATGCTTTGAGTGGGTAGGATTTGGGGCAGGAGAGGCACAGTGAGGATGATGGATCTTAAGGTCTTATAATTTTAAATAAAGTTTGGAGAAAAGATTTCTGTTGGATGATATTAGCCACAGCATCTGACACCTACATTAAGTCAAAAACAGAGATCAATGGTGACTTTGTATTTTAGAGCCATCAAACTAACAGAACATCAGTTGCTTTGTCCTCTTACTGTAAACTTGACTCCAGTTTTCCCCTAATGGAGCAACTGATGAGTCATCATCTTTTCCAGATAGCATGACCAACGATTTTCATGACTCAGGCTGTGTGTAGGCTGACATCAGCAAAACAGCCTGTCTTGGGCTGGATCTAAGCTTCTTTAGGGTTTAGAGTTTAGTCTGGGACTAGAGGTTATTCTGTACCAAAGACTTCCCAGGCCATATCTCTGGAAGGAACCAAAGGGGTCTTCTGCATTCAGAGGATACTTTTTAACATCTATCATTGTATCATTTCATCTTATGCTCCAAAATATTTGCTTTGAATTAGGAATGGTCTTCCTCATTCACCTCACACCATAGATGTGCCAGGAATATTTGCCATGTCTATTCAGTGGCTTTGTGTCCTCTCTATTGAGGACCCTGACTCCATTTTTAGGTGATTCCTAAGTAGTCAAGCCCCTGGAGAAGGACATGGCAGCCCACTTCAGTATTCTTGCCTGGAGAATTACATGGACAGAGGAGCCTGCAGGCTGCAGTCCGTGGGTCGCAGAGTCAGGCGTGCCTGGGTGCGTGGGCAGAGGAGCCTGCGGGCTGCAGTCCGTGGGTCGCAGTCAGGCTTGCCTGGGTGGCCATCACTCACTAAGTAGCCGAGCAGCACCCGGTCCCAGGCCCTTCCCTTCCAGGTTCCCTGTAGGCTTGTACCAGATGCTCCTCATAGGTCCTGGGGCTCCTGAGGTTCTTAGCAGGTGGTTTCTGAGATGAAACCTGGCAGCCAACCCTGATTCCCCTTCAGAAAACCAGGTTCTATTTGACTTTTTAAAAATTTCCTTCTTGAGAACAAATTGACAAACCAAGACAGTGCCAGAAGCTTACACAGTTCATTGCAATGTAAACAGATACTGTCTTAAATGCAGTTACTGAGGTGTTTTGATTTAGGGCTCTGAAAGATTTAGGCCACTCTGAACCATGCCTCTGGACACTCTCTCCATTGTTAAGGCAAGGTGGCATTATATTTTGTTATTAGTGTTGTCATCTTGTATCACTCTGGCAAATTATTTTTGTGAGTATGTTAAAGTTTAGCAAATAACATGTATTAAACTGAGTGCTTGAAATATGCCTTTTGTGTCACTGGGCACAGCTTTAGTTTACATCACTGACTTTTAGACTCTTTTTGACTGACCCACAGTTTTTACCTTATAAGGGTTACCCTTGTGAGGTATGCTCTGAATTTTTTTCATTTTGTTAAATTTCATTGTTCTACAAATTCTAGTTGAGATCAAATTGATTTCTTGGCCCATTAGTGGATGGTGACTTGCAGTTTGAAAAATAAGAGCAAGAGTTCTTAACAGTGTTTTGGAAATGACTGTAGAATGATTCCCACCCCCCGCTAGTTACAGCCTGTGAGCCTAACCATAATCACAAGATCAAATAATAGCCACTTCTTACAGGTTCATTTCATTACTGCTTAAATGGAATAATCATAGCCAGGGTCAGAATTTTAAACTGAATTTTAAACCCTAAAGCAAGACTCAATGTTAGGCAACCATTTAAGTCATTATATTTAAAGGGAATTTGATCACGTACAAGTTGAGGATATTTTTCCCAGTAATCTTTCTTTTGGCTTGAATTAAAAGTATTTAGGTCACATGTTAGCATTTAACAGAATTTAATGGAGAGCCACAGTTCAGCTATAATCCCCTAATGATGGGATTTAAGCAGAGAGCCAGAGATTGACTTTTAAAATGTGCTTTATCATTGAACTTGGCTGGCTCTGAGAGTTCTTGTTTGTGTCTTTGGAAGGACCAGACTACCACTTGGCAAGTTCAGGTTTTGAATTTACTTATTCCAGAGTTTTCCTTGTTGGTCATTTACTCACACTTGTCTAGATATGTTTCTGCTCATAGAGAGCATAGCTTGATCCCACCCCAGGTTGCCCAATCCAAAGGTGTTGATCTGACCACTAGCATCAGAATGTTTATGCACTTGTTAAAAATGTCAGCCCCAGGTTACAATGCAGGTCTATGGAATCAGAATTTTGGGGAAGGGACATTTTTTAATGTTGGTGGGATGAGAGTTAAGTTTCTTTTCTTCTAAAATCAATTTTATTGAGCCATAGTTTACAAACAATAAATGGAAGAAGTGGAAGTGTTAGTCACTCAGTTGTGTCCGACTCTTTGATCCCATGGACTGTAGCCCTCCAGACTCCTCTGTTCATGAGATTCTCCAGGCAGGAATAGTGGAGTGGGTAGCCATTCCCTTCTCTTGGATATCTTCCCAACCCAAGGATCGAACCTGGGTCTCCTGCATTGCAGGTGGATTCTTTACCATCTGAACCACCAGGAAGCCAATAAATGGAGCCACCAGAATCATAACTAAGATATGGAACATTTCTGTCACTCCATAGGTTCCTTCCTCTGCCTTTAGAGTCCCTTTTTCCCACCTTTGCTCTGTAGGACACCATTCTCTGCTTCCAGCCACCAAAGATTAGTTTTGTCTATAGGGAATCAAGCAACATATCTTGTGTCTGGCTTCTTCTACTCAAAGTAGTATCTGCCATTTCTCCTTCTTGTTAGGTACATCAACAGTAGCTTCCTTCTAACTGCTGAGTATCCTTTTGTTTGGACCCACCATGATTTGCTTATCTATTTGCCTGTTGATAGACTTTTCTGTGTCTTTAGTTTGGGAATGCTATAATAAAAACCCAGGTCTCCCACATTACAGGCAGATTCTTTACCACCTGAGCTACAGGGGAAGCCCAAGAATACTGGAGTGGGTAGCCTATCCCTTCTCCAGGGGATCTTCCTGACTCAGGAATTGAACCAGGGTCTCCTGCATTGCAGGCAAATTTCCTTACCAGCTGAGCTACTAGGCAAGCTCTGATAATAATAATAATAATAGCTTTGAATATTTTTCTGCCAGTATTTGTATAGAAGAAATCTGTATACTGAATAAGATTCTCACTTAGTGGGAATAGATTCCCCACTGAGTTTTAGGGATATGAACCACTAATTCTTGCTCTCTATTCTTTCTTATTCTGTGTCATTTTGGAGAACTGTAGGTTTTGTATCTAGATCAAACAGTGGATTTGCTGTGCAGTTATGGTTTCAATGTAGCATTTATTCAGTGCCACCTTTTGGGGGTAAATGTGTACCTCATCAACACTTGTTGTGTGTTGTTTTAAGAACTCCCTACTCGCCTGACAGGGGGCTTCCCAGGTGGCACTAGTGGTAAAGAACCCGCCTGCCAGTTCAGGAGATGTGGAAGACTTGGGTTCAATCCTGGGTTGGGAAGATCCCTGGAGGAAGGCATGGCAACCCACTCTAGTTTTCTTGCCTGGAGAATCCCATGGACAAGGGAGCCTGGTGGGCTACAGTCCATAGGATCACAAAGAGTCGGACACGACTAGAGAGACTTAGCACACACACACCACCCGACAACCTGAAGGCCAGACTTATTCAGACATTCTCAAAGGCTATACACGAACTTCCCTGCTATAGGGATCCCTCTCAGACCTATGTTGTGCTGTGGCAGGAGATTCAAGTCTAAGAAATTACTATTTGAGGTGGGGTTTTCTGTGTGGTTTAAGTGCTTGGTGCTGTTGGTGGAGAGGCCATCCAAGAATTGCAGGCTGCCCGACCTGGAAAACTGAATGAATTATAACCAATTGGTGCTGCTGAAATTTGAAGGAACCTCTGTGGCAAGATTGAAAAGGTACTATTGAAAGAGTTGGCATTTGTATGTGTAGCAGGATGCAGGAGTCTAGAGGCTGGACCTTTGGCAGTTGTAGTGTGTTATGAAGAGTTCTGAAGAGACCTGGGCCAAAGGGAAGGCTGGTCTTGGACTGACAGTTGCTTTTCAATCAGGTCTGCTAAAGCTTTTTGAATATAAAGATGCAATGTTTACAGGGGTAAAATGGTAAGTCATAGTTGAAGGAGTTGACACTGACAAGGGAGAAATGGTCAGATAAAAAAATTCAGTGCTAAAGAAATGATCACTGACTGAATAGCTGATGAATAGCTCATGAAATAAAGATTAAAAATTGTTATTCTGCTTGGAAACCTATGCATTATGATAGGGAAAATAGATAGCCAATGGGAATTTGCTGTGACTCGGGAACTCAAACCAGGGTTCTGTAACAACCTAGAGGGGTGGGATGGGGAGGGAGGGGACACAGATATATCTATGGCTGATTAATGTTGATATTTGGCAGAAACCAACACAATGTTGTAGAGCAATTATCCTTCAATTAAAAATATATTTAATTATAAGAAATTGTTATTCTGCATTTGTGCATGATTATTGGTGGCCTGCCAAAGCTGAAGATGCAAGAGATGCAGGTTTGATTCCTGGGTTGGGAAGATCCCCTGGAGTAGGAAATGGCAACATGCTCCAGTATTCTTCCCTGGAAAATTCCATGGACAGAAGAGCCTGGGGGCTATAGTCCATGAGGTCACAAAGAGTTTGGTCACAAAGAGCATGCGCGCCACACACACACACATACACACCCTGATGGCTAGAGACCCACACCCACCCTGATGGCTACAGAGCTGGCGGCTCAGTCTTCAGGGAACTGAAAGATTTGTTGAAGATCTGATTATTTTACTTTTTATTTATAGCAGAATCTCCCAAATTGCTATTTCCCCACCATGTCAGCATTATGTTTATTGAGGTTGATTTATTCTTTTTTGAGTCTGTAGTGATTTCTTGCTTGCTCTAAGGTAGTGATTTTTAATCTGGCTGCAGGAGAGTTAAACAAAATCCAGATGCTTAGGCTGGGCAGTCCTATTCGATAGACTCTAGGTATTTTTAAAGTTATTAAGTGGTTTCAACATAGAGTCATGGTATACCTCTTTTATTGGGAATTCCCTCCTTCACTTGCTAAGTATAATTTACAAAATCCTTGTCTTTTCTCCATGCTCTTCTGACAACAAAAACTACTTTACAACTTTAAACATGAGAACTGTATTCTATACCACTTTGCTTTGTGTGCCCTTGGTAAGGAGAAATGATCACTTCTCTGGATTTGATTCTTAATAGCAGGGAAGATGGAGAAGGCAATGGCACCCCCACTCCAGTACTCTCGCCTGGAATATCCATGGATGGAGGAGCCTGGTAGGCTGCAGTCCATGGGGTTGCTAAGAGTTGGACATGACTCAGCAACTTCACTTTCAGTTTTCACTTTCATGCACTGGAGAAGGAAACGACAACCCACTCCAGTGTTCTTGCCTGGAAAATCCCAGGGACAGTGGAGCCTGGTGGGCTGCTGTCTATGGGGTTACACAGAGTCGGACATGACTGAAGCGACTTTGCAGCAGCAGCAGCAGCAGGGAAGAACTGGGTACTGATGTGGCTCTTGGGGGAGAAAGTGAGCATAGCTTTCATTGTTAAGTACATAACTTTAGGAAATACAGAGGAATAAGAGGAAGAAAATAAGTCCTTTGCTGTCCCACCAATCAGCATTACAGTTAACATTTTGGCGTGTTTATGCATGTGGCACACTTAGTAGTAGTAGTAGTAGTAGTAGTAGTAGTAGTAAGGTTGCTCAGTCGTGTCTGACTCTTGTGACCCCATGGACTGTAGCCCACCAGGCTCCTCCCTCCATGGGATTCTCCAGACAAGAGTACTGGAGTGGGTTGCCATTTCCTTCTCCAGGGGATCTTCCCAACCCAGGGATCGAACCCTGGTCTCTCGCATTGCAGGCAGACGCTTTAACCTCTGAGCCACCAGGGAAGCACACTTACACATACACAATGAGTTATTGCTGTACATACTGCTTTTTCATTTTTAAATTGCTTTTAATCCTTTTCATTCATTGCATCATTTTAGAAAATTGGTATTGTTATATATTACTGAGATCTACCCTCTTAATGAACTTTAAGGTGAACAGTACGTTACTGTTAACTACAACAGATCTCTATAACTTATTCATCTTGCATAATAAACTTTATACCTGCTGAAAAGCGACGTCCTCCTTTCTCCTCTGCACCAGTTCCTGGCAACCACCATTCTGCTCTCTGCTTCTGTGATTGACTGTTTCAGATACCTCATGCAAGTGGAATTGTGTGGCATTTGTTCTTTTGTGACTAGTTTATTTCTATTAATATAATACTGTTTTTTTTTAAATAGCAGTTTTTGTATATAACTTAGGGCACACATTTCCCCATGTCAGTCAGTGTTTCTGTGCTATCTTTTTAATGACTATAGTGGCATTCCTTTGTAGGATCATACCATGGTTTGGGTCTTCCTTGGTGGCACAGTGTAAAAGAATCTGCCTGCCAGTGGAGGAGACACAACTGATCCCTGGGTCAGTAGGGAAAAGTGAAAGTGAAGTCAAGCTCAGTCATGTCCGACTCTTAGTGACCCCGTGGACTGTAGCCAACCAGGCTCCTCCATCCATGGGATTTCCCAGGCAAGAGTACTGGAGTGGGGTGCCATTGCCTTCTCTAAGAGAGAAGGAAGCTTGGAAGGCTACAGTCTGCAAAAGTGTCAGGCATGACTTGGCAACTAAATTGCAACAATAATCTCTTGTATCACAGATGAATTTGATATTGGCTGTTAATTTCCTTTTCCAAGATTAAATAAAAGTATTAAACAAGAATGATGTTACATTATATGAAAGTGAAAGACACTCAGTTGTGTCTGACACTTTGTGACCTCACGGACTATAGCACACCAGGCCCCTCTGTCCATGGAATTCTCCAGGCAAGAATACTGAAGTGGGAGGCATTCCCTTCTCCAGGGGATCTTCCTGACCCAGGCATCAAACCGAAGTCTTCTGTTATATTATATGATTTACCTTTATTATTAATTTTTAAGTACCTTGTATTCTACAGATTTGGGGGTACGTTTAATACAGGTGCTAAGTTCAGCACTGGGGATAGTGCCTCTTGTTCTGCGCTTGTCTGGCTGAGCAGGTAGGTATTATCTTGCTGTGTCATAACCATCTTTATGGTTCCCAGATGCTATGATGAAATATGATGATCCGAGGCCAGACTGATAGAGTTATCCTGAGAGGAATGGGTGAGATGAATGTGTTTGGAGGAACAGCATGTGCAAGGGCCGGAGGGCTAAGATCTGACGTCATCAAGGAACTAACTGGAAGGTGGAAACCACAGCATAGCAGGGTCAAGTTACATAGTAGGCTTTCCATGGACCTGAAACCTCGTTAAGGAATCTGGGTGTCATTCTTGGGCTAATCAGGACACCATCAAACGGTAGGGTAGTTTCTGTAGCATGGCCGTTCCTGCTGCGGTAGAGCCGTCAAGATGAAACAGACAGGAGGCTGGTGTGCTGTTGAGATGATGGTTTATGCAGTGGAAGTGCACATATTTGGGAGTTTTTGGTCTGAGGAGGGCAGGCTTAAGCTCTGGAGAGGGAGCTCTGCCAGCTTGAAACTTATGTCTTGTTTGTATAAACATTGTTAGGACAGGAATACTAATTTAAAGCTTGAGTTCTGCTGCTGTACTGCTTATAACTGGGTGTCCTTTGGCAAGTTACTTTTAATTTCTCTGAAGCTCAGTTTCCACTTTTATAGAGTTAGTGTGCCTATCAAGCAGTAATCTTGTTTATATAATGAGAGGTAAGAGATGTCTCTGGCACACGCGGACACACAGCTGGAGAACTACTATCATTATTATCATTTTCATTATTGCTGAATCAGACCTTTTATCCCTCAGCCCCGTCTTTCCCCTTGTCTTGGGCTCAGGGGCAAGATAGCAGCTGTTATTCACTCAGTCGTATCCGACTCTTTGTGGCCCCATGGACTGAAGCTCGCCAGGCTTCCTGTCCTTAACTGTCTCCTGGAGTTTGCTTAAATTCATGTCTGTGGAATGAGTGATGCAGGATGCAGATAGCACGGGCGTTGCTTGTTCTCTGTGTTTTGCACAGAGTAGGAAGAAGGGTCAGTTAGGCACTGTGGGAGGAAACTTTCCCATTTCAGGTTTTTTGGCAGATTTTGTCTTCTGTTTTACCACAAATTCTAACATAGACCCTAAACTTCGCTGTTTAAAATCTTTTGCTGCGTTTGCCTTTGGGCCTTGGCATTTCCTCCTTGAAAGTTCAACTCTACACATAAAAGACTTTCATCTCAGGTTAGTGCGTGGTTTCTGGCCTTGAGGCTATCTTCATAAGTCTTGAGTACTTGGCTGTCGAGTGCTTTGTCATTTTGGGACTTTCAAAAATATATTTTTATTTTCAGTGGTCACCGTCTTCTCCTTTTCTTCCTCTTCTTCTCCCCCTCCATTTGTCTATCTTCTTGGACTTTGCAGCCCTCTGCCCCAAAACCTTTCTCAAACTTCCTGCTCTATACTTTCTTTGGCCCCAAAACCTTTCTCAAACTTCCTGCCCTATACTTTCTTTGGCCCCAAAACCTTTTATGCTCACTTGGGTCTACGTCTTTAGGACTTTCCAAAGGCTGATGTTCTGTAAGAGAGAGGCAGAAGGGAGTGGATGGGTCCCCTCAGTATAGCTTGTGTTGCTGTTCAGTCACCCAGTCGGGTCCCAATCTTTGCAACTCCATGGAGTGCAACACGCCAGGCTTCCTTGTCCTTCACTGTCTCATCTCAAACTCGTGTCCACTGGTTGATGATCCATACAATCACCTCATCCTCTGTCGCCACCTTCTCCCCTGCCCTCAGTCTTTCCCAGCATCAAGGTCTTTTTCAGTAAGTTGACTCTTAGCATCAGGTGGCCAAAGGATTAGAGCTTCAGCTTCAGCCCTTCCAATGAATATTCAAGGTTGTTTCCCTTTAGCATTGACTAGTTTGATCCCTGCTGTCCAAAGGACTCTCAAGAGTCTTCTCCAACACCACAATTTGAAAGCGTCAGTTCTTTGGTGCTCAGCCTTCTTATTGGTCCAGTTGTCACAACCATACATGACTACTGGAAAAACCATAGCTCTGACTAGATGAATCTTTGTTAGCAAAGTGATGTCTCTGCTTTTTAATCCACTGCCTAGGTTTGTCATAGCCTCTCTTCCATGGAGTAAATGTCTTTTAATTTCATGGCTGCAGACACCGTCCACAGTGATTTTGGAGCCCAAGAAAATAAAGTCTGTCACTGTTTGCATTTTTCCCCTATTTGCCATGAAGTGATGGGACTGGATGCCATGATCTTAATTTTTTGTATGTTGAGTTTTAAGTCAGTTTTTTCACTCTCCTCTTTCACCTTCATCAAGAGGCTCGTTAGTTCCTCTTCACTTTCTGCTGTTAGGGTGGTGTCATCTGGATATCTGAGGTTATTGATATTTCTCTCTGCAATCATGATTCCAACTTGTGCTTCATCCAGCCCAGCATTTCATATGATATACTCTGAATATGTTAAATAAGCAGGGTGACAATATACAGCCTTGATGTACTCCTTTCCCAATTTTGAACCAACCTTAATGTTCTATGTCCAGTTCTAACTGTTGCTTCTTGACTGTATACAGGTTTCTGAGGAGGCAGGTAAGGCTGTCTGGTATCCCCATCTCTTTCCAGAGTTTCTTATGATCCACATAGTTAAAGGCTTTAGTGTAGTCAGTGAAGCAGAAATAGATGTTTTTCTGGGATCCCCTTGATTTTTCTATGATCAAGTGGATGTTGGTAATTTTATCTCTGGTTCCTCTGCCTGTTTTAAATCTAGCTTGTACATCTACACTTAAGGCTTCCCTGGTGGCTCAGTTGGTAAATAGTCTGTTGCAGTGCAGGTGACCTGGCTTTGATCCCAGGGTTGGGAAGATCCCCTGGAGAAGGAAATGGCAACCCACTCCAGAATTCTTGCCTGGAGAATTCCATGGACAGAGGACGCTGGTGGGCTGCAGTCCATGGGGTCACAAAGAGTCTTGGCATGACTGAGTGACTAACTTTACTTTTGTACTTCTGGAAGTTCTTGATTCACATACTGTTGTAGCCTAGCTTGAAGATTTTGAGCATTGCCTTGCCTTGCATGTGAGGTAAGTACAATCGTGCAGTAGTTATAACATTCTTTGGCCTTGCGCTTCTTTGGGATTGGAATGAAAACTGACCTTTTCGAGCCCTGTGGCCACTGCTGAGTTTTACAAATTTGCTGGTATACTGAGTACAGCACTTCAACAGCATCATCTTTAAATGATTTTAAATAGCACAGCTGGAAATGCATAACCTCCACTAGCCACTCCAGTATTCTTGCCTGGAGAATCCCATGGATGGAGAAGTCTAGTAGGTTGCAGTCCACGGGGTCGCAAAGAGTCGGACACGACTGAGCAACTTCACCTCAATGCTTCCTAAGGCCCACTTGAGTGCACACTCCAGGAAGCTTGTGAGGGTCAGATAAACATTGCGTAGAGAAATGGAGAACAGAGTACTTGATGAAAAGTGGTCTCGTCCAGATGGAATGTTATCCCTCTGTTTCTTGTGATGAGGGCCAATGGGGAGGGTTGGCTCCTGCAGTGGACGTATACGTCTGAAACAAACATGAAGATAAAATTAACCTAGTAAAATAAATGTATTCTACATTAAAGCCCTGTCGTTTTAGCTAAAGTTAACGTAGGTTTAGTTCAGTTCAGTTGTTCAGTCATGTTCGACTCTGTGACCCTATGGATTGCAGCACGCCAGGCTTCCCAGTCCATCACCACCTCATGGAGCTTGCTCACACTCATGTCCATTGAGTCGGTGATGCCATCCAACCGTCTCATCCTCTGTCGTCTCCTTCTCGTCTTGCCTTCAGTCTTCCCCAGCAAGTAGAATAAATGTATTCTACATTAAAGTTCTTTCATTTCCCCTAACTTGGGTGAGTAGATTTGAAAGCTCTGCTGGCGTGCAAATGGCAGTGGGGCTGGATGTAGAGCAAAGAGGCTATGGTCCCTCTGGAAGTGACTATGGCAGGTAGTCTTACAAAGGCCCAGCAGTTTCCACCGTCCTCTTTGCTTGTCCTATCTTCTGGAAAACATAAGGTCTTGGCCATGGTAAAAATCTGTCAAGGTCTCTTCAGGCAGATTTTATTAATATATTTAGGTATGCTTGTTGTCACATTCCTTTTTTGTTCAGATCTTGGGAAGCTGATGGCTGGCAGTGGCCAAATCACAATGTAGAAGACTGATGGATTTGGTTACATAAAAATAAAAACAACTAAAAGATCATTCATAGAATTTGTGAGCAAGCTGAACACTGGACTAAGATATTTGCATCGAATATAACAAAAAAGTATTATCTATCCTATGCATTCTACAGAACGTTTAGCAGCACACCTGGCCTCCACTTATTAGATACTAGCAGCTATCTCCCAGCTGTGATGACCAAAAGTGTCTTCAGACATTGCCAGATATCCCCTGGAGGAAAAAAAAATATCACTCCTCACTGAGAGCTACTGCTTTAAAGAGTGATGGATGAGATGTGAACAAGAATGCAGAATGTGTATGAACATTTAAACCGAAAGAGCCACCTCAAAAATTTTTGTGTTTGTGTACCTAGCTCTATCCCACTGAGGCAACTTGACATTCTGGCAACTATTTCTGTTTCTATTTCTATTATTTTTCCTTTTTGCCCTTTAACTGTTGAATTCTCCAATTTTGTGTTTTCTTATTGTTTATATTTCTGTTTTTCTCCAGCCTATCTAAAGTATTTGTTGACTGAGGTATCTTAAGAAAATTCCCTAAACAGAAGGTTTTCTACTTGTCTTTCCAAACTTCCTGTAGGCCTGCCTTCTCATTTGCAGGACAGCTTGTCTGGCTTATTCGTTCTCTGTGGGAAATTAATTGATGCTAAGGTCTAGTCAAGGCTATGGTTTTTCCAGTAGTCATGTATGGATGTGAGAGTTGGACTGTGAAGAAGGCTGAACGCCGAAGAATTGATGCTTTTGAACTATGGTGTTGGAGAAAACTCTTGAGAGTCCCTTGGACTGCAAGGAGATCCAGCCAGTCCATTTTGAAGGAGATCAACCCCGGGATGTCTTTGGAAGGAATGGTGCTAAAGCTGAAACTCCAGTACTTTGACCACCTGATGCGAAGAGCTGAGTCATTGGAAAAGACTGATGCTGGGAGGGATTGGGAGCAGGAGGAGAAAGGGACAACAGAGGATGAGATGGCTGGATGGCATCACAGACTCGATGGACGTGAGTCTGAGTGAACTCCCGGAGTTGGTGATGGACAGGGATGCCTGGCGTGCTACGATTCATGGGGTCGCAAAGAGTTGGACACGACTGAGCAACTGAACTGAACTGAACTGAACTGAAGATCTGACATTGTTCTAACCTGAGTGCCAGTGGATGTTTCCTGTCCCTTCTTCCCTCTACCTGCATGCGGTATTTTTTTTCCTCTATCTTAGGGAATTCCCTGGTGGCCCTGTGGCTAAGACTCCACACTTTCACTGCTGAAGGTGCAGGTTCAGTCGCTGGTTTGAGAGCTAAGATCCATACAATCCTAGTAAGTTGGCTGTGGCTGAGCTGTCTAGTATGATCACCGCTAGCCAAACTTAAATTTGATACAAATAAAGGTTCAGTTTCTGTATCTGCACAAATAATTTTATTTATTTATGGTTGTGCTATATCTTTGTTGCTGTGGGCTTTTCTCTAGTTACTGCAAGTGGGGGCTACTCTAGTTGCTGTGTGGGGGCTTCTCGTTGTGCGGCTTGTCTAGTTGTGGAGCACCGGCTCTAGGGTGCACAGGCTGCAGCAGTTGTAGCTCTCAGGCTCTAGAGCACAGGCTCAGTAATTGTGGCACAGAGTCTTGGTTGCCTCGGGGCATGTGGAGTCTTCCCAGACCAGGGATCATACCGTGTCTCCTGCATTAACAGTTGGATTCTTTACCACTGAGCCCCCAGGGAAGACTTGGGCTTGTCACATTTTAAGTGCTTAGTATCCTGTGACTAGTGACAAATGTATTGGACAAGACAGATGTAGGATATTAACATCATTGTAGGAAGGTTCTGTTGGATAGTGCTGGACTAAAAGATAGATACTGTAATGCATGTCAAAGAAATGCCTCTTGTATTTTTTTCCTCCCTAGTATTATGATATTCCTGATAGTCAATTTTGGTGGTCCCCCTCTCCAGAGGGTGGTTCAGAATCTGAATGACTATAAGTGAAGGTGGATGAGGACTTGAAAAGTGATTAAATAATGAGTTTTTTCAATGTTTGGATATAATTGTACTTTGACTTTCCTGTGCAGGAAACACAGTGTCTGTGTGTCTTTTGTGTTGTTGGTATGCTTGACATGATTTGGCTGTTTTCTTTTTTTCTAGGTGCTAAGAAATGGCACTTGTGGGGCTCATCTCTGCCTGAGAATCGGCACTGGAAGAGCTGGCTCTGATCCTGGGCTCCTTGTATTGACAAGCCTTAACTTCCAACCACTTCAGTCCCCAAGCTGCTCTTTTTGTCTTAATGATGGGTATTGGTAAGAACACTACGTCCAAATCCATGGAGGCTGGAAGTTCAGCTGAAGGCAAATATGAAGATGAAGCGAAGCACCCGTCTTTCTTTACTCTTCCGGTAACAGCATTCCCTGTCTTTTTTTTCTTCTTAAGTCACTCTAAAGCAGTTTCTGCATTGAATAGGATTAACATTAATACTTCTGTTCTCAGTGAAAGTTAAGGTGATTGAAGAGCAAATGCTTTTCACACAAGATAGTCTTTGGGAACCCTGTTGTCTGACAATGGTTTTGGCCTGCTTTCTGCCTAGAGTCAGGGCTTTCCTGGTGGCTCAGAGGGTAAAGCGTCTGCCTGTAATGCGGGAGACCTGGGTTTGATCCCTGGGTTGAGAAGATCCCCTGGAGAAGGAAATGGCAACCCACTCCAATATTCTTGCCTGGAGAATCCCATGGACAGAGAAGCCTGGTAGTCTAGAGTCCATGGGGTCCCAAAGAGATGGGGTCGCAAAGTGGGACTCAACTGAGTGACTTCACTCACTCACTGCCTGGAGTCACCTGATGGGATTAACTCCAAGAAGAAAGCATACCTTGCTGTGAACACTGTAAAACTGGCCCAGTGTTTACTGTGTGCTAGAGGATGTTGAAAGCTTAATTTTATCTCCAAAAATGTGTTTTTATGAAATAGTCTGTGACCCAAATTCAGACTTGTATTTCAAGGTGGGAGGATGAATGAATGCATTCATTGTTTGGAACCCAAATGTCCATGACTTGTATTATGGTAATAGCATCCAAGATAGAGATATTTTACCTGAATAAGTGATATCAGATAAGTCAGATAAGGTTGATGACACACATTCATTATATTCAGTGCTAATATTTTTTTTTCAGATGTAGGATTGTGACTTGATGTGTGTAAAGATACCTAAAGTGTTGGTTTAAAAAGAAAAGCTCTTTAGAGGGATCTTGCCTCAGGTTTTTTCCCCTTAATATTAGAAATGGTAATGTCAAGAATACCATTCTAGGGTTCTTTAAAACAGGGTCCTAGAATTTGCCTTGTTGCCAATACCTAGTAAGAAAAATTGGTTGACCAAATCTACAGTAATATTTTGATTTTTACTCTGTGAAATCAGGGAGATATTCCACTGCTTTTGTAAGTGGTGTTACTTGTTTTCTTTCTTCAAAGTAAAAATTTCTGTTATACTGAAGGCTTATCTAGAGGAAGAAAGAAATCAGGTTTCCAGATTTAAACTAGAGCATCTTTGAAAAATGAAAAGGAAAGGTCATGCCTGGGTTTTGACTTGTCTCTCCTGCACCATTTGCTCAGCAGACCATTTACCCTGCCCTACTCTACTTGAGAGACAAAAACTTTGGTTCACTTGGGTCTGCTTTGTCATTATGGTTTAGGGATTTAGGCTTATTTTAGCATTCAGATTGTGATAGTGCACAATTAGCGGTTAAAGTCACCCATATATGTTATCAGTTTTCATATTCACTGTTGTTTTTTGTATCCCTCTTCTCTTTGTTCACTTGTCTTTTAAACCATACCAAGGGTCTATGAATGATCACTGTCTTTGTGTGTTTGCACTTCTGAAAATAACTGTATTTTGCTCTAAACTCTTGAATGGACTTCTGTTAACTGTACAGTACAGCCTCCCATTCTAGCTCCAGTTTTCTTTAACTGCTTTCTTATGATTTGTAAGTCTTTTTCTAGTGCTTCCTTCTGGCTGGATTCCCCAGTGTTATTTTCCAGTTTATTAATTCGTTGTGTGTTTATGTTGAACTTTTATTGCCATGATTGTATTTCTTATTTCTAAAGTTAGTATTCAGTTTATATCTGCCTATTTTTGTTTCTTAATTTCTTATATGTATGTGTTTTTAAATCTTTGTGCATTTTTAAAATGTACAAATGACCCTAATGTACTATTTTTCTCATTGTTCTATTATACTTTGATCTGGTGTGAAATCCTCTTGCTTCTTCTGGTATTTTCTTCTCTTTCCCTGCCACTCCCTGCTTCTCTCCCTGTAGCTTTGCCGTTTCTTTTCTGGATCCAGTCCAGAACCTGGTCTTACAGTGAGAGGTCTTCCTGTCTTCCCCTGGTGGTGCAGACCATAGCACGAAGGAGTGAGGAGACCTGTTGGCCCTTGTGCACTGCCTGGTTCTGGCCCTCCCCTTATGTGGGGACCCCCGAGCCCCCGTTTCCCCATGGAAGTTGCCTGACTCAGGTCTTCTGGGCCCAGAGCCTCTTGGGTCCCAACATCCACCCATTCATTGTTTTATGTTTCTTGTATTCTAAAAGACTTGTCAGTTTCTAGCCTTGCCTGTTTGGAGGTTTTCCAAATGCCATTGTTTTTTAGGGGTGCGGTTGGGAAGGAGTATTCCTCAAAGCCTTAATTTCCAGATTCATTTTCACCAGGAGTACAACAAGTACATAGGAGCTGGGAATATGGATATACTATATAGTTAGACATAAAAATAATGTGAATATAAAGTTAATTTAACACTCAAGCAGTTTCATTTAGAGATGTTATGGAATTTTTACTTTATTCTTTGGCTATAACAGTTAAGCATTAAAAAGGGAGAAGAAAAAGAGGAGTAATAGAGTTGAAATCAGTGGGATTGAGCTTCTGGGAGGAATGGTACATATCAAGTAGAGAAGCTGTAAAAATCAGCACATGAACCACCGGGATGACTTAGAACAGGGATGCCGAGAAGTGTGTTAACATGGGCTTCCTCAGAGCTTATAAGAAAATAGAAGATTAAATAAAAGAAGGAGAACAGATGAAAACAAAAGCTTATCCAAAAATGTTCATGAAGAAATAGTTCATGTGTTTGAATTTGAGGTTGTAGAAAGTTTTTGTTAGAAAATATTTTGTAATATAACAAAAACAGGAACAGTATGCCACCCTTATTTAATCACTAGTTAAATTACTTATCCTAAGAAAACTTAAAAAGTAAGGTAAAAGACCATTTGAAAATATTTATTGTTTTTATTTATTTGGCTGTGCTGGTTCTTGTTGTGCATGGGGGCTTCGATTTCGTTTGCAGCATGCAAACCGTTAGTTGCATCTCGTGGGCTCTAGTTGCCTGACTAGAGGGACCAAGCAAGCCTGGCTCTTGTGTTGAGAATGTGGAGTCTTAGCCAGGGGAGCATCCTAGTGGGGTTTTGAATCTCATTTTGAATGACTTCTTGTTGATAGGGCAGAGGTAGGGGTTAGGTTAGAGCTGGTCCCTTTTTGATACCCAGTTGGTAGGATTATTTTGGTCACTGCCTCTTTGCTCTTAGGACATGCATCTGTCTCTCCTTCCTCATTCAGGGACCACAGGGTCTGCACACTAATTTCATAGACTCTGATAGTCTTAGAATTGAAAGTGGCTTTAGAACTTTAGTAGTGGTTCTGTGGAAAGGTGAAATGTAGGACTTTGCCCAAAGCATCTAGCTAACATGATGTGTTAAATTTATCAGTTGGATTACACAGGCTCTTGTCCCCAAGGAGTTCACAGCCAGGTGAGCAAGACAAGGGCTTCACATGCATTGATCATCAGTTTCACTGATGTTTCTGGGGATAGTCTTCAAAATAAAGAGTTGGGAGTGGTGGTGATTTAACTGCTGTAGTTGATGCTCCAGTGGGAGCAGTGGTGAGAAATAATACTCAGTTTTGTTTCTTACAGCTACTTGTCAGTGTTAGCATCTGACTGACTTTGTGGTTCTGGTTGTGGTTTTGTTTTCTTTTCCCTATAATGTGGCCCCTTGGTGGGTTTGAGAAATGGTTTTTTGGATTAGAGGGTTAGTCTTCCTAAGAGAATCTCTAAGCCAGTTTCAAATATAGGTTATTATTTTTTTTCCTTCTGACTATATTCTCTCATGGAAAATGTGATTGCATTAGAAAAAGACAGGTATGGGTAGAGGCAGGAGGTGTTGAGGTGGGGAGACGACCCTTGGCTATGTTGGTCTCTGGATGCAGTGGCAGCTGAAATGGACCCTGAAGTGAAAGGAGGCAGGGTCAGAACATGTCAGGATAGTGCAGGGGAAGGGAGCAATCTGAGGCAAGTCAGGGGTAGAAGAGTAAAGGTGTGGAGAACGGTGTTAGAACAGTAGGCTGGAAGCTGAGATTCCAGGTAGTTCCTGAATGATTGGCTAAAAGTTTAGAAGTTTGTAGTCTATCGGTAAAAAGCTCTCCGAGAGTTTTGACCAGGGGACTAACCTAGAAGGTTGTGCTTTAGAACACGCTGGCGTTGGGCGCAGTTAGAGAAGTGCCACTTTAGTCAGTTCTGGCTACTGTAACGAGTTACCATAGACTGGGTGACTTGAAGGCTTTCCTCGTGGCTCAGACAGTAAAGAATCCTCCTGCAGTGCAGGCAGCCTGGGTTCGATCCCTGGGTTGGGAAGATCCTCTGGATAAGGAAATGGCGACCCACTCCAGGATTCTTACCTAAAGAATTCCATGGACAGAGAGGAGCCTGGCAGGCTACAGTCCATGGAGTCTTAAAGAGTCAAATACAACTGAGCAACTAACACTTCCACAGACATTTCTTTCTTACAGTTTTATTGGAGTCATGGAAGAACAAGGCCAAGGTACCAGCAGATCTGATTCTTGATGGGGACTTTTCTTGGCTTGCAGACAGCTGCCTTCTCACAGGATCCTGACAAGCCTGAGAGAAGAAGCTCTGGTGTCTCTTCTTACAGGGATACTAAGCCTGATATGGGGGTTCTACCCTTAAGACCTTATCTAAATCAAGTTACCTTTTAAAGGCCCTACCTTCTAATCATGTAGAGAGTTAAGGCTTCAACATAATGAATTTTGGGGGATAAAACATTCAGTCCATAACAGATATTTGTTGCAGTTCTCATTTAGCAAGTATTTACTGAACACATTCTGTATTAGAGGTGGCCCATATCTATGCATAAAATCTTCCAGTTTACTTTTGCCCTCAAGTAGTGGGTGAGCAGGAGCAGTGAGTGGGCAATTCTAGGACAGTAGAGCAAGCGTTGCAGTAGGAATTCCTGGAGCATACAATTGGAGCAGACTGGAAGGGCCCTGGACTCTTTTGGGGAAAACTGGTTGGGGTGAGGACAGACTGGGACAGGGAGAGTCGGGAGGCTTTGGAGATACCAAAGTCTTAAGTGTGGGTAAATGCAGCGGGACTGGAGATGAGGCTGATAGAAGAGATGCTGAGATTTTGAGAGCTGAGAGAGAGGAGAAAGTTAAGAGTGACATTTAGATTTATATAAAGGGAATGTGGTTGCTTGATGGTACCTTTGCAAAAAGAAGTACAGGGAAAATCATAGGTTTGGAGGATGGGGGAAGATAGAAGATAATGGATTACATTTGAGAAATTGTGGATTTGAGATGCTGATGAAATTCCTGGAGACACCGGGGCTGTGGAACTTGAAGCACAGAGAAGCAGGAGTGTAATAATAATAATAAATTCCTGGAGACACCGGGGCTGTGGAACTTGAAGCACAGAGAAGCAGGAGTGTAATAATAATAATAAATTCTTTTAACGACATGGGGCTAAGGAGGCTGGTGGCTGAATCCAGAGAGCTCGCATAGGAAGAAAGGAGAGTTGAGAATCTCACTGTTGGAGATGCCTACCTGTGGGCGTCTTAGAGCGCTAAGACAAGGACATCACTGCCTGCCAGGGCCTTACTTCATCCTGGCTTTCCAAAATGTAAACACTGAAAAGTAACCAGTAGGGCAGCTCTGTATTTGTTTTTTTCTGTAGGTCTGTGCCACCTCCAGATTCTCTAGCTCTTGTTCTACCAGCACAGTAGCTGCTAGCCATATCTGGCTATTTAAATACAAATTAGTTAAAATTAGATAAAATATAAGTCCAGTCTCTCAGTTGGACTCGTCAACTTTTTTTTTTTTTTAATTTGCTAGCTGATCTAATCCTGATCTAATCTAATCCTTCCTGGACTCTAAAATTCAGGCTCTTATTTCCTTGTTTGCTTTGGAGTTATAAGTCGGGCCTCAGGCTGGCTAAGACATCTAGAGGCCAGTGTGCTGGAGTGCCAGGAGGTGGGACAGTGGGAACAAAGCTGGCTGTTACTCAGAACCAGGTTTGTTGATGATCTCAAGAGTGAGTTGCTGGGGGTACAGGTGTTTAAGATCTCGGGGCATCCTATGTTAGATAATTGTTTCCTCAAATGTTTACAAGTGCTGATTTTTTCAAAAACAATTCCTATGGAAGGAAATAAATGAAAATTTATTTTATTTTATTCTTAAAACAAAGACTTATGACAATAATGAGGGAAAGAATAAGCCATACATAGAGGAAGAATAATGAGTAAATCGCGTTAAGATCAACAGACATGCAAAGCCCAAAGGTTCATAGAAATTAGGTCATATGTTCCGTTCATTTCAGTCGCTGCATCGTGTCCGACACTTTGCGACCCCATGAATCACAGCATGCCAGGCCTCCCTGTCCATCACCAACTCCTGGAGTTCACTCAAACTCATGTCCATTGAGTCGGTGATGCCATCCAGCCCTCTCATCCTCTGTTGTCCCCTTCTCCTCCTGCCCCCAATCCCTTCCAGCATCAGTCTTTTCCAGTCAGTCAACTCTTCACATCAGGTGGCCAAAGTATTGGAGTTTCAGCTTCAGCATCAGTCCTTCCAATAAACACCCAGGACTGATCTCCTTTAGGGTGGACTGGTTAAATCTCCTTGCAGTCCAAGGGACGCTCAAGAGTCTTCTCCAACACCACAGTTCAAAAGCATCAATTCTTTGGCACTCAGCTTTCTTCACAGTCCAACTCTCACATCCATACATGACCACTGGAAAACCACAGCCTTCACTAGATGGACCTTTGTTGGCAAAGTAATATCTCTGCTATGTTTAGAGTTGATATTAAATAGGAGAAAGATAGTAAAAGAGTGTCTCTATATCCCAGGGGAATCTTGTTAGGCAAGTTTGTGTGCTTTTAGAGACAGGGTGTTGCACTCAATATGCCAGCAAATTTGGAAAACCCAGCAGTGGCCACAGGACTGGAAAAGGTCAGTTTTCATTCCAATCTCAAAGGAAGGCAATGCCAAAGAATGCTCAAACTACTGCAAAATTGCATTCATCTCACACACTAGTAAAGTAATGCTTAAAATTCTCTAAGCCAGGCTTCAGCAATACGTGAACCATGGAACTTCCAGATGTTCAAGCTAGTTTTTAAAAAGGCATAGAAACCAGAGATCAAATTGCCAACATCTGCTGGATCACGGAAAAATCAAGAGAGTTCCAGAAAAACATCTATTTCTGCTTTATTGACTATGCCAAAGTCTTTGACTGTGTGGATCACAAGAAACTATGGAAAATTCTGAAAGAGATGGGAATACCAGATCACCTGACCTGCCTCTTGAGAAACCTGTATGCAGGTCAGGAAGCAGCAGTTGGAACTGGACATGGAACAACAGACTGGATCCAAGTAGGAAAAGGAGTACATCAAGGCTGTATATTGTCACCCTGCTTCTTTAACTGATACACAGAATACATCATGAGAAACGCTGGGCTGGAAGTAGCACAAGCTGGAATCAAGATTGCCAGAAGAAATATCAATAACCTCAGATATGGAGATGACACTACCTTATGGGGTAGTGAAGAAGAACTAAAAGCCTCTTGATGAAAGTGAAAGAGGAGAGTAAAAAGTTGGCTTAAAGCTCAACATTCAGAAAACGAAGATCATGGCATCCGGTCCCATCACTTCATGGGAAATGGATGGGGAAACAGTGGAAACAGTGTCAGATTTTTTTGGGTGAGGGGGGCTCCAAAATCACTGCAGGTGGTGATTGCAGCCATGAAATTAAAAGACGCTTACTCCTTGGAAGTAAAGCTATGACCAACCTAGACAGCATATTAAAAAGCAGAGACATTACTTTGCCAACAAAGGTCCATGTAGTGAAGGCTATGGTTTTTAGTGGTCATGTATGGATGTGAGAGTTGGACTGTGAAGAATGCTGAGTGCTGAAGAACTGATACTTTTGAATTGTGGTGCTGAAAAAGACTGTTGAGAGTCCCTTGGACTGCAAGGAGATTCAACCAGTCCATCCTAAAGGAGATCAGTCCTGGGTGTTAATTGGCAGGACTGATCCTGAAGCCTGATGCGAAGAGCTGACTCTTTGGAAAAGACCCTGATGCTGGGAAAGATTGAGAGCAGGAGGAGAAGGGGACAACAGAGGAAGAGATGGTTGGATAGCATCACTGACTCAATGGAAATGGGTTTGGGTTTACTCCAGGAGTTGGTGATCAACAGGGAGACCTGGCGTGCTGCGGTTCATAGACTCACAAAGAGTCGGACATGACTGAGAGACTGATCTAAACTCAACTGAGGAAATGTGTAAGGAATGAATGCAGGCTAGCACGAAATCAGAACCCCCAAAAAAAAAAAAGTCTTAAAGAACTGCCATCCCCTAAGGACACTGGCCAGGAAGCACAACCAGGAAGAGGTTTACTCTGCAGTTCTCCTGTGTTGGTAGCTCCTATATCTTCTGAACATGGAAGGACATCCAAGGAAAACTAAGTAAATGTTTGAACTGAATTATTGGCATAGAGTGGTGATAGTCTAATGTTTCCACTGAGCCTTAGGTTTTTGTTTTTTTCTCCTTCTAACAGGCTCTGTGAGAATATTTGAGTCTCCTCTCTAGGGTGCCAAGAACAGATCATTCAGTCTGGAGATACTAAGGGGATGGACTGAGGAGTAGCTTTATTAGGTTCAATTTTATCAAAGAATAGGAAAAATATTCATCAGTGTTCATACAAATCTGTTATTTCAGATTTCCTTGGTATATTTTCTTTAGAGCCATATAATGTTAAGAACCCATGATCCCTAACTTGGTAGGTACCACACAAACCTTGTAACAAGCTACTTACAGCCCAGTTGGCGTGTGAGATATTAGAAACAAAAAAGTATATATCTCTTTATCTGGCTGTTTTCCTGTATCCTTTATTATATCCTTTAATAAACTGGCAGACATAAAGTGTTTCCCTGAGTTCTGTGACCTCTAGCAGATTAATCAGACCTGAGGAGAGAGAGTTGTGGGAACCTCCAATTGGTAGATAAATTGGGCAGAAGTTGTGGGAAAGACTTGGATTACTACTTGGGATTGACGTCAAAAGTAGCACGGGGAGCAGTCATGTGGGACTGAGCCGTTTAGCACTCTCTAGGTGGCCTGTCAGAGTTGAGTTAAATTGCAGAACCTCTAGCTGATTTCATAGAGAATTGCTTGCTGTGGAGACAAATCCTCTCCCATTTGGTGGCAGGAGTGTCAGAGGTGAAGTATTCTGTATGAGCAGTAGAGGTGACAGAAAGACGGAGTAGGTAGACCAAACTGGATTTTTCTAATACAGCAGGAGAGACAGCAAGTCAGCAAACAAACCATAAGTGTTAGGGTTTGAATTCAGTAAGTGTGCTGTGGGAGTGCCCATGAGGAACCCCTGCCCAGCCACAGAGGAGATGATGTCAGAGTCCTGAGAAATGTCTGGGTGTAGCAGGTCCAGAGGACGGAGAACGAGGATCTTTTGGCTGAGGGAACAGTGCACCCATGTCCTGCTCTGGGCACAGGTTCATTGTAAACAATACGGTAGAGTTGGGTTGGGCAGTAGGGGTGCTCATGAACGGTTGTAGCAGAATCAGTTGCACTCAAGTTTTAGGGTAGAGAATTCCTGGTATGGGCACGAGGAGGTCTGGAGATAAGGAGAGTTAGGGTTTAAAACAGTTCAGGTGGGACTGATTGTGACTTGATCTGGGAGAGCAGAAAGGAAAGGAATTCTTTCCTTCCCAGATGCTTCATGTGAGGCTCTGGGAACACAGATTCCTACCCCTGTGAAATTGATCTCCAGGTGGTGAGAGAAGACAGATGATAAATAAGCAGAATCATCATGTGGCGGCTGGTGACAAGTTCTGTGAAGAAAATCAATCAAGGAAGGGAGATAGCAAGGGATAGAATGTGAAGTCACATTGTGGTCATTCAGGACCTTGTTGATGCATCTCCCGTTTATGCTCCCAAGGGTCCTGGTTTGGTTGCTATCTGGTCACTTTAATTACAACGAAAAGTCATGTATTAATTTTAGTTGTTCAGTCACTAAGTTGTGTCCAACTCTTTGCAACCTCTTGAACTGCAAGGAGATCAAACCAGTCAATCCTAAAGGAAATCAACCCTGAATATTTATTTATTGAAAGGATTGATGCTAAAACTGAAGCTCTGATACTTTGGTCACCTGATGCAAAGAGCTGATTCATTGAAAAATACAGAGTTTGGAGCATGGTTGGAGTGTAGTTCTTTCTAGTAATGAGAGTTTCATGTTGTGGATTGGCTGAGAGATGTATCCTGCTGGCAGCTAGTTGTGTAGGCAAAGAAATGTCACAAACCCAGTTGTCTTGTGTAAAAAGCCATAGCATGACTTAAAGATAGTTTTAAAAGAAATTCTTTATTTGAATTAAGACTATTGTATCCTGTAAGAATTATATACTAGTGAATCAAGATTTTTTTGGAATACTTTGAAACTAGCCTTATACTTGCGTTATATAATCTGTATGACCTCGAATAAGAAATTAAAATTTTCTGTGGCCTTATTTCCTCAACTGCAGAAACAGGTGGATTGAAATCTCTCTGGACTGCCTTAGCCAAGCCATGCTGCTTGGATCTTTAGTCTTTTAAATTCTTCCCTGATATAAAAATAAGTTGTCTCCATTGTGGAAAATTACCAAAATATGTAAAGAGAAAAAGAGGGTAAAAATGGCTCCATTGATTAAAGGCAGTCACTGTTACTATTTTGGTATAACTGGTGTATGCCTTTTATATTAGCCCTTTTAAAAAGCAGTGTACAAACAACACCAGAATGTGTACTGGTTATAAAAGATCCAGGACTTCCCTGATGGTCCAGTGGTTGGGACTCTGTTTGCCAGTGCAGGAGACGGGTTTGATCCCTAGTCTGGGAAGATCTCACCTGCCTTGGGGCAGTTAAGCCTGTTGCCCTGCAACCACTGAGCCCATGCTCCCTAGAACCCGTGCTCTGCAGCCAGAGAAGCCACTGCAGTGAGAAGCCTGCACACCACAGCTAGAGGAAGCCTGCGTGCTCAGCAGAGACCCAGCACAGCCAAAGGGAAACAGGATCCAGATCCTTAAACAGGACCCAGATCCTTCCGGACCCCAGTCCAGAAGGTTGAGAATGAAAAGTGCCTATCATTACTCCTTGCCCTGAGGGCAGCCTATTAGTGATTTCAACTTTTCTGGATCCTTTCCCAAGTATTTTGGACAGATAGAGAGGGCATTAAAATTGTATTTTTTTTTAGCATAATCTGGATAATTGTAGGCTTATACTTGTGACTTAAAAAAAAAGTGTTTCTTGGACTTGTTTCCTTGTCAGTGCGTCAGTTTTATGCTTTTATTTTATTTTATTTTATCATTTATCTATTTTTGACTGTGCTGGGTCTTGGTTGCTGTGTGGGCGAGCAGGGTCTGTTCTCTAGCTGTGGGGCGCAGGCTCTCACTGCAGCAGCTTTTCCTGTGGCAGTGCCCTAGGGTGCACAGGCTCAGTAGTTGCACCACAGCAGGCTTAGTTGCCCCGCAGCACATGGGATCTTCTCAGACCAGGGATCCAACCCATGTCCCCTGCACTGACAGGCAGATTCCTAACCCCTGGACCACCAGGAAAGTCCGTTTTATTCTTTAAAAGGCTGAATATTGAGAATTCCTTAGCTGTCCAGTGCTTTGGATTTGTCACTTTCACTGCTCTTGGCCAGATTCAAGCCCTGGTTGGGGAACTAAGATCCTGCAAGCCCTGCAGCGTAGCCAAAAATTTTTTAATGGCTGAATGCTATTATTGAAATAGATACCCAATGATTTAACAATGACTTTTTGATAAACATTTTCGGTTTTCCAAGTATTCAGCATTTTAAGTAATGCTGTAGTCATCAACTGTGAGCATATATATTGCATAGATATTTCTGGAGGATCAGTTTCTGTAAGTAAAATTGCTGGCTCCAAGAAAATGCCTATTTCAAATCCCAGTGCTAAGTTACTCTCCAGAAAGATCATTCCACCAGGAACATAATCTCTCTACACCCTGGTCAACACCAGATTCCTTTTTAAAGTTTCCTCCTAATTTATGTTAAAAAATGGAATTATATTTTGTCACTTTTGTAGTTTTAACTAAGGTTGAATGGGTTTTTGTTTGTCTCATTGGATGTTTTAATTTTTTTTTCCTATGGATAGATTCCTATCCTCTGGGTTATTTGTAGGTATTCTTTTGAATTACTAGTACCAGTCATTTGTTGTGTGTGGCCTTGTTTTCTCTTACACTATCACTCATCTTTTACTTCTCCTTAGTGTGTTTTATAGCACTAGAATTTAAACTTTTAATGTAGTTTTTCTTTTTTTCCTCAGTATTTTAAAAATGTAGTTGTGTTGTTATTCACACATAAAGTCATTTTCAGTATTATTTTTCAAGATAAATTTTAAAAAATGGAATCACTAAGCTAAAAACTAAAAATATTTTCAGGTATTTGCTGCAGTCAGCCAGGACCTAAGTTGTACCACACCAAGGGTAGGCATGAAGGAGGTCATGACCTGCCCAGTGCCCAAGTTTTCTTTGAATCTCAGGATACCTTCTAGTCCTTATCTTGAGGGTGTAGAAACTCAATTTTGTTGTCATAGATAGCCGCTACCCATCCACATCCCCTCAGTGCCACAAAGAAGTGGACACACCAGTGGACTATTTTATTTAATTGCTGCGAGAAATATAAATTAGTAAATTAGGGTAACAGCAGTGCATGAATCACTCCAACTGCCACACATTTCTTCCCTGTAGGGACAGAGAAGTTGTTAATCTGGCATTGGGAAAGGACTTCAACCAGGGCAGCTCAGGATGCTTCTCACTCACTCGCAAATTGTAGCATCGTCCTCACAGCCAAGCCTCCCTTGTCGCTAGAGGCTGCTGGGGGTCCTGCCCCTTATAGTTCCTTAGAGTGTTCCACTTCTGGTGCCCTTTAGCTGACTTCCGTCCATGTATCCTCATTCTATAGGACACATGATACGTTTCCCCATCAGAAACACATGTGTGGTCACTGGTGCATATGTACTTGTCAGGAGTTTCATTTAAGAAAACTTAAAACTTGGCTAGTCTGATAGGGGAAATTCATGCAGTTATTTTCTTTGAGGGAAAACATTTTTATACAACAGAGTGGTATAGGGTGAAACAAACCTCTAAATGAATTGTTTCTCTTCAGGTGGTGATCAATGGAGGGGCCACGTCCAGTGGTGAACAGGACAATGAAGACACCGAGCTCATGGCAATATATACAACAGAAAACGGCATCGCAGAAAAGGTACCTCTCTCGTCAGCCCCATCCATTCACCCACCACTGTACACGGAAGATCCTGTATAAGAAAGTGGGTGTCCATCTGCAGTTTTTGTCTCTTCCTTTCTGAGTGTGTATATGTTTGTGTTCTTTATAATGGAAATAAAAGGAGTGGTAAAGAATAGTACTTAGAAATTTTTATTGTTTTAATGGCAATATTTAAGTGAGAACCATGTAAAGGTCTTTAACTAGATATTTTTAAACCTCAACCAGGATCCCACAGTGAAGTGGTTAGGAGTTTGAGGTCTCTTGTTAGGTCTGGGTACTAATATGACTCCGATCCTGAGGGAATTACTTAAGCTTTCTGGGCATTAGTTTCCTCACCTCTAAAATGAGTATAAAAATATCAGCATCTGCCGTAAAGTTGTGGGTATTGAAATAATATATATAAACTTATTAGCATTGTGCCTGGTACATACTGTTCAATTCAGTTCAGTTGCTCAGTTGTGTCTGACTCTTTGCGACCCCATGGACTGCAGCGCACAGTACATACTGTGTACAGTAAATAAAAGACACCAGTAGGTAAGTTATATAGACTGTGAAAATGCCTTGAACAAAGATATTTGAGAATCACACACTGAAGTAGGTGATCCCTCATCCCATCTGCTTGACAGGTCAGTCTGTGTGACCATAGAATGTATGACCATATTCACAGGGGCCTGGAGAAAGCTGCCCAGAGAGGGTCCGCATGCCTTAATTTCTTTTTCTCTTTGTATCTGCTACTGTGTCTGATATATATGAAAAGTATAACAACATGGAATTTCCAGACTGCTTTGCAACCCTTAGACTTCTCAATTTCATTTGAGTTTCATTTGACAGATTTTATTTTTTATCATAAACTTATGTAATGATGTGTTATATTCTAGAACTATTATATTGTACTATGTACAGTATATACTGTGTATTCTAATAACAGACCCCTGGGAAGTTGATATATACAAATATAATTCCTAGCTTGGGTACTAGTGTAGTAAGCATACAGTATAATCACAAAAATGGTAAAGAACAAAATAAATTATGTTGAAATTCTTAAATAATCAAGTTTTTGTGTCTGTGATTTCTTTTTCTCTTTCTCTCTTTCTTTTCTAGTTTAGGAGATGGAAATTTTTTTTTGGCTATCTTGACCAATATTGCTGTTGTTTGGTCAAGCTATTATAAGTTACATGAATCTTAAGTATAGATTCATGCTGAGATATTGAAATTTCTATAGTACTGATTTCCAAGTTGCTCCTCGGAGCACAGAGATAGGAGCAGTCATTGTTGAGGCTTTGGTCTGCAGCAGAGACTTTGTGCATAGGGCAGGATCTGGGCGGGGCTTACTCCTTATCTGGCTGGAGTTTCAGCATCCAGGAGACACACATTGTAGCAAAGTGCTTCTGTCTTTTATAGACTTGTTGAACTCCATCCAAACCTCAGATACTTGCCCCTTAATCACAGAGTCACCAGAATTTCCTGACTGTAGGCTGTCATGATTTTGGATGTTCATTATCCAGGATTTGATGGCTCTCTCTTGAAATGATTGATAGAGTATTAATTTTTCAGGTTGTAAAATATCTGTAGGTGTACCTTTTACTGATCTGCTGGCAGGAAAATGTCTAGTACGGTAATGTTACCACATTTATGCTAAACATTTATTGTTCGAGTGAACATTTTTTTCATCATCTGAACTTAATAGGTGTATATTTCCTTGAACACTAGTGAAATAGAATATCTTCCTATTTTACTGGTCCTTTTCTTTTCCTATGAAATGGCAAGGATAGTAAGAATTATCTATGTATGTTGAATAGTGTCAGAGGTCCAGACCTTTAGCTTCAGCAGCCTGTCACATTTAGTCCTCCTAGCAACCCTGTTAGAAAGGTACCATCACTATCCTTGTTTTAAAGGTGAAGAAAATGAAATATTAGGTCTTTTGTTGTCTTGAATTTGTGTGAAGAAAACTTGACACCAGAGGATTTTACTCTTTGGGATCTTGCTTTTCAGATGGCATTGAAAGGCTCTCTGAACACTTGCTATGAAATAAGAATGAACCGTTCAAGACAAAAGAACTGAAAGCAAGAGATTCTGTCCTATGTGTTCTCCATATCCGTACGGTTTCTTATCTATTCATTTTAACGTACTTACTTATTTTATTAAAAACTTTGCTTTTCTGGGGTCCATTAAAACTCTTGAATTTCTTGTAGTAAATTCTGGCTAATCTGATATTAGCTATAAGAGACTCATTTTGGAATTTGCTCAAAGGGATTTTTTTGCTGAAAGACCAGAAGATTAGTGCCCCAGATCATCAATCATAAGTCCATAGGATGATGTTGGAACTCATGTCCAGTACTTTCTTAGTATGGACTTCAGTATCATTAGGATTCTTCAATTTGGGAGGCTGAGGGACTTGAACTTCATAATGAGGGTGTTTCTTTTTAAGTTTAAACCTTTTTTGATTTATGAACCATGCAGATTCTCTCTCTCTCTCTCTCTCTTTTTAACACCAAAAACATTTTGCATTGGGATATAGCCAGTTAACAATGCTGTGATAGTTTCAGGTGAACAGTGAAGGAACTCAGCCGTATGTATACATATATCCATTCTCCCCCAAATCCCCCTTCTGTCCAGGCTGGCACATAACACTGAGCAGAGTCCATATGCTATACAGTAAGTTTTTGTTGGTTATCTGTTATAAATATAGCAGTGTGTACATGACCTTCCCAAAGTCCTTAACTATCCCTTCCCCCTGGCAACAATGAGTTTGTTTTTCTAAGTCTGTGAGTCTCCTTCTGTTTTGTGAGTAAGTTCATTTGTATCATTTTAGATTCCACACATAAGGGATGCCATACGCTATTTCCTCTTTGTGTGACTTCACTCAACGTACACCCTCTAGGTGCATCCATGTTGCTGGAAATGGCCCATTTCATTCTTTTTAATGGCCGAGTAATATTCCATTGTGTATATGACCCACATCTTCTTAATGCACTCATCTGTCAGTTGACCGTTAGGCTGCTTCCGTGTCTTGGCCATGGTCAGCAGTGCGGCAGTGAACAGTGGCGTGCATGTGTCTTCAGGCCATGTTTTCCTCTGGGTATATGCCCAGAAGTGGGACTGCAGGGTCGTATGGTAGCTCATAGTTTTAGTTTTTAAGGAACCTCCATACTGTTCTCTGTAGTGGCTGTATTTTACATTCCCACCAACAGCACAGAAGGATTCCCTTCTCTCCACACCCTCTCCAGCATTGTTGTTTGTGGATTTTTTGATGATAGCCATCACACCTGACCGGTGTGAGGTGACATCTCCTTGTAGTTTTGATTTGCATTCTCTAATAACTGGCAGTTTTGAACATCTTTTCGTGTGCCTCTTGGCCATCTGTATGTCATCTTTAGAGAAATGTCTATTCAGGTCTTCTGCCCATTTTTGAGTGGGTTGTTTGTTTTGATACTATTAAATGTCATAAAAAAGAAAGTAAGTGAAGTCGCTCACTCGTGTCCAACTCTTTCCAACCCCATGGACTGTAGCCTACCAGGCTACTCCATCCATAGGATTTTCCAGGCAAGAATACTGAAGTGGGTTGCCGTTAAATGTTATAAGCTGTTTGTAAATTTTGGAAACTAATCCCTTATCAGTCCAATTACTTGCAAATATTTCCTCCCAATCTGTGGGTTGTCTTTTTGTTTTGTTTATTGTTTCCTTTGCTGTGTAAAAGCTTTTGAGTTTAAGTACGTCTACTTTGTTTATTTTTGCTTCTGTTTCCATTATTCTGGGAGGTGAGTTAAAAAGACGTTGCTGTGATTTATGTCAGAGTGTGTTCTGCCTATGTTTTCCTCTAAGAGTTCATAGTGTCCAGCCTAACATTTAGATCTTAATCCACTTTAAGCTTATTTTTGTGTATGGGGTCAAAGAATCATCTAGTATTTTTTGCATGTGGTTTTCCATTTTTACTAGCATCATTTATTGAAGAGACTGTCATTCCCACATTGTGTAGTCTTGCTTCTTTTGTCATAGATTAATTGACTATAGGTGCATGGGCTTATTTCTGTTTTTTTTTTTTTTATCCTGTTCTATTGATCTATATTCCTATTTTTGTGCCAGTACCATACTATCTGGTTGATTGTGGCTTTGTAATATAGTCTAAAGTCAGGGAGCCTGATTCCTCCAGCCCTGTTTTTCTTTTTCAAGATTGCTTTAGCTATTCATGATCTTTTGTGTCTCCGTACAAATCTTGAAATTTTTTGTTCTAGTACTGTGAAAAATGCCATTGGTAATTTCATAGGGATTGCATTGAATCTATAGATTGCCTTAAGTAGTATAGTTATTTTGACAATATTAGTTCTTTCAATCCATGAACATGGTGTATCTTTCCATCCGTTTGTCATCCGAATTCTTTCATCTGTGTCTTATGAAAGTTTCGGGGTACAGGTCTTTTGTCCCTTAGGTAGGTTTATTCTTAGGTATTTTATTCTTTCTGATGTAATAGTAAATGGAATCGCTTCTTGTAATTCTCTTTCTAATCTGTCATTGTATATAGTTAGTATATAGAAGTGCAACAGACTTTTGTGTATTAATTTTGTAACCTGCAAATTTACCAAATTCATTGGTGAGTTCTAGTAATTTTCTGGTAGCAGCTTTAGGATCTTCTATGTATAATATATCATCTGTAAACAGTGACAGTTTAACACTTTATTTTCCAGTTTGGATTCCCTTTACTTCTTTTTTCTTCTCTGATTGCAGTAGCTAGGACTTCCAAAACTATATTGATTAAAAGTGGTGAGAGTGGACATCCTTGTCTTGTTCCTGATCTTAGAGGGAATGCTTTCAGCTTTTCACCATTAAGTATGATCTTAGCTGTAGGTTTGTCATATATGACCTTTATTTTGTTGAGGTATGTACCCTCTATGCCCACTTTCTGGAGAGTTTTTATTATAAATGGGCACTGGATTTTGTCTAAAGCCTTTTCTGCATCTATTTAGATGATTATATGTTTTTATTCAATTTAATTGATTTACAGATGTTGAAAATCCTTCCATCCCTGGGATGAATCCCACTTGATCATGGTGTATGATCTTTTTAATGTGCTGTTGGGTATGGATTGCTAGTATTTGTTTTACATCTATGTTCATCAGTGATACTGGTCTCTAGTTTTCTTTTTTTTTTTTTTTTTGTCATATCTTTGTCTGCTTTAAAATGAGTTAGGAAGTATTCCTTCCTCTGTGGCTTTTTGGAACAGTTTCAGAAGGATGGATGTTTTAACTGTTCTCTTAAATGTTTGATAAAATTAGCCTGTGAAGCTGTCAGGTCCTGGATTTATGTTTTTGGGGAGGTATTTAATCATGGTTTCAATTTCAGTGCTTGTGACTGATCTGTTCATATTTTCTGTTTCTTCCTGGTTCAGTCTAGGGAGCTGTACCTTTTCAAGAATTTGTCTGTTTCTTCCAGGTTGTCCATTTTATTGGCATACAGTTGTTCATAGTAGTCTCTTTTCATTTCTAATTTTACTGATTTCAGTTCTCTCCTTTTTTTGTTGTTGTTGACGAATCTGGCTAAAGGTTTATTAATCTTGTTTATCTTTTCAAAGAACCAGCTTTTAGTTTCATTGATCTTTGTGATTTTTTTCTTTGTTTCTATTTCAGTTATTTCTGCTCTGACTTTTAAGATTTCCTTCCATCTAGTAACTTTAGGTTTTGTTTTTCTTTATCTAGTTGTTTTAAGTGTAAGGTTAGGTGGCTTATTTGAGATTTTTCTCATTTCTTGAAGTAAGATTGTAACTACTTTTGCTGCATCCAGTAGGTTTTGAACTTTTGTGCTTTCACTTTCATTTGTCTAGGTATTTTTTTTATTTCTTTTGATTTCTTCAGTGAACCAGTGGTTGTTTAGTAGCATATTGTTTAGCTGCCATGTGTTTGTGTTTGTTAGAGGTTTTTTCCTTGTAGTTTATTTCTCATCTCATAGCCCTGTGATCAGAAAAGCGGCTTGATATGATTTTGATTTCCTTAAATTTGCCAAGGCTTGCCTTGTGGCCCAGCATGTGGTCAATCCTGGAGAACGTTCTGTGTGCACTTGAGAGAAATGTGAAGTCTACTGCTTTTGGATGGGATTCATAACAATTAAGTCTAAGTCATCTAAAATATCCTAGGTGGCAAGAATACACAGAAGAACTACAGGAAAAAAATCTTAATGACCCAGATAATCACAATGGTGTGATCACTCACCTAGAACCAGACATCCTGGAGTGTGAAGTCAAGTGGGCCTTAGGAAGCATCACTACAAAGAAAGCTAGTGGAGGTGATGGAATTCCAGTGGAGCTATTTCAAATCCTAAAAGATGATGCTGTGAAAGTGTTGTACTCAATATGCCAGCAAATTTGGAAAACTCAGCAGTAGCCACAGGATTGGAAAAAGTCAGTTTTCATTCCAATCTCAATGAAAGGCAATGCCAAAGAATGTTCAAACTACCACACAATTCACTCATTTCACAGGCTAGCAAAGTAATGCTGAAAATTCTCCAAGCTTGACTTCAACAGTATGTGAACCGAGAACTTCAAGATGTTCAAGCTGGATTTAGAAAAGGCAGAGGAACCAGAGATCAAATTGCCAACAACTGTTGGGTCATAGAAAAGGCAAGAGAATTCTAGGAGAACATCTACTTCTTCTTCATTGACTACACTAAAGCCTTTGACTGTGTGGATCACAACAACCTGTGAAAAATTCTTAGAGATGGGAATACCAGGCCACCTTACCTGTCTCCTGAGAAACCTGTATGCAGGTCAGGAAGCAACAGTTAGAACCAGACATGGAACAACGGACTGGTTCAAAATTGGGAAAGTAGTATATCAAGGCCATATACTGTCACCTTGCTTATTTAACTTCTGTGCAGCATGCATCATGTGAAATGCTGGGCTGGATGAAGCACAAGCCAGAATCAAGATTGCAGGGAGAAATGTCAGTTACCTCAGATATGCAGATGACACCACTCTTATGGCAGAAAGTGAAGAGGAGCTAAAGAGCCTCTTAATGAAAATGAAAGAGGAGAGTGAAAAAGCTGGCCTAAAACCCAACATTGAAAAAGCGAAGATCGTGGCATCCGGTCCCATCACTTTATGGCAAATACATAGGAAAACAATGGAAACAGTGACAGATTTTATTTTCTTGGGCTCCAGAATCACTACTGATGGAGACTGCAGCCATGAAATGAAAAGACGCTTGCTCCTTGGAAGGAAAGCCATGACAGAGCTAGATAGCATATTAAAAAGCAGAGACATCACTTTGCCACCAAAGATCTGTATAGTCAAGGCTATGGTTTTTCCAGCAGTCATGTATCGATGTGAGAGCTGGACCATTAAGAAGGCTGAGCACCAAAAGTTGATGTTTTTGAACTGTGGTGTTGGAGAAGACTCTCTTGAGAGTCCCTTGGACTGCAAGGAGATCAAACCAGTCAGTCGTAAAGGAAGTCAGTCCTGAATATTCATTGGAAAGACTGATGCTGAAGCTGAAGCTCCAGTGCTTTGGCCACCTGATGCAAAGAGCTGACTCGTTAGAAAAATCCTGATGCTGGGGAAGATTGAAGGCAGGAGAAGAGGGGATGACAGAGGATGAGATGGTTGTATGGCCTCATCGACTCAGAGGATGTGAGTTTGTGCAAGCTCTGGAGATAGTGAAGGGCAAGGAAATCTGATGTGCTGCAGTCCATGGGGTTGAAAGAGTCAGACCTGACTGAGTGACTGACCAACAACAACAAAGGCCTGCATTTCCATACCGATTTTCTGCCTGAAGGATCGGTCCATTGTTGAAAGTGGGATATGAAAGTCTTCCACTATTAATTTTGTTACTGTCACTTGCTCCCTTTATGTTTGTTTGTATTTGTCTTACATACTGTGTTGGGTGCATATATATTTATAATTGCTATATCTTCTTCTTGGATTGAACTCTTGATCATTATGTAGTGTCCTTCTTTGTCTCTTATAACAGTCTTTGTTTTAAGGTTTATTTTGCCTGATATGAGTATTGCTACTCCAGCTTTCTTATGATTTCCATTTGCATTAAATACCTTCTCCCATCCCCTTATTTTCAGTCTGTAAGTGTCCCTAGGTATGAAGTGGGTCTCTTATAGACAATATATATTTGGGTCTTGTTGTGGTGTCCACTCAACTAGTTTATGTTTTGGTTGGTGCATTTAATTCATTTACATTTAAGGTAATTATTGATATGTATGATCCTACTCCTATTTTGTTGTTTGGGATTTATTTTTATAGATCAGTTCCTTCCCTTATGTTTCCTGCCTAGAGAAGTTCCTTTAGCATTTGTTATAAAACTGATTTAGTGGTGCTGAATTCTCTTAATTTTGCTTGTCTGGAAAACTTTTGATTTCAATATCAAATCTGAAAGAGTCTAGTTGGGTAGGGTATTCTTGGTTGTAGGTTCTTCCTTTTTATCATTTGAAATATATTATGCCATTCCCTTCTGGCTTGTAGAGAAATCGGCTGATAACCTTCTAGGTTTTCCCTTGTATGTTGTCTTTTTCCCTGTTTCTTTTAATGATTTATCTTTAATTTTTGTCAGTTTAATTACCATGTGTTTTGGTTTGTTCCTCCTTGGGTTTATCCTGCCTGGGAGTCTGTGCTTCCTGGACATGACTGACTATTTACTTTCCCATGTGGGGGATGTTTTCACCTGTTATCTCTTCAGATATTTTCTTGGGTCCTTTCTCTCTCTTTTTCTCCTTCTGGGACCCATATAATGTGAATATTGGTGTGTTTAATGTTGTCCTAGAGGTCTGTTAGGCTGTCTTCATTTCTTTTCATTCTTTTTCTATATTCCATTTTGCAGCATTGATTTCTACCTTTCTATCTTCCAGGTCACTTATCCATTCTCCTGCTTCAGTTATTCTGTGCTTGATTCTGTCTAGTGTATTGTTCATCTCTGTTTGTTTGTTCTTTAGTTCTTCTAGGTCCTTGGTAAACATTTCTTGCATCACCTCAGTCTTCACCTCCAGGCTTTTTCAGAGATCCTGAATCGTCTTCACTGTCATTATTCTGAATTCTTTTTCTGGGAGGTTGCCTATCTCCATTTCATTTAGTTGTGTTTCTGGGTATTTATCTTGTTTCTTCATCTGGTACATAATCCTATTTCATTTTGGGTAGTTTTCTGTGATTGTGGTATTAGTTCTAGAGGCTTATGGGATTGTAGTTCTTATTTCTTCTGTCTGCCTTCTGGTGGATGAGAATAAGAGGCTTGTATAACCAGTCCATTCTGAAGGAGATCAGCCCTGGGATTTCCTTGGAGAGAATGATGCTGAAGCTGAAACTCCAGTACTTTGGCCACCTCATGTGAAGAGTTGACTCATTGGAAAAGACTCTGATGCTGGGAGGAATTGGGGGCAGGAGGAGAAGGGGACGACAGAGGATGAGATGGCTGGATGGCATCACGGACTTGATGGACGTGAGTCTGAGTGAACTCTTGAGCGATGGTAATGAACAGGGAGGCCTGGCGTGCTGTGATTCATGGGGTCGCAAAGAGTCAGACACGACTGAGTGACTGAACTGAACTGAGCTGATAAGCTTCCTGATGGGAGGGACGGGCTCTGGGGGAAACTGGGTCTTGGTCTGGTGGGCAGTGCTGTGCTCAGTAAAACTTGAATACAATTGTCTGCTGATGGGTGGGCTATGCTCCCCTCCCAGTTAGTTGTTTGGCCTGAGGTGACCCAGTCCTGGAATCTATAGGTTTCTGTAATAGGACTATCAGTGACCTCCAAGAGGGCGTAGAGTGTCCCTGTCTCCATGGCAGGCCACTGCCAGCCCATGCCTCTACAGGAAACCCTCAAACACCTACAGGTAGGTCTGACTCAGTCTTCTGTGGAGTCACTTCTCCTTTCCTTTGGGACCTGGTGTGCACAAGATTTTGTTTGTGCCCTCTAAGAGTCTCTTTTTTCCCCAGTCCTATGGGAGCTCTGTAATCAAATCCCACTGGCCTTCAAAGTCAGATTCTCTGGGGATTCCTAGTCCCTTGGCCAGATCCCCAGGCTGAGGAGCCTGATGTGAGGCCTAGAACCTTCACAACAGTGGGGAGCTTCTTCAGTATAATTGTTCTCTAATTTGTGAGTCGTCCACCTGGCAGGTATAGGATTTGATTTTATCATAATTTTTCCCCTCGTACCATTTCGTTTTGGCTTTTCCTTTGTCCTTGGATGCTGGGTATCTTTTTTAGTGGGTTCCAATGTCTTCTGTTGATGGTTGTTCAATAGCTAGTTGCGATTTTGGTGCTCATATATAAAATGAGTGGGAATTTACTGCTGGTCTTGGACAGTCTGGAGAGGTGGAGGTGCCTGCGTTGCATGCTGGGGAGTGCCTTCTACCTTGTGAAGCCGGTGAGGGTGGGGTGCCATTGCGGAAGCTCCTCCCCGTCACTTCCTGACTTTCTTTACCTTTTAGTACCATTTGTCCTTGAGCATACTTGTTTCATATAAACAGCCCAAAATTGTATTAAAAAGTTTAAAAGGTGCTGCCTCCATTCTTGGCCTACCGAGCATAATTGACAGCTGGCAGTCTGATGTGTGTATTCCACATGCTTTTCCACTCAAGAACACACATATCTGAGTGTTGTACTGTAGACAGTGAGCTACTAGTCTCTCCCCCACCCACATAATGTATATACCTAACTAGGTTACTAAATGTGGAATTTTTCTGTCTTAAAACATTAATTTTAATATTTTGAATAGATAATCTCATGATTTAAAAAATCATTTGCTTTATATACACCTATTATTTCTGAAATGTTTGAAAGTAAGTTACAGGCATAATACTCCTTTTTCCCTAAATATTTCAGTGTGTATTTCTAAAAGCTAGAATATTCACATTGATAAAACTATTATTGATAATAAATCTCATTAATTTTAATTTTAAAATAAAGCTTAATAATTTTCATTTGTCTACCATGAACAGTAACAAAATTGGTGATTTTTCTTCTTTCCCTTTTCTTTCTTCTACTCTCTGATTTTGGTCAGAAATGCTACTTACACTTTCCATTATAACTGATTTATCGGCTTTAAGTATCATCCTTTATCTTCCAACTATATTAGATTACAATTTACTGCTTGCCTTTTTCTTTTTCCCTCTCACATTTTGTTAATTGTAATGTCTGTATCTTTTGGTGCACATGACTTCTATACATTCTGGCTACCTACTTCCTACTTTTAGTTTTATTCCTACAGCTAATTTGAGTCAAACCTTCTGCTGATTTTCACCAGTAATTTCTTGGTTGGTCCTTGGTTCATCCTCCAGGCTCTTGATATTAAAGTGCAGTCCATGCATCAGCTTTGTTGACATCATTACCTACAAGCTTGTTAGAAATGTAGAATCTCTGTCCCAACCAAAACCTGCTGAATCAGAATTTGCATTTTCATACAATTTCTTTGTGATTTGATATGTTCATTGAAGTTACAGAAATAACACTGAAGAACTGGATCATGGAAATAATTTTGGATGAGAATTTATCTGTAGCATTTAGGCTTGAAGGAAAGTTTGGCTGGATGTAAAATCTTTAGGGTATTGTTTAGATCCTGACTCAAATAAATCAGCTGTAACAAAATTTTGATATAGGATGAAAAAAATTGTAATAAGCATTGGGTATGAGCTGATAAGAAGTTGTTAATTTGATTAGTAGTATGTAATGGTATTTCCGTTCTTTTTAGGGTCTTTATCTGCTGAAGAGACATTTGTTTCTGAGCAAATGTATGCATTTTGAGGATTTGGTTTAAAATAATCCATCCCTTTACTCCAATAAAGTTAGAATGAGATGGGGAATAGATTAAATAAGAATCCAGGGATAATAAATTTTGAAGCTGGAGCTGAGGATAGATACAGTGCAGGCGTTTCAAGTTCCTTCTACCACTGTATAGTTTTGAAAAATTATGTAATAACAAATTAAGGAAATAATTGAATCATACCTTATTGTTTGCTCTTTTCTCATTTTCTGGTATTGAATATGGCTTTGAAGAACTCAGGCTGGTCTTTTTTTCCCCCTTGTAAATCAATATCTTGATCTTTTGCTTTTTCTGTGGATTATTTATCTTTTATATTTAGGAACTTTACTATCTTATAATAATAATCATAAGTTTTGAAGCTGACCTTCTGTGTCAGCTTTTCCTGGCACTTTGAATGTTTAGCTTCAAGTCTCCTGTTACTTCAGCAATGTTGTCTTAAATGATATCTTTATTTTTTGTTCTAGTTTCTTCTTTTGGTTTTCTTACTTGGGGGCTCCATTTGTGTCTGTTTTGGACCTACTTTGTCTGCCCTCTCTATCACTTCTCTCTAATCTTTTTTTCTATTATACTTTTTCATGTGGTCTTTCCCTCTCATGCTCCTACCATTTTGATTTTTCTTTTTTTCCCCTTCTGTCCACATTCTTAAAACTCATGTTTTATTTCCCCTTTGTCCTTAAATTTCTTGACATATTAGATTCTTTCGTTGAGCTTTCAAAGATAGCTGAATCTTTTAAAATTAATTTATTGAGAACTTGGTGTATTTTTCTAATTTGCAAGCATATCCTTTAGTTCTTAGAATTTTTCTTATTTCTTTGATTCCTGTGTTCTGTTTTCTTCCATAAAAATTGTTCTTAACCTACATTTGTCTTTTTGTTATTTGGGGCACATGTTATTTGGGACTCTCAACCTGTTTGTTGAATTTTTTTTCCTATCCCATTTTTAGTTCCTAAGGTCTTTCTTAGTCTTTGTTTTTGTTTTTATTTACTGACTAGAGCTTTGAAAATGACATTTCTTTCCTCCCAGGTTCAAAATATTTTTGTGAAGAGACAGGTTTCTCCCCCTGCCACTGTGTTTTCTTTCTACTTCATGGACCTATTTCCTCTATTTGGCTCTTATTTTTGGAGGAATATGAGGCAATAAAAAATAATGATTGTAGAATCATTGTGTGTGGGTAAAGTTTTCTGTTCAGCCTTTCCACTGAACAGGGAAAGCTATCTTGTCACTGTAGGGTCTGTAGATGGTAGTGTTTTATCTCTGAAGCTGATCAGATCACCTGGAAAGGAGTCTTCTAGTCTCTTCCTGTAGCTTCTGGCATTCTGGAAACAGATAAGGATCTCACTATTCATGCATGTAGGTTAAAACCACATAGTATTCCTCAGTCTGAGGTATTTCTGATTTGTATTCAAATAATACATTTTTGTGTCTTGAAGGGTGAGGATAGCAGTTGGCAGACAGCAGGGTATCTGATTGGTTTGCAGAGTTAAATCCCATCTTTTTCCCACCCCTATTCTGTCTTGTGCCTTCAAGTGTAGAACATTTTTCAGCTTCTGTTGGTCAGACAGCTCGCTTCTTTATACCTTTCCCCTCCAGCACCTCTGTTGTAGAGTCTTTCCCTCTCCCAGATGGGTCACAGCTCATATAGATTCTCTGCATATTCCAGAAATAATGGGGTATAGTCAGTTAACAATGTTACGGTAGGGTGCATAGTGAAGGGACTCAGCCATACATATGCATGTGTCCATTCTCCCCCACACTCCCCTCCCATTCAGGCTGCCATGTAGCACTGAGCAGAGTTCCCTGTGAAGTACAGTGGGCCCTTATTGGTTATCCACTTTAAATATAGGGTTTGTATATGTCCACCCCAAGCTCCCTAACCTGCCCTCCTTCCATCTTCCCCCGATCCTCACCCCCTCACCCTCACCGTAAGTCTGAGTCTCTTTTCTATTTTGTTAGTGAGTTCATTTCTTTCATTTCTTTTTAGATTCCACATAGAAGGGGTGTCATCCAATATTTCTCCTACTCTGTCTGACTTAATGTAATCATCTTTCAAAGAAACTTCTCTGTTGGAGGTTTTTGTTTTTGCAGTTTTAAAATGGCTCATGTTGTTCATGCTGTGATAACAGAATGTGGTACCATGGTCCGCAGTGACCATTGTCCTTCTGTCTCAGGGAAGAACAGTGTAGCATTTGTCTGACAGGGTTCACTGATCCCCTTGACCACACAGTTTCCTGCTTTTTCTTGATATCATCAGTGGACATTTACATTAGTTCCATTACTGAGTTGTAGAGCCACCCTCATTACTAAGAAAAATTGGTGTATACAGTATATGTGTGTGTGTGTGTTTGTGAACACATCTTAACCTTAGCCTTCCAGGTTACAAAGAGGACAGATTCAGTCTTTTCAGTTCTGTTCATGTGTTTTGTAGGTAAAACTAGCCATTTGGGAATCATTAGAGTAATAATGCTTACAATATTATTGTAACAGATTATACTAATCTTGTAAGTGTAGTGTTACTGTACTCTGTTTTCAGACATTTCTTTTTGTTACTTTGTGAGCAGTAACACTCCCACCTGTAGGCCCTATGATAGTGTTGAGTTGTCCTTTGTGTAGTGAGTCCAGTGTCCATTGTTGCATCATATCAGCAAATGGTCAGCTTCATTCAGAGATATCCAAGACTGGTTTAAGAGTCCCAAATCAGGTTCAGTGATTGGCTTGGATGACTCACACTGACTCAGTGGACATGAATTTGAGCAAACTCAGGGAGATAGTGAAGGCCAGGTAAGCCTAGTATGCTGTAGTCCATGGAGTCGAAAAGAGTTGGACATGACTTAGTGACTGAACAACAAGGCCGACTCATAGAATTCAGAAAAGCTTCTGGTTATAGCTTATTTGAGAAAAAAGAGTCCAGATTTAAAAACCATGTAGGGTAGGGTATAGGAGACACTGAGCAAACTTTCAGTTGTCCTCTTCCTAATGGAGTCATGTGGGCAGTGCTTAATTTCCCCCAAAGCAATGTGTGAGGACACTTCAAGAAGTGTTGCCAGACTCTCTGGAGTCAAATTGATACCATGTGGCCCAAGGCCCCCATCGTCAATTGCACTGTTAGAATAATCTGTGAAGGGAGGCTCAGGGATTCAGGTAAACAAATGCACTCTTAAGGGGAAGGATATTCCAAAAACATCTTCCAGGTGTCAGGTAAGGACCAAACTTTTCTTTCAAATGTGCAGGGTTTGAACAGCCCAGACCTGCTGAGTTAATCCTTTCCTGCATATCACTGCATATCATGGCTTCCCTGGTAGCTCAATAGTAAAGAATCTGCCTGCAATGCAAGAGACCCGGGTTCGATCCCTGGGTTGGGCAGATCCTCTAGAGAAGGTAATGGCAACCCACTCCAGTATTCTTGCCTGGCGAATCCCCACAGACAGAGGATCCTGGCGGGCTATAGTCCATGGGGTCACAAAGAGTTGGACATGACTGAGCGGTTAAGCACACACACAGCTGCTTATCAAGTTCCTCACCATGTGTACCTTCTCTGCCACCCCTATGAACAAGTTTTGAAAGACACATATAATATGTTTAAACCCATTTAATAATGCAGACCTGCCAATATCCATTGTTTGAATGGAAGAAAAATTCTTTCAGAAAGGTCACACTCAATTCACATTTGGATTCGATCAAATGTCCGTTTACTTTTGATATTTACCTTTAGGACTTCCCTGGTGACTTAGACGGTAAAGCATCTGCCTACAATGCAGGAGACCCGGGTTCAATCCCTGGGTCGGGAAGATCTAGAGAAGGAAATGGCAACCCACTCCAGTATTCTTGCCTGGGAGATCCCACGGACAGAGAAGCCTGTTAGGCTACAGTCCACGGGGTCGCAAAGAGTTGGACACGACTGAGCAGCTTCACTTCACTTGAGGCTTTTGAAAGTGATGCTGAATTGTGTCACTAATACAACACTCTTTGTTCAAGAGTATTTGGCCAGTGTATGTTCAAATTCCAGTGTATGAAAAATGGAGTGATAAACAAGGAGTCAGCTCTTTCTCAGAATCTTTCTGTGGATCAGGTCCATTGGAAAGTGGAACAGATTGGGCTAGATGTGACCAGGGTTTATCTGTATCTTTTTCGTGGCACATCTTGTAATTTTGTTTCCTCTTAGGCACTTTATTATTAAAAACTTTAAAAAAAAAAAAGGCCACATCTTGGATTCCAAGAAATTGTATGGTTTTAGAAACAGGGTAACATTGAGGGTATATAGGGAAATCCCCGAGTTTTCAGTTTGGCTCAGATACTGGATGAGTTCAGAAGTGACACTGAAGCTGGTCAGACATGTCTGGAGTATAACCTGTGGTCTCTGTAAAGATTTTGGTTTCTAAAGCATACAACACAACCTTTTAAAAAATCTTAATTAATGGAGGTTGGTGGGGTTATCCTCAAGTATAAATACATTTTTAGTCTTTTTTTTTGAGCATCTTTAAATTTTTTTATTTTTTAAAAATTTATTTTTTAATTGAAGGATAATTGATTTGCAGAATTGTATTGGTTTCTTTGAATCATAGTATCCATATGCCTTTTGCTCTTTTCACAAACATTTGTGTCTGAGCAGAAGTGTTTTAAAAGAAGGGTGTTTCCTGGGACTTCCTTAGTGGTCCAGTGGTTAAGAATCTGCCAGCCAATGAAGAGGACATGGGTTTGATTCCTGGTCCAGGAAGATCCCACATGCCGTGGAGCAGCTAAGCCCATGTGCTGCAGCTGCTGAGCCCATGCACTGAAACCCACATGCTCTAGACCCCGTGCTTTGTGAAAAGAGAAGCCACTGCAATGAGAAGCCTGTGCAACGCAACTCGAGAGTAGCCCCCACCTGCTGCAACTAGAGAAAGCCCACTTTGAGCAACAAAGACCCAGCACAGCCAAAAATAAAATTTAAAAATAAATAAAAGAAGGGTGTTTAGGTACAAAAATCTTTTTTCCTTGCAGGGATGGGTTAGGATAGGAGGGGCAGATTAGTGCTGTTGAAAGTATTTAGCATTTTATAGTATTTCTTAATTCAGGTTACCACCCAAGGATGGTCTCACTCATGCCATGGTATTACTTTGTGGTCTCAACCTTGGGAGCATCTCTCTCTATGCAGGAGGTACCCAGGTTTGGGGAGAAGCTCTGAGCAAGCTGGTTGCTCTTGGGGATGAATTGATGGCAAGTGATACAGAGCCCCTAAATCCTGAGAACAGACTATCCCACTAAGTGTGCTTGACATTGTGTCAAAGGTAAAGTAAAGTGAAGTCGCTCAGTCATGTCTGACTCTTTGCAACCCCATGAACTGTAGCCTACCAGGCTTCTCTGTCCATGGGATTTTCCAGGCAAGAATACTGGAGTGGGTTGCCATTGCCTTCTCCAGGGGATTGTCCCAACTCAGGGATCAAACCTGGGTCTCCCACATTGCAGGCAGACACTTTGCCATCGGTAATAAAGGCTTAATTTTACATTAGAGTGACAGCCACTTTATAAAATCATTTTTCAGTAACAGCTTATGCTGAGTTAACCTTAGACCTTGCTTTTATTTATTTATCTATTTTTTAGACCTTGCTTTTATTAAACCACTTCTTTTCTCCCTTGCTCACAGAGCTCCCTTGCTGAGACCTTGGATAGCACTGGCAGTCTAGACCCCCAGAGATCAGATATGATTTATACCATAGAAGATGTTCCACCCTGGTACCTGTGCATATTTCTGGGGTTGCAGGTAAGATGATTCCTTTGGAATGTAACCACCGATGCTTGAATTGTCTGTCTAGATTATTTAAAATTCAGTTTTTATTTTTTACTTATTGACAGCTTTAAATTACTCTTTTAAGGATGATGAATGGTAATTGTTAATATGAATTTCAAAACAGTGAAAGGAAGAAAACAGGAGGAGTAGGTTAACCATGGTAGGAAAAAAAGAAAATATTCAGGAAATAAGAGGAATGACATGGAAGGAAGGGGAAAAATCCATAGATGTATGGAAAGGGGGAGAAGAAGGAAGAGAACATAGAGGAATAGAGATAAGAAGGATTAGTGTTCATCTCTCATTCCTAGTTAACCAATCCATAGTCACTGTCAACTGCCATGAAATCTGCGTGACATTAAGAAGTGCTGTGTTGCTGTAAAAAAGAATGTATTTGAGTCAGTTCTGAGGAGGTGGATGAACCTAGAACCTATTATACAGAGTGAAGTGAATCAGAAAGAGAAAGATAAATAAACATCGTATTCTAACACACATATATATGGAAGCTAGGAGAATGGTACTGAATAATTTATTTACAGGGCAGCAATGAAGAAACAGACAGAGAATAGACTTACAGACATGGGGAGAGGGAAGGAGAGGGTGAGATGTATGGAAAGAGTAACGTGGAAACTTACATTACCATATGTAAAATAGATAGCCAATGGGAATTTGCTGTATGGCTCAGGAAACTCAAACCAGGGCTCTGTATCAATCTAGAGGGGTGGGATGGGGCGGGAGATGGAGGGAGGTTCAAAAGGGAGGGGATACATGTATACTTATGGCTGTTTCATGTTGGGATTTGACAGAAGACAACAGAATTCTTTAAAGCAATTATCCTTCAGTAAAAAAGTTAATTTAAAAACAAACAAACAAAAAAAAAACAAGTGCTGTGTTGGTCAGGACATAAATGTGGAAGCTTCAGTCTTATTTTTAAAGGAAGGCAGGCTTGCCTTGGTAGTGCCTGCTTGCAGTTTCCAGTGGGCGCAGAGCAAGGAGGCTGCCAAGGAACGGGCAGGAGGGACGGGCGAGAGGTGACCCAGGCTGGTGTAGGACTTCTGCGTCTTTGGTATCTGCTCCTCCCTCTCCCCCAGCCACCACTCCCTTTTCCCACTTAAGATCAAAGTGGGCTTTAGGAGAAAGGGGATCATATGGAAGGCTCTTTGCCCAGACACATAGTTCTGGTCTGTGTATGCCTTGGTTTTGAGGTCTTGCTTTGCATTCTTACTTTCTCAAATTTGAATGATCAGTTCATGCTAAGGAAATCAGTCTCATTACCCAGACAAGTTTATTCACTTGGAGGTGGACTGTACCTGCTGGCAGCTGATACTTCGGTTCAATTTCCAGGCCCTTCCCCATCTTAGGTATTAAAACAGTTGGTAACCTGGACAGAAAGGCATTCCAGTAAAGAAGTCTTAACCAAAGGACCTGACTGGTTGGGCAAATAATTTCCCTAGGGCTGAATGTCTCAAATGAGGTTCAGGAAGCTCGTTTTTTGAAATGTTTATAGATGTGTCTAGTAGTAGTCTCCCCTTTCAGATAAGATTGGGAAACCCTGTATACATCATTTCTTTCTTGACAGTGCAATCTTGTGAGCAGCTCTGGGAAGTCCTGATGGGAATGTTCTGTCCCCTTCACCAAACACCTGTTAGTGTTACACAATTGATCTTTTGGGGTTGCAAACAGTGTATTTGGCAAAAATGAGCAGAGATGGGGAACTGTTAGGAAGAAAAGAGGAAATTTGCAGAACAGAAGTAAGAACTGAAAAGGCAGGCCTCTGGGAGGAAAGGATGTGAGCAGTGAAAGCTGGAATGTCCTGCCAGAACTGTAGGGAGTAGGGGAGGGGTCCTAAAGGAGAAATGGGATCAGCTCTTTCTGGATGATTCCCACAGCTGCTGTGTGAGCTTCAGTTCAGTTCAGTTCAGTCACTCAGTCGTGTCTGACTCTTTGCGACCCCATGAATTGCAGCATGCCAGGCCTCCTTGTCCATCACCAACTCCCAGAGTTCACTCAGACTCAAGCCCATCAAGTCAGTGATGCCATCCAGCCATCTCATCCTCTGTCATCCCCTTCCCCTCCTGCCCCCAACCCTCCCAGCATCAGAGTATTTTCCAGTGAGTCAACTCTTCACATGAGGTGTCCAAAGTACTGGAGTTTCAGCTTCAGCATCATTCCCTCCAAGGAAATCCCAGGGCTGATCTCCTTCAGAATGGACTGGTTGGATCTCCTTGCAGTCCAAGGGACTCTCTCAAGAGTCTTCTCCAACACCACAGTTCAAAAGCATCAATTCTTCAGCGCTCAGCTTTCTTCACAGTCCAACTCTCACATCCATACATGACCACCGGAAAAACCATAGCCTTGACTAGACGGACCTTTGTTGGCAAAGTAATGTCTCTGCTTTTGAATATGCTATCTAGATTGGTCATAACTTTTCTTCCAAGGAGTAAGCATCTTTTAATTTCATGGCTACAGTCACCATCTGCAGTGATTTTGGAGCCCAAAAAAAAAAGTAAAAGACTGACAGTTTCCCCATCTATTTCCCATGAAGTGATGGGACTGAATGCCATGATCTTCGTTTTCTGAATGTTGAGCTTTAGGCCAACTTTTTCGCTCTCCTCTTTCACTTTCATCAAGAGGCATTTTAGTTCCTCTTCACTTTCTGCCATAAGGGTGGTGTCATCTACATATCTGAGGTTATTGAGCTTAGTGCTTCCCTGATTACTGTTAAATAATGTCAGGTCATAGGAAAAGATGGAAAATGCCTTGTGCAGTGAAGCTTGTAATTCTAATCCCCAGACCTAAAAGAATTTTTAAAAAGGATGAATTACCTCAAAACATAATTGTAAAATTCTACATAAAATTTTGGCAAATCAAAATCTAACATGACTGACTAGGGTTTGTTGTAAGAATGGTTCAGTGCCATACAATTCATGTTAACAGATGAGAGGGGGAAAGATCTATGGTTTTAGCAATTGGTGCTGAAAAGCAGTTAAAAAAAAAAAAAACAAAAATTCTCAGTAAAAATTCTATAGATAAAACATTACTGGTGTTTGAATTGCATTTCCTTTGTGCTGGCCCGGCTTCATTCAAGTAATAAGTAATGATACAGGTGAGTTAGAAGATGAGAAAATGTAATAGGAGAAATGCTGGGGAGAAAAAGAATTTTGCATATGATGAGTGTGTACCTAAAAAAACAAGTTTATGTGTGCTACTTTTTAAAAACAACAGGGAGTGGGCAAAGTTAGGGTAAAATCAGACAGAATACAAAAAGAGATTAACTCCTCCCCTCTGTCTCACTGTCCCCCAGCATTATCTGACGTGTTTTAGCGGCACCATTGCAGTGCCCTTTCTGCTGGCCGACGCCATGTGTGTGGGATATGACCAGTGGGCCACCAGCCAGCTCATTGGGACCATTTTCTTCTGCGTGGGAATCACAACTTTGCTGCAGACTACTTTTGGATGCAGGTGAGATTGGGGCACTAAATTGGGAATGCTGACGTGCCCGTGAGGCATTGTGCACATTCACCTAGGGCTGCTTGGAAGGACTGACTGGAGTATGGGGAAGCGTGGTCTAGTGGCATTGCCTTGCCTCTCCCCGGCCCTGTTGTGTTTCTTCTCCAGGTGGGTGGCACCACTTCCTGACCAGTTGTGCATGCTGGAACTCAGCTCCTTCCATCCCACCAGCTGGCAGGGCAAGTGTTCTCTCTAGTACTCTGTCACTTCCCCCAGTTCCTGAAGTTCAGACCTGGACTGTGTTCTACTAGGTTTCCAGTTGGTTTCCCTGCCTCCAAGGCTACTCTCCTCTGCCCCGCTCTGGGTGCCACCCTGGTGTCATTTTTTCAATGTTTGCATCTTCCTGGGTGCTAGGAGGCTACAGCCCTACTCCCTGTTTAAAAACTGGGGTGTGCCCACCCTGTAGATGTCTCCTTATTCTCTGTCCCACCGCCCTTCCAGGTATGTCCCTGAGCCCTGCAGTCTCCTTCCGTGCACTCCCCAAGAAATGAGCTGCTCCTCAAGCCCACTGTGCTGTCTTACTGTGCTTGCGCTCCCCTGCAGCCTTCCGGTCCTGGCTTGTTCCTCTTTTGTCTGAAGCACCCTTGACTTCCCAGCGCCTCCGTTGTTCTCTCTGATTCCGACACATGCATCTTGTGTATGTTCTTCTAATGTGACTCTTACTCCACTTTGTCCTTTTTGTTTGTGTCTTTTCTTGCTGGTTTGTGTTCCCTCAAAGTGCAAAGTGCACTTTGCATCCCTAGGCCCCAGCTTACATGGATATGGAGCTGGCATAGGAAGGAAAAGAACTGTCTTCTTTTACCTTCTCCTTGCAGTCTTGCTTTGTCCCCTCCTGTCCCCTTCTTCCACCCTCTTCACATTCAGCCTTTTCCTTTACCCTAGGATGTTGCCCAAGGGGTGGAGCCTGTGGCCACAGGACTATCCTTAGGCAAGGACAGCAGAGTAAATGTATAAGTTTTGTCTCTTCCTGCTAGAGAAGAGGGAGAAAACTCAGAGGGCAACGAAGGCAGCTTGGTAATCATGGACTGTATTCAGTGAGTCAGAATCCTCAGAATAACCTTCACTTACAGGGGACAGGAGAATATGGGAAGGACAGTGTTAGGGCATTTTGGTTGGCAGCTTAAGCAATGTCCTCATAAGGAATATGACAGCTCCATAGCAGGTCTGATGACGGAAGGAAGGCTGAAAGGGCTGGCCAGCTCCTGGGGTTCTCAAATCCCCAGCCCCTGCAGGACTGCCTGAAGCCACCATGCTGAGCAGATCCCTTTCCTCAGAAAGGAGGGCCATCTTAGGGGACCCGTGAGGGAAAGGCAGCGTGTTACTGACCTGTTAGCTGAAGGAGATGTATTTGGACACTCCAGAGAGGACTTGATTAAATTTTTTAGTGCTCAGGTAGTTAAACTTGGCTGACAGTATCTTCCATTCTTTTATTACAGCATTCAAGATTTTGTGTTTCAAAGCCAGGATGGTTTAGAAAGCGTTTATTGGCTGACTCAAGGGCCTTACCTTGTACATGGGTAACTGGTTCTCTGGGGAAATACTTGTTTCCTAAACAGCTAGCTCATCAGAGAACTTGTAGCACAAATCATCTATAAATTTAGGCAGTGCCTCTAGTTGAGAATTGTTGGTTGACTTGAAGAGGAAATAAAAGACGTGTTTACTGTGGTATGGCAGGTACCAGGTACAGCTCTGTCCTGGTGTCATATCAGGAAGACTACGCCTGACTCTATTTCCCTCTTTGTGCTAACACAACAGCACCTTTTTCTTGCCTGGGATCCTTGCCTTGAAGTTCCCATCTAGTAGGGAAAAAGTGAGAAGGCACTTAGAGGCTTGGTTTCCAGCTCCTCAAAGCCACAGGCTGTTGTTGATACATGCTTTTAAGTTTTGTCCAGCATATATTTGAGGGCCTGCTGTGTGAAGGCGAGCCCAGATGATGAGGTGTGTGAGAGGCATTTCCCTCCCTACTTAATTGGTCACCACCTCTGAGGTTGTTTGTTTGCTGTATCCCATGTCCCCTGTTTGTTTGCAGTATCCCATCTCCCCTATCCCCTGCATCTCCCTGTCCTTCATCCTTTTCTGTTAAAACTCTAACTCCTCTTTTCCTAACTTCCCCTTGTTTCACTGTGCCTGAAGAGGCAGGGCTACCCCTTCCAGCTGAATCACCTCTCAGATTCTTGCCCCCAGGTCTCCTGTGGCTTTTGTAAAAGAAGAGCAGAGATCTCAAGAATGGCCAAATACCACACTCCCTAATATTTCCAGCAGACCAAGGTTGACACTCAGACCTCAGTAGAGTGGGGACCCACCCCTGGTACTCAGACACCCAGTACTTGTACTCAGAACGGGTCAGGGTTGAGCATCCCTGAATCTATTCCAGGGATGTCTATTCAGCAGAGTCGTATTGGTTAAAATCAAGTTGCTGACCACTGTAATGATAAAACTGTAATCCCATGGACAGTCAGAATCTACAATTCCCAAAACGTGTTAGCTCATGCCACATGGCAGATGATGGTTTCTTTGCCATTTGCACATGGGGGAGTGAAATGAGTGCGTATGAGGAGTTAGAGAGACCTATGCAGTATTATAACTCTGGACAGAAGACCTCTTCAGCTCCCTTTGCTTTTGTGAAAATGATAAGAGGCTCTTCCTAAGGTGTCCTGTGGATGACATTTGCCATCATTGTGTGTTTGTAGATTATTATATTATATGCTTCTTCCTAAAATACATTTGAAAAGTGACAAGAGTATGAATAATATGAAAAACCTTCTAGTTCTGCTGCTTACTGACATAGACTCTCATCATCGATTTTGAATTGTCATGTTTACAGACTTGTGCATTTACTTTCTGATCACAAGAAAATCAAACAAACGGATAAAGCAGTTGGGGCCATGGAAATACAAGGGTGGGACAGTGCAAAAGAAAGGCTGACGTGGCCAAGAGTGGAATTTATCCCCAGTATCACAGCCGTAAGGATTGCAGGTGGCCTCTGCATGTTTGTTGGTGTTTGCAGTTCACACTCATTTCCTTAGGTGGAGAGCTGCAGAAGAAAAAGGTTTTCGTGTTCAGTTATCATGATTTCTAGGGCAGATTTCCAGACTTTTCTAACTGAGTGGTTTGCCATGTGTGTCTCAGTTCTGTCTATTTCTTTGTGTGTTTGCCTGACTCCCGTGTAGTACCCAGAACTCCCCTGCACTGAATGTCATGGGTATATGGGACCTAGAGACCAGTGATGGCCCATGCCTCTGAGGGATGGAGCTTTTATTGTGAGGAAGCTAAAACCATAATTGCAGGTCTAGAGCAGGGGAAGGAAGTATAACCATTTCCATTCTCTGGGCTCTGGCCAGGTCATCCTTGCTCCACATTTCACATGGGTGTGCTGAAGAGTGGCATGCTGTTTCTGGAAGGTTGTTTCATTGCATAAAAATAACCAACAGTGATACGGAAAAGTGAGAGTGAAACAGAGGTATGCCTTTACAAACCTGAACCATGAGCTTACAGTGCCAGCTTTAGGATACTGTGTCAAAAATACTCCTTTGGGGGTCTGTTTTCCATGAGCTGGCCTGACTAAGGCCACAGAAAGTGTGTCTGATGCAGCACGTGCTGCAGACCCTCCTTCCTTCCCTGAACGTCTCCCCTGGCATGAACGTGGTTTCCTTTCCTCCAGAGATCATGACTTGTTTTGGAATGGAGATCATGTGTCTCAGCCCCAGTTGTGTGACTTCTATGGCTTCAGTGCTTCCCAGCGCCTCTGCCTGTTGGGGATGGGATGTTTGTGTTACAGCTGCTTCTTTCATCCCCTTCCTTCCATCCAGCCTTTTCCTTCTTTCCTTTGACTTTGGTCCCCTGCACTTGGCTTTTAACAAGGTCTTTATTGCCCAGTGCCCTTGAGTAAGGTTTCAGCAGTTCTCATTCTGGTTGATTTTAATCCACCTTACCCCTTGAGGTCTTTCTAGGAATTAGTGCCAAGCCTTTAAAATCCCATGAGCGAGGGCAAGGGTCGGAGTCCACCAGCCCAGGTGTTAACCAGCCCACAGCAGCCATGCCTCCCTGGCTTTGGGGAGGACTCAGTCACTGCATCACTTTGGCTGCCATCGTCTTTTCCATCAGAGACCAAGCCTGGGTAGCAGCTCTGAGCTTCCCAGAGTCCCTGCCCTTGACTGCAGGTGTTAGTGCATAGCTAGGGATGAAGGAGAGCCCCTGGGATGGACTCTGCCCTTTGCACACCATGCTGACCTTTTCCAACCTTCCCTAAGGTGTGCAGGTGCTGTGTTTGGGAACCACATCCAGTCTTTTGTTCTAGGTTCCTCTTGGAGTCCTTTTTGTCAGCTTTCCAGAAAAAGACAAAATTGCAGGCTGAGAGGCCCTTTCCTTGACAGTCTTTCCTGGCTATAACAGGCCTGCTAGAGACTCACAGAACTTTCCTTTGCTGAGAAAAGGTAGGGTTTTGGCTAAGACAGTAGAGAGCACAGCAGCCTGACCTCTAACAGAGTTGTCTGTCCTGAGGTCCCCTGGGTTCCAGGGCTGGTACATATTGTGTGTTCACGAACTAGGAGGTGGCTCCAGGATACTTCCAAGATCTCAAGTCAGAGGCTTTGAACTCTTAACTGTTGTTAATATTTAGAAGAATGGAGAGATACAGTGCTTAGATTGGGGTATGGGAGACTGGGATTTCCCTCACATTCTTTCTCTGTATATGTATTTGTGCTGAGGTATATATGCAATTTTTTGAATTAATTGAGAGTTGCAGGCAGCATGGTGATGGCTCACTCCTAATTACTCTCCTAGAAATGAGGGTCTCTTGTGTAACTGTTTATCACACCTGATAAATTTGAGTCATATCATCTAATACATAATCTATATCTAATTACCCTAATTGTCCCTAAAATATCTATTATGGCTATTCTGGCCACCTCTCTGATCCAGGATCCAGTTAAGTTTGTATGGTGCATTTGTTGTGTTTCTGTGGTCTGATACATTTTTCTTCCACATGATCCACTCTTTTTTACGTAATGATTAAATGTTTTATTTGGCAAGAAGATACATAATAATTCTAACCATACATAAACATAACAACAATGCTCAAGATATAGAAATCAAGAACTAATAGAACTATAAAAAGAAATAGAGAAATACACTATCATAGTAGAGGATGTCAACCTTTTTGTTTTAAATTGAAGTCTGTTTAACCTATAACACTGTGTCAGTTCCGAGTTGATATTTCTATACATTAAAAAATGATTGCCACAATAAGTCTAGTTACCATTTGTCACCATACAAAATTATTACAATTTTTATTGTGATTATTTTATTTATTGACTCCTGCTATATATTTCATCCTAGTGACATTTATTTTATAACTGGAAGTTTACACTTCTTTAATTCCCTCACATGTTTTACTCATCCCCTCCACCCTCTGCCTCTAATGAGCACCAGTTTTTCTGTATTTATGAATCTATTTCTGTTTTGTTATGTTTGTTCATTTATTTTTATTTTTATGTGTTCATTGATAGATGAATGGATAAAGAAGATGTGGTTTATATATATATATACACACACACACACACACACACACACAATGGAATACTACTCATCTATAAAAAGAATGAAACCTTGCTATTTGTGACAACATGCATGAACCTAGAGCATGTTATACTAAGTAAATAAGTCAGATAGAGGAAGACGAATATTATATGTTTCCACTTACAGGTAGAATTTAAAAATCAAAATACATGATCCTATTTTTAAAGAGTCCAGGGCAGTTGTCTTGTTGAACATCCCATGGTCTGAATATGTCTAATTGTGTTCTTGGGGGTGGTATTTGATTTGTTTGACAATTCTAAACTGGGAAATGGGGCCAAAGGCATGGTTGATTCAGGATGAACATTTTTGCCAGCGTTACTATATAGATGATAGTGAGTGTATCATGTTAAGTAGGTTCTTAATAGCAAGTTGTAGGTTTTTCCTGCCTCCACGTAAAAAAAAAAAAATATATATATATATATATATATATGCATACATACACTATTTAATTCAAAAAAATTTAGGTGGTATATTAAAAACATGGGCATCAGTGAAAAACTGGAGGTCACTACCTTGGAGAAAGAGGGGAGCTTTGCCTGGCTCCCCTCACCAGCTATGTAGTGGGGCTTTGGCTTCAGAGGTGACATCACTCCCATTCTACTGTTTGCCAGCTGTCTAGCTTTTTTAAAAACATTCATTTTGTTTGGCTGCGTTGGGGCTTTGCTGCGGCATGTGGGCTCTTCATTTAGGAATACAGGATATTTTGTTGTGGCAGGTGGGCTCCTGTAGTTACAGCAAGCGGGCTTAGTTGCTCTGTGGTATGTGGGATCTTAGTTACCCAGCCAGGATTCAAACCCACATCCTCTGCATTGGAAGGTGGATTCTTAACCACTGGATCACCAGGGAAGTCCTCAGCTGTGTGGCTTTGGCTAGTTGACTGGTCTCAAAGCCCCTTCTCTCCTCTCTAAAATGGTAGTAGTAGTAAAGTTGTTAGTAAGCATCAAATAAGATAATATCTGGCACCTGTCCACTCTTGCCTGTTGGTGCTTATTATTTTAGTGGCCCCTCAGAAGGGTGTGTAGGTGAGGCAGATAAGGGTGCACCTGCCCTGGGGCACCAAGTCTGGGACACCAAATGGAGCAGCTCGTGCTTGATGACACGGCAGGGGTTGAGTGTGCTCGTTGGCCACACGACCACTGGTGAACTCCTTCAACTCGAGCTTTCTGAGTGGTCTTCCCCTTCAGTTAACATGTTGCTTCTCTGCTAATATTTCGATGCTTCAGATGACTAGGAGACTAAGTCCTCTTATATGTGGGGTTAAAGATTCCCCACAATCTTTTTCTCTTTGACTGTCACATCTCCCGCACCCCTTATGTTTCCATGTGTTCTAAAATGCGCGTCCTCTTCCTCGTGGGCCCACTGACTCTCCCTTTTATCCTTCCTTCTCAGGCAGGTGGGCTGCCTGAGAAAAGCCGCACCGGGATACAGCAGCACTAACATGAGCCACAGATAGAGCTGCTCGTCAAATACCCAGAGTGAAGCTCTTTTCTTTTTCTTTCTTAATTTTTGCTTTTTGTAACTATTTGACATAACTGTAGTATTTTAAGGAATCATCCGCACCATTTCTCCTCCAAGAAAGACGCTTTATAGCCAAAAAAATTTTAAGTCAATCTATTGAAGGGTAATTGACATAGAGTAAAATTTGCCTTTTTCCTGTGCATAGTTAGAGGAATTTTTACTCATGTGTACAGTCACTTAATCACCACCACAGCCAATAGATAGAGCATTGTCCACCTCAAAGAATTCCCTCATGCTTCTCTGTGACTGACTAGTTAAGTAATGTAATCAACTTTTGACTTAAAATAATTAATACTATCATGCTTGAAAAAAAGGTTATCAAAATTGGACCCAGCCAGGCCAGATAGTTAAGTAATGTAATAAACTTTTACTTAAAATAATTAATACTATCATGCTTGAAAAAAGGTTATCAAAATTGGACCAGCCAGGCCCCCTAAATTCCTGTGCTCTGTCTGGACAAAGCCTCCTTCTGGCAGAATAGCCAGCTGGCTGATTTCTATTGAGGTCCCCCAGAAGTGTGTCTTAACTGAAAGTGTTAACTGAGCTAATTCATATAATTTTGATATTTACATATAAAACCAGAATATCATGAACATGAAGATAAACGTTAGACTTGCCTTTAGTTAAGAGTTTTCCTTGAATCAACTCAAAATGGATTAGAAATCCAAATGCAAGAAATGTGAAACCATATAACTACTAGAATAAAACCAGAGTGAATTCCTTTATAACTTGAGTAGGGAAAGAGTTTTAAAATAGGACTCAAACTCTAGAATCAATAAAAGGATGAAAATATAATGCCATTAAGTGTTTTAAAATTTTAAGCTTTGCATTGTACAAAATATTTTAAAATGGCAAACTGGAGAAAATATTTGTAATACAGGTAAGTTCTAATATCTCTAATTAGGGCTTCCCAGATGGCTCAGCGGCAAAGGATCTGCCTGCCAATGCAGGAGACACAGGTTCGATCCCTGGGTCAAGAAGATCCCCATGGAGAAAGAAATGGCAACCCAATCCAGTATTCTTGCCTGGTAAATCCCATGGACAGAGGAGGCTGGCAGGCTACAGTCCATGGGGTCACAAAAGAGTTGGACACAATTTAGCAACTAAACAACAATGTGTCTAATACAGAAAGAACTCTTACAATCAAAGTTAAAAAAAAAAAATATATATATATAAAGCAAAAGACATAAATAGACAATTCTCAAAAAAGCTGTATGATGGCCCTTCATCATAGGAAAGGATCAAATTGACTTTATAATAAGAGAAGTACGAACTAAATTTACTCTGAGACACCATTTGTCTCCTTTGTCAATTGACAAAAATAATTTTGACAAGCCACTCTGATGGCAAAACTGAGAGAACAGGCATTGTTACACATTGCTCTCAGGAGTGTGTGGCTCAGACAGTAAAGAATCAGCCTGCAATGCAGGAGACCTGAGTTCGATCCCTGGGTTGGGAAGATTGCTTGGAGAAGGGAATGGCTACCCACTCCAATGGAATTCTCCAGGGAGAATTCCATGAACAGAGGAGTCTGGCAGGCTACAGTCCATGGGGTTTCAAAGAGTTTGACGTGACTGAGTAACTGACACTTTCACTTTTTCAGAAACTTAATCTCCCCTAAGACACAATTGTCTTGTCAGATTAACAAAAATAATTTTAACAAGCCCCTCTGATGGAAAAACTGTAGGAGAACAGCCATTGTTAACGTGTTGTTGTCAGGAGTGAAAATAGTTCAGTCCCTACGAGGAGGGGTGTTACAGTATTGAGAGCACATATGCATTTACCATTTGATCTAACACTCCTACTTCTAGAAATTTACCCTGCAGATAGGCTCCCACAAATGCAAAATAAATTCAGAAAGTTTTTTTTATTGCTGTGTAATTTATAATGACAAAATAGTTACACAACTTAAATGCCCATATGTAGGAGACTATCATACATCACAGTGAATGCAGCTCTGAGAAAGAATAAGGAAGATCTTGAACTGGTATAGAGTAAGTTCTAAGGATATATTGGGAAAAGCAAGTTGTAAAACAGTGTGTATGTTTGAAGAAATAAGGTAAGTTAGAAATTAATAAAAATGGTTAATGATAAGTGAGATTTGGAGGGTGGAGGTGATAGGAATGGGAGTGACAATATATTTTATGGTTTTATTTTAAAACCATAAAATATTCAACATGTTCAAAACATAAACTCTAAAAGGATGAAGAAACACAAATCCTAAAATTGATTGAATACAAACAGAAACAAGTGAACCTATGACAAATTACTGGTCACATGGGAAAAGTATTAATTCATAGACTTTAGAACATAGTACTTTGCACACTCTGAATGAAATATATTCTAAAGGAAAAAAAAAAAGAGAGAAAGCTTAAACTTTCACATCGGTTCAGTCACTCAGTCCTGTCTGACTCTTTGCGACCCCATGAACTGCAGCATGCCAGGCCTCCCTGTCCATCACCAACACCCGGAGTCTACCCAAACCCATGTCCATTGAGTCGGTGATGCCATCCAACCATCTCATCCTCTGTTGTCCCCTTCTCCTCCTGCCCTCAATCTTTCCCAGCATCAGGGTCTTTTCAAATGAGTCAGCTCTTCGCATCAGGTGGCCAAAGTATTGGAGTTTCAGCTTCAGCGTTAAACGTAGTAGTCTTATTAGTAGTGACATTGGTATAATTCTGGAACTGTGGTGCTTTGGGAAAATTTGGGACAGTTTATATTAAAAGAATAGTCATGGAAGTGTGTTATTAAACTGAATAAAAAATGAGTCCATGTGTTTATGATATTTTCTTTTTGGACAAAAAGAAAAGCTCTTTACAGAAGGACACTAAGGGGCCTACCTGGTGGTCCAGTGGCTAAAACTCTGAGCTCCCAATGCAGGGGGTCTTGGTTCAATCCCTGGTCAGGGAACTAGATCCCACATGCTGTACCTAAGACCTGGCAAAGCCAAATAAATAAAAGCATTTAAAAACAAACAAAAGCTGAAAGGACACTAATTAATATCAATGGAATGATAAAATTAAAAATTATAGTTTTCAAGCCACACTGTAAGAATGTTAATAAGCTAATGAGAATATAATATTTGTACAATTTAAGAATCACCTTATAGATAATTTATTCATTACAAAAGGAAGAGGTACTTTTAAAATGGAGAGTTCCAGTAGTCACTACCCTGACCAAGTTTTCTTACCTCCTGATGTGATGCTATAAGAAAGATACGACATCTGAGCAGTCTTTGCCAAAAGTATTTGAAAGTGAAAGTCGCTCAGTCATGTCCGACTCTTTGTGACCCATAGACTATACAGTCCATGGAATTCTCCAGGCTGCAATACTGGAGTGGATAGCCGTTCCCTTCTCCAGGGGATCTTCCCAACCCAGGGATCAAACTGAGGTCTTCTGCATTGCAGGCAGATTCTTTACCAGCTGAGCCACCAAGGAAGCCCAAGGATACTGGAGTGGGTAGCCTGTCCATTTCTCTAGTGGATCTTCCCCACCCAGAAATTGAACTGGGAGCCTGTCCCTTCTCCAGGTGATCTTCACCACCCAGGAATCAAACCGGGGTCTCCTGCATTGCAGGCGATTCTTTACCAGCTGAGCTACCATCTTTGCCAAAAATGTTTAGCCTGACTCTAAACATGATGCATGATAACCAGCTGCAGTGTAGAAACTGTGATTGGATATAAGCACTTTTATAAACAAGGACTTCTGTGATGGTCTAGTGACAGATTTCACCTTCTAATGTAAGGGGTGCAAGTTTGATCCCTGACTGGGGAACTAAGGTCCCACGTGCCTTTGGCCAAAAAATCCAAAAATCTAAAACAGAAGCAATATTGCAACAAATTCAGTAAAGACTTAAAAATGGGCCACATTTAAAAGAAAAAAATCTTAAAAGAATTTGGGAAATTTGAGAAAGGCCTTGTTATTAAAATTGATGTCACCTTTCTTGGGTGTAATTACGGGGCAGGGGGCAATGATGTGGGATGATTTATTTATTCTTAAGAGATGCCTGCTGAAGTGTTTGGGTAGAGGACTCCATGCCCACAAGCTGCTTTTCAGCAGTCCAGCAGATACATACATACATGTAGGTGTAGTAAACAGTACGGAAATATTTCCAATTAAGAAAACTATATTCTTTGACACATTGTATTTTGCTTTTCTTAAGGCCAAACTTCCATTGTGCTGCAGTTTAGATTCAAGTAAATGTTTACTTGGTGATGAAAGTTTTTGTTACCAACTTGATTACTTTTCTTGGTAGATGGAGGAAGCCAGGCACAGAGTGTATTCTCTGTGCTGTTGAATTGTGTTTGCTTTATTCATTTTCATTAAATGGTTTAGTTCTGGGCAGATGCATTTCATCGCTTCTTGGTGCTGCTTGTGGGACTGTTTCCTTTTAAACTTTTTGATACCTTTTCCTTGATGGCACCATGGAGGACTGCCAGCCTCTGGGGCATGGGAGAGTTACCTGATTTTATCTGGAAAATCCATGCACATTCAACTCTCCTCTCTCTACCCATTGCCTTTAATCTTAAAAAAGTTCTCCCCCAAATTTGCAGTTAAAATCAACATGGCAGAAAGACATAACCTCTTATTTCTAGTCTAATAAAATTCCTCTCAAAAGATATTTGTCAATAGCACCTTCAATTCATTAATTACTAAGCGAAAGTTAGTCTGGGGGTCCAGTGATGGGTAAATAGGCACAGTTCCTACTGTCAGGGAAATACCACCCCCTTGGGGAGATGAGCAGGTTAGCAGTAGGGAGCTTTTCAATACAGAGGCTTCAGTGCTGTGAAGGGAGCTGTAGAGGCCGACACCTGACATGGGCAGGCTGGTCATCTGAACTGCCAGCACAGGACGGGTGGAGTCATTGAGACAAGGACCACTAACCAGAGCTACCACACAGCCTCTTGGAATGCCTTGAGAATAGTTTTGGAGTTAAGGTCAACTTGCGTTTTCCCACAGAACTGATCCTTTTAAAGCAAGGTTCTTCACTAGTTTTCCTCTTGTTTGCAAGAAGATTGCAAGGCATTTGCTCTTTGATCCCCTCTGACCTTCACGGCACCAATTCCCACCCACAGTAAAGTATCTGCAGTTCTTAAGGATTTCTGGGTCTGCTTTGTGACTCTCATTTGCATCTGCTCTCCTCTGCCTGGATTACTCACCTCTTGCTTATGGGCCGAAGTACTTACTTATTGTCCTTTAAGTGATAATAGACTCCCATGGCATCTGGCACCATCTCCTCACTACCCTTCATGTATAGCCATCACAGATAATCTCTTTCACACAACAGAAACCCCTCAAGGGCCCAGGGGTGGTTTTTCCCATTGTTTCATCTTTTTATAAGTGTGCCTGTGTCAAGCAGGCACCCAGGAAGTGTTCATCAAGAGACCAAAATGATAAATCCCTTCATCTGGCATAGGGGTTGTCTTCGTTGCCTAGTGCGTCAGCCTCACCCAGAAGTAGTTATTCAAAATGCAGATTCAGAGACTCCACCTGAGACTCTGATTAACTTGAACTGAGTGAGATGAAGAAATGTTCATTTTTAACCAGCGGCCCCCTGCCCCCACCCCAGGGAATCATGAAGCAGTTCCCTGGCAACTTGGGGAGTAACTTGTAGAAATCATGGCCAGAATGTCCTAAGTAGGGGAATGCATTATAGATCCTTAGTAGAGCCAAGAATAGTTCCTGGAGGAGATGGTATTTTCTGTGTCCTTTAAATACTGAATAGAAATGGAGCTTTAGAAATGAATTGATAACTGAAGAGATAAGCAAAGGCTCAGAGGCAAGAACATTGTCTACTTGCCTGGAATGCAGGTGTGTGACATGATGGGTGAGAGACTAGACTGGGAAATGGATTCAGGTCACCTGGATGCTCAAGAGGAAATGAGGCACCTCCAGCAGAGTTTTGAACAAAGTGAGAACTTGTGTGGGGCTTGTTAAGGTTCTTTTTCTCTCATGGGGCTACAGAATCTGCTCAGATTTTCTTAATGACATTGCTACTGCTGCTGAGTCACTTCAGTCGTGTCCGACTCTGTGCGACCCCATAGAGGGCAGCCCACCAGGCTTCCCTGGGATTCTCCAGGCAAGAACACTGGAGTGGGTTGCCATTTCCTTCTCCAGTGCATGAAAGTGAAAAGTGAAAGTGAAGTCCCTCAGCTTAATGACATCTAGTTAACACTATTTATTAACTTTAAAAATGTCTACTAAAAAAAAAAATTGTACATTTTGGGGGTATCTTCCCATATTTAAGATATACTTTCCCTGTAGTCAGGGTTAGCAGTTTTATTTTTTCTGTAGTGTGTTAACCAGTGACTATTTTAGGCTTTGTGTTTCCTGTTGTAACCATTGAAGCATAAAAGTAGGCGCAGACAGCTCATGAATGAGTGAGGTTGGTGGCTGTGTCCCAGTGAAACTTTACTCATAAAACCAGGTGGTTTTCCAACTCCTTGTGTAAAGAAAAGCACAGTTTAATTTGTTTCATTTCCAGTCATCAGTACAGAATAAAGAGCAGACAGTCCCGTCTGCTTGGAGAGCCCAGGGATCTGAAGTTTAGATGATTGTATGGGGGAAGAGCCTCATCTATCTCAGAATAGTGTGTACCAGCTCTGTATTTGTAAAGTGACTCTATGTCCTTCAGCCAGAGGCACTGTCTCTCAATCCAGTTACTGTGTCACTCAGGGCGAGGACGTACTGTCAGCTCAGAGGAGAGCCTGGCTGGGTTCCTATCCTACTGGCCAGGACACTGATTCAAGGCTGCTTAGGTGTATTTTAAGAATGATCTGGATATCTGAAAGTTCTAAACTCTGCAAAGCAAAGGGCTAGTTTCATATTTTACCCTCAGAATAATGTTAAAGATAGTGATTGAGTTCCTGTGTTAGCCCATTAGAACCACCTTAATACAACTCCAGTGGGAAATACTCTATTATACTCGAATAATAAATAACAAAATCTTTTGAATTTGAGTAGCACCATTGTTCATAAAATCAATATGACTTATCTGGAAAGTAATTGAATGATGGTATCTGAGGATCTTTGCATTTAGTTTGACAATGTAGGCAGGAAATTTAAAAGAATCTACAAATTTTCTGGGTCCTTTAGAAATAAGGCTACAAGCACTTTCTTGAGTATTTTTTATGATTAAGCAGAACATTTTATCTACTGTTGATTTGTAACTTACAGTTTTCCTTTTTCTCAATAGATAGACAACTAACGTAATCTTAATGCTTATCTCCAGTGATTCATGGCAGTTTTTGACTTACAAAATGGAACGACAGGGAGAGATAGGTTTTTCTCCCATGATAACTAATAAGGATTTGAAAGGGAGGAGGATGGTAAAATAGAAGAGGTACATTGATGTTTAATAAGGCGCTCACAAGCTCGGCAGGACAGAGACACCCAAATGCCTGCATTCCCCCACCAAGGGGAAAGGTGGTAATGTCAGGGGCTGGTGTTGGGGTGCTGGCACTGACTACAGAGCTCCCCAGAACCTACCCTGGGGCTTCCTCGGGAGAGAGCATTAGGAGGGGAGAACGGAGAAGCCAGCGTCCCTGGCTGCATGGCCGAGGATATCTTTGCAGACCGGGGCTTTTTTTCCAGGTGTGCCTGCATTTACTCATGTGCTATTTGTCTATGGAAAAGACTGTTAAGCTGTCAAATAGTGAACTACCTCGGTAGTTCCTGATGCCGTGATCATGGTTTTGGTCTCGTTTCTTTTAGGTTACCCCTGTTTCAGGCCAGTGCTTTTGCATTTCTGGCCCCTGCTCGAGCCATCCTGTCTTTAGATAAATGGAAATGTAACACCACAGGTAATTGCAGTTATTTCCACATATGTCATTGGGGTCCTTTAATGCAGGTGATAGAAGGGAGGCCTGGATGTGCTGCCCCCAGCATTGATAAATCCTTTCTGGAATCAGGCACAGAACACACAAGCAACAAAACAGCTTAGAATACTCCAATCTGTGGATCGTGTTTCTGTCTCTCTCTGTATCCACTCATTCATCCCTACCCCCAGAGCAAGTAAGGACCAGTAAAGGACCTCATTTCTCTGTGCTAATGAAATTGATAAATATGGAAACAGAATAGAAAAATATTTGTGCTGTTTTTCTGCCTCTTTCTTTCAGTGGATTTTATGAACCACCAGTAGTCACTCTCTTTGCTGCATCAGCATCCTTTCTCTGAAACATCTTTGCTTTTTAAGGATCTGGCTGCTTTGGTTTTCTGGAAATGACTTTCATTCCACCTCCTATCCTCCTCATAGTGATTGCAAAGATCCTTAAATAACCCTGTAAGGTCAGGAAGAGATCAGATAGGGGATTTGAGGAAAGCAGACAGACCTGTTGTACTCTCAAAATACTGTTAAATTTTTAGGTTCTAGGAGCAGAATTTTCTAGCCCTTATTTCCTTCCTTGCTCCTAGGAGTTACTTTGTGACCACTGATTTGATTTAGGAACAGAAAAAGGGCCTCAGTTTTATCTAGGTTTTTAAAACCTCAGTCAGGCAACCTTGCTATTGGTCATTTCAATGAGCTGCTTGCAAAGGTTGGTCTTTGTATGAGACTGGGACTAGCAGTGTGTATCATCAGTTCAGTCAGCTTCTGAGAAGCCAGGAGCTCTTGTTGGTGAATAAATTTGGTTATATTAGTGATAGGGAATCCACCTTTCAGTATGATATGCTGTACTGTTGTAACTTGAATTTTAGGGTTGGGTATTTATACAGATATACTTAGGGAGGAGATTCTTCTTAAAAAGAGTAAAATGAATATGTCCTGTCAAACATCAGTGTCACTCCAAGAAAAATTTTGTCTTTGTTTTTGTTTTCAAGATGTTTCGGTTGCCAATGGAACAGAGCTGTTACACACAGAACACATCTGGTATCCCCCGAATCCGCGAGGTAAATGATGAGCATTGTCTACTTATGTTTACTCTCATTTTCAGTGTTGGTCATGCCCAGTATATTGCAGTTGCTTACACTAAGCTCTTTTTTTTTTTCTCTAGCTACTGATATGTTCATTTGTGTTGTGAAATTCAATTTAGATGACATCGCTATAAAATAAAGCATGTAGAAATGCTTTGTGCCACCAGACAGTATTGTTTCTTGCCCTCTTTTCTGTCCTTCTTTCTCTTCCTCCTCTCCTATGCCACCACAGACCTTTCTGCTTACACCCTCCAGCATAACCAGCCGAGGGACATGACTCCCTTTGGAGGAGCCACAGAGTTGATAGGTTGCAAAACTATTTATTCTTGCCTCAGCGTTTGTCTCTGTTGGTTGAAGGAATTAAAGCTGTTTGTCTGCTTCAGTGCATTTGAATAGAATAGGGTATCGGAGTCCTTAGATAGAAAGAGTGACTGACATTTTATCCAGATCTTCCAAAACCTGTAAAACCATTCACCATTAGTTCAGAATTAACACAGATATGACCATTCTGTACAAAAGAAATATACCTTTAGAATTTTTGTCAGTAACACTACCTTTTAAATGTAAGTAAGGAGCTTACTTCTTAAAGTCAAGAATCTTTGTACTGCATTGTACCTTTCAGGCTTGTTTTGAACGTTGTGTCTTAAATGGGAATGATAAATTACGTCTGTCTCGGTCAGTGGAATAGGCAAGCTGATTTTGTGTCCAGTGCCCATTTCAGTAATACTCTTACATCAGTCGGGTCATACTTAGGTTTGCTAGGTCCCAATCACACCCACTGGTATCTTTAGGGTTTCCCAGGAATTTCTCAGCTATGTCATGCCTATTTTATAATAGCTTGATGCCTTACAGAATTATCAGTTGTGGTTGCAGGTGACGTTTAGAGTGTGCGATTTATAAGCAGCTTGCTTTTATGTCTGTGTCCTCTCTTGCTCCAGATCCAGGGAGCCATCATCATGTCCTCATTGATAGAAGTGGTCATCGGCCTCCTAGGCCTGCCTGGGGCTCTGCTGAAATACATCGGGCCCCTGACCATCACACCCACGGTAGCCCTCATTGGCCTCTCTGGTTTCCAGGCAGCAGGAGAGAGAGCAGGGAAGCACTGGGGCATCGCCATGCTGTAAGTGTTCAAGACCACTCAGGAGTGGACAGTAAAAAAATCTCCTTTCTTCCCAACCCCGAAGGATAGCTTCTTTGAATGTTTTGAACATTTATACAGACTTTAGGAGATATGTAAGATTAGTCTGATAGTTTAAACTTTGTTTCATGCCAGGGAATTATTAAAGTGCCATGCAGTCGAGGTATTCTAAAGATTGGGAGGGTTGTAAGGTTTTAAACTTTGAGAAAGGAATAAGATGGTGGCGCCATTAACTCTTGACTTTTGGGGTCATGCCAAGTCTCATACATGGACATTGAAATACCAAGAAGCTGAACCCTTTAAATGAGACTCGAAAATACTTCCAGACTGGCAGGAGACAGAGCTGTGGCCTGCAGTGTTGGCATCAAGGGTGATATGATGTTCGGGTCAGACAGCTCTGCATACCTGTCACAAAGCTGTCATTTCTGCCAGAGTCCTGCTGGTCGGTGCCAGTCCTTTTGCACAGTACTTGAAGTGAATTAAATATGTCACTTATCCTTTTTTTCAGTAATGTCAATGAAGACATTCAGAACTTTATAAGATTGATTATTAGAGCCACAGCTTTCTGTGTACCACAGATAGAACCCACAGTCTCTGCATATTTCTGTAGAGCATATGTAAGAGTTGACCACCTCATAGGAAATGATTCTAAGACTCTAGAATTTTAGCAATCAGTCAGATTTCTTAAAAAATTAAGTAACACAGGAGAATTTCTAATTTTTTTTGTTTTTTTAAAAACTTCTGTAATGATTCAATGAAAAGCAGTATTTATTGAGCCTACATATCATGCTTTACATAATTCTGGTTGTATATATTATAAATTAAGGTAGATACCAGCTGTTTAACAAGTAAAGAAATCCAGGGACAAAGATGCAGTGTTAGTTTTTCAGGGTCACACAGCCAGGTTGCTTTTCAAAACCCAAATAGTCTGATTCAAACTTAACCCGTAACACTTAATTCTGCCTCTCTGTGTTAGAATGTGGTTCACAAATAAAGTGAATCCTTACATAATTGTAATCCATATATCATTATAAATTAAAGTATAAGAAAATATCCAGTTTTGTTCTTAGTTTTCTCATTTCACCAAAGGTTGTCAATATTTTCATATCAGGATGGGTGTGTTGAAGGCACATGAGAATGTTCACTCAGTGAAATGCAGTAAGTTCCAAAAGGAGAAATTGTGTTCACTGTCTTGCTGTAAACTTTAGGAACCAATAACAAAAGAATGACTAAAACCCCCAAACCACTTAGAAGCAAGAGAATACCATTATAAATAACTCAGAAAAGAACTCCAAACTTTACAATTGTCAACAGTTTAGAAAATCATGATAACAGGACTAGTCACACTTATTGAACAGTCAGTTCTCAAGAAGAGTCAAATAAAAATGAAGAGCTTATCTTCAGAAATGAGAAAAACAGGGTGAAAAATGAGCACAGTTAAAGCAGGGGAAAACATTGGTAGAGATACAGAAAGTATGCTAGCAAAGTCATGCTTAAGATCCTTCAACCTCGTCTACAATGGTATGTGAACTGAGAGCTTCCAGATGTACAAGCTGGATTTAGAAAAGGCAGAGGAACCAGAGATCAAATTGCCAACATCCATTGGGTCATAGGAAAAGCTAGAGAATTCCTGAAAATATCTGCTTCATTGACTATGTTAAAGTCCTTGACTATGTAGATCACAACAAACTGTGGAAAATTCTTAGAGAGATGGAAATACCAGACCTCCTTACGTGCTACCTGCCTCCTGCAAAACCTGTATGCAGATCAAGAAGCAACAGTTAGAAGTGGACATGGAAAAATGGACTGGTTCAAAACTGGGAAAGCAGTACATCAAGGCTTATTTAAAATCACCCTGCTTTTTAAAAAGCAGAGATGTTACTTTGCCTACAAAGGTCTGTATAGTCAAAACTATGGTTTTTCTAGTAGTCATGTACAGATGTGGGAGCTGGACATAAAAAAAGGCTGAGTGCTGAAGAATTGATGCTTTTGAACTATGGTGCTGGAGAAGACTCTTGAGAGTCCCCTGGGCTTGTAGGATATCCTAAAGGAAATCAACCCTGAATATTATTTGGAAGGATGATGCTAAAGCTGAAGGTCCAATACTTTGGTCACCTGATAAGAAGAGCTGGCTCATTGGAAAAGGCCTTGAGGCTGGGAAGGATTGAAGGCAGGAGGAGAAGGGGACAACAGAGGGTGAGATGGTTGGATGACATCATCAACTCAGTGGACGTGAGTTTGAGCAAACTCTAGGAGATGATGAGGGACAAGGAGGCCTGGCATGCTGCAGTCCATGGGGATGCAAAGAGTCAGACACAACTGAGCAACTGAACAACAAAATAAAAAATAGGAAACAAATAGAAGTGATGCGTGCCAAAGCTGGTTTTTTGGAAAATGGCAAACATATAGACAGACTTTGGGCAGGGCTAAAGCAGTGATGAGACTTAGCTCTAGGGAGGATGAGTTAGATCTAGGTTTAAATATATATATATATATATATATAAATAGAATAGGTGGTTTTCCAGCTGTTTTTTTGGTAAATAATCAAAACTGATCCCTTCTTCCCCAGACCTCTGAAAGTTGGGGCTCCTCAGAATTTGGTCCTGGGCCGCCTCCTGTCTCCTTTCTCTTCCTCTGGGGTATCTCATCGAGTTCATGGCATCAGCAGACGTGCATTATGCTGGTGGGCTCCACATGAACCTGTAACGTGGACCTAAACTCAGGACTTTCCAAATCGAACCCCTGACTTGCCCTGTCCATTTACTGTTACACAAAACACCTCAAACTTTAAAGGAAGAAAACTCCAACTTTTGACTCCCTCCTTGCCCATAAGCCATCTCCTTCTGAGGCCATCCTCGCAGGAGCACAGCCACAGGTGCAGTGGTAGCGCTGGTGCTTAAGCCAGAAGCCCTGCAGCGATCCTTCGTTCTTCACTTCCTCGTTCACCATGCACAACCCATCATTCTCTCACCTGCAGAGAAAAGTCCCGATTCTGTCCTTGGTCATCATTGCCACAGCGCTCAGCCGTCACTTCCAAGCTGGTCTCTGGTTTATTTTTTTCTCCCTTGCTGTGCATTGTCAGTCCTATAAAACGCTTAATCATTATCTCTTCAAGACTTTCTCTTCTGTCCCCAGTTCTTGCTGGATTCTGGAGTCTTTTAGGTCTTCCTGTCATCACGATGTCTGAAACCTTGCCTGCTACTCTTTGGTGGTCTGTTTACATCTCAGGCTTGGCACTCTGGGCTGTTTTACTTTGTAATCTTGGGTGTTCATGGGAAGTGATCTTGAATTATTTCACAGATGCCCCCCCCCACTTCCATCCCTGCTTGTCTCTCTCTTTCTGGAACTTCTAGGATGTTGGTCCTCCCAAAGTTGTCCTCTTACTTTCCTCGTCTGTTTTTCATCTTTGTTTTTTTTCCTCTGTTTCTTGGAATTTTCCTCAGCTTTATCTGTGACTCCTTCTCTTGAGTTTTTTTTTATTTCTGCTGTCCTGTTTTTTATTTTCCAGAGCTCTTTTGTGCTTGTATGTCAGCTCTGTGAGGTCAGGACCTCAGCTCTATACTAATCACCACGGCACCGCCAGTACTTGTCTCACTGTCTGTTCCAGAGCAGGGATATTCAGTAAGAGCATGTGAATAAGTTAGAGGAGAGGTGGGAGGGTGTGACCACACCCTTGACCATGGGAAGAAACGTCAAGGATGTTGTGGAAGGACTTTCATTCCTAAAGGATGTGCTCTGCTGGTTAGGCATTGAGTGTATTACAGCTCCAAGAAAGAGAGAATTCCTGTACTGTTTAATCTGTACTGGAGCTTGAAAAAGAAGAGAAACTTATCAGTTTTATCTGAATGGCAAATTGTGACAGAGCTAATGCAGAAGGGAGATCCTGGACCAAGTTTTTTCCTTCCTAGGGTTGTATAAAACCCTAAGGAAATCTGTTCAGGTAGTAGCATCTAAAACTTAGTGTCTTAAAAGGCTCAATACAGTGTCTTAAAAGGGCCTTACTATACAGCTCTGCACATACTTAATTTTTTAAGTGCTGCATCTATAAACATATCTGAAAAGAATGTTCCTTGGAACATGGTTTGGGAAAATGCTGCTACAGATAATACAGTAAAAGGGCAATGTATTTGTCATTTAAGGAACACAAGGACGATTAAATATTAGAAATTTTAATTTTATTAAAATCTACTGTTTTTTAATTAAAAAACATGGTGATGGTTTTTAAAAATTGAACCTGTGTTTCAACTGCAAACTGTTAGCAGTGATAAATATGATTTTTAAATGCCCCATACACCTTACTTGCCTCCTGAGAAACCTGTATGCAGGTCAAGAAGCAACATTTAAACGGGACATGGAACAATGGATTGGTTCAAAATTGGGAAAGAAATACGTCAAGGCTGTAAATTGTCACTGTGCTTATTTAACTTATATGCAGAGTACATCATTCAAAATGCTGGGCTGGATGACTCAAAAGCTGTAATCAAGATTTCGGGAGAAATATCAGCAACCTCAGATATGCAGATGATACCACTCTATTGGCAGAAAGTGAAGAGAAACTAAAGAGCCTCTTGATGAGAGTGAAAGAGTGAAAAAGCAGACTTAAAACTCAACGTTAAAAAAATTAAGATCATGGCACATGATGCCATCACTTCATGGCAAATAGATGGGGGAAAAAGTGGAAGCAGTGACAGATTTTATTTTCTTGAACTCCAGTATTACTGTGGACGATGACTGCTGCCACAAAATTAAAGGATGCTTGCTTCATGGAAGAAAAGCTATAACAAACTTAGATGGTGGATTAAAAAGCAGAGATAGCACTTTGCTGAAAAAGGTCTGTATAGTCAAATCTATGGTCTTTCTAGTGCTCATATATGGATGTGAGAGTTGGACCATAAAGAAGGCTGAGTGCTAAAGAATTGATGCTTTTGAACTGTGGTGCTGGAGAAGACTTTTGAGAGCCTCTTAAACAGCAAGGAGATCAAACCAGTCAATCCTAAAGGAAATCAACCCTGAATATTCATTGGAAGAGCTGAAGCTGAAGCTCCAATACTTTGGCCACCTGATGTGAAGAACTGATAAATTGGAAAAGACTCATGCTGGGAAAGATGGAGGGCAGGAGAAGAAGGGGGTGACACAGGATAAGATGGTTGGATGGCATCATCGACTCAATGGGCATCAGTTTGAGCAAACTCTGGCAGATACTGAAGGACAAGGAAACCTTGGGTGATATAGTCCATGGGTTTGCAGAGAGTTGGACACGACTTAGTAACTGAACAACAGCATACATTAATGGTGAAAGACTTAAATTAGACTTCCTGTTGTAATCATAAACTGAGATAAGAATGTTTATTATCAGAATCATTTAAAGTTCTGAATGTGCTAGCCAATAAACAAGACAAAATAATATGGATCAATGCAGGAGTAGGGAGAAGGGCTTGATGACTTGTCCTTAACAATAATTAAAGCACATTCTAGGACTTAATGTTGTGATCTGGGACGGGGTAGACATTGATAGAGTAGAACAGAAAGGAGAGAAGAGTGAAAGTGAAGTTGCTCTGTCATGTTTGACTCTTTGCGACCCGTGGACTGTAGCCCACCAAGCTCCTCCATCCATGGGATTCTCCAGGCAAGAATACTGGAGTAGGGCGCCATTTCCTTCTCCAAATAAAGTAGAACAGAAAGGAAAGAAACATGACCAATAAAAAAATTAATATATGATTCTTGAAATCAGTGGAGAATGAACTGTGTAGGAAATAACTGTTTGGAAAAAGTTAGATTTCTGATTTATATCGAATTACATTTCAGTTGAATTAAAGACTCAAATGTAGAAAATAAAACCACAAAAGCGCTATAAGGAAACCTATATTAAATAGGTTAGATAAGGCAGATAGGAAAAGAGAAAGATTGATTTTACCACTGATTAATTTAAAGCTCATATCAAAAACCATTGAAACTAAATTTTAAGTGTATCTGAGAAAAATACAGCAAACTCCATAAGAAAGGCTCATGTTCCCAGTTCATAGAATGTCACCAGTTAATTTAAAGGAGAGAGTCCTGGTAGAGTAATGAGTGAAGGATGTAGTATGAACAACCGCTTAACAAAAAAATAATAATACAAACAACCAATCAGTATTTAAAAAGGGCTACTTCACTTGTTATCATTATGCATATTCACATGGAAGGGGACCCTGTAGCAGTAGGAGTGTTGGTGGTGGGTCACTGTGGTCTCCTAAGTCAACCAGTAGATGTGGCCTTCAGAGACAGACTGTCTCTATAGGAAGAGTCAGTGTGGTGAACTAGTATCTGCCATTTCTAAAACCATACATAAATTCTGAGTGGGAATAGTGTTTTCCCTGAAAATATTTTTCCATTTACTTTTCTTAGGGATAACTTAAAACCTATTCAAAAGTAGAACAGTTTAATAAATTGCCATGTACCATCACCAGACATTCCAGAAAAGTCTCATTTTACCTATTTCCCCAAATTCGTTGAGATTCTTGGCATTTGGAGTTTAATAATAATTAAACAGAGAAATCTAAAGTAAAATAATAGTCCTTCCCACACACTCCATCACTCAAAAAAATCTTCTCTTGCATAACTAACAATAATATAGTGTTTATCCTTCCATATTTTGCATTATTGCTGCAGAAATACAAATGTGCACATATACAGCTTTATCATTATTTTATAATTTTTCACCTCAATAATTGGTTGGGGTCACCTTCCCAAGACAGTCTGTTTAAATCTATTTCATTCTTTGTACAACTGCACAATGGCTAAGTAGTATCAAAAAGTCTATATTAAACTACTCCCAGGTGATGCAGCAGTAAAGTATCCACTTGCCAAAGTAGGAGATGCAGGTTTGATCCCTGGGTCAGGAAGATCCCCTGGAGGAGAAATGGCAACCCACTCCAGTATTCCTGCCTGGGAAATCCCGTGGACAGAAGAACCTGACAGGCTATAGTCCATGGGGTCACAAAGAGTCAGACATGACTGAACGCACACACGCACACAAGCCGTTTCCCAGTTGATACACAAGCATGTTATTTAAAATATTTTCTGTTGCAAACAATGCTGAAATGCCTATTTTCGTGTTAGTGAATATTAAATGATGATAGTGTTTTTAAATTGATGAGATTGGTAGGGATTTAAAAGTATAAAGGCCTTCCCTGATAGCTCAGTTGGTAAAGAATCCACCTGCAGTGCAGGAGACTCCAGTTTGATTCCTGGGTTGGGAAGATCCTCTGGAGAAGGGATAGACTACCCACCCCAGTATTCTTGGGCTTCCCCTGTGGCTCAGGTGGTAAAGAATCTACCTGCAGTGCAGGAGACCTGGATTTGATTCCTGGGTTGGGAAGACCCCCCTGGAGAAGGGAATGGCTACCCACTCCAGTATTCTGGCCTGGAGAATTCCATGGACTGTATAATCCATGGGGATGCAAAGATTCAGACATGACTGAGCAGTTTTCACTTTCACTTTTAAAAGTATAAAACCCCCTGCTACAGTGAGTAGGAAATGGCCATTTTTATAATTTATTTCACAGAAGTGTAGTTCATTTACAGTTTTGTGTTAACTTCTAATGTATAGCAGTGACTCAGTTATATACACACACACACATTTTTTTTCATTATGATTTATCACAGGATATTGAATATAGTTTCCTGTGCTATACAGTAGGACCTTGTTTTCTCGTTTGGTTTTGTTTTTTTTTTTCTGGCCAGGCCATGCAGCGTATAGGATCTTAGTTCCCCAGCCAAGGATTGAACACATGTCCCCTGCAGTAGAAGCATGGAGTCTTAACCATTAGACTACTAAGGAAATCCAGGACCTTGTTGTTTATCCATTCTATATATAATATTTTGCATCTGCTAATCCCCACATCCCAATCCATCCCATCCTTACACCACCTTGACAGCTACAAATCTATTCTCTATGTCTGTGAGGCTGTTTTAAAGATAAGTTCATTTGTGTCATATCTTTGATTCCAGATGTAAATGATAATGGTATTTGTCTTTCTCCTGACTTACTTTACTTAGTATGATAATCTCTAGATACATCCACGTTGCTGTGAATGGCATCATTTCATTGTTTTTATGGCTGAGTAGTATTCCATTGTGTGTGTGTGTGTGTGTGTGTGTGTGTGTGACATCATTTTTTTTTTTTAGTATAGGTTATTTTAATTTTGGGCTTCCCTTGTAGCTTACTTGGTAAAGAGTCTGCCTGCAGTGCAGGAGACGTGAGTTCAGTCCCTGGGTCAGGAAGATCCCCTGGAGAAGGAAATGGCAAACCACTCCAGTATTATTGCCTGGAGAATCCCATGGACAGAGGAGCCTGGCAGGCCACAGTCCATGGGGTCGCAAAGAGTCAAACACGACTGAGCGACTTTGACTTGATTTTAATTGTAATTGAAGTCTAATTGATTGGTTTCTGTACTACATCTTCTTTGTCCATTCACCTGTTAATGGACATTTAAGTTGTTTCTTGGCTATTGTAAATAGTGCTGCAGTGAACATTGGGGTGCACGTATCTTTTAAATTTCTCCAGACATGTGCTCATGAGTGGGATTGCAGGATCATATAGCAACTCTAATTTTAGTTTTTTGGGGTACCTCTCTACTGTTTTCCATAGTGACTATGTCAGTTTACATTCTCACCAACAGTGTGGAGCGCTCTCCATACCCTCTCCAGCGTTTGTAGACCTTTTTGGTCTGATCCTCAGATATACTATTTCTGGACTTCTTAATGATGGCCATTCTGACCAGTGTGAGATAATACCTCATTGTAGTTTTGATTTGCATTGCTCTAATAACTAGTGATGTTGAGTATCTTTTCATGTGCCTGCTGGTCATCTGTATATGTTCTTTGGAGAAATGTCTATTTAGGCCTTCTGCCCATTTTCCAATTGGGTTGTTTTGTTGTTGTTGAGTTATATGAGCCGTTTGTATATTTTGGAAATTAAGCCTTTGTTGGTCACATTAGCAAATGGACATTCTTGGTCTCTTTTAGTATCCTTCATTGTCATACTGGTTTTTGTTAAACATCACCATTCACGGGGAGTTAGAATAACTTGGGCACCATGTGTGTTTTCATGCTTGAACTGGTACTGATCTGATGATTTTGTGGTGGCACCAGGTCAGTGAAGTGCCTGCATAGGTGAGGAAATGGTAGAGTGGCAGCCAGCTGCAGTCCACACCTCATTTGGAGTGTGACTGTGAAGTGGCACTTGACTGGCTGTCAATGGAACTGATAATTCCATTTCAGCAATTAGAACTGCTTCCAGGAACAGTTAAGCTTAACTTTGAGAATCCTGTCTTCCTGTCAACTCTACCTTAGGTTATAAGAGAAAGAATGAATCCCTACAGATGATGAGACATATTATGGTATACCTTCATTGTTTGAATATGGGAAGCTATCTCACATCTGCCACACACAGGGCACCAGACACATGAGAGTGTGTTGGGTTCTGCTCCAGGGGGTCACGGACTACCTACTTCCTGCAGCACTCAGGATAGCTGGATCAAGAGTGTAGGACTTGTTACAGAGAAACTCGAGTCAGCCCAGACATCCCTGCCCCTCACAATGTGGCAGCATAGATCAGAGCCCAGGCTGTAGAGCTAGACCCCTGGCCAACACAGCTGCATGATCTTGGACTGCTGGCTTTGTCTCTGTGTAAAGTGAATGATTATAGCAGCTACTGTGGGAGGGTAGGCTAATGGGCGGGAAGACCAGTGCACAATGTCTTGAGACAGAAATCTCTTAGGAATATTTTTTATATATTAATATATTGTATGGGCTTCCTGGGTAGTTCAGCTGGTAAAGAATCCACTTGCAATGCAGGAGACCCCAGTTCAGTTCCTGGGTCAGGAAGTTCCCCTGGAGAAGGGATAGCTAGCTACCCACTCCACTATTCTTGGGCTTTCTGGTGGCTCAGTTGGTAAAGAATCTGCCTGCATTGCAGGAGACCTGGGTTCGATCCCTGGGTTGGGAAGATCCCCTGGAGGAGGGCATGGCAATCCACTCCAGTATTCGTGCCTGGAGAATCCTTGTGGAGGGAGGAACAGGAACATGGCAGGCTACAGTCCATGGGGTCACAAAGAGTCAGACACAACTGAGCAACTAAGCACACATGCACATATATATGTATATATAATTTTTAAAATTTATTTTTGGCCATCCTAAGTCTTCGTTGCTGCTTGGGCTTTATCTCTAGTTGTTGCGAACAGGGGCTACTCTAGTTACAATGAATGGGCTTCTTATTGAGGTGGTTTCTCTTGTTGCAGAGCACAGGCTTCAGTAGTTGAGGCTCCTGGGTTCTAGGAGCATAGGCTCAATAATTGTAGCACATGGGCTTAGTTGCTTTGTTGCATGTGGGATCTTCCTGGATCAGGGATCGAACCCGTATCTCCTGCATTGGCAGGCGGAGTCTTTATCACTGAGCCATGCTAGGGAAGCCCAGGAATATTATTGAATATTGAATATTGAATGCTATTGTATATAGCTTTCTTAAATATTTAAGTTTAGTTTTTCTCTTTTAAAAGTAATTTATGTCCCTTCCAAGTAAATCAGAACATACAGAAAAATGGGGACTAAACCAATCCTTGTGAGCATTTGGATCATGTCCCTCTTACCTGTTTGCATTCGTGCATACGTGTGCACATGCACTCTTGTGTGGTAGTTGCTTGTTTTTTAGTTAATTTGTAGTTGTAATTTTACTATGCAGTATGTTGTATCTGGCATCTTGTCTTTTTCTTCACATAGCATGAACTTCTCCTATCAGTATGTACATGCTTTGTTTTTTCTTCATCTATTAAAGAATATTTAGCTGAAGCATTTACATGACAATCTCATTTCCATATCTATATGTTAAGATCTAAAATGGCGTTTCCAAAAGACATTTCCCAAATAATAGAGAATAGCAGCTTTCTAGAGAAATGAATTGATCACATGTGGTCAATTTTGTCATTGAAACTTTGAGTATTATTTTTAACATAGATGTTAACAGCCTTTAACCTAGTTCATTTTCTTTCTCTCCTCAGGACTATTTTCCTAGTATTACTATTTTCTCAATATGCCAGAAATGTTAAATTTCCTCTCCCAATTTACAAATCCAAGAAAGGATGGACTGCATATAAGTTACAGCTTTTCAAAATGTTCCCTGTGAGTAATTGCCTTTCCTTTTTTTTTTTTTTTGAGACAGTATTGCATTTGGTTCATATGTAAAATGTTTATAATGAGAAGAGGGGGTTAAGCAGATTGTCCTGAGGGACCATGTTTGTGTGATGATATCAGAATACTAATGACCACCCAAATCATCATGGACCTAAATTTTAGAAGTGGTAGAAGTTTCCAGTTCTGGAGTCCTCTTCAGTTCAGTTGCTCAGTTGTGTCTGACTTTGCAACCCCATGGACTGCAGCACGCCAGGCTTCCCTGTCCATCACTAACTCCCAGAGCTTGCTCAAACTCATGTCCATTAAGTTGGCGATGCCATCCAAGAGTCCTTGGAGTCTTTTTAACAGTACATAAGAGGACATTGATTCTCCTTGGAACTTAGGGGGTCGGACTCCACGTGGCCTTTTCAGGCCCATTGTCCATTATTCTTATTGTACTAGCTAGTTTCAAATTAAATAACTTTACTGTATGAAACTACTCTCTCTAAATGTGATTCCATTCAAGGAATAGTTTTTATGCAGATCCTTTATGTGTTTTTTTTTTTTAATGCAAAGTACTGATGGGCTCTGGGATATAATAATCCCACTGCAGGAAGGCATGTTTTGCTAGCAACCACCACTTCTGTTGGCCTGACAGAGCCTTTTCCTTTGACCACTTCAGATCATCCTGGCCATCCTTGTGTCCTGGCTACTCTGCTTCATCTTCACAGTGACAGATGTCTTCCCTCCTGACAGCACGAAGTATGGCTTCTATGCTCGAACTGATGCCAGGCAGGGGTGTGCTGCTGGTAGCCCCGTGGTTTAAGGTCCCATACCCATGTAAGTATTCTGGTGGCCAAGAGTGGTCAGGAGCCCACAAGGGTCCAGCCTAGAGGAGTTGGAAGTTGGCAGAAAGCTCTGCAACACCAAAGGCCTTCTTTGTTGCAGAGCATGCCCTGAAAGTCATACCATTCTGGCCTTCAGAGGATCAGATAGCAGAGAAGGGAGGCAGGAGGCTCTGTTTCCAGAGGACTGTAGAGACTAACCAGCCTCTCTTCTCAGTTGTACCAGTTGATTATTTGATTCCATTAGGACAAAATCCCAGGCTCAAGGAACCTCTTGCCAGATTTGAGCTCTAACGGCCAGGATTTGAGGTCAGCTGCTTAGAAAGGCAAGTATAGAGCTGTACAGTACCCAAACCACCAAAATGAACAGACTTGAGTAGGAGGGGCCTGAAGATTAGTAGCCTGCTCAAGCCTGGTGGAATTTGTATAATCTTTCAATAGGTAGCCATAATCTTTTTTTTTTAATTCAGTCACACCTGTCAGGTAAACTAATATTCACAAACAGACAGTGGATCTTAAGTTATAATTTCATTGTTGGGTAACTCTTGGCCAGGTGGCAAGGGTGTTTGAGCCCCAGCTGTGAGGTATCACTTGGATTCATGTATAGCATTTTCTGGACCCCAGTCCCAGAAGTGTTCTGTGTGAACCCAGTGATTATTACATGCTTGTTGTAATGTGAAGACTCTGTTCCCAGCATTTAAGGTTTTTATTAGAATAAAGCCTGAGCTTAGTCAGATTGTGCCAGTTTACACCCCTGTCTAATTGTCACATTTTCGTATTTTCTGACAATGAGGAAAAGCCAAAAATATTAAGATTCTGTCAAAGATAAATGTTCTAAGCATGTTAAATGATAGTGATTTTGGCAGTTGTTCCTCCTGGTCTTAACACATTTATAAACACTGTAAAAGTTTAGTCTTTCTAAAGCATTCTGAATCTCATCAGATTATATGGTATAAGTATGTATTTATGTATGCCTGTCCCCTCCATCCAAGGTTCATAAACATACATGTAATCTGAGATAAAATGAGATCAAAAGTCAGTTAATGAGGGAGTCAGGAGAAGGCATGGGAGGGCAGGTAAGAGGAAGCCCCCACAGCACATATGGGTGGTCCTCTCTGCCTGTACATGTGGCTCCCAAGATGAGCACAAATATTAACAGAAACACAGAGCGGGCTGCACAGGAGAAGCAGCCATGCGTGTGTTGAGAGATGAGCCTTTGCTCAGGGATCAGGGGCCCGTGCACAGGGAGGCGTAACTAAGTGGGCAGGTCCTTAACATGATTGCAGAGGGTGCTATCTGGTTTCTTTTCACAGCAGCCCTTGAGTGCTGCCAGCCCCTCTGTTGCCAGAGCTTCCCTAGATAAAGAGCTGTTCCCTGAGCCAGAAGGGTGTAGTCTTACATACTTCCTAATCCAGAGATAAGTTTTCATGTATCTTAATCCAGAGACAAGTTTTTCTGTATCTAGACCAGTAGTTCTTAGTCTTTAGTATGCTAGGAATTACTTGAACTGGTTGTTAAAATACAGATTTCTTGTCCAAAATGTCAAAAGTGTCAGCCTGAGAAACCCTGCTATCAAGTAACAAACTAAAAGTTCTAGATAAAAAGAAAGATGAAATAACAGATTTAAATAGAAGGCTGGAAGCCAACAGGTTTAAATTTTAAATAAATAATCTGAAGGAAAAGCAGTCAAAAATTAAGATTATAAATTTTAAATGTTGAAGTAAATGGGATAAAGATTTAAAAAATCTTGCTGAGGATTTCAGGCAAAGTGTGGGAGATAAGAAAGCAATTAAAGTAAAAAGTCTGAGAAAATAAAAGGCAATTTCTGATAAATAATAAATGGCAAAATAAAATAAGACTCCCACCCCAAAATCTAGATACATAAATGAAACCATATCGCTGCCTCAGTAAAGATAACTGTATCAGAGGTTATTTAGAAAACACAAAGTGTTGCTTGATAAATCATCTGCATGCGAAGAATCTATTCCAAACCAATCCAGGGACAAGATGTTGACCAAACCAGTTGCTGGTGGGTCTGCACCTTGAACCTCTGAATACAGACTGCCTCAACATCCCCTGGTCAGCTCCCATGGGGTAAAGTGAACTCCAGGAAGGAAAAGTTCTGTCCATACACACACCCAAGGGATATTCTGTACATCTTGCTTTATGTGTTATCTTTCTCCTCCCAAACTTGAGGTTGCTCCCATGACCCAGTAGACAGAGGCCCAGGCCCTCCAGGGTGTTGGTCAAGGCCTTCCAAACCCACCTGCCCCAGGCCTCCTCTGGTGAGCAGCAGCCTGTTTCTCCCCGGCTCTGTCCAGCCATGGATTGCCCATCCAGAACGCCTTCTCCACTCTGTGTGCTGCTTTCCAGACTCTTCTTCAACAGGGACTGTGGCACTTCCTGACTTGCTAACTAGTACTGATAGAGACATTCAGCCATTGCACTGTTTGAAATCTTTAGTGTTCTGATCCCTCAATATATTGTTGGCCTCTGCACAAGACGTTTTACATATTTCTCTTCATGTACTTTCTACTTAGCGGCTCTGTAATAACTAATGGTTCAGGGAAAGAAAGTCTAGGTACTTTACAAAGAAGTCTATTCATTTTAACAGTGAAAGTTCCTCATGCTGTTTTTATTAAATAAGATCAATGGTTTTCAATGTCCAAATAGATACACTTTTAAATCTGGATACTCAAAATGAATCTACCTGGGGTCTTTGCTTTGCTTTCTTAAAGGGAACTTTTTAATTTTCTGTAACATGGTGTACTTTTTTAAAAAGTGCTGTATTATACTAGAAGAGTGACTACACTTTGTGCCATGCTCTACTGTTGTAATTTAAATTTGCATGATGACTTTTCACTGCTTTTTCATTTGATGCCTCCCTCTAGACAGGAGCACTGTTTTATACCATGCTTTGCACAGCAAGACTAAACATTCTCTGCATACAAATACCCATCCCAACATAGCAGGCTGTGTTAAATTCTAATTTAGCAGACAGTGAGTGTGGCTTTGAAGCAAGAAAGAGGAGCACCCACCTCTTCCAGTCAAACAATTTCTTCTTTTAAATAAAGCAGACCAATCCTGATTATGACTGTTTTCATTCAACTCAGGAACTATTCCCAGGCATTTTGCACTGATGACTTATGTGTAAAAATAGTTACCATGAGCTTTAAAAATCTGAATGGCTCTTGTAGAGTCCTGACATACTGAATGATTCAGTATCCTGATAACTTTTGCCTGCCCCTTTAAGACAGTTTATGAGGCTTTCATGCTTGTTTGTCTTCCTTAGTTCAGTGGGGACTGCCCACCGTCTCTGCAGCTGGTGTCATCGGCATGCTCAGTGCGGTTGTTGCCAGTATTATTGAGTCTATCGGGGACTACTATGCCTGTGCAAGGTTGTCCTGTGCCCCATCACCTCCCATCCATGCAATAAACAGGTGGGTTCCTGAGAAAATGAACTCTTCACTGGGCCCAGTGCCTCATACTTTGCTCTTTGGTTTGGACAGTCAAGAGTTTCAACATGAAGTAGCCAAGCATCAGGGCTGTTTATCTGCTGTTGGTTTCAAATAAGTAACTGCCTGTTTTGCTCTCATTTTCCACATCCAAATAATATAGAGCAGAATTCCCAGCCTTCTTTCTCAAGGTGATAATCATATAAGACATTCTCTGTGAGATCTCTCCAGACCTTAAACTCACCAAAATAAGTGCCAGACACTGCCATTGTTCTTTGCTTGGTTTGGGGTCATGGATGTGATTGTCCCCTTTGATTTCTTGTTTTCCCTACTGTTCATTTCACAGTTACAATTCATATAGAGAGAGACAAGAGCAGGAATATATGAAGTCTGTAGAATCTAGAGGTTTATGAGCTGTGAAGTTTATATTCTCAGTAGATATAGTCTTTGGTTTCTCAGTAGATATAGTCTTTGGTTTCTCAGTGCTGGGGTTAAATTGGGCCCTATAGAAGCTGTGAAGAAAATAAAGTAGCCCCGATCATCCTACCTTTCCCAGCCAGCTGCCACCCCTTCCAGAAGGAATTGTGTGTCATGAGAACGAAAGGGGCTGATATGTCTGCATCTTTTGCATTGCTTCTGTTGGTGTTTAGAGCCCTATTTTTTCCATTTTCTCTAATGGAGCTACTGCATATGAGTAAATTATTTATATATTGGTTCTTTTGAAAGTTCCAACATTTATAAAATTACAAAGCATTTTCTTTCTGATAAAACTGTATTAATAGGAAAGGAATCAAATCTATGGATGACCTATGTTGTCTTATATTTCTACAAATGATTATTTTCTGGGAAAAATATTTTAATTTGGAATAATTTTTTAAACACTTGTATCTAATGTGTGATTCAGAGATGTGCTTCTTAAAGTTGAATGAGCATGGAGAACCCTGTTAAAATGCACGTCTTCAGATCTGGGGTGTGGCCTGAGATTCTGCATTGCTAACCCCTCCTGGGGAGCATAGAGGCTACAGGTCTGTGGACCTTGCCTTTGGGTCATAACCATTTAGACTATTGCAGAGTGTTTCTCCCATTGAATTAATGTTTTTCTTTACTCCATTCCTTTATATTTTAGGGGATTTTCGTGGAGGGTCTCTCCTGTGTTCTCGATGGCATTTTTGGTACTGGGAATGGCTCTACTTCATCCAGTCCCAACATTGGAGTTTTGGGAATTACTAAGGTACAGACATTTTTATAATTAAATGGTTGGGCCTCTAAATGTTGATCCATTTTGTTGATTGGTCTGGCCACTGTGAGTTCCAAAGGATGGCCTCCAGTGCTGAGATTGTCTTCTTCCCTGTCTCTTTTGATTTATGGATGGAGTTTTGGAATGTGATAGAGGTCTCTTTCCCCTTGACTGGCCTGGGTAGGCAGGTATTCGGGTGCTATTCCTTCGTGCATTCTACAGTTTTTATTAAGCACTGACCCTTTGCCAGGCCACTATTCTAGGCACTTGGGATACATCAGTGAATGAAAAAGAAAAATATTTCCATCATTTATGGAGTTTACATTCTGTCAGAGGAAGACAAGCAATAAATAGTAAGCATAATAAGTATGACAAGAAATATGGGGCAAAATGGGGCCATCAGGGGGATAAGTTAGGGTGGTCAGGCTAAGCTTCATTGAGAAGGTAACCTTGAGCAAAGCCTGACAGAGCTGAGGGAGGGAACCGTGCAGGTACCTAGGGAAGGGGCATTCAGGCAGGGGAACTGCCAGTGCAAAGCCCTATCACAGAACCACCCTGGCATGCTGCAGATCAGCAAGGAGGCCAGTGGGACAGGAGCAGAGATGAGAGTAGGGGTCGTTGGGTAAGAGCAGATGAGGTTCTTGAGGTAACTGAGGTCCAGGTTATGTAGGCCTTAAAGGCTGCCAAAGGCCAAGTAGAAGTAGTCAGGGAGAGAGTCCCGCAGGGTGTGAGTCCATCTGGTTTTTTTGTTTGGTTGGTTGGTGTTTGTTTTTTGTTTTGTTTTGTTTTTTTTAAGAATTACTATGGCTGCTATGATGAAAGTAGACAACTGGGGTCTGGGAAGAGGGGTGGAAACAGGAGACCAGTTAGGAGATGGCACTAATTCTAGATTAGAAATTGCATTCTGTCTGTGTGCTTAGTTGCTCAGTCATGTCTGACTCTTTGCGACCCCCTTAGACTGCAGCCCAGCAGTCTCCTCTGTCCATGGGAATACTCTAGGCAAAAATACTGGAGTGGGTTGCCGTGCCCTCCTCCAGGGGATATTCTGAACCTAGGGATCAAACCCAGGCAGATTGTAGGCAGATTCTTTACTTGTCTGAGCCACCAGGGAAGCCCAAGAATACTGGAGAGGGTAGTCTGTCCCTTCTCCAGGGGATCTTCCCGACCCAGGAATCGAACCAGGGTCTCTTGCATTGCCGGCAGATTCTTTACCAGCTGAGCTACCAGGAAAGCCCCAGAAATTACTTTACTCATTACAAATAAATCAATTTACAGTAAAGAATTAATGCAGTTTGCAAACTGTAGCAGCATCATTCTTCTCTTTCAGATGAAATCTGTTGTGGAGTTAGTGAACAGAACAAGCCATAGCAAGTCACTCAGGTTGAAGTGGTACCTGGTCTGAAGTCCTCCCCACTTGTTTCTCCCCCTAACCCCACCCAAGCAAACATACCACAGTCTAGCTTCAGGAACAAGGAGGCTGCTTCTCAGCCTTTCAGATTTACTAGGAAATAAATTTTATATCCCAGTTGCTTTGGGCCAATTCTTGCTGTTTGCCCAGGGTGTTGAGGAATGCAGCCAGGCCCTGGCCATTGTAGTGCTGCGCAGCTAGACACGTTTAGAACTGGTTCACCATCATCCAAGGTGGACTGCACGAGTCAGAGGTCTCCCTCTCCTCAACTTTGTATCTTGAAAACTTGTGGGTGAGTTGGAGCATTCTAGAATCATTTGACCTCTTTAAAATTAGAAATCTTCCTCCAGCTCTTTGCACGATTCTATAACCAGGAAAAAGAAACCAGATACTTAGTTTGGTTGATTTTAACTGCAAATCCAGGTGAGAGGGAGTAGAGCATACATTATACAAGCCTGACTTGCTGGTTAGTTTTTCTGTAAATTGGTCAGGCCATCACAGAGCTCAACCTTAGGTGTGCCAGTGGCCATGCCTGCTGCCTGTCTCTCCTTGCGCATGACATGTGAGGGCTGCCTGATGGGCATTTCCTTCCAGGATGCCTGGGTCCCGTTGCTGCAGATACTGAGCACCACAGAGCTAAGGAGAGGGTCAAATGGGCACCAAATGGGGTGTAAGCCATTAACTCTCTAGCAAGTGTGCTGCCATGAACCTGTAGACCTATAACTAATCCAAAATAACATAATGGTAAAATTATTATAGATGGAGGGACTTTGGGGGAAACAGTTTAATAAGCCAGCTCTCTTTCTGCACTTCTTTAAAATACATCACAGATAATTTAACTAGAGTCACTATAGGGAGTAAATAGTACTGTCATCAAGGTACCTTCTAAGACATTACTGAGATGGTTTCAGGAATAATTACCTTTATTATAATTTAGATGGTGCTGGCTTATTCTGAAAAGGCACCCTGCCAGCATTTTTTAATTGAGCCAATTGATCTTCCTCTGAATTCCTTTGGAGCCACTTCCCTAGCAGAGGCCTTATTGATTTGAGGGGCAATATCGGCCCTGGAGTTAGCTCCATTACCCTGACTCACAAGGGGCTATAATTGAGCCATCTACACTGATGCCTTGGAGTTGGGAAGTAGGACTAGCACCAGAAGCTTCTCTGTGGCCTAAACCATGTGGCTAATGGAAGATCCCTGCTCAGGAAAAAGAAGCAGAAGTTTCAAGGCTGTATCCTGCCTTTTATCCAGCTGAAGGGCTTGGAACAGTTGCTCTTCTGATAAGAACTCATATGTGAAATCCAGCAGTTCTAGGTCTAGATCTGTGTTGTACAGTGTGGTAGTTAGTAGCCACATGTGGCTGGTGGATGCCAAAGGGAAGCACAGATACAGAACATTTCCATCATTGTGTGAAATTCTTTTAGACAGCATTAGTCTGGACCATTGTATCAGTCTTCCAGAACATATAGTAAGAGGGCAATCTATGGCTCTTTCTGAGGATCTGTCTCCATTTCCTGGCAACTCTATTATTTGCTATCCTTCATCCAGTTACGGCATTCCATGTACAGACATGGACATTCTGACTACTTGATTAGAGGTGAGGCTGCCTACCTTGCTGTGTGTTCTGAAGTTCTGCAGGTTGGATGGGTTGAATTCCATGTGCAGGACTGCTATGTTGAGAGTGTTCCACTGTCTATCACACAGAAAAATGCAGCATGATATGGTAGGGAGATGGTTGCTTTGGATTCAGCCCTGGCTCCATCATATTCTTCTAACATGACCATGGGCAAGTTCTCCTCTCTGAATTTCTGTGCCCTTGTCTATTAACAATAGCTTGCAAAATTTTGGAATTACTTCATGTAAAGCATTTAGCATGTGGTTAGATAAGCAAACTAGAGATATTGTTATACAATATTTAGACCTAAGTTTATTTCTAGGAAGAATAAATACCATCTTCTCAGCCATGCTATCTTTTTTGATGGTACCCAAAAGGAGAAAATTTCTCCTCAGCATACCACCCACCCTGTTGAACACTTTTGGAAAGTCAGAAATGCATTGTCAATTTTTCAGTGGCCCTGGATGCAGAGCTGCAATTCAAGGAGATCAGAAGGGAGCCTAGGAAGTGATTCTAGGGAGTGTGCAGTGAGAAAGATGTGAAGGCTTCACATAAGCACCAGGAGGGCAGGGATTTTAGGGCTGTGTCTCTGGTGTTTAGAATAGAAATGTATAACAGGCACTCGGTTAATGTTTGTTGAACAAAAGAGTGACTGACTTGCTGCTTTTTTTGGACAGCGTCTAAGGGAGATAAGCCCTCCATGCATGGTTTTCATACAAGATTTATCGTTTCAGGCATCCTTAGGGCCAGCCCAGTCCTCCCCACTGCACATCTAACAGGACTGACTCTGCTGGGAGATGGATCCCTCTGTCTGGTTGCTCCTTGTCTTACTCATCCCTCAAGACTGTCTCTAGGGAATCCTCCCCAACTTTTCAGAGTTTTTTCTTCCCACTGGACAACCCACAACCTAATAATTTCAGCAGTACCATTATTTGATCATAAGCTTATGACTTACTTACATTTGTATCCATCACCTCCCCCTCACTCTGAAGTGCTGGTCCTTGAAAATGTTTGCTGAAAATGCTTGCTTTTTGTAAATGAAAGTCTTCCTTATCATGTAATATAGCCAAGCGTAAGTCATTTTTGCTCCATTGCCAGTTTGCATGACCCTTTTTCCTGCATCCCTGCCCTTAGTGGTGGTATAATGGGATGCAGCTGTAAATTGGAATAATGGAAGCTAGGCTCAGCATCAGCTGTGACTGATTCTAGCTGGGTATCTTAGTAAAAGATTTGCTTCTTACTCTGAACTTGACCCTTGGGCTCATTGAGAAGCTCTTGGGTTGTCTAGCCCAGCATCATCCAGGAGAATGGTGCAGTAGTAGAAATGTTCTGTACTTGCACCATCCCCTGAGGGAGCCCCCCAGCCGCTTATTCCTGCTGAACACTTGAAATGTAGCTAGTACAACTGAGTCCGTTTTTACATTTCATTTCATTTTAATTATTTAAATAGCCGTTCCTATTCATTGTAACTCACACATAAAGCATTGTGGACACTATTCCATTTCTGGAAGCTCTTTTATTCAGTTTATGTCCTCAGGATGTTCTCTTGGGAGAAGCAGCACAGAGTAGAGACCAGTAGTGCAGGATTCTTGAGCCCAGTGCCAGCTCTGTCTCTTGCTACCTGGGTAACAGTGGACTGGATGGAAGCTTCTAGAAGGCAGAGACCAAAAACCAATAAAGTTGGGACCACATGGGAAATGCTGTGTGTGATGCTGCAGAAGTCCAGCGTTGGGAGAGTTGAGTCTTGGAATGAAAGAAGGCTTTGCAGAGCAGGTAGCTTTAGGGTAGTATCAGTACTTTGATATGTGTCTGAGAACTGGCCAGGAGGGGGATGAGTACCAGAAGACTTAGGCAGGGACCTGATCTCCTAAATCATATTAAAGAGGTTACTCCATTACAGTAGAGAGGACAGGTGGGCAGAAGAAAGGCAGAGGAAGCAAGTTCAGGTGGACCTAATGTTTGCCAGGTGTTGTTAAGACGTTTTACATGGAGCTTATTTAATCCTCAAAGCAGAAGCACACTGTTCATTGTTATGAAGATGAGGATCCTGTCACCCAGAGAGGCTAATGCCCGTCATGTGGTTAGAGATGGAGCAGAGATAGGAGTCGGGCCTCTCGGCTCTAGAATCCTGCACACGATGGTCTCTAGGCTGTGCCACCTCTCATGGTTAATATGCCGGGAGGAGAAGTTCTAGAACTGTTTTGTCTTATCTGCCAGAACCCAGAAGAGAAGCAGGGACCAAGTGTACTTTTCGCATTTTGGATTTGAGACACTACAAGATCATCCTGGCTAGTGGCTGTGGGCATTAAGAAACCCAAGACCACAGCTCAGGAGTGAGTGCAGAGTGAGGTGACATTGCCCAGGGCTCAGAGACCCATAGGTCAAGCCCTGGGGTCCCCATAGTCAAATGAAGCAGAGGAGTCAGCTTCCAGCAGGAACCAGATGGGATGGGAAGAAGGAAAGGTGGTGAGAATTTTTTACCCTGGGTGTGTTTTTAATAGTTATGTATTGATATCAATCCTCATTGTAAAGTTAGACCCTCTTAACTAAAAGTTTTAAGAGTAATGTAGACTTTGTCTGTGGGTTTTGGTCACATTTGCCTGCTGGGACCTGAGTAGTTCTGCGTGCTCTTGGAGGACCTCAAGGTGAATGCCTGTCTCTGCCCTCTGTGTGTCCTGCAGGTTGGCAGTCGTCGGGTGATACAGTACGGCGCAGCCCTCATGCTCGCGTTGGGCATGATCGGAAAATTCAGTGCCCTCTTCGCCTCCCTTCCAGATCCTGTGCTTGGTGCCCTCTTCTGTACTCTCTTTGGTAAAATTCCATTTCTTTGTTAGTTGGCTTTCTTCTCAAGCTCCTTTTCTTTGTTCACATTGCTAAGGAATTCCTTCAGTGAGACTGAAGGTAATAATAAATTTCTATTTTAAAATACAAAAGGATATACCTTATAAACATAAATGCATATTACTTTCTGAGTTGAATTGATATTAAAGGTAGAATAACTGAGCTAAGAAAAATCAGATTAAATTTTAGTCACTAGTTGCCATTTTTTAAGGTTCTTATCATGCTTTATTGAAACCATGCTGTCTTGAATATCCTCTGCAGATATCTTTGGATATCACATATTTTAATGTGGTATAGAAGCTGTTTCTTTTCTTGTATCTGAATTATTCCATTACAAATTTAGTTGCAGATAAGACCTTCAGGAGCAATGTTCTTTTCTTTTCTCTTTCATTTGTCCATACTGTACAGCATGTGGGATCTTCCATCCAAGTACTAACCAGGCCCAATCCTGCTTGGTTTCTGAGATCAGATGAAATGGGACATGTTCAGAATGGTATGGCCATAGGCAACCGTGTGGGATCTTAGTTCCCAGTTCTCTGACCAGGAATCGAACCCATGCTGCATTGTAAGCACAGTCTTAACTACTGGACCACCAAGGAAGTCCCTAGTTGCCATTTCTAATTGATTTAAGCTCAGCTATCTTCTCCCTGTGGGCCATTTGAAACTGTCAGTTTTTACAGAAGGGAGTCAATTTGATCTCTGTGCCATTCACGTTAGTAATCAGGGACCTGATATTCAAGCCCATATCCTAATGTAATTGAACTGTTTGAGTTGAGTTTTTAAGGGGAACCATTGTCTTTTAGTTTTCTGCCTGGTCTAAAGAAAGTGTAATGTTTATGCCTCTGAATAAACCCAGGTAGTGCCTGAATCAAGTGGTCACATTCTGGTTCCATCCTGACACTACACAGGTCTCCCAACTTGTTTCTGATGGGACAGAGAAAGGCCATTGTAGGGAGTCTGCCCTGGACAGCGTACTTGTCATCCATGCCATAGGTGAGCTAATGGATCTTGTGGTCTGATGTTTTCTCTCTAGGAATGATCACAGCTGTTGGACTCTCTAACTTGCAGTTCATTGATTTAAATTCTTCCCCGGAACCTCTTTGTGCTTGGATTTTCAATCTTCTTTGGGCTCGTCCTTCCAAGTTACCTCAGACAGAACCCTCTTGTCACAGGTAGGAGAAACAGGCCTTGAATCTTGTGGCAAAACTGGAACCACAACCACCAGTTCATGGAACTTCAGGAATCATTTCAATGAATGTTCATCTGTATATTTCATTGCAGTCCCACTTGGCCGAAGTTTAACTTGAATCCCTTTGCACTCCCCACTTGAGCTGGCAAATGCATATAACTGATATGCATGGCACAGTCTCCCTCCTTCCTTTTTTCTTTCTTCCTCTCCCTGCTTCCATCTGTTCATTTTTTTTTAAGCCAAACAAATCAGCACCCTACCCTTTGGGAGAATGCCTCTGTAAAACATTTTGATTTTTCAGACTAAGGCTATATTAAAATTTAGAATTTCTTGAAACTCAACTTCATATACTTTGCCATACATGTTTTTCTGTTGGGATTACAACTATTTTGAGTTCAAGATCAACCTTCTTAAAAACATTTTTATTGGAATATAGTTGCTTTACAAATTGTACAGCAAAGTGAATCATTATACAAATATACATACCCACCTCTTGTGGATTTCCTTCCCATTTAGGTCACCACAGAGCACTGAGTAGAATCCTTTGTGCTATACAGTAGGTGCTCATTAGTTACCTATTTTATATATAGTAGTGTGTGTATGTTTAATTTCTTTTTAAAAAGTTCTTTGTGATGTGGACTATTTTTAAAGTCTTTATTGAACTTGGTGACAACATTACTTCTGTTTTATGTTTTGACTTTTTGGCCACAAAGCATGTCGTATCTTATTAGCTCCTTGACCAGAGTTCAAACCTGCAACCCCTGGACCACCAGGAAGTCCCTAATTCCTTTTTATGTTAATACTCATGTCATAAAGAATGAACGAAGGAAGGACATCTTAAGAAACAACTTTTGCTGCTGACATTTTATGCAGAATTGGGGATTATTTTATATATGTGTGTGTGTGTATTTTTTTTTAGCTGATGTTTACATAACATAAAATTAATCATGTTAAAGTGAACAGTTCAGTGGAATTTTAGTACATTTACAATGTTGTATAATTTAATCCCCACCTCTCTCTGGCTTCCAAAACATTCTCATCAGCCCAAAATAAAATTTCATACTCGTTAAATAGTTAACCCCCATCATTTCCCTTCCTCTCAGCTCCTGGCAGCCACCAGTCTGCTTTCTATTTCTATGAATTTACCTATTCTGGATGTTTCGTAAATGGAATCCTACATTATGTGACTTTTTATGTCTGGCTTCTTTCACTTGTCAGAATGTTTTCAAGATTTATCCATATATAAGTATTTCATTTCTTTTTATGGCTAGATAATATTCCATTGTATGTGTATACCATAAGCTGTTTTTCCATTTTTCCACTGATGCACATTTGAGTTGTTTCTACTTTTTGACTAGTGTAAATAGTACTGTCATGGACATTGACGTGCAAGTACAGGCAGTTCTCTCTCATGGTAGTTATGTTCTATAAAATCCCCAAGAATATATTCCTATCAAATCCTGGACCATTGCTCTTGGGAGAACACAGTCAATAGCACTAGATCTCATGCCTGAATGACATTCATCTCACATATTTTCTCCATTAAGCACATCATGGCCATCTTGCAGTGGGGCTGTTTTAAATAGTGAGGTTACTAATGAAGAAGCACAAAAATGCAAAAAAAAGTGTTATTATACAGACTGCTAAAAGAATATTGTTTACAGTCTGAGAGCTAAAACCAGAAGTCAGAGCATTACCTTGTTTAACCTCAGCTGGGAACATGTGTGTCAGGTGACTCAAAATTTTCACTGCTTTGTACATGTCCGTGAATGACTAAAAGCACCACAGGTATTCATTTTGGGTTACAAATAAATTTTAGTGTGTAGGCAATTCACAAATAACAGAATCTGCCTGGTAATGAGGACTATTTGAGTACTTGTTTTTAATTCTTTTGAGTATATGCCTAGGAATAGAATTGTTGGGCCATTCTGTTTAACTTTTGAGGAATACCTGTTTTCCATAGCAGGTGAGCTATGGAACATTGTTCACAACATTCCCATCAGGTATGTTGAAAACACTGATTTCTCTTTGTCCACATTCTCACCAAGCAGGTTATTTTTCTGTTGGAGATCATTATATTTTTAAATATAAAAAGTGTGTGAATTTCTGTTGTAATGTATCTCATTCATATAATGACATCTTTAGAAATAAATTTGCTCTAAATTAAAAGCAGCTAAGCGCTAATTAGTAACCCAGAATTCTGAAGCCCTTCATTTGGTTGATGATCTCACAAATATTTTTGTCATCTTGTTATTCACTTTGTAAGTTTTTCAACCTTACAGTAGCCATCTTTTATATTGATTTTTTTTTTAAATCTGCAAGCAACACTCCCCCGCACCCCTGAAGGCCTCATAGTTTATTACACAGTGAACTCCACTCTGTTAGATTTGGGGTGGGGACCGTGCTGGCCCTCAGCTGTGGTACACAGGATCTTTCATTGAGCACTGTGCAGGCTCTCTAGTTGTGGTACACAGGCTTAGTTGCTCTGAGGCATGTGGGGTCTTGGTTCCCTAACCAGGGACCAAACCCTCGTCCCCTGCATTGGAATTCTTAACCACTGGACCACCAAGGAAGTCCCCTCTGTTAGATTTACTTTCTGTGAATCATTGTTAGAAATTTTCCTCATGGAGATAACTTGATTATTGTTGAAGTTTAAATAATTCATTTACTATTATTGTCATAGTAGTTTAAGGCATTACTGGCAAAAATTTATACATGCACAATAGAAATTTACACTTTCATGCACTGCATTGACTGGCAATTAGGGTCCACCCCAGTGTTCCTTTCTAAGTCAACGACAAGTCTATTCTGTCTGTGACGTGTTGCTATGTTGTTTTTAGGGATAACAGGAATCGATCAAGTGTTGAATGTTCTTCTCACAACTGCTATGTTTGTAGGAGGCTGTGTGGCTTTTATTTTGGATAACACCATCCCAGGTATGTGGCATATATCAAACATGCTTATTACATATGTGGCCTACTTTTTTGCCAAATAAATATGGGAAGCAGGAAGCATGAATCAGTTCAAAGCCATCACTGATTAAACTTTTCTAAAGTGGTTAAGATGATACCTTGAGCCACCTTTCATGAATCACTTTAGTTTTTTTCATTCTTGCTGAATTACTTCTAAGAGAAAACAGGTGAATTCTTTGTATATGTTGATATGGCAGCAGGATGCCTTAAGCATGCTCCAGCTGCCTGCCCTCCTGCTCAGCCTTGCCTGGAGCCCTGCAGTTTGGCTTTCATTGACCTGTTCACATACTTCTGAGCCAGCTGCTACCAGCAGACAGCACTCCTCCTCCTTCCATGCCAAGTGCTGGGTGACAGACTTAAGATGCGATGTGGGGCCTGCCTTGTGGCTTCCTAGAGAAGGCTACTTTATATTGTAAAATGCCACCATGGACATACTGGTGGATTCATCCTGTCAAGGAAGGGTGATGTTTATTTTTGAGCTTAAAGGTTCTGTTGAGATTTTGCCCTTAATCTACCTCCAAAAGCCTCAATCAAGAAGAGGTCACTGGGGAAATGAGAGATGAACACATTAGGCAGAAGGAATCACACACATGCATAGGTGGAAGGTGTTAGATTTGTGGGAGGTCAGTAATATCCTCTTTCTTTCCTAAGTCAGCACTTAATAGAGAGAGAGACAAAGGAGTCAGGCAGATGGAAATGGTCAGTTTCATTACTGAAATGCCCATGGCAGGGCATAGCTTATATGTGTGAAAACAGTGAAAGTTTTTAAGCCCTGCACCATAGGATAGACCTCATCACCCAGGCTCAGGCAGAGAAATATACTGTTAGGACTCCCATGGAGCTAAAGCAGGTACCAGTGCTATCTGCACTGTAAAGACTTTGAAAAGGAATCCAGGAGTGCTGAACCATGAAGATCCAGATTTTTCTTGCTGACTCATCTGTCAGGGTGCAGAATTGCCAGGAGTGTTACACCAGTGGAAGTTCATCCTCATAGGACCACAGGTGGGGAATTTGTGACAAATGCACCCCACCCCCAGTAAAATGGAGCAAAGCAATACAAAAAGTGGTATGTCTAGATAATGAAAGCTGAGTGTCAAAGAACTGATGCTTTTGAACTGTGGTATTGGAGAAGACTCTTGAGAGTCCCTTGGACTGCAAGGAGATCCAACCAGTCCATCCTAAAGGAAATCAGTCCTGAATGTTCATTGGATGGACTGATACTGAAGCTGAAACTCCAATACTTTGGCCACCTGATGTGAAGAACTGACTCATTTGAAAAGACCTTGATGCTGGGAAAGATTGAAGGTGGGAGAAGGGGATGACAGAGGATAAGATGGTATCACCGACTCAATGGACATGAGTTTGAGTCATCTCCAAGAGTTGGTGATGGACAGGGAGGCCTGGCATGCTGCAGTCCATGGGGTTTCAAAGAGTTGGACACCACTGAGCAACTGAACTGAACCGATGTCTAGATGAGGGGGATGGTGGGTGTGCAGTGACTGAGTAGTCAAGTCATTGTGAGATATAGTAAGAATTCTGATCCTATTTTGCAAGGTCAAATCTGTGTTTTAGAAATATTTGTTTTGAGTGGCTAGTGATTCTTAGATTTCTGGCTTGAGCATCAACTACTTCCTCAAATGCTCTTTTCTGTCATCCTATTCCATTCAATCTACGGGACAACAGGAGCAGAGAATCTCAATTCTTGGTAGAACTGTTTAACTAAACATGCCATTGTTCTTTTTTTTTTTTTTTTTTTTTTTTTTTGCTATGTGTGTTCCACAGGTACTCCAGAGGAAAGAGGAATCAGAAAATGGAAGAAGGGCGTGGGCAAAGGGAGCAAGTCTCTCGATGGCATGGAATCCTATGATTTGCCATTTGGCATGAACATTATTAAAAATACAGATGTTTCAGCTACTTACCCATCAGCCCAACCTTTGCAGGCTACACATGGAAAGGCCTCGGGAAGAGCGCCAGTAGCCGGAGTTCAGATGAAGACTCGCAGGCCACAGTATAGCCGTGGCGCATCCTGTGGCCTGGCCACAGTGAGGCATGAGCCTGTAGTTCCTTGCTGAGTAACAGGAAGTAACATATGTGTTTGTAGATCTGTATTTACATTCTCCACCCCAGAGCTAAGACAGATTACAGGTAGCTTTTCTTGTGGGTTGTGATCATGTCTAATACGATGTCTCATCTATCTTTTGTTAAAGCCCTTGAGAACATCTGTTGATGGTCATGGTCACTGAATTTGAAGTTCCTGCTCTCCTGGGGGAGTGGATGCTTGAAGTCTACAGTGACTCCTTGTTTTCAGTCCCCGTATAACACCCTGTGCTAGCTTACTTACAGGCCACCTCCAGGGTTTAGGGGCTTTCTGTCCTTGAAAGCACCAGGACCTGCACCTACAGAGACCTCCTCTGGTCAGGGGGTACCAATATCCTTGCATTGTCACAATTGACTGGTCAAGTGTGATTTTATGATGATTTTATGCCTGATGCTGTGTGTAGTAGGTGGCTGCTGGCCAGTTGAAAACAGTGAGATGCTTTACACTGTGCCCAATTCTGTGCATGGGTAAAGTCTGTACAGATAGAATGGAAATTGGGGGATTGGACAGGAAGGGAAAGTACCTTGAAATCAGTATCTGATTCTCAATTACACTTTCTTGGTGCCACCCTGGCCCAAGCTAGGCCAACCCATCTCTTTATTGGTCTCCTTTTTACTAGTAGCTGAGACACTCTATTTGGTATTTATCACTCCTGGCTGGTGTGACGGGTATAGAGTGCCACACAAAGGCACCAAGCAGATGTTTATGAGGATCTTGGCTCTGCTGACATGTGGATGTCAGTTATTGTTGTGTGTATTTGTAATTACAAGATTTTATTCCTATTTAATGTTACTGATTATGGATTTTTAAATCAGTGTTTTCCCATGTGACCCTCTTACCTTACATCCCTTGTCCCTTATCTCCTATCCCCCATTAAGAAAGGAACCAGCATTTGTTAAAGCTGTGGACACCAACAGGGAAGTTTGTTGTCATGGCTCTAGAAGGCCAGTAACCATTATTGTGGTTGTGTTTTGTATTGCTTGATACCATGAAAGTGTAAATACATAATGCTTAATCTGTTTATCAAACTGACTGCTGGACCAGAGCCCAGAAACCATGAGTTAAGTTATACATTGATTTGTTTTCTGAAGAAGGGAAGCCAGGGGCAGGTGACAAAACAGCTGCCGTATTGAATGGTTCCGCATCCTTGTAAATTAATCACTGCAGTTAAGTTGCCGTTCACATCTGGCAGTTAAGGCTTAAGGAGACTTTCTGTGGGTTGTCATGTTGAATATCCGCTGGATTTTTATTTTCCAGAGGGGAAGACTAGATCCCCTGACCAAATGCTTCCTTTCTTGTTGAAGGGATAAGAAAAGCAGCTAGCAGTCACCCTCTGTTAAATTCTTATTAATAACATTATTTCTAACAAAAGTGACTTATTGAATTTGGTTTGAAATTTTCAATCAAAGGAAAAGCCTGAGTGACCTTGTTTCATGAGATAGTGCTTCTTAAGTGTTTATTTACCTGCTTGTTTACAGGCAGTGGGCACATGGCTCTTGGCAGCCTTGAATCCACATGGTGAATTTCTGGCCCCCACAACTGGCCTCCTTGACTCATGTAAAGTTTGGGGCTTTAAGGCCTATTCTGGCAAGAACACTCCAGAGCTACTGCATTATTTTGCCAAAACCTTATTGCAAATTAAGTAAAGAAAGACTCTAAATCTAAATTTGTATGGGGTTTTTTTTTGGGGGAGCATATTTACAAGCACACTGGTTAATGATTTTCATCCTTTTGACTTGGTAAGCCCTGAAGACTGACAGCCCTAGTTGTCACCTTAATTGCCTAGTTTATTCTGTTTGTATTTTGCTTAGCATCTCCAATTTCTCTCCTCTGAACAATGGGGAAAACTGTTAAACATCCCAGAGGTTTGCAGTATTCTTGGTCTCTAGATGAGCAGAATGACCAAATACCCAAATGAAAGCCTCTGAACCATTGGTAATTCAGGAACAAGTTCCCTTTAGCTTAACTTGACCCAGGCATCTTCTCTCCCAATGGGTAACACTCAGGACATGTGCAAGTTTTCAAAATGTGCAAAGAAGCCCTGTGCCCACACTTCCTATGGAAAAAGAGGGTTTTCCCCCTTCTCGTTCCATTGGGGCCAACGTAGATTCTCTGTCCATGGTGGAGGAAGGCACAGGAGGTTAGGAAGTGTCCTCTTGCTTGCAGATACACTGAAGAATGAATCTGTAGCTGAAAAAAAAAAAAACAAACTATATTCATCTGCTTCTTGGTTTGAGCACATACCTGAAAAGGAGGTTTTGGGGGATACTGTGCCTGTGCACCTGCTATGTGCATTATTGGGGCCATACACCCTGTGCTTTGGCCAGTTGAACGTTGTAGGATGATTTGAATGTGAATGTCCTTGGACAGAGCATTCATTCTCCAATTCCCACTTGAACACCTACCCCCCCCCATTTTCACATTTATATTGGTGACCATGATGTGAAAAGTAGAAACTTACAAATAGGACAAAAGACACTACAGTATCACTGGTGGGGGGCAAGGGAGAACCCACACTGGTTTTGATAAACTATCTAACATGGATCATAGAAAAATGGGAAATGGCTCCAGTCTTCGTAGGCAACTCTCATTCTCACTAGCGAATTTCACATAGATTTACTGATACAGAATCTTTCTTAAGAGGGCTTCAGTGTTAGAGTGTAATAAGTTTCTTGTGATTGATCAAGGCAAGGGTCCTGATGGTTTCCCGTTTTCATGGTAGCAAATTCATACACAGGATTTGCTTCCTACTGTAGAATACTGACTTTCATGATGATAACCTGGTTTATGCATGAATATTGCAGTATTTCCATATAATAAAATAATATTTCTACCCAGGATAATAGTCACAGTTTTCCAGGGAGGGAATGATAATTTTCATGACAATGTCATGTGATGATAGAATTTCTCCATTGATGAATCTCTAGTACGTGTTTATACTTTATTTGCCCACGCATATATTTTATGACCATGAGCTAAGTTGTTATTTCTTTAATTCATGTCCCTGCTGAAATATTAGTACTAGCAACTTAGACTTGAAGTTGACAACTATAATATTCCATAATAATTAATGCCACAAGAATGGTCAGGCCAGATAGGAGATGAATAAGGAACTGTGTCAGAAGCCTCATCCCAGAGCCTGTCTGGTGCACAGAAAGGCAGCATCCTGCATACTCACCCCCCACAGCTTGGGGTGGACACACAGCTGCAGGCAGCATGCCTGCCATGGCTGTTGCTGCCTCCTGGTTTGCTCACCCGGCTGTGCCCCCTGAATGCCCTGGCAGCCTGAGCTCTCACAGGGCCCACTTCTCCAGGGAGCCACCCCTTGGTCTTAGGGAAACACTTGAGGCCTCACATGTTCCTTGTATTGTGCTCTGTCCCCTTACAATTCTGACACAGAGAATAGGACCTCCTCTACCCTCCATTCCTCCTGCAGTCACAAGTGGAGTAGTGCAAGATGGTTGCCCATTTTTTGCCAGCATTCAGCTTCTGCCCTTGGACCCTGGAAGCATGTTAACGCTGAAGATCCCTTTTCAGCTCCCTCTCACACATTCCTGTCCTTTTAGGCTATTCTTGACCTCCTTGTCCTCACCCTACACTGGTGGCATCCAGCCTCCTTAGAATTACTCTGTGTGTTTCCTGGCACTTAGGACCCCAGTGGTGCCATCTTACCGACAGTCAAGTTAAACCCCTTTTTCATTCATAGCAACCTTTGTCATGTTAGTCAATTTCTGACTGTTCTTAAAACAGTAGGGATGCCTATATTTTCCTTAAGTTTTTGTGACTGACTTTGGCTATATACCTTTCTGGGATTTTGTTTGGTTTTTATTTTTATTTTGCATATTGAGGGTATTTGGGGTGGGGTTGTTTTTATGTCTAATTCTTTTATGGCGTTTTTAAAAAGAATTTTCATATTGTTTTTCTAACATACCTTCATTAAACGTTTAAGTATTTTAATATGTAATATTTGGACCAGATGTTGTGAATAATAGTAGAGATAAAGCTATTTTATTCTGTATTTTTAAAACTGTTCCGTACAAATAAAAGCTCTCCTGGACGCAATTCTGCTGTTCATGTACTTTGGCTGGTCTTTAAGAAACTCGTCATTAATTAAAAATCATCACCTAGGGGAGGGAAATCAACTAATAAAAATTTCAGTTCAACAGGTTCTGATACATTAAAAACTCAAAGGAGGATAGCAGTTGCTGAAGTATCATTGGCCCCCATGGCTAGAGAACCTTTGTCTCCTTGGGAGAATGTCTTAACGGGGAAAGGAGACCTTGGTTGGAGGATGCACTCATGCTGGGCTTTGGGGTGAAATTATGAGTCTCTTAGTAAGTTAGTGACATCTGGAGGCTGGAGACCTTTCAGGTATTGGTGACCAGAAAGACTGTCATGTCCACACGATGGAATCTAAGGTTCCCAGAGCAATCTTGGCCCCTTTAGGGTTGAGGCTGGTACAGGAATTGCTGAGGTGTGGGTGCCAGAAAAAGCTCAAAGCCAAGCTTGAGAGCTGCTCATTCAGTCAGAGGCATGGTTCCCAGCAGAATATGAAGACAAATCCAAAGGTGCTTTTGGGGAGTATTTCTTAATTTAGAGCAGACTTAGAGCTCCTCCACCCCAATCTTTTCTCCAACTGCCTTCAGTCTTTCCCAGCACATCGGGGTCTTTTCCAATGAGGCAGAAGGAGGAGAGGGTGGCAGAGGAAGAGATGGTTGGATGGCATCACTGATTCAATGGACATAAACTTGGGCAAACTCCAGGAGATGGTGAAAGACAGGGAGGCCTGGTGGTCTGTAATCCATGGGGTCTCAGAGTCAGACACAGTGACTGAACAACAACAGTAAATCTACATCTTATCCATCGTTTGTGTCTGGCCGTTTGAGCCATAGTGAACACCACAGCTACTTCCATAGGAATTCAACCTGCTGCTTCCAGTTCCTGATACCCTGACCTATGAGCCACTGCTAAGCATCCAGTTACAAGATGAACTGTTGCACCTTAACACCACTATATACGTGAGGAAAATACATGTGAGATATTTCATACCCATGTTCTCACCCCCAGTTGGGACAACAGCACATTACAGTATTAAAGCCCCACCCCCTACCCCATGGACCTCTCACCTGGTACACCCCTATTCCTCCCCAAGAGAGGCCCACTACCTGGATATTGGGTTTATCCTTTCCTTGCTTTTCTTCACAATTTTGCATATATATTTACATTTCTATACCACTTGCTGTTTTGCATGTTTTCGGACATTTAAAAGGTGTATGTGCTGTCACATTTTACTATTGTGAGATTATTTCATGTTGGTACATAAGCTTCCAGAGAGAATGAGCAAAAACGAAGCCCTGTAGAGCTAGGATCATCCCATGAATGCCAAATTTTCCATCAGCCCTGTTAGTGGAGTTACATTTTTCAGTTCAGTTCAGTCACTCAGTCATGTCTGACTGCAACCCCATGGACTGCACCATGCCAGGCTTCCTTGTCCATCACCAACCCCCGGAGCTTGCTCAAACTCATGTCCATCAAGTCAGTGATGTCATCCAACCATCTCATCCTCTGTCATCCCCTTCTGCCTTCAATCTTTTCCAGCATCAGGGTCTTTTCCAGTGAATCAGTTCTTTGCATTAGGTGGACAAATTATTGGAGTTTGAGCTTCAACATCAGTCCTTCCAAAGACTATTCAGGACTGATTTCCATTGGGATTAACTGGTTTTATCTCCTTGCAGTCCAAGGGACTCTCAAGAGTCTTTGCTAACACCATAGTTCAAAATCATTAATTCTTCGGCACTCAACTTTCTTTACAGTTCAACTCTCACATCCATACATGATTACTGGAAAAACCATAGCTTTTAGATGGAACTTTGTCAGCAAAGTAATGTCTCTGCTTTTTAATATGCTGTCTAAGTTGGTCATAGCTTTCCTTCCAAGGAGCAAGCGTCTTTTAATTTCATGGCTGCAGTCACCATCTGCAGTGATTTTGGAGCCCAAAAATATAAAGTCCTAACTGTTTTCCATTGTTTCCCCATCTTTTTGCCATGAAATGATGGGACTGGATGCTATAATCTTAGTTTTTTAAATGTTGAGTTTTAAACCAACTTTTTCACTCACTTTCATCAAGAGGCTCTTTAGTTCTCTTTCTGCCATAAGGGTGGTGTCATCTGTGTATCTGAGGTTATTGATATTTCTCCTGGCAGTCTTGGTACCAGCTTGTGCTTCATCCAGCCTGGCATTTCACATGATGTACATAAGTTAAATAAGCAAGCAGGGTGACAATATACAGCCCTGACCTACTCCTTTTCCAATTTGGAACCAGTCTGTAGTTCCATGTCTAACAGATTGTAACTGTTGCTTCTTGACCTATATACAAATTTCTCAGGGCAGGAAAGGTGGTCTGATATTCCCATCTCTTAAGAATTTTCCACAGTTTGTTGTGATCCACACAGTCAGAGGCTTTGGCGTAGTCAGTAAAGCAGAAGTATGTTTTTCTGGAACTCTTGCATTTTTGATGATCCAATGGATGTTGGCAATGTGATCTCCTTGGGTTTTTAAGGACTGGAAGATAAAAAACATTGAACTTGGAATTTTATGTCTAGCCACTCAAAAGCCCCCATTTAAATACTTTGGGTGAAGTACTTAAATAGAAGGGAGAACAAATCTAGGAAATACGTAGAAGATAACTGAAGGAAAGGTAAGCAGTAAGGATCTGGGTAAACTTGGTGTCTTGATTCTTTATGACTATGAGAAAACCATAGAGTGAGTGGCTCAGAAACAAAAACATTTCTTACAGTTTTGGAGACTAGAAATCATGGCATGGCAGATTCGGTATCTGGTGAGGTATCTTCTGTTTCTTGGCTCAGAAATAGACATCTTCTTACTGTGTCTTTACATGGTGGAAAGGGCAAAAGATCCAGCTCTTACGAGGGCACAGCTCCCATTCATGAGGGCTTCAGCCTCATGACCTAGGATCAGTTCAGTCGCTCAGTCATGTCCAACTCTTGTGACCCCGTAGACTGCAGCACGCCAGGCTTCCCTGTCCATTACCAGCTCCCAGAGCTTAATCAAACTCATGTCCATAGAGTTGGTAATGCCATCCAACCATCATTCTCTGTCATCCCCTTCTCCTCCTGACCTAACTACCCCCAAAAGCCCCACCTCTTAGTACCAACACACTGGAGATTAGGTTTCAATATATGAATTTGGGTGGATGCAATATAGCACTTGGTAGTTAAAATGTAGTGAAGGCCCCCCCAAAAAAAAAGATAAAGTAGCGAAGGCCAAAGGAAAGAAAAGATGCCAATAATATGCTCAAATTATACTTTCAGATCATATCAACTTGGTGATGGAAGGAGAGAGACTTACATAGATGAGAGAAACAAGCCCAGTGTACCAATAACAATAAATGGACTAAACTTGTCAATGAAAAAGTAGATTGTTAGACCAGGTAGCAGAATAAAATCCTGATCATACACTGTTTGCAACACGGAGTTCATCACTGTGGCTGTGATTGTTGAAGACTGCAACAACTTATGTCCAGAAGTTGATAAAGGTATTTGACAGTCATTTTTATATTGTGTTGAGTCCAGTACTAAAATATCTGGCCTGTAGTTTGCATGTCTTTAATTGTAGAAGTTTATTTTTTGGTGTATTTTACAAAAGTCTTAACCTATAATGGATTGGGAAAAACAAAAAAACTATCCATCACAGATGTGTCTAGAAGTACTATACAGACTGGTTTACATAAGTGTGTACAAAATTGAAAGTAAAAGCATGGATGAAAGAATCTCATGGGGCAAATACTAACCATCTATTACATTATGTGCAGATAAAATTAATCTTGAGACAAAAGTTGCTAAGGATAAGAGGTTCTGGGAGTTGGTGGTCCAGTGTTAGGACTAGAGCTTTCACTGCCATGGGCCTGGGTTCAATCCTGGCTGGGGAAATAAGATCCCACAAGCTGTGTGGTGCCACCAAAAAAAAGGATGGGAAAGTTCAGTTGACAGAGGAGTATTTAAACATATTCACCTAATCAGATAACCTCAAAATTTATGCAGTATAAATGGATGTAACTAGAGGAAGAAATTGATAAGTCCACCAGCCAGTGGGAGAGTCTAGTACTTCTGTTTTGATATGTCAGGCAGACAAAAACTAAGCAAAGTTAAGTGACCAAAGAGCATGTTTAGAATCAGAGTACACAATCAGAGAGTAGCCATTCCTCACAAGCACTCAGAGATGTTTCTAAAAGCGGTTTATGTTCTAGGCCCTAAAGCAAGCCTCAATTTTTTTTTTCTTTTCGAAAATAAATATCATAGGAAACATGTTCCTAACTATATATACAATTAGAAGTTACTAATAAAATAATTAAGAGTTTCTATGTATTTGGATATATAAAATACTGCTTGATAACTTGTTGGTAGAGAAGAAACCAATAATGGAAATGCTCTTTAGTGAAGCTTATTGCTTGTTTTCTCTGTTCATGCATTCTTCTGGAATTCTCATGTTGTACTCACACTGCATCTCCTTTGTCTCTCTTAAGTTTCATAGTTTCATTCATACTATACTATCCTTTCCCATTTTTCTAAGTTCTGGGACCATGTCCTGTAACAGTGATCTAAGTCACTGACAGGATTTTCTGGAATACTCAACCTACCTCTTACTTGTGTTTCTAGTGCAATTTTGGAATAATTTGTTTTTAGTAATTTTCAAACATACACAAAAGTAGAGAGAACTGCATAATAGCCCCTGATGTGCCCATCATCTGGCTTAACGGTATTAACTGCTAGCCACTCTAATTTTATGTCCATCCCTCAATTTCCTGTTCCCCATTGTTTTGATCAAGTCCTAGATGTTTTACTTCATCTATAAGCAACTCAGTAGTTAACCTCTAAAAGATATTTTTTAAAAACCAAACAATTATCTTAAAAATAAAGTGTTTAATAGGATACATTGTTAGTGTTCAAGTTTCCAGTTTTTTCATAAATATTAGAAACAGGAGCCACATCATGTCCTGGATGCCACACCTCATGTCCTGAATGTCCACACATTGCCATTGGTGTGGACTGATACACCTCTCTTGCTCTCACTTTTTTCCCTCTTTTTATTAAAAAAAAAAATATATATATATATATATATTTTTTTTTTTTTTTGCACTGGGTCTTTGGTTGCATTTATACTGCATAAATTTTGGTTGCGTAGGCTTTCTCTAGTTGCGGCAAGTGGGGGCTACTCCTTGTTGCAGTGCAGGGGCTTCTCATTGTGGTGGCTTTTCTTGTTTCAGAGCCCAGACTGTAGGAGTGGAGGCTTCAGTAGCTGCAGCATATGGACTCTAGAGCCAGGGCTCACTAATTGTGACACTGGCTTTGTTGTTCCAAAGTATATGGAATCTTCCTCAGCTGCAGATTGAACCCATGTCCCCTGCTTTGGTACATGGATTCTTAACCACTGTATCATCAGAGAAGTCCCTCCTTGAAGTTTACTTGTTGAGCAATATATTTGTCCTATAGTCTCCTACAAGAGGTGCTGAGTGCATCCCCCTCAAGCATATTCCTTTGCCCAGATGGTCAACACCGAAATCAGATTGATTATATTCTTTGCAGCCAAAGATAGAGAAGCTCTATACAGTCAGCAAAAACAAGACCGGGAGCTGACAGTGGCTCAGATTATGAACTCCTTATCGCCAAATTCAGACTTAAATTGAAGAAAATGGGGAAAACCACTGGACCATTCAGATACGACCTACATCAAATCCCTTATGACTATACACTGGAAGTGAGAAATAGATTTAAGGGACTAGATCTGATAGACAGAGTACCTGATGAACTATGGATGGAGGTTCAAGACATTGTACAGGAGACAGGGACCAAGACCATCCCCATGGAAAAGAAATGCAAAAAAACAAAATGGCTGTCTGAGGAAGCCTGACAAATAGCTGTGAAAAGAAGAGAAGCGAAAAGCAGAGGAGAAAAGGAAAGATACAAGCATCTGAATGCAGGGTTCAAAAGAATAGCAAGGAAAGATAAGAAAGCCTTCCTCAGTGATCAGTGCAAAGAAATAGAAGAAAACAACAGAATGGGAAAGACTAGAGATGTCTAAAAGAAAATTAGAGATAGCAAGGGAATGTTTCATGCAAACATGGGCTCGATAAAGGACAGAAATGGTATGGACCTAACAGAAACAGAAGATATTAAGGAGAGGTGGCAAGAATACACAGAAGAACTGTACAAAAGGATCTTCATGACCTGGTTAATCACGATGGTGTGATCACTCACTTAGAGCCAGACATCCTGGAATGTGAAGTCAAGTGGGCCTTAGAAAGCATCACTATAAACAAAGTTAGTGGAGGTGATGGAATTCCAGTTGAGCTATTTCAAATCTTGAAAGATGATGCTATGAAAGTGCTGCACTCAATATGCCAGCAAATTTGGAAAACTCAGCAGTGGCTACAGGACTGGAAAAGGTCAGTTTTCATTCCAATCCCAAAGAAAGGCAATGCCAAAGAATGCTCAAACTACCACACAGTTGCACTCATCTCACATGCTAGTAAAGAAATGCTCAAAATTCTCCAAGCCAGGCTTCAGCAATGCATGAACCATGAACTTCCAGATGTTCAAGCTGGTTTTAGAAAAGGCAGAGGAACCAGAGATCAAATTGCTAACATCAGCTGGATCATCGAAAAAGCAAGAGAGTTCCAGAAAAACATCTATTTCTGCTTTATTGACTATGCCAAAGCCTTTGACTGTGTGGATCACAATAAACTATGGAAAATTCTTCAAGAGATGGGAATACCAGATCACCTGACCTGCCTCTTGAGAAACCTATATGCAAGTCAGGAAGCAACAGTTAGAACTGGACATGGAACAACAGACTGGTTCCAAATAGGAAAAGGAGTACGTCAAGGCTGTATATTGTCACCTTGCTTATTTAACTTCTATGCAGAGTACATCATGAAAAACGCTGGGCTGGATGAAGGACAAGCTGGAATCAAGATTGCCGGGGGAAATCAATAACCTCAGATATGCAGATGACACCACCCTTATGGCAGAAAGTGTAGAGGAACTAAAAGCCTCTTGATGAAGGTGAAAGAGGAGAGTGAAAAAGTTGGCTTAAAGCTCAACATTCAGAAAAAAAAGATCACGGCATCTGGTCCCATCACTTCGTGGCAAATAGATGGGAAACAGTGTCAGACTTTATTTTGGGGGGCTCCAAAATCACTGCAGATGGTGATTGCAGCCATAAAATTAAAAGACTCTTACTCCTTGGAAGGCAAGTTATGACCAACCTAGATAGTATATTCAAAAGCAGAGACATTACTTTGCCAACAAAGGTCCATCTAGTCAAGGCTATGGTTTTTCCTGTGGTCATGTACGGATGTGAGAGTTGGACTGTGAAGAAAGCTAAGTGCTGAAGAGTTAATGCTTTTGAACTGTGGAGTTGGAGAAGACTCTTGAGAGTCCCTTGGACTGCAAGGAACTCCAACCAGCTCATCCTAAAGGAGATCAGTCCTGGGTGTTCACTGGAAGGACTGATGCTCAAGCTAAAACTCCAATACTTTGGCCACCTCATGCGAAGAGTTGACTCATTGGAAAAGACTCTGATGCTGGGAGGGACTGGAAGCAGGAGGAGAAGGGGACAACAGAGGATGAGATGGCTGGATGGCATCACCGACTTGATGGACATGAGTTTTGAGTGAACTCCCGGAGTTGGTGATGGACAGGGAGGCCTGGAGTGCTGTGATTTATGGGGTCGCAAAGAGTCGGACAGAACTGAGCGACTGAACTGAGCTGAAGGACTAATTTACAATCAACTGTGTGTGCTTCCATCAGGTAACCTGTGGTCTCTCGTTTCCTGATGTTAACAGCCAGGAAATCTCAGTTCCAAGATCCAGCAGTTTATTAGGGGGCATTGCCTTTTTAAATTTGGCTTTGTAATTGTACTACAAATTAAACCACTGTCTTCCATGATGCAATCTTTTCATAGATGCAGTAAACTCCAAGTCCCCTGAAAATGTATCTTAGCGACTTTGCATGAAAGTTTTCTCCCATGTCATATGATTGTTTCATTGGGCAATGTTTCTTCCAGTTCCTCAGAATAGACTCCTTTTTGTACATTGAATCTTTTCATGTATACTTGGTGATTTTTTTTTTTGTGACTATTCATACTAAAAGAAATTTGTGGCATTTTTTTTTTCAGCAATAGGATTTACTTTAGGATTTGGTTACTTTCCCCTAAAGTTGAAATTAAAATCCTATATGTGTTTTGAATTGGCCTCTTCTTGGATTTTCTTCAAAGTTTGGCTCCACCTGCATCCATTTACCAGATTCTTGTTTATTCAGCAATAGATATTCATTAGATATTCTCACAATTAAGTTTTGTTACAAATACATTCATATTTATGTAGATGTGTGCTTAAAGTAATGAAAATGTGCTCCAAAACCTTTGATCATCATCTTTGGGAAATGAGGTTACAGGTTACAATTATTCATTTGTTTTCTTTTTATTTTCCTCTATTTGAAGTACTAATTACTCATATAGATACATTTTCCAAAGAAGATGAAAATTGTTTTACAATTGTTTCTTACTGGAGTGTAATTCATGTACAATATTATATGTGACAGGTATACAATATAGTGAATCACAGTTTTTAAAGGATATACTCCATTTATAGTTATTATAAAATATTGCCTATATTCTCTGAATTATACAACATATCCTTATAGCTTAGTTTATAGCTAATAGTTTGTACCTCTTAAATCCCTACTCCTATTTTGCCCCTACCACCTTCCCTCTGTCTACCAGTAACTACTAGTTTGTTCTCTGTGAATCATATTTTTGTTATATTCACTAGTTTGTTGTAGTTTTCAGATTCCACATATAAATTATACAGTATTTGTCCTTCTGTCTGACTTATTTTGCTTACGATAATACTCTCCAAGTCTAACCATGTTGTTCCAAATGCCAAAATTTCATTCTTTTCTTTATGTATGAGCAGTGAAAAATATAGTTATATTCAGCAATATCTCAGTTTAAGAAATGGGAAAGTCCCTGTACTCCTCTAATGCTAATATAAAATGCTCAGTTCAATTCCTCAGTCGTGTCCAACTCTGCAACCCCATGGACTGCAGCACACTAGGCCTCCCTGTCCATCACCAACTCCCAGAGCTGACTCAAACTCATGTCCATTGAATCAGTGATACCATTCAACCATCTCATTCTCTGTTGTCCCCTTCTCCTCCCACCTTCAGTCTTTCCCAGCATCAGGGGTCTTTTCAAATGAGTAGTTCTTTGCATCAGGTGGCCAAAGTATTACAGTTTCAGCTTCAGCATCAGTCCTTCCAATGAACATTCAGGACTGATTTCCTTTAGGATGGATTGGATGGAGTTCCTTGCAGTCCAAGGGACTCTCAACGGTCTTCTCCAACACCACAGTTCAAAAGCACCAATTCTTTGTTGCTCAGCTTTCTTTATAGTCCAACTCTCACATCTATACATAACTACTGGAAAAACCATAGGTTTGACTAGATGGACCTTTGTTGGCAAAGTAATGTCTCTGCTTTTTAATATGCTGACTAGGTTGGTCATAACTTTTCTTCCAAGGAATAAGAGTCTTTTAATTTCATGGCTGCAGTCACCATCTGCAGTGATTTTGGAGCCCTAAAATATAAAGTCTCTTACTGTTTCCCCATCTATTTGCCATGAAGTGATGGGACCAGATGTCATGATCTTAGTTTTCTGAATGTTGAGTTTTAAACCAACTTTTTCACTCTCCTCCTTCACTTTAATCAAGAAGCTCTTTAGTTCTTCTTTGCTTTCTGCCTTAAGGGTGGTGTCATCTGCAGATCTGAGGTTATTGATATTTCTCCCGGCAATCTTGATTCCAGCTTGGGCTTGATCCAGCCCAGAGTTTCTCATGATTTACTCTACATATAGGTTAAATAAGCATGGTGACATTATACAGCCTTGATGTACTCCTTTCCTGATTTGGAACCAGTCTACTGTTCCATGTCCAGTTCTAACTGTTGGTTCCTGCCCTGCATACAGATTTTTCAAGAGGCAAGTCAGGTAGTTCAGTATTCCCATCTCTTTAAGAACTTTACACAGTTTGTTGTGATCCACACAGTCAAAGGCCTTGGCATATAAAATAGTACACTTCCTCCAATTATACTTGTCATTAAAATCAGTTCAGTTCAGTCGCTCAGTCGTGTCCAACTCTGCGATCCCATGAATCGCAGCACGCCAGGCCTCCCTGTCCATCACCATCTCCCGGTGTTCACTCAAACTCGCATCCATTGAGTCAGTGATGTCATCCAGCCATCTCATCCACTGTCATCCCCTTCTCCTCCTGCCCCCATCCCTCCCAGCATCAGAGTCTTTTCCAATGAGTCAACTCTTCGCATGAGGCATCCAAAGTTCTGGAGTTTCAGCTTCAGCATCACTCCTTCCAAAGAAATCCCAGGGCTGATCTCCTTCAGAATGGACTGGTTGGATCTCCTGGCAGTCCAAGGGACTCTCAAGAGTCTTCTCCAACACCACAGTTCAAAAGCATCAATTCTTCGATGCTCATCTTTCTTCACAGTCCAACTCTCACATCCATACATGACTACTAGAAAAACCATAGCCTTGACTAGATGGACCTTTGTTGGCAAAGTAATGTCTCTGCTTTTCAACATGCTATTTAGGTTGGTCATAACTTTTTTCCAAGGAGTAAGCATCTTTTAATTTCATGGCTGCAGTCACCATCTGCAGTGATTTTGGAGCCCAAAAAAGGCTTACAGCTCAACATTCAGAAAACGAAGATCATGGCATCTGATCCCATCACTTCATGGGAAATAGAAGGGGAAATAGTGGAAACAGTGGCATTAAAATAGTCGTAGTCAAATATATCTCAGTAAAATAATGAATGTGCTAAGGCTAATGCATGTATATTTACCACCTTTTGTCCTGCATAGGAAGGTATCACCTAATAAATGACATGGCTTGTTGGATGAAGTCTTCCCAGAACATTCTAATAGTCTTTTTTCATATTGTACTTGGGCTATATATCCAATATCTATTTCTCTGCATGTATTGTACAGACTAGATATTTGTTTTTATATATTTGTCTTATATCTAGTCAGATATGATTAAATTCTTTTCTTAATCACTTGAGTGTTTTTTAATTAGTCAGTTAGATTTTCTTTTTTTTCCTGACCGTACTGCAATTACTAGAGTTCCAAGGTGATACTGCATAAGGATAATGAAGTTGGGCATCCGCTGAAGTTGCTGATTTAGGTTAAGTGTTTGTTCTTAGAATATTTGTCACTGAATCTCGGTAAATTGTCTTTATTACATATTTAAACAGTTTAGAATTTTACTTAGCATTTTAATTAAGTGGCTGCTCACTTTTTTCAAATGGCTTTTCACCATTTAATTATTTATTATATGATCTCGGTCCTTTAATTTATTATAATGAATTAAATTGCCAGATTTGCTGATTTTGAACTGGCCTTGCATTCTTGAAATAGATCACGCATTGTCACAATGTCACACTCTAGGTACATGGATGAGTTCTATTTGCTAGCAATCTTTAAGAATTTTTACAACCATATTCACAAGGGCAATTGATTATAGTTTTTAGTTTTTGTATTTCAATATCAGAATTAAATATTCAGGTTATTGTGGCTTCATAAAAGAGATTCAGTTCAGTCACTAAGTCACATCCGACTCTGTGACCCCATGGACTACAGCACGCCAGGCTTTCCTGTCCATCACCAACTCCTGGAGCTTGCTCACACTCATGTCAGTGATGCCATCCAATCATCTCATCCTCTGTCGTTGATGTTGTTGATATTTCTCCAGACAATCTTGATTCCAGATGCCATCTAACCATCTCATCCTCTGTCATCCACTTCCTCCTCCTGCCTTTAATCTTGCCCAGCCTTAGGGTCTTTTCCAGTGAGTCAGCTCTTCACATCAGTGGCCAAAGTATTAGAGTTTCAGCTTCAGCATCAGTCCTTCCAATGAATATTCAAGACTGATTTCCTTTAGAATGGACTGGTTGGATCTCCTTGCAGTCCAAGGGACTCTAAAGAGCCTTCTCCAACACTACAGTTCAAAAGCATCAGTTCTTTGGTGCTCAGCTTTCTTTATAGTCTAACTCTCATGTCCATACATGACTACTAGAAAAACCATAGCTTAGTCTAGACAGACCTTTGTTGGCAAAGTAATGTTTCTGCTTTTTAATCTGCTGACTAGGTTGGTCATATCTTTTCTTCCAAGGAGCAAGCGTCTTTTATTTTTATGGCTTCAGTCACCTTCTGCAGTGATTTTGGAGCCTCCAAATATAAAGTCTCTCACTGTTTCCATTCTTTCCCCATTTGCCATGAAGTGATGGAATCAGATGCCATGATCTTAGCCTTTTGAATGTTGAGTTTTAAGCCAACTTTTACTCTCCTCTTTCACTTTCATCAAGAGGCTCTTTAGTTCTTCTTCATTTTCTACCACAAAGGTGGTCTCATCTGCATATCTGAAGTTATATATTTCTCCTGGCAATCTTGATTCCAGCTTGTGCTTCATCCAGTCTGGCATTTCACATGATGTACTCTGCATATGAGTTAAATAAACAAGGTGACAATATACCCTTCCTAATAAAAGAAATTATGAAGCTTTAAATCACTTATCCATGATCTAAAATAAATAACTTTAAAGATTTTCTTTCTTTAGATATAAATAAACATGGCCATGAGTCCATCTAGTTCTGATGCCTTCCCCTCCCACCCCAGTGGTAAGGCTTTAATTACTACTTTTATTATAATTATTATAATTTGTCTTTTATTATAATTAATTTGTCTATTCAAATTTCTTCTTTGGGGGTCAATTTTGCTAGAAAATCCTGTTTTCTCTTAACTTCAAATATATAGAATTGGGTAAATATTCTTTGATAATTTTTATTTTACACTTTTCTGTATCTCCTTCCTTCATTAATTAACTTTTTTAAATTAATTTCTTTTTCCTATTTTCTTTTGCTTTAAATTTTTGCTCTTTTCTAATTTTTAAAAACTGATCACTATATTCCTTTATCTTTCTAAGTTAATAACGAAATTTTAAGGCTACACAGTCTGTTTTCCTTTAGATACAGTTTTTTACTACTGTGTTTTGATATGAATTATTCTCTTTATTGATTTCTAGATAGTTTCTAATTGCCCTATTAATATCCTTGGATATCTAAAAATCTATTTCTTAATTTGAAGTAGTAAAATTTTGATTACTTAATTATTTACAGTTTTATTGAATTATGATTAGAAAATATAGTCAAATACATGATCAGTTTTTACAGATGATCCATGAATATATAATTTATTCTTTATTAAAAAGATTTAGGTATGTTGATTGTATTATATAGTTACTCTGTCACCTTCAGTTTACTTTTGTTAGGTCAAAATAAAAAGTTATGTTTAAATCTCTAACAATAATTTTATTTTTTTCTTAATATATATTTTACTGAAATATGTTCACCCACAATGTTTCAGGTACACAGCAAGGTGACTCAGTTACCTATACACATATATTAGTTTTGAAATTATTTTCATTGCAGCTTATTACAAGATATTGACTATAGTTCCCCTGTGCTATACAGTTAACATTTGTTGCTTGTTGCATATCAATTTTATTTTTAATTAGAAACCTAGCATTCCATTCATACTAAGTCAAACTAGTAGAATCAAAATGTCATAAATTTTTTAGTTTTAGGCAAAAGTTCACGTTTTCTAAAATATATGTATTTTACATATTATTTATATACATGTATGCAAAAGCTTTTCTACTGTGCTTGATAAAGTCTTGAGAAAGAACATTAAAGAAAAGATGGAAAATTGAAAAACATAAACTAAATGAAATAGAAGCACTGATAAATGAAACAGAAAAAAATGAAACAAACTAAATAAAAGTAAAAGAACCTCATATAATCCAGCTGTTTTTACACATTATTGCTCATTAGAAACATATCTGGAGCTCTGGAGAAACAAAAAGTGATAACTGGACATTTGTATTTTTCAAAAGAATTTCAAGGTAATTCTGATATGCAACTGGATTTTAAAAAGTAATTTGGCAATACAGAGTTTTATTATTATTTTTGTTGACCAGTCATGATACAATGGTATTAAGTGAGCAGTAGTTACATAATCACAATAGTGAAAGATGTCTATCAGTTTTCACAATCAGTAGCCAGACAAAAAATAAACGATAATTACAGTTGCAAGCCAGAATGGGAACATGATTAACTTAACAATATAAAATAATCACATACAATTTGGGGGGTCAAGCAGAGTGATGTGGTAAGTGGAAGTGCATACATGCACAAGTTTTCAGCCTATGTCTTTTGGTTGGTGCACTTTATTTACATTTAAGGTAATTATGTATGGTCCTATTACCATTTTCTTGTTTGGGGTTAATTTTCTGTTAGGTCTTTTCCTTCTCTTGTGCTTCCTGTCTAGAGAAGTTGTTTTAGCATTTTTGTAAAGCTGTTTGGGTGGTGCTGAATTCTCTTAACTTTTGCTTGTCTAGAAAGCTTTTGATTTCTCCACCATATCTGAATAAGAGTCTTACTGGGTAGAGTATTCTTGTTTATAGCTTCTTCCCTTTCATCACTTTAAATATATAGTGCCATTCCCTTCTGACTTGTAGAGTTTCTGTTGAGAAATCAGCTGATAGCCTGATGGGAGTTCCCTTGTATGTTATTTAGGATTTTTCCCTTGTTGCTTTTAATATTTTATCTTTGTCTTTAATTTTTGTCAGTTTGATTACCATTATCAAACTGACGTGTGCCTTCTTGGGTTCATCCTGCCTGGGACTCTCTGTGCTTCCTGGACTTGGGTTGACTATTTTCTTTCCATGTAAGGGAAGTTTTCAACTATTATCTGTTCAAATATTTTCTGAGGTCCTTTCTCTCTCTCTTCTCCTTGTGGGACACCTATGATGTGAATGTTGTGTCATCCCAGAGGTCTCTTAGGCTATCTACAGCTGTCTTCATTTCTTTTCATTCTTTATTCTGTATTCTGTTCTTGTTGTTGTTCAGAGGCTCAGCCATATCCAACTCTTTGTGACCCTATGTACTGCAGCATGCCAGGCTTCCCTGTCCTTCACTCTCTCCTGAAGTTTGCTCAAACTCATGTCCATTGAGTCAATGATGTCATCCAACTGTCTCATCCTCTGTCACCCCCTTCTCATTCTGCCCTCATTCTTTCCCAGCATCAGGGTCTTTTCCAGTGAGTCAGTTCTTCACACCAGGTGGCCAAGTATTGGAGATTCAGCATCAGTCCTTCCAATGAGAATTCAGGGTTGATTTCCTTTAGGATTGACTGGTTTTATCTCCGTGTGGTCCAAGAGGGTCTCCAGAGTCTTCTCCAGAATAAAAATTCAAAAGCATCAAATCTTTGGCCCTCAGCCTTCCTTATGCTCCAACCATCACATCCATACATGACAACTGGAAAAATCATTGCTTTGACTATATTGACCATTATCAGTAAACTGATGTCTGCTTTTTCATAACGCTGTCTAGGTTTGTCATGGCTTTTCTTCCAAGGAGCAAGTGTCTTTCATTTCATGGCTGTGGTCACCACCTGCAGTGATTTTGGAGCCCAAGAAAATAAAGTCTCTCACTGTTTCCATTGTTTCCCCATCTATTTGCCATGAAGTGATAGGATGGGATGCCATGATCTTGGTTTTTTGAATATTGAGTTTTAAGCCAGATTTTTCACTCTCCTCTTTCACCTTTATCAGGAGGCTCTTTAGTTCCTTTTCACTTTGTGCCATTAGGATAATGTCATCTGCATATCTGAGGTTATTGATATTTCTCCTAGCAATCTTGACTCCAGCTTGAGCTTTATCCAGCCTGGCATTTCTCATGATGTACTTTGCATCGAAGTTAAATAAGCAGAGTGACAATACACAGCCTTATGGTAGTCCTTTCCCAATTTTGAACTAGTCCATTGTTCTATATTTGGTTCTAACTGTTGCTTCTTGACCTATATACAGTTTTCACAGGAAGCAGGTAAGGTGGTCTAATATTCCCATCCCTTGAAGTATTTTCAACAGTCTATTGTAATTCACAGTCAAAAGCTTTTGTGTAGTTAATGAAGCAGAAGTACATTTTTTCAGGAATTCCCTTGCTTTTTCTATGTTTCAATGGATGTTGGCAATTTGATCTCTGGTTCCTCTACATTTTGATCTCTGGTTCCTCTAACTATGAGCCATGCCACCTGGGGCCACCCAAGACAGATGGGTCATAGTGGAGAGTCCTGACAAAATGTGGCCCACTGGAGAAGAGAATGGAAAACCACTTGAGTGTTCTTGCCTTGAGAACCCCATGAACAGTATGAAAAGGCAAAAAGATATGACACTGAAAGATGAACTCTTCAGGTCGGTAGGTGCCCAATATGCTACTGGACAAGAGTGGAGAAATAGCTCCAGAAAGAATGAAGAGGCTGAGCCAAAGCAAAAACAATCACCAATTATGGATGTGACTGGTGATGGAAGTAAAGTTCAATGCTATAAAGAACAATATTGCATAGGAACCTGGAATGTTAGGTCCATGAATCAAGGTAAATTGGAAGTGATCAAACAGGAGATGGCAAGAGTGAACATCGACATTTTAGGAATCAGTGAACTAAAAAGGACTAGAATGGGCAAATTTAATTCAAATGACCATTATATCTGCTACTGAGGGCAAGAATCCCTTAGAAGAAGTGGTATAGCTCTCATAGTCAACAAGAGTTTGAAATGCAGCACTTGGAGGCAATCTCAAAAATGATAAAATGACCTCTGTTCATTTCCAAGGCAAACCATTCAGTATCACAATATTCCAAGTCTATGCCCCAACTACTGAAATTGAATGGTTCTATGAAGACCTACACAACCTTCAAGAACTAGTACCCAAAAAAGTTTTCCTTTTCATCATAAGTGACTGGAATGCAAAAGTAGGAAGTCAAGAGATATCTGGAGTAACAGGCAAATTTGGCCTTGGAGTACGAAATGAAGCAGGGCAAAGACTAACAGTTTTGCCAAGAGATTGCATTGGTATAGCACCCACTTCCAACAACACAAGAGACGACTCTACACATGGACACAACCAGATAGTCAATACTGAAATCAGATTGATTATATTCTTTGCAACTGAAGATGGAGAAGCTCTATACAGTCAGCATAAACAAGACTAGGCTCAGATCATGAACTTCTTATTGTCAAATTCAGACTTAAATTGAAGAAAGTAGGGAAAACCACTAGACCATTCAGGTATGACCTAAATCAAATCCCTTACGATTATACAGTGGAAGTGGCAAATAGGTTCAAAGGATTAGATCTGATAGACAGAGTGCCTGAAAAACTCTGGACAGAAGTTTGTAACATTGTACAGGAGGCTATGAGCAAAACCATCCCCAAGAAAAAGAAATTCAGAAAGCCAAAATGGTTGCCTGAGGAGGCCTTACAAATAGCTGAGAAAAGGAGAAGTGAAAGGCAATGGAGAAAAGGAAAGATACATCCATCTGAATGCAGAGTTCCAAAGGAGAGATAAGAGAGTCTTCTTATGTGGTCAATACAAAGAAATAGAGGAAAACAATAGAATGAAAAGACTAGAGATCTCTTCAAGAAAATTAGAGATACCAAGAGAACATTTCATGCAAAGATGGGCACAATAAAGTATAGATACAGTATGGACCTAACAGAAGAGAAGAGATTAAGAGAAGGGAGGCAAGAATACACAAAAGAACTATACAAAAAGATCTTCATGACACAGATAGACCACGATGGTGGGATCATTCACCTAGAGCCAGACATCCTGGAGTGCGAAGTCAAGTGGGCCTTAAGAAACAGTAGCATGAACAAAGCTAGTGGAGGTACTAGAATTCCAGCTGAGCTATTTCAAACTCTAAAAGGTGATGCTGTGAAAGTGCTGCACTCAATATGCCAGCAAATTTGGAAAACTCAGCAGTGGCCACAGGACTAGAAAAGGTCAGTTTTCACTCCAAACCCAAAGAAAGACAATGCCAAAGTATATTCAAACTACCACAGAATTGCACTCATCTCACACACTAACAAAGTAATGCTGAAAATTCTCCAAGCTAGGCTTCAACGGTACATCAACTGAGATTCAAACTAGTTTTAGAAAAGGCAGAGGCACCAGAGATCAATTTGCCAACATCCATTGGATCATAGAAAAAGTAAGAGAATTCCAGAAAAACATCTACTTTTGCTTCATCGACTATGTTAAAGCCTTGACTGTGTAGATCACAACAAAGTATGGGAAATTCTTAATGAGATGGGAATACCGTACCATCTTATCTGTCTCCTGAGAAATCTGTATGCAGGGCAAGAAGCAATAGTTAGAACCTGACATGGAACAATGGACTGGTTCCAAATTGGGAAAGGTGTATGTCAAGGGTATATATTTTTACTCTACTTGTTTAACTTCTGTGCAGAGTACATGATGCAAAATGCCAGGCTAGATGAAGCACAAGCTGAAATCAAGATTGCCTGGAGAAATGTAAATAACCTCAGATATACAGATGATACCCCCCTTATGACAGAAAGAGAAGTTAAAGTGCTTCTTGAGGAAGGTGAAAGAGGAGAGTGAAAAAGCTGGCTTAAAACTAAGATTCAAAACACTAAGATCATGTCATCCGGTCCCATCACTTCATAGCAAATAGGTGGAGAAACAATAGAAATAATAAGAGACTTTATTTTGTGGGGCTCCAAAATCACTGCAGATGGTGACTGCAGCCATGAAATTAAAAGACACTTCCTCCTTGGAAGGAAAGCTGCAACCAATTTAGATAGCATATTAAAAAGCAGAGACATTACTTTGCCAGCAAAGGTCCATCTAGTCAAAGCTATGGTTTTTCCAGTAGTCGTGTATGGATGTGAGAGTTGGACCATGATGAAAGCTGAGCACCAAAGAATTGATGCTTTTGAACTGTGATTTGGAGAATACTCTCAAGAATCCCTTGGACTGCAAGGAGATCCAACCAGTCCATTCTAAAGGAAATCAGTCCTGAATATTCATTGGAAGAACTGATGCTGAAGCTGAAACTCCAATATTTTGGCCACCTGATGGGAAGAACTGCTTCACCGAAAAAGATCCTGAGGCTGGGCAAGATTGAAGGCAGGAGAAGAAGGGGATGACAGAGGATGAGATGATCGGATAGCATCACCAACTCGATGGTCATTAGTGTGAGCAAGCTCCAGGAGTTGGTGATGGACAGGGAACCCTGATGTGCCATAGTCCATTAGGTCACAAAGAGTTGGACAAAACTGAGCGACTGAACTGAATTGAACTGTACATCTGGAAATTCTCAGTTCATGTACCATTGAAGCCTAGCTTGAAGGATTTTGAGCATTACCTTGCTAGCATGTGAAAAGAGCTCAATTGTAATAGTTTGAACATTCCTTTTCATTGCCTTTCTTTGTGATTGGAATGAAAACTGATTTTGTCCAGTCCCATGGCCACTTCTGAGTTTTCCAAATTTGCTGGCATATTGACTGCAGCAGTTGAACAGCATCATCAGGATTTGGAATAGCTCAACTGGACTTCTTGTAGGTCTTTGGTAAACATTTCTTGCATCTTCTCCATTCTTTTCCTTAGATTCTGGATCATCTTTACTATCATTATTCTGAATTATTTTTCTGGAAGGTTGCCTATCTCCACTTCATTTAGTTGTTTTTCTTGGTTTTTGTCTTGTCCCTTCATCTGGGACGTAACTTTCTGATTTTTCATTGTGATTAACTTTCTGTAATATAGTTTCTGTACTAACAGCTGTGGGACTGTGCTTCTTCTTGCTTCTTCTGTCTGCCCTCTGTTGGATGAGATGGTAAGAGACTTGTATAAACTTCTTGATGGGAGGGACTGGTGATGGAAAAAAACTCAGTCTTTCTCTGGTGGGCAGGGCCTTGCTCAGTAAAACTTTAATCTAATTATCTCTTGATGGGTGGGGTCGCACTCCAGTTCAGTTCAGTTCAGTTCAGTCTCTCAGTTGTGTCTTTGTGACCCCATGGACTGCAGCACGCCGAGCTTCCCTGTCCATCACCAACTCCCAGAGCTTGCTCAAACTCATGTCCATTGAGTCAGTGATGCCATCCAACCATCTCATCCTTTTTGTCCCCTTTTCCTCCTGCCTTCAGTCTTGCCTAGCCTCAGGATCTTTTCAAATGAGTCAGTTCTTCGCATCAGGTGGCCAAAGTATTGGAGTTTCAGCCTCAGCATCAGCCCTTCCAATGAACACCCAGGACTGATCTCCTTTAGGATGGACCGGTTGGATCTCCTTGCACTCCAAGGGACTCTCAAGAGTATTCTCCAACACCACAGTTCAGAAGCATCAATTCTTTGGTGCTCAGCTTTCTTTATAGTCCAACTCTCACATTCATACATGACTACTGGATAAACCATAGCTTTGTCTAGACAGACCTTTGCTGGCAAATTAATGTCTCTGCTTTTTAATATGCTGTCTAGGTTGATCATAGTTTTTCTTCCAAGGAGCAAGTATCTTTTAATTTCATAGCTGCAGTCACCATTTGCAGTGATTTTGGAGTCCCCCAAAATAAAGTCTCTCACCTCCCTATCTACTGAGGAAACAAGATGGTGGAGAAGTCAGTGGATGCAGAGTACATCTCTCTCCACAGATACATCAGGAATACATCTTCCAACACAGAAGTGTATGCAGAACACCAGCTGAGAGTGGACAGGAGTACCTGATCAGAGGAAAAGAATATATATAACCATGCAAAACTCGCTTAAACATCTGGACAACTCACTTCTGAACAACTGTCAACAGGAGAATGTTGGATCCCACCAAAAAAAAGATACTCCACATCCAAGGGCAAAGGAGAAGCCCCAGCAAGGTGGTAGCAGGGGCAAAACTGCATTTAGAATCAAACCCTGTACCCGCCAGAGACGCTTAGAAGGCTCAAAGCAACCTTGTGCACACCAGGACACAGAGACCCCACAGAGACTGAGGTAGAACTGTGTTTCAGTGTCTACTGCAGAGCTACGAATCAGCAGTGGTCTGCTACAGGGCCAGGGGCTCTGGGTGCAGTAGACCTGGGTACGGCATGTCTTGCAGGAGGTCACCATTAACGCCACCATAGAGCTGCCAGAACTTACACAGGACTGGGGAAACAGACTCTTGGAGGGCACAAACAAAACCTTGTGTGCACCAGGACCCAGAAGAAAGAAGCAGTGACCCCACAAGAGACTGACCCAGTCTTGCCCGTGAGTGTCCATGAGTCTTTGGCAGAGGTGTAAGTTGGTGATAGCCTGCTGCCAGGTTGGGGGCACTGAATGCAGCAGTGCATGCATGGGACCTTTGAAGGATGTTGTCATTATCTTCATTACCTCCACCAAAGTTTGGCCTCAGGTCAAACAACAGGAAGGAAACACAGCCCCACCCATCAACAGAAAGTTGGATTAAAGCTGAACACCAAAGAATTGATGCTTTTGAACTGTGGTGTTGGAGAAGACTCTTGAGAGTCCCTCGGACTGCAAGGAGATCCAACCAGTCCATCCTAAAGGAGATCAGTCCTGGGTGTTCATTGGAAGGACTGATGCTAGAGCTGAAACTCCAGTACTTTGGCCACCTCGTGCAAAGAGTTGACTCATTGGAAAAGACTCTGATACTGGGAGGGGTTGGGGGCAGGAGAAGAAGGGGACGACAGAGGATGAAATGGCTGGATGGCAACACCGACTCGATGGACATGAGTTTGAGTGATCTCCAGGAGTTAGTGATGGACAGGGAGGCCTGGCGTGCTGTGATTCATGGGGTTGCAAAGAGTCGGACACAACTGAGTGACTGAACTGAACTGAACTGGGTATGGCCTCACCCATCAGAACAAACCCCAGTTTCCCCTCAGTCAGTCTCTCCCATCAGGAAGCTTCCATAAGCCTCTTATCCTTCTCCATCAGAGGGCAGACAGACTGAAAACCACAATCACAGAAAACTAACCAATGTGATCACATGGACCACAGTCTTGTCTAACTCGGTGAAACTATGAGCCATGTTGTGTAGGGCCACCCAAGACGGACAGGTCATGGTGGCGAGTTCTAACAAAACACGGTCCACTGGAGAAGGGAATGGCAAATCATTTGAGTATTTTTGCCTTGAGAACCCCAAGAGCAGTATGAAAAGTATAATAAATTAATTATTGGCCTGAGGTGATCCAGCCCTCGTGTCAACTGGCTCTATTGGTAGGGTTAATGGTGAACTCCAAGAGGGTTTATGCGAAGGGGTGTCTTCCTGACCTGATGCTGCCAGTCCTCCCATCCCTGTGGTAAGCCCCCTGCTGACACAGTACTCCACAGGAGAATTTCCAGTACTAGCAGGTAGTTTAGGTTCGGTTGCCTGTGGGGTCACTGCTCCTTTCTTCTGGGTCTTGGTGTGTGCAAGATTTTGTCTGTGCCCTCCAAGACTGGGGGAGTCTCCATTTTCCCCAGTCCTGTGGCAGTCCTGTATTCAAATCCCACTGGCCTTCAAGGCCAGATTCCCTGGGGATTCCCACTTCCTTTCTCAGATCTCCAGGCTAGGAAGCCTGACATGGGGCTCGGAACCTTCACAAGAGTGGGATAACTTCTTTGGTATTATTGATTTCCAGTTTGTGGGTCACCCGCCCAGTGGGTATAGGATCTGATTTTATCATGATTGCCCCCCCCATACCATTTCTCTGTGGCTTCTTGTTTGTCTTTAGATGTGGGGTATCTCTTTTTGGTTGGTTCTGGCATCTTCCCGTTGATGGTTGTTCCATAGCTAGTTGTAGGTTTTGTTCTTATAGGAAGAGATGAGTGCATGTCTTTCTACTCCATCGTCTTGAACCAGAAGTCCTCTAACAATCATTTTAAGTGGAATTCTCCTCACATTTCTAGTAATTTTTGTTTTATATCTTTAGTTTCCATGTTATTTGGTGTTTAGATGTTTATAGCTTTCTAAAGAAGACATATCTTCTTTAGAAAGTGTGACTTCTATCATGATAATCTCCTTTATTCTACTTAGTGCTTTGACTTTTAAATTCATGTTGTTCAAAATCAAAATCACCACTTTATTAGCAGTAGGAGGAAGAAAGGGGGTATTTGTGTCTACTTGGTTTCTCTTGCCCATCCCTCTTTGCAACCCTGTGGATTGTAACCTACCAATCTTCAATCTCCATGGGATCTTCCCAGTAAGAATATTGGAGCGGATCCTATTTCCTCCTCCAGGGTATCTTCCCAACCCAGAAACTGAACTTGCACCTCCTGCATCTTCCTGCATTGGCAGGCTGATTCTTTACTGTTGAGCCACCTGGGAAGCCTTGGGCAAGGACTAATAAATGGACAGCCTTTCAGGCTGTTAAGAGACAATGTTGATGCCCCAGTATCATCTCTGTCCCCTAGCCCACTTGAGTTCACCTACAGCTGCAAAGTTTCCAGCACACTGATAACTTCCTATCACCATAAGCATCTGTGTATCTTGCTTTTTCTCTGCTTAAAACTTGGAAATCATGAGCAGCTGTACACAGAAGTGAATTCAGGGGTTTAACCTCAACCAATGAAGGACTGGTACAGTTGGCAAATGCCCTAGTGTTCCACCCTCCGATGAGGTAGGTCTAAGACACATTCCACACAGTCTCTCAGAGAACTTGTACAATTGAGCTCCCATTGCCTACAGGGGTATCCTGCTTATTATCACAACTTTAAGTGGTCTTATTCTTCCCCTTGATCCACTTATCCACTCCCTCACTGGTGCTTTCTAGGATTACCTCCCAAAGAATCCACCTGCATCAAAATTCTGGTCTCAGGGTATAGTGATTTCAGAATTCTTTAACACTCCTTCCTTAAAGGTATACCTAATTTCCCTCCCCTTGAGTGTGGGTGAATTTTATAATTTATTTCTAAAGAATGCAATCGCAAAGACAATGTGTGTTTTTGAGGCTAGGTCATGAAAGACTTTAACTACTGCCACCTTCTTCTCAGATCATTCTCTCTGGGAGAAGCTAGCCACTGTGTTGTGAGGGCTCTCAAGCAATCTTATCAGAAGGTACATGTTGTGGGGGCAGAATCAGGTCTCCTGACAAGTATTTCACTAGAATGGAAATTCCATGAGGTACAGAGACAGGAATTTTTGTCCTTTTTATTTATTGCTATGTCCCCAGTGTTTAAAATAATGTGTGGTACCTGGGAGCTGCCTATAAACATTCACTGAATTAACTGCTAAAGAAATAGACCAGCTAATACAAACATATCCTATTAATGTCATTATAATTCAGAGATGAAGATTCCTCTGCTTACCTAGCAAAAAGGTCAACCTATCCTTGCTGCCCCTAAAATCAGGCTAGCTACAAACTTCAGCACAGCAAAACTCAAAGTGAGAAGAAAATCTTGTACCTGCTATGACGCCATCAAGGCTAGCAGTCTGAGTGACGATTAGTGGCTGTTTCCCTGTGCCTGGCTGAGGAGACAGAAAACTTAAGGGTTCAGAGAGGGACTTGAGATTCATTCCACAGGTTCATATTCCTGTTCTAGCACCTGCTGGCTGTGGTCGTGAGAAAGGTACCTAGCCACTCTGTCCCTCAGTTTCCTCATCTATAAAGTGAAAATAAAAATACCCCCTTCTCCTAGGGTTGTATGAGCATTAAAGGAGTTAATGCTTGTAACTTGGCAAACAAGGAAATGCGATTCGTTTTTTCATTCATCAAATATGTGTTGAGTACTTACAGTGTACTGGAAGTACACTGCAGATGGAGAAGGAGATGAACTGATAAATAAGACACCAACTTAGTTCTTGGGCTGGTTGACCCAAGAAAGTGGTCCTTGTAGATGGATTTTGAAACAACGCTTGAGAACACTGAGGAATTCTTGGGGTGAGTGGGGCCCTCATGGAGAGGGGCACTGCCTAAACATGAAACTGGGCTGCCAGAGTGGCCTTTACACAGGCCAACAGATGTGAGATGAACAGATGATGTGACCACTCAGCAGAGACTAAATACTTTTCCCCTCTGTGCACCTGTCCCCATTTTGAGAAATTCTGGCCCTACCCTGCTGCTGTCCACAGAGACTGAGTGTGTTGAAGTTGGGTGCAGGATCTAAGTGCTTATAGACTTAAAGATGTTCATCTGGGCAGATGTGGAGAGCTGGCAATATAAGAAGCAAGGAGGAAGAGAGGGAGGGAGCAGGTAGAAAGAGACAGAGACAGGGAGACAGGCGCGCATGCACACACACACACACACACACACATGCACGCACACACACAAACAAATTGAATCCTGTAGGGCATATCCTGGGCCTAGCTCACTTCCTTCCCATGAGTTCTGCAAGAAACTCTTGTTTCTTTAAAATCAGTCTCACTGACAGCAAAAGAGACAGATATAAAGAACAGTCTTTTGGACTCTGTGGGAGAAGGCGAAGGTGGGATGATTTGAAAGAATAGCATTGAAACATGTATATTATCATATGTGAAACAGATTGCTAGTCCAGGTTCGATGCCTGAGACAGGGCGCTCAGGGCTGGTGCACTGAGATGACCCTGAGGGATGGGGTGGGGAGGGAGGTGGGAGGGGGGTTCAGGATGGGGAACACATGTACACCCATGGCTGATTCATGTCAATGTATGGCAAAAACCACTACAATATTGTAAAGTAATTAGCCTCCAATTAAAATAAGTTAATTAAAAAAATCAGTCTCACTTTTCCTAGGCTGGTTCAAATAGCTTCTCTTTCTTGTAACCAAATGATGTAGTGAGTTGATTTATCTAAGTCTCAATTTCTGAGCCTTCCAAATAACATTATTTAAGCAGATGCTGCCTAATATTTTTCTGGGCTCCATTATTCTTATTTCTTACCATGCCAGCATGGCACCTTGCATACAGTTGATGTCTAGGAAATATCTCTTCTATGAATATAATTTTGAAAGTGTACTTAATTTGTCTTATGACAGACATTTTTGCACCAAATAATTAGTATTTCAATACAACCAAAAATGGGAAGGGAGCTTTGATGGAATGTAACCTTGGGGTTAAGGAAACTCAGATGGATTCCTAGAAAAATCATATGTAATCTCCTATCTAATTTAAAACATAGTTCAATTACCAAATTCTATTTATAAATACTTTGTTTAGAGGAATACCTGCCCAGAGAGTTTAGCCTTAAGGTGCTTCACTAAATACTTTGTATGAAAAGAGACACATTTCCTGGAAATAAACTAGTCAAGTCCATGTACCTTTGTTGTTGTTGTTGTTTTTGGCTATGCTGGGTCTTTGTTGCCACACACAAGTTCTTCATTGTGGTACAGAGGCTTTCTCTAGAAGCTGTGAATGGGCTTCTCATTGCGGTGGCTTCTCTTGTTGCGGAGCACAGGTGCAGGTTCAGTGGTTGCACTGCACAGGCTCTCCAGTTGTGCCACACATGCTTAGTTACCCAGCAGCAAGTGGGATCTTAGTTCCCTGGTCAGAGATCGAACCTGCATCCTCTGCATTAGAAAGCAGACTCTTAACCAGGGAAGTCCAGTCCCATGTACTTTGAATCCTTTTCCCCTCTTACCAGTCCCTGTCTGCACTTCCACTGGAGGGGAGAAAATCTTACAAGATATGGCTCCTGTCTGGGGCTTGAGATGCATATTCCTGAGCTTACTTAAATGCGAAGCAAACAGAAATGTTAATCCACCCTCCTATCTCTAAGGATGAATCCAGATCCATATAGGTATTTTCAGTTCAGTTCAGTTCAGACGCTCAGTCGTGTCTGACTCTTCACAACCCCATGAATTGCAGCACACCAGGCTTCCCTGTCTATCACCAGCACCCGGAGTTCACTCAAACTCACGTCCATCGAGTTGGTGATGCCATCCAGCCATCTCATCCTCTGTCATCCCCTTCTCCTCCTGCCCCCAATCCCTCCCAGCATCACAGTCTTTTCCACTGAGTCAACTCTTCGCATGAGGTGCCCAAAGTACTGGGGTTTCAGCTTTAGCTTCATTCCTTCCAATGAACACCCAGGGCTGATCTCCTTTAGAATGGATTGGTTGGATGTCCTTGCAGTCCAAGGGACCCTCAAGAGTCTTCTTCAACACCACAGTTCAAAAGCATCTATTCCTCAGCACTCAGCTTTCTTCACAGTCCAACTCTCACATCCATACAAGACCACTGGAAAAACCATAGCCTTGACTAGACGGACCTTTGTTGGCAAAGTAATGTCTCTGCTTTTGAATATGCTATCTAGGTTGGTCATAACTTTCCTTCCAAGGAGTAAGCGTCTTTTAATTTCATGGTTGCAATCACCATCTGCAGTGATTTTGGAGCCCAGAAAAATAGTCAGCCATCGTTTCCACTGTTTCCCCATATCCCATGAAGTGATGGGACCAGATGCCATGATCTTAGTTTTCTGAACGTTGAGCTTTAAGCCAACTTTTTCACTCTCCTCTTTCACTTTCTTCAAGAGGCTTTTAGTTCCTCTTCACTTTCTGCCATAAGGGTGGTGTCATCTGCATATCTGAGGTTATTGATATTTCTCCTGGCAATCTTGATTCCAGCTTGTTTCTTCCAGTCCAGCGTTTCTCATGATGTACTCTGCATATAGCTATTTTAGATGCTATGAAAAACTTCTTATCAGTGGAAAAAGTAAACTCTTAATTAAGATAGTCCTTCCTCATGAAAGATATACTTGTGGAGTTCAATGACAAAATCTTTGTTACTAAAATGCCCTTTAGTTCCTCCATTCATGAGAACAAATGGGATCACACTAACAGTCATAAATCTAAATATTATCAGCTCACTCAGGCTTTGGCCATCTGAAAATACCTCTATATTGCTTTGGAAGGGGGGGTGTATGTAGGAGGAGAGTTCCCCAGATGCATCTCTCTCACAGGCTCGTAAATAATCCAGAGGACTCCAGACTTGTGTCCACTAATAACCCAGTCATGTCAGCCATGGACACTTTATCCTATTTTTTTTTCTTTCATTAAAGACTTTCATTTTTTGTGTTTACTTTTTCCCCAGCTTTATTGAGATATAATTGACATATGGATTTACGGGGTACAGTGTGATGATTTGATGTACATATACATTGTAAAATAATTACACCAATAAAGTCAGTTAACAAATCCATCACCTCACATAGTTACCTTAAAAAAAAACCCTGCTAAGTTCTTTAACAGTTAGCTACTGCCATGTAACAAACTGAAGCAGGAGATAGATGGGCCCCAGGCTGAACAGTTTCTCCCCTGTGTATAAAAACTCCATAAAAGCAGGATGATGGAGGAGGCTGGGCCCTGCTCAGATAAGAGTGAAAGACAACATATTCTTCATTGTCCAAGTTAAGGAAATCTCCTGACTACACGTGTGCAGGAAGACACCTTGGAGGTCAGAAAGGGAAGGGGCATCACATCATTGTAAGCCGACGACAACCACCCATAAGCCTCTCCACTAGAATCCATCTTGACTAAAAGATGAATATGCACATATGGGAGGTTCTTGAAACATATCAACTATGGCCTCAGAACCAGGCAAATCAAAATGACTGGCCAAAGGAAAACTGGAAGAAATGCCCCATAAAAGTAATTCAAATTGCCACTAGGGCATGACTCAGTGACACAAGTCTGCCCATGTGTCTATTCACACACACTGTACTCTTTTTCCTCCTTGTTTCACTATTTTCCATTTTTGTAGGAATTTTTTTTCTGCTGATCACTGGTCCAGTGGCTAGGACTCAGCACTCTCAGCACTGCGACCTGACCTCAATCCCTGGCCAGGAACTAAAGTTCTGCTTTGAGCTGCTGTAGGCTGAGGCCATCCAAGATCAAAACTACCTCAAATTAGTGACTTAGAATAACAACCATCTATTCACCTTATGCTTTTATTGGTTGGCTCTTTGAGCTAGACTCAGCTGGGCTCCCCCATGCATCAGTGGTCAGTTCTGGGCTGGGTAAGGGTCTTTACTGATCTTGTTTGTACTCTCCCACACATCTGGGGCCTTGGATGACTAGCTGGGCTGTCTTTCCTCTGGGACATTCTCCAGCCAGCTAATGCAGGTTTATTCACATGGCAAAGCAATGTTCCAACAGAGCAGAAGAATGCAAGGTTTCTTGAGGCCCAGGTTCTGAAAAGGTACAGTATGACTGGTTGAGCCCCAGAGTATCCCTGAAGTTTATGAACCAATCTGTTCCCTTAAATTGTGACTTAGAGCCTCTTTTATCTTCTCAACCCCTCCCCTCACTATTTGTCCAGGGAATCAGGTTGGAGGCAAAGCTCAGTGACAACCTCACCTCCTTTCTTTCAACTAAAGCTTTGTTACTGGGCCAAACTTGGTTTCTTCTTTCTCTAAAATGAAAATTATCTCCCAAGAGGGCCTTTTTTCCACCTCTCAAACAGATTTTCTAGATAGCCCACTATGCTAGTGTGCCAGATATGTCCAGATGTATTGAGGTGCCAGGGGCAGATCTCACTTAGGCTTCCCTATTTCTCTATTAACTCACTGGATCTTCCTTTGCAGATTCTCACCTCCTACATAGCAGATGGAAAAAATGGAGTCTGATGTGATAAACAGTCCTGTTGGTCTCCTTAGGTTAAAAATTCCGAGTTATTCCTCTCTTTCCAGCTCTCTCCAAGATGGATTAGGGCATATTCTCTTCCCTTCTCAAGGCTAATGCCTCAGCTCCCTTGACTGCCCTGCAGAGGGACTGCTTTGCACCATCCCTTGCAAGCAGAATGCTGAGGAGTGGTGTCCCCATTCATCAGTGTTTGGTTGGCAGATAGTGCTAATATCTGCAGCTTGTATACCTCGTGGTTTGGGTGCTCCATTCTCCTTCAGAGCTCTGCAGTGCTCCCTGTCTTCTCTAACCTTAACTCAGCCCTCACCAATGGTCCCTCTGAGTCTCTATCAGCTTCCAGGGTCAACTTGCCCTCTCCGAGTTGGGTCTCACAGCAGATGTTTTGTGTCACCTTCCTCAGCCCACTGTTCACTCCCAGCGTAGCTGGGGTAGGCAGCTCCATACACAGTAGTTCGTCCTACCTCAAGTGTCAACAGCAGTGGTTCTGGCTTTTCTATCTCAGATGTTTCCTTGAGGTCACAGATATTCACACAACCAGGAAGTAAGAAGAGGTGAACTTTCTTGGGAATAATCCTCAACTGTTGTGGAATGAGAGTCAGTGGATAAATTTCCAGCTCCCTGACCTTCAGAGAGAACAATTCTGAGGTGCATTTTACAGAGTTGCTTAGAGGCCCCAAAGGAATGGAGGGCCGGTTGTATATACTGTACTAACTTTTTCTTCTTGTTTGTCTCATGCTACTGCTTTCTGAGATCTACTCCTAAGTACATGACTTACATCCAAGTTCTTTCCTCACATTCTGCTTGAGGAAGCTCAAACTAACCGAGGTGCTACAGAAGGGCGTGGTTCACCGTTTAGCTTTCTTCTGAGGCCCCTGGTCCTTGGGAGCAGGTGAGAACTCTACATCAGGTCTGTGCCATGCAGGGACTGTGGGTGACCCCAGAAAGCTAAACGCAGGCCCTCCCTTTGGGTAACATAAGCAGTCCACTAAGTTGACTTTAATGAGGCTCCCCTCCACCCTCAGGTCAGTGTCTGAGAACCTTGGAGAAAGAAGGAGGCAGCCAGTGAGGTGATCTCCTCTATTTTATCCCCAGAACTCCCTTTGGTCCATCAACATATCTTCTCACTCTGGTTGAAATCACAAAGAAGTTGTAGCATTTCCTACTGTCTATATCCCCTACTTCTTCTTCCCTTCCCCCAGAAAACACTGCAATTGAAGAGTAGGCTTTGGGCCTCCTGACTTCTCTGCATCTCCTGCTTTTCTTCCCAGGCACAAAGTAGAACTCTGATCTCAGTAGACAAAGTCTGCCTCTTGAGATGTTACAGGGGAACATAAAACAATGATGAAAATCATTTTCTCTGACCATGCTTGATACTTCTGTCACTGTTTCACTAAAGAGAAAATGGAAATCAGCTTTGAGACTCCAAGCTCCTCAGTGACCTTTTGCTCTTTAAATTTGTGCAGTCCCAATATGGTAGCTACTAACCACATGTCACTATTATGCACTTGAAATGTGACTAGTGGAACTGAATATTAAGTTTATGTAAGTTTAATTATTAAAACAAATTTAAAAACTGATAATTCAATTATTGGGAAATTTTAAGCATGTTGGAACAACTTGGGTACATGTGATTATACTTTTTTCAAGTGAAAGTTTCATAAAACCTTAATACAGATCAAGTATTTTAAAATTTTTATTTCAAAATTTAATGCTCAAATTGAGAGTTTCTGAAAAGACCTTGATGCTGGGGAAGATTGAGGGCAGGAGGAGAAGGGGATGACAGAGGATGAGATGGTTGGATGGCATCATCGACTCAATGGACATGGGTTTGGGTGGATTCTGGGAGTTGGTGATGGACAGGGAGGTCTGACGTGCTGTGGTTCATGGGGTCGCAGAGTCAGATATGACTGAGTGACTGAACTGAACTGAACTGAAGTGTAAATATACACCTGATTTCAATCTTAGTATAAAAATGGAATGTAAAATATTTATGAATAACTTTCTTTATATTGTCTACACATTGAAATAGTAATATTTTGGTTATATTGGTTTATATAAAACATGCAAGGATCCAACTTCATTATTTTACATTTGGATATCCAGTTTTCTTAATACTATTTGTTGAAAACACTATCTTTTCCCCATTGCATGGTCTTGGCACCTTTGTCAAAAATTAATTGACCATATATGTGAAGGTTTGTTTCTGGTGCTTATTTGTTTATAAAAGTAGCTACTCAAAGGCACTTCTGTATGGAAATTTAAAGGAGATAGAGAATCACCCTAATGGAGCATTATTTTCAGAAAAGAGGATCTCTATAAGCTTATGAAAGAAGAGAAGTTACCTGAGGAGGGCAGTAAAAAGACCAGAATTACCAGGGCTGCAATATGTTTGGGTACAGCTCCCAAAAGAATACAGTGCTGCTGTGCAAATATAAAAAATCATTACAGGAACTTCCTGGCCATCCAGTGGTTAAGACTGCACTTCCACTGCAGTGGGCTTGGCTTTGATCCTTGATTAGGGAACTAAGATCTCACATGCCACGTGGCGTAGCCCCCTCACCCCCAAAAGAATCATTATAAAGAAGACACTATTAGGGACACACAGAAATACCTTTCTTATTTAGAAGAAAATTGCCGGACCAAAGAATCTTTGTTGGATAAAACAAATATGTACTGGCAACAAACAATGTTAGTATAACACACACAGATGCACACAAATAGAAAACTTCCCAGCAGACTAATACACAATTGGCAGTCTTTCAAAAGTAGGCACTGGGGCATATTGTCAAGGACCCACAATACTTTACATGAAGAGATAAAGAGTCAATGTGTATCAACTAAAACAAAACAAAACAAAAAATATATTATTAAAATTAATTTCACTTTTTTGTTTTTTACTATTTTTAATGTGACTAGAAGGTTTTAAATTGCATCTGTGGGCATGTATTGTATTTCTACTGGAGGATGGCTCTAGAAATACTTTTCTGCTGCTTCTTTGAGGTCATGTGCCTCCTGAGGGTAGAAGTTTGCAAGAAAACATGAAAAACTATGTGGCTGCTTTCTTCAACAGGAGCCTTAAGCCCCAGTGATGGAAGTGATGGCCACTCTTTGGCATATGTCTGGAGTGCAGGGAAGGCCAGTCTATGATGACAAAGAACAGCTGGCTCCTCAGAGAAGACTTTCTGGGTTACTGGAAGACCTTTAAGTTCTATATTTGCTTCTTACGGAGCTCTCCCTGTAATTCTGACCTTAATGTTGGAGGAAAACGTTCATGTCCTCATAATACATTTCCCCGAAGGTGCTTCTATTACCTGCAAAGCAAAGAAGCTTACTGAGAATTAACTCCAAAGTTTGGGGTGGGGAGGGGGGATTAATGATTGAGCTTTGTGTTTTACAGCTCACTGGGAAGGAACCAGAAGAGTTTTTTCCTATAGAAAAAGTTGATCAGTGGTCTCCTTGTTCTGGGGTAGCTGACACAGTTTTCACCACTAACCTTCAGCTGCATTTTGGATTCAAAAGACTTTTGTGGCCAGCCTGGGAAGCAGATCACCATTTATAACACTGTTTCTAAGGGAGACACATTCCACGCACCAAACAATGAATTTATAAAGTGTGTCTGGCTTCCAGGAGGGATGAGCTGACCCAGCTGTACCCTGAGGTATAGTTTAACCCTTAGTCTCTAAGGCCTGGAGATCAACTCTACAGGGCTGGAGTATGTATGTTAGTCACTCAATCGTCTCTGACTCTGCGACCCCACGGACTATAGCCCCTCAGCCTCCTCTGTCCATGGAATTCTTCAGGCAAGAATACTGGAGTGGGTTGCCATCCCCTTCTCCAGGGGATCTTCTCGACCCAGGGATAGAACCAGGTCTCCTGCATTGCAGGAAGCCCATAGTATGTTTGTGGGGCTGGGGAAGAACTGCGATAAGAAGGTGGGAACAGATAAGGCGCCCCTCACCTGGGGTGCTCTAGGGATCCCTGTACACCGAGAGGCCATGGAGGCTCAGGGATGGCTAAGAGGGGGGAGGTGAGAGGAGGACAAAGAAACTTGGCCTCCATATTGCTGTCATGTGTGCCAGCCCGCGAAAGCCTGCGAAGTCCAAGGGGCCTTGCTCAGCTCAAACCCCTTCTGGAATAAGCAGGTGTTAGAAAAAATATCCCGTATTCTCTGCTTGGGGAATCCAGGGGCGCTCGACGTGGGCTTCGCGGGGCAGAGTGACTGATCTCTGGGAGTGGCTATCACCGTCCAGAGCGAGCCAAGGGCCAAGACTACATCCCTTTCGGAGGTTTTGGAGAATGCGGTGAGTGAGCCAGCTCATTCTCCCCACCCTCCTACTTCTACCCCCTCCACCCCAGGCCGGAAGAGGCGCCTGCAGCCTGAGCCCTGACTCGCAGGAGGGAAGGAGGCGACGCGCAGCCACAGCTTTGTCTGGGAGGGAGGGGACAAGCCCCGCCCCCGGGGGCGGGGGGCCGCGAGAGGAGGGGGGAAGAAGAAAGGCTAGGGAAGCAGGGTGGAGGGAGAGGTGGAGAGCTAGAGAAAAGAGTAAGGGAGGGCGGTCAGATCCGCTAGAGGCAGATAAAGACAGAGGGGCGGGAGAGAGGACGAGGAAGGGCGGAGGGGGGCGGGGCGCCCGACCCCCAGCTGCGCGGCTGCAGCAAGCTCTGCCGAGCTGCTAGGGAGCCTGGCCCACCGACTGCTGGACGAGCTCCGTGGCCACCCCCGCCCCTCTACTTTCCAATTCCACGGTCCCCGCAGCGCGCGCGAGATGCAGCCGGTTCCGGACGCAGGCAAGGCGCGGGGCGCGGGCGGCTGGGAGCAAGGCTCCCGGAGCAAGTTGCGGGGCGCGAGGTGTGGTGCCCTGGGCTGCCTTCTCTCCTCTAGCTGAAAGTTTTCTTGCAGTGTCCCCTGCTTCTTCCGTGTCAACCCCTCTGTCCCTCGGCGCCCTTTCCCAGACGCTGGGGGTTCCAGGGCGTGCGGGCTCCGCTGGGGCCGCGTAGGCGCGGAACCCCGGCCAGCCCGCCTTCTGAGGGACAAAGTTGTGGTCCAGGCTCGTCCTTTCCCTTCGATTCCCTGGGGGTTCTTCCTTCTCTCCGCGCCAAGGGCGGCGGCAGGAAGCTCCCCACCCCCACCCCCACCCCCAACCTTATTCCCGGGGTCCCCTGGGACTCCCTGGCGAGAAGTTGCCGGGCGGGCAGGTGCAGGGACGTCAGGCCCCGACAGCCCGGGGGTTGGGTGGGTGGTGGTGTCCGATCCTAATCCGGTTCTCTTCTTCCCGACTGAATCGAGGGTTCCCCGGAGGCGAGTTCCAACCAACAGCGCCTGAGCCTCCCTTGGCCTTAAGAAGGGCATCGGACGCGCTGGGGCCCTGGGTCCTCCTTGCACTTCCCCTTTGCCGGCTCTTGGCCTGCCTCCAGAGCCGGAGGTCGTTGAGAACCTCGGCTTTGCGTCCTGTCTCACTGAAGAGGCAAGTGCCTTGCGCCGACTCTGGCCGCCACTGCATTTTGAGCGCCTGCATTGCACTCAGTTCCTAAGCTGGGAGAGCCCTAGGCACAGAGAGAGACACAGTGGCCTGACAGGGAGACAGGAGGCTCCATTTTATCCTGGGGCGCTCCTTGGGTCCTGAGTTATTCACTGCACCTCTGCCCCTCAGTGACAAGGAGCTGAGGGCCAGGCTTCTGAACCCTGCGATGCACTTTATTCCCAGGTGTGTGGAATCTGGATCCCTAGAGCTTGTTCTCCCAGAGAATAGAGTTGTCTAGAGCTGGCCAGGTTCATAGTATGTACTTTACATGTGATGAGTGAATGCAGGCACCAATGAGTTGACAACAATTCCTGTCACAATTGATCTTGGTACAATGGGAAGAAAGAATTAGAAACAATGATTCTTTTAAACAGCTGTGAGACAGAACCAAGGGCCTTCTTTCCAGAGCATCTGGTTGAAGAATCTGGGGTTGGATTTATTTTATTCATCAATCTACATTTACTTATTGGAAACTTTTTCTTCGGGTGGTCTGAAGAATGAAACTTCTTGTGGCTAAGCTATATTACATTGTTTGAGAAGAGGTTTTGCTTGTTTGTTTGCTTGTTTTTGTTGTTTTGTTTTAAACTTGTGTCCAAATTCAGTGTTTCAGGAGCTAAAATTGAAGTCAGCCTGTGAGGTGCCCATTTGGGATCAGAGACTCTGGAGTAAGGCCATGAGTATAAGCAGCAACTGTGCTTTCTCCGCTGAACAGGTCAGCCTGATGCCTGGGAGCTGCAGCAATCCAGTGGGCCTCAGGGGGATAGAAGAGGGCCGCAAAGGATGGCTGAGCTTAGAGAGGCAGGGTAGCTTTAGAAAGAGGGTAGTTCTTGCCCTGGGATAAGGAGGTAGAGACTCCTGGGAGTCCGGGCTGGTTCAATTCAGGATTCCCTGTGCTAAGAAAGCTGGACGATGAATCCTGCTCCTCCTTCAGAAAAAGGGAGAGCAGAAGTGGAGTACTGAGTGGATCTTTGACATGCAACCTTGTTTTTATGCTGGTAAAATCTGGTTAGAGTGATGAGGACACCTTTGGGGGACCTGGTTGAGAGCACGCCAGGGGACCGGAGCCCCTAGTCACATCCTTGTCCAGGGGAAGGTAATGTGCCCTCTACACCTGGCCGAGGAGGCCAGGGCCTGCATGGTATCTGCCCCTGCTGTATTTCTAGCTGGCAGCACCCCCACCTTCCTGAGAGTGGTTTCACTCTGCTCCAGAGTCCACTTCTCTGGGGTTGTGCAGAGGTGGGAAGAGAGTATCAGAGAATCCCTTGGAGAGCTTGGGGAAACTGGACAATCCCAAGAGCAGTCTCAGGATTTGTCCATGTTCCTTTTCCTCTGTCCAGAGTGAGAAACTGGGAAGGTCTCAGCAGGGTTTAGGGGGATGGAAAAAGACATCCAGTCTGTCTTCAAGCCATAGTTGCAGTTTATAGGGTTTATAAAACTAGAGCAGTGGTCCTTTTCTGCACCTCCTCGCTAATCCCACATCACAATATGGTCCAGTTATTTATCCCAGTGACATACCGTGCTATTTAAACACTCTCTGCCTCTCCAGAAGAATTTTAAATAAATCCTTAAGGCTGGGTTAGCTACCCCAGGCCCATGATTGCTGACTTTAATTGTTTGATTATTTGTGGGTTCCTATGGAGGATGAGGAGGGGGAGGGGATGGAGCAGGAGGCAGAGGGGAAGCAGAGCTCAGTAAACAGGAACATCCTCCAGATTCCATTGGCTAGGTGGCCAGGAGGTCATTTTTAATCATCCCTTGGATGGTAGATCCTGGAGCCTGTAATCAGAGGTTGATGCAACTGCTCAAGGACTACCTGCTTGAGGCTGTAGAATTCCCGCCCAAGCCAGCTGTGACTGAACTAGAGAAGGCAACCTCACTGAAGAAGGGGCAGGGAATGGGCATTTGGTTAATTTTTGTTGGATGAACAAAGTGACTTAGAATGGCTTTTCCTAATCCTTATATTGATAAAAATTAGCAAAAAGATACATTTTATTTCCCTGGACCTGTTAAACAAAAGTCATTTGGCAAATACATTTACTTTTACCAGCATGGCACGTTGCCCATAGTGTTAGTTTGATTACTCCTTTCTATAATGAAAAAGGTATTGGATTTGGAGTTTGAATGGCTTTCAAATTTTCTAGCTGTATAATATTGGGCAATGGCATAGATGCTGTCAGCATCCATTCTGTGTTCCTTTGACCTCAAACAACGCTGTTGGGAGCGAGTGTATAAATGCTCCAGCTCCCGCACTTCTCTGTTGGGGCAGCTTTGGGGCATATTCTATGCTGTCTTTCAGAGTTGCTTAGTAAGACCATTTCACAGTGACTCCCGTCACTGGCTGCCTTCCCCTTCCCTCTTTCACTTTCCCACTCCCTTTCCACTTGCACTTGAATCCTTGTCCTGTGGTCAACCTCTGGGGGAATCGACCTAAGTCTTTAGTTTGTAGTTAAAAGTCATTTTAAGTCTGTGTCTCCATAGAGAACAGACCTTGCCAAAAGGGAGGAGTGCAGGAGAGAGTTGGATTAGGAGTTTGGGACCAGCATATGAAAACTATTATATGTAGAATGGATAAACAACAAGGTCATATTGTGCAGCACAGGGAACTATATTCCATATCCTATAATAAACCATAATGGAAAAAAATAAAGATAAACCTTGGTTCTGATGAAAGTTGAAGATTCCTCTCACCCAGCAAGACTTGAAAAGCTTGGGGCCACATTTCTAGCTACTGCCAATGTCACTGCATCCAGGAATTGTTCCCTGACTGTGCCCCATGGGAGTATAGCCCCATCTTTTGCATTCTCATTCACATTTTGCCCATCCCTTTCTTCCTTGTTCCATTGTTGTCTCTCTCTCTCACCTTGTGCCATTTGAGAGCTGAGTCCTTGATTGATACTTCAGTAGCATCCTACAAAATGCTTTTGACATCTTGGATTCCTTTTAAATATGGTTGAGTTAATAAAAAGTGAGAAGAAAAAAAAAGGCTCTGAGTCTCAGTTTCCCCAACTGAATGATGGAAATGATAACTGTCTCACTGTGATACGTGCTCAGACACAGCGAGCATCCAGGCAAATGTTTGCTGGCTCTTTGAATAGTACAGGTGAGGCTATGATGGATTTGGGAATGGGTATTGTGGTGGACCATGAAGAATTATGCTTTGGAGAGAGAGGCTTGAGAGCCAGTAGGAGCCTGCTCCAGCACAAGCCTGGCCTTGACTGGACTGGGATGTGATCAGTGTCTTAATTTCCAATTTTGTACACAGGTGAGGAGGATAAGAATTACCTAGGTAATTACTAGCAGAGGGCAGTGGCACCCCACTCCAGTACTCTTGCCTGGAAAATCCCATGGACGGAAGAGCCTGGTAGGCTGCAGTCCGTGGGGTCGCAGAGTCAGACACAACTGAGCGACTTCACTTTCACTTTTCACTTTCATGCATTGGAGAAGGAAGTGGCAACCCACTCCAGTGTTCTTGCCTGGAGAATCCTAGGGACCGGGGAGCCTGGTGGGCTGCCATCTTTGGGGTCGCACAGAGTCAGACGCAACTGAAGTGACTTAGCAGCAGCAGCAGGAGCAGCAGGTAACTACTAGGTGAAAAGAAATACTAGGTGTCGGAACTCCTCTGGCAGTCCAGTGGTTAAGACTCCACACTTCTAGTGCTTCCACTGCAGGGGCCGTGGGTTGGATCCTTGTTTGAGGAACTAAGATCTCACAAGCCATGCAGCATGGCCAAAAATATTTTTTTAAAAGAATTGTACTAGGTGTCGAAATTTAGGGTATGTTCAGCTGTGTCCTAAACTGGCTGAATCATTGTGTATGAGACACTTACGGGGTTCAGTTAAAAATTACTGCAGTGTCTATGCTATGAGTTTGGGGGCGGGGCTTGATTTCCTCTCCTCCAAGGCTAGAGATTAGATGATTCCATAGGTACCTTCTAATCCTTGGTCTCCTCAAGAAGACTCCATTACATTCTCCTTCTGTCCATACCAAAAAAACCTTTAACAAAAACCTTTCATGTGTCTACACATAGGTTACTCACCATGGGGCACCCAGCATTGGGCCATCCTAGAGTTTTAGTTTTCCTATAGTCTTTCCTGCTGGCACAAGAGAGTTCAGTAGAACTGTCTCAGTAAATTTTGCCTTCCTGTGTGCCAGTTTCACGTAATGACCTAGGCATGATGTGTCCCCACAGGAGGACTGGGGAGTGGGTAAAGAGGATATGGAAATGATATGCCCTTTCCTGAACCACTGTGCAAAGTTGTAGACACCCACATGGAGTCCAGGAAAAGTCCACGTGGAGGAAGACACATAGCTTCTATATGACAGAATTCAGCATTCCTGGTTGGGTTCTCCTCATAAGGGTCTATTGATAATCCTCCTGAAGGGAGTCCCTGACTCAGCAATTCCACCCAAAGGAGTTGGACACATGCAGAAAAATATGTGCATGAGCAATGTCCTGTGAAACGTTGTTTATAATAATAATAAAACCAGAAATGGAGACTCAGTTCAATTCAGTTCAGTCGCTCAGTCGTCTCCAGACTCTTTGCGACCCCATGAATCACAGCACGCCAGGCCTCCCTGTCCATCATCATCTCCCGGAGTTCACCCAAACCCATGTCCATCGAGTTGATGCCATCCAGCCATCTCATCCTCTGTTGTCTCCTTCTCCTCCTGCCCCCAATCCCTCCCAGCATCAGAGTCTTTTCCAATGAGTCAACTCTTCACATGAGGTGGCCAATGCCCCCCAACAGTAAATTTGTTAATCATGGTGTATCGCTACATTAAAATACCGTGTGATTACAAAATATTTAGGATACAGATATGTATCTGTTAACGTGGGAAAATATACATTTGTAAAGAGCAGGTTACCAAACATTGTGCTGTTGTTATTGTTCAGTCATTCAGTTGTGTCCAACTCCTTAACAACCCCATGGACTGTAGCCCACCAGGCTCCTCTGTCCATGGGATTCCTCAGGCAAGAATACTGAAATGGGTTGCCATTTTCTTCAACTGCCATTTCCAAACAATGTGCTGGTTTTGTAAAGTCCATTTATATTTGCCTCTGAAAGGGTATATGGGAAAATAGTAATAGTGATTGTCACTGAGTGGTGGAATTTTGAAAGATTTTAATCTTCCGTTTTCTTATATTAAGTACTTTCAATTTTTTATTGTACTTAAAGTATGCACAATATAAAATTAACCTTTTAACCATTTTTAAGTACAATTCAGGGGCTGTCTTAGTCCGTTTGAGCTATACTGTATAACAAGTGCCACAGACTGAGCGACTTATAAACAACAGAAACTTACTGCTCACAGTTCTGGAGGCTGGGAGTCAAATCAGGCTGTGAACATAGTCAGGCGAGGGTCCTCTTCCAGATCACAGACTTATTATTATACCCTCCTGTGGCAGAAGCAGCTGTGGGTCTCCTTTAATCCCATTCATGGCTCTACCTTTGTGACCTAATTTACCTCCTAAAGCCCACCCCTCCCGCCCCTCACCCTTAATGCCATCATAGGATTTCAGCATATGAATTGGGAGAGGACACAAACATTCAGACCATAGCCGTGGCATTGAGTGCATTCACTGTGTTGTATGACCATAGCCACTATTCATTTCCAGAACTTTTCCAAACAGAGACTCTGTACCCATTGAACACTAACTCTCCATTCATTCCCCTCACTCCAGCTGCTGGTAACTTCTATTAACATCTTCATGAGTTTGCCTACTCTGCTGCTGCTGCTAAGTCACTTCAGTCGTGTCCGACTCTGTGCGACCCCACAGACGGCAGCCCACCAGGCTCCCCCGTCCCTGGGGTTCTCCAGGCAAGAACACTGGAGTGGGTTGCCATTTCCTTCTCCAGTGCATGAAAGTGAAAAGTGAAAGCGAAGTCGCTCAGTCGTGTCTGACTCAGCTACCCCATGGACTGCAGCCCACCAGGCTCCTCCGTCCATGGGAGTTTCCAGGCAAGAGTACTGGAGTGGGGTGCCATTGCCTTCTCGGTTGCCTACTCTAGGTTTCTTTTAAGAGTGGAATTGTACTGTAATTGTCCTTTTGTTGATCTTAATCTTTTTGCTTTTCTATATCTTTAAATTAAAAAAAAATCCATTTTACTTGCATAAAAGAAGAAAAGGAAGAAGGAAGCCCTGGAGAGAATTGTGGTATTTGGTCTCTCGCACTTTCCTTTCAGACTGGGCTGCAAGGACCTGGCCATCCTTGTTGCTTCTGCTGCCATCACCTGGGATGGAGGTCAGGGTCTGCCCTCCATCTCAGCCGAGCAGAACAAAGGTGGACAGCCAGTGGGCATCAGAACTAATCACATTTGGGACTTGCTGGTTGCTAGCAGCTGGGCCGTGGGCCCCAGGCCTCTACTGCTGAATCATCATATCCCAGGGTTTTTTGTGTGTGGTGGTGGGATAGAGAGTGTGCTTGGGGTTTACTGTGCCTTAAACCTAACAGCTGTGCTATAGTGAGTAAGGTCCAAACCAGATGGAAGTTGGATTGTTGAGACCATCTTCCTTAAAGAATGAGAGCCTCAGCCTTTCTATTTGAAACATCCTTTGTGTATTCCAGATCCTATAGCTCAATTCAACTTACTAAATACCCACCATGGCACCTGTGGCGGCTGCTGAATGCTTTGTCCACAGGCAGGGTCAGCCTGCCTGGGATGCAGAGAAGACTTTGACTAGTGGAGTCCCTGAGATCCTAAGTACTCTGGGAGAAGGGTAGTGGCCTCAGATAATCAGTGCCCTCTTCCTAAAGCTCCATGCAAGCTTTTATATACATCTGGGCCAAGGATTGCTCTTTTGTGTGTATGGTGGGTTGTGCATTTGACAGAATAATCAGGGACATGGTGCAGAGGAGTGGAGGCAGGGGAGGTGGTATGTTTGTGTGTTTCATTCTGGTCTGAGGTGAGAGATCAGGAAGCGTCAGTACCCAGAACCTGGATACTAGATTGCGTGACTGTATTCAGGGGTCAAGGGAGTAGGTCAAGTGGCTTTGCTGTGGGACGCCTTGTTCTATGGAAAATGCTTTAAGTTCCTCTTTAATCAAGCTCCCAGAGGAAACTAACTGCCCGCCCTCCAGCAAGTTGCTGAGAAAATGTCTGGGAGGGACAGATGTACGTACTGTGCTCTCTGGAAATTACTTTACCTGGTTCTGCCTGTTTTCTCTCTGTCCAGCTGCTCTTTGAATCCCAGACAGTGAGGGGGAAGTGAAAAGACTTTACAGAAATAGCCTTTGAAGACCATTTTGAGAAGTTCAGCTTTTCATGGTGCTGATTTTTCTTTAGGGTTAGTCAGCTGGTTGCAGGACAGGAGGAGGAGAGTGTGAGTGTGGTTTTATGGAAGACTTCCCTGAGCCTCCTGGAAATGTTCTGGAAACCCCTGGATGAGCTGTCTCTCCTGGGTCCAAGATCTGTATGAGGCTGAATTTCCCTGCCTGTACATACTGTAGGGTGTTAACAAGGTTAAGAAAGGGTGGATATAAGAAGCCACACCATGGCTGACCCCCAGGGGGAGGCTTAGCACTTGCTGGACCCTTCCTCTGCTTGCCCTTCCTTACTGCTTCCAAGGGCAAGGAATCTGCCCATACCTGGGAGTGAAGGAAGTCAGCACTTTAGGCTTTCGCATTTCCTATCCTGGTGGGTGGGGGGGCGGGGGGGTTGGGGTGGGGAGTGGAGAAGGGGAGAAGCAAGGAGGGGAAACCCTAAGATCTCTGCACACAAAGCTGAGTCTCAGTCGATAGCACCAAAAAGGGAAGGACCGCTGGGGTATCCCTAGGAAGGGGATGTGAGGTCAGAGATGAGTCTCAGAGAAGCACTCAGTAAACAGGAAGTGTGGCCAGAGAGAAACCTGTGCTTGTAGGAAGTGGGGCATTGGCAGCTGCCTCCCAACTTGGCTTGGGTAAGCCAGCAGACCCTGCTGAGCTGATGGCAAGTGGAGGCTCAGAGTGCGAGGAGGGACACAGATCTCGGGCCTTCCCTGTGAGACAGGGCTCCACTTAAATCTTGTAATTATTGGGCTGGAGGAGAGCTTAATTTGCCCTTCGGAAGGTAGGACTTTAAATACCCCATAAAATAACGCTCGGTTTTGAGAAATGCAGGTCAAGGAATGCTTAGTCTTATTTTCCTCCACCAACTTCCTATTCTTTCCTTGTGCCAAGTCAGTTATAAGGAATTTTGCACTTTGTTGAGTTTTATCCTGTGAGGGGACACATCTTGGCAGGACCTCTTTGGGTGAAGGAGATGGAGGTGCTGCTTTAGGGAGGAAGAGGTAACTAGGCCCTTCCCTGGGGGCCTGTAGATATTGGAAGTTATCTTTCTAGGTCTTGTGGGTTCTCTGAGCTATAGTCAAAGTTCTTTATACACACACACACACACACTCCCTCTCTCTCCACACACTCTCTCATTTGCACACTCTCCCTCACACCGATACTTACACATTTACACAGGCATACTCTCTTACACATTTACACCTATCTGTTTCCTCACATATCTACACCTACATATTCACACACATATAGCTTTTTCTGTATGGAGTTTTTGCTTCCTTTATGTCTTTTTGGTCTCACTCTAACACCCTGCTTATTTGACAAGAGGCTAAGGGCCTTTGGGTTTCCTTCTAAATATCCATTCAGAAAGTCAAAAATTTGTGGATATAGATGGGACTTCCCTATAAACAAGTAGTTGCTCATCTGGGCCCGCGAGGTGATTGTTTGGGCGGGGGTAGGGTGGGGTGATTGTTGTGACTCTCCAGCTCACTGACCTGGCCACCTGCCTCCTAGTGCGGGGGTAGGAGACAGGTCTTCTCAGCAGGAAACAGACCATTTCCTCAGAGCTTCCACAGGCACACTGAAGAGTTCAGACCAGTGTGCAAAAGGCCTGAGCAAGAAGGATCAATGCCCAAGCTGTCAGTGGAAGGAACTGGGGCTTTTGCAGACCATGCTCCTGGCATGAGGGAGCCCACTTGACCACCTGCTGAATCTCAGGTACCCATCTGGCAGGTGTACCAGACGAGGCTTCTCCGGGGATAGGAGGGAGGTTGCCTGTCAGTAGGGGCTTTGGACCTGTTGTTAGACCCCCAGACTTTTTCCAGAAAAAGGAGCAGGCAGTTTTGGGGCCCATGAGTGTGAGGAATAGCTTGTTCTGTAGACAGGGTGAGATATCTCTGGGAGCATTCATGGCCCTGTGACATTGCAAGTACCCAGGTCTCTGGCTGGGATCTCTATCCCCTGCAGGGTCTGCTTTTCCTGCAGGTTGTCTGCCAGGCCAGTCACTGACTCACCTGCCTTCCCCAGGACTCTGGGGCATTCTGTGGCTAGCAGCTGAAGCCAGCCTCCAGCTGCCTGTCCTGCTTGGAGACCCTCATACCCAGTGCTTAGCCAAGGCACCAGAGAAGGAGCACTGTTTTCATGTCAGCTCTGTGATCTGGGACAAGTCACCTAACCTTCTGTTTCCTCATCTTTAAAGTGATAAAAATAAAGAGTTCTTTTAAGGAATAGGAGAAAGCTTTTAGAGTCTTGTTACCAGCAGCACTAGCAGCATTTGGAAGCTTGTTAGAGATATACCTTCTCAGACTCCACTCCAGAAGTGTTGAATCAGAAATTGGGAGGGTGGGAGAAAAGGAATCTGTATTTAATGAGCCCTCTGGGGGATTATGATATATATTTCTCTAGAATATGTCCGGGTCAGGTGGTTTTTAGCTGAAAACTTCTTCACTGCAAGGCAACTGTAGCAAATATAAGTTCTGTTTTGCATCAGACAGTCCTGAGTTTGAACTCCAGTTCTGTCTCTTCCTGTGTGTCTTTGGACAAGTTATTAATACTTAACTTCTTTGTGCTTCAATTGCTTCATCTGCAAAGTGAGACTATTAAGATTTCTGTCTACACTGGATTGTTATGGGGATTAAATGAGTAAAAACAGGTAATAGCTAGCCTGTCGTAAGCTTGCATTTCTGTTAGTCATCTATTATTCACATTTGTTGTTTTGTTGTTAGCGTAGTAATATTGTTGCGATTGTGCTGTTCACTATTCGTGAGGAAAATAGATCAGGGCTTCCTTTGACTAGCCTTCTGTTCTTTTGCTGCCTGCCTCTGCATAAAAGTGCCATCCCTCCTCCGCAGGACAATTATTTATGTTGGTGCAAACGTTTTTGTGGTTTTGGACTATAAATTTTTACATTTAAATCATTATAACTAGGTTCAAACACATCTTTACTAATCAAAATAGGTGCCATTGCAATCACATTTTTGCCAATAAGAAATAAGTTTGTTTATTCCTGTAGCTTAAAAATCCCTGCTTTGGGATTCCACAAACTCTTGGAAAGCATTTTCTGTATTCTGTTGGTTGTAGAAGTATTTTCCCTGCAAAAAATGGTCAAGATGCTTGAAGAAGTGGTAGTTTGTTGGTGAGTGAAGTGAAGTGAAGTTCCTCAGTCGTGTCCGACTCTTTGTGACCCCATGGACTATAGCCTGCCAGGCTCCTCTGTCCATGAATTGGCAAGAGGTCAAGTGACTATGGCAGATGAGGCAAAACTTCACAGCCCAGTTCGTTCAATCTTCGAAGCATTGACTGTGTGACATGAATTCGGATATTGTGGTGGAGAAGAATTGGGCCCTTTTCTGTTGACCAGTGCCAGCTGTAGGCATTGCAGTTTTTGGTGTACATCATTGATGTGCTGAGTGTACTTCTCAGATGTTATGGTTTTGCCAGGATTCAGAAAGCTGTAGTGGATCAGATTGGCAACAGACCACCAAACAGTGGTCATGACCTTTTTTGGTGCAAGGCTGGCTTTGGGAAGTGGTTTGGAGCATCTTCTCAGTCCATCCTCTGAGCTAGTCATCACCTTTTCATCAAACGCCACAATCTGATCAAGAAATGGTTTGTTGTTGCATAGAATAAGAGAAGATGACACTTTAAAGCAACAGTTTTTTGATTTGTAGTCAACTTATGAGGCACCCACTTATTAAGCTTTTTCACCTTTCCAGTTTGCTTCAAATGTCGAATGACCATAGAATAGTCAGTGCTGAGTTCTTCAGCAACTTCTCATGTGGTTCTAAGCTTCATGATGGCTCTCAGTTGGTCATTGTCAACTTCTGATGGCCAGCCACTACATGCCTCATCTTCAAGGCTCTCGTCTCCTTTGCAAAACTCATTGAACCACCACTTCACTGTTTGTTAGGAGTTCCCAGGCCAAATGTGTTGTTGTTGCAAGTTAATAAGAAAATTGCTTGAATTTGCTTTTTGTCTGATGTCATTTCCATGCTCTAAAATAAATATAAAATAAACAGCAAGTAGTAAGTCATTAGCAATAAATAAATAAAGCAAGAAATATGCATTAAAATGATGCCACATAACCACATTTATTTAAGAATGTATTCCAGGATCAAACAGCACATTTCAATAATGCAAAAACTGCAGTTACTTTTGCATCAACTTACTACCTTCCCCTCTCCCTTTTCTCTAATATCTAACATCTTTTTGGGGTACAGAGGGGCAAAGCTTTGTATTCGCAGTCATAATAAAGCTGAGGAAATGGAGTACATATACCCAGTACACCTGACCTTATCTCTCCCTTTTGTGCTGTTTAGTGCTCTTTTCCTGAGCAGAGTGACTGAGAGCCCTGTACGTGGTTCCCTGGAACCCTGGACACCAGGGTGGGAAAGGAATGGAGGAGGCATGTGGGTTTGGCCAGAAAGTGGACCTTTTATTGAAGAAAGCAAGGGAAGGGAAAGTAGGCTGTTCCTTCCCAGGCAGCCCAGATTTTGCCGTTGTCTAGGACAGGCTCAGGTGGCATCTCTTGTAATCTCTAGATCTTGGCAGGGCCCCAGGCCATAGCTCAAGTCTCCTTCCTTGGGCGGTGCTATAGGACTGGGGTTTCCTGTTTGCCATTGATACTTCTTCCTGCTGCCATCCTAGCGAGCTCAAGTGCAGAGGGGCAGCCCTATCTCCCTTTTCACTGCTTGGTTATAAAGTGGAGTCCCTCTGGAGACCTGATGAAGCAGTATTCAACACTCTAGTATAAAGCACCATGTCAGAGAGCGTTCTTCTCCAACCCTGAAGCTCCAAATTGTCCCCAGAGGGCAGGGCAGAGCAGGGTTCAGAAAAGAGGTAGAGAGAGGACTCAAAAGGGGAAGCTGCAGGCCTCCAGTTAGTGTTTCATTTGCATCTGGTGCCTGCAGCTGACTTCCTGGTTTCTGTGGTCTGGTGCCCTGGTTTGCTGGATGGGGCCCCTTGCATCTGCTCTGTGCATCTCTTCTCATCCTTGGGGATGGTCTACGCTGTCCCCTCTCCCCTCTGAAGTTTAATAATGGCAAGGGAGTGCAAAAGACAACTCATTTGTTTTTAGAAAATTCTTTTCCTTCTCTTCTTGAAAGACTACTTTGAGATGCGTTTGGGGGTGTCCTCAGTTTATACAGCTCTACCTCCATCGTATTTCATGATGGCTCTCAGCCGTGGTTGTACATTGGCATGATGTGGGGAGGTTTTTAAAAATGCTCATGCCTGGACCTCTTCCTGGAGGGTCTGAAGAAATTGGTCGGAGTTGCAACCTCAACATCAGGAATTTCAAATCAACCCTCCTACCCCACTCCCTTGGCTTCCCAGGTGGTACAGTAGTAAGGAATCTGCCTGCCAGTGCAGGAGATGCAGGAGATGCGGGTTGATCCTAGATCAGGAAGATCCCTTGGAGTAGGAAATGGCAACCCACTCTAGTATTCTTGCCTGGAAGATTCCACGGGCAGAGCAGTCTGGTGGGCTATAGTCAAGGGGGTCTCAAAGAGTCGGACACAACAGCACACACCAACATACCCTACTCCTACTCCAAGAGAGTCTAAGGAGCACCTAGAATTAGAACCTCTGAGATGTTGTGTGTCTTGAGGTCAGCTGTTACTCCTTTCCACCTTGGTTTCAGTTGAGGCCTTGCCAAGTGCATATCCTTCTCGCTGGTCAGGGCATAGCTCTGTGGGGTTTGACCCACTGGGAATGCTTTGTGGAATAAGCCCTCACCTTTCCCAGCCTGTCTCTCTCTTCTAGTTATATCTTCTTAGAGACTGGGACCTCCTGGGTCCTATAAATTGGCTGTTGTTCCCTCACTCCCATCCTACCCGGGGAGCTGAGGTGGGAGTCAGGATGCGGGGCCTGACTCTTGTTCTGGAAACAGGAAGACAGAAAACAAAGAAGCAAAGAAACCACTGAAGAAGTTCTTCATCTCACTCTGGGCTTTCCTGCCAGGGGTTTCCCCTGTTTCTGTTCTTTATTTGCCTGCTGGGACTTTCCAGTTGATCGTAAGATGAGAGACACTTAGTCTCTAGGCTGAATCAGAAGCTTTGTAGGGATTAGCCAGCCTCCTGGCGATGCTCTGAAACCAGATTAACTTCAGCGTGTTCTCTGGGCTCCCTGACAGAAAGGGAGTGAGGGCACATGAACTTGGAGGAACCAAGAACCAAGAACAGACAAAGCTGTTCTTTTGCAACAGTGTTGAATGCCTTTTCTACCTCCTAAAGCTTCCTAAGGATTTAATGCTTTCTCTTCTCATAGGAAGTTGAGCTGGTTGATTTCAAGGGCCTGGATAGCCCCTCGTTTATTCTTGGGGAGTCTGGAAACACCTGTGAGTGGGGAGTCTGTGAAAAGAAAGGGAAAACTCTTTGTGCAACAGCTGCAGGGTAGCTGCAGGGTTTTTACTGGTCCAGAGCTCAGGCATCTGTCCCCATTTCTGCAGCTCAGCCTTGCATTGCACCCAGTGATGCTGAGTGGGCAGCTGTTTCCTCCCAGCTTGAGAGTGGGTGGAAGAAGGTGACAGAGCCAGGAGCTGTTTCAAGCCCTAACATGGGGCATGAGTGGTGGTCGCTGCTGGTATCCACCCAATCCCCTTTATCTGCTGCATGTTATAAGTGTGGACTGTTGACAGGTCTTAGTTGCTCACTAGTCTTGAGAACTGCTCTTCAGGGAATGCCTCGGTGCTCACCCCCTCCTCCCAGCTGTGACTCTCAGCCAAGACTGACTAGTGCCAGATACAAAGGCGTGGTCTGCCTCTCTTAGGGTGGGACGGTTCCATGAAGTTCACACCCTAGAGCTCCCATGGGATCAGGCTGTGGCTAGGCTCCAGTTCCTTCCCCAGCCCAGTCTTGCTTCCCTCACTTCCTTACAGGTTTCTCCTGAAGTCACTTCCTCAGTAACTCATGTGCACAAGATTCCTCTGCCTCTAGGAATTCCCTGACATAAAACAGCAGGCTAGCTTTCTTAGGGCTGACTGTTGAATCCATTGTTTCGAATAATTAATAATGAGAATGAAAATATTTTGAGGAGAGAGACACAGTGTGGGGATCTGGGGCCCAAAGAGAGAAATCTCTAGGCCCAGGAGAAGAAAGAAATACTAAATTTGTGGTTTCTGTGTGGCGTTAAGTGCTGTGATGAAGGACAGGCTGAGGTGTGGGTGCCGTCCCCTCAACACTACCCAGGGATAGTGGAACAGTTTGTAGGGAGAGGTAAGTTTTGGCAGAGTTTAGGGAAAGTGTGAGTTTCCTTGGGTCTGAGAAGAAGGAGTACTCTCACAAAGCATGAAAAGCAGGCCCCGAAAGTTCTCTGTAGCTGGGATGTCATCATCTGAAAATAGCTTAGGAACCTTTGCTTTGTCAAGACATTCTCTTGGATCTTAGGGAAGATTGTGTCCTCAAGTTGTTCTGGGCGCAGGCAGGAAGGGTCTTCATGTGAGAAGTACTAGATTCTGCTGACAAGCTGCATGGCGTCATGCAGGAATTTAATGGAGCTGAGTAGAACCCAGAACATTCTGCTAGGGCATGAAGTGGTGCCAGAAGAGAGGACTGATTGGTTAGTGGCCTCAACAAGTGTCCAGTGTGTCTAGGTGACTAAGAGCCTCATGTCCTGACTCGGCAAGCCCAACAGTGTTCATATCTCTAGACATTTTAGCAGATGTGCTTTGTGGTTAATGGGGCTTCCCAGGTGGTGCTAGTGGTAAAGAACCTGCCTGCAAATGCAGGAGACATAAGAGATATAGGTTTGATCCCTGGGTTGGAACGATCTTCTGAAGGAGGGCGCTGCAACCCACTTCGGTGTTCTTGCCTGTAGAATCTTATGGACAGAGGAGCCTGGCAGGCCACAGTTCATAGAGCTGCAAAGAGTCAGATACAACTGAAGCCACTTAGCACACACGCATGCATTCCATCTTTTAACGTTTTTCTAAAGAGAAGTTGTACTGATTTAGAATTCTTGAGGGCCAACTGGTCATGTTCACAGGGGGTTCGGTGAGTTTAAATATGTTTTAAACGTCAAAGATTATTTGTGTCAAATCTGCCCTTTCATTCCTGTCCCATGCTTTCTCTCTTCTCCTTTCTCTGTATGGGACTCAGTGAGCTGTTTCAGTTCTGTGCCTGAGATGCTGACTGATGTGGGAAGCCCCCTCCTTCCCCTCTCTCTTACTTTCCCCTCTTCCAAGAGACGGTGACAGAGAAGGCGATGGCACCCCACTCCAGTACTCTTGCCTGGAAAATCCCATGGGCGGAGGAGCCTGGTAGGCTGCAGTCCATGGGGTCGCTAAGAGTCATACACGACTGAGCGAATTCACTTTGACTTTTCACTTTCATGCATTGGAGAAGGAAATGATAACCCACTCCAGTGTTCTTGCCTGGAGAATCCCAGGGACGGTGGAGCCTGGTGGGCTGCCGTCTATGGGGTCGCACAGAGTCGGACACGACTAAAGTGACTTAGCAGCTTAGCAAGAGATGGTGAAGAGTTGTTCTGTATTCTCAAGGCAATGTGGAACTGATGCTTGAAAATGACCCTTACAAGGCATTTTGGAGTACAGAAAGGCTTCATAAATTCTTGTTAACAGAGAAGGCAGAAGAATTGCAACTAGCTAGCTGAGCAGATCTCTCTCTTCAAGACTGTAGATACTGGTGGGCATCCTTGGCGAAAGTGTCCAATTGAATCCATATCCCAGCCCCATCAACCATCTTCCTCTGACTCTTCCTTGTATGAGAAGCAATATTCTGTTTAAGCAAGATTGGACTAAACTCTAAAATTTCGGCCTTTTGTTTGCTGTGTTACTGTGTTTGCCTAAAAGTGTAGGTAAATTTAGCTAGCTTTTACCCCCCTCTTCTGCTGGCTGGGGGTAGCCAGTGATTTGTGGTGATGGCTGGAAAGTTTATGAAGACAGATGCAGATGTTATCCTTGAGACAGACAAAGGAGGGCTTGGGTCCTAGAATCAGTTATCTGTAATTTCAGTTCAACAATATGGTAGACTGTGTAAGTATTTTCCTAACATTCCTAATCCAAAAAATGTAAAAGTAAAAAAAAAAAAAGAAAGAAAAAACAAGCGGGGAGAAGTCAGGCTGGAGACAAAGACTGGGCCAAAGGAATCTATATGTGTGCGCTGTTGTATCCAACTCTTTGTGACCCCATGGACTGTAGCCCACCAGACTCCTCTTTCCATGGGATTTTCCAGGCAAAAAGATTGCAGTAGGTTGACATTTCCTACTCCAGAGGATCTTTCCTACTCAGGGATCTAACCCACATCTCTTGCATCTCCTGCATTGGTATATCAGGTGAATTCTTTACCACTGTGCCACCTCGGAAGCCTAGGTCAGATTTATAGTGATGGCCTCGGTGAAATCACTCACTAGGGAAAGAGTGACTGAACTTTAGAGAATTCCCACATTTGGGCCATCGGACTACTTGATGATTTTTATCAACCTGGTAAGTAAAAAAGTATGCATAGATGTGAGCGTTGTAAAGAAGGCTGAACACCAAAGAATTAATGCTTTTGAGTTGTGGTGTTGGAGAAGACTCTTGAGAGTCCCTTGGACTGCAAGGAGATCCAACCAGTCAACCCTAAAGGAAATCAACCCTGAGTGTTCATTGGAAAGGCTGATACTGAAGCTCCAATACTTTGGCTACCTGATGCAAAGAACTGACTCACTGGAAAAGATCCTGATGCTGGGAAGGATTGAAGGCAGGAGGAGAAGGGGACGGCAGAGGATGAGATGGTTGGATTGCATCAGTGACATGAGTTTGAGCAACCTCTGGGAGTTGTTTATGGACAGGGAAGCCTGGTGTACTGCAGTCCATGGGGTTGCAAGGAGTCAGACACAACTGAGCAACTGAACTGAACTGAATAGTGCTGGAGAGAGAGGACAGACATTGCAGAAGATAAACCAAGAATGGAAGGAAGAGAAGCAGCAATCAAAGCTAGTATAGGATAACATTTCCCTGGCTGGAGAAAGACTTGAATGTTCAGGATGAGGTCTGTCAATGGACAGGCACCACTAATCTGATTTCCACTCTATCTAAACTTAGGAACTGGCTCTGGCTGAGGTCCCTCATAACCTTGTGTGGTAAATCAGAGACTGCTCTTGGTTTCTATTCCTTGGGTTCCCACCACCAGCTCCTGGCTCTGCTGATCATGGACTCCTTCTCTTGGTTTCCAAGATACTGTGTCTCCTCTTCTTCCTCCTTTTCTAGGGACTCTTTTTTCCTGCCTATGCCTAACCTACTGGGTTCATTGGATCCCTGCCCTTCGCCCTGTCCCTTTAGTCCTCCCTACTCTCTCCTTGGTGACCTTGCCACTCTCCTGACCTCCCTCCCCTCAGCAGAGCCAGGATTCCCTCCCTGGGAAGTCCACACTGTCTCTTTCCTGGGGCACAGACCGGGCAGGGCTTCCTGTCTTCAGCATCATAGGGTTCCATGACCTGTCTCAAACTCGGCCCATGTTCCTAACAGCAGTGTTTGTAACTGTGCATGGCTACCCAGCAGCCCCATGTAATGTGAGAATCTGGCCCTTTCCAAATCTTTTTACTGACGGAATGTGACTTTTTTTCTCTACCTCTTTAAACTCATTGGACCCTGTTACTCCATCCCCACTGCCTGCTTCCCTGGGACAAGCCTCTCAATCAGTCCCTTTGACTCTGTTTTCTTCCCTAATCCTGTCTCAAAGTAAAGAGTAGAGGGAGGTAATCATTCCAAAATTCAAGTCAGATCACACCCTTCCCTTATAACTCCCCTTGTTTTCCTGTTGCCGCTGTAAAAATGATCACAGACTTGGTGGCTTAAAACAACAAAATGTACTTTCTTACATTCTGGAGGCCAGAAGTCTGACATTGGTTTCGGTGGGCTGAAACCAAGGTGTTAGTAGGGTTGCACTCCCTCTAAAGCCTTTGAGGGGTGAGGGAGGGGGGTTAATTTGCTTGCCTTTTATCGCTGTGTTCCTTGGCTAATGGTCCCTTTCTCCATCTTTCATCCATAGAGTCGCATCTTCAAATATCTTTCTCTGTTGAGACTGTCTGTAGCAGAATCTCCCTCTGACTTTCTTTTAAGGATACGTGTGATTATATTTAAGGTCCACTCAGGTAATCTAACTAGACTTATATAAAGAAAGCTGAGCACCAAAGAACTGATGCTTTTGTGCTGTGGTGCTGGAGAGACTCTTGAGAGTCCCTTGGACTGAAAGGAGATCCAGCTAGTCCATCCTAAAGGAAATCAGTCCTGAATATTCATTGGAAGGACTGATGTTGAAGCTGAAACTCCAATACTTTGGCCACCCTATGTGAAGACCTGACTCATTGGAAAAAGAGCCTGATGCTGGGAAAGATTGAAGGCGGGAGGAGAAGGGATGACAGGATGAGATGGTTGGATGGCATCACCAACTCAATGGACCTGAGTTTGAGTCAACTCTGGGAGTTGGTGATGGACAGGGAGGTCTGGCATGCTGAGTCCATGGGGTTGCAAAGAGTTGGACACGACTGAGCAACTAAATTGAACTGAACTAGTGGCAACCCACTCCAGTATTCTTGCCTGGAAAATTCCATAGACAGAGGACTGTAGTGGGCTACAGTTCATGGGGTCACAAAGAGATGGACATGACTGAGTGTACATGCATAGATAATCCAGGATAGTCTTCCTATTTCCAGATCCATAATTTAATCACATCTGCAAAGTCCCTGTCTCCATATAAAGTGACATTGACAGTTGCCAGGGATTAGGACCTAGATATCTTTGGTGGCCATTATTCAGCCAACCACACACCCCATCCCATTGCACTTCAAAGTCCAAACTCCTTGACATGGTCAAGGTCTAGCATATGTACTACCTCCTCTTGGTGCATGCTCCTTCTGCCTGGACCACTCTGCCCTTCACCTTTGCCAGCTCCATCTCATCCCTGAGGTCTCAGTTTAGAGTTCACTTCATCCAGAAAGCATCTGGGACACCACACAAGTCCAGATTAAGGGTGTTTCCTTGTCCTTTCCGGCTTCTAAAAGCCTTTCCCACATTTCCTTGGCTCACACCTTGCTTCCTCCAGCTTCAAAGCCAGCAGGAGTGAATTGAATCTTTTTCACGTTATGTCACTATAACACTGATTTTCTGCCTGGTTTTTCCATTTAAAGTTTTGTGGCAAAACATGCATAAAATCTACCATTATAACCATTTGTAAGTGTACAGTTCAGTAGCATTAAGCACATTCACACTGTTGTGCAGCCATCACATCCATCCACAGGACTCTTCATCTTGCAAAATTAAAACTACACCCAGTAAATATCAGCAGTAACTTGCCATTCACCTTTCCCTGACCCCTGGCAACCACCATTCTACTTTCTTGTCTCTTTGGATTTGACCTAGTACCTCATTTAAGCAAAATTATACAGTATTTGTCATTTTGTGACTAGATATTTCACTTGACACAATGTCCCCATGGTTCATCCATGTTGTGACATATGACAGGGTATTGTTCATTTTAAAGTCTGAATTGTATATATGTATTATTAATCTAGTCATCCACATTGTTAATCTAGTCATCTGCTAATAGGTACCTGGATGGCTTTTGTTATAAATGCTGTGAAGAACATGGGTGTACAAATATCTCTTCAAGGTCCTTCTTTCAGTTCTTTCGGGTATGTACCCAGAAGTAGAATTACTGGATTGTATGGCAGTTTTAAGTTTTTGAGAAACTGCCATACTGTGTTCTTTGTTTTTTGTTTTTTTTTTTTAATTGGAGGACAATTACTTTACAGCGTTGTGTTGGTTTCTCCCATTCAACAACGCAAATCAGCCATAGATATACATATGTCCCCTCCTTCTTGAACCTCCCTCTCTCCCACCCTCCATCTCATTCCACCCCTCTAGGTTATGCAGCAACTTCCCAATAGCTATCCATTTTACACATGGTATGTATATATTTCAGGGCTATTCTCTCAAATCCGTCCCACCCTTTCTTTCCCCCACTGTGTCCAGTCTGTTTTCTATGTCTACATCTCTATTTCTGCCCTGAAAATATAGGTTCATCAGTACTATTGTTCTAGATTCCATATATGTGCATTGATATACAATATTTGTTTTTCTCTTTCTGACTTACTTCACTTGGTATAATAGGCTCTAGGTTCTTCTACCTCGCTAGAACTAACTTAAATGTGTTCCTTTTTATGACTGAGTAATAATTCCTTGTATGTATGTACCAACTTCTTTATCCATTTATCTGTTGATGGACATCTAAGTTGCTTCCATGTCCTATCTAGTGTAAATAGTGCTGTAATACATATTGGGATATGTGTGTCTTTTTCAGCTGAGGTTTTCTCAGGGTGTATGCCCCATAGTGGCATTGCTGGGTCATATGGTAGTTTTAGTCCTAGTTTTTTGTTTTTTTTTTTTTTTAAGGCATCTCCATACCATTCTCCACAGCAGCTGTGTCAACATTCCCACCAACTGTGCAAGAGGGTTCCCTTTTCTCCACACATTCTCCAGGATTTATTGTTTGTAGATTTTTTTTTTTTTGGATGATGGCCATTCTGACCGATGTGAGGTGATACCTCATTGTAGTTTTGATTTGCATTTATCTAATAATGAGTAATATGCAGATGACACCACCCTTATGGTAGAAAGCAAAGAAGAACTAAAGAGCCTCTTGATGAAAGTGAAAGAGGAGAGTGGAAAAATTGGCTTAAAACTCAACATTCAGAAAACTAAGATCATGTCATCTGCTCCCATCACTTCATGGCAAATAGATGGGGAAACTGTGGAAACAGTGAGAGACCTTATTTCTGGGGGCTCCAAAATCACTGCAGATGGTGACTGAAGCCATGAAATTAAAAGACACTTGCTCCTTGGAAGAAAAATTATGACCAACCTAGACAGCATATTAAAAAGCTGAGACATTACTTTGCCAACAAAGGTCTGTCTAGTCAAAGCTGTGGTTTTTCCTGTGGTCATGTATGGATGTGAGAGTTGGAATATAAAGAAAGCTGAGTGCCGAAAACTGATGCTTTTGAATTGTGATGTTGGAGAAGACTCTTGAGAGTCTCTTGGACTACAGGGAGATCCAACCAGTCCATCCTAAAGGAAATCAGTACTGAATATTCATTGGAAGGACTGTTGCTAAAGCTGAAACTCCAATAATTTGGCCACCTGATATGAAGAACGAACTCATTGGAAAAGAGCCTGATGCTGGGAAGGATTGCAGGATCTTTCCCAGCATCAGGGAAATAGACAATAAGATGGTTGGGTGGCATCACTGACTCAATGGGCATGAGTTTTAGTCAACTCCGGGAGTTGGTGATGGACAGGGAGGCCTGGCATGCTGCAGTCCATTAGGTTGCAAAGAGTTGGACATGACTGAGAGACTGAACTGAACTGAACTGATTAATGAGCATTGTTGAGCATCTTTTCATGTGTTTGTTGATCATCTGTATGTCTTCTCTGAAGAAATGTCTGTTTAGGTCTTCTGGCCATTTTTTGATTGGGTTGTTTGTTTTTCTAGTATTGAGCTGTATGAACTGCTTGTATATTTTGGATATTATAACCTTTTGTCAGTTGTTTCACTTACAATTATTTTCTCCCATTCTGAAGGTTGTCTTTTCATCTTGTTCATAATTTCCTTTGCTGTGTAAAAACTTTAAAGTTTAATTAGGTCCCACTTATTTATTTTTGTTTTTATTTCCATTACTCTAGGAGGCAGCAGAGAAGGCAATGGCACCCCCACTCCAGTACTCTTGCCTGGGAAAATCCCATGAACAGAGGAGCCTGGAAGGCTGCAGTCCATGGGGTCACTGAGGGTTGGACACGACTAAGCGACTTCACTTTCACTTTTCACTTTCATGCATTGGAGAAGGAAATGGCAACCCACTCCAGTGTTCTTGCCTGGAGAATCCCATAGATGAGGGAGCCTGGTGGGCTGCCATCTATGGGGTCGCACAGAGTCAGACACGACTGAAATAACTTAGCAGCAGCAGCAGCAGCAGCAGCAACAGCAGCAGGAGGAGGCAGGTCAAAAGGATATTGCTGTGATTTATGTCTGAATGTTCTGCCTATATTTTCCTCTTAAGACTTTCATAGTTTCTAGCTTTACATTTAGATCTTTAATCTGTTTTGAGTTCATTTTTGTGTATGTTATTAAGAAGTGTTCTAATTTCATTCTTTTACACATAGCTGTCCAGTTTTCCCAGCACCACTTATTGAAAGACTCTTTTCTCTGTTATATATTCGTCCCCTTTTGTCAAAGATAAGTTGCCTATAGGTGCATGGGTTTATCTCTGGGCTTTCTATCTTGTTCCACTGATCTATATTTCTATTTTTGTACCTGTACCATACTGTCTTGATGACTGTAGCTTCGTAGTATAGTCTGGAAGTCAGGAAGGTTGATTCCTCTAGGTCTGTTCTACTTTCTCAAGGTTGTTTTGGCTATTTGGGATCCTTTGTATTTCTACAGAAATTGTGAAGTTTTTGTTCTAGTTCTGCAAAAATGCAGCCATTAATTTGATAGGGATTGCATTGAATCTGTAGATTGCTTAGGGTAGTATAGTCATTTTCACAATATTGATTCTCCCAATACAGCAAAATGATATATCTCTCCATTTGTTTGTGTCATCTTTGATTTCTTTCATTAGTGTCTTACAGTTTTCTGTATACAGGACTTTGGGCTTTCCAGGTGGCTCAGTGGTAAAGAATCCACTTGCCAGTGCAGGAGGCACAAGAGACATGGGTTCAGTCCCTGGATTGGGAAGATCCTTGGAACAGGAAATGCAACTGGCTCCAGTATTCTTGCTTGGAATATTCCATGGACAGAGGAGGCTGGTGGGCTATAGTCTATGGGGCTGCAGAGAGTCAGATACCACTGAGAAACTGAGCACACACACACAGATCTTTTGTCTGTCTAGTTTATTCCTAGATATTTTATTTGTTGTTGTTGTTCCAGTGGTAAATGGGATTGTTTCCTAAATTTCTCTTTCTGATTTCTCATTCTCAGTGTATAGGAATGCAAGGGATTTCTGTGTGTTAATTTTTGTATCCTGCAACTTCAAGTAAATTCATTGATTAGCTCTAGGAATTTTCTGGTGGCTTCTTCAGGGTTTTCTATGAATAGTATTGTGTCATCTGCAAATAGTGAGAGTTGTACTTCTTTTACAATCTGGATTGCTTTCATTTCTCTGATTGCCATGGCTAGGACTTCTGAAACTATACTGAATAATAGTGGTGAGAGTGGGCACCATTGTCTTATTTGTGATCTTAGAGAAAGTGCTTTCAGTTTTTCACCACTGAGAATAATGTTTATTCTGGCTTTGTCATATATGGCCTTTATTATATTGAGGTATGTTCCTTCTATGCCCATTCTGGAGAGTTTCTTTTATTATAAATCAGCATTGAATTTTTTCAGGAACTTTTTCTGCAGCTATTGAGATGATTATATGGTTTCTATCTTTCAATTTGTTAATATGGTATATCACTTTGATTGATTTGCGTATACTGAAGAAGTCTTGTACCCCTGGGATAAATCCCACTTGATCATGGTGTATGATCCTTTTAATGTGTTGTCAGATTTGTTTGCTAGTATATTGTTCCAGGATTTTTGCGTCTATGTTCATCAGTGATATTAGCCTGTAATTTTCTTTTTATGTGATATCTTTACCTGGTTTTGGTATCAGGGTGATTGTGGCCTCATAGAATGAGTTCGAGTTTTCCTCCTTCTGCAAGTTTTTGGAAGAATTTGAGAAGGATAGGTGTTAGCTCTTCTCTAAATATTTGATAGAATTAAACTGTGAAGCCATTTGACCCCGGGCTTTTGTTTGTTGGAATATTTTTTATCACAGTTTCAATTTCAGTGCTTGTGATTGGTCTGTTCGTGATTTCTCTTTCTTTCTGGTTCAGTTTTGGAAGGTTGTACTTCTCTAAGAATTTGTCTGTTTCTTCCAGGTTATCCATTTTATTGGCATAGAGCTGCTCGTAGTAGTCTCTTATGATCCTTTCTATTTCTGCATTGTCCATTGTAACTTCTTTTTCATTTTTAATTTTATTGATTTGTGTCTTCTTCCTTTTTCTCTTGATAAGTCTGGCTAATGGTTTGCCAATGTTGTTAATCTTCTCAGAGAATCGGCTTTTAATTTTATTGATCTTTGCTGTTGTTTCCTTTGTTTCTTTTTCATTTATTTCTACTCTTATCTTTATAGTTTCTTTCCTTCTACCAGCTTTGGTGGGTTTTGTGCTTTTTCATTTGCTTAGGTGTAAGGTAAGGTTGTTTATTTGATATTTTTCTCATTTCTTGAGGTAAACTTGTATTGCTATAAACTTCCGTCTTAGAACTGCTTTCACCTCTTCCCATAGCTTTTAGGTCATTGTGTTTTCAGAAACTGTTTTCTATAGTGGCTGCACCATTTTACCATCTCACTTGTAGTCTGTAAGGGTTTCAGTTTTCCTGCATCCTCGCCAATGCTTGTTGTCTCATGCCTTTGTAATGATAGCCATTCTAACAGGTGTGAAATGATATCTCATTGTGTTAAAAAAATAATTTATTGAGGTATAGTTGATTTAAAATGTCATATTTAATTACTGCTGTATAGTAAGGTGACTCAGTTATATGCATACATATTCTTTTTCATATTTTTCCATCATAGTTTATCACAGAATGATGAATGTATTTCCCTATAGTGTACAGTAGGACCTTATTGTTTATCCATCCTGTATTTAATAGTTTGCATGATTTCATTTCCCTGATTATTAGTGATATTGAGCATCCATAGTTAGAAACCTCCCAACAAAGGAAAGCCCAAGATCAGATGGTTTCACTGGTGAATTCTACCCTATGTCTAAAGAAGTGTTAATATTGATCCTTCTCAAATTCTTACAAAAAATTGAAGAGGCTGGAACACTCAAGCTCATTTTACAAGGCCAGATACCAAAGTCAGATAAAGACATTACAAACAAACAAAAAAACTACAAGCCAACTAACTGGAAAAGACCCTGATGCTGGGAAAGACTGAGGACAGGAGAAGAGGGTAACAGAGAATGAGATGATTGGATGGGATCACTGACTCAATGGACATGAGTTTGAGCAAACTTTAGGAGATCGTGAAGGACAGGGAAGCCTGGCATGCTGCAGTCCATAGGGTCACAAAAAGTCCAACACAGCTGAGTGACCGAACAACAACAGGTCAAAATACTAGATTAATATAAGTAGAAAAATTCTCAACAAAATACTGGCAAACTGAATTTAAGAGTGCATTAAAAGGATCATTCACTATGATCAAGTGAGATTTTCCCTTGGAACACGAGTATGGTTCAATATACACAAATCAATAAATGTAATTATTGATTCAACTTATATATTTCTACTTGTTTATCTTGTTAAAAAAACCCAGCTCTTAGTTTCATTGACCTTTACTGTCATTTTTCTGGTTTCCATTTCATTTATTTCTGCTCTGATATTTGCTGTTTCCTTCTTTTTGCTAGTTGTAGGTTTAGTTTTTCTTTTTCTGGTTCTTTAAGGTGTAAAATTAGATTATTCATTTCAGATCGTTTGTTTTTTCTTAATGTAGGTATGTATTGTTATAAACTTCCCTCTTAGAGGTGCTTTTGGTGTATCTCATAACTGTTAGTGTGTTTGCTTCTGTTTCTATTTAAGATGTTTTTAAATTTCTTTTTTGTTTCTTCTTTGTCTCTTTGGTTGTTCAGGAGTGTGTTATGTAATTTCCACATGTTTCTGAATTTCTCAGTTTTTTTCTACTGTTGATTTTTAATTTAATATTACTGTGGTAGGAAAAGATACTTAGTATGATTTCAACTTGTTAAATTGCTAAGACATGTTTTGTTTCTAATTTACTTTGAAATGCATGAAAAATAGGATGAGTTATTGAATGGATAAAGGTATGGACAGATGTGTGATAGTGTAAGGATAGTAAATGTTAAGGATTCAGTTCAGTTAATCACACAGTTTTGTCCGACTCTTTGTGCCCCCATGGACTGCAGCCTGCCAGGCTTCCCTGTCCTTCACCAACTCCTAGAGCTTGCTCAAACTCATGTCCATTGAGTTGGTGATGCCATCCGACCATCTCATCCTCTGTCATCCTCTTCTCCTCCTGCCTTCAATCTTTCCCAGAGTCAGTTCTTTGCATCAGGTGGCCAAAGTATTGGAGTTTCAACTTTAGCATCAGTCCTTCCAATGAATATTCAGGACTGATTTCCTTTAGGATGGACTGGTTGGATCTTGCAGTCCAAGGGACTCTCAAGAGTCTTCTACAGCACCAACAGTTCAAAAGCATAAATTCTTCAGCACTCAGCTTTCTTTATAGTCCAGCCCTTACATCCATACATGACTACTGGAAAAACCATAGCTTTGACTAGATGGACCTTTGTTGGCAAAGTAATGTCTCTGCTTTTTAATATGCTGTCTAGGTTGGTCATAGCTTTTCTTCCAAGGAGCAAGCGTCTTTTAATTTCATGGCTGCAGTCACCATCTGCAGTGATTTTGGAGCCCCAAGAAATAGTCTCTCACTGTTTCCATTGTTTCCCCATCTATTTGCCATGAAATGATGGGATCAGATGCTATGACTTAGTTTTCTGAATCTTGTGTTTTTAAGCCAACTTTTTCACTCTCCTCTTTCACTTTCATCAAGAAGCTCTTTAGTTCTTTGCTTTCTGCCATAAGGATGGTGTCATTTGCATATCTGAGGTTATTGATATTTCTCCCAGCAATCTTCATTCAAGCTTGTGCTTCATCCAGCCCAGCATTTCACATGATGTCCTCTGCATATAAGTTAAATAAGCAGGGTAACAGTATACGGGCTTGATGTACTCCTTTCCCAGTTTGGAACCAGTCTGTTGTTCTGTGTCCAGTTCTCATTGTTTCTTGACCTGCATACAGATTTCTCAGGAAACAGGTAAGGTGGTCTGGTATTCGCATCTCTTGAAGAATTTTCCAATTTGTTGTGATCTACACAGTCAAAGACTTTGGCGTAATCAATAAAGCAGAAGTAGATGTTTTTCTGGAACTCTCTTGCTTTTTCTATAATCCAGTGGATGTTGGCAATTTGATCTCTGGTTCCTCTGCCTTTTCTAAATACAGCTTGAACATCTGGAAGTTCACGGTTCATGTAATGTTGAAGCCTGGCTTGGAGAATTTTGAGCATTACTTTGCTAGCATGTGAAATGAGTGCAGTTGTGCAGTAGATGGAACATTCTTTGGGACTAGAATGAAAACTGACCTTCCAGTCCTGTGGCCACTGCTGAGTGTTCCAAATTTGCTGTCATATTGAGTGCAGAACTTCAACAGCATCATCTTTTAAGATTTGAAAATAGCTCAACTGGAATTCCATCACCTCCACTAGCTTTGTTCTTGCTACTGCTTCCTAAGGCCCACTTGAGTTTACATTCCAGGATGTCTGGCTCTAGGTGAGTAATCATACCACGATGGTTATCTGTGTCATGAAGATTTTTTTGTATATTTCTTTTGTGTATTCTTGCCACCTCTTCTTAATATCTTCTCTTCTGTTAGGTCCATAGCATTACTGTCCTTTATCGAGCCCATCTTTGCATGAAATGTTCCCTTGGTATCTCTAATTTTCTTGAAGAGATCTCTGGTCTTTCCCTTTCTATTGTTTTCCTCTATTTCTTTGCATTGATTGATGAGGAAGGCTTTCTTATCTCTCCTTGCTATTCTTTGGAACTCTGCATTCAAATGGGTATATCTTTCCTTTTCTCCTTTGCTTTTCGCTTCTTCTTTTCACAGCTATTTGTAAGGCCTCCTAAGACAGCCATTTTGCCTTTTGCATTTCTTTTTCTTGGGGATGGTTTTGATCACTGCCTCCTGTACAATGTCACGAACCTCTGTCCATAGTTCCTCAGGCACTCTATCAGATCTAATCCTTTCAGTCTATTTGTCACTTCCACTGTATAATCATAGGTGATTTGATTTAGGTCACACCTGAATGGTCTAGTGTTTTTCCCTAATTTCTTCAATTTAAATGTGAATTTGGCAATAAGGAGTTCATAATCTGACCTACAGCCAGCTCCCCGTCTTGTTTATGCTAACTGTAAAGAGCTTCTTCATCTTCAGTTGCAAAGAATATAATCAATTTGATTTCGGTATCGACCATCTGGTGATATCCATGTGTAGAGTCTTCTCTTGTGTTGTTGGAAGAGAGTGTTGGCTATGACCAGTGTGTTCTCTTGGCAAAACTCTGTTATCCTTTGCCCTGCTTCATTTTGTACTTCAAGGCCAAGGCCAAACTTGCCTGTTACCCCAGGTATCACTTGACTTTGTACTTTTGCATTCCAGTCCCCTATGATGAAAAGGATATCTTCTTTTTGTGAAAAATAAGATGAATTTTTGAATGGATAAAGGGATGGACAGATATGTTATAATGTAAGGTTAGTAAATGTTAAGGATAGACTAGCCAAAAGTATATTGCTGTTCCTGTCTTATTAAATTTCGTTTCTGAAAAATTTCAGAATAAAATACTTGAGAAAAGTTCTAATAATACTGTTACCTGAGAGAGCTGGCCTTTCATTCACTTACATATACATATGCCAAATGTTTTCAACCGGGGGCAGTTTAGTTCCCAGGGGACAGTGGTAATGTCCTGAGACATTTTTGCTTGTCATGACTGGGGCCATGCTGCTGGCATCTAGTTGGTAAGGGCAAAGGATACTGCTAAACATGTTTCAATGCACAGGACAGCCCTCACAACAAAGAATGACCTAGCCCCCAAAGTCAATAGTGCTGAGGTTGAAAAGCCCTAATATATATATATATCCATTCACATGAATGTATGTTGTTCTTGTTCAGTCGCTCAGTTGTGTATGACTTTTACAACCCCATGGATTATAGCATGCCAGGCTTCCCTGTCCTTCACCAACCCCAGGAGCTTGCTCATACTCATGTCCATTGAATCAGTGATGCCATCCAACCATCTAATCCTCTGTCGTCCCCTTCTCCTCCTGCCTTCAATCTTTCCCAGCCTCAGGGTCTTTTCTAATGAGTTTGCTCTTTGCATCACGTAGCCAAAGTATTGGAGCTTCAGATCAGTCCTTCCAGTGAATATTCAAGACTGATTTCCTTTATGATTGACTGGTTTGATCTTGCAATCCAAGGGACTCTCAAGAATCTTCTTCAACATCACAGCTCAAAAACATCAATTCTTCAGCATTCAGCCTTCTTTATGGTCCACCTGTCACATCCACACATGACTACTGGAAAAACCGTATCTTAGACTAGATGGACCTTTGTTGGAAAAATAATGTTTCTGCTTTTAATTATGCTCTCTAGGTTTGTCATAGGTTTTCTTCCAAGGAGCAAGCATCTTTTAATTTCGTGGCTGCAGTCACCACCTGCAGTGATATTGGAGCCCAAGAAAATAAAGTCTGTCACTGTTTCCACTTTGTCCCCATCTATTTGCCATGAGGTGATGGGACCAGGTGCCATGATCTTCATTTATTGAATATTGAGTTTTAAGTCAACTTTTTCACTCTCCTCTTTCACCTTCATCAAGAAGCTCTTTAGTTCCTCTTCTCTTTCTGCCATTAGGGTGGTGTCATCTGCATATCTGAGCTTATTGGTATTTCTCCCAGCAATCTTCATTCCAGCTTGTGCTTCATCCAGCCCAGCATTTTGCATGATGTACTCTGCATAGAAGTTAAATAAGCAGGGTAACAATATACAGCCTTGATGTACTCCTTTCTCAATTTTGAGCCAGTCCATTGTTCCATGTCTGGTTCTACCTGTTCCTTCTTGACCTGCCTACAGGTTTCTCAGGAAGTTGGTAAGGTGATCTGGTATTCCCATCTCTTTAAGAATTTACTACAGTTTGTTGTGAGCCACACAGTCATAGGCTTTAGTGTAGTCTTTGAAGCAGAAATAGATGTTTTTCTGAAGTTCTCTTGCTTTTACTGTGATCCAGCAGATGTTGGCAATTTGGTCTCTGGTTCCTCTTCCTTTTCTAAATCCAACTTGTACATCTGGAAGTTCTTGGTTCACATACTGTTGAAGCCTGGCATGGAGAATTTTGAGCATTGCTTTGCTAGCATGCAGCAAAGTAATGTGTATATATATGCATATTTTATGCTTGCATGCATGCCTGCTCAGTCACATCTTGGAGCTTTGCAGCTCCATGGACTGTAGCCTGCCAGGCTCCTCTGTCCGTGGGATTTCCCAGGCAAGAATACTGGATTGGGTTGCCATTTCCTCCTTCAGGGGATCTTCTTGACCCTGGGATCCAGCCCACATCTCCTCTTGTGTCTCCTGCATTGGCAGGTAGATTCTTTATCACTAAGGTAACTACCCTTGAAAGTATAATTGCTCAGTTTTGTCCGACTCTTTGAGACTCCTTGGACTGTAGTCTGCCAGGCTCCTGTGTCTATGGAATTCTCTAGACAAGAATACTGCAGTGGATTGCCATTTCCTTCTCCAAGGGATCTTCCCAACCCAGGGATTGAACCTGTGTCTCCAACATGGCAGGCAGATTCTTTACCATCTGAGCCACAAGGCAAGCCTTACATGTATATTAAACAAAAATTGGACTCATAGTTTTATAAGTTTGTTTTCATAATGTATCGTCATTTTCTTGGGTAATTAAATTGCCTTTCATATTGTCATGTTTTAACAATGATGTATATGCTGTGATTTATCGTGCCCATGTCTCTCTTTGGGCATTTCTTTTTAGGTTGTTTACCAATCCAGTATATCTCAGTAATATCAATCTTTCTTTTCAGACAAATCTCTATTCTGTGTAGTGAAGTTCTCTTTAGGAAGATTCATTCCTTCAAACCAGCGTGGGTGCCAGCAGCGTCTGTGGTTTTGGGGCTGTGCAGGGATTGTTACCTTTTGTTTGGGTTTTTTTCTCAGAAGCTCTGGCAAACAGAGGCAGCAGCCAACAGTATGGCATCTCCCTGGCCCTTTGTCAGTGTTGGGTTGCTCAAGCTATGTATCTGGGGCAGGAACAAAGAACCATGTGCTCCCAGACCCCAGCCTATGTTCTGCTGACTTCTTAAAGACACAACTGGACTTTAACTGCTGTCTTCTTTCAAATATAGGCCTCTTCTGATGAAAAGAGAAAGGAAGAATGGACTACCATCACCAAACTTCCCTAGTCCCATGTGGACAAGATAAATACATTTCCAAGTAAGATTTTTTGCTATGGTGTTGTCTTTGCAGTGGCCGGTCCCATGTGGATGGAAGCCACTGGCAGAGGAGCCTCCTCTGTACACGAGAGGAGCTCCTGTGTGTGAGAAGGAGAAAGCAACTGCGTGTGGACTAGTGGTGGGAGCATTAAGCAAGTTTGCTGCTATAGTTAAAGAACATGCCCCCAGAGCCTGGCCGTACAGAGTGAAGTTAAGGGGGTCTTCAAGACATAGTACCTTTAGAGGCTCGAAAGTGTTGATGTCCTGGAGAGTTTCTAGGAGGAGGAGTTGGTTGTGACAGCCCCAGATCTTTACACTGAATGACTGGACTTAAAGTGACAGAACACCCTTGCCTCTTGCCTGAGAAGAGGCAAAAGCATACCTCAGTCTCCGCAAGCTCCTCCCTCCTCCCAGGCCTCCCTTCATTCGCTTTCAGATAAAACTTGATCAGAGCATTCTCAGGTTTGACAACTCTCACTCTGATCACAAAGGGTGTCACATGCTCTTTCTTCCATGTTTAGTATTAACAGAGCTATGCTCCCAAGGGAACAACTTGGAAACCAGTATTTAGAGGTCTTGTAAAGTTTTTTAAAAATGATTTTATAAACTAAAAGCAGGTAGAATAAAGAGACAAAAGCACCTCTTAAAGAAGAGTAGAAAAGTACGTTAGAAGAGTAATGCAGAATGTTACATTAGGGACTTCCTGTGTGGTTCAGTGGTAAATAATCTGCCTGCAATGCAGGAGACATGGGCTCAATACCTGGATTGGGAAAATCCCTGGAGAAAGGAATAGCACCCCATTTCAGTATTCTTGCCTGGGAAATCCCATGAACAGAGGAGCCTTGTGGGCTACAGTCCATGGGGTTGTAAAGAATTGGACACAACTTAGTTACTAAACTACAAAGGTATGTCAGTGTAGCCTAAGTCATTGGGGCCCAGAGCTCTCCCTTTTAACTTCCTGAAATCCTTGGAGTTTCTGAGTCTCATGAAGGTCTATAGTGAATGTCTTCTTCTCAAGGCATGTGTGAGAGAGGAAAGTCTGGAGAGGCTAAAGAAACCTTGTGTATGGGCTTTAAAGTGCATTTGCTTCTATGAGTCTGTGATTTAACAAGGCCTGCATATTTAGCTTGGGTTTGAGAAATGTAGTGAGAGCTGCTAATCTTTGTCAGCAGACCAGACCTGCCTTAGTTTTCTGGAGCTGCTCCTTACATTAAGTCTGTTCTAGGTAGTCTTTACTCTTGATCTTGATCTTGGGAAAGTTTGTGATGGAAGATGGGTGGTTCTACACTCTGTGGGTGTGTGTATTTGTGTGTATGTACATACGTGGACAACACCCCGACTGGAGTGAGTGAAGGTCAGATTAGAGGTGAGAAAAAGAGGGCGTAATTGCATATAAGTGATTTTAGCTGAGATTGTGACACCTTTTGTATTTTTCTCTTAAGGAATGAACTTCTCCTGCATTTGAAGACCTACAACTTGTACTATGAAGGACAAAATTTGCAGCTCCGACATCGTGAGGTAAGGAGTCACAGGGAAGATCTGTGGGGCTCCTCCCCTAGTGGCCAGCCCAGTTTTCGTCTCCATGTCTTCTGGGTCTCCATGTCTCCATGTCACCCTCACCAAGAGGGTCTCTGCCTCTCTTGCCACAGTGAGTAGCCTCTCAATGTTAGTGATGTTATTGGGAGTCCCTAGAGTTCTTTGGAAGTACACCCCAGGCCCAGATTTTTCTACAAAGAATGAGTTTTCTGTTCTGGAGATATTCCTGTGGCTGGACTAATACTAGCCTCAGAAGGAGGACCCTCCAAAAGGATGCTTTCATGAAATGACTATTTCAGATGGTACTCAAGCAACCTTTTTCCTCTTGGGCAATTCAGGAACCTCACCCTGTCCTCTGTGTGGACACATCTGGCCCACATGCTGTTGCAGCAATCTGGACACGTTACATAAGCTTTGGGTGGTAACTCTTGGCTTTTCCCCACACCTGCAGCAGCCTTTCTAGAATGCCTTCTTAGAATATCTTTTGTTATCCATATGTCTTTCCCCAGGCCCTTCCTGAGTCTAAGTTACTCATCCTGTATCCATTTCTGTGAAGCCTGTTTCGGGTAGATGGTGAATTATATGGGTGCCTGGTAGAATAATTTATACTCAGGTGTTCTTGGCTGATAAGAAGGTACATGTAATACCCTTCTAAACACATTTTCAGGTTATCAGGCCATATTGATTTAATCTGTAGAAACAGATATCAGATGGTAGAATTTCAGCTACTAAGGCAGGCTGGTTGGGGATAGTGTGTAGTGGATTTTTGTATGTTCCTCAAACTACACCACTTAGGCAAAGTCCTACTTTGGGTTAAATTCTGCCCTCTAATCATGTGATATAAAGTATTCATGCCAGCCTTGACCACTTAGAAGACCATACATGTAATCTGTGCTTAAATAATGCTTTTCTCCTTAAGAGCCCCAAACACCCTAAAGTTGTTCCACCCCCTCTCCTGCCTTCTTTTATTACACCCTCCCTCTCTAAGGATGATCCTGGGACCCAGATTGGTTGTTCACTGAGCACATGCCATCTTCTTTCATGGGGCTTGTCCTGAAGATGTGGCCATAGCCCAGACCTTAGGTCTTGACCCTGCTTATAAAACATGGGTTCAAAAGGTTTTGCTGAGATTCTAGAAAGAACACCTGATTCTTTAGGCACTGTCCTCAAGCCTTCTACTAATTAGTGGCTGGATCAGTAGCAAGATTTTGGTCCTTTAACAGCTTTTCTGAGGTATGTCCTATAGATGACTCAAGGGTCTGGTGATTCCTGAGATCCATTTCTTTAGGATAAAACATCAGATATTTTAGAAGGCCTTCACATTTAAATTCTTACAATCAACAACCCTTGAGTATAAATTTGGAATTCTTGCAGAATTTATTCACCTCTTGGAGAGTTATTATGTAGCACATTAGCTAATTATTGGCTCTGGGAAGTTCTACTGTTAAGAAATCTGATAACACATCATCTCCCAACTCACGATCACTTGATACTCTTTTCAAGGTAACAGTTCATCTGCCAGATGAGCTAGTATTCTGTTGAACAAACTTGAGGAATGTTTCTTTAAATCATCAACCAGTGGGTCAGATTGCTAAACATGTTATAATGAAAGACACATCACTTTCTATAGTGAAAGTGAAGTTGCTCAGTTGTGTCCAACTCTTTGCGACCCGTGGACTATAGCCCACCAAGCTCGTCCGTCCATGGGATTCTCCAGGCAAGAATACTGGAGTGGGTTGCCATTTCCTTCTCCAGGGGATCTTCCTGACCCAGGGATCGAACCCAGGTCTCCCACATTGCAGGCAGATGCTTTAACCTCTGCACCACCAGGGAAGCCCTTAAATACAAGAATCCAAGTACTAACATCAAAGATTTCAAGGAAGGAAAGGAAGCCAGGAGGGAAGAAGGGGGAGGAGACGGGAGAGGGAAGGGTGAAAGGGGTGGCCTTACAGACATCTCCTGCCACCTACAGATACCCAGGCGTTTTGGGACTTTTCCCTGGGCCTCCAGAGAAGGGAGGACTGGAACTCGGCCCTACCAGAATTCGAGTTCTCTGCCAAGAGGAGGTGATCAATCTGCAATCCTCAGCTCAGGCTGAGGGCCCTTTGACCAGATTCCTGCGTCCAGGACCGGGGACTAGAAAAACAGGGAAGGATAGGAAGGGTTAAGGAGAGGAAAGAGAGAGGGAAGGGGAGAGAGGTCAATAAAGTCTCTTGTTCCTTACCAGTCGGGGCACTCTGGCCAGTTGTCTGCGTCAGGAGGAGACCAGGGACAAAAGGGTCCCAGTTGCGGCCGCTGGGTCTGGTCCATTGTCAGGCAAGCTGGCCCCTGAGTACCGCGAGTGGTCAGGGGTACTCTATAGTAGGGGAGGGGAAAATAGCTAATTCAAGGTTTTAGCTCTTGCTTCTGTTAGCATAATTTAAGAATAACAGGCTATTTTCTCACAAACTTTAAGAAATATATTTATCATTCTTAAGTCATTAGTATAAAAACAAAGACTCCATTGTTAGAATTTGCACATGTCTATGAATTTTGAGGCAACTATGTACGGACCTCCGAGCTCAGCTTCAGAGCCTGGAGAGTGGCTTGGCGCTGAGGTGTGACTATAACTTGGGTGCACCTACCTGGGCTCATCAAGAAAACTGTCATTTACCACAGACAACATGGTGCTGGCTTCTTTGGGACTTTTCTGGACTTATCCAATTGCTTTGTGGCAGGAGGAAGATGAGTTTATTGTGGAGGGGCTGCTGAACATCTCCTGGGGACTGCGCCGGCCCATTCGTCTACAGATGCAGGATGACAATGAACGCATTCGCCCCCCTCCGTCCTCTTCCTCTTGGCACTCTGGCTGTAACTTGGGGGCTCAGGGGTGAGTAAAGTGAAATAGGACTGGGGATTGACCAGAGGTATCTGGGGGTTGCATGTGTTCTCAAGCTGGTAAAGGCTACCTTCTTCCAGCAAGCCTTGATCCAAGCTCCCATTCCCACTTCCCCCTGCTCTAGACTTGGAATGAGGAGAAAGGGGCATATGTTGGTGTTACTGGGCTTCCAGGCCTGTCACCACAATCAGTGAATGAAAGAATGAGGAAGGGAGATGCTGAGTCCAAGAGGAGAAGCACTAAGGCTTGAGTGAGCAGCGGGCCATCGCTCATGGAGACCCTGCCTCTCTGAGGGGTATTGTAGTGGCTAGCCAGCCTCAGTCTGCAGATTTCTGACAGGACACCCAGTGCCCCAGCATCCTCCCCCACTGGGACCACTCCTCACAGAATGACCCCAGCCCAGAGTCATTTAGGGCTCAAAACTTGTCCAAAGCCCTCTGTGTCTTAGAGGAACCTGAAAGTGGGGAAAGAATGTCAGGCCCCAAACTCTGCTCCCTTTAGGCTACACCTGGAGCTGGGTGGTGGTGTGATGGTCTGGGAGGTCCCCCTCCTGTGTTCCCACTAGAAGGTCTGCAAAGACTAAGCCTGTTCCTTCCTGTAGCCAAATGAGTAGCTCTGTACATCTAGTAAGGCACACCCTCTTTACTGTGTGTGTGTGTGTGTGTGTGTGTGTGTGTGTGTGTGTGTGTGTGGCTGTCTGAGTCTTCCTTGTGGTGCATGAGCTCATCATTGCTGCATGCAGGCTTTCTCTAGCTAAGACACACAGGCTTCTCAATGAGGAGCCTTCTCTTGGCAGAACACAGGCTCTAGGGTGTGTGGGCTTCAGTAGTTTTGATGCATGGGCTTAGTTGTCCCATGGCATGAGGAATCTTAGTTCCCAAACCAGGGATTGAACCCATGTCCTCTACGTTGGCGGGCAGCTTCTTAACCATTGGACCACCAGGGAAATCCCTATTATCGGATTTCAGTTTTTAGGATAAAGTGACAACCCTTTGTTCCATCCTAAAATTTGCTAATGCTGACTGCCTTGGGGCCAGAGCATGGTGGAATGCACCAAGATCCCAGCCAAAACCACAGTGATGTTTTTTTCTGTTGTAAATGAGAACCAAGCCCTCTCTGCTGGCCCCATTGAACATTTTGTTAAACTCCACAGCCAAATCTATTCTCGGCTGAATTTAAGACAAACCTACAATGTTGCCCAAAGCCTGTAGCTGATCTGGTTTATTTCCAAGAGAATTTAAGGAGGAAACTCTGCTTGTACCATCAGTGCTGGGGTGGGGGGTATGGGAGGAGCCGCCGAGAGCCCCAGTCAAGGTTCTTTGGTTTCATCTAACTTTGCAATTTCATACTCTTCTTTGCTTTCGGCATTTTCACTGTATTTGGTTTCAAGTGGGCCAAACCCATTCCATAGCACCAGCCTAGCCCGTGGAGTATTACATTTCGTTCCCTAAGAGAGATGGTTTTTAAAATTCCATTTGACCATGTGGCCTTTGGCTGGCCTACTCCAGAGTCTTTCAAGCTGTACACTTGTTTCTTTTCCCTTCCTTATGGCATCATGCTGGTCTTGGTTGCTTCTCGAAAACTGCAAATACTTTGACAGAGTTTTCAGGAATGATAAATAATGTTATTCCAGTGCCTGCTATAGTAAAGTGAATGCCTGGACCACTGTTTTAAGAAGGATGCTGAGTTTGGAGGAGAATGGATACATGTATATATATGATTGAGTCCCTTCGCTGTTTACCTGAAACTATCACAACATTATTAATTGGCTATACCCCAATACAAAATTAAAAGTTGTTTTGGTTTTTTTTTTTAAAGAAACATGCTGAGACCAGTTTCTGCTTGGGCAATAAAGAGGGTTTCAGACTGGGGAGTGGGCAGTGGCTGCTGTGGGTGCCATGTGTACACCATTCCTGAGAGGCTCTGATTTCATTCTGGGGCTCAGATGCCCACAAGTTATAACTATACAACAGGTAATTCTTTCACATTTTCAATTGTCTTTCCTTAAAATTATCATCCCTGGCGGTCCGGTGATTAAGACTCCATATTCTCACTGCAGAGGGCTCAGGTTCACTCCCTGGTCAGGGAACTAAGATCCCACAAGCCACATGATGTGGCAAAAAAAAAAACAAACAAAAAATATCATCCCTGGACTGTAAGTCCTAGCTCTGCTGAGTTGTAGTATTACCAAACCAAATTTGGGTCTGCTCACCTACAATTCAGTAAAGCCAATTTACTGACACGAGGTTATGGTGAAGGAAGATGCTGCATTTATTTGCAAGTCCAAGCAAGGCGTATAGGCAGCTCATGCTCAAAAGACCTAAACTCTTTGATGGCTTTCAGTGAAGAGTTTTTAAAGGCAAGGTGAGGGAGACTGTTGCGGGGTGGTGGATGCTCTTTTCATTAATTTGGTGGTAGGGTAATTAGGTGGTACTTCAGGAGTCAACATCATCTGGTTCCAACTGGTTTGGGGTTTACCTGCTTGTGGTCAGAATGCAGTTAACTTCATATACCTGATAGAGGAGTCAGTATCTGCAAAACATCTCTTGGGTATGGCTCAGGATATTATCTATAGCCCCTGAGGAGGAACTAAAGGTTCTTGAATTGTTTTATGGCTAAACTATTATTTTTTTTGTCTTGCTTGGCTGTTTCTCACTGCATTTTCTCACTTCTCTGATATAAATATATATATATATATATAGGAACTCAGAGAAGGCCTAGAAAGCTAAAGCTTTTTAACAAATAAGAAGAAGAGGATGCAGGGGTCCGTTCCTGGGAAGCCCCCATAGGGTCTTGCTTGGTTTCAGCTGGGCACGTACATTCTTCTCACCATGGCAAGGTCTTAATTGGTCAAAGATGATTCTCCTTTCTAGCCAAATCCTCTGTTGGTTTTGGTTGTGTTTCTCTGAGCTGCTTCCATTGTCCTTCTGAGCTTTGGGAAGTCATTTCCCAGTTATCAGGGCAATACCAGGTCTCAGCTCAGACTGCCTGCATGTGACCCTCTCTCCAGCAACCCTGAGCCCACTGCCATCAGTGCCACTTTTATTCTTATTCTGACTCTCGCAGCAACCAAGCTATTACTTTCCATTCCTGTTAGATTCCAGAAGAAATTTCTGAGTAATTCTCCAACATAAATGGGTCTGTACTAGAATCTTATCCCTAAAAATAAATGACCATTATTAGGGTTTTCTAAATAAGGCATAGACTTTGTAGGTGCTTTGAAACCCAGCACAGCTACCACACGGCTATTCTTTGTTGTTCTCTGTCCTGGGCTTGATGTTGCTACAAATGCTGGGAGCAAGCACTTTCTCCCTCCAGAATTCACCTTCCTTGCTCAGTGCTTGGCTCAGGAGCTGGGCCAGCCTCATGAGGCCCTCCCTCAACACAGCCTACCATGTCGTTCATAACCTACTGCATGGTGATCCCCAGAAGTATTCCCTTTGCATGAGTGGGATGGGGTGGGACTGAGGGAGTTCCTCTGCAGGGGCTGAACCTTTTGTTTGTTTTTGCTTCCCAGTACCATCCTGAAGCCCCTCACCATGCCCAACATTCCGATCTCAGAGGTGGATGCCCTGCCTGAGAGTGATCAGACATTGAGCTCCACAGGTACATGCATGGTGGGAGGATCCTCCAGTTTGGGGCCAGCTATGTGAAGACTGATGTGATGAATGTTGTATACTGTTACTTATTTTTTGGAAATATAAAATTCACATGGTTTGAGATTCAAAACTTATTAAGAAAAAAGAATTCACCTGCTGATTTTCCCTCCCTAGAAGCAATCTGAAGGCTTTCTTCCCAAGATATTCTTTGCAAACACAAGGAAAGACACAGCAACAAAGCTTAATGTTTGGATCATTTTTTTCTTTCCCTTTCTTATATAAGTGGCAGCATTTTGCACATCCCATTTCTGTTAGTTTGTCTTGAGGATTGTTCCATACAAACCCAGAAAGAACCTCTGCAATCTTTACAGCTCTGCAGTATTTCATTGTATGAATAAATAATTTAATCACTTCCTATTGATAAACATTTAAGTCATTTCTAGTCTTTAGACAAACAAAAGTGTAGACAATGTCCTTGTACATGTCTCATTTCACACATTTGTGTCTGTAGAATTCATTCAAATTAAGTTTCTAGGTCTGAGGCTGTGTGCATTTGTGATTTTGATAGATATTATCAGTTCATAATATCTTGCAAGTCCTTATATCATGCTTATCCTGTGCCTGACACTGTTCTAAGTGCTTTCAATTAATCAACTTATTTAAACCCATACAACAATCTTGTGAGGTGGATGCTATTATTAACCCCTTCTATAGGTGATGTAGCTGAGGCACAGAGAGGTTAGTGATATATGGTGTTGGAAAGAAAGACCTTTTTCTCTACCTGTTACCGAGTCCAGGCTCATTCTGCTCCACCACACAACAGGCCAATAAACTGAAAGCTGAGGTGCTGGGGCAAAGAATAGAAGTCACAAAGCCATAGACTGAGAAGATGGCAAAATAGTGTCTCCAAAAACCCGTATCACCAGGGTCTGGGTTCCAGTTCCTTTTGTAGAACAGAGAAGGAGAGAAGGTGAGGACATAAAGTACACAGGCCATTTATCTTGTAATATAGGAGAGAATGTGTTAAATTCATCTTTTCTGCAACCATTCACTGATGGTCAGGGTCGGATAGTCTCCTGTGAACTGAACAAAACCACTTTAGCTTAACAGTTAGACAGAGGGGCAGAGTTCCTTGAGGCCGGCCATTATGTATTATTATAATAACAAAAACAAAGGTAAAGTCAAAGAGATCCAACATGGAATCAAAACTGGCTTTTCCCTATTATAATCCCCAAGAGTCGGACACGACTGAGCGACTGAACTGACTGTCAATGTCTGTTCCACAATCTTGTGGAAAGGGGGTGATGACCATTCTAACTGCTTCATCAGATGGACCTTTCTGGGAGTGTTCACCATTGGTGCCAGTGTTCCAACTGTTGAGATCTGTCTTCTTTTGTTCCCCTTTGGAAAGTGTCTTCTTTGTACTTGTAGACTTAAAAATATTCACAATCTAAAAGTTGAGAGTTACGTTTTATTCAGCAAGAATTTTTTAGGACTTCAAACCCAGGAGGCAGCATCTCAAGTTAAGGAATTCCATGCTACATATGGGAAGATTCCGTGCTACATATGGGAAGATACAAGAGTCTGGGCTCACTGAAATCATTCTTTTGATATACTTCTCAGTTAACTAAGGACCTGTATCCTCTATTCTCACATCCTGAGTGTCCTCAGGGCTCACCATCGGGCGTGGCCACAATCTGATGGCTGCAAATGGCAAATAGTCCTTCCTTCTTGAGTTCCCTCAGGGCTCATCAGCTCACACTGGAGAGCTGCAATTGCTGATGACTGATCTCCTCTTGGTCGGGAATTTGGCCAACATTTGGGAAACATTTCATAATCAAACTTTGTCCCATGGTGCTGGCTGGGAGGCTCATCCAAGATCAGGCGAGAATTCTTGATATGCCACTCAGGTGCTAAATTTTTGGTTAGGCCCTGTCAGTAATTAAAGATTATCTAGACTGTCTAATTATGATCCAAGAGACATTCTCCCTTGTTGCTTCTTCCTATACCTAGAATCACACTATTACAGTTACTTTATGTAATAAATGTGGTCTGTTCCTCAAGATGTTTCGCCATAGTTTTGTTGGAGGCCTGGTTACACACTCAGTACTGTAAGAGACAATAATCTTCTAAAAAGACAGGATATAAGTAATGCAGCTAGTAACATTAACAAAGACATTGTGCCACAGGGAGACACAAAGCACAAACAACTTGGAAAAAAAGAATAAACTAAAATGATGATTAGCATAACTAGTTGTAGTGTTAGTCGCTCAGTCATGTCCGACTCTTTGTGACCCCATGGATTGTAGCTCACCAGTCTCCTGTCCAGGGAATTCTCCAGGCAAGAGTTCTGGAGTGGGTAGCGATTCCCTCCTCCAGGGGATCTTTCCAACCCAGGGATCCAACCTGGGTCTCCTGCACTCCAGGCAGATTCTTTACTATCTGAAGCACCAGGGAGTCCAATTGCAATAAAATATCAAGTCCCCAGGAGAGTCAGCTGGGGCCTCCAAATTTTGGCAGAATCAGATAGAAAATGATAAATATTTCAGCTTTGTTTGCAGAGGTATACTTTATCAACTTGTAGGTCATACCATAAAAGTTTTTTTTTTAAATTAAAGCTAGTATATTTCTCAAAGTCATAAAATTATAAACCATATTCATCAGTCCATGTACAAAACTTAAAATAGCCTAAAGATTTGAGTAAAATGCAGTTAGCAGGAAACTTGGTTATTTCTGTGACATATAACATTTTAGATAATATATCAGGACATATCAGATGTTAGGGATTCCACATAAATTTTGGAATATCTACATTAGTGGCATTTATCCATACACTATAACCGAAGGTTCTTCTCCAACCATTTGACAAGGATTATGAAGTAATTTAACATATCAAATAAACTTAGTTTGACCTTCCTCTTTGAAATGTCTCAAAGATGTTCTTTTGAAGTATCCCCTGAGTCAGCTGGAGACTAAAAAGCTTTAGTCAGATTTTGATATTTGGGAAAGTTTGTTAAAAATATCAAAAAGGTTTTAAAACACAAGAGGATCATAGGTCACTCTGAAACAATATTTATTCATTTAACCAAAGTCTCAAAATGATTAAAAGAAAGCAAATATGGATCACCTAAGGGCCCAGAAACTCATACAACTGTAATCAAAAAGGAGCACTTCTATTGGAAAGAGATATATCAAATTCCAGCCTTATAATAGTTTACTTAACAAAATCCATTTACCTAGTCAACTTCAGCCTAAATTTAGTTAATCCTGACCTTGTATAAAACTTTCTCAGTAAAATGTAGTTTCATGCCTCATACCTTGTTTTTTTCTTTTTAGCGTTTATTGACTAGGTCTTTTTAAACATTATTAACTGGATCTTCATTGCTGCGTGCCGGCTTTCCCCGGTTGCAGTGTGGGGGTGGGGGGTGGCGGCTCCTCCCTGTGGGGTGTGGGCTTCTCACTGTGGTGGCTTCTCTTGTTGCAGAGCCAGGCTCTAGGTGTGCAGGCTCAGTAGTTGTGGAGCACAGGCCTAATTGCTCAGCAGCACATGGGATCTCCTGGGACCAGGGATCAAACCCATGTCCCTTGCATTGGCAGGGACATGGACCACCAGGGAAGTCCCTCCTCACGCCTTCTTAACCTCACACATTCTACCATAAAATGTTTTATTGTCTTCATTAGCTTTAATTATATATTAAATTAGAAACTCCAACTCCTAAAAATCTTAAATTCTAGTGAAAACCAAGAGACACATAATAGTTACCAAAATATGGAGAAACTATTTTAGATAATTTTTAGCTAAAGTTATCAAGTTATTTTTTCTTGCTGACAAATTTGCAACAGGTATAACAATTTCCTTTAACCTCTATTAAAACTAGGTGCAGTGAAAGAGTGCTACTTAATATTGATGGCTCCAAAGACGTATCTATATTAATTAGATAAACAAACATTAACATAAGATATTAATTTAATACTAAATACTTCCCTGTTCACTGAACCTAAACTAATTTAGCTTAATTTCCTTTGTGTTTAGGATTGTTTGGTTTGTAAGCACTTGCTTTTCTTTAAGGCCACTTAAACAGAGCTCTTTTATGAATTAACCTTAACAATAATATCCAAAGACACTTACTGAGATATACACATATCCACACAGACACAATAAGAAATATTATACTTTATTTTCCAAACTTAGTCATGAATCAGATATCACAATACAGAACTCACTAGTTTGTAAATAATAGTTAGAATAAGAAAAATTTTTAAAGATTTCTTCCTTTTTTACTAATATTTATGGAAAACAAGTCAAGTTCTAAATTACTTTACCCTTTTTAAAAATTTGCATTTTTAAAGAGATGGCAGAGATGAGGAGACCAGATAGGACATTTGCATCTCAAAGATACAGGGAAATTTCTCCTAAGATGACTGTGTTTCCCTTTGTTTAATACTTGCCAGCCTCTTACTGGATAGTATTTGGGGACTTCAGAGGGGAGGAAGGCAATTCACATGGAGATGGAAAAGCAATGGTTGGTCAGAATTGAAAGAGACATGTGTACCCCAATGTTCATTGCAGCACTGTTTTTAATAGCCAGGACATGGAAGCAACCTAGATGTCCATCAGCAGAAGAATGGATAAGAAAGCTGTGGTACATATACACAATGGAGTATTACTCAGCCATTAGCAAGAATACATTTGAATCAGTTCTAATGAGGTGGATGAAACTGGAGCCTATTATACAGAGTAAAGTAAGCCAGAAAGAAAAACACGAATACAGTATACTAACACATATATATGGAATTTAGAAAGATGGTAACGATAACCCTGTATGCAAGACAGCAAAAGAGACAGAGATGTATAGAACAGTCTTTTGGACTCTGTGGGAGAGGGAGAGGGAGACGGTGGGATGATTTGGGAGAATGGCATTGAAACATGTATAATATCATGTATGAAATGAATCACCAGTCCAGTTTCAATGCATGATACTGGATGCTTGGGGCTGGTGCACTGGGATGACCCTGAGGGATGGTACAGGAAGGGAGGGGGTTCAGGGTGGGGAACACGTGTACGCCTGTGGCAGATTCATGTTGTTGTATGGCAAAACCAATATAATAATATTATAAAGTAATTAACCTCTAATTGAAATAAAAAATTTATATTAAAGGAAAGAAAAGAAAAGCAATGGTTGGTAAACAGATGTTTGCTTGGCCCTGAAAAGACAGTGTGACATGGGGTGAAATTTGATCTCTGTTTCCTTTACCACATTTAGCCCATATTCTTTGTAGATATCTCTGATGGTAGCTTTAGTCCTGTAATAGGCCTACTATCTTAAATCCTTCAGACCATTAGGGGAAAAGTCAGTTTCTTCCTGAGTCTTTTGGCTGAAAACTTATTACAACCTAAAAATTAAGAATTTTAGGGAATTTTAGGACTTCAAGCCTGGGAGGCTGCATCTCAAGGAACCCAGACTGAGAGCTGCTCCAAAGAATCCAGTGGTGGGCAGCTAAGATATATAGGAGTTTTGCAACAAAGGACAGGTAATCAGAAGATAATTGTTAATTTTAAAAACCCAGATATTTCAAGTTAAGGAATTTAGTGCTTTTCTATGTATGGGAAAATGCAAGAGTCTGGGCTTAGTGAAATCATTCTTTTAATATGCACCTCAGCTATCTGAGGCAAATATCCTGTGTTTTCACTTCCTGAATTTCTTCAGGGGTCACCGTAGGGAGTGGCCGCAGCCTGATGACTGCTTACTGGCAGGTATTCTTTCCTTCCTGAGTTCTCTCAGGACTTACCAGCTCACCATCGGCTGTGACTGCAGTCGCTGATGACGGTGATAGCCTTTGTTTACTGATACGGCAGGTATTGTTCCATTTATCAGTCTTTGGGGTCTTGATTATTTTCAGCATACCAGTGACATTTTGGGGTGGCAAATTTTGCTCCCCTGCAATGGCAGTGGTAGAACTGGGGTTTGAACCTGGGAGTCTAGCTCTGAAGTCTGTGCTCTAAACTTTGTCACTGTATTGCTATTTGGTAAATTGGTATCATGTTTTTTCCCCAGCAAGAAATACTGTTTTCATAAAATATATTTTGGGGGAAGCTGTACGTACTGTAGCACTGGTCAAGAAGTTCCTGTAACTGCCACATCCCAGGTCCAGGCAGATAGAGCTCATTTCCTCTTCCCATCTCAGACTCCAGGGGCCTGAAGTCCCTACAGGAAGACACCCCACAGTTGATGCGCACACGCAGTGATGTTGGGAGTACGTCGTCGTGGCAATGTGAGGACACCCAGCGACCAGCGGCGCATCAGACGCCACCGCTTCTCTATCAACGGCCATTTCTACAACCACAAGGTAGGGGAAGCAGGGTAGCACGGGGCAAGGGGCAGCCCTAGTGGGGAGTAAGACCCCTTCCTGGGCAACTGCCACATCAGGGCTACAGACACCACCTGGGGAGCCACTCAGTCTTTGCCTTGTGGGTGGGCTGCTGGCTCTGTTAGAGATGAGGGCCTCCAGATCAGGAGCCCTCCTGGGTGGTGGTGGTGTAGGAAAAGCCGTGAGAAGATGGTTGTGTCCTAGGTCTTGGGTGAGTCCTTTGGGATGGGCCACCGAATGAGGGTCCTTGGCGTCCCACAATTCAAGAGTGAGCCACAGGAGAGTGAAAGCGGGTTTATTCAGAGAGCTACACATTCCTCTATAGACAGAGTGTGGGCTGTCTCAGAAGCGGGGGGTTGACCTAGGGCATGGGGTCACCTGAGAGTGAGAGCAGTGCTGGGAGAAACACACTCTACAGAGAGTGCAGCCCTGGGGGACACACATTCTGCAGACAGAAGGCGGGCCATCTCGAGAGGAGAGTGGTGGTCCCAGGACAATGGGTCACCTGGGGATGTGAGAGCAGCCCTGGGCTATGGGGGTGTTTAGCTTTTATGGGGTGGATAATTCCCTAGGCTAATGAGTGGGAGGAATATTCTAACTATCTTGAGGAAGGAATGGGGATTTCCGTGAATTGGGGTGCCACCCACTTTTGGCCTCTGATGGTTGACCTCAGAACTGTCATGGCACCTGTGAGTGGGCCATTTAGATGCTAATACATTACAGTGAGTGCAAATGGAGGTGAAGGTCTACTGGGAGTCAAATCTGCTGCCATCTTGGGCCTAGCAGGTCCAGCCAGTTTGTGTGGTATCCTGTTCGCAATGGCTGTGCCGTTCTTTTAATGGTTGTGGCCTGCCTACTGTGTTCCTGTCTCAGTGAGTGAGATGTGAGATGACCCATAGACAACCCTCATCAGAATCACCCCCTTTACCCCCAGTCCACTCTCTTTCTGCACCATGTGCCTCCAGCTGCTATGTGGCCTGACTTCTCTGTGAGTTAAAGGGCTGCCCTGAAACAGAGCTGCAGGATTCGGGTTGATGTCACATGGCCTGAGCCTGTAGCATCTTGAAGCAGGGTTTTGGTTTCTGGCTAGAGACTGAGATCGGGCAGCAACAGAAAAATTGCTAAATCCTAGCCACTAGACCACCGGGGACCAGCGCCAGTGACAAAGCCTTGGCCCGTCAACTGTGTAAAAATGAATTTCCACCTACAGGCAGACAGGAGTGAAGCAAGTGTTTATTAGGAAGAAAGAGTACAGTATGTGTGGGTAGACACCCTGGAGGGCTCAGAGAGAGAAGTTCACACCCTCGCAGTAGTCTGAATCACTTTTATGGTGTGATTCTTCTAGATTCCCTTTGATCGATCATCTTGGTTCGCCTGGTTCTGAGTCAGTATTTGTTATGTCTCAGGGTCCTCACCTGGGTGCAAGCACATCTCTTAGCCAAGATGGATTTGATCTCGGAGAGGCACCAGTGAACAGCAGCATGAACTGAAATCTTAGTTCCCTGCCCAGGAACTGAACCTGGAGAGCCTGGACGAAACCTAGGAATCCTAGCCACCAGACCAGCGAGGGCTAGAGGCTGGAAACTATTTTTCCCTGGCTCTTGCTCCTAGTGAAAAATGCATGTATCATGGAGGCAAAAACTGTAAATGCAAGTACAGAGTTTACTATTAGAAACATAGCACTATAACACGTGGGAGAGCACACAGAGAAACAGTTTAGATGAGAAAGAAGCAAGGCAGAGATGCACACCTGGAGAGAGAGGTGTGGCTGTCCTCCCTAATGAGGAGGAGCATCGTAAAGAGGGGTTTAATATAGGGCAGTTCTCTTGCGTCTTTGTCTTCTACCTGGCCAAGCATCTTTTTGGACCCCCTGGCTAATTTGTCTCAAGACCTTCCCCCTACGTGCATATGTACCTTTCAGATAAGATGGATTTTGAAGGAAAGCATCCTGGGAGAAGCAAGACTCATCATGGCCTGGCATTGTCTCCTGACTTTTGTCCCCCAAGGAGCCTTTATGTACATGTGTAGTGTCTCCTTTGCCTCAAAGATGGGAAATATATCACCTCCTGATCCTTTATGCAAACAAGATTTAGCCCATCTCTGTTCCTGTCATGACTATTATCTTAAGGTAAATAGATAGGAGACAAAGCCTACCTATTTACCATGTTTCTGTTATTCCATTTTGGAGAGCAAACATATCTAACCTGGAGCCCACCTATCTCCTGTCTCGGGAAATATGAACGGGAGGCTAACTGTAAGTGTCCAGCCTGAAGCCCACTTTTTCCTGCCTGTGAAATGCAAACATGAGACCAGTTGTAAATGCCTAGCCTGCGGCCCATCTAGCTCCGCCTCGGATTCTAGTGAAAAGGCCTTGTAGGTAGTTGATATCATACCTCCTCCCTTTTTGACCTCCAAGGAGCCTTTTTGCACATGTGCAGTTAACTGGGGAGGTCTCCTTAACTTCTCGGGTGGCTCAGATGGTAAAGCGTCTGCCTGCAATGTGGGAGACACGAGTTCGATCTCTGGGTTGGGAAGATCCCCTGGAGGAGGGAATGGCAACCCACTCCAGTATTCTTGCCCAGAGAATCTCATGGACAGAGGAGCCTGGTGGGCTACAGTCCATGGGGTCACAAAGAGTCGGACCCGACTGAGTGATTTCACTTTCTTTTTCTTTCCTTAACTTCAAGATTGAGAAATATGTGGTCTTTTATCTCTTATCTGGGCAGAGCCCAGCCTCCTCCATCATCTTGCTTTTATGGAGTTTCTACTATTAAGGCATTTCTACTCATGGGGAGAAACTATTCAGCCTGGGGCCCGTCTGTCTCCCGCCTCAAGACCCCAAGCTAGCTGACCCTCCTTCAGTCTTGCTACTTGGCTTAAATCTGGCCCTAGGAACAATTGCATCATGGAAGAATGATCACAGACTTCCTCCTGTTGAAGTCGTAGTGGAAGGTGCTTTGTGTGTGTTTTGTTTGGATGGAGGGCCTCCCTTATCTGTTCTTCTTTCCCTCCCCAGGCCTGCCAATTGGCAAGCTCAGATCCCTCCAGCCTCCTGTGGTGGAGTGGGTGAAGTTCCTGAGCTAGGCAAAACCCAGGGCTTATTGTTGACCTCAAAGCCTGATACTTCTAGGTTGTCAGGGGCAGGGGACTCTCAGGAAGCACAGATTGAGTGCCATTGGCCTTGTCCCGTGGGTTTTTGTGCCCCATTCTTGTACACCCACTCTGAGTCAGACTCTTCTGTTGACAGACATCAGTGTTCACGCCAGCCTATGGCTCCATCACCAATGTCCGCATCAACAGCACCATGACGACTCCACAGGTCCTGAAGTTGCTGCTCCAACAAATTTAAGGCAAGTTCTCTGCTGGCTGTCTCAGACAGTGACATGTGTGCCTTGGGGCCCCAGAGGTGTAGAGGTGGGAGCTATGGAGAGTGTGTGTTGCCAGGGTAGGAGGGCACTGGGCAAAGAAGGTTTAGGTTCTTTAGATCCCATGAAATCAGCATCACCTGGGAGCTTGTTGGAAAAGCAGGTTTTCAGGTCTCTCTCCACTGAATCAGGCCCACTGGAACAGGAACTCAGAAAGGAGGCCAGGGAACCTGTTCAACAAGGCTTACAGGGATTCTGATACCACTGAAGCCTGGGAAGCCCAGCCCTCAGGTCCTTCTCCACCAGAGAAGGACCCCAGACCTGATGACTGGATCAGAGCTCCATGTACCTATTGATTTCTGTGCATTTAGGGAAGCTACTTTAAAAAATCAGTCTTCAATAGATGTGAAAATAATAGTGCATGTTGTTTTAAAATTCTTGTTACTCTGTATGTTTTCCACCATCACCTTCTAAGTCTTTTGGAAACCAGGTATTCTTATTTTTATAGAAGCCAGTGTCTCCTAGTGGTTTAAGGCATGAGCTCTGGGTTTCCATCCATCATCTGGTGGTTGAATGAGTTGGACAAGTGACTTAAAATCCCTGTGCCTCTGCCTCCCCATCTGTAAAATGAGGTTGAGAGCACCTATTGCTGGTGTCAACAGAAAAAAATTGCACAACCTAAAAGTAGAGAGCTACGTGTTTTTTCTATTTAAACAAAATCTTGAAGTTTGTTTTGGAGTATAGCCGATTAACGATGTTGTTAATAGTTTCAGGTGAACATGTATCCATTCTCCCTCAAACCCTCCTCCCCTCGAGGCTGCCACATAACATTGAGCAGAGTGCCCTGTGCTATACACCAGGTCCTTGGTGGCTATCAAGTTTACATGCAGCAATGTGCACATATCCATCCCAAACTCCCTAACTATCCCTCCCCCCAGGCAACCGTAAGTTCTTCTCTAGGTCTATGAGTGAGAGCTGCATTTTATTTGGCGGATAGTCTTAGGACTTCAAGCCCTGGAGGCAAATCTCAAGTAATCCTGAGAAAATTGCTCCGAGGAGACAAGGAGGGAGCTAGAATAGTTGTTTTCCAACAAAGGGCAAGTAGTCTGAATGTCAAAAGATTATTATGAATTAAAGGAAAACCAGATATCTCAAGGAATTTAGAGTTTTTCTAGGTATGGGAAGATGCAAGTGTCTGGGCTCACTGAAGTCATTCTTTTTGATATGCACCTCAGCTACTGGGCCAGTGTTCAGTCATTTCACATCCTGAGTTTCCTCTGGGGTCATGTGTCGAGTCGCTATAGTCCAATGGCTGCTAGTTAGCAAGTACTTTTTGTTTCCTTCCTGAGTCCTTGTCAGGGCTCACCATTGGAGGTGCCTGCAATCGCAGATGACTGTAACATCTTTTGTTTACTGATATGCCAGGCAGTATTTTACTTATCACTGGATTTTCATGAGTATTAGATGAATTAAAACATGTAGAGTTTGTTGGAACTGTGTCTAGCATGGTGCAATAAATATTAGCACCTATTTTATTACTTATTATTATTAATAAAGTTACGTACCTGCCCCATCTCCTCATCACTTTTAATGCTGTAGATAAATAGTCCTCCCCTCAAAAGAGCCTATCGTTTATTTAGCTTTGCAGTGTTCAAGAAGAAGAAATGGCCAGTTTAGATGTGTAAATATATGCTTTTAGTGAGTATCTTTTGCTCCTTCCAGATTGAGAATTCGGCAGAGGAGTTTGCATTGTATGTGGTCCATACCAGCGGTGGTAAGTATAAAGAACACAAGGCACTTAAAACTTTAAATCAACTCAAAATAGCAAGTTAAAAACAGAATCTCTCCCTCATTTGCTTAGTTCTTAGTTTTGGAAACCTCCAAATGTTGTTTGCCTTCATGGCGGGTGGGCTCCTGGGTAAGTTCACTGGGGAATGCCATATATGGTCAGTAAACAAACACTAAAACCTAACTGCCTATTAAAAAAGAACTGGATTTTCTCAAAGCACAGAGAAAACTGTTTTCTTCAGTGCAGCTTCTTTCAAAAGGCTTGAAGCATGGAAAAATTGCTGAAGGGTAGGGGAGTGGCAGCAGTTGCTTTGAACAATACCTGTTGAATCTCTCATTTACAAATCAGTTTCCTGACTTATATGGCTGCATCGCCTAAGGTGCCTGGTCCATTTAGCCCTGAGTTGACAGCTACTTACAGTGAGAAAGACCTCAGGCAACTCAGAGCTGCTCTTGGCTGTGTGTGGTTCCAGAGAAACAGAAGCTGAAGAACACGGATTATCCTCTGATTGCCCGGATTCTCCAGGGCCCATGTGAGCAGGTCTCCAAAGTGTTCCTTATGGAAAAAGACCAGGTGGAGGAAGTTACCTATGATGTGAGTCCCTTTTCAGTCCGATATCTGTCCCAGGAGGGTGGGGGTGGGTTGGATAAATGATAACTGGGGTATAGCTTGGGTTTTTTGCCCAACTTTGTTGCTATTTCTCAATACTAGCTTTTCTTGAATGGTAATGATCATGGGGCCAAGGAAATTTAATGTAGAAGCTAGGCTGAGGGTGTGTCCTGTGGGAATTAATTGGAAGAATGCTCAGGCACAAAATGATTCCCATAGAAGGAATAAATTTATTGAGGCTTTTTGGTATACTTAAGGGCTGAAAAGTTTCTGCAAACCTTTTCTAAGCAATTTCAAGAAGTTAGCTGAGATTTTTACCTTGCGTATTAGTCTACTTTTGCTATAGTAACAAACATTCCCAAATCTTAGTCACTTACAACAGCAAACATTTACTTTCTTGATCAGGATTCTGCAGGCTGGTAGCAGTCATTCTGCTCTAGATGTGGGGTGACTTCAGGTGGCTCAAATGGTGAAGAAGTTGCCTGCAATGCAGGAGACCCAGGCTCAATACCTGGGTTGGGGAGATCCCCTGGAGAAGGAAATGGCAACCCAATCCAGTACTGTTGCCTGGAGAATTCCATGGACAGAAGAGCCTGGTGGGCTACAGTTTACAGGGTCACAAAGAATAGGACACGAGGGAGTGACTTTCACTTTCACTGCATTGTGTGTCTTATTCAGAGGCCAAGGGTTCAGAGGCAGTGGCTTCTTAGGTCTGCTTCCTATGGCAGATGGCTGGAGTGCAAGAAACCATGTGAGCTCATTTAAAGCCCCCACTTGGGTTTGACATATGTCGCATCCACATACATGCTCCATTGGCCAAAGCAAGTTGCATAGCTGAGCCTAACATTAAAAGGTTGAAGACAAATACTTCTCACATGGAGAATCTGATAGAGCAGGTGAGGATTCAGATGAGAGAGGAAGAGTGGCTGGTGGGGGCCACTCTCTCACTTACAGCTTCTCAGGAGGAATTTCACATTTGGATACCTGTTTGAGACTTGAGGCACAAATCATCATTCTGAGCATGGTTTCTTAAATTCTTTTAGGGGAGATCCGAGGGGCTTATTGAATATTATGAGTTCCAATCTTCTCTGCATGACTGAATCAAGAGAAAGTGCTTTTCTGTATTTGACATTACCTCTCGTGGTATTGAGTACATGAGATAAAAATGAGAAGTCATGAGCTAATGTAGTAAATATCATGTAGATAAAGTGATCTTTATCATGGACTCTCTGCCCACCTTGAGAAGAATAAAACTTGGTTCCTGTCTTTGAGGAAATCCTGAATTATCACAGAAACAGATTTCCCAAGCCTTTGTGCCTAACATGAGAGAAATGCCCAAAAAAGCTGGAAGAGTGCTGATAGGGGTCTTATACCCCAGACTTACTTTTTCCTCCTCAGGTGGCTCAGTATATAAAGTTCGAGATGCCTGTCCTTAAAAGCTTCATTCAGAAGCTCCAAGAGGAAGAAGACAGGGAAGTCAAGAAGCTGATGCGCAAGTAAGCATGGCCCCTGGGGTGGCTGGTTGGACTCTCCTGAGGCCTCAGTGAGAGAAGGCTCTGCTCTGGAGCCCTGCAGGGGCTACGTGAGCTGCTGCCGGGATCTGGGTCTTACGGACTTTGTTCAGGGGACTTCCTGTTGACAATGCCATATGTCAGGTGGGGACATGAAACTTGTGTTGATGTGTTCGTCTTTCTCCTTCTTGTTCAACTTCTCATTTTGATATGGAACATAAAAATATTCCAAGGATTTTAGGAAGGTTGTCTCGGTAGTGAAAATTCATCTGAGCAGAGTACCTCTAAAATCCCTTCCTTGTATCTTTCCTCCTTTTTTTTTTTAAAAAAACATCTCTTCTGGAAATTGCATTTGAGTTGAAAAGGCCAGTACTAAAACTTTGTTCTAGGAAGGATTTTTTTGGTCATATTTAGTCACAAAGTAGATTGCATTTTACAAAGATGGCAGAACAATTGCCACTAGGAGTAAAGTCAATGCCACATTTATTGTGTTGGTGATAACTATTATGATAGCAATTAACATTTATTGAGCACTTACTATGCCAAACTTTAAAAATAGTTTTTGCTGTGTAGTGCAAAGCCATGTTCACTCTGTATAACAGTGTCCACTCCAGTATCTGAAATGCCATAATTCAGGAAAGGTATAAAAAACAGTACTTATCAATAAGCCATGGACCACACCATGCCTGGTAGTTACTATATCGTTTTGGCAAAATGCAGATACTGATATTAGGTTGAACCATATGAAGTTGCCATTTTTGTAGGCTCCTCCAAATGGTAAAAATAAAGGCAATTTCCTATGGTCCAGCCTAGTTGAGGATTATCTAATCCTCTATGTATAGTGCCTTAAGCATATTAAGCACTCAGTGAAGGGAACCTTATTACTGTTCATGTTATTTCACCTTCTCGTTCTTTGTCAAATTTTCTAATAATTGTAATAGTTTGGAGTGAGTCTCTTCAGCCCATTCATCCTGTTGTGGTAATGAACACAAGTAATGAAGTGGTTCAATAGTGGGCCAGTAAAAGAAGCAAAGGGTTGACACCTCTGGCCCCGCTGTGACCCAGCGGGGTGGGGAGGGTCACGAGAGGGAGTGTGTTGCTTACCGCTCTCCACTGCACCTCTTTCCCCAGGTACACTGTGCTCCGCCTAATGATTCGGCAGAGGCTGGAGGAGATAGCTGAGACCCCAGCAACAATCTGAGCCACTAGAAGAAGGAGATCCAGATGCTGCAGAGGCCTTTGTTGCCCAGAGAAGACTCACAGGAAGCTGGATGCCTTCCATGGAAACATTTAAAAGCAAATCTTTCCAGCTTTCAAACCACAATGGAGAAGCCAGCAACTCCCTGCCCTTTCTTTCCCTGCTCCTTTCCTTCACTCCTGAGGACTTTCAGTTTTTATTATAAGGAGGACCCAAAATGTGTGTGCACACATGTGTGCTTATATGGTACACATCCACATGCCTACATGATATATTCATATGCAGTTCAATTCAAAGCAACCAGCACTAGTGCTTGAGGCTGGCAAATATGCTGCTTGTAGGCAGAAAAATCAGAGGAGTCACTGCCAGTCTGAGGGGTTTCAGACTGAAGAAAAGATTTCTCCTCTCAAGTGCCAGGGAGCAACCATACATATCTGCTCAACTTTAGAAGTAAAAGAAGGCCTAGCAAACTCACCACCTGGGGTATTTATGTGTTAATAGGAGCTTCCCTGGTAGCTCAGCTGGTAAAGAATCCACCTGCAAGGCAGGAGACCCCGGTTTGATTTCTGGGTTGGGAAGACCTTCTGGAGAAGGGACAGGCTACCCACTCCGGTATTCTTGGGCTTCTCTGGTGGCTCAGATGATAAAGAATCCACCTGCAATACAGGAGACTGGGGTTTGTTCCCTGGGTTGGGAAGATCCCTGGAGAAGGGAATGGCTACCCACTCCATTATTCCTGCCTAGAGAACTCCATGGACAGAGGAGCCTAGTGGGCTACAGTCCATGGAGTTGCAAAGAGTCAGACAAGACTGAGCGACTTTCTCTTTCACTGTGTTAACAGATATTCTCTCTGTATGCCTAGAAGGATCTGTGAGTCTGAGATCCTTGGAAATAAACAATTAATAAACCATGCCCTCAAGGCAGGTCTGATGAAAAGAAAAAGATAAACTATTAGTGGGGTAGATGCAATAAGCCCACAGGTTTTTACACTGGAAACTGATTGTTCTAAATAACAAGGACTTGTCTATCTGGATGCCAGTAAAGAATGGACTCTGCCTTGGCCCTTGCCTCCCTGGCTACCTCTCGGAGATAGGGGGAGCCTGATGTTTCTCTCAGCATGCCAAGCTGTTGACCCCAATTCTTTGGTGCCTCCTGAGTTGAAAGAAATGTCCTATGAAACAGGTCTCAGTCGTTTGTATAAGGTGCTGACTGGCTGGCGAGGCCAGGGCCTAGTCTTGGGTGGCTGGGAAACTTCCCCTCCTTAGGGAAATGTGAAGATTTCTTGTAGAATGACAGGTGCCTGTAAGTTCAGTCCATTTGCACATAGTCAAGGAGTCTTCCTCCACTTGGAGCTAGAGTCCCATGTTTGAAGTCAAGGCTTTAAACTTTCCAGCCACTATATTCTTGCAAGTTGCTCTCACACTGTATGTGGAAATGGACTCAGGAATGAAGACTTCTGCTATTTACCAAGTATGGGGTTCAGAGATGCCTTTTGGGCTGCCCTGTGATGGTGCATAGTTAGGATGGAGCTTCTCTCTCAGCTTCTCTGAGCAGCTACCTGGGTGATCTTTAGAGAGACTCCAATAGAGAGGGGAAAGGGCAAGATGAGTCTATCCCTTGGAGCCCCTATTGGGAAGATTGACAAGTAGTGCAGCCCCAGTACAGCTGATACTGTTTGAAGAGGGTTAGATGGATGGTTGGAACAGGGTGCTGGCTGTGGACGTCAACCAAGCAGGGCCAGAAGCTCCTAACAGCAGGAGTCTGACCCTTGTTGGGGTAGAACTCCCCATCTCTTCTCTACCTCCTCTCTGAAGATTTGGAGAGCTGAGCAGTTGAGGAAACGAGCCACTGATCTGTGCCTGTAAGGAAAATGGGCCTTTGCAGCAGAGCTCTTTCTGCCCTGGGCACCCTTGCCCCTATCTGCCCCTGTGGCTTCCAAGAAAGACCTCTTTAGATGGCTTACAGCTGTGGTTTCATTGTTGACTTTTGAGAAGATGGTATGCTGCCACCTGTCATTTTGCTAAGCTTATTGCCTCTGTGGGGATATCCATCAGCCTTGTGCAGGGTGGACTGGAAATCAGGAGGGCCTTAGCCTCCTCAGTGGGCTTCTGCAAAATGCACAAAAATAATAGGGGCCCAGGGAGAGGCTTCCTTTGTTACAGATGGGAAAGAACAGTTTTGTGAATGCAAACATACTTCCTGAATTTTGCATTTGAGAAATGACTTGGAAAACTTTTCTTCTGGTTATTTTTATTTTAAATGTTCAAAGCCTTTGTTGGCCCCAATAATCTTCCTTGAATGGCTTGGGAAAATTTTTTCTACAATGTAAATTACTAATGACTAACTTTTATTGGACAGCTGTTTTGGTTTATGAAAGTTCTCTTTAATTTGCACTAACATTATGATAGTGTTAAACATGGAAATGTTGCAAAATGTCAATTTGCCAGATCACTTTCTGAGAAAGTGATACTGGGGTAGACTTGGTTTTTTTAAAGATTGGGGATTGGGGTGGAATGAAGGGAAATCTCTTACATGATACATTCCACTTAATGCAGACCCCAGTTTTCCATTTTGGCTCACCCTGTTTGGAAATCATTTCTCATGTACTAATAACCCAGTCAGGAATTTTGAAAAGATTCTTTGAAATAGAGACATTGCTGTGATGTACAGCTGTATTTTCTCACTGATATCACACGGCCTTGCAGCTTTGAACTCCTGGACAGATTTGTGTGCATTTATGTAATTGTGTGCAATGAACCTGAAATCATGTGATGAACAAAGGGCCAATTTACAGGGTTTTTTCCCTCACTTGTGAAAAGCAACATAGCCTCATCCAACTTAATCTTTTCCCGGAGCTTATGTTATAAGGTGATCAAATGAAGGAAAAACTTGAGTTTATCTGATTGGTGATAAGGGGATCCAGTCTCCCAGGTGATGTTGGAATTAAGCACAAGGTAGCATTCTTAGTAATTACATTAGTGAGAATGTGAGGAGTTAAATTGTAGGGAGAGGGGGAGTGGTTGCCTTGAGGAGGAACTGAAAAGCACAAAATAGGCTTGACTGTGCCAGAACTTTAACTCTGAGTTGAAGCTGAGGTGGGAGAATCAGATTAGCCATCCCTGTGACAGATGCTGAGCCCTGAAGTTGAGGTTTTGGCCTGAGACTTCAAGGAATAATATATTCACCTTTCCCTCCTTTCTGCCAGAAAGAAAACAAGACACTCTCCTAGAGACCTCCGGATAATGATATTTTGTCATCTATGTAGATAAGACTCTAGGACACAAAGCCCCCAAAATAAGAAAGTCACTCAAAACACAATCTCTGATGCAAAAATGTCTTGGCCAGAATTCTTTCTCTGGAGTTTGGGCAGTTACTTCAGGGTTAGGGGATTGGAAGGAGAGATGGATCACAGAAGGGGAAGAAGCTCTCTTAAAAGAGATGCTCTCTTTAAAAAACAAAACTGTTTCTCTGTAGCACAGAGAACACGGTGCTGTAGGTACATCTCCAAGAGAAATTTCTGTATGAATAAAGGAATTCCACAGGTGGCCCTAGGGTAACAAACCTGCCTGCCAGTGCCGGAGATCTAAGAGACACGGATTCAGTCCCCAGGTCAGGAAGATCCCCTGGAGAAAGGCAGGGCAACCCACTCAGTATTGTTGCCTGGAGAATCTGACGGACAGAGCAGCCTGGCAGGCTATAGTTCAAAAGGGTCGCACAGAGTCGGGTAGTACTGAAGCAACTTAGCACACCAGCATAGTGCCCAAACCATGATGTGAAGGCCTAGGCAGGAGGCAGAGATCTCCCTGAGCACCGCTGCAGCAGTACAGATTCTCTAGTCAAGTCTCTACTTAAATTGTTTTACACAAAGTCTTCTTGGTGGAGGCAGATGAGATGAGAAATGATCTAGAGAGGGAATTGGCAGCACTTACCTGTCGTGGGAGGTTACAGCTCCCCTGTGTTGCAGCCGAGCGCCAGACATGGACCAGCTGTAAAGGGAGAACCTCAGTTTACCTGTGGAGCCTCCCCAGCAGATCGCAGACCTGTTTTCCAAGCTGCTGGTTTCTGGTGTGTAACTGCTAGTGTTTCTTAAGCGTTTCCCTATTTGATTTAGCTTTCTGAAGTATCTTTTATCTTAATCATAACTTGCTTTTCAAGCAATGGTACATGACCTGGTTCAGTGTTTGGTTCTGAATTTATAAACTGATGTGTTTAGATATCTTAAAGTAACTTGACAAGTACTCAGTAGGGAACTGTGAATTTCTGTAACATTTTGATATGTTTTAAAGCACCTGACTTAGATCTTGTTGAATAAAGCACTCTCAGAAAGAATTTTCTGGTGGACGAGTATGTGTGTCTGCTGCATTATAGGAGGGTTGGGGATGGGAATGTGAAGGTGCATCTGGGAGAGGCTTTGATTTTCTTCCTTCAGAGTTTATGGTTTGAATGTGGACTCGGTTCCAGTTTTCCAAATAGAAAGTGAAATGAGAATATTCCTTAGGAGTTCAGGCCCCGGTGGAACCAAGAATTGTAGGAATAGCTGGGGACAGCTGTTCAGTGAGGCTGGATTTTTGTCCTAACTCTACCCTGGTTTTTTGGGGGCCAATTCATTGAACCTTTTTCTAAGACTTGTTTCCTCATCTATAAATGGTTAAACCACTGTCTCCGGTTGGAGACCTGGGTTTATCTCTGATGGTGGCAGCCCCCCAGGAGTTGCCAAACCTAAGACCTACCAATTAGGGCCCAAGTTCCATCAGATGGTATGGGGGAAGGGTGATGGTTAATTTTATGCACAACTTGGCTAGATCATGGCACTCAGATATTGGTCAAACACTAGTCTGGGTATTGCTGTGATGATATTTTTAGATGGGATTAGCCAGGTGACACAAATGGTAAAGAACCCAACAGCCAATGCAGGAGCCATAAGAGAAGCAGGTTTGATCCCTGAGTCGGGAAGATCCCCTGGAGGAGGGCACAGCAACCCACTCCAGTATTCTTGTCTGGAAAATTCCATGGACAGAGGAGCCTGGCGGCTAAAGTCCAAACAGTCACAGAGTCGGACATGACAGAAGTGACTTAGCATGCACGCAACATTGAAATCAATAGACTGTGAGTAAAGCAGATCACCGTCTATAATGTGAGTAGGCCTCATCCAATCAACTGAAGACCTTAACAGAAAAACACTGAGGGAGAGGGAGAGGGAATTCTGCCTCCAGTCTGCCTTTGGGCTACAGCTGCAACACTGTCTCTTCCTGACCTCCAGACTGCCAGCCTACCCTTGAGATTTTGGATTCCTCGTCTCCCACAATTGTATGAGTCAGTTCTTTAAAGTAACTCTCTCTATATCTATCTATCTATCTATCTATATCAATATAGATATATATTATATCTATATATTATATATAATATACATATTATATACACATATAATATATAATACACATTATATACATATTATATACATATAATATATAATACATATAATATACATATTATATATAATATACATATATAGATATAATATATATCTCTCTATATATCTTCATCCTGCTGGCTCTGTTTCTCTGCAGAACTCTAACACAGAGAAAGGTTGTATAGTTGGTCTACAACATTTAAATATATGATTGACAGTTGTCTTCTTAGGATATCTGGCCATGGAGCATAAAGAATGACCAGTATAATTTGGCCTCTAGAAAAAGATAACAACCAAGACTATATTTTTATCAGTGCCACCAAACAATGCTTGTATATTTAGAGTTTTCACTCCAAGCAGCAGCTCTTTAGGTGCTGAATTAATTAAACTGAGTGAAATAGATGAGCAGACAGCTAACACATATAAAGCAGTGAGGTTTTTGTACTGTACAGTATGTGGATGTACACAACATAAACAGGAGATAAGTGGTCTTTTGGGGTCCTATTAAGACCTCAAATCAGGCAGTAAACTTTATAGAAGTTAGAGTGCCTGAAGTCACCCAACAAATACTAATAGCTGCTGCCAAAGGAGTTGGCAGTTTCTGTCTTGCTTTATGAAAACAGATTTTATGAAAAAATTTGTTGGTATCTGTTTTATGTAATGAAGCTATTACTAACTGGAGTTTGCTATGAGAACAAGACTTTACTGTAAAGTTCTGAAGACATTAAAGTAGGTTTTCCTGGAACACTTAGATGCAAGCAAACCTACTGAAAATTGAACCTGGGTAAAAACTGACAGACAAAATAGGGGGTGGAGGGAATGCAGGGGAAAAAGAGGCAACCAAACAAAGTAAAAATTTTTACTGTTCATTTAAGCATGTAGTTGTATAACTATGTAAATTAACTTTATCATAATGGTAACATATATTTTATAAATACATAAGTTTAGCAGTTTTAAAACTATGGGCTCATTGGTAGGGGCTGTAAGTCCTGGATGCTCAGGACAACTCCAACTTATGTCTGTTACTCTAGTGTAATTATCAATAGCATCCCTTTTGTTCTCAAAATGTCCCAGTGTGGGTGATAAATATGGTCACTGTGTGCATTGGCCAAAAAGCAGCTTATCACAATTTTAATATTAAGATGTTTAAGAAAAGTCATAAATTAGAGTTTAAATGTTAAATTTAAACTTTCGAGTAGTGCTGAAATCTACCCATGTTTTGGTGGAAGGCAGACTATAACATGGATATTTTATTTATCACTATTTTGATAATGCTGATTTAAATGTTAAGTTGTAAAACTGAACACAATTCAAATTCAAACTCGTGACTTTCATTGTCACCCTAACTGTGTCTGCAGAACCATTTAAGGGATCAGGAACACTACTGAAAGAAACCTGGGCTCCCTGCGTGTGCATGTGCGTGCTAAGTCACTTCAGTCGTGTGACCTTATGGACTGTAGCCCTCCAGGTTTCTCTGTCCATGGGATTCTCCAGGCAAGAATACTGGAGTGGGTTGCCATGCCCTCCTGAAGGGGATCTTCCTGACCCAGGAATCGAGCCTGTGTTTCTTATGTCTCCTGCACTTGCAGGTGGATTCTTTACCACTAACGCCACCTGGGAAGCCCCTCTCAGAGTGTAGTTTGTACCTAAGTTTGGATCAAAGGAACAGGACAAGCATGGGTTGTCTTATTAATGGAAATAATTATGTCTTAGAGATGTCTGAAGTGTAATTTCAGGAACAAACTGCTGATGAGAACTCCCACACATATTGAATATCTGGACTGTAAAAAGTCTGGAATCCAAAATGACCCCAAGGAAAGATTTTTAAAGGCAAGGGACACATTTACAGAAATGTAATGAGTTAAACTGTTAAAGTTCCTTTTCCAAATTTTGGCAATAGCAGGAGTCATCACAAAATTAATATTAGTAGTCTGACCAGAATCCTTTAGTTAACTAAGCTCAATCACATCCAACTCTTTGTGACCCCATGGACTGCAGCCTGCCAAGCTCCTCTTTTCATGGAATTCTCCAGGCAAGAATACTAGAGTGTGTAGCCTTTCCTTTCTCCAGGGGATCTTCCCAATCCAGGGATCCAACCTGGGTCTCCTAAATTGCAGGCAGATTCTTTACCATCTGAGCCACCAGGGAAGCCCCTCAGTTAACTCAGCAGAAAGAACAGACTACAACATCCATGAGCCACTGAAAGAAAACAAGTAGAAGCCGAATTTAAAATGATCATAATAGGACTTCTCTGGTAGCCCAGTGATTAAGAGTCCACCTACCAATGCAGGGGACATGGCTTCTAGCCTCAGTCCACGAAGATTACACATGCCCCAGGGCAATGGAGCCTCTGTGCTGGTTCACAAATCACACTCTGAACACGGCTGGAAGCCACATAAGCCCAAAGGATCCTAAGAAGACTAAATCCACCCTCCATTCTAAAGTACCCTCAAAGATCCTAAACAGAGCTAAACCCTAAATCCCAAACAACACAAAACATCCTCAAGTTTCTTAAGAGATGCTTAAAATCTTAATCCCCAAATTACCTAAGCTAACTCAAACAACTCTACATGACCTAAGGATCACAATAGACTCTAAAAGATCTTAAGCTTCATTCTTTCCTAAAGTGCCTTAAAAATTCACATTTGCTTTAAATCTGTTTTAATGAATTTAATCTATTTTAATAGATCTAAACCCTTTCAGTCCAACAGGCCATAAAACCCCCAAGAAATCCTAAATACACTTAAATTCTAGATTTCCCTAAACAGTTCTAATTGATCCAAAATTATCCTGTGCTTGCTAAATCACTTCAGTCATGTCTGATTCTTAGCGAGTCCATAGTACTATAGCCTGGCAGGCTCCTCTGTCCATGGGATATTCCAGGTAATACCAGGGTGAGTTGCCATGCCCTCCTCCAGGGTATCTTCCTGACCCAGGGATCAACCCCTGTCTCCTGTGTCTCCTTGCAGGTGGATTCTTTACCACTGAGCTACCAGGGAAGCCCTTTTGTAAGCATTTGCTGATAGGATACAATCCATCCTCCTCATCTAGGAACCTGGATGCCCCAGGGCCCTAAAAGGTGGGGAGGCTGCAGAACATCCCTCTCTCCTGAGCAGGGGAGTGCCTCTTCTCTACAAGGAAAGTCTTGTAGGCATCTGGCTGCATGGCTGACCAGAGGCCCAAGTGGTCCTTTTCACATCAATGACTCTCTCCATACTGGCAACACATTCTAGCATCTTCAAACCAGTGACCTGGTCAGCTTTGACATGCCCTGCCAAGAGCTAATGCTCTATCTCTTGCCCATCTGGAGCTTCTGTTAGGACCAGCAAGGTCATTTTGCTCAGGTTCAAATTAATGAAGTGCCTTAAATGTATGCTTTTGACATTATCACTAGATGGCACACAATTGTGTTTTAGTTTGGATTCAAACTTAGTTTGGGAGTTGATTCCACAGAGGAAGTGGAATAGGAGTGTGGTAGGAAAGGGAAGGAAAGCAAGGAAGCCAACATAGGGTTTGTTATTAAGTTACCACTTGGGCAACTCCAGCTCAGTCTTACTGAAGACCTTTGGGAACATGGTAGAGTGCACCTCAGAGTTCTCCCACTGCAAGGCGAGACAGCCGGGGTGTTTAAATACCAACCTTCATCAGGCAATGGTAGAGGGCTGCTCTTGGGGGAGGAGGGAGCCATTAATTCCCTAAGCACATCAGCTTGCAGTACACTCAGGCAGCACAGACTCTGGTGGCCAAAGAACACAGGTGCTGGCTGTTAATGATCAGATGTGTGTATACAGAAACAAGTGATATGGACAATATCTCCAACATGAAGTTATTGTGTCTGTATATGTTAAAAGCAACAATTTGTTTGATGTAAATATTAAAGCTATTCCACAGCACAGGTTTGTAAACTTGTTTCTTCATTCTTCATCTTACAATTTCCTGTATGTCCTAAAAAGAAAGGCTTTTCTCCTTCACTCCAGGAATTCATCTAGGGTCCATATTCCACCATAATTTCTTCCTTTCAAAATCTTTAATTTAAGCACATTTGCAAGGATCTTTTTCCATATAAGATACCATGTATAGGTTCCAGGGATCAGGACCTTATATTTTGGGCATCATTTTTCAATCTACAGAACTATGGAAAGCCTGAGCTACTTTGGAAACAGTGAAGTTAGACACAAATGTTGCCCATAGTTGGTTGCATGATCCTGTTTAGCAGATTAGAAAATGTATAACTTTGAAGCCTGGAATAATGCCCAGTCATGAGAAACAAAGTCTGAGAGAAACAAGGCCAAAGCAGGGCTGACCCCAGACCTCCAACTCCTAGGATCTACACTTCTTGAAGCTCATTCCCTTCTAGGCCATCTCAAAGCCACCATATAATTGTGAGTAAAAGCAATTAGTGAACTGAGGAAGCTTTGGTTCTTTTGCTTTGTCATTCATTTAACACTGGAATCAATTAAGATCCCAGACAGAAAAAATAAGAAAGAGGGTGTTTTTTGGAAAGATGGTGTCTCACGGGAGGAGACCTTCTCTGTGTAAGCCTGAATGACATGCTGAAATTGCCCCTCTATTTTCTTGCTCCTGCCTAGCAGTTAGTTCCAACTTATTTCACTTTGGTGAGATCGCTTCCATTCTCAGATAACAACAGATGGCCCCATCTCAGATATCCAGCTTTTCTTTCTCCAGGTCATTTAGATGTTTGCGGTGGCAGCTTTCACTTGGTTTTCTTCATTCTGAGAGTGCACAGCTGACAACCTGAAGGAATCTACCAGACAGAAACAATGAGGAGTGCAGGCATTTTGGGGACACACTGCTGATATTTCAGTCACCTGACCATATGAGAGAAACCCTTTGCCTTGCAGACTTGTGGATCAGTTTATGCACCATATGGATCAACCAGGCACCTGTTTTCCTGGAACACTGGACTTCCTAGGCTGTGTCTACAAGATGGCTTCTGGACTCCTAGGAGTGGGCATACAGGGAGCTCAGGTCAGTGGTTGGGCAGTACCCTTCCTGCTGATGACATTCAGCCTTGTCCCTTTTCTTCTGACTCACTTTTCAGCTGTGTTCCTGGGGCTCATTTCAGGAGGCATATATTGGTGTCCACTTGTGGAATACTCCAGGCCTAGGAGCCCTCCAGGTGAGCCTGGCTCTTTCTGACTCCTCTACGTCCTGCTGTACTTTCCATTTGTGGCCACAATGCCTGCCCGGGACAACTTGGACCCCTGTTGCTTGTCTGCTGTCCAGGCCACTAATGTCAGTTCTCAAGTAGTTTCTTGATTTTGCTGCTTCCTCCCTCCCTCTTCTGTAGACTCTGCCTGGAGACGGCCTGGGGCTTAGCAGGCTCAGGAGCTCCTCTTTCCTCCATTTCCTCTCATTCCTCTCAGAGACTTCCAACTGCACTTAGAATGAACTCCTACACAGACATTCAAGGCATCCTCAACCTCCTCTCACACACCTGCTCTTTGCTACCTTTGCTCATGCTTTCCTCCTCATGCCACCAAACACTGTCTCAACTTGGGCTATTTGAACACACAGGTTTCTCCTCCTGAAGTATCTCAACTGCATGGTTACCATGGCTAACTAGTTCATTCTTATTCTAGCTCATTCTCATTTTTCAAGTCTCAACTCCGATGTCCCCTCTGCAAAGAGGCCATCCTGATCACCCTAGTAATGTCTTCCTTCTCCAGTCACTCTTTTCATTATTTAAGAAAGTTTTTTATTAAGATAAATCCTACTTATTAAGATAAAATGTGCCTATCTTAAATGTACAGCATAGAGAATTTTGACAAAGGTATACACCCATTTGAGGGTAGCAATACACCAATCAAGATCAAAATCAATGGACATGAGTTTGAGCAAACTCTGGGAGACAGGGAAATATGAGGAAGCCTGGTGTACTGCAGTCCATGGGGTTGCAAAGAGCTGGACACGAATTAGCAACTGAACAATAACTCCAGTCAGGATACAGCCTTTCCTCAGTGCTTTGTTGCCACACTGTCTGTTTCGTCAGCTGCACTCTGTAGGACATTTCTTACTTGTCTGTTGTCTGCCTCCCCCTCTAAAATGGAAGCTCCTGGAAACCAGAGCTCTCCTCTCTTCCCCTCACTGCTGTATTCCTAATGGTCAAAACATTCTTCTCTGTGGCACAGAACGGAATTAATGAATGATGTTTTCTATTGGTATGAGCATGGAGTCCCGCCTTCTAATGCTGCACACTCACCCACGGTATTCTGTGGGATTTGGCATTGCCCTTTCTTTGGTGGAAAGGAATATAAGGTGCTGGTACCAAAAACAAAAAAAAGGTGCCGCTGGACTGAGTAACACTCTTAGTCCCTGGGCCTTTGCCAGAGTGAACCTGTCAGAGCTCTTTCCTCTGACTCACGCTCTGCTTCAGCACTGTCACGTTCTGCACCTGCCCAGCCTCAGAGGCCACCTTGGAGAGTCAAGGTTAGGGTCCTCCCATGCAGTCCCAAAGCCAAAAGTCATTCATGTTAACCTCAGAAGTTTGGATGATGCCTGTGTGAGTTAGAGGGTTGTTTTTTTAAGCAGAATGTCCTAACAGGCATTTCCCAGGCCAGGCTCCTCTGTCCGTGGAATTCTCCAGACAAGAATATTGAAGTGAGTTGTTGGTGTTCAGTCATTCAGTCGTGTCCTACTCTCTGTGACCCCATGGACTGCAGAATGCCAGGCTTCCCCTTCACTATCTCCTGAAGTTTGCTTAAACTCATGTCCATTGAATTGATGATACCATCCAACCATCTCCTCCTCTTTCTGCTTTCTCCTCCTGCCCTCAATCTTTCCCAGCATCAGGGTCCTTCCCAATCAGTTGGCTCTTTGCATCAGATGGCCAAAATATTGGAGCTTTAGCATCAGTCCTTCCAATGAACCTCAGGGTTCATTTCCTTTAGCATTGACTGGTTTTATCTCCTTGCTGTCTAAGGGACTCTCAAGAGTCTTCTCCAACACCACAGTTCAAAAGCATCAATTCTTAGGCACTCAGCTTTCTTTATGGTTAAATCTTTATGTTCATCCGTACATGACTACTGGAAAAACCATAGCTTTGACTATACAGACCTTTGCTGGCATTTCTGCTTTTTAATATGCTGCCTAGGTTTGTCATAGCTTTTCTTCCAAAGAGCAAGCATCTTTTAATTTTATGGCTGTAGTCACCATCTGTAGTGATTTTAGAGCCCAAGAAAACAACGTTTGTCACAGTTTCCATTTTTCTGCCATCTATTTGCCATGAAGGGATGGGACTGGATGCCATCGTGTTTGTTTTTTGAATATTGAGTTTTAAGCCAGCTATTTCACTCTCCTCTTTCACCTTCATCAAGACGCTCTTTAGTTCTTCTTTGCTTTCGGCCATTAGGGTGATATCATCTGCATATCTGAAGTTGTTATTTCTCCCAGGAATCTTGATTTCAACTTGTGAGTCACCCAGCCCTGTATTTAGCATGATGTACTCTGCCCAGAAGTTAAATAAGCGGGGTGACAATATACAGCCTTGTCAGAGTATTTTCCCAATTTTGAGCCTGTCCATTGTTCCATATTCGGTTCTGACTGTTGCTTCTTCTCCTGCGTACAGGTTTCTCAGGAGCCAAGCAGGGTGGTCTGGTACTCCCATCTCTTGAAGCCTGGCGTACTGCAGTCCATAGGATCGCAAAGAGTTGGACACAACCGAGTTTGAACTGAACACAATCAAAGATCTCAGTGTAGTCAATGAAGCAGATGCTTTTCTGGAATTCTCTTGCTTTTTCTACTATCCAGTGGATGTTGGCAATTTGATATCTGGTTCTCTGCCTTTTCTAAACCCAGCTTGTACATGTGGAAGTTCTTGGTTCATGTACTATTGAAGCCTTGCTTGAAGGATTTTGAGCATTACTTGCTAACATGTGAAATGAGTGCAGTTGTATCTCTGGAGTGGGTAACCATTTCCTTCTCCGGGGATCTTCTCCACCCTTGGCGTCAAACTCAGGTTTCCCACATTGCCGGCAGATTCTTTACTGTCTAAGCCATCAGGGAAGCCCCTGAAATTGTTAAAAAGAGATCTTTTAAAATCTGTCTCCACGAGGCGGGAGATGTGGACGCAGCAGGTGGGGGCAATGCCCCCTTGTGTTGCCTTCTAGCTCTGGGACTCCCTGAGAATTGCATGGTCGTTGCCCCCTCCGGGTATTAGCAGAGATTAACACCCAGGCTTTTCGTCCTCCCAGGCCTAGCGCTGAGAAGGATTTGGAATTAAGACAGGCCCATCGTTCAGACTGGATGAGTCTGATGGCTAAGGAGCAGAGCCAAAAGGTGTTCAGGTCGTGAGTACCGTCGACAGGTTTGGCTCTTGCTGATCGGGGCCGGTTGGTTTATGGCGCCCCCTTGGTGGTCGCGACGCTGTGTTACATCTACTTCCACGCCTCTTCTGGGTAGTGGCTTCCAAAGTGAGGTAGGACAAGACTATAACCCCCATTTTAATTGAAATAATTGCATTTTTTCAAATTCTTAAAATAGTGACACTTTGATCTTTGTGCCCTTTCTTGGTTTGTATGTCAGCTCCGTAGCTTGTTGCACAAGTAGAGCAGAAGGGACACTCTGAGAGTACGTGAGAGCTCCGTGCCTTGAAGAGGCTGCTGGTGACACCCTCCCTGGGCGCAGTGTGTGGGACCTCACAGCTTTTGACGCGTCCCGGTGCATTTTGATGCTTTCTGAGCCAGACTGCTCTGGTTCGAATCCTCACTCTGATTTTGAGCCCTGGCTTACTCACTGTCTACTTTCATTTCTTCATCATTTGAATGGGAATAATATTAAGCCCCATCTCATGGTGATACCACAGGAATTAAACATCTTTAGAACATTTAGAAAAGTGCCTTGGTAGGGATGATGTAAGTGACAGGAAGTATTACTTTTAGTTTTACTGAGCACGTGTGCTTGCTAAGTCACTTTAGTCATGTCTGACTCTGTGACGCTATGGACTGTCGCCTGCCATGCTCCTCTTTCCGTAGGATTCTTCAGGTAAGAGTACTGGAAAGGGTTGCTGATGCCTTCTTCTAGTTTTACTGAATCCCTCACCAAAAAACCTAAAAGCTTTAAAAATAATCACTGCAATAAATAAATAAATAAATAAATCAGATAGTATGAATAATGCAAGTGCAAGAGGTCACTAACATTAGTATTTAAAGGTATCTGTAAAGTAGTTAAGAGCACAAAAAGCCTAAAAGGCTTAAAAATTCTGCCAAAAAGCATAGATCTAAGATAATATGAAAAATGAAAGTGCAAGAGGCCACTAACAATATTCAAAAGTACATTTATGTAATTTACAAATAATAATTAGCATATATTAAGAATGCTCACTGCTGCTGCTGCTGCTGCTGAGTCACTTCAGTCGTGTCCGACTCTCCGTGACCCCATAGACAGCAACCCACCAGGCTCCCCCGTTCCTGCGATTCTGTAGGCAAGAACACTGGAGTGGGTTGCCATTTCATGTATGTCTAATCAGAAAAATTTTAGAATCCACTGGTTCTGAGCCTGGGTGGAAACACATGATTCGGGTGGAAACACATGATTCTGGTGGAAATGTTGGCTTCACCCAGTGTATATTCCTCAATGTTGCCCTTTGGGATGGCAAAGGCTTTAGTGCTTTAGTGTCATGTTTCATATGAAGATACTGGAAGCACAGAGAGATCAGAGACCTTATCTCGTGTTGCTTGGTGTGATCACCAGCTGAGCTAAGCCTCTTCACTCCAAGGACTGCTGGTTTTCACACATGCCTAGACGCTCTTCATAAGTTTTAACCTCTTGTGGACCTCATTCTTCACAAGAGGTGCAAAGGGAAGCCCATCAACCTGTGTAACTCACTCTCTACCTCTGCCCGCTGCCACTTCCTTCTCTGAGGAATAATTAAGTTTGAGACCAGGAGAGTTTGGGGCTGGGCTCTGCTCTGAACTTTATCGGTTCTGCCATGTCCGGGGTGGAAAATACCTTGCATAGTCTTTGTCCTGGTCAGCACCACTTTCATGGGCTTTCTCTGCTGTTTTGGACCATGAGGTGGTTCTTGTGGTTCTCAGGCCATGTCCAGAGCTGCTGACAAGCAGTGTGTAGTTGTACATGAGAAATGAAGAACCCCATCATAAGAAAAGCTTGTGTCCAAGGCCATCTCCAACCAGAGGTATTTCTGAAAAGCCAGCAGTCATGATGATTTATAGGATGTTGCTTGGATTTCAGCATACATTTTTGGTTCAGGAGTTCATTCACACGTATAAAGGACTGGTTGAACATCTATCACATGCCTGACACTGTTCTAGGTAAAGATACATAAGACAGATAAAGGCCTTGCTTGCTCAGAGCTTATGTTCTAGTGGAGAAGGGAGAAACAAAAACATGACTTTGGGCTTAAACATGAGACTTGCTTTGGCCAATGGAATGGATATGTGGTTGAACCACATTGACTCTATTTTGTCAGTCCCATCTTAGGCCCACATCATAACCCCCACCCCTTTCTGTGTGCCTGAGCTTCAGCCTACTCTCAAGGAATGTGCCCAAGCCAAATAAGTTGCCTGTCATCTTTTAACCTTGCCTTCATCTGGTATGAAAACTGGAAGAATGCCTTTTGCTGATGCCAATGGTGAATGGTCATAAGACCCCCAGGGAGAAGAAAAGTCCCAATACCTGTCATTGCTGACTTGCTTCTTGCTTGGTAGTCAGATTCTGTTTTTAGATTCAGGCTCTTTAAATCCCTATAGACCCATTTTGGTTTTGGTCAATGTTTCCTGTATAATGTTACAAACCTCCATAGTTCACATAGTTCTTTATGCACTCTGTCTACTAGATCTAATTCCTTGAATCTTTTCGTCACCTCCACTGTATAATCATAAGGGATTTGATTTAGATCGTACCTGAATGGCCAAGTGGTTTTCCCCTACTTTCTTTAATTTAAGCCTGTATTTTGCAGTAAGGGCTTCCCGGGTGGCTCAGTAGTAAAAAAAAAAAAAAAAAAAATCTGACTGCAATGCAGGAGCCTCAGGAAATGCGAGTTTGAACCCTGGGTGGGGAAGATCCCCGGAGGAGTAAATGGCAACCCACTCCAGTATTTTTGCCTGAAGGATTCCATGGACAAACCGTGGGGTCGCACGCAAAGAGTCGGACACTACTGAGTGACTATCACTTTGCAATAAGGAGCTCATGATCTGAGCTACAGTCAGCTCCCTCTCTTGCTTATGCTGACTATATAGAGCTTCTCCATCTTCAGCTGCAAAAAATATCATCAGTCTAATTTCGGTGTTGACCATTTGTGATGTCCATGTGTAGAGTTTCTCTTGTGTTGTTGGCAACGGGTGTTTGATATGACCAGTGTGTTCTCTTAACAAAACTCTGTTAGCCTTTGCCCTGCTTCATTTTGTACTCCAAGGCCAAACTTGCCTGTTATTCCAGGTATCTCTTGACTTCTTACTTTTGCATTCCAATCCCCTGTGATGGAACACTTTTTTGAGTATTAGTTCTAGAAGGTCTTGTAAGTCTTTATAGAACTGGTAACTTCAGCTTCTTCAGCATTAGTGGTTGGGGCATAGACTTGAATGTTGAATGGTTTGCCTTGGGAATAACAGAGATCATTTTGTTGTTTTTGAGATTGTACTAGGTATTGCATTTTGGACTCATTTGTTGACTATGAGGGCTATTCCATTTATTCTAAAAGATTCTTACCCATAGTAGTAGATATAATGATCATTTGAATTATATTCACCCATTCCAGTCCATTTTATTTCACTGACTCCTAAGATATCTATTTTCACTCTTGCCATTTCCTGCTTGACCAAGTCCAAAACCTTGATTCATGGACCTAACATTCTAGGTTCCAATGCAATATTGTTCTTTATAGCATCAGACTTTCACCACCAGACACATCCACAACTGAGCATCATTTCCACTTCAGCCTAGCTATGTCATTCTTTCTGAAGTTATTAGTAATTGCTCTCTGGTCTTCCCCAGTAAGCATATTGGACACTTTCTGACTTGGGGGGGGCTCATCTTCCTGTGTCATATCTTTTTGCCTTTCATACCATTCATGGGGTTCTCCCAGCAAAAATACTGGAGCGGTTTGCCATTCCCTCCTCCCATGGACCATGTTATGTGAGAATTCTCCACTATGACCCATCTGTCTTGGGTAGCCTTACACGGCATTCATAACTTAATTGAGTTATGTAAGCCCCTTCATCATGACAAGGCTGTGATTCACGAAGCAGTTTGTAACATTGTACAGGATTCAGTGACCAAACCATCCCAAAGAAAAAGAAATTCAAGATAAAGTGGTTGTCTGAGGAGGCTTTACAGATACCTGAGGAAAGAAGACATGCAAAAGCAAGGGAGACAGGGAAAGGTGTGCCCAACTGAATGCAGAGTTCCAGAGAATAGCAAGGAGAGATAAGAAGCCTTCTTCAATGAACAGTGCAAAGAAATAGAGGAAAACAATAGAATGGGAAAGACTAGAGAGCTCTTCAGGAAAACTGGAGATAAAAGGGAATATTTCATGTAAGGATGGGCACAATAAAGGACAGAAGTGATAAGGACTTAACAGAAGCAGAAGAGATTAAGAAGAGGTGGCAAGAATATATGGAACTATACAGAAAAAGTCTGGAAACCATGATGATGTGGTCATTTACTGAGAGCCAGACATCCTGGAATATGAAGTAAAGTGGGCCTTAGGAAGCATTACTATGAACAAAGCTAGTGGAGGTGATGGGATTCCAGCTGAGCTATTTCATCCTAAAATATGATGCCGTTAAAATGCTGCACTCAAATGCCAACAAGTTTGGAAAGCTCAGCAGTTGCCAGAGGACAGTCAGTTTTCATTCCAGTTCCAAAGAAGGGGAATGCCATTTTGTCATGTTCACACTACCGTACAATTGCGCTCTTTTCACATGCTAACGAGATTATGCTCAAAATCCTTTAAACTAGGCTTCAGCAGTACCTGAACTGAGAACTTTCAGATATGCAAGCAAGATTTAGAAAAGGCAGAGGAGCCAGAGGTCAAATTGCCAGTGTTCATTGGATCTTAGAGAAAGCAAGGGAATTCCAGAAAGACATCTGCTTCTGCTTCACTGACTACACTAAAACCTTTGACTCTGTGGATCACAACAAACTGTGGAAAATTCTTGACGAGATGGGAGTACCAGACCACTTACCTGTCTCCTGAGAAACCTGAATGAAGGTCAAGAAGCAACAGTTAGAACCAGACACAGAACAACAGACTAGTTCAAAATTGGGAAAAGAGTACAAGGCTGTATATTGTCACCCTGTTTATTTAACTTCTATGCAGAGTACATCATGCGAAATGCTGGAGTGGATGAATTATAAGCTGGAATTAAGGTTACTGAGAGAAATATCAATAACCTCAGATATGCAGATGATATCACTCTAATGGCAGAAAGTGATGAGGGTGAAAGAAGAGTGTGAAAAAGCTGGCTTGAAACTCAGGTTTCAAAAACTAAAACCATGGCATCTATCCCATCACTTCATGGCAAATAGTAGGTGAAAAGGTGGAAATAGTGACAGACTTTATTTTCTTGGGTTCAAAAATCACTGCAGATGGTAACCACAAGCATGAAATTAAAAGATGATTGCTGAAGAAAAGCTATGACAAACCTAGACAGCATATTAAAAGCAGAGACATCAATTGCCATCAAATGTCTGATAGTCAAAGCTATGGTTTTTCCAGTAATCATGTATGAATGTGATAATTTGACCATAAAGAAGATTGAGTGCTGAAGAATTGATGCTTTTGAATTGTGGTGCTGGAAAAGACTTTTGAGAGTCCCCTGGACAGCAAGGAGATCAAACCAGTCAATCTAAAGGAAATCGACTCTGAATATACATTGGAAGGACTGATTCTGAAGCTGAAGGTCCAATACTTTGGCCACCTGATGCAAAGAGTCAAGTCATTGGAAAAGACGCTGATGCTGGAAAAGACTGAAGGCAAAAGGAGAAGAGGGCAGCAGAAGATGAGATGGTTATATAGCATTATTGATTCAGTGGACATGAATTTGAGTAAAATCCAGGAGACAGTGAAGGACGGGAAGCCCTGTGTGCTGCAGTCCATGAGGTCACAAGTAGTCAGACAACATAGCAACTGAACAGCAACATACCCTTTTAGTGTACTGCAGTGCAGCACCAAATGCCTCTGGATCATCTACTCAATCCTGCCTGTAGCTAAGTTACCAAAAATAAACTTCATAATTTCACTTTACGAATTTGCCTGCTTTGTTTTGATGTCTCAAAGTGCCTTCTCAGTTCACAGGATATTATTCTAAATCTCTGTTTTCTGACAAAAGAGATGGTATGTCAATTTTGAGCATAGGTCTCAGGAGATCTTATACATTTCTGCTTACTCTATTGCTCCTCCGCCATTGCTGTGGAGCTGTAGAACATGTCTGGTTCTAGCAGGATGATGAGAGACTTATGGAGCTGAGATGCTCCCCCAAGCAACCCATAGCCCTGCCCTGAGGAACACAGCTGTGTCCAGCTGAGCCCAGCCAACCTGCAGATGGGAGTGATAATATAGGATTGTGATTTTAAGCCATGGAGTTTTGAGATAGTTTGTTACACAGTAATAGCTGACTGATACAGGTGCTCTGAAGGGAAAAAGAAGCTGAGATAAAGAAGCACCAGAAGGAACATACTGAGGCAGGATGGCATGGAAAATTCTGGAATGGAGCTAGTACTTAGGCTGAGACCTGAAGGTTAAGAAGAAGCTCCTCCATGATAATGAGAGAGGAGTATGAGGAAACAAAGTTCCTGAGGCTGGAAATAACTTGTGTTTTAGCAGAAGACCTGGGTGGCCGAAGCAGAGTTGTTCCAGGAAAAGGGGCAAATGAAGCTAGGGAGAGGTACAGAGATTTGCAGGCCAGTATAAAGTGTTTGAATTTTATTCTCAGTACCGTGGGAAGATTTGAAACGGTTTTAAGGAGGAGAGGGAGAGAGAAGAAGAAGAAAAGAGGAAGGAGAGGAGGAGATGAGAAGAGAGGAGAGAGGATTGCTTTTATGGTTTTAATTGTCCATCTTTGTCCTTGTGCAAATAGCAGCAAGCATGCCAGTTGGGAGACTGTTGAAGATATCCAGGTGAGATAATGACAGAGCCTGGGCCAGGTGGTGACATTGGCAGTACTGAGAAATGAGTGGGTTAATACTGCATTTTAGAATAGATTTCATAGGCCCAAGCCTTCTGGTTTGGGATATGATGGAGAACTATCATCAGTGACTAATTCCCTACCCCTAGAAAACTATTCCTGGAAATCCAGAGGGGAAAAAAGAAGATAGATGATGGGTATGTCCATGGCATTTGAGTAAGACTGTAGAAGTAATAGAAACAGTGTAGTAACTATTTGTTGAGCATTTACTATTTTCTATATACTTCCCTAAGCTGTTGACATCTTACACCAACCTATGAGGTAGGTCTTTATCTCCACTTTACAAATGAAACAGAGATATCATGAGGGTCAGTGACTTGTTTAAGGGCATAAGTAGCTGGTAAGAGGAGCACAGCGATCTGGGGTTTGGCACAATCTCTCTTTTGGCTACACTCAGGGGAGGATCCCAGGAAAATGGTGTTGGACTTTGCCTTTGCAAGTCTTTCAGAGATCCTTCATTCAGATGTAAGCAATGTCCCCCATATGGTGAAAAGCTCTTTTGTCTTCTTGGGTCTGTACCTAAGACTAGAGCTGACACCCGGTCTTTGAGACTGGTAAAGTCTGCAGGGTTTTCAGGATTGATTAGCCATTCTGTAGTGGGTAGAGGGAGACATGTTGGATGCAAATCTGGTTGTGCTGATCCTCCTGGACTCCCAGCAGCTCCAGCCCCACCAGTTCATCCCGTATCTTAAGAAGATGCCCCAACAAGGCAGGAAACTCCTTCAAAGCAACTGCGAGCCCTTCTCAGTAAAAGAGCCCCATCTACCTCTCAGCCAAGCCTGGTCGAGGACTCATGTGAACTGGAAATGCCTAAATTAGGGGAAGAATGTGCCTTGAACATTGTTCTCTTCCCTGAGAGGACTTGATAAATGGAAAGAGAGAGGAAGCCAGGGGACCGAGCAGGGAGTGGTTACAGGGATTGGTTCTATGATCTATAAGCTGAACACAAAGTTGTTGACACCAGGCTTTCCAAACCTCTTGACAGGGCACCTGGGACCAGAAATGCCGTCTGCACCTGGTTCTGCTTCAGGTGGAGACTGTGCCAGTACGGAGCCAAGTGGAGTCTCCTAGCCGCATACCAGGGCCATGACCTTCACTGGAAGACTCCAGCAGCAAGAGATGATTCTCCAACCTTGTTGATGAAAAATTTTAAATGCAAAATTTTATTTTATTTATTTTTGGCTGTGCTGTGTCGTCATTGCTGTATACAGGCTTTTCTCTAGTTTCAGAGTGGGGACTGCTCTCTAGCTGTGTGTCAGGAAGCATTCAACAGGAGGCTTCCTGTGTGCTGTTTTGGATCTGTCAGAAATTCTCTGTTGCTTATTAATTCCTGAATATTCAAGAATTAAGAGGAGAGGCAAGCCTTTCCTGGGGGCTAAGGAATCCAGGCATTTCCTTCGTTAGTTTTTCTATAGGTGATAAGTACCCTCTTCCTTTTTATGAACCATATGGTAAAAGTGATTATTTACAACTCCCTCTCTCTTTAATATGGATTGCCTATGTTTTGTAAATCTGGAATTTTAATCTTTATCTTTGCTGAGAATAACTACAGTATATATGCCCACACCATGTTGATTAAAACACTTTTGCTCCATCAGCGCTTTGGTCCCCGTGTCTTGCTTTCTTTCTCTCTCTCTCCCTCTCTCTCTTTTTCAGGCTGATCCCTGGAACACAGAGGCTCTCTGAGTTCAGTTTCCTGCCCGGGCTTCTAAGACCCTCTCGAGAAGGCGCTCTGTGCCTTCACCTCATAGAGAGGGCGCCTGAGGCCTTCGTGAACAGAGCAAGCCCCATGCAGGGGCTTTATTGGCTTTCTGCGTAAACCAAGAATATCAGCCTCTTTCTCTCTCCTTTACTTTCTTATTGGTTTACTCCGGACCATCAGGTTCCGGTCCATTAAAGGACCTCAACAGCTGTGGTGCTCGGGCTTCTCATTACAGTGGCTTCTTTTGTTCTGGAGCACGAGCTCGAGCTCCAGGTGTACAGGCTTCAGCAGCTGTGGCCAACAGATTCAGTTGCCCCATGGCATGTGGGATCTTCCTGGACCAGGGATGGAGCTGATGTCACTCGCATTGCAAGGTAGATTCTTAACCATTGGGGAAGCCCGGAAAGCCCCTAAAATTTATTAAAAGGAGGCAACAGGGAGACTTTCCTGGTGGTCTAGTGACAAAGACTCCATGCTCCCAATGCAGGGGCCTAGGTTTGATGCCTGTTCAGGGATCTCACATGCCGCAACAAAGAGCATACTCAAACTAAAGGTCCCGTGTGCTGCAGCTAAGACCCAGAGCAGCCAAATAAATAAAGGAAGGAAGCAAAGAGATATGGAGGTTAAAGTGTGACCTTTGAACCTAGACTGATGAAGTAGGTCCCTTGCTCACTACCAGTCATGCCTAATCCTAAGCTTCAGTCTCCCCTTCTGTAAAATGGGGATAATTATAGAGCCTGTCTGATATGGCTGTGAGGGTTAAACAAGCCACAAGAACAGAGCTTGGTGCCTACTAACCATAATTTGATTTGTATGTCTTCATTTTACATGTTAAAGCTTTTTATTCAAATTGTCATGGATTCAGTTCAGTCGCTCAGTTGTGTCCCAGTCTTTGCAACCCCATGAATCACAGCATGCCAGGCCTCCCTGTCCATCACCAACTCTCAGAGTTCACTCAAACTCATGTCCATCAAGTCGGTGATGCCGTCCAGCCATCTATCTCATCTTCTGTTGTCCCCTTCTCCTCCTGCATCCAATCTAGTAGAAGCAATTAAAATGCATAATAGCGTGGGTGGCTACAAGAGAAATTGTGTGATTTAATTAAGACCTAAAATAAACAAACAAGATCAGTGTCCCATATATCTACTTAAGCTCTCAAGTGGAGAAGGCAGTAGCCAAGTGCCCCAGGGCCTGTGCTTTCCTTGGAGAAACAGCAGACATCTAGGCGTCTTTTTTTTGGCCTCACCTCTTGAGATCTTAGTACACCAAACAAGGATTGAACCCTGGCCCTTGGCAGTGAACGCACGGAGTCCTAACCACTGGGCTGCCAGGGAATTTCCAGTCAAGGGTTCTTTGGGGACTTTTCCTTCTTCTCTATTCCAGGGCGTTACCCTCATCAGCATCAACAGCACCACCCAGCAAGGACAGACTAATTGCAGGGGCACTGCTTGAAGCCTTTCAGGGCCTCTCCTTGGGCAGCCTCTTCAGTGTTGGGTTGCTAGCTTTAAACTCTCTAGAAGAACCAATCGATGCCTCAATCTTGGTCCTTCAGTATTTTCATCCTTATAGAATCTGGAGTTGGAGGGGCTTGGGGCTCACCTGGTGGGTCCCTGAGGGAGGCAGGATGCTCTGCAATGGGAGCCCCAGGTTTGAGGATGACTCCCCTCCACTGTCCTGGCCCTCCCCCTTCACTAGAGCCCCTTCTCTGCCTCCCATGCAACCTCTTTCCTGTACCCATCAGATCCCAGCTGTGCTCTCTGGGCTGCCCAGGGCCCAGGTAGCTCCTCCCGGATCCTTAGTCTTATCCTCAGGCTTCCTGGGGATGGAAAGGTAGCCCTTGGAGCCAGGGTCCAGGCATCCAAGTTCTCAGGCCCAAAGTGAGGAAGCAAAAGTGGTCCTACACTTTCTATGTGTGTTTCCCCCTCCCCAGCCCCCCCACCTCTGAAGGCAGGTGCCAGCCTTAGCCCCTTGAAGATGAAATCTTCTTGACACAGAGGACCAGCTACTTACTTTGCCAGGGCCCAGTGTAAAATGATGATATGGGCCCTTGTTAAAAATTATTGAAATTTTCTAATGTACCAACTTCCAATTATAAAAATAAGCCCTAGGAATGTGACGTGACTAGGAATGCATAGTGACTATAGCTAATAATACTGTATTGTACATTTGAAAGTTGCTAAAAATGAAATTCCCCTCGTGGTTTATTTATTATTTTACTTTACAATACTGTATTGGTTTTGCCATACATCAACATGAATCCACCACGGGTGTACACGTGTTCCCAATCCTGAACCCCCCTCCCACCTCTCTCCCCATACCATCTCTTATAACTGGAAGTTTGTACCTTTTGATCCCCCTTCACACATTTTACTCCATTCCCCCTTCCTCTGATAATGACCAATCTGTTCTCTGGTCGATGAGCTTGTCTTTTTTAAAAATATGTTTAAAATTTTTAAATTTTACTTATTTACCTTTGGCTGTGCCAAGTCTTCATTGCTGCACATTGGCTTTCTCTGGTTGCAGCAAGTGGGGCTTCTCTTCGTTTCTGTGCACAGGCTTCTCATTGTGGTGACTTCTCTTGTTGCAACACACAGGCTCAGTAGTTGTGGACATGAGCTTAGTTGTCTCTTGACATGTGGGATCTTCCTGGACCAGGGACTGAACCCATGTCTCCTGCATTGGCAGGTAGATTCTAAACCAATGGGCCACTAGGGAAGTCCCTTGTTTTTTATTTTTATTTCCACATGTAAGTAAGATCATAAGGTATTTGTCTTTCTCTGCCTATTTCACTTAGCATAATGTCCTCAAGGTCCATCCATGTTATCTCAAATGGCAAGAGTTAATTCATTTTTATGGATGAACACTAAGAGTGAAGATCTTAGACATTCTCATTCCCCCAAAAAGTGTAGCTATGTGTGGTGATGGATGTTAACTAGACTTAGTGTGGGGATCATTTTACAATATATACAAACATCAAATCATTGTGTTATACTCCTGAAAACAATACAACTGACTTTTATATCTCAAGTTAAAAAAAAAGAATTTCAAAGCAGTGATAGCAGAGCGTTGAATCAAGCATAGGGCCCTTCTGATGGCTGCACAGTCCACATGCCCGTGAAGCTGACCCTGATGACAGAGGTATGCTCTGCTTATTGCATTTTCCTGGGACTTCTGAAGCTATTTCTCTCTGTTCTTGTTTTCCTTGGAGATATAGTCTACATAGTCTAAAATTCATTCCTTCAAAGTGTACACATAGTTCAGTGATTTACAGTATATTTGTGAAGCTATGTAACCATCACCACTAATTTCAGAACATTTTCATCACCTTGAAAAGAAACCCCATGCCTACTAACAGTCACTCCCCGTTCTTCCCTCCCACAGCACCTGGATATCATCAATACACTTTCTGCCTTTATGGATTCCCATATTCTGGACATTTCATATAAATGGAATCGTATAGTTATATGGACTTTTGTGTCTGGTTTCTTTCATCTAGCATAATATTTTAAAGATTCATTCATTTTTATTCCCTTTTATGGCTGAATAATATTCCTTTATAAGGATAGACCACATTTTATGTGTCATTTGTTTAATATTTCTTTTTGAAAATTGACCTCTACATGATGCAGTGAGTACAAATAATTATCTCATAGTCGAAGATTCACATACCTTCTCCTTTTTCAGTTCAGTTCAGTCACTCAGTCATGTCCTCCTCTTTGCAACCCCCATGAACCGCAGCACACCAGGCCTCCCCTGTCCATCACTAACTCCCAGAGTCCACCCAAACCCATGTCCATTGAGTCGGTGATGCCATCCAACCATTTCATCCTCTGTTGTCCCCCTTCTACTCCTGCCTTCAACCTTTCCCAGCATCAGGGTCTTTTCCAATGAGTCAGCTCTTCGCATGAGGTGGCCAAAGTACTGGAGTTTCAGCTTCAACATCAGTCCTTCCAATGAACACCCAGGACTGATCTCCTTTAGGATGGACTGGTTGGATCTCCTTGCAGTTCAAGGGACTCTCAAGAGTCTTCTCCAACACCACAGTTCAAAAGCATCAGTTCTTCAGTGCTCAGCTTTCTTTAGGCTTCCCTGGTGGCTCAGAGGTTAAAGTGTCTTCCTGCAATGCGGGAGACCCAGGTTCAGTACCTGGGTCGGGAAGATCCCCTGGAGAAGGAAATGGCAATCCACTCCAGTATTCTTGCCTGGAGAATCCCATGGACGGAGAAACCTAGTAGGTTATAGTCCACGGGGTCGCAAAGAGTCGGACACGACTGAGCGACTTCACCTCACCTCACAGCTTTCATTATAGTCCAACTCTCACATCCATACATGACCACTGGAAAACCAAAATTCAAGCATCTTAAGTGTGCACTTGATTAGTTTTTACCTGTGTCTATACCTGAGTAACCACCATCCAGATGCAGATATAGAGCATCTCTTCCTCCCATTAGGCTGTTTCAAGCCTCCTCTAAGGGACCTCCCCCACCCACAAAGCTGCTATGCCAATTTCTATCATCTTTATTTTGCCTATCCTTGAACTTCATAGACATGGAACCATACATATAAGTACTTTTTGCATCTGACTTCTTTTGCTCAGCAATAAGTCAGTGAGATTCATTCACATTATGTGTGGCAATAGTTCTTTTTGGTTGCTGTACCATTTAGCTATTCCATTTAGCAATACTATCCATGGACATTTGGGTTGTTTCCAATTTGTAACTACTCCGATAAAACTGCCATGACCACTTTTGTCATTTGGTGACCATAAAGCCTCTCTTCTGTTGTGTATTTACCAAGAAGTCAAATTGTTAGGCCTTAAAACAGGTGCATGTTTAGTCTGAATAGATTCTGTCCAAGAGTTTTCCAGAGTGGATTGTGCCAGTTCCACTGACAGTCTAGTTGCTCTTTCTCTTCATCGACATTCAGTCATTCTAGTATGTGATAGTATCTCATCGTAGTTTTAATTTGCATTTTCCTGATGATGAATGAGATTGAATACCTTCTTATGTCCTTGTTGGCCATTGGATAGCCACCCATCACTTTTTTTCATTTAACACTTTTGAATTGTATTTTCTTTAGAGTCTGACAAAAGGATGACAAAGAGATAATGCCTTTTTCTTTTCCCTCTGTGTGCGCTTATTTATTTTTGGCTGCACTGGGTCTTTGTTGCTTTTCACGGGTTTTCTCCAGCTGCGGCAAGCAGGGGCTACTCTTCGCAGTAGCGTGCGGGCTTCTCATTGCGGTGGCTTTTCTTGTTGTGGTGCACAGTCTCTAGGCACACGGGTTTCAGTAGTTGCAGCAAGTGGGCCCAGCATGTGCTGCATGGGCTTTGTTGCTCCACGGCATGTGGAATCTTTCCAGACCAGAGATAGAATGTCCCTTGCATTGTCAGGTGGATTCTTATCTGCTGTGCCACCAGGGAAGTCCGGGATAATGCCTTTATTTCCTCTGAGTTTTCTTTAAAATTCACTCATGTTAATTCATATTTAATTACACAAGTTTGTGTAAATGCATTTTCATTGTTTCCTCACAGCCTTGCTAAGATTGTCTATCATCAGTCCTCTAAACTGATGAGGGAAAAACTATCTTACCAGTAGTTTAATGTAATGTGCATTTCTGTGATTGTTATGAAATTAAGCATTTTTTCCTATGTTTATTGGCCATTTGTATTTCTTTTGTGTGCCTTTTCATATCCTTTATCAATTTTCCTATCAGCTTGTCGATCTTTTCCTCACTGATTATGGAAGTTGTTTCTATAATCCATATAATCCATAATAATCTATGAAATCTGTTATCTGTTATATATTGCAAATACTTTTTTGCTGATTGTATTTTTCAAGACTTGATTGTTTAGAAAAGTTTTACATTTACAGAAAAGTTGAGAAGATAGTTCCCATCTAACGCATACCCGATGTCCTCTATTATTAACATCTTACATTAATGTGGTACTTTTATTACAACTAATGAGCCAATATTGAAGCATTATATAGTCGTTTGTTTTTTTAGGCTTCTCTTGGCTGTGACAGTTTCTCAGAATTTTCTTGTTTTTAACCATCTTGATGGCTTTGAATAGTACTGTTCAGATATTTTGTAGAATGTACCTCTATTGAGTTTGTCTTTGTGTTTCTCTCATAATTAGACTTGAGTTATGAATTTTGGAGAAGAGGACCACAGAGGCAAAATGCCATTTCCTTCACATAATGTCAGTAGTACATACTATCAACATGATTTATCATTGTGACTGTAATCACCTGGTTGAGGTGATATTTATCAGGTTTCTCCCTATGAGGTTACATTTCCCATTTTTCCATACTGTCATCTTTGTAAAGATATCACTAATACAACTCACACTTAAAGAGTGAAGATTATGCTCCAGTCTCTTGATGGCAAAGTATCTGCATAAATTATTTGGAATTCTTCTACCGGAGATGTGTCTCTTCCTCGCTATATACTATGTATTCAATCATTTATATTAGTATAGATTCATGGGGGTTTATTTTATTCACGTTATAATCCAATATTATTTTTTTGTTGTTGCTCAAGTTGTCTTAAACTTTCAGCGCTCCTGTATCAGACAAATCTGTATATTATCACCGTGCTTATTTAACTTCTGTGCAGAGTACATCAGGTGAAATGCCAGACTGGATGAATAACAAGCTGGAATCAAGATTGCTGGGAGAAATATCAACAACCTCAGATATGCTGACGGTACCATTCTAATGGCAGCAAGTGATGAGATACTAAAGAGCCTCTTGGTTAAGGTTAAAGACGAGAGTGAAAAAGCCGGCTTGAAACTCAATAGTAAAAAAAAAAAAAAAAAAACAAAACTAAGATCACGGCGTCTGGTCCCACAGTGTTGAAAGTGTTAGTCGCTCATTTGTGTTCAACTCTTTGTGACCCCATGGACTGTTGCCCACCAGGCTCTTCTATCCATGGAATTCTCCAGTCAAGAATACTGTAGTGGGTAGTCATTTTCTTCTCCAGGGGATCTTTCCAACCCAAGGATCCAACCCAGATCTCCTGAATTACCAGCAGATTCTTTACTGTCTGAGTCACCAAGGAATCCCTAACTTCATGACAGATAGAAGAGGAAAAGGGTGGAAGCAGCAACAGACTTGATTTTCTCGAGCTCCAAAAATCACTGTGGATGGTAACTGCAACCATGAAATCAAAGAAATTTGCTCCTTGGAAGGAAAGCTACAACAAACCTAGACAGTGTATTAAAAGCAGAGACATCACTTTGCCAACAAAGGTCCATATAGTCAAAGCTATGGTTTGTCCAGTAGTCATGTATAGATGTGAGAGTTGGACCATAGAGAAGGCTGAGTGCCAAAGAATTGATGCTTTCAAATTCTTGAGTGTTGGAAAAGACTCTTGAGAGTCCCTTGGACTGCAAGGAAATCAAACCTATCAATTCTAAATGAAATCAGCTCTGAATATTCATTGGAAAGACAGATGCTGAAGCTGAAGCTCTAGTACTTTGGCCATCTAATGTGAAGAGCCAACTCACTGGAAAAGACCTTGATGCTGGGAAAGACTGAAGGCTAAAGAAGAAGGGGGCCTCAGAGAATGAGATGGTTAGATAGCATCACTGACTCAATAGATATGAATTCGAGGCAAACTTTGGGAGATAGTATAAGACAGAGGATGTGGTCCACTGGAGAAGGGAATGGCAAACCACTTCAGCATTCTTGCCTTGAGAATCCCATGAGCAGTATGCAAAAAGACATGACACTAAAAGATGACCCCCCGCCCCGCCTCCCCAGGATGGTATAGGTGCCCAATATGCTACTGGGGAAAGTTGGAGAAATAGCTCCAGATTGAATGAAGAGACTGAGCCAAAGTGGAAATGATGCCAATTATGGATGTGTCTGGTGGTGAAAGTAAAGTCCAATTCTGTAAAGAGCAATATTGCATAGGAACCTGGAATTCTAGGTTCATGAATCAAGGTAAATTGGAAGTGGTCAGACAGGAGATGGCAAGACGGGACATCAACATTTTAGGAATCAGTGAACTAAAGTATATGGGAGTGGGCAAATTTAATTCAGATGACCACTCTATCTATTAGTATGGGCATGAATCCCTTAGAAGAAATGGAGTAGCCCTGATAGTCAAACAGAATCCAAAATGCAGTACTTGGGTGCAATATCAAAAACAACAGAATGAGCTTGGTTTGTTTCTAAGGCAAGCCATTCAGTATCACAGTAATCCCAGTCTATGCCCCAACCACTAATGCCAAATAAGCTGAAGTTGACCAGTTCTATGAAGACCTACAAGACCTTCTAGAACTAAAACTCAAAAAAGATGTCCTTTTCATCATAGGAGACTGAAATCCAAAAGTAGGAAGTCAAGAGATACCTGGAATAACAGGCAAGTTTGGCCTTGGAATACAAAATGAACCAGGGCAAAGGTTAACAGAGTTTTGCCAAGAGAATGCACTGGTCATAGCAAACACCCTTTTCCAACAACACAAGAGACAACTCTATACATAGACATCACCAGATGGTCAATACCAAAATCAGATTGATGATATTCTTTGCAGCCAAAGATGGAGACACTCTATACAGTCAGCATAAACAAGACTGGGAGCTGACTGTGGTTCAGATCATCAGCTCCTTATTGCAAAATTCAGACTTAAATTGAAGAAAGTAGGGAAAACCATTAGGCCATTCAGATATGATCTAAATTAAATCCCTTATGATTATACAGTAGAAGTGACAAATAGAGTCGATGGATTAGATATGATGGTCAGAGTGCCTGTAGAACTATGGATGGAGGTTTATAACATTGTACAGGAGGTGGTGACTAAAACCATCCCAAAGAAAAAGAAATGAAACAAGGCAAAATAGTTGTTGGAGGAGGCCTTACAAATAGCTGAGAAAAGAAGAGAAGTGAAAGTCATAGGAGGGAAGGAAAAAATATACCCAACTGAATGGAGAGTTTCGAAGAATAGAAAGGAGAGAAAAGAAGGGCTTCTCTAGTGAACACTGCAAAGAAATAGAGGAAAACATTAGAATGGGAAAGACTAGAGATCTCTTCAAGAAAATTAGACATACAAGGGAGCATATCATGCAAACATGAGCACAGTAAAGGACAGAAATAGTAACCTAACAGAAGCAGAAGCTATTAAGAAGAGGTGGCAAGAATATATGGAAGAACTGTACAAAAAGGTTTTAATGACCTGGATAGCCACGATAGTTTTGTCAGTCACCTAGAGCCAGACATCCTGGAATGGAAGTAAAGCGGGCCTTAGGAAGCATTTCTAAGGAGGTGGAGGTGATGGAATTCCAGCTGTTCAGTTCAGTTCAGTTCAGTCGCTCAGTCATGTCCGACTCTTTGCAATCCCATGAATCGCAGCATGCCAGGCCTCCCCTGTCCGTCACCAACTCCTGGAGTTCACTCAGACTCACGTCCATTGGGTCAGTGATGGCATCCAGCCATCTCATCCTTGGTCGTCCCCTTCTCCTCCTGCCTCCAGTCCTTCCCAGCATCAAAGTCTTTGCCAATGGGTCAACTCTTCGCATGAGATGGCCAAAGTACTGGAGTTTCAGCTTTAGCATCATTCCTTCCAAAGAAATCCCAGGGTTGATCTCCTTCAGAATGGACTGGTTGGATCTCCTTGAAGTCCAAGGGACTCTCAAGAGTCTTCTCCAACACCACAGTTCAAAAGCATTAATTCTTCTGCGCTCAGCCTTCTTCACAGTCCAACTCTCACATACGTACATGACCACAGGAAACATCATAGCCTTGACTAGATGGACCTTAGTCGGCAAAGTAATGTCTCTGCTTTTGAATATGCTGTCTAGGTTGGTCATAACTTTTCTTCCAAAGAGTAAGCGTCTTCTAATTTCATGGCTGCAATCATCATCTGCAGTGATTTTGGAGCCCCCCCAAAATAAAGTCTGACACTGTTTCCCCATATATTTCCCTTGAAGTGATGGGACCAGACGCCATGATCTTTGTTTTCTGAATGTTGAGCTTTAAGCCAACTTTTTCGCTTTCCTCTTTCACTTTCATCAAGAGGCTTTTTAGTTCCTCTTCACTTTCTGCCATAAGGGTGGTGTCATTTGCATATCTGAGGTGATTGATATTTCTCCCGGAAATCTTGATTCCAGCTTGTGCTTCTTCTAGTCCAGCATTTCTCATGATGTACTCTGCATATAAGTTAAATAAGCAGGGTGACAATATACAGCTTTGACGTACTCCTTTTCCTAATGGAACCAGTCTGTTGTTCCATGTCCAGTTCTAACTGTTGCTTCCGGGCCTGCATACAGATTTCTCAAGAGGCAGGTCAGGTGGTCTGGTATTCCCATCACTTTCAGAATTTTCCACAGTTTATTGTGATCCACATAGTCAAAGGCTTTGGCATAGTCAATAAAGCAGAAATAGATGTTTTTCTGGAACTCTCTTGCTTTTTCGATGATCCAGCGGATGCTGGCAATTTGATCTCTGGTTTCTCTGCCTTTTCTAAAACCAGCTTGAACATCAGGGAGTTCACTGTTCACGTATTGCTGAAGCTTGGCTTGGAGAATTTTGAGCATTACTTTACCAGCATGTGAGATGAGTGCAACTGTGCAGTAGTTTGAGCATTCTTTAGCATTGCCTTTCTTTGGGACTGGAATGAAAACTCACCTTTTCCAGTCCTGTGGCCACTGCTTTGTCTTCCAAATTTGCTGGCATATTGAGTGCAACACTTTCACAGCATCAGCTTTCAGGATTTGAAATAGCTCCACTGGAATTCCATCACCTCCACTAGCTTTGTTTGTAGTGATGCTTTCTAAGGCCCACTTGACTTCACGTTCCAGGATTTCTGGCTCTAGGTGAGTGATCACACCATCGTGATTATCTAGGTCATGAAGATCATTTTTGTACAGTTCTTCTGTGTATTCTTGCCATCTCTTCTTAATATCTTCTGCTTCTGTTAGGTCCATACCATTTCTGTCCTTTATCGAGCCCATCTTTGCATGAAATGTTCCCTTGGTATCTCTAATTTTTATCACTTCATTCTGCTTTCCTTGAAGAATCTGAAGTGTTTACAACATGAATTGTTTCTGATATACCTGGAGAATGTTCTTAAAAACCTGCCATATCTTTCTTCAAACAGTTTTGGACTTTGTCTTTTGTGTGTGTGTGTGTGGTGCAGGTAAACTCTTGAGTACCTGAGCTTTTGTGTGAGTGGGAAAGCAAAGAAATTCATCCTGTATATCTTTGAGCCGCTTACATATATTGTTGCTGTGACACTGACAGAGATATACAAAGTTCTTTTAAGACATGATAGACTCTCCTAAGTGGGTGTGGGAGTAGTAGGAAGTAGGAAACTGGGTTTCCAGGGGCAATACAGAATAATTCATTCATTCACTCATTCAACTGATGTGCTCAGTTCTGTGCTAGGTGCTGTGTGGGATACAAAAGGAGCAGAAACTTCAACTCTTATCCCTGAGGAATCCATATTTGACTTGGGAATACATGGAAGAAGAAGGCAATGTCAGTAAAATAAGACAGTGAGGTCTGATCTGTAGAGATGTGTTAAAGACATTTCCGTGAGATACAGGCAATCTTTGTGGATTCACAGTGTTGCTAGTTTTGAAGTGATAGACATAAATGGCGGGAGTGCAACCAGGGAGAATTGCATGCTTGAGGTAGGGTCATGTACACATGGATGATCTCATGTTGGAAGCCATCAGGATAAGCACCTCCAATCCAGGAACCTGAGGCTATAAGCAGAGAATCTTTGCTGGCATACATAGGAATTGCCCAGCAGACCAACACTCCCACACACGCCCAGAGATCCTAATGCTTCTTGTCTTAGTTTGTGCAGCTAAAGCAAAGTACCATAGACTAGGTGGTTTATAAGAAACACAACTTTACTTCTCAGAGTTCTAGAGTCTGAGAAATCCAGGATAAAGCCATTGGGAGATTTGGTGTCTGCTGGTGTCAGAGGCAATTCCTGGTTTTTAGACAGCTGTCTTTCCTCTGTATCCTCACAGAGGAGGAAGGAAGGAGTTCTCAGGGGCCTCCTTTGTAAGGGAAGCCCTCTCCCTCCTCCCTCCCTTCCCTGACAGCTCAGTTGGTAAAGAATCCACCTGCAATGCAAGAGACCTGGATTTGATCCCTGAGTTGGGAAGATCCCTTGGAGAAGGGAAAGGCTACCCACTCCAGTATTCTGGCCTGGAGAATTCCATGGAGTGTATAAGTCCATGGGGTTGCAAAAGTTGCACGTGACTGAGCGACTTTCACTTACTCCCTCCCTCCCTCCTTCGTTAGGGTGCAGCCTTTATAACCCATGCATCGCTCAAAGGCTCCACTTCCTAATATTATCACATTAGGAAGGGTAGGATTTTGACATATGAAGTTTGGGGAGACACACACATTAAATCTATTGCACATCTCATTCCCCACCTCCAAGCACTTGGGCCTTGCAAATTTGGGCCAAATGAGACAGTAGACTCTGGAACTAATAGCTGTATCTTCATTACCTTTAACACCCACTCGAGGTGATAAATCACCTCTTTCATGAAGGATCTCCAAAATTAGAAATTGAAGCTACTCTTATATTTTTCGGTGCTTAGATAAATGTATATTCTTTTGCTAAACAAGAGTATCTTCCCCCTCAGACATTTGCCCTAGTTTTTATGTGATTGTCCACTCACTTGTTGATGGACATTTAAGTTTCCTCCAGGTTTGGTCTATGGGCTATTCTGAAGAGAGCTGCTATCGACATTTGAAATATACAAGTTTTTTTGAGGACATATGTTTTCATTTCTCTTGTATATATATATACCTAGGAACGGAATTGCTGGGTCAATATGTTGAACTATTAGAAGCTGCCCAACAGTTTATCAGAGTGATTGAACAATTTTTCACTGTGAGCAGCCAGGTAAGAAAGCTAGGAATGGTTTTTGATGTGTCTCCCAGGTGCTGCTAATGGTAAAGAACCCACATGCCAATGCAGGACATGTAAGAGAGGCGGGTTCAATCTCTGGATTAGGAAGACCCCGTGGAGGAGGGCATGTCAATCCACTCTAGTATTCTGGCCTGGTGAACTCCATGAGCAGAGAAGCCTGGCAGACCGCGGTTCATAGGGTCACAAAGAATCACACACAACTGAAGCAACTTAGCACGCACGTACTCCCACTTAATCTTAGGTCTCAGAACTTCCCTGGTCGTCCAGTGGCTAGGACTCTGCACTCCTATTGCCGGGGGGCACAAGTTTGATCCCTGGTCAGGGAACTAGATTCCTCATGCTACAGCTAAGAGTTTGAGTGCCGCAACTAAAAAAATCCCACGTGCCACAATGAAGACCTGACATAGCCAAATAAATGAATAAAAATTTGTAAAGTAAAACAAAAGAAATAAATAAAAATCTGAAAAAAAAAAATCTAGTATCATTGCAAAATATCTATATATATACTTTTTTAATCCTTCAGATCTCAGCACAAATATTAACCTTAATTTTAATACCCAGTTCCCCTTTACTCATGTGAAATTGATTAGTCATATTCATTGCTTAAGTATGTCTCCGATATTGACCTATTCTAAAACTGTGGCCTCTATCGCTGTAGCCCCAAGGCCAAGCGCACAGGAGTAGCTCAGTAAATGCTTGTTTCCTAACAGATTGGCCAGTGGGTGGAGTCCAGTTGTCTGGCAGCTTAGCTGCTCTCCTTTTGGTCTGCATATAAGATTTTTATGTCCTGTTTTCCAGTGATCATCCTCTTTCATTTCTAGCCACTCCCTAGTCATAGTCCATTTTAGAGTTATACCAAGCTGTCTGTGGTGCCCTTTTCACCACTTTCTGGCCCTTTAAGTCCTTGGGCATGCTATTTCTTGTTAATAGGAGCACCCTTCTGTGCTCCATTGTCTTACTTTCTAATGACCTGTACCTAAATCTCATCTCTAATCTCCCCAGGAGCAGCTAATCCGCTCTACTTTAAGTCTCCATAGCAGCCTCCCTAGCTCCTTTGAGCCTATGATGTTTCCCCATCACTGTGACTGTAAACGTTTCAAAGCATTATATCCTAAAATTTTGGGGAATCTCATTATAGCACAGGTTTCCCCCATAGAATTCAGTAAAGATTAATTAGAAAGAATAAATGACAACCCTCTGGGGACAGCTACTTTTAAAACTAGTGAAATAAGTTCTACCCTTAAATGAAATGACTCTGTAGTATAATAAGACTGAGTGACAGAAGGCATAACTTTCCCTGAATCTTGTTTAGAGTGGCATCCAGATACATGAGAAGATGTACTACAGTGAGAATATTTCTAGGGGGTTCCAGCATTTCCCCTGGGAGGAGAAACATGCAAGGCAAGTGGTGAGGACAAGGGAATCAGACAGGGGAGGACAGGCAGGTTCAAGATGAAACACCTCAGACTCACCATGTGCCAGACTTAACCTTTTTCCTTTTGCAGTTCTGGTTGCCTGCAGCCCGTTCCCTGCCCAGCAACTAGAGTCATATTTCTAAATGGAAGCCTGAGGTAGTATTCAAGCTTGATACAGTATTCCTAATACTCTTCACTGCTTGCCCTTACCTACACTCTTCTAAAGCATAGCCCATGGACCAGTGGTGTTGCATCACTGGGATTGGCAAGAGCTGCAGAATTTCAGAGCCCACCCACCCAAACCTGCTAAAGCAGAGCCTGCATTTTACCAAAATTCCCAGTAAAGCTTAAGAAAGTGCTGCCCTGTAGGACCAAAAGAATGAAGGAACATTGTCGGTCTTGCCCTTCTCGTTTTCTAGCCTTTATGGCGTCACTCTTCACCACACGCCTCCACATCTTTATTGAGCTGAACAACTTTGCAACTCCTTGAAAGTACCTTGGTGGTTTTGATTTTGTTTTTGCAATAATACTGCACTTCCCTATCTTCTTCACCTAGATATACCCATTCATCTTTTCAGACTTGCCCTCTCTGGAAACCTTTCTTGCTAGTGCCCATAGGTAGACAGAACTTTCCCATACTGTTCAGTCATTATCCACTTCCTCAACAGACTGAGACCTGGAAGGCAGCAGTGGCAATTCTTTCACTGTGGCATCTGCAGAGCCCTGGGGATGGTCAGGCTTGTGACAGAGAGTCAGTGAAGATTTATTGCTAACTGATCCTGAACTCCAGTGGGGGCCCAGGTGCCATCTCTCTTCTGCTCTGGACTGGCTCTTCCCAAGCCCACGCACCACTGGGGATCCATCTGCATGTGAGGGAGAGAGATACAGAAGGCAATCTTCAATCATCTACAGCCCTCAACTTGAAATGACTTCATCTCTGACTTGAGAGGGCTACAAAGTTACCTATGGAATGAATTAATATGTGTAAAGCTTATAAATTTAAATTAGTTGTCCTGGAACCAGTCACAAATGACTATGCACATCTCTTCTCCCTCCGCAGTCAGCTGCTAGTTTGAGACTAGCCAGGTATACTAATCACGTTTTTGAAAAATCCTGCATATTTTGGTGTTTTGATATCCTAAAAATACTTTTCTGGCTGGGGAAAGACTGCCTTCTCAGGACCAGCCAATTTTTAAAGATAGCAAGGGCTTAGCTGAGAGAAGTGGAGCCTGTTCTCTATCAGACCTGCGCATTCCTACTTTAAAGAGTTGGGAGTCAGAAAACTAGAGAGCAGCAATGTAAGCCCAAAGTCCGCTGAAATTATTCAGGCTCTCCAGTCCTCAGCTGCTTATTGTATCCTGCTTTGCCCTTCCTGAGGAAACCCCAATCGAAGTTTCTGACTTGGGCTCTCCCTTTGCCCTTGCTTCTGCTTCCTAACCAGTCTGGTGTTCGTTCTGTGACCCATTGGTGCTGGCAAGGTGTGTCCCTCATTTCTCGGGAAACTGTGATCCATGACATTGACTTCTTGCTGTTGTCACTCAGTCATCTTCATAAATTAAGACCTGGGCACAGAACACCAGGTCACTATTGGTGAATGGTACAAACCAGGGCTCCCCCCACTCCCAGAGAGCTCGCCTAGCAGTTTATCTGTGGGTATATGTGTATGTGCTGGTGCCACCAGAAAGTAAAGACCCAACAGCAGGGATATTGCCTTACTTGCCCACCGTTATAGCTCCAGCTCAGAGTAGACCAACACATAGTAGTAACTCAACAAATGTTTGTTGAAAGAAGGCATGCCCAAGATAAGGCATGAAAGGACGTTGGCTGAAATGGTGGATATAATTTAGGAGCTGAGCTAGCGCCCAGAGGAAAATTACCTGTAATTCTAAGTAAAAGCATCTGCTAAGGCAGAGGGCCAACGGCCTTGAAATATAGATGTGGGAACTCCACAGACAGGGTCAGGTCCTGTCCAGAGAGAGTCTGGCAGCAGGACTTATGGAGACTTACATCTGCACAGGTCAGTCTCTTAGCCGAGAGGGAGCAGTTCACTGAACACACTAAGTTTCAAATTCCAGATGGGACATTTTAGAACCTGCTCTTGTGACAATAAGGCCAGAAAAGCCCATTAAGTGTGAGTGGGGGGAGGGGGGTGCTCTCTCCACTTTGGCTATGCTATGTAGGCCAAAATCTGAGGGAAACCCACCGACTCTTTGCCTCTTGCTCATCTCTATTTTATTTTTCTTCAAGGGAGCAGAGGTGATGATGATGTTTGGTTTAGGCACAAAGAAAGATAGATAAAATGAGTTTTACAAGATGCTAAAAGGGTTCTGTAACCAATTCCAATGTGTGTGTGCTGGGGCATGGGTGGATAATTCCACACATCTGAGCAATTCTCCAATATCAACTGGATGTTTTGGACATAATTCAGCTGAATTTTGACAGTATCTGCCTGGATATAGTGTCAGATCCCAAAGGTTAAGGGTTCATCCTATAAGACTGCTTGCTCTCCACCCCCATTTCAGATACCAGTCCCAAGTCCAGGATGTCATCTGTGCTTCCGACTGACCAACACTAATCTAAGATTCCAAAGACCTACTCCTTGAACTCAGTTAATTTACCTAAGTGGCTCATGATATTAAAAAGCAAATACATCACTTTGCCAACAAAGGTCTGTATAGTCAAAGCTATGGCTTTTCCAGCAGTCATGTACGGATGTGAGAGTTGGACCATAAAGGCTGAGTGCTGAAGAATTGATGCTTTTGAATTGTGGTGCTGGAGAAAACTCTGAGAGTCTCTTGGACAGCCAGGAGATCAAATAAGTCAATCTTAAAAGAAATCAACCCTGAATATTCATTGGAAGGACTAATGCTGAAGCTAAAGGTCCAATACTTTGGCCACATGATGTGAAGAGCCAACTCATTGGAAAAGACCCTGATGCTGGGAAAGACTGAGGGCAGAAGAGGATGGGCAGAAGAGGATGAGATAGTTAAAAGCATCACCGACTCAATGGACATGAATTCAAGCAAACCCCAGGAGATAGTGAGGTACAGAGAAACCTGTTGTGCTGCAATCCATGGGGTTGCAGAGTTAGACATGGCTCACAGAACTCAGAAAAACATTTTACTTGCTAGATTAACAGTTTATTACAAAACAATATGACTCAAAAACAGCCAGATGGAAGAGATGTGTAGGACAAGGGATGGGGAAGGGTGTGGAGTGTTCATGCCCCTCTAAGTGCATCACAGTCCTTACATCTCTACATGCTCACTACTGGAAAGCTCCAAACCCACCCTTTGGGGTTTTTATGGAGGATTCATTACATAGGGAATGTTGATTAAATCACTGGCATTTGGTCATTAATCCAACCTCCAGTGCCCTCCTCTCCCCAGAAATTAGGGGTTGGGACTGAAAGCTCCAAACCTTAATTCATGGTTGTTCCCCCTGGCAACCAGTCCCCCCATCCTTGGGTGCTCTCCAAAAGTCATTATATTAATATAAATCCAGTAGTTGTAGAAAGGCACTTGTCATTAATATCAAGACACTTTTGTGGCTTTCAAGTGATTTTAGGAACTAGGGGAAAGGACCAAATATTATGACAAAATTGTTCTAATCCCATTGGAAAATTTTCTAGTCACTTTAGTTCAGTTCAGTCGCTCAGTCGTGTCCAACTCTTTGCAACCCCATGAATTGCAGCACGCCAGGCCTCCCTGTCCATCACCATCTCTCGGAGTTCACTCAGACTCATGTCGATCGAGTCAGTGATGCCATCCAGCCATCTCATCCTCTGTCGTCCCCTTTTCCTCCTGCTCCCAATCCCTCCCAGCATCAGAGTCTTTCCCAATGAGTCAACTCTTCCCATGAGATGGCCAAAGTACTGGAGTTTCAGCTTTGGCATCATTCCTTCCAAAGAAATCCCAGGGTTGATCTCCTTCAGAATGGACTGGTTGGATTTCTTTGCAGTCCAAGGGACTCTCAAGAGTCTTCTCCAACACCACAATTCTAAAGCATCAATTCTTCTGCACTCAGCCTTCTTCACAGTCCAACTCTCACATCCATACATGACCACAAGAAAAACCATAGCCTTGACTAGACGGCCTTAGTCAGCAAAGTAATGTCTCTGCTTTTGCATATACTATCTAGGTTGGTCATAACTTTTCTTCCAAGGAGTAAGTGTCTTCTAATTTCATGGCTGCAGTCACCATCTGCAGTGATTTTGGAGCCCCCCAAAAATAAAGTCTGACACTGTTTCCACTGTTTCCCCATCTATTTCCCATGAAGTGATGGGACCGGATGCCATGATCTTCATTTTCTGAATGTTGAGCTTTAAGCCAACTTTTTCATTCTCCACTTTCACTTTCATCAAGAGGCTTTTTAGTTCCTCTTCACTTTCTGCCATAAGGGTAGTGTCATCTGCATATCTGAGGTTATTGATATTTCTCCTGGCTAGTCACTTAGGAAGTTCCAATGTCTTGGGGATCTGTGAACAAGTAACCATGGATGAAGACCAGATATATATGAGAAATGTATTTGGTCATCTGAGTGACCAGAAAATGACCAAATATATTGATACAAAAGAGGCAACAGGCCCCAAATGTACTAAGCGCGTGTCACTAAATTGAGATTTAATACTTAAATTGATTACAATTTCAACCTCTCCCCAGAGTGGAATCTTAAGCCAGTCCATCTGGAATTACTTGGTGAAGTAAAGTGAAAGTCGCTCAGTCACGTCTGACTCTTTGCGACTCCATGGACTATACATGTCCATGGAATTGTCCAGGCCAGAATACTGGAGTGGATAGCTTTTCCCTTCTCCTGGGGATCTTCCCACCCTAGAACCTAGGTCTCCCGCATTGCAGGTGGATTCTTTACCAGCTGAGTCACCAGGGAAACCCAAGAATACTGGAGTGGGTAGCCTATCCCTTCTCAAGCGGATCTTCCTGACCTAGGAATTGAACCAGGGTCTCCTGCATTGCAGGTGGTTTCTTTACCAGCTGAGCTATCAGGGAAGCACCAAGAATTACCTAGTAAGCACTGGCAATATAATCTGCCTGTTATGCCCCTGCTGTCCCTTAAAGGAAGGCAGCCTTGCCACAAACAGTCCATTCTTTGCTGGTAACTTCCTTTTTCGACCCCCATTCTATCTATAGAAGTCTTCCATGGAGAAGGAAATGGCAACCCACTCCAGTATTCTTGCCTGGGAAATCCTACGGACCAAGGAACCTGACAGGCTATAGTCCATAGGGTCGCAAAGATCAGACACAACCTAGCAACTAAACAAGTAACTGTATAAAATTTTTATATATTAAAAAATAAAAAAATATATAAGTCTTACATTTTGTACAGGTCTTTGGAGCTCCTTTGTATCTGCTAGCTTGGATACTGCCTGATTCAAATTGATTTTTGCTCAAATAAACTCAAAATTTTAAACATCAGTTTATCTTTTAATAATATATTTCTTATAAATCACAGCACTGCAGATGTTATAAAGCTCTATCATTTTGTTCTTGAGTGGCAAATAAACTTGAGTCAAAACAGCCAGTTAAAAAAATTAGAAACCTGAATTATATATTTGGAAATTCAAGGAGAAATTCAAGTGTTCAAGGAGAACACAACTATAGGTCCTACCTAACCAGGACCCTTCTCTGGGTCCCTTCCCTCTGCTTAGTCCTTGAACATCTCTTTCCTTGGTGTTGAACCTTGCTTACTGAGCTTAGAGCCTTGTTGGATGCTGATGTCACCTCTGATGAACCTTAAGTGAGTAATTCTTCCTATGGATAGTGTCGACTGAAAAAAATGTATAACATGAAAGTTGTGAGTCAATGGCATCCCACTCCAGTACTCTTGCCTGGAAAATCCCATGGATGGAAGAGCCTGGTAGGCTGCAGTCCATGGGGTCGCTAAGAGTTGGACACGACTGAGCGACTTCACTTTCACTTTTCACTTTCATGCACTGGAGAAGGAAATGGCAACCCACTCTAGTGTTCTTACCTGGAGAATCCCAGAGACTGGGGAGCTGATGGCCTGCCATCTATGGGGTCGCACAGAGTCGGACACAACTGAAGCAACTTAGCAGCAGCAGCAGCAGGGCAAAATGAGGACTAGAGCCTAGGAGAGAGCATCTCAGAGAGCTCTGAGGAACTGCTCCAAAGACATAGTGGAGGAGGTCAGTATATATGTGAACTGGTGAATGTATGCCGTCAAGCACATGTCTTGGCAGAAGTTTGCTGCTAGTCATGAGGAGCAGATGTCACTGTTAATGATTTTAGAGCTTTTCTAGATATGAGGAGATGGAAGAATTGGGGCTCATAAAATCTTCTGAAAATATCTATTTGAAGGCCTGTTCTGCCACTTTTTCCCAGAGCATAGAGTGCCTCATTTCTGATCTCCCCCTGAACTCCTTTCAGTGTGTGTTGAAGATCAGCGACTGCAGCGGCTAGAGAGTTAATCCTTGTAGAGGTAGATGGTAAGTGACAATTTTTAGCTAACAGCAGCTCCCCTGCCCCCCCAAATCTTTCACCCTCATACCTCCATCTATTCAAGGACACCAGCTGTGTTAGGTCCTCTGGTCCTGATTTGTTTCCAGCTTCCTCGAGTTCCTTTCTGGCCTTCTGCCAACTTCCCTGTACAATGTAAGGCCAAGCTTATAGGAGTTAAAACAATTTGTATTGTTTAAGAAGGCAATGCTTTCCTACAAAAGATGTGGAAATTCCCAGGGAAGATCAGGGGAGGGGGTGGGGGGTTTGAGTGGATGAATGAAGGTAAGAAATTCACAGATGGAAGCATCTTGGGGATTCAGGGACATTTAGGTATTGGAGGATAACCTTTTTCTGGGTAGTCGGCTTTGGCCTGGATGCAGCTGCCAGGAAGGTCCTTTTGGGAGTGGGGTGGTCAGTCTGAGGCCTCTCATGGGTCCAGGTGAAGGCTCCCATTTGTCAAGGGAAACAGCTGAGTCTGTTTTTCTGGAGCGGGTTTTTGATGGGATTGGCTAAGAGATATCAAAGATATATCACCTTATTTACATTTTGCAGGTGTCTGTTTTTCCCAGTAGCATAGGAGTTTGGCTCCCTTCTCTTCTACCTGTGAAGCTGGGTGTCCAGCTGAAACAGGGACTTCCATGGGCAGTGAGGATAAGACAAGGACAAGCTCTCTGCTGTGCCTGACTGCATGACCTTCGGGCAGAAAAAGTGGACATGCAGCCACTGACCTGAGCTAGGATTATCAGAGGTCTGCTCTTCAACTGAGCTGCACCTGAGCTTTCAGTTGGGGGAAGTGAAAAAGCCAACATGCCACATCTGTGTAAGTTTTCTTGACTACTCGCCTGGCATATGTAGTCTGCCCATGTGTTATCACTGCCTGCATATAGGCACATGGGCCCCACTGTCAGCATTTCAAGTTGAGACCCTGGCAGACTCCAGAGTGTGCCACATAGCAACATGTGGGTATTAATATCTTAGGGCACGCTTGTCCAGCCATATACAGCACATGAAGAAAAGATAGAGATGAAAAATGTGACCAAACTGAAAGTGCAAAGTTAAGGCCAGGGGTCCACTTCCCAAAGTCAGTCACTTGTTATCAGAAAGCTTGAGGTAGAGAGTAGGGGCAACTCAAGACAAACTCATGGCCACTGTCTGGGACAAACCTCGTTAGGACCAGAGGGTGGGGTTTCTCAACATTGTCAGTCATATCCTAAGCCAGGTGGGGTGTGAGGGCTCCGGGAAGATGCTGATCATCTGCCCAGACAGCTCAGAGGAAAGGAGAAGCATGGGCTATTTACACTGTGTGCTTGATTTCTGCTTCTTTTGATTTTTACAACCTGGAGAACATTCTTGCTGGGATACAGAATTTTACTGAAGATCAATAAAAAGGCTAAGACCAAACATCACACTGTGCTTCTTCTGCCAGTTAGAGAGTGTGGAGTTGTGCAAACAAACCACTCTCTGAGCAGAAGCTCCCACACACTCCAGCTTTCCAGATGTTTTGGGCCACAGACTAGGTGTAGGATGGAAACTGCTAACAGTTTTACAATTTTCAAATAGTCGTTATGCTCAGAAATTAGTTGGAAAGCTTTAGGTGTGTTGTATGCAAAGTAGAAAAGATGCTCAAGCACCATTTGGAAAAAAGGCAGTTGCTGTAACTTAAATGACATAGAGACGTTTAAAGTTAGCACAGTATACTGCAGGGAGTAGAATGAGAACTGCTCCAGCTCTTTAGGAACATAATCTAGTCATGTCCAGAAAAATTTAAATTGCACATAGCTTTGTTCTGGAAATGTTGCATGTATAAATCTACTCCACAGAAATAAAAGTAACAGATTGCAAAGTTGTCTGTATATTGATGTTTATTATTTGCAGTGGCAAAAACCAAAGACAAACTGAAGGTCCATCAACAAGGAAATGATTAAATGAATCAGGGTCTAGTCCATGGTATAGAATATCATGGCACATCCTAAAGGACAAGTTAACTAACTAGGTGGCTGTTGCACTAGGGTGAAGGTGATAACACAGTGAGACAAATTTCAGAAGAATAAATGTGAGTTGTAGGATTACAGTATTTTTTAAAATATAAATTGATTTATTTTAATTGGAGGTTAATTACTTCACAATACTGCATTGGTTCTGCCATATATCAACATGAATCCGCCACAGGTTTATACATGTTCCCCATCCTGAACCCCCCTTCCTCCCCCCTCCCCCGTACCACCCCTCCAGATTACAGTATTTTTAAAAAGTGATCAAACAAAAAACTCTCTATCTGAGCACAATGAAAGCATGGAGGCTACATCTCAGGCAGGAAGGAGAGCGGGTTGGGGAAGGCAGCAGGAGGCAAGAATCCCTAAATCATAGAAAAAAGCATAGAACAAAGTTGAGCAAAAATTTAGAATATAAATGATCACTTAAATTATTTTTGCAAATATGTACATTTATATATGCAAATAGTAAGGACCAGGAGGTTATAGGGCAAAATGAGAATACTGACAATCAGACGCTGGAACTGTGGGCAATGTTTGGTTTTGGATTTCTGTTGTAATTTTAGTGCCATTTTTATTATAAACATATTTTAAAAATGAATGCTTAGAATAGACAATATATCAATGGTTGGTGAAATTATTCACTTTTAAAATGACTCCATCAAGAATAATTCAGAAATCCTTCACAATGTCTTATACATAGTAGGCACTTGACCAACCTTTGTTAAAGTGAAAAACTAGACTCACAAAGCCTTGACTGGATCTCATAATTCATAAACATGAGCAAAGATGTTCAAATAAATATGGAATCAATTTAAAGTTCCAATAATAAATTTGACATTTAAATCACTATATACCAATTCACTACACACCCACTTAAATCTGGTTTCTGGAACTATTAATGAAATGAGGAAAGACACTGGCTTTCTATGTAAAAACTGTATCCTTGAGAAGAACACTGATTAGCAGTGGAGGTTCAGAACAAGAGGTACCATTATCAACACTCACATTTTAAAATATTTTGGATAAAATCATCTGACAATGCACATTTTTTCACCCATACAGACAATTGATAATATTCAGCAACTTTTATCACCAAATATTGTTCAACAACTCCTGAGGGTGGGGGCTGGGTACTCTGAGCATATCCTCAAGAGAGCCTCTGGGGGCATCTTTTAGAGTATTAGATTCATTATTTTTATTTAAACTGCATTGATATTTTGTAATATAAATGTAGTTTAACTAATGATAATTCTTAATTATGGCATGTATGAATTCATTAATTGATCTTCTTAAAGATATATTTTATTTTTAACCTTTCTACTGAGGAATTGTGTTTTTGAAGCTGTAAGTGGTTCATGGAAATGATGGCCCCTCACCAAAGTGGCAATAAAAGAATGACTGGAGACTGTATGGAGCACCTGTATAAAGGGAATATATTTAAAGGTGCTTGTATGCACGTATACCTAAAAACATGCACACAGGGTTGGAGGAACATTAGAAAGGAAATTTATCATTTAGAAATAGTTTCTTAAATACATTAACTACTTCAGAGATGCGAGTAGCAAATACTTATACTTCTTGTGAAAAAACATCTTTGTGCCATAGATCTAGACTACTCCAGGAATCAAGCTGGTAATACTTCCTTACTAGGCAATATGGACATTTGTCTAGATTTTATTTATATTTTAGCATAATTCCTTCATTATATCTTACTTTAATTAAACTAATTAATTAACTTCCATGTAATAAGTTATCAGAAACATGGCCATCAGCATCAGTCATTTCATATTTCCAAAAGTAGAACTGTACAGAGCAGGAATCTGGGTTAAATAAGCCAGGGTTGAATTATGGCTGATACTTTCTAACTACTTTACTATTTTACTTCTTGGAGCCTCAATTTTCTCATCTATACCAAGAGAATAACACGCATTACACCCACCTCTGAGAGTTGTCAGGAAGCATTGTGAAGTGCTTAGTATGGTCCCTGGCACATTGTTTTATCTGCTTACCAAACATTTATTGCATGATATGGTGGGCCCGATGCTACACCAGAGTTGAGAATGCAATGATGAACAAGCCAACTTTAGGTGGAGGCTGGAGAGGACTGATACCCACACATTTATCAAATATAATCAAACACCTGAGTGAATACTTGGGAGTGCTATTTAAAGCGCTAAAGAATCAATCACTGATCTTTGGTACCTTCAGAACACGTGGGGTTTGGAGTTAGAAGAGAAGAACTGGAATAACTTGCTTATGATTCGCTTGCCTATTGCTCTCTGTGGCTGCCAACCCGCCTGCAAGCTTATTTCACAATAAACCAAATGAAAACCAGCAGGCAGAGCATCATGGGCTGGTCCAGAGTGACCCGAAGTCCTGCTCCCCTTTCCAACCAAAAGTCACAGTGCTTGATGGAGCAGAGCTCCCTGATCAGCTGCCACAGGACCCGCTGGTAAAGCTTGTTGTCTTGTTTCTCACGGGACAGTTCCTCTTGATTTGCCACCTGGGTGGCATTAATGCAACTGGTGACAAACTTTTCTTTGGTGACATTGGCCTCGGAGCAGCCATTGTAATGGATGCCGTCAGGAAACTGCCAATAGTTGGCCTCATAATACCTATTGCCCTCCACTCCAAAGTCGATATCCAGTTTTCGGCCTTGCTTGATGAAGGCCCCTGGGCGGATTTCCGCAGTGTGGGCCTCCGTGACCTGGGAGGTACTTGGCAAGACCTTCCGGTTCCACTTGATTCTGTGCTTTATGCCTCTTGCCTTGACTGAGGAGAGTTGGCTAAAGAGCAGGATACAGACAATGGCCAACCAGCATCCACCCAGATGTTTCCTCATTGTGTCAGAATCTGCAACAGAAAAGGCTGGAGCAGTTAACTTCCTCAGTGGAGTTCTGAGTCTCCCATGTCCCCTCCTGTGTGTAGGAGACTCTTTGAGAGGAATGTCATTCTTGCACCTTTTAAGTTTTTCCTGAAACATAACTGTTTTCCCAGGCTTGGTCTGCATAGGGTTAAGTCAAAACCAAGTTTCTTGCTCTGGCCTGGAATTACATCATTCAGGATGGTGATCTTGGTTTTCTCAGACAGATCAGAAGTTGCAACAGGCAATTTGATTATTCATGAATATCTTTTCTAATCACATCCTGGGGAGAGTGGGGTCCCACCCTCCTCCCTCAACCAGCTTCTTATTGCCCGTACCATACCAGCTGCTGACACTGCCTAACTTAATTCTCACGTGGGGTAGGTGTGTTATTATCCTCATTTGATAAAAGCTATATTGGGTTTCAAAAGGTAAGTAATTTGCCTGAGGCCACACAACAGCAGAGAATGGGAGGCGGATTTGAATCCACCTTTGTGATGCTTTTCCCAGGTACCCAAGAGCCATGTCCCATTACCCTTTTGAGCTGCTGAAGGGGATGGTCCTTTTGAGTCACTGGGCATGAGCTTAAGTGAATAGCAGCTCTGATGGCCCCTCAGTTAAGTGAACAGCAGGGCCTGTGAAGAATTTCAGAGGAAATGAAATAAGAGGAAGGACAAGAAGGCTTGGGGAAGCACCGAGAGTCAGGCTGGCCCCAAGACATCTGAAAGACTGCTGATGACCTCAGGAAATATCCCTCCTCCTTAAGGCCCCGAGTCTGGTAGTTAGTCACAACTGGTTCCTGAAACTACAATAGCTATTGTGGAACTCCATCTCTTAAGTTCAAATATTCAGGGCGTTCAGCACCTGGACCTTTGTCCATGTGGATCAGGAATACACAGAGAGTTACAATAGCAGAGCCTGCTTAGACCGTCTTCTAGATTTCCTGAGTTCACCAGTGCCAGAGCTGAAGGAGGTTGAAAAGTTTCTCTTGCTTAGGCCCTAATATACCCTCCCGGCAGTATTCCTTAAAATGATTAGTACTTCTTTGTTCAAAATGTTCAACTCTAGTGTGACACAGGTTCTTATGCATAAAAATAGGCAAAATGCAACCTAACTGCATGCACACCCACGCTTCTCTGGACTCCTGCAAAGAGGCCTCTGCTGACCTCTCTTTACATGCAGACATCACCTAGTCACTGTCCCAGGGTGGGCATGAGTGTGCCAGACAGCAGCCTGAGCACCGAGCCTTCCAGCATCCCATTCATGATTGCCCACCAATCACAGTGAGCTCAGACAAGCTTTCTCCAAAGAGATCCAAAAGATCCATACCCCTTGGTAGGAGAAGCCTTAAATAAGAATAATAGCATAAATTATGCATGCATCAAATTAAAAAATAAAAGCATAGAGACCTTGAGAAATAAATTAGTCTTCAGAGGCAAGGGTTTAAAAACAAAAGAAAATCCTAACCAGCCAACCCTTAAGCTAGCATTTTATTATAGCACCAAAACATAGAGAGGAACCCCAGTGATGTTTGAATCTTCTCTCAAGTGTCCCTAGACTTGGGACCCGATCCCAGGAGGTGAGAGTCAAGAAATCACTGCATGGTTTGTAGTGGTATTAAAATTGAACAGCCCTGGCCACAGAAATGGTTATCACACATAAACTCTGCTCCCCACATACCTTAGGATCTCTCTGATGCACCTCTGGAGCCACAGGCACACTGTCCTCTTGTGCACCTTCTGCACATACTCCTGGACCTCCCTAGCTATGTAGGAGCTGCAGGGGGAGGTGCATTCCTGCTGCTTTCCAAATATGGGAGCCTTTCCCTCCTGGCAGGACCAATCAGGGGTTCCCAAGCACTTCTTTGCCTTGAGACAGATGGACCCTTTCGTTACTCTTTACTAATAAACACCAATAAATACCATGTGAAGAACTTGGTAAAGTCCAGAAAGACTTGAGAGGTGACTTTATCTTATTTATTAAAAATATTTTAAACTTACTATTTCGGCTCAATTAAGGAGGATATAAATGAACAGCTAGATGAGGAGGTACACAGGGCATGTCTGGAAGGTTTCCAAGCACAAGAGTTCCCATGGAGTGTGGAGTATATCATTCTTCCTGAATGTGAATTCACTGACCTCGGAGCTCTTTGAAACCCATGCCAGAATCGGGTGACAAACCAAATATTATAATGAAAGATGTTCCTCTCACCCTATCACTCAGGAAGTTACAGGATTTAGGAAGCTCTGTGCCAGGAACTGGGGATGAAGATCAAATATATATTTCTTACTATATCAAAATGTCACAGTTGTACAGATAAGTGGCTATATCTGTTCAAGGAATCTGGTTAGGGCTATTTTAAGACTGATATTTGGAGAGGTGACTTTTAGATTGAAAAAAAAATGTTAGAAGGAAAATGCTTTTCCTTCAATATTTATAAGAAGGTGTTTTATTTAATTTTAATTTTTATTTATTTTATTTTTTAACACCAAAAACATTTTGTATTGGGGTACTAATTATGTTATTACTGCAAGGTGATAAGGTGAAGTTGCTCAGTCGTGTCCGACTCTTGGTGACCCCTTGGACTGTAACCTACTAGGCGTCTCCGTCCATGGGATTCTCTAGGCAAGAATACTGGAGTGGATTGCCATTTCCTTCTCCAAGGGATCTTCCCGACCCAGGGATCAAACCCGGGTCTCCCACACTGGAGGCAGACGCTTTAACCTCTGAGCTACCAGGGAAGCCCTATGTTATTACCATATGTTCTGTAATTATTAGTTATGTTATTAACAATGTTCTGTAACTTTGAGCAGAGTTCCGTGTGCTATACAATAGCCCTTTGTTGTTTATCTATTTTAAATATAGCAGTGTGTACATGACCTTCCCCAAATCCCTAACTATCCCTTCCCCCAGCAACCATAAGTTTCTAAGTCTGTGAGTCTATAAAGGGCGCTTTAAACAAGCCTTGTTGGTTATGCATATTGTCCTTCACCTAAAGACCAGTTTCAGAAGCCAAGGGGCTTTTGCTAGGCAGCCTCTGTGGGAAGGATCAGGTTGGGAAGTGGGTGAGAAACCCATTGAACCTCATGATCCACAGCCTGGACCTACAGGGAATGAGGAAGCTTCTTCAGAGTAACTTCCTTGGCAAGTAGGGCTAATATTGGGTGGAAGACAAATAAGAGTACTTGCCAGAACTTTGGGTTGCTGCTGCTGCTGCTAAGTCGCTTCAATTGTGTCTGACTCTGTGTGACCTCATAGACGGCAGTCCACGAGGCTCCTCCGTCCCTGGGATTCTCCAGGCAAGAACACTGGAGTGGGTTGCCATTTCCTTCTCCAATGCATGAAAAGTGAAAAGTGAAAGTGAAGTCGCTCAGTAGAGTCCGACTCTTAGTGACCCCATGGACTGCAGCCCACCAGGCTCCTCCGCCCATGGGATTTTCCAGGCAAGAGTACTGGAGTGAGGTGCCATCGCCTTCTCTGCTTTGGGTAGCTAGGAATGGTTAAACCAATGAGGGCACTTGTTTAAAGCACCGTCTTATAGATTCACAGACTTAGAAACTTATGGTTGCTGGGGGAAGGGATAGTTAGGGATTTGGGTAAGGTCATGTACACACTGCTATATTTAAAATAAATAAACAACAAAGGGCTATTGTATAGCACATGGAACTCTGCTCAAAGTTACAGAACATTGTTAATAACATAACTAATCATTACAGAACATACGGTAATAACATAGGGCTTCCCTGGTGGCTCAGGGGTTAAAGCATCTGCCTCCAATGCGGCCTTATTCCAAAGGCCAATGAGGTGAATATTTATAGAAATCCAAGGGACAGAGACAAAGGAAGATGAAACCCACACTGTTCAAAGATGGTATGGGTTGAGAGTGGGGTTCCTGAGAGTGCCTCTCTCCAGCGGTGCCCAAGCCTAGCGGGGAGAGACCTAGAAGATCTGCCTCATGTGGTACAATGGGCTGTGCATGGTTATCAGGTGAACACACAGAAGGGACTTACTTAAGTGTTCCTGTTAAAATCATTACTGCAACACCAAATCTAAAGTGACTTCTGGAGGTGAAACCGGAATGAGATTTACCTGTAAACAGAATACCATTTTCACCCTGAATATGACCCTATCAATGGTCCCCAAAGTCCACTTCAAAGCCCCTTTTTGAACTGTTTTAAGTGGTTTCTTCTGGAATGACCAGCAGATGATGCCAGAAGAGTTTACAAAGACATTTCACCCTGGAGGTGGGAAACCACAAATCAAATGCTGTCCCTGCAGGGCTTCTGGTCTAGGTGGATTTTGGCCTCCACATGGACCTTTCTTCTCTGCCTCTGCCTTTAAATTTTATTCATTTTTCCGCTCTTAAAAAAGAAACCTTTTCATTTTCTTTCTAGAATCATAGGTATTTTGGTTTTGTGGACATATGCACACACTCACATTATCAGTAGTGGAAAATTAGCATTAACTATTTGTGAAATGCAGAAGAGAGGAAGAAAAAAACTTAATATTCCACTATCCAGAGACAAATGCCAGTACATGTTTGTTCAACATAATAGATGCATAAGGTAGTAATTAGGTTTGGGATGTTTAGAGCTGGAAAGGACTCAGAATCCTCTAGTCTAGCTCCTTCACATTATAACGTCATGGGGCCCAGATAGTCCCAAGGTCACTCACCCAGGAGGCTGTGTTGCCCCTGCAGGCCCATTGCCCTGTTCTGAACTCCGTGTTCTGTCCACCCTGCCTGTCCCCAATCTGGCGCAACCACCTCCAGGGCCCCTCCCCTCCAGGCCTTCCCCTTCTTTCTTTTCCATTTCAGAGGAGGACTTTGCCCAGAGGGTTGTGGGAGGTTGGTTTAGAGCTGATGAGGCTGCAGATTCCTCCTGTCAGTGAACAAAAGGCTGTTCTTGGAGGCACAGAGGAGTGTAGAGGGCTGTGAAAAGTCTGAGAGGATTAGAGGAGCCCTGGAAGTTCCAAAGAAGCAAGAAAGCTGTTAACCAGATGCAGAGAGTGCAGAACTGCTCTGAGCCTGCCCACACCCAGCAGATGAACAAACAGCCAAGGAATTAGTGAGAGAACGTTAGTTTCTTCAAACGAGCTGAAAGCCCGGGGCTGGGTGAATTGTGTCTTCCAGCCTTGAAAATCATAGTAAAACAATAATAGAATTTTGATCATATTTGAGAAAACTGGGAGAATGAGACTGATTCCACCAAGTTGGGTGCTCCATGACACAAAGACTGTGATGTATTTCTCTCCAACATTGTTGTCAGCCAAAATCTGGGCTTTCTCTGCCCACCAAAGCGGAATAAAAATGTGGAGACAGAGTCTGAAGGTAATAGAAAGTTGACTTTAAGTCTCAGCCGGTGGTGAGGGGAACGCAGTAGGCTCATGCCTCAAGACTTTGCTCCCCACTCTATGAGGAGTCTAGGGGCTTATACAAGATGAGGGATTGCAGTCAGGAGTCAATAATAAGAAACAAAGGTGCTAGGATCTTGCCAAAAATAGTCATAGGCTGGCAGCAGTAACCCAGTAATTGAGTCCGGCAGCTCTGCGGCTCTGTGGCCTTCCTTCTCATAAGTAACTACATGGGGAAAGGAGTGTTATAAGGGTAAGCAAGGGATAATAGGTGCAAAATATAATTCCTGCAGAATTAGGGGGCCAAAAAGCAAACTTAGTTGCAGACATGCAGAGTTAGGAGCTGTTAAAATTAAAAAGAAACTAGGAATGTTCAGGTCTGCTCAATGTTCTGTTTACCTTTTTGTTCTCAGGAAAGGGAAAGAAAAACTTTTTCCTCTTTTTCCTTTTCACTGAAACAACACGAATAATCAAAAATTATGTGGATTTTAAAAAAGCAAAACAGGGAAAGACTGAGTTTTAGAATGCATGAAGGGATCATTATTATATCAATTCTATGTTTGTTAGATCTTGGACCTTTTTGAAAACATTTAGAAATAAATAAAGTGATCATTAAGATAGAAGATGCCATGGCAAAATCATTGCATACAGAAAGGTTAGTGCGTGGGAAGATTACCCACCATATCTTGGCTTCTTGAAATTTATCAAGTGTCTGTTATGTGGGAGAGCATAGAGATGAATAAGGCAGCTAAAGTAGCTCATGACCTAATGATAAAGAAATGTGTTTTGGAAAAAAATACTTATTAGATAGCTGTGTAGTTGTCTAAACAGCCATACTCAATTTTTTTCTTTTTATTGAAAGCTACTATACACACAGGGGCTTCCCTGGTAGCTTAGCTGGTAAAGAATCCACCTGCAGTGCAGAAGGCCCTGGTTCAATTCCTGGGTCAGAAAGATCCACTGGAGAAGGGATAGACTACCCACTCCAGTATTCTTGGGCTTCCCTGGTGATTCAGCTGGTAAAGAATCCACCTGCAATATGAGAGACTTGGGTTTGATCCCTGGGTTGGGATGATCTCCTGGAGAAGGAAACGGCTACCCACTGCAGTATTCTGGCCTGGAGAATTCCATGGATTATATGTCCATTGGGTCACAAAGAGTCAGACACATCTGAGCAACTTTCACTTTCAGTTTAATACACACAGAAAGCCAAACATATCCTAAGTATACAGCATTGTATATTCTTACAAACTGAATCCACCCATGTAATGAGTACCAAGATTAATGAGATGAACATGACAAAGTCCAAAGCCTTTTATCTTCCCATCCAGTCACTGCCCCTTCCTTATACTGACCACGGCGCTGACTCCTTATACCAAAAATTAGTTTTGCCTGCTTTTGTACTTCATATAAGAATTATTGCAAAGAGTTGGACATGACTGAGCACACACAAGTGTGAAAAACATGCTCATAAGTAGGAAAATAGGGAACTACTGAAGGTTTAGAAAGGAGTAATGGCCTGAACGCTGTGCTTTAAGTTGATCCAGAAAGGATTGGAGTGTGAAGGCAGATGGGCTTTAGGAAGCATTGCTACAAACAAAGCTAGTGCAGGTGATGGAATTCCAGCTGAGCTATTTCAAATCCTAAAAGACAGTGCTGTCAAAGTGCTGCACTCAATATGTCAGCAAATTTGGAAAGCTCAGCAGGCCACAGGACTGAAAAAGGTCAGTTTTCATTTCAAAGCCAAAAGAAGGGCAATGCTAAAGGATGTTCAAACTACCTTACAGCTGCACTCATTTCACATGCTAGGAAGGTTATACTCAAAAACCTTCAAGTTAGGCTTCAGCAGTATGTGAACCAAGAACTTCAACACGTACAAGCTGGGCTTGTAAAAGGCAGAGGAACCAGAGATCAAATTGTGGGCACTCACTGAATCATAGAGAAAGCAAGGAAATTCCAGAAAAACATCTACTTCTGCTTCATTGACCACACTAAAGCCTTTGACTGTGTGGGTCACAACAAACTGTGGACAATTCTTAAAGAGATAGGAGTACTAGATTACTTTATCTGTCTTCTGATAAACCTGTATACAGGTCAAGAAGCAACAGTCAGAACCAGACATGGAACAAATGACTGGTTCCAAATTGGGAAAGGAGTACGACAAGGCTATATATTGTCACCCTGCTTATTTAACATCTACGCAGAGTACATCATGTGAAATGCCAGGCTGGATGAAGCACAAGCTAGAATCAAGATTGCCAGGAGAAATATCAACAACCCCAGATATGCTGATGATACCACTCTAATGGAAGAAAGTGAAGAGCCTGTTGATGAGGAAGAAGAGAGTGAAAAACCTGGCTTGAAACTCAACACTGGAAAAACTAAGATCATGGCATCCGGTCCCATCACTTCACGGCAAATAGAAGGGGAAAATGTGGAAGAAGTGACACATTTTATTTTCTTGGCTTCCCAAAATCCCTGCAGATAGTGGCTGCAGACATGAAATTTTAAAATGCTTGCTCCTTGGAAGAAAAGCTGTGACAAACCTAGACAGCATAGTAAAAAGCAGAGACATCACTTTACCAAAAAGGTCTGTATAGTCAAAGCTATGGTTTTTTCAGTAGTCATGTATAGATGTGAGAGTTTGACCATAAAGAAGGCTGAGTACTGAAGAACTGATGCTTTTGAATTGTGGTGCTGGAGAAGACTCTTGAGAGTCCTTTGGAAGCAAGGAGATCAAGCCTGTCAATCCTAAAGGAAATCAACCCTGAATATTCATTGGAAGGACTGATGTTGAGGCTCCAATACATTGATTATCCTATGTGAAGAACTGATTCATTGGAAAATACTCTGATGCTAGGGAAAGACTGGAGGCAAAAGGAGAAGAGGATGACAGAGAATGAAATGGTTGGATGGCATCATTGATTGACTCAAGGGACATGAACCTGAGCAAACTCTGGGAGATAGTAAAAGACAGGGAAGCATGGCATGCTACAGTCTATGGGGTCACAAAGAATTGGATATGGTTTAGTGATTAACAAACAACAGTAACAGAAAATACTGGAGTGGGAAACAGCTGAAACCTCTAACCGAAGATTCAAAGAAGGGCAGAGAATGCCAGAAGAGGATACCATGTTGAAGTTCCTCATTTAGTTTCCCACCACTATTCTAATGTCTCTTACGTTTTTGTAAAGCATAATAATTAAAGCATAATTTGATCTGCGGTTTTCTACTTGCCCTGCTAAGCTACTGCTAAGTCACTTCAGTCGTGTCAGACTCTGTGCGACCCCATAGATGGCAGCCCATGAGGCTCCCCCGTCCCTGGGATTCTCCAGGCAAGAACACTGGAGTGGGTTGCCATTTCCTTCTCCAGAGCATAAAAGTGAAAAGTGAAAGTGAAGTTGCTCAGTGACTCTTAGTGACCCCATGGACTGCGGCCCACCAGGCTCCTCCGTCCATGGGATTTTCCAGGCAAGAGTGCTGGAGTGGGGTGCCATTATGCAGGAAAATGTCCAAAAAGAGAAACTCTTCCCCAGAAATCCAGCCCTTCACTTCCCCTGGATTTCTTTCACACTGTTACCTGGGACAGGTGATAGGCATCATGCACTGTGTCAGGATAATGAAATTTTCATTTATCCAGAGCGCCCTTCATTTTCAGGGGAAGCCTTAGGGATACTGCCAAGACAGCTAGTGTGAACTGAAGACCTGGCGTTTTATTCCACCGTGCCATTCTCTGCCTTTAGTGACTTCAGTTATCATCAGAGGAGAGCTTAGTCTTCTCTATCATGTGAGTAGCTTTTTGTCTCAGAAAATAGATGATATATTTACTGAGCATCCTTAGGGCAGGTGGAAGTTCACTCTGAGAGTCAGCTTTCACAACTGTGTAAGAGGTATCACTAATTGCCCCCCACCAAGTAGGGCTTATCAAACATTACTTGGTGCTGTTGGAATCACAGAGTTCAATACAAATCTTACAAATCTCTCATCTGAAATACAAAAAGATTTGTATTCAATTCTACGATCCCAACAGTGTCAAGTGATGTTATAGTCCATGTGGCCACAAAATGGTCAGATGACTTAGCTACTAAACAACAAAACAAGCTAAGCTCTAAATGCAGCTTTGAGTGCATGGGCATATGTTAACATGTTAATTACTGGCCTATTAGAAATACTAATGAAGGATTTACTAATAAGAAGGCAACTAATGATGTGATCACTAATCTAGAGCCAGACATCTTGGAATGTGAAGTCAAGTGGGCCTTAGAAAGCATCACTATGAACAAAGCTAGTGGAGATGAGAATTCCAGTTGAGCTGTTTCAAATCCTGAAAGATGATGCTCTGAAAGTGCTGTACTCAATATGCCAGCATTGGCACTGCTGGAAAAGGACTGGAAAAGGTCAGTTTTCATTCCAATCCCAAAGAAAGGCAATGCCAAAGAATGCTCAAACTACTGCACAGTTGTACTCATCTCACATGCTAGTAAAGTAATGCTCAAAATTCTCCAAGCCAGGCTTCAGCAATGCGTGAACCATGAACTTCCAGATGTTCAGCTGGTTTTAGAAAAGGCAGAGGAACCAGAGATCAAATTGCCAGCATCTGCTGGATCATGGAAAAAGCAAGAGAGTTCCAGAAAAACATCTAGTTCTGCTTTATTGACTATGCCAAAGCCTTTGACTGTGTGGATCACAATAAACTGTGGAAAATTCTTCAAGAGATGGGAATACCAGACCACCTGACCTGCCTCTTGAGAAATCTGTATGCAGGTCAGGAAGCAACAGTTAGAATTGGACATGGAACAACAGACTGGTTCCAAATAGGAAAAGGAGTACGTCAAGGCTGTATATTGTCACCCTGTTTATTTAACTTATATGCAGAGTACATCATGAGAAACGCTGGGCTGGAAGAAACACAAGCTGGAATCAAGATTGCTGAGAGAAATATCAATAACCTCAGATATGCAGATGACACCACTCTTATGGCAGAAAGTGAAGAGGAGCTAAAAAGCCTCTTGATGAAAGTGAAAGAGGAGAATGAAAAAGTTGGCTTAAAACTCAACATTCAGAAAACGAAGATCATGGCATCAGGTCCCATCACTTCATGGGAAATAGATGGGGAAACAGTGGAAACAGTGTCAGACTTTATTTATTTATTTTTTGGCTCCAAAATCACTGCAGATAGTGACTGCAGCCATGAAATTAGAAGACGCTTACTCCTTGGGAGAAAAGTTATGACCAACCTAGATAGTATATTCAAAAGCAGAGACATTACTTTGCCAACAAAGGTCTGTCTAGTCAAGGCTATGGTTTTTCCAGTGGTAATGTACGGATGTGAGAGTTGAACTGTGAAGAAAGCTGAGCGCCGAGGAATTGATGCTTTTGAACTGTGGTGTTGGAGAAGACTCTTGAGGGTCCCTTGGACTGCAAGGAGATCCAACCAGTCCATTCTGAAGGAGATCAGCCCTGGGATTTCTTTGGAAGGAATGATGCTAAAGCTGAAACTCCAGTACTTTGGTAACCTCATGCGAAGAGTTGACTTATTGGAAAAGACCCTGATGCTGGCAGGGATTGGGGGCAGGAGGGGAAGGGCACAACAGAGGATGAGATGACTGGATGGCATCACCGACTCGATGGATGTGAGTTTGAGTGAACTCCAGGAGTTGGTGATGGACAAGGAGGCCTGGCGTGCTGGGATTCATGGGGTTGCAAAGACTCGGACGTGACTGAGTGGTTGGTTCCAGAGGCTGGGTCTGTAATGGCCTTCAGCCAGGAGAAAATCGAAGCACCATCAGAACAATTCATATTCAGTGGGAAAATTGGTGGTCAAGCTGCAGAGCCAAACAAATGAAACATGCATGGAGAGGTCACTTGATGTTAGTGGCTTTATCAGGATGAGATTCACCAGCAGGTGGGAATGCTTTTCCAACATTGTGAACAAATGCATTTATTGAAGCACAATATTCATATGGAAAAATGTACGTTCCGTAAGTGCAGGGTTCAATAAATTTTCACAAAGTAAACAACTTTATGTACCCTGCAGAATATTCTAAACCCTTACACCCACACCCACCCATCCATTCACCAGTATGCTGTCCTGACTTATGCTCAAATTAGTTTCAGCTGCTTTTGTATTTTGTGCAAATGGAAACATGCAATAAGTGCTCTTTTGTTGCTGGCTTTTTTGCTCATCATTATGTTTGTGAGATTCATCAGTGTTGTTGCCTAGAAGTGTTATTTTTCAGTTCTCATTCCTGCATGATATATGGTTATATGAGTAGATCACAGTTATGTCTTCACCACTTGATGCATATTTGGGTTGATTCTCGCTTGGACCTATTATGAATGCAGGTGCTTTGAAAATTCTTATGTACATCTTTTGGTGAACATAGCTCTCATTCCTGAGGCAAAACCCTCAGGGGCAGAGAGGCTTGGTCATCAGATACATGTCTTCTCAGCTTTAGTTTTTACTAAAACTGCAGCTAAGCAGTTTTTCAAAGTTGTTCAACAAATTTATATATATCTGCATGAGAGGTCTCCAAGGTTCCTCATGTGTCTGCTGCTGCATGCTGGCCCCACTGTACAGGAGACTTCTTTTAATTCTTTCCCCCATTGTAGGAATGGTGCTCAATGGAGAAGTTTTGCAGAATTGTTTAAATAAACAGTAACAACAGCTTGGTAAATTATAGCAGAGTTAAGAACAAAGTATAAAAGTTGGGGGGAGATTAGGCCTAACTTTGTCCTGCTACTTGCAGGGGTTCTTAAATTGGCAAGGGGCAGTCCATGGATAGAATTTGGAACATACATGAACTTGGGAAAACTATCACATCTTTATTTCCACTAACTTCTACCTGAAATGCATACTTTCCTCCATGAAAAATGCAGGTAGCAGACACAGTATCATTAGCTATACCTGTGAACATAACCGACTAGAATCACAGACGTTTTCAGGTCACATTACAGGAAGGGCGACCAATTGTCCCAGTTTGCTAGGAGTGAAGAGGCTCCTAGGACATGGGACTTTTCAGTGCTAAAACAAGAAGTATGAGGCAAATCAGAACAAGTTGATCACCCTGATTCCAGGTTTAGCAAATCTCAAAATATCGTCTATACTTACACTTATCACTTGAGGTCATTAGGCCCGCTAGTAGATCTTATTTAGTGACTTTATAGATATTCACATTTAATTAGTGTAAAAATGTTTTGATAACTTTATTTCAGCATAATTGGTTTCCTGTGTAACCTCTATATTTTATGAATTTAAAAACATTATTCTGAGTAAGGTCCATAGACTTCATCAGACTCACAAAGAGGTCTGGCAGGGAAAGACATTTCAGCTGGGTCTTGATGTATAAACAGGAGTTTGTCAGATGGAGATGGGGCAAGAAAGACATTCCAGGTGGAGGGAAGAACATAAGAAAAGAAACAGAAGGCTTTCTGCCAGGGTCCAGCCCCGGTGGATCCAAGGAATTCAAAGTGGGGATGGCATTGGCGAGGAGAAACTTATTTATTTATTAATATAGAAATATAAGATTAGATTAGGAAGAAATAGTGTAGTAGGAAAGTTTAGTGGAGAAAAGAGGCTGATTAACTTGGTTTACGTGGAAAATCAATAAAGTTCCAGACAAGGAACTTGCACCATCTACGTTAGGCTGCTGGCGCCCATTTGAATATCGGGAATATCGGAGACTGCCTCGCCTTGGGCTCTCTCTCTTACAGATCCTAGAAGCCAGGACAAGTAAGTAGACATGGTGAGCCTCCACACCCCAGATGGCAATTTAGCCTGAAATTAGAGTAAAAGGGAGACACAGGGGAAACCAGTCCTTCCAATAACTGGCCCGGCCTCTATTGTTCAGAAGGCTTTTTATACTTTTGATAGTACATGGAGATCAATGGGTAATACAAAATTAGGCAGCATTAGCAGCCCAGACTCTTATCAAAACCAGGCTTTTCTCTCTGCATACCAAGTTGTATACACAAGTCTTAAGTGATTTACATCATCTTCTGGCCAAAAGGCTTGCTAACACTTTTTGGCTCTCTTCCTTAATGAATGTTAATCTCATTTCCCTTGAAGCGTTTTTCTTTAATCTGTATCTCCTTAAAGCACTGAAGTTACATCTCTATAGAACAAAGGTGCAGTGGGTTATAACAAAGAAGGTATTTAACTCAAAGATCTAATATTGTTACTTGTCTTTTCTATATACCAACTATATCAACAAGTAAAAGATATGAAAATTTGGCAGCAAGTATTGGCTCAACAATGAAATGCTTAATCAGTTTTATTCTAATGATCTTGACACCTCGGAAGCCCCTGCATTCCTAAGATGTTTTAAGCTTCCTGTGCCTCCTTCAAGGCCTCAAACAATCACATGTGCAGCTGTACGTGTCCTGCAGGCAGGCTAGAAAGCCATCAGAGGGGTTTTGGATTGAAACACTCTTTCAAATGCAGAAGACTAAAGCCCTGAGTTGACTTTTTCAGAGTATGTCAGAAGAGTGGAAAAGTATAATACAATAAGGCAGGCATATTCTTATTTTGCGGGGGGGGGGCGGGGGTGTGTACATGCTCAGGAAATACCAGGGGAAAACCTGAGATCTGACTCGACCTTGCACATCAGATCTCTGCCACATGACCTTGTCATGGGTGGGATTCCTCACGCTGGCTCCCGGCAGCTTTCCTGGAGGCTCAGTGGCAAAGAGTCCACCAGCCAGTACAGGAGACTTGGAGTCAATCCCTGATCTTGAGGATCCTACATGCTGTGGAGCACTTAAGCCCATGTGCCACAACTACTGAGCCTGTGCTCTAAAGCCCAGGAGCTGCAACTACTGAGACCATGTGCCTCAACTATGGAACCCTAGAACTTGTGTTCTGCAACAAGCGAAGCCACTGCAACGAGAAGCCCACGCACTGCAACTAGAGAGTATCCTCCTGCTCTCCACAATTATAGAGAAAAGTCTGTACAATCAAATATAAATTAAAATAAAAAATTTTTAAAGGAAAAGGAAGGGAAGCATCTTAGGAGTGCCTCTAAGGTACAATAAGGTAAGAATTCACGATGTGTTTGAATACAGTTTTTAAAATTAGGCTTGAGGAACTGACGGTAGTTGGTTGTGATTGGTAATATTTGTAATCCACAAAACAGCCCCTTGGCTCAGTTTATATGATGCTAAGTACCAGGCAAGGGTTATCAGAGTGTAGAGGAAGTGGTGATCATTTTGGTGGAGGTCTGCACAGATAACTACTTAGAAGGAAAACAATGAGACTAGCTTTGGGAAGGAAGTGAGGATGGGCAAGATAGTGTCTTATTATAGGTGTGCTTATGACACCACCTTTATGGCAGAAAGTGAAGAGGAACTAAAAAGCCTCTTGATGAAGGTGAAAGAGGAGAGTGAAACAGTTGGCTTAAAGCTCAACATTCAGAAAACTAAGATCATGGCATCTGATCCTATCACTTCATGGGAAATAGATGGGAAAACAATGGAAACAGTGTCAGACTTTATTTTTGGGGGCGGGCCTCCAAAATCACTGCAGATGGTGATTGCAACCATGAAATTAAAAGGCACTTACTCCTTGGAAGGAAACTTATGACCAACCTAGAGAGCATATTCAAAAGCAGAGACATTACTTTGCTGACTAAGGTCTGTCTAGTCAAGGCTATGGTTTTTCCAGTGGTCATGTATGGATGTGAAAGTTGGACTGTGAAAGAAAGCTGAGTGCAGAAGAACTGATGCTTTTGAACTGTGGTGTTGGAGAAGACTCTTGAAAGTCCCCTGAACTGCAAGGAGATCCAACCAGTCAATCCTAAAGGAAATCAGTCCTGAATATTCATTGGAAGGACTGATGCTGAAGCTGAAACTCCAATACCTTGTCCACCTGATGCAAAGAACCAACTCCTTGGAAAAGACCCTAGTGCTGGGAAAGATAGAAGGCAGAAGGAGAGGGGGACAACAAAGGATGAGATGGTTGGATGGCATCACCAACTCGATGGACTTGAGTTTGAATAAGCTCCAGGAGTTGGTGATGGACAGGGAAGCCTGGCAAGTGTAGTCCATGGGGTCACAAAGAGTTGGACACGATTGAGCAACTTACTGAACCGAACTGACCTCAAGTGGAAGTGACATGTAGGTATGAAATGACCAACAGGGAAGGAGAATCAGATAAAAACTTGGGAGGAAAAACCAAATGAAATGAGCGCCAATAGAGGAAAAGCCAAAACATCAGATGCTTTATTCAGATGGGTTCTTAAATGATATAGCAAGGCCCCTGAACAAGGAAAACAGCTCAAAGTAAAAAAAAAAACATGGAGGTACGGAAGGGTGGGTCCTTAATCATCTGTGTGACTTCTCTACTAGGTGGAAAAGAAACAACTGGGCTACCTCTGCTGGGCAGATTGAGAAGTCCAGAGAAATGCCATCTTTGGGGAAAAGGGTAAAGTTTCCACCAGGTGGATGAAAGCTGTTGCAATAGTTTGCTGGAGGAGTGACTTGTAATGTAATAGAAAAGGCAGTCACCACAAAAACTGGTGCAGGAAACAACTTCCAGGTCCTCCAATTGTTTATCAAAGATCATAGTTTTTCTTGAGGAAATTTTAGTATTTAATGTTGAGTAAAGGGGGTTGAGCTTTCGCCACATTATTTACCTGGTAACGGTTTTATTTTACCAGGTAACTATTCTGTCACCTCTTGACACCAGCATGTCCTCTAATATATTGCAGAAGGGGCAAGCAGGTTTTAAATTCAACCACTTTGTGGTTAAATATTGTGGTGCTCACCTTTTTAGAGGCAGAGAATTTTGTACAACATGTTTTAGCTTTCACTGAATAGGCTTTGATTCTATGGCTAGAAAAGGCTTTGGACTCAAGGCTTTTAGGAGAAAAACAAGTGGGCTGAAATATTCTTATAACAGATTAAATTTCAAACAAATGCTCAAATCTCCCTCTACCCATTCATCACTTCTATTCTTAGGTAGGTAATTCTATGTTTAAAATTTTTTTCATGTAAATATAATTCAAATACCATGAAACTCACCATTTCACACTGTACAATTCAGTGATATGTAGTCTACTCACAAAGTTGCTCATTGTCACTATCTCTTATTCCAGAATATTTGTGTCATCCCAGAAGAAAAGCTTACATTCATTCAAAGTCACTTCTCATTACCCCTTCTTTCCAAGTGCTGGCAATGAATAATCTACTTTCTGTCTCTATGGATCTGACTATTCTGGATATTTCATATAAATGGAATCATGCAATAGTTACCCTTTTGAGTCTTTTTTCACTTTAGCATCACATTTTCAAAGTCCGTTTATATTATGGCATAGATCAGAACTTCAATTTTTGTGGTTTACACTTGTCACTCTGGAGGGCATGTGCACTCCTCAATTTGATGTTAAGGTTTGATAATTGCAAACTAGGAGACACTGAATAAGATGTCTCTGTTGTTCAAGTACCCTTTAGGTGATTTTGTCAAAAGCAAGGTTATAGCTTTCACAGGGCATTTTCCATAACTTGGCTGGACAGAGCCAAACAACCCAACCTGGTTTACTTATTAAGTTCATCTTCTGGCAGGTTCTGAGGAATGTGGCTGCCCTAGCTGTGGGAGTCAGGTGTGCAGCAGAGCCAGGGTGGGCCTCCTCCACTGGTGGCAGTGAAAAATCACTCTCCTAAAATTCTCAAAGCTGAGAATTCTGATACATTAACCGGGGAATTTGGGCTTGACTGAGTATATCCTCATTCATCAAAGGTCCAGAGATGTTTCTTGAGGAGACATTAGCCCTGCCTGATAGCTTTAATTGGAGGTGGGAAACCTTTCCTTTGGACTTTCGTGATGGCTCAGCAATAAAGAATCTGCCTGCCAATGCTGGAGACACAGTTTTGATCCGTAGATTGGGAAGATCCCCTGGAGAAGGAAATGGCAGCCACTCCAGTATCCTTGCCTGGAAAATCGCATGGAAAGAGTATCCTGGCAGGCTATAGTCCATGGGGCTGCAAAGAAACACAGTTAGCAACTAAATGATAATAGCAATAACCCTCTTGGGCTAGTCTGGTCCGCAACAATAACCTCAGTGTTTGCCTGATGCCATGGAAATAGCAAATGCACAATGTTTTGTCACCTCCTGGAAGGCAGTATGGGGAAGGCAATGGCACCCCACTCCAGTACTCTTGCCTGGAAAATCCCATGGACGGAGGAATCTGGTAGGCTGCAATCCCTGGGGTCACTAAGAGTCAGACATGACGGAGCGACTTCACTTTCACTTTTCACTTTCATGCATTGAAGGAAATGGCATCCCACTCCAGTGTTCTTGCCTAGAGAATCCCAGGGATGGGGGAGCCTGGTGGGCTGCCATCTATGGGGTCGCAGAGAGTCGGACACGACTGAAGCGACTTAGCAGCAGTAGCAGGAAGGCAGTATAGAGAAAAGATTCTTCAGATTGGTTGGAGAGAAAAGGCCTCCTTGGAGGGCTGGAATAAAAGGAGATTCAGAGACATGCAAGGGGGTGGGGAAAACATGGCTGGACAAAGAAGACAGTGTCTCCTTTCTTAGTGAGTTCCTGGTCTAGACAATGGGAAGACCACCTGGGTGGGCCTGGAATCTGTGGGGTTCTCCCTGCACATTGAAGCTGGAGCCTTGGGAGGATGAGCTGGGCCTAAATGAAACCTGAGTGGGAGCATTCCATATGTGGACAGATACCATGAGCAGGGTGATGGGCGAGCCTAGCATTCAGAATTTGGCAGCACGAGGGGATAGAATCTTGCCAACTTTCTATAGTACCCCTTAAATCATAGCTAACACTCAGTTTTATGTCAATTAACTTATAATCAGTGTAACTCTAAGCCAGGTGTGTTTGCTGTGTATTTGACTGTGTGGACCACAATAAAATTCTTCAAGAGATGGGAATACCACACCACCTGACCTGCCTCTTGAGAAATCTGTATGCAGGTCAGGAAGCAACAGTTAGAACTGGACATGGAACAACAGACTAGTTCCAAATAGGAAAAGGAGTTCGTCAAGGCTGTATATTGTCATTGCCATTGCCTTCTCCATACTGCTTATTTAACTTCTCTGCAGAGTACATCATGAGAAACGCTGGACTGGAAGAAACACAAGCTGGAATCAAGATTGCCAGGAAAAATATCAATAACCTCAGATATGCAGATGACGCAATCCTTATGGCGGAAAGTGAAAAGGAACTAAAAAGCCCGTTGAGGAAAGTAAAAGAGGAGAGTGAAAAAAGCTGGCTTAAAGCTCAACATTCAGAAAACGAAGATCATGGCATCCGGTCCCATCACTTCATGGGAAATAGATGGGGAAACAGTGGAAATAGTGTCAGACTTTATTTTGGGGGGCTCCAGAATCACTGCAGATGGTGACTGCAGCCATGAAGTTAAAAGATGCTTGCTCCTTGGAAGAAAAGTTATGACCAACCTAGATAATATTCAAAAGCAGAGACATTACTTTGCAGACTAAGGTCCATCTCGTCAAGGCTATGGTTTTTCCAGTAGTCATGTATGGATGTGAGAGTTGGATTGTGAAGAAGGCTGAGCGCCGAAGAATTGATGCTTTTGAATTGTGGTGTTGGAGACCTTTGAGCCAAACCCTTAAATATAAACACAAACCAAGGCAAAGAGTTTCCACAATGTGCTTCGGTGAACATACTATTTGTGTGGGCTTCCCTGGTGGTTCAGACAGAAAAGAATCTGCCTGCAACACGAGAGAGCAGGGTTTGATCCCTGGGTCCAGAAGATCCCCTGGAGGAGGGTATGGCAACCCACTCCAGTATTCTTGCCTGGAGAATTCCATGGACAGAGGAGCCTGGCAGCTATAGACCATAAGTTTGCAAAGGATCAGTCATGACTGAGCAACCAACATTTTCACTGACTGTTTGTATGACCTTGAAAAACTGATAGAGTGTCTCTGGATTTGATATTTCCCATGGGCAGCTAACTAATTTGGCTTGCTTCTGAGATAATACACAAGCTGACTTCACTGCTGCCAGCAGGAGGTTGATTCTTTTAACTCAGGCCAGGTAAGAGGAATGTGCTGTCAAAGCAGGAGAGGCAAAACTTAGGGCTAAATCAAGAGAAGGTAAATACTCTCTATTGGCTACTCCCCACCTCCCCCAAGCTCCTGAGACTTCAATCCTTCTTCAAAGTCTTGGCCAGGGTTAGAAGAGATGACTTAGGCTTCTAGGTCCTTGTTTCTTGGTGTGGTCCTGTGACCACTGGGACCATACATCACCCGGGAGCTTATAGAAATGACAAATCTCCAAGCTTACATCAAACATATGGCCTCAGAACTGCATTTTGACAGGGTTCTCAGGTGATTTGTGTGCACATCTGAATTTGAGAAGTGCTCCATTTGTGGCCTGGGTACTATTCCAAGTTTAGCTGAATCTCTCACTAGTGGTGGGCCTCAGGACTCAACAGTCCTTCCAGTTTTTCAGGCAGCAGGTATTAACTACTTCCTTACATCTCCTTTGCTTTTCATCCCTAGAGCTCTCAGCTCTCTCCTCCCCAGGGAGCGTTCTAGTCAGGTTTTTAGTCTCCTAACTGCCCTATTTTTCAGGGCCAGGTTGCCTTCTATTTCATGTACATCTTCCGGTAGAGCAGTGGAGCTCCATTTGCAATCTTCACATCAACAGCAGCATTGCCAGGGGAGTGTGTTAGAAATGTAAATTCTCTGGTCCTACCCTGTACTCTGGAATCAGAAACTCTGGGGTGGGATGCAGCAACTTGTGTTGAATAAGCCTTCAGGTGGTGCTGATAGAGGCTCCAGTGTGAAATCCTGAGGGAGCTGTTCCAGTGAAGTTTCGCAGAACCAGCATGGTACCATCTGGGAACCTGTGAGAAATGCAGAATCTTGGGCCCCAGTCCACACATTTAAGTTTGACAAGCACTGCTCCAGGCAAAGAATAACACCAGCTCTCAATTGTAGCAAGGCAGAGTTGAAGCTCATAGGCTGGGTGTGTGTAGCAGAAGGTGTGGCTTCTTGGAGAACAGGGGTAGGCCTCACAGGAGTGGGGCAAAGGATGGGTTTAGCTCCTCCAGTTAACGCAGAAGCTATATCCTCCAGGAGTTTCAAAGAGCTAGAGAGGAACTGACCATTCTCAAGTGGAAATGAACTATGTAGATCAGTTGCCTAGACCAATGGAAGGTCAGGGCCTGAGCCTGGAGAAGCTCAGGTTCTGGCCATATGAGGGCTGCCATTAGACTGAGAAGCAATACAGACCCAAAATTCCTTCCAAAGGCAGAGGACACTTCTTTGGCCTTCCTCTCCAGAGAGAGAGAAAAGGAAAAGGAAAGAAAGTTCGACACTTGATAATTCTCCAGAAAAACCTTCTGTGAGAGTTAGACTCAGTTATTTAAAATTGATATTTTAATTTTTTAGTAAAAATCCTTCAATACAAGGAATCCAGATTGGAAAAGAAGTAATAAAACTCTCACTGTTTGCAGATGATGTGATCCTCTACATAGGAAACTTTAAAGAGGCCACCTGAAAATTACCAGAGCTAATCAATGAATATAGTAAACTCACAGGATATAAAATTAATACTCAGAAATCCCTTGGATTCCTATACACTAACAATGAAAAATCAGAAAGAGAAATTATGGAAACAATCCCATTCACCATTGCAACAACAACAACATCTAGGAATAAATTTACCAAACGAGACAAAAAAAAAAAAAACCAAAAAACACCTATATGCAGAAAACTATAAGACACTTGAGAAAGAAATCAAGACAACACAAACAGATGCAGACATATACCATGTTCTTGGATTGGAGGAAGAATCAATATAGTGAAAATGAGTATATTACCCAAAGCAATCTATAGATTCAATACAATCCCTATCAGACTAATAATGGTATTTTTCACAGAAGTAGAACAAATTGTATGGAAACAAAAAATTCTTTCACAATTTGTATGGAAACACAAAAGACCCCAAATAGCCAAAGCAATCTTGAGAAAGAAGAATGGAACTGGAGGAGTCACCCTTCCTGACTTCAGACTATACTACAAAGCTACGGTCATCAAGACAGTATGGTACTGTCACAGAAATGGAAGTATAGACCAATGGAACAATATAGAAAGCCTGGAGATAAATCCATGCACCTATGAGGACCTTATCTTTGACAAAAGAGGCAAAAATATAAAATGGAGAAAAGATAGCCTCTTCAATAATTGGTACTGGGAAAACCAGTCAGCTACTTGTAAAAGAATGAAATTAGCACACTTCCTAACACCATACACAAAGATAAACTCGAAATGGGTGAAAGACCTAAATGTAAGATCAGAAACTATAAGACTCTTAGAGGAAAACATAGGCAGACCAGTATCTCACATAAGCCACAGCAAGATCCTCTTTGACCCACTTTCTAGAATAATGGAAATAAAAACAAAAATAAATAAGTGGGGCCTAACTAAACTTAAAAGCTTTTTCACAATGAAGGAAACCATAAGCAAGGTGAAAAGACAACTCTCAGAATGGGAGAAATTAATAGCAAATGAAACAACTGAAAGGAATTAATTTCCAAAATATATAAGCAGCTCATGCAGCTCAATAGCAAAAAACAACCACATTTTTTAAATGGGCAGAAGACCCAAACAGACGTTTCTCCAAAGATGACAGATGACTAGTAATCACATGAAAAGATACTCAACATCACTCATTATTAGAGAAATGCAAACAAAACTACAGTGAGCTGTCATCTCATACTGGTCAGAATGGCCATCATCAGAAAGTTTACAAAAAATAAATGCTGGAGAGGATGTGGAGAAAAGGGAACCCTCTGACACTGTTGGTCAGAATGCAAACTGAGACAGCCACCATGGAGAACAGTATGGAGCTTCCTTAAAAAACTAAAGTTACCATGAGTGAGTAAAAGTTGCTCAGCTGTGTGCAACTCTTTGCAACCCCATGGACTATACAGTCTGTGGAATTCTCCAGGCCAGAATACTGGGGTGGGTTGCCATTCCCTTCTCCAGGGAGTCTTCCCAGCCCAGGGATCAAACCCAGGTCTCTCACATTGCAGGTGGATTCTTTACCAGCAGAGCCACAAAGGAAGCCCAAAGTTACCATATGACCCAGCAGTCTCACTACTGGGCTTATACCCTGAGGAAACCAGAACTGAAAAAGACGTATATACCTCACTGTTTATTGCAGCACAATTTACAATACCTAGGACATGGAAGCAACCTAGATGTCCAACCACAGATGAATGGATAATGAAGTTGTGGTACATATACACAATGGAATATTACTCAGCTGTAAGAAGGAACACATTTGAGTCTGTTCTAGTGAGGTGGATGAACCTAGAGCCTATTATACAGAGTGAAACAAGTTAGAAAGAGAAAGACAAATATCACATTAACACATATATATGGAATCTAGAAAGATAGTACTGATGGTCCTACTTGCAGGGCAGCAAAGGAAACACAGATATTTTGGACACAGTAAGGGAAGGAGTGTGAGAAAATATGAGAGAATAGCACTGAAACATATACCATATGTAAAACAGAGCCAGTGGGAGTTCAATGTATGATGCAGGAAAACCAAAGCAGCAGCAGCAGTGCTCTGTGACAACCTAGAGGGTTGGGGAGGGAGGTGGTAGGGGGTTCAAGAGGGAAGGGGCCATATGCATGCACGCATGCTAAGTCACTTCAGTTGTGTCTGACTCTTTGCAACCCTATGGACTGTGGCCCGCCAGGCTCCTCTGTCCATGGAGATCCTCTAGGCAAGAATACTGGAGTGGGTTGCCATGCCCTCCTCCAGGGCATCTTCCTGACTCAGGGACTGAACCCACATATCTTATGTCTCTTCACCTGCATTGGCAGGTGAGTTCTTTACCACTAGTGCCACTTGGGAAGCCTTATGCAGATTCATGTTGATGTATGGCAGAAACCATCACAATATTGTAAAGTAATTATCCTCTATTTAAAAATATATAAAATATAAAAAAATTTCTTTAGCACAACTCAAAGGAATTGGAAGCAACAGGAAGAAAACATGGTAGCCTGAGAAAGATACAGATGTGTATCATTCACTTCTGCTCTGTAAATACCTTGCTTTGTATAACTGACATCTTTTCAGTGGGGTATTCTTGGGAGGTTAAGATTGGCAGATAATGAATAGTTTATTTTTAAATAATCTTGCATATGGCCAAAAGGACAGCATGAAAATAGTCCTAGCACTTGAGGATTTTATGTCATTTTAAAATTAGCTTTGTGAATTATGGGATATCAAGATGTTGATTTTTAATCTTTTCATTTTTAATGCAAAGTTGATCCTCTGGTCAGATACTGAAGGACACTGGCATTTGCTAAAATATTAATAAATATTATGACTTCAACCACTATCATTTTATTATTACTTCCAGCTGTTAGTGAACTACAGTTGCAGAAGAAAACCTCTGTGAAGGAAAACTGGGAGCTGGCACCTCATACTTGGGAAGGAGGAAACATATGAAGAACCATTTGAAAGCCTGTAACAAAGGAAAGTAGCCATATTGACTGTACAGTGTTTCAAGGGTGTGTACAGGCATAAAGGTAGATACTTTTTTAAGTCTCATCTTAATCAAGAAAATCCTCTATTTCAAAATCCTGGACAGAAAAAAATCTTCCAGAATGCAAGGACTGTTTTCCTCTGCTATAGTAGTGACTTTGACAGGTATTCATGGAAAAATATGAAAAGGTAGCAGAGAACAGCTGCCATGTGACTGGGAGTAAGGCTGAGGCAGGATCAGGAGTAGCCCTCCTGCCGCAACCAGCAGTGTGAGGACTGAATGTGCCACTTTTCTCATATTAACCCCCAAAATGAAGCTGCCAACATGGTGTGCACACTGGTGAACACAGCCAAACACTCCGTGGAAGATACTCCTTTTAGCTCCTGTTTAATTTTAGTCAGATATTAAATATTTATAAACTTTTAACACAAAACAAGTACATGCAAAGTTACAAATATAGAAAATATAAGCACATGCATATTTCAAATATCACCCTGGATTCTTATACAAAACTATTCAGTGCACACTGTAAGGCTAAGGACAACACAGAAGAGTTTCCTTTAAGTATTCAATATTGGGTTGGCCAAAATGTGCCTTTAGTGTTTAAATAAAAATAAAAGACACATTTTTCATTTTCACCAAGAACTTTACCAAACAACATAGTCACTCTTTTGTTCCACTGTCTTCTGCCATTTTTCAGGCAACTTCATAATTCTGTGTTCACAAAACTTATCTTTTGAGCAAAGAACTTTTCCAGATGCACTTTACAATATTCCAGGGAATGGAAATTTTTTCCATTATGATAATTTTGTAGACTGAAATAAATGGAAATCCAAAGATGCAATGTCTGAATACAACAGATGAATCAGAACCTCCCAGCCATGCTGGGTCATCAAAGAAATATGTACTCTTGTGTTATTCGGATGGAAGATTATGTTTTCTATTGACTAATTCTGGATGCTTTCCATTGAGTGCTGCTTTCAGTTGGTCTAATTAGGAGCAGTGTTTTCCAGAAGAATCCATAATAGAGGATTACTTTCCAATCCCACGATACATACATCTTCTTTAGATGAAGACTGGCCTTTGGTGGTGGTGGTTCATTTTGCTCACTCCACAATTTCTTCCATTCTACGCTATTGCATAGTACCCACTGTTCATCAAAATCTGTTTTTAAAAACAAAGTGTTTTCATTCATTTCAGTAGAGAACTGCATGTGCAAATATGGTCAAGGTTGTGGGTTCTTTTTTTTTTGCTTAACTTATGTGGAACTCAAACATCAAAGTGATTAACATAACTGAGATGGTACAAATGGTTTTCAAGGTTCTATTTGGATATTTTGAGTATGTCAGCTATCTCCCGCGTGGTATAACATTGATTGTTCTCAATATCTCAATTTGATCACTATCAATTTCAACTGGTATACCCAACTGTGAAGCATTGTCCAGTAAGAAATCTCCAGCACAAAACTTCACAAACTACTCTGACAAGCTTGATCAGTTGCAGCACCTTCTCCATACACTGCACAAATAAATTTTCGCATTTTGGTTGTTACCTTTCTTGAAATAATACAGCATGATATGCTGAAAATTTTGCTTCTTTTCTTCCATCTTCAGTAGTAAAATGGCTATACAAAAATTCACCAATTTTGATTTTTTTTTCCAAATGCATGCTGATACAAGAGCTGACACATACAATCTAACAAAATTGTTTTGAATGAAGTTAAAGACAAGTGCTATTAGAACCACTTACAGAAAAAAAAACCTAATGAACCTTTTAGCCGACCCAGCATTTATTGTTGTTATTGTTCAGTAGCTCAAGTCTTGTCTCACTCTTTGCAACCCTATGCGTGGACTGCACCCTGCCAGGCTCCTCTGTCCATTGGATTTTCCTGGCAAGAATACAGGAGTGGGTTGCCATTTCCTCCTCTAGGGATTTACCTGACCTAGGGATTAAACCCATTATCTCCTTAGTACCTTACAAAAAGTACCTTACAAAAAGAGGTAATGCATTAGGTAGTTCAGATGTTAATTGCTCTAACAGAAATTCTTAAGTTTGTCATATGCAATATATGTTTTTACATAGGATACCACAAAGTGCAAGCCAGTAAAAACAGTGCAGAATAATAGTGTCTATCTGCTAGGTGACAATATTGAACAATCTAGGAAATAATTTTACCTTAAATAATGGTAATGGAATTTTTTTCCCACTCTGAATGGATCAGATTTCTCTCATCTCTAATTTAAGATATTTCTTTAAATGCCTCCCTTTTGATTCAAAAGTCAATTTTACAGAAACCAAGGACCTAATTTTGTTTTTTGACAATTATGAGACAGCAATAAAGAAATGCACATATTTCATGTATACTATTCTCTTCATCACATAACCTATATTTGCTGTTATACTCTTAGCAGTCCAACACTAGCACTGGTTCAGGAAAAGATTCAATCAAATGAATATGGAGTTTTTATATCTGCATTCTCTATGTTAAAATCTGGGTTCACCTCAGTTCGGTCACTCAGTCGTGTCCGACTCTGCGACACCATGGACTGCAGGACACCAGGTCTCCCTGTCCATCGCCAACTCCTGGAGTTTACTTAAGCTCATGTCCATCGAGTCCATGATGCCATCTAGCCACCTCATCCTCTGTCGTCCCCTTTTCCTCCTGCCTTCAGTTCTTCCCATCAGGTGGCCAATGTATTGGAGTTTCAGCTTCAGCATCAGTCCTTCCAATGAATATTCAGGACTGATCTCCTTGCAGTCCAAGGGACTCTCAAGAGTGTTCTCCAACACTATAGTTCAAAAGCATCAACTCCTCAGCACTCAGCTTTCTTTACAGTCCAACTCTGACATCCTTAAGCAATGTCAAAATCATCCTGGGGTCTAGATAAACAACAGATTTGCTCTCAGTGTCTAAAAGGTAGTTTAATTAAGGTACCTTAATTATCTATACTTTATGTTACTAAGAAAGGAATACCACTTGAAGGTGCTTTAAACATACAAAATGAAAGGCTGCCACCAAGGGCACCTCTCCCATATGTTGGAATTTTTTAGTCTCAGAAGCCTTTCGTATTATGTTCATTCCTTGTGAAAACGTCCTCTGCCCATAAATCAAAGGTTGCATGAACATTCTTGATGCAATAGATGGCTGTGTTACCTGCAAATGTAACCTGCAAAACGCAGAATATCATTTATAGTTCTCTGCAGACACAGGACACATGCTCTCAACCGGGTGGACCCTGGGTCTATGAACTAAGGATTTCCGGTTTTGTTTTCTTGAATGAATATTATGTGGCCTCCTTCCAGACTTGGCAGAAATGCTATTCCCAAAGGGAAATGTAGTCAGGTGTTCTTGAAACAAATGAGAAAATTGCTACAAAATCACTGCTAAGATGGGGCATTAGCATACTGAGCTAATGGGACTTGAATAAACAGCATCTCATGTCTGCTCGTCATTTCCCAGTGCTGTAAGCGCCAAGGGTATTAGCATACAGGTAACAAAGAGAGAAGCAAGAAATGAGACACCACCACTACAGGGCTGCAGGTAGATACTCCCTCCCCCAACCTGGTAAAGATTAAGAAGATAATGAAAACAGGAAGGTTGCCCCTATCCTACTATGAGAAAAATGAGGAAAGAGATGAGGAGGATCACAGGAGGGGAAGAGAAGAGGATCACACTTGCTCCTCTTTGGTAATAAGCCTGGGACTCTCTCTGGTACTGGGTGATGCACATTTGCTCCACCACTCGCTCCATCATCTTGATGTCAGTTTCGGTGAAGTTCTCCCCCTTGGTGGTGGTGGTGACTGTGTGTTGCTTGACTGTGATGTTGACACAGTCATGCACAAAGTTGTTCTGGTTACTATACTGATCCACTGGCCTGTAGTACACTTGGTTGGGGTAACGGTACATGTTTTCACGATAATGTAACGATCCTCATAGTCATTGCCAAAATGTATAAGAGGCCTGCTCATGGCACTTCCCAGCATGTAGCCACCAAGGCCCCCTACCACTGCTCCAGCTGCAGCAGCTCCTGCCACATGCTTCATGTTGGTTTTTGGCTTACTGGGCTTGTTCCACTGACTGTGGGTACCACCTTGACCCCAGCCTCCACCACCATGTGGCTGTCCCCAGCCACCACCATGGGGCTGACCCCAGCCACCTCCATGGGGCTGACCCCAGCCACCTCCATGAGGTTGGCCCCAGCCACCTCCATGGGGCTGACCCCAGCCACCCCCCTCCCTGAGGTGGATAGCGGTTGCCTCCAGGACTGCCCTGTCCTGGGTATCGGCCTGCCCCCGGTGTTCCATCCTCCTCCAGGTTTTGGTCGCTTCTTGCAGAGGCCCACGTCACTCCACATGGCCACAAAGAGAACCAGGATCCAACTGCCTATGTGGCTTTTCACCATGATGACTTATCTGCAAAATAAAGAGGGTGTCAGCATCATATGCCCATGTAAAAATCACTTAAAGTCTGCAGCGTAATGTGGCATCAGCTATAAAAATTCTAGGTCATAAATGTTCTTCACATTCCATACATCTCATCAAAGTAATTATAGGTAAAGTGTTAACACAACTCTTTCTCCTCTAAGGACAAAGTTGGCCTTAAAATAATTCCTGGCTCTGTTTCCTAGTAATTTGATAAATGTAGAATGCCAGCAACATTGCTTATGATAAAAATAACCTCTGATTGGTACACTATATCATAAATTGGAAGAAACTATAAATATCTCATAGGTTTATCAAGCTATGAACTTCTTTAAAGTAGTGATTCTTGCAACTGGGCTTGTTCTTGTGAAGACCCTAGAAGCTCTGCCTATTGGGTTGTTATAAGGGATATTAGTTTTGGAACCTTCTGAAGCCTGGCATGGACCCTATGGAAGTGATTCTAATGTCCAGTTGGGAAGACCCCAAGGTAGGTGCTGAGATCATTAAATAATTTTCTGAATAGCTGGTTCATGTCCTCTTTCCTCATGTGGGAATGTGAGCAGGGAATGAGTCTCTTTTGTTTGCTGCTATCTTCTTAGCGGGTCAGGGCAGAGCCTGGCACAGAGAAGGTACACAATAGATATCTGTTAAATGAAGGAAGTAACATCTTCTGAACATATAAATGCCAACAAGAATTTTCTCAAAGGAATTCTCAATACAATACTTTTGGAAACAGGAAACAGGCAAGATTTTGCAAATGTAGCTATAAAGTAATTTTTCTTTCTATAGACAGACAATGGGGCTATTCAAAATGGGGTAAGAAAGGCTGTGTTCATAATATTTGCAGTCACTCACTCACTCACTGAATGAGTCTTAGTTCAGCATTTAATGGTTCATGAGTGACTTATTTTCTCTTAATTTTTGGTACAAAAAACACATATCTTACATGTAAGGGCAAGCACAGTTTGGGAACAAAGTATCCTGCATGACAACCTATGAACTGTTGTGAATGTACATTCATCAAATTATAGATTAATGAATTGAAGATTCAGATCTTTCAGAATGAACATCTCACTTACCCTGGCTATTAAAGACGCACAGTAGAATGATCATTAAGCACTTTCTACTGTACCCCACATCAAATCACATGTTCCAAAATACCATTTGCCATAAAACCAAAAATGGCATATGTTGTAATGCTGACATTAGTCATCCCCAGCACTGGGACATCTTCAAATAAAAGTGGCACCAAATATTACAAAATTATTTTTCATGACCTTCAGAACTAAAGACTAACTTGGATAATATTCAGAGGAAGGATGACTAAACAATGAATTAACATCCCATTTATGTTTCTACTATCATTACTGAAATGCCTAGGTATAAATAAAAATACATTTGAAAGTTATAAGGCCAGTTAAATTACTCAGAATATGTCTACTAGAATTTCTGGAGTCTGTTTTGGGTAAGGGCCAGAGGAACAGGGTCCTGGGATATGCCAAATGGCCTCATTCTTGCACCCGGTCTTTTGTAGGCCTGCTTCCCTGATCTACTCTCCATTTGCTCATGGGGCTCAGCTCTTGGCTTCCATGCTGCTCACAATTCTGCTCAAACATCTCAGGGAACTGAACATGAGAACTTTCTGGAAGGCTTGGTGTTTGACATGGAAGATGAAAGACTAGAAGAACTGAGGTGGCACCAAGATTTCTGGATTGGACAATTTTGTGGACAGAAGATGGAAGGTGGAGCAAGACCATAGGAAGACAAATGAGGAGTGTCGCATGACAATGCCATTATCAAGCTACACGTGGGACAAGAGGTACCAGTGAGTCTGGTAAGCTTGGTGAGTCTGGAGCTGAGGAACAACCATGGACTGGAGATACAGGCAATAGGACATAAGGCCATGGGCATATGTTGCTGATCACTACTTTAAAATTGAATATTAGAATAAAGTTGGATAATCATAAACTGTATTAAGACAAAATCATTTTAAAATCAGTTGAGAACACAAAAGCAACATTATGAAAATCATAAAAAAATTTTTGAAGTAGAGAATCATTTCTAAGAATAAGAAGAACTCAAAACTTAATGAGACCTTGGAAAATTTTCTGTTTGTGATAAAATAAGGAAGATCTTGTATTATTTAATCCAAAATGTCTCACTGTACAAATTATGCTACAAAGATTAGCAAATTCAAGAAACATATCTGTGATTACAGTAAAATTGCTAGGAATGCACATTAGGTTTCTGAATGCCTGGCTGTGTTATGACACTTCATATAAGATGTTCTCAGCGAATAGTCAGGTTCCTGCCTAATCCTCTAGCACATCAAGATATTAAGCATTTGATAACAGTCAATACCTATCTTTATTTTGGGGGCTCCAAAATCACTGCAGATGGTAACTGCAGCTGTGAAATTAAAAGACACTTACTCCTTGGAAGGAAAGTTAGACCAACCTAGATTTTGAACTATTATATTGGAGAAGACTCTTGAGAGTCCCTTGGACTGAAGGGAGATCCAACCAGTCCATCCTAAAGGAGATCAGTCCTGAACATTCATTGGAAGGACTGATGCTGAAGCTGAAACTCCAATATTTTGGCCACCTGATGCGAAGAACTCACTGGAAAAGACCCTGATGCTAGGAAAGATTGAGGGCAGGAGAAGGGGATGACAGAGGATGAGATGACTGGATGGCATCAGCAACTCAATGGACATGAGTTTGAGTAAGCTCTGGGAGTTGGTGATGGACAGGGAAGCCTGGCATGCTGCAGTCCATACGGGTCGCAAAGAGTGGGGCACAACAGAGCAACTGAACTGAACTGAATACCTATCACTAAGAAAAATACTCTTAGCAGACTAGGAATAGGAGGAAACCTGCTTAACTTAATAAAGATTATATAACAGAAATGGTAAACATAATTACTAGATGATTTTTGAATGCAGTCCCTTTATGATCAGAAACAAAACAAGGACGTCACCTGTCACAAGACTGGAGATCCTTCCAGTGCCATTATTGTTATTTTAGTTGCTAAGTTGTGTCTGACTCTTTTGTGACCCCATGGACTGCAGCTCTCCAGGCTCCTCTGTCCATTAGATTTCCCAGGCAAGAACACTGGAGTAGGTGGCCATTTCCTTCTCCAAGGGATCTTCCTGACCCAGGAATCAAACATGCATCTCCTCATTGATAGGTGGATTCTGTAACACTGAGCCGCTTGGGAAGCCCTCTTCCAATGCCATATGCAAGGACAAAGACTGGTGCAATAACTGTAAGAAGAGCTCCAGCTGTCATTATTTGGAATTAATGTGATCATATACATAGAAAATTCCACACACTTGGCAGAGGTAATAGGAGACTCAACTAGAGTTCAAAAATCAACAGCATTTCTCTATACCAGCAATAATTGACTAGAAAAAATTAATAAATAAGATAGTAATAATTTCAACCCATACTGTAAAGTGGGCTTTCCTGATAGCTGAGTTGGTAAAGAAATCACCTACAATGCAGGAGACCCCAGTTTGATTCCTGGGTCGGGAAGATCCACTGGAGAAGAGATAAGCTACCCACTCCAGTATTCTTGGGCTTCCCTTGTGGCTCACCTAGTAAAGAATCTGCCTGCAACGTGGGAGACCTGGGTTTGATCCCTGGGTTGGGAAGATGCCCTGGAGGAAGGAAAGGCTACCCGCTCCAGTATTCTGTCCTAGAGAATTCCATGGACTGTATAGTCCATGGGGTCACAAAGAGTCAGAAACAACTTTCACTTTCATACTGTAAAGTATCTAGGATTGACTTGACTCAAGAGCAAGTAAGACTAGGGGAAAAGAAACTGAACACTACTGAAGAACAAAGAAGATGATCTGTAAAAATGGAAAGGTCTCGGCTGGAACCACCTAGTATTATAAAGATGTCAATTTCCTACAGATGAACTTATAACATGAATAATAATGACAATCAAAATTCTAGCTGGGGTTTTGAGGAATTCAATAAAGGATGAATAAATGTCCACAAAAAACAAACTCAACCTTAAAAAGGAAATGAGGTGAGAATCTACTGTTATCAAACATTAAATCCTAGTATAAAGTCATAGTAATAAATATGGTAACAACCTAGAAACGAACATATAGATCAAAGGAAGCAGAATAACAAGTTCAGAGATAAAGCCACATACATTGACTTTAGTACAAACTGGATAAATGATAAATTGACAAAACAAATCAATGAGAAAGGAAAGTTTATTTAGCAAAGACTTCTGGGAAACTGAAGGAAAATAAAAATCGGACCTTAATGCTACATGAAAAAGCAGGCTCTAAATGGATTAGAGACCTAACTGTGAAAGTTAGAAGTTTTATGAATTAAAAAACTGTGTGGGGATTCCTAGAGAGGTTTTGCAAGACTGATGGCCCAAGACTCATTGCCTCTCCCTCTCTATTCTGCCTTTTACTTTATTTCCTCACTTTCCCTCATTTCTGTTCTATAAAGAACCTGGCATCCAGAACCCAAGAAGATGGTTATTTTGAGACGTTAGTCTGCCATCTTCTCGGTCAGCCAGCTTACTGAATAAAGTCACATTCTTTCCTTCAACATCTCATCTCTGATTCACTGGCCTGTTGTTCACTCAGTGGAGCAAGTCTGGATTTGTAACAAATTTGACTTGCTGCTTGTGTTTAGCCAGCTCCGTTAGGGAATGTTAGGCCAAGGCTCTAGCAGCTGCTGGGACCATTTGTGCTGAGGATCTCTCCTTCAAGATTCCCTGAAGTGGCATCAGTGGCCCCAGGGCCTGGCAGTTGAAGCAAAGAAACAACAAATTTCTACAAGTCGACAGACCCAATTTCATAGCATTAGTTTTCTTCATTCGATAGCTGGCTCATTTGTTTGTGGTTTTGTGTGCCCTTTTCTATTACGAGTTGACAAACTTGATTTTGTAGGGTAAGTTGCTCTAGTGTGCACACTGAAAACATATTCCCCTCTAAATTTGGGCTTTTCCTTTACAGGACAAGCCAATTTGGTTGGGGTACCCTGTTGGAGATGGGAATTGTTGTTGGGCTCTACCTGAGCTGGAACCAGTTTATTGGGGAACTAGTTCTTGTTGAGGTAAGCCTGCTCTAGTTGTGTGCTTGTTTTGTGCTATGTCATTTCAGTTGTGTCCTACTCTTTGTGACCTCATGAACTGTATAGCCTGTCAGTCTCCTCTGACCATGGGATTCTCCAGGCAAGAATAATAGAGCATGCTGGAGTATATCCAAGGGCATGGTAATATTCTTGCCTGGTGAATCCCATGGACAGAGGAGCCTGGTGGGACACAGTCCAAAGAGTTGCAAAGAGTCACACAACTGAAAGACACAACTGAAGCGGCTTAGCACACATGCCTCTAGGGGGAGGGCACAAAACAAGCACACAGTTGGGATTAGTTCATTTGTTTTGTAGGGTAAATTTATTTACCTGAGCTGGAAACTGGTTCATCTATGTATTGGTACTGGAATTTGTGTCATTTATGTTGGAATTTGCCTATTTTTGTGTGTGTTTTGATGCTATGAAACTTATAAAGATGAGAAATATTTCATCTATCCTGAAGAAAAGTTTGGGACAACCATATTAGATATGTTAAGATCAGAAGAGCAATGGGCCTGAATGGCTCACAATTACACACTCTTGCAATTAGAAGTGTTTTGCAAAGGAGAGGAACACTCTGATAATAAATGAAGAGGCTTGGGGACTCCCTTGGACTTCAGGCATCTGATTCTAATTTCCCTACAGGAGCCCTGGGTAACTTTGACAGTGGAGAGCTTCAGCTTCAGCTTGGGGAGCACCCCTGTGAAGGAAAACTCCATTTATAAAGCATTTTGGACAAAGGTCACAGATCTAATGAAACTGGGAAGTCATGTTAATGTGACTCTCTAGCTGGCTAGGTTTTGTTTTATTCTGGATACTTTGGTAACACACAGACATCTGATACTAATTGCTTGAGCTAAAAGAAGTACTTCCTTTAAGGTCTCCACCCTCCTCATATTCGCTATTCCTTTCTCCTCAAACCCTCTGCAAACAGACTAATAGCTATGGAACTAGGGTTATTCTCTGGGGTGTTCTGAAGGCCTAATAGCCTACTGTGCCCCAGTAGCTGCCTCCCAAGCAGGTCAGGGCTCTCCTTTCCTCCTTCTCCCTTAGGCTGAGTACCAGGCCAATGAATATTGTGAGGGCATGGGTCAGGCACTTAAAAGCCATTAAGGTGCCTGTCACTTGAAGTCTCTTGTGACAGGATAAATGGGTAACAGAATGGACCAGACTATTACAGCATCTGACTCTGAAGGAGGAAACAAACAGAACAGGCTCCATCTTGAAAGCAGGACTCCATGTTGGGCCGGACTGTGGACTTTGAGCTATATGCCCAGTATCTATGGAAATGACATACAAACTGGAAAACCAGACCCCCCAGATGAAAGAGCCCGAGGGCTCATACCTAGACTCTCAGTAGCCTAAAAGAATACCCTAATTATCTGTGTAACTGAAGAGAATTATAAATTCTATTATGCTTATTGGAGTATGACCACTGTTAACTACCTAGGCTTATGGCATATGAATCACAGCTTAACTTTGATTGTATCTTTCTTTTGTTCAGACTAGTTTCAGGGAATTTGGGGAGCTGGGTTTGAGCACGTACACTTAGGATATATAAGGTTTTCACAAAAACTGGTCGGGGTCCTTGGCTAAAAGGAGACTCTGCCTTGGGCCTGCCGGTGTAATAAACTGCACTCCACTATCTGCATTGTCCTTCTTAGTGAGTTTATTTCCCGGAACTTGCAATTCCAGCAAGACAACTTCCGTGCACTGTGAAGCACACATTGGTTCAAGCAAAATAGTGGCCACAATCTTCCTGGTAGGACTATGAGGCGGATTCCTCAGCCTGTCTTTCTTATCTTCACCTCTTCCTTCCCCCCACCCCCATCTGGACTGATTTACAGGAGCCTAAATTGTTGCCTCTGTGTCTTCCCAAGAGCTAAGCTAAATGAAGAAAGGTAAAACTTTCCAACATAGGTAAATGGGTATGTCAATCCTTCACTATCACTCAAAAACAAAAACAAAATTGTGTTTTACAAATGTAGTCTTTACAGCCCCAGAAGTGTGGTTCAAAAAATAATCCAAATCCCATCAAAACTTTACTACTCCCCAGACCTTCCCTGGTTACCTTAAGAGGCCTGAAAGTATTAAACAAAGGGGTAACAAAGTCATTTCAGGAAAAACTTGCCTGTATCTCTGAGATGCAAATGTCTTTGGGACGCAAATGTCTTCTCAGGAACCCTTATTATGCTGTCTTTTTAAAATGCAAATTTTAGAGAAGGTAAAGCAATTTAGAAGTTGAGTTGGCATGAATAATAAATCTTAAATTATATGATAAATGATACCGATATTCTAGAGATTATATGGAGTCCCTAAAAATGTGATATGTCCTGGTAGAATATTATCAGTCATAATTCTAGTTCTATTACCTGAAACTGTTGTATGTCACAGCAGTAACCAGGTTCAGATTTAAAGTGCCTTCATAACTCTTTTGTCATTATACAGTTATGGTTTCACTCTGTTGCCTCTGTAAAAATGCCTCCTCTTTAAGAAGATTTATAAAAGGACTTTCTGATAAATCCAAGTTTCTGACTTTTAGACTATAATGCTAAACTAGTAATGAAGAATTCTAATGGGAAACCTGATGGCTTCATAAAGCTGTTAACAAAAAGGATTAGTTACATAGGACTGAGTGAACTGATAAATTGTTATAATTTTTATGGTTTCTATCTAAAAATAACTGGCTTAAATCTGTGTTTTCCAGGTGTAAGGAAAACTTCCTTAACCTCTGACTTACAGTAACTTGGTAAATTATATCCTTTGTAAGCAAAAGTAAAACTTAAATCTTTTTCTGTCTGGTTGATCCTACCAGTAGCTTATGCTTGTCTCAAAGATTAAGCTATGGCATGGCCGGTACAATGAAACTGAAGATAGCTCATTAAATCAGTTATGGCTGCTTTGGTCACTAGATTATTGCAAATGGACTACAACTAGTTATACTAATCATTGCTTTAATTTATTCTTCGTTTTTAAATTGTGCTTTGTATCTCCCTGTTGCACTATGTCATTATCAGTGTACTAGCTGCATTACTTATATCCTGACTAATTTACAAGATAGTTGTCTCTTGCAGTAACCAATGTATAATCAGGCCTCCAACAAAACTTCTACAGCTAAACATCTTGAGAAAATAGATCACATTTATAACATAAAATAATTATAATAGTGTGATCCTAGGTATGGGAAGGAGCAACAATGCAAAGTGTCTCCTGGATGACAATTAGACAGAATCCAGAGAATCTTTAATTATTCATGGGGGTCTAACCCAAAATTAAGCACCTGGAGTGGTACATCAAGAAGTTTTGCCTGATCTGGGATGAACCTCAGAGCACCATGAAGCAAAGTTTGACCATGAAATGTTTCCCAAATATTAGTCAAATTCCTGACCAAGAAGAGAAGACCTGAGAAATGGAATCAACAATTGAAGCCCTCTGATATGAGCTGGTGAACCCCAAGTCAACTCAGGAAGGAGAAAACTCAGGAAGGAGAATACCTGCCATCTAGCAGTCATCAGATTGCACCACTCCCTACGGTGAACCTGGAGGAAACTCTTGAGAATACAGGATCACAGGCCCCAGACAGCTGAATTACATATCAAGGAAATAATCTTAATGAGCCCTGACTCTTGCATCTTCCCATACACAGAAAAGTGCAAAATTTCTTAACTTGAGAAACCCTCCTGAGTCTGAAGTCCAATACTTCTAAGTTGACAAGTATAAAGTAGACACTTTCCAAGGAGGAACAAAAAGAAAACAAATCTCAATATTTGGAACACTGGCACCAAAGGCAGACACTCCCAGAAAGATTCATCTGACAAACAGAAAGATCACTGTCCCCTTTTCCTACAAGATTATCAAATGGACCGTGACAGTGGGGAACTGTTGCAGAGAAGAACCAATTCTGACTCCATGCTGGAACTGTTTCTTTGACTTGCTTTTTGTTGCAGTTGTTCTTATAATCATATATAATGGCCTGCCTCAGAAAACCCAGTCCCTCTGCCTAACTGTTGGACTGAAGTGCCTTTGTTCAGCTCACAGGGAGATAATCTGACACTGTGCACCTGTGAATGGTTGCAGGAAAGAAGAGATTAATACATCCTTTCCACAGGTTGGCCATTTCTGGAGATGTCTTACAAGACATGAGTCTTTCTTACTTTACTTCCACACCGCTTCTCCCTTTCTATTCTGTCTTTATCTCCTCATCTTCCTGCCATCTCTGTTGTATAAAAGAACCTGGCATCTAGACACTGATATTTGTTTTGAGATATTAGTCTGCCATTTTCTCAGGCAGCCAGCTTTCCAAGTAGTCATATTCCTTGCCTCATAAAAAAAAAAAAATCTGTGTGGGAGGGATTACCTTTCTATCCAAGTATAAAAACTGACATTGAATCAATCATTAAATAAATATTTATGGAACAGCTATTATGTACCAGTTTTTAAATAGAAAGCTTGACCATATATCATAAAAGAAATGGAGAAAAAAGTTATTGTACAATAACTATTGATTACTTGAACAAATATTTATTACATGTCTTCTAATATTACTGCTCTGTGGCTGAGGACACAGTGTTAAGATATTTAGTTTGTGGGTCTGAGGACTACAGGGAGATAAGCATCTGGAGCCTGAAAGGGTGTGAAGCCATTAAAGTGGCTTAGGAGAATCACATCACAGACTTTTTTTCTTTTTTTAAAGTTCACCCTTACTGTTGTGTAAAGAGAAAATTTTGAGGGATAAGAAAGGAAATGGTGAGACCATTTAGAAAATGATTAAAGGAAGATGGTGGTGTAATCTGGGACTGTGACAAAGCAGCAAGGAGCTGTGAAAAATGGGATGTATTTTGTAGAAAAAAACAATTAAGCTGATAGAGTGACTATGAAAAATGGGATATATTTTGTAGAAAAAAAACAATTAAGCTGATAGAATGGATGAGAGAGTGAGAGTTGACCAGGTTTGTGGCTTTTGGAACTAGGTAGATGGTGGTGATGCTACCTAATGAAAATAAGAAAACTGATGGAGGGCCAGGCTTGTGAGAAAAAAATAAAGTTATAGTTTGGATATATTAACTTTGCTACATCTATGAGCCATTCAAGTGAGAGTATCAATTTAGGCAATTGTAAGAATTTGGAACTCTTACTCAGTAGACATAAACATTTGGACAGTTTACCTGAGATTAGGATCCACAGAGAGTCAAGGACTCACACTCTTAGCTGCCCAACCTTCAGCAATATGGGTGCCAAAATCCAAAAGAAAATACCACCAAGATGATTTTGATATTTTAGTGAAAAGAATACACTGTGACCAATAAGGATTATTTTAGGAATACAAGAATGGCTCAAAATCATGAAATCAATTAACCTATTAGTAAGTTAAGGAGAAAAAAAGATTCTCTGATGTTGCAAAGTTTTCAATTAAAATCAAAGTTCTCACTTAAATTCAGGAATCAGTGCTTTCCTGACTTTTTAAGTTTAAGATGTGGAAAAAATTTCTATAGAACTAGAAGTAATACACAGCCCACACCCTATCTTAATAGAAAGAGGAAAAGCAGTCTCATGAATGAGATTAACAAGACAAAAATATAAGTGATTGCTGCTATTTTAGACCACTATGGAGGAAGCCAGGTATGATTTTCTATCTGGAAAATACAGGACAATCATCCAAAATGCCTTCAAATAAATGAATGAGCTTATTTATTAGGGTGGCAGTTTTTGAAGTCAACACAGAGAAAAGAGTGAATACTCAAATTAGTTGTAATTACTTAGAAGATTTAGTGTGGAAAAAAAAATTCCACTCATTAATGGCAACAAAAAATTCAAACTAAGACTTAACCTAATAGTAAATAGTAGAACTTAGATGAAAAAAGCTGGAAGACTGGGGAAAAAGGAAAGACAGGCAAGGTTTATGGTTGGGAAAATCAAGATTGAAGATTTTGAAAGATACGAATTCAACTCCAGTTAATCATTAAGTCAATACAATTTCAGTCCTAATTCAAAGAGGATTTTAAAGAATATAATGATACCTAAAATTAATCAGACTGAAGAAATTACTGAACAAGAAGAAAATCTAGGGTTCGTTTGGCCTGCTAATTTGGAAAACTATAATAAATATGATCATGTGGCATTAGTGAATAAGCACAATGGCAGAGCGATGGAAGGAGAGAGAAGGAACAACAACAAAAAAATCCATATATTGTTCCATTCATCTTATTTTCTTTTATACATGGGGATTGAGAATCAGGGCTGGTAGGAACTTATGTTCAGTGGTCATGTGCCAGGGGACAAATTTTTGATACTCAAAATATGTTATACCCTTGAGACTTATTTAAATTGGAAACTGGCACCAAACAGTCCCTCTACCCATCCTTGCCCTGGGGAAATTTCCAATTTTTCATAAGCTAAGTGGACCTCATTTGTCATATTTTCATCTTTTGAGGTCACTGCCCCTTAAAACGGAGAAGGCAGTAGCACCCTACTCCAGTACTCTTGCCTGGAAAATCCCATGGACAGAGGAGCCTGGTGGGCTGCAGTCCATGGGGTCCCTAAGAGTCAGACACGACTGAGCCACTTCACTTTCACTTTTCACTTTCCTGCATTAGAGAAGGAAATGGCAACCCACTCCAGTATTCTTGCCTAGAGAATCCCAGGGATGGAGTCTGGTGGGCTGCCCTCTGGGGTTGCGCAGAGTCAGACATGACTGAAGCGACTTAGCAGCAGCAGCAGCAGCGTCCCCTTAAAAGAGTCTAATGCAAGCTATACAAAAATTTACAAACCATTTTGAGGTGGAGGTTTTTCCACTGACACTGGGCCTAGCCTTGGACTGAATAGGGCAAACGGTCCCCCGTCTGGTCCATCCTCAGAGTGATGTGAAGAGCTTTAAGAAAAGCAACACAGCTAGAGTCTACATCAGGCCAACAGCCTGGGAGTATCTAGTGATGGGATTTAGAAATCTATAATAAGGCTTCCCAGGGAACTGCACTCCTAGCCAATCTTCTGAGCTTGGTCAGGAAGAAAACATTTAACATAATGTTTTGCATAAAAGAGAATACCTCCCTTGACGCGATCACACAATGTTAGAACAGCAATAAGCAGAACATGGTTAGGAGAAAAAGGATGAACAAACTGAGAAAAATTCCCCCAACTGTAAGAACTGCTAAACATGCTATTCACTCAAAGATTATTTTGCTGTAGCCATCACAGCTTTAGACACAGGTTTTGAATGTTTCATATGCAGCAGTTCACAGTTGATAAACTAGTTGCCTTGGAAAAGGAAATAAGATCTAAAAAGGGAGAATGGAATAGGTAAGTTAAAAGTACAGCTTAGAAAAACTGTTACCTCATAAAACCTTTTGTCTCTTGTTACCTTCAGTGTTGATTTGGTACAGGAATGTTAGGTTATTGCTTTTACTATACTATTTTTTAAATGGCTGCTTCTTACATAACTCAGAATGATTCTAGAGAAAGCTATGTCCCTTTCCCTGCAAAATCAAGATGATTTTACAAGAAAGAGTGCAATAATAGGTGTGGGTTACATATACAGATCCCAGTGGCCTCCAGAGCAAGGATTTGTGATCCCAGTCCCTTATCTTCTGCAAAACACTTGGGCACTTTCAACCATCACAAGAACAGAGAGATTTCACAAGGTACCTACATCTGCTGTGATTCAGCTCAAGTTGGATTTGTGTCTCTGGGAAGACAGATGCTTCGGCTTGGCTGAAACTGTTCAGTTTTCAAATATATTCAGAAGTCCTTAAAAAAAAAAGAAAACTATAACTGATAAATAAATCTAAGAACTGATTATTTAACAGAGTAACAGTATATGTTATTAAACCACTAATGAATCTATTCAAGGAAAAAATATGATAGTATTTTTTTAAAAAGAGATGACTAAAAAAAGCAGCACACACGACACCGAACACTCCTCCCATACACAGAAAACTGGGGGTCCATTTTTTATTCAGATTTTCCACATATGCATCCATGTCTGAGTAATCTTCCTTTGACCTGTCAGTTTTCTCCTATATATCACAGAGAGGCTCTAAAATTATGACTCATGATGGTTACACAATATTCCTTTCAGTTAAAGTGCTATGATTTTCTTAGATGCTGCCCTGCTATTTTATTAATACATTCAGATTGTCTCTGGACTGGATCTAATTTTAGATCACTCTGAGTTCTGTGGGTGAATGCAGCTTTTCTTCTTCTTTCCTTGTTTCTTCCACTGCAGGTAAGTTCCCAGGAGTGGGGTTTCAGGGTCATGGCTTAAAGGATCACCAGACCGTTTTTCACAAATTTCATACAGATTCACAGTGTCCCCCAGTGCAGTGTGACTAGGAAAAGAATAAACGTATACATGCTAAAGGTCAGTTTTACAGTTAATCTTGGCAAACTCCTGAAGTAGGTATAATTTCCTCTATTTTATGAATGGAAAAAAGGAGGATGAGGAAATTAGGTCCCAAATTGTAAAATTAGTTGCAGAGCCATATTTCTAACTCCAAAGCCTTGCCACCTCACATAGCTGAATACACAAATTTCTAGGTAACCTTCCAGTAGTGGTTGATGTTACTGTTGTTCTTCCTAGTAGTTGTAAAATGATAATCCAGACTTGCTTTGATTTGTATTTTATTTAATAAGTGATTCTTCATTTCACTATTTATCTTTTTATAATCTTGATATTTTTCTTTCACAAGTATGAAAAATTTGCATCAGATACAAATCATATACAAATCACATCTTAACTCTACTTTCTTTCCTTTTCTGGTTCTTTTTCATCGTTAGAGCGCCTCAGTGTCTCCGTAGGAAAACTGTTCCTTTTCACAGGTTAATTTTCAAATCTGAAAGAGCTGTTCATTTTTCAGAGGTCTGACATTTTTATTCAATTTTCTGTTCCTATTTTTCTCTGCCAACTTGTGAAAATTTTTAATCCTATTCTATGCGGAATCTTTTGCAAGGAAAGGTAACACTTCAAAGGTTCAGCATTCGGGAAATTGCTTAATAAATCGTGATTGCTCTTAAGTACAAGAAAATAACCAGGCCATGAGATGAGGATAACCACGATCAGGGAGGTGAAATTGCTTTGTTGTTAAGAATCTGGAGACGAGGAAACTGAAAAACAAGATGGTGAGGGTGGTGGGCTTATGATTTTAAAAAATCTATTTGCTACATATGGTACCAAAAGAAAAGGGGGGTAACCGAAAAGAACAGCAAAAAACGGACTTCTCGTTTAATAATCAAACGTGTGAGAAAACAACCACCACAACAACAAACAAACGTGAAGGTGCCACCCTTACTGGCAGATGAGGGTGGTTCTCCAAGAGGCGCCTGATCCCTTCCCCTCAGTCTCCTTCCGGAGGATCAGTCGAGACAGCGAAAATTTCGCTTTGCTTTTGGGTCCACCGCATCAGAGCTCCCAGGAAACACTGCTCCCGGTACCTGCATTTCTCTGGCCTGGAGAGAGGGCCAGGTCGCCCATAACTCCCCGCGCCGAGGCTGAGGCCCAGGCCACGCACGCCCGCCCGAGCCGATCCCCAGGGGGCTGCCAGAGACCCCCCGCTGCGGCTACCCGGGTACCTCCCAGCCGCGTGGTGGCAGGCAGGGCCGCCTCTCGGCAGGAGTTCGGCAGCGGCCGGGGGGGCCCACGGACGCTCCGGCACTCCTCACCGCCGAGGTCGGGCCCCGTTGGGCGCCCGCTTCCTCCCCACCTCCCGCCCCCAGTTCCGCGTCTCCTCTGGGCTTCGGGAGGGCCCAGATCCCGGGGCCTCTCCCTCGTCCTTCTGATCTCCCCCAGCGGTTCCTCGGACCTGCGGCCCCTCTACCGCTGCGATTCGCCCATCGCACTCCCGCAGTGGACGAGCGTGGGAGGGGGCTAGATTCCTACACACCATCCACATACCTCGGGAGGGGGACCAGCCAGCCGCGGCCCCCGCCCGCATTCCGAGTAAATGGAGCTCTCCTGACCAGGAGGGCAAAACCGAGCGGCGGCTGGCAAAAACCAACGAGCACGCTAAACAGGCCCGACGTTCCCCGCGCCCGCCGGGAAGCCCCCAGTCAAGGTCTGCCTCCCCACCCAGTCTGATCCGGCTGGGTGCCCTGGGGGCCTCGGCCGCAAGGCCCGGGGTTGGGCGGCCTCCGCTGGGAGTTTAAAGGACTACGTGGCTATTTACCTGCCTCTGCGAGAGAGAAGACGCTCTCAGCTCTGCGGCTGTCAGCGACTGGCAACTAGGGCGGGTGAGTCGCCGGGCAGAGGAGGAGGTGCAGGGGCGGGGAGGCGACTGCGCGCGCACGCTCAGGCGCACCCGCTGCCGGCGCCCGGGGTTTACCGGCAGACCCAGGAATCTAAGTCCCTGGGAAAAACGAGTTGAGACTAGCTTAAACGCTAGCATCAACTAATACCGCTCATCACTTCCTGAAATTGCTTGTTGACGATAACAATCATCTTTAAAGGGAAAATCGGCCAAAGCCCCAGCTTCTCGTTACGTAATGGAGAAAATGAAAGGTTAGGGAATGAGAAAGCAATTTCTGGAACTTTGGTAACCAGAAATTTCTAAAAAGGACAAAAATTCTACTACCCTGGATTGAGCCCAATGTTTGTGAATTTTCAGATTAAAATTTGAGGCCTAGAAAGGATATTAGCCATCACCTACCGTCATTTACTCAGTTCCTGCTCATTATCTACAAACTAAATGATTTAGATTATGATATTCATAAGTGAGGGAAATGCACTCCATCTAACGGGTCCATTCTGCACATTACCTGAGATTTCTTGTATAAAATATGGTGTGTTCTTGATCATTATTACTGCCAAAATTTTATGTAGGGGTTTGTCTCGTGTGAAGGCATGTGTTAGGGTTAGAGGGATCGTATACATTATTACCCAAATTTGGGCACTTTTGAGAGTGCCAGTATTAATTATGCCAGGGCAATGGGGAAAATGAGATATCTAGTTCCCTTGTTATGGGCAAGAGGCTCCACTAAGCTTGCAAGGAAAGAGGTTTAAAAATATTGAGGCACCCATTAGGTTAAATATCTCAGGGTGGATCTCTCAAATAGGATGGGGACAAGTGAGGGAGGGGAGAGGCCAGAAGAATTGTGTATAATGAGGTGATGTATATATGAATGTGGATGGGGGCCTGAAAGTTCTGCTGGGAAGGAGAAATGAGAGGTCTATAAAACATGACGATGGGATGAAGATGATTCAGTAGCAGAAATGGATTGTGGCCAGTTAGAAATGAGTATTAGGCAGCAATGCCAGGGCTGTTTTCTATCCAGTCAGTCTTACATAATGATTAAGTTGACACTACTTTTAGATCCTTAGTTCTTTCCTCAGAGATTGTTTATTGTAAGGTGCACTGGGGGCAGTGAAGCATCTCTTTGAGTCTTGAGCTGGGTGGAACTGGGAGTGAGTGAACAGATCAGGCTGGGCAAGGGATTAACTTTCCCCTGCCATGAGGGGCAATGTACAGCTCGTTTAGAAGATGCCAAAACTCAGCCTTTTTTCCTCAAAAGAATCCAATGTCAACTGGCTGAATGCTTTCCTTCCCTCCCCCAACCAAGAAAATGCTCAAAAGGCAATATAGTTCGTGAGGGTTTGAGGGAACCAAATGACATTGCCTTTGGTCCTATTCTGGATATTGTTGCCATGTAGCAACTACTCCAAAACTTAATGGTTTAAAGAAACCACCATTTTATTATGCCCATGAATTGTGTAGGCCAAAGAGTTGGGCAGGCACAATGGGGACTTGACTCTGCCCCATGATGTCTGAGGCTGCTGTTGGGAAGACTCAGTGTCTGAGGTTGACATGATAGCTAGGAATTAGAATCAGTTCAGTCACTTGCATGGCTGGCACCTGGCCTGGGAGGACTTGAGAATCAGGTGTACTGATGGAAGTGCCTTCACATGACTTCCCTATGTGGCCTGGCTTCCTCCCAGCATAACAGTCTCAAGTTTGATGAGCTTCTTACCTGGCTTAAGAAGTCCCAAGAGGACCCAAGTGTGAGACTGTCAGTAAACAACATAGAAGCTACATTGCCGCTTCTCACATAGTCTCAAAAGTCACGTAACATCACTTTCACTATATGCTATTGACCAAAGTAGCCACATGCCCATTCAGATTCAAGGGCAGGGATCATGGACTCCGTCTCTCAATGGGAAGAATATCAAAGAATTTGTGGCCATTTTTGAAAACTGCCATTATGGGGTTGTAGATTCTTAGGGGCTTTCATTGGCCTCATGAACAGGATCACGTTGGTCAGCCCACAGGAGAAAGCTTCTGCAAATGGCCCTACATCATTCCTTATCTCAGTCTCTACCATGACCACAACTACTATATCCCATTATATATAAGGAAGGCCACTTTCTGAACTGAATGACAAGCATGTTTGAGGATTTATTCTCTGGGGCCTGGCTGTGCTGAGGTTATGGCACCATGAAGATATTCTTTGAAAGTCTCCCTTCCCATCTCCCATGTCCTGGCTTAACTGAAGTTACCTGTCCACATCACATAGATCCTCCTCAGCAAACGTGGAGAAGCTAAAGAAGTCAAACTCTATGTTTCTCTTATTTTCAAAAGAAGAAATATTTTGTTCATCAAATAATTTATAGAGAACCTAGTGTGAATTAGATAGTTATAGTTTCTGACATTAGACAACAAAGGGAATACAGGAAGCCCCATAGAAAGCGACCAGGTCATGCAGGCCCTAACAGCCAATGATGAGGTCTTTAGATTTTAATTAAATGGGATAGGAAGCCCTTGAAGGTTTAAGCAGGGTGGTGACATGACCTGATTTCAAAGACCATTCTGATTGTTGTGTGGGGCCTGAGGGGCAATGGTGGGGCTTGGTGGTAGAGGAGGTATTCTGAAATGGTGAAAAATGGAGGAAGACCAAGTTTTACAGGCAACAAGTTTTAGATAAGTTTCTTCCATTTGGGGTATGTTGAATTTTAATGTAACCTCCAGATTGAGAGGGTTGGTGCTGAGGATGTGCATTTAGAAATTGTCAGTAAGAATCTGCCTACATTACAGGGGACCTGGGTTTGATTCCTTGGTCAGGAAGATCCCCTGAAAAGGAAATGGCAACCAGTATTCTTGCCTGGGAAATCCCATGGACAGAGGAGCCTGGGGTTGCAAAGAGTTGGACATGACTGAGGTGACTAAACCACCACCAGTATTTAGATGATTTTCAAAGTTGTGGACTTGGATAATAACATCAAGGGAGAAAGTGTAGCCAGAGGAAAGAAGAGGAATCAGGACTGAATGGTAAGAAACAGAGTTTTAGATCATGGTTCTTAGCTTTCAGTGTGCATCACCTGGGGTCTGGATAAAACACAGATTCCTGGGCCCACCGTCAGTTCAATTCAGTTCAGTCGCTCAGTCGTGTCTGACTCTGCGACCCCATGGACTGCAGCACACCAGGCCTCCCTGTCCATCACCAACTCCCAGAGTTTACGCATTGAGTTGGTGATGCCATCCAACCATCTCATCCTCAGTCGTCCCCTTCTCCTCCTGCCTTCAATCTTTCCCGGCATCAGGGTCTTTTCCAGTGAGTCAGCTCTTTGTATCAGGTGGCCAAAGTATTGGAGTTTCAGCTTCAGCATCAGTGCTTCCAATGAACAGCCAGGACTGATCTCCTTTAGGATGGACTGGTTGGGCCCACCTTAGAGATTCTGATTTAGTAATTCTGAGATGAAGTCCAAGAATCTGCCTTTCTCCTGGGTTCCTAGATGCTGCTGATCTGCTGAGCCACACTTTGAATTAGAGAAAGAGAAGATAGCAAGAGAGATTGAAAAGTGACAGCCGGTGAAGTAGGAGGATATCAAGAGCGTGAGAGAGGAGATGCCTTTCAAGAAGGCAGGGGTCAGCTTAGAGAGACCAAATAGACTGGAGGTGGGAAAGAACTCACTGGATTTGGTGACCTGGAGGTGGCTGGGGCCTTGATGGGATTAGTTTCAAGAGAGCGATTAAGAACAGAGTAAACTGATGAAGAAATGGAAGGTGAGGGAGTAGAGGCAGTTCTGAGAAGTTTTGTCCTGGGAGGAGCAGAAAAATAGGCATTAGCTGGAGGAGAGTATGGGTGTAATGGAAAGTATTTTAAACTTTCTCTAATAATGAGGGTCCTCTTTAGGAAGGGCCCATTCATTGGGGGTATTCATGTCCTCAAAGACCTCCTTCCTCCCTCTTTCTCCCCTCTGACTTTCTCAGTTCAGCAATTTAAGGTGTTGCATCAGAAATTACATTTTTTCCAAGGATGAATGATTGTGAATTTAAAGAGAAACCATCATGCTGCAGACGTATTACAGACGGCTATATGTCTCCACTCTTTAAACACATAAAATGATTCCTTAGTGGCTAGACTCCAGGGTCTGGGGTTCAGATTGTATGAAAAAGCCCAGACCATGTTTCTGACAACCTCTCTCCCTGAATCTCCCTGGGCTTCAGTCCTGCTAGGCCAGTTGCCCCTTCTTTAATTGCCTTGAATGAGGTTCTGCTCAAGAAGTTTCCTCAGCCCCAAATTCCTTCACACCCCTCTCTTCCGTGAAGCTGTCCATATTTCCCCAACAAAACTCAACCGTCTTCCTCCTGCTCCAGCAGCAACTGGCTTGTATCATCCAGTGCCATTTTAAGCTGCTCTGTCCATATTTAACTAGGTTATAAATTGCTTGGGAGTAGAGCCTCAGGCACCCCCACTCCAGTACTCTTGCCTGGAAAATCCCATGGATGGAGGAGCCTGGTAGGCTGCAGCCCATGGGGTCTCTAAGAGTCGGACACGACTGAGTGACTTCATTTTCACTTTTCACTTTCGTGCATTGGAGAAGGAAGTGGCAAGCCACTCCAGTGTTCTTGCCTGGAGAATCCCAGGGATGGGGGAGCCTGATGCTCTGCTGTCTATGGGGTCACACAGAGTCGGACATGACTGAAGTGACTTAGCAACAATAGCAGTAGAGACTCAGGACCTTGCAAATGAGTCTACCAGAAAAATCAGTTAAATAATGTCCTGAGTGTGGTTACCTATCCCATGTTCTCATCTTGTTGTGCCTATTTTCCCCTTGGTTCCCACAGAATTTTTCCTTTTCTCCTTCTGTCTAGCCATGTGTGAAGTTCCCAGCTTTGCAAAAGAGTGTTTAGTGTCACCCCGAACCTTTGCCACACTTGGGTTCTTCACTTAATTTCTTCCTGGTCCCAGATTTTTGAAACAAACGGTCTGATTTTTGTCATCATTTCTTTGTTTCTCAACCCAGGTTTGGCTTCTGATTTGCTCTGTTCTGGACTCAGGAGACTTTGTGTTTCCACTGGCAGTTCCTGCACTATTGGTAATCTTTCTTATCACTGGTTAAAATGATTCTAACACTCAGACCCAATGTGTGTGTGTGTGTGTGTGTGTGTGTGTGTGTGTGTTTGTAGGAGTGGTAGTGGTTTCCCTGCCACCAGCAATTTTCCAGCATTACTGCATGTCCTACAATTTAACTCAATTCTGACACTATCCACCCAGAGATAGTATCAGATCCTACAGGTTAAGGGTTTAGTCTCATAAGATAGCCTCTCTTCCTGACTCAGATGCCAGTTGTAAGTCCAGGCTGTCATCTGTGCTTCTGACTGATCTGCTATAGACTGGAGGTTCCAATAACTCCTTCCTTTCCTGTGATTAACTTGCTAGAGTGGCTCATCAGTTCAGTTCAGTTCAGTTGCTCAGTCATGTCCAACTCTTTGTGACCCCATGAACCGCAGTATGCCAGGCCTTCCTGTCCATTACCAATTCCCGGAGTCCACCCAAACCCATGTCCATTGAGTCGGTGATGCCATCCAACCATCTCATCCTCTGTCGTCCCCTTCTCCTCCTACCCTCAATTTTTCCCAGCTTCAGGGTTTTTCAAATGAGTCAGCTCTTCGCATCAGGTGGCCAAAGTAGTGGAGTTTCAGCTTCAACATCAGTCCTTCCAATGAACAGCCAGGACTGATCTCCTTTAGGATGGGCTGGGTGGATCTCCTTGAAGTCCAAGGGACTCTCAAGAGTCTTCTCCAACACCACAGTTCAAAAGCATCAATTCTTTGGTACTCAGCTTTCTTTATAGTCCAACTCTCACATCCATACATGACCACTGGAAAAACCATAGCCTTGACTAGACGGACCTTTGTTGACAAAGTAATGTCTCTGCTTTTTCATATGCCATCTATAGAACTCACAAAAACACATTTCTGTTGAATTCCAAGAAACCTGTAGTTGGAATTTTTATTGGAATGGCATTGTATTTAGAAATAAATATGTGCAAGATTGACATCTTTATGTATTATGGACTGAATGTTTGTGTCCCTCCCAAATTTACACATTGAACCCTTATCCCCAGTATGAAGATGGGACCTTTGGGAATGATTAGATCGTGAGGGTAGAACCCTCAAGGATGGCCTTAGTGTTGATTTCAGATGCAAGCAGCAGTAAGCAACCCCTTGCAGCAAGCAGCAGAGAGCAGTAGCAGGGAGCAAGATCTTAGTTCCCAGATCAGGAGTCCTAACCATTAGACCACAGAGGCCAATTGGCTAGAGCCTGAATCCATAGTCCATGCCTGTCTTGTCAAGAAAGAATTCAGGTGAGGAGGCAGAAGGTAAAGAGTAAAAATTTTATTGGAAAAATATATGTGAAAAGATGCACAGGGAAGCTCAGAGAAAGAGTCGTGCCTTTGGAAAGTTTACATCCTTTATAAGGAGGCAGTTTTCCAGGTCTTTTTCTTCCTTCAGGCTAATCATCTTGTTTTGTCCCTCTGGCTAATTTGTCTCAGGACCCTCCCCTTAGGTGTGCATGCACCCCTCAGCCAAAATGAACTGACTTGAAAGCATTTGGGAGGAGAAACTCGTTATGGCCTGGCATTTCCTCTGACTTTTGACTCCCAAGTAGCCCTTCTGTGCATGTGTAGTGTCTCCCTTGTCCCAAGAAGCAGGGGAGCAGAGAGCCTTCAATCCTTTACTCACATAGGATTTTGCCCCTCTTTGTTCTTGCCACGACTATTGTCTTAAGGTATTTACTAGAGACAAAATCTGGCTGTTTACTCGGTTTCTATTGCTACTTCCGTTCTGGAGAGCAAACAGAAGGCTGGTTTTAAGTGCCTCACCTGGAGCCCACCTATCCTTGTCCAGGAAATCCGAAGAGAAGGCTAGTTGTAAGTGTCCAGCCTGAAGCCCGCTTTTTCTGCCCCATAAAATGCAAACAGGAGGCCAGTTATAAATGTCTAAAAGTGGAGCCCATCGATCTCCTGTATCAGTGTCATTATGAGAAGAGACATGAGAGATGATTGCTGTCTCAGCCAAATCAGAACACAGCAAGAAGGCAGCTGTCTGCAAACCGGGAAGAGAGTCCTCACCAGGAACTGGATTGACCAATGCCTTGATCTTATTCTTCCTAGCCTCCAGAAAAGCAAAGTGAGGAAGTAAGAAACATGAGACAAGGAAGGGAGCAAAGTCAGGAAAAGTGGGCCAATTACCATGCTAGGTGAGTGGGGCTTGATCCCACAGGGACCATCTGTGAAATAACGGGAATAACACTTCAGGTCATCCAGCTGCAAGAAGGGGAAACTGAGGCATCGATCCACCAACTCACATCTCCCATTGTCTCATCTTTTGGTACATCCAAACAAAGACACAGTTAATGTACCTATTAAAAAGATAAGCACTGCATTCCCCTCAAACATTGCACAAATATAATTCCAAGCATGATAAATACTGAGAAATAAGTTTCTGTTCTTTAAGCCACTCAACCTGTCATAGCAGGTTGAGCTGACTAAGACATTGTTTGCATATCCAGGAAAATAACATGAATCAGCTTACTCAGATTGTTTTGTGTACCTCTCAATAGACTTAGAACAGATGCTGTTGACACCTCATCTTGCATTTCCTTGGCCCACTTGAGTTCACCTGTTGCAGGCTTCCAGAACACTGACACTTCCCACCGCAAGGCCTGCATCTCTTGTCTCTGTCTCAGGTCTTTCTCTGGCTATGTCTCAACTTGCCCTGTCTCTAACAGGAGCACCCACAAAGCGTGGAGAGTCAGGGCCCTGGGGCAGTTCTCCATAATGGTCTTCATAGAACCGTTCAACTTCAGTTTCTTCAGCATTACTGGTTGGGGCATAGACTTGGATTACTGTGATAATGTTTGCCTTAGAAACAAACAGAGGTCATTCTGTCATTTTTGAGATTGCACCCAAGAACTGCATTTTGGACTCTTTTGTTGACTATTAGGGCTACTCCATTTCTTCTAAGGGATTCTTGCCCACAGTAAGTAGATATAATGGTCATCTGAGTTAAATTCACCCATTACAGTCCATTTTAGTTCACTGACCCCTAAAATAATTGATGTTCATTCTTGCCATCTTCTTTTTGACCACTTCCAATTTACTTTGATTCATGAAATAGATGGGGAAACAGTGGAAACAGTGTCAGACTTTTTTTTTTTTTGGCCTCTAAAATCACTGCAGATGGTGACTACAGTCATGAAATTAAAAGATGCTTAATCCTTGGAAGAAAAGTTATGACCAACCTAGATAGCATATTCAAAAGCAGAGACATTACTTTGCCGACTAAGGTCCGTCTAGTCAAGGCTATGGTTTTTCCTGTGGTCATGTATGGATGTGAGAGTTGGACTGTGAAGAAGGCTGAGCGCTGAAGAATTGATGCTTTTGAACTGTGGTATTGGAGAAGACTCTTGAGAGTCCCTTGGACTGCAAGGAGATCCAACCAGTTCATTCTGAAGGAGGTCAACCCTGGGATATCTTTGGAAGGAATGATGCTAAAGCTGAACTCCAGTACTTTGGCTACCTCATGCGAAGAGTTGACTCACTGGAAAAGACTCTGATGCTGGGAGGGATTGGGGGCAGGAGGAGAAGGGGACGACAGAGGATAAGATGGGTGGATGGCATCACTGACTCGATGGACATGAGTCTGAGTGAACTCTGGGAGTTGGTGATGGACAGGGAGGCCTGGTGTGCTGTGATTCATGGGGTCGCAAAGAGTGACTGAACTGAACTGATGGACCTAAAATTTCAGGTTCCTAGGCAACATTGTTCTTTTTTTAAATTTATTTATTTTAATTGGAGGCTAGTTACTTTACAATATTGCATTGGTTTTGCCATACATCAACATGAATCTGCCACGGGTGTACACATGTTCCCAATCCTCTTTACAGCATTAGACTTTACCTCCATCACCAGTCACATCAACACCCGAGTGTTGTTTTTGCTTTGGTTATGTATCTTCATTCTTTCTGGAGTTATTTCTCCACCCTTCTCCATTAGCATATTGGGCAACCACCGACCTGGGGAGTTCATCTTTCAGTGTCATATCTTTTGCCTTTTCATACTGTTCATGGAAAATACTATACACAGAAAATACTAAAGACACTTCCAGAAAACTACAAGAGCTAATCAGTGAATTTAGTAAAGTTTCAGGATATAGAATTAATACACAGATTTCTCTTGTATTCCTATACACTAAAAATGAAACATCTGAAAAAATTAAGGTAACAATTCTATTTACCATCACATAAAAAACACCTAGCAATAAAATTACCTAATGAGGCAAAAGACTTATACTCAGAAAACTATAAGATACTGACGAAAGAAATCAAATATGATACAGGCAGAGAAATATAACATGTTTTTGAATTGGAAGAATCAATGCCATCAAAATGACTGTCCTACCCAAAGCAGTCTTCAGATTCAATGAAATCCCTGTCAAATGACTAATAACATTTTTCTCAAAACTAGAACAAAATTATTTATAATTTGTATTGAAACACAAAAGACCCCAAATAGCCAAATCAATCTTGACAGAAAAAAAAGGAGCTGAAGGAATCATGCTTCCTGACTTGAAACTATGCTACAAAGCTAGAGTCATGAAAACTATATGATACTGGCAAAAAAACCCAGACATATAGTTCAGTGACACAGGGTAGGAACCTAGGAACATACCCACATACTTATGGCCAATTAATCTATGACAAAGAAGGCAAGAATATATAATGGAGGAAGACAGTATCTTCAATATGTGGTGCTGGGAAAACTGGACAACTATATGTAAAGGAATAAAATTAGAATATTCTCTAATAACAAATATAAAAGAAAGTCAAAATGGATCAAAGACCTAAGTATAAACCTTTATATTATAAAACTCTTATAGCAAAATATAGGTAGAACATAAACTGCAGCAATATCTCTATTTAGATATATCTCCTTGAATAATGAAAATAAAAACAAAAACATTCCTTGGAGAAGGTTCTGCAACCCACTCCAGTATTCTTGCTCTGAGAATCCCATGAACAGGGAAGACTGCTGGGATACAGGCCATAGGGTCCTCAGGAGTCAGACATGACTGAAGTGACCTAGTACACATACATGTATGGTATCATGTCATCTACAAACAGTGATAGTTCTACTTACTCTCTTTCAATGGGGATTCTTTTTATTTATTTTACTTCTGTGGTTGCCATGAATAGAACTTCACAAACTATGCTGAATAAAAATGGTTAGAATGGATATCATTGTCTTATTCCTGATCTTAGAAGAAATGCCTTTAAATTTTCACCATTGAGAATGATGCTTGCTGTGTGTTTGTTGTATATGATCCTTATCATGTTAAGGTAGGTTTCTGCTATGTCCACTTATTGGAGCATATTTTTTTATGATAAGTGGGGGTTGACTTTTGACAGAAGCTGTTTTTTCTCACCTATTGAGATAATCATGTTGCATTCATTTTTCAAATTTGTTACTGTGGTGTATCACAATGACTGATTTGTAGATATTGAAAAATTCTTGTATCCCTAAGATAAATCCCACTTGACCATGGTGTCTGGTGCTTTTTAAATTTTTTTATTGTTGGATTTGGTTTCCTAGTATTTTGTGGAGGTTACTGTGTCTATGTTCATCAATGTTACTGGACTTTAATTACATTTGATATTGTGGTATCTTTTCTGATTTTGATATCAAGGTGATGGTGGTCTTTAGATTGAGTTTTGAAGTGTTCCTTCCACTGCAACTTTTTGGAATAGTTTCAGAAATATATGTGTTAACTCTTCTCTAAATTGGTTGACTTCACCTGTGAATCCGTCTTGTCCTGGATTTTTTATTTTTGGAGAGTTTTAAAATTGCTGATTCTATTTCATTACTGGTCACTGGTCTCTTCATACTTTCTACTTCTTGCCGGTTTAGTGTTGGGAGATTGGACTTTTCTAAGAATTTGTCCATTTCTTCTTGGCTTTCCATTTTATTGGTGGAGTAATTTTATTGCACTAGTCTCTTACATTACACTGTGTTTCTGTCTTATCTGTTGCACCTTCTCCTTTTTCACTTCCGATTGGACCCTCATTCCATTTCATTCATTTCATTGGACCCTCCTCCAGCTTTTTTTCTTGATGAGTCTGGCTTATAGTTTGTCAGTTTTGTTTACCCTATGAAAGAACTGGCTTGTAGCCTTTAATTTCTAGTGGTTTAAGCAAAATAAGTTTAGTGCTTTAGTGCACAGAAGGTATTTTTTTTATTTGCCACATAACATTTACTAGATGGTTTAATGTTTATATATTTCTTCTCACTGTAGCCCTCTGTTCTACATTTTTATGTGTTTAAGTCATAGAAACTGACATCAATAATTGACAGTACATAACCTTCTATAAACTTCATCCGATTTACCATTTCCTTTATATAAATATTTTTATATATATTCTTTTAATGTGTATCAGAAATATGTAGCATGTCCCTGTGTGATGCACATATGTTGTATCCCATCATGCCTACTGTGGTATCAGGCACCCGATAAGTACTTGGATGACTGAACAGTTTGTGTAGTTGGCTGGGTTCACATATTATTGACTTATACACAAGGAAGAAATATAATAGGAAATGCTAAGGAAAATTTTTGAACTTTTCCAGTGTTACCATACACAGAAAGCTGAGGAGATCATAAAGGGAAAAGTTGGCAGGCATTGCTTTTAACAAAGTTATTCTATAGTAAAATAACTATATCCCCTTCTGAATTGTGAAAATTATTTTAAAAATCATCAATATCCTAAATATAAAGAAACATAGATGAATATTTTAGAAATAAAAGGCATTCCTCTATATATGTGAAGTATATCAATGAGTAAAAAGACAAATGACACTTAGAATCTAGCTGAGTTTATAAATAGAACACATTAAAAAGAAGGTAATTCTAAGAGCTTCCTGCCCCTTCATGGATCACAGACTTGTGGCAATGAGTCTTATATAAATCAATGAAGCTATTAGCCATACCATGCAGAGCCACCCAAAATGGACAGATGATTTGAAGTGTTTTGGCAAAATGTGACCCACTGACAGAGGAAACTGCAAACCACTCCAGTATTCTTGCTGCCTGCTGCTGCTGTTGCTAAGTTGCTTCAGTCATGTCCGACTCTGTGCAGCCCCATAGATAGCAGCCCACCAGGCTCCCCCGTCCCTAGGATTCTCCAGGCAAGAACACTAGAGTGGGTTCCCATTTCCTTCTCCAATGCATGAAAGTGAAAGTGAAGTCGTGTCCGACTCTTAGTGACCCCATGGACTGTAGCCCACCAGGCTCTCTCCATGAGATTTTCCAGGCAAGAGTACTAGAGTGGGGGTGCCATTGCCTTCTCTGATTCTTGCTGCCAGAACCCCATAAACATTATGAAAAGGCAAAAACATGTGAAACTGGAAGGTGGGCCCCTCAGGTCAGAAAGTGTCCATTATGCTACTTGAGAAGAGCAGAGGGCAATTACTAATAGCTCCAGAAGGAATGAAACAGCTGTGCCAAAGGATAACAAGATTAAAATGCAATCACTAAATTTAAAAAGTGTTATTCCATGGAAGGAAAACTATGATGAACCTAGACAGCGTATTAAGAAGCAGAGATATCACTTTACCATTAAAGGTCTGTATAGCCAAAGCTATAGTTTGGCTGGGAGAAAAATCAATAACCTCATATATGCAGGTGACACCACCCTTATGGCAAAAAGCAAAGAGGAACTAAGGAGCCTCTTGATGAAGGTAAAAGAGGAGAGAGAAAAGGTGGCTAGAAACTTAATATTCAAAAACAAAGATCATGGCAGCTGGCCCCATCATTTCATGGCAACTATATCAAGAAACAATGGAAATAGTGACAGACTTCAGTTTCTTAGGCTCTGAAATCACTGCACTATGTAACTGCAGCCATGAAACTAAAAGACACCTGCTCCTTGAAAGAAAATATATGACCAAACTAGACAGCATATTAAAAAGCAGAGATACACTTTGCTGATAAAGCTACATATAGTCGAAGTTATGGTTTTTCCAGTAGTCAAGTATGGATGTGAGAGTTGCACTGTAAAGAAAGCTGAGTGTCAAAGAATCAGTGCTTTTGAACTGTGGTATTGGAGAAGACTCTTGAGAGTCCCTTGGACTGCAAGATCAAGCTAGTCAGTCTTAAAGGAAATCAACCCTGAATATTCATTAGAAAGTCTGATGCTGAAGATCTAACTCCAGTACTTCGGCAACCTGATGTGAAGAACTGACTTATTGGAAGAGACCCTGATGCTGGGAAAGATTGAAGGCTGGGGGAGAAGGGGATGACAGAGGATGAGATGGTTGGATGGCATCACTGACTCGACAGACATGAGGTTGTGCAAGCTCCGAGAGTTGGTTATAGACAGAGAAGCCTGGCTTGATGCCGTCCATGGGGTTGCAAAAAGTTGATCATGACTGAGCAACTGAACTGAACTGAACTGAACTGATTAATTAGTGATATTGAGTATCTTTACATATCTTTAGTGGCCATCTATGTCTTCTTTTGAGGAATGTTTATTTAGATCATCAGTCCGTTTTTGGCATTGCCTTTCTTTGGGATTGGAATGAAAACTGACCTTTTCCAGTCCTGTGGCCACTGCTGAGTTTTCCAAGTTTGCTGGTATATTGCGTGCAGCACTTTCACAGCATCATCTTTTAGGATTTGAAATAGCTCAACTGGAATTCCATCACTTCCACTAGCTTTGTTCATAGTGATGCTTCCTAAGGCCCACTTGACTTCATATTCCAGGATGTCTGGCTCTAGGTGAGTGATCACACCATCGTGATTATCTGGGTCATGAAGCTCAGCCTTCTTCACACTCAGCCTTCTTCACAGTCCAACTCTCACATCCATACATGACCACAGGAAAAACCATAGCCTTGACTAGACGGACCTTAGTCGGCAAAGTAATGTCTCTGCTTTTGAATATTATCTAGGTTGGTCATAACTTTTCTTCCAAGGAGTAAGCGTCTTTTAATTTCATGGCTGCAGTCACCATCTGCAGTGGTTTTGGAGCCCCCCAAAATAAAGTCTGACACTGTTTCCACTGTTTCCCCATCTATTTCCCATGAAGTGATGGGACCAGATGCCATGATCTTCATTTTCTGAATGCTGAGCTTTAAGCCAACTTTTTCACTCTCCTCTTTCACTTTCATCAAGAGGCTTTTTAGTTCCTCTTCACTTTCTGCCATAAGGGTAGTGTCATTTGCATATCTGAGGTGATTGATATTTCTCCCGGAAATCTTGATTCCAGCTTGTGTTTCTTCCAGTCCAGTGTTTCTCATGATGTACTCTGCATAGAAGTTAAATAAGCAGGGTGACAATAGACAGCCTTGACATACTCCTTTTCCTGTTTGAAACCAGTCTGTTGTTCCATGTCCAGTTCTAACTGTTGCTTCCTAACCTGCATACAGATTTCTCAAGAGGCAGGTTAGGTGGTCTGGGATTCCTATCTCTTTCAGAATTTTCCGCAGTTTATTGTGATCCACACAGTCAAAGGCTTTGGCATAGTCAATGAAGCAGAAATAGATGTTTTTCTGGAACTCTCTTGCTTTTTCTATGATCCAGCAGATATTGGCAATTTGATCTCTGGTTCCTCAATGCATCGTCTTCTGTAAACTTCATCACATTTACCATTTCCTTTATATCAGTATTTTCCCTAACTATTCCTTTAATGTATATCAAAAATATTTCGTATGCATGTATGTTTTGTCCCATCATGCCTCTGCAGTATCAGGTACCTAGTAAGTGCTTTGATGAATGAACAGTTTGTGTAGTTGTCTGGATTCACATATTATTGACTTATACACAAGGAAGAAATAGAATAGGAAATGCTGAGGTAAAGTTTTGAACTTTTCTGGGGTTACCGTAGATACAAAGTTGAGGTGATCATACAAAAATAATTGATGGACATTTCTTTGAATTAAAAGTAGTCTACAGTAAAAAATATCCTTTATATATAAAGAAATATTTTGAATTTTTTAGAAACAAAGGGAACTCCTCTACATCTGTGAAATATATCAATGAATAAAAAGACAAATTACACTTAGAATCTAGCTGAGGGGAATAAATAGAATGCATTAAAAGAAGGTAATTCTAAGAGCTTCCTGTCCCTTCATGGATCACAGCACTGTTGTGGCAATGGGTGTTGCATAACTCAATTAAGCTGTTAGCCATGCCATGCAAGGCCACCCAAAATGGACAGGTCATTTGAAGTATTCTGGCAAAACATGGTCCACTGAAGGAGGAAATGGGAATTTCCTCCAGTATTCTTGCTGCCAAAACCCCATAAATGTTATGAAAGGCAAAAATATATGACACTGGAAGATGAGCCCGTCAGGTCAGAAAGTGTCAAATAAGCTACTGATGAAGAGCAGAGGGCAATTACTAATAGCTCCAGAAAGAATGCAACAGCTGGGCCAAAGCATAACAACATTAAAAATGCAATCATTAAATTTAAAAAAGATGTTCCTTGGGACAAAACTATGACAAACCTAGACAGCATATTAAAAAGCAGAGACATCACTTTGCCAACAAAGGTCCGTATAGTCAAAAGCTATAGTTTTCCTTGGAGAAATATCAATATCCTCCTATTGAAAGGTTGTTGCTGAGCTATGAAAGACACCAGAGTTCTTGGCCTCCAGAGGAAAAGAGAAGGGGGCAGGAAGAGTGCCCTCCTGCTAGTCTTCAGCAGTAAGTTATATACATATCAGTAGGCTACTAATTAGAGAAAGGAAATGTATCAGAATTCAGAGAGTGGCTGCAGGCCACTCAGACACAACATGCATTTTGAGATAACATTGGCACAAGGTGAATCTTCCTGGGCCATAAAACGATTGGCATGAAGAAAGGCAGGTTTCCAATCAAGTACATAGTCTCATTAACATAGATTAAGAGAACAATTGTATGAGTAAAACATACTGATTTGTTGAGTCATTATCGGTTCTGAGTCTTGGGTGAAACCGACTTGAAGAAACACGGAGTCTAGGGGTTAAATACATAGTTCATTAATACAGCCTAAGAAAAACATTTCCGTAAGAAAAATGCATTGGTTGGCTCAAGATCTGAGAAAAGTTAAGTTCAGGGGAACCAGATGTCGTCATGGCAACACAGAATTTTAAAAGAAAGCATCTTTTAATTTTGTATAGAGAAGGGAAAAAAAATCTGACACTTGTTTGCTTCCTCCTGCCACTTGAGAGAGAGATAAAGAATGTCTGACATTTGCAGCCTATGACTCTTGAGAGTCCCTTGGACTGCAAGGAGATCCAACCAGTCCATTCTAAAGATCAGTCCCGGGTGTTCATTGGAAGGACTGATGTTGAAACTCCAATACTTTGGCCACCTCATGCGAAGAGTTGACTCATTGGAAAAGACTCAGATGCTGGGAGGGACTGGGGACAGGAGGAGAAGGGGATGACCGAGGATGAGATGGCTGGATGGCATCACCAACTCGAAGAACATGAGTTTGAGTGAACTCCAGGAGTTGGTGGTGGACAGGGAGGCCTGGCGTGCTGCGATTCATGGGGTTGCAAAGATTCAGACATGACTGAGCGACTGAACTGAACTGAGCTGAACTGAGCCTTCCTGCCTGTTACCCTCTTATTCCTCTCTTTTCTTTTAGGAGAATTATGTTTCCTAGGGAAAGGGGCACTGTTTTCATTCTGTAACTGCTTCCAAGCTGATAAGGGGCATTGTCCCTAAATTGGTGAGGCAACATATTCTCCTAACCCTCATACTGACAGTCTGATCCAGGGGCCCCAAGTAGTAGTTGGAGGAAGCTGCACAGCGGCAGGAGTTTGAGCAACCATTTGTCACTTAAAATCCTTCATGCAGCTAGAAACAAATCCAGCCACACACTTACAGATGCAGGGAGCAAACAGCAAAAACAGAACAATCAGCAAAGTTACAAGTCTCGTAGTGCCCATAGTTAAGGTACAAAGTGTTGCACCAGTCCATCTTAGGATTGTTAGATGTCATCATATTAAGAAGAGGCCTCACATATGATTGTCCTTGTAGAAAGATTTGCAGACTTGGAGAAAGTCCTTGCCTTCAAGTGGAGATGTCCACCGTGGAAGCCTTCCACTGAATAAGAGGGAGTGCTCCAGAGACCCAGTAATTAGACTGATTGTGAAATGCAGCATAGGAGTGATCCTAGGACTGGAAGCCATTGTCTTGAGGGTCAACGGCAGACAGTGGATTTTAGGAGTCAGCAGAAGCAAGCTCACATAGATTATCAGGCCGAGCTGAAAAGTACAAAGTAAGAGTCCAGAGAATAAAGACATAAAGTGACATCATTTAATTCTGGTCAGGATGCCAACTCTTAATTCAAGTGTGGTATAAAACAATATCTGGCACTGTGACAGCTATGGGAAAAGAAAGAATAACCTGGTAAGGGTCTTCCCAGAGGGGCTCGAGGGATTGCCCCTGAGATCCCAATATTTTTATCAGGACCTCAGTTCCTGGCCCAGACAGTGACTGAGAGGCTCCTCTTGACTTAGAGGCTGGGTCATGAGTCACATCATAGAGTTCCTTTAATGCCTATTGAAAAGCTGAGTGCTGAGTTACACAGTTAGTTAATTCCAAGGCTTCAGGGTCTATAACAATGTCCATGGGTAAGAAGGGTCTTCTATAAATGTACTCAAAGGGGGACAGTCCCTCATTTTGGGGGACAATTCGAACCCTCATTAAAGCTATGGGTAGAACTGAGAGAGTCATTTCCTAGGCAGGTTGATAAGAAGTCTAGGGGTCCCCAAGGAGAGAGGGGTCTGGAATTCTCAAGGAGGAAGAAAGGACAAACTTATTTCTCCACATTCCTTAGGATTATATAGCAACAATGTATTCTGCCTGAGGGCAGTCTCTGGATTAAACCTTCTCTTTACAAGGATTATATAACAGCAATGTATTATGTATTCTGCCTGAGGACAGTCTCTGGATTAAACCTTCTGGCTAATTCTGTTATCTTAAAATGTAAATTATGGGAGTAGGTCTGGTGAGGTCTTTACAACCTCCAGACCTTCTTTGGATTAGTTGGAGAATATATAAACTCATTGCTAAAACTAACAAGGGGGTACTCTTTCTACCCCCTTCTGATGCCTATGTCAGAAGCTTTCTCTGTTTCCTTTATACTTTAATAAAACTTTGTTACACAAAAGCTCTGAGCGATCCAGCCTCGTCTCTGGCCCCGGATTGAATTCTTCTCCTCCGGGGCCAAGAATCCTGGCGTCGTGATTCAACAACAACCTTTCATCTTGGGGGCTCGTCCGGGATCCTTCAGGACAAGGTAAGGATGCTTGGAGCTCTAGTTCTTTGTTCTCTTAGCCAACACGTTTTCTGCCGTGCTTTACTAACTCTACGGTGTGCTTGTTTGAATGGATGACATGCCCTGCACGAAGCAAGTCAGGAGCCCTGCTCTGCGATTCCATGGTGATCTCATGCGGATTATGGCAGAAACCGGTCGGGGGGTTTCTACTGTTAGACCTCACGGCCTTTTCCAGAGATCAGTCGCCCAAGAGATCGCCAAGACATGGACTCGATGCAAACCGCAAGAGGATTTATTAGGCCAGCACGCCGGGGTTCGAACACCACTAGGGAAGAATGAACCCCGAACATTTGTTACAGAGCAGTTTTTAAGCACAAAAACCACAAACCGGTACAGCTAGGGTGGAGCGACCTGATTGGTGTACAGGTCTTGACATTTTCAGGGATAGGTTTATTTGTTATCAGGTGGACATGGCTGGACGAGCTGCATTTTTACTGTTAACCCGTTCTCTGGAAAATAATTTCCTGGAATGGTTTTTGAGATAAACATCCCCCGGAGGCTGCATGCCTTAGATATGAGCCCCTTACACATTCTTGAGATAAAGGTTTGTCTTAAGATTAACAGGAGGGCCTGTTTCCCTAAGGCTCTAGTGAAACTTTAACCTTTATTTTTATCCACCTTTCCTCTCATTCCCCTCTTCTTTTAGTTTGGATTTCAACCCTGAAATCATGGGCCTAGGTCTCCCTGAGGAAGTGCTGCATATTGTTGTCTTAGCATAAGCACCTGCACAGCACTTATCTGGTCTCGGATGAACGAGATTAACCAGTTGAGAATACAAGGCCCTATAGTGAGGAGGAGGAGTAAAATGACCAGTGGCTCCATTAGGGTGAATATGTGGTAGGGAGCCGCCTGGGGTGGAGCTATTGTGGCTCCTGTTGCTGTTATTTTTTTCTTTTTCAGTAGGAGCTGGCTCCCTGGGATTTAGAACTGGGTCGGGACCAATAGATTGGGGGGTGGAGAGTCTATTTTTAATCTAATGGAGAATAGGAGGCCATGGTAATGGCTTTTATATAGCCGTAGGCCCCACGAAAAACCCCTGATCCATTCTGTAGTTCGCCTCTGTTTTGCCCTATCAGAAAACTGAATATGGAGCGGATTGCACCATGACTTGCATTTATACGCATCTTGATGATGCGTATAATTGGCCTTGACTGTAATAAGGTCCCAACTAGAAGACGGCCCCCAGTAAACATCATCCGTAGTCTCACAACCCCAATGTTGACAATAGAAATCATCTACATCCCCACAATTGCTTAAGGCTCGTTCCCTATGGAGCCCTGGACATACATACAGAGTATAAGTTCTTAGCACACTCCTTCTGAATTGATTGGCACAACCGAGGGAGTCGGAAAGGTCAAAGTCACCAGGGTCAGGGGTGAATATCTGGGGAGCTTCGTGAAGGTCAGAATGCCCTTCAAGGTCCCATCTGGTAGGCGCTCCTACTGCCAGTTGACAGAGGTCTGGGTATAGGTCGGGCCACCAGGTGGTCGGTGGGGCATATGAGTATTAGACCACACGACCCTCCCCCGCCTGTGAAACTACTTGCCAAGTCAGTTGTTGAGGCTGGTGGGGATTTGACGCACTCACAGCTGGGAGGATCAGGAAGAGGGCTGCGAGTTCAAAGATCGGCAGAGCTTGAGCTTTAAGGGGTGGGAAGTACGGCACACTCTCCATTTAGATGATGGTTCTGGAGCAGCTTTGATGTGGGAGGCGTGGAACCAGGAGGGGATTCCATCGACCTTAACGGCAGTGGGGGTGGTGAGCAGGACGATGTAGGGTCCCTTCCACCGAGGCTCTAGGTTCTGTTGCCGGTGTCGACGGACATAAACCAAGTCCCCTACTTGGAACGGGTGGGCCTCTCCTGGGGTTCCAGGCTGGTAAGCCTCCGCGAGCTGGGTCCACACTGCTCTCTGGACCAACTGGAGACCTATGAGCCTTCTTCGAGGAAGCTGCTTCCGTTCGTGTACCACGTCACCTCAGCATCCCAAAGCGGCTGGTCGGAAAGATCTTTGCGGGTTCCGTGGACGTCAGCCAGCACTTCTTGGCAGTTATGTGTCACCTCGGTTTGGCCGGGGTCCGGTAACAGCGTGGCAGGATTGAGCCCCGTCGCTGGTGTGAATCTGATTTGCTCAGAGTTCAGGACCAAAGCCTGGTAGTGGGTCACTCTGGCGTTGGTCAGCCATCTCTCAGGGGGCTGTCGAATCACGCTTTCTAGGGCGTGGGGCGCTGTGACGATCGTGGGGCGTGGTGACGATCAAGTTCTGCCCCAGAGTCAGCTTGTCTGCGTCCTTCACTAGAACTGCCACGGCCGCCACTATACGTAAGCAATTTGGCCAGCCAGCAGCCACAGGGTCCAGTTTCTTTGACAGATATGCCACAGGCCGGTTCCATGGCCCCAGCTTTTAAGTGAGGACCCCTTTGGCAATGCCATTATTTTCAGCCACATAGAGATGAAACGGCTTGTTCACATCTGGGAGTCCCAGGGCAGGAGCTGACAACAAGGTGCGCTTAATGTTGTCAAAAGCCTTTTGCTCGCTTTCTCCCCAGATGAAGGGTGTACTGCCCTTTGTCAGGGGGTACAAGGAAGCGGCCATCTCTGGGAACCCCGGAATCCAGAGCCTGCAGAACCCTGAAGTACCCAGGAACTCCCTGACTTGCCGAGGGTTCCCGGGGGCTGGTATTCTGGCCACCGCCTCTTTTCTGGCCTCCGAGAGCCATCACCTCCCGTCTCTGAGTTGGTACCCCAGGTAACTGACCTGTTGCTGGCAGATCTGGGCCTTCTTGGCAGAGGCACGGTAACCGAGGGTGCCGAGCTCGGTCAGCAAGGTCTCAGTCCCCTTTCTGCATTCTGCAGTATCAGCGGCCAGGAGCAAGTCATCTACATATTGGAGCAAAGTTACCTGGGGGTTTGTGGCACGGAAATGCGCAAGGTCCTGGTGGAGGGCTTCGTCAAAGATTGTTGGCGAGTTTTGAATCCTTGTGGCAGCCTAGTCCACGTCAGCTGTCTGGAGAGTCCTGTAAGGGGTCTTTCTACTCAAAAGCAAAAATAGGCTGGCTAACAGGGCTAAGTCGTAGGCAGAAGAAGGCATCTTTTAAGTCTAAGACAGTATACCACTTCCGGCTGGGGGAAAGTGTACTCAGCAGGTTGTAGGGGTTAGGCACCGTTGGGTGTAGGTCGGTCACCCGCTTGTTGACTTCTCTCAGGTCCTGTACAGGCTGGTAGTCGCCTGTTCCGGGTTTGTGAACTGGGAGCAGGGGGGTGTTCCAGGCTGACTGGCATTTTATTAGTATGCCTAATTTGAGGAGCCGCTGAATGTGAGGGCGAATCCCGTCTCTGGCCTCTCTGCTCATTGGGTACTGACGGACAGATACGGCCGTAGAGGAGGCCTTGATTTCCACCACCACTGGGGGCTGCCAGACCGCCATCCCCATGCCTGAAACTTCAGCCCAGGCTAGAGGAGTTTTAATCAGCCATTCCTGCGTATCAGCGGCCTCCGGGGAGGGGCCTTCAAACAGCCTGTGTTCATCTTCTAGTTTTAAAGCCAGAACCTGTAGTGGCCTCCCCTTCCTGTCTGTCACCGTGGTGGCACCTTCAGTGTGAAAATGGATCTGGGCCCCCACTTTTGTGAGCAAGTCCCGTCCTAACAAGGGGTAAGGGCATTCGGGAATCACAAGGAACGAGTGGGATACCCGGCCCACGCCGAGGTCCACTGTTCTTTGGGTAGTCCATGAGTACTGCTGGTACCCTGTAGCACCCTGTACCCAAGCCTTCTTTGTAGACAACGTCCCTTCTGACTGTAACAGGACCGAGTGTTGGGCTCCAGTGTCTACCAGGAACTTCACAGGCTTCCCCTCCACCTTGAGAGTTACCCTAGGCTCGGGAGGGGGTCCGAGCCCCGTCTCCCTAATCTTCTTCCTCCAGAGCTAGGATCTTGTCGTGAGTGGAGGGCCTTCCCCTCTTCTTTTTGGGGCAGTCTCTGAGCCAATGTCCCTTTTCTTTGCAGTATGCACACTGGTCTTTATCTAGAGGTGGCCTAGTTCCCGCTTTACTCCCCTGCGGTCTTTCTCTTCAGCCCTATCTCTCCCTTTTCCCTCTCTAATTACCGTGGCCAAAATCTTAGTTAAGTTTCTCTCTTGTCTCTTTTCTCTCTCTAGCTCTCGTTCATCCTGTTCTTTTCTTTTTCTCTCCTCTTTTTCTTCTTCCGTCTCCCTCTTATTGAACACTTTGTCTGCTTCTCTAACCAGATCCTGAAGGGAGAATCCTTGTAACCCATCTAGTCTCTGTAATTTCTTTCTGATGTCTGAGGCTGACTGGTCAATAAAAGCCATTGCTATAGTTGCTCTATGCTCCTCAGACGTGGGGTCATAGGGAGTAAATCGTCTGAATGCCTCCATTAGTCTATCTAAAAACACAGTTGGTGACTCAGTGGATCCCTGAGTCACTTCTCTTACCTTGGCCAGATTTGTGGGGCGTCTTGCAGCCCCTCGGAGACCCGCCACCAGAGCCTGGCGATAGACCCTCAGGTGCTCCCTACCTTCCGGGGAATTGTAGTCCCAAGTGGGTCTTGTCAGCGGAAAACCAGCATCTATCTCATTGGGTAGTGCCGTGGGGTGCCCGTCGTCTCTGGGCACATTTTTCCGGGCTTCCAGCAATACCCGCTGCCTCTCCTCGGTTGTGAGGAGAGTCTGTAACAATTGTTGGCAGTCGTCCCAAGTGGGCTGGTGTGAGAAAACAAGGGATTCTATTAGAGAAGTTAGCGCTTGTGGGTTATCGGAGAATGAAGGGTTATGAGTCTTCCAATTATAGAGGTCTGAGGCAGAAAACAGCCAGTACTGGAGCAGCCGATTTCCATGGTTATCGGGGGGCCGTACTCCTGGAGGGGAAGGACGGCAGAGGATTCTGGGGTGGCCGCTAGGCGGCTTCACGTCCCCCACCACTGGGCCCAACTCCCCCTCGTCCGGGGTGGGCTCGGACGGTGCAGTTGGCTGAGTTGCCGGGGCCGTGGGGCGTGGGTCCAGCAAGGGGACTAATGCCGGCGGGTAGGGTAGGGGGGCATCCAGGAGTAGGAGATCGGTCTGGGTATCTGGGTATATCTTCTTGGCAGGAGCTTTCGCTTTTTCTTCTTTTTCTCTGCTGGTTTCAAGGCGAAAATCCCCACAGCGGGTCCCGACGCCGTTCCTGTGGAAAGAACAAAGGGCCGGACCCACACCAGGGGGAGAGGACCAGGTCCTCCCATACCATAATATAGGGCACCTGGTCCGGGTGTCCGTGGGGCCCAGGGGTAAAAACTACAGCCTTGACTAGGCTGACCTGTTCTGAGGAGAAAGAACCTTCGGGTGGCCACCCTGTCTGAAAACTGGGCCATTCTGCTGAGCACAGGGTCTGCCACTTTCCCTTCTTAACCCTTACTGAAAGGTTATGTGCCCTGGTCTTAACTTCAGTCCAGTGACTTGTTGTTAATGACAAAGGGGTAGTCACCGTCTGTCGCATCGCCAAGTCGTCTGGGGATGCCACAGAAAAGACAAGTTAGGAGAGAGACAAACAAAGCCAAGATGGAAAAAAAAAAGAGAGAGAGAGAGAGAGAGAGAGCGGCCGCTGCGTGTCTGACCGAAAACAGAAGAAACTACAGATGGGAGCCCCACCAGAGGCTCGGCCTGATTCGGACAAAGGGGGGGTCAAATTGAACCCTCCTTCTAGACTGACGTCTTGGGCATCCCCAAGGATCGTCACGGATCTGCCTCCCAGGCAGATTTCAGAAAATTCAGAAAACCAGAGTCGGGCAGATGTGCGAGCGGTACCTTAATTCTGGAGCGAAAACAGAGCCAACACGACAGGAACACACACAAGGAACACACAACAGAGCTCGAGCGTACCTCCGAATCCGGGCATCAGGGAGATCTGAGATGGGCGAGGGATCCCGGACGAGCCCCCCAAAATGTTAGACCTCACGGCCTTTTCCAGAGATCAGTTGCCCAAGAGATCGCCAAGACACGGACTCGATGCAAACCACAAGAGGATTTATTAGGCCAGCACGCTGGGGTTCGAACACCACTAGGGAAGAACGAACCCCGAACATTTGTTACAGAGCAGTTTTTAAGCACAAAAACCACAAACCGGTACAGCTAGGGTGGAGCGACCTGATTGGTGTACAGGTCTTGACATTTTCAGGGATAGGTTTATTTGTTATCAGGTGGACATGGCTGGACGAGCTGCATTTTTACTGTTAACCCTTTCTCTGGAAAATAATTTCCTGGAATGGTTTTTGAGATAAACATCCCCCGGAGGCTGCATGCCTTAGATATGAGCCCCTTACACATTCTTGAGATAAAGGTTTGTCTTAAGATTAACAGGAGGGCCTGTTTCCCTAAGGCTCTAGTGAAACTTTAACCTTTATTTTTATCCACCTTTCCTCTCACTACCAACCTGCCAAGGCCAAGAGGCACCCAATGTCTCCTTTGGGAACCAACCAGAAATGGGCAAAGCGTGTGGACCGAACTCTCCTTTCTTGGTCAAACTTTTCGGTCTCTTTGACCATTTCATAACTCCTTGGGAATTAGATGTACTAACCTAATCTATCGGATCATACACTTTCAAGGGACTTGTGATCTATACTGTTACTGTGTACTGTGGCAAACTTGGATTGGTAGTCAAGAAAGCACCTAGCCTCACTAGGAATCGAAAGTCTGGAAGCTAGATGGAGCTTTAGCCCCAAGAACATCTCTGAGGTTAAAGGTTACTCAGATTGGGACTGCAATCAGTTTTTTCCCTTTGGTAACACTGGCTCTTAGTGGACAGAGGAGGCTCTCATACTGGTGTGGTGATGCTTGAAAAGAACATCTCAGCTTTATGTTCATATCAGTCTTATTGTGGTCAGGAATATACTCAGGGTCGTGCACAGGCACTCAGGTGACGAATGTTTCCCCAGTGGTCTTAGCTTGGGAGGCATTCTGGAAGGTTACTCTGATTGCACCCGGGTGGCATCAGAGGCAAGCAAGGTTAAAGGTGAAGAGCTGGACATCAGGTAGAGATGCTATCAGGTCTACCCCTGGTACATCCCCACCCCGTCTCGGTGGTAGAACCGAGAGGGTCGAGATGGCGCCTGCGTCGGTAAGGGACAGACTAAGTCCGACCAGGAAGGAAAAGCTTTTGGTGTAAAGTCTGTCTACACCCCCATCTAGAGCAGGGAGGGACGCCTCCAGTAGAAAAATGGCGCTGGTCGCATTTTTCTCTTACAGATGGGAGCTAACAAATCCAGCCTCACTCCTTTGAACTGTATCCTGAAAAACTGGGATAGATTCGATCCCAAGGGCTTAAAGAAGACACACCTGGTCTTCCTATGCGATACTGCATGGCCGCAGTATCCATTGGAGGACGGCAAACGGTGGCCGGTTGGAGGGTCTCTTAAGTATAATACTCTTTTACAATTAGACTGGTTCTGTAAGGAACAAGGGAAATGGGTAGAAGTAGCATATGTGTTGCCATTTTTCTCTCTGCGAAATATGCCAGACTTATGTCCTAAGGGTATAGATTTGGGCGTGAAACCTTCAGCTCCCTCCTGTTCTCCTACTTTGCCCCCATACCTGGGGCTCCAAGCTGAGCTAACTGAAAGCCAGAGAACCCCCTCAGAATGACAGCTTTGGTCTCAGTGGAAATCCAAACTGAGATTCAAACCGCTTTGGTCTCAATGGAAACCCAAACTGAGATTCAAACCGTTTTGGTCTCAATGGAAATCCAAACTGAGATTCAAACTGCCTACGTGGAGGCCCAAACAACTCCTGTCTCAGTACGACCTCAGACTACTCTGGTTTCAGTAGAAACTCAGACCATTGAAGTTAGAGATGAGATGGAGGACAGGAGACAAAGAGAAAAAGAAAAACAGGTTTCTCCAGTCTATCCCTGGGATCATATGCGCAGAACAGCCAGAGAGACTGAGGAACAGCCACACAAGCTGTTGCCTTTTTATGAAACACCCACCGGGAGATATAATCAGTCCATGAGAGTTAGTAAGCCTTTTTCTTATCAAGAAATACAAAGAATCAAGGAGGATCTGGGAGACTATTTAGAGGACCCAGAAAAATATATTAGAGCTCTTAAAGGTGTTACTCTGCTTTATGACCTTACTTAGAAGGTTGTGATGTATATCTTGGGACAAACGCTGACTCCTGACTCAAAGACTCGAGTTTTGGGGAAAGCGGTTGCTTATGGAGATGAATGGCTTGGTAATGAATCAGTAGGGAAGCGGGAGGACGAGATAGCGGCCCTCTCCACTGGGAATCAGGTGGTCCCTACTATAGAACCAGACTGGGACTACAACACAGCTAAAGGAAGATGGGATCAGAGTCATTTTGTCAGATGTATTCTTGAAGGACTCAGGCAGGCGTGTTCTAAGCCTTTAAACTATAGCAAATTGGCAGACATAGAACAGGAGGAGAAGGAAGCTCCTGGTAAATTCCTAGATAGACTAAGAAAAGCTCTTCGCAGATTCACTGAGATTGATCCCAAAAGTGAAGAAGGAAAAGTGATCTTAAAAGATAGATTTATCACTCAGTCGGCTCCAGATATCCACCATAAGCTACAAAAACGGGCGTATGGACCAAATCAGTCTTTAGATACTCTGTTACAACTGGCTCAGATGGTCTATTACGGAAGGGAATATGAGGAAAAGAAAGAGAGGCAAAGAAAGACAAAGGAAAAGGCGGAAGCCTTCGCAGTGGCTATGAAAAATGCTCTTAAACAGCCGGAGAAAAATGCCCAGAGGGACCCAGGTGAAAAGGGATGGGCTTGCTATTCCTGTGGAAAGGAGGGGCACCTCAAGCGGGATTGCCCTCAGGCATCTAAGCCGCCCCCGGCTCCATGTCCGGTCTGCAAAGGACCACACTGGAAGAGAGACTGCCCTCAGAGGCGTAGGTCTCTGGGTCGGACTCTCAAGACAATCAGGACTGAAGGTGCCTGGGGGTCCCCACACAAGCTCCCGTCCTAATTACACCTGAGGAACCCCGGGTATTGATAATTGTGGGGGGCCAATCCATCAATTTCCTTTTAGATACTGGGGCAACTTACTCTGTGCTTACTGAAGCCCCTGGCCCACTTTCTTCCCGATCCGCTTCCGTAATGGGACTGTCTGGATGAGCCAAAAGGTATTATTTCAGTTATTCTTTATCTTGCAACTGAGATTCTGTGCTATTTTCACATGAGTTTCTGATCGTGCCAGAATCTCCCTCACCCCTTTGGGGAGGGATATACTGAGCAAGGTCCATGCCTCTGTTTTTATGAATATGGAGCCCTCCCTTTCTCTCCCTCTAGTTGAACAAAATGTAAATCCTAGAGTATGGGCTGATGGAAAATTTCTGGGTCGAGCGCAAAATGCTATCCCTGTAGTTGTCAAGCTCAAAAGACCCACACTTATTTCCACATAAGAAACAGTATCCTCTGAAAACTGAGGTTAAGGAAGGGTTAAAACCCATCATTGAAAATTTAAAGGAACAGGGATTATTAATTCCCTGTAACAGTCCTTGCAACACTCCTATTTTGGGTATAAAGAAACCAAATGGTAAATGGAGACTAGTTCAAGATTTACGTATAATAAATGAGGCTGTAATTCCTTTACACCCTGTGGTGCCTAATCCTTATACTCTATTGTCTGAAATTCCTGAATGAGCCAAATATTTCTCAGTAATTGATTTAAAAGATGCCTTCTATTCAGTGCCTTTGGCGGAGGAAAGTTAATTTCTATTTGCCTTTGAAGACCCTACACAGACAGCTTCTTAGTTAACCTGGACAGTTTTACCCCAGGGATTTCGTGACAGTCCTCACTTATTTGGACAAAGTTTGTCACGAGATCTACAAAACTTTAATAGCTCTGAAGCTGTGGTGTTACAATATGTAGTTGATATTTTGCTCTGTGCTGAGACAGAGGAAGCTTGTTCGTGAGCCTCAAAAGATTTCTTAAACTTTCTGGCAGGCTGTGGTTACAAGGCATCAAGAGAAAAGGCTCAGCTTTGTCAAAAATAAGTTAGATATCTGGGTCTAATCATATCAGAAGGGACTAGGGCCATAGGCCCTGAGAGAATTAAGCCTATACTAAATCATCCCCTACCTATGACTTTAAGACAATTGAGAAGATTTTGGGGAATCACGGGTTACTGTCGCATTTGGATTCTGGGTTATGGGGAACTTGCCCGGCCTTTATATAAACTTATAGCTGAAACTCAGCAGGCCCAAACTGACAAACTGGTTTGGTCTCCAGAAACTTAAAAGGCTTTTAAGGTTCTTCAGACTGCTCTTCTGCAAGCTCCTGCTCTGAGCTTGCCCACAGGGTTAGAATTTAATTTGTTTGTCACTGAAAGGAAAGGCATGGCCTTGGGAGTCTTGACACAACCCCGAGGGCCTCACCAGCAACCTATTGCTTATCTAAGCAGAGAATTAGATGTAGTTTCACGTGGGTGGCCCCACTGCCTAAGAGTAATTGGGGCAGCGGCTTTATTAGCACCTGAAGCTTTAAAAATAATCAATGGACGAAACCTTACTGTACTGACTTCTCATGATGTGAGTGGAATCTTAAATTCTAAGGTTAATATTTGGATGACAGACAGTAGGCTTCTTAAATATCAGTCATTGTTGTTAGAAGGACCAGTAACTAAGCTTAAAGTTTGTGGAAATTTAAATCCTGCCACTTTCCTTCCTGAAAAGGAAAATGAAACACCTGATCATGATTGTTCTCAATTCCTAACTTTAAACTACGCAGCTCGGGAAGATCTAATGGATACCCCATTAGACAATCCCGACCTGGAAATATTTACAGATGGCAGTTCTTTTGTTCAGGATGGAAAGCAAAGCAGGTTATGCCGTGGTTACTGCTGAACAGGTTTTGGAAGCAAAATCTGGATTACAAAGAAGTGGGAAGTATCCTGGAGAGGACTGGGAAATTGATTTTACTCATATGCCAAAAGCTAATGGATATTCTTGCTTACAATTTTGGGTAGATACTTTTACTGGATGGATTGAGGCTTTTCCCTGTCGTAGTGAACAGGCTAAGGAGGTTACAAAGATTCTCTTCATCAGTGGAAGGCTTCCCGTGGTGGACATCTCCACTTCAAGGAAAGGACTTTCTCCAAGTCTGTGAATACCTTCGACAACAATTACATGTGATGCCTCTTCTTCATTTGATGACATCTACCAACCCTAAAATGGACTGGTGCAACACTTTGTACTTTAACTATGGACTTAATGTCACTTTTAATTTTGATTTTACCTTGTTTTAATGACTATGTTGCATTACATCTGTAACTGTATAACTGAATTTTGTTTCTAACCGCATGAAAGCTTTTAAGTTACAAATGGCTACTCAAACTCCTGCTACTGCTGCAACTTCCTCCAACTACTACTTGTGGCCCCTGGATCAGATATCCTCAATATGAGGATTAGGAGAATATGTTGCCTCCCCAATTTAGGGACAACACCCCTTCTCAGCTTGGAAGCAGTTACGGAATGAAAACAACGTCCCTTTTCCCTAGGCAACATAATTCTCCTAAAAGAAAAGGGGGGAATGAGAGAGTCATTTCCTAGGCAGGTTGATAAGAAGTCTAGGGGTCCCCAAAGAGAGAGGGGTCTGGAATTCTTAAGGAGGAAGAAAGGACAAACTTATTTCTCTACATTCCTTAGGATTATATAGCAACAATGTATTCTGCCTGAGGGCAGTCTCTGGATTAAACCTTCTCTTTACAAGGATTATATAACAGCAATGTATTATGTATTCTGCCTGAGGACAGTCTCTGGATTAAACCTTCTGGCTAATTCTGTTATCTTAAAATGTAAATTATGGGAGTAGGTCTGGTGAGGTCTTTACAACCTCCAGACCTTCTTTGGATTAGTTGGAGAATATATAAACTCATTGCTAAAACTAACAAGGGGGTACTCTTTCTACCCCCTTCTGATGCCTATGTCAGAAGCTTTCTCTGTCTCCTTTATACTTTAATAAAACTTTGTTACACAAAAGCTCTGAGCGATCCAGCCTCGTCTCTGGCCCCGGATTGAATTCTTCTCCTCCGGGGGCCAAGAATCCTGGCGTCGTGATTCAACAACAACCTTTCAGAACTTTACACCAATTGTCATGCCTCTCTTGAGTTAATTTGCACGGATGTCTCTTAATAATGTCATTGACTTTTTCAACCTTTCCTTAGGATTGGGGTCTCCAGGAACAGTGTAAGTGATAGTCTCTTCCTAGAGCTATTGACACCCCCTGAGTTACAGTAGCTTTAAAGGCAAAGCCATTGTCAATCTGAAGGCTCCGCGGCAGCCCAAACCTAGGAGTAATTTCATGGATTAAAATCCTTATAACCTGCTTAGCCTGTTCACTATGACAGGGAAAAGCCTCAATCTGTCCAGTAAATGTATTCACCCAAACTTGTAACCAAGAATATCCATTTGCCTTTGGCATATGAGTAAAATCAATTTCCCAGTCCTCTCCAGGATATTTTTCCACTTCATTGTAACCCAGATTTTGCTAACTTTTCAGCCTTTGGGTTATTTTTCTGACATATCTCACATCTTTTGATTATGTTCTCTAAAGTTTTCATTACATTTTTCCTTCAAAGAAATGAGAAGCCATCTGGTAAGTGCTCTCAACACCTAAATGAAAACTCTGGTGTAGACTCTTAAGAATTTCCCATTGAGAATTTTCAGTAATTATTCATCATCCATCCTTGGACTATAAGCATCCTTTATCAATAATCTTTGCTCCTATTTTCTCATATCTTTCTAATTCTTCCTCATTATAAGGTTTTTCCTATTCCACAGGACCTGTCTAGATCAAAGGCATCTACAGTGAAGGGGTTTCTTAAAGTGCCGGTTTTCTGGCTTGACAGTCTACCAGCTGATTACCCTCAGCTACTTATTCCTGTCCCTGCTGTGCCCTTTGCAGTGCACAACAGCTACTTCTGTAGGACAATTTATAGCAGTTAAAAGTCTCTCAATCTTTTGAAATGCTTAATAGGTTCTCCTATTGCCGTTTTAAACTTTCTTTCTTTCTGTATTGCAGCATGAACATGTAAAGTCAAATAAGCATACTTAGAATCAGTGTAGATATTGACTTGCTGCCCTTTGATTAACTCTAGAGCTCAGGTCAGAGCCACAAGCTCCACTATCTGAGCACTCATTCCCTGGGGGAGAGACTTTGCTTTTAAAATCTGTCCAGCCTCATCATAGTGTAACTTGCTTTAAGTTTCCCATCCCAAACAAAAGAACTGTCATCTGTAAATATTTCCACATCAGGATTGCCTAAAGGGGTATCCATCAGGTCTTCCCAAGCTGTATAGTTTAAAGTTAGAAATTGGGAACAATTGTTATCGGGTGTTTCATTTTCCTTGTCAGGAAGGAAAGTGGCAGGATTTAAGTTTTTCAGGTATCCTATATATAGCTAGTAAGGCCCTCAGGGTTATGTCAAACCTCCCAAGACCATACCTTTTCTTTCAGTGATGAACAAATTAAATTCTGACCCTGTGGGCAAGCTCAAAGCAGGAGCTCGCAGGAGAGCAATCGAAGAGCTTTAAAAGTCTTTTGAGTATCTGGAGACTGAACCAATTTGTCAGTTAGGGCTTGTTGAGTTTCAGTTGTAAGTTTATATATAGGCCAGGCAAGTTCCCCATAACCCAGAATCCAAACGAGGCAGTAGCCTATGATTCCCCCAAATCCTCTCAATTGTCAGAAGTCATAGGTAGGGGATGACATAGTATAGGTTTATCTCTAGAAAGCATGCTGAAAAATATTTTGCTCGTTCAGTAATTTTATACAATAGAGTATAAGGATTTGGCACCATGGGGTGTAAAGGGTGTACAGCCTCATTTATTATTTGTAAATCTTGAACTAGTCTCCACTCATAATTTGACTTCTTTATACCAAAAATAGGAGTGTTGCATGGAGTGTTACAGGGAATTAATAGCCCCTGCTCCTTTAAAATCTCGATGATGGGCTTTAACCCTTCTTTAACCTCGGGTTTCAGTGGATACTGCTTTTGATGTGGAAATATGAGTGGGTTTTTCAGCTTCACAATTACAGGAATAGCATTTTGTGCTCAACCCACAGATTTTCCATCAGCTCACACTTTAGGATTTACATTTTGTTCAATTAAAGGGAAAGAAAGGAAGGGCTCCATATTCATCAAACAGAGGCATGGACCTTGCTCAGTATATCCCTCCCCAAAAGGGGTGAGGGGGATTCTGGCACATTCTGGCACTCTGTAAAAATAGCAGAGAGTCCCAGTTGCAGCTTAGAGGATGACTGAAATATTAATGTTTGGTTCATCCAGACAGTCCCATTATGGAAGCGGATTGGGGAGAAAGTGGACCAGGGGCTTCAGTAAGCACAGAATAACTTGCCTTGGTGTTCACAAGGAAATTGACAGATTGGCCACCCACAGTTACTAATACCTGGCGTTCCTCAGCTGTAATTAGGGCAGGAGTTTGTGTAGGGACTCCTGGGTACATTCAGTCCTGGTTGTCTTGAGAGTCCCACCAACTGGGACCTATGCCTCTGGGGGCAGTCTCTCCTTCAGTGTGGTCCCTTGCAAGACAAGACATGGAGCTGGGGACCCCTTAGATGCCTGAGGGCAATCCTGCTTGAGGCGCTCCTCCTTTCCACAGTAATAGCAAGCCCATCCATCCCCTTTCACCTGGGTCTCTCCTGGAATTTTTCTCAGGCTGTTTAAGAACAGTCCTGACAGCCATTACAAGGGCTTCTGCCGGTACCTTGGTCTTTCTCTGCCTTTCTTTCTTCCCCTCATATTCTCTGCCATAACAGACTGACTGAGCCAGTTGCAACAGATTATCTAAAGACTGATTTGGTCCATATACGTGTTTTAGTAGCTTACAGCGGATATCTGGAGCTGACTGAATGAGAAATCTATCTTTTAAGATTACCCTTCCCTCTTCACTTTCAGGATCAATCTCAGTGAATCTGCAAAGGGCTTCGCTCAGTCTATCTAGGAATTTACCAGAAGCTTCCTTCTCTTCCTGTTCTATGTTTGCCAGTTTAGCATCATTGCCTGAGTCCTTCAAGAACACATCTGACAAATTGACTCTTGTCCCGTTATCCTTTAGCCATGTTGTAGCCCCAGTCTGGGTCTATAGTTGGGACCGCCTGACCCCCAGTGGGGAGGGCAGCTGTCTCACCCTCCCTCTTCCCTAATGATTCCTTGCCAAGCCATTCATCTCCATAGGCAACAGCTTTCCATAAAACTCAAGTTGTTGATTCAGGAGCTAGCGCCTGTCCCAGGATATACATCACATCCTTCCAAATAAGGTCATAAAGCAGAATAGGGAGCTGAAAATTTCATACCCTAATATATACCCTTAGGACATAAATCTGACATGTCTCACGGAGAGAAAAATGGCAACACATATGCTACTTCTACCCATTTCCTTGTTCTCTACAGAACCAGTTTAATTGTAAAACAATATTATAATTAAGAGACCCTCCAACCAACCACCATTCGCTATCCTCCAATGGATACCATGACCATGTAGTATCACATAGGAAGATCAGGCATGTCTTCATTAGGCTCTGGGGATCAAATCTATCCCAATTTTTCAAAGGAGTGAGGCTGGAATGGTTAGCTCCCATCTGTAAGAGAGAAAAACAACGACCACACCGTCTTTCTACTGGAGGCGTCCCTCCCTGCTCTAGATGGGGTTGGAGACAGGTCTTCCACCTAAGCTTCCTTCCCTGGCCGGAGTTAACCTGTCTCTTACCACAGGTATTCCACTACTGTCCCTCCCCCATTCTACCACTGGGGTGGGGTGGAGATGCATCAGGGGTAGACCTGATGGCATCCCAGAATAATATCCAGTTCCTCACCACTAAAACTTTTGCTTGCCTCTGATGCCACCCGAGGTGCAATCAGAGTAACCTTCCAGAATGCCTCCCAAGCTAAGACCGCTAAGGGAAACATTTGTCTCCTGAGTGCCTATGCACAACCCTGAGTACATTCCTGACCACAATAAGACCAGTAAATCATAAAGGGCCAAGCATAAAACCAAGATGTTCCTTCTGAGTGTCACCACACCAATATAAGCGATAGCAAAAGAAATGGTGAAGGGCTGGCCACTGAGGAAAAAGTGATTTTTGTCCTGTTATTATGGCCAGTCCTTCCAGTTCATTCCCACAGATTCCACAGGAAGAGTATTTAAGGAGTTGAAACAGAAGCAACTGGAGATTCTCCTCTGGTCCACGAACAGCTAGTGTTACCAAAGGAAGAAGCCTGCTGTATTTCCTATCTGAGTAATGTTTCACCTGAGAGATGCTCTTGGAATCAGAACTCCATCTAGCTTCCAAACTATCAACTTCTAGTGAGGCTATGCATTTCATGAATACAAAAAAAAAAAAAAAAAGCTCGGATCTAAGTGACAGTACACAGTAACAGCATAGATAACAAGTCCCTTGAAAGTCTATGATCCCACTGATTAGGTTAGTAGTTCTAATTCCCAAGAAGTTATTAAATGGTCAAAGAGACCAGAAAGTTTGGCCAAGAAAGGAGAGTTCCATCCACACATTTCATCCATCTTGGTCTGTTCCCCTGGAGGAGACATTGGGTGCCTTTTGACATTAGCAGGTCAGTATAATCCCCGACAGGGTTCCTGCCATAAGTGGTATGAGATCACCTCAGAACCAAAGATTTAGACCCAGATCTTGCTTCACATATGTGTGCTTCTTTCAATCAATCACACACACAAGCACACCATAGAGTTAGTAAAGTACAGCAGAAAATGTTTGCCAGGAGAACAAAGAACTAGAACTCCAAGCATCCTTACCTTGTCCTGAAGAATCCCAGATGAGCTCCCAAGATGAAAGGTTGTTGCTGAGCCATGAAAGATGATGGGATTCTTGGCCTTTGGAGGAGACGAATTCAATCTGAGGCCAGTGATGAGACTTGATCACTCCAAGCTTTTGTGTAATAAAGTTTTATTAAAGTATAAAAGAGAGACATTAAGCTTCTGACATAGACAATAGAAGGGGCAGAAATAGTGCTCCCCCCACGCCCCCACTAGACTTTAACGGTAACTTATACCCTTTCAGAAGGGTACTAATTAAAGAAAGGAAATGTCTCAGAACTCAGAGAGTGGCACCAGGGCCCCTCACCCACAACATGCATTTTGAGGTAACATTGGAACAAGGTGAGTCATCCCAGGCCATAAAACGATTGACATGAATCTTGAAGAAGGCAGGTTTCCAAGCAAATACATAGTCTTATTAACATAGATTAGGAGAACAATTATATGAGAAAAACATACTGGTTTGTTGAGCCATTATTAGTTCTGAGTCTTAAAACCTAAGTGAAGAAACACAGAGTCTAGTCTAAATACATATTTCATTAACATAGCTTAAGATAAACATTTCTAAATGGAAGGGAGCTTCCATGCAGGGATGGCTCTGCACTGTCCCTTTGTTTGTCTCAGGCTCCTCTGAGAAGGAGACACCCTTTCATCCAGGTAATGAACAAAGTGACATCAGATGGCCTCTGCTGGGCGGCTGCCAGAGGAACCGGGGACAGATCAAAGCAGAAGAGGACCAACATCTGCTGCAACCAAAGCATGGAAGAGTTTCCACTGAGTCAGAGATCTCCATTGTGTTCTTGTGCACTGGCTTTTGGAATTCAAGTAAAGGCCCTTTCATTTCGAGTGAAATTCCTCTTGGTAGTTTGGACCTAGGCTGGTCTTTGGAGAGAGATCAATCCCTAAGCGTTTGGAGTGGGAGCACTAACTCCAAGACCCTAGACAACCAGAGAACTAACCCTAGAGAGTATCAAATAGTGTGAACTCACACAAAGGAAACCACTTGAATGCAAGACCCGGCATCACCAAACCACCAGTAGCACCCTGTGCAGGACTCCTCATCTAAACAACAAACAAAACAAAACTACAAACCCAATCATCAGCAGAAAGGATTACCACCTCCACTCAGCCTTGCCCATCAGAGGAAAAACAAAAACTCAGCGTAAATCTCACCCTATACAAAGCTTACACAAACCACTGGACCAACATTAGCTTTCTAAGGACAGGGACATTTGTTTATGTTTACTTAGGATTCTGAGCCTAATGGCAGAAGCAGCACTTTGTGTCACTGCAGGGTGGTTGCAATCTTAGGTCTGAAAGAAATGCACGTGGGTTCGTTTGCCTCTTCCTTACGACCACAGTTCTGCTTAAGTATCTGCATTTTCTGAAGGCAAGGTGCTTGCTTACTAATGCTAACAAGTCACCAGACAGTGTAATTCTGCCCACTCAGGGTTAAGAAAAAAAGGGTATGGCAGAAGCACTCACAGAACACACTTCCCTGAACTCTTCTAAAGGAATGATAGTGTGTCTGTCCTAGGAGTGTCTTTGCACAGCTCTGAAGCTGTGGGGAAACAATTCTCTGAACCTAGAACTTGGGGGCTGAAATGAAAGCAGCATTTGCACCTGCTGCTGCTGCTGCTAAGTCGCTTCAGTCGTGTCTGACTCTGTGCGACCCCAAAATGGCAACCCCCAGGCTCCATCACTGGGATTCTCCAGGCAAGAACACTGGAGTGGGTTGCCATTTCCTTCTCCAATGTATGAAAGTTAAAAGTGAAAGTGAAGTCGCTCAGTCGTGTCCGACCCTCAGCGACCCCATGGACTGCAGCCTTCCAGGCTCCTCCATCCATGGGATTTTCCAGGCAAGAGTACTGGAGTGGGATGCCATTGCCTTCTCCAGCATTTGCACCTAGCGAACCTGAAATACTTGCAATCTCCAGCCTGATAGAAAAGCACACGAGGGCATTTTTGCTTCATTAGGACCACAAGGCTCCTCAAGTACTTGTGTTTTCTGAAGAAACATGCTGCTTACCACTTCTTGATGGGAAGGCCTCTGACAGTACAGTTTTAGCTGATCAGTGCAAACACAGATAAAAATGTCAACATTCAAGGATAGCACATTGTGTCCTAGGATGGATTTACACAGCTTTGAAACTGTAAGGAGACATCTTTTTGTGCACCTGGAATTGGAGTCTGATGTCCCAAAGAAGTAATTTCCTCATGGGAAACCTGCGTAGTTGCAGCATCCCACCTGCCAGAAAAGGACAACAGACTCATTCTACTCTTCCATTCCAGAACAGCTTTGGTTAAGTAATTGAATTTTCAATAAATCCAGCTGGCTTCCCTGGAGGCTCAGAGGAAAAAGCATCTGCCTGCAACGTGGGAGACCTAAGTTTGATCCCCAAGTCGGGAAGATCCCCTGGAGTAGGAAATGGAAAGCCACTTCAGTACTCTTGCCAGGAAAATTCCATGGATGGAGGAACCGGTAAGCTACAGCCCATGGAACTACAAAGAGTCGCACACGACTGAGCAACTTTAATTCTCATGAAGCAGGGACTCGCCACTTCTGGCTGTGAGGTCACCTGACAGGACTTTTCACCTCATCATGGTAAAGACAGGCCTAACACCCACATTCATAGAGTACTCTCCACTGCTATCTTTGCTCTGCAAATGGTACAGAGTTTGTACACTATGAGTGTCTTTACACAGCTCTAAATGTGTGGGGAAATGTGTTATTTTGAAGCCGCAAATCCAGATAATATGGCAAAATCAGTATATTCCTCCTGTGAAAGCTGGATAGTTGCAGCCTCCAACCAGATAGGAAGAAATGCACTGGCTCATTCGGGCATTACGACAGCAGTGGTTCATTACTTGATTCTTCCAAAAGGAGCATGCAGCTTGCCGCTTCTTACTGGGAAGCCATCACCCAGTCCAGCTTCGCCAAATTAGGCTGCTGACAACAGGTATGGCAGTCAACACTCCCAGAACATTCCCTACTGAACTCTTTACTCATGAAATGGTGGTCTGTCCTTGAGTTCTCGTACATAGCTTTCTAAAGCCAGGGATTTGGAGCCTAATGGCAGAAGCAGCACTTCTGTAACCGCAGGGTGGTTGCAGTCTTAAGCCTGAAGGAAACGCACATGGGTTCATTTGCCTCTTCCTTACAAAGGCAACTTTGCTAAAGTGTCTGCATTTTCTGAAAACACAGACACTTGCTTATTAACCTACAAAACACCTGGCAGTGTAATTCTGCCCACTCAGGGTAACAACAGGTATGGCAGAAGCACTCACAGAACACTCTTCCCTGGTCTCTTTCCTGAGAGAATGATAGTGTGTTCTAGGGGTGTCTTTGTCCAGCTCTGAAGCTGCGGGGAAACGTTTCTCTGAACCTAGAACTCAGGGTCTGAAATGAAAGCAGCATTTGCCCCTAATGAACCTGGAATACTTGCAAACTCCAGCCTGATGGAAAAACACACAGAAGCAATTTTCCCTGCTGTAGGACCTCAAGTCTCATCAAGTACTTGTGTTTTCTGAGAGAAACACGCTGCTTGCCACTTCTTGATGGGAAGTCTTCTGATAGAACAGTTTTAGCTGATCAATGCAAAAACAGATATAAAAGTCACCATTCAAAGAGAGCATATTGTGTCCTAGGAATGCGTTTACACAGCTTTGAAACTGCAGGGAGACGCCTTCTTGTGCACCTGGAATTGGGGTCTGATGTCCCAGAGCAGTCATTTCCCCACGGGAACCCTGTGCAGTTGCGGCTTCCCACCTGATGTAATTTCGAGACTCACAGCCAGTTTATTCCCTGCCCTTTTTGAGCCTTGTAAACACATGCCTAGGTCATACTGTGACACCCCTGAGGAAACAGTCTGTGCGAGAGTGTCTGAAATTGCTGAGTGCCATACTGCTGTTACCTAGATTAGCTGATACCCCAAAGGAAAGGACCTTGACACAAGGAGTTGCAAACCCCCTGCTTGCTTCAGAAATCCCAATGTTTTGACCAAAGCTATTGCTGTCAAAAGTGGGAAAAAAAAATTGTACGGATTTTCAGGCAGTTGCTAGGCCACACCGTTTCAGGGCCATCAGAGAGAAAATGCTTATTTTGCTAACAAAGTCCTGTATCCAGGTTCACACTCAGTATGTGTCCCTGAAACATCCAAGAATATTCCAGACAGACCTAGGATCTCTGGACTTTACTACAGAGAAAACTTATGCAGCTGGAGTTGTTTTTGCTTGTTTTTCCTCTGTAAGTATGTGGCCCTTCCCTACTGTGACACACGTGAGGGGTAATTGTTAGTTAAAATGACCTCCAAGCACAGATTTGCAAGTACTGTGTTACTCTCAGCAAACAGAATGTTGGGAAACCTATGTTCCTTCGATGAATGAAAACAAAAAAAAAAAAAAAAAAGTGTTTTTCAGGCATCTATCTGTTAGCAACTATCTAGATTCTATGATGATAGAAACTCTTGAAATTTAATTTCAAGAGTTTGCACAAAGACCTTAATTTCAAGAGTCACAGCCATTATATTTCTCCGCACTTTCCGAGCCTGGTGAATACATTCTTAGGTCATCCTGGGACTGCCCAAGAGGAAACAGTCTGTGGGAGAGTGACTGAGAGTGCTGAGTGCTCTCAGCTGTTGTTGCCTCATACTGTTGTTACCTAGATTAGTTGACATTCCAATGGAAAGGACCATGATGCAAGGATTACAAGGCGCCTGCTCACCTCAGAAAGCCCAAAGTTTTGAGGAAAGCTATTGCTGCCAATGCACCCCACTCCAGTGCTCGTGCCTGGAGAGTCCCATGGACAGGGAGCCTGGTGGGCTGCAGTCCATGGGGTCGCCAGGAGTCGGACACGGCTGAGCGACATCCCTTTCCTTTCACTTTCATTGCTGTCAATGTAAACAGCATTGCTGAAAGCAGCAATGAGATGGATTTTCAGACAGTTGCTTGGCCGCACTGTTTTAGGGCCAACAGAGAGAAAATGCTAATTTTGCTGGCAACATCCAGTATCCAGGTTCAAACTCAGTATGTGTCCCTGCAGTATCCAAGAATATTCCAGACAGACCTAGGATCACTGGATCATCCTACAGAGAAAATTTGATGGGAATTGGGTTTTTTAGTTTGTTTTTCCCTGTAATTATGTGGTCCTTCTCTACTGTGACACACATGAGTGGAAATTGTTACTTAAAATGACCTCAGAGCAAGGATTTCCAAGCAGTGAGTTCCTCTAAGCAAATAGAATGCTGGGATACCTGTGTTCCTTCAGTGAAAGAAAGGCCCTCCCAAAAAAAAAGTGTTTTTCAGCTATCTACCTTTCAGCCACTGTCTAGATTCTATGATGTGAGAACACCACAGAGGCTCTAATTTCCTGAGTTACAGCCAGTATGTTTCCCAGCACTTTCTGAGCCTTGTGAACACACTCCTACGTCTTACTGGGAATACCCATGAGGAAACAGGCTGAGGGAGTGTCTGAGATTGCTGAGCGCCATACTGTTGTTTGTAGATTACTTGACATTCCAGTGGAAAGGACCTTGAGGCAAGGATGCAAGGAGTCGTAAGCCACCTGCTTGCTTCAGAAATCCCAATGTTTTGACCAAAGCTATTGCTGTCAAAGTAGGAAAAGAAATTGGATGGATTTTCAGGCCGTTGCTAGGCTGCACTGTTTCAGGGCCAGCAGAGGGAAAAAGCTAATTTTGCCAACAGGTCTGTTATCCAGGTTCACACTGACTGTGTGTCCCTGCAGCATCCAAGAATTTCTAGACAGACTTAGGATCACTGGATCTCTCCTACAGAGAAAATATGATGGAACTTGGGTATTTTGTTTGTTTCTTTTTCCCTATGATTCTGCTGTCCTTCCCTACTGTGACACACCTGAGAGGAAATTGTTACTTAAAAATGACCTCCAAGCAAGCATCGGCAAATAGTGGGTTATTCTCAGCAAACAGAATGCTGGAAAACATACATTACTTCAATGAATGAAAGGCAAAAAAAGTGACTTTCAGGCATCTATCTATCAGCAACTGTCTAGATTTCAATAGGTGAGAAGAACACAATTGCACAGAGGCCCTGTTTTCCAGCATCACAGCCAGTGTGTTTCTCTGCACTTTCTGAGCTTTGGGAACCCATTCCTAGGTCATACTGTGACACCCCTGAGGGAACAGTCCGCGGGAGAGTGTCTGAGAGTGTTGAGTGCCATACTGCTGTTACTAGATTAGTTGACATTCCAAAGAAAAGGACCTTGATGCAAGGAGTTGCAAGCCTCCTTCTTGCTTCAGAAATCCCAATGTTTTGACCAAAGCTATTGCTGTCAAAGCTATTGCTGTCAAAAGTAGGGGGAAAAATTGTATAGATTTTTAGGCAGTTGCTAGGCTGCGCCATTTCAGGGCCATCAGAGAGAAAATGCTAATTTTGCCAGCAAGGTTCAGTATCCAGTTTCACACTCAGTGTTTGTCCCTGCAGTATCCGAGAATATTCCAGACAGACCTAGGATCACTGGATCTTTTCTACAGAGAGAATGTAAGGAACTTGAGTTTTTTTGCTTGTTTGTTTTTCTCTGTAAGTAGTCAGTCCTTCCCTACTGTGACACACGTGAGGGGTAATTGTTAGTTAAAATGACCTCCAAGCACAGATTTGTAAGTAGTGTGCTTTTCTCAGCAAACAGAGTGTTGGGAGACCTGAAAGGCAAAAAAGGGGAGTTTTTCAGGCATCTACCTGTTAGCAACTGTCTAGATTCTATGCTGTGAGAAGACCACATTTGCACAAAGGCCCTAGTTTCAACAGTCACAGCCGGTATGTTTCTCTGCGCTTTGTGAGCCTGGTGAATACATTCCTAGGTCATCCTGGGACTGCCCACGAGGAAACAGTCTGCAGGAGAGTGACTGAGAGTGCTGAGTGCCATATGTTACCTAGATTCATTGATATTCTGGTGGAAAGGACCTTGACACAAGGAGTTATAAGCAACCTACTTGCTTCAGAAATCCCAATTTTTTTACCAAATCTATTGCTGTCAAAGTATGAAAACAACATTGGATAGATTTTCAGGCAGTTGCTAAACCCCAGCCTTCTAGAGTCAACCGAGAGACAATGCTAATTTTGTCATCAAGGTGCAATATCCAGGTTCACACTCAGTAGGTATCCCTGCAGTATCCAAGAATTTTCAAGACAGACCTACGATCACTGGATCCTTTCTACAGAGAAAACTTGTTAGAACTTGGGGGTTTTGTTTTTGTTTTTCCCTGTGATTATGCTTTGGAGAAGAAGTGGCAACCCACTCCAGTATTCTTGCCTGGAGAATCCCAGGGACAGAGGAGCCTGGTGGGCTGCCATCTATGGGGTTGCACAGAGTCAGACACTACTGAAGCGACTTAGCGGCAGCAGCAGCGATTACGCTTTCCTTCCCTACTGTGAAACCGGTGAGGGAAAATTGTTACCTCCAAGCAAGGATTCGCAAGTAGTGGGTTACTCTCAGCAAACAGAACGCTGGGAAACGTACATTGCTTTGATGCATGAAAGGCAAAAAGAGTGATTTTCAGGCATCTCTCTCTCTCAGCAGCTGTCTAGATTTTATGATGTGAGAATACCACATTTGCACACAGGCCCTAATTTTGACAGTCACAGTCAGTATGTTTCCCTCCACTTTCTGAGACTGGTGAACAGATTCCTTGGTCATACTGGGACTGTCCATGAGGAAAATCTATGGGAGAGTGTCTGAGAGTGCTGGAGTGCCACACTGTTGTTACCTAGATTCGTTGACATTCCAATGGAAAAGACCTTGATGCAAGGGAGTTGCAAGCCACCTGCAGTCACACAAAGAAATGCTGCTTCTGCCATTAGGCTCCAAATCCCATGTTAACACTCCTAGTGTACAGACACTGTACCATGTGCTGAATAAAGATACAAGTGGAGAGGGCTCTGTGAATGTGGATGGCCAAGGCTGTTTTACTATGATTAGGTGAAATGGACTGTCAGATGAGCTCACAGCAAGAAGTGGCAAGCAGCCTGATTCATGAGATATGAAGCTGTTAAGTTGTGTTCAACTCTTTGCCATCACATGGACTGTAGCTTCCAGGCAAGAGTACTGGAATGGGTTGCCATTTCCTTCTCTGGTGGGTGGAACTTCCTGACCCAGGGATCAAACCCAGGTGTCCCGCATTGCAGGCAGATGTTCTACCCCCTGAGCCACCAGGGAAGCCCACCTGATTCACTAAACACCTCAGCTCCTTAACCAACGCTGTTCTAGGATTGAAGAATAGAATGAGCCTGTGGGTTTGCTGGCGGGTTGGTTGCTGCAACGATACAGGTTTCACAGAAGATGACTGGCTTATGGCATCAAGCAGAAGAGTGTTCTGTGAGTGCTTCTGCCATAGCTCTTGTTACCCTGAGTGGGCCAAATGATCCTGTCCAATGACTTTGGAGCATTAATATGCAACTGCCTGTGTTTTCAGAAAATGCAGGTACTTTAGCAAAGCTCTGGTCTTCAGGAAGAGAAAAACAAACCCATGTGTGTTTCTTTCAGGCTAAGGATCGCAAGCACCCTGCAGTCACACGAAGAAATGCTGATTCTGCCATTAGGCTCCAAATCCCATTTTAAGAAGAACAAGTGTCCCAGTAGTTAGAGAGCTGGGTCTCTAACTGTCTCTCTAATCCAAGGACAGATTGCACCATTCCAAGAGTTAAGAGTTGAGTGGGGAGGGTTCTGAGAGTTCAGTGGGGAGGGTTCTGTGCCTGTTGACTGCCATATCTGTTGTTAGCCTATTTCTTTGAGAGTGGACTGGGTGATAACTTCCCAGTAAGCAGTGGCAAGTAGCATGTTCCTCTCAGCAAACTCAAATAATTGACCAAAGCTGTTGTCATAATGAGCAATGGAATGCCCTGGGGTGTTTTCATGGCTGGTTGGAGGCTACAACTCTCCTGCTTTTCCAGGAGAAACATGCTGATTTTCCCTATTTGCAGGGACATTTGGGTGGTTGCAATCTTAAGCCTGAAAGAAACACACATGGGTTCATTTGCCTCTTCCTTACAAAGGCAACTTTGCTAAAGTGTCTGCATTTTCTGAAAGCACAGGGGCTTGCTTATTAATGTTATAAAGTCACCTGACAGTGTAATTCTGCCCACTCAGGATAATAACTGGTATGGCAGAAGTTCTCACAGAACACTCTTCTCTGGTCTGTTTCCTAAGGGAATGGTACAGTGTGTTCCAAGAGTGTCTTTGCACAGATCTGAAGCTGTGGGGAAATGTTTATGTTTCTCTGAGCGTACAACTCAGGGCCTGAAATGAAAGCAGCATTTGTGCCCATCAAACCTGAAATATTTGGACTCACCATCAGGATGGAAAAGCACTTGGGGCATTTTTTCCCTGCTGTAGGACTGCAAGTCTCATCAAGTACTTGTGTTTTCTGAGAGAAACACACTGCTTGCCACTTCCTGATGGGAAGTCCTCTGATAGTACAGTTTTAGCTGATCATTGAAAAAGCAGATAAAAAAGTCAACATTCATGGAGAGCACATTGTGTCCTAGGATACATTTGCACAGCTTTGAAACTACAGGAAGATGTCTTCTTGTGGACCTGGAATTGGGAACTGATGTCCCAAAGCAGTCATTTCCCCATGGGAAACCTGTATATTTGCAGCATCCCACCTGCCAGAAAAAGACAACAGGTTCATCTACTCTTCCATTCCAGAACAGCTTTGGTTAAGTAGCTGAATTTTCAATGGATCTGGCAGTCTTCCCTGGTGGCTCAGAGGGTAAAGCGTCTGTCTGCATTGTGGGAGACCTGGGTTCGATCCCTCAGTCAGGAAGATCCCCTGGAGAAGGTAAATAGCAAACCACTCCACTCTACTTGCTTGGAAAATTCCATGGACAGAGGAGCTTGGTTAGCTACAGTCCATGGGATTGCAAAGAGTTGCACACAACTAAGAAGCTTCACTTCTCATGAAACAGCTTGCCACCTCTGACTGTGAGGTCATCAGATAGTACTTTTCACCTCATCATGGTAAAAACAGGTTGGCCATCCACCTTAACAGAGCACTGTCCACTACTGTCTTTGCTCCACATTGGTACAGAGTTTGTACATTAGGAGTGTCTTTACACAGCACTAAATGTGCAGGGAAATGTATTATCTTGAAGCTGCAAATCCAGATAAAATGTAAAAATCAGTATATTTGTCCTGTGAAAGCTGAATAGTTGCAGCCTCCAACCAGCCAGAAATAAATGCACTGGCTCATTTGTCTGGGCATTATGACAACAGGTTTGGGTCTTTATTTGAATCTTCTGAAAGGAACATGCAGCTTCCCACTTCTTACTGGGAAGTCATCACCCAGTCCAGTTTTACCGAATTAGGCTGCTGACAACAGGAATGGCAGTTAACAGTCCCAGAACACTCCCCACTGAACTCTGAGAACACATCCCACTGAACTTTTTTTCCCATGGAATGGTGCAATGTGTCCTTGGGCTCTCTTACACAGTTTTCTCACAACAGGGACATTTTTTTAATGCTCCCATGGGGTTCAGAGTCTAATGGCAGAAGCAGCACTTCATGTGACAGCAGGGTGTTTGCAGCCTAAAGCCTGAAAGAAATGCACATGGGTTCGTTTGCCTCTTCCTTAGGATCACAGCTTTGCTAAAAGCATTTTCTGAAAGCACAGGCGCTTGCCTATTGTTGCTACAAAGTCTCCTGACAGTGTAATTCTGCCCACTCAAGGAAACAACTGGTATGGCAGAAGCACTCACAGAACACTCTTCCCTGGTCTCTTGCTTAAGTGAATGATACTGTTTGTTCTAGGAATGTCTTTGCAGAGCTTTGAAGCTGTGGGGAAACATTTCTCTGAACCTAGAACTCAGGGCCTGAAATGAAAGCAGCATTTTCGCCTAACGAACATAGAGTACTTATATCTCCAGCCTAACAGAAAAGCTCACGGGGCACATTTCCCTTCTTTAGGACCAGAAGTTGGCTTGCCACTTCATGATGGAAAGTTTCTAACAGTACAGTTTTAGCTTATCAGTGCAAAAAGAGATACAAAAGTCAACATTCATGGAGAGTACATTGTGTCCTAGGAATGCATTTACACAGCTTTGAAACAGCAGGGAGATGTCTTGTGCAACTGGAATTGGGGTCTGATGTCCCAGAGCAGTCATTTCCCCTTGGGAAACCTGTGTGGTTGCAGCATTCCACCTGCCAGAAAAAGACAACAGGCTCATTCTGCTCTTCCATTCCAGAACATCTTTGGTTAAGTAGTTGAATTTTCACTGAATCTGGCTAGTGGCTCAGAGGGTAAAGTGTCTGCCTGCTACATGAGGGACTTGGGTTCTATCCCTGGGTCAGGAAGATCCTCTGGAGAAGGAACTGGCAAGCCATTCCAGTACTCTTGCTTGGAGAATTCTTTGGATGGAGGAGCCTGGTAAGGTACAGTCCATGGATTGCAGAAAGCCACACGACTGAGCAACTTCACTTCCCATGAACCAGGCAGCTTGCCACTTCTGGCTGCAAGGTCACCTGACGGTACTTTCCACCTCATCAGGGTAAAACAGGCCTGGCCCTCCACATTCACAGAGCACTCTCCACTACAGTCTTTGCTGCACCACAAATGGTACAGAGTTTGTATACTAGGGTGTCTTACACAGCTCTAAATGCTGGGAAACGTATTATCTTGAAGCTGCACATCTGGATAATATGCCCAAATCAGTATATACCTCCTGTGAAAGCTGGATTATTGTAGCCTCTAATCAGCAAGGAAGAAATGCACTGTCTTATTTGTCTGGGCATTATGACAACAGCTTTGTACCATTATTTGAGTCTTCTAAAAGGAACATGCAGCTTGCCACTTCCTACTGAGAAGTCATCATCCAGTCCAGTTTCACTGAATTAGGCTGCTGACAACAGGTATGGAAGTCAACAGTCCCAGAACACTCCCCACTGAACTCTTTACACATGGAATGGTGCAATCTTCCTTGGACTCAGTTGCATAGATGTCTAACAAGGACGTTTGTTTGGTTCACCAAGGATTTTTAGTCTAATGGCAGAAGCAGCACTTCTTTGTGTCACTGCAGGGTGCTTGCAGTTTTAACCCTGAGAGAAACATACATGGGTTCATTGCCTCTTCTTTACGACTGTAGCTTTGCTTAAGTATGTGCATTTTCTGAAAGCACAGGTGCTTGCCTGTTAATGTTACAAAGTCACCTGATAGTGTATTTTGGTCCACTCAGGGTAACAGGTATGGCAGATGAATCACAGAACACTATTCCCTATACTCTTTTCTAAGTGAATGATACAGTGTGTTCTAGGAGTGTCTTTGCACAGCTCTGAAGCTGTCGCAAACCGTTTCTCTGAACCTAGAACTCGGGGCCTGATATGAAAGCAGCATTTGCACCTAAAGAACCTGGAATACTTGCAATATCCGTGCTGCCTGTAAAGCTCACAGGGGCATTTTTCCCTACTTTAGGACTAAAGTCTGCTTGTCACTTCTTGATGGGAAGTCCTCTGACAGTACAGATTTAGCTGATCAGTGCAAAAACAGATGCAAAAGTCAACATTCTTGGAGAGCACATTGTGTCCTAGGAATGCATTTACACAGCTTTGAAAGTGCAGAGACATCGTCTTGTCCACCTGGAAATGGAGATTAACATCCCAAAGCAGTCATTTCCCTGGTAAACCTTTGTAGTTGCAGCCTCCCACTTAGCAGAAATACACAGCAGGCTCATTCTGCTCTTCCATTCTAGACCAGCTTTGGGTTAGTGGTTGAATTTTCAATGAATCCGGCGGTTTCCTCTGGTGGCTGAGAGGGTAAAGCGTCTGCCTGCAATGAGGGAGACCAGGGATTGATCCCGTGTCAGGAAGATTCCCTGGAGAAGGAAATGGCAAGTCACTCCAGTACTTTTGCTTAGAAAATTCCATAGACAGAGGAGCCTGGTCAGCTACAGTCCATGCGATTGCAAAAGCCAACACGACTGAGCACCTTCACTTCTCATGAAGCAGGCGGCTTGCCACTTCTTGATTCGAGGTCACCTGACCGTACTTTTCACTTCAGGGTAAAAACAGGCCTGGCCATCCACATTCACAGAGCATTCTCCACTGCTCTTTGCTCTGCAAATGGTACAGAATTTATACACTAAGAGTGTCTTTACACAGCACTAAATGTGCAGGGAAATGTGTTATCTTGAAGCTGCAAATCCGGGTAATATGGCAAAATCAGTATATTTCTACTGTGAAAGCTGGATGGTTGCAGCCTGCAAGCAGCCATGAAGAAACACACCGGCTCATTTGCCTGGGCATTATGACAACAGCTTTGGGAAATTCTTTGAGTCTTCCAAAAGGAACCTGCAGCTTGCCACTTCTTACTGGGAAGTTGTTCTAACAATAGGTATCCCAGAATGCTCCCCACTGAACTTTTTACTCATGGAATGGTGCAATATGTCCCTGGGCTCTCTTACACTGCTTTCTAAGGACAGGGATATTTGTATATGTTCACTTGTGATTTTTTGCCTAATGGCAGAGGCAGCACGTCTTCATGTGACTGCAGGGTACTTGCACTTTTAACCCTGAAAGAAACACACATGGGTTCATTTGCCTTTTCCTTATGACCGCAGCTTAGCTTATATATCTGTGTTTTGTGAAAGAACAGGCACTTGCTGATTAATGCTACATAGTCAGTTGACAGTATAATTCTGCCCATCAGGGTGACTGCAGGTATGCCAGAAACACTCACCTAATACTCTTCCCTGAACTCTTTTCTAAGGCAATGATACAGTGTGTGATAGGAGTCTCTTTGCATAGCTCTGAAGCTGTGGGGAAACTTTTCTCTGAACCTTAGAACTCACGCCCTGAAATGAAAGCAGCATATGTTACTAATGAACTTGGAATACTTGTAATCTCCAGCCTGACAGAAAGCTCTCGGGGGCATTTTCCCTTCTTTAGCACTGCAAGTCTTCTTGCCACTTCTTGATGGGAATTATTCTGACAGTACAGTTTTAGAGGATCAGTGCAAAAAGATATGCAAAAGTCAACATTCACAGAGAGCACACTGTGTCCTAGGAATGCACTTAACACACAGCTTTGAATCTGCAGGGAGACGTCTTTTTGTGCACCTGGAATTGGTGCCTGACGTCCCAAAGCAGTCATTTCCCCTTGGGTAACCTGTGTGGTTTCAGCATCCCACCTGCCAGAAAAACACAGTAGGCTCATTCTACTTTTCCATTCCAGAACAGCTTTGGTTAAGTAGTTGAATTTTCTGTAAACCCCAGCAGGCTTCCCTGGTGGCTCAGAGGGTAAAATGACTGCCTGCAAAGTGAGACCCCCGCATTTGAAACCTGGGTCAGGAAGATGCCCTGGAGAAGGAAATGGCAAGCCACTCTGGTACTGTTACCTGGAAAATTCCGTGGACTGAGGAGCCTGTTAAGGTACAGTCCATGAGACTGCAAAGAGTCAAACATGACTGAGAAACTTCACTTCTCATGAAGCAGGTGGCTTGCCACGTATGGCTGCGAGGCCATCTGACAGTACTTTTCACCTCATCAGGGTGAAAGCAGGCCTGGCCATCCACATTCACAGAGCACGCTCCACTGCTATCTTTGCTCCACAAATGGCACGGAATTTGTACACTAGGAGTGTCTTTACACAGCACTAAAAGTGCAGGGAAATGTGTTATCTTGAAGCTGCAAATCCGGGTAATATGGCAAAATCAGTATATTCCTCCTGTGAAAGATGTATAGTTGCAGCCTGCAAGCAGCCAAGAAGAAACACACTGGCTCATTTGTCTGGGCATTATGACACCAGCTTTCAGCCATTCTTTGAGTCTTCCAAAAGGAACCTGCAGCTTGCCACTTCTTACTGGGAAGTCATCAACCGGTCCAGTTTCACCAGATTAGGCTGCTGACAACAGGTATGGCAGTCAGCAGTCCCAGAACACGCCTCACTGAACTCTTTACCCATGGAATGATGCAATCTGTCCTTGGGGTCTCTTACACAGCTTTCTCACAACAGGGATTTTTTTTTTTTTTATGCTCACATAGGATTCAGAGACTAATGGCAGAAGCAGCACTTCTTCATGTGACTGCAGCATGGTTTCAGTCCTAAGCCTGAAAGAGATGCACTTGGGTTTATTTGCCTCTTCCTATGATGGCAATTTTGCTTAAGTATCTGTGTTTTCAAAAAGCACACTCCCTTGCTTATTAATGCTACGTAGTCTCTTGACAGTGTAATTCAGCCCACTCAGGGTAACAACAGGTATGGCAGAAGTACTCACAGAACACTCTTCCCTGAACTCTTTCTAAGGGAATGATACAGTGTGTTCTAGGAGTGTCTTTGCACAGCTCTGAATCTGTGGGGAAATGTTTCTCTGAACCTAGAAATGGTGGCCTGAAATGAAAGCAGCATTTGTTACTAATGAACTTGGAATACTTACAATGTCCAGCCTGATGGAAAAGTTCATAGGGTCATTTTTCTCTTCTTTAGGACCACACGTCTACTTGCCACTTTTTGATGGGAAGTCCCTTGGCAGTACAATTTTAGCTAATCCGTGGAAAAACATACTAAAGTCAACATTCACAAAGAGCACGTTGTGTCCTAGGAATGCGTTTACACAGCTTTGAATCTTCAGGGAGACATCCTGTTGTACACCTGGAAATGGGGTCTGACGTCCCAAAATAGTCATTTCCCCTTGGGTAACCTGTGTGGTTTCAGCATCCCACCTGCCAGAAAAACATAGCAGGCTCATTCTGCTCTTCCACTCCAGAACAGCTTTGGCTAAGTAGTTGAATTTTCAATGAATCCAGCACGCTTCCCTGGTAGCTCAGAGGGTAAAGCATCTGCCTGCAACATGGGTGACCTGGGTTTGATCCTTGGATCAGGAAGATCCCTTGAGAATTAAGTGGCAAGACACTCCAGTAGTCTTGCTTGAAAATTCCATGGATGGAGTAGCCTGGTAAGCTACAGTCCATGGGGTTGCAAAGAGTCGCAATGACTGAACAACTTTACTTCTCATGAAGCAGGGGGCTTGCCGCTTCTGGCTGCAAGGTCACCTCTTCAGGGTGAAAACAGGCCTGGCCATCCACATTCACAGTGTACTCTCCACTGCTATCTTTGTTCCCCAAATGGTACAGAGTTTGTACACTAGGAGTGTCTTTACACGGCTCTACTTGTGCAGGGAAATGTGTTATCTTGAAGCTGCAAATCCGGGTAATATGGCAAAATCAGAATATACCTCTGCTGAAAGCTGGATAGTTGCAGCCTCCAACCAGCCAGGAAGAAATGCACTGGCTCATTTGTCTGGGCATTATGACACCAGCTTTCGGCCATTCTTTGAGTCTTCCAAAAGGAACATGTAGCTTGCCACTTCTTACTGGGAAGTCATCACCCAGTCTAGTTTCACCGAATTAGGCTGTTGACTACAGGTATGGCAGTCAACACTCCAAGAACACTCCCCGCAGAACTCTTTACTCATGGATTGGTGCAGTCTGTCCTTGGGTCTCTTACACAGCTTTCTAACGACAGAGACATTTGTTTGGTTCACGTGGGATTTTTAGCCTAATGGGAGAAGCAGTATTTCTTTTTGAACAGAGGGTGATTGCAGTCTTAAGCCTGAAAGAAATGCACACAGGTTAATTTTCCACTTCCTTAGGAAGGCAGCTTTGCTAAAGTGTCTGCTTTTTCTGAAAGCACAGACTCTAGCTTATTAAGGCTACAAAGTCACCTGACTGACAGTGTAATTCTTCCCACTCAGGGTAACAACTGGTATGCCAGAAGCACTCAGAACACTCTTCCCTAGTCTCTTGTCTAAGGGAATGATACAGTGTGTTCTAGGAGTGTTTTGCACAGCTCTGAAGCTGTGGGGAAATGTTTCTCTGAACCTAGAACTCAGGGCCTGAAATGAAAGCAACATTTGTGCCTAAGGAACCTGGAATAATTGCAATCTCCAGACTGACGGAAAACACATGGGGGCATTTTTCCTTCTTTAGGACTCCAAGTCTCATCAAGGACTTGTGTTTTCTGGAGAGAAACATTCTGCTTACCACTTCTTGATGGGAAGTCCACTGACAGTACAGTTTTAGCTGATCAGTGTAAAAACAGATGCAAAAGTCAACATTCACGTATAGCCCATTGTGTCCTAGGAATGGATTTACACAGCTTTGAAACTATAGGTAGATGTCGTTTTGTGCACATGGAATTGGGGACTGACAGCCCAAAGCATTCATTTCCCCTTGTGAAGCCTGTGTAGTTAGAGCATACTGAAAGGGCGAGCTGTCCGAACATGGCCGGAAAGGGAGGGGCCGGCCTTGTAGCCCCCGATCCAGCAGCAGCACCAGGTCCCCCACGAACGTGCGGTACCTGACGGGCGAGTCCTGAAGCCCCGATCCAATCAGGGACAACACGGAAACCATAGACACCAATCACCGCTGTAGTCTGCAAATGCTACCTAAATGGGAAACGACCTTGGACCGTCTGCTAGCTCTCAAGATAAAACTTTCCCGCACCCCTGCCCGCCTCGCAGACTCCCTTTGTTCCCCTGCTCGCTTGCCCCTGGGGATTCTGCCTGGGAGCGACCGCCCGCCCAAATAAAGGCCTTTTACTAACGGGTCCTAGAGGTGGCTTTTTCTTCCCGCGGCGTTTTCTTACACATACCATCTGCCAGATAAATATAACAAGCTCATTCTACTCTTCCATTCCAGAACAGCTTTTGTTAAGTCAGTGAATGAATCCAGTCAGATTCTGGTGACCCAGACGGTAAAGCATCTGCTTGCAACATTGAAGACCCAGGTGTGATCCCTGGGTCAGGAATATCTCCTGGGAAAGGAAATGGCAAGCCATACCAGTACTTCTTGCCTGGAAAATTCCATCGAAAAAGGAGCCTGGTAAGTTACATTGCATGGGAGTGCAAAGAGTCATATACAACTGAGCAACTTCACTTCTCATGAATCAGGCGGCTTGCCACTCTGGCTGTGAGGTCACCTGATATTACTTCTTACCTCATCAGGCTAAAAACAGGCCTGATCATCCACATTTACAGAGCACTCTCCACTGCTATCTTTGCTCCACAAATGGTACAGAGTTTGTACAGTAGGAGTGTCTTTACACAGCTGTAAATGTGCAGGGAAATATGTTACCTGAAGCTGCAAATAAGGTAATATCGCAAAGTCAGTATATTCCTCCCCTTAAACCTGGATAGTTGCAGCCACCAACCAGCTAGGAAGAAATGCAGTGACTCATTTGTCTGGGCATTATGACAACAGCTTTGGGCCATTATGAGTCTTCTGAAAGGAAATTGCAGCTTGCCCTTTCTTACTGGGAAGTCATCACCCAGTCCAGTTTCACCAAATTAGGTTGCTGACTACAGGTATGGCAGTCAACTCTTCCAGAATACTCACTATTGAACTCTCAGAACACTCCCCTCTGACCTCTTTATTTGTGGTATGGTGTGGTCTGGCCTGGGCTCACTTACACAGCTTTCTAATGACAGGGGATTTATTTCTGTTCACATGGGATTTGGAGCCTAATGGCAGAAGCAGCACTTCTTGTAACTGCAAGGTGGTTGCAGTCTTAAGCCTGAAAGAAATGCACATGGGTTCATTTGCCTGTTTCTTACGACCACAGCTTTAGTATCTGCCTTTTCTGAAAGCATAGGCACTTGCTTTTTATTGCTACAAAGTTACCCAGAGTGTAATTCCACCCACTCAGGATAACAATTATGGCAGAACCACTCACAGGAGATTCTTCACTGAAATCTTTTCTAAGAAATTATACAATGTGTTGTTGGAATCTTGGGACAGCTCTGAACCTGTGTGGAAATGTTTCTCTGAACGTAGAACTCGGGGCCTGAAGAGAAAGCAGTATTTTCACCTAGCAGACATGGAATACTTGCAATCTCCAGCCTCATAGAAAAGCACATGAGGTCATTTTTCCCTTCTTTAGGACTGCAAGTCTCATCAAGTACTTCTGTTAGCTGAGAGAAACACTGTTCGCCACTTCTTGATGGGAAGTCCTCCGACAGTACTGTTTTCGCTGAATAGGCTAAGAACACATGCAGAAGTCAACATTCACGGAGAGCACATTGTGTCCTAGGAATGCGTTTGCACAGCTTTAAAACTGCAGGGAGACAACTTTCTGTGAACCTGGAATTGGGATCGAATGTTCCAAAGTAGTCAATTCCCCTTGTGAAACCTGTGTAGTTGCAGCATCCCACCTGCAGAAAAACACAACAGGCTCATTCTACTCTTCAATCCCAGAACAACTTCAGGTAAATAGTTGAGTTTTCAGTGAATCTGGATGGCTTCCCTGGTAGCTCAGAAGGTAGTGTCTGCCTGCAATGTGGGAGACCCAGGTTTGATACCTAGGTCATGAAGATCCCCTGGAAAAGAATTGGCAACCCACTTTAGTACTCTTGCCTGGAAAATTCCATGGACAGAAGACCTCCATAGGCTACAGTCCATGGGATCACAGAGTTACACATGGATGAGCAACTTCACTTCTCATGAGACAGGCAGCTTGCCACTTCTTGCTGTGAGGTCACCTGATGGTATGTTTCACCCACTCAGGATAAAAACAGGCCTGGTCATCCACATGCATAGAGCACTCTTCACTGCTATCTATACTCCTCAAACTGTACAGTGTTTGTACACTAGGAGTGTCTTTGCTGCTGCTGTTGCTGCTAAGTTGCTTCAGTCGTGTCCAACTCTGTGTGACCCCATAGATGGGAGCCCACCAGGCTCCCCCGTCCCTGGGATTCTCAAGGCAAGAACACTGGAGTGGGTTGCCATTTCCTTCTCCAATGCATGAAAGTGAAAAGTGAAAGTGAAGTCGCTCAGCTACTCTTAGTGACCCCATGGACTGCAGCCTACCAGGCACGTGCATCCATGGGATTTTCCAGGCAAGAGTACTAGAGTGGGGTGCCATTGCCTTCTCTGAGGATTGTCTTTACCTAGCTCTAAATGTGCAGGGAAACATGTTATGTTGGGGCTGGAATCAAAGTAACATGGCAAAATCTGTATAATCCTCCTGGGAAAGGTGGATAGTTGCAGTCTCCAACCAGCCATGAAGAAACACACTGGGTCATTTGTCTGTACATTATAACAACATCTTTGGTTCATTATTTGAGTTTTCTGAAAAGAACATGCTACTTGCCACTTCTTATTGGGAAATCATCACCCAGTCCATTTTTCACCCAATTAGGCTGCAGCCAACAACAGCTAGCTGGTTGTTGTAGGCTGGTAGTCAACACTCCCAGAACACTCCCCACTGAATGTGGGATCCCACATGCAGGGTTTGGGGGCTGGGTTTCCCTAGCAGACTGTGAATGTGTGACTCCAGATACATTGTCTGGAGAGGGGTGTCACCCTGAAGACTGTGGACCTGTGACCACAGCTACAGGTTCAGGAGGCAGTCACCCTGGACATGTGACCCCAGGTGGAGGTTGTGGGAGAGGGTCACCCTGGATACTGGTGACGTTTGATCCCAGGTGGAGGGTCTGAGAGGTGGGGACACACTGGAGACTGTGTAAGTGAGACCCAAGGAACAAGGTCTAGGAGGTGGGGTCATCCTGGATAATGTGGACGTTTACTCCAGGAACAGGATGGGATGTGAGTTTATACTGGAGACTATGGGCATTTGACCTCAGGTGCAGGGTCCGGGAGGTGGGGTCACTGTGAAGTCTGTGGATGTGTGACACTAGGCACAGGGTATTGGGGGGGTGTCACCTGGAGACTATGGATGTGTGACCCCAGGTGCAGAGTCAAGAGGAGATCACCCTGGAGACTGTGGACATGTGACCCCAGGTAAAAACTCTGGGAGAGTATCACTCTTGAGGCTGTGACCCTATGTACAGGGTCTGGACTGTGGGATCACCCTGGAGACTGGACATGTACCCCAGGCACAGGATATGGGAGGTGGGTTTACACTGGAGACTGTGGTCATATGACTCCAGGTAGAGGTTCTTGAGGGTGAGGTTAACCTGGAGACTGGACATTTGAACCCAGATATAGTGTCTGAGAGGGGACACCAAGGGGACTATAGATAGGTGTCCCTAGGTACAGGGTCTGGAGGATGTCACCCTGGAGACTGTGGACATGTGAACCCAGGTATAGTGTCTGTGAGAGGACACCAAGGGGATTGTAGATAGGTGTCCATAGGTAGAGGGTCTGGGAGGGTGTTATCCTGGAGACTGTGAACCTGTGAACCCATATATGTGGTCTGGGAGGGGTTGTCACCCTGTAGACTGTGGACATGTGACCCCAGGTTCAGGGTCTCGGAGGCTGTCAACCTGGAGACTGTGGACGAGTGACCCTGGTGCATAGTCTGGGAGTGGGCGTCACACTGGAGACTGTGGATGTGTGACCCCAGATTCAGTGTCTGGGAACAGGGTCACCCTGGAGACTAGTTTTGTGACCCCAGGTACAGGGTATAGGGGTGATCACCCTAGAGACTGGACATGTGACTCCAAGTGCAGGGTTGGGAAGAGGTCACCCTGGAGACTGTGGACATGTGAGCCGAGATGTAGGGTCTGGGAAGGCTTCACCCTGGACAACGTGGACAAATGACCTCAGGTACAGGGTCTGGGAGTGTTAACCCAGGGGACTGTAAATATGTGACCATAGGTACAGGATCTGGGAGGGTGCCACCCTGGAAACTGTGGACGTGTGATCACAGCTGTGCAATCTGATGTGGTAGAGTCACCCTAGAGACTGTGGACCTGTGATCCCAGGTACAGTGTCTGGGGCTTGTCACCCTGGAGATTGTGAATGTGTACCCCAGAGGCAGGATCTGGGAGGGGGAGTCACCCTGGAGACTGTGGACATGTGAACCCAAGTGCAGTGTATGGGGAGGAGGGTCACCCTGGAAACTGTGAAACTGTGAACCCAGGTATAGTGTCTCAGGGATCTGGGAACAGGGTCACCCTGGAGACTGTGAACATGTGACCACAGGAACAGGGTATGGGGGTGATCACCTTGGAGACTGTGAACATGTGACTCCAAGTTCAGGGTCGGGAGGAGGTCACCCTGGAGGTCACCCTGTGGACATGTGAACCCAAGTGTAGGGTCTGGGAAGGGTTCACCCTGGACAATGTGGACAAGTGACCCCAGGTACAGGGTCTGGGAGTTTTAACCCAGGGGACTGTAAATATGTGACTCTAGCTACAGGATCTGGGAGGGTGTCAGCCTGGACACCGTGGATGTGTGACCACAGCTGTGCGGTCTGATAGAGTGGAGTCACCTGGAGACTGTGGATATGCACCCCAGGAAAAGATCTGGTGAGGTGAGGTCACCCTGGAGACTGTGGACATGAGAACCCAGGTACGGTGTCTGGGAGAGGTGTCACCCTGGAATCTGTGGACATGTGACCCCTGGGGCAGGAGAGGGGTCACACTGGAGATGTGGTCTTGTGACCCTAGGTGCAGGGTCTAGGAAGGCGGTCACCTGGATACTGTTTCAAGGTACAGGAGGGTATCACCCTGGAGACTGTGGATATATGAGTCCAGGTGCATGGACTGGTGTGGTGGGGTCACCCTGGAGTCTGTGGACGAGCGATCCCAGGTACAGGGTCAGGAGTAGTGTAACCCTGGAGACTGTGGACATGTGACCCCAGGTACAGGAGGGTCACAATGGAGAATGTGGACCTGTGATCCCTGGTGCAGGTTCTGGGAGGGGATCACCCTGGAGACTGTAGACATCTGACCCCAGGTTCATGATCCAGGAGGGTGCATCATCCTGGAAACCATGGACATGTGATCCCAGGTTTAGGGTTTGGGAGGTAATTCACACTGGAGACTGTGGACATGAGACCTCAGGTGCAGGTTTGGGAGGAGGTCAACCTGCAGACTGGACAAGTGACCCCAGGTGCAGGGTTGGGAAGGGGTCACCAGGGAGATTGTGGACATGTGACCCCAGGTACAGGGTCAGGGTGGTGATATCATCAGGGAGATGGTGGAATTGTGAGCCCAGATACAGATTCTGGGGGTGGGTCACCCTGAAGGCTGGATATGTACCCCACGTGCAGGATATGGGAGGTGGGTTTACACTGAAGACTGGTCATGTGACCCCAGGTAGAGGTTCTTGAGGGTGGGGTCATCCTGGAGGCTATAGATGTGTGACCCCCAGGCACAGGGTCTGGAGGGTGGGGTTACCCTGTAGACTGTGGCCCTGTGAACTCAGGTGCATGCCTGGGAAAAGGGGTCACCTTGGAAACTGTATGTGTGACTCCCAACACAGGGTCTGAAGGCTGGGGTCACCCTGGAGACTGTGGACATGGGACCACAAGAACAGGGTTTGGGGAGGAGGATTCCCCTGGAAACTGTGGATGATTGGCCTCAGTTGCATGGTCTGGAAAAACGGGGTCACCTTGAAACTGCAGATGTGTGACCAGGGTACAGGTCACCCTAGAGACTGTGGGCTTGTTACCCAAGGTTCAGTGTCTTGGAGGGGTATCACCCAGGAGACTGTGGACATGTGGCCCAAATAGAGCATCTGGGGGTGATTAACCTGGAGACTGTGGACATGTGACCCCAGATGCAGGATCTGGGGATCACCCTGGAGACAGTGGATGTTCAACCCCAGGTGTGGGGTCTGGGAGGTGGGGTCACCTTGGAGTTTGGACATGTGCCCAAGATGCAGGGTATGGGAGGAGTTTTAGACTGGAGGCTGTGGCCATGTGACCTCACATGCAGAGTCTGGGGAGGGGTGTCACCTTGGAGACTGTGGACACATGAGTCCATGTGCAGGGTTTGGGAGGGGGTCACCCTGGAGACTATAGACCTTTGACCCCAGGTACAGGTTCTTGGGGATGAGGTCACCCTGGAGGCTGTGGATGTGTGACCCCAGGTACAGAGTATGTGGAGGGGTGTCATCCTGGATACTGTGGACATGTAACCCCATGTACAGCATCTGGAGGGTGGGGTCACACAGACTACCTACCTGTGACTCCCAGAGTCAACATCACTGGGGAGATGTTGGATGAGTGAACTCAGGTGCAGGGTATGGGAGGGGTGTTACCCTGGAGACTGTGGAAGTGTAATCCCAGATGCATGGTCTGGGAGTGGGTGTCATACTGGAGACTGTGGACGTGTGACCCCAGATTCAGTGTCTGGGAGCAGAGTCACCCTGGAGATGTAGTTATGTGACCCCAGGTACAGGTATGAGGATGATCACCCTGGAGACTGGACAAGTGACCTCAGGTACAATGTCTGGGAGTGTTAATCCAGGGGACTGTAAATACATGACCCTAGGTACAAGTGTCATCCTGGAAGCTGTGGATGTGTGACCACAGGTGTGCAGTCTGACGTGGTGGAGTCACCCTGGAGATTGTGAACCTGTGAACCCAGGTACAGTGTCTGGGAGCTCTCACCCTGAAGATTGTGAATGTGTACCCTGAGGCAAGGTCCTGGAGGGGGAGTCACCCTGGAGACTCTGGACAGGCCACCCCAGGAAAAGGTCTGGTGAGGTGAAGTCTCCCTAGATACTCTGGATATGTGACCCCAGGTACGAGGTATGGTGAGATGGGTTCACCCTGGACTCTGTGGACGTGTGACCCCTGGTGCAAGAGAGGGGTTACATTAGAGACTGGACTTCTGACCCTAGGTGCAGGGTCCGGGAGGGGGGCCACCCTGGAGACTGTTTCAATGTGACCCCAGGTACAATATCTGGGAGGGGTGTCACCCTGGAGATTGTGGACATGTGATGCCAGGTGCAGAGTCTGGGGAGGGGGTGTCACCCTGAAATCTGTGGAGATGTGATACCAAGTGCAGTGTCATGAAGAGGTCACCCTGGAGACCATGGATGTATTACCCCAGGTTTTGGAGGGGCTCACCCTGGAGACCATGGACATTCATCCCCAGTTGCAGGCTCTGGAGGTGGAGTCACCCTGGATACTGTGAAAGTGTGACCCCAGGTACAGGGTCAGGGAGGTGGGGTCATCCTTGAGACTGTGGACGTTTGCAGGTACAGTGTCTGGGGGAGAAGGCAATGGCACCCCACTCCAGTACTCTTGCCTTGAAAATCCCATGGACAGAGGAGCCTGGTAGGCTGCTGTCCATGGGGTCACTAAGAGTTGGACACGACTGAGTGACTTCACTTTCACTTTTCACTTTTGTGCATTGGAGAAGGAAACGGCAACCCACTCCAGTGTTCTTGCCTGGAGAATCCCAGGGATGGGGGAGCCTGGTGGGCTGCCGTCTATGGTGTTGCACAGAGTCAGACATGACTGAAGCGACTTAGCAGCAGCAGCAGCACAGTGTCTGGGAGGAGGGTTCTCCCTGGAGACTGAAGACATTTGACCCCAGGTGCAGGCTTTGGAAGGTGGGGTCACCCTGGATACTGTGGACATATGATCCCAGGTATAGGGTCTGGGAGGGGTTTACACTAGAGACAGATGTCATGTGATCCCAGGTACAGGGTCTGGAGAGGGGGTGTCACTATGGAGACTGTAGACATGAAACCACATGTGCAGGGCCTGGGGAAGGGTGTTACCCTGGAGACTATGGACATGTGACCCTTGGTAAAAGGTAGTAGGAGGCGGGGTCACCCTGGAGACTGTTGACGTGTGAACCCAGTTGCATGGTATGGGACATGGGGTCGCACAGAAACTGTGGATGTGTGACACCAAATACAGGGTCTTGAATGATGGGTCACTCTGGAGACTTTGGACATGTGACCCCAGGTATAGGGTCAGGGGAGGTCACCCTGGAGACTATGGACATGTGACACCAGGTACAAGATGTGTTGAGGTGGGCTCACCCTGGAGACTATGGACCTGTGAGCCTGCATGCAGAGTCTGGGAGATGTGTCACCCTGAAATCTGTCTATGTGTGACCCCAGGTGCAGAAGAGGGATCACATTGGAGGATGTGGAAATGTCAGCCCAGGTGTAGGATCTGGGAGGGGGGTCACCCTGGAGACTGTGGACATGTGACTCCAGGTACAGGTTCTGGGAGGGGGTTCAGCCTGGAGACTGGACATGTGAGGCCCTCTGCAGGGTTTGGGTGGGGTCACCCTGGAGACTGTAGACATTTGAACTCAGGTGCAGGGTCTGGGAGGGGGTCACCATGAAGACTGTGATGTGCGATCCAAGTGCCATTACTAGGAAGCAAGGTTACCAAGGAGACTGTGGATATGTGAACCCACATACAGGTTCTGGGGGGCATGTTTCACCTTGTAGACTGTGGACATGTGACTCTAGTTACAGTGTCTGGGGAGGGGTGTCACCCTGGAGACTGTGGACATGTGACCCCAGGTTCAGAGTCTGGGAGAGTGTCACCCTGGAGACTATGGGTGTGTGATGCCAGGTGAAGAGTTTCGGATGTGGAGTCACCCTGGAGACTCTGGACATGTGACCCCAGGTTCAGAGTCTGGGAGGGGTTTACTGTGGAAACTGGCCATATGACCCTAGGAGCAGGGCCTGGGAGGGGGGGTCACCCTGTAGAATGTGGGCATGTGACCCAGGTAGAGGCTAGGGTCACCCTGGGACTGTGGACGTGTGACCCCAAGTACAGGGTTTGGGGAGGGGAATTCACCTGGAAACTATTGATGTGTGAACCCAGTTTCACAGTCTGGGAAGTGGGGTCACCCTGGGACTATGGATGTTTGACCCAGGTACAGGGTCTGTGAGGGGTGTCACCCTGGACACTGGATGTGTGATCACAGGTGCACACTCTGGTGTGGTGAGGTCACCCTGGAGGAGGTAGACCTGTGAATCCAGGTACAGTGTCTGGGGGATGTCACCCTGGAGACTGTGAATGTGTACCTCAGGTGCAGAGTCTGAGAGGGGAGTCACCCTGAAGACTATGGACGTGTGAACCCACTTAAAAGGTATGTTGAGATAGCATCACCCTAGAGACGGTGGACATGTGACTCCAGGTACAAGGTCTAGTGAGGTGCAGTGACCGTGGAGACTGTGGACGTTTGACCCAAGGTACATGATGCTGAGGTTGGGTCATCCTGGAAGCTGAAGATGTTGACCCCAGGTACAGGGTATGGGGAGGGAGATCATCCTGGAGACTATGGATCTGTGAACCCTGGTACAATGTCTGAAAGATGGAGTCACCCTGGAGACTATGGACATGTGACCTCAGGTACAGGCCTGGGAGGGAACTCACCCTGGAAACTGTGGACGTGTGACCACAGGTACAGGGCCAGGGTGGGATCACCATGGGAACTATGGATGTGTGACCCCAGGTGCAGTCTGAGAGGGGTCACCATGGAGACAGTTGACATGTGACCCCACGTGCAGGATCTATGAGAGGAGATCTCCCTGGAGACTGAGGACGTGTGACCCTAGGTGAAGGGTCTAGAGGGAAGTCACCCTGGAGACTGTGGACATGTGACCCCACATGCAGGGTCTCGAAGGGGGTCACCCTTGAGAGTGGGCGATCTGGCCCCAGGTGAACAATGTTGAGGGTGGGGTCACTCTGGAGACTGAGGTCATGTGGCCCAAGGTACAGGATATGGGGCAAGGAGTCATCCTGGAAACTGGATATGTGACCCCCAGGTGCACAGTATGGGGCCCGCCCCTTAATACCACCTTACCTCCACTATCAGCTCACCCTGGGCTAGGGGTCTGCTTTTTATCACAAGAAGGTTTAATCCAGAGACTGTCCTCAGGCAGAATACATTGTTATTATATAATCCTAAGGAAAGTAGAGAAATAAGTTTGTCTTTCTTCCTCCGGTATGCAGAATTCCAGACTCCCCTCCTCTCTCCCCCCTTGGGGACCAAATTAAACCAGTCAGACTAACTCCTATTATCAGCCTGCATGCTAGGAAACTTTGACTCTCTCAATACCTCCTTCCCGCATTTTCTTTTAGGAAGAAAAAAAAAAAAAATTAAAAAAAGAGAATTATGTTGCCATTAGGAGAAAAAAGGCAACACACCCCCCACCACAAAAGCCCCCCCGCAAGCGTTTTTCATTCCGTAACATTGCTAATCCGAGCTGAGAATCGTGTTTTGGTTTTTTTTTTCCCCCTCTGTCCACTGTGGTTAAATTGGGGAGGCAACATATTCTCACAAAAGGTTTAATCAAACGTCCCGGAGATCATTATTGAGGATATAAGGTAAAAAATCTCCTGGAATTCCAGAACACGCCCGAGCTGAGAAGGGGTGGCCCCATGGAGTAGTAGTTGGAGGAAGTTGCAGCAGTAGCAGGAGTTTGGGCAGCCACTTGTAACTTAAAAGCTTTCATGCCGCTAGAAACAAATCCAGTTATACAGTTACAGATGTAAGGCAACATAGTCATTAAAACAAGTTAAAATCAAAATTAAAAGTCACATTAAGTCCATAGTTAAAGTGCAACATATTGCACCAGTCCATTTTAGGGTTGGTAGATGTCCTCAGATGAAGAAGAGGCATCGCATGTTATTGTTGTCAAAGTAATTCACAGACTTGGAGAAAGTCCTTTTTGAAGTGGAGATGCCACCATGGGAAGCCTTCCACTGATGAAGAGGGGAGTGCTCCACAGACCCAGCAGTTAGAACGATTGTGGAATGCAGCGTAGGAGTGAGCCCAGGACAGGAAGGCATTGTCTTGAGGATCAAACGGCAGACTCAGGACTTTTGGAGTCAGCAGAAGTAAGCTCACACAGGTTATCAGGCCCATCCGAAAAGTACAAAGTCAGAGCATAGAAAGTAAAGACATAAAAAGATGTCAGTTAGTTTTGGTCAGGGTGCCACCTCTTAACTCGAGTGTGATGTATCCACGAATCAATTCCTGGCACTTTGACAGCTGTGGGAGAAGAAAGAATAACCTGGTAAGGGCCTTCCCAGAGGGGCTCCAGGGATGGGCCCCCAGATCCCAAAGTTTTAATGAGGACCTCAGTTCCTGGCTCAAAGGGCGACTCAGAGGCAGGGTCTGGAGTCATCTCCCGGAGTTCTGTTAATGCCTGTTGAAAAGCTGAGAGCTGAGTTACATAACTAGTTAATTCCAAGGCTTCAGGGTCTATAACAATGTCTATGCATAAGAAAGGCCTTCCATAAATACATTCAAAGGGGGACAGTTGGAGCCCTCATTAAAGCTATAAGTAGGACTTTAATCCAATTGTCCTGCGTCTCTTGAGTTAATCTGCGCAGATGTCTTTTGATAATGTCATTAGCTTTTTCAACCTTCCCTGAGGATTGGGGTCTCCAGGAACAGTGTAAGTGATATTTTATTCCTAGAGCTTTAGACACCCCCTGAGTTACAGCAGCTTTAAAGGTGGAGCCCTTGTCACTCTGAAGGCTCCGTGGCAGCCCAAACCTGGGGATAATTTCATGGATTAAAATCTTTATAACCTCCTTAGCCTGTTCACTACAACAGGGAAAAGCCTCAATCCATCCAGTAAAAGTATCCACCCAAACTTGTAAGCAAGAATATCCATTAGCTTTTGGCATATGAGTAAAATCCATTTTCCAGTCTTCTCCAGGATACTTCCCACTTCTTTGTAATCCAGATTTTGCAACCTTTTCAGTCTTTGGGTTATTTTTTCTGACAAACCTCACACCTTTTGATAATATTTTTTAAAGTTTTCATTACATTTTTACCTTTAAACAAACGAGAAGCCATTTGGTAAGTACTCTCTGCACCCAAATGAAAACTCTGATATAAACCCTTAAGAATTTTCCATTGAGCATTTTCAGGAATTATTAATTGTCCATCCTCAGACTGTAACCATCCTTTATCAGTAATCTGTGCTCTTTTTTCATATCTTTCTAATTTTTTTTTCAGTATATTGTGGTTTTTCCTGTTCCACAGGACCTGTCCAGATCAAAGGCGTCTGCAGTGAAGGGGTTTCATAAAGTGCCACTTTTCTGGCTTGACAGTCAGCCAGCTGATTACCTTCAGCTACTTTACGCCCATCCCTGCTGTGCCCTTTGCATTGCATAACAGCTTTTTCTTTAGGACAATATATAGCAGTTAAAAGTCTCTCGATCTCTCTGAAATGCTTAATAGGTTCACCTGTTGCTGTTTTAAACTGTCTTTTTTTCCATATTGCAGCATGAGCATGCAAAGTCAAATAAGCATACTTAGAATCTGTGTAGATATTTATCCGCTGTCCTTTGCTTAACTCTAGAGCTCAGGTCAGAGCCACAAGCTCCGCTAACTGAGCACTGGTTCCCTGGGGGAGAGATTTTGCTTCCAAAACCTCTTCAGCAGTCACCCACCAGGGCATAACCTGCTTTTCACTTTCCATCCTGAACAAAAGAACTGCCATCTATAAATATTTCCAGGTCGGGATTGTCTAATGGGGTATCCATTAGATCTTCCTGAGCTGCATAGTTTAAAGTTAGGAATTGAGAACAATCATGATCAGGGTGTTTCATTTTCCTTTTCAGGAAGGAAAGTGGCAGGATTTAAATTTCCACAAACTTTAAGCTTAGTTACTGGTCCTTCTAACAACAATGACTGATATTTAAGAAGCCTACTGTCTGTCATCTAAATATTAACCTTAGAATTTAAGATTCCACTCACATCATGAGAAGTCCAGTAAGGTTTCGTCTATTAATTATTTTTAAAGCTTTAGGTGCTAATAAAGTCACTGCCCCAATTACTCTTAGGCAGTGGGGCCACCCAGGTGAAACTACATCTAATTCTCTATAAGCAATAGGTTGCTGGTGAGGCCCTCGGGGTTGTGTCAAAACTCCCAAGGCCATGCCTTTTCTTTCAGTGACAAACAAATTAAATTCTGACCCTGTGGGAAAGCTCAGAGCAGGAGCTTGCAGAAGAGCAGTCTGAAGAACCTTAATAGCCTTTTGAGTTTCTGGAGACCAAACCAGTTTGTCAGTTTGGGCCTGCTGAGTTTCAGCTATAAGTTTATATAAAGGCCGGGCAAGTTCCCCATAACCCGGAATCCAAATGGGACAGTAACCTGTGATTCCCAAAAATCCTCTCAAATGGCGCTGGTCCCTTCTGATATGATTAGGCCCAGATATCTAACTGATTGTTGACAAAGCTGAGCCTTTTTTTTTTTTTTTTTTTTGATGCCTTGTAACCACAGCCTGCCAGAAAGTTTAAGAAATCTTCTGAGGCTCGCGAACAAGCTTCCTCTATCTCAGCACAGAGCAAAATATCATCTACATATTGTAATACCACCGCTTCAGAGCTATTAAAGTTTTGTAGATCTCGTGACAAACTTTGTCCAAATAAGTGAGGACTGTCACAAAATCCCTGGGGCAAAACTGTCCAAGTTAACTGAGAAGCTGAGTAGGGTCTTCAAAGGCAAATAGAAATTGACTTTTCTCCGCCAAAGGCACTGAATAGAAGGCATCTTTTAAATCAATCACTGAGAAATATTTGGCTCCTTCAGGAATTTCAGACAATAGAGTATAAGGATTAGGCACCACAGGTTGTAAAGGAATTACAGCCTCATTTATTATACGTAAATCTTGAACTAGTTTCCATTTACCATTTGATTTTTTTATACCCAAAATAGGAGTGTTGCAAGGACTATTACAGGGAATTAATAGTCCCTGTTCCTTTAAACTTTCAATGATGGGTTTTAACCCTTCCTTAACCTCAGTTTTCAGAGGATACTGTTTCTTATGTGGAAATAAGTGTGGGTCTTTTGAGCTTGACAACTACAGGGATAGCATTTTGCGCTCATCCCACAGATTTTCCATCAGCCCATACTCTAGGATTTACATTTTGTTCAACTAGAGGGAGAGAAAGGGAGGGCTCCATATTCATAAAAACAGAGGCATGGACCTTGCTCAGTATATCCCTCCCCAAAAGGAGTGAGGGAGATTCTGGCACGATCAGAAACTCATGTGAAAATAGCACAGAATCTCAGTTGCAAGATAAAGAATAACTGAAATAATACCTTTTGGCTCATCCAGACAGTCCCATTACGGAAGCGGATCGGGAAGAAAGTGGGCCAGGGGCTTCAGTAAGCACAGAGTAAGTTGCCCCAGTATCTAAAAAGGAAATTGATGGATTGGCCCCCACAATTATTAATACCTGGGGTTCCTCAGGTGTAATTAGGACGGGAGCTTGTGTGGGGACCCCCAGGCACCTTCAGTCCTGATTGTCTTGAGAGTCCGACCCAGAGACCTACGCCTCTGAGGGCAGTCTCTCTTCCAGTGTGGTCCTTTGCAGACCGGACATGGAGCCGGGGGCGGCTTAGATGCCTGAGGGCAATCCCGCTTGAGGTGCCCCTCCTTTCCACAGGAATAGCAAGCCCATCCCTTTTCACCTGGGTCCCTCTGGGCATTTTTCTCCGGCTGTTTAAGAGCATTTTTCATAGCCATTGCGAAGGCTTCAGCCTTTTCCTTTGTCTTTCTTTGCCTCTCTTTCTTTTCCTCATATTTCCTTCCGTAATAGACCATCTGAGCCAGTTGTAACAGAGTATCTAAAGACTGATTTGGCCCATACGCCCGTTTTTGTAGCTTATGGCGGATATCTGGAGCCGACTGAGTGATAAATCTATCTTTTAAGATCACTTTTTCTTTTTCACTTTTGGGATCAATCTCAGTGAATCTGCGAAGAGCTTTTCTTAGTCTATCTAGGAATTTACCAGGAGCTTCCTTCTCCTCCTGTTCTATGTCTGCCAATTTGCTATAGTTTAAAGGCTTAGAACAGGCCTGCCTGAGTCCTTCAAGAATACATCTGACAAAATGACTCTGATCCCATCTTCCTTTAGCTGTGTTGTAGTCCCAGTCTGGTTCTAGTAGGATGGCCTGATTCCCAGTGGGGAGGGCCGCTATCTCGTCCTCCCTCTTCCCTACTGATTCATTACCAAGCCATTCATCTCCATAAGCAACCGCTTTCCCCAAAACTCGAGTCTTTGAGTCAGGAGTCAGCGTTTGTCCCAAGATATACATCACATCTTTCCAAGTAAGGTCATAAAGCAGAGTAACACCTTTAAAAGCTCTAATATATTTTTCTGGGCCCTCTAAATAGTCTCCTAGATCCTCCTTGATTCTTTGTATTTCTTGATAAGAAAAAGGCGTATTAACTCTCATAGAGTAACCTTTAACCTCTGAGATGTTTTGGGGCTAAAGCTCCATCTAGCTTCCAAACTTTCAATTCCTAGTGAGGCTAGGCGCTTTCTTGACTACCAATCCAAGTTTGCCACAGTACACAGTAACAGTATAGATCTAACCTCAGTTATCTTTGCCATATTAGTGGGCTTCCGGGCAGCTGCGCGTAGTCCCGCTAATAGAGTCTGGCGATACCGGTTGAGGGAGCCCAGCCCTCCCGCCCCTTTGTGATCTCAGTTAGGACGGGTAGGGGGGGAAAAATTTCATCAGCCAGTCTAGGGTCTGTAGTCAGCTCTCCCTGATTGTCTCGGACCTGCTTCCTACTCTCATTTTTATTTTCTCTCTCTTCTCAGTAGTGAATAAGGTGCTGAGGAGTTGTTGGCAGTCATCCCAAGTGGGCTGGTGAGTATAGAAAACGGACTCTAAAAGAGTTATAATTGCCTGGGTATCCTCTGAAAAGGAGGGATTCTGACTTATCCAATTATATAGGTCTGAAGTGGTAAAGGAGACATAGGTTCAGACGGGCCTACCGGTGAGACTCACCTTCCCTGTCTCCCTCAGGGGGTATATCCCTGCCGCCCCAGTAGGCCCGAAAGGGGTCCCAGCCCGAGTGTGGGAAGGGGCTAGTCATCAGGGCTGCGGTCTCGGCGGCCTCGGTCAAATCAGGGGACTGGGGTCGCCTCCCCTCTGGCTCCCGCTCAGGGTAGGGTGGAGGTTGCCGGCGGGGAGGGGACTCCAGGGCAGGAGGCAACAGGGGAGCGGTCAGCTTCTTAGGTTTTAACTGGCGCATTACGATAATGCGAGATGACTGCCTTCCCTGGCCTCCCACCCTCACGGGTTCCTGGCAGCCGCATCTTTTTAGGTAGGATGGATTATCCCAAATAATTTTTGCCCACACGTCGACATAGGGGATCTGATCGGGGTGGCCAGGACTGCTGTAACAAACTCGCTGAACCCGCTTGGCTATAGCCAGATCGAGAGTCCCCTTACTTGGCCACTCCACATTGAAAGTGGGCCAGTCCAATTCTGCAAAATTTTCTCAGATCAAACACATTCACGGAGGTGCCATAGCCTTCCACCCTTCTCGAGCAGGCTCAAGGGGCCGCTTGAACTACCTTGTCCCATCCTGGCCGAGAGGGAGAGGTAGATTTGAACCAGAACAACACAGACGTTAACAGATAGGAACAAAACTCCGACAATTATACAAAATAGACCAGAAACAATACCAGAAACAATCCAGAAACCAGGCCTCCCAGGGTCGTCACTCTGGTCGGCTTTGTGCGGGACTCTAAGGTGGCGTCCCACCGTCCACGCACAACCTGAGTCTACAGACGTGCGCTCCAGATAACTGAAAATTGGCCTGACTTACCGGCGCCGCGCAGGTCCTCCCAGACGAGTGGTTCACTGGGGTCTTGCAGCGGTGGGATCCCCGGACGAGCCCCCCAAATGTTAGGGACCGCCGCGTAAATGACCACCAGGGAAGACACTCAATTAGCAATTGCTTTATTCACGAATCCGGATCCGGGCCTCCACCAGAATAACAAAGAGTTGGAGGCCCGGAACCTGCGGGCGTGCAAGCGTTTTTAAGTCTACAGGTTGGGGCAGAGGGGGTCTAAGCTACTTGTCGGAGCATTATTGGCTAGTTTGAAAATGGCTTCAGTTATTTGCCGTGACATCTACGGTTCTGCAAGATCCTGTTTTTGGTTTTTGTTTGTTTGTTTGTTTGTTTTTACTCCTACTACCTTATCTTGTACAAACACTGTGGTTAATCTTTGGCGGGCTGGGGCCAGGGCTTTCCGGCCTTGGTTAATCCTTACCTCCACTATCAGCTCACCCTGGGCTAGGGGTCTGCTTTTTATCACAAGAAGGTTTAATCCAGAGACTGTCCTCAGGCAGAATACATTGTTATTATATAATCCTAAGGAAATGTTTGTCCTTTCTTCCTCCTTGAGAATTCCAGACTCCTCTCTCCTTGGGGACCCCTAGACTTCTTATCAACCTGCCTAGGAAATGACTCTCTCAACTTATATGCAGAGTACATCATGCGAAATGCTGGACTGGATGAAGCACAAGCTGGAATTAAGTTTGCTGGGAGAAATATCAATAACCTCAGATATGCAGATGACACCATCCTTATGGCATTAAGAGATGAAGAACTTTAAAAAGCCTTTTGATGAAAGTGAAAGAGGAGAGTGAAAAAGTTGACTTAAAACTCAACATTCCGGACACTAAGATCATGGCATCTCTTCCCATCACTTCATGGCAAATAGATGGGGAAACTGTGGAAACAGTGACAGATTTTTGCCGGGAGCCAGCATGAGGAATCCCACCCGTGACAAGGTCATGCGGCAGAGATCTGATGTGCAAGGTCAAGTCAGATCTCAGGTTTTACCCCTGGTATTTCCCGAGCATGTATGCCCCAAAATAAGAATATGCCTGCCTTATTGTGTTGTACTTTTCCACTCTCCGACACTCTGGAAAAAGTCATCTCAAGGCTTTAGTCTTCTGCATTTGAAAGGTTGTTTCAATTCAAAAACCCTTCTGATGGCTTTCTAGCCTGCCTGCAGGACACGTACAGCTGCACATGTGATTATTTGAGGCCTCCTGACCTCGGGAGGCACAGGAAGCTTAAAACATCCTAGGAATGTAGGGGCTTCTGAGGAGTCAAAATCATTAGAATAGGACTGATTAAAGGTTTCGTTTGTTGAGCCAATACTTGCTGCCAAATTTTCGTATCTTTTATTTGTTGATATAGTTGGTATATAGAAATACCAAGTAGCAACATTAGATCTTTGAGTTAAGACTTTCTTTGTTATAGCCCACTGCGCCTTTGTTCTATAGAGATGTAACTTTAGTGCTTTAAGGAGATGCAGATTAAAGAAAAACACTTCAGGGGAAACTAGATTAACATTCATTAAGAAAGAGAGCCAAAAAGTGTTAGCAAGCCTCCTGGCCAGAAGATGATGTAAATCCCCTGAGACCTTTTGTATACAAGAAGATAGACAGAAAGGGTCAGGACTGCTGCCCCCTGCATAACTCTGCATATTCCATTATGTACAACTTGGGGTATATATGCTGATTTTGAAAAATAGTTTTTGGAGTCTTGCACCGATGCTGGGCTTCCCCATGTCCTTCTTTTCTCCCCCTTTTGGCTGAATTCCCTCGGAACATCGAGGCTCACCATGTCTACTTACTTGTCCCGGCTTCTAAGATCCATAAGAAAGAGAGCCCAAGGTGGGGCACTCTCGATATTCAAATGGGCGCCCGTGGCCCAGTGTAGATGGGGCAAGTTCCTTTAACGGCTTTCCACGTAACCAAGTTATTCAGCCTCTTTTCTCTGCCTAAATTTCCTACTATACTATTTCTTCCTGATCTAATCTTATATTAATAAATAAGTAAGTCTTTCCTCGCCAACGCCGTTCTCGCTTCGAATTCCCTGGATCCACCCGGGCTGGACCCCGGTAGATTTTGTTTTGGGGACTCCAAAATCACTGCAGATGGTGACTACAGCCATGACATTAAAGATGCTTCCTCCTTGGAAGAAGAGTTATGACCAAAAGAGACAGTATATTAAAAAGCAGAGACATTACTTTGCCAACAAAGATCCATCTAGTCAAAGCTATGGTTTTTCCACTAGTCATGTATGGTTGTGAGAGTTGGACTATTAAAGAAAGCTGAGTACTGAAGAACTGATGCTTTTGAAATGTGTTGGAGAAGACTCTTGGACTCATTTGGAGAAGAGACTCAGTTGGACTCAGTTGGAGAAGAGTCATCTGGACTGCAAGATCAAACCAGTGCATCCTAAAGGAAATCAGTCCTGAATATTCATTGGAAGGACTATTGCTGAAGCTGAAAGTCCAATACTGTGGCCACAGGATGCAAAGAACTGCCTCATTGGAAAAGACCCCGATGCTGGGAATGATTGAAGGTGGAGGAGAAAGGGATGATAGAGGATGGTTGGATGGCATCACCAACTCAATGGAAATCCCGAAATGTCCTATAGATATCAATTAGGTCTAACTGGTCCATTGTATCATTTAAAGCGTGTGTTTCCTTGCTAATTTTCTGTTTGGTTGATCTATCCATAGATAGGTGTGAGTTGGGTATTAAAGTCTCCCACTATTATTGTGTTACTGTTAATTTCCCCTTTTGTACTTGTTAGCATTTGCCTTATGTATTGAGGTGCTCCTATGTTGGGTGCAAATATATTTATAGTTGTTATATCTTCTTCTTGGATTGATCCTTTGATCATTGTGTAGTGTCCTTCCTTGTCTCTTTTCACCATCTTTATTTCGAAGTCTATTTTATCTGATATAAGTGTTGCTACTCCTGCTTTCTTTCAGTCTCCATTTGCATGAAATATATTTTTCTAGCCCTTCACTTTCAGTCTGTGTGTGTCCCTTTGAGGTGGGTCTCATGTAAACAACATATATAGGGGTCTTATTTTTGTATCCATTTGGCCAGTCTTTGTCTTCTGGTTGGGGCATTCAACCCATTTACATTTAAGGTAATTATTGATAAGTATCATCCCATTGCCATTTACTTTGTTGTTTTGGGTTCAATTTTATAAACATTTTCTGTGTTTCCTATCTAGAGAAGGTCCTTTAGCATTTGTCAAAGAACTGGTTTTGTGGTGCTAAATTCTCTCAGATTTTGATTGTCTGTAAAGCTTTTGATTTCACCTTGATATCTGAATGAGATCCTTGCTGGGTGTAGTAATCTTGAAGGTATTTCTCTTTCCTCACTATAAGTATGGCCTGCCATTCCCTTCTTCGAAGAGTGTCTATTGAAAGATATCTATTATCCTTATGTTTTATTTGCTGCTTTTCCCTTGCTGCTTTTAATATTTTCTCTTTGTGTTTGATCTTCATTATTTTGATTAATATACGTCTTGGAGTGTTTTGCTTTGGGTTTATCCTGTTTGGGTATCTCTGGGTTTCTTGAACTTGGATGGATATTTCCTTCCCTATTTTAGAGAAGTTTTCAACTATTATTTCCTCAAGTATTTTCTCATGCCCTTTCTTTTTGTCTTCTTCTGGGACACCTATGATTTGAATGTTGGGGTGTTTAACATTGACCCAGAGGTCTCTGAGGTTGTCCTATTTCTTTTAATTCATTTTTCCTCTCTGTTTCATTTATTTCCACCATTCTATCTTCCACCTCACTTATCCTCTCTTCTACCTCAGTTATTCTACTTTTGGTTCCCTCCAGAGTGCTTTTGATCTCAGTTATTGCATTATTTATCATTGATTGACTTTTCTTTATTTCTTCTGGCTCCTTGTTAAACATTTCTTGCATCTTCTCAATCCTTGCCTCTAGTCTGTTTATCTGTAGCTCCATTTTGTTTTCAAGATTTTGGATCATCTTTACTATCATTATTCTGAAGTCTTTTTCAGGTAGACTCACTATCTCCCCTCTTTTGTTAGGTTTGGTGGGTATTTATCATGTTCCTTTACCTGTTGAATACTTCTCTGCCTTTTCATTATGTTTAGATTGCTGTGTTTGGGTTGCCCTTTCTGTAGGCTGGAAGTTAATGTTTCCTGTTTATTGTGGAGTCTGCTCCCTGTGGGTGGGATTGCACTAGTGGCTTGTCAAGGTTTCCTGGTTGGGGGGATCTTGTGTCTGTGTTCTGGTGGGTGGAGCTGGATCTCTTCTCTCTGGAGTCCAATAAAGTGTCCAGTAGTGAGTTTTGGCGTGTCTGTGGTCTTGGTGTGGCTTTGGGCAGCCTGTCTTTTAATGCTCAGGGTTGTAGTCCTGCATTGCTAGAGAATTAGTGTGGTATGTCTTTCACTGGAACTTGTTGGCTCTTGGGTGGAGCTTGGTTTCAATGTATGCATGGAGACTTTGGGGTAAGCTCTTATCTATTAATCTTCCCTGGAATCAGGAATTCTCTGATGTTCTTAAGTTTGGGAGTTAAGCCTCCTGAATCTGGCTTTCAGTCCTTCTGTTACAGTAGCCTCAAGACCTCTCCATCCATACAGCACAGATGCTAAAAGATCTATGTTAATAGTGAAACAGTCCTCCACAGCGAGGACACTGAGAGAGATCCACAGTTACATAGTTACTGCATTACTGATAACTCAGTCAGGGGAAATTGTTACTGAAAAATGACCTCCAAGCAAGCATTTTCAAGCAGTGTATTACTCTCAGCAAACAGAAAGCTGGGAAAGCTATGTTCTTTCAATGATGGAAGCAGATCAAAAGAGAGTGTGTTTTCAGGCATCTCTCTATCAGGAACTGCCTAGATTCTAAGATGTGAGAATTTCAGGAGTGCACAGAGTCAAGGCACTATGTTTCCCTGCACTTTCTAAGCCTTGTAGACACATTCCTAGATAATACTGGGTCTGCCCATGAGGAAACAGGCTGTGCGAATGTGTCTGAGAGTGCTGAGTGCCATAGTATGGTTACCTAGATGAGCTGACCTTCCATTGGAAAAGGGCAAGTGGTTAGGAGTTGCAACCTGCCTGCTTGCCTCAGAAATTTCGGAAGGGTTGACCAAAGCTACCACTGTCACAATTAAGAAAACAACAATTGTAGTTGTTAAGCCACATCATTTTAGGCCCAGCAGAGAGGAAAATGTGAATTTGCCAACAAAGTCCAGTATCCAGTTTCACACTCAAGATGTATCCCCACAGTATCCAAGAATTTCCCAGACAGATCTAGGATCACTGGATCTCTCCTACAGAGAAAACATGATGGAACAGACGTTGGGATGTTTACTTTTCTGTGAGAGTGTGGGGGTCTTCCCTAAGTTAACACAGTCAGGGGAAATTGTTACTGAAAAATGACCTTTAAGCAAGCATTTCAAGCAATGTGTTACTCTCAGCACACATAATGCTGGGAAAGCTATGTTCCTTCAATGAGTGAAAGGCGTCAAAAAGAATGTGATTTCAGGTTTCTGTCTATCAGGAACTGTCAAGATTCTCAGATGTTAGAACTCCAGGTTTGCACAGAGGACCTAATTTCCAGGTCAGTACAGTATGTTTCCCTGTACTTTCCAAGCCTTTTAGACACATTCCTAGCTCAAACTGGGACTGTGCATGAGGAAACAGGCAGGGGAGTGTGTCTGAGAATGCTGAGTACCATGTTATGTTACCTAGGTCCATTGAACTTCCACTGGAAATGAGACAGTAGCTAGCGTGGCAAGCCGCCTGCTTGCTTCAGAAATCTCAAAGGGTTGACCAAAGCTATCACTATCACAAGTAAGAAAACAGTGATTGGATGGATTTTCAAGCAGCTGCTAGGCTGCACTGTTTGGGGGCCAACAGAGAGAAAACTGTGAATTTTGCCACCAAGGTCCTATATGTAGGTTCACACTCAGGATGTGTCCCTTCAGTATCCAAGAATTTTACAGACCTAGGCTCTCTGGATCTCTCCTGTAGAGAAAACATGATGGAACAGTGGTTTGGATGTTGGTTTTCCATTCCCTGTGAGTATGGGGCCCTCCCCTATGGTGTCAGCCTCAGGGGAATTTGCTACTGAAAAATGACCCCCAGGCAAGCAGTTTCAAACAGTGTGACTCTCAGCACGATTAATGCTGGGGAAGCTAAGCTCCTTCGAGGAAGGAAAGGCATCAACAGAGAGTGTGATTTCAACCTCTATCTATCAGGAACTGTCTAGCTTCTAAGATGTGAGACCTCCAGGTTTGCCCAAGGACCTGAATTCCAGAGTTAGGGCAGTGTGTTTCCCTGCACTTTTCGAGTGTTTTAAATACATTCCTAGGTCATTCCGTGACTGCTCGTGAAGAAGCAGGCATCAAGAGTGTGTCTGGGAATACTGTGTGCCATATTGTGGTTACCCAGACCAGGTGACTTTCCACTGGAAATAGGCCAGTGGCTAAGAGGAGTGAGCCACCTGCTTGCTTCAGAAATCCCAAAGGAGAACAAAGCTATTGCTTGAAAAAGAATGAAAACAGCAAAGGGACAGATTTTAAAGATGTTCTTTGGCCATACCATTTTGGGGCCAACTGAGAGAAAAATGCGAATTTTGCCATGAAGTTCCAGTATCCAGGTTCAAACACAAGATGAGTCCAAGCAGTATACAGAAATTTTCCAGACAAACATAGGCTCCCTGGATCTCTCCTACAGAGAAAATGTGATGGAATAGATGTTTAGATGTTGGTTTGCCTTTCCCTGTGAGTGTGGGGGCCTTACCTCTGGTCAACCAAGACAGGAAATTGGTCCTGAAAAATGACCTCCAAGCAAGTCTTTTCAAGCACCCTGTGACTCTCAGCACACAGAATGCTGGGGAAGATACATTCTGTTGAGGAAGAGAGTATCCTAGACTTTTATAGACAGACCTAGGCTCTCTGGACCTCACCTATGAGAAAACATGACAGAACAGACGTTTGGATGTTGGGTTGCCTTTCCCTGTGATTGTGGGGCTCATTCCTACTGTCTTAGGCTCAGGGAAAATTGCGAGTGAAAAATGACCAGCAAGCAAGCATTTTCAAGCAGTGTGACTCTCAGAACACAGAATTCTGGGAAAGCTATCTTCTTTCATGGAAGGAAAGTCATCAACAAAGAGTGTGTTTTCAGGAATCTGTCTAGCAGGACCTGTTCAGCTTCTAAGATATGAGACCTCCAAGCTTGCCCAGAGGAGCCTACTATTGGAAGTGCGGGCAGTGTGTCTCCCTGTACTTTCTGACCCTTGTAAACCCATTCCTAGTCCACACTGCGACTGCCCATGAGGAAGCAGGCTGCGGTATTGTGTCTGAGAATGCTGGGTGCCATAGTGTGGTCACCTAATCAAGGTGACATTTCCCTACAAATGGGCCTGCGGCAAGGAGTTGTGATCTGCCTGCTTGCTTCAGAAATCCAAAAGGGTAGGGAAAAGCTACCAATATCTGAAGTGAGAAAACAGCAAGGCTGCACAACTTTAGGGCCTTTGGAGGGAAAATTGCTAGTTTTGCCATCAATGTCTGATATCCAGGTTGACACTCATGGTGTGCTCTGCAGTTTCCTAGAAATTTCCAAACAGACCTAGGCTCACTGGATCTGTACTACAGAGAAAAGGTGATGGAACAGACGACGATTGGATGTTGGTTTGCCTTTTCTGTGATTTTGTGGCTCTTACCTACCATCTCATTCTCAGGGGAAATTGTGAGTGAAAAATGACCTCCAAGTAAGGACTTGCCAGCAGTGTGTCTCACTAAGCCCACAGTATGCAGGTGGAAATATTTTCCCTTGAGAATAGAAAGGCAACTGAGAGTGTGTTTTCTGGCCTCTAGGTTGCAGGAACTGTTTAGCTTCTAAGACGTGATAACTCCAGGCTTGCCCAGGGGACTGAACTTCCATAGTCAGGGCATTGTGTCTCCCTGCATTTTCTGAGCCTTGCAAACATATTCTTAGGCCACTCCATGACTGCACATGAGGAAGCAGGCTGTGGAAGTATGTCTGAGAGTGCTGGGTGCCATACTTTGGTCTCCTAGTCAAGGTGATATTCCACTGTAAATGGATCCGCAGTGAGGAGTTGCAATCAGCCCACTTGCTTCAGAAATGCCAAATGGTGGAGCACACCTAGTGCTGTCAGAAGTGAGAAAACAGCAATTGGATGAATTTTCAAGCAGTTGCTTGGCCTCCCTGCTTTAAGGCCCATTGAGAGTAAAATGCAAATTTTGCCATCAAAACCCGATATACAGGTTAACACACATGGTGTGTCCACACAGTTTCCGAATTTCCAGACAGACCTAGGCTCACTGGATTTCTCCTCCAGAGAAAACGTGATGGAATAGACGTTTGGATGTCAATTTGCTTTTCCCTGTGAATGTGAGGACCTTCCATATGCTCTCAGGCTCAGGGGAAAGGAAATTGCACATGAAAAATGACCTCCAAGCAAGCGCTTTCCAGCAGTATGTATCACTCAGCACACAGTATGCTGAGAATGCTATCTTCCTTCAAGGAAGGAAAGGCATCAACAGAGAGTCTGTTTTCAGGCCTCTATCTTGCAAGAACTGTTTAGCTTGTAAGACATGAGATCTCCAGTCCTGTCCAGAGGAGCTAACTCGGGACTCCAGAGGAGTCAGGGCAGTGTGTCTCCCTGCATTTTCAGAGCCTTGTAAACTTATTCCTAGGCCACACCGTGACTGCCTATGAGGAAGCAGGCTACGGGAATGTGTCTGAGAGTACACGGTGCCTCAGTATCATCACCTAGTCGAAGTGATATTCCACGGCAAACAGGCCTGCAGCAAGGAGCTGAGAGCCGCCTGCTTGCTTCAGAAATCGCAAAGGTTGGAGCAAAGTAAGTGCTGTCAGAAGTGAGAAAACAGCAACTGGATGCACTTTCAAGCAGTTGCTAGGCTGCACCACTTTTAGGCCCACTGAGAGAAAAATGTGAAATTTGCCATCAAGGTCCAATATCTAGGTTGACATTCGTGGTGTGTCCCCGCAGTTATCAAAAATTTTGAGACAGACCTAGGGTCACTAGATCTCTCACACAGAGAAAATGTGACTTAATTGTCGTTTGGATATTGGTTAGCCTTTGCCTGTGAGTGTGGGGACGTTCTCTACCGGCACAGACTCAGGGGAAATGGGGAATGAATAATGACCTCCAAGCAAGCACTTTCCAGCAGTGTGTTGCGCTCAGCACACATTAGGCTAGAAAAGCTATCTTCCCTCGAGGAAGGCAAGACATCAAAATAGAGTCTGCTTTCAGGCCTTTATCTTGCAGTAACAGTTTGGCTTTAAGAATGAGAGACCTCTAGTCTTGCCCAGAGGAGCTAACTTCTGGAATCAGGGCCATGTGTTTCCCCACACTTTCTGAGCCTTGTCAACCTATTCCTAGGCCACACCATGACTGCCTATGAGGAAGCAGGCTATGGGAATGTGTTTGAGAGTATAGGGTGCCACAGTGTGGTCACCTTGTCAAGGTGACATTCCACTGCAAAAGGCCCATGGCAAGGAGTTGCGAGCCACTCGCTTGGTTCAGAAATTCCAAAGATGGAGAAAGCTAGCACTGTCAGATGTGAGAAAACAGCCATGGATTTTCAAGCAGTTGCTAGGCTGCATTTTAGGCCCACCGAGAGGAAAATGCAAATTTTGCCATCAAGGTTCAATATCCAGGTTGACACTTATGGTGTATCCCCACATTTTCCAAGAAATTTCCACACAGACCTAAGCTCATTAGATTTCTCCTACAGAGATGGAAACAGTGACGAACAGACGTTTGGATGTTGGTTTGCCTTTCCCTGTGAGTGTTGGGACCGTCCCTATGGTCTCAGGCTTGGGAAATTTCAAGACAAAAATGACCTCCAAGCAAGCGTTTTCCAGCATGTGTGTCACTCAGCACACAGTATACTGGGAAAGCTGTCTTCCTTCGAGGCAGTTAAGGCATCAACAGAGAGAATGTTTTCAGGCCTCTATCTAACAGGATTTGTTTACTTTCTAAGACATGAGACCTCCAGGCTTGCCCAGAGGATCTAACTTCCAGAGTCAGGTAAGAGGATCTCTCTGCACTTTCTAAGCCTTGAAAACACGTTCCTAAGACCACACCACAACTAGTGTGTCTGAGAGTATGGGTGCCATACTGTGGTACATAGTTGAGGTGACATTCTACTGCAAATGAGCCTGCAGTGAGGAGTTGCGAGCCGCCCACTTGCTTCAGAAATGCCAAAGAATGGAGCAAATCTAGGGCTGTCATGACTGAGAACACAGCAATTGGATGCATTTTCAAGCAGTTGTGAGGCCACCCTGCTTTAGGGCCCACCATGAGAAAAATGTGAATTTTTTCACCAAGGTCCAGTATCCTGGTTCACACTCATGGTGTGTCCCCACGATTCCAAGAACTTTCCAGACAGACATAGAGTCACTGGGTCTCTCCTCCAGGGAAAACATAATGGAACAGACATTGGAATGTTGGTTTACCTTTCCCTGTGAGTGTGGGGACCTTCACTATGGTCTCATCCTCAGGGAGAAGTGCAAGTGAAAAGAGACCTCCAAGCAAGCGCTTTCCAGCAGTATGTGTCACTCAGCTCACAATGTACTGGAAAAGATATCTTCTTTCAAGGAAGGAAAGGCATCAAGAGAGTGTTTTTAGGCCTCTATCTAGCAGGAACTGTTTAGCTTTTAACACGGGAGACCTTCAGACTTTCCCAGAGGACCAAACTTTCAAGTCAAGGCAGTGTGTCTCCCGGCGCATTCTGAGCCTTGTAAACACATTCTTAGGCCACACTGCACTGCTCATGAGGAAGCAGGCTGTGGGAGTATGTTTGAGAGTGGTGGTTGCCATACGGTTGAGGTCATATTCCACTGCAAACGGGCCCGAGGTGAGAGGTTTCACGGCTCTCGTTTTCTTCAGAAATGCCGATGAGTGGAGGCAAACTAGCCCAGTCAGAAGTGAGAAAATACCAATTGGATGGATTTTCAAGCAGTTGCTAGGCCGCCACGCTTTATGGTCCACCGAGTGAAAACTGCGAATTTTTCCATCAAGGTCGGATATCCAGGTTGACACTCATGGTGTGTCCTGCATTTCTACAAAATATCCAGACAGACCTAGGCTCGCTGGATCTCTCCTACAAAAAAACTTGACGGAACAGATGATGGGATGTTGCTTTACCATTCCCTGTGTTAGGACCTTTCCTGTGGTCTCAGTCTCAGGGGAAACTGAGACTGAAAAATGGCCTCCAAGCAAGCACTTATAAGCAGTGTGAGACTCTCAGCACACAGAATGCTGTGAAAGCTCTCTTCTCTCATGGAGGAAGGACATCATCACAGAGTGTGTTTTCAGGCCTCTACCTAGCAGGAAGAGCCTAGTCTCTAAGACGTGAAAACGCCAGGCTTTCCCAGACGTTCTAAATTCCAGATAGGGCAGTGTGTCTCCTTGCACTTTCCGAGCCTTGCAAATACATTCTTAGGCCATTCAGCAACTGCCCATGAGGAAGCAGGCTGTGGGAGTGTGTCTGAGAGTGCTAGATACCATACTGTGGTCAGCTAGTTGAGGTGACATTCCACTGCAATGGGTCTCTGGTGAGGAGTTGTGGGCCGCCCTCTGGCTTCAGAAATTCCAAAGGGTGGCTCTAACCTAGCACTGTGAGAAGTGAGAAAACAGCTATTGGGTGGATTTTCAAGCAGGCCACCCCCTTTAGGAACCCCAGAGAAAAATACTAATTTTGTCATCCAGGTATGATATCCATGTTGACACCCATGATGTGTCCACGCAGTTTTCAATAGATTTCCAGACAGACCTAGGCTCACTGGATCTCTCCTCCAGAGAAAACATGACGTAACAGACATTTGGATGTTGGTTTGCCTTTCCCTGTGAGTGTGGGGACTTTCCTTACAGCTCAGGCTCAGGAAAATTAGAAAGTGTTACATGACCTCCAGCAAGCACTTTCCACCAGCGCGTGTCACTCAGCACACAGTATGCTGGGAATGTTATCTTCCTTTGAGGAAGGAAAGGCATCAACATAAAGTGTGCTTTCAGGCCACTATCTATAAAGAATTGTCAGGCTTCTAAGATGTGAGAATTCTAGGATTACCCAGAAGAGCCAACTTCCAGAGTCAGGGCAGTGTGTTTCCCTGAACATTCTGAGCCTTATAAACACATTCCTAGTAATACTGGGACATCCCATGAGGAAGCAGGCTGTGGGAGTGTGTCTGGAATTGCTGGGTGCCTTACCATGGTTTCCCAGATGAGGTGACATTCCACTGGAAATGGGCCTGGAGTTGTACTAGCAGTGGCTAGGAGTTGCACGCAACCTGCTTTTGTCAGAAATCCCAAAGAGTGAGTCAAAGCTATCTCTGTAAGAAGGAAAAAAACAGCAATTTGATTGATTTTCAAACAGATGCTATGGTACACAATTTTAGGCCTAACCTAGAGAAAAAGGCAAATTTTGTCACCAAGGTCCTGTATCCAGGTTCCAACACAGGTTGTATCTCTACACTATCCAAGAAATTTATAGAGAGACCTAGGCTCTATGGATCTCTCATAGAGGCAAAACGTGATGGAAAGGACATTTGGATGCTGGTTTCCCTTTCTCTGTGAGTGTGATGGCCCTCCTTACATCAACATTGTTACGGGAAATCGCTTCTGAAAAATGACCTCCAAGCAGGCGTTTTTAAGCAGTGTGTGACTGTCAGCACACAGAATGTTGGGAAAGCTGTGTTACTTCGAGGAGGAAAAGGCATCAACAAAGAGTGTGTTTTCAGGCCTCTATCTAGCAGGAACTGTCTTGCTTCGAAGATGTGAGAGCTGCAGATTTACCCAGAGGACCTAACTACCAGAGACAGGGCAGTGTGTTTCCTTGCCCTTATGGGGCCTTGTAAACACAGTCCTAGGTCATTCTGGGACTAGCCATGAGGGAGCAGGCTGTGGGAGTGTCTGGGAGTGCTGGGTTACCCAGACTAGGAGACTTCACTAGATATGGCTCAGTGGCTAGGAGTTGCGAGCTGCCTGCTTGCTTCAGAACTCTCAAAGGGTAGACCGAAGCTCTCTCTGACAGGTGGAAGAAAACAGCAATTGGATGGATTTTCAAACAATTGCTAGGCCACACAGTTTTAGGGGCCCAGCTAGAGGCAAATGAGAATTTTACCACCCAGGTCCTGGATCCTGGATCACACTCAGGATGTGTCCCTGTAGTATAGAGAATTTTCCAGACAGACCTGGGCTCCCAGGACCTCTCCTACAGAGAAAATGTGATGGAATGGATGTTTGGATGTTGGTTTACTTTTCCATGGGAGTGTGGAGGTCATCCGTATGGCCACACCATCAGGGTAAATTGTTACCAAACATGACCTCCAAGGAAGCGTTTTTAAGCAGTGTGTGAATCTCAGCACACAGAACACTGGGAAAGCTATGTTCCTTCAAGGAATGAAAGACTTCAACAAGTCTCTATCTATCAGGCCTCTATCTATCAGGAACTCTCTGGCATCTAAGATGTGAGACCTCTAGGTTTGCCTCAAGGACCTAACTTCCAGGATCAAGGCAATGTGTTTCCCTGTACTTTCTGTGCCTTGAAAACATATTCCTCGGTCATACTGAGACTGTCCATGAGGAACTAGGCTGTGGGAATGTGTCTGGGAGAGATGGGTACCTTATTGCGTTTACCAGATGAGGTAGAATTCACTGGAAATGGGCCAGAGGAGTTGTGAGCCACCTCCTTGCTTCAGAAATCCAAAAGTGTAGAGTAAAGCTATCACTGTCAGAAGTAAGAACACAGCAATTGGATAGATTTTCAGGGAGTTGCTAGGGCCCCACCGCTTTAGGGGCCACTGAGGGAAAAGTGCGAATTTTGCCACCAAGGTCCAGTATCCAGCTTCCCATGCAGGGTGTGTCCCTGCAGGATCCAGGAACTTTCCAGACAGACCTAGGATCACTGGATCTCTCCTACAGAGAAAACACGATGGAACAAATGTTTGGATGTTGGTTTGCCTTTCCCTGAGTGTGGGGCCCTTCCCTACAGTCACATCCTCAGTGGAAATTACAACTAATAAATGACCTCCAAGCAAGCACTTTCAAGCAGTGTGTGACTCACAGCACACAGAATGCTGGGAAAGCTATCTTCCTTTGAGGAAAGTGTGTTTTCAGGCCTCTATCGAGGAGGAACTGTCTAGTTCTGAAGATGTGAGAACTCCAGGCGTGCACAGAGGACCTCACTTTCAGAGTCAGGGCAGTGTGTCTCCCTGCACCTTCTGAGCCTTTCAAAGAAATTCCTAGTCCATACCCATGGACTAAGTGACTGCCCAAGAGGACGCAGGCATCAGGAATGTGTCTGAGAGTGCTGGGTGCCATTCTGTGGTCATCTAGTCGAGGTGACATTCCAGTGTAAATGGTCCTGTGGCAAGGAGTTGCGAGCCACCTGCTGCTTCAGAAATCCAAATGGCAGAGCAAAGCCAGCACTGTCAGAAATAAGAAAACAGCAATTTGATGGATTTTCAAGCAGTTGCTAGGCCTCCCTGCTTTTGGGCCCACCAAATGAAACATACAAATATTGCTATCTATGACCGGAATCCAGATTTACACTCAGGGTGTGTCCCTGCAGGATCCTACTGTTTTCCAAGCAGACCTAGGCTCACTGGATCTTTTCTAAGGAGAAAACATGATGGAACAGACATTTGGATGTTGGCTTAGACTTTCCCTGTGAGTGTGGGGGCTTTCCCCATGATCACACTCTGACTGGAAATTGTGACTGAAAAATGACCTCCAAGCAAGGGCATTCAAGTAATGTGTGACTCTCAGCACAGAGAATGATGGGAAAGCTATCTTCCTTCAAGGAAGGAAAGGCATCAATAGAGAGTGTGTTTTCAGGCCTCTATCAGGAGGAACTGTTTAGTTTCCAAGACGTGAGCCATCCAGGATTGCACAGAGGACTTAAATTCCAGAATCAGGGCAGTGTGTCTCCCTGCACGTTTGGAGCCTCGCAAACGCATTCCTATGCCATACCATGACTGCCCATGAGGAAGGAGGCCGCCGGAGTGTGGCTGAGATTTCTGGGTGCCTTTTTGAGGTCACTCTGTTGAGATGACAGTCCACTGCAATTGGGCCCTCGGCGAGAATGTAAGCCGATCGATGGCTTCAGAAACCCCAAAGGGTGAAGCAAAGCTAACACTGTCAGAAGTAAGAAAATAGCAATTGGACTGATTTTCAAGCAGTTGCTAGGCTGCACCACTTTAGGGCCCACCGAGAAAAATTAGAATTTTAACACCAAGGTCCAGTATCCATGCTGACACTCATGGTGTGTCCCCGCAGTTCCCAAGAAATTTCCAGGCAGACCTACATTCACTGGATCTCTCCTTCAGAGAAAATGTGATAGATCAGATGTTTGGATGTTGGTTTTCCTTTCCCTGTGAGTGTGGGGTCTTCCCTGTGGTCAAACCCTCAGCTGAAATTGCGACTGAAAAATGATTTCCAAGCAAGCACTTTTAAGCTGTGTGTGACCTTCAGCACACAGAATGCAGGGATAGCTATCTTCCTTAGAGGAAAGAAATGCATTAACAGAGAGAGTGTTTTCAGGCCTCTATTTATCAAGAGCTCTCTAGCTTCTAAGATGTGAGACTCCAGGTTTTCCCAGAGGACATAACTTCCACAGTGAGGGCACTGAGCTCCCCCGCACTGTCCAGGCATTTTAAACGCATGCCTAGTCATACAGGGCCTGCTCACGAGGAAGCAGGCTGTGGGAGAATGTCTGGCAGTGTTGCGTGCCTTACTGTGGTCACCTAGTCAAGGTGACATTCCACTGCAAATGGGCCTGCGGTGAGGAGTTGCGAGCTGTCCTCTTACTTCAGAAATCCCAAAAGGTGGAACAAACTAGCACTGTCAGTCGTAAGAAAACAGCAATTGGATGGATTTTCAAGTAGTTGCTAGGCTGGACCACATTAGGGCTCCCCGAGAGAAGAATGAGAATTTTGCCACCAAGGTCCGGTATCCAGTTTTATAATCAGGGTGTATCTCCACAGGATCCAGTTTTCCAGAGAGACCTATGCTCACTGGATATCTCCTACAGAGAAAACGTGATAGAACAGATGTTTGGATGTTGGTTTGCCTTTCACTCACAGCCTCAAGGGAAATTGAGACTGACAAATGACCTCCAAGCAAGGGCTTTCAAGCAGTGTGTGACTCTCAGCACACAGAATGCTGGGAAAGCTATCTTCCTTTGAGGAAGGAAAGTCATCAAAAGAGAGTGTGTTTTAAGGCCTCTATTAAGCAAAGGCTCTCTAGTTTCTTTTTCTTTTTTTTTAATATAAACTTATTTAGACATGGAAGCAACCTAGATGTCCATCAACAGACGAATGGATAAGAAAGCTATGGTACATATACACAATGGCGTATTACTCAGCCATTAAAAAGAATACATTTGAATCCGTTTTAAAGAGATGGATGACTCAGTTCTAATGAGATGGATGAAATTGGAACCGATTATACAGAGTGAAGTAAGCCAGAAAGAAAAACACCAATACAGTATACTGACACATATATATGGAATTTAGAAGACAGTAATGATGACCCTATATGTGAGACAACAAGAGACACAGAGGTATAGAGTGGACTTTTGGACTCTGAGGGAGAGGGAAAGGGTGGGATGGTTTGGGAGAATGGCAGTGAAGCATGTGTATTTTCCTGTAAGAAACGAAGCGCTAATCTATGTTTGGTGTAGGATACAGGATGCATGGGGCTGATGCACAGGATGATTCAGGTAGAGGATGTGGGGTGGGAGGGGGAGGGGGATTCGGCATTGGGCGATTGTGTTCACCTATGGCTGATTCATGTCAGTGTATGGCAAAACAAATACAGTATTGTAATTTAAAAAATAAATAAATTTAATTATAAGAAAAAAAAAAAAAGAGATGGATGAAACTGGAGCCGATTATACAGAGTGAAATAAGCCAGAAAGAAAAACACCAATACAGTATACTGACACATATATATGGAATTTAGAAAGATGGTAATGATGACCCTGTATGTGAGACAGCAAAAGAGACACAGATGTATAGAACGAACTTTTGGACTCTGAGAGAGAGGGAGAGGGTGGGATGATTTGGGAGAATGGCACTGAAACATGTATACTATCATGTAAGAAACGAAGTGCCAGTCTATGTTCGATACAGGATACAGGATTCTTGGGGCTGTTGCACGGGGATGATCCAGAGAGATGATATGGGGTGGGAGGTGGGAGGGAGGTTCAGGATTGGGAGCTTGTATACACCCGTGGTGGATTCATGTCAATGTATGGCAAAACCAATACAGTATTATAAAGTAAAATAAAGTAAAAATAAAATTTAAAAAATAAATAAACATTTAAATTGGAGGCTAATTGCTATGTTGTAGTGGTTTTGCCATACATTGACATGGATCTGCCACAGGTGTACATGTGTTCCGCATCCTAAACCCCCTCCTACCTCCCTCCCCATCCCATGCCTCTGGGTCATCCCAGCGCACCAGCCCCGAGCATCCTGTCTCATGCATTGAACCTGGACCGGCAATCTGTTTCACATATGATAATATACATGTTTCAGTGCCGTTCTCCTAAGTCATCCCACCCTTGCCCTCTCCCACAGAGTCCAAGAGACTGTTCTATACATCTGTGTCTCTTTTGCTGTCTCGCATGTAGGGTTATCATTACCACCTTTCTAAATTCCATATATATGTGTTAGTATACCGTATTGGTTGTTTTTCTTTCTGGCTTACTTCGCTCTGTATAATAGGCTCCAGTTTCATCCATCATTAGAACTGATTCAAATGTATTCTTTTTAATGGCCAAGTAATACTCCATTGTGTATATGTGCCATAGCTTTCTTATCCATTCATCTGCTGATGGACATCTAGGTTGCTTCCATGTCCTGGCTATTATAAACAGTGCTGTGATGAACATTGGGGTACACGTGTCTCTTTCAGTTCTGGTTTCCTCAGTGTGTACGCCCAGCAGTAGGATTGCTGGGTCATATGGCAGTTCTATTTCCAGTTTTTAGTCCACCGGTCACAAAGAGTTGGACACGACTGAGTGACTTCACTTTCACTTTCACACCATTCTCCATAGTGGCTGTACTAGTTTGCATTCCCACCAACAGTGTAAGGCGGTTCCCTTTTCTCCACACCCTATCCAGCATTTATTACTTCTAGTTTCTAAGGCATGAGACCGCTAGGTGTGCCAAGAGGATCTAACTTCAGGAGTCAGGGCAATGTGTCTCCCTGCACTTTCTGAGCCTTGCAAAGAGGTTCCTAGTCCGCACTGTGAATGCCCATGAAGAAGCAGGAAGCAGGAGTGTGTCTGGGTGCCATTCTGTGGTCACCTAGTTGAGGTGAGATTCCAGTGTAAATTGGCCCCCTGCGAGGAGATGGAAACCAAATGCTTGCTTCAGAAATCCCAAAGGGTGGAGGACCTAATTTCAGAGTCAGGGCAATGTGTTTCCCTGCACTTTCTGCTCCTTGTAAACACATTCCCATAGCATACAGTTACTGCTCATGAAGAAGAAGGCTGTGAGAGTGTGTCTGGGAGTGTTGGGTGCCATACAGTTCTTACCCAGAACAGGTGACATTCCACTGGAACTGGGTCAGTGGTTAGGAATTACAAGTCACCATCTTGCTTCAGAAATCCCAAAGGGAAGTCCAAAGCTAAAACTTTCAGAAGTAAGAAAACAGCAATTGGATGGATTTTCAAGGAGTCACTAGGCGGCACCTTGTTAGGCCCAAACAAGAGAAAAATGTGAATTTTCTCAGCACATCCAGTATCCAGGTTCACACTCAGGATGTGTCCCTGCAGTATTGTAGAATATTATAGACAGACCTAGGCTCTCTAGATCTCTCCTACAGAGAAAATGTAATGGAACAGATGTTTGGATGTTGGTTTATGTTTCCCTGTGAATGTGGGTGCCTTCCCTATGTCCACACCAACAGCAGAAATTGTTAGTAAAAAATGACCTCCAAAGAAACGTTTTCAAGCAGTGTGTGACTCTCAGCACACAGAATGTTGGGAAAGGTATATTCCTTCAAAGAGGGATAGTCTTGAACAGAGAGGGTGTTTTCAGGCCTCTATCTATTAAGAACTGTCTAGCTTCTAAGATGAGAGAACCAAACTCCAGGTTGGCCCAGAGGACCTAACTTCCAGAAACAGGGAAATGTGTTTCCTGGCAGTTTCCATGCCTTGTAGACAGATTCTAGTTCATACCATGACTGACCATGAGGAAATAGGCTGCAGGAGTGTGTTTGGAACTGCTGGGTGCCGCAATGCGGTTTCCAAGATGAGCTGACGTTCCAGTGGACACAGGCCAGTGGCTAGGTGTTGCGAGCATGTTGCTAGGTGTTGCTAGGCTCAGAAACCCATAAGGGTGGATCAAAGCTCTTGCAGTGAGAACTAAAAAACAGAAGTTATATGGATTTTCAGGAACATTCTGTGGCTACCCAGACGAGGTGACATTTCAAGGATATGGGCCACCCACTTGGAATTGGGAGCCATCTACTTTTTCAGAAAAACCTTAGGGTGAACCAAAACTACTGCTGTCAGAAGTAAGAAAACAGCAATTTGAAGGACTTTCAAGAAGAAGCTAGGCTGCCCCACTTTAGGGCCCACCAAGAGAAAAATGGGAATTTTGCCACCAAGGTCCGGTATCCAGGTTCATACTCAGGGTGTGTCCCTGTAGGATCCATAATTTTCCAGACAGACCTAGGCTTACAGGATTGCTCCTACAGAGGAAACGTGACAGAAAAGACATTTGGATATTGGTTTGCCTTTCCCTGTGTGTGTGTGTGGGAGGGGGGAACCTTACCTAAGGTCTTGGTTTCAAGGAAACTGTGACTGAAAAATAACCTCCAAACAAATGCTTTCAAGCAGTGTGAGACTCTCAGCACACAGAATTTTGGGAAAGCTATCTTCCTTTGTGGAAGGAAAGTAATCAATACAGAGTATGTTTTCAGGCCTCTATCTAGCAAGAACTGTCTAGTTTCTAAGACGTGAGACCTCCAGGCCTGCCCAGAGGACCTAACAACCAGAGTCAGGGCATTGTGTTTTCCAGCACTTTATGAGCCTTGTAAACACATCCCTAGGCCACCCCATGACTGCCCATGAGGAAGCAGGCTGTGGGAGTGATTCTGAAAGTGCTGGGTACCAATCTGTGGTTACCAGGTTGAAGTGACTTTCTACTGCAAAGTGGCCCACATCAAGAGGTTGGGATCTGCCCACGTCCTTAAGAAATTCCAAAGAGTAGACCAAATCTAGCACTGTCAGAAGTAAGAAACAGCAATTTGATGGTTTTCAAAGCAGTTGCTAGGCCACGCTGCTTTAGGGCCCACCACGAGAAAAATGGGAATTTTGCCACCAAGGCCCAGTATCCAGGTTCACACTCAGGGTGTGTCCCCGCAGAATCCAAGAATTTTCCAGACAGACCTAGGCTCACGGGATCTCTCCTACAGAGAAAACATGATGGAACAGATGTTTGGATGTTGATTTGCCTTTCCCTGTGAGTGTGGGTTTCTTCAGATTGTCTCAGGCCATGGGAGACTGCCACTGAAAAAGACCTGCAAACAAGAGCTTTCTAGCAGTGAGTGTCACTCAGCACACAGTGTACTGGGAGAGCGATCTTCCTTTGAAGGAGAAAAGGCATCAACAGTGAGTGTGTTTTTAGAACTCTATCTTGCAGGGACTGTTTAGCTTCTAAGACATGAGACCTCCAGGCTTCGACAGAGGACCTAACTACCAGAGTCATGGCAGTGTGACTCCCTGCACTTTCTAAGCCTTATAAACACATTCATAGACCACACTGTGGCTTCCCATGAGGAAGCAGGCTGTGAGAGCGTGTCTGAAAATGCTGGGTGTCATACTGTGGTCACCTAGTTGAGGTGACGTTCCATTGCAAATGGACCCATGGCGAAGAGTTGCATGCCACCTGCTTCCTTAAGAAATCCCAAAGGGTGGACCAAAGCTAGCGCTGTCAGAAGTAAGAAAGAGAAATTGGATGGATTTTCATGCGATTGCTAGGCCATCGGCTTGAGGGCCCACTGAGACAAAAATGCAAATTTTGCTATCAAGATCCAATATCCAGGTGGACTCTCACTGTGTGACCCCGTAGATTCCAAGAAATTTCCAGAAAGACCTACGCTCACTGGATCTCTCCAACAGAGAAAACGTGATGGAACAGACACTGGGATGATAGTTTGACTTTCTCTATGACTGTGGTGACTGTCTCTACTGTCTCAGCCTCAGGGGATTGTGCCTGAAAAACAGACTCCAAGCAAGTACTTTAAAGAAGTGTGAGACTCTCAGCACACACAATGCTGGGAAAGCTAGCTTCTTTTGTGGAAGGAAAGGCATCAACAGTGTTTTCAAGCCTCTATCTAGCAGAAACTGTCTAGTTTCTAAGATGTGAGACCTCCAGGCTTTCAGATGACCTAACTTCCTGAGTCAGGGCAGGGTATCTCCCTGCACACTCCGAGACTTGCAACATGTTCCTAGGCAACAGCACACTGCCTGTGAAGCAGCAGAGTGCGGAAATGTGTCTGAGCATGTTGGGTACCATACTGTGGTCACTTAGTCGAGGTGACATTCCACTGCAAATGGGTCCATGGTGAGGAGTTGAGAACCGCCTGCTTACTTCAGAAATGCCAAGGAATAGAGGAAACCTAGCACTGTTAGTCATGAGAAAACAGCAATTGGATGGATTTTCAAGCAGTTGCTAGGCTGCCTCAATTTAGGACACACCAAGAGAAAAATGTGGTCCACTGGACAAGGGAATGGCAAGCCACTTCAGTATTCTTGCCTTAAGAAGCCCATGAACAGTATGAAAAGGCAAAATGATAGGATACCAAAAGAGGAACTCCCCAGGTCATTAGGTGCCCAATATGCTACTGGAGGTCAGTAGAGAAATAACTCCAGAAAGAATGAAAGGATGGAGCCAAAGCAAAATCATTACCCAGTTGTGGATGTGACTGGTGATAGAAGCAAGATCCAATGCTGTAAAGAGCAATATTGCATAGGAACCTGGAATGTCAAGTCCATGAAACAAGGCAAATTGGAAGTGGTCAAATAAGAGATGGCAAGGGTGAACGTCAAACTAAAATGGACTGGAATGGGTGAATTTAACTCAGATGACCATTATATCTACTACTGTGGGCAGGAATCCCACAGAAGAAATGGAGTAGCCATCATGGGCAACAAAAGAGTCCGAAATGCAGTACTTGATGCAGTCTCAAAAATGACAGAATGATCTCTGTTCGTTTCCAAGGCAAACCATTCAATATCACAGTTATCCAAGTCTATGCCCCAACCAGTAACGCTGAAGAAGCTGAAACTGAACGGTTTTATGAAGACCTACAAGACCTTTTAGAACTAACACCCAAAAAAGATGTCCTTTTCATTATGGGGGACTGGAATGCAAAAATAAGAAGTCGAGAAACACCTGGAGTAACAGGCAAATTTGGCCTTGGAATGCGGAATGAAGCAGGGCAATAGAGTTTTGCCAAGAAAATGCACTGATCATAGCAAACACCCTCTTCCAACAACACAAGAGAAGACTCTACACATGGACATCACCAGATGGTCAACACTGAAATCAGATTGATTATATTCTATGCAGCCAAAGATGGAGAAGCCCTATACAGTCAACAAAAACAAGACCAGGAGCTGACTGTGGCTCAGATCATGAACTCTTTATTGCCAAATTCAAACTCAAATTGAAGAAAGTAGGGAAAACCGCTAGACCATTCAGGTATGACCTAAATCAAATCCTTATGATTATACAGTGGAAGTGAGAAATAGATTTAAGGGCCTAGATCTGATAGATAGAGTGCCTGATGAACTATGGAATGAGGTTCATGACATTGTACGGGGAGACAGGGATCAAGACCATCCCCATGGAAAAGAAATGAAAAAAGCAAAATGGCTGTCTGGGGAGGCCTTATAAATAGCTGTGAAAAGAAGAGAAGCGAAAAGCAAAGGAGAAAAGGAAAGATATAAGCATCTGAATGCAGAGTTCCAAAGAATAGCAAGAAGAGATAAGAAAGCCTTCTTCAGCAATCAATGCAAAGAAATAAAGGAAAAGAACAGAACAGGAAAGACTAAAGATCTCTTCAAGAAAATTAGAGACACCAAGGGAATATTTCATGCTAAGATGGGCTCGATAAAGGACAGAAATGGTCTGGACCTAACAGAAGCAGAAGATATTAAGAAGAGGTGGCAAGAATACATGGAAGAACTGTACAAAAAGATCTTCACGACCCAGATAATCATGATGATGTGATCACTCATCTAGAGCCAGACATCTTGGAATGTGAAGTCAAGTGGGCCTTAGAAAGCATCACTACTAACAAAAGTAGTGGAGGTGATGGAATTCCAGTTGAGCTGTTTCAAATCTTGAAAGATGATGCTGTGAAAGTGCTGCCCTCAATATGCCAGCAAATTTGGAAAACTCCGCAGTGGCCACAGGACTGGGAAAGGTCAGTTTTCATTCCAATCCAAAAAAGGCAATGCCAAAGAATGCTCAAACTACCACACAATTGCACTCATCTCACATGCTAGTAAAGTAATGCAAACATTCTCCAAACCAGGCTTCAGCAAATCATGAACCGTGAACTTCCTGATGTTCAAGCTGGTTTTAGAAAAGGCAGAGGAACCAGAGAGCAAATTGCCAACATCCGCTGGATCATGGAAAAAGCAAGAGAGTTCCAGAAAAACATCTAGTTCTGCTTTATTGACTATGCCAAAGCCTTTGACTGTGTGGATCACAATAAACTGTGGAAAATTCTTCAAGAGATGGGAATACCAGCCTACCTAACCGCCTCTTGAGAAATCTGTATGCAGGTCAGGAAGCAACAGTTAGAACTGGACATGAAACAACAGACTGGTTCCAAACAGGAAAAGGATTACATCAAGGCTGTATGTTGTCACCCTGTTTATTTAACTTCTATGCAGAGTACATCATGAGAAATGCTGGACTGGAAGAAACACAAGCTGGAACCAAGATTGCCAAGAGAAATATCAATCACCTCAGATATGCAGATGACACCACCCTTATGGCAGAAAGTGAAGGGGAACTAAAAGCCTGTTGATGAAAGTGAAAGAGGAGAGTGGAAAAGTTGGCTTAAAGCTCAACGTTCAGAAAACGAAGATCATGGCATCTGGTCCCATCACTTCATGGGAAATAGATGAGGAAACAGTGGAAACAGTGTCAGACTTTATTTTGGGGGGCTCCAAAATCACTGCAGATGGTGACTGAAGCCATGAAATTAGAAGACGCTTACTCCTTGGAAGAAAAGTTATGACCAACCTAGACAGTATATTCAGAAGCAGAGACATTACTTTGCCGACTAAGGTCTGTCTAGTCAAGGCTATGGTTTTCCAGTGGTCATGTATGGATGTGAGAGTTGGACTGTGAAGAAAGCTGAGCGCAGAAGAATTGATGCTTTTGAACTGTGGTGTTGGAGAAGACTCTTGAGAGTCCCTTGGATTGCAAGGAGATCCGACCAGTCCATTCTGGAAGGAGATCAACCCTGGGATTTCTTTGGAAGGAATGATGCTAAAGCTGAACTCCAATATTTTGGCCACCTCATGGGAAGAGTTGACTCATTGGAAAGGACTCTGATGCTGGGAGGGATTGGTGGCAGGAGGAGAAGGGGACGACTGAGGATGAGATGGCTGGATGGCATCATGGACTTGATGAACGTGAGTCTGAATGAACTCTGGGAGATGGTGATGAACAGGGAAGGCTGGTGTGCTGCAATTCACGGGGTCGCAAAGAGTCGGACATGACTGAGTGACTGAACTGAACTGACTGAAGAGAAAAATGTGAATTTTGCCATCAAGGTTCGATATCCAGGTTCACACTCATGGTGTGTCCCTGCAGTTTCCAAGAAATTTCCAGACAAACCCAGGCTCCCTGTATCTTTCCTGCAGAGAAACGTGATGGAACAGACATTTGGATGTTGCTTTGACTTTCCCTGTGAGTGGAACACCTCCCTACAGGCAGAGGACATTGCTTCAGGGGACATTGCCACTGAAAAATGACCTCCAAGCAAGAGCTTTCCAGCAGTGTGTGAGTCAGCCCGCAGGAGGCTGGGAAAGTTATCTTCCTTCAAGGAAGGAGAAGCATTCACAGAGAGTGTGTTTTCAGGCCTCTATCTTGCAGCAACTGTTTCACTTCTAAGATATCAGACCTCCAGGTCTGCTCTGAGGACCTAAATTCCAGAGTCAGGGCCATGTGTCTCCCTGTACTTTCCGAGCCTTGAAAACACATTCCTAGGTCATAGCGGTACTTCTCATGAGGAAGCAGGCTGTGGGAGTGTGTCTGAGTGTGCCATACTGTGGTCACCTAGTTGAGGTGATATTCCACTGCAAATGGGTCCATGGAGAGGAGCTGCGAGCTGCCCACATGCCTCAGAAATGCCAAAGGGTGAAGCAAAGCTAACACTGTCAGAGGTGAGAAAACAGCTACGGATGGATTTTCAAGCAGTTAGTAGGATGCACTGCTTTATCACTCACTGAGAGTAAAATGCAAATTTTACCATCAAGGTCAGTATCTAGGTTGACACTCATGGCATGTCCCCACAGTTTCCAAGAAATTTCCACAGAGACCTATGCTCACTGGATCTCTCCTACAGAGAAAACCGGATGGAACAGATGTTTGGATGCTGGTTTTTCCTTTTCCTGTGATTGTGGGGCTCTTCCTTATGGTCACAGCCTCAGGGTAATTTGCGACTGAAAAATGACCTGCAAGCAAGCGCTTTCAAGCCGTGTGTAACTTAAGCACACAAAATGGTGGGAAAGCTATCTTTATTTGAGCAAAGAAAATCATCAACAGAGAGTGTGTCTTCAGGCCTCAATCTATCAGGAACTGTTCAGCTTCTAAGACATGAGACATCCAGGCTTGCCCAGAGGACTGAAATACCAGAGTAAGGGAAATGTGTCTCCCTACACTTTGCGAACTTTACAAACACAGTCAAGGTGGTACAATGCTGCCCCTGAGGAAGCGGGCTTGCGGGAGTGTCTGAGAGCTCTGGGTGTCACTGTGGTCACCTAGTCAAGGTGTCATTTCACTTCAAATAGGCCTGCAGTGGGAATTTGGGAGCCGCCCACTTGCTTCAGAAATCCAAAAGTGTGGAGCAAAGTTAGTTAGCACTGTCGGAAGTAAGAAAACAACAACTGGATGGATTTTCAGGCATTTGCTAAGCCACACTGAAGGCTCACAGAGTGGAAAGTGCGAGTTTTGCCAACAAGGTCCAGTATCCTGGTTCACACTCGGTGTGTCCCCGCAGAATGCAAGAATTTTCTAGACAGACTTAGGCTCACTATAGGCCTCCTACAGGGAAAATGTGATGACCAGACATTTCAAGGTTTGTTGCATTTCCCTGTGATTATGGGGCCCTTCCCTATGGTCAGACCCTCAGAGTATACTGCAACTGAAAAATTCCCTCCAAAAGTGCTTTCAAGCACTGTGAAACTCAGCAGGCAGAATACTGTGAAAGCTATGTACCGTCTAAGAAGGAATAGCATCTAGAAAGAGTGTGTTTTCAGGCCTTTATCTGGCAGGAACTGTTGAGCTTCTAAGATGTGAAACCTCCGGGCTAGCCCAGAGGACCTAACTTCATGAGTCAGGGCAGTGTGTCTCCCTGCACTTTCTGAGCCTTGTAAACACATTCCTAGGCCACACTGCGACTGCCGATGAGGAAGGCAGTTCCGGGGACTGTGTCTTAAATTGCTGGGTGCCATGTGCGACCACCTAGTCAAGGTGACATTCCACTGCAAACGGGCCCATGGTGAGGAGTTGTGAACCAACCACTTAAGATATCCCAAAGGGTGGACCAAAGCTAGCACTGTCAGAAATGAGAAAACAGCAATTGGATGGATCATCAAGCAGTTACTTGGCCACACCATTTTAGGGCCCACCAAGAAAAAAAATGGGAATTTTGCCACCAAGGTCTGGTATCCAGATTCACACTCTGGGTGTGTACTTTCCAGGATCCAAGTATTATCCAGTCATACTTAGGCCTGCTGGATCCCTCCTACAGAAAAAAACGTGCTGGAAGAGACATTTGGATGTTGGTTTGCCTTTCGCTGTGAGTGTGGGGACCTTCCCTACAGTTTTAGCCTCAGGGGAAATTGTGACTGAAAAATAACCTATAGCAAGTGCTTTCAAGCAGCGTAAGACTCTCAGCACACAGAATGCTGATAAAGCTATCTTCCTTCATGGAAGGAAAGGCGTGAACAGAGAGTGTTTTCAGGCTCTGTCTAGCATGAACTGTCTTGTTTCTAAGACATGAGATGTCCAGGCTTGGCCAGAGGACCTAACCTCCAGAGTCAGGGCAGTGTGTCTCCCTGTACTTTCTGAGTCCTGCAAATGAATTGCTAGGCCATTCCCTGACTGCCTGTGAGGAAGCAGGCCGTGGGAGTGTGTCAGAGATCACTGTGTGTCATACTGTGGTCACTTAGTCGAGGTGTAATTTCACAGCAAATGGGCCCACAGCAGGGATTTGAGAGCTGCCTGCTTGTTTGGAAACTCTAAAGTGTGGAGCAAAGCTGGTGCTGTCAGAAGTAAGAAAACAGCAACTGAATGGATTTTCAAGCAGTTGCTAGGCTGTACTGTTTGAGGGCTCACTGAGATAAAATTGCGAGTTTTGCCACCAAAGTCTGGTATTCAGGTTACACTCAGGATGTGTCCCCGCAGGATCCAAGAATTTTCCAGACGGACCTAGGCTCACTAGATCTCTCCTACAGAAAAAACGTGATGGAACAGATGTTTGGATGTTGGTTTGCAAACCTTGTGAATGCGGGACCTTCCCTATGGTCTCAGCCTCAGAGGAAATTGCGAGTGAAAAATGATCTCCAAGCAAGTGCTTTCAAGCAATGTGAGATGCTCAGCACACATTTGTTGGTAAATCTATCTTCCTTCATGAAAGGAAAGGCATCAACTAAGAGTGTGTTTTCAGGGCTCTATATAGCAGGAGCTGTCTGGTTTCTAAAACATGAGAACTCAGGCTTGCCCAGAGGACCTAACTTCATGAGTCAGGGCAGTGTGTCTCCCTGCACTTTCCGAACCTTGCAAACACATTCCTAGGCCACACCGTGACTGCCCATGAGGAAGCAGGCTGCAGGAGTGTGTCTGAGGGTGCTGGGCGACACACTGTGGTCACCTAGTCGAAGTCACAATGCACTTCAAACGGGCCCACGGTGAGGAGCTGTGTGCCGCTTGCTTCCTCCACAAATGCAGGAGACTGGAGCAAATCTAGGGCTGTCGCGCCTGAGAACACAGCAGTTAGATGGATTTTCAAGCAGTAGCTCAGCCGCACCACTTTAGGGCCCACCGGGAAAAAAAAAAATGGGAATTTTACCACCAAGGTCTGGTATCCAGGTTCACACTCAGGGTGTGTTCCCACAGGATCCAAGTATTGTCCAGTCAGACCTAGGCCCACTAGATCTCTCCTACATAGAAAATGTGATGTAACAGACGTTTGGATGTTGGTTTGCCTTTCCCTGTGAGTGTGGGGACCTTCCCTACAGTCTCAGCCTCAGGGGAAAGTGGGAGAGAAAAATGAACTCCAAGCAAGCCCTTCAAGCAGAGTGTTGCTTTCAGCACACAATATGCTTGAAAAGCCATTTTCCTTCATTGAAGAAAATGCATCAACAGAGAGTGTGTTTCTGGCATCTTAACTTGTAGGGATTTAGCTTCTAAGATGTGAGAACTCCATAATTGCCCAAAGGACCTAAGTTCCATAGTCAGGCAGTGTGTCTCCCTGCATTTTCCAAGCCTTGTGAACACATTTGTAGGCCACACCACAACTGCCCATGAGGAAACAGACTGCGGGAGTATGTCTGAAATTGCTGGGTTCCCACTGTGGTCACCTAGTTGAGATGACATTCCACTGAAAATGGCCACGCAGTAAGGACTACAAGCCATCCACTTGCTTCAGGATTGCCAAAGGGTGGAGCAAACTGAGTGCTCTCAGATGTGAGAAAACAGCAGTTGGATGTATTTTCAAGCAGTTGCTTGGCTGCCTCGCATTAGGGCCCACTGAGAGTAAAATGCAAAATTTGCCATCAAAGCCCATTATACAGGTTAACACTCATGGTGTGACCCCGCAGTTTCCAAGAAATTTCCAGATGGACCTAGGGTCACTGAATGTCTCCTACAGAGAAAACGTGATGGAACAGATGTTTTGATGTTGGTTTTCCTTTTCCTGCAGTACGGGTGACCTTACTGTAGTATGGTCTCAGGCTCAGGGAATTGTGAGTGAAGAATAACCTCCAAGCAAGTGCTTTCCAGCAGTATTTGTCACTTAGCACACAGTATGCTTGAAAGCTTTCTTCCCTTCGAGGAAGGCATCAACAGAGAGTAAGTTTTCAGGCCTCTTTCTTTGCAGGAACTGTTCAGCTTCTAAGACGTGATAACTCCAGTCTTGCCCAGAGGAGCTAACTTCCAGAATCAAGGCAGTGTGTCTTCCTGCCACTTTCCGAGCCTTGTAAACCTATTCCGAGGCCACACCACATCTGCCTGAGGAAGCAGGCTGTGGGAAGGTGTGTGAGAGTACAGGGTGCCTCAGTGTTGGCACCTAGTGGAGGTGATGTTCCACTGCAAATGGGCAGCAAGGAGTTGTGAGCTGCCCGCTTACTTCAGAAATGGAAAGGATGAAACAAAGCTAGCGCTGTCAGAAGTGAAAAAACAGCAATTGGAACGATTTTCAAGCAGTTGCTAGGCTGCACCGCTTTCAGGCCTGCCGAGAGAAAAATGGGATATTTGCCATCCAGGTCCGACATCCAGGTTGACAGTCATGGTGTGTCCCTGCAGTTTCCAAGAAATTTCCACACAGACCTAGGCTCACTAGATTTCTCATACAGAGAAACGTGATAGAATAGATGTTTGGATTTTGGTTTGCCTTTCCCTGTGAGTATGGGGACCTTCTCTATGGTCTCAGGCTCAGGGGAAATGGGGAGAGAAAAATGACCTCCAAACAAATGCTTTCCAGCAGTGTGTTTCTCTCAGCACACAGTATGCTGGGAAAGCTATCTTCCATTGAGGACGTTAAGGCATCAACAGAGAGTGTCTTTTCAGGCCTTTATCTAGCAGGAACTATTTAGCTTCTACGACGTGAGACCTCCAGTGTTGCCCAGATGACCTATTTTCCAGAGTCAGGGCAGTGTGTCTCCCTGCACTTTCCAAGTCTTGTAAATACATTCTCGGCCACCCTGCAACTGCACAAGCGGAAGTAGGCTGAACGTGTGAGTCTGAGAATGCTGGGTGCCATACTGTGGTCACATAGTCGAGGTGACATTCCACTGCAAAAGGCCCCATGGCAAGGAGTTGCGAGCTGCCCGCTTGCTTCAGAAATGCCAAAGGGTGGAGCAAACCTAGCCCTGTCAGCAGTGAGAATACACCAATTGTATGGATTTTCAAGCAGTTGCCTGGAAACACCACTTTATGGACCACCAAGAGAAAAATGCAAATTTTGATATAAAACTCTGATGTCCAGATTGACCATGGTGTGTCCCTGCAGTTTCCAAGAAATTTCCAGAGAGACCTAGTCTCACTGCATCTCTGCTACATAGAAAACGTGATGAGAAAGATGTTTGGATGTTGGTTTATCTTTCCGTGTGAGTGTTGGGATCTTCCCTATGGTCTCAAGCTCAGGGAAATTTAGAGACAAAAATGACCTCCTAAGCAAGTGTTTTCCAGCAGTGTGTGTCACTCAGCACACAGTATGCTGGGAAAGCTGTCTTCCTTCGAAGTAGTTAAGGCATCAACAGAGAGTGTGTTTTGAGGCCTCTATCTAGCAGGAACTGTTTAGCATCTAAGACATGAACCTCCAGGCTTACCCAGAGGATCTAACTTCCAGAGTCAGGGCTGAGGGTTTCCCTGCATGTTTCGAGCCTTGCAAAAACATTCCTAGGCCACACCACAACTGCACATGAGGAAGCAAGCTTCAGGAGTGTGTGTGACAGTGTGGGTGCCATACTGTGGTTACCTAGTTGAGGTGACATTCTACTGCAAATGGGCCTGCGGTGAGGAGCTGCCAGCCGCCCACTTGCTTCAGAAACACCAAAGAGTAGAGCAAACCTTGTGCTGTCAGAAGTGAGAAAACAGCAATTGGATGGACTTTCAAACAGTTGTAAGGCCGTCCCACTTTAGGCCCCACAGAGAGATACTGCCACCAAGGTCCAGTATCCTGGTTCACACTCATGGTGTGTCCCCACGTTTCAAGAAATTTCCAGACAGACATAGAGTCACTGGATCCCACCTACAGAGAAAACGTAATGGAACAGACGTTGGAATGTTGGTTTGCCTTTCCCTGTGAGTGTGGGGACCTTCACTATGGTCTCATCCTCAGGGGAAAGTGTGAGTGAAAAAAGACCTCCAAGCAAGCGCTTTCCAGCAGTGTGTGTCACTCAGCCCACTGTATGCTGGGAAAGATACCTTCCTTTGAGGAAGGAATGGCATCAAAAAAGAGTGTTTTTAGGCCTCTATCTAGCAGGAACTGTTTAGCTTTTAACACAGATGACCTTCAGACTTTCCCAGAGGACCTAACTTTCCAGTCAAGGCAGTGTTTCTCCCTGCACTTTCCTTATAAACACATTCTTAGGCCACCCTGCAACTGCCCATGAGGACGCAGGCTGTGGGAGTGTGTTTGAGAGTGCTGGTTGCCGTACTGTGTTCACCTAATTGAGGTGACATTCTACTGCAAAAGGGCTCGAGGCAAGGAGTTTTGAGGTTCTCGTTTGCTTCAGAAATGCCAATCAGTGGAGCAAAACGATCACTGTCAAGCGAGAAAATACTAGTTGGATGGATTTTCAAGCAGTTGCTATGTCTCACCACTTTTAGGCACACCAAGAATAAAATGCAAAATTTGCTATCACGGTCCGATATCCAGGTTGACACTCATGGTGTGTCGCACATTTCTATGAAATTTCAGACAGACCTAGGCTCACTGGATCTCTCCTACAGAAAAACTTGACAGAACAGACATTTGGATGTTGGTTTGTCAATCCCTGTGAGTGTGGGGACCTTTCCTATGGTCTCAGCCTTAGGGCAAATTGAGATTGAAAAATGACCTCCAAGCAAGCGCTTATAAGCAGTTTGAGACTCTGAGCACACAAAATGTTGGGAAAGCTATCTTCCTTCCTGGAGGAAAGACATCATCACAGAGTGTGTTTTCAGGCCTCTACCTAGGAAGAAATGCCTAGTCTCTAAGACATGAAAACGCCAGGCTTTCCCAGACAACCTAAATTCCAGAGTCAGGGCAGTATGTCTCCTTGCACTTTCCAAGCCTTGCAAATGCATTCCTAGGCCATTCCACGACTGCTCATGAGGAAGCAGGTTGTGGGAGTGTGTCTGAGAGTGCTAGGTACCATACTGTGGTCAGCTAGTTGAGGTGACATTCCACTGCAATGAGCCCCTGATAAGGAGTTTGAGCTGCCCACTTGCTTCAGGAATACCAAAAGGGTGGATTTAACCTAGCAGTGTCAGAAGTGAGAAAACAGCTATTGGGTAGATTTGCAAGCAGGCCACCCTGCTTAGGGCCCATTGAGAGAAAAATGCTAATTTTGTCATCAAGTTCTGATATCCAGGTTGACACCCATGATGTGTCTGGGCAGTTTCCAAGAAATTTCCAGGCAGACCTAGGTTCTCTCTGCTACAGCAAGAACATGATGGAACAGACATTTGAATGTGTTTTTCTTTTCCCTGTGAGTGTGGGGACCATCCCTACGGACTCAGGATCAGGAAAATTTGTGACTGATAAATAACCTCCAACAAGCACTTCCCACCAGTGTGTGTCACTCAACACACAGTATGCTGGGAAAGTTATCTTCCTTCAAGGAAGCAAAGGCTACAACAGAGAGTGTGTTTTCAGGCCTCTTTCTTGCAGGAACTGTTTCACTTCTAAGACATGAGACCTCCAGGCTTGCCCAGAGGACCTGACTTCCAGAGTCAGCACAGGGTATCTCATACCAGATTCCGAACCTTGCAAACATATTCCTAGGCCACATGGGTGACTGCCCATGAGGAAGCTGGCTGTGGGAGAGTGTCTGAAAGTGGCTATTGCCATACTGTGGTCACCTAGTCAAGGTGTCATTCCACTGCAAATAGGTCAGTGGCAAGGAGTTGCGAGCCACCTGCTTGTTTCAGAAATGCCATAGGATGGCACAAAGCTAGCCATGTAGGAAGTGAGAATACAGCCATTGGATTAATTTTCAAGCAGTTGCTAGGCCACCCCACTTAGAGCCCATCGAGAGAAAAATCACATTTTTGCCATCAAGGTCCAATATCCAGGTTGATATTCATGATATGTCCCCACAATTTCCAAGAAATTTCCAGACAGACCTAGGCTCACTCTGTCTCTCCTACAGAGAAAACTTGTTGGAACAGCCATTTGGATGTTGCTTTGCCTTTCCCTGTGAGTGTGTGTACCTTCTCTATGGTCTCAGCCTCAAGGGAGATTGCGACTGAAAAAGACCTCCAAGCAAGGGATTCCAAACAGTGGAAGACTCTGTACACAGATTGCTGGGAATACTTTCTTCCTTCGTGGAAGAAAAGGTATCAACAGAGAGTGTGTTTTCAGGCCTCTATCTAGAAGGAATTCTCTAGTTTCTAAAATGTGAGAGCTCCAGCCTTGCCCTGAAGCCCTACCTTCCAGAGTCAGGGCAGTGTGTATCTCTGCACTTCCCGAACCTTGAACAATAATCATAGGCCATCTGCAAGGCTGCGGGCGTGTGTCTGAGACTGCTAGGTGTCATACTGTGGTCAACTATTCAAAGTAATATACTACTGCAAATGTGCACACCCAGAGTAGTTGCGAGCCAACTGCTTCCTTTAGAAATGCCGAAGGATGGAGCAAAGCTAGTGATGTCAGCAGTGACAATACAGCAATTGCATTGATTTTTAAGTAGTTGCTAGGCCAGACCTCTTTAAGGCCCACCAAGAGAAAAATGCAAATTTTGCCATCAAGTTTCGATATCCAGGTTGACAGTTATGGTGTGTCTCCGCAGTTTCCAAGAAATCTCCAGACAGACCTAGGCTCACTGGATCTCTGCTACAGAGAAAAGGTGATGGAACAGACGTTAGGATATTGCTTTGCCTTGCCCTGTGAGTGTGGGGACCTTCCTTCTGTTTCAGTCTCAGGTAAAATCGCAAGTGAAAAATGACCTAAAAACTGCTTTCCAGCAGTGTGTGTTATTCAGCACACAATATGTTGAGAAAGTTATCCTTCAAGGAAATTAAGGCATCAACAGAGAGTGTGTTTTCAGGCCTCTATCTAGCAGGAACCGTTTAGCTTCTAAGGCTTGAGGCCTCCAGGCTTGCCAAGAGGAGATAACTTCGAGTCAGGGCAGAGTGCCTGCATGCATTTTCCAAGCCTTGTGACTATATTCCTAGGCAACACTGGGACTGCCCATGAGGAAGCCATCTGCAGGAGTGAATCTGAAAGTACTGCATGCCATACTGTGTTCACATACTTGAGGTGACAATCCACTGCAAATGGCCCTGCAGCAAGGAGTTATGAGCCATTCGCTTCCTTAAGAAATCACAAAGGTGGACCAAAGCTACTGCTGTCAGAAGCTAGAAAATAGCTAATGGATGGATTTTCAATCAGTTACTAGGCTGCCCTGCTTTAGGGCACACTAAGAGTAAAAAGGAAATTTTGCCACCAAGGTCCGGTATCCAGGTTCACACTTAGGGTATGAACTTACAGGGTCCAAAAATTTTCCAGACATACCTAGGATCCCTGAATTTCTCCTACAGAAAAAAAGTGATGGAATAGATGTTTGGAGATTGGCTTACCTTTGCTTGTAAGTGTGGGAACCTTCCCTATGGTCTCAGCCTCAGGGGAAATTTTGAATAATAAATGACCCCCAAGAAAGTCCTTTTCAGCAGTGTGTGTCACTTAAAATGCAGTATGCTGTGAAAGCTGTCTTCCTCCAAAGTGGGAAAGGCATCAACAGAGACTGTGTTTTCAGGTCTCTACCTTGCAGGAACTGTTTAGCTTCTAACGTGAGAACTCCAGGCTGGTCCACCAGTCCTAACTTCCAGTGCTGGGGTAGTGTGTCTTCCTAGAAATACTGAGCCTTGCAATCTCATTCCTAGGCCATTCTGCGACTGCCCATGAGGAAGCATGCTACAGGAGTATGTCTGAGATTGCTGGGTGCCATACTGTGGTCACCTAGTCGAGGTGACATTCCACTGCAAATGGGCCTGCAGCAAGCAGTTGTGAGCTGCCAGCTTGCTACGGAAATAAAAAAGGGTGGAGCAAAGCTAGTGCTGTCAGAAGTAAGAAAACAGCAACAGGATGAATTTTCAAGCAGTTGCGAGGCCACCCCACTTTAGGATTCACTGAGAGAAAATGCGAATTTTGCCACCAAGGTCTGGTATCCAGGTTCACACTCAGGGTGTGTCCCTGCATTTTCCAAGAAATTTCCAGACAGACCTAGGCTCACTGGATCTCTCCTAAAGAGAAAAGGTGATTGAACAAATTTGGGGTGTTGGTTTGCCCTTCCCTGTGATTGTGGGGCACTTTCCTATGGTCAGAGTCTCAGAAAATTGCCACTGAAAAGTGACCAGCAAGCAAGTGTGTTCAAGCAGTGCATGACTCTCAGGATACAGAATGCTGGGAAAGATAGGTTTCTTTGAGGAAGGAAAGGCATCTAGAGAGAGTGTTTTCAGAGCTCTATCTAGCATGGACTGTCTAGTTTTTAGACATGAGACCTTCAGGCTTTCCCAGAAGACCTAACTTCCACAGTGGGTGCAGGGTGTCTCCCTGCCCTTTCCAACGCTTGCAAACACATTCCTAAGCCATTCCATGACTACACATGAGGAAGCATGCTGTGGGAGTGTGAGAGTACTGGGTGCCATTCTGTGGCCACCTAGTCAAGGGGGCCTAGCAAATGGGCCTGCGGTGAGGAACTGTCAGCCACCTGCTTGCTTCAGAAATCCAAAATGGTGGAGCAAAGCTAGCACTGTAGAAGTAAGAAAACAGCAATTGGATAGATTTTCAAGCAGTTGCTAGGTTGCACCACTTGAGGGCCCACTGAGAGAAAAATGCAAATTTTGCCACCAAGATCCAGTATCCAAGTTCACACTCAGGGTGTGTCCCCGCAGAATCCAAGAATTTTCCAGATGGACCTAGGCTCACTAGAACTCTCCTAGAGAGAATATGTGATGGAATAGACTTTTGGATGTTGGTTTGCCTTTCTGTGTGAGTTTGGGGCCCTTCCCTATGGTTACACCCTCAGAGCATATTACAACTGAAAAATGACCTCCAAGCAAGCGCTCTCGAGCAATGTGTGTCTCTCAGCACTCAGAATGCTGGGAAAGCTATCTTCCTTCATGGAAGGAAAGGCATTTATAGAGAGTGTGTTTTCAGGCCTCTAACTAGCAGGAACGGATGAGCTTCTAAGACGTGAGACCTCCAGACTTGCCCTGAGGACCTAACTTCCAGAGTTAGGGCAATGTGTCTCCCTGCACTTTCTGAGCCTTGTAAACACATTCCTGGGCACACTGCAACTGCCCACGAGGAAGCAGGCTTCGGGAGTGTGTCTGAAACTGGTGGGGGGCCATACTGTGGTCACCTAGTCGAGGCTGCATTCCACTGCAAATGGGCCCATGGTGAGGAGTTGAAATATGCTGGCTCCCTTAAGAAATCCCAATGGGTGGACCAAAGCTAGTGCTGTCAGAAGTGAGAAAACAGCAATTGGATGGATTTTTCGTGCAATTGCTAGGCCACACTGCTGTAGGTTCCACTAAGAGGAATATGGGATTTTTGCCACAAAGGTCCAGTATAAATGTTAACACCCAGTTTGTGTACCCGCAGAATCCAAGACTTTTCCAGATAGACCTAGGCTCAGTGGATCACTCCTACAGGGAAAACATGATGGAACAGACGTTTGGATTTTGGTTTCCCTTTCCTATGAGTGGCAGACCATCCCTATGGTGTCAGTCTCAAGGAAAATTGCGACTGAAAATAACCTCCAAGAAAATGCTTTCAAGCAATGTGAGACTCTCAGCACACAGAACACTAGGAACGCTATCTTCCTTTGTAGAAGGAAAGTCATCAACAGAGAGTATGTCTTCTGGCCTCTATCTAGCAGGAACTGTCTAGTTTCTAAGATGTGAGACCTCCAGGCTTGACCGGGAGGACCTAACTTACAGACTCAGGGCAGTATTTCTCACTGAATTTCCAAGCCTTGCAAACACTAGGCCTTTCCTCGACAACGCATGTGAAAGCAGGCTATGGCAGTGTGTCTGAGAGTGCTGGGTATCATACTGTACTCGCCTAGTCGAGGTGACATGCCCTACAAATGGGCTCACAGCAATGAGTTGCAAGCAACCCGCCTCCTGAAGAAACCCAAAGGGCAAACAAAAGCTAGTGCTGTTAGAAGTAAGAAAACAGCATTTGGATGGATTTCCAAGCAGCTGCTAGGCCAGTCTACTTAGGGCCCACCAAGAGAAAAATGGAAAATTTCCCACCAATGTCCAGTATCCAGGTTCACACTCAGGGTGTGAACATACAGGGTCCAGTGATTTTCCAGACAGACCTAGCCTAGCTTCACTGGATCTCTCCTATGGGGAAAACATGATGGAACCCACGTTTGGATGTTGGTTTGCCTTTCACTGTGAGTGTGGGGACCCTCTCTATGGTCTCAGCCTCAGGGGAATTGGCAAATAAAAAATGACCTCCAAGAAAGCCCTTTCTAGCAGTGTGTGTCACTCAGCACACAGTATGCTGGGAAAGCTATCTTCCTTCATGGAAGGAAAGGCTTCAACATAGAATGTGTTTTCAGGCTTCTACCTAGCAGGAACTATCTAGTTTCTAATACGTGAGGCATCCAGGCTTGCCCAGAGGACTTAGTTTCCACAGTCAGGGCAATGTGTCTCCCTGCACTTTCTGAGCCTTCTAAACACCCTTCTCAGGCACAGTGCGACTGCCCGTGAGGAAGCAGACTGCAAGACTGTGTCTGAGAGTGCTGGGTGCCATTACCTAGTTGTCGTCACTTAGTTGAGGTGATATTCCACTGAAAAAGGGCCTGGCACATGGGGTTTTGAGCCATCCACTTGCTTCAGAATGGCCAAGGCGGAGCAAACCTAGTGCTGTCAGTAGTGAGAAAACAGCAATTGGATGGATTTTCAAGCAATTGCTAGGCAGCCCCGCTTTAGGGCCTATTGAGTGAAAAATGCAAGTTTTGCCTTCAAGGTCCATTATCCAGGGTGACACTCATGGTGTGTCCCCATCAGTCAATTCAGTTCAGTCGGCTCAGTCGTGTCCAACTCTTTGCGACCCCATGAATCGCAGCACCCCAGGCCTCCATGTCCATCACCAACTCCCCGGAGTTCACTCAGATTCATGTCCATCAAGTCAGTGATGCCATCCAGCCATCTCACCCTCTGTTGTCCCCTTCTCCTCCTGCCCCCAATCCCTCCCAGCATCAGAGTCTTTTGAGGTGGCCAAAGTACTGGAGTTTCAGCTTCAGCATCAGTCTGTCCAAAGAAATCCCAGGGCTGATCTCCTTCAGAATGAACTAGTTGGATCTCCTTGCAGTCCGAGGGACTCTCAAGAGTCTTCTCCAACACCACAGTTCAAAAGCATCAATTCTTCAGTGCTCAGCCTTCTTCACAGTCCAACTCTCACATCCATACATGACTACTGGGGAAACCACAGCCTTGACTAGATGGACCTTAGTCGGCAAAGTAAATTCCAAGAAATTTCCAAGCAGATCTATGCTCACTGGGTCTCTTCTGCAGAGATACCGTGATGGAACAGACTTTTGGATGTTAGTGTGACTTTCCCTGTGAGTCTGTACATCTTCACTATGGTCTCAGGCTCAGGGGAAACTGCAAGTTAAAAATGACCTCCAAGAAAGCACTTTTCAGCTGTGTGTATCACTCAGCACACAGTGTGCTACCTTCTGATGAGCTAGGAAAAGCATCAACAGAGAGTGTGTTTCGGGTCTCTGTCTATCAGGAGCTGTTTAGCTTATAAGATGTGAGACCTCCAAGCTTGCCCAGAGGACCTAACTTCCAGTCAGGCCAGTGTGTCTCCCTGCACTTTCCGAGCCTTGTGAACACATTCCTAGGCCATACCACAACTGTCCATGAGGAAGCAGGCTGAGGGAGTATGTCTGAAAGGGCTGGGTGCCATACTGTGGTCACCTCTGCGAGGTAACTTTCCACTGGAAATGAGACCGTGGTGAGAAATTATGAGCCACTCTCTTCCTTAAGAAATCCCAAAGGGTGGACCTAAGATAGTGCTATCAGAAGTGAGAAAACAGCAATTGGATGGATTTTCAAGCAGTTGCTAGGCCACTCCAGTTTAACACCGACCGAGAGAAAAATGCAAATTTTGCCATCAAGGTCTTATATTCAGGTTGACATTTATGGTGTGTCCCTACAGTTTCCCAGATATTTCAGGACAGGCCTACATTCTCTGAATCACTCCTACAGAGAAAATTTGATGGAAAAGATAGTTGGATATTGGTTTGCCATACCCTGTGAGTGAGTTTGCCATACCCTCTGATGCTGGGAGGGATTGGGGGCAGGAGGAGAAGGGGATGACAGAGGATGAGATGGCTGGATGGCATCACTGACTCGATGGATGTGAGTCTGAGTGAACTCCGGGAGTTGGTGATGGACAGGGATGCCTGGCATGCTGCGATTCATGGGGTCACAACGAGTCGGACACGACTGAGCAACTGAACTGAACTGAACTGAACTTGCCATACCCTGTGAGTGTGGGGACCGTCACGGTCTCAGGCTCAGGGAAACTGCGAGTGCAAAAAGACCTTGCAAGCAAGTGCTTTCAAGCAGTGAGTGTCACTCAGCACACAGTATGATGTTGAAAGCAATCTTCCTTTGAGGAAGAAAAGGCATCAACAGAGTGTATTTTTCGAACTCTATCTTGCAGCAACTGTTTCACTTCTAAGATGTGAAACCTCCAGGCCTACTCCAAGAAATTAAATTCAAGAGTCAGGGCTGTGTGTCTCCCTGCATTTTCCGAGCCTGGGAAACAAACACATTCCTAGGTTATAGCGGTACTGCCCATGAGGAAGCAGGCTGCTGGAGTGTGTCCGGGATTGCTGGCTCCCTTACTGTGATTACCCAGACGAGGTAACATTCCACTGGAATTGGGCCAGTGGCTAGGAGTTGTGCGCCACCTGCTTGCATCAGAAATCCCAAAAGGAGGACCAAAGCTATCTCTATCAGAAGGAAGAAAACAGCAATGCATGGATTTTCAAGCAGTTGCTATAGTGCAGAATTTTAGGGCCAACCTAGAGAAGAAGGTGAATTTTGCCACCAAGGTCCTGTATCCAGGTTCCAACACAGGTTGTGTCCCCTCAATACCCAAGAAATTGACAGAAAGACCTAGGCTCTCTGGATCTCTTGTAGAGAGAAAACGTGATGGAAGGACGTTTGGATGTTGGTTTGCCTTTCCCTGTGAATGTGCTGGCCCTCCCCGTACGTCAACATTGTTAGAGGAAATTGCTTCTGAAAAATGACCACCAAGCAGGCTTTTTCAAGCAGTGTGTGAGTATCAGGACACACAATGCTGGGAAAGGTATGTTACATCAAGGAGGAAGAGGCGTCAACAGAGAGCATGTTTTCAGGCCTCTATCTAGCAGGAACCATGTTGCTTCGAAGATGTGAGAGCTGCAGGTTTACCCAGAGGACCGAACTTCCAGAGACAGGGCAGTGTGTTTCCCTGACCTCTTGGCACCTTGTAAACACAATCCTAGGTCATGCTGGGACTAGCCACGAGAGAGCAGGCTGCAGGAGTGTGTCTGAGAGGGCTGGGTGCCATGCTGTGATCACTTCATTGAGGTGACATTCCACTGCAAATGAGCCCAAGGCGAGGAGTTGGGAGCCGCCTGCTTGCTACTGATATCCCAAAGGCAGGAGCAAAGCTTGCTCTGTCCGAATGAAGAAAACAGCAATCGGATGAATTTTCAAGCAGTTGCTAGGCCTCACCACATTTGGGGCCTCCCGCCAAGAGAAAAATACAAATTTTGCTCCCAAGGCCCAGTATCCAGGTTGACACACAGAATGTGTCCCTGCAGGATCCAAGAATGTTCCAGACAGACCTAGGCTCACTAGATCTCTCCTGCAGAGGAAACAAGATGGAACAGACATTTGGAGTTTCTTTCACGTTCCCTCTTTCCAGCATCGGACCTTGTTTCTATCACCAGTCACAACCACAGTTGGATATTGTTTTTGCTTTGGCTCCATCCTTTCATTCTTTCTGGAAGTTATTTCTCCAGTGATCTCGAGTAGCATATTGGGCACCTGCTGACCTGGGGAGTTCCTCATTCAGTATCCTATTATTTTGCCTTTTCATACTGTTCATGGGGTTCTCAAGGCAAGAATACTGAAGTGGTTCGCGATTCCCTTCTCCAGTGGACCACATTCTCTCAGCCCTCTCCACCATGACCACCCGTCTTGGGTTGCCCCACGGGCATGGCTTAGTTTTTATTGAATTAGACACTGTGGTCCTAGTGTGATTAGACTGACTAGTTTTCTGTGATAGGAACCTGAAATGTCATGTCCACGAACCAAGGCAAACTGGAAGTGGTCAAACAAGAGATGGCAAGAGTGAACGTCGACATTCTAGGAATCAGCAGACTAAAGTGGACTGAAATGGGTGAATTTAAATTAGATGAACTTTATATCTACTACTGTGGGCAGGAATCCCTCAAAAGAAATGGAGTAGCCATCATGGTCAACAAAAGAGTCCGAAATAAAGTACTTGGAGGCAATCTCAAAAACGACAGAATGATCTCTGTTCGTTTCCAAGGCAAACCATTCAATATCACAGTAATCCAAGTCTATGCCCCAGCCAGTAATATTGAAGAAGCTGAAGCTGAAAGGTTCTGTGAAGACCTATAAGACCTTTTAGAACTAACACCCAAAAAGATGTCCTTTTCATTATGGGCGACTGGAATGCAAAAATAAGAAGTCAAGAAATACCTGGAGTAACAGGCAAATTTGGCCTTGGAATGCAGAACGAAGCAGGGCAAAGACTAATAGAGTTTTGCTAAGAAAATGCACTGATCATAGCAAACACCTTCTTCCAACAACACAAGACAAGACTCTGCACATGGACATCACCAGATGGTCAATACCGAAATCAGATTGATTATATTCTTTGCAGCCAAAGATGGAGAAGCTCTATACAGACAGCAAAAACAAGACCAGGAGCTGACTATGGCTCAGATCATGAACTCCTTATTGCCAAATTCAGACTTAAATTGAAGAAAGTAGGAAAAACTGCTAGACCATTCAGGTATGACCTAAATCAAATCCCTTATGATTATACAGTGGAAGTGAGAAATAGATTTAAGGGCCTAGATCTGATAGAGTGCCTGATGAACTATGGAATGAGGTTTGTGACATTGTACAGGAGACAGGGATCAAGACCATCCCCATGGAAAAGAAATGAAAAAAGCAAATTGGCTGTCTGAGGAGGCCTTACAAATAGCTGTGAAAAGAAGAGAGGTGAAAAGTAAAGGAAAAAAGGAAAGATATAAGCATCTGAATGCAGAGTTCCAAAGAATAGCAAGAAGAGATAAGAAAGCCTTCTTCAGCAATCAATGCAAAGAAATAGAGGAAAAGAACAGAATAGGAAAGACTAGAGATCTCTTCAAGAAAATTAGAGATACCAAGGGAGCATTTCATGCAAAGATGGGCTCGATAAAGGACAGAAATGGTCTGGACCTAACAGAAGCAGAAAATATCAAGAAAAGGTGGCAAGAATACACAGGAGAACTGTACAAAAAAGATCATGACCCAGATAATCACGATGGTGTGATCACTCATCTAGAGTCAGACATCCTGGAATGTGAAGTCAAGTGGGCCTTAGAAAGCATCACTATGAACAAAGCTAGTGGAGCTGTTTCAAATCCTGAAAGATGATGCTGTGAAAGTGCTGCCCTCAATATGCCAGCAAATTTGGAAAACTCAGCAGTGGCCACAGGACTGGAAAAGATCAGTTTTCATTCCAATTCCAAAGAAAGGCAAAGCCAAAGAATGCTCAAACTACCACACAATTGCACTCATCTCACACGCTAGTAAAGTAATGCTCAAAATTCTATAAGCCAGGCTTCAACAGTACATGAACCGTGAACTTCCAGATGTTCAAGCTGGTTTTAGAAAAGGCAGAGGAACCAGAGATCAAATTGCCAACATCCGCTGGATCATGGAAAAAGCAAGAGAGTTCCAGAATACCATCTATTTCTGCTTTATTGACTATGCCAAAGCCTGTGACTATGTGGATCACAAAAAACTGTGGAGAATTCTGAGAGAGATGGGAATATCAGACCACCTGACCTGCCTCTTGAGAAACCTGTATGCAGGTCAGGAAGCAACAGTTAGAGCTGGACATGGAACAACAGACTGGTTCCAAATTGGGAAAGGAGTACGTCAAGGCTGTATATTGTCACCCTGCTTATTTAACTTCTATGCAGAGTACATCATGAGAAATGCTGGACTGGAAGAAACACAAGCTGGAACCAAGATTGCCGGGAGAAATATCAATCACTTCAGATATGCAGATGACATCACCCTTATGGCAGAAAGTGAAGGGGAACTGAAAAGCCTCTTGATGAAGGTGAAAGAGGAGAGTGAAAAAGTTGGCTTAAAGCTCAACATTCAGAAAATGAAGGTCATGGCAACCAGTCCCATCACTTCATGGGAAATAGATGGGGAAACAGGGGAAACAGTGTCAGACTTTATTTTGGGGGCTCCAAAATCACTGCAGATGGTGACTGCAGCCATGAAATTAAAAGACACTTACTCCTTGGAAGAAAAGTTTTGACCAACCTAGACAGTATATTCAGAAGCAGAGACATTACTTTGCCGACTAAGGTTCATCTAGTCAAGGCTATGGTTTTTCCTGTGGTCATGTATGGATGTGAGAGTCGGACTGTGAAGAAGGCTGAGCGCCAAAGAATTGATGCTTTTGAACTGTGGTGTTGGAGAAGACTCTTGAGAGTCCCTTGGATTGCAAGGAGATCCAACCAGTCCATTCTGAAGGAGATCAACCCTGGGATTGCTTTGGAAGGAATAATGCTGAAGCTGAAAGTCCAGTACATTGGCCACCTCATGTGAAGAGTTGACTCACTGGAAAAGACCCTGATGCTGGGAGGGATTGGGAGCAGGAGGAGAAGGGGACGACTGAGGATGAGATGGCTGGATGGCATCTCTGACTCGATGGACGTGAGTCTGGGTGAACTCCGGGAGTTGGTGATGGACAAGGAGGCCTGGCTTGCTGCGATTCATGGGGTCACAAAGAGTCGGACATGACTGAGCAACTGAACTGAACTTGACGTTCCCTGTGAGTGTGGGACCCCTCCCTATGAACAGGGCCTCAGAGGACATTGCCACTAAAAAACGATCTTCAGGCAAGCGCTTTCCGGCACTGTGTGCCTCTCAGCACGCAGGAGGCTGGGAAAGCTATCTTCCTTTGAGGAAGAGAAGGCATCCACAGAGAGTGTGTTTTCAGGCCTCTATCTTGCAGCAACTGTTTCACTTCTAAGACGTGAGACCTCCAGGCCTGCTCCAAGGACCTAAATTCCAGCATCATGGTCGTGTGTCTCCCTGCACTTTCCAAGCTTTGCAAACACATTCCTAGGTCATCAGTACTGCCCATGTGGAAGCAGGCTGTGGAAGTCTGTCTGAGAGGGTTGGGTGCCATACCATGGTCACCTTGTCAAGATGTCATTCCAGTACAAATGGGCCCCAGGCAAGGAGTTTCGGGCTGCCTGTTTGCTTCAGAAATCCCAAAGGGTGGAGCAAAGCTAGCTTTGTCAGAAGGAAGAAAACAGCAATTGGATGGATTTTCAAGCAGCTGCTAGTCTGTACTGCGTTAGGGCCCCCTGAGAGAAAAATGCCAATTTTGCTCCCTAGGCCCAGTATCCAGGTTGACACACAGGCAGGATCCAAGAATGTTCCAGACAGACCTAGGCTCACTAGATCTCTCCTGTAGAGGAAACATGATGGAACAGACATTTGGATGTTGCTTTGACTTTCCCTGTGAGTGTGGGACCCCTCCCTATGGGCAGGGCCTCAGGGGACATTGCCACTGAAAACACCTCCAAGCAAGCACTTCCAAGCAGTGTGGGACTCTCAACACGGAGGAGGCTAGGAAAGCGACCTTCCTTCAAGGAAGGATAGGCATCCACAGAGAGTGTGTTTTCAGGCCTCTATCTTGCAGCAACTCTTCTGCTTCTAGGACGTGAGACCTCTAGGCCCTGAGGACCCAAATTCCAGAGTCAGGGCCGTGTGTCTCCCTGCACTTTCCGAGCCTTGCAAACACATTCCTCGGTCACATGGGTGGTGTCCATGAGGAAGCAGGCTGCGGGAGTGTGTCTGAGAGGGCTGGGTGCCATACTGTGGTCACCTTGTCAAGGTGACATTCCACTGCAAATGGGCCCAAGGCGAGGAGTTGCGAGCCACCCACTTGCTTCAGAAATACGAATGTGGAGCAAAGCTAGCTCTGTCAGAAGGAAGAAAACAGCAATTGGATGGATTTTCAAGCAGTTGCTAGGCTGTACTGCGTTAGGGCCCCGGAGAGAAAAATGTGAATTTTGCCCCCTAGGCCCAGTATCCTGTGTCCCCACAGGATCTAAGAATGTGTCAGACAGACCTTGGTTCTCTGCATCTCACTACAGAGAAAACGTTGATGGAATAGATGTTTGGAAGTTGGTTTGCCTTTCCCTATGGGTGTGGGAGCCTTCCCTAAAGGTGCACCATCAGGGGAAATTGCTTCTATAAAATGACATGCAAGCAAGAGTTTTCAAGCAGTGTGCGACTCTCAGCACACAGAATGCTGGGAAAGCTATGACCCTTCGACACAGTGAAGACATCAACAGGAGTGTGCATTCAGGCCACTATCTATCAGGAGCTGTCTAGGTTCTACAATGTGAGAACATCAGCATTGCCCAGAAGAGCTGAATTCCAGGGACAGGGCAGTATGTTTCCCTGCACTTTCTGAGCCTTGTAAACACATTCCTCACTATACCAGGACAGCCCGTGAGGAAGCAGGCTCCAGGAGTGTGTTTGGGATTGCTGGGTCCCTTACTGTGGATACCCAGACCAGGTGACGTTCCACTGGAATTGGGCCAGTGGTTAGGAGTTGCATGCCGCCTGCTTGCATCAGAAATCCAAAAGAAAGGACCAAAGCTATCTCTGTCAGAAGGAGGAAAGCAGCAACTGGATGGATTTTCAAGCAGTTGCTATGGCACAGAGTTTTAGGGACAACCTAGAGAAGAAGGTGAATTTTGCCACCAAGGTCCTGTATCCAAGTTTTAACACAGGTTGTGTCCCCGCAGTACCCAAGAAATTGACAGAAAGACCTAGGTTCTCTGGATCTCTTGTAGAGAGACAATGTGATGGAAAGGATGTTTGGATGTTGATTTGCCTTTCCCTGTGAATGTGCTGGCCCTCCCTACGTCAACATTGTTAGGGGAAATTGCTTCTGAAAAATGACCACCAAGCAGGCGTTTTCAGGCGGTGTATGAGTGTCAGGACACACAATGCTGGAAAGCTGTGCTACTTCAAGGACGAAGAGGCATCAACAGAGAGTGAGTTTTCTGGCCTCTATCTAGCAGGAACCATGTTGCTTCGAAGATGTGAGAGCTGCAGGTTTACCCAGAAGACCTAACTTCCAGAGACAGGGCAGTGTGTTTCCCTCCCATTCCGTGCCATGTAAACACATTCCTAGGTCATGCTGGGACTAGCCATGAGGGAGCAGGCTGCGGGAGTGTCTGGGAGTGCTGGGTGCCATGCTGTGGTTACCCAGACGAGGTGACTTTCCACCTGATATGGCTCAGCGGCTAGGAATTGTGAGCCAGCTGCTTGTTTCAGAAATCACTATGGTGGAAACAAATCTATTGCTGTCAGAAATAAGAAAACAGCAATTGGGTAGATTTTCAAGAAGTCACCAAACTGCACTGGTTTAGGGCCAACAGAGGGAAAAATGTTAATTTTGCCACCGAGCCCTGGTATCCAGGTTCACACTCAGGATGTGTCCCTGTAAAATAAAAGAATTTTCCAGACAGACCTAGGCTCTCGGGATCTCTCCTACAGAGAAAACATGATGGAGCAGATGTTTGGATGCTGGTTTGCATTTGCACAGGAATATGGAGGCCTTCCCTATGGCCACACCGTCAGGGTAAACTGTTACCAAAAAATGACCTCCAAAGAGGCGTTTTTGAGCAGTGTGTGACTCTCAGCATGCTGTTCCTTCAAGAAAGCTATGTTCCTTCAAGGAAGGAAAGTGAAACCTTTCCTTGAAAGCTTTAACAGAGAGTGTGTTTTCAGGCCTCTATCTATCAGGAACTCTCTACCTTCTCAGATATGGGACCTTCAGGTTTGCCTTAAGGACCTAACTTCCAAAGAGTCCGGGCAGTGTGTTTCCCTGTACTTTCTGCGCCTTGAAAACACATTCCTACGTCATACTGGGACTGTCTATGAGGAATCAGGCTGCAGGAGTGTGTCTGGAAGAGCTGGTTGCCTTACTGTGGTTACCCAGATGAGGTGACATTCACTGGAAATGGGCCAGCACCTGGGAGCTGCGAGCTGTCTCCTTGCTTCAGAAATCCCAAAGTGTGGAGTAAAGCTATCACTGTCAGAAGTAAAAACACAGCAATTGGATGGATTTTCAACCAGTTGCTAAGCTGCACCTTTCAGGGCCAGCTGAGGGAAAATTTCGAATTTTGCCACCAAGGTCCGCTATCTGGGCTCATACTCAGTATGTGACCCCTCCAGAATCCAAGAGTTTTATATGCAGACCTGGGCTTCCTGGATCTCTGCAAAGAGAAAATGTGATGGAACAGATAGACGTGTGGTTGTTGGTTTGCCATTTTCTGTGAATGTCAGGGCCTTCCCTAAAGGCACACAGTCAGGGCAAATGGCTATTGAAAAATGACCTTCAAGCAAACGTTTTCAAGGAGTGTGTGACTGTCAGCACACAGAATGCTGGGAAAGCTGTGTTACTTCGAGGAGAAAGAGGCATCAACAGAGAGTCTCTATCTAGCAGGAACTGTCTTGCTTTGAAGATGTGAGAGCTACAGTTTTACCCAGAGGACCTAACTTCCAGAGACAGGGTAGTGTGTTTCCCTGCCCTTTCTATGCCTTATAAACACATTTCTAGGTCATGCTGAGACCGATTATTAATCTTCTGATTCAAGTTATTCATATAAATTAGTTGCTCTGATTCTGCTGGAGATGTGATAGGAATGAAACAATATAGACATTTTGAGACGTGTCCTCACATGCTTCTCTTTTTCAATTGACAGACAGAGGAAACAAAGTGAGAAAGAGGCTTATGCTGTGAGTGCCGCTCCCATGTCTGTGCAGTTTTGATATAGTAAGCTTAGCCCCATAAGGATATAGGGTGTTTGTATGGTTGAGCTACTGGTTCTATAAATGTGCCACCTAAGAAACTATTTTGGCTGCATAGCTTGCCAGTCGTTCAAAACCCAAACAGGCATAGCTAATCCACTCTCCCAGCAACCACACAGCAGGCTGTAGTGACTATAGGGCCATTATTCCCTCCAGCCAGGCATAAAAATAGAGGCTGAGTATACAAGGAGGTTTGTTTAATGGTTACAATCAGAGCCCTCGTAACTAAGACCCACAGGGAACAAAAGAGGGAATTCTTTAAGCTATGTAGAGGTAGTGCCTCCTGAGAGAGAAAAACTATCATTACTTGGAGGGATTTTGTCCTTCATTCGTTGGTGAATCCATGACTGAGTTCATGTCCAGGGTTAAGCAGATCTGCTAAACACTTCTTTAATGGTGATCACTTTCAGATGAAGAACTTGAAATTTAACTTTACCCAACTTTGTCAACATGCAAGATAAATATTTATTTTCTTCTAAAATACATTATTAAACAAAGATAGTTTAGGTAGAGAAAATCTTTCTAATTCTCTTTGGTAATCATTGCACCTTGTGTGAAATGACTGCCAAATGCAGAAGCTGAAGGTGAGATAGGAGATATGTGTGCTCCAGCTTAGGAGCCTCCTGTTTGTACTTTGAAATAGACATAACAAGAAAAGGGTAAATAGTCAGGTTTTGTCTCCTGAGGACACGTTAAGACAACAGTCATTGTAGAAACAGAGAGGGGCTAAACCCTGTTTTGGGGTGAAAGATCAATAGGTGGTATATCTCCCATCCTTGGGGCAAGGGGAAGATTGCACATGCCCAGAAAGGCTCCTGGAGGGTCAAAAGAAGGGGGCCACCACCCCAGGATAGGTGATGCCAAGGCCATCCTGCAGGCCTTTGGGCTGGAATCCATCCTGGAAAAAAGCTGCACATGCGTGTTGGGGAGGCGTCCAGGGCAGGGCAGGTGTGGAAAAAGAAACCAGACAACTAACCAAAGGTAAACAAAGACCCAGAAGAACTGCTGTATATTAATGATTTAAGCACCTCTTTACTGGGCACCTCCTCCTTAGGGAGCTGCCCACCGGCTTACTCTCCTGTGTATATCTCTGCCCTGCTTCTGTCTGCAATAAGCAAACTGTTACTCTGTGTGCTCTCCCACTTGTTGTGCTTTGTCTCTAATAACAAATTTTGTACCTGGTTTCACAGTTTTTTTTCTCCTTGAGAAATGCATTTTTCAATGGGGGCAAGGGCCAGGGGACTTTGCTTCCAGCCTATAGACCCTGGTAGAATACTGCTGCTGCTGCTGCTAAGTCACTTCAGTCGTGTCCAACTCTGTGCGACCCCACAGATGGCAGCCCACCAGGCTCCCCCCGTCCTTGGGATTCTCCAGGCAAGAACACTGGAGTGGGTTGCCATTTCCTTCTCTATAGTGGCTACCACTCCCGGCTTTTATTCAAGCTGCTCAGGCTTAATCCTGGGCAAGGAACTAAGTGCAGGAGCACTTCATTCTAATTGAACTCCAGCTTATTCTATTAGATTACCATTTTCTTAAAAACACACTTAAGTATGGTTTACCTCCTATTTTTCAAAATATCCCACTCAGGGAATCTGAAGACCAATACTATATGCATGAACAATATAAAAATGTCAATATTTAATTCCTTTGACCTAGAAAAATATTTAAATTTTGGAACAACTTTTTTATGATTGCAAAATGAGTACAAGATCAAGAAAATAAAAATAGAAAAAAAGAAAAAGTAAACTACATATAATTTTATTTGTAGAGATGAATGTATTTACCAATTTACCATCTATCTTTCTTATTTTTATCTATTAATACATTTTTGTATATAATTGTGATCATTTTCTCTAAAAATATCATAGTTTTCACTTAATATATTTATCAAAAAAATCTTCCAGAGGTTAAAGCGTCTGCCTCCAATGCGGGAGACCCGGGTTCGATCCCTGGGTCAGGAAGATCCCCTGGAGAAGGAAATGGCAATCCACTCCAGTATTCTTGCCTGGAGAATCCCATGGACAGAGAAACCTAGTAGGTTACAGTCCACGGGGTAGCAAAGAGTCAGACACGACTGAGCGACTTCATCTCACCTGTGAATATATCACAATTTATTTAGTTAAGCTGTTATTGTGTGTCTGTTCCCATGCTCATGAGAACTTGCTGACATATAACATATTTACATAAAGGATTCCAAAATGCTTTTTACTCAGAACAACTAAACACCTCTAATAGAAACTCTTGGTTAAATATTAAGTAGAAATAAATACATAAGCATTTAAAACAGACTGCAAATTTTTACTTCTGTTAGAGGCTTAGCTAGAATGGAGACATACACTTAGACAGTTTTATCATTAACATTCAGTTCAAAAAAGATCTTCATGACCCAGATAATCACGATGGTGTGATCACTCACCTAGAGCCAGACATCCTGGAATGCAAAGTCAAGTGGGCCTTAGGAAGCATCACTACAAACAAAGCTAGTGGAGTTGATGAAATTCCAGTTGAGCTCTTTCAAATCCTAAAAGATGATGCTGTGAAAGTGCTGCACTCAATATGTCAGCAAATTTAGAAAACTCAGCAGTGGCCACAGGACTGGAAAAGGTCAGTTTTCATTCCAATCCCAAAGAAAGGCAATGCCAAAGAATGCTCAAACTACCGCACAATTGCACTCATCTCACATGCTAGTAAAGTGATGCTCAAAATTCTCCAAGCTAGGCTTCAGCAATACGTGAACCGTGAACTTCCAGATGTTCAAGCTGGTTTTAGAAAAGGCAGAGGAACCAGAGAGCAAATTGCCAACATTCACTGGATCATGGAAAAAGCAAGAGAGTTCCAGAAAAACATCTATTTCTGCTTTATTGACTATGCCAAAGCCTTTGACTGTGTGGATCACAATAAACTGAGGGAAATTCTGAGAGAGATGGGAATACCAGACCACCTGGCCTGCCTCTTGAGAAACCTGTATGCAGGTCAGGAAGCAACAGTTAGAACTGGGCATGGAATAACAGACTGGTTCCAAATAGGAAAAGGAGTCTGTCAGGGCTGTATATTGTCACCCTGCTTATTTAACTTATATGCAGAGTACATCATGAGTAACGCTGGGCATTTCCCAGCGTAAAGGATAAAGCACAAGCTGGAATCAAGATTGCTGGGAGAAATATCAATAACCTCAGATATGCAGATGACATCACCCTTATGGCAAAAAGCGAAGAGGAACTAAAAGCCTCTTGATGAAAATGAAAGAGGAGAGTGAAAAAGTTGGCTTGAAGCTCAACATTCAGAAAACTAAGATCATGGCAACTGGTCCCATCACTTCATGGCAAATAGATGAAGAAACAATGGAAACAGTGGCTGACTTTACTTTTTTGGGCTCCAAAATCACTGCAGATGGTGATTGCAGCCATGAAATTAAAAGACGCTTATTCCTTGGAAGGAAAGTTATGACCAACCTAGACAGCATATTAAAAGCAGACATATCACTTTATCAACAAAGGTCTGTCTAGTCAAAGCAATGGTTTTTCCAGTAGTCATGTGTGGATGTGAGAGTTGGACTATAGAGAAAGCTGAGCACTGAAGAATTGGTGCTTTTGAACTGTGGTGTTGGAGAAGACTCTTGAGAGTCCCTTGGACTGCAAGGAGATCCAACCAGTCCATCCTAAAGGAGATCAGTCCTGAATGTTCATTGGAAGGACTGATGTTGAAGCTGAAACTCCAATACTTTGGCCCCCTGATGTGAAGAGCTGACTCACTTGAAAAACCCTGATGCTGGGAAAGATTGAGGGCAGGAGGAGAAGGGGATGACAGAGGATGAGATGGTTGGATGGCATCACTGACTCAATGGACATGAGTCTGAGTGAACTCTGGGAGTTGGTGATGTACAGGGAGTCCTGGCGTGCTGCAGTTCATGGGGTCGCAAAGTCGGACACGACAGAGCAACTGAACTGAACTGAACTGAACATAGATGGGGCAAAAGTGGAAACAGTGACAGATTTTATTTTCTTTGGCTCCAGAATCACTGTGGACAGTGACTGCAGCCATGAAATGAAAAGATGCTTGCTCCTTGGAAGAAAAGCTGTGACAAGTCTAGACAGTGTATTAAACAGTGTATTAAAAGCAGGCATCACTTTGCCAACTAAGGTCCATATAGTCAAAGCTATTGTTTTTCCAGTAGTCATGTAAGGATGTGAGAGTTGGACCATAAAGAAGTCTGAGCACCGAAGAATTGATGCTTTTGAATTGTGGTGCTGGAGAAAACTCCTGAGAGTCTCTTGGACAGCAAGGAGGTCAAACCAGTCAATTCTAAAGGAAATCAACCCTGAATATTCACTGGAAGGACTGATGTTGATAGCCGAAGCTCCAGTACTTTGGCCACCTTATACAAAGAGGTTACACATTGGGAAAGGCCCTGATGCTGGGAAAGATTGAGGGCAAGAAGAGAAAGTGAAAGTCGGCTCAGTCGTGTCCGACTCTTTGCTACCCCATGGACTATACAGTCCGTGGAATTCTCCAGGCCAGAATCCCGGAGTGGGTAGCCTTTACCTTCTCAGGGGACCTTCCCAAACCAGGGATCAAACCCAGGACTCCCGCATTGCAGGCAGAAACCCAAGAATACTGGAGTGGGTAGCCTATCCCATCTCCAGCAGATCTTCCCAACCCAGGAATCGAACCAGGGTCTCCTGTACTGCAGCAGGATTCTTTACCAACTGAGCTACAAGGGAAGGCAAGAAGAGAAGAGGATGACAAAGGATGAGATGGTTGGATGACATCACTGACTCAAAGGACATGAGTTTGAGCAAATTCCAGGAGACGGTAAAGAACAGGGAAGCCTGGCATGTTGCAGTCCATGGGGTCACGAAGAGTCTAACACAACTTCGTGACTAACTGAACAAGGAACAACATTAGCAACTATGTAAGAAACTCCATATTATCCTTCAGTCTTGTTCTAATCTGTAGATTCACTTAGTTTTTCTTTCAGCAACTTTCCTTTTAAAAACTACAATTGCTAATTAAAAACATTGTGCTGAGTTTCACTTTCTCTTTGACTTTCTTTGCCTGCATTCTGAAGTTTTCAAAATGGCAATAAGAAAAGGGAAGTGAGTACAAATAAGAAAGGAGAATTCACTCCTGAATGACGTGTGTGAAAGTTAACACAGGCCTTCACCACTGTGTTAGAATGGTGAGAAAGGCAGAGAAAGCCTCGACCACAAGAGGTAGCCTATTGGACCGACTCAGGTCAGAAGCAGAAGAAATGCATTGGTTTTTGCATGCAGCTGTCGAGGAAGCAGAACTTCCTGTGTTTGAAATTCTGTGTCTGCAGTTAAATAAAAAGAACAAAATAGGAAGTATATAGGGCTCTCTGCAGCTTGCTTCTAACTTTATCTAAATACTACACATGAGCCAAAGAGATCAAACTGGAGATATAGAGACAATGACCAAATGATTTGGGAAATATTTTTAGACTGCAATAATTCTAAGAAAGTATAATTTAGCCCTGCAGTTATTTACTTTACATTTTACTGTTCATCTAGATTTTTAACTGCTACACATTTCCCCTGGGAGATCTAAAATGTCTCATACATTCTTCTTCAGCTCTTTAAGGGATTTTTCACTGGGCAATAAGTAAGATAGCTGTTTCTCTCTTCAAATACTACAGAGAAGGTAAGAACACAATAGGACAGTTTATATTTCACTACTAACAGAAGACAATTTTCTCATGAACTACTTATTTACAATTGTAATCTTTAGTGTCCCTGTCCCCTAAAGCTCTAAAAATTTCTCTCAGCTCTGCTGGCATTACATATCCAAAACATGCATAAAGATAATACCACTTTTAAATCTATGTCAATTACCCAAATTTGAATAACACTTCTTTAAATATTAAAAAATAGAGGATCCTTCAGGAGAAGAAACGATTCCAAAGTCAATGATAAAAAATACTCTGACATTTCTTGTATTATTAGTTAATTAATTTTAAAATTGAAGTAAATTAAATTCAGTTCAGTACAGTCACTCTGCAACCTCATGGACTGTAGCATTCCAGGCTTTCCTGTCCATCACCAACGCCCAGAGCTTGCTCAAACTCATGTCCATTGAGTCAGTGATGCCATCCAACCATCTCATCCCCTGTTGTCCCCTTCTCCACCTCCCTTCAATCTTTCCCACACTCAGGGTCTTTTCCAGTGATTCAGCTCTTCGCATCAGGTGGCCAAAGTACTAGAGCTTCAGCCTAAGCATCAGTCCTTCCAGTGAATATTCAGTGTTGATTTCCTTTCAGTTCAGTTCAGTCCAGTCACTCAGTCGTGTCCGACTGTTTGCGACCCCATGAATTCGCAGCACACCAGGCCTCCCTGTCCATCACTGACTCCCGGATGGAGTGGTTTGATCTCCCTTGCTGTCCAAGGGACTCTCAAGAGTCTTCTCCAATGCCACAGTTCAAAGGTATCAGCTTTCTTTATAGTCCAACTTTCACATCCATACATGACCACTGGAAAAACCATAGCTTTGACTAGACGGACCTTTGTCAGCAAAGTGATGTCTCTGCTTTTAATTTTTTTTTCCATTTTCTTTATTATTATTATTATTAGTTACTTTACAATATTGTGTTGGTTTTGCCACACATCAACACGAATCTGCCACGGGTGTACACGTGTTCCCAATCCGGAACCTCCCCTCCCCCCCACACCTCCCCCCACCACACCTTCCCCCACACACCACCCCTCCAGGTCATCCCAGTGCACCAGCCCCAAGCATCCTGCATCCTAGATCGAACATACGCTGTCTAGGTTGGTCATACCTTTTCTTCCAAGGAGTAAGCGTCTTTTCATTTCATGGCTGCAGTCACCATCTGTAGTGATTTTGGAGCCCAAGAAATTAGTCTCTCACTGTTTCCGTTGTTTCCCTGTCTATTTGCCATGAAATGATGGGACCAGACACCATAATCTTAGTTTTCTGAATGTTGAGTTTTAAGCCAGCTTTTTCACTCCTCTTTCACTTTCATCAAGAGGCTCTTTATTTCCTCTTCACTTTCCACCATATGGGTGGCGTCATCTACATATCTGAAGTTATTGACATCTCTCCTGGCAATCTTGATTCCAGCTTGTACTTCATGCAGCCTGGCATTTCAAGTAATGTACTCTGCCTACAAGTTAAATAAACAGGGTGACAATGTACAGCCTTGACATACACCTTTCCTAACTTTGAACAAATCCATTGTTCCATGTCTAGTTCTAACCATTGCTTCTTGACCAGCATACAGATTTAAATTAATTTAAATTAATTAATTTTTAAATTTTGCATGCTAGTGAGTTTATGTTCAAAATCCTTCAAGTTAGGCTTCAGCAGTATGTGAACTGAGAACTTCCAGATGTACAAGCTGGATTTAGAAAAGGCAGAAGAACCAGAGAGTAAATTGCCAACATTCTTTGGATCAAAGAGAAAGCAAGGGAATGCCAGAAAACTATCTACTTTTGCTTCATTAACTACACAAAAACCTTTGACTGTATAGATCACAACAAACTGTGAAAAATTCTTATAGAGATAGGAATACCAAATCACCTTACCTGTCTCCTGAGAAACTTGTATACGGGTCAAGAAGCAATAGTTTGAACCTTACATGAAACAACTAACTGACTGTTTCAACACTGGGAAAGGCATAAGACATGGCTGTATATTGTCACCTTGTTTATTTAACTTATATGCAAAGAACATCATGTGAAATTCCAGGTTGGATGAATGACAGGCTGGAACTCGATTGCCAGGAGAAATATCAACATCCTTAGTTATGCAAATGATACCACTCTAACAGCAGAAAATGAAGAGGAACTAAGACCCTCTTGAAAAAGGGGAAAGATGAGAGTGAAAACTCTGGCTTAAAACTCAACAATCAAAAAACCAAGGTCATGGCATCTGGTCCCTATACTTCATGGCAAATAGAAAGGGAGAAAGTGGAAGCAGTGACAGATTCTGTTTTCTTGGGCTCCAAAAGTACTGCAGCCATGAAATTAAAAGATGCTTGCACCTTAGAAGGAAAACTATGACAGACCTAGGAAGCATATTAAACAGCAGAGACATTACTTTGCCTACAAAGGTCCATGTAATCAAAGTTATGGTTCTTCCAGTAGTCGTTTAAGGATGTGAGAGTTGGACCATGAATAAGGCTGGATGCTGAAGAACTGTGGTCCCAAGGGAAGACTCTTGAGAGTCCGTTGAACAGCAAGGAGATCAAACCAATGAATTCTGAAGGAAATCAACCCTAAATATTCATTGGAATAGCTGATGCTAAAGCTGAAGCTCTGATAGTTTGGCCATCTAACGTGAAGAGCCAACTCATTGGAAAAGACCCTGATGCTGGGAAAGATTGAAAGCAAAAGAAGAGGGTGGCAGAGGATGAGATGGTTAGATAGCATCACCAATTCAATGGACATGAATTTCAGCAAACTCTGGGAGATAGTGAAGGACAGAGAAGACTGGCATGCTGCTGTCTGTGGGGTTGCAGGGAATTGGACAAGACTTTGCAACTGAACAACAACAAATAATTGATTTACAAAGTTGCCTTAGTTTCTGGTGTACAAAGCAATTCAGTTGTTCATAAATACACCTATATTCTTTTTCATATTATTTCACATTATATTTTATTACCAACACAAGATCTTGAATACTGTTCCCTGTACTATACAGTAGGACCTTGTTGTTTATCTATTTTATACTTAGTAGCTTATATCTCCCAATCACAAATTCCTAATTTATCCCTCCCCCTAGCCTCCACTTTCCCCTTTGGTAACAAGTTTGTTTTCTATATTTCTGAGTCATTCTGTTTTATAAATAAGTTCATTTGTATCATATTTGAGAATCCATATATGTCATATTATATGATATTTGTCCTTCTTTTCTGACAAATCATTGTATATGATAATCTCTAAGTCCATCCGAGTCACTGCAAAAGGCATTATTTCATGCTTTTTATGACTGAGATGTGATCTATACATCACACTTATATGCTTCCATGTCTTGGCTATTGTAAATAGTGCTGCTACAAACTCTGGGGCACATGTTTCTTTTGAATTAGAGTTTTTATGATATATGTCCTAGAATCAGGGTTGCTGGATCATATGGTAACTCTAATTTTAGTTTTTAAGGAGCCCTCCATACAGTGGAGTGGCTGAACCAATTTACATCCCCACCAACAGTGTAGGAGGATTCCTTTCTCTCCACACCCTCTCCAGCTATTTGTTATTTGCAGATGTTCAAGCTGGTTTTAGAAAAAGCAGAGGAGTCAGCGATCAAATTGCTGGATCACGGAAAAAGCAAGGGAGTTCCAGAATACCATCTATTTCTGCTTTATTGACTATGCCAAAGCCTTTGACTATGTGGATCACAATAAACTGTGGAAAATTTTGAAAGATATGGGGATACGAGACCACCTGACCTGCCTCTTGAGAAACCAATATGCAGGTCAGGAAGCAACAATTAGAACTGGACATGAAACAACAGACTGGTTCCAAATAGGAACAGGAGTACGTCAAGGCTGTGTATTGTCACCCTGCTTATTTAATTTCTATGCAGAGTACATCATGAGAAACACTGGGCTGGAAGAAGCACAAGCTGGAATCAAGATTGCTGGGAGAAATATCAATCACCTCAGATAGGCAGATGACACCACCCTTATGGCAAAAAGTGAAGAGGAACTAAAAAGCCTCTTGATGAAGGTGAAAGAAGAGAGTGGAAAAGTTGGCTTAAAGCTCAACATTCAGAAAACATTAAGATCATAGCAACCAGTCCCATCACTTCATGGGAAATAGATGGGGAGACAGGGGAAACAGTGTCAGACTTTATTTTGGGGGAGGGCCTCCAAAATCACTGCAGATGGTGACTGCTGCCATGAAATTAAAAGATGCTTACTCCTTGGAAGGAAAGTTATGACCAACATAGATAGCATGTTAAAAAGCAGAGACATTACTTTGCAACAAAAGTCCATCTAGTCAAGGCTATGGTTTTCCAGTGGTCATGTATGGATGTAAGATTTGGACTGTGAAGAAAGCTGAGTGCCAAAGAATTGATGCTTTTGAACTGTGGTGTTGGAGAAGACTCTTGAGAGTCCCCTGGACTGCAAGGATATCCAATCAGTCCATTCTGAAGGAGATCAGCCCTGGGTGTTCGCTGGAAGGATTGATGCTGAAACTGAAACTCCAGTACTTTGGCCACCTCACACGAAGAGCTGACTCATTGGAAAAGACCCTGATGCTGGGAAGGATTGGGGGCAGGAGGAAAAGGAGACGACCGAGGATGAGATGGCTGGATGGCATCACCAAATTGATGGATGCGAGTCTGAGTGAACTCTGGGGGTTGGTGTTGGGCAGCGAGGCCTGGCGTGCTGCGATTCATGGGGTCACAAAGAGTCGGACACGACTGAGCGACTGAACTGAACTAAACTGACCTGAACTGAAATGATGGCCATTCAGACTGGTGTGAGGTGATATTTCATTGTAATTTTGACTTGCATTTCTTTATAATTATCAAAGTTGAGCATCTTTCCGTGTGCTATTGGCCATCTGTTTGTCTTTTTTGGAGAAGCGTCTATTTATGTTTTCTGCCCAGTTTGTTTTTGTTGTTTTTCCTGATTGAGTTGTTTAGCTTTTTCATTATGGAGTTGCATGAGCCGTTTGTATATTTTGGAAATAAAACCCTTGTTCATCACATTATTTGGGAATATTTTCTCCCATTCTGTAGGTTGTATTGTCATTTTGTTTATAGTTTCCTTTGCAGTGCAAAAGCTTTTAAGTGTGATTAGGCCCCATTTGTCCATTTTTGCTTTTCTTCCTTTCTCGTATTTACTTGGCTGCACTGAGTCTTTGTTGCTACAGACAGGCCTAGTTGCCCCACAGCATGTGGGATCTTAGTTTCCTGACCAGGGATAAAACTTGCATCCCCTGCATTGCAAGGCAGATTTTTAACCCCTGGACCACGAAGGAAGTCTTTGCTTTAATTTCTTTTGCTTTGAGAGAATGACTTGAGAAAACATTGATACAATTTAAGTCAGATAATGTCTTGCCTATGTTCTCTACTAGTAGCTTTATGGTGTCATGTCTCATGAAGTCTTTAAACAGGTCATTTTGAGTTTCTTTTTGTGCATGATATGAAAGAATGTTCTAACTTCAATGATTAGTTGTGGCATGGCTGTCTAACTTTTCCAGCACCACTTGCTGAAGAGACTGTCCTTTCTCCAATGTATATTCTTGCCTCCTTTGTGGAAGTTTAATTGACCTGAGGTATGTGGGTTTATTTCTGGGTCCTCTATTCTGTTTCACTCATCCATGTGTCTGGTTTTGAGCCAGTGCTACTCTGTTTTGACTCCTGTAGCTTTGCAGTAGTGTCCAAAGACAGGGAGGGTTGTGATTCCAGTTTTGCTCTTCTTCCTCAGGATTGTTTGGGCAGTTCTGGGTCTTTTAGGTTCCACGTAGACTTTAGGTTATTGATATTTCTCCCAGCAATCTTGATTCCAGCTTGTGCTTCTTCCAGCCCAGCGTTTCTCATGATGTACACTGCATAGAAGTTAAATAAGCAGGGTGACAATATACAGCCTTGACGTACTCCTTTTCCTATTTGGAACCAGTCTGTTGTTCCATGTCCAGTTCTAACTGTTGCTTCCTGGCCTGCATACAGATTTCTCAAGAGGCAGGTCAGGTGGTCTCGTATTCCCATCTCTTGAAGAATTTTCCACAGTTTATTGTGATCCACACAGTCAAAGGCTTTGGCATAGTCAATAAAACAGAATTAGATGTTTTTCTGGAACTCTCTTGCTTTTTCTGTGATCCAGCAGATGTTGGCAATTTGATCTCTGGTTCCTCTGCCTTTTCTAAAACCATCTTGAACATCAGGAAGTTCACAGTCCACGATTTGCTGAAGCCTGGCTTGGAGAATTTTTGCATTACTTTACTAGCGTGTGAGATGAGTGCAATTATGTGATAGTTTGAGCATTCTTTGGCATTGCCTTTCTTTGGGATTGAAATGAAAACGGACCTTTTCCAGTCCTGTGGCCACTGCTGAGTTTTCCAAATTTGCAGGCATATTGAGGGCAGCACTTTCACAGCATCATCTTTCAGGATTTGAAACAGCTCAACTGGAATTACATCACCTTCACTAGCTTTGTTCATAGTGATGCTTTCTAAGGCCCACTTGACGTCACATTTGAGGATGCCTGGCTCTTGAGAGCCTCTTGGACTGCAAGGAGATCCAACCAGTCCATTCTAAAGGAGATCAGTCCTGGGTGTTCATTGGAAAGACTTATACTAAAGCTGAAACTCCAATACTTTGGCCACCTCGTGTGAAGAGTTGACTACTGGAAAAGACCCTGATGCTGGGGTGATTGTGGGCAGGAGGAGAAGGGGATGACAGAGGATAAGATGGCTGGATGGCATCACTGACTCAATGGACATGAGTTTGAGTAAACTTCGGGAGTTGGATGGACAGTAAGGCATGGCATATTGCGATTCATTGGGTCGCAAAGAGTCGGACACAACTGAGTGACTGAACTGAACTCAACTGAACTGAACTGGAACTGAACTCAACTGAACTGAACTGAACTGATAGACTTTAGGAAAATTTGTTCTAGTTTGGTGACAAATATCATGAGTAATTTGATAGAGATCACATTAAATCTGTACAGGGCTTTGGGTAGAACAGTGATTTTAACAATATTAATTCTTCTAATACAGAGTATAGGATATCTTTCATTTCTTTGAATTATCTTCAGTTTCCTTTATCAATGTTTTATAGTTCTCAGCATATAAGTCTTTCACCTCCCTGGTAAGGTTTATCCTTAAGAGTTTTTAAAAATATGCTCTAGAAAAAGATTGTTTTGGACTTTCCTGGTGGTGCAATGGATAAGAATCTGCATGCCGATGTTGGGGATGCAGTTTTGATCCCTGGTCTGGGAAGGTTCCACATGCTGTGGAGCAACTAAGTTCATATGCCACAATTACTGAAGCCCATGTGCCCTAGAGCCCACATACTGCAAGCACTGAGCCAACACGCTGCAACTACTGAAGCCTGCATCCCAAAGCCTGTGCTCCACAACAAGAGATGCCACCGCAGTGAGAAGCCCACACACAACGAAGAGCGGCCCCTGCTTGCTACAGCCAGAGAAAGCCCCGTGCAGCCAAAGACCCAGCCAGAGAAAGCCCCTGTGCAGCCACAGACCCTCCACAGCCCCAAATTATTTTATAAAAAGATTTGTTTTCTAAATTTCCCTTTCTGATATTTCATTTAGTGTACAGCAATAGAACAGATTTCTGTAAGTTAACCTTGTCTCAGATATGCAGATGACACCACTCTTCTGGCAGAAAGCGAAGAACTAAAGGCTCTTGATGAAAGTGAAAGAGAGTGAAAAAAGTTGGCTTAAAGCTCAACATTCAGAAAACTAAGATCATGGTATCTGGTCCCATCACTTCATGGCAAATAGATGGGGAAACAGTGGAAACAGTGGCTGATCTTATTTTTCTGGGCTCCAAAATCACTGCAGATGGTGACTGCAGCCATGAAATTGAAAGACGCTTACTCCTTGGAAGAAAAGTTATGACCAACCTAGACAGCATATTAAAAAGCAGAGACATCACTTTGTCAACAAAGGTCTGTCTAGTCAAGCCTATGGTTTTTCAAGTGGTCATGTACGGATGTGAGAGTTGGACTATAAAGAAAGCTGAGCACTGAAGAATTGATACTTTTGAACTGTGGTGTTGGAGAAGACTCTTGAGAGTCCCTTGGACTGCAAGGATATCCAACGAGTCCATCCTAAAGGAGATCAGTCCTGGGTGTTCATTGGAATGACTGATGTTGAAGCTGAAACTCCAATACTTTGACCACCTGATGCAAAGAGCTGACTCGCTGGAAAAGACCCTGATGGTGGGAAAAATTGGAGGCAGGAGGAGAAGGGGATGACAGAGGATAAGATGGTTGGATGGCATCACCGACTCAATGGACATGGATTTGGGTGGACTCTGGGAGTTGGTGATGTACAGGGAGGCCTGGCGTGCTGCAGTTTGTGGGCTCGCAGAGTCAGACATGACTGAGCAGCTGAACTGAACTGAACTAAATCTTGTTTCTTACTACCTTGCTGAATTTGTTTAGCAATTCTAGTAGTTTTTATGTAGATATTTTAGAATTTTCTATATAGTATCATGTCATCTGAATATAATGACTGTTTTACCTCTTCCCTTCCAATTTGGATACATTTTAATTCTTTTACTTGTTGAATTGCTGCAGTGAGGACTTCCAATACTGTGCTGAATAGCTCTGGCATCTTCTTAAATATGAATTTGTATGAGAAGGGAAATAACTACCCAATAACAAGAGAGTTCCAGAAAAACATCTATTTTTGCTTTATTGACAATGCCAAAGCCTTTGACTGTGTGGATCACAATAAACTGTGGAAAATTCTGAAAGAGATGGGAATACCAGACCACCTAATCTGCCTCTTGAAAAATCTGTATGCAGGCCAGGAAGCAACAGTTAGAACTGGACATGGAACAACAGACTGGTTCCAAATAGGAAAGGGGGTCTGTCAAGGCTGTATATTGTCACCCTGCTTATTTAACTTCTATGCAGAGTACATCATGAGAAACGCTGGGCTGGAAGAAACACAAGCTGGAATCAAGATTGCCGAGAGAAATATCAGTCACCTCAGATGTGCAGATGACACCACCTTTATGGCAGAAAGTGAAGAGGAGCTAAAAAGCCTCTTGATGAAAGTGAAAGAGGAGAGTGAAAAAGTTGGCTTAAAGCTCAACATTCAGAAAATGAAGGTCATGGCATCCAGTCCCATCACTTCATGGGAAATAGATGGGGAAACAGTGGAAACAGTGTCAGACTTAATTTTTGGGGGCTCCAAAATCACTGCAGATGGTGACTGCAGCCATGAAATTAAAAGACACTTACTCCTTGGAAGAAAAGTTATGACCAACCTAGATAGCATATTCAAAAGCAGAGACATTACTTTGCCGACTAAGGTCCGTCTAGTCAAGGCTTTGGTTTTTCCAGTAGTCATGTATGGATGTGAGAGTTGGACTGTGAAGAAAGCTGAGCGCTGAAGAATTGATGCTTTTGAACTGTGGTTTTGGAGAAGACTCTTGAGAGTCCCTTGGACTGCAAGGAGATCCAACCAGTCCATTCTGAAGGAGATCAACCCTGGGATTTCTTTGGAAGGAATGATGCTAAAGCTGAAATTCCAGTACTTTGGCCACTTCATGTGAAGAATTGACTCATTGGCAAAGACTTTGATGTTGGGAAGGATTGGGGGCAGGAGGAGAAGGGGATGACCGAGGATGAGATGGCTGGATGGCATCACCGACTTAATGGACGAGAGTCTGAGTGAACTCCGGGAGTTGGTGATGGACAGGGAGGCCTGACGTGCTGCGATTCATGGGGTCGCAAAGAGTCAGACACGACTGAGCGACTGAACTGAACTGAACTGAACAAGTATCATATAGTTGAAGGAAGAGAATAAAAAAGAATATCTTAAATACTATATACCACAGTGCCGGGTTTTAAAGAAACTCAGAATATTTCTTCAAGGTTCTCATTTGTTAGGTGGCAATGAGAGAAAAGAATTTATGTAAAATGTAGCATTGAAAAGGAACTTCAGTTCACAATTCCTTGTGATCAGATGTGCTCATCCACCATCTCTGAGAGTATAGACCTTAGTAATAAAGGGTAATAAAGGGTAAACGCAGCTGCCTGTTATTTTAATGTAAACTCAATGCAAGAAATTCTAATTAAAATGATGTTGTAGAATGTGACTAAATTTTGTCCTCTCTAAAAAGTGACAGTATACAGGTATCTCTGACAAGAGGTTGGAGGATGATTACAAAAATGTACATGTGCATTTCCTGGTATTTTCTATGTTTAAATGAAGAAGAGGGAAAGAGGTGTCTACCTGGAGCCAACAGGTCTGATGGTGTTCGTTCAGAGGCCAAGGAATCATTTACCATCTCCCCCTCAAAAAAAAAAAGTAATAACAGAAAGAGGAAAGTGAAAGTAAGGAAGCCAAGGGTAAAGAGAACAAGGGCATATGAAGAGAAAGAATATCTGATAAGCAAACTTTCACCAGGGTCTTTAGAACAATAGCGACAACAGGACCTCTGGGAGCGGGTGTGAGACTAGCACAGGAGGTCCCAGAACTGTGCTGCTGATGGAGCCGGAAAAGGCAGTGAGATAACCTCCCTCCTTCACAAAGCAGAAAACCGATCCCTGGAGACCTCGCTCTGATAACTACCCACATGTATTCACATTCATTTGTATTAGCTTCAGTTGTCCAATAATTATATTTTTGGCTTTTTACATAAATTTTTAGATGTGAGCTATGGATAGGTTGCAGCCACTAAATCTTTCTACACACTAACCAAAGAAATCAATGAAAAGTAAGATGGTGTAGAACTTAAATTTATGTTGTTCTAAAAAGCATATATTATTTCAAGTAAGGGACATACAGTGTTGTAGTAACAACCAGTTTCTTAGAGTATTATTATTAGCAATTTTTTTCCTAATAATGAAAAAGATTTTTAAAAAAGAAGGTATCTTTTTTAACCCAGAGAAATATTCATGATTAACATTTTCTTCCACAGTACTTCCTTCTAATATCTCACAGAATTAAAAAATATATACATATGTGATTTTATATTCTTTTCCAGTTAACAGTTTTTAATGCTGGATTTTTATCTTATTTTGACTTTTAAAAATTGATATTACAAAAACATTATGATGAATCTCATTAACTAATTTATCAAATAGTTTTGAGTGCCAAATATTTTTGAGTTATAAATATTAGGAAAAGTGCCTAACCCTAAGCAGTTATAAACCTTACTGCCAATTTTCTGCCTCGTCTCTCCCCCAATTTCATTCTAGCCCCCATCCTGGGTAGTGAAGTTCAGGTCTCCTATGCCAGATCTGTACCTAAAAATTTAAAAAAAAATGGTATACAGGATTTTCTTTCTTCTTCTTCTTTTGCCACACCTCACAGCTTACATGATCTCAGTTCCCTGACCAGGGATTGAATCCAGGCCCTCAGCAGTGAAAATGCCAAATTCTAACCTCTGGACCATCAGGGAATTTCCTTTCCTGAAACTATCATAACATTGTTAATCAGCTATACTCCAATACAAAGTAAAAAGTTTTAAAAGAAATAAAACTGTTTTAGAAAAGAAGAAAAAGTGATTTGGAGAATTGCATTATAACAAAGCCATGGTTGTAATCCTTTCATCTTGCTGCAGATTAATATTTCTTATTTGGGGTGTCAGCCACCTGATACTGACTTTCCTTCTATATAAATTCTTGCCGTGCCAATCCTAATGCCCTCGAAGGTACATGAATGCCTCAGACAAACTGGGGAGTTTGTGCGTGAAAATGCAAAGGAGAAAAGCATATTAATGTGCTTCAAAAATATCATCCCAGGTGTACATATGTCTTCTGTTTCACACGCACACTCACACACTTGCTCACGCATACACGGTCAGAGAGAAAATTATTTGGCTCCTTTCAGGGTTTGGGAGACCTGCATTTACAATATCCTTTATCCCCCAGTCTTGAGTTAGTAACCAAAGTATAACATGACCTAATTAACATATAATTTTGATTAAACTGCATGAAGGTCTACTTTTCTTGAGTGACAAAGCTGCTGGTATTGTGTTACTTAAAAGCAAAACACTAATATCTTGATAGTACCTTCTCAAGTGCAATGAGACCACTAATTATATTTGTGCTATTTTTTCCACTTAACCATATTCATTGGGTACCTTGGTGTGCTATAGAGAACAAATTAACTCATTAGTCTATAAACTCTAAGGTAAATATATCATTACAATAATCTTATGTTATGGAGAAAGATAGAGGTTTTAGACTGGGGACTTAGGAAGGTCTTTTTTAAAAAGGGACAATTGAATAGACACCTAAAGAATGAGTAGGATCATGCCCAGGGAGATGGGGGAAGGATATTCCAGAAAGAGGGACAAACTTTATACTGTCCTGATATGGGACAAAAGTTAGTGAGGCAGGGGTGAAATGTATAATGAGGTTAAAGTTAAAGGAGATATAGGTAGAGGTCAGACAAAACTGGCCTTTGTGAGCCAAAGAACAGGGTTTGATTTCATTCAAGATCCAGCAGAAAATCTTTGAAGCTTTTAAGTTGGGAAGGATAAATTGTGCATACACGCTTGTCTTTCAGAAAATATATTTAGGATAAATTTCTAAATGTGGATGTCTGAGCTTAAAGATATTAAATACAAATATTCTTAAGGCTCTGGTATATCAAGAGTATTCATTCCAATTCAATTTCCTATCAATAGTGTATGAAAGTATGTCCATCTTGCTAACCCTTGATATTATCATTGAAGAAGAAAAACAGCATTGTGTTACTTTGTCATTTTATTATTAGTGAATTTGAACACTTGTCAATTTATTAATAATTTATTTTTCCTGTTTTGTAAATTATCCATCATTTTGTTTCTTTTTTGGTGGAGTGTATGCCATCTTTTTTCCTTGGAGAAGGATATGACAACCCACTCCAGTATTCTTGCCTGGAGAAATCCATAGACATAGGAGCCTGGTGGGCTACAGTCCACGGGGTTGCAAGGAGTCGGACATGACTGGAGCAAAGGAGCACGCAAGCGTATAACATTTATCTTACTAATGTGACATAGTTTTTTACGTTTAAAGATGGTTATCCTAATTTTTACTTGCATATATATATATGTTGTTGTTCAGTCACTATGTCATGGCCAACTCTTTGCAACCCCATGCACTGCAGCATGCCAGGCTCCTCGGTCCTGTACCAACTCCTGGAGTTTGCTCAGATTCATGTCCATTGAGTCTATGATGCTATTCAACTATCCCATCCTTTGCTGCCCACTTCTCCTGTTTCCTTCACTACTTCCCAGCATTGGGGTCTTTTCCAATAACTCGGCTGTTTGCATTGGGTGACCAAAGTATTGGAGCTGCAGCTTCAGCATCAGTCCTTCCAATGAATATTCAGGACTGATTTCCTGTAGGATGGACTGGTTGGGTCTCCCTTCAGTCCAAGAAACTCTCGAGAGTCTTTTCCAACACCACAATTCAAAAGCATCAGTTCTTCAGCGCTCAACTTTCTTTAGAGTCCAACTCTCACATCCATACATGACTCCTTGAAAAACCATAGCTTTGACTAGATGGACCTTTGTTGGCAAAGTAATGTATTTTAAGTTACATAGGGTGATAAACATGTTCCTGAGTCTCTATAAATGAAAACGCCAAGTCTCATTCAAATGGACTTATTTTACTTCAATGGTTTATAGTACTGTGATAACACAATAATAATTTCTATCCACTAATTTCTGTGTAATGTACTGTTCATCTGCATTCCTGAAGATTTTACATAGCTATTCTCTATATTACACTTAAGATTATGTCCTCCAAAAGCATGCATTCAGTATTCATCCATTACATACAGTGTTTATGTAATTCAACCTGTGAAGCAAAACAGAAATATGAAATGAAATTTTAAAGAAATAAAAGCAAGCCTTTCAGGAGCACATGCATGAACTTATTATTGCTATATATATTATTGCAAGCCAGAAACACTCTGAGATGGGAATCGATGCTTTCGAACTGTAGTATTGGAGAAGATTTTTGAAAGTCCCTTGGACTGGAAAGAGATCAAATCAGTCAATCCTACAGGAAATCAGTCCTGAATATTCATTTGAAGGACTGATGGCTGAAGCTGAAGCTCCAATACTTTGACCACCTGATGCAAAGAACTGACTCATTGGAAAAGACCCTGATGCTGGGAAAGATTGAAGGAGGGAGGAGAAGGGGAAGAGAGAAGGGGATGACAGAGGTTGGATGGCATCACCAACTCAATGCACATGAGTTTGCGCAAACTCCGGGAGACGGTGAAGGACAGGGAAGCATGGTGTGCTGTAGTCCATGAGGGAACAAAGAGTTGGATACAACTGAGGAACTGAGCAACAGCAAAGTCTCTGAGACGTTGGCAAGTTGGTGTAAACCATTCCTCACAGCCCACTACTCTCCCTTTCTCTCCTCTCCTTGATACCTCTGTTCCTTGCCCTCTCTTTGCAGATAAATTCACGGTATAACCTAAGTTGCATGGAAATAATCCTTTGAGTCTTCTGGGCCTCTCCCCAGCTCCCAATCCCAAACCAGTTGTCTGCAACCATCTCCCCTGCCGATTATTTATTCAGCTGGGAGGAAAATAAGGTAAATAAAACTGTTCTGAAGGGAAAATAGGGCCAAGGGTTAAATTCTAGGCAAAACCACAGAAGAATAAGAGATAATATCTAGGTACAAAAATAAAAATGATGGCTAAAAATTTAATGGGAGAAAACTGTGCAGTTAGGGTTAGTGATCTCTCTCCTAAAGTGTAAGTTTCCTTTTACACATATGTGATGTCTTACTTGAGTGGCCCCTGTGAAGTATGTGTGAACATGCAGTCCTCTATTTTATAGATGACTTTCAAAGAAAGATGATTTACTTAAAGCTATTCACCTTTAGAATTCCTGGTTCCACATTCAAAGGCATGGCTTGAGTTTTTCTGACATCTTTAACTCCTCTGCTCCATTTTATTGACATATATTTATCCGTACAATTAAAATCAGTTAAAAGTATTTTGTAATGTCCCTTGAGATAACGAAAAACTCTCTGGAATGTATCAGAACCAGGGCCTATGAAAGGCCGTGTTTCTTAGAACTCCCTTTCGAAATTCTAACAGCCCTAGAAACCAGCTATGAAAGATTGATGAACTGGATTAGACTCCAGCATTTCTTGGACAAGAGTCTTCCAGCAATTTTCGAGTATGCATGTCCAAAGAGAATCAGAATAGGAAGTTTTGGTTGGTAGGTCTTCCTTCCAAACTCTTATGGACAAAGATCATTACAGAAAATACTGTGAAATCTATAAAAGTGTCCTTATCACTGAGACTTTCTTAACCTACATATTGGAATCTCCTCAGGTTGGATCTAGAATTACAAACTAAGAAAGATAACCTCTTTCTCCTTACAAAAACTGGTAGTGTTTTTGCAGAAACGATAATGCTTGCTCCCGTCCTTTCTTAAGACCAGTTTGTGTACACACGGAATGAAGAATTCAGCATGTTCCTGCAATACGTTTCGTTAACAGAATCCAAAGGATATTAACATCCTTTGCCGATCTCGCCGATTCAGGCCTCGCTGCTTTTCCAACCCTGTGCCCTCCGGGCCGCCCAGAGCCGGCGCCTGCAGCGCCCGCGGCCGCGGCCCGCGCGGGCGATGCTCCGGGCGCCGGATCTTTGTGCGCCCCGCGCCCGGCTCCGCGCGCCCGCACGTACGTAGCTTTCACGTGCGTGTGGACTCGGGTGCCTGTGTGGGTCTGTAGGAATATGCTCGGATTAGGGAGAGGCGCGGAGCACAGGACGGCGGGAAGGTGGGTGTGGGCGTGTGGGCAGCCCGCCGGGAGGGAGCCCGCGCGGAGCCCCAGCCCGCGGCCGGCGGCGGCCACACAATAAAGCCCGAGGGCGGCGGCGGGCGGTGGGAGGCCGGCGGGCGGCCGCCCCGCTCAGCCCGCCGTGTGAGCGGCTCCGCGGCCCCGCAGGACGCGAACTTTCCCGGCGGCGGTGCCGCAACTCCGCGCCCGGGCTCGGCCCGCCGCTCGGCGAGGAGACCTCGTAAGTGCGGCGGCGGGACCTCCGCGCCGCCTTGCCGGGTGCTCGCGAGTTGCTGTGGTGGAAGCTTATAAACATGGCGCCCCTGAGGCGCGGGGTCCGGGCGGGCGGCGGGGGAGGAGGCCGGGCCGGGGCGGGGAGGAGGGAGGCCGGGGCGGGGGAGCCGGGCCCGGAGACCGCAGCGCCCCCCCCGCCCCGCGCCCCGCCGGCCCGGCCCGGAGGAGGCGGCGCGGACGGCGGGCCGGCGCGGAGGGGCAGGGCCTGGCGCGGCGGCGGCGAGCACCGGAGCATAATGGTGGGGACGCTCGGCCTCGGCGGGGGTGCGGGCGCGGGCGGGGCGCGGGCGGGTGTCCGAGGCGGGGGGCTTTGTGAGGCCCGGCCCGGCCGCAGCCTTTCGGGCCGCGGGCGTGACCGCCGCTCGCCTCCGGCCTGCGGAGCTTTGTTCGCGCAGGGCCAGGCCTGCTGGGCCGCCCTTGGCCGGCGGGGGAGGCGGGCCCGCCGCCGGGGGAGGCCCCGCAGGAGCTGGGACGCGCGGGGCCTGCGCGGGCCGCGAAGCCGGGGAGTCGCGTGAGCGCCGCCCGCCAGGCCGGTCCTTCTTGCGGGGCCGGGCCCCTAGGCCACGGTCCGGGTCGGGGTCCGCCGGGACACGGCCGTGTGAGTGGGGTGGGTAGGGTGGGCTGGGGTCGTCCGCGGCGGCTGTGCAGGTTGTTCGGTCCGCAAGGGCCCAGGCGAGGCTCGGCCCCCCGGGTCCGGGAACCAGGCGGCAGCGAGGCCTCCGCTTCCTCCGCAGACCTCCCGGGCGCTGCACCGCCTGCGTGTCCGCCGCCGGTCCTGCCCGGCTTCAGAAGGGGAGCTGCTAGGCTGCGGCCCAGCGGGCTGGCTCGGGTCCCCAGCTTCCGCGTGGACCGTACCCTCATGCGTTTCTGGCCCAGTGGAGCCCGGTGTTTGTACGGTGGGGGCGTGAGAGCCCGTGTCCATGGTGCTCGGTGTTACAGATCGTGTGGGCTGGCTGCCCGGTGTGTCCGTGGTGTGCGCCTGCTGTTACATACGTGGAAGCCTGCACGATACCTGGTGAGTGTTTGGTGCTCGGTGTCACATGTGGTAGGGACATGCTACCCAGTGGAGTTACGGTGCCGGGTGACACACCAGGTGTGTGCATACCTGGTATGGGCATGTGATACCCGCGGTCACACACTGTGTGTTCATGGTGCTTCGTGTGCTCCTGTGGGGTGTGGGCCCAGTACAGGGTCCTGTTGAACTCAGAGCCGGCACCCGGTTGAGGGATGGAAGAGATGCTTGGGTCAGACATTGAGAGGCCCAGGCAAGGCCCTCTGAGATTTAGGTCCTGGGTTCTTTGGTCTGCTCACCCAGGTGTGCTGCATCCTTCAGTAAGCAAAGTCCTGTGGAAGCAAGAGACTGGTTAAAAATAATTGTTTGTCTATTCAAAGGCAGAAAGTAAAACCTTTGTTTTCTTTTAGACAGAAATGTAGGAGTTGTAGCTTAGTGAGTGTGGGCTGCATAAACTTTTCAGGTTTGGGGGTCATTGATTTTCGTTAATGGTTTGAAGCTATCAGGGAAATCGTTTTAGCTATACTTTAAAAGTTTGAGTGCTTTCTGGTAAGCAGAGTCACCTGTGTGACTTTTCTGAATTCTAATTTGTACAAGCAGGAAATAAAATGTGAATTTTGTTCTAGCATGTTATTTTCCTTGTCTTTAACATTGGTTACAGTCATTATTTTGAGGGACTGTTCTTTATAGATGGCCAAGTTAGAAAGTTAGAGGTCAGAAAATATGATTATGACAGACTCAATAAAATATTTTTCTTGCTTAGATCAATGCATGATTAACAGAGGATCTCTTTTTTGTGATAGTTTTCCCACTTACATGTTGTTTATATGAAAACAATTTCCCTTTTGTAATTGGGCAATTTATTTTTTCAGTTACCTGTTGCAATGTGCTTAAACATACATGTAAATATTCCCAGCTTTACAAAGAAAAATCAATTAAAATGTTAAAATTATCTGCTTATTTCATAGGCAGTATTCCTAGGATATCACTATGTTGATACTTTGAATGCATATCTTGTTGCATGTTTCCATGAATTGCCCTATGTATGTGCACACTTTCACTCTTTTGTAACTGTACCCTCTTTTCCTTTAAGAGTTGTTCAGATAGTGTGTAAGAGAGACGTTCATACCCTTTGGCATACCTAAAATGAGATACTAATTGAATATAATTAAGAATTTTAGCATTCATAATAAAGTATGGAATGCTGTCTGACTGTTGCCTAAAGCCCTAAACCTCTGGTGGCAGATTTTGTTTACCTGCCTCTGTGATAAATCGCTTCAGTTGTGTCTGACTCTTTGGGACACCATGGGGTGTAGCCCCTCCAGGCTTCTCTGTCCATGAGGATTTTCTAGGCAAGAATACTGTAGTGGGTTGCCATGCCCTTCTCCAACCACCCTTCAGTTGAAAAGCAAAGAGGCTGTGTCTGGAAGGGGGAAAATGTTAAGGGAAGAGTCAGGCTTGAAAGAACAGTTACACTGTTTTAAAACCTTAACTTGGACTCAGTAGTGAATTTTTTTACAGGTTGATTAGATTTTTTGGTAATTGATTAAAGGTAGTATACCAGCAGAGTTTGAGGCTGGTGGCTTGGGTCTGAATCTCACCTCTGGCCTTTACTAGCAAAGTGACCTTGGACAAATTATTTAAATGTGCTTTGCCTGGTCTCAGTTTCCTCATCTGAAACAGCTTAATTGCTAGCACTATTTCTTACCTGATGACGTTCAGTTACTTTTTTTTCAGTGGCATTGTCAGACGTTCAAAAAGTTTAAATCTGCTTTGGTACAGTGTGGTCTGTCCTCCTTTGGTTTTGAGTTTTGAAATGTTTTGGTATCCACAGGTTTGTTACATAACTGAGTACCATGATAAAAATAGGTATCATATATTGTATGTTTACTCTCAACCATTTCACAAAGTTCTTTATGTATACTATTCCACTTTTAAAAATCATACGTATGATCATCTTAAAAGCATGGCAGTCTTCCTTTTAATTGTGTAAGGTCTGACCTCCTTGTAGCACCTCCAAACCCCTCAACACATATACATATTCTGTCTCATAAGAAGTGAATGAAGTAGTAGTGAATGAGAGAATATAATCCATGTAACATAAAAGTTTGAGAATCTCTATGATTATAGTTGAAATGATAGAAATGAACGTAATGAAAGGGAGATAAAATTCAAATCTAAATACCCAGCAGTATGATGTAATAACTCACATGTAATGTCTTAAACATATGTACTCCCTAAAGATTTTTATGTGCATGTGTGTGCCTGCTATTACTGTTTCCAGTTAGAAAATTCTTAAAAAGCTATTTATAGGCATACCTCAGAGATACTGTGGGTTTTGCTCTAGACCACCACCGTAAAGCAGATACAATAAAACGAGTTGTGAGTTTTTGGTTTCCCTATATATATATATTTAAAAGTTATATTGAGACTGTACTGTAGTCTATTATGTGTACAATAGCACTATATCTAAAAATGAACATAACTTAATTTAAAAATACTTTATTGTTAAAAATGCTACCCATTATCTGAGCCTTTAGCTAGTTTTAGCATCAAAGATCACTGATCACAGATCACACTAACAAATATAGTAGTAAGGAAAAAGCTTAAAATGTTGCAATAATTAATGAAAAAGCTTAAAATGTTGCAATAATTAATGAAAAGAGCTTAAATGTTGCAATTAATGAAAAAAGTTTAAAATGTTGCACTAATTACTGAACTGTGACAAAGAAACAGAGAATGAATGCTGTTGGAAAAATGGCACCAATAGACTTGTTCAATGCAGGATTGCCCACGAACTTTCAGTTTGTAAAAACAGTATTTGTGAGGGGCAACAAGGTAAAGTGCAGTAAAATAAGGTATCCCTGTAATCTGTATTGTGAAAATACTATACAATATTTTATATTAAAATTACTTACAAATGCAAATAAATAGTATGAAAAATTAAATAAAATATTTATTTGGAAATTAAGAAAATATTTATAGACAGCAATATGTATTTAGTAGGCAAATTTAGCAAATTGTTAGGCTTACTCAACTCAATTTTAAAATCTAATTCATGTACAACTAGTAAATGTTTAGACATTTAGCTAATCTTTCATTGTATTTTGGCAGCATGCTTTCTATTCAGTCAATACATAAATGGCTAATATTTGCCTAACTTTATGTGAAATTAAAGAAACAGAGATGAATAGAAATGACAATGGAATACTGTCATAATAGGATTTTTAAGGGATCATATGGACTCATCTGTTCTTTAGAGATGAGAGGAATATATGAGCAGATTACCCTGTGTTCTTATATAGTAGTTGGAAAAATGTGTTTTGCTAAAAACTTATACACAGTATTTGCTTTTTTGTAAACTGAGTAACATTTAAGTCTAGTAAACTAATTTTAAATAACTGCTTTTATAAAGTTAGTTGTTGTGTAAGAGCACATTAAAATATATTGATATTACTTATAATAAGTAGAATATGTTTTAATATCTTGAGTTCATTCATTCGGATTGTTATTTATTGAGACTGCTTTATACTAGACACTTGGTAACAAATTACTGAAGCAAGTGCAATAAGGTATAACAAGAAATTGAGTACAGGTGCTATAGAACCATATATGTGAGTTAAGGTATCTTGTATTTGAGCTGAAATTACTTTTGAGGTCTTAACACTGATTTCAGATTCATTCTGATTTTAACTTTGTGACTTTCATTAGCTGCTTGATGATTTTTAAAGGCAACTTTATTATGGTTAGTAATTTTTTTATTCTTTTGTTATTATCTAAGCATTTAAATGAAAGGTAGGCCCACTTAAAATCTTTAATATCTTTTTGTAATTTGACCTCCTTGTATGCCAAATAAACTTAAAATTTAAAGAAAGACATCTTTCCTATCCGTTTATCATGTAAACAAAAGAGAGATACATACAAATATTTAGAAGTGTATTGAGAGCTCATTGTGCAGTGCTGTGCTTGGTCACTCAGTCGTGTCTGATTCTTTGTGACCCCATAGACTGTAGCCCACCAGGCTCCTCAGTCAATGGAATTCTCCAGGCGAGAGTACTGCAGTGGGTAGCCATTCCCTTCGCCAGAGGATCATCCCAACCCAGGGATTGAACCCAGGTCTCCTGCATTGCAGGTGGATTCTTTACCTTCTGAGTCACTAGGGACTAACTTTCTTGCTAAAGTTTTTGTCTTGTGTTACATGGGGCAGTCATTGTCTCAAGGAATCTTCTACTGTTCCCATTGCTGGATAAGTTCACTTTGGCTTGAAATAGCTAATTTCTTATTTTTAACTCCTTATTTTATATTGGAATATAGTTTAGGTGGACAGCAAAGGGACTCAGCCATGCATATACAGATGTCCATTCTCTCCCAAGCTCCCCTCCCATCCAGGCTGCCACACTGGACAGTTCGCTGTTCTATACAGTAGGACCTTTCTGGTTATCCCTTTTAAATATAGCAGTGTGCACATGTCGATCCCAAACTCCCTATCTCTTCCTCCTATCCTTCCCCACTGGCAGCCATGTTTCTTCTCTAAGTCTGTGGATCTGTTTTATAAATAAGTTATTTGTATAATTTCTTTTTAGATTCTGCATATAAGTATGTCATATGGTATTTCTCCTTCTCTGTCTGACTCCGCTCAGTATGACAAGCTCTAGGTACATCCATGTTGATGCAAATAGCATTGTTTCATTCATTTTAATGGCTGAGTACCTTTCCATTGTATATATGTACCACATTTCCTCTATCCAGTCCTTTGTCTATGAACTTTTAGGTTGCTTCCATGTCTTGGCTGTCATAAACAGTGCTGCAGTGAACATTGGGATACATGTATCCTTTTGGACTTTGTGTTTTTCTCCAGATATATGGCCAGGAGTGGGATTGCAGGGTCATATGGTAGCTCTATATTTAATTTTTAAAAAACCTTCATACTGTTCTCCATAGTCGCTATACCTACCAGTTTACATTCCCACCAACAGTGTAGGAGGATTCCCTTCTCTACACACCCTTTCCAGCATTTATTGTTTGTGGATTTTTGATGATATCCATTTTGATGGCTGTGAAACAATATCTCAGTGTAGTTTTGATTTGCATTTCCCCAATAACCAGCACTGTTGAACATCTTTTCATATGCCTCTTGGCCATCTGTATGTCTTCTTTGGGGAAATGTCTACTTAGGTTTTCTGCTCATTTTTTGATTGGGTTATTTGTTTTGGTGGTGTTAAGCCTCATTTGTGTTTGTGTTAGTTGCTCAGTCTGACTCTTGGTGACCCCATGGACTGTATGTAGCCCGCAAGGCTCCTCTGTCTCTGGAATTCTCCAGGCAGGCATACTGGAGTGGATTGCCATTCTCTTCTCCAAGGGATCTTCCCAACCCAGGGATCTAACCCAGATCTGCATTGCAGGCAGATTCTTTACTGTTTGAGTAACCAGGGAAGCCTCATGAGCTGTTTGTAAATTTTGCAGACTAATCCCTTGTCGGTCAGGTCATTTGCAGATATTTCTCTCAGTCTACAGGTTGTCTTTTCTTTTTGTTTATTGTTTCCTTTAAAATAGATCATTTCTTGAAAGTTACTCCAAGTATGGAGGCTTCAGGATTTAGAAGGGGTTTATTGTAAAAAAATAAAATAATATGAAATGTGGTGAGGAGAGAGCTGATCAACTGATTGGTAGCATGGGGTTCAGATCATGCTGAGGCTCATCAGTGGGGGTATTACACAAGATTTTCTTATATTTAATAGCTATAGGAAGATTTTTTTTAAAGAGAAATACTCTTAATGAAGGCTAAACTATCTCAGCTTGAAAGTTATTATGAACACTGTAGTTTTTTGTTTTTTGGTAGATTCTTGATTTATCTGCTTGTTGATTGCTTTTCTGTTTCAAAACTGCATCTGAGAAATGCTGTTAGAGAGATAAAGTTCTTAATTTTCAATTGAGTTTTGACATGAAGCCCTTCTTGAATTAATATGGAATATATCTACTTCAGCTGGCCAGTACTTATAGGAACAAGTGAGATTGATTTATTTGGGTTTGCTATTGATAGGTGTAAAAGTTTTTGGGGCATTTTATTTACCATTAGCAGTGTTATCTTTTTAAAAATTAATTATTTATTTTTGGCTGCACTGGGCCTTTGTTGCTGCGTGTGAGCTTTTCTCTAGTTGTGGAGAGGGGTACTCCCTAGTTGTGGCGTGTAGGTTCTCTCACAGACGTAAAGAACAGACTTATGGACACAGTGTGGGGGTGAGGAGGAAGGAGAGGGTGGGATGTAGGGAGAGAGTAACATGGAAACGTGTATTATGATATGTAAATAGATAGCCAGTGGGAGTTTGCAATATGATCCAGTTCAGTTCAGTCGCTCAGCCGTGCTGGACTCTGCGACCCATGGACTGCAGCATGCCAAGGCTTCCCTGTACTGATTCAGGGAACTCAGGACAGGGCTCTCTGTAACGACCTAGAAGGGTAGGATTGGGAGGGAGGTTCAAGAGGGAGGGGACATATGTATACCTGTGGATGATTCATACTGATATTTGGCAGAAACCAACACAATATTGTAAAGCAATTATCCTTCAATTAAAAATAAATAAAATTTAAAAATATTGCAGTTAGTGTAATGTCAAAATACCTTATGTTTCTTAGTTTGAATACATACATTCTTATTCTGCACATGTAAGTAGGCTCCCGATTATGATCAGTATTCGTGTTAGATTGTTTTAGTTCAGAAACTTCCATTTGAGTAACTTGAAAGTTAAATTTTATTTTATGATTATTGAAATAAAAAGTTGTAGTCTCAGTTATTTCCAAGTGAATTAAAAGCTGAACAGCTACCAATACAAAGTTAGACTTTGTCTTGATTCATTTCCGTATTTTAAATAAATCCTAATGAAAAACATACTGTTGTAAACCTTAGTTGCTTTAGTGTTTGCATCTTTTAAATAAATTCTTTGGGATTTAGGGTGACACATGGGAAGCTCCTGATAGTACACTGGTTCTCAGGCATGACTGAGCACCTGAATTTTTTTTTCTTAACAAGAACATTAAGCCAGAATCTCTGGGGATGGTTCTGGGCTCTATTTTAAAGTTCCAGTTGGGTTTATTTTGTTTGTTTGTTTAACTTTTTAAGTTCCACCTTTTTATTTTTAAGTAGTCCAAGTCTATGTGCCTTCTTCTAGAAAGTTCTTTTGTAATGGCTTATAGAAAATGATGTACCCTGTGATGTTTAGCTGCATATCTTAGAAATTATCTTCCAGGAATCTTAATCTTGAAGTTTCCTACAGAGGATAACCTAAATGACCTGAAAAATGAATGTGTCCCAGAAGAAAACTAGTAGTCTTTTCAGGTTCCTCACAAATACTCTGGCATTGTCGCTTTGCTGATGATCAGAGGGCAGGATAGCAAAGGTGGGGTTGGTTAGTATTTCCTAATGGCCCTGCATTGTGTCTGGGACATTGATGTCCAGGCTGCCACCCAATTCGGTGTCTCTGAGACTTCCTGTAGTTTGAGCAGCAGCCTCGTGTTCTTCAGGTTGTGGAGTAAGCTTGTGACCTTACCAGGCATCAGAAGCACCTAGATGTCTTTCCCTGGGCAGTCATTATGCCAGCCAGGTGAAGTTGTGCCTACAAGTGAGAGTTAGACCACCTGAGGAGGTTTTCCTGGCACTGCTGCTTAGCAGCCTGGGTATTCTTGGCTTTGTCTGCATGTCAGCTGGTCCTTGATATTCCTCCAGAGTGGGAGTGTCATTTCCACTTCCAGGGTCGGAGCAGAGCAGGAGCAGCTTCATTGTCTGAACCGAGGCCCAGAGAAATCCAAGGGAAGAAGCCTGTGAGAAGTGCAATTCACTGCCACTCCAGTCACCGGCAACCGACCTCTGCCTTCTCATGTTTTCACACGTCTACCAGAGGGCTTCCTGAGGACCTGTGGAGTGTCTGATAATTTCCACGGGTTTCTTCTCTTTCCTCTCTAGTGTAGACTCCATCAATCTGCAGAAGTCGGGGCTTTTAGAGGAGGAGGAGTGACCTGGAGAAGTCTCCTTTGGCTTGGTGCTGACTGTTGGTGTTGTCTTCAGCAAGTTCTGAACTGGTCATTTGCTCTTTCAGCTGGTTGGCGTAGCTTCGTCTGCAGTTCATTTCCCACTGACATCAGTCCTCTCAGTTTTTTTCTAATTATTTTAAAGTATTTCAAGTCAGATTTTCTTAAATAAACATAATTTTCTCGGTTTTAGATGACCAGATACAGTGAGGAATTATGGTGTTAGAATCCCATTTTAAATAGAATATTCCTATAAAATTGGACCTTGAAGAATAGAGTGGAAAATGTTAGATGAGTATACTGTTAAAAGTCTGTTTGCTTCTTACTCATTATTAAGTAACATCTTTTATTCAGCATCTGTAATTATACCTATACCTGCTGCCTTCTACTCCCTAATTTTTCTGGAGTTCTAGACAAGCAGCTTGCTTTCGTCACTGTTGTTCAGTTGGTAAGTCATGCCTGACTCTTTGCAACCCCATGGACTACAGCATACCAGCCCTCCCTGTCCCTCACTATCTCCTGGAATTTGCCCAAGTTCATGTCCATTGAGTTGGTGATGCTATCCAACTATCTCATCCTCTGCCACACCCTTCTCCTTTTGCCTTCAATCTTTCCCAGCATCAGGGTCTTTTGCGGTGAGTAAGCTCTTCGCATCAGCTGGCCAGAGTTAAATTAGAACTTTAGCTTCAGCATCAATCCTTCCAATGAATATATAGGGTTGATTTTCATTAGGATAGACTGGTTTCCTCTCCTTGCAGTCCAAGGGACTCTCAAGAGTCTTCTCCAGTACCACAGTTTGAAAGCATCAATTCTTCGGCGCTCAGCCTTCTTTATGGTCCAACTCTCACTTCTGTACATGACTACTGGAAAGACCTTAGCTTTGACTGTACTTCCCTATGTAAATGTGACCTTCCTTTGTTTGGCCAGGAGCATACAATTCCTGTATTCATTGTGTTTCTTCACTTTTTGCGGAGTATATGTTCATCAAAGATGTTAGTTTTTGTTTGTCCACTTTTGGGGGAGGGGCAGAAAGGTCTTCTACTCAGCATCGTAACATCCATGATCTAAGGGTATCCTTAAAGCAAATCACTCCTACTTGCCTAAGTTTAAAATCCTCTCAGTTACTGCCATTGAAATTACGTGGAAATCCACGCTGGTTATTCTAAACTTTGGATCCTGCGTGGTTTGATCTTAGATTCTGCCTCTTTTCACATAGCACTTCTCTTAATGACATTCCAGCCACTGTCTTTTCTCCCCTTGAAATATACCAAGTCTTTCTCACTATGACCTTTAACTGGAAACTTTTACCTTTTGACTACATTTACCTATTTTTCTCCCACCTTCCCTGCCTTTGGCAACCATCAGTCTGTTCTCTAAATATATAGGTTTGGTTTTTAAAAAAATATTTGGCTGCACCCGGTCTTAGTTGCAGTGAGCAGAATCTTCAGTCTTTGTTTTGGCACCTGGGATCCTTTAGCTGTGGCATGTAGACTCCCAGCTGCACCATGTGGGACCTAGTTCCCTGACCATAGCAAAGAATCTTTGCCACCGGACCACCAGGGAAGTCCCTATTGTGAATCGGTTGCAGTGAATATGGTGGTACAGCTATCTCTTTGAGATAGAGTTTTCATTTTCTTCAGATAAATACCTATAAGTGTAATTACTGGATGTTTTTCTTTTTTTTCCCTCCATTATATTTTATTACATGATATTGGATATAGTTCCCTGTGCTATACCATAGGACCTTGTTGTTTATCTGTTCTGTATATAATCGTTTGCATCTGCTAATTCCGAACTCCCATCTGTGCCTCTCTCATTCCTCTCCACCTTGGCAACCATAATTCTGATCTCTTTGTGTCTGTCTCTGCTTGGTAAATAAGTTCCTTTGTGTTATATTTTAGATTCCACACATAAGTGATATCATATATTTGTCTTTGTCTGATTTCATTTAGTATGATCTTCTCTAGGTCCATCCACGTTCCAGCAAATGGCATTATTTCATGCCTTTTTTATGGCTGAGTAATTTCCATTATATGGACCACATCTTCTTTATCCATTCACCTTTTGGTGGACACTTAGGTTGCTTTCATGTCTCGGCTACTGTAAAATAGTGCTACTCTATGAACACAGGGGTGAATGTATCTTTTTGAATTAGAGTTTTCTCCAAATAAATGCCCAAGAGTGCAATTGCTGATGGTAATTGTATTTTTAGTTTTCTGAGGAACCTCCCTACTGTTTTCCATAGTGGCTTCATCAATTTACATTCCCACAAACAGTGTAGGAGTGTACCTTTGTCTTTACACACTCTCCAGCATTTCAGAGACTCAGAATAGCCAACTCAGTATTGAAAGAGAGGAACAAAATCAGGGCCTGATACTACCCAACTTCAAGATTTATTGTAAAGATATAGTACTTAAAACAGTGTGGTTTTGGTGAAATAACAGTCAGTTACATAGATTAGTGGAACAGAATAGAGAGTTAATTTTGGTTACAGGCATAGGTTTGTGTTTAGGCTCATTCTTGAATGTGTGGATGTCCAGTTGTGCAGCAACACCTGATGAACAGACGGCTTCATTGCATTGTGTTTGCTGCTTTGGCAGAAATGAGCTGACTCTGACACTTAACAGCTGGTGGGTCTGTTTCTAGGCGCTCTCTTCTGTTCTAAGTCTGTGTGACTTGGATAGGTAGATCTCAGAAATCTTGGTTTTAACTTTACATCTATTTTCCTGAAATGTAGCATTGGTTAATTCTTTAATCTTGAATTTAATCATTTCTAGGAATTAAGTGACATCACTTTTAGAATTTCTACTCCCAGTCTCTACTATATTCTCCTGTTATAGTTATATTTGCTATTTATTTTAGTATTTGTAAAGTTAACTTTGTTATTATATATTTTCTGTATTTCTGAGTAAAGTGTTTTTAACTTTACCTGTGTGTATTTTGAAAACATCTTATAAGTCGAGTTACATGTCAGCTGTACCTGTTTGTATTCCATTGTTTGACTCAGGGATTGTAATTGCACTCAGGGATTGTAATATGCATCCGTGCTTTAATATACTTCCCCTTGAATTAATGTAATAAATACCACCTCACGTAAAATGTGAGAATTGACAGTGACGTAACTGCTTGCCACCTCTCCCCTCAAGTGTACCGTTCTTGTCCTCTGTTTGTGCTTCTACATGTGTTTGAATCTAATGATACCTGACAGTTATTTTTATGTTTGCTTTAAACAATCAGTTATCTTTTCAAGACTGAAGAAATTTTATATTTTCCCACATTTACCATTTTGTAGTGTTACGTAATTTAGAAGTAATGTCTCTCTGGATTCTCTCTGCATATATTTTGGACCATTTATGTCATAGATGATATTATAATTAGTAGTGCCATGTATATGTCAAATTTCCTCTGCTAGTTTTATGTTATTTTCTGTCAAGGACTAGAGTTTATACATTTAAAAATACTTCATTGTGTTTAGCACAGTGCCTTACACAAAATAGGCAGCTATTTTTTTTCTAAGTGTGTAAGAGTCAAATTTTGTTCTTTTATCTGGGTGTTTGTATAATCTGACAAGTTGTATTATTATGGATCACCATTAGATGTCACTTTTACCAGTAAATTCCTCATCATAATGTTGCTGGATTTGGAAACTCTACATACCTGTACTAGTGCACTTAAACTGAGAAGCTTCTGTATGTTTTAAAGTTACAACTTTTTAGAAAAGACACATTTGTAAATCATAATTATAATTTAAAAAATCTTCTAGTTTCATATTTCAGTCTATACTTTATCAACTAATTATCCTGAAGTTTTCTTTAAAACTTGAATGTTGGCATTACTGTTTTGATTCTGAACTGATTTTGTAATTCTGAAAAGAACTTTCTTATTTCAGGAGCCTAGCTGGTTCTAGATTCACCCGAAGTGACTCTCTGTTAAGCTTTGGCAACTGCTGGCTCTCTTTGGGTTTTTGGAGAAGGAGGGAGAACCAACTTAGTCGTGAAAAGAAGTGTGGAGGTGGGGAAAGGGCTCTGCTGACTCCCTGGAGCGCAGGGAAGCACGGAGGAGGAGCGCCCCTTCCAGGTGAAGGATTAGGCCAAGGAGAGTTCACCATCCCCAGACCTTTGCTCGACTGTCTTATGCCTTTAGGCCTCGGCATCTTAACTTGTGTGCCTTAGGGCTCAGGCGTCTCGTTGCTCAGCAGGTCTGTGCCTGTGCGTGCCCAGTAGGGCGTTCAGATGTGTGGCCTCTTCATATTGTACCATCGCTCAGCAGACATTGAGGCTGCAACTCTGTTTTTCCCCTAGTCTTGCCAGGATGTAGCCGGTGGCCATTTGCCTCAGTCTGTTCAGAATATAGAAATCTGAATAAATTAACAATGTGGATTCCTTCTAACTTAATGAATGGCCAGCACCTGAACTTTTCTGATAATGTGGGTCCTTTCATGTCATCCACTGGTATACCAACTGCCAGCCTTTGACACCTCAGTCAGAAACAACTGCTCTGTACTTTCTGTTTGTGGTCTTATTTTTCTTTAAAGGAATATTGTTTTCATCTATCAGTATGTCTGTATTGAATAAAGATACTCACTCTTTGTGACCCCATGGACTGTAGCCCACCAGGTTCCTCTGTCCATGGAATTTTCCAGGCAAGAATCCTGGGCTAGATTGGCATTTCCTCCTTCAGGGGATCCTCCCAACCCAGGGGTCGAACCTGGGTTTCTTGCAGCAGGCGGAGTCTTTACTGTCTGAGCCAGCACGGAAGCCTCTTTCAGGATGAAGTACCTAATAATTTGGACATTTAGTTTCCATTTTGCATTGATCTGTCAAATTACACACAATGTAATATCAAAAAATGAAATTTTATGTAATATTTTTGCTTTATAATAAATTTTATAGGTGTATTTCTTTGGCGTATTGATATAAGATGACTGCTCCTCCTTCTTGGGCACACCTTTTTGACTATTGGTCTTTTAGTGTCATTCTTTGTGAAGTAATGAAGTGAAAATTTTTATGGAGTAATTGGTGATGTGGATGGTAGGAAATAAAAAGTTGGCTGTACTATGTAGTGAGGTGCTGAGTGTTAAGTCACTTATATTGATGATAATTGATTTGGTAATCTGTGCTTTTCCCTTATGTTTCCATATATTGCTACAGCTAAAGGAGTAAACAGGTCATGGCACGCTTAACAAAAAGACGGCAGGCGGACACAAAAGCTATCCAGCATCTTTGGGCAGCCATTGAGATTATACGAAATCAGAAGCAAATTGCCAACATTGACCGTATTACAAAGTAAGTCATTTTATACTGACAGATCTCTCAAATTTTACGTGGAATTTTGGGAGAAAAGGTCCAAGAATCATTTGCTTATTTATCATGTTAGTCAACATGTATTACAAAGTACTAGTCACTTTTTGCCTTGTAGGATTGTAAAGTTGTTAGGGAAATACTGAAGCATGCACAAGCACCTTGTGTTTAGAGGTTATATAGAATACCGACGTGCACTGCTTCCACTAGTACACTAATGCACTTTGAGTTATCACCATTTTTAACTCTTGAAAGCCAGTCTTTATTTAAGTCTTTTGTCAAAAGGCATTTGGTTAATTACTTTCTTTTATGTAAACTATCTAAAAGTCTACTGGTCATCGTTTATTTTAATGTATGAATAATATATGCTACCATATAATGTGGTGTAGGTACAGTAAATAACTTATTAGTTTGTAGTACACTAACCAGAATTTTCAACAATTTCATTATATATTTTTAAGTTACAGATAGTATATCTTCAGCTGAAAGAAGGAAGTTCTTTATTTTCCATTGCTATTTATCTTAATGGTCCAAGATTCAGAATAGCAAAAATCTGACTCCTGTATGAATGCTCTGTTTACATGTTATGTACTAATTATAAGGGAATCTTCAAATAGAAATTGATTTTGTTTTGCTTTGTACTTTTAAAGGAATACAATTAACCTTTTTAAATGTTTGAATTTTTTAGAATAATTTAGATAGAATTTCTTTATACTTGTTCTCTGAAACATCCTTTAAATGCTAACTATGAAAATGGAAAACAGATTTACAAAAGCTCGTTTAAATAAGTGGTTATTTTTGTCCTTGTTAATAGGCAACAAGTTAAGTAATATGTGTTTATATTTTTGTCACTTAGTCATATTCTAGTGAAGAGGTTTATAAAGGTTACTTAAGAGGGAGAGGCCAGGAGAAAGAAAGATGGTGTTGTATGCTGCTTTAACTCTGTATGGTGTTCTGTGGATGTTCTAAAGTTGCCCATGTACAACTCGCTCCTATAGGTGACTCGAAGGGGAAGAAATAGATAACAGCTGTGTGGAAAATAAGGATAAAATAATAGTATATAATAATTAAATTCCCTTTAATATTGGTGATATTGGAATAAAATATTTTTAAAAACCTCTAAGTACAGAAATATAAAAGTATTTTCCTATGGTTGGGATTTTTAAAAAGCCAGCATAGTTTGTTTATATCAAAATTTACAGATGTTCTTTGGATTTAATTTTTAAATTCATTTAATCTTGACTGAACTATTTCAACTTACAGGCTGTTACTTCTTATTAATCCATGGCATCTTTCTCTAAAGCTCTAGGGACATTCTCTAGGAACCTGTGGGAATCTCCAGGTGAGGTGTTCAGAGTTTGTCTGACAAGGTTGCTGACGTGTGTCAGAGTACTCTTTGGATGACCAGGTTGTGTGTACTTATGTATACGTGTTAAATTGTGAGACTCGCAGAGGCTATTGACAGCATTGCACCCCTCTTCTCGGTATGCACAATGGACTGTCCATAAACATTCTCTCTTCTCCTTTCCTTATCAGTACAGCCTTAAGGGTGCCAAGGTTTATTTTCCTTCATGTCCAAAGGTTCGTCCATAGGTCTTAAGATAGCTAAGAATAAATTCATTTATCTGTCAGTCATTGTTGTATAAGTCTTATCTAAAGAAGGAAAAAATAGAAAATCAGAGGATGTGTGTTTGAGAGGTTTCTGGTGTTCTTCTGCCTCATATGAGTATGCCGTGTCTCTTTTTAGTACAGGATGCATTCATAGTATCTAGTACTTTCATAGCACTAGTCATATGTAATTATTTCCCTGCGAGACTGTCAGCACCAGAAAGGAGCTGTCTAGATAACTGCCTAGCCCAGTGGTGTGGCTTCTCAGCAGTGTTAAATTTTTGCTTGTAACCCTTGCCAAGGTAAGGTAGGAAGAGGCATTGGACTGTGACAGGAAGTCAGATCTTTGCTTTAAAACCTAATTATCTTATTCTGTTTTCTAAGTAGGTAAGTAGTTCTCAAACTTTAATGTTAAATCAAGGTACTCAGTTACAAGTAAGTCTGAGCACAGAAGCGTCTTTCCATCTTTATCAAATATCTTAAGCTGCTGAAGGCTTTAGTGGAATTACTATGAAAAATGTATATGTAGTCATTAAGTTTCATCCTGTATTTGACTGGTGAGTGACTCCCTAAGGTAAAAGTTGCACAGTTTCAGTTACACATTAAAAGTTTTGGGCTTTGGGGTCATGACTCTTTATACTTTGAAGTCTGGCAATCCTAAAAGTTTACCTCTCGCTGTATAATATTTCAGTTCTGCTTTTTTAATTTGAAATGTCTTTTTAAAGATATTTTTAATTTATGTTTCTCATTCATCTTTTTAAAATAATAGCAATTTTGTTTATTTTTTGGTCACTTCACATGGCATGTGGAGTGTGGGTTTTAGTTCCCCAGCCAAGGATAGCAGCTGCCCCTGCTGCAGAGGAAGCCCAGAGTCTTACTGGGGCTGCCAGGAAGTCCCTCTCATTCATCTTTTTTTTGTTCGTTTTTTTCTTTGCAATTTATTTATCTAAGGACTTGGTTCATTTACTCTGTGGCTTCTTATAGTCTGCCTTTGCAATTGCATCCCTGTGGTGTGCCTTATCCTTTGCATCTCATGGAGGCTACTAGAGATCTTTTCAAGAAAATTAGACATACCAAAGGAACATTTCATGCAAAGATGGGCATAATAAAGGACAGAAATGGTATGAACCTAACAAAAGCAGAAGGTATTGAAAAGCGGTGGCAAGAATACACAGAGCTATACAAAAAGATCTTCATGACTCAGATAACCAAGATGATGTGATCACTCATCTAGAGCCAGACATCCTGGAATGCGAAGTCAAGTGGGCCTTAGGAAGCATCACTACGAACAACAGTAGTGGAAGTGATGAAATGCCAGTTGAGCTATTTCAAATCCTAAAAGATGATGCTGCGAAAGTGCTGGCACTTCTTAAGCCAGCAAATTTGGAAAACTCAGCAGTGGCCACAGGACTGAAAGAGGTCAGTTTTCATTCCAGTCCCAAAGAAAGGCAATGCCAAAGAATATTCAAACTACCGCACAATTGTACTCATCTCACACGCTAACAAAGTAATGCTCAAAATTCTCTGAGACAATACGTGAACTGTGAAATTCCAAATGTTCAAGCTGGATTCATAAAAGCCAGAGGAACCAGAGATCAAATTGCCAGCAATCCGTTGGATCATCAAAAAAGCAAGAGAGTTCCAGAAAAACATCTTCTTCTGCTTTATTGACCATGCCAAAGCATTTGACTGTGTGAATCACAACAAACTGGAAAATTCTTCAAGAGATGGGAATACCAGACCACCTGACCTGCCTCCTGAGAAATCTGTATGCAGGTCAAGAAGCAACAGTCAGAACCTGACATGGAACAACAGACTAGTTCCAAATCGGAAAAGGAGTACATCAAGGCTGTATATTGTCACCCTGCTTATTTAACTTACATGCAGAGTACATTATGCGAAATGCTGGGCTGGCTGGGAGAAATATCAATAGCCTCAGATATGCAGATGACACCACCCTTATGGCAGAAAGTGAAGAAGAACTTCACTTTCTTGATGAGCCTCTTGATGAAAGTGAAAGAGGAGAGTGAAAAGCTGGCTTAAAACTCAATATTCAGAAAACTAAGATCATGGCATCTGGTCCCATCACTTCATGGCAAATAGATAAGGAAACAATGGAAATAGTGAGAGACTTTATTTTGGGGGCTCCAAAGTCACTGCAGATGGTGACTGCAACCATGAAATGAAAAGACACTTGTTCTTTGGAAGAAAAGCTATGACCAACCTAGACAGCATATTAAAAATCAGAGACATCACTTTGCCAACAAAGGTCCCTCTAGTCAAAGCTGTGGTTTTTCTAGTAGTCATGTATGGATGTGAGAGTTGGACTATAAAGAAAGCTGAGCAGCGAAGAATCGATCCTTTCGAACTGTGGTGTTGGAGAAGACCTGAGAGTCCTTGGACTGCAAGGAGATCCAGCCAGTCAATCCTAAAGGAAATCAGCCCTGAATATTCACCGGAAGGACTGATGCTGAAGCTCCAATACTTTGGCCACTTGATGCGAAGAACTGATTCATTGGAAAAGACTCTGATGCCGGGAAAGATTGAAAGCAGGAGAAAGGGATGACAGAGGATGAGGTGGTTGGATGACATCGCTGACTTGATGGACATGAGTTTGAGCAAGCCCTGGGAGTTGGTAACGGACAGGGAAGCCTGGCCTGCTGCAGTCCATGGGGTTGCAAAGAGTTGGACACAACTGAGTGACTGAACTGAACTGAGTAGTGAATCCTAGCAGTGTGAAACTTCTTCATAGGTGGTAATGTATTTCATTTGGCGAGGTTAGTACAAAGCCTGTTGTACAGTGGCTAGATTCAGTAATTCATTAAGGATTGTGAAATAGTGATAATCTATCAAATAGTTTATCTTTCTTTTTCAACTGATACACTTCCATAAGAACATAAACGTCCTACCATGGAGGGTGTGGTTACCATGTGGTATGGCTCACATCGAAAGGGTGGAACAACTGATTCTTTTAACTAGCAGTGTTCAAAATAGCATCCTCCAGTGGCAACCAAGTAGTTCTTTCTGGTGTATTTCAGCCCATTTCTGTTATAATCCCTATTGATGCTTAACTTCCCTTCTTTGACCAGTTGGGGCCTCTTCATGTTGTCTTGTGAAGTTCCTCTCTGCTTTCTGATATGACAGGGTTTTTTCAGGCTCATCTAGGATACACTTTGCCCCAAGCCGATCCAGGAGATTTCTCCAGGGGACGCTGGTTTCTTGCAGTTAGAAATTGTGTCTCAAGAGCATTTTCTGGCCCTCAGTGTGCTTGTTGCTACCAGGTTGGTCTCTCTATCTAGGCCTTTAAGTGGACCAGTTAGGAAATACATATAGTTGTAATGAATTCACACTGATATTTTCCCCTTGAATTTATGGCTACTGGTTTTTACTGAGCTATCTAAAATCTTTCCCTTTTTCTAACACAGTAAGAGTCATGATTCTTAAGGACACTGTGGGTGGTGCATTTTAGATGTCATATAGTTAACTCAGTCATTCCATCCAGCTGTGTCCCAAGCTGTCTGAGAATACCATCACTGGTGCTGGAACGGACAGCACATCTCATGGAAACCAGACAAGCTGTTTTACCCTCTCTGAACAATAGTACTGATTCTAAACTGTCATCGAATGTACCAATTACATATCATACTTTGTACTTAGACTTGGTGTTTAGTCTTCTCCAAATGTTTGTTTCATGCTTACCACTGACATCTGAAGTTCATTCTCTAGTAGAGTCTTTAAAGGAAAGTTTTTCACTTCCCCACTCTGCAGTTTTATTGAGATACAGTTGGCATTGATCCATGTTGTTACAAAATGATGGAATTGCCTTTTATGACTGAATAATATTCCATTGTACATGTATACCATGTTTTATTGATTCATTTGTCTCTTGATGGACCCTTAGGTTGTTCCCATGTCTTGGTAGTTGTAAATAATGCTGCTGAGAACACGAGGGTACAGAAGTCTTAAGATAGCGATTTCATTTTCTTCTGATAAGTACTCAGGAGTGGGATTGCTGGATCATACGGTAATTTCTGTTTTTAATTTTTGAGAAGCTTGTTACTGTTTTCCATGGTGGCAGTACCGTCTAGTAGATTCATAATCAAGAATTCCTGGGGTCAGAGTTTTGAGTTCTTACATGTTAATAACAGTTGGTCTGCAGCCTTTTTACTTGAAAGTGAATCTGGCTGGATATAAAATCTTTAGCTTTTTTCTTCTTTCTTTGAAGTTCGTATATATGACTTAAGGCATCGTTGTCAGCAAATCAGATGACAACTTGATTTTCTTTCTGCTGTGACTGTCCTTTTGCCTAGATTCACAAAGAATTTTTATCTTTGAAGTCTAGTAATTTGACTGTGTCGGTGTTGGTCATTCTGGGTTGTTTTGTTGGGTATACAGTGTCCCTTTAAAAATGTATTTTGAATATTGCAAATTTTAATTTAAAAATTGTACAACTGACCCTTGAACAGCATGGATTGAACTGTACAGGTTCACTTATCCCGTGTGCCATAAGGCTGCATGCTTCAGGGCTGCCTGACTCCAGATGTGGAGCTGCACACAGAGGGCTGACTAAACAGGGACCAGATCTGACTGCACTGGCTGAGGTGGGCTCTGAGCCCTATAGGTTCAAGGGTCAATTGTATGTGTGTATATATATATATATATAATTTGTGGACTTTTATTATCTTATTTACTTGTTGTTTTGGGGGGCTTTTTCTTATACTCTGTTGGTTTCTTTTCCTGTCTTCTATATTTGTAATTTTCAGTTTGGGCAGTTGTGAATAAAGCTGCTATACAGTTTTGTTTTTTTTTCATATTGTCTTTCTTTATGACTTATGACATTTTTTGCTACATACTGACTCTTGTGTGCATTCTAGTTTGGACTTCTTCTGAAGTGAATTTTTTCATTTACTTCTCATGTTTACATCATTTCTGAGTTTTCTGACATATCTTTCCTGTATCTTATATAATTTTCTCAATGTCTTTTCATGTGCTTAAATAGTAGTTATAGTCTCATCTGTGTTGTGGGCACGTGTCTTGGGCATGCTTCCACTTTAGGGATGTTCTGCTCCTTTAGCCATAGTCCTGTCATGTGAAATCGCTTTTCCTGAACTTGTGTCAAGGGAAGGTGGTTGCGAACAGTTGTTGGAGGTATGGCTCTAAAGCATCTTCTGTCATTTTTATGAAGTGCTAAAAATAATGCCTCACATTTACCATGATCTCCTGCTTCTGTACCTTTTGCCAGACAGAACCACAGTTTCTTTTGTGCCCATTGTCCTTAGGTTGGAGATCTTTATGACCAGAGTTCAGTAGGGTTTGATACTTTTACCGCTAGCAGTTTCTCTACACTGTGGAGTTTGGTACTAAAGGGAGCTTTGGCTGATTAATAGTGAGTGTTCACAGGTTTCTCTGCTCTAGCCCCATAAGAACTTTACCACGAGCTCGTGAATTACCATCAGTTACCTGCAAATGGAGGTATGTAAACCCTGTGCAGTGTGAACTGCTGTTCCTGGTTTGGCCCACTTTGCTCTCCAGTGACTGCTTGTTTGCTGGTTTATCCTCCTGTTCTCAGTGCTATGTCATGTCCCTCTGCCTCCTCCTGCACAGGTGTCAGTACCAACTGCAGCTGCAGCTTTTGGAGGCTTGTCCTCAGCTACTGGACTTTGAGATTCATGAGAATTCTCGTCACTTGTTTATATTTTCCAAGGGTTGGGTGTCAACTTGTTTTTGCTAATGCTTCTTGTGACTTTGTTGAGATTGGGAGACATTAAAACCGTGTTACTTCTTGCCATCTTCCCAGCCCACAGCATCGAGTCATTTTTCTAAAAAGAAAAATAATTGCTAAAGGCACTGGGTATTTTCTAAAGTCCTAAAGCAGAGCTGAAAGCAATAAACATTCCTTCTAGCAGAGGCAGATTCAAGGAGCCTTTTTCATTTTTGTATATGACACTAAAACATATAGAATCTACAGCAGTATCATCTTCAAAATATCATTAAAATATTACATTTGTGTTGAAATTTGAAAAGAAATTTTATGAGTAGAAGTTTCAGATCCTCAAAGTTAATTGAACAAATAGGGGCTAATAACAACTTCTATAACAAAGTAGGATTTTTTTGTGTTGCAAATGTTTCTTCTATGTAATCTGATGATGTCTAACTTCAGGGTTCATGGCAGTAGCCTTTTGTTAGTTGTCAGTACACCTCCCTTGGAAAGAGTCCTGAGTCTTTTTAATACTACCTTTTACTTTCTTTTTTTCTAATTACTAGTTTTCTATTCAGATAAGTAGAAAAGGTACTATAAATTACAGAGCCACTGTTGAGATTTATGGGCTTGCCTGATAGCTCAGCTGGTAAAGAATCTGCCTGTAATACAGGAGACCCTGGTTTGATTCCTGGGTTGGAAAGATTCGCTGGAGAAGGGATAGGCTACCCACTCCACTATTCTTGGGCCTCCCTTGTGGCTCAGCTGGTAAAGAATCTACCTGCAACACAGGAGACCTGGGTTCAATCCCTGGGCTGGGAGGATCCCCTGGAGGAAGGAAGGGCTACCCACTCCAGTAATCTGGCCTGGAGAATTCCATGTACTGTATAGACCATGGGGTCGCAAAAGTCAGGTACAACTGAGTGACTTTTACTTTCACTTTTCATTGTATTGAATATTTCAAGTATTTAAAAAATATCACTAAGAGAAACTTCTTTGAAAATTTCTGTTATTTGGGGATGGAAGTTTTTGTGTTTCTTTGTTTGTTTTTATTTAAAAAATTATTTATTTGTCTTGGCTGCACTGGATCTTTGCTCCTTCGAGGGCTTTTCAGTAGCTGTGGAGAGCAGAGGCTACTCTCTGTTTGTGGCACCTGGCCTTCTCGCTGCAGTATCTTCTCTTGTCGTAAAACATGGACTCTGGAGCTTACAGGCTTCAGTACCTGTGGTTCCTGGGCTCTATGGCGCAGGCTCAGTAGTTGTGGCACACAGGCTTAGTTGCTTGATGGCATGTGGAATCTTTCTGGATGAGGAATTGAACCTGTTTCTCTTGCATTAGCAAGCAGATTCTTTACCACTGAACCACCAGAGAGTCCTGAGGATGGAAAGTATTTTTACAGAATGAATCAAATCTGAAATCAAAATACATGTATAGGGTGAAGTTTGCTTGTTTAATAGTTAACTTGTGCCTCTGATTTAAAAGTTCATGTTTATAAATATGATTTAATAATGGTATAAACTTCCATACTTGTTCTTACTTGAAAAGTAAATAAACACAAATAAATTTTGGCCTCTCCATAAAAACACTTTATGTTTTTAGAAGATGAAAGATGTTTTGTGATGTTTAATCATAAGATGAAAACAAATGAGTTGTTTATCTTAAAAAGAATTACATGAGTCAGTTTAGATGAACATAAGCATACGCAAGAGTAGCTATAATGCTAAATTATAAGTAGTACATATGAATTCATCAGTTTTATGAAATTTGGCTAGGTGTCATGAAATTAAAGCTCTGAAATATTCGATTGCAGCACTTATATAAAACAGTTGTTTATAAAATATTTTTATGTTTGTACTACATCATGATGTTTTTAGCCCTTGTTTTACAGCTTTTAAATAAATGAGCAAAGAGAGAGAGAAGCATATGACAGCAAAACCAGTAACAGAAATGAAATTTAAACTTTGAATCCGTAAGATTTCCAATATGATTCATAATCATTGCCTTATTTTTTAAAATGTCTCCTATATTTTAATATCCAATAAAAATAAGTTACATGTCATTTTTTCCTCTTTAATCCAAATTATTCTTATCTCATTTGATGATTATAATACAACATTAGACTTTCATAAGTATTCTAAGTAATAGTTATAAGATAAAGACATATTTTTGAAAGAAGTATGGGTTTTATTATAGTCTCTGCCAGTATTACTGGCTAACATTATTGGTATCATTGAGAGAGATCAAATTATTTTTTGTTGTCTTGGAAAAAGCAGTTGAAATCTCGTTTCCTTTCTGTCTTGAGCAACTTTGATTTTGTGTTTCTAGAGGTGACCACATTTGTGACTAGCATGCTTATTAGACTGACATTGGATTGGTTGACTTAGTCCCATTCAAGTTAATGTTTCAGATTAGGACATCAATTAATTACATGTATTGCTTACTTTAGGGTCAAACCCCAATTAGAAAATGTGACCTCTGAGCTCTTGTGACATGTTTGGCATTGAAATTTGAGTTCTCCTGGAGTTCTTTTCACTACAGACAGACATAAATCCAGACTGTAAGTCTTCTTCATGTGTAGGTTGCCTTTGAAGTTGCAACTAGGTACGAAGATCATGGCATCTAGTCCCATCACTTCATGGGAAATAGATGGGGAAACAGTGGAAACAGTGTCAGACTTTATTTTTTGGGCTCCAAAATCACTGCAGATGGTGACTGCAGCCATGAAATTAAAAGACGCTTACTCCTTGGAAGAAAAGTTATGACCAACCTAGATAGCATATTCAAAAGCAGAGACATTACTTTGCTGACTAAGGTCCATCTAGTCAAGGCTATGGTTTTTCCTGTGGTCATGTACGGATGTGAGAGTTGGACTGTGAAGAAGGTTGAGTGCTGAAGAATTGATGCTTTTGAACTGTGGTGTTGGAGAAGACTCTTGAGAGTCCCTTGGACTGCAAGGAGATCCAACCAGTCCATTCTGAAGGAGATCAACCCTGGGATTTCTTTGGAAGGAATGATGCTAAAGCTGAAACTTCAGTACTTTGGCCACCTGATGCAAAGAGTTGACTCATTGGAAAAGACTCTGATGCTGGGAGGGATTGGGGGCAGGAGGAGAAGGGGACGACCGAGGATGAGATGGCTGGATGGCATCATGGACTCGATGGACGTGAGTCTGAGTGAACTCCGAGAGATGGTGATGAACAGGGAGGGCTGGTGTGGTGCGATTCATGGGTCGCAAAGAGTCGGACACGACTGAGCAACTGAACTGAACTGAACCCATTAATTATTTATTTATTTACTATAGTTCAGTTTTATGAAACCCATGATTTCTAGAAACTGCTTGTCTATCACTATTTTTCTATTCCCTCAGTAGATTTATTGTAGGATAGGAAAGTGGCCATTGCTGAAGTTATGATAAATTTTAAAAACTTAACAGTTAATGTTATCTTGTATATATACTCCCAAGAATTCTTTATTCTCGTAGCTACATTCTCATTTCAATCTGTGTTGATTTACTCTTTCTTACATACCGTCTTATGGTAGCAGGTTGACAGGTACAGTTTACCACTGTTACCATTGTTACTCTATTTTATATAACAGCCTTACAGAGGAGTTACTGGTTCTGAAGAGCCATAACCACAGTCCCAGAGTGAGTTTTGTCCAGCATGCCACATTCCTGGGGCACTCACTTTGGCTGAGATTGTTGTCCACTTGCTTTTATATGTTTCATGTTTCTCTGTGGTTCTATGATGGAATCATACAGACCAGGCACAGAAAAGTACCACTAAAGAGTAAAAGAACATGGGGGGTGGGGGTGGGGATGAGGGGGACACATGTATACTTGTGGCTGATTCATGTAAATGTATGGCAAAACCACCTCAATATTATAAAGTAATTAGCCTCCAATTAAAAAATAATAAAAGAATAATACCAAATAATGGAAAAGGTATCCTAGACAGAATGCACCTCTGCCCCATGTGAGTGGCATGTTAATTAGTAGTATGACAGGCCTTTCCTGGGAGAGATTGAATGCAAAAGGAGAAGGGGACGGCAGAGGATGAGATGGTTAGATAGCATCATTGACTCAATGGACATGAATTCTGAGCAAACTCCAGGAGATAGTTAAAGGCAGGGGAGCCTGGCCTGTTGTAGTCCATGGGGTCAAAAAGGAGTTGGACATGACTTAGGGACTGAACAACAATGACAGGCCTTAATTGAAGGGGGAGGAGGTAGTGCTGGGTCACTGAGAGAGAATCAGGAAGGCCTTAGGAGGATATGGGATTAATTGAGCCTTGCAAGTTGAGTGGGACTTGATGAGGCAGAGAGGGGAGTCGAAACAGAGGGACTGTAGAGTCTTAGGGAATGAAAAGTCCAAAAGGCCAAACTAGGAAGACCTCTAATGCCAGCATTGAGATTTTTATCCTGTGGCTAGAGGGGATGAGAAATGTGTTTGGAGTACCCTAGACTGGGTAGATTGAATGGTCTGTAAAATGTCTGTCTGCTTTACCTGGCCTGGTTTTTAACCTGTGTAATTTCCTGCCTGTGCAGTGGCAGCTGGTTCCTAATTGGGTTTCTGGCCTCCTCCTAGTCTTGCTGGTCTGTTTCTTCTTTCCATCACTGGTGTCAGAGATGTTTTTCAAAAACACCATCCTATCAAATGTTCCACAATTGAAAGTCTTCTGTTGCCCATGCTTTCCCAGTTCTTGTGCAGGCTATCAGTATCTGACCGTCCTCATTTGCATCACCTCCTGCTGCTTCCCCCTTAGATCGGCCTGTATTCCTGGGCTCTGGAGGATCTGTTATGTTCTGTGCTCTGCCGGATTAGACTTCTGGTTCAAGGTGGTAGAGTAGAAGGACGTGCTCTCATCTCCTCCTGCGAGAGCACCAAAATCACAACTAGCTATTGAACAACCGTCAACAGGAGGACACTGGAACCTGGATGCTTCCCAGCCTGGGCACCTGACAGAGGGACTGGGAATCCACAGGGAGTCTGACCTTGAAGCCCAGCAGGATGTGATTACAAGACTTCCACAGGACTGGGGTTAACAGAGACTCCAGACTTGGAGGGCACAAAAAGACCTGTGTGCACCAAGACTCATGAGGAAAGGAGCAGTGAATCTACAGGAAACTGAACCAAAACTGCTAGTGTTAGAGAGTCTCCTGTGGAGGTGTGGGTCTGCAGGGGCTGACTGCAGGACTGGGGAACTGGCAGCAGCTGTCTGGGAAGGTCCCCTTTGGCATAAACACTCCTAACTTGACCATGCAGCCTGTAGGGCTGGGTTGCCTCAGACCAAAAAACTATCCAGAAGGGAGTGCAACACCACCTGTCAGCAGATAATTGGATTAAAGCTTTACTGAGCAAAGCCCTGCCTACAAGTTTAGTTCAGTTCAATCACTCAGTTGTATCCGACTCTTTGTGACCCCGTGGACTGCAGCACACCAGGCTTCCCTGTCAATCACAAACTCCTGGAGTTTACTCAAACTCATGTCCATTGAGTTGGTGATGCCATCCAACCATCTCATCCTCTGTCGTCCCCTTCTCCTCCCACCTTCAATCTTTTCCTGCATCATGGTCTTTCCCAAAGAATCAGTTCTTCCCATCAGGTGATAAAGTATTGCAGTTTCAGCATCAGTGTTTCCAATGAATATTCAGGGATGATTTCCTTTAGGATTGACTGGTTTGATTTCCTTGCAATCCAAGGGGCTCTCAAGAGTCTTCTCCAACACCATAGTTCAAAAGCATCAATTCTTCAGCGCTCAGCTTTCTTTATAGCCCACCAGAGCAAGACCCATTTTTTCCCGTCACCAGGGATTTTTCCCATCACCCATTTTTTCCCATCAGGAAGCTTACACAAGCCTCTTAGCCTCCTCCATAAGTGGACAGACAGAAGAAGCAAGAACCACAATCCCACAGCAACTAAAACAAAACCAAATTACAGAAAGTTAATCATCGTGAAAGAGCAGACAGTTAGGTCCCAGACGAAGGGACAAAATAAAACCCCAGAAAAACAACTAAATGAAATGGAGATAGGCAACCTTCCAGAAAAAGAATTCAGAATAATGATAGTGAAGATGATCTAGGATCTCTGGAAAAGAATGGAGGCGAAGATTGAGAAGATGCAAGAAATGTTTACCAAAGACCTATAAGAACTAAAGAACAAACAAGCAGATGAATAATATACTGGAATGAATTCATAACAGGATAACTGAGATAGAAGAATGGATAAATGACCTGAAGCCAGAATGGTGGAAATCACTGCTGCAGGACAGAATATATAAAAAAGAATGAAAAGAGATGAAGACAGCCTTAAAGACCTCTGGGACAGTATTAAACACAGGAACATTTGCATTATAGGGGTCCCAGAAGGAGGAGAAAGAGAAAGGACCTGAGAAAATATTTGAAGAGATAATAGCTGAAATCTTCCCTAACATGGGAAGGAAGTAATCAACCAAGTCCAGGAAGCAGAGTCCCAGAAAGAACAAAGCCAAGGGGGAACACACTGAGGCACATGGAAATCAAACTGACAGAAATTAAAGACAGAGATAAAATAGTAAAAGCAACAAAGGAAAAACGACAACATACTGAAGGAAACTCCCATCAGGCTATCAGGTGCTTTCTCAACAGAAACTCTACAAGCCAGAAGGAAATGGCGTGACATATTTCAAGTGATGAAAGGGAAAAACCTACAACCAAGAATACTCTACCCAGCAAGACTCTCCTTCAGATTTGATAGAGAGATCAAAAACTTTCCAGATAAGCAGAAGTTAAAAATATTCAGCAGCACCAAAACAGATTTTCAGCAAATGCTAAAGGAACTTCTCTAGGCAGAAAACAAGATAAGGAAAAACCCTACCTATAGAAAATAAACCCAAAACAATTAAGAAAATGGTAATAGTATCATACATATCAATAATTACCTTAAATGGATTAAATGCGCCAATCAAAAGACAAAGACTGGCTGAATAGATGAAAACATGTGCACATATGCAGTTCCACTGACCACATCAGTCTGCTTGACCCCATGAATTATACATAATTATTTTATATTGTTAGGTTAATCATGTTCCCATTATGGCTTGCAATTATAAATTATCTTTTATTTGTCTATTCATTGTGAAAATTGATAAACGTCTTTTACTGTTGTGATTATGTAACTATTATTAATTTAATACCATAGTATCGTGATTTGCCAGCAAAAAAAATTATAGAAATCTGTATCACTGAAACTACCATTTAATAGAAAAACCTGTAATCACTTTAAAAATCCAGATGCATATCAATATTATCTTGGAATTTTTTGAAAAATACAAATGCCCAGGTACTGCTTTTATTTTTGCCAGAGCTCCAGATATGTCTTATGAGCAGCCATACTTAAAAACAGCTGGGCTGTTTGAAGATCTTTTACTTCTATCCAGTTTGTTTCACTTTTTCTATTTAATATTCAGTGCTTCCATTTCATTTAGTTTATGTTTTCCAATTTCTCCATCTCTTTTTTTATGTTCTTTCCTAAGCCTTTATCAGTATAGTAGAAGAGCTTTTGTATACATATGTATAAATAACATGTATAATAGATATATTTTAGAAAATGTATGAATTTTTGCCTAACTAAAAATGTATGACATTTTGATTCCACTTCTATTCATACTGTTTGACAGTATGAATTTTAAGTATATTTGTGTAGGATATGATTAATATATAAATCTATTTAAATTATTAAGGACACCATTCAAGATGCTCCTCTCATTTTTTTTGCACTTGATAAAATATTCTCAGAGTAATGTTAATATCTCTCCCTATTTCTTTTCTATTTCTCCTGAATTTTGCATTTTAAAAAATCTTTATTTCTTTGTTAAGGTGCCTAATGATTTATGATGTCTCTCTTCTTTGAATGGTACCTTTTATCATTAAAAATAATCATCTTTGTTTCGTATTTTAAAAAAGACCTTGTTAAAGATGTAGAAAAAGTTATAATTATGCAGTTTTTCAAAGTTCATCAGGAAAAATTATATTACTTATGGTATTTACTCTCCTCTAATCTAAATTACATCTTTTTGGGTGTTAGTTCTAAACGGTATTGTAGGTCTTCATAGAACCATTCAACTTCAGCTTCTTCAGCGTTACTGGCTGGGGCATACACTTGGATTACCGAGATGTTGAATGGTTTGCCTTGGAGATGAACAGAGATCATTCTGTCGTTTTTGAGATTGCATCCAAGTACTGCATTTCACACTCTTTTGTTGACTATGGTGGCTATTCCATTTCTTCTAAGGGGTTCCTGCCCACAGTAGTAGATATAATGGTCATCTGAGTTAAAGTCACCCACTCCAGTCCATCTTAGTTCGCTGCTTCTTAGAATGTCGATGTTCACTCTTGCCATCTCCTGTTTGACCACTTCCAATTTGCCTTGATTCATGGACTTAACATTCCAGTTTCCTATGCAATATTGTTCTTTACAGCATTGGACCTTGCTTCTATCACCACAACTGGGTATTGTTTTTGCTTTGGCTCCATCCTTTCATTCTTTCTGAAGTTATTTCTCCACTGATCTCCAGTAGCATATTGGGCACTTACCCGACCTGGGGAGTTCCTCTTTCAGTATCCTATCATTTTGCCTCTTCATACTGTTCATGGGGTTCTCAAGGCAAGAATACTGAAGTGGTTTGCCATTCCCTTCTCCAGGGAACGACATTCTGCCAGAATAGCATATTCTAGATAGATATGCTAGATAGCATATTAAACCTAGATAGCATATTAAAAAGCAGAGACATTATTTATATATATCTATATAATATATATAGTATAATATAATATATAGATATATTTAAATTATATTTAATTCATACTTCTATAGAAATGTGACTTCTTTCAGTGCACATTGCCCTGACCAAATTTTATACATGCTGAACAACCTAGATAGCATATTGAAAAGCAGAGACATTACTTTGCCAACAAAGGTCCATCTAGTCAGGGCTATGGTTTTTCCATTGGTCATGTATGGATGTGAGAGTTGGACTATAAAGAAAGCTGAGCACAGAAGAATTGATGCTTGTAAACTGTGGTGTTGGAGGAGACTCTTGAGAGTCCCTTGGACTGCAAAGAGATCCAGCCAGTCCATCCTAAAGGAGATCAGTCCTGGGTGTTCACTGGAAGGACCGATGCTGAAGCTGAAACTCCAATACTTTGGCCACCTCATGGGAAGAGTTGACTCATTGGAAAAGACCCTGATGCTGGGAGGGATTGGGGGCAACAGAGGATGAGGTGGCTGGATTGCATCACCAACTCGATGGACATGAGTTTGAGTAAACTCCGGGAGTTGGTGATGGACAGGGAGGCGTGGCATGCTGCGATTCATGGGATTACAAAGAGTCAGACATGACTGAGCAACTGAACTGAATCTAAATTACAGCAATGGTTTTCATGGATCTTTGCCAACTGACTTTAAAATCATTATGGATAAATAAAGGACAGAAGAGCTAAGATGAGTTTGGAAAGAAAGAAAGGAACCTGCCCAAAACTGGCAAGTTCATGCAGGAGAAAGGAGCGGTCGTACATTTGGAGGGGTGGTAAATGGTGGCTACGTTTTTATATAGTCTTCAGCCAGTAGATACACGAACAAAATCAAAAGGGGGTACTGTTGAAAAAGAAAGTACTCCTCACACCTCCTTTTGGGTGAACCACTGTTCTCAGAAGTAACCTCTTTTGACAGTTCCTGGAATATACCCCTAAAACTCTTATACAGAGATAATCATATAATGTTTTTGAGAAATTGTACCTATACCATGGTTTCTTTTCAAAGATCCATTCTCTCAGCAACTTTCAAATATGCAGTATAGTATCGTTAACCATAGTCACCATGATATCCACTATATCTCCATGACTTAATTATCTAATAACTGAAAGTTTGTGCCTTTTGACTATTGTCATGCGTCTTGCCCACTCCCTCCCCACCCTCCATGGCTGGCAATCATCAGTCTGTTCTCTGTATCTAATAAGTGTTTTTTTGGTTTGTTTTGTGTATCAGTGAGATCATATGGTATTTGTCTTTCCCTGTCTGACTTATTTCATGTAGCATAATGCCTTCAAGATCCATCTATGTTGTCACAAAAGGCAAGGGTTTTTATGGCTGTGTAATATTCTGTTATATATATCTGTATCTCGCATTTTCTTTATTCATCTGTCCATGAGCAGTTCGGTTGTTTCCATATCTTGTCTATTGTAAATATCTGGGCTGTTGTACATACTGCTTCAGGGAACATGGAGGTGCAGATGTGTTTTCATTTTCTTCAGGTAAATACCTAGAAATAGATCATATGGTAGTTCTATTTTAAATTTTTTGAGGAACCTCCACGTTCTTTTCCATAGTGGCTAAACCAGTTTATATTCCCCGCTAACACTGTACAAATGTTCCTTTTTCTCTACATCCTTACTAACACTTGTCTTTTTGCTGATGGCCACTCTGACATGTGTGAAGTGACATTTCATTGTGATTTTTGGTTTGCATCTCCCTGATGATGAGTGAGGTCGAGCAGCTTTTCATGTGTCTGTTGACTCTGTGTATGTCTTTGAAGAGTGTCTATTCAGGTCCTCTGCTGGGCTTCTGGTTGGGTTGATTATTTCTGTTGGTGTTTTTATATATCAGAAGATATTTGTGCCTCTACTGCGTCATTTGCCACCCTTAGCTGGTAGGCGGCAGAGCTAACACATCAGTCTGTGGACCACTCCACCTTGTCTCCTCCTTCCCTCGTTTATTATGGCAGTGGGGCTGTTGCTCCCATGTCACTTCCTTTTTATCTCTCAGCTAACTGCATTGGCAGAGAAAATAGAAAATAACTCTTTACAGTTATCTAACGCATAAACAAAAAACAATTCTCTTCCACAAGCTGTAGACACAGAGGCTCTGCATTTTCTTTGCCACGATTTACTCCTTGCTTGAAATTCATCTCCTGAGCTTTGAAGGTTCTTCAGTGATGAGACCTTGCTTTTTTGTGTGTGTGTGTGGTTGTGCTGAGCAACCCTGGGCCTTCAGGGAAGTCCTGAGTTTGTGCCTTTTGAAAATCATTTGTTTTGACTACTCTGATATATACTTAAATGACAGGGTAACTGGATACAGAATCCTTCTGTTGTACTCTAATTCCTTGTATACCCTGGGGCACTCAGCCCTGTCTTGCAGCACAAGATGTTTTTCTGGAGAGACTGAGGCCAGCCTAATTTGTCTCCCAGCATGTTTTTGTGTCTAGATATCCTAGTTTACCAGTGGAGGGTACTGGGGTTTGATTGGAGAGGAATGGAAAATGGCACAAATTCAATTATGGCTGTAACGTTTTATTTCCTTGAAAAATAAAATGATATGAAGCAAATATGCCATAATGTTAACCTGAGTTTAGTACTAACCTGAGTTTAGTACAATTGCTGAGTGCAAGAGAATCTATAAACATCATTCTCTGTGGTGCAGGGTGTGTTTGGAACAAAATTTTTTAATAAATATGCCATGTAACTATAAATCAGGAAGAGCTTGTATGCTTTAGTGATTCAGTTCAAAATATATTTAATTGAAGATAACATTTTTGCCTTATTGATCATAGCATGCATTCTTGTTTTCTTTATATGTTGACAATGAGCTGTGTACTCTCTGCATTTTCTTTGGTGTCATTTCCTAAGTTTTGAGTAAAAGTGTTTTATATCCCAGCATCCTGAAGATGATAAAATTCTAGATTGAGAATCTGCAGAGTGGAGGTCAGTCAGTGGCAGTTGCCACAGAGGCTAGAACTAAATGGGATATTTGACTATAAAATCTGTTAAAAGGTTTATTTATGCTGGTTTGGGAGTATTTTGAACAAATGTTCCTCTAAATAGGTAAAATAGAGTTAAGGTTTAAAATATGATAATTGAAAGAGTTCAGGACTGACTGAAATCTTTCTTTTCTTTCTGTAGGGCTCTCATAAATATGTCACAATAAAGGAAAATATTTTATTTTAATTCATTTTCATTTTTCAGTACTAAGAGATTTAAACTTTGTTTTCCTCTGTATTCAGGTACATGTCTCGAGTCCACGGTATGCATCCAAAGGAGACCACTCGTCAGTTGAGCTTGGCTGTGAAAGATGGTCTCATTGTGGAGACGCTGACAGTGGGCTGCAAAGGCTCCAAAGCTGGTATCGAACAGGAAGGATATTGGTTACCAGGCGACGAAATTGTAAGTTTTTTATTTTATAAATCTGGAATGTTATTTATGTATACCCCACAGAGATTTGCTTTCAGAAGTTTGGTAATATTTCACAGTAAGGACCAGCATTGGTAGGATGGCTCTTTTCCTTCCTGATTGTTTGGGAGAAAACTTACCTGTGTGGAGAGTCTGCTTCTCCTGTCTGGGTTGCCTTGAACCTGAAAAATAAAACAAAAGAAAGCCCTTTGAATGTACACACAATTAATGGTATTCCTAAGCATTTTCTTCAGTAAATATTAGTAAAAAGAAAAAAAAGTTTCAGTGAGGATAATGTTGATGCCGTCCAAACAGACTGAAAGGGATGTATACTTCTCTACTCGGGGTCACATACAGAAGTACCTTTTTAAATGTAAAGATTGGTTTCATGTGTAATATGTCTGTCTGTCTTCCTTATTTGCTCTTAATTTTTCTAATACTTTAATGAAAAGTCTGTTTTTGGAACAGAAGGGTTTAAAATAGGATAAACATTAATTTAGTTAATGTTTAATTAATTTAGTAAACATTCATTTAGTTCTAAAATGAATAGATTTGATAATGAGGTATATTGAGAGTGCTTTATCATGAATTCTCTAAAACCTAGAATTATAAAAATGACACAGTATCTTAAAATTGGTTCGTTTCCCCAGAACATTGTCTTCCCCTTCATGACTGTAGGCAAACTGAGCCAACACAGACACTTGCTTGTCAAGTCTGAGAGCAATAAACTAACAGTACAGTTTTCCGTGGAAGACTATTAGCTTTAACACTGTTTTTGTCAATTTAATAAGTGCTTTTAAAGTTTCAGGAAAGAAAATTCACGTTTTTCACAAACAGTAAACATGGAATAAAAAATGTTTAATTTCACTGGTATCATTTGATTTGTGCACTAGAAATATTCTTGAAAACTTAAGTGAAATAGTTTATATTAGAATAATTCTTCAGTTGCCATCCTTGGTGGTTTAGTTTCTAACTTGTGTCCGAGTCTTATGACCCCCTGGACTATAGTCCACCAGGCTCCTCTGACCATGGGTGGAATTTCCCAGGCAAATACACTGGAGTGGGTTGCTATTTTCCTTCTCCAAGGGATCTTCCCAACCCAGGGATTGAATCTATGTCTCCTGCATTGCAGGCAGTCTCTTTATCAACTGAATCACCAGGGAAGCGCTTTACAGAAAATTAAAGTTTTTGCCAAAAAAGAAACTCTGGGTGCCAAGCTATAATAATGATAATAATGTCAAGTGATATAAATCTTATCTATAGCAGACATTTAAAGGAGGGCCACTGATAATTGATAGCTTATATATTCAAAATGATCCAGATAATATAAAATTTTTAATCCATAACCACTTAGAAACATAAAGATTGACTATAGAAGGCTATATGGATAATTCCTGAGATGTCTATAGCAGCTGGCCAGTAGTAAAAGCAACTTAATTCAAAAGGTTTTGGTCTGTGGATCATATGTACAATTTTCTCATAAAAGTGATTTATTTCTCCTGTTTAGATTTGTGCTTTTCCATGTGGTTTATTCCCCTCTTCAAGTTGAAGTTTTTTGTTCAGTGTAATTCAGCAAGCAGTTAATGAGTTACATATGTCCAACCACATTAGGTTCTGTATTCTAGTTTTATGTGCACATGTCCTCACTGCGTATGTTTCTATCGCATCTCCCTTTTCTTTTTCTAGATGAAATCTCACAAGTCAAACAATGTATACAGATTTTGTTAATTCTGGTTGGTTCTTATTCACAGGCATTTTTATACCAAGTATACATGTATGATTTAAATACAACTGAGTATAAACATTGTACCTAGTTTATGAAATAGTGAAACAAAAGAGGTTAAGGTTTCAATCCTGTCTCAGATATTGTTTCTAGTTGTGTGAGGGAGTTTGTAACCTCTGATAATCATTCCTCAGCTGTAATATGAGCACATTAATATTGCTTCCATTTGGTTGTTTTGAGGATTAAATGAGATTATCTATAGAAGGCATTTATGCACTCAAAGTTTTTGACCAGTGAATAAATATGTTTAAAATAAGAAATGCCTTTTGTGTAGCAAAAGCACACACATTTCTTACTAAATAGCAAGCAAAAATTCTCATCATGATTTTTTTACTTTTAACCTGTAACTCCAAACACAAGTTTTGTAATGAGATTTTCCTTTAGGATGCTGGATCTGTATTTAAGGTGTAGCTATAAAATGATGAGGCTGATTATATCTGTATCTCATGGTGTGGCTGGTGGACCACCTGCTACCCAGGGCTGTTTGTGTGTTGCAGTTTTCATGCCCTGAGAATACTCTGGAGGACACACAACTGACCTGTGTCACCCTCGGCACAGCGCAGGCATCTTGCAGTGGCCAGTTCTGTGTGTGAGTAGGGACTGTGGCCCGTGCATGCAGGCTGCTGTGTACGGGGGCCAGTGTGAACTGCACAGCTTAGGAACTGCCACCTTCTCCTCAGATATCCTTGCATGTTTATTTAGCAGTTCTCTAGCACATGGCAGTGATGTGTCTTGTTCTAACAAAATCAGTCTTAGGGTAGGTCAACTTTCTAATCAGCACAAAGGTTTTCTGTGGTCTTTGACAGCCCTGCATGCTGGCATTTGAGTCTGGGGCTCTTCTTTATAGTTTCTCCACTTTTTATATGAGATGATACCTCTGAAAGCTTGAGGTTTTAGATTGGAGGGTGTGCATTATTATTTATTTCACTGACTTTCTACTAATTATTAAGAGAAGACAAAATCAAGTAGATATATATGGCCTATAAAAGTCAAGTAGATTATATATGTAAGGAAAGGGATAGGATTTTTCTGCTATTCATTTTTAAACCTTTATTCAGAGCTACAAAGACTCTTTACTCAGGGAGTTCTATCATTTGAGAAATGTAGTGAAGCTCCTCTTCTCTTCATTCTGTGACCTCTAAAAATAGCAGCTGTAGCTCAGAGGTAGATAAGTTGGTTCCTTTTGATAAGTCCTACAAGTTGTATCCCTGGGGATACTGTGCATTAGTAAAGAGGCTGGACTGCTTGTCTTCATGTCCATGGCTCTGTTGAGAGAGAGAAGGTAGGCAGAAGTGTTGTTTCTTAGGCCACTAAACCATTGCTGAGCAGTTCTGCCTTGCTACCTTTTTTCCAGTGGTTATTTTTTAAAAACTTGATACAATTGAAAGATACGCATATCTTAAATACTATTGTTTTATTAAATCCAGCTATCATGTAATAAAAGCCTAACTCTAAAAAAACTATTTCAGGAATCAATTATGTATAATTTATTAAAGAGGAAGCCTGTGTAAATCAAAGATGGTAACCTCCATTGTACTGAGATTCTTTCTGCTAGGAATGGATTGATTTCTAGACAGTTTGAGATGCTGATCTTAACCACCATTTTGTATCTCTTTTGAAGTGAGAATTTGTTTGGAGAAACTGTGATGAAATTCAGTAGCACATAAGCATCCATGTTCATGGTGGTATTTTAAAATGTCCATTTGAGATAGCAGAATGAAAAGCATAATTATTAAAAATGAAGCCTCTCTCAATTTTAAATGGTTAGTTTACATATTAGTCAGTAAACAGTGGAAGTATATGTACTAGCCAGTTCTTAAAATGACAGGCTTGCTGAGCCTGGGCAACACTCTTGTAAGTTTTCTGTGGTCATCTTTAATTTTCAGTTATCTGTTACTACTATTCACTTAGATGATTCAAATACCTCTTTTAGAGATCATTTTTAAAGCTTTTGAAATTATACTGGTAAAAGGCCAGTAGATCTGGGTACATACTGAAACTGTTGTGTTTGTTTCATTTCAAGGCTTGTTTCATTTTTTTTTTTAAAGGAAAACCATGTTTGCCTAGATTGCTTCATCATCTGCTTGCTCTAAACTAATGTACATGGATGGCTACATTCAGTCTGTATTCCATCATGATATTTCATGTCCTCTATTTTAACAGCTTGAGAAATATATTTCTTGGGCAGAAAATTTTACCATTGCTCAGCTAAGTTGAGTTTGGTATTTAGTAGCTCCCTTTGTTGGAGAAGGCAATGGCAAGCCACTCCAGTACTCTTGCCTAGAAAATCCCATGGACGGAGGAGCCTGGTAGGCTGCAGTCCATGGGGTCGCTAAGGGTTGGACACGACTGAGCGACTTCACTTTCACTTTTCACTTTCACGCACTGGAGAAGGAAATGGCACTGCCCACTCCAGTGTTCTTGCCTGGAGAACCCCAGGGACGGCGGAGCCTGGTGGGCTGCCGTCTATGGAGTCGCACAGAGTCAGACACGACTGAAGCGACTTAGCGGCAGCTCCCTTTGTAATAAATGCAATGTAATTTCTTAATTCACTAAAGATAGGAAAATCTTATAAAAGTATTTAATTTAACATAGACATACCTCATTTTATTGTACTTTGGCTTGTGCTTTTTACAAATTGAAGGTTTGTGGCAACTCTGTTGTCCAATGGTGGTTAGCGTTTTTAGTAGTATTTTTAAAGTAATGTTTGTACCTTTTTTAGACATACTGTTATTGCACCTTAATAGATTACAGTATAGTGTAAACACAACTTTTATATGCAATGAGAAACTAGAAAAATTTATGTGACTTTCCTGCAATAATCTCTATATTGCAGTGGTCTGAAACAACCCATAGTATCTCTGAGGTGTTCCTGTGGAAGTATAGCAGGGCAGGTGACCTTGAGTTATGGGTCCTGTGCAGATAAAACATATCAAATATGTGCTTTGATATTGAAGCTGTTGATATTATTTATTTGGTGACTCCCAGCTTGATTCATGGTCCCTGGCACAAAGCTATGACTCTCTATTATTTGACAGACACTTTTTAATCTGACATTAAATATTTTGGTCACCAGTGTAGAGGATAGCATAGAAGTGTGAAAAGGTAACATTTGCTACAAGACTACTTGTCTCTTTACTTGCCTGTCAGATCTGGACTCAGGGTCTCCTTTCTTCTTGTGTGGGTCATGCCAGTCCAAAAACATAATACCAGTTTAGGAACTACAGCTTACGTTTCAGTTAGTGTGCCTCCACCAGTTCTGCTGCCGATGACTGGAGAGCAGCTGCAGACATGAGCTCCATCTCGGCTGGTCAGCCCTGCTCAGCTTCAGCAGTTTTCACGTAACCTAGTTTGTTCTCTGACAAGCAGGACCTCTTGCTAGGTTTTACATAGGTCTTGAGTTAAGGTTGGTACCTTTTAAGAAGCATCATTAATGAAAATACAAATTTTGTGGTTTCTTGAAAAGATGAACATATTGGGGATAAATGGATTTAGTTTTAATTTACAGAGGGATGAGATAGGTACTTTTTCCCCGTCTTCATCTCCTTTTCCTGATTCAAAAGAACCAATCTAAAAGACACTGAGGTTTATATACCCCTTGAAACTTGACTGGAAGCTTACATCTTTTGTGTAAGAGGTAGGATTATAGGATTGGATTTATGTCTTATTCTTTAGAAATTACACAATTAAACAGCCATGGCAAGATGTGCTCCACTGCTTTGTTCCTGAAAAAACATTGAGAGGTCTGCAAACAGCCCATTTCATAAATACAGCATAGAGAAGAATTTTTTAAAAAGTTTACATCTTTGTGTTTTCTTATTATACTTATAGTTATAAATTAATCAGTCATGTTTTAAAACTTTCTGTCCCTTGGTTCTGTTGGTTTTTTAAATGTGAATTATATTTTATTATATTTGTTCTAATTATGTGCAGAGGTACACATTTCTCCCAAAGGTCCATTACCTGCATCAGATATAATTTTTATTTACTAAATAAATATTAAGTAATAGGTGATGCATTGGTGATTATTAATTAAAAACCAATAATACTGTGGTTCTATGTGCAAAACAGACTGTTATCTACTTAGACGTTGTTCTTGCTTTGGTGATGAATTTCTATTTTACTCAATAGAATATTTTGGGTCATGCTGTCCTGTTATACTCTTTTCAGCTTGTGTGTGTGTATGTGAGAGTTCGTTTTCCTCTTTTTAAATTTTATTTCATTAAGCAATGTTTTAATCTAATTAAAAAATAACATTTAAAATTATTGGAAATCTTTAACCGTTAAAATCTTACCTCTCAGTGATGAACTGAATTTATTATCAGAATTAAACTAAATCTAGAATTCGCATAAAATTAATTTTAGATTGTTTCTGTGTAAAACACCACATGAAAACACATATTTGATAATGTGAGGTTTATCTGCTCGCTGTGTAGAAACAGGGGGTTAGTGTAAAAGTCAAGCCTCTTGACTATGGTGAGGGAGGCCCTCTCCAGGCACAGTTCTCTCAGCTTTCTTGCTACAGTGTTAACTCTCAGTCAGTTACAGTGTTTCTTGTCCCATCTTGCTTACAGAAACGTTGGGAGGATTACAGTCCTAATGCACTTAGGGTCCTGAAGACGAAATTCACATGTGGGTCATTGCAAATGTCACACCATTTAGTGGCTTATCAATTCCCATTTTGTGCATTATAGTGAATAGATCATCTTAACACCAGCTAACAGTTACTAAGCATAGGAACTTGTTTGATCCTTGCAAAAAGCCCCATAAGCTGAGATTTGTGCTAGTCTAGCTCCAGAGTCTTAACCAAATTCTGTAAGTGGTGACAGAGCCATAGATCAGCAGGCTGCCTCTTGGTGGTCGAATGTTTTATACTCATTTCTGAAGACAACCTGTATAAACTTCACACCTTGGTGAAGTACCGAGTTAAACTACATTTACATTCATCACTCGACAGGTTTTTTTTTTTTTTTTTTTTTGGCCTTTTCATACTGTTCATGGGGTTCTGAAGGCAAGAGTATTAAAGTAGTCTGCCATTCCCTTTTCTAGTGGACCACGTTTTGTCAGTCCCCGAGTAGCTGGGACATACCCTTCAGCCACTCCACGCAGCAGGATGACACACCTGGGGCCTTGGTTGTCCCACTGCTGGTTCTCGTCGAGCGTGTAAACCTTCACTGGCTGTCAGATGTCAGGGAGATGGTGAAGGACAGGGGAACCCTGGTGTGCTGTAGTTCATGGGGTTGCAAAGAGTCGGACACAACTTAGCAGCTGAACAACAATAACAGCAGCTCCCAATTTAAAAAAAAAAGTGTGAACCAGTTTGGGATCAATAAGACATACATTTGTGATCATGCACAGATTTAAATGACACTGAATTTGTTAGTAAAATGTTTTTCTGTCATCTTTATAGGTTTCATGGAACATGAATTCCTATAGATTTTCTTTGTGTTCATTTTGTAGTGTTTGTGTTAGTGAAAAAGTTTACTCTTAAACTAGCAATGATTCTTGAGTTTGCATGCTACTGTCGTTTCATTAATGGTTACTACAGTGATAGATTACCAGTTGATATCATCTGCCAGATACTATGTATAGCAACGAATAAACAGTTTGACTATGTACCAAACCCCTTTAGCTCTGTATATTGCCTGATATTGAGCAAAGCTATAGGAGAGAGACCAAGATTATTTTGTTTTTATTTTGAAAGGCCTACAGCATGCAGCCTTTCTTCAGGACAGCAACCCCAGCCAAGGTGAACCGATTTTGCACTATATTATTTTACTTTAATTCTGCTTTTTTAAAAATTCAATTTCTCTTTCTTTAGGCCAGCTTAGTTAATTCTTGCTAGAATTGTGTTCATTTAAACCATATGCTTTACATTGCTTCTAGTTTTGGATTTTGTGCTCATAGGTTTGCGTTTTTTTAAACTTTCTTGTATTGAAGTAGCATTTCACATATTATGTTGATCAGCCTGAATGTTGAATAGTTGCTGACTTCTGGTGAAATTCAGTGAAAATGCAAGCTTAGTTTTTTGGCATACACTATTGAATATTAGTCAAAATCACTACATAAATAAATTCTGTTTACTGCAAGACAAACCATATGCAACTCTTAACTATAATGAACATATCATTTATACCTCAGAAAAATGTTTCCTGGATTCAGAGTGTAGACACTTTTGACCTTGACTTTGCATGTTCTGTGTATTTAAACAGCTATTGCAGTGATTGAAAGAGTAAACAACGCAGTCATTCCCAGCTCATGCTCTCTTTTATATCAGAAACAAAGTTAGTTGATGCCATTATACAGACGTTTACCCAAATGTTTCTCTACTTCATTTGAACTATAATTTCATTTTTATAATTTTTATGAAAAACTAGGTCTAGAGTTAAACACCCCATTGAAGAAAGATCCGTTTTCATCCTTGTTTCATGGGTGGATGAGAGAAGGTAGGGTTAGGTGAAGGTAGGAGGTGACAGGAGGAGGCCAGAGTGGTCCACCAGCATTGTGTTCTCTGACTTCCTCTTCTTAGTTAACCTAGTAATTGCCATGTTGAGAATCACAGGGAGATGAATTGATGTGTAAAAAAAAATCTCAAATGATGAAGAATGGCAGTTTCTTTTGTTAATGAGTGTATATATAAGCCACCAAAATCCTTTTACGATGTCTCTGAACAGTTACAAGGAAAATATTCTGAAATATGTGGTTTTAAATTTGGAGAGAGGAAATTTTAAAAAGCCATCTTATCTCCATTGGAACCTAAATTATCAATGATTTTTAGTGCAAACATTGAAATAGCTAAAACACAGCTTCCTTATGAGCTGCGTGAAAGAGATACACCAAAGATTGTTACTTTAGTACAGCTGAGCACCACAGTATACTGTGGCACCGCTATGTCAGACTTTGTCGGGGAGCTTTTTCTGCCATGCACAGATGAGGCTTTTATGTCACATCAGTACATTATGGTCTTTTAAACAGTCTGACTGAAATTATTCCTCCCTTACTGAGTGAGCAGAGTCTACACATCTGCAGCAAACAACTAAAAATGGTTGTGCTTTTTTCTTTGTTACTTTGGTTGCTACAGATTGCCAATTTCTTACTAAAAAGCAAGCAAGAGAGTTTACATTTCTGCAGAACTTACTAGTGTACTTTAGCTGTGTCTCTGAATGTGGATTGGAAGGTGTGAAGTTTCAGAACATGAGCTGCTCATTTTCCATTTTGAAGGAGAGGGACGTAGCCTTCTCATATGTTTGAGCAGCATGTATTTGAACCCTCGGTGCCAGAGTCAGTGCCGACTGAACAAGTGCTCTATCATAGTCATTTATTGCAGGAGTTATTGACCTAAGAGGAAATAAGAATGCTGTTCACTCTCAGAAGCAGAGTGTAGACAGTGATGTATAAAAAGAAAAACGGTAGCAGAGCCCAAGTTTAGAATTTCAAGATCCTCATTGGAAATGGCCTTAATAACACTAACTGTAGGTTTAACCCTTATTCATTCAACTACCACATCTGCAAGAGAAGGTTGAGAATTAATCCATCACTCTTAATGGGGGTGTTTTTGATATATGCTAAGAGTGATATTTATGAAGAATGAATTCCAAATTAAGGGAAGTTACATTGGTCTCCTGTTTGTGTTTAAATGGTACTAGCTGTACAAAAAAAAAAAAAAAAAGTGTAACAAAGAAAATGTTGAACACCTGTTATGGTCTTTTATTTCCAGGAATAGTCCCAATAAGAAAATAAGCCAGCTTCTCTCTTTTTTTTTTTTTTGGTGGTAATGTCCTTTGGAGAATGTGATTAAACCTTTAGTTTTCACATTTTCAATTTATTTTTCCAAATTCAACAGACCCTGAAAATTTGACAACCTATCAGAACATGGACATTCTGATTAATGATTATTTTCAATAAAGCATCCAATACCATGGATGAGAAGATAAGAATAGTGAGCATCACCATTTATTACTATTCTCTCCGTTTCCAAAGTATGCTAAGTACTTAGTATATTTCTTTAAAGAAAATCAGGACAAAACAGAGGTTTGTTTATTTGAAATACTAAGTTATAGATGTTGCTTTGGGGTATTCCATTTACTGGAAGAAATTATCCCATAGATTCTATAAAAACTGAAAGATAATGTTAGAAGTTGTATTGGCTTTGGGCTTACTTCATTTTGGACTGGTTTTGTTATCAGATCACCTTAAGATATTTCTGAATATAAATATGTTTAGGAGAGAATTGAAAATTGAAAGAAGCAAATTTCTAGGTATTTTTTTCCCTCTGCTTTAACAGTAAATGTTTAAAATTGTTTATAATGCCTAACTTCTGATGGACTTTAGTTTCAATTTTGTTCTTAGTCATTGCGGATATTGACAAAATGTCATACGAAATTATTTTGTATTTTTTGTAGGACTGGGAAACAGAAAATCATGACTGGTATTGTTTTGAATGCCATTTGCCTGGAGAGGTGTTGATATGTGACCTGTGTTTTCGTGTGTATCATTCCAAGTGTTTGTCTGATGAGTACAGGCTTAGAGACAGCAGTAGTCACTGGCAGTGCCCAGTTTGCAGGGTGAGTACCTATGAGCTTTAATGTGCTGGTCAGAGGGTTGGAATTCATTGATAATAGCTGCACAAAGATATCCCAGGTGGTCTTGCCAGGTTAATGGATAAAGTACTGGAGGGTGGGGGTTATCTACTGAAATGATGGTTAATGAACATAGAACACACATAAATGAATATCACATTCAGGGTATGGATTTTAGAAAGTTTCACTCATATAAAAATATACTCTCTTCTTTTTACAATTCCCTCTGAATTGTGTGACTCCTTTAATGGACAGGCTTTGGGAATCAAGAACCACTGTCCCATACCAAGGTCTGTTCAATCAGTCCTCTTGGCTGCTCAGAAAACACAGGTAGCAAAGGCACACTGTCAGAAAAGTTCTGTATCTACTTTCCATTTTATATCCATGTAATGTTGCCTTTATTTTTTTGTCATGTCATGGGTTTATTTCTTTTCTTTGGAGGGTGGAGGGATGGGACAGTTGTATATCAAGAATTCTCCAAAATGAAATAGTCTGGTAGGTAAAATAGGTACTTCCCACGATTATTTTCATTCATATTATTTCCCTGTTGAAAAGTGTACATGATTGTGCTTGTTGGCTGCCGATGTGGTGTGTGTGTGTGTGTGAGTAATTGCGATGCCTAGATACCACGTGATGTATGGCCTTGATGGTGATCAGTCAGGAATTATTTGATTGGAACTTCTATTGTTTTGTACTTAACTATTGTTAATATACTTGGAATCATGCAAATTGCCGAGATTACTCATGGGTTTTGTTTGTGAACATGTTTTATAGTACTTGTATAACTTAAATATTCATTTCTTCTTCAAAAAAGTTATGTCTTTATCTCCTCTTTGATACCAGCAAAAAATCATCTGGTTCATTTGCCAGCATCATGAGCAAAATACAGTGTCCCTTCTAGTCTTCTTTTTAGTGACTGTGGCTTTGTGTTACCTGAGTGTGTTTCTTAGCAGCCCTACTGTACTTGTTCAGTGGGCAGACAGAAGACTGCTGGTGTAGCATTTTAAATACATGTGCTATGGTGACATGTAATCAAATGCCTAAATGCTAGATAATTAGTGATAAACCTCTAGGTCTGAACAGATCAGTCTCAAGCCTCACGGTGTGGACCTTCTCTAGAGGCCTGCAAGAATTTGAAGGCTGCAATAAATCAGTATGGAGCTGCACCAGTGTCCCACAATTTACTCTCATGGATTTGTGTTTTACAAGTAAATAGTCTTCACTAACACTTTACACTAGGGGAAGTAAAGAATTAATTACATCTGAAGAACAAAAGTATTAAGGTGGTAAAAATATAAAAGAGGTGAGGTCACTGATCAAAAAATAGAGGCTCAGGGACTTAGGAAGTACAGTTCTGGACACTCCTGAGTCTTTACAGCTGTAGCTTTGTAATATCTGATATTTAGCTCCTATCTCATAGTAAAGAATTTAAATAAAAACACTGGGATTTTTGAGGATGGGTTAAACTTTATGGTAGGTGTTTTATATTCCTTGCATTAAGAGTTGAAGTTTAACACTTAAACTTTTGAAGAGAATGTAATGCTTTTTCTGACAGAATTCACTATCAAGTTGTCAGATTCCACTTTCTACATATATTTGCTCTACTGTTTACTGATAAGGTGAAAAACTTTAAGCTTCAGTGGGTTGCTGGCTCACAGAAACATGGTAGCCGAAGGGGAGTTTGGCGAATCCCATCCTGCCTTTGTGTTCTTCCCTTTGGTTTTCTTTTCGTCTCTGTCAGCCTAGATATTCTCACACTGTGATGTAATTATGCTTACTGAAATGATGCTATGAGTCAGTAAAACACTGGAACTCAGATTCCTTTCACAGACCAAGCAGTTCTTTGCTTAGACTCAAAAAGCCTCTGTTATTGTTGGGGTTGGTGAGTTTAGCTTGAGCTTTAAAAATTCCAAAGAAATAGTTATTTCTATGTTAAATCTGTTCTATTCTTTAAATTGTTATGTTCATGAAAAAGAAAAGTACTAACAGTTTCTTTCCCGAGAAAAGGGATAATAATAAACTTGAGATTCTAATGCAATTTTAAATATCTTTTTGATTGGTATTGGCCTGATATATTTGTTTAAACAGTATGTCAAGATTTTAAGTAAAGCTGTTTTTTAATAATCTAACTTGAGAGTGATGGACCAGATTTAAATTTTCTTGAACTAAGGCTATAGACTGAAAAATTATGGTTCCATGTCAGCCTCTATTTTCATTTTTAATTAAAGTCTAGAAAGAATATATAGTAATTAGATTTACTAATGGGAGAAGGCACTGGCGACCCACTCCAGTACTCTTGCCTGGAAAATCCCATGGACGGAGGAGCCTGGTGGGCTGCAGTCCATGGGGTCTCGAAGAGTCTGACACGACTGAGCAACTTCATTTTCACTTTTCCCTTTCATGCATTGGAGAAGGAAATGGCAACCCACTCCAGTGTTTTTGCCTGGAGAATCCCAGGGACGGGAGAGCCTGGTGGGCTGCCGTCTATGGGGCTGCACAGAGTCGGACACGTCTGACGTGACTTAGCAGCAGCAGCAGCAGCAGATTTACTAATGAGGAATTTTTAAGATAAAATACCAAGGCCAAATTTCAGTACAGGTAAAAGTAGTGGATGGAAGCCAATCACTATGTCTAAATTTGAAGATAAAAATATTTTTAATACTTTATACTGATCAGAAGACTTTTGTTTTATGTCACCTCTGCCCCTTACAGCATTGAATATATTATTTCTCAAGCAGCTGTCAGCTGTGTTAGCAGATTCACTTCAGCTTGTTGAACAACTTTATCTCATGTGTCTGACAAATTCCAAAATATTTTCAGAAGGCAATGATGGGAATTTTTCTCAGTTTAAAATAGTTTTTTCAATTTTCATAATAATCTCAAGAATCTCAGAACCCTGAGGATATTTCTTTGAAATATCTGCCTTTCTGAACAACAGTTAAACTATTACTTTACAAATACAATAGATAGTTGTTGTAATGTAGCTTTGAATATCAGGTTAGCATTTTGCTTTGAAAAAATTCAAGTTATATCCAGTTTCATACTCATGATACCAAGAATTCCTATTAATTGGAAAAAAAGAGTTTTAAATTCCTTTTTAAAAAGTTTTTTAAAATTCAAAATTATAGGAGGATAAAGAAGAAAAATAATCCCAGCAGTGCTACACATCACAGGTGAGTGTGCTCACAGACCTGTGTGTGTGCACACTCCATCTTTGTGAATGTGCTCACAGACCTCTGTGAGTGTACACTCCATCTGTGTAACTGGGTGGACCCATGGATTAGGTACACTGCTGATGGCAGCTGGCTTGCTTCTACTCAGCAGTGACCCAGACACCTTTTTTCTGCGATGTGAAAGGTTTCCGCTGATGCACATACATTGTGTCCATGTGCTGTCTGGGGTGCTGTCTCCTGTGCTGTCTGACCAGCAACACTGACTCAAACTCACCTGTCTGGAGCAGAGGGATGGTGGGGACTCCAGCACTTCCGTTCCAAGGTCATGACCCATTCCATCTGGAAGAGCACTCTTCTCATCATTATTTCTGTATGAAAGTGAAGTTTATATTTTGTTAGATGTTATTTGAATTTTAAATAATATTGAATTTTATTATTTTCAGGAAAAAGAGAAACCATTAACTTTTAAATGAAAATTGTTTTAAAAATTTTATTTGCTTAAAGGTTGTATCTTTAAAACAAAATGTTGTCAATTTTACTTTTCTAAAAAAGAATTAAGTTATACATATCTATGCAGGTCTGTTTGATTGCCTTTACAAGTTAAATTCACTGAAACAGAATTCTTAAAGATAGGCACATTTCAGTCTGGGATAAAAATTACCAAGTTGTTTGTCAGAAGGTCAACCCCATTTATACCAACACTGAAAATATTTTCCAGCTTTTGCTACCAGTGACAGTTTCCAGAGGGATATCTCACTTTAATGTCCCTTCATTCTCATTTGCACAGCTTCAAAGTTACAGCCATTTGCTGCTCAACGCTGTAGTTGCAGAAGGCAGGCCTGTGTGTGTAGTACACAGGCCTGTGTCTGCAGTACATGTCTGCAGGTGAATGTGCCTGTGTGTGTGAATGTCTGAGTTGCGTGTGTGCACGTGTGTACGCATGTGTATGTTTTGTGTTGTGTGCACAATGCACTGCACACTTGCTGGTCTCCAGCCCTACTGGTAAACCTCATACTTTTTGAATGCTATCCACTTGGGTTTTTTAATACATGGATGAGGTGACATCTTATAGGCAACCCTAAAACCACTCCCTAGGTTGGGACCATGTTGCCTTTTAGGTCATAGTTACTGGTAGATCTTTCTGTGGGCATGGAATGTTCTCCCTGTGCTATCCAGTGGGAGCCACTGGCATGTCTAGTGAGTGCTTGAATGTGGTGGGGAGACCCAGGCACTGGTTTTCAGTTTGGCAGTGTGACTTACAGCTTTTTACTAGGCAATGCACTGTTACAAATGCAAATCTAAATGCCTGTAGTAACTAGTGCAGGAGAAACACGAGTGGCCTGGCCTTTGTTCTCCCTGTGATGCCACAGTTCCGCCTTGAAAGAGTTCTAGAGGAAGGATGCAGAGCAGACTCTGCCTTGCTGCCCTCTGCTCCATGGCAGGCCATGGGCAAGCCCTGTGTCGTGCTGTGCAAGTTACAGTGTGTGTTCCGTGATGTGCAGAGCACAGACTGATGGCTGGGATACTTGATAGTGCTGTGTGTTCCTAAAAATCAGAATACGAAATGCAGGGGGAAAGAATAGCAAAACAGTTGGCACTTTCCAGGCTAATGATCCTGATACAATAGTATCTTGAAAATAGGCCCCTGTTTCCTACATCCTCTTTTAATATGTTAGTGTTCCTTATATAAATGAATTTCTTTATAACTTTGGGGAGTTGCAGATTCATGCTTCTGCTCCTTTCAAATTCAAATAAATGAAAACTTTATGTTTGGACTAGAATCTGTCACTAGGGAGCAGAGTGTAGAGCTCTGAACTGTGAGCAGGTGGGAAGCCCCAGAGGGGGTGGCCGTGGTGAGGGCCTCACCTCCTCATTAGAGGGGGTGGGCTGCGGTGAGCACCTCACCTCCTCTTCCATGTTTGGTCCTCTATGCTGCGCCACTGAAATCTATCCAAAGTTGTTGTGTTTTTTTTTTTAAATTGGGATATCTTTATTACTGAGCTATAGTCAATTGTAGCATTTAGGTGTGCAACATAGTGATTCATAATTTCAGGAGGTTATATTTCATTTAGTTATTATAAATATTGGCTATATTTCCTGTGTTGTACTGTATACCCTTGTAGCTTGTTTACTTTATGCATTGTAGTTTGTACTTCTTAATCCCTTACCCATATCTTAGGCCTTTTAAATTGTCTCATTATAGCATAAAAAATATTGTATTACTGTTTATACCTTTAATATCTTTGGTTCACTTTTCATCCCTTTTATGACACACTTACCGTGATCTATCTATGAAAAGAGCAACCTAAGTCACAAAAGAAAAAGTGCCATTCAGGGAATTGGATAAGGGATATATTATTCCAGTATATCTTTACAAACTTTTATAAAATATTCATCTGCCTACAAATGTTTCTTATAGTATTTTCCCCTGTTTAAGGTCACAAATTTTAAGATTTGTGTTAATATACAAAGAGTGTGGAGAATTAACTTAGCCTGCTAACAGAATACAGAAACACTAGAAAATGCAGAGAAGAAAACGAATGCATATGGGAAAATTTTACTTATTTAAGAATACTTTGGTTCTACATCTAATCTGGAGAAGCTCTCCCAGGTTTGCAGCTCCTGGTTTTCTGATCCCTGACTCCTCGGCATCTAAGAGAATGCAAAGAGGGGAGGGTCTAGTAGAAATGATCCCTGCAGTCTGCCTACTCCTGCAGCTTCTCTTTAAAACTGAGAACAAATAGGTCTGTTTACAGGAAACTTAATATACAGAAAGAAGTCTACAGAGAGCATTTAAAGTTTTAACTGAAAGTTGATGGTAAGCCTCAGGTACTGTATATTTTTTTCACATGAGGTACAGTATACTCATTAAACAGCTACTGAAAATGAAAGAATTTTAATTGGTTTGCTAAAACTAAACCAAGAGTAAGTCTCTGTTAGGACATCACCATGGGTACATACTGACTGGTCAATGTTAACTCAGCTCTGGGTAAGTTATATTTGAGTCATTTGTACTGAGATTCATGATGAAAGCTGTTTCTTGAAACTGGAGATAAAACTTTACTTCTGAATTAATTTTTTATTATTTTGGGTATGTAAGCAGTATAGTTTTTAAATCTCAAAATTAAGGAAAATTCTCATTTAATGTATTCAGAATGAAACAGGACAGAGTGCTAAAAGAAAATATTTTGAAACATATATGCTTTATGTATCTACTGCAAAACTATAACTGTTCTTGCTTTCTGCTTAGTCTTCCTTTCTTAATGTGGGAAATTTATTAATATTTTCAACCTGAAAGTAAGTAACTTTACCTTTAATAAGATACATATTATCGATTCTGGAGTGGAGATTTCATGTTTAGATAAAATAGGAGAAACACTTTAAAAAAGAATTATGTTGTAGACAGTCGTATTAAAAGTTACAAATGAACATTAATCAGTTTTTACATTTTTTAAGACAATTGGATTGTATTTCTATACTCACAAAGGTAGAAAATTAATTTTTAAAAAGGTCTGTGTATGAACCAATTACTTTATAAGGCAGTTTTGCTATTCAATCTAGGCTTACTAGAGGAAAAAGTAAAGGAATTTTAAAATTGGATCTAGGATATAAAATTGTATTGTTATATAACCTCTTTATGAAACTACCTGGACCAAGCAAGAAAGGAAAAATCCATGTATCCCCATATTGCCTTGTCACACTAAATTAACAAGTTACATAGTCAGAAAGGGTTGGATGTGAGTGTGAAATGTTTGGGGTGCATTTTGTCTTGGTGATACATCATTTTAGTGGCTTTTTAGAACCTTAGGTGAATTTTATCTTTTATTTTTAGCTATAAGGGACTAAAGAGGTAATTACGTGGGCTGGTCCCTACATCAAGATGGTTACAACTTAATCTAGATAAATAGAAGGCTTGTTTAGTGTTTGTAGCATTGATGTACTGAAAATATGTACAAAGTGCACACAATTTCCTTTTATTGTCTCTGTAGGTGTTGAAGCAGGAGGGGAAGGAGTAGGGGGTGGGCAGGTAGTAGTATTGTTAGCTGGTTGTCAGTTTCATTGAGCAGAGACTGTGTGATTCACATTCTGTGATTCCGAAACAAAGTCATGTGAGTTGTTCTCAGAAGAGGCAGGAGAGGCTTAACTACATGAGGAATCCATCCTCCCTGTGCCTTTGAATCTTGTTCTTTATTTACAGACCAGTGTTGACAGAAGAGGGAAGAAACAAGTAGACAAAGCCTGTGTTCTGTAAACTTTTCCTGAATGTCCCTTTTGTCTTCCTAAATCCCTGTAATGTCGTGCAGAAGAGCTGATAATCACCCCCAAAAGTACACTTAATCCTGAACGATTAAACTCCTGACACGGTAGCAGTCGTCTTGGTAGATCTAGTGTTCTAGCAATTTTTGTGTGGATGTAGTGTATATAGGAATACCACATGTTCACAGTATAGTCAGTTGTATGGCTTGTAGAATTAATTTGAGACTGTACTTTAATAGCTGATAAATCACCCTAGACTGGGTGATGCAAAGCTGATTATATTATGTGAATCTAGCCAAAACCTCCCAACCTCAGTCAGAGAGCAAAGAGCCAACTTTGTAAAAATTAATAAATATAGACACAACTGAAGTAGCATTCAGTGCTGCTTTGTAAGTCTGTGTGAACAAGTCTGGAAACCTGTGCATTAATGATTCTAACAGCTTCTCACAAAGCAGAGTACCTGAGAGCACAGTCACGTTTGCCAGCACACTCCGAGAGTCCACCTCAAGACCGCCTTTGTGGTTTGAATGATCCTCCACATTCAGCTTTTACCTGAGAACAAGAAGGCAGATTGGTGACAGCCGAGGGGAGGTTTTTATACTTAAAGTTCCTGTAACTTAAGTTTAAAAAGAAAAACCCAAAAAACTTGCCAGAAACTCAAGTGCAAATGATTGGTGCTGGCCCGGCCGTGGGAGACGTAGGATGGGGCTGTAGGGGGTCATGCACTCTGAATGCGCAGGTGTTTAGCCAAGTTCTTGTCCTGGTGCCAATGGTGGGTGTGGGTTCCACTCTTCTGTCCTTACAGTGGAGAGTTAGTTTCTGTGTGTTTGTGCTAGAGGTGAGCAAAACTGAACATAGGTGTGTTTTTAGAAAACGGTCCTAGAAGGTGGTTGTCACTGATGGGCTGCTGGGCACAGTGGTACAGAGGAGAAATGGCAGGGCTTGGGGCCATTCCCACCAGACCAGCTCTACTGTTAGTCTTAAATAGTGGATTTCTTATAAGTTCTTTGATTCTTTTATATTCCAGCATTACAGGTGGTTACAGAGAATACTGTAGAGACAATTTATGTGCGGTTAAAAGCCATTGTGATTCATTTTTACAGATGATTATAGAGGAGAGCTTGGAACATCTTAATTCCTCAAACACTGGAGGTAATTTACATGCAGAGTAGTATTTCTCCAGTGAGCTCCAGAGACTGGTAGCAGAGTCCCTGGACAGGCTTGTTAGGACATGTCCTGGGTGGAGGCGCAGGAGTCAGCCTGCCCACAGGTACCTCACGTCAGGTGAGCCTCTGGTTGTTAGGGGCCCTCAGCTGTATTCAGGTGACAGTGAAATGGGGAGCACAGCACAAGTTAACATAGTGGTTTATAGTGGTCAGGATGTGAGTAAAAATTTGGAAGGATATCTTGTATTGTTGAATTCAATTATGTGAAATGTTTTTCTTGTAGGCAGTGAGGTTGGTCAGTAATGATGGCCATTAGTTCAATTCAGCTAGTATTTATTGATTATTAACTATGTGATGGATACTGTACAAGACCCCGGATGGGCCAAAGAATGCTGGACTAGATCATCATGGGCGTGCTGTCACAAAGCTTAGAGCCCAGAGGTTGGCAGACCACGACCCACGGGCACATCAGGCTTTGTACTGCTCATGCCAGTGGGCTTTATACTTTTAAATGGTGGGGGAAAAAATCAAAAGAGAAATAATATTTTGTGACTTGTGAAAATTATAAGAAATGAAAATTTCGGTATCCACACGCTTTCTTGGAACACAGTCCTGCTCATGGAAGGCATACATTATTTATAGCTGTTTTCTCACCACAATGGCAGGGCTGAGTGGTCAAGACAGCCACCAACTGAATGTCTGCAAAGCCTAAAATAGTCACCGTGAGGTCCTGACAGAAATTTTCCTGCCCCTGGTCCAGCCTGCTGTGGGAAGAACATTCTGGGTCTTGGGAAGCCCTTTAGTAACAGAATTGGAAGCTTGGGTTTGATGAGGTGCACAGCACAAATGTGTATCTAAGAAAAAGATGCCTGGATTTCTGATTTTACACTTCTCTCTCTCTCGGATACTTGGTATTCAGAAGTGGTATTCATAGACGTTAGTTCTCTGCTCAAGTAGGTTTCTGCTCCTGAAGTACTGTATTTCTAGGGCACACTGGAAACTCCAGACCATTCAGTCCTAAATGTTCCTTCAAATAATGGTGCTTGGGCATTGTTATCAGCAGTCAGCTGTGGATGAACCTTGACAGGACCAAAACTTGTTCCTGCCCTCTTCCAGCCAAAATCACTGTAAGGCACTGAGTTTGGGTGAATTATTCCACTTGTGCTTTTGTCTGTGATATACCTGGCACATCTGATTTGCTATAATCCAGCAGTTACTGTAACTGGCTTAAGAATTCTTAAGAAGATACTCAGGATTTTGTGTTATTTTTCCCTTCTAGGGAAGCAGCCCCTCAGGCAAATGGTGTGCACCTATGCCCATCTTAGGTTAGTGGGTGTGTTGTCCGCTTTGTGACAGCTTCAGCCATGGGTTGCTGTCTTCTAATGATGGCTGCAGAAGCTTTGGGTGTGTAATAAAAAGTTCCACTCTGTTATCTGTAGATATTGACCGAAGTTGGGTGGTAAGAGCAGTTATCAAAACATCTTGGACTTCACTCTGATGGATCCTGAGCTGCCCCTTTATGAAGAGTCCTGAGGTCTGCTGGTGGAGGATAGGTGTGGTTCTTCAAAGCCTCAGAAAAAAATTGGATCTGAGATAATCCGCAGGTTTCATGCAGCATTATTTTTTGTTTTTCTCCCCTTTTGTCAAGAGCTGTCTGCTTAGTTGTGTTACAGACAGGATTGTGTTTACCCTAGAAGCTACTCCTTTAATTTCTGTTATGGTGGCTTTTTCTCAAGGCGTATCAGTGTTCTGGTTTGGCCAATAGGCACTGACTCTGGTGTGAATGTCATGGAAGGCAGCTCGCAACACGTTACCTAAGAATTCCTCAGAAGTCTTAGGGTGCAGCCCTAGATAGAACTGTGTGCACTGTTGATGTCTTTTGTGAAATACTAAATCTTTAAATTATAACCAGAAAGTGTTACAAAGTAAGCCAAAGAATTTAGCAAATGTGAAAACATGAGAAATGTTCCATCCCTACAGATTGTTGTAAGAGGCTGTGCACATGTCTGCTCTTTTCCTTGCCTGCCTTCTCGGCACAAGCTCCTCAGCCGCATGTGTGGGAAGTGGGCCCCCAGCTCCTGAATACACCAGGAGCAGCATGAGGTCCTGGCAGCTCTTCACCTACCAACCAGTCAGCCAGAGTGTTCTTGCCCTGCATCTTCAGTAGAATCCCATATTTGTCACCAGAAAAGATGTATTGGGCAGCAAGTAAAACATTAAGCAAGTTAACATAGAGGCTTTCAGCAAAATGATCCTCCTTTGATATGAAACTTCTTTTGTTGACTCCTATATAGCAAGAGTCAGTGAAGCTTCCAGTATGTAAAGTGAGAAGAACCAAGAAATAGTTAAAATGTCAGAAAGATGCCTTTCTGCTGCTGTGAGCCAGTGGACAGAGAGGCTCTAGGTGCAGCTTGGCGGCCCTGCCTCTCGGCGCCGCTGGGGCAGCAGCAGGGGTTGGGGGCCGCCGCCCATGCCTGTGCAGAGCGGCCTGTCGCGTGGAGCTCACAGTGGCGTTCAGTCAGGACTGCCCATGAGAAGCACCCGTGCTCCGGGGACTGCCGGTGCCCAGGCTCCCTGTAAACCAGTGACAGCAGCTTGGGGTGACACTTTCCCTTGGGAGTAGAATTTACAGCACAGTGATTTGCACAAGTCTTGCACGTGTCACTTGAGAAATAGACACACACACACATAGCTGTGGACCCAAGTCCCACCGACGTAACACTGAGTGCCGCCCACACCAGACGGACACCACTCTCGTCAGTTTCCATCAGATCTAAGTCAGGCTTGGCCCAGAACTGTGTATAAATGGATGCAGGCCATTTTTCAAGGCTTTGCCAGGCGGTTCCAATGCACAGCCACAGGTGATGAGCACTTGAGCGGGATGCCTGAATCCAGGCGGCACTTCATGAAACAGGAACAGACTTTCTGAGGTGGTAGTATTTTACCAGAGTTGGAGCTGTGAAGGGTGGGCACGGGTCACATTTCATTTTTTGTTGGTTTAGTCACTCTTGCAAGCGTGTGCCACCACTTTGATTGCATACTGGAGAGGAGAGACACTAGCACCTTACCCTAAGCAAATTTAAACATGATACAAAAATTAGATTTTTGTCCTTTAAATTATCATTTAGTTTTGTAAAATTATGGCCCTCGACCTGAATTCTATACATTTGGAGTCTTCCTAAAAGAAATGTTGCTGCGCTTGGTTATCCTAATTAGCAGTTAATCTGAAAATGTTTAAACAGGTGAAACCAAAGTAAAAGCATTCTGAGAGCATGTAATATCCATCTATTTTATAGATTCTCTTTGGAAAGGAAATAGTAACTGAAAATATACCTTTATTTAAGCAAAGGAATTACACAAACAATATATAATGCACAGTTACCTAAACTTAAGCCAAGTGAAATAGGGTTTTCCCTACTGTTTGAAAAAAGTTCAGAATTTTGTTTCAAAGAAGAGCAAGCTGGTAAGGATGTACAGGCATGTGGTGGTGGTTTAGTTGCTAGGTTGTATCTGACTCTTGCAACCCCTGGACTATAGCCACCCCACCCCCACCACACCCCACCGTGCTCCTCTGTCCATGAGATTCTCCAGGAAAGAATAGTAGATTGGGTTTCCATTTCCTCTTCCAAGGGATCTTTCTGACCCAGGGATCAAACCCACATCTCCTGCATTGGCAGGTGGGTTCTTTATGGGGAAGCCCTTATACAGGCATACCTCCGAGATACTGCAAGTTTGGTTCCAGACCACAACAGTGGAGTGAGTATCACAATCAAGTGAGCTGCACACATTTGTTGGTTTCCCAATGGACATAAAAGCTGTGTTTACATTGAACTGTAGTCTGTTAATATGCAGTAGCATTATGTCAGAAGAGGTAACTGCCTTAATTTAAAAGTAGTTTATCACAAAAACTGCTAACCATCATCTAAGCCTTAAGTGACAAAGTGAGCAAATGCTGTTGGAGAAAGGGCCCTGACAGGCTTGCTCAACACAGGGTTGCCACAACCTTCAGTTTGTAAAATGCACAGTATCTGTGAAGTGCAATATAGCGAGGTATGCCTGTAGAAACACTGGTTCTAGCACTGCATAAATCTTACCCATAGAGAAACCCTGAATTGCTTTATTTTCTGAGGCTCTAAATCAAAAGGGGCTGGGTTCTGACTCACAGTGAGAGCCTTCATCAGTTGATGTTCAGAGTGCAGAGAGGAGAGAAATGCATTCCTGTGAACCTGTGGAGCACACAGCCACTCTGGAGACCCAGCAGCCGGCTGTGGGGGCTGCAGTGAGCACCCCTCCCCTGGCAGTCTCTCCGGTGATGCAGACTGCCCGCAGCGGTGGGCGTCAGCCTCAGGGGCACTCCTTGCCTGGCTGAGCTTGAGTTATTCAGTGGGAGACCATGAATGGAGACTCTTCTGACCCTGCTTGGTCTAGCACATGATAGTGAGCATTTAGTAATATTTCAGCACTGCATGCAATGCTGGTTCTGTGTTTCCCGTGATTATTGTGTTACCTATTAAAAGAACACAGATCCCACAAGTAGTATCAGTATGACAAGACTTCTGATCTGATGTAGGTTGCTGTCACACCTGAACTTACACAGATGTGTGATTTAATGATCAGGGTGATGTTTGGGATCAGCAGTGTTAGTGCTCATAAAATACTTCAGAGTGAGCAGGACAGAGCATGTAGTTGGAAGCATTGGGTTTGTCTGTCTTTGGCTTGCAAGATCTGTTCCCCAGCCAGGGGTGGAACCCGGGCCATGGCAGTGAAAGCCCGGAATCCTAACCATGAGGCCACTAGGGAACTCCTGGAAGCATTTTCTATTATTCTCCTTTCTTTCTAGGGGAATACAGGTTTCCCAAGAGGTAAGAAAAAAGGTTTCTTGGCCTTCTTAACATTTCTTCCCTGTATCCAACAGACCAGAGAGTTTAATAGAGAAAGCAGTGTATGGAGGGATGGCCGTGTCAGCAAGAGTGTTTCCACAGTAGTGTTAACAGCTGACGGTTTCAGATCTGTTGTTGTGCTCTGGCTTACTGGAGGGAGCAACTAATAGTTCTCACGTGTTTGTGTGCCTGGGGCTTACAGGGGATTTATTTATTTATCTATTTATTTCTTAATTGAAGGATAATTGCCTTACAGAATTTTGTTGTTTTCTGTCAAACCTCAACATGAATCAGCCATAAGTGTACATATGTCCCCTTCCTCCTGAATCCCCCTCCCATCTTCCGCCCCATCCCACCCTTCCAGGTTGATACAGAGCCTCTGTTTTTGGGTTTCCTGAAACATACAGCAAATTCCCATTGGCTGTGTATTTTACATATGGTAATGTAAGTTTCTGTGTTACTCTCTCCGTACATCTCCCCCTCTCCCCATGTGAGGATTTTGTTTAAAGTGAGAATTTACAAGCTACATCAAAGTCCCTTTTCCCAAAGATTATACAACCTGGGGTTCAGGAAATATCATTGCATTTTAAATTCCGCATGTACACCATTGGCACTTGGTCTTGGCCTCATGTCACAACCCAGCTTCCCTGGTGGCTCAGCTGGTAAAGAATCCTCCTGCAATGCAGGAGACCTGGATTTGAACCGTGAGTTGGGAAGATCCCTGGAGAAGGGAGTGGCTACCCACTCCAGTATTCTGGCCTGGAGAATTCCATGGACCGTATAGTCCATGGGGTCATGAAGAGTTGGACATGACTGAGCGACTTTCACTTTCATGTCACAACCACCTGAGGAGTTAACAGTAAATGAATGAACAAATGGTGGAAACCTTTGCCTGGAAATTCCAGTTCAGATGCTCAGGGTGGAAGCCCACCAGTGTATCTGGAGTGTGGCCAGGGTGAGAAATGTGTTCTGCAGTCTGTAGACTGTAAACAGTAAGGCTGTTTACTCAGACGGCCTTGGAGTAAAGCTGAGCAGGGAGAGCACCAGCCACACCCCAGAGAGTCTGGGGAGGGGGCGGCGATGGTGCCAGGCATGAACTGTGCGAAACTGCTTCTCGGCTCAGAGGACGGTTTCCACTTTTGACTCAGATGCTTTTGTGCTGTGAATGTATAAGCACTTGGTTAAGCCATAGCAAAGGTTTGTCATTTACACGAGAAAACTTTGCTCCTTCCAACGTATTTAGCGTTATTGAGATGACTTCCTATGTGTGAAGCTCTCAGGGAGTGAGTGAGAATGTCGCTGGGGAAGAGGCTCACAGTGCAGCGGCCTGAAACAGCTGCAGCCTTCATTCAGTAGCGGCCAGACTGCTCCGTCCTCTGCAGGGCGGTCTACTTATTGTCCGGTGTCTCTCGTGACTGTCTTAGCCTCAACTAAGAAGTTGTCAACATTGGTTCTTGTTTCCTAGCTATCTAGAAGTGACATTAAAGGTAAAATCCTTCTTTAATTCATGTGAAGTTAAGTTTTCTGAGAAAGAAATTAAGAAACCTAATTAGCTTTTAGGCAAGACTAATGGAAATTGAAGTTATTACTGAAAAGACCCATAACACTTCAAAGTAGATATGTAGATGTGTGTGCTTCCGTGTACGTAATTCCTGAGTTACGGACTTTTAATAACCTTTTGATAGAGAAAAATGTTATATTGAAATTCACCATTCAACATTGTTATTTTTAAATATCCCTTAAAGGGTTTCAGCCCTTTGTTTTTTTTTTTTTTAATAAAATAAGTGATTCTACATTACATCATTATTATTATTTTATTGTTATTGTTATTATTTTTTATCATCTGAAAACTGAGATTTTAAAACATCAAGAAAAGAAAAATGCATAATTCTCTGAGGTATTATGTTAAGGACAGTATATTTTCTAATTCTTACATTGTTACATTAAACGCTACTTTTGGTATGCAAATTTTCAAGATGTGTTGGAAATATTACATCGGTTAAGAAAATCTATATTTGCATACTATAATCTTTTATATATAGACATCTTTAGCAAGAATATAGACTTACAAATGATCAGATTTTTATCTTGGCCTTCTCTGTTTCCAACAGAGCGTCAAGAAGAAAAACACCAACAAGCAAGAGATGAGCACGTACCTCAGGTTCATCGTCTCCCGCATGAAGGAGAGGGTAAGTTCCGAGGGCTCTTAGAATCACCTAAAATATGTATATTCTTTCAGAGTTCCTGAGTGGCAACTAGCAAGTATATGTAGTGCAGTATGACGAGTGGAAACCACTGCTGTCTCGTGTTTTTGTGCTCTGAATAGTTCCATAAAATGCTCTTAGATTTGTTTTGTCTTTGTTTTCAACACAGGCATTAATCTTTAGCTGCATTAGGTTAGAAACATTTACATTTTAAACTTCCATTTATCAGAAAGAACATTTTCATTAATACTTAAGTCTTTAAAATGAAATTGAATTTTCCAAAATAACTGTTCTTTCTACTCAAACCTTAAGGAATGCCACATTATAGTGCATATACATCTTTTGTTAAGTTCTCAAGTACTTGTTGTTTAGAAATTGATGTTTTACCCCTCTCTCTAGCCACGTTTAAACTGATGTGTCTCATGACCTTTCAGGCTATTGACCTTAATAAAAGGGGAAGGACAACAAACACCCCATGTACCGGCGACTGGTGCACTCGGCGGTGGATGTCCCTGCCATACAGGAGGTAAAGCTCACCAAGCACAGCCCTGGCTGTGCACCTGTCCCCCTCCTGCCTCAGCAGCTGTCCTTGTGAGGGCCGTGCCCACCCGCTGCGCTCAGCAGGGGTCATCTTTTAAGAGTCTTTGTTTTAAGCAACCTGTAGATTCTTGACACTTGTTGATTACAGAAAATATATTACAGCCTGATCAGTGTAACGTTCCAGATGCAGTCACCATGCAGCTGTGTCTTCCTGGGCTCAGCAGCAGCACTTGGGAGTTTCTCCCCAGGGAAGATTAGAGCGTGGATGTTATCTCAGGTCTTGGGGAACAATGACATGCACTTGAATAAAGCAGATTTTAACTAGAAAACTTAATTTCTCTAGTGAAGTTCTTGATTTTAGCTGAGGGCTGTTAATGGGTTTGTTAATATTTAATTACAAATGCTTCCAGTTAGATTTGCAGATATACCAATTCTAAACCTATGTGTCATTTGAGTTTTAAAATCTTATGGTTGGCCATAATAGGAGTAATTTTAAATCATCTGCTCATTCCTGAATCTGCTTAATAGCTGGAAAAACTGAAGGTGTATTATTTCAGTGGAAGAAAGGCAAATGAAGGTTGTTCATAAACACGAGCAATTTTAATTTTACCTCTTACCCCTACACTGCGTAACCTCTGAGAACAGTGAAGAGCCTAGCCGTCCCTCCTGCCCTCCCCCGTGGTGCCCCCACATTCTGCATTTGACTCCCTCAGTTCAGGGAGCTCAGTAGCTGGGCTGAGGGTGTCTTATTAGCAAGTGCTGACCATGAGCAGAAGCACCCTGAAGGAAATGAAGAGGAGGAAGACCTGGTTCTTATGCTTCCAAAGGTTTACGGTGGAGACCAAAATGCGAGCTGTGAGGATGTATGAGGACTGCTGGGTATGGGTGCCCACCTGGGTGCAGGCAGGCAGCCTGGTGGTACCTTGCATCCCTGAGCCAAAAACCGTGAGACACTCAGGGTGGAGTTTGGGTATCAGTGCTCATGGAAGAGCCCTGTGACCCTCGATGCCAGACAGAAGCCTTCGACTGTCTTGGTATGCAGAGGACCAGTGAGGACTTGATTTTAAAACTATGTCAGCCACCTAGCTCTAATTCAGAATTGCCTTGTCTTCTTTGTGGTAATCTGTCACAGAGGCTAACAGCTTGCTCTTCTTTCAGTTTTATTTTCCTGACTTATATAAATGTGCTTCCCTGGTGGCTCAGATGGCAAAGAATCCGCCTGCTGTGCAAGAGGCCTGGGCTCGATCCCTGGGTTGGGAAGATCCCCTGGAGAAGGGAACAGCTACCCACTCCAGTATTCTGGCCTGGAGAATCCCATGGACTGTGTAGTCTGCGGGGTCACAAAGAGTCGGACACAACTGAGCGACTCTCACTTTTCATGTTAGTGACTGTTCTCGAAACCAGAGCCCTGAGAGAGTTGCTGAGAAAATCATTCTTATTTTCCAAAGAAGCCCTGTTAATTATAGTACAGGCCTGTGCATAGCATATTCCCTACATGGTAGATATGTAGTTAGGTCTCATCAACCCCACTACCAAAGCTTTCATTATGTACAGCACTTAGCCACAGCTTTTATCATTGTTACAGATGAGATGTTCACGCTGCAGTAACATCGTGACTGAGGATGTGGGACCTTCCGCACTTCACCATCCTGGAATACCCTGACTGTAGACGGAGTTGTGGGTTTCTTTTATGAACATTCTGTCAGTATGGACACAGGAGCAGTAGACACAGGAGCAGTCGTAATGCCATTCTGGAAAATCTTGCTATTTCCCACACTCTAACACTGTTAAATTGATGGCAAGTGTTTTCACTATTAACCATTGGCCATTTTGGTTTTTTTCCTCTGCAGAAAGTGAACGAAGGGAAATACCGGGTTACGAAGAGTTCAAAGCTGACGCTCAGTTGCTTCTCCACAACACAGTCATTTTCTATGGAGGTTCAATATTTTTTTTTGTGTAGTTTTTTTATTCATATGTTTACATTGCATGTCGAGAAATATCTTTTATAAAACATTACACTAAAACAATACCTGAACAATCTATAAGTAAGTAATAATGTTAGGGTTTAAGCTTAAAAATATTTAGTAATATAGATAACTACATATAGCTTATAGAATTGACTGGCCAAAAGCAGAACTCTAGTATTTGTTTTTTCCCTTCAATATCCCCTCATTCAAAAGTAGTGAAAGAGGCCAATCTATACTGAGAGTATTAAGTTGTGTTGAATATAAAATTAAAGCTGCCTATTTACTTTTACTGCCTGAATTGTATTTTAAATACATGTTTTTATTTTCCGTGGTATACGTCCACTTTTGTTAAACTGAAAGATAATTTCAATGGGTCTATGAATTTTGGTAGTCTTGTGTTTCCTGGTAGTCCTGTGATTGCTGGTGATAGATATCTGTCTTTATAATTACAGCAGACAGTGAGCAAGCAGACATAGCACGGATGCTCTATAAAGACACCTGCCACGAGGTACTGTCCACACCTAACACCTGAATGCTTGCTGTTTTCTACATTCACCTGTTTAAGAATTCCATTCTGATATGTACATTTTAATTTTGCCATTTCTTTAAATATAATCGTATTTCCATGTGTGACATATATGGTATATGATGCAAACAGAGAGACGGGGTTGGGGGGAGAGGCTAGAATTCTGGCAGAACTGTTCTCAGAGACTCTCATTCTGGGAATTAGACTTAGTTACTAAGTAACTTCTATTGAGAACAAGAGGAAATTGTTTTCCTTAACTGCCCTAAAGTGAATTAGTTAATATGACTGTATATAAGTGTGTTGCACTGGGCAAGCACTCAATAAATGTTACCCTCTTTGAATGAAAGATACAAATTTGAGTTCTTTACTACACTACATAGACAAAAAAGCAACCCAACATCAGTATTCATAATTAACAATATATGAAATATATATTTAGGAAAGATTTTTGGGGGTGGCCTTTCTTATTTAAAACATTCATCTATAACCATATTATCTTTGCAAAAGTGCCTCAATTTATATAAAAGTTTTGTTTCTTTATTCCATTTATGATATGACTTTTCCATTCATTAAACATGTTTACTGACTGTGTGCTATGTGCTGTGTTAGGAATAAAATAGAGGTCAGGATGCTGGCTTCCTGCTCATACAGCTGTGTTCTGAGAAAGGAGACTCAGGAAAAGGAGAGACAAATTAGTTTCCTTACAAAAGTTACAGAAAATGTGAAAGAAAACAGAACTAAAATGGAGAATGAGGCAGAGTAAGGGCTGCCTTTATTGGTAGTGGGTATTTTCTGTGGGCATATCAAGAAGACATTTCTGGGGAAATAGCCTTTCATCTGTGTGTGGAACTGGAAGGTGTCGGTGAGGCTGGGGAGCCAAGGGCAGGTGCAGTGCGCCCTGAGGAACCAGTCTTCTATTCCGAGGGTACTCTGGGCCCTCTTGGGAGGTTCAGACAAGAAAGTGGCATTGGGAATTCAACTTTGAACCTTAAATAACAAAACTGAAGACTGTAAACACAAAAGAGAATGCTGATTTACGTGCCTCTGTCTAGTTTTGTGCATGCATTTATTTTATGGAGGCTAAATAGTTACTTTTCTTTTTCAGCTGGATGAACTGCAGCTTTGTAAGAATTGCTTCTATTTGTCAAATGCTCGTCCTGACAATTGGTTCTGCTATCCTTGTGTATGTGAAATTTTGAGGTTTTCTTTTTTTTTAACCTCTTCAGTGTCTGATGTACTGCTCTAATGAAAGTTTATTCCAGTTTGCTTTAAGATTATAATCCTTCTAAATATTTCTCTTCATATCATGGTTTTAATGAGTATAGAAAACTGAAACATAGGAAAAAAACAACTTGGGATCAGTATCCATTTCTGACTTTAAAATGAGAACTTTAGGAATAAACATCAAATCCCTTAATAAATAAAAAATTTTCATTATCTCACAAGAAATCTAAGTCTTTATATATAGCTGTGTGATTTCCCCTAGAATGACAGGTTAGTGCCAAAGGTTTCTCATCTCCCCCCACAAGGGCATAAGAGCCTGCCTGAGAGCTCCCACTTTCCGAGACATTACTGTGCTCTTCAGTCACTTGACAGTCTCCTAAAAATCTGCATCTCTGACTTAGTAGGTTGGGAGGAGGGCCTGAAAAATCTCCCATTTCTTACAAGCTTCCAGGGTTGGACTATTTTTCATGAAGCAAAGTTAGGGTATTCAGTTTGCCTTTGGTACTCACATGGGTCTTGGTTTCCTTGCAGAGTTCCATGGGCTGTCAGGAGATTCTTTTCACTCCACATTGCTTATGGAAATTTTAATTTTTTGGTGTTTTTCTTGGAGGCAAAAAAATCAATCAGTCCTGGGGTGGGGGTACATTCTGTGTGTTTAGGACTTATAAAAGAAGTATTGTAAATATTATACCTAAGTAGGTCAGTATTAATGATATACTTGTATTTAATACTTTATAAGTAATATGACAAGATAAAACATTTTATTTCCAGATACCTAATCATGAGCTGGTTTGGGCTAAAATGAAAGGTTTTGGATTCTGGCCGGCCAAAGTCATGCAGAAAGAGGACAATCAGGTTGATGTCCGCTTCTTCGGTCACCATCACCAGAGGTAATCATGACCCACGAGCCACCATCACCCCTGGGCCTTTAGGAGCCCTGGAGGTGGACCCAGGCCTGCAGTTACTGGTGCTCTGGGTACTTTGCCATCAGGAATAATGTGAAGTGTATTTTAAATTAAAAAACAAACCAGCATGTAACTTGACTGGGCACCTTAATGGGACAGTTTCAGTAGCAGAATTTAGAAGGGTGAACTCAGAAGGGTGTCAATGGTGGGAATTAAGTGGAGAGCTTCTCAGGATGGTCCATTTCACAGAATTGTATTGTCCTTGTGGGAGTTTCTACCAGCTTTTCAAGATTCTGTCAGAGTCATAGACAGAAATAATCAATCAGGAGTATAGGAGAGTGTGGGCCTTGTGATCTAACAATGGATATGAGGGAAGAACTTTGACTTAGTGTTTTGAGTTTCATTAACGGTTAATTTCGGATAAGGCAATGGCACCCCGCTCCAGTACTCTTGCCTGGAAAATCCCATGGGTGGAGGGAGCCTGGTGGGCTACAGTCTATGGGGTCGCTAAGAGTTGGACACGACTGAGTGACTTCACTTTCACTTTTCGCTTTCATGCATTGGAGAAGGAAATGGCAACCCACTCCAGTGTTCTTGCCTGGAGAATCCCAGGGACAGAGGAGCCTGGTGGGCTGTCTTTGGGGTCGCACAGAGTCGGACACGACTGAAGCGACTTAGCAGCAGCTGCAACGGTTAATTTAGAAAAGTGAAGAATTGTTATGCAGAGATCACCATGAATAAATATAGTAAATATTCTTTAGCTGGTTCCTCATATCTCTGCACCTAGTGGGGAAAGAAAAGGTAGAGACATGATTATGGACTACCCCTCCATATGCTCAAACCAGAACCTGCTGCTGCCTCCCAAGCACAGAGCAGGTTGTGATGCTTTGTCCTGGTGATCAGATCTGCGGACATGCATGTCTGCAGCACTGACTGTTCGTGCTGCCTGTGGTTGGAGGGTGGATGGCATAGGCAAGAAAGAAGGGGCACATCCTGGCAGATCGCGGCCCATCTTATTGTGCAGATTCAGAAAACTCTGAATTCTGATTGAGAGATGTGTAGGTATAGCCAGATCCAGTTTTCTCTTTGTATTTAAATTGTGGGGTGTGTTCTGTTTGCCTTTTATAGTGTAGATCAGATTGCATTTCTCAAACTTGAAACCTGATTATCTATAGTAATGGAGATGATTGAGAGAATAGATATGTTGTATGAATTGCATTGAGACTTAACAAGGTCTCACATTAACAATATTCATTCAGTTTTATTAAATCCAAGGATACATAATTTAACAGGATAAAATTCTCTCCTAGGTCACAAGTTCATTCCAGGTAGTCAGCACTGCTCATGGTGGAAATCCCCCTCAAAAGCATACTGCTTTTAAAAAGTGTTTTAACAATTTTTCATTGCCCAGTAAATGTTTGCTGACTGAAAGAGTAAATAAGAATACAGGATTTAATGGCAAGGAACTCTTCCACAAGCAAAATTGTATTTGCACTTTTCCTCAAGTGTAGTTTACTTTGGTTTCTAATATAGCACTGTCCGATGACACTGTTAATGTAATATTTATAAATAAGTTCAAATTTAACAATTTTAGCTGTCATTAGCATGTAACCATATGGATTATTGTATATTAAAAATGTGGTTTTAAATTCTAAAGCAAATAGCTTAGTTTATGCAAGCAAGTTAGAAGTCTATGTTTGTAATGTTAGGCATATATGCCAGGATTCTCTGATGCCTTCAGAACGGTTTCAGGTCTAGTATTTCTGTAGCTCCATAGCAGGACTGGAAACAGTAAATCCTGATTTATTCCTGGTGCTGTATCCCACCTCATATCCTCTCACTGGTGACATCCCTCTCTCCTCGTGTCCAGAGTCACCTAGACTGTGTATGCTGCACTGTTCCTCATTTCTCAGTTCAGGGCAGTGGCAACGCATGTAGATGCGCTAGCATAATTATTAGGAAACCTAACCCTTAGGACCCTCGCTGGGTTCCAGCTGCTAATTAATAGCTTACCGTAAGCCCATCTGGGCACCATCTCCACCAGCCGTCAGATGAGGCAGGAGCAGTCCTAGGACTGTACGCTCTGTGGTGCTTTCACTGGCTCATGGTCAGCCCCAGGTGAGTGCACGCAGCACTGCAGTGGGAAACTAAGGCCAGTAAGTGATTAGTGCCCAGGAAGATTTTCTTCAGTTTCTATTCTAGCTTTCTTCCTGATAGAACCAAATGTAGTTGTAGATCAGCTGTGGGTTCACAACTGAGTGCTTGGTTGCAGAATGGTATACACTTTCCCACTTGTTAGTCATGGTCCATCTAATGAATAGGGATGTGATGACCTCATTTTATATGTAACTGTCATGAACATTTCTGGGCATTTACAAATGACTATAGCTTCCCTGGTAGCTCAGCTGGTAAAGAATCTGCCTGCAATGCAGGAGACTCCAGTTCGATTGCTGGGTCAGGAAGATCCACTGGAGAAGGGATATAGGTTACCCACTCTAGTATTCTTAGACTTCCCTTGTGGCTCAGCTGGTAAAGAATCCGCCTGCAATGCAGGAGACTTGGGTTCGATCCCTGGGTTGGGAAGATCCCCTGAGAAAGGAAAGGCTACCCACTCCAGTATTCTGGCCTGGAGAATTCCATGGACTGTATAGTCTGTGGAGTTGCAAAGTCAGAAACAACTGAGCAACTTTCAGTTTCTGTAGTTCTAACATGCAAGTAGCTAGATTTTGAATAATTTGTAGCATTCAAAACAATGAGATATTGAACACTTTAAAAAGGCTTATGAGTCATTCTCACCCTGAGGACTTTACTTTGATGACTGTGAAAAACAAGTCAATTCACCTTTTTCTACTTAGTAAAAGTTTTTATTCAAGTCACAAACTGTGCTTTACAATGCACAGAGTTTCTGCCATTTGGGAAACTTCTAACCATCCCTTTTCAGGGCCTGGATTCCTTCTGAGAACATACAGGACATCACAGTCAATGTTCACCGGCTGCATGTTAAACGCAGTATGGGGTGGAAGAAGGCCTGTGATGAACTGGAGCTGCACCAGCGCTTCCTCCGCGAAGGGAGGTTTTGGAAATCCAAGAATGAGGACCGAGGGGAGGAGGAGGCAGAGTCCAGCATCTCCTCCACCAGCAATGAGCAGGTAAGGGCGCCAGTGAGAACCTGTCAGCTGTGTTCAGAGGTGCGGATGTCAGGATGCACTGGCATGGAATGAGCAGGTTGTGACTTCCTCCTTTCACACCCACACAACATTTGTCAAGTGCTCTGCGAAACAAGCCAGAAACAGTCCTAGTTCACAGAAACCACCACCACTCACCCAGATTCGACCAGCACAGTGAAAGAGCTAATCGTTCAGTGAGGGCCAACCATGTGAGGGCCAACCATGTGATCTTGAGAGAGCTAATGTGAGAGGGACATAGCAGGTGCCCACCTCTCCCCTGTGGGTTCATGGCTAGTCTTCCAGCAGAGAAGTGTTTTGTGGTGTCAGGAGTAACGTGCTGTTACTTTTATGATGTCCACAGCTAAAGGTCACTCAAGAACCAAGAGCAAAGAAAGGACGACGTAATCAAAGTGTGGAACCCAAAAAGAAGTAAGTTGCCCACCTTGCAGTGTCCAGGTGACAAGTGAAACAGGAAATACTGTCACAGTTGTGATCCAGGCAGTGCTTCTGACAGGTAACTTGCAAAAGGATTGCCATCAGTCCCAGGATAGCAACCAAGTTGGACCCAGACTGCCCGCTGCCCTGTCACTAGAGTAACAGATGGGAGCATCCAGTTAAGCAGCACTGACCCCATCTAGCTAAGTGGGACAGCTCTTTGCTGCACTGTCTGGGAACACTGACATTTTCTAATGGCACTAATAAACAATTTTAGTGTTTATCCAGCAATCAATGAGACCAGCATTTGAAAACTGAAACTATGGCTAAGTTCAGGCTTTTACAGTTCTATAATCCAGGTACATTTTAAAACCAGGGCACAGTATTACCAAATACTCAGTGAGGGGTGATCTAGGGTATTTGTTTATGAATCTCATCCAAAGAAGTAACGATAAATTCTAATGATCTACACAGTAAAACTTTTTGTTTAGTCTCCTTTGACAGGAAACACCATAATATTAGTATTTAATGGAATTGTAAATGAAGTTCCTGTAGAATGATTGTACCTATAAATTACATGTGTTTTAATTTTTTTATTATTTTGAATTGTGGTCAAATACACAAAAGAATTTTCTGTTTTCTTACATGATTGTTTAAACAAGTTGTAAGGCTGTTTGTATCACTGTTTTTTTTCCTGATCGAGCTTGCTTTTGAACTAGTAAATTCTGTGGCACTTTCCTTATCCTTTAGGAACCAGAGCCTGAAACGGAAGCTGTAAGTTCCAGCCAGGAAATCCCCACGATGCCTCAGCCAATCGAAAAAGTTTCTGTGTCAACTCAGACCAAGAAGTTAAGTGCCTCTTCCCCAAGAATGCTGCATCGAAGCACCCAGACCACCAGTGATGGAGTGTGTCAAAGCATGTGCCACGACAAGTACACCAAAATTTTCAATGACTTTAAAGACCGGATGAAGTCTGATCACAAGCGAGAAACTGAAAGAGTTGTGCGAGAAGCTCTAGAAAAGGTAACACAGCCCTCAGTGCCAGCACTGCCTTCAGACACACGGGTGGGTCAGGTGATAGTCTTCCTGTTGTGGTTTTGCATCGCTTAGGCATCAACCAGGTAGCAGCTCTTTAAAACAAGGAATAAAACACCTTTTTATAATATTTTAAATAACAGGTACTTTTCTCACCTAAATATTTTATAGCCCTTAATGAAATAAAGGGAAGAGGTACATCAGTTAAGTAGAAACTATGTATTAAGGTTTTGCTTAATGGTTTGTGTAAATTATGAGCTGACGTACTGTGGGTTAACTTTTTTTCATCTCAGCTGCGTTCTGAAATGGAAGAAGAAAAAAGACAAGCTGTAAATAAAGCTGTAGCCAATATGCAGGGTGAGATGGACAGAAAATGTAAGCAAGTAAAGGAAAAGTGTAAAGAAGAATTTGTAGAGGAAATCAAGAAGCTAGCAACACAGCACAAACAACTAATTTCTCAGACCAAGAAGAAGCAGTGGGTAAATACCACTATTTTCTTAGAATCTGATTTATGAAAAAAAAAAAAAATACCATAGGTATGATAAAATTAATTCAGAAAGATCTATATGGCATATGTAAAATCCTGAAATACAGTCTAATGTGAAACTGTCAACTTTAATTAACTTAAACTGTATTTTAACTCCAGATCCCACATTTCTCAATATTTGCTCAAAATTATTTTGTTACATTGAGATTTTGATACTTTGGGACATAATATATATAATTTATACAACTTTTCCATCTATGCAGGTATTTTATTTTGATAAGTGGGCTGGCCCTGATAGGTGATATTAACTTATAAAATTGTAAATGTAAGTATCATAATAGCAAACTAAGGATTTTCAGATTTTACTGCACTTTACATTAAATTGATTACTTTTGCTTTATAAAAGTAACATCTCACTGGTCGTTATAACGTAAGATCTGACAGTTCACCAAGGAGGTGCCCTGTGGGTCTTCTTAGGCTGTCTGCTCTTCCAGTCTTCTCCCCATCTTGTTAATTTCCATTGACCTGTCATCTTGGGCTCACATCTGCCTTTGAATCCCTCCAGCCATTTTTCACTTAACGGGCTTCTCAGCTGCAAGTCTACTTTTGGTTTCCATCAGTATCTTTTTATTGATATTTTCAGTTTGCTCATACATCGTTTTCTTGACTTTCTCCATATCTTCCTTTAGTTCCTTGCACTTCTTTAATAGGTGTTTTAAAGTCTTTGTCTAGTATATTTGCCAGTAGGTTTTTTACATGGACAGTTTGTTGATTCTTTTTCCTTTGAATGGTCATACTTTCTGCTTTTTTGTATTCCTTGTGATTTTTTTGTTGTTGAACACTAAACATTTGAGTCTAATAATATGGTAACTGGAACTCATTTTCTCCCCTTTATCATAGTTTGCTGTTGCTGTTTCTTTGATTGTTATGTCTGTCTATTCCCAGGATCAGACTGAGGTCTAAATTAAATGTCTTCTTAGGTCTTTTCTACGCCTCTCCTTGGGTTTGCACATTGACTTCCTAATTCCCCACATGTGTGCAGTTGATTTTGAGTGGCTTGCAAAACGGAAGTCACTTCAGAGGGACTTGTGGTGGGTGGGGGGAGGGGTGCAACTGTTAATACAGTGGCCTGCCCATCTGTGACCAGAAGCAGCAATCTGCAGGACACCTGCCAGGGGGCTCCATGCACAGCCATCGGGGCTGCAGGTGGGGAAGAGGGAGCTGTTTCAGTGCTAAGAGCCAGAATGACCAGAGTGACGGCACCTTATCGTCCCACCCTTCCCAGACCTCAGAGTTCCAAACAGTCCCTCTGGATTGTGCAGCAGAGCTATTGTGTGTGGGGGGCGGGCAGGAGGGAGTCCTTGTGCTGCTGCTCCGTCATCTTTTCAGAACCTTCAGACCTTTTTAGGAACAGAGAAATTACTTACGCTTGTGTGCTGCTGCTGTTAATGGCCTAGTACAGATGGAAGAAGTTGATGTGCCGAGTAAGCTTTAGGTTGCTGATAATGACTGTGTGCTGAGCCTCAGTCATCCCATTGTTTCCCTACTGTCCTGCTCAGGACAGAAACCGTGTTCTGATGTTCTTGGTGATCCTAGTTTACACTTGAGTCAGAAAGATCTTTGAAAGCACAGTTTTAAAGTCTGTGGTTGTACCCAGTGTCGTTTACCTGCTGGTCACGGTTTCTTGCTGCAGTGCTACAACTGTGAGGAGGAGGCCATGTACCACTGCTGCTGGAACACATCGTACTGCTCCATCAAGTGTCAGCAGGAGCACTGGCACGCGGAGCACAAGCGCACCTGTCGCCGGAAAAGATGAAGGCTGGCTCTTCCTGGAGAATCACTGACGGCTATTCCTCTCAGACACAGCGGTTTTTGTTTCCAAGAAGCCAAAATTGTTTAGAATTTGCTTCCCATTTTGCACCAGCCTTTAAACACTTTTCGTGAAGAAATTTTGCACAGTAGTTTAAATCTTTTGTTAACGCTCCTCTGGAGTTTTTCAGGGGGTAAAAGTAACATCAGTGGAGGGTATTATTTTAAATAAATTTTAATTGAGAGTTTGTTGCATTTTCAGCAAATTTTAAAACATTTTTAGGTTTTACAGAGATTTTAACCTTTAAACAACAGATCTTTAAAAAACAGGTGAATTACAAGTGAGTTTAACAAAGAAACATTTAAAATAGATCTGAATGTAAGAACTACAGAACTGTTTCAGAAATAAAACATACTACCTTGATGTGAAATTTATTTCTTAACCTTGTTGAGCTGGTTTTGTTCAGCTTACTTTACTGTTTAAAGGCATTATCTATTGGTTATGCCAGTGGGTATATGATTGAATTTAGGGAACAGGGTTGACACAGCAGGTGCTAGTCCTGCATATTTTTTCTTAAATATTTCCCAATTGTGTTTTTCATTATTTCTTTTCAATATATAACTTTTATAACAAATTATTAGCTTTGATCTTGTAGTTTAAAATTGCAGGGAACTGGGGTAATCTTTTACTGAGCTGGATCTTAGAGAAAATGAATATTTAAATTTTAAAGTTTGCACATTTCATCTTTGTCCTAACATGAGTGCTTGTAACAAAATAACAAAAATAAAAAGCCAAAAACTACCTTTATCCATACATAAAATTATAGATGAGGCATACAGATTTCTTTGATGCTTCCCTTCCCTCCCCAAGTGTCATCTGATTGCCTACTATCTGGTGTCACCTCTTCTATCGTAAGTTAATACTGAAAGGAAAGAAAGCACTTAAGTTTCACAGAAGCCGTTATGTTTGTAGTAATGGATCATTACCTACTAATGAACTCCATCACTGTACACAGAATGAAGAATAATGCATGTTAATTTTCTTGTATTAAAGATACCGTGATTTGTATAAAGTCTGTATTTTGCGGAATGTCTGGATTAAGAAGCATTACCAATAGGAATGGATCGATAGTTAAATAATTTTTTTATACATAGATATATAAAATACAGCCAGGAAACCTTAATTTTAAAAAAAAAAACAAACCCTCACAATTTATGTTTTTCAAAGACTGATCTTAGACCAAGTCAAATTCCCATTTATCATTTAGTTATTTTTAAGGTTAGAGAAATAATTTGTAAATATTTATTTACACCTTTGATATTTATTAAAGCAATTACACACAATGTAAGTGAGAGAATCAGGAGAAAAAAACCTTTCAAAAAGTTTTCTCCAGGTTTGTCAGGGTCACTCTAAAGACAAAAATGTACCCCAGTCTTCTGTGAAATAATCACCCACCCAGTCCTGATGCTGTTGCAGATGGTGGTGACACAAGTTAATCAACAAGCTACTGCCCAGTGGTGCCCAATGGCTTGGAGGACCTGTCTGGTAGCCACACATCAACACTGTCCCTGAACTACGCAGGCACGTGGCATTCTCGGTCCCTCCTCTTTGCTGTGTGATTGGTCAACTTCGCCACAGTGCCGTGGTCTGGTCCAGACGACATAACTGAGAACACTTACCTTCTCTGATTGTTTTTCCAAGTTTTAAAACTTCGATCCACCCCTATGAGAGCAAGTTATTGTGGAACTATTTTTGGTGTGAAATCATTCCAGAGTGTGTACTATTTACCGATAGCTGCATGAAAGTAAGACTCGTGTTACTTTGGCTTTTTTGTCTCCGTTGACACGGTTGCACATTTCAAGTTACTACAGCGTGAAAACTGTGTGTTTAAAAAAAAAAAAAACAAAATTAAAAAAGAGATTGTGGCCTGGTTTTGTAAAAGTTTTAGGTAAAATTACAATTGATTGTTTAGGAATCATTATTAAAAATTTTCTGCAAATCATAAAGCTATATCAAGGTGTTGAGCTTAGCCACTATGCACATTGTAATTACTCATTGTGGCTGTCCAGTTCTTCGATGCATTCTGGCATTTTGTAAGCTGCTCTGACTAGCAATATATAGACTCATTTAATGTGTTAACATTGGTTAATAAATGTATTTAAAAAAACTGCCTTTAATAAATTGTTGATTTAGTCCATTCCCCTAGACCAAAACAAACACAGGTATATCACATAGTAATCATATACTGCTGGCTATCCACCGATGACTTTTTAACTAGATATAAAATCACTGTGTTAAAAACAGTTCTCTTAAACATTATGTAAAGTTGTATTTACTTTTACCAGTTTTCAAAAATTCAAGTTTGACTATAAAGCCCTTTTTCTTGACCTTTAGACTAGGCTGAACATGATACAAAATTGTTCAATAAATATTTGAAATTAGTCAATACCATCGATTTCAATAATATCCAGACTCAAATCCATCATCTCATTCTCACTTCACTCCTCCAACCAGTTCCCATTATGGTGATCTCAGTTCAAGCCAGCCTCACCCTCCTGTCCAAACCACGATGCAGAAGTGGCCTCTTTGCCTTCCCCTCTAATTCAGTGTTTCTCAAATTTCTGACATCAGGATCACAAGAGGCCTTGTTCAGACAAACACTGCTGTCCTCTCCCCACCCCCACTTTCATTGCTAACAAGTTCCCAAGTGTTGCTGATAAGGCCATGCTTTCAAAGGCACTGCATTACTGATGGAAATAAACAGATAGCAGAAGGTCCCAGTATCTTACAGAGTCCTAGGGCCATCCTTAGACTTCCACCCCCAGAAGGATCCAGGTCCCTCAGGTTAACAATCCTGGATCCAGCAGGATTAGGCAAGCCAAGAATAGAATCAGTAGAAAGAGTCCTGTCACTGATTTAGATCAGAGGCTCTCAAATGTCCAAGTGCACACACATAACCTGGGGGTCTAGTTAAAGTGCACAGTCTGACTTAGACCATTTGGGGTGGGTGGAGCTGGGCATTCTGCCATTCTGACCATGGATGACACCTGAGAGGCAAGTTCTTAACTCCCAAAACTGTAACTCGCTGTTGAACAACCAATGATAGGAGAATGTTGGATCCCACCAAAAAAAGATACCCCACAGCAAGGGCAAAGGAGAAGCCCCAACAAGACAGGAGGGGCAGAATTGCATTTAGGATCAAACCCATACCCGCCAGAGATGCTCGGAGGGCTCAAACAAAACCTTGTGGGCACCAGGACCCAGAGACCCCACAGACTGAGCCAGACCTGCCTCTGAGTGTTTGAGTGTCTCCTGCAGAGGCATGGGACAGCAGTGACCTGCCCTGGGGATGGGGCTCTGGCTGCAACAGACCAGGGTCATACCAGGGTCATGGAGCATGCAACACAAGCCCTCTTGGAGGAGGCTGCCATTAGCCCCACTACAAAGCCGCTGAGCAGACAACCCAGAAACTGCAGAAAAATTATACCAAAGAAATTTTCGCACTGTTAAGAAAGTTTTAGGACACCCAACAGATTTTGCAACTTGGGGATCTGACAAAGGGACTGAGAACCCCCAGGGAATCTGACTTTGGAGGCCAGTGGGATTTGATTACAGAACTTCCACAGGGCTGGGGAAACACTCTTGGGAGGGCACAAATAAAACCTTGTGCACACCAGGACCCAGAAGAAAGGGGCAGTGACCCCACAAGAGTCTGACCAAGACTTTCCCATGAGTGTCCAGGAGTCTCTGGTGGAGATATGGGTTGGAGGTGGCCTGCTGCAGGGTCAGGGGCACTGAATACAACAGTGCCTGCACAAGACCTTTGAAGGAGGTCACCATTACCTTCATTACCACTACCATAGTTTGGCAACAGAAAACTACCACAGATTATCAACAGAAAATTGGACTGAAGATTCACTGAGCATGGCCCCAGCCATCAGAACAAGGCCCAGTTTACCCCACACTCAGTCTCTCCCATCAGGAAACTACTATAAGCTTTAATTCTCCATCAGCGGGCAGACAATGAAAACCACCATCACAGAAAACTAATCAAACTGATCACGTGGACCACAGCCTTGTCTAACTCAATGAAACTATGAGTCATGCCATGTAGGGCCACCCAAGATGGATAGGTCATGAAGGAGAGTTGAGACAAAATGTGGTCCACTGGAGAAGGCAAGGGCAAACTACTTCAGTATTCTTGCCTTGAGAACCCCATGAATAGTATGAAAAGGCAAAAAGATAGGACAGTGAAAGATGAACTCCCCAGGTCAGTAGGTGCCCAATATGTTACTGGAGATCAATGGAGAAATAACTCCAGAAAGAATGAAGACATAGAGCCAAAGCAAAAAACAGCATCTAGTTGTGGATGTGACTGGTGATGGAAGTAAAGTCTGATGGTGTAAAGAACAATACTGCATAGGAACCTGGAATGTTAGGTCAATGAATCAAGGTAAATTGGAAGTGGTCAAAAGGAAATAGCAAGAGTGAATATTGACATTTTAGCAATCAGTGAACTCAAATGGACTGGAATGGGTGAATTTAACTCAGATGACCATTATAACTACTACCGTGGGCACGAATTCCTTTAGAAGAAACAGAGTAGCCCTCATAGTCAATTTAAGCATACAAAATGCAGTACTTGGATGCAATCTCAAAAATGACAGAATTATCTCTGTTCATTTCCAAGGCAAACCATTCAATATCACAGTAATCCAAGTCTATGCCCCAACCAATTATGCTGAAGAAGCTGAAGTTGATCAGTTCTATGAAGACCTACAAGACCTAGACCTAACACCCCCAAAAGATGTCCTTTTCATCATAGGGGACTGGAATGCAAAAGTTGGAAGTCAAGAGATGCCTGAGATAACAGGTAAATTGGGCCTTGGAGAACAAAATGAAGCAGGGCAAAGGCTAACATAACAGTGTTTTGCCAAGAGAACGCACCAATCATAGCAAACACCCTCTTCCAACAACACAAGAGAAGACTCTACATGTGGACATCACCACATGGTCAATACCAAAATCAGATTGATTATATTCTCAGAAGCTGAAGATAAGAGAAGCTCTATAAAGTCAGCAAAAACAAGACTGGGGGCTGACTGTGGCACAGATCATGAACTCATTATTGCCAAATTCAGACTTAAATTGAAGAAAGCAGGGAAAACCACTAGACCATTCAGGTATGACCTAAATCAAATCCCATACAATTAGACAGTGAAAGTGACAAATAGATTCAAGGGATTAGATCTGATAGAGTGCCTGAAGAACTATGGAGAGACCTTTGTGACACTATACAGGAGGCGGTGATCAAGACCATCCCCAAAGAAAAGAAATGTAAAAAGGCAAAATGGTTGTCTGAGGAGGCCTCACAAATAGCTGAGAAAAGAAGAGAAGCTAAAGACAAAGGAGAAAAGGCAAGATATAACCCATCTGAATGCAGAATTCCAAAGAATAGCAAAGGAGAGAGAAGAAAGCCTTCCTCAATGATCAATGCAAAAGAAATAGAGAAAAACAAAAGACTGAGAAAGACTAGAGATCTCTTCAAGAAAATTAGAGATACCAAGGGAACATTTCATGCAAAGATGGGCTCAATAAAGGACAGAAATGGTATAGACCTAACAGAAACAGAAGATCCTAACAAGAAGTGCCAAGAACACACAGAAGAACTATATCAAAAGACCTTAATTACCAGATAACCTTGATGGTGTGATTATCACCTACAGCCAGACATCCTGGAATACAAAGTCAAGCGGGCCTTTAGGAAGAATCACTATGAACAAATTTAGTGGAGGTGATGGAACTCCAGCTGAGCTATTTCAAATCCTAAAAGGTGATGCTGTGAAAGTGCTGCACTCAATATGTTAGCTAATTTGGGAAACTCAGCAGTGACCACAGGACTGGAAAAGATCAGTTTTCATTCCAATCCCAAAGAGAAAGCAATGCCAAAGAATGTTCAAAGTACTGGATAATTGCACTCATCTCACACATTAACAAAGTAATGCTCAAAATTCTCCAAGACAGGCTTCAACAGTACATGAACTGTGAACTTCCACATGTTCAAGCTGTATTTATAAAGGCAGAGGAACCAGAGATCTTATTTCCAACATCCATTGGATCACAGGAAAAGCACCACTTCCAGAGAAACATCTGCTTTACTGACTATGCCAAAGCCTTTGACTGTGTGGATCACAATAAACTGTGGGAAATTCTTCAAGAGATGGGAATTCCAGACCACCTTACCTGCCTCCTGAGAAATTTGTATGCAGCTTAAGAAGCAACAGTCAGAACTGGACATCAAACAACAGACTGGTTCCAAATTGGAAAAGAGTACGTCACTCTGTTCATTTAACTTATATGCAGAGTACATCATGCAAAACGCTGGGCTGGATGAAGCACAGCTGGAATGAACTGCCGGAAGAAATATCAATAACCTCAGACATGCAGATGACACCATCCTTATGGCAGAAAGAGAAGAAAAACTAAAGAGCCTCTTGATGAAAGTGAAAGGGGAGAGTAAAAAAACTGGCTTGAAACGCAACATGGTAAAAACTAAGATCATGACATCCAGTCCCATCACTTCATGGCAAATAGGTGGGGAAAAAATGGAAACAGTGACAGACTTTATTTTCTTGGGCTCCAGAGTCACTGCAAATGGTGACTGTAACTATCAAACTAAAAGACATTTGCTCCTTGGAAGAAAAGCTATGACCAACCTAGACAGCATATTAAAAAGCAGAGACATAATCAAAGCTATGATTTTTCCAGTAGTCATGTGTGGACATGAGAGTTGGACTATAAAGAAAGCTGAGCACTGAAGAATTGATGCTTTTGAACTGTGGTTTTGGAGAAGACTCTTGAGAATCCCTTGGACTGCAATGAGATCAAACCAATCAATCCTCAATCAAATCAGTCCTGGATATTCATTGGAAGGACTTATGTTGAAGCTGAAGCTCCAATACTTTTGCCACCTGACTCATTGGAAAAGACTGATGCTAGGAAAGACTGAAGGCAGGAGGAGAGGGTATGACAGAGGATAAGATGGTTGGATGGCATCACTGGACTCAACGGACATGAGTTTGAACTAGCTCTGGGAGTTGGTGATGGATGGAGGCCTGGCGTGCTGCAGTCCATAGTGTCGCAGAGTTGGACGTGACTGAGAGACTGAAGTAACTATTATTAGATATTACTACTAAATATTAAATCATTAAATAGTATCCAGTAACATTAGATATTAAGACAAAGGAGCCTGGAGTGCTATATACAGTCCACGGGGTTGCAAAGAGTTGGACATGACTTAGTGACTAAACAACAAACCTAGTATGTCCAAAATACTTCAAAATTTAACCTATAGAACAATGAGATATTTTATATTCTTGTTTATACTAAGTCTTCAAAATGCAGCATGTGTTTCATGCTTTCTGCAAATCTCCATTTGGACCAGCCATGTTTCATTCTCCTGTGGCTGATGACTACCCACGCTGGACAGAGCAAGCTAAAAACAAGAACTTTGTGTCACCAATTAAGTGCTCCCGTCAGCACCTGACCAGTTGTCAGTATTCACTGAGCAAATGTGTATTAGAGGGCCTGCTTGATACTTAGGTGTTTATGAGAATTCATCAGTTTTCACCAGAACTTGACCTCTTTTAATGGTAGGTTTTTAGTTTTTCAGTCTGAATTTTGAAAGCTTAGAAATCTTCAAGTCAGCAAACCTCTACACTGACATTTCAATTAGGTAGCCCTGCAAAGGTGTCCTAAGGATACTTTTGGCTCTATAGGGCAGTTAGAAAACCTTTATCTAACTCCTCAACCTCACACTGGAGAGAAAGTTGAGACCAGGGCTGCTTCAATTAAGGAACCAGGTTTGTGGTATCATACCTGCTCTTCCACAGCCCCATGAAGATGGTCTGTGGTCTAATAAAATTCTGCAATAATAAGAAACAACCCCTACCCTCCAAGAACAGGAAACAGTGTAAGTGAAGGTACAGATTGCTAAAGCAACTTTCTAGCAGACACAGTGTAGACATTCATTCAGCACTTATGTTGGATGCCAAATGCATGATAAACAGCATAACATGTTTCCAGTCTCTATGTAGCTTATACTCTAGTGAGGGCATCATCCAAGTAAGTGCAGCTTTAATTATAACCCAGAGTTGGGTGCAATGAAGAAAAAATAAAGGGCTACAGGATACCGAGAAAGCTATGACAAGAGGGGAAACCATTCAGTTAGTTCAGTTCAGTTCAGTCGCTCAGTCGTGTCCGACTCTTTGCGACCCCATGAATCACAGCACGGGAGGCCTCCCTGTCCATCACCAACTCCCGGAGTTCACTCAGACTCACGTCCATCAAGTTGGTGATGCCATCCAGCCATCTCACCCTCTGTCGTCCCCTTCTTCTCCTGCCCCCAATCCCTCCCAGCATCAAAGTCTTTGCCAATGAGTCAACTCTTTGCATGAGGTGGCCAAAGTACTGGAGTTTCAGCTTTAGCATTATTCCTTCAAAAGAAATCCCAGGGTTGATCTCCTTCAGAATGGACTGGTTGGATCTCCTTGCAGTCCAAAGGACTCTCAAGAGTCTTCTCCAACACCACAGTTCAAAAGCATCAATTCTTCAGCGCTCAGCCCTCTTCACAGTCCAACTCTCACATCCATACATGACTACTGGAAAAACCATAGCCTTGACTAGACAGACCTTAGTTGGCAAAGTAATGTCTCTGCTTTTGAATATGCTATCTAGGTTGGTCATAACTTTTCTTCCAAGGAGTAAGTGTCTTTTAATTTCATGGCTGCAGTCATCATCTGCAGTGATTTTGGAGCCCCCAAAATAAAGTCTGACACTGTTTCCATATCTATTTGCCATGCAGTGATGGGACCAGATGCCATGATCTTCGTTTTCTGAATGTTGAGCTTTAAGCCAACATTTCCACTCTCCTCTGTTACTTTCATCAAGAGGCTTTTTAGCTCCTCTTCACTTTCTGCCATAAGGGTGGTATCATCTGCATATTTGAGGTTATTGATATTTCTCTCAGCAATCTTGATTCCAGCTTAGGCTTCTTCCAGCCCAGTGTTTCTCATGAAAACCTGTACATAAGCTGAGACATGAAAGGTGAGTAGGAGTCGCTGGAAAAGTAAGGCATTCCAAGAATCAAACATGAATGTGGATGATTCATTTTTTCCTTCATATTTTTACTATAACTGTAACTTTTAAGACCAGGGAAAAAACTTATAGAAGAAAAACAAAATTCTTGCCTAGAGAGGTCTGCAAGGTGAAAGGTTACAGAACAATTTTTTCAAGCAATGAGAGAGATCTGACATGGTTAAGGAAGCCATCAGAGAGGAAGCAGGACTGAGGGGGGGCACAACTGAACATCTAGAGGGAAACCAGCGCAGTGACTGCAGAAGACAAGGGGCGATGGTTCAGAATGGCAAATAAAGTGAATCTGTAATCGCTTTAGACCAAGCTTTCCTCTGACCCGGGCTTGTTCAGTGAGTAAGGTCACAGGCAATAGGCAAGGTTCAATTTAAACAAATTATTATACATCCTTTGTTGAAAAAAAAAAAACGAATGATAATCCACTCTTTTCTAATTCATTTTAAAAACTAAAGAACGATGGATCATAAAAACTAAGAACTATGAAACTGTAATTCCTGTAAGCTCTTAATAATTACAGCTGCTGAGTTCTGCTCCCAGAGCTGAAGACGTGGCTGTGGACCACACAGTCTCCATTTGTCTGCCTCTGGTTTACATCTTGTGACCCGTGTTCAGCTTTATTCTGCTGCAGATCTTTAGAGCAAAGTGTAGGAGTTCTTCTTATAAATAAATGACTTCTAAACATTTTATTTTAGATTTTACAGGAGATTGAGGTAGGTTGTTCAGAAGCAGAAAACAGTCTTAAGCACTGCCCAAGAATCCCACAGAGCCCTCCCTCAGACCACAGCACCTTCTTGGAGAGTGGTTGTGACACCCCTACACTGGGTGGGGGGCTCCTCACCTGGTTGTGTCAGGGGCTCCTCTTCTGGCCTGTGGGTGAGGAGCTGCCTCTGCTCTGCTCCTGGTTCTTACCCTCGGCTGCCCTGAGCTTGGGTCTGAACAGAGAAAATCCGTAATTAAGAAGGGCTCAGAAGAAAGGATGAAGGAAGGACAGACCATTGGAAGAGGAAGTTCATCCGGCAGAAGGTTCCACATACAAATTATGTCTCAGTCCTTATGCTGACTGTCCCCTTGGGGAAGCAGCTGTCAGGGCAACCAGCATTTCAGCTCCTTACCTGTGTGGAAGCTACCTTTCCAAGTCTGTCCGTCTATGTATCATTAACCTCTGTTCTAAAACCCTGCCTGCCGCTCTGGGAGTGACAGCTGTCTCCAAGCCCCTATCTGTTCACACCTTTTTTTTTTTTTTCCTTTCTCTTTTAACCATCCAGCTTAGGTCCCACAGTAAGTTTTCTTTGAAAATCAGTCCTTTCCCTCTGGTCTGATTAGTAATTATGACCAGTTCCTCTAGCTGCAGCAATGGTTGCTATCTTGATGCAGGTAGGTACTTCTTGGTCTCCTGGAAAGGTTCCTCTGGTCAGTAACCATAGTCCAAGGCTTCGGGGTATGAAACACATGGTAGTGAAACCAGGAGTGAACCAAAGTCCTAGCTCTCTGACTCACCTATGCTTTATTATACTTCTCTTCCCCACCACCAATTCTGTTTGAGACTGTACAATAAAAGATTTTTTTTTTTAAGTAAGCTTGTTTATGCATATGCTCAAAATCCTTTAAGCTAGACTTTAGCAGTATGTGAACTGAGAACTTCCAGATGTACAAGCTGGATTTAAAAAGGCAGAAGAACCAGAGATCAAATTGCCAACATCCACTGGATCATAGAAAAGGCAAAGGAATTTTAAGAAAACATCTATTTCTGTTTCACTGATTACACTAAAGCCTTTGACTGTGTGGATCACAATAAACTGTGGAAAATTCTTAAAGAGATGGGAATACCAGACCACCTTACCTGTCTCCTGAGAAACCTGTATGTGGGTCTAGAAGCAACAGTTAGAACCTTATATGGAACAACTGACTGTTTCAACATTGGAAAGGCATAAGACATGGCTGTATATTGTCACTCTGCTTATTTAACTTGTATGCAAAGTACATCATGTGAAACGCCAGGCTGGATGAATCACAGGCTGGAATCAAGATTGCTGGTAGAAATATCAACAATCTCAGATATGCAGATCATACCACTTTAATTGCAGAAAGCAAAGAGGAACTAAAGAGCCTCAATGAGAGCGAAAGAGGAGAGTGAAAAAGCTGGTTTAAAACTCAACATTCAGAAAACTAAGATCATGGCATCCAGTCCCATCACTTCATGGCAAACAGATGGGGAAAAAGTGGAAACAGTGGCAGATTTTATTTTTCTGGACTCCAAAATCACTGTGGACAGCCACGAAATTAAAAGACCTTTGGCTTCTTAGAAGAAAAGCTATGCCCAACCTAGACAGCATATTAAAAAGCAGAGACATCACTTTGCTGACAAAGGTCTGTATAGTCAAAGCTATGGTTTTTCCAGTAGTGATGTATAGATGTGAGATTTGGACTATAAAGAAAGCTGAGCACTGAAGCACTGATGCTTTTGAACTGTGGTGTTTGAGAAGACTCTTGAGAGTCCCTTGGACTTCAAGGAGATCTAACCAGGTAATCCTAAAGGAAATCAGTCCTGGATATTCATTGGAAGGACTGATGCTAAAGCTCAAACTCCAGTATTTTGGCCACCTGATGCGAAGAACTGAATCACTGGAAAAGACCTTGATGCTGGGAAAGACAGAAGACGGGGAGGAGAAGGGGACAATAGAGGGTAAGATGGTTGGAAAGCATCAACAAGTTGATGGACATGAGTCTGAGTAAGCTCTAGGAGTTGATGATGAACAGGGAGGTCTGGCATGCTTCAGTCCATAGGGTCTCAAAGAGTTTGACATGACCGAACTTAGACAAAGTAGAGGGCTTAATTGTTCACATTACAAAGGATGTAGGGTCTCTGTAAAAAGCTTCTCAAGTGTTTCTCCTTATATCCTGAATATCTGAGTTAGAAACTAATACCAAACGTGTGGACCTCTGCTGACAGATGATCAATCAGGCACTGAAAAAGAAAATTCTGAACTTGGCTGTTCAAAAAGAATCTTGACATTTTTGGGACTCCCGTTGTTCAATGCAGGACATCAGACACTCCAGCTCCTACTCCACAAAGGGTGGAGCATCAGCAGAAGCTGCCCCACGTGCCCGTGCGCACGCGGTTATCCGGAGGTCGTCCTGCCCCCACAGTTCACTCCGAGCAACAAGAGCCCTTTCTCCATGCAGCCCTGCCTGGATGGAGCTGGTCAGTTATGATCAGCAGCAGCTGCTGGGCATTTGTCTGGTTAGAGGTCAAACCTGAGGAACAGTGAGTGTAGGGAAACAAGACTGTCTGGCCTCAGCCTTTCTTCATGGAGACAGAAGAGTTTATGTGACCTCCTGCCCTGGCAGAACCAAGACTGACCATCAGTCTCCGAGTTGGAGTCATAAGTCAGCTCAGGCTTTGAAGTCCTTGCTGGACATGGACTCAAAGGAGGGGAACTGCTCTGCCATTTCATCCCAGCAAGGACCTGTGGTTGGCACTCAAATATTTACTGACCAATGTGAAAGAGACAGAAGCTCAGAAATTAAAACATTTAGAGCCCAAACTATTAGACTCAGAAACTAATTGCTTTTGAAAGGAAAACCAGAATCAGCAGTTAATTCTCAAAAGTTTGCCTTCCTACCTGTGTGTCTTACAACAGTAATCAGCAAACTGCAATCTCATACCTGGCCAAATCCAGCTACCATCTATCTGTGTAGGAACCAGAAGCTAATATCGCATTTACACTTGAAAAGAATCCACAGAATAGTATTCATGACGGGAGAAAGGTTGAGGCCTGTTTCTGTACTCATGTCACAAGTCAAGTGCTGTGGGGCCAGGTCCTTGCCCAGCGACTGGAGGGCTGCACTTACGTCAGGACAGAGGGGTTCAGACCAAAGCTGGCTGGCCTGTCAAACACGTGTCACCCTGTCTTCCAGGCTGGTGGTGGCCTAGTTGAAGCCTCACAGGACCGTGGCTGGGACACAACACACTCAACATGCCGTCATCCATCGATGCAAGTGTTCACTAGCTACCAATGGTTCCTAAAACATCCCTAAGCCCCGCTGAGACCAGCCGACACCTCGCAGTCCACTCGTACCTCCAGGAACTTGGACTGGTGACACGCCACTGCCCCCACTGTGCAGGTGACTAAAACATCCCTAAGCCCCGCTGAGACCAGCCGACACCTCGCAGTCCACTCGTACCTCCAGGAACTTGGACTGGTGACACGCCACTGCCCCCACTGTGCAGGTGACTCTGCCTTCCACGCCGCGCTGCCCTCTGGAGCTGGAGCAGCTTCATAATCAGAGCATCCATCTTCAAGGATCCACACTGGTTCTCAGCCTCAGATGCCTCCGCTGCCACCTGACCTGTGGGGAAGCCCCCTGGACAGCAGTCAGGACAGGTGGCCCCTGTCCTCTCCTGGGGAGGGTGGAGGGGGACACATGGCAGTGCCAGTCTCCACTTCCAGTGCAGGGACTCGCTAGGGGTGACTCAACAAGACGTGTGGGTATATCCAGTCCCTTGGAAAGCATCCGTGGGAAAGCTGTGAGGGGACGGCTCTGGCTGGGTTACCCTCACCTCTGCTCTGACCCGAGCTTCACCAAAATGTGGGTCCCAACGCTGTCCTTGTCCTCCTGATGGTAGCAGAGAAGGGAGGCATCGAGCTCGCTGACCACAGCCCTAGGGCTGCTCCCCTGAGCCTCCTGAACACCTCCTGGGGCGTTGCACCTACAGGGAATACTTGCCTCTGTCCCTCCAGCGTCCATACCAACATGGAAACAAAGTGGCAGGGGAGCTGAGGCCAGGCTCAGCCCCCTGTGCCCACTGTCTTGTCTTCCATTTCCACTGCACCTTTGCGTTTCTGCAGGTCAGCCTGTCCCCAGAGCCCGACAGCCCAGGTGGGCCCTGCACTCTCCCACACGGCGCCAAGTGAGGGGCTGGAGGAGAGGCTTTCCCACCTGACTGTGCTCAGAGCCAGACCCCTGCCTGCCCACCCACTGGCCTCCTGCCCCAGCCCTGGGAGGGTCCCCAACTCTTCCCCCATGAATGATGAAGTTAGGGAGTGACAGCGACATGCAAGGTGTAGGGGTGCGGGGCAGGAAGGGAGGTGGGGGGGTCTATCCCAGCCTGAGGAGCTGACACCAGGGCTGTCCTGAGGCAGCAAGGCCCATCCAAATCTCACACTGACCTTGGTGCTACCAACACTTTGTTCACAGATTAACCTTAAAATCGAGAAGACAGCAGAGATGAGTGGAAGGACCCACTGGAGGGGAGCCAGAGCAGCCACGATGAGAAGATGCCACTCAGGGACCAGGCACCAGCCACCAGGGACAGTGGAATATAGACACCAGCCCAGCGGTCAGCACCAGGCAGGCTCTGCTGAGCAGGGGGAGTGAGTGAGTCATAGAGGACCTGGTGTGGAGGGAACGGAACCTCCCTCCTTGGAAGCAGTGACACTGCGTCCCTCTGCATGGCCAGACCACCTGACTCAGGCCACCAAGACATCAACAAGGACAGTAAGACCCAGAATTATGATCGACCTATCAACCAAACTCCTGCCTGTGTCCCCTGGCCTCAGCACAATCCTGGAGGGCGTGGAACAAGGCAGCAGAAGGAACTCTATGCGTGCACATGGGAATACATGCATGCACACGGGAACACACGTGTTGCCCGAAGCATGGCCACTCTGGGCGGATCTCTTGGCAATTCCCAGTCACCCAAATAGGTGGTCTACACCAGCCACTGACTTCCACACCCCCAATTAGCATAGATGGTCCTGGTTCTAGGGGAATTCTAACACAAAGGCACTCAGGGAAGCCTGATGGTTTTATCCTTTCATAACCATTAGGCTGGAAGTCAGTTAACCCACTACCACTTTCCAAGAGACAAAGACAAACGAAACACAAAGATAATTTGGGTTGGAATAGTCAGTGAGACCTCGGTCCTGGCCAAGGAGCAGCAGAGTTTGTGCACACAGATTCATACTCCTTGTCCCTCAAGGTTACCAATAATCTGTACACTTGGAGAAAATGTGAACAAATATATTTAGATATATTTAAAAGAATTAAAAAAACATTTCACAAAACATTTGTCGCCATAGGAATTTTTTAGCAATAAATGCCCACATCAAAATTTAAACATTGTTCAAAGTATGATTATCTGTACTGATAAATAATGCAACAAATTATGTAAACAGAGTGGGATCCATTCCTAGTAGGAGTCACTTCCTTCCTGGGATGGAAGCTGGCCCAGCTTTCCAGGGGACTAATTAAGAAACTGCTATTTTCAGAGCAACAAAAATAAAAGCTTTTATTTGTTCATTTGAATATAAAACAGGCGTTATCACAGATGTACAAAGCTTACTGGTGGTTTAACATACGAGAAGGTTGCTGTCCTTTGCACATAAAAATTTTGTTTGGAACCGTGATTGGCTGAGCACATGAATCTCTCTAACCAGTCACCACACTATGAAGCAACGCTGCTAGCATCTGACTATCAAGGGACCATTTCCTTGGGGAAAGTGTCAAGCAGGGTTAGATAGATATAACAAACAAGCACCATGAGGAAGCCGCCCTGTTGGTTGGTCTGAGTCTTGGTGGTCGCTGTGTACCCTCCTTTGTGCAAGTTGACCACACAGTTTTGTCTGACTTCAAAAGCACAAGGTCACGAGACAAACACTGGCTATATTCTCATGAATGACTCGTCCCAGCACAGTTTCCATTAACAGTACAGAACGATCCTCCTTTATTGCTAAGTGGGTGGTACTGAGAGTCTCATTCCCATTTTCTTGCACAACAGAACCTGGATCCCAGCCCTGAGCCCTTGGCCCTCACTGCTGGCACAGGCAGCAGGACTGAGGCCTCACGAGGGCACCAGCAACCTCACATCCCCTCGCTAGGCCTTAAGTCCCGCTTCCTCATCAGTGTCTGACTCAAAACTGCCCCCTCCCGCCCTTCCACAGGGTGGGTGTGTGTCCTGTGTGTGTGGTGGGGGTCCCCACCCTTCCACACTGTGGGTGTATGTGTCCTCGGTGGCCATGTGTTTTCTGTGTGTGTGGTGGGATCCCCCCGGCCCTTCCACCTGGTGGGTGTGTATCGTCTGTGTGTGTTGGGGTCCCCTACTCTTCAACATTGTGTGTGTGTGCGTGTGGAATGGGGTGCCCCCCGGCTCTTCCACATGGTGGGTGTGTACCTTCTATGTGTGTGGGGTCCACCTACCCTTCCACACGGTGGATGTGTGTGTGGTGAGGTCCCCCCTACACTTCTACACAGTGGGCATGTATCTTGTGTGTGTGTTGGGGTCCCCCGGGCCCTTTCACACAGTGGGCGTGTATCTTCTGTATGTGTGGTAGGGGGCCCCCAGCCCTTCCACATGGTGGGCATGTACCTTCTGTGTGTGGTGGGGGTCCCCCCTACCTTCCACACAGTGAGTGTGTGTGTGGTGGGGTCCCCACTACACTTCCACACAGTGGGCATGTATCTTGTGTGTGTGTGGTGGGGTCCCCCTTGGGAAGCAGAAGACTGGGAATGTTTATGTGAAGCATGTGGAGAAATACTCATACACAGCAATGAAATCAAAATATTTTAAAAGCAAATAACGTGGAGATGGAAGAAACCCCACATGCAGACAAATTTTTTTAAAATGCCACTTAAAATTCTAACAGCAATTAGCCTTGGATCTCCGAAGTCAAACAAAACTCTGTTGTGGCAAAGGGCTCAGTGCCAGTGCACAGAGCAAGGCAGGTGAGACCACCACAGAGAGAGGGTCTCAGTCTCGCTGGCAACACTCTGAACCAGGCAGACTCGGCACAGGAACCCCGGGCACACTGGGGCAATCATGGAGGGGATCTCACTCGGAAGCTGGTACCTCTTCTTGGCTGGATGCCGACGAGCTGGTTCAATCCAGGAGTGTGTGAGGGTCTTTCAAAGTTTCCAAGGTGCATGAGGCGGCGGCAGCAGCAAGAGACGGAAATCAGAAGCATGTCCTTGCAGCAAGGAGCGACGACGGGGCTGGGGCCCTCCCACTCCAGCCAGCACAGCTGGGGCAGCTCCGTGCATGACCTCCCTAGTGAGTCGAGTCTCTTCCTTAAAGCCGCTGAGGGAGTCAGCGCAACCCGCTGCCAATGACCACAGAACAACATTCCTTTTCATACCAAGGACCAAAAAAAGGTGACAAACAAAATGATGAAAACACTGTGCAATGAATTCTTGTAGCCGAGGGAGCGCGTGCAGTGGGCCAGCTGCTCCCCAGGCCATGCGTTGCGGTGGGCACGTGGCACCGACAGTCCGTCACGACCCTGCGGCAGAGGGAAAGTGCACACCCGGCTCCAGTACGCCACCTCCGAGGCGCTGGCCCCACAGCTGGTCTCTGGCTCCAGAATAGAAGCTCTGGGCTGCAGGCCGTCTGGTTGCTCACACCAGCAACGGCGAGAGTCTATCTACAGTGCAGCAGAGGGGACACCATGCAAGTGACAGGTTCTGTGTTTTAAACTTTAAAATTCCCTTTGTTCTTAGTGAACTTATATTTCATATATATATATATCTGTTGTGATGCTATCCACGCAAGATAATACAACACTTTTATATTAGCAAACATTACAAGACTTTAATATTCTTGAATGTTTTCTCTGTTATACTTCTAAAGAGATCAAAATAAATTAAACGTTTTGTACATAATTACATATGGAGTTAACTTATTTTATCTTTTTAGTTTAGTACAAAGATATCTGCAAGGTAATTGCCGAAATACACCTTATTTATAATTTCCTCTCATTCTATGATAACTTGGAGGGCCGATCATCAGTCTGTTTCTTGAGTACGTTTCTGACAAAGAAAGCGGCTAAAATCTAATTGGAAGGTGCTATTTGGAAGGCTTTCTCGTACCTTGACACACTGTCCTAAAAGGATGGGCTCCAGCAATGGCTTAAATCAGTAGCAGGTCCATGGCATTAAGATTTCATGACACATTAAAACAGAGAAAACAATTCTTTGTCACACTACATGAATTGTTTAAAAGAACCCATCTGGAGGGCAGAATATTTTTTTAATTGCTATTTTGGCTTAACAAAATACCACATTTACGAAGAAAGCACTTATTATTCAATAATTAAAAAAAAAAAAGAAAGTTCTTGAAATGGGCTTTTCCAACAAACTAAAGGCAGTTAACGCAAAGTCCTCGTGAGCAAACTTCACATTCACGTCTCATCCCTGTGCGACCAGGACGCGTGGGAAGTCTCCCCACTGCACGGTGAGGCTCTGCTGGGGAAGGTGCCCTGGTGCCCACACTTGTGACACTGAACAGGGGGCCCCAGGCGTCTACATGTTGTAGGCCACGTAGATGAGACACTACGTGGGCGTCTACAAGGTTGTAGGCCATGTAGATGGGGCCCCGGCTGTCTACATGTTGTAGGCCATGTAGATGGGGGCCCCAGGTGTCTACATGTTGTAGGCCATGTAGATGGGGGTCCCGGGTGTCTACATGTTGTAGGCCATGTAGATGAGACACTACGTGGGTGTCTATAAGTTGTAGGCCATGTAGATGGGGGCCCCGGGTGTCTACATGTTGTAGGCCATGTAGATGAGACACTATGTGGCGTCTACATATTGTAGGCCACATAAGTGGGGGCCCCGGCGTCTACATCCTGTAGGCCACGTAGATGCAGGCCCTGGCGTCTACATGCTGTAGGCCACATGGAAGGGGCGCTACATGGTGTCTACATGTTGTAGGCCACGTAGATGGGGTCCAGCTGGTCGGCCAGGAAGCCGTCACGCAGGTGCATGCGCTGCTTCTCGCCCCGGGAGTTGATGGGGATGACACCGATGTCCACCACCACCACCACCCCCACCACCAGGTAGTGCTCCTCCAGGACCACGTTGGTCACCAGGGGAACCAGGTCCAGGGCTTCCTGCTCGGACCCATCGAGCTCAACCACAACCACCAGCAAGTTTGTCCAGGTGAACACGGCACTGGAAGAAAAAGAAGCATCACTGTACAATTGGAGCGACTCCATTCTGTCTGGATGCCCTACTGGGTTCCTGCTGGGCACTGAGCCTTCTCCAGTCTGCAGGTTCCAGAGCAGCTCTGACACTCCATGCGTCCACACCTCTTACCAACCTGCTCTCAGAGTGGCAGCCCACCCTCGTCTTCCCTGATTCCACACAAGGGCCTAAGGGTGCAGCCCATCCCCAAAGGCACTTGGGAAGCCTGCAGTGCAGTCGGCAGGACCGTTGCTGAGCTGGGACAGTGGACGCTAGGGCTAGTCCTGACCTGCCTCTGTCGCCAGGGGGGTAAACACGTGTGCACGTGAGCAGAAGAGCCACCATGCTGTGTCAGGTACCTCAGAGCTTGACTGCAGACCTAGGGCACACTGGCAGATTCTGTCTCAGGAACTGGGTGAGGGCAACAGAGGGGACCTGATTCAGGTGGGTGAGTTCCTGGGGATGCCAGAGCTCCATCCAGAAGTATCTTACTTGGATCTTTCAGGAGGACCACCCACAGTATCTTGTCTGCCCAGTTTGTAAAAGCCTAACTAAGTCCAATGTTTTATACTTTAGGCCACCTTGATGTTAGGAAGTAGGGCTTTTAAAACATGAATGTTTAAGAATGTTAGCACACCGGAGCCCCAGGGGAGAGCGGGGTCAAGCTCCAGGGCCTGCAGTGGCTGCTGGAATCAGATACAGAGAATGTTCTGTCTCAGCTGTGAGGCAGGAAGTGTCTGGGGAAAGTCATCACTGTTTCCTAAAAGCATAGGGTATGTCTGTTAACAAAAAATGTGTATTTTGCTTAGTATGGCCAATGATCACATTAAAATGGAAGAGGGACACTGGAGACTCCTGGGGTTGGCTCTGTGACGAGCGTCACCCGAGGGAGCTGCTCGAGAGAACTGCACGTCTGTGAGTCACGTGACTGCTCGTGGCCACACTGGGGATGGTTTTATCCTGACATCTGGCATTGAGGGTACAGCATCAGAGTCAGTGTGGATCCCACAGTTCACTGAGAAGGCATGTAAGAGGCAGCAGGAGGCTGCTGGAGCCCGTCTGGGGCCACAGCGGCTGAGGGTGGCTGGGCCGTGCTCACCGATGTGACCCAACCTCACACCCTCCCTTCTCTGCACCAAGTGACTGATGAGGCTGCCTGGGGGAGCCACAGGTCTGGGGAGGGGGGTGACAGCAGAGCCATGGTGCTGCTCGTACTCTGAGGAGAGAAGCCCCTCGCGACCAAGCCTGTTGCTCCTTCCCTCTGGCGCCTCTGAGAGTAGAGAAAGGAGCAAGCTTCACAGCATCTAAGTGACGCTCAGAACAGGCAAGAGAAACCCACAGGGGAACCCTGGCCACACACTTCCCAGTGGAAATGGCACCTTTTCAACTAGATAGAAAATATGTGAGAGAGGCAATACAAGCCACTTGAAATTATTTTCTTAAAAATACAAAAACAGAAGGCTGAGATGGCTACTTACACCTCAGTGCAAACTGAGGCGGACCCTATTGTTTCTGGCGGACACCTTTCTGGGGCTCCTGCCTTCACACAAGAGTGGAGTGGCAGCTTTAGAGGTGGAGGACTTGTGCTCAGATGGGCTTGTTGCTGCTCGCCCTGAAACACGGCACCGAGGGGGACGAAGCTCTGCCGTCCACTCACCCCCTTCTGTCTGCTGAGCCCTCTGGCGGTGCAGCATGTGGCTGAGAACACCAGCCTGCGTCAGCTGACAAGAGGCAGCCAACACTCGCAGGCCAACCCATCTGCTCACCAGAGCTTTCAGAAGGGGCCTCCCTGGGGGCTCCTGCCCTGAGCTTGCAGACAGGGCCCCTCAGGCCTCCACCCTTCAGGAAACCAGGGAGGTGAGAGGAACAGTGGCCAGTAGTGCTGAAGCCACTGTCCTTGCTCAAGTGCCACGTGAAGGCCTTAAGGAGTGGTTGGTGCTGCTGCTTCCAGGCATAGTCCCTTCGCCCAAGGGGCAGCCTCCACATACATCCCTCGGCAGCACTGCCTGAGATGCAGTAGAGTCACATGAGACGACCCAGCACAGCCAAAGCAACACCAAGCTCCCTGTGGTTCCATCACACGAGGGTTCAACTCTCTTACCACTACATGTCTGAGTTGGAAAAAAGCTGAGTTTCTGAGAATGTTCATAAACAAAGATTCCCTTAGTTCATGTAATTGGTAAAGTTATTCTTGTCAGTTGTGTAAACCTTGGGATAAGGACAACATGCAGTTCATCTTTCCTTAAAAACAAGACCTCTTTCATCTTTAGGGTTCTGAGTACATCAGGGTGAGTTTACAGAAGTGACTGACACATGCAAGTTACAGCCACCCAGTGGCCAGGGTGGGCACGGCGTGGCCTCCAAGGCCACCTCCAAGGGTGGTGGGATGGGTGACCTGTCACTGATGACCCTATGAAGCTGGCAAGCGTGGCCTCTCCTGGAGCTGAGGCCTTCCCTGGGCTCACTGGGTTCAGGCTCCCTGTGGACAGTGTTTCACCCTACATCATGCTTTCCGTAACAAAAAACAAAGAATCGGCTCCTTGGAAACACCCCCAGCCATCTGTCCATCACCCTCAGGAAGGGCACCAACCGCACCAGGGGTGCTCATTAGAGGTTCGGGTTCATCCTGGCCCTCGGGCTGCCTGCCCGCTCCTCACCATTCCGTGACGCTCTTGTGGGCTCCTGATGACCGAGGTCTCGATGTCTATCGGGTGATACCTCATGCCGCGCAGCTCCATGGCCTCATCCAGGGCCCCCACCACATACAGGGCATCATGGCGCTCTGCGTGGGAATGGACACTATGTGAACTTTACTGCAAAACTGCTCAAGTCTCTTAAAGAATAAAGACAAGCACTACCCCTGAACATGGAAGAGAGGTACAAGAAAGATCCCTGAGCAAGGGTCTGGTTTCCCTTCTAAGGAAACTGTAGCCCAAGGTGCTCAGGGATGGATGAGGTGTGGGTGGTGGGGGTGGGGGGCTGTGTGGCCACGTGGCTGGCCGCATGCCTGCACGGTCCCTTCGCCAAAGGGGCAGCCTCCACATACATCCCTCAGCAGCACTGCCTGAGATGCAGTAGAGTCACATGAGAGGAAGCACAGCCAAAGCAACACCAAGCTCCCTGTGGTTCCATCACACGAGGGTTCAACTCTCTTATCACTACATGTCTGAGTCGGAAAAAAAGCTGAGTTTCTGAGAATGTTCATAAACAAAGATTCCTTTAGTTCATGTAATTGGTAAAGTTATTCTTGTCAGTTGTGTAAACCTTGGGATAATGACAACATGCAGTCCATCTTTCCTTAAAAACAAGGAGACCTCTTTCATCTTTAGGGTTCTGAGTGCATCAGGGTGGGGTGAGTTTATGAGAAGTGACTGACATGTGCAATACCAGAAAATAAATCTTCTCCATCTCCAGGCTAAGGCAGACATGATGGAGGCAATCACTTGCTGACTTCTGACTGCAGCTGCTGGGGCCTCCCATCCTCCCAGCCCACGGACTCCACAGGCAGAACCAGTGCTGAGGTCTGGGTGTCGCTAATCTTAGTTCCTCAAGGAATCCCAGAGGGCACCCTCCAGTGAAACAGTCTATGACTTCCCCAAACTGCAAATACAATGCCAGCCAGTGACGAGATCAATGCCACCCCAGTCTGATCCCTGTGATGGGAAGGTGTTTTCTGAGCTTTTGCCTGCAGTGAGAAGCTGAGCGGGCTTCACAGCCAATAGGACACTGTGTGGACCAGCTGCCAGCCTTATAATGTGTCTGTGCTGAGACTCCACAGCCTGCACAGACGTGCCTGCCCTCTGTGAGGGTGAACAGGCTAGGTTCCCATGGAAAGGAGCGAGCCATGCTCCTGCTTAGCACCAGTCTGAAGTTAGAAGGTCTGAAGAAAGAACACAGCACACAAAATGGAATCCAACCCTTGGAGGATATAAAATATGGAACGTTCTTATACAACTTACCTGTTTCAAATTAGCATACAATCATTTCAGCCTTCCTAAATATTTTGTTTTTTAAACCTTAAAAAAATAAAAGAAAATACAACACCAGAATATTTCTGTACTTTTCCTCTGCATTCTTGCTGGTCTGGCCTGGTTGGCACGCTTCCTACCAGGTAGGTGGGTTGGAAGTCTCACTGATCTCTGGGGCTGGCAGATCCCACAAGAAACCTCAGGGTCCCGTCCCGGAGTAACACCCAAGTCTTGCCTCTGTTTTCAGGAGTGGAGCGAGAACTCCAGGATCAGCAATGTGAGGAGCAGACAGGCTCCTACATGTCGGTTCTGTGTCACACCCAGCGCTAGCCCTCTTGAGCTACTGTTCCCTGAGGGCGCTTGGCAGGGCCAGAGCACTGGAAGCCAGTGCCTCCTGCCCAGAAGAGAACGATGCAGCTTCAGGGGATCCTGGGTGGGGCTGGCAGCACCACAGTTGGTGACAAGCTGGTGAGCTGCACTTACAGGCACTTGTCATAGACAACACAGCCCCAGGCCCCTGCCCGGATTTCACACGTGTTCCTAGCTCACAGAGGAGGACACAGCATGGGACGTGCATCCTCAGCTGCTGATGCACACAGCCTGAGCAGGCTCTCTCAGCCTGGGCTCTCTCTCGCCCCACCCCACTCTCTCACCCTTGGCTGTCTCCAGGCTGCCTGCATCAAGTACACATGCTCTCCTGGGATTGGGATCCCACACCCACACGAGTTTTCGGTGTCTGAGGACTTCCTGCCTCCTATTGGGAACTCTCACCTCCATTTGCATCAGTGAGTTCAGTTCTCCGTAGGAATCCCAAGTAGCCTGTTCGTGCCCAGACTGTCTGTGTGTCTCCAAAGCTTAATCTTGAGTTGAAGTGATCTGACTGGAGGGATTCATCTCCATAAATAGTGAAGTAACCACTGGCATTGTGGGCACTGTGAACCCAGATCTGTAAGGAAGCAAAATGGACTGCATAAGTTAACTCGACATGATGTCCAGGGCAGAAACTACTTTTACAATTCAACTGGATTGTATTGCGTCTGTCCCTGGCCTGCAAAAAACAGGACAGCTTGTTTCCAGGGGAGACACAGACACCACAAAGTCTGCTGAAATGAAAACATGGCAGCACACTCGTGGCTGAGCAAACCCCCAAGCCATCATCTCGGAGAATCCTGTTAAAGGAGATGAACCAAGGGCTTTTGAAATAAATATCAAATGAATGAGGTTGTAAGAGTTTCCTTATATTTACTCAAATGTACTGATTTTTTCCAAAAAGCAAGCTGGAAAAATGTTAATAAGCTTTCTGGCTTGTATACTTTGGGGAATATATTGTAATAAAATAACACAACACAAAAACTCTAGAAGGGAAAGGCACTGTAACAACAAAAAATGGAGGATAAAAATGCCTGCACGTTGTATCTTGGGAAATGGTTATTTAAGTCAGGGACAAAGGGTCTGGCCAGCAGCCCTCAGCCACACCTGCCAGGGCAAATCAGGCAGTAGGCCAGGCATGAGGGTCTCCAGCAAGTGAGGGGAAGAGAACCTGTCAGACAGGTTCCCAGCACAATGCCAGTGTGCAGGGGTCTCCGCCCCTTGGCTCTGAGAGGCCACGTCCTGTGAGGACAGCAGGGGCCACAGACGGCAGGCACCACATTTAATTTTCATTCTTAGATGTGCATTTAAAGGAAATTCTTAAATAAGGTCCGTATAGCATTTCATCATCTCAATTTTGATATTCACATGGAGAGAGATGAGTGAGGGGCCAATAAACTGCCCAAGAAGGAAAAGGGTCTGGGGTGACAGTGGCTGAGACTCAGGCCTCAACACCACTCCCTCCCTGTGTATACAGACACGTGTGTGGCATGGTGCCCGAGAGAGCAGCGGGGCTGGTGTGTGAGTTAAAGGTGCCATCAACGGCAGTGTTTTTGTATGACCAGGACAGGTTAGAAGAGAGGCAGCTGACCACAGGATGGGTGGCACCTACAGGAGTGTCCTTGTGGGCAGGTCACGGTCACTGTGGCCTGGCCTTGGAGAGGAAAACGGGGAGGCAGATGTGTTGGAAGCAAGTTAATCAGTGAGTGAGGTGGACGGGAAGGGCAGAGGGGTGCTCATGGCCAGCAAGCAGGGCGAGTTTCAGGAGAGCAGCCCAGGAAGGGTCTCCTGTGGCTGCATGCAGCCAGCAGTGTGCAGGGCACAGGGTGGGTGGGGAGTCACTGGGTAGGTTGCATCGTCAATACAAGGGAGTAAAAGTGACTTTCTGACCCAGACAAACACCTGTCGTGCTCCCAGTCTGCCTGCCATGGTTGTTGGTGCTGCTATGATTCTGGGTTTGGCAAGATTCCCTCTGCACATTCTCTATCATGTTCCTGAGGAAAGAATTCTCTGCTGTGAAGCAGGTACATGGAACTCAAATGGAGAGCTGAAAAACAAGGAAACTCTGCCCACACACAGGAAGTTTCCTCTTTGCTAAATGTTTTGGAGAGAAATGTGATACTCGCTAAGTAAATACCACTTCATAATCCTGAACCTTCACAGACACTCATCCCATTTCTCACCTCGCCCAGATGTGAGTCTCCCAAGGGTCCTTTCGTTTCTGGATTGGCAATGATGATCCGCACCCTGGAAGTATCTATGTGGGAAGGAACAGTCTTGTTAGTGGCAGACAGGCAGATTCTTCATGCCAAGTGCATGTTTTCCCTATTAAAATGGTTTAGAAAGTGAATGGCTTTAAATCAAAACTGCATACCACAGTATCACATAATGACAGCAAATCAATGACATTTCATTATAATTATTTACAATAAAAGAGCCTGTGTTAAAATGATCCTAAAAGTGAGACTTTGAACAGAAACATGACAGATGATATAATTTAACAAGCTTGATGCTTGCAAAGAAGAACTCGTGGCGCTGCTTTGTGGTGTCCAGAAGAGGCAGCAGTCCTGCCAGAGCGTCTGCTGCACCAAGCAGACGGCGCCCCTGTGGCCCTGCCCCTCCTCTGCCACACTGCCCACTTTGCCTGTTGGCTGACAATAGCACAACGTTGATACTGAGCACCTCCTTCTTAATGGACGTTTAGCTCAGAAATGCTCTGAATTCCACTGGAACCATGTAAAGAATCAAAAGCTGATTCTGGAAATTTAGACTGGAGCCCCTCTTGGTTCAGCTGCTAACTGCAGCTGAGGTAAGGCAACACACCTGTGGTGAGAGCTATGGGAGCATGTCTGGTGAATGGCCCACCAGGTCGAGCTGGGTGGGTGGACAGTGCGGGAATCCCACCTTAAAGAAAACAGTACCAAGAACTCTAACCAGTCAGCCGTGAAGACACAGACTGTAAAAGGTCCCAAACAACATGCCTCTAGAATCATATTTAGTGGAGAAGAGATTTGACAATAGGGGCTGGGGGGAAATGTCTTCATTCAGGTTTAAATACATTCCTTGCACTTTAGTTCTATAAATGACATGGCAGGAATGACTAGCTATCATGATAACCAGTCTTTGTCTAGTTCCATAGTAAACAAGCTCTGCCTGCTGGCCAGGCCCATGGACATTTGGACCCAATGTACTGAAGATTACTGCCAGCCTGCCTTTCTCAGCTGGGGTAACCATGCCCAGAGGTGCTAAATGTGAGTGAATAGGCTGAGGAGCCATCCCTGCGGCCTCCTCCTTTCCCTGCTGCTCCTCCTCGAGGTGGAATGCAAGGAAGGGCTGGAGCTGGAAAAGCTGCTGTCGACCCAGAGACACCCATGGGAGTGGAAGCCACGCAAAACAGAATAAGAGAGAAGGTGCCATGGCCCTGGGGCTTCCTTTGACTTTCTGTGCTCATGGTCAAAACCACTTGATATATTCAGTTCAGTTCAGTTGCTCAGTTGTGTCCAACTCTTTGGACTTGACATATTACTTTTCAAGAAAACTTTTTTTTGGAAAACAGTCTTCCATGTACTTCTTAACTTTCCAAAGCCCCCAAACTGAGATTTGTGTTCAAATGTATATGCACATGCCTTTCTTCTGTACTTACTTTTCCTGACTCCATCAGGGGCAAACTATGAGGAGAGCCTCTTTCCACTAAGCGTACTCTACAAAGAAAAACAGAAGGTGTTACTGTGTGCTCTGGACCCTGGCTCCCTCCTCCACATCTAGGACTTGGGTCAACGCCCAGCAGTTTGACAGGCACATTAGCTCTGTTGACAAGCATTACCCAATGCAAAGGGAATTGAGAAGTCAAAGAAAAAAGCAGACAATGGCAGAGAGGAGACAGTGGGGGCCACCACCCAGGCCACAAGAGTATGGAGACTCAGCCCCACCTATCAACCCACAAACGTCAGGAATGGCTCTGCATTGATGAAACGGGGTCAGCACAGCATGTACAGAAAAGGAAAGTGAGGATTAAGCTGCATTTCTCAAGGGCCGCCACTCCTGTGACAGGAGACCTCCTGGGCCTGTCCCCTGCAAACACAGAGGGCTGCAGGCCCCACAGCACAGCATCCACCGCCTCAGCCAGGCACACTGGAGATGACTGGCCAGTTCAGACAGCAAGATCTCCTTTCTGGAAAGAAGTGCTTTTCAATCTAAGAACTATTTGCTGGTGAGGTACTCAAGAACTGTGGAGGACCCTGGTGCCAGTCACAACCCAGCCCACTGAGCCCTCCTCAGCTGTATTACTTTATCCCATGACTGCGTTCAGTTCTTTCCATGTTACTCTCAGAGTGTGATGCTGACCAATCATCTACAGACAACTTTCACTTCAGGAAAATGGAGTGAAAGGGAACCCCCTCATTTCTAATTTTATCAATTTGATTTCTCTTTTTCCTTGATAAATCTGGGCTAAAAGTTATTAATTTTATTTGTCTTATCAATGAATCATCCTTTTAGTTTTATTCATCTTTACTACTATTTTGTTTCTATTTCACTTTTTTTCTGCTCTGATCTGTATGCTTTCTTTCTGGTATTAACTTTGGGTTTTGTTTGTCCTTCTTTCTCTAGTTGCTTCAGGTATAAGATTATGTTGTTTCTCTAGTTGCTTCAGGGCAACCGGCCTCCTGTCCTCATCCTGCCCTTGGAGTTCATCTTGTCTCCTGTCCCTGCTGGGCAGGTGGATCTTATCTGAAATACGGAAACTCTCCTGCTAAGAATTTCCCTGCGGCCTCCCCACTGCTGAGTGGTGGCAGGGACCGGGCAAGCGTTCAGGGTGGACAAAGAATTTCTTCTCTGGTCACCATGGAACAGTGCTCTGTGTCAGTGACTCCAGGCAAGCAGGAAGGGCACCAGGACCACTCAGGGGTGGTCCTGTCTTGTCAGCAAATGCCACATGGCGGGGGTTGGGGGGGTGTCTTTCACCCACTTGAGACTATCCACAAGAGCAAAGAAGAAGACAGAGCTGTGTCTCCTGGAAGAGCTGAGAGAGATACACATGCGTGCAGCACATATGAGAGGAATAGGGGCTCACAGAAACCCAGGAAACTTGTGGGAGATAAGAGTGCGTAGGCTGGGGCTGGGAGGCAGCTCTGTTGACCGCCTGTGCACGACAGACTGGGAGGCTCTCTCTTGGCTGCACACCGTTACCCAGCACTCCCAGGACATGGCACAGTCAGGAAACCACACCTTCTGCCCCACGGGTGCTGTCAGGAGCTGGTCACTTCAGAGCCATGGAGAACAGCCAGTGTGGCGCGTCCCGGTGCTGGTCAGGAGGGCGGGGGCGGGGGGGGGCGCCTGTCTCTTGATGGCCACTCCAGTGGTCACTGGTGACCTGGAGGACGAGCGCCACTCACACCAAGAGGAGCCAATGGAGCTTAGTGTGGTCCACCAGGAGGCCCTGCGTTAAGTGTGCTGATAGTGTTCTGTACCCGGATCGCCACAACAGCATCTTAGGGAAAAACCCCAATGACCATTTTGGGCCAACCCAACATAAAATTATCTTCAAATAATTTTTGTAGGGAGTAAAGCAAATTTCTTTTTAAAGCCTACTAGTTATGTTTGGAAATGTTATGCCCCCAAAAGAGGTCACTTAATCTCTTCAGCGCTAAGGGTCTGCATCTTGAAGATGTCTGAATAAGCCTCTGCTGCAGGGGGCTGGTGTCTCTTAGGGGCCAGTGGTTCTCTCTGCTACTAGATGGGCTGTCTCCTGGAGTCCCCTGTGAACAGCGGGGTCTAAAATGAGGGTTTCAGGGGCAGGAGGCACCACCAAGAGTGAAGCAGAACAAAGCATTCAGGGGAACAAAGTACTTCTTAGTCTCAGCACTGCTGCCATTCTGGTCATCTGCTGTGTGGCAGAGGCCTGTCCGGCCACTGCAAGATGTTCAGCTGCCTCGCTGGCCTCCACCCACCACACGCCACCAGGACCACTTCCCACATCATGCTCATCAGACATGGCACCATGGCACCCCCATCCGTGGTGGGACACACCACCCGGGTGTGACTGGCCGGCAGGGCACGCCAGGCCCCTCCGCAGCCTTGTCCCTGACACGCTCTCACATGGGAACTCAGCGGGCAAGAAGAACACACATGGCCAGGCCAGGCGGGGCTCCTGGTTTCTCACCCACAACTCTCCCCAGCTCTCTCACATGTTGTGAGCAAATGTACGTCGGTAGGGACCACTGAAAACAAGCAGACACATCCACAAGCACCTCCAGCCACTTATAAAAGGATTCTTTGTACCAGTCACTCTATTATCATGTCAAAGAAACAGCAATGCATGGGCATCTCCACAACCACACAGAGAAACCACCCAATCACTGGGGACACTTGTAGACAAACAACAGAATTCTCTCCCCATCAGGCACATCAGGAGGGACCCCTTTGGGAGCTAAAGTTCTGCGACAAATTCCTGATCTTGTCCCCACCTTCTGTCCCACTTCTTGAGGTGGACTCACAAGCATCCACCAGCACACTCCCTTTTTCTTGCTCAAGGTTGCTTATTAGGAAGCTGCACAGAAAGGTAACTTGACTTACAGTTTAGTTTTTCCTGGAAATGCCTTGACAAAAATTTTCCATTCATGCAAAGAATAGTGAGCAATGTTGATATTTTATGAGGTGCAAAACAGTGGCTGACTAGTGTTCAAGAAAATGTCAAGTCTGACAGAGCGTAAGAAAAGGCCACTCCGACTTCAGCGGCTCTGGGACAGCTATTCTCAGAATCAGGAGCTGCTGCCCTGATGGGACGTGAGGTGATGCACGTGGAGTGGTGCAAAAGCTCACTCCATGGCCCCCTGCACTCAGGGCAGACGACTGCACTTCTCCTTCCAGAGGAGCGCTGCACGCTGGGTGCTGGGAGACAAAGTCACAATACCTGTCGTGTCTCAGAGCTCTCATGTCCACATAGACGGTGGTTGGATCGGGCCCCGATGTTCCCTGCAAGCAAGGACACAATGCGATTAATCTCGTTTGCCTGGGAGGAGCTACATTTGTGCTTCCTACCTGCTGGGAATATTTCTGTGATAAGGTCTGAAACTGAACAAAACCCAAAAGCACCAAAACCACACCTCTCCCTTGATAAGCTAACTCTGAAAGAATATCTTACTAAGATAATACTGACTTTCATATAGCTTGACTGCTAATCATTTATGAAAATTAGAAAGGCAAGGGGGCATCTAGCCAAATAAAAGAGGCTGAAACTACAGAGGTAGCGTTTGGCAAAAGCAGGTTGCTGAGGAAGTGAAGCATCATTTGCTGAGAGGCTTTCACCACATGCATCCCCAAAAGTGTATTTTCAGAGCTCAAGGTACTGAAGCAGAACATGTGACATGAGCTGACAGACTGAGGAAGAAGAGATAAAAGACAAGGATCTTATTCATTCTGGTTCTACTTGTGCCCTGATTTTCCTCCAGGGTGGGAGGCCATTTTGCCCAAGACATAAGTTAGGGAGGCAGCATGTTTTATCACTGGTCATCTGGGCAGCACCCTGTGGTCTGAACTATTTTTTTAAACACAGGGTCCTGAAATCTTATCTTGGGATCATAAATCTCTTCAAAATACATACGAGTTGACTTCTGAACAATGATCTCTGTTTATATAACAGCGATGGCATTAAAGCTACATTACAAACAAAAATTCTACATACATTTCCCGGAAAGTAATGCACTACTTTTAGTAGAAAAAGACAGAACCTTAAAAAAAAATCTGCCAAAAAATAAGGAGACTCTCAGATTTATTTGAAGAACTACACTAAAATTCTTCATGAGAGAATCTTAACCTTATATCAAAGGCACACTTCAATATAAGAAAAAGAAAAAAATAAAGACACCTTCATTACACCACACTGGACCACACGATAACCTCCCCCCCGCCCCCTGAGAAAGCACATGCAATCAGCCTGGAGGAGGAGCTGCCCTGCCGTGAGGTCACAGCACCCTCGCTGACCTGCGGCTACTCCGGGGGGCTGTGTCACAGACCAGAGCTGAGTGGAGGAACAGTTTGTGGTCTGAGCAATGCAAAGCATGTAACCACAAGAGGCCAATTAAAAACCAACAAATCAGAAAACAGGTCACTAGAAGCAAAAAGTGAAGCAAAACAGAGATGACCCCAAACTGGCAAAGACACCACAGATCATTTAAATGGAAGCACAGCGTTTGTCACAAATGCAAGACGTCTGAAGAGATCTGAGACATGACATCACGCTGGCTGTCAGCCCTCCTGCCCACGGGTCCACAAGCCCAGCCCATCTCCGCACTCAACTCCTAGTCTGCCCACTGCTGGGAGCTGATGAAACTGTGTGGTTGCAGGCACTGGTGTGGACGGGCGGGAAGTCCCTACCTGCTCGGCCAGCTTCCACAGCCGGTGAGGCTACAGCAGCAGGAGGTGGGAGCAGAGGACACCAGACCAACAGAAACCGAACATCGAGGACACACACAGACACAGAAACAGACAACCCAGCAGTAAAAGTGGGATGAAGAAGAGGGGAGGGGTGGGGAGGAGAATGCAAAAAGCAGAGAACAAAGTAAAAGAAGATCAAAAACAATGTCAAATATGGAAATCATTAAAATCAATCACTGTACCATTAAAGGCTAAAAAAAAAAAAATCTAAAAAGATGTTCACATATCCACAGAGCAACAGAGGAGGTAACAGATGACTGGCCACGGGCAGGTGGGCCTCAGGAACTGCTTTTCATACATACGGTCAGTGGATGTTGATTTTATGGTACTTTTCTCTAGTTTCTGTTCTTTAATGAGAAAGCAGGGAGTATGAATTTAATTGACCAAATCTGTCGAGTGTTCCTCACTGAAATAGCTTCAAGTTTCTTACTACAATAATGAAGGTGACCCTGGAAGTCTGTGAATCTTCAGGCTGTCTAGCCCTGCTCATCTACAAGATTAGGACAAGAAAAGAGTTCAGAGTACGCATGAAGCATGGACCAAACCTCAGGCTCCTCGCTCAGTGGTGCGGGAGGGACTCCCCAGCCTGCCTCCCCCTCAGCTCTGTCCTCCAAGACGCTGCATCCCCTTCCCTCTCATCTGCCAGGTTCTGGGGCCCACCTCCACCATCCAAAAGCATCCAAGTCCACAGGGGAAAGACCCTAAAGCCATTAGGGATAGCTCCTCGGATGCTGCACATCTTTCCTGGCTGACTGTCTCTCCTGATATCCCGAGAAAGCTGGAACAAGCCCAGGTTTCTGCATGGGCACAGTCCTGTGTGGGTCCGGCCTCGTGCTACCCTACTCAGGTACCTCAGAATCTCGTGCATCACCAACATTTCTTTCTGCAGTCACCACAACCTGCTAGCTGCACAACTCAGCCTCCCAAGACCAGGGGACCCTTCTAGAAGGGGCCCATGGACACCAGAAACGTGATTCTGAGAGCACAGCTCAGATGCGTCTCCATTTCTCGTCTGAACAAGATCCCTGGCTATGTACCTCTAGAGATGGAGGCCTGCCCTCTCCCAGAGCACTCAGCCCAGTCGAGGGCCCTGAGGAAGCATGGTGGGCCATTCAGCTGAGAAAACATGCCCTCAAACAACCACCAATCAACTGAAAACATTCACTGATTTCACACAGGCTGGTGATTCTGAGGTTCCATAAGAAAAATGGCATGATCTTCACAATACCTTCAAGCACTTAGGACAGGGCTTGGAATTTGGGAAATACCCTAGCATTTCAGTTTTTCATGTTTTTACGTTAAGGAATTGATGGTGATTCTCCCTAGGCAGATGGGTGTTATTTATTGGCTGAACTGTATTTTCCGATTTTTGTTTCCTAAATATTCTTTGGTAAAAATTCAGTCTAAAAATTCATAACTTTTCAGGTTGTTTTCCTTATTTGTATAATTGTTCTTAAAAACTCAGTTTTGGTATATTTAATATCTTTATTATACATTTCTCATGTGTCAGGCCCTGCAGAAATACAATGGGAACAAGAGTAGTGGGGCTTCTGCTCTCAGACCTCAACCTCAAGCTATGCCTTCTCTGTTTGTTTTGGATCAGTTCAGTTCAGTCACTCAGTCATGCCCAACTCTTAGCAACCCCATGGACTGCAGCATGCCAGGCCTCCCTGTCCATCAACAACTCTTAGAGCTTACTCAAACTCATGTCCATCGAGTCAGTGATGCCATACAACCATCTCATCCTCTGTCATCCCCTTCTTTTCCTGCCTTCAATCTTTCCTAGCATCAGGGTCTTTTCCAGTGAGTCAGTTCTTCACATCAGGTGATCAAAGTATTGCAGTTATTTCAGCATCAGTCCTTCCAATGAATATTCAGGAGTGATTTCCTTTAGGATGGATTGGTTTGATCTCCTTGCTGTCCAAGGGACTCTTGAGAGTCTTCTCCAACACCACAGTTCAAAAGCATCAATTCTTTGGCATTCAGGTTTCTTTATGGTCCAAATCTCACATCCATACACGAACTACTGGAAAAACAATAGCTTTGACTAGACGGACCTTTGTTGGCAAAGTAACGTCTCTGATTTTTAAAATGCTGTCTACGTTGGTCATAGCTCTTCTTCCAAGGAGCAAGTGCTTTTAATTTCATGGCTGCAGTCACTATCTGTAGTGATTTTGGAGCCCAAGAAAATAAAGCCTCTCACTGTTTCCATTGTTTCCCTATCTATTTGCCATGAAGTGATGGGACCAGATGGCATGATCTTAGCTTTTTGAATGTTGAGTTTTAAGCCAACTTTTTCACTCTCCTCTTTCACTTATATCAAGAGGCTCTTTAGTTCTTCTTCACTTTCTGCCATAAGGGTGGCGTCATCTGCATATTTAAGGTTATTGATGTTTCTCCTGACAATCTTGATTCCAGCTTGTGCTTCATCCAGCCCAGCATTTTGCATGATGTGATCCAACCAGTCCATTCTGAAGGAGATCAACCCTGGGATTTCTTTGGAAGGAATGATGCTAAAGCTGAAACTCCAGTACTTTGGCCACCTCATGCGAAGAGTTGACTCATTGGAAAAGACTCTGATGCTGGGAGGGATTGGGGGCAGGAGGAGAAGGGGACGACCAAGGATGAGATGGCTGGATGGCATCACTAACTCGATGGACGTGAGTCTGAGTAAACTCCGGGAGATGGTGATGGACAGGGAGGCCTGGCGTGCTGCGATTCATGGGGTCGCAAAGAGTCGGACACGACTGAGCGACTGAACCAAACTGAACTGAACTCTGCATATAAGTTAAATAAGCAGGGTAACAATATATAACCTTGATATACTCCTTTCCCAATTTGGAACCAGTTTGTTGTTCAATGTCTGGTTCTAATTCTTGCTTCTTGATCTGCATACAGATTTCTCAGGAGGCAGGTAAGGTGATCTGGAATTCCCATCTCTTGAAGAATTTTCCAGTTTGCTGTGATCCACACAGTGAAAGGCTATGGCTTAGTCAATAAAACAGAAATAGATGTTTTTCTGGAACTCTTGTGCTTTTGCTATGATCCAACAGAGGTTGGCAATTTGAAATCTAGTTCCTCAGACTTTTATAAATCCATCTTGAACATCTGGAAATTCACGGTTCACGTACTGTTGAAGCCTGGCCTGGAGAATTTTGAGCATTACTTTGCTAGCGTGTGATATGAGTTCAGTTGTGTGGTAGTCTGAACACTTTTTGGTGTTGCCTTTCTTTGGGATTGGAACGAAAACTTGTCTTTTCCAGTCCTGTGGCCACTGCTGAATTTTCTAAATTTAAATCTGGAGTTTAAATTTCCACTTTAACAGCATAATCTTTTAGGATTTGAAATAGCTCAGCTGGAATTCCATCACTCCCACTAGCTTTGTTTGTAGTGATGCTTCCTAAGGCCCGCCTGACTTCGCACTCCAGGATGTCTGGCTCTAGGTAAGTGATCATACCATCATGGTTATCTTGGTCATGAAGATCTTGTTTGGGATCACAATCACATATTTTTTTATTTATGCAAAAATTAATAGAAAATAAACATTTCCACTGACCAACCCTGCCTTGCACTTGTTGCTGCTTTTGCCCACGTTTTTGTACGTTCATGTCACTTTACAGTACTGTCAACTCAGCGTCATCCTTCTTGGCTACACTAACCATAAAACTGCCTCCTCTGTACCCTTTTTATGCTCTTACTTCATTTTTCCTAAGAATATTTTACTCACTTACTGAAAAATTCATCTGTATGTGTACTATCCATGTGGTTCCCTGAGGGCCAGAACTGTGTCTTGAGTTTCTCTAAGTAAAATCTGACTGGCTGACACGAGGCCACTCCAAGGATGGAGCATGCCAGAGACCCCACATCCACATGTAGGGTAACAGGGTTCTGCCCACAGACTGCTGTGAGCACACGTGGTCCAGCTCCCCAAACCACAGAACTCTGCAACGCTGAGGCACGCCTGGCTGCAGTCACAGCAAGGGAGGCCTGCACCGCTCAGGGGGACGCACTTGAGTTCACCTGATCCATCTCTGCTGCCAGACTCATTACTACTGTCAGCTCTTTTCTAATACTGACCATTCAGAAAAAGGAAAACTGGCTGCAAATTTGATGAGAGTAAAGCACACAAGCAGAAAAAAACATACAAAAACCCTTAAGAGACGGTGCCAAGCTCCCAAACGAGCACTGTGGCCCGGGACTGGCAATGCCTCCCTCTGCTTCCCCATCAGGCTGATGGGGCTGCTTTCCATAAAAGAATATATTCGTTTTCTTTAGTAAAAGTATAGAACTTCAAGTATTCCACACATTCTTGTAACACATATTTATTAAATATTTACAAAGCACCAGGTCCAGTTCTAGGTGGTTAGGACACAGGTAGACGGCTCCTGTATTTCAGGCCACAAGGTGCCAAGTACCTATGTGCCAATTTCATCCTTGGCTTCTTACCCTTATTTTCTGTCAGCTCTACCTTTTCTATTATTTTTAGTGTATTTTACGTTTCCTACTTAATTTACTGCTTCCTTATAAAAACTTCTTAAAACATTCTGGATTAAGTAGATGGAAATAAATTTTTAAAAGAGGTAAATAACATAAGTGCTTTATTTCTAGTGTCTACAAAGTTTTAATTTTATATAATAAAGTGTTGTAGAATTCTGTATGAAGTGGACAAGTGCTAAATGATATTTGTTAATATGGGATCTTTTCTATGTCCTTCTCCCTTCATCTTCCAGCATTCTGAGAGAGAGAAGAGTAACACTGCTGTGGGCAGGAGCCTGTCTCTCACAGATTCCTGTGGACTCCTGATTCATTCCCCATTGCTTGCAGGAGAAGGGAGTGTTACAGAATCCTACAGCTGGATTCATCTAATGAATGCATTTCTCATTTCTTAAGCAGAACAGATAAAGGTGAAGAGCAAAAGAAAATCTCAGCATTTAAAGGACTAGATGGGCAAATCAATCCAATCCTTCAGATTACTTCAATCACAGACCAAGGCTCAATGGACTCCTGAGGACTCTGGTAGTTATACCATGTTTAAAAATGGAGCTGATTTAAAGAGAAGGGAGACAGAGGCAAGGAACATCTAATAAAAATCAGAAAAGCTTCCTGTCGCTGATTTTTCTAAAGCGATCTCATCAGACTGATCATGTGAGGACAGTCAGTCCTTTGTCTCCAAAGTCCAAATACTGAGAGCTCTAGCCAGGAGTCAGACCAGGAGCTTCCCACGGTTGCCCAAGAGGAACTAGAAGCAGCATCTCGGGCCACACATGGGGGACATGATAGGTGGCAGGGAGGGGAGCTCCAGGAGCTGGTCTGCAGCAACTGTCCTCCACTCCAGCACCTGCTGTGAAGGAGGTTCCTGTCCTTTTCATATGCTCAAAGGAACAGAGCCTGCAGCTGAGCCTGGGACCAGCTCATTTTGGCTGAGGCGGCCTGAAGGGCACTGAGGGAGGTTTCCACACGACCTTCTTCTCCTTCATAAACTAGATCTCAGGTAAAGAGTTCAGAGCAGGAGAGAACAGTGAAGATGGTCAGAAGTGGACTAATGAAGAGACAGGAAACAGATATTTTTGGCCACATAGGATACAAGGCTACCTTATGAGGGCAGCCTCACTTACAGCTCTACCTTAGAAATGCAGCAATTAAGTGTTACTTCAATGGTGTCACCACAGGAGCAAATTTGTGAACCTGCTTAATGTACTGGAATTCTCCCTACAGAAATCACTGTCTGCATAAGAGACTAAGTACTTCAAGGGACAGGATTTCTTGCCACAGTGAAATGTTTGTTTAGTATCTCATCTTTAAAGAGCCTGACTTGGAGAGGTTTGGACAAACAGCAACTCTTGCTCCAAAACTTAAAATGTCCCAGGACAGAATAAGCCTGTGAATGCTAGTTATGAATAATGGTTACTGACAAACGCAGACTTTAACTAAAAGAAAAAGGCAACAAGTGTGCACCAACCACATGCATTTGGCTGAAAGATTCCTTCTAAATGTGGGTTAGCATCAGCAGGGAACTGTGGTGAGCAGTTTGGCGTTGTATGTCTGTCTTTAAAAGTCACTCTGTGACCCAAGCACTTATTGGCATCAAGGAAACTCACCTGCAAGCAAATTGCCAGGTTCACTCGACAGCCAAACGAGGTGCTAACGGCCCGTGGGTGGAGGCCCAGGTCTTTGAACAGTTTCGAGAAAGACTGGGTTAGTGCTATTCGGGGCCGCTCCTCTGCCACCACCACACAGGTCCGCACGCGAGACAAGTCCAGTCCTCGTGCCTACAAATAATGACAGAGGCAGGAGGTCACACTTGCCAGTGTTAAGGTGTGACCTGAAGGCTCCTCACCCAGACCCACAAAAACCACAGAAACTCCACAAAGATATTCATTCCCAGGGCTCTGTGTCCACACCAGTAATCAAAATGCTGTAGAACATATGTGTAAACAAAAAATGAACCATATCCGATTATCAAGGATGCCATTACAAGCATTTAAGTAACCTCAATGCTATCCCACACTGAAGGTCAGGAATAGCAGCGGTAAGGAGGTAACCATTGTCCAAGGTAAGGAGCAGTGGCTGTGCTTTGCTGGAGCAGCCGTGAAGAGATATCCCATGCTCAAGGTAAGAGAAACCCAAGTAAGATGGGAGGTGTTGCAAGAGGGCATCAGAGGGCAGACACACTGAAACCATATTCACAGAAAACTAGTCAATCTAATCACACTAGGACCACAGCCTTGTCTAACTCAATGAAACCAAGCCATGCCTGCAGGGCAACCCAAGATGGGCAGGTCATGGCGGAGAGGGATGACAGAATGTGGTCCACTGGAGAAGGGAATGGCAAGCCACTTCAGTATTCTTGCCTTGAGAACACCATGAACAGTATGAAAAGGCAAAATGATAGGACACCAAAAGAGGAACTCCCCAGGTCATTAGGTGCACAATATGCTACTGGAGATCAGTGGAGAAATAACTCCAGAAAGAATGAAGGGATGGAGCCAAAGAAAAAACAATACCCAATTGTGCATGTGACTGGTGATAGAAGCAAGATCCGATGCTGTAAAGAGCAATACTGCATAGGAACCTGGAATGTCAGGTCCATGAATCAAGGCAAATTGGAAGTGGTCAAACAAGAGATGGTAAGTGTGAATGTCGACATTCTAGGAATCAGCGAACTAAAATGGACTGAAATGGGTGAATTTAACTCAGATGACCATTATATCTACTACTGTGGATAGGAATCCCTCAGAAGAAATAGAGTAGCCATCATGGTCAACAAAAGAGTCCGAAATGCAGTACTTGGACGCAATCTCAAAAACGACAGAATGATCTCTGTTCGTTTCCAAGGCAAACCATTCAATATCACAGTTATCCAAGTTTATGCCCCAACCAGTAATGCTGAAGAAGCTGAAGTTGAACGGTTCTGTGAAGACCTACAAGACCTTTTAGAACTAACACCCCCAAAAGATGTCCTTTTCATTATAGGGGACTGGAATGCTAAAGTAGGAAGTCAAGAAACACCTGGAGTAACAGGCAGATTTGGCCTTAGAATGCGGAATGAAGCAGGGCAAAGACTAATAGAGTTTTAACAAGAAAATGCACTGATGATAGCAAACACCCTCTTCCAACAACACAAAAGAAGACTCTATACATGGACGTCACAAGATGGTCAACACCGAAATCAGACTGATTATATTCTTTGCAGCCAAAGATGGAGAAGCTCTATACAGTCAACAAAAACAAGACCAGGAGCTGAATGTGGCTCAGATCATGAACTCCTTATTGCCAAATTCAGACTTAAATTGAAGAAAGTAGGGAAAACCGCTAGACCATTCAGGTATGACCTAAATCAAATCCCTTATGATTATACAGAGGAAGTGAGAAATAGATTTAAGGGCTTAGATCTGACAGACAGAGTGCCTGATGAACTATGGAATGAGCTTCATGACATTGTACGGGAGACAAGGATCAAGACCATCCCCATGGAAAAGAAATGCAAAAAAGCAAAATGGCTGTCTGGGGAGGCCTTACAGATAGCTGTGAAAAGAAGAGAGGTGAAAAGTAAAGGAGAAAAGGAAAGATATAAGCATCTGAATTCAGAGTTCCAAAGAATACCAAGAAGAGATAAGAAAGCCTTCTTCAGTGATCAATGCAAAGAAATAGAGGAAAAGAACAGAATGGGCAAGACTAGAGATCTCTTTAAGAAAATTAGATACCAAGGGAATATTTCATGCAAAGATGTCCTCGATAAAGGACAGAAATGGTCTGGACCTAACAAAAGCATAACATATTAAGAAGAGGTGGCAAGAATACATGGAAGAACTGTACAAAAAGATCTTCACGACCCAGATAATCATGATGATGTGATCACATCTTGGAACGTGAAATCAAGTGGGCTTTAGAAAGCATCACTACGAACAAAGCTAGTGGAGGTGATGGAATTCCAGTTGAGCTGTTTCAAATCCTGGAAGATGATGCTGTGAGAGTGCTGCACTCAATATGCCAGCAAATTTGGAAAACTCAGCAGTGGCCACAGGACTGGAAAAGGTCAGTTTTCATTCCAATCCCAAAGAAAGGCAAGGCCAAAGAATGATCAAACTACCGCACAATTGCACTCATCTCACACACCAGTAAAGTAATGCTCAAAATTCTCCAAGCCAAGCTTCAGCAATACGTGAACCATGAACTCCCTGATGTTCAAGCTGGTTTTAGAAAAGGAAGGGGAACCAGAGATCAAATTGCCAACATCCGCTGGATCATGGAAAAAGCAAGAGAGTTCCAGAAAAACATCTATTTCTACTTTATTGACTATACCAAAGCCTTTGATTGTGTGATCACAATAAACTGTGGAAGATTCTGAAAGAGATGGGAATACCAGACCACTTGACCTGCCTCTTGAGAAATCTGTATGCAGGTCAGAAAGCAACAGTTAGAACTGGACATGGAACAACAGACTGGTTCCAAATAGGAAAAGGAGTATGTCAAGGCTGTATATTGTCACCCTGCTTATTTAACTTCTATGCAGAGTACATCATGAGAAACGCTGGGCTGGAAGAAACACAAGCTGGAATCAAGATTGCTGGGAGAAATATCAAGAACCTCAGATATGCAGATGACACCACCCATATGGCAGAAAGTGAAGAGGAGCTAAAAGCCTCTTGATGAAAGTGAAAGAGGAGAGTGGAAAAGCTGGCTTAAAGCTCAACATTCAGAAAACGAAGATCATGACATCTGGTCCCATCACTTCATGGGAAATAGATGGGGAAACAGTGTCAGACTTTAATTAGAAGATGCTTACTCCTTGGAAGAAAAGTTATAACCAACCCAGATAGCATATTCAAAAGCAGAGACATTACTTTGCCAACTAAGGTCTGTCTAGTCAAGGCTATGGTTTTTCCTGTGGTCATGTATGGATGTGAGAGTTGGACTGTGAAGAGGGCTGAGCGCTGAAGAATTGATGCTTTTGAACTGTGGTGTTGGAGAAGACTCTTGAGAGTCCCTTGGACTGCAAGGAGATCCAACCAGTCCATTCTGAAGGAGATCAACCCTGGGATTTCTTTTGAAGGAATAATGCTAAAGCTGAAACTCCAGTACTTTGGCCACCTCATGCAAAGAGTTGACTCATTGGCAAAGACTCTGATGCTGGGAGGGATTGGGGGCAGGAGGAGAAGGGGACGACCGAGGATGAGATGCCTGGATGGCATCATGGACTTGATGGACGTGAGTCTGAGTGAACTCCAAGAGATGGTGATGGACAGGGAGGCCTGGCGTGCTGCGCTTCATGGGGTCGCAAAGAGTCGGACATGACTGAGCGACTGAACTGAACTGAAGTAACTTAAGCAGCATAACAAGGAGCAAAGTTGAAGAAAAACAAGATCTGGATAAGATAATTAAAGGACAGGGTATGGGGATGAACAAAAGCACCTGTATACACTCCTGTGAGCCTGGATACACAGAACATACATTGGAGAGAAATGAGAAACCTACTTTTAATATAGAAATGGAAAACAAATACATCCGGGCAGCTTCTTCAACACCGTGCTCCTTTCATTCCTGAGCTTCAACTGTCATGATGAAGCACAGCTCATTTCTGCCCAAATTCCATCAAACGAATGACATGGAAACACCCTGGAGCTGGAAATGAAGTGTCTTGAGCATAACACACCCAGACAGAGCCCAGGAAGAGAACATCCTGTGATGGGAGTCGCACTGACATGGGAGCATGGGAGCGACAGTGTCTCCAGTGCACACGGGAAAGTCACCGGGAGCCAGCCGCAGCTGGGAGGGCTGACAGGGCCCCTGTGCTGAGGGTGACCTTCCAGACATGCTGCTACATGGGGCAAGATGAGTGTGTAAAACAGGAGGGCCCCTGACACACATGTGTTCTGGGGGAATGCAGCCTATGCTCTGGACGGTGCATTTGGGGCCAGAGATTCAAAATTTGGCCCTGAAGTTTATTAAATATAAGAACTTGGAAAAGGTGCTTGATTTCTCTGTAATGTAAGTCTTATCTTTAAAATGGAGACAATAATGGATCCAGTTCAGACAGCCACTGTAAGCATTAAACTAATCAAAGTGTGAAGTGCTTAGATATCATTTATATATGCACCCTGTGGTAAAGTTCATGAAACATAATTATTTTATAGCATACATAGGTGGACATGAATAATAATTATGTTTCATAAATTTCTTTTGCTATATAAATATAACTTCAAGAAATAATATGCCAGCAAATTGAAAACTCAGCAGTGGCCACGGGACTGGAAAAGTCAGTTTTCATTCCTATCCCAAGGAAAGGTAACACCACTGCTACTGCTAAGTCACTTCAGTCGTGTCTGACTCTGTGCGACCCCATAGACAGCACCCCACCAGGCTCCCCTGTCCCTGGGATTCTCCAGGCAAGAACACTGGAGTGGGTTGCCATTTCCTTCTCTAATGCATGAAAGTGAAAAGTGAAAGGGAAGTCGCTGAGTCTTATCTGACTCTTAGCAACCCCATGGACTGCTGTCCACCAGGCTCCCTCTGTCCATGGGATTTTCTAGGCAAGAGTGCTGGAGTGGGGTGCCATTGCCTTCTCCACCAAAGAATGCTCAAACTACCACACAACTGCACTCATATCACATGCTAGCAAAGTAATGCTCAAAATTCTCCAAGCCAGGCTTCAACAGTACGTGAACTGTAAACTTCCAGATGTTTAAGTTGGTTTTAGAAAAGGCAGAGGAACCAGAGATTAAATTGCCAACATCCACTGGATCATCCCCTGGTGGCTCAGAGGTTAAAGCATCTGCCCGCGATGCGGGAGACCTGGGTTCTATCCCTGGGTTGGGAAGATCGCCTGGAGAAGGAAATGGCAATCCACTCCAGTATTCTTGCCTGGAGAATCCCATGGATGGAGGAGCCTGGAGGGCTACAGTCCACAGGGTTGCAAAGAGTCAGACACGACTGAGCAACTTCACACACACACTTTCACACACTGGATCACAGAAAAAGCAAGAGAGTTCCAGAAAAACATCTATTTCTACTTTATTGACTATACCAAAGCCTTTGACTGTGTGGATCACAATAAACGGTGGAAAATTCTTCAAGAGATGGGAATACCAGACCACTTGACCTGCCTCTTGAGAAACCTATATGCAGATCAGGAAGCAACAGTTAGAACTGGACATGGAACAAGAGATTGGTTCCAAACAGGAAAAGGAGTACGTCAAGGCTGTATATTGTCACCCTGCTTATTTAACTTATATGCAGAGTACATCATACAAAATGCTGAGCTGGATGAAGCACAAGCTGGAATCAAGATTGCCAGGAGAAATATCAATAACCTCAGATATGCAGATGACACCACCCTCATGGCAGAAAATGAAGAGGAACTAAAAAGCCTCTGGATGAAACTGAAAGAGAGTGGAAAAGTTGGCTTAAAAACACAAGATTCAGAAAACTAAGTTCATGGCATCTGGTCCCAGCACTTCAAGACAAATCGATAGGGAAACAGTGGAAACGGTGGCTGACTTAATTTTGGGGGGCTCCAAAATCACTGCAGATGGTGACTGCAGCCATAAAATCAAAAGACATTTACTCCTTGGAAGGAAAGTTATGACCAACCTAGATAGCATATTCAAAAGCAGAGACATTCCTTTGCCAACAAAGGTCCATAGAGTCAAAGCTATGGTTTTTCCAGTAGTCATGTAGGGATGTGAGAGTTGGACCATAAAGAAAGCTGAGCACCAAAGAATTGATGCTTTTGAACTGTGGTGTTGGAGAAGACTCTTGAGAGTCCCTTGGACTGCAAGGACATCCAACCAGTTCATCTTAAAGGAGATCAGTCCTGAGTGTTCACTGGAAGGACTGATGTTGAAGCTGAAACTAGAAAACTTTGGCTACCTGGTGCGAACAGCTGACTCATTTGAAAAGACCCTGATTCTGGGAAAATTGAATACAGGAGAAGGGGACAGCAGAGGATGAAATGGTGGGATGGCATCACCGAGTCAATGGACATGAGTTTGGATCAATTCCAGGAGTTGGCAATCGACAGGGAGGCCTGGCGTACTGTGGTCATAGGGTCGCAAAGAGTCGGACATGTCTGAGTGACTGAACTGAACTGAAGAAATATTAATTTATTTCTGTAGCTTAATATCAAAGTTACCATGCATTTTGCTTTCTCGTTCAAGCTTAATGCATTGGGTCTGAATAGGGAAACCAAATCCAGGAGAGAGAAATACACTGCTTTACTAATGACAAGTATATAGGTAATTTGTATGTATATATACATACACACAAATATAACCTGTGTATACACAACACACACTCTCTCTCTCACATATGAGCATAGAAACAGTGAACAGTTGGAATACTAACCATAATAGGTCTAATAATTATTCTCTCCTAGTTACTTGAATATTATGGTATGTCCACCAGATGTCCTTGGCTATCACATAATGGTAACTGAATATTAACAAATAAAACCAAACCACTGTTCACTGAACTGTACAACTGAAATCTGGTTAGCACCCAGATATAGCAATCAAGGTCTTCAAGAAAAACAAAATGAATGGCTAAATTAAGACCTATAACTGTAACCTCATCACTGGAATAAAACTGTATCTACCAACAATTAAAAAGGCAGTTCAGGCCCCTCCGAGCAGCTCTAACAGAATTAAAGACATCAATAACATACGTTCTGATCTCTAACTCTGGCAGTGGGAAAACATTCATGGTATAAAACAAGGTTTTCATGTAGAAGCCAACTCTGTAAACCCTCAGGTGACAGTGGCTGCCCCACCACACCTCTTCCACGGCCTCCAATACTGTGCCTCCCCAGGATGATGGCAATGCTCCGGGCACTCTTGGGTTGCTTACCTTGAGGGATTCTGTCTGCGATCCCAGCCCCTTGGTGCACAGTTCCATCACTGAATAGGAGCAAAATGTATCCCGGACTTTGTACTGACTCACGGCAAGCAGCCACAAGGCAGGGTTGGTCTCCAGCTCTGCCGGCGGGATAAGGATGGACTGGTGCCCAGAGTACACGCTGCAGAGAGACACGGGAGGGCTCAGCGAGGATGGAGGAGGGGGGTCCACTGGCCTCTGAGAAACACCTGCTTCCATTTGCAAGAGGGTACAGTCACATCAACTCTACTCCCGGTGTTTTTAAATAAAAAACAAAAGGTGTTTATGAAAACATTCTGAAAAATACAAAAGAATTATGTAACTATGATCTGCAGTTACTGTCATTTTGAGCACTTAGTGAGGTATCTCAAAGCTACAATGCTGGTAGGTTTCTCTCAGAGCTACTACACTAACAAACTGAATCTCACAGTGGGAAACATAGGACTGAATTTTGGTTAAAAGGAATGAAAGTTTGGAAGAGCAGTTGACGAACTGGATGCTGTCTGGTTTAGCAAGCACAGTTTCATTGGGACCTGCCCTCAGTCATTGCAGTACTATCTTCCATGGCCACCACGTCAACAGGCAGAGTAGAGGGCTGCAACACAGGCCGTGAAGCCTACATGGGTACTAAACAGCCAACTGAGGAAAAGCATGCCCAACTTGAGTTCAGAAAACTGAAATTCAGAGTAAATAAAACTAAGACAATTAGAATAGGATTATAATTTCACTCAAAATGATCCAAATAAATACCAAGAACTAAGGAAAATACATGCATTCTCTTGTGTGCAGGCTCAGTCACATCCTACTCTGTGACCCCACAGACTGGAGCCCACCAGCCTCCTCTGTCCATAGAATTCTCCAGGCAAGAATACTGGAGTGGGTAGCCTTTCCCTTCTCCAGGGGATCTTCCCGAACCAGGGATCGAACCCAGGTCTCCCACACGGCAGGCGGGTTCTTCACCATCTGAGCCCCAGGGACGCCTGGATGGAGTAGCTGACTGACAAAGCTGTGTTAGCTTGCAGGGTACATACAGCACAGTGATTCAGTTATACACACACACAGATGTATTTTTTCAGATTATTTTTCCTCATATGGCATTACAAAATATTGAGTATAGTTCCCTGTGCTATATATACAGCAGGGCCTTCCTTGTTGGTTACCTATTTTATATATAATAGTGTGTATATGTTAATCTCAAACTCTTAAATTATCCCTCTCCCCACCACTTTTCCCTTTGGTAACCATAAGTTTGTTTTCTATGTCAGTGGGTCTATTTCTGCTTTGTAAATAAACTCCTTTGTATCTTTTTCTTTTGGATTCTACATATAAGCAATGTCATATATGGCTTATTTCATTTAGCATGATAATCTCTAGATCAATCCATGGTGCTGCAAATGACATGATTTCATTCTTTTTTAGAGCTGAGTAATATTCCTTTGTGTGTATAGATGCCATATCGTCTTTATCCATCTGTCAATGGACATTTAGTTGCTTCCCTGTCTTTGTAGATTTCCATGCTGCTGTCAACAATGCTGCAGTGAACACTGGGCTACATATACCTTTTCAAATTAGAGTTTTCTCCAGATAGATAGATGCCCAGGAGTGGAACTGCAGGATCATATGGTAACTCCATCTTTAGTTTTTTTAAGGAACCTCTATTCTCCATAGTGGCTGCACAAATTTACAATCTCACCAACAATGTAGGAGGGTTCCTCTTTCTCCACACCCTCTCCAGGGTTTATTATTTGTAGACTTTTTGATGATGGCCATTCTGACTGTATGAAGTGATACCTCATTATAGTTTTGATTTGCATTTCTCTAACAATTAGCAATGTCATTAAGTATCTTTTCACATACCTGTTGGCTGTCTATATGTCTTCTTTGGAGAAATGTAATTTTAGATTTCTGTCCATTTTTTGATTTGGTTTTTTTAAAATATTGAGCTGCAAAATAAATTTGACTCAGTTCTAATGACATGGATGAAATTGGAACCGATTATACAGAGTGAAGTAAGCCAGAAAGAAAAACACCAATACAGTATACTGACACATATATATGGAATTTAGAAGATAGTAATGATGACCCTATATGTGAGACAACAAAAGAGACACAGAGGTATAGAATGGACTTTTGGACTCTGAGGGAGAGGGAAAGGGTGGGATGGTTTGGGAGAATGGCACTGAAACATGTATACTTTCTTGTAAGAAATGAAGTGCCAATCTATGTTCAATGTAGGATGCAGGGGGCTGATGCACAGGATGATTCAGGTAGAGGATGTGGGGTGGGAGGTGGGAGGGGGCTTCGGCATTGGGAGATTGTGTTCACCTATGGCTGATTCATGTCAATGTATGGCAAAACAAATACAGTATTGTAATTAAAAAAATAAATAAATTAAAAAAAAACCAAATTAAAAAAAAAAGAATCTATTAACAACAGGAAAAATAAAATAAAATATTGAGCTGCAAGAGCTCTTTGCATATTTTGAAGCTTAATCCCCTGTTGGTTGCATCATTTGCAAATATTTACTCCCAGTCAATATGTTGTCATTTTATTTTGTTTATGGTTTCATTTGCTGTGCAATTAAAGTTTAATTAGGTCACATTTGTTTTTATCTCCATTACTCCAGGAGATGGAGTCAAGAAGATATTGCTGTGATGGATATGTTTTTGTCTATGTTTTCCTCTATGAGTTTTATAGTATCTGGTCTTAAGTTTAGGTCTTTAATACCTTTTGAGTTTATTTTTGCCTGTGGTGTTGAAATTGAAATGAATGATAAAGATAAATGAAAAACCATAAATTGAATGATCTAATTTTTTTTTTTACATGTAGCTGTACAGTTTTGCTGGCACCACATACTGAAGAGACTATCTATTCTCCAGTATAGACAGTCTTGCCTTCTATGTCCTAGACTGATTAACCACAGGTGCACGGGTTTATCTCTGGACTTTCTATCCTGCTTCCACTGACCTGTATTTCTGTTTCTGTGCCAGCATCATACTGTACTGATGACTGCAGCTTTGTAGTGTAGTCTGGAAGTAAGGGAGCTTAATTCCTCTGGTTCCATTCTTCTTTCTCAGGATTGTTATGGCTATTTGGTCTTTTATGTTCTCATGCAAATTTAAATTTCCATACAAATTAAATTTTTTTGTTCTAAATCTGTGAAAAATGCCCTTGGTAATTTGACAGGAATTGTATTGAATGTGTAGACTGTCCTGGGCAGTACAGTTATTTTAATAATACCGATTCTTCCAGTCCAAGAACACAGTGTATCTTTCCATTTGTTTGTGTCCTCTTCAATTTCTTTCATTAGCATCTAACAGTTTTCAGAGTATAGGTCTTTCTCCCTCCTTAGGTTTATTCCTAAGTTTTTTTTTTTTTTTGATGTGATGGTAAATGAGGTTGTTTCCTTAATTTCTCTCTGCCCTTTCACTGTTAATGCAACAGATTTCTGTGTACTGATTTTGTATCCTGCCAATATACTGAATTAACTTTATGAGCTCCAGTAGTTGCAAGCCAAATCCAACAATATTAAAAGGATCATACACCACAGTCAAGGGAAATTCAGCCCAAGGATACATGGATTTTTAGTATTTTCAAATCAGTGTAGTATTCTACATTAACAAATTGAAGAATAAAAACCATATGATCATCTCAATAGATGCAGAAAAATCTTTTGGTAAAATTCAACATCCATTTATGATTAAAAACTCTCCAGAAAGTTGGAGAAGGAATGGCAACCCACTCCAGTATTCCTGCCTGGAGAATCCTATGTACAGATGAGCCTGGCAGGCCACGGTGCATGAGGCTGCAGGGAGTTGGACACAACTGAAGCGACTAAGGACACACTCCAGAAAGTAAGCATGGAGGACTTATATGACAAACCCACAGCTAAAATACTCAGTGGTGAAGAGCTGAAAGCATTTGCTCTCAAATAAAATGCTACAAGCTGGTGATTACTTTTAGTTCAGTTCAGTTGCTCAGTCATGTCCAACTCTTGCGAACCCATGGACTGAAGTGCGCCAGGTCTCGCTGTCCATCACCAACTCCTGGAGTATATGCATACTCATGTCCATTGAGTCGGTGATCCATCTCACCATCTCATCCTCTGTCATCACCTTCTCCTCCTGCTTTCAACTGTTTCCAGCATCAGGGTCCTTTCCAATGAGTCAGTTCTTCGCATCAGGTGGCCAAAGTATTGGGAGTTTCAGCTTCAGCATCAGTCTTTCCAACAAATATTCAGGACTGATTTCCTTTAGGATGGACTGGTTGGATCTCCCTGGAGCTCAAGGGACTCTCAAGAGTTTTCTCCAACACCACAGTTCAAAAGCATCAATTCTTTGGTGCTCAGCTTTCTTTATAGTCTAACTCTCATATCCCTACATGACTACTGGAAAAACCAGTTTTGACTAGATGGACCTTTGTTGGCAAAGGAATGTCTCTGATTTTTAATATACTGTCTAGGTTGGTCATAACTTTTCTTCCAAGGAGCAAGCGTCTTTTAATTTCATGGCTGCAATCACCATCTCCAGTGATTCTGGAGCTCCCCAAAATTAAGTCTCTCACTGTTTCCAGTGCTTCCCCATCTCTTTGCCATGAAGTGATGGGACCAAATGCCATGATCTTAAGTTTTCTGAATGTTGCGCTTTCAGCCAACGTTTTCACTCTCCTCTTTCACTTTCATCAAGAAGCTCTTTAGTTCCTCTTCACTTTCTGCCATAAGGGTGGCATCATCTGCATTTATCTGAGGTTATTGATATTTCTCCTGGCAATCTTGATTCCAGCTTGTGCTTCATCCAGCCCAGTGTTTCTCATGATGCACTCTGCATATAAGTTAAATAAGCAGGGTGACAATATACAGCCTTGACAAACTGTTTTTTCCCCAATTGGAACCAGTCTCTTGTTCCATGTCCAGTTCTAACTGTTGCTTCCTGGCCTGCATATAGATTTCTCAAAAGACAGGTCAGGTGGTCTGATATTCCCATCTCTTTCAGAATTTTCCACAGTTTATTGTGATCACACCATCGTGATTATCTAGGTCATGAAGATCTTTTTGTACAGTTCTGTGTATTCTTGTCACCTCTTCTTAATATCTTCTGCTTCTGTTAGGTCCATTTCTGTCCTTTATTGTGCCCATCTTTGCATGAAATGTTCCCTTGATATCTCTAATTTTCTTGAAGATATCTCTACTCTTTCCCATTCTATTGTTTTCCTCTATTTCTTTGCACTGATCACTGAAGAAGGCTTTCTTATCTCTCCTTGCTATTCTTCGGAACTCTGCATTCAAAGGGGAATATCTTTCCTTTTCTCCTTTGGTTTTCAGTTCTCTTCTCTTCATAGCTATTTGTAAGACCTCCTCAGATAGCCATTTTGCTTTTTTTGCATTTCTTTTCTTGGGGATGGTCTTGATCCCTGTCTCCTGTACAATGTCAGAACCTCTGTCCATAGTTCTTCAAGCACTCTGTCTATCAGATCGAATCTATTTCTCACCTCCACTGTATTATATTAAGGGATTTGATTTAGGTCATACCTGAATGGTCTAGTGGTTTTCCCTACTTTCTTCAATTTAAGTCTGAATTTGGCAATAAGGAGTTCATGATCTAGGCCACATTCAGCTCCTGGTCTTATTTTGCTGACTGTATAGAGCTTCTCCATCTTTGCCTGCCAAGAATATAATCAACCTGTTTTTGGAACTGACCATCTGTGGATGTCCTTTTGGAACTGACCATCTGTTGATGTCCATGTACAGAGTCTTCCCTTGTTGTTGTTGGAAGAGGGTGTTTGCTATGATCAGTGTGTTCTCTTGGCAAAATTCTATTAGCCTTTGCCCTGCTTCATTCTGTACTCCAAGGCCAAATTTGCCTTTTACTCCAGGTGTTTCTTGACTTCCTACTTTTGCATTCCAGTCCCTTATAATGAAAAGGACATCTTTTTAGGTATTAGTTCTAAAAGGTCTTGTAGGTCTTCATAGAACCGTTCAAATTCAGCTTCTTCAGCATGACTGGTTGGGGTATAGATGTGGATTACCATGATACTGAATAGTTTGCCTTGGAAATGAACAGAGATCATTCTGTCATTTTTGAGATTGCATCCAAGTACTGCATTTCATACTCTTTTGTTGACTATGATGGCTACTCCATTTCTTCTAAGGGATTCTTGCCCACAGTAGTGGATATAATGGTCATCTGAGTTAAATTCACCCATTCCAGTCCATTTTAGTTCACTGATTCCTAAAATGTCGACATTCACTCTTGCCATCTTGTCTTTGACCACTTCCAATTTTCCTTGATTCATGAACCTAACATTCCAGGTTCCTATGTGACACTGCTCTTTACAGCATCGGACTTTGCTTCTATCACCAGTCACATCCACAACTGAGTGTTGTTTTTACTTTGGCTCCATCTCTTCATTCCTTCTGGAGTTATTTCTCCACTGATGTCCAGGAGCATATTGGGCACTTACCGACCTGGGGAGTTCATCTTTCACTCTCTTATTTTTTTGCCTTTTCATCCTATTCATGGAGTTCTCAAGGCAAGAATACTGAAATGGTTTGTCATTCCCTTCTCCAATGGACCACATTTTGTCACAACTCTCCACCATGACTTGTCCCTCTTGGGTGACCCTTCACCGCATGGCTCATAGTTTCATTGATCATTGAGTCACACAAGGCCGTGGTCCATGTGATCAATTTGATTAGTTTTCTGTGATGGTGGTTTTCATTCTGTCTGCCCGCTGATGGAGAAGGATAAGAGGCTTATGGAAGCTTCCTGATAGGAGAGATTGAGTGTGGGGAAAACTGGGCCTTGTTCTGATGTGCAGGCACTGAGTTTAGCAGTACATGAATAGGAGGGACTTTTTGAAGGAGGTGGCCATTATCTTCATTACCTCCACCATAGTTTGTGAAGTTGTGAAGTTGCTCCGTCGTGTCCGACTCTTTGTAACCCCATGGAGTGTAGCCCACCAGGCTCCTCCGTCCATGGGATTCTCCAGGCAAGAATACTGGAGTGGGTTGCCATTTCCTTCTCCAGGGGATCTTCCTGACCCAGGGATCAAACCCACGTCTCCTGCATTGCAGGCAGATGTTTTAACCTCTGAGCCACCAGGGAAGCCCAGCAGGGAGGGAACACAGCTCCACCCATCAACAGAAAATTGGATTAAAGATTTACTGAGCATGGCCCCACTCATCAAAACAAAAGGCTCCTCCATCCATGAGATATTCTAAACAAGAATACTGGATTGGGTTGCTATTTCCTTCTCCAGGGCATCTTCCCAACCCAGGTTTGAACCCAGGTCTCCCACACTGCCTGCAGACTCTACCGTCTGAACCACCAGGGAATCCAAGAGTTCTGAGGATGTACTGACTGGTCTCAGTACATCTTGGTCTCAGGATAAAGGATTCTAATACCCCAAACTTTCCTTTGAAAGTATGCAAATATTTCCTCTGAAATCCTGCTAATGTAAAAGCTTTGCTATTCACATAATATGCAAAACTGTACATTCCACTGGAGCCCTATGGAAACGTATAAAAATTATTTTTATAGTCATTATATAAAACTCAGTAAGAGACCATTCCAATAATTGTAACACTCAAAATTCTGTCAATTTTTCTCTAAGATCTGTCCTTCGGAAACTGATTGAGGTCTTTAAGGATGACTTGATAATATGGTGGTTATTTAAGAGATCAAACAGCACTATAGCAAATACATCTGTATTACAAATACTAACATCCTAGTCAAACAGCTACTTACTGCAAGTCAGATGGATCCAACAACACTCCTGCACAAATGGAGCCAAGCCCTGCAGTTGTGAAAACACGCTTTTACCCAAAAGTTCTTGTATCCAACACTGCAGTGCTTTAGAATCAGTTTTTCCATTTGGTTGAGAAACCGGCACATCCTACTTAAAACAATTCTAAGCAATCAGCTTTTCAAGAATACACACTTGGGGTCTGGAGAAGCCTAGATCTACAGTGCACCAGGGCTGCCCATCACACACACAGGTCCTGGAGCACTCGTCTTCTTTCCAGGGGCTGTGAGAGCTAAGGGAGACCCCTGCCCCTGAGCACACCAGCATGAGCGGCAGCCCTGACGTGGACGACTCCTTGGTGTTTAGTGCCACAGGCACCAACGCACCCTCTGCCCTTTGCAATGTGGCGCTCTAGAATCAGCCTACAGACCATCTGTGGAATGACCCTGAGTAAGAGCTTTCTTTTTAGTTCAGGTGCCATCTTCAATGAGAATCCTCAAGGCAGCATTAAGCAGGAAGAAATAAAAATAATGAAAAATTTACCTCTGCTGAATGGATGTTAAAAGAACAACCCTGGCCAAAATTGGATCAGTGCCAGGGAACAGCCCAAGATCTAACAACCCTGCACATCGTGCACCATACAAGTCATAATTATCCACCAGGAAACATGGCTTGGAGTTTTCCATGAGCACCAAATGTTATTCAACCCACTCGTGAATCAGGATGAACCAGACCACCTGAACTAGAACCTCTGCCTGGCTTCTGTTCCAGCTCCAGTTTACACACTTCTCTGTCACCATGGACTCCCATTTTCCGGCACACATCAAGCTCAGTTAACAACACTGGAGTCCCGTGTGTTAGGGAATCAAAATGTACATAATGTGTTTACACCCTGTAACGATACACTTCTTAATATGACAATCTATCATTTCCACATTGTTATCAGCATTTTCCTTTTAAATCCTATCATAAGGAAACCCAAAATGAAAAAAAAATGCAAATCACCTATTACTTGCTTTCTTAAGAATACACATCAGGATAAAAGATTCGCTTGATCAGACTGCTAAGGGCATGAAAAGGTGGGGTCCACAGAGTGGAGTTCAAGGTTAGAGAAACTAAGCACACTTGTGGAAATTAAGGATAGTTTCACCTCTGTTTTCACTTCTGTAAATGGAAGTCAACATTAATAAAAAACCTATTAAATCCTAATACAGGACAACAGAAAACCTGATTCACCAATTTTCTACTTGCCTTTGTCTCAATCTAACAAAAGTTGATTGCTTGTTGTTTCATTTATTAACCAATACTGATTTCTTGGCACTGGCTATTATACTTTCCAACTTAATAGCAGGTTGCTTATAGGGAAGAAATTATTTCCTACAAATTTCTGGAATCTCAACTATTTCAGTTTAGATCTTAACTTCAAAAAGAACAGAACAATTTAAAAACACTTTGGGGTGTGTGCTCGTTCCATGCGGACCTGGTACCTCTTTTGTGAAGCGGCAGCTGAGGAGACTCCGGCGCTCGCCATGGTGGACGAAAAGCCCAAGGAAGGAGTCAAGACTGAGAACAACGATCATATTAATTTGAAGGTGGCGGGGCAGGATGGTTCTGTGGTGCAGTTTAAGATTAAGAGGCACACACCGCTTAGCAAACTAATGAAAGCCTATTGTGAACGACAGGGTTTGTCAATGAGGCAGATCAGATTCTGATTTGACGGGCAGCCAATCAATGAAACAGACACACCTGCACAGTTGGAGATGGAAGATGAAGATACAATTGATGTATTCCAGCAGCAGACAGGAGGTGTCTACTAAAAAGGGAACCTGCTACTTTACTCCAGAATTCTGTTCCTCCAGACCAAGAAGACATTCTCAATTAGAAAACCGCAATTTGGTTCCACCGCATCCTGACTACTACAGTATAGTTTCTCTATTCTTTCATTTTCCCCTTCCCCATTCCTTTATTGTACATAAAGTAACTGGTGTATGTGCACAAGCATATTGCATTTTTTTTTTAACTAAATGGCCAATGGTATGTTTTGATTGACATCAAATGGAGATGGGATGGGGAAAAATACTGATTCTGTGAAAATACCCCCTTTTCTCCATTAGTGGCATGCTCATCAGCTCTTATCTTTATATTCCAGTAAGTTATTTTGCTCTCACTGTTTAACAAAAAAAAGAACAACATAAAAGTTCTTGGATACCTTGTTCGATTGGAGAATTTTAATGTTTTTCATTTATCATTGTAAAACCAAGGACAATTTTATAACTTTTTGTACGTAGCTGTTACATGTAGGGCAATCTGTCTTTAAGTAGGGATAAATTACTCTAAAAGAAATGAATCCTAGATAGTTTTCCCTTCAAGTCAAGCGTCTTGTTGTTTAAATAAACTTCTTGTTTAAAATGAAAAAAAAAAAAAAAAAAAAAAAATAAAAACACTTTGGGAACATTTTCTCCCAGTCTCTGGCCTGCTCCCATTCTCTTGACAGTGCCTTTTGCAGAGCAGAGAAAACTGATTTTAATAGTCAGTCTGTCAATTATTTCTTTCATGATCAAGCCTTCGGAGGTGTCAAAAAGTCATCACCAAACCCAAGATTATCTAGATTTTCTCCCAAGTTATCATCTAGGAGTTTTATAGTTTTATGTTTCACATTTAGGTATATAATGTATTTTGATCTATTTTTGAGAAGGCCACAAAGCCTCTGTGTAGATTCATTTTTGTGGGGGGGCGGGGCAGTGGATGTCCAGTTGTTCCAACACCATCTGTTGAAAAGGTCATTGTATGGCTGTACTGCTTCTGCACGTCTGTCAAAGATCAAAGGACTGTACTTACTTGAGTCTGTTTCTGGGCTCTCTACAACACCAAGAGTGAGCTCTGATGTAAATTACAGACTCTGGGATGATAATACATCAAGGTAGGTTCCTAGTTTGTAAAAATATATGCTCTGGTAGGAGATGCTTATAATGGGGAAGCTGTGCATATAGGGGTGGGGTGGAACAGAAAATCTCTGCACTTTCCCTTCAATCTTGCTGTGAAGCTAACAGTGCTCTGAAAAAGAAAACCTAAATTAAAAATTAAAATAAAAAACAGTTGACCAGGAAAAGAGAAAAAAATACATTCTGGTAACTAATATAAAGGTATAGTGCTCTGAAAAAGAAAACCTAAATTAAAAAATTAAAATAAAAACGGTTGACCAGGAAAAGAGAAAAAAATACATTCTGGTAACTAATATAAAGGTATACATTTATAATTCAATGATTTTAGATTATTAACTTGATAAAACATACAAAGAATTGATAACTCTCACAATTTGGGCACCCTGAGCAAGGCAGTTGTACAACTTAGGGTAATACATGTCGCCCTGTGGTGTCACACTGGTTAGCCTCCTGAATGGGCAGGGTAGGGTCTGTGCCATACATCTCAGTTACTCGAAGGAAAAGAGTTTTCTTTAAAAAAAAAAAAAAAAGTTTTACTTAGGTATAATTTGCATATCATATATCCAACCATTTGAAGCACAGAATTAAAAGAACTTCGACAAATTCGCAATCATACAGTGCTCACCACAATGCAGTCTAGAACACTTCTATCACCCTGACACAAAAATTGGCAAAACACAGTCCATGTGAAGCTGGCTGTTGGGGCCTGGTGTTTGTTACAGCATTTCTACACACTTAAACCACTTGCATATATTTGAAAATGTTAATAAGAATAGTACACTACATTAGAAAATAAAATCTGAAAGACTATATGCCAAAATGCTAATAGTGTATTACTGGAATCACCCTGATAGCTCAGTTGGTAAAGAATCTGCTTGTAATGCAGGAGAACCTGATCTGAGTCCTGGGTTGGGAAGATCCGTTGGAAAAGGGTTAGGCCACCCACTCCAGTATTCTTGGGCTTCCTTTGTGGCTCAGCTGGTAAAGAATCTGCCTGCAATGCAGGAGAACTGGGTTGGGAAAAGATCCTCTGGAGAAGGGGAAGGCTATCCACTCCAGGATTCTGGCCTAGAGAATTCCATGCACTGTATAGTCCATGGGGTTGCAAAGAGTTGGGCACGACTGAGTGACTTTCACTTTCTATCACTTTCACTAGGTTGTGTACTTATGGAAAGCTCAATTTTCTTCTTTATATTATTTTGTATTTTCTAAAATTTCTACGATGAACATATATGTACGATTAGAGAAAAATGTCAATCAACATTCATTCTTTCCATACATACTGTTGATACCTGCCAGCAGGGGAGAGGAGCCTGCTCCTGGCATCCCCCAGCTAGAGTTAGGGAGAAGCCTAGGAGGAAAGAGCCTGGATGCCCCAGGTCACAGTTCCAGGCGTGGGACATATACGAAGATTTGGAGCTACAAGAAGCAAGCCCAAAGTCTGGGAGTTGCTTGGAAAATGGGCTCCCAACAGACAGCTTCTCAGAGCAGACCCAGATGTTGTCTGTTAGTTTCAGCAAATTTTATGGAGACTAACCTTCCAGACACTGGAGAGTGTGGCTACCTGGCTACCAGCATGCAGAGCTAGGCTGAGAGGGAACCACATCCTGCAGGCAGCTCCTTCCCATGAGCAGCTCTGAGCTCACAGGTGATCTGAAAAAGCATGCATGATTATTTACTTATATCATAGAGATACAGAGAAAACTCACCTACAGAGGCACCACAGGACAAACCCAAGTCCACAGTAAGGGTCCAAGCAAATGGCCACTTCTCTTGAGGGGTAGAGCTCACACTGCAGCTTAATAGAACGGCAGAAGGCACTGGTGGCTGCGTGAGACATCTGCAAGACAGTAAGGCCGTGTCAGGTGCTGGAGCCGGAGCCCAGCCTCAGGACTCCTGCACCACCACAGGCCACACAGAACGCACTGGATCAGACACCAATGTTAAGGGTGGTTTCAGACAGGACAATTATAGCCAAGCTCTGGTTCCATTAGGAGAGGGTAGGCTGTGGGTTTGGGTTCTCATTAGACTTCCCGTTTTCAATGAGTAAGCCACAAGCAAAACTTCCCAGTCCCCCAGGACTTAGTAACTCTAGCCCATGAGGTCAGGACATCTTGCATTTGAATGGTGGCTTCGACTGGGACCCCCCCACAGCCTGTACAGTACATGGGGATATGTGACCAATCACATGCCTTCTCAAGGCAAAGACAAAACCCGACTTGTGCTTCACCTCCAGACCCAGCCCTGCACCTGTCATGCAGCAGAGTGACCAGCAGAGCACACTGGACGCACAACTGTCAGCAAAGACTCGCTGAAGGTCACACCCATTTGTGCAGTGAGATAAGCTTGTCATTTGACTGGAACCCAAGTCCAGTCTCAGCATAGCTACAGTTAAGAGTTTCTCTAAAGGCAGCAGCCAGTCCCATAACAGTCAGTATGGAATGTGAATTCTTTTAAAGTACAAAAAAAATTATATCTAATAACATTAATTTTCACAGATCCTTTCTAGCCAAAAGAATTTAAGAGGAACAGGAAAGTAAAAGCAGCCCAGAAAACTTAACCAAGTTCATGGTCTTAGACACATCTCAAGTTAGTGTGGAGTGCACATCACCCAGAGCAGAAATGTAAAAGGGACCAGCGGAGAACATCTGGGCAGAGTTTGACAGGGATCCTACATGCTAGGACGGAAGGGCCTCACTCCTCATGTGTCTCATCTCTTTCCCCAAGGTGGCTAATAAAAGCTCTTAGTCATCTGATTAGATTTCCCTGAATGTTATGATGCTTCTTGAAAAAGAACAACAAAGTCAGAGGACTCACCCTTTCTGATTTAAAAACTTAGTAGAAAGCTACTGTAATCAAAACAGTGTGGTAGCGGCATAAAGACAGACACACGGAAAAACAGAATAGATAGCCCAGAAATAAAACTTCACATACATGGTGAAATGACTTTTTAAAAAATTTTCATTAATTTATTTTTGCCTAGACTTCACATGCAATTCATTGACTGATTGATTGAGGTATAACTGATGTACATCATTATGCTAATTTCAGGTATACAACACAACACGTATGTGTATGTCTTGCAAAATGATCACCACAATAAGTCTAATGAGAGCTACTAAGATTTACTCTCTCACCAACTTCCAAGTACGTGACACAGTACCCTATTAACTATAGTTTCCATTCTGTGCAATATATCCACAGCCCTTATTTATAACCAGAAGCCTGTACCTTTTGGCTCCCTGTACTTGTTTTTGCTCATCACCAATCTGTTTTCTCTATCTATGAGCTTTGTTTTTTAAAAAAATATTTCACATATAAGTGAGATCACATAGCCTTTGTCTTTCTGATTTAGCATGATGTCCTTCACGTTCACCCATGTTGTCACAAATGGCAGAATTTCCTTCTTTCTAATGGCTGAATTATACTGCACTGTGTGCTTACAGATGGTGTGGCTGAGTGGGCAGGCATGTCTCATTTTCTTATCCATTCATCTGCCAACAGACACTGATATTGTTTTCATATCTTGGCTACTGTAAAATAATGCTCTATGAACACTGGGGTGCAGACACCTTTCCAAATTAGTGTTTTTATTTTCTACAGATCAATACCCAGAAGTGGAATTTTTGGATAAAATGGTGGTTTTATTTTTAACTCTTTGAGGAACCTCTATACGGTTTTTCATAGTGGCTACACCAGGTTACATTTCCACCAACAGTGCACAAGGGTTTCTCTTTCTCCACACCCTCATCAACGTGTTATCTCTTGTCTTTTGATGACGGCCATCCTGACAAGTGTGAAGTGATAGCTCACTGTGGTTTTCATTTGCATTTCCCTGATGATTAGTGATGCTGAGCATATTTTCTTGTATCTGTTGTCCATCTGTATGTCTTTTTCAGAAAAATGTCTATTTACATCCCTTGCCCATTTTTAAGCAATCATTTTTCTGCTCTTAAGTTGTATGAGTTCTTTACATATTTTGGATATTAACCCATTATCAATATGTGGTTTGCAAATATTTCCTCCCGTTCACTAGGTTGCCTTTTCATTGGCTGGTTTCCTTTGCTATGCAAAAGCTTTTGGTTTGATGTAGCTCCACTTGCTTAACTTTTGTTTCCTTTGCTACTGATGTCAAACTAAAATCTCCAAGACCAATGTCTAGAGCTGACCCCTATGTTTTCTCCTAGGAGAGTTATGGTTTCAGGTCTTATGTTCAAGTCTTTAATTCACTTTGAGTTCATTTTTACATATGGCATAGAAGATTGTTCCAGTTTCATTCTTTAGCACGTGGCTGTCCAATCCTCCAAGCACATTTACTTAAAGTCTGTCCTTTCCCATCGCATATTCTTGGCTCCTTTGCCATAAACGAGTTAACATTATATGTGGGTTTATTTCTGGGCTGTTCTGTGTCACTGGTCTTTGTGTCTGTTTTTGTACCAGTATCATACTGTTGGCATTACTGTAGCCTTATGATGTCAGTGAGCATGATGCTTCCAGCTCTGATCTTTTTCAAGATGGCCTTGGCTATTTGGGTCTTTTGTGGTTTCATACTAATTTTTAGAATAGTTTGTTCTATTTCTGTGAAAAATGCCATTGGAATTTTGATAGGGACTGCAATGAACCTGTATATTGCTTTGGGCAGTATGGACACTATAACAATATTAATTATTCCCATCTAAAAGTATGGAATATCTTTCATTTGTCCTTTTCAATTTATTACATCAATATTTTACAGTTTTCAGTATATAGATCCTTTACTTCCTTGGTTAAATTTATTCCTAGGTATTCTTTTTGATGCAGTTGTAAATAGAACTGTTTCCTTAATTTCTCTTTCTGCTATTTTATTACTAGTGTACAGAAACACAACAGATTTCTCTGTATTGATTTTGTTATCTTGTACTTCACTGAATTATTTACTGTAAGTTTTTGGTGGAGTTTTTAGTGTTTTCTATACAAAGCATCATGTCATCTGCAAATAGTGACAATTTTAATTCTTCCTTTCCCAACTTAGACGCCTTGTATTTCTTTTTCTTACCTAATTTCTCTGCTTAGGACTTCCAACACTATATTGAACAAGAGTGGCTTCCTGATCTTAGAGGAAATCTTGCCTTTTCTCTGGAAATCTTTCAACTTTTTACTCTCGAGCATGATGCTAAGTGTGGTGATCAAATGTATTTTTGATAAGAATGCCAAGATCATTCAATGAGGAAAGGACAGTCTTTTCAACAAATGGTGCTTGGAAAACTGGATATCCACATGCGAAACAATTAAGCTACACTCTAATACCATAAACAAAATTAACGAAAATGGATCAAAGTTCTAAATTTAAAACCTAAAACAATAAAACTTGTAGAAGAAAACATGGGACATGGGACAAAAGTTCACTACACTGGCTTTGGAAATGCTTCCTTGGATAGGGCACCAAAGGCACTGGTAAAACAAACAAACAAAAAACAGACAGACAAAATCAGACTTCATGGAAACTAAAAAAATTTTCTGATTCAAAAGGCACTATCCATAGAGTAAAAGAGGCTTCCCTTGTAGCTCAGTCGGTAAAGAATCTGCCTGCAATGCAGGAGACCAGAGTTCAATCCCTGGGTTGGGAAGATCCCCTGGAGAAGGAAATGGCAACCAATTCCAGTATCCTTGCCTGGAAAATCCCATGGACAGAGGAGCCTGGTAGGCTGCAGCTCATGGGGTCACAAAGACTCAGACATGACTGAGCGACCAACACACAGAGTAAAAGGGCAACTCAAAGAATGGGACAGAATATCTGCAGACCATGTAACTGATAAAGGTATCAGAGAACTTGTAAAACTCAACACCAATAAGAAAACTATCAATTCGAAATCAGCAAAGGAGTTGAATAAACATTTCTCCAAAGAATACATACCAAAAGGTGCTCAATATCATTAATCCTCAGAGAAATGCAAATCAAAATTACAGTGTGATCTCCTTCACATACATTAGGAAGGCTACTTCAAACAAACAAACAAAAGGAAATGCTCAGGAGTTCCCTTGTGATTTAATCATCAGGATTCCAGACTTTCACTGCCAAGGCTCAGGTTCAATCGCTGGTCAGGGAACCAAGATCCTACAAGCCATGAGGCTCAGCCACAGGAGAAGAAGACATTCAAAAAGAAAAACCAACAGAAATAAATTCCAAGTGGGGGCAAGCATGTAGAGAAACTGGAAACTGTGCATTATTGGTGAGAAGGTAAAATGGGACAGCTACTGTAGAAAAGAGTATGGCAACTCCCCCAAAACAAAAATAAAATTACTCTTTGACCCAACAATTCAACTTCTGGATATATATTTTAAAGAGTTAAAGGCCATGTTTCAAAAAGATATTTACACACCCCATGCTCAATGCAGCATGACTCACAATAGCTAAAATGTGAAAACAACTCAAGTATCCATTGAAAAATGAATGAATAAGCAAAATGTGATAAACACATACAGTGAAATATTAACTCAGCCTTAAAATGGAATTCTGATATATACTTCAACATGGATGAACCTTGAAGAAACTATGTTAAGTGAAATAAGTCAGACACAAGAAGACATATACTGTATGATTCCACGTAAACATGGTACTGCTGCTGCTGCTGCTAAGCTGTCTGACTCTGTGCGACCCCACAGACGGCAGCCCACCAGGCTCCCCCGTCCCTGGGAGTCTCCAGGCAAGAACACTAGAGTGCGCTGCTGTTTCCTTCTCCAGTGCATGAAAGCGAAAAGTTAAAGTGAAGTCGCTCAGTCATGTCTGACTCTTAGCAACCCCATGGACTGCAAACAAGGTTCCAGAACAGTCAAAATCGCAGAGACAGAAAGCTGGGAGGTAGGGGGCGAGTCTCAGTTTAGAAGATGAGTTATGGAGGTGAGTGCTAGTGACAGCAGCACAGAACTGTGAGCGCATTTAATACCACTTAGCCATACACTTGAATTGGTTAAGTGGTAAGTGTATGTTACTCGTATTTTACTACAAATAAAAAATTGGAAAAAAAGTCAAGCAGGAGAACTGAAAATTATGCAAGCTCAGCAATCAAGCGAATAATAGGAGCAGGGCTTCCTGAGGCTAGAGAACTCAACAGCATCTTGCTGAGGACCCTGCCTAACCTGGGAGAGTTCTAACTCAGGTGACACCCATACTAGTTCCTTTTTTGATGGGAGAAAGCAACAGCAACAAGCAGCATTCTGGCCTGTTACAATGAGACCCATGTTAAAAATGCAAGGAACTTCTGTGCACAGAGTTTTATAATAGAATACTGGGATCTGAGAACCAGCAAGAAAGGGAAACATAGGCAGTTTTTTTTTTATTAGGGGCTAGTGAAGCTGTGGTTATACACAAAAAAAATTGTTTGAACATTTGGAAATAATCAGTCAGCCTAGCTAATTACTGAAATGGTCACACATTTTATAGCTTGACCAGAACACACATATATGCATATACTTCTCTCCGTGTTTCGATGCCAGGCCCCACCAGAGCCCTATACATATAAGAATGAAAATTAAGCATCGCTGTATGGCCTGCTAACTGCACACTACTCAGATTGTTTCTCACCTTCACTCCAGCTAGCATCCCGGTTGTGGACACACTGAAATCAAGATAGGCTAGCGTGTCTGGGTTGGAAGGTTTGTAGATCTGGGCCGGCCGCTTCTTTGGCAAATCATCTGGAGAAGAAAACAAGCTGTTAGCATCTCTGACTTAGTGGAAAAGCAGATGAGCAAACAGATATTTTTGGTGAGTTTGAGAACCAACCTGTGTCTAGTATAGGGGCCAGGCCCTGACATCCACTGCTGCAGCTGCCTCCCTGGACCGTAACAATTTACAGATCAGTTGTGTTGTCATCAGACAGGCAGAACGGCTCACCTGAGGGTTAGAGAACAAGGCACGGAGAGGAGGAGGGTAAAGGACAGGGGACTATGCCTGCTCGCGTGCCAGCTGCACACCATGTGGAAGCTGTGTAGCTCCAGGGTAGGCTGCGTGCACAGCCACCTCATTCAGGGCCAATGGAGGTCCATGTGACTGGGAATCTGACCACAGACCACATGAGCAGAGCTCGTGCAGACTGAGGCCCTGGCAATCACTAGAGCTGAGTGGTGTCAACTGTGTGGCCGTCACCTCAGAAAGCACCACCCAAACTATCCACTCTCACCACACCCTCCCCATCCCCCAGAAATGCTCACTCTCCACACACAGCCTCAGCACTTACTGCCACAGTGACAACCCTGAAGGTCCTCTGACACAACTACAAACAAGTATTTATTTGTGATGCCCCTTGGGGTTCTTCCTCTAAGGGGAAAAACTTATCCTAATCCTCTTAAACTTAACCAGGCAAAACAAAAACAAAAAAGTTAAAACAAACTGTACTTTCAAAAGGAATAGGCTGCTTTTCAGTCTTGAGGAAAGAAACTGTAAAATGCCCGACTTCCCCACTACTTTGTTCCTTGGGCTGGTGGGGACCCGCCCAGTGTCCGGAGCGGTACCCTCTCTAGGGAGTGGATTTGATTTTCACGCATTGTGGCAAAACTGCTCTCTAGCCCCTAACGCTATGCACAAGTTGCTATCTTGATTCCAGAGCAAAACGGCAAGCTGCTAGAACAAAGAGGCTGGGCCCCCTCCACTGCTGGGACTACAGATGCCCACACCAGCCCTGGAGCCCAGGCTCTGTAGTCTACAAGACCAGCACTCGGGCCAGACCCTGCAGGCAGCATTACCTCCACGATCATCTTCACGGTGGGCAGCGTGGTGGCGATGTTCTGTGGGTGTGGAGGACGGACGGTGATGGGCACGCAGCCTGCATACAGGCAGCCATAGAACGCAGCAATGAGGTCTATCCCTGCACAGAGAGAGGAGCAGTCTTCAGTGAGACTCAGCAGCAGGACGACCAACCTGGAGCAGCCAGGCAGGCACGGGGCCCCGCGTGTCTGTCACACTTCGTGGCAGCCCCCAGCGGCCCCATTCTCTCAGGCACAGGAAGCCAACGCAGCCCAGAGGTTTCACTGCTGTCATCCCTCTAAGGAGTCTTTAAACTCAACTTCCTGATTATCCACTCAGTGGTCAAGTATTTAACTACTGATTAAATGAACTGCCTCAGATAGCTAATAAAGTTTGATACAAAGGTCTCTGTGAAATACCGATCTGTCTGTGCCCCTATCATCAGTCATACAGCACGCAGCACACAGTCCACCCTATGAGACAGGCTGGGGTCGGGGCCCATTTTGGTGGTAACACAGCAAGGCTATCAGGCAGGGGTTGGTCTGCACAACCCCGTTTCTTGCCTGGTGGGTAGACCAGGGCGACGTGGTCCCCGTCCTGCAGGTGTCCCCTCTCCATCAGCATCACGGCTATCTTCTCAGCCCGCTTGTGCAGCTGGACACACGTCAGCGAGTTTGCTATTGTGCCCTGAGTATCACAAGAACAAATGGGTATGATGTTTTTAATACCACAGCTTTGAGATGCCATTTGTATACAACTCACTGATTTAAAATGTACAATTAAGTGGATGTATCTGCAGAGTTGTGTGACCCCCACCACAGCCAGCTTCAGAACATTTTCATTACCCCCTCAAAAGACCACCCACCACTGGCATTCTGCTCTCCTCTCCTCCCAAGTAGCTAGGAAGTACAACACCAAAGATGACTCCAGATACATCTGCGTTAACAAGAAACATTTAAAATACAGTAACTGGTAAAACAAAATCAATCTAGTAATTTGGATACTTATGTGTAATTGTCCTGGGCAATAAGAAATTAGTCATAAATCTGGAGGATCTGAACTATGAAAAATAGGACTAGTTGAAACTGTTTTTAAAAAGACTACATCAAAAGTCACGGAAGTCAGAAAACAAACAAACCAACTCCCAGAAAAGCAACCATCCAAAAAAAAAAAAAAAACAAAAAAAAACAAAAAGGAAAAACGGGAATTGTCAAATTCATTTAATGTAGACTTTTAAATACGCAGGAACAAATAAACACATTTGGATTGAAAAGTACCTTAAAAAACACTGAGGATGAAAATCAGTAGCAAAACAGGTACTAAGAGATATCAAAATACATGACATTTACTCTTTATTTATAACAGCAAGAATAAACTACAAATTATAAACATACAACTTATCCAAAAAGCTTCCCTTGAGAATTCATTTTTTATTTGCATATATTCCCAGGTAAGAAGAGATCATTGTCTACAGCTGTTTAAAAACTGCTTTATTATCAATTCTGACTTTAAAGGGATGAACCGGGAGGGACCTCTCCTTACACTAAGTGCAAACTTGACAGGAATGTTGGGTGAGGAAGACCCTGCAGCTGGACACAGGATGGTGGGCACCAGGGCCTGATGCATTTATTGAGGAGGGAAGCTTCCAATGAGAGTGACATGAAAAAGACTGCCCACAGGGAGGCGGTGTGAGCAGCTGATTGTGTGGGAGGAGAAACGTGGACAGGAGAGACCAGAATCTTTGGGGCCGTTAGATACAGGTGACCTGGTGACTTGAAGTGTGTGAAGAGATACTAGAAATGCCACCCAAGCTGAACATTTGCACAGGGTGTGCGGGATCCAGTGGGATGTGAACCCTAAAAGGATATATATACCAGCGGCCAGCATTTGCCCAAAACACTCATGAGATCATTGATGGCCTGGGGTGCACAGATCACCAGGGCCTGGGGTACATAGGCTGGTGGAGAAGGGGGGCCACCCAGGCAGCTGCCAGGCAGGCTCAGGCCCCTTCCTGCTGAGACCAGCCTCCCCACAGTGGGGCTATGCTTACAATTCTCTGAACTGAACTTTCTCATCCCAAGTATTTTCCTTAATTATCTTCCTTGTGAGGAAGGTTAAAAAATAAACAGAAAAAGACACAGAAAGTAGAAGAGCCAGAGAGCAGAATGTGGCAAAGCCAGGTAAACACAGAAAGACCTACAAGGCTAGTGTCTGGGATCCAGCTGAAATCTGAGAACTGGTGCCTTCGCAACTAGACCAGTCTTCTGAGCAATCACTCCTGTGCAACACATGTGTGCGCATGAACCAAAACATATCCCTCTTCACCCAACAGTCCTGCGAGCTCTTCTAAGTGAAGATGGGGCACCAGCCCCCAGCACACCGAGGTGAGGCCCAGGCCACCGCCCCCCCACCCCGAGCCCCCATGCTTGCATGCCAGCTATCCTGGAGGAACGCCAGCACTGCATTCCTGGCCGTGGCCAGGGACCAGTCGAGTTGCTGGTGGGGCGGCAGTACCAACCGGGGACTCCCACCACCACCCTGTTGCCTGTGCTGGTCCATCAGCGGGTCTTATCTTAAGAAGCGAGGATTCTGGGATTGAGCTGTTAAACTCTTGCCAACTGCTCTTCTTTGAGTTATCCAGAGAGCCAGCGCTGATCCCCTATCAGTATCAGCTTTCTTGTCACATGACAAAGCCTGTAAGATGCAAGAAGCACCCATGACTCACAACGAGTAGCTGAATGCTCTGACACTGGTTCTGAGAACATCCATCTCCAGATGCTTCAAAATGGTGAGATTTACCTGCATTCTGTCTTTCAGCAATCTCTGCCACTGCTTCAAAATACCCTTTCCCACCCAGAGGGTTTACACCAGACCTGGGGACCCTCGTGGCAGGCTGCTGCCAATACGCCCAGCACAGCCTCCCCTCCAAGTCTCTGCCTGCAGGCTTAACACTGAGAGCATCAGAGGACACAGGCTTTGCCCAGCCCCACACCATGCAGCACCACTTGTCATGGGGCCCTTCACCTCAGGAGAAAAGCTAATTTTCAATCACATATTTCACTTTCCAAAGCGCTCACTGTGACAAAAAACAAAATCCGTTTATCTTCAGGTCAGTGGTTAGCTGGCATTCTTATCAACATTCATGGAAAACGTTGGGTTTTCAGTACAGAAACCCACTGCATAAGAAGGTTCTAGGAAAAAGTACATCACAGAAAATTAGGGCTGACTTTCCCTGAAAGAGGTCTTGGCTGGAATCATGACAAAATGGCAATGCAGGATGACCCACCACCCAGCTGCTACTCTGAAAACGATTTCAGTGTAGGTGACTAAAAATGGCACCACTGCAAAGTTTTACATTAAAGTAAAAACATACTCAGGAATGAAGAAAAAGTCAAAAATGATTCACATTTTAAAATGTAAAAAAGTGGAGAAGGAAATGGCAACCCATTCCAGTATTCTTGTCTGGAGAATCCCAGGGACAGAGGAGCCTGGTGGGCTGCTGTCTATGTGGTCACACAGAGTCGGACACAACTGAAGCAACTTAGCAGCAGCAGCATACAGTATATATACACATGTAAATAGACAGAGACATACACATATACACGTGGGTAGCTTGAGTACAAGGGCTGCAAAAATTGTTTTCCCAACTCACCAGTGATGGAAGCAACTCTAAAGATCATGCAAGTAATCTGTTTTCCCCATCGGTGTCTATTCTATGAGAAAACAGCAATTTCTCCAAATTAAACATTTTCATGGAAGGGCGTCCTCATCTCATTATCTACGCAAGGAACACAGGAAAAGCTCTTGTGCGCCTGGGAGCCTGCCATTTTTCTTCCTTTCCGAAAGCCTGCAGTGGGCACCCTGGTGGTGCAGGGCGAGAACAGGAGGGTCTCAACTCCTCCTGGGAGGCCCAGGCTCCTAAGTGCGGACACCAGGCAGAGAGACGACCCCTGTTGTCACATGCACGCCTCTCTCCCGGAGAACCCCGGGGCCGGTAGGCATGGATCTCCGACGGAACAGATGGAAAAAAACTACTTCCTGCGTCTTCGAGGAGCTTGGAAGCTTGAGCAGGCAGGCAGTGCTTTGCAGCCTGCAGGAGGGGCTACAGGGGGATCTCAAGGGTGCAGCCAACTCACGGGGCTTCGGGCTGTTTCTCTGCAGCTCCTAATGTGGTCTGGGGTGGACTCTGCAACAGAGTGTCCCTGCAGAGTCAGCGGCTTCCCCTTCTGCACAGAGATGGGAGGGACAGCCTTCATGGAGGAAGCATGCGCAAACATAGAGCTCATCTCTGTGTGCCTGGGTTTTCCCTAGACGCCGTTCTGGTTTTCAACCCTCAGAATCTCAAAAGGGAAGGCCTCAAATTATTATTGGCTGTGTGTTTATCGTCTACCTTCACTGGTCCTAAATATATCCGTAAGTATTTGTGCCAGCCCATCTTTGTACTGTTGTATAGTTTAAAACACGGGAGTATATACATAGATGTGAAATGTTATTAAATTATTAAATACACTTAATTTTGTAAAATTTAATGACGTTTCTTTTGCCTGGGTGATAGACATTGAGCAAATACATTTTTAGTTCAGATCAAGGTTCTGAAGCTTCTATCTTCCTTGAAATACCTGAAGTAGGTCTTGTGAGCATTTCATTCTGCTATAATATTTGATAAATTTTATTAGTATTATTGGACGAGAAGACCAGGCAACAAAAGAAAGCTGAGTTTCCTCTATAAATTTCAAAAAAAGAAAAAAATAAAATGTAAAAAAGTTCAAAGCGCTGGCTGGTGTTTCTCTTTAAAAAGTAACAGACGCTCTTTGTATATAAGTTCCAAGAACATAAGTCCTTCGTAATTTGCAGTGAATTGAATCATCACTTCTGCCTACAAGCCTAGCACAACTGTTCCGACACTATGGACTATGATGCCGTGGAGGAAATGAGTGCTGTGGGCAGTAAACAGGTGGCACAACGCAGCTGGGACCTGCAACAACTGAGGGGCCGTCCAGAATGGAGGATGCCTGGAAGCAGCCTGAGGCCCTGCACTGGAAGGACAATGTTTGGGGATACTGAGCAAAACATATTATTAGAATGAATTTCAGCTGTTTATTCTCACCTTTTCAAAGTTTTGCTTTCAGAAAATATTAAATTATGCATGTGGCTTGTGCTGATTTCTACTGGATGATGCTGAGCTAGAAGGCTGGGTGAATGGAAATTCCACCGTGACCACCATGGAGAGGATGCTCCTGACCTACGGCTCAGATTGAACACCTGTGCTGAGTGCACACAGGGCTCCGGGAGGACGGGGATGAGCGCAGACACCAACTGCGCTGACCCATCCAGCTCTGTGGATGTAGCTGCCGCCACATCAGAAGGCCTGGGAGACAGAAGGAAGGCAGGCTTCCTGTCCGAAGGAAGGCTGCTACCGTGGGCCATGCTGTCCCCACGTTGACCTGAAGCAAGCTTCCGCATGGCCTTGACCTCCGCAACTCACCCCTTAGAGAATATGACTCATTTCTGGTGAACACATTTCCCCAGTGACCTTGTGTCTGGCTGTAGCAAAGGACTATGAACTCAGGATCTGGGAATGGGGACACAGTTGACCTGTCCGGCACACTGCCAGCCCCCAAGTGACACGTAGCTGGACCAGCTGTTTCCTCCTGCTGACAGGACTATAGTCTACCAATACAACCAAATCATTTCTGAATCTTTGTGTCTGTGACAGCAATGAAATCTCCTCTCACCCAGAGCTCTGGAAGGGTCATCCTCAAGGAGCTTAAGTAAGGGGCTCCAAAGAGGAGTCCTTACTGAAGATTAGGCCAGGCTGGATAAGGCTCCAGCTCCAGTGGCCCCCTCTGGAGGTGCTGCTGGGAACCACCAGACACCACAAGAGATGCTGCAGAAAAAGGAGTCACCAATGGTCTCCAGGAGAAATGCCAGGGCAGAGGACAAAGAAAGTCAGAAGCAATGATTACAGAGTAACTGGGACACAACCAGGCACCAGAGCCAGAAAAGAAGCCTCATTTGTGTTTACAGGCTGAGGCAGAGCCAAGGGAGAAAGATGAACACAGCAGGCAGGCTGGCTTCAGATCAGACACAGGGCTCCTAGTAACCACATCACCGGGCTCACGCCCCAGGTGCACCTGTGAGCCCTGAGCCAAGAGTTAATCCTAGGAAGAGTATCCAAGCGTAGGCACCAAATGGCAGGGATAGCAAGCGTTTCTCACAGAAGCTGGGGAGCAGGAGTGCTTTCTAAGGCTTTTCCTGGGGTGGGTCTGAACAGACACAGTGAACAAGAACTGCTGAGGTCAGCTCAGCATGCAGGGTCAAGATGAGCTGAGTCAGAGGACCAGAGGTACTTTTACAAACTAAATCACTGCAAAACTGGTCTGCAGCTGGATGTCCAGCTTAGAGATTTAGGGAGGGACTTACATTGTTGGCATTTCCTTTCACTTGTCTTTAACTGATTGCTCTAAGTGAGAAGAGGCACCTTTGTGCACAAAGATTGTGATATTTTGCATCTCTGAAGAGCTATAATGTCTTAAAGTTGCAAGCATCCACACTAGTCAAGAAGACCTAATTAAATCTAGTTTTCAGGCTTCATTTCCAGAGCAAACAAAAACAGGTATATTTTAAGACTTCTGCATTTACTGCTCATTGTTACTATTGTTTGCTAGTGCATTTAAGGCCTTACTCTTAAGTACGACTATGAAGCACAATCTGATGATTTACTTTTCCAGTGAGAAATGTAAATACGAACCTTAATTACAAAAATTATTTTCACTCCTAAGAATGAAAGCCTATAACTAAAACGTGACTTCTTACCAAAAAAAAGGTACTTAAATAATAAAAAGAAACATAAATACCTCACAGATCCACAACTGTTCTCTACTGTAGACATGCTCCACTCATTTAGGGGGAGATACTGCAAAAATATTGCTAAAATATATACATACACAAATATATGTGTATATATACACATGCTATATATATGTGTGTGTGTATATATATAAGTACATAAATATATACATACATAAACGTATGTGTGTATATATACAACTGATGGCTCAGCAGGTAAACAATCTGCCCGCAATGCTGGAGGAGGAAATGGCAACTCATTCCAGTATTCTTGCCTGAACAATCCCATAGAGAAGAGCCCGGTGGGCTATAGTCCAAACGGTTGCAGAGAGTCAGATACAACTGAGCAACTAAGCACATGTACATACACACACACACACTCACACTCAAACCCTTATATTAAAAAGTGACCTTTCTTAGGGGAAAGGTCTCAATCAAAATAGCAACAAACAAACAGAAGGATTCAGGTAAGACTGAGAAGAAAGGTTTGAGTGGAGAGTATGAAACAGCAGCATGAAATCATGGAGCACACAGGCAACACCAGGGTACACGGGTGGGGCCTCACCCCTACAGTTGAGCAGCGTGTACAGCACATGGTCAGGGGTGGTCTGCGCCCTCCACTGCAGGACCTCCGAGAGGAACAGGAACTGGAACAGAGCACAGCTGTTAGGTCCAGACCGTCCTGGGCATTTGGGCTGGCCTCAGCATCTAACAGTAGGGTCTGTCGGTGCCTTAAGATAGGAAAGGATAATCTCTGACAAATATAATCGACAGGATAAGCAGGCGTTTACAATGCTTTCCTGGCAGTGACTGGAATTCACTGTGCCTGATTCAGACCCAGCAGTTGGAGGGCTGGGGCCGTGCCACCATGAGGGAAGTCCTCTGAAATCTGCCCGAGGATGGGAAGATGCCATTCCCCTAATAGAGTAGTTGACACAGAAACATCCCTTCTCCTGGGGCTTCCACCAGTTGCAACAATGATTTCTGGGGGCTGCAATGATAGACTCAGATCTACCCTGTTTCAAAAATGGGCTCTCTTAAATTTGCTGTGTTTACAGTGGTCACCTCTGAAGGCAAACAACAGCCCTGAGATCACACAGATCACAAGCACCCACTAACATGTCTGCAGTAACAAGGACGGCCCTGTTTCATGTCACTGACACAGCAATCGGCACATTTAATCCATTTTATGATAGAAATGTAGTGTGAGGTGTGGAACATGGTCATCAAGCTCTTTCTTTGAACATGATACTACAGGTTACCAAATTGGCAACATCTTAAATGGCTGATTTTGTCATATTTCCTTGGAGCCCACACAGAGTGGGACCACCTTTTGGTGAATCACTGGAGTTCTCCGGCTTAATGCTTAACAGGGACTTGCAGCTGCGTGGGACAAACTGTGTCTGATGCTTATGTGGAATGGAGCCTAAATATTACTCCTACAACTCCCAACGCTGTTTTAAGAGTGTCTGGTTTTTAAACCTGGGTTTTGAATTGGCACTCCCTTGAATTGCAAAGATCCAAGGACTGAAACCTCACTATAAGGTGGCCATGAGGCAGTGTGAGTGCCCAATCAGGGCTGGTGGATAACCAGGAACAAGAGTGCAGGGAACACCAGGACAGGATAGGGACTGCAGATGCTGGCTTCAGGCCTGGCTTCATGGGTTGCATCACCCACCCATTTCTGTGCCACGTGAGGGGTCCTAAAACACTGCACCCCAGCAAACACGCTTTCCTTACAAGATTACAGAAGGGTCTTGCAGGGAGGCAGGAAGAAAGGCCATCAGTGCTAACACTAGGCTGGCAGAGAGGGCAAGTGGGGGTCGGTAACACCTGTGACACAGCATCTGGGCAAGAGTGGAGAGGAACAGGGCAATCACTCACCTTCCGGGCCTGGTCATTGTCTTCTATCTGGCCCAAGTCTCTGCCGCTGGCCTGTGCGATCCTCTTCCCAGACACCAGGTTCCCCACCATCACAGAGGCAGGGCCGATCTCTGCAAAGCAGCAGCAGCACACACATGAGGGAGACACGTGAGGTAGGAAGAACAAAGTTCCTAAAAATATGACTTCCCACTTCAGGAACGAACTTACTCTGATTTCCTTTCAAAGATGTGACTTTGAAAAGCCTGATTAGAACAGGGTTTCAAGTAAGTCACTACCATGAAAACAAAGACCAACAAGAGCAAACGTCAAGTGAGGGGGCACAGAAATAAAGCTTTCAGCATCTCCTCTAAGCATCCTTCCAGGCCACTGCCTTTGTTCACTGGTACAGGGCATTCAGTATTTTCTGGAAAAAAGTAGCTATTTGATGACAGTCACATAACCTTCATCATTTAACAAGAACAGAAGAGAGACACCAGATACCATTAGAGAATCCTTCCTTAAAACTGCCAGTTACATGAAGCTATGCCTTCTGCACTGTTTCAGAGTGGTGCGGATGCCTTGGCACTACTCAGTGCCCTGAGAGGCAGGTGACCAGCTGGTTCTCAGAGCCCACTCATGGGGTCACACTTCTCTGTCCAGGGTTCCCAGTCATCCGGTGACATCTGAGTACTGCAGACCTGCGGTGGTCATGCATTTACCAGCAATCCTTCGTCCTAAGCATCTGTTCTGAACTCTGGCCACCAACTGTGTCCCAGCACCTGGGCCCACTGGAGGCCAGGACACCAGGTCAAGGTGTCCAGGAATGAACAGGGTTAGAGGAGGGAGAGGGAGGCTGAGTGAGTGAAGCCTCCCTGGGGAGCCCAGAGACTCTTGTCCATTCAGTACAAACATGCCAGAATTTTTTCCCATCCATTTCTCATGCTCGTGAAGGGCTGTGCCCTGTGTCTTTCTTGGCTGGCCACCCGAAGCCAGCACCCACAGGATGTGAAGAAGTGGGTGCTTCACTGGGAAATAACTCTATCCTCCACACCACAAACAGGGGTCGAAACAACAAAATGGAGATAAGAGGAAAAAAGGAGAGGAAGAACATTAATAAGGAATCTGAGAATATTAGAAAACTTCAGAGAAAGATTACTGGTAAATGCCAACCTAAGGTGCCCGGAAAGCAGTGAGAGCTGAGGTCTTTTGTGCTCTTTCAAGGAGGATACCAGCTCTGCCATGGGAGTCAGGCCCGGCCCCACCGGCTACTCTGCTGGCAGAGCGTGGTGGTCAGCCAGTGGGTGACCCCGTTCCTCCCACAGCACTGGTGTCCTCACCTGCACCTGGAGAGACTGCTCACTCTCACTGCATCAAGCTTGCTTCTGGAGGTGGCCTGGTTCCTACGTCTACCGCCACTGCACTGTACCTAGGGCCTGTCAACCATCTCTAGCTGATGTGTCGTGATCTCTGCCCTGCCATGCTTCATCAGTGGAGCAAAGAGCATCAAGCCTGGGTCTGTCTCTCTAATACTCTGGCCCTACAGCCTTGGGTTAGTTCCTGAACCTCTCTGTGGCATCTCAGTTCCTTGTAAAATGGAGATAAGAACGCCCACACTCCTTAAGGCTCCAAGAGGATGAGACAGGTTAATACCAGTAATGTGTGGAGGTGTGGGCAGCTTGTGCTAGGCCTGCTACTCGTCATTCTAACACTCCTGGGGCTCGCCCAGCCGCCCCCCTGGTCTGTTTGCATGTCAAGCCTGGGGACTTTCCATCACTATACTAGCACCACATTCTTGCAATAAATTCCTCTTCACTAGTAACTGGGTACCACCTTAAAGAGCATAATCATTGCTAGGAGGACCAAGTCAGATGGTTTATAATTACATGTTCCCTGATAGCTCAGTTGGTAAAGAATCTGCCTGCAATGCAGGAGACCCCAGTTTGATTTCTGGGACGCGAAGGTCCACTGGAGAAGGGATAGGCTACCCACTCCAGTGTTCTTGGGCTTGCCTTGTGGCTCAGCTGGTAAAGTATCTGCCTGCAATGCAGGAGACCTGGGTTCGACCCCTGGGTTGGGAAGATCCCTTGGAGAAGGGAAAGGCTATCCACTCCAGTATTCTGGCCTGGAGAATTCCATGGACTATATAGCCCATGGGGTCACAAAGAGTTGGACAATACTGAGCAACTTTCACTTTCCCTAAACTGCAAAGCAGCAGACAAATGTTCAGCATCATGATGACACCACAAATGAAGCTGCAGAACTCCTCACAGGCTCCAAGGGCTATAAGTTATTGAACACGTTTGCAGGCTTTATTTTAATGTCTGTAGGAAGGAGCGGTGACCCCGAGAGGTGCTTTGTCAAAGTCCTCAAGGAGGTCTGATACCTGCCAGGAGGCTAGGCTCGGGTACTGCCAGTACCTCTCCTTCCCAGTGGCCCTCACCCTGGGCCTGGACTCCACTACCTTATTCCCACATGTGGCAGCAAGACAGTGTTCAGGGAGGAGGCTGACCTGCCAGAGTGTATGACGAGAGACTGGAGAAGTGGAAGGCTGATAACGGGGTCGGTGTGGCCCTCGCCCAGACCCAGGACCACCCCAGGACCTCACAGCCCTTCAGACGTACCTGGTTGCTTCTGCCGAGGCTTAGGCAGGTTTGTAACACACGTGTGGGGACACATGAGGACATTGCAAGGGTGAAGTGAGCCCTCCAGGAAGAGCTGCTTCGTTTCTGACAAATGGATGCCCCCGAGTGGGGTTTTGGGGAGGGTGTTTGCTGGAACCAAGGCCAGACAATAAACCCCAACTTGATGTATACTGTCGATTGCCTGGAAAGCCACAAGAGAAAGAGCCATGTGAAGCAGGTATGGTGAACAGACAAGGAGCAAATACTCAGACTGTGCAGAGCACAACACACAGAAGCACATGCAGCATCCGCGAAGCTCCCATCATGGAGACACGGAGATCAGGAGGGCAGGTCGCCAACCCAAGCAGAACACACAGGTCATGGAGCACATGTGGAACACCACACACGTGAGAACGGACACTGGGAGGAAAAAGCACGCTCTCAAGGTCATAGCAGGAACTCCTGCTGCGACCTCCACGAGTGAATGGGAGCAGCTCTGCACACCTCTGACCCCTAGGCCGGATTTGTTTAGTGGCCCCCAATCCCCTGCCCCGAGGCGAGTCCAGGTTCGGCAGCTGATGAGTCTCTGGTCAGAAGGAGGGATAAGCAGAGCACTCAATGGCACAGGGAAAATGACGTGAGCAGGGATGGGGCTCAGGGCAGGTGCCAGCTACCTGCAGCACCCTGCTCATCCACTGGAAGCTGTCCTCTTCCGTGGAGTCTGGCCTCTGCTCAGCCACAATCACAATCCTTTCGTCGTGCAGGACCGTCACTGAAAACACAGCTATTCTGTGGATACAGACAGGACATGGTGGTGAGCACACACTGGAGATGCTCACAGAGGACTGGCCCTGCCATGAAGGGCTTCACCGATACTATGACCACAGAGCTCAGGAGTTCTCAGCACCAACTACTCCCGGGAAAGAAAACTGCAGCTTCCAACTCCCAGGCGCTCACCCACAAGCACAGGGGAGAAGTCTGACAAAGCCAGGGAGCAGGTAGAGGATGACTGCCACACTTCTTGTGGAAGCAGCCTGCCGCAGCTTGGGCAATGGGCCTCAAGCCTCAGGACAGACAGGAGTTGTGCATGTATCTTACTGGGCCCTGCAGTTTGCATCTTGAGTTTGTACCTGCGAAGCAATATTCTCCCAATGAGCAGACCTTTGCCACTGGGGAGCTAATGGTTTTCTGCTAGCCCAGATTCTCTTAGGAGAAGCACAGACTGGCCCTCTGGGGGGTCCTCTGCACAAAGGTGGCTGGGCTACACTTAACCAGAAACTCTGCGTCTTCCTGCTCCTGCCAGCTCAGCTACGCAGGGCAAAACCCAGAGCAGCTGACTTCCTCCAAATCAGCAAAACCTCAGGAGCCATGGTCAGTGATCCAGAATTGGCTGTGTGCCAAGCAAGGGTCAGGGACACCACCCAGAAGGAACTCACGTGAGGCAGTTTCCAGGTAGTTTATGGCTCATTTGTTACCTTTGGGTGAATGAACTGCAGCAAGATAAATGTTTGGTTCTTTTCTCTGTGTAGTTTACTAATTAAAAATATGCTTTTCTAATGGATATTATTCTTTAACTTGGAGAATCTAGTGAAAATACATTTATCGAGCTCAGAAAATTTTTATAAAATTGGACATTAAGAACTGCACAGAATCTCAGAAGTGACAGAGTTCAGGGGCTTCACTGTACAGAGGAGGACACAGAGTCCCATTAGTTTAAGCAATTTTCTGTAGCTTTATATAAAAGTGTAGCCCATGGAGAACCATACCAACCACAGAGCACACCCACCTTCCCCTGTAGACGAACTTCATGGGCTCCACAGCCAGTGCTGTGGCCACAATGTCGTCGGGCGTTGTGTCTGCGCCCGCTGACCACCATAAGCCCGTCCATCTTGCCCACCACGAACACAAGCCCTCCAGGGCCAACGAAGCCGAGCAAGCCCGTCCTCACGAAGGGGTACTCACTGACCGGGGCCCCTGAGCTCGTCACCGGGAACACCTGGGGACAAGGAACTCTTGAGTGCCTGCTAGGGCCCGCCCTCCGCCCTCCTCCATGGAACCCACTGCTCCTGCTTCCCTCCACTGGGTCTCTTCACCTGGCCCTGGCGGGAGAAGCCCAGGTCTGCACAGCTGCCATGAATGCCAGCCTGCGGACACACCCTCCGTCCCCATTCCCACTCTCACAGCTCATCCCCGGCCCACAGACAGGGCCCTCTGAAGAGGCCTGCCACAGTCTAACGATCATTAATTCATTCTTCTACTTATAAAACCACAGCATAAAAATGGTTAAATGGAGAAGCAAGGCACACTTTAAATAACCTCTGTCAGTAGTAAAATGATTCCTGTTCATTACACTGCTATCTTCCTTACTGGAAACACACTCAAAAATAGAGGGAGCAGCCCCACCATGAGTTCAAACTCGACCCCTGGTTTCCTCCCACCTAACATATAAGCCACACAGAAAAGAAGATAGGTTTTATTTAGACTGTGTCTGGCTGAGTTTCAAGGGCACTTAGAAACCTGAATCCAGACTCAACAGATCTGCCTGTACAAGCCACATCACATGTGTTCACATCCAAAGTTCTGTTTATAGCCCTTTAAAAATTCATCCCCAATCAAATTGTATTTGCTAACATACAACTTAGTCAAAGTGTGCTCCTCCTAAGGTCAGCACACTTGGTGAAATGGTAAGAATTCTGAGAATGTTGGGTCTACCAGGCAGTGTGCACATGTGTGTGCTAACTGCACGCCACGCCATGTGCACACAGCATGGACACACACTTGTGTGGTGGAGGCAGCCGTGCAGTGCGAATGCTTGGCCGAGGTGGACGGTCCTCGAGGAGGCCGCTGCCTACACCCCCTTGGCAGGGCTGTGCACTCCCCAGCCCCCATCCATCAGCTGCTGCTCTTTCTAGATGGGTGAGAATGGTAATGAGGAAAAGGCCGCCTCTAAAGAAACTGTACTTGCTCTTTCTCAGCTCTGGTTATGAGGTGAAAACAAGGCTGCTAAGCCAAATTTATTAAAAGCTACAAAAAATGGCAGGAGAAACTACAACCATTTTAATTACCATGAACATGTTCTATTGAGAAATCACCATCTCCTTTTTATATCTGTTCCACATACCTGGCAAAAGCTGTCTGATGGGGCTCACCTGCCACCTACCTCAAAGGTGTTCTTGGTCATACCCGAGAGGCCATAGTAGGACATGCCCGTGGCTACCGCGCACACGCAGAGCTCCCCGACTTCGTCTGTCCTGCACAGCTGGGGAACCCCGTCTGGCTTCACCGAACACATGATGGCTGAATGCAAAACAGCAAGCACAGGTTACTTTAGAGAGGGAGTTGGGGGAGCTGGAGAGGAGAAATGAATGGATACAAAAAGAACACAAACAGAAGTAGCATCTGCAGCAAAACCACAAGTGAAAGAGAACAGGCCCTCACAGTCCCTGAAGCAGGTTGTGATTTTCTTGTTGCAGTAAAACAACATTTCCTAGCTGTGGCACTGCTGTAAGTTTAGAGTGTAAACGGGATTTACACACCATGCAGACATGAGGATGACACTGAGAACAGACAACATGGCGTGTGTCGTTAGCCAGCGCACATGGCCTCCAGGACACAGTCTGAGCCCTGAAACCAATGAGCACAGCACACCGCTCCAGTCTCTTGAGCCTATCTGAACAGAAAGCCTCCCTGTCTCATGGGAAGCTCCATCTTTACCTCAGACTCCCCATCAAGGCGGGCCCTGCAGGAAAGGCTGGGGATGCTAGTTCTCTAGGCTGTGGCTCTGCACCCACACCCACCCTCACCTCCAGGCATCACGAGGCCGACGTCCTGCACGGTGAGTACAGACAGCTTTTCCTCCGAGTCCACCCGGATGACCCCGTAGGTCAGTCCATGCATGGAGAGGACGCCACGGCCTGGGGGCTGGTTGCTGTCGTCAGTAGGCCTATGAGGACAGGTTGCATCTGATTAGAAGCACATCAGCTGTCTGAACAAAGACACGTGTGTCCACATGCCACCTGCACACCAAGGCTGCCCCTTCGGGCCCTAAGGGCAGACACAGCTGTCACATGCCCTGTGTTCTCTGCTCAGGACACACTGAGGTCTGCTCCTAAAAATTGCTAGATTCCTGAGAAGCATGGAAATCCCACAGGGTTCCCTTGTCTCCCTGCCTTCCCCTTACATGTGTCCACTAGACAACAACCAACTCCTCCAACTTACTCTTTCTCCCTGCAAGGTTGGATCTTCTAGGTTTGAAAATGGCTAAGAAGGGAAACTCAAGTCTCCAGGAAGGAGAATGACAGCAGTGAGTAGAAATGCCAGACTGTGAGTGTGGCCGTATGCTGAGTGTGCACACTCTCAGTTGTAAGAACTGGCAATTATTTGGATGAGAGACCAGCTATCAAGTGCTTGGCGGTTAGGGAAAGTGCAGCTTCCCACATCTCGGGTCTGCTGCCACTGCCCCAGCTCACCTCCACTCGAGTCCTCACTGCTTCTACTCAGCATCTGGTGGTGCTCAGCCTCCATGCCCACCCACTTCCCTGGGGCCCAGGTCTCCTCCTCGCATCCGGCAGGGTGCTTTATGGCCTCTCCTTCACTGTCCCCTGAGGTGGCTTGTTACCCCACTAACAGCACCTCCATGCCCTCCTCCACAACAGGTACCTTCTAACCATCCACCCAGGCCTCCTCCATGAGGGCAGGGGCTTTCCTCTGGTCACTGCTGAACCCCTACCCCTGGAGTCGTGTCCAGTAAAAAAAAATGTCTGCCGACTAGATCAGTGAATAAACAAAACATTTACAGGATCATGGATTTTATCCCTGAAAACGACAATGTGAGCAAAGTGAGAGAGTATAATTTAGGTAAACATCATGTTTGTTTCTCTAATTTCCCAAGTATTTTTTCTATAAGATTGCTAGAAAAAGCCAAACGATCTTTTGGCCAACCCAATACAAACACCTAAGGTGTTTTAGGACCCTAAAATACAAACTATAGATAGCAGTCTGCCATATGGCTTTAAAGTATTTCATGAAGGTTTATAATGAAACTAAAAAACATAAATGGGGAAACAAAAGCTAAAATCTGTAATAACGGGTATTTGAATCAAGTTATTGGTATATTTTAAAAAGATGCATATATATTAATTACATTTCAATTTAAAAAAAAGTAAGAGTCTGAAAATCAAACTATTCCATCTGTAACAATCAAGAAGAGTAGCACTAAAGAATACAAAGGCAAAGTTGCCCAAATAAGAAGACCCACATGAAGCCACCTGGAAATGAGCCCCAAACAGTGGAACTGATACTGATCGCCTGGCTGTATCTTTTCCAAAGGCCCCAATAAAATTGTAAAGTGAGAGAGGAGCCTCACAGAAACCCTAAGGGGGCCAGGACTCCCTCACCCTCAACCTCAGTCAAGACCCCATGCTGAGAGTCAGAATCATCCAGCCTGAGCACCTGCTGTGGGCCAAACTGTGTTCCCTCCAGAAGACATGTTCCTGTGTTAATAACCCCCTGTATCCACATGACTTTACTGGGAAACAGGGTCTTTGCAGAATATAAGTAGTTAATAAAGGGTTACAGGTCTACAAGCCAGGGTTGTTGGCACCATCAGAAGCTGGAGAGATGCCCAGAACAGATTCCCCTTAGAGCTCCAGACAGAGCCAACCCTGCCAACAACTTAACCTCAGACACTAAGACCCCAGAGCTGTGAACTGTTACAAAAGCCCAAGCAAACGAACATTCTTAAATAAAATTTATAGGTACGACTATTTTTATTTTAAAAATCCACATGAAAGCAAAATGCTGAACCAGCCAAGACATATCCCAAGTATGGGAAGATTTAAAAACTGATACATTGTGACCAAGAAGCCAGGAGGGAGAAGTTCTTTCACGACCCAGCAGTGTATACAGTCTATCTTAGTTACGAGATCCACTTTCCAACATCCAGTATTTAAATATCTTAAAATCATGAACTGCATTTATTGCAGGAATTTTTCAATTATGTTTATAAAATGCTAGTTATGGGAAGACTGAGTTCACTCACCTGAATGTAAACCAACAGCACTGAGTCTGCATTACTGTAATCTATGCCATATATTATATTCAGCAGAGTCCCTCCAAGTCAGACATTCTTGGCAGTTTTGCAAAATACATCCAAGCAGGCAACAGAGAAGCACCTTAACTCCTAGGCACAGTACTTGGCCTTGCTGCTCACTTGCTCACACACCTGCGATCTTGGTTGTGTCCCCCAACCTTTCTGCAGGACCTCCTGTGCCATGGAGGGAGCGGGAGCTGTGCTCAACTGGGTGTTTCATGTACCAAATAGTCCTGAGCCATTTACACATCAACTTACTCATGACCGTGGACCTGCAGAGGCATTGCTGCTCTCCCATTGTACAAAAAGAGAAAACCAAGGCTCAGAAATATTAACTTAGTTGCCTGTGTGAGTGGAAGGGCTTGTGGGGATTCAGACCCACAGACAAGCCCCTGCCCAACCATCTTGTCTCCTTTCCCAAAACTTTCCCTGCCTCTAGCCTAGAAGACTGGGCAAACAGCCAATCAGGCTCAAACATGCAGAGATGCCAAGTAAGTGGGGTCAAGTCAGCAACAAAGGTTCTGAGGACTTGTGCTGCTGGGACTCAACAAGGTAACTACATCTTCTTAGTGCCACTGCCATCCTCCAAGCCCTCAGCTAGCTGGGACAACAAAGACACAAGGTTGAAACATAGTACTCCCCAAATTAGGAGTTATTTTAATGTCGTTTTGTCCCTTTTTTCTGATGAGAGCAATACATGCCACATTAAAAAATCATTTTAAGAGCTGAGGAACATTTCTCCCTATATCACATCCTTACCTATTCTGTAAGTATGTAGTTAGCAGGGGTTTTTTTCTGTTAAATCTATTACTTACAGAGGCTTAATTTTCTCTCAGCCAGAAAAGGGATCACACCATACACATTGTTTACAAGATGTGTTCTTCATTTATCCTGGTTACTTTTCCCTGTCTGAGAGCAATCATCCAGAACCAGCAAGGAGACAGCCTGCATGTAAGTCTGGGGTTAGGGAGGCTACTTCCCAGCATCTCCCTCTGTGTACCTCAGTCTCCATCAAAGCAAACTTCTGTGCTCAATTCAGTATAACACCAAAACAGTAAAATCAACTCAAATACACATGATCAGGACAATGAGATAGCATGGTTACTCTGCTCTTCACTGCTACCTCATTAAGCCATTTTAATTTAGATGATTATCATCTCCAAACTATTTCATGTTAGAGAAGTTTTAAATTTTTAGCTAAATTTTTAGATAAAATGATGAACAATGTATTTTTATCTCTTATGTTTTCAAAATAAGATTGTGTGTGAAGTTGCTCAGTCATGTTCGACTTTTTGCAACCCCGTGGACTGTAGTCAGCCAGGCTCCTCTGTCCATGGGATTCTCCAGGCAAGAATACTGGAGTGGGTTGCTGTTTCCTTCTCCAGGGGATCTTCCCAACCCAGGGATCGAACCCGGGTCTTCTGCATTGCAAGCAGATGCTTTATCCTCTGAGCCACCAGAGAAGCCAAAATAAGATTATGGATCTCCAAACTCTGAAAACCCCCCACTTCAACCCCATAGGCTGTCTTAACTGTTTTTCAGTCTGGATCACTAGTTGGTTTGCCTCTGTCAGAAATAGTCAAATTTCAGTTTCATCTGGGGACTACATGGTAAGGACAGTTCCACATTTGCTATCTTTGCCTTTTGTTTCCGCCCAGCTTTCTAACTACTAAATTAGATGCTTTTTCAAAATGGAAAATATTTATGGTAGCACAGGGGTATCTTTACCACTCTTTGGAATTACCAGCTTAACTACTGTGTTATATATACACACATACACACACACACACACACACACATACATATATATATACCTTTTAACTGCCGTAGTGTCATGGTACTGAAAGAATACCTTGTATTTAAAAGGGTCACAAAAAGCTTTTTGAGTTCAATCAACATTATCACAATGCAGCTGTTAAACAATGCACTCTATCATCTATATTTTAGAGATGGAGACACAATCAAATGCAATCAAGGAGAAACCCAGTCCAGAAAACAACCTACTGGCATCCATCTTGTCCTGGTTTTGTAATTCTCCTGTTGAGTTTAGGCATCATGGATCCTACTTCTCCAGTATTTTTATTTTACAACTAGCCTTCAGAGAAAAAAAATACTAAATATTCATCTGGATGCACACTGCTGGCCCAGACACTGGCCAGGGCCCTGCTGCCAGCTCTCCAGTGCACAGGTACTCCTTGCTCCTTTCCAAGCAGGATCCAGAGGTGACTGTGACCTCCTTGCACCCGAACCTTTCAGGACACTCCCTTTCATTTAGGTGAGAGGCCTGCTGCTGCTTTCAAGAACAGGGACATCAACATACTTAGTGGCCATGACCACAGGCGCTGAGCCACCAAACCCGGTGTCCACTCTGGCAGGACCAACTCAGAGCAGCCTCAGAAGGCCAGCCCTCCTGGCTGCCACACCCAGATCCACTGGCTGCCCAAGCAGCTTCCCTGTAATAAGCTGGCTTGCAGATTACAAACATTTGAACAGAATACCATCACAGAGCAACACGTGTTCAGAAAGGGCCAAGGCTCTGGAAGTGTGAGCAGTGGAGGTGCAGCGGCAATTTTTCTTCACTGAGGACCACAGGCCAACCACTCAGTGCCATTTTCTACTTAAATGGACAAAAGCCAAGTGAGCAATCATCTGCTCCAGCTCATTACTGCAAGTTCAATCTCTTCTTCACCACAAGGCAAAACAAGCTGTCCTTGGGAAGGTTATTCGGACAGGACACAGATGCTCAGACAATAGCACAAAGGAAAAAATCAGCTCCCAACCCTTCAAGTGAGAATGAAGGACTCAGCAACATAAACAGACTGACAAGGCAGCCAATCACTTGTTTTTTGCTTTTTTACTTTTTCTTTTAAAGATCATCCTATGAGTAGTAGACAAAGTGTGAGTGCTGCAATGCTTCCGGTGCTGACTTTATAATATTTAAGAAAGTGTCCAGTTTGTCCTCACTCTCAAATCCACAGGAGCAATGACTAGGCCTCCTGGGCCGCCACTCAAAACTTGAGTGAATAGAATGGATCAAAGCTGTTTTTACTTAATAATTTGCCCTCTCACTTCTTACATGTGCAAAGTGCACTTCAAGTTTTGGGGAAAAAATAAGCACAAAGCATAAAAAGACAGATTCATACTCCAAAAGCAAGAACATTCTGTAGACACAGCCATGTGCATGGATACCAGACAGAACAGGAATCTGACCTCTAGTCACTGGTCACACAGCCTGAAGAGGAAGATGTTCCAAAAAATATGAGTGTTTTCACAAGTTTGCTTGAAAATGAACTGAAATATGAACATGTAAGAAACAAGGATGGTGAATGAAACAGGTTCTAAACAAGAGTTTAGCATGTGTTTTTCTTCTACATTCATCCAAGACAGAGACCCTGTCACCCACTTCACTGCCACGCCATCTGAGTGTGACACCATCACAGAGCAATGGCCCCCTGCACAGCCAGCACTCACAGCTCAAATGCAGCACATGCAGGTCTTCCCTGGCATTAGAGGATCACCCCAGAGCCCCAGGCTGCTGCCCCATACCATACCTGTGTCCATGCCTTATCCTTCTCCCCTATCTCGGCCCTTTTCAGGATCAGACTCATGAGGGCGTGGGAAGTAGGGACATGGCCTTTCTGCTGATGCTGCTTTCTCACAGCGTCAGATCATGATACTATAACTTTATGCAGTTAGCTGCACCTAGTCAGTCAAGTGAAATTAAAGCAAACAAACAAAAACCCCATAAGACTTTACTCAGGTAAAATGCAAACCTACATCTTTCTGCTTAGGTGAGTGCACACATCCAGTACGCAGACATGCGGGGAAAGGGCTGTACTCTTCACAGCCTTTGCTGCTGGTGAATTACAAAGGGTCATTGTAAATGTACAGCAAGTGACTTTAATGCCTCACTTTATATATTTCCATTTTCCTTTTATTCATCTATTAACATAATATATACTAAACACCAACCATCAGCCAGACAGAGACAGAGAATGAGCAATAATACACTAGTGAATCTGCCAGCCTATGAGAAGGAAGCAAATGAGAGGTCATCACAGAGAGTCACGTGAGCATGGGGTGGTCAGGGCAGGCCTCAGCCATGCTGCCCTCGGGGCACACCAGAGACCAGGAGGTCTGGCCACAGGGAGAGAGGATGGGACCAAGAAGGGGCATGACCAGACTGTGTGGCCTTGTGGCTCCTGGTCAGATGGGACAGCAGGGCAGAAGGGCAGGAACTCGGTGAGGTGGCGGAAGAAAGCGTTGGGCTTGGAATGTCCCCTGGCAAACTGGACAGGACGCTGGAGCTGGTGGAAGGTGTGGGGTGTGCATGTGGCTGCAGTGGATGGTAAGAGAGGATGGTAGTGGAGGCTTAAACTAAAAATCACATCTACTCAGCCTCCACCTCTCCTTCCCACCTGAAAGGAGAACTGAGTCTACAGTGGCCAAGACCCAAGAGATGAAGACCAGCCCCAGTTTTCACATGCCCCTGGATCTAGCCTGAACTCCTCATGGACAGGGAGCACACGTGAAGCCTGGGAGGGGGCAGCAGGAGGGGCAGTGGCTGCATAAAGCCTGGAGGGGCACAGGGTGCGGGCATGGGGCTGGTGTGTCAGGCACGGGAGGGGGCACAGGTTAACTGGTCCACAGTGACACAATCAATAAGTAGCCTACCCTCTGCCCTTTCTATCACAGGAGATGGCTGTGAAAATCAACATAAGACTGAAAAGCACTCTTTCAAATGTACACGTTTTGGACAAACTCAAGGTAAATAACACCATGACGAACACCTGGCTGGTCTTGAAAGGACCAGGTATGATGGGCATGAAGTCTGTGATTTCAAGTCACGTCAAAACCAAAATGGGTTGTCAGGTAGCACAAAGGCGTATTAGCCTCTGTGAGCAGCTCAGTACATGGGAATTTGCTGGCTGTCTGAGGCCAGTCATCACCAGTGCTCTGTTCACTTTACTGCACAAAGGAAACCACTTTCTGAGGCACTGCAGACAGATGTGTGCTGCCTACAGGTCGCCTACAGGTGCCGTATCTCCAGAACCACATGGCACCTCAGACATGACATCATCTGGTCAAAGCCATAAAAGAACAAGAAAAAAAAAAAAAAAACAAAACACCCAGAAAAAGAACTCAGTGAAGCAGAGAGCAGCAATTTATCAGACAGAGTTCAAACTGGTCATGAGTATGCTCACTGAACTCGGGAGGAGAATGGAGGAACTAAGTGGGAATTTCCCCAAAGGCACAGAGAATGTAAAAAGAACCAAACAGAACTAAAGAATAACAGAAATGAACATGACACTAGAGGGACCCAACAGTTCAAATTAGAGGACGTGGAATGGATCGGCCATCTGGAGAACACGGCAGTGGAAGTCATCCAACAGGAAAAGGAAACAGAAACGAAAGACAGGAGGCCAGCTTAGGGGCCTCTGGGACACCACCAAGCGCGCTGATGTTCACAGTACAGGGTGGCAGAAGGAGACAGAAACCCTATCTAGAGAAACAATGGCTGAGAACGTTCCTGACCTGGGAAAGAAGACAGACCTTGAAGTCCAGGAAACACTGTGGGTGTCAGGATGAAATCAAAGAGATCTCCTCAATACAAGATGCAATAAAATGGCAAAGGTTAAAGATAAAGACAGAATCTTAAAATCAGAAAGAGAAAAGCAACTAATTACATACAAGGGAAACCACATATGACTGACTATCAGTCGACTTTTCAACGAAACTCTGCAACCCAGAGGGTTTGGCAAGACATACTCAGAATGTTGAAAGGAAAAATATAGAACTAAGGAGACTCTACCCACAAGGTTCTCATTCAGACTTGAAAAACGGAAAAGAATTTTACAGAAAAGCAAAGCTGTAGGAGTTCATCACTAAACTATTCTTACAAGAAACGTTCAAGGGACTTTTATAAGTGGAAAAGGACATAACTTGAAATAAAAAATTATGAAAGAAAAATCTCACTGGTAAAGGCAAAGAGGTAGTGGCAGTGGTCAAGGTAGTGGATCAACCACCTGTGAAGCCAGTAGGAAGGTTCAAAGACAAGAGTAGTAAAATCATCTACATCCACAATAAGCAGTTAAGCAACTCACCAAAATAAAAATGTAAAACAGGACATCAAAAACAAAATGGGGGGAGTAAAAATGGAGTGCTTTTAGAATGTGCTCAAACTTACTGAAAACTTAAGTGACCATCAACTTAAAACAGATGCATATATACGTAGGTTGAAATATACGGTGCTCACTTCAGCAGCATACATACTAAAACTGGAATGATACAGAGAAGATTAGCATGGCCCCTGTGTAGGAATAACATGCAAATTCAGGAAGCATTCTGTATTTTTTATACTTAAGGCTCATTCATGCTATTGTATAGCAGAAACCAACATTACATTGTAAAGCAATTATCCTCCAATTAACAAATATATATGTGACATTCATGGCAACCACAAACCAAAAGCATGTAACAGATATACAAAAGAATAAGGAGAAAGGAATAAAACATACATACCACACAGAAACCACTTTTTCTTTTCTTTCACTAGCAACTCCTTGCCTTGCCTACCTCCTGCCTAGAAACCTTCCATGTGCACAACCACTCAGAGCTTAAAACTCAACATTCGAAAAACTAGTAAAATCATGGTATCTGGTCCCATCACTTCATGGCAAATAGATGGAGAAAAATGGAAACAGGGGCAGATTTTATTTTCCTGGGCTCCAAAATCACTGTGGACAGTGACTGCAGCCATGAAATTTAAAAATGCTTGCTCCATGGAAGGAAAGCTACAATAAAACCAGATAGCGTATTAAAAGCACAGACATCTCTTTGCTAACAAAGGAAGGTCTGTATAGTTAAAGTGATGGTTTTCTCAATAGTCACATATAGACATGAGAGTTGGACCACAAGAGGCTGAGTGCCAAAGAATTGATGCTTTTGAATTGTGGTGTTAGAGAAGACTCTTGAGAGTCCCTTGGATAGCAAGGAGATTAAACTAGTCAATCCTAAAGGAAATCAACCCTGAATATTCACTGGAAGGACTGATGCTGAAGCTGAAACTCCAATACCTTGGCTACCTTATGAGAAGAGCCAACTCATTGGAAAAGACCCTGATGCTGGGAAAGGTTGAAGGCAAAAGGAGAAGGGGGTGGCAGAGGATGAGATGGTTGACAGCATCACCGACTCAAAGGACATAAGTTCAAGCAAACCCTGGGAGAAGGTGAAGGACAGGGCAGCCTGGCATGCTGCGGTCCATGAGGTCGCAAAGAGCTGGACATGACTGAACACTGAACAACATGCTAAGCACAGCAGGGGTCCCCAACCTCCAGGATCTAATGCTTGATAACCTAAGGTGGAGCTCATGTAATAATAATAGAAATACAAGGCACAGTAAACAGTAATGCACTCAAATCATCCCCAAACCACCACCTGTCCCTCTCCCCCTTCTTCCCCATCCATGGAAAACTGTCTTCCAAGAAACGTCCCAGGTGTCAAAAAGGTCAGGGATTGCTACTCTACAGCATGTCTCTGGTGTTCAATGAATAGTAGTGTTTATCTGTTAATCCAAACTCCTGATTTATCTTCCCCCACCCCTTCTCCTTTGGTGACCATAATATTTTCTCCGTATGTGTTTCTGGGAACCACTGACAAATCCAGACAGGCCCTTGTAGCCCTTCTCACCCTGGGCAAAGTCAGCTCTTATAAGCCGTAACCACAGCCTGTCTCTGATAGGCACCAATGGCTCTGAAATGGGCGGTGATGTCAGAGTGACCTAGGACCAAGGGCATTGCATTTGCTGACCTTAGCAAGAACCCCAGCAGCCCAGCTCCACACAGCAGGAGACCCCAGGACCCAGGTTCCTCTGAAGTGCTGTTGAATAGTTCAAAAGCTCAGAAAACCAGTGTGTTTACTGTGCAGTGTGTGTAGAACTGCCGAAAATGAAGACAACATAAAAACCATGTGTAAAAGGGAAAAGGGGTGGCCACAGAATTTTCACTTCATCTGTTTACTCTGTTCTGTTGATGTTGATTAGACACTAAATCATGTCAGACTCTTTGCAACCCCATGGACTGCAGCATGTCAGGCTCCCCGTCCTCCACTATCTCCCAGAGTTTGCTCAAATTCATGTCCAATGAGTCAGTGATGTTATCTGACCATCTCATCTTCCGCTGTCCCCTTCTCTTTTGCCTTCCATCTCACTCTGCATCAGGATCTTTTCCAAAGAGTCAGCTCTTCGCATCAGGTGACCAAAGTACTGGAGCTTCAAGTTAAACCTGAGCCTAATACAAGCAAATGAAAATATGCATAACCTTCCAGGATGAGGTTCACTGCTCAGCATACCTACAGACAGACTTCCACTGACCTGGGAATCACAATGAATCTCCAGAGTGATTAGTAACTTTCTAACTAATGAATTTAGACTATTTAAGAAAATCCATTCTAGCATATACAAGAATGAAAACTCATCTTGAAAGTTGGGTCTTATTTTTATTCTCACACTAAGATAAACTGCAAAGAATTCTGGGCCTCTGTTAGCTGCTGAATGAGACCTCTCCCCAGGCTGCCCACTGAATTAACGGATTTGTACCTCCGGATGGCCACGGTGAGAGCCTCTGGTGAGCTGGCACAGGGGCAGATGACCTCCTGGCGTAGACCTTTACTTTGGAAGACGTTGAGAAATGCATCACAGGAAGAAATAGACCCTAGACAGAAAGAGGGGATGACAGTGGACAATTAAAAATATCCCGTAATATAAAATGCCTTTGAGATTACAATTTAGGGACATGTGGAGTTAGGCAGCATGGACAAATACTTCATTTAACATAACCTACCATTTCCGTTACAATGAAAGCTAATATTATTCTCAAACACAGAATTCAAGAATTTAAAAAATGCAACTACTATATTTAACCATATATTTTAGCTGACTGAAGAACTTAACTTTAATAACTTTTGTGAAACTTGTTCTACCATTTTCCACGTGCATGTTCCAAGAGAGAACTCTAAACCCAACTAAATGAAGAAAACATTCCTCTGTATTAATATGAGTGATGATATCAAGATACACAGTTATCAGGAACCTATCAGCTTAACTAGTTCCTAATACAAGTTTACCTTGCTTCTTTTAAGACTTATTACTCTGCAGTTACTGGTAAAACCATTTGTGTATTAAACAGCTCACAATTTATAGAGTTCTATTGTAAATAGAAGAGTCACTTATAAAAGTAATATACAAAATTACCCGTTTGCAGATCAGATGTTCTTTAAGTGTATGATGCTTTAATTTAGAAACACAGATGCTGCAAAGTTTACCAATGTGATCAGAAACATTCATTCACTCATTTTCATTCATTCACTTTTCTTCTAGCTTATATGCTCTTCTCACGAAAAACAAGCTAGCAGAGTTTCTGTTTCAACTGACTGAAATATTTCTCAAGATATATTAATAGTATTCTGTGCAATTGTTGATTTATTTTATCCAGGTAGTTTCTGGTACAGAATTTGATAATGAAATTCCATAAAAAATGACAAATTAAATTTCCTGATCAATAAACCTGCTATGGACCATAAAATAATCATACTTAGTATTTCTTGAGCACTTATTATATCCCAAGACCTGTACATAGGGACTGCTGCATATCAGATGACTGAGTATCATCTTGCAGCTAAAAGAAAGAGAAGAGTTTAACAAGTCACGTTTCCTCAGAATCAGGAAGGAGAAGAGCCAGGACTCCACCGCAGGGCTGTGGATGGACCTTCAGGCCCTGGTGCCCTGAGGCTCTGGTAAGACTCTCCTTCATTAAGCTGAACGCTAGGAAAGGGGAAACCAAAGCCCAGGGAATGAGGCTCCTCCTGCCTGCCTGGTCCTTCACTTACAGGGGGTTTGCGCCGTCAGCCACTATCAGCATCCGGAGAGAGGAGAGGTTGATGTCTCTCTGATCCCTGTGCGCCACCAAGGCCCAGTGCATGTCCCGGGATTTGACACAGGCCACTTTTGCTAAAGGAGAAGCAAGTGCAGTGAGTGACCGCTGGTATCATGGGATGTGTTGACACTCAGTGGCAGCCCCCAACGCACCTTTGTACTGGCAGACCTTCTGAATCCAGGACAGCGGGTTCACCTTCATCAGCGCGTGGGGATGCTGATCACATGCATCATGTTCATGACACTCTGGAAGCAGGATACGGGGGTGAGCAGGCAGTAGGGTGGTGTGGGGATCCCATGAAGGGAGTGAGCAGGGGGCTGTGACAGAAGGTCCACATGGGCATGACCCTCCAAGAGGCTGTGGGCATGGAGGTGATGACTCAGACGGTGTCTTGGTATCCCCAGCTTCTACTGATACTACTCAAGAGTCTAAGTCCAAATCCTTTTCTTAGAAAAACTTAACTGGAACAATCACTTTTTCCTGGGCTTTCAGATTTAAGCTTAACTCTCTACTGTATTCATTTTGACTCACAAACTTAATTTCCTTTATTCAATGTTACGCTGAACTCCAAGCATCAGGGGAGAGTTGTCTTAACCCGTACTCTTCTGTCTGGCCTGGCTCATGTAGACCAGCACCTGGAAAAAGCGCTTATTTCTTTAAATGGACGACAAAAGCTAGCTCTCTAGGTAAACGAGTTGGCACTCACATGTGCAGCCGGGACTCATATGTGGCGCAGATTCATCCTCTGTGGCTGCACCCCCTGAGCTGGCAAGAAGGAACCACGATGTGGGGACGCACCAGACAAACATACCCCATCAGCTCTGCTCCCTTTGTGGGTGGAAGTGGTACGAGAGGGCACAGAAGCTCTGGAGCAGCTCTGCTGGAAGAGGACCATGTGCCCCTCCCTACACTTGTGAGCCTGCTCACCGCCAGCACTCACCCTGCACCTCAGGCTTGTTGCCCACTCCATGCAGGTATGAGGCATCTTTCACCATTAAGATGATGCTTTGGAAGAGTGGGAGCTGTCTAGTCAGGGACCAGCCTTGCTCCAGAAGGTGGCAAGCAGAAAGAGACTCCGCAACTGCCAGTTCCTGGGGCAGCAACCTAAAGCATAGCAACCAGCAGGTGACAACATTCACGAGATCTACCATAGAACTCTTGAAAGCAATACTGTCACAAAAGAACTCCAAGAGCAACAGTTGTCAAGTAAGTAGATGGGCCAGGTACTCATTACACATGAGGCGATATGGTTCTCATACAAGGTCATCATTCCAACCGGACAGATGGGAAAACTGAGGCTCAGAGTGACTTGGGCAACAAATGATTCTTGGGCATGGGAGCAAGCAACGTGCCATGTCACAAGCCACAGAAGGACCAAGGTCCAACTTGGGTCCTCTGGGCTGTGCTCTTCCTGCAACACCAGCAGACAAGGGGAGTGAGCATGTGGGGCTCTGCTTGTATGTCTTACTGATGAGTATCCAGGTGCTCATAGGAAGAAGTTGCTCAGCTGGAGCCCCAAATCTTTGTCTGCAGGATGTTTGCAAGCTCTTGTTCTAATAACTTCTGGTTTATCAGGAAATAACAAATCCCACTTCTTATAGTTATGTTCCAATCACTTGTGTAAAACTACTAGAATTTTTTACTTCAAAAAGATATAAAGTTTCAGCATAAGAAACTTAAAAAAATTGGTGAGTGGAAATCATCACATGTACAACAGACACTACTACTACTACTAAGTCACTTCAGTCGTGTCCGACTCTGTGCAACCCCGTGAGACGGCAGCCCACCAGGCTCCACCGTCCCTGGGATTCTCCAGGCAAGAACACTGGAGTGGGTTGCCATTTCCTGACAGACACAGGGAGCCTCTAACAGTGATGCTGAACACATCCTGAACAAGGCCATCACTTCTCACACAGCACTAACAAAAACAAGGCCTCTACAATTCACGCTGAAGTTCTGACCAAGGGGAAATCTGTAAGTACTTTTCCCCTGCAGCATAACTCCCAAAATGTTCATTAAACAATTTACAGAGAGAAAAACAAGAATGTTGCAGCCAAATCAGATGTGCGGGCAAAGTGACCCAAACGCAAGATGCCAAGGTTTCTGAGCTTGCCAATCTGAGCTGCCGCCCATGGAAAGGGAGATCCTGAACTTTCCTGAGCCTGAGAAAGGCCACGGTCACACTGCAGCCCCAGATCATGGCCCCCAACACATGCCAGCAGCTACCAACCTTCTGGTTTGCTGAGCTTTCAGAAGGTATGTTAGCTGACAACCAAAGACCTCCAGCAACGGCAGCTTCTTTTTATCACGACTCTAACCCTGACACTTAGCACATGCAAAGGTAAACAGGACAATAGAGCCAGGCCATCACACTCACCGTGAGGATTCCATGCCAGAGCCCAACGTCTTTCTTGAAATCCAACACATTCACAATCGTTTCAGCTGTACAAATACAGAGTCAAAGATTTTAACAAAAGACAGTTGTGGACCAAAGGACAAAGGAAATGCAGTATCACATCAGTGGCAAGGAATGGGTCTTAGAAAAGTATCACCCACTGTCTCTGTAGAAATGTTGCAACCTCCAGTCAGAACCTCAGAGACAGTGGCCTGCCTGGAACAGCAGCTCTTCAACCATCACTTAAAACACCCCATTCCTTCTCCTTTTATAATGTATTTTCCCCCTCCCTTCCTTTTTCTTTCTTAAAATATTCATTTCATGTCCCTCATATGTTCTCTCAAGAGAGGGAAATGCTGTGTACTTGCAGGGAGAGGTGACTTCCAGCAAACGTACCACTAGAATGCTCGAAAAAGTCTCACACCAGGTGCCTTGCCCCCATTTCAAAAGGGACATTCAAAATACACAGTCTGTATTCTATTTTATGCAAGATTTTTTAATGCAGAGAATTAGGGAGCAAATTTACATTATCTATCCTCCCCACTGGCCACAAGACTGATGGCTCTGGACCTTTGGGAAATTAGGGTAAAGAATATAGGTCATGAGGTGGTGAAAAAACTGGAATTCAAACTGACAAACAGGGTGGTAATCATCAGAAGTGATGTGTCTTCACGTGCGAAACATCTGGACAGTCGTCCAGGAACCAGACATCAGTGGAACATCTCCTGAGAGAGTGCACTGCTCTTAAGAAGGATGATGAGAGAGAGAATGAGAACAGCAAGAAGAGCAAAGTGTCTCCTCACGACTCCTCTGACAGACTCCAGGAAGAGACTCCAGCAGGGTGGCAGCCTGAGCTATGGGTATGTGATCTGACCCTTCCTCCCAGGAACCGTTAGCACTGTCTGCGTGGTTATTACCCCCAGTCAATCTATCCCTGTGCTCCCAGGACCACCCCAAGCAGCACAAGGAGAACACACATGGAAACCAACACTCGACTGTGAGGTGCAGCCCCAGAACCCCTGAGGCAGCACAGGGAAGGGGGCGCTGTAGCATGGGGCATGTCTGTAAAGACCCCAAAGAGGTTCTGGTGTGCATCCAGGGGTGAACACACTCCAACCATGTCAACTATGTGTTATGGCCTGAACTGTTTTCTCCCCAATTCTTACCCTGGAGCCCTAACCCAGGTGTGACTATGCCTGGAGATGGGACTCTAAGGAGGCAGTTAAGGTTACAAGAGCCCATAGGGCGGGGCTTGACCAACAGAATGGTGCCCTAACAAGGAAGGAAGAGACTCCAGAGCTCCCTTGGCACACAGAGGAGGCCCTGTGGGGATACAGCCAGAGGCGCCGTCACGGGCCAGGACCCAGGGCCTGCAGCTCTGGGTCCACTCTGGGTCCACTCTGCAGCGCTGGGCTCCACCCTCCAGACTGTGAGCGGCAACACCTGCAATTCAAGCCCTAGCCTACGGTGTCTGTTTTGGTTGGAGACTAGTAAGACGACAGCTAAACCGTCCAACAAATGGACCTTCAAGGTATCTGGGGAAAAACTTAATCCGACTCCCCTCGTGACTGGTGGGTACAATATGCACCTCTCAGGGATGGATCTGCCCGTACCTTCTGTGTAGCCACACGCCTGTGTGAGGGCCTGGCAGTGGGTCAGAAGCGCGATCCTCGTCACGGTCACCCCAAGCACACTTCCATCCTTGCACGTCTTGTACTGCAATGAGAAGGGGCCAGGAGGGTAGAGCTCCAGGCCCACACCAGCTGCTGACCCTGAGCTGTGTGAGGGTTGCAGCACGTGTCACTCAGTTCCCCACCTTGTCTAGACCCAGCAACTCACCTCAATATATGCAGTGTCATTATTTGCATCCTTAATGTGCGGAAACCAATCTCGAGGTGGTTTAGAGAGATGTTTTGACTCTGTGACAAACCATAATAATTTTGGCCAACCTTGGAAATAAAGAACAAGTTCTTTTCAGGCAAGCATCACTAAAAGACAGGTGTGACCCCACCTTCCTGCTAATGGCAAGATCCACAGTAGCACAGGCCAGACCAAGTCTCTGTGTGTCCACCAAGTCTAAGGGAATGGGCCAAGGTGCTGTGAGCCTCCAGGAGCTGAAGCCCGCCACATGCAGGCTGGGAGACCTCCTGTGTGGACAGTGTGTTAGCACAGGCCATGGGGCACATCCTCCCCATCCAGCACGGGCTCACCTTTGAACTGCGGGATCTCCCCGTTGGGCTCTTTGGCAGCCCCTTGTGGCAAGCATCGCTTGTCAAGGCTACAGTCACCCCACAGCTTCCAAGCAAGAACCCGATCTGCTGGCTTCCTGCATCCTGGAGACAGCAGCAAGGAGATAAGGTCACGAGTAGAGGTGATGGCCGCTCTCCCAATAAAGCATGGTCTCACCCTGGGATGGCACCAACCCCTTGGCAGAGGCTCAGTCAGAGAGTCAGGACTCGGCTGACATCTGCATGGTGGGGGCCTCTGGTCGGGACACTGACCCCAAACACTCTGATCACACCTACACTCACCATGGAAACAAACATGCCGCATGGAGTGAGGGCACCACCGCACGGACTGAGCAGCAGCATTTGGGAGCAGACACTGTGGGAGAGGCAGGCCTGGGTGGCGCCATCCCAAGCATCCAGCTGCCCACAAGTCAGTTAATTCACTTTCCTTACTCCCACCACTCCCTCCAGCTATGATTCAGAAAACAAAGCTGTGGAGCACCCAGCATTCCTGGAAGGGAAACACCAAGACTGCGGTGAAGCCATCAGCTCCTTCTTTCCCACTCCAGTAAAATCAGCAGCATCAACATCTCAGAACCACATCCTCCCAGTGCCTAGCTCCCACATCTCACTGCAGACTGACAAGCTCTTCTCTACAAGGAATCCTGCATGACCATCCTCCACATGGCCTTGAAGCCCCAAGAAGGGGAGGCAGCCTGGTGCTTCTGCATGGGGACCTTCCCATCCCAGGACCCTTGTGAGACTTTTCCTTCAAGTAGAGCTTTTTCAGAGAGAATTATATAATTTGTCACTTCACTGTGAATGTGGGCATCACATCATTAAAAGCTGGACCAGACCAGGGGCAGGGAGATGGCTCCGTAGCCAGGTTCAGACACAGGAAGGCACTTGTCTGTGATTGTGAACTTTCAGGGACCACCTACAAACAGGGCACTCATAGTGGCTCAGGGGAGCTCCCAGGGCAACTGTCAGACCTGCCAGGGCTCACAATGGAGGCCTGTTGTCCCCTAGGTCCTGTATTTCTAACATCTCCTCCTAAAGACCCTAAAACACAGAGGAGGGGTTGAGAGTAACCAGGATCAGGATCCATGGCTACCATGAAATTCAGTTTTGCACCTGCTCCTCAGTGTTTTCTTGGTCTGGCAACTCTACTCAGAGGTCCAGGTGTATGCCCACTTTGCAGAGCCAGCCCTGCCTGCTCACTGGGCTGAGATAAGACTCCGCCACCTACTCTCAGAGGGGCCCCAGAGTCTCCTTCACACACCTGGACCCTTGAAGTTAAGCCCAGCTTGACCCCAGAGCCTCCATCTTTAGCCCTCCATGGGTCAGTTCTCCTGGACTCCAGGTCAGCACCCTGAGCCTGATCCTTGGTAGCCCACCCACACCCCACACCATCACTGTGCAGAAAAGGTTCCACAGAAGGTGCTCAGGAGGCACAAGAACCTCTGTCCTGCGGCTGGGGCGCTCCCCTCTCCCATGCTGCCTGTGCCACTTTCCCTGGAATGGCTCTTTCTGGCCTGTGCTGGCTGGGGCCTTCCTCTGTAGAGCTGAGCTATAGGGCCACAAAACCTCACAAACTCTCCTGTGCTGTGGAAGAAAAGGTGAACCACCTCTGAGTGCAAATCTCTCTCTCCCTCACTGTCATCCTTTCTTCAACAGAGCTGATGAGTGTCGTCACTTGCTAGGCAGTCTCTCCACATCCACAGTCTGTGACAGGTTAGCTTCTCAAGCAGCATTAAATGCAGCACATGACCATCCCCTACCCAGTCCCATCTCAGTCTCCCAGTCAGAGAGCATCAGCCATACTCATGAGAAGGATTCTCTCTAGTAATGTGAGGTGAGTATACGGCAGCCCCCTTTCATGAACTCTGTATTTGTGGTCCTGAAACTACTAGCTGGTGCTTTTCCAATTTTGATGTTTGTCTGCCCAAACTGCTAGCTTCTCAGCAAGTGGGTCATGTGCTAGATTCTAAGGTATGGACAGTCTGCACTGGTGCAGGACAGTAAGCCCCCTCTGAGTCCAGAGGCTGATGTGCCAAGTGCTGCCGGGCTGGACTCCTGTGGCCTCAGGGCTCACTCGGTCACTGGTCTATGGAACTGAATGCACAATTTCACCTCTGGTATAGCCTTGCCAATCCCCATGCTGGCAGATGGGAAACTGGCTTCAGAGCTCCCGCCAGCCTACAGGTCTACTCTATTGTCATCTGGCCTTCACAGACCAGCTCAGCACCCTCAAGAGGGTGGAGAGGACAACCACTGTCCACACCTGCCCACCGTGGCACAGACCTTGAAGGCTCCCTGTGCCCCTGTCCACTCTGTGGCCAAGTCCCTTTCTACTACTATGAACTTTTCAAGTGAAAAACCAGCCTTCACCCCTCATTCCAAGAATAAGAATAAAGAAACACACATGGGACTAAGTTGTTCTGTGAGGCTCAGCAACACTCAAAATTTAGAAAATTTGGTTCTCTTTAGGCCCTTTAAGACAAGGTTAATGTGCACAGGACTGGTGGCTAGAAGATTCAAAACTTCATTGCCAGTGCCACTGTGTGCGTCTCACCTCGTGCTGAATGGCAACCAAGCCAGTGCATTCTTTCATTTAAAAGTAAGAAAAATTTTCTGAGGACAAATACTATGTTTTGAAGGCACAGACTGAGACCAATGCACAGCTTCTGGCTTCATGACAGCCTGTGAGTCATCTCCTGGTTCTGTCCTTTCAGGCATGTTCTGAGGGAGAGAGGGCCAGGAAGGAAACCCAGCTTTTTCTTCTGAGAGAGGGTTCCCGGTCCTGAGGTTAACAGTGACCATATGAGGGTTTGAATGGGCCCAGGAGATGAGTGAGACAGAGCCACATGGCAGGCCACAGCCAGGAACACCTACAACGGCTACAGGCAAGTCTCAGGAACCCCACCAGGTGCAAGTGAGACACCCCACCTTCGCTCAGCAACCCCTGGTCAGGATGTGGCAGAGACAGGTGCCTCTTTGTTCAAGTGATTTTCCTCTGCAAACCAGCCCTGGTCTGGAAGACAGGAGGCTCTAGACATAAAGTAGACAAATCTACTTTCTACATGTGATGAGTGAACAACAACTGCCACTCACAATGATAAACATTCAGTCCACTTACTGCAGTGCTCATGGAGAATCTGTGTCTCCACTTGTAAGCCTACAAATCCCTCCGGATTATCATCGGAGAATCCAAAGGACCCCAGTCCCCTGCATTAGGTGTCAATTAAAAAGGAGCATCACACACTTGGAGCACGTTCCCAGATCAGCAACACCACCAGAGAACCACAGGGGAGACCATGGTTACTGCTCAGGGAATCCTCAAGCCCTTCTGCATTTCCTGTCAATTGTGAAGGTCACAGGGCTCAAGGAGATGAGGAAGCACTTTATTGGATGTGTATCATATCCCAGGAATGCTAGAGGCAAACCCTTGCAAATACTGGGGTTCTCCTCAGGCCACTAGAAGGGGCTCTGATGTCAGGGGCTGCAGGGCTCACCCCACTTCCAGAGCCACTTGCAGCTCTGCCCTCCTTGCAAGTGCACCCAGCAGGCCAAGTAGGAAACTTGCATATTTTTGTACCAAGGAAATGGAAACAGCAACCATTCCCCAGTCATTTTCTAAAGTAACCCCACGTTCTCTCCTTCCAACCTCAGGAGCAGAGTTTCAAAGGCACCCACACACCATGAGCAGACCTTGAGACATTTCCCCATTTTTATATCAGAGTAGCCACAAAGACAGCTGGAAGATTCTCTGGAAACTCCAAGCCTGAGCACGTGAAAGTCCTACATTTTGGAGCTGGGAGAGTCACCTCACACAGTCTGTTCACAATGATGTGCTAAACGATGCCAGGTGAATCCAGGGTGGAGCCCCAGGGCACAAGCCATAACACGAGCAGTGGCAAAACCACCCCACAGCCGTGGGCTCTGTCTCCTTCCACAGTATCAGAGAGTCTCTGGGCACCAAGCACCAACCCCAGCAGAGCGTCCTCTCCTCACCCTCTCTTCCAAAGTTACTGCAGGTCTACGGGGTGAGAAGCAGTCATTTACGTAGACAAAGACACACACTGCTGTGCAGGATTCTGACACTGGACTACACTACAACTGTGACAGCAAGATAAGTTACTTATTCTTCTTTCAGAGTAAGATTCAACAAGGTATAGCTGAACCTGGGACTTGACATCATCCTAACACCCGAACAAATGAGACAATTGCCACCTCTGAAAAATAAGTAAAAGATCTTACCGTTTACTCAGATTTCTAGCACAGTGACACTGAAAAAAGACACTGGAATGCCTGGCTTTCTGGCAGATCACCCTGCTCAACACATGGAAGGCACCACCACCAGCAGCAGCTGACTCCGGCCACTGAGCTGACCACAGAGTCAGGGCTAGGATGGCCAATGAGAAGTACACAGAGTCTCAGAGACAAGATAGGCAGCCCTGAGCTTTCCGATACATATGCTGCTGAGAGGAAAGCTCTACAGACATCGTTTGCACATTCCGACCCCACAACAGAACCTTCCAGTATGGCCAAGAGGCCTCAACAGAAAGACGGGTTCTTTACCTTTCTGGTGAGGGGTACCTCAATGGGCACAGGCACAACTTCAGCCAGCAGGCAGCCATAGAAAGCCACCATGGAGGCAGCAGGGTCGTTGTTGGGGAACACCAGTGCCACCTGGACCCAGAGAGAGACAGAAGAATTAACACTGACACCATTCCACTAGAAAAATTAAGATGCCCCATTTAAAAATGCATTTTACTAAGACGCATTTTAATAAGTTATCAGATACTCTTCCTTTAGCTCATGTGGAAGGCAAACAGATCATCCACAGTCCCCTCTGGCACTGCATCAGAATGCAACTATCCATGATGTTTACATGTTATCTTCCCCAAAGGCACATAATTTTACACAGACGAAACCAGTATGTAAATACTACTTGTCTCTCACTATTGTCACTGGGCTCTAAAGTGTGTCCCTGTGCTTCCACATGATCTTCACCATGGTGACTGCATACTGGGCACGTCCTCCCTAAAGGGCTGGACTCCAAGCAATGCTATTCTGACCCCGGTTTCACTTTAGCACCCCAAGCCTTGGTTTTCTTACCTAAAACATGAGAATACTAGCTAGTAGAACCTACATCCTAGTGCTGTAGTAAAGGTCAAGTGAGAAAATGTGTAAGGCTCACACTATGCCTGGCACATGGCGGGTAGCCGTGAATGGCACCCACCCAAAAGGCCCCAGGTTTGGCCGGCCCTGACAGCAAAGGTTCTGTGAACACTGGCCCACGCCTTCTGCCACACACTGCCTCTTGGGCTCAGCCTGTGAAGAGCTAGGAGCAAAATAATCATGGAATTCTAAAAGGTAAATTTAAATTACTATCCAAATAGTCAAATAATGCATTGTATGATTTTTCAAATGTTTTCTGATAGTCCTCAAAAGAATCTTAAGAATAATCTTTTACCAGATGGGCTGATAATTATTTATTCTTGTATGAACTGTGTTTCATTTTCTGTGCCTATTTATTTGCTAGTATTTATATTTTATAGTATTAACTCATATTTAATGCAAAAACTTGATATAATGCTTTCTATTTTCATGAGTACATCTAGTGACGTCTGTACACTTGTCAAGTTCTTCCTGTACATTATCACCAAGTGTTTGACAAACTCTTCACCACATTTATGTTTACCTGGCGCCCAGGTTAGCATCTGCAGTGGAGCTAGCGCAGGGTCCGTCTGCTTGCTCTTCCTCACCCGACGCTCCTTCTGGAGCAGCCCTTCCTACTCCAGCCGGAGCAGCTATCTTTAGGATGGACAGGCCGTCCGACTTTCGGATCCGCGCTTCCCCACCCCCGCCGGAGCTCTGCAGGACTCTATCTCATGCAACACAAGCTCTTCTCATATGCTACTGTTGCATTGGCACTACCCTTCCTTGTTAATAATTAACCACATAAATCCCATGATTTAGCAGATGTATGTTTTTTGTATTACTCTATCAAGAAATTTAACCCATTTTTCTTTAGAAACACCCTAACTAGAAGTTACTAACTTTGTCATGAACAGCTGGATAAAACATCTTAATCACCTCCACATCTAAGTAAGCAGGTTGGCATAAAGGATTCAGATGACAGCTGAGGCCACAGAAGGCTGCGTCTTAACCCTGACCCTGCAAGCAACTCAGGATAGCTGATGGAAACAAATTAAGTTTGGGATTATGTGAAGATTTCCTTTCTATATGGCATTCCTAAAGTTTACTAAAATCAGACAATGAGAGCCAAATGAAACCATAAGACCATTAAAAGCCATGCTGCACTACTGAAGAATTTTAAGAAACTCTGCGAAAAAACTGTTAATGAAATATTAATCTTAATTTTGTCCCCAAAACACCCGAGTAGATGCCAGGCTACCATTAGTAGGACTTCCAAGGAGGAATGAAAGGATTTATTTCTATGTATCTGCATATAAACCACAACCTATTTTAAAAATGATCTGAGGTTTGCACTGGCCTCAGGTATTCTATTTTCAACTGGTGGTCTGAGAGTAGACAGCATCTGTTTTTAGATCTGGATCTGGCAAAACAACAATATTCAGTCAAACGTTTGCAAAGCATCCAGGGCACCACTGCTGCTAAGAGTGCTCTCCCTGAACCAAAATAGAGGAAAATACAGGAGATGCTGCAGCTCCTCCCCAGACTAGTGACTCCAGCCCAAAGTCCTCCTAGAGTACCTAGTCTGCAAGCAGGAGTCTTCAAGAGCACAGCACTGAGCAAAAGAAGGCGCTGCTTCCACAGCTAGACTGTGGGTCAATGAATCCCCAAGATCCTGGTCTGGTGCCCTCCCAGCTCTGTTCATAGGACAGTCAATTTGATCCAGGATTTAAAATTCCCACTGCTTGATCACTAAAGTTCATGCTGAAAATGTCATGTTATAAGACATTTGCAGAGTTGGGTTAAAACAGGATGAAATGTTATACTAACATCAAGTGAATTAAAGCAAAATACAAGATTGTATATTATGCTCTCAAAAATATAAAAGTAACATAGAAAACAGTCAATACCTACAACCTGTTTTAGAATCAAAATTGAATCTTCTTTTAAAGAATTTAAGAAAGGGAGGACTATTTGTATCATTCTCACCACATTTTCCTTTTTTATCTCTATCAGTCACAAGTCCTGTGTTTCGCTAACTGCACAGTGATTCCAGTGCAATACACATATGGACGCTTCATTTTCATAAGCCCACACGGTTTCTGTTCGACTCCCTATGTATTCCCCTGGCATTTCATTGCACTTTATGCACAGAGCATTAACAGGAATCAACAGGCCACCTCCTTGGTCTGCTCTCCTCCACTGGTCTTCCCATACCAGCCACACCACAGAACTCCCTCAGTCCTTTCCACTCTGTGTTAGAAATTGACCAAGAGCTCTGGGCTTGCTTTTTCTCCCCAAGAAGTTGTCTCAGATTCCAGAAGCTCCTCAAATGAGAACATTCTCTGTCCTTCTAAAACAGTCCAGCTGTATTTCTCACCATCTTTTTGGAGACCTTTTCATTTTCCAACTTACAATAGCGAATTATCAGTATCTTCATTTTTCCCTAACATAGCAAGCTCCCTGAAGGCAGGCTTCACATATGATGCATCTCTGTTTATTCCACAGCTCCCACTACAATATCCTGAAACCTTTTCAGCTTAGGCACATAAATGCTTTTTCAAAGCCCAAGCAGGTACCCCCACCCCTGCAAAGTGCATTAAGAGGGTCACCCACATAAAGAGTATCTATAATTTTTATGCCAAAGACAGAATGTTCATTTTCCTTGGGAGAATTACATTTAATTTAAAACAATTTTCAAAGAGGTAAAGAACCTGTTTATTGTGATAGAAGGTTACTATCAACTGAATACTACAGTGGCATATGCTTATTTTATAGGCATTTATATGTACATGCCATATCCCAGCCACATGAATACCTTTCAAAGGAATAATTTAGAAATGCAGCTCTCCTCACACAATTCAGACTACCTGCTGCTGAAGAGAATAGTTCCACATACTTGATTAAAATCTGTCCCCACATTCTTTCTTACAGCTGAATAGAGATGGTTTATTTTGCAACTGTTACTGAAAATGAACTTTAAAAATTTGCAGGCCAAGTCTTAAAAAAACAACTCTACTGAGACCTACTAACAAAATTATAAGGAGACATTATCCATGCAGCTGACATTTTATTGTGATAAAATGAATACAACAAAGTTTATCATGCTGCCTGTTTTCAAGTATAAAGTTCAGTGGCATTAAGTATATTCACACTGTTGTAAAACCATCATCAATTATCCATTTCCAGAACATTTTCACTTTCCTAAATTGTAACTCTGCCCCCATAAACAGTTAACTCCCCATTTTCTCCTTCCCACGGCCCCTGGTCACCTTCATTCTTCTGTCTCTAGGAATTTAACTACTCTAAGTACCTTGTATGAATGGAATCATACAATATTTGTTCTTCTGTGACTGGCTTATTTCACTGAGCATAATGTCATCAAGGTCCCTCCACGCTGTAGAACATATAAGGATTTCCTTCCTTTTTAATGCTAACATTACACGGTATGAATATACCATATTCTGTTTATCTGTTCACCCCCACCATGGATGCTTGAACTGCTGCCACATTGTGGGTTTTGTGAATACTGCTGCTGTGAAAAGTAATGTAGATATTTATCTGTTCAAGTTCTTGCTTTCAGTTCTTTTGAATTACTGGGTCAAATGTTTAAATTTTTTAAGGAATCACCATAGTATTGTTTTTCACAATGGCTACACCACTATATATTCCTAAAAGCAACAGAAGGGTTCCAATTTCTCATTGCTGCTAACACTTATTATTTTTTTTCATCCTAATAAGTGTGAGGTGGTATCTCACTGTGGTTTTGATGTATGTTTCCCTAATGATTAGTGATGCTGAGCATATTTTCATGGGCTTATTTGGCTATTTGTAAATCTTCCAAAGAAAAAGGTCTGTTCAAGCACTGTGGCTGATATTTAAACTTTTGTAAAACATATGATTTGTAAACATTTCTCCCACTCTATGTTTTCACTCTCGACAATGTCCTTTGGTGCACTGAAGTTTTTAATTTTGATGAAGTGCAATCTACCAATTTTTTAAATTCCCTTTGCTTTTGGTGCCACATCTAAGAAATCATTGCCAAATTAATGTCATGAAACATGTTTTATGTTTTATCCAAAGAGTTAAAGTCTTTAATTCATTTTGAATTAATTATTTAATATACACTATGTGTGTGCCAAGTCACTTCAGTCATGTATGACTCTGCAACCCTATGGACTGTAGTCCACCAGGCTTCTCTGTCCATGGGGTTCTCCAGGCAAGAATATTGGAATGGATAACCATGCCCTTCTCCAGGGGATTTTCCCAATCCAGGGACCAAACTTGTGTCTCTTAGGTCTCCTGCATCAGCAGGCAGGTTCTTTATCACTAGCACCACCTGGGAAGCCCCAATATATGCTATAAAGGTTCGATTTGGGGGTTTTGGTTATAGATATCCAGTTTTCCCAGCACCATTTGTTGGGTACACTTTAGCCCTTCTCCCATTTAATATCTTAGTATCCTTCTTGAAAGTCACTTAACCGTACACGTGAGGATTAATTTCTGGGCTTTTATTCTATTCCTTTGGTCTGCATTTGTCCTTGTGTTAATACCATACTGTTTTGATTACTGTAGCTTTACAGTAAGTTTTAAAATGAGGAAATGTGAGACCCATGATTGGCTTTTAAAAGCTAGAGGTCAAACATGTTCATTAAACTGTAAAGAATCATAGGCTACCACAGAATCCTAGGGCTGCAGCAATCTTATTAAAATTCCTTATAACGAACCCATGCTTTTGTAATCTCTCATAAGTAAATGATAGCTTGTATTCTTGCTCATTTATGGTGCTCTACAATGAAACTTCTATAAAATTCATTTGGAGTCCTTTGGTGCAGGTGGCTAACCCAGTCTTGGGGCATGAAGGTACAGAGCAACATATGGAAAAAAAGTCACTCCACTTAAGGCAAGAAAAGTAGGTTCTACATGCAGGCCCGCATCTTATTCACGGGTAAATCTTGGGCCAGATCAACTGCTCTGTGTGTAACATTAAAAGGAAATACTAACATCTGTTCTCAATAAATTGGCATACTGCAGTAAGAATAAAATTCTTTTCGACGAAAGACAGTAGCCTGTATCTACAAATTTAATACTAGGAAAGAAATGTACCAGCGGTTTGCTGCACGGATTCTTCGTATCACTAACTGATATAAAAAGTCCATGAGCACACAACTGTCCTGCGTCCTTAGACAGACAGCTGTTTCACATTAGGTCACATGTGTCAGGGGTTAGGAACATACATCCTGGGGCTGGACAGAAATGGCTGTGAGCACTGGCTACACCATTTTCTGGACACGTGCCTTCATCTGATATGACTCTTATCCTCTCAAGTCCCAGTTTCCTTGCAGATAACCCATGAGAACTACTACAGTCAAGCTCACTGAGCTACTATAAAGGTTACATCTGCTGAATAATTTCTGCTGGCTTGTGGTAAATGTTAAGAAAGCCTGATTTGGTAATATGAGTATTAGGAGGCATTAAACTTTGCAACTTTAAAATACTAGGTATCTTTTCCACCTCAGAGCATGTGTCCTGCAGATGCAATAATTTAAATTGCACTTACCCTATCTCCAGGTCGCACCATAGGCTCTTGTTTTGTACCTAATTTATGCAGAATGTTGTAAGCAACCTTCATACTTCTTGTCCACAGTTTGCCTATCAATACAAATTATAAAGACAATTAATTGTACACATGCATTTTCTACTGTGTATGTGTATGCACACTAACCTATATTGAGAGTACTTTTTCACTTTAAGCTTTCAAGTTATTCTGAGTCCCTAGAATCCAGATAGGGAAACAAAAGCCAGAAATTCTGACTTATAAAATTTGAGCAGTATGAACACCAGAATAAGGTATTAAATACAAACACCTAGGGTGCTAAGAACCTACAGCAAATCCACAGAGAATTTAACTATCATCACAGAAGTAGGGGAAGATTTCTAGGGAGTAAAGCACGGAAGGGATCACGGCATTAGTGAGCTACCACTAATTTATGTTGTTCAGAACGACACATATTTTCCTTTTTAATGAGTCCTGCTTTGTGTGGTTCAGTTCAGTCATGTCTGACTCTTTGCAACCCCATGGACTGCAGCATACCAGGCTTCCCTGTTCATCACCAACTCCTACATCTTACTCAAACTCATGTCCATTGAGTCAGTGATGCCATCTAACCATCTCATCCTCTGTCGTCCCCTCCTCCTTCCCCCCCTTCAATCCTTCCCAGCATCAGAGTCTTCCAATGAGTCAGTTCTTCGCATCAGGTGTCCAAAGTATTGGAGTTTCAGCTTCAGCATCAGTCCTTCCAATGAACACCCTGGACTGACTTCCTTTAGGATGGACTAGTTGGATCTCCTTGCAGGCCAAGGGACTCTCAAGAGTCTTCTCCAACACCACAGTTCAAAAGCATCAATTCTTTAGCACTCAGCTTTCTTCACAGTCCTGCTCTCATACCCATACATGACTATTGGAAAAACCATAGCTTTGACTAGATGGACCTTTGTTGGCAAAGTAATGTCTCTGGCTTTTTAATATGCTGTCTAGGTGGGTCGTAGCTTTTCTTCCAAGGAGCAAGCGTCTTTTCATTTCATGGCTGCAGTCACCATCTGCAGTAATTTTGGAGCTGAAGAAAATAAAGTCTCTCACTGTTTCCGGTGATTTCCCATCTATTTGCCATGAGGTGATGGAACTGGATGTCATGATCTTAGTTTTCTGACTGTTGAATTTTAAGCCAGATTTTTCACTCTCCTCTTTCACTTTCCTCAAGAGGCTCTTTAGTTTTTCTTTACTTTCTTCCACCAGGGTGGTGTCATCTGCATATCTGAGGTTATTAATGTTTCTCCCTGCAATCTTGATTCTAGCTTGTGCTTCATCCAGCCCAGCATTTCTCATGATACATTCTGCATATAAGTTAAATAAGCAGGGTGACAATATACAGCCTTGATATACTCCTTTCCCAAACTGGAACCAGTCTGTTGTTCTATGTCCAGTTCTAACTGTTGCTTCTTGACCCGCATACAGATTTCTCAGGGCAGGGCAGGTCAGGTGGTTTGGTATTCCCCTCTCTTTCAGAATTTTCCACAGTTTCTTGTGATCCACACAGTCAAAGGCTTTGGACAGTCAATAAAGCAGAAGTAGATTGTTTTCTGGAACTCTCTTGCTTTTTCAAATGATCCAACGGATGTTGGTAATTTGATCTCTGGTTCCTCTGGTTTTTATAAATCCAGCTTGAACATCTGGAAGTACACAGTTCACATACTGTTGAAGTCTGGCTTGGAGAATTTTGAGCATCACTTTACTAGCATGTAAGATGAGTGCAATTGTGCAGTACTTTGAACATTCTTTGGCATTGCCTTTTGGGGGGACTGGAATGAAAACTGACCTTTTCCAGCCCTGTGGCCACTGCTGAGTTTTCCAAATTTGCTGACATATTGAGTGCAGCACTTTCACAGCATCATCTTTTAGGATTTGAAACAGGTCATCTGGAATTCCATCACCTTCACTAGCTTTGTTCATAGTGATACTTCCTAAGGCCCACTTAACTTCACATTCCAGGATGTGTGGCTCTAGGTGAGTGATCATACCATTGTGCTTATCTGGGTTGTAAAGATCTTTTTGTATAGTTCATCTGTGCACTCTTGCCACCTCTTAATACCTTCTGCTTCTGTTAGGTCCATACCATTTCTGTCCTTTTTGTGCCCATCTTTGCATGACATGTTCCCTTGGTATCTCTAATTTTTTTGAAAAGATCTCTAGTATTTCCCATTCTATTGTTTTCCTCTACTTCTTTGCATTGATTATTGAGAAAGGTTTTCTTATCTCTCCTTGCTATTCTTTGGAACTCTGTATTCAGATGGGTGTATCTTTCCTTTTCTCCTTTGCCTTTAGTTTCTCTTCATTTCTCAGCTATTTGTAAGGCCTCCTCAGACAACCATTTTGCATTTTTACATCTCTTTTTCTTGTGGATGGTCTTGATCACTGCCTCCTGTACAACGTCACAAGCCTCTGTCCATAGTTCTTCAGGTGCTCTACCAGATCATGGCTCCTCTGTCCATGGAATTTTCCTTTGAATCTGTCTGTCACTTCCACTGTATAATCCTAAGTGATTTGTGTGATTGCAACAAACATAAAGGCTACTTAGGATGGGTTCTGTAGGATCTATTACCCCTCTTTCCCTATGTCCTAAGTTTCTCAACTTTAATTTTTCCTAACTTCAGAGTTTTAGGGTTTTAGACAGTAACCCTTGAATTTAGATAAAGAATATGGTAAGAATTCTGACCTAAAGTTTTGAACTCTGGGAAAAAAAGACACTACAAAGCAGGATTGAAAAGATTTTTAAGAACATAGGAAAAATGATCAGTTTTGAAGAACCTGCTTAGATTCAAATCCCTGCCTTCCTCTCAGTCCATACATTTTCTCAGCAGGTCTAGGTGATAGCAAACAGTATGAGATTGAATCAAAATGACTTTTGAAATCTAACATGAATTCTTGGACACATAAAGGCCTTTTATAACATGAGGTTCTATAAGCTTTCAGAAGCAGTCAAGGTGTTAAGAGATTTTCAATAATAGTGGAGTGAAAGTCTCTCAGTCTTGTCCTACTCTTTGTGACTCCATGGACTGTAGCCTGCCAGGCTCCTCTGTCCATGGAATTTTCCAGGCCAGAATACTGGAGTGCAAACCCATTCCCTTCTTCAGGGGATCTTCCCAACCCAGGGACTAATCCCAGGTCTCCCACACTGCAGGGAGATTCTTTACCATCTGAGCCACGAGGGAAGCCCAAGAACACTGGAGTGGGTAGCCTATTCCTTCTCCAGCGGATCTTCCTGACCCAGGAATCGAACCAGGATCTCCTGCATTGCTGGCGGATTCTTTACCAGCTGAGCCACCAGGGAAACAATAGTATAGTAAAGATAACAACAATTTGAACTATTTCCTATAAATGCAATCTCTGTTCTAATCTCTTTCCTATTTAAAATGTAAAAGCTAAATTAACATACAGTTTGAATGAAAAGAATCTAAATTTGTCTTATTTCATATTGGATTCTGTAGCAATACAATTTAGGGTTGCTCCTGTCTTCCTACCAATGGATTTATTAACTTGTCTCTCCCCTTAGTGATTAAGGGGACAAAGAAGACTTTTCCACTGTTTCTGATTCCTGTAACTCCTAGACATTCCTGGTTCATAGTATGTGCTCAACAAATGTTTGTTTTATTAACAGCATATTAGTTCAGTTCAGTCGCTCAGTCGTGTCTGACTCATTGCGATCCCATGAATCACAGCATGCCAGGTCTCCCTGTCCATCACCAACTCCTGGGGTTCACTCAGACTCACGTCCATCGAGTCAGTGATGTCATCCAGCCATCTCATCCTCGGTCATCCCCCTTCTCCTCCTGCCCCCATTCCCTCCCAGCATCAGAGTCTTTTCCAATGAGTCAACTCTTTGCATGAGGTGGCCAAAGTACTGGAGTTTCAGCTTTAGCATCATTCCTTCCAAAGAAATCCCAGGGCTCATCTCCTTCAGAATGGACTGGTTGGATCTCCTTACAGTCCAAGGGACTCTCAAGAGTCTTCTCCAACACCATAGTTCAAAAGCATCAATTCTTCAGCACTCAGCCTTCTTCACAGTCCTACTCTCACATCCATACATGACCACAGGAAAAACCATAGCCTTGACTAGATGGACCTTAGTCGGCAAAGTAATGTCTCTGCTTTTGAATATACTATCTAGGTTGGTCATAACTTTTCTTCCATAGAGTAAGCATACTAAGCAAGCTGTAAAAAGCACAAAATTACGGTATTCATTTGAGCCTACTTCTTGAGTACTAAGAGTAATTATTGTGACATTTTATTCACACTCCTTTTCCACATTCCTTAACTCCATCTCCTCAAGACTGGCTACTTTACAATTATTTGGCTTTTACTTGGTGATTGTATTTTCTCCCCAAAGAATTACTAGCCATTAGAAATAACTCAGGGAGTTATTTTTTTCCTAAAGAAATCACGAATACTTTGTGTTGTCAGATTTCTTTAATGTGAACAATGTTAGAAAATTATTTTGGCTGAACAAACAATTACAATCAACTTGTTTTAACTGAAACAAAAAATCAATGTGTTGTAAACTAACACATCAATTACAATCAGCTAACACATCAATTACAATCAATTAGCACCATTAAATTTTCTTAAAAATTTCAACTTCATCCTCAGTTTGGAATATCAAAGTTGATATCATCATAAAGTCATATAAAAGCCAATTTACCACAGACGATTTGAAAAAGGCAACAACACACTTTGGTAAAGTTCTAGAAATATTCTTCTAGTAGAAAAAATAAACAGCAAATTGCTGATTTAAATTAAAGACAATACAACAGTTCTTGACTGATTTAGAAAGGAGAATAAAAAAAAATCCCAACCAGGAACACTCACTCAGGCAAAGTTATCATTCAGAACTGAAGGACAGATAAAGTTTTCTAGACAAGCAAAAAGCTAAAGAAATTCATCACCACTAAAGCAGTCTTATAAATCCTTCTAAAAAACAAAAGAAGAGAAAACACTTTCAAACTCATTTTACAAGGCCTGTGTTATCCTCGTATCAAAACAAGACAAGGACACCATGAGAAAATCAGAGGTCTGAAGAACACAAACGCACAGATCCTCAACAATATATTAGCAAACCAAATTCAATAATATGTTAAAATGATCATACACCATGATCAAATGGGATTTACTGCAGAAATGCAAGGATGGTTCAACATCCACAAATCAATTAATGTGATTAATATGGCACATTAACAGAATGAAGGATAAAAATTATATGACCATCTCAGCTGATGCACAAAAAATTTTTTAATTCAATATCTATTTAGGATAAAAACTCTCAACAAAGTGTGTACAGAGAAAACATACCTAACAAAATAAAAGTCCTATATGACAAATTCACAGCTAACAGCATACTCAACAGTGAAAAGCCAAGCATTTCCTCTAAGATTCAGAAATAAGACAAGGATGCTCACTTTTGCCATGTTTATTCAGTATAGTATTTTAAGTCCTAGCCAGAGTAACCAGGCCAAAAAAAAAAAAAAGCATCCAAACTGGAAAAGGAAGATGAAAAACTGCTACTACTTGCAGATAACATGACACTATACATAGAAAACCTTAAGACAATACAGAAAAAAACAGAGTAATAAATGAAATCAGTAAAGTAGCAAAATACAAAATCAATATACTATTGTTATCAGGAAACTGCTGTGTCTATATACTAATAATAAACTACAAGAAAGAGAAACCAAGAAAAAAGATCCTATTTAGAACAGCATCGAAAGGAATAAAATACTTCAAAATAAAATCAATTAGGAGGTAAAAGACCTGTACATTCAAAATTGTTAAGACTTGGGACTTCCCTGGAGGTCCAGTGGTTTAAGGCCTCGTGCTTCCACTGTAGCGGGCACAGGTCTGATCACTAGTTGGGAACTTAAGATCCAGCATGCCACATGGTGTGGCAAAGAACAAACAAACAAACAAACAAAAACCCCCACTACAAAAAGCACAATGAAAATTAAGCCCCATAAAATCTGCATCTTAAAAAAACAAACGGTAAGACTTTGATAAAGAAGCTGAAGACAATACAAACAAATGCTGAAGACAACACAAACAAATGGAAAGATATTCTGTGCTTGTGGATTAGAAAAAAGTTTTGTTAAAGTATCTGTACTATTCAAAGCAATCTAAATCCAATCCCAATCAAAATTCCAACAGCATTGTTCACAGAAATAGAACAAACAATTCTAAAATTTGTATGAAATCATGAAAGACCCCACATGGCCAAAGTCATCTTAAGAAAGAAAAACAAACCTAGAGACATCATGCTCCCTGACATTACAAAACTACCAGTAATAAGAACAGTATGATACTGGCACAAAAGCAGACATATAGATCAATGAAACAGAATAACCCATAAATAAACCCACGCATATATGTCAACTGATTTATGACAAAGGAGCCAAGAAAGGGAAAAGGACAGTCTTTCAATAAATGATGCTTGGAAAACAGTACCCAATCAGCTCCTGGTCTGAACCTGGCCAGGGACGAGGGTCAGACAGGAAAGTCTTCTATCTTTCTGACTGACTAAAATCTATTTCTAAGAGTATAATTTAAAAAAAAAATCAATTCTATGTCCCATTATGGGTAAAATACCCTTTATCCACTAAGAATTTCCCAACAAAGCCAGAAGAAGAAAACTGAGGCTATGAAAACATATGCTCCTGAATCCCATTTCCTTCCATGAGATGCACAAGATAATGATGGAGTCTACAGTGGGGCCCCACTAAAAGCTGGATTATGTTACTTAACACAACACCTGGCTCTTGACCTCCACTGCTAATGGAGAAAACAGTTTCTTTCTGCAACCTAGATGTCCATCAGCAGATGAATGGATAAGAAAGCTGTGGTACATATACACTATGGAATACTACTCAGCCCTTAAAAAGAATAAATTTGACTCAGTTCTAATGAGATGGATGAAATTGGAACCAATTATACAGAGTGAAGTAAGCCAGAAAGAAAAACACCAATACAGTATACTGACACATATATATGGAATTTAGAAGACAGTAATGATGACCCTATATGTGAGACAACAAAGAGACACAGAGGTATAGAGTGGACTTTTGGACTCTGAGGGAGAGGGAAAGGGTGGGATGGTTTGGGAGAATGGCAATGAAACATGTATATTTTCCTGTAAGAAACGAAGCGCCAATCTATGTTCAATGTAGGATGCAGGATGCATGGGGCTGATGCACAGGATGATTCAAGTAGAGGATGTGGGGTGGGAGGTGGGAGGGGGCTTCGGCATTGGGAGATTGTGTTCACCTATGGCTGATTCGTGTCAACGTATGGCAAAACAAATACAGTATTATAATTTAAAATAAATAAACAAATAAATAAATTTAAATTAAAAAAAAAAAAAGAAGAAGAGCATTATCATCATAGAAATAAAACCGGAAGTTAAAAATGGTAATGTAACCTCATACATGCATATATAAGCCATTTTGTCTTTTAGTTATGAAGCTATTTCTTTGCAACACTGCTGCAGAGTGTGTGAAAATGACCTGACAATTTGCTTTCTCCACGGCCCCTTATCTGTGAAGCAAAGAGAAAGGAATCTCTCTCATATAGTTAACTATTTCCAAAAGTTTATAGACTGCATTAATCATACTGAATAAAGAGTTAAAGTTTGCTTCCCTTGCTTGCTAGAAAAGCACTGTGGAAACAAATTTTGTTTCTTCTGAGTGATGCATGTCAAAGAGTTCTATATACATTCTTTCTTGTTTCATTTCTTTAACTACCAATCTTTCTTCAAAGCATTAATTTAATATACATTCCAAGAGGTAAAATCCAACATCTTAATATTGGAGTTACAGTCACTAATTTTTGTATCACTTTCTGGTTTTTACTAAAAACATTAACAAATAATAATTTTTCACATTCAAATCAAATAATTTTTCTATACTGGCTAGGCCCAAAGTTCATTTGGATTTTCAATAGTATCCTATAGGAAACCACAAATGAACTTTTTGGCCAATCCAATATTTCCTTTTGGGTTCCATTTATTTCCATATTGGAAACATAAGGCAACACAAATATAAACTGCCACCCTGAAAGTGGCAGTTGTGTGCAGGCACAAGCAGACAAAAGATGGATAAGCCTCAAAGGATTACCGTAAGTGAGGATGTAGAGAGGTTTTCCATTTGTGTCCATCGTGGTCAAGCATGGGGCCTTTGGTGAGATGGTCCCCCATCGCTGTAACGCTGCTTCTAAAGATGGGGGCCAGTTGGTAACCACACCCAGCTGCTCCCCACGCATCGCCAACATCTGGGCTCCCTCTGGCTTTGGCTGGTTTGGATCTGGTTGTTGAACTAAATACATTTGAACACAGAAGGTTTTCAAGAAAAATACAGCCATTATTAGCACAATCATTCTTACTCATTTTAAAGAAGCTAGAAGACTTATACTTGAGTTAGAAATTTATTACAGGAAACATGCACAGATGCTTTTCTAGAATTAGAGCTACAACTGACACATGAGCCTCACGGATATAACCAAGGCACGTAATTCTTCCAACATCCAAGGCAATGTCAGGATGTGGAACTTAGGGAGACCTGACTGCATTTATAAACGAACAAGTAAAACTATGCATTTTAACACGCCAAGAGTCTAACATTACAATGGTGAAAGTGAAGTCGCTCAGTCGTGTCCGACTCTTTGCAATCCCATTGACTACCAGGCTCCTCTATCCATGGGATTTTCCAGACAATAGTACTGGAGTAGATTGCCACTTCCTTCTCCAGGGGATCTTCCCAAACCAGGGACTGAACCCGGCTCTCCCGCATTGTAGACAGGCACTTTACCGTCTGAACCACCAGGGAAGTCCTAAACATTACAATAGCCATGTTTAAAACATCAGTTCTCAACACACACCAGTAACTGTAGACTCCAGAGTTCAAATCTGGCTGAAGTATATTGTGCCCTTGAAATATGGAGATGTAAATTTGAATTTGCTACAACTACCATGAGTAACTAGCACAGCTCATACTTTCTTAAGTAAAACAAAGATAAATGCCCTATAATTAGAACAATCTGCTTGAATCTTTAGATGGGTGAGAATCTGAGAGGTGATTCTTTTTACTTCTAGGAAGGTTTCTCATACAGTGTATGACAGATGATTTCCACTTGCTGGCTAGAAAATCAACCATGTCTTACTTGTGGCACAAAGACCAAGAAAATAAGGAGACTGGGTTTGATACAACAAGCAGTACTTTGTTTCAATTTTAGGTTTTCTTGTATTAAAAGGCTCAGGAATGTTCAGAGTGAAGACATCCAGCTCCAGAAGCTGTCCAGAGAGGCAGCAAAGCAAGATTCCCACAGCTCACTTTGCATTTCTCTAAAGCCTACGCAGAGAGAATGCACTGCTTGCTTAGCTCAGGTTGTCTGATTTCCTTGCATTTCTGTAGCTTCATGGAGTCCTTAGAAAGAGGACTGGCTCATGGGACAAAATCACATGCTTCTCAAAGTCAGTACCAGTGGTATTGAACCAGCTGTTTGGGGACTGAGCATATGTTTAAAGGGACCTTGCAGAACAGTACCTACAGTTTCTAGGCAGGATTCTTGTTTCCTGTGAACACAAGATTATTGTTTTTAAAGATCAAACAACCTTGGTCGAGAAATAACTACAGTTTATGGGGTCACAGAAACACTGGATAAGGGGGTAGGTAGGGGCTCTTTCACCTTCTAGTAGTTCCTCGAAGTCATCAACGAAGAATTCCCGTAAGGGTGGTCGTTTGGGTCGTTTGAGGGTATTGACAAGCTGCTGGATCTTTGCGGATACACGGCTACTTACAGGCACACCTGAAAACAGAATCATGAGGCAGGTGGACTGACTCTCAGCACAAACCACCATGAATAAGCAACCACAGTAAAAACGGCTGTAGAACCACACTCTGTCCCATCTCAGCCTGGTGCCCTCTGTGTCCCTAGATGACTTCTGTCAATAGAACATTCCAAGGAGAGTGGTCCCAGTATGTGGCCTTGCTGGGAAGCCTCAACAGAGAATAAAGATGGAACAGAAATGACTCTCTTTACACTGTGAGCTGTCTGGCTCTGGTGACCTTGGGAACAGCTCCAGACCACAGACTGGGCTTGGTCCCACCTCTATTCCTAAAACAAGCATCTGTCATCTCCTCACTCACACCCATCTCAGGTTCTCCTCTGTCTGATCAGAAAGCTGATGAAGCAGCGAGACCTTCCCCAAGTCCCAGTCTCCCCTGAGACCATTTGTGCTCGGCCTCCAGTTGTCACCCTGATACCTCCCGGTGAAAGCAGAGGGACCCGAGGTGCTACAAGTGGCACTGTCCTCTTTCAGGTGACAGCCAGCTCCCTTCTATATGCCTTTGAGACTCACTCTCCTGAGTGAACATTTAGGGAACACATCCTAGAAGCAAAGCGACCAAAGTCTCAAAATTCAATTTATGATATTAAAACAGAACTCACATATATTAATATCTATCCATGTGTATTGAGGAAAATAAACCCCACCTTATAATACGTTTCTTAGGATAATAAATGCTACATAGTCTTGAAAATAATCAGTGAAAAACACATGGAATTTTAAAAACTTTAAATGAATGAACAAAAGGAGCACCAAGACACTGAAGCCAAAACTGGATCAAATGTGTACCCTCCTCCGCAGGCAGATTTCATTCCTATTCAAAGGTGCTTAGAAACTGAACCTGTAAATTTACCAGCCTAGAACCTTCTAAGCTCCTGGACAAAAGAACCACAACCACAAGAGGTCTTTCCTGTTCTGACTGAGCCAGACGCCTTTATCCATGGCACATGCGTGTGTGTTCAGTCTCTCAGTCAAGTCTGACACTTTGTGAATCCATGGATTGTAGCCCATCACACTCTTTTGTCCATTGGATTCTCCAGGCCAGAATACTAGACTGGGCTGCCATACCTTCCTCAGGGGATCTTCCTGACCCAGGGATCAAACCCATATCTCCTATGTCTCTTGCACTGATAGGTGGGTCCTTTAACCGCTAACCTTACCTGGGAAGCCGTCCACCACACAGTGTCACAAAAACAGAACTCAGCTTTTGGAATGAGTACGACAGCTTTCAAGGAAATATTTCAATCAAATAACCATTTTAATAGTCTCAAAATATTCTATGCGCACGTTCAGAATTGAGACATTAAATATTTTACAATCTTAAAAATATATAAAAATATACAACCTAGAATTCTCAATATCTAAATATAATGTTCCCCTATTAAATAGTCCCAGCTAATCTAGTTAGCTGATCCCAGCTAGTCAGACTTAAATTGAAAGCAGGGAAAACCACTAGACCATTCAGGTATGACATAAATCAAATCCCTTAAGATTACACAGAGGAAGTAACAAATAGATTCAAGGGATTAGATCTGACAGAGTACTTGAAGAACTATGGATGGAGGCTCATGACATTGTACAGGACTCATCACCATCCCCAAGAAAATGAAAGGCAAAAAGGCAAAATGGTTGTATGAGGAGGCCTTAGAAATAGCTGAGAAATGAAGAGAAGCTAAAGACAAATATGAAAAGGAAAGATATACCCATTTGAATACAGAGTTCCAAAGAATAGCAAGGAGAAATAAGAAAGCCTTCCTTAATGATCAATGTAAAGAAAGAGAGGAAAACAATAGAATGGGAACCTGTAATTTACTGAACCTGTATATTAGAATGGGAGATCTCTTCAAAATTAGAGATACCAAGAGAACATTTCATGCCAAGATGGGCACAATGAAGGACAGAAATGGTACAGACCTAACAGAAGCAGAAGATATTAAGAAGAGGTGGGCAAGAATACACAGAACTATACAAAAAAGATTTTCACAACCCAGATAATCATGGTGGTGTGATCACTTAACTAGAGCCAGATTCCCTGGAATGCAAAGTCAGCGGGGCTTTAGGAAGCATCACTATGAACAAAGCTAGTGGAGGTGATAGAATTCCAGTAGAGCTGTTTCAAATCCTGAAAGATAATGCTGTGAAAGTGCTGCACTCAATAGGCCAGCGAATTTGGAAAACTCAGCAGTGGCCACAGGACTGGAAAACATCAGTTTTCATTCCAATCCCAAAGAAAGGCAATGCCAAAGAATGTCCAAACCACTGCACAATTACACTCATCTCACGCCAGCAAAGTAATGCTCAAAATTCTCCAAGCCAGTTTTCAATAGTACATGAACCGTGAACTTGAGATGTTCAAGCTGGATTTATAAAAGCCTAAGGAACCAGGATCAAATTGCCAACATCTGCTGGGTCATCAAAAAAGCAAGAGTTCCAGAAAAACAACTTCTTCTGCTTCATTGACTATCCCAAAACCTTTGTGTGGATCTCAACAAACTGGAAAATTCTGAAAGAGATGGGAATAACAGACCACCTGACCTGCCTCCTGAGAAATGTGTATACAGGTCAGGAAGCAACAGTTATAACCAGACATGGAACAACAGACTGGTTCCAAATCGAAGGAAAGGAACATGTCAAGGCTGTATCTTGTCATCCTGCTTATTTAACTTATATGCAGAGTACATCATGAGAAATGCTAGACTGGATAAAGCTGGAATCAAGATTGCCAGGAGAAACATCAATAACCTCAGATATGCAGATGACACCACCCTTATGGCAGAAAGTGAAGAGGAACTAAAGAGCCTCTTGATAAACGTGAAAAAGGACAGTGAAAAAGTTGGCCTAAAATTCAACATTCAGAAAACTAAGATCATGGCATCCAGTCCCATCACTTCATGGCAAAGAGATGGGGAAGCACTGGAAACAGTAAGAGACTTTTCTTAGGCTCCAAAATCACTGCAGATGGGGACTGTAGCCATGAAATGAAAAGACACTTGCTTCTTGGAAGAAAAGCTATGACCCACCTAGACAGCATGTTAAAAAGCAGAGGCATTACTTTGCCAACAAAGGTCCGTCTAGTCAAAGCTATGGTTTTTCCAGTAGTCATGTATGGATGTGAGAGTTGGACTATAAAAAAGCTGAGCATTGAAGAACTGATGCTTTTGAACTGTGGTGTTGGAGAAGACTCTTGAAGAGTCCGTTGGACTGCAAGGAGATCCAACCAGTCAATGCTAAAGGAAATCAGCCCTGAATCAGCCCTGGAAGGACTGATGCTGAAGCTGAAAGTCCAATACTTTGTCCACCTGATGTGAAGGACTGACTCATCGGAAAAGACCCTGATGCTGGGAAAGATTGATGGCAGGAGGAGAAGGGGCCGACAGAGGATGAGATGGTTGGATGGCATTACCGACTCAAAGGACATGAGTTTGAGCAAGCTCCAGGAGTTGGTGATGGACAGGGAAGCCTGGCATGCTGCAGTCCATGGGGTCACAAAGAGTAGGACACGACTGAGCAACTGAACTCAACTGAATCTGGTTTGCATGAATCAGAGATTATTTCTCAAGGGCACTGGTACTCCAGCTTAAACAGGACACACATATCATTCTAGGACCCAGCTCAGAGTTTCTCATGTGTTAGGCCTGGGATGTGGCCCGGAATCTGTTTTCCAACAACTGCCCCATGTGGTTCTGATACCAGATGCTATCACACCACTGGACTAGACAACAGATGAATTTACCTGGAGGAGGAGGTGGAGATGATAAATTTCAAAGGCAACAAAGATACTAAAGTGGTGAAGACAAGGACAACAGTAATGACGGATTCAAGAAACAATGGATTTAGGGGAGGACTACACAGACACTGACACTGAGAAGCAGTCTAGAGAAACCAATCATACTGGACACTGGACTGACTCCAGATGTACTAACAGAGAACTCGCAATCCAGCAACCTTGGGCTCTGACCACAGTGAGGAGGCATCAGCCTGTTGGAGGCTGGGTTCAGGCCTTCTCATTACCCCTGAGTCACTATGTCACAGACACAAGCACATTGGTATAGAGGGCACACAGAAGCTACTACAAACATCTTCCAAGTAAAGAACACTTTACATCATCATCAGGTTCCATGCTAACTGTCATGACCCTGGAGGTCAAGGAATGCAGAATAAAGCATGAAGTTCATGTTCCAGCCTGTCACTTCAGAATGGGTAATAGGAAGATGTTAGAGCATGCAAGGATGAAAGATTCGAGGAATAAGAGAACTCCAATGACTGTACACAAATCACCAACACTTTATTCAACATGGAGGGGAGAAAAGGACCCTCTTTCTTCCAAAGTCTAAAGTACCACACTGCCCATCTCTGTCAATTATTTTGGATGCGTTAATCCATATCGAGCTCCAAGTACCTGTTCGTAGTCTTGACACCTGCACTAATTTTGTAACTGTGGAATCAACATCATTCACCACCAAAAACAGCAGGATTTTATCAAATCTTTTTCTTCTCATGACTCAACTCCTACAACAAGGAGTAACTCTTGCCACTGGAGACAGTCTGCACTTCCTGTAACTGTGCCACTTTCTAGGGAAGCTCACGAAGGCTCTGATGAGCTCATGAGCTGACTGTGTCCCTAGAAGAAACACATCCAGTCAGGGCACAGAGGGGCACTTGGAATTCACAAAGGAGGAAAACTTGCTGGAAGACGTACCATCGCCAGTCTCCATGAGCTCGGCATTGCCATACTTCGGGGCTGTCCGCGACGTCGTGGAGCCCTGCGGCCTTTCTACTTGTATTGCATGTTCTGAGGTGTAAGTGGTTACATCAGGAGGTGCAGAGTGATTTTCTGTAAAAAAGCAAACTGTAAGTTTTCTGGTAATCATGATACATTTATTATGAAAGCTACATAAGCAGTTAAGTTTTTCAAAATGCCACATCCTAAGAGGACAAGATTCTGAATCAAAAACTAGAACAAAAACTTAGGCATAAAGATGGTCTTTACCATAATTTACACTGCTCAACATGAACAAAGTTAGGTAAAACTTCAGACACAGTATCACTGCTGGACCCACATCAATGACTCACTGTAACATTTTAATTAGAATAATATCATCAAGTAGCCAATGGAAGAAGATAGTGTAAGTTATGTGTTTTCTCATAACAGAGTAATTTTCCTGTCTGTCATAGCAGAGGCAGTTAAGAGTTAAGCTTTAGACATAGAGAGCCTGAGGTTTGACTCCCAGTTCTGCAAATTCTTGAGACCTTGGAAAGCATGCTGACCTCTATACTTTGGTCTCTTCATCCATCAAATGGGAAAAATGGTAACTAGTTGCTCGTTGGATACACATATGTAAATGAGTTAACATATGTAAAGTTTGTAATACTATACAGAAGGGGTTATCAAAACTATACCCAAGAAAAAGAAATGCAAAAAGGTAAAAGGGTTGTCTGAGGAGGCCTTAAAAACAGTGGAGAAAAGAAGAGAAGCGAAAGGCAAAGGAGAAAAGGAGAAATATATTCATCTGAAGGCAGAGTTCCAAATATTAGCAAGGAGATAAGAAAGCCTTACTCAATGATCAATGCGAAGAAATAGAAGAGAACAACAGAATGGGAAAGACTAGAGATCTCTTCAAGGAAATCAGATACCAAGGGAACATTTCATGTAAAGATGGGCACAATGAAGTACAGAAATGGAAAAAACAAAACCAAAAAGACAGAAATGGTATGGATCTAATAGAAGCAGAAGATACTAAGAAGAGGTGGCAAGAATACACAGAAGAACCATACAAAAAGATCTTAATGACCCAAATAACCACAATGGTGTGATTACTCACCTAGAGGCAGACATCCTGGAGTGTGAACTTGAGTGGGCCTTAGGAAGCATCACTATGAACAAAGCTAGTGAAGGTGATGGAATTCTAGCTGTGCTATTTCAAATCTTAAAAGATGGTGCTGTGAAACTGCTGGCATTCAATGTGCCAGCAAATTTGGAAAACTCAGCAGTGACCACAGGACTGGAAAAGGTGTTTTCATTCCAGTCCCAAAGAAGGGCAATAATAAACAATGTTCAAACTACTACACAACTGCACTCATTTCAGATGCTAGCAAAGTGATGCTCAAAATTTTCCCATTAGACTTCAACAGTACGTGAACCGAGAACTTCCAGATGTCCAAGCTGAATTTAAAAAGGCAGAGAAACCAGACATCAAATTGCCAACCTCCAGTGGATCATTAGAAAATGAAGAGAATCCTAGAAAACCATCTACTTCTGCTTCACTGACTATGATAAAGCGTTTGGCTATGTGCTGCTGCTGCTGCTGCTAAATCCCAATAAACTGTGGAAAATTCTTCAAGAGATGAGATTACCATACCACCTGACCTGCCTTCTGAGAAATCTCTGTGCAGGTCAAGAAGCAACAGTTAGAACTAGATATGGAACAACAGACTGGTTCCAAATCGGGAAAGGAGTACGTCAAGGCTGTATATTGTTACCCTGCTTATTTAACTTATATGCAGAGTTCAGTTCAGTTCAGTCGCTCAGTCGTGTCTGACTCTTTGCGACCCCATGAATCGCAGCAGGCCAGGCCTCCCTGTTTATCACCATCTCCCGGAGTTCACTCAGATTCACATCCATCAAGTCTGTGATGCCATCCAGCCATCTCATCCTCGGTCGTCCCCTTCTCTTCCTGCCCCTAATCCTTCCCAGCATCAGAGTCTTTTCCAATGAGTCAATTCTTTGCATGAGGTGGCCAAAGTACTGGAGTTTCAGCTTTAGCATCATTCCTTCCAAAGAAATCCCAGGGCTCATCTCCTTCAGAATGGACTGGTTGGATCTCCTTACAGTCCAAGGGACTCTCAAGAGTCTTCTCCAACACCACAGTTCAAAAGCATTAATTCTTCGGCACTCAGCCTTCTTCACAGTCCAACTCTCACATCCATACATGACCACTGGAAAAACCATAGCCTTGACTAGACGGACCTTAGTCAGCAAAGTAATGTCTCTGCTTTTGAATATGCTATCTAGGTTGGTCATAACTTTTCTTCCAAGGAGTAAGTGTCTTTTAATTTCATGGCTGTAGTCACCATCTGCAGTGATTTTGGAGCCCCCAAACATAAAGTCTGACACTATTTCCACTGTTTGCCCATCTATTTCCCATGAAGTGATGGGACCGGATGCCATGATCTTCGTTTTCTGAATGTTGAGCTTTAAGCCAACTTTTTCGCTCTCCTCTTTCACTTTCATCAAGAGGCTTTTTAGTTCCTCTTCACTTTCTGCCATAAGGGTGGTGTCATCTGCATATCTGAGGTTATTGATATTTCTCCCGGCAATCTTGGTTCCAGCTTGTGTTTCTTCCAGTCTAGCATTTCTCATGATGTACTCTGCATAGAAGTTAAATAAGCAGGGTGACAATATACAGCCTTGACATACTCCTTTTCTATTTGGAACCAGTCTGTTGTTCCATGTCCAGTTCTAACTGTTGCTTCCTGACCTGCATACAGGTTTCTCAAGAGGCAGGTTAGGTCATCTGGTATTCCCCGTCTCTTTCAGAATTTTCCATAGTTTATTGTGATCCACACAGTCAAAGGCTTTGGCATAGTCAATAAAGCAGAAATAGATGTTTTTCTGGAACTCTCTTGCTTTTTTCCATGATCCAGCGGATGTTGGCAATTTGATCTCTGGTTCCTCTGCCTTTTCTAAAACCAGCTTGATTCACATATTGCTGAAGGCTGGGTTGGAGAATTTTGAGCATTACTTTACTAGCATGTGAAATGCGAGACTGGATGAATCACAAGTTGGAATCAAGATTGCCAAGAGAAATATCAATAACCTCAGATATGCAGATAACGCCACCCTTATGGCTGAAAGGGAAGAAAAACTAAAGAGTCTCTTGATGAAAGTGAAAGAGGACAGTGAAAAAGTTGGCTTAAAACTTAACATTCAAAAACTAAGATCATGGCATCTGGTTCCATCACTTTATGGCAAATAGATGGGCAATAACTGGGAACAGTGACCATCTTCATTTTCTTGGGCTCCAAAATCACTGCAGATGCTGACTGCATCCATGAAAGTAAAACACATTTGCTCCTTGGAAGAAAAGTGAAAAAAGTGAAAGTTGCTTGGAGTCTCATGACTCTTTGAGATCCCATAAACTATACAGTCCATGGAATTCTCCAGGCCAGAATAGTGGAGTGCATAGCCTTTCCCTTCTCCAGAGGATCTTTCCAACCCAGGGATCAAACACAGGTCTCCCACATTACAGGCAGATTATTTACCATCTGAGCCACAGGGGAAGCCCAAGAATACTGGAGTGAGTAGCCTTTCCCTTCTCCAGCAGATCTTCCCAACCCAGGAATTGAACCAGGGTCTCCTACATTGCAAGTGGATTCTTTACCAACTGAGCTATCAGGGAAGCCCCCTTTGAAGAAAAGCTATGACAAACCTAGACAGCGTACTAAAAAATAAAGACATTTCTTTGCCGACAAAGGTCCATATAGTCAAACCTATGGTTTTTCCAATAGTCATGTATGGATGTGAGAGTTGGACCACAAAGACATTTGAGTGTCAAAGAATTGATGCTTTTTTTTATTTTAATTGGAGGTTAATTACTTTATAATATTAGAATTGATGCTTTTGAATTGTGATGCTGGAGAAGACTTGAGAGGCCTTGGACTGCAAGGAGATCAAGCCAGTTAATCCTAAAGGAAATCAACCCTGAATATTCATTGGAAGGACTGATGCTGAAGCTCCAATTCATTGGCCACCTGATGCGAAGAACTCACTCATTTGAAAAGATCCTGATGCTGGGAAAGACTGAAGTCAGTAGGAGACAGGACAACAGAGGACAAGATGGTTGGATGGTATCACCAACTCAACAAATCTGAGTTCGAGCAAGCTCCAGGAGATGAAGGATAGGGAAACCTGCGTGCTGCAGTCCATGGGGTCTCAAAGAGTTGGACATGACTGAGTGACTGAACAACAAATGTGAAATTCTGAGAACAATTCGTGATAGAAATAGTGGCTATTTTAATATCTGTTTTAGCATGAACAGTATTGAACATTCTAGTCATTCAAAAAACAACTGTTTACATCTACTGTGTATGGGATACTGCATTCTGCACATGAGACGTGCAGTGGGCCCTCCACACATTATTTGATGATAAAACTTAAGAACTTAAATGGTTAAATGGAGAAAGCACAATTTTGCATTTACTAAATAAGACATATGACTTCGTGGTGGTACAGTGGATAAGAACCCATCTGCCAAGGCAGGGAACATGGGTTCAATCTTTGGTTCAGGAACTAAGCCTGTGTGCCACGACGACTGAGCCTGCATGCTGGAACTACTGAAACCCATGAGCCTAGAGCCTGAACTCAACAAGAGAAGCCACCACAATGAGAAGCCCACAGACCACAATTAGAGAGTAGCTTCTGCTCTCAGCAACTGGAGAAAGCCCACACACAGCAAAGACCCAGGCACACTGAGTATGTCAAATGAGACTTGTGATGTCATTTTATACATAGTAAGTTCTAGTAATGAGTATTATACTATTAATTTTGATTTGTTAAGCCTTACGATACAAAAACTAGTAAGATTTAACTGGTTTGTCAAGATTGTATAATTCCATGTGACAGAAGCATAATATTTTGTTCTGTTAAAGGGGAGCAGGTACTGGAAAGCCTTTCTCCTGTGGCCACTGCCTACCTTGGCACTACAAATGAAGGCCAGTTTAAAGTGTGAACTCACTAATGAAAAGCACAAGAATGAGGAAAAACAGAACACCAAAGAGATTACAGAAAGAACACTGTTTAAAGACTATGCCAAACAAGAAGTCAGGGCATGCCCAGTTGACTTTGCTGGAACCTGTATGCCAGGGACTCAAATTTTAGCTGTTGTACAAATGTCTGGAAACCACCTCAGTCATGGGTATTGTTCTGAGGTTGCAGGTAATTTTAACAAGTAGGTAGATTGGCAAGTCCTGAATCCACCTGAAGTGAAGAGACTGACTTCTACGGCAGTGAACATGTGTACATTAAGAGATACTACATGAAGTGAGACTTGAGGCCGAGAAATATTAACCTGAACTCCTAGGTAAGCTTTAAATGTAGCAACAGTCCAACCAATGCAGGTACTTGGGACTCTGGAGACCCTTGAGCCCAGGCACACTAATCAGCACGTGGAAAACATCATGGAAGGTCTGCGTCTCAGAGCTCATCACCTGGGACTGGTTATTGACCTTCCTATGCCTCCATCCCTCATCCTGTAAAAGAGGTGATAATGACAGTGCCTACCTCTGAGTGACAGTGGGACAGATAAAGGGACACAAGCACTGGTGTTACCAGACATGCAGACAGACATGCCAGGAGAGGAACCACAGGCAGCTCATCGCACCAACAACTACTCTTTCAGAGTCTGGGCCTGGAGATCGCTGAGAAATAAAAGGTTGGCATCAGCCCCTAAGCACAGGCCATCAGTAGAGAGCCCAGCTCCCCAGTTCTCATCTCCCTGTTTCAGAAATGCCCAGGCTATTACATACTGAACTATGTCCTCTCTAAATTCACATGTTGGAGTCTAATCCCCAGGTCTTCAGAAGGTGACTGTGTTTGGAGACAGTGGTCTTCTTAAATTTATTCACGTTGTACTGGGTCTTCATTGCTGCCTATAGGCTTTCTCTAGTTGTGGCAAGCAAGGGCTACTCTCCAGCTGTGGTGTGTGGGCTTCTTGCTGCAGTGGCTTCTCTTGTCGTGGAGCGTGGGGAAGGGCACACAGGCTTTAGTAGTTGTGGTGCAAGGGCTTAGCTGCTCTGTGGCATGTGGAATCTTCCCAGAGCAGGGACTGAACCCACGTCCCCTGCATTCTCAGGTGGATTCTTAATCACTGGACCACAAGGGAAGTCTGAGAAAGTCATCTTTAAAAACATAATTAAGGCATAAATGAAGCCACCAGGAAGGGCCCTAATTCAATCTAACTGGTGTCCTTGTAAGAAAAGATGAGGTCACAGACACCCACAGAGAAGACAGCTGTCTACATGCCCAGCAGAGAGGCCTCAGAAGAAACTGCTGACACTGTGATCTCAGACTTCCAGCCTCCACGATTGCAAACCAAGGAATGAAAGTTGTTTAAGCTATGTTTAAAGTGCTCTGTTATGGCTGCTTGAGCCACCACCACACACACCTAAGGGAAATTTCTCAGATCATAGCCCAGAAAAAGCTCACCTGTTAGAGAGAGGAGGGTGGGGATGGGATGCTTTGTCAGATTCCTGAGGACCATTTAAATGACCCTCTTAATATTTCAGACACCGCATTCATGCATCTTCATCTCCCCCACATGTGTTTATTCATTCTCTTCATCTCCCCAACATGTGCTTTTGCCAAACAGACCTTATTTCATGTTTCAATATAATCTAGTTCTCCATGGCTGAGTAGTTAATTCACAGGGGCCTCATATTTCAAATCAAACTACAATAGATGCCAACATATGATGAGTAACATTTCAAATTAGCCACATGAGACAAAAGCAGCTAAAACGTTAAGCTCATTGCATTTCCATCTTACTCAGATTTACTTGTTCCTGTTACATGGTAGCCACATCACTGTGATGGCCAACAAGTCTTTGTGCTGAGCGGCCACTTTGAAGGTGGGAAAAGGAACCATTCCAATACATCTGGTGATTAAGACATAGGAGCAGTGACAGCTGCGTGACTTCAACGTGCTTTCCAAATTTATTTATATGCCAGCCCCTCCCCCCTCCCCTGCAAACTCCCCACATATGCTGTCACTGCAGGATCATAAACCCAGCAGCTGGCTGCCGTCATGAAGCCAAGAACATTCTGCCACTGCAGTGACACGCAGTGCTCTGATTCATCTAGATAAAGATCAGGCCTCCAGGTATTTAACTCTGATTTCAATACCTATTTTTTGGTAGTGTTTTAAAGACCTTTGTATATAAAAGATGCTCAAGAAACACATGGGTAAAATAAAACATAGAGTGTGGCTGAAGGTGCAGGTTCAAAAGTCTAAACTGCGCATTAGCCCCAGGCTTGAGACCTATCAGGTCCAAATGCACCAGGAGCTGAAGACCAAGGATTCTCATCAGAGCAGGTTTGCATCTTCTGAGCCAAATGACCCACCATTCCTGAGTTCAATTTCCCAAAACTCTTAAAATCAGCAGAAAAATGGTAGCCATCTTTCCAGCCACCTATCAGGTGTCATCACCTTTGTGACTGCTGCAGAGCTACTGTGACAGCTTTGCCTCTGTTCCCCGACAGGTGGGACCTGTTCCATCCACCCCGGTATGGCTTTTCTGTTCCCAGCAGCTGCCATAAGTTCCTGAAGACCCTGGAATCAAGGCACTAGGGGAAGATGGGAGACGAGTGTGTTTGGCCTTCTTCCAGGACAGTATCTGCTGTCTTGGTGCCACCAGTACCAGAGGTCCCTCTCACTCACTGCATCCCCCTCCCATTCAGGATATTAGTCTGTTACTCATTCAACCCTGTGGACAGCTGTTTTAGCCATGACCATTTCAGGGTACTAGCTGACCCTCCTGCTCAGCTCCACCATGGGATTCTAGGCATCCTTGAACCATCCCCTTCCCTATCTCCACTCTTGCAGGTGTCCAGCTCAGTCCGGCTCTTGTGTCCTACTAAGATGCTGAAGTTGCCCAACACCCAGCTCACATTGTTTGCACTCAGCAAACACTGGAGTGATAGTTCAAAGAATGAATGAATGAGTACACCAGAGCACTTAATGACTGGAGATAACGTGCTTCTGTTTCTCACATTGCTAAAAAGCAACTTTCCTTAATTCTGACTAGGGACCTCAGGGGTCAGCGGTCAGAGAAGCTACTTTCAGTCTGTTATTTTTAGTCCCCAAATAACTTCTAAAATAAGAAGAAAAAGGGGAAATCTAAGTACTCGTTGTCCACTAACTGATGACAGATAAGGAGAGCCGTGTTAAGGAACCCAGCCTTCCATCTGTCAACAGGGCCCTCCCAAGTCTCCCCTCGTCAATACGACCTCTTCTGTCACTGAGCAGGAAGTGATGTAGGCCCTCAGACCACCTGTCCACCCAGCTGCCCTGGCTTTCTAGGACGACATGGCTGTGCCCTCCACGTGGAAGCAGAAAACCGGGTTCCTCAGTGGAGACGTGAAGGTGATACCCGGTGAAAGGTGCCTGCAGTGATGCTGAGGGAAGCAGGCAGAGCTTCCAGCTTGCCGCTGAAGGCTGAAGGTAATAACCGGTGAAAGGCGCCTGCAGTGATGCTCAGGGAAGCAGGCAGAGCTTCCAGCTTGCTGCTGGAGATGCTGCTTGGCTGCCTGTACCAACCTGTCTTCCATGTGCAGGTCACTAGAAGAGCAGGTCTTCCTCCTTGGTTTCCCCCAAAACACCCACCTCCCCAGTCTGACAGAAGCCCCAACAGGAGGGTTCTACTGGTGTGTCACCCATGTATCATACTGACACATGACAATATAAGTGAAGATTTATCTCCTTACTCTTTAATAATCATTCAGGGACAGAACAGTATGCCCTGGTTACCAGTGACAGCGTGTGTGAAACACTGCTAATGGCAATTCACAGTTTGTTTTCAGATTTTCAGACTAAACCTGGAGATGGTTAGAAAGGGTTCAATATTCAAATATTTCTCTTAGCCAAAGCTTTGAGAGATTGATGTTAGCAGGATTACACAGGTTCTCAGACCTGGAACGGCCTTCTTCCCACATTTATGCCACAAATATCCCATAAAGATTTGACAGCTACTGTTAGACAAATCTCAGGATAGCCTAATATCAGAACAGAAATCTTTAACTTTTTGTTTTGTATTGGGATATAGCTGATTAACAAACAATGCTATGATACTTTCAAGTGAACAAGGAAGGCTCAGCCATATGTATACATGTACCCAGTCTCCCCCAAACTCCCTTCCCATCCAGGCTGCCATATAACATTGAGCAGAGTTCCATGTGTTGTACGGTAGGTCCTTGTTGGTTATCCATTTTAAATATAGCAGTCAGAGGAGAAACCTTTAAATCCTGACAATAGCTTCTCGACTTTTACATCCACAAACTTAACTTCCTGCCAAAGGGCTCCAACCACCAAAGAGTTGCAGGACCACAAACGCAGTGAGCTGTGATGGAGACACCGGAATTTTATCATTTATGCTAAGTTTAACTGTATTTCTGTGTGTTTTTAACCAGCAGGTCCAAGCTGGAACAAAAAAGCCAGGGGGAAGCAAGCCCTGGATGTCACGAGCAGGTGCTCCCACACCCGGCAGGTGGGGGTCTGGCCTCCCTCCCTAGGCCTCGGTGTTCTCAGCAGTTGAGCCACAGCACTGATATTTGCTCCTCACTGAGGCTGAGGGTACAAGCGACACCGCACCTACACATCCTGCAATGATGGTGACACCACTATCCTCGTGCTCAAGCCCACAGGCTCTGCTTCTGCCATCTCTCCCCTGTGTGGGGATCCTTTCCTCTCATGAGTTCCAGGAAAGAAATCTGTGAAACTCAAGTGCATAAAGCGTAAATGTCTGTTACTACTTCCTGAGTCGTACGTATTTGAACTTTGGGGAAAGACAGCATATTCAAAAGCATAGACATTACTTTGCCAACAAAGGTCCGTCTAGTCAAAGCTATGGTTTTTCCACTGGTCATGTATGGATGTGAGACTTGGGCTATGAAGAAAGCTGAGCACTGAAGAATTGACATTTCTGAACTGTGGTGTTGGAGAAGACTCTTGAGAGTCCCATGGACTGCAAGGAGATCCAACCAGTCAATCCTAAAGGAAATCAGTCCTGAATATTCATTGGACGGGCTGATGCTGAAGCTGAAATTCCAACACTTTAGCCACCTGATGCAAAGAACTGACTCATTGGAAAAGACCCTGATGCTGGGAAAGATTGAAGGCACTAGGAGAAGGAGATGGCAGAGGATGAGGTGGTTGGATGGCATCACTGACTCAATGGGCACAAATCTGAGGAAGCTCCGGGAGTTGGTGATGGACAAGGAAGCCTGGCATGCTGCAGTGCACGGGGTCGCAAAGAGTTAGACACAACTGAGTTGAACTGAACAGATGTCACTCTGCTCTATGCACCAAGGCGTGAGCAGCAGGCCCCAGGTACTCCTGCAGCATGAAGCATGTCCTGGATGAAGGGTTAGGGTAATTATGGGTCAAAGCCATGACTTTGATTCTAAGTATAAAATTCAAATAAATAAAATTAGTTTCAAGTTGCAAAAGTCCCAAAGCATTTTTGGAGAAAAGCAGCAGAACAGATCTGTGCCCTGACAACATCAACAGGGCAACAAGGACAGCATGAACAGGACAGACAGAGCCCAGAAGGGCTACAATAATGAGACAAAAGGTGTGGTGCCTGGAGCCAGGGTACTGAGAGTAGTGATGGAGCAGAAGGAGACCTGCACGGCAAGTGGCAGTCGAATGGCCAGAACAAGGGGGTCTGCTGGTCTGAGGACAGCAGGACCTCATTAGACAGCTTGATCTCAGGACACAGGCAAGGCTGAGGGGCAGGGTCAAGAGGCACTCTGAAATGTGGATAGGAGACAGAAGTACAGATTTGAAAGTCGTGAAAGAGCAGGTAGCTTTAAAGATTGTGGGAGTGGATGACATGGGCAAGAACACAAAGAGACAGGATGGGGAGAGGAGCCACCAGAGGAGAAGCAAGGGAAAGGGGAAGGAGAACAGGGTGTGGTCCCAACGGGTGAGGAGAGAAAAAGTAGTCATCTCAACCAGAGCTCCAGTTCCCAGAGGAGAAAAGTGAAGCCACAACAGAGGAGAGAGTTGAGTCAGCAGATGTAGGAGGAGCCGGGATCCAGAATAAGGACAAGATGAGGCTTGGAAAGAAGGAGCTTTCTTTCCCCAAAAGGAATCACATTAAGAAAAAAAAAAAAAAAGAATGGAGAAAGACAGGGAAACATCTGAGCTGGAAAGGAATCAGTGGTTATAGAGATGTTTGACAAGGAGATAGACTAAGATCCATGGTGACATTCCCATAATTTCAGTATCTGTAGATCTCAGCTTTATAATGAACTGATGAAGAAAATGCAGGATTAGAAGCCAAACCTAGGATAGGACCTAACTAAAATTCCCACAGTCATGTTGGCCAAAGAGATATACCTCTCAAGCCAGGCTTCTTTTAGCACAGAATCACCCACAGAGCCACAGAAAAATACAGTAACTGATGGAAGAATCTCACAGGCCTTGTGTTACCTAATGCAAATTTTCTTTTCCTGCTTACTTTTTCAATAGCATGGCTTAAAATTCTCTAAAACAGGAGCTGGCAAACTACGGCTCACGGGGTGGCCTGTCAGCTGTGTTTATAAATGAAGTCTTGCTGGTGCGCAGCCATGCCTGCTGTTCACGCACGGTCTGTTGCTCTTGAGCCAGGGCACTGAGGAATGGCAGCAGGGACTGTATGGCCCACAAAGCCTGACACCCACTCTCTGGCCCTTTCCTGGAAAAACAGGCGGACACTGCCTCTGAATCAGGAAACTCCAGCTGCTGGGGAGCCCTGGCCAGGAAAGGAGGCAAGAGTATTTCAGAGAAACTCCCGCCCCAGTGGTGCAGGCTTTGCTAATACCACCATCCTCGGTGTATAGTTAGTATATTAAGATTGTAAATGTCTGAAAAGTATCAGTAAAGAGATTATGAAAGAACTGATACTATGGATGATTATACATAAATAAATTATGGTTATTTATTACATTCAGCCCTCTGAGCAAATTCCCTAGAAAACCAGAATCTAGATCCTGAACAAAAGCCAGGCTCCAGGCTAATTATGCATCAAGCACATGGAGGCACGTCTACCTGCTTAGCAGGATTGATGCAGGAAACCTGATAAGAACTTCCTTGCTGATACATACAGCAGCATTCATGCTGATAAACTCTATGATACTCTGGAAATGTAATTACTTCTGTGAATATCTGGCTAATGACAATATACCCCAACATGTGCAGATGAAACCTCTATGAGACAACATCTCAAATGCATCAGTCACAAAAGATGACACACACCTTACCTATACATCTGTAGCTCATGAAGAAGTCTCTTTTATTTCCTGACTACACAAATTTTGATGCTGAATGTACAACAATAGAATGTTATCTATTCTGCTTTGTTCTTATTTCTTAATCTAGAAATGTATTAATAGTTTTTCTTCACTTTCTCTGTTTCCATGTAGCTAATTCCTATAATATTTTACTCCAGTCCTTTTTATAAATATGCTTCTTGAAGTTTCAAGTGTTGCTTTAATTCTTCTGGTTACTCTAAATTATGCTCCTTGACTTTTGATCAAGTATTTTAGAGGTACTAACCTTTGCTTTTGAACTGTGGTGTTGGAGAAGACTCTTGAGAGTCCCTTAGACTGCAAGGAGATCCAACCAGTCCATTCTGAAGGAGATCAACCCTGGGATTTCTTTGGAAGGAATGATGCTGAAGCTGAAACTCCAGTACTTTGGCCACCTCATGAGAAGAGTTGACTCGTTGGAAAAGACTCTGATGCTGGGAAGGATTGGGGGCAGGAGGAGAAGGGGACGACAGAGGATGAGATGGCTAGATGGCATCACGGACTCGATGAACATGAGTCTAAGTGAACTCCGGGAGATGGTGATGGACAGGGAGGCCTGGCATGCTGCGATTCATGGGGTCGCGAAGAGTCGGACACGACTGAGTGTCTGAACTGAACTGAATCCTTTGCCAATTGTCTCAGGAACATGGCATGCACAAAGGTTCTGTAAACACTTTCTGGTTTTCTCTCTTGACAATGTGGAGGCCCTGTCCTGTCTAGGTTGCAGAAGCCATTGCACAGTGTGTCTATCTTCCTGAGTCACAAATGTGCACACCTCAGGCTTTAGCATCTTTTAACAGGGATGCCTCAAGCCCTCACTGTCAGTGCTCAAGTGTGAATACCATCTAGTAGAGCCACCGCAAGAAAGACTCCTGGATGAGGATCACGTCATCCACTAAGCCAGTCTGACAGGAGGTGAGTGGTGACCCTGTGCATCAGGATGGATGTATAAGGATACAGGATTTCCTTCTAAAACAACAGTGCAGAAGTACCACTCACTTGTCTGTCACTTGGTGGTCTCTAACCACTCATTTTCCCTCTGCCCACTGGGCGAGAGACATTTCCACAGACTCTATCCAAGTGCCTCACCTCGAGAGTTGCATTCCTCTTTGCACCCAAGGTGCCAAGTGGTGCTTTATTTGATCCTACATTCCTTAAAACACACACATACACATAATACTTTCTTATTTTGCAGGCTTTTGATGGCCTCAACAAAACGTCAAATACTGTCAATTCTGAACTTTGACTTCTTTGGCTTTTGTCACAGGGATAAAAAAATCTTAATTCTCCTTTTCTTATTATTTTGCCACTGCTTTTTTCAACAAAATTTGTTTTGCATTTATAGAAAATTCCTAGATATTCTAGGAATTTATCTTTGTGCCAAATTAGAAATTAGTGAAATGTCACATACACAGAAGCTCTCTTTGAGTTACACTGAGACTTAACACACATGAGTAATGCAACCTTTTATAGTCTATTATCTGTGCTATAATTTCCTCCAGTATTCCGTGTGTAACTTCATAAAGTGAGAAACAAATGCAGGGAGTAATATGTCCAAAATTATGTATTTCTCTTGGTAACATTGCTGATATTTCCTTAAAAGTGAACTGAATCAGGAAACACACATTCCCAAGGTCCGAGTGAGGGGCAGAGGTGGAAGGAGCTTCATGCCCCACCTGCACATGTGGCTGCTGGATAAAGCACGCTGACAGTGTCGAGAGACTGTCTCAGGTTCCTAAACACTCGGGAAAAACTTTTAGTGTTCAAAAATATCTAATGGTCACAAGTTTCTCTGATTCCAAATAGAGTTTCTCAGTACACAGTAACCAACATATGCTACCAAAAATGTTTTAAACTCAAATTTAATAATGCCACTTTGCAGGTGAGAATTACTTTAAAAACTGTGAAGAATTTTCCTATTTTCCCTTTTTATTCACAATGGAAAGGTGGCAAAGGAAGGACAGATCATTCCTCTTCTTTACACTAACAAACTAGAGCAGGCCAACAGTGACTGCTGAGGAAGCCAGCCCTCCCTGTGTCCCGCTGGGAGACAATCGGCCTCACTGCTGATTCTGGAAAGGCTGCGGCTTTTAACCTCAGCTGCATGCTGAGCAAGTGCCACTGGGGCCAAGTCCTAGAAGTCAGTGCGGAACTCCTCTGACTCTGTCATGGAGATAGTAATCTAGAAAAAAATACTGTGTGAATGTGAATCTGAGAAGGTGGCAGAGTACTGAATTCATTCATTTCACTAGCCTGTTTTCTAAATGGGGATTTTTGGATATGAGGTTAGATGCACTTGCCCTGTGCTCAGTGCTCAACCACCGCACTGGTGTCCCTGGATGTGGCTGACCCTGCTCTACATCATTTGAATGGAGAACATACTGAACCATCTTGGCACCAAGTTCAAAGCAAGCGATTTATTTTTTAAATATAAATATTATTTAAGTATTTAAAAATCTCAATCCACAGCTAGAAATGGATGAGAACAGATCTGGATCTCATACACCAGATGAATGTGGCACAGTGAGTGTCAGGCAAGGGTAGAGGCAGCGACACATGACCCTCAGGTACTCCAGGTTCACGGAGCCCCACTGCTCATTCAATACACTCTTTTCCTCTAACAACTCTTACTTAATCTCCTTTTTACACAATTTTCAAACACCTTGCCAATGCTTCCTATTGCTATTGCTAAGTCACTTCAGTTGTGTCCGACTCTGTGTGACCCCAGAGACGGCAGCCCACCAGGCTTCCCCATTCCTGAGATTCTCCAGGCAAGAACACTGGAGTGGGTTGCCATTTCCTTCTCCAATGCATGAAAGTGAAAAGTGAAAATGAAGTCGTTTAGTCATGGACTGCAGCCTACCAGGCTCCTCCATCCATGGGATTTTCCAGGCAAGAGTACTGGAGTGGGGTGCCATTGCCGCTTTTTTAAATACAAAGGATCCCACTTCTCATAACCTAACATACATTCTGGGAACCACCCCAGAAATCTGAATGCCTACAGCAGAAAACTGCTATAGTGATGAAAGCCTCCCCTTTTCAAAGTAAAGGCAAACTCACTCTCAAGTGTTCAGTCATGCTTATTAGCATGATTAAAATGTTATGTAGGAGTGCATTATAGCATGAGGAGAAGAAAATGTGTAACCAGATATGGCTGCATGTTTCCCTAATGAACAAGAATGCACTCCTCTACGAGCAGAAAACTCCTAAATTATAGTTGTAGAAGACGTCTAGGATATCAAAAATAGAAAAAACCAAAGGTTTCACAGACAGTAAAGCCAACGCAGCAAAGCAGCCCAGGAGCAGAAACAGGGTCTGACTTGTCCCTTGAGTGAGTTCTGAAGCCATGATGCAAAGACAGGGAAAATGCAAACTAAACAGGGTAGGGACACTCAGCAGCCACTCCGATGCACGGACAGGGAGAACAGCGCAGCCAGCTGCCATGGGGCACTCACCTATGTGTGTCTGAGCCAGGACGTCGGCCAGCCTGTGGGCGGCGCCGCTCCCTCCACTCTGGGTGGAAGACGACGAGGTGGTGGAGGTTGTGGAGCCGTGGATGGCCTGGCTGATCCAGTGCTCCATGTTGATGCTGCCCTGGCTGGACGTGGGGGTGCCCTGTGAGTCGCCCCCTGCACCGAGCCTTCATCTTCTGAGCCAGAGGAGGTATCTGTGAGACAGAGGTGGTTAGCTGCAACTGGGGCAAGCAGCACTCCTAGGCCCAGGCCCATTCCAAACACAGACCCACCTCACACACTAACTGGTAAATGACCTTTGAACACTCTTGAAAAGTCACAAACTTTTCAGATGACAAATTATTTTTCAGGATAGTGAGGTCTTCATCCAAAGCACCTTACCTTACATATATATGCTAGAGTCTTCTTGACATTCTAAACTCAGACAAAGACATCCTTACCTGTCCTCCACTCAAGACGCTGGGGAATAACCAGATGTTTTTCTGTGCACTCAGACACCAAGCAAGAAGGCCATGGTGGCATTTTCTAAGACACTAAAGTTTAAAGTGTTCGAAGTGTGATGCTCTGTAGCCCTTCTTTATTCAAAGTATTTCTCTGAGCCATGTGCTATTTTAAGTTGTATGTGAGTGTGGCAGGTGAATAAAAATTTTATAATTATAGTGTTGGCATTTATGATTGTATAAAACTATCTCAAGACTCTAAATGACAGTTTACAAGATGTATTATACAGTATACCTGAAAATGCTAACCAAACAATTAAATGCACCAAAATGACATTTCCAATAACGTTCTTTTATATTTTGCAAAGACACTTGTACAGGATTTGTTCTCCTGAAAGTTCTGTCTCTCATCATGAACAACATAGTGACACCCCAGAGGACGGAGTCAACATAAAGAAAAACACACAACAAATAAATCACACAGAACCATGTACTTCAGACTCAGTATTTCCCATAAAAAGTGGTTCAGAAAAATGTCCAACTCCCTAAATATTGTCTAGTTGCAAAGATTTGGTTAAATTATATTTGAAGTGGGTTTGTTATCCATGTAAGCCCATTCTGCTTGTTATACACATACAAAATTAAAATTTTCACATTCATATTTTGGAAAACTATAGCCACAAACTAAACAAATAGGATTAAGTATACTGATTATGGTTGTGTCTGACTCTTTGCAACCCCATGGACTATAGCCCACCAGGATCCTTTGTTCATGAATTCTCCAGGCAAAAATGAATAGTGCAGTGAGTTGCCATTCTGTTCTCCAGGAGATCTTTCCGTCTCAGGGACTGAACCCGGGTCTCCTGCATTGTAGGCAGATTCTTAGCCATCTGAGCCATCAGTGAATCCCGTGCTGATTTAAAAACAGTTCAAATTACATGTTATGGCTCAGAATTAAGAAATGAAGGAATGTAAGGAAATCAGCAAAAAGGACTCCCTTTCCTATTAGAAAATTCTATTCTTAAGAACATTTCTTGTATTATCTTTTAAGAAAACACAAAACAACTAAGTTTTACATTTAAATTTTGTCTTACAAAGTTCAGAACTTTCACTTTTGAAGGCATGAGAAGTTGAAGAGTGGTCTGAATTAGTACCGGACATACCTGATCACATCCCTAAGTTGAAGTATGTGCTTCTATTACCCTCACTGCTTGCAAACACTCAGGACTAAACTTTACAAGACTCCAAAAGTGCTTTATATATTCAACTATTCTTATTCCATCTTAAATTTCTCTTGTGAACAAAGGGGTGTGCCAGGTAACTTAGGTATGCAGAAAAGACAGGGTGGCAGCCACGCCATGAATAATGCTGGAACAAGAAACGCACACAACATACACACAAAATCAAGTAAATTAGGCTTGTGCTTCTAACGGATACCTGGACATTTAATTTTGTGCTTCACTTCAGTTTTGAAGATAATAACGTGCATGCATATTTGAGTGCTAAGTCACTTCAACCGTGACCGACTCTTTGCAACCCTATGGACTGTAGCTCTCCAGGCTCCTCTGTTCATGGGATTCGCCACAAGAACACTGGAGTAGGTTGCCATGCCCCCTCCAGGGGATGTTCCCAACACAGGGATTAAACCCATGTCTCTTGTGTCTCCTGCATTGGCAGGTGTGTTCTTTACCACTAGCACCACACAATATAGATTATAATTATTTGTACAAAGTAGAGAAATAAGGTAGTTACATAAAACTCAAGATTAAACAAAAGCAGAAATATAAATGGGATATTACCTTCAACCATGTACATCAGGGGTAGACAGACCTGTGGACCAAACTCTCTGCCTATTTTCATGACAAAGTTTTACTGGCACAGAGCTACGTCTCTCACTGATATGCTGCCCTTGGCAGCTTTAGTAACTCGATGGCAAAGCAAGCAACTGTAATACCCAAAACTACCATCTGCACTTTACAGCAAAAACTGATGTCACCAGATTTAAGTAACTGCCTGAAAGTGAAATTGTTCAGTCGTGTCCGACTCTTTGCGACCCCATGAACTAGACAATCCATGGAATTCTCCAGGCCAGAATACTGGAGTGGGCAGCCTTTTCCTTCTCCAGGGGATCCTCCCAATCCAGGGTTCAAACTAGCGTCTCCTGCATTGCAAGTGGATTCTTTACCAACTGAGCTACCAGGGAAGTAACTGCCTAGTTTTTTCAACTCATTCCATTTCTTAACAGAACATTACAACCTACTGATAGCTTGAAGACTTGAGAATATGCATACACCAGTCTAAGCAGAGAAGAAATCCAACTTCTTTTGCTGTGTGAAGAATTAAATTTTATACGACTTTAACAAAAGTTTGTATCATATTTATGAGTCTAAAATCTTAAAATGCATATTTATATAGACATTACAATGCATACATAATCATGCCAATTTTCCTTCCAAGTTTAATTTAGAGCATATACACTGTTTCTGGACTTCTGGTTCTCAAAAACCTGAATTACAGCACCATGATTTTGAAAGCTAAAGAGACTGCAGTTGCTGGCACTAACCTAATTCTAAGGCATGCTCATCCCTCTCTGAAGCCAACAGGGCCTGCTGCTCACCTGGGGGTGTGTAGGCGTCCATCGAGGTCTGCACAACCAAGGACCTGCGTTTGGAAGGCATAGGCACTGCCATCTTCCTTTCTTTGTGTTTAGCAAGCGCAGCCTGGACAGCTTCTGTATGGACGTCTGAAACAAAGCGGGAGCTCAATCACTCCATTGTTTGGAGACAGCCCCAAGGCCCCAGCCCCAAGGCCCCAAGGCCCCAAGCTTCTCTGCCTTGTTTCGGTTCCTGTGACAGAGTCTATCTTCCTACAGACACTGTCACAAATGGAAGAGTGGGGAAGGAAAGAAAGTAAATATATGCCTGACAGTTTGAAAGCTCCAGGAAAAAGGCATTCAAATTCATTTGCAGACTTTTAACTATTCATTTTATTACCCGGAATCTGTATAATCAGATACTAGATACAAATCTGTGGTGTTTTTTTTTTTTTTTTCATTAGTTCTTGATCTTCAAATATTTCTTCATGGGACACATTTTCCAGCTTCATAATTCATTTCCATGTCTGTTAAGGGAAGTATGTACAACTTATAGGCTATACAGTAATGATTTTAGCTAACAGTTTAAACATCAGTTATGGGGCAGTCCTTTATTCGGTAATCTTTGTATATTAACCCATTACACTAACTCCACCCATCTTTTTTAAGGTAGTGGCCTCAGGACTGGGTGTGGAGAATCAGGTGGACAAGGTACTATCTGTCATGTAGGTCACTTTCTAAAGGGCCAAAGACAGACAAGAGACCATCATATGGGATAGGAATGGAAATCAGATAAAAAGACTGAATGCCTACTTAATTGTGAAGCCAGGGAAGAGATCTCTTACTGGGAAATCTGAATAGTAAGGTGAGAAACTCCGAGACAGGGAAAAATTAACTCAAAGGCCCTGCACTGTGCATGAGGGTGGTGCCAGCAAGACACATACAGCACCAGCAAAGGGACCCACCAGGATGAGGGCTTGGCAGGAGTGGTTCTAAGTCTGACAGGGAAGCATGGGCTTGAGGAGTAAGAGAGGATGAGGGATCATCCTGGCTGCTGGGAAGGTACCATCTAGAGAATGAGAGAGGATCCAGGAAAGCGGCCAGAAGGCAGCAGTCAGGGGGTATGACTATACTCACCAACTTCTACATGTTCTATGGAGGAGGCTCTTGTCATTCCCATTTCACAAACAAGAAAGCAAAGGTGTAAAGCCCTCCCAGTGTAACTTGTCAGTGGCAATGACTAGGTATGAACCAGGTGTGAGCACCTCCAGGGCCCACATCTTCAGCACTAACCAACCACACTGTTCTGTAACTGCTCCTAAGAAACCCCACCGTGTTAACATTTGAGAGTCAGGGCAAACACAGACCAGCCCTCAGGCCAGATGCAGCCTGCATTCTCCTTGTAATAACGTTTCAGTGGAACAGCGAGGCATCATTTCTGTGTGTGTCATCTGCAGCTGCTTCCAAACTGTAAAGCAGGGCTGAGCAATAGTGATGGAGACCATAACGGCCTAGAAAGCTAGAAATATTTGCTATCTGGCCCTTTACAGAAACTATTTGCCAATAGTTGTTCTAGACCATATCACATACCAAACACAATTACTTTATTATTTTTTGTTCAGACTGTGTGTGCACTGCTCTTCTCTCCTCATCTAAATTCAAAGTACTTTAAGACAAAAACCCAGTTTCTGGTCACTCTTAAACTTCTAGATTGAAAACTGGTGACTGAATGACCTGAATTTACATTACTGAACAAAACTAAAGAGCTCATTAATGAGAACACTGGTTCTCCACACATCAAACACTTTGCTTTATATATTTCTCCTTCTTAAGTTTTTGGATGTAATTTCAAATTTACAGAAAATAATCTGCAAGGATAGTACAGAGAACTCTGGTATAACTTTTACACAAACTCATCACTTATATTTGACCCACTACTTTCTTTACATGAGTTTTTCCCTAATATGTGAAAATAAACTGCAGCTACCATATTTTTCTATACCTAAATATTTCAACATATTTCCTATAAACAAAGATATTCTCTTACATAATATGAATTCTCAAAATTGGGAAATATAACAATGATAGCCTTTGTGTGTGTGCTAAGTTGCTTCAGTTGTGTCTGACTCTCTGCAACCCTTTGGACTGCAGCCTGCCAGGCTCCTCTGTCCATGGGACACTCTACGCAGGAATACTGGAGTGGGCTGATATGCCCTCCTCTAAGGTCTCTTCCAGCAAACAAACCTATGTCTCTTACGCCTACCTGCATTGACAGGTGAGTTCTTTACCACTAGTGCCACCCAGGAAATCCAATGATATACTACCATCATCTAATTCAAACTGCAAGTTCAAATGGTGCCAATTGTCCCAGTAACTTCCTTTCCATTTATTCTGTCTTTCTAGTCTGTGATTCAATCCAGGACCACGGGTGCACCTTTTTATTAGATTTTCTTTGCCCTTGTAGATTTGGACCAGTTTCCAAGCTTCTGCATTCCATGAAACTGGCCATTTTAAAGGATCAGTCAGTTCAGTCACTCAGTTGTGTCCGACTCTTTGTAACCCCATGGACTGCAGTATACCAGGCTTCCTTGTCCATCACCAACTCCCCGGAGCTTGCTCAAACTCATGTCCATTGAGTCAGTGATACCATCAAACAATCTCATCCTCTGTCAGCCCCTTCTCTTCCTGCCTTTAATCTTTCCCAGCATGGGAATCTTTTCCACTGAGTCAGTTCTTCGCATTAGGTGGCCAAAGTATTGGAGCTTGAGCTTCAACATCAGTCCTTCCAATGAATATTCAGGACTAATTTCTTTTAGGACTTTAAAGGATACAGGCCAGTTATTTTGTAGATTGTCTTCAGCCTGGGTTTTCTGGTATTTCCTCATGACTAGATGCAGACCATGCATTTTAGTGGGGACTTCACTTAAGTCTGTCCCCTACTGATGGAGGTAACTTTGGTCCTTAGTTAAGGTGCTGCTATGAACACAGAGGTGCATGTGTTCTTTTAAATTATAGTTTAATGATCTTTATTTCTAATTTCAAATTCCAATTGTTTATTAGCTGGTATGTAAGTGGCTTTTAAAAATAGTAACCTTATATTCCACAACCTTGCTATAATCACTTATGAGTTTTTGATTTTTCTTGATTCTTTAGGGCTTTCTACATAAACAATCACATCACTCCAAACATGTATACTTTTAATTTCCTTTACTTAACCTATTGCATTAGCTAAGACTTTCAGTATGATGTTCAAAAGTAATGATGATGGGACATTTTTACCATGTTATTGATCTTAGTGGGAAGTCTCACCACTAAATATTAACTATAATTTTTTATATTCTTCATCAAATTGAGGATATTCTCCCCTACTCCTAGATTGTCAAGAATTTTTGTCATAAAGGGGTACTGGATTTTGTGAAATGCTTTCTCTGCATCTATTGACGGTCTTTTTTTTTTCTTTAGCCTGTTGATATGATAGATTACATTAACTGATTTTCCATTGTTAACCCAGCTTTGTATACCTGGACTAAATCCCACTTGGTTGTGTTGTGTAATAGTTTCTATTTTTGGATTTGATTGGCTAATATTTTGTTGAGGAATTCTGCACCTATGTTCATGAGAGACACTAGTCTGCAGATTTCCTTTCTTGTAATATCTTTGTTTAGTTTTTTGTATTAGGTTAATGCTTCCCACATAGACTAAATTAGGAAGTAGCCCTCTGCTTTTGTCTGCACAAAGAGAATATAGGACACAGGTACAACTTCTTGCATACATTTCTGATAGACTCAGCAGTGAACCTATCTGGGCCTGGTGCTTTGGAAGGCTATTACTGTTTCAGTGTTGTTAATAGACATAGGCCTATTTAGATGGCCTCTTTCTTCTTGAGTGAGTTTTGGCAGATTGTGTCTTTCAAGGAATGGGTCATTTTCATCTAGGTTTTTGTATTTGTATTCACAGAGTTGTTTGTAATATCCCCTTAATATTCTTTTATTGTCTATGGGATTAGTAGTAATGTTAATTTTTTCATTTCTGATATTAGCAACTTGTGTGTTTTCTATTTTTTTCTCAACCTGCCTAGAGTATCAGTTTTAATGCTCTTTTAAAAAAATAGGATTCAGGCTTGATTTTCTCTATTGCTTTGTTTTCAATTTCATTATTTCTCCTTTTATTTATTTTCCTTTTCTAATTTACTTTCCCTACATTTCCTGGCTTCTTAATGCTTCTTGAAGCTTTTCAACTATACCATTCAATGCTGTACGTCTTCCTCTAAGCAATGCTTTTGTTACATTCCACAAATTTTGATCCTCTGTATTTTCATTTTCTCTTCAATTCAAAATATTTTAAAACTTCTTAAACTTCTTTGACCCAAATGTTATTTAGCAGTGTGAGGTTTAACCTCAAAGTATGTGGGGATTTCCCAGTTAGCTTTCTATTACTGATTTCCAGTTTAATTCCATTGTGGTCTGAGAGTATACTTTGATTGCTACCACTTTCAGTGTTATAAGGTGTTTTAAGGCCCAGAATATAGTCTATCTTGGGGTATCCAGCATGAGAACGTGTATTCTGTTATTGTTGGATGTCAATTAAATCCAGTTGATTGATGCCCTTACTGACTTTCTGCCTGCTGGATCTGTCAATTATCAATACAGAGATGTTAAAGTCTTTGCCCATTTATTCTTGTTTTATTGTTTCTTATCTCACATGTTTTTCATATTTTGTTGTTGGGCATGTACACATTAAGAATTACTGTATCTTCTTAAATAATTGACCCCTTTACAATTATGCAATGCTCTTTTCTCTGATAATTTTCCTTGCTCTGAAGTCTGCTCTACGTGAAATTAATATAGTTACTCATGTTTCTGGATTAGTGTTTGCACTGTATCTTTCTACATCTGTGTCTTTCTATTTCAAGTGGATTTCTCAAATAGACAATATAAGTGGGTTCTGCTTCTTACCCACTCTGACAGTCTCCACCTTCTATCTGGTGTACTTAGACCACTTACTAACAAAGTTATTATTGATATACTTGGATTACTATTTACCATGTTTGTTACTGTTTTCTGTTTGTTGCATTTGTTCTTTATTTGTCTTCCACTCTTTTCCTGCCTTTTCTAGCTTTAACTAAGTATTTTATAGGATCCCATTCTTCTCTTCTGGCCTATCAATTATACTTCATGTTTAAACTGCTTTCAGTGGTTGCCCTTGAGTTCATAATATATATTTCACAATTAATCTGAGTTCCCTTTCAAATAACACTATAACTCTAGGGTAGTATGAATACCTTACAACAGAGTATTTCTAGTTCCTCTCTCCTGTAACATTGTTTTCATTCATTCACTAATTAATATGCTGCTGTTGCTGCTAAGTCACTTCAGTCATGTCCAAATTAATATGCTATCATCACCCAAATGTTTACCTGTAAGATCAATTGTGTGTGTTAAGTCACTTCATTGTGTCTGACTCATTGCAATCCTATGGACCACAGACCACCAGGCTCCTCTGTCCATGGATTCTCCAGGCAAGAATACTGGAGAAGGTTGCCATGCCCTTCTCCAGGAGATCTTCCCGACCCAGGGACTGAACTCACATCTCTTAAGACTACAGCACTGGCAGGAGGGTTCTTTACCATTAAGAATAAGAAAAACTAAGGATTTTATCTTCATCTATTCCTTCTCTAGCATTCTTCCTTTCTTTATGCAGACCTGAGTTTCTGACCTATCCACCTTTAGTCTATCAATGAGTTAATTCTTCATTTCTGCTACAGTGTTTCTGAATTCTAGCAATGTGTTTAGTCTTTCAGAGTTTCCATTATCCACGCCTAATTCTGGGGTCAGCAGTTTGCCCAACGACCTCAGTTCTTTAATGCCTCAAAGAAGGATTGCTGGCAGGTCAAGAAAATACAGTTAGAACTGGACATGGAACAACAGATTGGTTCCAAATTGGGAAAAAAGTATTGTCATCCTGCTTATTTGACTTATATGCAGAGTACATCATGCAAAATGCCAGGCTGGATGAAACACAAGCTGGAATCAAGATTGCCGGGAGAAATATCAATAACCTCAGATATGCAGATGACACCACCCTTATGGCAGAAAGTGAAGAGGAACTAAAGAGCCTCTTGATGAAAGTGAAAGAAGACAGTGAAAAAGTTGGCTTAAAACTCAACATTCAGAAAACTAAGATCATGGCATCCAGTCCCATCACTTCATGGCAAATAGATGGGGAAGCACTGGAAGCAGTGAGAGACTTTATTTTCTTGGGCGCCAAAATCATTGCAGATGGTGACTGCAGCCATGAAATTAAAAGATGCTTGCTCCTTGGAAGAAAAGCTATGACCAATCTAGACAGCATATTAAAAAGCAGGGGCATTACTTTACCAACAAAGGTCTGCTATTCAAAGCTATGGCTTTCCCAGTAGTAATGTATGGATGTGAGAGTTGGACTATAAAGAGCAAAAGAATTGATGTTTTTGAACTGTGATGTTGGAGAAGACTCTTGAGAGTCCCTTGGAATGCAAAGAGATACAACTAGTTAACCCTAAGGGAAATCAGTCCTGAATATTCGCTGGAAGGACTGATGCTGAAGTTGAAACTCCAATACTTTGGCCACCTGATGTGAAGAACAGACTCATGCGAAGACTCTGATGCTGGGAAAGACTGAAGGCAGGAGAAGAAGGGGATTGACGAGGATGAGATGGTTGGATGGCATCACTGACTCGATGGACATGAGTTTGAGCAAGCTCTGGGAGTTGGTGATGGACAGGTAGGCCTGGTGTGCTGCAGTCCACAGGGTCTGAAAGAGTCAGACACGACTGAGGGACTGAACTGAACTGAAGCCTTTTCTTGTGTAAGGATGTGTATGAGGATTTCTGTGCTTCCACCACATGCCCAAGTGGAAACCAAATCTACATCCTCTATTCCATTTTTTTCTCATTATTTTCTCATTTCTTCTTTTTGTAAATTCATTCAGTTTCTCTTTTCTGGCTTAAGTTAAATCCTTATTTAATTTCCAGGATCTCTTCCTACCTAATATAAGTATTTTTGGTAACTACTGTATCAATGTCTAAGTACTGTTTTGATGTATTCCATAAATTGATTAATCACTTTTTTTTTTTTACCTGAAATACAAATCCTTTTAACAAGTCCCTGCTTCAACCAGGAACCTACCCCAACCCAACTACTTATACATATTTCTGAAATCCAACTCTGTGCCTTTTTTCTGTTAAATGACTAGGCATTAATATCAAGCTTTATTAGTTTTCGACAAGCAGACCTTTAAAAACTGTCTTCAGCTGCATCTTCTGCCTTCTCCTCCATATTTACACAACCTTCAGCATGACCTAGCACAGCACTATGAAAGACAACTTTCTGTTGTGGTGGTGATTTTCCATATCTGCACTGCCCAGTACAGTAGTCACTTATCTTAAAACGTGGCTAGTAAAAAAAAAAAAGCGCAAAAGCAGAATTTCAAATCTTATTTAATTTCATTAATTTAAATATAAAATTTCTCTTGTGCATACTGACCATCATGCTGGATGATTCAGCTTTACAGAGACAGCTTGTAATGCCGTCTAGGAATGCTAAGTAGAGTATGCAGTCTGATTTAAGTCTTTTAAGTAAGAAAATGTTATTTTTTGATTTATACCCCCAAATTGATGAAAACCTTTAAAGTTTTACTTATGGGATTAATGCTTTGATATTTACTGAATTAGAAAGGAAACTGAAAAACTTTTTAAAATACATGACTTCATAATCACGAATTCCACTGACTATAAGAATGATATCATCATGTCAGGCAGCCTCTGGAAAAACCCACTGTACATTCACAAAAGAATGAGACTAAAAAGAGGCAAGTAATGTGTTAGCATTATCCTGGAAATGGCTTGTCCTCACAGACCTTCCTGAAAAGATCTTGAATCGGCCCCACAGCTCCCTGGCCTCTGAGCTCTTCCTCCTGGAGGAAGACAGCACTCCATGACATTCAAGCTGGAATGAGCACAAAAGGTAGATGTTTTCTAGGTACCTGGTAAATGCCTATTTTTCATTTACCTTCCAAATCAAATTTTAGTTCCCAAAGGAAATATTTAAAAAGAGAGGTACACATTACTCTATAAAGAATTCCAGTAGGAGTTCATTACCATGTAAGGCAATGGGTTTAGAAATGAAAATATATAGCCAAGAGATATTAAGTCTGTGGCTATATGATTAACCAGATTGACTGTTAATTAGGTCAACTGTCTAAAGGATAACAGAATTACCTCTTGGCTGATAAATCTGGTCATTGAAACAACTAAAGTAACTCTACTGCGAGTTGTCAAAGAATTTTAGAAAGCAAAATATTTTGAGAGTCAGTTCAGTTCAGTTCAGTTCAGTCACTCAGTCGTGTCCAATTCTTTGCAACCCCATGAATTGCAGAACGCCAGGCCTCCCTGTTCATTACCATCTTTCGGAGTTCACTCAGACTCACATCCATCGAGTCCGTGATGCCATCCAGCCATCTCATCCTCTGTCGTCCCCTTCTCCTCCTGCCCCCAATCCATCCCAGCATCAGAGTCTTTTCCAATGAGTCAATTCTTTGCATGAGGTGTCCAAAGTACTGGAGTTTCAGCTTTAGCATCATTCCTTCCAAAGAAATCCCAGGGCTCATCTCCTTCAGAATGGACTGGTTGGATCTCCTTACAGTCCAAGGGACTCTCAAGAGTCTTTTCCAACACCACAGTTCAAAAGCATTAATTCTTCGGCACTCAGCCTTCTTCACAGTCCAACTCTCACATCCATACATGACTACTGGAAAAACCATAGCCTTGACTAGATGGACCTTAGTCAGCAAAGTAATGTCTCTGCTTTTGAATATGCTATCTAGGCTGGTCATAACTTATCTTCCAAGGAGTAAGCGTCTTTTAATTTCATGGCTGTAGTCACCATCTGCAGTGATTTTGGAGCCCCCAAACATAAAGTCTGACACTGTTTCCACTGTTTGCCCATCTATTTCCCATGAAGTGATGGGACCAGATGCCATGATCTTTGTTTTCTGAATGTTGAGCTTTAAGCCAACTTTTTCGCTCTCCTCTTTCACTTTCATCAAGAGGCTTTTAGTTCCTCTTCACTTTCTGCCATAAGGGTGGTGTCATCTGCATATCTGAGGTTATTGATATTTCTCCTGGCAATCTTGGTTCCAGCTTGTGTTTCTTCCAGTCCAGTGTTTCTCATGATGTATTCTGCATATAAGTTAAATAAGCAGGGTGGCAATATACAGCCTTGACGTACTCCTTTCCCAATTTGGAACCAGTCTGTTGTTCCATGTCCAGTTCTAACTGTTGCTTCCTGACCTGCATACAGATTTCTCAAGAGGCAGGTTAGGTCGTCTGGTATTCTCATCTTTAAGAATTTTCCACAGTTTATTGTGATCCACACAGTCAAAGGCTTTGGCATAGTCAATAAAGCAGAAATAGATGTTTTTCTGGAACTCTCTTGCTTTTTTCCATGATCCAGCGGATGTTGGCAATTTGATCTCTGGTTCCTCTGCCTTTTCTAAAACCAGCTTGAACATCAGGAGTTCATAGTTCACGTATTGCTGAAGGCTAGCTTGGAGAATTTTGAGCATTACTTTACTAGCATGTGAGATGAGTGCAACTGTGTGGTAGTTTCTGAGCGTCACAAAACCTTTTCTCTTAAATGTCCTTTATCATCTGTGCTGGTACAGGAGAAAATAAAATCCTGAAACGTGTATACCCAAAACAGATTAAAGCAAGTGCCCCTTTCCCCTAGGCAACATAATTCTCCTAAAAGAAAAGGAGGGAATGAGAGAGTCATTTCCGAGGCAGGTTGATAAGAAGTCTAGGGGACGCCAAGGAGAGAGGGGTCTGGAATTCTTGAGGAGGAAAAACGACAAACTTTTTTTTTCCTTTTGTACATTCCTTAAGATTATATAACAGCAATGTATTCTGCCTGAGGACAGTCTCTGGATTAAACCTTCTGGCTAATTCTGTTATCTTAAAATGTAAATTATAGGAGTAGGTCTGGTGAGGTCTTTACAACCTGCAGACGTTCTTTGGATTCATTGGAGAGTATATAAACTCATTGCTAACACTAACAAGTGGGTACTCTTTCTACCCCCTTCTGATGATATGTCAGAAGCTTTCTCTATCTCCTTTATACTTTAATAAAACTTTATTACACACACACACACACACACACACCCCCCCAAAAAAAAAAAAAAAATACATGAGCATAAACTCTAAAAGAAAGTAACTTAGCATTGAAATGCCTAAATTAAGAAAACTAATTAGAGTATTTTAAAACCAGGAAACAGCAGATAATGACATAGCGAAGGAGACTATCAAATGAGCCCAGGGATGCCCCAAAGGCCCTCCTTAGCTTTCCTCTAGGGTGGATGTCATCCCATATGATGGTGGCACTGAGTCAGTTAAAGAAAATGAGAACCCAGCTGAGCTTTCAAAACCACATGGAAAGATCCTCTGGATATGTCTGCTCCTTAAAACTAAGCAGTCATTATTTATTCAAAATTGAGAGTGTAAATTAAAAAAAAAATTTTTAACTATATATGGAATAATATTTTTCACATCTTACATGATAATTGAAGGAATACCTGGACTATTTTTCATGTATTCTCTACACAGTAAGTAAACAGCTGGAGCAAATTCCACTACCTTTAACCTACAAATGAGAAACTGAGTTCTGGAATGGCAGACCCAGAGAGGATCATCTATACAGCTGTACAACCTAGACATCTCAGGGTCACCAAAATCCCCTCTCTCACACACCCCTTCCTTAACTCACCACATCTCACGTCTCACTGGCACTGATTCATATCCTGTACAAATACCTCAGGTGTCCAGGGGCTTCCAGATCCTTCCTTCTAACTCATACTCCACAGTGCTACAAAGTCATCTGCAAAGCCCAACCTGCTCCAATTGTGACTCGCTTAAAACCTTTGAATGGAACCCTATCATTTTCAGGATAAAGTCCAAGTGCCAAAAGATATGGATGAGAGTGAGCACTTGTCTACTGTCTGTCTATGCACATGCCTACACATATGTCTGTGTATGTGTACATGTGGGTCTCTACCTGCATGTCTCCCATATATGTGACTATGTACATGTATCTATGTGTGTGTGCATGATATATAAAATGCACAACACAATCATGACAAGGGAGTAAATCTTAGCATTCCACAGCAAGTTGACAGCACATATGTATGTGCTATCCTTCTAATTAATTTGAAAGGGGCCTCTGAGATGCCTGAATAACATAAGACAAGCTCTTGGTATGTGTGAGGATAAAACTACCTGTGAAAACACAGAATGCAAACTTGGTTACAAACCTGTCTTCATTCCACCCCCACACACTGTCCCAGGCATCAGGCCTGAGACAGCCAAGAAGGCAGAAGGCGCAGCAGTGAAGCTGCACTGGCCTTCTTCCTAGTTTCTCCAGTCCATTCTTCTTGCTTCTGCACATAAAGATTCCTGACACCATAAAGTCTGTCTTATGCCATCTTCCCATCTAGAAAGGAGAGCTGGGCCAGGAAGTCAAGCACGCAGCTCCTGTTGGTGGGAAGGGTGGCGGCTTATCCTTCAAGTCCCCAGTAAGGGAAAGACTCACAACACTGAGAGACTCACAAGGTTGATCCACCTGCCTCCATGTGAAGTGTCTGAGCTACTTCACTTTTTGCAGCCTCAGTTTCCTCTTCTGCAGCATGAAACAGCCATATGTATGTCACCTTTCTGTTATAAAAACCAACTGAGGTAACACCATTGCAAGTACTTGAAAATATAAAGTGATATATAAATGTTATAATTTGGATTGTCATCATCAGCAATCCACATGTATCCTGAACTGGTGTCCCAGCAACAACACTTACTGATAGTTTTCTTAAAAAAAATTATAGTTAGGGAATCAGTAGAAAACAACTGGAATCCAGATGGTGGAGGAAAAAATACTCAGAAAGTTAAACATTAATCACAATACAACCTTCCTGATGCTAAATTAATAGAAGAAATTTAAGCCTGTCAAGCCCAGATGACTGCTATAAAGCAGAATTATGAAGACACCATTCTTATATGCAGTGTCATAAAACACAAAGGAAATAAACAACATACAAATTATTAAGAATTTTTTTTTTGAAAACTCTACTTGAAAAATCACTGAGGTTAAAAGAGAAGGAAAAAATACTAGCAACCAAGATAGGAAAAGTAAAACCAAGATTTTTGAAAACAGTATTAAATTTTGTAACACCTAAAAAATGAGCAAAATTTGGCTTACAGAAGGTTACTACATTTTAAATTATTGTAACATTCTAAATAATGGACACTATCTTAAAAATATAAAGAGAGTTACTTTTTACTGAATTTTATTGTGTGCCCTGAGGGTGTATCTATGGCTGAGGTAAGAGGTCATCTGCACATCACAACCAACCACAAACACACCCGAATACACTGCTGTGCATTCACACAGCTTTTGCAGACATGTGTCCAATCATGCGTTTCACCACCACCCACATTACATCTGGCAATATGTAGTAATTGTAATACATTGAGCTTACCCGACCGATAGCGCTCATCTCGTGACCCTGAGGACCTTCGGCGGTGATAGCGAGAGGCAGAGGAAGGAGTAACCGGAGCCCGGCGCTCTGGAGGCAAAGCTTGATCCACCCCTGGGTTAAGGAAAACAGCAAAGTAAGGTGAGGTTGACTGGCAGTGGGAGTTAACTAACTTTGCCAAGCAAATTATCTGGTGGAATAAAGCCCTGACTCTCTGTTTTCCCACAGCCAAGCTAAAGCACACAGGGCAGTGGGCATGGAAGGCTGGGACAGCCCAGATGAGGAACAGGAAAGGAAGCACCAGTCCAGGCTCCTTCCTGTCACAAATGCCTGTTATGTGCACATGAAGTGATGCAGAGTAAGACACAGCAACAATTTTTAAAATTATAATTATCATTAAATTAAAAGTAACTGTAAATAAGTCTTGCAGAGTATTTTCATAATTCAGGTTGCCAGGACTGAACATAAACTTTCATCTTTCTTCATTCAAAATTTCAAACTATTACAACCTTACTCCACCTGATGTTAAACAACTGAACAAGCCATATTTCAATATAGCTTTGAAGAATTACCAAAACTGTTAAAATCATCAGATAAAAATGATTCAGTATCTGGCCAAAAGCTGACCTAACTCTGGCCAACGTGACAGCTATTCAGAAACAGAGTAGCCAGAGGCACAATTCAGAGAAAATTACTAGGTACTACGGGAGAGATTTAATTACCACAGTTCAGAATAAGGAAATGCTGAGCATTAAAGATTAACTGCTGCTTCTTCAGAAAAGGGCCAGTAATACTTGACAGAAAGTAAATCAGAAAAAGCAATCTTAATCCCAAACTGTCTAGTCCCTGGTTTACCATGATGGCTCCACAAGAGCTAGCTACTCATCCTTGAGGTTTAATATTCCTCTTATGCTGGTGATTTCTGCACCCCATTTCTGCACAGAATGTCCGTGGACTCCACATATTACATTTGCTATGTTAGAACTGCACGAAAGTACACTGTGCACTGCAGCTCTGTGCTGGGCTCCATGAGCCTTCATCTAGCAAGTGTGTTAGCATCACTGTCATTAATTAGCGGTTCTTGTCACTGAACCATTCGGAGCTCCAAGTTTTCTCAAGTTATTGCTACAAATGATCTTTGAAAAATTACTTTGTGAAAATATTACTTTATACTTTTTATCAAACAGATGAACATAATTTATGAAATCAAAAAGTACTATTAAGTCTCATAGGAAAATAGTAATTACCTGGCGCTTACATTATTGAACCTTAGAATTCTAAGCAACATTATTCATATATTTAAAATTTTTTAGATTTGTATAAATGTATTTATTTGAAAATCATGTATAATCACTGTCTTTCATGCCAATTACAATCTAAAAGTTAAATTATTTCATCTTTAATTGGAGGATAATTCCTTTACAATGTTGTGTTGGTTTCTGTCATACATTAACATGAATCAGCCATAGGTAAACATATGTCCCATCCCTCTTGAACCTCCTTCCCATCTCTCACCCCATCCCACCAGCCCTCTAGACTGGCAGAGAGCACCGGGTTGAGCTCCCTGCATCATCCAGCAAACTCCCACTGGCTGTCTATTTCACATACAGTAGTGTGTATATGTCAGTGCTCCTCTCTAGATCCGTCCCACCTCCTCCTTTCCACTCTGTGTCAAGTCTGTTCTCTGTGTCTGTGTCTCTATTACTGCCCTGAAAGTAGGGTTAGGGTTAGGGATAATCATTGCCTTTCATGTTAATCATTGTCAAAAAATTAAATTATTAAATGTGAATCTGATGCTATAATCGTTATGTAAATCTGTTTATTTTTTTCTTCTCTCCTCTGTCACCATTTACACCTTTTTTCATATTAGGAGCTGCAAGCAAGCATTACATTCTGTAGCAGGGGCATAACCAGATCTATTTCCAGCAGGTCTTTTACCCAGGCTATTCCAGTTGCCCAAAGAAGAAAGGTCCAGTCTCTTGCCCATGACTAAGCACAGTGTTCGTCACCAGGGTGGAGCTGTTCTCCCTCTCCAGCACTGTGCTCTGATTTAGGGCCTCTGGAGCAGTACTGCCCAGTGTCCCTGACTCTGGTGGCTCTTAGTTCTCTTTCTCCAGACAGCAAACTTCTCTGCAGGAATGCAGAAGGAGTGATCGCCTGTTGCCAAGAAGCCATGCCTACCCACAACGCTCACCACCACGGTTTCATCAGTCCATTCATCTGCTGCCTTCCTCGCTGTGGCCAAGTAAGGTGCCTCTAATCATCAACCTTATAGAGCCTAAAAACACGTCATTATTTCTCCAGTCTCCTGTCCTAGAGATTCATACTTTTATCCATTTACTGACATCACAGGGCAGTTCTGGGAAGAGGCAGAGCTAACACACACTGTCAAGCTGCCAAGATTACACAGTGCCTCACACACACACCCACACCCACACCCACACCCACACCCACACCCACCCACACACATTTAGCTTCCAATCTCAGTACTGTTACCCATCAACTCCTTTCAAATATGCTTCCTGGAATTACTTTCAACCTTGACTCTTCCAGGTCCATAGGTGGCCATATCTCTCCTCTGGGAAGTGCAGTCACACACAGCACCTACAGACCAACTATCAGTTCAGTCACTCAGTCATGTTCGACTCTGCGACCCTATGGAGTGCAGCACACCAGGCTTCCTTGTCCATTACCAACTCCCAGAGCTTGCCCAAACTCATATCCATTGAGTCCATGATGCCATCCAACCATCTCATCCTCGGTCGTCCCCTTCTTCTCCTGCCTTCAATCTTTCCCAGCATCAGGATCTTTTCCAATGAGTCAGTTCTTCACATTAGGTGTCCTAAGGATTGGAACTGCAGCATCAGTCCTTCCAATGAACATTCAGGACTGATTTCCTTTAGGACTGACTGGTGGATCTCCTTGCAGTCCAAGGGACTCTCAAGAGTTTTCTCCAACACCACAGTTCAAAAGCATCAATTCTTCAGCGATCAGCTTTCTTTACGGTCCAAATCTCACATCCATACATGAACTTCTGGAAAAACCGTAGCTTTGATTAGATGGACCTTTGTTGGTAAAGTAATGCCTCTGCTTAATATGCTGTCTAGATTGGTCATAGCCTTTCTTCCAAGGAGCAATCATCTTTTAATTTCATGGCCACAATCACCATCTGCAGTGATTTTGGAGCCCAAGAAAATAAAGTCTCTCACTGCTTCCAGTGCTTCCCCATCTATTTGCCATGAAATGATGGGGCTGGATGCCATGATCTTAGTTTTCTGAATGTTGAGTTTTAAGCCAACTTTTTCACTGTCTTCTTTCACTTTCATCAAGAGGCTCTTTAGTTCCTCTTCACTTTCTGCCATAAGGGTGGTGTCATCTGCATATCTGAGGTTATTGATATTTCTCCCAGCAATCTTGATTCCAGCTTGTGCTTTATCCAGCCCAACATTTCGTATGGTGTACTCTGCATATAAGTTAAATAATCAGGGTGACAATATACAGCCCTGACATACTCCTTTCCCAATTTGGAACCAGTCTGTTGTTCCATGTCCAGTTCTAACTGTTGCTTCTTGACCTACATACAGATTTCTCAGAAGGCAGGTAAGGTGGTCTGGTATTCCCATCTGTTGAAGAATTTTCCACAGTTTGTTGTGATCCATACAGTCAAAAGCTTTATCGTAGTCAATGAAGCAGAAGTAGATGTTTTTCTGAAATTCTCTTGCTTTTTCTTATGATCCAATGGATGTTGGCAATTTGATTTCTGGTTCCTCTGCCTTTTCTAAATCAGCTCAGCTATACATGTAACTTAGTGCTCACCTGCTATGGACCCCCACACTTCTGTCTTCAGAAAGCTAAGTTTGCATAAATAGTGTGAATATTTACTCTCAAAGGCAGAAAAATAAGAGTTTACAACCCAGGGTTTTAAAAGTTTTAAAAAGTAAATGAACATATTAGACAAAATGAGAATAGCTTCAACAAGTCACCAGCCTCAGGACATTAACAGAGATTAAAATATAAGTGTGCATATTTCAAATATTGGATTTTACCTGACCTCACTGTGAATGAAATTTGAGGTAGCTTAAACATACTTCAGTCAAATAAGCAACTCCAAATTAGAATGACCTGGTACACAGGAGAACCTGGGGCAATAACCAAGGGGTCCTGTCTGTGACCCATCATGAGGAGCTGACCACATGCTGCTGGTGGGATGGGCTGCCTTCCAGCAAGAGTAATCACAAATAATCAGTAAAAGACACAGTTACAGCCCAGTATTCAGCACTGCTTGGGTCTCACGCACAGGCATCCCTGAAACCTAGCTCTCAGGACAGCCCAAGATGGCCAGTGTGTCTTCAAAAGAAGGGAGGGTATCCCAAGGAAGGTGGGATAACTGTCCAGAAAAAAAAATTCTTCTCAGGTCAAAACATGACAGAAATCAAGACTGGATCTCTTCTCCCACAAACACTGATCAAGCATCACCTGCTTCAGATCCCACATGAACTGGGGGCAATGCATCTGGACAACGTCATGCTCTGAAGATGGTACCCCAACCTGCTGCCAGCAGTTTGTGACCCTGGGCCTCAGTTTCCCATCTTTAGGCAGCACTGACAGGTACAGCCAATGCTTTACAGCACTGGTGTAAGCACTGTATATTTGCTAAATTATGAACATAGTTGTATGAGACAGGCATCTGCCATTTCACTGGGAGCAATCGAAGGCCCAGAACTGTGTCTGTGCCACTCCAGCAGTGCCCATCCATGTGTGATGGGCACCCCTTCCTGGTACACTCAAAGCCAGGCAGAGGCCAGGCCCCTGAAGCAGAGGCTCCCTGCTGTTCAGTGCTGCACTCCAGATGCAGTGGTCATCTGTCACACAGACCAAGTCCAGCTGGAACTCTGAATCTGGAAAGAGGTATTTTTGTGATCTCACCACAAACTACTGTTCAACCAGTAGTCTTATAAGGAGAGATGGGAACTGCAACAATTGCAGACTGTTACCCAGTAACAAACTCAGAGCAGCTAAAAGCTGCTGAGGTTGTGTGACGAAGCTGAGTGCATGGATCCTCACTTTGGACATGTTAAGGTACTCTTAACAGGAACGTTAAGAGTCCAGAAAAGGCAACAACTCTCTGGCTGTCTGCCTGCAGCTGAGTGCTGCCCCTGGCTCACAGAAGGAACTCAGGAAGCACTGCTGATCCACTAAGTAAAACATGTAAGGCTCGTGCAGAGGGCTGCAACACGTCAATTCACACAGAATTCAGTGAGTTTTTGTTCCATCTAGAATCACAATGGGACTCTAAATAAAACTCTTCATCAGAGTGGGGAGAGCAGAGATGCATGAGAGGAAAAGAGGCAACAAAAGGACAGCAGAGGAGAGAGTAAACCACAGCTGTCCACACGTCAGAGTGTGCACCCTCCTGGGACTTCCGTTTATGCATGTGGCACATCCCCAGCCCATTCTCAGATACCCCCATCCTCCACGGCTCCTTTCTTCCCCACCCTGCACTTTATTCTCAAGGTTAAAAGTTCACTGCCCTGACCCTTCACAGTCAGATGCCACCTGCTGCTCCAGGCACCCTCTCCACCTCCAGGGCCACTGCAGCCATGAACGTCAGTCTCTCTTCAATGCAACCGGGCTGTGCCTGGTTCATGCCTCTGCACCCTGTGGGCCCCAGAGCCGAGGCCCAGGCTCCTTCCCTGACTGCCAGCCTCTCTCCACCTCAAGCTCCTCATGAGCCACCCTCCCACTCCTGCCTCCAGGTTCCTGTCACAAAGAAACAGCTGCTGTTCCCAAGTTCTTGATCGGCTTATCACCACTCACTCCTCCAGATGCTTTTTCCTCTGCAGAGCTGAAAACTTTGTTTGAGCTCAAGGGGTAGAAAGCAGAGAAATAAGCCTTTTTTAAAAATTAGAATGTCAGTTACTTTCAACATACGTTTAAGAAAGGTTCCCTGAAACTAACTTAATAATGTAAAAGAACTATACTTAATTTAAAAAGACTCCTCAAAGAAAACCCTAACAGCACAGTTCTGGCACCTAAACAGTCCACCAATTCCAGATTATTAAACAAATGCAGTCATTTTATTAACACTATGGAAAACCAGACACTAGAAATCACAGTAATCCTAAGAATAACCTAAGAATAAGGCCTACTGGGGCTGGTCCATTCACCATGACACAACGGTGCACTACAGGCAGAAAACCTGCAGTATAGACACCATATAGTTGCTCAGAATATTAAATGTTCTAGAAAAAGTCAGTATTTCTAAATTCAGATAGTAAGAGAAAAACACTAAAAAACACCTTGGTTTTCAACAGTTTTAAAAGGAATCATGAAGGACATGTAAAACAAAACAAAGATCTTGCTCCAAATTCTGGTCTTATTTCAGCTGCAGACAAATCTCTGAACCTCGGTTCCCACACGTGTTGGGGTGCAGACATGGACACGGTAATAAAGAGTGACTGTTACTCCCAGGAACCTGATTGTGACTCAAGGCTCTCCACTCCCCACCTACAGCGTTCATGGATCTCGGCGTCTTGCGACCTCACTGGGCACGCCAAGGGCTCTCACTTAAGTGAAAATATGCACTAGATAGTTGGTACGTACAGTCCATGAGATTCTTCAGGCCAGAATACTGGAGTAGATAGCCTTTCCCTTCTCCAGGGGATCTTCCCAACCCAGGGATCGCGAACCCAGGTCTCCCGCATTGCAGGCGGATACTTTACCAGCTGAACCACCAGCGAAGCCCAAGAATATTGGAATTTATTTCTAAAACAAGTGCAATCAAGGACTTTGCCAGAAAATAAACAGCGCAACTGTAGTACAGGTAAAAAATTTACTCCTTTCATTTTATACGGACTCAAGTCAGAACAGCACAAAACAGACAGAAGCTTCACCATCACCACGGAAACATCTCCCCAACCATCGGGCCTAATTCTTACATTGCTGTCACCCTTGAGTCTACTTCACCCTCCACTAGCATAAAGCCTTGCCATAAATCAGTATAAATTTGCTAACCATTTTCCTACTCATGTTTAATTTGCACAGGGACTCATGCCTGAGAGGTGCTTCCCTGATAGCTCAGTTGGTAAAGAATCCACCTACAATGCAGGAGACCCCAGTTCAATTCCTGGGTCGGGAAGAGCCATTGGAGAAGGGATAGGCTACCCACTCCAGTATTTTGGGGCTTCTTTTGTGGCTCAGCTGGTAAAGAATTCTCTTGCAATGCAGGCGACCTGGGTTCAATCCCTGGGTTGGGAAGATCCCCTGGAGAAGGGAAAGGCTACCCACTCCAGTATTCTGGCCTGGAGAATTCCATGGACTGTATAGTACATGGGGTCACAGAGAGTCGGACACAACTAAGTGACTTTCACTTTCATGACTGGAAGAGTGTAGAGGACCTGGACCCATAAGGGTTCATGAGAGCCCCAACTCACTGTGCTGAGCTTGTGTCTCATCCCCACATCCCAGCACTTGGCTTCACTCAGCAGTGAGGCAACTTCGGAGGCAACAAGAGTATGTCTTCAAGACCGTGGCTTCAAGTTTCATTTTCCTTATAGACTGTCCATAAAAAATCCATATGAGCCTGGTCCAGGGGATAACTCCACTCTCAATTGTCTCCCTGCCCTCCCTTCCATGAAGGATTGGCTGTTCCTCAGTAACTACTGGTGTCTGAGGGAGGAACCTGATTGGTTCAAAGCCAACAAAAAGAACAAGAAAACCATCCATCCATCCATCCATCTAGTCAGCAGCTGTGTGTGATAAAATAAGAATATGCTTTAGACAACTTAGGGCACCAAGTTGTGTATCAAGATCATGACCACAGCTTACCTAGGATACAAGTTATTACCTCTAGTAATGAAAGTTCCTTTCCTGGAGCAACTCAGTCTGGAAAGAATTAATGCTAAGTCACACACCATCCCGATTTAACTATTCATATTTCTCTTGTTATTTACCCTTGCATGCTACACCTCATCCATCATGAACAGGTGGCATGGCCCAGGAAGGGCCCCAGGATCAGCCCTGGGTCCCTACAAAGCAGGTCAGAGGGGCAGCTCACTGCTGTGCCCAGGGAGGTAAGGCTGCACTCGGGGGACAGGACGATCCAGCAGGATAAAAACAGACCAATGGTGCACCAGGTACCAAAGCAGTGCAGCAGGTGTGAAAACAGATCTAACACCGGGGCAGCGCGGGTGTGAACACAAAGCAGCAGAACCAATTAGGCACGCAGTGCCGGGAAGCTGCACTTCTTGTAGCATATGAAACACAATGACCTGTCCTAACCCCAGGGAGCAGGGAAGGAGTCCTTGTTGAAGTGACACTTGCACTGAGCTTTAAGAGGTGCGCAGGTACAGGCGGAGGACACAAGCATGTGCCGACAGTGTGACATGGGATGCAGGCTGGGGAGCTGGAGGGAGGCCAGGCAGCTGCGTGTGAAGTCCTTCTGATGCAGACAAGTCTGCACTCCCAGTGGGGCCATCCTTCTCCAGTGGAGCAAGGACGGATGATAAACTCACCCTCACCCTAACCTGGAGAGGTTCCTCTCCGAGGACGCTGTCCACATGGACCCCAAGGCAGAATCTCAGAGACCAGGAGGGAAACAGACCTGCCCTCTGGTCCCTGCAGCCAAACTCACCAAGGTTTTCACAACAATGCAGTCACAGTAGGTCCCTCTAACAGAGTACAAGCCACCTGCTGCTAGAGGAAAGGCAAGCTGGGCCTGGAGAAGGCTGGATTCACATAAGTCACCTGCTACTCAGAAACACTGGATGCAATCATGGAGAAAGTAATAGGCAGCCAATACACACATCATGACAACAGAGGGACTACATCTGGTCAAGGAAGATTTCACTCCTCATGGTAATGATGGAATTTTACTATTTCACGTCACCATGACTTGCCATGAAAGCAGTGAAGACTCACTTAGAGATGCTGACACCATGTTATTAAGATATCCCTGAACAGAGTCGTAGAGAGTGGATTCTGTCTTCTAATTTTACAAATTTTAGCAGGTTCAGAGACTAACAAAAGAATACATAGCTGAAAAACTCCAAGAGCATTAGTACCAAATAATTTCTCCTGAATAACATTTTCTCTTTGATGATGACTTTTAATATATTCTGACCCATTACTTGATTAAATGCGTAATTTTTTTTTTTTCTTTCCAGCTCTGGACCCTTTCCCTCATCTAGTTTTACGTGAGCACTCAACACCATGCTCCCTGTCAATATACCTTTGACTGGGTTCCCCAGTCACTCACTTCTGGGAAGAAAACCAAGGAAAACCTGCTTCCCTAGCACTCTTCCCTGGGATGGGGTAACGCACAGGAGCTTAGACTCAGGGTGCATCTCTTGCTCAAAGCTGCGTAAACCATCCTAATCCACAATAATGTGTCCCAAACAAATTCCCCAAATTTGGGATCTTTGAAATATCCTACAGATCCCAAAGATCTTTGAAATATCTTTAGAGTACTTTCTAGAGAAGTCTTTTTCTCTAATAAATAAAAATAACATTTAAAAAGGAAACAAGGTAAAGTTCATCAAAACACAAACTCCCTTTAGAAAAGTGTAAAGCAGGATAAGGGTAACTGAAAAGGAAAACAAAATGTTTCTCATGAACATCCTACACCAAAAGTGTTATTTCTAAGGCTGACCTAGTCAAGAAAGAACCCTCTGATGCAGAGCTGCGCACTCTCCTTACTGCTCCCTAGAGGCAACTGTGTACAGAGAGTGACTGTGCACCCAGGGCAACTTCTCAGCAAACAAATCAGCATAAGAACTGCACAACTACCTGGGCATCCAGCTTCCTGACCCCAGCATCCCCAGTGAACCTGCCTTCTTCCCAGCTAGGGATGGTAGGGCAGGAGGCCCAGGGAGCAGCATTCCCCAGCAGCGTTCTCAGCCTCACGCACCCATAGGTGCGGGAGGCAAACAGAAACTGTGATGGGGCCTGGCAGCTAAGGCCCAAGTCTGCCACCTGCCCATCAGTGCTCCACTTTTGTCCACAAGGACATGCCTCATGCCTGTTAGCAAGCTGGCCTGGAGAGGACAGCAGAGGCACAGAGGGAAGACCAGGCTGTGTGTCCTCGCCTAAGATCCTGGGGATCAACTGTGACACACAGCTTATTATCTGTACATGATTCTCAAACAATGTCTTTTATTTGAGTCTATGCTTATTCCTTATTGTACTAAAAAGTGCACTGAACTCATCTTTCTGAGCTTCTTATATTCAAAATATTGTTCACTTAAATAATTTTGACCTCTGAATAGAATCATGACTCTGATGAACCGGTTCAATTTTTCAGTTTCAAAACTCCGTGACTGCCCTCTGGAGATAGGAATATAATGGAGCTATGGACCTCACTTCCTGAAACAGCTCTCAAGGGCCAGGGTTCACTAGAGCTCATCCTCACCCAAGTCTCTGACTATGAGACAAAGGTCAGTGAAGATCAACAATTTTAAGAAAAACTGTATGAACTGTCATGGATTCTTCTTTCCTAAGTGTCTTTTAAGTGGTGCTCCAGCTGCGAAAATATGGTTACAAAAACTGAGTATTATATTTTAATAAAAAACACTCAGACCTGGGCCCTGAATCAGCAGGATAATCATGGTCCAGGGCCTGTGACAAGCTCTGTGCCTGAGGAGCTCTGAAGCCTCGGTAAGTTGAATGAGCTGAAATGGAGAACGGGGTTGAGAAACATGACCTCCTAGGTTCCCCCAAGACTGAGCCCTACACTTCTGTTTAGAATGGCATCAGGCAGTCCACTGCAAACGTGCCCTGCCACGGGATCTCTCTCAGTTAAGTGCGCTCACCGAAACGAAAGTAAAACAGTGGCCGGTTTCCTGCGGTGCTGGCCGCCCGCTCTCTGACCGCGGCGTCTCGGATGTCACACACCCCGATGTTGCCAGCCTGCAGCATTCTTCTCGGGGCTCCTTCACTGTGCTGCAGTCTACACCGGACCACGGCAGCTCCATTCGCTGCTGTAACAAGTTGAAAAAAACTAATTAATTCAAACTTTAGTTTTTTTAAATTTGTTACAGCACCGAGCAGAGCTGCCGACCCCATGCAGAACAGCACAAAAAACACCAAGAGGACCATGTCACACAGGGCCACCCTCAGCGCCCAGCAATGTGGGTCAGCCTCGTCCTGGGACTGTAGAGGCTCCATCTCCCAGAGCCATCTCCTGGGAATACACAGAACTGCTTCTGTTTCACTTTTGTTTGGTAAGGCACAGAAAATAAAATCTAGCAACATAAGGACCTAACGCCTCCCGACCAGCCTTCCTCCAAAACCACGAAGGGCGACCTGCAGATAGGAAGTCAACCCAGCAGTTCTGCTGGAGGATGAGAAGGAAAGCGGGGAGACCACATCTAGTCATCTGCCCCCGTGTGTTCTCTAAAGCTCCCACACACGGGGTCAGCCGGACAACACACTGCTCTTCCATCCATTCAGACAGCACATAGCTCCTTCCTTTTACAGACCAGACAGCAAGAAAACCCAGGTCGCCAGCTAAGGCAGCCCTGCACAGCCAGCCAATCTTTATATTAACTTTCTAAAGCTCCAAGGAAAGAAAGAAACCACACAAAATCAAACAAGGCTAAAAAAGCAGCATACTCAACACAAATGTCCTAGAAGGTGAGCTCCAGATAAGGACATTCCTCCTTGCCCCCAACACTGGAGGCCATGTCACAGCCCAGGGAGCCAAAGGCCTGCACATGTGGAGCTGAAGCTCTTCTAGCTGGAACATCTCAGCATGGCTTTACATCTGCTCCAACAGTGAACACTGCAGAGTCCATTTCTGCTGCTGTCCTACCTCCTGGAGGACTTGTGTTAGCATTAAGCCCTTCCTGATGCCCAGAAAATTCTCAAGGTTGCCATCAGAACAGAGGTGTTAACACCTGCAGCCTAGGGTCTCCCTCCTTTCCCTGAAATGTATAGAACCAGCTCAAGTGTAGAATCCTATGTACTTGCATGTGTGAAAACCACAGAATTAAACAGAACTTGTACTTGGTTGAGAATTCATAATGCAGACAATCATGTTTCAAAAAACAACCAACCAACCTTTACAATTTCAAAATCCCAGGCAGGATGTTACATCATTTTCTCAGTTTGCCTCCCCCAACCCACACCAATGAAGTCAACAAAAACTACTGAGTAACTTAAACCATTATCAATAATTTTAAGCCAAAATTCATGTTTAAACCATAAACGTGCTCATATTTTTTTATGATTAGAGTATTTTTAAAGTAATCAAACATATTACTTTCCTCTGTGGATGAATACCTATTACAGTTATCTGGCACCTTCATAGAAAAATCATATGGGTCTTCTGAATTCACAAAATATGCTGCAGTCACACAAAGGAGTTGTGTGGGGTTGGCGCCACCTCAAGGGCCTGATCCGCATGCAGTCTGGGGACTGGGGAGGACTGGTGCTCAGCTGTTCTCTCAGGAGTTGCAGTTAACTCTTAAAACTGGACACCTTATGCTACTCAGCAAGGTTTACATACTCGGAGGCTGGGGCAGGTAGGCTCCAATCAATTTTGATCTCTTCTTTTCATATCCTTTCTGTGTGATGTCACCTGTAAGAGAAGGAAAGGGAAGTTCAGAATGCTTTGACTGGTAGAGGTGAGCACTCAACTAAGAAGACACAGTCAACGCATGTAGGTGTCTTCTGTTTCCTTATAATTTAAGAAGAAAGCACTTTACATCTTTCACCTTGACTTTTCTTCTGCTTGCAAACATTCATTTAAGTTACATAAAATCCTTTACAGCGCATGCACACACTGGTCTCCGGGCCCTTCTCACAAGGTTTCGGCTCTAATGGAGTCCAGAATTAAAAGTATTGCAATCTTACTCATATCTGCAGGGCAGGAAACCTCCCTGATCTACGCAGCGCTCATTAACTTAATCAACAACAGATTCTGCAGGTGTCTACCCCAGTGAGAGCTGGCCAAAACCACCAATAACGAGAATCTTCCTTCGTTAAGGAGGTTTTTTTGTTTTTTGTTTTCACTTATCAGACATGTCAGTTCCAAGGACTGTATACTGCTAAAGCAGTTTTGAAAATAAGTCTCTAAAGCCAACAAAAAGGTAGATAAAAACAAAGAGACATACGACCTATGGAATCCAAAATATATGAATAAGATGTTTACAATTAAAAAGAAATTGCTAAAGCCAGAGATTCAAGGATTGTTCATGCTAGGTTGCCAAGTACCTGGGACAAATAACCTTTATGACATGCAACAGCCTTTCCCAATTGCAAGCTCGGACATACCCCAAATGCTGATTTGTACTACTGAATTTTTCTGAAACTCTTAATTGTTCCCCTAATATTCTGACCAAACCATCATTCCTAAATCAGCTAAATATTAAAGTTTTAACAAAAATACGGCAAACAAATGAAAAGTTGTTGTGAGTCACACACAAGTTGCTAAGCCTGCTTTTCCTAGTGGTGATGCTTGCAACATCCAATCAATCCAGAGGCACCCTGGGCCAAGAACCGCCTGGGCCACCACTGTTCCCAGCAGTCCACTCCAGCCCACAGAACTCATGACTAGTCTGTGTACACAGAGCTGTAAACAACACAGATATAGGAAGAAATATCCCCCATTGACTATTGAGCATTTTTGATGCTAAAACAAACTGACCATTCTTTGAAGACAATAAACCTATAAGAATGCTAGTTTCTGTGCTAACTGTGCTGCTGCTCAGCATTTTATAAACTCAAAACCAGCTTGCTCCCTCCCACAGAGGGAATGCCCAGAGGAAAATGTTAAGCAGGTGGCAGGGGGACGGAGCACTTGCGTGAGGGTGTCTTGGTGGGAAAATCACATACCAGCCTGCCAGAAGGTCACCTGAGCATGGCAGGTACCTATTCTTTACCTGGTGTTTCCCTCAGTCCCTCCCTTCCCAGTCAATCTCACAGGTGCTCTGCACAGTCCTGCCATCGAGTCTTAGTCTGGTGAACTAGCCCCTTCTGGCTTGTTCTTCACCCAAAGTTCAGCTCAGTTGTGAGGAAGAGATCAAGACAGCAGAGTAGGAAGATGTAGAGCTCACCTCCCACCATGAAAATTCTAAAACATTATCTCCACGTGGAGCAATTCTCACTGAAAACTAACCGGAGACTGGCAGAAAGACCACAGTACAACTGAGGCTGTAAGATCAATCCACATGGAACAGGGTAGGAAGGCAAAAGAAGTGATCAAGTCAGGACCTGTATACCAGGGAACAGCTGCATGGAACAGGAAGGTCATAGGGACGGAGCTCTGCCCTGAGGAGCAGGCAGTTCAGCCACAGATCAGCACCCTGGTCCTGGGGTCTGACAGCAAGATGAGCACCCTGGCTGGCTGGAGAGCCTACGGACTAGCAGGAGGGCTGTGGGAAGCCTGGGCTCCATGGTGAGCAGCACAGCTAGCTTGACCCCAAGCATGGCTGGTCTAGCTATGAAGGCTGCTCTAGCCACTGCCCATTTTTCACAGCCTGAGCCCAGTCCCGCCTGCTTCTCAATGGGGAGAGGGAGACTCAGAGTGGCACAGACCTGAAGCAGTGACGGAGCACCACCACTGCTGGTGCTTACACAGGTGGTAGGTCAGCCCAACCTCTGTCTGGGGCTGAAGCCCGCAACACTGCTGAGAGCCCACACAGGCACCTCTTGATTCAGCATTGCTGGGGTGAGGGGCCTGGTGCCGGGATGGGGGAAACATATACCTAAAGGGAACAGAGTGGGCTCAGACTTAACCCTCAGGGCTTCTGCTCCAGCAACCTGGGACCCTGCCCACTCCACAAGGTGGTGATGTCAACAAGCAGAGGGGAGCAGAGGGAAAGCCCAGCCTACACGAGGCTCCAGGCCTCACCCTTCCACCTCCAGCCCCTCCTCCTACCAAGGCCAGAGCTGCCAGAACACCCTGGGAAGACAGGACTTGTGTTCACAACAAGTAATGAAGCAAAAATAAACAGTTTAACAGATAAAGAATTCAAAGCATTAGCAATAAGAATCCTAACTAAACTTGGGAAAGAAACACATGAACAGTGAGAATTTTAACAAGTAACTAGAAAATATTTTTAGTGAAATGAAAAACACAATAGAAGGAAAGAAAAGCAAATTAGGTGATACAGAGGAACATGTAATGATCTGGAAGACAGAACAATGGAAGTCACACATTATAAGAACAGTAAAAAGAAAGGCAAATTTAAAAATGAGAACAGTTTAAATGGCCTCTGGGACAACATCAAGCATATTAACCACCAGGTTATAGAGGTTCCAGAAGGAGAAGAGACAGAGAAGAGGGTAAAATATGTATCTGATGAAATTATGGCTGGAAACTTCCCAAAACTGAAAAAGGAAATATATCCAGGAAGACGAAACATGAAGGGTCCCATCCCACATGGGATGAACTCAGAGACCCACACCAAGACATGTCATAATCAAAAGGGCAAAAGTTACAGATAAAGAGGATTCCAAAGGTAGCAAGAGGAAAACAAGGAGTCACATTCAAGGGAACCCCCATAAGGCTATCAGCTGATTTTTCAGCAGAAACTCTGCAAGCCAGAAGGGAGTAGCATGATACATATCAAGTGCTGAAAGGTAAAAACTCTTGCAACCTACAGTACTCTGCCCAGCAAGATTATCATTCAGAATTGAATAAAAGATTAAAAAAAAAAACTTCTCAGAGAAGCAAAAACTCAAAAGAGTTCATCAATACTGAACCTACCCTAAAAAAAATGTTAAAGGATCTTCTCTTAGTGGAAGAAAAAAGGCTACACAAGAAGGATCTGTAGGAAAGAGAAAAATCCCACTAGTAAAGGCAGACACATACTTGATCCTCAGCCACTTAAACAAGCTAGGAGAAAGATTAAAAGTTCAGCTCAAGTTCTAAAATTCCCCAGATGAATGTTTAAGTACACGGAGGGTGGGAGGGGGAGAGGGACAGAGGTCCCCTCCCTTGAAGCCAACCTTAGGAGTCACCTTAGAGGACACTGACTCTTCACCCTCACTCTGGAAAGCTCCAGCTGCTAAAGATCTTGGGCCAAAGCAAAACAGGCACTTTTCGGCATGAAGCCACAGCTCTTCTTTAAAGGGGAGATGCTAAGGTCGACCTCACAGAGGCCTCCACACAAGTTCCTAATCCCACAGACTCAGAAAGCTAGGTGGGAGGCGGAGTCAGGACTGCCACACAGGTGTTCTATTTTAGCTCCACTACAACATGCTGGCATGAAGCAGTCAGCTCAGAGAACCTGCAGACACGACTCGGGAATCCCAGGGTGTTATCATCTCTCCAAACCAAGCAGAGGAAAAGGGAAACACTATTTACTGAATGACTTCCACACCCCATGAATTTTATCTAAATCACAGGTTGGCTAACTACAAATCTAGCCTGTGAGTTGTTTTTGGAAATAAAATTTTACCAGCACACAGTCATGCTCCCTGGTAAGCACCACAACACACACTATGCAGCCTGCAAAGCAAGAAGTATAAACTACTGAGCCCCCTCCTACATGTCCTAAGTAATCTCTTTTAATCCTTATAACCACTGATTTTACAGGTAAGCAGTCAAGGTGCAAACTGTATTTGTTTCTTGCCCAGGGTCTCAAATCGAAAAAGAAAACAACCTTTGTCCAACTCCAAAACTTTTCCCATAGAAACCACATCTGGAGTTTTCACTCAAGCCTCCCTATGTGACCACTGGTCAGCATTCTCACTACCTGATGTCCTGCCCAGTTCTCCACCTGACTAGGAACCCTCGCACCCCACTGCCTGTTTCCATGCCCCCATCCCTGCCCTGTCTCACTAACATCCCAGGCCACACGGAATTCTGCACAAGTCTCATGAGGCTTCGGATGGCTGCTCATTGTTTGTTTTTTTTGTAACACATACAAGTGTTCCAAGTCAGGCTGTGACACCTTCATGGGTCAGTGTCCTAAAGAACCAAGTGTGACCCCACTGTTCTACAGACCAGGACTATGTGTTGATGGAGTTAGTCACAAATGAGCTGCAGACACCAACATATAGGGGGACTTCAAATGGTAACTGGATAGACATTGCATTCAAAACCAGGGCAAATGGCCAGTGATTACTTAACTGTTTAGTGGCCACATTGAGAAAGGCAGAGGGAAATCGAGGATTACACCATCAGTAAAGTGTGTGAGACACTGGCATGGCTCATTGTCACACAAAGGATCTAGCATCTGCAACAAGGGCAGGTTCCTCAGGTGCCCTGCCCCCGGGATCAGAGCTGAAATGTCCTCACTGCATTTCCTTTTCACACACACAGTTCAGTTGTTTTTTCACTCTGGGGCTACTTCAACATCTGGTAGACAGAGGCCCATCAGATTATTTATGTCAAAGTTACTACAAGTTTATATAAATAGGGGGATCTTGTGTTCAACCAGTGAGGATCTTGGGAAAATACAGTAAGATAGGTAGGTGGCTAGAGACGGAAGAGAGAAACTGGAAGCCTAGATGGCCAAGAGAAGGAAGCAAGATGGGTTAAAGAAGGCTCTAGGAAAGACCGATGTTAGCCAGCTTTACACACAACTAAACCCACCCAGACCAGCTCCCTGGTTTCTGCCTGAGGTTGACCGACCTACCTACAATCAAGGCCATGGTGTCACTATGGAAACACAAAGTGTTTCTCTACACTTTACATCCATTTAAGCTAAAGGATCAGTTGGCTATTCCTCCCCTCTGCTCCTCCCTCTGGATCTGTAATGAGCACACAGTCTTCAGGGTGAAATTTGCAAACTCAAGGCAGAAACACTACAAGAGGAACTATGCTCCACACCACATTTCTAAGCAAGACGTTATTAAAACCTATCAATCTACAAAGAGTGTTCCGTGGGTTCATTAGTATTCTTTCAACCTGGAAGCTAAAAGAACACTGTATCAAGGAAACGTGTAGATCACTTCCACAGGCTGTATCTACAACATGTTGTTCCTTGAAAAGGAGCATATAGCTGCTAATGTTGAAGGACACAGGCTGCAGGATGCCTTGCTTGAGAATTTTCCATACAAAATCCTGAAGAGCTGTTTTCCATACAAAATCCCAAAGAGCTATTTTCCATGTTTTGATACTCAAGATACCCATTTAACTCTTTCATTTCAGAAATTATATACGACAGAAAAGTAAATGCAGAAATCACCTGTAACCTGTGTGAAGAGAAAATAAAAGTAGTTTTTTGAGACAGTTTCTATTAATACTTTATCAAAAGTTATTTATATTACTATTCCTGGACAAAGGAGTTCCATAAAATTGAGAATTTCAACAGTAGAAATTAAAGTTTTCATATGTGTTCTGTAACAAAGAAAAGAGAGACTTACAGTCAAGTAAAAATCTCAACTGAAAATGCAAGTCAAGTGAAGCCCCCAACATGTGGTTGAATCTCACTGACTCAGAAATCATTCTCCTTCCCAGGCCGTGAAGAAGTCTTTTCCTATTTATACTGTAGTCAAAAGAGTTTTCAGGCAAACCCTGAGTATTAGGAAAATGAAGGAAAAACTGGCCCAGGAAATGCAAGGAGGGAGACGACACTGTAGCTCCTCTCTTCTTCCGTCCTAGCTTCATTCTGGCACAGTCAGACTCAGGGGCATCTGCGGAGCCCTGCAGGCCTCTGGTCAGAACGGGGAAACCTGCAGAGCCGGCAGTGCCCCCAGGAGGGTAGTATGTGAGCCACCACAAGGCTGGGTCAGCACCAGGGAAACAGATCAGCCTAACAGGGACAGTTTCCATTCTTGGTGTCAGGAGTTTATTTTATTATTTAATGCTGGAACGAATGCTTTATTTAACAAAGCAATCATTTCCATGTTTGGAATTTTATGGCTGTCAGGAACCTTCAGAATGCCTCTCTCCTAAGCCAATGGCTTTATAAGGCTTAGGGAGCACCCTTGACAGCCTTCTCCCTCCCCGCCTAGCTGCTGAAGGCAGCGTCTGTCATCTTTTCCACATAGATTCTGCTGTCCTGGCAAGAACCCACTTGTCCAGGGGAGTAGAAGCAGGCAGACCGGGGACCTCTCCTCACCTTAAACATAAGCTGGGGGTCCGCACATCAACTAATTTCTCTGGGTCTCATCTTTCTCAGTAACAAAATGTCGGTAAATAACACCTATTACCTTCCACCGTAGTTGAAAAGATCGAATACAAAGAAAGTGAAATGTCTCAGAAAGCACAAAGTAGGGAAGAAAACACAGTTTAAAGACCCAGCACATACTTGTGTGGCATCTATCACAAGGGCAAACTTGTGAGGGTTACACCAGGCTCTCAGGCGCAGCTTCTGCTCCAGCTGCGCAGGAAGAATTCCAAGCTCAGCAGGCAGGCGGCAGGGCAAGCCAAGAGAGTGATGGCTCCAGGGGAGCCAGATGGAAGATAGCAGATAATGGAGCTATCAGAGGAAACTCTTAAGCCCAACCTCTTAGGCATCTGTGCGCTTCTCTTTCACGCCGCCACCGTCACTGAACCCCAGATGCTATCAGCTGTCCCTGCATCACCTACACAGCCGCCGCAGCTCCGGATCTCAGTCCTCTGCACCCACAGCCAGACTACTTCCCACTTAAGAGGATGGTGAGACTGCATAACCTCATCCTTGCAGCCTGCAGGAGGCTGCTCACGGCTCTCAGGATTGAGGGTAAACCCATCAGCCGGGCCTTCACGTCCTTCCAGAGCCTGGGCCCATGTCTCACAATACGGTATCACTTCACAGTTCATTATGTTTTCCTTTGTTACTATATGTACTGCTGGAGTTATCACTCATTTTTCTCAGGTTTATGTCGTATTTTCCATGTAAAACTCAGAAATTGGAGTTTCGTAAAACATCCTTTAAATAAGGCTGTTGTTCAGTCGTTAAGTCATGTCTGACTCTGTGACCCATGGACTGTAGCCTACCTACCAGGCTTGAATATAATCTCTAGGATTATAAAATCACCAGAACTTATTCAAATACTCAGTATAATGGAAAAAATTCTCAAGAACTACATATAACCATGGCTCATGGTTTATGTCAATAACCAAAAAGTTTCTCAAAACATTTAGTAAATGGCATGACCACAAAGAATAATATATATGTTTAAAATGCACTATTTTGAAATCTTAACTCTAGCCAGTAATGCCTAGATGCTATCACTTAACTCTGACACTTGTCAGAGTGTCAGACACTCTGACAAGTGTCAAAAGTCGGGAGGGGGCATGCACGTCAACAAACACAGGGGCCTCTTCTCTTTCTCTTGCAGAGTCTTCCACAGAACAGAAGTTTTCATCTTGATGAATCCAATTTACCCACTCTTCATTTTAGGGATTGTGCTTTTAGTTTCAATCTAAGAATGCTTTGCTTCGCCATCAGACTTGAAGATTTCTCTTTTTTGCTAGATGTTTTGCCATTTTACATTTCACACTGAGATCTATAAGAATTAAATTAATTTTTGTACAAGGTGTGGGATTCAGGTCTAGATTATCATTATTATGATTATTGGTCTATGGATGTCCAATTGCTCCAATGTGATTCATCGGAAAGATCATCCCTTCACCACCACTGAATCAGTTTTTCTTCTTGGTCAAAAATTGGGCATTTGTATAGGTATGAGTCCCCCATCCCATTCCACTGCACTGTGGAACCAACACACTGTTGACAACTGTGGCCACTCAGGAAGACTTAGCACTGAAAAGAATGCTTCTCCTACTTTATTCTTCTTTGTCAAAGTTGTTTGGGCTATTTCAGGGCCTTTCCCTCTCCACATAAATTCTAGGAAATGTCTGTGGTATCTACCACAAACTTTGCTAAGCAAACTGCTCGGATAGGAGTTCTCTTAAATTCATGTATCAGTTTAGGGAGAACTGACATCTTTACACACTGCATCATCTGACCCATGAGCAAAGTATTTAACTCTCTGATCTCTTTCACCAGCATTCTGTGATTTTCATCATCCTGACCCTCTGATAAAGCACATTTCAATATGTCCTGGGCCCCAGGGACATATGACATATGACACAGGGACACACAATTCTATCCCCTGCGGCCTGTGGTGTCTATTCCACCAGCAGGGCCCCAGGCAGCTTCAGGAAGCCCAAGATGCTGGCCAGCATGTCAAAAGGCAAGGTGATGTAGGCCTGGCTTTCCTCTTTGAAATAAGGAGCCACCACAGCCCTCTGCTTCTTCTACCAAAGAGGATAAAACATTGCACTCTGATCTTCTGAAAATCCAGGATCTGAAGAGCACACTACTACTGCCAAATGCTGAATGAGCTCTGAAATGACTATAAAATACAACTTTCACTTGGCCTTTATTGAATTAGCTTTATACTCATTCCTAAGCTTTACCTCAAAATTTCCAAATGCGATGGAAGTGACCCTGACTTTCATTTTTGCATTCATTTACTCATTCATCGAGATCCTACCATGTGCTAGAAAAAGATACAGTTCCTAAACACTGCTGAATGAAAGACTAAATAACAGTTATATTCTCACTTTTAAAACATGTTTAAAGGTATATATAAAGGGCTGCCTAAATTAATGAGTCCAGGAACTATCTTAAACAAACTGCCCCATCTGGACAAGTAACAGGAGTAAAATGGAGACAAAGATTTTATTAGAAACATTAAAATAAATAAATATTATTTCCCTTAGTTTTGTAAGATGAAGAGTATTTTACGATTTTTACATTATTTTATCTTCAAATTATATGAATGTGAATATATACAAATATGTCTTTAAATATTTCTATACGTAAGACATGTAGTAAGCTAGTTATTTTGAGCTAGTTTGTATAATGGTTACTTCTTTTTGTAAGACTAATGAGCTGCAGGAAACACTCCTACAAAAGCTCTGAGGCTTCTTGTGCACAAAATCACTTTCAAGATCAAAATCACCCTGAACTATTGGGAGTAACACATCTGGACAATCTTGGCACATAATGTGTATGATAAAGTTTTGATGAATCCACTACCTAAATAAATAATAATAACCATGACAGTATAAAACTTCTAACTTACAGAAATGTTTTCTAAACATTTTACCCAACTTTGATCAAGTGGCAATTCTTAATAATATACTTATTCAAAAGGTGAATAAGGAAGCATAATGTATACAATCCTCTACCCACTGATGTGTCATTAGAGGAGGAGGCACTATAAACAATGATCCGTACTCTACAGTTGCAATCAACCATCTGCTGGATATTCAAGTACATGTGTATTTGAGGCAATCTTTATAAAATAGCATGCATATTCTAATATGTGAACCATACAGTCAAAGAATAAGGAAAAAAATCTTTCATTTAAAATAAGAAAATGATGAGTAATCAAAGTCTGAATCAACTGCAAAGATAATGTGAAAATGTGCTAATGTGGCAAACCAGCTTGGAGAGAAAGCAGTTCAGACTAGCCAAGGGTCAGGGGCAGAAAAGCACAAGTGAAATAGAGCCGACCTAACTCAGTGTGCAAGCACAGTGCCAAGGATATGCAACTGTGTTCACACCTCTGCAGTAACTCTTCTGTCCCTTACATGCCCAGCACTGCTTCCAGTCCTTGGCACTTCAATTCAAATTCCCACATGGTAAGACCTTTCACATCATCACATATTATACATCAACCAACTCCCTGATAAGCTCAGCTACTGTCATTCTCCGGTCAGAGCACGGAATGTGAAAATGTTACAGAGCCAATACAGGAAACAAGACTGAGATTTGGAGAACACATAAAACTGCCACAACTCCTCAAAGGAAAGCAAAAAATATATTCAGCTCAACAAAAATGAAAACCAGAATTTGTAGAACATTGCCAACACAGTGATACAGACATGTACCTTTAATGCCATAGGTGCCCATCTGGAAAGAGGAAAGGTCTCAAGTCAACAATCTAAACCTCTACCTTAAGAAAAATAGAAAAAGCAAAATAAACCCAAAGTGAGTGGAAAAATAAGAGCAGAAATGAAAGAAACTGAAAACAGGAAAAGAAAAATCAGTCAAACCAAAACCTACAAGGACAATCCCAAAGAATCTACAAAATCAACTCCTAGAACCAATAACTGACTTTCTCAAGATCACAACATACAAAGTCAAACCATATTAATATATAGTAGCAATGGATATTTGGAATTAAAATTTAAAAAACAATCTCATGTACAGTAGTTATGTAAATGAGACTTAGGTACAAATCTAATAAAACATGCAAGACCCGTACAGGATCTGTAGGATCAAATGGATCTGCATGCTGAGAACTATAAAATGCTGATGAAGGAAATCAAAGAATCCTTGTAAATAGCGACTGATATACATACACTACTATATGTAAAACAGGTAACTTATAAGAACTTGATGCACAGTACAGGGAACTCTACTCAATACTCTGTAATAACCTATATGGGAAAAGAATCTAAAAACAATGGATATACGTATAACTGATTCACTTTGCTGTACAGTAGAAACAACACTGTAAATCAACTATACTCTAATAAAAAATTTTTAAAGAAGCATGCCATATATGTGGAGAAGGCAATGGCAACCCACTCCAGTATTCTTGCCTGGAGAATTCCATGGATGGAGGAGCTTGGTGGGCTATAGTCCACGGGTCACAAAGAGTCTGAGTGGAATAAGAAATTCAACATAATGAAGATGCCAATTCACCCCAATTAATGTACAGATTTAACATAATTCCAATTAAAATCTTAGTGAGTTTTTTTTTTGGTAGATACAGATAAGCTAATTATAAAGTTATATGAAATGGCAAAGGAACTAGAATAACAGGAAGGTTTTGATAAAGGAGAATAAAGTTGGAGAAATCATCTTGCTTGATTTTAAGATAATCAAAAAGTTATAATAATCAAAACAATGTGGTGAAGATACAGATGAACGGGGTCCAGAAATAGATTCCCACAAATATGGCTGATTTTGACAAAGGCACAAAACAAATTTAATAGAGAAAGGACAGCCTTTTACACATGGTGCTGGAATAACTGGCCATCTATTTGAGGGAAAAAACCACACAAACCCATCCTCAATCAACCCTTACATATTCTATAAAAATTAACTCGAGATGCATGACAGCTCTAAATGCAAAACATAAAACTAAAAACTTTTACAGGAAAACATAGGGGAAATCCTCAATTTGGGGTACACAAAGAATTTTAGACATGACACTAAAAGCATGAATTGTAAAAGAAAAAAATCACTTGGACTTCATAAAAACTTTAAAGTTTTTTTCTGAAAAAAAGGCACTCAAGAGAATGGAACCTCAGCCAGTGACTGTGAGAAAATATCTTCACACCACGTATTTAACAAATAACATTCTAATTTAAAATCTGGCAAAGGCTCCGACATTTCAATAAAGTAGATGAACAGCTTGCAAAGAGCACAATAAAATTCATAGAACTGGACAGTCAATTTTACTATTAATATATGTTAATTTTAAAAACAAAGTAAAACTACTTTACTATTAGAGAGAAAGAGAACTTGCACCAGGGGCTCCAAGGCATCTATTTTACAGATTATTAGAAATCTATGAAAGGATCACTTGCCGCAAGTGACGCTTTAACCCAGGAGGAGACAGTGAGCACGTGAGGAGATGATGGCTTATGCACAAGATGAAAGAGAAAAATAAATTTCAGTAATATTCAGAAATGTAATTGACCCAGCTCTTAACCTGCTGTTACCCAGAAAACTCTCTTAGTGAACTGCTGTACAGAAAATTAGGTAGTATTTTTTTAACATATTTTAATTCCTTTTAAGAAGAATCTTTGTTCTTCTCCCTATGGTTTTCATAAAGATTCTCTATATATCATATAAATATCACAGCAGTCATGAAAGACTCTGTCTAAATCTACTGTAGGGACTTTCCCTCCATCGCCCCAATATTCTGATTTCAACTCAAAAGCACATTCCTTTCCTGATTACTTCACCCATTAATGAAACAGAGAAAAGCATTTTGAGAACTGAGAGACAATTACATAGATCTCAACCCCTTCGTCTACTGGTGTCTGCAAATGCCCTCACTCCCAAGTCTTCAACCCCAATGCCTGCCAGTGCAGAGTTACAAAGAGCAACAGAGAATATTTATCCTCAGTGCCCCATACTGTATAAGTCATTGTCAAATCACCACTGGACAGAAATCTGTTCAAATGCTCTGTGGAAAATAAAAGCCATCTCAGATAGATACATGAAGAAAGCAGTTCTGAGGAGGAGGATCTCTGCCCCAATCCGAGCTGACATTCCTACTTTCCAACGCCTCTGTTGTAGGTGGGCAAAGTCGAGAATCCCCCACATGGTGTAGCCTCTTGATGCCACAGAGCAATCCCAGGCATGAACCACCTACAAGTTCCAGGATGAAAACAGTCCACAGTTCCTGCACCAACTGTAACAGATTCACCACCACCATCCCAGTTAGGACTAAATTATAAAGGATAAATAAAAACAGGATCTGAAAGTTACAGGATGACAATTCAGAGGAAAACAGCCAGAAAACTCTGATCTAAATTACAGATAATGGAGATTTTTTTCCTAGTATCATTCTGTTATCTCACTTTGCAACTAAATAACTTGGTATAACTTCCTTAAAAAAAAAAGAAATCATAAAGAATGAACAAAAAATGACAGCTAACCTAATTCTTTTCAGCTTCCTACTAAAAATAGGAACAAATCAAAATTACTGAAGTATCACACCTTATATCTGCAATGTCCCCTATTTCAAACGGTAAACCCTCACTGTCCCAAATAGAACCTGCCAAATAGAAAGAAAACAGGTAGGCTCTTTGTTTCTTAACACTTAGAACCACTTTTAAATATCTTTATGTGAGCACATGTGAATGACTGGTGGCTAGGTTCAATTCATTCATTCACTCATTCAACACTGAATGAGCATGGCTGTGAAACCCTGCTCAGGAGAGCAGGTTCTAGCGTGAACATACACATGTGCTGACATTGGAACAACCCAGCTGCCTTGCTGGACCTATGTCTGTCCTGGAAGAGACTCACAGAGGAACAGAGGATGGGGGTGCAGTTACCAAGTATTTTGAAGAGCAACTTCAATTCCAAACTTTTAAAGGAAACAACTAACAGTGAGCACCTCATAAATAAGTAGTTAGTAACACTCCATCTATTCCTACAATCCTTCTTAAAGCATACATGAGCCATCTAAAGAGTCCCAGGCTCCCCAAGCAGCACAGTGGTAAAGAAACCGCCTGCAATGGAAGAGACACCAGGGATGCGGGTTCGATCCCTAGGTCGGGAAGAACCCCTGGAGAAGTAAATGGCAACTCATTCCAGTATTCTTGCCTGGGAAATCCCATGGACAGAGGGGCCTGGTGGGCTATAGTCCATTGGGTCACAAAAGAGTCAGACACACTTAGCTACTAAACAACAAGGGAGTCCAAGAGACACTGTTGAGGGGAACAGAGAGGAAATGTCAGGGTGGGGCTGCTTCTGTGCCGTGCTGCTGTAGCACACGAGCTGGGGAAGATTAAGGCGATGCTTTTCAACTTTCTCCATCCATCAAGCCCTCACACTTGTCGGCAACACATCCCCAGCCGAGAAAAAGCCCGTCTTTATTTCCTTTTCCTGCATCGTGGCTACAACCCATTGCCCTTAATGGGTCCTTTTACATTTTCTGTTCATAAATATTTACCTTCCTAAGGCTTTGGTATTAAAAACTTTAAAACGCAGTGCAAGGGATGTCCCTGGTGATCCAGTGGTTAAGAATCTGCCTAGCAGTGCGGGGACACGGGTTTGATCTCTGATTGAGGAACTAAGATCCCACATGCTGTGGAGCAACTAAGCCCACGTGCCACCACTACAGAGTCTAGGCACCCCAACTAAAGATCCCACATGCTGCAACTAAGACTTGATGGAGCCAAATATTTTAAAAAATTTTTAATGCAGTCCACAAATATTTCTGGTTTTAGTTTGTTTCTGTTTCGTTTTGCCCTAGAGACACATTATTAAGGTAAGCCAAATTCACAAAAATTATAAAGGTTTCCTGAAAACTAACTTCTAATTACAAGGGGAAAAATGACTTTCTACTATTGATAATGATATAGAAGAATGTTGATGTCTTAGGAAGGGAGAAAAACACTGAATATTTATACATACATGAGCACACGTTATCTGCAGTGGTATCCAAACAACTTAAGTGTTCTTACATATGTGGGTCCAACTACTTTAAAAAATGTGAGTTAAAATCACATGACTTTTAAGATTCCTACACTACACTTTCTAAATACAAGTACCCAATACTGAGTATTTTCCTTCAGGGTCACTATTCCTAAATTAACATTCCATTTTTAGTCACTGGTTTTAGAATCTGTAATTAGTTTTGGGTAAAAGAACTATATTTAGTTTCTGATACTGAATTAATGACTTCCAGAAAAAAAAGATACTGAATTCATGACTGTTAGGAAAAAAATGGATAAACTTTCAAGCTAAATTTGCTAGACCTCATATAAGCTAAAAGATTTGGTTTTTAAGTTATCTCTGTTTTGTTTGTGTATGTTCCCTTTGAGAATGGAAATATCCACCTAATTTTACTCAAAAACAACAGACACCTGTGCAGGGTTTGACCAACCATCACTCTTCAGTGTGGCCCTGACCCTTAACTGTGCCTGACATACCCTCCAAGTGGAAGTCAGTAACAATAACCAAGAGGGTATGAGCAGAAAGGTGACAACAGTCTCAGTGTTTAGCATTCATGCAGGTATTTATACTAGTAAAATATTCACCACAGGAAAACAAACAAAACCCACCTACACTCACTCTTGATGGCAGGCAGATTTGTACGGTATCGTTTGCACAATAGTTTTAAGTATCTTGTTAAATAAAAGGATTTAACTGGAACCTTCAAGAGAAGCATATTTTAATGCAAAGAGATAGGCATTTGCAAACACTAATGCGGGTTCACACCAGGCTATCCGTCGTTCAGGTCACAGGAGGCGGAAGCCACGCTCTACGATCCCTGTCCACACAGTGAATGCAAAGTTTCCCAACTCAACAATGTAAAGACTCTGATGCCAGATGTACTTAAACTGTAAGTTTCCAAAGAGTTAGAAAACAGGAAAATGAACCAGCTCCCAGTGACACCCCGTCATGTCCACCTATGGGCAAGGACAGCATGAATGTTGCCACATCAGAGTGAAAAACGTCCTGTCTGTCTCACTGATTCTGAAGGATGTCTACTGAATCCTATTACAGACCCCTGTCCACACAGATGAACTACAATGTCTCCTTACGCCTCATTCTACCCAGACCTTCTAACCAACAGGAGTGTTCCCTTCAGCCCTGCTGCTCACAACATCTGAGCTTCCATAGATTGCTTGAGGAGTTTAAACAGCAGACCTGTGGCCCAGTTCAGGAAAGGGAGCCAGTCAAGCATTTCCTGCTTGCTGGTGCCCAGTGGTAGTGACAGCATCAGTATATTCCAGCATCCTTCCATCCCTGACTATAGAATTTTCACTGCCTGCCTCTGAGACAACTCCTCCTGCTAATGGCTGCTGCCAAGAGAGCTAAAGCTGGGAGGGCCAAGCTCAGACCATCCAGGGCAGCTGTCCTGGCCCTGCCAGACAATGGCTTTTTCCAGGGACAGGCCTCAGGGATTAGTCCAGAGGTATCTGCCTCCTCTTCATTCTTAAGGGTCCCAGACTCCAACCCTCAAGGGCACTGCTGCCGTTTTCTCGCCAGTATTTTCTTGTTTTCACTGCTCCCAGCCCATGTGCATCACAGGTGTGGTGGCCCAGCGATTCCCACTCTAGTAGCCCGTGTATGGTTAGGGCTCCCACATGACAAATGCCAAGTTCATGCATATTATCATCTATTTCTCTGCATCTAATAATCAGGAATCTGAGTATTGGAATTGTAGGAGACTATGCTTGCTTAGTACTGTGGAAGTGAAAGATAAGATTCTAAGTGCCTACAATGACCTCATTTCTGTAGCTAAGCAACAACAGTAGTGGCAAAAGGCAAAATGGGTTTTTAGCATCTTCTTTCTATATAAAATGAATGCAATTTAATTTTTCCATGTCCACATTGTCAACATTTCTCACCTGGCAAGCATGTAAATACTAATTTCCAAAGAAATAAGCTGTCCTATAATTTTAACATTTAGCATTATTGTTACTGAAAACCCAAGTCAATGTGCCTGATGCACAGACAGGCCAAACAATACTAAAATATTGCAGTTTGGAACCAAGAAAGGTTTATTACAGGGCCATGTGAGAAGATGGGTGGCTTGTGCCTTAAGAACCCCCAAGTTACTGAAAGTTTTCAGCAAAGCCCTTTTTAAAGCAAAAGGTGAGGGAAGAGCGTGGTTAGTTGTTGCAAACTCTTGGATGTCAGATCCTTTTGTTCTTGAGGTCAGGTCATCGTCAGGTAACAATGTTCCTGTAAATTTCTACCAATCGATGTTATTCTCTGTCCTGACAAGAAAGGGCAAGGTCCCAGGGCACAACTTTCACCCTCCAAGGTCTCAGTTCTGGCTAAGAGGTGGCAAATCTCAGCTGGTGGCTCCCTGAGGGGGCCCCCAGACCCTGTCCCGCTGTCATCGCTGAGGAAGCCAGGTTATCAAACCAACTGGCCCTCAGGCTCCTCAGGCCACCCAAGTAGGGGTGAGGGCAGCAACCAGGTCCCACAGACTCACTCAGGCAGACTGACGCTGCTATCAGGTCACAGAGACAAGGACAGGGGAGAGGTTCACCATTGCCTTAAGGCCTGGGCCGTGCCAGTGCGTGGCCTTGCTGAGGGCTCTGGAGCCCAGCAGGACACAGCCCCCAGCCTGTTCCCTTGGCCTCCCAGATCACCCACTGGCCCAAGGACAGGGAACAGGCTGGAGAGCCCAAGGAAGGCCTCTCACCTCATTCTCCCCGTGATGACCACATCCTCAACCACACATTGGCTGAATCACCTCACTGATCCTCAGTGACAGCTGGTTACCAGTGGGCAGGGCCCACTGCACTGCCAACCAATGGCTGAGCAGGACCTGGTAACAGTGTAATGATGCACAACCATGGCTGCATGCTAAGAGCTGCGTTTGCCCTGCTCTATTGCAATGAAGCAAGAATTATCCCAAAAGAGACAAGATTATCTTGTTCTCACATTCACAAACTGATAGTTACATAGTTCAATATCAACTTAATGGAAAGGAAATGTTTTATTTCAGGTTTCTGATCTAAGAAAAATGAACTGAGTTCTGGAAAAGAAATTAGCATTAATTATGTAACTATGCAAAATGCCTCAGGAAAAGTTAACAAATAATGTAAAATAATTAAGTCTTGAAAATGTTTTTTTATCTTTTTTTTTTAAATTACAATACTGTATTTGTTTTGCCATACATTGACATGAATCAGCCACAGGTGTCCACGATCTCCCAATGCCAAAGCCCCCTCCCACCTCCCACCCCATATCCTCTCCCTGAATCATCCCGTGCACCAGCCCCATGCGTCCTGCATCCTATATTGAACATAGACTGGCGCTTCATTCTTACAAGACATGTTTCAATGCCGTTCTCCCAAATCATCCCACCCTCTCCCTCTCCCCCAGAGTCCAAAAGTCCATTCTATACCTCTGAGTCTCTTTTGTTGTCTCACATAGAGGGTCTTCATTACCATCCTTCTAAATTCCATATATATGTGTCAGTATACTGTATTGGTGTTTTTCTTTCTGGCTTACTTCACTCTGTATAATCGGCTCCAATTTCATCCATCTCATTAGAACTGAGTCAAATTTATTCTTTTTAAGGGCTCAGTAGTACTCCATTGTGTATATGTACCACAGCTTTCTTATCCATTCATCTGCTGATGGACATCTAGGTTGCTTCCATGTCCTGGCTATTATAAACAGCGCTGCAATGAACATTGGGGTACATGTGTCTCTTTCAATTCTGGTTTCCTCGGTGTGTATACCCAGCAGTGGGATTGCTGGATCATAAGGAAGTTCTATTTGCAATTTTTAAGGAATCTCCACACTGTTTTCCATAGTGGCTGTACTAGTTTGCATTCCCACCAGCAGTGTAAGAGGGTTCCCTTTTCTCCACATCCTCTCCAGCATTTACTGCTTGTAGACTTTTGGATCGCAGCCATTCTGACTGGTGTGAAATGATACCTCATTGTGGTCTTGATTTGCATTTCTCTGATAATAAGTGATGTTGAGCATCTTTTCATGTGTTTGTTAGCCATCCGTATGTCTTCTTTGGAGAAATGCCTATTTAGTTCTTTGGCCCATTTTTTTATTGGATCGTTTATTTTTCTGGAGTTGAGCTGCATAAGTTGCTTGTATATCTTTGAGATTAGTTGTTTGTCAGTTGTTTCATTTGCTATTGTTTTCTCCCATTCAGAAGGCTGTCTTTTCACCTTGCTTATAGTTTCCTTTGTTGTACAGAAGCTTTTAATTTTAATTAGATCCCATTTGTTTATTTTTGCCTTTATTTCCAGTATATTGGGAGGTGGATCATAGAGGATCCTGCTGTGATTTATGTCAGAGAGTGTTTTGCCTATGTTTTCCTCTAGGAGTTTTATAGTTTCTGGTCTTACATTTAGATCTTTAATCCATTTTGAGTTTATTTTTGTGTATGGTGTTAGAAAGAGATCTAGTTTCATTCTTTTACAAGTGGTTGACCAGTTTTCCCAGCACCACTTGTTAAAGAGACTGTCTTTACTCCATTGTATATTCTTGCCTCCTTTGTCGAAGATAAGGTGTCCATAGCTGTGTGGGTTTATCTCAGGGCTTTCTATTTTGTTCCATTGATCTATATTTCTGTCTTTGTGCCAGTACCATACTGTCTTAATGACTGTGGCTTTGTAGTAGAGCCTGAAGTCAGGCAAGTTGATTCCTCCAGTTCCATTCTTCTTTCTCAAGATTGCTTTGGCTATTCGAGGTTTTTGTATTTCCATACAAATGTTGAGATTATTTGATCTAGTTCTGTGAAAAATACTGCTGGTAACTTGATAGGAATTGCATTGAATCTGTAGATTGCTTTGGGTAGTATACTCATTTTCACTATATTGATTCTTCTAACCCATGAGCATGGTATATTTCTCCATCTATTAGTGCCCTCTTTGATTTCTTTCATCAGTGTTTTATAGTTTTCGATATATAGGTCTTTAGTTTCTTTAGGTAGGTATATTCCTAAGTAAGTCCTGAAATGTTATAAATGCAACTGAGTTTTAATAGTAATCTGTCCATAGTTAAATTGTCACAGAAATTTTTAAAATTTTGATACTGAAAGAATAACCCTTCTGGGTTTGCATTTCGTATCCATTTATGGTTGACACTTGGAATAGTTTTATTTAATACTTTTAACATATGCATAGTTATTATTTACTCAGTTGAAGTATATTCCTTTCTACTCCAAGACTGATTTTCATACTTATGCTGACTGCCAGTCAGTGAAGGCAGCTTTAAAAGATGTGAACAGGAGTTGTCTTGAGGGCTAAACTCTTTATTTTTCAGGATATCTACAAGTAAGAGTTTAGCCCTCAAAAGATGTAAGCACCCCCAAAGGGATCGCATAGCCATAGTTTCTCACCTGATTTCAGTATATGAAGGTTCACACCCTCTCTCACACAATGGTAAACAATCACCATCAGTCATAGCACTGCAAGCTGGAGCTGGTACACCTTCCCCTCGCCCCTCCCCAGAGCCCTGTCCTCTGCTACACAAGACCCTTCTCAAAGTGGGAAACCCAAGCAGAAAAACTGCTTAATCCAGAACTGCCATTCAATTAAGAGGAAACCGCACTGCATTTCTCATCAGCAAACAAGTCAAAACTGTCCTCTTACATCAAGCAACCAAGACACTTTTTTTCTTACTTAAAAGATCTCGCTGTCTCTTCAGAACCGATATTTCTTAAGCTAAAAGATTTAACTTGATCATGTGAACTGTGCTGAGCAGATCATAGCCCAGCCTCAGGGGTTACAGAGATTTTCCACTCTTATCTATTGAAGGTCACCATCTACAGAAGGGTCAGAATTGACCTCCCCTCCCCTAGTAAATTCTAATGCCAAAAATAGTTAAATTCCATGAAACTTGAGGAGAGACAGGTTTAAAAGCTAGTGAAATTTAAAATGTAGTGAAATTCTGATGCTCCAATCATAATGAGTCTTTTTAAGACGCACCTCAGTTACTTTCCTAAGCATCTAGCTGCACATCAACTGCAAGCAGCTACCCAACTCCACAAGGCCAAGCCTTTTCCCCTTGAGCAGATCCTCCAGAGGACACAGATTTCTAAAGCCATCAGAATGAGTAGATACTACACTTGGCCACACACCAGAACTTAAGCCAAGGAAGTGCTCCATTCCTTCAAAATAGTTTTTCTTTTTTTTTAGGGTAGACAGCTTCCTAAGATACTGTTCAAGGTGCTAATGTGTTCATCTAATGTTGGCTTCTACCTGGGAACAGAGACAGGACCATGCGGAATTACAAAACATGTTATAGACACCTCAAGAAATGGGAGGGCTCAGCATGCTAAAAACATTCCAAAATCCTTCCTAGAAGGTACTCGATCATGATGCCCAACGTACGTCTTCAGGAGTCAATAATACAGCTGACAAACTGCAGAGGAGACTGCTTGCTATCCCTCCCCCAACACACACACACACACATGTCCATTCTCTTCTTCCTGGAGCAACAAACCTCAAACTTCAGCTGAGCGCATTCCTCCCACACAAAGACAATGTTCACTGGCCTCCCTCCAGTCAGGTAAGGCCTCGTGATCAGGCATTTACCATAGGGTGTGAACTGGTCAGTTCCAGCTTGAATGGGGAAGGCGCAGTGCACCACCTTCCTTCCCCTCCTTCCTGTTGGCTGGAATGAGAGAAGGGAGCCTGGTCCCTGCAAGACTTCAGACAATGACCATGAACCCACCACACACCAGCTGACCTGTACCTTGCAGAAGTGAGGTAAACCTTACCCCTGGTCTAAGGTCTCTAGTACAAAAATGTTTGCTTCTGTTCCTTTTGAAAAACTCAGAAATATGAAATGGGTGTTTTACTGATTGACAGAATCATAATTATTTAGGAGTTTAGATCAAACAAAGCCAAAAGAGAAAATACAGAACACTCTGTTTTAGGAGACCCAGTTCCAGCCTGATGTACCACAAATGGGCCACATGACCTCAAGATACTTAGTTATTTCATCTCACAGTACTTCTTAACTGCTGGATGATCAGTGACTTTAAATTACAGTTGTTCTCAAAAAGAGCAAGTAAGAAACTCATTTCTGCTTCTGGGGAGGTAGGAGCCATGCCCATATTCTATTCACACTCACTTTTCCAGATAATGTCTGCCTCAGAAAGGTTGGGTCCACAGAGCAGGCCACCGGACCACAGAATCTTTCAAGCCTGCAGTACAGGCAGCTGACAACTGTGCATGTCCACAAGCAAACAGGAGCATTGCCCAAAGAGACCTTCTGCCTCAGAGTCATACTTGTCATCGGCCACCTGGCCCCGCAGTAAAGCTTTCTGCCCCAGACCATCCCCTGCCCCAGATCAGTGATCAGCCTGGAGAGAAGGGAAACACAAGCTGGTTAGGAGAAAGGAGGTGAGAAAATCACTGATGCTGCCACGAACCATTATCTACTCCAATGTGCCTGCGAAACCCAATTTCGAACTGATCGTTTGACCTAAATTCCTTGAGGGTATTTAAGTTAAACACTAAATCATCAATGTCCAGGATTCTCCACAACACATATTCTTCACAAATAGGCCAGCACTCAGTGACAGGTGTGTCCCAGTAGGTCCCCATGGGTTTTCTCTTATATATTTCACCCTGAGCTACAAATGGTCACAATGCTAATATTCTGCTGTGATGCATGCTAAGAGTCAGCATGACCCAATCACAGAACTCACAGCAGAAAATCTTATCTTGGGGACCAAGATGAAACAGTTAAGTCTAAAAACACAAACACTGCTGCCTATGTGGACTGTAGTCTGAGCCACAAACCCTTACTCAAATCTCCAGCTCAATGGCCACTGAGAGCATGTGGATTCACTCATTCAATTACTGCATTAACTTGGGAGGTGTGACATCCTGTATGTCTATGCACATGCATATGTCCACATATGTACGTGTTTGTGCCATACTTTCAACACCTACCTCCATGCCCATGTAAACTTTCATAGTGTGCAATTAACAGTCAGATGGATGCTACATTCGTTGCCTTGGGTTGCCATGACAATTACCACAAACTGCATGGCTTACACGACAGACATTGACTCTCCCAACTTTGGAGAGAGCAGTCCAAAGTCAGGGTGTGGGCAGAGCTGCACTTCCTGAGGAGGCTCTGTCAGAGGCGGCTTCCTACCTCTCCCAGCTTCTGGAGTCCTCTAGCATTCCTGGGCTTCCAAATGCACCCTCCAGTCTCTGCCTTGTCTCCACATGGCCTTTTGGTCTGTGTTTCTATGTTCCAGACCTCCCTCTCCTGTCTTACAAGGGTGCCAGCCATCGGCTGGAGTGCCCACTCCAATACCAGGATAGTCTCACTTGGGATACTCATCTACTTCCCAATAAGGGAACATCCAGGTGCCAGAACTGAAACCTCTCTTTTAGGAAGACACAGTTTAACCTACAGCAGATACGGAAACAGCCAAAGGGATCACAAACTTTCTCATTTTAACTCTAGAGAGCTGTGGAGGCAGAAGTCATTGCAAGAGGGAGAGAAAACAGAGGCAGTCACAAATTATTTTTGGAAGTCTAATCAGTTTTTATGGCTAAACCTTCCTAACAGCATGTTGTTTCTATTTGGCAGAAAAGAGAAACTGTATAAAATTTGAAGCAGGAAGGTAAAGATCTGAAAACATGTTATTTGTCTTTAGTTACCACGGTCCCATTTCCAATTGTGAAGGGTCTCAAAGCCCCATTTAAAAATCACTAGCTAACACATTTCAGTTTTTCGTTCTCCTCCCCCCCGCCCCTTAACACATGCCATTGTATTGTCATAATGGGAGATAAACCAGAGGATTTCAGTATTTAGTGTCAACAGTGCATCCTCCTTAGCACAAAGCATAAAGGGCCCAAGTCAGTCTTCATTAACACCCACTGCACAGCCTGGAGGACTCCACCCAGCGAGGGGCCTCCTTTGTTGCAGTCTGATTTTCCCCATGGGGTGGGGGAGGCCTACAGAGTAAGCTGATAATCAAAATCACACTAAACCTACAGCCACACAAAGGACATAAGAGGAAGTCAGAGATTCTGGTGGCCGCTCTGGAAAATCTGTATCAGATTCTTGCAGGTACATAATCTCCACTGAGGCCCTATAAAACCTCTCTGAAAACTCCCATTGTTAACAAACAGGAATTACGGCCCTGGCACAGACTTCTGGTCCTTTCAGGCCCAACACATCCCCTCCTAATGCCCAAGGAGCCAGAGAATGTCAAGTCCACAGGTCTGGCTCAGGGTGGTGGGCAACCTGTTCAAGTTCACGTAGCGTCCTGAAGCCCACTGGCATTGGGTGTCATCCCCACCCAATCAAATTTCCCATTTTTTTCTCAACTGCTGCTGCTGCTGCTAAGTTGCCTCAGTCATGTCTGACTCTGTGCGACCCCATAGATGGCAGCCCACTAGGCTCACCTGTCCCTGGGATTCTCCAGGCAAGAACACTGGAGTGGGTTGCCACTTTCTTCTCCAATGCATGAAAGTGAAAAGTGAAAGTGAAGTCACTCAGTCATGTCCGACTCTTAGCGATCCCACGGACTGCAGCCTATCAGGCTCCTGGGATTTGCCAGGCAAGAGTGCTTGAGTGGGTTGCCATTGCCTTTTCCGTTTCCCTCAACTATGACTCCCCAAACACAGACTAAAAAACATGCCAGATGGGGCAGAGCCCCACCCCTTATCAAGCAGGCAGGCCTCCTGCCCACCCATGAAGTAGATTCAAGTGCTAAGCTTTCTGTGGCCCCCGTCTGAGGGTCTTCTGGGATTCAGATGAGGCCACAATCACAGGCCCTTCCCATGAGTAGAAGGGGCTTATTACTGAGGAAGTTGAAGCTAAGGAATTTCAGGGTAAGGTGATTGAGAGGGCCAGCCAGTGCTCTCCAATCTAAGTTGCTATCAGTCAGCTGGCTTTACTCTCATTCTCAAGTCTAACTTAAGAACCTCAAATATAAGTCTAAGAACCTTGGAAGAGCCAGAGAAGGATATAAACATTTTAAGTTTCTGATTTACAAAATTGTTTTAAAAAAAAACCTACCTGTTAATACTTTTACCAATGACTGTATCAATGCAAGCACAGTAATGTGATTTTGAAAATTTGCTAATTAGAGATGGAAAAGGAGCATGTGTTAATTTAAACCTTTGTGAAACTAGTAAGAAAAAAGTTCTTTCCAGATGTTTGTTTATCTTCTGTATCACCTCAGTTGTGAAGTACCTGCTCATTCATCTCTGCACACCTACCTTTTAGTCTTAAGATGTTTTTCTTACCAACTGTAATAAGTCCTTGATATAGTAATCATATTAATCCTTTAATCCCTCACTTAATTTGATTATTTTTAAATTTATTTGGTTTGGATTTAGAAATGCAGAAGTTTTTTAAAGTTTCTTTTAAACAAATCTAGCTAATCTTAAAAAGTCACTTATATTATCTGGAAGGCCTTCCTGGTCCAGACACTTGATGTCTTTTGTGTTTTGATTAGAAAAAAAAAAAAAGAAAATTTAATTGTGTCCAAATATTGAACTAATCATCCCAATCAATTTACTGAATAGCTGACCATTTTTAAAACTAAATTCTTAACAAAATCCCATTCATATTTTGAGAGAGTTGTTTTGGTTTTTAAAGGAACCAAGAGTTTTGAAAAGCAGCAAGATTATTTACAGGATAAGGCAGACTCTTAATATGCAAAATACATAATTTCAAAGCTGTCCACAATGTAAAGCATATCACAAAACCCCAAAATACTGAAATCCGTGACCCACAGGCATCCTGGAGACAACCCCAGGCTGGAGACAGCCCTGGCCTGTCACTGAGTCCCTTCACTCCGCAGTGTCTGTCTAAGCAGGAAACTGTGGATCAAACACACACATCACCATGAGAACACCAACAGGCAAACTGAGGACCCAATACACACCCCACAAGTGGCGCATGTGCTTTAGAATCGCCAGCGAACGTCCACACTCCCAAGTCTCCCTGAAACATTAGATGTGAGTCACCAAACTCACGTACTAGCAAAGGAAACTTGAAAAGAGAGCAAGTTCAGAATTCTTACCATGACAGCATCACCCATCTCCCCCGCCATGATTATCTGTGTTTGAGGACATGTATCTGGTTCATGCAGGGAAACAAACCTTGAGGCTGTGTGGATTTATGGTCACATGACCCTGCTCCCCTACATTTCCCATGGAAACAGGAGAAGATGATCTAACAATCCTCAGCCCTAAAGACAGTCTCCCCCACCCCCTTCTCTTAAAGTTACTGATGATTAATCCATGGTGGGGGACAGGGGATCGGGTGGGCATGGGAGCTGGGGTTTACCAAAGACAGAACTCCAGTTTGGGAAGATAAAGAAGTTCTATAAATGATGGTGATGATAGCAGCCCAGTAATGTAAATGCAGGTAATGCCAATGAACTGTACATTTTAAAATGATGGAAATGGTAAAAATTTAAGTTATGTAAATATTACCACAATAAAATTCTTAAATTAAAGATAAAAAGTAACCTAAACTACTATCTCCAACTTTATGCATCCTGTAACCTCCACAGTGTGGTGTGAGAAACAAGATCTTTTAAGTTCAAAATACAACTGTAAAAAGTTACATGACAAATCCGTGGTAAATAGATGGTGACAGCTATGCTCAGAGAGGAAGCACCAGCAGATACTAATGTCCCAAGGCACCTGGATATGAAATAGTAAGGATGACTATCTAACACACTTGCTGAATATTCATGAGGCCTCAGTCAGCTGCCACCACTGACAACCATCCTGGCCCCACATGATCTCTACCCAAGAAGCACCAATAAACCCATGGCTATTCACTAGGCTAATTGGCAAACGTCTGTGGCCAGGCACGAGGGCCCTGCTGGAACCTCAGTTGCTCACAGAAAGGCCTAAAAACAAGACAACCTGGGATCCAAGCAGAGCAGCACCCAGCCTAGCTACGCCCTAACCTAGCATGTGTATGAATTATCCCACTTCTCCCCCTTGCTTTCTTGATGTGTGTCCTCAATCGACTTAATAAACTGTGACAGGCATGTGAGTCCAGTCTGCGAGCCTTCTGGTTCCATGACCTCAGGGGCAGCTGGTCTGGAAGGATGCTGGCGGACCTCCAGGGCAGTGGGCTGACTTCCCACAAGACACATGCTTTCACCTCTGAGCCAGCGCCAGCCACACCGCTCTAGCGAAATGGTCCTGGAGAAGAGGGATTTTTAAGGCAAGTACCGTGGGCACCTGTAGCCCTCACCACACCTGTCAGGCCTGGCCCGCCCAGTCCTCTGCTCCCTGAATACCTCGTCCTCTGAAACTCCTGTGAAAACACATCGCAAGTTGTGCCTACATCCTCCTCCTCTCTCACTCCATGCTGTCTCTGCTCTGCCAAGTCAACATTTCCAGCCCAATCTTGCTTCTAAGTTCTGGAACCACAATTAGCCCTGGATTCAAATTCCACTTCTGCCACTTCTTATCTATGTGACATCAGGCAAATTATGTAACCTCCCAGCTTTTACCAGATTATAATGATTTTGACATTGAGGCCTATCTTCAGAACTGTATCACACAATGCAGTGCCTAGAGCGCTGCACTCCTCAGCAAACATTCCCTCTCCCCTCCCCGAGGAGCACAGTCTAGAAAGAAGGCTGACTCCTCTGGGTTCCTACTTCTTATACTGGAAAAAGTAAGCCTCAGAATTGGACAGTATTCGCAAGAGATAACTCAACAGCATGATCAACCATCTGGATCACCTTAGTATTTCAGAAATCATATACCCAGCATTCCAAACTACCCACTACTGACAATTCAGGCTCAGGATATGCAGAGTAACCTTAATATTTTAATTAAAGCAATTAAAAAGTAGTAAAAAATGCTTCAAAGCCAAATAAATGACACTTTGACACTTTTAAATGACCTAGCTAGGAATACGTATTCTAATTCTGTCCCCTCAATAGCACAGATAACAAAATCCTGATCATTTTTAAAAAATCAGCATTTTTGTGCAAGCTATTTTAAAATGTTGTGAGTTTCACAGTTAAATATTTTACAATCATTAGGATGTGCCCTTGTCTGCAAAAAAAAAAAACAATTCTCAGTGCTGCAAAGTCCTCAGAAAGAAAATTTGTGCCAACAATAAAAGGGTTTACAGGAAGAAACTATTCTTTAAGCAAAGCTTCACCAAGAATCTGCCTAAGAAAATTACAGAAACTATCATTCACTAACGTGCTAATTTACATGAACACTGCAGGTGAATGATCTGGAAGGACATGTCTGTACAGGTTAAGTCAAAAAATAAGTTCATACCAACTTGTGAACTCTTGAAAGCACCCTTAAGTCCTCACGCAAGCAGAAGCAATCTTTCTAGGTGATAGGAAGGAAACCCAGGGACACTGTTCTCCTGAAAATCATCTTCTCAACTGCTGGGTCCACCCTAACCTGGGTTTTCTCACCAACCTGTCCAACATGGCATTTGCTTTAGAAGACAGATCAATGAGTACATTGGCTCTCTCAGGTTAGAGCAGGAAGAACTGGAGAGAAACTGTGAAAAGCACAGGTGTCCTAGAAATGAAGATTATAGAGAGAGCCATATAGTTTATCAGAAGTCCCTCAGCTGGTTCTGATTGCAGCCAGGTTTGGAAACCTCTAGAACCGGCTCGAGCTCCATGATGTCAACATGCCCCCTTCCTCCTCCATACAGTCCCCAGGCTGAAGTGGGTGGGCAGGTCTTAAGGGTGTTCAGGTGCACAAGCCAAGCTCTGGCCCAGCAGAGTGCTCAGAAGGCCTGTCCTGGCCAGTGTGCAAAAGGACAGAACAAACAGGCATAAGAAACCTCCTCAACCTTGAGCATCAGATGCTGCTACTCAGCCAGCCCAGTCCGCGGGGGGCTCAGCAAGCACAGGGCAGTGATGTGAACTCAGTATGTGCCAGGTGCCAATCCTGGCAGGGACAGACACATGCATGCTTGCACAGCAATGGTGGCTAAATGCTCAGATACAAGGAACATCTGTGAAGGGCTGTAACCATCCTGCCCACAGCTCAAACCATTAAGACCAAAAAAAAAGAAAGAATGCCATTTGTATCAATATGGACGGACCTACAAATTGTCATACCGAGTGAGTACAGTCAGTCAGAGAAGGACAAATAACCACAGTACTATTTATGTGTGGAACAACAACAAAAAAGGTACAAATGAACTTATTTACAAAACAGAAATAAAGATGCAAAAACAAACGCAGTTACCTGGGGCAAAGTGAAAAAAATAAATGGGAGATTGGGATTGACATATATACACTTTTTTCCTGTTCAGTTGCTCAATCGTGTCCGACTCCTTGTGACCCCGTGGACTGCAGCACACCAGGCCTCCCTGCCCCTCACCATCTCCCAAAGTTTGCTCAAGTTCATGTCCATTGCATCAGTGATGCCATCCAGTCATCTCATCCTCTGACGCCCTCTTCTCATTCTGTCTTCAATCCTTCCCCGTATCAGGGACTATTCCAATGAGTTGGCTGTTCACATCAGGTGACCAAAATACTGGAGCTTCAGCATGAGTACTCAGGGTTGACTTCCTTTAATACTGACTGGTTTGATCTCCTTGCTGTCCAAAGGACTCTCAGGAGTCTTCTCCAGCACTACAGTTCAAAGGCATCAATTCTGTAGTGCTCTGCCTTCTTTAAGGTCCATCTCTCACAACCGTACGTGACCACTGGGAAGACCACAGCCTTGATTATATGAACTTCTGTCAGCAGAGAAATGTCTCTGCTTTTAAACACACTGTCTAGATTTGCCAAGGTTTTTCTCCCAAGAAGTAATCATCTTCTGATAACATGGCCACAGTCACCATCTGCAGTGATTTTAGAGCCCAAGAAGAGGAAATCTGTCACTATCTCCACCTTTTCCCCTTCTATTTGCCATGAAGTAATAGGGCTGGATGCCTTGATCTTAATGTTTTTTTTTAATATTTGGTTTTAAGCCAGCTTTTTCACTCTTCTCCTTCACCCTCATTAAGAACTTCTTTTCCTCTTCATTTTCTGCCATTAGAGTGGTGTCATCCACATATCTGAAGTTGATATTTTTCCCACCTATTTTGCTTGATTCCAGCTTGTAACTCATCCCGCCCAGAATTTCTCATGATGTGCTCAGCATATAGGTTAAATAAACAGGGTAACAACAGATAGCCCTGTCATACTCTTTTCTCAATCCTGAACCAATCAGTTGTTCCATCTGCTGTGCTGTGCTTTGTCACTCACTTGTGTCCAACTCTATGCAACTCCGTGGACTGCAGCCTGCCAGGCTCCTCTATCCATAGGGATTCTCCAGACAAGAATACTGGAGTGGGTTGCCATGCCCTCCTCCAGGGGACCTTCCCAACCCAGGGATCAAACCCAGGTCTCCCAAATTGCAGGCAGATTCTTTACAGTCTGAGTCACCAGGGAACCTCGTTGTTCCATACAGGGTTCTAACTATTGCTTCTTCACCAGCATACAGGTTTCTTAGGAGACAGGGAAGATGGTGTGGTGTTCCCCCATCTCTGTAAGAGCTTTCCACAGTTTGTTAAGATCCACACAGTCAAAGGCTTTAGCATAGTCAATGAAACAGATAAGCACAGTACTATATAAAATAGGTAACTAGTCAGGACCTACTGTACAGCAGAGGGAACTTTAATCAATACTCCAATACCTATATGGGAAAAGAATCAATAATCAAATACCTATAATAATCAATGCCTATATGGGAAAAGAATCTAAAAAAGAGTAGATGTAAGTACAACTGATTCACTGTGCTATACAGCAGGAAGTAACACAACATTGTACATAAACTGTGTGCTAAGTTGCTTCAGTCATGTCCAACTCTTTGTGACCTCATGGACTGTAGTCCGCCAGGCTCCACTGTCCATGGTATTGCCCAGGCAAGAATACTGAAGTGGATTGCCATAGCCTCCTCCAGGGGATCTTCTCCACCTAGGGATCAAACTCACATATCCTGCACTGGCAGAAATAAAAATTCACTTGGAGGGAAAAATATCTAGGAGTCTCTCTGGAGTTAGGACTCACACATACCTGTCCTGTGAACCTTTGCCAGATCTATGGACCTTTCCAGGAAAGCAGCTGTGCAAGTCCTGTTACTTATTTCTATGGGAATGGACATGGGCAACCTTGACAGAAACCTTGCAGGAAAAGACCTGCAAGGATTAAATGTGCCAAACTTTTTTGCCATGGAGATGAAACTAACTTACTATGATTGCATTTCTTGCCGCACTACCAAACTAAGGGCCATCTGGGCAAAAGAAACTTTCTTTTGCATAGCACTCAGGTTTACACCCACGTGTCCACTCTTTCTCTGTAGGAAGAAGAGCAGTTAGGTTGCTATGTAATACAGAAACTAAGAATACAGGTTATGAAACAGAACTGTGTCTGATACACTCACATATACAATTTAAAATCCTATGAAGATGGAGCAAGGCCGATGAATCTTAGCATTAGTTACATGATTACACACATTAAATGCAGCATCCTCAACGTTCTAAGAGAGCAATACCAGCCAAATAAGTTTGGAGTTTCTTTTTAAACTAAAATACAGTCTATAAACCACAAAATCTCTTTTAAAGTGTAAAATTCAGTAAGTTTTAGTATACTCCCAAGGTCGTATAACTGACCACTAATTCTAGAATGCTGGTTCAGTTCAGTTCAGTCGCTCAGTAGTGCCCAACTCTGCGACCCCATGAATCGTAGTACACCAGGCCTCCCTGTCCATCACCAACTCCCAGAATTCACTCAGATTCATGTCCATCGAGTCAGTGATGCCATCCAGCCATCTCATCCTCTGTCGTTCCCTTCTCCTCCTGCCCCCAATCCCTCCCAACATCAAAGTCTTTTCCAACGAGTCAACTCTTCGCATGAGGTGGCCAAAGTACTGGAGTTGCAGCTTTAGCATCATTCTTTCCAAAGAAATCCCAGGGCTCATCTCTTCAGAATGGACTGGTTATATCTCCTTGCAGTCCAAGGGACTCTCAAGAGTCTTCTCCAACACCACAGTTCAAAAGCATCAATTCTTCGGTGCTCAGCCTTCTTCACAGTCCAACTCTCACATCCATACCACGACTACTGGAAAAACCATAGCCTTGACTAGATGGACCTTAGTCGGCAAAGTAATGTCTCTGCTTTTCAATACGCTATCTAGGTTGGTTGTAACTTTTCTTCCAAGGAGTAAGCGTCTTCTAATTTCATGGCTGCAGTCACCATCTGCAGTGATTTTGGAGCCCCCCAAAATAAAGTCTGACACTGTTTCCACTATTTCTCCATCTATTTCCCATGAAGTGATGGGACCGGATGCCATGATCGTTTTCTGAATGCTGAGCTTTCAGCCAACTTTTTCACTCTCCTCTTTCACTTTCATCAAGAGACTTTTTAGTTCCTCTTCACTTTCTGCCATAAGGGTGGTGTCATCTGCATATCTGAGGTGACTGATATTTCTCCCAGTAATCTTGATTCCAGCTTGTGTTTCTTCCAGTCCAGCGTTTCTCATGATGTACTCTGCATATAAATTAAACAAGCAGGGTGACAATATACAGTCTTGACGTATTCCTTTTCCTATTTGGAACCAGTCTGTTGTTCCATGTCCAGTTCTAACTGTTGCTTCCTGACCTGCATACAGATTTCTCAAGAGGTAGGTCAGGTGGTCTGGTATTCCCATCCTCGAAGAATCTTCCACAGTTTATTGTGATTCACACAGTCAAAGGCTTTGGCATAGTCAATAAAGCAGAAATAGATGTTTTTCTAGAACTCTCTTGCTTTTTCCATGATCCAGTGGATGTTGGCAATTTGATCTCTGGTTCCTCTGCCTTTTCTAAAACCAGCTTGAACATCAGGGAGTTCACGGTTCACGTATTGCTGAAGCCTGGCTGGTGACCGCTCCCAAAAGAATCCTCATAGCCCCTAACAGTCACTTCTCATTCCTCCCTCCCCCAGTCCCTGGCAACACTCATCTACTTTGTCTCCACAGATTTCCCAGGAGTTCTGGATCTTTAATATACATGGGATTACACATTATATGACCTTTCCTGTGTGTCTTTCACCAAGCATGTTTCCAAGGTTCATCCCTTCTCAAGGCTGAATGCTATTTCATCACATGGATATAGCACATCTAGTTTCATCCATTCATCAGCTGGTAGCCATCTGGGTCATTTCTGCTTCTCCACTATTATGAATAATGGTGCTGTGAACCTTTTTGTTTTTGTGTGGACATATGTTTTTCCTTTTCTTGAGCTTATACACCTAAGAGTGGAATTGCTGGGTCATATGGTAATTCTTCCCTGTTGTCTTCCCTCATGGCTCAGAGATAAGAATCCACCTGCCAGTGCAGATGCAGATTCAATCCCTGAGTGGGGAAGATCCCCTGGAGGAGAAAATGGCAACCCATTCCAGTATTCTTGCCTGGAGAATTCCATGGACAGAGAAGCCTGGTAGGCTATAGTCCATGGGGTTGCAAAAGAGTCAGACACAACTTAGTGACTAAACAACAACAAAAAATGATAATTCTGTTTAACTTTTTGAGAAACTGCCAAACTTTTCCAAAGCATTTATATCCCATCGGCAGTGTATGAGAATTATAATTTCTCCACATTCCTTCCAACATTTGTCATTGTCCAATACTTTGATTACAGCCATCCTAGTGGGTATGAAGAGGTATTTCATAATAGTTTTAAACTGCATTTCTATAATGACACATTATATTGCACATGTTTTCATGTACTTTTTAAACCAACTGTGTATCTTCTTTGGCGAATGTCTATTCAAATCCTTTGCCCATTTCTAAATTGGGTTAGCTTTCTTATTCAGTTGTAAGAACTCTATATGTATTCTGAATATCAGACCCTTAACAGATACATAATTTGCAAATAATTTCTTCGACTCTGTGGGTTGTCTTTTCACTTTCTTGATGTCATTTGAAATGCACACATTTTAAGTTTTGATAAAAGTCCAATTTATTTTTTTCTTAGGTGACATATCTTGAGAAACCATTGCCTACTTTAAGGTCAAAGATTTCCACCTATTTTTTTCCCCCACTGTAGGGGCAGTGAGTAGTCTCGGCCCACAAGCTGACACCAAGAGCCCCCAAGTACTTCCATACACAGCTTAATCTGATAAAGAATTACTGTTTTTACCATTTTATAACTGAAAACTGAGATCCACAGGACTGATGAATATACTCTCCCAACAGAATCCCCAAAATATTTTTCAGAGAGAGATTATGTGCATGTATGTGTATCTCTCTCTCTCTCATATGTGTATATACATGTACATGACATACATAAATACACATTTATGACATAAATAAAACCACACACTGACACGCCCCTCACTTGGGCAGTGATTTCAGGGCTCATTTCCCCACTTGCAACCACACCTCCACTCCCTGCTCTGCTTTTGCAGCTCCTGGGTCTGGACCGCTCGTTCCCCCTTCAAACGCACTCCTTGTAGGGTTAGGAGTGTGACTGTGGCTTACAGAGTGCTCTCACATGTGCTGCTGCCTGTCGTAACACCCAAGGCCACTTCTCCCCCACTCCCACGCCCACACATGCCATCATCCCCTCCGGCACCCCCTCCGGCCCCTGTCTTCTCCAATCCACACGTGCCAATCTGTGACCCCCACAGGAGAGCAGGATGAGAGGGGGAAAGATAGTTGTGCTCAACTTCCAAAGCGCTGTTACCTGAAGCTTCCTCATCTGCACTAATTGCATTTCAGGTGCTCAGCACCATGTGCAGACAGCTCAGAAACACATTCCCATCGCTGTTCGGAGTTCTAGAGCAGCACCATCCCATACACTGAGGCTACAGATGTTGGCCCTCTTCCCACATGAGATAATCAGAGCCGTTACAACATGCGATCTGCACAGACTTCATCTCAAGTGAGACAAGGATCTGCAGAGCATCCCCATTCCACTCCCACACTAAGGGTTAGCAGAAACCTGAACTTCTAGGCCCCTCAAATCCCAAGGCCCCTCCACTTGTCTATATATTTTAATACCTTTAGCATGTGGGATAATCACAACAGTAGCAAATCCTCGGGACATTTGGTAACAGGGAAGAAAGACAACTCAGGCCCCTGACTCACACCCACCATGGCTTCCAGCTCCCTCAGCTTCCACCTCCCTGCCCATGTACCAGCTCTTTCCTCTGTCCCCCTCCCTCCGTTAACCTTCTCAAAAGCTTCTTGCTTTTAGGAGGGAAAGGACTTTCCTCTAATTCCCATGTGTGGGTGTTCTCAGGTGGAAGCAGCTGTGGCACGTCTGTGAGGGATCTGGGGCCTAGGGTGGGAGGGTGTGTCTTTGTGTGACACTATGGACCTTTGTGGGCAAAGTAATGTCTTTGCTTTTTAATACACTAGGTTTGTCATAGCTTTCAAAATCCAGCTTACACAGAACATTGCAGAAGTCTGAGTTCAAAATTTTAAGGATGGCATGATGATTCAGAATTCACATAAAATTTCAAGTCACTACTTGTATTTTTCATTTGTCCATTCATTCATTGAACAAGTGTCTCAAGTATTTGCATCGAATGCTGTGGAACTGAAGAGTAAGATTTGGTTCATACCTTCAAGAAAAAGATAGTACACACACACAAAATTATACACATACACACATTTATAACTACAATACAACAAAGAACCAAAGAGAATCTTTAAAAGGTTACTTAGGAAGAACTTGAGGAAGAAGAGGAAGTGGTCACTTCCACTTGTAGTAGATAAGCACTGTTTCTTGGAGGAAGTAACATCTACAGTGAGACCTGCTTTTTGTTGTTTAAATTTTGGTCTGATCAGATAATGACTTACCACATTCTAATGTCATCTATATAAAAGCACCACTGTTAAGGGAGACTGTAAGTTACTACTGAGTAACTTACATACTTCCTGCCACCTCAAGGTGACATTCCAGGGGTTCAGGGCAGTGGCAATGTGGGTTTCCCTTGCCATTGCCCTAAGCTCTTGAGAAACAGAAGGGGATGAGGCCCTGTCCATCTTTCCTCCTCCTGCTTCCCCACAAGGCAAGGGAACAGAGGAAGTGCTGCTAGAAATGGTGCCGGAACCAGGGCTCTCAGTGCGCAGACTAGACCCTTTCCACCCCAAAAAGGAAGCACAGCTTTGAGGAGAGACCGCTATGGACTGACAGTTGGCACAGAGGCATTCCCTGAGAAGCGTGTGCCTCCAGAAAGCCAGTCAGAGCAAGAACCAACAGCAAAGTGTCTAGGTGACTTCTGAAAACTGGGCACAGTGGAATGACAGTGGAGGGGAAGTACAAGTGACATGAGAGCCCCGGGACAGACAGGATCTGGGAGGGCTAGAGACCCCTGGGACATAGCAATTTCGTCCTTTCCTAACTGGAAGACCGGGACAACTACTTTAGGCCTTAAAACCAGGACACAACATCCTGGCAGGGCTGTGATGGGACAGTGCTGACCTCGTGCCTAGACAACCACACGGCAACCGGGAATGAGTCCACACACGTTCTCGTGCTATATCACACAGGCAGATGGCCCTTCTTATGCATTAAAGACACATGCTCTGGGCTTCCTACTTAAACATGGAGATCAAGGTACAGAAATGTCACAAAGAGATTGTAGACAAATATCTCCAGGATTGTATTTAATATATTTACCCTGATTTTTTTTTTTTTGCATATTTTTCAAAATAATGACCCGCAATCAACTAGAGCAAGTTCAACAAAGAAAATAAGGATAATGAATGCAGAAATGCATGCCTACTAAAGGTAAACCGTGGCCTCTTTCCCTACATGATACTCAAATTTTAGTTTATGTTTACGTCAATATTTCATTGTTGCTCACACCACCCCTCCCTGAGATGCACCCAGTTGAGCCTATTCCATATTCTTTCTCATTCTTACTTTTTCTGCTTCACTTACTTTCAAAAATCCAACTATTTTTATCAGAAATGCAAAATAATTAACGAAACAAACATAAAAGCAAGATGCCAACAAGTCATGCAGTCACTTTCATAGTCTCCCCATCACTCTTCCTAGAAGCTATCATACTGTCAAACTCCTTCACCACCCTGACACGACGGAGCTCACTGAGAACAGGCCTCTGAGGAAAGTGTCGGACTCTGGAAGGCAACAGTGCCTCAGCTTCGCAGTCAGCACCCCCACCCCCACCCAGCCCTTTTACTCCAGACTGCTGCTCAGGCTCTGCCCCAACCTGCCACTTCCTTCTCCCCCAGCTCCAGCCCCATGCATGTCCTCACCCCCAGCCAGACTCTCCCTGTGAAGAAGGTCCCTACAGCCAACCAACCACTGCCCATCTCCATGGAAGATCTCCAGGAACTTGAACACACTCAGTCTGCTCAGGCTAATGCCAACTTCGTGGCACACAAAGCTATCTCAGAAGTGACACCGCCATCCAGCTGGCACCCAGAGCACACCTGAGAGTCTCCCCCAACGCCCTGCTGCCCCGCCACCAGGTAAACAGACGAATCTGCCCACCTGATGGCCCTCCTCTCGTGCCAACCTGGCCCTCCTGCAAGTCCACAGCTGCAACTCCCCTTCAGGATATCCTGTCTCCTGCCAGGGTCACTGGAACAGGCCCCACCCAAGCCCCCCGCTCCCACTTTATTAAAAGACCATTTTTATTGTAACATCAAACAATTATACAAAACCACCCAAAACCAATGTATGCCCTAATGAATTACTTTAAAGTGAACCTTCTAACCACAACCAAGACAAGAAACAAATCCTGTGACCCAGCCCAAAAGCTCGCACAAGGCCTGGCCCAGTCACAGCACCTTCCTTCCTCTCCCTGAGAAACATCCTTATCTGATTTTTGCAATCAGCACCCAAACACCTGTCCACTTTCCCTTTCATTCTCTCTATTGTAGTCAGATTATATCAATTCCCCATTTAAAATCCTTCCAAGGCTCCACTTTAAGATAATGCCCAAAGTCCTACACGGCAGAGGAGCCAGCTGCAGGAAGGCCCCAGGACCCACTCCTGGTGCTCACTCTTGCATAGCCCCTCCCATATCGTGACAGACCAGTGCTCTCTCATATCCTGGCTCTGGGGAAGCCAGCCGCTCCACAGTTGGGAAAGGCCAGGGATGAGGCCCTGAGGCCTACCACCAACAGCCCTGTGAGGTACCATCCTGGAAACAGGATCTCCAGTCCCAGGCAAGCCTTCAGAAAAGCACAACCTGGCCAGCACTGGGACCACAACAAGAGGACCACAGCCAGAACCACCCGTGTAGCAAGGCTGCTATGAACTTGTGACCCACAGAAACAGTGTGACAAGGAACTCTGGTTGTCTGAAGGTAATCTGACACACAGCCACATTAACTGATACACACAGGCTCCAGGCCCTGTGTGACTGGCCCCTGCCCATCCTTCTAGTCTCATCCAGAATCACCCATTGAGCTCCCTACATACTAGGAACACTAAACTCCTCTGAGTACCTCAAAGCTTGCCAGATTTTTTTCCATAGATATTTTAAAACATGATAAAACATTCACAATATAATGTTAAGCGAAAAAAAAAGCAATGTGCAAAGTACACCATATGATCTTACATGGGTAGGTATGCACCACTACCCAGATCAAGTTGCCAACACCCAGTGGATCACAGAAAAAGGAAGAGAATCTTCTCAGAAAAACATCTACTTCTGCTTCACTGACTACACTAAAGCATTGGCTGTGTGGATCACAACAAACTGTGGAAAATTCTTCAACAGATGGGAATACCAGGCCGCCTGACCTGCCTCCTGAGAATCTGTACACAGGTCAAGAAGCAACAGTTAGAACTGGCCATGGAACAATAGACTGGTTCCAAATTGGGAAAGGAGTACATCAAGGCTGTATGTTGTCACTGTTTATTTAACTTATATGCAGAGTACATCATGCGAAATGCTGGGCTGGATGAAGCACAAGCTAGAATCAAGATTGCCGGGAGAAATATCAATAACCTCAGATATGCAGATGACACCACCCTTATGACAGAAAGTGAAGAGGAATTAAAGAGACTCTTGATGAAAGTGAAAAGAGAAGAATGATAAAGCTGGCTTAAAACTCAACATTCAGAAAACTAAGATCATGGCATCTGATCCCATCACTTCATGGCAAACAGATGGGGAAACAACAGAAACAGTAACGGACTTTACTTTCTTGGGCTCCAAAATCACGGCAGATGGTGACTGCAGCCATGAAATGAAAAGACGCATGCTCCTTGGAAGAAAAGCTATGAACAGCCTAGACAGCATATTAAAAAGCAGAGACATCACTTTGCCCAAAATGGTCTATACAGTCAAAGCTACAGTTTTTCCAGTAGTCAAGTATGGATGTGAGAGTTGGACCATAAAGAAAGCTGAGCACTGAAGAACTGATGCCTTGGAACTGTGGTGCTAGAGAAGACTCTTTGAGAGTCCCTTGGACGGCAAGGAGATCAAGCCAGTCCATCCTAAAGGAAATCAGTCCTAAATGTTCATTGGAAGGACTGATGCTGAAGCTCCAAAACTTTAGCCACCTGATGTGAAGAACTGACAAACTGGAAAAGATTCTGATGCTGGGAAAGACTGAAGGCAGTTGGAGAAGAGGACAACAGAGGATTAGATGGCTGGATGGCATTACCAACTCGATGGATGTGAGTTTGAGCAAGCTCCGGGAGCTGATGATGGACAGGGAAGCCTGGCGTGCTGCAGTCCATGGGGTTGCAAAGAGTTGTACACGACTGAGCGACTGAACTGAACTGATGCACAGATACACATGCATCTGTGTGGAAATTCTCCAAACTCTAACTATTATATTTGGCTGCTCACTCCATCAAGATTGGTGGTTCCCCCTGTAGCCCACACATGCCATCACACATACCAGCCCTTCACCTGCCTCTCAGTACACCGGCTGTGCCTTCTGTTAAATTTCTAGCAACCAGCAGAGACCAGCAGTAAATATTTGTTAAACCAAAGACTTGCCCATGGACAATCTGAAAAACTGTTGTTAAACAGTATCTAAAATTTTTTATCAGAGACCATACCATTCAGTTTCCTCAGTGAATCCTGTGGAACTTCTAAATGTCTGGAAAGGCTGTCATCAAGAAAACCAGAAAGCTCAGTATAAGGCACTTGCAGCCACTGGAGCTCTAACGGAAGGCTCCAGATTCAGATGATGCAAGCATAAATAACAGTGACTTTGTTTTGACGCTTGCCTTTTGTACTTAGATTAAAGTGAAAAACAAGATACAAAAGTAGTCCACATAAAATTCCCCGTATTTCTGTAGTAACTGGGCTCTTTCCCTCTAGGTTTTCAGCCAAGTGTTAAGAAGGGACAGCTGGGATGTGTCAGAATATGGTCCTATGCCATAGTGGGAAGGGGACAGAGAGAGTACTAAGAGAGATGGAGAGAGACGGGCAGAGAGGGAGGTGGAGAGGCGAAGAGGGAGAGGCAGAGAGATAAAGAAAGACAGAGTTAGAGAGCTGAGGGAGACAGGGAGAGAGACAGAGACGAAAAGGGAACGAGAAAGAAAGCGAGAGAGAGAACGCAGGAACAAGCAGCCTGAGGCAGGGAGAGCAAATGCTCCCGGGCAGCATTCCATCCCCGGGGGTGACCCAGGGCCGGCACCATCGCCAGCACAGCTGGATTACACACCAGGACTGAAATAACAGAAGTCCTTCAAGAGGAGCCTAATATTGCTTGAGATTAAGGTAGTTCTTGGTTTACTCTTTTCCTCATACAATTTTCTATAAATTTTAAAGATAACCCATGTTGTTGTAAGACATACTATTACAAAAGATTAAATATTAAAAAACCAAATCACACTTAAGAACTTGGGCGAGATGCTGGGGCTCCCTAACAACAGCAAACAAGACAGGAAAAATTCCCTTCATTCTCTCTACCAAGAAATGGGCTCAGAGAAAATTACCAGGTTACACAGCCAACACAAAACCCTGTACCTTCCTTATTGTTATCTGAAATGAGAAAGCATGAGCCATCTGCATAATTTAATCTGTTATGCTTCATATAACACTAAAAATTTACCCCCAAATCTCACAATCTCTATTATTCAGAAATACGTGTAAAGAAAGATACAATTTTGTGCTTGTAAACTACCATATTACAGACAGTATTCATCTGCATGACTCTGCATTACTCTTGGTCTATACTAATTTAAAGAGGTGAACCATCATAGCCTTCCTAGCATAAAAAAATCTGGGGAGGCTCTAGGCCCCTCTACCCAGGGCACATGGCCGTGGACAGGACACAGAGAGGGTGGGAGACAGGGGTGACTAGAGTTCAGAATTGGCCCCTGCAGCAAATGCATCAGTAGGACATGAGTGACCAGGAGATGGGTCACTGTAAGCCCCCTGTCATCTGTCAACATTTGGGTAAAAGATTCTTGGTACTGCTTTTTATTTACACATAATTCCAACAAGTTCTCACTGTTTGGTTTGGCTTTTCATGAAAACATTTGTTTTCAGTGTTTACTCTAGATATCCTTTGCAGAGGGTTTATAAGGCAGTTTTCTTGGGGGTTTTTGCCCTATGAAACAGTTTTTTCCACCTTCCATCATTTACACTATTCCAGAAGTGAGTATTCCTTTTAGATACTTTGACACTATAACACACACACAGACACACATGCATTTCAAAGTCCTCTATCCGTAATTTGGTTACTTATAAGCCAGCAGAAATAGGGCAGCCTTAATACAAATAAAGCCTGAGCTCACAAACAAAATTCTGGAAAATAGTTCTTTACTAAGAAATGACTGTGTCACTCATCCTCTTATAAATGTTTATCAGATGACCCTACGAATCCGTCACTATTATAGGACAGAGGACAGCTCTCAGAGCGTCACTGTTCTGGAGGAAGGAAGGAGCCAGGGAGGAGGAGGAAATAGAAACAATAAAAGATCAATACTGGTAATTGCTAGGGTTAAGAGGATGGTGCCTGGAGTTATCACTTCAGATTAAGTCCTCAAGACAACTCTTGAGTTGATGAAATTTAAAGACAAAACACCTAGAGATTCAGACAAGGGGCAAGGCAGGAAACAAGCCTGGCTGGGCCCAAGGGTCAAGGCACGGCCAGGCTCTGTCAGACCGCCATGGTCAAGGAAGTCACTTTTCCTCAGTGTGAACCTGTTATCTTAAGGTGTGTCACTGACACAGGTAAGCATAAGCTAACATTTCAGAGACTGGTGATTTGCCAGATAGTTACCTGTACGGCATGGAAGACAATTAAGTCTCTCCCAGCTCTGAAACTCTGGGATATTCCTCTATCAACAAACGTCACTCTACAGAAAGCACTTTAGCACAAAGAATTCCACTGTTATGCAAAGGTAGGAGGGCCCTAACTTTGTCTCTGGGAAATATTATTTTTCTAAGTTAACTGAGGCAACACTGGAACAAAATAATGACAAATGTCAGATAACCCACTTGACCAATTTAACAGTTCCAGCTGGGCAACTCACTCCCCTTTGAGGTTGTCTTGTTACTGAGGTGAAGGGAAGAACCAGGAAAAGTCCCAGCTTTGCCAGAAGACCCAGCTATCCAGGAGCACTGAGACCCTGAGAAAATTACTTATCTCTTTCTTCAATTTCCTCCTTGGTAAGGAGAGTAAAGCACTGAACAAAACCTAGGATTTCCAACAAAGTCTGAGAGACTTTCTCAAAGAAAGTTAAATAGGAATTACACATTTGTATCTATGAGCTCACACAAGCTAATTAAGAGGAAAATTCTTCCTCTTCTCTAGAATTATAATCAACTGGGTGTGATAGCACTGATCATATTTTATGCTGATCAGAAGATCTCAGGCAGTGATGTGTCTGGTCTGAACCACCAGATGCTGGAGATGCCAAGCAACTGGGAAAACAGCCTAGCCTAGATGTTTATAGAGTGTTTACAGGGGAACTTCAGAAGCAAGAGCCAGAAGAGGAGTGCAAAACCCAGAGCAAGTTCTGTGCTTCCTACACAAGGTACTCAGCAAGGAGGGCAGCAGAACACACACGGCTGCAGGAGTTCAGGACATGGCGGCTTCGGTGCTGCTCGGTGCACTGACTGTCTTGAGCCGGAGGCACCCAAAGGGCAGCAGGTGCAGAGGGAGCTCTGCCTGAAACCCCTCATTTGCCAGAACACAGAGTCTCCATAGGAACTTGGAATCACAAGTCTCCTCCCCAGCAGCTTCACCACCAGGAAGATTGACTCTTGTCACAGGGAGAGGAGCCTAGAAGTGGCCCCACACAGAGACAGATTCTGTCACAAACTGCCATGCTCTACCCATCCTCCCAAGCCCCTCACCTTCCCTAAAATTTCTTCCTCTGCCCTAAGAGTGACTCCCCACCTCCCCTTCGCCTGTTAGGGTGGTTTTCGTGTGTGAATTCTAAGCCACCTCAGGAGTCACTCACTTCCCCCTGGGTATCCCTTATTTCTACTTGAGATATGAATGTTAATAAACATGTTTTTCTCTTATTAATCTGTCTTTATCAAAGGAGTCTCAGTTAAGAACTCAGAAGGGTAGAGGAAAAATCACTTTTCCTCCCCTACAGCATCAGCCAGAGACTTTTTAATTCAGGAGGAAACATATTAGCCCCAAAAAAGTACCACTGTGCCAGAGCCCCAGATGCTCTGCCATGGCCAGGCTAACTGGCACCTTCATAGTAAAAACAGCAAATCCTATACAAAGTTCCAGCAGCATCCCGAAAGCCAAGATTTCACTTTGTCCTTTGGGGAAAGTTCCAGCAGGAGAAATCCCCTGAACAAGATGAGTTCACGACTCTGCCAGTGAAGCGGCTCATGGTGTCCCTCCTGTCTTGCTGCCCATGCACCCTGGTCCCCGGACCCTCCTGTCCCCACGCCCTCCAGCATGTTTAGCCCCACCTCAGGGGACCCCCTCAACAACAGGGAGGCAGCAGACAAGCAGGTGTGGCTATAAGGCCTGTAGGAGCTGGGCCCCAGGTGTGCCAAATGGAAGCCCTAGCCACACCAGAGGAAATATCCACTCACTGGACCAGGGACACAGAAAACGTGAGACTCTTATGTATGCCCTTGACTAAATTCTCCTCCTGTTGGCAGCCTCAGTCCACTCAGTGCCCCGTCTCTGTCATGACTAAGGCTTGTGGAATCCAGACAATTATTGTTTTTAGACACTCAGAGCCCTGTGAGGCAAGTGGTTACTGAGCACTTACTGTGTGCACGGCACAGGCAGGGCTCCTTCGAGACTAACACCTGTGAGGAAAGGACACACACGCACAAAGGAAGGGCACTGCCTCAGAGGCAACACCAGGAGGTGGAGTAGGACTCAGGGAAGGGAGAGGCCTGGAAGACAAAGCAGTCAGCGGCTGGAACAGGATACAAACACAAACAAAAAGCCACAGTGACATGTTGAGTCCTACAAACACTAATCTTTTCAAGGAGAATACCTACCTCATTGTTAATTAAGAGTTATCAAGATTTGAATTCTTGAACCACTTGACATACCAGCATGGAGGCTTCTCAAATGTCCCACTTCCTGGCAATCAGTCCTTGAATCAATCTTACTGAAGAAGAGTTACTGTTTTCTTGAAATGCTACTGGTTCCCAGGCTAGTTTCACAGTAAACTTTCCCTTTGCTAAAAAAATCAGTAACTGACATATGTAAACACTCAATAACTTCCAAAATGATCAGCTAATTTAAGAAAATGTTAACTACCACACTGGGGGGCTCCCTGGTGGCTCAGATGGTAAAGAATCTGCCTGCAATGCAGGAGACCTGGGTTTGATCCCTGGGTCCAGAAGATCCTTTGGAGAAGAGAATGGATACTCACTCAGATAATCTTGCCTGGAAAATTCCATGGGCAGACACAGGCTACAGCCCATGGGGTTGCAAAGAGCTGGACAGGACTGAGCAACTAACACACACTTTTACCACACCGGTTACTATCAACCACCACCACCAGTCACTTTCTGGTATTTTTTCATACGTGTGTGTCCATTTTCTGAGGCAGGGATGGCTCACAAATGACAAGAGGAGGTAATTATCCTGCTGGATGAAAGTCTCCCAAAACAAGACTGAGAACCAGCCTCTGGTCAGGGATTCCACCCCCTGAAGAGACGTTCCTGCACAGGTGCAAGTGTGCATGTACTCTTGCTCATCTACTGGCAGATCTGCACCTCACAGGGCTTCTTATTTCAAAGTCTCAACACTAAAAGCTCTTAAACTTGACCAACAAAGTATTTGTCAAGGCTTGTTTTCGTATTTTTTTTCTTTAGCTTTTACTGGAGATTACCATCTAACTATTGCAATGGGAGCACTCAGACAGAAGGGTGACAAGCTGGTGGCACAGCCTTTTCTTTAAATCTCCCCAGATCCTGCACCCAGAGCCCTGGCTCACATCCTAGTATTGTCCTTGGAGTCACACTGAACCTAAAGACCATCTCCCTGAGAAGGGCATCTCTACAATTAAGTAATCACAATACCTAAAGACAAGCCCTTCTAGACTTTGTCTGCTGGGAAGGGCAGAATCCTCATTCCAAAGATGAGGGAAGATTGCAGAGAAACAGGATTGGAACTACTGGGAAGTTCATGAATGCTCTTCCCTCCTGAGAGACACTCTGCTTTATTCTCTTCTAGACATCATCAAGACCACACGCCCACACACTGCCACCAACATGGAGAAGTCTTCGCAGTCTACCAGGTCTTCTGAAGTATTTGAGGATACTTCTTGCTGCTGTCTGTGTCCCTGCCCACTTGCTAGGTCATGTGCTCTAATTACTTCTCTTAATGGACTGCGGGCAGAGAAACCAGACCATCAAGGTTATTATAATTTGAAAATAAACAATAAACTGAAAGTTTAGTTCAAAAGGACATTACTTCAACAAAAATAAGTTTTACTGCATGAAATCAGTTACATCTTTTGTTACTCAAGTTTTCTTTTCCTTTCCCAAGGTTCTCAACAATAATCCTAACAGTTAAGTCCCACTTACAAAAGGAGTGCAATAGGCTACTTTCTGATGTTGAGAACATAGAGAGGCATCAGAGAGCTAAAGAATTCTCTCTGGTCAACATCATCAACAGAATAAACTTTAAGAAGCAATAATTCTCTTGTCTAGAAAATTGAGCTCACTTGAGAACTAACGCAACAAATGTGTACTTGACAAAGTCCCTTATGAATATTTTTGCAATTGAATTATTTTAAGATCTACAAACGTTCAAAATTTAAAGAAAATAGGTCATTTTTTAATAAAAAATGTGATTTATCATTTTTATAATTTGTTTCATGCATATGAAACATGAAGCAGGGGACTCCTACCTGATAAACTGTCAAATCTCTATCAAACACACAAAATTCCATTTTTAACAGTCACACTCATTCTTTTTACACTATATACATATGTATATATTACAACCGTAATTTTAAATTGGCATCCCCAAAGAACTTCTAAATTAAAACATCATTTAACTGTTAATGTTCTATTTTAAACATTTACAGCACAATTTGTATGAACAGTTTTGCATAATTTTTCCTCACATAAATGTATTTCAAACCATTTTCTCTTGCTTCCAACTAGCTTTCCAAATTTTCATTAATAAACAATCCACCTAGGAATATTCTAGAAGCTGAGAAGGTTGAAGAGTGAATATAATCATGACAGACCAAGAAGACTAGAATCAGCAGTGATAAAGAAAAAAGAGCCATCTGGTGGTTTTGACTGCTTATAAGGAATAAATACAGTCATGATTCACAGAGACTTGTGTACAACCTTAGGAAAAGCCTACCACCCGGCATGGTCTGCACCAACCTGCAGGCATCTCCTGCCAAGACTCTTCTCACCTGCTGCCTGTGCACCACTAGGCCCCTGGAACCCACTGGACACGGGTACACAGGGCACTGCCTCTGTACCAATCGTATCTACCTTTAGGAAATCACCCCAGTATTCAGATGTCCTTGTACTTCCCCAAATTCCAAGTCAAACACTTAATTCAGCACACACATCACTCAGGGCTCACAGGCCACTGAGAGCAGCCAGACTGCTCTTCCTGGAGCTCCCACAGGCTGGCTCTTCTCAAATGGGCAGTTCTCAGGTCTGCTCTGGGGCTGCTGTTCTTTTCCCCATCTCAGATGAACATAAGCATTCATAAAGATTGAAAGCAGTAACTACTTTATATTTGTTCTTTCGTGAGAGTAACAACACTTTTCAAATTTACTGAATCCTTAAAAAAAAAAAAAAAAAACCTCAGGCCAGTTTCATCTGTATGTCTATCCCATAAATCTCCCGAAAATAATCGGAATTTACCAAACTAGGTTAAATCGATCCCCAAGAAAAAACGACAACACAACTATGTTAAACCTGTCTCAAAATCTAAGTTGAGGGTTAGCAAACTAGAGCCCATAGCCAAAAACCCAGGTGTCCAGGAGTCCCCAAACTGCTCAGTTACAGCTTATTCAAGCTTTGAAACAATGAAAGAATTGGTCCCTGTAAATTAGTCTGAGTGGACCTATTACAGGGAAGAGAATTTTCAAAGTTGAGAAAACACTAGTCAGTTCAGTTCACTCACTCAGTTGTGTCCAACTCTGCAACCCCATGGACTACAGCACGCCAGGCTTCCTGTCCATCACCAACTCCTGGAGACTGCTCAAACTCATGTTCATTGAGTCTGTGATGACATCCAACCATATCATCCTGTCATCCCCTTCTCCTCCTGCCTTCAATCTTTCCCAGCATCAGGGTCTTTCCAATGAGTCAGTTCTTCACATCAGATGGCTAAAGTATTGGAGCATCAGCTTCAGCATCAGTCCTTCCAGTGAATATTCAGGACTGGTTTCCTTTAGGATTGACTGGTTGGATCTCCTTGCAGCCCAAGGGACTCATCAAGAGTCTTCTCTAAAAACAGTTCAAAGGCATCAATTCTTCAGCACTCAGCTTTCCTTATGGTCCAACTCTCACATCCATGCATCCTGGAAAACCCATAGCTTTGACTATACAGACCTTTGTAGGCAAAGTAATATCTCTGCTTTTTAATATGCTATCTAGTTTTGGCACAGCTTTTCTTCCAAGGAAAAGCTTTTCATTTCATGGCTGCAGTCACCATATGTAGTGATTTTGGACGCCAAGAAAATAAAGTCTTTCACTGTTTTCCCAACTATTTGTCAAGAAGAGATGAGACCAGACACCATTATCTTAGATTTTTGAATGTTGAGTTTTAAGACAGCTTTGTCACTCTTCTCTTTCACTTTCATCAAGAGGCTCTTTAATTCCTCTTTACTTTGTGCCATATGGGTGCTGTCATCTGCATATCTGAAATTATTGACATTTCTCAAGGCAATCTTGATTCCAGCTTGTGCTTCATCCAGCCTGGCATTTCACATGATGTACACTGCATATAAGTTAAATAAGCAGGGTGATAATATAGAGCCTTGAAGTACTCCTTTCCCAATTTGGAACCAGTCTGCTTTTTCACGTCTGGTTCTAACTGTTGCTTCTTGACCTGCAAATAGATTTCTCAGGAGGCAGGTCAGGTGGTCTGATATTCCCATCTCTTTCAGAATTTCCACAGTTTACTGTAATTCACACAATCAAAGGTTTTAGCATAGGCATTGAAGCAGAGGTAGATGTTTTTCTGGAATCCTCCTGCTTTTTTCTATGATCTAATGGATGATGGCAGTTTGATCTCTGGTTCCTCTGCCTTTTCTAAAACCAACATGAGCATCTGGAAGTTCTCAGTTCATGTACTGTTGAAGCCTGGCTTGAAAAATTTTGAGCATTACTTTGCTAGCATTTGGGACTGGAATGAAAACTGACAATTTCCAGTCCTGGGGCCACTGCTGAGTTTTCCAAATTTGCTGGCATACTGACTGCAGCACATTCACAGCATCATCTTTTAGGATTTGAAATAGCTCAGCTGGAATTCCATCACCCCCACTAGCTTTGTTCATAAGGCCCACTTGACTTCACACTCCAGGATGTCTGGCTCTAGGTGAGTGATCACACTATTGTGGTTATCTGGGTCATTAAGATCTTCCTTGTACAGTTCTTCTGTGTAAGTCTTGTACCACCTAAAATGGAATCTGCTAGGATGTCCTCTAACTGATGATGGTAAAACTATGCTTAGAACAAAAGACTCAGATGAACAAGTTTATTATACAAAAAGCAAAAATGTAGGGTGTCGAAGGACCACAGTATTCACTGCATTGTTCACTAGCAGGTGTGCTACTGGAACTATTTTGATCTCTCTCTCATGTTTTCTGGAAGGAACAGGATCACGTGAACTTCATAACTCTGAGGACAAGACTACATTCAGGCTTTGGTCTCCACCCCTCAATCATGGACCCTGCTTCCAGCCCACCTGTCCCCTTTTCCTGCATCATGGCTGGGAAATCCCACATGCAGTTAAGGGACCACCACGGGGCTCCCTCACGTGTTTCCACTCTCAGGTCTTGGACCTCTTTAAATGCTGATTACCCATACATATTGCCTAGTATTTTCTTTGAGGTGCAAAGATCTGTAATTCCACCTTGGCTGGAAGCCGAAGTCCCTGTAACAGATTAAGCTACAGGGTAGCCTAGAGCCAAGGGTACCAACTTAGAAGGAAGGCACTTGTGTTAAAACCTATCACTTCACTTTGTCATCTATTGCAAGTGCCCTTTCAGCCTCAATTTCCTCGGCTATAAAATGAAGACAATATTAGTATTTCCCTCTTCAGGTTTTTTGAGGTTTTAGTGAGTCAATACACCTAACCACTGAGAACACTGCCTGACACAGAGTATTTGGACAAAATACTGGTGACATCCACCCATCTGCTTCGGCATTTCACAAGCATATAGGCAAAAACAAAAACACCAGGTGTTTTCCAGCCTGACCTGATGGAAGACTCAAAACAACCAGACAATATGGTCATTCTATTCTCTTTTGACCTTCTCCTTTATCATATTCAAGCAAGACTGCATCACAACTAGGTAGGCTCAACTGTATACTGCAAAACCTTGAAAAGCAAAGCCTTTTTAAGGATGAACAGAATAAAAAAACACTTCTTTGATCCCCTTACCTGTCACAAATTTCACTTCTTCTATTGAAAGAAGGCATGAGTACCTGTCAATTCATTCTTTCTGGAGTTATTTCTCCACTCTTCTCCAGCATATTGGGCACCTATCGAGCTAAGGAGTTAATCTTTGAGTGTCATATCTTTTTGCCTTTTCATACTATTCATGGGGTTCTCAAGGCAAGAATACTGAAGGGGTTTGCCATTGCCTTCTCCAGTGGACCACAGTTTGTCAGAACTCTCCATTATGACCCATCCATCTTGGGTGGCCCTACACAGCATGGCTCATAGTTTCATTGAGTTAGACAAGGCTGTGATCCATGTGATCAGTTTCATTAGTTTTCTGTGATGGTGGTTTTCATTCGTCTACCCTCTGATGGATAAGAATAAGAGGTTTATGGAAGCTTCCTGATGGGAGAGACTGATTTGGGAGGGGGTGGGATGGGGACTGGGTCTTGTTCTGATGGGTGGGGAAATGCTCAGTCAGTCAGTTCAGTCACTCAGTCGAGTCTGACTCTTTGCAACCCCATGAACTGCAACACGCCAGGCCTCCCTGTCCATCACCATCTCCCGGAGTTCACTCAGATTCATGTCTATCGAGTCTGTGATGCCATCCTGCCATCTCATCCTCTGTTGTTCCCTTCTCCTCCTGCCCCCAAACCCTCCCAGCATCAGAGTCTTTTCCAAGGAGTCAACTCTTCACATGAGGTGGCCAAAGTACTGGAGTTTCAGCTTTAGCATCATTCCTTCCAAAGAAATCCCAGGGCTATTCTCCTTCAGAATGGACTGGTTGGATCTCTTTGCAGTCAAGGGACTCTCAAGAATCTTCTCCAACACCACAGTTCAAAAGCATCAATTCTTCAGCGCTCAGCTTTCTTCACAGTCCAACTCTCACATCCATACATGACCACTGGAAAAACCATAGCCTTGACTAGACGGACCTTAGTCAGCAAAGTAATGTCTCTGCTTTTCAATATGCTGTCTAGGTTGGTCATAACTTTCCTTCCAAGGAGTAAGCGTCTTTTAATTTCATGGCCACAATCACCATCTGCAGTGATTTTGGAGGCCAAAAAAATAAAGTCTGACTCTGTTTCCACTGTCTCCCCATCTATTTCCCATGAAGTGATGGGACCGGATGCCATGATCTTCGTTTTCTGAATGTTGAGCTTTAAGCCAACTTTTTCCAATCTCCTCTTTCACTTTCATCAAGAGGCTTTTTAGTTCCTCTTCACTTTCTGCCATAAAGGGTGGTGTCATCTGCGTATCTGAGGCTACTGGTATTTCTCCTGGCAATCTTGGTTCCACTTGTGTTTCTTCCAGTCCAGTTTTTCTCATGATGTACTCTGCATATAAGTTAAATAATCAGGGTGACAATACACACTCCTTTTCCTATTTGGAACCAATCTGTTGTTCCATGTCCAGTTCTAACTGTTGCTTCCTGACCTGCATACAGATTTCTCAAGAGGCAGGTCAGGTGGTCTGGTATTCCCATCTCTCAGTAACTCTTTAATACAATTTTCTGTTGATGGGTGGGGCTGTGTTCCCTCCCTGTTGTTTGATCTGAGACCAAACTATGGTGGAGGTAATGAAGATAATGGTGCCCCTGACCTTGCAGCAGGCCACCACCAACCCACGCCTCTGCTGGATACTCCTGAACACTCACATGCAAGTGTGAGTCAGTCTCCTGTAGGGTCACTGCTCCTTTCTCCTGGGTCCTAGTGCACATAGGTTTTGTTTGTGCCCTCCAAGAGTCTGTTTCCCCAGTCCTAAATAAGTTCTGGTGACTCTATGGTGGGGTTAATGGCAACCTCCTCCATGAGGGCTTATGCCATACCCAGGTCTGTTGCACCCAAAGCCCCTGTCCCTGTAGCAGGCCACTGCTGACCCATACCTGCACAAGAGACATTCAGAGGCAGGTCTGGCTCAGTCTCTGTGAGGTCTCTAGGTCCTGGTGCCCACAAGGTTTTGTTGGAGCCCTCCGAGCATCTCTGGCAGGTGTGGGGTTTGATTCTAAATGCAATTTTACCCCTCCTACCATCTTGCAGATGACACCACCCTTATGGCAGCAAGTGAAGAGGAACTAAAGAGCCCCTTGATAAAAGTCAAAGGGAAAGCGAAAATGTTGGTTTAAAGCTCAGCATTCAGAAAACATGATCATGGTATCTGGTCCCATCACTTCATGGGAAATAGATGGACAAACAGTGGAAACCGTGTCAGACTTTATTTTGGGGGCTCTAAAATCACTGCAGATGGTGACTGCAGCCATGAAATTAAAGACGCTTACTCCTTGGAAAAAAGTTATGACCAACCTAGATAGCATATTCAAAAGCATAGACATTACTTTGCCAACTAAGGTCCATCTAGTCAAGGCTATGGTTTTTCCTGTGGTCATGTATAGATGTGTAAGTTGGACTGTGAAGAAGGCTGAGCGCTGAAGAATTGATGCTTTTGAACTGTGGTGTTGGAGAAGACTCTTGAGAGTCCCCTGGACTACAAGGAGATCCAACCAGTCCATTCTGAAGGAGATGAGCCCTGGGATTTCTTTGGAAGGAATGATGCTAAAGCTGCAACTCCAGTACTTTGGCCACCTCATGTGAAGAGTTGACTCACTGGAAAAGACTCTGAGGCTGGGAAGGATTAGGGGCAGAAGGAGAAGGGAACAACAGAGGATGAGATGGCTGGATGGCATCACTGACTCGATGAACATGAGTCTGAGTGAACTCCGGGAGATGGTGATGGACAGGAAGGCCTGGCGTGCTGCGATTCATGGGGTCATGAAGAGTCGGACATGACTGAGTGACTGAATTGAACTGAACTGACCATCTTGCTGGGGCTTCTCCTTGCCCTTGGATGTAGGGTATCTTTTGGGGTGAGATTCAACATTCTCCACATAGTAAGTCACTATTTGAAATTTTAAATAATCTATATTTGACATGAAGTGAAACTGCCTTTGACTAGAATCAGCCCAGAAAAATTTTCCTTCTTAGCTCTGGCTTTTTAAACAGTGCATAAGGATTAATCAGTTTTCCCAAGTATAAAGGCATTTGAAGATCAAGCTAAGATGGTGGAGGACTAGGATGGGGAGACTACTTTCTCCCCCACAAATTCATCGAAAGATCATTTGAACGCTGAGCAAATTCCACAGAACAACTTCTGAATACTGGCAGAGGACACCAGGCACCCAGATAGGCAGCCCATTGTCTTCGAAAGGAGGTAGGACAAATTACCGGAGAAGGCAATGGCACCCCACTCCCAGTACTCTTGCCTGGAAAATCACATGGACGGAGGAGCCTGGTAGGCTGCAGTCCATGGGGTCGCTGAGTTGGACACGGCTGAGCAACTTCACTTTCACTTTTCACTTTCATGCACTGGAGAAGGAAATGGCAACTCACTCCAATGTTCTTGCCTGGAGAATCCCAGGGATGGGCGGAGCCTGGTAGGCTGCCGTCTATGAGGTCGCACAGAGTCGGACACGACTGAAACGTCTTAGCAGCAGCAGCAGGACAAATTACAAAGGATAAAAAGAGAGACTAAACAGTTAAGGATGGAAACCCCGTCCCGGGAGGGGAGTCGTGAAGTAGGAGGTTTTCAAACACCAGGAAACCCTCTCACCAGCGGGTCTGTGGGGAGTTTTGGAATCTCAGAGGGGAACATAACCAGGAGGAGGGAAAAAAAAACCCCACAGATTATGCGCCTAACAGCAACTCCCAGACACTCGAGTCTGCCACCAGCAAGTGGGGGCTGAACAGGGAGGGGCGGACTGCACTGCTTAGGGTAAGGACCAGGACTGAATGCCCTGAGGACAATCTGAAGGAGCTAACGTGAGAGAGCAACCCAAACTGTGAGGTAGCCAGAGAGAGAGAGAACTTTCTGGCGAAAAGCTCTAACCTAAGGCACTGCCAGCCCACTCATAGAACAAAGGGCTGAGCAAATACCAGAGGAGAGTTAGCCAGCTGCGGACCAGCCAGAGGCAAAGAGGCAGGTGGGCAACAGCCAGACTCGGAGGGTGAGGGGCCATCTCAGCCCCAGAGACAGCGTCCTGCAAGTAGGTTCCCAGTTGCTAACCAAGTCTTCCTGGGATCCCGGACAGCTGACATCTTCCAGGAGGGCCGCAGCCAGAGATTAGCTCCCCAGAGGAGACACATGGCACAACTGAGATGATGCTCCCACTGTGCAACCAGGAAACCAACTGGCTGAGAACTGGGGAGGTGCTAAGACACACTGCCCACTTGCGGAGAGTGCACTTGCCAAGCACCTAGTCACCTGAGCTGCCTGGACCTGGGAAGGGGCACAAAACTCAGGCCCAACCATGTCTGTGCCTTTGTGGAGTACCTGAGAACCTGAACCTGAGCAGCTTAGACATGGGAAGTGCACACAACCCAGGGCCCACTTTAGACAGTTCCCCTGCAGAGAGACCTGGAGCCTGAGCAGTGTAGACTGGAAAGCACACATGCCATGAGCAGGGGCAAACTCAGTGTGGCCCAGGCACTGCAAGCACTCCCCACACATGGCAGTAATATTTGTTTGCAGTGTTCCTCCCTCCTCATAGCACAACTGAACAAGTAAGCCTAAATAAATGACCACCTTCGCCCCCCTTGTGTCAGGGCAGAAATTAGACACTGAAGAGACTTGCAAACAGAGGAAGCCAAAATACACAAAGAGGGAACTGCTTTGGAAGTGACAGGTACAACAGATTAAAACCCTGTACTTGGCACCAACTACACTGGAAGCAGCCTATAGACCTTGAGAAGAAGTATAAGCTGGAACAAGGAACTATCTGAAACTGAACTGACCCTACACTGCCCTCAACAGCTCCAGAGATACTCCTAGATATATTTTACTTTTATCATTTTAAAAAACATTTTAATGCCTTTATTTTTAAGTTATTACTCCTTTAATTTTCATTTTTATAACCTACTATTACCTTGCCCAAAAAGACTCTATTTTTAAAGAAAATTTCATATATATTTTTATAATTTTTGTGATTTTTTTTTAAATATTGTATTTTTGAGAGTCTAACCTCTACTCTAGATTTTTAATCTTTGCTTTTTGGTATTTGTAATCAATTTTGTATCTTTAATAATCCAATCCTCAGTACCCATTTTTACTTAGGAGTGTGAGTACTAGCTTCATTGCCCTCTCCCCCTTTGACTCTCCCTTTTCTCCCCCAGGTCACCTCTACCTCCTCCCTCCCCCTTCTCATCTCAACCCAACTCTGTGAATCTCTGGGTATTCCGGGCTGTGAAGAACACTTAGGAAACTGATTACTGACTAGATCTGTCTCTCTCCTTTGATTCCCCCTCTCCTCCTCCTGGTCACCGCTATCTCCTTCCTCCCTCTTCTCTTCTCTATGTAACTCTGTGAACCTCTCTGGGTGTTCCAGACTGTGGAGAGCACATAGAGAACTGATTACTGGCTAGACTGCTCTCTTCCCTTTTGATTCCCCCTCTTCTCCTCCTGGTCACCTCTATCTCCCTCCTCCCTCTTCTCTTCTCCATGTAACTCTGAGAACCTCTCTGAGTGTCCCTCACTGTGGAGAATCTTTTCTCTATTAACCTAGTCATTTTATCATCAGTCCAGTATGGATGGAGAAGTCTTGAGGCTACTGTAAAAATAAGACTGAAAACCAGAGGCAAGAGGCCAAAATCCAAAAGTTGAGGACATCAGAAAACTCTTGACTCCAGGAAACATTAATCAACAAGAGCTCATCCAAAAGCCTCCAGATGTACACTGAAACCAAGCTCCACTCAAGAGCTAAAAGTTTCAGAGCAAGACATACCAAGCTAATTCTCCCACAATGCAAGAACATAACCCTAAGCATTAAAATACAGGTGGCCAAAAGTCACACCAAACTCACAGGTACCTCAAAACTCACTACTGGACACTTCACTGCACACCAGATAGAAGAGATCTAGCTCCACCCACCAGAACTCAGACGCAAGCTTCCTAATCAGGAAACCTTGAAAAGCCACTCATCCAACCCCACCCACAGGGAAGAACATCCACAATAAAGAGGAACCAAAAACTTCCAGCATACAGAAAGGACACCCCAAACACAGCAATCTAAACAAGATGAAAAGGCAGAGAAATATTCAGTAAGTAAAGGAACATGATAAATGCCTACAAAACCAAACAAAGAGGAGGAGATAGGAGGTCTACTTGAAAAAGAATTCAGAATAATGATAGCAAAAATGATTCAAAATCTTGAAAACAAAATGGAGTTACAGATAAATAGAATGGAGACAAGGATTGAGAAGATGCAAGGAATGTTTAACAAGGACCTAGAAGAAATAAAAAGAATCAATCAATAATGGATAATGCAATAACTGAGATCAAAAACACTCTGGAGGGAACGAACAGTAGAATAACTGAGGCAGAAGATAGGATAAGTGAGTGGGAGATAGAAAGGTGGAAATAAATGAAGCAGAGAGGGAAAAAAAAAAGAACTGAAAGAAATAAGGACAACTTCAGAGACCTCTGGGACAATGTCAAACACCCCAATATTCGAATCATAGGAGTCCCAGAAGAAGACGACAAAAACAAAGGCCATGAGAAAATACTTGAGGAGATAATAGTTGAAAACTTGCCTAAAATGGGGAAGGAAATAATCACCCAAGTCCAAGAAACCCAGAGAGTCCCAAACAGGATAAACCCAAGGCAAAACACCTCAAGACACATATTAATCAAATTAATGAAGATCAAACACAAAGAACAAATATTAAAAGCAGCAAGGGAAAAGAAACAAATAACACACAAAGGGATTCCCATAAGGATAACAGATGATCTTTCAAGAGAACCTCTTCAGGCCAAAACGGAATGGCAAGACATACTTAAAGTGATGAAAGAGAAAAACCTACAGCCCAGATTACTGTACCCAGCAAAAATCTCATTCAAATATGAAGGAGAAATCAAAAGCTTTACAGACAAGCAAATGTTAAGAGAATTCAGCACCAGCAAACCAGCTCTTCAACAAATGCTAAAGGATCTTCTCTAGACAGGAAACACAGAAAAGGTGTATAAACTCAAACCCAAAACAACAAAGTAAATGGCAACGGAATCATGCTTATCAATAATTACCTTAAAATGTAAATGGGTTGAATGCCTCAACCAAAAGACAAAGACTGGCTGAATGGATATAAAAACAAGACCCTTATATATGCTATCTACAAGAGACCCACCTCAAAGGACACAAACAGACTGAAAGTGAAGGGCTGGAAAAAGATATCCCACGCAAATGGAGACCAAAAAAAAGCAGGAGTAGTAATACTCATGTCAGATAAAATAGACTTTGAAATAAAGGCTGTGAAAAGAGACAAAGAAGCACACTACCTAAGGATCAAAGGATCAACCCAAGAAGAAGATATAACAATTATAAATATATATGCACTAACATAAAAGCACCACAAAATGTAAGGCAAATGCTAACAAGTATGAAAGGGGAAATTAACAGTAACCCAGTAATAGTGGGAGACTTTAATACCACATTCACACCTATGGACAGATCAACTAACCAGAAAATTGGCAAGGAAACACAAGCTTACAATGCACCAGTGAGACCTAACTGATATCTATAGGACATTTCACCCCAAAACAATGAATTTCACCTTTTACTAAAGTGCACACAGAACCTTCTCCAGAAGGGATCACATCCTGGGCCATAAATCTAGCCTTGGTAAATTCAAAAAAACTGAAATCATTTCAAGCATCTTTTCGGAACACAATGCAGTAAGATTAGATGTCAATTACAGGAAAAATTATTAAAAATACAAACATGTGGTGGCTAAACAACACGCTTCTGAATAACCAACAAATCACAGAAGAAATCAAAAAGAAATCAGAATATGCATAGAAATGAATGAAAATGAAAACACAACAACCCAGAACCTATGGGATTCAGTAAAAGTAGTGCTAAGGGGAAGGTTCATAGCAATATAAGCTTACCTCAAGAAACAAGAGAAAAATCAAATAAATAACCTAACTCTACACCTAAAGCAACTAGAAAAAGAAGAAATGAAGAACCCTACAGTTAGTAGAAGGAAAGAAATCATAAAAATTAGGGCAGAAATAAATGAAAAAGTAACAAAGGAGACCACAGCAAAAATCAACAAAGCCAAAAGCTGGTTCTTTGATAAGATAAATAAAATAGACAACCATTAGCCAGACTCAGCAAGAAAAAAAGGGAAAAGAATCAAATCAACAAAATTAGAAATGAAGATGGAGAAATCACAACAGACAACACAGAAATACAAAGAATCATAAGAGACTACTATCAGCAACTATATGCCAATAAAATGGACAACTTGGAAGAAATGGACAAATTCTTAGAAAAGTATAACTTTCCAAAACTGAATGAAGAAGAAATAGAAAATCTTAACAGACCCATCACAAACACGGAACTCGAAACTGTAATTAGAAACCTTCCAGCAAACAAAAGCCCAAGATGAGACAGTTTCACAGCTGAATTCTACCAAAAAGTTAGAGAAGAGCTGACACCTATCCTACTAAAACTCTTCCAGAAAATTGCAGAGGAAGGTAAACCTCCAAACTCTTTCTATGAGGCCACTATCACTCTAACAGCAAAACCAGACAAAGATGCCACAAAAAAGAGAAAACTACAGGCCAATATTATTGATGAACATAGATGCAAAAATCCTTAACAAAATTCTAGCAAACAGAATCCAACAAGATATTAAAAAGATCATACGTCATGACTAAGTGGGCTTTATCCCAGGGATGCAAGAATTTTTCAATATTTGCAAATCAATCAATGTGATACATCACATTAACAAATTGAAAGATAAAAACCATATGAGTATATCAATAGATGCAGAGAAAGCCTTTGACAAAATTCAACATCCGTTTATGATATAAAAAAACCCAACCCTCCAGAAAGCAGGAATAGAAGGAACATACCTCAACATAATAAAAGCCATATATGATAAACCCACAGCAAACATTACCCTCAATGGTGAAAAATTGAAAGCATTTCCCCTCAAGTCAGGAACAAGACATTCTCACCACTACTATTCAACATAGTTTTGGAAGCTTTAGCCACAGCAATCAGAGAAGAAATAAAAGGAATCTAGATTGAAAAAGAAGTAAAACTCTCACTGTTTGCATATGACATGATCCTCTACATAGAAAATTCTAAAGACTCCACCAGAAAATTACTAGAGCTAATCAATGAATATAGTACAGTTGCAGGATATAAAATTAACACACAGAAATCCCTTGCATTCCTATACACTAACAAGGAGAAAACAGTAAGAGAAATTAAGGAAACAATTCCATTCACCATTGCAATGAAAAGAATAAAATACGTAGGAATAAATCTACCTAAAGAAACAAAAGACCTATATATAGAAAACTATAAAACACTGATGAAAGGAATCAAAGATGATACAAATAGATGGAGAAATATATCATGTTCATGGATTGGATGGAGAAGGAAATGGCAACCCACTCCAGTACTCTTGCCTGGAAAATACCATGGACAGAGGAGCCTGGTAGACTGCAGCCCGTGGGGTCACGAAGAGTCGGACAGGACTGAGTGACTTCACTTTCACGCACTGGAGAAGGAAATGGCAACCTACTCCAGTGTTCTTGCCTGCAGAATCCCAGGGAAGGCAGAGCCTGGTGGGCTGCCATCTATGGGGTCGCACAGAGTCGGATACGACTGAAGTGATTTAGCAGCAGCAGCAGCATGGATCGGAAGAATCAATAGAGTGAAAATGAGTATACTACACGAAAGCAATCTGTAGATTCAATGCAATCCCTATCAAGCTACCAATGGTATTTTTCAGAGAACTAGAACAAATAATTTCAAAATTTTTATGGGAATACCAAAAAACCTAGAATAGCCAAAGCAATCTTGAGAAAGAATGGAACTGGAGGAATCAACCTGCCTGACTTCAGGCTCTACTACAAAGCTACAGTTATTAAGACAGTATGGTACTGGCACAAATTCAGATATATAGATCAATGGAACAAAATAGAAAACCCAGAGATAAATCCATGCACCTATGGACACCTTATCTTTGACAGAGGAGGCAAAAATATACAATGGAGAAAAGACAATCTCTTTAACAAGTGGTGCTGGGAAAACTGGTCAACTATTTGTAAAAGAATGAAACTAGAACACTTTCTAGCACCATACACAAAACTCAAAATGGATTAAAGATCTAAATGTAAGACCAGAAACTATAAAACTCCTAGAGGAAAACATAGGCAAAACACTCTCTGACATAAATCACAGCAGGATCCTCTATGATCCACCTCCCAGAGTAATGGAAATAAAAGCAAAAATAAACAAATGGGACCTAATTAAACTTAAAAGCTACTGCACAACAAAGGAAACTATAAGCAAGGTGAAAAGACAGTCTTCAGAATAGGAGAAAACAACAGCAAATGAAGCAACTGACAATTAATCTCAAAAATATACAAGCAGCTCATGCAGCTCAATTCCAGAAAAATAAATGACCCAATCAAAAAATGGGCCAAAGAAATAGACAGTTCTCCAAAGAAGATATACAGATGGCTAACAAACACATGAAAGGATGCTCAACATCACTCATTATCAGAGAAATGCAAATCAAAACCACAATGAGGTACCATCTCATGCCAGTTAGAATGGCTGCTATCAAAAAGTCTACAAAAAATAAATGCTGGAGAGGGTGTGGAGAAAAGGGAACTCTCTTACACTCTTGGCGGGAATGCAAACTAGTATAGCCACTATGGAGAACAGTGTCAAAATTCCTTAAAAACCGGAAATAGAACTGCCACACGACCCAGCAATTCCACTGCTGGGCATACACACTGAGGAAACCAGAATTGAAAGAGACATGTGTACCCCAATGTTCATCACAGCACTGTTTACAATAGCCAGGACATGGAAGCAACCTCGATGTCCATCAGCAGACAAACAGATAAGAAAGCTATGGTACATATACATGATGGAATATTACTCAGCCATTAAAAAGAATGCATTTGAATCAGTTCTAATGAGGTGGATGAAACTGGAGCCTATTATACAGAATTAAGTAAGTCAAAAAGAAAATAGTATACCAATACAGTATAGTAATGCATATATATGGAATTTAGAAATATGGTAATGATGACCCTATATGCGAGACAGCAAAAGAGACACAGATATAAAGAACAGTCTTTTGGACTCTGTGGGAGAAGGCGAAGGTGGGATGATTTGAGAGAATAGCATTGAAACATGTATATTACCATATGTGAAACAGATCACCAATCCAGGTTTGATGCATGACACAGGGTGCTCAGGGCTGGTACACTGGGATGATCCTAAGGGATGGGCTGGGCTGGGCTGGGATGGGATGGGATGGGATGGGGAGGGAGGTGGAAAGGGGGGTCAAGATGGGGTCACACCCATGGCTGATTCATATCAGTGTATGGCAAAAGCCACTACAATATTGTAATTAGCTTCCAATTAAAATAAATAAATTTTTTTAAAGGCAGCATTTCTCACAGACTACTATCCTGATTAACACCTAAAATTTAAAACTTTATAATTCACATATACTAAAGCAGTAAAATGTAAAATTCTGCTTTTTCCAACTTGCTACACTGAAGTTATGTTTCTAAGAGCATATTATAGAATACACTTAAATTTCAAACTCCTGGAGTCAGAGTCATTCAAAATCTAAAAGATGGAAGCACAGTTATAACCACATTTGTATAAATTGACAACAAGAGCAAAGAGAAGTTAAACATTTGAGTTATACACTCTCCAAATGGGCACACTGATATTGAAGAGTGGAGGGCGATTACTAATAGCTACAGAAAGAATAAAGCAGCTGGGCCAAAGTAGAAATGACACTCAGCTGTGGATTTATGTTGGTGAAAGTAAAGTCCACTGCTGTAAAGGACAATATTGCACAGAAACCTGAAATGTTAGGTCCATGAATCAAGGTAAATTTGACATGGTCAAGCAGGAGATGGCAAGAGTGAACATCTACATCTTAGGGATCAGTAAACTAAAATGGATGGGAATGGGCGAATTTAATTTAAATGACAATTATATCTACTACTGTGGGCAAGAGTACCTTAGAAGAAATGGAGTAGCCCTCATAGTCAATAAAAAGAGCCCAAAATGTAGGATTTGGGTGCAACCTTAAAAATAATGGAATAATCTTGGTTCTATTCCAAGGCAAATCATTCAATATCACAGTAATGCAAATCTATCCCCCAACCATTGATGCCAAAGAAGGTGAAGTTGACCAGTTCCATGAAGACCTACAACACCTTCTAAAACACCAAAAAAAAAACCAAAAAGATGTTCTTTTCATCATAGGGGATTAGAATGCAGAATTAGAAAGTCAAGAGATACTCAGAATAATAGGCAAGTAAGTTTGGCCTTAGAGTATAAAATGAAGCAAGGCGAAGGTTAACAGAGTTCTGACAAAAGAACATGCTGGTCATAGCAAACATCCTTTTCCAACAACCCAAGAGATGACTCCACCTATGGACATCACCAGATGGTCAACACCAAAATCAGACTGATCGTATTCTTTGCAGCCGAAGATGGAGAAGCTCTATAACGTCAGGAAAAATGAGACCTGGAGATGGCTGGCTCAGATCATGAGCTCCTTATTGCAAAAGTCAAGCTTAAATGGAAGGTAATAGGGAAAACCACTAGGCCATTCAACTATGATCTAAATCAAATCCCTTATGATTATACAGTGGAGGTGATAAATAAATAGATTTAACGGAATAGGTCTAGGAGACAAACTGCCTAAATAACTATGGACAGAGGTTCGTAACACTGAATAGGAGGCAGTGATCAAAACCATCCCAAATAAAAAGAAATGTAAGAAGGCAAAGTGGTTGCCTGAGGAGGCTTACAAATTATGGCAAAAGAAGAGTGAGAAGCAAGAAACAAAGGGAAAGACATACCCATCTGAATACAGAGTTCCAGAGACTATAAAGGAGAGATGGAAGGCCTTCTTAAATGTACAATGCAAAGAAATAGAGGAAAATAATAGAATGGGAAAGACTAGAGATCTCTTCAAGGAAATTGGGCATATCAAGAAAACATTTCATGCAAGGATGGTCAAAAAAAAGGACAGAAATGGTAAGGAACTAACAGAAGCAGAAGAGATTAAGAAGAGGTGGCACGAACACAAAGAAAAGCTATACAAAAAGGTTTTAATGACATGGATAATCACAATGGTATGGTCACTCACCTAGAGACAAACATCCTGGAATGTGAAGTCAAGTGGGCCTTAGGAAGCATCACTATGAACAAAGCTAGTAGAGGTGATGGAATTCCAGTTGAGCTATTTCAAATCCTAAAAGATGCTGCTGGGAAAGTGCTACACACAATATGCCAGCAAATTTGGAAAACTCAGCAGTGGCCACAGGACTGGAAAAGGTCAGTTTTCATTCCAGTCCCAGAGAAAGATAATGCCAAAGAATGTTCAAACAACCTGTACAATTGCACTCATTTCACATGCTTGTAAGGTCATGCTCAAAATACTTCAAGCTAGGCTTCAGCACTACATGAACTGAGAACTTCCAGATATTCAAGGGTTTAGAAAAGGTAGAGGAACCAGAGATCAAAATGACAACATCTGTTGGATCATAGAGAAAGAGAATTCCAAAAATACACCCCCTTCTGCCTCAATGACTACACTAAAGCCTTTGACTGTGTGGATCAAAACAAACCGTGGAAAATTCTTAAAGAGATGGGAATACCAGACCACCTGACCTGTCTCCTGAGAAACCTGTATGCAGTCAAGAAGGAACAGTTAGACTCAGACATGGAACAACAGACTGGTTCCAAATTGGGAAAGGAGGATATCAAGTTGTATATTTTCACTTTGCTTATTTAACTTATATGCAGAGTACATCACACAAAATGACAGGCTGGATGAAGGACAAGCTGGAATCAAGACTGCTGGGAGAAACACCAACATCCTCAGATATGCAGATTAAATACTACTTTAGTGGCAGAAAATGAAGAGTAACTAAAGAACCAATTGATGAGGGTGAAAGAGGAGAATGAATAAGCTGGCTTAAAACTCAACATTCAAAAACCAGTATCACAGCATCCAATTCCAACACTTCACAGCAACTATAAGGGGAAAAAGTGAAAGCAATGACAGATTTTCTTTTCTTGGGCTCAAAATCACTGTGGACAGTGACTGCAACCATGAAATTAAAAGGTGCTTGCTCCTTGGAAGGAAAGCTATGACAAACCTAGACAGCATATTTAAAAATATAGACAACACATTGCAGACAAAGGTCCATATAGTCAAAGCTATAGTCTTTCCAGCAGTCATGTGTGCATGTGAGAGTTGGACTATAAGGAAGGCTGAGCATTGAAGAATTGATGCTTTCGAACTGTGGTGCTGGAGAAGACTGGTGAGAATCCCTTGGACTTCAAGGAGATCAAACCAGTCAATCCTAAAAGAGATCAACCCTGAATATTCATTGCAAGGACTGAAGCTGAAGCTCCAAAATTTTTGGCCACCTGATGCAAAGGGCCGACTCATTGGAAAAGACTCTGATGCTGGGAATAATTGAAGGCAAAAGCAGAAAGGGATGACAGAGGATGAGATGATTAGATAGCATCACCAACTCAATGGACATGAATCGGAGCAAACTCCACCAGAGAGTAAAGGACACGAGAGCCTGGGAAGCTGCAGTCCATGGGGTCACAAAGAGTCATATATGACTTAGCGATTGAACAACAAATGACAACCATATTGCTGAATCAGAAATAAGAAAGAAACCACTGATCAGAACATTCATTTAAAAGAACCATGTCTCCAACTTAGTTTTAAAGTTAGGATTATTTTTAAAAAATGATCCTCCATTTTCTGGGGTGGGAGTAATCTTACTATTTTCCATGAAGACCTACATTCTAATGCCACTGAAACTTCATTATGGAGCAAAGGAGCAGAGATAATGTCGGTTTCACAACTGGACCACATTTTCAGGGATTAAAACTTTTAAAAATCAATACTTCCTTTCAGGGTGTTTTTATATTAAAATTCTCCATCCAATAAAACGCATAAGTTTACATGTCTGTTTAATCTAAAGAGCTTTATCATAATATTTGCCAACCTTAAAACTATAATGACTACCATTTATTATAAGCCTGTCTGAAATTGTACATTTTTCCATTTAGTGTACTTACAGTGCAATATGTGCATTTTTCTTCAGAAGGCACACTATTATCTGCTCATTATATGCAACCATAATTAGCCAAGAGGAGACACAACCGAACTTTTCATTTCTGTGGTTGCCTTTCTCTTCTGTGAAACGGTATTCCGACATAAAAGGATCCTAATACTCTTACAGAATTGGAAAGACTAGAGATCTCTTCAAGAAAATTAGAGATACCAAGGGAACATTTCATGCAAAGATGGGCTCGATAAAGGACAGAAAGGTATGGACCTAACAGAAGCAGAAGATATTAAGAAGAGGTGGCAAGAATACACAGAAGAACTGTACAAAAAGAGCTTCACGACCAAGATAATCATGATGATGTGATCACTCATCTAGAGCCAGACATCCTGGAATGTGAAGTCAAGTGGGCCTTAGGAAGCATCACTACAAACAAAGCTAGTGGAGGTGATGGAATTCCAGTGGAGCTATTTTAAATCCTGAAAGATGATGCTGTGAAAGTGTTGCACTCAATATGCCAGCAAATTTGGAAAACTCAGCAGTGGCCACAGGACTGGAAAAGGTCAGTTTTCATTCCAATCCCAAAGAAAGGCAATGCCAAAGAATGCTCAAACTACCACACAATTGCACTCATCTCACACGCTAGTAAAGTAATGGTCAAAATTCTCCAAGCCAGGCTTCAGCAATATGTGAACCATGAACTTCCAGATGTTCAAGCTGGTTTTAGAAAAGGCAGAGGAACCAGAGATCAAAATACCAACATCTGCTGGATCATAGAAAAAGGAAGAGAGTTCCAGAAAAATATCTATTTCTGCTTTACTGACTATGCCAAAGCCTTTGACTGTGTGGATCACAATAAACTGTGGAAAATTCTGAAAGAGATGGGACTACCACCACCTGACCTATGCAGGTCAGGAAGCAACAGTTAGAACTGGACATGGACTAACAGACTGGTTCCAAATAGGAAAAGGAGTATGTCAAGGCTGTATATTGTCACCCTGTTTATTTAACTTATATGCAGAGTACATCATAAGAAACACTGGGCTGGATAAAACACAAGCTGGAATCAAGATTGCCGGGAGAAATATCAATAACCTCAGATATGCAGATGACACCACCCTTGTGGCAGAAAGTGAAGAGGAATTAAACAGCCTCTTGATGAAAGTGAAAGTGGAGACTGAAAAAGTTGGCTTAAAGCTCAACATTCAGAAAACGAAGATCATGGTATCTGGTCCCATCACTTCATGGGAAATAGATGAAGAAACAGTGGAAATAGTGTCAGACTTTATTTTGGGGGGCTCCAAAATCACTGCAGATGGTGACTGCAGCCATGAAATTAAGACGCTTACTCCTTGGAAGGAAAGTTATGACCAACCTAGATAGCGTATTCAAAAGCAGAGACATTACTTTGCCGACTAAGGTCCATCTAGTCAAGGCTATGTATTTTCCAGTGGTCATGTATGGTTGTGAGAGTTGGACTGTGAAGAAAGCTGAGCGCCAAAGAATTGATGCTTTTGAACTGTGGTGTTGGAGAAGATTCTTGAGAGTCCCTTGGACTGCAAGGAGATCCAACTAGTCCATTCTGAAGATCAGCCCTGGGATTTCTTTGGATGGAATGAAGCTAAAGCTGTAAATCCAATACTTTGGCCACCTGATGCAAAGAGTTGACTCATTGGAAAAGACTCTGATGCTGAGAGGGATTGGGGACAGGAGGAGAAGGGGACGACCGAGGATAAAATGGCTGGATGGCATCACGGACTCGATGGACGTGAGTCTGAGTGAACTCCGGGAGTTGGTGATGGACAGGGAGGCCTGGCGTGCTGCGATTCATGGGGTCGCAAAGAGTCGGACACGACTGAGTGACTGAACTGAACTGAACACTCTTGTTGCTTTCAGAGTTCACCTGGACTTTGAAGCTGCCATGGAAAGCAAGAGGAAAATCAGTGTGGAGAGGATAGGACAGCAAGCTGCTTCCCCAGCCCATGTCCAGCTGCAGGCATCCACCTGAGGGCTCCCTGGCCAGCAGAAGGCAGAGAATGTGAGGATCTTATCCTGAGAAATGAAGTATTGCCTGCTGTATCAATAAATAAGGATGTCACAGTCAGCAGTAATGCCACCCCCAATGTGCGCTGGTGAGCCCTAAGGGCACTCAGGAAGGAAAAGAATACCAGCGATCAGACTGCAGCCACTCCAGAAGGTGAGCCCCAAGGGAGTTCAGGATGAGAAAACATACAGGACGCTGGACCAGGATAGCTGAGATGCATATGAAAGGAATGATTTCAGTGAGCCCAGACTCTTTCATCTTCCCATACACAGAAAAGAACTAAATTCCTTAACTTGGGATATCTGGTTTTCTTTAACAATAATTTTTGATGTTCACACTACCTATACATCATTGCAGAACTTCATATAAGGGCTCCTACCCTCGTCTCCTTGGAGCATTTCTCTCAGGATTACTTGAGATGCTATCTCCCAGCTTAAAGTCATAAAAAGTCCCACCCTATAAAACGCAGCTCTCAATTTTTAGGTTGTGAGTATTTAAGTAAACACTGCAAAGCCAACTCCTTAGAGTGGCTCAAACAGGAGTACAGCAGTGGCCTATAACTTTTAATTTTTCATGTGAAGGAATGCCCATGATCAAACAGCTAGGGCTGCCCAAACCCTCAACAAGAACATGGCTCCACCTCTGCACCCCTAACTCCATCAATGCTCTGTCTCTCAATCAAGACTCAGGTTACAGAAATCCTATTTCATAAACCATGAAATGACCACCAAGCAAGCCTAGAACTTGCTTGTTCCAGAGGTTTAAATCTCTTTTAATTTGTCTTTAACTGGAGGACAATTGCTTTACAACATTGTGTTGGTTTCTGCCACACATCAACATGAATCAGGCACAAGTATACTTATGTCCCCTCCATTATGAATCTCCCTCCCGTCTCTCACCCCACCCCATCCTACCCTTCTAGGTGGTCACAGAGCACTGGGTTGAGCTCCCTCATCATACAGCAAATTCCTACTAGCTATTTATTTTATATATGGTAATATAAATGTTTCCATGCTACTCTCAATTTGTTCCACCCTCTCCCTCCCCACTGTGTAAATCTGTTCTCTCAGTCTGCATCACCACTGCTGTCCTGCAAACAGTTCATCAGTACCATCTTTCTAGCTTCCACATATAAATCTCTTTTGATAACTTACCTGTTGGGCAAAGTAACTTTAGGTAAACAGAATTAATCAAACATATATTAGGCTGTATAGAATCCGAGTCTGTGATTCTCAACATGGCCTGGGACTTCAGTAGAAAAGCACACATTGGGCTATCCCAGACCCACCGAATCAGAAACTCAAACACTGGCCCAGCAACAGTAAACTGAGTTTTAACCAGCCCCCTGACAGTTGTGATCCTCCCAACAATGCTCACCAAAGTGGACAGACAGTAGACATTAACCGGGCTGCTGTTTCTCTTTGTCAAATGTGCTTCCCATATCATCTGAATGTTTCTGGGAAAATTATTTTCAGCTTGGCTACCCGTTGAGCATCAGCATGATACAGAGAGAAGAGTTTCTGATCAAGGCTCAGAGCACTGAAGGGGCGTCCGTGGCCATCAGTTACCAAGTTCATGGAGGACGACACAGTGGTGACAGCACCCTGTAAACAAATGGAATGCTTGTGTGAATGGTCACACACCAGAGCCACCTGAGAGGGAAGAGGAAGCATGTGTGTCAGAGGGGGTGCGGGGGCGGGCCTCTGGGAGTGGAACAGTCAGCAAATCCCAGTGTCAGGAACCTTCGCACATGAGAACAAGGTGGAAGGCAGAAGAGGAAGGAAAACATAAGACATGTCAAAATTGGTTTGTTTTTTAGCTTTGCTTTTTCCCCCTAGATGCCTAAAGAAGAGTAAGAGTAATAACCCACTAGTGAAGTCCAGAACTGAAGCCCTAAATTAGGAGGAAAAGTGATTTTTCTACATGTCTCACAGATTCAAGTAAGAGCAAAAGATGGACCAATTACACAGGATTACATTAGCAGTTATGTCTCGTGACACGAATTTAGGAACAAATAAAGTTCCTTTCTGATCTAGACAATGGCTATGGATCTACTAGAACACTTCACCCAAGTACATTCGGGCGTTTTCTTGGGCCTGTAATGGTATAGCTACAGCATCCACTTGAGAGAGATACTAGCCTTGCAGAAAAAGGAGATATCTTTAACAACAAACAAACAAAAAACTGTGAAGTAAGTTTCAAAATCGAGTTGAGCATTCTTAGCAGAAGCAATGAAGTAATTAAATGGGACTCCTGCTCACAATGAAATTAAAGATCAAACGCTTAAGTAAAATTCACTCAGGAGTCTGCAGATCATGGCCCCAGAGGGAGACCAGTGAGCTAAAACTGATGGCTACATTTTTAAAGGTTTAAAAAAACAAAGAATATGCAACAGAGACCCATGTGACTGGCAAAGATAAAGCAGAAGGTTGGCCAGCCTAGCTCCAGCCAGAAAGTTTTTGTAAACTAATGTCACCCACCCCCAGCCTGACAGCCTAGAGACAAGGACTTTTTGAGGAAGTACTCAATAAGTTACTGAATATTACTACTCCAACAACAACGCAGAGAAGGAAATGGCGACTCACTCCAGTATTCTTGCCTGGGAAAATCCCATGGACAGAGGAGCCTGGCAGGCTATAGTCCATGGAGTTGCAAAGAGTCAGACATGACTTTGTGACTAAATCACCAAAAGACCAATGTCACCAATTCTTTAAAACTAGATGTGGGACATACAGGGTTGTAACGGACATTGTGTGCTTGAAACAGATCTGATTTTTGTAAAGCTGAAACAAGGGATGCAATTCCGCTAAGTAGTAGTACAACCAAGTGGCTTAGTGATAAAGAATCTGCCTGCCAATGCAGGAGACACGGCGTTAGATCCTTGGGTTGGGAAGATCCCCTGGAGAAGGGAATGGCAACTCACTCCAGTATCCTTGCTTGAGAAATCTTATGGACAGAGAAGCCTGGCAGGCTACAGTCCCCGGGTCGCAAAAGAGTTGGAAACGACTTGGCAACTATAAGAACAAAATGACTAGAGAAACAATGATCTGTGATGGTAGAATAGCTACATGTGTTCCTGTGTGAAAATAAACTCCAAAATAAAGTCAAATGTAGAACATCACCAACCCAAGCAGAGTCTGGTCTCTCTAAGCAATCAATCAATCAGCTAATGATAACTAACAATGTAAGCACTTTATAATCACTGCTCAACTTTACTTGGAGATCACTGCACAATGAAGTGAAGAGACTTGTAAGTGGATGCTCTGAGACCAGTGTGAAACAGCATATCGGATACCCTCAGGGCCTCCTCTAAGGAGTCCTCCAGAACCTGAACAAAATGAGCCGAGAGGCCTGTTCTCTAAGTCAGGACTGGGGAGGAAATAGAACACCCAGAAGCAGACAAGGTCCCCTTATTTAACAAATTTACCGTAGTTCCATCCTTCTAGACTGCTGGACATTTTAGAGCAACCTGGACTTTGTTGTCTACTTCATCATCTTCATTTATCTACAAGTCAGTAAGTCTTGGCAGCCAGAGGCCCTACTGTTTCTGGCATCAGACTTGTGTTTCTTCCACCTTAACCTAGGTTTTCAGATCTGATCAGCTCATTCCTGGATTATTTCAATAGCCTCTTAGGGCCACTGACTGTGCCCACCACAGACCAGAGTGTAACAGATGCCACTGTCAGGCTTTGAATGAGCAGACCAGGGCCCTGGATAAGTCCATGCTGTTTCCTCTGGTTCTGCACAGCTCCCTCATCATCCAGCCTACTGATGTCACTCACAGTGGCTGCCATTTACTGACTTTATGTGCCAGGAAAGAGGGAAAAATCCACATTCATCCACCTACTTAAGCTTCACAAACTCCTAAGGTATGTTTAATTTTGCCTGTTTTATAGATAAGGAAACTGGGTTTTAAACAAGCTAAGTACACAGTCCAAAATGACACATGGGTTAAGGTCAGCAAACAACCTTCTCATTCCAAGGTTGGGCAGTAACCTCTGCCCTGAACCACTCCCCAGTCTTTACATCCAATGCTGTCTGTTATGAGCCCATCTTCCAGCCCAGCTGAATCACTACCTTTCCGCAACACAACCTGAATCTCCTGTTTCCCTTAATCCTCTTCCAGCAGCCCACACATTCAAACTTCACCATCTTTCAACACAAGATCAAACATCACTTCATTCAGAAGGTTCTCTGAAACCTAGATGTGATGTGACGCCTCTCCCCTCTAACTACATTCAGCTTCAGTCTGTACTTTTCCTCTTCCTTTATTACATGAATTCTCAGATATTCCTGTGAGGCACGATCCATCTGACTACAATCCACTGAGAGAAGGACCTGCCTCCATAAATTTATATCCCGCCCAGAACACTGCTTTGCACAAGCTAAGCAATTAATTGTTGAATTACTATCAGCAAGATATCTCCATTCAAAGAAAAGAAGATCACAAGGTTCAGGAAAAGAAAAATTGCATTTCATTAGTCATTCAAAATTACATTTACTGCATTATAATAAAAATGTACTACTCCTTATTTAGCTTTATTTAATAAGAGGCTATTGTTTTCCAGTATAAAACTTTTATCAAAACTCCTGTACAGCAACGGTATCATACATCATCTCTATTTGGCCACAATGTACCTGCACTAGAGAACAAAACACAGACAAGATTTTCTCCACCAACTCATGAATCCAAAGCTGCCCAATTGCTCTAAAGAGTAAGAGACATTATTAGTCTGTAAGATTCCCAGGTCATTGGAAAAGACTCCGATGCTGGGGAAGATTGGGGGCAGGAGGAGAAGGGGGCGACAGAGTTTGAGATGGTTGGTGGCATCATCGACTCAGTGGACATGAGTTTAACCAAACTCCAGGATATCGTGAAGGACAGGGAAGCCTAGCGTGCTGCAGTCCACGGGGTTGCAAAGAGTCGGACATGACTGAGCGACTGAACAGAACAAAAGATTCCCCGGGAGAAACCACTCATGTGAACCATAATAAATATCATAAACTAAAAAGAATCCACGAGGAGGGAGTGTTTTTCTTTCTGGTTGGACGTTATGAATGACAACTGTGACAACAATCTCTTTGGTGAATATTCATACACACTGAAGATCCATACAGCCACCCACTGCATAGGAGAGATGACAACGCATGTCTCCCTTCACCTCCCTAGCAGCAGCCTGTTGTTTCACACTGGCCTCTGCTGGAAGGGGGCTCCCTTCCAGACCTACTGCAATCAGGGCTTATTGCGGCTCAAGAGAAGTAACTTTCAGTCTCCCTCCTCCTCTCCCTATTGTTCTCCCCATCTTTGCCGTCCTCCTCTCTCTGCTCCAGTCCCTCCCCATTCTCTTTCATCTTCTGTCCTGGGACAGGGTTTCTCAGTCCAAGTTAGCCAACTTATTTTCAGGGCCCATCAGGTTCACTAAGGAATTGTTTTCATTTTGTGTTTTCATTGCAATGATTATTTCTAACATTAATATAACTATGTTCCAGCTCACCTGGATGGCTGCCTCATAACCATCTCCTGCCCTGCAACATCCATATCAGGAGTGCACAACTGCACAAGCAGCTCCACCTACCAAGGCTGGTGGGGAGGGAAGCACATGGGAAGAAGGGTATCTCCCATGACATTCAATGGATAGGCAGCTCATTTTTTCCACAACCCAGCAATTTGCTTTGGATCTATAGTTACAGAGCAGCTATAAGCATTATGGGATGTACATCTGATTTCATATTCACAGCATATCAGCAATGTCATAATTCACTTCACAGCATGCCACACACACCCTGCCTCACCACAGCTAACTATGCATCCTATCTTCCACTAAAATTCCCTATCTCCACCTCCTTCACATCCAAAGGTTCCCATTCCAGCCAGCTCAGGGCTCTGCATGGCATGGCCACTCAGGAATGACCACTCAGAGCAGTTCATGTGTGCTGCTTTTACACTGTCTGGGCTCTGCTCTTCTTTGGAAGGCACATGTTCCAGTGATGACTGTAACAGCCCATATCACACTAGCTCACACTGGCAAGAACAATGACCTTTTTCTTGGACATTCAAAACATCTGACAAGAAGGTGGGATCATTTTCATGACAGTTTGGCATGACTTAACGGGAATACTTTTAGTATTGCTTCCACACTCTTCTGCCCAAAGAGAATTCAATGAGAGGAAATCTATTTTCCATTATTTGTCACTTTCTCTGGTATTACAGTCGTGAAGAAAATGAGTTTAAATGTATACAGTATCACACTTCAACACAGTAAACACTTTCTAAATTAAACTTTACAATAGGGTGATTCACAGCTTACTATGGACAAAACTCCCCAATAATCCCCAAGACAAATAGGAGAGGAGCATTCATTTTAGTATAACATCTACTCATTCAATAGGTACAGATATACTTCTTCTTTCATAAAACTCCAAAAGATCTGTAGGTGACAGTTAAATGTGTGAATTCAGAGCAAAAAAGGCTCCCTTAGGCTACACAGGTAAATATCTGGAGAGTTATCCCACAGACCAGTGTAGTAGGAAAATCCTCTCCCCAGTATTAGACTAAGCAACAGCTAATTACATGAGATTAAGTAACCCGGAACTAACACAACATTGTAAATTATCTATATAATTATTCTATTTTTAAAATGGTTATAAAAAAGTATATCACAAACCCACTTCTTATTTGCTTCTGAAAACCCAGGTATGTGCAGAACACACTTCCTCCAGAACCTTTCAGACCTTTTTAGAGGCTGTATTACACATCCAGCTTCACCCCTGACACAGGAGCCACATGGATGGAAGATGAAGCAGTAAGGGAAAACACGTACCACATCCTCTGGGGAGGCATTCAATATCTGTACTAAGAGCCCTGAAAACCTGCACTTTCCAGGCCAGGAATTCTCACTTTTAATCAAAGAAATCATCTGCAATACAGGAAAAATACACATTTGATTACACGCTGTTAATGTAAGCAAAACACTCACTGCAGTATTAAGTAGTACTGAAGCTTTTCTTTTGTAGACAGCAGATAAGTGGAGGAAAAGTCCATGGATATACTTTCACAGTGGGGAGAAGACAGAGCCATGAAACCACGTTTATGACTCTCAGACAAAGAACTATCTAATCAACAAAACAAAACCAAAAAGAAACTTCAGAGGAATGAAAGGACTTCAGCTGGAGGTGGCTGCCCATCCTCATAGTTCAGTCCCTCAGTCATGTCCAACTCTGTGACCCCAAGAATCGTAGCCCTTCAGGACTCCCTATCGATTATCAACTCCCGGAGTTCACTCAGACTCACGTCCATCGAGTCAGTGATACCATCCAGCCATCTCATCCTCTGTCATCCCCTTCTCCTCCTGCCCCCAATCCCTCCTAGCATCAAAGTCTTTTCCAATGAGTCAACTCTTCGCATGAGGTGGCCAAAGTACTGGAGTTTCAGCTTTAGCATCATTCCATCCAAAGAAATCCCAGGGCTGATCTCCTTCAAAATGGACTGGTTGGATCTTCTTGCAGTCCAAGGGACTCTCAAGAGTCTTCTCCAACACCACAGCTCAAAAGCATCAATTCTTCAGCGCTCAGCCTTCTTCACAGTCCAGCTCTCACATCCATATGTGAACACTGGGAAAACCATAGCCTTGATTAGACGGACCTTAGTCGGCAAAGTAATGTCTCTGCTTTTGAATATGCTATCTAGGTTGGTCATAACTTTTCTTCCAAGGAGTAAGCGTCTTTTAATTTCATGGCTGCAGTCACCATCTGCAGTGATTTTGGAGCCCCCAAAATAAAATCTCTCACTGTTTCCACTGTTTCCCCATCTATTTCCCAAGAAGTGATGGGACCAGATGCCATGATCTTCATTTTCTGAATGTTGAGCTTTAAGCCAACCTTTTCACTCTCCTCTTTCACTTTCATCAAGAGACTCTTTAGTTCTTCTTCACTTTCTGCCACAAGGGTGGTGTCATCTGCATATCTGAGGTTATTAATATTTCTCCCGCCAGTATTGATGCCAGCTTGTGCTTCTTCCAGCCCAGTGTTTCTCATGATGTACTCTGCATATAAGTTAAATAAGCAGGGTGACAGTATACAGCCTTAACGTACTCCTTTTCCATTTGGAACCAGTCTGTTGTTCCATGTCCAGTTCTAACTGTTGCCTCCTGACCTACACATAGATTTCTCAAGAGGCAGGTCAGGTGGTCTGGCATTCCCATCTCTTTCAGAATTTTCCACAGTTTATTGTGATCCACACAGTCAAAGGCTTTGGCATAGTCAGTAAAGCAGAAATAGATGTTTTTCTGGAATTCTCTTGCTTTTTGATGATCCAGCGGATGTTGGCAATTTGATCTCTGGTTCCTCTGCCTTTTCTAAAACCAGCTTGAACATCTGGAAGTTCACGGTTCACGTATTGCTGAAGCCTGGCTTGGAGAATTTTGAGCATTAGTTTACTAGCATGTGAGATGAGTACGATTGTGCGGTAGTTTGAGCATTCTTTGGCATTGCCTTTCTTTGGGATTGGAATGAAAACTGACCTTTTCCAGTCCTGTGGCCACTGCTGAGTTTTCCAAATTTGCTGGCATATTGAGTGCAGCACTTTCACAGCATCACCTTTCAGGATTTGAAATAGCTCCATTGGAATTCCATCACCTCCTCTAGCTTTGTTCATAGTGATGCTTTCTAAGGCCCACTTGACTTCACATTCCCAGATGTCTGGCAGCTGATGACAAGAGCTGGACTCACCTAGTCCATCTGCCATGCTTGGAGGTACACCAGTAAGAAGCCAGGAGGAAGGTCTGGTCCTGCACTCTGCCTCTTGGAGGTGTCCCAAATGTGGAAAATGGGAGGCGGGACAATAAAGCTGAGAAGGCAAGATGACCCAGCTGGAGTTCGGTATCCATTGACCAGGATGTGCGCTGCTGTTGGGCAGAGGAGCCGTCTCAGGAGAACCCATCCAAGTGACCAATCTAGGGGAGACTGGACACTGCCAACAAGGAGACAACAGTAGGAGAAGATCATGGGTAAAACAATGCAAATATTCAAAAGGAAGAATACAACCAAACAGAAGAATCTTCCTCTGTCAGTTACAGCTTACTTAAATTATTTTAAAAAGAAAAAGATAAGACAAACATCACATTTCTAGAGATTTTTCTTCTAAACTCTCAAACGATCATGCTAGTACTCAGAAAAGTAGAGGGAATAATTTATATGGATAAACCTGATGAGGCAATATGTTGATGTGACAATAAAATAGTAACAAGTAACTACTTTATTTAAACATTTCCTAGGAGTTCAAATAAATTTGTCCCACTCCCTTTGTACCACTTCAGATAAAACACAAGGTATGCTATAGTAAACAGCATATAAAAAGGCTGATATATCTGAAATCAGATCTCACAAAGGAGTCCAAAAGGATATAGTTCCTTCATTACATTTACTCTAGTTTTTAAAATAATAATAATAATAGTTACACCAACTGCTCTTTGGCAGTTTTTTTCCTTTGGCTGGTAGAGACTCAACTTGAACGAGAAATATCACTGTGGAAATAATCCTGTGGTGAGGGCAGAACCTTGTACACATAGAAGTTTTTATAAAGAAGTATTTCACCTAAGTTTATTTTTCACTGTGTAATAAGGAGCTTCCAGATCCACAAAGAATGTGAAGTGGAATTCACCCTAGTATTCTATGAAAAGGCACAAGGAAACGAGACGGAATAAGCAAAGCTGATCAGACTAGATGCTAGCAGATACATTTAGTTGAAGGGACTCCAAGAACTGGGGCAGCCTGGCTTTCCACAACATGAGCCAGTGCTAGCCATGCAGTGAAAGCATGCATCACCCTACTGAAGCTGTGCCACAGCAAGCATCCTAAGCACCAGCATACTCACAAATTCACCTACTTTGAAACCTGCATGAACTAAGTTCACTCTGCAAGGAAGAGCCACTGTCACAGTCTCTCCCACTGGTGGTCAGTTAAACACACACCAGGCTGTCAGGAAAGAGACAATGCAACCAAATGGCAGTATATGTGTTTCTCTAAAACTACTTTCATCCATTATCCAGTGGAGAACAATGAGACTGACTCAAGACCTAGGGGTCAGGTGCTCACTGCAGACCAGCACAGAGAGCCCGATCACTCCCACAGTCAGGGCTCCCTGGACTGACCCACATGAATTAACCCGACAGTCCCTCCAGAAATTTAGACAAAGTGCCACTTCCTTCTCCTCCTCAGTGCTTAACTGCCCCACCTCCCAAGGCCCACGGTCCACCAGAATCAGCAGTTGCATAGAGATGGGGGTTAGGAGCATGCTCCTGCCCACCTGCTACCACAGGACAAGCGCTGGATAGCATCCTTTTCTTCTCCATCTCCTTGGTCTCTACAGACATCACAATGAAATCAGCCCCGGCTGCCGCCTGCACCAGGAACACAGTGACATATGTGCTTCAGTAACAGTCACCACCCTAGACTCTCCTTCAGAATCCTAAAACCCACTCTCTGGGAACATGCCATTTGCTTAATAGAGGAATAACCACCAGTCATATAGTCCCCAGTACAATCAAAGAAGAATGTCTGGACAAAACTTTAACTACAAGTTCTCATCTGTACTTTAAACAAACAAACAAAAAGTCCTTTCTCAAAAACATGCCTGTTTTAATGAGTCACATTTTAGGTTGAAAAAGCACACACACGCATCAACCATCTAAGGAAAACAAGACGCACAAACCATCTGAGAAAAATAAACCCTGTGTGTTATTTTTCCCTGTGAATAAAAACACCGTATTAGATTCATCAGCCATCTTCTTCCAATAAGAGAGAAAATACAGAAATGTTTCCTGTTAACACACTGATTTGAAGACAGATAAGAGTACCCGCCCCTAAGTCCTCCTGAAACTTAAAAAATCTATAATGGCTATTTCAAAATCAATGTATAGGAATTTAGGAAAATGTTATTTCTTGCACTTCTAATTTTGGTTTCCATACAGGTAGATGTCAGAGTCCTTAAAAAAATATCTTGCATTTGGGAAATGTGATTTTTCTGATCTGAAGTCACAAAATGCTGCACTTACTAGGATAATGACGAGGGTGGTGGCTGTGGTGGTAACTAAAATTTTGAGTGTTTACTATGTGATTAAACTGGGCTAGAACTTTACCTACATTATCTCATTTAGTCCTCACATCAACTCCATTAACATATGAGTAAACTGAGGTTCAGGAGAAAAACCCTCTTGCCTGAGCTTCCTCCACATTTTGCATAGAATAGGTCTCTGGACCCTACACACCAGTATCATCCCCACCAATTCTAAGCAACAGATTAGACCTTAAAGGATCCTCTGTCCTTCCTTTTCATTCTGTTTCATTACAGGGTAGAAAAAAAAATAGTCTTACTGTTAAAAGTCTTATTCTTATATCAACTGACTTTTCAGTTCAGTCCAATCGCTCAGTCGTGTCCAACTCTTCGCAACCCCATGAATCGCAGCATGCCAAGCCTCCCTGTCCATCCCCATCTCCCGGAGTTCACTCAGACTCATGTTAAAGTCCGTGATGCCATCCAGCCATCTCATCCTCTGTCGTCCCCTTCTTCTCCTGCCCCCAATCCCTCCCAGCATCACAGTCTTTTCCAATGAGTCAACTCTTCGCATCAGGTGGCCAAAGTACTGGAGTTTCAGCTTCAGCATCATTCCTTCCAAAGAAATCCCAGGGTTGATCTCCTTCAGAATGGACTGGTTGGATCTCCCTTACAGTCCAAGGAACTCTCAAGAGTCTTCTCCAACACCACAGTTCAAAAGCATCAATTCTTCAACACTCAGCCTTCTTCACAGTCCAACTCTCACATCCATACATGACCACTGGAAAAACCATAGCCTTGACTAGACGGACCTTAGTCGGCAAAGTAATGTCTCTGCTTTTGAATATACTATCTAGGTTAGTCATAACTTTTCTTCCAAGGACTAAGTGTATTTTAATTTAGTTCTGTCCAATTTAGGAAGGGGCAAATGACATTTAGGAGACCATAACTAATCCAGCAAAAACAAGACCAGGAGCTGGCTGCGGCTCAGATCATGAACTCCTTACTGCCAAATTCAGACTTAAATTGAAGAAAGTGGGGAAAACCACTAGACCATTCAGGTATCTAAATCAAATCCCTTATGATTATGTAGTGGAAGTGACAAATAGATTCAAGGGATTAGATCTGATAGAAAGAGTGCCTAAAGAACTATGGATGGAGGTTCATGACATTGTACAGGAGACAGGGATCAAGACTATACCTAAGAGAAAGAAAAGCAAAAAGGCAAAATGGCTATCTGAGGAGGTCTTACAAATAGCTGTGAAAAGAAGAGAAGCAAAAGGCAAATGAGAAAAGCATAGATATACCCATTGAATGCAGAATTCCAAAAAAATAGCAAGGAGAGATAAGAAAGCCTTCCTCAGTGATCAGTGCAAAGAAATAGAGGAAAACAATAGAATGGGGAAGACTAGAGATCACGTCAAGAAAATCAGACATATCAAGGGAAATTTTCATGTAAAGATGGGCATAATAAAGGACAGAAATGGTATGGACCTAACAGAAGAAGAAGATATTAAGAAGAGGTGACAAGAATACACAGAAGAACTATACAAAAAGGATCTTCACGACCCAGATAATCACGACAGGTGTGATCACTCACCTAGAGCTAGACATCCTGGAATGTGAAGTCAAGTGGGCCTTAGGAAGCACCACTACAAACAAAGCTAAAGGAGGTGATAGAATTCCAGTTGAGCTATTTTAAATCCTAAAAGATGATGCTGTGAGAGTGCTGCACTCAATATGCCAGCAAATTTGGAAAACTCAGCAGTGGCCACAGGACTGGAAAAGATCAGTTTTCATTCCAGTCCCAAAGAATGCTCAAATTACTGCACAACTGTACTCATCTCACATACAAGCAAAGTAATGTTCAAAATTCTCCAAGCCAGGCTTCAACAGTACATGAACTGTGAACTTCTAGATGTTCAAACAGGATTTAGAAAAACCTAAAGAACTAGAGATCAAATTGCCCAAATCCACTGGATCACCAAAAAAGCAAGTAGAAAAACATCTACTTCTGCTTTACTGACTAGGCCAAAGCCTTTGACTATGTGGATCACAACAAACTGTGGAAAATTCTGAAAGAGATAGGAATACCAGATCACCTGACCTGCCTCCTGAGAAATATGTATGCAAGTCAAAAAGCAATAGTTAGAAATGGACATGGAAGGACAGGCTGGGTCCAAATTGAGAAAGGAGTACATCAAGGCTGTATACTGTCACCCTGCTTATTTAACTTATATGCAGAGTGTATCATGAAAAATGCTGGACTGGATGAAGCACAAGCTGGAATCAAGATTGCTGTGAGAAATATCAATAACCTCAGATATGCACATGATACCACACTTATGGCAGAAAGTGAAGAAGAACTAGAGCCTCTTGATGAAAGTGAAAGAGAAGAGTAAGAAAGCTGGCTTAAAACTCAACATTCAGAAAACTAACATCATAGCATCTGGTCCCATCACTTCATGGGAAATAGATGGGGAAAAGTGGAAACAGTGAGAGATTTTATTTTCTTGGGCTCCAAATCACTGCAGATGGTGATTGCAGCCATGAAATTAAGAGACACTTGCTCCTTGGAAGAAACGTTATGATCAACCTGGACAGCATATTAAAAAGCAAATTGCCAACAAAAGTCCGTCTAGTCAAAGCTATGGTCTTTCCAGTAGTCATGTTATGGATATGAGAGTTGGGACTCCAAAGACAGCTGAGCACCAGAGAATTGATCCTTTTGAACTGTGGTGTTGAAGAATACTCTTGAGAGTCCCTTGGACTGCAAGGAGATCCACCTAGTCCATCCTAAAGGAATCAGTCCTGAATATTCATTGGAAGGACCGATGCTGAAGCTGAAACTCCAATACTCTGGCCACCTGATGAGAAGAACTGTCTCACTGGCAAAGACCCTGATGCTGGGAAAGATTGAAGACGGGAAGAGAAGGGGACAACAGAGGATGAGATGGTTGGATGGCATCACAGAAACAATGAACATGAGTCTAAGTAAACTCCAGGAGCTGGTGATGGCAGGAAGGCCTGACGTGCTGCAGTCCATGGGGTCGCAAAGAGCTGGACTTGACTGAGCAACTGAATTGAATCGAACCAATTCCAAATAGGAATAAACTAAAAAGGAACAAGCATCTGTTTTGCCCTGACTTTGGAGAAGGCAATGGCAACCCACCCGGTACTCTTGCCTGGAAAATCCCATGGGCAGAGGAGCCTGGTAGGCTGCAGTCCATGGGGTCGCAAAGAGTTGGACATGACTGAGTTACTTTACTTTCACTTTTCACAGTCATGCACTGGAAAAGGGACTGGCAACCCACTCCAGTGTTCTTGCCTGGAAAATCCCAGAGACGGGGGAGCCTGGTGGGCTGCCGTCTATAGGGTCGCACAGAGTCGGACACGACTGAAGTGACTTAGCAGCAGCAGCAGCAAAGAGATATAAAAGGGAACTTTTAAACTGAAGTCTTCCTGCTAGTGTCTTGCTGGACTACAGCCTAGTTAAAAGCACAAAAATAAAAGGGAAGGTTACCATCTCCTGGAAGTAATAAAGCTACAAAACAATGTTCTTTATTTCCTGTCTGGCATAAACAGGTGTCTCCATAGGCAAAGGAGTATTTGTTGAAATGCTTTGACCACTTTAACACATGTCAGAGACACTGGCATCTGAACCAAAACTTGAGCCACACAGATCTAAGAATCCAAGGACTCAGAATGTAACCTAGTTATGCCAGACCCAACAAGAAAACATGCAAACCATTCCTCACACTTTCAACCTGGGGGTGAGACCTCAAACATTTAACTGTGGTGACCATTCCTCCTCTACAACTTTACAGTTTTAGTGTAGTGTAAAGGACAGGAGCACACCTCAAAGATCTGGGAGGAGATCTACTTGCAGTCCTTAGCTCTGTGCAAACCTTTTGCTCTCTTCCAGCAAGACCATGCCTGTCTTCAGGGCAGGAGACCTTGATGCCCCAATGATAATTTACAAGGGAGAAAACAAAGTATCCACTACACTTACTAAAAAGTGAGAACAAAGTTTCATCCAGGTAATGTTTTCAATACTTAATGCTGTTGTTTAAATTCCACTGAAAGCAGTATGCCTAGTATAAGTGTATCAAAATACAGTCTCCAAGTTCTACAGGTTCTAGAACCAGGATAAGAAAGGGTCCCTGGCTTATTTCCGTTGAATCAGCTAGTAACGGACCAGCTGTGGAGGGCTCTTCCCATCTCCACATCCTGAGTCAGCAACAACCATCCTGGCCACCTCAGAACCAGAGGACAAGCATACCAGGCACTAAATGTAGGGGGAAGAAAAGAAAAGAGGCAGGCAGAAAAGCTAACTCCCTCTTGACCAGCTTCTCAGCAAACAGGACACAGAAAATGAATTAAACATCTACCCTACTCCAAGGCTGGGCTCCTTTTCCGCTCTGGAGTCACATACAACTTGTGTTCACAGGCAGGGCTGACATTTTAATACCTGTACAAAGTACTTTCAGAATTCACTTTAAGTCCTTGGAAAGGGACTATATCTAACTATCTCCCTTAAAACATCGCCTCTCCGATGAGGAAAAGAAAAAAATCAGCTGAGAGAGAGATCAAAGGCCATAAAATACTGCTCACAATTTAAACATTAAAATTCAGTAATACACTTGAAGTTGAAGAGGAATAAAGTTGCGTTCCCAAACCTGTAAAACGCACAAAGCCTCCAATGGTGAAGGAGTGTGCAGCACAAAGGCTATCCACTGATCTGGCAGGCCAAACACCACCTCCCCCAAAGCTGCTGGCTCCTTTCTGCTTCTGGTTTGACAAGTGCGAGAGTGCCTCAGAATGAGCGGCTAGGCCCGGCGCCCACACACCTGGCGCTACTTTCGCATCCGCAGCCCCTGACCCCTCTCCACGTTCTGAACCCCAAAAGTCCCCCGGCCCCCTTACTTCCCTCCGACACACATCCCGGGCCCCCTCATGCCCCCATACACTCCCTAAAGTCCCCCTGCCCCCCCACACCCTTTCTAGCCCCCCCGCATCCCTAACCCCCACATGCCTCCCGCACCCGACTGCCTCACTCACCCCACACCCTCGGCCCTCTCACAACCCCTCAAACCCCGCCCCCCCTCATGCCCCGCTCCATCTCGAACCCTCGGCTCCCTCACACTCCCCCACTCACATCCCGCACCCCCTAATACAGAAGGTCCCCAGGAAGGCATAAGAGGAAGGCGTGAAGCAGGGCAGGGGCTCACCCTGTAAGGACGCAACTCCACTGGGCTCCCTTACGCTTTAGAATTAACACCTGAGCCCGTGGCCGAAGAGGCCTCTGCAGAGGGATGTGCGGGTAGGTCTCCCTCTCGGTTCACTGGGTCTGCAGACCTCAGCTGGCCGCGTCCCTGAGGCAAGGGGCGCCAGATTCCAGATGACGGAAGGCTTGTGGAAGCCAACTCTGAGGAAAGGGGCAGGTGTCGGCCTTGTTCTTTCACCTTAGGGAAGGCCGAAGGCTCGCCACACATCCTTGCGGGACGACTGAGAGCCTACTTTCTCTCAGAGTACCGTGCTGCAAATGCGGAGCAAGCAATTCCGCCATTCACAAATCATGCCGCAGGCTGAGAGCAAGCGGCAGGTGACTCCCATGGCACACGCCACCAAGGAGGACAAGACACTGGTTAGAGGCAGAGAGCATGCTGGGAAGGGGGGAAGTGAGACCCCAGAGCGCATGCTCCGGGAATGCAGGGCACACGTGAGAGGCAGAGGGCATGCTGGGGAGCGGGCACCTGAGCCCCACTGCGCATGCTCTCAGAATGCAGGCTACAGGCAACAGGCAGAGGGCATGAGGCAAAGGCACATGAGACTACAGGGCACAAGTGAGAGGCCATGGGCAAGCCAGGAGTATGCGGACAAGTTGAGCCTGAGAAAGCATGGTCTGGTAATACAAGGCACACATAGGGCAGCACGCCAGGCCTCCCTGTTCTTCACTATCAGAGTTTGCTCAAACTCATGTCCATTGAGTTGGCCTGCTATCCAACCATCCCCGCCCACCTGCCCCCCCACCTCAGTCTTTCCCAGTGAGTCCACTCTTCACATCAGTTGGCCAAAGTATTGACGCTTCAGCTTCAGCCCTGTCAATGAATATTCAGGGTTGATTTCCTTTAGGATTGCCTGGTTTGATTTTCTTGCTGTCCAAGGGACTCTCAAGAGTCTTCTCCCAGGAGAGGTGGATGGTTGGATACAAAATTATACAGGCATTCACTGAGGTGTAAGGGGTCCAGCACAGTTAAGGAAAGGCCTCATGCAGAATAGCTGCTGTGGACTGAACATGAATTTCCCAAATGTATGTTGAATCCTAACCGTTAAGGCATGAGGAGGTGGGACCTTTGGAGGTGATGAGGTCCTGAGGGTGGAGCCCCATGATGGGATTAGTGCTCTTACAAAAGAGACCCCACAGACCTCCCTCCACCTATGCGGGCACAGAAGAGGCCACATATGAACCAGGAAGTGAATCCTCCTCAGACAGGGAATCTGCCAGTACCCTGATCTTCGACTCTCACTCAGCCTCTAGAACCATGAGAAATCAGTGTCTGAAATTTGAGCCCCCAGTCTGTAGTGGTCTGTTACAGCAACCCAAACAGATTGAGAAAATAGAGTCTGAGAAGCAGGAGGGTGAGAATAAATCTTCTGGCTTCAGACACTAACAGAACTTGGGAGAAGACTGAAAAGACTGTCTTAAAAATTTCCAATCTAAATGTAGAGGGAACTAAACAGCACATATGAAGAAAATGGTGGATAACTCCTCACTTCAGAAATGTTCCTGAAGAAACGGACACAGATGATGTTCAGCAAATAACGTTCAAAGGTCTCTCAGGCACTTTTACTTGATAATAATAATCTACTTAATAATACTTGAATGAATAATTCTTTATGAATGAATAATTCTGAATGAAACCAAGAGCCACAAACCAGGGTTTTAAGCTGAGATGATACACACCCTAAAACGACTGTTGGCTAAAGTGGAGTCAGTGAAAACCTGGAGCCGTTCACAGGGCACTAGGGATGCAAGAAGACTGGCTGAATAAGATGCTTCTAGGCGATGCCACCCCACTCCAGTACTCTTGCCTGGAAAATCCCATGGACGGAGGGGCCTGGTGGGCTGCAGTCCACGGGGTCGCAAAGAGTCAGACACAACTGAGCAGCTTCACTTTCACTTTTCACTTCATTGGAGAAGGAAATGGCAACCCTCTCCAGTGTTCTTGCCTGGAGAATCCCGGGGACGGGGGAGCCTGGTGGGCTGCCGTCTCTGGGGTCGCAAAGAGTCGGACACAACTGAAGCGACTTAGCAGCAGCAGCAGACCAACAACACCCTGAGTTCCCTCTGGGCTTACAATGCCTTTCCACCAGAAGAATGCCATTCAAAAGTGAAGGATAATTAAAATAACACTAATTGCAAAACCCGTGGCCCTTAGAAAATGAACTGGATCTACACTTAAATACACTAATCACCATACAAAAATGTGGGGGGTGGAGGGGAAAGGGTTCCAGTTTTGTTTTGCATTAAACATTCTTAACTGTTTAGACTCACTGGAAAAGACCCTGATGCTGGGAAAGATTGAAGGCAAGAAGAGAAGGGGACGACACAGGATAAGATGGTTGGATGGCATCACCGACTCAATGGATGTGAGTTTGAGCAAGCTCAGGAGTTGGTGATGGACAGGGAAGCCTGGCATGCTGCAGTCCACGGGGAAGCCTAGTCAGACACAACTGAGCAACTTAACTGAACTGAAACATTCCTAACTGCCGAAGTTCCAATACCCAGGCCACCTGATGTGAAGAGCCTACTCATCTGAAAATACTCTGATGCTGGGAAAGATTGAAGGCAGGAGAAGAGGGCAACAGAGGATAAGATGGTTGGATGGCATCACCAACTCAATGGACATGAGTTTGAGCAATAGTGAAGGACAAGGAAGCCTGGTGTGCTGCAGTCCATGGGGTCACAAAGAGTCAGACACAACTGAGGAACAGAACAACAATGAACTCCCATTATAATAAGGCAAAGCAATTTCCTCAACCAGGAAACAAAGTTCTTTAAGAGACCCAAAAAGCCCCAAGGAGATAATGCCCTCAAAACTGAGAAGGGTAATGAAATTTAAAAAAAAAAAAAAAAACTGTCATAGAAATGGCCCTACCAAGGCTAGGGTTAGTAACACACAAGAGTAAAATATGCCTGACATCCAACACAGCATCCTGTACTTATGTGAGATCTTTCTTAAATAATTTAATTTTTCCTCAGTTTCGGCCTAAGTAATTCTCAAAATGTGTCTGGAAGAGAAAAGAATTCAACTGTTTTAAGCCTCTTAACAGGTAAAGAATATGAAGGTACAGAAGCTAAATTTTCACAGGAGTAGTTTTGTACTACACTGTGTTTTTACAATTCTGAATTTTCTTCCAAATTCATCTAAACTGGCATGAGATGGGAGTGAAAAAATGTTTTAAACCCGTGAAACCAAGATTTAAAACAGTGCTTTGTGTCCAAAGTGGTGAGTCTTTACCCAAAACCGGCAGAGCCAGAGGTCTGAGAGCCCTTGCTGGGGGCTGCCTTCTGAACTAGCTCTACAGTGACCTACTCATGACCACCCCCAGCCACCGGATGAACCAAACCACCCTGAAGGAGGCACAAGAGAGCCCAGCTCTATAGTCAACTATGCTCTGTGGTGAACTGTGTCCAAGCAAACTTCCAGCACCTAAATGCTCTCAGCTGGCCATCACCAATTCACCCACTTGGGCTGAACCCACCAGGCTACGGACTAATGTTTGGAGCTCATTCACGTGTGTGGCCCTAAAAATTTTTAGAAAAACTAGAATGCCTCCTGCCACCCCCAAAAAAACCCTGTTCCTATTTACATAATATTCAGTAGACAAATTTTCACAAGTAAAATTTCTGCTGTGAAACACATTTTCATGAGCCCTGATGAAATACAAATGCACACAAACCACAGAAAACTTGTATTTACCTTGGTTCCACATTCCGGCCACACCAGTTTCAGGTAACATGTGGGTCTCAAAATGTTAATAAGGTCCCATTCATTAACAACAGGTCTTAGCCTCACTTCACAAACCACAAAACACTGCCCTGAAGCAGGAAAAATCCACACCACCCAGGGTGGGGGACAGTTAAGAGCACTAATTCTAAAGCCAGACTGCCTGGCTCCCTGCTAACTTTAGACAAGTGCCCTTAAACCTCTCAACTCTAATTTCCTCTTCAGCACACTGTGGATGATAACAGTTGTGGGGATGAAACACTGTCAACATGGAACTCACCAGAGCATACACAGGAAGAGTGTCTGCTGTCATGATTAAGAACAGAAAATCCACATCAAGGATTTACCAAGAAAGAAACAAAAATTCATTGATCTTAATTCCCTAAATTTCATTGATCTTAACCACCTTTGAGATACTAAGCAATATGGAGTAGTCATGTGCAAAGGATTTGGTTTGTGACTCCCCAGCTTCTCAGGTAAACCCTTCCTGTCAAGCCTTCTCCATGGGACACCCCCAGCCTCCAACCTGCAGCCCCAGCTGTTCAGGCTGATGGTAGACTGAGGGCTCCGGCTCATCTCCAGAATTAAGTTATTTTGTTAGGTCAGGGAGGTCAGTGCTACTCAAACCTCAGTGTGCATGCAGGTCACAATGATCTTGTCAGTCTGTCTTCATGGAGCAAAAGCTAGACCCAAGGGGTTTCACTTCCAACAAACTCACCTGATGCCGATTTGAGGTGAGGAGTGGGGCTTGAACAAAAGGGTCAGGAGAACTAAAGCTAAATTCAGGGCTGGAGAAAAGGGTTGCCTAAGCTCAGGCTCCCAGATCCACTCCTCAGAGAAATCTATGCCAAATACCCCCAGAGGAAAGGTCCTACAAACATAGGGTAAGGGGGTCCCTACTGGACGCAAATTCAGGCACACAGGTTCCATGACCCCAAAACTTGGCCGTTAGCAGGAAGGAGGCCAAGGCACTGAGGATCTTGAATAGACAGGTTTGTCTGTCTATGCCCTTGAGCAGCTGGTATAGAGACCAGCATCTATCTACCAATCCATCCAAAGCTGCAGACTCACACCCAGTCAGAAGTAGAGGTTCCTGCCCACATCACTTACCAGAGCCCCTTCCAGCTACAAAGCTGATTTACATAATACTCCAGACCTCCAAGCTAGCTGCATCTCTTTAAACTGCCCCAAACTATAGCCCCACCAATATTTATAGCTTTTCTTTCAATTCACATCAAAACATAAAAATAAAATTCAGTACAAAGTTCTATTATGGAAACCTATTTTTTCAAAAATTAGGGTGACTTTTCCTAGAACTACTGCTGTTATTGTTCAGAATGATTTTCAATTTGTGTTTTAAAATTAACTTTAATTATGCTGTCTTCCTAATCTACTAAGACTCCAAAAAAAAAAATCATTATGAAATCCAATTCCATTTTATGTCAAACTAGAAATACAAGTGCTTCCTGAACATTATAAAACACTGATGAAAGAAAATGAAAACAAATAAATGGAAAGGTATCTCATGTTCATGGATCAGAGGAAGTAATATTGTTAAAAATATCCATATTATCCAAAGTCATTTATTCAATGCAGTAACTATCAAAAGTCCAAAGCATTTTTCAGAGATCAAAAAAATGATCCCACAAAACCACAAAAGACCCCAAACAGCCAGAGTAATCCTGAAAGGAAGGAAGAAAAAAGCTGGAGGCATCCTCTTCCTAATTTGAAGCTTACATCACAAAGCTGTAATAATCAAGACAGTATAGTATTGGCATTTAAAACAGACACATCAACCAGTACAAGACAACTGAGAGCCCAAGAATAATCCCATGCATGTATAGTCAACTAATGTTTGACAAGGGAGCTAAGAATGCTCAACGGAGAAAAGGACAGTTCAACAAACTGTTAGGGGAAGCACACTGAAACCACCCACCCTGGCCAGGCACCATAGTAACCATTTGCGTGAGCTGTTTTATGACAGGAGATCCTGATAAGGAATTTAGAACTAATAAGCCACCACCAACCAGGAGAGTTCAGGAAAGGTCGAAAGGAGACACTGCGTGTCCCTCCACTTCCCAGAATCCCTCTCGCTAGCATCCATCTCGGCTGAGCGATGGTGCGCCACCAGGAAAGACTCTGAATTAGAATGATTGGCCAAAGGCCACCTGGAAACTAATCCCATCACCATAAAACCCGACATTGCAAGCCATGCAGCAGAGCAGTTCTCCCGGGTTCCGTTACCCTACTGCTCTCCACCCAGGTGCCCTTTCCCAATAAAATCTCTTGCTTTGTCAGCACATGTGTCTTCTCAGACAACTCATTTCCGAGTGTTAGACAAAAGCCCAGTTTCAGGCCCTGGAAGGGGTCCGCCTTCCTACAACAAAATGGTGCTGGAAAAGTTGGATCACCACACAGAGTAGTGGCCCTATCACACACCCCTCACAGAAATCAACTCAAATGAATTAAGATTTAAATGGAAGACGGGAGGCTGTAAAACTCAAAAAGAAAACACAGGGGGAAATTTCTTGATGATGTTCTCAGGAACAAATTTTTGGGTAAGACACCATGAACATAAGCAACAAAAGCAAAATTAAACAAGTAGAACTGTATCAAACTAAAAGTCTTCTGCACAGCAAAAGAAACAATCAGGAAAATGAAAAGGTAATCTATGGAATGGGAGAAAACATTTGCAAACCATTTATCTTGATAAGGAGCTAATATCCAAAATATGTATGGAACTCATTTAACTCAATAGTAAAAACAAAATCCAATTAAAAGTTGGGCAAAGGACTTGAACGTTTTCTCAAAAAAGACATACACATGGCCAACAGATACATGAAAATGTGTTCAACATCTCTAATCATGAGGAAAAATGAAAAACCACAAGGTATCACCTCATGACTGTTAGAATGTCTATCATCAAAAACATATATCTATATGTTTTACATATATTTATATAGAAAATGTCAAACAAGTTTTGGTTAAGGATGTGGGAAAAAAGAGAACCCTATGCACCATTGTTGGGAATGTAAATTGATGCAAACACAAAGAAATCAGTACAGAGGTTCCTCAATAAATTAAAAATAGAACTACCATATGATCCAGCAATTCCACTTCTGATATTTATCTGAAGAAAATGAAATTGCTTTCTTAAAGAAATACCTGCACTCCCATGTTCATTACTGCATTATTTAAAATAGCCAAGACATGTAAATAACCTAAATGTCCACTGACAGCTGAAGATGTGGTATATACACACAATGGAATGTTGGTTATAGGGAAGGAGATCCTGAAACATCATGGTTGGACCTTGGGAGCATTATGCCAACTGAAACAAGCCAACAGAGGAAGACAAATACTGTACATTCTCACTAGTATGTGGAGTCTAAACAAGCAAAATGCATAGAAAGAATGATGACTGCCAGAGGTAACCATTCCTATGGTTTTACCTTTTCCAGAACTTCATGTAGACAGCATTTTACAGAATGTAATGTTCTGAAACTGGCTGCTTTTACTCAGCACAAGGCCCTGGAGGATCATCCAAGTTTCTGTGTGCATTAATAATTTGCCTATTTTTGCATGCTATAGATGTACCACAGTTTAACCTTGCACTTGCTTGGGGAACCATGAACAGAGTTGCTATAAACATTCAAGTACAAGTTTTTGTTGATCATCAGCTTTCGCTTTCTTTAGGTAACTATTCAGGAGTGGGACTGCTGGGTCAAGTGTTAATGTATGCTTACTTTTCTAAGAACCACAAGATGTTTTCCAGAGTGGCTTCACCATTTCAAACCTACCAGCAATGCACAAGAGCTGCAGTCTTCCATCCTCACCAGCACCTGGTGCTGTCAAGGATTTTTATATTAGCCATTCTATTAGAGTAACATCATGGCATCCGGTCCCAACACTTCATGGCAAATAGATGTGGAAACAATGGAAAGAATGACAGACTTTATTTTCGTGGGCTCCAAAATCACTGCAGATGGTGACTGCAGCCATGAAATTAAAAGACATTGACTCCTTGGAAGAAAAGCTGTGACAAATCTTGACAGCATATTAAAAAGCAGCGACATTACTTTGTGAACAAAGGTCTGTATAGTCAAAGTTATGGTTTTTCCAGTAGTCATGTATGGATGTGAGAGTTGGACCATAAAGAAAACTGAGCAGTGAAGAACTGATGCCTTTGAACTGTAGTGTTGGAGAAGACTCTTGAGAGTCCCTTGGACTGCAAGGAGATCAAACCAGTCAATTCTAAAGGTAATCAATCCTGAATATTCACTTGAAGGACTGATGCAGAAGCTGAAGATCCAATACTTTGGCCACCTGATGTGAAAAGCCGACTCACTGTAAAAGACTCTGATGTTGGGAAAGATTGAGGGCAGGAGGAAGAAGGTACGACAGAGGATGAGATGGTTGGACGGCATCACCTACTCAATGGACATGAGTTTAAGCAAGCTCTGAGAGTTGGTGATGGTCAGGGAAGCCTGGCATGCTGCAGTCCATGGGGGCACAAAGAATGAGACACGACTGAACAACAACAAATTCTAATATAGCATCTCGTCCTGGTTGTAATTTGCCTTTCAGTAAGACTAGTCACACTGACTATTTCATTTGTTTACTTGCCATCTGTATAGTCCACTTAAATTGTTTATTTTCTTAGTAATGCATTTTAGGGGTCCTTATATATTCTGGATACAAGTTTTTTGTAGAGTATGTGGTTTGTAAATATTTTCTCCCATTATGCAGTCTGTCTCTGCATTTTCCTTAACAGTATCTTTCACAGAGCATAAGGTTTTCATTTTGATGAACTCCACTTATATTCTTCTTTTATTAATCAGAATATTATGCCTAAGAACTCTTTGCCTAGCTTTAGGTCAAGATCAGTTTTCTCCTATGTTTAGTTCTAAAAGTTTCAAAGAATCCATTAAAGTTAACTTTGAATAAGGTGTTTTTCATTTTATTGCATAGGGATGCTTGATGCTTCCAGCACCATCTGTTGAAAAAACTATCCATTTTTCACTGAATTGCTTATGTACGTTATCAAAAATCACTGGCCATATTTGTGTGGCTCTCTTTGGGGACTCTATTCTGTCCATTTATCCATGTTGTATCCTGAACATATTATAATTTACTACTCACTTTAGTAAATGTTGCTTTATGGAAAAAAAATTTTGTCTGGAAGCAAAAACAAACTAGTAATGCTTGGACTCCTTTGGCAGCACACAGTCCTTTAACTCTGGGACATCATCAACAAGGCACATGCCAGCTTTGATCCATTCACATCCAGGTTAAACAAGAAAACTCACACCCTGATTGGTAAAGCAGTCTTGAAATAAACACAGAGCCAGAAAGAAAAAGCTACTGTCTATTTTTATACCCTATTTCCATGTAAGCTGGATGGTCCTTGTTTTCCATTTTTTCACCTTCAGTGTATATGTATGCATGCCAAGTCACTTCAGTCATGTCCGACTCTCTGCAACCCATGGACTGTAGCCCATCAGGCTCCTCTGTCCATGGGGATTCTCAGGCAAGAATGCTGGAGTAGGTTGTCATGCCGTCCTCCAGGGGATCTTCCCAACCCAGGGGCCGAACCCATATCTCCTGCACTGGCAGGCAGGTTCTTTACCACTAGTGCCAAGTGGTCCTACCTGGGCAGCCCTTGCCTTCAGAGTACTAGAAGTCAAATTAAAAACAGGAGAAGGAACCTCGAAACTCACAAAATAAGCATTACTACAGGGGAAATGTTTCCGTCTTAAGACAAAAATACACACATATATCAATACACACCAACTAATTGTTATCAAAACGCTATTCTGCTAAACCCTCCTGACTCCACCACCACAAAATATTGCAGAATGATATGTAGACCACACAGTGCAAAACCCCATGAGATGGGCACATTTTGGTAACAAACATACCAGAAGGAATGTATTCAAAGTGTAGTTAGTCCCTTTCAAAAGGGCTCCTCAGAAGATAATACTTTCATACCAATGAGTTAATGGCACAGCACCACACAGTTCTGGGCTCTTCGTGCAAACTTTTCTTCTGTCTAAAATTCATAAAATTTTTGAGCTGGGAAGGACTTCAAAGATGTCCTTATTTAACCATAAATCCTCTTTGTTCAGGTATGAGGGTGAAGTCAACCAGGCCAACTGTCTTTTGACATGCTGTATAGAGTCTAATAATGGCAATCCTCATTCTATGAAGGATTAAATTTTTGTAAATAGCCCAGAGTGAAAAGAACTATTTCTGGTGAATTAAACACCAGGTACAAACACAAATCAACGTGTGTGGCTTTTCACTTATGATGGATAAACTGCATGACAGGGAAGACAGGACGAAACTGACTCCTGTGGCCCACGACTCTAACACCTTTGGGAAACTGGACTTAAAAATGAGGCAAACGTTGGGTGTGATGGAAGGGGCTGAGCTTGGCCAGCAGTGCCCATCTTCTAGAAGGCTGTGGTGCAGACCTGGTGCCCAAGGAACAGTCTTTGCAGGGAAGGTCTCCTTGTCACCCTCTGGACCCTGGAGGAGGGGAGCTGGTGGAAAACCCATGCCATCTTGCCCCTCCCCCTGCACAGCCTTGTCTAGACAGTGCACTCTTCCAGAAATCCCCCATTCTTGGGGTCAGAACCTGGCTGCCTTCAGGGCCCCCGACATTGTCTGTCCTATTATGGGGGCCCGTAGGCAGAACAAGAGCCCCTAAAGCCCCTACAGAGCCTCTGCTGGCTCCTCTCAGGTCACTGCCATTCCCGAGGTCACCTGCAGGCACCTGAGGAGGGTTAGCACACAGAAGACCTGAGAAGCCCAAAGGGAACGCCGCTCAGATAGCTAGATCCACCAGGACCTGCAGCTGTTCCTCCCCTCTTCACCACCAGCTAATTATGCCCCAGTCATGGAAACCCACTCTGTCCTCAAAGGGAACCACAAAACCATCTACAAGTGATGAGGCTTGAGCTGAACAAAGTGTCCGTTCTCAACTTCCACTGGTCAAGACCAAAGCTGCACAGGACTCCACGCAGAGCACCACTGGAAGTGCCACACTCATCTCGCTCGCCACAGATAACACGGAGCTTGTTCATTCCCGCTATAATCTGTAAGCCAGCTTCTCACCTCTTTTGAAACCAGTTTCATGGTTCCATCGTTCTGTATTTTTCAGTTACTGATTTAGAGGACAAATAAACACAGTTAAACTATATTTTAAACAACCAATTTGCACAGAAGTTTCCAAATACCTAGTTGATCTGAGCCTTGCAAATAAAGTCACGCTGGTGACTGACTGAAATTTTCCCTCTCATTTATTTACTTTATGAGTTAGATTAAACACAAAGTCCATGAAATAAAAACAGGGAAAGTATCAGGCAAAAATCTTTCAAATAAAAACTCAGGTATAAACAGAAGGAAGCTACAGTATCCGACCTACCCTGGTCAACAACTGCACCTCGGTGTCTCATCCTTGTCTTGGCCCAGCTCCACCCTAAGAATTCATACATACATCTCCATCTCCAAACCCTAGAGATGCCCACCTCGAGGGTGATGCTAAGTGTCCTGATTTATGTGATGTTCCCAGAAGACTTCAATAGCAGCCTCTTCCACTCTGGGTGCCCACATCCCACTGGACATTCCTATTGGGGATGTCCCCCAACCACAAATAAAACTTCTCCCAAACAAAACTCACTGTCTCCTTTACTGCCTCCCTGATTCCTGCTCCTTCCCATCTTCCTCCCATCTTCCTTGCTGAAAATGATACCTGTCATCTAACCAGTTGTCCTAAACTGCAAAACAGATTTTTCATCATTCATTCCTAAGACCCTCAAGTCACCACTGACTGCCATTAATTTCACCTCCTAAGTATCTCAGCCTATCCTCTCACTCCAAACTCATGCCTTCATCATCTGTTGCCTAGTTTATTTCAGAAATCTACTATTCAGGAGCATCTTGCAGGCAGGATACAAACTCTTATACAACTATTTACTATTTGTGTTATGAGCATGACAGTCTGAAAGTAATCATTTTTGAAATGTAAACTAATTAACTGACTATCCTCCATTGATCAACAGGGAACCTGACACAGCTGGACCTGCTGTGTTAAAAGGACACAAACACAAACTCCAGGAGCCCAGGGTCACAGCCCTGCATGGGCCACCGAATCACTGTGATGAGCAGTTAAGGTCTGTTCCCCAGTTTCCCTGCCTGCCAAAGGCATGACATAGCTTCCCCACTCTGAAGAGCACTCGGATGACACATGCAGGAAGCATTGTGGAAAATGGAAACATTCCATAAACAGGATACTCTCACTTTTAAAAATGAAATTCATTATATTAATGTAGATATTAAGTGAGTGCAAGATAGTCATGTGATAGTTGGTATTAAGTTTCCTCCTTAAGAGACATATCATTTTTTCTATATACATTTATTCCACTATTTTAAAAACTTATACTTCAAGAGACATAAAGATGAGTAAGCCCACTTCTCCTTGAGGACGATGCTGAGTCCAAGTGGAAAGGACACTCTGGGAACTGAACCAGCATGAGAGGTCCCAGCAGAGTTGCCAGTCACGTCGTGTCCCATCTGAGGTCCTGGCCAGCTCCTCCCGCTCATGAATGCTCACTACCAGCACCTGAGAGAGACACATAGGAACCACCCTGACCAGTTCACAATTAAGAGAGGAGATGAGAGTGAAGCAGGTAAACAAGTATTCAGAGGGAAACGAACAGCAAACAATGCTGGAAGCTATTCCATAGCCAAGGGTTATCTCCCTGCGGTGGTTCCTCCCAACCCTGAGACCCAGCACCCTCTATCCTGCCTGGGCCATGAGCAGAATTCAAGCAGACACTGAGAGGCCAGGACATACAGAGACAAAAATGTGGGACATTTTACTAAGCATCAATCAATAATAAATGTTTGCCACAATAATAATATTTTTAATTTTTTAAAATTTAAATGAATTTGTTTCATGCTTATCTCATAATACATGATACATCATAAAACAATGCCTACTGAAGATTACGTAAGTCTTAAATGGCCTTGAACTATTTCTGTCCCCTCATATTTTTATAGCAAAGCCGCCTAAGGTTAGAGGAGTATAAATAATATTACTGACAACAACTGAAACGTCACTGGGGCAGCACTTATACCCACAAGTACTAACTGACCCCAATTCCCCCTCTTCCTGTTTATGAAAACACAGAAGAAACCAGAAGTCAGAACTGAGCGTTCCCCCACCCCACATTCTCAGGGGTCACTGCAGCTTCTTCCCCAGAACATGCCCTGCAGGGCAGGGGGTGCCCTCCTTTCTGCCCTAACCCCACGGCTCCAGGCTGGACATCACCACCCAGGACCACAGCAGGCATCCTCCTGGACCCTGTCAGCGCTGCAGTCAAGTCAATTCTGGAAGAAGCTGACGTGATAACCAGTTGTCCCTGAGGAAAACTCCACAAGTCTTTCCAGACAAGGGCCCAAGGGTACCCGGTAAATCACCACAGGGATAAAATGTTCGTTTCTTACACAAAAGGAAAATTTTATTAGAGCAGCATTCACTCAAGGATGCTGGTGGGCGGCCTCCCATCCCATCCCTGCAGGGGGGCTGAGAACAGCATCCCTGCTTTCCAAGGCTCCAAAACAGCATAAATTCAGCCTTTATTTTAAAAACTTTACAATTTTAAAAAATTAACTTCTATCTGTTTAGCTAAGCACAAACTTTTAAATTTTCCTGAATAAGATTTCAACTTTTTCAAATAAAAGATATTCTTGACTTCATAAGCAAAGGTCATTAATTCTAACTAACTTGAAGAAAGCTTAATCTGTATTTAGCAAACAGTTTGAAATTTATAATATTTGAAACATTATAATTTTTATTGGTAAACAGGATACTATCTGAGGGACTGCCAATTATATAAATCCTCATAGCTGAGTTTTATGTGCAAATAGTTTTCTTAAAGTAGAAGAATTAAGCCTATTCTCTTTTCTTCATTTTTATTTTATGTTGGAGTATACCTGACTAACAACGCTGCATTAGTTTTTTCTTCATTTTATGTTGGAGTATACTTGATTCAACAACATTGTTAGTTTTTTCTTCATTTTTATTTTATGTTGGTCTATACCTGATTAACAACACTGTGGTTCAGTTCAGTTCAGTTCAGTCACTCAGTCGTGTCTGACTCTTTGCGACCCCATGAATCACAGCACGCCAGCCCTCCCTGTCCATCACCAACTCCCAGAGTTCACTCAGACACACGTCCATCGAGTCAGTGATGCCATCCAGCCATCTCATCCTCGGTCGTCCCCTTCTCCTGCTGCCCTCAATCCCTCCCAGCATCAGAGTCTTTTCCAATGAGTCAACTCTTCGCATGAGGTGGCCAAAGTACTGGAGCTTCAGCTTTAGCATCAGTCCTTCCAAAGAACACCCAGGACTGATCTCCTTCAGAATGGACTGGCTGGATCTCCTTGCAGTCAAGGGACTCTCAAGAGTCTTCTCCAGCACCACAGTTCAAAAGCATCAATTCTTCGGCACTCAGCCTTCTTCACAGTCCAACTCTCACATCCATCCATGCCCACTGGAAAAACCATAGCCTTGAAGACGGACCTTAGTCGGCAAAGTAATCTCTCTGCTTTTCAATATGCTATCTAGGCTGGTCATAACTTTTCTTCCAAGGAGTAAGCATCTTTTAATTTCATGGCTGCAATCACCATTTGCAGTGATTTTGGAGCTTCAAAAATAAAGTCTGACACTGTTTCCACTATTTCTCCATCTATTTCCCATGGAGCGATGGGATCAGATGCCATGATCTTCATTTTCTGAATGTTGAGCTTTTAAGCCAACTTTTTCACTACCCTCTTTTACTTTCATCAAGAGGCTTTTAGTTCCTCTTCACTTTCTGCCTAAGGGTGGTGTCATCTGCATATCTGAGGTTATTGATATTTCTCCCAGAAATCTTGATTCCAGCTTGTGTTTCTTCCAGTCCAGCATTAGTTTTTCATTTTTATTTATGTTGGAGTATACTTGATTAACAACACTATGTTAGTTTTTTCTTCATTTTTATATTGGAGTATACTTGATTAACAGTGCTCTGTTAGTTTCACATGTAGAGCAGAGTGATTCAGTTATACATATACATGTTATCCATCCTTTTTCAAATTCTTTCCCCATTTAAGTTATTACAGAGTACTGAGTGGAGTTCCTTGTGCTATACAGTAGGTCCTTGTTGGTTATCTAGTTTAAATTTGGCAGTGTGTACGTGTCAATCCCAAACTCCCCATCTATCCCTGCTCCCACCCCCTGAAACTACAAGTTCATTCTGTCTGTGAAACACAAGGAGACTAAACAACATGCTGTCAACCAACCACTGAAGAAATCAGAGGAAATTTAAAAACACCTAGAAACAGGGGACTTCCCTGGTGGTCCAGTGGTTAAGACTCTGCACTTCACTGCAGGGGGTGCAGGTTTGACCCCTGGTCTGAGAACTAAGATCCCTCATGCTGTGCGGCATGGCCAAAAAAAAAAATAAGAGAGTCCGTGGACCTCTGTTGTCCTCCATGTCTTTAAAAAAAAAAAAAGCACAATGATCCAAGACCTACGGGACAAAGCAAGAACAATTCTAAGAGGGGGATTTATCGCAATACAATCTTACCTCAAGAAATAAGTCTTAAACAACGTAGCCTTACACTCAAAGCAACTAAAGAAAAAAAAACCCAAAGTTATTAAAAGGAAAAAAATCATACAGATCAGAGCAAAAATAAATGAAACAGAAACCAAGAAAACAACAGGAAACGTCGAGGAAACTAAAATCTGGAAGCGCCCAGATCACCTCGTCCAGCCCTGCAGCTGACACCACAGGCCTGGCACTTAGTGTGAACTGGGGCAAACTGAGCCCTGCAACCAGGGCTCTACCTGCTCACCACCCTCTCATCTGTCCCTACACAGCTCACTGAAGAAATACAGAAGTCATGCACTTCCAAAAAACAGGCTTAGATTCTGAGCATAAAATGCAAGCTAAAAACATAAAGATGAATGATAAGAAACTTTGGAAATTAACCCAGTTTTCTGAATGCTGCTGCTGCTGCTACGTCACTTCAGTCGTGTCCGACTCTGTGCGACCCCATAGGCGGCAGCTCACTAGGCTCCACTGTCCCTGGGATTCTCCAGGCAAGAACACGAGTGGGTTACCATCTCCTCCAGTGCATGAAAGTGAAAAGTGAAAGTGGAGTCGCTCAGTCATGTCCAACTCTGCATGACCCCATGGACTGCAGCCTACCAGGTTCCTCTTTCCTTGGGATTTTCCAGGCAAGAGTACTGGAGTGGGTTGCCATTGCCTTCTCCGAGTTTACTGAATACCCAAACTCAAAACTCATCTTCTAAAAGGAGATCAGATGAATTCAACTATTCTTAAATTTCAATTATTTCTTAAATTTCACTGAGAATCTAGAATGATCTAGTTCCTTTTCCCTTTTAATTCCTTTCAATACATCAAAAATCCAACAAACAGTTATTTCAGAGAAAAGGCTAAGATCACTCTTAAAGTCCCTTTCACAAAACACTTATTGTTCCTCTCTCTCTGTTTCATAATAAAATGGGTATTCAGCTTTAAACATGTACAACACAGTTTTTGTTAAGCAGCATGTATGTGAACAGACACAAGAACATCGTGAACACTTGATGTGAGCTCTGAAAATCCACAGAGCACATTTTAACACTAAGAGGGAAAGGTACTGTGCTGAGGATCACCTAACAATTCTTTGTCCTCACCCTGCAGAAAAGCCAGGTAAATGCTCCGTGTCCAGAAAAAACAGGAAGTGTTCCTTGGATGAGCAGTTACTCTTAACAGCTTTCCTCTTACCGCCCTTGACCAGTGAAGTCTGCTTCCTGTCTCCTGAGAAACCTGTACGCTGGTCAAAAAGCAACAGAACCGGACATGGAACAACGGCAGACAGCATAATAAAAGCAGAGACATCACTTTGCCAACAAAGATCTGTATAGTCAAAGCTATGGTTTTTCCAGTATTCCTATACGGATGTGAGAGTTGTACCATAAAGAAGGCTGAGTGCCAAATTGATGCTTTCTAACCGTGGTGCTGGAGAAGACTCTTTTTAGAGTCCCTTGGACTGCAAAGAGATCAAACCAGTCAATCTTAAAGGAAATAATCCCTAAATATTCACTGGAAGGACTGATGCTGAAGCTGTAGCTCTACTACTCTGGCCATCTGATGGGAAGAGCCAACTCACTGGAAAAGACCTTGATGCTCAGAAAGATTGAAGGCAGGAGAAGGGGACAACAGAGGACAAGATGTTTGGATGGCATCATCAACTCAATGGACATGAGTTTGAATAAGCTTCAGAAGATGGTGAAGGACAGGAAAACCTGGCATGCAGTTGATGGGGTTGCAAAAAGTTGGACATGATTTAGTAACTGATCAACAATGAAGTCTGTAAGATCATTTCAACACATTCAGCCTTCTATTCCACTAAAATAAGGCCCAAGAGTTAATAACTTAGAAATGGTTTCTGTACTTTTAGAATCCAAGTCTGGGCTCTGAGAGAAATAAACCCCTTTAATTATCATGAATGAGCTCTCTAAACCTTTCCAGAATCTTTTTAATTTAACTTTTTATTATAATGAGTAAAATTTATTCACTGAATATCCTCCAACCTTAGCTGAAATAAAAACTAAGGAGTTCCAGCACAGGGGCAAGACCGAGTCTGTGTTCCACCAGCTGCACAGGGGCAGTGGCAGGGTCACCTCCACAGAAGTCTGAAGACACAGGCAGCCACAGTGTGGGACTGGGCTGCAGAAGGTCATAGAACTGAAAGGGGAGCAGTGTGATCATATGTGTAAGCTGCGTGCCCAGGGAGCACAGGCCAGGTGTCCCTCTGGTCCTGCAACCACTCGGTGAAGTCTGAAGAATAGAAACTAGTACCGATGAGCAAACATCCCGACGTGCACATAGGAAAGTGATTCCCTAATCAAGTCAGGATGCCACAGGATCCAGGCTTTGAGCTCCTCCTTGTAGCCCCTTCTGCAGCAAAGGTGAGTATTTACAGTGAACCAAAGTCTTCTAAGGCTCATTAAAACTCTCCCAGGTATGACCAAACAGCGTGACAACACAGTAACCAGCTATGCCGAAATGCAGGGCGTGTCAGACTAACATGAAAAACCGCATCTGTTCATGTGTCCCAAAACGAATTCACCACTCTGTCTACACTCACTGTGCTTACTTGAATGATAACAAAGGAAAGAAAACAAAAAGGCTGCCTTTTTCAGGCAATCACCTACTTTACACTTACTACATTTTAAATTATAACACTTTGGTTGCTTTACAGATAATCAGGCAAAAACAGAAAATAAAACCATATTAGGTTTATAACACTCAATAATAATCTAAAAATACACCTGTGCTTCAGAAATCACAGTTCCTATTTTAGATGCCAAAATGCATACAAGAGAAGTAGAAACACCCTCAATTAAAAGAAAATCTTACACAAAAGTGACCACTTTTATTATTTTTTAATTTTTTTTTTTTTAAGAAACAACTCCTTTTATAACTAGAGTAGTTCACAGTTCCAGACAGATGCCAAGGATCGGCTCACTCAATTTCAATTCCATCTGAAGCTGGAAAACTAAAAATACATTTTTCCAGACATGAGGGTTCCCCGTGTGCTCAAACACGCCTGGAATGCAGACGGCGGAGGGCTCTTCCTGCCCACTTCACCGCTCTCTGTTGAAATGACAGCAAGTGAAAACAGACCTGAACTTGGCGGGGAGACTCGAGGGGCCTGCTGCGGCGGAGAGAGGAGACTCGGCATGGGGGCAGAACACTGTAGCCTGAGGCTGGCCAGCACCCCGGGCTGAGGCTGAGGTGCTTCCTCAGAGGGGGAGCCAGCGAGGCTGGGAAGCATGCAGGGAGTGGGAAGGGAAGCGCCACTGAGGCCGGTGCTCCGTGCTTCGGTGCCTGCAGAGGGCTCAGTTCAGGGGTCTGGGGAAGGAGCGGTCCTGACGCCAGGCTCCACTGATCAGCAGGGCAGGCATGCAGCCTGTCGCTAAGGAGACACAGGCGGGATCTGGGAGGGTCTGAATGGGCTGTTCCTGGTTCACAGGCACACAGTCTTATCTCCTGGGGGGCTCTCTCAGCCACCCTGCCCAGCAAGACACAGGGCGCGGGGACTCCAGGGTCAGCCGTGGTCTGCAGCCCTGCCATCCATCCCCACGGTCCTGCTTCCATGCCTCCTGCCCAAGCTCCCGAAGAGTTTCTGCACCAACCCACACCCACATGCGGCCTCCACAGACGCACATTCACAGCAGCCCAGGTCTTCACACCATTGACTGCTGCCTCTCAATGGGCCAGAGAACCCCACAGAGAGACTCAAGGAACTCCCTGGAGGGCGAGACGATCACCAAAGACAATCCCCCTGGAACAGGCAATCCCACTGGAGGCATTGCCCATCCTCCTAAGCCCACGTCCCACTCTAGTGGCCGCGGGGGCTGGCACGACCCACCCAGCGGGCCGAGAGAGAGCTCTCTGTGATCATGCTCAGGGTGGTTCCCCTGCAGAACACCTGGCCCAGAACTTGTCCCACACCCTCCAAAGGAAACTCAAACTGCCCCAGGGACCCTGTCACACCAGCGTGCTCGGGAAAATATCACAAGTTCACCATTAAGTTCCCACAGGCCAATCAGTACCTGGTACCTACGTGAATGTATTTATTACAAAGGACACAAAACAGCAGAGTAAGAACGTTCAACAAAGTATGCAGGCTTACATAATCCCAGCCCTCAAACACAGATCAGTGCTGATCCAGGTCTACCTGATATTAATTCCTTATTCTCATCAACAACGCACTATAACTCCCCAGTGAGATCTGAAAAGTATGTCTGATATATGTTATTAACAGGACCAAACCCTGTGACTCTACTGTCATTTTTAAAGATCCCAATAATAGACTTAGAGGAGATAAACTATTTCTGTCCAATTTTCTTGCCACCATAGTTTAAATACCTATTACCTCCTACAAAACCTGCCTCTCATTATAATTTAAGGCACAATGAAAGGCTGGTTCAACAGTGTCATTTCTAAAACACTCAGAGGCAATGAACAGAACTGCTGTTTTAATTTCCTATTCCTGCTGTAACAAATTATCACAAATTCAGCAGCTTCTGACACCACAAATGTACCTGCTACAGCTCTGGAGATCGAAAACCATTAGGCGTGGCAGGCCTGGCTCCTCCTGAGGCTCTGGGGGTCCATCCCTCTTCCTTTTCCAGCTCCAGGAGGCCCACCACCCCCACCTCTGCCCGATCACAACCCCTTCCTCTGCCCACCCTCCTCCAGCCCACCAGGACCCTTGTGTTGACAATGGCCCACCCTGATACCTAGGTTGTCTCCCATCTTGAGGTTCCTAATTCAATGACACCTGCAAGCTCCCTCTTCTGCCACAGAAGGGGACATGTTCTCACTGGGGATAAAGACATGGACATCTTTAGGGGGCCATTATTCTTCCAACCATAAGTGCTGACAAGTAAAAATTACTTAGAGAATGTCTGTGGTTAATTTTATATTTAACTTGTAAATTTAGGACCCAAGTATTATATCACACAACAATCATATTAATCACTAACCACACAGTCATAGAATATCAACCAACGTGACCAAAATAATCAGCCCATCAGCAAGCACTGAAGAGCCAAAGTATTTCCAGAGCTGTGTAATGTGATGGAGAATGTGTGTCTGTTCATATGCACAGAGAGACACACACAGGGACCAACAGAACCACATTCACACCCACAAAAGTTTAAAATCAAATATAAGGAGCTTTCAACTTTAGTATTCTAACTAAATCTTACTACAATAAAACAGCCTCTTTATCACATACATTTTTATAGTTTGGGGTTTTGGCTTTCTTTTCAAAGTAACTATGTCCCCCCAAAAAAGATTTCTCTACAATTATATAAATGAATTCCTCCATAAATAGGTGTGCTAAAGAAAAAAGGCAACAACTCTTTAGGAGGCTGCCTGTGCCTTGGCCAAGCTCAATTTACTCCTGGCCATTGAGGGAGCGACACTTAGCAACTAAACCACCACCACACTGGGGGAGTACCAGCCCTAAAATCTGGAGGGGAGAGAAAACATGACTCTTCACTTGGGTCCAGGCCATATACTCTGGGTTTTCTCCTCAAAGTGTTGGCTTGCTGCTACACAATTTCTCAATTCTAGTCTCTTAAAAAACTAGAGTTCAAGGAAGCAGAAAAAGTTATCAACATTTGAAAAACATCTACAATCTATAGGTGAATCAATAGCCAAAAACAATTAGACTGTTCAAGGCAACTCAGGTTTAAACCACACATCTTAAGGTTTATAAAGAACAGTAAGGCCTGCCTACACCTGGCGTGGGACAGGGTTTGCACACCCTCCTCCTGGCCAGGACCTTCCCCAGCTGGTGCATCAGTCATCAGGGCTTCAATGTGGAACATTTTAGAGCCAAACCATGTTTCCCTTAAGACAGAGAACTGGATTCGGGGCAGCACAACTGGATTTCTACAACTATCTCAGCCACTGGCTTTTAGGAAGTCATGAGAACCCCAATCTATTAAAATCACAACAGATCCCAGAATTTCCTGAAACATTCTCTCAGTTTGCACTCAGGATTCCCTTGCCAAATCTATTATGGACCAAATTTCTTACCAAAAAAACCAGAACATCACTGCAGAGAACAAGATTAGCTTATACACTGGTCTAAAAATAGAAAGTGAATTTACCCAAGGCTGCTCTTGAGGTGAATTCTCAGCAGAAACTAGAAGCCACGACACTTCATTACATCCTCTGTGGACTGGTGAAGGCTGCACTGAACCACGCCTCACTTCGAAAGTAGGACATGTTACTTTCCGGCCTGCAGGAGGCCTGGGAGTAGGCATATATTGAGTTCCTCAAAACTACTAACAGTAGTTCACTGATACTCGCAGGTCATTTATCCACCACAAACTTAACAATGACTATGCACTAAAAAATACACAGAAGAACTGTGCAAAAAGATCTTCATGACCAAGATAATCACGATGGTGCGATCACTCACCCAGAGCCAGACATCCTGGAATGTGAAGTCAAGTGGGCCTTAGGAAGCATCACTACGAACAAAGCTAGTGGAGGTGTTGGAACTCCAGTGGAGCTATTTCAAATCCTGAAAGATGATGCTGTGAAAGTGCTGCACTCAGTATGTCAGCGAATTTGGAAAACTCAGCAGTGGCCACAGGACTGGAAAAGGTCAGTTTTCATTCCAATCCCAAAGAAAGGCAATGCCAAAGAATGCTCAAACTACCACACAATTGCACTCATCTCACACGCTAGTAAAGTAATGCTCAAAATTGTCCAAGCCAGGCTTCAGCAATACATGAACCGCGAAATTCCAGATGTTCAAGCTGGTTTTAGAAAAGGCAGAGGAACCAGAGATCAAACTGCCAACATCTGCTGGATCATCAAAAAAGCAAGAGAATTCCAGAAAAACATCTATTTCTGCTTTACTGACTATGCCAAAGCCTTTGACTGTGTGGATCACAATAAACTGTGGAAAATTCTGAAAGAGATGGGAATCCCAGACCACCTGACCTGCCTCTTGAGAAACCTATATGCAGGTCAGGAAGCAACAGTTAGAACTGGACATGGAACAGCAGACTGGTTCCAAATAGGAAAAGGAGTACATCAAGGCTGTATATTGTCACCCTGCTTATTTAACTTATATGCAGAATACATCATGAGAAACACCGGGCTGGAGGAAGTACAAGCTGGAATCAAGATTTCCAGGAAAAATATCCATAACCTCAGACATGCAGATGATACCACCCTTATGGCAGAAAGTGAAGAGGAACTGAAGAGTCTCTTGATGAAAGTGAAAGAGGAGAGTGAAAAAGTTGGCTTAAAGCTCATATTCAGAAATCTAAGATCATGGCATCTGGTCCCATCACTTCATGGGAAATAGATGGGGAAACAGTGGAAACAGTGTCCGACTTTATTTTGGGGGGCTCCAAAATCACTGCAGATGCTGACTGCAGCCATGAAATTAAAAGACGCTTACTCCTTGGAAGGAAAGTTATGACCAACCTAGATAGCATATTCAAAAGCAGAGACATTACTTTGCCAACAAAGGTCCATCTAGTCAAGGATATGGTTTTTCCAGTCATCATGTATGGATCTGAGAGTTGGACTGTGAAGAAAGCTGAGCGAAGAAGAATTGATCCTTTTGAACTGTGGTGTTGGAGAAGACTCTTGAGAGTTCCTTGGACTGCAAGGAGATCCAACCAGTCCATTCTAAAGGAGATCAGTCCTGGGTGTTCATTGGAAGGACTGATGCTAAAGCTGAAACTCCAATACTTTGGCCACCTCATGCGAAGAGTTGACTCATTGGAAAAGACCCTGATGCTGGGAGGGATTGGGGGCAGGAGGAGAAGGGGACGACAGAGGATGAGATGGCTGGATGGCATCACCGACTCGATGGACGTGAGTCTGAGTGAACTCTGGGAGTTGGTGATGGACAGGGAGGCCTGGCGTGCTGTGATTCATGGGGTCACAAAGAGTCGGACATGACTGAGCGACTGAACTAAACTGAACTGATGCACTAAAGATGCCTTCTTAGGAACTTCTCTCCTGCTGACACAGTCATAACTAAACAAAGAGGGAGGTGGAGGATGCTATGAGGCCAAAGGGAGCAGGTCCTCCATCAAACTAGTCACAACGCAACAAAACAGGTGACGAACCTGGAGGGTGTGGAACCCACACACAGAGCGACCCAGTCCCTCAAGCTTTCCCTCAAGAACACACCGTCTACTGGTCTTTCTGGGCCCATCTCAAAGTGTCCCCATCTGTGAAACTCCCCGCACTATGAAAAATCAAGCCCCCATTTCTGGTCCCCAGGACACTTCATGGCTGCATCCTGGGACTGTGTGGTCAGGCTCAAGCTGCCACAGGGCCTGGGAGGTACTGGTGAACGTGGGGTCAGTGTCTATAAACAAAGATCTTCAGAATGAATGCTGTATAAATAAGGAAGTCAGACCCGCCCTGTCACAGCCTCAGCACCGAGAGCTCAGCCAACAAGGCCTCTCCACCTGCACAGTCCCTGTGGGCTCCACCCCCCGTCTCCGGAGACCCCAGCAGACACCACCCACACTTGGGGTCTGGAGTGCTCAATGAGGATGAGGGTCCCACAGTCTAAGGACTCCACCCAAAACCCTCTTGAAGAACAATGCTTCTGCCATCTCAGAACCAGACCCACCCAAAAGCCCGGGAGACACACGAGCACTTTTGTGGGACCTCTGAGCTAGCAATCGTGTCAAACCCTCACAGTTGGCGCCATCTGGGGTGTAAAGCTAGAAGGGCTTTATCGCGGGGAGTCAGACTAGAGTCTGAAGATGCATTCTAGCAACTATTCCACAGGCAGCCAGAACACACCCCCAAAATCCCCAAACCACCACTGTCTGTACTCATGGACATGCCGGAGCTACTAGCACATGCGCACACACACATGCACGCACACACACACACACACACACACACACACACACACACACACACACGGTGTGTCCACGGAGAGGTGAGAGCACCCGCATAATGTCCTATTAACTCTAAAGGGGCTCCTCCACTGAGGGATGGGGGCCCTCAAGCCTAAGACTGTTAATGCTCTGGAACTCGGCTCTGCTCCAGAGGCCATGAGGATACTTGCACCGGCACCCGCCTCCTGTCGGCGGTCAAGCCGGTGCACAACTGGCAGACACACCAAGACCCACCTCCAAACCATCTGACCAATAGGTCCCTCGAAAGTAGTTAATAATTCAGAGCTAACACAAAAGCATGGGTGGGATCATGCAGAACATATCCAAAAGTTGGTAACCCTGGAACACAGTGACTTCAGGAGCCAACCACAGCCCTCCCCTTCCAGTTTGGCTCAGATGAACGTGACTTTTCAGGTCACACAGCCCTGGATACCACATAAAGCTGTCTCCATTTTATGACAAGAGTATGGCTGCTGTCTTCAACAGAGCTGTCTTCTCAGACAAGAACCGCCATCTACAGTCCTCAAAAAGGATACAATTCTTAACGTGCTACAGGATCAGACAAAACCAAATGAGGCTTAGTCAGCCATTAGTGCCATCCGCATGAAGACACAGGAATCCATGGGGATGAGAGCGACTCTGACAATTCCATGAGGGTGTGGTCCAGAGCAAGAGGCTGTGCTCACAGACATCCCTGAAGGACACAAACCCAAACCCTCAGAGTCTCACTGGAACACACACAAATGCGCATCAGAGTTCCCTCCCCATGGCCTGGAGAAAGAACCCTGCACCGCGCGCATCCACACCCACACACACCCACAAGCGCACACAAACACACCCAATCCCACACCCACAAGCAAATACACAGCCACCCACCCCACCCCACCCTGCACAAGCACGTACACACATACACACACCCCCCACAAGCAGACACACCCATGCACACACACATGCATCCACCCTACCCACACACACACATCTACTCACACCCACAAGCACAGACACACACACCCATAAGCACACACACACAAACACACCCACATACACCCACAAGCACACACATGCACATACCTCCACAATCACACAAAACACAAGTGCACACACATGCACAGACACACACACTCAGAAGCACACCCACACACACCAGCACCCTCACACACACAAACTCTGCCCATTCAGAACAGACTTTCTGGAGATCAACTTTTCCCCTAACTGCTGCATACTCTCAAGTGAAACAACATCAAAAGTTCAACATATAGAAGACTCTGGATAAAAACAGAATCGTTTCATACGATTATCATTACAGGGACAACTAATGCCCTGGTTTCTCCAAAGCACAGCACAATATTGAAAGTATGACTAACTTGTTCCCCTAAAAATCCTGACACATTCGAAGCAGGAAGCCAACCCTTGTGTCAGGAGCACAACTCCTCCATCATCGTTCTTTTGCTGTCGGAGTCACACAAACAAAGTAACGCTGAATCACAAAAGGACGCATCCAGCTGTTCTGACTCACTGCTCCAAATTTAATGTAGAACAGCTAAGAATATCAAGGGACAATTAATGATTAGAACACATTTAACCACCGCCCCCTAACTTCAGGGCTCTGTTCAAGCACTTGACCTTCTCTCTTAATATGAACTTTCCAATAAACTCCGGAATTAACAAGATGATGACTTTTTCTTGTGGTGGCGTCAGGAAGAAATTGATGGAAGGCTGTTCCTTCAGCTGTCAGGAACTATTCTTTAGCAAAATATGAGCAAGGGAGAAGCAGCCCGAGCTTTTTAACCTGCACATCCAGTCCAGCAAGCAATACTGAAGGAGTGTAAACAGCAGCAGCACATCCTATCAAAGCTGTTTCTTTAAGGAATTATGCACCCATAGCATATTTTCAAAATTATCTCATGCTATCTCATAATTAACTCAATTCACAAGTAACAGAAGTCATCCTTGCATCTTTGAAATAAGAGGGTAATTTTTTCCCCAAAATACTTTCCCTTTTTCAAATGATTGAAATTCAGGGTATTTAACATGATACTCAAGTTCCTTGACTTCTTAGAAAATAAAATACCTCCAATATCAAAACCTTAACAGATAATCCCACAGTCCAGCCAGGTTTGAAAGAAGCAAAATCTGCCTGCAGATTTGGGGCTGACGTGAAGCTCTGTGAAAGTTTCCATCTGGTCTGCCCTTGGTCAGATCGAGCCAGTGCCCGAGCGGAGGCAGAAACCACAGTGCGCGTCCTGCAGCCCACTGCCCACGGGAGCCCTGGGTATGCGGCTCCACGCTCCTGCCGCACAGCCTAAAGCAAACCGCACAGGCTGCCCTGTGGGAGGAGGCGGCACAAAGGCCCCAGGCAGCCAACAAACGTCAGCTCCATACATTTCGTCTGTTTCATAAGCCATCTGACAGAACTCCTGAGGCTGCCCCGGGCTTCCTGCCTGTTCCGCCTCACTCGTCCAGCACAGCTTTTCCCAAAGAGGCCCCATGGCCTGGAAAGCCTTCCCTCTCACCGACAACTCCTAATACTTCCCTCCACAAAGCCTTTTCAGACTTAGCAGCAGAAACACTAAGCATTTCCTTTGACATCACTCATTCAGTTCAGTTCAGTTGCTCACTCATGTCTGACTCTTTGCAACACAACAGACTACAGCATGCCAGGCTTCCCTGTCCATCACCATCTCCCAGAGCTTGCTCAAACTCATGTCCAACAAGTCAGTGATGTCATTCAACCATCTCATCCTCTGTCGTCCCTTTCTCCTGCCTTCAATCTTTCCCACCATCAGGGTCTTTTCCACTGAGTTAGTTCTTTGCATCAGGTGGCCAAAGTATTGGGGTTTCAGCTTCACCATCAGTCCTTCCAATGAATATTCAGAACTGATTTCCTCTAGCATTGACTGGTTGGATCTCCTTGTAGCCCAAGAGACTTGCAAGAGCCTTCTCCAATACCACAGTTCAAAAGCATCAATTCTTTGGCACTCAGCTTTCTTTATAGTCCAGATCTTGCATCCATACATGACTACTGGAGAAACCAAAGCTTTGACTAGATGGACCTTTGTTGGCAAAATAATGTCTCTGCTTTTTGATATGCTGCCTAGGTTGGTCATAGCTTCTCCTCCAAGAAGCAAGCATCCTTCATACATTATGTAGAAGAAATGATGTGCTTCACACACTATGCACTTCACTCATTAAATATAAGAGCATATATATATATATATATATATATATATATCATATATATAGATATATATGCAAGTCAGGAACCAACAGTTAGAACTGGACATGGAACAGCAGACTGGTTCCAAATAGGAAAAGGAGTACATCAAGGCTGTATATTGTCACCCTGCTTATTTAACTTACATGCGGAATACATCATGAGAAACACCGGGCTGGAGGAAGTACAAGCTGGAATCAAGATTTCCAGGAAAAATATCCATAACCTCAGACATGCAGATGATACCACCCTTATGGCAGAAAGTGAAGAGGAACTGAAGAGTCTCTTGATGAAAGTGAAAGAGGAGAGTGAAAAAGTTGGCTTAAAGCTCATATTCAGAAATCTAAGATCATGGCATCTGGTCCCATCACTTCATGGGAAATAGATGGGGAAACAGTGGAAACAGTGTCCGACTTTATTTTGGGAGGCTCCAAAATCACTGCAGATGGTGATTGCAGCCATGAAATTAAAAGACGCTTACTCCTTGGAAGGAAAGTTATGACCAACCTAGATAGCATATTCAAAAGCAGAGACATTACTTTGCCAACAAAGGTCCATCTAGTCAAGGATATGTATTTTCCAGTAGTCATGTATGTGAGATGTGAGAGTTGGACTGTGAAGAAAGCTGAGTGCAGAAGAATTGATGCTTTTGAACTGTGGTGTTGGAGAAGACTCTTGAGAGTTCCTTGGACTGCAAGGAGATCCAACCAGTCCATTCTAAAGGAGATCAGTCCTGGGTGTTCATTGGAAGGACTGATGTTAAAGCTGAAACTCCAATACTTTGGCCACCTCATGCGAAGAGTTGACTCATTGGAAAAGACCCTGATGCTGGGAGGGATTGGGGGCAGGAGGAGAAGGGGACGACAGAGGATGAGATGGCTGGATGGCATCACCAACTTGATGGACATGGGTTTAAGTGAACTCTGGGAGTTGGCGATGGACAGGGAAGCCTGGCATGCTGTGATTCATGGGGTCACAGAGTCGGACATGACTGAGCGACTGAACTGAACTGAACTGAATATGCTTCCTATTCAATGAACAGAAAGGAAGAAAGAAAAAAAGAAAGGAAGGATGAAAGGAAAGTGAAAGAACAAGGCCTCTGAGGACAGGAACTGTTTCTTATTCACAACTAAATCTCCATCTCCTATTAAGAGAACAGGGCCTGGTCCCTCCACACTCAACACACAGCAGCTGAATTAGCATGTCCATAGGTTGAAATACAAGCATCTCTATGACTTCAAACACCCTGAGTACCCCAGTGGCCCACAAGACTGGCATTTGTACTAGAACCAGTTTAAACGGGCATCCAAATCTCTGTCCAGGTAATTCATTTATTTTCAGGGCTTTTCAGACGTGTCTGCCTTTGTTTGCTTTCTTTTTTAGATTACACCACTTAGAACCAAGACTAATTCACCCAATTAACTTTCACAATTAAAATGTCAAGCATATGTTAAAAGATGAAAATCATAAGGAAAGGTATTATTTAAATCCAAAACAGCAAATTTACCCACATCTTTAAATGAGGATATGAAAATGGAAAGTTCTCCTAGGCGGGGAAACAAGTTATCAGACAACTTAAAAACCTCAAGGACAAAGAGTGAGGGGAGGAGGAGGAAAGACCTCCAAGCAACATTTGTTCTTTGAATTTGACTTCAAAACAGCACTTAAAATGTGAGCTCCCCTGACATCCCACAACCTGCCAGTACTGTGTGTTGCTCTGTGTCCCTTCCTGGGTGGCAGTGGGTGCTCTCACCAGGCACCACCCTTACCAGTCCACCTCCTGAGCACTGTGGCCCCAGAGAGACCACACACAGCCTCTTAGAAAGGGCCTGACCCACACGTCTCCTCACTGCTTGACCACAGGAATGGATTCCAGAAAAGACACCGGTGCTGGCGCTCCCTGGAGCCAGTGTCTGCTCTTCCAATTCAAACAGGGCCAGTTTAGTTACTGAAAGAAATGCTTACGTGCTGGTCTCATACTTATATGAACTCAGAAAAAGGACTGCCCTTCTCAGCTGGTGTGCACTCTACACTGGTTGCCATAGGGATACAGTGCAGCCACGTGCTTCCTTGATCTTGCCCATCATGAAACACCCCACACATGTGAAACAGGGTCAAGGTGAGGGTCAGAGCTGTGCACTGACCATCTCAAATGTGCAAGAACATTGTTCCAGTTTCTACAGAAAATGCCTGCAAACATTCATAACAAAGGAGTTAAGAGCTCACAGGAGGTTTCTGTTACATTCCCTAAGAATGCCAGAGAACAGAGGTGCAGCAAAGGATGGGCCAAGAAAGGCAGGCAGGGCACCCATGCCTCCAGGCTAGAAACTGGCACATGCTCGGGCCCCACCCAAAGCCAGAGATAACAGGGGCCGGGGCAGTCCTCAAACTTATCCAAGTGTAGGACTCACAGCATCAGGCCCAATGGATCCCCAGAAGCTAATTACAAGAAAACACACCTAACACCTCTCTCCACCATCCTCCTCAAGCTGAGCCGGGAGTGGACACTCAGTTTCAGAAACCCTCCCCCAAGGCAGGGCACATCCCAGCGTGGGACCCATTGGGAAACCAGCAAGAAACCTTCTCTCAGCCGGCAAGCACAGTTGTGAAATGACACCCATAAAGGCCACAATCCATCCCCCAGCTGGCCCACGACTGCCCGGTGCCAGCACATTTCACCACAACAAGAAAACACACGCATGAGAACCACAGCCTCCTAACTGGATTCTTCTCCTGGTAAGGCCCCCACCATCAGCCAGCAGAGGGGTTGCCAGCCTGTCCTAAGTGGGAGAGGGTTCAAAAGGGACTCCCCTAGGATGTGTGCGAGGTCTGTGCACTCGCACCCGTGGAGGGTGTTTACCACTCACAGAGATTAAAATCAACCAAAGTAACTTCCCCCAGACTCAGCATCCACACATACAAAATGCCAGCTCAACAGATAAAATAACGTGGTTTACTTCCATACATAATCACTGATCCTGGCATCTGATCTATGCGCCTGCCAGACAGGGAGGAGTCAATACCACCAGCCCAGGAATCAACTGGGAGGAAAGTCAACGCATCAAACGGCTCCAAAGTTTCTGTTCTTGGCAAGGCTGGACCAGGCAAAACCAGAGGCAGCATCCACCCAGGATGGCTTTGCTTCCAACTTCTTTTAATAATTGCCATTGTTCCTAATTCATGATAATTGGAAGGGGAACTTAACAGCAGGTAATTAAGCCACTGCACCATCTGCTACTGAATTACAATGCCACACATTCGTAATAAAAGTGGACCTTATACCAGGAACTGTGGCCTAGAAATGCAGTCCAACAGGCTCTTCTCCGTGGCTCCCTTGGGTTGCAACCCCTGGTGGGGAGAGGCCCAGACCCCCACTCTGCAATATGTTTGTGTCTGACTTTCGCCCACCCAAACCTAACCCCTGCCCTCGCCTTCCTCCAGCCGAAGAGGCTCAGGAGTTTTTCCTGATAGATGGCCAGCGAGCCTGCATTCTCCCCACCAGCGACTACACGCACACCACTTCCCAGAGGGCCAGGAAGGCAAACGCCGCCGCCACTCCCAGGTTCTCGTTTCAAAACGCAGGAACGACTGAATTCACATAAGCGACCACACAGATGGCACGGACAACAACGCAGCTTCCACACCTGGGCAGGACTCTCCGCCTAGCCCCACGCGGGCCCACGATCAGTCCACACGACGGGGAATTAATTCTGCCGTTTCCCTCAGCATGGACAGCAGGACCTGCCAAGTATTCTTGAGATAGCCAACAGCCGCTGGGGGCTCCATCTCTCACTGCTTCTGCCAATGTTCAAGTCATAAAAATAGAAATCATGTGTGAGCCACTTGCTTTGTCTTTCAGGAGAAGTCATTTGTGCAGCTGTTAAGAAGAAGAAATCAAATGGTATATGTCTTCAATCTAAGCCCACAGAGCACATGGCCCCTTTCTGTCAGGCCCAGAAACTTGCAGATAGTCTCACCAGGTCTGGGTTATATATAACGGGGAACAGGTTGCCGTGCTGAGGGTTTTGTCTCCTCCAATACATTCAACTGATCAAGCGTCCACCACTGAGACATCAAGGTCATTTATAGTCACTTACCCACAACTACACAAGGGAAGCAAGGACGCTACTTTACCAAACTTCAGTTCTCTAAGACAGGGCCCCATCCAGATAAATGTTTATGAAATGTCCACTTTCCTGGAAGGCTAGAAGAGACCACTGACAGCAGCTGTCCAGGGCTCTTTCTTCAGTGGACCTGGACTCACCTGGAGCAGCGTCACCAATGGGTTTCACCAATGGAGTGGGCAACCACTTGGAACAGTTCCTAGGCTTTCATGTTGAAAATCCGTACCAAACACTGCTTACAAGAGCCTCCAAACAATAGGAACTGCAGCTCATGTCAGATCATACAAAAGGGCTCTTAAAATGCAACCCTACCAAATACCACCTCGTTTCCTACTCCCAACCAAATTACTCTCTGTCTGCCAGTGTTTCATTGATGGACTGAGGCTCAGGGTCTAAGGGAAGACACTTTGGGGAATCCCTGCACACCCAGCACGCTTTCTTCCAGTGTTATCCTGAAGACTGCTGAAAAGGGCCTTTCTCCTTCCTCAGTGCAACAACTCTGGCCTGTGGCCCCACTCCCCACCTACCACTCTGTCTACCCCTCAAATTACAGGCTTTTGTGGGAAAAAAAATCAGTTCTTTTACTTTAGGTTCCAAAACAAGTACATAATTTCAAACAATTTCATCAATTAAATTACCAAGCAGCAGTTTGTAATCTGGACCACAATGTGATGCAAAATTCTCAAGTAATTTGGGTGGCAATAATAGCTCCTATTACATTACAGACAAACAGATGAAAACTTCAACTAATCTGTACATATTGTTTGTGGGACCAATTTCATAAACAAACCAGCTATTCAAGCAAAAAGAGTGTCTTCAGTCAAATGCAAATTAATTTGCTTCCTGCATAAAAGAGCTTCATTTCCAAGAGAGATTTTTAAACCTGTGGTAGAAGGAAATGCCATCAATCTATAAGCCTCCGTCTGTGTCCCTCCTCACAAGGCGAGCCTGCCGAGCAGAGTGGAGCAGCACAGAGACACCCGCGGGTCCAGGGGCAGGCCGGGAACCAGCCTGGGGCACAGGACTGCCTGGTGAGCTCCCCAACCATACAGCGCCCCTCAGGGCCCCTCAGGGTCGACATGACTGCGCACCTGAAGGATGCAATGCTGAGTCCCCAGAGCATTTTGCAGCTGGTGGGGACACCCTCCTGTAACGAGCAGAGAACATGGGGTCAGGCCTCAGGAGCAGTGCCCAGGGCTCTGAACAAGGCACCCACCTCAGTGCCCTCAGCAGCAGCAGGTGACTGGGGGTTCCCAGCCAGGAGACTGGAATCAGGGGCCCCCACTCAGGACACAAACTCAAAAGTTCTTTTCCCTCCTGAGTCTAGGGTTAGGCCATGCACACTATTCACATACAGAATGGATAAACAAAGTCCTACTGTAGAGCACATATCCTGGGGTAAACCATAATGGAAAAAAACACACAAAAAGAATGTTCAGTTCAGTTGCTCAGTCGTGTCCGACTCTTTGCGACCCCATGAACTGCAGCACGCCAGGCCTCTCTGTCCATCACCAGCTCCCAGAGTCCACCCAAACCCATGTCCATCAAGTCAGTGATGCTGTCCAACCATCTCATTCTCTGTCGTTCCCTTCTCCTCCTGCCCTCAATCTTTCCCAGCATCAGGGTCTTTTCCAATGAGTCAACTCTTCGCATGAGTTTGCCAAAGTATTGTAGTTTTCAGCTTCAACATCAGTCCTTCCAATGAACACCCAGGACTGATCTCCTTTAGAATGGACTGGTTGGATCTCCTTGCAGTCCAAGGGACTCTCAAGAGTCTTCTCCAACACCACATCAAAGCATCAATTCTTCTGCACTCAGCTTTCTTTATAGTCCAACTCTCACATCCATACATGATATGAATATAAATGAATCACTATGCTGTACAGCAGAAATTAACACCACACTGTAAGTCAACTTCAATAAAAGTACATTAAAAATAAAAATAAAATTCTTAAAAAGTGAAAAAAAGGTTCTTTTCCCTCCTTTCCTGAGACATAATTGAGATGTGACACTGTGTTAGTTCAGGGTACATGTAACAGTCTGATACATTTAAACAGCATCACATGACACTACAGTCAGGCTGTGAACTCCTCCAACCCTGCAGTCTCGCTTTGTCTTGCCGTGAGAACACTTCAGATCTACCTCTCAGCAATTTCCAAGTATGTAGTAGTGCTGTGAGCTACAGTCACTGCATGCCACCCCCAGAACTCTCATCTTACAACTGGGTCTGAGCCCTGTGACCATCATCTATCCCTCCCTCAGCCTCTGGCATCACAGTTACACTCTCTGCTTCTATGAGTCTGGCATGTTTAGATTTCACATATAAGCAGGATCATATAGTATTTGTCTTTATTTTATTCAAGTATAGTTGATTTACAATATTGGGTCAATTTCTGCTATACAGTAAAGGGATATGATATTCATTTTCATATTCTTTTCCACTACGGTTTATCACAGGATATTGAATATGGTCCTTGCTGTTTATCCATACTCTATATAATAGCTTGTATCATGCAGTATTTATCTTTCTCCAACCTATTCCACTTAGCATAAGGTCCTTCAGGTTCACACATATTGCTGCAAGTGGCAGGATTTCCTTCTTTTAACGGTTTAGTTATATATATATCACATTTTCTCTGTCCATTCATCCACTGATTTTCAGACTTACATTGCTTCCACATCTTAGCTATTGTAAATAATGTAGCAATAAACATGAGGGTACAGGTGTCTTTAAGATTTTTATTTCATTTCCTTTAGGTAAATACCCAGAAGTGAACTTGCTAGGTCATATGGTAGTCCTATTTTTAATTCTTTGAGGAATCTCCATACTGTTTTCCATAGTGGCTGCACTAATTTACATTCCCATCAACAGCGCACAAAGGTTCTCTTCTCCACACCCTCACCAACCTCACCATCTCTTTTCTTTTGATAAGGGCCATTACAACAGGTGTGAGGTAATATCTCACTGTGTTTTGATCTCCATTTCCCTGATTATTAGTGATGTTGAGTGTATTTTCATGTATTGCTGGCCACGTGTATGTCTTCTTTGGGAAAATGTCTATTCAGACTCTTTGTTCTTTTTAAAATGGATTGTTGTGATTTGGGTTTCTTTTTTTTTTTAGTTTGTGAGTTTCTTATAAAATCCTGTGATCAGGTAAAACCCAGGACTGACTCCAGATCTGAAACCCCATGGTTTGCATTCAGCTGCCTGCATTGGTGAAATGATGCAACAACTCCATAAAAGGACAAAACTCTGATAATCCTCGTTGATTTCACAATATTTATCTCAAAACATAAAGGTATTGATGAAATGCCTCCCCAGGAAAGAGCTCAAAGCTCACACATTCTCCTTTAATTATTAAAGCCTTAAAATCCACTCAATAAATTATTTTAATCTAAATCTCCAGCACAGTGCCTACAACACAGTGGGCAGTTAATTCATCTGGCTAGCAGATGTGGATCCAAAGCCCATAGCCCTCTGCATGGACATCTGCCCTGTTGAAGCTTGTGCCTGGGTCCACTGAACGACATCCACCTTTCTGGATTCATGGCCCACGTTCTCAACTCCCTGCAACCACAGAGTGAGCCCTCTCAAAGAGTCTGAGGCCTCTGTGGCTGCAAGAGATCCTCACAGTGGGCTTGACAAATACAGCAAGAAGTCTTCTACCTCAAGCCTGTATTCTCAGGTAGGTCTGAACCTGACTGGCCTAGTCCTCCAGCAGTGGTTCTTAAACCTCATCCCGCACCAGAGCCCCCGAGAAGGCTTAGTGAAACACAGGCTGGCAGGTCCTCCCGGTGCCCAGTTTTTCTGATTCTGCAGGGCCGGGCTGGCCCAGCAGCTCACTCCTGACACACTACCGGCCCAGAGACACTGGAGCCCTGACCCACCTCCCTGGAGAAGTGTCCTCCTCGGCACATCAAGGGACCAACCTGGCTTTAGTTCAGCTGCTTCCTGCTCCTCCTTGTGCCCTCCTGAGTCTGCACAGGGAGCCCCCTTGTGTGACAAGGCTCTCTTGCTCTTCCAACAACAAAGTCCCACCCGCATCACGGCAGATGAGTAAATGTTCTCCTGATTCAGATTTGCTACACAGCATGCAGCCACTAAAAATAACATTCGGTAAGAACATTTGTCAACATGGAAATTTTTCGTGATACAGTACTGGCAGAAAAACAGCAAGTAATAAGGCTGAATTTCAGAACACATAAGTACTGGTTTAAAGTATAGATGGGTAGATAGATAGGTAACTAGGTGGATAGTTGGATGGATAAGTGGATGGATGCATAAAAGGTGGATACTGAGAAATCCCTGGAAGGAGATACATTATAATATTAGAAGAGGTTACTCATGATGGTGAGATTAATTTGTGTTTTTACCAAATGATTTTCAGTTAACACTATTTAGTAACAGGAAAAAATTAGTTGCTTTAACTTGTCTGAAAATGCTTTAGAAGTGTGTGTTTTCCTGACACTTCTTGATCAGGTCACTTTCATTGGTTACTCTCATTCTCATTCATCCCAGGGAGTGTGACACAGTGGGAAAGAATATCTTTTGAGTCAAAAACCTAGTTCTGCCTTCTGTATACTGGAGACAGCAGCTCCCCTTCTACTTCAATGGGCCACAAAGAGCACATGAAACCACACACAAGGAGCTCCCGGAAACCTCAGAGCACAAATGCAAGGTGAAGTCAGCAATCGATTTGGCTCCTCAGCTCCTCTTGGAGACTTACTGCTTCCTCCACCACTCAGTGTGCATCTCACCCAAAAGACACAAGAAATGCTGTATTTTATTTTAATATAGTTGCAAATTTACAGTGGAGTCCACTCTGGAGTGATCTGGAATCCACTCCAACCAACACCAGGCAGGCATGCAGCTCTTGCCTGCATCAAAGAGCAAAGAAACGCAAGCCCAGGTCCACAGAGCCTGGTGCAGGACTGCCTTTCAAAGTCAGCTGAAGCCCATTTATAAACACTTTAAATATCCAAGATACAGAACTAAGCAACTTGCTCATTCAAGAAGGATTAACAAGCAAACCCTAAGCAACTGTTCGCCCTAGTGGGCACAAGGAAAATGGCAAAATAACGCTGATGGTGCTAAGACAGAGATACACATGCATCACCATAACAACAGAGAAGGAAGCAACTGGACGTGGGCTGGAGAGCTGGGTCCCAGGAGCCCAGAAACCCTGAGACCCTCCGCACATTCTCTGGGTGCAACAGGCTGCACCCACATCCCCACCTTCACCCACTCTGGCTTATAGGAGCACAATCAACACCAAGAAGACTCACTGTCCATCCTAAAGCAGACACGCAGGAAACATCACCTCACACTGCATTTTGCTAGATAAATCGCCTGCATTTTGATCCAGGCTCCAAAGACAACTCTGAAAATAAAAATATGTCAACCTAATTTACGGGCGTTTCTTCAGGTGGCCATCATTCATACCAACAATTACAAAACAACTTCAACTCCATTGCAGCTAGCAAACAAGCTCTCTATATCCGCTGGCCAACCAGCATCTGCCAAGGCCAGTGAGATGGACATCAAGTCCCATGACCATGACTAAGAGTCACTCACACACCAGCTTCAGCCCAGAGGAAAAACCATGTAAAAAGTTAAATACGTACTAAAAACAAGCAGCTGGCAGCACCTGGTTCCTGAATTGGATGCTGCTCAGAGGGCTTCTGTAGCCAGTGTGGCTCTGATGGGGCTCGCCTCCACCCTCCACCCCACCCCGTAGGGAAGGAGACTGGAGTCTGGTTCCGCCAGGGCCTGTGGGCCAAGCTGCCAACAGCAGACAAGACATCCCTCTCCACAACTTCCAAGGGATGGGAAAGGACAGAGGAGTTATGAACAGGAGGAGAAGTCCTGGGGGAAAACAAAAGTCTCCTGATTTTACAAAAGATGTGAAGCCACGCAGGGCCTCACACATACCTGACCGTGCACTGCTGTTTTTCTCAGGTGATCGCCATTAGTAGCTCCCAACATATCCAAATAGAGACCACCTCTCCAAATTATATTGATTTATTACTTACAAATGGGAAACAGTTACCTCCCCCAAAATAAAGGAATTTAATCTGAAACTGTATATGACAAAATTTATTTGAAAGTAACAACCCTTCAAACTTAAAAGAATTAAACAGTGAGAAATATTGCATTAGATGGTAATAGAATAAAACAGTGAAGGTTAATTGCCACAGAAGGCCCTAGAAAAGGGCCCCTAAGCAGAGTGTGGAGATTTCCATAAAACAAACAGAAGAGATGCATCTAATGAGACGCAGGATGAGCCACTGGGCTCATCCCAAGATAACTACCCACACGGTACTCAAAAGTAAAGCAAGCTGCCACGCTGTGAATAAATGAAAACACATAAGCTTGGAATCAGTGTTCTGACAGGATGCTGCTTCCAAATTTCAATCTTATTAACCCTCAATCCTGTCAACACAAACACTCAACAACAGCCACACTAGCTAAACACCTGTGACCTGCAAGGTGCCATATGCACACCTCGGATCTTCCCAATCACCTTACCACTGGGGTGAAACTAGGACCCCACCTGACAGATGAAAAACAGAGGGAAGGATGGGTCACCGAGCCTGTCACAGCCACACAAGTGGGAAAGGACAGCTGTCACCGCCAGGACATGGACCCACACACCCACTTAAACCAGCAACCGGACACGCCCATGGAGCTCAGCTGCATGCACCTGCCGTCAGGTGTGTCCACACGGGGACTGGGACAGGGGGCACCCACCCTACCAGCAAGCCCTGGAGGAATGGTCCCAGTGCTGCCTCATCTCCACCTCACCTCCATTTCAGATCTCTTTCTCCACCACCCACACTTCATTTCTCCGCTGCTTTCTTCCCAGAGCCCATCACGTGGCTCCACCTGTTTAGAGGCCCAGTGCTGCATCCCACGACGTTCTGGCCTATTCTGAAGAGACTCAAGACTGGGAAGTGCCGGTGCAGAAAAGGGGCCGGAGACTACTGACTGAGGCAACTTGGGAGAACACTGGGGCCACAGATCGTGAGTCTGGTAAAACTTATTCCTGCTCTTTCACTGGAATTCCCACTGAAGACCATTCCTGAACCAATCCGCTAATTTCCCCAAGAACCATTGGCACCTATTCTTTGGTTCCAGATACCACTCTCCTATGAGTTACTGATAAGAAATAAGATCGAAAGTCTCAAAGTGAAAGTTGCTCAGTCGTATCCAACTCCTTGCGACCCCATGGACTATAAAGTCCATAGAATTCTCCAGGCCAGAATACTGGAGTGGGTTGCCTTTCCCTTCTCCAAGGGATCTTCCCAACCCAGGGCTCCCGCACTGCAGGCAGATTCTTTACCAGGGAAGCCCAAAGCCTCATATATCATACAAAACTCATATATGAGGCTTTGGGCAAAAGTCCAACACAACTGAAAGACTTTCACTTTCACTTGGAGGCTTCCGATCTTATTTCTTATCTGTAACTTATAGGAAAATGAAAGTCTCTCAGTCACGTCCAACTCTTTGCAACCCCACGGACTATACAGCCCAGAATATGGGAGTGGGTAGTCTTTTTCTTCTCCAGGGGCTCTTCCCAACCCAGGGATCAAACCCAGGTCTCCCACACTGCAGGCGGATTCTTTACCAGCTGAAACATGAGGGAAGCCCAATAATACTGGGCTGATAGAAGAGTGGTGTATATCAAACAAAACTCATTTCTGTCCCCTCATTAAAGGCAGATCTCATCCCATTACTCACTGGGCCAGGAGCTCTCCCAACTGGACGAGGAACCCCAACAGGGGCTCCTGAGACCAGGGCCCTCACCTTTGCAGAGAGGACGTGGGCCTTGGGAGCGGCGCCCACGATGGTCTCACGGACCACACTGTCACCACCACCCCCACCACCCCCACCCCTGGCCCTCGCAAGGCTTTTTCCTCCTGCCTCCCAGAAGCTGCTGTGCCACCAGGCATCACAGCCGTGTCCTGGGCAAGAAGAAACGGTTGGATGCCGGGAGCTGTTTGCATTTTTATCCACAAAGGGACGCCCTCCTCAGGAATCTTAACCAAGGCCACATTCTCTAGAACCTGTCTCCCCGCCACTGCTTGTTGCAGAAGTGACTTTTAAGCTGGACCCACTGCTTCCCAAGCAAAGCCGTTAATTTGTTCATAAAAGAAAAGAAAACGAGCATCTTATTGGTGACCAGTGGCCAAGAAGACCCTACGAGGGATCCCACCTTGCCTGACCGCAGGGACCAGCTGCCTCCACAGCCCACAGCCCAAGGGCTGCCTCGGACGCAGCACTAAGGCCAGGTGATGGAAGGGATGTGACCAGCCCGCGCCCGCCCGGCCGCGCACAAACAAGATGGGGTCTCCAGCGATTTTCCACCCACAGGAGTGTCGCCTGGCAGCACGCATGCGCAGACGCCCGCAGGCGACCCGGGGCCCCCGCCCCCAGCACCCACCAGGCTGGGGTCTGCTGCACATGTGGTGTTACCCTGAGACTCAGGGACATATTAGGCACTAACTTGCAGACTCAGAAACCTGAACGGCTGTTAACAGCGTCATCACCTGCATTCCAGGCACAGTGCCAAGAGCCTCACGTGTACTAATCCACTTAATAAAAACTTGCTCCCACTTAATCGATGAGGAAACAAAGGCAGAAAGGTTTATGCAGGAAAGTACACAGCCACCAAGTAGCAGAACCAGGTTCAAGACAATGTTAACTGCACGCTGACCTCATTCTCTAGGCCAAAATAACATCCAGAATTAACGAGATAAAATACCACCCTACGAGCAAGGCAAAGGTGGTCCTGGGTGGCCCGTCTTTACTGCAGACTGGGGTCCGTGGGCTCAAAAGTCTCCAACGCCAAACTCAAACTTTCACACACCCAATAATACCTAACATCAGCCCAAACAAGCATATTCCAGGCTCCAGGAGCTGCTCCTCTGCCCAGGGGAGCGGATGGAAGTGCAGACTGAGAACAAGCCCTCCACTTGGGGCAGGTCCAAATCGGACACGTGGCACAGGAGGCCCGCAGCGTGTGAAAACAGGCCAAGTGGGAGCCCTGTCAGAGAAAAGGAAGGGCCTGATTCACAAGGGAGAGAGAACCAAGAGTCCCCAGAACCATCAAGTTTTCTTCTAACCTGCGGGCTCCTCAGCCTCAGCCCTACCCACACATGGTCAGCTGTTGTGGTGGGGGACAGGGACGTGGGGGCGGTCCTACTGCAGAGTCCATAGTAGTGTCCCTCTCTCCCCACAGACGCCAGCATCACCCCACTGCAGTCCTGACCATCAAAAATACCTCCAGAAACGCCCAGTGTCCCCTGCCCTTGGGGTCAAGGTCACAGAGGCCAGCAGCCACTGGGCCCAGCAGGTGGATGAGATGAGGTGGATTCATGGAGTATGGGCATGGAGGGCTCTGAGCAGCTTAACTAGAAATGTGTTTTTCTGTGGGGTTTGCTCCCAGGAATGGTTGATCAGGGCTCTGTCCTTAGGACAGCAGGTGGCACAGATTATAGAAGGGGTAGCCCAGCTGGGTCCTCATCCCTGGGTCCACAGAAAAGGAGACAGGGGGCTTGACATGTGGTGGCAGCGCAGACATGGAGAAGATATGAGCCCCGAGGCCCCGACCCTTAGTCTGCAGGTACAAGGAGCCCTCAGTCACCTGGTGTGTGGGGTTCTTACAGTTGACCCTGAGAGGCGGCTACAGTGGTCCCTGTCCCAGAGGAAGAAGCTGGTCCACAATCCACGAAGGATCCTTGTTCACCTGAAAGCCTTTGTCTCTCCCAGGCATCAGGGCCCCTGGACCCAGAGCAACCCTGGCACCGAAAGAATGGATGGGGGTTTGAGATCCACGGCCCTGGACCCAGAGCAGGCCCTGGCACTGCAAGAATGGATGGGAGTCTGAGATCCATGCCCCTGGACCCAGACTGCCCCTGGCACTGCAAGAATGGATGGGAGTCTGAGATCCATACCCCTCCACCTGCCACAGGCCAGGTCGAGGTGGTTGCCCACATAGACACCTCCGGACAGACACTTCAAAGATGGACCTCATCTTGAAGGATGACACACAGTCCTGACGATGGGGAAAGTTTGTTGTTGCCACCAGGGGGTCACAAAAGTTGAATCACAGGAGGTGTCTTCATGCAGGGGCTAAGATAACAGTGCTTTATGCAAAGCTGATCACCAGCCTCGTGTCGAGTCCGTTCTAACTAGATCTGGACTGAATTCTTTATGATGTTTGGTACCCTGAACTCCCTGCTAGGAGCAGACCCTTGCATGTCTGTCCCTGGGGAGGGTACCCTGATCCCTCAGGGGCCAATGAAGAACATTCACTTTCTTACCCATAAAACAGCAAAGCACCCAAGCACCTCTGTGCTGTAAAACTTGTGTCGTAAAATCAAAGGCACTCACACGCTCAGCCCACATCTCTAACCAAGAAATGAAACCACACAACTACCACCAATCACAACAGCACTAATTGCTTGCTTTTTCTGGTTTCTCTCTTTGTTTAAATAATCAAAGATACTTGTACACAAGGAAAAACTGCACTATAGAGCCAAACAAAAAAAAAATTTCTTTCTAATTAAAGATCTTTAAATTCTTCCATATACTTTCTTTAATAGTTGTAATTATAGCCCTATTTAATGTTATGCACTTCCACTAAATGAGAGGTTAATTGTACAGACTCTGGTAATCATGAAAAGTAAAATAACGTATGAAATGTCATAATGAATAATTAATAAGACCTCTTTGATCTGGTTCAGACCAGAGTAGCAGAGCTAATAGGCTCCCTCTGTCTCTTTGGTGTGGGGACAATCTGATTGAATAAACCAAGTATCTGATACTAGAAGCAGGAGTTCATAATAAGCATTTACCTTGCCTAAAACTAAAGGTGAAAACTTTTAATTAGTTTCACACTTAAACAGATACCACAGATGTTGGGGCCTGGTGGCTAATATACCTTGAGTTCCAAAGTGGAGACAGTGTATCATGGCAGATGTTCTAGGGGTCTCCTCTCCATCCTGCTAGACTGTGTTACAGGGTTGTCACATCACATGAAAACCTTCAGGAAACAGACAATGTGTAAACACAAAAGAAGCAGCAAGAAGGGACCTTGCCCTCAAAGAACATTAAGACTTCTTAGGCATAAAATAAGTAATTTATGTAATTCAAATCAATAATTTACATTATTTCATACATTAACAATTAAAGTACCTAAAATTAATTCAGATAATTCACATTACCAAAGTTATTTGAATTATGAATTTAATTTTAATTTTAAATAATTAAAATTAATGCAAACTTTCACTTATTAATTTAATTAATGTAGTAAAATAAGCCCATTTTTAAAGCACCATTTGCTTGAGTTCTTTGTATTTGTTGCACTTCCCATCTTTTAGGGGAAGCAGAGTGAGTATCCTAGAGTCTTGTTTTCCCAGGTGTTCATCTGTCCCTGGGGGCATTTATAGCTTTGTAGCAATCTCCATTTAAATTTAATCTGCATAAGAATATATCATCAGCAGGGGCTCAATTCTGCTTCAGGAAGAGTGACACCTGTGATCACATCTGAACCACAGTTAACGATCAGTGTCAATACTGCTTCAACATATACCTTTGTGAGTACCAGCAGTGACACAAGGAGTAGGACAGTCCACAGGAGATCTCGAAACACTATGGATCCAGGATGGAGAACAAAGCATCACTTCTGCTCAAATACTCTACTTAAAATGTAATTTTCCAGTAAGTAAACCACCAATATTCTATAACCAATATTCAATGGACTTGTGAAACTTTTAGAAACTTTTAGTAGGTAGAATCATATGTTGTTTTTAATTTTTGAGTTGGGAAGAACCTGTATCAGGGAACAGAATGGAGACTGAGTGAAGCATGCAAGAAAGAGCACATAATTTAAGTAAAAGGATAATGGAATTAATAAAAGAGAGAGTGTGATTATATAAAGCAATATTGAAGCAGGTTTCAGAAAAGACAGAAGGAGGTCATAACAACACAGAGGGTCCCTTTTCTATCCAGGTCTGAGATGAGATAAACTCTTAAGATGAAGAATGTTATTCAGGTCAATTACATCTCTAATCTCAGAAAGGTCGTGAGGACCAGTCCTCTAACTTGGTGGACCAGCTCCACCAGGACCACCCAGGGCAGGACCCTGGGACTGTGGTGGGTAGGACAGGAGCTCAGCCCTGGGCAGCTTCTGTTTGGAAGCCAGTCAACCTCATCCCCTCCCCCGCACTGCAGCTGAACTCAAAACTGTTTCTGCAGAAGCACCTCCAAGGGGACAAGCACCTCCAAGGGGTCCTCCCATTTCAGTAGAGATCTGACTGATGATGATTTTGTATTTAAGACGCTTTAAATTAAAAAAAAAAAAAAAAACTTGATCCTAAATGCCTCTGCATGCTTTTGCATCACTTCAGTGTTTAGGGACACGTTCCCATCCCTGTCCTGATGCACTTTTCAAGGGAGACCTGGGTCCACATGTGCTCTGGGGCACAGACACTGTGCAGGAGGAGGGACATGAAAGGAGCTGACTATGACTGACAGTCAAGAACCGTGCCACCATCAACACCAGGACATTTTACTGTGACTTACTTGTTGGGGTGCCCTTACCCAAAGCAGGGGGCTGACACACGGGGAGCCACAAGGAGTACCTTTAATCAACGTGAAGAAATGTGTTCAAACCCCCAAACAGAGGCACCTGAAGCAGCTCTTCTCCTTAAACCCTCTCTCTCTCTCTCTTTGAAAGACTCTCCTGCCTTGGCCTCTTGGAAGGAGGTCCTACTTCCAGAAGCACCCTCACCCCAGGACAGTCTCCACTGTCTCCCTGAGTCAGCCTGGTAAGATGAGACTTACACTTACTAACCCCAATAATCAAAGAACATGAAGTCTTCCTATCTGGGCAGTTTGGTTTGAATAGCCAGATTAGCAGCATTTCATCAGGGAATACACCAACAAAAATATCAGTGTCTGTGTAACACCGTCTTCTAGACAGACTCCACACTCACAGCACACCCGAGGAACTACCCTGTCCCCTTTCTTCTCCTAACCTCTCCTGATGTCACATCTCCAAGTTTCACAGTGTTTGTCATTTTCCATTTGCCGGTGTGAACCAGCTGCACTAACCAGCCTCTACTCACAGAGGCAGCAGCTTATGAAAGTTCAAAGTGACACCGCAGAGTGGGAAGGTCATAATGGAAGTGTCCCCCCTCCCTTTCTTCCAAGGAGTCTCTTCAGTGATGAAGGGTGTTGGCACCAACCTAACTTCGGTCTAGCTCAGGCCACTGCTTAACATTAACTAGAAATGATGAACCACCAAAAAACTAATGCTAGGAAAAGATTCTCACCAAACTGTCAACATCCTTCTGAGAATAACACAGAAGTATTATACATAATGTAAAGAAACATGATCAGAAGTCTGTCCTCAATGATCCACCTACATAAATCTTTACTTCAAATTGGCCCCACATACTCCAAGATTCAAACAGACTGAGAAGATGGTTTCCAGGAGCAATCATAAACACGCAAGATTCAAGCAAGCTTTCCAGTTGCTCTGAATCGAGCTAAGGAATTCACCTTGAGAAGAGAGGTCCCCCTGGCACACAAGCTAACAGAGGATTTTACAAACGGTGGTGGCAGACACCCCCTTTCTAGCCGGGCAGGAGAGGAGACAGGGAGGAAGTCACAGATTTCTATCACTGCTAATGCTGAAGAAACTCTCAATAAATTGTGATGGTTTCTGATTTAACATAATATAAAGAGGTTACTCCCTACCCCTTCCCCACAACAATTACTACAAACACACCAGAAGCAGGTCTGACAATTTTCCAGCTGTTCACAAGCAGGCTGTAGATAAACAGGAACTATAGCTGTGGACTTCCTACTGGTACAAACCCTGTCCCAACAGCCCACCTGAGCGAGTACATGGCCTCTGCTCTTCCAGATAGACAGAAAACATCACCAGTGTCGGGGCAATGCATCTAGGATGGTCGGACTGATGTCCATGTCGGATACTGAACAAAGACCCAGGGCTCAGGCAGAGGACAGCGGCTGGGGTTCATCTCAGACAAAAACAAGCAGCAGCAGAGCAGCAGGTCACGGTGAGTCAGGGGCGGTTGCAGCCCCACAAGGACTGAACTGGGATGGCGGCGTCTGCCCTGTGCACCCCCTGTTCCTCCAAACAGGGAGAAAGGACCGCAGGACACAGTCACAGAGACAGAGACCGGCCGAAGGATCAGCCTCTGCCTCCCTGGAGTCAAGGCCACCTTGGGGGCTGCATAAACTGGTGGGTCCTGACAGCCATGCCCAGGAGGGATCCTGAGCTCCCAGGGGGAGAAAAGAGACCCATGGTTCCCTCAGTCACCCATCCAGGGTAGGTGAGAGGGGGTCTATTGCATCCACTACTCTGGCTGAGGAACCCCAAGGAGGGCAGAGTCCAGTAGGGGCGAGGCATTGACACCGGCACGGTGAAGGGCATAGGAAGAGACACAGAGGCCATCCTTGGGGTCAGGACAGTCCTTTCTAGCCTAGGGTGGAGAAGCGGTCGACACAAACCAACTCAAACAAAACATCTGTATCTGAGGGCAATTGTGACTATAGACTTTAAAGCTCAAATCTTTACAGACTGTTTCCCTAACCAATTCTTCAGTTTTTAAGACAATCCACAAATAGACACTTTTTCTATCATCTACACTTTGAACTACGCACAAAGTAACTCTATGAGAAAGGAAAACTGAATGGGAAAGCCAGATATGAAACCCTACACCCAATCCTGAGAACCAGGTCACAGATGCTTTAACCCTCCATCCTGATCCAAAGAACATGCTGCTGCTGCTGCTGCTGCTGCTAAGTCGCTTCAGTTGTGTCCGACTCTGTGCAACCCCACAGATGGCAGCCCACCAGGCTCCACCATCCCTGGGATTCTCCAGGCAAGAACACTGGAGTGGGGTGCCATTTCCTGCTCCAAGGCATGAAAGTGAAAAGTGAAAGTGAAGTCGCTCAGTCATGAGCATAGTTCTCTCAATTTCTTATTTTCTCCTACCTTTTTATCATGAAAATGTTCAAACAAACCAAAAAGTTGAAAGACTGCTTCAATGGAAGTACCCAAACTTTCTCGACATGCATCCAACAAACTGTTAACACAAACTTTGTCAACTACTGACCCAACCGGCCTACCACCCACCACCTGACCAGCACCCCTCCCCGGCCCACTGCAAGGTAAGCGGGAGCTTCTGACTGCTCATCCCTAACTCTTCACCCAGACTTTCTGTATGAATCAGGACCCTCCAAAACTACAAACCATCATCACATATAAGACAATAATTTCATATTATCATCGTCCAGCTTATATTAAACTAGCTCAATTATCCCCAAAATGTCTCTAATAGCTGGTTCCTTCTCCAAACCAGCCCCTCTCAGGTCACAGCTGCACTTGGTTATTCTCTTGTCTGTCTTGTCTCTACCCCCTCCCCACAACCGCCCACTCCCACCCTATTACCCACAGTCCCTCCATGAATCCCAGGTGGTGTCCTGAACAGCACCGTCACCCTAAAGGCTGCTCCTCTACCTGCCCACGCCTCCCACTCACACCCAGGTAAACTCTCCTGAGCCATCTGGCTGGCTAAGGTCACACACTGGCCACCAGAGCACAGGCTTCCGGCAACCTCACCCCAAAGGCTCTCCAGGGCACGTGGCCCACCAAGTCTGGACACTCAGGCCCACCTCATACCACATCCTGCAAGGAACAGGCACTACTCTATCAGGACCCAAGGCTGCCTGTGCAGAGGTCAGCAGCCTCTTCACCAAGAATGACAATTCCGTCTTCTCAGTCAGTTCCCAGCTACACCCCTCACAGCTCCCAGGAACAACCTCACAGAACCAGCCACCACACTGGGCTAAACGGTACGGGCTGGGGGGCTGGGGGCTGGGGGCTGGGAGAGGGGCTCAAGAGAGAGGGGATATGTGTTTACATATGGCCGACTCACAGTGCTGTGCAGCAGAAACAAACACAACATGGTAAAGGAATTATCCTCCAATTTTAAAAAAGGCTGACAGACCACATCCGTCACTTCCTCCTAGACCAGCATCAGTAAATAAAAGCTCCTTTCCCACCTCACCCCTCCCCTTCTACTTTAAATGTGGATTTTTTTTTACTTGTGAACTTTTATTTCTTCAGTGGAATGTGGTGAGTAATAATCATTGTTTTGACACACAAAATCTGGCATTCACTTCTGCTCTTGCATAAGTACTGCTATGAAAACATAACAAATAACAAGGTGGTATTTACGTTCCTTTTACAAGGCACATTCACAAGACTTCGTGTATCACAAGACAACTTACATGATCCTAATCTACATTTCTCCAGGCCTTGGGGTTGTTTTTTCCAGACCCACCTCCTACACCACTAGCACGCCGACGTTGGTGGGGAAGGCCTTTATCTGAGTGTTTGGTAACCATCCTCTCTTGCTATAAAACCCTCCTGGAGGAGGGAGCAGTCCCAGGGCTGCAGGGCCCCTCACCTCGTGTGCAGGATGCAACCACAGATGCTGTGACGTGGAGGAGACACAGAAGTGGGTCTTCATTCCCCACAAGGTTTCTCCCACGGGTATCTTGAGGTGTTCTTCCAGCCTTCTCAGTACTTCTTGACAACTACAGTCACAGATGCCATCCATGTGTTTTCTCCAAACACTTCTATCTTCCTAACACATTATCACCTTGACTCTGCTCCATGACAGACGACATGATGTCTGTTGGAATAAGTGTCAAGTTTCAAAGATGGGCAAGAACGAGGCCAAACCACACTGTCACACCAGGTTCCAGCTGGTTCCCAAACAGGGAAGGAAGCAGGACACTCCTCCCAGATGAGGGTACGTCATGAGGCAACATGACGTGAGACCAAAGTCGTCACTGATGGAAAAGGCCACTGATCCACAGAAGACAGGGCCTGTGCTTCTGACATGGCTCAGGGGTGACATGGGAGGCCTCAGACACGTGAACCCACACATCCTCCCAAAGCTCAAACGCTCCCCACCCACCACTTCCACCCCGGGCTGCCTAGTGTTCCAGTAGCCGATAATAAATTCCAGGGCTCCAGTGTTTTCACTGCTCAGAAGGACAAAAACCGTTCATTTCCCCTCTTTTCCAAAGTTTAACAAGGGAGATTTAAGTAGATAACTGATCTGGCAGGAAATAACCAAAACTCTTGCCCAAGGACTAACTCTCCACAACAAAATGTAAAATGGCCAGTATCTCTCGACCCTTCGCACACTCTGAGAAGGCCAGGCACATGCCCCACGCACGCAGGGCAGGTGCAGGCGTCGGGCACACAGGTCTACCAACACCTGCGTGTCAAGTCTGAGAAAACATTTTCTAGTGAAAATACAACACAAGTGCTATGCCAAAGCATCTTGCTTAATCATCTCTAAGCCAAGTTCTAAGTGCATTCTTATTTCCTAGAGGGAAGTAACTCTTTAGCAATATACATGAACAGTGACTAGGGAACTGGGACAGAAGCATTCAATCCATGATTGATGAATAAATGAATTTCAGAAATTTTGAGAAGAGCATGAGATATTTAGAAAAATACTATATAATTTGACATCGTAACTATACATCTGCTTCTTCATACCGACAGCAGGTTTTGCTTCAGTTAAGTGAAGAAAAGGAAAACACTTCTAATGAGAAACCCAAAGTCTTTACAAAGAGTAATACCATAGTGCAATTCAATCATGCATGACAACTGAGCCTAAATATTTAAATTCCCAGCACAGCTCCTGCAAAACAAGACATTAACATGAATAAATATATTGCCTTCAGCAACACAAGAAAACACAGCTCCTCCTGGCAGGTAATGGGGTGAACCATGAGCTCCAGGCAGAAACGACCTCCCCTCATGGCGACAAACGTCGCTGAGTTGGGCAGCCTCCTGCCCAGTCCGGACGCCCCCAGGGTACTGCTCAGCCTGCTTCCTGACCCACAGCCACTCAGCAGGCAGTGTGCCCCCATGAATGAGGATGAGGCCACACACAGAAGCAGACTCATGGGGTCTCCCCAGGCAAGAGCAGGAAGCTCGGCCACTGAATGAGGCAGCCATAGCTGTAGCTCTGCCCTGGGGACCTTGGCTTGGAAGATCAGCTCGAGGGAAAGACAACCCCAACACAAGGCCCTGAGAGGCAAGCAGCCCTGAAACAGCATGGCTGGTGGACTTCAAACCCCACGCCGCCAGGAGGAGCAGGTGGGAGGAGGACAGAGAAACGGCAGGGCCTATTCCGCCTGCTGCAGCCATGCAGACCACAGAGCAGAGATGCCCCGCCCTGAAGGGCCTGTGTCGGGACAACAGGGAGCACGTGACCACCAGGGCCGTGCGCACACATGCGTGGCACGTGCATGAAATGTGGAAGGTCCAGCCACCATGTGGTACCACGTGATCACAGGGCTGCATTTCTCTTCTATGACTTCATTACATCCCAGCTGGCATAGAAAGATTTTCTAAAGATAGGTTCCTCCTCCCTTCCTATCAAAAAAGGGGATGTGAACAGGTCCAAGATCATTTTTGATAAATTATTGATAACCGAAGTGAAAAATCTGTTCTAATCTAAAAGGATCTCAAGGTTACACCACATTCCTCTAGGTCAGACCCTCACCCACGCCACGGCCTGGCGACCGCAGAGGGTTTGCTCCTGAGGACAATTTGTAGGGTGAAAACCCGAGGTGCCTATGTGCTCTGGGGTCACCGGGCCACAGGCAGGGCGGTCAAACAGCAACCCTAACCAGACAGCAGCCAAGCAGCTCCATCCGTCCTGCTCCCTGTGGTCACATGCTTGCTGCCCCTGTTCGATGATCCAGACCCAGGACCCTCGGTCACTCACAGAAGCAGCCTTCTCTCCTGCTGGGTTCCTAAGGAAATGTCACTTGGCGACACTCAGGAGACACCTGGTGTTGTCACCACAGCCACCCAGCCCGTCCCAGCGTCCTGAGGATGCCTGTATTCTAACTGACCAGGATGAACAGTTTCCTCTCCAGCTGCAATAGGCAAAGACAGAAGAACAGAGCTTACCGTAATTCCAAACAGGGCCTACCTACTGGAAAATGTTTTCTAAACACAAAGAAAGAAAACATTTTTCTTACATGCCCATTTTAGGAAAATGTTTCTATTTTTCTACCACACAATACTGTCAACTAGCTGTTTCAGAACCTGGCCTCCTAAGGCTGGAGGTTCAGCAGGAGCCTGGCTCTCTGCAGCCAGTAAACCCGAGTTCCATCAGAACTGCCTGCAGGGCATATTACAGGGGTGGGTGGGGGGCTCCCTTCCCAGGATTTCTGATTCTGGAGGTCTGGATGGGGCTAGAGTGCGCAATACAAACACGAACCCTGGAACCACTGCAGTAAACCACTGATCTTCCAGGATGTGCAGGCGGGCACATCTATAGGGCAAATGCCCTTAGACCATGCCCAGCTTAAACAGAGAAGTAACAAGCAGATTCCCGGAACAGCTTATGTCCCTAAAGACACGCTGGCACCAGCTCCTTCTAGAGCAGCTTCTTACCTTAGACCTCTGCTCCCTCTGTCCAGAACAAAGGCCCGAGGCCCAGCACCATCACAGGGTGGGGCCGGCAGCACCTCCCAAGTTCACAGAACAGGAGAGTCCCCTGGGGACACAGCTGGTGTCCCCAGACGCTAATTTAGGAAAGGAATGCAATGCAGACATGTGTGCACTCCACCTTCCCCACGCCCTGCACAGTCTCCAGGGAGGAAGCCACAAGGGATTTGCCCACCAGCATGGGGAGCCCACAGAATAAACTGGCTGTACAACACATCACAGCAAAGTGCCAAGGCCAAGGTCCCAAGTTCTACCTCACCAGACTCACCATTCTGGTTCCATGACGCTCAACCTAAGGTCCGTGCCCTCACCATGACCCCCTCCACTAAGACCATCTGGTCAATAAACATGCATCAGGCATAGCAATGACCCCAGTGTCCACCCCAGTGCCATCCACTCGGTGCTGGTTCTGGCTTCTCTGTCACTTTACACATTGCAGCACTTTTTAACGTTTATCCTCCCCATTTTCAAAGGAACCTCTTTTGATGCCCTTGCTTTAATAAATCTTACTGCATGCATTTAAGTCGGGGAAACAGAGTAGTAGAAGGTGAAGCCAGGACACAGAACTGGAGAGAAACACACCGAGGCACACGTGTTACTGGAAGGAAACACAAAGCGGGTGTGTGCCCTGGGAACGGCCATGCCACCCTCCACTACCTGATCCAGCGAATCCATCTCCACGCACAGGAGAGAAGGCCGCAGCCCACACCACGCAGACAGATGAAACACTCCAAATAAAAGACTGGGGTTCTGAATGCTCACCCATCATTTAACAAGAGAAAAGACACTGTTGAGAGAAGTCCTCGGCACCTCAAAGAACTAAGGATGTGCGAGCCTCGAGGGCAGGACAGGGACAACATGGCCCAGGGTCAGGAGTGGCCACAAGGCGTGATGGGAGCTCGGAAGGGCAGCTTTTCCCCGAGCTTCCAGACAACTTACAATTACAATTACAACTTACAATTACAGCAATTCCGTCTCAGTTAATTGTGCTCTGGGCTCTAAAAAGAGTGAGACTTGCTGGTGAAACCCTCACCCTCTAGACAGTGTTCCAGATGTGTGTTAGCAAAGAACATGACCCGCAGATGCCTCCGAAGGCAGGCTGGGAACCAGCTCCTACCTGGGCCACAGTCCCCAACCCAGGGCACACACAGGACCCCTTGCTACAGGCAGCCTGAGCAGCTGGACCGCAACAGCATCCCACCGGCAACCTTGCAATCAGCTCCCCAGCTCTTAAGAAGTCCTGATGGAGACAAGTACACCGTCACAGCCACCGACGGCCTGGACACAGTCAACCCTCAAAACCCGGCATCGCATGGCCTGGCGTAAGTGGACAAGGGCCACCCACACCTGAAAATGGGAGCGACAGGGAAGTGTGGGGGGATGAGGGCGAAGGACGTCAGGACGGGTGAGGGACTGGTGTTCGTCACTGTCATCACAGAGACAAAGGGCCAAACAACCAAAAGCAGAGGTTCCTTCCAGAGAACAGAAGCCAAGCTGCCTCAGGTCTCACCTCCACGACGAGTCCCCAGAGAAACCACAGGCCAGGGCTCCCACAAGCAAGGGCTGGCCAAGGAGACTCACTCGAGCCTGACCCAGGGACACGCTCACATCAGCACGGAAACCAAGGCTCAGAACTGACTCCAGGTCTCCTGACCCATGGGCACCCCAAGCTCAAAAAGCAGCTCAGACTGAGTCTGAGCCAGGGCTCTGCCAGCATGGCCCCGACTGCCCCTCCCCCAAACCCAGCAGTGCTGATGAGATTACTCACTATTTATAAAAGCTAACATTTAAGTATATAGGAAGACCAAAATAATTACAGAACATGAATGACTTTGTGGGGATTATCAGTAATTTTTAAACAAAAAATATTCAATTTTCCATAATAAACACATACTATTTTGAATAACACAAGTGCTTTTGAAGTCATCATGAACAACAACGTACCTGTCACACAATAAAAAGTGAACAGCCAACTCTAGGGAGCATCAACGCACTGACGATGCTGCTCTCTCATTGGAAGGAGGGGTGAGGACTGCTTCTCTTCTGCTTTCCCGTGTTAACAAGTGTGCTACTTTTCAAACGTAAGAGTAAACCAAACGCCCGGCTTAGGGAGCACTCAGTCATGGCACCTGGGCCTCCCCTTCACATGCTCTCCCATCCAGCACTCCGATTTCACTTTTTAAATCAACTAGGCTTTTGTCCTAGGAGTGAGTGGCACACAGTATAATTATTTTTTAAATTAAAGTGTATTAATAACATTCATGCTGACTCAAGAACATCTGGAAAGGGGATGTGTAAAAGCTGGGGTGACACTGTCTGTTGCTCAGGAGACCCTGGCCCTGTGTGAGCTGAATGTCCAGCACGGGTGAGGACCCAAAGGACCAGAAGACATGACATCACCAGAGACTCGAAGAAAGATGGTGGGTCCACCTCTGAGCATGTGCAGACGCTCTTAGAAAAGGTGACCTCGTCACAAAAGACAGGTGAACAGTTTTATCTTTGCTGTTAATTTTATAATATTTGGTTATAACACATTAATGTTTATAGCAGTTACTAAAATAATTCATGATACATTAGACATATCAAGTCAAGCAACTGATAAAAAAATAACACACAAGTAGAATTTTATAGGGCTATAATAGTGTATTAGACCGTCAAATTATTTGAAATTGGAAATTCAGCTAATGACATCTGATTCCCGAGGTGGGGCACACAGCACACAGCATCTTTTACTTCCAAACTTCACATGGACCCTTACAGTTCAGAATTTCCACCTCTGGAAGTCAACCTATTCCTTCGGCTGAAAACCACTTTATTAATGCTAGTGAATAATAATATTTATTTTTCATAATCAAACTTGAACAATGGGGCTGGCAAGACAGGAAAAAAAGCGCAAAAACTCAAATTAAAATATATGCACTTACAAGTTTGTTACATTTATTTTTGCTAATTTTCAGATAAGTTTATATTTGGTAGAGAAATGATTCATTTTGGAAAAGAAGAAAATTAAATAAATGTAAAATAATGTAACTCCCCTTAAAGCAAAATACCAGAGACCAACCTTTTCTTTTCTCACATTATGCAACAATGCTCAGGGTTAGAGTTTCGCCATGTCAGAGCAAATGTCATAAATTAGAGGGAAGCCAGAGAACACAGCGTGTGAGCGCTATCCAAATTCTCCTTGAATAATTTAAGTCAGAAGTCATGTCAGAGAACTGTAAGATAAAATTAACTTACTTTTTTTTTTTTTAATTTTAAATTACAATACTGTATTTGTTTTGCCATACATTGACACGAATCAGCCATAGGCGAACACAATCTCCCAATGCCGAAGCCCCCTCCCACCTCCCACAAAATTAACTTACTTTTAAGTTAAGCCAAAATCCCAAATCACTTGAATAAACTACAGTGTTCATTTAAATACAAGATATGGCAGAATGTATGCGAATGCAACAATTATAAGTATCTATCTGAGGATATTATACAAAAGAGTCAAGTTTTTCTTCAACTGTTTCAATGCTTTTCCAATAAAATATATTTTAAAAAAACAGTTTCCCAAAAGGGTACGGAAATGGCACCCACTCCAGTGTTCTTGCCGGGAGAATCCCATGGACAGAGGAGCCTGGCAGGCTACAGTCCATGGGGTTGCAAAGAGTCAGACATGACTGAAGCAACTTCACTTTCACTTTATACTATAAGAACACAGGCCCCTGAAAGCAACTAGGAATATTCATTTAAATGAATTCATAGTCTCAAAATTTTCCTTATCTTAAAATCTGGGGATTTTCCAAACACCACCCTTGGCAAAGAAAAAATCTCTCTGTGTAAGCACTGTGGGGCATGAAGCAGCTGGACAAACGAGACGGGCACCCCCACCTGACAGTGAGGGATGACTGACGAGCAACTTGTGAAGGAGACCAAGACAGAAGAGCTCTGGGACTCGTGGGGACACAACGGAACACCAGGACCTTCCTGAGAAGCAGCAGGAGCCCCTGCCCACGACCCAGGACCCCGAGTTCTGTCAGCACTCAACGCTGCTCCAGGCTGATACCCACACGTCGCCACAGCCAGGCCAACCCACCACTCAAATCCCATTTCACGATTTGCTTTGAGAAACAAAATCATTGGGAAGTAACAGGAAAGCACCCCTCTGGGCCCACCCCAAGCCCCCCACCCCCCAGCACCGTTCCACACAACGCCTCTAATCACACGAACCTATACAGGTGCATCTTTTTTATTTTTATTTTTTAACAGAAACAGGATCACAGGAGATGACCTTTTGGCTTGTTTCTTCACTTTGTTGTGCAGTTTCCAACCAGAAACACAGATCCTGCTCTTTCTTTCTTAGCCAGTGCTGTGCGGGCTACCCTGTGATTTCATCCTGCTAAACTGTGAGTGTCTCCCTGAGCGCCCCAAACCCTTGGCATGTCATGGCCCCGGGGGCCCTCACCACAGGCTGGGGCAGCCAGGCCTCTCTCAGCCACAAGGGGACAACACAGAAGCCCCCAGCACCCAGCATGTCAGGTGTCCCAGTCACCACTTGCTCGCCCTCTGGGGTGCCTGCATGTCACTGGGCACCCTTGGGCAGCAGGCGACACAGAGCCCAAGGGTGGTCAGAAACGGCAGGGGGAAACCTACCCGCCACCCAGTCTTCACCTCAGGTGATGAAATGGACATCACGCCCGGGGTAGGGGAGTCTTCCAGCCATGGCCACAGTCACTCACATTCTGGAGCCAAGCAAATGCTTCCTTCTAACAAACGGTTCACGCTCCCCTCCCACATGCGGTGTGAGCCAAATACCTGGAACCCAGGGCCACGAGACTGGTCCCTCTGAGGGGACATCTCCCTGGAGGGGGCAGGTGGCCCCGGCATCTCCCTCCAGGACTGAATGTTTCCAGATTTGAATGTAGGCACTTCACAGAGACCCACCATGCATGTTTCCTATCGGAAACCACTCATTTCTGATTAGAAGATAACATCTGGATGTCAGAGACTGAAAATTTTCAAGAAGAATGTTGCTAAGACCCGAAATGCCAACACCACGCCGGAGCAGAGGACCAGGCCTGACCCTGTGGCTTCGCAAGGCAGCCCCTCGGTCGAATCCCCCAGGCTCGGCCAGGCTGTGCAGCCACTGCTGGGGGTGGGGGCGAGAGACAGGGACAGACGCTGCCCTGAGGCTTCTGACTGAGGCGCCGGCTTCAAGACAAGGCCTCTGAGAAAGTCCAAGGGCCCCCAGCCACTCCTCCTGATGCATCTTCATTCCAGGCTGTGCAGAAGCATCAGGGCTTCCCACAAAGACAGCTGCACAAACCCTAAAGAAATCCCCAAGTCAGCAAGCATGTCCCCAGTGTGAACAGTCACCCTGGGTCCCAGAAAGAGGTGGAGGAACTCCCGCCTCTGGGGGCCCAAGGCCCACACACCATACAAACTGTGTGAAGACCAAAGGCACGGAAACCCCAGGATGCCCTGTGACCCACAGTGTCTTCATCGGAGCAGACGTGGCGAGGAAGGTGGGCCTCGAGGACGAGTGGGATATAAGACTAAGCGCACCCATGCCCAGTCCCCGCCTACACCCAGGGCTCTGCCCGTCATCCCACAGCTCTGACTCTCGAGCTTGCTGGAGAGACCATCTGTTACACATTAAAGGAAAATCAGCATGCTCTCCATCCCCGAACTTCCTGGCTCGGAAGCACCAAGTCCTCCACTGGGATGGGGCCACAGGCCCCTACTGGTCAGCAGCTGGATGTGGCTCCTAGCAGGGCTCAGCAATGCCAAAAGCACACCAAATGGTCCTGCGGCCAGTTCATAAGCCCAAGTTCTCTTTGTTAAGGCCTTGGGAAAGGATGAAGCCGGCACAGCTCAGCAGAGGAGGTCCTGGCTCCTCCTGGAGGGCTCCTGCCTGTTGTCTGAGCTCGTAGATGCCTGCAGACGCGTCTCCTGGGCCAAAGTCACAGTTACCAGCAGCAGGGCCCAGGCTCCGTGGGAGGACCCAGCACCAGGCCATGCCACTTGCTCTCCCCCAAAGAGGGCTCAGGCGAGGATCCCTCAAAGGAGCCCCACTGCTAAGGGACAGGCCAGGGATGAGGGCTGCCCCCACATGGCACCCAGTGCAGCCCCTGGGATGACAGAGCAGAGCACCTCCCCAGACACTGCCTCCCGGTGTTCCCTCATCCCAGCTACCTCTAATCACACGTGCATCGAGCTTTTCCGATGACTAAGGGTTTCTCTAAAAAGACCACCGATGAAAGAGGAGATAAGGCAGATCAATCAGAATCCTTTGCACAGCAGCTGGGCAGGTAGCACTATGCATGGTGAAAATGTCTAGGGGGCCACGTGTGCGTCCTGAGTCCTGGGGGTTCCCGATATTTCTGCTTTCATTAGAATGAAACCTCGACTCATGAAAAGGCTCTGGTTCTTTCCACATTGTTTGCTATGTATTATACACATGTGCCCTTTTCTTCAAATGACCGACAGCACGTTAGAGATGTAACTGGAAAATTAACAACAGCTAAAAGCCACTGAGCATGTGACATGTACCAGGCACTTGTTTACCCAGAACATCGATTTCCCAGAGCACACAGGGGCCATCAAGTGTCCTGAGAAGTGAAGGGCTGTAGAAGGAAGACAGAGCAGCCCCTCGCAGTGTGGCTCCCAGGACAGTGTTCAGTCCTGGTTCTCACAGTAAAGAAAAGAAGAACCAAGAGCCTGAAGTGGGTGCCCCGCCCTGCCAGCTACACACAGAGTCCTGCCGGTGTACGTGCAGACACTGCCCCCAAGAAGCCTGTCACACTTAACAGCATCTCTTCTCTAAGCTCTTCTCAAAATATTCAAATATGACTTTATAAACAGTGCATTTCCATGTAATGACGTCTATTCATAGGAAATGCACACTCTATAACCAGCGCCACACCCTCTCCTACATAATTAGCCGTTTCTCATAGCTCAGCCTCGCCTGGCTTTTTCTTTTGATGTCTCTGGTTTCCTATGAGGACAAGAGAAAGGTCTATGGCAGGACTCTGGGAAACAGCAGAATCATCACCAGGCACACTCGCCCGTCCTTTGTGGAGGGCACGGCAGAAGTCTCCTGGACTCTCATCAGGGACCACAGGCGTGAAGCACACGGACGATTCCAGGCCAGCAGAAGTGAGGGGGTGCCAGGCAGCTCAGGAAGAAGGGTTTGCGGCTGACCCACCCCAAGGAGCCTGGACTTCTGCTGATGCTGTTGCTCTCCCAGTGGCTGTGGCTTTAAGGAGGGGGGCTCAGGCCACCACTTCCCACGTCTTTGATGCGCTCAAGTTCATGGAGAAAGTAAAGCGGGTCTGAGAGCAGCTGTCCCAGCTCCGGCCAAAGTCACCAGGAGAACCGAGCTAAACCATGGTCAGAGTCTGCCAAGATGCGGCTCAGGCCTCACACTGAGGGTGCTCCTTCTCTACTCCCATGACAAGGCCAAACAGGCCTGTTAGGGTTAGGGATTAGGTTTGGGGTTTGGTAAGAGGCTAGAGGTTGGGGTTAGGGGGTTAGGAGTTAGGGTTAAGGGTTAGGAGTTAGGGTCAGGAGTTAGAAGTTAGGGTTAGGGGTTAGAAGTTAGGGTTCAGGTTAAGGTGGTCCCACATGCCCCCAGGACTTCCTGGGACTGACCCACTTTGATGTTTCTTCTGAGTCTGTTTCCTACTAACTACAGTCAAGAGAGAATCCGGCCGGCCCCTCCTGCTCCTTCTTTCCAGTCCTATTCACCACCCTTTCATCATCTTGGAAACCAAACCACAGCTTTCAAAACTGAAGGCAAAGAAACAGCCTTCAGAAATAACAACATGGCAAAGTGAACCAGGGGAGTCAGAAAAGCGAACTCCAGGATGGGTCCCTCTGAAGCCAGAAATGCACAGAAGTGACCAGGGCAGCTCAGCTTGAGCTCGGAGGAGTCTGCAGGAAGATGCCCCTTTCCTTCCTGTTCGCAACTGCAGGAAGAGTAACCCTCAGGGGAAGAAGCAGGACAACAGTGAAAACATGCACTCGCCTGACGGCAGTGAGGGCCATTAGGCTCACTTGAAGAGGGGCTATAAGGACACCATGCTCGTCCTGAGACCCAGAGAAGACCCCCGGATGCTGGGCATCCGGCAAACACCAGGAACCGCCGCCGGCTGGGCTCCCTGCCAGGTGCGAGGTGTGGCCACGCGCTCCACAGCTGATTTCTAGGAATCTAATTTTAAACACCTCCCAGTGAACATATCACAAAAATACAGAGTTCCAAATGCTGTAGCACAAGTGCTAAAAAGCATCCTACCAAAAATAAAAGTGGCATTTTCAGACAAAACCCCAGAATCAGAACACAAGTGATAACCTGAACTTCTCCTAAATGTTTCCCTTCCCTCAGCTACTTTCACCCCCAGCTCCCATATAATGATGATGAAAGTGAGCACAGTTAGAATATTTAAACAATCTGGCAAAAATCCCATGCTTTTCTCTTGCATGAGGAGCCAGTGTCCAAGTGAAAAGGCGCGTTTCTCCCCCTCCCCCTCCCTCAGCTCGGAGCCAGTGTGCCTGAGGCGGGCTCTGTGGATGCCACCGTTAACTCCCGCCCGCCCAGCACCAGAGAGGAAGGGACACGTGGGACTGAAGAAGGGAACCAACGCCTGGCCTCCCAACGTGGCTGCTTCAAAATGCAATCAGACAACTTGGGGACCATGCTCCCAATGGGCTCCAATCATGAACCCAATCTCAGGGCACAGGGTCCCAGAGCAGGGGCCCGGGAACCATGTTCTGTGTGGGGTGGTCACCCCAAGACCAGGTACAGACGATACCCACAGGCATGAGCCCAAGACCCTCGAGGGCTCCCAGGTCCTCTGGGCGCCTTCCTAGGCTCTCGGCCTCTCCCTCCACCCCACCTCTGTCTGCAGGCTCGTCCTCCCAAGAGAAGCGCCATCTCCCGGAGGCCCACCTCCCACCCACCACTCTTCCAGGTGCCCCTGGCCCAGGCCTGGCCTCCTGCCCCGCAGCACAAGGGGCCCATCTCCCCAGGGCCACTCATCACCCTACACTGCGGCCCTGTTTGCTCCAAACTCTCCTTCTAAATGGCCAACTGTGCCCCTCACTACCCTGGCACAGGCTGCATTTCTGTTGTAATTCCACAACCAGCTTTTAAAAAGTATGGGAAACTCGGGGATGGTAAAGGAAGCAACTCAACTGATTAACAAACAGAAAGGCCAGAAGGGAAACCACCCACACACTGGACCTGGTTTGGGACAGCTAAGGAACATGGCGGAGGGCGGTGGGGTCACCCTCCACCCTCACCGAGAAGTGAGGAAGTCTGCAGGGAGACTGGGACCTCCGAGCCCAGAGCTCCCCCAGGGAGCCGCGGCCCAGAAGTGGAAATGTCAGGGCAGACACACCTAGGCAGAAGCACACGTGCCCACGGCCACACAAACGTGCAGGATCCAGGCATCAGCAGGGCTGCATCTTTGTAAAACACACACACTGAGGTCTGGACAGCGAGGCCTGTGTCTCTGTCTAACCAAACACCGACACTGAACTATGTCACACAACCAGATTTCCAGAAACTAGAAACAGCTATTGATTGGGGGAGTGTAACCTGCATGCCTCACGTGCCAGCAACAGCAGTGGTTATCGGCCGGGGCAGAGTGCGGGAGCGAGGGTTCCCGTGGCACCTGAGGGTAGGAGGCAGTGATGACACTCAATGTCTCACAGCGCATGCACTGGGCATCCACCAACTGCGGCTGAGAAGCCCGGCCTAAAGGATCGAGTTCCTCCACCAACTTCCCAAGGGGTAAGTGACAAGAATTAGCTCAGTTCAGGTGCTCAACTGTGTCCAACTCTTTCTGACACCATGGAACCACAATGGTTCCAGGGAGGCAGCACACCAGGCCTCCCTGTCCATCACCAACTCCCAGAGTTTACTCAAACTCATGACCATCAAGTCAGTGACGCCATCCAACCATCTCATCCTCTGTCGTCCCCTTCTCCTCCTGCCTTCAATCTTTCCCAGCATCAGAGTCTTTTCCAATGAGTCAGTTCTTCCCATCAGGTGGCCAAAGTATTAGAGCTTCAGCATCAGTCCTTCCAATGAATATTCAGGACTCATTTCCTTTAGGATGGACGGGTTTGATCTCCTTGCTGTCCAAGGGACTCTCAAGAGTCTTCTCCAACACCACAGCTCAAAAGCATCAACTGACAAATATAACTGTATATACATGATATGGTATTTGTCTTTGGCTAATTTCATTGGAGCTTCCCAGGTGGCTCGGTGGTAAAGAATCTGCCTGCAACGTAGAAGACGCAGGTTCAACCACTGGATCGGGAAGATCCCGTGGAGAAGGAAATGGCAACCCATTCCATTATTCCTGCCTAGGAAATCCCACGGACAGAGGAACCTGGTGGGCTACAGTCCATGGGGTCACAAAAGAGATGAGCACGACTGAGCAACTAAACAATGACAATTTCAATTGGCATAATGCCCATCTATGTTGTCACAGAGAGCAGGATCCTATTCTTTCTGTTCTTCTCATTGTGCACGTGTGTATACACACATACATACACACATCTTTATCCGTTTATCCATTGATGGATACTTATATTGCTTCTATGTCTTGGCTATTGTAAACAATGAACATGGGGGTCTTATCTTTTCAAGCCAGTGTTTTCATTTTCTTCAAATAAGTACCCAAGAGTGGAACTGCTGGATTTTATGGTATTTCTGTTTTTAACTTTTTGAGGACCCTCCGTCCTGTTTTCCATTGTGGCTGCACCAATTTACATTCCCACCAACAGTGCAGAGTCCCTTTTCTCCACACCCTCACCCACACTTGTTATTTGTTGTCTTTTGATGAGGGCTATTCTGGCAGGTGTGAGGTGATATCTGTGTGGTCTGATCCACATTTCCCTGATGATTAGGGATGTGGATCCTTTTCATGTACCTGTTGAACACTTATATGTTCTCTTTGAAAAAAATGTCTTTTCAGGTCCTTTGTCCATTTTTAATTGACTTATTTGCTATTTTGCTATTGAATTGTATGAGGACACTGGAGAAAGTGTCCTCAATCAGTGGCACTAGAGAAACTGGAAAACTACAAGCAGAAAAATGACCACTTAGAAAATTTAACTTGAAATGAATTAAAAGCTTAATTGTAAGGCCTGGAAGTGTCTAAAAGAAACACAGAGGAAAAGATCTTGACCAAGATCTTGGCAATGATTTCTTGGATAAGAACACCAAGAGCACAGGCAATGTAAGCAAAATCGAATGGGAATACATTAATCTAAAGAGCTTCTGCACAGCAGGAACCATCAATGAACTGAAAAAGCAGCCTACAGAGCAAGAGAAATTATTTACAATCCTTTTCTCTGATAAAGGGTTAACATCCAAAATCAAAAGGATTAAGTTTTTGTGTTTTCAACATAGTTCAATTCAGAGGCATCTTAACGCATAAACTTTCTTCTGCCTTTTTTCTTTAACCAAGCACAGTGCTTTGTGATAGACAGACCTTTATAGGACACAATATAAGTTCCTAGCAAGTTTATTTTGCTCCAAGGGGAAGAAAAGGAGGACTAGTTTGGGGAAGTCCACTGAACTTCTGTGAGTTCTTGACTAGAAATTATCCAGTCGGCGATCCTGATCGTGGGTCTTTGCCAGCTTCACCTCCTGTGAGCCCGAGAAAGAGATTTAACTGTGAACCTTGCTTTCACTTAGAAAGAACAAAATCCTGTTTCATGTGGTGAATGACTCCCTCAATAAAATAACACAACAATACATGCAACATATTGTTATAAATTACACAGCATCAACCTTGTTTCACCACTTAGTTATAGTTCTGGATTAATTCAAATGATATGGAGAAATAAAATGTTTTGGCATTACGTTGAACTGTAAAATTAAAGATAATTTTTTAAATCTTTGTCCCAATTTTTATATTTATTTACTTTCTAAAAATATCCATTTATATCCTATAATACTTGTGATGTTTTAAAATTGTAGTGTATCAAACATTTTAAACTGTACCAAATATACATCTAAAAATATATAGGGAACTTTTCAATAAATACTAAAGCAGAAGGAATTACAGCTCCTAATTCAACACACTGTAATTCAGGATAGCAGAAAAGTCAGTGAGTTGTCACAGACTCCTGAAGAAACATATAGTAAGAAAACTTAAAAAAAAAAAAGTATGTTAGCAAATTTTACAACTGTGAAATGCTAATAAAATTAATAAAACTAATAAAACAAATTTGTTGAATTATGACTGGCTAATGCCAAAACCACCTTTCCATCTTTCACTCTTTACTCTAGGGTTGGTGAAGAGAGATCTGCCTGGAAGCTGACCTTGAGAAACTAACACAAAGCACTGAAGACTCAGGTCACATCATAGCGACCACTCTGCACCATGGGTCCTCTCAGTCTTTATTTTCCTTTTTGATGACTTGTATAAAGTATACATACATATTTTAACACACTACGTTACATATCTGTGACCTCTATTTCATTATTAGCTTCATTTTTAACTGGTGCTTTTTTCAGGGAAAGAAGAGTGGGGATGGGGTAAGCAGTAACTATACAATCTAGAACAAGGTTTTTAATAGTATAAGTCCACTAACAATCCCATCTAATAGGGAAAACAATATTAACAGTTCCAGAAAACATTACAGTATATGAATAAGCTTTTCAATAGAAAAGGATATTCTGCATTTTTCCTAAAAAGTCTGTAGTTTAAGTCCTGACCACCATGTGAGCAGGCGGGGAGGACCGAACTCCCATCACACCTGAAAAGCTGCTTCTCGCCTGAGCAAGCCCCACACCATCTCCCTGAAAACCATCAACCACAGCAACCAGGTGAAACATGCAAGCATCAGAAAGAAGCAAGAGCCGATCCTCTCTCTCATGGGATCTACTGCCCAGAACAGACCACAAAGCCAACCTTGGGCTCAGCATGAACAGAGCCTGCTGGCACAGGTCGGCAGTCGGGGGCAGACCCCTCAGAGAAGTCCCCTTCGCCTCTCCCAAGGCTCAGGCTCCATCCCAGCTTTGAACATGTAAGGACCCACAATGACCACTGAGGCTGGCAGACACCTGGCATCACCACCTCCATCACTGCTGGGCTCCTGCCTGCAGGCTGGACAGGGGAGAAACCCAGCTCTTAGTGTTCCTCCTCTGCACTAATGGGAAAGTGACAGTATAGGCTGTTCAGTCGTGTGTGACTCTTTGAGAACCCACTGACTGTAGCCCGCCAAGCTCCTCTATCCATGGGATTCTCCAGGCAGAATACTGGAGTGGGTAGCCATTCCCTTCTCCAGGGAATCTTCCTGACCCACGGAGCGGACCTGGATCTCCTGCATTGCCAGCAGATTCTTTACTGTCTGAGCCACCCAGGGTATAACAAATTTGAAATAAAAGTTCACAGAATGCAATTGTGGATTTCCATTTTCTTCAAGCTAGCCATTTGTTCACAATTATTCCTTTTGTACCTAGGAAAGTTGAACATAAAGCCTAGGATGCTATTACCTATCCCAAATACTCCCAGCACCGAGACTCAACTAGAATTTCCTACCATCTACTTCTTTCCTTCTTCTCTGACAGTCTTGTACCAAGAAATGTACAGTTAGCTCCAAGTGGATAGAGAGACCCAAGCTCCCACAGGCTAGCCAGCTGCACCGGACTCACTTGGAGACCCACACCCTGGTCCCAGCCAAGACCACTATTCTGAAAGTGGGAGCTGGGGCAGGCAGTCAGCCCCCAGGTAACCACAGTAAATGGCCTGCTTTCCATGGGAAAGAACACGCAGATGGTGAAGCAGAGCCTGACTGTCCACGGGGGCCAAGTGTCACCACCTGTGCAAGCAAGTGTCAAGGGCAGTGACAGTCACAGACTGGCTTTCCGCAGGTGGCCACCCAGCATGCAGGCCACGGCCTGACCCTGTGGGGACCGGGCAGGGGGCTGGGAACAGGTGCCTAGGCTCAAGCACAGGGCCAGAGCCACTGTGCTCCCCTGGCCCACAAGACAAAGGGACATGGTGTTTCCCCAGGAACCACCCCCACAGGCAGGTCCCCCATGATAAGCACTGGTCCCCAGGCTGGAAGCAACTAGAGGGCTTGCCATGAGTACAGGCCATGAGCACAGATCCAGAGGCAAAACAGGGGGCAGGGGGAGAGGAAGGACACATGGAAAACATGAACAAGCACTCACGGGCCTCTGAAAGCCAGGAGAGGCTCCGGTGCCACGATCCCATGGGCCTCCTGCCTGAGCCCAGCCCAGTCCCACGCCTCGGCCAGAGCTAGCCAGGCGGGGAGCAGGGTTGGGATGGTAGCCCCAAACACAGATGCCTGGGCACGACGAGGGGGTACCCAGCGACTCCCTCCTCTGACTCAGAGCCCTCCCTGGTGCCACCACTCACTGGGCAGCTGATTCCACACAGCCTCGCAGGGGCCCCTTCTCAACTACTGTTGGTGGATACTGAACTTCCCACCAGCTTGTGTCCCGTCTTTATAGAAACAGCTGTCACCACTCCCACAGTATCTAACACAGCTTCACTCAATAAATTGCAAATGAAATAAACACTTAAGGAACAGAACAATTCAAAAGCTCTCATGTGGCAAAAACAATCTCTACCCATCTTTGCAATCAAAGGTGATTGAACCAGTTATATATGTGTGTGTGTGTGTGTGTTTGCACCTACACACACACAACTTCCCCCAAGTACACACCTGCAAGGTGATGTGACATGTCAGCCACTTAAGAGCCTACTATATTTAGTATTAAACAGTGGACAATATGGCAAACCTGTGAGCAAGAGGGTAGTGTTAGCTTCACTCAGTCGTGTCTGACTCTTAATGACCCCATGGGCTGTAGCCCACCAGGCTCCTCTGTCCATGGGGTTTCCCAGGCAAGAACACTGGAGTGGGTTGCCATTTCCTTCTCCAGGGCATCTTCCCGACCCAGGGACTGAACTCACATCTCCTGTGTCTCCTGCATCAGCAGGCGAATTCTTACCACTGAGCCACCAGAGGGAAGCCATGGCAAATCTATTCCACCTAAATCCCCAGAGAGTATTTTACTGTAAAATAATTTATCTCCTTAAAATAAGTAAATATATCCTTTAGGAACTGTAGAGATTCTAAGTACCACACAGAAAACAATATAAGCACAGCTTTCAAGGTGTGACGAAAGCCAGATGCATTTTTCAAAAATGCCATCCAACATTCAAACAGAGCATGTCCTAATTTTCAGCTGCTGCTCAGATGAAAAGCATCTGTTGTCCACTTATAAGTGATAACAATATTGTAGCCGATTTCACATTTCATATTACCCCAATGTTGAGATGTTTCCAAACAAAGGCCAGAATCCTCAGGGTCACCAGAGGAGCAGAAACAATCCACACTGAAATGACGGGGAAAGCATTTGTGTGGCAACACGTGAATTCTTATTTATAGCGCTCTGTTCATTATTTTGCATCTAACAGTGTTGACCAGGCCTACAGAGTTTGAGTACATGGAATGAGAGGAATAATCGGTGGGGCAGAGAGAGGTCAGCCAAACCCCACAAAAAACAATTAAAAATTTCCACAGACAGTCCACAAAACCATATTTAGGTGACTGGAGGTTCATTTAGAGGTGTTTTGCTCAAAAACAAAGTCCTTTCCACAGGTTATCAAAAAGTCACAGCAGTTAGAAACCTCTCTCCCCACACACAACTACAGTGGGTCGGGAAGACAACAGAACAGAAGACGGATGGAGCAGGGATGTGGAAAGAACACGGGAAGACCAAGAGGGACTCAGTTCAGTTCAGTTCAGTTTAGTCGCTCAGTCGTGTCCAACTCTTTGCGACCCCATGAATCGCAGCACGCCAGGCCTCCCTGTTCATCACCAACTCCCAGAATTCACTCAGACTCACGTCCATCAAGTCAGTGATGCCATCCAGCCATCTCATCCTGTGTCATCCCCTTCTCCTCCTTCCCCCAATCCCTCCCAGCATCACAGTCTTTTCCAGTGAGTCAACTCTTCCCATGAGGTGGCCAAAGCATTGGAGTTTCAGCTTTAACATCACTCCTTCCAAAGAAATCCCAGGGCTGATCTCCTTCAGAACGGACTGGTTGGATCTCCTTGCAGTCCAAGGGACTCTCAAGAGTCTTCTCCAACACCACAGTTCAAAATCATCAATTCTTCAGCGCTCAGCCGTCTTCACAGCCCAACTCTCACATCCGTACATGACCACTGGAGAGACCATAGCCTTGACTAGACGGACCTTAGTCAGCAAAGTAATGTCTCTGCTTTTGAATATACCATCTAGGTTGGTCATAACTTTTCTTCCAAGGAGTAAGCGTCTTCTAATTTCATGGCTGCAGTCACCATCTGCAGTGATTTTGGAGCCCCAAAAACAAAGTCTGACACTGTTTCCACTGTTTCCCCATCTATTACCCATGAAGTGATGGGACTGGATGCCATGATCTTCGTTTTTGAATGTTGAGCTTTAAGCCAACTTTTTCACTCTCCTCTTTCACTTTCATCAAGAGGCTTTTAGCTCCTCTTCACTTTCTGCTTATTATAAGGGTGGTGTCATCTGCATATCTGAGGTGATTGATATTTCTCCCGGCAATCTAACAAGGCAAAAAGCAGGAGCTAAACAGAGGGTTCAGCTGTCATTTCAGAGCTGGTCTCAAGTTACAAATAACAACGTTGATGCTTTGGTCTGAGGCTACAGCCTACCTTCTGGACTGACTCCATATCATGAAGAAATCAAAAAAGTTAATTCACAATACAGTGAAATGATTCAACTGCAGATAACTAAATTAACTTAATTCACTAAAAGTCTAATTGTATCATTTTTAAGATTGGGTTATTATAGAGATAGCTAGCAGCTTTAGATTTAAAACAAGCTGGAAATGATCTTGTTTCCTTAATTCTATAAGTATGGCCTGACTAGGCCAAGACTGATGGCCTTCATTGCTAACAGAACAGGTGTTGATTATAAATACACAAAAATGATCTGGAGACAGAATAGTCCATGTTCTGTAGAATTTTTACCTTTAATAGTAAGGAGTTACCGGAGAAGACAATGGCACCCCACTCCAGTACTCTTGCCTGGAAAATCCCATGGACAGAGGAGCCTGGAAGGCTGCAGTCCATGGGGTCGCTGAGGGTCCGGCACAACTGAGTGACTTCACTGTCACTTTCCTGCATTGGAGAAGGAAATGGCAACCCACTCCAGTGTTCTTGCCTGGAGAATCCCAGGGACGGGGGAGCCTGGTGGGCTGCCATCTATGGGGTCGCACAGAGTCAGACATGACTGAAGCGACTTACCAGCAGTAGCAGCAGTAAGGAGTTACAGGTTTTTAACCAAGACTGGAAATTGTCCAAAATCAGTGTTCAAACAGCCCCTCTCACAGCAAACCAGTATGACGGTATGTGCACACACATCCAAGTGCCATCTCGGACAAGTGGATTCAAATTTCTGGTTCAAATAGGAACAATTAGGGAACGGGGAGGGTTCAAGTACTGAGAATAAAGACAGGTGCTCTAGAAAAGTCCTGAGAAGATTATCTCAAGATGGCCACATCACATAAAAATCTTACCCACATGGTCATTCCTGCCAACATTTATTCGGATTAATATTTTTATTTACATAAAAGAAAGGAAAACACAGATTTGTCCTAACAAGTTCCTATAATTGCTAGATTTATTTTCACAATTATGAGTAATCACTAAATAGCTTCCACTCAAGGATCTAAAAATAAGAAACAAAAGAAAGCCACAATCCCAACAACGTTATTAAGAACCTTATAGTTATGAAAACAAAGGCTCTTTTTGAGACTACAGGTTCCTAAAATATCCTTCATGGAACTCTGTACCAGTAATGCTGGTGATTAACTGTTACATCAGGTGAAAAATAACATATCATTAGGGTATGTGAAAGTAAATACATAAAAAGAGAAGTCACTACACATACCAAAAACTTGGTATCTCCTTCCACACTCCATCTGTGACCTGGGTTCCTGGCTCACTCCATGAGGATGCTGTCCAGGCAGGAGCCAGAACTGAGGAGGCTGGTGTTGAGACGGCTTCTAGGGCAAACCAGCCAACTAGCATCCACCACTCAGCCACAGGACCCCAGGCAAGCTTGCTAACATGCTTCCCTTTTTGTGAGACAAATGTCTTTCAAAAAAAAAAGTGATCTATGTAGACACCTGATGCAGTGCTTAGCACAGGTGAGCAATCAGGGAGTGGTGCCCAGAGACATGTAAGTGTCCTCCCCCACAGACAGGTAACATGCTCTGTTCATGACAAAAAAAGACATCACTTTGCAACATCTGATTTAAAAGCCCGAGTTATGCACTGTCCACTCTTCTCGACAAGACTCCAGTTCTCTGGGGACCAAGAGCAGGTGGTTCACATCCATCAGACATGGCCCCCATCTCTGCAAGGCCTGGGTGTCATCAGACAGGCACTCCGCTTAGAAGAAAAGCACTCTGCTTAAAAGACCTAAGACTGATCATCTTGTCAGTGATTGGTGGCGGCTTAAACACACTCACATCATCCTGGTTAGTAACAGGGAGCTCAGAGAGAGGTCACTCTTGGAGAGATATTGAAGAGGTTATTCCTGGAAGCTCAAGTAAAATATTTTTCCAGGAAACAACACAAGAATTAACAGCATCATCTCTTGAGCAAAACGATGAAGATTTCTGATGAACCTGATCCAGTCTCCTGATTCTAAAGGATGCTGTTCATCTTCCACGAGAAACAGGAACATTTCAACATACAGAAAACAGAAGTGTATGGTGAACACCCACATATCCATCCCCTAGATGACAGATTCAATCTTAAATATAAATTTAGAGGCAGACAGCAAAGAAAATGTGCAGCGTAAGCCTCCACCCATTACAACCCTGTGCAAGGGAAAGATGAATGATTTCCTCTGACAGGAACAGGCTGCTGGGGAGGAGGCTGCCCACTGCTCACCCTCCTAGAAGCCCCCGGACTCCAGAGCTCCTGCTGCTGATCTCATTGGAGAAGATGAGGTCCCATCCTCCTTCAAAAGAAAGCCACCCAACGGTTCAGTTAACTCGTGATGGTGGAAATGTGTCACGAAGCCAATATTCTAGTGCTCGTGAGTTTCTATTCGTTTGAAGTCTCCTCATCTATACAAAGAAGCTAATGTCATTTTCCTAGAAAATACTTTCAAAGGAGTAAAAAAATGTCAACATGAAAGCAGCTGAAAGCCTTAAGACACCATGAGATATACAAGGTTTATTTCATCTCTTTTATTCAAGAAATGCTAGTGTTCTAAATAGTGCTCCCACCTCACATCATCTTTCAAGAATAAATGACAGGGGATCCCTGGTGGTCCAGTAGTTAAGAATCCGCCTTGAAATGCAAGGGACACCAGGTTGATCCCTGGTCTGGGAAGATTTCACATGCTGCAGGTAACTAAGCCCATGCACCACAACTACAAGAGTCCATGAGCCGCAACTACTGAACCCCGTGCACCCTAGAGCCCTTGCTTCGCAACAAGAGAAGTCCACACACCACAACGAAGAGGAGCCCCTGCTTACTGCATCTGAAGACAGTCTGCACGCAGTAACGAAGACCCATCACAACCAAAAAATAAATCTTAAGAAGAAAGAGTAAGTGATAGTGGTCAGACTGCCCTACAACCCCACTGACACAGCCAGTCCACGAGTTTACTTCCTGTGCAAAGCACCCGCCACAGTAGACACTTGTCACCTGCAGAATGGCAGTCCCTCCAAGGAACCTCTGCCCACATCCCTTCCCCCAAGGCTCTGTCCTTCTGCATCCATGGGAGATAGAACATTGCACAACACTTTCAGAAAGTGTGTTTTACTTAAGACACTTTCCATAAAGGAGAGATTTCAACCAGAATCCTACCTGTGTCAAATTCAACAAGTCATGAAGGAAACAAGCAAAATCAAGATTATTTTCATCCCTGTGTCCAGAGTCAGGTCTTCCAAATAACAGGGAAGAAATTCTAAAACACCAACAGGCATTATAAATGCCTATACTATCCCTTACCAGTATAACAGCTAAATAATAATTCATCACCATAGAAACAGAGGAGGCAGAATTCTACTTTCTTTTCATATTAATTTCTGTACAAGTAACAGAAATTCTTAAAGTCTGGACTCTGGTATCAACAGCAAAATGACTCCAAGTGCTATTTCTCATTTGTTCCGAGTCAATTTGGGGCTTGGTTGGGGAGGACTGGCCCCACTATTTGCAGTAAGACTGTATTCACTTGAGCTAACAGCAGAATGAAACACCACCACCACCCAAACACCAAATCTCATGTTGACAGAATGTCCCTACAGGACACAGCACTGCAACAGTAAAGTGTGGGCCTAAGATACATTACAATGTACATAGCAAAAGAGTTTCCACCCTGGCAAGTTGATTTTTCCTTGGATTTAAATAGGTGTTTTTTAATGACTTAAGTTCAGTGGAATTGCACCCTTGCTTAAACAGCTCCTTAAAGATTACCTTATGGGCTTCCCATGTGGCTCAGGGGTAAAATCCACCTGCAATGCAGGAGATGCAGGAGACCTGGGTTCAGTCCCTGGGTTGGGAAGATCCACTGGAGGAGGACATGGCAACCAACTCCAATATTCTTGCTCGGAGAATCCCATGGACAGAGGAGTCTGATGGGCTCCAGTCCACGGGGAGGAAAAGAGTCACAAGAAGCTGAGCACACTTCCATACACAGCTCAGTCCTACTACTTGCTGTTACTCAAGTATTAATAGTTATTATACATAACTTTGGGTTGGGAGAAGGGCAAGGCTTACCCACTCCAGTATTCTGGCCTGGAGAGTTCCATAGATTGTATAGTTTCCACAGGGTCACAAAGAGTCAGACACAACTGAGAGATTTACACACACACAACTTCATGGCAGGGGGTCAGGGGAAGCGCTTCAGATTATCTCCGGTTTTTATTTTACAAGAACCAGCTTAGGTTTCACTGAAGCACAAAGGCTCCCTGGTGGTCCAGTGGTTAAGAATCTGCCTCCAAAGCAAGGCACAAGGGTTTAATCCCTGGTTCAGGAAGATCCCACATGCCCACATCCCAGCTAAGCCTGCACACCCTAGAGCCTGTGCTCCACAAACACTGAAGCCACCGCAGCGAGAAGCCCACACGCCACAACCAGAGAAAGCCTGCAGGCAGCAACAAAGACCTAGCGCAGCCAGAAAGGAAGAGAGAAGCAGCTTATAAAGACTGATGAGAAGAGTCCACTCATACTCACAAACCCACACGGAACCACCGACATAACCGCCAGGTGACTGTAAAGGGTAAAAGCCCAGGCCCTGTGGTGAGTGCTGGGCGGAGGGGCTGGGGGTGCACTGAGCCCCTGCGTCAGGGCCACAGCGAGCCTGAGTCTGACTTGGCCTCTCAGAGCTGCCTGGGCTCACGCAGCCCCACCTGTGGCATACACGTCCTCTGTCGTGGGAAACGAGGAGAAGCTAGCTAGCTGAGCCCTCTCCACACACACTGAGGGCTGGGGAACAGGCAGCTCCAGGAGGAAGATTCCAGAGTCAGGGCCGGTGGAGGTCAGCCTTGCCTCCACGAGGCGCTGGGAAGGACTATGAGCGAAGATCCACACATGGTCCCAGATTCAATGACTATGTCCTAACAGGTCATCCTTGGCAGACACACCTGGGCTGGAGTCTGACCTAGGACACCCTTCCTTTTCTCTTGAAAAGTAAAAGGGTTGAAAAGGGGGTTTCCAGGGGTACTGACACAGAGAGTCCACCAGAAAGGAAAATTTATTATTAAAAAAAAAAAAGAGGCCTCACAGCTCTGAAGCTGCCCCAGGCAGGGTAAGTGCCCAGGCAGCAACTATTAAGAGACACCCTCCCCACCCCACACTCCCCACCCACACTGAACCCCCTGCTTTTCTCCCAGGGCCGCTCTCACAATCCCTGTAACTCAAACCACAGAGATAAAGGAGGGGCTGGGAAACCCCTGGCCCAGGGACAGCGCCTCGGGGGAAGTGTGGGGATGGATGTTTACAGAGCAGAGACTGTGACTGTATCACTGATCCCCACAACTGTCCCAAAGGCAGGGTTCTTAACCTGATCTGACAGCGGGGGACACTCTCCCCACACATGAAGATCTGGAGGAAGACACCACAGAGGACACACATGACAGTTCTCAAGATCTGCTCACAAATCTCCACAACTAAGACTTAGAAAAAGACCCAAAGAGGCTCGGGAAGCACAGAAGGCCACCTACGAGTGAAACATGGGCTTGGTGCTTTCCGTGCCCCTCCACTAAATCCAGCCCCCGAGACCGATGGCTGGGGGACCCCCTCCTTCCTAACGCGTCTGGCCAACTCCAGATCACCCTTTCTGGCCACTGACACCACTGGGCTTTGCAATCACTCTCACCCTCTGTGAAGGTGAGATCTTGTAGATACAGATCTTGTCATCTGAGTCTTCGTGACACTGACATGACCCGATGTGCTCTAGTTGCAACAAAGCATGTAATCTTTACTTACATTTCTTTACTCATAAAGACCTAGAATCCTCTGATAAGGTTAATTAGCAACACAATTTATACTTCTCATTTCAGGAAACGTCCAGGAAGCCCCCCTGGAGCCACACACACCACCCCTCACCCTTCACTGGAGCTACACCACCCACATCTTCTCAGGGACATGACACCTGGGCCAGAAACGGGACAGGGCTTTAAGTGGGTGCTCATGATTTTCCCAAGAGTGAAGAGGTCCTGACAGGAGGCTCTGCCAACAGAAGAGAACAGCCAAAACAAAGCCACGAAGGCAGGATTAAGACCGGGCAGCACGGAAACTGGAATGGGTGGGTCTCTCCCCACTAACAGGACGTTTCATAAATGCCTAACACATGGCGAGCTGCACTGGTAAGACACGCGGTCAGGACACGAGAGACTGCTTGTGGTTTTAGGAGAAGGCGTCCCTGCCCAGCACCAAGTGGCCACAGGGAAGTCAGATGCATGAACTACCTCCCTCCTCGGCCAGAGGCTCAGACCTCAATCTGCGGGTATGAACCAGCCCACACTGAACAGGACCCATATTTACATATGAATTCTTTACTTCATAATTTTAAAAAGTTTTAGTATTCCTCTAATAAAAAAATAGAAAAATACCTGACTTGACTAACCAGATAATTCAATAAAAAAAATTCTAATTGTGCATAACTGCAGACAAGTATGCAAAGAATTGCTGTCTCTAGTGCCAACAGAACTGATTTGGATCTGGCAGGCAGTTTTCAGTCTTTTCATGGGGACACAGAAAGTTTCCAACCTAATAAGCAAAAAAATATGATTTAAAAACCAGCAGCCCAGAAGGGAAAGATCTGTTTAACACTATCAATCACAGACTGCTTCTGTGTTCACTATCTTGGGTCTTTTTACCCCTGATTTCTCATACCTATCACACAAAATGCTTGGTAAAGAAGGATCTCAATTTGTGATTCTCAGAGCACATTTCATTTTGCACAATATTCAGCAGCAGCAAAACTAAAGAGCCACCTCCCCAGTCCCTTCCCCCAAAAGAAGGCTGCTTGTTGTCATGTTGACTTTACAGCCCAACATCTCAGCCCTTCCCCGCTTTACTGGTCTTAAGTGCTTATGAACATTAACACCGCATTGAGTCCTGAAGAAAGGGCCAAATATGTACAAACCCCACTCCTGTGTTCTCACACATGAATTCCCATTTAAGAGTCTCCCCTTCGAGAGCTATGTATTATCATCACCAACAAACTGATGCAACTGCTGCTTCTGAGACGTCACAAGCTTTTGACCCTCTCAGCAGAAAGAAAGGTGCACAGTCAATGACAGCAGGTGACCTCTGCAGGGAGCACAAAAACATTGAGAAGGAAAATCAACACTGGCAACCTTGAAAGCAGAGGCGTACAGATGAAGAGACTGGAGGACGGGAACCGTCCAACAGCGGCCGGAGCCCATCGTGTTACCCAAGGTGCCTTCCATGTTACAGCAGATGAAGTGTCTCCTGTTCCAGGAAAAACACTGATGTGCAAAACCTAGCCAATACCTGCAGGCAAGCATCTGATTTTAGGAAGATGCCTGAGTAATTATGAGAACCTTAATATGACTAGGATTTGAACTGGTGAGTCAGTCTATATACATGACATCAAAACGAAGATTTTCCAATACATTCTCTCTGCAATTCAGAAGAATGCTACAACTCATCCCATAAATCACTGCTAAAAAAAAAAATCAGCTCTAAAAAAGAGACTTCTCATTTGAAAAGGCTGGGAGGAGGAAGGCAAAAAGTGACTCATAACATCCAACAGCCTGTAGCCTCCAAACCATAACAAGAATATAAAGCCAGAGGGCCCAGAATGAAACAAAATAGTCACTGTTACAGCTGTGACCTCACAGCATTCAGCTCTAAGTGTGACTACAGCACCATAAATACCTTCTGAGCGCTGGGATCAACCTTACACATTAGGGCCTTGAATATGTGCCTTTACTTCCCAGCTAAACCTGACATCTATATTACTCAAGAAAAGAACATTCAAATGTAACAATGTTCATAACTCTGAACAACTCTTAAAACTCAAGTCTACACATTTCACATCCCACCCATATCAGTGCTGCCATTTTGTAAATATCTGTAATTCAGGTAATAATCTTTTATTTTAGATTCATAAAGCCAAGGACTCCAGCTCCCAAGCCCAGCACTGACATGCCGCCCCAAAGGTAATGGGCTTTATTAACTGCGTGAGGACTGACTGCAGGTGCAGCAGCCCAGCTGTCACTCCCTGAATCTGCACCCCCTTCCTTCCTCCCCTCCTAGTGACAAGTTATCAGTGAGACTCTGGAAGAAAACATTTTTTTCACACACTTGTTTTCCAGAGCCCACTGTGTCCTTTCAATGAGGAGAACGTTTGGATTGCATGAGAGGCAGTGGTCTCCTTACCCCACCCGTGGAAGGTGGTCCTAGACTTCAGCTCAGGGGGACAGCTCTGCAGTCACAGGCACCACCAAGAACAGCTGGGGCTGCAGGGGACGGAGCTCAGGACGCAGAGCTAGGTGCATCTGCGACTGTGTGCTGGCAGCCCTGAAGACGCCTGCCCCCCAACCTACGAACCTTCCAACTGGCCATCTCTTTACGATTTTACTCTGGTGACAGGATTATGCCAGCTGCATGTGAACTACTCATCTGTAACCTAAAAAAAAGACTGATTCTTTGACCAGTACAATGAACTGATGGCACCCACCACCTCCCTTGGACAGTTTCGAACTTACTAGAAAACGTTAAGTTGGAGTCGATTACAGAACATAACTGCTAGCTGCAAGAATTCAGGACCTTACAGACTGAGTAACTCCCATAAGCAAGAGTTAGGAAGTCAGTAGGCACACTCACAATTAAAAACCACAAAGTATAAAGCTAACAGACATCTCTTCTGCAAACATCACAGTTTTTACAGGCTGTATCACAAGGCAATTTCCCAGAGTCCTACCAAAATAAGAATGCAACCATTGCTGAAAAAGTGGGATGAGATCGTCTAGAGCTGCAAATCCAGGGTATGCAAAGCCCAGGACACAAACCATCAGTTAACAGAGAAATGTATTGCTGAATTTCAATCAACAGCTAATTTTTTTAGTAAGACATGAGTCTGCCTTTATTGAGAAATTTTCTCTTTCAGCTCTGCTTTGCTGATGTTTCCATTTAAAGTTTTCCTTTAAGCCAAATGTTTATTCACGTATTACCTACTTAGTGGCCCTCTTAAAGCCAAAGAGAAAAATGCATGATTCCAAAAGGCAAGAATGAAACGAAAGGGAGGGGAGAAGGAAGAAAAAAAATGATTCAGGGAAAAGTGTGTGGGGAAAAGAGCCTCCACCACCCCACCTGGCCCCCAGCAACCAGCCAGCTCACCAGCTTCCTCTCCATCTCACATTCAGTGCCAAGCATCCTCCTGGCCCCCAAGACTCCCCTAGACGCAAGGATCAGACACCTCTCCCCACAGAGAGCTCCTGTTCTTTGCTGGCACTAGTTCTTCGGGGAGAGGAGCCCAACGTCCCGAGGGGAAGCAGCGGACAGCAACAGACAGTGGAAAGAAAAGAGGGGGCAACCAGCAGGGCAGGAAAGTGGAAATATGAGTTCTGCAGCCAAGAAGTCAATCTGCAACCCTGCACCCAACAGTGACCCATAAAACAGAACATTAATGTCTGTAACAGCACAGCAGACAGGGCAAGCCAAAGCTGGACCAGCATCTACTGATCTAGATTATACACAACCATTAGCGGCTGGCAGGCCACGTAGGAACACCGAGAGAATAGCCTACTCTGGTTTTTCAGCCTACATTATGTGCTGAAAACGGAACTGCTTTCCATGCTCCTCTGTAAGAACTGAGTGCTAGAAAGTCCACACACGTTTCCACAGAATTTTCTAACCTTTTAATAAAATGATGACTAACTTAAAGAATTCTCTTCATATGAATCCTGATTGAAGATAAATATGAAACCAATACTCTCTTAATTCAGCATTAAAAGTTGTTTTAAGTTTTCGCTTTGCAAGTGGATAAGGTGGGGGATTTTTTAAGTTCCGAAATGTAAAGAGACAAGAATTTCTGATCCTTTCATTCTTCGGTTTCTGGTAAACAATACTGAAAAGCAAGTTGATTAATCTAGTTTAAGCCAGGAAAACTATACTACATGGTCACAATACACAAAATTCCAAATGACCTTAAAGAGAGACCCAATCAACCCAATGCAGACAACACAAGTCAAAGATGACACAGCTAAAGGGGGAGTAGGGGGTGGCTCACGCTGGGCAGTCACAGCAACAACCCTCTCTTCCCGGGTGTTCCAGCCAGGCCTAGGGAGGTTCAGAGACGGAGAAACAGCAATGTGATTCAAGCATGCAAACACACGCCCCTTCCTCTGTCCTGACACTCAATAAGAAATTCATTGAACCCTTTTCAAAATCTGCAAGGACACAGGGTATTCACAGAGAACCAGGCTGAGTGCATGCTTTGCCATCCTCTGGGCAACAGGGACACAGTCTAGGAGTGACTGAGGGTGACCGGTCACAGCCACCTCTCAAGTGAGTGTGTTCTGTCCACGTTCACACCAGCCACTCCCACCAGGGGCCACACACTGTCCCAGACAGGCAGAAGCAAGATGAGAGCCCAACCCAGGCTGACTGGGGAGGCGGGGGGATTCTGGTCAGTTCAGAGGCTGCACAGGGGCATACTGACACAGCATCAGGATGAGGCAGATAGAGCAGAAGAGCTTGTTTGGAGACAAGGCAGGAAGGATAGGGTGTTGTAAACAGCACAGCTGTGGTGCAGAGCTGTGGCGGGTAGGGGGCAGGGGAGAAGAACCCATGTGAGCAGTGATGAAGCCAAAGAACTTGGGCAAATATTCTCTAGTGGGACCTGCGCCCCTCCAAGCACCTGTCCACACAGAACTCCTTACCCATCAGTGTGGACTAAGCTCTGCTCCCCAGCTGAGCTCAGCACTGAGGTCCAGCAGTGCCTGCAGCCCCTTGAGCCCCTCAGACAGCGGCTGCTGAGCAGAGTCCAGGAAACATCTCCTGTGGAACAGCTGAGCATCACAGAGCCCCGAAGGATCCCGAACATGAAACAGGAGCCTTCCAGAGGGCACCATCTGAAGAGGCACCTCACCCAGAACCCCACCTCTACCACCTCCTTCACCCCTGAAAGTGTTAAAAGGGAAAACATCAGGTCAACACCAGTTTCTCCCAGCTGATGAAAACTGGCACCAATGAATCTACTTTCTGACTGCCAGCCCCACAAAACCGTTAACACACACACACACACACACACACACACACACACACAGAGTTCACTACTAAACTGCTACAAATATAAACTGGAGAGGACACGGCCTCTCTCCACCCCGAGTGTATTAGTGGCCTTCCCAGGGTGAGCCGGGTGAATTCTAAATCTATAGTCAACATGCAAGATTTCGGAACTTTAGTGGGTTTTATAAAAGACACAGCAAACCCCGATCTAAAACTTATGACAGCTGAGCACATGATCCCGGCCTTAAGAGAAAATAAGAAACCGTATATAACACTCCATGAAATCACTGTAGCAAAATCTGTCACAAATTGGAAGCGTGAGCCGCTGGGAACGCGGCACACACCCGGCCTGAGGGAGGGGGCTCTCCAGTTCCAGCCAACCTTGGCGTCCAGCGCACGGAAACAATAGCGGTGCTGGCCGGTCCAAGCCGGACGCCGCGGACCCCGCGGTCAGACCCTCAAGTCCAACGATAAGTTTCGCATTAGAACCAGGCCCGCGGCGCCTCAGGCCGCGCGTCGCGGAACCGCCCCCGGCCCGGCAGCGGTGGGCAGCGCTCGGACGCGCACCAAGGACACAGCCCGGTCCACCAGGCCGCGCGCGAGGCCGCCCCGGCCCGCGGCCCGCCCCTGCGCCCACGGCCCGCGGCCCGTCCTGCGGCCCCAGCGGCGCCCCCCAGCCCGCGTCGCGCCCGGAGCCCCCCGGCCGCGGCCCGTCCTGCGCCCCAAGCCCCGGGCCCGTCCTGCGCCCCCTAGCCCGGGCCTGCCCTGCGCCCCAAGCCCCAGGCCCGTCCTGCGCCCCCCGGCCCGAGGCTCGCCCAAGCCCCAAGCCACGGGCCCGCCCTGCAGCCCCGGACCCCCAGAACCCCCCAACTCCCTTCCCCCGGCCCCCGGCGCCGGGGCCGCGGCGGACGACGCAGAGCCGCAGGGCGGGGGCCGCTCTCGCCCTGCGCCGGGACCCCCGCCCGCCCGGGCCCCGTGACAGCGCGGCCGGCCGAGCGCCGAGCCTGTTACCTTCCGACAGCTCCAGCTCCAGCTCGGCCAGCCGGGCGCGCACCTCCAGGGGCAGCGCCATGCCCTCCAGGCTGCGGTCCGCCATGCTCGCGCCGCCCCCGCCCGCGCCGGCCTCCCTTTGTTCCAGGCCGCGGTCTCGCCGCTCCTCGCGCCCCGCGGACCCGCACCGAGCGGCGGCAGGCCGGGCGGCGGCGCAGCGCGCTCCTCCCCGGCGCCTCCCCGCGCGCCCCGGCTCACCGGCCCCGCGCGCCCGCGCCCCCGGCCCGCCCGGAGCGCGCTCGCCCCGCTGCACCGGCGGCTCCGCGGAGCGCGCGCGAGGCGAGGGCGCGCACGGGGGGAGAAGGGGGCGGGGCGGGGCGCGCGCACACACACGGGGGCGGGGCGCGCGCACGGCGGGGGCGGGGGCGGGGCGCGCTCCCGGAGCCCGGGCGCGCGCACCGGCGCAGCGGGCCTCCCCGCCCAGCCCGGCCCCCCGCCCTCCCGGGAGCGAGGTAGAAAATGACCGGCTGGAGCCCCAGCCTCTGCGTTCCTGGTCTTTGCGGGCTGATTATTATTATTATTATTTTTTAAATAAATGCGCCTGTGGGTTGGGGACAGGGGCTGTGGAAAGAGGCCCGGGTTGGAGGTTCCTAACTCCCGCAGCTGTAGGCCCTGGGGCCACAGTCAGGGCTCGGCCTCGGCTCAGGCCCCACCGTGAGGCCGAGGAGGTGGGGTGTCCCAGATCCCCACGTGCGCGGGCAGACCTCGCTCACACCCGCCCCCAGCGCGTCCTCTCCCGGGGCCCCAGTTCCCGCAGGTCTCCCGTCTCTCCCGCTGCCACCGCAGCGCTGTCACCTCTCGGGCATCAGCAGACTGGGCCTCCAGTCCTGGCCGTCTGGGGCGGCCAGCTTATCCCCTCAGAGTGTCCACCTGAATAACCTCGCCCAGACGCCCCCAAACCCAGAATCCGCACACCAGCCCCGCCTCCTGGCTTCTGGTGGCTTCCACCATTCTCCCAGGGAGCGAGGCTAGGAAGAGTCAGGAGGCTGTCCTCCTCGGTCTTCACGCAGCCTTTGCTCCCTGGGCCCCTCGAGGCTCTTGCGGGTCACTGTCACCCGACTCCCCTCCAACAGTTCAGTCCCTCCGGCAGGCCCGGGTCATCCTCACGGCCTCCTGGTGGTTCCCTCACCGCCAACTGCTTGACCCTGTGGCGCGGGGAGTGACCTAAGGTGGCTCCGGAGAAACAGTGGCATTTCAATGGCATTTATTCCCTTTCAAAAACAGGAAATTCAGTACTTCCTGTACTGTCCACTGAATACACATCCACCCTCTGATCGGACACCCCACTCCATCCACTGCCTGGCCCCAACACACAACCACCCCACCCCCACCCTGCACCCCCGATCACCACCACCACCACCACCACCACCCCCCCCGCCCCCAGGCGCTGGTTCCTGAAGACCTGGTAGCCTTCACACAAGTGCTCCCTTCTCCACCCTCAGAATCCCAGGCGACCAGAATATCAACCCTAGGAAAACCTCTCCTCCTCACACCGGTCCTCCCACTACCTTATCTGCTTATCTCTGCCCTCATCTTCTTGGCCTCTGTTTATCCTTCTCATTCAGTTCAGTCCTCAGTCATGTCCGACTCTTTGCGACCCCACGAATCACAGCAGGCCACGCCTCCCTATCCATCACCAACTCCCGGAGTTCACTCAAACTCAAGTCCGTCAAGTCGGTGATGCCATCCAGGCATCTCATCCTCTGTCGTCCCCTCCTCCTCCTGCCTCCAATCCCTCCCAGCATCAGGGTCTTTTCCAATGAGTCAACTCTGCATCAGGAAACTAAAGTATTGGAGTTTCAGCCTCAGCCTCAGTCCTTCCAATGGACACCCAAGACTGATCTCCTTGAGAATGGACTGGTTGGATCTCCTTGCAGTCCAAGGGACTCTCAAGAGTCTTCTCCAACACCACAGTTCAAAAGCATCAATTCTTATGCACTCAGCTTTCTTCACAGTCCAACTCTCACATCCATACATGACCAATGGAAGAATCATAGCCTTGACTAGACAGACCTTTGTTGGCAAAGTAATGTCTCTGCATTCTAATATGCTATCTAGGTTGGTCATAACTTTCCTTCCAAGGAGTAAGCGTCTTTTAATTTCATGGCTGCAGTCACCATCTGCAGTGATTTTGGAGCCCCCCAAAATAAAGTCGGACACTGTTTCCACTGTTTCCCCATCTATTTCCCATGAAGTGATGGGACCGGATGCCATGATCTTCGTTTTCTGAATGTTGAGCTTTAAGCCAACTTTTTCACTCTCCTCTTTCACTTTCATCAAGAGACTTTTTAGTTCCTCTTCACTTTCTGCCATAAGGGTGGTATCATCTGCATATCTGAGGCTCTTGCTATTTCTCCCGGCAATCTTGATTCCAGCTTGTGTTTCTTCCAGTCCAGCATTTCTCAGGATGTACTCTGCATATAAGTTACATAAGCAGGGTGACAATAGACAGCCTTGACGTACTCCTTTTCCTATTTGGACCAGTCTGTTGTTCCATGTCCAGTTCTAACTGTTGCTTCCTGACCTGCATATGGGTTTCTCAAGAGGTACGTCAGGTGGTCTGGTATTCTCATCTCTTTCAGAATTTCCCACAGTTTATTGTGATCCACACAGTCAAAGGCTTTGGCATAGTCAATAAAACAGAATTAGATGTTTTTCTGGAACTTTCTTGCTTTTTCCATGATCCAGTGGGTGTTGGCAATTTGATCTCTGGTTCCTCTGCCTTTTCTAAAACCAGCTTGAACATCTGGAAGTTCATGGTTCACGTATTGCTGAAGCCTGGCTTGAACAATTTTGAACATTACTTTACTAGCGTGTGAGATGAGTGCAATTGTGTGGTAGTTTGAGCATTCTTTGGCATCGCCTTTCTTTGGGATTGGAATGAAAACTGACCTTTTCCAGTCCTGTGGCCACTGCTGAGTTTTCCAAATTTGCTGGCATATTGAGTGCAGTACTTTCACAGCATCATCTTTCAGGATTTGAAATAGCTCAACTGGAATTCCATCACCTCCACTAGCTTTGTTCGTAGTGATGCTTTCTAAGTCCCACTTGACTTCACATTCCAGGTTGTCTGGCTCTAGGTGAGTGATCACACCATCGTGATTATCTTGGTCAGGAAGATCTTTTTGTACAGTTCTGTGTATTCTTGCCCCTCTTCTTAATATCTTGTGCTTCTGTTAGGTCCATACCATTTCTGTCTTTTATCGAGCCCATCTTTGCATGAAATGTTCCCTTAGTAGCTCCAATTTTCTTGAAGAGATCTCTAGTCTTTCCCATTCTGTTGTTTTCCTCTATTTCTTTGCATTGATCACTGAGGAAGGCTTTCTTATCTCTCCTTGCTATTCTTTGGAACTCTGCATTCAGATGCTTGTATCTTTCCTTTTCTCCTCTGCTTTTAGATTCTCTTCTTTTCACAGCTATTTGTAAGGCCTCCTCAGACAGCCATTTTGCTTTTTGCATTTCTTTTCCATGAGGATGGTCTTGATCCCTGTGTCCTGTACAATGTCACGAACCTCCATCCATAGTTCATCAGGCACTCTGTCTCTCAGATCAAGCCCCTTAAATCTATTTCTCACTTCCACTGTATAATCATAAGGGATTTGATCTAGGTCATACCTGAATGATCTAGTGGTTTTCCCTACTTTCTTCAATTTAAATCTGAATTTGGCAATAAGGAGTTCATGATCTGAGCCACAGTCAGCTCCCAGTCTTGTTTTTGCTGACTATATAGAGTTTCTCCATCTTTGGCTGCAAAGAATATAATCAGTCTGATTTGGGTGTTGACCATCTGGTGATGTCCATGTGTAGAGTCTTCTCTTGTGTTGTTGGAAGAGGGTGTTTGCTATGACCAGTGTGTTCTCTTGGCAATACTCTGCTTCATTCCGTACTCCAAGGCCAAATTTGCCTGTTACTCCAGGTGTTTCTTGACTTCCTACTTTTGTATTCCAGTCCCCTATAATGAAAACGACATCGTTTTTGGGTGTTAGTTCTAAAAGGTTTTGTAGGTCTTCATAGAACCATTCAACTTCAGCTTCTTCAGTGTTACTGGTTGGGGCATAGGCTTGGATTACTGTAATACTGAATGGTTTGCCTTGGAAACAGAGGTCATTCTATCTATCCTTTTTGAGCAAGTACCGCATTTCACACTCTTTTGTTGACCATGATGGCTACTCCATTTCTTCTAAGGGATTCCTGCCCACAGTAGTAGATATAATGGTCATCTGAGTTAAATTCACCCATTCCAGTACAAGGGAAAACAAGGGTGTGAAATTTCTCTTGGACAAATAGCCTGAATGTCTCTTTGTATTCGTTATTACAAATTGATACACAATTATCAGTAATGTAACAACTTCTGATCATTTTAGTGTATTATAATCACTCATGCTAATGGCAATGTGAATAGCACAAAACAACAAACTTTTCAAAAATTACTCTGTTTGGTCTTAGATGGCATCATGTTTTCACAGCATACTTCCTTTGCCTGTTATGACCAACCACTCTTTGGTTTAATTAGGGTTATGTTCGTTCCCAGAACTCATGGCTGAGACAAGTGATACACAAGCTTTTTTTAAAAAGTGTTTTACCAAGTGTTCTAAGATATAAGACTTATTGGATGTTTGAAAGATAAGATTTTGAAGTAGAAGAGAAGGGAGTGGTTGACAACAAAAATTTTGCATCAAAAATTCACAAAGTGGAACAACACCCTAAAACAAAGTTGTAAAAGTGACCTCATCCCTTCTAAACGGAAACTCATCATACACAGAAAGTCAAAAGCATCAACTGATGCTTTTGAACTGTGGTGTTGGAGAAGACTCTTGAGAGTCCTTTGGACTGCAAGGAGATCAAACCAGTCCATCCTAAAGGAAATCAGTCCTGAATATTCATTGGAAGGACTGATGCTGAAGCTCCAATACTTTGGCCACCTGATGCAAAGAACTGACTCATTGGAAACAACTCTGATGCTGGGAAAGATTGAAGACAGGAGGAGAAAGGGACAACAGAGGATGAGATGGTTGGATGGCATCACCGACTCGATGGACATGAGTTTTAGCAAGTTCCAGGAATTGGTGTTGGACAGGGAAACCTGGCATGCTGCAGTCCATGGGGTCACAAAGTCCGACATGACTGAGCAATTGAACTGAACCAAACACAAAGAGTTAGGCACACTCTTGAAGGGCATCTGCTTTGCCAAGAAAAACTCCACACGAGGCTTGCAAGTGGAGTCTAAAGATTCAATTGTGTAAAATGCAGAATCTTGTTATTGTGAAGTTAATTAAAAGCAGTGCCTTTCAGTCAGTCTGTATGAGCTCACACACACCCTCAATGCAAGTAAATAAAGAAATAAGATTGAGCTGTTGACACTGTTCACTGCTGACCACATGCTGCCCTGAGGGTTCCAACTACTGTGGGGCCTGGGCACCCTGGCCACACCTGCCCTGAACTAGGGGACAAGCCTTATGCTCTGATGGCAATGGGCAGAACCAGAGAGGGTGGGCCAGCAGAGCACAGCTGGAGCCCAGTCTCCAGGGCGGTGTTTCCTGGGTCAGACTGAGGCTCCAGCGCCGAGCTGTGCTCACAGCTGAGTAGGTGGACTGGGTGTTGCAGGGCAGAGTCCCAGGAAGCAGAACCACTGGGGAGGGAGCACATCGGGGCAGGGGAAGAGCAGGCCTCAGAGGGCTGGCCCACGGAGAGCCCTGCAGCAAGGGTCACTAGGTCGCTGGCCTGCACTGGAGACCCACCACCAATTTGTCCCATCAAGAAGGTTGTGACCCACCAGCAGCAAAATTTACAGCCCATGCAGTGCTCCAGGTAGCACTGTGTCCCCATGATGTCTATGGGATCACTGCTGACTCGGCCAGAGCTGCTCCATCCACCCTGAAGCTGGCCGGGGCAGACAGATCACGGGAAGTCAGGAACCTTCAGGGTGGCAAACCTGGACTTACAAGATTGAGTGTTAGGGTTTTTTTCTGTACATTAATATACTTTGGGTTTTATTTTTAGTAAGTCAAAGATTATTAAAAATGACTTCCTTTGCTTTGCATAGCATCATGAAGGATTTCATACAATGCCCATCATTCATGGAAATTTTTACAAAGTGATGGGCATGAGGCTTGTGCTGGATGCTGTATAAGATGCGGCTCGCACTTCTGGAAACTCACAGGCCTGCGGCAGGTGGCCTGAGCCCAGCTCAGGTACAAGCAGCAGGCGAGCTTCTCCTTGGGCCTTCCTGGTCTGCTGATTGCCCAGCACCTTGCCCAGCTGCACCAAGTCCCCTCGGCCTTTGGAGCACAGGCGGGCCTCTCATCTTCTGACCTCTCCTCCCTGACCCCGGGTGGGGGTAAGGACCCTGGGGTGACACGCTCCCTGCACAGGCTCCTGAGATCTGTCTGCCCCGAGTGCCTCTCAGCCCTACCACGGCCTCGGGCTAGAGATAAACTGATGCCCCTCAGGGCCCCCCACGGGAACGCCTCACCCTCAGCTCTCACCACGCAGTCATGTCGAGCCCTCGGACCTCTTGAGAATTTGACCTAAACTGGAACAAGCCATAACCCTGCTTGCGGTTCATAAAGTTCTAGACCAAACGTCTGTGCCCGCCCACCTCAAGCACCCAGGCTGCAGGGAGGGTGCTAAGCACCTCGCACCCGCCGGACTCCCCAGAGCTGCGTCCTGGGCACCTTCTCTATCCCAGAAGGCGTCCGCCCGTCGGTGGTCTCAGCCTGCGGGGAAAGGAGGGTGTGCGTGCAATCACAGAACAGAGGGCAGTGCGCCTCTGAAGAAGGCGGAGGAGGAGGAAGTTGACTTGGAAAGCCCGCTAAATCTCCGGGCGGGGACTTGAGGTCTAACAGCGGCGGCCAGTCCGGTGGAGACTGCTCAGCCCCCTTCGTGGATGCACCGCGGTCGTTTCTCTCCGATGCTGAGTCTCCACGAAACTAGATGAGAATGCTCTCAAGCACAGGAGAAAGTGAAGGCAGAAAGAGAAAAACGGTGAACGGAGGAAGACTCAAAGAACTGAGGCCGCAGCCGAGGGCCGAGGGCAGAGGGCCGAGGGCCGGGGGCCGGGGCCGGGGGGGGCCGGGGGCCGGGGGCCGGGGGGGGGAACGGGCACAGAGACAGACCCGCCACCGTCTCAAGGACACACTCAGCAAGAAGAGCGGCAGAACAGGACAGAGAACTCGTGGAGCAAAACACAAATACAGGCAGGTGAAAACTAACCATTTTTAAGATATAATAAAATTTTTAACTAGGGAAGCAAAATGGCAGTTTGAAATGCTGCTGTGGAAACTGGATCTTGGTTGCCTGGGGCTGCTGTAATGACATGGCCACACTGGGAGCGTAAAGCCGGGAAGATGTGCCATCTCACCTTCTGGAGGCAGAGGTCTGAACTCAGGGTGTCGGCTGGGAATGGGTACAGCAGTCCTCAGCTTGTCCTGTGTCACTCCAGTCGCTGACTCCACCGTCACGCTGCTGTACGTCCTCCTCTCTCCATGTCTATCTCCAAATTTCCCCGTGTCATAAGGCCACCAGTCACCAGATCAGGGCCACCCTCCTGACCTCACCTTTACCTGTCTGTCCCTGCAAAGATCTTATTTTCATGTAAAGCCACTTTCTGAGGAACTGGGGGCTAGGACGTCAACACACCTTCTTTAAGGGGATGCATTCAACTGAACATAACAGCTGTTGATATGGAGGGGGTAAGTCTAGATAAAAACTTCACATCTCAAAACTAAGAAATTACAAAGAATTAAGTACTAAAGAGAAAGCTATGAAACAAATAGACCAGAACCAAACTGGGACTGAAGCAGTAAAAATCATTAGCAACATGGATATATATATATATATATATATATATATATATACAACTTAAAAATGTTTTGAATAACAAAATATACTAAACTAAAACAAAAGCAATACAAGATGATTACAAAAGAGATTAGCTTTATTTCTAGCATAGGACAAATGGACAGCACTCAGCAATTGACTCTGCTGACTGATAAGCCACTTTTGTCACTTAAAATAGCTTTAGCCTGTCTTAAGTCACATGAGTATTAAAGAGATGAACCCCAGCTCTGATAGGGCCTCTGATTCACTTTTATTATAATGACACTGTTAGAGGTGAACATGTCTCACCCTTGCAGTCTGACGGTCCGCCCACGGCTGGGCCCTGGCAAAATCCTCCGGCAGCTGCCTTGGGCTGGCAGGCTCCTCCACACGCAGAGTCTGCCTGCATTGGCCAGCACGCAGTGTGTGTCCCCGCACATGGCTCATCCCCAAGAGGACCTGAGCCAGCATCCTAAATGCGCTGTGTCTTTTTCCCACAGTCAGATAAGACACTTTGTCCACTGGGGCAGAGCGTCTGCGCACATGCGCACCTGTGTGTCTGTTTATAAACACAGGAAGCCTAGGAATGTTACATGAACAGAGCCACGACACACGGAGGAAACACAAAGCATATGGAGATGTTTTTTCCTTAACAAAAAGTGAAAAGGATTAAAAATGGAATCGATAAGTTCATTGCTGTTATGGATCTTGCATAAAATCTTATTAAGAGACTATTGTAAGGGGTGGGGAATTCCCAGTGAGTGTCTCTCGTCCCATGATGCTTGTTTTTCAAGGCCTGGAGAGAATGTACCACATACTGTCCAATACTGTGGTCGTCAGTGGAGAGCAAGTCTGCTGTCACTTACTCTCTCCTGACTGGTAACATTTCATAACATAATAATGCAAAGAGCAGTCCAAACTGTAGGAAAATATGAGGAATTTTGAGGAATGTTTCCAAAAAATAACTGAAACTAAATGAATGAACACAATGAAAGAGGTATGGAATTGAATTATTTTGGTGATGAATGCTATTTACACAGTCTGGATAATGTAAATTCTGGATACTGACATAAATGAAAACGAATATATTAGTATGGGGGGCGGAGAGAATAAGAGCCTAGAGAAAGTGGTAGTAAGAAATCTGTGTCCTCATCTTATCATGTAGCAGCCAACAAATAGCATATAAAGATGAAAATTAAAGACACAGAACTGTAAGCTTACATTTACAAACAAAGAGGTAAACATCAAAAGAAATGCCAGAAAATCCAATTGTGCTTGCCTCTACATAGTAAGAAGAGATTAAGTCTGATTACTGCTGTTTTTCATTAGAAGCTTAATTTTACAAGTATATACTTTTATTGTGAAAGATAATATACACAGGAATGTGCATAAATGTTTCATCATTTAACAAATATGTAGAAAGCCAACTAACTTTCAACTATGTTATAAATTAGTTTTCATTGGAAGTCTAATTTTTAAACATTTCTATGGAAAATATAATATGCAAAGAGTGAAAAACAGTTATAAGGCCAAGTAATTAAGAACCAAGTAAAGAAACTGAACATTGTTTACAGCCCAGAGGACCTTGCTTACTACAACACACTCATTCTGGCCAGAGCAGACCATCCCCCAATCTCATACAGTAATTCTGTCCTTGCTTTTCTTGAGCACTCTTACATACATCCCTAAAAAAAATAACATTCAGTTTTGCTTACTTTTGAACTTTATATAAATAGCATTAGTGGCAACCCACCCTAGTACTCTTGTCTGAAAAATCCCATGGATGGAGGAGCCTGGTGGGCTGCAGTCCATGGGGTCCCTAGGAGTCAGACACGACTGAGCGACTTCACTTTCACTTTTCACTTTCATGCATTGGAGAAGGAAATGGCAACCCACTCCAGTGTTCTTGCCTGGAGAATCCCAGGGATGGGGGAGCCTGGTGGGGTGCCGTCTATGGGGTCGCACAGAGTTGGACACTACTGAAGCAACACAGCAGCAGTAGCAGCAGCAGTAAGTATAATTTTATGTTTTATTTTTTATTCATTCAACTTTAGGTTTATAGATTCATTCACATTATTTCATGTAACCTACTTCTTGCTGGTTCTAAGTAAATATTTTTGAATGATTGTATCAGAGTTTATTGATCTATTCTACCATTCCACTGTTGATGGACATTTGAGTTGTTTCCAGACTTGGGCTATGATGGAAAATACAATAATATATTTTAGTGTTGTATGATTACATTGTACACGTACATACCTGATACACTCTCATCCTCCATGCACGATATCCAGGTGAACAGAAATGCACCTTTCCTCAGCTCTGACTCACTCCTGCACCATAGATGACTATGCATGCACAGACAGTCTTTTCTGTTTCACTTCTATTGTCTCTTTCTGCAGCAATACACCACGGTATTTACCTGTCCCTTCATGGATCACAGCCTTGTCATGGAGAAGGGGCCTGTGTAACTCAGTGAAGCTACGAGCCATGCCGCACAGGGCCACTCAAGATGCACAGTCCTGGTGAAGAGCTCTGGAGGAGGGAATGGCAGCCCACTCCAGGATGCTTGCCGCGAGAGCCCCAGAAGCAGTGTGAACAGACTGAGGTCTCTCCTCCTTCTTGGTCTTCTCCTCTTTTACAGCCTTGGTTCTTCTCTCTGGAACTGTTTCCCAGGGTGAATTGTCTTGTCACCTGTCACTTCCCCAAATACCTCCTGGGGTTTGTGGTGGGAGTGTGCTGAGTACAGATGTCACTTTAGAGATGAATAACCTCTGCATTTTGAGTCTTCTATTCTATAAACATGGCCTATTTTTATTGACACATAATGTCTTCCAATAAAGTTATGTAATTTTCCTCAAAAAAGTCTTTCATATCATTCTTTCACATTTATCCTAATTGCTATTTTTGGATGCTTTGAAGTAGTATAGTTTTAAATTATGTTTTCTAGTTGTTGCTTTTATATAAGTATAATGGAATTTTATACTTATTTCACTTTTGGTGACTTAGTTATAACTTTCTTATTAGTTATAATACTTTATCTGTAAAAATATTTCATTTAATACATATGGAATCTTTTTATCAGAAAACAGCTAGAGTTCAGGTTCTGCTTATCTAAAGCTCCTAGTCGTGACTTTGTCTCAGTGTAGCAGCCAGAATCTCCTGCTCAGTTGAATGGCAACGCTGACAGTGGTTATAAGAAGTATCCTCTTCTTGTTCATCATCTCAAAGGGAAATTTTTCAAAATTTTTGAAGCAGTATTTGTTAAATATGATCATTATTGTAGACCTTCTCTTTATCTGATTAAGAAAACTCTAGTTTGCTCAGTTTTTAAGCTGATACTGAATTTTATCAAGTGCTTTTCTTCTGTCTACTGGGATGATCATATAATTTTTCCTGTATTAGGAAATACAATATTTAACTGATTTTTGAAAACGTTAAATCAACTTCACATTCCTTGGATGAATCTTAGTCAAAATGTGTTATCCTTTTAACATACTGATGAATTAGTTTTATGAAAAACTCATCAGTATTTCCCCCAAATCATTTGAAATTGGAAGTAAATTGGCGATTTCCCTGATCTTTGCTCAAACAGAAGCGAATTACAATTCTTAACCTCCTCAGGGTTGAGGGGTGAAGGCAGCTGCAGGTCATCAGTTATTTCCTGGGGCTGGGGGAGCAGAGGGGTTCCCTCACCCCTATAATTCTCCCAGCCTCACCTGTGAGTCCTGATGCCCATGTCAGTGTCTGCCAGCATAGCCACCACAACAATCAGAACTTCCCCACAGATATCTAAGCCAAAAATTGACAAAAACAAAACAAAACAAAACAAATGAAGAAGAAGGAGAAAAATAAATGACAACAAATAAATAAATAAAAGGAGAAAAGATGATCCCTTTGCATACATGCTCATATAAACCAACACCAGGGCTAGGCATGTGTGCACGCCTCATTGTGGCCCTGCATGAACTTCACGACCATGAGACTTGTGTTTAAACACTTGATTTTATTTCAGTCTCATCATATCATGATGGGGCTTTACTGTATTTTTGAAATTTTTTACATCTATGTCCATGAGTGAAATTAGCCTAGAGAGATATTCCTTACCTATTCTTCCTAGGTCTCAAGTTTTGCTCTATTATAAAATAAGTGTTTCTTCTGTTGTCAGGAGCAGTGTGGTAAGAATGGAGTTGTTTCTTTCTTGAATGTCTGGAGTAACCACTTCAGCTGACCTGGGGCTTTCCTTTAGGATTACATGTATGCCACTGATTTAACCTTTCAAAGACGTAGGACTGTTGCAGTTTTCTGTTTCTTCTTGCATCAGTCTTGGCATATTTCCCCCAAATTCATCCATTTCACCTATATTCTCAAGTTTATTGGTAAAAAGTTATTAATACTATCTTCTTTTAAAGATCTTTGCATACACGGCAGCTGTAGTGATAGTGTCTTTTTATTCCACTATTGGTTATTGGTACCTTCTATTTTTGGTCAGTTTCACAAGAAGTTTTATCAATTTTATTGCTGTTTTGAAAGAACCAGCTTCTAGCCATCTCAGTCAGTTCAATTCAGTTGAGTCGCTCAGTGATGTCTGACTCTTTGCGACCCCATCAATCGCAGCACGCCAGGCCTCCCTGTCCATCACAAACTCCCAGAGTTCACTCAGACTCATGTCTATTGAGTCGGTGATGCCATCCAACCATCTCATCCTCTGTCGTTCCCTTCTCCTCCTGCCCCCAATTCCTCCCAGCATCAGAGTCTTTTCCAATGAGTCAACTCTTCACATGAGGTGGCCAAAGTACTGGAGTTTCAGCTTTAGCATCATTCTTTCCAAAGAACCCCCAGGGCTGATCTCCTTTAGTAGGGACTGGTTGGATCTACAGCCTTCCTATTATACATTTTTGTTTCATCTAATTACTGCTCCTATCTTTAAATTATTTACTTTATTCTTCTCTTATTTTGCAGTTGCTTTTTTTTTTTTTGATGCATACTAGCCTAATTACTTTTTGACCTTACTTCTTTTCTAACATATGGATACAAAGCTATAAATTTTTCTCTATTTGACTTCATCTATAGTTTTAATGGAATTAAAACTATAATAACTATAGTTTTGATGGAATTCCAGTTGAGCTATTTCAAATCCTGAATGATGATGCTGTGAAAGTACTGCACTCAATATGCCAGAAAATTTGGAAAACTCAGCAGTGGCCACAGGACTGGAAAAGGTCAGTTTTCATTCCAATCCCAAAGAAAGGCAATGCCAAAGAATGCTCAAACTACCACACAATTGTGCTCATCTCACACGCTAGTGAAATAATGCTCAAAATTGTCCAAGCCAGGCTTCAGCAATACGTGAACCATGAACTTCCAGATGTTCAAGCTGGTTTTAGAAAAGGCAGAGGAACCAGAGAGCAAATTGCCAACATCCACTGGATCATAGAAAAAGCAAGAAAGTTCCAGAAAAACATCTGTTTCTGCTTTATTGACTATGCCAAAGCCTTTGACCGTGTGGATCACAATAAACTGTGGGAAATTCTGAAAGAGATGGGAATACCAGACCACCTGACCTACCTAGTGAGAAATCTGTATGTAGGTCAGGAAGCAACAGTTAGAACTGGACATGGAACAACAGACTGGTTCCAAATAGGAAAAGGAGTACATCAAGGCTGTCTATTGTCACCCTACTTATGTAACTTATATGCAGAATACATCATGAGAAATGCTGGACTTGAAGAAACACAAGCTGGAATCAAGATTGCCGGGAGAAATAGCAAGAACCTCAGATATGCAGATGACACCACCCTTATGGCAGAAAGTGAAGAGGAACTAAAAAGTCTCTTGATGAAAGTGAAAGTGGAGAGTGAAAAAGTTGGCTTAAAGCTCAACATTCAGAAAACGAAGATCATGGCATCTGATCCCATCACTTCATGGGAAATAGATGGGGAAACAGTGGAAACAGTGCCTGACTTTATTTTTGGGGGCTCCAAAATCACTGCAGATGGTGACTGCAGCCATGAAATTAAAAGACGCTTACTCCTTGGAAGGAAAGTTATGACCAACATAGATAGTATATTCAAAAGCATAGACATTACTTTGCCAACTAAGGTCTGTCTAGTCAAGGCTATAGTTTTTCCAGTGGTCATGCATGGATGTGAGAGTTGGACTATGAAGAAGGCTGAGCGCCGCAGAATTGATGCTTTTGAACTGTGGTGTTGGAGAAGATTCTTGAGAGTCCCTTGGACTGCAAGGAGATCCAACCAGTCCATTCTGAAGGAGATCAGGCCTGGGATTTCTTTGGAAGGAATGATGCTAAAGCTGAAGCTCCAGTACTTCGGCCATCTCATGTGAAGAGTTGACTCATTGGAAAAACTCTGATGCTGGGAGGAATTGGGGGCAGGAGGAGAAGGGGACAACAGAGATGAGATGGCTGGATGGCATCATGGACTCGATAGATGTGAACTCTGGGAGTTTGTGATGGACAGGGAGGCCTGGCGTGCTGCGATTCATGGGGTCGCAGAGTCGGACATGACTGAGTGACTGAAGTGAACTGAACTGAACTGATAGTTTTAACATATAGCATTTTCATGATTCAGTTCAAACTTTAATTTTCATTATAATTTATTATTTTACATATGACTTATTTAAAAATTTCTTATTCTATTACTTTATTTTTGACTGCACTGGGTCTTCACTACTGCTTGCAGGCTTTCTCTAGTTGTGGCGTGTGGGCTTCTCGTTGCAGTGGCTTCTCTTGCTGCAGAGCACCACCTCTAGGGTGCCTGGGCTCAGTAGTTGTGACACATGGGCTGAGTTGCCCTGTGGCATGTGGACTCTTCCCGGACCAGGGATGGAACTTGTGTCTCCTGCAGTGGCAGGTGGATTCTTAACCACTGGACCGCCAGGGAAGTCTGACATATGACTGATGATCTTAAGTCCCAAGGACTGAATTTCTACTCACTTTTTGGTTATTGATTTCTCCCTTATGTTATGACCAGAAAATATTTGAAGATTGTCTCAATCCTTTCAAATGTTTTAATTTTTGTCTTTTTCATTGCTTGTAAATTTTTTGTGCTTTAAAAAAATAATATGGAGGGTTTTGTGGTTGGTTATAATGTTCAATGTATGCCATAAATCTATTTTGTTAATTATGTTGTTTAATCTTTTTATATCTTAACCAACTGTTACTTATTTGGTCTCATTATTCCTACCAATCCCTGAGCAGAGTTGAGTAAATCCCCTGATAATTGTGAATCTATCTGTCTCTCCTTATAGCTCTATGGAAACTCCTAGGGTTGGGGCAGAGGGTGGATGTGGGCAGGTTCATCCTCACTGAGTGTGACTCCCTTTCCTGGACACATCAGAAGTGTCACCTTTAAGGTCTTGGGTACCAGGACTGGTTTTTGTTCCTCCTGCCCTGTGTGGCTGCAGAGTGCCCTCAGGGCATGAGCACCCTTGGTGAGCTCAAGTGCCCTCACATACAGTATATCTGTGTCCTTATAACTCTCATTACAGATTCTCATACAATAATTTGGAGTTTCTAACATCTTCAGACTTCTGATACTTCTAAACTATTTTTTTAACATGTAAAGCTATGTTATAGAATATTTTTCACTGTCCTTAGCTGAAGAGTCAATCTGACTAATCCAGTCTGCTATTTCTGGAAATCAGAAACCACTATTTAACTTCAAATTTCTTATATATTACATTTATTACAACAGAAGTAAAAGAAAAACATAAACAGACATCAAAAATGTGGAGACTGCAGGAAAACAGCTATAGACACAAAGCAGAGAGTGACTCTGTTTAGGGTATAAGGTAAGGTTTCACAGAGAAGATATTTCTACTGAGTGGAGCAATTAGAAGAAAAGTGCAGACAAAGACAAATCTGTGGACACATCAGGAAATGTAAGCAGCAAGTACAAAGTCAGGAGGAGTGAGAAGTTCGGTGTGTTCAGGGGGTGGCACAGCATACCAGTCACCATCTAGAGGGCAAGGTGCCAGCACAGAGGCTCTTGTGCACTTTCAACTCCCCCTCTCCTTGTCCTGTTAAAGATCCATCCTCCTTACCTCTGACTGACCTGACTCGACTTACTTCTCAGTTTCAGCCCTGCCCCTGCTCATCAGATATGATGTGAAGACTTGCTTCTTGTACCAGTTCTGAACCGCTCATGGTTCTCACTCCCCTCTGTCTCTTTCTGGTCCTGATTCCCTTAGTAGGTTTTCAAACTAAACTTAAAGCTCTGCTGCCAAACGACCTGCATCACTATGGGTCCTCCTGTGACAACCAGTGGTCCTAATCACCAAGATTGAGAGAAAAGAAGAGAAGCAGGTTTGTGAGAGAAGATAAGTTAAATCTGAAGCTTGTAGAGTCTGAGAAACTAGAAATTTCAGTAGTTTGTTGCATGCATTAAGTCCAGCACTAGAAGAATACTTAAAACTAGTGTGGGCATGCTCAGTGACTCAGTAATGTCTGACTTTGCAACCCCATGGACTGCAACCCACCAGGTTCCTCTGTCCATGGGGTTTCCTGGGCCAGAATACTAGAGTGGGTTGCCATCCCCTATTCCAGGGGATCTTCCTGACCCAGGGATCGAACTCGTGTTTCCTGCATTGGTACGCAGATTCTTTACCATTGAGATTCCTGGGAAGCCCAACTTAGAATTACTGATAAAGATTTAAGAGTAATTAGATCCAAGTTCTAAAAGGTCTCGTAGGTCTTCATAGAACCATTCAACTTCAGCTTCTTCAGTGTTACTGGTTGGGGCATAGGCTTGGATTACTGTGATATTGAATGGTTTGCCTTGGAAACAAACAGAGATCATTCTGTTGTTTTTGAGATTGCATCCAACTACTGCATTTCACACTCTTTTGATGGCCATGATGGCTACTCCATTTCTTCTACGGGATTCTTGCCCACAGTAGTAGATATAATGGTCATCTGAGTTAAATTCACCCATTCCAGTCCATTTTCGTTCGCTGATTCCTAGAATGTCGACGTTCACTCTTGCCATCTCCTGTTTGACCACTTCCAATTTGCCTCGATTCATGGACTTGACATTTCAGGTTCTTATGAAATATTGCTCTTTACAGCATCAGACCTTGCTTCTATCACCAGTCACATCCACAACTGGGTATTGTTTGTGCTTTGGCTCCATCCCTTCATTCTTTCTGGAATTATTTCTCCACTGATCTCCAGTAGCATACTGGGTACCTACCGACCTGAGGATTTCCTCTTTCAGTATGCTATCATTTTGCCTTTAATACTGTTTATGGGGTTCTCAAGGCAAGAATACTGAAGTGGTTTGCCATTTCCTTCTCCACTGGACTACATTCTGTCAGACCTCTCCACCATGACCCGTCCGTCTGGGGTGGCCCCACATGGCATGGCTTAGTTTCACTGAGTTAGACAAGGCTGTGGTCTGTGTGATGAGATTGACTACTTCTCTGTGATTATGGTTTGTGTGTCTGCGCTCTGATGCCCTCTCGCAAAACCTACTGTCTTACATTATAGGGGACTGGAATGAAAAAGTAAGAAGTCAAGAAATACCTGGGGTAACAGGCAAATTTGGCCTTGGAAAACGGAATGAAGTAGGGCAAAGGCTAATAGAGTTTTGCCAAGAGAACGCAAACACTGGTCATAGCAAACACCCTCTTCCAACAACACAAGAGAAGACTCTACACATGGACATCACCAGATGGTCAACACCAAAATCAGACTGATTATATTCTTTGCAGCCAAAGATGGAGAAACTCTATATAGTCAGCAAAAACAAGACCGGGAGCTGACTGTGGCTCAGATCATGAACTCCTTATTGCCAAATTCAGATTTAAATTGAAGAAAGTAGGGAACACCACTAGACCATTCAGGTATGACCTAGATCAAATCCCTTATGATTATACAGTGGAAGTGAGAAATAGATTTAAGGGGCTTGATCTGAGAGACAGAGTGCCTGATGAACTATGGATGGAGGTTCGTGACATTGTACAGGACACAGGGATCAAGACCATCCTCATGGAAAAGAAATGCAAAAAAGCAAAATGGCTGTCTGAGGAGGCCTTACAAATAGCTGTGAAAAGAAGAGAATCTAAAAGCAGAGGAGAAAAGGAAAGATACAAGCATCTGAATGCAGAGTTCCAAAGAATAGCAAGGAGAGATAAGAAAGCCTTCCTCAGTGATCAATGCAAAGAAATAGAGGAAAACAACAGAATGGGAAAGACTAGAGATCTCTTCAAGAAAATTGGAGCTACTAAGGGAACATTTCATGCAAAGATGGGCTCGATAAAAGACAGAAATGGTATGGACCTAACAGAAGCACAAGATATTAAGAAGAGGGGCAAGAATACACAGAACTGTACAAAAAGATCTTCCTGACCAAGATAATCACGATGGTGTGATCACTCACCTAGAGCCAGACAACCTGGAATGTGAAGTCAAGTGGGACTTAGAAAGCATCACTACGAACAAAGCTAGTGGAGGTGATGGAATTCCAGTTGAGCTATTTCAAATCCTGAAAGATGATGCTGTGAAAGTACTGCACTCAATATGCCAGCAAATTTGGAAAACTCAGCAGTGGCCACAGGACTGGAAAAGGTCAGTTTTCATTCCAATCCCAAAGAAAGGCAATGCCAAAGAATGCTCAAACTACCACACAATTGCACTCATCTCACACGCTAGTAATGTTCAAAATTGTTCAAGCCAGGCTTCAGCAATACGTGAACCATGAACTTCCAGATGTTCAAGCTGGTTTTAGAAAAGGCAGAGGAACCAGAGAGCAAATTGCCAACACCCACTGGATCATAGAAAAAGCAAGAAAGTTCCAGAAAAACATCTGTTTCTGCTTTACGGACCATGCCAAAGCCTTTGACTGTATGGATCACAATAAACTGTGGAAAATTCTGAAAGAGATGGGAATACCAAACCACCTGACGTACCTCTTGAGAAACCCATATGCAGGTCAGGAAGCAACAGTTAGAACTGGACATGGAACAGACTGGTTCCAAATAGGAAAAGGAGTACGTCAAGGCTGTCTATTGTCACCCTGCTTATGTAACTTATATGCAGAGTACATCCTGAGAAATGCTGGACTGGAAGAAACACAAGCTGGAATCAAGATTGCCGGGAGAAATAGCAAGAGCCTCAGATATGCAGATGATACCACCCTTATGGCAGAAAGTGAAGAGGAACTAAAAAGTCTCTTGATGAAAGTGAAAGAGGAGAGTGAAAAAGTTGGCTTAAAGCTCAACATTCAGAAAACGAAGATCATGGCATCCGGTCCCATCACTTCATGGGAAATAGATGGGGAAACAGTGGAAACAGTGTCCAACTTTATTTTGGGGGCTCCAAAATCACTGCAGATGGTGACTGCAGCCATGAAATTAAAAGACGCTTACACCTTGGAAGGAAAGTTATGACCAACCTAGATAGCATATTAGAATGCAGAGACATTACTTTGCCAACAAAGGTCCGTCTAGTCAAGGCTATAGTTTTTCCTGTGGTCATGTATGGATGTGAGAGTTGGACTGTGAAGAAAGCTGAGCGCAGAATTGATGCTTTTGAACTGTGGTGTTGGAGAAGACTCTTGAGAGTCCCTTGGGCTACAAGGAGATCCAACCAGTCCATTCTGAAGGAGATCAGCCCTGGGATTTTTTGGAAGGACTGATGCTAAAGCTGAAACTCTAATACTTTGGCCACCTCATGTGAAGAGTTGACTCATTCTTCATTGCTGGGAGGGACCGGGGGCAGGAGAAGAAGGGGACGACAGAGGATGAGATGCCTGGATGGCATCACGGACTCGAAGGACATGAGCCTGCGTGAACTCCGGGAGTTTGTGATGGACAGGGAGGCCTGGCATGCTGCGATTCATGGGGTCGCAAAGAGTCAGACATGACTGAGCGACTGAACTGACCTGAGCATCCAAGTGGAGAATGCAATGGTACCCCAGTCCTGTACTCTTGCCTGGAAAATCCCATGGACAGAGGAGCCTGGTAGGCTGCAGTCCCTGGGGTCGCTGCGAGTCAGACACAACTGAGCGGCTTCGCTTTCACTTTCACGCACTGGAGAAGGAAATGGCAACCCACTCCAGTGTTCTTGGGGTCGCACAGAGTATGTATGTTCTTCTCTTTGAATAAATTGTGTTAGAAAAGTGGAAAGTATGTTTTACAGGCCTCCAGATCCTAGCTGGCTTTTTTAACTGCTCGATTTTTAAACAGTTCATGTAATGAGAATAAGAGATGTTTAGACAGAGCAGTCACTGACTGCATTTCCAGTAACTTCTCTAGGTGGCCGCTCTGCATCTTCACACTGAATGCGGAAACCATCAGAGACTCCAGCTTGAGGTTTTTGTGAACCAAATGATTTCTTTCTTAACGAAACAGAAGAATTACCCAACAATGAGTCTTCAATGATGAACTGTCAAATGGTCCTCTCCATCCAGACGGTTGTCTCCTAATAGCTGCATGTAACAGAAAACTCATAAGTTTGTCGAGAAAACTTACACAAAATCCTTTCTCTGAGAGAAACCTCCCATGTGAGTGACAGCTCAAAGTCCCCTGAAGGCAAGAGATCTGAATAGACTGAAAACATCACCCAAGACACTGCCTGTAGCTCCAGCCTGGCCCAGAAAACACCCTCCAAGCAAAGAAAACAACCCCATAGAGAAAAACAACAGAATTCTGAGCTGCACAGCTTCCTTTCCACATGACCAGTTTACAGTCCCAGACCACTCAGCACATGAAGGGCCAAAAAACAGCCATACTCCCAAGGGCCAAGAAATCCATGAGTCTGACTCCAAGTTTGCTTCCAGATGTTGGAGTCTATGTTTCCACTGTTAGTCTCTTCATGAACGTGTGGGTTGTTAGTAAGGGGTCTCATTTTCTTTCTTTCTTCTTTCTTTTCCTCCTCCTCCACTGTTTGGTTAGTCAGTCTTCTATTCATTGGGAAAAAACCCAGCGTCCTTGGCTCCTTGATCTGGAACACAGCTTCCACTGTGCTTTATGCAGCCGTGAGTCACACAAAGTGCCACGTTTTCTGTTCTGCTCAGTGGGATCCCCTGTCCTGTGGTTACACAGCTGCCTGACGCGGCCTGATGCTGACACAGCAACCTTCCCACCTCACTCTGGAACTACGCCTACATTCTAGAGCTAGCTTATCCAGTTACACCAAAGAATAAAATGAACAAAGACCTGTTGGCAGTGTGATTGAGGCCACGTGGAAACACTCATCACTTTGAGAAGACTTCATATCACAGAGTAGCATCTACCAATTCATGGGCCTCCTAGCCTGCCATTTCTTTAGGCTCTTTCAGTGTCACACAATAAAGTTTTGCAATTTTGCCTGTAGAGGTCTTTTTGTTAGATTTCTGAGTGTTTGACATTTTTTTCATGCTACTCTAATAGTGTATTTTACAAATGTTTATTTCTTTCCTGACTATAGCAGTAGAGTGCAACACAATAGACAATTTTTAGTATATTCAACAATGTAAGGGCTTTGCAGGTGGTGCCGTGGTAAAGAATCTGCCCGAGGAGACACAAGAGATGTGGGTTCTGTCCCTGGGTCAGGAAGATCCCCTGGAGGAGGAAATGACAACCCACTCCAGTATTCTTGCCTGGGAAATCTCATGGACAGAGGAGCCTGGTGGGCTACAGACCATGGGGTCACAAAGAGTTGGACACGACTGAGCACGCAGGCACACAATGCAAAGCTCACTTACTAATTCTAGTTCTATCTATAGGTTGCTTTGGTTTCCCTATGTGCAGAGTTATCTGTAAATAATGATAGTTTTATTTATTCTTAATGACGTTTATTTCCCTTTAGTTCTTATTGCCATGGCTGAGACATCTTCACACAGAGCTGGACAGAAGTCGTGTCTGCTGACCGCCCTGCCTTCTGTTCCCTCTCAAGCAATCTCTCTGCATTTCACCATTGAGTACAGTGTTTGGTCCAAGTCTATCCTTTATCAGATTAAGGGAGTCTCTGTCTAAGTTCACTAAAAGATGGGCTTTTTCAAAAATTATAAACGCATGCCGAACTCTATCCAATGCTTTTTGTGTCTTAAACTTGGCAGGTGAACCTAATGTTTCTCTCATTTAATGCATCAGTACGATGAATTTTATTGGCTGATTTTCTAATGATAGTCTATTTCTAAAACACATCCATCTTGATGACGAGATGTTTTTCCCTCTTCTTTTATTGATTTCAGTTTGCTAATATCTTTTCAAGGATGCCTGCATCTGTGTTCATCCTGTGGTTTCCCTTTCTGGTGATGTTGTTAACTGGTTTTCATATCAAGGCTGTGCCAGTCTCATACAAGTTGGGATCTTTATTCCTTTTCTGTTTTCTGAAATCACTTATGTAAGACCAGTGTTAGTCCTGAAAGGCTTCTGTTGCCTCACCAGGATCACCGCCTGCCTGCCAGCAGTGAGCACATCCCAAGGCCAGCTCTCAGGGAGGACCTGTTTTCCTGTCCTTCTCTGCTCACTGCAGCCAAGGTACCTCCCCTCGTGTCCCCAGGGCTTTAGCAGGCAAGGGCCCGGCTTAACATGGCTTGCCCCCCGGCCTCCCCCAGCACCCTCCCCCAGCCCCAGTCTTCCAGCCCCAGGGATCCTGCCCATTTAAAAATGCTCTAGAGCATGGTATTCTTAACAAGGCCAGCCTTAGGGAAACTAGCTAACTGGAACCTAACCTGCTGGTATTAACAGAGCCAGCTGACCTGGCAGCAGGAAAATCGATGCCTGTCTGCTCTATCCATCCTGTATATCGCTAAGGGAGAGAAAAGCTGAGAAACACAGAGGCACAGAAATGAAGAGCCACAAGCTTCATTAAAGGACCTAGACACAGTCATAGGATTACTGAACATTTCCTCTCCTGACACACCTCCCATCACATCACTAGCAGCCTATTTACAGCAGTTCCTATTACTCAGTACACTATGTCCAGATACCAAGAAAAAAAAAAAAAAGGCATACCAAAAGACAAACACACACACACACACACACACACAGAGTCTTGACATACTCCTTTCCTAATATGGAACCAGTGAGTTGTTCCATGACCAGTTCTAACTGTTGCTTCTTGAGCCACATACAGGTTTCTCAAGAGATAGGTAAGGTGGTCTGGTATTCCTATCTCTTTAAGAATCTCCCACAGTTTGCTATGATCCACACAAAGGACTCAGCAGAGTCAATGAAGCAGAAGTAGATGTTCTTCTGGAATTCCTTTGCTATTTCCATGATCCAGTGAATGTTAGCAATTTGATCTCTGGTTCCTCTGCCTTTTCTAAACTCAGCTTTTTTATCTAGAAGTTCTCAATTCATGTACTGCTGAAGTCTAGCTTGAACAATTTTAAGCATGACCTTACTAGCATGTGAAATGAGTACATATGGTACTCAATTGTACGGTAGTTTGAACATTCTTTGGCACTGCCTTTCTTTGAGATTGGAATGAGATTGGAATGATCTTTTCCAGTCCTGTGGCCACTACTGAGTTTTCCAAATTCACTGACATATGGAGTGCAGCACTTTAAAAGCATCATCTTTTAGGATTTGAAAGAGCTCAGCTAGAATTCCATCACCTTCACTAGCTTTGTTCATAGTAATGCTTCCTCAGGCCCACTTGACCTCGCACTCCAAGATGTCTTGCTCTAGGTGTTCATGGATAGTAAGATTCAATGTTGTTAAGATGTCAGTTCTTCCCAACTTCATCTATGGATTCAATCAATCCCAATCAAAATGCTAGCAAGTTATGTTGTAGATATAAACAAATTGTTTGTAAAGAGGCAAAAATATCCAGAAAGGCCATCACTATATTGAAGGAGATGAGCAGAGTTATAGAACTGACTGATGTGACCAGACAAGTAGATCAGTGGAACAGGAGAGCCCAGAAGTAGACTCATGTGAATATAATCAACTGATATTTGACAAAGGAATGAGACAATGCAATACAGTGAAGACAGCATCTTAAAAAAATGGTGATAAAACAACTGGACATATACATGCAAAAAACTAATCCAGATACAGATTTTACCCGAGTCATAAAAAAATAACTCAGAAGCGATCAGACCTAAACATAAATCATAAAACTATAAACTTCCCAGAAGGTAACATACAAAAAAACCTAGATGGCCTTGGATATGGTGATGTCTTTTTGATACAATACAATCAAAATATGATCAAAAAGAATGATAAGCTGGGTGTCACCGAAATTAGAAACTTCTGCTTTGTGAAAGGCAATGTCAAGAGAATTAAAAGACAAGCCACAGACTTGTTTGGAGAAAATATTTGTAAAGATGTATCTAATAAAAGAATGTTACCCAAAACACGTAAGCACCCTTAAGACTTAACAAGAAAACGAGCAAGCTGATTAAAAACGGGGCAAAGACCTGAATAAATACCTCACCAGAGACGATATCCAGATGGCAACTAACCAGATGAAAATATGCTGCAGATCATGTTATCAGAGAAATGCAAATAAAAACAATGACATAACACCACATACCTATTAGGATGGTCAAAATCCAGGACACTGCCAACACCAAATGCTGACAAGTATGTGGAGCAACACAAACCCTCACTCACTGCTGGTGGGATGCAAAATATGGCAGCCACCTTGCAAGACAATTTGGCAGTTTCTTACAAAACTAAACATACTCCTACCATACGATCCAGCAATTATGCGCCTTGGTATTTACCCAAATGAGTTGAAAACTTATGTCCGCACAAAACCTGCACATGGATTTATAGCAGCTTTATTCGTAATTGCCAAAACTCATAGAGCCATTCTGGAAGACAATTTGGCAGTTTCTTACAAAACTGAATATACTCTTACCATACGATCCAGCAATTGTGCTCCTTGGTATTTACCCAAAGGAGTTGAAAAATTATGTCCACTGAACACAGATTTACAGCATCTTTATTCCTAACTGCCAAAACATGGAAACCACCAAGATGTCCGTCAGTGGGTGATGGATAAACTGTGGTACATACAGAGAGGGAATATGTGTGCCATCAAGCCATGAAAAGATAAGGGGAAACTGTAAATGTGCATTACCAACTGAAAGAGGCCAATCTGGAAGATTACATACTGCATGGCTTCAAATTTATGACATTCTGGAAAAGCTGTAACTATGGATAAAGTAAAACTATCAGTGGTTTCCAGAGGCTGCAAAGAGGAAGGGAAGAAGAGGTGGAGCACAGGGGATGTTTAGGGCAGGGAAACAACTCTATGCAACAGTGTAGTGGTAGACACATGTCACTATACATTTGTCCAAACCCAGAGACTGTAGGACACCAAGAGTGAGCCTTCAAATAAACTATGGACTGTGGATGATTATCATGTGTCAACATAGGTTCATCCGTGGTAAATAAATAAATAATAAATAAACAGTACCATTCTGATGAGAGATGTTCATAATGGGGGAGGCCATGCAGGTGTAGTGTTAGGGGTATATGGAAATGTCTGAACCTTCCTCTCAATTTTAATGTAAGCCCTAAACTGCTCTGGAAAATAAAGCATTAAAAAAAGAATCAAAACAGAATACCTTCTCATATAACAAATACTTTGTTAATAGCAAACTAGCATTACGAGAAATGAGAAAGTAAGTTCTTCAGAATTAAAGAAGTTGTGTCAGGTAGAAATCTCGACTGTCAGAGGTGAAAGAAGAGCATTCGAAATGGCATATATATCTGGCCAAATACAGAAGGCATTATGTTTTATTTGCCTTTAATGTCTTTTTACTACATATGACTAGCAAATACTGTAAGAGTACCTTGTGGAGACCATAGTACATGTAGATAACAGCTAGAAACAGGGACCTATAACTGCAAGATTTCTACATTTTATGTGAAATTTTAAAATATTAACTGTAACTAGAAGGTGAAAAGTTGCAAATGTAAAATACAGGTTTCTATCCTAGTGAAGCAAGCACACTGCATCTTGTCTCTCCACTGGATGCAGTTATAGACATGAAAACAAAACCTGAATACAAGGCATGGAGCAACTAGCTGAGGGCACTGGAAGCCAGCAGTTGCAGGGGGAGAAGAAAGAATTTGAAATATCACCAAATTAGCAGTTGAGTCTCCAGTGCTTCCCTTCAGTGTCATCCAGCCTGGACTCAGTGCATCTCCACCAAGCTCAACAAACTTCATCATGAATGAAGTAGTGCTGAAAAGTATGCTCTTTTCATCTTGCTTATATTTTCCTTTGTTGTGCAGAAGCTTTTAAGTTTAATTAGGTCCCATGTGTTTACTTTTGCTTTTCTTTCCAATATTCTAGGAGGTGGGTCATAGAGGATCCTGCTGTGATTATGTCGCAGAGTATTTTGCCTATGTTCTCCTCTAGGAGTTTTATAGTTTGTGGCCTTACGTTTAGATCTTTAATCCATTTTGACTTTATTTTTGTGTATGGTGTTAGAAAGTGATCTAGATTCATTCTTTTACAAGTGGTTGACCAGTTTTCCCAGCACCACTTGTTAAAGAGACTGTCTTTAATCCATTGTATATTCTTGCCTCCTTTGTCGAAGATAAGGTGTCCATAGGTGTGTGGATTTATCTCTGGGCTTTCTATTTTGTTCCATTGATTGATATTTCTGTCTTTGTGCCAGTACCATACTGTCTTGATGACTGTGGCTTTGTAGTAGAGACTGAAGTCAGGCAGGTTGATGCCTCCAGTTCCATTCTTCATTCTCAAGATTGCTTTGGCTATTCAAGGTTTTTTGTATTTCTATACAAATTGTGAAATTATTTGTTCTAGCTCTGTGAAAAATACTGCTGCCTTTGGAATGGGAGAAAATAATAGCAAATGAAGCAAATGACAAACAACTAATCTCAAAAATATATAAGCAACTCATGCAGCTCAATTCCAGAAAAATAAACGACCCAATCAAAAAAATGGGCCAAAGAACTAAATAGACATTTCTCCATAGAAGACATACAGATGGCCAACAAACACATGAAAAGATGCTCAATATCACTCATTATCAGAGAAATGCAAATCAAGACCACAATGAGGTACCACTTCACACCAGTCAGAATGGCTGTTATCCAAAAGTCTACAAGCAATAAATGCTGGAGAGGGTGTGGAGAAAAGGGAACCCTCTTACACTGTTGGTGGGAATGCAAACTAGTACAGCCACTATGGAGAACAGTGTGGAGATTCCTTAAAAAACTGGAAATAGAACTGCCTTATGACCCAGCAATCCCACTGCTGGGCATACACACCGAGGAAACTAGAATTGAAAGAGACACATGTACCCCAATGTTCATCACAGCACTGTTTATAATAGCCAGGACCTGGAAGCAACCTAGATGTCCATCAGCAGACGAACGGATAAGAAAGCTGTGGTACATATACACAATGGAGTATTACTCAGCCATCAAAAAGAATACAGTTGAATCAGTTCTAATGAGGTGGATGAAACTGGAGCTGATTATACAGAGTGAAGTAAGCCAGAAAGAAAAACACCAATACAGTATATTAACATATATATATGGAATTTAGAAAGATGGTAATGATAACCCTGTATGCAAGACAGCAAAAGAGACGCAGATGTACAGAACAGACTTTTTGACTCTGTGGGAGAGGGAGAGGGCAGGATGATTTGGGAGAATGGCATTGAAACATGTATAATATCATATAAAAAACGAATCACCAGACTAGGTTCGATGCAAGATACAGGATGCTTGGGGCTGGTACACTGGGATAACCCAGAGGGATGGTAGGGGGAGGGAGGTTGCAGGGGGTTCAAGAGTGGGAACTTATGTACACCCATGGCGAATTCGTGTTGATGTATGGCAAAACCAATACAGTACTGTAAAGTAAAGAAAAAAATTTAAAAAAATTTTTTTAATAAATAAAATAATGGATAAACTGTGTGGCAACAAGTGGAAAAATCCAGAAAAAATAGGTATTTCCCTAGAAATTGTATGCAGGAAGTTGAAAAGATAATGTACATGAACCATAAAATAATGAGAAGATAATTCAATTATTTTTTAATATAATAATAAATTTCTTCATTAAAAAACACAAAACACAAAAGCCTTAAAAATGACTGGCAGTTTTTTGATATAAAATTTAAAACTTCTACTTAAAATATCTCAAAAATTTAAAAAAGGAAAAAATGTCAGCCCCACATTGATAATGGATAAATTAGTATAAATATAAAGGGCTACTATGATTTAAAGTAAAAGATAAATAGGAAAATGAATAATGGTTATGAACAGGCAATTTATTGTTGAAGGTACACAAATGGATGATAAACATGGGAAATTGAATACCCTTCTAAATGCAAATTAAAATACTAAAGACACTTTTCTTCCAAAAAAAGAGAAAAGTATGCTCTTTAAAAATCAGAACAAGAGAGCTACCTGCCAGTTTTGCTTCTATTCAACATTGTTGAGACCCTTGCGCTCAAGAAAATGCATTACAAAGAACACAATGTAGAAGAAAAGACCAAATGTCGGTATTCACAACTGTTTCAAATGACCCCCAAAATACATAAAGTATTAAAATTATGGAGAAATTTTGGCATACTTGCTAGATATAAAATCAATATGCAAAACAACTGCAGTTCTATATAGGATATAATATAATATGTTATGTTTTCTATATAAGATATAGCTATGCTACATATAACAGTGCTGCTGCTGCTAAGTCGCTTCAGTCGTATTCGATTCTGTGCGACTCTACAGACAGCAGCCCACCAGGCTCCCCCATCCCTTTGATTCTCAAGGCAAGAATACTGGAGTGGGTTGCCATTTCCTTCTCCAATAATATATAGCAATACATAATATTATATGGAAAACATTTAAAATCCCATTTATAATAGCAATTAAGAAAACATTATCTAATATTACTATCACTGAAGTTGATCTTCAACCTGTTTTTCACCCGAATCTGATATTTGCTGTTAATTTTGGATGTCAGAAGGTCAAATGTCTACTTTAATGTCATTTCTTGTATCCCTGAACCTATGAGACCATAAGACTGTGTATTAGTAATTAGTAAACAAAGTATGTTATTAGATTTTATTGCTAATATCAAAATTTTTACAAATATAGATAAACATTCTATATGTAACTTGGAGATAATACTTAGGTTCTTTCCATGTTGGAATGTTATCTGTATTTATTAGTGCAGGAGTAAAATTCCATAATAATTAATGATGGTTGTGAAAGCAGCTAATTGTATGTGAAAAAAACAATCAAGAGCTTTCCAAATAGTTAAATAAACAAGAGGAAAGACTGCAGGTTAGTATGAATATTAAGCGAATGCATTAGTCAATAAATTTAGCATAAACATTGTATCATTTCTGAACTAATAAGTGCTCATAAAACTTTATGTAATTATACAAGCACAGTACTAAGAATTAGGTTATGTAATTATTCCAGTCATCATAGACTTACTTGGCATACTAGCACTCACATTAAATAACTTTAAAACCTGCATTTAATTTTCAGTTACTTAATTTCATTTAAATCAGTAGATCTTTAAGAAAAAGTATTTTCTAGGAACCCCTCACATCTCACAAAGATAAATTAACAATATCAATACATTGCTGTTTGCCACTTCAAATTTTCTCTAGGAAGAAAAGATCTCGTCAATAAAACACACAAAAAAATACGAAAATAAAATTTTTAGAGAAAATTATATTCCTCAAAAACAGCTTCCCTGTCATGACATTTGAGGGTGAGAGCACTGCTGATATGCCATCCCTAGCTGTGGGAGCACTCTAACTGCTGTCAGCTTTGAGACCGCTTCTACATCACAATATCAAACTTTCATACTAAAATTTTATTTAAAAATTGAAATATCTTTCATAATATAAACTTCCTGATAAAATTTTGTATTATGGATGTGTTTCAGACATTTATTTAGTTTTCAGAAATTAGTTTTTTCCATGACTTTGGCCAAATACCTGTTTTGGCATTTGGTATTTGCAAAAATGTATTTGATGTGACTCCAGTAACTCTGAACATATCTAAAAATTATGTGCAAGACTGTTATGGAGAAAATGTTGAAATTTATCTGAAAACCATTAAAGAACACCTTAAAGTAAAGGTGTTTATTCATATTTATGAATAGAAAGGCCCAAGATCATAAAGGTTTTATTCCCCCACGAAATGATATACAGATCCAGTGTGATTTTAATGGAAAGCCCTGAAGGGATTTTGTGGAACCTGAGTTAATTATAAGATTTCTATGGTGGCAAAGAGCCAAGAATAGCTAAGACTTTCCTAAAAGCACACAGTGGAGGCTTGTCCAACACTAAGACCTGTGAAGTTTTAGTAATCAACCCAGTGCCCACTGTGGTGAGACTGGTTTATGGATGGACCAGTGGCTCAGAAATAGACATGTGTGCATGTACAAATTTGAATTTTTATAATTTATAAATACCTATTGCTGAAGAGGATAAAACATGAAATTTTCTGATTCATAAAAAAACAAATTTAATTGGCACATTAAAGAATATACTCCAAGGAAATAAGACTTCTAAATGTTAGCCCTTAACCTTATCTTACCTCACATATAATTGGAAGGCTGCTTTTCATAATTACCATCTGTGATTACCATCCCATAAATAAAGCTCTCACATTCACACTCTTAGGAGTCCTAATAAGTGTATAATCAAAATACTACAAAGCAGGGTAGGCTGCCTTCTGTCTTGTGTGTGAGTGAGCTGTCAGCAGGGTTATCGGTTGGCTTGGGCTGGCTACAGCAAGAGGATCATGGCAGATTCTGACACTCAAGCTTGGAAAATAATCTTTCCTACAAAGAGAGGAAAACTGCAGCAAACCAATCCTGATGACATCACTCCAATACTATAAAATCTCTAGGGGTAAACTCTGTGAAAGCTCCCAGTTAATTTCTTTTTGTCTATGATTCTGCATTTTTCAAAACAATCTTGTCCATTCCTGTTCACTCTGCATTTACACAAATACCCAGTCTATAAGATACCTGTCTGGACATTGCTTCACCACTTATCTCCAGAAAGGTGCAGCATCTCTCTCTTCCCAGTGTGATTTAAGTTCCTCAAGCACAGAGGCCATGACTTCTATTTCCTGTATGTATACGGCAAAGTCTAGGATGGTCCTAGCAACAGCATCGACTGCACAGAGTCTTAAGGAAAAATCAAAGTTCAAGGAAATGATAGAGGTAGGGAAGGAGGTAGATGACAAGGGGTGGATACAAGTAAAGGGATGAGACAGATGGTCTCAAAACTGTAATAAAGTGGAGAAATAGTAAATGGAAAAATCAAATTATAAATTAGTATTGCAACAGCACCCTATTTTTGTAAAAAGCATATAATACATATAAACACTCACACATACATATATGCTCATAGGGACTATCAGAAATATATATGTCACAATGTGGTGGTGATTTTTGTCATGTGAGTGATTTATATTTTCATTTTTGTATGTTTATAAGTTCAAATTTTCTAAAATGAGCATGCGTTATTTTTATAATTAAAAAAATATTTTAAAGTATAAAACTAAATTTTCTACTTCTGGTTGTAAGGGAGTAACAATGCCCAGACTTGTATTTCTGTGTCTAGAATATTAGACACAGTGTGTTAAACAAAGCATCTGCAAAACAGCCAGGGCACATAAAACCGTTTTTAGATGTTAAAGGCCAGTGCAGGACTGAGAGCCCTAGGAGAGGGAAACCCTGTGGGGATGAGCCCTAAGCAGCTGAGATTTCTGCCAGAAGGGATCTTGGCACAGGCGGTTTCACTGCATTGTGGAGACAGAGCTGGGAGCCAGAGAAGCTGAGGCAGAGTCCTGAAGAGGAGGAAATCTTGCAGGTAAGGAGCTCAGAAATCTGCACAGGGCTTATCCTGAATCTTTAATTTCAAGTCACTTGCTCATGACCATGGTAAAACTTGCTTGCAAAGAGCAAATCCCAGGGAAAGACAAGGTGCTGGGAGCTACAAGCAGAGCACTTCCCAGAGCTCTCACAGGGCTAGAACTGTTCACATTCCCTACAGCCAGACTATCGAGTATGTGGGCCATCAGTGATTGCCCTAGCCCTGCAAAAAAGACTAAACTACACCCGTCTTAAACTAGCTTCAAAATAAGCCTTAAAGCAAAAAAGCAGAACTGAAAGGAGCTTCAATACTTTTTAAAAAGAATACAACAAAATGTACTATTTTACAATCTAAAATTCACAATTACTGACATCCAATAAAAAATTACTAGATGTGCACTAGTGGAATAAACGTGAAATATATTCAGAAGAAAAATCAATCAGTAGAAACAGATGTAGAAATGACAGAGATAATGGAATTATCACACAGAAGCATAAAAGTTATTAAACATGTTCAGTTTGTTCAAGACTGTATGAAACACATGAACCTAATGAAGAGGAAAATGGAAGATAGAAAAGATATAAAAAGAACCATATGGAAATTCTAGAGATCAAAAATACAACAGCTAAAATAAAAATTTTAAGTGGTATTAACAGAAGGAAATGGCAACCCACTCCAGTATTCTTGCCTGGAGAATCCCATGGATGGAGGAGCCTGGTAGGCTATAGTCCATGGGGTCGCAAAGAGTTGGACACGACTGAGCGACTTCACTCACTCACTCACTCACTCACTCAGAACAGAAGAAAAGAAGTCAATGAGCTTGAAGATGTAGAAAATAAAACTATCTAAAACAAAGCACAGAGAAAAACACTGAAAAACAGTGAGCAGAAGCCTTCTGCACCAAGGGCAACATCCAGGGGTCTAATGTGTGTAGGTGGGAGCCCATGAAAAGGTGGGGTCACAGAAAATATTTAATAATGCAATTTTCCAAATTTGATAAAATACATAAACCTACAGATTCAAGAAACTCAATGAATTCCCAAGGAGAATAAACACAAAGAAAACCATGAGACACATGACAATGAAAACACTTAAACCAGTAATACTAAACAAAATCTTTAAAAGAAGGTCCTTTAGCTCCAATGGCATCAAGCGTAGAGCTCTGAAATGCTTCTGATTCTTGGATCAGTGCTGAAGAGCTTGAGACGACACCTGGAGAGCTTTCTCTCCATGTGTCTGCACTTACTGGCATGCAGCTGTGAAAACGGGCTTTCTCTCATGCGTGCGTGTGTGTGCTTTGGGCGCATCTCCATCAGACACACAAGCCAGGACTCTTACATCATCTTCAGCCAGGGTGAGGACGCAGGCCTCTCATCCAAAGGGCCGAGGGAAGTGCCGTGAGAGGTACACTTAAAGCCTTTCCTTTCTTCCAAGTTTGTTCTGTCAATTTATGATATCTTTTTACTTGCTATTCATTATTTCTAAGAAAATCTAAGAATTCAATTATTAGCATGACTTTTACTATTCATCTTTATGCACGCAATGTGGTTTTAAATGCAAACATCAGAGCGTTTAACCTGTATTCAGAATCACTGAAAGGACACAACTCTGTCTGTTGGCCTCAATCCACCAACAGAGACAAAACGGGCAGACAGGGGAGGGCTGGGAGAAGAGGGCCCCTGCCCATGGCAGACAGTGACCCCATGGGTCAGCGTGACACAGCTCTGGCCAGGCCCAGTCATATGTAGGGTGGGCTGGGGAAGATGCAGGAAGAGGGCAGAGGGGCAGGTGGCTCCAGGCGCCATACATACATTAACAGGTCAGAAGACACTGTTATTGAGAAAGGGGAGACACAGCCCCCAGGCCCGGGCAGTCAGTGTCCATCAGCTGGCCTCACACAGACGGCTCCTCCTGGTGGCTCACCTGGGGTGAGCGGCTCAGCAGGGGCAACTGCCCAGCAACAAAGATCGTACTCTTGACCCTTCTACTAACACCAGGCCTCACCCAGAGACCTTTTAGAATCTCCAGGGGCCAGTCAGCTCAGCCAGGTGGGGCTCGCAGGCCTGGGTGAGAACTCAGGGAGCAGCCCCAGTGGACTAAGCTCTAGAACATGGACTGTCCAGCCCCTCCTCTGCCTGGTGTTGGACTAAAGGAGCCTTCATCATGATTTACAAGAAGATGCAGGTGGCGAGAGAGCTTCTATCCTTGCAGCTCTGGCCCAAGTCCCGTCCAAGTTCCCTCCCTCCCTGGTGAGCCCCATATGTGTCCTGTGCTTCATGCATTTCTCCTCTGCCTCCTTCCTAAAAAGGATTTGAGGCAGCTGCTTGCCCTGGGTTTCTGGAACCACCCCAGAAGCTCTTTTCACTAGAAGTTTAACTGGTATTCACTCTTAATTTTTTGCAAAAAGGAAATTACTTTCTGTACAATGTAGATAGTGGTAAAATCTGTGATTTGTTAGCTTTGCAAACCACAAGTAACAGTGCAGTAGATGCTGGCGAAATCACCCTGGTGGCTCAGAGAGGATATCCCACATCTAACACTTTTCCTATTTTTATACCCAGAAATTCATTTTGGCTTTGCTTCCTCCCTTTTCATCTTTATAGATTTTATATTTCACATTGCACCAGCGTCTGTCTGTATGCACAATGAGGTAACAAACTCTGAAACTCTGACCTGAGCAACCCCAGCATGGCTGCCCCTCCCAGTGCTTCCTGGAGAGTCTGAGGGCCAAGTCCTCTTGGGGATCACCCAGCCACAAAGCTCAGAGAACCACCAAATAAACAGAGAGTCTTCTTCCCTGCCTTGCTGTCACCCCAGCCGTCAGCTCGGCCAAACCCATTTCACATCTCTCTGTGAGAGGCAGAGCAAATCGCAGCCTGCCAGCCTTCCCAGGGCCCCACAATACTGGCTCTTTGGGAAATAAAGAGGAGGGGGTAGAGGAATGTTGGCTGGTGGTCTCTAAAGCCCCATCGCTGCATGGGAGATGGAGAGGAAAGTGTGCTTGTTCAGAAGCATGTTCACGAACAAGGGATAAAAAGGCAGATTACAGGTCCTGAGGAGCAGGTGCTGACCTGGGCCCCACATCACGTGGCCCAGGAACCTTCAGATGTGGACAGTGGCATCCTTGCTGAGGTGACCGGGGAAAATTTGGGTGAAATGGGAACTTTGGTGGCATGATATGGAGACTGGCAAAACAATACACTGCATTTTCTTTGTAATTATGTAGTCATGACAAGAAAAATATTGACTCTGCATAAAATTTCCAAATGAATCTGCAGAAATCCTTGTAAAGCTTGCTTTAGAAAACAACCTCTGTACATCAGGATTTAGCCCCCAAAACAGTCACACATAATTTCTTACCAAGACTTTCTAAGAATGTACTCTTCCAAGTTGCAACACTTGCTTGCAGTGAGAAACACAAGGAGAGTTTACAGCCACTTTGCAATCACCTAAAAGTCAAAAGCTGAAACTTCATCTAAGACTGTAGCACCTCCCCTCCTTTCCCTGTAACATGGGCATTTCTTTTTTAAAATATAATGTTACTATGGTAAGAATGCGTCACACGAGACCTACTCTTAAGATTTTAGGTGCCAACCCTGTGCAGCAGGAGAAAAGGTGGAGAAAGGGGATGCCCCAGGACCTGGGCTGCCTGTCCCCACGGGACACTAGTCTGGCGGTGGCTCCGTGGGCCCTCAGCCATGCAGGCCTGCTCTGCCCAGGTGCAGGGACCAGTAGCCCCTAGACAGGAGGATCCACAAAGCCCACTCAGTTACCCGCCAGATACAGAGCCATGACCCCCAGACCCCACTCCTCAGGGCAGGCGAAGCCGAGAGAGGCACCAGCTCTGGTGCTCCCTCTAGATGCCTGTCCCCATGCACACGGGCAGGGAGGGACACGCTGGGGTGGGGCAGAGACTCGGCCCTCCCTGTGGTAGAGAGGAGAGGAGAGGGCAGGGGTGACAGTCTGGGACCTGTGCTTGGGGGACATCAGGTCTGAAGAGAGGATGAAAAGAGAAGTGAGACGGCTCACAAAGACATGCAAGACAGACAACACAAACTGTCTCAGTAATTTTTATAAGATTCCGTGTTTAAACAATATAATGGATATGATGTTTAAACTATTAAAGTTAATTTTATCTGGTTCTTTTTACTAAGTGTGGCCATTAGGGAAATTTAAATGACCTGAGGGCGCGGGTCCTGCCCTGTTGTACAGGTCAGGCTAGGTGAAAGGACGTGGAAGTTCAGCCAGCTACCTGTTGATTACAGGCTGCCATCGCCTCAGTGGCTCTGGGCCCCCTGCCAGGCTCTCAGGTGACTGTGTCAGAGCCAAGTGACACGAGAACACCCCCTGGGACCTGTCAGAGTGGAATTGGAGGCGGGGTCAGCCTGCTCGGGTGACACAATCTCTGAAAACATCCTGAATCTGGAGAGATTCAGTTTCAAGAGACAGACAAGTCTCAGCTCAGAGCCAGCCCCAGGCAGCACAGGTATGGGTGCTGGAGACGTGGCTCCTGGTGACTGGTAAGAACCTGGGGGTCTTATTGTGCAGGGGTGGGGGCCGTTTGGACCAGAATCTGGTCAGCTTAGCAGTAGCTGAAAAGTATTTGCTGTTTGTTCACCTCCGTCTGCCACATGGGAAGGACTCAACATGTGGGAGGGGCCGGGAGAGTGGAGCTGGGGCCACAGGGAGGGGACACAGAGACATAGGGGACCTGGGGTGGCGTCTGAAGTGCAACCACCTGGAGCCTGGGCTGTGCTGTGCTGGGTGCCAGATGTCAGGAACCTTCTTTAAAGACGCTGTGAACTTTAGGTTTGGTCTGAGTGAGGCAGGTGAGGTGGTGGATTAGCACTCTCCAGGGGCCAAGGGGTTTGAAGTGGGATGTGGAGAAGGGGCTGGCTTTGGGCAAAGCCTCAGGAGACCAGCTACTGGTTAGAGCATCACCCCAGGGCTCCTCTGCAGAACTAGGGACACGAAACCATCTTCACGGGCAGCAGGCAGACGAGAAGGGAGCTCCTGGGGAGGAGACGCCCTTGCTCTGAGGAGCTGCTGGGTGGTGGGCTGAGCAGGTGGGTGTCAGGGTGGCCCAGAGCCACCTTCCTGATCCCAAGTCAGTGTTTCTGAGAAGAGGGAGGTCGATAGAGGCTAAGAGCAAGTTCCCCCAGGCAGCACAGAGAGGCCTGCATGTCCCTGTGATTTCAGGGCACTGGTCCCTGTCCCCGGGAGGGGAGTCGGGGGTCAGAAGGGGAGCCAGCCCCAACTCCGCCAGCCTGTGTCAAGCTTCAGTGCTGGCCCTCCCTGGGAGACTGGGCCAAAATGCAGATTCTTATTCTGGGTCGGGGGCGGGGGGTCGCTGAGAGCACCTTCTCCCAGGGCAGTGCCCGTGCTGCAGAGTGGGGGTATTTTCCATCTCAGGAGGCTCTGTCTACCCCCTCAAGTTCCGGCTCTCACAGGTATGAAGTGGCCTTTCCGGATGTCTGCCTGGGGCTCAAATATGAAGCCACGCCGCTGCATGGGAGGATGGCCGGAGTGGGCCAGTGACGGCCAAGGACTTCGAGGCTAGACTCGAGGGCACCTTCTCGTGAGGCTGCCCAGGCCACCAACCCAGACGTACAGGTAACAAAAATGCCAGCGCCGGCAAAGGCCACGGAGACAAATGCAGCGCGCACGTGCGGCAGTCCGCTGAGCCGATTCAGCCCGTGGCAGTGGACTCGCCTCCACCCTGGGGCCTGAGGGCGGCCCCCCTCTACGGGGCGGCCCCTACTCCCGGAAGTCCACGCCAGAGGCTGTCCTGTCAGCTACGCCTTCACCCCTACCAGCAGCCGGTCACTGGAGGGCCTCCGGAGCCGCGGGGTCTCACCATGCGTCTGGTTTCCACAAGCCCCACAACCCCTCAGCCGAACTCACACAGAGAGTCTGAAAGACGCCACGCCCCACCTGCCGCCATTGAGCGTGGGAGCTCTCGCAGCCTGGAGGCACCTCTCGCGAGTTTAGATCAGTGGGCGGGGCTTCAACCTCCTGCCGCGAGTGTCTGCACCCACCTGTACCGCGGCCTGCGGTGGACTTGGGGCTTTGTGGGCCCCAGTGACTCAGGCCTCGGGCCACAGGGAGGCCCCTGTGCAGTCGGGGATGGGGGTGTCCAAGAGCTGCAAGGGAGGCGGACAGCTCAGAGCCCCAGGAGCGGGGCCACACTGCAGGATGCTCACGGAGCCACCCCGCTGACCCTGACAGGGGGCGCGGCGGAAATCCAGAGCCCCAGCGTTGCGGGGGCGGGGGGGGAGTAGGCACCCCAGGAGCTTCCCTGCCTTGTTGCTCTGCCGCTTCTCAGGCCCAAGCCACGTGCCCAGGCTCCAGTCGGCCTCCCGGCCTCGCTTAGGGACGCCCCGGCCTGCAGTCAGCGTTCCGCCGCCAACCTCACTCCCAGGCTGCTGCTGCCAGTCCTGACCCACAGGCTCCTGGCCTGAAGCCGGAAAGGGCTGCCCGGCTCACGGAGGGAAAAGTGCAGAGTCCGCAGAGCCCTGCCCAGGGCCAGGCTGACCACAGTCCCGCGGAGACGCCTCGCGCTCCTGGATTATTGATCAATAAGATGCAGACCCCCGGCCAAGCCATCAGCAGTTGCTCTTCAGGGCCTGGCAGGCGGCCAGGGAAGCATTCAGGCCAGAGCCGCAGCTCGCAAAAGGCTGGATGCGTGGAGCACTTTCTCGCGGAACGTGGCGCCCCGCGAAGCCTCCCCCCACCCCCATCCTGCATAGGTGGGCAGACCTGGCCCCCACGGTACCTGATATTTGTCCTTCTCATCCTACAGTGATGGGCCCTTGGCATTTGCCAAGCATCTTGAAAGACTTGTCAGCCCAGCCCTCTGCTGGCCTCGCCAGGAGAAGGCGGCTGAACGGCACAGCCTGGACACCTTATGGCCACCTGAGTCCTCCTGTCTGCTGTCAGGCACCCCCTCTGATCACTCAAGACCCAGCCCTACTCTCCAAGGCAGTGGAAGTGTCTGTGTGGAGGTGGGGAGCAGGTCCCAGATTTCTTCTTCCAGGGGCCCCAGGTGTGCCCACACTGTCCGCCGGCTGGACCAGGCTCCGGGTTCTGCTGCCCCTCCCTGTCTCCCCCAACTGGCTCTTCTGTGACCACCTCCCAGATAACCTCTGCACCCGAAACACCGGCTTCACCTCTCCCTGGGGAGTGCCTGAGTCAGGCACACATGGGCTCCCGAGAGCAGGTTATTTCAAGTCCCTCAGGCTCCCAGCTCCCCAGGGCTGGGCAGTAGGGAGGGCCAGCAGAGGCGAGCGGGGGCCAGTCCACAGAGGCGGAGGCCTGGGGTTGAAGAGTCTTCACCTTAACTAGACTTTCCCAGGATGTGAATATGTGGTCTGAACGCTGAGGGGAGAAAAGATAAGAGAGCAAATGAGAGTGGAGCTGGAAACCAGAACCTGAGCACCTTCTGTTCTGGGCCCAAGGTCTGCCCGGACCATTGGTTGAGGGAGGCACCCTGCATCTGTATCCAACCCCTGACACACCACGGCTCCGCTGACAGAGTGCAGCCCAATGTCATGCCTGCTGGGGGCAGGTCCCCACCTACCTGGGAGAAGTGAACGGAACCCAACCCTCAGGGCAGGGACACCCAGTCCCACACTTGGGTCTGCGGTGACGTCTCATCTGCCCTCACCTGGGTGGGGACCAGCCCAAACTTGGCATCGGACTCCTGAGTTGGGTCAAAGGACCTTCCCAATCCTTGTGCAGAGAGGGTGAGTCATTCCCTCCTCCTCGGCAAATGACTCCTAGCCACTGAGCCAGGCCTCGGAAGTGCTGTTTTTAGAGCCTCGCTGAGGGTTCAGTGCCAGTGAATCAGAATTTCCACTATTGAAATAGATGCCGCAGAAGCACTATTTCCCGGCAGGCAGAGCAGGAAGGGAAGAAGCCCATACAATGAATGAGGCCTCCCACACAGGCCCTGGGACCCAGCCTCTACTGAGGGTTCAGTCCCTGCTAGATCATATGAAAGGGGTTCACACAGGGACGGGCGCCAGGACTGCAGAGCCTGGTGTGAGCCCTGTCTGTGTGCACACAGGTGGGCAGTTGGCTACTCACGTCAGCACCAAGGTCCTCTGGGTAAGGCTGGACGAGAACCTGGACCCAGGCCCTGCTGCCCTGGTCAGCTGGCTGGAGGGAACACAGCCTACACAGCCTGTCTGCAGCTCACACCCCACTCGCACAAATCAAAGAGCTGCCTGGACTGAACAGGGTGCCCTCCACAGCGTGAGGCCGACCAGAGTCTGGTGGGGCATGGCACGTGGGTGGTACCGACTGGGATCCCTATAGGGCAGACAGAGGCCCGAGGTGCTGACGGGAGGTGGGTCCCCACTACACCAGGAGCAGGACTGCAGGCCTGGGTCGGGAGCCCCATCCCCTGGCTGTGGAGACAGTGTGGGTCTCTGGACTGGGCAGCCTCAAGGCTCGCCGAGGACCAGGAGCCTCTGCACCTCCAGGCAGGGGCATCTTGTGACATAAGGCTCAGGGGTGCCGCCAGGCCTCCCGTGGGCTGGACCCAGGCCAGACCCCAGGCCGGCACAGACCAAGGGCTCTCTCACCATCTCCCCAGGGAACTGGTCTGTGTGGGAGGTAGATTGAGGCTGATGGGATGCGGGCAGGAAGGGGTGGCCAGGCCTGGGGCTGGATGGTCCTAGATGGACAGGTGGTCCTTGTGAGGTGCAGCTCCCTTGTCTGAGGTGAGAGAGGGGGCTTTGCTGTCCCCCAAGCAAGGCGAGGATGAACTGGAGTCCTTGGTCCTGGTTTCAGCAATTTCATGCAGTCACTTTTGATTTTCTTCAAAGACCCTGCTCAGTCTGGCATCTCTTTGAGTTGTGTGAGTGTGGTATGAGGGGACAGACAGGTCAGTTCAATTATCAGGTGAGTAAGCTGGGGCTCAGAGAGGTTAGGTGACATGCCCGAGGTCACCCAGCTGTTAAGTGATGGAGGAGAACTTGGACCCCCAACACATCCCCTCAGCCTCGTTGGACTGCTGGCAGGATGCCATGCCCAGGAGCCAACGCTGTCTGGGTCTTCTCCCCTGTGGTGATGGTGGGAGGGTGTGTGTAAAGCTGTGCTGCCCCTGTCTCAGCTGAGATAAGCGGCTTAAGGATGACTCAGCCACAGCTGCGAGCCCTCTGTGCCTTGGGCTGTCAGGTGGGGAGCTCCTCAACCAGCTCACTGGAGGAATCGTTAGATTGTGCAATGGACATAGGTTTCTCAGGCTTCAACTCATGCACCTATGCACACTTGTGCAGACACATAGCTATACCTACAAAGAAAACCATCTCTGCCTATAACCTGCCCAGCACCTACACACACTTGCTCTTTACTTCCTCCTCGGGTACTTCTTTGCAAGCTGGTCCTTCTCCAGCCATCGACCATTGGAAAGCCAAGGTGGCTACATTGGCTGGTGGGGCCTCTCCCTGCCACTGCCCATCACAACCCTGCTCTGGGTGGGCCACATCTGGCTGTCGGCGGGGGTGGGGGGGTGGTGGTGGGGGGGTGGACACCTCCATCAGCTGCTAGCCCTGTGGCTTTACAGTCTCAGGGTCAGCAAAACCAGTGCTCCCCAGGGGTGGCCACTGGCCCTGAGCTGCTGGCTCTTGAGAAAAAGGGGAGCCGCACAGTCCTGAAACACAATCACCCACCAAGGTACATGTGACTGTGAATGGATAATGTTTGATACTCATTAACTGTTGAACTGGTGGTGTTTGGGGCATACTCATTAAACACTGAGGAGATCAGTCCATCCTAAAGAAAATCAGTCCTGAATATTCACTGGAATGACTGATGCTGAAGCTGATGCTCCAATACCTTGGACACCTGATTTGAAGAACTGACTCAGTGGAAAAGACTGATGCTGGGAAAGATTGAAGGCAGGAGGAGAAGGGGACGACAGCGGATGAGATGGTTGAATGGCATCACCAACTTGATGGACCTGAGTTTTAGCAAGCTCCAGGAGTTGGTGAAGGACAGGGAAGCTTGGTGTGCTGCAGTACACGGGGTTGCAAAGAGTGCAACAAAACTGAGCGACTGAACTGAACTGAGTAAATAAAATTCATTCAAATCAACATAGCCTGGCTACTAGGCAGTTTAAAGTCACACCAACGCCTCATATTCCTGCTGGATGGTGTGGCCCAGGTTTTGGGGGGATCTGCTTCTGTGCAGCAGAGACGGTTCTCCTCTGTGGCGCTGGCCCCAGGACTTGATTCAACCACTTTGGGTGGGTCTGTGCAGGAAGCCGGCACGGAGACGGGGCAGCCTCATGCCCTCGGCCCTCTCAGCCCCTACCCAGGTCCACAGTGGGCGTCAGTCACGCCTGGTCAGCCTGCCCCTGCTTCTCAGACGAGAATCAGAGCTGATGCTTGGGGCTCGAAGGAAGCTAACCAGCGCCGAGAAGCTGGTGCCGGACGGTGGGCCCAAGCTCATTGTGCAGAAAAGGGGGAGGCGGCGCTGCTGCCCTCCAACTCCGAAAGCCAGTCCACGCCCTCTGGCATTGTCAGCAGAGCCCCGCGCACAGATGCCTCCAGCAGGAACTCGGCCAGAAGGAAGGGAAGGGCTCGAGTCCCCGCCCGCCCCGGGTCCCGACTCTGAGTCCCCCGGAGCCCCGCGCTGCCAATAAAACAGCTCGGCCAGTGGGCGCCGGGAGCGACTTCCCGCCGCGAGGAGGGCCGGCCCCGACCGCCCGCCGCACGTGACCTATGACCCCATCTCCTCCCTCGGGCATCCGAGCAGCCGCGGCGCTCCGCTTTGCCCGCACCCCCGCGCTCTCGCGGCCCCGCTCCCCCTCGCCGCGCTGGGTGCCCGGCCGAGTGTCTCCCTGCCTCCCAGGATCCGTGCCTGAGGCGCGTGTGGCTCGTGGACCGGGCGGGGTTCTCCCCGGAGCCGGAGCAGCAGAAAGGAAGCGCCCGCGGCTGTGTCCTAGTCTCACATTGGATCTCGCCGCGCTCAGCTGACGAGCTCTCACGAGCGCCAGAGGAACCGGCCAGGAACCTGGAATCAGACACTGGAGGGTTCATCGCCCGTTAACGGGGCGACGCTCCCGGGCTTGGGCGCGGTTGCACTCGGGGAAGCGTGCCTGTCGCGGGCGCATGGCCGAGGCGAGGCCGGATGGAAGGCGCAGGCTCCTTGTCCGACAGCCGCGCGCTGCGCTGCCCGCCCGCTCCTGCTCTCTCCCGGGCTCTCCCAGCCCAGCGAGCACCTGGGCCCGCCGCGCAGCACTCGGCCCCGGGAGGGAGGGAGCGAGGGCGTGCCCCCTCACCGCTTCTGAGTCCGTCACTCCGGGAGGCGAGGAGCTCCCTCAGGGAGGCGGAGGCGGGGGGATGGGGGTGTCCCGCCTTGGCCGAGCCTCTGCCGGAAGCCGGCGGGTGTTCCCATGACGACGCCGCTACCAGCCCGCGGACCCGGCCGCTCGAGCCCTGGTTCACACTGGTCGCCCTCAAGAGCAGCTGAGCTCACGTTTCTGACCTCTGATCTCTGAGGCTGCTCCACACAGGGGCCAAGGAGGACTGGGAGAATCAGGATCCAGCTTAGACAGTCCCTCGGGTACACGTCACCCAGCCCCCCTCATGCCGGTCCAAGGGGATGGGAGCGTGGCAGCGTCTCCGGGGAGGTGGCGGGGAGCAGAGAGGCTCCCCTCCCGCTCGCAAGCCCCGCCGCCGCCGGGGACTGAGTGGAAGTAGGATGAAGAGACAAGCTGCTAAGTTGCTTCAGTCGTGTCCGACTCTGTGCGACCCCATAGACGGCAGCCCACCAGGCTCCCCCGTCCCCGGGATTCTCCAGGCAAGAACACTGGAGTGGGTTGCCATTTCCTTCTCCAATGCAGGAAAGTGAAAAGTGAAAGTGAAGTCGCTCAGTCATGTCCGACTCGTAGCGACCCCATGGACTGCAGCCTGTCGGATTCCTCCGTCTATGGGATTTTCCAGGCAAGAGTACTGGAGTGGGTTGCCATTGAAGAGACAGGAGGTCAGGGTTGTAGGGGCAGAACGCTGCTGTCCCCTTTCAGGAGTCAGCGGACCCTGAGGACGGCCTTGAGAGCAAACAGGCAGTGGGTGCTGACCTGGGAAGAGAGTTAATGTCCAAGAAGGAGACCCCATGGAGCCAGTGATGGAGGGACAAACTCCTGGGGGCATCATCGTGTGGGTGAGGCCAGAGGAACACAGGGCTGCACCTAAGAGATTGAATTCAAAGCACTGATTAAAATGCTTCAACGTGAAAACTCAGTCCTCAGGGTCTTCCCGTTAAAAGGGAGATAGAACATAATTCCTTTTCACAGATGGAAATCATGCAGGGTGCCAAGAACCTAGGAAGGGTTGTTTCCTCTCTGCCCTCTAAACTCCTCCCCAAGGCCATCACATCTCCAGACCTCTCAAGGTCACTAAAGAGAGCCAGTAATCTTGCCAGGGGCACAAGGTTCCCATTTGCCCACGCCCTCCACCAGCACCTTCCATCCTCCCTGGTGACTGGACCAGGACTGGCACCGTTTTCAGGCTGGGGAGACAGCGGAACCACCAGGAAGCAGCCCAGCTGGCATGGAAATCAACGTGTGTTGTCCAGGCCTTTGTATGTGGTGTTTGCTGCAGCAGCGATACTTTGATGGCATGAAATGGGTGCCAATTAACAAACACTTCCACATGAGGTGAGGGTGGGCTGAAGGCTCAGGGAGCCCCTCAGAAGCCCAGATGGCCAGAAGGACCGCTGGACACAACAGCCCCCTGGGTTCGGCCACACGTCCAGCTTTCCCCTTGTCATCCTCACACAGGATGAGTCCGGTCTATATGGAGGCTAATCTAGTTGGAAGACGGTGGCCTTACCGCCTCCCCCAACCCAAGTCTGAATTTACGGATGGTCTTTGAAATCTTAACCAACTCAGCACAAAGCAGATGGCCTCAGCCTGGCCAGGCGGGACCAAGGGTGTGGGCGCCACCCTGGCTGTTGGAGCAGTGGCTCCAGGGATGGGGCAGGTGGGCAGGGTGGCGGCCCTGCAAGGGGGCTGGGGGTGTCCTCCAGCTCGGGCTGCCTCCTAGCGTCAGGCGCCCTGGCTCTTCCCAACTGTGGCTCTACTTCCCCCCGTCTTCACTTCCCAGGACCCAGCCCTGGCGGTTCCTCCTCTGCCCGGGTGCTGGGCACCCAGAGGCTCAGCCACGGGGTTTAGGGGGGACCCTAACTGTACTTCGAGGGGTCTGGAAGTCTCCTGGGGTCACAAGCAAAGAGGCCTCCATTGGCGGAGAGAAAAATGCACAAGTTTAGACAAAAACATGCAGCCCACACTTTGAGGCCAACTTCTTGTTTGGCAAATGGAAGGGCTGGGAAGTGCCTCAGAATGACCCCGCTGCACCCTCTGGAAGCCCCGAGGCCCAGTAAGCCCATGGCTGCCTCCTCTGGGGCCACCTCAGGACCTGGGTAGGCTGACCCAGTCCAGGTTAGAATCCACGTGAGTGTTCACCCAGAGCACAAATCACTGCAGCCCAGTCCACAGTGCAGGCTCATCCATAGGGACAAAGCTGAGGACGGAGCCTGCAGCCTTGGGTGTCCTTTGTCCACTCTCTGGTGACAGAACTGAGGTGCAGCCTTGGGGTCAGACATGCCCCCCTTTTGGGGCACAGGCTCAGCACCTTGGCCATGTCCGTCACGATGCGTGGTGACTCGTTCCTGAGGGCAGCACAGGAGCAATGTGACATCAAAAGCAAAGGCAACAGAAGCAAAAACTAACAAGTGGGACTAAATCAAACGGAATAACTTCTGCACAGAAAAGTAAGCCATCAGTAACATGAAAGGGCAACCTACAGAAATAGGGGAAGTATCTGTGTCATACATCCAATAGGGAGTTAATGTCCAAAATGTATAAATAACTCATCAAACAGCAAAAAAATCCCAAATAATCCAATTTAAAATTGAGCAAAGGATCTGAATAGACATTTTTCCAAAGGAGACACACGGATGGCCAACAGGTATGTATGAAAAGATGCTCCACGTCACAAGTCACCAGCCAGGTGTGAATCGAACCACAGCAAGGTCTCACCCATGCCTGCCAGGATGGCCCTCAAAGAGACAACAAGTGTTAAGTGAGGATATGGAGAGAAAGGAAGCCTCAGACACTGTTGGTGGGAATGCAAACTGGTGCAATCACTATGGGAAACAGAAAGCTAAAACAGAACTTCGATGTGATCCAGCAATCCCACTTCTGGGTATTTATCTGAAGAAAATGAAAACAGTAACTTGAAGACATCTACATTCTCATGTTCACTGCAGCATCATTTACAATAGCTGATATGGAAGCAACCTAAGTGTCCATCGATGGATAAAGAAACTGATTATTGGATGAAGGTAATGTGAAACATTAGTCATACAAAGAACAAAATCTTACCATTTGAGATACGGATGGACCTTGAGGGCACTGTGCTAATTTTTCTTGTGATCTCTTACATGTGGGACCTAAAAACAAACCAAACCAAGTTCACAGATACAACGAGCAGACGTAGTCATCAGAGGCAGGGGTGAGTGGTGGGTGGAGGTTAAAGTAATTAAGACCTAGGGATGGATTGTATGGTATGGTGACTAACCAACTATACTGTATTTGAAAGCTACTGAGAGTAAATGTTTAATCTTCTGATCACAAAAAATCTTACGGACCATTTCAGAATACATGTGTTTCTAATCTTTACGCTATACACCTGACACTACTGTTACCTGTTGATTACAACTCAGTAGTTTAAAAATCGCTTAATTCCACCTCTTAGGAAACATAAACGTCCAGGGAAACACCTGTTGTCAGCTGTGGCATCCCGTCAGCACAGGGGCTGGAGCCGGAGAGCAGCACACAGCCTGACCCTGCTTACGGTGAGAGAGCCCACCGGCACCCTTTGCTCCCCATCTTCACTGCTCTCTTTTCTGACCCACTTCCGGGGAGGCATGACTTCAGGAATCTGAACTGGGTCTTCTCTGGCTGCCCAAGACCCAAGGCCTGCCCATGTTGGCATGGAGTGGCATGGCTGCCCTGAGGGCCATCTGAGAATTCCCAGGTCCCTCTGCCCACAAGAGCCCCTCCCAGCCAGCACTGTCACCTGCCGGTGCTGGGCGCGTTCCTCAGCCCAGGGGTTGTTCCCCGCGTGGAGGCCCACTGGCCCCTGGGCCGGCCAAGAGAGGGGCATGTGTGCATCTTGTTGACATGCTGCAGGTCCCACCCAGCAGTCAGGGAGCTTGCACTTCTTCAAGTTCTGGGGGCAGGGGGAGGGCGGGGGCCTGGCCTGGGGATCCCATTTTGAGGAGGGCTGAGCATTTCATGGTAGGAAGAGGATAAAGGTTAGGAGTGGGTTCGTCTGTCTGGACCAGGACCCCAAAGTCAACTGGTCGGCAGACAGGTGCAGACCAAAGGGGTCTGGAGGTAGCCTCACTCCCGGGGCCCATCGAGCCCATCAGACCAGGCTCCCCAGGCTGGGGTAGAGCCAGAGCTTCAGTATGGCCCCAGGGGCTTCTGACAACGTTGAGCAGCTTGAAATCAGTCGATGCTCCTCAGGGTGCTGGAATCCTGGGTTCACAGGTGTGTGTGTTCATCCCATGTACACATGAGCATGTGCAGGCTCCATGGCTGTCTTAGGCTAATTCAGTGGGTCACACCTGCTATGGACAATACATTTTGCACCAAGAAAGACCTGGTCTCCGAACAGACCTTGGGAGGCCCAGAAGCCTGAGCTACTGCAGGCGTGGGATGGCTCCAAGGGGTCAGCGTGGGTGTGGGCTACCGCTGAACTTAGGGTCAAATTCATCTCAGTTTCTGAGGCTCACTTAGGATTTGAACATGATGGCCCCATCTCTACCCCAGGTGACTTCATGTGGGCATTTCCTGAGTTAAGAACATTTAACAGAAGAAACAGAAGAGCCCGACACAGGGATACTTATTCTTGTGGTAAACCCTGGTTTTAACGAACTGTATCCTCACCAATGCTTGCCTGAGCGCCCACCTTGCAGGCTTACAACTGAGCCACGGGGCACAGCACTCCCACTGCAAGAACTTAAGAGACGATGGAACCCGTACTTCATTCTCGTGACATACATGGGATCAGACAAAATACTATTTTTTTAAAGCTGCATTCTTGAAAATTATAATTTTTAAAAAGTCAAAAGAAAACCCAAACAGTGCCTAAATCTTTATTTTTCATAACCTACATTTTTTCAAATTAGACATTTACACTGAATGACACAAAAGGAAACTTAAATTACCAATAGTTTACACATAAGCTTGATTCCAGTCTTAATGAAAAAAAGTAGAACAGAAACAGAAGCCCTGACGAGGCGTCTGTGCCCCTGCCCTCCTGCAAGCTGGCGCCATGGCTGCTCCTTCAGGCCCATCGTCCGCTGCTCCTCAGACCTGGATGCAGACTCCGGCCATGTCTGCCCTGGAGGCCGAGGCCCCAGTGCAGACTCCATGTGGCGCCGTGGTGGCCATGACCACGTGGCAACATGACACATTTCTTGCCACACTAGCGACCACCAGTGGTGGTTACAGGAGGGCCTGCTCAAAAACAGCATGACACGGACTCTCAGGAGAGCAATGACTGTGCGAAATTCATATGAAACAGGGCGGGGCTCTCCCCTCCCAACTCTCCAAACGACACTGCACAATTGTCCGAGGAGAACGCCGTCTGTGCCGCCGTCTCTGACTCTACCTGAGGGACTGCCCGCAGAGAGATGCTATGTGGCAGGAAGCCAGACACCCCCGTGCTTTCTGTGAGTGAAAAATCTCAGGAACCTCAGAAAGGCGGGGTTGGGGGACATTACATGGCTATTTGGCATATCACCCTTGCTTAATTAAAAAGGATGCAGTAAGAATGACATCCAAGTGAAGTCTAGACTTGAGGCTGCGGGAGCGGAGGCCTCATGTGACCAATGGGTCACACCACTTGGGGGCCCGGCTGCCGTCACAGGGCCACACAGCGCGGATGGCCCTCCAGGGAGGGGCCTACTGAAAACCAGTGTCTGGGCTCCATGGGGCTTGGACTTCAGGGCAACATGCTGCATTGCTCCCTCCTCCGGCAGCCACATCCCGGGGTCCTGGGCCTCTCCAGCTCTTCCTATAGTATGCACTGGTTTCGGTGGAACAGGTCAATCATTTCAAACTCTCTTAGTCAGCAATCTCACAACTACAATGAAGTAAATTCCCTGCTCCTTTCAGGGGCCTTGGAAACATAAGCACCGTGTGGGTGTCCAGGCCTTTGAACAAAGACGCTGCTCTCCAGGAGACGGGCCTGCTTTCCTCCTCAGGCGTGTCATGCTTATTAGCCATTTGTGATTCTAAAGGGATTATTTTTCACTTTCACTTGCAGATCCTGCCAGTTTCCACTTGACAGATTATATTTTGAAAACCCTTTCACAATTAGCTGTGATTAGTACATACTTAACATACTTTTAAGAAGAGCAGGAAAACATTCGAAGGTTTTAATCAGACTTCCATCTCCTTTTCGCAGCAGCAAAGAGGCAGAAATCAGTTCAACACACCAGTACAAGAGAAAAAGAAAAAAAAAACTTCAACAAATTAAAATAATATTCAAACCACAACATTGAGTTTATCTACATCCAGGTCAATAGTAACATTTATAATATATCAATTTTTATCAGATTTTTCTCTTTAGGGTACCTTTTTAATATGTTCTGATTATTTACAACTGTACAAGCAAAGCACACACTCCCAAGTGCACATATTTAATACAGTATCGACTATTTGCATTTACAGGATTTTTCAACAATCTGAAAAAAGATCAACTGTGTAAGATCTTCCAGGTAAATTACAAACACGGCTGCTAGTCCTCCCTACAGTGCTCACCCAGTGACACCGTGACAGCAGACCCCACTCATGCCAACCCAGGCCCATCTCAGAACTCTTAAGCTGTCCTATACAAAAGTTAAGGCAAAGTCATTTTCAAGTTTAAATAAAATTCAAGTCTTTAAATATTGGATGGAAATAATCTCTTTAAAAAAAAACCCTCAGTCTTATTAAATAACATTTTGTGGAATAAACTGTATGGTTACATTTAGCAGGAAATATTCTTATTTTAATGTCTGCTGCTTAGAATACGTAAAGAAAAAAATTTAGGCATTTTAAAACAAAATAATTTATGTTAAACTTTATTATCAACTGCTAGCTTTAGTGCATGCGTGTTCTTGGAGAGCAGCACTTGGAGAAGGGATCACTGACCCTGTCTTGGAGGTAAGGAGAGTGGGCTGGGACCCTCCGCCACCAGAGGGCACCATGACCGCCTCCCCCACGATCCGCGCGGGGGCGGGAGGACCCGGGAGGCCCGGGGAGTTGGGGGGGCGGGCGGGAAGGCCGACTGTGAGGCGGGCTCCACGCCCCCCCCCACCCACTTGCGGGAGCAAAACGTCAGGGTACAATTTTGCGGTAACATGTCAGTGGGCTACAAAGTTTATATTTCATTTGAGTTCTATTCACAATGTGCTTTGAGTTTATCTTACATAACAGCCACTTGAGACTAGAGTGAGGAGCTGGTTACTTGCTGGCAGGACAAGAGGGCTCTCGGGGCTGTGCAGGCTTACTATGCCCAGTGGACCAAAACCGGACTCTGCTTAGAAAATGCTAGAACCACCTGTTAGGCTTCTGAGCGAAGGGCAGCTCCCAGGCTGGCGAGCCCTGCCCGCTCCCCCAAGCTGCGCTCACAGCATCACCTCAGTCCTCCCTCGGTCCTCAGCTTCACCCGGCGGCCTGGACATCTCAGAGATACGCACTTGCTAACCAGTTATTTTAAAAAATGAAGTAGCATAGTTCCGCTTAATTTAGAAAAACTCACTATATATATAGCTTGCATTCATAGCCACATGGAGGCTTAATAAAAATATCAATTTGTTAGGACAAATGCATTTTCTATCCTGAAAAAAATCAGACTTATGCATCACCTCCAGTTAAGCACCAACCTAAAATAAGGTTTATATTAATTAAATCCTGAAAAATAGATTTTTTTCAAGAGGGGGAAATCCGACTCATAGAAGAAAAATAACTTGCAGGCACCTTGTGGGCCTCGTCTACACTGCAAGCTCCTAGCCAGCGGCTCACTCACGTCCGAGCGGGATAGTGCCTAGTTGTGGCAACCTCAGCTCCTCGCAGCCCTCCCAGACCTCGGTGCTCACTGAGGGGGCCTGGGTGGGGGGCTCTGTTCTCTGTGCGGACGCCGCCCCAAGCCCGGGGGTGACGGCCGGCGGCCCAGCGGCCTCCTCTGGTCTTTGGGTGGTCCTGGGCTGGATTTGGGGGCGGGGGGGTCTCTCTCCATGACCTTCCTCTCTTCCTTCCCACAGCCGACCGGGTTTGGCTTCTGTTCTTTCTGGGGTTGCAACGGGGAAGACGGCGGCTCTCTACTTGTCCTCTGACAAATCTCTGCGTAGCTGGGTTTTCGCAATTCCTGGGAAACGGACAACTCTGGGATTAGTGTGATGACATGTGAGAATCAGGTTCACAGAGGCAGAGGTACAAGTTTCCAGCTGTAACCACATTCAGAAGTATCTTAAATGAAGAGTTCCTGCATTTCAACAACTGAGTTTCCCCTGGAGCACAACTTTCCCTCCAAGACACTCTACAAATACTTTGTAAAAATGGATAAAAGGATAAAAGGCATGGAGAAGAAGAGTGCAGACTGAACTCCTTCCAGTCTCTGGCCTGTGGGCACTTCCGAGGCACAGACAAGCCCAAAGAGGCGGCAGACACCAGGCAGCTATAAGAACGAGAGCAGCAGCTGCTTTTGCTGACTACGTGGACTCCGGGACTGGGGAAGAGGACGGCCGGCCCGTGTTGGGGGCTGGAGGTGTGATACAGGAAAGTCAGAGGGAACAACTTAAAAAAGGGGGGGGTTTCCAGGTAAGTGGAAGCATGAAGGTTAAATGACAGAAGAGGACATTTGAAGTCTGTCATCTCCATCAACCATTTGTAACTTAAAAATGAAAGGAAAAGCAGTAGGGTGGGAGACGGGGGGCCCGCTGATACACAAGGCACAGGAGCTGAAAGCCGCAGCTCCTTAGATGACGAACAGCCACAGCGGTCAGCTTGAATTATCTCCCAAGGCCTTGGTACCCTGTGCAGAGGGCCTGCTGTGCCCGTGCATGGCCACCCCTCTGGAAGCCCCTGGGCATCCCCCAACCCCTGCGGGCACGTACCGAGGCGGCACCGTTCACCTGCACCGATTTACTTGCAGTGGTGCTCAGGGCCAGGGCAGGAGGTGGTCTGTCCACACTCGGGGTTTCCCTCTGCTTCTCCACCACCTTGGCGTCCCTGAAAAGATGCCACCGGGCACATGCATGAGTGGACATGAGTGGGCAGCCCCGCAGAGGGCACTGGGCATGGGGCCCCAGGCATGGCCGGACTTACTCGGGTGAGCGGGCAGGAGATGGGGTGCGTTCGCAGGCTGCGGACACGGCACAGGGTGCCAAGGGCTCTCGCGGGTGCACGGCAGGAAGAGTGTTTGTGCTGGCATCTGCGTTCAGGCTCTGAAACCATGAAGAACAGTTCAACATTGCACAGAGGCATGGCCAGCAGGACTCTGTCAATGATCTTAAACACACAGTGATGGTGTCCACTGTCTTCGGGAGCAGGCGTGGGCCAACTCTGGGCAGAGGGGACACTGCAGCCGCCCCTCCTCTGGGCAGACCCCACCGGTCTCCAGCCTTCCTCTGTGTGCAAGCACAGCGGCTGGCACACCCACCGTCCCAAAGGGACCGGACCGCACTCATCTGAGCTGCCGGTACCTGAACTCTCACATCTACGGCGCAGAATCCCCAGCAGAGTCCAGCACAGTTCAGCCTTGCAGGGACATCAGTGCATGGCTCCACACTGACTGAACCTGAGTGCCTCAAGGGGTGAGGGCGGCAGTTCCCACCTCAATTCACCAGCAGCCCCTAAAAGCTGATGTGAACTCTCCTGACTCAACAGGAAGCAAAGAAACTTAGTCCATTTAAGGCAGACACCTGGCAATAGGCAGTGACCACTCAAACACACAGCCATTTTCTTAATTAAAGAGGTGACAGAACAAATAATGAGCTGGAAGGGAGCCTGACTGCCAACAGGCCTTTTCTCAAAATCTGACTCTTCAAAGTAGACAGAAAGTTCGGAAGTGAAGTGAGAACTCTGCAGGGAACAGCACTGCCCTCCCCACCCAGGAGACCAGGGTTCAATCCCTGGGTCAGGTAGATACCTCCTCCTGGAGGAAGGAATGGCTACCTAGGCACAGGGGAAGTGGTAATGGCAATCCAGGGGCCATAAGAACCATCGTCTCTCACAATTTTGTATTCAAGGGTGGCGGAAACACGGGCATGGAAATGCCTCCTTTGTGTAAAAGCTCCCTCACACCCAGGGCATGTGCGGTGCTACTTGCGCTGTCAGAACCTGTTCCGTCTGGGCCTCCCAGGGCCCTACACGCAACCAAGGTCTTCTGCTGAGAAGCAGTGACAATGGGCCCTTACAGCTGGAATCAGGCTCAGACTTCTGAAAAGCAGCATTTCTTTCCTCAAGATAAATTTCACACAAACTTGAAATGTAAAAAAAAAAAGTAAAAAGAATTTTTTTTAAAGCTATTTTTGAAACAAGGTAGAAGCCTGCTTGTCCTGCTCCTCTGCCCACCTCGAGGGGAATGGGGTCCACATGAAGCTAGGACTGGCCGCACCAACTCTGCCATCACTCCACAGGGCACTGACACCTCAGACATCACCATCTGGAGTTTAAGGCATACAGTGACGCGCAGGGCACATCAAGTTTAGTTAAGTGCTTCTCTCTAAAATAAAATGCGGAATCCTCTCAATCTCGAAGGCTAAAAAAACAGGAGCAGTAATCACACACCAGTATGAGACAACTAAAGACCTAGCTTAAAGGGTACCATGACCCTGCCTGGCACTAAGGATCTCTGCAGGTTTCCCCAGGTCCAGATGCTATGGATGGGGTCTGCCAGGCAATGCCTTCCCCAACCCAGAGTTGGGGATTCTGACTCAGATCAGGGGGCAGCAGGTAGGGTGATGGTGGGAGAGGGAAAGGACCTGGGGGTGATGGCCTGAGAGCCAGGCCAAGAGCTCAGCGGGGTGCTGGGCGAGGTGTTCCGGCTCCCCGCCCTGGTCCTGGCAGCAGCTTGGTCCCTCTGCTGTTGCTGGAAGCAGAGCCACAGGGAGCGCAAGGCACCCACAGTGCTCATCATTCCCAGGATGGAGTCACTGCTAAGGAGTGACCCCTAGGAGCGTGGCAGCCCACAGAGGTCACCAACCGCCCCCCCTGTATTACAGTCATTCATGGAGATTATTCAAAACATGTTATTTCTGGCATGATTCAGATTTTTCTTTTTCACTCTGTTGATCTGGAAAATGAAAGCAGGTCCTAAAAAACAAGAATAATGACACAACCTGCATTTCGATAACCCAGCAGCACAGGGCTCCTCTCTGACCCTGCCGCTCAAAACCTGGGAGGCCACTGTGTCACTCGCCCTCCACAAGCCTCTTCCACACATGGCAACAGCACGCCTGTGAGGAGCAAGAGCAAGCATCTGGCTTGGACATCTTACCCTTTCTTTGGATGTTCCTGCAAGCAAGCCAGACAGCCTGTTCTCAAACAAGTCCTCTGTCTTCAAATGCCCTGCTGCCCCAGGCAGTGGGGGGAAGCTGGATAGGCCTAATTCGAAGCTGGGGACGGCGGTCTGGGCGGCGTTGGAGACTGAGTCTGACTCCTCTGAAAGAGAAGAACACGGTGCAGTTGCCCAAGGTGGCTGGGCAAGAGGGGCTCAGAAACACCTCCCTAGTCTCTGAGGTCCTCAACCCTGCCAACGTGGTCACTTATCAAAGGTCACCTGGTTAGGCAGCTTCACCTATGAAAGTGGAGCTGAAAAGGCAGAAGGAACCGCAGGGCTCTGCCGGCCACGCTCAAACGTGCGGTAAGAGCTGGGTATGTGCGACACCCAGATCTCCAGGCAGCTGACACAGACCAGTGGGACACAGCAAAGTCCTGAGAACCTGCATCTTGACATTAACCTTATTCACTTCCACACAAGTTCTGTGTTACCACAGCAGAGTCTATAATCTAAGAAATTATAAGAGGAGAAAGTAGAAGAACACAAATCATGCTCTTAACTCTGTACAACTTATGTTAGAAATTTCACAAGGATTTCCATTAAAAGAAGTTTAATAGAAAAGGGAGGGAGGGTTTTAGTTACCTGAAAATTAACTTATTGAAACCCCTAATATTTTTAAACAGCATGTAAAAGCATGGTATTTAACAAGAGATTCTATCACACTCCCTGACTTCAAGAATGTAAACTCAGCATAATACTCAAGTAAAACTTTTAAGTCCAAGACCTCAGGAGAAAGGCAGTGATATATTTTTTTACTGGAATGCTCCTAGTCAGCCTACCAGCAGCTGTTCTGAGCACCCAGCTCCTGAGCTGAGAGAGACGAGGTGGAAAGGGGACGTGAGCTTACACTGGGGAGAACACAGGTATTTTTAGGTGAATGGTGGGCTACTTGGACGGAAAGTCATGCCCTCCTGAGGCTTACTTCACAGGAAAGGCCACAATTTCCCAGAAACTTAACACCAACAGGCATCTCTACAGAAGTAAAATCTAGAGAAACTGTGGTAGAGCTCAGGAGTCCAGGTCAAGGATGAAATCAAGCTGACCACAGCCCAAGTATGCACTGGGGCTCTGGCCGTCTGCTCTGCGGCACTGGTGCCTACAGGTCGCCAACCGTGCTTATGCGTGTGCCCTCCTCCGAACCAGGCTGCACTGTGCCCTGCAGCCAGCACACGCTGGGTCATGCTCACCTCAAACTAATTTTCAGAGGCTTCACTTTAAAGCTCTGCACGTTTCTGAGGTGAACCCAGCTTTTCAGAAGACGAGCATTTCTAGGAAGGAAGACCTGGCTTTCAGGACCAAAGAGGCAGTGTTTGCGCATTTTTAGAGTCTGAATGGCTTTAGGTGAGGCATGAGTGCCATCCCTGGTCCCAGGGAGTGAGGCCTGGCCTCCAGTTCATGTCTGCCACCTGCCTCTAAGCTTCTCAGATGCTCAGAACACCTACTGCAGCGACGGGCTCACTGTAAAATATACACACCTACACCATGTGCATGGGCATCTGAGTGGTTCCAGGCATGAACACAACAGATTAGGAACACGACACAGAAAGAGACCGGCATGGCAATGGGATACATTTCCCCCTGGAGATGATGCAGTGAGCAGGGGGATGACTCCTGTGGGGTGACCAGGATCTCAAGAGACAGATGCCCATTCTGTTGGTCTAAATGTACAGAAATTCATGCATTCCAACTGGAACCAACTGACACAAATTGCCTTACCAAAAGAGTCACCAAAAACTAGACTGAACTAACAAATATGGTAAAATCAGGATGTTCACTTATTACCAACGTGCACTTTCTAAACTCTAGGCAAATAAAAGCTATGTCCTGTAGGGGGAAGCGCATAACTCGATGGCTTGGGGTCCAGACGGAGAACTGCCTCTGGGTCTTCTCCAGCTTCCAGGTGAGGAGCTCTGCATAGAGAGCCCATGTCCACAGGCACAGCGCCCACAGTGGCAGGTGCTCGCCCCCATCGGAGCGCTGCAGAGCCACCTAGAGGGAGAGCTGCGCAGTCACTAAGCGACACAGTCACCCCTGTATGCTCATCACTGACTGATTCTGGGTCTGTCCTGACTATAAGCTACAGAAGGCACTGTGTAGAATACTTTCCACACAGCGGGTACAGAGTAAAATATTTTGAATGAAAAACACTGATGAGCCAATTCCTACGTGGGAGGAGTTCATTCTGCTTGTCCAAACTCATGGTCCCAGTAATTTCAAAGTACACCACTACCTGGTTACCCATACAGAAAGCACCCATCTGGTTGCCTGTGGATAAACCACACATATACAAGCCGCCCCCTGGGTGCACCTGTGTGCTGCACAGGGAAGTCAGGGGTTTCTCAGGAAACCAGCCATCACTTCCTCTTCAGAGCATCGAAAGGGGCCATTATCACCCAGCCAACACCACATGGCGAGAAAACCGCAGGACCACGTCTAAAAGCTCCTTCATCAAACCTCATGCTTGTTCAGCGTTAAGTGGGGTTGAAGCAAAGTGGCAGGGCTCTGAGGTACTCACTGTGAACTTCTCCTCCCGCTTCTTCCGATAACCAAAGGAGCTCTTCCTAGAGAAGAAGAAAGCAGCAGACTGTGACCTTTTCCACTCAAAACAGATTTCACTGAGCACAGCATGTGCACGTTCAGTCTTCACAACTTTGTAATCTACTATAGATGGCTTTATATTCTAAAATCCCAATCTTATAAGGAAAACAAAAATTTTATACTAAAGAAGTAAAACTGAGGTCTAGATAGGGATATAAAAGAAAACATTGATTTAAATAATTTTCCCATTTATAATTTTTGTTAGATGAATATTCAAACATCCATTCAGCTGGAGTGGCAAGGTGTGTAAAATCTGACACGGAGCTATAAAGGTGAATTGAGGAAAAAGAAAAAAAAAAAAAAACCAGCAACGATGATCCATCGGATTCATCATCCAAGGGCACAGCGCCCAGGTAGCCTGGTCCACTCCCAAGCCCCCAGCCTTCACTCCACTGAACCACACGGGGCTTCCTCTCCCGTTTGCAAGCCTTTCACTCCATGGTTCCCAAGGCATGGTTCCAAGGCTCAAGGTCTAAACTGCTGGCTTCAGTGCCCTTCCCCAAACTCGGCTTAAGCCCAGCAAAAACCCCACCTTCCAAATGGATGTCACGCAGGCCTGAGAGCACCAAGACACTTCACTGCCCTGATGGCTTCCCTGGTCTGATAATCCATACACATGCCCAGCCAGGGCTGGCATGTTAATGACCAGGACCCAGGGTCTGGCCCACCCTCAGTTCCACGGAACAGTGTCCTGTCACCAAAAAGATGGGACCAGTCAAGTCTCTGCTCTAAAAGTAACCAATCCTGTGAGTGACTACTATACAGGACCTTGGATAGTTATAGACTTCCCTTTGATTTTCTGTGAGGGACATTTAAATTCATGGAATTTGACACTACTAATAGTTTTAAGTAGCGCCCACAGTACCCGTCCAACAGAAATCATGAGCACTCACCTCCCTCTGCCTAAGCCCGGGGAGGACTCGAAGCTGCTCTGCTCCACGCGCCCAGGCCCCACGTCTCTCTTGGCAAAGGCCGGAGGGTTCTGGAGCCGAGCTCGCGGGCTGAGCCGTCTGCCTCACTTGTGGGCTGCGCACACCGTTCATCAAGCGGTCAGCAGTGAAGTTAAATATGGAAGGACTTTCCAGCAGCCCAGGTCCCCTTTCTGCACTGGGGATGGCATGGCGCAAGTGAGACTTACTAGGATTCCTGCAGATGAAACGTTTGTGCACACTCAGTTCCCAAATGATCACGGTGTTAGGAAACAGGTGTGCCAACACAGAAATGGCTGAGCAAAAGTCTGCTCTCTACTTAGGGAAAATATTAGCAATGATACTTTAAGCAGTCAGCTCCTGACACGTCTGGTAAAGCAAACCTAAACACAGCATCAATGTTCTGCGTGGCTGCAGCTACATCCGAATGGAAAGCAGACACGATCAAAGGCAGTGCACCCATCCCCATAGGGCGCTGGGGCACACACGGCAGGGAGCTCCATGCTTGAGTCTTTCACCCCAGTGGGCGGGACTGCTGGTCATACCCACTGTCAGTGAGCAGGGCACAGCCTCTCCACTGAGCGTGGCCACTGAGTGTGATCACATGCACCTACTGGCCTTTGGCAGTGCACAGTGTGGTGGCGACCTCCTGTTACAACCCTGCAAAGACTGCAGCCTTCCCCCTCACAGACTTGCCTGCTCCTCGGAGGGTACTGTCTGAGTGAAGCCAGAGGAGATGCGGCAGGTTTGAAGGTTGGAGACGTGAACCCATTTATAAATCCAGTATTTGGAAATGGCGTTACCTAGAAAATAGACTTCAGGTTGGTTAAATCTGGTAACAGATGTTCACATCACACTTGGAGCACTCACTGCGTGGAAGAGCACTGGGCAGGATGACTGCCAATGGCCAAGGTGTCCTGAGAGCCCACAGCAACCCCCGGGAATCTGCCTCACACACATGGAAGGGAGCATCTGCCCAGAAGCCCACCCCCTGACCCCCACCTCCCTCGCTGAGCACAGGACCCACTCGCTCATTTCCAGAATCCCAGTGCCCAGGCCAATACCCCCGCTGCACCAACACCAAGCCAGCAAATCTTTGTTCCTGGTGACTTCAATAAAATACATTAGAGTTCTCCATCCTAGGGACAGTCAGGGATCTGTGTCATAATCATGAACTCTGAGAGGCTCTTTTAACCTCACCTGCATCCAAGTCTTGCTCTGAGTATCATGGTATTTTCAGATCACTCATAATTATGCCCCAACTCACAATTCATGGTAATATACTACATACAAATATACTAACATATTATGTCAGAAAAAAAATTAAACAGGGTCACAGTGCCCTTAAAAGACACAATACTAAATATAATCTTAAAATGTAAAATAGCTTAAGTGCAGAATTTTAAATATCAGCCAATTGTTTTAAAAAATCTAGTCATAAAAATAAGATAAAACTTAGTGTTGAAATGGTTCTTTTTAAAAAAAGATGAAGAGGGATTACTCCAGTTTTCTGGATTCTGAACTGTGGTTTCAAACACTTTCTTTATAAACAACATTCCCTGATTGAGTCAAGGCATTTAACCCCCAAGTGCCACCCAGTTTCCGCCTACATTAAAATGAAAGGAAGAGTCAAAAGCTGGCAATTCCTCTTAACTAGAGCTAACGGAAAGCTGTAATAATAGGATGACTAGAAACAGTAAAATAAAATCATTCAAAATTTTAAAAGAAAATGAAACCAACAAAAGGGGAATTCTGAGGGAGAAAGATGCAGTGAAAGCTGTGTTAGCATCTCTGAAATTCTTCTGTAGAACCATTGTGTACTTAGAAACATACCCATCACACCAGAAATAGATTCTGAAGACAGTAAATCATGGAAGAACACTTGAGATCAATCACTTCATATGTGCAATTTTACACATAAAACTATGGAATTTAAATAACTATGCTCAAGAGTTAAAGTAAAAATAAACTGGTTGCTAAGGCAGCTGGTAACACAACTTGTTGAGAACTAACTGGCCCCATCTCGCCGCTCCTGTTCACAATGACACAACCTGTTTTAGAGCAGTTGCTGGGCCTCACATGGCCCAGCCAGACCAAAGGGACCAGCCACTTGTCCAGACGACTGATGCGGAGGTGAAGGACAACACAACTAGAGCCCAGAGGCAAAAGCACACAGTAGGCGTCCTCTGGAGCAACCATTCACCTGAGAGTGATGGACACTGCCGCAGTCCTAGTTTGCAAAAACAGAGCATCGGCAATGTGCAGAGAAGCCTGCCATCCGTCCTCCATTGACTGGGACTGTCACAAGCTTAGGAAACCCCACTCTCCCCTTCAGAACACGCCCCACTGCACCCTTTCTGTGCTCAGAAGGGCCCAGCTATCCCACAGCTCATGACCACGTGTCGTGCTGTTCTCAGGGCTACACAGCTAGGAGAGAAAACACACAACAGGAGGGAAGCAAAAGGGCAAAGGATGGGGATTGCATCATCAGAGATTTCTTCAAGTTTTGGCAGCTATTATCTCCCAGTGACTGAAAACCCTCCACAGAGCGTGAAGGCCCATCTGACCGCACCACCTGAACTGGCATCCCCCTAGAAGAGGTCTCTATCGCCAGCCATCTGAACTGGCGTTCCCCTTAGAGGAAAGTCTCTATCACCCACCATCTGAACTGGCATCCCTTTAGAGGAGGGCATCAGTTACTGCCCAGTGCGCCAAGGGTCTGTGACAGGAGCTCCAGTAAGGCCGACTCACCAAGGGCGGGTCAAGATAGCTGTGTGTCGCTGACCACGTCTGGGGGCTATCAGGCTGTACAGAGGGAACTGCTGCTGGGGACTATAGACTGGAGGTAAGTAAAACGACGCCGTGTAGCGCTGCTGGGTGTAGAGGCTCATGTCCAGAGGCCTAAAGCCATTCTTTGGCAAAAACGTGTTTATAGCTATTGCCTTCGCCTTTATCCGTGCCTATGTGAAAACACAGAAGTTTCTGTTATTAATAGAATACTCAAGGACACTGATCTGCAGGTAAAGCATAACCAATGGTCTTGCTTACCTTAATTGGTTTTCCTTGAAAGGTTTTGACTTCTTCTCTCAGATACTTGTAAGCCTGAGGACAAAATCATCCATAATACCATTGTGTTAATCTTATAAGATGAATCTACAATTAATTCAGTACCTCAAGTAAGCAATTATGTAGTAGAATATGGTGGATGAGACTTAGAACAAGGATACTTCACCTTTTTTGGGTCATGGATTCCTTAAAAGATCTGGTAAGAGCTATGGAGCCCCTACCCCAAATTCTCAAATTAGTATTGTTATAAATTGATTACCTGTCATTAAAGAGAAAAAAAAAGGAAAAAAATTCTCACGAGCAGTATCTGTCTATAATTTAAGTGTTAACAGAAAGCATAGAGCATTTCACAGACCCTACGCCAAGAGTCCTCACCTGGGAGAACACCAAGCTCCTAGTAATAACCCCATAGGCACTCAGAATCACATGGCTTGGGGTTGCAATGTTCAGAAGTCACTGCTTAGACAGCTCCTTGCTCATCTCCAAGTTCTCCACGTAGCTCTGAAGGCTCTGCATCCCCCTAGCTAGCCGTGTTCTCCACACTGGTGGGGGACTGGAGAGGTGGCTGGCACCTGATCCACACACCTGCCTTCTCTCACCTCCCATCACCCTGCTTCTCCTGGTCCCTCTCTTTCCCTCCATTCAGGTAAAACTTGTCTTTCAGGCTCCTCTCTCTCTCTCCTAAAGCCCCTGTGGTCTCGCCTTGCACACCTCACATTCCATGGCTGTTCCTCTACACAAGCGAGTGCTTCCTCTGAACACAATGCTTCCTTCTACGGCAGGGAGCCATCTGATCGCCCCGCCTCCCCAGGGCTCCTCAGTGCCTTCTCATACACCTCATAACCCAAGGCTGCCCAGGCAACGTTACAGTCAGGCACAAATTTCCCAAATGCTTTTCCAAATACTGAAATCATTCTCTGCACAGAGATAAGAACAGAACCAGTTTTCCTGGGCTGCCCATGTTACATGTCCTTAGAAAATAACGCCTATACTCTGCACACTGCTACAGAACTGTTTACACACACACACACATACCCCTATTTAGGATTTCCCTGCACTTTTAGGTTCACTGCAGATGGTGACTGGAGCCGTGAAATTAAAAGATGCTTGCTCCTTAGAAGAAAAGCTATGACCAATCTAGACAGCATATTAAAAAGCAGAGACATTACTTTGCCAACAGAGGTCCATCTAGTCAAGCTATAATTTTCCAGTACTCATGTATGGATGTGAGAGTTAGAGTATAAAGAAAGCTGAGCACTGAAAATTCATGCTTTTGGAACTGTGGTGTTGGAGAAGATTCTTGAGAGTCCCTTGGATTGCAAAGAGATCCAACCAATCCATCCTAAAGGAGATCAGTCCTGAGTGTTCACTGGAAGGACTGATGTTGAAGCTGAAACTCCAATACTTTGGCCACCTGATGTGAAGAACTGACTCAGTAGAAAAGATCCTGATGCTGGGAAAGATCAAAGGCAGGAGAAGGGGATGACAGAGGATGAGATGGTTGGATGGCATCACTGACTCAATGGACATGAGTCTGAGTAAACTCCAGGAGTTGGTGATGGACAGGGAGGCCTGGCATGCTGTAGTCCATGGGGCTGCAAAGAGTCGGACATGACTGAGTGACTGAACTGAACTCATAGCCGATCGTCACCCCTGTGCCCACACTGAGCCCTACCGCGTACTGACTGCAAAGTGCTGGTAAACTGCACTTCACAGGGGGTATGGGGCAGGAGGTACACAAGGAAGAACTCACCTGTTGTGCATCAGCTTCTGTTTCAAATGTAATAAACCAATTATCATTATAGGCAAATTCACAGTTTATAAATCTCGGTAAGTTATCTCCTTTAAATAGTGCTTCTACTTCCTACAGGAAACAGAGAAGTTAGAAATTAATTCTCAACTGTGCACCGTTTGTCTTCACTAAAGAAACATGAGGCCTGTTCTTAAGGACAGACGTTGAAAAGACAACCCCAGCTCACCGAAGTCCAGGGCTCTCTCTCCAGGTGGCTCAGGCATTTGAAGTAGCTTCCAGAATTACGATCCCATTGTGACAGGAAATAAGCTCACAACCCACTGACAGCTCTCCCAAACCCCAGGAGACCAGTAATTAAATTAACAGGAAAATACCAGTAGGCTAATGATGACACAATTTAGAGTGGGAGAAAGATAATTTAAGAAATCAAAAATGAGCTGGACTTTTGAGACTAACCAGATTTACCCTCCCACATAAGATAATTACAAGCAAAAGATAAAATATATGAAATAATGGCTTTCAGACAGTGTACCCTGGGCTGTGCGGGACAGCATTCCGTAAGAAGAACAGGTACAGATGGTCTAAGAATGCCTGACTCATGGGTGGGGCTTCCAGGATGTGGTACCAGGAGGGTGGGCAAAGTCCTAGTACAAAGCTACAGAGCTCAGGGGTTCCCCCAGAGCTCTGTGCTTAGGACACAGTAACCTGGAATGGAGAGAACCTCCCCCTCCCCCAGAGTTCTCCAGGATCAGGGAGAGTCTCTAGCAGCCAGAGTGGAAAACGGAGCTCACTCGGGAGCAAAGGCGGAGTCCTCAGGAAACACTGGCCCAGGGCGAGGCCAATCTGCTTCCATGGGTCCAAGTCACTGAAATGAGTCGCAAACGGCTCAGGAACATGCACAGGAAGGAGCATAAAATACTCTGTACCCAAGGAAGTAAAACCCCAAACACCTGGAATCCACCCCAAATTTGCAAGGTGCACAAAGAAATAGAAAACTATGACTTACAGTGAAAAAAATCAACCACCAAATTAGACTGAGAAACGCACGGATACTGGTATGTTGGGCTCAAGATGAGTATAAGCCACATGGGTGTGCACAGCACCCTCACTGTGAAAACACTTGCTCTGAGAGTTATTCAACATGAACATGTTCTCTGTCTCAATTTGGTGGTTTACTATTTTTACTTCAAAATGAGTAAGTATTGAAACCTTTTTTCTTTCTAACTTCTAAATACTAAAGTTACCATAAACTCTATTTTTTAAAAATGTAAAATGTATAGTGAAGTCTTGAGACCACAAAGCACTATAGTATGTATTTTTGGTTTTGAATATATCTCCCTAAAAACCGCAGAACAAAGGAAAAAACATGCCTCCAAAATTCCAAGTGTCTTTCTGAGAAGAAATGACTTACTTCTACAGGGGTGGACTCAGGTATCTCACGTAGTATCACTATGCAACGGTTCTGATTTGGCCTTACTTTCTCTCCCTTCTCATCCACTTGGACTAAAGGTAAAGCTGTAAAGAGAAGAGAAATGGATGGTACACAGATATTAAAATAAATCCACTGTCTGCACTCCACTGTGATCTGATGGAGATACTCCAGCAGGACATATCAGACCATATTCCCAGGCACATTAAAGAAAGCTGTACACAATGGCTGCTGCTGCTGCTAAGTCGCTTCAGTCGTGTCCGACTCTGTACTACCCCACAGACGGCAGCCCACCGGGCTCCCCATCCCTGGGATTCTCCAGGCAAGAATACTGGAGTGGGTTGCCATTTCCTTCTCCAATGCATGAAAGTGAAAAGTGAAAGTGAAGTCACTCAGTCGTGTCCGACTCTTAGCGACCCCATGGACTATAGCCCACCAGGCTCCTCTGTCCATTGGATTTTCCAGGCAAGAGTACTGGGGTGGGGTGCCATTGCCTTCCCTGGAAACCATCAAATTTGTGACAATTAAAACATAAAGTATGGAAAGGTTCAGACCAAAATCATGTGTTACATTTAGGGGCTCTGGGGAGTCCTGCAGGTGCTGCGATTGAGGCAACTCTGACATATGCCCTCCACAGCTTAAACCATCCCAAGCCCATTACAATGTAAAACAAAGCCTTTCTCCTTTCTATAAGTCCCCTGTCTCCTTACAGCTTGATTCTGAACTCAGAGAAGCTACCAAACACTCTTCCCTCAGCCTCCCCTAGTGATGGATATTCCTCGACCACAGCCCACTGTTGAAACAAGGGTCAACACTGCCAGCCAGCATGGGGACAGGCCCAACTCAGTTTCACTAGCTTTTACCTTATCTTTTTTTTGTTAGGTTTTATTTTCTGGAGTCACTCTGTTGAGAGTCTATCACAGGTAGACTCAGGTCACCACACAGCAACATCACAACCAGGGCCCAGAGCTGTGCACCCCTGTGCAGACATGCATTACTACCCCCAGCAGTGGAATCATCATTTCATGATGGGTATACTAATTTGAGAGGATGATAAGGGAATACTATGAAAAAGTTCAGGCTAATAAATTAGACAAGCTACATGAAATTGAAACATTCCTTAGCACCAAAGCTCATGTTTGGGAAGTAGGGTCTACGAGAGAAAAATGCTCAAGGCTCATAAGGTTTCTGGAAAATCCTATCAAACATTAAGAAAGAAATAACACCTATTCTACAGTATAAACTCTTCTGAAACGCTTAAGACAATACTTTCCAATCCAGCCTATGAAGCCCAAATAAAAATACCAATAGAACCTTTTGAAAAACCAAAATGTTGATTTCTGAAAATCACATGGAAATGCCAAGCACTTAGAAGAGCCAAGACCAAGCTGGAGATTCACAACTACTCGAAGAATGACAACACACTGAAGCCAGTACCATCCGCAAGCTACAGCAACGGCATCAAGACAGACAGATGGCCCAGAGAGAGACCACCAGGGACTTTACCCTGGCAACTGGCCCAAAGGCAATGCCCTGTGGAAAGCAGAGACTTCTCAATAAATGGACTGGAACGGCAGCACACGCACATGTGAGGGTGTTGAGCACCCACACCACATACAAAAATCAGCTGACAAGGGACCACAGACCTAACAGCGTAAGCCCTAACACTACGAAATTCTGGGAGAAAACCCCAGAAATGCGACCTTGGATTAAGCAAAGATTTCTTAGGTACAATACCAAAAGCAAGATCCATAAAAGAAAAAAATTAATAAACTGGGCTATATAAAAAATTCAAAACTCTGCTTTTCAAAAGACACTATTAGGAGAACAAGGAGAAGCCACAGACTGAGAGAATATATTTGCAAACCATATTTCCAATAAGGACTTAAATATAGATCACATATCTCAAACTGCATACATATACATGCCCCTCAAATCTCAGCTGTAAGAAAACTAAAAAAATAAAATAAAAAGAAAACAGAAGTGAGGCATCTGAATAGACACCTCAGCAACAAAGCACCTGAAAGATGGCTCGATGTCATCAGGTGCTAAAGAAACAGAAATTAAAACCACAATGAGACACCATCACACACCTGCTAGAAAACCTAGAACAGCCCCTCTGTGAAGGAGGTCTTGCAGGGGCACTAGGAGACCCTAGGCAGCAGTGTCTGTAATCCTGACTGTGGTAAAGCTTTTGCCAATGCACACGGGATGATCGACTCAACCGTACCCTTTAAATACATAGTTCACGATGTGTCAACTATACCTCAGTACAGAAGGCAATGGCAACCCACTCCAGTACTCTCGCCTGGAAAATCCCATGGCCGGAAGAGCCTGGGGGGCTGCAGTCCATGGGGTCACTAGGAGTCGGACACGACTGAGCGACTTCACTTTCCCTTTTCCTTTCATGTATTGCAGAAGGAAATGGCAACCCACTCCAGTGTTTTTGCCTGGAGAATCCCAGGGATGGGGAAGCCTGATGGGCTGCCGTCTGTGAGGTCGCACAGAGTCGGACGTGACTGAAGTGACTTAGCGGCAGCAGCACAGTGGCTTTTAAAAACAAATAAAATGGTAAAGTTGTGGAACCTCCGTCTGCAAAGTGCACCAGGAAGTTCACACCTAAAATATCTACCCTTCCTGAATTCCCATGGATCTCTGAAGTAACCGTGAAACTTCCCTTTAACATCGCCAAATGTCCAAGAGATAACTTCATTCACAATGTGCTGTTAAGGAACAACACAATAATATATCACCAGTACTTCAGCAGCAAGCAGGAATTTGAAAAGAACTCCTCTCTGACAGGGCATGCTGATTCACATGCACACTCCTTCACCCTGAAGAGTTCTTGACTGCACCTCTCATTCACACTCTTCCCGCTAGCCCATTCAACTCTCAGCACCCACAACCTAGGATGCGCCTGAGGCTGCGGTTCCACAGCACACTGACGCCCAGTGTGACGTGCACCTCACCAGACTGTCACAAAGTCTGGAGGGTGACAAAGGCACCACTTGCCGTCAAGTCCTTAGTGCGAATAGCTGTGCCTCTAAGTGTCACGCTGGCCAGAAAAATGCCGTCTGGACCATGGACGACACAGCCTGGACTGCAGTCCACTTACATCTCAGCACCTCAACAATCAGGTCCATGTCGGTGCTGAGCTTCTTGATGTGGTCCAGGTTAGCTACTGTGGTGATTGGCACGTACTGGTCACTGTCCATCTGTGATATAAGGTACATGTCACTAGCAAGGTTCTCCCTGCGGAAAGAAGACAATCTTTCTTAGTTCACAGCTTTTTAAAAAGATTTTTCACATCTTTATTAAAAGGAAGCTTCAAGAGAGGAATGAGTGTGTACAATGTACTCTGCTATTTGCCATCTCTCTGACCTTGGGTCAATTTTGTCAAAGACATCTGGGGAAGCAAAGAGAGCAAGTGTACTGCACTTTATACAATCAAAATCAGTAAGTCAATCTTTAAAAATTATTTCTAATCTTTGTTCTAAAAAGTGTTTGAGAAGTTTATTAAAAATAGAAACACACTTCTTAAAGTAAGGAAACCCAGCCGAGAGAATGAGAAAGTAAGAAAAAAGTGAAAAGGCCAAGAAAAGCTGGTGCCCAGAGTGCTTGTGGTTCGGGCGGAACAGCCATCAGAGAGGCTATGGCTCCACCCCTGGCCTCCCAGCTTCTGCAGCAGAGGCTGGGAAAAGCAGGGAAGTAACCAACCTCACCACCACCTGTGACACTGACCACCTACGGCCCCGCCCCCGAAGCCTGATTCCAGGCGCATGGGATGGCGATAGGAGACCTTGACTTCCTACAGATGGATGTACAGACACATGTTAATAACATGTAAAGTAGTACATCTATACAGAGTAACAACATGAAACACGTTAGGTACCAGCTGCTAGAAAAACACTACCATCCTTACCTAGACAAGCAGAATTCCAAAGTCTTTTTAAGTACTTCCCGGGGTCTTCCTGGTTTTCTGGTTGAGATTCATTCCCTCCTACATAAAGGCAAAGGAAAACTGGCTTAAGTTCACCAAGCACTGGATTCAGTACAGCAGTTTTAATGGTTTCAATATACATAGTAATTTACCTACATAACAGCAAATATAAAAAAATTATTTTACAAGGAAATCATATAGGCAAACAAAAGGAAACAAAAATCCCTTACCCCCAAACAAAAACAGTTTCAAAAAACAACGTGAGGAGTAAGATTTATTAGCAAAGTTTAGCAGGAGCTTTTGTCTCAATTCAAAAGGATTTTCAGGTCACCTACAAGCAGACAAGATGCTAAAAAATATAATAAAGGGAATAAAGTAAACTAAAGAGTTTTTAGACACAACTATATATATTTGCATGGCATAATAATAATACATGAAGGATTTTCTAACAAGAGACACTTGCATTTTAAAAGTCAAAGTTAAAGACCATCAAAATCAAAGACAAAGTGGAAACACTGATGACAAAGAGACAGTACGTGTTTTATATAAAGAGCTTCAATAAAATCTATCTCCTATCAGGGAAAAACCAAACCAAAACAAACAAAACTAAAGGACCTAATGAGACTGAAAATTAGAAATAGGCCTTGAAGCCACAGTCACATTCCATCCCTTCATCCAGACAGGGCTCTCATGCACACATGTTCAAGTCCATACTGAACAGATAGCACTGCCTCCTGAGATACTTCCTGCATGCCGGGCACTGCTGCAGAGCTGCCTGTGTGTGTGCTGTGTGCTCACTCATGTCTGATCTTTGTGACTGTGAACTGTAGTCCGCCAGGCTCCTCTGTCCATTGGATTCTCTAGACAAGAATACTGGAGTGGGTTGTCATGCTTTTCTCCAGGGGATCTTTCTAACCCAGGGATCAAACCCATGTCTCTTGCATCTCCTGCACTGGCAGGTGGGTTCTTTACCACTGAGCCACCTGGGAAGCCCCAGTAGAGCTGCTCACTCAGCCTCAAAGAGGCAGTATCTGCTCTTAGAAGGAGGCAATCAATAGCCAAACAAGTAAACAGTACATAGAATAGGACACAAAGGAGAAAAGCACAGGGCACAAGCAGACTCAACGCAGAAGGAATAATCAACAAGCTCAAAAATAGGTCATGTGAAATTAGTCAGCTAGAGGAACACAAAGAAAAAAGAATGAAGAATAAGGAAAAAAGCCTACCTGACTTGTGATACACAACCAGCAGTATTTCTGTACACTAACAACAAACTATCTGAAGAAGAAACTAAGAAAACAATCCCACTCACAACTTCAAGTGAAAGAATTAAATACCCAGGAATAAATCTAACCAAAAGGAGAAAGAGCTGTAAGCTGGAAACCTGAAGCTACTGATGAAAAAAATTAAAGACAAATAAATGAAAATGTATCCCCATGTTCTTGGGTTAGAAGAATACTGTGAAAATCTCCATGTAAAAATATTCCAAGCAATCTACAGATTCAATGAAATCAATCCTTATCAAAATTCCAATGGCATTTTTTGCATAAGTACATCAAACAACCCAAGAATTTGCATGGAACCAAAAGACTCTGACTAGCAAAAGAAATCTTGAGTAAGAAGCACAAAGCTGGAATCATCACACTTCCTGACTCCAAACTACTTTGAAAAGCTATAGTTATCAAAAAAGTATGCTATTGGCATAAAATAGACATACAGACCAATGGAATAAAACTGAGACCCCAGAGATAAACCCACATGTATGTGACCAGCTGATCTTCAACAATGCTGCCAAGAATACTTAAGGGGAAAGGACAATTTCTTCAGTAAATAATGTTGGGAAAACTGACAGCCACATGCAAGAGAATTAATGAAACCCTTATCTTACCTCATATACAAAAACCAACTCAAAATGAATTGAAGACTTACATGTAAAAGCTGAAACTGTATAAACAACAACAACAAAAAAACCAAAAAAAAAAAGAAACTCCCAACGTAAAAAAAATTGTCCTAGCCATCAGACTTGGCAACAATCTTTTGGATATAACACCCAAAGCACAGGCAACAAAAGCAAAAATAAACATGGGGACTACATTCCATTAAAAAGGTTTTGTACAGGAGAACAAGATGGCAGACAAGTAGGTGGACGTGGAGTACATCTCTCCACGGATACATCAGGAATGCACCTTCAGACACAGAAGTGCATGCAGAACACAGGCTGAGAGTGGGCAGGAGGACCTGACCAGAGGAAAAGAATATACAGAACCACGCAAAACTCGATATCAAGCCTTGAGCCTTCGGAGTGGGAGCACTGACTCCAAGACTCTAGACTACCAGAGAACTAACCCCAGGGAGTATCAAATAGAGAGAACTCACACAAAGAAAACCACTTGAATACAAGACCTGGCATCACCCAACCACCAGTAGAATCCTGTGGAGTCCTCATCTAACCAACAAACAAAACAAAAATACAAACTCAATCATGAGCAGACAGGATTACCACCTCACTTACCATTGCTCATCAGAGGAAAAACAAACACACACTCAGGACAAATCTCACCCTATATGAAACTGACACAAACCACTGGACGAACCTTACGAGGGCAGAAACCAAAAGGAAGAAAGAATTCAACCTTCAAGCCTGGGAAAAGAAGACCTCAAACACAGTAAGTTAAAAAAATAATAATAATGAAAAGGCAGAGAAATACCACACAAATGAAGGAACAAACCAGAAGCACAGAAGTCCAAATAAATGAAGAGGAAATAGGCAAAATACCCGAAAAAGAATTCAGAATGATAGTAAAGATGATCAAAAACCTCAAAAACCGAAAGGAGAAAATGCAAGAATCAATTAACAAAGACCCAGAAGAATTAAAGAATAAAAATACAAACAACACAATTATTGAAATTAAAAATACTCTAGAAGGAATCAATAGCAGAATATCTGAAACAGAAGAATGAATCGGTGAGCTGGAAGATAAAATGGTGGAAATAACTTCTGAAGAGCAGAATAAAGTAAAAGAATGAAAAGAATTGAGGATAGTCTCAGAGACCTCTCACACAATATCAAACACACCAACATTCGAATTATAGGGGACCCAGAAGAAGAGAAAAAGAAAGAGTATGAGGAAATTTTTGAAGAGATTATAGTTGAAAATTTTCCCAACATGGAAAAGGAAATAGTCAATCAAGTCCAAGAGGCACAAAGAGTCCTATACAGGATAAATCCAAGGAGAAACATGCCAAGACACATACTAATCAAACTAACAAAGACTAAACACAAAGAAAGAATATTAAAAGCGAATAAGCAACATACAAGGGAAACCCTGTACACTTAACAGCTGATCTTTCAGCAGAATTTCTGCAGGCCAGAAAAGAATGGCAGGATATATTTAAAGGACTGAAAGGAAAAATCTACAACCAAGATTACCCAGGCAAGGATCTCATTCAAAATTGATGAAGAAATGAAAAGTTTTTCAGACAAGCTAAAGCTAAAAAAGAATTCAGTACCATCAAACCACCTTTACAACAAATGTTAAAGGGACTTCTATAGTCAAAAAACACAAGAGAAGAAAAAAGATCTACAAAATCAACCCCAAACAATTAAGAAAATGGCAATAGGAAACTATCTATCAATAATTACTTTAAATGTAAGTGGATTAAATGCTTCAACCAAAAGACACAGATTGGCTGAATGGATAAAAAACCAAAACCCATATATATGCTGTCTACAAGAAACCCACTTCAGACCTAAAGACACATACAGACTGAAAGTGAGAGGATGGAAAAATATATTCCATGCAAATGGGAAGCAAAAGAAAGCTGGAGTAGTAATCCTCATATCAGACAAAATAGACCTTAAAATAAAGAGGATTACAAGAGATAAGGAAGGACACCACATAATGATCAAGGGATCAATCCAAGAGGAAGACACCCTCTTGGGTGCAATATCTATGCACCCAACACAGGAGCACCTCAACACATAAGACAAACACTAACAGACATGAAAGGAGAAATTGACAGTAACACAATGATAGTAGGAGACTTTAACACCCCACTCACACTAATGGACAGATCGTCGAAAGAGAATATTAATAAGGAAACACAAGCCTTAAATGATACATGAGATGAGATGGATCTTATTGATATCTTCAGGATATTCCATCCAAATGCAAAAGAATATATCATCTTCTCAATTGCACATGGAACATATTCCAGGATAGATCACATCTTGGGTCACAAATCAAACCTCAGTAAATTTAAGAAAACTGAAACTGTACCAAACATCTTCTCTGATCACAATGCTATGAGACTAGATATCAATTACAAGAAACAACTGTAAGATACACAAACACATGGAGATTAAACAACACGTTTCTATATAACCAACAGGTTACTGAAGAAATCAAAAGGGAAATAAAAAAATTTCTAGAAACAAATGACAATGAAAACATGACAACTCAAAACCTATGGGATACAGTGAAAGCAGTTCTAAGAGGGAAGTTTATAGCAATACAATCCCACCTCAAGAAACAAGCAAAACATCAACTGACAACCTAACTTTACACCTAAAACAACTGGAAAAAGAAAAACAAAAAAGCAACCAAAGTTAGTAGAAGAAGGAAAGAAATCGAAAGATTCAAACAGAAATGAATGAAAAAGAAATGAAAGAAACAACAGTAAAGGTTAATAAAACTAAAAGCTGGTTCTTTGAGAAGATAAACAAAACTGACAAACCTTTAACCAGACTCATCAAGAAAAAAAGAGAGAAGGATCAAATCAACAAAATTAGAAATGGAAAAGAAGTCACAACAGACAATGCAGAAATACAAAGGATTGTAAGAGACTATTATGAACAACCATATGGCAATAAAATGGATAACCTGGAAGAAACAGACAGATTCTTAGAAAAGTTCAATCCCCCAAGACTGAACCAGGAAGAAATAGAAATTACGAACAACCCAATTACAAGCACTGAAATTGAAGCTGTGATTTAAAAATCTCCCAAAAACAAAAGCCCAGGACCAGATGGCTTCACAGGAGAATTCTATCAAACTCTTTCAAAAAATTGCAGAGGAAGGAACACTTTCAACCTCATTCTACGAGGCCACCATCACCCTGATACCAAAACCAGACAAACATAGCACAAAAAAAATAAAACTACAGACCAATATCACTGATGAACATGGATGCAAAAATCTTCAACAAACTTTTAGCAAACAATTCAGTAACACATCAAAAGCTCGCTCTTTCCCTGCTGCCATGGAGCCACGTGGAGGAGGAGGTTTGGGTGCATTAAAGATTCAGCTCCACCTATATATAACCCACCCCCCATGGCCAAGGAAGGCATTGCTGCTGGAGGTGTAATCAACATTAATACTGCTCTGCAAGAGGTGCTGAACACCGCCCTCATCCACTATGGCTTAGCATGTGGAATTCACAAAGCTGCCAAAGCCTTAAACAAGCGTCAAGCCCATCTACGTGTGCTTGCATCCAACTGTGATGAGCCTATGTATTTCAAGCTGGTGGAGGTCCTTTGTGTTGAGCATCAAATCAACCTGATTAATGTTGATGACAACAAGAAACTAGGGAAATGGGTAGGCCTCTGTAAAACTAACAGAGAGGGAAAACCCTGTGAAGTGGTTGGTTGAAGTTGTATGGTGGTTAAGGACTATGGCAAAGAGTCCCAGGCCAAGGATGTCATCAAGGAGTACTTCAAATGCAAGAAATAGTGAAATAAAACACTGAGTTCTTGAGGGGGAAAAAAAAAAAAAAGCTCATACACCATGATCAAGTTGGGCTTATTCCAGGAATGCAAGGATTCTTTAGTACATGCAAATCAATCAATGTGATATAGCATATTAAAAAGATGAAAGATAAAAATCATATGATAATCTCAATAGATGCAGAAAAAGCCTTTGACAAAATTCATCACCCATTGATGATTAAAACTCTTTAAAAATGGGCACAGAAGGAAACTACCTCAACATAACAAAAGCCATATATGATAAGCCCACAAAAGGCAAAAAGGCAAAGCACTCGCTCAGTCATGTCTGACTCTTTGCGACCCCGTGGACTGCAGCCTACCAGGTTCCTCCGTCTGTGGGATTCTCCCAGCAAGAGTACTGGAGTGGGTTGCTACTTCCTTCTCCAGGAGATCTTCCCACTCCAGGGATCGAACCTGGGTCTCCCGCATTGCAGGCAGACGCTTTACCATCTGAGCCACCAGGGAAGCTCTGATAAGCCTACAGCAAACATTATTTTCAATGGTGAAAAACTGAAAGGATTCCTTCAAGATCAGGAATAAGATAAGGGTGTCCACTTTCACCACTATTATTCAACACAGTTCTTAAAATCCTAGCTACCGCAATCAAAGAAGAAAAAGAAATAAAAGAAATCCAGATCAGAAAAGAAGTAAAGCTCGAACTGTTTGCAGATGACATGATACTGTATCTGCCACTGCTACTGCTGCTAAGTCGCTTCAGTCGTGTCCGACTCTGTGCGACCCCATAGACGGCAGCCCATCAGGCTCCGCCGTCCCTGGGATTCTCCTGGCAAGAACACTGGAGTGGGTTGCCATTTCCTTCTCCAATGTATGAAAGTGAAAAGTGAAAGTCAAGTCACTCAGTCGTATCCGACTCGTCACAACCCCATGGACTGCAGCCTACCAGGTTCCTCTGTCCATGGGATTTTCCAGGCAAGAGTACTAGAGTGGAGTGCCACTGCCTTCTCTGGATACTGTACCTAGGAAACCCTAAAGATACTATCAGAAAATTACTAGAAAAGAAGTAGTAAAGTTCTATTTGCAGATGACGTGATACTGTACCTATGAAACCCTAAAGATACTCTCAGAAAATTACTAGAGCTAATTATTAGTGAATTTAGCAAAGTTACAAGATACAAAATCAATACACAGAAATCACTTGCATTTCTATATACAACAATGAAAAATCAGAAAGAGAAACTAAGGAATCAATCCCATTCACCAGTGCAACAAAAAGAATTAAATATCTAGGAATAAACTTACCTGAGACAAAAGAACTGTACACAGAAAATTATAAGACACTAATGAAATAAATTAAAGACAACATAAACAGATGGAGAGATTTTCCATGTTCTTGGGTAGGAAGAATCAATATTGTGAATATGACTATACTACCAAACGCAATCTAAAGATTCAACGCAATGCCTATCAAATTAGCAATGGCATTTTTCACAGAACTAGAACATAAAATTTCACAATTCATATGGAAACAAAAAGACCCCAAATAGCAAAAGCAGTCTTGAAAAAGAAGAATGGAGCTGGAGTAATCAACCTTCCTGACTTTAGATTATACTACAAAGCTACAGACATTAAGATAATATGGTACTGGCACAAAAACAGAAATATAGACCAATGGAACAAGATAGAAAACCCAGAAACAAACTCATGTACTTCTGGGCACCTTATTTTTGACAAAGGAGGCAAGAATATACAATGGGGCAAAGACAGCCTTTTCAATAAATGGTGCTGGGAAAACTGGACAGCTACATGTAAAAGCATGAAATTAGAACACTTTCTAACACCATACAAGATAAACTCAAAATGGATTAAAGACCTAAACATAAGACCAGAAATATAAAACTCAGAGGAAAACACAGGCAGAACACTCGATGACATAAAACAAAGCAAGATCCTCTATAACCTATGTCCTAGGGTAACATGAAAAAAAAAAAAAAAAGTAAACAAGTGGGACCTGATTAAACTTGATAGCTTTTACACAGCAAAGCAAACTATAAGCAAGGTAAAAAGACAACCCTCAGAATGGGAGAAAATAATAACAAATGAAACAACTGACAAAAGATTAATTTCCAAAATATAAAAGCAACACAAACAACTCAATGCCAAAAAAAACAAACAACCCAGTTATAAAGTGAGAAAAGACTTAAACAGGCATTTCTCCAAAGAAGACAAACAGATGTCTAACAAACACATGAAAAGATGCTCAACATCACTCATTATTGGAGAACTGCAAAACAAAACCACAATGAGATACCACCTCACACTGGTCAGAATGGCCATCATCAAAAAGTCTACAAACAATACATACTGGAGAGGGTGTGGAGAAAAGGGAACGCTCTTGCACTGTTGGTGGGAATGTAAACTGATACACCCACTATGGAAGACGGTATGGAGATTCCTTAAAAAACTAGGAATAAAACCACCGTATGACCCAGCAATTCCACTCCTAGGCATATACGTGAAGAAACCAAAATTGAAAAAGACACATGCACACCACTGTTCACTGCAGCACTATTTACAATAGCTAGAACATGGAAGCATCCTAGATATCCATCAACAGATGCATGGATAGAGAAGTTAGGGTACATATACACAATGGAATATTTACTCAACCATAAAAAGGATTGCATGTGAGTCAGTTCTGATGAGGTGGATGAACCTAGAACCTATTACAGAGAGTGAATTGAGTCAGAAAGAGAAAGATAAATATTGTATTCTAATGCATATACACGGAATCTAGAATAATGGTACTGAAGAATTTATTTATTGGGCAGCAATGGAGAAACAGACATAGAAAATAGACTTATGGACATGGGGAGAGGGGAGGGAGAGAGTGAGATGTAAGGAATGAGTAACATGGAAACTTACATTACCATATGTAAAACAGATAGCCAATGGGAATTTGCTGTATGGCTCAGGAAACTCAAACAGGGGTTCTGTATCAATCTAGAGGGGTGGGATGGGGTGGGAGATTCAAAAGGAGGGGATATATATGTATACCTATGCTTCTGAACTGTGGTGTTGGAGAAGACTCTTGAAAGTCCCTTGGACTGCAAAGAGATCCAACCAGTCCTGAAGGAGATCAGTCCTGGGTGTTCATTGGATGGACTGACACTGAAGCTGAAACTCCAGTACTTTGGCCACCTGATGCGAAGAGTTGACTCATTGGAAAAGACTCTGATGCTGGGAGGGATTGGGGGGCTGGAGAAGGGGACAACAGAGGATAAGATGACTGGATGGCATAACCAACTCGATGAACATGAGTTTGGGTAAACTCCGGGAGTTGGTGATGGACAGGGAGGCCTGGCGTGCTGCGATTCATGGGGTCGCAAAGAGTCAGACACGACTAAGCGACCAAACTGGACTGATGACTGATTCATGTTGAGCTTTGACAGAAAACAACAAAATTCTGTAAAGCAATTATCCTTCAATAAAAAAATAAATTAAAAAAAAAAATCTCAAAAAAAAAAAAACCTTTTGTACAGTAAAGGATACCATCAACAAAATGAAAAAAGCAACCTACTGAACAGGAGAAAATATTTACAAATCATGTACCTGATGAGGTGTTAATGTTCAAAATACATAAGGAACTCATATAACTCAGTAGCAAAAAAAAAAAAAACCACCTATGATTAAAAGAAAAAAATGGGTAAAGGACTTAAACAGAGTTTTTCAAAGAAGACATACAGAGAGCCAAGCAGCACATGAAAAGATGTTCAACATCTCTCATCATTAGGGGACCACAAGTCAAAAACCAAAATGAGGATCACTGCTCACCTGTCATAACTGTCGTTATCCAAACAAAAAGGTAACAAATAACAAGTGTGGGAAGGATGTCAAGAAAAGGGAGCACCGCCTCACCCCCCGCCCCACCCCGTGTATTACTGGTGGGGATGTAAACTGGCACAGCCACCATGGAAAAGTGTGGAGGTTCTTCATAAAATTAAAATAGCACAACTGCATGATCCATTACTGGGCATACACACAAAAGAAAGGAACTCAGAGTCTCAAAGATCTGCCTGCACCTCCATGTTCACAAGGATTATTTATAACACCCAAGACATGGAAACCTCCCACGCATCTATCAATGGATGAATGGATTAAAAAATGTGTCTGTGTGTGTGTGTGTATCTATATATAGTCCAGGGTGTGGAACAATGCAGGGACAAAGCATACCAGGAGGGTGCCCAGAGGCGTGGGAAACCCCTGGAGGCAGGCACCTATGGGATCACGAAAGAGTCAGACACTATTTAGAGACTGAACAACAAGTATACACACACAATATATACACAGTGGAATATGATTCCACAAGAAACCCTGCCATATACAACAACATGGATGAATCTAGAGACTACTGTGCTAAGTGAAATAAGTCAGAAAGAACCTCCCAAAACTACACAATGCCACTTATATGAGGAATCTAAAAAGTTGTGAACACAGAGAACCAGAGGGTAGAGCCATGGCTGGCAGGAGTTGGAGGTTTAAGAATACAAACGTTCAGTTCTAAGGCATCAGCTCTGGGATCTACTGTACAGCATGGTGACTATAGTTAATAATGCTGTACTCTATAGTTGAACTTTGCTAAGAGAGTAGATCCTAAGTGTTCTCAGCATTCCAATGGGAAAAAAAAGTATGTGAGGTGATAGCTATTAAACCATCATGTTGCTCTACACCGTACTTGTCAATTACACCTAAATAAAAAAGAAAAAGAACTATAACCTCCCACCACTTTACTTATCATGACCTGTCTTCTCTACGGTGTGCATCACCCTCTCACTTTATATAATGTGAACGTAAGTATATTCTGTGTATGACGACAGTCTGTCTCTGCCCGAATGGATGTAAGCACCCAGAGATCAGGAGCTTTCACCAATCATATGAACTGAGTCCCAAGTACATTTGGCATGTGGTGGGTTTTAAATATCTTTTTTATTAAAAAAACAAACAAACCCGTTTTCTAGATGTAGAACATTAGTTCCTGAAAGAAACACAAGGATGGCCTGGTCTCAGGGAGCAGACAGAAGCCTGAGGGTCCCTGAGTCCAGGGTGTGGGACAATGCAGGGACAGAGCACACCAGGAGGGCAACCAGAGGTGCAAGGGACCCCTGGAGGCAGCCGCACGTTCCCTGCATAGCACAGGCACAAGGACTTCCTGAGGCCGGTGAAGGATCACATCAAAGGAAGGAAGGAGCTCATACCTCCTGCTCTATCCTCATGAACACCTCATGGACATTCCTGAAGTGTAGGCTGGCACAGTGACAGGACCACATGTAGAGGGAAAAAAAAGTAACTTCACAGTTGAGAAAGCTAATAATAAACCTACTTCAGCCAGCTGGTCACGGTCAACAACAGCAGCAATAAATCATGCTGGCAGTATGTACTCTTAATGTGATGGGATGAAAACGGCTCTTGACTTCTGTGGTATTCCTTCCCTCAAACCAACCATGATGAGAAAAACATCACACAAATTCCAGTATCATGCAAAATAACTGAGCAGTACTCCTCAAAATTATCAAGGTCATCAAATACAATAACGTCTGAGAAGCTGTTACAGGCAAGAGAGCCTAAGAACACAAGTCACTCACTACATGTAACATGGTATCCTGGGACAGAAAAATGTCAGTAGGTGAAACGTGCCAATCCTGGCTCAGGAACTGTGGCAAATGCATCGTATGAATATAAGGTGTTAACAGGAGAAAATGAATGCTGGGTCTATAGGAACTCTCTGTACTATATCTGCTCAATTTTCCTAGAAGTTGAAAGCTCTTCTCAAACAAATAGAAAGGTGAGAGACTCAAATCTAACCGTATTAATTACCATAGTAAAGGTTAACATTCTAAATGCCTGAATTAAAGGCAGAGACTATAGGATCTGACTTATTATCCAAATACTGGTTCTTTGAGATGAATAAAATTGATAAACGTCTACCCAGACTGACTACGGGGAGAGGGGGAGAGAAGACAGGAATTACCAACAACAGGAATGAGTGCTATGACATGACAACAAATTTTATAGATACTAAAAGGATAAATAGAGTACTGTGAGCGACTCTATGCAATAACTTGGACAATTTAGATGAAATAGACAAAATACGTAAGTAAAGACAGAAGAAACCAAAGCTCTCTCAAGAAGAAATAAACCTGGGTAGCCCTATATAAAAAACCAAACAAACTGTAGCTGACAATTTTCCCACAATCAATATTATACATTCGGATGGCTTCATTTTTCATTTAAGGAAGAAATGAACTCTTCCCAAAAATTCAGTAGGAGGGAAAACATCAAAATAAAACTACAGACCAACATCCCTCATGAACGCAGGTGTACAAATTCTAAGCAGAATTATGGCCAATCCAATCCAATAATATATGAGAAATGTATTACATCCTGACACAGTAAGGCATACTCCAGGAATTTAAGGTTGGTTAAACATTTTTAAAAGTCAATGTAATTAATCTAAACACACACACACACAATACAACCAATACAAAAAAATAAAATAAAATAAAAAATTGCCACAGATGAAGGAAAAGCATGACAAATTCCTCTAAATGTTCCTCCTTAAAACTCTTAGCAGACCGTATAACAGAAGAGATCTGGTCTGCCCAGCAAAGGCCACAAACACAAAACCAAGAGCACCGCTGTACTTAAAGGTGAAAAACAATGCCCACCCCCCGCCCCCATCAGTCAGACATTTGCTCTTACCACATCTGTTCAACTCTGTTAACAAAAATTCTTTCAGTGCAATGAGGCAAGATAAAGGAATAAAAGGAACTAGACTGGATAGGAAATAAAACTGGATTTATTCACAGGTAACACCAGTCCATATAAAACATCCAATGGAATCTACAAAATAGTTTCTAAAACTAATATGTGAGCTTAATAAGTGTTCAGGGTATGATACCAATTTATAAAAGTTAATATATTTCCATCTATTAGTAACAAATAGTTGCAGATTGAATTTTTAAGAACCACTTATAGTAGTATTCTTGCCTGGAGAATCCCACGGACCAAGGAGCCTGGTGGGTTATAGTCCATGGGGTCACAAAGAATCGGACACAACTAAGTGACTAACACACACTTTTACAATAGCACCAAAAATATGAAATACTTAATGATAAATTGAACGGAAGATGCGAAAAGCCAGCAGGCTGAAAACTGAAACATACAGTGAAAAAGAGAGTCAAGAGAGACTAAAGATCTGAACAAGCAGACATATACTACATCATGGACAGCAAGCCAAGATGTCAATCTTCTCAAGTCATCTACAGAGTCAATGAAATTACAATAAAAATCTCAGCACGCTACGGAAATTGACCAGGTCACCTGAATGTGCATGGAAATGTAAAGGACCTAGATCAGCCAAAATAAGTCTGAAAAGAACAAAATTGGAAGACTAAATAATACTACCTGCTTTTAAAGAATTATTTACAGTGATTAAAACAGTGTGGTTTTATTGTCCAAACAGACTGATGAAGAAGACAGTCCAGGGACAAACCCACATACTCAGGGACAAACGATTCTGACAAAGGCACAAAGGCAGTGCAGTGGGGAAGGGCAGGAGAGCCTGTCTGACAAATGTTACTGGAACAACTGCGTATCTATTAATACATGTGCTGGGGGAGGGGAAGAACTCTGCTTCACACCTCACACCACATACAAAAATTAATTAGAAATGGATGACAGACCTAAAAAATGTAACACCATGTAACTGCTACTTTCCCGGTGGTACAGTGGTTAAGAATCTGCCTGCCAATGCATAGGACAGGGGTTTGATCTTGGTCTGGCAAGATCCCACACGCTGCAGAGCAACTAAGCCCTCAGGCGGTAACTACTGAGCCTGAAGTGCTGCAGCTACTGAAGTCCATGCCCCTAGAGAAAAGTCCACGCACAGCAACCAAGAGCAGCTCTGACTGAGCCCAAGTGCTGCAGCTACTGAAGTCCACCCCACCAGGGGAAAGTCCATGCCACAACCAAGAGCAGCTCCCACTTGCCCCAACTAGAGAAAGCCTGAGCACAGCGATGAATAGCTGGTGCAGCCAAAAACAAATTTTAAATTAAAAAAAAAAAAAAATACAACTTAAACAGCAGAAAACATTTGTGGCCCTGGATTAAAAGATTTTGTAGGAATAATGTGAAAAGCAAGGTCCATAACTTGACAATATAAAAGGTTTTAAACTTTTACTTTTCAAAAGATACTATCAGGAGAACAAAAGGCAAGCCACACACACACTGGAAAGATGTATTTCAAGTTACATATTGATAAAGACTTCTGTCCAAGGAACTCTCAACTACAATAATAAATCAATCCAATTAAGAAAATAGGCAAAAGACTTGAACAGACCCTTCACTGAAGAAACATACACACTTGAAAAGATGTTTGACACCATTAGTCACTAGGGAAATGTGAAGTAAATCCACAGGAAGATTCTACTACTGAACTTCTGGGATGGTTAACATTAAAAAGACTGATGGTATCAAGTGCCAGCAATGTGTGGAGCAGCAGAAGCTGTACCACTGCAAGTGGGGGTGCAAGGGGACAGCTATGGAACACAGCTCTATCATTTCTTAAAAAGATAAGTCAATGCCTAGCGGATGACCCATCTACTCTATTCCTGGGTATTTACCCAAAAGGGATGAAAACAGATGTATACACAAAGCCTTGTTTATAAATGTCCATTGTAGCCTTATTTGTAAGAGCCCTAACTGAAAACAATCCAAATATTCATCAACAGGTGAATTAAAAAACAAACTAGATAGGTAATGGAATGGAACACAACTAGGTCCAAAAGTAAAGGCCCCAATATGTTACCACTTGAATGAATCTCAAAACGAGTAAGTAAAAAGCCTCACAAAAAGAGCACATACTGTAAAACTCTCTTTACATACAATTCCAGACTAAAGTGCAGGGACAGAAAGCAGATGAGTGGCTGGCTGGGGCAGGTTGTGGCAGGAGGAAGGGCAGGAGGACAGGCGGTCTCCGTGGTAGCCGGCACGACTCTGCCACGAATGGAAATGGTTTCTCAGGTGTCTACCCAGCAAGTCCAACTGGAAGAACCAGCGAGTCAGTTCTAGAATGATCTGAATACTGCTTCAAGCTAAGGAAAATAAAGCTTACAGAGAAAGCAAGGATATTCCAAATGTGATGTTTATGGTACACTAGTGGTGCCTCATTAGTGCTCTAAACCCCTAAGGTTGGCAGGTGTGAAATGGCCATCCAGGAGCTTGATTGCAGTGCTATGGGGCCAGAGAGGCCCCTGCAAGTCTGAAACCGTGAATGTAAAATGAGACCACTCTACATTGCAACACTCGTCTTCTTCAGCCACATCTGCCTATCTGCTCAGAACAGACAGAGTAGGTAGATAATTACATTTAAACAAGTCACAGGCATCTGCTAAGCAACTATGACGGAAGTTAGATGCAAGGAAGTAGTTGAAATGATGGCCTATGTAATCCAGGCAGAGTGAGGAGGGAAGTGAGGGGCCAGGTGGGGACGGGCACGTGGTCACAAAGGTCAGCAGCAACTGTGCAGACCAGATCTTTCTGGGTCCTCTTCTAGGGGAAAATAAACATGTAACATCAAACACTTACACAGTACTTACTTAAGAACCTTTCGTACGTAACCCTACAGCTGGTGGTAAGAAAGGGAATGCAGGCTTTCTCAGTCATGCAACCGTCTCTAGACAGTGACACGGGGGCCTGAACATAGTCCTTGTGCAGCCGCTCTGCTAAGTGTTAGCAGCCAATCTGGGGGAGCTGATTCTTTGCACTCACCTTTGCCCATCTGACCGTCAATAACAAGCATGCAGCCTATTCCTCAGGCCTGCTGGGGTCTTAAAATTGTCTGGTCTTTTAGATTAAGGCAAAAACAAAATCAGAGGTGAGCAATTGCTGCCATTACCCACGGGCATGTCTATGCTGGCCCACATCCTGTACCCCAGAAGAGAACTCCCTTCTTTTTCTTCTGAAACGCTTTAAACACTCCTTTCACAAAGAACCACCTCCTCCTGGGTTTGACTCAATTTCAACATGAACATTTCCTGTCTGTACTTCTCCTGGCACTTGGCCTTCTCATCAGTCTCATCTTCTACTCAAATCTGACCTGCCTTTTGGGAACTGTTCGGGTCTTACATTCCCCTGAGGGCTCTGGACCGGCACCCCTCACCTCGCCATCAGCAGGAGAGTCAGTTTACAGAAGAATCAAAGGAACCAGTGAAAGGTACACTGTTTAGGGACAGGTTTAACAGGCAGAACTTTTAAAGCACATCAATGTCTGAACAGGGTGACGGTAGCCACTGATACTACCTTTGCGCACAGAGGAGTGGACAGGAAATTGCCTGGGGTTCTGATGGTGAGCTGGGGCCACCAAGCATGCACCCCAGCTCACTCCAGCCCTTCGTGCCCTGGCCTACTCGCCACTAGTGTGGAGAAGCCACTGCAGGAAGGGGGTGGGGTGCACACATTTAGAGGGAATGGAACCAGCTCAAACCCAACCCTCAAGGCTTCTGCTTCAGCGCCAATGACAGAGGAGTATGTTTCAAATGAAAGGAGAAAAAAACTAATGCACAGAGATAAACAGCAGATAAAAAAATCGAAGTATTAGTAATAAGAATGCTAACCGAAGCTGGGAAAGGAATACATGAACACAGTGAGAATTTTAACAAGAAACTAGGAAATAATTTTTAAAAAAGAAGCAGTCAGAGCTGAAGAATACAATAACGGAAATGAAAAACAGTGTAAGGACTGAAAGCAGACCAAGTAGCACAAAAGAACTCACAAGTGATCGAGAAGGCAGAATAACAGAAACCACTCAGTAAGAATGGCAAAGGACCACTTCAGCTATTTTTAAAAATAAGAATAGTTTAAGGGGCCTCTGGGACAACATCAGGTATACTAAAATCACATTACAGAGGTCCCAGAAAAAGGAGACAGAGAAGGTAAAATATGCATCTGATGAAATTATGGCTGGAAACTTCCCAAAGCTGAAGAAGGAAACAGATATCCAGGAACAGGAAGCATGGAGGGTCCTATTCCAAACGAGATGGAACTCAGAGACCCACACCAAGACATGTCATAATTAAAATGGCAAAGTTACAGCTAAAGAGGATGCTAAAGGAAGCAAGAGAAAAAAGGAGTTACAATCAAGGGAACCCCCCATAAGGCTATCAACTGACTTTTTAGCAGAAGCTCTGCAGGCCAGAAGGGAGTGGCAGGATACATATCAATGGCTGAAAGGAAACACCTGTAACCTCTATTACTCTACCCAGCAAGATAATCATTTGGAATTGAAGAAAAGATTAAACAGCTTCTTAGACATGAAGAAACTGAAAGAATTCATCAGTACTAAACCTGCACTGAAGAAATGTTGAATGGTCTTCTCTAAGTGGAAAAGAAGAACCTATAGGAAAGGGAAACCCCACTAGGAAAGGCAGATACATAGCAAGGACTGAAGATTATTTATGTAAGTCAGTATACAGATTAAAATACAAACTGTAGAAGCAACTGTAACTACAAATCATATACAGATTACAATACAAACTGTAGAAGCAACTATAACTACAAGTCGTATACAGATTAAAATACAAACTGTACAAGCAACTACAACTATATACAATTAAGGGAGAGATAAGAATATGCGAAATGACATAAAAAAACAAAATGTGGGGAAAGGAGTAAAACTGTAGATCTTTTAGAATGTGTCTGAACTTAAATGACTATCAGTCATTTCTATTAACAAGTAGATGAAGTTACAGGTCAACATATATGAGGACCACTGTAACCACAAATCTAAAAACCTACAATAGCTACACAGAAGCTACAGAGAAAAGAACACAAGCATGCCACCAAAGAAATCATCAAACCACAAAGGAAGAAACAAAAAGAGGAAGAAATGAACAAAGAACTAAAAGCGCAACATAAAGAAGCCCATACTCTATATGAAAATGAAATCATAAAACAGCTCTACCTGTCTCACTGCTTTCAGGTGGTGACTCATACTCTGAGTGGTCCGGACCCAGCGTGCTCATGGCTGGCTGGTCTGACTCCTGTGGATCTGACAGCCCAACACTGTCATGACTTTTGTCACCGTCACCGTTGGTGTCCAATCCTGTAATTAAGAATTTCAACCCAAGAGGAAGGGTTAGGAGAACAGTTTTTTCTTAAAACAGAGACTTACACCTGCAGTTACTGACCTTTTCAACTTGACTGTGCGAGACCTCAGGGTTCGTAAATACTGTCACCAACCGTGACACAGATCTTAAACATTTTCCCAAAGGTGAACTCAAAGGAAACAAGGCTGCAGCCTAGAGCAGAGGCCCAGCCCCGCCTACTCACCGAGGTGGCCGCGGCCAGGGGGCGCCTCCCAGACTGTGCTCACACCGCCATCTGCAGCTCCACGCGCTTCCAGCTGTAACAGTGGAGTGCCCCATACTTTTGCATTAGGGTTTAGCTCCGAAACCTTGGCTGTTGGTACCTAAGAAAAAATATGATGTGTTTTTTGTATCCAAATTCCAATCACTGCAATTTTACTTACTTATTCAGAGTTAAAACACATCCATGCTAGAGAATTTATGTGAAAAAGGCAGAACCTATTTACATATACTTTTAGGGAGAGATCAGATGCAAAAGTGATTGAAGTTGATGCATTCAGAACTTCACTTAACAGCAGATGTTAAATTTCTTACCAAGTGAAAGCCTCTCAAGAAATGAGAATGAAAGTCCTGCCTTCATGCGGTATTTGATCAACTTTTAAACTAGTGACTCAGTTATCTCTCTGGTCCAGACTACCCAACACAATTCAAAGATTTGCAAATCTGAGAACCGATGGATAAAACTCTAAAATAAAACTTGAACACTGCTAAAGGTTAAAGGCCATAGAAAATGAAAGAGTCATGGTGGAGAGGAGCCAGATGTGGACACCCTGTGACTGTGCCCATTTCTAGTCACGTGGCCCCCAGGCTGTTCCAAAAACACTGGCCCTCAACTCCCTAGGCTTGTCTATCAGAACACTCCCAGACGTCTGCTTGGCTGGCTCACGCCTCTGCCTCCCTTGGGGACTGCTGGGCTATTTCCTGGCACACCTCACTAAACACACCACCACCCTTGAATTTTCTCTCTCCTACTTAAAAATCCTGAAGAGTCCCCCAAATCTAAAAGAAGCTAATTTCCTAGGGCAGCCACCTCAATTCCTAAGCAAGCCTGGCCATGACCTGCATTCTCCAGGCACTGCATGTCATGATCCCACCAAGCAGGACCAGGGCTGCAAAAGGGGGACAGGCCGGGTCCCAGAGCCTAGGAAGCAGCTCCATGCTGGGAGCAGCCTCCTGGCGCCACCCAGAAAGGCTGTCTCTAAGGCCAGTGCACCGTGATGAGCCGAGCAGGGAACAACGTGTGGGTCAACAACTTTAAAAACCACCATAATAAATTCACTCTGGCCAGATGATCGACACCTGCAGGGAGAAGACTGCGAAACCGAGGTACAGGCTGATGTGGATAAAGTTACAGAGTATCCTCTGCCCATATCTCGAGGCATGGACAATAAACATCATGCCCAGAACCAGGCACCTACATGAGGACTGATCTGGAACCCTTCTAAATTTTAAGTACCAGACAAGGCAAAGAACAGGGTACCTCTTCTCCTTCAAGAATGTTTCCCTCAAGAAGCACTGAGTCTTCAAGCTCCCTTCTTATGTGACATCTAAACTTCCAGCTCATTGCTGGACTCTGCTCCTGCACGTCCCCTGTGTCTTCAATACACATTTCTGACATCCTCAGGGAGTGCCGGGCACAGCACGAGGTGGTCTGGGAACAAGGCAGACAGGACTGCACCAAGCACAGTAATAGACAACCTCCACACCTCATGGGCACCACTGCCCTCAGCAGGTACACCTTTTCTCTATGCTCTCTTTTTCTTTCAAATTCATGCCTTTATTCTTTCCTATACTAATACTCTCATAACCCACCTCTTCTGGTAACACCCAGTCTCGTTTCTCCCACGTGACTCACGTCAAGTTTTCCACTCACGGAACAGACCCTGGACCTCATGGACACAATATACATTCTCTGAATTCCTAACTCCAACCTGCACTTTGCATGAGGTCCTCCTCGTTTTTAGTCCTGGAAGCACACTGCCCATAAACAGGATCCTGAGAGCCACGCAGGCCTCAGGCTCCTCCCCCTCTGCTCAGCCACAAGGCATGTCCTGTCCTCCCCATAGGTTCCCAGGCATCCACCCTGGGCACACTCTAAGGCACATACACTCTGGGAACAATGACATCTGCAGTCCTGAGCCCAGCAGGGAGCTGCCTGAGAAACATGTGGGAGGAACCAATGTTTCATGATCTAATAACATAAAACTCTACTTTCTACTATTTGACAACTTGTGCAAGGTTTTATGCCACAGCTGACTGGAACACTACCTGTGCACAACTGACTACTTCTACAGTAGGAAACACTCAAATCCAAATCAGGCATCAGGGGCTTCGCACAATCTCCAGCAGTCAGTCAGGATTCGAGGGATATTCTGAGGTATGACAGGGATGCAAGAATGGAGATGTGACAGCCAGCTGGGTGCCAGGCACACCCCACGCACGCACCTGAGTTGAGTCATGACAGCCTCATGACACAAGTAAGGAAACCAAGGCAGGGGGAGGTTAAGTAACTCGCCCACAAAAATGATCCTAATTAGAAAACTCTGTTCTAATATCAAGAAAACAAAACATTTATCAAGAGCTCATTAACTTCTTGTAATTCACATGAGAAACAACTTGTACTAAACACATTTCTTCAAAATGCAACTATTTTTCTGCAGTCACAGGGACCTCCAACTGATTATCAACAACTCCAGTTTCATCTGTGTGGCTTCCTAAGTCTTATTTCCCCTGGAAAGTCATGGCCAAGCAATAGTTGGTAGAACTAGCAGTGAGCTGACCTTAATGGCCACATTCTGAAGCCATTCTACACAAATGACCCGTGTTACTCTTTCAAGAGTGCAGTATCCCCAAATTTTGACACTCAAAGAAACACTATCCCTCAGTGCTATGCTCCATTAACAAAAATAAATAACCTACCAACTCATACACTTACATCTTTTGGCCAGGAAATAAAATCACCCACTGACAAGTTAGTGAGTAGGAACCAGAACACCGAGTATCAAAGGAGGGGCAGGCAGATGGAGAATATAAGACAGATGAGATATGGAAGGGAAAGAAGTGCCCATTTTCTAAAGTTTAAGTGAGCCTGGACGAGTCCTGGATTGGCACTAAGTTTAGCAACTCAGAGCAATTCAAAGACTTCACAATCATGACATCTGTAACTCTGGCTTGTTACCTGTAAAACAGCGTAATAGTGGCTACTTATAGCTTAATGAGATGTCTGCACAGGCACTTTGAGGACTGGAGTTTTGAACAAAAAGCAGTACCAGTAAGTGTAGTGTGTCAAGTGAGCACACTGCCAGGCACATAGCGCAGCTGACAGCTAACTCAGAGCAGTGCATACGCACCTCACCCTCCCGTGCCAAGAGCAGGAGCCATGTGTGCTCCACCTGAAGGACAGGTGTGGACAGCTGTCAGGGCCAGCTGTCAGCCACGTCCACTGAGGGAAGCAGTTAAGTGGTGCTCGCCTCCAGAACTACTGTAGGAATAAAACTGATTAACCTGAACATAACTGTTTTGGGAAGAACTCCCAAATCTGAGCATGGAATGGAAAGAAAAGGTTAGTGGATAAATTACAGAATTTAATTTCTACTTGCTTGTTTCCATATAATAGGCATAATATTTGAGCCACATCTATCTGTTCACTATTACTATTTCTCTTGCCTAATACAACAAAAACCACTAAAAATAAAGACTGAATGAATGCGATTTTGCTATTACAAGTATACGTGCCCAAAGGACTGCATCAAGAATAAGACTAACTTCCTGTTTCTTGAAAGTTTGCATTTATTACAGAAATTTTAGGAAGATGCTCAAACGAACTGCTCAGTGCAGGATCACGTGCTGGTTGAGTGGTGAGGTTCCCAGAGCCCTGCAGGTGCTTCTGATGAGAAGAGGGAACTGACATCCTGGAGCCAGTTAAAAGCACCAAGCGTACCTCCCTAGACGGCTGCTATGCAAAAGCAGTAGAAAGCAGAGATTTCAACTCCTCTGTGTTCTCCAAGTGTACCCTTCTGCAGTGATTTTAAACATCCAATGGGCCAAATGTTTGTTCCACTCCACAAGGAGCCAGTGGCGAGGACAGGATGGATGAAGACAGGGCAGGGCAGGCTCCACAGACAGCCACGCCTGATGACCTGTACCATAGGCACTAGTGCTCCAAGTCCACATGTAGATCCTAGCTTCAATACACTAAGAGGGAACCGAATCCATACTCTGCAGTTTGGAAATGATTAAACTGATGCTATACTAACTTCATTTTATAACAACATTGAAACAACTAATAATTGTTTAGAATAAATCTTTGTTAATTCCAAGTTAAAAAGCAAAATGAAAGATTAGCACATCACAGCAATAAAAACTGATACAGCATACTTACTAAGTGTGCACCTGTCTCTTGCCATCCCCAAATGACAGTATCTTCTGCCACTGGTAGCTGAAAAGGAGGCTTTTCCATCCAAAACAAAGACATCTCCAGGTCCTGGGGCTTACAGTGCAGGTCCTCACTAAAGATCTGCTCATCTTCTAAGGTATCTTTCGTGACTGTATCAGTCCATGGACAGCCCACTTGATATCTGCAACCATCTGCTGGCCCCTCAGAAAACACCTGACTTGCCAGCTCTGCCATCGGGTAGCAGGAAAGTGCACTCAGAAACTGGGGGTGCTGATGCCCTGGGGGGCTCCGCAAATCCCCCCTCAGACAGCTCTTCAGACACAAGCGACATGGCAGGGTACTCACAATCTGGGACGGCCACCTCCCTGCTGTCATATGGGACGACAGGAATCCCCTGTGGCCCATCCACTTGGGCAGGGTAAATACCAGTCACGCAGGAGCACCCTGCACAAAAACCCCTAACTCCACTCTTTCAGAGACCACCAAGCCCTTGTCCCCTTGTAAGGCAGGTCCCTGCGCCATGGGACTGGCACCCCTCTGGCTGAAAGGGCACGTGTGTGCACTTGTCCCACACAGGCCTGCGTGGCTGGCAGTGCTGGGGCCAGCACCGCCTTCCTGCAGACGGAGCGCCTCCTCCTCCTCTCCACCCGTCAGCTCTGGTTCTCTCAGCCCTGACGCGTGCCCACCAGAGGCCTCAGGAGCATCTCCGGCTGACTGGGAGAGAACCTGCTTCGGCAGAGGGCTGCCACCACTGTGCACAGGGCTGACCCGCAGGCCTTCCAAGTCCTGCACGCCTGGGGCAGAACTCTGGCTTACAGGTGGTGCAAGCCTGAGATTCTCACGGCTGCTGTCATTCACTCGGTAGGTATCGTTCCTTCCTGTGTAAGCTGTCTCAAAGTCAGGATTCTTTGCTTCACCAGAACTGACACAAGCAAGCACACCCTGACTGGGCACTGCCGTGCGTTTCTGTGCATTTGCTTCCCAGTCAAAGGCTGTTTGGGGGTCTCCCTGGACCCTCTCTGTGGCAGCTGTCCCGGTGTCCCTGTGACTGGCTCTCGGGGGGTTCCTGCTCAGCACTCTCTGGTCTGTGAGGGTCCTTCCCTGAGCTCTTCACACACATCTCACCCTCTGTTTCACTCTCCTCTTCGGCGCAGGTGAAAACATCTGCAGAGGAAATGAGGTCACTTGCAGGGCACCTGGAGCCGAGGAGGGACTTGCTGCGTGGAGGTGCTCCCTGCAAGTCTCGGGACACCCCTGGCCCAGCTGCGGCCTGCACTGCACACACCACGTTGTGGCCCTGGGCCCAGGCCTTGCTGGCCCTGGTGTTCACACTCAGGTCCACCTGGGCGGCAGCTTTCCACTCAGAAGCCCTCTTCCCACAAGCGTCATCTTTCAAAACGCTAGTGTCACCCTCATCCTGGTAAGATGGATGGTTCCAAGACGGCAAAGACAAGCCAGCCCTGTCTGCATGTGGGCCACGTCCAGTTTCCACACTGCAGTCTCCTGGGCGCTGCTCCTTAAGCACCAAGGGCCCTGGGCCGTCACCTCTGTGAGGGGCTGGCTCTTGGAAATTCGCATGAGTGGGAAGAAATCTAAAGGTCCCTGAAGTGATACATCTTCCTGAACTTACACTGATTCTATCTCGACTTATGGAAAGGATTCTGCAGTTTGATTCGCTAACATCTAAACTGGAACAATCGCTGCCTTTCAGTGGTTTTGCAGAGTTATTTGCTCCTTCCCTTCCAGAGTTTAAACTCTGATCTGCATGAGCTATTACGGTCCCACAATCACCATCTCTCTCAACATGTGAACCACCACTGATTACAGTACTCTGTGAATCAGTCACCAGACCCCAGGCTGTGAACTGCCACGCAATCTCCCTTCAGGGATGGTGCGTGCACTCACTAGGCAGTCAGCGTCTGTGTGGATGTTTAAGGTGGGGAGTGTGTCCACATTACGGAATGTGCTCCTTTCTGTGTCAGCTGCAGGGAAGCTGGCGAAGGTCTGTGCCAGCAAGGCACCAACGTCTGTGGCACAGGGTGGGTCACTGTCACTCACCAGGGCAAAGTGAGGTTGAGCTTTCTCACCGAGAGCCCACTCTCTCTCCCTTGGGAGTGGCCTGCCCTGCAGGGGCAACTTTGCCCCAGGGGCCTCCGACCCCCAGGCCCAGGGCCAGCACTGTCTGGCAGCTGGGCCCCTCTGTGGGCCTCCCTCTGGGGAGCTGTAGCTGTTTCACACGCATGACCACACAGCTCATCTCCACCTTCTGGGCCGTCAGGATCAACAGCACAAATACTGTAAAACCTGCTCTCTTGGGAATTCCTATACCGTTTGCAGTCACCACAAACAAGACCTCCACCTGCCCTCTCCTCACCACTCAGATCTGAGGAGTCAGCAGCACTACCAATATGAACAGTGACCAGCACCTTGTTCCCCCACCTCGGAGCTTTCCCAGGTAGCTGGGCAATGGCAGGGAGGGTGGTGGCCAAGGCCCTGGTCAGGGGGTGCCGGGGCTGGAGAGCAGGGACCCTCGCCAGCACGAAGGGCCCCACAAGGAGGGCCCCGGGCACCTTCACCACCATGCCCCACAGCAGTGACGTCAGGGTTCCCATCAGTCTCACCTACATGTCCAGACCCAGTAAAGAGCCCGGACATGGGAGAGGAGTCCAGCAACTGCCCAGGCGCTGGGCCCTGTCTGCGTGCCAGCCTTGCCAAAACCCCAGCCCACAGGCTGGCCCTGCGTCCACCACCGGGAAGCTCCTCATCTCCAAAGGCACTGAATAATGAAGATAAAGTTGTACTTATCTTGCTCTCCGGTTCCTTCTCCTCCACTGATTTTTAACAGGCCAGTTTTTCACTGTCACTACTTAATTCTTTGCGGAAGCAACAACCCATGTTCAAAAGTTCAAAAACTCACATAACAATGCCTGTTGCTTTCTGAGCCTCCAAAAGTGCATCTCCCACTAACTTTCTATGGTTTCTGACGAGAAGCCGACACCCAGATCCCAAAAATAACCCTCGCACAGCAGTCACATGTCCCTGCCACTCAAGTCACAAATCCAAATCACAGCAGACATGCCCAGTGGCCATCTTCTCATGCCCGACAGTCCAAATGGCACCCAGAGTGCAAACACACATTACACAGGAGATCTTTCTGGTATTTTTCTTATTCTCATAAATCCAACAGAAAACTAACTAACATTATTATCCCAGCCAGAAGAAGTCACTACAAACTTTGGCTTTTTATACCGTTTTCAGCAGTCTCTGAACTGCATTTCACGGAATGGTGGCAACCAAAGGAGTTAACATATATATTCTCCCCAAAGGGAAACAACAGTAAAAATGTGTTCTTTAAAATTCTTAGGTTCTTATAGTTGTGGGTATTCAGTAATGATCATGCTAGGCACGATCTGGAATGGTGTCCATTAAGAGATGTATACTGAAGGGTTCCTGGTGAACAGCATATGCTGTCTGGGGTTTGCGTTAAAACACACCTGGCCTGAAAATAAAGAAGTAAATACACACAGACATAACACTTTCAAAAACCATGTGTGCAGAGGGGAAGAAAAAAAAAAAGAAGCAAACTACAAGGGCGGGAACTGTTCAAGTCAAAATGGGCACACCGAGGTTTGTTTTATTACTGTATTTCTTCAGATGTTCAAAAGTTTTGGTTAAAAAAAAAACAAAAACAGAAGAGTAAGAGAAACAAAGAAAGAAAATCGACACCTGCAGCCCAGTCCAGGGACCCCCAAAAGTTCCCAAATGAAGCCCTTCTTCGAGCATGAAGAATGCAGTTATCCTGCATCCCACGGCCCAGGGCCACCAGCACCACATCCATAAGCTTTGTTCAACATCAACATCCATAAGCTTTGTTCTCTGAATAAGAGATTCTTTTTCTTCAGTTCAGGCGCTCAGTCTTGCGAACCCATGAATCACAGCACGCCAGGCCACCCTGTCCATCACCAACTCCCGGAGTTCAACCCAACTCCTGTCCATCGAGTCGGTGATGGCATTCAGCCATCTCATCCTCCATCATTCCCTTCTCCTGCCTCCAATCCCTCCCAGCATCAGGGTCTTTTCCAATGAGTCGACTCTTCACATGAGGTGGCCAAAGTATTAGAGTTTCAGCTTTAGCATCAGTCCTTCCACTGAACACGAGGACTGATATCTTTTAGAATGGACTGGTTGGATCTCCTTGCAGTCCAAGGGACTCTCAAGAGTCTCCTCCAACACCACAGTTTAAAAGCATCAATTCTGTGGCGCTCAGCTTTCTTCACAGTCCAACTCTCACATCTCATATACATGACCACTGGAAAAACCACAGCATTGAGTAGACAGACGCAAAGTAATCTCTCTGCTTTTTAATATGCTGTGTAGGTTGGTCATAACTTTCCTTCCAAGGAGTAAGCTTCTTTTAATTTCATGGCTGCAGTCACTATCTGCAGTGATTTTGGAGCACCGCCCCCCATAAAGTCAGACAGTGTTTGCCCATCTATTTCCCACGAAGTGATGGGACCAGAGGCCATGATCTTAGTTTTCTGAAAGTTAAGCTTTAAGCCAACTTTTTCACTCTCCTCTTTCACTTTCATCAAGAAACTTTTTAATTCCTCTTCACTTTCTGCCATAAGGGTGGTGAAATCTGCATATCTGAGGTTATTGATATTTCTCCCGGCAATCTTGATTCCAGCTTGTGCTTCATCCAGTCCAGCGTTTCTCAGGATATATTCTGCATAGAAGTTAAATAAGCAGAGTGACAGTATACAGCCTTGACGGACTCCTTTTCCTATTTGGAACCAGTCTGTTGTTCCATGTCCAGTTCTAACTGTTGCTTCCTGACCTGCATATAGGTTTCTCAAGAAGCAGGTCAGGTGGTCTGGTATTTCTATCTCTTTGAGAATCTTCCACAGTTTATTGTGATCCACACAGTCAAAGGCTTTGCAATAGTCATTAAAGCAGAAATAGATGTTTTTCTGGAACTCTCTTGCTTTTTCCACAATCCAGTGGATGCTGGCAATTTGATCTCTGGTTCCTCTGCCTTTACTAAAACCAGCTTGAACATGTGGAAGTTCACAGTTCATGTACTGTTGAAGCCTGGCTTGGAAAATTTTGAGCATTACTTTACTAGCATGTGAGATGAGTACAACTGTGCAGTAGTTTGAGCATTCTTTGGCATTGCCTTTCTTTGGGACTGGAACGAAAACTGACCTTTTCCAGTCCTGTGGCCACTGCTACTTTTCCAAATTTGCTGGCATATTGAGTGCAGCACTTGCACAGCATCATCTTTCAGGATTTGAAATAGCTCAACTGGAATTCCATCACCTCCACTAGCTTTGTTCATAGGGATGCTTTCTAAGGCCCACTTGACTTCACATTCCAGGTTGTCTGGCTCTAGGTGAGTGATCACACCATCATGATTATCTGGGTCATGAAGCTCTTTTTGTACAGTTCTCCTTTGTGTTCTTGCCACCTCTTCTTAATATCTTCTGCTTCTGTTAGGTCCATACCATTTCTGTCCTTTATCAAGCCCATCTTTGCATGGAATGTCCCCTTAGTAACTCTAATTTTCTTGAAGAGATCGCTAGTCTTTCCCATTGTGTTGTTTTCCTCAATTTCTTTGCATTGATCGCTGAGGAAGGCTTTCTTATCTCTCCTTGCTATTCTTTGGAACTCTGCATTCTTGCTTACTATGATTCATATATGACATTTTGAAAACAAAAGAATTCTGTTAATTCTTTTGTGAGAGAGATTTTTCTACGTTAACCTGCAAGTTATGGCTGGTGGACTTCTAACATTTTATAAAACACTGATAGTTTTTGATTAAAAAAAAAAAGTTTAGGAATTCTACTTAAACATGATGATAGCAATTCAATCTCACTGTTCTACACTCTCCTCCCCCAATTTCCAAATCTCATCATGCTTTGTAAGGCCACCCCTCTCAACTGTGCTGAACAACTCTCTCATGCCCACATGCCGCCCACTCTTCAAGCGTCTGGGAAATCATCCTAGCAGTAAATGCACCACTGACTCTCTCAAATTGGGGGATCTGCAGGCTCTCTCAAAGATGCAAACATAAACATAGGTTTAAGAGTGCATTGCTGCTAGGCAACACCACTTAACTGACCTAGTGAAAGTCTCTCAGTGGTGTCCGACTCTGCAACTCCATGGAATATAACCTGCCAGGCTCCTCTGTCCATGTAAGAACAGTGGCTGTTCCCTTCTCCAGGGGATCTTCCCAATCCAGGAAAAACACTGGGGTCTCCTACACTGCAGGCGGATTCTTTACCAGCTGAGCTACCAGGGAAGACCCTAACTTACTGAGAAAAGAACTGGATCTAGTACATCATTTCATGCATGCCCAGGGAAGGCTAGGTGACACCAAGGTGTACACAGAAGTAAATCGATAAAAGCAGTAGGAAGTTGTTCACTTGGCACTCAGCAGTTCAGGTTGCAGAAAACACAAAGAAATTGTTGGTAACAAAAAATGAGCACATGGTGAAGGAGCTTTCATTTTTGTGAAATACCACCTACCAGACTAAAAATGAATGCCACCAATTTGCATTATATAGGTTTAAGCAATCAAGTTTTATTTCTATAAGAATTACATACAATAAGAATTTTTCAGTAGTTCTATGTTATTAAAAAGACAATTTTAAATCACTGACAATCTTAAAAAGTTCTCACTTAAAAGGTTAAGAAAAATGTGGGGAAGGGGAGTAAGAAAATGTACAACTTTAAGAATGTGTTTGAGCTTACATGACGATCAGTATAAAGCAAGTACATACAGTTATGGGTTAAATACTGGGAAACCAGGGTAACCACACATCAAAAAAATACAATGGATTCACAAAACCCCCCAAAAAAAAAAAAGGACTCAAGAATAATAATGAAAGAAAACCATTAACCACAAAAGGAAAAACAAAAAGAAACAAAGAAAAAATACAAAATTAACTGCAAAACAAGGTTTAAGATGGCAATAAATACATACTAATCAATAATTACTTTAAATGTCAATAGATTAAATGTTCCAATCAAAAGACAGTGTCAGACTGGATAATACAACAAGAACCTACAGTATGCTACCTATAGGAGAGTACTTCAGGGCAAAAGACACATACAAACTGGAAATGAGACAGAAAAAGACATTTTATGCTGATGGAAATGATAAGAAAGTGGAGTTAGCAATAGTCATATCAGACAAAACAGACTTTAAAACAAAAATCACAGAGAATGACAAAGTAGGACACATAAAAGCATCAACACAAGAGGCAGATATAATATTTGTTAACATATATGCACTCAATATAGGAGCACTTAATACAGAAAACAAACACTACAAACATAAATGGAAAAAATGGATGGGAATATAGTAACAGTAGACTTTTAACATTCCACTGACATGAACAGATAGATATTTCAGACAGAAAATAAGAAGGCAACACAGAACTTGAATGACAAAATAGAACAATTAGATTTAATTGATATTTCCAGGATGTTACATCCAAAAAAGCAGAATACACATTCTTTTTAAGAGTGCATAGAACAATCTCTAGGGCACAAAACAAGCCTCAAGAAACTGAATAGAACAGAAATTATTTCAAACATCTTTCCTGACCACAATAACATAAAAGTAGAACATCAACCACAGAAAGAGAAAAGAGGAGAAAACAACTGCATAGAGACTAAACAACATGCTTCTATGAGACCACTGGGTCAACAATGAAATCAAAGAGGAAATTTGGAATTACTTCTAAACAAATGACAATGAAGCAACCATATGAAAACTATGAGATGCAGCAAAAGCAGTTCTAAGAGGGAAGTTCATAGTGATACAAGACTTCCACCAAAAAAAGAAGAAAAAAATCACAAATAAACAACCTAATCTATCACCTAAAGAATTAGAAAAGAAACAATAAACAGAACCGAAAGCTGGAAGATAGAAAGAAATAATAAAGATCAGAGAGGACACAGAGAATTAAGAAAAAGATCATAAAACCCAGAACTAGTTTTTTGAAAGGATAAACAAAAGTAACAAACCTCTGACCTGGCTGACCAAGAAGAAAAAAAGAAATACAACTAAACAAAATAAGAAATGAAAGAGCAGAAGTAACAACCAATACCATGGAAATACAAAATACTGTTAAAGAAAATATTATGAACAGTTACATGTCAACAAAACAGACAACTTAAATGGACAAATTTCTAGAAATACATAGCCCACTGAAACTAAGTGAAGAATTAGATAATTTGAACAGACAGATCACTAGATGTGAAATAGAATCTGCAATTTAAAAACAACAATAAATTCCATGCAAACAGGAGTCTAGGCCTAGATGACTTCTCTGGGGAACTCCACTTAACACACAAGGAAGAGCTGACACCTATGCTTCTCAAACTCTTCCAAACAACTGAAAAAGAAAAGGACATTCTCGGTCATCTTACAAAGCCACCATTACCTCTGAAGGACATCAAACTTTTAAGACAGCCAAAAAATTATAGAAGGAAAAAAAGTATGAGAGTTGATTTTATTCTAAAGGGCAACTTGGTTACTTTTTAAATGAATTTTTATTTTTGTTAACTCAGTTACCTAATCCACATAAACAACAACAGCTTTAAAATTCTTTTCTATATCATTAGGTGAAGTTATTAAGTGAAAGTCACTCAGTCGTGTCTGACTCTTTGTGACCCAATGGACTAATACAGTCCATGGAATTCTCCAGGCCAGAATTCTCCAGGGGATCTTCCCAACGCAGGAATTGAACTGGGGTCTCCTGCATTGCAGGCAGATTCTTTACCAGCTCAGCCACAGGGAATACAACAAAAAAACATATTTGTGGATTACAAATTTACATCTCAGACCCTAACCTCTCTAATTAGGACCAACTGGCACTAGTGACCCACTTCACTGCTCACTTAAAATTTTTAACAGGTGGATTTTCCCTCTACAAAGCTATACTCTCCAGTTTTTTTCATCTCAAAATAAAACCATCATCCACTAAGTTACTCAACTATCCCTGATCGATTTTTCCCTCACCCCAATCCCTACATCCAATCCATAAATTGGTGCCATTTATGGAGTTCAAAAAAATCCAAAATCCATTCATTTCAAGTCTAAGGCACCATCATTTCTCAGCTTACTTACCAGTTCTTTAACTTGGTTTCTTTGCTTCTATTCTTGGTGGCAAGAATACACGAAAGAACTATACAAAAGAGATCTTCATGACCCAGATAACCACAATGGTGTGATCACCCACCTAGAGCCAGACATCCTGGAATGCAGAGTCAAGTGAGCCTTAGAAGCATCCCTATGAACAAAGCTAGTGGAGGTGATGGAATTCTAGTTGAGCTATTTCAAATCCTGAAAGATAATGCTGTTAATGTGTTGTACTCAATATGCCAGCAAATTTGGAAAAGTCAGCAGTGGCCACAGGACTGGAAAAGGTCAGTTTTCATTCCAATCCCAAAGAAAGGCAATGCCAAAGAATGCTCAAACTACCGCACAACTGCACTCATCTCACAGGCTAGCAAAGTAATGCTCAAAATTCTCCAAGCAGACTTCTACAGCACATGAACTGTGAACTTCCACATGTTCAAACTGGTTTTAGAAAAGGCAGAGGAACCAGAGATCAAATTGCCAACATCCACTGGATTGTGGAAAAAGCAAGAGAGTTCCAGAAAAACATATACATCTGCTTTATTGACTACACCAAAGCCTTTGACTGTGTAGATCACAATAAACTGTGGAAAATTCTGAAAGAGATGGGAATACCAGACCACCTGACCTGCCTCCTGAGAAGTCTGTATGCAGGTCAGGAAGCAACAGTTAGAACTGGACATGGAACAACAGGCTGGTTCCAAATAAGGGAAGGAGCATGTCAAAGCTGTATACTGTCACCCTGCTTATTTAACTTATATGCAGAGTACATCATGCAAAATGCTGGGCTGAATGATGCACAAGCTGAAATCACGATTGCTGGGAGAAATATCAATAACCTCAGACATGCAGATGACACCACCCTTATGGCAGAAAGTGAAAAACTAAGAAGTTTCTTGATGAAAGTGAAAGAGGAGAGTGAAAAAGCTGGCTTAAAGCTCAACATTCAGAAAATTAATATCATGGCATCTGGTCCCATCACTTCAAGGCAAATAGATGGGGAAATAATGGAAACAGTGAGAGGCTGTATCTTCTTGGGCTCCAAAATCACTGCAATGGTGACCGCAGCCATGAAATTAAAAGACACTTGCTCCCTGGAAGAAAAGCTATGACCAACCTAGACAGCATATTAAAAAGCAGAGATGCTACTTTGCCAACAAAGATCCGTCTAGTCAAGGCTATGGTTTCTCCAGTAGTCAAGCATGGATGTGAGAGAGTTGGAGTATAAAGAAAGCTGAGTGCAGAAGAACTGATGCTTTTGAACTGTGGTGTTGGAGCAGACTCTTGAGAGTCCCTTGGACTGCAAGGAGATCCAACCAGTCCATTCTAAAAGAGATCAGTCCTGAATATTCATTGGAAGGACTGATGCTGAAGCTGAAACTCCAATACTTTGGCCACCTGATGTGAAAAACTGACTCATTGGAAAAGACCCTGATGCTGGGAAAGACTGAAGGCAGGAGAAGGGGACGACAGAGGATGAGATGGTTGGATAGCATCACTGACTCGATGGACAAGAGTTTGAGCAAGCTCCAGGAGTTGATGACAGACAGGGAAGCCTGGTGTGCTGCAGTCCACGAGATCACAAAGAGTCGGACACAACTGAGTGACTGAACTGAACTGATTCTTGGCTCACTACAATATATTCGATTAATACAATGAAGTCAAAGTAATCTTTTTATAAGTCATGTTACTCCCCACCTAAAATCCTCTATCTCTATCCCAAATTAATTTCAACCACTCAGAGACGATGCAGAACTGTTCCCAAATGCTGACAAGAGCTGGGTTTGCTTCTGGTATTACTTTCTACTTGTTTCTCTTTCTAAAGGAAATAACACATGCCAAAGAGGATGTATCTCTTCTTGAGTCAGCTCTGAAGCTGCCCAGGCTGCCCAGGTTCAAATCCTAGACAGATGAGCAATCTTAGGGAAACTGCTAAAGCCTCTCTGCTCTCAGTTTCCTCCAGTTAAGATCACTTTTATACTCACTGATTGGCTAGACTTGCAAACAGTTACAACTCAATAAGGGTATTATTTGGGGAAGGAGATTAGCAGGGAGCTGTATAACAATTGGCAGCACCATGGCCAAAATGCAAACCTACTTGTGAATTATTCAGACATTTATTTGGCTGTTCCTAAGGCCATTCTCCTCCTACTTACACTGTATCCAACTCTAGGGGAAAGACTAAACCTTAAAAAAGACTGGTTCCCAAATCAGACCGCTAAGCACAGACACTCTGCAGCTGCACAAATGCAGACTATGAAGGGTCAGTACTCAGAGCCACCACACCAACTCAGCTATCCACACAGGTGTGCCACTGTAATGCCAGTTAGAAAAATGTTCAAAGCAATGTCATTTATGATAGCAGGAAAAAAGAAACACGTTCAATGTAACCAAAAACTGAACAGCTAAAAAAATGATGGCAAATCAACATAAAATACCACAGGGCAAGTACAAGGGTATATACAGATGAAGTCTGCTATGGGGGAAAGCATGAGGTAAAATATGCATAAACATACTGTTTAAAACTACATTTTTATGTACTCTTTAACAAGACTTCTACTTTCTACAGAATGCAAATCTGTTATAAAGTTTTAAAGAATATACATGTTGTGAGCCCAGATGTTATCTTAATGATGATCCCTTCTAGTTCTAGTATTTAGTGATCCTATGAAAACCTAAAGTGTGCAAATACTCTGAAAAACTGGTAAGGAGAATACACATACTTTACAATACCAGATGTCAGAGATGTGTTCTGTGACACCAGGGGTACTGAGTAGCGAAGCTGGGCCAAGAACCAGTCATGTAATACTCGATTGTAAGACATGAACTCTTTATAATGACAAAGAAATCATGTGCTGGCAGCACTGGTTGCAAATCATTTCTCCACAGAAATGAATATTGAATGCTGGCTCAAGTGTTATACTTCTTTTCTAGGCAGGTCTTATCTCAATTATTTCCCACAACATAATTTAAAAAACAAGTGAACCCCATACCAAAACCCACCCACAGAATCCAAATATCTAGTTTTATGCCCTAACACAGGTTTTAAAGACATGTGAATATTATATCAGATCATGAATCAACCAAGAGGAAGTGGGAGATTTGATCTAAAACGGTTTTTAAAATCTGTCAGTGACTTCTGTATAGTGTTAACTCTTACATTTGACTTTCAAATGACTTAAAATATTATAAAATTCACTTAAAATCAGTGTAAAATACAATATGCAAAAACCCTATATACATAATAATGATAAAATGCAGTAGTTTGGAGGACATTCTTCATTTTTTAAAATTCTGCCTTATTAAAAATATATCAACAATCCAATTCCCCGCCTTTAACTTCTACATGAGCTGCTTATAAGTTGGGGTGTAGATGAGGCTGCTATAAATTTTGTAATATTACTATAAAAATTTACATTTACTTTAAAAAGACTTAATTTTAAAATTCCGTAGGACATAAGTCGTAAGATCATAAGATCACTTAGAAGACTGCCAACCTAAACATGCCTAACTCCAAATGCACTGGATATATGAAAACGCAAACAGTGAAACCAATATTCTCAGTAAAAACTTAATATGACTTCTGTGCTTTAAGGAATACAGGCTGTTGAAATGTAAACTTAATCACACACACACTAGATGATCAGTGAACCATTAACAACACTGTGATGAAGAGATGAAATTAATACACATGGCACTCAGTTGTCTGTAGAGCTACACGCACACACCAGAAGAGAATGCACAATACTGACATATACTGTTCCCAAGTGGGTCCTCTCTCACTCTCTTTTGGGGAACATTCAATATTTTCTAATTTCTTTACAATTAATATTTACTATAATACATTGTCTGTGAGCTTCAGCTATGAATTTCTGAACTGAATTACCTGACTCAAAGCTGGAATGGAACTTGTCTGAGAAGTTGTCTGAGATATGGGACCATTCATCTGTAAAATTGAAAACACCAGATACACCATCACTACAATGCAAAGAAACACATTTTCAAACCATGGTAATTTAGCAAAACAAAACCCACTGAGAAAAGCACACTTATATGACAAAGAAATTTAATGAGATAGTCAAAATGATGTAGGAGCCTTAAACTTTAAAATACTTTTAAATTCTGACTGGTGTTATTCCTCCTCATTTCAACTGGAAAAATTGAGAAAACCTACTTTTCCCAATATCATTTAGAAACTTTTAAATCTCATTGCCTGACATGATAATAGCTTAAAATAAACAAATGCACTCAAAATTGTAAATCTGTATTATAATTTCTAATTAACTCTTTAAATAAATACCACTACAATGGCTATCATGTTATTAAAATATTTATAAATCACTGCCTTTATCTAAGTGATTTTAAACCCAAAGCTTTAAGTCTTAAGAACTATAATGCTCGTGTTTTCTCTATCACTTAGAAATCTGAAATTTCCCTCTACTAAGCGAGCCCTAAGTATACTCAGAATTTACCCCCATATTTAAGCATAAGTGTTCTGAGTAGAGTGCAGAGCCTGTTATCACAACAGAAGAAGGTGCATGAGCCAGCACTGGCCTGGACGCCCACTCACCAGATGCGCGCTATCTTTCCCTTCTTGGACTCGTTGGCCCTGCGGTTCAGCCACGACCTTAGCGTCCTGATCAGAAGTCATGAGCTGTTTACTTTGTGGCTCCACTGGGAGAAGTTCAATGTTAGCCAAAGAATCCTGTAAAACGACAGACAGTAAATTGGTAACTTGAAGTGCAGAGGGTATTTAATTCTAAAACAAAACTATTAAGCAGTTTTAAAATCCTCAAGTTTTCCAGGTCATATGTTTATCCCTCTGCAGTCTAAGTAGTTTAAAGAAATTTGCCCATAATGTCCACCTTTCACACCCAAGAAACTACATTTTAAAAAAAAGTTTCTTCTTCATATTAATTTGCTAACTATAATATTGTAAAATATAGAAACCAAATGCTAACATATACAAACCCACTTATGTCCAGAAATTCATTTTTTTAAAAACAGAAAATTATCAAAGTACTAGAACTCCAATTTGGGACTGATGAATCCCAAATTTACGTATATATAGAATTCTGTAACACTCCTAGAGGAAAACATAGGCAGAACACTCTGACATAAATCACAGCAACATCTTTCTTGATCCATCTCCCACAATAATGTAAATAAAAACAAAAAGAAACAAATAGGGTCGACTTAAAAGCTTTTGCTCAGCAAAGGAAACAATAACAGGAAAAGACAACCCACAGATTGAGAAAATATTTGCAAACAATGCAACCAATAAGGGATTAGTCTCCAAAATTTACAAACAGCTTAAGACACCTGACAGCATCAAAATAAACAATCCACTTAAAATATGGGCAAAAGACCTGAAAAGACATTTCTCCAAAGATAAACAGATAAGCAACAGGCACAAGAAAAGATGCCAACATGGCTAGTTATTAGATAAATCCAAATCAAAACTACAATGAGAGATCCCCCACACCAGTCAGAATGGTTAAATCCAAAAACCCACAAACAACAAATGCTGCAGAGGGTGTAGTGAGAGGAACCTTCCTACACTGCTGGTGGGAATGCTAACTGGTACAGCCACTATAGAGAACAGTATGGAACTTCCCAAAAAAAAAACTAAGAATAGAGCTACCATATGACTCTGCAATCCCACTCTTGGGCATGTATCTGGAGAAAAACATAATTCAAAAGGTTATATGCACCCCAATGTTCTTTATAGCCCTGTTTACAGTGGCCAAGACATGGAAACAACCTAAATGTCCATCAACAGGGGAATGGATAAAGATGTGGTACATACATACAATGGAAAGTGTGTGTGTTTTCATGCTAAATAGCTTCAGTTAAGATGGACTCTTTGTGACCCTATGGATTGCAGCCCGCCAGGCTCCTCTATTTATGGGATTCTCCAAGCGAGTATACTGGAGTGTGTCGCCAGGCCCTGCTTCAGGGGATCTTCCCAACCCAGGGGTTGAACCAGGCATCTTACATCTCCTGCATTGGCAGGTGGGTTCTTAACCACTAGAGCCTAATTCACTCCGTGTGACACTCTCTAGGTCCCTTCATGTTGTTGCAAATGGCATTATTTCATTCTTTTAATGACTGAATAATATGTGATGGAATATTACTCAGCAATTAACAACGGAAACAGTGACAGACTTTATTTTCTTAGGCTCCAAAATCACTGCGGATGGTGACTACAGCCATGAAATTAAAAATGCTTGCTCCTTGGGAGAAAGCAATGACAAATCTAGACAGCATATTAAAAAGCAGAGACATTACTTTGCCTGCAAAGGTCCACAGAGTCAAAGCTATGACTTTTCTAGTAGTCATCCATGGATGAGAGAGATGGACAATCAAAAACGTTGGGCATCAAAGAACTGATGTTTTCGAACCATGGGACTGGATAAGACTTTTGAGAATCCCTTGGACAGCAAGGAGATCAACAGTCAATCCTAAAAAAAATCAACCCTGAATATTCATCGAAAGGACTGATGATGAAGCTGAAACTCCAATATTTTGGCCACCTAATGCAAAGAGCCAACTTACTGGAAAATGGCCTGATGCTGGGCAAGACTGAAAGCAAGAGGAAAAGGGGAAAACAGACGATGAGAGGTTGCAAGGCATCACCAACTCAACTGACATGAGTTTGAGCAAACTCCAGGAGATGGTGAAACATAGGCATGCTGCAGTCCATAGGGTCACAAAGAGTTGGACACGACTGAGCAACTGAACAACAATTATAAACAATGAAATAATGCTATTTGCAGCAACATGCAGGGACTGAAAGAGTATCACACTGAGTGAAGACAGATAGAGAAGGAGAAATTATATATATATCCCCTGCATGTGGACTCTAAAAGAAATGATACAAAAGAACTTGCTTCAAATCACAAAGAGACTCACAGAAAACTAACTTATGGTTGCTAGGCGTGGAATGGCTATTTAGGGACTTTGGGATGGACATGTATGCACTGCTTCATTTAAAATGGATAACCAACAAGCACCTACTGTGTAACATGTGGAACTCTGCTCAATGTTATGTGCAAACTGGGATGGAAGGAAGGTTTCGGGGAAATGGATACATGTATATGTATGGCTGAGTCAATCTGCTGTTCAGCTGCAACTACACAACACTGTTTCAGCTATACCCCAATACAATATAAAAAGTTTAAAGTTTTGGAAAAATAAAAGAAATTTATTTTTTAAGAACAGAAAATTACTTAATTAATAGAACTCCAGTTTGGGACTGATGAATCCCAAATTTATGCATATATAGTTTTTGACCAGCCCATTTCATTTTCTTCCAGGAAAGCAGTAGCCTGGAGAAATAAACAAATTTGTTTTAAAGGAATCCCTTCACAGTCTTGAAGCAAAGAAACCAAAAGCAATATGAACACAGGGCAAAAAGCATGCCAAGCAGCCTGCGTAAAGCTTTTGCTTGGCTCAACAGCTGGACACTGAACTTCAGGTAATTTTCCCAAACGGATCATGAAGTAACACTGGCTTAGAAGGGATACCAGTTATCATGATTTTGTATTACGAGTGTCAGAACCACAGTTCTCAGACATCCAGGTGTGACTTAAGCGTTCTCTCTTCACTGTAAGCTACGACTCCTCAAAAGATAAAGAAGTTGATTTAACCCAGATTTTTCAAGCTTTTCTAAAAACACAGCATCCAAGTGGCAGATAAATTTGAAAGCTGTTTTTTCTCACTAGGTAAACCATGTAGGTTTTTAAGTTTCTATGATGGCACATGATGCAGTGAAAGTGCTGCACTCAATATGCCAGCAAATTTGGAAAACTCAGCAGTGGCCACAGGACTGGAAAAGGTCAGTTTTCATTCCAATCCCAAAGAAAGGCAATGCCAAAGAATGCTCAAACTACCGCACAATTGCACTCATCTCACATGTTAGTAAAGTCATGCTCAAAATTCTCCAAGCCAGCCTTCAGCAATATGTGAACCGTGAACTCCCTGATGCTCAAGCTGGTTTTAGAAAAGGCAGAGGAACCAGAGATCAAATTGCCAACATCTGCTGGATCATGGAATAAGCAAGAGAGTTCCTGAAAAACATCTATTTCTGCTTTGCGGACTATGCCAAAGCCTTTGACTGTGTGGATCACAATAAACTGTGGAAAATTCTGAAAGAGATGGGAATACCAGACCACCTGACCTGCCTCTTGAGAAATCTGTATCCAGGTCAAGTAACAGTTAGAACTGAACATGGAACAACAGACTGGTTCCAAATAGGAAAAGGAGTACGTCAAGGCTGTATACTGTCACCCTGTTTATTTAACTTATACGCAGAGTACATCATGAGAAATGCTGGCCTAGAAGAAACACAAGCTGGAATCAAGATTGCCAGGAGAAATATCAATAACCTCAGATATGCAGATGATACCACCCTTATGGCAGAAAGTGAAGAAATAAAGAGCCTCTTGATGAAAGTGAAAGAGGAAAGCGAAAATGTTGGTTTAAAGCTCAACATTCAGAAAACAAAGATCATGGCATCCGGTCCCATCACTTCATGGGAAATAGATGGAGAAACAGTGGAAACAGTGTCAGACTTTATTTTTTTGGGCTCCAAAATCACTGCAGATGGTGATTGCAGCCATAAAATTAAAAGACGCTTACTCCTTGGAAGCAAAGTTATGACCAACTTAGATAGTATATTCAAAAGCAAAGACATTACTTTGCCGACTAAAGTCCATCTAGTCAAGGCTATGGTTTTTCCAGTGGTCATGTATGGATGTGAGAGTTGGACTGTGGAGAAGGCTGAGCGCCGAAGAATTGCTGCTTTTGAACTGTGGTGTTGGAGAAGACTCTTGAGAGTCCCTTGGACTGCAAGGAGATCCAACCAGTCCATTTTGAAGGAGATCAACCCTGGGATTTCTTTGGAAGGAATGATGCTAAAGCTGAAACTCCAGTACTTTGGCCACCTCATGCAAAGAGTTGACTCACTGGAAAAGACTGATGCTGGGAAGGATTGGGGGCGGGAGGAGAAGGGGACGACAGAGGATGAGATGGCTGGATGGCATCACTGACTTGATTAACTGAGTCTGAGTGAACTCCAGGAGATGGTGATGGACACGGAGGCCTGGCGTGCTGCAATTCATGGGGTCGCAAGAGTTGGACATGACTGAGCGACTGAACTGAAGTGAAACCATGTAGGTTTTTAAGTTTCTATGATAGCACTTTCTATTCTCAATAACCTGCTTATGAAAAATTCTCAAAACCCTTTATAATGAAATAAACTGATGATCAAAGGTAAACTAGTCCTACTGTCAAATGTATCATCAACCACAGAAGCACAGAATCACTGAAATGCTATACAACAGACCTGGAAATGTAAACTACTAACAGAGGAGAAGGGCCTGAAACAAATCAGTTTCAGAGATCCATGTTTTCCACAATGCAGAATGAACGACAAATATGTTAAACTGTAATCACCTGCAATGTGTTAAATTGTAAAATCCAGAAAATATGATGGTACCTGCACTGACAGTCACAGCAGGGGAGGTGCAGATGCTTTTTACACTATTAACTTGAGTATTAAGATTCTCAAAGGGGGTAAAAAATGTCCGGCTGAAAACAAGATACAAAAGAAAAAAAATCAATAAGAGTCCTTTATTATATATACTACCTATATTTTTTCAGTTGGTCACAAATTATGTCCCTTGTGATTGAAACAGCACACCACGGATAGGAAGTAGTCCTGCACAACAAACCCAGGATGTGATCTTACTGCAACCTTGCAGCAAACGCAAGCACACAGGAAGGCCTAGGAGTTCTGCGAAGCTGGACCAGGAGCCTGGCTTCTTCAATACAAACGGGGACAAGATACACATAATGTCCCAGCTGTGGCTTTGTTTATATGGCTTTATCTGTTATGTTTAATAATGATAATAAATAAAATGAGACCCTAGCTTTTAGGGATGCATACTGAAACACTTCCAGGGGAGATAAAGTGATGTGGGGCAGAGACATGGGGGCTCACAGGTGCTCTTCCCGGGAGAGGAGAAGGAGGGGTCATGATATGATCCTGTCTACTTTTGTATTTCTGCAACAGTGTATAAGCCAAGGTTGAAAAGGCAGCCATGGCAGTAGCTTAGTACAACAGTGGTTCTGCCTGGGCAACCCATATGAACAAGCAATCATACACCCTGTCTCTTAAATTACCGACATGACACACACATTTTAAAAAAAAAACCCAAGTAAACTGCACAGATACAAAGCACTGAAATTAGACTTTATTAGGAGAAGGCAATGGCACCCCACTCCAGTACTCTTGCCCGGAAAATCCCATGGATGGAGGAGGCTGGTAGACTGCAGTCCATGGGGTCGCTAAGAGTCTGACACAACTGAGCGGCTTCCCTTTCACTTTTCACTTTCCTGCATTGGAGGAGGAAATGGCAACCCACTCCAGTGTTCTTGCCTGGAGAATCCCAGGGACGGGGAGAGCCTGGTGGGCTGCCATCTATGGGGTCGCACAGAGTCGGACACGACTGAAGTGACGCAGCAGCAGCATCAAATATCTCAATCTAAAATAAGACTCAAAGAATACTGACAACAATTCCAGTAAAACACAAAATAACTTTTCATTACTTTTTTAAGAAACCAAAACTATTTTAAGACTTACAGCTATATAACTTATTGCTTCTTGGCATAAATCAGGTCACAAGGTTGTGAAGAGAAACAGGCAAAGGGGGAAGAGATCTATTGTCAAAGCAAATCGTTTCTTGGCGTAAGACCTGGTAACAGGACAACCTAATGGTGTTCAGAGGCAACTTTCACAAAAACTTAATGATCCAAACAAAGGGGTCATCCTCCTGATTTGATTTCATTTTCTATTTACATGAAAAACAAAGAGACATGAAATCAGAGGGCCCTCCCCCACAACCAAGAGGTCTCTAGGCTAGCAGACTTTGTTAATTCCGTCTGTCAAAGCTCCACCTCAGAAAGTTTTACTAACCTTATCAACTACTTAGGAGCATATAGTTCTCTTAGTTCTGTTTCTAAACAATTCTTTTCACACATACCTGAAATGTTTGTTTTATATGTAAAAACTTATTTAGGTCTTCTTGGACACTCAAGACAATCCTTAAAAAAATATAAATCAATCTCAAACCTGACTGTATATCAAGCTGGTGGCATAAATATCCAAAGAAGAGTTATTCTGCTGCTGCTGCTGCCAAGTCGCTTCAGTCGTGTCCGACTCTGTGCGACCCCATAGACGGCAGCCCACCAGGCTCTCCCATCCCTGGGATTCTCCAGGCAAGAATACTGGAGTGGGTTGCCATTTCCTTCTCCAAGGCATGAAAGTGAAAAGTCAAAGTGAAGGCGCTCAGTCGTGTCTGACTCTTGGCGACCCCATGGACTGCAGCCCACCAGGCTCCGCTGTCCATGGGATTTTCCAGACAAGAGTACTGGAGTGGGGTGCCATTGCCTTCTCCGAGAGTTATTCAAAGTGACATTAAAAGAGAGTACTCACACACAAAATCCTGAAAACTCACAAGAAAATCTTAAAATGCACTCAGGAGGGCTGTTCTTTGGGGCAAATGTTGGTATTATTTTGAAGCTATTTTATGTATTATACACACATATACACAAACTGTAATATAATAAGAAAAATAAGAATTATATTAAGTACTAAGACTTTCAACATAAAAGGAAACACAAACATAAAATCAAACAAGCTGAGTAAAATCCACAGAATCATTTTATATTTACTGTAAATGTAACTTTTAAAATTACAGTTGGCCCTTGAACAAGGGGGTTTTTGAGGCACATGTGGGTCCACTTATATGCAGATATTTTCTTTTCAATAAAATGGACATGACCTGTGGTTGGCTGAATACAAAATGCAGAACCAGGGATACCCAGGTACAGAACTCTGGGCAGGGAGGGCTGCGTGTCAAGTCACAAGTGGCTCTTCGACTGCTGGGGGTCAGCACCTCTAGCCCCTGTGGGGTTCAAGCTCAGCTGTATAGATTTTCTTCGGCTTTCACTATTTGTTCTACTAACATCCCCCTCCTATGCCAGGTCCTACTCTGGGATCTCACACTGCACTGAGCTGTCACTTCTCTCCAGTCTCCTCCGACCTGTGACAGCTCCTCAGTCAGCTACATTTGTGCGGAACATCGCTCAATTTGAGATGAACCCGGGACACTGTATCGTGACGGCAAGGAAGCTCTCTTAAGACTCCTGTGGTCCCGTCACAGAAGCAACAGGAAAGGAAGAAAGGGGCTCCTGATGGCCAAAGACAGAGAATGCAGGAGGCACAAAGAATGAACGGAAACAAACGTACAAAAATCCACAGTGGTTACAGGCCACCACTACAGTGACCAGTGAAGGCTGTCAAGACACCAGCTCCTTTATCTGAAGATTGCTCCAGGGAAACAAGCCATCAGCCTGCCCTTGCTAAATGAGTATTTAACACAACTAAAGACCAGGGCATGCTGTTCACTATACAGGAGTCAAAACTAAAAACAGAGTGGATGACAAAATCTGGAAATCATGTTGCTATAGCTAATGAAATGATCTGCTAGAAATGCCTGCTAGAAAGGAGGGAAAGAGCTGACGGGGAGCTCAGAGGGATTGAAGCCACTTTTCAATCTGATGACTAGCGTGCAACAAGTGGGTATTGCACTCTTAACACAATGAAGAGCATCAGGTCGATGAAATATTCTTGCCAAAACAGAACCTATGTTTAATCAAACTTCCAGACCCCACTCCCAATTTAAAGGAAACCCTAGGAACAGTATGTGTTAAACAACACCAACGAATGTTATGAGCTAAACCCAAAATGTGGGGCATATTACAGACAGATGCCCCATTTCTACAGCAAACCTAAGACGTGGGAAAAAAAGGGGAGATTTTTATTGCTACAAAATAGAAAAGCTTTAACCAAAATAACCTTATGTATGAGAAATGTATCTGGACCCAGATGCAAAATTAAATTAAAATGATATTTCTGACAGGAAAAATTGAATGTTGCGTGGGTGATCAAAGGTATTACAGAATGATTAATAATTTTGTTGAGTGCAGTGAAGGTGCTGTGGCTTTTATTTTTAAATGTTTCATCTTTAAAAGATATAAACTAAAAGACTACAGATGAAATTACACATCTGGAATTTGCTTTGGAATACGCTAATAACTTTTTTGTCAGTGTTAAGGAAAGAAAAGAAACAAAAATACAAGAATGCAGCAAGCTGATGGAAGCTAAACTGAGGTAATGGGTACCATACATGGAGGACTGCTGCAATATCCTCCTCCTTCTAAGGTTAAATTCCATAATAGAAGCTAACAAGACTCATCTAACTAGGATACAGTATCAACCCGCACCCAAAACTCCCCATTCTTTCGTCTATTTAAAATATGTACTAATAAAACAATTCAACAATATGTAAACCATTTTATAATAATGCTCATGGCAGCTTTAGTCAAAAGGGGAAATAAACACTGAACTATAGAAAAGCAAAAAAATAAAGCAATATGTTACAAGTATTAAAAATATTCACCAAGATTATACAAAGTAAAAAAAGCAGGATATTAAAAAACTGTGGACAGTATAATTGCAACTATATTTTTAAAATTCATATAACTCTGTGAATATTTAAAAATGAAACTAGAAGGAAGGACTCCAGATGACTAACAATGTAGTTAAGATTAAAACTCAAGGATCATGTTCCACTTTGTTTCATTTCTGTAGGTTCAACTTTTTTTAATAACTTACTATTTATATAATCACACATACCTAATAAAACTCATTGGCTGGTTGATTTCACATTTATCAAACAACTACCTAATCCTTTAGGGTCGAGCAGAGTCTACAGAAAGAGCAGGTACTGACCCAGTTGCCCCGTCAATACAGATAATAAAACTGTCATTCAGTTATCACAACATTTTCTCATGCAATTATATGTCATCAGAAGCCCTTTCTGGGACCAAGAGGTTGAAAGGATCAATGCTGAATGCCCTTATTCTCTTCTCAAAGCACAATGGATTTCTGGTATAGGAACAAAGTTCAGGATACATGAGAAGACTATTAACATACTCCTCCCTTTCCCAGCACATATTATGTGTGAAGCCAGATATCCCTCTTACACGTCCACCAAAGCAGTATGTCACTAACAGAGCAAACACAGAAGCAGACCAGATTGCAGCCGGGATTCAATTAAATCACATATTAAAGAGATTCACAAAAATACGTAACAATGCCACTCTCATCATTAAATCGCTTTTTGTTTTGGAAAAGAGTGCTATTTTTCACAGGAAATATTTATATTACATGTAACGAGTTTGTTACTACTCAAGAAAAATACATATTTAAAATTTCTAAGTCTTAATTTTTAACATAGAAAGAACCAAGTCATGTAAACAAAAGCTCTCAAGGACCTTCAATGTTTAAAAGTGTAACGAGGTCCTGAGCCCACAAGGTTTGAGAACCACCGACAAAACACACAACTAGTTCTGACTGACAAGTGCCTGGTGTTCATGGTTGGGAAGACATGCCACTCTCACGATGGCCAACAGATAAACCCACAATCCATCGATCCACAGAGTCAATATAATCCATCAAAATTCCACCAGCCTTTTTGCAGAAGCTGATGAACTGATTCTAAAATTCCTACGGAAATGAAAGAGACCCACAAAACAATCGTGAAAAGAACAAAGCTGGAAGACAGACCCTTCCTGATTTCAGAACTCACTCCAAAGTTAGAGGAATCAAAAGTGAGGTGCTGGCCAAAAGACAGATCAATGGAACAGAACTGAAAATCCAGATATAAACCCTTATGCTCAGGGTCAATTATTTTCAAAAGGGTACCAAGACCACTGAATGCAGAAAAATACTCTTTTCAACAAATGATACTTGGACAACTGAATATCCACATGCCGGAGAATGGAGCTGGACCCCTAACTTACTCTCTATGCAAAGATTAACTCAAAATGAAGCAAACACCCACACGTAAGAGCTAAAACTCTAAAGCTCAGAGGATAATAGAGAAAGGCTTCAAGAAAATGTACTTGTGTCAATGGCTTCTTAGACTGGGCACCAAAAGCACAAACAACAAAAGAAGAAAATAAATTGGTCTTCATCAAAACTTTTGTGCTTCAAAGCATACCATCCACAGTGGGAGAAAATATTTGCAAATTATACATCTGATAAGGGACACAAAACTATATAGAATAAATAATTCCTAAAACTAAATGGACAAGCTAAAAATGGGCCAAGAATGTGAATTGACATTTCTCCAAAGAAGATATAAAAATGGCCAATAAGCAGGTGAGAAGATGCTTAACATCGGTAAGTCACTAGGGAAATGCAGATCAGAACATAAGATACCACTCACTGGCATGGCTATAATCAAAACGACAAACGTAAGTGTTGACAAGGGTGTGCAGAAATGAGTTCTTCATACATTGCTGGTGGGAATTTAATAGCACACAGGCACTTGAGTGAACAGCTTCAAAATGTTTAATCCATTATGACTCAGCAACTGCACCTCTAAGTACATACCCAAGGGAACTGGCTTCCTCCTTCCTGGAGGGAGCCTTGAGTCGCCTTCTCAACCCTTCCTCATTACCCACAGCTTCTCTGCTCTTTACAGCAACGATCACTCTGAGCTTCTCAAAGGTATCCATGTGTTCCTTATTCTCATGAACGAGACATAACAGGACAATAAATCCCACCAACAATATGCTACAATTTACCCCAAAGAGATTTTGCTCTGTCACTAACACTCTAATACATGTTTTACTATCCTGTTATCTAAATACTTTTTCTGTATTTGCAGCTAAGTATGCTAAAGTCTCTTCGGATGCCTGATAACTGTGTGTGATCAAGAGGACCGAGTCAAGGAACAGAGCATGAGCAGAGAAGACGGCTGAGACAAGACGGTATCACGTAGACGTGTGTTCTGAGGGCTCCAGCATGATGACAGGGATCATTCTATTAAAAAAAAAAAAAAAAAGTAAATATTCAACTAGGTTAAGTAAACAATTTTACCTAAACATGGAAAATGGATTGTTAATAACTTCAGAGATTGTCTTCATTAAGAAAAAATTAGAAAAAATAAAAATGGTCAAAAAGCTAAATCAAATAATTAAAGCACAACCCTAGAATTTTGGGGCTGGAAGAACATGTGTTCAGGCTTCTCAGGTGGCTCAGTGATAAAAGAATCCGCCTGCCAAGCCAGGAGTTGCAGGAGACCTTGGTTTGATCCCTGGTTCGGGAAGATCCCCTAGCAGGAGGGCCTGGCAACCCACTCCAGTTTTCTTGCCTGGGAAATCCCATGGACAGAGGAGCCTGGTGGGCTACAGTCTATGGGGTCACAGAGTCAGATAAGACTTAAACAAAAACAAGAAAATAAAACACCACAATGGCAATTAGTTACTCACACATTTGCTTTGTGTTGTTGGCTGGGTTATTCTGTTTATCTCACAGCTATCTGCATCACCCTGCTGCTGTTGCTTCTGCTGCTGCTGCGTCACTTCAGTAGTGTCCGTCTCTGTGCGACCCCCACAGACGGCAGCCCATTGGGCTCCGCCATCCCTGGGATTCTCCAGGTAAGAACACTGGAGTGGGTTGCCATTTCCTTCTCCAATGCATGAAAGTGAAAAGTGAAAGTGAAGTAGCTCAGTCGTGTCTGACTCTTGGCGACCCCATGGACTGGAGCCTACCAGGCTCCTCTGTCCATGGGATTTTCCAGGCAAGAGTACTCTGTACACATATAGGACCTAAAATGCACATTCTTGTCTCACTCCAAAATAACTTGTGAGTATCTTGGGGCAGATCAGCTATGTAACTTCCACAGCACATTGCCAGATTATATACTTAACTGAATCTGCAGACCTGAATGGTGGGGATGTCCACAGAGCAACGGATGCGGCTTCCAGGAGGGCTGTTACTCTAACTTCTTGTTTTTTAAGACTCACTGTCTCTCTATGATGGTCCATTTTGTCCACGGAGTTGTCTTAATGATAAATGAAAGAGAGCAACCCAATCTCACCGTAGTAGCTGTTTAACTACACTTTTAAATTGGCAGTCAGTACGGAAATATATATGTCTAAACAGATGCTGCCAATAAAGTATGATTTTTTAAAATTTCCTTTTATACATACCTGAGAAGGAAATGGCAACCCACTCCAGTACTCTTGCCTGGAGAATTCCATGGACTGAGGAGCCTGATAGGCTACAGTCCATGGGGTCACAAAGAGTCAGACACGACTGAGCAACTTCACTTTCACTTTCACCTGTGCTTCTATCAAAAAAGAAAGTAAGAGGAAAAGGTAACTCTTATTCATAGTTTGACCTGGTCCTGCTCCTAAGGAAGGCATAAAATCAAACACAACATGCAAAAACTTATTTCTTAGCCAAGTAAGAGTGGGAAAGCATCTACATGAGATATATACCCTGAAAATTACATTAAAAACTTTTTACAAAGTGCTTTCAATTGAGAACTTAACTAGATAATACTACACAAAAAAATTTAAAAGGTCCCTTCAAGCTTTAAGGATTAAAGTTGGTTTATGAAATTAACCGATTTCAATTACTTGAAAAGATTATTTTACGAGGTTATAAGGAATTCTAAATAAACTATTTGAAACAACCAAAACAATATGGAGTGGACTTTAAAATTCTTCTTGGGACTCCCCTGGTGATCCAGTGGCTAAGACTCCATGTTCCCAATGCAGGGGTCCTGGGTTCAATCCCTGGTCAGGGCACTAGATCCCACACGCTGCAACTAAGAGACCAGGCACAGCCGAACAAACAAATATTTTTTAAAATAAGAATTCTTCTCTTACTCTGCATGTGCTTGTAATGGTTGTTCTGTAAAATTCTGGTAAATGTAAGCGCAAAGGGGAAGGGGAACACATCCTTAGAGTTACAGCCTTCTGCCCCCAGTGTAACTTCTTGCTTTTATCATGAGTTGCTTCTTTCCCAAGAGAAGAATATCTCCTAAAACAGTCACACAGTTTTTCACCAGAGGGAGAAGAAAATGGGAAGTGCAAGCTTTGTTAACTGACATCTTCCTGGACATGACCAGGAAGTGCTGAGGCCAAGCTTACACAAGGACACAAGGCAGGACACAAGGCAGCAGCATCAGCCTAACACTGAGGGGCAAACACCCAGAATGATGTTCAGTTTCACAGCTGAAAGGTTAACGGTCCTGCATTCAGCCTCTTGAGAATGAACTCTGACCACCATTTGTCTGCTCCTCAATTTGTTTTCACCAAGAACTACCTTCCAGGTTGAAAGTGAAGCCCTTCCCCCACTCCAGGGGCCAGATGTGTAGGTCTGGCCAGTAGTCTGCCAGGCGAGAGATCTCCTAATCCTTTCCTGCCTCAGGGCCCTCACTTCCACCCCAAGTCCTTCTCACGTCAGTCTGCTCAGCTGAAGCCCCTTGCAGGTGAGCATCCACACCTCTGTCTCAGCCACACACTCACTGTGCTGATGGAAAGCTCAATGTGTCTACACAGAGCAGGAAAAAACCACTACTGCTGACCTTCCAAGTGTAGAACCACCTTCTATAAGTTATGTTTACCTTAGGCGACTGCGTATATGTAGTTTTGGTTTTTTAACTATAAAGCTTTAAGTACTTTCAATCTAAATGTGTGATCATTGAACATGAGATTATTGAAACTCTCCACAAAAATCTTCACTTTCTCTCATTTACATTGGAAAACAAAAAAATGCTGATGGCCAAATATAGCATTTGGTACTAGTATACACTTGTACCAAAAGTCAGAATCAATACCACAAATCTTTCAAGAGACCCAGAAGTCCTCTTTAAAAATAAACTCTAGATTGTGCATTTCTTAACTCTTTTTCTAAGGGAAAAAGCCTCGATTCATCTCATCCTTCTAATGAATCTTGCTTTTCTCTAAGGACTGTCTATCACATTCTATTGTGCTTTCTAATTTATAATCACATAACTGCAGTTTTTCAGTTGAAAAAACATATTCTTTCAATACAAGAGGAAGATTGAGGTAGGGTAAGCAGCTCAGAACTCGGCACTCTGAAGAGCTGCATGCACTTCGGAGCTCCTCCAACCCTGTGCTGCTCAAACTGGGATGCACTGACAATCCCAGAGGGCACCGAAGAACCAGAACTAGAGGCGGCACAACTATTCCAAGTTCTGGAATCATATATAAATTTAGTAATTAAGAAAAAAAAAAAGGCTGTACACTTCAGTGAAAGGGAAATATTCCACTACAACTATAATCTTACACAACTAACTCTCTCTCAAAAATCTAGACCTCGAAAGTCAAGGCAAAGAACCCAAAAACATACAACCTGCATCTAAGTCAATTTTAAGAGACTTAATGAGTTTTTCTCTGCAGTTTCTACAGTTAAATCATGCACTTGCACTAATGAGCACAACTGCTTTGCACAAACTATGGGACAAACTGAACTGGTTTCTGAAAGCAAACAACCCAGCCTGGAGGAGGAAGCCCCACACTGCTACTCACAGGCAGCTGCTTTCACAGGAGAGCGTCACCTGGAGCCTCCACCTCGTTGGGCATTCTGCTCTCAGCTTCTCCACATTTCAGTTAACACCACACGTTAAATTTCAGTGCATCTAAGCAAATATCTGGGGAACATTTTTTTACTTATGGATTCCTCATTTTTTAAATCAATTGTTTAAAAAAATCCATCCTCATATAAAACAAAAACTGACACTCCCCAGTCTCAAGGAAATACTTCATCTACCCCACTGCTCTAACCAGAAACCTGCAAGTAAATTTTTAATTTTTCTTTCACATAAGCTTATCCTTCCTCACCTCCACTGTCACTAAACTGTTCCAATAACTATCATCTCTGAATGGAACCACAACTCTAACCTCCTAGGTTTCCCCAGTCCCACCAATCCTTGTGCAGAATGATGCTCCAGAGGAAGTTGATCTCTCACCCTCAGTGTGCACCTGCCACGCCATGCCCTGTGATACCTAGAACCAACCAGGTAGGCCAGCTGGACTGTTACCCCCATCCTCTGCACAGAGCCTGAGTTGCAAACCCTCTACAACACAGCAAGGCAGCCGCCTCTCCATTACAGGAGGGCGGGCAAGTGTCTCCCTTCTTGACTCCTGCTCTCCTGATACAATACCCAGCAGAGCAGAATCCAGGAAAATATGCTTAATCATTTTCATTTTCACGCACTAAACATGTGGGAGGAAACTCCTTGTAGTTAAAACATGAAGTGCAAAAAAACTAAGATGATTCCAAGTGAAAGCTTCTGTTGCTGCATATTCCAGATGATGTGTTAATGTGGGAAAACACAACATTCTTAGACAATGGTAAAACTATTGTGAGTTCACTTTAATTTTTAGATACTCTCTAGGCCTTGTGAATGGGTGTGTGTGTTGTTGTTCAGTCACTAAGTCATGTCTAACTCCCTGCAACAGGCCAGGCTTCCCTGTCCTTCACCATCTCCCACAGTTTGCTCAGATTCATGTCCACTGAGTCAGTGATGCCATCCAATCATCTCATTCTCTGTCACCGTCTTCTCCTCCTGCCCTCAATCTTTCCAAGCTTCAGGGTCTTTTCCAATGAGTCAGCTCTCTGCATCAGGTGGCCAAAGTACTGGAGCTTCAGCTTCAGTCCTTCCAGTGAATATTCAAGACTGATTTCCTTTAGGATTGACTGGCTTCATCTCCTTGCAGACCAAGGGACTTTCAAGAGCATTCTCCAGCACCATAATTCAAAAGCACTCACCCTTCTTTATGGTCCAGTTCTCACATCCATACATGACTACTAGAAAATAGCTTTGACTATACAGACCTTTGTGGGCAAAAGTGATGTCTTTGCTTTTTAATTTCCTGTCTAGGTTTTCATAGTTTTCCTTCCAAGAAGCAAGTGTCTTTTAATTTTATGGCTGCAGTCACTGTGGTGATTTTGGAGCCCAAGAAAAGAAAATATGTCACTGCTTCCACTCTTTCCCCATTTTTTTGCTGTGATGAAGTGATGAGAATGGATGCCATCACCTTCAGTTCAGTTCAGTTGCTCAGTTGTGTCCGACTCTTTGCGACCCCATGAACCGCAGCACACCAGGCCTCCCTGTCCATCACCAACTCCTGGAGTTTACTCAAACTCACGTCCATTGAGTCAGTGATGCCATCCAACCATCTCATCCTCTGTCGTCCCCTTCTCCTCCTGCCCTCAATCTTTCCCAGCATCAGAGTTTTTCAAATCAGTCAGCTCTACGCATCAGGTGGCCAAAATACTGGAGTTTCAGCTTCAACATCAGTCCTTCCAATGAACACCCAGGACTAATCTCCTTCAGAATGGACTGGTTGGATCTCCTTGCAGTCCAAGGGACTCTCAAGAGTCTTCTCCAACACCATAGTTTAAAAGCATCAATTCTTCTGTGCTCAGATTTCTTTATAGTCCAAGTCTCACATCCATACATGACTACTGGGAAAACCATAGCTTTGACTAGACGGACCTTAGTCGGCAAAGTAATGTCTCTGCTTTTGAATATGCTATCTAGGTTGGTCATAACTTTTCTTCCAAGGAGTAAGCATTTTTAATTTCATGGCTGTAATCACCACATCTACAGTGATTTTGGAGCCCCCAAAATAAAGTCATCACCTTAGTTTTTGTATGTTGAATTTTAAGCCAGCTTTTTTACTACTCTCATCTTCATCAAGAGGCTCTTTAGTTCCTCTGCACTTTCTGTCATTAGAGTGGTATCATCTAACTTGTGACCATCCAGCCTGGCATTTCACATGATGCTCTCTGCATTTAAGTTAAATGAACAGGGTGACAATATTCAGCCTTGTCATACTCCTTTCTGAATTTTGAACTAGTCCATTGTTCCATGTCCAGTTCTACTTGTTGCTTCTTGACCCGCATACAGGCTTCTCAAGGGACAGGTCAGGTGGTCTGGTATGCCCATCTTTTTAAGAATTTTCCAGTTTGTTGTGATCTACACAGTCAAAGGCCTTACTGTAGTCAATGAAGCAAAAGAAAATGTTTTTTCTGGAATTCCCTTACTTTCTCTATGATCCAACAGATGTTGGCAACTTGATCTCTGGTTCCTTTGCCTTTTTAAACCCATTTTGTACATCTGGAAGTTCTCTAAAGCCTAGCTTGAAGGATTTTGAGCATAACCGTACTAGCATGTGAAATGAGTACAACTGTATGGTAATCTTAATATTCTTTGGCGTTGTCCTCCTTTGGGACTGGAATGAAAACTGACCTTTTCTAGTCCTGTGGCCATGACTGAGTTTCCCCAATTTGCTGACATACTGAGTGCAACACTTTAACAGCATTATCTTTTAGGATTTTAAATAGCTCAGCTGGAATTCCATCACCTCCACTAGCTTTGTTCATAATAATACTTCTTAAGGCCCACTTGACTTCATGTTCTAGGATGTCTGGTTCTAAGTGACTGACCACACCAGTGTGGTTATCCAGGTCGTTGAGACCTTTCTTTGTATAGTTTTTCCCTGTAATCTTGCCACCTCTTAACCTCTTCTGCTTCTCTTAGGTCCCTACAGTTTCTGTCGTTTATTGTGCCCATCCTTGCATGAAATTGGTATCTCCAATTTTCTTGAAGAAATTTCTCGTCTCTCTCATTCTGTTGTTACATTTCTGTGTGTATATTTGTGTGTTTGTGTATGCATACATGTAAGTATGCACTTGGGGTCTGAACATAGAGAAGAGTTAAATGCAAAGTGATAGTGATAGTAAAAAGTCCATTTAATTCTCAAAATAACAACTCACAGAAGAAGTTCCTAGGTGGTAAACACACAAGATCTACTATTAGTATTAAAAGTAGAAGTAAAAGATCCTTTTGAAAATACACTGAGAGTCATGAGTCCTTGCACTGGAAGAAGTGGATGGAGACCGGAAACATTAACCACCAACCCAGGAGCCTGCGGATTCTCTGCATGCAAGTCCACCTGCGCTGCCCAGCAGGGCATGGAGGAGGATGGAGCAGTGGGGACTCCGCTCCCAGGGCTGATTTTACCTCCCGAGCGTCTTTTAGGGCACATCAGCACAGGGCACGTGCTCAAACAAGTGGCAGTGAGTCAGGCACTGGCCCCAGGGAACTATGAAACACAGAAGTCTCCCACTTTGCCAAAGTTCCCTTGTACAAAGGGCCTATATTAGTCCTGTTTTTGCTAACCAAGAGATCTGAAGAGAATTTTTGCCTTTGTGAAAATCAAAACCAGCTTTCTGAGTCTGTTTTACAGCAAAGCTATAGGAGCAGCGCTCACTTGAGCAGTGAGCAACCCCTCCAAGCTCCTTCCTCAAGACATGAGACTCAGCATCCGGCCAACACCTGGCTGTGAAAAGTGTCTCCACCTATTCTGTGCTTCTTTGAACAAGATGCATCCTAAGATAACTGCTTCTTTATTTTGGCTTATGGAAGGTTCCACTTCCAGACAGGACAGTGGGAGAACCTGTGCAACATTACTCAGAAAGTAACAGTCACAGAGTCCAAGCACACTAACCACCAGCCTCAGAGATGAGGTGTTACAACTGAACACACTCTCATGTTAGCCAAAAGGACAGCAAATCGGTTAATATGAAAATACGTCAAATACCCCTAACAGGCAGCTCTTCTTGAAAAAGTGATACCATGTTTAAAAAAAAAATTTACATTTCAAAGTTATGAATTTAAAAATGTATAGTACTTTGGATAATCTTTCAGTCTGATATTCCAACAGGATCAGAAGTCCTAGCCCACTTAGGATAACACTCTAACAGACGACAAAATAAGTAACATCACAATAAAAGTTCCAAGCAACTAGGAGAACCAGAATCGGCTCCAATAATTCTGAATTACTCTTCAGCAAGGTAAATAACCTTCTCTCAGTCTTGTCTTGTGGGCTCCCACGATCTCAACAATCATCACTATAAAACTACCATTAAAACTTTCTAGTTAAAGCCAGCATTTCTGATGCTTAGCTATGCTGTGTTTACAGAGCTCAAATCTACCAGGTTACTAGACCTAAGACACCTTTATGCAAGACACGTATGCTTTGACCACTATTTGCAGTGGACTTGGAAGGAGAAGTCAGGCAAACCCCATTTTCTGCTCTTCTTCCATTGTGTGGTATAAGGCACCTATCTCCAGGCCTCAGTTTCCCAAGCGGCAAGGCAGGTACTCCAACGAACAAATGGAGGGAAGAGCCAGGGCTCTGGGTCCAAGTCACAGCCTGGTCCTCTGTGGAAGAGGGCCCAGCTGGCTGCACTCAGGCCTCCAGTCCAGAATACTGCAGGCTGCAAAGGCACATATTTTAGCAAAGATGGCTATGGAGGAGCCGGAGTGAACGCCTGAGTAGTGCTCAGAACTCAGGGCAGATCCCTGTTTGCACAGAAACAGACAGGCAGTGAGTGTGAACAGATGGACACCAGTTCCAAAGCCTGAAGGCCAAGGCCTGCACCAGGCATGGATGTTAAGGTCTGAACGCTTCAGGAAGGAGACCACAGAATTTAAATGAATTTCACTTAGGCTAGTTCTCAAAGATGAGTCTGCATATACAATACAAACTAGAAGACCTGTTAGCGCCTTGCTAACAGGAAGGATTTCAAATGGATTAAAGCTAATAGATTAAACTATCTAAAATGACAAAGAAAACCCTTTATTTTCCTGGAATATGTACATTAATTCAATGTTTTAAAAAGCACAGTCCAATGGCTGCTTTACAAATATGCTTTAAAAACAAAACAATAAAATACTGACTGAGGCTTCCTTGGTGGTCCAGTGGCTAAGACTCTGCGCTCCCAATGCAGGGAGTCCAGGTTCAATCCCTGGTCAGGGAACTAGATGCCACAACTAACAGCTCACATGCCACAACTGAGAGATCCCACGTGCCACAATTAACACTTGGCACAGCCAAACAAATGCATATTTTTTTTTTAATGTTGACTCAAAATTCTATAGTGTACATAAAATTAACACTTTTACCAATTCAATTTTTCTTTAAAATTCCTCTGTTCGAGTATAAACTGAAAAGTATCCCACTGAGTTCTATACTAGTGCCAAGGAGAACACAGCTTAGAGAGGAGACCAGTCACAGCCCTCACTCTGCCACGAGCCAATCATCTGTACTTCCAATTAATTTTACTTCTGTGGGCTCCCGTCTCTGAATCTTAGAGCTCTAACATCCTAACCACAATACTACACTTTTTTTCTTTTGGAAGTTGTTTTCAGAAGCTATTATCAAATCTCAGTTAATAAAATAATGTAGACCAAAATGCAAAATCTCAGAAAATGACTTACTTCAAAGTGTTATTTCATCCACCAAACATTACATGAACAGTTAAAAGGATTAAAGTTCCCCCTCAGTCTTGTAATTACAGGCAGGTAATAATGGCATTAATAAAAACAAACTACTCCATGTAACTGAATTAAGGCTGTTTTATGAGTATTGGTAATTATTATTAAACACTTGGTACAGACAGACACTTGCTCCTTGGAAGGAAAGCTATGACAAACCTAGACAGCATATTAAAAACCAGAGACATCACTTTGCCCACAAAGGTTCATAGAGTCAAAGATATGGTTTTTCCAGTAGTCATGTACGGATATGAGAATTAGACCATAAAGAAGGCTGAGCGCCAAAGAACTGATGTTTTCAAATTGTGGTGCTGAAGACGAAAGACTCTTAAGGGTCCCTGAGACTGCAAGGAAATCAAACCAAACAATCCTAAAGAAGTCAACCCTGAATATTCACTGGAAGGACTGATGATGAAGCACCAATACTATGACTACCTGATTTGAAGGGCCAACTCACTGCAAAAAATCGTGATGCGGGAAGAGACTGAAGGCAAGAAAAGGGGGGGTGGCAGAGGACAAGACGCATCACCGACTCAATGGACAGGAACTTGAACAAACTCTGGGGGCACTGGAGGACAGGGAAGCCTGGCGTGCTGCAGTCCGTGGGGTCACAAAGAGCCAGACACGACTTAGTGACTGAATAGCAATACTTATTCTTCATCAATTATCAATAAGCCTAACCACACTCCACCCCAAACTGTAAACTGGCTAGCTAGCTCAGAGTCTCTCCCAATCCACAGTTTGTGTTCCACGCTTTTGGTCACCCAGGGTCAACTGTGGTCCAGAAACATCGAATGGAAAATCCCAGGAGAACAATGCGTAAGTTTTCAATGGTGCACATCTGCAGAGCGCGACCTGATCTTGCACGGTACCTGATCCTGCACTGACCCACCCGGACGTGACTCATACCTATGTGCAGCGTACCCCGCCTGTTAGTCACTCTGCCGCCAGCTGGTCATCAGATCAACTATCACAGTGTGACAGCGCTGGAGTTCAAGGGACTCTTATTTAATAACTGCCCCAAAGGGCACTGGCTGCATGGCATCATTGACTCAATGGACATGAGTTTGAACAGCTTGTGAGATGATGAAGGACAGGGAAGCCTGGCAAGCAATCCATGGGGTCACAAAGAGATACAACTAAGCAACTGAACAACAACCAAAGCGCAAGAGTCGTGATGCTGGCAATTGAGATATGCCAAAGAGAAGCTGTAAAGTGCTTTCTTTAAGTGAAAAGGTAAAAGTTTCTGACTTAGTAAAGGAAAAAAAAATTGTATGCTGAGGTTAATATCTACAGTAAGAACACTGTGAAACTGTGAAGGAAAGAGAAATTTATGCTAGTTTTTCTGTTGCACCTCAAAGTGCAAAAGTTATAGCCACAGTGCTTGAAAAATGACTAGCTAAGATGGAAAAGGCATTAAATTTGTATAAAGCATTTTGAGATCACACTCACATAATTTTATTTTGGTATATGGTTATAATTGTCATATTTTTATTAATTATTGTTAATCTTTTACTGTGCCTCATCTGTAAATTAAACTTTACCCTAGGTATGTACTTATAGGAAAAAATAGTGTATATATATATGGGTTACGGCATTACTCCCAGCTTTAGGTATCCACCAGGGGTCTTTGAAAGTGTTCTCCACAGACAAGGGGGCATCACTATAATGTGATTTGTGGCCATACAGTGACTTGGGGAAAACACCTGACCTATAGCGTTTTTATCTTGTGATTTCATGAAACACTTTAGGTTAAAAGAGTAAAACCTCCACAATAAAAACCACACTCTTGACATAGTATGCTAAGAGTGTCCATGACAGAAAATACCAAATGTTATGGTCATTCAGGGTAAGGAAGTCCAAAAGGGAGGAGATATCTGTATACATATGGCTGACTCATTCGACTATACAGTAGAAACTAGCACAACATTGTACAGTTGGACATTGGACAACTGAACAACACTGCACAGTCCATTGTCCACGGACTGTACAACACTGTAGAGTCCATGGAATTCTCCAGACCAGAACACTGGAATGGGTACCCTTTCCCTTCTCCAGGGGATCTTCCCAATCAGGGATCAAACCCAGGTCTCCCGCATTGTAGGCAGATTCTTTACCAGCTGAGCCACAAAGGAAGCCCTGTAAAGCAACCATACTCCAATAAAAATTAATCTAAAAAAATTAAGTTTTGTCATTTAGGATCCCAACACACTCTTCTGCAGGGAAACATTTCACTATTAACTGAAAGTTTCTCCAGGTCACAGGCTTTCAAATTCTGTGTGCCTGAATGCTTCTGTAGTTTTATTTGACAATCCTATTTTCTACTTCTGGTCTTTTCATGATTAGGTTACCTCTCCTGCACTGAGGCCTGAAAGATAATGATTCCAGCAGAATGTAGGAAAACTCATCAACGTATACAAAGAAATGGGAAGAGCTATAAAAACTAAGGGCCACACGCACAGGGAGCAAGTACTAGGAGCTGCTTCACTCGCCGTTTCATTCCATCTTCATTGACTGCCCTTCCCCTCCCTAGATGTTAAGGTGTGAAGAAGCAAATACTGCTGATTCATAGTTACTCATTTGTGCAACAGTCGGTACTCCAAGTGACCTACGAAGGGAAACTGGAAATAGCATTCTAGTCTGACAGGAAGTATCACTGGAGATACAGACATGAACTCAAATGAAATAAGGACCTTACAACAGTACCAGGGAAAGTTTACCCCAAAGGGTTTCCACACTGAGCTTCTGCACTAAATGACAATCAGCTGCTTAAATCTTTTCACCTTCTAAAAAGTACAAGCAAAAATAAAATGCTTTTGCCTTGTCGAGATGTTTAAAAGGCAACTCTCTTCACAAGGACTTCAAGTCTGCTTTTAAAGGTTGCTGGCATTCCCTGATCATGGGAGCTGTGAGAAGCTAGCCTGCAATGGATTACAGTACATGCTACCTGCACTGTTTATAACATACACACACACAAACACACACATACACAAAGGTGACCCTTCACAACACAGGCTTGAACTATTCAGATCCACTTTTACATGGATTTTTTTCTCAATAAATGTACACTACAGTACTGCATGACCCAAGGTCGGTTCAGTCCACAGGAATGGAACCACAGATACAGAGAACCAACCGGAAAGTTCTACTCCAATTTTCAACTACACAGAGGACTGGTGCCCAACCCCTGTGTTGTCCAAGGGTCAACTGTACACCGCAAGACATTATACAGATGGTAAAATCTCAACAACAAAATACAGAGACATATGTAATCAACAAATAAATAAAAATGTTCAGAAAGTATAAAGTACTTAAGAGAAGAGGTTTTAAAGGACTTGATCATTTAAAAAAATATTTGAAAAGGGAATGTTTAACATACTAAGAAAGAAATAACCACTACTAAAGCAACTTGTAAATCTATATCCAATTGGTCACTATGCTTTTAATCGCTGCATTTTCAAGCCTGAAAATAAAACAAAGCTTTTCGAAATCTGAAAACAAAATGTTCTCGTTTTTCAGAGATATTTCTAAAAAAGGAATCTGTTAATTAGTCTGCCTTAATAAAAGCTGAAATAACAAATATACTTTAAACAAGTGAGAAATGCTAGCAGACTTAAGGCATATTTTTAAAGTATCTTTTACACACACACGATTATCCGCAAAACAAGTGAAAGGGATTCTAAGCAACGTATCCTTCATTCAGACCAGGGCTTTGACTGTTCCACTGTGATAAACACAAGTGAAAGCAAGACGGCTTGCCACCCTGGGGCTAATACCAGTCTATGTGCAGCCATGCCTCCCTGTGGACACAACTCTCAGTAAAGCAGAAGGACCACTTAAAAGAGGCAATCCTGATCACACAAGTCTCCAGTTTAAAGCCCCCTGACTGCACCGCACTCTTCTTAGGAGAGAGCGCACAGTTCTCACCCACGCCAGGAGCTCCAGACACCCAGGACCCCCTGCTGCCTCACTCACCTCTGGCTGGGGTGGGGTGGGGGCAGCCTCTCCAAAGGAGTTCTGAGCTCAGCCTCTGCACCCTTATGCTCTGCCCAGAAGGCCCCTCCCCCCCTTCATCGTTTGAGGCTACATGATGACCTCCTGACACAACATGACTGACTGTCTCTCTGCAGCACAGTGAGGACTGCTTATCCCTTTTTGTTCACCAGTACAACCGTGGTATTTACTCATCAATTATTTAGTGGACACCATGTTCTAAGGTCTGGGTTCACAGCAATGAACAGAAGAGACACAAACCTTCGACTGCAGAGTTTACATTCAAGTACAAGAAGACAGAAGGTACATGGAATACAGAAATTACAAGGCATATTATAACGAGGTACTAAGTGACACAAACAAAAATAAAGCAGGAATGGGGGATGAAGGGTATCTGCCAACCTCCATGCAAAATACACTTGACTGTCTTGATGGGGCTGCTCAAGGAAATGTGCAGGGCAGACGCCTCAGCAAGATTCACGTACAAAAGCTTCAAGAGTCCAAATGCAGGTCTATTTCACTTCAAGTAAAACAATTCACAGTATTACTTCCTTCTAGACCACAAGCCTTAGAGAAAAGCTCCAGTATCATTCATCTTTGTACTGCTAATGTCTGGTTGATCAAAGAAGGAATGAATGAACCCTTTCCTCTCAGCAGTCCTGCTTTGCATCAGGTCCTCGAGCAATGATTCTCAATAGAGAATAGAAAATGGAAAAATCCACTCAGGTTTAAAAATACATTTTCCTTATTGTAACTGCTTTGTTTTTGGCTGAGATAATTTAATTTAAAGCAAAATAAAGAAATCTGTTCTCAAAAGGTGCACATTTTTAAAGACTGAGAAAGAGTATTCTCAAAGAGATCACCTAGTTAAATCACTCCACCTACAATACTGTATGCGTTGCATATAGCTATCAAGTCTGTTAACATTTTGTTAAGTATGATGTTTTATGCATTTTCTATTGAATTCTTTTCGAGTAAAGATTTTCCTGTTTGTTCATGAAAGCATGCAAAAATTCTAAAACTGAAGTAGAAAGTGTTTTATCCCTCCAGTAAAACAAAGTTTACAACGTCTGTAGCGTATGTGGTCCTGGGCTGGGCAGAGGTTAGGGACATAAAAGGATCTCGCCCACAAGGAGCTTATGTTAATTAATCAGTGCAATGCCTCGCAGTGCTATGGAAACACAAAAGTGCTCAGCACAACCTTAAAAATTAAGGCAAGGATTCCTGAAATACCTTTATAAAAACGGGTTAAGGAGCGAAGTTTAAAAAAAAAAAGGCCTTCAACGTCAGGCAAAGAAACTACATACAGCAAAGACAACACCAAGGTTTGGGAGAAAGGCTGTGATCAGCACAGGCCAGCAAAGGGGTGGTCCAGCCGGCAAGGAGACAGCAGAAGTGGTAATGCCCCCGGCTACATCTTAGCTAGGTGGGGGCAGTCACTGAGGAGTTTTCAAAAAGGCCTTCAAAGCTTCAGGATATGCCTTTAAAGCAATCTCTGGCTACAGCGTGACAAAAATGGTGTGTGCAAATAAAAACAAGCATTTTATTTTTACCCCACAAATAAATACCACCCTAATTTACCAGTTTTTGAGCCAAAACTTTTGGATGTCATATTTCATAAAGAACATTTTCAGTGAAGACTTGACTGAATTTAAGTAGGAAGTGCTCTCCATATTACAGAATGCACTGTGGCCCAGGTCTCGCTACAGCAGGGAAGCAGGGCTGACACTAAAGAGGGAACCAGACCATGGCAGAAGACATAACAGGCACCACTCACCTGCAACCCTTCTTGGGTACAAAGGTGCCACAACAGCCTCACTAGAAAATATGGCCAAAGAGTTTATAAAGGCACTGAAGTGACAAAAGGTATGGGGCTCTGTGGGTGAGGAGAGTGAGAAGGAAGGAGAAACAAGCTGAGTCAATCATTTTGCCTGATCATAAGGAAGACATTTACATATGGGAAAAATAAAAGTGTTAGAACATGAAGAAAAAAACACTTCCATGTTCTAATTATACTCCCCCTTTTAGTAAGAGAACCTAATGGTTATCTACAATTCCACATTCTAATTAAAAATCCATTTTGTAATCAAGATAACTTCAGGAGTAGAGTAGCTTCAAACATATCACAAGTGCAACAATTAGGAGCAAAAGTTCAAACTGAACTAAATTAAAATCTGGTCTGGGGAGTCTAACCCTCTCAGAAGGCTTTGCCTCCTTTACTGTGCTAACATAAGTTCTTACAGAAAAAGGAGAACTATTTACAGGAATAAAGTTTTACAAAAACAGCATAAGTGACCCAACCCTGCATCAGTGTCTGTTTAACAATGTACAAAAGTACATAAACACAACTTTACTGCTTATTTTCTTCTCTTCATTAGAAAAGTTGAATCAATGGTCTCATAGGAGGAATCACAATGTATGTAATTTTCTTGCATTTACCAATCTGGAAAAAAATCCTTAAATATCAGAGAACTCTGCAACAGAGAATAAGCATGAAACCCAATTTGAAACGTGTGCCTTACACATTAGAATGAAATCAAATGAGATTTAAATATATATACAGAGCTTTCTGCAACCTCAAGGAACCATCATAAAGATAACACAAGTTATTTGAATTACAAGACCTAGATTATAATCCTAGTTTCCACTATAGGAAGTATTAACTCCAGCAGGACACTCTGAAATAATGGTGAAAGGAGTTTGTCGGCCACTTCTTGGTGGGTAACATCAACTGCAGCTCTATCACTGTAAAGACCTGTAAGATTGTTGAAATCTATGTAGAGTAGTGAGGCTACTTTAAGGCATTGTTCATAGTTATTACCATTAAAAACATGTTCCCATCTTGCACTTCACTATACTTTACGATATATGAAGGCTGCTTCATTAAAAACCAGTGTAAACACTTCTTTCCACAGATTTTAAACATGCATTTATGAAAAGTTGTGCTTATCTGTGAGAACCGTATTAGTAGGAATAAATTCTCCGAACCTCAATTTTTAGAAGTACAATCCCTAGGAACATTAAATAAAATCAAAATTTTCCCTAAAGGTGCTGCCATTTAATTCCAGCTATTCTTCAACAACACACATAAAAATGAATGCCAAGAAATTTCTGTACTCAAATTATCATCCATTCTCCCTGGCTATTACTCAAATACAGTATAACTCCTTTCTCCAAATAAACATCCTGTCCTCAGAACTTGCTTTCTCTGTCCAAATGCATGTGATAAACTAAAAAACAAAAAATTCTGTTAATAAATTAAAATGGACAGTCACCAAAAGAATACTGACAATAGTAATAAGGTAAACACCATTTCCAAATTCTAAGTAAGAACTTAACAATACAACAAAATATTAAAAACAACCAACATCAACATGTTACAAATAGCCCTAAGAAGCTGTCATTATTACTATCCCTCTTTCAGATAAGAAGAAAGTGAAGCACCCAGAGGGTAATTTCTAATCAATAAGAAACCATGTCTACCTCTCTTCACACGCCCATTTTTTCACCTTAAAAAGTAAACTCATATCAACTTTTCAAAATACAGGATGAAATTTATTTCTACGTGTAAGTTTCGAAGCGAAGTACATAAATCAAACGTATGGTTGATAAATAAACTTGCTAATCTGATGCCTTTGAGTATTCCACCGTAGCAACTCAAGCAAAGTTCTATCAAGCGGTTTCATATAGCCTGATTACAAAACTGCCTTGCAGAATATGAAATACAGAGAAAGACTGACAAGCCACAACCATTTCAATTTCTGTAAACTACCCCGACGGTAAATTAGAAGGAGGCAGGTAGGTGGGAAAGTATGCAAATTGCACACTGTATAGAATGACCTCCACAGAAATGAACATCACTCTTTCCCACTGTGGTCTTTGCAAACTACAACTCAGAACATATTTCAAAAGCATTTTTATATACTTAACACAAAATAAGAGACCAAATAAATATCACAAGAAAAACTTTAAAAGAGAGACATAACTTGAATGCTTATAACATTGGTCTTCACGTTGGTATTATCTATTTTAAAAACACTGACAGAAACTCATTTCCCTGCACAGTTCAAGGAAATCTTCGCGTTCCTTCAGTTCTCCAAAACTTTAAGCTTCCACTTAACATTTAGGGCAAGTTACAGCGCAGCCAAGCAGAGGGTCTCGAACGCACAGGATAGCTACTCTACAGGAAATCTTCTCAAGTTTCAACTCAGCCTAAATTAAAGACCATTTTACGTAGAAATTAGGGGGAAAACAAGATGACCTGCACTGAAAGCTGCAATACAAAATTACAGTGAAGTCTGAACAAGTCTTAAGTTTTACGTTCTGATTGGACACGGCTGAGAAGCAGGTGGTGAGAGACTCCTGACCTGCCCCTTCCTCGAGCACAGGGTATCTTTAGAATTTTTTCCCATTTCTTCCAGACTGTGCGTGTGCTCAAGCCTCTCAGAGCAGAGTGGGCGCGTCTCAAGTACACCCAAAGCAACAGGATTCCACTTCCTGGTCCGAGGGACCCGGGCCCTCCCCGCCCGCGATCCCGGGCCCGGGCGGAGGGCAGGGCGAGGCCGCCGCAGTGCGGGCTGGACGGCTGCGCTGCCCGGACCCTGCCCCGGCTCCCAAGACCTCAGCACGTCCCTGCCAGGACCCAGCCCTGCCCGCCGCACCGACCCGGTCCCGGCGCGCACCCAGGCCCCTCGGCCCGCGCCCCGGCCCGGCTGCGCCAGCCCGGCCCTGCCCGGCCGCGTCCTCCGGGAAGATGGCGGCCCGTGACAGGCGGGCGCGGCGCGGGTCCGAGGCGGCGGCCGGGCGTGGCGCGGCGGGAGCATGAGCGGGGAAGAGCGGCCCGCCCGCTGCCGCGCTCACCTGTCAGCGCCGCCGCCGCCCGGCCGCCGACCGCCGCAGCCCCGGTGCCCGGCGACCGCGCCACACGCGGACGGGCTGTGAGGGAGGGGCGGGAGCAGGGGCGCGGCCGGCCCGGACGAGCGGCGGTGGTCGGAGCGGCGCGGGCTGACGGCGGGACAGTAGCGGCTCCTTCCCGTTTCAGGCCGAAAGGGTCTCAACCTCGCGACTCCAGCGCCCCAACGCTCCTTCCCGTTCGCATGAGAACACACAGCTCCCGCTTCCGGGACCTGCCGGAAGTCCCTCCCCTCGCGCTCGCGCGCCCGCTACTCCCCACTGGGTCCGCCGACAGGCGCTCGGCGCCCTTACGTCATGTCGACACGGCGTCTCGATTGGCCTAGCGCGGCGCTAGGTCCGCCCCCTTCTCTAGGCCTCTTGGCGCGCGTGCCCCCTACCGGTTGCGCCTGTGATTGGTGGGGGCGCGCACGCAGGCCCGCCCCGCGCACGTAGCCCCCGCCCCAGCCCGCGCACGCTGTCTGCTCAGCCCGCCCCCCGCCTCAAGCTGAAGGAGGCGCGTCAGCTGGGGTCCCTGACTCCGCCCCTTTCACTCAGGGACCCTGACCGCCGACGCCAGTCACCCTAGGGCCCTGAGCCCGTCCCCGCCCCCGTCAGCAGAGAGCCGCGACTCAAGTCCCCCTCGGCCCCGGACCCCGGCTCCTCACCCTCTCACTGAGATTAGACTCCGCCCTGAGACTGTCTGGCTGTCCGGTGGTTGGATCAGGAAAGACCCCAAAGCGCGCTCTGGAGAAGGGGAAGGCGGCGCCCACTACCCGTCAGCCGGCTACGTTCTCAGCGCTTTCAGAGAAAATGCCGAAGACTGGGGACGTCTTCCCAAACCCGAGCTGGTGCCACCTGCCCGACCCATTCTGAGGGGAGGGGAAACAAAGTGAAGTGTGTTCACCGGTTTTAAGTCTGATTGTCGGCGTGCCTGCTGCGCCTGGCCGTGCTTTGTGCAGACAAGCGTGCGGCCTGAAGGGTCGCACGTCCAGCCTCACCCGTGCACCAGCGCCTCTTAGCTTTGCCTTCTGAGGGCCCAGACACCCTCAAGGCGCGCCTTGGACCTCGACGTCAGGACTGGGAAGATCACTTATCGACACCGGTGCTGGGCGCTGACTTTCTGCTTTGGGATACGTTGTCACACCCCCTCTCTGAGAAACTTGACGTTTAACTAGTGTTACTCGTGGCAATGTCCCTAAGGTAATCACGTAAGACAGAGTTCCTCTAAGATTCAAAGCATGTGTCAATACATATTTCAGGAGGAGAAAGTCACCTTTGAAGTTCACTTTCCAAAAGAACCTGTTGCCTACGTTGCGGAGCCCTTCTGAGGGACCTCTACATGGGACCTCGCAGATTGGGGCCCAAGAAGTCATCCCTAGGCGCGGTGATGTGGTCCTCCTTTGAAAACCCGGGAACCCTCCGAAGTTAGAAGCAAGTTAGATCTCCATTTTGTCTGCCTGTGTCTGCATCTGGCAGAAATTTTGATGCACAGATAAATTCCTGTACAAAAGAGATTAAAGGATGGGAGAATGCTTTATATTAAAATGACGTCACTTACTTTACATTAATGTTGTGTGATCCTTCCCAAACAATCAAAACTGGCTTTTTTTTTTTCTTGTGTGATTATCTTAACTTGTACTTCAAAAGAAGCACCCATTTTCACCTTAGGGTGTGAGGTTAAATATACCACAGTGAATTTTTATGGCATTTCTACTTAGATAAGATCAAAATTTTTAAAACCACTTCTCATCTAAAACAGTTACAAGTTCTACCTATTCTCTCCAAAAGCTGTTTCCTTATCCCCCTTTTGGCGGTTTTGCCTGCTATTATTTCTCTCCCCGTTAGTTTTAATAGCCTCACAGCTGATCTCTGCTTACCCACCGGTCACCATGCCAGCTTACATTTCCTTTAAAACCATCCCCTCTGAGTTGAGACTTCTTGGTTGCCCCCAGAGGGTGAAGTCCAAATTATCTTTCATGGGCTAGCAGACCCTTCACAAGGTAGCTTCCAGTCCCCTTATATGTATTTTTTTCTTGCCCTAGGGTTAGATGCCATAACCTTCAAATCACATTGTTTAACAGGCTTTTTTGAAGGCCTTGGGGTAGTCTCTGGAAGTGAATGTGAATGACACACAAACACTCTATGACCCTACCATTTACTGAAAGATCAATCAGCAGACAGTCACCCAAGCGTGCTAGTGTCCTGTTACGGAACAGAACAAAGCGAGGAGCTCTAGTTCCAGAGTATTTGCTGTTCACGAAGTTTTGAGTGGAGTGTCTTCTTTCCTGAGCACTTTGGTCTTTTGGTGTCCTGCTTCTACTTCTGGTAAAGTCTGTCTTAATTTTCAAGTTACACAAGTGTCAACCATTTGTATCTTTTCCTTTCAGAAAATTGATTTCCCTCCTGGGCCCTGGTAGCCCTCACCACGTCCTTGCTCTACCTCAAGGTCTGTACCAAGTGCTGGGGAGATGGCCCAGGGCAGCACTGACCATAAGACAGATGAACAGATAGCAAGGGATAAAGAGGAGTAAGGATTACCCTGGTATGTGCACAGATTGCCCAGGTAAAGCACACAAGAGGGTCTGAAACCAACTTGGGAAGGAATCAAATAAGGAGATAAGTAGACCAAGGCCAAAGAGACCACAGTGGAGGGGCTGTCAACACACCTTCCAGCAGGGAGGGAGGACATATTTGAACATGACAGAGCATGAAACCAGTCAGGTAAGGCAGGTGAAAAGCATGGGAGTCTGGAGGGGTAAGCATGGTAAGAACCCCAAGGATCTTCTAAACACTTAGGATGTTTGAATTTGGTAGTGAGTCAAGATTTTTATTAGGGAGGCAAAGGAGGGCTTGTAAAAGGTTTTAAGTTCACAGAAAATCTCTGGCCTCAAACAGTCATCGAAGTAGAAATGTAGTAAGGATTAACTTAGTCAAATTAGATGGAACTATCAAACTGAATATGACAGTAACACATTAGAATGTATTGGGAAATAAAAGATTGCATGAGTTCTTACTAAATAGAAATAAATATGTAAGTAAAAAAGTAAGAGTTGAGGGAAAAAAAGGGGAAAGCTGTTCCTTATAGTAGAAGGCTGACTAATGAATGGAGAAGGAATTATTTTTAAATTACCATGTAGCAACCATGGTAGCATTTATTCTGGCAAGAATCATCAGTGAATGCTAAAAATCAGTCAGTAAAAGTTGTTGAGTGAAAAGCTGTGTATGCCATTTCACAGCTTTTTAGTTGCTTATTGGTGATTGATTTCAAAGGGGGAAAAGGTATTTTTCCAGTTAATCATGATGGTGTGATCACTCACCTAGAGCCAGACATCCTGGTATGTGAAGTCAAGTGGGCCTTAGGAAGCATCACTAAGAAAAAGCTAATAGAAGTGATGGAATTCCAGTTGAGCTATTTCAAATCCTAAAAGATGATGCTGTGAAAGTGCTGCACTCAATATGTCAACAAATTTGGAAAACTCAGCAGTGGCCACAGGACTGGAAAAGGTCAGTTTTCATTCCAATCCCAAAGAAAGGCAATGCCAAAGAATGCTCAAACTCACACATCTCACATTGCACTCATCTCACACACTAGTGAAGTAATGCTCAAAATTCTCCAAGTCAGGCTTCAGCAATACGTGAACCATGAACTTCCAGATGTTCAAGCTGGTTTTAGAAAAGGCAGAGGAACCAGAGATCAAATTGCCAACATCCACTGGATCATGGAAAAAGCAAGAGAGGTCCAGAAAAACATCTATTTCTGCTTTATTGACTACGCCAAAGCCTCTGACTCTGTGGATCACAATAAACTGTGGAAAATTCTGAAAGATGGGAATACCAGACCACCTGACCTGCCTCTTGAGAAATCTGTATGCAGGTCAGGAAGCAACAGTTAGAATTGGACATGGAAAAACAGGCTAGTCCCAAATAGGAAAAGGAGTCTGTCAAGGCTGTATATTGTCACCCTGCTTATTTAACTTCTATGCAGAGTGCATCATGAGAAATGCTGGGCTGGAAGAAGCACAAGCTGAAATCAAGATTGCTGGGAGAAATATCAATAACCTCAGATATGCAAATGACATCACCCTTATGGCAGAAAGTAAAGAAGAACTTTACTTTCATTAAGAGCCTCTTGATGAAGGTGAAAGAGAAGAGTGAAAAAAGTTGGCTTAAAGCTCGATATAAAGAAAACTAAGATCGTGACATCCAGTCCCATCACTTCATGGCAAATAGATGGGAAAACAGTGGAAACAGTGACTGACTATTTTGGGGGCTCCAATATCACTGTAGATGGTGATTGCAGCCATGAAATTAAAAGATGCTTACTCTTTGGAAGGAAAGTTATGACCAACCTAGACAGCATATTAAAAAGCAGAGACATTATTTTGCCAACAAAGGTCCATCTAGTCCTGGCTATGGTTTTTCCAGTGGTCATGTATGGATGTGAGAGTTGGACTATAAAGAAAGCTGAGCACAGAAGAATTGATGCTTTTGAACTGTGGTGTTGAAGACTCTTGAGAGTCCCTTGGACTGCAAGGAGATCCAACCAGTCCATCCTAAAGGAGATCAGTCCTGGGTGTTCATTGGCAGGACTGATGTTGAAGCTGAAACTCTAATACTCTGTTCACCTCATGCAAAAGGCTGACTCATCTGAAAAGACCCTGATGCTGGGAGGGATTGAGGGCAGGAGGAGATGAGGACGACAGAGGATGAGATGGTTGGATGGCATCACTGACTCAATGGACATGAGTTTGGGTAAACTCCAGGAGTTGGTGATGGACAGGGAGGCCTGGCATGCTGCAGTTCATGGGGTCGCAAAGAGTCGGACACGACTGAGTGACTGAACTGAACTGAATAGTGGAAACATATGATGGACCTCATCTTAACTGAGGGGTGAAAATTGGCATCTCCTGTAATGGTGCCCTGCTGACGTCATGTGATATCATGTTTCAGTCAAGCCATAAACTAACCATGGTGGATAATCACAAACTCAAACTGAGGACATTCTACAAAACTGTCACTCTTAGAAAATATGAAGGCCGAGGACTTCCCTGGCAGTCCCTGGTTAGGACTTGGCACTTTTGCGGCAGACAGCTAGGGTTCAACCCCTGATCCAGGAACTAAGATCCCACAAGCCTTGTGGTGCAGCCGTAAAAGGCAGTGAAAGGTTGAGGAACTTTTCAAAACTTAAGAAGACTAAGGAGACGTGGCAGCTAAATGTAATGGATGATCCAAGACTAGATCCTTGATCAGAATAAAGTTTACTATAGAGATCATAATTAGAATCTTTATATGGAATCTTCCGATCTTACAATCAAGGTTCAATTTTCCAAACTGGATTTATTTGTAAATTGTTTTATGGCTCAGTAAGAAGATATCTTTGATCTTGAAGATATAAACTGATGTATTTAGAGGTGAGGGATCAAGACATCTGCAAGTTTCTCTCAAATAGTTCAGTGGAATACACACATACACACTGGCACAGAAAGAGAATACAACAGAACCTTAGTTGGGGAACTGCTGCTGCTGCTGCTGAGTCGCTTCAGTCGTATCCAACTCTGTGCAACCCCACAGATGGCAGCCCACCAGGCTCCCCATCCCTGGGATTCTCCAGGCAAGAACACTGGAGTGGGTTGCCATTTCCTTCTCCAATGCAGGAAAGTGAAAAGTGAAAGTGAAGTCGCTCAGTCGTGTCTGACTCTTGGCGACCCCATGAACTGCAGCCTACCAGGCTCCTCCATCCATGGGATTTTCCAGGCAAGAGTACTGGAGTGGGTTGCCATTGCCTTCTCCGATTGGTGAACTAGATATGGGATATGTAAGTGTTTGCAACTTGCCTATAGATAAAAGGCTTGTCAAGCAGAGAGTTTTGCTTTAGAGATATATTTTTGTCGTTTAGTGCTCAGTTGTGTCTGACTCTTTGCAATCCCATGGACTGTAGCCCACCAGGCTCTGTCCAGGGAATTCTCCAGGCAAGAATATTGGAGTGGGTAGTCATTCCCTTCTCCAGGGGATCCTCTCTACCCAAATCTGGGTCTCCTACATTGCAGGCAGATTCTTTACCATCTGAGCCACCAGGGAAGCCCTTAGAGATATACACTGAAGTATTTATGAATGATACTGAATTATCTATATCCAGCATTTGATTCCAAACCATCTAAAGGAAGGTGGTCAGCAGGAATACATAAGAAATAATGGGACAAGCTAGTGTGTTGAAAATTATTGAAAGCTGGTGATGGATACATGGGGGCTCATGAAACTCTTCTCCCTACTTTTGAATATGTTTTTAAATTCCTCATGATAATAAAAATATGGTGATAAAATGGAGGGTTTCAATTCATTACAAGTATTCCATGAGCATGTGTGGCCCAAAAAGCAGTCAGAGAGGAGGACTGCATTTCCCAGGATGTTCCACAGCCCTCCCTCAGGAGGAACAATAGGGCCAAACCTCTGGTTCTGGAAACTGAGAGGCTGGGAGGGTGGAGGAGAGTTGTGTCCCACAGGTGCCAGCCCTCAGGGGAGAAGGCCTGAGGGCCTCCAGGGGAGAAGAATTTTGGCAACAGGAGCCATATCTAGAGCAAGTTTCTGAGGAACTTTTCTGTGTAGCATACTTTGTAACACCCTGGAGCCAGTTCCTAGTAGAGACCTAATGAATGCTTCTGTAGTTGGATTGTGTTTTCCTTTGAAAGTAGGTCTGTTCTCAGGCAATGGTGCTTCCTATGATAGCGGCTTAAATTCCTACTATTTTTGGCAGTATCTTCTGGGATAGTTGACCTACATAGTCCTGTCTGCACTGAGGTGAATGTGTCACCCAGGCCTCAGAAAAGATTGTGTTTTCACTATGATTGCTGCCTGCCTGTCACTCTCATTGAAAGCAAGATAAGAGGATGAATCATGAGAGACGACCCCATTTGGATGTTTCAGGCAGAGGACTAGACTTAAGAAGCATGGTGTTTTTATTAGATTGAGAAAGTTTTGACTTCCTGGAGATCTGGCAAAGTGCACATTCTCCTCGGCCCCACATCCATGTCCCTCAGAGGCGTTCCTCTAAGGGGAGGGAAGGTTGCTGTCTAGACACCCCTGTCTCCAGAGTTCTAGACTGTGTGTGGCTGCCAACGGACGCTGCCCTGTGTTCTTCCTTGCGGCTCTCCTGGCTTCCTTGGCCCGTCTCCCCCAGGCCGGAGTTGGCGCCACACACTCTAGGATGGAGCGCGAGTGCCAGGGGTGCTGTGGTGGCTTCTCAGGAGTCTCCGGAGAAGCGTGCCTCTCACTCCCACCCCCGCCCCAGGCTCCTCTGAGGAGGACCCCTCAGTACTTTAAGAGCTGGGCAGCTCCTGTTGCTGCCTAGTGGTGATGAGCTGTCAGGGTCAAGGGAGGGACCCCTTGACCTCTAAACACCACCTGGAGGGTCCTGAGGTTTCCTAGGCACATCAAGACACTCCACCTCTGTGTGTTTCCCTTCTGAGACTCCCCTCTTCCTTCTGGCTGGTTGTCTTCCACAGTTTCTACAACTCAGCTCAGACCCTTTGACCCCTCCAGGAAGTCTTCTCTGAATACCTGCCCCAGCCCCTCCCCGGGGCGTCAGGGCCATCCACGGCTCTGCATCACAGTTCCTGCTGCTTTGAGTAGGAGCACCAGTGTGTGTGGTCGTTTATCTCCTCCTTAGGAATTTTGCAAACGCAGGAACTTCATTCATCACCATTGTTGTTCATCATTCATAGATGTCTGCTGAACTGAACTCATTCCAGCTCTGCGAGCTCACCCGCCAGCCTCTGGCAGGTTTTCGTCCTTTCTCAGTGAGCTGCTTCTGACACCATTCACCACAGTGAGTCCAGCAGGCTTGGAATCCTTATCATTTGCACTCCACACACACCCCCCAGATTCCATGGTAATAGCAATTTTTGTTTCCTAGTTTATTTGTTTTGATATCATAAACTTTGGAGAAGGAAATGGCCACCCATTCCAGTATTCTTGCCTGAAGAATTCCATGGACAGAGGAGCCTGGCAGTTTACAGTCCACAGGGTTGCAAAGAGTCAGACACGACTGAGTGACTTAACACAACAACCATCATAACCTTAAATACCATATACTACAGCTGTGTGACTATTTTCCACACATCAGCATTTTCCTCTGGATATATTTTAGCCACTTTGATCAAACTTGAGAGACTCTTTCCTTGACTCGATTAGCACAACACTTGTCTCATCACCGTCAGACACAGAACACCAGGCCTGCCGCTGCAACCTGAGAGATGAGGCATCTTTGATCTCACTGAGTAGACATCATGAGCAAAGCTCACCCTCCCACGTTGAAGAAACTTATGGACAAGACGTTATCACCAAAATTCAGTGGTGGTAGACACATCCAAGGAATACCGTGGGAACTTGGCCCTTGATGAAGCTTGTGATAGATAACTGTGTGGAGGTGGCAACTGGTAGGCAGCGTGAGGAAAGAGCGCCGCCACGGTGGAAGCCAGGGAAGAAGCGCGAACAACGGCCCACGCCACCAGAGAAATCAACAGCCTGCGTCCCCTCTCCACTCTTCACTAGGAGAAAAACCGACTCGTGTACATTTTCTTACTGAACTTTTTGTTAAATAAGCTTTCATAATAGTCATCAAAAAAAAAACAAACACGGCAGGCACCACAGTTGGAGTTGCCACCAAGAAAGTAAGTCTAAACCAGTGTGTCCATTCTTTTTACCTTCAGTTTCTAAGGGTAACATCTTCTGACCTTGTCCCCTGACTGGGTGTATTACCCTGTTTGAATACACAGTCTCCACACATTTGTTAATGTGAACAGATATGTAACACCTACACACATAAAGACAAATATGCATCTCAAATTTTTCATTGTGTCTGGTGTTTCAATTTATCTTTTCTTTGGAAGTATCTCCTCACATTTAGGGTTAGAATATTTCTCTAACAACCAAGTTTCATCGAAGTCTTAGTGAAATAGCCATTGTCTTACATATGGGAAAAGTGAGCTAATGTAGTTTTCACGCTTTTGAAAAAAAGAAGCCAAGACCCATAATAAGAAATACATTTTATAGTATAAGCCATTATGCACACACACACATGTGTGCATGCGCACACACACACATACACATACATACACATGAAGCCAAAGTTTCATGAAATATGGTTAATGGTGGCACACCTTTGTGAATGTACTTAATGCCACAGATTGTACACTTAAAAATGATTAAAATTGTAAATTTTATGTTATATATATTTTACCACAGTTTTTTAAAAGTTTTATGAGGTAATATTTACCCTTACTTTATGGCATTTTCTTTGATGTCTTTTATTTTTGTTAATTCTAGTTGTCATCCTTTAAGTTGATTTGTAACTCACCATGATCACCGCTGGCTGGTGAGATGCCGACCCAAGGACCTGGAAGCTGAACTTGTTCACTCCATTTTCATACAGTTTACTGGGCTCGTGGCTTTTCCAAAGCATTTGAAATTACTGCTGCTCCAGTGTTACTTCCTGGAGAACCCATGGGTGGAGGAGCCTGGCGGGCTACAGTCTATGGGGTTGCAGAGAGTTCGACATGACTGAGAAACTTTAATTGCTACTATTCAGTTCAGTACAGTCGCTCAGTCCTGTCTGACTCTTCACGACCCCATGAACCGCAGCACACCAGGCCTCCCCATCCATCACCAGCTCCTGGAGCCTACCCAAACTCATGTCCATTGTGTCAGTGATGCCATCCAACCATCTTATCCTCTGTCGTCCCCTTCTCCTCTCACCTTCAATCTTTCCCAGCATCAGGATCTTTTCAAATGAGTCAGTTCTTCCCATCAGGTGGCCAAAGTATTGGAGCTTCAGCATCAGTCCTTCCAATGAGTATTCAAGACTGATTTCCTTTAGGATGGACTAGTTGGATCTCTTTGCAGTCCAAGGGACTCTCAAGAGTCTTCTCCAACACCACAGTTCAAAAGCATCAATTCTTCAGCACTCAGCTTTCTTTATAGTCCAAGTCTCACATCCATACACGACTACTGGAAAAACCACAGCCTTGACTCAATGGACCTTTGTAATTATTACTATTAATAAAAAGGAGTGAGTAAAATCAAGCTAGCAATTCCCTGTATATGTGTGTATGCAACTGAAATGAAAACTGAAAGATTCACTCAGTGGTGTCCAACATTTTGTATCTCTGTGAACTATAGCCCATCAGGCTCCTCTGGGATTTTCCAGGCAAGAATACTAAGTGCATTGCCGTTTCCTTTTCCAGAGGGTCTTCCCCACCCAGATATCCTGCATTGCAGGCAGATTCTTTACAATCTGAGCCACCAGGGAAGTCCATGTGTGTGTAAGTCACTATTTTTGAAGGCCAAGTTTGGGACCATGTTTAGAAAGTATAACGTAATGGTATAAATTATATCTTAACTTGAAAATCGTCCCTTCCTTAATTTGACGGTAAGTATGTGATTCTGTTGATTATTATTTTTATCTTTAGCACTGTTGCTGCTACTGCTGCTAAGTTGCTTCAGTCGTGTCCGATTCAGTGTGACCCCATAGACGGCAGCCCACCAGGCTCCCTCGTTCCTGGGATTCTCCAGGCAAGAACACTGGAGTGGGTTGCCATTTCCTTCTCCAGTGCGTGAAAGTGAAGTCGCTCAGTCATGTCCGACTCCTCTAGACCCCATGGACTGCAGCCAGAGGTTATAAATGCTGAAGACATCTTCAGGGATCAGAGAAGTTAATAGAAACATGGAGACTGGCTGGGGTGACATAAGGGATTTTGCCCAGCCTGGAGGCGCTCAGAGTCCAGTAAAAAACAAACACACAAACTGCTGTGTCCACGGGGGTCTTTATGTAATCCACAGCCTGTGTTTGAGATCTCACTGACACACAGTTTCAAGAGGTTTGACTATGAAAGCCAAGAAGGGGAAAGAAGTAGTAGGTTCAGGAAGTGACCACGGAGTGATAGGAGAGACTCTTAAAAAGCAGGAGACTTGAGTACACAGAATGGGAGCACAGCAAACATCACAGCAGTGTGCTGAATTGCTGCAATCCTGCTTTTGGATCTGTAATATTAATACTGATGAGGGTGTTATTTGTAGTTCCTATCAGTAACGTAGAATTTTATCCAGCACTCCATAGTGCTTTTATATAATATTAGTAATTATGACTGCCATGTCTTTACCATTCTGAATGTATAAGATATTTTCCACTCCACAGTCTCATATCCCTAAAATGACAGCTGAAATGTCAGTTACCATCATTTCCACGGTATAGATAAGGAAAGGGAACCCAGAGATATAAACTAATCTGCCAGCAAGTGGAAACCCAGACTTTCAGACTCTGTACATTTTCCACCACCCAGTACTGTGTTCTGCGTCTCTGTCCACAGAATGGAGGTCCAATCATGCAAACCTCACATCTCACTAGGTGGAAATTTTTCTGCTATACCTTACCTAATGTGGCAAAGTGGAAGACAAATAACTTTCTATATAAAGAAGCAATCAAACTTGTACTTGCTTCAGCAGCACATATACTAAAATTGGAATGATACAGAGAAGTTTTGCCCAAGGATGACATGCAAATTTGTGAAGCATTCCATATATTTAGGACCTACTGTATACCACAGGGAACTCTGCACAATAATCTGAAATAACCTATATGGGAAAGGAATCTAGAAGGGAGTTGATATATGCGTCTGTACAACCAATTCACTTTGTTGTACACTTGAAACTAACATTACATTGTAATCAACTATACTCCAATAAAAAATTTTTTAAAACCTACTGAAAACTGTTATAAGAAAAAAGAAAAAGAATCAACCAGGCTTATTATAATACTCTGATAAAATTTAGTCAGACTGCAACATATATGCTCAGAGGAGAACAGCTTCATTTCTACTGGAAGAAAATGGGATCCCCTAATCCTAAGCACACCTTCAGGTGAATCACAGCCCAAGCTCACTTGGTGACCCAGCCTCCTGAGATGCCTAGCCTGAAAACTACCCACCTACGCCTCTTTCATGAGCCTGACTCTTTTTGAAATGGTGAACTGGAACTAACAGGACCTAACAGAAACAGAAGAGATTAAAAAGATGTGGCAAGAATACACAGAACTATACAAAACCACAATAGGGTAGTCACTAACCAGAGCCAGACATCCTGGAATGTGAAGTCAAATGGGCCTTAGGAAACATTACTATGTGACAGAATTCCAGTTGAGCTATTAAAAATCCTAAAAAAAATGATGCTGTTAAAGTGATGCACAAAATATGTCAGCAAATTTGGAAAACTCAGCAGTGGTGAGATGGTTTGATAGCATCACTGACTCTATGGACATGAATTTGATCAAACTCCAGAAGATAGTAAAGGAAAGGGGAGCCTGGCATACTGAAGTCCATGAAGTTGCAAAAGTTGGATGTGACTTAGCCACTGAATGACAGTAACAATCTGTTTTGGTTTGAATATGTTCACCCAGAATTTATATGTATGGTTGTGTTTAGAAACGAGGTATCTAAGAAAATGATTAAGGTTCAAAGCAGCTATAAGGGTGGGGACTTGTGAAAAGAGACATGGAGAGCTCTGGGCGCCCTCTCACCTCAGGGCTGACCGAGGAAGGGCCAAGTGAGGACAGGGCCAGAAGGTGGCCAGGAAGCAGCCTTTTCAGTGACCGAATTGGCTAGGACCTTGATCTTGCACTTCTGGCCTCCAGAACTGTGAGAAAATAAATTTCTACTGTTGAATCCACCCAGTCTACAGTACTCACAGCCAGGAAAATCACAGTGCTGAAAGAATTGACCCCTTGGGGAAAAGTCTCTATAAATAGTACTTGCTTCCTGGTACTTTTCTAAATGTCTCTGTTCTCAAGTTAACACCACATTATAGAATACTGAAAATCAACTACTAAAAATAAAAGTAGACTTTTAATTTCCATATTCTGTATGAAAATTTCTGGAAAGGCCTTTACATTCCTTATCCTCCTCACAGATTGTGTGTTTTATATCAGCTCTTAATTACAGAGGCTGGTGTTTAAATGAATATATAAAGATTTATAAAGTTTTTAAGTAGTCAAATTCAAGAATAATTGTTATTCTTATAAATAGGTATCAGGTCAGTTCAGTTCAGTTGCTCAGTCGTGTCCAACTCTTTGCGACCCCATGAATCGCAGCACGCCAGGCCTCCCTGTTCATCACCATCTCTCGGAGTTCACTCAGACTCACGTCCATCGAGTCGGTGATGCCATCCAGCCATCTCATCCTTGGTCATCCCCTTCTCCTCCTGCCCCCAATCCTCCCAGCATCAGAGTCTTTTCCAGTGAGTCAACTCTTCGCATGAGGTGGCCATACTACTGGAGTTTCAGCTTTAGCATCATTCCCTCCAAAGAAATCCCAGAGCTGATCTTCTTCATTTATACATTTGTCCAAACTGTTTTCCTGGTAACTTTTAGGGTAGTTCGCATGGTGGTCTCTCCAGTTGTTAAAGAATCCTGGAAGACCAGAGGAGCAAGCATTTCCTGTCAGGTCTCTCTAGCAACTGTGTCCGCATGAGGGATAGCCACATGGCTGCAAAGAGCACTGGTCTGTGGGCCCCGGTTCTGAATAGCATCCAACAAGTTATTTCAAGTTATTAATGTTCATCTCTCCCATTTGTTGAATCAAAGGATTGAACTATGCTATGACTAAACAGAGCAGCTACATTAGATTTTAGAAAAACACTAAAAAACATACCCTTCTTTAAAAAAATAAATGTAGGGATAATGACTTCAGTCCAAGCTAACTGGAAAGGAAAACTGTCATAATTTTGACTCTGAAATACTTTTATCTGCTGAGTTCCTTCTTTAGGGTGAAAAGGAAGCAAGAGCCAGCATTTCATCATCAAAACCAGTATATCTCGCCAATTCTTGCCAACATGCAAACAAAAAATGTTTTGTTCTGCTTCTTTCAGGCATGGAAAAATATGACTCAGTTCTGTCCTCAGTACAAGTGGCAGAGGCACTATGGTGACCCACATTTCCAACCAGAGGGCATGAGCCTTGGGCTATGGTCAGTGGTACACACTGAGACACCAGGAACCAGGAGGAAGTGCGTGACCCAGTAGAACCAAGAAGGAAGTAGGCTGTGGCCCTGGCAGGGAGGTTAAGAAGTCTCAGATTTTCTTGATTGACTGATGAACAGTAGTTCCTTTAAATGTAGAAAGCTCCTAAATCATGAGGTTGATATACAATTTTTTAAAATTAATGGATCGAAATGTCTTAACTCTTGATATGGTCAGATGGCTGACGGTGTGATGGTGACTGGTGAAAGGCTTCTCGAGGCAGTCTGTGACAGTACATTCACTGTGTTGACAGGCAGGTCTCCACTCTGGACAGACACAGGGAAAACGCCTCCCAAATGCAAAAGGCACACTGCCTTCCTGTTTGGCACTCCACTCCAGTACTCTTGTCTGGAAAATCCCATGGACGGAGGAGCCTGGAAGGCTGCAGTCCATGGGGTCGCGAAGGGTCGGACACGATTGAGCGACTTCACTTTCACTTTTCACTTTCATGCATTAGAAGAAATGGCAACCCACTCCAGTATTCTAGCCTGGAGAATCTCAGAGACGGGGAGCCTCATGGGCTGCCATCTATGGGGTCGCACAGAGTCAGACACGACTGAAATGACTTAGCAGCAGCAGCAGCCTTCCTGTTTCTTTATTAACCTTTTCATTTGGAGGTAATTCTATTCATAGCTTTCCATGCCGAGAGGTCAGAGGCCCTTCTCCCCAGTTCCCCTTGGCGGCAGAATGCACAGTTGGAGGGCAGCATCCCCCAGACACCAATGTTGATGGAGGCACAGGGCACTCCGTCACCAGGGGTCCCACTCACAGAGTCGTTAGAGGCACACCACTTCCTCCTCAGTCCTGGCAGCCACTGATGTCTCCATTTCCACAATTCTTTCATTTCAAGAATGTCCTATAAATGGAATTGTACAGTTAGTAACCTTTTGGCATTCACTTCTTTCATTCAGCATAATTCTCTGAAGAGTTGTTCAGATGGTTGCATGTCTGCATCAACAGTTCACTCCTTTTGTCACTGAGGGCTATTCCATGGAATGAATGGACCACAGTTTTACCATTCACTCAAGGAAGACATCTGGGTTGTTTCCATAGGGGCATTACAGACAAAGCTGCTGTGGACACTTGTGTGCAGGTTTCTGTGTGAATGTAAGTCTTCATTTCTGTTGGATAAATGCCCAGGAATGTAATTACTGCATTGCATGCTTAGTTGCATGTTTAGTTTGATAAGAGAAGGCCAAACTGTTTTCCAGAGTGTTTGTACCAGTTTGTATCTCCACCAGCAGGACATGGGTGATCAGGTTTCTCCTTTCCTCACCAGCACTGGATGCTGCCATCATTTTTAATTTTTACCATTCTGGTACATGTACAGTGATAAATCCTTGTGGTTTTAACTTGTATCTCCATAATGGTTCTTTATGTTGAACATTTTTTCCTATGCTTATTTGTCATCAGTGTATCCCCTTCAGTGAAATATCTTTTCATATTTTTTACCCATTTTCTAATTGGATCATTTTTTTTTACTGCTGAATTGAATTTTGAGAGTTCTTTATGTAGTTGAGATACTAGTCCTTTGTTGGATATTTACTTTGTGAACATTTTCCCCCAGTCTATGGGTTTGTCTTTTCATCTTCTTAGCATGGACTTTTGCAAAAGATGGAGTGGGAGGGCCTTTCAGGAAGGGGCTTTGGGTTGTGCACAAGCATAGCACAATGATTGCCTTTCTTGTCAGCAACACACAGGATGTTTGACAGGCAAGGAGACTGACAGATAATAATAATACCTCACATGTGGCTCTTTGCCCCAAATCTTATCCTTTGGTTCCTTTTAGGCAAAGGGGCCTCTTCTACTCACTTTGACTTGGATGACGGGAAACTTCAACTTTTAATTTTTGCTGAGAGAAGCCAAACTTTTAAGTGAGAAATGTGGTATGTGGTAAATACTTTCACAAACATTTCCTAAAGGTAATCAAGAGAGAAATAAAAATGGAACATCCTTTGAGAAAGGTCTTAAAGTAAGTCCATTGCTTATTTTGAAATTCCTCCTTGGAACTCAGACAGTTCCAGTAATATATGTTAGTTTGCCAATGCTACCATTCTTTCCACATTCAGGAAAGTTCAGGAATGTTTTCTGTTACAAAATCACTGGGAAATCTGATGGCAAATATATTCCTCCATAACTGGCAGGGTTTTGCCCTTGTGGACTCTGTGTGGGTGCCCAGAGAAGACCTCTCCCTCTGCCTGCGAGGTTGCTGTCGACCTTCTGGGGAGGTGATAAGCATTCTTATTTCCTCTCACACCTTTCCTTAAAACAGTAAGACCCTTTCTATTTTTGAAACCATGTCTCTTCCTCTACTGTTGCCCAATGCTTAGAATAAACTTCAGTTGCACAGTTACAGGGTCTGAGCAGGCCTGCTGACACGCAAGGCCTGGTCTCCAGTGCCACACCCTCAGCAGCTGCAGGGTCTGGATGGTGTGACTGTTTCCTGGCCTCAATCCCAGCAGCCTGGGCTCTAGGCTCCATGGTCTGCGAGGCTGCCACGTCGGGGGCCTTTGAGTTCCACCTGTGGGTCTCATGAGTGTGAGTCTGAAAAGCCCGCTTTAACACAGATGGGCCCACAGCCTTCTGACTACATCGGCCACATGGGAGGTGAGGCAAGTGTGTCCCATGCTCTGGGTGTGCCCGACCTGAGGGGTCTCAGCACACAGACAAGGTCTCAGCCAACCCACAAACCTTGAGCAAAGCCACAGACACTTTCTCTGGAAAATGAATTTCTGTCATTTAGCACAGACACACCCAAAGGTCCTTCTGTAGAACCATGGGGAGAGCCCTCAGTTAGAGCTGGACTGCGGCCTCTTACCCACAGCCCAAATGAACCCTTGACAAAGTCGAGGCTGATTCCCACTCAGCGACAGAAGAGCCAAATGTGGTGCTTTGTTCATCATCCTTGTCCAGTTGGCATTCAAAATTTCAGGATTTTTATTTGAAAATAACCAGAAAAACTCTCAAAATTTGAAATCCTCAAGATTCACAAAAACTATTTACTGCACTACAATCTAATCTTTATTTTGATTTAAAAATATTATCGTTTTTTAGAGCTGCATTGTGATCCTCTTCATCCTGTTTCTAGTATTAGAAATGCTTACATCTATTTGTTAGCATAACTGGGGCACACCCACTCCAGTAGCCCGCAGGATTCGTGCCCTGGATGGAGTGTGGACCAAGCCATGGTGGGCTGGCAGCAAGTGCAGTGATAGCAGACCTGCCATTTGGAATCTCCAGTGCTCGGCAGAAATCTGGTGAGTGGTGGGTTTACCGTCCATTCTGAATAGTTGTGTGCGTGAACATGCCTTGTGAACACGCAGCTTTATCTTGTTGGTCTGAAGATTCTGGTTCTGAATACCTCAGACTCTTATGTTTGCCTAAAAGTACAGGCTTTCCAGGTGGTAAAAGCGCAACCTACATTATGGTGAAGAACCGCCACAAACTGGAGCCAAGGACCCCCCCTCCTCTGAGAAAGGGCAGAGTGGCCCTGCATGGGCAGTAGGAGCATCTGCTTAGGATTCTGGGAACACACATACTGCAGCCTGGTTCAGAGATCTGGGGGTCTTCATTACAGTCTCACTAGATTTGCAGGATATCAGCATCTCCTCCAGGCTGGCCCTGTCGGTGCGGATCAAGGACCCCACGGCTCCATTTCTGCTGTGATGATTAACAGTGAGTCCCTGCAACTCACCTCCCCCTTCAGGAGCCAGCGAGGGTGCAGGGCTTGGAGCTGCTGCTGTTGTGGACAAATGTGGAATGTTAGGAGAGCTAGGGGTTTCAGGGAAAAATAGGCAAAATACCTTGAAGTGACCCTTCCACCCTCAGCCCAGCCCGGGGCCACTTCTGGTGCACGGCCCACAGCTGTAGTGGTAAGGACACTGTTACCACATGACCATGTTTCCAGGAAGGAGCCTCGGAGCCTAGAGAGCAAGCAGCTCTGGAGGAGACAGTTGTTGAGAAGGGTCATGGAGCACTTTGGGGGCGGGGACCAGCATGCAAGTGTGGAGGGAGCCGGCATGGTGCCTGTGAGAGGAATTGGGTCAGAACGCTGTGCCCAAGCCCAGCTCTGCACAAAGGAGCAGAGGCACTCTTCCCGGCCCCATGACCCTGAGCTGCATAGCCGGGCCTGCCTGCAGGACCAGCCTTAGGCTGGGCCCCAGGGAACCTTACGGACAGACGAGCAGTCAGGGCACTGCGCTGCCTTGGCTGCCCACTTTGACTGTGAATTTGTTGACTTGCTTACCCATTACAGACCTCAGTTTACCCATCTGTAAGATGGGGATCATACTCATCTCCTTCACAGCTGCTCAGAGTTGGGCAGCTGACTTGTGTAGTCACTTGGTAAACAGCAGTTCTGTTTTATTCACCCAGACCGACACTGTGCGTGTGTGTATGCTAAGTTATGTCAGTCGTGTCTGACTCTTTGCGACCCCATGAATGGTACCCTGCCAGGCTCCTCTGTCCATGGAATTCTCCAGGCAAGAATAGTGGAGTGGGTTGCCATTTCCTTCTCCAGGGGATCTTCCCAACACAGGGATCGAAACCTCATCTCTTATGTCTCCTGCATTGGCAGGTGGGTTCTTTACCACTAGTGCCTCTCGGGAAGCCCCAATCTGACGCTGCTTGCTGCGGCTTGCTGCTTAGTCGCTTCAGTCATGTCTGATTCTGTGTGATCCTATGGACTGCAGCCTGCCAGGCTCCTCTGTCTGTGGGATTCTCTAGGCAAGAGTACTAGAATGTGTTGCTTTGCCCTTCTCCAGGGTCTCCTGCATTGCAGGCAGGTTCTTTACTGCTGAGCCACCAGGGAAGCCCCAAACCAACACTCCTATTACCTGATTCACCATCACTGTACATTAGATCTGCACACAGAGGCACTTTGATTTGCCTGCAGTGTGTTAGGCAAGTCAGCAGAGAGTCGAAATACTCTTGGTATCACTGTTCTGAACATCACGGGTGGATTAATTCTGGGTCTGTGGCTCACTTGTAACTCAGGAGTCACTGGCTCCCTCCTGCTTGTTAAGAGCCTGCGGCTCAGCACCGCTGCAGACACTCCTATGTGAAGAGGCCACACATGGTCGTCTGCCTCAGGCTGTGTTTATTCCTGGGGAATAGTGACTCAACAGCTGTTGAAAATATTGTGACTTTGAGTTTTTGTGACAGCCTCTCCATGTTTCCTTCTGCAGGGCCATTTCATTTAATTACAGCATAATAGTAAACTGCGGCAAGTGATTCTGGATCATGAACGAGTCAGAGTTTATGTTTCAGTTCTGTATCCTTTCTCACTGGGCTAACTCTGTTTTAGGTGGAATTCTAGAAAATTCTGGAGTTAACACCTAGCAGGCATAAAGATGAAGATGCATCCTCATCGAGCAGATGCATTTACATTTTTGTTGTCAGTGGGAGTTGCTTGAAGAAAACACGTGGCATTCTCTTTTGGAGTTCTCGCAGCTGTAGGCACGCAGCACTGTCCTTTGCTCCTCAGGGGCTGTCATCCATCTTTCCCTTTGCCAGGACTGCTCGCCCTTCTGCCAGGTCCAGAGGAGACCTCAGTTGTATCCAGAGGGGACTGTGTGCTGCAGCAAGCTGCTGGACGGGTGGTGATGGAAAGGAAGTGCCTCCTCTTTCTTCATCTTTATGCCTGCTAGTTGTGAACTCCAGAATTTTCTAGAATTCCACCTAAAGACAGAGTTAGCCCAGTGAGAAAGGATACAGAACTGAAACATAAACACTGACTCGTTCATGATCCAGAATCACTGGAGGTGATCTCTTGTTTCATCTGGGTTTTTTCATCTATATATAGTTTCATCTTTACCCGTAGCTTCTTTGCAGGATAAAAGGAAAACGAAGACAGCAGGCACAACAGAGGCAGCCACGTCAACTACAAATGCTCCTAAAGCTCTCTTCACTTATAAACCTGAGCAGACCCCAGGGACCCTGAGGCCCCTGAGACATGTAAGGACACAGGACCACAGGCAGAACTGGAATAAGGAGCTGCAGAGGCTGTGGTGCTGAAGCCAGAAATAGATAAGAACTTTAAAAATGTGAAACTAGTAGACCCTTCAGAGACTTTCAGGACAGTATTGTGTACATGAAAGAAGAACAGACCACCAGGAGGAACACCACTACAAGAAAGAGTTGTAGGGAATTTTAAACATAATTTTTATTTTGTTAATTTTTATTATAAATTTTGTTGATTTTTAAAGGTATTATGGGTTTTTTTTTGCAGTCTTCAAAATTAGGTGGTTGACTCTTGGTTTGAAAAACAAACAAAAAAAATCCTCTATTATATACTCTGTACTCAACATGGAGAGGTGGGAATAAAATATAATTTTAAAAAGAAATAAGTTACAAAATTCAGAGGACCAACCTAATAACAGAATGGACTCAAGTATGTGAACTCCAGGTACAATGTGTGTTTGAGGGAATCTATGCAGCAAAAACACAGGGTGAGGGAGTTTCTGCTTTCATCAGTGGGGGGGACAGTAAATCTTCTCAGCCTCCCTGAAAACACCTGGAGAGGCCACGAGTTAAAAAAATTTGGGAAACGCAGAAGGACTGATTAAGATCCGAGGAAGATGAGGGAAGGGGGGCTGAGCAAGTGGAGCTGGCCTTGACCCAGGAACGAGGGGCCAGGCGGAGCTGCCTGCAGGCTGACTCGGAGCTGACCCTCAAGGCCGGGAGCAGGTCACCCCATAGAGACCGTCCTGGCTGTGTGGCCACGGTGCCCCTGTCCTCCTGGGGGCCGCGGGACACAGCTCATTGCTCCTACGTGGTCCCTGGTCGCTCTGTGCACACGAGAAGAGTGGAGAGATGGCCCTTCACCCAGAAGGTGTGCCAGTCACTGGCCCAGCAGGCAGGCAGCTTCGTGCAGCCCAGGTGCAGACGGAGGAGGGAGGGCTGTCCGCAGGGACCCATGAGGAAAGATGTTCCGTCGGCCATGGCAGGTGGGGACTCGTGCCCCGGAAAGCATGTGTGGCGGGAGGTGAGGGCAGGGGCATGCATCTGGACTTGGAGGTCAGAGGGGCTCTCTGAGGAGTTGGGGGAAAGTGAGGCTGTTCCGGGGAGATCAGGGCTCCAGGGGGCCTGTGGCCGGGGCTGAGCAGTCTGCACAGGGTGCTTCAGAGTTAAAGTCAGATAGAGGCAGCTGGGGGGGGCGGGGGAGGGCAGCCGCAGGGAGCTGGGACTCAGGTGCCCGTCAGGCACATGTCCTGTGGCAGGTCTTCCTTCCAGTACCTCCTGCCCAAGCACCGACCCCATGAGGTGATATGGGGTCTGCATCCCCAACCTTGGGACCTGGGAGGGTCCCAGTGGTGGTGGAGTGATGCTGCCACCTTGCTGGGCTTCCTGGTGGCTCATACAGTAAAGAACCCACCTGCAATGCAGGAGATCTAGGTTCAGTCCCTGGGTGGGAAAGATCCCTTGGAGGAGGGCATGGCAACCCACTCCAGTGTTCTGGCCTGGAGAATCCCATGAATAGAGGAGCCCAGCTGGCTATAGTCCATGGAGTCACAAAGAGTCAGATATGCCTGAGCAACTAAGCACAGCACAGCCAGTGGCAGGAGGGGCAGGGGCTCCCAGGGGCCCAGCTCTGGGAGCACCCGTGTTGCTCTGCAGGGCCTAGGAGGGGGCTTAAGATCCTGACAGCCCAGGCCAAGCTCCTGGCTGGCCCCTGGGAGCCGGACCGCATCAGGCATGGGCTGTCTGGAGCAGGGCTTACCCAAAGTGCAGCAGCCTGGATGAAACACAGGGGAGGTGCAGTTGGCCTGCAGTTTGTTCCTCACCAGCAGGGACTGCGACTGCAGGCACACGGCTACTCAGGACAGTAGGTCGGGAGTGGAGGGGAGGGGAGTAGTGACACAGCAAGGAAGCAGGGGGCCCAGGGTCTCCATGGGGGAGCTGCACCCCTCTATTGTCGTGGGCCGCCCAGCTGCTGCAATGTCCAGCTTGGCTGATGGAGCCTCTGTCCTGAAGGCCCGTAATGCCACAGCTGCCATGGTGTGCAGAGGCTGACGGTGGTGTTTTTGTCCACATTTCACAGGTCAACTTTGGACAGACAGAAATCATGACTTGCTTCTCACTGTGCAAACCCAGCAGCAAGGAGGGCCTCACAGCTGCTCTGGTAGGGGATCCGATCTGTGATGGTGGCAGACACTTTGTTGAGACGATTGTGTGTTTCTGTAAATTAATCATTTAATTGTGGCTGGACTGGGTCTTTGTCACTGCTCAAGGGCTTTCTCTGATTGCAGTGAGTGAGGATCACTCTTTCTCGTGGGGCACAGGCTTCTTACTGGGTGGTTTCTTTTGCTGTGGAGCATGGGCTGCAGGGCGTGCAAGCTTTCTCTAGTTGTGGTGCGTGGCCTTCTCATCGTGGTAGCTTCTCTTGCTGCGGGGCACGGGCTCTGAGATGTGGAACTTCAGCAGCTGCGGTCCATGGGCTCTAGGGCATAGGCTCAGTAGTGGTGATGTGTGGGCTTTAGTGGCCCACGACATGTGGGGGTCTTCCTGGACCTGGGATGGAACTTGTGTCCCCTGCATTGGCAGGTGGATTCCTACCCACTTGAGTACCAGGCAAGTCCGTGATGACTGTGTTTTGAATTGACTGTTTCACCTGCTATAAAAAGCAGGAGTTGGGGGGCGGACAATGAGAGGTGAGTATGGGGAGGGTTCCCACCGGGGCCCTCCTGCTCTTTGTCTTTTCACTGTGGGCACTCACCATGCAGGTGATTCCTCTTGGCTCTGGATGTGCTGGTCTGGGGAACAGGGTGACAGAGGGGAAACACCTTCCCTCTGTGGCCATCAGTTTTTGTGCTCCCCTGGGCTGTTGCAGTTTCTTAATTGAACAGTGGAAACAGTGACAGATTTTATTTTCTTGGACTCCAAAATCACTGTAGATGGTGATTGCAGCCATGAAATTAAAAGATGCTTATTCCTTGGAAGAAAAGTTACGACCAACCTAGACAGCATATTAAAAAACAGAGACATTACTTTGCCAACAAAGGTCCTTCTAGTCAAGGCTATGGTTTTTCCAGTAGTCATGTATGGATGTGAGAGTTGGACTATAAAGAAAGCTGAGTGCTGAATAATTGATGCTTTTGAACTATGGTGTTGGAGAAGACTCTTGAGAGTCCCTTGGACTGCAAGGAGATCCAACCAGTCCATCCTAAAGGAAATCAGTCTTGAATATTCATTGGAAGGACTGATGCTGAAGCTCTAATACTTTGGTCACCTGATGCAAAGAACTGACTCACTGGAAAAGACGCTGATGCTGGGAAAGATTGAAGGCAGGAGGAGAAGGGGACACAGAGGATGAATGGTTGGATGGCATCACCGACTCAATGAACACGAGTTTGAGTAAACTCTGGGAGCTGGTGATGGACAGGGAGGCCTGGCGTGCTGCAGTCCAAGGGGTTACAAAGAGTCGGACATGACTGAGCAACTGAACTGAATTGAACTCCAAAGCTCTTCCAAGGATGTTATCACCTTGGGTAGTTGTTTTTGGTTGTTGTTTCTGTGGAAGGACACAGGCTAAGACCACCTCGTCCTCATCTTGCTAACGTCACCTGCATCTCTATTCTTTGTCAACCCGCTGGGACTATAGTCAGTGGGGGAGCCCCACTCCACGGGTGCCAGGTGTGCTACGCGGTGGTGGAGGGTCAGGCTGGTAACCTAAATACACTGCCAGATTTTTCTTTCCGGGTCCCAGCCCCTCACGAGGTTAGAAATGTGTTTCTACCACTTCTGCGTTTCCTGAGCCAACTCACCACTTTGCGGGTTTGACGCTGACTAAAACAATACCAATGGCTGATAAATCTCTAAAGTTCTACTTTCTCTTGAAATTACCACTCCTAAAACCATGTGGGACTCAGGTCACTGTGTTTTCAATAAGATATTTTATTCCCCAGGCAAAGTATGTCTTTGTCTGTTGCCTGGAACGTGTAGCTTATGTTCTCTTGCTCCATGGATTTAAGAAAGCTTTTCCAGCCTTCAAGACACATTGGAAAATCCAAAGGGCTTAATACTCTTTCTGCTCTAAGTTGTAGCAGGAAATAAGCAAAGCAAACACTGTTCTTTCAGCTGGAATAACTTGAAACTGCACTAGTAACTTTTCATATACACATGTAATCCCTTGAAAACCCTGGCAAGAAGGAAATGTGTGAGTGTTTAGAGCCCTGGGTCTTCATTTCTCCTCATCCTGTCTGATGCAGACTGCTCCCTTCCCACTCTGGTCCCCACAGTGTGCCCCTCCACCTTCACACACAGGAAGGCAGGGCAGGGTAATGGTACACCACCTGCAGGAGGAGAGCCTCCTGGCTGTGCTTCCGGTCTTCCCATCAAACTGGAGGCTTCTTTATGCAGCTCTCCCGGGGGGCTGACTCAGACCAGCTTCCCGCTTTCAAACTGCTGACCCCATGAACCCTGAGCGACTCCATCAAATTATACATGCACCAGCCCCTACGGCTAAATGTAACAGCAGCGTGGAGCTTGATTTGCACCACAACTATATGGTTATGGTAGTAAGTACTCTGGTAGTCACCTTACCAGAGTACTTACAGGGCTCCAGTCTGCATGCTCAAGACTACCTTGGCATCTAAGAGGCACTCAGGTACATTGTCTACGACAGAACACCTTTCAGTTATTATTTTGTTCAGCCTAAAGTGACAAAGACTAAGCAGGTTCCACAGGACTGCTTCCCTGTCAATGGTGGGCTGTGGGCTGCGGGTCACCATGCAGCCTCTAGGAGCTTCTCGTAGAGGCCCAGCCCCTTGTACCGACAGGAAGGTCAGAGCTGGGCATTCTGAGCAAATAGAAACTCTACAAATGGGACCAAGGACAGGGATCGGATGAATCTATTATGTAGACAAATACTGAAAAAAGCTTAGAGTTTTCAAGATCCTGGTGTTTATGTTTCTGGCCTTTTCTGTAGCTTTAGCTGTAATCCGCGTTTTGTTCCTTTAGAGTCTGTCATCCTGTGAAGGGAATAAACTTCAAATCAAAATACAGCTAAGCCTGAAGCCCCAAGCCTAACAATCCTCCAGACTGTTTATAAGCATCTTTGACAATGGGAGAATAAAAGCCAGTCCTCTTGGTGGATCTGGAAGCGTCCCTTCTCTCTCAGCCACAAACCAACTCTCTTGGTTTCCTGCATAAATCTGTACATCAGCCCCTTGACTTTGGCATTTCCTCCCTTTCCTTGAATCACCTTTTATTGGACTCTGATTACAAAAGCAGTGCATATTTATTACCATTCATATGGAAAACACAGAAGATCTCAAAGCAGAAAACAATAACTTCCCACATTCCCCCATCAAGAAAGAAACACTCTGGGAATTTCCTGGTGGTTCAGCGGCTAAGACTCCCCACTCCCAATGCAGGAGGCCTGGGTTAGGTTCCTGGTCGGAAAACTAGAATCTAAATGTCACAGCTAAAAGAATCCACAGGCTGTAACTAAGAACTGCCGCAGCCAAATAAATTTTTTAAATGATTTTAAAATTAAAAAAAAGAAAGAAACTCTTTAGTTGAGATAAAACCTTCTAATGATGTGTGTGTGTTTATAAAAGTGGCATCTGATGTTTGTGGCTTTCCTACTGTCTGTGATAACCATTGGTACACAGGTGGGTCAAGTCGTGTGGTAGTTTCTGGAAGTTTTTCTCAACAATTCACTTTGGGCCAGGAGGCTGAGGACACCCCATACAGGCAGAGGGACTTGGAGGGCTTCTGCTTCATGCAGAGCTCCTGGAGTGACATGTCAGCCCTGGGCTGCCAGCCTGCCTGCTCTTTGCAGAGAGAAACTGCATCGTCTACACTGCTCTCCTGCTTTCTCTTACTCCCTTCAAAAGTGAAAGTGAAAGTCACTGAGCTGTGTCCGACTCTGTGAGCCAATGGACTGTAGCTCATCAGGCTCCTCTTTCCGTGGAACTCACCAGGCCAGAATACTCGAGTGGGTAGCCATTTCCTTCTCCAGGAGATCTTCCCAACCCAGGGACTGAACCCAGGTCTCCCACATTGCAGGTGGATTCTTGACTGTCTGAGCCACCAGGGAAGCCTAAATGTTGTTCTGCTATACATGCCTGTCAAACACACAAGACCACCAGGCTCTACCCCTTTGGGTTTGTGTTAGCCTCTTTCACTGATTGCAGAGGTCTTCACTGAACAACCACTTCTATTCACTGCTGGTCCAGGCCCTAGGGACACTGCAGTGAGAAAACAGGTCCTCACCCTCATGGATTCTCTTTCCAGAGTGGAAGACACCGTCTGTGCTAAGTTGATTTAGTCCTGTCCAACACTCTGAGACCCCATAGACTCTGTTCATGGGATGCTCTAGTCAAGAATACTGGAGTGGGGTGTCGTACTCTCCTCCAGGGGATTTCCCTGACCCAGGGATCAAACCTGCATCTCTGATACCTCCTGCATTGGCAGGGAGGTTCTTTACCACTAGCACAACCTGGGAAGCCCAGAAGACATTACGTCAGTGACTAAATAAGATCGTTTTGGATAGTGATAAGTGTGTTTTATCTTCCTATTAGTGCTGTAACAAGTTATTGCAGACAGTGGATTAAACAACAATCTTCTTACAGTTCTGGAGGCCAGAAATCTGAAATGGGTTTCAATGAGCTAAAATCAAGGTGTCTGCAGTTCTGTGTTCCTTCTTGGGGGCTCACGGGGAGAACTTGTCCTTTAATTTTCCAGCTTATAGAGGCCATGTTTGTTGGCTCCTGGCCATTCCTCTGTCTTTCAAACCGGCAACGGCTGTACTGAGTACAAGCCCTCTGACCCTGACTCTCCTGCCTCCCTCTCAGGTAATCTGAAATTCCCTACTGAAAAGTCAGCTGGTTAGCTCTCTTAGTCCATCTGCTACTTAACTTACCCTTTGCGAGGTGCAGTGTTACGTTTGGGAGCTCTAGGAATTCACAGGGGGACATCTTTGGAGCAATGTAAAATAAATTAATTTGTTTAAAGAAAAAAATGAAGCCAGCTGAGATTCGGAGAGGGATTGCATTGCGTCTGTAGATTAACTTGGAGATTATTCCCATCTGAGCAACATAACATCTTCCAATTCATGAACATAGGATATTTTTCCATTTATTCAGATTTTATTTAATTTTCATCAACAAGGTTTTATAATTTTCCAAAGTATGAGTTCTAAACTTCTTATGTTGTTCCTAAGTGTTTTATTCTTTTTGATGCTATTGCAAATACAATTTTATTAACTCCACTTTTTTATTGTTCCATGCGAATATATAGAAGTATGGTTCATTTTTGTATTTTGACGTTATATCTTGCAACCTTGAATTCGTTATTATTTCTAGTGCTTTTAACAGGTTCTTTAAGATTTTCTATATACAATATCACGTAACCTGTGAAAAGAGATAGTTTTACTTCTTCCTTTCCAATCCATATGCTTTTTCCCCTTTCCTAATTGCCTTGGGCTAGAACCTATAATTTTTTCTTTATTGTTCTTTAGATTTTATAATCTCTATATTCTATCTTCAAACTTACTAATTATTGCTAATGCCAGTTCTCATTTATGGCTCCTCTAGTGAATTTTTCATTTTTGTTATTGTACTTTTCAGCTTCAGAATTTGTTTGCTTCTTTAAATTTTTTTATCATTTCTGTCTCTATTGGTGTTATACACTTGATGTGACATTGTCATTATCATACCTTTTTACTTCTTTATTTATGGTTTTCTTTAGTTCTTTGAACATTATTTATAGTGGCTGTTTTGAAGTTTCAGATAAGATCTAGTCACTCTCACCAGCACTTTCTGTTGCTTGCTTTTTCCTTTCTTCCTGGTATCCAAGTCATCCTTTTCTTTGCATGTGTTGTAATTGCAATGTCTGTTTTTCATTCTTCTTTATTTTTTCATTTAGCAATGCAGCATTAATATTTTCCCATGTCAGTAAAAGATTATCCTGTGATATTATTTTATATGGCTATATGTAGATTTTAATTGGCTCTTTAAGAATGAGTACCCCAGGGGTAGATGTGAGGGAGATTCAAGAGGGTGGGGATATATAGATATGTAGTTATGACTGATTCAAGATGTTGTACAGCAGAAACCAACACAGCACTGTAAAGCAATTACCCTCCAGTTAAAAGGAAAGAATGAGTACCCCAATTACTCATATACTAACCAGTCCATTCTGAAGGAGATTAGCCCTGGGATTTCTTTGGAGGGAATGATGCTAAAGCTGAAACTCCAGTACTTTGGCTACTTCATGCAAGAGTTGACTCATTGGAAAAGACTCTGATGCTGGGAGGGACTGGGGGCAGGAGGAGAAGGGGACGACAGAGGATGAGATGGCTGGATGGCATCACGGACTTGATGGACTTGAGTCTGAGTGAACTCTGGGAGTTTCTGATGGACAGGGAGTCCTGGCGTGCCGCGATTCATGGGGTCGCAAAGAGTCGGACACGACTGAGTGACTGAACTGAACTGAACAAATAAAAAAACACTCTACTTTTGTTTTTGCTTTAATTATATTCACTTATTTTTTAACACTTATTTTCACAATTTCTTAATCATTCGGACTGCTTGAAGACCATGACTTCTACTCTACACTGCAGGACCAAGGCTGAAGCTCAGAAGCTGGGTTCCCGTTTCCTTAATCAGTAAACAGGCGGTGAGGGAGGCCTTCATTCTCACATTCCATGTGTGTGGAGGCTGATGCTCAGGGACGAGTTCATTGCCCAGAGTCACACAGCTGGTGAGCTGTTGATCTCCATTTGATTTCTGGTCAATCCAGTTTCAAAGACCAGCTCCTGACTGCTGCTGCCTCTCTAATGAGAGTTTTCAAACAAGGTGTAGATTCACCAACAAAGCACCCAAAAGTCAAGTGAAAAGTGAAGATAAAGATGGAAGATATAAAGGAAGGACACCCAGGAATTGTTGCTAATGTTCTATTTCATACCCTGAGGGGTTGTTACAGCGATGTTTCCAATTATTTGATTTTCAAATGTATGTTGTGCTTCAAAAATTTAAAGACAGTAAAAGGGTGTGTTTGTGAAGGATAGATTGTGAAGATCTGATTATAAGTTGAGAAGAGATAAAGGAACCAAAGGATCAAAAACATAATAAGATCAAAGTGTTGCTGCTACTGCAGGAAAAATCCTGAGTTATAAGGGTTTAGAACTTTGATACTTGAAAGGATTAAGGAAACATTTGTTTCTCATCTGAGTTAATTTCTTCACTTGTGGGGCATGAGTAAAACTCTCCAGGAGCTGAATTACGTTCTTTCAGAACATATCTTTCACCTTCTCAACTTCTGCCTGTGTTAGCCTGGCATCTCCATAGCTGTAATACTGCTTGTTTTCTCCCAGTTTGCTTCTTCCTTAGTTTTTGTCAGGTGCCCCATAAGGGGATGTGTTCTTGCTCCTTCTGAGAACAAATGCCCCTCCAGCTCCTGGAGGCTGAGGAGGAGAGAGATGGGCTGCCCTCTCCTCACCTTATTGTGTTTCCCCTCTCTCCCTGACACACAGGGAAGCTTCAGCTGTGTGCACAGGTTTGCAACCCCCTCCAGTATTTCTGCCTGGAGAATCCCATGGACAGAGGGAGCCTGGTGGGCTACAGTCCAGGGGGTCGCACAGAGTTGGACACGACTGAAGCAACTTAGCGTGCATGCACGTGTTGGGATTGCCTGCCCAGTAATCAGCTGTCTAAAAAGTGGTTGAACACGTTCTGAGATCCAGTACTGAGCAATCCCTGTGGCTCAGTGGTAAAGAATCTGCCTGCAATGCAGAAGATGTGGGTTCAATCCCTGGACCAGCAAGATCCCCTGGAGAAGGAAATGGTAGTCCACTCCAGTATTCTCACCTGGAAATCCATGGACAGAGGAGGCTGGTGGGCTATAGTCCATGGGGTCACAGAGTGTTGGACATGACTGAGCAGCTGAACAAGAGCAAGTGAACACTGTGGTGGCTGCGGGGAAAGAGGGGAGGGCTGGAAAGCGAGGCATGCTCGGCCCTCCCCGGTGTCCTCGTGTCCACGTGGTGGCTTCCCTGCAGGCACTGCCTTGCTGCCGCTGCGCTGCCGTCTCAGGCTTGTCTCAGGACCAGGTGGATCTGCTCAGCTTGTCTCTGGCAGTGCACAGGCTTCGTACACCTCTTTGTTTCCCACCTTAGCTGCTGTTCTCTTCTTGGCTCCCTATGGTCTTGCACACGGCCTCCTATTTCTGAATGAAAAATTCTTTATTTATGCAGACTCTGCACAGCCAGCAACAGTCATGGGATCCTCCTGATTGATCCTGATCAAAGGTGCGGCTCTGAGAGAGCAGAATGCTGAGAACCACAGGCAGAGTCAGTGCTCGGACAGGACCGAGCCTTCTGTGCACCACAAATAAAGAGCACTTCATTGTCCATTTTCAGGCTGCCCCACATGGAAGCAAGTTGTGCCTGCCCAGACAGGTTTCTGGGCTGTTTGATGTACGTTTGTCCAGAAACCTCCTTGTGTCTCTGTGAGGATAGTGCGGGGAAGGTGAAGATAAGGTGGATGGGGAAGCCAACCCCACCCAGGCAGTCACATAGAAACTTTCCTTCTAGGGCAGAAAATCGATATTTTAAATACTGAATTCTCATCTTATAGTATGATAACAGTTTTCCTATCAAGAAGTGAATGCCAGACTTCCCAGGTGGTTCAGTGGTTAAGGAGCCACCTGCCGATGCAGAGGATGTGGGTTCAATCCCTATTCCAGGAAGACCCTACAGGCCTCGGGGCAACTAAACCTGTGTGACATGCTGAGCCTGTGCTCTACAGCCCGTGCTCTGCAAAGAGAAAAGCCACCCCAGTGAGAAGCCCGAGCACTGCAGCTGGAGAGAAGCCCCGCACTCCACACCCAGAGAAAGCCCTCTCACAGCAACAGAGACCCAGAGTGGCCAAAAATAAATGAATAAATATTTTTTTAAAAAGGAGAAATGCATGCCCTTGCTCACATGCTAAGCTCACTGTCTCACATACATACAGCTGTTATACGACAGCTCTTGCCAACAGCTTATCTGCGGTGAGACAGCAGGGCTCTGTGGCACTTTGGACCTGTCTCAGTCATTTGTCTTGAAATAAATAAGCATTCTTTTCTACGGAAGATGGCCCCTTTCCTACCAGCCACCAAGCCGTCGTTGGGAAATAATTATACTCTTGATAGACTTAAAATTTTTTGCCTTTATTTTTAAACCAGGAAAGAGTTTATGACTGTTAGGAATCCACTCAGAACCTAGAGTTGGTATGAAAACTAAACTCGCAGTATTTTTATACAAAAGTGCAGAAACAAGCCTTCTCAAAGCTCCCTGACCTGACTAAAGGGGCTCCTCTTCAGGGCGGCTTCTCCTCCCAGCACAACGCTGAGAGTCAGCATCCCGTGAGCCGCCTATCTGGGGATCCCAGTGACCATGAAGAAGACGGTGAGACCACTTGCGCCTGACAAACAGTATCTAAACTCTCATATCTCTCGTGCATTTTCCTAAAACCCATTGTCTTTCCTAAAGGCAGCAGTTTATTCTTCCCACAGGAACCTCCTTGCCCCTCTCCCTTCCATCTGAAGATGTGCACAGAAGCCCCAAGTTCTAACCACCGCCTTCAGTGACTCACGCGTCCCTCCTTCTTCTCTCCCAGTAGACCATGTAACATGGTCTGTTACGTAGTCCTTGCTCAGGAAAAATTCTCTAACGGGCCTTTAGCAGTGAACAGACATTTAGATTCAATAGCCACTGAGATTCTGTCTCCAAGACCCTGTACTCCTTACAGCATAACAACTTCATTATTTTGGAAACTGGTAATTTGTAATAACCTCATTGGCTGAAGCTGTACTCTGCCTTTGAGTTCATAAAAGGCTCTTTAAAGCAAGTAATGCTGCTTGAGAGCAAACTGAGGTCAAACATTATAGATGAACCACTCAAACCATTTGTGTGCTAATTGAAGGGATCCTTAGAGAGTTTTTTCTCTAGTAAAAATGAGTCTTTTCCTTAAATGAGTCTTTTCTACTTAGTAACCCTTTATTAGCATGTTTTTGGTTCCTTAGATGTACTTGACTTTTCACTAATTCTGTTGGCTTTACCTCCAATTAGCCTAAACTGATAGCATTGTGCCCCACAGTGAGCATCTTAACTATAGATGCAGATAGAGATGTTAATGAGGTCCCTTTGAGCAATGCTTTGTAAAGAGGAGTCGTTGAGTGTGGAAACGCGAATGGAGACTTTGCCTTCCTAGTGAGCCTTTGTAAACCTGGTTCTCCTGAAAGTCCAGCATCTGACAGTTTCATCTGCTTTCCTGATGATCTTTCAGAAAGCAGAAATGCCTTAGAACCGCAAAGAAGAGCTTGGCTGATGAACTGAGAGTGATGGAAATGTCTAGAGAAATTGTGGTAGCAGTGGGAGTGAGCTCCTGGACATGTGGGCTGTCCCTAAGCCCAGGTGGGTGTTCTGGAGAAGGCTCCAGGAAGAGGCCGCACTCCTCTGTCTTGACGGCGAGTTCAGGATGGGCCGGCAGGGCAGTGTGTCGCGGGAGAATGCTATCATGTCGCAATGCCTGGAGCAAAGGGCTCCTAAGTCTAGTTCTCTGCCTAGCGCAGACCATGTCCAGGAACCAGGTCTTGGCACCATATTGTAAGAAAGACTTGGGCAGGGGCTTCCCCTCGTGGCTCAGTGGTAAAGAATCCACCTGCCAATGCAGAAAACATGGGTTCTAGCTCTGGTCTGGGAAGATCCCACATGCTGACGAGGAACAAAGCCCAGGCACCACAGCTACTGGGTCCACACGCTGCAGCTACTGAGGCCCGAGTGGCCTAGAGCCCTTGCTCTACAGGGAGTAGAGAAGCCTGCGCACTGCAGCTGGAGAGTAGCCCTCACTCTGTGCGCTAGACAAGTGCTGCTTTAGGGCTGTTGTTGGGGAGTGCAGCCCTGGGCACACACCCCGCATCCCTGAGCTTTCCAGTGAGGATGAGCGTGGGGTGGTCATGATAGGAACGTCCTGAATATGGGCCTCCACTGTCCCCTTGGGCCTTTTCGCTGCTTGGGTTTACTGAGTGAGAGGGGCAACTCTTCTCACTGAGATTAGATCCTACCACCAACACTGCCAGAAGGAGGCACAGATGTTGATGTAAGCTGACTTAAAGAAAAAACTACAGTCGTCTGGCATGTTTGCATTTATGGATTAGATAACTACACATTTGTGTAGCTTCATGGCAGAGCAACCAATGAGTAGCACATTCTGGAAAGAGAATTTTAGTTAATTCAAGATGAAATTTATAACCATTGATGCTAGCTGGCAATAGAATGGAAAGATTTGAGAAACCATGAGCCTCTATTCGTAAATGGAAACTTGAGTTGATGTCTCTCCTTCAGGAAAATTCCGTGATGGGTGGTATAGATGGCACCAAGGGCTCTCTGCTAGGCCCTGTACATCTGGACTCCATGTACGAATCACTGGAATCCCCACCCCAACGTGGGGACAGGACTGTCGTCCCGAGTGGCTGATGAATATTTACACGGTGTCCTCTAAGAGCAGTGCTGGGGCTTCCTCATCATATCAACTGGCACCGACAGCAGCCGAAGAGTAATTTTACTCTGGCTCCTAGGACTAGCACCAGCTATAGCAGCTCTGATCCTTCTCAAAGCTTGGCTGTATCTTCTTCCATAGATACAGCCTAGACCTTCCTAGACCTTCCTTCCAGGTCTAAGGAATTTGTTCTCCTTTCTTTTCTTTCCTTTTTTTTTTTTTTAATGGTAACTAGAAGGCTACACTGAGCATCAAGAGAGAAGAAATTTGTAGTAAAACCTGGAAGCTCAACAGGCAGAATTAGAGGCAAAGGAAATGGAAGACAGAGATTGAGAAGAAAAGAATGGAAACATTCCAAGTGTCGCTTCCAGGCCAGGCTGGAGTTTTATTACAGGATGTCTTAGTGCTCCAAGTGTTAGGCTTGGCTCGCCTGGCCTCCCGGTGACGGGTGTGCTGTGTGTCAGATGAAGTTGTTAGCGTTTGCAAAACCGGTTAAAGTGGCATTAGTGCGCCGGCATGGCGAGAAAGCATGCGCACAAGATCACACACACATGTGCGCTAAGCTGCCCATGTGGTGTTTACGCCTTGTTTCTGGGCAGTTATTCAACCCAAACACTCATTTAGAAAAAGGTTATTTGATGAAACTCTCAAAACAGAAATTTGCTCTTTAATTTTAATTATTTTTTATTTTATTGCAAATTTCAAGGCTTCAATTAGTTCAAATATTTGTTCAAAGTGTAGAAAAAGTAACTTTTCCTTTCTATTTGCAACAGGCTTGTAAAAATTATTTTTGCTACTCTTGTGAACTATTATTAAGTTCTAGGTCCTGCTACAGATGTTAAACACAGGATAAGAGAAGATGTAAATGAGGAAGAAATTACTGTGATATATTCCTCTTTAAGTATACAACATGTCCCCAAATTATATAATACAAACAATGGGACATGGAGGTGACCAAAATTATTTTGTAACAACAGTTGGGAAAAAAGTATTTTTTCCTCAATTTGTAACAATGTCTGATCTTGATTTCACATTATTCAGTGGCCTGAACACACTTGCATATCGGGAAAATATTTTGGGAAGTCTATTTTAGGCCATGGCAAAGTGGCTTTGTGGAGACTCACTCTCCTGCTAGTAATAATTATAAACTCTGAATTAAATATTGAAATAATAGTTTGAAGATGTCAGAGCTGAAACAAAAGCAGACAGAATCTAGAAGGTCATGATTCTTGAAACAAGAGAAGCAAACCCATGCATGCAGTTCACACACGTTCACCTCTCTGGCTCCCCCAGGCTGCTGCTGTATCCCACAAACACTCATCCCTAGAGCTCATGATTACAGTTACCTGTTCCTTTCTGACTTTACCTTTGTCCTGGGTTTTTCCTATTTCACACCCCCCCCCACCCACTGTAGAGTAGAATATATTTTTGTTACTTTCCCTTGTGTTCCTTTAGGATGGGTCAGTGGAAACAAGGGCTTGGGGCTGAGGGTGTGGATTAAAGCCCAGGCTCCCCCTCGCTGGCTGGGGCTGTGTGAGCTGCTCAGCCTCTGTGAATCTTGGTTTCATTTGTTAAGTAGGAGTACAACGTGTTTCACAGGATTCTGTATGGGTCAAGTCAGAGAAGATCCGAGCACATCCAGCCAAGAGTGGGGGCACCAGGCGCTTGGTCCTGGATTTGCCTGTCCCTCCTGCCACTGCAGCATTGTTGGGTCTCAACTTGGACCCCAGGGCCTCGGCCACAGTCTGGCTCTTGCAGATGCCGGGGACTCCAGGCTGCAGAGCTGTGGTTAGGTTGCTGCTGAAACTGAGTCCTGGGCGCTGAGATGTGGGGCCACCCTCCTGCAGTTAGAGGTGGGGAGGATGCAGAACAGCACAGGCCAGGAGACCCCAGACAGCGGTGTGTTCACGGGGGTATTCCTCCCCTGGGAACCGGCCAGATCACAGGCCCTGGTTGGATCGTGGTGGATCTCAGGACTCCCCCCCAATGGGCTGCAGGTTAAGGCCAAAGGCCAGTTCTGGGCAGGAAGAGCATAACAGGCAGGTCTGGCCCTTCCTGAGCCCCAGCCAGGCGGTGGGCGGGCTCCGGCCCTGAGGGTGGGGTGCAGGAGGGCCTCCTCCATCCCACCCCTCCCCACACCCCCTCCCCACCTTCCTCGCTCCATCTGTGGTCAGGTCAGAGCTGTAGGGTCGTCTGTGTGTCTGTGGTTCCCACCCTTGTATCTCTGGCCCCGGCCTCGACACCAAAGAGCAGAGATGGCTGTGTTGAGCAGCCCCCTTGCCATGTCCCAGCCTAGCACTAACCGTGTTCTCAGGCTCTTCCAGGTCCCTCTCAGTGGTGGGTGGCCCAAGCCCAGACCAGCGTCCCCTCCACTCCCCGTCTTAGACACCCCACTCCAGACCCGGCAGGCTTCCTTGGGCTCCCGGGAGTCCACAGTGCACTTCCTCCACCATATTCACTGTGACTGGTTATGATTCTAGAATTTTCCTAAATGATGGGGAATTGGTCAGTGGTGACCTCATAGCATCCTCAGGAGAGAAGTTTAAGTTTTGTTCACGATTCCAGAGACAAAGTCAAGGAGTCAAGTGATTCTCACAAAAGCAGCAGAACTGAGCTTGGCTTGTATGACTACACTGCTTTGTCTGCTCGGGAGATTTTCAGGGCTGGTCTTTCCAAGTGCTGTTTTAACAAGCTGCAAGTAGACACTGGGTCCGAGGGATGCCTCTGTCAGCAGGTGGCCCATGTATTTAAGCTGGGTGCCAGTGCCCCTGAGTTCTCCTCATCCCTCACCCTGTGGTGTAGCTGTGCACGGGCGCCCAGCTGGTCATCCCAGGGCAGCTTGCCCAAGACCCCAGTCCACCCCACATCAAGGTTGTCTTCTGGTCTCAGGAGCTTCCATCCAGTAAGCCTGAGAGTCAGCCGCAGGGGCGCTGGAACCTCAGGCTGCAGGACCCCTGGGGGCTCAGTGTGGCCCGGAAAGATCGTTCATTTGCTGTTCACCATCCGCAGTGACTAAGGGCTGGACTTGGCGGTTGGGCAGTCAGGTCGGAACTCGGGTTCCAAGTCTGATGAGCTATGTGACCACAGGGAGCTGACTCAGTGGCTCTGTGCCTCATTTCCCTTATGTGAAACAGAGTCAGTGATGGTGCTTGTACAGAGTGCTGGTATATGAGTCAAATTATTGACAATTTGTAAAGACACTGTAAAAGTGTCTGGCTCACAGACACTGCTGTCTGAACATAGCTGAATACACTGATTCATTTGACCGGTGCTGATTAAGCCTGGCTTATGGACAAGCAGCGTGCTAGATGCTGACGATGTAACAGTTCAGTCGCTTAGCCAGGTCAGCGGTCGCATGGACTGCCCGGTGCCATAGGGCCCAGGCTAATCCCCTTGTGACAAAGGCCCTCGAGGTGGCTCTGAGTGTGTGGGCAGGAGGGTGCCTCTGCTAGCAGAGCCCAGTTACGGAATCTGCAATTGGGGGTCTCCAGACTGAGCCCAGAGGGTGCAGGCCAGGACATCAGAGCTACCGGTTGCCTTCCTGCTAAGGACTCAACACTTTTCACTGTTTAAGGTGAAAACACTTGGTTTCGATATTAATCTGTTTTCAGCAAAGCCACATGAATGATATTTAAAAGTTGCTTTATGTTTATCTTTGCAGTAACAAGTTAGCTTGTCCGATTACCCATTTACCACCTGGAAGGGTAACTTGGCAGCGAGCTTGCACACATGCCACACTCACTGGATGTGTGGGTGGCTGAGGGACAGGGACCAGGCCTTTGGACTTCCAAGAGTGCTGGACTTCACAGCGGGGCAGAGTGCTGCCTGAGGGAAGTCACCTAGAAGCTTGGCACCGTGGGTGTGGGCTTGTTTGCCTGATAAAGTTGTTTGGTCAGCTGTCAGCTCCATTCTCAGATTTTACCTGAGGAGAGTAAGCGGCTTCCTGGGGTTTAGGCAGTCGTTTCTGCTGTATCATAAAGTCTCAGCCGTGGAGTGTTCTCTGTGGGCTCCCTGCGCCCCACTTTGTCTCTGGGGAGAGTCTCTGCGGCCACAAGGAGCAGGCACCCAGTTTCACCAGGCAGCTGTCCTCCTATCTGCCCCTGCAGCCAAGCTGCCTCATTTGGGGTCAGGCACTGCCTGACTACTCCATGGGACAGGTGTCTGAGTGCACCCCTCGAGGCCCCCCCACTGCTGTTAGCTGGAGGTCCGGAGCTGAGGGTGGAACTGTGAAAGGGGGGGACCCCAAGTAGCACAGAGCAAATGTTGCCCCCAGCCTCACCAGCTTTCTGCGGGCTGACCTCCGCTGTCTTTCTCAGAGGCCCAGGGCAGTGCTGCTGGAGCGGTAAACATCAGGAAGGTGTATAGTCTGCCCTCGAGGGGCCATGGGAAGTAAGCTGGACCTGGGGGACACCCGAGTCATACTGGACAAGCTGCCAGAGCACAGTTTCTGGGGACGCAGGGAGGGACTGCCAGGTGCGTGGGTCCCAACGTCTCAGGCCAGATCTGCGTGACCTATTGCTACGTGACTAATCCCCCACACAAAGGCTCCTTTTAGGTATGAAGTTTGGTTACAGTTCCTGGCACAGACTCTGCTGCAGGATGTACTTTTCGTCAATCAGAACTATAGCAACAAGGCAGCAAAGTAGGAGACCAATCCCAACATAAAGAGGCCTGGGGACAAGTCCTTTGGCTGCAAAGTGCCCTGGTGGTCGGAAGTCACCAGAAAGCACGCCGGGCACCCTGGGGAGTGTCCTTCACCAGGCTCGTGGCCTGAGGAGCCCTGGTCACTGGACACCCTGGTACATGGGCACCATGAGCTCGGGAACTGGCCATTGGCCCATCCACTCTCCTGAGAAAGGTCCTGGGAGCCCAGCTGCGTGTCCAGGGACGTGTGGTCTGGACGTATACCTGCCCCCGGGAAGCCGTGCCCTGGCTGGCGGCGTGGAGGCTGAATGGACGCTGGCGCCTTGCCTTGGTGCCTTGCCCTGCCTCTGGGTCTCTTTTCCCCTGAGTCATAGTGCTCGTGTGTCCATCCAGATGGGAAACAGAGGGCTTCGCCCGTGGCCTGGGCACGCAGACACCAGGGGAGGGTTTCACGTGCTAGTTCTTGTCCCTCAAAGGCTGGCACATAGCTCAGGTTCTGCGTGACTGTGCCAATTCCTTTGCCATATGTTGAACTGTGACTCGCTGATGAGAAGCTAGGCATTCAACACGCTCTGTGGCAACGCTCAGGGCACGACCCCGTGCTGCCCCAATGATGTTTCCATACAGAGTTGATTCGGGTGGTCTGCATGCAAGTACCTCTTTCCAGGGCTTTGAGGATGGGTCACTCGACATGGCTCTCATAGCTGCGAGTGCAGGGCTTGTCAGTAGCTCAAGAGTTTAGTATTTTAGGTGAATATGATTTCAGATTCATGGCTGAATCATAAAAATACCAAGGACCTGTCCACCTCTCATCAACAGGATGTATGAAGTCCTCTGAGGTTTTCCTCTGACAGGGATATTTTTAATGTGCTTTCTCTTTGTCAAGGTTACATTTCTGGTTTCTCTAGTGGTTCCTCTTCTTTTCTGTTGAACAAGACTTCAACTATTCTTTGTAAAACCAAGAAAATTGTCAATATCTTATCATAAAAAAGTATTCTGCCCCTCCATATTCTGTCTATATACATGACTAAGTCATGGGACAATTGAAAAGATGCTGGCCTTCAGCAGGGCCTGGGGTCCTGTCACTTGGAGCACCTTTGGGGAGAAGCAAGCTTCTGGTCTTGGTTTAGTGCCACATCACAAGCTTGTTGAGAATATTATTGATACTAAAAGTAAAGCACTTTGTTACAGTCCTACACAACTGGTAAGAAATTGTTTTATTATTGCTTAGAGCTAAGAGCTAAAGAAAGGATATATGTTATTCAGAGCAAAGGATCGGTTGAATTTATCTAAATAGAATAGTTTTTTAAGGAGGAAGAATGGACCATTAAAGAGTGAGGGGGGAAGGTACACAGGTACCTGAGGAAGAGAGAGGGGTGTGAGCACGGCTCTGTGTATCTCAGGAATGGTGGGCACAGCTGTCTGGGGTTAAGTAAATGATCCTGACGAGTCTAATCACCTCTCAGGCTTCCTTCGGAAGTGCCACAGACTCAGGAGGCACGCTTATAACACCCACGACACAAAAAAAGGGCAGCTAGTGACAGACGAAGAGAATCCTGACTCTCTAGAATTACTTTCTGTGTTGGAATTTGGGGGAGTGTAGGAGACGTTTATTGAGGAGGAAATGGCAACCCACTCCAGTGTTCTTGCCTGGAGAATCCCAGGGACGGGGGAGCCTGGTGGGCTGCCATCTATGGGGTTGCACAGAGCCGGACACAACTGAAGCAACTTAGCAGCAGCAAGAGACGTTTTCACGTAAGAATGAGAGGACTTGCTAAAAGGATCTGAGAAGTCAAGGGGTGCGGAGATGACGCAGGGGCAGAGCAGCTGCTGGTGGACAGCAGGGACGTGAGCGGCCACCTGGATTCAAGCCCTACTGCTGCCCCTGATCTGTGACAGGCTAGTGGCAGCCTTGCTGGGCCTCGGTTCCCCCGCCCACTCACAGCGTTGCTATAGGGCTGAAATGAGTTCACGTGTGGGCAGGTGTTTTGGACAGTGCACCACACCCGGTCACACGCAGGTACAGTTTCCCGAAGGATGTGGTCTACAAGGGAGTGGCCACCCCTTAGCAGGTTACGGAGGCCAGTGTCTCAGTGCCCCAGCCTTCTTCTTGGTCCGCTGCAGAGGGCAGCCATGGAGCCGACCACAGCGCTCTGCCTTGGGTGGGCTTTTCCTGCCCTGCCCCCTCATCCATAGGGTTTTGCGGGTCTCTGGGGCCATCTCCTTCCTCCTGACCTCATCTCATCGGCAGCCTGTTTTGCACTCACAGCAGGTCAGCCTGGCTCTGGGCTGCCCCTTCCGCTCTTGCAGTGGCAGTAGGGGGGAGGGACTGGTCCCCTTCACAGGGGCCCCAGGATGGACCCATCTGCAGTCTGATTCTCAGAAAGGTTGTGCTGCAAATCTGGAATTGTGCCCGCAGACAGTGCACAACTGACCGGGAAGTGTCTGGTCCATACAGGCATTTGGGGCCACCCCCAGCAGGCAGAGCAAAGGTGGGAAGCAAAGTTCCAGGTGGAGTTCGTTGGGGCAAGGCAGTGGGCAGGTCAGTCAGCCACGGTCAGGGGAGCAGAGATGCTAAGACAAGAGCCAGAGTCACCGAGGCGGAGGGATAGATGAGGGGCTTCTGAGGAAGAAGAGGAACAAAGGCCTGCGGCTGGCCTTGGTTGGGGTAAGGCTGGCAGCTCCGGTGGGGCCAAGATGGGGTGGTGGTGTAGGGTCAGCCAGCGGGGCTTCGCGGGGAAGGAGAGGCGTCCCTTGTCGCACACGGCTGGGCCTCCACGGCCTTTATTTAATAAGATTCAGCAGGGGACTTCCCTGGCGGTCCGGTGGTTAAGACTAAGCTTTCAGTGCAGGGGCGGATGTTCCATCCCTGGTGGGGAAGCTAAGATCCCACCCGCCTCACCGACCAAAAAATTAAAAAAGGAAGCGCGCTCCCCGGGGGAGAAGCGATGTGAGCGCGCAAAGAGCAGACCCGCGCGCCCCCACCTTTCTCTCACCCAGCCAGAACCCGCGCCGCTCCCCCAGACCCCCCAGAGACCCCAGACTCCCTGAGACTCCTGGAGCCCTCCGAGCCCCAGGCTCCCAAAGGCCCCCAGACCCCTGGCCCAGGTCAGCCAGGCCGGGGAGGCCTCTCAAGACCCTCTCCTTTCCGCGGTGGGGACCGGACCTCAGTGCTGCCTTCCCGGGGCAGTCCTCCCTCGGAGCGCGCCCTCCGCCCCCGGCCCCGCGACCCCCTCCTCCCCGCCCAGCGAGGGCGCTGTGTGACTCCGAGACGGTGCGCGGGGAGCAGGGAGCGCCGGAACTGACGCACCGCCTACGCACCGCAGGCGGAAGTCTCGTCCTTCTTGGCGGAAGTTATTCCCCGGCTCCTCGGCGGAAGTCCGGGCGGCTGTCCCCTCGTGGCGAATCGCCGGCATGGCGCACTACAACTTCAAGAAGATCACGGTGGTGCCGTCCGCCAAGGTAGGAGGCCCCAAGGGCCCTTATGCCTCCGCTTTTCTCGGCTAGGTCGCGGGACGCTGGGGCTCCGGTCTGTAACGGTGGGCTGGAAGGGGCCGCCTTCCCCGCCAGGCCCCTTTAGATCATGTTCTCTCCAGATTCGGGCCTCCTGGTTTGGGGTCCTCCCAGAGAGTGTGTGTGTGGGGGGTCCTTCCTCAGAGATTAGGGCCCTAGGGGGTTGGGGTCTGGGGCCCCTCAGAGATTAGGGCCCTCAGGGGGCTGGGATCTGCCCGGAGGAGAGGCGGAGAGTCAGGAAGCTCTATGAAGTAGGTGGGTCTGCGACGACCGGCGGCGGCGTGCCTCCCAGAGCCGGCGTTGTGCTTCCCAGAGCAGACAGCGTCGCACGCCGATCTTCTTGGACGGCTTGCTCTGGACTTCATGCCGGAGTCTTTCATGTCCACCTTACCTTGGGAAGTTGAAAACAGCGGGTTTTAGTCTCACCGGTTATTTTGTGTGTTGTCAAAACTGGAGATTCACAAACCGAAATAGTATAACTGTTTCTCCTGAAAACATTCTTTTTCCTGCTTTGTGCTTGAGTTTTCTGGGTACTTACCTTTCAGGTGGTTTTAGGTATATGGAATTTACGATAATGTCAAGAGTGTGGGATAAAGTTTACATTTGCTGAGTGTTTTCATAAAGGCAAGAAACCATAAAGATGAACAGAGCTTTACACTTAAGATTTAATTAGAATAAGTGTTCGTAGTTTAAAATAGAAAAAGTGTTTGTAGTTTAAAATACATTGTTGAACATTAGTGTTTTAAGGTGATTTCAAATAAGTGGGTGAAAGGAGACGTTTTTGGTGTAACTGTCTTATTTTATTGCAGGACTTTATTGACCTGACATTATCGAAGACTCAACGAAAGACTCCGACAGTTATCCACAAACATTACCAAATCCATCGCATTAGACATTTTTATATGAGGAAAATCAAATTTACTCAGCAGAATTACCATGACAGACTCTCACAAATTCTGACAGATTTCCCCAAATTGGATGTAAGTGACTCTGCGGGAGGAAAGTGATTATGTAAATATGAACCCTCAGGCAAAGTTAAACCAGGTGTGTCTACTCAGTTGACCGATAGAGAAAGAAAGAGGAAATAATTGACTTGTCAAAGTTTACTCCGAAAGTTAGTGACAAAACTGGGAGCAGATCAGAGGTTTTTTGATTCCTTAGTATCTTGTTTCCCCAGTGAAACTCCCATCTCTGAAAGCCTTGGGCTTTCTCTGTAATCTCTAGGCTGTGGGGACAGTTGGGATTCTGAAAGCTGTGGACTGAATTCAGAAGCCCAAGGTTCTGGTGGCCTATGCGTCCTCTCCTCCTTCTTTCCAAGGCTCCCTTTCCTGTGGCTTCAGATGGGACCAGTGGCTTGAGGCCCAGCAGTGTGTGTTATCTTGCTGCTACGGCTCATGGTCAGTGTGCTTTTCTTATGAGAGGCAGTCTCATGGGGCGCTGCCTTCTTCATTGAGCCCCCCGGGTTAGGCCCTGCTGCATGGAGCCATCTGCCTGTGTGCTTAGCTGCAGGATGTAGGAGTGGACCCTGCTTGTGGAGCCCCTGAGTGGGACCACGTGGTTGCAAAATTGCTGAGGTGATGATGGATGTGGGGTCTGCAATACAGCCTGAGAGCCTCAACTGCCCTGAGATAGTCCCTGAAGGTGTGTTAAGGCTGAGAGAAGAGATTGGTTCATGTGACAGAAACTTCTGGTGTAAAATTCTAGGACTTGATGTTAGTGCTTAGTGGCCACTGGCTAGATGAGGGTATAGTTTCTGGGGAAAGTGCAGGTACTTCGGAAAGTACATGAGGATGAAAAACGCAGTAAGGATGAGGTGACAGCACCAGGAAACACCTGTACAAATAGAAGAGGAGCAAAGAGATGGAGGTTTAACTTTCTTCTTAAGTTTTCGGCAATAACAGCACATTTACAGGTCGATGGGACTGGCTGGATGGATGGGAAAGTATTTCTGGAGCTCTCTTCTCGAGCCCAAGTGGTGGGCTCTGGTGTCCAGATGGAGTTGGGCCTGGCCAGGCCTGCACAAGGCAGGTGAACTTCACTTCCCTGCTGACTCTATTTTTCCTCTGTGACTAAATAGTCACTGAGAGAGGCCTGGGGAGAAGATTGAGGGGGGAAGGTGGACGATGAGGAAGAGCAGAAGGTATGTTGTGTTTCCCTAGGAAGTTATGTTCAAGTGTTATCCACACACAGGAGGAGAAGCTGCCAGACCAAGGTGACCGTTCTGTTGTTCTTGTTACAGGATATTCATCCATTTTATGCAGATTTGATGAACATTCTCTATGACAAGGATCATTACAAGTTGGCTCTAGGACAAATAAACATTGCCAAAAATTTAGTGGACAAGTAAGGGATTTTCTTACTGTAGTATCTTTTAAGTTACTGTCAAAGGAGAGCAAAATCTTACACGTTTTTCTGTTTTTCAGCGTTGCTAAAGATTATGTGCGGCTCATGAAGTATGGTGATTCTCTGTACCGCTGCAAGCAAACTGAAACGCGCTGCTCTCGGGCGGATGTGTACTATTATCAAAAGACAGAAGCAGAGTTTGGAATATTTGGAACAAGGTACTTGTTATGCATCAGCAACTAACTACTTGTTAGTGCATTCTGTTAAAGTACTTGATTATTGTTGAGAGTTATTTTTATAATGTTTACTTTTGTTGTAGAGCTCAAAGGAACGAATTATTTTTCCCAGTCTAGCCTGTAAGAAAGTCTAACAGATTAGATGTGATTGAAAAAGCAGCTAGAACTTAATTAATACTTGCATGTTAGTAGCACTATTAAAAACATTTATGTCTTTCAAATTTAATAGGCAAGGCATATACATTATAAATGGCGGGGAGATACCAAAATACATAAAAATAAAGTGACCCGTAGTTTTACCTGTTAGTGATATTGTAGTGTAAAACATGTTAGCATCAAACTGCTACTCCAGTTTTGTTACCTGGTAGTTTTATTCAGTAGGCGATTTCTGAATTAATTATTTGTAACTGATTGGATTTTGATCCCCTCCCCCAGCATCTTGCATGTAATTTGCAACAAGATCATAATTCTGAGCTGCTTTGACAGTGCTTCCAGTCATCAGTTAGGTCTTTAGGTGGCCTGCCCAGTGGTGCTGCTGGAGCAGTTGAGGTCCCAAGTATTGCTTGTTAACAAAGGAGCTCTGTAGGCCAGGAAGTGCTAGAGCACACGCTCGCTCGAATCGCCCTTTCAAACTCTACTCTCTTGCTCAGTCCTCTGGGTTGTGTGGTCTGGCCCCACCTCAGTCTGCTGGGTGGGAACCCGTGCTGTTTGGACCTGGGAAGAGGGTTGTGGCTTCAGCCTGGATGCCCCTGCAGCTGTCCCTCCTCCATTCATTCATGTTTTCTTGTCACGTGTGTGATCATTGTTGGAGTGTGGTAACATGGCCACAGGCCTGGAGTGTACAGCTAAGTTGAACACACCATCAGCTTTGAGTTGCTTAAGCTTTTTCATGAAGTTAAGCACATTAACCTTTGCCTTCTCACAGTGCGTCAGCATCTGTCCCGTCTGCCCACCATTGACCCGAACACGAGGACCTTGCTTCTGTGCGGGTACCCCAATGTTGGCAAGTCCAGCTTCATCAACAAGGTTGGTGCTGCTCCGGAGGTGACCGAGGACCCGCTTGTGTAGGCTGAGGGGGGCCGCCCGGTTGGTGTTGGCTCCTGTCTTAGCAGTCTAGTCACATGAGGTGTCTTGGGGTCTCTTCTGACCCCCGACAGTCTTGATGCTGTGCGGCTGAGGCATGTTTGTTCTGGGAGGATGTGAACGTCAGGACCTGTGGTTTGTTCTAGGTGACGAGAGCGGATGTGGATGTCCAGCCCTACGCCTTCACCACCAAGTCTCTGTTTGTGGGGCACATGGATTACAAGTACCTGCGCTGGCAGGTGAGCGCTGGCCTGGGGCGTGCGGCCTCATTCCTGGTGTCTGGCTCTGGGCTTCCCACTGATGAGGGTCTGCCCATGTCCAGGGAGCGTGGGGAGCAAGTCCTGGGTTACCAGGAGCACCCCCCACCTCTATGGACAGGCTCCAGGGCGGCATGGGGGCCTCTGTCCATCCTTGGGTGCACTTGGGACACAGCAGCTCCTGGTGTGGCGTCTGTGCTCTGTTTATGGCAGGACTTCTGATTGATGCATCCTCAGAAACCCAGAATGGGTGGCGCAGCCTTTGTCCACAGTTGAATGTGATATTGTAAACAGTGGTGTTGTTCTGAGTACTTGGGGGCGTGCTGGTTGATCCAGGGCTCATAGAAAGAGCAGTCCTTTTTCTATCCAGTCCTCAGCGTTGCTGGTGAGCTCGTTCCTCAGTGAGGGCCCCTCCCCCGGTCTTCACTTGTCCTTTCCCACTGCCTTGTTCCTTCACCGTGGTCAGTGGGGAGCTCCATCAGGGCTGGTCTAGGTCTGTGGGCACCCTCGGCCTGTGTGCTGGGCTGACTTGTTTGCCCACAGGTGGTGGACACCCCTGGGATCCTGGACCACCCTCTGGAGGACCGCAACACCATTGAGATGCAGGCCATCACGGCGCTAGCCCACCTGCGAGCTGCGGTGCTGTACGTGATGGACCTGTCAGAGCAGTGCGGCCATGGGCTCGCGGAGCAGCTGGAACTCTTCCGGAACCTCAGGCCACTCTTTGTCAACAAGGTGGGTATGGGCCGGTGTGGTCTTTCGTGAGTAATGGCGAAGGTGATGATTTCATTAGTTTTCTTCCTCGCTGCAGCCTCTTATCGTCGTAGCAAACAAATGTGATGTGAAGAGGATCTCTGAACTTTCTGAGGACAATCAGGTAAATCACCTCGATGTTTTCAAAATTTCCTGCTGATTCTGAACCTTGTCTCCCACAGCCAGAGTTGAGAAGGAACGTTAGTGATACTAGTTCACAGTCTTTTGTTTTACGGTTGAGATTATGTCCTTAGTGACTGAGTCGCTGTAACCTCATGGATGCCCATCAGTGGCAGAGGGACCATGAGGTTTCCTGTGGCCTCAGAGGCTGTGGGGCTGCCAGTGCCTGTGGTCAGAGCGGCAGCCCCAGGAGCTGCTTGTTGGGAAGTGCTGTCTCTCAGGTGGGCACCTGGGCAGGTGGCATGGGTGCAGGTGGCCACGCTGGTCACTCTGTGATTGGTGTTTCCAGGGAGGAGGGCCTAGGAGGGAAGCAGTGCTCCATCCTGAGCAGCCTGAAGTCCTGAGCTGGGCACTTATTTCTGGACTGGGGGCGTGTGGACAGGCCGGCAGCGAAGTGTCAGGTAGCTGGTGGAGGCGCAGGTGGCATCCTTCTTAGGGTCTTAGTGGTTCGTTTGTCGATGGGTCGTACCTGTTGCTGAGGTGTTTTCTCGGGAATTATCTTAGGCTGAGGAAGCCAGGTATTTATAAAGAACAACATTGAGAGCATTGTGAAGATATATCTTGAGTTTTGCTAAGGTTCTCTTCAGAAGGGGTAGGCCTCACAGAATGTTCCTGAGTGCCTCAGGTTTGCTTGCTGCACTCTGGTTTGATTGTCCCCATAATGTGCATTGTCTTAATCACCGCAGGATTTAGGGACAAAGAAATAACAATTTTGGGGAGATGTTCTTCAGAAGAATTAGAAACCACAGAGGTGTTTGCTGTGGTTAGCATCTGTAGCACCTGTTTGAGGAGGAGGATGGTTTGTGGATGGAACCTGAGAATAAATTGCGCAACCCATGTTTACTCATCTGCTGTGTTCCCAGAAAATATTTCTAGACCTGCAGGCGGAAGGCTTTCCTGTGGTGGAGACCAGCACGCTGACGGAGGAGGGGGTTATCAGAGTGAAGACAGAGGTCAGTGCTCTCTGTAAGCAGGCCTGTCCCAAGCTCCAGCAGCCCTGCTGAGAGATGCATCTGGGTTCCCTGCCCCTCTGCGCCCCCTCCTCCTGCCCTGTGAGTGTTGGGAGTGGGGGTCACACCTCCCACCACAGGTCCCCCTGTGGGAGGGACCTACCCCCTCAGTTTCTGCATTGGGCTGCGCTTGCCCTGACCCAGGAAGGGAGACAGCACCCGCCTCCCCACTCCAGGAGCACACGGTCTGCCCTGGGCAACTTCCTGAACTTGGGGGTCCTAGCACCCAGCCCACAGAGGCTTCTCTGAGAGAGAGCCCGGCAGGTTCCAGTCTTGGGCCCATCTGGCGTGGGGCTCTGGCTCCTGGGCCCTTTCAGACGTGATGGGACACTGGATGCCCCGTGACCTAGCACCTTGTGTTCTCACCCTCCTAGGCTTGTGACAGGCTTTTGGCTCATCGTGTTGAAACCAAAATGAAGGGAAATAAAGTGAATGAGGTGCTGAACAGATTGCACTTGGCTGTTCCCAGCAGGAGAGATGACAAGGTGAGGAGACCTCCTATGGAGGCCCTGGAGGCAGGGCCTGTGGGGCTGGTGGGGTTTCCTGGGTGCGCTTAGATCAAGGTCACGCCATGTGTGTGTCAGAATTGAAAAGGTGAAAGGAAAGGAGGAGCCAGGTAAATTGCTGCTCCCTCCACCAGAGGCTGACTCCTGCAGCTCGTCTTGTTTATCTTTCCAGAAACATTCTGGCATATCAGCTTTTCTCAAATTTTAAATAGGGTGGGATGTTTAGGTCTCTTTTTAATTGCAAGTTTATCTGTAGAATGAAATTTAAGACAGGGCATCAAAAATGTCATTGTTCTCAAAAGTGCACTGGAAGTTTATGCTCTTGACGGTTTGAGTATGCACACTTCCTGTTTTATCAGTATGACGGACCACAGATGATTCTGTTGTCGTGGTGTGTTTTCTTTTTGTCTGCGTTGCACAGCTTTTGGGATCTCAGTCCCCTGACCAGGGATAGAACCCGGAATCTGGCAATGAAGGCCGAGAATCCTAACCACTAGGCTGCCAGGGAATTTTCACATGTTTTTTTTTTGTTGTTGTGATTAATTATTTTGATGTTTCTCATGTATTCTATTCATTCAGCACTAATTTTTGGTGACCAGTGTAGGAACTAACAATAGGTAAAGATCATTGCCAGTGATGTTTGTTACTATTTGTTCACAGAAAGTTGTGCCAGTTTTCATTTTTTTCAGTACCACACATTTTTTTCTCCAAAATAAAGTGAAAATTATAAGAAGTGATGTTTCTACATTGTGGTTTTAGGCAGTTGCACTCACTGATTATTCATGATTGTTTCTAGTTACTAAAATGTGTGGAACTGGGTATTTCATGGTGATTAACATACCGACTGACTTCTTCACTTCTGTAGGTTGGTTATCTCTTGCTGATTTCTAATTTTTATATTAAGGGAGTCAGACTCTTGTGTGCTCTATGTATGTGTGCTCAGGCGTGTATGACTCTTTAGGAGCCCAGGACTGTAGCCTGCCAGGCTCCTCTGTCTGTGGGGGTTCTTCAGGTAAGAATACATGTGTTGCCATGCTCTCCTCCAGGGGATCATCCTGACCCACAGGTCCAACCTGCGTCTCTTATATCTCCTGGATTGCAGGAGGGTTCTTTACTACATGCGCCACCTGGGAAGCTCTACATTCTGTAGACTTTTTTTTTTCTTTTTGTGTTTTTGCTTCAGCAAGCATTTCACATGGGTATTACCAATCATGTTTTCGCAGGAGAGGCCCCCATTCATCCCTGAAGGCGTGGTGGCACGTAGGAAGAGGATGGAGCTCGGGAGCCAAAGAGGAGGCGGGTAGGTGAGGGAGCCCCAGGCCTGTGCTGGAGTGGGGACGGGGCGCCTGGGAGAATAATCCCCAGGGCTGGGACCCTCTCCCGTGTGGGGACAGGGCTGCCAGCGGTGGAAGCAGGTTTCCCACTGGAAGTTGGTGCTGAGCTTCAGGTGGCAAAAGGTTGGAGAGGGGTAATGCCATGGGTCTGGGGGTCACCAAGCAGTTCTGGCCCTGGGGTCGGAAGTGCTGATGAAAACTGTTGCATTTTCGTTGCAGGAACGGGACCTGGAACTGGAGATGGGAGATGATTATATTCTGGATCTTCAAAGTAAGGGCTCAAGTGTGGTAGTTTAAGATGCTAGGTGTGGGAAAAGTATGAGAGTACCTTAGTGGGTACAAGTTGTCCAGCATTTTTAGTGTAATTTCTTGAAGGTGAGAGGTTGCCAGGATGCTGAGATTTTTTTCCTTCCGAAGTAGGTTTCTCTTGTTTTTGGTGAGGGATTATTTTTGTACCTTTCCTAGCGTATAATGCTGGGCCAGACTCATACCATTGATAGTCTCTTGTCCATGCCTTAGGACTCTTGGTTTTGGGTTACTGAGGGGCCCTGGCACATTACCTTGTTTACCTGGCACTGAGCACAGATGCTCTACTGTCTTTGCAGATGTGGGACTTGGTTACGTGGTGCCTCTTTGGGCATCTGGTAGTTGAAGATTTTTTTTGTTTGTTTTTTGACCTTTAGAGTACTGGGATATAATGAATTCATCTGAGAAACATGACAAGATCCCTGAGATCTGGGAAGGCCATAACATAGCTGATTATATCGACCCTGACATCATGCAGGTTTGTGTCCCTGGTGACACTGTGTGACTTTTACTCCTCTTTAACTTGACCCAGAAGATATGAGCACAACTTCCCACTCCACTTTGTCCTTGGCCCTTGTTCCTTCTGTGCCCACTGAGCCTGGGCTTTGCCACCTGGGGCCCTGTGTTCAGCCCTGTGTCCCTCCACCTGAGGCTGGTGCGTGCTCTTTCCCCCACCAGACCTCTCTCCCTGGCTTCCTCTGCTGGGCTCAGGGTGCCTCCTTCATGAAGGACTCTCACGTGTGGACACCCTAGTCACCTGCCCCAGCAGAGGGTCCACTCATGGCGTGAGATGACATCTTAGTGATGTTCTATTTCAAATGTATGTACATTCTATATAGTATTATAGTTCATGCTCTCATCCATGGATGGACATAAGACGGTTCCATGCCACTTCTTTACCTTCTTTAGAAAGAATCACTCCCAACTCCATCTTTTTCTATCTTTTGGGTATCATGGTTCATGTATTAGTATTGAGTGTTTTTAACATGTCTGGGCAGATTTCTAGGAGAATTGCTGGATTATAAGGTAACTTTATGTCTTACTTTTTGAAGAACTGCCAGTTCTCTGATGGTGTCCTTGATTTATATTTCATGTCTTCATCTCTTCAATTGTGCCTCTTGTTCTGTCTCTTATTGTGTAGCAGCCCCCTTCCACAGTCTGGGCTCTGATGGCCCATGATTGGCTTCACCGTGCCTATCCCCTTCCAGTCTCCTTCCCTCCTTCTGCCTTATCACACCAGTAGTGATGGGGGCACCTTTGACTTGGGCTCTTGTTGAGGTTTATTATACATTTTTAAAGATGTTATTAACCATACAGCTAATGAGCTTGTATTTGGAATGGCTTTGGGATGGATACACAAGCTGTCCTGGTCCAAGGCCAGTTTGGGTTGATATTTATGGTTCTAAGAACAGAGCTTTTGTGTACTGCTAGGAGAGAGGAGATCATTTTATGTGTTTTAACCTTGGAGTTGGGAGTGATTCTTTCTAAAGGTAAAGAAGTGGCATGCAACAGTCTGCTTCTGTTGGTATAGTCTTCTTGCTCATCTCTGTGCCTGTCTGTGGGGAGGTAAGCCTTGCCGAGGCCACATGAGCCTGAACCTGGGCATTTATATCACCTCAAAAAGCTTAGGAGAAACCTGGTTTTTATAAAGGTTGTTATACTTATGTATGAGTTTTCCATTGTTGACTTTAATTATGACTTTTTAAAAAAGAAATTGGAAGAGTTAGAAAAAGAAGAAGAACTAAGAACAGCTGCTGGAGAGTATGACAGTGAGTCTGAAAGTGAAGATGAAGAAATGGCGGAGATTCGACAGCTGGCAAAACAGATTAGGGAAAAAAAGAAGCTGAAGATTCTACAGTCCAGAGAGAAGGACACACAGGGGCCCAGGATGCCTCGAACAGCCAAGAAGGCAAGTGTTTTGCTCAAGAGTCAGTGGTTCTTTGTGTGTGGGCATCGGTATGGCCCTGCCCTTTGGTTGGTGTAAGTTGACTTTTGAGGTTGGCTGAGTGTTGACCTTCTATACTGAGTGTTCCACCCTTTCTTGGTGACTTTCACTGTTGGATTCAACTACTTTGTAGCTGTACAAATGAAATCATGAGTTATGGGTAAATTTGTGGAGGTAAATTCATCAGTTAACACGTCCTTATTCTTTAATTCTTCATTGGTCAGGACTTAACCTTTTATTTTCTTCAGAAACCTAATGCAGTCTAACTCAGAGCCAAAGTGGTTTATCTTAGCCCTGTGACTGGTTAGGATGGGGAGGTTCATGCTGAGGCACAAGTGGATTGAATGGAGCCAGGGTCCTCTGGTCCTCAGGTCTGTCTCCTTGGGCCCTGGCTCTTAATCTGGAGTCACCACGCCCAGGGAAGGAGGATGGTGTGAAGGGTGGTTGAGTGAGCTGGGCTAGGCTGTCTCCATGGAGTACACGTGTGTGTTTGACATGTGGCTTCTGTGTGGTGGCGGATGACATGGAAAGCTGTGGCATTGCTGTGTCCCCCACCGTGGGGGGAGGAGCTGCTGGCCTCTTGGGTCTGCATGTGGGAACCCCTGGGGAGCTGAGTGGAATCTGGGGGCCACACGTACGTTGTCCTGTGTGTAATATGTAATCACCCAGAAAATGTTAATTTTTTTGTTATTTAATGAGTTGTCCAAAAACATGCAAAAACATACACCCAAGTAAAAGTCTCTAAAATAAGTGTATCTTGGATCATTGTTCTGTACATTTTTCCTTGAGTTTTTTTTTTTTTTTTAAGGTTTCATCAAACTGTTTAAAACAATATTGTTTCCCCTTTCAGGTTCAGCGGAAGGTCTTGGAGGATGAGATGCGCAGTCTTGGTGTTGACATGGACGACAAAGACAACGTGAGTGCAGACGGCTGGGGTCGGGGTGGGGCGCTGTCCTGGGAACCAGGGCAGGAACAGGTTACGGAGGAGTCGGTGCTTCTGGGGTTTGTGTTGAGAATTATGTTGTTTTGTAAAGTTCTTATTCTTTAGCTGTGACTTTGATTTTGGTGACCAGTGTCTTCACATCGAGCTTTAATTAGCTTCAGTTTAGACAAAATAAACGGGAGATGGCGCTGAGTGCCTTGGTGTGTGAGAGGAGCATAGGCTGGTAAATTGTTCAGACCCCAGAGGTTAGAAGGCATTTTGCGTACCTTTTTTAGTGTCCCAGTTTTTCCTGATGAATTGAGCCAGAGTAGACATCATTGTATGAAAGAGCATCTTGATGATCTGGATTATTTCTCAGAGCAGTTTCTCAGAAGTGGAATTACTGAAACAAGGAAAACCATTGTTAGATAACTAATCGGATTTTGATGAGCTATGTGTGCTATTCACATTGTCTCCTGACTAGTGATTATCGGATGCTGGGCTCTTGGCCTGCTTTCCTCTCACATTGCTGTGCAGTCTTATTTCCAGACAGTAACCTGAGGGACATCTTGAGCAGGAGCCTGCAGAACTTGTCCTCAGCACCCGGGTCTTTGCTCAACTTCCTGGCTGAGCTTTCTGGCAGCCAGTAACTGCAGAAGTGGGGTGAGAGGGAGGGCCACTCTTGACATAAATCGTGCTGCTTAGGAGGTTGAACAGGCAGCTCTGAGTAGCACACAGCAGCTGTGTGAGTGAACACAAATATCTGACCAATAATTAATGGGGACTGTGTGTACTTAAATTTTTTACAGTGTGTGTGGGTTTTTTTTTTTTTTTAAGATTTGTTTGTTTATTTTGACCACACTGTGCTGCATTTGGAATCTTAGTTCCGTGACCAGGGACTGAACCTGCATCTCCTACAGGGGAAGGGAAGACTTTTCCCCACTGGTCTACCAGGGCAGGCCCTGACTATGTATGTTTTAAATGTATTTAGCTTGTTAGATGATGGTTCTATGAGCCCTTCATGTGCCTTCTCCCCGCACTGGATAATTTCATGTTTGTCACTAAGGCCGGGACCCGAAGTGCCAGGACCCCAAGGCGCCGGGGCTTCGAGGCACTGAAGCCTATTCTATTTCAGGCCCATTACGCAGTCCAGGCCAGAAGGTCTCGGAGCATCACCAGGAAGAGGAAGCGGGAAGACTCTGTCCTGCCTGCCTCTGTGACCCCGCAGTCACAGCTGTTCTCGGCCTCCACGTGATGTCTCTGGTCTCCGAGATGTCAAGGTTAGTCCCTGTAACGAGTAGCTAATAAAACAGTAGCCTCTACGGTTGACTCCTCAGGGGGTTGGGGCAAACATTTGGAACTGCAGAGATTGTGGGGTGGGTGGTGGAGTGCGCTTTTCTGAGTGCTGCACCCCAAGGGTTGGGCTTGGCCCCTGCACAGCCAGGTGTCCATGGGCCTTTTCTTCATGCGTGTGTGTTCCTTCTCAGGGCAGACAGAGAAGGGTATTTCAGTATCCTTGCAGCCTGAGCCTTGGTCCCAGCCACTCAGGGCTATGTTAGGAAACAGTCCTGCTCAGAGCCTGGACATGGGGCCCTCACCTACCATAGGAGAGAGCTGTTTGGGGCAGTATTTGGGAAAAGACATTTTGGATGTGTACAGTCTCTTTTTTGTGGCAACTACTACTATTTCTTTTTCTGTTTAAATACAAAAATAGTTTCAGCATTTTGAAAATTCATATAGATGAGAAAGTCTGTATACAAAGGGATAAGCAGTGTGCTTTCAGGGAGCCATTTCGTCCAGTAATCTGGACTTAATACCAGCATTGCCACTTGTCAGTCAGGTACAAGTAGCTTCATGGCCGGATCTCTGTGGCCTCATCTGCTGAGAGGGAAGTAGAACAGAACAGAATTCCTCATCTTGGAGGTCTGAGAGTGTCTGGTCCTCACAGATACGAGACTGGTCTGGTACAGTTTCCATCCTGCAGGTACTGTGGTGTGTCCACTGGAAAATGGTGTGAGTGATGCTCACCAGGGCTTCTCTTCACAGCACAGACCTGGACTGTTCACATCAAGTGTTAACAGGTAGTGGAAATTCACTTGGAAGTTTGGGTTTTCACAACTGATAGGTTTTTCTTTACCTTTATAGATGGTGAAGAAGGCTAAGACGATGATGAAGAATGCTCAGAAGAAGATGAATCGCTTGGGGAAGAAAGGGAGGCAGACAGACATGTGTTTGACATGAAACCGAAGCACTTGCTCTCAGGAAAGAGGAAAGCTGGTAAAAGGACAGGAGATAGTGTCCTTCGCCACGGAAACACGTTGACCTGACTTTTTCCTGGTTTGGTTTCACAGAGCTGGGAGTCGTGATCTGTAAACTGAACAGAACAGTGAAGTAACTCAAGGACTTGATGCTTTGCCGAAAGCTATGGTTATGCCTTAAATGTACAGGTGTGGGTAATTTTTGTCACTGTGTTATATTACAGATATTTTGGGTGGGGAGTGGTTTCCCACTTCTCAAGTTTTGTTGCTTCAGACTTGCAGGACAGGAAAGATTTATTGATGTGACTGTGTTGCTTTTGATGGACAAATCTTACTCTTGTTCAAGAGGGAACATTGGTTCAATTGAGTCCCTTTTTGCAAACATACCTCTATTTGAGGGTGTGGACAGAAGTCTGAACTGTTGAAAGGTTACAGATATCAGCATGCCAGCACTAAAAGGACTAAGTCAGCTCCTAGTCCTTTTGTTCAGTGCACCGTTTGTCTTCAACTATTTTTATGCAAAATAAATTTCCAAAAAGAAATTTTATTTGGTTGGTTTTATTTTTGTTTCAGTTACAAACCACTGTCAGTTTGGGCAGATGAAAAGGGAGAAAAGCAATGACAGTTCGTTTTCAAAGCAAAAAATACCTTTCTGTGGAGGAGAATGTTGCCTAAGTTGCTGAAGCAATTAAATGTAGGCATCTGCTTCACTGTCCACTGTGAAGACTGGTTTGAGTGGAAATCATTGTGAGGTTCATGCCCAGTAAAATGAAGGAATTAGCATGTGACGTGCTTACAAGAGCACTTTTCAACCACAAAACTGCCATGGCCACTGCTGTGTGTGCAGTTTCCAAGTCCCCTCTGCTCACTGTTGATGTTTCTAAGTGCACCTTTGTGGGTCCTCCAGTGTTGAGAGGTGTAATTCAGGGCTTTTCTACACTTAGGTGTGTTTGAAAGTTGCATTTTAGGGATCCAAAGTAAAGTAAAAGTTTTGTTTGTGTTGGGAAAGGTTATGTTCAGAGAAACCTGTTGAATGATATCAGGCGGAACAACCAGGGATACCCAGAGTCCCTCTTTGGGATTATACTTTCAGTTCAGTTCAGTCCAGTCTCTCAGTGGTGTCCGACTCTTTGCGACCCCATGAACTGCAGCACGCCAGGCCTCCATCACCAGCTCCCGGAGTTCACCCAAACCCATTTCCATTGTGTCAGTGATGCCATCCAACCTTCTCATCCTCTGTCGTCCCCTTCTCCTGCCCTCAGTCTTCCCAGCATTAGGGTCTTTTCAGATGAGTCAGTTCTTCGCATCAGGTGGCCAAAGTATTGGAGTTTCAGCTTCAACATCAGTCCTTCCAGTGAACACCCAGGACTGATTGATTTCCTTTAGGATGGACTGGTTGGATCTCTGCAGTCCAAGGGACTCTCAAGAGTCTTCTCCAACACCACAGTTCAAAAGCATCAATTCTCCTGCACTCAGCTTTCTTTATAGTCCAATTCTCACATCCATACACAACCACTGGAAAAACCATAGCCTTAACTAGATGGGCCTTTGTTGACAAAGTAATGTCTCAGCTTTTTAATATGCTCTCTAGGTTGGTCATAACTTTCCCTTCCAAGGAGTAAGTGTCTTTTAATTTCATGGCTGCAATCACCATCTGCAGTGATTTTGGAGCCCAGAAAAATAGTTAGCCACTGTTTCCCCATCTATTTGCCATGAAGTGATGGGACCGGATGCCATGATCTTTGTTTTCTGAATGTTGAGTTTTAAATCAACCTTTTCACTTTCCTCTTTCAGCTTCAAGAGACTCTTTTCACTTTGTGCCACAAGGGTGGTGTCATCTGCATGTCTGAGGTTACTGATATGTCTCCTAGCAGTCCTGAATCCAGCTTGTGCTTCTTCCAGCCCAGCGTTTCTCATGATGTACTCTACATATAAGTTAAATAAGCAGGGAGACAATATAGTCTTGACGTACTCCTTTTCCTATTTGGAACCAGTCTGTTGTTCCATGTCACAACTGTTGCTTCCTGACCTACATACAAGTTTCTCAAGAGGCAGGTCAGGTTGTCTGATATTCCCATCTCTCAGAATTTTCCTCTGGCAGAAACTCTGCTGACTCTTTGAGACTCTTGGAGTTTAAAGGCTGGCCTCTTCCTGTGGCGGGGAGGCCTTGGTGGTAAGCCAGTTTGGGTCAGTTTTAGCCCCTGTGGCTCAGCATCAGCCTGTCTTCCCACTCCCAATCCCAAGTTGGTCACTGTGCCAGTGTTTCTGGAGCTGCCTGTTGGCATCAGATTGAACCCTTAAAGGGCCTTGTCCCCCAATACTGGGATTTTTGATTGGCAGTTGCTGCTTCTGATGGCAGAAGTGTAAACAGATGGCTACCTGCCAGTGGAATTTGAAAGGCCAGTGCTCATTTCTTTTCCCCTGCATTTTTTCCTTTTTAGCCTTTTGAGAGCTAGAGATTTAAGAATTATGACTTCAAAAGCACTGCATGCTCAGGAATTTAGTTAAGTCAACATGTTGACAACACATTTGGAAAAAGAACTGAGACCTGAAGACCTCAGGAAGCAGATACCCACAACTAAAAATTCCCATACAAAAATAGTGTGGAAAGTGTGGTCCATTAAAGGAAAAAACTAGGAAACCATCCTTCAGGAAGACCAGATGGCAGACTTAACTAGACAAAGATTGTAAAACAGCTGCTTTAAAGCTGTTCAAGATACAGGAAGATGGAGACAGTCAGAAAAAACAACGCATGAACAAAATAGGAATATCAACAAAGTTTAATAGATGGTACCTTTGCTCTGTACCTGTTGTCAGTGTTTTGTCCAGAATCTAAATGTAAGACACCACTGCCCACATAGCAAGCAGTAGTCATTGTAGTTACCAAGTTTTTTTGTAAGCTAAAGGACTGGAAATAATATAAATGCATTTTGAATGCATTTACCATGCTTAAGCTACCATAGGACTTTTCACTTATTACTGTATTGAAGTTATAACAAATTAGACAACAGTATCAAAATGTGGTAATTTATTTTTATTGTTAAAGTTAACATTTGCTACAGTTTTGCCTGAAATTAATAGTATTCAAGGATAATAAAGCAGTCTTTAGGTCTCAAATGTGAAAAATCTGTGGCAAGAGTTTAAAAAAATACCATTAGTCAAGGTACAGTTCAAATAATAATATATACATACTCCATAACCCAAATCTATTTAACATGAATATTAACCTCTTTTTGGTTAATTTTCCTGCAACATGGCCCGACTGCAGACAAGTCCTCCAGAAGACATTTTGCATACGGTGTCACTGGGGCTGCCATGGGAGGAGGGGTGCCAAAGGCATTTTTGGGTAGAACCTAAGGATGCTGCTCTACAAGGCAAAGGATGAACCTTCAAAAAGAATTATCCAGCCTAAACTGCAGTGCCACAGTTAAAAGATCCTGTTGTTGAGTATGACTCAACTGACCAAAGTTCCATTTTACAAATAGTCTGTGTTCCTAGTAATTCTTAAAACAAGACTTTACTAATTGGCATGGACTACTTAAAATGACTTTACCCAGCCAATGTCCGTACCAAAATCATTGTTAGACTTTTAAGTATCAAAAATACTTCCAGAATGATTAAACCACAAAATTAACTTTCAATGACAAAAATCATGCCCTTTATTTCCCTTGAACTGCTCTACTATGTTTTATCTCTTAACATGGAAAGTTAAATTGCAATGTTTTGAAGTAGATAAGCAAATAGCTTCCATTGCACATTTTTCTGGACCATGATAAAAGTTTAAAGATATGTCAAGCACCTGGCAGATAGTAAAGTGCTATACAAGTCTTCTGAAAATGTTTATCACAATATATAAAAATGAACTCCACTTGTTTGTTTAAATGTGTCATAACCATTTGTTTAGACAGGTTAAGTTTATTTTGCTCTTTTTGTATAATAATCTCTCAAATTTTTTTATAAATTGCAGCACATATATATGGGGTGTATGACATAAAGTCAAGAATTCTTTTCTGTACAAATTCTGGTTGTAAAGTATCAGTATTTCCAAGGAGAGTTCCAGTGGGGAACCAGATGTTTTTCAAGTTCATTTTAAATTTACTAACTAGAGAAATTATTCAGTACTTTAGTAACCATTCATCTCCACTTTTACATTCGGTGTATTTTCTCATGGTCAACAAACAGATTCAAACGATTTAAGTTATCCCACCACTTAAAGAGAAAAGTATCTGCAATAATTTGAAACCATGGGGTTATCTTAATTTCACCACGGGCCGCCTTCCCTAGAAGTTCTTCTAATTCTTCCTTTGTTACATAGCAATAGCTTTTAATCTCATTGGGGTCTGGATTCAAGGTCACGTTCTTCTTCACCAACAAAATGTAGTCAATTTCATGTTCTCCCCATATACTATCAGATTGAGCCTTGTAGTGAATTCGTGTTAAATAATTAATTTCCTCTGGAGGAACCTAGGGTAAAAAAAAAAAGAGAAAAAGAAAAACCTCCAAAACATCAACAAAAAAATAATCTAAACCTACTACATTTCAGTAATACCTTGAACAACAGGTATCATTCTAGTTTTAGAATGATAATTTTTGAAATGTCAATTTCCTATTAATACACGAAATACATAAAGCATATATACTGTGAAAGTGAAAGTTTTTCAGTCGTGTCTGACACTATACGATCCATTGAATTCTCCAAATCAGAATACTGGAGTGGTTAGCTGTTCCCTTCTCCAAGGGATCTTCCCAACCCAGAGACTGAACCCAGGTCTCCCTCATTGCAGGCAGATTCTTTAAGAGCTGAGGCACCAGGGAAGCCAAAGAATACTGGAGTGTGTAGCCTATCCTTTCTCCAGGGGATCTTCCCGACCCAATATGTATACATGAAATAGTATTAAATAGTTTCAAGTCTGAAATTTTTCCCAAAGGACCAAAAATAGAAGATTTATTGAAAAATGTATATTAAAGAAAATAGAGTCACTCAAACTAGAAGTGTCACATTCCCCCTCGCATCTTAATTCATAGCTGGAAAACAAATTCCCATTTTAACTAGGTAAGAGAGATACTTTAATTTATTCAGGTCTTATTGAAAGGGGACAGTTCCAGGAACAAGAGGATAATTTCAATTCACCCAATCAGGTTTGTAGTTCACAAGAAAATATTCATCTTTGGTCAATTATAAAACAGTTAACTTTATATACTGGTTAATAGATCAACCCATTGTGGTAGAGTTAAGTATCTACAAGTATTATGAAGTCAAAATTTAACTTATTTAATGGGCTTTTGGGGGCCTAAAAAAACCAAGTGATACACAGCAGAGAGCTACACCTGAATTTAAAGTTTTATTAAAAATTATTTTAATGTATTCTAAATACATTTCAGCTGGTATGGTGGGTTACCTCTTCCATGGGAATTCCGAGTTCGGCCTTTAACCGCCTCTGTGCTGCTCTTCTTATTCCAATAGCATCATTTTCTTCCAGCTCACTCAGGTTGCTTAACGGGTGACTACAGCAAGTATTAGTAAAACACCCTGGAACAAGTTAATGTTTATAAATATACAGAGATAAACTTTTCCTGAAAAATAGGTTAGGAAGATTAAGAAAACTAATTTTAAAAAGTAACAAAAAAATAAAATGATTATGGAGAATATGAAAGACACAGGTAGATGTACATTTTTATGAATGCTTTCTTAACCCAAACGGTTAAATGGTCTTGTGTATAAGACACAAATGATTACAGACACATCTAAACCTACCTAGCAGCTCTTATCCTTTACTGCCGCTTTATTAGGTTGCATCCAGCGTACAAGCTTCTCGTGTGAAGAAAATAAAACTCAGCAACTGACTAGAATTTTCTGATCTCGGCTACCAGAAATTGCACGTGACAGATGAAACAAATCAAAGCACGTGCAGCTGCCAACAACACACCAAGGGTGAGCACTTACCTGGGAAGGTAATCTTAGCGTCTGACCTCTGCTGCAGCAGCAGCTTGTTCTCGGTGTTGAACAGGAAGACACTGAAAGCTCGGTGCAACAGCCCTGGCGGCGAGAGAGATGCGACAGAGTCTCTCTCTGGGGCTCGCAAGGGCTCGGGCGGCCAGAGGGGGCGACGTGGGATCCCCGCCCTCCCTGCGCCCGAGGACCCCGGCCCGCCGCCCGCCGCCCTCCCGGGCACCTCTCTCGATGTTCTCGTTCAGGTGGCAGTTCTTCTTGGTCTCCGCCCCGATCCTCCGGTCGTTCTCGTCGATGAGGATGCACATCTCCGCCAGGAGCTGCACCTGCTGCTCGTCCAGCTCGTCCGTGCTCACCTCCGGCATCGCCGCCCAGCCTCCGCGCTGCCCCGGGAACCTGGGGGCGGGGGTCCCAGAGTCGGAGGACGCCCCCACCGCCGGGGCCCGGGCCGCGCTTACAGCCCCCCGCGCTGCCTACGCGCCGGAGACTCCGGGCCTCCGGCTACTTCCCCACACGGTTGGGTTAGACTACGGGATGCGATCCGGCAGCGCTCGGCCCGCCCCTCAGCGCGCCGAGCCCGGACCCCCGCCCGCCTCCCGGCATCTCACAGACTTTATCCTCCGTACCTCAGACACGAGCCGTCTACTGCAGGCTGCGCCGCGAGGCGAGTGTCCCTCAGATCCAGCCCCAAGGCACGGGCCCCGGCTCCGGCCCGAGCCCCGCCCCCCGAGACAGCGCGGCCAATTGCCCGCGCCGGCGCCAGGGCGCGCCACATTCCTGCCGGCAAATGGTGCGCCAGCCCGCGACCCACGTCACGGTCGCGCGGTGGCGCCACTCCTGATCTCCAGGCGTCTCCTCCCACGGCTCTGGGCTGTGGAACCTTCCCCAGGCCGCAGCGCGGTGCTCTCGGTGCCTTCGGTACACAGCTGAGGTGACGCTCCTCGATTGCGGAACGGCCTGACGGAGGGCACTCCCTGCCTAGGGGCCGAGTGAACGTCCGCTTCCGTCTTGCCCTCGGCCCCTCTAGCCAATCGACCCGCCGAGGCTTTACGCTCGCGGCGCGTTGACGTCAGGCGTCTCCGCGCGCTCGCGGTCTGAGGCACGGGGAAGCGCTTGCGTGAAGCCGTTCTGTGAGCTAAACAGACTTGTTGGTGAGCGTGAGCTTTCCTCGCCGGGTAGTGTGGCGACTTCAAAGTAACCAGACAAGTTTGTCACTATTTGTGAAGGAAAGGAGTTAGAAAACGACCTCTGCCAGTCGGGAGTTGCTGGCAAACCACCAGAAGGCTAGAGAGAATGGCAGATTCCCTGTCACAGATCTCAGCAGGAACCAGCTCTGACCGGCACCTTGATCCTGGACCTCAAGCCTCCAGACCTGAGACAATAGATTTCTGTTGTTTAAGCCTGGTTTGTGGCATTTTGTTACAGCAGCCCTATCAAAGGAAAGCACTGTGGAAAACGTGGGCTTTGATGCGGACCTGGATTTTAATCCAACCTTTGCTCCATTGCATACTAGCTTTTTGAGTTTTGACAGCTAATTATAACATTCTCACGCTTAATTGGACTTCCCAGGTGGCGCTAGTGGTAAAGAACTCACCTGCCAATGCAGGCGATGTGAGACGCAGGCTCCATCCCTGGGTTGGGAGGATCCCCTGGAGGAGGGCCTGGCAACCTTCTCCAGTATTTTTGCCTGGAAAATCCCGTGGACAGAGGAGCCTGGCGGGCTACAGTCCATGGGGTCGCACAGAGTTGGACACAACTGAAGCGATTTAGCATGCTCGCATGTTTTAAATTCAATTCAGAATAATTTGTACTTCAGTCGATTTATGTTTATGGTGTACAGCAAAATGATAGTTTACACATTATTCTTTAACAGTATGTTATTACAAGATGTTGAATAAAGTTAGTTCCCTGTGGTACACAGTAAATCCTTGGCTTCTGTTTATATATAGTAGTGTGTGTTAATCCCAATATATCCATCCCACCTTTCCTTTTTGGTAGGCCTGTTTGTTTTTTCCGTGAGTTTATTTCTGTTCTGTAAATTAAAGTTCATTTGTATCATACTGTAGATAGTTGGATGGCATCGCTGACTCCATGGACATGAGGATGGACATAAGTTTGAGCAACCTCAGGGAGCTGATGATGAATAGGGAAGCCTGGCATGCTGTAGTCCATGGGGTCGCAGAGTAGGACACGACTGGAGTGACTGAACTGAACTTAGATACCACCTACATATATGTGTTTCACTGACTTTCTTCGCACTGCGACAATCTCTAGGTTCATTCATGTTGCAAAAAGTGTTAGTCGCTCAATTGTGCCTGACTCTTTGCAACCACATGGACTGCAGCCCACCAGGCTCCTCTGTCCATGAGATTTTCCAGGCAAGGATAGTGGAGTGGGTTGCCATTTCCTTCTTCAGGGGATCTTCCCAACCCAGGGATCGAACCTGGGTCTTCTGCATTGCAGGCAAATTCTTTACCGACTGAGCTACAAGGGAAGCCCATTCATGTTGCAAAAGGTTTCTTTTTTTTAAAGAGTAGTCTGCCATTGTGCACACGCACATATACACACATCTTTTTATCAATTGTGTGTGTATATATACACGCCATGTCTCTTAACCATTCCATTTGTTGATGGACATTCAGATTGCTTAATGTCTTGGCTATTGTGAACAGTGCTGCTGTGAACATTTGGGGGTACATGTATCTTTTGAAATTAAGAGTTTTGTCAGTTGTGGGATTGCTGGATCATATGGTAGTTGTATTTTTAGTTTTTAAGGAACCTCCACACTGTTCTCCATAGTGGCTGTAGGTTCCCTCTTCTCCACACCCTCGCCAGCATTTACTATTCGTGGACTTTTGGATGATGCCCATTTGGACCAGTGTGAGGTGGTACCTCATCGCAGCTTCGATCAGCACTTTATTAGGTTGGTTTGAGGATCAGACAAGTTAACAAATATGTTATGTGCCTGGCATACAGCAGGCCCTCAAAGTGTTGATTCCTTTCCCTTTTATAGAATTCTAAATATAGCAGAGAAAAGATTACCTCAATTATAACAACATCCTAAATTTCACCCAAACTGTTGATACTGTGCTGCGAAATAAAACCACATATTAGCAACTGAATCATTTGGGAGCTGATACTGTGGTTCACCCAGCATTCTACCTGCTCCCTCGCCCTGCAGAATGCCTTGTGCATATTAGGTCCCTAATAAAATTACTAGTTGAATGGTAGCTACAACCATCAAACTCGAAACCCTAAGTTCACCTTATATAACTGATTCCAGCAATAAACTTTTATTATAGCGAATATTGAAGTAACCTCTGGGGTTTTACTGCACAAACTTTGTGGCTATTCGAATTCCCAAATACGTCGAGTTTGTTTCTTGAGCAACAATCGTACTAATGCTTCTCCAATTCGAATGATGAGCTTTAATCTGTATTTTTAAAAAAATGTTCCCACGCGTCTGATTTCGTCTTTGCTTTAGGACTTTAAACGCCCAGCTGGCTGTTCCTAGAGCAAAGGCTGCCTGCGCACCTTGTAATTTTTCCAACCTGTACAAGGACAAGAAGGCCATCAGGTCCCACCTTTCGCGGCGAGACGCTGCCTTTGTTTCGTCTCCGCAGCCAATGGCGAACACACATTTCAGACCGGAGGCTGCAGGGGGTGAGTCACCCTACGCAGATCCGCCGGGATCCGCGCGCAGCCGTTTCGCCCGCGCCGCCCCGGGAAGCGACGCCCGGGAAGCGGTTCCCGGCACACGAGGCGGTTCCGACTGGGGCCAGCGGCTCCAGAGACCCGACCCGGGTCCAGATGGACGCCGACCTGCGCCCGTTCGGGACGCCCTTGGGCCCCTGCCGCCGTGAGTACCCGCAGGTCCTCAGCGCCCCCGCGCCACGGGCGCCCGCCGCCCTTCGGCCCTCTGCGGGGACTTCAGATGGGCGCCGACACCGCAGGGCGAGGGCCGGGTGGTCCCTGGGCCCAGCTGTGTATCAGTCGCCGCCGCGACCCACTTGAGGGCCGCCGCGACCCATTGGAGCATCCCCGCCCCCGCGGGCAGCGGGTGGGACTTTCGGCGATGGACTGGACTTCTGGAGGTGGCAGCCTTGGGTTGGAGGCGGGACTTCCCGTCGGGCCTGCGCGTGGAGGATGGCGGGAGGGATTTCCGGCGTGGGGCGGAGGCGGGGCGGGGACTTCCGGCGCCGGAAGTGTGGGGCGTTGGGCTGCCGGGTGTTAGGGCCGCGTCTAGGCGGGGACTCGGGGTCCTGTGCGTCCTCGTCCGTCCCGTGCCCCGCGTGGCTGGGAACACAAGGGCGGCAGCTCACTGCGCGGGTGGCACTGCGCAGCGGTGCGCTTGGCGGCGGCGTGACAGGTGAGTGCTGGCCCGCCATCTTCAGCCCGGGACCGCAGCCGGAGGCTGTGCGGCGGCGGAGGCAGTGGCCTCCGCTGGGCCGGGTTGTCCTGGGGCCCCCAGCGCACCCGGACCTGGGCTCTGATTCCTCGCCCCCCTCCTTCCCCGAGCCCAGCTGGGTCTGGACGGAGTTGGAACGCGCGCCCCTTGCCCAGAGCGGCTGGGGAGGCGGGTCCTTCGCGGCCTCCGGGAACCTCCCACCCGCGAGCGTGTCGGAGCTTGGGGTCCCCAGGCCCCATTGGGGGTGTGGAACCGCGCGAGGGGCGCTGCGACCTTGGGCTGGAGCGGCGGGCCCTGTCCAGTCTCGCGTCCTTCCGGGTGCTCGCGCGGAGGCCCCGGCGCGTTTCCTTCCTCCCCCAGGACCGGGCAGCCGCGCGCACCTGCTGTGCCTTGGTCGCGAGCTGACGCCCTCAGCCCCTTCCCCGGGAGTACCGACGGCGCTCTGAATTCCCAAGTGCTGCTTCTTCTAAGACGACGACTCGACAGTTAAGCAGTTCATCCTTGATGCGAGCTCATTCTTTTAATAATTAAGGTCTTTAAGTAGCGTTGGTGGTTTTCCGGTTAGAGATGCCCCCAGTCCAGCATCAGGTCCAGAACTGGTGAGCGTGCCTTCGACTGGACGGACGACGGGACACCTTTAGCCGGTTTACCGAGGCTGGACTGCGGGGCTGCCTTTGGTTGATGTCACTCAGCAGCTGAGTTTGTCGTTTGTCTTCCGGAATTCAGTAAGGGTACTTCTACAGTGAAGGGCTATGAAAAACTCTATTGGCTTTTCTGCTACGTTTTGTATTATTAAATGCCACATATAGAGTATAGTTTTTAACCATTTTTTTTTTGCTTGTTATTAACGTTCATGACATTTACTATTTAGTCAGTATTTTCTTTGGCCAAAAGTGTTTAAAAACGCCACTGAGTTTGAAATTGTGAGTATTGTTTTGTTTGTAGGATATAGTAGGCATGTGGCATGCAAGGGCAAACCAGTTGTGCAGAAGGAGAGTTTATATGAAATTGTTACACTTGACCAACAGGATAGGGAGGTTGGATTCTTAGAGGGAACTATTTATACTTTTTGGATGTGTTTAAAAACCCAGCAGGACCTTTTATTCATTAAACCTGCTGTTTAATGCGGTCATGTGCCCTGTCATGAAGCTTCTCTGGTGGCTCAGATGGTAAAGAACCTGCCTGCCAATGCAGGAGACACAGGTTTGATCCCTGGGTCAGGACGATTCCCTGGAGAAGGAAATGGGCACCCACTCCAGTATTCTTGCCTGGGAAATCCCATGGACAGAGGAGCCTGCCGGACTACAGTCCTTGGGGTCGCAGAGTTGGACATGACTTAGTGACTAAACAAGAGCTAAAACCTCTTTGGAGAACCAAAACCTCTTTCATATTTGTAATTATTTGAAATGTGTGTGTTTGTGTAGAAATTGATGAGTGGGAAAAGATGACCAGTACATTGACTATTTGGTGAGGTGACCAACAAAAGCAGGCAAAGCCCAGAGTAGCACCAGGTGGTTCATGGGGTTGAGGGAGGGGTTCAAGGCTCAGGGACAGGCCCCGGTGAGAATCTTACAAGTTAGTAGTGAAGAAGACTACTTATTTCTACTGAAGATACAGACGCTGGACAAGCTGGCTATGTGATCCTTAAGGGAGACTATTGTTCAGGTGGAAGGAAGGTTAATACTGCAATTTTCACACTTTGTGTAAGCAATTTGTAGAACCTTTGGAATGCGTTAACTTCGCAGTTTACATTTACCAGAGTATTTCTACTGATGACATTCTTAAGGGAGGAAAGAGAAGCTTTCTGCTATTTTACTTGCTTGATTGAAATATTTAGAGATAGTCTCGTTTTTTTCTTGAGCTTTGTGAAAAAGAGTTTTGATAAGTTTGTTCCTTTAAAAAACATAACATAAACTGTGAGCTGACTGGGATAAATTTCTGTGTTGAAAATCTTAATAACTGAGATGCTGTATGAAGTTAGCCATTTAACATGTGTGCTCAGCTAAAAGAATTATATATACCTTCCTATTTTTTTAGCCTAGGAACTGTTTTTTATTGAGTAAAACATACAGTAAATTTATACAGTGTGCTAGTTGTAAATGTGCAGCTCTGTGGATTTTTACCTATATATACATCTTTGTATAACCATAAACCAGATCAAGATAGGGAACATTCGCAGCACCCCAGAAGGCTCATTTTTGCCTCTTTCACCTGGGACCTTTATTTTTAAAGTGAAGAATATAATTTCTGGTTAAGATTCCTTTAAGTCACTTTGATTTCTTGGACAACTTTTGTATATGGCAGTTAAATAGTTTCTAAATGATTCTATTAAAACATTATTGAAATACTCTTCAGTGGGATCATATGAGTTGGTTAAAGAATTTATGTTCAAATACTTTAAATATCAGTATCTTTTTGTGTGTATGTAAAATTCTGCCAACCACAGATTGTGCCATTGTTTTTCTTTATACTTTTGTCTCAACTGTCTAATTTCTATAGCTCAAAATTTTCAGACCTAAATTTCATGAAGAAGGTTTGTTTTGTCATTTTCCATCAAAAATAATTTTTTGTGAGAGACAGTTTTATACTGTGTTGCCTATATATACCAGTGATACACTTCTCCCCCCTTGTGTGCAGAAGAACAGTTAAAAATGGTAAGGTATTGGACTTAGAGGCATGATGGGATCAAAGAACCCGTCTTTACTGTCAGTATAGACTTTTCCCAGTTTTATACACGTTCTGTAGTTCTCTTTTCCTTTCTAAACCTGTACACCCCCCTGCCTCCTTGTATTTTGACATTCAAAGGCATTGCAAAAACATAATACATTCAGTATTAGGTCCTGATTTCTCCATATCTGCTGTCTCTTCTTGGTAATCTGACCTCTGTTTCACCTACCTACTGCCTCAGAAAGGGGCTCTCCTTGTTACCTCTCTCTTCTTCCCCCAGCCCACCCCAATCCATTCATCCTCCTCTAATCTTAACTGTTATAATCTATTACCTCGACTGTTTCAGTAACTGCCTAATTGGCTTCTCCATTCATGGTCGTCTTACCTTTTAGTGTATTTTTCACATAGCAGCCAGTCTACTGTTGCTTATTTGCTTAAAAGGTTTAAGTGGCTTTCCTTTTATTTTAGGATAAACTGTAAACAAAAGATTAGATTCTAAGCCTATCTCTCCACTTACCTTGCACTGTTCTGTCCATTGTTTGCTATATTACAGATGTTCAGTTCAGTTCAGTTCAATCGCTCAGTCGTGTCCGACTCTGCGACCCCATGAATCGAAGCATGCCAGGCCTCCCTGTCCATCACCATCTCTCAGAGTTCACTCAGACTCACGTCCATCGAGTCCATGATGTCATCCAGCCATCTCATCCTCTGTCGTCCCCTTCTCCTCCTGCCCCCAATCCCGCCCAGCATCAAGGTCTTTTCCAATGAGTCAACTCTTCGCATGAGATGGCCAAAGTATTGGAGTTTCAGCTTTAGCATCATTCCTTCCAAAGAACACCCAGGGCTGATCTCCTTCAGAATGGACTGGTTGGATCTCCTTGCAGTCCAAGGGACTCTCAAGAGTCTTCTCCAACACCACAGTTCAAAAGCATCAATTCTTCGGCACTCAGCCTTCTTCACAGTCCAACTCGCATCCATACATGACCACAGGAAAAACCATAGCCTTGACTAGACGGACCTTAGTCGGCAAAGTAATGTCTCTGCTTTTGAATATGCTATCTAGGTTGGTCATAACTTTTCTTCCAAGGAGTAAGCGTCTTTTAATTTCATGGCTGCAATCACCATCTGCAGTGATTTTGGAGCCCCCCAAAATAAAGTCTGACACTGTTTCCACTGTTTCTCCATCTATTTCCCATGAAGTGATGGGACCGGATGCCATGATCTTCGTTTTCCGAATGTTGAGCTTTAAGCCAACTTTTTCACTCTCCTTTTTCAGCTTCATCAAGAGACCCTTTAGCTCCTCTTCACTTTCTGCCATAAGGGTGGTGTCATCTGCATATCTGAGGTTATTGATATTTCTCCCAGAAATCTTGATTTCAGCTTGTGCTTCTTCCAGTCTCGCGTTTCTCATGATGGACTCTGCATATAAGTTAAATAAGCAGGGTGACAGTATACAGCCTTGAAGTACTCCTTTTCCTATTTGGAACCAGTCTGTTGTTCCATGTCCAGTTCTAACTGTTGCTTCCTGACCTGCATACAGATTTCTCAAGAGGCAGGTCAGGTGGTCTGGTGAATTTTCCACAGTTTATTGTGATCCACACAGTCAAAGGCTTTGGCATAGTCGATAAAGCAGAAATAGATGTTTTTCTGGAACTCTCTTGCTTTTTCCATGATCCAGCGGATGTTGGCAACTTGATCTCTTGTTCCTCTGCCTTTTCTAAAACCAGCTTGAACATCAGGAAGTTCACGGTTCACATATTGCTGAAGCCTGGCTTGGAGAATTTTGAGCATTACTTTACTAGCATGTGAGATGAGTGCAATTGTGTGGTAGTTTGAGCATTCTTTGGCATTGCCTTTCTTTGGAATTGGAATGAAAACTGACCTTTTCCAGTCTTGTGGCCACTGCTGAGTTTTCCAAATTTGCTGGCATATTGAGTGCAACACTTTCACTGCATAATCTTTCAGGATTTGAAACAGCTCAACTGGAATTCCATCACCTCCACTAGCTTTGTTCGTAGTGATGCTTTCTAAGGCCCACTTGACTTCACATTCCAAGATGTCTGGCTCTCGATGAGTGATTACATCATCATGATTATCTGGGTCTTAAAGATCTTTTGGTACAGTTCTTCCGTGTATTCTTGCCACCTCTTCTTAATATCTTCAGCTTCTGTTAGGTCCAGACCATTTCTGTCATTTATCGAGCCCATCTTTGCATGAAATGTTCCCTTGATATCTCTGATTTTCTTGAAGAGATCTCTAGTCTTTCCCATTCTGTTCTTTTCCTCTATTTCTTTGCATTGATCGCTGAAGATGTAGTATTTGTTTTTTAATATCTGGGCATTTTCACATGCTGTTTCTGTCCTTGAAATATCTACTCCCTTTTCTGTTTTCCATGTGGTTAACTCATAGGAATTTCTTCAGTCTCAATTTGGATGCCGGCCTCTCAGAATGATCTTTGTAACTATTTAGCTAATAGCTGGTTTCATAATATTTGCACATGTCTTTTGTAGCCCTCCTCACAATTTATAACTTCTGTAATAAGTTATGAGATTGTGTGTATAATATCTGTCTTCCAAATCAACTCTGAAGCATTCTGAGAAGGTAGGAACCAAGCCTGTTTTGTTCACTACAGCATTCCCAGTGCTCAGCCCATCCAGATGAGAGGAATACTGGTGAGTGACTTAATGAAGTAGTGCTATTATTATCCCTGTTTTAAAGATACAGAGTTAAGCCTTCAGAAGGTGGTTGAGTAACTTGACCAGGGTTACACAGTCTGTCAGTGGTATATGTAGTGCTCATCCACCCATCAGATATTTGAGGATATGTTTATGTCAGGCCTAACAAATACAGTACAAATACAGTAGTGGCCCCAATTTACTGTGTCCCAGTCCTCACTGTGTTGATTGTGTAGTGGGGAAACATTTATTTAGTGAGCAAATCATAAATAGGATGTAAATACAAGCATGGCGAGTCATGAGGTGCTGTGTGGCTAGTGGTCTTCAAGGGAGGCTGTCCTAGGAAGTGACATTCAAGCTGAGGCTTCATGATGGAAGAGAGCCAGTCCTTTGAGGAGTTGGTGGGGACTTGGGTTTGTATGACTGTCAAACTCATGTGAGTGAAATAAGGTGTGATGGATAACACAGATTCTTATTGTCCTGTTGGTAGGTGAAGCCTCTGCCCTCTGCTTGAATGGAGGTTGGCCTTGTGGCTGGCTTTGACAGATAGAGTATCCAAAAAAGCAAGGAGAATGGAAGATATATATATATATTTTTTTAATGAGAATTTTAGAGATAAAAAGTTATCTTATTACGTGTCTTTTTAAAAAAACATTTGAGAGTTAAATTTTGTCTATATCAGTTCAGTTCAGTTGCTCAGTCATGTCCGACTCTTTGCGACCCCATGAAGCGCAGCACGCCAGGCCTCCCTGTTCATCACCAACTCCCGGAGTTCACTCAGACTCACGTCCATCGAGTTGGTGATGCCATCCAGCCATCTCATCTTCTGTCGTCCCCTTCTCCTGCCCCCAATCCCTCCCAGCATCAAAGTCTTTGGAAAAGACTCTTCGCATGAAGTGGCCAAAGTCTTGGAGTTTCAGCTTTAGCATCACTCCTTCCAAAGAAATCCCAGGACTGATCTCCTCTGCAAAAAGTGATAATTTTAATAAATTAGTGAATTTCAAATTTTAAAACCTAAACACAAAGACTTAATTGACCAACTTGAATGTACTTACTTTTTGTTATCTTTTGTACAAGGCCTACACATGTTCAGTTGGAGAGTCAAAAGATCTCTGGCTTTAGAGTAGGTATATACTTCTCCTGTTGTTCCCACTAAGTACAGCTAAAAACAGTGGATATTAAATACAAAACAAATTAAAAAAAACAAATATGCGACTGAAAAGTGGCGAGAAGAAGGAAAACTGTAGGTGTATGGGGACCTGAGAACTGGCTCAGGGCTAAGTTCCTTGGGTTTTCCTCTTGCCCCATACATCCTAGCCTTGGGCCTTGAGCAGCCGCAACCCAGCAATGCCAGAGGGCTCAGCAAGCCCGAGAAAGCTGGCCTTTGACCAAAAGACCAGGAAAGGGACAGCCTGCCAGACAAGACATGCTTAGAAAACGTTGCGGCCCCACCTCCCGCTGAGCATTCCAGGTGGGGAACGCTGACAAGCATTGTGGGGACCACACTGTGCTGGCTGGGATCATAGAGGCCTGGTGAGACGCTGGGTTCTCATCTCTGTTGTGCAGTAACAAAGAACACCCTCTTCTTTCCCACTGGAATGGCCTCAGAAGAAACCTAGCAAAAGTTGAGGGATTTTACCACCACCTGTGGTGATGAAGCTTGGAACAGCACAGTAACAAGGTGCCCTAGGTTCAGCTCAGTGGTGTGAATAGAGGCCAAGAGAGCTTCACGCGACATTGGCAAGGGGTACTTCCTCCTGGGTCAGAGGAGGTGGAACGGGGAGCACTTGCTTTCATCCCCACTTTCTATATCCACGTGGCAGAAGCAAGGCCATACCCTTGTTTGCTGGTTGGACCAGTATCAGAAGAGGCCTACTGGAAGACTTAGATCAGGTTTCATGTCTGATAACAACACCCAGCATCCTGAGGCTTCTCATACTGAGGGGGAAAATGTCAGCTTGAATCAGAAAAGGTAGCTAACAGCCACACAGGACCGATGCAGATATTGGAATTGTTTGACAGAATTTTAAAGCAATCGTGATAAAATTTTCAGTGAGGAGATACTAACACTTGAAGCAAATGAAAAATAGAAAATCTCAGGAAGAAAATATGGCATGTAAAGAAGAAACAAATGGAAATTTTAGAATTGGGGAGTACAGTAGTGAGCTTGTGGAATCCATGAACTTGATGATAAAACAATGAACATTAGAGAGAAAATAGACTGGAAAAAGTAAACTGAATCCCTGGGACCCGTGCCTTTAACAAGAGACCTGTCCTTATCAGGAAGAGAGGAGAGAGACAGTGGGGCTGAAAATAATGTTTGAAGAAATACTGGCTAGGTATTTCCCAAGTTTTGGCCAGCCATAAACCTATATATTCAAAATGTATGATGAAACCCAGGCAAGGTAAATTCAAAGAAATTTGCTAAGCTGCCTTATAGTCAGACTTTTGAAACTGAAGATGAAAAAACAGTGGGAGAGAGAAATGTCCCTTTGTCTATAGTTGATTTCTCATCACAAACTGCTGGGGCCAGAAGGAAGTAGTATGTTTTTCAAGTGCTGAAGGAAACGAACCATCAGATCAGATTCTCTATCAAGTGAAAACATCATTCACATGATTTGTTACCAACAGAGCTACCCTGAAATGATAGAGGAAGTTCAACAGAAAGGAAACGCTGTAAGAACACCAGGAAGGAAGAAGAAACAATGGAGAGAGTAAGTGAATTGGTAAATTCAGTAGCCATTCCTTCTCTGACTTAGGTTTGAAAGTTGAAGCACAGCTGTCTGATGTGGTTCTCAGTGTGTTGGGAGGAAACACTTAAGATGATTATGTTGTCAGTGGGGAGGGCAGAGGGATGTGGAAGAAGTAAGGCTTCAACACTCACCAGGAAATGGTAGAACGTTGGTGGTCAGCAGCTGATAAGCTGTGAAAAGATAATGAAAACTTAGCAGCCACTAAGAAAAGTTATACAAAAGATACTCAAAAACGAGAAATCAGAACGAAATTCCAAAAAAATGTTCAAATAATCTACAAGAAGGCAGAAAAAAGAAACAAAATGAGAAAACAAACAATAAAGTATGTACCATGTCCAAGTAGGGTTTACTCCATGGATGCAAGTTTAGATCAGTACTGAAAATAAATAGTGTAATTGATCTGTTAGGGGCTTAGAAGAAAGCCACATGCTCATATTAAGTGACTCAAGAAAAACATGACACAGTTGACACTCACTCATGAAACTCTCAGAATGTGAATAGTTGGGGGACTTTTCAACTTGATAAAACAATGTGTTTACCCAAAACCTACAGGTAATATACTTAATGGTGAAAACTGAGTATTTTTATCTCAAGATCCAAATAAAGAAAGGATGTTTGCTGTTACTTCTAACTCAACATAGCATTGGAATTTCTAGCCAAATCAGTAAGAAAAGGAAATAAAGGCAGACAGATCAGAAAGAAGTTGTCCTTTTTACATGACACAGTAGTCCACATAGGAGATGCTAAATAATCTACAGAAAAATCTTGAACTAGTAAATGAGTTCAACAAAAGTGTAGGATACAAGCTTATTACGCACAAATCAGTTGTATTTTTTGTATACCAGCAGTTTAAAATTGCACAAAAATATAATCTTCAGGGTTATTAGTATATATAGAACTTCTATGCAAAAGCTACAAGCTGAGGAAGGAAATCAAAGATGATCTGAAACAGATCCTCTGTGTCCATAGATTGGAAGTCTCTACATAATAGACATGCCAGTTCTCTCCAGATTAGTCAACAGATTAAACGCAGTTCTTATCAAAGTTCCATTAGGAGTTTTGCAGATATGGATAAGATTATTCTAAATTTCTGTGGAAAGGCAAAGGAAGTAGGATAGCTAAAACATTGTGAAAAGATGTGGTAGAAATCATAAGATGTCTGATTTCAAGATAACACAGAACAGTGGAACAGAATAGAGAACCAAAAAATAATCCCATAGGAATATAGCCAATTGATTTTTGAGAAAGATGCCAAACTTGCTCAATTTGGTGTAGGTTAGATTGTCTTTAGCATATAGTGCTAGAATAACAGGATACAGCCAGAAAAAAGACCAAAAACCTTGATCTAAACTTTACACTTTATTTAAAAATAGTCCCAAAATAGCTTGTAAATTTAAATGTAACTGATAAAGCTAAAATTTTAAGACGAAAACAGACAAATTTGGGAATTGGTGAAAAGTTCTTAGACATGACTCTAAAAGTGTGAGTCTTAAAAGTAATGGATGAGTTAGGACTTGATCAAAATTTAGAAGTTTTGGCAGAGTGGATTGTGTGTGAATTATATCTCAAATATTTAAAAAACTTGTTAGTTTTTTTTTTTTTTTTTTCCTGTAAACATACAGCAGTCAGAAGAAGTAGAAACTTCAGTTCATTCACTTAGTCGTGTATGACTTTTTTGCGACCCCATGAACCGCAGCACGCCAGGCCTCCTTGTCCCTCACCGACTCCCGGAGTTCACCCAAACTCACGTCCATTGAGTCGGTGATGCCATCCAACCATCTCATCCTCTGTCATCCCCTTCTCCTCCTGCCCTCAATCTTTCCCAGCATCAGGGTCTTTTTTGAAGTGAGTCAGCTCTTCGCATCAGGTCGCCAAAGTTTTGGAGTTTCAGCAAAAACTTATGTTATTGTCATAGTAGCTTTATTTGTAATAGTAAAAAACTGGTAAGGGCCAGAATTTGCAGTAGGTGCATGGTTAAGACAGCTGTGCTGCATCCACAGGGGAGCAGCACCAGCAGTCCATAGGAGGTGGCTGTGGTCCATTGGCGGGGGGCAGGCCAAGAGCCCTAAGCTCAGGATCCCCAGAGGGCACACACTCTGCCGCACCAGAGTGAGTGGAGGGCTGTGGGCTGGCTCCAGAGAGCCATTTTACAGTGAGGACCTACAGATACTGTCGGTTGTTGAAGAAGGAAGAAATATAAGTATATGCTTAAAATTACTTGCATTCACAAAGTTATGCTGGGAGAAGGAGGGACCAGTGAGAGCAGAAAATGAGGACGTGATATCTAAAACATCAATCTGCAGTTGCAGGAGTGTGTCCTGTGTAAATATACTGCTTAGAGTCATATTGACTAAGTGATGTGATTGTATTGAGAAGAGTTGTTGATGATAACAGGAAATGAATAATGTCCAAAATGGGGAAAGGAAAATGTGTTATGTGGATATTGGAATGCCATGCAGGATTTTGTGTGCTGTATGACTGTGGCCCTCACCGCAGGTGAGCCCCGCGAACTGGCTGGTTCCTAGTGAGAGGTGTTGTGAGTGAGGAGACTGGAGCTTACCAATGCTGACAGACCTCATTTGGGTTTTTTACTTGACTCAGATGAGAGTATTTTAAATATGGGTTAAATAAAGCATTAAAATTTTATTTGTCCCTACCTTTTTAATGTGCTTGCTAGAAAATCTACAGTTGCTTTTGGGGCTTGCATCAGATTTTCTAGGAGGGCATAGCTCTGGAATCTAGCTGGCAAATGCGGTTAGAATTGGTTCCCCAGGGAAGTCGGGGAGTCTGCAGAGAGTGGGCTAAGGGAGAGTTCTCTATTTTAAACCCTTCTCTGCTGTTGATTTTTCAAAAGGGTGTTCATGAAATTTGATAAAAACGTTACCTCTTTAACAAAGGCTGTGGTCTCTACCTTAAAACATGTGAATGTATCACATTCTAATTTACATAGTAAAGTTAACATAATAAGGAAATTTGCAGTGAGCAGTTTCATTCCTATCCTGTTTTTCCTTCATTTCAGTTTACCATATCAGACATACAGTACTTGTTTTTCCTGCTCCTGTTTAGCATCTTGCAGGAGTGACCAGGACCTCATCTTCCAGAAGTAATGCCCACAGAAAGCGGGAGTTGTTCAGCTGCTCGCCAAGCAAAACAGAAGCGCAAATCTCACAGCCTTTCCATACGGAGAACTAACAGCTCAGAGCAAGAGAGGACAGGCCTGCCCAGAGACATGTTAGAGGGACAGGTGAGTATCTGGTGAAGATGTGAATCGTGTTGGCAGTGTTCAAAAAATATCCCAGTGTATACAGAACTCCAAAGTGGAGGGAAAGTGTGGGTTACCAAAACAAGCAGGCCCCCCATAGACCAGTGAAAATGACAGTCAAATGCAAACAGCCTGCAGAGGCAGAATTCAGTTTCTAGGTTAGTGTGTTACATATTATAATAAATGGGTGTGATCGTCTGGGCTACTTTTTATTCTTTGCACAGGCAGATTGACAGTGTACTTTTAGGTTTCTGTCTCAGAGCCTCAAGAGGAGAACAGAATCAGGTATAATGATCTTTGATCTCTGAGGAGTTCTTGGAATCTGATCTCTCAGTAACTTCTTGGCTTTATCCTGTGTCTGCTGTGTGAGTATATCTGCTGCTTATTACATTATATGTCTTTCTGATAATTCGATGCCCCCTTTATTAAGTGATCTAATATTTTACTGACAAAGATAAGTTTGCTTCTTCTTTTTCTAGTTCTTCTATAATGAGTAAAACGTTAGGTTTTTAAAAGAACATTGTTGTTAAGTCTAAATAAAAGCATGCTGCTGCTGCTGCTAAGTCGCTTCAGTTGTGTCCGATTCTGTGTGACCCCATAGACAGCAGCCCATCAGGCTCCTCTGTCCCTGGGATTCTCTAGGCAAGAACACTGAAGTGGGTTGCCGTTTCCTTCTCCAATGCATGGAAGTGAAAAGTGAAAGGGAAGTCATTCAATCGTGCCCAACTCTTAGCGACCCCTTGAACTGCAGCCTACCAGGCTCCTCCATCCATGGGATTTTCCAGGCTAGAGTACTGGAGTGGGGTGCCATCGCCTTCTCCAAATAAAAGCATATGTTATAGTAAAATAAATTGTAGATATATCTGCTATATGTTTATATAGGCATAAGTATATATCCGTGGGTGTGTGCTCAGTCATGTCCTACTCTGTGACCCCATGGACTGTAGCCCACCAGGCTCCTCTGTCCATGGGATTTCCCAGGCAAGAATATTGCAGTGGGTTCCCATTTCCTTCTCCAGGGAATCTTCTTGGCCCAGGGATCGAACCCTGGCTTTTTTCTTTCCATCCTGGAGGTGGGTGGCTGGAGGTCAGGTGAGGGCAGGCTGGTCTTCTTGAGGCTTCCTTCCTGGATATGGACCCAATTTTCTTTGTCCTTACACGTTGCTCTTCGCTGGTATCTGTGTCCTCGTCTCTTCTGACAAGGAATGCTTGAACCAGAGCTGTGCAGTGAAACTTCTGTGGTGGAAGTTCTAGATCTGTGCTACCTGTATGGGCGCCCAGAGCCGTGCGTGACTGGTGGGACAGAGGAATTTAAAAATCGTGATTAACCTAGTTTTAAAGTTAGTCAGATGTGACCGTCAGCTCCCCCACTGGGCAGTGCAGGTTGCCTAAGGGACTGTTAGTCACCTCAGTTTCCAGCAGTGACCCTTTGTTGCCGCCCGATGGCATCTTTGGGGGTAACTCCCTGTGAGGGGCCCGTGTTCTCAGGGCTTCCGCGCCATCCCCATTGTGATGTAGAGCCAGCTGCCTCTCGGGTACCCTTGAGGGTTATTCAGAACCCTGCAGGTGGGTTGGTGCCTGTAGGCGGATGGGCAGCTCCCTGGGCTGGTGGGGGTGCTTGGCCCGGTCCCGTGGCAGCAACGGTGGTAATGGCATTGGATGTGGGCACCTGGCATGGTAGGTGTGGCAGACCTCAGGGTGGGAGTCTGATGCCTGGGGCATCCTACCTAGTGGAGACACTAGTGGGCGATACTCTGGACGGGATTAGAGGCTCAGCTGTCGGGCTGCCTTTATGGGAATTGGATTCTTGAGTCAGAAGCAAGGAGGCAGCAGTGTTAGTTGTGGAGTGGGAAATCCATGTCTGCACTGGAAGCACTGACCCAGGCCAGGAAAGGGGCCTGCCTTCTTCCGTGCCAGCTGTGAAAATCCAGACTCTTCTAGAAGCTTCACTGAGTCGTAGCCAGAGTGAAGCCCCCTGCAGAGGCCTGGGACCTTGCACGCTGGTGTTTTCATTCAGCTGATGGCACCTTTCGCTCTTATGGCTGAATTCTCTTTTCTTCCTTGGAGCAATGTTTAAGTGCTGAGTAGAGTTACAGGAAGTGTCCAGTTTACTCTGCTTGGAGCACAGTGGATGTGAGGACTGTGAGGTACCACTTACTATGATTAACTTGTGATGCCACATGCTGGAGCATAAGGGCTGTTCATCGCTTCATCTCCCACAAACTCGGAGATTTTGAATAGGCTTGTTTCCTTCCTTGTAAAGGGAGTTACATGTTTGAAGACCTGCTTGGCCTCAAAACCTGTGCCATCCTGGGGAACCATTTACACAGTTTGGTTTTAGTTTCAGCTGTAGGAATTTGAAATTTGAAATTCTTTTGAGTGTTTACGTGGAAGAAATAAAATATGTAAAGATGTAAAATAAGAGCTTGAATGATAATTCCCTTTGGAAAAGTATACTAGTGCTCGGTATCAGAGCTCCTCATTCACTTATTCGTTCACTTTCAGCACAACCTTCTTTCTCTGCAGGATTCTAAGCTGCCTTCCTCGGTTCGCAGTACTCTTCTGGAACTGTTTGGTCAAATAGAAAGAGAATTTGAAAACCTTTATATTGAAAACTTAGAATGTGAGTATTGCTCTTACTTGAAATACTTTTATAACCTGTCACTTCTCCATATGGATTTTTGAGAGTTTCATCTCTGGGTCACATTCACTTTTGTACCCCTTTTCTTTTCTGCTTTGACAAGCTTGGTGGTGGGGAGCTTATGATGGCACTTGTTTACTATCTTCCAGCTCCACACACTCAGGTCAGGCTCTGGGGGCAGGGGCGTCTGTCTCCCGCTGGAGTGGGTTGTGACCACAGGTCCCTGCAGAGTGAGGACAGAGGCCCCATCTTGCTGGCATTCCCGTGCCCCGCGTCTGGCCTCTCTTCCTCCCCATCCCCTGCCTTCCTCTTCCTTCTTCACGTCCACTGTGATTCAGTACTTTTCTCTTCACTTTTTTTCTGTTTTTGGTCGCACTGTGTGACTTGCACGACTAGTTCACCGACCAGGGATGAACCCAAGCCCTTGGCAATGAAAGCCCAGAGTCCTAACCACTGAACCACCAGGGAACTCCTCAGTGTTAAATTTTTTCTTTTTTTCCCTTCAACTTTCAATCTTTGAGATGTGTAGCCCTCACTTGACGCTCTGGTGCCAGACAACAGTAACAATAGTCAGGTTTTGTTATTGGATGTGTCCCCTAATGATTTCAGGGGAGACTAAGTATTTTTGAGTTTCAGACAGGACCAGAACAATGTTTTTAAGTGAACAGAATAAAGTTCAAAGGATGTGAACTCTGGGAAATCCAGGAGTCCTGTTTGCGGGGGTCAGTAGCACAGTGTCTTTCTGGTGTGGCATGAGTGGTGGACTTTGTGTTTTTGGAATGTCTTTTGAGTTTTTGGAACTCTAACCATCCTTTTGTTTAGTGGGATATCATTCACGTGCTTGTTTAGACAGTTCTAACATGCAACATTTTTATGTACTCAGTTTTGGAATTGGTGAATATACCTGAAAAGCACATTATTTTACTTTTCAGTGCGTAGAGAAATCGAGACTCTTAATGAGCGCTTAGCAGCTGAAGGACAAGCGATCGATGGAGCAGAACTGAGTAAAGGCCAACTCAAGACAAAAGGTGAGGCTGCTTCCTGTGGGCGACTGCAGGGAGGAAGTCTGACTCCAGCGCAGGGAGGACTCCGTTCCTCTGCATGGTCAGCAGGCTTGAGTAGCATCCCTTGGATCCGGGTATGGAAGGATGGGGAGGCTCCAGGAAGCCCGTGTTTCTGCTGGTGTGGGCACACCCCGGGCTTGCACTGTCCTCCATGTCCTAGAGCCGCTCTCCCCGTCCCAGCTCTGACGTGCTTGCTTGTGTGATTTTCTTGACGGTTCTGTGTCTCTGCAGCCAGTCACAGCACCAGCCAGCTTTCTCAGAAACTGAAGACCACCTACAAGGCCTCCACCAGCAAGGTATGTTTGGCTCTCGGGCCATCGTGAGTGTGTGGGTTTGCACACAGTGCGATGGGAAGAGAGGAGCCCAATATTTAAGACAAGTACTGTCGGTGTTAAGTGGCTCCAGGGCATAGGCACCTGGATGCTACTATGCTGCTTACTGTGGCTGACACATTGTGTGTTAGTAGGTGTGGTCTTTTTTGTGGGAAAATACATTTTTATTGTTAATGTGGCTTGATAAGGAGATTCTGAATTCAGAGAAGCTAATGGTTATAAAGCAATGGAACTTACATTCTGAGTTGTAGTTGCATTTTAGTTCATCTCTTCTTTAGTTTGCAAAGTATGATAAAAAGTGAAGGTCCAAAGGCAGAATAGAGACATTTGTCATATTTTGCTGTTTTATGAATCATCATCTGATCTTTTTAAAGTGGCAAGGATTTAATTATTTGGGAATTAATTTATCTCTGGGAGAATACTACTATGAAGTAATATTTCGAGGTGATTTGTATGCATCTCTGCTTTGGAGTATTTGGAATAAACAAGATAAATTACCTACCTAATTTAAACGAGTGTGTAGTACTTTTGCTTAATCCTAGGAGGAAGTTCAAATTTGTGGTGAGTCTGCTATGAAGACATAAATAGTTTTTTGTTAGCTTTTTATTTTTCCTTCAGTAACTTAAGCTAGTATCCACAGTGAGATTCAAGGAGGAGCTTCAGTCTTAGGCTATTTCTGCTTATTTGAAAGTCTTTGGTAATTTTTGTTTTTAAAAATATGAATATTGCTGACATTTTGTGTTTCCTTTGATAACTCTAGGATGTAAGTGGCTTACTAAAAATTTTTTTGTTCTGTTATATCTAGCTTACATTTAGTAGTTTTGAATTTTTAAATAAGTTAACATTAAAGTACTTTTTAAAAATGTCAAGTGACATTATGTTCTTATTTAACTTCTTATGTTGTTTTGAATTATATTGTTTATTTCAGTTTATATATGCAGTGTATGGTCTTAGAATTCCAGAATTTTCTGATAATTTCTGAAGTAGAAGAAGAAAGGATTATTAGAGTCACCTCTTACCTTGAGTAGTAAAACTTAAGATTTGAGCAAAGATAAGGATGTGTACAATAATTGCTTTAAAAAATGTATTAGAAATACTAAAAGCCCTAGTCATTTTAGAGACCAAAAATTTATCTGAATTTATAAGCATACTATTAATGATCTTAGTAGCCTGTGCACACACCTTAAAGAGTGAAGGTGAAATGGAGCCCAGGTCTGCTCTGCTGCAGCGAGTGTTCCTGGAGGAGCAGACGGGTTGAGGCTCCTCACCCCCAGCAGACCTGCCCCTCCTGGGGCCTGCGGACTGGCTCTGAGGCCTGTGGGGGCAGACCACATGCTAATCAGCAAACTCTTTCCCAGGAACTTGTGAAATTGTTCACATGGGTTTTTATAAAGATAAGTTTCTTTTGTTGTGAAAAAGCCTCTCTTTGTTGTTCAGTCTCGCTAAGTCGTGTCCAACTCTGCGCCCCCATGGACTGTAGCTTGCTAGGCTTCCCTGTCCTTCACTGTCTCCTGGAGTTTGCTCAAACTCATGTCCATTTGAGTCAGTGATGCCATCCAACCATCTCATCCTCTGTTGTCCCCTTCTCCTCCTGCCCTCAATCTGTCTCAGCATCAGGGTCTTTTCCAGTGAGTTGGCGCTCTGCATCAGGTAGCCAAAGTATTAGAACTTCAGCATCAGTCCTTCCAATGAATATTCAGAGTTGATTTCCTTTAGCATTGACTGGTTTGATCTTGCAGACAAGAAACTCTCAAGAGTCTTCTCCAACACCACAGTTCAGAAGCATCAGTTCTTTGGTACTCAGCCTTTTCATGGTTCAACTCTCACATCTGTATGTGACTATGGAAAGAACCGTAGCTTTCACTATATGAACTTTAGTTGGCAAAGTGATGTCTCTGCTTTTGATATGCTGTCTAGGTTTGTCATAGCTTTCTTTCCAAAGAGCAGACATCTTCTAATTTAAAGACTACATTCACTGTCCACAGTGATTTTGGAAACCAAGAAAACAAAATCTGCCATGGATTCCCCTTTTGTTTCTCCTAGAACTGGATGCCATGATCTTAGTTTTTTGAATGTTGAGTTTTAAGCCATCTTTTTAACTCTCCCAAGTCTTTGAGACCCCATAGATTATAGCCTGCCAGGCTCCTCTGTCCATGGGATTTCCAGGCAAGAATACGGAGTGGGTTGCCATTTCCTCTTCTGGGATCCTCCAGACCCAGGGACCAAACCCCGCATCTCTTGCATCTCCTTCATCGGCAGGTGGATTCTTACCACTAGCGCCACCTGGTGCTGGCGTGCTGCAGTCTGTGGGGTCAGACATAACTGAGCAACTGAATGCTGACAGGGAACTACAACAAGCGCCACATGGGGAGCCCTTTGTTTTTAGAGTAGTTTAAATTTTATTTTTAGTGCAAAGGATAATTTGGAAGCATCCTTCCGCATTTGCATTGCAAGTGTTCCCTGGAAGTAATTCAGTCTGTCTCATGGGCCTCTGTGCAGTTATGCCTGAGTCCATATTTGGAAAACAGTGGTTCAGTGGTCAGAATGTGGCATGCACATGGAAGCAGTGCCTGAGACCATCTGCTTGACGTCATCAACTTAAGTCCCTTTCCTCCAACTTCACTGGAAATGTGGTTGGCACAAGTCTTGGCCATGGACCTGTGTTTCTGCTGGGCAAGTGGGGGCAGTTCATATCTCATAACAGTGGTGTCTGAGAAGTTGCCCACCACCTGTCATGAGCTTTGCTCCCACCCCTCCTGAAAGTATCTGGATGGCTTGTGGGATGTCAGTTCCCCGACCAGTGATGGAACCTGTGCGCTTGGCAGTGAATGTGCAGAGTCCTGACTGTGTGACCACCTGGGAAGTGCTGTCCCTCCTTTTACGTTTAAGCTGAGTCAGGAGTGTGCACTGAAGAGTGAGTCTCTCTGCTGGAAGTTTGTTTCAGCCTTTCACCGTATCAGGAATCATTTGAAGGCTCATCCTGGTGGTGGTGAAATAGTGGATTGTGTTTTAAGTGTTTATACTAAAAATAAACATAGATGCATTTGTAGGGCTTTGCTAAATCAGTGTTTAAAGCAGCGGTAGAATACCTCACACTTTTTTTTTAACTTGGTTTTACCATTTCAGTATTCTGATTAACTTTAAAGGAAGAAAAGCCATTTTTATCCCAGAACAATTAAAAACCAAACCCTTTCTGTTTTGTTAGCATCTCCCTCAGGCCCTTCCATTATGAGAGAAAGAGGGGACTACGTGCTATGTGGCTCACACAAGACACCACCTCCTGACTGCTGTGCCTGAGTGTCCCTGCCAGACTGTGTGCTGCCTGAGGCCAGGGCCTGCCGGCCCTGCCCTGCCCCCTTCCCCTCCGGAGCAGGACTGGCTGAGACTGTGCTCAGTGACCTCACCTGTTATTTTTTCATTCCTTCCCACCTTAGATTATTTTTCTCCTGGTTTGGTGTGAATTACTAAAAATAAGAAAATACAGGTCTCCCAATAGTGAGAGTAATTAGTGTTCAGGGTTTGGGGTATACCTTCCTGACTTTTTATGTCATGCTTTTTTTTTTTTTTGAGAATTTGGAAATGTTGTGTGATAGTTTTGGTTTGTGTATGAGGACATGTAAGGTACACAGACAGGCAAGCAGGCAGTGGGGGTTGGTTGTGGGGTTCTTCTGAGGCTTTTGTAAGGATTTTGCCCTGCTTTGTGAGATCTAACTGCACCTACACTGTGTTGCTATAATGTTTTAAATTTTCTTTTCAATGATTTATGCATTTTCCAAACACATTGTCTTTTTTTTTTTTTAACTGAAACATATTTGCTCAATAAATTCCATCACAATTTCAGATCGTCTCCAGCTTCAAGACCACCACATCCCGGGCTGTGTGCCAGCTCGTGAAGGAGTATATTGGCCACCGGGATGGCATCTGGGACGTCAGTGTGGCAAGGACGCAGCCTGTGGTGCTGGGGACGGCGTCTGCTGGTGAGTCTGGAACCCCGGAGGCAGTGTGGCCAAATGCTTGGCCGTGTGCCTGTCGGCATCCAAGTGACTGGCTATGTCTGGAACCACTCAGTGTCCGGGACACTGTCCAGTGGCACAGGGTAGATTGCCTGCCTATGGCATTAGGTAATTGTGATTGGCTTTCTTGTCAGCCGTAGTCAGTGTACATTTGCTTTGATAGTGTATTTCACTTTTCCCCACTCAAGAGGTCCCTCCAAGGACATGCGGTGTGGTCTGACAGCGCTGTGCTGGCCTGGTGTAGGGGTTCCACTGCCAGGAGTCCTGGGGCGGCATCAGAGAGCCCCATTCTCCTCCTTGGAGAGGAAGTGTCTTCTGAGAGCTAATAACCTAATAACCCTTTAGAAAAAATTCCTGGAATTAAAAATGTGCTTGCTTGTGGAAAAGGAGTGCCAACTTGTGAGAAGTTATGTGCTAAATCCAGCCTTTTTGAGTGGAAATAGGAAATGTAAAGTCATTAGAATGATGAAGAAAGTTTTCTGTTGTTTAAAACTGTGTTCATACATGAGCACCCCAGATTATTTTGCAAATTTTAGCTTAAAAAAACCATACAGATTCCCTTTATGATATTTCTGAAATCTCATGGATAATCAGCACTTTGTGTCAGGTTTCCTTAATGAGTGTCTTTTTTATCTTTGTTTTGGAGAGGTCCACAGAGCATGGCTTATCTCAGATAGTTTGAAACTAGAGTTAGGTGCTATTTGTATTTGAATATAGCTTGATGTTCTGAAAAGTCTTACTATTTCAATAAGGTGACGAGCCCGTGACCCATGGACCCTGGTATCTCAGGTCCCAGGCCTGGTGCTGGCAGCATGGCCATGCCCTGGGAGTTAGGTCCCCAGGTTCCCCTGCCAGTTCCATGGCCTCAGGCAGGTCACTGGCCCCCTGTCCTCTTGTATCAGTTGGATTACAGAGGAGTGTAAGCAAAATCCCATGAGGTACTAGTGGTGATGAAGCTTCTCAGTTTAGAATTTTTATCCTCCTTTTTAATTAAAAAGACTAATACTGGCAATGGGTCACTTGTGTTTGTTTGGATCTTGCAGATCACACGGCTCTGTTGTGGAGTATCGAGACGGGGCGGAGCCTCGCCAAGTACACGGGCCACGTGGGGTCAGGTGAGCTGTAGATTGCGGGGCGTCCCCTTATGGGGGCCGGGCCTCGGCTTCTCACCTTGCATGGTCTGGGACTGACGTGTGTGCACTGGCTTCGCACTGTCCGATTGACAAGGCTCTGTGGTGCGGAGGTGCTGTATGTGGGCCCTGTGGGTGCTGGTGGCCACTGGGCTCCTTGCTGCGGGCACCATGGGCTGTCCCACTCTCCCCTCTTCCTTCTGGTGCCCCGGCTCTGGGCCTATGTCTCGTTGCCCCTGGCCAGCTCACCCCTTCACCCTGCACACAGACTTGGAGGTGGTGTCCACTACCCGCCTCCAGGGTCTGCTATGTCCCCCACGGACTTGGGTGAACACCTCCCTCTCCCCCTCCTCCCTGGCACATCTCCCATCCCATCAGTGGGAGTGTACCACTCTCCCATCGGGGCTGTGGCCCCCTACCCCTGGTTCGTCCACTGTTCCCTCCAGCTGGACCCTTCATCTCCCTCAGGACTGTACCTGGGGGCTGCTGCTCCTGCAGTGAGTGTGACATGCTGAGCACTCAGCCTGAGTGTTAAGAAAGCGTTAGCTTGTGTGACAAACCCACGGGGGCCTCGTGCTCGCCCTTCTCACTGCCATCTCGACTTCTCAAAGTCAGCCACTTGGAACAGTTTTAAATCTTCTGCTCTTTCCTTCCATTTAGAAAAATAGCCTGTCTTATTGTTTCTTACTTTTTGGGGTTTTAGATGAGAGAGGGCTCCTGTTAAGAAGGGAGATGGGCTCTGTGCTCCTTGTCCTCATCGCCACACAGTGTGGCCTATGGCTCCTTGGGTACATGCCTCACTTGCATTCCCCAGCTTTGCTGTCCTGAAGGGAGTAGTGGTCTCATTTCTGTGCAGATTGTGAACTTGTGGCTTCTCTGGAGGGTGGGCGTGTGGGCAGTGAACAGTGTCCCCCACCATAATCTACCTCTGCCTTTTGTAATTAAGTTTTCTTTTTTCATCTTGGTTTACTTTAGCCCTCAGTGACTTCTCAGTGTTTAAGAGATCAAGTATTGTTTTCCTATGTAGCCGATTCTTGAGTGGTTTGGTAGTTCATATTTAGTTATTTTGTGTTGTACCTCTGTTCTCTTTATTCATAGTTTAATAGAATGAGAAGACTTAATATTGAACTGTCATAATTCTTTAGTTTTTAAATTTAACCTCACAACATATACTGTAGTTGTAATAGATGAACAACATATACTATAGTTGTAATAGATATTGATGATATATTTTTATTGTAAACCTGTTTTTCAATATTTTTACTTTGCAGTAAATTCCATAAAATTTCATCCATCAGAACAGTTGGCCCTCACCGGTATGTTGATTTTTTTTTTTTCCCATTGAATAGTTATTGCTGATCTGAAAACAACTGTCATTCCTCAGCAGCGTCAGGATTAGCCATGCCATTCACAGAAGTTGGTCGTTAGTAGACATTTCACAAGTTGCATGAAAATGAATAAAGAAAACAACACCAAGGGTTATTTTTAACCAGCAGTGGCTTGCGAGTTAGTTTGGTTCTCCTGGAGGTCTTTTTACAGAGCCTATCCCTGTTGCCCACTCTCTGGGTCTCAGGCTCTCTCAGACCCAGTGGGCACAGAAAGGTCAGCGGTCCTGGGATGGGCACCTGCAGGGCTCAGGTCTTCACTTTTTCCCGAGTGGTCCTCCCAGAAAGAGCTGTGGTCCCTTGGGTTTGTCTCCACCTCACCTAGTGGTCTCACAAACACTTTCATGGTCACAGTGAGGAGTTGGCCCATAAAACTGTGTGACTCTGTGGTGTTTTGGGGACATAAATGTAACCTGGAGGGTTAGTGTGTGTCTAGATCAGTGATCAGCAGGCTTTTCTGTGAAGGACCAGAGTACCTGTTTTCATCTTGAGGCTGATTTCAACACGCCTGCACCTGTGATCAAGTGACAGCTAGTGAACATCTGAGCTGACCTCTGGGGAGCAGTCAGCTGGGAGTGAAGCCTTGTTATGGGGGCCGTTTGTTGTGTGATTGGGGAGCCGGAGGGAGACCAGGGACAGCTGGGCTGGAGAGAGAGGGATGAGGTCGAGACGTGTCGGGAGGCTGGGGTGGGGACAAAAGCTGGCAGAGTGGTGGCCTGGGGAGAGGAGTCACATGGGCTGGGACTGGATGCTGGCTCGAGAGCCAGGAAGGTTGGGCACTTTGATGCCACGAGGCCCATGCTGCCATCCACTGCTTTGGGGGAGCTTTGCAGCCTTTGCACCTAGGGAAGGTGGAGTCCAGACGGTGCTCCTGTGTGGGGTGGAGGCGGCCCTTTGGCACGTCTACAGGCCATCCATGCCTCTCAGCAGCCCTCTGCTTTCCTGGGTCTGAGCACCCCTCAGCCTGGCTACTGACAGTGAGGTCTTGGTGCCAGTTGCTCCCTGGCTGGGGCGAGATGCCTCCTGGTTCAGCGGACGGGATCGTGCACTTGAGTTACTATGGACTTGGGTGTCTGTTGTCTTAGATTAGCCAAGTGGAGAATGAAATCCACGCCCTGTGAGTTTTCTCTGAGCCTTCAGAACTTTCCACCTTGGGATGGAGGGAATTATTTTTATAGGTAATTATCTCTGGGCACCTTTGCTATTCCTGGGAACATCTCAGAAAAACCTGTTTAAGTCAAGTCAATCCCTTGTGATCCCTCAAGGAGTGGACTTACCGGGGTCTCACCCGTGCTCGTCTGCGTGCTGGGTAACAACCCCGCCCCCCGCCCCCCGCCCCTGCTTTCTGTCCTCAGCCTCTGGAGATCAGACTGCCCATGTGTGGAGATACGCAGTCCAGCTGCCTGCTCCTCAGCCTGCGGCCGACTCTAGTGTAAGCAGCACGTTTACTTACCCTGAGAGCACGACCCGGGGTATGTCGGTGGGTTCTGGACATCTATGAGTTTTAGGAGGAACTTAATGGTTTCTGTTGTGGACTGAATGTGTGTGTCCTCAAATTCATAGCTTAGAACCCTCACCCCGGGGGCTGTCCATGGAGATGGGGCTCTGAAGACGTCACTAAGGTCAAGTGAGGTTTCAGGGTGGGGCTCTAACCAGCAGGGTTGGTGTCTGGAGGAGAAGAGGCACCTGAGGCCTCCCTGTGCCTTCTCCCTGTGTGCACCAAAGAGAGGCCAAGTGAGGCCACCGTCAGCCTGCCAGGACCCTAGCCGGGTGCAAGCCCTCCCCATAGGCCACCCAGCAGACCACGGCGTGCATCTGTCTACATCGCCTGTGTTTACATTTACTTTCTTTTCCACAAAAGTTACAACGTATACATATGTTAGTCCTTTAATTTTAAGGTTAGGTAAAATTTTTAGTGTTTTATATATTTGATTGTAGACAGCTTGTCTGTCTCTCATGTGAGATAAACCCTGTAGGTCAGTGGGATGTGTGACGTCATTGTCATGTGGGTCAAGTTTTAATGTTGGTGACAAGTTAGGTTGCATATTGAGAAGAACGAACACAGGTTTAAACCACAGACCACCCAGTTCCTGCCTGTCCTGTCGGATGTAGTTGTGCCACGTCAGCCCAGTGCCTTCTTTGGGTCCTCACATGGGCTCTCATCCTCCTCCTGGGTGACTTGATCTGATCTCCAGTTTCTGTGGGGTATGCACACAGGGGCCCTCTCCCTGTGCTGCTCCCGGAGGTGGGGGTCTTCACAGGCACAGGGCACTGGGTGAGTTCCTGTGGTCGAGCAGAGGTTAGATTTCTGTTTTGGTTGTAATTGTTAGTGGGTGATAGTAATCTTCCAGTTTTCTTATTTTTGCCTGTGAGGTTACTTTTCTCTTTTAAACCTTTTAAACATTGTTCTGTTTGGGGATGGGTTAAGTAATTAATAAATTCCAGTAATGAGTAAGAGTGAGCTTTCTTTAGGCAAGCAGTCTAAACAATTCATTTTTAAAATTTATTTTTATTTTTAAATTTTTGGCCATGCTGGGTCTTTGTTGCTGTGAGGGTTTCTCTAGTTGCGGCGAGTGGTGACTACTCTCTAGTTGTGATGCACAGGCTTCTCATTGCAGTGAGTTCTCTTGTTGCAGAGCATAGACTCTAGGGTGCTGGGCTTCAGTAATCTCAGCTCCCGGGCTCTGGAGCGCAGAACTTGATATTTGTGTCTCTCAGACTCAGTTGCTCCGAGGCATGTGGGGTCTTCCTGGACTAGGTATTGAACGTGTGTTTCCTACATTGGCAGGCGGATTCTGTACCACTGAGCCACCAGGGAAGCCATTTAAGAATTCATTTTTAATTGAGTGTGTTATGTATATATTTTTTATTTTAACAGATTTTATTTTAACACTGCCGTGTTTGTAGATGTGACCCACACATCCTTGTGTACGTGTGTCCATGTGGTGTGTGCTCCCACATGGTGTGTGTATGCATGTTTACTTAGTGCCAGACATCTGCTAGGACAGTCATAATGGTCGTTAAGTCCTGGAAGGATAGGCGGTAGCGATCTGACTGTGCGGCTGGTCTGCAAGGTCAGGATCCCCAGGGACCCGCCTCTGCTTCCCCAGCAGCAGCTCTGTGGCGAGGATGAAGTGGAGTGCTCCGACAAGGACGAACCTGATGCAGACACCGATCCGTCCAGTGACTGTCCCACCATCCGGGCGCCGCTGACATCTCTGGAAAAGCCACCAGGGAGTGGTCATAGCTGCTGACTGGCTGGTTGGCGGGAAGCAGGCAGTGACAGCCTCCTGGGACAGAACAGCCAATCTGTATGATGTGGAGACATCAGAGCTCGTCCACTCCCTGACAGGTGCGTCATATGGGGAGGGACTTCTCGTCTGGATTGAGTGTTGGCACAGCTGTGATTTTCAGAGATCCTTCTGAGTAATGGAGCCATTAATGGTTAAATTTATCTTTTCTTCCAGGGGGTGTAATTGCATCTAGAGACGTACAGTATATAGATATTTGAGTGTGGTTGGTGTGTTAACTTTTTTTTTTTTTGCTTTAATGTGCACACACTTAGTATCTTAAAATAACATGAATTTATAACATGGTGTCCCTTGGCCAGGAGTTTTGGGCACGTGCTTGCTGACGCTCTGATTCTTAGGGTGTCGTGGGTGGGATGAGAATGCTTGCGGAGTTGTGCCCTCACCTGAGACCTGTGGTCTTCTTACTGCCATTGCAAGGATCCCTTGTGGCCGTTTTTTGCTGGTTTTCGGCTGGGGGCAACTTTCAGTACCTGGAGGAAGCTGCAGGCCCCCTCCCCTGGCCCTGGTAGAGGCTTCTCACAGCATGCTGTTGGCTTTCCTCCAGGCCAGCAGGAGCGAGCTCTCTCGGGACCCTTAAAAGGCTCACCTGACTACAGCAGGCCACCCAGGAAAGTCTGTGGTTTTTTTTTTTGACTAACTGAAGGCCATGTGATTTGGAGGCCTTAGTCATATCTGCAAAACCCATTTTGCGTTATAATGTTCTGAGATCACCAGAACACCATCCCACTCATCTGCAGGTTGTGCCCACATGCAGGGCAGGAGTCCAGCTGGGTGTGTACAGCCTCCTGCCCTGCCACCGGCCTTCATACCTGCTTGTCAGTGTGTTTTAAGTGACAGGGATGTGTCCCACCGTGCGCTCCACCCGTGGGTTATTAAAGGTTCTTCTCACATGCGAAACTCAGAGCTGTATTTTCTCACACATTCGGTTGTTAGGGAACCTCCTGACCTTTCATCCATCGGGGACAAGAGTGTCCCTCCCACACTGCTCGTTCAGCTCTTTCAAATACACGAGGGGAAGGGACACGGCCCCCCCTTGACCCCACACACCGTCCCCGCAGCTGCTTTTCCCGGGAGCCAAACGGGGGCCTCACCGTGACTGCGTCTTCCGTCTCCCACAGGGCATGACCAGGAGCTGACACATTGCTGCACGCACCCGACCCAGCGGCTGGTGGTGACCTCCTCCCGCGACACCGACGTTCCGTCTGTGGGACTTCCGTGACCCTTCCATCCACTCCGTGAACGTGTTCCAGGGCCATACGGAGTGAGTCTCGGTCGCGTAAATGTCTTTTTAACTCTGGTCTGGGCTGGGAGGTGACTGGTTTTCTAGGGTGGTTTTCTTGGTCCTCTTAACCCAGTGGTTTTCTGAGCATTGAAACAGACACTCAGGTGTGTTGTTCTCAGGAGTGTGGCCCTTTCCCTTGTGTCACCCTGGAAAGTCCCTGTGGAGTGTTCTCAGTGGATGGTTGCTTACTCAGAGGCAGTGTTTCTTACTGTGTGACTGCACGTTTCATGTTATGATGTGGAACACACTTTGGGGAAGCTTATCTTAGGGTGTATTTTCATTTATAGGGACTCAGCATAAGTTCTCTAATGAAGTGTGTTGGACTCTTAACATCTGTGATGTGAGTATTTTAACTCGAAATACAGGTAATTCGAGTGTTCTGTGTGCTGGTTCTTCCTTAGGCAAGGTATTAGTGATGTAGGCTTCAGCATCACTGACTCAGTTCTTTAGCCCAGCTTCTCTAGGAGCTGGGGGAGATACTGTTTTCTCCTTTTCATTTCTGGTACTGTTACCCCAACTTTCACGTGGCCCCTGTGCCTTTTTCAGAAAGTAGGATTTGAGATAGAACACTTCTCTGTAAGATAAACGAACGTCTGTAGGTGACGAGTCCCCCTGAGATCTGGCTGTATTATTTTTGCTGGGTGGAGAGAGAGCTTCTGGTGGAGTGTCTGTTTAAGGTTTTCATTGTACATTTGTAAAAAGACAGATGAGCCCCCCACCCCCTTTTTGTTATGTTACTTTTATTTTCATGCTGTATTATGAAACTTTTTCATTATAATAGGGATCTTAACAGGATTTATGTAGCAGAGCTTGGGGTCTATATTATTAGACCAGCTTTTGGTGGCCCAAGATGTACCAATTTGACAGAAAGGAATTTTAGAAACCTTTTGTAACCAGTGGTTTTCCTGATAACTGGGGATTGTAGTGTGTCCTGTTCTTAGAAATGACAGAGATGTTTAGTTGGAAAAATTTGGAATGTCACAGGAATTTCAACTATTGGCAGTTCATTTCAGCTGTAGCCGAAACCCAGAACTTTTTGTCTGATGGGCTCAGTCCTTGTGCGTTCATGTGCTTTCCACCTCCACCTGAGGATGGCCTGGTGGGGGAAAATGCCGTGGCCCCCCGTGACATGCAGTCAATGGGGCTGGACTCCAGCCATGTGGGTCGGATCCAGGGCAGTTCCTGTGAACGGCTCTCACTGTCATGAAACTTACTGTGGCTCTGGAACCCTTGCTGCTCTTGAGAGAAGCCCCCAGTACCACCGCCTCCTGTGGAGGGCGGCAGAGTTGTCACCCTGTTTTTAGTTTCATTTTGTTTTGTTTCCATTGCAGTAAAAAGGGGCGAGCAGCAGAGGCAGTCACTGGTCATTAAGCTTCCCCTGTAGGTGGCCGATGACTCCAGGCTGTGCCCAGCTCATGGTGTCTACACGTGCCATAAACTCTGGCATTGAAGAAATTGGAAATTAGCTCAGCATGGAATATTTCATTCTTAGAAATATCTGAGAATGCAGAGTTTTGTCTTTTTGCCTGAATTCCTTTCATATAATTGTTTACTTTATTCTTAGAGTGTGAACTCAGGTGCTTTCTTGTCTAAAGAAAACAAGATACGATGTCTCACAGAAAAATTTGTTTCTGTCTGCACTTCTTCTGGACCTGATAAGGTGTTGGCAGGATGCCTTGAGCGCCCTGGGGCAGGGAGCAGGGTTTGGAGGCGGTGGTCCCTGCAGGAGGTCATACCCACGCCTCTACACGTGTCGTGTTCCATGCAGCTGGTGTCACTTCTGATGGGTGCTGCACGCGGCTCTGAGGCCTGTGTGCACGCGACCTTGTCAGAGCCCTCAGCTGGGTAGTGTCAGTACCTTCTGTCATGTATCTTCTTGTGGGACGCAGGGCCTGGCACGTGGTGGTCGAGGGAGTGGTTCTGAGGTTTAGCCTCGTTGTGACGTGAGCAGGAATGTCGGCACTGAGCCTGGGGGCAGCCGGAGAGGGGCATCAAGTGAGGTCTGGCCTTGCTTGCTGGAGTGTCTCCTGCCCTGCTCCAGGGGAAGCTGGACTACAAATCCCAGAAAGAATTGGTGTGGTGCAAACCTGACTTCTTTGAATGCTTGTTATCTCAGGGTCTGCTCCTTGGGGAGCTGGCCTTCCAGGACTCCTCAGAAGTTTGTGTCGTTGGGAGATGAGTTTCCATTTCTCACTCAGGTATCTGAGATCATGAACTGCAGGAGCTGAGCATTCTCTATCTTGGGGGCCCGTGCTCGTGGGGGTGGCGCTCTGAGGGCCCAGCCTGTCCCCGAGGATGGGTTCCTCCTCGGGGACCTTAGTTTCTTGAGCACAGCTTGGAGGCCAGTGGGTGGAAGGTGGGGGGCTGCCCGAGCCCTGTGAGCAGCATTGGTTAGGTCCTTGTGGGTTTGTGTGCAGCTGCCATCAGACAGGAGGGTGGCGTGGGCCATGTGTCACGTCACACCTGGGTCTGCACTCCACATGCCCCTAATGCTGCCTGCAAAGGTGGAAGAGTCGTGAGGGTCTGCCTGGGCCCCGTTGCTGGAATGTGTGCTCTCTGCCTGCTCACTCTGCCCTGTCGGAGGCCGCATCCCCTTCAGAATGAGAAGACGCCTGTGGCCGGTGCCAGAGGAGTTGCTGCCTCCTGTCTCCGGGCTTCATTTTCCACATTGTGCACTTTCTTCCTTGGCCGGGAAGTTTCAGCAGATTGTTATGCAGAGCAGCAGCTTCCCTGTGTGATGGGGGACAGCTGTGGGTCCTAATGAGGAGCCTAGCTTTCCGTCTCTGCTGATGGAGGCCCACAGAGGGAGCGGAACGAACGTTCTAGGCGTGCCGCTGCGGTGGAGCCGCTCTGTCAGCTGGAGGCACACGCTCAGCTGCTCTCGGCGACAAGATAAATGAGGCGGCAGGCGCTGCTGGGGCTGGGCCTTCCACCGCCCCAAGGGACTGTGTGGGAGAGGCCTTGGGAGGACAGTCCTTGGAAGGACTGCAGCCAGCTTCTCGCTTTGATGCCCCACGATAACCTGTCAGGGTCCTGATGCATTGAAACCCAGTGTCTTTCAGCATTTCATTAACAAGGTTTGACAAGCTTTGTGGGACTTTTCCCACTAATTTAGCAGAGTGTTAACTGAGGTTTAACTAGTCCAGACCTCCTGAGGCCTCACATCCACAGGGGAGGTCACCAGCAATGGAGGTGTCTGCCGTAGGGCCTTGTCAGTGGCTGAGTGCTCAGATGGACCTCTGACCTGAGGGGCAGCAGCACCTGGTTCCCACTCAAGCCTCCACTGTGTCCTTGTTGTCAGATGAGGAGTTTGGATGAGTCATCGGGTTGCTCTTGGGGTTACCCTTGTCTCCGTCTTTCTCCCTGTGGTGCACTCGGCCTTTGACCTTAACACAGTGCCCTCCAGGTCCATCCCTTTGTATGGAACACATCCTCTTTACCCAGTCCTCTGTCAGTGGACTTTTGGTTGCTTCTCTGTCGTGGCTGTTGTAAACAGTGCTGCCATGCACTTTAGGACGTGTGTATCTTTTTTTTTTTTTTTTTTTCAGTTAAATACTCAGGAGTGATATTGCTGGGTCACATGATGGTTCTGTCTTTGAGGAATTTCCACAATGTGTTTCACAGTGGCTGCACCAATTTACATTTGCATCAGCATTGTAGGAGGGTTCCCTTTCTCCCCACCCTCTCAACATTGATCACTTGTCTCTTTGATGACCGCCATTCTGACAGGTGTGGAGTACCAACTCACTGGGGTCTGCTGTGCATTTCCCTGGTGATTAGTGATGTTGAGCACGTTTTCTTGGGCCTGTTGGCCATCTGTAAACCTCCCTTGGAGAAGTCTGTTCAGATCATTTTTTAAATGGTTTTTTGTTGTTGTTGCTATGAATTTTTTTCCAGTGCTTTGATTGAATTGTCTGAAAGTCTCAGTTGGGATGTATGTTTAATTGTCTGCTCTAGAGATTTCGGTGGGTCCTGTCTATTTGGCCCATCTTGTCTGGGAGCCCTCTCCTTGCTCCACTGCCAGGATGAGGTGAGGCTGCCTTGGAGAGGTCAGTGTGGCCCCTGTGTACTGGCAGGGGTTAGCAGGAGGACCAGTGAGCGGAGTTGACGACTCATGGTGTCCACATCCCTGCCTCTCTGCCCTCCCGACAGGCCCCAAGGTGGCAGGATTGGGTGTCTGCTGTGCAGTGTGGACAAGGACTTGCTGACAAGGTTCTGATCCCATGCCCTCTCTTGGCAGCACTGTGACCTCTGCCGTGTTCACCGTGGGAGATAACGTCGTCTCTGGCAGTGACGACCGCACTGTGAAGGTCTGGGACCTGAAGAACATGCGGTCCCCCATTGCCACCATCCGCACAGACTCTGCCATCAACAGGTGATGGGTGCTCCTCCATGGACCATCAGGGTGGCCTGAAGGGGGCTTGTGGCATGTGTTGGCTTCCTGTAAACTTGTGTTCACTTGGTAGGGCCTTGGGAAAAGTGCTTTAGATTCCCAGGAAAATATCTTTTATTGATCCTCTAATCCACATTCTGTATTCTATAAATACTGAAACCTGGGTATAAAATCAGGTTGGTGTGTTGAGCTTTTTAAGAATTCAGAACGAATCATTTTTGGCCAGAGGGTTACTGTGTAGCACTTGTAAGTTACAGGTGAGTAACTCAGCCCGTTTTCTGATGCCATAGGCTGGTAACACCTCGGTTTGCTAATGTGTTTTGGCTTGAAGAGTGGAATGTGTGAAACCCCCACTACATTATCACCTGTAATGTCAAAAACTTGTGTTGTCACTGTTGGTTACGACTTTTCTCTCCTCCTACGCATTGTAGGATCAATGTGTGTGTTGGCCAAAAAATCATCGCCCTCCCCCACGACAACCGCCAGGTGAGGCTATTCGACATGTCGGGTGTGCGGCTGGCCAGGCTCCCACGCAGCAGTCGGCAGGTGCGTGCTGGGGCTGCCTGTGTGGGCGGCTGGGGATGGGACCTGCTCTCTGGTGTGGGGAGCTCCCGGCCAGCCTGGCTGTGTTCAGTGATCTAGGAGCATCTCCTGAAAGAAAGAAGTTAATTTTCACAGTGGGTTTTATTTACCCAAGTACATTCAAAATAACAGTCTCACATGCAGTCAGCAGAAGAAAGTTAACAATTTTCTACCCTCTTCTTACCAGGTCTCCATTAGACGTACTTGGTCATTTGACTTGAGAGCGCTGGGGCCCAGTGAGCAGAGGGGTGTGAGTGGGAGCATGGAGCTGATGGGGGTGCTCTGGGCCCCCCGCTCCCCAGCTTCCTAGCCCCTCCTCCCGCTGTGAGGTCACTTGATGCCAGTGTCTTGCCGTGGGCCTGGCATTTGTGGTCTCTCGTCCGGAGCCCTGACTTCGGTGCCCGTCTCGGGTGGCCCGCTGCAGGTTTCTCAGTGGTCATGGAGGGGAGGCCTTGATCCTGCAGTGGATGTCCCTCCACTGGCGGCCCTGGGCCTCTGGCCTGGGAAGGCCTCCCCATTGTGTGGATGACACCCCCCCATGGGGATGTCTTGAAGAGGGAATTTTGGTGCTGTTCTGTTGAGAGTCTGTTTTACTTACGGGATTTCTGTCAGCTTTTCTGAATTCTGCCCTCTACCTGTTGTATATTATAGTAACAGGTCAGTGTGTCCACTTTAAACTCCCAGATAGCCTGCAGTGTTTGTTCCAGCATTCTGAAGGTGGCGGGAATATACTTGAAAGGCTTCTTATTTCATCTTTGTTTTATTTGGCACCAAAGGTATATTTCTAGCTCCTTTATTCCTTGAAGCAATTATTTGTTCAGATGTACTTGGGGTCTTTGAGTGAATTATATTTGTTTCTTCCCACATCATCCATCCTCATTTATTCATGAAAACATCCCAGAGGATGTTAATCCCATTTAATGTTTAATGTTTAATCCCGTTTCTGCATTCTTCCTGTTGACTGCTGTCCTGGAGAAGGGGTCTTAGAGAAAGGGTCCTGAGACGCTGGTTGGGCTGCACTGAGCTCAGCCATGTTCCCACCTCTCGCTTCGCGGCAGCTCCCCCAGCAGCACAGGAGGTCTCCTGACTGGTCCAGTTCACAGCCCCCCTTTCTGACGGGTTGTGGGGGCGTGGTCCTACTCAGGCCCTGCTCTGATGACGCTGTGCCTGGTTGCAGGGCCACCGGCGGATGGTGTGCGGCTCAGCCTGGAGCGAGGACCACCCCGTGTGCAACCTATTCACCTGCGGTTTTGACCGGCAGGCCATTGGCTGGAACATCAACATCCCGGCTCTGCTGCAGGAGAAGTGAGGGCCGTTCCGAGGCTCCCCGCCGGCCGGGGACCGTGCCTGCCAGCTCGCTGGGCGCTGGGACGCCGTGGCTGTGGGCGGTGGGCCTGAGCAGGGCACTCTCTCGTCGCTGTACCCAGCTTGCATGAAGTGTCCAGAGGTGTGCCCTGTTGCTTCTTTCTGTTTTGTGTGTGTGGGCATTGCGGCCGTGAGGTGGAGCCCGTTCCATGGCCGCTGGTGTAGTGAGTCCCTGGTGTGTCGGGTGACAGGAGGGCGGGGCATCTGGGCGAGTGGTCAGTGGTCTCTGGAGCGATGGTGCATGTGTGCCTGTCCGGCGGGAGTGGGCAGAGACCTCATGTTTGTGTGGGGTTCTGGTGTCTTAGCTAACTCAGCTTCACCTCTGTGTTCTGTTACAGTTGTGAAATCTGCTTGGATTTTAGAAGTTAAAAAAAGCGTAGAGTGTTGAATTTGCAACATTTGGACAGTTTCTTTTGAAAAGAAAAATTTTCTGCTCTTTTTATGGAAAACCATTTCAATCTCCTGAGGTATCTCATGCTGGCAAATTCTGAAATAGAATGGTTCTAATCACTGATTCCAGATATTAAGTAAAATTTAAAGCACTTTAGTTTATAGCTGTGGTTATAAACAGTTTTTAGAAGTTTCAGATGACTTATCCATTGAATGTGACTTGACCTTTCTAGAAGGCCCTGCTACCTGAAGACAAACCTTATTTATTTTCTACACCTTGGGTTTGCATGTTTCCAAGTGGGTTCACTTCCTGGCGGTATCTGAGAGCCAGCAATGCAAATAAATGAGTTCTACCTCAGACATGAAGTATTTGGGGGAACTTGGGTGTCACTGTTAGTGGCTCAGGCACTTGTGATTTAGAGCTGGAATGAGCTCATCCAGAAGGCAGGAGAGGTGGGTGCAGCGATGGCCCTGCCCAGGAAGGGCTGCCAGGGGCCCCTTCTGCCTGGAGCCTGTCACTCCTGCCTTCTCAGGACTTTCTGTCCAGTGTTCATGAGTCATGTTTCTTGTTGAGTTACAGTTTGATAGCGAGACATCTCAGTGCCCCCCAGCCTCCCCCTGCCCCGATTTGTAACCCTTGGAGGCTGTCCTGGGACAGGCACGGAGAGGGACACTGGAAGCCATCGTGTCAGCCTTGTCCCATCACTGCTTCCGTTTTGTGGTGTCACAGGTGGGCGGCCTGGATGCTGGTCCTTCGCCCATGGGTCCTTCGGTCAGGCCCCCATGGTAGCCGACCTCAGGCCTCTCAGCCCTGGATGGTCAGGACTGGGTCTGGGGGACCCCTGGCTGGGTGGGAGGGAGATCTGAGGAGCGAAGGTGAGATGGCAGAAGTTTCAGGGCAGCTTTACAGCAGTGGTGGCTCAGGAGCTGAAGTTGGAGTCTGACATTCCCTGACTGCGGTGTGAAGGATGGCCCCCACCCTGGGTCTCAATCGGAGCTGCCCTCCTGCCCCCGCACACACTGGCTTCTCTCCTGGTTTAGTCTCACAGCTGAGTGTCTTACTAGAGTCACTGCTAGAAACATTGGAAAATGTCTGCACGTCATTGCGCCAGACTTACCGAGATCTCTGCCCGCTGAAACAATGGGAAGCGAGTGAACTCAGCGTGTGTGCCAGCTGTGTGGCTGTGCTGATGAGGCTCTACACGCAGCCCCATCTCCCTCCCCCAGCCCCCTCCCTCCCCAGGGCTTGGCCCTTCTCAGGAGTGGGACCCGCCACTGTGGTCATGGGGCATCTTCAGGCATCATGATGGAGCTGGGGGTGCTTTGTGTGCACGCCTGTTTGTGCACGTGAGTGTGCGCGGGGATGTGTGTGCATGCGGCTGCAGTGAAATGTGGCCCGTTGCCTTGATCTCATCTGAGGCAATGTTTGGAAGTGGGAGTGGTTTTGTCCATGTGCCGATGAGTCCAGAATTTCCTATCACAGCAGGAGGAAATGTGTGTTTACTGGAAACCATGTGTCAAGAGAATTTCTTGAGAGGTGTGTTGTTGGACAAATGACACCCTTTCTCAGCCACTGCACATCAATTTCTGCAGAGTGAAAATTCTGTACCTATTCTGGAACTGAAGAATCCTATGTAAATCATCTGTTGCTTAAATCTGTGAAAAAATAAGGTTTTTTGGGGAAAGTGTGCATTTATAAGTGTTGTGTAGAAGCAGGTGTTTTTACTGTGTTGATGTAATTGTTCATAAGTGTTCAGTGTCTTTACTGCAGTATGAGATTCATTAAAAATCCATGTTCTGTAACTATTGTTGCGAAAGTGTTGTTATTAGGAGTTTTAAAAAATTTGGCTTTTTTTTTTTCTTCATGTTTTTGCTTTGGTAAAGCATTATTAATGGCTTCTGACATCACAATCATGTAGAAAGTGAACAAGTTAATTATAATATTGCCCATTTGAAAAACTTTACTTTTAGACTTCAAAGCTCAATTGTGTTTTATTTTCTGTTATACTATAATTAAATAAACCACATTACACTTCTCCATTCCTGCAGTGCCACTCCAAAATTTCTGAAGGGAGTTAATACTTGACAAACTACAGTCCTTTGTCAAAGTTCCTCAGTTTCATGAGACATTTGTCCTGTCCTTACTATAGTTAAGCTTGTTTGGAAGTTGAAAACAATTGCAGTTACAGCAAGTGACCTGTTAACAGAGAGAGGGCCTCTTTTCTGTGTTGAATGCATGCTGGGATTGGCCGTGGCCCTGCTACTGTCCTGTTCTCAGCCACGTGGGTGGAGCTGCATCTTCGAAGGGAGCCGTAGTAGGTGGCTCCTGGGAACCTGGCAGGTGGCAGGGCCCTGCGCAGCATGTCCTCCAGCCCCGCCCCAGACCAGGAGGACTTGCCACCCCAGTCCTGTGGGCTGCAGACACACGTTCAGTCCCCAGAGCACAGAGTTTCTCCACAATTTCTGCCTTATCCTACTCTTCGAAAATGTATTACCTAGATTTCTTAATTATACCTCCAGTTGCATTTAAAGTTTGTATTAGTATAAAGAACTGAGAAGGCAAGACTTGTATTGCTTTGATTTCATCAAAATGCCACCAAGGTGTATCTCCCTCACTGTCCACAGGCTGTTTTCACTGAATAAATGGGGAGTCAAGAAAATTATTCCCTACATTGGGAGCACCTCTGCTTTACATCTGCACATGTTGTGCAGTCCCTGTTGTATGAAGAGGCTGAAAAAGAAGTCACAAAAGTGCTCTGAGTTTAACACCAGATTTCTAAGAACATAAGCAGCTTGGGGCAAGCATGCAGGTAGACTGAGCACCCTTTGGTGTCTTGCGGGCTGTGTGCCTTTTGGGCTGGACAGGGTCTCCAGAGAGAGCACCTTCAAATCGGAGCCTCCTGTCAAGGCTGAAGAGAGGGTCATGAGATGAGAGAGATGAGAGCAAAGTTTCGGCCACTGGAGAAGCGCTACCGGGTGCGGAGGGCGTCCATGATGGAGGCGGCTTGGTCAGGCTTTGGGAAGGGTGGCTTACTCCACGTGCACCAGGCACCTCCGGACGAGTGCATGAAAGTCTGGTTCCATGGGATTTGTGGTGAGTGTCGAGCTGGGGCCAGCAGGTGGGGAGGGCAGGGCTTATCCCATGATGAGGGCAGTGCCTAAGTCCCGTCATGCCAGCACACAGGTGTCTGTGGTACCCAAAGGGTGCTACAGTGTGTGAGAAGGACCCCCTTCTCCCCTCTCCCAATGATAGGGATATGCTGGGAAATTTTAGCTATGATTTGGAGACTAGTTTGTTACCTGGGCCAAGCTCATCGACTCCGTGCTGCCGGGCCCCTTGTCACCACTGGCCCACATCCCCATCCTCCCACCTGTGTGCTGGGCGGGCTGTTGTATGCTCCACCAGCCCAGACATGGCCATCACAGTGCTGCCTGTGAAGTCTTGGGACTGGAACTGAGAAAGTCCCATCTCTCTCCAGTAGTTCAACTATGTGAAAATATGCCAGGTGCTTCTGAGTGAAGAGAAAATAACTAGGATTCTGCTCAGCAAGACCTCCTTCAGGAATGAGTGTGAAGTGATGGCCTGTGGATAAATAGAAGCAGTTTTCACCAGCACCCCCTCCCCTAAGGGGTTCAGTTCAGTCGCTCAGTTGTGTCCAACTCTTTGTGACCCCTTGCCACGCACACCAGGCCCCCCCCCCGGCCCCCCCTAGAACCACAGCACACCAGGCCTCCCTGTCCATCACCAACTCCCGGAGTCCACCCAAACCCATGTCCATTGTCTTGGTGATGCCATCCAACCATCTCATCCTATGTCGTCCCCTTCTCCTGTCCTCAATCTTTCCCAGCATCAGGGTCTTTTCAAATGAGTCAGCTCTCCGTATCAGGTGGCTAGAGTATTGGAGTTTCAGCTTCAACATCAGTCCCTCCAGTGAACACCCAGGACTGAAAATGTAAAGGGACCTTTACAAGGATGTTCTGTAAGAAGAAAAAGTCATGAAGGCTTGGTTTCAAATGGACCAGCATACTGGCACACATCTGCACCAAGTTACGTCTGATTGGAGCTTGGGTTTTAAATACCTGTTTTTTGTTCTACTGGGGTTTGAAAGATTTAAGTCTTTAAGTTATTAAATATTTATAGAGAAATTTCAGTGCTAACCACAAAGAAAAACACCTTGGAAAGATAAAGAAATTATTAGACGTGGTTACTGTGAGGGGCCAGGAAATGTGGTAAATGAGAATGGGGTAGAAGTGAGTTTTTATTGTATTTCTTTTTACAGTTTTTGAAATTTCAGAACCATTGAAATATATCACCCATTATCTGAGAAGTTTTTGCTCTTTTGAATATGTGACAAAAATAAAAAGAGGATTAAAATCAACCATATTTTAAATATTTTAAAACTTTAACATAGACATTAGAAAAGACATAAAATGACAGACCATCAGGTTTATTAATAGAGTCAATATTATAAAAGTGTCAGTTCTCCCCATATTGGCAAGTAGATACTGCAGTTCCAATCCAAATCACCCGGGTTTTTTTTGTTTTGTTTGGTTTGTTTTTTTTTTTTGAGGCATTGGACAGTGTGGTCCCTAAGTTTTATTAGAAAGAGCAAAGGCCAGGGTTAACAAGATGCCCAAGAAGAGAAAAGAGGAAGTGAGAAAAGAGAAAAAATTTACCTCAAGTCTGGCAGGGCTGTAGTATGCAGAGTGAGGGGTTTGCACAGAGTGGGAAATTGACCAGTATAACAGATATCAAAGTCGATTCATGCATAAATGAAAATTGAAACATTTCAGCTCATACAGTCACAGATCAGCAGGGGGAAATGAATGGTTCTACTACTACTGGTTATTCACGTGGAGGAAGATAGTAAAATTGGATCCCTGTCTCACACACCAAGGGCTTCCCTGGTGGCTCAGACTCCTGCAGTGTAGGAGATGGTGGGTTTGACCCCTGGGTTGGGAAGATCCCCTAGAGTAGGGAGTGGATACCCACTCAGGTATTCTTGCCTGGAGGATCCCATGGACAGAGGAGCCTGGGTGTCTATAGTCTGTGGGGGTCACAAAGAATCAGATAAGACTGAGTAAATAACACCCACATCTCACAACAGAAGGAGAATCAATTCCAGCATTGTATGTGAAAGAACATTAAAAGAAAAACTGGAAAATTCTTAAAGAGATGGGAATACCAGGCCATTTTACCTGTTTCCTGAGAAACCTGTATGCAGGTCAAGAAGCAACAGTTAGAACTGGACATGGAACAATGGACTGGTTCAAAATTGGGAAAGGAGTATGACAAGGCTGTATATTTTCACTCTGCTTATTTAACTTCTATGCAGAGTACATGTGAAATGCCAGGCTGGATGAAACACAAGCTGGAATCAAGATTGCTGGGAGAAATAACAACCTCAGATATGCAGATAACACCACCCTAATGGTAGAAAGTGAAGAACTAAAGAGCCTCTTGAGGGTGAAAGAGGAGAGTGAAAAGATGGCTTAGAACTCAGTGTTCAAAAATCTAAGAGCTTGGCATCCAGTCTCATCACTTCATGGCAAATAGAAGGGGAAAAAGTGGAAGTAATGACAAATTTTATTTTCTTGGGCTCCAAAATCACTGCAGATGGTGACTGCAGCCATGAAATTAAAAGACACTTGTTCTTGGAAGGAAAACTGACAAACCTAGACGGAGTATTAAAAAGTGGAGATATCACCTTGCTGACAAAGGTCTAAATAGTCAAAGCTATGGTTTTTCCAGTAGTCATGTATGGATGTGAGAGTTAGACCATAAAAAGTCTGAGTGCCAAAGAACTGGTACTTTTGAACTGTGGTGCTGGAGAAGACTCTTGAGAGTCCCTTGGCTTGCAAGGAGATGAAACCAGTCAATCCTAAAGGAAATCAACCCTAAATATTCACTGGAAGGATTACTGTTAAAGCTGAAGCTGTAATACTTTGGCTACCTGATGCAAAGAGCCAACTCATTTGAAAAGACCCTGATGCTGGGAAAGATTGAAGGCAAAAGGAGAAGGGGGCGGCAGAGAATGAAATGGTTAGACAGCGTCACTAACTCAATGGACATGAATTTGAGCAAACTCCAGTAGATAGTGAAGGACAGGGGAGCCTGGCGAGCTCCAGTCTGTGGACTTGCAAAGAGCACATGTTCAAGGTCATAGCCCCAAACACGGAACAACCAGCACACACCACCAGGGGCTGGAAAGCAAGTCTTGATACGTCTACACAGCGGAATGTGACATAACAGAAACTGGATGCAGCTGTTGGACCATGTGAAACCTTGTGAGGCATGAGCCATCCAGCCTTGCATGTGATCATAGCCTCGTATTTCGTGGAATGAAACCCAACATTCCGAATGGTCGTCTGTGGGCCAGGAATGGGGCTGGGGTGAAGGAAATGGTGAGATCAGGAAGAGCTGAGACTGGCACCATGCCATTCCTCATCTGGATCCTGGGCACACAGGTGCCGGTCCTGGTCTTGACACTGGGCACATGGGCACCGATCCTGATCTGGGCAGTGAGCACATGGGCGCCAGCCCTGATCTGGATGGTGGGCATAGGGGTGCTGGTTCTGACCTGGATGGTGGGCACATGGGTGCCGGACCTGATCTGGATGGTGATCACTCGGGGGCCATTCCTAATCTGGATGGTGGGCACATGGGGGGCAGTCCTAATCTGGATGGTGGGCACACGGGGGCCGGTCCTGACCTGGATGGTAGGCACACAGGTGCCATCCTGATCTGAACGCTGGGCACATGGGTGCGTGTTCCAGTTCTCACACTGTATAACCTGAGTGCTCCTACAGATGTTCCTTTAATGTGTCTAACATCATACAACCAAGATAATAGAGTTCTAAAGAGAATGTGTTGGATCAAGTGAATGCTGGTAAGATGAGGGAATTTATAGTAATATTTTTCCCCACATCAGTTTCATGCTTATTGCAAACCCTGTTTTTTCACTTCAGATACTAGTTCTTCCACTTACCGACGTGTAGTTTTATCCTAAATTGTCTGATTTTCCGTCATTGTATGTTCCCATGGGAGGAAATGCAAAGCCAATTTTGTTCCAAGATCATGTTCTTGAGAAAACAGTCACTAAGAGCAAGCCCCTTTGACATCCTCGCCGTCCTTTGTACAGGCATCTCCAGACCCCAGCCCTGCTTCAGTTCGCTGTGGATCCCAACCGCTCCTGCACTGCAGGTGGGTCCTGCACGTGTGCCGGCTCTTGCAAATGCAGAGATTGCAAGTGCACCTCCTGCAGGAAGAGCTGCTGCCCCTGTGGCCACATGGGCCATGCCCCGTGTGCCAGGGCTACATCTGCAGAAGGGCCTCAGACATGTGCACCTGCTGCGCCTGACTACGGGAGAGCCTGTTCTCCAGTGTAAATAGAACAACATGTACAAATGTGTAGTTTTTAAAAAATGCAACCTGACATGTTTGTTACATCCCTTTCTTTCTTTTTTGTCCTATAAAATACAAGAATGATAATAACAGTGGTTGACTTAAAAAAAAAAAAAAGGCATGAAGGCAGTTGTCAAAAGGCAGAGTTTATACTGTCAAAATTGGGTTGTTGGTCGGATGCATTTTATAAATCCTGGCTTTAAAGTAGGAAATGTAATAAGGATTTCATTTACCAGGTGTGATCATAAAACAATAAAAGTAGTTTTCTTATGTTCCTCATAAGTGGGGACTGAAGGCAATTTCAAATCCAGGAAACAGTCCAAAAATTGTGTTGAGCAGGGGCCACGCACCAGAGTAAGACTTTATTCTCACAGTTTTGGGGAAAGCAGCATTTATTTGGCTAGGTGGGTAAGTTCTCATATATTTGCGAAAATAAAATCATTTTCTATAATGCATGTGTATTACTAATGTCTTCTAGCTCTGAATTGATTCTCAACAAATAATATAAAAATGTCCTGCTGGGGAACTTTTTCTGCTTTTTCAGTGATAAAATTATTTGTGTATGTTCTGTAACTGTCTCTATTGTAAATAGGAACCTGATTTTCCTTTTTTAGACAGTTTTATTGGGGTCTAATTGAATGTGTGAACTACACTGATCATATATGAAGTATAAAATAACTATGGATGGGGCAGAGGTGCTGGAGGTTACGGAGCCAGGGTTTCAAAACTACTCTGGTTAACATGCTAAGGGCTTTAGTGGAAATGGTGGACAGTGTGTGAGAGCTGATGAGAGTGATATAAAAACATAAAGAATCAAAACCCTGGGGCAGACATGAAGAATGCCTCTGAGGAGCCGTTCAGTAGACTGGACTGAGCGTCTAAACTTGGGTCAATAGAAATGTCCCAAGCAGGAATCCAAGGAGGAAAAAAAGAACAAAAAAGTCAGAATAGAATATCCAGGGACAATTACAGAAAGGTGTGATGTCCACATTAGGGAACTGGAGGAGAGGACGGAGCAAGGAGATTTGAAATAATAGCTGAGAATTTCCTAAAAGTAATGACATAAAACAGAGCACAAATCAGAGATGCTGGGGGATGCCAAGTGCAGAAAGGCCAGAAAATCAACACTTGGGCACGTCACATTCAAACTGCAGAAGAGCAAAAAATCTGGAAAGCACCGCAAATATACCACAGCTACAGGAAAGAGGGATGAGAGGAACATGGGACGGTTCACCAGAAACCAGGCCGGCGAGAGAGGAGTCAGACAGTATGTGTGCATGTGTGTACAAAGCAGTCATTGTGCCCATGGCTTCTGTGGTCGAGTTCAGAAAGGGTGTGTCAGAGATAACTTTTTCTCCACGATGTCTGAGAGGATCCACGCTGGGAGCAGTGCAGTCACGGCTCTGGAGTCTCTTGCAGGTGTCTTCCTGAGCGTCTGGCCCCTGAGCTGGCTCGATACGGAAGGCTGGCTCAGCTCAGAAGCTGCCTCTCACGTGGACTAGCTCACGGCATGAAGGCCTCAGGGAACTCTCCGTCCTCGCAGGGGCCCGGATGTCAACAGCGAGCGTCCCATCTGTGGGGCAGAAGCGGGCCCCGCCTGGCCCCCCGCCTGCCTGGACACTGTCTTGAGTGCTTGTGTATTAGCTGCTCATTGAGTCTCATGGGCACAGTTTACGGGTAGATGGTCCCTTCCTGTATCTCATCATGGACCGGACAGGGAAGGGGGTTCTGGCTGAGACAGTCCAGCTCTGGGGGTTGGTGCTGATGGTGCTGACAAGCTGACCCTGGCATCGGGTCTCTGCCCATCTGGCCCCCGGGGCTCCCAGGCTGTGCCCGTGCTTCCAGCTGCCCTGTCCCCACACCTGCCCACTGGGCACCTGCTCTGACCACGTCCACGTGTGTTGCCCCCAGGGGACAGGATGGTGGGTGTCTTCTCTGAGCTGTGGGGTGTCCAGGGGCAGAGGAGCCCCTTTTGGGAGGGGGTCCAGCAACAGGCAAGAAGGGCAGTGGATGTGTTTGGGCTAGTCCCTCTGCAGTGACCCTGATTTACCTCTGAATCTCTGCACACTTCCCAGTGGCTGCCTCTTGAAATAGTCCCTACGAGCATTTGTAAATTAGGGCTTCTGATGTCTCTCCTCGAGGCAGGGCAGCTTGCATTTCCCTTTTCTCACCTCTGGACTCTTCCTGCAGATGACCTGCCCAGGGTGGTCTTGGCCTCTGTCCTCATGCCCCCACCAGGTGCCCTTGCCTCCCTGTGATTATTCTAGCACTCCCCACTTCCGGCACCAGACTTGCCTGGTTACCTGGTCTGTGGCCTCCTTGTTTCATTGGAAAGCAGTGCTGTCCATTGCTGATTATGTCTAGCCTGTGTTGTGGACACCGTTTCTTTTTAAATTCCTTTGTGTTCATTGCCACCAACTAGTCTATGAGCTCTTTGGGACTAGATAGCACATGTGTTTTATTATTTCTAAGGATGGAGGATGATCATAGCAAGTCTCAATAAATATTATTTATTGAAGAACCTGGAGAGTGATCACTTTGACCCTTCCTGTTAGTGAACGGTTGGAGTCCTGTGATGGCAAGGAGGGTGGAAAAACCTCCAGACTTGAGTAGTAACTTGTCATTATGACTGTTACCAAAAACAAACACATTCCCCTTCACATATTTAATGAATCCTCATCACAACCCTTTGCTGCAGGTATGATTCTGTTGTTAAAAGATGAGAGATTAGGGTTCAAAGGCAATAGCCGCCTTGTTCAGAGCTGTGGGTCAACGTGGTCTTCCTGATGCCAAAGTGAAAGTTGCCCAGTTGTGTCCGACTCTGAGACCCCCTGGACCATACAGTCCATGGAATTCTCCAGGTCAGAATCCTGGAGTGGGTAGCCTTTCCTTCCTCCAGGGGATCTTCTTAACCCAGGGATCGAACCCAGGACTGCCACATCGCAGGCGAATTCGTTCCCAGCTGAGCCACAAGGGAAGCCCAAGAATACTGGAGTGGGTAGCCTATCCCTTCTCCAACACATCTTCCTGACCCAGGGATCAAACTGGGTTCTCCTGCATTGCAGGTGGATTTTTCACCAGCTGAGCCACCAGGGAGGCCCCAAGTTACCGTGCAAACAGCCTCCACCCACTGAGGAAACCAACCAAGCAGGTGCCGGATAAGCTTAGGTCAGTGCAAAGAGATTCATGGGTCCTCAGGGCGCCCAGTTCGGGAGGCAGCTGAATCCTTCCTGGACTGGGGGTGGTCCACGGAGCGCCGTGAACCACCTAGTCCCTGTGAACTCTCGGTGTGGAGAACAGGTTTTTCTTGAAAACGTGAAGCAGCCCTCTCTGAGGGGCCTCAGTTCTGGGGTTTAGTGGAGAAGCTCAGCAGCCTCACTCGCTCCTTGCACCGGGCACCCGATGTGCGGCCTTGCAGAGCAGAGCGGGCTGTACAGGTGGGATGTCCGCAGGAGGGAGGCAGAGACCGGCCATCACAGTCACAGCCACAGCCAAGAGCCTGCTGCCTTCGGGGCTGAGCTGCAGTTCCGCATTCCCAGCTGGGCCTCTCCTCCTGTCTGTGGCCGCACGCCTCCACAAGAGCTGCTTCCCTGAGGGTGCAAAGCTTGCCCGCCTGGACAACGGTCCCCTCGGCCCAGCCAGGCAGCGAGTGTCCCCTGTCCCGGGCTCGCTCGTCCGCGTGCCTCAGCCCGAGGAGGGGACGACGGATTTTAGGCCCCCTCTCTTCCCCCAACCTCGGCTCCCCGGCTGGGGGTGAGGGTCAGAAGTCACTCTGGACACTGACACCTTGCGGAATAGAGCTCGGGGCAGAGAGCACCCCATTGGCCTCTTGCAGACGCCTCAACCTCCTGGCTGAGGTTGTCACTGCCTGTGACGCTGCCCTGCTGAGTCGGGATGGAAAAGAAATCCCACGTGCAGGGAGGAAGGCTCCCTTTTCACGTCATTAGATGCGGTCTGACTCACCCACAGGGGACCACGAGTGCGGTGGACACTTACACTTCTGGCTATTGGCTTTCTGAACCCTCTTCTCTAGGCAGAGACCCCAGCCCTGGCAGAAGCAGAGCCTGAGGCCTGGAGGCTGGGTCTGGGGGAAGAGTGGTCAAGGGGGACTGACGTCCCTGACGGTGAGTGTGGCTCAGACCCAGCCCAGGGCACTGGAGCCCAGAGGTCAGCCCTGGTCTGCCCCTGTGTCCTCAGCCTCTGGCAGGGCTGCCCGGCCTCACACAGTCCCCGTTCCCTGCAGGTGGGAGCCCGTGGGGACCGGAAGCAGCTGCTGCTTGGCGAGAGGGATTCTCCAAGTGTGCAAGGGAATTATGGAGGCTCCTCCTTCCCTTTTGTCCAGGACCTGTCTCCTGAGGGTTCACAGTGCTGCTGAACGACCCTCCCGCCTGCATGCCCCGCTCCCTGTGGGGCGACTGGGCCAGTCATGTGGTCACTGTCCTGTCCCTTGAACTTGGGTGAACTTGGGTCTGAGGAGCCCTCACATGGAGTCTGGGTGACCCCGTGTCCAGACCACAGGCTAACTCTCACCAGGCCGCTTTCCCGGGAGTAAGGACCCTGAGCTGACCTGCTGGCTGCCAGGTGCCGTTCGTCTCCTGTGGGCTGTGTGGTCCACCCCAGCTCCAGCTCCAGCTGGAGTGGCCCCTATGGGGAGGGCGACTCCGGTGGACTTTGTCTGTGAGGCCCGGGGGCAGCCTGAGTCATCTGCCTGCACTGACACTCTCGTGGCCCCACCTGTGACAGCAGGATGGTCACACGCTGCCTGCACTCAGCCCATTCACCTCATCCGGAGTCCCTGACCCCCTGAGTCCCTGTCCCCCTGGAGTCCCTGTCCCCAAAGTCCCTGGCCCCTGAGTCCCTGTACCCCGAGTCCCTGTCCCCCCGGAGTCCCTGTCCCCCAGAGTCCCTCTCCCCTGAGTCTCTGTCCCCCCGGAGTCCCTGTCCCCAGAGTCCCTGGCCCCGAGTCCCTGGCCCCCGAGTCCCTGTCCCTCCAGAGTCCCTGTCCCCCCCGGAGTCCCTGTCCCCCGAGTCCCTGGCCCCCGGAGTCCCTGGCCCCCCGGAGTCCCTGTCTCCCCGGAGTCCCTGTCCCCCGGAGTCCCTGTCCCCAGAGTCCCTGGCCCCCGGAGTCCCTGGCCCCCCGGAGTCCCTGTCCCCCGGAGTCCCTGTCCCCCGGAGTCCCTGTCCCCCGGGCCCCCCCGGAGTCCCTGTCCCCCGGAGTCCCTGTCCCCCGGAGTCCCTGTCCCCCCCGGGAGTCCCTCTCCCCAGAGTCCCTCTCCCCCGAGTCCCCTCCTGTCCCCCCGGAGTCCCTGTCCCCTCGGAGTCCCTCTCCTCGGAGTCCCTGTCCCCCAGAGTCCCTCTCCCCGGAGTCCCTCTCCTCTGAGTCCCTGTCCCCCCAGAGTCCCTCTCCCCGGAGTCCCTGTCCTCTGAGTCCCTGGCCCCCGAGTCCCTGTCCCTCCGGAGTCCCTGTCCCCTGGAGTCCCTGTCCCCCTGGAGTCCCTGTCCCCCGGAGTCCCTGTCCCCCCTGGAGTCCCTGTCCCCCGGAGTCCCTGTCCCCCGGAGTCCCTGTCCCCCGGAGTCCCTCTCCTCTGAGTCCCTGTCCCCCGGAGTCCCTCTCCCCCGGAGTCCCTCTCCTCTGAGTCCCTGTCCCCCAGAGTCCCTCTCCCCCGGAGTCCCTCTCCTCTGAGTCCCTGTCCCCCGGAGTCCCTGCCCCCCGGAGTCCCTGTCCCCTGGAGTCCCTGTCCCCCTGGAGTCCCTGTGCCCCTCGAAGTCCCTGTCCCCCGAGTCCCTGCCCCCAGAGTCCCTGTCCCCTCGGAGTCCCTGTCCCCAGAGTCCCTGTCCCCCCCGGAGTCCCTGTGCCCCCGGGAGTCCCTGTCCCCGGAGTTCCGGCCCCCAGAGTCCCCATCTCCCGAGTCCCTGTATCCCCCGGAGTCCCTGCCCCGGAGTGTCTGTCCCCTGAGTCCCTCTCCTCGGAGTCCCTGTCCCCCCGGAGTCCCTGTCCCCCGGAGTCCCTGTCCCCGGAGTCCCCACCCCCAGGGTCCCCGTCTCCCAAGTCCCTGTCCCCCGGAGTCCCTGTCCCCGGAGTCCCCGCCCCCGGAGTCCCCGTCTCCCGAGTCCCTGTCCCCGGAGTCCCTGTCCCCGGAGTCCCTGTCCCCTGGAGTCCCTGTCCCCCTGGAGTCCCTGTCCCCCTGGAGTCCCTGTCCCCCTGGAGTCCCTGTCCCCTGGAGTCCCTGTACCCCGAGTCCCTGTACCCCCGGAGTCCCTGCCCCTGGAGTCCCTGCCTCTGGAGTCCCTGTCCCCCGGAGTCCCTGTCCCTCCCGGAGTCCCTGCCCCCGAGTCCCTGTCCCCTCAGAGTCCCTGTCTGGTGGAGTCCCTATCCCCTGCCTCTGGCCACCAGGGGGCATCTGTTGTCCTTTTCACCTTGGGCCCGTTTCCTCCAGACTGGGGCCTGATCTCAGATGCACTCCTGTAAGAAGATGAAAGTTCAGAAGCTGACCCTGCCGTTTCTTTGTGGGGGCAGACCTTCTGCAGACTCTGAGCCCCTAGAACTCTGCTTGATGAGAAAGGCCCAACACTGGAAGAAAGCACAGTTGTGCTTAATGTTTTTATTCACTTAACAGAAACATTCACTTATCAGATTTCACTGAAGTGCAATTTACAGAACTCAGAGGCAAATTAACATATGTAAATTCATATTTTAAGGTTTTGGATTTGTTTTACAAATATTACAAATGTACATCGATTGTTACAATATTGCCATTCAGTCATGCTTTTCATGTACATACTTTCACTTAAGAATTACTATTTATTAAGTTCATTTTGCTTAAAAATGCTGAAAATTAACTGGGCACTGCTGGGAAAGTGTTTTTCCTTTTTACTGATGCATGTACTGCGGAGTGGTAGAAACCTAGTGCCTGTGTGATACGAGGCCCTGGAGTCCAGGTTGTTTGTCTTTGGAGGGTGTCTCTCCCCAGCTTCCTTTCTCACATGAGTTGGGAACCAGGCGTTTCTTTCTCCAGGGCTGGTGCTGCCCACACACCCCTGCAGCAGTGATACGATTTGGCCTGCATGTTCAGAGCTGTGGTGCCAGTGTCCCTTTTGGTGAACAGGCTCCAGGGCTCTGAAGAGACTGAACACGAAATCACGGGAACACGCCAGGGGCCGCCTAGTCCTGAGCAAAGACCTGAAACAGTCAACGAAGTGGGCTCAGGGCAGACACGCACCCGAGACCTGATGCTCAGTGGTACCAGGATGGGGGTCAGGCAAGAGAAAGGGGGTAGGTCGAGGAGGGAGAGAGCGTGAGAAAGAAGAGGCAGCCGGAGGCAGCAGCTGCCCCTGCCTCTTGTTTCTGCCTCCCTCCACCCGCCACCTGCACCTTTCATTTGATCTGATTCAGTTTGTGGGGGATCTTAGCAGGAGCTGGAGCATCCCGCATTCCCAGAACCCGCAGTGTAGCAGTGGGGGGTGAGTCAGGACTGGGCAGAGGGCGGGCAGGGGCCCTCCCAAATCAGAGCTTCCTCCCCACTGCCCACCCCCTGCAGGGACTCCATGTGGGGCCAGGGAGCATGTGGGACGATGGGGAGGAGCTCAGGCTCACCTGGCTGCTGAGGGGTGGTCCATAAACAGGCTTTCCTGACTTCCCTTTGGTCTCATCAGAAAGTGCTATTTGTTGTATTTTGGGGCCAATTAGACGATTTCATTGGAATGGCTTCTTAAAAAATGGGTATAGAAGTTTCTCTAAATTAAAAATGTCTAAGTTTCAAATTTTTAAATTTCTTTAAACAAGATACTATAGACACATCTTGAAATTTTTAATCTAAAAATAGGATTTCATCAAAATACTCTATTCTATTTTGGGCATTGATATACCTTGTATTTACTATTTATGGCTCTCCAGACATGATAAACATTATACTGAAAAAGAAAAAGAAAAACGCATTTAACTTTACTGGTAAAACAGAATACTGTGCAAAAGGAATCATGTGGGAAAATATGAGCTGCAGCTGCTTGAAAAGCTCATCGATGGTTCTGAGGAAGAGTGGACGTCAAGACACCGTAGCCTCCAGCCATGAACAGACTCAGAGAGGAGCAAAAGGCAAGGGCAGTCATAGACCTGCACATCCTTTGCTTGGTAAAAACAAAACACAAACCTTGAATCGAGCAACTCGCTGTCACATGTGCAACCCGCTGCCCCCTCCCGACTCTGCAGGTGGGTCTCGCCAAGACGCTCTGCACACGGAGCCCCAGGCCTTCCCTGTGGGGCCGTGTGTGCTGGGGAGGGAGGTGGACACCTTGGGGCTGGTGGATGTGACCCAGCAGGGCAAGTGTGAGTGCGGAGGCATAGACGGCACTCCAGCAGGTCTGCGGGCGGTGGATGGGGAGCCCTTTCGTTGGCTCTGTCCTGCTTTCCGGGGAACTCAAGTTTTCTTCTCACAGAGACCACAGGTGGGGTCCAGGAGGTGTCAGGCTCTGCTTGACTCCAGATTCCCCAGGTTTTTCCAGTTAAAATGTGCAGATGGACCCGCCTAAGCAGGGCCAGGCTCCTGGGGCCTGGAAAGGAGGGAGAGGCACCTCTGGGCTCCGGGATGACCTGAGCTGGGCCCTCCCACCAGCCCAGACCCCTCCTTGAGCTTTCAGTCGTCCCAGCTCCTGCCCCCGCTTGCCCTCCTGTGCCGGGAACCCCGGGGCCCTTCCTGGTTTCCTGCTCACTCATGGCAAAGTGCCAGGCTCTGAGCCCTGGCTTCCTGCTGCTCTTGGACCCTTGTCTTGCTGCAGGCAGGCCCTTGCAGACGACTCCTTGTCCACCTCTCCTGCCTAGAGGCACCCTTCTGACAGAACAGACTGGCCCCAGGCTGGTGCTCCCGGGCACTGAGTGTCAGGTGCCAGCCTCCTCAGGAGCAGCTGTATACATATTAGTTGGGGTGGTTTGTGGAAACCCAGTGCCTCAGATGAACGTGAACATGTAGCCCTGACCCAGGCCCTGGGGGAGGCTCATGACGGGTGGGTGGGCACCTTCTGAGCCCCTAAGCAGGAACTTTGGGTGGCGCCCCGCCTCGTTTGTGGGTCGCCCCCTGTATCATCCCTGTCATTTGCTCTCTGTGCTGGGAGATCCTTCGTATGAAGCATGGATGGTGTCCCCAAGGATCAGCTCAGGGCGCCGCGAGCTGGGGTTCTGCTCAGAGCCAGGACCAGGCTGTGCCTCCAGCCTTGAGAGCAGGGCTCTGACTCAGGCTCCAGAGTCAGAGTCACAACCGGCCCAAGACCTCTGGCTGTCTGAGCTTCGTTCAGTGAGACGTTGGAGAATCAGAGACTTATATCAACTGGCCTTGACCCTGGCTGTGTAAGAATTAAGATTTTACTGTCTTTCCTCAGTTCTTATAAAAGATCACTATGATTCATCTGTTTGCAAGAATGTTTTCATCTCTCTTGAAACTTTATCTTGGAAAAGTTGTCCACTGCCGTGCTGCCAGTCTTCTCTTGTCAAAGAACTAGAGTGCTGAGTTTGAGTTTATATTAAATCCTAGGAGAAGCGTCTCCTTCCAGACTTGTGACAAATACTGGGAGCTCGCTTTGTCTCGCTTTTGCCCCATTGTTGTGGGATCTGTGAGTGCAACGCTGTGCCTGTATTTCTCAGGTTAAGTGAGGAGCCCGGGCTACTATGGAGCTTTGCTGTTTCTATTTTGCACCATGAATGCCAGATCTTTTAACTGGAGGAACTAGGGGCTGGTTGACCAGCATGATGGAGCCAGATATGAGTCCTCAGTGGTGAGAGGCGTACGATGGGCTGAGGGTGTCCTGGGTGTCTCCCCACTGCATGGAGCGGGCTCAGGTTCCTGCCCCCTCAATCCCGGGCAGCCCGGATGCGCAAGGCGGGGGACCCAGAAGTGGCAGAACCCTGCCTGCTGTGCTGCTGCAGCTGCTTGAATGAAGGTTTTGTCGTTCAGGGCGGAGATCGGAGAGCCAAGTTCGGGGACCAAGATCCGGCAGGTTCCGTGTGCTCTGGGCTTGCTTTCTAATAAAGCTCAGTCACAAGGGCAGGACTCGGTCTGGGACAAGACGACCCCAAGTGGCTCAGACCTCATCTGCGCTGTTGAGTCGTCGTCCACCAGGGACACAGCCATGGGAGCGATGGTGTGGGGCTCTCGTCGCCGGATGTCCACAGATGGGTCCCTCAGGCCCTTGATTGTGGCCCTGGTGCTTTGGGAACTGACCCTTTGCTCTGTGAGAATGGTTCACTCTCTGGTCCTGTTTTGGGGCTCCTTAATATCATGCACCTCGAGTCCTTTTGAAAGAAAGTGGAATAAAAACTGAAAATGATGAACGTGACAGCTCGTGCTTTCTGGCTTCTTTGGGGAAGAGCCCATGGCTTTTCTCTTCACTCGTGGCTTACCCTGAAGTCCCACACACTGTGCTTGTGGGGGCCCCTTGGTTGGGAGGTGCATGGCGGGGTTGGGGCGCTGGGTGGGCCTGGCTGCTTCTCACCAGCTGCACCTCAGCACTTTTCAAGGCAGCACTTGGCACCTCTGGCCCGAATGGAAGCTCCCTTGGACACACGGCGGGGGGAGACAGGGCCGTCTGTGCTGGAAGTGGGGTGTGGTGGGCGACCTCGGTCCTGGCCTCCTGGGAGTGGCCATCAGAGAAGCACCATGCCCCTAACTCAAGGCAAGCTGCTCACCCGAGCTTGGACACATGTGTTTCTGGAAACCAGAGGAAAGTGAACGCTTGGTGGGGGTCAGCACCGTGGGGGTGCCCGCCGCACGCAGCGTGCCCTGCCGGCCTCACAGTGCTAGCAGGAACTGGTCTTGCTCGGGTGGCTTCCTCACCCACGTGCCCAGGCCGGCCTTCTGGAATGCTCTGCACAGCTGCTGTTTGACGGCCTGGTAGGTGCGCGCCCCCAGCTTGGCCTCACAGTACATGGATGGTGTGTCCCCGTGCCGTGGGATCCGTGTGCTCAGCTGTGGGACAGAGCAAGAGGGGCTGTGAGCCTGCTGGGAGCGACTGGCCAGCGGGGGCCTTGGTGGGGGCTCCAGCTGCTCACTGGCCGGTCCGCAGCCCTGATTCTCACTGCCATGTGACTGAGAGGACCTAACTTTGGAGCATCTGTCTCCTGTCTGAACCGGAACCACATTGACTCTGAAGTCCCTGTAGACTTTTCACAGGCTGGGCCAGCCACAGCCGTTCACCACTGAGCCCCTTTCCATCTGTTTCTGGGGCCACAGGGAGAGCCTGCTGCAGGTGGGGGATCTGCTTGGAGGGGCCATGTCCGGGGTTCCTGGTGGACAAGTTGGTGTGTCTGCAGTCACTTGGCCCCACCTGTGTCCCCCCGCCATCCCCTGCCCTCAGACCCTGGAGGGACTGACCCTCACCTTGCTGTAGAGCCGTGCCCAGCGCGCCGAGAGCCTGTGCTTGCAGAGCCGGGAGGAGCGGCCACAGCTCCGTCTCCCGGTGGTGGCATCGATGACCTCCACGTCCGCTGTGCCCACCACCCAGTTCACGCTGAAGTGGGGCGCCTTCCCAGGCTGTCGCGCTTCCGCCTGACTCACTCCTGCCAAGAGAGGCCAGGTGCCGGGTGTGAGCACTGCCTGCCCAGCGGGGACCGGGACTGAGGGAGGGGTGGGCGGCTGCTGTCACTGGGCTCGGGTGCACCCAGGGCACTGGAGGCAAGGCTGTCCAATGAGGACACAGCCCACGTGTCCCCTCTCTGGATGTTTGTCCTGTGGACTGGGGAATGGATGGAGTCATGGGAAGTCTGCCTGAGAACACGTGTTTATGGGATGCCTGCTGGGTGCCAGCTTCCCACAGGGTGGATACCAGAGTCATGGACACTAGATGGAGTAAAAAGAAGTGAGGCCTGGATGTGCAAGGCCGCCGGCATGGCGAGGTGACCAGAGGGCCCAGTGTGGACTGGAAACTGGCCCGTGTTTGCATTTCAGGACAGGAGAGCATTAAACTGGTTCCTTCTAAGCACAGGGGCTGCTGCAGATTCTAAACCACAGAGGACGGCGGCCTCAAGGAGGGGCGCTAACCCTAGGCCCTCGGCCACGTGCCTTCCATGCCCTTCCACTCTGTGTGCAGCCAACATGGCCAGTCCCTGGGTCCTGCCAGGGTCACACAGGAGAGGGCAGAGGATGCACTTGGCCTCGTGTTCATGGTCCTGACACTGCAGGGTGTTCAGCCCAGCCCCTCCCCACCCCCCACCCCCTTGGCCCTCCCGACACATGGATCCAGCCACGGGGCACCCATCCTGTCCATACGCTGCTCCTCCACAGCCTGCTGCTCCTGAGCGGACGGCTGGATGGCTGGACAGTGGACGGGACCACTTAGTTCCCAGGGCAGCAGCACCTGGTGCTGGAAGCCACTGCACTGCAGACCCAGCCCCTGTGGGTGCCAACCCCCCAGGAGAGCCACCCCCAGGCTGTTAGTGGCCATCACCTGCCTGGGCTCAGGCCCGGGGACCCCCTGGGCACAGCTTTGGGCCAGACTTGCAGGCACCGTTCATGGTGGGGAGGTGTGTGAGGGGACTCCGTCCACCACAGGTCAACCCAAGGTCACAGCGAGGAAAACTGGGCCATGGTCCTAGACAGCCCCTGCGACCCTTGTGCCATGGCCTGTCTGCAGCTTCCCGAGGCCCCTCTCTGGCCCTGGCATCTGAGGGGGCTCCCTAATTCTGGCAGAGGGTTGCAGGTCTTAGGAACAGGGTCTCATACATAAGAAGCCCGGGTCTCTGAGCACCAGGCAGTCCTAGCCCCGATGCTCTCCTGCCCTGTCTGAGCTCTGGGGTCCAAGATGCTGTCCTTGGCCGGGGACCACCATGGGGCAGGGGGACCAGGGGTGGGAGGTGCCTCCTCTGGGGAGCTGGCCTGGCCTGTGGGCACCCTCACAGCTTAGCTCCTTCTGTTTTCACTGCCACCCTGTGGGTACCACCAGTACCCCTTGGCTCCTAAGTGAACAATTTCAGGGTCCCAGGCACTCCTAGGATGACTCTCACCGCAGCCCTCCACTGTCTCTGTCTCCTTTTGTGAAGATCTCGTCCAAGCCCAAGCCCCGGACCGGCTGGTCCCTGTGGTCTATATGCATCCGCCTGGCCCCCTTGCAGGGGAGGAGCACAAGGAGCACAGAAATGCCTCTCTTCTACCTTCCTGGGACCGCCGGTCAGGATAGGCTCTTCAGGATGGAGGGTCACCCCCACCGAGCCCAGAGCTAGGTGGCTGCCAGGGCAGGGCCATGTGACTCCTGGTCCTCAGGACCCTGGGCTGTGCCCCCCTCCCAGGGTGGGGGTGCTGGGGGGACACTCAGGAGCTCGCTCCTGGGTCAGGTCGGGGTGGCCCGCGGCCTTGGGTCCCCTCCGCCGTTGGACACGCATGCTCGTTGCCTGTGCTTCTGTGGCCCTGAAGCGTGTAGGAAGTCCACCCTGGGCCGTCACCAGTGCCTTCATCTGCCCACCTGGCCTTCCAGGTACCGGGCGCTGGGTCTTAAGCGGCCGTGGGCCCGACCTGGAAAGCCTGCCCTGGGGCCCAGGGCTTATACAGGGGTGTGTGTCTGAGGATGGCCTCCTTACCGCTGAGCAGGGGCCGGTTGTGCCGGTAGGAGGCAGGCAGCTGGCCAACGTCCTGGGTCCGGTGGCTCATGACGCGGGAGAGGTGGCCGGTATGGCGCAGGCTGCCCACCACGATGCTGTGCAGGTACACGGGCTCGATGAAGTGGCAGAGCAGTGCGCCCTGCAGGCCCAGCACGTTCCACCTGGAGGGAGATGGGGGTCAGGCCCTGGGTTCCTGCCCCGGGAGGACCTGGCAGTGGGTGGGGCCTGCTCCGGTGACCCAGTGAGTTCGCTGGGCTCGGGGTTGCTTTGACTTCAGGGGCCCTGAGCAGAGCACAGGTCTCCGAAATGGAAGCTGCTCTGGGTGCGGGTCGGCTTCTGCCAGCAAAGGTGACAGGCCCCTGTCAGACTTTCCCCTAAATTTGGGTTCCGCATATGTGTTATTTAAGGCAGGATCCTGCGGTTTCCATTCTAAATAATGTGCTTAAAATCCACCCTCCATCCGCCGCACCAGCATCATGCAGCTAATTTCTTACATCATTGTTCTTTTCATTAATTAACATTTCTCTGCGGTTAGAGCGATTATTGTGGGGCCTCCACACCGCACATTTCCTTTCATGATTAATAAGGAGTCATTATATTTCCCTTTCCCGAAGCAGTCAATTAACATGGAATTCTTTCCATTAATTACCGAACGCTCAAACCAGCAGGCCTACCTGGAGAGCAGTCTGCTCCGGGAACCTGTGACACCAATTGCCTTAAAAAGTTCTCTTTAAATTTTATTCCAAAAACACAAGCAATTTAGCTGGCAATATTAATTTGCCTCAGAAGCATCGAGGTGAATGAGAAACATCTTTTAATCTCATGCAAGAAAAGGCAGCCATCTGGCTGGTGAGGATGGAGGCGCATCCCCCTCCATAAGTGCAGGTCATTAAAGTAATGTGCTCACCCACATAAAACTCAAGTGGAATATAAAAGGTAATATTTACACACAAACAGTTTAGTCCCACAATTTAAACAGTCATTGGTTTTATGAAACGTTTACTTTAGCCTATCAGATTTGCATAACTTCACTTAAAAAATGATTGTGGTCATTTCTGCGAGTCACATCCTGTCTCCTTGAAAGGAGTGGAGGGCTGTCCTTGGGGTTTGGTGGGCGATTTTCCCAGAGAGGTGGCGTCTGAAAGGTATGAAGGAGAGGACATTGCTGGAGGCATGAGTTGCCGTGGAGTGGACATCCCCATGGATAATAAAGCCCTTTCTCAAACAATGAGGTCAGCATTCCAGAGGCCGTCTGTGGACTGGCTTGGAACAAAACTGTATCTGAATGGTTCTGGCTGTGGGATTGTCTAAAGACAAACAAATTCTGTATCTGGCTTCCTCCTAATCACCTTCGCATCAGAGATGATCAGCTTTCTCCTGGCCTGGCTGTAGGAGTTTAACTTGTCCAGCCAATGCTGTCGATAAAGCCAAAGTCACCTTGAACTCAAACTGGAGAGTTTTCAGTTTTCTGGAGGGAATGGGAGAATGCTTTTCCTGTAGTTCAAACAGTGATATCACTGCAGTGTTGACAGAGAAGAAAGTTCCAGACCTGGTTTCCGCAGTGTTGACAGAGAAGAAAGTTCCAGATCTGGTTTCAGTGTAGATAATCTTAAAGAATCCGTCTAGTCAAGGCTATGGTTTTTCCAGTGGTCATGTATGGATGTGAGAGTTGGACTGTGAAGAAGGCTGAGCGCCGAAGAATTGATGCTTTTGAACTGTGGTGCTGGGGAAGACTCTTGAGAGTCCCTTGGACTGCAAGGAGATCCAACTGGTCCATTCTGAAGGAGATCAACCCTGGGATTTCTTTGGAAGGAATGATGCTAAAGCTGAAACTCCAGTACTTTGGCCACCTCATGAGAAGAGTTGGCTCACTGGAAAAGACTCTGATGCTGGGGGGATTGGGGACAGGAGGAGAAGGGGACGACTGAGGATGAGATGGCTGGATGGCATCACGGACTCGATGGATGTGAGTCTGAGTGAACTCCGGGAGATGGTGATGAACAGGGAGGCCTGGCGTTCTGTGATTCACGGGGTCGCAAAGAGTCGGACACGACTGAGCAACTGAACTGAACTGAACTGAATCTTAAAGAAATATATTTGTGTCTGTCTGTCGGTCACTGAAACGCCAACGATACCTGAGGGGGCGATCCTGGGAAGCTTGCCTCTTTAAGGAGGAATGTACTCTCTGTGCCCAGAGGACCCATAGGACTGCCCGGGCGGCCCCAGCCCAGACTGCCCTGCCCACACTCAGAGGGAGGGACCCCTGTGGCCTGAGATCTCAGCACAGAAGTCCCTGGACAGCAGCTATAACTACTTGCAGTTCATTTTTATGGAGAAAGTTTTAATCTGTTCATTTAAAGACACATTGCAATCGATAATCAAGTTCAAGTGCTTAAAATTAGAAACCATATCTAAAGGAACATTAGTTCCGGAAGATTTAGACTTTTATAAGCCTCTGGACTCTGAGAAACAAGAGCTAAAGACCCTGAAAACCCATTCCCCATCCTTTCAGGAGGTGGCGTTTTGGCATTTGCCTGTGATGGAGGGTTTGGATCGCTTCTCACAGCCAGGCCAGAAAGACCGGCTATGTCCGTGGGAACTGTCGATGCCCCCACACCACGCTGGCTTCTAGCGAGTTTCACTCTCTGTCCTCTGATGTTTGAGGTCCTAGAGATGGTGAGTCTTCAATTCTGCATCATTTGTCCACTTCACTTTCTAGGGGTCAGTCAGAGGCCCAGCGCTCTTGGGGTAGCAGGAAGACCCCCTCATGCTGGAAACGGCTGCTTTTCCCTCTTGATGAGGGGGTGAGAACATCACAGGGGAGGGCACGTTTTCTTCTGACAGAGGAGCCAGCTGATGCTACAGGCACTTCTCTTTGCTTCAGAAATCAGTGCTTTAGTTTTTGGGCCAGGGTGGTCGGTCCCTCCAGTAAGCAGCCCTGTTTCTCCTGCAGCCTGTTGGTCATTTCCCTCAAGATTCCAGATCCCTATTTACAGGGGCTCAGATTGTATCTGTTGTGTAGCCCAGGAAGCCACAGGGGCACCGAGTGTACCTGGGCCACCTCCGTGTGCAGGGTCAGGGTCCAGGGCCTGGGGTCCTCACTGCCCGGCTCCCCAGGTCCCTGGGTGGCTGCCTCTCTGAGCCTCGGCTGCCCCTCTGACAGCTCTGCCTGACTCTCCAGGGAGGTGGGGGATGTGGGCAGAGTCTGGGACTGCAGGGTGCACCTCAGTACCAGACTAGCCCCCTCCGGGACCATGGCCCTAGTCCCCTCCCCACACCAGGGTGGCTCTTGCACGAGGAGAGGGGCTGTTACCTGGCGATCTTGTCTGTGCAGGACATGGTGACCAGCTGCTCGCCCAGCAGGACGCCATCCCAGGTCTGCACCGCGCCCGGGCCACGCACAGGCACCGTCCCCTCCCCAGACTCGATCTTTGTGCGCAGGTGCCCCCGGAACTTCCTGGCCAGGTGCTTGCTGCTGCTCACTAGGAGATGAGAGCCATGTAAGATTGGGGGGTGGGGAGCCGGGAAGGGGGCCTCACTAGGAGATGAGAGCCGCGTAAGACAGGGGTGGGGGGCTGCATAAGACAGGTGGGGGGTACTGGGCAGCACCTCTGGGCGGGACGTGCTCACGTAGACGCGGAAGAGCTGGGACATGACTCTGCTCTGGTCCAGCTCGGCCGGCATCACACCACAGTTTGGACACTGACCATCAGAGGCTCTGCAGCCGTCTAGTCTCTGAACACTGAGCACAGGTGGGCCAGAGGAGGAGCCGCGTGTACAGCACCGACGTCTGGGCTCCTTCTCGCCTCTTGAGAAGTTCTTTTCACCTTTGTGGCCATTCAGAAACCACACTTAGTTCCCAGGCAGTGGGCTGCAAACCCAGTCTAAATCCGAGGCCTGGCTCTATGGTTTCCCAGCTGTGTAGCCTTGGAAAAGCTACTTAAGACCACTGTGATAGTTACTTCATCTAAAAACAGGGACAGTGGGGTTACCTCTCTCTTAGGCTGAGGGACTGAGATGGGACCTGGGAGCCCAGAGCTGCTCCCTAGGGTCCGGTGGGGGAGGGCGTCTCTACACCCAGAAGTGACAGCAGCAGGTGGGTACTGCCTTGTCACTGTTCCCCATCTTTCCACTCCAGCGCCCCCACACCCACACCCACCACAGTTACATGAAGCACTAGCTTGAACAAGACAGATTAACTTTACTACTTTGTCTTTTTTAAAAATTTCTGTACACTTAGTCTGCACTATATTGTATTATAGAAATGCTCAACTGTTTTGCATGCAAATTATATGTGAAATACCATAGTGATATCAGCACTGATACACACACGATGACATGGATGGACAGTAGATGCCTTCTTTACAAGGTTTCTATATAAGTTTTAGAATTCGTGAAAATGCATTACTCTTTTGCATACCTCACTGAAGGTACCAAACAATATAGATGACATTTGAGTTTGCATGGGCACCTTCTCTTACAGATCTCAGATAATTCTTGGCATATGTCCTCATGGTTTTTAAGAACTGAAGTTCCTTTCCAATGTATTAATAGCACCCAGAGGCCATCTCTGGGGAAGAAAGTCATTGCACTACTCGGAGAGGTTTCAGGCTGTGACTGACCGTACCACCAACTAGGTCCTTGGCAATGTGAGCTCCAGTTTGGACTGGCCTCTGAATCTTCTCTGGAAGAGAGAAACAAGCTGAGAGGCTGAGCCTGGGGATGCCCGGCTCTCCCTGGGTAGAGCCTGAATCTCTTCTTTGCCATTTTACATGGCATTAGGACTCATGCCCGAGGTCAGGGGTGGCGACTGAGACGAGCTACCACACACCCAAGGTCAGAAGAAGCAGCCAAGAGGAGCTACCCCATGCCTCGAGGTCAGGGGAAGCAGCCGAGAGGAGCTATCCCACGTCCAAGGAGCTGCGGCTGTGTGGGTGCTGGAGGGCTGAGAGGAGCTACTGCACGTTCAAGGTCAGGAGGCGCGGCTGTGAGGAGATACCCCTTGTCCAAGGTAAGGAGCAGCGGCTGCGCTTTGCTGGAGCTGCCGTGAAGAGATACTCCACGTCCAAAGTAAGAGAAAGCCAAGTAAGACAGTAGGTGTTGCGAGAGGGCATCAGAAGGCTGACACACTGAAACCATAATCACAGAAAACTAGCCAATCTGATCACATGGACCACAGCCTTGTCTAACTCAATGAAACTAAGCCATGCTGTGTGGGGCCACCCAGGATGGGCGGGTCATGGTGGGGAAGTCTGACAGAATGTGGTCTACTGGAGAAGGGAATGGTAAACCACGTCAGTATTCTTGCCTTAAGAACCCCATGAAGAGTATGAAAAGGCAAAATGATAGGATACTGAAAAAGGAACTCCCTGGGTTGGTAGGTGCCCAATATGTTACTGGAGATGAGTGGAGAAATAACTCCAGAAAGAATGAAGGGATGGAGCCAAAGCAAAAATAATACCCAGATGTGGATGGGACTGGTGATAGAAGCAAGGTCTGATGCTGTAAAAAGCAATATTGCGTAGAAACCTAGAATGTTAGGTCCATGAATCAAGGCAAATTGGAAGTGGTCAAACAGGAAATGGCAAGAGTGAACGTCGACATTCTAGGAATCAGCAAACGAAAATGGACTAGAATGGGTGAATTTAACTCAGATGACCATTCTATCTACTACTGTGGGCAGGAATCCCTTAGAAGAAATGGAGTAGCCATCATGGTCAACAAAGAGTCTGAAATGCAGTACTTGGATGCAGTCTCAAAATGACAGAGAGAATGATCTCTATTTGTTTCCAAGGCAAACCATTCAGTATCACAGTAATCCAAGCCTATGCCCCAGCCAGTAACATTGAAGAAGCTGAAGTTGAACGGTGCTATGAAGACCTACAAGGCCTTTTAGAACTAACACCCAAAAAAGATGTCCTTTTCATTATAGGGGGCTGGAATATAAAAGTAGGAAGTTAAGAAACACCTGGATTAACAGGCATTTTGGCCTTGGAGTACGGAATGAAGCAAGGCAAAGGCTAATAGAGTTTTGCCAAGAGAACGCACTGGTCACAGAAAACACCCTCTTCCAACAACACAAGAGAAGACTTTACAAATAGACATCACCAGATGGTCAACACCAATATCAGATTGATTATATTCTTTGCAGCCCAAGATGGAGAAGCTCTATACAGTCAGCAAAAACAAGACCGGGAGCTGACTGTGCCTCAGATCATGAACTCCTTATTACCAAATTCAGACTTAAATTGAAGAAAGTAGGGAAAACCACTAGACCATTCAGGTATGACCTAGATCAAATCCCTTATGATTATACAGTGGAAGTGAGAAATAGATTTAAGGGGCTAGATCTGAGAGACAGAGTGCCTGATGAACTATGGACGGAGGTTCGTTACATTGTACAGGAGACAGGGATCAAGACCATCCCCATGGAAAAAAATGCAAAAAAGCAAAATGGCTGTCTGAGGAGGCCTTACAAATAGCTGTGAAAAGAAGAGAGGTGAAAAACAAAAGAGAAAAGGAAAGATATAAGCATCTGAATGCAGAGTTCCAAAGAATAGCAAGGAGAGATAAGAAAGCCTTCTTCAGTGATCAATGCAAAGAAATAGAGGAAAACAACAGAATGGGAAGACTAGAGATCTCTTCAAGAAAATGAGAGATACCAAGGGAACATTTCATGCAAAGATGGGCTTGATAAAGGACAGAAATGGTCTGGACCTAACAGAAGCAGAAGATATTAAGAAGAGGTGGCAAGAATACACAGGAGAACTGTACAAAAAAGAGCTTCCACGACCCAGATGATCATGATGGTGTGATCACTCACCTAGAGCCAGACATCCTGGAATGTGAAGTCAAATGGGCCTTAGAAAGCATCACTATGAACAAAGCTAGTGGAAGTGATGGAATTCCAGTTGAACTATTTCAAATCCTGAAAGATGATGCTGTGAAAGTGCTGCACTCAGTATGTCAGCAAATTTGGAAAATTCAGCAGTGGCCACAGGACTGGAAAAGGTCAGTTTTCATTCCAATCCCAAAGAAAGGCAATGCCAAAGAATGCTCAAACTACTGTACAATTGCACTCATCTCACATGCTAGTAAAGTAATGCTCAAAATTCTCCAAGTCAGGCTTCAGCAATACATGAACCGTGAACTTCCAGATGTTCAAGCTGGTTTTGGAAAAGGCAGAGGAACCAGAGATCAAATTGCCAACATCTGCTGGATCATGGAAAAAGCAAGAGAGTTCCAAGAATATATATATTTCTGCTTTATTGACTATGGCAAAACCTTTGACTGTATGGATCACAATAAACTGTGAAATATTCTTCAAGAGATGGGAATCCCAGACCACCTGACCTGCCTCTTGAGAAACCTATATGCAGGTCAGGAAGCAACAGTTAGAACTGGACATGGAACAACAGACTGGTTCCAAATAGAAAAGGAGTACGTCAAGGCTGTATATTGTCACCCTGCTTATTTAACCTATACACAGAGTACATCATGAGAAATGCTGGGCTGGAGGAAGCACAAGCTGGAATCAAGATTGCCGGGAGAAATATCAGTAACCTCAGATATGCAGATGACACCACCCTTATGGCAGAAAGTGAAGAGGAACTAAAGAGCCTCTTGATGAAAGTGAAGGAGGAGAGTGAAAAGTTGGCTTAAACATTCGGAAAACGAAGATCATGGCATCTGGTCCCATTACTTCATGGGAAATAGATGGGGAAACAGTGGAAACAGTGTCAGACTTTATTTTTGGGGCTCCAAAATCACTGCAGATGGTGATTGCAGCCATGAAATTAAAAGACACTCCTTGGATGCGGGAGACCTGGGTTCTATCCCTGGGTCTGGAAGATTCCCTGGAGAAGGAAATGGCAACCCACTCCAGTACTCTTGCCTAGAAAATCCCATGGACGGAGGAGCCTGGTGTAGGCTACTGTCCATGGAGTTGCAAAGAGTTGGACATGACTGAGCGACTTCACTTCACTTACTCCTTGGAAGGAAAGTTATGATCAACCTAGATAGCATATTCAAAAGCAGAGACATTACTTTGCCAACAAAGGTCCATCTTGTCAAGGCTATGGTTTTTCCAATAGTCATGTATGGATGTGAGAGTTGGACTGTGAAGAAAGCTGAGCACTGAAGAATTTATGTTTTTGAACTGTGGTGTTGGAGAAGATTCTTGAGAGTCCTTTGGACTGCAAGGAGGTCCAACCAGTCCATCCTAAAGGAGATCAGTTCTAGGTGTTCACTGGAAGGAATGATGCTAAAGCTGAAAGTCCAATACTTTGGCCACCTCATGTGAAGAGTTGACTCATTGGAAAAGACTGATGCTGGAAGGGATTGGGGGCAAGAGGAAAAGGGGACGACAGAGGATGAGATGGCTGGATGGCATCACCGATTCGATGGATATGAGTTTGAGTGAACTCTGGGAGTTGGTGATGGACAGGGAGGCCTGGCGTGCTGTGATTCATGGGGTCGTAAAGACACGACTGAGCGACTGAACTGAATTGAGGACTCAGATGACAGTGATGACGCTGGTGATGTTGGTGATGGAGCCCGCTTACTCACGCTCGGCCGCGCGCTCGTGGGGTGAGTGCAGGCGCGCGTCTCCGCAGGGTGAGGCGCTCAGGTACAGATGAAACAGGATTCCATCTCGCAGCCGGAATCCACCCTCCTTCAGCCGCCGAAGATGGAACGCTCACTGTCCTCGCGCCGCTTGCTGTAGACGGGCAGGTGCTCAGCCGGGGCCTGGGCCTGGGCCCCCAGGCTCGGTTCACAGCCGCCTCCTCACCCCGCGCGTGTCTTCCCCTCGTGGAGCCCCCTGGGTCTGGCCCCCATGGTCCTCCCCGCCCCTGCGTCCTCGGGGCCGCGTGTCCGTGCCGGGATCGTGGGGCCCGGGTCCAGCTGTTTCACACGTCCTGCCCCATTGCTGATTCCTCACACAGGCAGAGCCTGGGAACCCCTGAGGTGTTCTACCAGCCTCTCTGCCTCCCCACACTGCGCCAGGCCCCCAGCCACAGTTTCCCAGAACCTTGGGGCAAACGCGCAGCCCTGGCTTTCTGCAGCTGTTGCTGCTCCCCCCCCACGACCCCCAGGGCAGGGGCCTGAGTGTCCGTTCCCCCTGCCCCCAGCCTGCATCTGGGAGCCTGCAGCTGGGAGCCAGCACACAGCCAGGCCCGGCTCATGGTGACAACACCCAGAGTCAGGGGTGTTTGGAAACACTTCTGACCTGGACACTCAGGGCAGAAACCCTCGGCACGTTAGGCGAGATCTCCAGCTCTCTTCCCCACGTTCGGCCCTGGCCGACCCACCGCGGGCCTGGAACTGAGGTGAAGCTGCAGATTAGGGGCTCGGATAAAACTTCCCAGAGTGTATGAAGGCCTTGCTCCCCGTGTGTCTGCTCAGCACCCTGGGCCTGTCCCCGCTCTGTGCGACTGCTGGGACCCTGTGTTAGAGGGTGTGGGCGGCAGCAGACCTGGCCGAGATGCCTGCTGTGCTCGGGGCCACCGAGAGTCTGCCCCTGCCTAGGAGGTCCTTAAGCGAGACACCCCTGGGACGGCCCAGTGAAGAGCCGTGTGCTTTGGGGGGCATGGCCGCTGGCAGGTGCAGGGCTGACCATGACCGAGGGGACGCCAGGACAGGGGATGCCAGGGCAGAGGGACAGGTGCAGGCCTCATGCTCACCTCAGGTGCAGCTCCAGCTGTGCGTATAGGAAGTGGACCAGCGCCCGCCTGGCCAGGATCTCCGCATGGCAGTCGTTGACCACCAGCCCCTGGTCGTTGATGTGCTCGCCGCTGATGCACTTTGTCCCCGAGGACAGGACGACCACCTGGGCTTGCCTGGCGTCCAGGCCTGGGGGAGCAGAGGTGGCATCAGAGCCCGTGGCCGCTGCCCTCCCTGCGGGAATTGAGTCTGTTCTCCCGCTCTGTCCCCACCCCCTCCTCCCAACCTGAGTCTCAAGTTTATCTATAAATAGACAGCCAGCCGGCCAGCGGAAGGTGCTGGGGAAGCCGGGAACCCTGCTGCCACCCAGCCCTCGGCCGAGGATCATCCCCTAACTGGAAGACCCCTGAGGGTGGGCCTGATGCTCACATGTCCCCTCTGGTACTGTCCAGGACTATGCAAGTTGCTTCCTAGCCAAGCTTTTGGGTTGTGGGAGCTCTGAGGGATATCGTTATGTAAATAAGGAAAGCAGCTTCTGCTGCTGGGGGTCCAGAGGGGATGGGGTCACAAAGCCCCATGGGACAGGAGACAGGACTGTGAGACCATCTTGAGCCAACCTGACCAGCGGTGAAGCCGAGACCCTGATTTCCAGGTTAAATCCTGAGTCCTGGCTTTCCTGAGAGCCATGCCTCTACTCAGAGGATACCAAGGGCTTCTCCCGGAGTGACCCCCTCCCCCAGTACATGTATCTGAAGATCAAAAACTCTTCAAAGGTACAGATTTACCCAGCTTCTCATTGGTGCCTTAATTAGTCCTGACTCCTCAGAACATCCTTGGACCTGCAGCCGCCTTGGTGGGTGTGGGGGCAATCAGAGCTGATGAACTCCGTGGCTTTCCTGACACTTCTTCCTTTTTTCTATCCTTTTCTTTCTCTCCTCCCTCCCTCCAGCCACCTCTTTTACAAGCAGCTGTGCCCAGCATGGACAACTGATGGTCATAATTAGGGAGAACGTGGAATATTTTGTTGAATAAGATAACATGGTTTAAACACCCTAAAGCCACCCCTGGCACATAGACAAACACTAGATGTTAGTGTTTTTTCTGTTATTCCTTCACTAATAAACTTAGTGTTATGTTTCCACTAAATTTAGAGACTGGAAAAAAGATGGGGATAGTTTATTGCCACCAGAGAAAATAGGGAGTTGTTTTTCTCCCCCATGAAATCTTTGGGGCAGTTAAATGCTGGGCTATGACTTGATGACCATCTACATGTGGCATCTGAATGGCTTTGATGGGAGCGTCTGATTTCAGAAGAACATGGCCCAGGTTTAGTCATCTTCCCTTCTTCATGTACTCCTGACAAGTGCCACCTTCCCGATGCAGGTAAGGTAAAGGTAAAGATAAAGTCGCTCAGTCGTGTCCGACTCTTTGCAACCCCATGGGCTGTAGCCTACCAGGCTCCTCTGTCCATGGGATTTTCCAGGCAATAGTACTGGAGTGGATTGCCATTTCCTTCACCAGGGGATCTTCCTGACCCAGGGATCTCCCACATTGTAGACAGACACTTAACCGTCTGAACCATAGGCATTTCTGAGATGTAGCCCACAGTCAGGGCTGCTGCCCATCACCTGGTTGAGCTCCTACCTGCTGGGACCTGGTGAATTCTTCTAGACTAAACTATTCTAGAGAAGGCAATGGCAACCCACTCTAGTACTCTTGCCTGGAAAATCCCATGGACGGAGGAGCCTGGTAGGCTGCAGTCCATGGAGTCGCTAAGAGTCAGATACGACTGAGCGAATTCACTTTCACTTTTCACTTTCATGCATTGGAGAAGGAAATGGCAACCCACTCCACTGTTCTTGCCTGGAGAATCCCAGGGACGGGGGAGCCTGGTGGGCTGCCCTCATGGGGTCACACAGAGTCGGACATGACTGAAGTGACTTAGCAGCAAATTCCTGTTCATCTGCATGTGAGATGGGAGTGGTCTGGGTGGTCCACATGTTTTTCTTGCTCCATTTTAAGGGGAGACATTTACCATAAATAAGTCAGCACACATGCTATTTGGGGTCAGTGGTCAATCTATCCTGCATTTTGTGGTTTAAACTAACAGTTTAAACCCCAGATTTAAAATCAATTGTCCATCACACTTCTCGTTGTGAGGTGTCCGCCCCTTGGAATCTCAATATGCCCTGTGTCTCCATGGAGACGTTTCGTCAACTAAACTGTTATTATGACCAACTCCTTAGAATCCAGTTCATCATTTAACATCTTTCACCGCAGCACAGAGCTTCTGTCCAGTTCATTTGCTTCTACTCATCTCCCCTGCATCCTCCTGGGCATAAATAAAATAACCCACTTTTAATTTTACTATTGAAGCAACTGCCAGTCATTCAGGAAAGAGGGAAAGCATTTGGGAATATGGAGGACAAAGTCCTTGAATCCTGCCTCTGTGAGGCCTCTGTGAAGGTGGACGTTCCCTTGTGCTCCTGGCGACAGAAAGAAGTCTCAACTGTATTTGATCTGTCAGGATCTATCGAGTGCCAATGGGAAAGCAATGTTTAAGTGTCAGTTCTTCTCGAGCCAGCGTCCAGTCCAACTCTCCACCTCCTTGCTCACCTGAGCAAAATGCACTCAACAAAGTACCTCTTACATCTCTTAACATCTCATTACTCTGAAAGGTTGGCTGACGTTCCTATGCTGAGCTCATCAGCACTTCCAATTTTCCCAGAGAAGACAGGCCTGGCCACTGCCCAGAGGGCCTGGCATTCTGGACGGGGCTGTCCTGGGCTGTGCTCTCCACCGCCCAACTTCAAAGAGGTGTGTTTTTTCAGGGCGAGTATAAATCCCAGATATTCATGTATGTTTAAAGCTGCACGTTAACTTAAATGGGAAAGAGTTAACTTACATGGGAAAGAGTGAAACCAAAGCTTCTAACTTTTGCAGGCCAGGTTGGCAAAAGACAGGTTTAAATGTAAACTTTTAAAAATATCCACTAGGGGACCCCTTTTTGGCTCTTTCATAATCTTAGACCTAAGCAGTTGCATGGACAGATATTCAGCACTGTGCCTTGAGTTGTGTCCGGGGCCACGTGTCTGGAGCCTGTGGCTGCATCTTAGCTCTGCACATCCCCTCCCCCATTGGGCGTGAGGGTCACCTGGCCTCTTGGTCTTGGTGTCTCTACTTCTTCAAATTGATAATAAAGATTCCCAACTTTCCCACTCTCAGGGTTGGCGCAATCAACTGATTGGCATATATGAAAATGCTATCAAAATTACAATTTCCGTATCAACTGAGACTCATGACAAACAGCCACTCAGAAATTGCTGCTTCGTGGGGAGCGTGGGCACCGTCAGAACAGAGCTTGACCCGGGCTCCACAGGAACACGGTCCAGATTTGGGTCCAGAGGCTCTGATTCTCCTCCATTTCCAGCCCTACGGGAAGGAGGTGTTCCAAGGGGAGTGTGGCTGGGGGCGGGGCTTGATCGCCAGGACCTGTGAGTGGAGGCGTGGGAATGGGCCTGCCTTCCAGCACTGACCGCAGAGAAAGCGTGATGCTGAATTGGGCTGAGGGCCGGTGGAGCCTGCGTCCCATTTTAATTCAGGGGCTGCCCCCTGGAGCGGATGCGTGGGGTTGAGGGACACCTGGCAGGAGGTTCATCTCCTCCCCTTCGGCCTCGGGTGGTCCTTGTGGATGACCAACTCCTGCCCACCCACTCAAGGAGGCGCCTGCAGCGGGAAACAGTGGGGGTGGGGCAGGCAGCATTTCTGTCGGGTGGGAAATCCGTGTGCGGTGCCTACGATGATGGGACCAATATTTTACTCACAAATGTGGATGTTCAGACAGAAATCATAACCAGGATAAAGGAAAAACTGAAACTAAAGAAAGACGCCACCGATCACAGAGGAATCACTGTGATTAGGGACCAGAGACAGGCTCAGTAATGTGCTGGTGAGTCAGAGAAACCTGAAGAGACCGGCCGGCAGTGAAACAAGAAGAGCATCCTCTGAAGAAATAGGAACCAGAGGACAAGACAGGAGTTGCAGACAATAGCGTGCAAAAATTAGAACACGGGGCAGCTGAAGAGCTGTCACATGCACAGGAATTTCCAGGAACACAGAGTAAAGGTAGATTAACAGCAAGTCTTCCTGGTGGCTCAGATGGTTAAGAATCTGCCTGTAATACAGGAAACCAGGTTTGATCCCTGGGTCAGGAAGATACCCTGGAGAAGGGAAGGGCAACCTAGTCCAGTACTCTTTCCTGGAAAATTCCAGGAACACAGAGTAAAAGGTAGATTAACAGGAAGGTGAAAGACAGGGAGTTAGCTGAGAATGTTGAAAATTTGACAAAAATGTGAATGAAAGAAGGAATTTATCAAATAAATGATACAGGAAAAATTGCAAAATAAATGACTTAAATATGTCAGAGAAGGTGACTGGCTCACACCTACACAGTCTTATGAAATTAGAAGTCTTATGAAATTATGAAAAGACCCTGCCCTCCCGTGGCAGGGGTGGGGCAACCACTGCAAACAGATGTTAGTTAGGACATTCCTAGTCAGAGATACCGGATGAGAGAGCAGAGAAAAGCCCTGGAAAATACCCAGGGCAAGCAAGCGTGAGCTCAGACACCCCAGCTCACCCTCCCAGGAGCAAGAGACCTGGGTTAAGAAGCTCCTGGAGACGTGGAGATTCAGTTTCCATCCTATGCATTTTAAAGATGTTTCTAGAGACAGAAGGAGGATGGCATGTGTCCAGGCGGGTGGTATGGGACCCCTGGCCTGGCGGGCAGAGACTCTGGCACCGGTGCACCCCACAGGTGTGAGGGCGTGGAGGTCATGTGACCACCCCCCAAAAGTGGTTTAAGGAAGTCCAGCTGCTCAGACCAACCTTCTGTCACATGGTCTGAGAGGTGGGGGGGCTTGAGGATGGATGTGACCCAACAGGGGGACAGGCTCTTTCCTCAGAGATGCACCCCCGCACTGAGAACTGTGAGATTCCCGCAAGTCACCTGACTTTGCCACGCGACTTGTAGCATCCCGAGTGTAGATGCTGCATAGCGGTTTCAGTCTTAAACTCACAGTGGAGGCGAGATAGAGGAGACAGCCAAGGCACTGAACACAGAAGAGAGTATGAACACCATCGGTGATGACGTAAAAATCCGTCCACAAGCAGAGACGTCACCAGGGGAAGGCAGAGTTGACACCACCAGCCCCAATTTACAAAACGGAAAGTGACGACACCCCATCCAATCTAACAGGGTGAAAAGCAAAGGGTTAAGTGGGTATTACAGATACAGAAATGGAAAATAAAATAGTATCCATTTTTAATAGTGTGAATCAGTTGATCAGATTTAGAATAGAAAATCTTGAAACAGAACCAGCATAGTACTTAGAGTCACAAGAGCAAAATTTAAAATGATTAAAATGTCTGCCTCTGAGTTTGCTTGGGGCCAAGGATGGAAACTTCCATTTGTAAGTTCTCCTCTCTTTGTGCTTTTCCCAGTGAATGCAGTGTTTTCATAAAGGTAAAATCGGTGCTGTTCATAAGTATATATTTCTGCCATTGTATTTCTCAGAGTGGCTACAAAACGGCATCAGCCTCATTCGTGAGCTAATTGATGTGGGTGAACTGGCTTCCTGCCTAAAATGGAGGGGATGACATGTCAGATTTTATTTCAAAACAAACTTAATTTATAAATTGTAATATATGTTATAAAAGCTAGAAAAGACACATCACCCCCGTTTAGAGTTTCTTAGGCATTTGCTCTGATAACTGAATTAGAATTCTGATTACATTGCCCATCACCTTTAAGTAAGTGAATATTTGAAAATATTTCTATTAGTTATTTTGCAAAATATTTCCTAATCTCTTTTTAATCAACATGTTTATCAAACCTTCTCTTTATAACAGGAAAGCAAATGTCAGTAATTTATTCTTCCATGTTCATAAGTTACTAATCAGTGTAGGTTTACCATGTAAAGTCTCTCATTCATGTAATATTGCACACAATGTGCTCAGTCATCTCAGTCCTGTTCAACTCTTTGCGCCAGACTCCTCTGTCCATGGGATTCTCCAGGCAGGAACAGTGGAGTGGTTTGCCACACCCTCCTCCAGGGGATTCTTCCCAACCCAGGGATTGAACCGTGGCTCCTGTGTTTATGCTTGGCAGATGGATTCTCTACCACTGAGCCACTGGGGAAGCTCATGTTATATTGGGTTGGCTAAAAATTTGTTTGCAGTTTTCCATAACATTTTATGGAAAGCCTCAAATGAACATTTTGGTCAACCAAATGTAGTTTCTTTACGTGGATTGCCTGCTGTGGCCGTGTGGATGGAGGGCTGCCTCCAGCGGCAGTGGTCTGGACTGGGGAGGGGGCCTCTTAGTCCTTAGTTTGGGACATTTTTATTCTATCAAGGCAGAGTGGCAGGGTTACCGAACACTGGTGGCTCCCGTGGGGCACTTGCTCCAAATTCAACAGTGTCACTGCTGGAAGAGACTTGCCTTTGACTTAGAACATTACCCTTAAAAAGTGATTCTTACATTCCAGAGCTCTTCATGTCCTTTGTCCTAGTCACCAGCTTACCCTGGGAGGAGGCATTTTCATTTCAGTTTTCCCAATGTGGAAAGACTGAGTGAGTGTCCTTGCGCTGCTGCCCCGACCCCAGTGGCCTTGCACTCGGTGGCCCTGGAGGAGCCTCTGGTGTCTAGAGTGAGAGGGAAGCGGGCTGGTTGTCTGGCTTCTAACACCCATGCTTTTGGACTGTAATTGTTCTCTGGTAGGTCATTACCAGCTCACCCCCAAACTTTGCAGCTAGAAACAGTTGAATTCAGATAACCAGATGACTAGTTACTATTAGTAGGTTATTTACTAGTGAGATGTTTTCACCCAAATTGATGGTTTAAAACTAAGCATCACTTTCTTGAACCTGGCTGGTAAGAGCAGCCTTGATGGGCCGTTTGTCACTGTTCTGTCATCGTCCGTGAGCAGTTAGGGGTGGGGGCTGGAGAAGGCCTGCCTTGTGTCTCCTGCAATGGGCTTGTTCAGGGTGGTGTGCGCTCTGAGAGGGGGACTGAAGAATCTCAGGGTAAGGGGTTCCCTGTGGGGCCTGACCCTGGCTGAGCTCCTGCAGACAGGAGGCTGCGGTCCCCCGACCACGGGGTGTGGGACATGCCTGACGAAAAGGGACTGCTGTGCCCTCCGGTCACCCTTCTTCAGGGTTCTGGGAGGCGGACTGTCTGCTCTGTGTCTTCATGGGGAGGGGGTCCTGTTTCAAGGCTCGCCCCCTCTTCCCGGCGGGGGAGGCGTTACCTCGGGTCATGACGATCCCGGCCAGCGCCTTGTGGCGGGCGTGCGCCGAGGCCAGGCCCGCGGCCAGCTCTCGGAACTTCTGTGTGACCAGCTGGGACACGGCATCTGCGAACTCCTGGAAAACACAAGCAGCAGCCTTGTGACCGTGCCTCCTCCCTCCTCCACACTACCCGCGGCCCGCCGCCTGCTCCGTGACCCCCTCGGCTCAAGATGGCAAGCCGGCCACAGCGATTCTTGCCCAGCGTGGCCCCGGGGGCACGAGCCCTCAAGCAGGACCCTGGGGGACTGTCCCTGCCTCCCTCCAGCCTCGCAGAGGCTTCCCTCCAGTTGGGGGTTGGTGCTCACACCACTGACAACTGGTTCCCATTTTCTTCCCTGTGTCACAGAACCAATCACCCCAACACCCAGGAATCATCCTAACATCTGGGAACCGCCCTTTCTCTTCAGTGACTTTCCAGGTGCTTCCTGGATGGCGGGATCCAGAGCCCCCAACCCCTGCTTCTGAGCACCTCCTCCCACCCTGTCCCCGTCTGGCCTCTGAACCACCCGCCCTCCATCAAGACCTTCCTTTAAACATCTCCCCTACAAGACTTTTTTTCTTTATCCTTTTAAGGGGTCCTTGACATTTATGTTAAGCGTATTTCTCAATTAACATTTTATAAAGGTGAATGTAGAAAGAAAAAAGCAAAGATTTCTTTAACTTTTCTTACTCTGGGTGGAGGACAGTCTAATTAAGATGTACAGGGTATTTAGCTGGTTAAAATTTATCTCTTTGATATTTAACCAGTATCACTTCCTAGGGTGGCTTTGAGACGTCTCGCTTCTTTGGTATTTAACCAGCATGACTTTCTAGGGTGGCTTTGAAAAGTCTTGCTTGTAGTTTTGCCAGGGGGAATTTTACGGAATGTTTATATATTGAACTATGACCCTTAGTTTTTCTGGGTTTAAAAGTCAGAAGGAGAGAATCGTGAATAACCATCTGCATTGGAAAAGTGCATGTCCTCTGTTAAGGCACTGAGGTGTCTCCTCAGACCTTCTGTAAAATGAACAGACTGGGGCTTCATAAGGAACTCAGCCTGGAGCTGTGCTCAGGCCTCCTTCCCCTCACAAACCCTCTCCACCCCCCACCCTCATCCCCAGCACTGCAACTATTTTCAGTGATTGGCTTTAATTAAATCACATACATGCTTGCAGCTGCATGTAGTTCTTCATAGTTGGATTTGTATGTGTAAATGTTGTTGTTGATTACGTGGTGTGTTAGAAGCCAGGCAGAAACTTAGAATTCACGTTGGGAGATAAAGACTTACTGTCTAATTTAACACTAGGCGTTTTTAATGTTTTAATCACTTGAGATTTAATACATACTCAACTCTGGTTACTGCAAACCCAACTAATCAGACTCTGAGATAATTTGATTTTTTCTCCATTTGGTTTATGGTAGAAGCAGCTAAATGCTCAAAAGCAAGTTTGTGTCTTGAATTATTTTTGTAAGTTCAGATTCAAGGGTGCCTCCATGGGCTGCGTGGAGCTCCTTCAATCTCTTAGGGTGGAAGTGAGCACCCCCAACCAACAGCAAACTTTGAAGGGGTCTTTCCAGCCCACTTTCCAGGTCAGGAAGCAACAGTTAGAACTGGACATGGAACAACAGACTGGTTCCAAATAGGAAAGGAGTGCGTCAAGGCTGTATATTGTCACCCTGCTTATTCAACTTATATGCAGAGTACATCATGAGAAATGCTGGGCTGGAGGAAGCACAAGCTGGAATCAAGATTGCCGGGAGAAATATCAATAATCTCAGATATGCAGATGACACCACCCTTATGGCAGAAAGTGAAGAGGAACTAAAAAGCTTCTTGATGAAAGTGAAAGTGGAGAGTGAAAAAGTTGGCTTAAAGCTCAACATTCAGAAAATGAATATCATGGCATCTGGTCCCATTACTTCATGGGAAATAGATAGGGAAACAGCGGAAACAGTGTCAGACTTTATTTTGGAGGCTCCAAAATCACTGCAGATGGTGATTGTAGCCATGAAATTAAAAGACGCTTACTCTTTGGAAGGAAAGTTATGATCAACCTAGATAGTATATTCAAAAGCAGAGACATTACTTTGCCAACAAAGGTCTGTCTAGTCAAGGCTATGGTTTTTCTAGTAGTCATGTATGGATGTGAGAGTTGAACTGTGAAGGAAGCTGAGTGCCAAAGAATTGATGCTTTTGAACTGTGGTGCTGGAGAAGATTCTTCAGAGTCCCTTGGACTGCAAGGAGATCCAACCAGTCCATTCTGAAGGAGATCAACCCTGGGATTTCTTTGGAAGGAATGATGCTAAAGCTGAACTCCAGTACTTTGGCCACCTCATTTGAAGAGCTGACTCATTGGAAAAGACTCTGATGCTGGGAGAGATTGGGGCCAGGAGGAGAAGGGGACGACAGAGGATCAGATGGCTGGATGGCATCACCAACTCGATGGACATGAGTTTGAGTAAACTCTGGGAGTTGGTGATGGACAGGGAGGCCTGGCGTGCTGCGATTCATGGGGTCGCGAAGAGTCAGACACAACAGAGCGACTGAACTGAACTGAACTGAACTTCTAGCCCACAGGCTGCACAGTGCAGCTTCAGTGCTTTCTGGTCTAGTCCGTCCCTGATGGGGAGGGGAAGGGTCCTATAGAAACCCCCAAGTCTGATATAGTCCATTCTAGGGAGAGGGAGGGGTCCTACAGAGACCCCTGAGCCTGGTCTAGTCTGTCTCTGATGGGGAAGAGGGGGTCCTACAGAGATCTCCGAGCCTGGTCTAGTCCATCCTGGGGGAGGGGAGGGGTCCTACAGAGACCCCCAAGTCTAGTCTGGTTCAGCCTCTGGGCACAAGCCCAGCGAGAGTTGTGGTCAAGCCCCTTTTGGCACCCGCAGGGTGGGTGGTCTGCCCATCAGGACAGTGAACAGGGAGAGTCTGGTGGGGTCTGGGTGGGGCAGTAGAGGCTGGATGTGGGGATGGGTGAGAAGCCAGCTTTGCAATATCGAAAGCCCTGTGCAGAGAAGCTCTAAAGATACATTGCAAAAATCCTGAATAATGAGCTGAAGCGTCATTTAAAGCATAAATTCCTTGTTAAATATGAAAAAGAGGATGTTCAGTGGCTGATTTAGCCTCCGAAGGTCCCTGGTAGCAGGAGAGGGTTGCTCTGTCTTCCCCAAGTGGGTTATGGCCTCTCTTGGGGCTTACAGTGGGAGGAAATGTGATGCCCAGGGGCCTGCCGCCTCCCCATGTCCCTTTCTCTTCTGCAGGAGCAGACAGGATGACTGGGGTGGGGGCTGCAGAGTCTGCAGAGCCGCCCAGCCCCTTCAGGGCCTGACGAGCTCTGTCTGGGGTCCACTGATACTTTTTGTGTAGAACTTGGCACAGGCTGGACACTTGGAACAGAAGCGATCAGAGGAGAGCGGACTGGGTTCTGGTTAAACGATGGTGATCGTCAGGTGGCTCTGCTTCCAGAGGTTAAGTGGGGAAGTTGGCTCGGCATTTAATGAGCTGCACGTTCCTAATGAAAACAGGAACACGATGCTACTTGTGTGTATGTGGTCCGCATGCTGCCCGCTGGCCCCAATTACTGAGGCAAATTACCAGCATTATTCAAATAGGAAAAATAAACTTTAAATAGGAACACCAAAGACTCAAACTCCACTTATTTCCAACACTAATATTTTGAAAGGCCTAAGTAAATAAAATGTGTTCCAGGAGTAGTCCTCGGGGTAAAATTGACATTCAGCCAAAGTGGGGAGGATATTAAAATCGATAGATTATGAGGGAGAGAGCTTTGGGTAAATATTTTCCTGCTGAAATCCCGCCTTCGGGTTTATGCTGCTGGAATATCAGAAAGGTTAGATTTGCATATGGGCAGGGCAGGATGGGGCACCCTTGCCCTCCTGTCCACCTTGTCCATAGCACACGAGGTGAGTGGGCATCCGGAGGCAGAGGCAGGCTGCCAGCGGTCAAGGGAGTGGGGCTGACTTGTGTCTGCTCTTGACCGTCCATGTGGCCGGAACTGGGAAGGCTGGAGAAAAGCTACTGGGATGGTCATCAGGCCGCCAGAGGGGAGGCATGGCTCAGAGGGGGCACCATGAACATGAATAGGCAAGGATCTTCCCCAGTCTCCCTCTCAACAGTCCTCTGGGTCCGAGGAAAAGCTGGGCTCTGGGCCTTGGTCATGGCTCCTGTTTACTGACAATGGCAATAAAGCCTCATTCATTTCAAAGTCAGGGACTGGTGAACACGTGTGCAATGATTCAATTATTCTATATTTTGAATTACTGAATACCTATAACGGATTTGAAGGAAGGTATGAAAGATGGAAGGCCTTTGTCACCCTTCCTTGGCACCATGGAAAAGCTCTGAACTTGGCACAGAGCTTGGACAGTGATGGTCAAGATGGCCATTCCAGTAACGGCTTCTCTGGTGCCCACGACTCCCATGGGCCACCGCCCTGCTGCCTGGATGACCCTGACCTCGAGGTATGCCATCTGCTGGGCGTGCTTTCCAAGAACTTGGACTACGAGTGAACACAGAGGGGCCCGGAAAGCTGCGTATTGACTTGACCTCCACCCCTGGGCACGGATATGCACTGTGAATGCATCGGCTGTAAGGGGCAATCACACACACATGAAAGCTTCACGCAGCCGAGTTTAGTGAAAATGTGGCAATTTGGGGTGAGAAGATGCTTGCCAGTTAGGCCATCATTTGCTGATCTTTTATCATCTGGAGTCAGGCTGACCGCATTGCTGGCGGCCTGGCTGGTCTACACTCGTCTTTCTGACTTGTCCATCCTGCTGCCAGCCTCGGGCCAGGTGTTCTGGGGTCACTGATGAACGTCGTGTTCATCAGCCCAGCACCCGGGTGGCACCTTCCCAATCATCTGGGCAACAGCAGTGTCCACACCACCCCACCTCCACACACACACCTGTCCACACACTCGCACACACACCCACACCCACACCCACACATACACCCCCCACTCCCCCACACACATACACATCCCCACCCACACATAGACACACCACACACACACACATATTCACATCCCACCACCCCCCCCACACCTGTCCACACACTCACACACACACCCACACATCCCCACACATACACCTCCCCACCCACACATAGACACACCACACACACACACACACTCACATCACCAACCCCCACACCTGTCCACACACTCACACACACACCCCCACCCCCACGCATACACCCCCTCACCCACACATAGACACACCACACCCCACACACACCTCCAAACCCACACATACACCCCCTCACACATACATATCCCCACCCACACATAGACACACCACAGAAACACATACATCACCACCCCGCCTCCACACACACACCTGTCCACACACTCACACACACACCTCTCCCACACCCACACATACACCCCCCGCACCCTCCCACACATACACATCCCCACCCACAGATAGACACACCACACACACACACACACACACACACACACTCACATCACCACCACCCCCACACACCCACACCCCCCCCACACCCACACTCCACACACATACACACACATACACACACATACACACACACATACTCACCCTCAACACATACACACCCCCTCCCCGCCACCCCACCGCCCACCCCACGCCTCCCACACCCCCTCACACCCACCCCACACACACACCCCCACTCCACACATTCTCACTCTGCACACACTCCCACTCAGCACACATTCACCTTCCACACACACACACCCCACCCCCACACCCCACACCCTGACACACACCCACCCTCCACACACTCCCACCCCCTACACACACCCCCACCCCACACATACCCTCCACACACACCCCTACCTCACAACACCCTCACCCCACACACAGTCTCACCCCAACACACACCCACACCCCACAGAACCTACCCCACACACATCCCCATACCACATACACACCCACCCCACACACAGGCAACCTCTACACACACACACACCCGACACACCCCCACACCACACACACCCCCACCCCACATACCCCCACACCACACACCCCCACCCCACATACATCGCCATACCACACACATACCCACCCCCAAACATGCACCCTCCACACATACCACACCTCACACACCCCCACCCCACACACATCCCCATACCACACACACACTCACCCCACACACACACACACCCCACAAACACGTACCCTCTACACACACCCACACCCCCCACACACGCACCTTCCATACACACTCATACCTCACACACTCCCCCCCACATAAACCCCACCCCACACACATCCCCATACACACACACACACACACACACACACACACACACATCCACACCACACACACACACCCCACCCCACACACACCTCACCCCCCACACCCACCCCCTACACATGCACCCTCCACACACACCCCACCCTCACACACACCCTGCCCCCCCACACACCCTGCCGCACACACGCCCCCAACCCACATACATCCCCATACCACACACACCCCCACCCCCAAACATGCACCCTACACACACACCCCACCCTACACACCCCACCACACACACACCCCACTCTACACACCCCACCACACACACCCCACCCCCACACATCCCCATACTACACACACACCCACCCCCACACCCACCCTCCACACACACACCCTCCACACACACCCACCCCACACACACCCTACCAGACACATCCCACCCCAGACACATCCCCATACCACACACACACACACCCCACACACACGCACCCTCCAAACACACCCACACCCCACACATACCCACACACTACACACCCCCACACCACACCATCCCCATACCACACACACCCATCCTCCACACACATCCACCCTCCAGATACACACCTACTCCACACACACCCACACCACACATACTCCCACACCACACACATCCCCACCCCCTCACCCACCCCTGTACTCACACACTCTCCCCCACCCCCCACCCCAACACTCCCACCCTCCACAGCCCTCTCACCCCAAGACCTCCATCACACACACCCACACCACTCTCCCACCACACACACCCCAGTCAAAGTATATGTTGCCTTTGGGGCCTCTGGAGTGCTCCCAAACCCCCACCCAGGGCAGAGAAATTAATCAAAATTTATTGAGCAAGACACTAGTGGGCTTCAAGTCTGATTTCAAGCTTCTGAAATCCAGAGATGAGTCAGATGGGGTCCTCTGTCTCAAGGAGCCCCTGACTCAATATCTCCCCCACGGCTGGGGGCCTGCCTGAAGCTGAGTACCCAGGGCAGCCCATCTCCTTCACCTACACATAGTCCCAGAGGCGGCCGTTGTGGTCACCTGTCCACAGACCAACAAGCTGAGAAATAAGGAGACTCCACGTTTGTTATCTTGAATAATTGAGAGTTGAGATTGTGTGCACAAATGCCAGCATATCTGCATATCGATTACGTAAATTGTAGTTACAATTATCTGAATGGTTAGATATAGACACATTCATTTAAACATGTTAACAGCAGTTACTGCTTTAACAATTAACTTCAATACAATAAACATGTAGAAGAAAACTAAAACCACGTTGGAAAATGTGATATTTCTGCTTTTGTTGCACTGGTGCTTTCTCAGGGAGATATTTTGCATCTGGGTCTAATTAGAATCTTTAAATTCTCATTAGTGTGAAAACATGAGGACGTGCACAGATGAGGGCCTCTGTTTGGGGCTGATTCATGGCTGTTTGAGCTCATCTGGATCGAAGACGACGTAAACAAGAAGAATCACTGCTGCGCATCGAGAGGGAAGGGCTCTCTGTGGGGAGCACAGCCCCTCAGAGGAAGCTGCGTTTACTTTCTTAGCTTTTGTTAAATTTGGGAGCAGTTGTTTAGCTATTGTCTGAATAGCAAGGGAGCCTCACACCTGTTCTGAAAAATTACCAGGACATCAACACTGTTCTCCAAATGCTGAGCTCTCAGACCCTTCGTCTCGTGACTTGGACTCTAATCTCATCTCTTTACCCTGAGAATCAGTTCCCCAAAGAGAAATAAAGTAGGTTAAAATTGCTAACTAGCTTTGAACAGTACACCTGTAGCATTGACTAAAGCTGGGACTGGGCAATTCTTCAAGTTCATGGAGGCCCAAGACCAGGGATCTATCACCACGTGCTTCCTGTGTGACATGTGGGAGAGGCAGCTGGACATCCATGGTAGGGAAGGTTGTTGTCCCGGCGCCCTGGACGCAGCACCGCGGGACACATGCCTGGGCCCTTGACCTGGTGCTTCCCGCTCCGGGAACCAGCGCCACCCCTGGGCCACCATGCAAGCCACCAGTTGGTGCCTGGTACCACAGCAACTGAAGGGCTTTCCTGTTGAAGCCAGTCCTTAAAGTCTGGAAAGGGTGACCGTCCCTTCAACTCACAGACACCAAGGCAAGATGTGACTACCAGGAGCATGAAGGACATGGAGCCATGACACCAAAACACATTTCCAGTAAACGGCACTGGGAAAACCGGAGATTTACAAATTTCCTGACAAAGGATTCAAAGCAACTGTTTTAATAGAAGCTCACTGAGCTACGAGAAAGCGCAGATAGACAGCTCAACAAAACCAGGAAAGCAATTCATGCACAAAATGAGGAGCTTAATGGAGACAGAAATCATTAAATAGAACCAAACAGAAATTCGGGAGCTGGAGAATACAATGACTGTGATAAAAAAACACAACCGGGAGCTTCACCAGCAGACCTGGTCGAGTAGGAATTCCTCTGTCTAGAGAAATCTGTGAACTCAAAGACAAGTCACTTGAAACTATTCAGAGGAGAAGAAAGGAAAAAGGATGGACAGGAGAGGGATTTATGGGACACGGTTAAAGGACCAATGGACACATTACGGGAGCCCAGAAGACCAGAGGCAGAACAAGAGGCAGAAAGCTTAAAGAAACAGCGATCAAAAAGCTTCCTGAACCTGGAGAAGGAAACAGACACAGACTCAGCAAGCAAAGGATCTGAAGCGGTTTGAGCAGGACGAGGTCTATGCCAGGACATGCCGTGATTCCATGGCGGAAGTTGAAGACAGAGAGAGGCTTCTGAAGGTAGCAAGAGGCAAGGGACTCATCCTGCATAAGGGATGCCCGTGAGGCCCCCACTGGGTTTTTCAGCAGAAACCTCGCAGGTCACAGAGGTGCATTCAAAGCACCAAGGAAAGAAAAAGGCAACTCTTTGAAAATGAAGGTGAGAGGGTGTCTCCCAGGCAGAAAAAGCTGAGGGATCACATACTCGAGACCAGCCTCGAGATGTGTGTACACACACATGATGGAGTCGTGTTCACTTTTATGAAAAAAAGGGATCCTGCGTCTGCGACAACGTGGATGGCCCTGGAGGACACAGAAACCCGATGTACTCGTGGAATCTATAGGAGGGCTATGTGATGCTGCAAATTCACTGAAAATGCCGTGGAGCCAATGCCCCCGGGTGTGTCGGAAGCACGGCAGGTCCTCTGGGGTGACAGCGAGTTCTTACTAGAGTCACATCTGGCGGTGCTTGGCCAGAGGCACCTGCACTCTGAAAGGATTTGGCGTCGCCCCACTGAGCACCTGTATCTCAGTGAAAGGGACTATGTCTTCACGTCCTGCCCCCGAGGATGGATGAAGGGCCTTCAGAGGCGGTGGAGGGACAAAGAGCCCTTGTTGCGGGCCTGGTCTGCGTCCCCAGGCGTCCTCTGGGCAGAGCAGACACTTGGGAGCTGCCCCAGGGACCAGAGGCCCAGGGTCCCCGAAGCCTGGCGGCTGTCTCAGGGGTAGGGGGAAGCCTTCAGGGCCTCGGGGGTAGGGTGGGGAGACTGCATGGCGGTCAGCATCTGCCCGGCCTGGCCTGGCCACCGAGCTGGTTTCCAGGCTCCACAGGGCATCCAGCTCCGCCTGGGACTGGCAGCCTTCCTGACTCCACATATGGACACTGAGCCTGGCCTTTGCCTCACTCCTCAGGCACAGACTGGACCCTGGCGCCCCCAGGGTCGGGAGCTGCTCCACGTGGGGCCTTGGGCCTCACCCATCCACACCTTCCACTGAAGACATGGGGCCCGGGGTGGATCCTCTCCTGGGACGATCAGCTGACACGCGGAGGCCTGCGGGTCGCTCCCCCTCAGCAGTGCCCCCACCACACTCAACAAGAATCAGGACCCACAGCAGGAAGTCCGTCCCATGTGGTTCCAGGTGGGTCCCCCAAATGCCCCAGCCCTTGCATGGACGCAGCATCCCTGGTTCCTGCCCTCGGCCTCCTTGTCAACGTCCCTGTCCCCAGGACACTCTGCTGGGCTGGGCGTTGAGCCCAGAGCATGGGGTCCAGGCTTACCCTGACCCTTAACCACGCTCCGCTTCCCTATCCATACCATGCCACACCCATCCGTCTGTCCTGTCCTGAGATTCCCAGCCTGTCCCAGAGGGGATCTCAACTAAACTAAGAGAACCTAGAGTACCAGGGCTTGCACTTGTGGGAACAGAGCAGACAAAACAAACGTCTGTCCAGAGAGAAATAGAAAACAATTTGTAAGTTACATTTTCAACAACCATCACTTTACTGGGAAGCCTACTTATACCCCTGGTTAGACAGAGTGCTGCGCTCGGAGGCCAGGCTGGGTCCTTCCTTCTCTGTGAGGACATCTGGGATCACGACACACAGACAGCGCTGGCAGTTTTCTCTTTATCCTGATTCGACGAGGCGGTTGTTTGCAGGGGCCTTGTTGCACCCACCTGGGGTCGGGAAGGGGCCTGTGTCCCCTTGTGGGGTGGTGGCTGCACAGCAGGGTGAAACTCCGTCCCTCCCCTGGACATTGTGCACCTGGGGAAGGTGACCCCGGTCCTCCATCTGAGGTCTTGGCCCACTTCTGGCAAGTCTGCGACCCGGGGGCCCAGGTCAAGGACTGAAAGGCAGAGGTGTGTGTGTGCCATGGCTGCAGCCTGTTCTCCATGAGAGGGTCCTTGTTAGAGGATGATGCTGGCATGAGAACCATCCAGATTTTCCTCAGTAAGTTGGGGGAGAAAACTCCACAGCCTTCGGGAGCAGGTATGTTGCTAAGAAACCAACATTTTTTGACTGAAAAGTTGAACCTTTTTAGAAGAGTCTGTCTCATCCACAGAGAAAGAGAAGAAGGAGATAACTTCTAAGCAGCCTGACTTTTCTTGGGATCAGTTCTCCTTCCTTCCCCTCTGTCTTTCTTCTTGTGCACATTTAAAGACCTGCTGATAGGTTTTGGAGAGCAATCTGCCTTTGTTGTGAGCGTCTCAGATTTTCGCTTTGTGTTCTAAGGGCGCTCCCTGGGAAGGCTTGGAGATGCCACAGAGACTATTATGCCAGTGGAGGTCTGTCCAGTTTCTGATAAAACCGGAACTAATTTATTTTTTGTTTATCCTCTGCCGCCTTTAGCAAAGCTTCCTCTGGAGATGTGTATCTTCATCCTCAGCTCTTTGGGTTTGTCATCTTTTTGCACTTTGTTTTGCAACTGACAAGGGGAAAAAAATCTGACACCAGCCTTGGAAGACGGTAATGCATTCTAGACTTTGTTTTCCTCACGGATCTGATAAAAATCTTGCCTAAAACCATGTCCAGCCTTTTCAGCAGGAAGTCCAGATGGCCTTGCAGCCTGGATAACAGACTGCAGTCGCTGCCGCTTCACGGATTGTCGGTGGGGCAATGTCTTTCTCGAAACATAAATGCAAAACAGAAGACAGCATCTGGGGTGCAGGCAGGGCTTGTTGGAGGGGCTGGCGGTCATCGGGGAAGGGAGAGCAAACAAAGGAGAGATGTGAGATCCCACGGAAGACGGGCTTCTGGAAGAAGGCTCCGTCAGGTGGGATAGGTGGGGGAGGTGGCTGAAGTCTGCTGCACAAAGGCTGGATGACTGACACGAGGGAGAACCAAACTTCCCTTCTGCTGCAGGTGAGCTGATAGATCGGCCAGTGTGTCAGCGCTCTGTGCTGCGGGGGGTCTTATTTCCGAGGCCACTGGAGGCCGCCGTGTGGATATGTATCATCTGCTGAGTGTGGGGCTGGAGACCCAGGGAGAATGGAGTTGCCCCAGCAGGTGGGAGGGTGGTCTCCCCATTCCCTTTCCTTCTTAGGACGAGTGACAATCCCCCTGAACTTGCTGGCTGCAGCTGGTAGATCCTGGGTGGACGATGTGTTTATGATCCCACTGACAAGGCCTTTGGCTCTGGAAACTTGTGTGGGGGCCTGACTTCCAATTGGCAGCTGCAGAAATGTACCCAGAGCAGGCGACAGACTCCTCAGTGACCCCCTCAACGCTGCCAGGCCCAGGGAAGCTTTCCTATAGCCGTCACCCCTTTACGCTGAAGTCGCACCACCCCCTCTGGTGGTGACACCATGGGATCAAGCCTCCCAGCCTTCTCTTTCTCTTCCAACTTCAGAGCTGTGTGGACCCTTTGACGCATCCAGCCAGCCTGCCTCCTCCCTCCATGGGGCATCTCCTCCACCACATGCCACAGTAACTAGCTCCATCCCACCCACTGCTGTGTGGGCACCCCTGCGTGAAGTGGTGGGTCACCACCTCACCCACCTGCTAGCTTCTCCTGGGAGATTTAACAGCACCAGCGCAAGGATGTCCAGGGTGAGGACAGATTTAACAGCACCCAGGGAAGGTCCCAGGCAGGTCCCAGCTGCACCAGCAGGATGCCTGGGGGTGAGGACAGGAGGCAGGGGTGTGAGCTCATGCTCTCCTCCAGTGGGAACATCACCGGTGTCTTTGCTGTGTGTGTCCATCTCCTCTCAGCTGTCCACAGAGAATGGTCCACTTCCAGTGTCCCGGGAAGGCCCAGCACAAGGCCCTTCTGTTTGGGGTTGCGTTGAACGTCTAGGACAGAGCCCGGCACTGCCATGCTCACTGGTGGATGACTGGGGGCCAAGAGCCCGGACGTGACCCAGGAAAGAGAAAAGTCAGAAGAGTGAAAACCTGAGATGTTACACAGTCTTGGAAAGCCCACCAGGGAGTTTGGAGCAGCAAGCTTGGCAGGGATGGCGTGCCATTTGGACACCAGTCAAAGGCATCAGAATGAATTGGTTTGTTCTTTTTGGCCTCTTAAAGCAACTTAGGAAAAGCTAAGATAAGGCTCTATAATTTCATGAGAAAAATGAGGACAATGTGAGAGGTCACAATGCAGATAGAGAGGAAGAGGCCCCTGAGTAGAGGGTGTTCACACTGGTCTGGTCATAGGAATGTCGTGTACCTTTGCTTCTACATCTGCTAATGATGGGACTGCTTCTGTGCCTAGAATTCTGGTTTATTCAGAGACCACAAAGGACGTGAAGGGGTTCATTAAGAATTTTTGATCTTTAGAGTTACCCAACTAAACTGTGGAACAGTGATAAATGGTTTTCTTTTGATATTTCAAAATATTCTTCAGAGAAATAATCTCTACTGTCATCTAATATGGAACAACTACAGCATTTTTAAAACTTGAGTATTTACATGTGGAAGCAACTCCAGTGTCCATTGACAGAGGAATGGATAAAGAAGCTGTTGTACATATACATGATGGAATATTACTCAGCCAGAAAAAGAATGGAATAATGCCATTTGCAGAAACATGGATGGATTTGGAGGGCACTATGCTCAGTGAAATAAGTCAGAGAAAGATGAATACTGTATAATATCACTTATAGGTGGAATAAGCCAAAAAATATAGCAAACTAGTGAATAAAGCAAAAAAAAAACAGACTCACAGATACAGAGAAAACACTAGTGGTTACCGTGGAGAGAGGGAAGTGGAGAAAGTGTTTATTACGAGATTATATGAAATCCAATATGTGAAACTTCTATGAAATTGTAAAGCATTACAGAATTAAGAAAAGCCCCTGGTTCTGGTGTCCAAAGTGTGCAAGTCAGACAGCACCAGGGGCGAGCCCATGTCCTGCGGGGATGGTGTGAGCGCTCTCGGGTGCTTCTCCTGCAGGACGGGGCCTCGCCAAGTGTACAGACCACAGAGCCCGAGTCGCGTCACAGACACAAGGCCGAAGTGCGGGGCTCTTTATCTACTTGTGTTAAACTCAAACCCCAGAGCTATTCAGCCTCTGAATGTTGCAGACACGGATGACACCAGGCAGCCAAGGGATGCTGTCAGCTCCGGCCACTGACAGAGGGGAACAGCTCTCCACACCGGGCGAGTCGCAGGTCAGCAGCTCCGTGACGGAGGAGGCTTACATGCGTCATTAAGGCCGCAACTCTAGACGGTAGGACGCCCGCGTCTAACGTGGACTCATCAGGACAGAAGCCTAGCGTGGGTGTGGGCAGGCCCAGCTTTCCTCGCTGTCTCTCTGTCTCCTCAGGGTTCATTAGTTTGGCTGATTAAAGAGTAGGGTGACTAATTAGAATCTACAGTGAATATCAGGCAATGCTAAGAAATCATTATACAATTCCTTGTAGTTTATTTCCTGTCGTTGAATTTTGTGCTGATGGCTCTGGTCTAATCCTGTCAGGTAATTCATTTTTTTAAAAACGGACCTTAATTTTCAGAGCAGTTTTGGGTTCACAGCAAAATTGAGGGGAAGGTCGAAGGTTTCTTGTATACTTGCCACCCCCCGCCACGCACAGCCTCCCCCGCCGTCAACATCCCCCAAAGACGGTACACGTGCCATTTTCTTTTTGACCGACCTGTGCGGCTGGTGGGATCTCAGCTCCCCAAGCAGGGGTTGAACTCCCACTCCCTGCAGTGGAAGCTCAGAGTCTCAGTGATTGGACCCCCAGGAAGTCCCACAAGACTTGCCTTTAAGCCCTGCAAAGACCAGGGCAAGCGTGGACACGACCTCCCCCCCGCCACAAGTCAAGCAGTTGGGCTTCCCACACTGGTGGACACCGCAGGGGTCCCCACATCAGGGTGTGACGGGCAGTCGTGGCGTCTCCTGGCAGGTTATCACGTTTGTGATAACTCATGGACCCACACAGACACATCATTGTCACCAGAGTACACAGTTCACATCAGACTTCTCTCCTGGTCTGTACCTTCCATGTGTTTGGACAAATGGTGTAGCGACAAGGGTCCTTTATTTCTGTGTTGTGCAGAGTAGTTTCACTGCCCTAAAATCCTGTGTGCTTCCCCACCTCACCCATCACCCCCTTCCTGGTAACCATGGCAACCACTCATCTTTTACTGTCTCCATAGTTCTGCCTTTTCCAAGTGTCATAGCGCTGGAGTCATACAGTCTGCAGCAGCTCATCTCCCTTAGTGACATGCATTTAAGTTTTCTTCCTGCCTTCGCATGGCTGATGGCTCATTTCTCTTTGCTCAGGGTGATGTTCCGTTGTCTGAATGGAGCAGTTTATTCATCTACCATCTACTGAAGGGTGTCTTGTTTGCTCCCCAGTTTCAACAGTTGTGAAGAAACTGCTATAAACATTTTTTTTTTTGTGGTGGATATAAGTTTTCAACTCCTTTATGTAAATACCAACGGAGCTGGGTCATATGGTAACAGTGTGTTTAGTTTGTAAGAAACCACCAAGCTGTCGTCCATGGTGACTGCTCCGTCTTGTGTCCCACCAGCAAGTCTGGATTCTTGCTGGCATTGGTGTTGTCAGCGTCCTGGTTTTGGCCTTCCTAATAGGTGTGCAGTGCTATCTCACTGTCTTAATTTGCATTTCTAGGTAACTAATTTTTGAGCATACCGTTTATTCTTGTAGGTGATCAGCAAGTTGAGGAATACTTTAAGCTTGGGTCATGTCTTTTAACTTTCTCTTTGGGAAAACAAGATGGAGAGAGAGCATGGGAGGTCTAGTCCTCTCTTAATTTAATTTTCTCAGTTGCAAAAGCTATGAAAATGGTTTACAAATAGGTGTGGTTTATTACAAGTTGGTTTTGGCAAGGATCAAACACTATCAGGCCCATGACTGAGATATCCTCTGGGAAAAACAACGCAGACAGTAATTCTTTTATGAAATTAGGCTATCTCTGGTATTTAGACTACTCCCCCCTCCCCCTAGCAGTAAACTCCACAGGGTTTAAGTGATTTTAGGGGTCTGACTGAGGGAGATGTTTGGGGAAGTCTCCCAGGCTGCCTCTAGGAAGTCCTGGGTGATAATAAACATGGTTTGTTTGCAGATGTTGAGTAGTGAACTTAGGAAACAAAACAAAACAAAAACAGAGACTCTGCCAAGCGCTGTGGGATTGATTTCAACTGGGCCCCCAACTGTTCAGTCTTATTTTTGCTCCTAGAGCGCTGGTCTCTGTCCCAGTCGCTTTCAGCTGGGTGAGTGTGGTGGTTCCTGAGCCCCTGAGCATGTGTAGTGAACATGGGTCTGCTCCTGGTTCAGGGATCTGCAGGCTATGGCTGGTTGTGCTGGGGTTCAGAGGCACTTGTTGTTCAGTTGCTAAGTTGTGTCCAACTCTCTGTAACCCCATGGACTGCAGCACACCAGGCCTCCCTGTCCTCCATCATCTCCCAGAGTTTGCTCAGATTCATGTCTATTGAATCAAGGGATGCTATCCAACCATCTCATCCTCTGTTGTCACCTTCTCCTCTTGCCTTCAGTCTTTCCCAGCATCAGGGTCTTTTGCAATGAGTTGGCTCTTCATCAGGTGGCCAAAGTATTGGAGCTTCAGCTTTAGGATCAGTCCTTCTCATGAATATTTAGGACTAATTTCCTTTAGGATTGACTGGTTTGATCTCCTTGCTGTCCAAGGGACACTCAAGAGTCTTCTCCAACACCACAGTTCAAAAGCATCAATTCTTTGGTTGCTCAGCCTTCTTTATGGTCCAACTCTCACATCCTTACATGACTACTGGAAAAACCATAGCTTTGACTATGCGGACCTTTGTTGGCAAAGTGAAGTCTCTGCACTGTGCAAGTTTGTCATAGCTTTCCTTCCAAGAAACAAGTGTCTTAATTTCATGGATTCAGTCACCATCCACAGTGATTGTGGAGCCCAAGAAAATGAAATCTGCCACTGTTTCCACTTTCTCCCCATCTATTTGCCATGACATGATGGGACTGGAAGCCAAGATCTTAAGTTTTTGAATGTTGATTTTTAAGGCAGCTTTTTCATTCTTCTCTTTCACCCTCATCAGTGGCACAATCAGCTGCAATTAGCAGTGATTATTTGGTTTGTTTCTGGCTTAGATTTAAAATTTGAGAAGTTTTTGAAATGTTCCAGAACCAATAACTATCATCCCAGCAACAAAGACTTTGGTAAAATGACTCATGATTGTTTTTGCCCTGCACACATGGGTTCCAGTTTAGGGTGTGGGAGGCAGGCTGAGCCATAGGCCGTGGCTTCCAGGTCCAGACCCCCTTCTGGGGTTAGCCGAGGTTGTAGCTGCACAGTCAGGGATGCTCTGTCTGAGGCGAATCTGCCTCCCTCTCTGCCTCCCGCCCTCCCGCGTTTCTCATGTCTGTTTTCAGGCCTGTGTCCTTTGCTCCTGGCAACGCACCTCTAAGGTCCTGCCTTCTGCTGGTCTGACTCAGGATGTACCGTATGTCTGGCCAGCTCGTCCTGCCTGCCCTCCACGTCCTGGCTTCACTGCGGTCCTGCCTGCTCACATCTGAGCCCAGCGTGTCTCTTCATTCACCTCCCTGGTCCCCCTAGGCTTGAGTTCAGGACCCCCTGCCACCCTCCCCTATTTCCCGTGTCTCCATCATGCTCTCATTCGCTCAGCAGGTGTTAATGGACCTGTTGTGGACCAAGTGCTGGGCCAAGTACTGGGAACAAGTAAAGAGGATGCGGTCGGTGGTCAGGCTGGGTGAGAGTCTGATGGCGATCTCCACGGCACCTGGTAATGGAAATGCTCCAGGTGACTGTGTTTACAATTCTTGAACTGAGCCTTAGGTAGGTGGGGCGTTGTCTGCATTGGAAGATAAGCTATACGGTCCCGTAAGCAAACGTCCCTGGGAGAGTGGATGTCACAGCCACTGTGTCGGTACAGCCCAGGGTGGGCCCTCTTCAGCCAGGGGTCGGCTGAAGCTACCTCCGCCCTCTATATGAGGAGGAGGAGGGGAACTTGGAGGCCATCCTGCCCGTTGCAGTCACATCAGGGACTTGTCAGCGTCCCCCATTGCTCCCCCACCAGCCTGCCCTGCTCCCTGAGGCCCCTAAGACTTGTCCTGCATCCTCCACCCCTGGGACCTTGTCCCCGGACCTGGGCCCTGCTCCCCAGATGGTGGAAGCTGGTTAAATGAAGTTCTTCTGGAACCGGTGGGCCGGATCTTAAGCCTTCCTGAGAAGTGAAGTGTAATTTAAGAAACTGGAAGAAACGATTGCTCTTGGTCCTAATCCCAGAGTCTGCACTCACTCCAGCGAGCAGCTAATCCCCACGGCTCTGCGACCCCGTGAGTCCTTAATTACCAGCATCTCCGGCTCCTCTGCAGGCGCTGCCTGAGCAGCGTCTGTCGCTCAAATAGACTCATGTGAAAATAAAGCACCGAGATCAATAATTCAACTTGGAGGTGAAATGGAACAGAAAACAATTCTCCCCCTTTGCCTGCTCCTGGACTCCCAGGTGCTGCTTTTTCATGGATGCGCTGACCTCCACTTTCCATCCAGAGCTCTCAGGCTTGGGTGGCAAGTGGGCGGCTTCAAGGTGACCTGGACGCAGGGGCGAGGGTGCCCCTCTCCAGATGTGGGCTCCACGCTGTGGCTTCTGCATTTTGTGGAAACAAAGGCAATGTGGTGCATCTTCTGGGAGCCGAGGGCCAGCCCCTAGGGGTGCACAGGCCATCTCAGCTCCAGTCAGGGGCCACTGTAGGAGGGGCTGTGATAGAGAGGGCTGTGACCGTGTCCACGGCAGGGTCACGGCAGGAGGAGGCCATGGCAGGTGTGGGCTATGCTGCTGCCTTTATCTTAACCGCTTCACATTTGTTTCCACCCTGAACAGATGTCTAAGATGGGCTGACCCTTGATAAGTTGCACTGAAGTGTCCAATGAAGGCCGTGCACTTCCCACACCCTTTGTCACTGCTTTCTGGGAAGACAGAACAGAGACAGGTGACAGACAGACACCAGCCTGGGTGTAGGGCCTCCTTCTGGCCCCAGTCCTGGGAGGTGTGGGCACAGAGGCCTCGACACGGGGCCTCAGAGCAGAGACCACACCAGGGCCTTTGGCCACACTCCTGTTCATGCAAAGCTTTCAAAAAATGTGCTTCCGCCTACTTGCTCTTGGAGTTGGAAGATTTCCAAGCTGCCGACCGTCCATGCCTCTGCAGATGGCTGGCAGCACTGAGGACCCTCATGTGACCTTGGCTGGTGACCTTTGAGATGGATGTCTGGGAACCAGCTGTCTGGAAAGTTCTGTGGGGCAGCTTCCAGTGTCAGCTCACAATGAAGGAAGGATGGATGGTGAGAGTGGGAAGCCCAGGGAGATCAGATGAGCATGGCTGCCGACTCAGGGCCACTGCAGAGGGGCTAGGTCCCCGCTACCGTCCCTACAGAGCCGCACAAGCGTCCACAGATGGGGGAGAGCATCCACAGATGGGGGAAGCATGTCCACAGACGGGGGCCACTGCAGAGGGGCTAGGTCCCCGCTACAGTCCCTACAGAGCCACACAAGCATCCACAGATGGGGGAAGCATGTCCACAGACGGGGGGAGTGTGTCCACAGATGGGGGAGGCGTGTCCACAGACGGGGGTGAGTGTCCACAGATGGGGCGATGAGCGTCCATAGATGGGGGAGCATGTCCACAGATGTGGGACACGTGTCCACAGACAGGGGATGTGTCCACAGATGGGGGATGTGTCCATAGACAGGGAGACGACTGTCCACAGATGAGGGACGCGTGTCCACAGATGGGAGAGCGTGTCCACAGACGGGGGACGTGTCCACAGATGAGGGGACAACTGTCCACAGACGAGGGACGACTGTCCAAAGAGGGGGCATGTGCGTCCACAGACGGGGGGACAAGCGTCCACAGATAAGGGATGAGCATCCACAGATGGGGGATGACTGTCCAAAGAGGGGGATGTGCATCCACAGACGGAGGAAGAGTGTCCACAGATGGGGGAGCGTGTCCAAAGATGGGGGACGACTGTCCACAGATGGGGGAGCGTGTCCACAGACGGGGGCCACTGCAGAGGGCTAGGTCCCTGCTACAGTCCCTACAGAGCTGCACAAGCGTCCACAGAAGGAGGAGTGTGTCCATAGATGGGGGGATGAGTGTCCACAGACGGGGGGACGAGCATCCACAGATAAGGGATGAGCATCCACAGATAAGGGATGAGCATCCACAGACGGGGGACGAGTGTCCACAGAGAAGGGATGAGCGTCCACAGACAGGGGAATGAGTGTCCACAGATGGGGGAGCGTGTCCACAGATGGGGGATGACTGTCCACAGATGGGGGAGCGTGTCCACAGATGGGGGACGACTGTCCACAGATGGGGGAGCGTGTCCACAGACGGGGGCCACTGCAGAGGGGCTAGGTCCCTGCTACAGTCCCTACAGAGCCGCACAAGCATCCACAGACGGGGGAAGCATGTCCACAGATGGGCGACGTGTCCACAGACGGGGGGGCGTGTCCACAGATGCGGGAGAGCGTCCACAGACGGGGGACGCGTGTCCATAGACAGGGGCCATTGCAGAGGGACTAGGTCCCTGCTACAGTCCCTACAGAGCCGCACAAGCGTCCACAGAAGGAGGAGTGTGTCCATAGATGGGGGATGAGTGTCCACAGATAAGGGATGAGCATCCACAGACAGGGGGGACGAGTGTCCATAGATAAGGATGAGCGTCCACAGATAAGGGATGAGCGTCCACAGATAAGGGATGAGCGTCCGCAGATGGGGGATGAGTGTCCACAGATAAGGGATGAGCGTCCGCAGATGGGGGGTCGAGCATCCACAGATAAGGGATGAGCATCCACAGACGGGGGATGAGCGTCCACAGGCGGGGAGACATGTGTCCACAGATAAGGATGAGCGTCCACAGATGGGGGGATGAGCGTCCACAGATAAGGGATGAGCGTCCACAGATAAGGGATGAGCGTCCACAGATAAGGGATGAGCATCCACAGATGGGGGGATGAGCGTCCACAGGCGGGGAGACATGTGTCCACAGATAAGGATGAGCGTCCACAGATGGGGGATGAGCGTCCACAGATAAGGGATGAGCGTCCACAGATGGGGGATGAGCGTCCACAGGCGGGGAGACATGTGTCCACAGGATGAGCGTCCACAGACGGGGGGATGAGCGTCCACAGATAAGGGATGAGCGTCCCACAGATGGGGGATGAGCGTCCCAGGCGGGAGAGGTCACAGAGGATGAGCGTCCAGAGACGGGGGGAGCGCCCACAGATAAGGGATGAGCGTCCACAGATGGGGGATGAGCGTCCACAGATAAGGGATGAGCGTCCACAGATGGGGGATGAGCGTCCACAGGCGGGGAGACATGTGTCCACAGAAGGTCACAGACGGGGATGAGCGTCCACAGATGAGCGCCGGGGGGGCGGGAGGGGGGGGGGGGCCCAAAGGATGAGCGTCCACGTGGGGAGGGCGCCCAGAGGGGGGAGACATGTGTCCACAGAAGGGGGGTCCCAGATGGATGAGCATCCGCAGATGGGGGATGAGCGTCCGCAGATGGGGGGTCGAGCATCCACAGACAAGGGGACAAGTGTCCAAAGATGAGGGATGTGCATCCACAGACAGGGGGCTAGCATCCAGACGGGTGATGACTGTCCAAAGACGGGGGACATGTGTCCACAGATGGGGGGAGAGCGTCCATAGACGGGGGGATGTGCGTCCACAGACGGGGGACGTGTGTCACAGATGGGGGATGAATGTCCAAAGACAGGGGATGTGAGTCCACAGACGGGGGCGAGTGTCCACAGATGGGGGTGAGCGCCCACAGACAGGGGGTGAGCATCCACAGACGGGGTGCAGTCTGTCAGCAACACCAAGAAGCAGTGCTTCCTCTGACACCTGTCCCCTGTTTCTGCAGCGAGGGCTCCCCTAGGCACCCAGTGCCCACCTTGCCTGCAGCCTGCTCATTCCCACATGTGGAGGCCACGGCTACCCCCCAGGAGGCTGGGAGGAAGTCTTAAAAACTGGGGAGAGCAGCTGACCAGAGGTGTCCACCCCAGCGCCATCCCTCCCGTCCTGGCCCCCCTTCCTCCTGGGACAAACTCCTCCAGGCCCTGTCCAGCTGCCCCTCAACTGCCCTGAGTGGCGAGGAGGCCCCTGGAGGGGCTGCAGACACCAGGGGCAGACATGCTGGGTGCAGGCCACCTCCCTCACCTGACCTGAGCTTCCCTGGATGTGTGGATGACCTGCCTCACAAGGACGAGAGAGGCCTGGCCACGGACAAGTCAGACAGCAGCCACGGAAGTTCCCTCAGATCCCTGGAAGGTGCAGAGGTTCTCCAGGGAAGCAAACTGATCCAGTGGGTGCCATGCCTGGGCAGCTCCCCCGAGGGCCTCTCTGCTCTCTCAGCTTTTGCTGTTAGTGTAGAACTTTCTAGAACACTCTTCTTTTGCCTCGTGATGAGAGGAATACGGTGGTGGGGAGGCCGCAGGACATCAGCTCTTTAGATGGCCTCCTCTCCTCCCCCGACTGGACAAGTGCAGGCCAGCTGCTGCACCGCGTGGACATGTTTCAGAGCCCCCACCTCTGTTGCCTGCTCCTTGGAGGGTTCCCTCTGTAGTCCTGCGGGTCATCTCCCCACGGGGTCTCCACACACATCTGCTGCCATCAGGATGGCCCGAGCCCAGGGTCCCCCGGTTTCCCCAGTTCGCTGACCGCGGCCTCAGGTGTGGCACCCTGGATGCTAGTGCTGTTCTGGCCTGCGTTCCCTTGGTGCCTGGCACAACGGATGTCTTGAGATATTGATATGGTTCCACCAGACTTCCTCCTGACATTTGATTTACGGCTCTAGGTGTTCTTTTTCAACTCTCAGCAGTCGATAAGGGATCAGAGGAAATGTCACATTCTCAGTGCTGAGCCCAGAGGGGCCCATCTCAGCCAGCAGGGGCACCCAGGTGGCTCCCCGCCTTTGTGGGGTTCCCAGTGGCTGGGGGTCAGGCCTGAGCCCCTCCCTGGTGCCCCCAACATTTCAAATATTTATCACATTAAATATCAACCTCCAGAATATTGCCTTCGTTTAAGCTTTTCACGTCCCAATGATTTTTTATTATTCCCATCGACCAAAATAAATGAAGAAAATGTTTTAGACTACACTTGAAAGCATGTAAAAATCAATAACTGGATTTTAAAAGATTTAAAATGTCTTGAATACATTCATTTTTCAAACATTTCCTTCTGATCTTTAAATAGCTTTTCTTGGAGCATAACAATTTTTTGAAAAGTCAAATATGGAGCATTAAAGGTATAATTACCATTTTAATTATAACTCAATCATCCTATCTGCTCTGCATAGAAATTAAAGCTTTTATGGCAGAATTTTAGGCACTCAGAAATGTTCAGGAGCAATTAATGTTACAAGTTTAATTTTTTTTTAAGCTGAGTATGAACTCTGCAATTCTTAATTTCATCCTTGCTCAGACTGAGAAGTACAGACGCTCCCAGTTGTTACTTCATTTCTAAAGTGAATCCATTTGCACTTACGAGTCTGCTCCTGTGTCCCTCCCAGCTGCAGGACCACGATGGCTAAGGGCCCTGCAGCCTGGCCTCCCCTGGGGCCACGGGGCCGCAGCTCACCCGACGCCAGGCCTGCCACGTGGAGCATCGTTGGACAACCCACCCTGCACTGTTTAAAGACGGGGGTGCCGTTAGATTCTTGTACTTGGGAAGCAAAGCACAGGACAAAGCCTGAGGAACCTCACAGAGAGGGGCCCCTCGAGAGCCTGGACTGGACTTAAAGAAAGTGACTGGAGGGAAGCTTCCGAAGTCTCTATTTCTGCACTAATGAAAACATCGTTTGGCTAAAACTCAGCTAGATTTTCATTGCATTTAGCCCCGGAAATGAAATGCTGAAGTGGCAGCTTTCAGGTGGTTTTGCTGCGAATGTGTGTGGTGCTGGCTCCGTGTCTGAAGCCCAGGCTGCAGGGCTGGGCATGCGTGTGGCGTGTTCACTGCCGTGCAGAGTGCAACCTCACCATTTTTCTCCTGGTTAAAGCCCCGTCTAAGATCTGGTCCATTTCCTCGCAGGCTGCCGAGCTCAGGCTAGAAGGAAAATCATTTTTATGGGCACTGCTTCACGAAATAAAATAATTCCGTTTTAACAAGTCTGCGATGGGTGCCTCCTGCCAGCATCTTGTGCTGGGTCCCTGCTTTGCTTGTCCCTGGAGCCAGTTTCTATGGCCTGCATTTTTCTCTCTTGTGCTTGCATCTTACTTTTCTGCTTTTATTAAGAAAAATTGTATTGGAGACAGGCAGACAAGATTTAAAAATGGTGACCACACCAGTCCTCTGCACCTGGGGTGAAACCTCACCCCTGACTGCGCCGACCCACCCCCTTGCACAGTTCTGACAGCCGTGCTGACCCCAGCAGCCCAGAGCCAGAGGTGTGGAGGAGCATCTGGGGGCACACGATGTTCATAGGGGATTCACGATATTGCTGTTTCCAGGGAAGGAAGAACCCTAAAACCCTGAGTGAACATGACTTAGATCCATGGGCTCTGGGAGAGCCTTTGTATCAATCAGCCCACTCTCCAGGAGATGCCCCTTTCTTGGGTGCCCTTTTCAGATCTGGCTTCTCTAGGAGTCCTCAGTGCCCTCTTGGTGGGTAAACCTGAGTACCCGAGCATCGGAGGGGGCTTCCATGGACCTCCCATGTGGCTCAGGGGCCCTGACAGTGGGGGTGGGCAGAGCTGGGGGCTAGGTGGGAGCTGGCCAGTTCCTCCTGGCTCTGGCCTCCATGGGTGGGCAGCACCCCTCACTGCAGCCCCGCCATACTCCCATCCCTCATGGGATGTGGCTTCCTCAGCCTGGGCCACACCGTGGTCTGGGGGTATGATGGGGGAGGTCACCTTGATACCCTCCATGGCCTCAGAACCATGAGGGTTTCCTGCTGACCCCTATCCATGGACACATGAGTACCAGGAGGGGCTGCATTCTGTCTGAACTGGTTTGAAATGTTTGCTGCTCACATGTCTAGGTTCTGCCCATCTGAGAGGTGCATTTGGTGAAGAATATACCATGACTCTGTTAGACAAAGGAACGTGCATGTTGCCTTCCAGTGTTCATTGCTGTGGGAGTTTCCTGGGAGCAGGAAGACCTGACACAAACCTGCTCCCAGAGAAGGTAGAGCTGCTGCTGCCAGGACACGAAGCTGGAGGTCGAGGCAGGATCAGGGGCCCATCTGGGCTTGTCCTCACAGCTTGGAGGACAAGGCGGACAGAACCCAGAGCCTGTTGCTGTCCCTGTCACCGCTGTGAGGCTCTGCTGGGCTGGGACCTCCAGGGCTGTGGGTGGGACACCTCGTCACCCTCTGCCCCCTCATGGACTGAGGGCTCAGCAAACGCCTGCCCAGGCCTGCAGGGTATTGGCACCTGGGGGTGCAGGGGGCCTCTCCTGACACCAGTTCCCCCATCAACAGGGCAGGGGGGTCCCTCACTCTGCACAGGTTGGTCCCTTTGTGGGAGACGTCTGTGAATTCTGAAGTGTTGCCACGTGTCAGAACGAGTGACCAAGCACAGGGGTCCTCTTGTCACCACGAGCAGAGGAGGATCAATGGGTCCCGCCCCGACCACGAAGGTGTCTCCCCATCACCCTTGCCAACCCCAGCAGGCCCACAGACACTGCTGAGATGGAAAGTCATCCAGAGTGGATGTGGCCAGCTCCAGCAGCTGAGAAACGTGGCCTTGATTTCTGATGTTGGCCAGATGGTGCCTTCCCAAGTCCTGGCTGAAGAACAGGAGGAAAATCCTAGAAACTGCCAGCAGAGGGTCAGAGGTTGCCCCAGAGAGTAACAACAGTGAGTACACCTTGGGAAACCAGCTCAAGAGCAAGCCTGGGCCTATGTGCCTGGGACAGACTCCATCACGTGTACAAATGTGCGGGAGGGAAGAGCGTCAGAGGCAGGGAGGAAAGTCCTCGTGAAGGTTTCCAGGACGATGGTAAGCAAGCAGTATCTTGCCTTTGGCTAACACCTCAAAATATGTGGCTGGGATAAAGCATAAAAATAGCTGAGGTAAACCACAGTGAGTGTTTACCAGGCTCCCCAGGGTGGGTGGAAAAGATCTTTCCAAGCAGAGAAGCAGATAATAAATCATATATCCAATAGATTGACTTCATCAGTTCAGTTCAGTCACTCAGTCATGTTCACCTCTTTGTGACCCTATGGACTGCAGCATGCCAGACTTCCCTGCCCATTACCAACTCCCAGAGTTTACTCAAACTTATGTCCATCAAATCATTGATGCCATCCAACCATATCATTCTCTGTCATACCCTTCTCCTCCCACCTTCAATTTTTCCCAGCATCAAGGTCTCTTCCAGTCAGTCAGTTCTTTGTATCTGGTGGCCAAAGTATTGGAGTTTCAGCTTCAATATCAGTCCTTCCAATGAACACTCAGGACTGATCTCCTTTAGGATGGATTGGCTGAATCTCCTTGCAGTCCAAGGGACTCTCAAGAGTCTTCTCCAACACCACAGTTCAAAAGCATCGATTGTTTGTTTGGTGCTCAGCTTTCTTTTAGTCCAACTCTCACATGCATACATGACTACTGGAAGAAACATAGCTTTGACTAGATGGACTTTTGTTGGCAAAGTAACATCTCTGCTTTTTAATATGTTGTCTAGGTTGGTCATAACTTTCCTTCCAAGGAGGAAGTGTCTTTTAATTTCATGGCTGCAGTCACCATCCGCAATGATTTTGGAGCCCAGAAAAATAAAGTCTCTTACTGTTTCCACTGTTTCCCTATCTATTTGCCAAGAAGTGATGGGACCAGATACCATGATCTCAGTTTCCTGAATGTTGAGCTTTAAGCCAACTTTTTTACTCTCCTCTTTCACCTTCATCAAGAGGCTCTTTAGGTCTTCTTCACTTTCTGCCATAAGCGTGGTGTCATTCTGAATATCTGAGGTTATTGATATTTCTTCCAGCAGTCTTGATTCCAGCTTGTGCTTCATCCAGCCCAGCGTTTCTCATGATGTACTCTGCATATAAGTTAAATAAGTAGGGTGACAATATGCAGCCTTGACATACTCCTTTCCCAGTTTGGAATCAGTCTGTTGTTCCATGACCAGTTCTAACTGTATAGAAAGTATAATTTTCTCTGCTTCAAAAACCCTTCATCATAATAATTTTAAAAAAGGGACAAAAGATGTGTGCAGCCAGTGACGACGGATTAGCACAATCTCCCACGAAATGATCATGAACCTAGTAGCTTCATTGATAAGAACCCACTGCAAAGTGACTCTTGCATCTGATGGGCTGACAGCTAGTGTTTTTCCTTTTATGGGGGATGGTGACTGTGCATGCCTGCCTCCCCTCTGTCCTGAGCCTGAGTGTCCTCAACTTGCGTCATTGCCTCCTGTCACACCCTGCCCCTTGGGGACTAGAGGATAAATACCACCAATTGGTATGGCTCATTTCTGGCTGGTAGACAGAACCATCTTGTCTTATCCTTCACCAATGCAAATTATTTCCTTTGGATGTATTCCCAGGGTGGAATCCCCACATGGATGTGCGTGAAAGTCTCTGAGGTTACTGACCATGGGCACCTCGTCTTTGGTGGGCACCAGGCACGTGTAGGCTCCCTGCCCACCTTGACTCCACAGAGAACAGAGCAGGTCTCCGTTAATAAGTAAATGTCAAAATGGGGCTCCCTGGAGAGCTGAATTTAAGAGAGAGAAGATATGATTTATCTGAGTAAGTAAATCTGCCAGATGGAAGGGCCAGTGCCTGCCTGTCCCCATGACATCATCACGCAGGTGCCACTTTGGTGTGAGCTGGCCTTTCCATGAGGCCAGTCTTGGAACCCTGGCCTGGGCTGACCTTAGTGAAGGCAGAAAGCCCTCCCTCAAGTGGAGAAGAATGACTGGTCCAGGTTCTACTGGTAGTTCTTGGTTAAGAACTGTACCAACTCAGACACCATCAGGATTCCAGGTGCAGGATAATGTGTCTTGGGGGCAGGTGGTGTGGATATAGCCAAGTCCGAAAACTGTGGGGGACCTGCACCCAGAGTCCCAGGAACCGTGAAAAGTGGACACCACTTGTGCAGAAGTGGAGATAAGCTCTTGGGGGTGTAAGTTTGCTTCCACGGGGTGGGGCCAGGAACCCTGGGGGTCTGTGCGGGTCACGGTGGATGCCAGCAACCCCAATGAGAAAGGACTCGTCAGCCTCGGAGGACGGTTCCAGGCTGTGGTCCGTTAGGGAATCCGTGGATCCCTGGCCCCCTCTGTGCCTTTTCAGTAGCTGGGGCATCACAAGAGCAAGGCCTGCACTCCACACACTCATGGAACAAGCCACGCAGGGCTCAGCCCCTCACCCCACACCAGCCAGTGCTCTCCCGGTTTTGCTGCTGAACAGTTAAAACCATGTCATGGGCTTCAGCGTTGCTGTTACCATGCTTTCCTGTAGATCTTCCCAGAGCAGAGCCCAGCCACCTGATGGTCTGTAACACGGGGAGATATCCTGCCGCCTCCCAGCAGTGTGTGTGTCAAACCCACCCCAGGAGCTCCACGCTGAAACTCTGCCTTCACTCTGTTCATCAAGAGAGAGCCCCAGGGCAGGGGCTGCAGAGGGCCATCTTTGCTAATTCATGACCGATGGGGCTCGGCCGGTTCTCAGATTCAGCACAAAGTTCACACATGCAGGCGTGCAGCCGCTGGCAGCTTTGTAGAGAATGGGTTTAGCAAAACGCCACAATATTGCATTTCAGCATGACAGAGAGCCCTTGGCAGCCGCCTCGCATTCTGAGCCTGCTGCCAGTTGAGATGTAAAAGCTGTCAGACTATTTCTAAATGGAAATCCAGGCGTTCACAACAATGAAAGTGGGATGAAAATAATAAGAAAAACTTCTACTATTAACTCTGTTTCAGTGATCCTTAAAAGTTTAAATAATTAAATCTGTTAAAATGTATCATGTGTTCAAAATATTTCAGATTGGAAACCGAATGCGCTGACATTTCCAGTGTTGGAGCCACTGTCTACCTAGTGAGGGGGCTGGCTCCAGGCAGCAGGACTGTCTGCAAAGGCTCGCACGCTGACCACACTGCCCTCTGTCCATGTCTCAGCCACAGTCCTTCCGGCCATGGCTCCTGCCTGACTCCCTGCTCCGCACACTCGTGGGGGTGCACAGTTCCTGTGCACGGCACCCTGGCTCTGCAGTGACTGCCCCAGAGTGCTGCCTCTCGGCCCCTTTGAGTCCCACATGCAGCGGCTTGAGGCAGAGAGCCTCCCAGCCACATGCCGACCCCGATGCTGCGTGTCTGGGGCCAGCCAAGCACGGCGAGCGGGGCACGACTGGGTTCAGAAGGCCCAGGATGGCGACCTGTGACTGGTGCCTTAGGACTCATCCTAGGGAGTGCTTTCCAGGACTGAAGGGGCAGGGTCGGTGTCCAGTGTCCCCCTGGAAGGGCACTTCCTTATGTGGTATTTCTGGACAAGTAAGGGCTGACTGGATGATGGTCACTGAGCCTCATCCTGGTTTTCTCGTGTCTGCAGCCAGGAGAGACACAGGCAGGTCCACTCAGCCACACGCTCACCCAGTTTCTGGTCATCCATGTGCTCTCCTGGTTTCTGCTCAGGTGTGGACTGACGTTGACAGACTGGACCACGTGTGTGGGGATGGTCTCCCCAGGGCGGGCGGTCCACCAGCACGGCCTTGCAGATGCTGTGTTGGAACCCAGGGATGTCCAGACTTTCTGATTATAATGAGGACACCTGAAGGTGTTTTGGACATTCACTCCCTATATGCATTTTAATTCATTTCCAGATGACATAAACCATTCTATTCATGCTGCTGCTACTGCTAAGTCGCTTCAGTCGTGTCTGACTCTGTGCGACCCCATGGACGGCTGCTCCCCATCCTTGGGGTTTTCCAGGCAAGAACGCTGGAGTGGATTGCCAGTTCCTTCTCCAATGCATGAAAGTGAGAAGTGAAAGTGAAGTCGCTCAGTCGTGTCCGACTCTTCGTGACCCCATGGACTGCAGCCTACTAGGCTCCTCCGTCCATGGGATTTTCCAGGCAAGAGTACTGGAGTGGGGTGCCATTGCCTTCTCCGTTTATTCATGCTACTAGTACACAAATACACAAATTATAAAGCAGTGAGATACGTTCCACAGACGAGGGACAGATGGGGACTCCCTCAGCCTGACAAGGAGCCTCTATCAAAACCCACAGCTCTTGTCAGATCCACTTGCTTTCAGAGACGCAACTTTCAGAAAGACCCAAGGGAAACAGTTCAAGGGTCTGGATAGGTATTTCTCCAGAGAAGACGCACTGGCATGCAGCCACATTGAAAGGCACTCAGTATCCTCAGTCATCAGAGCAATGCAAGTCCACACTCGTGTGAGACGCGATTTCCACCTACCGAGTAGGCTGAAACAAAGACGATGCGCTTGTGGAGACGTCAGAGCCTTGTATGCTGCTAGTGGGATTGCAAAACAATGCAGTCAGTTTGAAAAGAGTTTGGAAGTTTGTTAAAATGTTAAATACATTTCGAAACAGCAGTTCCACAGTGAGGTATCTACCCAAGAGGAATGAAAAATATGTCCACACAGATGTGTGTGCCAGAATGTGCGCAGTAGCATTACTCATAGTAGCCAAAGTGGAACAACCCAAATGCTGAATGGACTAACACATGGATAAATGTGAAGTGGAAGTTGCTCGGTCATGTCTGACTCTTTGCGACTCCATGGACTATGCAGTTTGTGGAATACTCCAGGCCAGAATACTAGAGTGGGTAGCAGTTTCCTTCTCCAGGGGATTTCCCAACCCAGGGATCAAACCCAGGTCTCTGGCATTTCTGGTGCATTCTTTACCAGCTGAGTCACGAGGGAAGCTCAAGAATACTGGAGTGGGTAGCCTATCCCTTTTCCAGAGAATATTCCTGACTCAGGAATTGAACCGGGGTCTCCTGCATTGAAGGTGGGTTCTTTACCAACTGAGCTATCAGGGAAGCCCACATAGATAAGTATTATCTTACACTGATAAATAAAACTAGGTAAATCCATAAAAATGGATTTGGTATAAAAATAAATAAAATACATTATACAACATGATGGACTTGAGAAACATTATGCTCAATGAAAGAAGCTGGACAATGTCACGTGTTATGTGAGTCCATTTACATGAAACACCCAGAATAGGTGAATCCTAAGAGAGAGAAGGGGGTGAGTGGTGGCCGGGCCTGGGGGAGGGGAAAGTACTGGTGGGCTTTAAGGATAAAATGTCTTAAGATTAGACATCATGGTGGCTGCAGAACTCTGGGAATATGCCACAAACCACTTTAAAAAGAAGAATTTTATGCTACCTGATTTATATCTCAATAAAATTGTTATAAACTACTGAGATTAAAATACAAAGTTTTGAAATGTCTAGGTTCTCAACTGTCTACACCTTCCACACTTTGGGACTTTAGCGCATTGTGCTAATCAATATGGACCCACAGACTCATCCACTCAGAATTTCTTAGAAAGCTTCTAGGGGTTTTTCTGGAATCTCCTTTCCAGGAGACATGGTAGTTGCCATTTGGGCTGTTTGCTTCCAGAAATGCTGATCTCATCAACATCAAGACGCTGTATAAGATATGAATTCATTAGACTCAGAATGTCATTTACCGATTTCTCCACTTGAGTGAACTCCGGGAGTTGGTGATGGACAGGGAAGCCTGGCGTGCTGCGGATTCATGGAGTTGCAAAGAGTCGGACACTACTGAGCAACTGAACTGAACTGAAACACGTGTAAACATGAAGATCAGTGACCCTGAGAATTAAAGTCCCAAATCTGCAGAGGGAAGCCTGGAAATGCTTCCAACCATTGGCATTATTTCGGTGTCTGCTGCTGCTAAGTCACTTCAGTCGTGTCCGACTCTGTGCGACCCCATAGATGGCAGCCCACCAGGCTCCTCCATCCCTGGGATTCTCCAGGCAAGAACACGAGTGGGCTGCCATTTCCTCCTCCAATATTTTGGGGTCTAATAGATGTCAAATATTCCAGCCGAGAATGGTGTATTTTCGATGGTTTGACATAGAATTCAAAGAACCCTAGGACAGTGCAGGTGCTTGCCTGTTGAAGGCGAGGGATTCATGCCACTGAGGACTACAGCCTTCCACCTATCCCACCCCCTCTTTTACCCATCTTTGTGATTTTGGTTCTGTGATGTTACCTGTTCAATACAGAAACGACTAACTGGTTACTTTAGTGAATTTGGACAGGATGAATCAATTTATTTGAGAAAGAATCCTAGATTTTCAAACAATCTGTTTTGCTAACTTATGGACTAAAAGACATTGATCTGATTCATAGTTACCATTTCCCTCTCCTACGTTCTAGGTTTTCCACTCTGTTCCCTGTCTCCTGCCTATCCTTAGAAGAAGGTAAGAAACTGCCCACATGGCCAACCCTCACACACTTCTGCTGGCAGCAGCATGGGCCCCCTCATTCTGGCTGCAAGCGAGCATCTCGGAGCTCAGGCCCAAGCTCTGAGGAAGTGCTGGCCCATCTCTCACCCATCACCACCTCCTCCGACGTGCCCAGCCCAGCCGAGCGCACTTAGTTTCTGCTTTCGCTCCGTGGTTTTGGTGACTTAGGTGCTGTAATTATTCCTTTTTATACTACACTCCACCAACCAGACTTTGCCTTGCGTTGCCAGAGGGACTGTGCCCCTGTGTGCGCCAGACGTCTGGATTTGCCCCCACCAAGCCCTGTGTCTTGGCACCCTGACTTTCCCAGCCTCCAAGGGGCGGCGGGAGTGGGCATGGGGCCTGCAGGCATGCAGACAGTATGGTGGGCGAATGAGAGTCAGGCCCGGACACTGGGTTCTGGGTCCATGTCCTGGCCACCATGTCGACCCCACCACTGTGCGCAGTGGACTAGCTCAGAGTCATGAGAGTGACTGTGGTCTCAGGAGGTGACTGTCTTCACATCTCTGTACTTTTTCTCATCCTGCCAACACTTAACACTTGTAAACAGGCAGAGCATTTGTGTTGAACAGAAAAAACATCGCAAGAAAACAAAGACAAAGCACAGAGGAAGGAAAGTGGGCGGGGGAACGGCGGCACAGGAGTCACTATGTATAGGCGCAGAAGACCCCCCGAGACAAGTGGGGGGCTGCACTGTCTACACTGGATGCTGGAGATGGGACAGCACTCAGAGGCCACCTGGTCCCACTGCCTGTCCCTCTGTGTGTCCACTGCCTGTCCCCCCTTCTGACTCCATGTCTGTCCCCCGTCTGTCCCCAGTCTGTCCCCTGTCTATCCCCCTGTCTGTCCCCTGTCTGTCCCCCTGTCTGTCCCCTGTCTGTCCCCTGTCCCCTGTCTGTCCCCTGTCTGTCCCCCTGTCTGTCCCGTCTGTCCCCGTCTGTCCCCTATCTGTCCCCTGTCTGTCCCCCGTCTGTCTCCTGTCTGTCCCCGTCTGTCCCCTATCTGTCCCCTGTCTGTCCCCCTGTCTGTCTCCTGTCTGTCCCCCCTGTCTGTCTCCCTGTCTGTCCCCTGTCTGTCCCCCTGTCTCTTCCCTGTCTGTCTCCCTCTCTAACCCCGTGTCTGTCTCCCTCTCTGTCTCCCTGTGTGTCTCCCTCTCTGTCCCCCGTCTGACTCCATGTCTTCCCCTGTCTGTCCCCCTCTGTCACTCTGTCTGTCCCCTGTCTGTCTCCATGTCTGTCCCCCCTGTATGTCCCCTGTCTGTCTCCCTGTCTGTCCCATGTCTGTCCCCTGTCTGTCTCCCTGTCTGTCCCTCTATCTGTCCCCTGTCTGTCCCCCCCCTCTGTCCCCTGTCTGTCCCTCTGTCTGTCCCCCTGTCTGTCCCCTGTCTGTCCCCTGTCCCCCTGTCTGTCCCCTGTCTGTCCCCCTGTCTGTCCCCCTGTCCCCGTCTGTCCCCTATCTGTCCCCTGTCTGTCCCCCCGTCTGTCTCCTGTCTGTCCCCGTCTGTCCCCTATCTGTCCCCTGTCTGTCCCCCTGTCTGTCTCCTGTCTGTCCCCCCTGTCTGTCTCCCTGTCTGTCCCCTGTCTGTCCCCCTGTCTCTTCCCTGTCTGTCTCCCTCTCTAACCCCGTGTCTGTCTCCCTCTCTGTCTCCCTGTGTGTCTCCCTCTCTGTCCCCCGTCTGACTCCATGTCTTCCCCTGTCTGTCCCCCTCTGTCACCCTGTCTGTCCCCTGTCTGTCTCCATGTCTGTCCCCCTGTATGTCCCCTGTCTGTCTCCCTGTCTGTCCCATGTCTGTCCCCTGTCTGTCTCCCTGTCTGTCCCTCTATCTGTCCCCTGTCTGTCCCCCCCCTCTGTCCCCTGTCTGTCCCTCTGTCTATCCCCCTGTCTGTCCCTTGTGTGTGTCTCTCTCTCTCCCCCTGTCTGTCCCCTGTCTGTCCCCCTGTCTGTCCCCTGTCTGTCTTCCTCTCTGTCCCCCTGTCTGTCCCCTGTCTGTTCCCCTCTCTGTCCCCTGTCTGTCCCTTGTGTGTCTCCCTCTCTGTCCCCCTGTCTGTTCCCTGTCTGTTCCCTGTCTGTCCCTGTCTGTCTTCCTCTCTGTCCCCTGTCTGTCCCCCCTGTCTGTCCCCTGTCTGTCCCCCTATCTGTCCCCCTGTCTGTCTCCATGTCTGTCTCCCCTGTCTGTCCCCCATCTGTCCCCTTGTCTGCCCCCTGTATGTCTCCCTCTCTGTCCCTGTGTCTGTCCCTGTGACTGACCCCCTATCTGTCCCCCATCTGTCTCCCTCTCTGTCCCCGTGTCTGACCCCCTGTCTGTCTTCTGTCTGTTCCCCTCTCTGTCCCCATGTCTGTCCCTCATATGTCTCCCCTGTCTGTCCTCTGCCTGTCCCTCTATCTGTCCTCTTGTCTGCACCCCTGCTCTATCACTCTTCAGCTGCAGTGACCTCCCATTGGAGAGGGCATAAAGGCAGCCGAACTGAACCCCGAATCTGCCCCTCCTGCCTCTGCTGCCCGCCTGGTGAAACAGGAAACTGGACCCAAGCAGCCCCGTGGTCCTTCTGTTAGTGCAGATGACCCTCGTAACAGATGTGCTTATCACTCAGGTTCTGGAACAAGAGGAAACTGTAGCCAGAGTGTAGCAGGAGTTACGTCTGCACTGGCTTCATCGCTGTACATTTTGTATCTTGTTCTCATTTACACCCTTCCCCAGTGTTCACTATGAAGTTGTAGCAGGACTAAGAATCATTTGGAGTACTTGTTAAAAATGCAGCCCAAGATATTCTGATTTGGTGATTTCAGAGTAAGGGCCAGGTTCTGCTCTTAAACATGGTGCCCAGGCAAACCTTACACAGGAGACATTGGGCCACAACTTGGAAGACACTCAAGGGCCAGAGCTTCCTCTTATACACTTCTGTGTGTTCCCAGCACCTGGCACATTGCCTGGGGCAGAGTGCCGCCCCTTAAATATGTGTAGGATGATGGATGGATGGATGGATACATGGAAACCAATGTCTTTGCCAGTGGGCCTGCTATTGACAAGCCATCAGTGGGACTATGAGCAAACCTTGACAGTCATTTATACCTTTTCTAAACCTTAGGAAATATTTTGATATGTCTTAAATAAGAATAAATCAGTTCCTGCCTAAACAGGAAGAACTCTGTCACTTTTCTCGGATTTCAAAAGTCATCAAGGCAAAGTTTGCAGCCCCCAGTTTTCTCAGTTTCTGCAACTAGCTCTTTGCCTGGCTCATCCTATTTAGCACAAGCAACTCAGACTTGTTTGCATCACAATAAACTGCCTGCCACGTGGGTCTTAACATTTGGCTGCTGTGGTTAATATGACCATTCATAGTATGTTTCCACATATTTTCATTACAACTGAAAACATAATTAACTTTTATTCAAAAAGAATTTGGTTGTGAAATCCAGTGATTTCTAGATTCAGAAACTCCGACACGCAGTCATCCAAATTCATGGAATGCATAAACGCAGCACCAGTTCATTTCAGAACTACTCCCTGTGTTCCTGTAACATCCCGGAGGAGGCTCCCAGACCATGGGACTCTGTGATGCATTTAAAGGTCACTCCCTTTAGTAATCAGACACACCCCAACGGAATGCTGCAGCATCCCATTAAGGCGATTACCTCGTTATCGTGATGATTTTCCTGTCTGTCTCTCATGCTCACTGTGACTTAATGCATTTTATCGTGTTTATCTTTGTTTGTTCAGGTTTTCCATACTTGGTGCCTATTTAATGCCCTGAGCAGTTGAAGAACATTAAGGACGTTAAGCAGTTGAAGGATATTAAGCAGTGCCTTTCATTGGACCCCTTCAGATTTCTCAAACATCATGCGAACCTCCAAATGTTCATAAAGTCAGAGTCCTTGCTTTAGAAAGGTGGATAATTCTGTATTATGATGCATGGGCACCGCATGGCTGTGGGAGGGAAATGAAGGGCTTGAAGGTTCTTGGAATATTTCTTCTCGTTATAAAGTGAGAACGACCTTTGCAACTCCGTTTAGGCTCAGCTGCTCGTGAATTACGAGGTGTTCCTCTCGGAGAGACACTTCCTGCAGCCCACTCGCCCTCAGAAGACCACAGAAGTTCTCTGCAGAAAAAAAAATTACCCTTTCTTAGTCCTCCGAGGGTAGCCCATGTCAGGCAGAGTTTTATTATTGTCCTTAGTCTGGGAAAGAATTACTTTCGGGAAGTTTCGGCTCATTACTTCTGGTCTTCATCAGCTGTTCTCGGGGGCCGTGGCCTTTACTGCACACGGCAGCCTCTCCCCCTCTCTGCTGGGCTCCCCTGACCACGGAGACAGAGCAGGTGGCCTGACAGCAGAGCCAGGCTCGGGAGACCCCGGACCTGGGCCATTTCAGAACGAATTCCTAGAGATTTATCCCTTTTACTTAAAGACCTGTTTTGTGAGTTTTATATGTAACCAAAAGTTATATGTAACTTTTTTTGAATCAGGCCAAACTGCCCAATTGAATCAGGGCCAACTGGCCATCTGAAGTGTTGTCTAGAATGATGTGGAATTTTTTCATTGTGTGAATTTCCCATTTTGGGTGGCTCCTCCCGGCCACAGCTCCTTTGATGAGAGCTGGCGATAGTCCGGGCCTCTGGGAGCTCCTTCATGTTTCTCAGAGTGGACGGAGCAGGGGGCCAATGGTTTTTAGGCTGGAAGGAGACAACTTTCCTTGCTCTCTTCTCCCAGTCATTCGATCTGGGGAGTGGCGGGCAGATGCTGTCTGTAGGGCTTGGAGGCTGGGATCTGCCAGCTGCCCACCTGGACATTCACGTCAGTCTGGATTCCTCTCCAGTCACCAGCATGTTCTGTGGTTCCATAGTCTGAATTCAAAGCATCGTTCCCTCCTGAGACTCTTTTCAGTTCTTGGTTAGATGGTTCATGGCTTTGTCGTCTGTCGGAGTCTCTTTCCTGGCTGACCACTCCCCGCCCCTGACCCCCCATAGCCTGTCTGCAGCATCACATGCAGCCCATGCAGCGTCACATGCAGCCCACAGCAGCTTTTCCCGGAAGCTGACTCTGCCTGGAGAAAAGTGGATGAGATACAGTCTGCAGCAGGGTCGATGCTGGCACAGCTGCACCTCTCCTGAGCTGACTCAGGGAAGTAGGCAGGGGCCTTGCTGTTGGGCCTCCATCCTTCTGGAGCCGTCAGAGTCTCTGTCCATCCCTGTCCTCATTTGTGTAATTGCCCACACAGCCCCTGGGCTGTATTCCTGCTTGCCTCCTGACTGCTTTGATTATGAAAGACAACCACCACCAAATACAGCCCCAATACCAACCAGCCCCTGGTAGAGGGGGTTTGTGCCACACTTTGAGAATTGTCCAGTCAACACGTCCATTTAGACGGTGGGCTTTCTGCGGGCACATGTGTCCTGGCCACTCAGAGAGGGATGGTGTGCCCACTGGCGACACTCCGCTGCTCTTCCGTGTGCACGCGTGGCATTGAGGAAAGCTTCCTACCCCTGAGCACAGGGCTGGGGCACTGTTGGCGTTCTCTGTGGGCATTCTCTGACAAGAATGGTGTTAATTTGCTTCTTGCTCAAGGACCTTCTCCTGAGACAACAGGGTGTTCATGGCCAAGCAGAAAAGGAGTGGGACCTTTGCGGAGCAGGGCTGCCCCACAGTCCATCCCTGGGGGGCAGGGCAGAGGCAAATGGCCACCGGGCACCAGCCCTCCGTCCTGTGCAGGCCCCCCGGCTCCGTGAGTGGAGGTGCTGTCCCCCTGGGGATGCTCCCCTTTGTCTCCTCTGGCTCTTTGCCTGTGGGCTTCCTCTTAGTTGCCGTGTTTTTTTCTGCTGTCGATCCTCTTCACTGTGACAACGTGTCCCCAAGGAAGAGGGGGCCTGGCCCCTCCCCACAAAGCCTGCTGTCTACACAGCCAAGGGCAGGCTCTGTGTTGACAAAGGTGATCTTCTCGTGCGGGAGCCGGCTTGCTCCCCCTGCTCTGTCGTTCCAGGGGCCCTCACCTGGGAGCCCCCTTTCTGCTGCTGGCCCTCTGCTCTGGCCCACTCTGTGTCCCCTGTGTCACTCCCACTATGACTGGCCATGCGCTGCCCCGTTGTTCAGGTGGATCCGTTTCCTCGACAAACCTGTAAAGGTGTTGGGAACTCAGGGAGGGCAGCCTGGAGCCCGACGGAGGGTCTCTGCCCTCCGCCTTCCTGTGATCCTCCTCCCAGCTTCACCAGCCAGACTTTGGCCAGAGAATTTCATCTTCCAGCCCCTCAGGCCCGCGTCTGCATAATGGGAACATGAGTGGGGCCCCCTCCATGGTTCTGTGAGGCTCAGATGTGCTAATACATGTAAAGTGTGTACAGCAACATGTGACACCGTCAGTGTCTGATACATATCAGCTCTTCACGTCACTATGGGTCATCCCGGCTTTGCCAGTGTCAGTTGTGGCTGTGGAATCGTGACAAGTGGGGAAGCTTGGTTTACAGCCTCTGCCTAATTGAGCCACACTCACGTTAACTGTATTTGAAGACACCAAACACTGTATGGAGAACATACAGGTTTAAAGACACATTTAATTTATCTCTTCTAACTTCAATGTATCAAACTTTTTGTAGTAGAAATTCAGATGCTGGGGCTATTATATAAATGTAGATGGTACACTGCATCCATCATGCTTAAGTGTACAAGTGTACATTGTGTTGTATGATTATATTATACATTATACATTATATAATGTATACAGTACATTATACTGTATAATGTATAATGTGTATACATTAGATAGGTTGTGTTGTACAAATTATATTTGGTAGATACTGTGTATACATTGTACAGATTGTATCATATAAATTGTGTATACATTGAGTATATAGTTGTACAAATTCTATCACATAAATCATATTGTGTGTACATTGTATCAAAGTTATATTGTGTGTGCATTGTACAAATTGTGTCATATAAATTGTATTGGATATACTTTGTACAGATTGTATCATTCAAGTTATATTGTGTACACATTGAGTGTACATTGTACAAAAATATATAAATTATATTTGTATACCTTGTACAGATTGTATCATATAAGCTGTATTGTGTATACATTGTACCTTGTACAAATTGTATCATATAAATTGTATTGTATAGACATAGTGTATACATTGTATAGATTACATAAGTTATATTGTGTAGACACTGAGTGTACAGCTTGTATCATATAAGTTACATTGTGTACACATTGTGTGTACACTGTGTCAATGCACAAGTGTATTGTTAGCATCTACAGAGCCTTCAGCAGCCTCGCTGCAGGGGTTTTTGGAGACAGGGGCCAGGGTACGTGTGTGACAGCAGCCAGGGGACCTATCAGTCCTGTTTGGCCGTCAGTGCTTCTACTGAGGAGATGAGGACGTGGGGAAGGCCAGCGCTGGCTGGACAGGCAGGAGGGTAGAAGGCTGCTCTTTCCTCCACAAGGACCACAAGAGGGTGTCTGTGGCCATAAATCACAAATGGAGCCAAGGAGTTGAATGCAAGGAGGCTTCCTGGACAATCATGGCCTCGCCTCGGGGAGAATGGCCATGGCTAAGCGCGAAAACACTGAGAGGGAGGTGGATGGGCTGCTGACTCCATGGGCCCCTGCGGCCCCAGCGGCGAACACGTGGCCAGGGCAGAGCTGACTGGAGCATTTGGGGGACTGAGGCCACTGGGGCTCAGGAGGGGGCGCCTCACCGGGTCCCACTGCTTTTGGGGTAACCTCAGGGGAAAACACCTTGGATGGTGTTGAGCGGGTGTGATTTCCACCCTCTGTAATTCAGGCCCATTTGAAATCTGAGGACCCACTCCTGTTGATCTGCCGAGGTGGCACTAGTGAATATTCTGCGGTTAGGGTGGAGGTCAGCAGGGGCATGAAACCAGGCAACCTGTGAGGTGGCTGGGTAGCAGGGGAGGGGCTCTGTTGTGTACCCAAGTGTGGCTGTTGAGGTTGATGTGCAGTCAGCCCCGGCTCTATTCCACAGCCTAGGCATGTGTGGGAGCGCAGATGCAAGTTTGCGGTACAGGGCTGACCTCTGGAGGCATTTTTATTTCCACGATGATACACGTCCCTTGGCTCCCCCTCCCAGCAGAGAGCTGTGCCACCAGGGAGCAGAGACCCATCCGCTCCCTGGGAGGACCTGCAAAGGGCTTGATCAGCATGCAGCCTTGGTAGCTGGTTTCAAAGGCACACCCTCCCACCCTCGGGAAGAAAGTGTGCTGCTTGATTTGACTAAATCTTTCAGACACTGTTAGTACCACCGCAGCCTGACATGGAAATTTTAAAAGAAAGGGAAACAAACAAAAAAGGGCATCATTGAGGGTGAAAGACTTCGGAGCAAGACAAGCTGATGGTTTTCACACGAGGGACCGTGTGTCGCCATTTCCCCCTCCCTTCCCGCCAGCATCATCGTGACTTTCAGTCACTTTCTTCTCCATTACGTGACTGATGCTCTTCCGTTTCCACAGAGCAGAAGCACTGAGAGACAAGGCTTTCTGGCGGAATTTAATGCTGTTGTGAATCCCAGTCTTTTCATGCCAGGGGTGAGCAATAAGACCACAGAGACACAGGTCTTATGATTTTTACCTTTTTCTCTTTTAACAATGATGTTTCAGCTAATGAGCATTTATATTCTGTTGTGGTCTTGTTATTGCATCCACACTTCTTGTAAACCTAGAGGGAATCTGAGCTTCAGGCCTGCCCCCCACCTCCCCCTGGTCTCCGCGGACACCTCATCAGTGGTGTTTGCACAGGGTCCACTCACTAAAGCCTGCGCTGGGCAGTAGAGAATTTAATAAAGTTGTATTCTTGTCACTCTGGCAAAGAGACCTGAAGTCAGATCTTGTGAAATTGAAGGGAGGGACCAGCCTGGTTCTTAGACACCCCTTGTGTTGAGAAGGTGGTGGAAATCCAACAAGTCCATGACTTTAATCTTCATTGAGAATGTTATTCTTCAGAACTGCTTCAGACTCAAGGCCAAAACCAGCTTAAATGACTCTTTCCTGCTGGACAGGGGTGCTCAGCCTGGAGGGACAGATGCCTCACTTGTCCAAGGAGGGTGGTGTCTGGGCACTGAGGGCAGGGGGTCCCTGGGGGCGGATCCCTGGGGTCTGAGCTGAGGGGTTCCTGGGGGCTGAGTTGCTCAGAGTTGTCCTCCAGGACGGGCAGAGCCTCTGACCCACTGAGCCAGCCCCGCTGAGATCTGCTCTGGGCTGAGGCTGAACAACTCAGGGCAGGTTCTGACTCGACTGATGCATGGCATCAGCACTGCAGACGCCTGGTCCTGGGCTTCCTGCAGCCAGAAGTCCCACACCACCGACTGATCATCTTGGTGGGCCTGGTGAGCGAACCATTGAACAAGACCCCAGGTGTCCTGTGCACCAAGCCTGCCCCCAGGGCAGAGAGCGCCAAGTCCTGAGCTGGATACCCCAGGGCCAGAGGCCAGGTCTCTCCAGGGTGAATGCTGCCCCCACCCCCCCGCCCCCACCGCCTGCTCCCGGACTCGGGCAGGGGCCTTGCAGACCTTCCTGGGGGTGTGCACAGCAGGGCCAGGGGCATGGCTCCTGACATGGGTGCTGGCGGCACGGTTACACAGGTGACAGGTCGTGACCCTGGTGACAAGGACCGGCGTGAGTGGGAAGGGGAGGCATTGCAGACAGCATAGACGCCCGGGCAGAGGAGGCCATGGAACTGTGTCTACAGGGACCCTGGAGGCTCTGAATCTAGACCACGTCCAAGGGGGCTCTGGACTTAAAAAGGCCCTGGAGGTTGCCTGGTGCTGAAAGGGGAGCAGGCGACGGGATCCTGGACAGCCCAGAGTGATGGATGGGCCGCAGCCTCCTGCTGCTCTGTACCCTCCATCATCTGGGCGGCATTAGCCGACTGTCAGGAAAAAAATTGTTTAGCGGTGGCAGCTCTCACTGATGTGCTGCATTCTGGGGTCAAACGACTGTTACAAAGCGGCAGTGCTGCCCGGTTCCCACGTCTCGAGAGCACAGGGTTGACAACGTGAAAGGAAAGGCGTCACGGCGGGCTCACCGACATCCTTCAGCTCTCACGCAGGTGTGTGCGTGTGTGCACAGCAGAACTGGAGGAAGGGCTCTGCTCACTGAATAGTGTCAGGCAGAGGAGGGAGGCCTTCATGGGCAGCCCAGGTCATCCAGCCTGAGAGGGGCTGAGGGGCTTCCTTGGAAGGTGATTAGGGGGTCAGAGCTACAGGTGAGGTGGAGACACCGGGCTGAGGAGATGGGGAGAGACAGGTGGGGGTGTCCGGAAGGGACAGCAGGGCCACCACACTCCAAGCCAGGACTCGTGCCAACACCAAACACTCGTGTCTGTCCCCACTGTGTGTCATCTGAGGCTGTGTGGGAGGCAAGACACGGGGAGATAATGGGTCAACCCTTCCAATTTGCTCCTAGACTGTGCAGTAAACATTTGAAAATTAATGAAGGAATTGAGGGCAGAGGTAGCAGGAGAAACAGCTGCCCCTGGGGTTCCCCATTCAGTGGTTTCTGTCCCTCAAGTGGCTGAGTTGTGGGGACCAGACCGATACCCGCAGGGCCCATCCATGATCTGTGCTTGCCAGAGTCAGAGAACTGCTCATTGGACAGATGAGAGGATGGACTGATGGACAAATGGGTAGAGGGATGGACAGATGAATGAACGCTGGCTCCTGGCTGTGATCTGACATGAGGGCTCTGTTGAGCACCCCTCCAGCACCCCAAGTCCACCCCCAGTGGACACACGACCTCCTGAGGCAAACAGTGGATTCTACGTGAGGTGCCATGAGATGAGGATGCCCTGGTCTGAGCAGAGATTTACAAGTGCCGAGCTCTGACTAGGGACCTCGTGCAGACTGAGGGCTTTAACTGCAAAACCTTCTCTCCTACTGATGAGGAAGTGGATGAGGGGGACTTCTTGTGTCACCTCAGAGGGGACAATGCTCATAGATGAGCAGAAGGAGGAGGAGGCAGGATAACAGGTCCCAGTACCAGGACGGTGCTCCAGACACCTCCCCTGTGCAGGGCTGAGCTCTGTGAGGTGCTTGTGTGTTGTGGGCAACAAGCCCCCGAGGCAGTGAGGGGCGGGTCCCTCTTGAGCTCCTTGCCCACCCAGTCCTCTGTTCCGGCAGGACTCCAGCCCCAGAGTCAGAGATGCAGCCCAGACCTGAGCCAAACACGCCAATTGCATAGAACATGCCAATCTACACCGAACATGCCGATGGGCACCAAACAAACCAATGGGCACCGAACACGCTGATAGACACTGAACATGCTGACCTGCATCGAACACACCAACAGGCACCAAAACGCCAGTGATGGGCTGTCCCGCTGTGCAGCCCTCTCGAGTGCAGGGAGCCCGCCCCCCCCACTGCCCTGTCCCTTGTGGCCTGCATTACTGTTGCCAAGACAGCTGGCTGCCCAGCTCTCCATCACCTTTGCCCAGTCCCCCGGCATTCCTTCTCTTCCGACATTTGCTTTCAGGATCTCTGTACCCAAATCCGAGCTGGGCTTCTGCACCAAGGCAGGAGAGGCAGCACCTGCTTGTCTGGGAGACACACGGGGGATGGAGCAGGGAGACCACCTGCTGCCCTTGCCCCACTCCATCCCCCGGCAGCCACCCAAGGGCTCTCACCTGGGGCAGGAGGTGACTTCTACTCCTGCTGGGGACGTGGCTGGGCAGCCGGATGTCGAAGAGGGCTTGCAGGGCAGCCTGGGCTGCCTGGCCCTTGGCCAGCTTCTTGCTGCGTCCCGAGCCCTCGAACGTCCTCCCGTCCACGCTGACTGCCATGACGAAGCTCCGGGCACGCCGCTTCTCAGGCTCCGAGAGGCACACGTAGCGCAGGCCGGAGCGCAGCTCGTTCAACAGCACCACAGGGTTCCCGGTGCCAGGGGCCGGGGGCCCCCAGGCCCAGGTCCAGTGGGCGGCCCAGGAGCCGGCCCCGCCGGCAGGCCGTGGACAGGCACTCGGGGGTGGGGGCGCGGCGGCCGGGAAGCCCTCGCTAGGAGCTGCAGGCTCGAACCGCTGAAACAGGGCGTCGGGGAAGTCAGCCTGGTCGGAGGTGAAGTCAGGGGCCATGCCGCCGGGGGCTGGAGGTGCCTGGCCAGTGTTGGGGAGCTGCACGAAGGAGCGGAGGGCCAGCTCGGCTGCCCGCATCTTGGCCTTCTTCTTGGTGGGCCCGGTGCCTTCAAAGGTGAGCCCGTTGACATCCACGGCCACGGCGAAGACAGGCGCGTGCACTGGGCCAGTCTGTGACACCATGCGGAACTGCAGGCCTGGCCGCAGCTCGTGCAGCTGCACCAGGGCATTCTTGGGTGCCACGGACCACGAGAGCCGCCGCCACAGCAGCCTCAGGGGACATAGATGCCCGCCATTGCCCTCCTCCAGCGGTCGCTTCCTCTTCAGGCTGGGTGTGCCCCCTCGGGTTCTGTCCCCGGCTGGTGGTGGCCTGGCCTCCAGGTTGCTCACATTGCGGTTCTCCTTGACGTCGGCACTGCTGGTACCTGGAGGGGAGACAGACCGTGTGACCCAGGGCTGTGGGGACTGCGGGTCCTGCCGCTGATGACCCCTCTCAGCACCTGGGCCAAGAGGTGGGAATAACCCGCACTTTCCCAAACTGGAGGTAAAGATGGAGAGAGTAACAGCTCAACCCCGGGACCCCACAGCAGAGTGCCCAGAAGCTCTCTGGGAGCTCTCCATGTTCTTACTGATCTCCCAGATGCGGGATGGGGGAGGCAGTGCATGTGATCAAAGTGGCTGGTGTGGCCGCCGCCTTCTGAGTCTCTCAGGAGAAGGCTTATCTTGGAGGAACCACCCGGCAGGCCCAGCTTGCCCTCCTCCTGGCCTGAGATCGCATCCACACCCTCTGGTCATCATCCTAGCTCTGTCAGCCTCAAAGTTTAAAGTGAGTCAGGCAGATCCAAGCGTGGAGGAAGACCCCACCCACGTTGATCGGTAATTAATAAAAGCTGGTAGAAGTGCAGTCTCCCAGGACGTCCTGATACATGCTCTGGGGGTGATGCCACTCATGTTTTCTGCAGATGGGCAGATTAGGGGTTCAGCTCCTCCCAACACGGCCTCCCAAGTAGGCTGCATGAAGTCAGAGAAGCTGCAGGGCAGGGCAGTGGCCATTCCGTGGCTCTGGGTCAAACAGGTGAGAGGTCAAAGTCTCCCACGACCACAGTGAGTGTGTGTGATCTTGGGCAGCCCCTCCACCTGCCTCAACTCCATTTTCTTAAGATGGAAACTGGGTTTGGCAGCTCTTGCCTCAGGGGTTACTGTGAGGTTGAGCTGGGGGACATGTGTAAAGGACAAGACCCCTGACACAGAGCAGAGTCAGGTGCAGTTCTGAAAACAGCAGGAAAGGGCAGGCAGACACTGGTAGGTCTGTCCAGGCCAACTCCCTGCTTATTTCAGGAGCCTGGGTTCCCAATGAATTTCCTGGAAATTCCAGGACCCCTAGAAAAGAGGGCTGGAGTGCTCCCGCCCCCAGAGAGCCTGGCCCTGTGCCGCTTCCAAGACCAGGCCTGGGGACCCCCACGATGAACCCGTAGACACACCCGATGCTCCTTGGTCACCCACCCAAGAGCCTCAGTGAACATCAGCGTGCCACCTGCCCCCACAAGCAATGCCTGACTGGCTGCAAAGGTGGCCACCTGTCAGATAACACTGAAATGCAAGACGTGTTCTGGTTGTGTGGACCATCTCACCCTCCACGCTTTCCTGCCTCAAGTGAGAGGGGTGCCCTGCCCGACACACGCACCCAACTCTCCCTCCCCTCATGGCCACCTGCTCTGGTCTCCTTGGCGGGCACGCTGTCCAGATCTGCGCTCCCCTGCCCCTGCTCCCCCTGCCCTGACGTCTCTCCAGTTTCACAAACCAAATGCAGTTTCAACAGCAGGCACCCGTCCAGCTTTTTCCTTGTTAAATAACTGGACAAACTGTTCAAAGAGGCTGTGTTCACTTTCCTTTCTCTTTTTGTTTTGGAGGGAAGAGCAAAGAAAAGAGAGGAGGTATGGTCCAAGAGAACTAGTATCTTTTCTTGCAATGCCTAGAGTTCTCAGTCACATGGTCACTGCCTGGATTTCCTACCACTGTGGGGGTGGGATCCCAGTTGAGGGGCTGGGACCCTGGCTCTGGGGAAGGAGCTGCTTACTGAGATTGTCCTCATCCTCTGCGTGCGTGGCCCCAGGGTTCAGGCGTTTGAAGGGAGCGATGAAGGCTGACAACATGCTCACTTTGTCTGGAAAGAAAAGAACAGGTAATGCACTTTTGACACCAAGTTTCAGAAAAACTCAGTGCTTTCACATGTTCTCATTACTGGGGATTTAGACATGGGAAGTTGAAAGTTCATTTTGGTTTTAGCCTCTTCATTTTGGTTTAGTCTTTTATTGAATTTTGGACAGCATTTTATCAAATTTCCCTCTCCATTCAATATTAAACTTTATGATCTCCATCTTTCCTAGTTTCTTATTTTTGGCATCTCCACGTCCCTCAAAACTGGAAGTCTTCACCTGCACACCGAGGTTAGCTCACAGAGAAGCGAGGCAGACTGAGAGCTGTCTCAGCTAAACAAGCGTCCTGCAAACAGAGCCGCAACCCTCCTCCCCAGAGGTGGAGACCTTGCTCTGTGGACTGAAAGTGCGTGAAAAAAAAAGGACTTCTCAAAACTGTAACAAATGCCCAAAACTGTAACAAGAGCCCAGTTCTCTTGTTTTTTCAACACCTCAGGGGGACAAGAACAACAGAGCCTGCCAGAACCAAGAGACTGAGAGCTCCTGCAGAGGGCAAGAGGCACTCCAGGAACATCATGGGGGCGTGCTGCCTGCCACATCCTTCCAGGTCCCTGAGCCCCACCACAAGCCAACCTTGGGACCCCAGCCTGCCCAGTCTCCAGAGATGCGATACCAACCAAGAAAACTCATTTCCAGACTTCCTGATTTGCTTAGAAGAAGGTAAGAGTTACATAAGCATCCACCTTGAGCCGGCTGACCAAGAAATGCATCCTGGCCTGGGTCTCTAGGGTTCTGTCTTCAGGAAGACAGAAGAATGACCCAAGAAGTGTTACTCTTTTGGAGGCCAGTGTTGAGGTGAATGACATCGCAATATCCAGGGAGAGGATAATTCCAAAAGATGAACTTCAATAGGTACTTTTCAGCATATTTTCCATGGGATTTTAGTAGATAACAAAGATCCAAATATGGGGAATGAATGGCAACCCACTCCAGTATTCTTGCCTGGGAAATCTCATGGACAGAGGAGCTTGGAGGCCTACAGTCCCTGGCATCACAAAGAGACAGACACAACTTAGCAACTGAACAACAATACACAATCAGGCAGATTGTGATTTGGGGAAATACTGCTTGATGGAAATGTAGACTAAAATGGAGAGTGAATTGTCCTAGCAATATGGAACTTAGAGTTTTGGAAGAAATTAAAAGTGTATAGGATAAGAGTTGCAAATATTCAAACAATAGAGTCTGTGGCTAAAGGAAACAAAGAAAAAGATCCAAATAAAGAAAAATAAGTATTTGTAACAACAACAACAACAACAAAAAACAAATGCTCGATGTGTGTTTGAGCAGAAGATGACGGGACAGGAGGAGGGAGCAGGGCTGAGGGCGTGGAGGGTCCCTTGAAGTGGGAGCGGTCATCGAGTGGTGAGAGACGCTCAGGAGCCCCTGCCTGCAGCCCTAGGGGTGGTCTTGGCTGCAGACTCCCTGGGGGCAGCACAGAGAGCAACACGAACCCAGGATGAGTTGGCGCTTGGGACCAACAGCCTCAGCTATTCCCTCTAAACAGAGACCAAGGGCTGAAATAAGAGAAAAATTGAGGAAGGGACCAAAAGGAAGGCTTCCTATTTCAGAACTCTGACCCTGAACACAAGTGAGTCCACAGGAGAACTCAGCCCTGATGCCCCCAGAGCTCCTCTGCTCAGACCCTCAGGGCTGCAGCGTTCCTGACTTTCCATGTGACCTTAGGAAACCACATGTTCTTAGGAAACCATGGATGGAAGTATGCAGCTGCTCATCCTGTGTGTCAGAGGTTGCCGCAAGGTCACCCCTGCTTTTCCCACTGGTTGGGGGTCCAGGGCCCCCGTCAGGGACACTTTCTGCATCCTCCGTGCCTGGTGCTGCCTTGTGCCTGCTCTGTGCTCAGACAAGAGCCCCGCTCCGGGCACAGCTCTGCAATCTTCTATGGAAACCTCAGCTGTGCCGCTAAGTCCAGAACCAGGCCTGGAACGTGCTCTTTCTCTTTCTGTTCTGAGCCTGCTTTCTCTTTAGCCAGGCTTTCCAGAGGCCAGGGTAGTTCATGCTGAAATTCATTCAGGAGCCTGTTAACAGCTGTTGTTTCCAGCAGGGACAGGCAACAATATAATGCTCACTCAGAGAACAATAAATAACTCAAATACGGGAGGTTGCTCCCTCTTCATTCCACAGAACAAGAGGAATCAGCCGGGGAAGTCCCCACTCCCACCCTTGTGGCTGTGCCAATTTATTGTGTGGGAATGAAATCTCTTCTTGAGTTATAATTTCATTAAAGGAGCCCAGTAATATTCCAGAACGAGTGTGAAGCTCAAATGATTTAGTCTGGAACATTTTGAAATGAAATTACAATTTTCTAATAAACAGGGCTCCCAGCCAGACACCCACAAAACACACCAAGCCGTTTCAGAGCTCACCTTAGACAAACTATGAAATACTTAGAGATGGTTTTCCACCCATCAGAGTCCTCCATTTCTAGGGTGGCCAGTGTGGTCAAATAAAAATTCAAGACAGTTTTGGATACATGAGAGATATTTTTCTGTGTACATCTCTATAATATTGTGTGGGACATATACACACTATAAAAATTATTATTTATCTGAAATGTAAATTTAAGGCAAAAGACTTGAATAAACATTTCTACAAGGAAAATGCACAAATGTCCAATAAGCACATGAACAGATATTCAACATCATCCGGGAAACGGAAATCAGAACTAGGGTGAGACAGCCTCTCTCACATGTTGGGCTGGCTGCTATTAAAAAAACCAAGAAAATAATACATGTGGGTGAGGATGTGTAGAAATCAGAACGCAGTGCACTGCTGGTGGGAGTGTGAAACAGTGCAGCCACTGGGAAGCCAATATTTCCACTCAGGTGTAGATCCAGAAGAATCGACAGGGAGATTCAAAGAGATACAGCACACTCATGTTCAAAGCAGTGTGACGCACAACAGCCAAATGGGGAGGCAACCCAAGTGTAGACGGACGGACGGACGGATGTGGTCTGTGCACACAAGGGAACATTGTTCATCCTTGAAATGGAAGGAGATTCCGATGCAGGCTATGGCATGGTGAACCTTGGGGACATGGTGCTAACCAAGGAAGCCAGCCACAGAAGGACAGGAGCAGCGTGACCACTTCTGTGAGGCCCCTAGAGACAGGTGGGAGGGTGGCCCCCAGGGGCTGGAGGAGAGAAACGGGGCTGGTCAGTGAGGGAAGACAGAGCCCAGCTTGAGGAAAGGAGGAAGCTAGACGTGGACGTGATGGTGGCTGTGTAACATAGAGACATACTTAACATCACTGAGCTACATGCTGGAGCACTGGTAATACTGCACCTTTTATATTTTGTATGTTTTGCTACAATTTAAAAATAGAAAGCAATTCAGGTTTAACTGCACATCCTGTGGATTTTTGGTAACCCTAGCCCTTCACTGGTTGATCCACTCCTCTGGTGTGATGGGTTTGGATTTCGGGCTGGCTGAAACCAGGCAGACAAGCCAGGCAGAAAGCCTCAGAGATGCTGAGTCACATCACCAGACCCTGGGTACCGCCGCTTGCTGGGATGCTTCAGGAGGGAGAAATAGTTGCCTGATAGCACGAGTACTACGTGGGAAGGACACACAGTCTCCTCTTTTTATCACAGTGCACAGCTTGTGGGATCTTAGTTCCCCAACCAGGGATCAAAGTGCTGTGAAAGCGCAGAGTCCTAACCACTGGAGGCTGGGGAATTCCCTCAGACCGAGTCTTTAGAAGGTCATTAGGGAAAAGGGTGAGGAACTGCATTTTCTATTTAGAAAAATTCCAAGACAAATTATTTACTGTTGGTGCCTTCTTCGTGGTTGTTTCCTGGACACAAGCCTGTCAAGGCATCTACTTCTGCAGGTTCCCGGCAAGCAGAGCCCCAGTGCCCAGCTGCTTCTGTCCTGTGCCTCTCACAGTTGTTTGAAAATCTGGCTGCATGCAGGTCACAGACTGATGGAAAATAGAGGCCCTGCTTTTGTTACTCTCAGTTCTGGATGGTTTGGGTCCACTGAGAGCAGCTGGTAAACAGGGTTCCCGGCCTCTTGCTGGAGAGTCAGAGGAAGGAGGGGGCCTTTCTCCTGGGAAAGCAGCTGAACGGGCTGGGTATCCCTGCCTGTGGATGGGTCTGTGGCTCTCAGCTCAGGCCTGGCAACCCTGTGAACTAGCCGGACCTTGTTCTGTGTGAGAGGCCCCTGTGAGGACAGCATGCAGGCCAGGCTCCAGTGAGGAGTGATTTGGGGGGATGTTCAGGTCATTAGTATAATGGCATTTCCAATGAGCTACATGGAATGAATGATCCAGGAGATTTGTATTATAAACCTTATTACTCAGTGCAAACAACTGCAAAATAAATGGCTTTGGCCCATGTTGAAGTGATTTCGTGTGTTTTTGGAGCATGTGTGGGAAAGAAGCCACTTCCTGGAAATGCACGAGGTCACACTGGTTGAGAATATTGATAATGAAGAAGAAATACAATTTGGTGATGACATAAAGATAGAAAAATGGAACAAAGTGGATGATTCAGATGTGGAATCATACTTGTGTGATCAACCGACCTTCAACAAAGGTCTGAGTCTCATGCTGGGGTGAAAGAAAGTCTTTTTAACAAGAAGTGCTAAAAACTATACACCATCTTGGAAAAAAGTGAATTCTGATCTCTATCTTATATCATAATGAAAATGGTCACAAGATCAATGAAATATATATTCCTTCAAGAATGCATTCATTCATTCATTCATTCATATATATTCTTTCAAGATGAAACCTGAGCCAGAGCATTTGCAGAAATGTTATTCAAGGCAGCTCTCATTGGGAAGCATACCAAGGGCCTGGTAACATAAGGATGTAAACATGGACTGTTTTAAATTCATATTGTGGCTGAGATTAACAATAACAAGGATTGAGGATTAAGATACATTATGACACAGATGGATTTGTAGAACATCATGTTGTGCAAAAATCCAGGCTTAAAAGAAAAGATTCCTTGTGATCCCAGAAAAGGCACAGCTCCCCTCGGCAACGAGTCACGCAGAGGTCACACACGGGTTACACTAGTGCCAGGGAGGCTGGCTGGGAGAGTGAGGGTCTCTCTGGGATGATGAAACCTCCCACGTGTAGTCAGAGATGTGTGTTACATGGGTGTGCATTGCCCCTGGACTGTGACACACACAATTTGTGCATTTCTTTGTGTGAAAATTATATCTCAATTATTTAAAAACAATAAAAGATACAAAATGTGACTGGACAAGAAACTACACGATGAGAAGTGAGCATCAGAATGATTTACTCCAGGAAGGAGAAGCCCGAGGTGACAGATATTAAAGTGAACTGTATGTGCAGTCAGGCCTCCTAGTCAGGGCTTGGGGTTTTCGCTTTCTCTTTTGCTTACTTTGTAGATTTGGAAGCTCAAATTCAGTTAAAGGGCTTTAAGAAGACAAGGCCAAAGACAAGGCCCTTTGGGGCTGTCCTTGGACACATGAACTCAGGGAGAACGAGCCCGTGTGAGTGGATGGTTAGGAGTGTCAGGCCCTGTCACATGCCCTGCAGCCGTGGAGCCTCAGTTTACCCACGAGGACTGAGGAGTCGTGCAAAGGTCCAAGGGTTTGGACCATGCTGTTGTGAACTCTGTGTTTGCTTTCACAGACTGTTTTGTTTATCAACATTTTATGAAACAATTTTTATCAATTCAGATGAAAATTTAGGAAAAACCCTTTGGGGCAGGAGTCCATGTCAGTTACTTGGAAAATCTACCTGTGTGAAAGAACATGTTTGCTGGAACAAACATGTTACTTTTTGTTTTTGCTAAAAACCATAATTGCTAAAATGCCTGCGGATTTGATCTTTTCCTCTGCCTCCTGAGAAGCACTAAATAGTTCACAGGTTATTTTTAAAAATGAGATCAGTTCGGCACTTGGTCCTGCCCTATTTCAGCCATTTGGAGTGAGGTCTGTGCTCCGTCCTTGGCGTCCGTGGGCCACTCGCGGCCACGTCCGCACAGCTTGGCGACAGCTGGAAGCGTCAGAGCGTGGTCGGCACCTTCGGGGTATAAACCCAGCTCTTCCTGTGCTCCCTCCTTGTGTTTGCTCTTCCCCCGACGTGCTCTGACAGACGGCCCCCAGGCCTGACCCACTTTCCTTCCTGCCATGGCTGCTCCCCTAGCACAGGTGTGTCGCGAACTGATGCTTCTATCCAAACAGAGACGAGGACAAGCCTGAGCAGGCCGGCTGCCCGGGAAGCCAGAGAACAATTAACCTCTGTGCAGGCAGTAGCGGGAAGGCAAGATGCTCTCTCGCTGATTTTCAGGAACATGAATTTTAAGAGACTGTGTTCAAGCTGCCATCTCTGAGCTGGGAGTTCAAGCAGAGAAAGATTCTGGGCCTGTGACACTAGAGGGTCTGCTTCTCACCAGCCGGGCTCAGCTGGGAATGCCCAGAGGATAAGATCATGAGTTTGGTCTTGACACTGGCAGCCAGCCTGTCTGTTCCTCATTCACTGTTATCGGCTGAACGGTGTCCTCCCCAAATTCATGTGAGTCCTGACCCCCAGGACTCAGAAGTGACCACACTGGGAGGTGGGCCTGCAAGAGGTGATGAAGGTACAGTGAGGCTGCGAGGGTGGGTTGTGATCCCCTGTGACCAGGACGAGGAGATGAGGACAGACGCTCATGGAGGAACGGCTGCAGGAGGACCCAGGGAGAAGGCGGTGTCCACGTGTCCAGGGCAGAGGCCTCGGGAGGACGGGCCTGCCCACACCTGACCTCCAGCCACTGGGCACACTAACATATTCGCTCAGCAGATCTTTATCGAATGCGAGTTAGTTGCTCCCAGAATCAATACTGATGCCAAGAAGGAGCGGTGTGAGGAGGAGCCTGTCCTGTCCAGGGGGCCTAAGGAGGTGGGGGGAAACAGCATCTCACTGGAGGTGGCCTGACCACTAATGGCAGCGCCTACCCTTTAGGGCAGGCCCCAGAGCCAAGTGTTCTTGTGTTGAAAGGTGAGTCTGGGCTGGGTCAGAGGAGTGGGGGCCAGGCCGGCTGAGGGCAGAAGCCCTGGGCAGTTCTGGAACTTGGCATCTAGGTCTGGGTGGACCACCCCACTATGGTCCTGGAGCCTTGGTTCTGAACTGGGGCCCAGGGGGCCCAAGGGCAGCAAACATAAAAGTTCTGGATGGTGAGTGGGGGGAAGGAAAAAGGGGGAAGGGGAGAGGGGGTAGGGGGAGAAAAAGGGCAGGAGAGAAAGAGCTCATCCAAGACAGTCTGAGGCCCAGACATGGGTTCCCAGTGTCCCTGCACTCGCTTGCCCCCAATGTTCATCAGGTCCAACTACACCTGGATTATTTTGGGAAGTGTGGGAGGGGCGCCTGAAACCTCACCAGCTCCCCCAGATCTTGCTCTGCACTTCACATGAACAGTGGGCTCAAAGGACTGACAAGTGACTAACGGGGACTCTTTGCAAGAAAGTGCATCTCAATTAAAAAAAGAAATTCTCATCTAAAGATGTGTGTTCACACTGCACTCAGGCTTGTGTAGAGTCTGAGGTGTGTATTCATACTGTGCTCAGGCCTGGAGTCTGTGTTCTCCTCCTGACGCTCTGTTGTGACCAGCACACGGGCCAGTGTAGACATCACTCTGGTGATGGAGGAGGCAGAGGTCGTCCAGCGAGATTACCACGTCTGCTGTGTGTCACAGCCCAGCACTGCCCAGGTTTGGAGGCAGGCCTGAATACAGGAATAGGAGACACGAGTGGAAAAGCGGGCGAGTGTTGGGACAGGTGGGCTGTGGGCACAGGCCCCTGGGAGCTCTCGGGCAGGGTCTGGATGGGGCGGCTCCGGCACTGACAAGGCCTAGGGGCCTGGGCTGCCTGATGGGCGGCTCCTGGCTCCTTTGGAGCATGAGGCCATTTACAGAACGACACACTGCTTGTGAAATATTAGTTTCTTATTACTTCTAGTGAGCAGCAGACTGGGTGGAAAGCAGTGTGGTAGATGGATTTTCTATAAGATGGGCCACGTGTGTGTTCTCTATTAGATGCCATGAAAATCAATCTGCAACCTGGTTCAGGCTGGTAAAATTAGATCTAAAACTGTTTAATTCTGTTTCAAGAGTGTCTTCCCATCTGATGCCTGGCTTGCAGACACACGGTGATAAAACACCCTGAGTTACTGGCGGCTGCGTGCTCGTCTGTCTGGGGGAGACGCACCAAGTGTTACAACGGCCGGAGACCAGGACACAGTGTGAGTTCCCCCATCCCTGTGAGGTTCATTTTAATGCTCTTATTTTGCATTCGGCTCAGTTTGGTAATAAGATGTGGCAAATGCATGTTTTTAATTTGCCTGAGGACCTGTTTCTATGTGTTTGGAGTCAAGCCCCACGATACAGAGTAACCATTTGGGGCAGGGTGTTGGGAGCTGGAGTGATACTCAAACACAGGGATGGGGCGTGGATTCAAACCACTGCTTTTCCAGTCGGAAGCTTCTCTATTTGGGGGCTTGTATAAGAACTGCGGAATCGAGGGTTTCCATGGTTGCCTTGCCGAAACACCTCTCGTGGCTCCTGCTGGCAGGAGAGTCCATGTTACTCTGTGCTGAGACCCAGGGCTCCGCGTGTCACCCGTGGAGTGTCAGCAGCGCTGGCCTCAGGCCTGCACCTCCTCTTCGGCTCCTTGGCTCCTCTGGAGCTCCCCGTCCCAGTGGTGCTGGTTGGAGACGAGCGAGGGGCACTGTCACAGCCCCAGCTGCCCGTGTGCCTGGGGTCTGGTTGCCCTTGGGGCTCAGAGAGAACTGGGCACCATGCCCCTTCTGGAGCTCGGAGACCAAGGGCACCCCGGCTGAGGTGCCTTCCTGCTGACTGGCTCCTGCTTCTCTGTACCCTCCTTATGACAACCTCCTAAGTTGCATTTAAACAAAATATAAGTGTATTGTTTCAACACGAGGAGGAACAAGAGGCAAACCCTTTCTTTGAACCAAGCAAGTCAAGGACACCCCTGGATCATGGCTGTGTGGACACTGTAGCTCATGTCACCATGTCTGGGATCTGAGAGTTTGCGTGCCAGGCGCCTGACCAAGGAGCTTCCTTGAGGTCAGCCAGCTCCTGGGAACATATCTCTGAGTGTGCGGGCCCTTCTGTGACACACTCGGGAGTGATGATGGTCTGTGTGTCTGGTCCCCAGGCAGCAAGCTGACAGCCTGCCCTTGAGTCTCGAGATGACCAATAATGCCACAAAGACGGGCCACCCCCTGCCCCCGTGGGCTGTCACTGCACTGCTGGCATGCATCAGAGTGGCAAGGACAGAGCGAGGTCAGGGCACTGGGATGCATGACGCCACTCTGGTCGCCCGTGTGCCTGGTGAAAACATGTCATCGCAGGACTCAGTGATCCGCTCTCTAGCTGCCGCACTGTGGGCCTTGGGGGCAGCATCGAGAGCTGTGAGCTGCCCAGGACCTGGCGTCTGCCCCAGTTGCCGAGACAGACTTGGCTGATTCAGGAAAATCCATGGACCTAAAGGATGCTGACCAGACCCCCAGAGGCTAAGTGATTCTGAAATCCCCCAAATCTGACCTGGAAAGAAATATATTAGGACCGTCTCTCTCATCCCCAAGGAAGCAGTAGGTTAAGCCCTGGAGCAGATCTTTTCTACTGGTTCTTCTCATTAAAATTGTTCAAGAACTTGTAACTTGCTGAACCCTACCTCTCTTTTTGCTCACATTAAGCTAAATCTCAGGTGGAAGCTTCCTAACATACAAGTCCTGGCGTTAAAGCTGAGTGGGGCTGCAGAGCCCCTGACCTGCCTCCTCCATCCCCGGGAGCCCTCCTACCTGCTCCTGGCAGGTCCTCAGAGACCCTGGGTATAGCACCAGTTGATTGAGGACAGCCCCTCACCTCCTCCCTGGCCCAGGGTCTGTAATAGGCTTGATGCTGCTTATTTGGGTGTTACTGGTATCGACTATGTCTCAAGAAGAAGGAGTAAAACATGAATTTTCTGTATCACCTCAACTAACACTCGGGGCAGTCGTTAGCTGCTAGTATTGCCTCCCTTCCCATCAGTAAGAAAACCGAGACAAGGAAGGATTACATGATTTGCTCACACTCAGGCTCTGACTCACGGCTTCTGCAGAGCAACCATGTCCGCAGAGCCCTCAGCCCACAGACCCTGCGAACTGTGAGTTCTGGGGAAATGCAAGGGCTGTTCCCAGGGCTGTGAAAGCGCCTGCATACAGTAAGTGTCACCTGTATGCTCAACAGAATCAATTCTGCAGCAACAGCTATTGTTTTTCTGCTTTATCAGAAGCACAACATTGTAAATCAAAAATGCATCAATAAAAAGTCATGGCCAGTAATGGGGACCAGGTCACCAGGGTGAGTGGAGAAAAGATGGGCTCAGTACCACCTGGGACTTGCCTTCAGAAAAGCATAAGAGCAGAGTCTGTTGTTTCATTGCTGCTAGTGCCATTTCTCTACGTAAATTCTCTAAAACTTCTGTTTAGAACAACTTTTTCCTGGAACTGACTTAGAAACATGACAGAAGTAGAGACTCCAACAGGGCTGACGCCTTTGTTCCTACTTTGTCCTGGTTGAGTTACCAGGATTTTTGAGGAGGGCTCTTGTTTCTGAGAAATTGTCAAGGACTCCATGCAAGTGTTTGGGGTGAAGGCAACAAGTGAGGTGTAGGTGCCCGGTCGAACGCGCTTCTCTCAGCGAGCCCAGTGCCTCCTGTGAGCTGGGATACCTGGGCAGGGGTGGAGGGGGGCCCTCCGTGGAGGTCAGGCCTAGGGCAGCCCTCAGGTCTTCAAGCAAAGTTGCAAAACACCCTCAAGAGCTGGGCTTGTCCACTGCCGCCTGGACCACACAAGTGTGTTGAGAAGGGAGATGGGAAACATTCACTGGAAGGAGAGTTTGCTGAACAAAGGAATGTAAAATATCTGTGTGCAAATCTAAGCCAACTTGAGTTTAGCTCTGTGGGTTTGGGACTCTGCTCCTGCTTCAAAATTGTTCTTTTTTCTTTAGAGCTATTATATCTATAAATTCAAAACTGTTCAAAACAATATGTACTTCTGAGCCCATGAACAAAGAACCAAGAAGGCCTGCTACCTGAGTGAATGTGGGCAGACCCAATGGTAGTGACCTGTGCATGCATCCTGGAAGGGTCTGGAGGCTCTGGTGTGGGGCAGTGTTGGTGTGCCCAGCTCCAGCTCTGGACAGGTCCACTGGTCCCCAGGAGATGTGGGCGTAGCTCTTGGTCCCACTGTGGAGCCATGCCCCGCCTCAACCCCTGGGAGCCAGTCACCCTCTGCACCCTCATTTTCTCCCTTTGCTACAGAAGGAGCAGCTTCCCATGAGTTATCATGAGCATCACTATGGCAACCCCATCCAGATGCAGGCCTCTTGGGGATGATGATAGTCCCTTTCCCCCTCAACGCCTGTCCCAGTTCTCCCCAGTTGGGACCCACCCCACAGACAGCGGGACCAGAGCCTACAGGAGGGTGGCTAGGCCCTGGGGCCGAGGACTCTGGGCCTGGAGGATGAGTGGATGGTAGGTGGGCAGAATTATGGATGGAAGGGCCCATGCATGGAGAGTATGGGGATGAGAGATGGGCAGACACCTCACCTCATCAGAGCTGGAGAGTACAGTTGGGAATATGGAGACACCAGCTTAGAATGAAAGCACTCTTTTTGTGCTTGAGGCTGCTATGTCACAAAATGATTGTTTGGTTCGGTTTTCCTTAACCATTTCATCAAATTGGTTTTGTGTAAAAAGCTGCTTCAGTTGAGTGGATTAGCTGTTTATTAGAATTAACAATAGTGACTCAGTTTCAGGAAAGGATAAAACTAGACTAGGAAGAGCTATTTGCTTGATTCAGTTGATGTATGTGCTATACTCCTTTCGTAAGTGTAACGACATAGTCCTGGAAGAAATAGATTCTCCTTAACACTGGATTTGGGGCAAATAACAAGGTTAAGGGGATGGGCATGTGGACAGCACTGGTTTTAAGAAAAACAAGGAGGAAGCAGGGGGTTGCATACACACAAAAATGCAAGGTGACACATTTGGCTACTGGGTGTGGGAAGCTACTCTTGATTTTGTATATGATTTAAATGCATCAGTAGAATCTGGTGAATGGAGGTGGACCCTCATGATAATATACTTGAGCAGTGAAGAGAAAATCAGTGCAGGAGGTCTATCTGGGCTCCCAAAGTGGGCTGGGTTCCAGGGGAGCCAGGAGCCACCCCTTGAAGGGAACGGGAGTCTGGAGGCTGGGCCACAGTGTGCAACGGTGCTTGCACACCACTGTTGTGTTAACTTCTGTCACAGCCCCTCTAAGCAGTTTTTGTCAGATAACCAGTGAATTCCGCGTCCAAGGCTATCGCTCAGACGACCTGCTGAAGCAGGAGTCTCCTCTCTCATCGCTGGATCTACATATCAAGTACGCACTCGTTAGCTTTTGCACAACACTGCTGTGCTCGCTTTAAGACTCTTCAGATTAAAGATGCATCAAAGTGATTCAGTTCTCTAAGTTGTGGGCCAGAAATCAGTGTCTCTCTGGACATTATCCAAGAGTAAAATGTAGCACAAATCACTTTTAAAAATTAACAATTCATGAAATCTATGGGCTAAGCCTGGTCTGGCTTGAGAAGATAAGTAAAATAAATATTGTAAAGTCAATTTTAAAATAATCTGTGGCATGGAATTTAAGCACAAGAGAAAACATTTAGCAATTAGGCAGGAGCATTCGCTATATGATGAAATGTGAATGATAATATTTAAAAGCCTTGCACCCTGCTCGTCAGCAGGAAACCCCTTCTGCAACTCCAACCTGGTGCACACAACTTGTGCCATTTCTCTGTTTCATGAGTCCTGCCTGGAGATGTTCCTGTTTGAGCAGTTACTTTTATAAGTGTTTTTACATCGACAGCTCTGTGTAAGGCTGACGAGAAGTGGCAGAGACAGATGTTTGATGAGGTAGTGTCAGACCAGTGCAGTCACGGGAAATAACATAATTAGATCCATCACTAGCTGGTAACCAGTGCGGGCATATTTATCTAATTATCAAGACTGCACGTTGACATTCGAGGGGATTTCATCATAAGAGGTTTATATGATTTAGAGTTCAGGCTGATCTCCTGACTCTATCTACAAAACAGAAGCTGGCCTCTGGGTTACATCTTTTTATGATGAAGAATAAAACCCCCAATGGCTGATGGCAGGCGGTCATCATCCAGAAAGAGGATCAACTGAAAAGGCAGAGGACCTGGAGCAGCGAGAGGGGAGTACAGTGTCCTCGGACTTGGGACCCCAGCTGCAGAGGGCAGAGGACGAGGTCTAGGACTGTGACTCACGCCCAGGACAAACCAGAACATGGTCCCGAGGCATGGTGCTGAGGCTTCCCTCCCTTCCTCCCCAGGAGCCTGCATTGCCCGTCTACCCTGAGTGGGTCAGTGCAGAGGAGACCGAGAGGGCAGTCTTGGCATCTGAGTCCCCAGGTCCTTGCTCTCCGCTCTGCTGTGTTCTGTGTCCCTCCTCCCCTCTGTGCAGGGGAACCACTCAAGGCCCCACACCTTCCACCTCCAGTCAAAGCGCTAGCAAGAGTCACGGCCAATAACAACAAACACACAGATAGAAGTTCAGCGTCACTCACTGTTAGAGAAACGCAAGTCAAAACTACAATGAGGTCCCACCTCACACTGCTCAGAATGGCCTTCATCAACAAGTTTACCAGCAATAAATGCTGGAGCGCGTGTGGGGAAAAGGCGATCCTCCTACACTGTTGGTGGGAATGTAAATTGGTGCAGACACTACGGAAAAGAGTATGGAGGTTCCTCAGAAAACTTAAATGACAACTACTCTCAGCAATAACTTTCTTGGATGTACATCTGGAGAAAACCCTAATTCAATAAGGCACAGGCACCCCTATGTTCACTGCAGCACTGTTTACAAAAGCCAAGATATGGAAGCTAACCTAAATGTACATTGACAGATGGATAAATGGATAAAGAAGATGTGGCATATATATATATATGCTGCTGCTGCTGCTGCTAAGTCACTTCAGTCATGTCTGACTCTGTGCGACCCCATAGATGGCAGCCCACCAGGCTCCTCCATCCCTGGGATTCTCCAGGCAAGAATACTGGAGTGGGTTGCCATTTCCTTCTCCAGTGCATGAAAGTGAAAAGTGAAAGTAAAGTTGCTCAGCCGTGTCCAACTCTTAGCGACCCCATGGACTGTAGCCCACCAGGCTCCTCTGTCCATGGGATTTTCCAGGCAAGAGTACTGGAGTGGGGTGCCACTGCCTTCTCCGGATATATAATATATATATAATCTAAAATATAACACAAACATATTTATGAACCGACTCAGACATAGAGAACAGGCAAGGATGGAGAGTTTGGAATTAGCAGATGCAAATTATTAGATGTAGAGCATATAAACTATAAGGTCTTATGCACAGGGAACCACACCGAGTCTCCTATGATGAACCACAATGGAGAAGACTATGAAGAAGGTTACACATATGTGTAACTGAGCCACTTGCTGTAGAGCAGAAGCTAACACAACATTGTAAATCAACTATGCTTCAATAAAAAAAAAGTCAAGGCCAATGATGGTGGCCAGGTCATTAGGGTGGAGAATGGGTTCGGATACCACCTGGGACATGCCTTGATCTAATCCAGACAAAAGGAACCTTCTGCACTCAGGTGAAGTCAGATTTTGCTGCAGAGTGTCTGAGTCGTCTAAATTCATACGTGGAAACCTGACTCCCAGTGTGGTGGTGTCAGGAGGGGGACCTCATTTCATGGGAGGTGATGAGGTTGTGAAGGTGGAACCCTTAGGATGGGACCTGTGTCTTTGTAACAAGATCCTGAGAGCCCCTGCCCTTCTTGCATGTGAGGACCCAGTGAGAAGATGCAGTCTGTGAACCAGGAGCAGGTTCCTCACCAGACACAGTGGTGCTTTGATCCTGGATCCATGGCCTCAAGAGCTGTGGGGAAGGAACTCTGCTGGGGCCCTTTGTTATAGCAGCTTGAACAGACCGACCAGCCTCACGGTCAAGAACAGCACATGCGTATGCCCATGGGTTCTGCAGTCCTTGCCTCCTGTGCGGATTTGCACGAGGTGCTTCCAGGCCAGGGGCCCTGCTAGGACTTAGGGATCTGAACTCAACTAAAATAATGGCACTCAAGTGACCCCAGTTTTAACTTCAGGGTTGTTACCCAATGACGTCAAGCAAGCCAATAGATTTTTCTGGGTAAAAGTTGGTTATTTCTAAAAGCTGTGGGAGTCTGGGGGCCTCAGGGGTTATGTGGGGTTGGAACAGTGCTCACAAGGGTCCTTTGATTACAGAATCTGATTCATGTATTGAAAAAAAAATTCATTGACAACTTCAGGCCAGATGTGATTCTACACCCTGGGGGTGCAGCAGTGAACTCACTCATCCCTGCAGGGGTCCTGTGACAAATGAAGACAAGTGGCCCCTTGGAGCAGGACAATGACACCCACCCTCCTGGTCTCTGTCAGTGACAAGCCCCACAGCTTGACCATCCGGAGCCATGGGTAGAATGACGCTGTCTGCTTGTCCTGCAGAGCCTGGGGCACGGGCTGCCAACTTCCACAGCCAGTGATGGTGCCTGGACCAGCCACTTCTCCGCCCAGCATCCTGGCCCTCCACCCCGGCAGGTCTCCACCCTGGCTCCAGCCCGCCTCTCAAGCCACACCCCTGCCTCCTCCCCCCAAGCTAGAGGCCCAGGGACACAGGAGCCTCCTGGCCTCGGGCTACTGCTCACGCAGCTCTTCGCCTCCCCACCCGAAGTTGCTGCTGCTTGCTTTCTCCCACTCATCTGAGTCCCACTCAGTCCTCAAGGCTGAGCTCTATTCCCGAGTCCTCTCTAGGACCTGCATGAGCTCCTAGAAACCTCCCCGTCCTCCTCTCTCCTGAAACACTCATGGTCTCAAGCCTCACCAGCCTCATCAGAGGATGCTGTGCACCAGCCGGGCTTTCACAGTGTTCCCCATCCACAAGGGGACGCTCAGCTTTTCTGGAGGCGAGGCATCAATTCCTCTTTCACACACGTCTTCATACCCAGTGGGTTCTAGATACACAGTCGGGCCTCAAAGACTGTTGACTGATTGTCACTGAGAAACGCAGGAGAATATTAAAATGTTTTCATGGGACTTAGGAGTAAGTGGAGTCCAGGGTTATCGCCCAACTGCCCACTAGTCTAGTGGACACTCTGTCCGTACATGCTGTGCATCCCAGATGGGTCTATGTTGGAGCCGTGGCTCCAGATCTCACGGAGGCAGATTGCTTACTCTGCAGCCTCTTCCTGGTGTGTACGGACTTGTGATAAAACTTCATATTCTCGTGGTGGTGGCGGGATCAGGGGAGATCACAAATGACTTTCATGTGCCCCTGGAGAGCTTGATCACTGGTTGGCCTAATTTCCCTGGATCATCTCCTAGGAAAGTTTCAGCCATAGCTGTGAGGCCAGCTTCCCAAATTGTCCATTCAGTGCACACGTAAACTCAGCACTTTGTGTCTCATAACAGTGCACCGGGAGACAGAAAAGAGAAAGGAGAGAGAGGGAGGAGATAAATAAAGAATAGAAGGCACAGATGGGCCTGGACAGTTTCTCATTGCTTGTTCCATATGATAGAACTCAACACATCTGGTCGGCTACGAAAAGCATCTTTGCACTAATTTGTTTGTCAGTATCCATTGAGAGGACGATCTGTCATCCTGTCGTATTCCGGTTGCCCCGAGATGTCTGAAGACAAGGCTAGCCACAAATTGGAACAGTGGCCACCAGGGAGTGAGCGGTGGAAACCACCAGCTGTTCTAAGTAACATCAACTGTGATATTTTTGAAGCTGAAATTTCAGCCTCACTTCTCCAAAGGCATTTAGCAGCTGCAAGGAAAAAAAAGCTTGTCACTGTAACAGGAGAATGAATCTATTTCTCCTCATGTCCGGTGGTGTGTGTGTATGTCGTGTGTGTGTGTGTGTGTGTGCATGTGTGTGTGTGTGCATGTGTGTGTGTGCAGTGTGTGTACCACTGTATCAGGGGAATAAGTCTATTTCTCCTCATGTCCTGGTGTGTGTGTATGTACATATGTGCATGTGTACATGTGCATGTGTGCACAAGTGCGTGCATGCTAACCTTCATTACTGGCTGGGAAAATCAATAGAATGAGGTGGTAAGAATTCAAAGAGAATGCGACCTCTGTCATGCTCCTTGGTATCCAAGTCTTTCTGGTCCAAGGAAACACAGACCACAGTTGTATAATTTGTTTTGATTTGCAGGAACAGGAATTGAGATTTCATTGTGTTGCCTCATTTGATTTCGTGACGGTGTCATCTGGCCATGGCACCCCATCTTCTGTCCTTCCCACACCTCATTCCCCACCTGCTCTGCAGGACATATGATGCTAAATGGCATTCATTTGTTTAAATTTCTGTCTCCCTGAGTAAGTTTTAATCCTCCCAGAGACTATGCTTTGCCCTGGAACACAACAGACGCTCAACAAACATTACTTGGGTTGAACTAATTTAAATTTCTGTCTTTTAACAAGGCGGGAAGTGTGCTGACACGTTGTACCTAACGGACTGATGGTCAGCGTCCCCAAGGTTGCTCTGCACTTTGCTGTCCTGTCCCCGTTCAATAGGCTTCCGTCGAGAACCGCAGTGCAGTAGATACTACATTCAGGGTCCCTGGGGTCTCATCAAGGACGACTGGTGTGTCTAAGGCAGAGGTCCTTCCTTTGCTCCTCTCCTGAGATCTCCTGGGCTGCCCCCGAGAGCTGGCCCTGCTCTGGACTGGGTGACCCGTCCACCCCTCCTTGTCCTTCTCCGTTTGTCAGCAGGTTGCTGTACAACCTGACTGACCCGATGCCCATGGCATGTAGCGCATGGGCTGGAACAGACTCACAAACTCTGACTCAGCCAGAATCAGAGCCTCCCAACTGCGCATCTGTCGTCGAGTAAGGTGTTCAGAGAGGAGGAAGGAGAGGGGGATCAATGTGGGCCGTGTGGTGTGGTGAGCTCCGTGGGGCAGCGCGGTTGGAGAGGCCGGATGAGCTCCACGCTCCTCCCTCTGCTTGGGCTGGTCCCGTGAGCTGTGCTGTGTTCGTCAGAGGCTGTGCTTATATTTTATACCTGGTAAGAAGTGACAAAGCCAAACTAATACAGAGAATGGGAGTCAAGGTCTGACGTGCAGAGAAGCCTGTGGTTTAGTAGATGGTGGTATTCAGGCTTCCGAGTCAGAAGCCACTTGGCACACGGGTCACTGCACAGATAGCCAGTCTCCGGGTGCAGGAGCCCTCACTGAGGGCTTTATTGGCATGGCTATTTCTTTGAAGTTTTTTCTCAGGATCCTGTAGATTTTAGGACTACATTACTTTGTTTCTACATGCCTTCAGTGTAACACCTGACGCCTCTGGGGGATGCTTAGCTATTAACTGAATGAATGAATTAAAGCTTGGGAAGAGAGAAAAACCATTAGATTGACTTATGTACATTATGACCTACTCAAATTGCTGGAGAATACAAAAACTGACTTTGCTTAATTAACTTGCATAAACGTACTGAACACAGTCAGCCCCTCCAGCTTCTCAGAGCAATAGTCAACAGAGGTAAGAACAAACCTCCCTAATTCTCCAAATTTTTATGAAATATGGTTGGTCGTACTTTTTTTTATGAAGTCTTAGCTGATTACTCTGATCTTTACATTTGCACTTTTGCTAAGGACGTTTTTTCCTTAGTGCATTTTGATCTAGGGTGCTGACTTACTTTTCCAAACAGAAAGTCCTAAATCATGAAGTCCCAAGTCTCTAATGGAGGTTGAGATTGCAGTCTGTCTCCTCTGTCTGACAGAAAACCTTGCTGTCTGGCTCGTGGTATTGGTTTAAGGAATATTTACTTAGAAGGGAAGGGAAAGGTCCCAAGGATTGTCTTCTCTTTTGTCTTCCTCTTTTACTGATTATCATCTTTCCTGAGTCAGTATCCTGAGGCAGGAGGGGCTGGGCTGACTGCTTGGACCCTCAAGGGTAAGGCAGATGTCAGGCTCACCTTGTATACCAGAGCCTAGCATAGCAGGGGACCCTCCATTCTTGAAGAATGAATAAATGGTTAAGCGAACATCCCATTTTAAAGATGGTCCCGGGTATGGATGAAGCTGGCTGACAGACACACGAAAAAAAGCCCTTTGCTTTCTAACTCAGTCCAAGTTTAAAAACATAGTCTTTTATTTTCCATCTGGTCCCTGATGAATTCAAGTTAACATTTAAACCCTGAGGTAAGGGCTTCCCTGGTGGCTCAGCGGTAAAGAATCCTCCTGCCAGTGCAGGAGACACGGGTTTGATCACGGATCCAGGAAGATTCCACATGCTGCTGAGCAACTAAGCCCTTACATGTTGCAACTGCTGAACCTGAGCCCAAGTGCTGCAACAGCTGAAGCCCACGCGCCCTTGAGCCCAGGCTCTGCAGCAGCAGAAGCCGCCACAAGGAGAAGCTTGTGCCCCACGGCGAGAGAGTGGCCCCCACTGGTCACACCTGGAGAAAAGCCCTTGCAGGATGAGGACGCAGCACAGCTAACAGCAAATAAAATACATACGTAAAATAAAAACCCTGAGGTAAGCTTTGAGAAAGGCAATTATCATACTCCAAGAGGGAGGAAAATGAAGAGAGAATAAGGGAAGAAGTGGGAGAGGAAGGGGAGTGTCGGAGAAGAGAACCAAGGTCACTACCATCACAACTGTTCCTGAACTGAGTCAAATTCAGGAGTGTGAGTCAAATTAAGACAGATGCATCTCACGTGTCCCTCAGAATGTTTTGCATAGCGGGTAATGCAGGGCGTTAAAACGACCTATTCTTATTGCTTAATGAGCCTGACTAGAGGCCATATGTGTGATGGATTTTTAAATGATTTGAGGGGAAGAGGGAAAGGCAGAAACAGTGCATCCAGGGAGGTGGATGAAACACTCGGATCACCGGCGCGTCCGGGTTGTTTCACATTCTTACAACCACCTTGTACAACTGCGCCTGCATCACAGACGTGGAGCCTGAGTCTTGCCACTGAGTTCACAGGACAGACAGCAGTGGGCGAGGCCCTGACTGTGCCCGGCCGCTGTCTCAGTGTCTCCCCAGGACCCTGAGCTAGTGCCAGAGCAGCTGGCCCTCTCACTGATGAGGGGCCGGGGAGGCAAGCGTCCAGAAGAGAGAAGATGGAAATACCATCCTGCAGAAAAGTTCCTCGCCCACATCATTCATAATAGGAGATTCAGTAAGATGTGTGATCATGTTTAAAAGAAAACAGTTTCACAGGAAGCCTTGCAGAAAACCCACTTGAGATGGGACAAGCCTCTAATGACCACTGGCACCCCTCAACCTGTGTCTCATTAACCAAACAAACATCAGTGGAGGAGAATGCCTGGTCTGTAAACTCCAGGGCGCCTCCTGTAATGTAACTTCATTTTGTAAGAGAGACCACTTTCACATGGTTCTCACTTTGTGTGTGCATGTGTGTGTGTGTGTGTGTGTGTGTGTACATGTGTGTGCCTGTGTATGTGTGTGTGGAATAAGTAAACTTCTTTATGCATAGCAGCTCCTCAGAAAACACTCACTGTTACCAACTGTCTATTAATTTTCTAGAATTTTCTATTTGGAGAGTCATCATGAGGAAAACCTACAATTTCCTAACAGCTATCATTTTGTAAAATTTCTTTTGTAATTAGCCTGGATCACTTTTTGTTTTAAAGAAACTCTTTACTGATTTTTGGTGAACACGTTTATTTCTTGTGCTTAAAAGCTGGTAATATTGGTGGTTTAAAAGGCAGTTATGCTTGGCTTTTCATTCAAAAGCTTCTTTGATATTACAAAATAATGATAGGTGACAGTGTTAGGATTGGAATTGGGTTAGTCTTCATGTAATGCTTTGTAGTGTTGTAAACCCTTTCATAATAATAAAAAGCATTTTCATTGTGAATACTAAATTTTTGTTTCCTAAAAATTTCCACTTTCCAAAGCTTTTAGGGAACAGGACGCTAAAGCATGTTAATACGCTCAGATGAGTCTGAGTTTCCCTTGGGGAGAAGCTACCTGAACTGCCATTTAAAGTTTTACGTTTCTGCTCTAAATGAATGATTTCATTTAAGTAAAAGGTCTTATTTTCTATGATGAAAATTCATCTGCTTCATGTAACTCTGAAGCATCTTGATTTATTACTGCCTATATTTTCTTCCAAGGAGAATATTCTTCCAGAGACATTATGCAAGAATCCTTATATTTCTTACTCTTTGGCATTTTCTATTAATCTCATCATATCTGTATTCATGCTTTTTGGATACAAAATTAGAAATATATAGTAGTTACATATTTGGATAAATACAATTGTGGGAATTCACACCCTGCTCAGCTGAATGAGTGTGCCTAGAGTGGCCAGGAGCTGTGTTAAGCACTCTTAGAGAGTTGAGAAGCATTTTCCAGGGAGAGAGGAAGGGGGTTGGAAATACTGTTTCAATCTTCTAGGAAGGAATGCATAAAGTTTGTTAAAATAAATTTTTTGAAATGGTTTTTGTAAAGTAGTGTTAGTTGCTCAGTTGTGTCCGACTATTTGCGACCCCATGGACTGTTGCCTGCCAGGCTCCTCTGTCCATGGGATTCTCCAGGCAAGAATACTGGAGTGGATTGCCAATCCCTTCTCCAGTTTTTGTAAAAGATGTAAATAAAGAAACACTTTTCTACAAATTCGTGGGGATATAGACACTAGTATATGTGTATGTGTGGACTTTCCTGGTAGCTCAGCTGTTGAAAGAACCCTCCTGCCAATGCAGGAGACTCAAGAGTTGTGGGTTCAATTCCTGACTTGGGAGATCCCCTGGAGAAGGAAATGGCAACCCCCTCCAGTATTCTTGCCTGGAAAATTCCATGGAGAGAGGCGCCATGGGGTGACAAAGAGTCAGGCACGACTGAGCATGCGTGCATATACGTATATCTAGTTGTGATTTACACATATTACATTGTGTTAGTTTATGTACATTTACAGCAAGGGCCTATGAGGTCATAGTTAACAGACACAGTTAAGAATGTGGACAGGGTGCATCAGGAGCCGGTCTCCAGCAGGAACAAGCGCAGACAGACACACAGACGTGGTTTACCAGCAGGTGGAGTCAAGCAGCATCTTGAGCAGTATCTGTGTGTCCGATGCTGACCCAAAAGGGGCTGCTCTGGGACTTCCCTGGGGGCCAGGGGCTGAGACGCTGTGCTACCAACGTAGGGGGCCCAGGTTCAATCCCTGGGGGGGCGGAACCTGGTCCCACATGCCACAACTAAGACCCAGTGCAGCCAAATAAATAAATACATACATAAAAAAAGAAAGACACTGATTTAAAAGACATGTGGAATAAACTTAGGCCCAGGTAGTGCCTGGAACCACATCAGTGAATGGAACTTAGGTGAACATACACAATGTCCCTGTGAATGTCCTGCTCAACCAGAAACGCAGGGCAGGTGGCCTGGCCCCACCCCCAACACAGCTCTGGGCCTTCTTGCCCATCCAGGGCTCACTGAGGGCTCCAGTCAGTCAGATATTGTCAGTTTTCTCTTCCTTGTTCTTTTCTTTATCCTATAAAGTTTCCTCCCCACCCCTCCCCACATTGCACATATCTAAAGAAGAGACCATCCGGCTCCTGAAGGATGTTTGTATCACATGAATTGTCTTCTTGGATCATTTTTAACAGATTTAAATGAAACATCTCCTCTCTGTAAGAGACTTGAACTTTGAGGGACGATGACTCACTGGCACAAAGGGAAGATCATTAGCAGCAGAGACACATGGAGACAGGAAATCAGAGTTCATCCGAGTGCAGGTGGAAACATGATTTTGATGGCCTGTGGGGAAGGAAGGGGCTTGGGAGAGTGATCTGTGTCCATCAGCAGGCAAGCACTTCAGACAGGAGCAGAGACTCGAAGGTGGAATGGACATCGTATGTGCAGGGAAATGATGACAAAATGAGCCAGAGATAAGATGCACATTATACTTTGAGTAAATAACAACTGGCTTGCATGCATGCTAAGTTGTGCCCGACTCTTTGTGACCTCACAGACTGCAGCCCACCAGGTTCCTCTACCCATGGGGATTCTCCAGGCAAGTATACTGGAGCGAGTTGCCACGCTCTCCTCCAGGGGATCTTCCCCACCCAGGAGTGAACCCACATTTCTTACTACTCATGCACCGGCAGGTGGGTTCTTTACTGCTTGCGCCACCTGGGAAGCCAAATAAGAATTCTATTTAGTTATTTTGAAGAAAATATCTATCTTTATTTTTCATGTGAGATTCTTGAGCTAAGGTCTAGTGTCTTATGCACTCATCTACCAACAGACTGATGGCTCCAGTCCACACAAGAGAGTGGGAATTTTCAGGGTGCCATTGCCCCACCCCTAATACTGGGACCCTCTCCCCTCTTTCTGGGGAAGGCAGCTCAGTGTGGTCATGTCAACTCTGGATTTGGGGAACAGGAAGTATTCACCTTTTTCCTTTTTTTCAGTGGGTAGAGGCAATCACCCACTTTTGCTGCTCTAGTCCTCACTGCACATTTATATCACTAGACTTTGCAACCACTGATGAACCACATAAAACTAAATAAAAAGACAGACCAAATTCCAGACTAGACTCAAGAACATGTTTGCTGAATGACCTTGGGTCAGTCATTCTGATTCTCATGGTTTTAGCCATATCCACTCTGTGTGTAATAGTCTCTGCCTCATATGTCTAATATTCCATAATATTTTCTCCAGTGCATGAGATATTTCCCTTACTCTTTCTTCCCCTTTTCCCATTTTCAGCTCATGTCTCTTTATAATATGTAGCTTCCTGGCTTCACAGATTGGAGCCCCTCAGTCCACAGACATCCCCAAACGTAGCACAACTTCAGTGTCATCAAAATGAATGACAGTCACGGATTTTACTTTCAATTTTATTTTTTAGTTACCACAGCCTATTTTGTTGGTTGTCTGTCCCAGAGGCTACTCTGCATTGATTTTCTAAAAAATGGCTAATGTCTAATGTAAATCAATCAAGGGTTGCCACACTCCAGTCCAAGGTAAACAAATGTGAACCAAATATTAATAGTGAAATACGGTTGTATTTTCCAGGGTCCCGTGGAAGACTTAAGAGGGATCCCAGGAATGGGAGTCTGTCTTAAATAGAGAAACGGAGTCTTCAGCTGAACACAAGCTGTGAAGATTAGTTCCCTAGTTTCTGTGTTTCGGCTGAATCTGGGAAAGGCCTGGCAATGAAAACTCATGTGCACACACTCCCATCAGTCATTGCCGTAGCTGAGGGAATGAAGGGCTTGCAAACTGCAGAAACACTTTGTGATTATACTTTCTTCTTAGGTTTAACGTCACCATTTTTCAGCCCCTTGGTAGTATCACCTTGACACTGCTGCTGCTGCTGCTGCTAAGTTGCTGCAGTCGTGTCTGACTCTGTGCGACCCTATAGACAGCAGCCCACTGGACTCCCCCATCCCTGGGATTCTCCAGGCAAGAATACTGGAGTGGATTGGTAGACCAGATGTCAGCTTTGGACCTGGCGATGAGGTGCCTAGTTTCATTTACTGTTGGGTAGTTAATAACTTCTGTTTTCTGAACTGTCCTTTATCATCCAGTCAGAGAAGGATAGCTTAGATTCTTAGGGGAAAGCAATAGGAAAAGAAATGTTTCTAGAGAATACTTTTCCTCCAACAAGCTAAACTGTCTGAAAAAAATTATTTTCTGGCAATAAATGCTGCAGAGGATGTGGAGAAAAGGGAACCCTCTTACACTGCTGGTGGGAATGCAAACTAGTACAGCCACTATGGAAAACAGTGTGGAGATTCCTAAAAAATTGCAAATAGAACTGCCTTATAACCCAGCAATCCCACTGCTGGGCATACACACCGAGGAAACCAGAATCGAAAGAGACACATGTACCCCAGTGTTCATTGCAGCACTGTTTATAATAGCCAGGACTTGGAAACAACCTAGATGTCCATCAACAGATGAATGGCTAAGAAAGCTATGGTACATATACACAATGGAGTATTACTCAGCCCTAAAAAGAATAAATTTGACTCAGTTCTAATGAGATGGATGAAACTGGAGCCGATTATACAGAATGAAGTAAGCCAGAAAGAAAAACACCAATACAGTATATTGACACATATATATGGAATTTAGAAAGATAGTAATGATGACCCTGTATGTGAGACAACAAAAGAGACACAGATGTATAGAACGGACTTTTGGACTCTGAGGGAGAGGGAGAGGGTGGGATGATTTGGGAGAATGGCATCAAAACATGTATACTATCATATAAGAAACGAAGGGCCAGTCTATGTTCAATACAGGTTACAGGATGCTTGGGGCTGGTGCACGGGATGATCCAGAGAGATGATATGGGGTGGGAGGTGGGAGGGGGCTTTGGCATTGGGAGATCGTGTACACCTGTGGCTGATTCATGTCAGTGTATGGCAAAACCAATACAGTACTGTAACATAGAATAAAGTATTAAAAAAAATATATATATATATAAAATAAAAATAGTGATCTTTATACTGAGTACCTTAACCTGAGCATTTAAGAAGGACTTGCAAAAGAGTGATTTTAATAATTTTATTAAAAATACATAATTTAAAAACAAAAAATTATTTTCTGGGAAAACAATATTCCTGTCTATTGTTTTCATGGGGCTTCCCCTGATGCCTCACCTGCTAAAGAATCAGCCTGCAATGTGGGAGACCTGGGTTTGATTCCTGGGTTGCAAAGATCCCCTGGAGAAGGGAACAGCTACCCAATCTAGTATTCTGGAATGGAGAATTTCATGGACTGTATAGTCCATGGGGTCATAATTGTTTTCATTATTGTTTTCATATGCACTGCTTTTAACCTGTGCTTCCTAGCACCTGAAAGGAAGAAACATTTATGTGATTAATCTTTCAAAATAAACAGGCAACTCCTCTAAGAACAGTTGTTGCAGAAAATTGTTTTCATACAGTTCTTAATTTGGGGGACAATTTTAATAATAATGGTAATAATAACTAACATTATTTTCCTAAGCTCTTAATACATATCATCTCAGTAAACTGTCACATTCAATCATTGTTAGGTAGGGATTACTTTTCACATATGCAAAATCAGACAGGAAGTAAAGCCAATCATTTTAATTTATTTCCATAAGATTTTATGTTGTACTTTGTCCTGTGGCAATTTGTTAATATTGCGATAATCAAAAGTGGTTTTAACACTGGTTGGAGTGCTAAGTAATTTGTACAGAGGGGTTTCCTTTAATTTTAAAAACTGACATTGGCAACAGTATTTTCCTATCTTTTATATAGATGGAGGAACTGAGCTCAGAGAAATGAAGTAACTGTGCTAATTCCGTTATTCTGAATTCTCTTTTTATATTGTGGAAATGACAAGAAATTATTCATCTGATTTTACACTGTAAGTCAATTCATAAGTGAATGTGCGGCTTTTTAACACAGTGGCCCCATTAACATTGAAAAAAATGAAACAAAATTCAGATAAGAGGCAGGTTCAATTTTAAGCAATACACGCTAAAAAATTTCTTGACATAGGATCTTCCTATAGCTTTCTCATAACTGTGAAGTTGAATACCCCATGGGGATATCTTATTAAGCGACTGAAATTTAAATCACATCACTGTACAACACCTGGATTATTCACATTTTCTAGGAAAGCTTTTCTCCGCACTGCCCTGGTCTGGCAGGTCCCCGGCTGTGGTCCAGAGGTGAACAGAAAAGAGTCGAGGGCTTCTCTCTGGGTCGGCAAGTTAGCTGATGTCCTGTCACTTCATCCCTATTGTGTCTTGTCTGCGCCTCCACAACTAAACATGTGCTGATTTCATGTTTTGATCGAGGTTTCAGATTTCCTTTTCTTTAGTGTGTGTTAGTGTTTCCTTTTTAGATGCTGAGCTCCTATCCAGGGCCTGATGGGGAGGGCCACGCAGTGCTTGAACTGAGCTGGGAAAAGGCAAACATTTATAGCAGCTCTGTTGGTTTAAACGATGACTATTATCCTAGGCTCGTTCCTTTGCTGGCCGACCGACAACGAGTATTTTCATAAAATGAAAGAACCAGTAGCTGCCCTCTTGAGAATGAGGTACTCAGTCCTTATTAAATTAACTGAAAAGATCAATGCAAACGCAGGCAAACGTTATATTGTATGTGATAAAAACAGAAGAGAGAAAAGTTCAGTTTAAGGCTTTGTCGCTTCTGTTTTTGTTCCTCACAAAACTTGGGAGGATAACAAAGAGAACTCTGATCTCATGTGAAATGGAAATGGACTGAGAGATGCTCAAGGGAAAACGTCCACATGAGCTGAATGGACAACAGGAAAGTGGGCAAGTGCACCCAGCCCGTTTGGAGAACAAGGGGACCAGGCTGATGGAGACAGCATGCAGATGAGGCGAAATACCACAGAGACATGAAGACACTGTACGTGGAACTGACCCCCACAATGGGAAGGTCTGACAAGTAGTGTGCGGAAGAGAAAAATCAAAGCTTCCCAAGGTGAGTCCAAGTGCAAACTAATTAAAAATTTGCCTCCAAGTAGGCAGAGACCAGGGGAAAGAACTCACCCAAACTGAAGCCGACCTCTCTGCCTTCCTCCTGGGACCCCCTTGCTCTTAACTGTGCCCCCCTTCCACTGACGCGGACAGCAGTGGACCCAGAGCCCAGGGCTCACGCACGCCCCGGGCTTCTGTGGCTATCTCCCTCCTTGTCTTCTCTGTCCTCCATTTCCTTCCCGATCAGACAAGCAAATTGATTCTCATCTTAGTATCATTCTGTTTACTAACCAGATGGTGCCGGGGCTGTCGTACAGAGCAACCACTTTGCTTCTCCTGACAAACCAGACAACAGCCGTGTTTAAACCTGTCCTTTGATCTTCAATTGGCTCTTTATCAGAGGGGCAGCCTGTGTGTGGGATCAGAGGCATGGAAAATTCCAACAACCTTCCAGTCACAGGGTCTGTTTCACAAATGTTGCAAACGGTAAGACACGTTCTTACCACTGGAGTTGAGCTGATGTCCCAGCTTAGATTTAATTGAGATTCAAAGGGGAAAGAGTGAAAATGCCAATAAGTGAGAGTTATCTGAGAATACTACGGAAGTCAATTGATTAAGAAAAAAACCTCAACATCAGTAACTTATTTTTTTCTTGGAGAATATCAGAACAAAATGGAGGAGTGGGATAAGTTTTCCTAATTAGTGAGGGAGAGTAGAGCCCTGCCAATGTAACTGGCATGTGCTGCCCTGTCAGTTCACAGCTGTGCTCCTTTGGGAACTCACTTGAGCTCTCTGAGCTTGAGTTCGTCCTTTGCTTAAAAACAAAAGTAATGTCATCTATCTTACGGTGTTCATGTGAGGGTTTAATGTTATCTATGTGGGTTTGCCTATTACAGTGCTGGGTTTGTGACAGATTGGGGTAAATGCTGCTTTCTCGTGTGTTTGTGCAGTCTTTTTTCTCTCTCTAACACTCCTTTCAAAGTGCTTGACTTCGGCCCTGGGAGGGATGTTTGTCTCAGACTGTTTCAACCTATGCAGTTGTCAAACGTTCTTTCTATTTCATTCTTCTCCTTAATTTAATTACAGCACTTGGTTCCCCGGAAGCTCATGACTTCATTAAGAAAATATTTTAAAATTGACTGTTTAATCACTTAATTGTAAAACATGAATGGAACTTCAGAGTTAATTAAAGCTGGTGGGTAAGAGTTTAATTGTGACTTTCTGTGCTGGTTTACCGTGCGTCTCAGTAGATTGAATCTGGCTTCTCTGCGCTGGCAGGTCAGCAGGCACCTCTCTGGAGCATGAACAGAAGTCTAGAGGGGAGGAGGAAGGCCCCCAGACACTGGGGGAGGGGTCCTCACTCTGCCTATACTGGCATCTGAGATGATCCTGGAGAAAACATACATAATCTCTTTGGGTTTCAGTTTTCTCTTCTGCAAGATGGGCTTTTTACCCCTCTTTCCAGAAGGCATTGTGAGGATGAAATGACTTTCTTTCATGGTCCTTGGGAATTAACAACCACCTGACCCTCAGGCTGGATAAGAAAAGATGTGGGTGCAGAGAATGTGCTGTGAGTTGAATGTGTGTGTCCCTCCAATTATCATGTTGTGTCCTGATCCCACGGGGATAGTAGGAGGGTCAATTCTGGGAGGTGATGAGGCCGTGAGGGTGGAGCCCTCAAGATGTGATAAGTGTCATTATAAAGGAGACCCCAAAGAGCCCATGCCTGCTTCCTCCAGGTGAGGACACAGCAAGAAGATGCTGTCTGTGAACCAAGAAGCCGGTCCTCACCAGACATTAAATCTCCCATCACTTTTATTTTGGACATCCAGCCTCCAGTTGGGAGAGATGAGTGTCCGGCGTTTATAAGCTGCCCAGTTTGCGGTGTTCTGTTCTATCTGCCTGGGTAGACTAAGACGATTGCCTCAAACAAACACACTTACAAAATCACAAATAGGTTCAAAATAAAAGGACAGGAAAAGCTGTGCTGTGAGAACACTGAGAAGTAGAAAGCTGGAGTCTGTATCAGATGAAGGAGATTTCAGACCAGAAAGTATTACTGGGGATAAAGAAAGTCACTTCCTGTGGATGAAAATGTCAATTCATCAAGAGGACAGAACCATGCTGGAAGTGTATGCAGCAAACAGAACTTTGAGCCGATAGTGCCAGGAGAAACATACCAATCTACTGAGACAGTGGAGATTGCAGCACCCGTCTCTCAGAAGGTCATGGGACAGCTGCCTGTGACCTGAGCATCCTTCCGAAAGCAGCCCACACGCGTCCCCAGGTGCTGGATGTGAACCCGGCCACGCAGCCCAGCACCAGGCGTTTACAGGGACTTAGGAGACATGCAGAGAACAGCACAGGGCAGAGCAGGCTCTCTCATGGTGACATTTGGAGGAGGGCAGAGCAGTTCCTGGAAATCCAGGGAGAGGGGAGCGATGGGAGGGCAGTCAGAGTGCTCTGGACGGGGTGTGGGAGAGAAGACCCTCAGCCCTAACCCCTCCTGGTCCTGGTTCTTGCAGGTGGCAGGGGACCCACAACTGGCTCAAGGCTGGGACATGCCCGGAAAGCGTGTGCCCACGACCTGCACCACATCCACCCTGGACGTGGCGCATGGAAGTTTCGTTTTTCTATTTTTAGAAACTTCCCCAGATGACTCCCATATGCAGCCGCGTGGGACTTACTGCTCACCCTCCCAGCTCACGGCTGCCCAGCCGGAGTTGCTGGGCCCTCACACCCAGGGAGGAGCTGGCCACTGCCCTTCTCGCCCAGGGCCATCACCCTACAGACAGACAGACTTGCTAGTCCTCTCCCACGCCCCCGTCTCACTGCTATCATTACCGTCATGTCCACCCAACACAGATGCTGTTCGAGGCTGGGTGCAGTCACCCTGAGCTCAGCAGGACTTGCTCTTCCCGTGAGACATTCCATGAGAATTTCTGAGACTCAGGCTCCCCATCTGTGAGGCAGGGGTGACGACAGTCAGACCCTCAGAGGTGGTGCTGAGCTGACTGACACCTGGGTGAACACTCAGGACCAAGGACAGCACCGACATTTGCAACCTGTGTGGAGGTGCTTTTGACTGCTGATCCATCGATAGTGATGTCAGCATCCACAACAAGAGCTTTGCTGCAGAGCTCATCCCCTTCAGGACACAGAGCTGGGGAGAGTTCGGAGCAGAGCCAGTTCAAAACCCAGGATGCAACTTGGAAGGTGGTGTGGCTGGTCCTGGCTCACAGAGCTGGAAAAATGGGGGAGGGGAAGTGGCTGAGAACAGCATGGAGGATTTCATCGAAGTGTGGAGTGGCCTCGCCGTGAGGGCACATGTGTGCAAATGGGTCAAGAATTCATCAAAAGAGTGAAAAGTGGAGTAAGAAGAGAAAGATGAAGTTGGTAGAAGGAGCATAGTTCAGAGCACTGGGTGTAAGAGGAAGTGAGGTGCAAGTGTTATAAAGTGAACTGTGGGTAAAAGACACACATTTGAACATGTGTGACCTGTAATTGCCTTTTTGAGACAGAGCTCATGAAAGCCAGAGGAGAAGATAGGTGGAGGTGAAGATTCTGTTGTGGACTTGGAAGAATCTGGACAAGCCAAGGAAGGAAGGAAAGGCCACTCCACCTGCAGTGGCTCTTGTGTCAACCAGCATCCTCCCTGAGGCACGGGGCCCCAGAGGCGTCCAAACACCCTCCTGGAGGCAAATCCCACCCAAGTATTTGGACAGCATTAATGCATATAAGTGACAGTGAAGGTGAAAGTAGCTCAGTCATATCCGACTCTTTGTGACGCCAAGGACTGTAGCCCACCAGGCTCCTCTGCCCATGGGGATTCTCCAGGCAAGAATACTGGAGTGGGTTGCCATGCTCTCCTCCAGGGGATCTTCCCAGCCCAGGGATTGAACCCGGGTGTCCTGCACTGCAGGCGGATTCTTTACCAGCTGAGCCGCCAGGGAAGCCCTAATACATTTGAGTAGTTTAAGTATCACAGGATTTGCAGCCACATCTTAACAGTGAAATTAACATGGAAACAGCATGGAGTGGAATGAGTGGTCACAAAGACTTGAGGAGGCAGTGGGAGATCTTAAACGGACTGCATTTGCAGTGATGGGCTCTGGCCCTGTGCCCAGACAAGGAGGCTTCTGAGCTCATTTTTCTCTGCTGCTCAGGGTCCTTTCATGGACGGTCCCAACGGGCAGTGAGCCCCTGATTGCATAAGCCATGGTGACTGGGAGCATTTTGGCTCCAGGGACCCCTGTCTGGTGAAGAGGAGTCACCTTCCAGCAGGGTCACCTTCCTGGTGGCCCCAGGCTTGGGGATATGGCCAGCAGGGGTGATGCATCTTGAGATGGGGGAACCACAGGCCAAAGTGGCCCCACCTGAGAGATGAGTGAGAACTGGGAGAGACATGGTTTTAACTCCTTTCAGGTCAGAAAGATGCACAGATGTCTACACTATTGAGGAATCTAGAGGCTTGATTCTCTTTTCAAACTTTAAACATTTTATTTAGTATTGGGGTATAGCCAGTTACCAATGTTGTGGTAGTTTCAGGTGAGCAGAGAAGAGACCCAGCCACAAACATCCAGGCTGGCACATAACACTGAGCAGAATTCCATGTGCTATACAAAAGGTCCCTGTTCGTTGTCCATTTTGAATATAGTAGAGTGTGTCCATGACCTTTCCAAACTCCCTAGCCATCTCTTCCCCCTGGTAACCATAAGCTCATTTTTTAAGTCTGTGAGACTCTTTCTGTTTTGTAAATAAGTTAATTTCTATCATTTCTTTTAACATTCCACATACAAGGGATGTCATACGATATTTCTTGTCTGTTGGACTTATTTCACTCAGGAGGACCCTCTCTAGGCCCACCCATGTTGCTGCCAATGGCATCATTTCATTCATCTTAATGGCTGAGTGATGTTACATATTACTGTATATATGTACCGTATCTTTTTATTCACTCTGGAGGCCTGATTTGTAGCATCAGTTGATGACAAAAGCTGTTTCTGGAGTGAGGAAGGTGGCCTAGAGTCGAAACTGAGAGCTATGCTGCTCAGTTTGCCGGATGAGGTTTTGCTCCAGGTTTCTGTTTCAAGCCCGGAGCCGTGATATGGCAGAAACACTGACCACACTGAGCTGACTGCACTTCGCAGGCTCCATGTGTCCCTGGGAGTCAGGCTTCCTCTCCAGGTGACCCCATGTACCACTGGACATGGCATTAGTAACTGTGAACCCCTGCCCCAGGGAAGCCTCATGCTTCAGTTAAAAAAACAAAGAGCAGCAGAAAGAAATCATGAAAACCAAACAGGAAGGAAGGGTGCAGGTCTCTGCATCCCACAAAGCAGGTGACTGTCTCCACAGGAGGGCGAGTGACTCACCAAACAGTATCTCAGGGTTTTGTTAAGAGGAAGATGGGGCCGTAATCCAGGGGTACCTCTTGGGGGTGATGCTGTGCTACTTCAGCTCCCCAGTTCCTGACCACCCAGAAGCCCCCTCGGTTCACCAAGGGCCCCAGCCTGGCCCTGGCTGTCCTCCCCCTGGACTATGACAACATGTGGCCGAGACATCATGTGACCCACGGCCACACAGCCCGGCCTGTCCTGCAGGCTTGCCCCTTCCGTCGCTTGCCCGTGCTTGCTGGGTGCTCAACCCTCGCGTCCCTTCATCCGCGTTTCTCATGCTCGGGTCCTGTGCTCCTTTAGACACTGACCCTGTTCTTCCTCATCTGTGTTGTTCAGCTCCCCCTTTATCACCAAGGTAAGATATTAGAAAAGTCATTCACCCACAGTCTTACCCACTTTCTCCCCTTCTGTCTCAACGCCTCCTGTCACCTCTATTTCTCTCACTTAACTCCTCCCAGGGCCCTCCACACCAGCAATTCCACAGTGAAGGATTCTCAGAGCAGAAGTCAGATTCCTGGTGAAAGAGAATTCCCAAAAGAAGCCTCATGGAGACACACAAAGTCAGGTCCTGGTTAGCAGAAGCAAAAGGTATTGTGTGGAAAGAGTGACCTAGTGCTGGGTGCTTCCTGCAAAGTAGTTCCCATGAAATTGAAATATGGTCAGAATCTCGGTTCCAATTTCATTTCTATTAGGTGCTCAGTGGCTAAATTAAGAACTTTCTGGATCCCTCATTTAGATAAACCCTTAACTATTAACCTCTAATAATGTCATCATTTCACTGAGTAGAAAAGAAAACATCTGGGTGAGTTCAATGAGCCAAGGGTGTGGACAGGAGGCCTCTGCATTCTAATTGCATCTAGCTGACCTTGATGGAGGGTGTGAGCCAGGAGGGAGGGCGCATGCTGGTGGTGACCACCCGCCATGGGGGTGGATGGAAACTCTGTGCTAGGCACGCAGGCGAGGGGGAGCAGAGAGCCCCCTCCTCACCATGAGAGGGACTCCTCATCTGAGCTCCATCTGCAGCTCTGTGCCCACTTTTCTTCTGCCCTTAAAAACTGGCGACAGTTTGTTTCCCTTTGTGTGCTGTCCCCTGTATATCAGGGCTTTCTCGGTCTTGGGGACACTAAGGTGTCTGCCTGCCCTGCTCTCCCCTGCCTAGATGTGGCCTTGCACTTTGCAGCCATGCCAGGGGGTTGGCGCTGCAGGTGGCTCTGTACTGGTGGCCGCACCTCTGGTCACTCTTTCAGGCTGGTGGGTTCCCTGCTGCCCTAGGTTTGGGGCCTCATGTTTCTGACCCTGCCTTTAATGGGCATTTCTGGTTCTTCCCTAGTTTGAATTTGATCTCCAAGGGGACTGAACAAGAACCCAGGGTCATACTTTTCCCCAAAAGTGAATTCTGTGGATCTGTGTGCAGGTGGATTTATTCTAGAGGTGCTCCCTGGAGCCCTGACCCCTGACCCCAGAAGGGGAGGTGGAGAAGGCCCTGGGCTCAGCCCTGGGGACCCTTGGAGATGACGTACAACCTTCCCTCTAGTCCCGAGGACAGATAGGAAATTGGGGGTTCCTCAACAGTGGTGTAGGAGTTGGGGTGCCTGGCTGCTGCCAGATAAGTTCCCATTGAGTCATATGCTCCCACAGAAGAGGTTATTGGGGTACTGAGAAAAGGAAGGGCTGACAGTGTCTGCTGTGTGTTCTTAAGAATCTGCCCTAGAAAACCAAAAGCATAAAAAAAGCCTTGTTGTCAAAGTTTGGAAAGTGATGTTCTCAGCTGTGAGCATTCCTACATGAGCAGAAAGACTAACCTGCAGTTGTGTTTCACTAGTCTCTTCTGGAAAGAGTCCTGACAGACACTTGTGTCAAGTAACACCTTGTAAGACCACACAAGACACTGTGAAATGCGGGAGGTGAACCCGACCCCCACTGACTTTGTGTGAGGGATGGCTACGCACAGGAAACCCAGCACGCCTGGAACAGTCACCCTCTGAAGATGGGAAAAGACAACCCAGGGCCCTACTGGCCTTCTCAGTGGAACATCGGTGTTCACAGGTCATGTGAGGGTCACAGTCTCAGCCAAAATGGAGTGGCCTCCAAGCTCCACTCTCAGGCTGGGAGCCATGGCTGTGCCAGGAGTGGACATGCCTGATTTCGGGGGAAGGGGGACAGGCATGCCTCGGGACAGGATTTGTCTGACATGGGGTGAGGGTCACATGTGCCTAGGGAGGGTGGGTGGACATTGAGGAGTGGCCTGGCGGGACATTAGCTAACTGCAGGAGGACCAGAGCTCTTTGTGTTCCCAGGTGAGGTGGCTAGGAGAGCTGAGCCTCCGCTCACAGACCCACAGAAAAGAGTAAATCTGGTCTCCTTTTCAGAGAGAGGTCACAGATGATCTTGGTGTTTGTTAAAGGACAGAGGCATGAAAAGAGGATGAAGTTAGAAGCCTGGGTTTGTAGATAGTGGGAGAGTGGAGGCTCAGGGCTGCTCCCAGCTATCAGATGCTAGTGTGAGGGGAGTGGGGGCCTGGCGTGCAGGCAGAGAGGAGCGTTTGAAGACAGGAGCTGCCTATGTCAGACATCAGAGTTTGCTTTTGTGTGTGATGATGACTTTTTAGCTGCACAAATCTGGCGTCATGATGACTGAGCAAGTCCAGGGAGATATCAGATGTGAAAGCACAGGTCCGCTGTGACGCCAAGAACCAATCTATGTCCGTGGTCCCACAGAAGACACGTCTGTGTCTGCATTTGAGTAACTGAGGGGCAAGTCAGGACTTCCATAGCTGTCTGGCTCTTTATCTTAGGCTAAATTACCAACATCCGTTCAATCATCGAAAAAGCAAGAGAGTTCCAGAAAAATATCTACTTCTGCTTTATTGACTATGCTAAGGCCTTTGACTGTGTGGATCACAACAAACTGTGGAAAATTCTTCAAGAGATGGGAATACTAGACCACTTGATCTGCCTCCTGAGAAATTTGTATGCAGGTCAAAAAGCAACAGAACTGGACATGGAACTACACACTGGTTCCAAATCAGGGAAGAAGTATATCAAGACTGTATATTGTCACCCTGCTTATTTACCTTGTATGCAGAGTACATCATGAGAAATCCTGGACTGGATGAAGCACAAGCTAGAATCAAGATTGCTAGGAGAAATATCAATAACCTCAGATATGCAGATGACACCACTCTTACGGCAGAAAGCAAAGAACTAAAGAGCCTCTTGATGAAAATGAAAGAGGAGAGCAAAAACAGTTGGCTTAAAGCTGAACATTCAGAAAACGAAGATCATGGCATCTGGTCCCATCATTTCATGGCAAATAGACGGGGAAACAGTGGAAACAGTGTCAGACTTTATTTTTTGGGCTCCAAAATCAGTGCAGATGGTGACTGCAGCCATAAAATTAAAAGACTCTTGCTCCTTGGAAGAAAAGTTATGACCAGCCTAGACAGCTTATTAAAAAGCAGAGACATTTGCCAACAAAGGTTTGTCTAGTCAAAGCTATGGTTTTTCCAGTAGTCATGTATGGATGTGAGAGTTGGACTGTGAAGAAGGCTGAGCACTGAAGAATTGATGCTTTTGAACTGTGGTGTTGGAGAAGACTCTTGGGAGTCCCTTGGACTGTAAGGAGATCCAACTAGTCAATCCGAAAGAAATCAGTCCTGAATATTCATTGGAAGGGCTGATGTTGAAGCTGAAACTCCCAACACTTTGGCCACGTAGTGTGAAGAGCTGACTCATTTGAAAAGACCCTGATGCTGGGAAAGATTGAAGGTGGGAGGAGAAGGGGATGACACAGGATGAGATGACTGGATGGCATCACTGACTCAATGGACATGAGTTTGAGTGAGCTCCGGGGTTGGTGATGGACAGGGAAGCCTGGGGTGCTGCAGTCCATGGGGTCACAAAGAGTCAGATATGACTGAGCAACTGAGCTGAACTGAAAGAACTTCTGAGAAACTGATGCTCTCGAATGCCAGCCCTGAGCATCTGAGTCAGTGGAGCTGAGAGCCTTCACTCCTGAGTGTCCAGCCAATGCTGGCCTTGCCGCTCAGGACCCCACTCTGAGAACCACTGTCTGTGACATCTTACATTCACCTTGGAGGAATGACGTCAGCAAGACTGGGGACCGCTGAGCTCTGCACCCCACAAAACACTAAGTGAGCAATAACAGACCGATTGAGGCAGCTCTGCGGGAGCTGCAGTGACCAGGCCTCCCAGTAGCTGGGCAGAGGCTCAGGCCAGAAGCTGAGCCCACAGCAGGGGGAGTTCTATGGTGTTCTGCTCACTTGTGTCCCGTCCCTGCTATGCAGCATGCAGTGTGAGCAAGGAGCCACAGGCTCCTGTTTCAGACAGGAGGAGAGAGGAAGTTACTTGCGATGCTCTGGCTCATCTGGAAGCAGCTGGTCTCTGTCTCACCTGGGCCAGGACAACTGCCAGCCAGTAATTCTACATCCAAAGAAACTGTCCTTCGGAAATGAGGAAGAAATGAAGACAATTTCAGATAAACAAAAACTGAAAGAGTTCTTTACTGATAGACCTTCCCGCAGTAAATGCTAATGACTTAGCAACGGAACAGCAACAATCAGCACACGATACAGAAAGACACGATTTGTGACATCAATAATAAAGTGTGGAGGGCAAAGTGACATAACCGTAGAATTCTTGTATGTCATTGGAGCTAAGTTTTCCATTTAAAATAGACTCTTATGACTTTAGGATGTCTTACGTAATTCCCATGGTAACTACAAAGAAAGTATTCATAAAATATACAGCAAGGGAAGCGAGGAGGGAACAAGTTGTCACTCTGAAAAATCAACTAAACACAAATGCAGTAAGGTAGGAAATGAGGAAGAAAACTGTAAGACATACGGAAAGCAAATAGCAAGATGACAGAAATAAATCCTTTCCTGTCAGTCCTTACTTTCAATGTAAGTGGATTAAACTCCCCGAAGACACAGAGTGGCAAAATGGATAGAAAGACAAAACAAAACAAAAATAGGACCCAACCAGATGTCTGTAAGGGACTCACTTTAGATGTCAGGACCAAAATGAGCTGAAGGTGAACACTGACAATGAGATTCCACATCAGCTGTAACCGAGAGAGATCAGGGGGTGGCTACACTTACCTCAGAGCTCCTAAATATTGACAAACTTTGACGAACTGAAGGGCGCGACAGGACCCCTACGATAATATGGGAGACACCAATGCTCCTTTTACAATAATGGACAGAGCCCCCAGACAGAAGGTCAATAAGCAGACAGAGGCTTTGAACAACGGCAGACCACCTGAACCTAAGAGAACACCCCACCTGCCAGCAGCAAAGCACACATTTTCCTTAAGTACATGTCGAACACTCTCCCCAAATGACCACAAAACAAATATTATTAAGTTTAAGAAGACTGAAATCATGGCAAACATCATTTTTGATCACAATAGAACAAAACTAGGAGTCAGTAGCAGATGAAAATTATAAAATCCACAGACATGTAGAAATTAAACAATACTCTCTGGAACAACCAACATATGAAAGAAAAAAATCACAAGAGACATTGGAAATTATTTTGAGATAAATGGAAACGAAAACATGCCATACCAAAATGCATGGGATGCTGAGACAGCAGTGCCACGAGGGAAATTTACAAGTGTAAGCATGTACTTTCAAAAAGAAAGCATCTCAAATAATCTAACTTTTCACTTTAAGGGACAGAGAAAGGAGAGTAAAATGAACTCAGAGCAATGACTACTCTATGAAATGCTTATGCAATCATGTTCACAGAAGCCAAAAGTTGGAAGCAACCCATCACCCCAATGCATGAATGGATATTCAAAATGCTGTGTATATGTACAGTGGAATCTATTTCCTTAAAGGGGAATTTTGACACATGCTGCAACTTGGGTGATCCTTGAAAACATTTTTCTAAGTGAAATAAGCCAACAGGAAAGAATGCTGCACAATTATATGTACATGTGCTATTAATACTTGGAACAGCCAAAGTCACAGAGACAAAGATGGACAGTCATAGGTGCTGAAGGAGAGTGTGTAAGCAGGACAGGGTCTCAGATTGGGAAGACGAAGGGTTTCTGTGGATGGAAGGTGGTGATGGACTCACGGCAGAGTAAGTGGTTAAGATGGGACATTATGTTACGTGTATTTTATCACAATTAAAGAAAGAGATGAGACCAAGATTCACAAGCAATTCCTTCCTGAATCCTAAAGCTCTGTAGAAATTCAGTCTGCCCCGTATTTCCATATCAACCAGCAGCAGAGGAAGCTCTATGTGATTTCAGTCACATCAAACTTTCCTGACAAAACTCAGCCCTGGAGTCAAGGCTTCAACTGCTTTTCTTTCTCTGTACAAAAAGAGTGACTCCACTGTCCCTGAACTACGTGATTTTCGCAGGTACGGTTTATTTGCAAGCAAACTATGTGCTGCTGCTGTGTGCATGCGTCAACAGATGTCTGTGAGGAGGGACTGCAGGTGAGAAGGAGGTGGTTTGTCAAGGACCAGATGCCTCCGTGTTCTTTGCCAGATGAAAGTCAAGCGCCACCTGGAAGATGTTTCACCATTTGTTATGTATTTAAAAATAGTCACTCTCTGAATTTAAAATGTTAATTTATAACAATTATGATAAGCAAAATAGTTAGGAAATAGAGATTTACTGTATCAGGGTGCTGGCTAACTCAGACTTTGATGATATTGAATGACTGATGTGTCTGTGGATTAACCAGCTAAGTGGATGGACAAAAAATGAAAATCCGAAAAACACTTCAGAAAAAGAAAGCAGAGGCAATGATTGAACAATAATGCATAGATAAAAACTATTGCTATTATTATTTTTTTTAATGGAAAGTTAAGCTCAGGGAATCCTGGTGTGCTGAGGTCCATGGGGTCACAAGGAGACAGATATGACTTAGTAACTGAACAACAACAAAACCTCTGGTCAGAATTAGCACTATGTTTGGAGTCTGCCTTTTACTTTCTGGAAAAAATTTAACATTTGGATCCAATTTTTTCACAGCATCAGAAAAGCTTTTTAAATTGGGATTGTTAATGCTTTGAAAAATGAATATTCTTACTACTATTTTTTAGGGAATCAGATATTTTATGATTGTTTATTTCTGAACTTTTTAATGGCTGCTGCTGCTGCTAAGTCACTTCAGTCATGTCCGACTCTGTGCGACCCCAGAGACGGCAGCCCACCAGGCTCCCCTGTCCCTGGGATTCTCCAGGCAAGGACACTGGAGTGGGGTACCATTTCCTTCTCCAATGCATGAAAGTGAAAAGTGAAAGTGAAGTGGCTCAGTCATGTCTGACTCTTCGTGACCCCATGGACTGCAGCCTACCAGGTCCTCCATCCATGGGATTTTCCAGGCAAGAGTACTGGAGTGAGGTGCCATTGCCTTCCTCCAGAACTTTTAATGGACACAAAACTATTCCCTGGTTATCCGGCTACAGAATTTACTAAAGGCAAGTGATATTTGTGTAAGGAAACTATTCACCCGTCTCAGCTACCACCACAAAAACATGTTATATAAAGGCAAACACAAACTCTTAAGCTAAAAGAATTCTTTTTTCTTTGATACCTCTCACTTAAAGGATTGTACCAGTTCATAAACTGACCAGCTCACCATAAACAGTTGCAAGTTTTCATTTGTAATAGCACATTCAGAATAAATAATTTTGTTGTCAATGTGCGTGTACCTTTTCCTGGCAAAGTAACAACAGAGCTGAAGGAACTGTATAATTTCATGCACAACCAAATGTTTCAAAGCAGTGAAACATGCCCTTTACCTAATTTCCCCAGGGACTATCTGGAGAGAAAGCTTGGAGGACTTCTCATGTCTCCTCCGCCAGTGAGAACAGAACCTGCTTGTTCCCTGCCAGCCTTGCTGTCACTCCAGGAAACACCTGACCCCAACTCAACCGAACAGCTGACTCATCGATTCCAGCAGCGCCTCTTCAAGATTGCTTCTGGACCATCACCCCAAGGTGCCCACCACTCAGCTGTGTCCTGGGCTCTGCCTACCCCCCTCCTCTTCCTTGCTTGCAAACCTCTTTGAATGTCTCCCACTCCAGGTCCAAACCCCAGACCCCAACCTCCAGGCCTGGAGTTGGTGATCATCTGCCATTTGAGCTCATCTAGGGCACTCATCACAGCCCACTAGAAGGTCCCCCGCCGGCATCACCCCAACACTGACCCCCCTGCCAACAGCCAGGCTCCCAGGAAGGTCTCTGCCCATCCAGCCCCCAGAGGGGCCACCTCTTTGCTCAGGTCTCCAGTCAACCGCCAGGGCATCCTCACCCACCCTCCAGAACAGTCTGGCATCCTCCCCATTTGGCCTCATGCCACAGCCTCAGGCCCGGTGTCCGTGCTCACAGGGCCTCCCTGGCCAAGGCATTCTTGGCTCACATCTCCTGACTCCCTCCTTCGCCGATAATCATGTCAATGCTAACCTGATGGGCAATCTCACTGAGAGCCTTGTGGAGGAAGCTGTGTGAAATAAGGTGCTGTCTATTGATGCATAGTCACTTCTTAATATATAGTTGCTAAAATTTGATATCAGATCTGCTTAATGTGGGATAGACCCCACACGCAGTGGACCGAATGTCAAAGAGGCACTTCTGTGTACAATATGCTGATGGGCTTTATGGCCACATTAACACACTAGTTTGGACATTATACACTGTGTCGCTCTGATAATCTTTCCTAAGACGGAAAAGTGGTTATTTTGACTCAACTGAATGGGTTCCTTTAAGATCAGAATCTGCTTCGTGGCATGGATGAGGCTGCAAGGAGGCAATTTCAGAGGCAATCTTAAGTTTTAAACGCTGATGAGGAAGTGCTGCATCAGTGACGTCATGAAGATGGCCTGAAAACCAGGTTATTTCTGCTCGCTACAGCCCTGGTGCTTGTGGGCCATTTTCCATTGCAAATATCTCATCCCATTGTCTTCACAAATACACGTGTACTTGTCAGGTCAGCTGTCCTGGTGTTTGGTTCAGAAAATATGGTCCCTGTAATTACAGTCCTTCCCAGGGCGAGGACAGAAGCATCCACTCATAATCCCTTTAACAGAGAGCTGAGGATTTATCTCTCGCCAAATGAAAATGGAGAAATTTCAAGGGCAATTTATCTAATTCTCTTCCTGCCTATAATTTTTTAAAAGAAATTTTCCCTGATGAGGAAAAGTGTGTTTTTAAGAGGGATTTGGATCTCTCATGCATTCCCTGGCTTCTGATCGACTTTAAATAATTGTCCTAATTAAGCACCAAGGTGAGTTTCTAAATCATTTTTTTTCCCTTGAAGGAGCATGGATGATTTTGAGGTTATTTTATAGTTACTTTGCCATTGGGATTCTGTTTTCCGAAGCAAAACTGTTCAGGCTTTCTTCCAGCTTTCCAGACCCACATTTTCCTGCCAGTGGCCCCTCTCCTCTGTCTGCACCTGCTCCTTCCCCAGTCCCTATGACAGCCTCGGGGGCTCTGGTGGCCCCTCTGTCCACGTGCTCGTGTGTGTTTATTTGTGTGTGTGAGTTTATTTGTGTGTGTGTGGTGTTTCATGCTGGCTAATCATCCCCATAAAACCTGTGAATGGGAGCTGTGGCCTGAGGGTTTCTGTTCCCCAGATTCATGTGCTGACCATGAGCCCCAGGGGATGGCATCAGAGGTCGGGCCTCGGGAGGTCAGGAGGTTGCAGGGTAGAGCCCCCAGGATGGGACCGCAGGGCCACCGCCTAGCCTCCAGGTGAGGACGAGGAACCTGCCAGCGCCTGGCCTTGGACTCGACCCGCCGGACTGCGAGGAGCAGCGTGTACTGTTGATGTGCCAGGCCTGTGCGTTTGTTATAGCCCCTGTGGACAAGGCCCGTTACCCGTACAAACAGTCACAGCTTCCAGCCGAGCTGGCTGGCTGTGTAAACATGCCTCTGCCAGCGGCTGGGGCTGCAGCACAACCAGAGACCGCTGGTGACAGTGCAGACCTGCAGCTAGGAGGCAGGTATGTGGACAGAGGATGACCCTGCACGTGTGCGTGTATAAACACAGCTACTCGCACACAGGAGGAGTGAGGTGATTTGTAAACACCATTTACAATGAGTAGTGGAGGCCGCCTGCCCTGGAGATGCCCACATGTCTAATGTGCAAGTAGTGACATGCCCATTCAGCCCTGCTTCTTGCACCCCCTGCCTTCCACCCCTGCAGGGCATCCCCATCAGCTGTGGGAAACTGCCTGGCACTGGGCAGGGCCTGGACAGGGACCCTGGGGCTGGAGGAGAGTCATTGGGCCTGGAGGAGACCCTGGGCCTGGAGGAGAGACCTTGGGCCTGGAGGAGAGGCCCTGGGCCTAGAGGAGACCCTGGGCCTGGAGGAGAGACCCTGGGCCTAGAGGGAGACCCTGGGCCTAGGGGAGACCCTAGGCCTGGAGGAGAGACCCTGGGCCTGGAGGGGAGACCTTGGGCCTAGAGGAAAGACCCTGGGCCTAGAGGAGACCCTGGGCCTGGAGGGGAGACCCTGGGCCTGGAGAGGAGACCTTGGGCCTGGAGGGGAGACCCTGGGCCTGGAGGGGAGACCCTGGGCCTGGAGGAGACCCTGGGCCTAGAGGAGAGACCCTGGGCCTGGAGGGGAGACCCTGGGCCTTGAGGGAGACCCTGGGCCTGGAGGAGACACGCTGGGCCTGGAGGAGACACCCTGGGCCTGGAGGAGACACCCTGGGCCTAGAGGAGACCCTGGGCCTGGAGGAGATCCTGCACCTAGAGGAAAGACCTTGGGCCTGGAGGGGAGACCCTGGGCCTGGAGGGGAGACCCTGGGCCTGGAGGAGAGCCCTTGGGCCTGGAGGGGAGACCCTGGGCCTGGAGGGGAGACCCTGGGCCTGGAGGGGAGACTCTGGGCCTGGAGGGGAAACCCTGGGCCTGGAGGACAGACCTGCACCTGGAGGAGATAAGTGAGCCTGGAGGAGAGACCCTGGGCCTGAGGGGGAAACCCTGGGCCTGGAGGGGAGACCCTGGTCCTGATGGGGCACGCTCTTCCTCCTCCGAGATCACTGTCCCCCTTCGGGACCATTGTTCCCCTCAGGCACACGAGTGAAAGCCCTGTAGGGTTATGTGGTTTCTCCCTCTGAAGGCAGTTAACGGGCACACTCATGTCAGTAATGAGTCATTTTACGTCTGATTAATGAAAGGCTTTCACTCTCTCCTGGTGCAGATAATAAACAAATGTTCCACTCTATTTTTTATAATTGATGAAATGATTCTCTCTGAACCTGAATGCCTGTGAGGGATTTTGGCTCACATCTAGCTTAGAGAATATGGCTTACAACCACTAGATTCATCCGGATTAACAACTCGTGCTTTCAAAGTGTACCTCCCCTTTTTAAAAAAGTGTTTTTTGTTTATTTGTTAGGTTTTTTTTTTTTTTTTTTTTTGCTGTGCTGGGCTTTCATTGCTGCACACGGACTTTCTGTATTTACACTAAATGGGGGCCACTTTTCTTTGTAGTTCAGGGGCTTCTCATTGCAGTAACTTCTCTTGTTTGCTGAATACGGGCCCTAGGGTGCATGGGCTTCAGTAGCTGTGGCTCACGGGCTCAGTAGCTGTGGCTCACAGGCTCAGTAGCTGTGGCTCGTGGGCTCAGTAGCTGTGGCTCATGGGCTCAGTAGTTGTGGCTCGTGGGCTCAGTAGCTGTGGCTCGTGGGCTCAGTAGCTGTGGCTCGTGGGCTCAGTAGTTGTGGCTCGTGGGCTCAGTAGCTGTGGCTCACGGGCTCAGTAGCTGTGGCTCACGGGCTCAGTAGCTGTGGCTCACGGGCTCAGTAGCTGTCACGGGCTCAGTAGCTGAGGCTCACGGGCTCAGTAGCTGTGGCTTGTGGGCTCAGTAGCTGTCACGGGCTCAGTAGTTGTGGCTCGTGGGCTCAGTAGCTGTGGCTCACAGGCTCAGTAGCTGTGGCTTACGGGCTCAGTAGCTCTGGCTCGTGGGCTCAGTAGCTGTGGCTCATGGGCTCAGTAGTTGTGGCTTGTGGGCTCAGTAGCTGTGGCTCATGGGCTCAGTAGTTGTGGCTCATGGGCTTCGTTGCTCTGCGGCTTGTGTAATCTTCTGGCACCAGAGATGGAACCTGTGTCTCCTGCACTGGCAGATGAACTCTTATCCATTTTACCACCAGGGAAGTCTGAGGTGCACTTTAAGGGAACAAAAAGACAAGTCACAAGTCTTTCCATCTCCATGGTCCCTTGTAAAGCAGGAGAGCAACTGGGTTTGTGTCCACCGCGTGAGAGTTATGCTAGTTTCTGTCTGCGTCTGTCTCAAGCAGTTTAAGTGCCTATCAGTTTAGCTCTTGGCAACAAATGGAGAGGCTCAAGACTTGGGAAGAGAGTCTGTGTGAAAAGATGTCACTGGGTTTCAAGCTCCTGTCTGTGCTTCAGAGCCAGCATCTTTCTGAGCGAACAAAAAAACCCACTCAGGTTTTCAAGAACTAATTAAGGCCTATGCAGCTTTGTGAGAAACAACCTCATCCTTTTCAGGCCCTGAGAATTAGCCCGAGCTTGCATGGCACCTCGGGAGCGGTTCCCGACCACCTCTGTGCCGGCCACAGCAACGCCATTGCCGCGGAGCCTCTGCTGCTGGTGCCCAAGTGAGAGGAGGATTAGGGGGCCCCTGACACCTCGTGTGGGCACTGAGCCCACTGTGGAGGCTCGAGGAGCCTACACTTGCTGGCTGTCAACTGGTCAGCTCTGTCCCCAGGTCGGCAAGTGGAACTCAGAACGGGCATTGCCAGTGTTCCTGATACAGTTCTGGCGCTCTGTGCTCTGGGAAAATAAACACAAATGTTTGTGTTGGCGGATGGCACAGTCTCCCTCCAGTCCCTTTATTCCACCATGAGCTTTTATCTAAAAGCACATTAAGCTCGCGGGTGGCCGGCTCTGCCTCCGCACCAGGCCCTCTTCATGACACGAGAGCCTTCTCTCTGCGATGTGGCGGCCAGGTAATGCCATGCCTCTGCTGTCATTGTAAGTGCTCCTGTGCAGGGACTGCCCGCCCTCTGCAATCACAGTGGGGTCCAAGCTGGGCTCTGATGGGCCACGCACCAGGCCGGCGCTAACAGCAGGCCCTACTCAGCCAGTGTGCTCTTAGCCTGTCATCCGGGCAAGACTGTCAAGATCAATCCTGTCCCTTTTCCTGAGCTTTTTGCTCTAAAATAACATTATCACTTGAAAATGCAAGTATTTACGAAGCTGAAAAGTAGAAGAAAAATGGCACCACGAAAATAAAGTCAGGCCCCGTTGCCTGTTGAGTCCGTTGTGGGAACTGGTCACAGATGGAGGCTGAAGATGGACCGTCTGTGACCCCGGGAGTGAAGGCCAGTCTTCTTGGTGGGCCTCTTGCTCCAGGCCTGCGGGGAGCTGCCACCTTCCCTGGTGCTGTGGGCTGACCAGGTCTCTCTGTCCGACGTCTACCCTTCCCGTCTGGGCGGATCCACTGCTAGACAATCTCACGGCAGCATCCAGATGCTTTGGGATGGAGGAGGCAGTGAGGTGGGGGTTGGGGGAAGGTGGAAACACCAGCCAGGTCTGAGGGCCCATGAGGAGCTGTGTCCAAACCTTTCTTCCCTCCTTGGCTGATGCTGGCAAGAGATGTTTCTATGAGAGCCTGGACTCCAGGGGGCTGTAACCTGAAAGCTTCCACGGCACACGTGTGGCCAAGGGCCTCTTGCTGCTCCTCGAGTCTAGAACGTGCTGTTACCTGTGCAAGGTTACTATGTCACAACCTTCCTTTTGTTGGCAAAATGCGAAGTGTTCAGATAATATTTAGTGGTCACATCTTATGTCATCTTTAGTCCCTTGCCTAATTTGGAAATATTATTATTTAGTATTCTGATCTTAGAGTTTATCTTTTTAAAAAATTTTATTATTATTTTTTTATTCTACATTACAATACTGTATTTGTTTTGCCATACATTGACATGAATCAGCCACAGGTGTACACGATCTCCCAATGCCAAAGCCCCCTCCCACCTCCCACCCCATATCATCTCCCTGGATCCTCCCGTGCACCAGCCCCAAGCATCCTGTATCCTGTATTGAACATAGACTGGCGCTTCGTTTCTTACATGCATGTTTCAATGCCATTCTCCCGAATCATCCCACCCTCTCCCTCTCCCTCAGAGTCCAAAAGTCTGTTCTATACCTCAGTGTCTCTTTTGTTGTCTCACATACAGGGTCATCATTATTATCTTTCTAAATTCCATATATATGTGTCAGTATACTGTATTGGTGTTTTTCTTTCTGGCTCACTTCACTCTGTATAATCGGTTCCAATTTCATCCATCTCATTAGAACTGACTCAAATTTATTCTTTTTAAGGGCTGAGTAGTACTCCATTGTGTATATGTACCATAGCTTTCTTATCCATTCATCTGCTGATGGAAATCTAGGTTGTTTCCAAGTCCTGGCTATTATAAACAGTGCTGCAATGAACATTGGGGGTACATGTGTCTCTTTAGATTCTGGTTTCCTCGGTGTGTATGCCCAACAGTGGGATTGCTGGGTCATAAGGCAGTTCTATTTGCAATTTTTAAGGAATCTCCACACTGTTTTCCATAGTGGCTGTACGAGTTTGCATTCCCACCAGCAGTGTAAGAGGGTTCCCTTTTCTCCACATCCTCTCCAGCATTTATTGCTTGTAGACTTTTGGATCACAGCCATTCTGACTGGTGTGAAATGGTACCTCACTGTGGTCTTGATTTGCATTTCTCTGATAATGAGTGATGTTGAGCATCTTTTCATGTGTTTATCTTTTAAAAGTGAAAATAGTTTTGAAAACCATTAGCTACTCCAAATTTTACTTAATTGATGGTTACCAATATTAATACCACACTTTCATGCTCTCATAGAAGTTAAATTTGCTGGCTTATTGAGAGGTCCCAAAGGATGAAAACCTCTAGAATAGATTTGTGGAACAAGGAGGGGTGATCAAGTGAGGTAACAATTAGCACAAGAATACGGATGTATCTTACTGAATTGATTGGTTTGATAGTAGTTCCTTAATTTATAATTTATTCATTCCTATATGTATCATATTTTAAAAACAGCTTTATTGGGTTATAATTGATTTACAGGAGTCTGGACGTACTTAATGCACATAATTTGATGAGTGTGGCCATATGCATATACACATGGAACTGTCACCACATCAGGATAGCAAACACCCTTCACCTTCACACTTTCCTCTGCTGCTCCTGTTCTTGGTGATAAGAGCATTCAACATGAGACCTGCTGTCTCACAGTTTATGTGCACAGTCAGTATCGTAACTACACACACCATGTTGCACAGTAGAAATGAGAAGTTAGTCATCTTTCCTAAATTAAATTTTATACCTTTTGAAGAAAAATTACTCCCAGCCCTTAAAAACCACCATTTTACTCTCTGCTTTAGGCATCTGATGACCTCATGTAATGGGACCATGCAGTGCTTGTCTTTCTGTGACTAGTTTGTTTCACTCAGTGTATGTCTTCAAAGTTCATCTGAGCTGTTGCATATGGCAAGATATCCTTCCTTTTAAAAACTGAATAAGATTCTATTGTATATATATATGCACATTTTCTGTATCTATTCATCCATTGGCAGACATTTAGATTGTTTCCATATTTTGGCTATTGTGAATAAGGCTCCATCAAATCTTCAACTCTTCCAAAAATCTGATGAAGAAGGAACATTTCTCCAGATGAGGCCAACATCACCCTAATGCCAAAGCCAGACAAAGACACTGCAAGAAAATCCAATATCCAATATCCCTGATGAGTATAGACATAAAAATTCTCAATAAAATACTAGCAAATTGAATAAGAAAGCATAGTAAAAAGATTGTACACCATGATCAAGTGGAATTTATCTCTGGGATGTAAGGATGGTTCAATATATGCCAGTCAATAACAGTGATACAGCACATTCACATTCACAGAATGAAGGATAAAAATATGATTATCTCAGTAGATGTGAAAAGTATATGACAAAATAAAAAATCTGTTCATAATAAAAGTTAAACTAAGAACAGAAGAGATTTAATTCAAGATAATAAAAGTCATACATAACAGGAGCACAGCTAATGCCAAATTCAATGGTGAAGAGTTGAAAATTTTTCCTCTAACATCAGGAATAGGGCAAGGATACCCACTCTTGCCACTTCTAGTCAACATAATGGGGAAGTCCTAGCCAGAGCAATTAGATAAGTAAAATTTTCTGTTTAAAGATAGCATGATCTTATATGTAGAAAATCTTGAAGACTCCACAAAAAAACTAAGAATAAATAAATTCAGTAAATTTGCAGGCTACAAACTCAGTATACAGATATCTGTGATTTTTCTGTACATTAAGAATGAACTAACCAATGAGGGAATTAAAAAACCAAGGTCATGTATGTTCAAAAGAATAAAATACTTAAAAATAAACTTAACCAAGTATGTGAAAGACATGTACACTGAAAAGTGCAAATCACTGATGAAATTGAAGAAGACACAAATAAATGGGACAACTTCCCATGTTTATGGATTGAAAGACAATATTGTTAAAATAGCTATACTAGCCAAAGTAATCTACATAGTCAATGCAATCTCTATCAAAATCCCAATGGCATTTTTTACAGAAAATTGTTAAAAACCTAAAATTCATAGGGAAGTGCAAAAAACCTCAAATAGCCAAAGTAACTTTTCTTGAGGAAAAAAAAAAAAAGGCAGTAACACTTTTTGATTGCAAAATATATCACAGAGCTGCACTAGTTGAAACAGTATGGTATGGCACTTGGAGATAAGAATGGATGGGACTTGAATGGGGAATGATGAGCAGTCTGGATGAAGCAAATGTCCTTCACATGGATGGATATGTGAATGTGAGGAGTCTGGATGTTGGCAAGGCAGCCAGAGAGCTGCAGATATGTAGTGCTGGAAGGTCCCTTCAAGTTCATATTTCAGACTTTTGAAATAGTCCCTTTAGTAGGAAAGATACCCTAAGCCATCTCCCAAAGCCATTTTCGTTTGCAGCAAAATAATTCAGATAACCACAACTGTTTCCAATGCAACCACATTCAAATGGCATTAGGTGCTTATCTGTTTTATCAAAAGGGGTACTGATTACCAATATTTGAAATGTAATACATGTATCTTTCTAACTCCAGTGATTGGAATTATAAGCCAAAATATTATTGATACATATATGCATTGCTCTACACTACAGGCACTGTGCAAGTGAAAATGTTAGTCACTCAGTCGTGTCCAACTCTTTGTGACCCTATGGACTGTGGCCCACCAGGCTCCTCTGTCCATGGGATTCTGCAGGCAAGAGTACTAGAGTGGGTAGCCATTCCCTTTTCCAGAGGATCTTCCAGAGCCAGGAACTGAACCCAGATCTCTTGCGTTACAGGCAGATTCTTTACTGTCTGAGCCACCAGGAAAGCCCTGTAGGGGTAACAATAGGCACTGTAGGAATAACACATGATATGTAACAAAGGTCACTGAAAAGTTGAAGCTGAATGAACATAACTTTATATTTAGATTGAAAAGCAGCAACTTAAAATCATGACTAGCTCAAAATAGCATTAAAATGTATTCTTTTCACAAACCTGCAGGAATCCCACTTACAGTTAAAGGAGCTTTGTAACAGCCAAGATTTACCATGAACACATCATTTCACTCTTTATTAACTCTAGAACACCAATTTTAAGAATAAAGTTTATGTCATATGGCATAGCAGATTATGTGCAAGAGATCTTTAGATGTAAATTTAGGCCAGTTCTATTGTGCAAATTGCTTCTAAGAACCATAGAAAGGAGAACCCGTAAGATACATTTCTCAGCCGCCTTGCACCTGCCGCTGAATGTCCCAAAGGAGGACTTTCCAGCATCTGAAGAATGTGAGCTCACTTCCACAGACACTTCACCCCACACTTAGAGTGCTCCAGAAGGCTTTCTTACATTATTGTAATCTGCATCCCTGTAAAATACACCCCAGAAAATTCTATTTCTATACGTCTTCAATTAGCAGGAGAAAACTAATTGTTCTTGTTCTGGTTTTCATTTTGGGGGAGGGGTCTCTCGTCAAGCTTTGTGTTGCTCGATCTCCTATTGATTGCAGTTTGCACTCCAGTTCTAACAACCACTACACTGACCCTGCTTCCAGGTGTGTGTGCCTTCAGGAATTTATGATTTATTTCCACATGTGAAAACACCGAACGAGGCAGGACCCCCAAGGACAGTGCCCACACCTCCCCGTTAGCCATCATTCTTCCCTGAACAGCGGCCTCTGGATACCACCATTTGAACAAAGCAGTCGTCTTTGCTTGTGGTCATTTAGACCATTACAAATCAAGTTTATTTATGCTGTAATTCAATACACTGTCATCATCTTGCCCTCGATGAAAGCAATTCAGTCTAAGAGCTCAACAAACATATTGGGCATCTCCTGTGTGACAGGTAAGGAGACCACTGAGATGAACGAGATTTGGTGTCTGCACCTGAGAAAGTGGACCCAGCAGCACTGTCAGCGCGATGATGGGAGGAGGCGCGGGTGAGAGGGTGGGTGAGGCTGGCCGCGATGGTGGCATCATTGCGTACTTGTGCTTCATCTCAGGAGGTAAAGGCCCCTGGAGTGAGTCTTAGAAACGCCTTCCCAGGCAGAAGAGGAGATTGCTGCATGAATTTTCAGGCAGCAGAGATCAATGTCTGTTGTGTCTAAAATACAGTTTTTGTTTTTTTCCCCAAATCTAGGGGAGAAATCGTTTGTCTTGCAGACAGTTAAACACGCTGCTCTGAGGACAGAGGGGCACCATGTGCCTCCAACAGAAGAGTCGCAGGTGAAGGTGAGGCGCCATCAGCTGTGTCCTGGGGGAGCCTGACTTCTGCAGCAAAGAAGTGGCCTAGGGTGGGTGGGGCGCTAGGTCAGCACAGGAGAGACCAGCAACGTGGGCAGGCCCCTCCAGGGGCTGGCCTCATGGAAGCGGGTGGGGGCCTGGAGCTGGGGGTGACAGAGCCTCGGGGGGGCAGTCACCCTAGGGAGCCAGGCTGCATGCCTGTTGGGGTGTCCCCACTCAGCAGGATCCTCCAAGAAGGCACCTCAGGCGCTATGGGGCCCCAGCCAGATGCAGAGCTCTCGCCCGGCCTGGGTGGTTTGCGGGGTCTGGTCATGAAGGCCTCATAAACAGCTCCTGAGAGAAGGCCTGAGTGACTGACAGCCCAGAGGCCACGGCCCGACGGCGCCGTCAGTGGATCTGCTTCTGCTTCCATGGAAACGCACAAGCTTGGGAGACAAGGTGCAGATTTTAATGACAGACTTCTTTTTATAACTTCCCTACCTTATCCTCTTCCATCTGACTGCCGTTCCCATGGCAACCAGATCAGAAAGGCCATCGGCAGCGGGAACTCCGATCTGCCCAGAGGATTTCAAGACTGTGAGCCCGGCTCCTCCGGGAGGCTCACCTCCGTGTGTGTCAGCTGGGTGGAACCTGCTGCAAGGGTCCTGGACACTCGGCTCCTGCCATGTGGATGGAACTGCAAAGGCTGCATCCAGGGGAGGGGCAGGTCGGGACCAAGTTCTGGCCCCACACTGTGGACGACTCTTACAATTAGAGAGAACAGTACTGGGCTGCCTGTGGGTGGAGGAGGAGTACTCTTTGGCAAGTCACAGTAACTCTCCCAGAATGCCCCCCAGCACACGGGTCGAGAGTCCACAGCACACTTTGTTGCCACCTGAGGAAACACTTCCCCCTGGACCGTGCTGCCTCTTTGTCCACCTGCTGCTGTCAGCACCACAGAGGAGGCAGGTGTCCTGTCTGTTCACCTGCAGGCGCCAGGGCAGCCCCGTCTCCTCTTCTGATTGGCGGGGCTCACGATCTTTTACCGGGGTGCCTGTTACCCTGACCACGTGGCGATGTTCTGGAGAACAAGAAGAAGCTGCAGGTAAATACACGGGGTCATTGTCTCTGAAATGAACCCACAGAGGCCAGAATAAAGCATCAGCTTGTGCATCTCCTTTCAGACAAGAATATGACGTTTCACTTTCAAGGAACTTCTTTGCTGCTATTGTCCTTAGACTTAAAAGCAAACTACTTCTTTCTCTTTTACTAGTTTCTTTTTTTCCCTAAAAATCTTATAGGATTTAAATTATAGATGCAAATGATGCTAAGAGCAAAGGCTGAGAAAGATCGTAAACTCCAAAGTGGCATTTTCAACACTCCTGCTCCTCACAACATATTTCCTTTGTCAGTTATCTTTCTGGACACTGTTGGTTGTAGGTCTTTGGGCTAACCAGTCAGCTGCCTCGTTCTCAGGTGGTTGCAGGTCTTTGGGATCTAAGTATCCCCATCATTGAAACAACAGGATCCCAAAGGTTTCATAAGTTGAGGCATCCTGAGTGACACTTATAATCCCACAGTAATTCTAAGAAAGTGTAGTCATTTTGTCTTAGCAATGCCAAGTGTTTGCAGAAAACACTACCCAATGCTCTACATAGCAAGTAATTTCAACAGCATTTTGCTTAAGAAGAAACGAAGCTCTGCCTGGAAAACTCAGGGACCTCTGTCCTTCCAACCCTGAGATGCTGCTTTTCTGATCTCTGAATGGTATGCTTTACAGGGTAACAGCCGGAAAGTCATTTTGACTGTTATGTGATAACCAACAAATCTTTAAAAAGTGACCTGCCTTCTTCTGTCTCCAACATGGAGAAACTAATGACCAAACAGAACAAAGGAGAAAAACAGGCAGCACTCAGCGGCTGCGTCTGCCGGCGCCACTGTGACCTGCAGAGACTCGAGGACCGCGGTGCTCTCCCTGCTATCCGCGAGTCGGGCGTTCTTTCTCACCTTCTCATCTGCATGTGTGAGAGGGCGGCCGTGATGTAGTGTCATCTGAGGGCTGAGCGGAGCTTGTTCCAGAAGACCCGCCGCACTGAGTTTATGGTTGGACGCCATGGGAAGTGCTGGTCCTCCCGTCTCAGCCACGACGGGGAAGTAACGTGATGGGAACACTTCTTCCCTCCCTCCGGGTGCCCATCCACCCTCCTCCTGATCAGAAGGGCTCTCAGCTCTGACGACATATCGCACATCACGGCCACTCCAGATCTGTCTCCCCGCTACTCTGCCTGCCTGTTTCCACACCCAGTATTTCTCGTTTAACAAATTGTTCTTGATGTGACGTGTTCACAATAAGCCCATAAGCACAGCCGAAGCACAATTTCCTGCTCGCTTCAGTCAAAATACATTAATCCTCTGGATATTTCCCGGGGACAATGCTATCTTTTTGTGCAGACTTTATTCCTCTCTTTCAGCTGCAAAGGAAACAAATCCTCAAAATTGGTTTGAAAAGTGACACACAGAACCATCGGGCTAGAGTTCCTGTTGTGTGGAGTTCTCCTTAAACACTAGTCTTTGCAAGATGCACTGTCTGTCAGACATTCACGTGCAAGTGAAATTAAGAAGAGTCACTCCATGGCTGAGCCAAGGAGGTCTTCCAGAGTTGCCTGAAGTCCTAACTTGGGGGCGAGAGCCATGTCAGCCCTGTCTCCCACCGTCCCTCGCTCTGTCCTGCTCTGTCCCAGTTGCAAATCCAAGGAAACCCAGCACCACCTCAAGGCACAGGACTCAAGCCTTGTGATTTTCAAGTAAACCTAAGCATCTAGGCAGTGGGGACTCAGGTGAACATACCCTGCTTAGCATGAAATGCTAAGAAAGTCTGCCTTTTCTGTAGGCTGGTAGGAAGATGGGTACCTGCTCCTGCATTTTACGTATGTGTATGCACAGAGATGGACCCATAGGTAGGTATGTATGGATGTGGAAATATGTGTATGTGTATAGGTACATACGCATGTGCATGTGAAGGTAAACATGTAGGTGCGTAGGTAGAAGTACATGTAGATATATATGTAAATAGACACATAGGTAGGTGTGTGTGTATGTAGGTACACATGTATATGTGAAGGTAAGTACGCAGGTACATATGTGGAGAAATAGGTAAGCAACTATGTAGCTGAGTATGTACGTATGTAGGTATGTGTGTAGGTGAGGAACTAGGAAGATATGTGAATATATGTGTAGGTATGTAGGAGGCAGGTGTGCACACAGGTGGGCACAGGTGCAGGAGTTGGGTGTGCACACTGATAGGACAGGTGAAGGAGGTGGGTTTGCACACAGGTGGGCACAGGTGCAGGAGGTGGGTATGTACACTGATAGGCCAGGTGAAGGAGGTGGGTTTGCACATAGGTAGGACAGGTACAGGAGGTGGGTGTGCACATAGGTAGGACAGGTGCAGGAGGTGGGTGTGCACATAGGCAAGCACAGGTGCAGGGGTGGGTGTGCACACAGGTAGGACAGGTTCAGGAGGTGAGTGTGCACATAGGTAGGCACAGGTGCAGGGGTGAGTGTGCACACAGGTAGGACAAGTGCAGGAGGCAGGTGTGCACACAGGTAGGACAGGTGAGGGAGGTGGTGTACACACAGGTAAGACAGGTGCTGGAGGCAGGTGTGCACATAAGTGGGAACAGGTGCAGGAAGGAGGTGTGCACACAGGTAGGACAGGTGCAGGCATCACTGACTCCCATGCACCAGTCTCTGGCACCGCCTTCTGGCTGAGGGGATGGGCTGCGCCAGGCCCCCTGGCCTGTGAGGTGTACACTGACTTGCTGGCTGCAATGGGGCTCATCTCACAGGGAAGACCTGGCACCTGTTGTTGTGAGAACCCGGGGGCTGTGGGTTCCTATCCACCCACAGCCCTGCCCTCCCTGTTCTGGGACCGCATGTGTGCCTGGACCCCCGCCTGTTCACGTCTGACTCCAGTGGGACATGGGGCCCCAGGCACTCAGGTTTCTCCCGAAGAGAATCAAAACAAATGCCTCTGCCCGCTCTGGCTGCATCCTCAGATTTCAGCAGGGACAGGCTAAGCAGCCTGCTGGGGATTACGATCCACGTCAGCTCTGAGGTCTGTGTTCTGGCGCCTTTATAGCCTCATTCAAGGGAGAAATAGCACTGTTCCTAGGGGTGTCACATCTGCTGCCATTCACCTGGCCAGAGGCAACGTGTTTGCACATGTGTGTGCATGTATGTCTGTGTGTGCTCACATGTGTTCACTGAGCACCAGGACAAGTGTGACAGAAGTTTTCTTGGTAGCAGCTCTGACCACAACTTTTCAGTCATTAGGGACACAACAGATAGAATTCTGAAATACTGCAATATTGCCCCTAAATTCTAAAGCGTTGTACTCCAAATAGGTCAGTCTAGATGGACGACTGAGTAAATCACCTGATGAACTGAGCAATGTAGACAAAAAGCCTGAGAACTTTAGGTCAAGGGACTAAGAACACAATATGCAGGGATCTGGGTCTCAGTTCAGATGAGCTGTGATGATGCACAGACAATGGGGGCTGCTGCCCGCAGTGAGGCACTGCCGTGTTCTTCCTGCTATGTGCTAATCTCTTACCTCGAGAGTGACTTGTGTGCACACCGTCATTATCTACCTCAGAGAAAGGTACCAGTGCAGAAGTGGTGATGGACAGTCCACACAGGGATGGTGGACAAGGGTCCTCAAGGCCACCTGTTGCTACAACAGTGTGGCCAGAACCACCAGGCCTTTCAAGAGAAACCAGAAATCCAGGTTTATGGCTGGTATTCTCTGATGGAAGATGCTGAGAAACTAGCTGGGACGTAGATCTATGGGATGTGTGTGTTGGTTTGGGGCTGGAAGAGGAGGGAGAGAAAAGGCAGAACTTCCCCTTAGTTTTCAACTTAGACCGTGCTCACTGAGTCTAGCTCAGCAGCGGGACTGTTTGCAGCTCCAGTGAGAAAGCAGGCGGGGAGGCGGGGGAGGCGGCTCAGGACGCCTGGACTTGGACCAGCTTCTCTGCCCCACCCCCTGCCCTTCCCCCAGGCTCTATGGGTTCACCACGCAGATGTCCCAGGACCCTGCTGTGACAGAACTTACTGCTGAGACACAGTCAGGCTTAAAATAAGAAACATGGGTGTATATATATATATACAGTAGGTGAGATTTTGGTAAGCCACCTTAAGAATATAAAATGTTCCAGAAACATGTCTGTCATTCAGTTCACGTCTCAGGCCTGTGCCAACCAAGTATAGACACCTCTCTGTATCTCTGCAGAGTTGAGAAGGGTCAGAGAAAGAGAGCAGGGGCAGTGATTCTGCCTACAAGTGAAAGGATGGCCTTGGCATGGACAAGGACCCTTTTGGGAGTTCAGAGGAGGAAGGCAAAGATCACACAGGAGGAGTTAACTGAATTTAGAGTAGACTAGAATATTTCCTTCGTACTAATTTAAATATTATTATATCATCATCAGCTCATTTTTTAAGAATGGCATAAATTATAAAAGGGAGTTCTATTTTTATTTCTTGATTTGTTTCATGAAAACATTTAATGTGAAGGATTCATTCTATTTTTGTATATATATAAAAATCTCCCTTAATTTAGGATTATTCTGTAATTTATATATTATTATAGACTTTTGAGGTGAGTAGCTTCTTTTAAAAGATATAGACATTGTCTCAGATTTGGTGAAGAGACGGATGTTTGAAAATTCTAAGTGGGTGCTGCTTTTTAAATCATATTCAAAAATGACTCCCAGCAAAATGAAAATGGCAGTATTGGTTCACGCCACATGATCGGGCTGCAGGAGCAGTGATCAGTATCTGGGCTGCTGCCACGTGATGTGTCTTGGGTCCAGCACTTTGCCGCAGGCAGAAATCTTAATTAAGGCCTTTTCCAAAGAGCACCCGGGGGTGCATCACCAAATTGGAGTAAAAATAGATGAATGGTCAAATGCCACCAGGGCAGGATCCCTCTGAAATCACATTCCCCCAGAGGTCATATCATTGACATGGTCAGCCTGAGGACCCTTCAGTTAGCCGTGACCTCCAGGGAGGAGGATGCTAGCCCTGGGGGAAGGGGGCTGAGGATGCAGTCTTGTGCACGTACATGTGTCTGCAGGCTCACGGCCCCTAGCAGGGTGCTGACTGAGAGAAATACGGTCCCTGAGCATTCTCTCATCCTAACTGGGTGCATTTATCCACTTTCTGCCAGGTGGGGAGACCATAGTACTTCTGGGGTCTTGAGGATGCTGCCCGCCCGACAGGCCTGTATCTCAGAGCAGACTCTACATCCGGTCATAGGACAGTCACATTCCTCCGAGGGGCATGGGTCACAGATGGGTCGCTGTACTTCCACACACAGGCCCCTGGCAGCAAGCCTCTGGGACAATGATGCGGCTCAAATCGGGAATCGAAGCAGACTCCAGATTTCTCTGGGCTGTGTGAGCTATTTTGACCAAATGTTCCCCAATCTGCTCGTTCCTTAGCCAAAGTCATTCCCTGATACTTTTGCTGTGAGGCACCTGACTGGCATCTTGTTTACTCAGGGGCCTGAGGGACGCATCCGTCGTTGGGCGGGTGACTGTGTAACTCTGGAAGTTTCTGTCCATCAGGGTGTCAGCTCTGCAACGTCACCTGTTGGCCTCTGTGCATTAATCCACTGTTCACACCTCTCAGCATTTTCTGATGGGGCATTTTTCTGTGATTTCAGAGGAACAAATCCCTTCATGGCTCCAAAGTAGTGTGTTTGCCCCAGAGCAGTAAATCCATAAATTTAGGGTTTTCTATTTGTGTTAGTAGAAGGAAGACAGCATCAATCTCAGAGTTCTTTTAAACCATGAGGAAAACATGAAAATGGACAATGTTTCTGAATAATAATTCTTGGGCAAAACCCACCTCATCTATTTCAGCCTGATCAGTCCTTAAATGAGATGAACTGCCTTCTTTTGTCCTGTCAATTTTGCAACTTCTTTTTAGGAATAATTTTACATCCTTAAAAAAATGAGATATAACTGACTTGTAACACTGCTTGAATTTAAGGTGTAGGAATGCTAATGTATTCTTGCAAAATGATTGCCTTTGTAGTTGGAACTAACACCTCTACTCTGTTTACTTTGTGATACAAACGTATGGCTCCTTCTATAGCTTCTTACTGAGTCTCTGCCTCTCGATTTTGGGAGGTGAGCAGAGAGCAGCACAGAAAATGTCTTCTCTGGACTGGTCCTTACAATCAGTGGCTGGAGACAGAGAGAAACCTGACCAGGATGGGCAGGCCGTTGTGGGTGGCAAGGAGGCAGGGTCGGTGATGGGGATGATGCGGGAGGGTCTTTTATGCAGCGCAGCTGATGTGGGCGGAGCTGTGCCCCCCATAGAAGCCACGTGGAGGTCCTACCCCCAGGGCCTCAGAACAACACCTTCTGTGGACAGAAGGTCCTTGTAGGTGAAGTCAGTGGGGGCGAGTGAGACCACAGTGAAGTAGGGGGATTGTGACCCAACCTGCCAGCTGTCCTTGTGAGAAGACAGGTCTCAGAGACCACCCAATCTGGGGGAGGGGGGATACCTTCCCTTGCAGCCCTGCCCACACCCTGGGCTGGGTTCCGCCTCCAGAGCTGGGAGGGGCTGATGCGACTCAGTGTGAGGGGGGGTCATCTGAGGCTAGACCAGGTTGGGGGTGAGGGGATATTGGGGGGTACGTCTGTGAATCAGGAACAGCTGTCCCCTTCCTGTGGGCTCCATGGGTCCCACAGGGGAGCTGCAGGGCCAGCAGGGGTGCAGGCAGCGGGCGGGAATGTGGGGGGTGCTACCACGTGGATGGGTGGTGCTCGACTTGATGGTCTCATCCTCGGGGAGGGCCATGAGTCTAGTCGTCAGGACGTGGCTCTCAGACCTCAGGGGCACTCCCGGCTACCTGGCTGTTCCCACATGTGGAGCGGCTGTGGAACACAGACTGGGGCAGGCCAGTGACACAGCAAGGCTTACACACCCATCATCAGAGCCTTGCCCTGGGCCACGGTGGCTGCACAGTGTGCTTTTTGGTTAAGTAAGTAAGAAAATTGGCTCCAGACTGAAAAATTAAAACTTTGCATTTTTGGAAACACTGGGTCAATTGTGGTATTTTTTTTTTATTATTTGATAATAGGAGAGGGGGAAAAAAATAAATTACTTATCTTTGTCTAGTTCCTGGTGATTTATGCCACCTTTTGTTTCTTTCTTTGAATATATGTTTTGCAGTACAATCACATGTGCCAGTTTAAGACCCTGATAGATTCAGGTCAGGACAATGGACACGTTATTCTGGCGGGTGGTGGGCAGGGAGTGCTGGATGGAGGTGGAGGAGGGGATAAAGCCTGAATGTTCTGTGTCTCCATGAGTTACAGGGAAAGTCACAAAGCAAGGAAGCGTTGCTGCATTCATGCTCGCAGCACTTTCTGCCTTGGTCCTCTCCATGGCCTGTGGGGACCTATGTCCTCATGAATTTTAGTTCATTTATTCACGTACCAAGTATCTCCGAGGTGCTTGGTGCAGAAAGACAGTGCTGTGACAGAGGTGTGGTCCTGCCCTTGGTCCCTGTTTGCCCCCACTTTAAATTTTTCTATAGACAGATTTGAAAAGCTCGACAGAATGAGCACATCGTTTTAGCCAGTAGCTGCGTCTCCTGGAAATCAGCTTTGGGTCTGAGGTTGACAAACTCTCTTTGACTGAAACAGTGTCCTGTCTGGATTCCTGCTTCTTGTTTACCTTTAAACACGGAAACACATTTGTGTGAGTGGTGAACTGAAATCCTGAACTTGCTGGAGATCTTCTGCTCCACGATGAAAGCCACAGTAACAACATCATCAGCTGTGAATGCTGGGGGAAAATAACCCTTTGTTCTAATTTTTAAAATCTGTGGACTAAAACAGCACTCAAGGGGCCCATAGCCTAGGCAGTAGATTAAAAGCCTGTTAAATGCTATTTTCAGCTTGGCAGAACACCAACTGCAGGCTACCCTTCAGCTCCACTTCCTTTGAAATATGGCAACGTCACCGTAGCCAGGTGACCACACTGAAGTGTCATTTTAGAATGATTAAACAACTGTACACACAAACGGAACTAGGCTTACTCTCCAATTCCTAACCATAAAACGCAGGCTGAGTCAAGGGGCAGATGGGGGCTTTGACCTCCCAAATGCCCACGTGGGTCCCAAACCACTCCAGATAAATTTATAATCTAGCAAAAAAGTCTGCCTGGTGGGGCAGTGCTGCTCAAGACAAGCCACTTCTTTTACTAACCCCACCCCCAACTATAAACCTCTGCTATATTGAAATTCTTTAGTTATCTCTGGTTAAAAACCCTAAACTTGTGCTGATTTAGTGATTTTCTAGGCTTTCTATTTTTTATTATTATTTTAAATTCTCAAGCAAACCACAGGTATAACTTGTATATCTCTGTGCAGGCAGGCTTGGACCACCCACTGATTTTAAACAGTTTGATTTTGGCTAAAATAATTTTTAGACCACAATTTGCATAATATGGTTGGTTTGAGAGTTGCATTTTAGCATAAGTGGTAGAAATTGGCAATATGAATTAAGTCTTGCTACAAAACCAATCTTGCAAAAATAGTTCCTCGGTTACAGCATGTGGCTTTAAGAGAACTATCAGTAAAAGGCAATAGATCTATGCTGGAGGAAATTTCCAGGTTCTATGTCAAATATGTAAAGTTCACACCAAAAAAAGTCACCTTTATGTTCATTTATAAATGCTTCCAGAGAATTTCTACCTTTCTAAGAACAAAAAGACAGCTTGTAGCTTCCAGATTCAATGAATAGGGTCTCCAGGGCTATGGTGCCAAGTAAAAGCAAACCCGATCCAGGGCCTCCGTGCAGCTGCATGTGCACACTGAGACTGAGGAAGGCGATTCCTGTCCAGTGCTGCATCTGGGCACAGCGCAGGCTTGCAGAAGAGTTGGGGCAGAACTCAGGCAGTAAGGTGTGTGAGCTTTGGACATATTCCACGTCACTGAGTTATAAATACAGACTAGAATCCAACCTTCCTGTTTGGGCATACAGTATAATCCTTTCTAGTCATCACAGTTGTCATCCCCATCACTTTGTCATCACCATCAACATCGTCATCACCAGTATCACCACCACCATTATCCACATCACTGTCACCATAACCAACATCATCGCCATCATTATCCATGTCACCATCCCCACCATCACCACCACCATCACCAACGTCATCACCACCATTATCCACATCACCATCACCATCACCAACATCATCACCACCATTATCCATGTCACCATCCCCACCATCACCACCATCACCAACGTCATCACCACCATTATCCACATCACCGTCACCATCACCAACATCATCGCCATCATTATCCATGTCACCATCACCAGCACCATCACCAATGTCATCACCACCATTATCCACATCACCATCACCATCACCAACATCATCACCACCATTATCCATGTCACGATCACCAGCATCACCACCACCATCACCAACGTCATCACCACCATTATCCACATCACCGTCACCATCACCAACATCATCACCACCATTATCCATGTCACCATCACCAGCATCACCACCACCATCACCAACGTCATCACCACCATTATCCACATCACCGTCACCATCACCAACATCATTGCCATCATTATCCACGTCACCATCACCATCACCACCATTATCCATGTCACCATCACCATCATCACCATCACCAGCATCATCCCATCATTATCCATGTCACCATCACCACCATCACCACCATCATTATCCATGTCACCATCACCAGCATCATCCCATTATTATCCATGTCACCATCACCGTCACCACCATCACCACCATCATTATCCATGTCACCATCACCAGCATCACCATCACCACCACCATCACCAACATCATCACCACCATTATCCATGTCACCATCACCATCATCACCATCACCACCACCATCACCAGCATCATCACCATCATTATCCATGTCACCATCACCATCATGACCATCACCACCACCATCATGTAACTGAACTTCCATCTTGTGGAGGGTGCTGCACATTGGGCTATGAGCATTGGGTGCATCATCATGCATTTGCAAAACAAAAGGATTAAAAACAAATTTTGGGTGAGTAGTAGCAAAGAGCAATTTAATTAGGCCAATAAGATAGGAATCAAACAGGCACACTGCAATCATGCTAAATTCTGTCCATCTCTCAGAGGCGGGTGCAGTTAGATAGGAGCAGTTCCTTGCTGCCCAAGCAAAGAAGTTGTGATCTCTGACAAGATTCACAAAAATCACAAAATAAAAACAAACTGTTTGTTCTGGAAAAGCCTGGTCTTGCTGAGTCTAAAACCTGGAGATGGATTTCTAGCATGTCCTATTGATCAGCTTAAACATTTATGCAACAGAAAATTTTAAATGTGGTATACTTTGGCCATCTGTTACCCAGAGCTGACTCATTGGAGAAGACCCTGATGCTGGGAAAAATTAAGGGCAAGAGGAGATGGTTGGATGGCATCGCTGACTCAAGGGACATAGGTTTGACCCAACTCTGGGTGATGGTGATGGACAAGGAAGCCCGGCGTGCTGAAGTTCATGGGGTCGCAGAGAGTTGGACTTGACTGAGAGACTGAACCGAACCGTGGAGAGTCTCCATTCTCCTGGAATAGCCCACAGAGGATGGTATGTATATGTCCTAATTTTTGTAGAATTTCATGTCCAGAGCTCCCTCCAGATTCTCAAAGGCAATCTTCTAAATGTGTGTGTCAGACTACTTGCACCAGAGTCAATGCAGTGATCTGGTAAATGCGGGGTCCTGGGCCCTGCCCCAGATGGAATCACCAAACAGGAACCAGGCATCTGCATTTTAATAAATGGCCTGTGTGAACCCTCTCCACTACATAACTAGGACTTTTTCCTCAGACACACGCGCTCATCCCCACTCACTCACTCACTGTTTCTCAAAACTACCTTTAATTAAAAGTGGAAACCAGTGCAGAGCAGGTTATAAGGAGCCATTGCAGGAGGGCTGGGAGCCGACTGCTCAGCTGTATCACCCCCTCACCCCGCAGCCTGTTTGGATCCAAGGGTGAATGTAAACCAGCTGGGGGATTTATGGACTTCTTGTCCTTCAGACAATCCTCTATAAATATCGCTTCTCCCCACTGGGCATTTCAGGAGGATTAGAAAACAGAATTCAAGGTTTTCTTCACTGACAAGAACCCAGAGGCCAGTAGCTCTGTGTCTTGCTGAGGACAAAGCCATGTGATTTGTGAACCAGCCGGCTGAGGGCAGGGTTGAGATTTTATTCTCTTTCTAGGAACTCTCCATCCTGAACAGTGTTCACCCTTCCCAACACCAGAGCTGGCCGGTGATGGACCCAGTCTGTGCCCGCTTGGGGAACAGCCTGGTGGGATGGGAAATAAACCCGCAATTGCCAGGCAGTTCCAGAGCTGAGCCGATGGTTAGTGACCTGTCGGTCGGCAGACAGCATGCGGACAGCACCTCCAGGAGTCACGGAGAACAGACTCCATCTATGTCATTTCCACCGGGTGCCAACCCCAACCAAGGTGAGCTCCCCGGGGCCCCATGGTGCTGCCCCAACTACACCCATGGGCCTGGCCCTACCCTCACTGCTCCACCCACTGAGATGCTTCTGCATCTCTCAATGTTGTTTCCTGCATCCACACTGAGAAAGACAACCATGTTCTGTAGTGTGGGGAGTGTAACTGTGCACATACACACACACTGCACACATGCATACTGTACACATGCACACACGTGACACACTGTACACACACACACACGCTGCACACTGCACACACATGTACTGTACACATGCACACAAACTGCACACACACATGCTGCACACTGTACCCATGCACACACATGCTGCACACTGCACACACATATACTGTACACATGCACACAAACTGCACACACACATGCTGCACACTGTACACATGCACACACATGCTGCACACTGCACACACATATACTGTACACATGCACACACACATGCTGCACACTGCACATGTATATACTGCACACACACACTACACACATGCACACACTGCACACATGCACACACATGCTACACACTGCACACGCACACACATACACTCACACACACACTCACACACACACTCACATGAGTCTGAAGTGGCCTCACTGCAGCAAGCACTGCCCAGGGCTGCGGGGACAGGTCTGGGGGCTAAAATCATCTGTTTCCCAAAATTGGGATCATGGTGTCTGACTATTGCATGAAAATAATCTTTATACATGCAAGTAGGAATTATTTTTCAATAAATGTTGCCAGGATGCCTGTGTTTCGGGTGGGGCTGGGTAATAACATAACCATATGGCACCATCTCTCTTCTCCCGCCATTCTACTCATTTCCTGTTTTTTTCTGCTGCAGTCGAGCATCTTATCTTAATTATGTTTTAAATAACTCATGGAAAAACATTAGGAAATAGCAGTAAGGTTAGGCTTAAATCCACATTCTACAATAAAACTTACAAGAAGAAACTGAAAGGACGCCCTGTCTCCACTATTAGGACTTCATTGTCTATGCCGCTCCCCCAGCAACTCAGAACCTTCTGTTTCTCCAGAACTCAGCTCAGGTGTCGCCTCTCCCCGCCTGATGAGAAACAGCCCATCTGCTCTGAAACTTCCGACCTGACCTTAGTGCTGTCTGTCCATCCAGGCTTCACAGGTGGCGCCAGTGGTAAAACCCACCTGCAATGCAGGAGACATAAGAGACATGGGTTTGATCCCTGTGTTGGGAAGATCCCCTGGAGGAGGGCATGGCAACCCACTCCAGTATTCTTGCCTGGAGAATCTCCATGGACAGAGGAGCCTGGCGGGCTGCAGTCCACAAGGTCGCAACGAGTCAGACATGACTGAAGCGACTGAGCATGCATGCATGCAAACATGTACAGTTTTGTTAGTTTTTAGAGCTACATTTTTTCAACATCTGGAAAGGTCTTGATGGTATTTTTACTGTTTATTTTTGCTAACAGAAGATCACAGCTTTGTGTCGCATCTGACATTAAAAACAATTGTACTGGATTCTGCAATTCTCAAAACCAGGAACCACACTCTACAAGACACACTGGACGTTCCACAAGCACATCCACTGTGTGCAGGTTGTGCCCATCTCCGCACGGTCATAAAGCCTGGGGACCGCGGTGAAGCTGAGACGGACCATGGCCGTGAAGACAGGCAGGTGCAAGGACTGTGAAAGCAGCAGCTTTCTTTTCGGGCAGAACAAATGACTCGCCCCTTTTCTCTCGGGGAAGTTCACGGTTGGGTGGCTGAGTCACAGGGAGGTTAAGCGAGCTCCCTGCGGCATCTTCTGCCACACACACCTTCCTGCTGAAAGCTCGTTCTGCTTGAATTAGAGCCCAAGCACCTTCCAGCCCCGAGTCATTTGCTCCAACTGTGAACCCAGAGGGCCCATTGCTGGGGCCCCCGCCGCCTGGCACCCCATGGCGCTTGCTCGCCATCTTTGCCATCTGTTTGTCAACAGACGTCGACTCTTATCAGCAGACCCTGGACCCTCTTGTCTGTCTCTTTGTGTGCATGTGTGGTGCATCCAAAAAAAAAAAAGACAGTAAATGATTTTTCAATTTCATCCTTTTTCATGACTTTTCTCATTCTTGATATCAAGATTAGGACACACTCTGGTAATTATCTATTACCAGTTATTTGTTTTACTATCAGATAATACACACTAACCCTTGACCTGATCATCTATACTAATGTGTCTTTGGGTAAAATAATATGCATCTAAACCATTAGGTATGCTCACGGTTGTGAAGATCCTCTGAATATTTTTCACACGAAGATGAGTAATACTAGTCAGAAAAAATTTAATGACTCGTTTGTTTATGAAAGTTTGAATTAGGTCACAAGGTTCATTTCCAGTTTGCCTTCAGTCGGAGTCATGGTTTTTGGGGGAGAGACTAGAACACCCCGTTGAAAGTTCTGAATGACCGAGCTTCAGGTCTAGAGGTGCCAGAGGTCACCCCGCCCAGTCCCTCTGAGATGGGGGGTGAGCCCCAGCTCGGGTGTCTTCATGCCTGAGACCAAGCATCATTGCTAATGGATAGTGAGGAAGTCCTGGAGCATTTGCTGCTGATCCCTGGGTCCCCCCAGAGCCTCAAACTCAGGAGGACGCTGCTGGGAAGCCCCTGGGCTGGAATGTTCTCATCCCCCAACCCTGCACTGAAGCTCTTTACTTGCCCTTCAAACAGTTTTGAAGGGATTTTCTGATGTCGGGGGCAGGGTGCCATGGTGCCAAGTAACCCCAGCCCTCCACCTGCGGGATGGTGAGGGCCCAATACTGGGCCTGGTGCTGGACCTGGGGCTGGGCGGGGAGGTGAGTAGATGGGCTCATGGGCTCAGCCTGGAGCTGGAGTGGGGGGAGGCTGGGCCCTCTGGGAGATGCCCCCCACCCCTGACACTACCACATAGCCCAGGAGGGCTTCCTGTGGGCAGAGGCCTTGTTCTCTCCTGCCCCTGTCCCTCCCTCCTGATTATCCCAGTTAACACCTGCCCTGGGTACCTCGGCTCCTGATGCTAGTCTGACAGCCACGCTCCCTGGAGTCTGTGTCCCCCAGCCTCGTTCATGCTGGATCAGGGTGACAGTTTTCAACAGGGATTAGCATCTGTGAGTGTAGCTTACACTGTAGTCTCAGGTCATGCAGGGAAGGGATGTGGAGACGCTGCCCCATCTCCCTGCCAGCCCCACGAGCAGGCTCAGAACTCAAGTGAGAAGACGGGCTGTCCCTGGAGGGGTTTCTGCTGGGGAGAGTCCTTTGGGCCAAACAGGCAATCGGCAGAGAACCAGGGCAGGGGGTGGGGGAGGTGGATCATCAACAGGAAATGGGGAGACCAGTGGGAAGAGTGCTAGACCCAGTGTCCCCCAGGGCCTGGAGGCTGGGCAGGCACAGATGGCCAGTCCCTCCAGCCCCTCAGGGCTTCCACATGGGCCCTGGGGTTGAGACTTTCCTCAGACCTCTGGTGTTGGATCCAGGCTCCATGATTCATTCACTCAAGTGTGAGTTCAGGTGAGCTGGGAAGCCTCCAGACCATAGCGTTCTAAACCACACCACAGGGCTTCCCTGGTGGTACAGTGAATAGGAACCTGCCCGCCAGTGCAGGGAACCCAGGTTCCATCCCTGGTCCAGGAATATCCCACATGCTGTGGAGCAACTGAGCCGGGTGGGGCAACTCCTGAAGCCCATGCACCATGGCAAGAGAAGCCACCACAACCAGAGCCTGTGCCCGCAACTAGAGGGGGAGCCCCTGCTTGCAGCAGCTAGAAAGCGTGCAGCAATGAAGACCCAGTGCAACCAAGGAGACCACATAGCAGAAAGAGCTACAAATGCCAAAGTCAAGTGCCCTCAGGGTCAAGGGAGGTCATCAGCACCTGCATGACCCAGCCCAGCATAGCCAGGACATCGTTCACTGTAGGTCCTTAGCAACATGGTGGGAGAACCTGGGCAGATGGAGGGCCTCCTGGGAGGCTGCCTCCTGCCAACAAATGTCTCCTGAGGGCAGGGAGCAGTGGGTGGAGGCCGAGGCTGGTGGACCCTGGCTTGGCTCCACTGTTAGTAGCACCTGGCCCAGGGTCCTCACCTCCAGCGCAAGGAGAGTCCGGCTCAGCTCCCTGTCCTGCTGGTCTCTGTGCCCCTGCACAGGCTGTGGACATGACCAGGTCACACTGGTATGGTCCTTAGCAACCTCAATGCCTGAAGGGCTCCCAGGAGTGCCCCCGTGAGCCTAGGCTCAGGTGAGGGCTGACACCTAGATCGGCCTTCAGGGGAGGACGCCCTGTGAGATGTCCATGCAGATGGAAGGCAAGAGCCGCTATAAACGGGCCACGTTTCAGAGGAGCCATGTCCATAAAGACCCCATAATCGTGCTCGTTTCCTGCTTTTATGGTGTGCCATGGATTAGGTGATTAGAGTGTTTTTGGGGCTAATGGCAATAGCATGTTGAACTAAAATGCCGTTCCTGGATAAAACGATCAATCTTGCTGACTTCACCCACAAACACATCACATTGGGGGTTGCTGATATGCTTTTATGATCTCCTGTCAGAGAGAGTACCATCATCACACTTGATAAACTGTTCTTTGGGGGCTTCCTTTTAATTTTATTTTTATGCAATCATGGGAGCCCATAACCAATAAATTCAGCCTGATGCTTTCTCACTATTAACTAATCCCAAAGCAGCCCTCTGGGGTCTGCCCAGCACAAACCCTTCAAAGAATTTGTGCAGGATATTGGAAATGATATCCACCCTGGGACAGGGGTTTAAGGACTAAGCTGCTACTGTTTTCTTTGCCGTTAGAGTTACAACTCGGCTAAATGTCATTTAGTCAAAACGCTGCATTCTGCAGGATTTGCAGATGGGACTGACTATTTGCCTTTAATAAATTCATTGACTCTTGAAAGTAGTGTTAGAGCATTTGTTTGAGGAAAGGATGTGCGAGTGGCACAGACTGCGGACGCCCAGCTTCTCATTAGGTCCTTGCGGTCTCCAAAGTGTTCGAACCCAGATGGAGCTCCTGGGTCTTTCTGGAAAACACTGTAACAGCTGCAGAATGGGAAGGGAATTCAAATGAGGCTCTGAGCCCTCACCAGGACGAGAACTGAGCCCCCATCAGGACGAGAACTGAGCCCCCACCAGGACACGGACCCACAGCAAAGCCTTCTCATTTTTTCCTGAGTTGAGGCTGGGCTTTTAAATTGTATTTTAACCCGAATGGCTTCTGAGCTCCGCCATCTCTACCCACACTCACAGAAGCTGTTTCTTTAGTTTCAGCCACAGAGAGCACTGGGTGGCAGATGACTATCTCGTTCTAACTGTGGGCTTAGTTTCTCTTTAGTGTTTCGTGTTAATGAAGCTACCGGGAGACCTTGGGAGGCGCCACCACAGGCTCTCAGGATGCCGTGATAATTGCTGCTCACCCTGGATCAGTGCCTCCCCTGGGGCAGCCACTTCACTAGAATCTGACCTGAATCTGCACTTGAACATGAAAACCTGTTGCCACAAAATCAGTGACAATCACATGTCATTACAGAAGGAACTCAGTCCAAGGGCTCTTTTCTTTCTCTTGCTTTGTTCTACTTGCTTGTGTTGCCCCGGGGTTGGGTGGGGCCTCGTTGGGGAGCATGTCAGATGCTGGTGACTGTGATGGTGATCGCTGAGTAGCTGACTTCAGCAGAGAGGTGATTATGGGAAAGACTTTCACTAATTCACCACCTGTTTACTGAGCCTCTCCCCCATGGTGGCCTTGTTCTCATGCTCGGAAGGAACAAGGAATGATGCAGCTGGAATCTTTTTTTCTCATGCAGCTCAAACTCCAGTTGGAGGAGGGAGGTTACATGTGTGCGCATGTTTGTGTGCGCCTGCAGGCAGCAAGTCCTTTTGAAGACACACAAAATCAGCAGGACAGGAGAGCTGGGGCTCAGGCGGGCCTCAGGGCCTGGTGGGAATGGACAGAGGGCACAGGCAGTGCCCGCACCAGGCTCCAGACCAGGGGGCCCACGTGGCTGTCGAGTTCTCAGCTCAGCTGCATGGGGCCAGCATTGCTGGGTCCATTTCATAGACGAGAAACCTCAAGTTTCTGAAGAGTCAAGGTCGTGGGTGTTAAGCAGAAGGCTCGGTGTTCAGACTCAAGACCTCAAAGTCAGACACCCAGGTTTGCCTCCACGTCCAGCTCGCTGCTCTCAGGCTGGACCTCCCACCGTAGACTGGAGACACGTGAGGTTGGAATGGCCTGCTGCCCTGGGGCATCGGGGAGACATCGCTGGTCTGAGGAGTGCTCACTGTGGCTCCATCTCAGAGCCTCTTACACGGTGAACATTTGACAAGGACTTGCTGAGCAGAAGGGGGCTGCCCCATGGATTCCTGTGAAATTCACCTGACAGTTTATTTGGGCGTTTGCCAGTCCTAAGGGTCCTGCTTCATTCACCCTGAGCTGCGGGACACCCCTGGATAATGACTCGGACAAGAAACCCCAGTGGTGGGGTCTGGCTGTGCCGTGATTTTGTGGGGGGTCCTGAAGCAGCTCCACGTGCAGGTCACCCCGATCAAGGGCACGGCACGTGGGCATTCTTCCCTCTGTCTTGGGACTTGCTTCTTGCCTCTGTGAGTGTGGGATGTGGTTGGTTCGGCTGCTCTAGGTTGGTGTGTAAATCACGGGAGAGTCTTCCACTATAACGTGTGGCCCCACCTGCCCAGGCGAGGGGAATGCCAGGATCATGTGGCCTCTCATCCAGCAGGATCACCTGAGAGCGGCGGGTGGATTTGTTCGGTGGGGAGCAGCTGTGGAGTTGAACCGTTTTGTCTGTTGATGCTGAGAATTCAGAGCTGATCAGACTCCTCTCTGTGGCAGGAGCTGCGACAGTTCCCCCTCAGTGAAAGCCCGCAGGTCCTGGGCATGTTTCCATGTCTGCCCACCCTCCCCACTCCCTAGCCTGGCCTGTCTGTCTTGTGTGGCCCACCCCTTCACCCCCAGCCCTGACCTGAGCATCCGTCTGTTCCCCCCCCCCCCTTGCCCCCGGGAAGCCAAGGCAGCCCCTCTGATGGGTACCTAACAGCCCGGTTCATGGAGGCCCTCTCCTCATTTCCCCATCTCCCATTTCCAGAGGTGGCTGGAGCCTGTCACTCCAGCTCACACCTGGACCTGGACACCTGCTTATTTACCTGTGCAGTAAGTAAGCTTATTTACACTTACTTATTTACCTATGCTACGAGTCTCTGCTTTGGAAAACCAGGGTTGGTGTGGGCTCTTATGATAATGTCATCTGTTTCAAACTGCAATAAGGACGTGGGAAGGAATGCCTGTTTGACTGGGTTGCACACTGGCCTTGCCTGAGTGCCCTTCACTAGAGCCCCTGGTGGACATGCCTGCCTGAACAAGGCAGAGATAAGGAGACCAATGCCGTGCTCCAGCGGACATTATGGGACGGTGACAAGAGGACGGCCAGTGGCCTCCTGGAGGCATTTGGACTTCAGAGGTCTCAGCATAGACAGCGAACAGGCGATCTGCCAGATAGTTTATTTAAGCCCATTTGTTTGTAAACCAGCCCGACGCATGTGCAGAGTGAGGAGCAGTGAGACAGACTTGCCCACGTTGGGCAGTGCGCCCCGCTTCCTTCCGAGTGAACGCCGCTGTGAGCAGCTGAGCTGGATCCTGGCCATAGTTGATCCAGGGATGCGTCTCGCCGGACTCCCTGCTTCTGGAGGTGGGATTTCCATCAGGAAATTTCATATTCCAGGGCTGAGCAGCTGCGCCAGTGAGACAGAGATAATGTCACTCACATGCTGCCCTGGATGGAGCTCTTGTTTCCTAATGTCCTTTATCAGAAAACAGCGGTGTTTGCTTAAATGGTGAATTAGACAGGAAATGATTCTAAATCATTTCCTCCTTCAGATTGTTTAAGCAAATGAACACCAAGAAGCAAATTTTACTGTCCTTTATATTCTCACTAAAAGCAAAGTGAGCTGGGCAGATCCTGGAATGCTATAACTTTCTCTGGGTAAAAGCAACTATGGATGCTGGCATTGTCAGAGAAAGTGCCCAGGTGTTGGATGTCAGCTGTGGGTTTGGTGAATCAGCCTTCACTGTGGACCAGGAAAGGAGAGGGACATGCTGGCTCTTTTCACATGCTGGGATCTAAGTGTTTATGTTTATTTTTCCTTTTCTCCATTTCCTGATCTACCTTCTACCTACATTCACCTACTGACCTTGCTAACACCGTAGGCTACTTGGGTCCCTGATGAGCAACCATCCTGAAATGCACACAGCCTTCCCAGCAGTTTGCCCAGGAGCCATGGGTCCAGGGAGCCTCAATCACAGTGACAGAGAATAATGACGAGAACACTTTCGAGAATCACAAGATTGCTCCTAGCTCTGCTGCTAGCCAATCAGGACATCATTTAATGTCATCACGTCTTTGTTCCTTCATCTGAATCACCAGACTGTAAGCTCCACAGGGCATCGTTTCCCCCCACAGCTGCAGCTTTGGCTTGGAGGATGGAGCCTGTTACCTGCAGTAATGTTTCTGCCGAGTGGCTAGACTGCAACCCCTGAGTTCCCACACCTGCATTTGTTTCTGCTGGATAAGGGTCATGCCCCACAGGAAGAAAGTTTAGGGAAGATGGCATCACACGTTTCCCAGGTGATGGGTTCTCAGGGATTTTCCATGTCCTACATGATGAGGATAGCAAGTAACATTTAAGTATTTACCACATACATGACACCAAGAGGTAAACTTCTCAGATGGTTCCTTAACCTTTTCTGCTCCTGAGAATTACACAAGGCCAGGATCTACACTGAAGTGCCCAGTTTGGCAGCATACGCTCCAGAAGGGTCCACCGAGCCCATTCTGGCCGCCGTCCACCATCTTTCCTCATTTTGACTCTGTTGGTTCAAAATCTGTTGTGGCAGAGACTGGCACACACCTGGGAGTGCTTGGTATTTCTGTCCAAAACTGCTCAAGTATGTCCCGCAGATTGATGGCTATAAACTACACAAAAGTCGTGGAAATTGTGTGCATCGTAGAGTCAGGGCATGTTTCCTATGTGAAGAGCATTACCCTTTCACACTGCCACACACTCAGGATTTCCATGTCCCAGGTGGCACCAGGATGCAGCGGTTAAGAAGGTTCTGAAATCCAACAGCCTCGGGAGCGAATCCTGACTTAGCTGCTAATCACCTGAACCATCTTGGGTATCATTTTCTAATCTCCGTAATTCTCAGTTTTTCAGGCATAATCCTCAGTTAAAAATGTCTGTCTCACATGGTTGTTGAGAAAAATCAAAGGGATTTGCAATAACCACACAGTTGCCTGGAGCGGTTACAAATGGCAATTACCATTGTATTGTTGGTGCTGTGATGCCCTTAGAGTGTGACCTGTGTCTCTGGTGCATCTGGCTGGTGGCAGTGAAGTCCATGCAGACAGATTGGCACTCAGTCTGGCAGGAATATGAGAGACAAAGTCTCAGGTCCTCTCCTCCAGGACTTAAGATTTTATAGGCAAGGGGGCTGGACGTGGGGCACCTGTGACCCTGGATGTGGTGGATCCCTTAGCGGGGGGCCTTACTGAAGCTGGATTCCATCCTGTGAACCAACAGGTGGAGTGAACTGCACCTTGCTCACGTGGTGTCCCACAGATTTTCAAGCTCCAGGTCTCCTTTCTTCCCACGACTCATGTAAATCCCCTGTTTTTGAACCTTGCTGGCCCTTTTTCTTCCTCGGTGTGTGTCTCCTCGCACAGCAGGTTCCTTACCTCCTGGTGAAGACCTAGAGCAATCGCCCTCACCTTAGCAGTCATGCTTCTCTTCTTTCATACTCTCACAGTTCATTTCTGAATGAGTGCACCTGAACCCTGGCCTTCTGCTGCCTGGCCTTCTGCTGCCCTGGGGAACATCCCAGGCCTGCTGCTCCAGCACAGTGACTGTGTTTGGGGCGGCGTGTGCCCAAGACACAAGGTCTCCTTCCAGACCTTGCTGCTCTTCACTCGATGCCTTGTTTGTGCTGCTTTTCCCCACAGTGTGGACGACTCCATGCTCTTACTAAAGGGGGTATTACAGGGTTATTGGTTATAAAGCCCTTAAGCTCTTCTTTCAGGCATATTTCCACCTTGACCTTCCTGCTCTGTGGGCCCTGCCGGCACTGGGCCAAGATGGGCCTCCAGCCCCTCAACAACAGGGACGCTGTCCAACATGTCTGTTGGCAAATTGATGGGCTAAGGCCTGAGTCTGAGGTTAGCAGGATTATTATTAATATTAATAGACTTAGGCTTTAGATCTGTGCTTCTTCACAGGGGATGGTACGGCAGTTCTATATGGCAGTTGTATAGTATGTTTGGTAGGTAGCCACTTAGTTAATAATAAGTGACTATCCACTTAGATACAGAATTTAGAAGTTGAATAACATTGTATTATTTTAAACTAAAATAATAAATAAATATTAATATGTAAGCAAAAGGTGATGTAGTCTTAATGTCTAACATTAGATTTGAGGATGCAATGCCAGTGTGTTCAGTGGGGTTGGGGCCACACAGCTGAGAGCGGGTGAAGGAGGAGGGGGTCTCTGTACAGGTGAATGTCCTCTCCTCACCCGCTCTGTGCTGGGCTTCGGCAGGGCCTCCTCACACCACCCTCCTGTCTCTGCCAGCACAAGTCTGGCATTTCCATGATCATCAAGCCCAGCAGACCAGGTTGCTTAGGATTTTCTACCTCCTTAATGCCATAACTTTATTCTGGCCTGTAGTTCCCAGTTATTAGTGGCTCTTTCTCCCTCAACACAGCTAGCGATCCCAGTGGCCAGAGGAACAAGTGCTTTGCTCTGGGCTCAGTTCCATTCATGCACCCTTTCCCAGTCTCATCACCTAGTCAGCCTGGTGAAAGTGAAAGTCGCTCAGTCATGTCCGACTCTTTGTGACCCCGTGGACTATACAGTCCCTGGAATTCTCCAGGCCAGAATACTGCAGTGGGTAGCCTTTCCCTTCTCCAGGGGATTTTCCCAACTCAGGAATGAACCCAGATCTCCTGCATTGCAAGCGGATTCTTTACCAGCTGAACCACTAGGGAAGCCCAAGAATACTGGAGTGGGTAGCCTATCCCTTCTCCAGTGGATCTTTCTGACCCAGGAATAGAACCAGGAAGGATCTCCTGCACTGCAGGCAGATTCTTTACCAACTGAAATATGAGGGAAGCCCCTATTTCCATGTCCAGTCTGCTCTCCTGTCAATCTCCTCTTGTGAAAACACCCATGCTGTGTATTATACACATGTATCGAGTGGTTTCTGTGCCATCCCAATCAGTTTGATTTATTGGTTTGCTCATCATCCATCCATTTATTCCTTAATTTCTGTGAAACTTTCACTTATTTGCTCCATACTTATTATGTTCCAGACAATATCTGGGGAATGTGGAGATAGATGATAAATACATGAGAGATGATAGGTGAAATGACAGGTGGATACATGGTAGAACCAGCACAGAATTCTGTGGGAGCGTCTAAGGTGCAACACATTCTCTGAGACGATGGATGTATTCAGTGCAATAGAGCAAACACAAGGTCTAGGCTTTTGATTCCTATGCACTCAAGCCCATAGAAGTTTCATAGTCATGGAATCACTAGCTTCAAGCTCCACAAAGATTATAGCCATTCATTCCTAAAACTCCGCAGCAAAGATACAAAATAAAATCCAAGCGATCAGAGTTCTTTAATCACCTATTTCCCCATCTCAAACACACATCCATTTCCTTGGTCTTTCGAGCATTCTTTTTCAGACCCAGTGGCATCACAATTCTGAGTTTTCAGTTCCTCAAATGAGACTGGATTACGGGTCAGCAAGAAAGCGGAGCGCCTGAGCCTAGCGCCTAAAAGCTTTGGAGCAGTGGATCTAATGAAAAATTTAATATCTCCTACTTCCTCTTTCTATTACCTTTTTGTTTGGTTTTCACGGAAATCTATTTCTGTGAGTGTTTGCTGCAGCAAGATGCATCCCTGCTCTTAGCCTTAGGTTAAGAAAGCAGTATAGCTGGGTGATCGCCTGGATGGAGTGGTGGGGAGGGGTTGGGCAGGGTCATCATGCATGTGTGAGCTCACACATATGGGTGTCCACATGTGATGTATGCACGTGCTCTGGGGTTCTGGAATCATGGGCTATGGATGAGAGAAGCAGTGGGAAGGTCCGTAACTCTACACTTAATATTTCCAGCCTCAGAAATTGTAATCTGGCTGATATGAAGTACACAAAGAACAGACGAATCAAATCTATGTTTGAGCCTCAAGATTTAAATGTAATTTATGTCCACAAATACACGGTGCCATCTCTTTTCACCCTTCTGTCTTCATAGCTAACTGCCAATTTAAGTAAGCACCCCTGCCTTAGTGATGGGCTTTAGTAATAAAATAATAATAACTTCACAATAAGGATGAGATTTGATAAATCCTGACTTTCACATCAGGGGACCACCTCAGGAAGCACTTTATGTGCTAATAGCTGTGAAAAGGCTGCACCCTGACTTGAATAATTTCTTCCTCTTGGGTACTTCTGGGGAAGGAGGGATTCCAGGATCTACTTGTAATGTGTGCATATCAAGATACAAACAGGTCCATCTTTATAGAACTCATTATCCTGAAAATTTGAAATGGTCATAATTAAAGCTGCAGAATAAAATGATCAAACACTGGCATTGTCCTTTCCTTCAGAAATCTCATAATTCCATCTGGCAGCGAAGACCTCCAATCTGGAAACACTGATTTCACTTACTCTAGTTCTTTTTGCTCTGAAATCTTCTCCCAGTTCTTCTTTGACTTTTCTGAAACACTTCAGATTTCTGCTTTGCACAGTTTACTGCAATGCTGCTTCTCTATAGAGGGCCTTTCAATTCAAAGTATTTCAGACAAAACTGCCACCACCACCACTACCACCAAACTGTCTCCAGCAGCTTGAGGTGACAGTCCCCAGTTCAGCCGTGGGGCCTGAGTGCAGTGAGGGAGGGCTTGGCTGCTGGCAGAGTGGCCGGGCGTGCCTAGGGGAAGGGCAGCCCAGGGGGCAGCCTGGGCTGCACCGGGAGAGGATGCCCTGAGCTGTGCAAGGGCACAGAGGGGAGGCGAGGCCCTGAGAGTGAGTCCTGGGCGGAAGCTCCCTGAGCGCTGGGATCTATGCTTGTTGACAATTATGTGAAATACAGAGAACGGGTCCTTGGCACAGAGCTGTCACTTCCCAAGCAGACCCCATTCAGGTTTTGGAACCTTTGCATCTGGGGATGATATCAATCCCATGAGCACAGAAGAAGAGTCACTGGCCTACTGTTTAATCCAGGAAACTGGCTAATCATATTTCTGATTATCTTTGTGTCTTTGAAAATGAAAACCAATGATGAACGAGCTTTGAATATCCCCAAACTATTTATTGAGCAACTGTAAGTGAACTCCGTAAAGTCGTCAAGGTCATGTATGTTGGTACTGTGTTAGCAGCACCTTGGTTCCTCCTTGTAGGAGGGGCATCACAGAACACTGGTCGACACTGTAGGACAAAGCGTTTACTTTCACAGGACTGGAGGTGATGATTCCACTGAAGATATCACAGATAAATAAAGATCCCAGAGTACAGGAAGCAGCAACCTAGTTTCTGGGTATTTAAAAATTTCTTCATCATTGCTTTTCATTTTCAGTCAATCAGGCAAGTGAAATAATGATCAATAAAAACTAACCCTTTCCCATAGCTGGCAGGAAGGCTTCCATTCCTGTTGTGAAGATCACTCATAATAAACCCCATCAATACATGTACAGGATGCTTACAGATTAAAGATGTAACATGTGATGCTACCTGATTTGCTGAAATGGAATGAGATATTAGAATAATTTCCCCTCCGTTTGATCACGTGTCTACTGGAGGAGCAGGACAGCCTGGCAGCTGAGACATTTGGAGCCATATGGGCGAAGACATCAGATGGATGACAGAGCAGAGAGGGTGATCCTGCCGCCGCGGAGCAGGGGGTGGGGAGGAGGAGTGATGGGTCTTTGCTGTCGCTAACATTCAAAAATCTATCACTCTGGATGCACAAATTAAAATTACTCACTAAGCAAGAATGCCATTGAACTGTACCTTATAAAACTCCTGGAGTAAGTGAAGAAGTGCCAGGCTGATATATCTGTGCAGTAAGAGACATATAATCAGGCCACCATCAATAATAGCCCCACGCTTTATGGGCCCTGTTCTTCCCGAGGCGGCTGTGAATAACAGAGCTGCACACACAGCCTCCTGCCAGGATGAGTGGGAGGCCTTCTACCTGCACCCACGCCCGCCTCCATCTGAGCAAGTCCACATCCGCTCATCCTTATAGCTGTTGGCCTGTGCAGACTTTTCAACCCACTTCAAACGATGCACCTCCATTTATGGTCCTTTCAGACCATCAGGAATCTTTCTTCACAGTGCTTGGCCATGCTTCAGTCTTTACATATCACATCCCATCTGTGAACAATCATCTACTGAGCCCTTGCTGCATGTCAAGCACTGAGTTAAGACTTACACATATGCTAAATTATTTCACAGGTTGTGCAAGATAATTCTACGAGGTTTCCTGGGTTGGTAAATGGTGACACAGACTTGGTAAGTTGTCTGGGCCTGGAGGAAGGCCTGGGGGGCTGGTTCTGCACCACTCTACCACCCCGGGTTTTCTGTCCCCTCCTCCATCTATACCCCTCCACCACCCCAGGGTTTCTGCCCCTGCCCTCATCAGTCACAATCAGGTTCTCATGCCCTCTGGGTGAGGAAGGTCCTTCTGTGGTCAAGGGATACTCTCCCTCTGTAGTCAAAATAGATGTCTTTTTAGATTTCCTTTCCATGAAAATGAGATAGATGTATACATATAACTGACTCGATTTGCTGTACAGCAGAAACCAACACATTGTGAAACAACTATGCTCCAGTAAAAAAATGTGGAAAGAGGCCCTGACAGCTTGGGGAAAACAGTTCTGTTGATGCTTCAGAGGTCCGTGGAGTCGGGATTGGGGCCAGGTCCCCGAATCAGAAGATTTCTCAGTGGCCTTCCCATGGTAAGCAGATATAGGCTAGACTGCGGCCGGCTCACCATAGCTCTCAGGGCCTGCACAGAGCCCCACACAGGCAGAGCACAGTTAGGGGTCCTCAGATGAAGGAATCAGCCGACAGGATTTGTCTTCTCAGCAGATCAGAGGTCATTTAACAAATGTGGCCTCACAGATCAAAGATAACAAGGGCCTGTGGGGCCCATGTGCTTCCTCCCAGGGACTCTCCCATGAAAGGTGTACCAGACCCTGTGGGAGACACCTGACCGCTTCCTGGGCCTCAGGCTGTTTGTGGTTCCTAGATTCAAAGTCCATGTTCAGCCCCAAACAGACCACCGGTCTCCGACCCCAGCCTGATGGTGGCTCGGCCAGCAGTTTATTCACTGACGTGGTAACTTCACCAGCTGATCATTGTTCTAGCCAAGCAGTAACTACATATTTTAAACCCAAGTTTTCTTCCTAAAAAAGGGATGAAAGAATTCCATGCCTGATTTCCCACATCACTTTAAATTCCTGCCAGCTCTCTGTCTTTTCCGCTGTTTTCAGAAACCATCACAAGCATCTCTGGCTGCAAACTGACATCAAATACATCTACGTCTGCAATTTGAATCAGAGCAAAACATCCCTCTGCACTGTCCCTGAAGAGTTAATTATTACTGTTTGAGCCGTTTGCTTTCTGCGGGCATTTTCTTGATCAGCAGTGTCTCTTACCCTGAAGACAAATCATCCTTCGAGTGTGATGTGGATGTTCTGTTTTCTCCTCCGAGATACTATGTCAATCTTGGATTCCCTGTACTGTCTTTTTTTTTTCTTTTAAGAAACTAGCAAAACAAATATCAGAGAGTAGTTCTTCACCTACATTGTCTTCACCTTCATTGTCCCATCTGAATCTCATCTGAAGGCAGGAGGAGACCAACGTGGCAGCTCACAGGCTGAGAAAAGAACTTTCTCTTGTTCTATTCAGGCCTTCACCTGATGGGATGAGGCCCACCACTCTGGGAGGGCAATCTGCTTACTCAGTCTTCTGACACAAATGTGAATCTCACCTGGAAACACCCTCACAGACACTCCCAGAAGTCATGCTTTTCCTGTCTGGGGATCTGTGATCCAGCACAGGTGACATCATGCATCTACAGGTCAGGCAGCGGGACACAGGTGGGTCTAGCTCTCCGCAAGCCCTCAGGGGCCCTGGCAGCCTTGCTACCCCTTCAGTATCTTTCTCACTTGGGCATTTGATTATAAAACTCTCAATGCTGATGCCTGGGGGTTCAGCCAAGGGTGCCCTTGTGCAGGCTGTGGGGCAAGTCCTCTGGCCCTTCAACTTGGTCAGTGGTAAACTCAGGGGGTCCTTGGGCCCCTGAGCCCTCAGGCCATGGGCAGACACGTGGGGCTAGACCTCATTTGGGGTGCCCTGAAGGGGACTCAGTGGATGTTCAGAGCCCAGGCCTCCCTGGGGATGTGGTTCTTCAAGTGGGGTGAGGGGGACCCCGGGTGAGGCAGTGAGGACCCCTGGGATGGCCCACTTCTATCTTTGGAGTCCTGGGCTCCTGTGGAGAACTTGGATACCCCAGGAGATGCCCACAGAGTATCACATGAACACAGAGATGCTGCCCACAGCTCCTTCACGGCTCCTCCCACAAGCCCTGCAGCTGGAAACTGTCACTCACACCCATCTGCCTCCCTTCACTCCTCAGCACTTCTGAAACTGTGTCCAGGCAGACATGCCCTCTCCATTCTCAGGAGGGCCTGCACAGCTTGCCCCTCACTCAGAGGCCCACCCCCACTCCGTCCTCATGCACATGGCCCCTGACACAGCAGAAGTGAAGTGGCTGAAAGTCGTTGCCTGCCCCCCACCCCGGGCCAGCATGCTCAGGGATTCCTAGGCACCTCTTTCCGCCCTGTCTGTCCAGCCTCCAGGGGCCCTGTGGCATCGCTGTCTTGGGGGACGCAGGAGACAGAAAGGGAGCCCTGCTGGCTTTTTCTCTCCCGTCTTGTTCTGAGCAGGTGCCGGGCACCCAGGAGCCTCCCTCCTGGCCCCACGAACCTCTCCTGCCTGCCTCGAGAGAGACGAGACCCCACAGCATCAGTGCACCCAAGCTCCTAGTAAACAGGACAGACAGAGCTGATGCCGCATGGTTTCCTCCAGATTAAATGTATCTCGTCCTCAGATTTATACGGCACTTTATGGCTCCTGCAAATGACTGCCTCAGCCCTGCAAAGTAATTCCACCCTGTCATATTTGTCTTTGGAAATTGTAACAAATTACGGTGATTTATAACCTCAGACTCGACTCTCCCGTTTCTCCCCAGACGGCTGTGCCTCTGGGGACCAGGCCCCACCGTCCATTTGTTCCGTGCGAGGTGACAGGGAGGCATGTTTCATCTCCCCTCCTGACACCTGCTTCCCTTTGAGGGGAACCTGTCAGCATCGCTCACACTGTCACTACACCTCCTGGGTTCTGAGCTGCCTGGGCACTGCTCACCTGCGCCTCCCAGTGAGGTGTGACGTTCCCCCACGCTGGGTGGATGGTGCGTCCACAGTCTCCTTGTCTCCAGCTCCAGCCCCGCAAGCCCTGCTCTGTCCCATGGGAGGAGGCCAGTGTGGGGCCGTGACTGCAGGTCCAGGCCTCCTGCAGTGGACACACACCTCGCACCAAGGCCTCTAGTCTCCTGACCCCACTGGAAGCAAGTGCCCCTTCACCCTCAGATTCCAGGGTGATCTGGAATCCTGGCCTCTAAGAGTAGGGAAGGAAATGGACTTGCAGGAGACCTGAGAGCACAAGGCCTGCAGGGGGCTGCTGGCTGAATGGCAGCCCCGAATTCAGATGATGGTGTCAGGAGGGGGTTTCTGCCCCTTCTGGGAGGTGATGAGGTCATGAGGGTGGAGCCCCCAGGATGGGATCAGGTCCTTCTAAAGAGACTGCAGAGAGCCCTCCGCTCCTCTCTCAGGTGAGGACACGGAAAGATGTGCCTGGGAGCAGAAGGGAGGCCCAGAAAGAAAGGACAAATGCTTATCAAACGCTCCCTTCAGGGTCAGGGGAGAAGAGAACAGCTGAGGGCAGTGAGGACATGCTGGGAGCTTTATCCTAGAAATGCAGGCGCCGCCAGAGGACCTGGGGACGCGCTGCTGGCCAGGCCATGGACATGGGAGCTGGGAGTAGGCTGAGGGAATCCTCCGGGCTCAGGGTGCCTGGCCAGCAGAGCCCCCTCTGCTGGCTGATCAGACTCTGAGGGTCATACACACCTGTCTGAAGGGACCACCCCTTACATGGCAGCAAGACCTGGACCAGATAGGCCTCTGCCTTCTGAGCCAGTCCTTCCAGGGGCCACAGAAAACGGGCGGCCCATGTGGGACACGGTCGCTGACTGGCAGCCTCATACTGCCCTGCCCCCGTCCAGCCTCCGCTTTGCAGGACATCAGGTCCAGCTGCGCCAAGGCCAGGGTGTGAGGTCTCCAGGATGACTCACAGAGAACTGGCCCTTTTTCTCTAAAAATAAGAGAAAAGCAAAACTGAGAGCAGGGTGGACATGGTGAGGCCGCGGACTGTGGGTCCTGCCATGACCCCACCCTTGACCTGGGAACTGGCTCCAGCCTTGCCTTACTAGGGGTGTGAAGCCACTCAGCCCTGGTGACAATCCTGTGATTATTTACAGGGCTGGGATCAAATGTGTATTTTATGTGACGAGTAGGAAGTGTCAGAATGAGCCACATACAAAGTGGTGACAAAAGAAATCATTTCAATAAAATTACATAATGTACAACAAATCATTGAAACAGCCACATTAAGCACGATTTGCAGGCAACATAGCATTATACAATTTTTGACACTCTGTAGAGAGGTATTAGGTCTGAAGTAACTAGGTTGAGAAAGCAATTTGCAGAATTTCTGTTCTTTTAGCTGGTTTGAAAGCAGTGATTTTTTTTTTTTTTTTTTTTTTTGTGGCTGACAAGTGAACAAAAACAATAATTGAATAGCACCATTTCACCCGGAAGGCAGACTGATAATTAGAGGTGGAGCAGACAGTGGGATGTTATCTCAACAGTGGCAGCTCAGAGTCCTTTTCAGCTGAGAACTGAATCCAGGCCCCTGTTCTCAACAACGAGAAGAGGAGTGTGTGTTCCGTTCCTCATCCCTGGTGGCCTCTGTTCTCCTGTGCTGAGGGCAGGTCCACAGGCCCTACTTGGGAGGGGACGTCCAAGGATGTCCCCGGGGACAGAGGATTTCTCTGGAGTCAACATAGGCAGAAATGTACAGTAAACCAGTTTATGCCACTGGGACCTCCAGGAAACCTCCTCTGAGACTCTTTGCAGAATGTTCCACTGGACAAGATTCTCCCTGCACATCTCAGGAGGCAGGGCCCAACCCAGACACGTTTAGACCTGGCATCCAGGCCCACAGGTTTCCAAGGCTGGCGCTTGGTCCTGGATAGTTGAGGTGGCGGAGACGAGGCTGCATGGAGACTGCAGTCTTGCTCGTTTGGCTGGTGGTGCAGGTGGGTGCACAGGAAGAAATGTCCTCCAGCCCCATCACATTCTTAGCCTCAGAAGCATGAGTCAGGCACAGGACCCTGACGAGCTGGTGCCCAAGGTCCTCTACCCTCCTTTCCCCGCCCCCACCAGCCATGCTAGGTCCTTCAAGACCTGGAAGAAGGACCCCAAGGAGGACATCTACGAGGTGGATGGATCCTGGGGCCTGGTGTGATTAGTGCGCTGGGAGCCCGGTTTAAAAATAGCTCCTCCTCCCTGTGCGACTCGCAGGCAAAAAGCCTGCTATTTAGTATTCCATTTTCGATAGCTCATTGTATCTAAAAAGAGATCAATTAAAGCTCTCACAAACCTCTCAGACTTAATGGGAGGACAATTTAGACATCACAGCACCGACAATGCCATTCTAGTTGCATTTATTGTTTTGGAACTATTTGCATCTCCTGTAGAGCCTCTGCAGATGAGCGGATTCACACGGCAAAAGAAACGTTTGCATCCAAAGGAAGATAAATTGTCACTGACTTCATTCTTCAACGGATGAAGGGAGCCTTTGAAACGGGAAGCACCCCTGACAAATGATGTGGTGAAACACCCGTGCCTGATGCTCTGGGTGACGGGTGCTTGTATTCACCCCCACTCCTCAATCCTGTGGGAAGAGGGCCAATAACTTCTGAGCCAGGAGGGTGTGCAGCTGTGGGTTCTACACAGAGGGGGCTTGGGTCACAGAGATCAAGCTGGTCCCATCCAAGTGGACTTTGTCTCTATTTTAGGAACTTCTATCTTGCAAAAAGGGGCTTCTCAGTGTTTCTGAGAACCCACGAATAGCTGCTGTTGAAAGCAAGACTTGAAAGCACACAGAGTTCATGCTGAGGGGCTGCTTTCTGTGTGGACAGCGGAGCAGGCCTGCGGGGGGTGGGAGTTGGATCAGGGCAGATCCCATTGTCCCCGCTCAGCACGCCCCAGGGGCTCTATAAGAGCGGGATGTGCAGCTAAGATGTGGACCACGCCGGCCACATCACCAGTGTGATACTGGACAGGGCAGAGTGAGCTGTCCTGTCTGAGGAAGCCGAGTGTCAGCACCCTGGACAGCGCACCGTGCAACCCGGCAAGCTCCCGGGCGTTGTCCAAGGTGTCCCGGGCACCCTTGACCTTGGCTGTGCCATCCCGTTCTCTGTGAGCTCTATCTGCGAGCTGAGGCACTGGATTTGTTTTCCTCTCTCCTGTCTCTGAGCAAGTCTCCACGCCCCCGTCTTGGTTGCTTTGTTCTCCCTGAATTTCCTGGAAGTGCTGACCTCAAAGAACTGCAGAGATGCCTTCCTTCCTGTTCCTTGGCTTGTGACAGAGAGCACCAGCAGTTATCTAAGAAGCTCCGTTTTTCAAGGCCACTGTACTAATTTATCTGGCTCTGAAACCTCGGTGGCACCACATGTCTTTGAAAACCAAGAAAAATGCGGAAGACATTTTTGCTGCTAAAAACTGTGGAAGGGACATTAGCTTTCTGGCTGGTTACAGCTGAGTGGCTCATGTGGGTGATACGCCCTGCTTCCCAGAGACCTGGAGGCACCAGTCCATCCAGTGGTTTTGGGGTTAAGTGACTTGATTGTAGGGGGAGGTTGCAGAGCCCACAGAGGTGGTGGAGACTTTGGGGAGCATGTGGCAGTTCCCTTGACTCCACAGAGGGGAAAGCCCAGACCCCAGGCTCCCTCCCCTGGAAAGAACGAGGCTAGAAGGCAACAGAGCCAGGACCCCCAGCATAGCCTTCTACCTGGACATCATGTGCTTGGGGCAGCCGCTTGGGCCATGACCAGATGAAGTGGTGCAGAATTCAGAGACTTCAGCATATGGTGCTTTTAAAGCATGAAAATGGTGGAAGAGTGCTGTGCTGTGGCCTGAGTTGTGCTCCTCAGATTCACATGTGAAGTCCTGACCCCAGGACCCCAGAGGTGACTGCGTTTGGAGATGGGCCTTTATGGAGGGGATAAAGGAATCATGATGTCATGTGGGGGCTCCTGATACCATGTGACTGGGGTCCTTATAAGAAAGGAGGTGAGGACACAGACGCACACAGAGGGATGACCACAGGAGGACAGAGGAGAAGGTGGTGTCCACGCTCGGGAAGGAGGGCTCGGGAGGAGCCAGCCTGCCTGCCCTGGATATCAGACATCCAGTCTCCAGGACTGGGCGGTGATGAACACCTGCTGCTTAAACCACCAGACTGCGCCCAGTGCTGCCCTGGGTCAGTGGACGTGGTGTAAAAGCCTCACTGCAAAATGGAGAGTGGACAGCGGAGCAGATCTTAACCTCGGCTAGGGGGCCCGAGCAAGCGATGTCAAATACCCCGAAGGAGGCCGAGTGTGCTGGGCTTCTGCCCCGGCCCTCATGTGGTCCTTCATCACCAGAGTGCTGGGGATCTCCTGGTGTGGGTGTGCAGCCCCTTGCCCGTGTTCGCCCTCTCTGAGCAGTGGGACCCGTTACTGTGACACAGCAGCACATCTAGTGTGCACTCTGAGAGCGGGGGAGGCAGACCCGCATGTCACCTGTGCACCCATGTGAGCTCCCGGGCTGGGGCGCAACGGGTGCAGGGAGCAGTGGGTGGTCTGCTCTGCACTGGGTCAGGTTCCTGCAGGGAAGGGTCAGAGGACATCTTTCTTACACTGACAACTAAATCTACGAGGAAGGAGGACAGACGTTCAGACTCACTAGGGTGCCAGCTTTGGTGGGACCTTAGCCAGGCCTGGCCCAGAGAAATGGGGAGGGGGACCCCCAGGTCTCCACAGATACTTCTACATTTCCTGTCTGCTTTGTTTTTGTTTCCTATGGAATCAAACTATTAATTAATTCATTGATGTGGTCACTCATTCAGCAAATGCTTGTAAGATGTTTTGAGGCAGAAACTGTACACCAGCCTCACAAGCTGTGCCCATTGTATCTGGAAGGTTCTGGGCTGAGAAGGGGCACAGGGTCCGGGGTGGAGACACTCCTACCACCACGAGGAGACAGCCCAGCTCTGGCAAGCTTCTCTCACCGCCACCAGACACCAGGTGGCTGTTAATGTTGGGAAATTACTGTTTTAATCATTAATTACCAAATAAATGTCACTTTGCTGGTACAATATATGCAGTGATTTCTGTCATAAATTGACATCTGTAAGTCATAAATTGCTTAGTTTTAGCTGCTTTTAATTGCTGCATTTTCCCAAGCTGCACGGCACATGCATTTTGGATTCAGTTCAAACTCTGCTGGCTCCAGCACCTCTGAGAACTGCCCTCGTATCATGCCAACGCTCGATTCTGTGGGGTCAGCGGAGTGAGAGAGGCCTCTGGCCTGACCCAGGAGGGCGGGCTCGGTAAGCGGGAAGAGCACGCCTCATCAGAGAGGTGATTCCAGCCTTGAAGGAAGTGTAGTACCTGCCAGGAAAATGGAAATCAAAAGGAAGGACGTGCTAATAGGCCCTAGGCGTCCGCATTGCTCAGAAACATCTCGTTCCTTCTGTTTGATTTCAAAGAAGCTATTCCTGGAGGAGTCACAGTCCTTTCTGCCTAGAGGCCTAAAAATACACGTGTTGAGAGGGAGATGTAGTGGGTCAGAGAGAAAGAAGGCATTGGAGCCAGGCTGAAAAGCTCACAGCTTTTCCTTCCCTGCACTACGATCACAGGCATGAGCACCCGGTCCCCACGTGCACGCCCAGCTCATCTGCAGATGAAGTCCACGCTCCCTGAGGACAGGAGAACTCTGGAGCTAGAGGAACGACAGCAGAGGTGGCCTGCAGCCCGTGACCTCCCTGGGCGCCCAGGAGGGCCTGCCTTGGGCCAGCCTTTGCCTCTCTGTCTTACAGGGCAGGCCTGTCTCCGGGTCCCCACCTGCTCGCTCTGTCCCAGCCCAGGCCTCTGTGATTCTGGCCACATCTGGTTTTCTCTCATCTTCCCAGCCCTTCCCTCGCCCACAGAACCAGCTCTCTGTGCTCATCTCTGTGAATCCATGGAGGAGTGTTTGTTCTCTGATGGGGACCTGTTGGGAGACACCATACGCATCTTCCCAGTTGGAACTGGAGCTGAAGAGAAGGACCCAGACATCTGCTGACTCCGGGTGCCCTGCACCCTGCATACCAGCCTCCCCGCTATGACCCGCACACCTCCCCACCCCCACTCCCTGCAATCACCCCAGTCCCACTGGCTCCTGACCTGGTGGAACCCCAGGCCTGGCCTTTGCCCTGCTCCACTCTCCAGCCTCCCCACCATGTGTCCACCCGGGGGCGCAGCCCAGCTGTCCCAGGTCTGGCAGGATGACCGGTGGATGGGCCACACAGCTCTAACAGAGCGTGTCAGACCTGGTCTGTTGCCCAGTCATCCTTCTAAAGAAAAGTGGGGCAAACGCTGTTTGGGAGATGCTAAAGGAACCACCTGTGTATTTTGGTGAGCATGCGGGCTGGCCCGCCTGTCCTGGGAGAAAAGGAGGTTCTGGCCCTGGCCGTGAGAGCACCTGTTCTTACACCAGCTGCTGTGTTGGTTCTTGTGACCCCAGCGCCCGCATCTCCATCTCTGTCTAACTGTTCTCAAGGATAAGCCAGGAGTCCAGCCTCTTTACACAGGCTGGTCCGAGAATGATGGAATTGAAGACTCAATACTTTTGTGATGTTATTTCTCCTCCTGGTTGAGATTAGTCTGGAAAAAGCCCAGCAGGGCCCTGGGCATGTGTGCAGGGCCACTGGACCTCTTGCTGTTGATACGCCAGATGGGCTTGCTTCACGTGGAGCCCTCAGCCTTGGTCCCTGTGCCCTGGGGACCGGCCCCCTGGTTTCCTGGGGACTGGCACATCTACACGCCTGGTGCCTCTGCACTTGGCTTTCTCAGGGACCCTGATTTCTTTCCCCAGTTGCTGCCCTAAAGGCCAGGTCCCGTGAAGTCCTGGTTGCTCCCCTTGGTCACTGCTCAACGCGAGAGAGTCAGATCCTGGGGGTATAGAGGATACAGGGCCGGGAGTTAGTGGAGACGAGAATAAAGCACACCCATCAGTAGTATCTAGTCGTCATGCGTCTCAGTGATATTTACTCTTGACAGCATATGGTTGATTCAACTGGAGGAAACACACTCTGACTATTATTTAAAACTAAAGCCACTTTGGAGATAATTTGCATCCTAAACAGAGAGTTGAAGTTGCACACTCTTTACTTTTACATGTTCTATATAGGAATCACTCTGCATACTCTATATACAACCATTTTAACGATAAAGTCTTAATTTACACTACTGCTATCTGTTCTTGTCTTAAATCGCTTCCAAAAAAACTGTTTTCTTTTAAATTCTAAAATGTAGCTAAAGTGATTTTTATGAACATATAATGATGTGGCTATGATTGACTCAAAAGCAATAAGAAAATGAGACACAATACATAAATATAAAACACTCCTTTCAGAAAAGAAGATAAAACTTGGGGTGAGAGGAACAGAATTCAAGTGAGAATTCTCTTCCGTTTAGACTTCAGGGCAGACATGGGGAATTGAAGAGCTTTACAAAGTGAAGGGCTATACGCTCTCATTAATTCCAGTGATGGTAGATGCTGGGCTTGAGTGCCTTTGACAATCACAGGAAGTCTCGGGTCCTGTCCTGAGAAAGATAAACCTGCTGACAGTCTCGTGTGCTTGCGCGGAAGGTGGTGGCCTGACCTGAAACCACCCATTCTCCTGTTGAGACTCCTGACACAGCCCGCTGCATCCAGACTGTTTCTCCCAATGGGCCTTAAACCCTGGACACATCTGCCTCTTAACACACAAGATGAGACAGAGAGAGAGACTGAGGCAGAGGGAGAGAAGGAGAGACAGAGAGAGAAGGAGAGACAGAGAGAGCGAGCGACAGGGGAGATACCGAGACAGACAGAGAGGGGGAGAGGTGGAGAGAGACAGACAGAGAGACACAGAGAGAAGGAGAGACACAGAGAGAGGCAGAAATGGAGAGACAGAGACAGAGAGAGGGAGAGACAGAGAAGGACACAGAGAGAAGGAGAGACACAGAAAGAAGGAGAGACACAGAGAGAGGGAGAAATGGAGAGACACAGACAGAGAGATGGAGAGACAGAGAGATACAGAGATAGGCAGAGAGAGGGAGAGATAGATGCAGAGATAGGCAGAGAGAGGGAGAGACAGAGAGATGCAGAGATAGGCAGACAGAGGGAGAGACAGAGAGAGACACAGAGAAGGAGAGACACAGAGACACAGAGAGAGGGAGAAACGGAGAGACAGAGACAGAGAGATGGAGAAAGAGAGAGAGACACAGAGAGAGGGAAAGACAGAGAGATACAGAGAGATTCAGAGACTGGCAGAGAGACACACAGAGAGGGAGAAACGGAGAGACAGAGACAGACGGAGAGAGAGGGAGACAGAGAGATATGGACAGACACAGGTAGAGAGAGGGAGAGACAGAGATAGAGACAGGCAGAGAGACACAGAGAGAGAGAGACAGAGAGATGCAGAGAGAGGGAGGGAAAGACAGAGAAAGGGAGAGACAGAGAGAGACAGAGATGGTGATGGAAAGACAGGGACAGAGAAGGGGAGAGGCAGAGTGGGAGGCAGGAGACACGGAGCTGGGACCCGAGCCGACTGGCTCCAGCGCAGTGATCCCCCTCCCATTCGGGGGCACCCGGCGTCCCCGCTGCACTCTGGTTGAGCCCAGGCCTCACAGCTCCTGGCGCGGGGGCGCACCCAGCCTCTGTGCCCGGGATGAGCAGCCGAGGTCTCCGGCTCCTGCGTGGCCTGTTCTTCAGTTTCTGCTTTTACTCTTAGCTCCATCTGGAGGCGCCCCAGGAAACTTGTGTCTCCCTCAGCCCCTGCCTGCTTTTGGACCTTCAAAGTGTCCACTCACTGGCTCTTCCAATCAATTGAGGCCTGAACTGTCTGTGAGCCTACTTCTCTAGACAGAGAAATTGTTTTCTAAGAATATCATTTTTTTCTTTAAAACACAAAACCAAGGCTGGTTTAATAAGAAACTATGGTCAAATTAATCCCATTTCTTTATTCCAGTAAATCAGTATTGAATATTGTGAAAAAACCCTTTCTAAAAACAACTTCCAATGTGCCCCGATTAAGGTATGTTAAACAGGAAAGACAGGTCCCCAGTTTCTTCCCCCACATGTCTGTGTGTCTCCTCCTGCCTTTGGATGCCCGCCCACACCCTGGAGGCCGAGTGCATGCACCCTCGGAGCACAGAGCTGCATGAACTGTTACTGAACTAAGGGAGTCCTTTTGGACATGAGACTTTTGATCTGCTCTTATTTTTTTAAAGCCTGCACCACAGTTTTTCTTTGCAGTTTCATGGAAATATGTACAGTGTACTTGCTCACAAAACCATAATTTATCTGTCAGGTTCGCTTTCTCTGGTTTTCTCCCTCTGTGAGTTCAGGGAATGAACCAGAGCAACCACCCCCCTCCATCCAGAGCAGAACAGCCGGATGTGAGCAGTGCTCCCGCTGAGGACTTTGGGGGTGTTGGTGGTGCGTGTCCGCCGGGGGCTCGAGCATGTTGACTGAGAAGCTGCGGAGCTGGGCTTGCGAATGGCTCCGTCCCTCCTCCCTCGACTGTCCTGGGGGCTCAGGACCCCCGCCGGTCCCCACCCCTGGGTGTGGACATCCCCACTCCTGAGCTCCTGCCTCCTCCCTTGTGATGGCAGGGCCTTGACGTGGGTCCATAGTTGTGGCAGCTGGGAGGTGGGACCCCCGCTGCCCTTTCCGCCTGTACTTGAGAGGAGGAGACCTACCTGAGCAAAACCTGGGTCCTGACTGCGGTGGAGGCCACTGGGTCCTGGAACCCCAAGCAGGGGTCTGGGGGTAGTGGGAGGGAGTCTGAGGCCCGCACACTGAGCCCGCCCACCTCCCTGGGCACAGGCTCCGCATGGCCTGTCCTGGGAGGGTCTGGCTGTCAGAGGGGGCTGGGTTGGGGGAGATGGTGTCCTTGAGGGTCAAATGTTGGTCAGAAATGTGCTGAGAAGGCTGGCAGCTCAATGCAGCTTTGTTCAAGCTTCAAATGCTAAGGACCAAGCGCCTGGCACAGCAGGCCCACCTGCCACTTGAGATAGGGAGGGAGCTGTGAGAGGCTCACCTAGGCCCCAGAGGTCATCTGGGCTTACTGCCCAGGGAGGCAGGACTGTCTGTGCAAAGAAACTGAATGCCCAGCAAGGCCTGAGAAGTAACACGCAGCCATGTTGGTCAGAAGCCCAGACACGTCCAGGGAGGCGGGTGTGGACCGTGGGGTTTGAGGGAGGGACAGTGGGTCTGGGGGAGGGGCACGTCCTGGTCTGGAGTGAGGGGAGGGTGGGTAGCTTGGGGTGGCTGTGAGTGTGGACGGGCAGTTAGGTGTGGGCCAGGGCTGGCCCCTCCTTTGGGTGTAGTTGGCCATCTTCTCCTGGTGTCCCTATCTCCTCTTCTTATAAGGATCCCAGTCCTGTGGGATCAGGGCCCACCTGTGACCTCATTTCATCTTCATCACCTCCATCACCTCCTTAAGTCCCATCTCTACCTGTCATCACCTTCTGGGATCCTGAGGGCAGGGCTTCCACGTGGGAACTTAGCGGGCACACAGGTCCGCTAGTCACAGGCTGTTCATGACCTGCCATGGGGCAGCAGGGAGCAGGCCGGGTAAGAGGGATGTGGGGGTGTTTTCTAGGGTGTAGGACACCCGGAGCGGTATGGACAGACAGACGTGCATTCCTGAAATGAGAAATTCAGGCAGTCCTATTCTAAGAGGGCCCTCAGTTTCCCAGCTTCCCTTTACAAGTTATTAAACTGAATTGGTTCTATGGGTGAATTAAGATTATTGATAGAGCAGGATGAATCAATAACAGTAAAACCTTAATAAGTAGAGCTAATTAATTCACCCCTCATGAAGCAGTTTGCCTGGGTCTGGATTTTACGAGCAGAGCAATTCTGCTGTTTTGTTTCCTAAAAAGAATTAAAACTCATACATTCCCCTGCCTGCTTAAGAAGCTGCTGTAAGCCGATGACCAGGTTGCCTGGCTCATTAAAAGGCAGAGGTGTGAGTCTGCCGTTGCATGACCAGCCACTCCTCTGGGTGGGAGAAATGACGGCTCCCCTGTGCCAGTGCCTGGGGAACGGGGGGAACGGGGAAACGGGGCCCCGAAGACACCAGAGCAGTGAGAAAGGGGGCAGAGCGCACGAGGCCCCGCTGGCCCGCGAGCCCGTCTGCGGCGCCAGCGTCTTCCTGCAGTCCTCCGCCTCCTCCCCCTGCGGTGTTCCTGGCCAGGCGATGGTGGGGCCCAAAGCTCCGTGGCCATTCCTGTTGGGGGTCCGGGCCCTTCCGACGCCTGGCTCCCGGGGCACTCCATGCAGCGGGAGGTCCGGGCCCTTCCGACGCCCGACTCCCGGGGCACTCCATACAGTGGAGAGGCAGGCACCTCTGTCTGTTCCTGGAGGAGCCACCTGTGCCCCCCACGGACGTGGGAGCACTATTCTCCAGGGTCAGTGGTGTTGGAGGCGCCCTGCCTGCCTCCCTGGAAACACCCGCGCTGGGGTCTTAGGGAGACCAGGCCCTTCCAGGGGCTCTAGGGGGCCAACTAGGGATGGGATGTGTGTGCACAGAGCAGGGCGCTGTAGGGCTTATGGGTGACCCCAGGCAGGCCGGGACACGCTGGGCATCCTTCACAGGCCTCACATGGCCCTGAGACTTCAGAGGCCATCTGGCTGAGGCCCGTCCTCAGGTCAGGTCTTGGGGATGTGGCACTCAGGGAACGATGACCCAGGTCACACATGAGGCTCCCTGCTGCCCCCTGGTGCTGGGGGAGGTCCTTTCCCTGAGCCTGGGGCACAGTGGCTATGGGGCTGAGGGCATCTCTACCACCCCTGAGATGGAGGAGGCGGTGAATGCCCAGCACTGTGCCCTCATGGCCGGCAGGCAGGGGCGCTCAGCTATCTAGCCACTGTTAAGCACTCAGGTCCCCTGACCACCTCTAGGTTGTAAGGGCGTCAGCCCAGGACCCCAAAGCGCTTACTTTGGAGTTCATGATGCTGCTCAGGAAACGGCACTTGGAAGAGCACTTGGAGCAGAGGCCATAAGCAGGCCCATCCCACCAGCACGGGGTCACCACCCACGCATGGGGACCAGCAGGCAGTCTAGGCCCAGGGGTCCACCCACTCCTCACAGCTCCCAGGGTGAGCCCCACCCACTACAAACCGCACTGAGACTCGTGCTTCCTTGAGTGACCGGTAGGCTGTGGCCCAGGGGATTCCACGTGGCAGACCTCAGTGTTCTCAGATGATGGCTGGTCCAGTCTGGCCACGCCCTTGTTCTTACAGCTGATTCATGTAATTTCTGGATTTTATTAAAGAATAATTAAAATGGGAGAATTACAGGACACACGTAAGTCGAAGTTAATAATCACTTGTAAGAAGTCTGTTGGCTCCATCAGAGAGCTTGCTGATCAGTAGTGAAGGGCACGCTAGCTCGCCTGTGTACCCAGTCACACATGATACTGTCACAGGTGCAAAGGGGACCCTGCATCCAGACGTCTTTATGGAGAGAAAGGCTTCACGGAGCACAAAACAGGGTGCAGGTCACCCGAATGTCCAGTTTACCACCCAAGAAAGAGTACCAGCAGGAAGAGGACACCTTGATCCCCACCGGACCCTACTGTCATCACCCGGTGTCCCCATGTCGTGCCCTCAGCTCCCAGTTGCCAAGCTCCCCAAGCTGGCGCACCAGCTGGCCGTGTGGGTCCATGTGATCAGCTCTTCTCCCCAAGCGTGGAGCCCTGTCCAGGCAGCCACCTCCCCGGAACCTCTCCCATCCCCAGCCGAGCCCCCTGGGCCCAGTTTATAAAGCACAGACTGTCTCCACTCTCAGAGGATTCGGTTTGGCAGTTGAGACTCACAACGAGTCATCTCTCACGGACGACGCAATCTGACCGCCTAGTCTCCAAACTAGCGGGTGTACTTGGTTCTAGATAGCAAGCTTTCACTGGTCTTCCTTTTGGAATGAGGAACTATATCATAAAGCTTCTTTTTTAAAAAGATTTTATTTTTTAGAGCAGTTTTACAGACTCACCCCATATGCCTACATTCCCAGCTTTGCCATTTATGCCAGAGGGACGGCAGCTACTTCGTCTGAGAGCAGGAGGCCCTGCCTCTCCTTGAGGCTGTGACCTTGGGCGGGTTAGGAACCTCAGGGCGAGTCTGTAAAGGGAACAGCAGGGCCGACAGCACACGGGAGTGGCTTCTGAGTATTTAATGGCACCAACTCGAGGGGTTATCTGTCTGAGGAATAAATGTCCATGTATGTGTGTGTGTATATATATATATATATATATACATACATAAAATGTATGTATATTTCTACATCTATAGGGATCTAGCCAGGAGCCCAGCCCAGGTGAAGGATGGGAGGCTAGATGGCCACAGGAAGTGGGCTTGGCCATGTGGTTTGAGGGCCACCGAGTCCTGGATGTAAGAAACTCAACCAGTTGGTGGGACAGGAGGGAACGGCAGAAAGAAGTGAGGTCTTTCATGTGTGAAGATCAACAGGGGTGGACACTTTAGAAAATGTCTAAAACAGGGCCCTGGTCCTGACTTTACCTTCCCAGGTAACCACCTGGTTCCAAGGGATTAATCCACTCATTGTCCTCATCAGAGAGAATAGAAACTTCCCCCGACCATCATCTTTCAAGTGCAAATGGGAACCCATTTTGCTTGGAAAACCGGGAGAACAGACTTTCTTCTGAACAAATATTGGATTCCTGGTTTCCCCTTGATTATTTAATGTCACTTAAACAACACCATCATTATTATAGAAGAGAAAAAAAATGTGCCACACAAATTCCATTTCTATACAAAATGCACTTTGGGTTTGTAAGTGGTTTAAAGAAATACATAAAATGGCTCCTTTATTAACTTGTTAAAATGTGAAACGATAAACAGAAATGAAATACAATGTAATGAAATCAATATATAAGCTAGGTTTGTTTTTAATTATGGCTTAAATTAACTAGCGTATCTCCATTATGGAAGAATTAATTGCCAAAACAGAAATAAAGTCTGTAAAAGTATACTCAATTACACCGAGGAATTGCAAATTTTCTGTCTTCTGGCACTCAAAAGATTTTCTCTTAAATTCTCGTTAGGATGATCATAACTACACATATACTCATTTCTCCACCAAGGGTTCTCATCTCCTTTCTTGTTTATACATCATCTGGCTATAAGATTGGTTTTCCTATAGGCAAGGTTTTGACCTCAAAGAAATGAGTGATTTCTGGTGCAGACTTCTGAGGGTGAATCGAGCTCCTCTGACCCTCAAGGGTCCCTCTGTCAAGAGAAGAGACTGCTCACACCTTCATCCAGAGAACAGAAAAGCTAGGTTTTGTTTTAAATACACGACTTTCTTGCTTATTTTGAAAAACAGAAATATTTGAGAAGCACTGGTACATCGAGCTGGTGACCTTGCCCGGGAATGGTGACCTTGCCGGGCCTGGCAACCTTGCCAAGGCAGGTTTCAGGCCCCACCTCCATTCGTGTCTGCCTCCCCAGCAGGTGTGAAACCATGTCCGTTAAAGCTTCCAGACAAAGAAGACCCTGGGGACCCCCAATTCTCTACAGGTCAGGCCGTGGACTTGCCTTTTCCCCTGATTTTCACACTGAATGCTGCCCTTCTGTGATGTAAGGGACCAGATTCTGCAGCCGGCAGTTCCAATTAGAGCAGGTTTGGGGTTTTCTGAGGAGGGACCCCTGCCCAGCTCCAAGGCTCCGACAAGCGGATCTCTTGGGTCCCTGCCCTGAACTCAGGGTGAGAATTGACCCTGATAGACCTGGAGCTCTTCTGTCTCTGTTCCCTGGCTAAGACCTGTCACTTCTCGGGATTTGAGGCTGACCGGGCATGGAAGCGCCCCAGCAGTCGCCAATTGGAGTCATTTCAAGAAGATGGTGACTTCCAACTCCAGAGTCCCAAGGACCCTTCTGATCCCATTTGGCATGGCAGATTCCTGGGATAGGTGCACCCTCCCTACAGAAATGCTTGGACCCTGGGCCTTGGCCCCAGTGATGGCCCAAAGAGGATGAACAGTCAGCCCTATGGTGGGTCTGGACATGGATCCCAGCAACACGTGGGCACAGGCCTGGCAGGACCTGGGAGATGCAGGAAGGAACCACATAGCAGGGGGAAGCCAGATAGAGTGGGGGGACCTGTGATGTGGTCACTGCAGAAGGAGGGGGCGGGCCATCCCACACAAAATGCCACTGAGAACCCACCTCTTTGCAGATACAGGAGGGTCTCCTGTGGGCACTCAAGCTTCTAGAAAATGGTGTGTGCACAGATGAACGCCTCCCATGCCACTCCAGGCCAGTGGGAACCCAAGAAATTCCAAGTCCAATGGCTGGGCATCCCAGGGACACTGGGACCCTGTGGAGGTCCAGGGTTTTCTGGAGGCCACTTCTGGGGTGAAGGGTCATGCGTGGGAGCCCCATGTGCAGTGGGCACCCCTCTGGTCAGCATGGGTGGTCTCCTTCTCAGGGACCAGGGAGCCCTGGGGGTTTTGTGTGAGAAATAAAACTGCCTCTGGAGGTGGGAGCATCCTAGTAGAGTCGGAATCAGAGGTGAATCCTCAGCCGGCACTGAATTCACTGTCAGGTGACATCACACACGTCCCTGACACTCACAGCCTCAGAACCTGAGCAGAAGTGGCTCGAGGTTTTCTTCTCCAGGTGTGTCCCACTTGGTGCTCATGTGTCTGATGCACAAACTATTACTGTGGTTCCATAACCCCCCCCTGGGGTATCTTTCGACCTACACTGTTCCTTTCCTTCACATCCGATAATCTCCTGAGCTCTGAATGCTGAAACACACTTGGAGCAGGGGTGGTGGGTGGGCCATCAGCCTACCTGGGTGTGAGGATCCCTGAGGGGGAATGAGACACGTTCCAGACACGACTGTGAGGACATGAGCTCCAAATTCCACTCTCTGGCCAGGCGTCAGGGCCTCCCACCATGGCCCTGAGGCAGGTTCCTGTTTACGTCCTTCTTTTTCCCTCTTAAACACACGTTGCCCTCTCCAGCCAAGTCTCATTTCATCAGTGCTGCTCAGGGTCAGTCTACTGACCTGACTGATTTGACTCTACTATTTGCATTTTTTGGTGACTGGCATGGATCCAGAGATGTTTCCAGCTCTGGGCAGTGGGGCTACATTTAGGGTGGGGTCCTAACTGGAGCCCCTGGGCTCAGCCCCCCACCCTCAGGTGGCTCTGCTCCGTCTTCCCTTAAGTATCTGGATGGCAGGTAGAGCTCCTCTCTGTTTTCTCTCTTCTGCACTACGGGAACCTCCCATCTCTGCCTCTGTCCCCACCTCCCTCCCCGCTCACCGGGAATACCACCCGTCATGTTTGATGAGACAGCAGGATTGCGTTCTTCTTGTTTGACATGATTCCACGGGTTCCTCAACATGGAAAACTCCTTAGGGCAGAAACGTGGTTCAGCACAATTTCATCTATTATTCAACGATCTCTGTGTAGCTCTGGTGTCTTGTAAGTGATAAATTATTATAAAGAAAGAAAATCTGCTTGCCAGTTAGTCTGGGGAAATGCAAGATCAAATTCTTCCAGCCAGCATTATTCACCCCAATTGTAAGCCTAAGACTGGGGCTCCTAGCCCCTGGGAGGGGTTTCTGTTCACTGCCTATCCTGGCACAGGTGGCGTTTACACCTTCCTGTCACCCCCGATTCTCCAGTTGTGGTGGGTTCACTGTGCAGCGAATCTGAGGCTGAGAAGATCCTTCATGTCAGTCACGTGCTCAGCCTCCACCCCCAGCTCCCATCCTGATTCTGACACAGGAGCGGCCCTGACCCTCCGTCTCCATGACACCCTGTCCTGGTCCCTCATGTTCCCCTCAGCCATGCCTTCATTTCCCCTCCTGCTTCATCATGGAGTCAATCACCACGGCACTTGATAGCCTTGAATTTATTTCACATTAAGCATCCTTTGAGGAATTTGCAATTAGAAGTAAAAATAATACTGATCATTAAGAAATGATAATTTCCAAAGCATGTTTTACTGTACACTCTTTCTGTGAAATACTCTGACAGTTTTTTTTTTTTTTTTTACAAAAGGGAGAGAGTTCTATCTTAAAGAGTTTGGAGAAGTCTGTTTTAAACTTACTGATTGATTATTTGTTCTTATTTCTGTGGGACTCCTCAGAAAAATCAAATGTGAGTGAATTTACAAGAAAGCTTGTTGTTGTTCAGTTGCTAAGTCATGTCTGACTCTTTGAGACACCATGGACTGCAGCACTCCAGGCTCCTCTGTCCAGCAAGTCCAGCAGTATCTCCAGGAGTTTGATACAATTTACGTTCATTGAGTTGGTGAAGCTATCTAACCTTTATCTCATCATCTGCTGCCTCCTTCTCCTCCTGAATTCAGTCTTTGCCAGCATCAGGGTCATTTCCAATGAGCTGACTCTTCACATTAGGTGGCTGAAGTACTGGAGCCTCAGCTTCAGCATCAGTCCTTCCAATGAATATTCAGGGTTGATTTCCTTTAGGATTGATTGATTGGTTTGATCTCCTTATTATCCAAGGGACTCTCAAGAGTCTTCTCCAGCACCATAATCCAAAAGCATCAATTCTTCAGTGTCAGCCTTCTCCAGGGTCCAACTCTCACATCTGTACATGATTACTGGTATACAGACATTTGTTGGCAAAGTGACATCTCTGCCTTTTAATATGCTGTCTAGGTTTGTCATAGCTTTCCTTTCAAGGAGCAAGTGACTTTTAATTTCAAGGTTGCAGTCACCATCCACAGTGATTTTGGAGCCCAAGAAAAGAAAATCTGTCACTGCTTCCACATTTTCCCCTTCTACTTTCCATGAAGTGATGGGACTGGATGTCATGATTTTAGTTTTTTGAATGTTGAGTTTCAGGGCAGCCTTTTCACTCTCTTTTTTACCTTCATCAAGAGGCTCTTTAGTTCCTCTTCACTTTCTGCTATTAGAGTGGTATCATCTGTTTATCTGAGATTATTGATATTTCTCCCGCAATCTTGATTGTAGCTTGAGCTTCATCCAATCTGGCATTTTGCATGATGTACTCTGCACGTGTACTTAGTCAGTCAGTCATGTCTGACCTTTTGTGACCCCACAGACTATGGTCTGCCAGGCTCCTCTGTCCATGGGGATTCTCCAGGCAAGAATACTGGAGTGGGTTGCTGTGCCCTCCTCCAGGGGATCTTCCTAATCCAGGGATCGAACCCAGGTTTCCCACATTGCAGGCAGATTCTTTACTAGCTGAGCCACGAGGGAAGCCCTGCATAGGGTTTCTTATTTACTCTGCGTAGAAGTTAAGTAAGCAGAGTGATGATATGCAGCCTTGATGCACTCCTTTCCCAATTTTGAACCAGTCAGTTGCTCCATGCTCAGTTCTAACTGTTGCTTCTTGACCTGCATGTAGGTTTCTTGGAGGCAGATAAGGTGGTCTGGTTTTCATCTCTCCAAGAGTTTGCCACAGTTTGTTGTGATCCAGACAGTTAAAAGCTTTAGCATAGACAATGAAGCAGAAGCAGATGTTTTTCTGGAATTCCCTCACTTTCTCTATGATCCAGTGGATGTTGGCAATTTGATCTCAGGTTCCTCTTGCCTCTTTGAAACCCAGCTTATACATCTGGAAGTTCTTGGTGCCCTACTGCTGAAGCCTAGCTTGAAGGATTTTGAGCATAACTCACTAGCTTGTGAAATAAGTGCAACTGTATAGGTAGTTTAAACATTCTTTGGCATTGCTCTTCTTTTCTGCTTGGTTTTCCCCTGAATTTGTTTGACCTCCACCCTCTCCCTCTTTGTTTCCTGTTATAGTGCTTGATGGGCTGGTTTTGGGAAAACTTCGTACTAATGTTGCCTGAGAGTGTCCTTGACTGTCTGCTGGAGGTCCTGAATGCAACCCTGTCTCATCAGGGCTCTGGGGCCTTTGGGATGAGCGGGAGAATGCAGCGGGTCTGGGGCTGCATGGCCACCTGCTAGCGGCACAACCATTGTTTCTCCTCTGCTGACTCAAGGGCGCATTTCTGCTTTGGTGCATGGGCTGCCAGGTGCCAGGTTCTATCTCATGCCCCAGCTGGCTCCTTTGCTAGGGTCTCAGTGGTGGGGCCACTTCCATCCCCACTGAGTTTGGTGGGGATGGGTTTGGGCTTGGACGCAGGCTTTGAGTCGATGCTGCTAATTATTTGTCAAAGGGCCCAGACTCCTCGAGTCCCAGTCCAGGCTCTGGGAGTTGCCAGCCCACAGGCTCTGACAGACACTGGAAACTCCTTCAAAGTTATGGAAGCATTTGTTCAGCTGGTGGTTGACAAAAGATGCAGTGAGGGTGGGAAATGCTTGCAGAGCCTCTGCAGCTGATGCCAGGGAGTGACCCTGGAGCCCAAAAACCCCACAGGAGAGACTCATGGAGCTAAAGTGAGGGCTCCCCCACCTTGGCTTTTCCTGTGTCAAGGTCAAAGTGTGGCCTGTCTGCTTCTGATGTGACTGTCTCCGTAGCAACTGTCTCCATGGCAGCGCCTCCTGCTGGACTCAGGAAGGCTCACTGGGCCCTGCACCATGTTAAACAATTGTGACTACACTAGTGAGGAGCCCATGACGACACACCATGATGACACACCATGATGACACACCATGATGACAGGTTTTTCTTTTGAAGAGTTGGAAGTCTTCGTGAAGGTTCACAGCCATGAATGAGAGTAATGAAATGAAAATAAAACCTTTCAAGCCAAGCCCTCTGGGTTTTCCTTTCTTTCTTCTTTTTTGATATGTGTGTGTAACAAAATGAAGCAGATATTTAGGTGACTGTGAAAAGTTTTTTTTTTTTTTTTTTAAGAAAACATTGTCTCTAAAGCAATACCCTATCACCTGGGCCCAATTGCAAGCCCACAGGTAGACCCAGAGCCCATCTGGAAGTGAAGGGTTCATGGTGAGCTTCCTGATGCTGTGGGACGTGAGGGGCTGTCTCTCCATGCACAGTGCAGATTCCTCCTGGCCTGAGCAGCTGCAGAGGCTGCTGGGAGGGATGCCTCAGAGGAGGAGTAGGGCATCCCTGGGCAGGGCAAGCCCTGGAGCCAGGGGTCACTCTGTGGTCACGCCCTCCCTAGGTGGTGGCCTGGGAAGGAGGTGGCTGCAGGGCCCCAGGCCAGAAGGGAGTACCTGGAAGGAGGTGGATGGCCAGGATGGGGGAGCCGCGTTGGGAAATGGCATGCCAGGACGGGGGCCCCACAGAACCCTGTGCTTCTCTGGGCCTGCCTTGCAGGCTGGTTGCCCTGAAGGAAGAAGTGAGCCCCAAGGACAGAGCCTGCCTGCTGGCCTCTGAGGAAGCAAAGGTGGAGTGTGGCCACCTGGGAGGTACTCACGGTCTCCGTGCTAGACACATTTCCTTCCTGAACTGTGCAAGCAACCAGCCTGACTGACTGGGTAACAGGGTAACAGAAGGACCAGAAACTGTGTGGATGAATTTAGGAAGTGTGCCTGATGAGCACACACCACCCCTTGAGCATCCCAGGTCTTGACTTGGTTCTGGATATCCTCCATCACCTTTGACTTGCTTGACAAAGGTTCCAGGACTGAGGGGTATGTGGGAAACAGACCCCAGAGGCCACTGATGACGTCACGCTGCATCATCAGGCCGTCATAGGTGAGTATCAGGTTGGTATCTGTAGGTGGGATGGTGACTGCAACCATGAAAATAAAAGACACTTACTCCTTGGAAGGAAAGCTGTGACAAACCTAGATAGCATATTAAAAAGCAGAGACACCACTCTGCTGACAAAAGTCTGTATAGTCAAAGATCTGTATAGCTATGTTTTTTCCAGTAGTCATGAATGAATGTGAGAGGTGGACCATAAAGAAGTTTAGTGCTGAAGAAATGATGCTTTTGAACTGTAGTGCTGAAGAAGACTCTTGAGAGTCCCTTGGGTTGCAAGAAATCAAACCAGTCAGCCTTAAAGGAAATCAACCCAGAATATTCATTGGAAGAACTGATGCTGAAGCTAACGCTCCAATACTTTGGCCATCTGATGGGAACAGCTGACTCATTGAAAAGACCCAGATGCTGGGAAAGATTGAAGGCAGAAGGAGAAGAGGGTGGCAGAGGATGAGATGGTTGGATGGTCTTATTGATTCACTGGATATGAACTTCGGAAAACTCTGGGAGATGGTGAGGGACAGAGGAGCCTGGTGTGCTACAGTCCACGGGGTCTCAAAGAGTTGGACGGGACTTGGCAACTGACCAACAATAACAATGGTCATATGTTCTATGATGGCATCAACATTTAGAGTTGTGATCAGTGGTTTTCAAACTTTTTCAAATTACATGATAAGAAAATGCATCGAAAATTTCTGGACTTAGACAGCTCTTATGCAGAGCCCATCCTGGCCTCTGGCTGGCTCATTGCCCCTCGGGGTCCGTGTCTCTATAACGGGCAAGGCTGTAGCAGAGCTTTAACAGCCTGCCACACTAGATGGTATGTTTCCCTGGGTTCTAAACTCAGAGGCGCCCGACCATTTCCAATAATAAATTTGGTGAGAAAGTTTGTGTGCATCAAGCTCGGAATAAAATTACACATTCCTCTGAGTTTTATCATTTCTGCCATGCTGAAGAAGCGTGGCATTTTTTATCTGCTTATTCGGCTGTGCCCCCAATATCGCAGCTAAAACTCAGAAGACTGAGATAAGGAAAAGGGCAAAATAGAATGGTCAGAGAATTCATAAGGCACATTTTCCATGCAATTATTTTTGTAATGGCAGAATAAACCCATTTATATAATGGAGTTACACTAATAAATAGTATATTGAGTTTTCCTATTGGAAAAGTAATGAAAGGAAGATGTGAATCTGATCTATAGGAAACCAGGTTCAAGAAGCTGTTTCCAGAGTCCCAAGGGAAAGTTGGCTCTTCTGATTTCTTCCTTTTCTTGGAAAACCCAGCCTGTCTCTGTGACCTCAGGGTCCCTGTGCCCTCATTCCCATCAGCAGTGAGTTAGAGGACTCTTACAACGTCTGCAGACACTAATTTAATCAAGCTTTTGGACTATGTGTGGCTCCTACCTTACTTACACCATTGTCCCTTATATTAGGATGCTGAGGGGTGGGGGAGGTGGCCCAGAGGTCCCCTGCTGGCATTTCTTCAGTGTAAACCTGACTCTCTTGAGGGAGGGAGCCGGGTTCAGTACAATCCCTAGGGTGGTCACTTCCAGGGGAGCCAGGCCTTGAGGAGCTGCAGTACCCCCTTGTTGGGCAAGAAAGAATTCTCTGCAGCTGGAATTAGCAGCAAGTCCCGCAGTGGCTTGTAACTCAGTTTTTATTTGTATAGGTTCTATTGGGGGCAGAGAACACATAGTTTATTTGCTAAACTCATAGTAACCTTTGATTATTATATGCATTTTCTTAAACAACCCAATCTAATGTGCAGCGTGGGAACAGTGGTTAATAATGCTGTATTATATTCTTGAAATTTGCCAAGGAGTCAATCTTATGTGTTCTCATCACAGGAGGAAAGTCGGGAAGGTGCCTGTGAGAGGGATGGGCTCGTCAGCTGGACGTGGTAATCATGTCCCTGTGTGGACACTTGTCCAGCATCACGTCGTGCACCTTGAACATATACAACTTTCATCTGCCAACGATACTTCCATAAAACTGGAAAATAACGCTGAGGACCAGCTTCCAGCTGCCCCTGTGTGGTTCAGGGACCCAGAGAGTCTGGAAGCTGAGTGAGGCCCTTGCCTCAAGGACTAGGTTTCCTGCTCTGGGAGACTTCTCAGAAATACTAAGGGTGATGCTTGAGGACTTCCTAGTATAAGGCCCCAGAGCACAAGTTTACTGAAGAGTTAGGGACTCTCTAGAGGAATATGGCACATTATTTGACAGTTTATCCTGTGTATGGGCACCTTTTAGGGTGCGGATGACTCCTTGAGCTGAGCCCCAGGGACACCCCGTCTTGCTTGTCAAGCCCGCCAGGTGACAGGAGGCACTGGGGTGTGGCTGAGGGCTCTGGGACGCTGTTTGCAGCCCTGGGGAGGGGCAGGAAGCTGTGGGGTCTGTGAGAAAGTGGCTTGCAGGCAGGTGGCTGGCTGTGGACTGGTGATGGAACCGGCTCCCCACGTCCCTGAGATGGAGAGATGTCGGGGAGGGGCTCTGACTCCCCAACAGCACCAAGAGTGAGCGGAGTGCCAGGAGGCACCAGGGCTCTGCAGGTTGCCCGAGAAAGGGACTCGGGTGGTGGGTGGGGACGGGATGGGATGGGGGCTGCCTTGATGCCCAGGCAGCAGCCCCAAGGGGGCTGTCCCAGCAGGAGCCAGTGAGTGAAGCCAGGCCCCAGGGGCTCCCAGATGCTGGCTGGATGCGTCAGACCTGAGGCTCCAACCACCTCAGTGAGAGGATATCGGCTTTTGTACCTGTTGGTTTGTCTGTATCTATGATACACATGGGGCAAGTAGACCAGGGCGGGTGACAAAGAATGAAGAATTCCCCCCTTAGGACCTGCTGGGCAGTGAGGGTTGTTGGCTTAAAAACACACTCCACACTCAACACAAAACAAAATAACACAGCACAAACAGAAACCTTGTATATGAGACCCGTAACTATGAGCTTGCACTTTTAATTCACATCCCATTAGAGGATCCATTACAGAAAGCGGTCTCTGAGCTTCGATAGATGACAGTGGGTACCACTGGTGGGTCCCATTGGTGGGTCCCATGGCCTCCGCCTTCACAATTCCGGTGCCACAAATACCACTCTCTGGCTTCCAGTGGGGTCCAGTGAGGTTTAAGTGGAAAAGGGGCTTCTAATTGGTAAGTGACTCCTGGCTACTGAGATCCGCCCCTCACGACGCCAGAGTAATGACAGCCTGGCGTCACCTGATTAGCTCCTGAGGCACCAATCCTGTCCCACCTGGGTTCTTCGGCCCAGTGGTCTCTGATCTCTGTGCTCTGGGGGCTCTAGAGAAGGACGGGGGTGGTCTCTGCTACCAGGCCACTCATCGTTGTGCTCACAAGAGGGGTCTGTGCAAATGACAGTGACCTGTGCAGGATGTAGTGTCAAACCAGAGCTGAAGTCCTCAGGCAGCCTGGGAGGTCTGTGGGCCACTGGGGAGGGGGCGGGGAGGGACGCTTTCTATTCGCCCCAAGGTTTACTCCACAGACTGATGCTAATCAGGTCCCCATCCCAGAGCTAATGAAGAGTCGGCAGCCTGGCCTGTGTTCAGCCCTCACTGTTTGTCCCAGAGCATTTAAATCTAATCACCAGCGGGAAATAAGGAATGAACAGAGCATAAAAGTGTCCCTCTGGTCTCTCCAGTGTGTTGGCAGTGAGGAAGGGGGAGGAGGAAGGAGGGGGGAGGGATGGGGAGGAGGGGAAGGAGAAGGGGGGTGAGGGAGGAGGGAGCAGGAAGACCACAGAAAGCCCTGGGCTGAGCCGTGTCTCCAGCTGCTTTGTGCTGAGCTGTGCAGCCATGTGGAGGGTGCTGTCCCAGGTCACTATGACCCCAGATCACGCCTGGGTGACGGTGTCCTCGCTTAGCTGCCCCGGAAGCTGTCTGGGGGGCATGTGGATGACACAGGAGTCAGGAAAGAGGATGGAAACACCCTGTGGATCGTCCTAAGAGCCTTTGAGCTTGGGGGTGGGTGCAGGCGGGGAGGCCATGCAACCCCAGCTCCCTCAGAGCCTGACCCCACTCCCAAAAAAGCACATCTCGGATTTGTTCAGGTCACAGGCAGGATGGAAATGAGCTCCTGGGCTGCAGCTTCGCACATCCGAATTTAATAGACTTTCTCCACTGATAAAAGACCACTAATGAGTTCATTTTCAAGCTATTAAATTGGCTATAATAGCGGGTTCTGCTGATGATTGCAGGAGACCCGCTGGTCGCACTGGGCTTTGTCTCGTGTTAACTGTGTGCTGCCCGGCCCTGCCGTCCACAGGAGCAGCGGTGGGGGCTGCTAGCCCCCTGCCTGTGCCCTCGCCTCCTGACTCAGAGGTGCCCACACGGCCTCCTCTCACACTCATGAAATTGCTTAATCAGTTCACTTGTTCCTGGAGGTCTTCAGTCTGGAGCTAGAGTATCAGCCTCCTATGGTTCACAAAGGAGGGACGGGAATTCACATTTAACCCCTGGGTCCCCTGCCCTCTGAATGGTGCTTTATCTGTGGGGTTTTGCTTGCAGTTGTGAAAAGGCCTGGAAAAGACACTTCCCTGGGATCTGCTCATCTACTCTGGATCCTCAAGCAAGGGGTGGGGCTGCGAGCCACGCGCTCACTGGTGTGGATCCCCGGCCCTTTCTGTGTGCAGTTGAAATGAGTTTGTCCCTTGCGCATCTGTGGTCATCATGATGTGAACAATTAGTGACTGGCCTCTGCAGGTGTCTGGCTTAAACTCACTTCTTCATTTAAAGGCCCAGTAATTAATAGCAGGCCTGTGTGCTGTGTCCCCTGCCCTTTTCATTAGGAGGGTCACAGGGCACCTTCAGAACACTGCACAATATGTCCTTTTAGTATCATTTGTTTTTAGCTCTTTAAGCAAAGGTGCCCGGAGACCTTCAAGCCTAGGCAGCCACCAGCTAAACTGATTGGTGATTATTATTATTATTACTGCCTGGTTTCCTTTTAGAATTGTTTTATGAGAAGGGGCCTTCAGGTTAGAGATGTTCCACTGCTTGGAGATAAACATGCAATAGTGTGACCGGGGCTCACCCTGCAGGGCTGTGGCCACGGCCCCCTGGAACGCAGCCACCTGGGAGGGGTGGTGGGGATAAGCACCCATTTCTACCATCTCCCTGAGCTGGAGGTCTGGGTGGAGCCAAGTGCTTCACGACAGAAACCCTAGAACAAGGCCCCCTTCAATTTCATACAGTTCTTTCTGCCAGCTGAGCTGGAGCTGGCGTTTCAGTGAGCCTCAGATGACTTTGCCATTCATCCGCCTTCTCACACCTCTTACTTCTTTCATTGGAGGAGTTACCTGTCTGTGACGTCGTTTGTGGGACAGGGCAGCGGGTCTGGGGCCAGGGACATCGGTGAGAGAGGCCCTGGGAGGGGAGGTGCTGCTCAGCCTTGCTGGCCCCTTGAAGCCCCTCTCCGGTCTCACCCATCGCCTCCTTCAGCCCCTCCAGTCTCCTCGCGGCTCTGCCCAGCACACTGTCTGCACATGGTGCTCACGTAGAACGTGTCCTGTCTTTCTCAGTAACACGCTCACCTGCCTCCTGCCCACATGTTGGGACCCAGAACTGCCTCAGACGCACGTTCTCCACACCTGGGGGCACATGGCTTTCCCTGGATGTTCTACATTGGTCTTTGCAAAGGAGGGAAGGAGGGTTGTTTTCAGCGACTGGTGCTGCTCTTCAGGATAAAGGGCTGATGAGAATTATAGGGTACACGAGGGGCCAGCAAGCTGGGACAGCTGATGGGTGTCAAGACAGGTACTCTCAGTTCTGTCCCCTGAGGCCACTGCGCGGTCCAGCCACCGCCAGCAGGGGGACCAGAGCCCTGGAGCCCCTCCACTGCCATCTGGTCCACAGGTGCTCCGAGGCCAAGAACTCTTTCCCCTTGTGTGCTAGTGCTGGCAAGGTCCCTGGGCACCGGAAGGGCCCACCAACTTGTGGATATTGCCTTCAACCTTATAACACAGCTTCAGAGATGACCACATCAAGACACTAGCTCTATAAAGCCACACAGGAACCACCACCACCATCGAGGCCACAGACACGTCCGTCCCCTCCAGTGTCGCCTCGACCGCCCTTTTCACTACCATGGCTTTGTGGTGAGGACACGTTACATACGATGCATGCCCCCATCAAACTCAGTACATGACACGCTGTACTAACGACTCTATTAATGTGCTGTCCATCAGCTCCTCCAGTGCTTATCCCGTCTGCACCATGGAAACCTTGTGCCCTTTGACCTCCATCTCCCCAGTCCCCTCCCCCATCCTGGGCAACCACAATGATACTCTCTGTGCCCTCAGGGTCCAGTCCTGCTGTCGAGACCCCAAGACCTTCTTCTTCTCCAGGGGTGAGCTATACTTCACGGTACGGGCGCCGTTCACCTGTCAACCCACATGCAGGCTGTTCCACAGCTTGGCTGTTGCACACGCCACCCTGGCCACAAGAGTGACCACGGCACATCTTCAAGGTGCTGATTAAATTCCCTGATGCACTGCACCCAGAAGTGGGGTCATGCATATTCTTACCCTGAACTCCCGAGTCGTACGTGTTAAACACACACAGCTTTTTAATGTGTCAGAAAATAAGTTGAACCCTTTGCTTGTAAGTTGCTGGAAAAATACCAAACACAGGTGGAGAGGAAAGGAAACCGTCCTCCACGTGCTCCTCTTTCCCTGAGTTCTTGTGGTGATTCTCACTCAGTCCACTGCTGAAAGGGGCTCCCATCTCTGTCTCACTCTCTGGACCATCAGCAGGCCTGCGGCCCAGGGCTGCAGAAACGTGCACGACATGGTTCCTCTTTCAACTCACCTCAGGACGCACGACTAGAGACCCTAGACAGTTGTAGGACATTTGATCCCGGGGAGAAACCCACTCCCTTCCCTTTGGAAGTCTCCTGTCTGCACAACATTCTCTCTCCAGTAGTGATTCTCTCCCCTCGAGCCTCACTAGTCAGGACCCACATCCCCTGAGCACCCCCCTCCCAGACAGTCGGCGATTCCCAGATGCCTGCAAGGGGAGAGCTCGGCCTCTGTTGGTGCCCTCTCCCCCTGTCCTCGATGCCCAGTCCCCTCCCCTCTCCCTGGAAGCAAGGCTGTCCTTGTGTGACAGTCTTAAGACAGGAATATGACACGTACATTAGGCTGAAGGGAGAAAAAAATAATTTTGCCTTTGGCGTAATTTCAGCCCAGAAGGATAGGATTCATTCCAAACGACCTTAGCTCAAGGTGACTTGATATATTTTCCCAGCAATGAGATTTTTTGTTATCTCTCACACCCACCCTTTCCCTTCTGTGCAAAATCCTGCAGTAGTAAACAAACAAACAAACAAACAAACAAAAACAAATAAAAAAACACTTTAAAATAAATAGAAAATAAATAATAACAACGACAAGCCCTGGAAATGCCTGGTCCTCCCACTGACACAGGAGGGTCTCACTGGCATACAGGCCAGGAGCGCTGCCTCTCTGGTCTCACCTGTGCTGAGCCATCCCTACCTCCAACATCGCAAGAAGGGCTACAAGTCAAGGCACCACAGGGCTGAGGTTCCTCAAACCCAACCTACAGAAACTGCGAGACCTTTTTAGGACTTAACCACTCTGACCCTCCTCCAGGCCCCATAGGGCCTGTGCTCTGCCTGGGATTATTTGAAGCAGTGGCTGCAGGCTGGTTCCGGAGGCAGGCTCTGAGCGTCCCCGTGGCGGGTAGAGAAAGCAGGAGTGGGGAGCAGCTGATGGCTTGTACTGATCCAGGGAGGGGGGCTGTGTCTTCTGTTTCTCTGCTGGGGGCAGGGCAGCTCTACATGTAGCGGGAGCGACCCTTCCGGGTAGAGGCACACGTGGCATCCCCCAAATAACCGTGGAACAGTACAAGGTGCTCCTGAAATTCTGTTGAACTGAATACTTTCCAACGGTGGTAGCAGTTGCTGAGAAGTGATCACTGACTATTAATATTATTCATCTTTACAGCTCCAAGGCAGCCACTACTACTGTCCTCATTTATAGATAAGAAAATCAGAGCCAAGAGATGCTGAACATCTTACTCAAACCAGGAGCAACACTGCAGCCCTGACTGGAGTGAATTCAGAGACTCTTCTGTTAACCCTTAGTTATCCGCCTGACTCTCTACTTAGATGGAGGTGGGCGAGCTATGGCCCTGGGGCTGAATTCAGCTGTTTTTCCTGCTTGTTTTCTTTCTGGTTTTGTGTGTGTTTATGTATGTATGTATTTTATCACCTGTAAGCTAACAATGCACCCATTTTTAAGTGGGTGGACTTCGAATAGCTTTGTGAACACCTACATAATAGCCTAATTTTGCTTCTTGACCTCCAAATCTATTAACTCCATAAAATTTACTCCTGGAGGACAAGTCTGCTGAACTCTTTTATTTTATATATATTTTTGCTGAACTCTGTTTTAAACTGTTGGTATGTAGTGGCTGGCAACTGAAAGAAATTTTCTTCTAAGCTACAGGAATGTCTGAAGTTTGGATGAAAGCTGTTGACAACGAGTTCACCTATTATGGCACATACTGATTAAATGACTTTGAGCAAATCAATAGCGTTTCAGAATTACAAAGGGTCTCATGCCAGCCCTTCAGTATGTGTACGCCAGAGACAAAAATAACTCTGCTATTAGACTAACATCTCAAGAACAGGGATGAATGGAAGGAGACATATGCAGGGAAAGACATTTACAATTAACCAGCAAGGAAGCAACACAGTTCTTGGAAACCTCTGGGACAGAATATGCTCTAATCATAATTGAAATGTGTGTCCTTGCCCAAAATCACTCTGTGAAAAGGTTTTTAAAGCAAAACTATGAATTTCATGATTCTTTAGAAAGGTGTCTTTACATACCTTTTTTCTGTTCTTATCACTATTTTGAGGTGGACATCCACAAAGGTGTTCTTCAAACTTGGGGATTACCCATAATTTCAAAGAGAAATTTGAAAGTCAGCTGCAGCCACATTCTGATTTGTTTAGAATCTCAAGGAAGACAGCACAGCCCCCCAGAAACAAAAGTGACTTTTAAAGAAAGTGTTCATTTAAATTAATTTTCATTTGAGTAATCTATTAACAGCTGAGTGTGTCTAGGTTCCAGGGCTATAATCTTCCTTGTCCATGAATGAAGCTGGATTGGTTGTTATCTTCTGGTGTCGGCTTCAAAGGTGGAGCAGAGCCGGCATACCCTGACTAGCCGGTTTCTGCCGCTTTATGATTAGAGCACCAGGGCCCGTGTCCTGAGCTCACAGGAGAGATAAGCTGCAGCTGGGCTGGGCATCGGAACAGCCAGCCAGCGGTTTCACACGGCCCGGCAGAGCCCACGGACTCAAGCAGTTTATTTCTCCAGGCTTACAAATTTGATTACTATAGAGTACAAAGCTATTAAAAATATGACCTTTCTATTTTTCATGCCTTGGCGAAAAGCCAGATAATAACTTTGTTTGACTTGGTCGGTATGATAGAGTGCTTATTCAGATGGAAATAAAATGACTTTTCTTTACTGGAAATTATACCTTGAAGTCTAGATGTCCATCATCGGCATAACACACAGACAGACACGTTAATTCAGGCTTGAAAGCAGCCGAAGCTGTTAAAGAGGGAAGTACAGTGTTTTCCATCTTCTCGAGGGGAAAATGAGTATTTTTGTACAGATGTCATCAACTTAAAATGGTAAAAGGCAAAACTATTGTTCTAGGACAAGTAAAGTAAAAAAATGTTGATTACAGTATATTATCAGAATATAAAAATGAGGCTTCATGGCAGCCTTGAAAGCAAATAAATAACATTTTATCATTAGACCACTGTCTTCCTAGACACTTTTAAAGCCAGGCAAAGCAAGTGCACTTAGTACATCAGCCATGGCTTTAAGTGGAACATTATAAATCACCAAAAAAGCAATGGTTTTGTTTTCCTAAATGATGGATCAGTGTGTGAAAGTTAATAAAACCCAGTGTTGCTATGTGCCTGCGTGTGTGCATGCTAAGTCGCTTCAGTTGTGTCTGATTCTTTTCAACGCCGTGGAGTGTAGCTTGCCAGGCTCCTCTGTCCATGGGATTCTCCAGGCAAGAACACTGGAGTGGGTTGCCGTGCCCTCCTCTAGGGGATCTTCCCGACCCAGGGACTGAACCTGTGTCTCTTTTGTGTCCTGCTTTAGCAAGCGGGTTCTTTACCACTGAGCCACCTGGGAAACCCAGTGTTGTTATGCGGGTTTACAACGAGGGAAAATCCACTGGGCTTTTGTTGGCCAGTTCTCATCAGGAGGACAGGAGAGCAGGTTCCTTCAATGCATTTCAGCAGGAAGAAAACATGTCTACCTCAGGACTTCTTGGAAGAATTTTATAAAATACCCTTTTCCTCTCAGTTGGGCAACAAGCAGACCTCTGGGGTCTGTGAGCTTGTTTCCTCCACTGGCAGCCTGGCAGTGGGGTGCCTTTAAGTCTTCTACTGAGACAGGTTAGTGGCAAGCAGCTGCCACAAGCAGCAAAACAGTACTCTTTTCCTAAGGCCTAATATTTTATTTTATTTTTTCATTATTATGGGGTGGTGTGAAGTTGGAATGGTGAAATGGCACAGTGGACCTCAGGACATGAGCAGATGGCTGGGGGCTCCCCTGCTCTCGGGGGGCTGCCCTGTGTCCCACAGTGGACACATGGCATGGCCTCCTTCCTGCCCTGTGAGGCCTGTCCAGCATTGATGGCCTCCTGGGAAACCGTTCCCCTGGAAGGAAATGCTATGTGAGCTCAGCCTCAACCACATAAGCCTCATGACCTGGAAGCACTCACTTCCATGACCTGGAAGCACTCACTCATGGCCCAGTAGCAGTTGTCTTGGAAGCAGAAATGGGTGGAGTCTCTGTGGTCACTGGGGCAGGCAGGGGGAGGTGGGCGTGGCCCTCTCACTGAAAGGGTCTTTCCCCAAAACCACAACTCTGGGCATGGCCACTGGAGCCGTGAGTAACCAGAGGGGTCCCTCTGCCACTGAAGATGCCACAGTTCGTTCAACAGGAAGTGAAGGGAACTGCACGGCCATGCCCACTTCCTCCGTCCTTGAGCCTTGGGCAGAGAGGCCACTGACCCCAGTGCTCCCAGCCATGGGCAGGCCTCCTGAGGGGCACATGGAGTTCACCAGCACTCTATGTCCCATGATGTGGTGACTGGCCAGAAGGGTTTGCAGGAGTGAAGACTTGGGCGGGTTGGGGCTGGCGCAACTGGCTTCAGAAGGTTGGTGGCGGAGTGGGGATCACAGTCTGTGCTCTGATGTGAGGAGGGTGGCAGCCACAGGTGTGCTCATTAATTGCATGTGTCCTCAGGGTCTTGCAGCCACGGGACAGGCACTGATGGCCACTAACTTTCAGCAGTGAAGCCGCCCTCAAAGCAACCTCTGCTGGTGGGCCCTAGTGCTGCTCCTGTGTCAGGAACCAGAGCATTTCTTTCAGGAAAAGAAAGCCAACAGACAAGGGTCAAAAGGAATGAGCAGGGTGCGCTCCCTGCCTGCCTGTCCAGCTCTGCTCCACCTCCTGGCAGCCTGACCTCAGCGTGGTCTCACCTCTGGATGCAGCTGCCCACAGGCAAGGTTACTTCAGAGGCAGCAGAGGGAGGGGGCTTCCCTCCCTGGGGGAGAACCAGCCCCTGGTGCAGATTCTCTGAAGGGAGGGCTCCTGTCTGTGGCTCCTCATGTTCCTCACAGCTCTGAGACTCCCCCCTCCCATCAAACGGCCATATTTACAGCCACAAGGATGCCGTCTATGGCCTGCCCACACTGGGGCACCTAAGTTCTAGTTTTCCTTCTAGCACGTGTCCTATAGGTCAGTCATATAATTTCTCTGTAAATTTGAAGAAAACTGGGCTTATGTATTTTTTCTCATTTAAGCTCTTAAGATTGTAGCTTTTCTTAAAAATTCCACCATCATTACTCTCACCCCTTTACTGCCATTCAAGAACTAAAAAAATATATTTGTTCAATGGACTCTAAAAGTAACAATCTACAGAGAAATTTCTGAAAACCCGTATACTTATAGGAGACGTTGATGTAGTCAACCGAAAATTTTGTCATCATTTCTAGAAGTAATTTTTACACCAATGAGTCATTTTTTCCAGGTATCAGTGTCACTAAGTCTTAAGAAAGGCCGCCTACCAGGGCTGAGGCAGTTAAAATCTGTGCCTTGGTGACGGACAGCAATTCCATGAATTAAAGAAATAGGATAAAAGCACTGTTTTAGTGGAGAAAACATTGCAGCAGGCTCAACAACAATAAAAACTAAAATCCCTAAAAATCAATTGCAGGCAGGACTTCTAGCAATGGCCAGTTGAAAAGGTCAACAAATCCTTTCCCCAGGAAGCCGCTATAACCCTGCACATGCTGTCCCTCCCTGCAGGGTGGCGATTCTACCAGGGCCAGGACAAGCTGTGAAGACCATAGCCTCTGGCTGCAGTCAGTGGATAATTTCATTTGGAGCAATTGATGATGTGAAATAGTCAACAAAGGAAGTAAAGTAGCACACTCAGTCATTCAGAGAGGGATCTGAGAAATAAAGGCAGGAGACAAATGGGAAAAAGACAGCAAAATGGCAAGTGTAAATCTGGCCATATTAACGATTACATTATATATAAATGGTCTAAACACGCAAATAAAAATGGCAGAGTTTATAAGATTAGACAAAAGGATTTAACTATAAGCTGTGTACAAGACACACAAGATAGACTAAATAAGTTAAAAGTAAAAAGAATGGGAAAATACATACCATGCAGACAGTAACCTTAATCTCTTGAATCCATGCATTTGCCATACGGCTTAGTAATTCCACACCCAGTGGTCTTCCAGAGGAACAAAACAGTAGGGCCACATACAGGCACCAAAGGGAATATTCACTGCGTTATTTTTTGCAGATGGGAGTTGGGGTCAGCACATGTGTCCATCAACAGTGAGGGATAAACAAAGGTAAACCATCTATCTACCTCATGGAACACCAGGCAGATAACAAAATACACGTGACAACAGGGGTGAGTCTAAAAACTGCACTGAGGGAAAGAAGCTAGAAGCACTCCATACTGCCTTGTTCTATTTAAATGAAATTTCCCAAAGAGGCAAATGCAGTCTAGTCTACTGCTGGAATGCCACTTCCTCCATTTCACTTCCACATGAATATAAACAGTGCATTTGGGGGACGTTTTGGTAATAGAACCAGATTTCACAAAGCCCACTTGAGCCCGTGTTTTTGCCACTAGCCAGAGCTCTGTCTTGGCCCAGATACTGCCTCCCCCACCCCCCATCCCTGCCTTCTCCATGAGTGGAGCTGGTGCCTGGATGCTGGCCTCCCCTGGGACTCTGAGTCGGCCTGGTTTTGCTCTTCTCTGAGAGTAGATAATGTGTGATTTTACAGGAGTGTTTCCTGCTTGGTGCATGGACCCTGCATCTCAGGAAAGTGGAAGGTCCCCTTGAGAATAGACTCTCCAGCCTGAGGATGATGCCTGGCCCTGCCCTCCCTAATGCTCACAGAACCCAGTAGGTGAATGTGGCATTTAACGCTCATACAGCCCAGGGGTTGATGATGCTGTTCACCACCTTGTCCTATGCAGGATGCTAGTGACAGACAACAAGGTGAGATGATCTGCCCGGAAACTGGTAAGAACCCAGATGGCCTCCATTTTAAACCATTAAAGACTGCGATTCTCCCCAGAATTTCTTGTGGAAACAGAGGCACCATTAGCTTTTTCTGCAGTGTGGCTTTTCAACAGGTGATTTCAGTCATGAGCCGTCCTGTCCTGCCACCTTGAAACACAGGCCTAGGGCAGTCTGGGAGCTGGTGTTTTTCCAGGCTCAGCTGACAGTTCTCAGAGCAGCAAAGCACACAAACGGTGAAGACTATAATCACAAACCCAGTGAATCTTCATGCGGTTATGACAATTCTCTACCTTGAAAAATAACATTGATTGATATGTTTTTTAGAGACTGACATATGTAACTCTTTATTAAAAAATTATTAAATAACTCCTTGAAATGAAAAGGCAGTCGTGTAATTAATAGTTATGCACTGCATGACAGCATAATTATTCATTACCAAAATGTAGGAGCAAAGTGACTTCTAATTTCATCCTCAGAGTCTTTGAAGGGAAAAAAGTACTTTAAAAGGAAGTAAGCTGGAAAGAGAGGACAGCTTTTGTAAGCACTTGAGATCCTACTTGACTTGAAAGAAAAAAAGCTGAAATGACAGATGATGTCATGCTATATTTATTTAAGGAGAGGCAAGTGAATTAAAAACACAAGTATAATTCATTAAAAATAGATTTTTGAAGTGTACACATAGAGGAGTTCCTAGCACTTTCACCTTTATTGTTGTCTCACCTACAGATTATTATTTTGAGTTCTCTGGGAAAATGTGACTTTATCTTTCTGTTTGGAATTGGCAAAACACTTCTATAAGTTATTCAGAATTAATGAGTCCTGAGACCTGGTTCCAAGAGACTAGGTGCTTACAGCCTGTTTTCTGTGACATGACAAGGAATTTGGGCCGACTCAAGTCCGAGTCCTGGGCTGAGTGTTAGGCTGGGGCCTTGCTCACCTCTTACCCTCATTTGAGGGAGAGTAGCCTTCTCCATGGTAACCAGGGCCTAGGCCATACGGCCCCTTGCAGGCGAGTGAGGTGTCTGGGGCTGAGGCCAGCACGGATGAGCTTATGGGGACCATGGTCTGGACTGCTGACCGTTGGTTGGGTTGGCGGGACCAGCGGTAGCAGGGTCAGGCTTCAGTAAGGAAATGGGACTTGGGGCTGGGTTTGTGTTCTGATAAGTCTAAGATTATGGTCTTTAGGAATCAGGAGTGGGTGAGGGTTTCGGAGCATTATCAAGTTGGCATTTAGCAAGACTAGGCTGACGGTAGGACCCGGGATGGAGAAGCTTCGCAGGCAACAGACTCAGTTTCCGGTGATGGCCTTCAGACCCTGGGGCTCTGACGGCCCAGGCCAAAGTTCTTGGCCTCTGTCTGTCCACCTTGTTTCCTCTTTGGACACCTGCTGCCTAACTCCTCAGCCTGCTAAGTTGGCTGGTTGCTCCCTGCCCCCGTCCATGGGAGGTCAACTCCTTGGTCTTGTCTGCCTCTTTCTTGCTCTTTCTCTCGTGTGGATGCTGGTCTGGACTGGACTTCCAACCAGACTCTGCACCTGGCCTTCGTCTTCAGCCTGTCTTGACCCTTCACTGCCTGACCTCCTCTGTTACCCGGGAGAAGAGACACCTCTTCTCCTCTGTTACCATGTGGAGCTGGCTCGGAGGACAAGAGTTTGCAGCCATTATCTACAGAAGACTGACGTCAACTCAGAACTCACAGCCACTGCCTGTCTTCTGTGGTATTTTGAGGCCACACTTGGGCTCAACAAGGAAGAGCAATGGGAACGATTTGCTGGGGCCATAGGTAAGGTGGGGGTAGCTGTAGTCAACCTAGATGTCTGTCTTTCCTATGACTGATCAAGAGTCATTCCTGAAGTAGCCTACCTATTCTGAGCTTGGCCAATTCTGTATTTTGTGTAACCAGATTCAAGCGTCTGCCCTGATTTTCTGCCTGTGTTCTCACTCATCAAAACCCACCATGGGCCTCCTCCCCTGCCCGCCCCACTCCTCTCTCCTTACCCAACTAACGGGTCCTCCTTCCACCCCAGGCTCCAGTCCTGTGTCCCATCTGTGTGTCCCGTCTGCGTGCGTGCTTGTTGGGCCTGGCTGCTTGGGTCTGCATGGGCTCCCCCCGTGCCCTGCAGATGACTCTCAGTAAACTGCTAGCTCCTCAAGGAGTCAGGTGAGTGCATACATTTTAACAGCAACGTGCACAAGAAGGGGCTGACGACCTTTAGATTGGATTTATTGATTCAGATGTTGCTTTTCTAGCCCCAGTCACTGCAGGTTAGAGTCCTGGGAGATTGCATCATAGAACCCAAGCCCTGAAAGGACCCTGGAGACCAGGAGGTACATGGTTCCATTTGGAGAGCGGGGCTGGGCTACACGTTCAGGGCTGGCTGCCTGAAAGTGAAGGACAGAAGTGCCTGCCAGTTCTTTTCTCTGTCTTTTTTTTTTTTTTTTTGCTATCTCACTGCTTTCTTATATCTGTTGGAGGTTAAAGAGCAGAGCCCAGTGTAACACACCAGTCTGACTTGATGCTTAAATCTCTGTCTTTGCACAGACCTGATGCCAAAGTATAAAACCACATGCTGTGGGAACTTCACGTGTGAGGAGCAAGTCCTTCTACTACTGGACAGCCCTGTCAGGACTCCCTGGTAACACTGGGCAGACCCATTGTGTTCCTGAGTCAGCTGCTGGGTGGGGGAGATCCCCTGGAGGATGGCACAGCAACCCACTCCAGGATTCTCGCCTGGAGAATCCCATGGACAGAGGAGCCTGGTGGACTACAGTCCAGGGGGCCGAGAAGAGTCGGACATGACTGAGCACCTTTCAGTTTCACTTGACCTTCATCTGCAGGGCTCTGGCCTGGGGAGACCCTGTCAAGTATGTGCTCTGGGTGGTCCTGCTGTGACCAGGCCAGGCCTGCTGCATGTCCATGGAAGACAGAGGCACTGGGGATTCCCCAGGACATTCCACCCTCAGAGAGCTGGTGAGCCGCACCTAATGGCAAGTGAGTAAACACCACCAGGAGACCGAGTTTTCAGAGCCTTCCTCCTGCTTCTCCCGAGCTGCTTGCAGGGGGATATGCACTGAGCACATACATCTTAAAGGACCAACGGGCCATGACAGTGCTTTGTGGTTGCCAAGTGTAAACCCGGGGTGTGATGGTGGTCCCGTGATTAATTGCGCTCCGTTGACATTAGGCTGTGCTACTATCGGTGGCTTGCTGCTCAGCACTTGCTAGGCAGTTAATTATTGTTGTGTGGCTCCAAGGAATGCTTTCAAAACATTTTAGAATTCTGTTATAGCGATGGCATGGGGAGGGGTTTAATAAGCTACTATCATACACAAGAAAGACAAACATATTTTAAGATATGAAAATAACTTTGTTATGGCTTTTCCTTCCCAAGGTACTTCTGACAAAAAAATGTATTCCTAACATTCCATTGCCTATCGGCAACAAGTCTCACCTTGAGCCCAGTTTTATTCTGCACACAAGTAGGGCAGCGTCCCCTAGGGGTTAAGGAGGTGCGTCAGAAGGGAAGGGATTAGAGTCCTGGGTGTTTCAGCATGATCTTTACACACTTGATCCAGCCTCATTAGTGGTTCCTTTTGCAGCTGGGGCAGATCAGAAAGTATTTCTTGGTGAGACTGTTTCTTTTTGTAAGTGATGGAGAAAATGGGATTACATGCTTGTGTTTTCTCTTAGTCCTCTCCTGCCAGGCCATAGACTCAGCACATGGAGACAACAGGGCCACTCCCTTGAAATTCTCTGGTCCCCATCTGGAGTAGGCAGCTCACAGAAGTGACCTTGGTTGTTCTCAACATTGACCCTTTAAGCTTAGAGATGGGCTCACTAGTGACCATCTGGATCAGCAGGGCACAAGTCCTTCTCCCAAGCTATAGGCTCTCCCTCTGACTGATTCCCAACCCAGGAAGGCCCTTCTCTTCTCTCAAGTGTGCAGGTTATAATCACTCCAGTTGTAAGAAGTCAACCTGCCAAGTTGCGTCTCATACTCAGGGACATTCCTGCTCTCATCGTTTTTACTGTGACATGAAGGTCACTTTCAGAGCTTCAGAAGCAATACAGTATCTACACAATTTTTCCAGGTGATACACTTTAAAGATGTACCACAAAATTAAAAGATGCTTGCTCCTTGGAAGAAAAGCTATGACAAACCTAGACAGCATATTAAAAAGCAGAGAGATCATTTTGCCAATGAAAGTCCGTATAGCCAAAGCTACGTTTTTCCGCTAATCATGTATAGATGTGAGAGCTTGACCGTAAAGAAGACTGAGTGCCAAAGAACTGATGCTTTCAAACTGTGATGCTGGAGAAGACTGTTGAGAGTCCTTTGGACTGCAAGGAGATCAAACCAGTCAATCCTAAAGGAGATCAACCCTGAATATTCATTGGAAGGATTGATGCTGAAGCTGAAGCTCCAGTACTTTTGGCCACCTGATGTGAAGAGCCAACTGAAGAGCCAACTCATTAGAAAAGATACTGATGCTGGGAAAGATTGGGGGCAGGAGGAGAACGAGGTGGCAGAGGATAAGATGCTTAGATAACATCGCTGACTCAATGGAGATGAGTTTGACCAAACTCCAGGAGATAGTGAAGGACAGGGAAGCCTGGCATGTTGCAGTTCATGGGGTCACAAGAAGTCAGATATGACTTAGTGACTGAACAACCTCAAAGGCGTATATATCTCTGTGTATTAAAAATAATGAAATTTGTTTCATTACCAGAATAAGCAATAGTGGTAACTGAAAGCATTAAAAGTGTGCAAATATTCATCAATAATCCAGCTTTAACTAGCTCTAAGAAGTTTTTCACAAAACCAGTAGTTACTTTCCAAAACAAACACTTGTTCATATTTCTGGTCTATTTTCATTCTGCCACAGCTGGATGTAGTTAAGCCAACCAATCTGTATTTATAGGAGCCAATGCGCATTTAAACCCTTGAAGGCGGGTATAAACTTAAACGTTTCCCTGAATTCACTACATGTGAACTAAATTAAGTGTATTTGTGAAACTGAGAAGATCATAAGGTACTCTGGGAATTTATGGCATTTTTATAGTTTTACGTCTGTCTTATGTATACCAATGCGTCTATTACCCCTGGTCATTAAAGTTAAAATGTGTATAGTTTTAATAGGTTATTTTGAGAAGGACCATCTCCATTCATTATTTAAACCATTTCTCAGGGTGCAATGTTCGTCCGTGAGTTCACTCAGGAGGAGACTTTGCAGCCCCGTGTCTGGTCTGGACAGAGTGTGCTGGCAGGCGCAGTACCTGGGTGTGACATCCTTTCCGTGCACGTCTGGTGTGTGTCACGGGTGACTTGCAGCCTCTGAAGGGCCCTAATCTGGGATGGCGTGAGCCCTTCCATCACCGCCGTGCTCACCAGGCTCGCCTGCTGACAGCACCCACCCCGAGAGGTCCAAGCCAGCTGTGACTCGGCCCATAGCTTGTCATCAGCTCCAAGCAGAAGCCTCCCTACATGGCTGCCCTGAGCCACTCCATGCTGCCCCTCTGGGGAAATCCTTGCTGGAGCTCAAGCCCTTACCACCCGCAGTTCCTTGTCCTCCGGAGGCGGAGTCTGCTGGCCACACTCCTCCCCAGCTTTTACGACCGTCATTAAGCGACTCTCCAGGTTCCTCTGTGTCACGTGGGAGTGATCATGACCCCTTACTCTTCCCTCCATCGTGCCTCAAGCCCGGCTTCGGCTTCCGTCTGAGCCTTGCTGCTCTCATCCTGGCCATTCCTGGGGCTGTTATTAAGGGGTCACTTCACTTCCCAGAGGGGAGGCCCCTCACCTGGCACACAGATGACCAAGAGCAGCGTGAAGAACCTGAGCCAGAGAGAGACAGAGGCTGCCTGGAGGTGCGGGCTCACGGGCGCAATTCATGCCCTTCTCCCGGGGCTCTGAGGCAAGGACTTGGGGCACTTAGGCTCTCCTCACGTGCAACTGTGCACGCGCTGTACCCTAGGAAATGGCTTTCCAGCACAAATCATGTGGGAAACAGCTTGTCAGAAGCTGAGCCAGGGCACAAGCGACAGCAGGGCTGAGGGAAACACCGAGAACGAGCTGGTGGCCGTGGTGGCAGGGGTGACAAGCACAGGAGGAAGCGGGAGCCCCATTCCTGCGGAGCCCTGCGGACTCTCAGCCCTGCCCGGTCTCAGAGCAGGAAGGAGGAGGAGCGGCAGGTGCCACCTCCCACTGGGAGGCCTCACGGGCATCACCCTTTTCTCTGGCCAGAGCCGTGATCACAGCAATTCCTAGAGGAAATGTGTCAAATGAAAGCCCACATGTTCTCGAGAAGCAAACGTGCTCTCCTTGAGATAGGGAAGAGGTTTTCTTACATAATTATTCTCAACTTGGAGCTTAAAGTCTTTAAGTTCTTTTACATCAACTAACTCACTTGTTCTGGACACTAAAAAGCTAAACAGGATCCTCGCAGGATGTAGGGGAAACGTTGTGATGAGACAGGGTCTGTCTTCACCTGTATGGAGGGCTCATGGCCTTGCCTGACCGGGCTCTGTGCAGAGTGGTTACGTTTTCCTGTGGAGCTGGGCTGTGACCCTCCAGCGAGGCGCCTCTGCACTGAGAGGGGACTCTACCAGCAGAGCGAAGACGCTGCCACACTATTTCTCCAGGGGTATTTGTGTCAGGGTGCCAGGTGGGAGAACAGGGATTAAAATGACAAATGCATTGGCCTGGCTGTGAAAGAATACAAATATTTTTGTGTGAAAGTCGCTCAGTCATGTCCGAATCTTTCCCACCCCATGAACTGTAGCCCACGAGACTCCTCTGTCCATGGGCTTCTCCAGGCAAGAATAGTGGAGTGGGTTGCCATTCCCTTCTCCAGGGGATCTTCCCAACCCAGGGATCGAACCCATGTCTCTTGCATTGCAAACAGATTCTTTATCATCTGAGCCACCAGGGAAGCCTGCAGCTCGCCCAACCAGCAGACTAAGCCTTTGAGGTTTGGGCAGGGAACAAGTATTTTTAATTTCTTTACTGGGGTAATGCTGATTTATAACATCGTACGTGTCTGGGTAAACATCATGTTTCTGTTCCTTTGCATGGAGGTTGTCTTTAACCAGAGAGAACTTTACAGGAATGAGAAGTTTCTTCTCCAGCTCCCCTTGGCCCCCAGTATTCTTCCTAAATTATCCTGTCAAGTTCAACATGTAATATAAATGAAGCAACTTTTAATCATTTCAGGAGAGACGCACTAAGACAGATGTAGATATTACACTTCAATCTAAGGAAATAGCCTCAAAATGTCATTAACTTTTGAATTAACAATGAGCCCTGATTGTTTGAGAAAAGGTGACATATTTCCCCATTTAGAGTTTGGGACAAGAAGTTAATTTAAATGCCAAAAGTACATATATTTGAGTAACATGATGTCAAATAAATCTTTTAGCATTAATATAAAAGTGGCATTTATAAAAGCTATAATGAATGTAGCTAAAGGCACGTTTTCTTAAACAGTTTTACTCAATTGAGACCTTATAAAGCGTCAGTCTATTGTTCCACTTTCATTAGTGATTTTTTTCCAGGCCAATTATAGTGAAGGGTATGTATTGCAAGCTAATACTCACCAAGCATCGACTACAGGACAAGCATTGTTCCTGACGCTCTGTGTGCCTCATCTGGTTCTGACAATAGCCCTATGAGGCAGCTCATTTTGCTACCACCCTTTTCCAGAGAAAGTTAGGCTTTGGATGAAGTGTGTTTTCTGGGGGACACATCTGTAAACACTGGCTTTCTGGGAAGGTGCCTACTTCTCCCAGGAGCTCCTTCCCTCTCTGGACCCGTGTCCACACGCCATAGCCGTCAGCCCTGCCTCTGGCTGCGAGGGAAGACAAGCTGCCCTGTCTGAGCATCTTCCACGTGTTAGCATGGTCACAGGGCAGCTGAGGTCCCGAGGTCCGCACCCACCTGGCAGGGAGCAGGGTGCTCCTTGTTCTCACTATCTGCCCCATATCCACAGCAGGCCAGGCAGGAAGGGACAGTCTTGTTAAGCTTCTGTTTTGGGATATGGGGCTGTTATCCTTCATTAGGTCAAGGGGTATTTACAACTGGGGTACCAGTGACACAGAAGAGCATCTGCTGGTATCAGAAAGTTCTAGAAGAATGAGAGGAGCCACAGTCTTAAGAATGACCTGGTTTCTCTCCCCTCCACTGGTTGACCATCTGGGAGCTGGGCTCAGAGCCTGTGCTGTGAACGCTGCTGGCTGGACAGCTGCCCTCTCTGCCAGGTCCAGGGGGTCCCCAGGGAGCCCTCACAGGGGTCTAGACTACCTTTCTTCAGCTGTTCCTCCTCTCCCTGCCCCCGGACCAACTGAGAGCAGCCGGAGAAGAAGTGTTTGCTCCACACTAATAACAGGAGGCTTTAGCCAGCGTACCAACTCTACCCAGGTCCCACATCATGAACCGCTGGAGCCCAGGTATAGCTGCAGGTCCTCCACATGCCCTTGAAAAGGGTCTTCAACCTTGGAAAGGGTCTTCAAGTCAACTCCAGCTCAGAGTGAACTTTGGGACCCAGCAGACACCAGGCTGGCAGTCAGAAGAGTGTTCTAACCACACTGCTCACAAATGTTTGGATGCTACTGGCCGAGAGGGTACGGTAGCTATGTTTACACACCCCCATTATGGGGAACTCACTACCTACAAAACATGTCCCCAGTTTTCCCCAAGGAAGTCTATTTTATCTGCAGGTAGCTTGTTGGAGACAGCACTCAGCTTGACTGTCTCCCTAACTTACGCTTGACGATCAGAGTCTAACTCCTCAGACTGATGGGGTTAAATCTAAGCTCATCCTAAATGTACAGCTCTTTAATGGAGATAAGCAGGGAGGGAGAGCTGGGATATTATTTTTCCCTTTCAGTATAGTAATCACTGGTGATGTTTAAAAGAAAGTGGGTGAAAAGTGACAAATGAGCAAAAAATTCTACCTTTAGTAAAGGTTAAAAGCAAGTGTCAGACCTCACAGTTGATCACTGCTAAGGGGACTTCAAGTGGCCCATTAGCATTTTGACTTGAAGTGAGAAGAAAATGCGACTGATGGAGAAACAGCAAAAATTAGTTGAGGCTCTAAACTACCCGAGTAAGCTGGTCAAATCAAACATTTTAGACAAAGGACCAGTCTAAGTGAAGTCTCTGGTTGTCTGGGAGACTCACAGAGCTGTGTGAGATATTCTGTGTATGCATATTTTGTATATGTGCATGCATGTACACATTTAACATACTTTCAGTACACATTTTTATGGTAGATCTGAAACACAAGTCAACTATATAAAGAAATATTTTTAATTTCCTTGTCTATGTGAGTTGAAAAATATATTAGTGCAGAAATTCCTTTTTAAAAGGAAACTAATGGCTGATAATGCGTTTCAATAATATAAAGTAGGGAATAAAGAAGAAATATCCAGATAAAACAGCCTGGTAGACCCAGCACACACTGACAGGGTAAAAGCTGCCCTTTATTTCTCCCTGGCAAGAATAACAAGAGTCTAAAATTTATTCTTAGCTACAGGTAATGCATACTATGAACCTATTAAGAGTTAAAGCTTTTAGGGGAAAAAAAAGATTGCTTCTAATTGCTTTTATCCTGAGGCTGAGGTGTTATTGCACAAAGATTAGAATTATTATAACTACATCCAAGAAAAGTTTCAGTAAACTGTAAATACATATTCAATTTACTGAATTGAAAAAAACACCTGCAGTTCTTGTGGAAGCCACACGTTACCAGTGAGAGCAATTGTGTTATTTAACGCCTGATATAAAACAGCTCATAAAGTAATCTCCGGGCACTCTGATCTGAATCGGCACCAGAAAGGAATGGAACGTCTCCCAAAGGCTAAGAAGCCAGTGGGCTCCACGCAGAGCATCAGCAGGAGGTGGGTGCCCTACTGTGTGGACCTGCTGTTCTAGGAACCTCCCGGAACGTGACGAGGCTGCCCCACATCAGCTCTGAAAACCGCACAGTGTTCTTTGAACCAGGGTGTTTTCTTTCTTAAAGAAGAGGACAGGTCTGCATGTATTTCTGGAGTGTAAGGCTGTAGGTTTTCACCCTGGAAGAAGCTACAGTTAGTTAGCAGAGTGACCCAAGCTCCACTGTGCAGGCAGTTTCCTGTGTCCACTTATCTTTGCTCTGAGAACTGCCTGGAGACCCCAGGCCTGAATGCATTCTGCCAGTGGTCAGCTAAGGACCCTGCCACCAGGCCAGGGGGCTCAGAGTGGGGCCTTGGCTTACCTTGTGAGTTTATTTCCAAAACCACCAGTGACTTCTATTTCACAGCAGTTAAGGAAAAACACAAGTGAGGTTGGGGAGGGGGCTTAGGGCCTCTTGGAGACCTTCCTCGTCGGCTAAGTTGCCGGATCTGGAGAAACCTGGCTTGGATCCCAGCCCAGTTCTAAAACCTGCCAGGACTCAGGGGCCTGAAAACCTTCAAGGACCTGCTGCCACTGGCTCAGTCACGTGAGAGCAGGGCGTGCTCAGGGGCCCACATGCCCGGTCAGTGCAAAGACAGTGGGGGGCAGGGTTCACCATGCCCCTCACAGGGGCTGAGCAGCGAGGATCAAAGCTCCGAGTCAACCCCCAGAGCTTGGCACCACATCCAAACGCAGGGGGCTTCCCTGGGGCTTGGCCCTGGGCCACCCCCTGGGGGAGCAGCCCCACGTCCCGAGCGCCAGTGCACTGCTCGGGGCAGCACTCCGTCACTGTCCCCACTGCCCTTGCCACCCAGCTCTGCTGTCCCCGGGCAGTGTGCTCGCGGAGGACATTATTCACTTGCGTGTGTGTTACATGCAAAATAAACTATTTTGAGCCGCCTCCATCTATCACCTGGCCTGGCTGTGGGCTCGGTTGGGAGCAGGGGGTGAAGACGGAGGAGGGAAGGTGCAAGCTTCTCCTTGGAAAGCAGGAGACGCACACGCTGGTCAGGACAGACAGCCGGTGGCCCAGGCGCTGTCCCTGGGCTTGGTCCCCATCCCGCCCATGGCTCATAGGAGCAGAGCCCCCTGCCCGGTGGCTCACACTTGCCAGACACCTTTCAGACCCTCAGACACAGGGACACTTGCACTGATGCTGGAGCCTCTCTCTGGGGTCTAGGCTTTCTCACTTTGTTTCCTTAATGCTTACGCCTAGGATGCGAGGCTTCACCCAGAAAGAGGATGCTCAGACACTGTGCTCCGTCCACATGGGCTCGGCATCTCCAGGCAGCCCCCTCCTCGGCTTCAGTATCCTGGAGGTGCTCCGGGGTCAGTGTAGACCACGAGGGTGAGTGAGGGTGAGGGTTCTGTGTGGGCCCTAAGCAGTGACATCAATCGAGTCCATACGGTCCACCTCTGTCTGCGCCTGTGGCTCAGGCAGGCCTAGCCACTGAGCCTTGGTTCTAGAAGCCCAGGGAAAAGCCGTGGGGAAATGTCAAGTGCCTGAAAACGTGGAGAGAAAGTCCAGCAGGGAAACTGCACCCACATTCTGCCTGGGCCCCTGCAGCCTCCGCTGTCACGGCCGACGTTATTTATGGTAGCTCCACGTTCCTTTTGAGGCATAATTAAAAGATGAATAACTGGAGAGACCCTCACCAAGATAAATGAGTAGTTTGAGGCCTTTTCATTTGGATGCCTTTTCAGGAACATTAGAAAGAAGGGAAGTGCTTTGGAGCGCTCTGTGGAAACTGCCCAGCAAAGGGCCACGAGGTCGCATGGGCCACTGCTTGCTGCCCTCCATCTGTGGTTCCTTCCACCACTGGCCCCGTGAGAAAAAAAAAACCAAGATATTTCATTTTATCTTTTTAGGGGGTATCCAGATCTGGAAGTTCTAATTTATGAGCCTGAAATACCATTAAGCTGATGCAGGAAATTCTAAATGAGCATGTACATGCCTCTCTGTGAGGAATAATTTAGGGAAATCCAATGAGAGTGGGTTTAAAGACATACAGGCATATTAGCAGAAAGCTTAGGACACCAAAAATATTTTTTACAGTTTTAAAAAGCTTCTGCTTCTTTTTTGAAGTGTAACATTTCTGTGGCCTTTTGAGCATCTGAAGATTATGGTATGAGGTTTGTACCCTATCTGCTCTGCACCCTCTCCTTTGCTGCCTAAAATAATCCCTCTCCTCAGTCACAGCCCCTTCAAAGCAGGGTTTATCTTTAACCATTTTGCACAAAACCAGGCACATGGTGACCTTCTTCAACCAGAAGCTCCCCGATGCATGGCGGACCACACAGCAGGCTCTGTTTCTAGCCTGTTCCTCAGCCACCCCAGGACTCCGCATACATGGAATCAATTCACACTTTGCCAGAGACAGTCTAGGAACTGACAAACAGTTTCTTTTGAAAGTCTGATTTCTAGGAAATATTTGTTCCACTGTTTCTCATGTTCCTTCCCTAGTGTTACAAAATAAACACACTGGACTTACAGTCACTGTATCCCCAGAGAGCTGTTAACCTGGAGAACATGTGTGTGCCTGTGCATGGTCCATGCGGATCTTGTCTGCAGACTCTTGCCCTCACGGGAGCATATGTCCACCCACCAGCCTCCAACAGCGCCTGAGTTGCCTTTCTCGTGTACATCACATTCAGAGATGAGGAAACCAGAATTGAAAGAGACACATGTACCCCAATGTTCATTGCAGCACTGTTTATAATAGCCAGGACATGGAAACAACCTAGATGTCCATCAGCAGATGAATGGATAAGAAAGCTGTGGTACATATACACAATGGAGTACTACTCAGCCCTTAAAAAGAATAAATTTGACTCAGTTCTAATGAGATGGATGAAATTGGAGCCGATTATACAGAGTGAAGTAAGCCAGAAAGAAAAACACCAATACAGTATACTGACACATATATATGGAATTTAGAAGGATAGTAATGAAGACCCTCTATGTGAGACAACAAAAGAGACTCAGAGGTATAGAATGGACTTTTGGACTCTGAGGGAGAGGGAGAGGGTGGGATGATTTGGGAGAACGGCATTGAAACATGTATACCATCTTGTAAGAGTGAAGTGCCAGTCTATGTTCAATACAGGATGCAGGACGCATGGGGTGGGTGCACGGGATGATTCAGGGAGAGGATGTGGGGTGGGAGGTGGGAGGGGGCTTTGGCATTGGGAGATCGTGGACACCTGTGGCTGATTCATGTCAATGTACGGCAAAACAAATACAGTATTGCGGGGTGGGAGGTGGGAGGGGGCTTCGGCATTGGGAGATTGTGTTCACCTATGGCTGATTCGTGTCAATGTATGGCAAAACAAATACAGTATTGTAAATAAAAAAATAAATAAATTTAATTAAAAAAAAAAAAAAGAGATGAGTCTAGGGTTGTAACTGCCAGCAAGGTGATAACAGTGAAGCCGGCACCTCAGTGCAAAAGAGAGGCTGACTCCTGAGTGCTGTCACACGCCGTCCGTGTCAGAAGCAGCCTGTGTGTGCTGGCCGTGCTGTCTTCGCCATGGGCTGGGGAGGGCACCGCCATGACCCCCTCTGCAGAGGGACTCGGGCCCAAAAGGCCTGGACGGGGTGAGAGGGGTGAGGCTGCTCGTCACCCCGTCTCCAGGCTGGGTCAGGTCTCCATGCTTTGTGTTCCTGCAGCTTTTCGTGTGAGAGCTGCCCTGAGAAAGGAGCTGTTCAGATGAAGCTCAGAGAGACACGGTGCCCAGACACAAGCTACCAAGTCACACACCTGGATCTCAGACTGACATGAAGCCACTTGGACTTCAACCTTTCTTGGCTGGTATGCAACACATTTCAGAGAAAGGGGTTCTTATGTCTTGAAATGTCCCCATTATGTATTTAGTTTGAGTTCATATTATAAATTGGTGCCTCTTACAGATTGAGTCCAATATGACTCTATTTGCTCTGTCCAGCACTGAGTTGCACCTTTTTTTTCCACAGAAAATGGCCTTTCCAGACTCTCCTTGAATCTTCCCTGGCACCTTTCCATATTTGAATCTTTCCTGACTGATCTAACCTATATTTCTCCCTTCGATGTTGCCATAGTGTATCTGGTGGCTGACGCTGCCTGTGTGTACCGTCAACTTTTACTTTCTAGTTGCAACTGCTTCTTCACCCAGGTATGGGTGTCTTGCATGTGGAGAGCACAGGAGGAATTCTGAGCTGTTGATTGTGTTGCAAAAAATAATCCTGCGATGAGGGTCAGCCTGCAGACAGCACAGAGGGTCAGCTGATGAGGGTCACACGCCTGGTGTGGCTGGGCGTGAGGAAGTCAGATGCCCTGGGCTGGTGGGGCTGGTCACTGGGTCCCAGCTTCAACTCTACCTTCTGGCTCCCCGAGTCACTGATCTGCTGGAGTTCAGCTGTGTCTTCCTGGAAAGCATACATGGATGCAGATGGGACCGTTAGGTTCTGCTGAGGTTCCCGCATCTGTGATCTGCACATTCCCTGAATCACGTGGGACGACGTCTGAAACTGTGGATGCTGACGTCCTGAGGGGCGGGGGCACCCCAACTCAGGGGCTAGCCTGGAGGCACTTCTGTTCAGTCCTCAGGGTGTCCAGAGCCCACATGGACGAGGTTACTCACGAAATACTGTTCCTTTCTTCAGTTAGAGCATAGTCACAGGCTCTCTGAACACCTTCACAGCACTGACTGCTGGAGTCCCACATTGTGGGGGTCTTTGGGGCCCTCCAGGGTCCCTGTCTCTCTCACAGTCTTTGAGGCACTGAGTTAGCTGACAGCTTGACACAGAGGGGGCTGGGTCACGCTTATATTGGGAGAGGTTCACTCGTCCTCTGTCCAGGCCACTCAAGGAGGAAGGTGCTCCTTGAGGAGAAGGTGAAACACTATGGCTATTAGTGGACAAACAGGGGCTTCTGGGGTCACGATGAAGGAAAAGACACACGAGGAAGGGGAGAGCGGCAGCCTTGTAGGTGAGCCGGGTTTGCAGAGCTGACAAGGCCAGCATGTGAAGGTGGAAGCTTGCCCCAGTCCCTTCTTCATGGAGTCAGAACCTCCCAACATAAAGGGGCTGGGTGCTGGGCCTCCTGCACTGAGCCCACACTGCCACTGAAACACGTCCTGCCTGCTCCATCCTTCACTCTCCTGAATTAAGCTGGACCCTCCCCTGCTCGACCCCCAGCAAAGATCCTCCTCAGAGTGGACGTCTGGCCCCTGTCTGTCCTCTGCAGAACCACAGACCTGGCGTCCATTCCATGGGGAGGGAAACGCCCGACCTGCTTGAAAGACACAGGGCTCAGGGTGCAGTGACCACGAGCGTGTTCCTTCACATGGAGCCTCTCGCAAAGACCACATCTGCATGCCTCGAGGCACCGCCGGCAGGACAGTCCCCGCCCCCAGCTGAGGTCGCTTCAAGGGTGTCGGGGGCCGCAGGGCCTCCCCTTCTGTCAAGGTGACCCACTGGTGCTGCAGGCATCCGGCTAGGCCTGCTTGGAGTGGGCTGCTCGACTTTAGGGAGCCTGTGTTGTCCCTACCGCGGGATGACAAATTGCCTCTCTGCCGTGTCACCTGCGCCACCCCCTCCCCCAACTCCAGACAGGCCTAACTGAACCCCCGGGCTGTCGGCTACTGTGACGGCTGAGGCTCCAGCAAGTGACCTGGGAGGAGCCTCTCCAGGCTTGCCTGGGTGTGGGCGCTGGGCCGGCATCATGAGCCTGCGGAAATGATGAACTGAAGGTGGGACCCTCAGCCCTGATGCTCCGGTGATGCCCCAGGTCCTGTGCATGATGAGCTAATGTGCACACTGAGCTAACGGAGTGTGAACACTGAGCCCCGTGCACACTGAGCTAATGGAGATGGTATCTGGGCTCACGTGAAACTACATTCCAGATGAGCTGGCCCTCGTAATAGGGAGCAGAAGATGGTCACTGGGGAGAAGCAGAGCCCTCCCTTGGGGGTCCCCTCCAAACCCTTGGGTGAAAAAGCTCTGCTGGTGGTTCTCAGAGAGCCTGGCCAGCAGACCCCCTGTCAGCCAGCTCCCTACCCCAGACTCCTGCCCCTTCTGCTGTTTCTCTTGGACTTGGGGTTCTCTCCACCCACCGTGGACCCATGGGGAAGGCCGAGCCGACCCAGCCCCAGACCCACCAGGGCCCCTGCACATCATGCCCCCCCTGGAGCCACTGGCCCTGCCCAGTGTCTTAGTGCAAAGGCCACTCGGTCCTCTGGAAACTGAGGCCAGAGGACAGGGCCTTGCCCAGGACAGGCTATGTCTTCAGCATGTGGTCGCTTCACCCTGCAGACCCACTTTCTCCAGCCACCCTGTGCTGAATCACCCTTTCTCCCGCATCTCTGCCTGCAACTCAGCCTTCTTGCTGGTCTTTGACCATCACCTGTGTCGGGTGGTGGTGCTGGCAGATCCGAGAAGAGTGGCCTGGGAGTTAGACTCTGTATGGAGCTCCACCCAGGGTGGGGAGTGGGTCAGGACAGGCTCTATCCCTGGGGGCAGTCAGGACAAGGATGGGCAGGGGGAGGGGACATGGGACACAGTGGACGGTCTCCCTCCACGGGCATGTCACCACCCTCTGCTGAGAGGGACCCCTAGAACGACTGGGGGAAGCTTTTCAAACCACCTCTCAGGGCATGGCTGCAGGAGCAGATGCCTGCAGAGTCCCTCCCCGAGGACGAGGATGGGGAACAGTGGATGAGCCCCTTGAGGCTGGTTTGTGGGTTCACTGGCCCACCAGGAGCAGGCGCTTCATTGTGAGTGGCCGACACCTCCTGACACATACTCTCTTGTAACTAATTCCCTGTCCATCAGCCATTTGTGCTCAGGGAACCACAGCAAGGATGCCTGGCACGTTTAACCATCGAAACCAAGGAGCATCAAAATCTCCCGTATTCTGTCCTCTGGGTCAAAGGTCGTCATTCTGACTGATCCTAGAGTGAACGTGGAAACCACACTAGGAAAAGTGAAATTACAGGAGTGTGTGAGCTGGAGATGGTCTCTCTACTCAGTGGCTCCCTCCTGGGTCTGCTGATCATGCAGGGTTCATGCTGGTGCTGGCCAGCGCCTGGCCAGCGTGTTCAGTGGGCTGTAGGCAGCATCTCTGCCCCTAAGGAGTCCAGCAGGTGTCACACCACCTCTTAAGGGAGGCAAGAGACCTGGTTTTCCTGTTCACACTACAAACGAGTATATGAATTAGTGCTTATTGTGAGGTGTGAATCTCAATGTATCTACCTCTTCCCACATAACAACGCACAGATTCAATTTTTCAGATAACTGCAAAGAGCCTATGGAAGAGTAAAGTCTGTAGAAAACACTGAGCAGCTTTATGAACATATCTCTGTGGGACATTTTACTTGGTGCCCGCCCTTCAGAGGAGAATACACGCAGCGATCCAGCCTTTTTAAGGCACATTGGCACATGGGTGTCAATGACTATCCTGGAAAGGCTCTTTAAAATAACTTCCTGTGGGTTAACAGTGTGTTCAAGACAATTTGTGCTCATCTGAGGGTCCCAGGGGGTCTCAGACCCTGCTCCGTGGACCCAGAGAGAGACAGACAGAGAGAGAGGTAGACAGAGAGGGACAGAGAAACAGAGCAAGCTCAGCTGGATGAAACTCTGTTCCCTGCCCTGTGTTATAAATTCTTGGCTCTGTGAGTGGCCTTCACACCTGATACTGGGACCCTAAGGTCTGGGCTGCGTGTGGGATGGATGTAGAATTTTCTGAAATTAAATGCCTTCAGGCAAATGTGTTCACTGGTGTCAAATTAATTGTCATAATTATAGCTAGTGATTATTAAGCAATGCACTTATCCTTTGGGGCAGAGCTCTCCCGTGGCCCAGGGACACTGGTTTCTCCCACGTGAAGCATCAGGTCAGGCAGAGAAAAGCACAGGCAACCTGCTCCAAGAAGATGCTGCCGGAAGGTGGATGCCCTTGTCCCTAAAGGGATGCTTCCTGCCCAGTGTGTTCTGAGCACACGTAAGGGTGAAGCTGGGATCTCCCCGGGCAGTTCTCAGCCCTTGCCTGATTTCTCCAGCCCCAGGCACCTGGCAGAGTGTCAGCTAGAGGTTGGCTCCCAAGGGGCCTCCAGGTGGCACATCTCATCAGATCTAGGCTTTCAAGGAAACATGAAAGTGGGGTGCTCTTAATCAGAGCCCTCCCTACGTCTCTTCTGGTAGCCAGTTCTAATGGACGGTGCACCTGCTGCCAACAGGTGGTGCGAGCCCTGGGAGGGCTGGTAACTTGTGGATTTGAGCATTTATACTCTTTTCTCTTCAGCGTTCCTTCCTCTCTCTAAACACAACAGAAGCAGCAATTCGGCTTCATCTTACTGAGAATTCTCAAGTCATTCCTGCTGCTTGGCTCCTGGCCTCTCTTGTCTTGTCCAAGACCACTGCGTCCAGGGCAGACGGCTCCCATCCCTAAGGTCTGGGCCCAACGGTGGGTGATGTCCCCTCGGCTGGGAGCAGCTACCTGGTGACAGATCCCAGGAGCCTTCCAAGGATGAAGGTGCTATTTCCTGGACACTGAGTGGAGCCCTTGGGACTCCAGAGTCAGAACTGGAGTCAGGAAAGCTCCCTTTGGTTGGAAGGTACTGATGGAGAGAGAGGAGGTGGGGGACCCCGGGGGCCTAGAGACCCCCTCTCTCTCCCCCGTCTTGCTTGTCTCTCTGCATCTCCGTCTCTCTCTGTATCCATCTCTGGCTCCATCTCCCTGCCCCGCCTTTCTCCATCTTTCTGATTCCATCTCTCTCTCTCTGTCTCCATCTCTGTCTCTCTCTCTCTGTCTTCCTCTGTCTCCATTTCTCCGTCTCCATCTCCAGCTCCATCTTTCTGACTCCACTCTCTCTCTCTCTCTCTGTCTCCATATCTGTCTCTCTCTCTCTCTGTCTTCCTCTGTCTCCATCTCTGGCTCCATCTCTGCCCCCATCTCTGGCTCCATCTCTGCCCCCCCCGCCATCTTTCTGACTCCATCTCTGTCTCTCTGTCTCCATCTCTGTCTCTCTGTCTCCATCTCTCTGTCTGTCTGTCTGTCTCTCTCTCTCTCTCTGTCTTCCTCTGTCTCCATCTCCAGCTCCATCTTTCTGACTCTGTCTCTCTCTCTGTCTCCATCTCTGTCTCTCTCTGTCTTCCTCTGTCTCCATTTCTCTGTATCCATCTCTGGCTCCATCTCCCTGCCTCACCCTTCTCTGTCTTTCTGACTCCATCTCTGTCTCTCTGTCTCCATCTCTGTCTCTCTGTCTCTCTCTCTCTCTCTGTCTCCATTTCTCTGAATCTATCTTTGGCTCCATCTCCCCACCTCGCCCTTCTCCATCTTTCTGATTCCATCTCTGTCTCTCTGTCTCCATCTCTCTCTCTGTCTCTGTCTTTCTCTGTCTCCATCTCCAGCTCCATCTTTCTGACTCCGTCTCTGTCTCTCACATCTCCCTCTGTCCCTGACAGTCCAGCACAGCACAGGGTGTGACAAGGGTCCTGGCACCAGTGCATCTGGGGAGCAGCCCGGAGTGTGGGGGCCCCAGAGGCCCTTCCTCCCCGTGGCCGACATGGGCTCTTCTGTGCTGGGCACCTGGTCTTCAGAACATGCAGAGCACCCACTGCTCCATGTTTAGCGGATTCTTTGTATTATCTTGTGAAATCACACTGAATTCCCACGTTTCTGTCTGAAATGCCATGATGCCAGCCAAGTAGGGAGAAAAGGTTCTTCTGAGATTGATTTTTTCCCAGATACCATGGTTCTGTTCAATTGAATTCACTCGACTTGTGGTTAACATAAACACTACGGAGAGTAGGACATGTCAAATTAGCAGCTTTGCAAATCTCCTGTTAATTGTCAGCCTAATTAAAAAATTGCTAATTATAATGTTTATAACTTCAAATAACTGCTCAGCTATAAAGTGTGGCCTGTCAGGTGTAAACAGGGGACTAGAGGGAAAAAATCAATCGCCATCTGTTAATTTATCAGCGCAGCACACTGCATTGAAGAATGGATCGCCTATTGCACTGTAAATCTGCATTGTGATAGAAAAGACCAATTCACTCAACACCTGCTTAATAAAGGATAATGGCCATCGTTACTGTTGGCCCCAGGGTGTCTCTGCTTATCAAATTCCCATCATGCCCAGAGCAGAAAGGCGAGTGCCAGCACTCAGGGTGGGTCTGTAGGAGGAAGCGCCTTTGACAGGATGCTGGCCACATTGATCAGAGTGTGTGCCTGCTCAGTCGTGGCTGACTCTTTGTGACCTCATGGACCATAGCCCACTAGGCTCCTCTGTCCATGGGATTCTCCAGGCAAGAATACTGGAGTGGGTTGCCATTTCCTTCTCCAGGGAATCTTCCCAACCCAGGGATCAAACCCATGTCTCCTGCTTGGCAGGGTATTCTTTACCACTAAACCACCGGGGAAGTCCTCTTCAGAAAGCACAGTCCGCCTGCAACGCAACTAAAGAAAAACATTAAACATTTAGAGCCACGCAAAATTTCAGAAAAAAGCAAAACCTAACACACATAGACATGGCATTCAGACGGTGAAAGGAGGAGATCTCTTGTTTCCTGAAAGAGCCCTGATGCCCATCACTAGCTGTCTCTGGTCCTAACTGGCCTGGTCTTGAGCATCAACACTGGGTCCTATGGACCCCGTCCCACTCTGTCCTCCACAAACTCATCCGCTGGCACCAGATCTGCAATCGCTGGGTCATACTTTCACCTAGGGAGTCCCCACTTGAGCCAGGTGCCAGAGTCTGGAGGCCTTCCGAGGGTGTGGGCTTCCAGCTCTGACTCTTACCCTGATCTGCTCTCATCAGCTCGCTCTCACCACCTCCCACTGCCCTCACAGACTCTGGGGCCCGTGGCTTCACTCATCCCTTGGATAGGAAGCAGGAGGCGTCTGATGACCTGTAACAGCAAGGCAAATAACTTTTTCCACTGAAGCTGAAAGACACCTGGCTGCAGGGTCATGAGACATGTATATCCCCCACCTCTGCCCAGAGCCAGAGAAAGGGGCTCAGTCATGAAGCTCCAGGAACTGAATTCAAAGACCCAGGGAGCCTGGATGCCCGACCATGGAACTGTGATGTGACAAATGGCTTGTTTAAAGCTGCTAAGTGGTGGTACTTTTGACCACAGCTGTAGAAGCTAAAACAAGTCAATCTCTTGCTCAAGGAGCTGTCAGATCTGGGTGGCAGCTCCTCACGGCAATTTGAGCCATGTGGTCACCTTCAGCCCCATGAAAACCACTGCTCCAAGCCGGTCAGAGAAGAAGAAATTCTTCTGAAGATCCTGGCCCAGAAGGAGTCCACATCATTCTACTAGCTTTCTGCCCGTAGTAGTCACAGGACCGCGGGGACTCCCAGGGTTGGTGCTGGGTCCCAGCTGCATGGCCTGTCTAGCAGTGACCCTGCTTGGGTTGAGGCAATGCCTTTCTTGGTGGATGGACGGCTGCCTCTGCTCTCACTTGGCAGGGAGGTGTCCTGGCTGTCCCCTTGGCGGGTGCTTTATGTGGGTGAGGACAGCATCCGAGGACCTGGGTGATTACCTGAGAACTGCAGGTCCAGTCTGATGGAGCAGCTGATGATGCATGTGGAGTACTCAGGATCTCTGTCAGGAGGTGCTGGGCAGAGCTGAGTCTAGGTCCATGCAGTGCACACATGAACGGTTGTGTGTTCAGTTTAACACTGGAGCAACTCAGTTAATAAAATGCTACGGCGGGCAGTCATGCATTTTCAAATGAGTGGACTACCTTTAGAGCAGGCGGCTGAGGTGAGAGGAGCACTCAGCGGGATGTGTGGACAGCTCCAGGTGCCCTCTCCCTCCACACTCCCCAAGGTTTACATGTGGTCAGTGTGCTGGCTCGTGAAGCAACATGGACACACTGTTAACACCTACATTCACATTTGGGTCACACCCGGGAGACGTGTAGCACGTCTCCTGGGATTTGCACGTCTGCTGTGAGAGGGCCGTCCCGGGCATGTTTACTGTCCTGAAAGCGCTCTGTGCTCTCTGAAGCCCCCCTGCCCCTGGCGCTGCCCTGCTTTGCACTGTCTCCCTAGTTCTGCTGGGAGGTCATGGAGGTGGAGCCACTCAGTAGGCTGCCTTTTCAGGTTGGCTTCTTTCACTAGTAACATGCATTTAAGCCTCCTCTGTGTCTTTCATTGACTGATGGCTCATTTCTTTTAATCACTGAAAAACATTCTGCTGTCTGGACGCACCACCGTTTGTTTATCCATCACCTACTGAAGGATGTCTTGGCTGCTCCCAGGTTTTGGCGATGGTGAATAAAGTCTCTGTGTATACATCAGTGAGCAGGTCAGTTTCCCACCTCTTTGGGTTAATGCCAACGAGTCTGACCGCTGGGCCATGCGGCAAGGGCATGTGAACTTTGTAAGAAACTGCCAAGCCATCTTCCAGGGTGGCTGTGCCTGGATCCCGTCCACCAGCTGTGAATGAGAGTCCCTGCTGCTCATCCCTTTCAAAGACCTGGCGTAAGCGCCCACACGTGGCCGACCTCAGGGCATCCCTGTGAGGGAGCTGCGTTTACTAACGAATTTCTATCAGTGAACGAAAGGGCCACCGTCCCTTCAGCGCCCACTGTGTGCTGAGCATTCTGCTTGCCATCAGCTCTGGTGGCCATCTCTGTGGCCCAAGGGGCATGTGCTTTCTGTTTTCCATCCTTTACTGATAAGAGACTGAATAGGGAGGCCTCATAGCTTCAAGACAGAGCCCGGTGGGAGCTGAGGCCCGGGTTCTCCAACACCCTAGAACCTGGGTGCTCCCCGCCAGTGAGGTCTCTCCGTTGGAAATGCCTCCCCACCACTGTCCAGGGCAGGGGGGCTGCCGGGCTGCCGGGACTTAACTGCTTAGAATGAATGTGGAAAGAAAGAGATGAAAAATGAGGAAAGCAGATCCAAGAGGGAGGGCACTGAAGGGACAGCAGTCAGGGAGCCCTCATCCACTGGGTCCCTCGGCGGGGCTTAGGGCAGGAGTCTGGGGTCTTGCCTTGAAAAGCCCGAGAGGAGCCAGGACTTCTGGTCTTACTCTTACTAGTAAGAGCGCCCTGTGTCTAGGAGCCCATGGATGGTAACCTCTGAGAGGAAGACCCCAGGCTGTTGTAACAACTGCTCCAGCGTCTCTAATCTTGGTTATTCCCGGCCCCCTGTCGCTGCCCCAGATATGTCCTTAAGAGTTAAAACTCCACTCAACGGGCCACAGGAAAGGTCCCCAGCTGTTTCTAGCTATTTCACAGAGCACATGGGGGAGGGTGCTGAAGGGTGTGAGGCTTGGGTGTGGGGGCTCCCGGGGGGCTGGGGACTGCTTTGGAGCCCCTGCCTTGTTTGCAGGAGCAGACTTCCAGAGTCCCTCGCAGATGAGCTTCCTGAGGCCGAGTGGGTGGTCAGCCCTACCTGGAGCGCGGCTAGGTTGATGCTGCCCTGGCTCCCTGGATACCCCAGGCCATGCTTCTGTAGTGACAGAGGAAAGCGTCATCAGCTATGGACTAGCACAGAGAAGCCAAACTCCTCGGAATGGAGGAGATCCTGGGTGGAGGAGAGAAGAGGGCTGGGAGGGTTGGAGCAGGACGGAGGGGCTTCCTTGGGGACGGTCCCCAGAGAGGAGAGGAGGGGAGAGTGTTGTGTGGGCTTTCCAAACAGACAGACAGACTGCACACCTGAGCACTGCTGTTCAGGGCTTCTCAGAGCCCAGGGCTTGCCGAGCCCAGACACAGAGTGGGGAGGGTGAGGGTGAGGACGGCCCAGGACAGAGCAGACGTGGGCATGACATCACAGGCATCACACCTGTGGAGCACATGGGAGGACGAGGCTGGGAGGGGCGACCCCTGGCAAGCTGTGCCCCGGGTGGGTGCTGGGCTGATGGACGGGCAGGGTCCAGCTGAGACCTCCGAGCAGAACAGCAGCGGCTTAGGTTCCCAGATGTGCAGGGGGCCACACCTCATCCTCTGGAAACTCTCAGAATCTCCTTGCCTGTCCCCACTTTCTTGGGCAGCAGTCTCATCAATAGTTTCCTGACGTTCATTCCAAATCTGCTCTTTAGCTTATGGCTTGGCAAAGACACTTGGGCGCCGGGAGAGCGTTGACTCCACAGGCAGACGTGGTCTGTCAATAAGCGTCACCAACATTTCTGACCCAGATCTCAAGCTCCGGAGATGGGAGGACAGTCAAGCTTTGCTGAGACCCATTTGTTCAAGGCTCACATGGGTATTCTTGGCAAAGGTGTGAGCTTTCACACCTTCATAATTTCTGTTCTTTCTGAAAAGATCCCTACTGTGATCTACTAAAAACAGAGGGTTTGGGTTTTTTTCCAGTTATTATTGTAAAATTAACATTTGTACTAGCGGTTGAATTCAGGAAATGATGTTGCATTTATAGTAGGCACGTTTGTGTGGGAAATTATCTACATAGATGGTCCCAAACAGAGTTTAATTTGAAACCAGAGATTTCCTGCTCTTGTCTTTGGAAAGTCCAGGGCAATGAGTCAAACATTAAATTAAATGGCATATGATAACTGGTCAGGTGCTGCGAGCTCAGACCTAAGATCTGGCCTCTCTCTCTCTTTCTTTAGGTAATCAGGCTGGAGCATGTGTTTTATGAGAGTTATAAAACATACGAACATTTTATTTAGCTATTTTTTAAGGACTGTACAGACATTTAAATTTGGTATGTTTAAGCATAGCTCATATATCATACAGGATAAGGAAAAGCACACACCACAGCACAAGTGTGTGTGTGGGGTCCTCTGTGAATATCTCTGCTAATAAAATGTTTTCATTGTGTAGATAATGCTGGAGGTGGTCCAGGGAAAGTAAATCCCGCACTCACAAACAGTGAGTGCTTAAAAGAGGCGACATAAGCAATTTCCCGACTCCACTGGAACCCAGGGATCCTTGTGTTCACAGCTGAATATTCAAAGGGCTGTTTACCATAATTGGAAGATACTTGACAGTTTAAGTAGCCTGCATTTAGCAGGCTTCAAAATAGGTCCTAAATTATTTGTTGCCAGCCCTTCAGATAAACAAGGGGCAGAACTGTTCAACTGTCCTGAAAAGCCACCAATTAGAAGGCCCGGGTTATCCTGAGTGACTCCTAATGTGATGACAGAATTCACAGCCTCCTTTGTAACTGCCTGAACTTCACCAGAGCCATCTTTCCAGTTTCATAACCTTTCATGAAACAATCCCCAAACTGGAAGCCACACTGTGGCCCTGGGCAGCATGGGGCCTTGTGAGGGATGAGAGTCCCTTGTTCGCACTTTGTCCAGCTCTTCAGGGCCCCTTGGGGACCTGGCCTTGCCCTGCCAAGCCCATCCAGTTTTACCAAGAATCCTGCTAGTTTGTAAAGAATTCAGTTTACAAAGAATCCCCTCATATGTGAGAGCCCCAGCCTGGGTCCTTGATGCCCAGGGGTTTCCATCAGCTCCTGACCCTCCATCCGGTCCCCCTGGGGTGAGGCCCTCTCACTCCCCATTGGATACTCCTGAAAACAGTCTTTGCTGCCTGTTTAACTGGCCAGGTGTGATTTCCTTTCACACTTGCTATGCTAACTTTGAGAATTCAGTTGCATGGTGAGGACTTAGTTGATCCTGAATGAGGTATTAAGGACATCTGAATTGTCAAAATAAACTTGGTTAGTTTAGTTGAAAGCCACTAAACATATTTTTGGAGACAGTTTACCTGTATTTTATGTCGACATTGAAAAAACTTGAATTCTTGGTGTCCAAGCTCAGTGCAGAGGTACCAGAGATCAAATTGCCAACATCTGTTGGATCATAAGAAAAGCAAGAGAATTCCCGAAAAACATCTGCTTCTGCTTCACTGACTATGCTAAAGCCTCTGACTGTGTGGATCAAAACAAACTGTGGAAACTCTTCAAGAGATGGGAGTACCACACCACCTTACTTGCCTCCTGAGAAATCTGTATGCAGGTCAAGAAGCAACAGTTAGAACTGGACATGGTACAATGGACTGGTTCTAAATTGGGAAAGGAGTATGTCAAGGCTGTATATTGTCACCTCGCTTATATGCAGAGTACATCATGCGAAATGCTGGGCTGGATGAAGCACAAGCTGGAATTAGGATTGACGGGAGAAATATCAATAACCTCAGATATGCAGATGACACACTCTTATGGAAGAAAGTGAAGAAGAACTAAAGAGCCTCTTGATGAAAAGGAAAGAGGAGAGCAAAAACAGTTGGTGTAAAGCTCAACATTCAGAAAACTAAGATCATGGCATCTAGTTCCATCACTTCATGGAAAATAGAAGGGGAAACAATGGAAACAGTGACAGACTTTATTTTCCTGGGTTCAAAAATCACTGCAGATGGTGACTGCAGCCATGAAATTAAAAGATGCTTGGTTTTTGGAAGGAAAGCTATGACCAACCTAGACAGCATATTAAAAAGCAGAGACATTACTTTGACAACAAAGGTCCATCTAGTCAAAGCTATGTTTTCCAGTAGTCAGGTATGGATGTGAGAGTTGGACCATAAAGAAGGCTGAACGACAAAGAACTGATGCTTTTGAACTGTGGTGTTGGAGAAGACAAGTGAGTGTCCCTTGGACAGCAGGAAATCAACCCAGTCAATCCTAAAGGAAATCAGTCCTAAATTTTCATTAGAAGGACTGATACTAAAGCTGAAGCTCCAATACTTTGGCCACCTGATGTGAGGAGCCAACTCATTACGAAAGACCCTGATGCTGGGAAAGATTGAGGGTAGAGGAGAAGGGGATGACAGAGGATAAGATGGCTGGATGGCATCACTGACTCGATGGACATGAGTCTGAGCAAGCTCCAGGAGGAGATGGTGAAGGACAGGGAAGCCTGGCGTGCTGCAGTTGACGGAGTCACAAAGTGTTGGACGTGACTGAGTGACTGAACAACAACAAGCTCAGTGCAATTCAGATTCGCCAGTTAGAAGCAGCAGAGTCTACAAGGCATATTGCATGCATGTGCTAAGTCACTTCAGTCATGTCTGACTCTTTGCGACTCCATGGACTGTAGACCAACGGTCTTCTCTGTTCGTGGGATTCTCCAGGCAAGAACACCGGAGTGGGCTGCCATTTCCTCCTCCAGGGGATCTTCCTGACTCAGGGACCAAACCCATTTCTCTTAGGTCTCCTGCACTGGAAGGCAGGTACTTTACCACTAGCAACACAAGGGAAGCCCAACAAGGCACATTAATAGTGACTGACTACTGACAGTTGAAAAAAGCTACAGAAAGCCTAGGAAAAACCAGGATGAGACTGCAAGAGAGCAAAATGCAATCTGTGCCACACAATAAAGGAATAAAGACCATCAACTTCAAGATCCAGTTCCCAGACCTCTTCTGAGAGTGGCTTGCATAAGGATGAGCCTTGGACTTTGAGGAAAGGTTGATCATGCTTCTGATGCTGCTTCCTGTTGGCAAAAGGCATCTTAATCGCTGAGAGTGTGTCCCCCACGCTGTTGTCTACAGGGTGAAACTGACACAGCGGGACAGCTCTGTTACATTCCAAAGATGCTCCCTGAGACTTAGGACTGTTCCAAGACAACATCACAATATTTTTCTTAAGGAAATATCTGAGAAAGCAATTCATCAAAACAAACATAAAGCATGAAATGATGACTATTTCTTAACAGTTTCTTTATGTTTTCACAGCAAAGAAGGCAACAGCAAGGTCCCTGACTGCACAGCTTGCTTCTGAGATGCTGACGTGGGGGTAAGATGAGCAGAAAGGGGAGAAGGTGTCCACACCACAGGGAAGGTGACTGGAAGCCCAGATATGAGGGCCTGGGCGCTGGGGCCTCGCTGCCACTAGTTGAGCTGGCTGTGCAGGGCCCTGGGCCCCGCGTCTGCATCCAGGGCTGCGATCGCAGGCAGTGTCCCTAACCTCCCTGGGCCTCCTTCCCCCAACTTGTTCAGTAAAATCATCAGATGCCTGGGGGCGGGGGCAAGCCCCCCTGCATGGTGGGCACCAAAGGAAGACCTGCGAGCCACGGACTACTTCCACAGATTCCTCCTGTCTTCTTGCCATCTTGCCCATTTAGTAAGATGATGCAAATACAACTCAGAGCAATAGCCCAGCAAGACAAGTGACCTAAGATACCATTCTTATTGGAAGCACAGCAAGGCTTTCACAATGAGGACCTATGCACAGGTCCGACTGCAGCCCCTTTGTAAAAGCAGTGTGTCTGCAGGAGAATGAACCGTTGACAGTGGTGGACGCGTAAGTCACGCCCATGGATGGAGTCATCGTGCATTCATGCTACAACATGTGTGCACCTTCAGGATGTTACAGTGAGTAAAAGAAGGCAGTCAAAAAACAGAACAAAACAAAAACAAACCAAATACGGTAAGATAGGTGCCAGTTAGATGATGCTTAGAGTCATCAAGCCCAGAGACAGACAAGACAGTAGGATGATGGGGCTAGGGGCCGGCAGGACATGCCAGGCAGGACACAGCAGGTCTTGTTTTCCATGGGTCAGGAACCCACTTCCAAACCCACCCATGTCCATTGCCGACCTGCCAGAGTGGGCGTGAGTTGGGAGGCCCAGTTGCTTTGTCACCTAATCTCCAAGTGGCCTCCACAGTTTCTGCCACATTCCAAGCATGAGAAGGGGGTCACTGGGCATATCCAGCCAACACGCAGGTGTGCTGTGAGTGGGGGAGGGGTGTCAGAACACACATCATCTGAGTGTGTTTTGGTGAAACACGTTTAAGGACTCATCCTTCAACTCTCAGTGTGGTGTGTGCCTGTTTTTCTCCATTCTTTGCTTTGGGGATTTGATGCAGAGAGAAAGGAAACATTCAAGCAGAGACGACCACCCAATCACCGCAATGCACTCTGCACTTTTGCTCTGAGCACAGTACTTGGTGTGTGAGATAATACACGCTGTCCTGCAGTGTGGACCCTTAGACAGGGTCATGAGTGCCTGCCCCTTGCCCTCTCTGCCCGTCCTCGCTGGGTGCAGCACCATGCACCACCCCTCCTTCAGTGAGCCCTTCCTCATTGTTCCGTGGGTTCCTCACTCCACAAAGCCAGCCTGACTGGGAAGCGTGTGGAACCCTGCATGGAAATGCAAGACTGATGCTGGTGGTCGAGCCCAGGTGTGCCTCAGGTACCCGTCACCATTATTGTGCTCCGACTGTTTGTCTCCAGCTTTGAGCCCATTACCCACCCTGAACAGTTCCAGCGAACTCTTCACTTAAGTTGCTTGGATGTGATTTCCATTCTTGCCAACAAAGAAGTGAAACTGGTACGGATGCCTTGTCCAAGTGGGCCCCACGCTGGGTGCTGAGAACACTGCTGTGAGAGGCACAGGATCTGAAGGAGCTCCCAGCCCAGTGGGGAGACCACACACAGAAGAGTGATTAGAACACAAGACGGCAAAAGTACAAAGCCAGTGTCCTACTTAGATGTGTGGCCTTGGAGAGCTGATGGAATATTTAAACCAAGAATCAGTAATTAAATGAAACCCCAAGAGGAGGGGACAAGATTGTTAGGCAAGAGATGGAGGAAAAAGAATTTTCCAAAAGGCGCAACAGAATGAAAGCTACCAGAGAGTCAGAATTTTTGTTTGTTTGTTTTTAATTCACTGATGCATCCACTAAGCCTGACCACATACAGTCAAAAGCCTGACTCGGGCTTTTGAAAACTGTTGCTCTGATAGACACACCAGTACACAGAGGCACCAAGAGCCCGAGGATGATGGAGGAAGGGTAACGGGGGTAAGGGGGACAGGATCTCCATGGGGAAGGATGGCTGGCCAGTTGTGTGGCCCATGAACCCTCCCATAAGGGTCTGAGTCGGGTCAGCTGGCAGGGGAACCCACTGAGGAGTCTGAATCCCCCGGGTGACAGGATTAAGTGTGCCCTCCCACAGGTTAAGCTTGCAGACAAGCTCTGGAGGGAAGATTGCTGAGGCGGGAATTTCACTGGGAAGTGAGGGTGATGGTGCGGAGGGAGTCGTGATAATGACTGGTCCTCGTTTCCCACACTGTGAAGCCAGCGTATTTTGTGCCCCCTCCTTCCAGTCTCCACTGGAAGCTCCTCCAATGGTTGAAGAGCAGGCTCACAGCTCAACCAGCCGCCAGGTGACAGGGCTGCGCCTGTGACCTGGGACCCACAGTCCTACCTGCTGTGGCCTCCGGTGACATAAGGAGACCCGTGGTCACTGGGATGCCAAGAGGATGGGCTGGAGAGGTAACTTGGGGCTCAAGGGACAGGGCCCAGCAGCAAGTGGGCTGAGAGAATTCGGAGAAAGGGGTTTGTGGAGCCTGGGATGTCTCATGTAGACAGCTGAGTGGCTGGTGATGACCCCCATGTGCTGATGACCCCCATGTGCTGACTGGGGGTACCCAGCCCTCCCCACTCCCCTGGGGACTGACTGGCTGGTCACTCTGGGAGCTGGTCAGACACTGCAGCCTTCACTTGTCCAGTGTTGGCTTATTTTTCTCTCTCTTTTCACATCTGTTGAACTTATTGGCCCATTGCCTGAGTGGGAAGAGAACAGACGGAGAGGTGAATGCTCTGGGCAGCCAGGCCCTAAGTCCAGAGGTGCTCAGTCCAGGAGCACAGGCCTAGAGGCAAAGGGGTGGGTGGAAATCCTATGAACCACTTCATTCAGTGTGAAGATTCACACTTGAAATCTCATAGATTCATTAAAATAAAGAGATAAAATTAGATTGGGTTTTCCACTATTTAATTAAAGTTTCATTTCCCAGACTTCTATAGCATTAGCATGACTTTGACATGACCACCATCTTGATGTAATAGTGGTGAGTTCAAAGCTTTTGGCCCCACAGTTGCTCTACTGTGAAGGGTGGGCCCATGTCCGAGGCTGATTTTGAGACTGTAGAGGGTGGATGGGGTCTGGAATGCTGCTGGTGGGATGGATGAGGCGAAGTTTGTGGGCAGGGCTGGCCGTATGGACAGGGCGGGTCTGCATCAGTGCTGCAGGGCCCTGGGGGTCAGCTGCTAGAGGGGAGAGACAGGGGGTTGGGAGAGGGTGGTGACTCCAGGGATGAAGTCTCCAGGAAAGATGGGTCAGGGAAAGGTCAACAAAGGGAAGGAGACAGTTTAGAGACATTTGTAATGAGTAAGATGATTAAACTGAAATCTTCAGGCAGAGAACCATGCTCCCCAAACTGAGGAGGGAGCAGTTTACCATATGTCACACCCTGGGGCCATCTGTGGAACGGAGAAGCCTAGGGCGCCCCAGGGCTTCCCATGACTCCAGCCCTGACTCCTCTCTGCGTTGCTAACTCCGAGACACAAGTGGAGGCATGAGAAAGACCTAAGCTCAAGGTCAATATTCAGTGACTTTCTTTCTATTCAACACGTCTTCCCCAGATATCACTGGATCTGAAAGTTATACTTTACAGGAGCATCTTGGTGGTTTAACGCCTGATTTTTAAACATATATTTGCCATTTTATCTTTCTTTCTATTCTTTATCTGAGATTCCAGTTCCCACTAACAGTTAACCAGCCATTAGCTTTTATTAGTGGAGCTAAAATGATGATATCCAATATGAGCAGCATAAAATGTTGACCCACTTTCATTGGGTGAAAGGACAGAAATTATGGGACCAGCCAGACCCCTTGCTTTGTCTTCCTTGGCTGGTTACTTACTTTGTCTGTGAAGATGCTGGTGTTTTCTTAGCCTGCTCATGGAGGGCAGGTGGCTGTGTATCTCCTGAACTGGCCAGGCCTCAGGTCCCGGGCAGGTTTGTAGACTCTCTGATATCATCTTGCCACTTAGAAGCAGGGATATTCTGTGTGTCAGGAATCGGGGGTGAGAAATGGGCATGGACAGGACGGGGGACAGTGAAAGGTGGGACAGCAAAAGGGGTTACTGACCCGACTGCAGAACCAGATCTTCCTGTGCCTTCCTTGCTTGCGGGCTTGTCTTCCTTCTGGAAGCCAAGAGCAGTCTGTGGCTGGCATCCACATAACTAGATGATAAAGTCTGCTACAGTCCTTCCTCCTTCTCAAACACTGAGCCCAAAGGATGTTCCAACAGCAGTGTTTTCAATTCCTCTTGAGTCCTTCAAATAGTTTCATTTCAAGGAAAAACAGTCCTACATTTTCAATAAACGGCAAATCCGTCTCTAGATGTCCAACTGTGCAGCCATGTAACTTCTGCTCTGAAATAGAATCTGGTCCCTCCGATCCTGTTCTTCCTGCACTGAGGCCGCAGATCTCTTGCCACTAATAAACACACCGATGTCCTCACCAGAAGGACAATACTCTCCAGAGCATCCCCACTTGAAAGACAAATACTGTGTCTCCTCCGGAGATGGCAGCATGAAGGCGTGTTGACGTCCTTTGCCATGCTCTTCTCTGTAGACACCCAGCCCCAGGGCTTTTCTTAGTTTATGAAATGGACATACAAGTTATTTGCATCAAAACAAAGTGTTTCCAAAGACAGCTTTGTCACTGAGCTCCTTTCTCAAAGCTACCTTCTCCAGGAGTCCTGGATTCCTGCACGATTTCACAGGTCAATGAGCTCGACCCTGGCCAGCTGTGTGGATTTGATGAGTGTGGATGTGCGCTAATGCTTTGGTGGCATCACCACAATCAGCTGAGAGATGTCCAAATCTCTCAAGTGCCCTTGTGCCCTTTTCTTGTGTACGTGTGTGTGTGCATGTGTGTGTGCATGTGTGTACATGTATGCGTGCAGTAGCATCACCACAATCGGCTGAGAGATGTCCAAATCTCCCCCAAGTGCCCTCGTGCCCTTCCCTTGTGTGTGTGTGCACACATGTGTGTGTGTGCGCACGTGTGTGTGTGTGTGTGTGTGTGTATGTATGCATGCCCATGCTAAGAGTACAGTGTGAGCTCTACCCTCCTAGCAACACTGCACTGTTATCATCAGGCACACCGCACGGCAGCTGTCTAGAACTCACCCATCCTGCATATTAAACCTTATTCCTGTTAAAATCCCCCGTTTCCAATTTTCTGGGCCCCTGCCACCATAATTATATCTCCATTTCTAAGAATCCGACTTTTCTAGATACTCAGCTACGTGGAATCACACAACAGTTTTTGCTTCAGTGATGGCCTGCCTCACTTAACATAATGTCCTCTAGGTTTCTCCATTGTATTGAAAATGGCAGATTTCCCTTTTTAAAGACTGAATAATATTCTAACTCATTTCAAGATACTGGTCATGTCCACATCTGGGTCACCATGAGCAGAGCTGCAATGGACATGAAAGTAAGATATCTCTTCCAGATCCTGATTTTATTTCTTTTGGGTAAATTTCCAGAAGCAGGATTACTAGCATGCTGAAAGATAAAAAATTGAAAGCTTTTCCTCTAATATCAGGAACAAGACAAGGATACCTACTGTCACCACTTCTATTCAACACAGTACTGGAAGTCCTAGCCAGGTAAATTGGGCAAGAAGAAGAATGAAAAGGAATCTAAACTGGAGAGGAAGAAGGGAAGTGATATATATTAGCAGATGATATTGATATAATCCCATATTTATAAACCTCAAACATGCCACAAAAATATTATTGGACATAATAAACAGGTTAAGTTGTAGGATACAAAATCAACATACAATAATCAGTTGTATTTCTGTAGACAAACACAGAACCAGCAGAAAAGGAAATTAAGAAAACAATCCCATTTAGTATAACACCAAAATAATAAAATAGTCAGAAATAAACTTAACCAAGGTAGTGAAAGACTTGTACACTGAAAACAATAATACACTGATGAAGGAAATAAAAAACAAATGGAAAGACATCCCATGTTCATGGCTTGAAAGATTTATCATTGTTAAAAATTTCCAAACACAAAATAATCTATAGAGTCAATGCTATCTCCATTAAAGTATCAATAGCACAATCCTAAAATTCATGTGGAACCATAAAAGACCCCAAAGAACCACATCAATTCTGGGAAAAGTGAACAAAGCTGGAGGCATTAGATTTCCAGATTTCAAAATTTATCACAAACAGTAATTAAAACAATATGGCAGAAAGACAAATACACAGACCAACAAGACAGAACAGAGTCCACAAAAGAAACCTCACACATATACAGTCAACTAGTCTTTGACAAGGGCATTAAAAAACTACAATAGGTAAAGTACTCTCTGCAACAAATGATGATGGGAACACTAGAAACCCCCAAGAGCAAAAATGAACTTGAATCTTTATTTACATCAAAACCACAGGTTACAAAAATGAAAGCAAACAAGCGGGACTACATCAAACTAAGAAGCTTATGTACAGCAAAAGAAACCAGCAACCAAACTGAAAACAGAGCCTACAGGATGGGAGAAAATATTTACGGACCATGTATCTGAGGAGGGGTTAATTTCCAAAACTCTTGGAAAGAACACTTAGGACTCAATAGCGAAAAAGAAACAACTGATTAAAAATAGGCAAATGACTTGAACAGACATTTCTTGAACAGGCATATCAATGGCCAACAAGTATATGAAAAGGTGCTCAACATCACTTGTTAACAACAAATGAAAACTGAAATGTTACCTCGCACGTGTTAGAATGGCCATTAAAAAAGCCAAAACCCAAGAAACAGCAAGTGTTGCTGAAGGTGTGCAGAAAAGGAAGTCCTGATACACTGTTGGTGGGAATGTGAAATGAAACAGCCACTATGAAAGACAATATGGAATTTCCTCAAAAATGGAGCTGCGAAAATGTTGCTTGGTGTTTCAAGAAGAAGGCATGAGCTTTGAGAGATGGTTTGAGTCCTGGGAAAACTTTCGGTTCAGGTTAAGTCCTCTTTTCGCCATATTCTGTATCATTTTAGGACCTGATTTTCCTTTCCTGAAAACCAGAGGTAAGAATGTCTACCTTGCTGAGTCACTGAGAGGATTCAGCGAGAAGGCATCTGTGAAATGCTCCATGCAGGAAGTGAGGATCAAACATCAGTCTTCCTTCCTTCCGTCTTACTTTTGAGAGTCAAACAACTCATGAGCCTGTGAGCCACATGGAAGGATGGCCAGCACAGTGGGCTAATCTGGGAACGGGTCAGGGGTGCCCCATGAAAATAACAGTGAGGAGCGTGTGGCAGTGAGTGGAGGAGAGAACTGAGGTCAGTGGAGAGGATGTGCCAAGGGGAGCATGTTAACCATGAGAACAAGCAGAGTCAGACTCTGCTAATGGTCTCCACCCTCAGCCGCCTGACACCACTGATCTCTTAACGGAGCAGTGCCTGCTCCTGTGCTGAACCAGTGTCGACCACAGCTGCCAACTGGAGACCTGCTTACCTTTCTGTCTGAATCTCCACCAAGTGGTTCGTCGATCAAACCACATAAGGTGATGGTGTAGACTTTCTACAAATGGCTTCAATGAATTAGTATCAGAAGACTGCTTTGACAAGTTGCAAAGTGTTCCTTGCCCAGGCTAAAGAAAGATACTGTTTAGCTGAAAAAAATTCTAACTATGTCTCCTCTGTGTTCTGCCAAACATGTCTTCATAAAATGAGAAAGAATCCATCTGTTTCCTTGCCATGGATACTAAATCTCAGGGTTATTAGCTCTTATTTGGACTTGAGTTCCAATAGGCAAATAGAAAGGTGTGTAAGATTTGTTAGCTGCTGGCTATGACATTGATGCATCTGTTTGCTTTTTCTTTCTTTGTATTTTATTTTATCTTTTCCATACTGTCTCTATTTTGGACAGACTTTGATCTTTGGGAAGCGATATTATGTTTCATTAGATGGAATGGCTGGTGACCTGGGCTCCCCAGAGAGGGAAAATTCTGAAAGTGTCTTCAAAGACAGGAAGAGAGACTGGGGCACATTTTAGGATGTGGCATGCTCTTTGTTGTTTTCTGTCCAAATAGGTGTGATTGCACACTTCCCTCTGACAGGGGAGGGCTCAGGTGTGTACCTGCTCATCTCCTTCCCTTTACCGCAAGCAGATGATTACCTTGGCAACTCAGCTGTGTTATTGAGACATTTCAGCATGAAATTTGTTTTTTTCTCACTGAACTTTAAGCAGAATTTCAAGTGCCAAGTCTCCGAAGCCGAGTGGGGCTATTAAGGGATAATTACTAATTATGCTAATTTGAGAAGTAGCTGCCTTCTCCTTCCCCGGTCATTCTGTGTGTGTGCCACCCTCCTGAGAGGCCTCCCCTCCCAGATGTCTCCGGGAGGACAGTACGTCCTGGGCCGACACATGCTGCTCCGGAGGTTTATAGTCCATCAGAAGGAGAAAGAAGACAGCAGGGGTTCTAGGGCAGCCCATGTCCTCGTCATCCGTGATTTATGCTGGTTATTAATTTGTCCCGTGCCAACAATATTTATTGTCCTTTGTACTCAGGCCAGAAGCGTATACATTTAATTCCTAATTCATCTGTATTTCTTCTCATCATCTTGGAACCTTCATAATAAGTTCTGAGCACCTGTGCCCACCACAGTGTTGGGAGGCACTGAATTAGGCACGGGGGGCCTCGTGGGTCTTGGATAATTATCACCATTTCTCCTCAGAAGTTACTATTTAGAATTCATACTAATGATGAATGTGTGTTTGGTTTGACCACCTGGACCCGAGCCCACTGACTGCTCCCTGCTCTTCATTCCCTGCCATCTATTCCAGCGGCCACACCCCCTCTCCCTCCAGCCTCACCCCTTCTGTCACAACGAGGACTTTAAGGCTTCAGCTTCGCTCCTGACACCGTTCCTCAACCTGCTCCGACCACGTGGAGCAGGGTTCCCAGCGTGCTCCCGAGATGCCCGGGACAAGGGGGCGCTGACAACTGCATCAGGGCCCGCTGTGCCCAAGCGCCCCTGCGCACCGTCGGGCTTGCTGGGTATCAATCCCCTCAAACCTTAGGAGCCCTGGGCCCACGGTCACCTGAGGCCTGGCCAGTCTGGGGCCCCCGGGGTCCCTGAAACAGGCCACGGGCGCCTCAGCCCAGCCCTGGGCACCGCTCCACTACTGGAGGCTCCCATCTTGCAGTTGTGGCTGCCTGCAGCCACCCTGCCTCCTATGATTCCTGAGGAGCGGTGCTGTCGCTGTTACGCTGGGATGGATGAGGTCACACAGCAGGAAGGAGACACAGCCGGCTCCTGGGGACGCGCCCGGAGAGGTGGGAGCGCCTGTCTGCGCAGGTTTGTGTGGCTCGGCTCTTGGATGAGGGCATGTTGTCCCCAGGTGGACACATAGAGTGCCTTCCCACACTGAGCAGAGGAGAAAGGTGCCAACGAGAGGAAATCGGAAGATGTTTAGAGCTGGTTCACCATTTGTATCATCTGAAGTCACTTATCTTCTCAGTTACTCTCTCTCTCCTGTCTTATACGACAGGTTCCAGTCATCAGGGGCTGTGACTGTTAACTACTCGGGCTCCTGAAATTGAGGAATGTGATCTCATAGCCCTGAAGATAACCGAGAAAGTTCTTTGTGCTTTCTGCAGGTTTACACGTGCAGGGTCCACAGGAACAATGTGTGGCTCAGAGACCTTCTTTGGTGGCCCCCATTCATGTCAGATAAAGAAAGATGAAGACAGCTGAGCACCGAAGACTTGATGCCTTTGAACCGTGGTGTTGGAGAAGACTCTTGAGAGTCCCCTGGACTGCAAGGAGGTCAAACCAGTCAATCCTAAAAGAAATCAGTCCTGAATATTCATTAAAAGGACTGATACTAAAGCTGAAACTCTAATACTTTGGCCACCTGATGCAAACAGCTGACTCATTTGAAAAGACCCTGATCCTGGAAAAGATCGAAGGCAGGAGGAGAAGGGGATGACAGAGGATGAGATGGTTGGATGGCATCACCGACTTGATGGACATAAGTCTGAGTAAACTCCAGGAGGTGGTGATGGACAGGGAGGCCTGCCGTGTGCTGCAGTCCATGGGGGAGCAAAGTGTCGGACACGACTGAGTGACTGAGCTGAACTGATTCATGTCAGACTGACCTTTAGCTCCCAGGAGTCTCAAGTGCCCAAGATTTCTGTTGCTCAAAATACACCTGTTAAAAAGTTTTAAAAATTCCAAATTACACATGCCTAAGATCCATTAAGAAACGCACAGAACAGCAGAGTTATCAGCAGTATTTAAAGCGCAAGTTTCGAACTCACGCGCGGGTTCCTCTGCGGCGGAGGCCAGAGTGACAGTGACTGCTTTCTTACATGTGCCTGACTCTGTGCACAGCTTCTGACACACAGTAGGTGCTCAAAACCACGACTTTATGCAAAATTGCTGTTCTCCAAGCAGAAATAGAACCATTTATCGTCTTATAAAAATTCACATTTTTAGAAAGAATTCACACAGCTCTTAAACAAGCAAAGATTAGATAAGTTTGATGGACTCTGTTACACACAAAGTTAGGAAATCTCCAGGTGTATTACGCGATTTTCTCCTTTCCTTCTGTTTTTTGGGCATGTTTTGCATGAAGAAGCAGGCACAGAAAGCCCCAATGGAAGCAGGCTGTGTTCTCCCCGCTGCAGAGTTGGGGGCGGCGAAGGTTCCCTGTCACCCCTTCTGGAGGGACCTCACTCAGTCTCGCTGCTGCTGACGAAAACTGCCGTCACTATGCGCACTGGGCAGAACGGTTTACCTGCTAATAGGCAGGCCCCCTTGTTGTGACAGCACATTTCTCCATTTGTACTTTTTTTTTTCATTCATGTTTGTGTACACCGTTAACCAGATGACATCAGATTTTGACAGTGGCCTTTGGGGGAAAATGTGTAGCTGGAAGGAGGCAGGTGGGCCTGAGCACCTGGGAGGGGACATACCTGGAGAGGTCGCAGGTCACGTGGTGGTGACAGAAGGTGAGTGGACACTGGCTGATGGTTTCACAGAAGTTATGAGTTGAACAGCACAGAGGCACCACGAGATTTCCAGGGTCCTGACGAGCACTGTATCCAATAGGCCCACACTCAGGTGTACACAGACACCACCTGAGCACACCTGGACACACAAGTTCCCTCCTTAACAGTGAGTGCTGGACAGCCACTGGAAGCACGTTTTGAGAGTAGCTAACACAGCAATACCCTCTCTACCCACACACATACACACACACCCACAAACACACCTCTCCACATACCATACACCACCCCCCCCCCCCTCCCTCATTGAGACACTGAGATTAGGGACAGCTGCTACTGAACGACAGCTGGGAGTTTGGAGACATTTTTGCAACCGGAGAATTTTACTCAGGGTAGCACACCAGCAGGGAAGTTCAGGAGGCTGCATAGATGGCCTGCCACGTGTAACCTGAGCCCAGGTGTGACCTCTGTGTCAGGCCTGCTCTGGGCTCAGGGGCTCTTCCGTCAGATGCAGGTTGTACTTTCATCCACTCTCAGCTCTTCCCTGACCCAGCCTGGAGTCTGGAGCTGCTGCCAGCTCCACAGGACAATCGGGGAGGGGTCTGAAGAGACTGGCTCAGGCCACTCTCTGCTCAAGGTCAGTGGTGTGAGGCAGCCTCCCATTCTCGCTGCTGAAGGTAAGGGATCCAGGTCATTCTCCTGTCACACACATCAATACAATGTCACCAAGAACATTTAAATTTGTACACAAAGGGATTTTACAAATCCAGAAATCTACCTGTGTGTGTTGACATGGAATGATTTTATAAGTAAGATGTTGAACAGATGGGAAGAGCAATTTCAGTCCATTTGTGCCCATGGAGTTGCTTATATCCCCTTAATGCTAATGTCTTTTGTTACGCTGGGGAACAGGCTGTTTACTTACGAGGGTCTCTGTCATTTAACTGCTTTGTTTCAAAGTTGACACTTTCAGGATCAGTTGTCATATACTGAGTTCAGATGTCCTGTTTGACGATTCTCTACCCAAATCTAATTTGTAAGCCACTTTTCATCCATTTACTCAGTGAATTTGAAACAGAACCTGTATGTTTACTTGTGGCTTCAAGCTGATTTTGACTTGTACACCAGACAGATTTTGAGCTAGTTTAATCTAGGAAATTGGAGCATTAAATATATTCTTTATACATGGCAGTTTATGAAAAATGTCCTGTACACCAACACAGACACACACAAGGTAGGTCAGGATGCTCTCCTTTTAAATCCAGATGCACAAGAAGGGTAGTTATGTATGATGAGAAGGTTTTAGAACACTCAGATTTAGCTCCAGGGTTTCATTGAGTGAAGGATAGGTTTCATTTTCACTGCAAGAGATCAATTTGAATATGACCATAAACTCTGTGCTCACTAGATATATCTTTTTGCGTGTATTGTGTGTGCAGAGGTTGTGTATGTACAGTTATGTATATAGGAGTGTGTCTATAGATACTGTACATACAGGTGTTGTGTATGCAGGTATGTACATAGGTGTTGTGTAAGCAGGTGTTGTGTATATAAGTATTGTGCAGGCAGGGGTTGTGTATGTACAGCACTCAGGCTTTCTATTCTTATATTTGATTTTTAAAAATAGAATTTAAAATTTCTTCATCTCTAATATTAATTAATTATCATTGTTGACTATTTTTTACCTTGTACCACAATTAATATTTACTTTGGAGTGATTGTGTATTATTTAGATATCTGAACAATGAAGATGTTGAATGTCTGAGTTGGTTGAACGATCTCTAAAAGTTTCTTCAACCATCCAATCAGATAATTGGAGGCTACTTAAGCACAGTTGTATGTAAGCATGTGTATACATAAATATATGTGTTTACCTACATGCAAATACATCCCCACAAATACATATTCATAGTCATACACTCACACACATTACGATGTTATGAGCTGGCTTCATGCTCAGCACCTCTGCGAAAACCAGAAGCACAGAGTTCCCCCTCCTCCTGCCCCGAGACTTCCATCTTGCTCCATGTGGCAGCACTCATAGGCATTGAGGACATTCTCCAGATGTTTGCTCAGGAATCCCTGAGAGACAATGTGCCCCTGTTTCCCAGGGATCTGCGTGTTTGCCTCCACAGCAGGACGGTGGGTCCTCACCAAGAGAACCTGGCTGAATACCAAAGGTTCTGGGTCCAGGTCTGGTTCCTCACGGTCCAGCTCTTGGAAGGAGACGCTTGCCTCGGGGGCCCCCTTCCCTCATCCAGAAACAAAGAGGACCTTTACTTAACCTCTCAGGAAGGAAGGCATAGGACTGATTCTGTGGAAAAAGAGCCTCCGTGGTGGGGCAGGGGGAAGGGAACCCACCTCAGAATATCCGAGTTCACACCACCTTTAGCTAGAAATGGAGGGCTTTGCTGGGCTGGAAAGGACACAAGAGGCCGAGTGAAATAAAATCCACATCGGTTACATCATCAGATCAGTTGGGAACACCCATGACAAAATAATCAAGAAAAAGTATTCCAGGCATTATCTCATCAAGCCTAAGGGTCAGTCGGATTCTACGAGTACTTCTCATGCAAGACAGACTTTATGGTTTATATACTAGAGGTATCACGGTGACAAAGATGTAACATGAATTTTCTGGCCCTTATTGAGGTGGCGAAGATGTTTCTTGGAAGAGGACGTTGATGAACCCACGGTGTGTTTAGGGTTTGGGAAACGTCTCTAAAGGTGAACAGAATGTAACTTCTGTCTGTTTCTGGCAGAGTTGTGTCCCCACCACAGACACATACAGGGGGAGATCACATGGGGACGCAGGGTGTGGCCTTGGGGGTGACCAGCCCTGCTGACGTCTGACTCCCATCAGGACTGAGAGAGAATAAATTTCTGCTGTGGTGTTTGTTATACAGCCCTAGCCAACTAATATACTGTCTATCTACATTTTTTTGTACAGTTAACTTAGACTAATAAGTACCCAAAACCCTCTCTATTCTAAATTTTGTCCTAAAAGTTCATTTATAGGTCACCTAAATATGACAATGTTTTGCTAATTTCTGAGTGAATGTGTGTATATATGTATATATATATGCACATATATATGTATGTGAAATATACAAGAAATATATATATCTTACAATCTGCAGTTCAAATATTGTTCCATTTTATAAGGAAATGGAGTAGCAGAGAGGAATTTCTAGAATCGAACAGTGTAGGTGCTCAATAAATATTAGTGACTTATTTTAGTTCTTATTGTCTAAGGGCCACATGGGCAGTGGGTTGAATGGCCTCAGCATGGCTGGTTTACATGTGATGAACCAAGATAATCTTGTTGAAAACTGAATACCAGGGTCTCAACTAGATGAATCTTTCACGGTTTGCCCTCCCTTGGGTTTTGCTAACCTTTTGAGTGAGGCTGACATTCTGTATAATAGACACATCCAACCTTATGAACATTTAGTTCTATACTTTCCCTGGGATGTGGGTAAACTCAACATCCCCCTACTCCCGGACCAGGGGGCCCAGTGGTGTCACACATGGAGTGTTGCACACCAAGTAACTATTTATTTTATTACGAATACTTACAAATGGGATGTAGCATTCAGTCCAGTATATGGTTTCAATTTTTAACAATGTGCATTTTTCATTGTCTTCCTGATGTTCAAGTTTGGAGACTTCCCTAAGCATCATTACAGATAAACACCAAGACCCACTGGAGCAGCCCGCATCACTGCAGCCAGACCAGGCAAGTTGTGCTCTGAAGAGTTTTATCTCCTGGCGCTGCACCCTGGTCACCCACTTAATTCATGTGTGTGAGATGGAGACAAAGATGGATGGATGGATGGAGAGACAGATTGCCCCAAGGCCGTCTCAGGTAAGAGAGAAGAAAGACCAGGAAACGTGCCATCTACACAGATACAAGGGACGAGTCCAGTGATTTGCCTTTCGCACAGGGTATCCTGTGTCCACAGCCCTGAGTGGACACAGTGGTGGGATGGCCTCCCATGACCACTGGGATGAGCCCTGTGTCCTACTTTGTATCACCTCCCGGGCAGAGAGATGCCAGCCATCCCGCAGGTGAGACACCAGCTTTACTCACGTGCTAGGCTGCTGGCTGCAGTAGGATGGACTCAAGGACAGATGTGCACTCTCAAGGCAGGTGGAGGGGGACACCCCAGAGCCCAGGCTGAAGGCACAGGGTGAGAGGCCAAGAACTCCTCAGGGTCAAGGGTGTGTGGGCACCAGTGTCGCTAAGAGGCACCTTGGGCATTCTCTGGCTCTGAGGGTGGCCCCTCATCCCATCTACACAAACACCCTCGAGCATGCAGACCTGTGGGGAGGGGTGGGGGCTGGCTTGGCAAAGGGCAGCAGGCTGCTGCCCGGCTTCCTGAGGGGGTGGACTATCTCTTTAGCATGGACCACATGGCCATGTTGAGATGTGCTTTCTGACTCAGAACATTTCCCAGAACTTCTGGACTGCTTAATCCCTGACGTTTAGTGCAGTGCAGACACATAAAGACGTCCCATGAACGTCTGTTGAATGAACACACTCAATATTCCACACCAATGACTCGAAAAAAAGTCAGTAGGTGCTCTTTATAAGTGAATTCGGCAACAACCATTGGTTGATGGTGTTCAGTGAGAGAGCCTGTGTGCTAATTTCTGGGAACACACCAAGTGTACCTGGCTCCCATCCAAGGACCATCTTGCACACAGACCAACACCCACAAATCAAACCTGCAGACAATTAATGAAACAAGAAGGGGAGAAGCCATGTCCTTCCCGAGGGGTCATCACACCGGGTGACTTAGAAATCGCCAGTAACTCCTCACTCAGTTCCTCTTGTGGTTTGTAAACTGTAGCAGCTCATGCCATCTGCACCCAGTCTCTTTAGAAAAGCTTCCCTCTTACTATATTCTGATTATTGCTTCAAGCAACTTTATTTCAAAAATGAAATCAACGTTCTCAGTGGATCTTAACTGAGCAGCTAATATGTTTTGACATTGCAGAGGGGATAAAAATGCTCAGACCTACAGAAGTTTGCATTTTAGTCATTTAATTTTTATATATGTAGTTTCACCTGAAATGATAAAAGAGGTTCAATTTTGTAAAATATATGATAAAAATGGGCATTAAAATTCCCATAAGACCTAAAACTGTGTTGGGTCACAGAGTCTGTTTTCATTTCCTATGATTGTACATCTGTGTATCTAGTCCCCAAATTCAGTATAATCTCAGAGAAAAGGAGGACTCTGTCACCCTTTTTTTCTTGTACCTTTGTAGTTCCTAGGTCTTTGCCCAGTCGAGAGCAGGTGTCCGAGGTGTCACAACTGCAAGTGAGTAAAGGCACTCACACAGGTCGAATCTAGCCCTTGTCTGAGTACACACACAGCGTCTAAGGCAAACTGCAAAGAGAGCAGAGCTGGGTCTCGTATCCCGCACGTTCAATCGAGGGTCCGCTCTGTTGTGGAAGATACAGAAGATGAAGTGCAGGAAGGTGAGCTCTGACCAGAGCACAGGAAGAAAGAGACCTGGAAGTTACTCTCTGTTTCTCCCTCCCCTCTCCTCCTGTCAACAGCCCCACGTGCCTCCATGGTTTCTGTTTCTTGTATTTTATGATGTAAGAGGATAGATTAATTTTTATTAGATGCAATAACAAAAAGATATATTTTACTTATTTATGAAATTATAAAATAAAAAGATGTTTTCCTCAATGTTAAACATCATGATCATAAACCAAGTTTATTTTTTCACTGTATTTTTAAGGAGTTCATCCTCTCAAGACTTTTTTCTACATTTGATTTTTAAAATGTTCATCTAAAAATGAGTATGTGTTGGACTTCTGCTATTCCAGACAGCTGATGGACAATCTTTTAATATTTCAATATTCATTATTTCAATAAATATTTACGTATATCTTAAATCTGTCATCTGTATACATTGTTTGCATATATTAGTAGCTTACAGAAAGTATAATTTTTAATAACTTGAACTTTATTCACTATCTACATACAAAAGCCCCAAATAAATTTAACTCCCTGAAAGGTGATAACAATAAAATATGAACTGCACATTTTTTAGATCTAAAATGAGTAACCTTCTTATCCTAACTGCTTGGGGAGAGAAGATCCTCCCAATTTCCACCAGCCCTGAGCAGATCCCTGTCTCCAGTTCTGGGAGGGGCTGGTGCAGGGACACACGTGCTGCCCCCAAAGCCACCGTCAGGGGGACAGCATTTGTTCTCTGTTCGGTATCCTTCAAGGATACTGCATTCCCTGTCCTACTGCGACAGAGCTTTTAAAAAGCTACTATTTACCCTCAGGATATATCAATGATTTTGATTTCAACTTCACTTCTTCCTCAGAAAGGAAATTAGCAGCATAGACTCATCTGAATTAAAAAAAATTCTCCTTGAACTGTATGTTTTGAATGAAAAAGTCACTTTCTGTTAGAATTCTGTTAGAATTCAGAAGGTCCTTTACAAAGTTTCATCCACAGTATGAATATTTAGAGTTGAAACACAAACAGCATCTTTACGTCTGTGGTTAAAGCGGGTCTTCCATGTTTTTACTTGGCTAAGGGATAGGAGAAGGTGTGATGCTTAATATTGTTTTGCGTAACACCCAGATTAAAACAAAAATCTTTTAAAGTTGTACGCGACAGGCAGTACCTGAGCTTGTGCACCTTCCATGGTCTGACGGGGACAGTATTTCCTGTGAGGACACGGGCTCCCGCAGCCGCCAGCCAAACGCAGAAGGAGCATCTGCTCTGGACAGGGACGAGCGGACACAGCCTGGCTTGCGGGGAGGAGGCCAGGGTCTGCTTTGCTGACGTGTCTGTCATGTTCATTATACTGGACTTTTCCAAGTGCAATTAAACTTTTAGGAAATATTGCATTGGTTTTAAAGAGAGGCCATCTGTGTACTTCCGATGGACTTAGGCTGATAAAGTCATTTTTTAATCAATTATTGGTGTTCTAGGAGCATGCTGTGAGCTACTTTATCACGATTCCCAAGTCCTGCTTCTGAGAAATGGAGCCGCCTCACTTTCTATTTGATTTTACACGGAGAGGATTTGACTTGGGCTCCAGTTTCAGAGAACTGGGTCCCCTCTGTCCTACTTTCATGCCATATTTGAGAAATCACATAAGACATTGCACAGTGATGAGGCAGGTCTTCTATCAGCGGAAGGAAACAAGAATTAGAGATTGCATCTCAAATAAATGGAGCAGTAAAGATTAATTAAACCTGTGAAAGTCTGCAAAGCACATCCTGGCTGAGGCATTTAAAGGAACACTTTCTATTGTGTGCGACCCCCTGGAAGCCCTGAGCTAGCATTTGGGTGGCAGAGTCACATCTGTAGAGCAGAAATTCCAGAAAGGAGGATTTGCTAATGCATTCTGAGCAAAGTTCGCTGTTTGTTTATCATCCGAAAGGTGACGCGGCCACAGAAAGAAGCCTCGACCTCTTTGTGGGAGACCTCAGTGGGCACTGGTATAAAGTGCTTGGTGGAAGGGATGGAACCAGATTGTAGCTGAAGGGAGCAGGTCATCGCAGTGGAGGGGCTAGCTGTCCTTGCCCACTTTCCCCCTACACCCCAGCTTTCCTCCCCAGTCAGGGGAGCTGTGGACGGCAGCAGGCATGGACGTGAGCTGGAACATCCCAGCCTGAGCCCCTCACCAGGCCTCTTCAGGCTGAGGCTGTTCTGTCTGCCTTCTCTGCACCAAGGCAGCCCCACGGAGCCTCCTCCAGGCCCATGATTTTAAGTGAACTTCGCAGAATAAATTTGAATCAGTTCTAATGAGATGGATGAAACTGGAGCCGATTATACAGAATGAAGTAAGCCAGAAAGAAAAACACCAATACAGTATACTGACACATATATATGGAATTTAGAAAGATAGTAATGATGACCCTGTATGTGAGACAACAAAAGAGACACAGAGGTATAGAATGGACTTTTGGCCTCTGAGGGAGAGGGAGAGGGTGGGATGATTTGGGAGAATGGCATCGAAACATGTATACTATCATATAAGAAACGAAGCGCCAGTCTGTGTTCAATACAGGATACAGGATGCTTGGGGCTGGTGCATGGGGATGATCCAGAGAGATGATATGGGGTGGGAGGTGGGAGGGGGCTTCGGCATTGGGAGATCGTGTACACTTGTGGCTGATTCATGTCAATGTATGGCAAAACCAATACAGTATTGTAACGTAGAATAAAGTATTAAAAAAAAAAGCTTTTAAAATTGCATCTCTTAGGGATTCAAAGAAAATGATCCTAAAATCCTAAAGTTGCCTGAACGTTTGTAGGTCTCTTCCGTCTTTAATGCTACTCTTTATCATTATAAATGTCCCATTTATTGGACACTATTTCTTAATCAAGCATAAAATGCACTCTTTAGTATGAATATAAAATTTATATTCCACGCTTGATGTTTTTTGAGATTTAAAAATTTTTTAACATTAACTTGATAATTTTCATAATTTAAACAAGATGATAGTGAACTTGTGTGTGTCTATTTTATGACACAAAAGGGACACTGACTAGCCACTTTCTTACCAGAAACCAGATACTGGTTGCTGTCATTCTCCATCCATGATATAATAAAATGAAATTATTTTCATACTTAAATTATTTCATACTTAATACCTGTAACTATAATAAAAGATGACTAAATATCCATGGTGTTTGGAGAGAACTTAGCCACTCAGATTAACTCTTTATTTTCAAAGATTTATCATTTATCATTCTTCAGAAAAAAATTGGCTCTTTTTGCAAGCAGCCAAGTTTATTTTGGGTAAAATTATTGATAGCTTAAAAAGCAAACATTTCCACTTCTGGGTTGCTGTTTCTTGGATGGGATTCCTGTGAAAATGAATTCACTCACAAGTGTGTGGATGGACAGTCACGGCGCTCAGAGCCGCCTTTGCTGTGACTGTTGAAACAAGGTCAGGAAACCAGGCAACAGCCCCTGTCCCCCACTCTTTCTAAATAAAATAAACAAGGAAATAAAATTTTAATCACCCAAGAGAGGTGTTTGGAACTGAGGTACAAACATATGCGAGTATAAGAGGCTAGGGTTTTAAATCTCTCAGCTTGCCCTTCTCTTTCTGTTTCCTGATCCCACAGGCAGAGACCAAATTCATGAGTGGATCAAGAATTAAGCAAGATGTTTCCCCTCTTTTTGAAAGTAATGTTCTTTTCTTTGACAGTGACATGTTCTTAAGGGAATTATAATGCATTATTAGTGAGGAATAAACAATTCTCTTTGCATAATCCTGTATGTCACAGCATGTATTTCTGCATTTCAGTGCAGGAGAACCATTTAACTGAGCAGACAGGGGTTAATTTGGCTTCACTGTTCGCAGTGACTCGACAGCATGAGCGGGTCTTGGCCGCGCTCAGGCAGCGTGTGGCTGTGTGGTTCTTCCTTGTGATGTATACGCTCGGGGAAAGGCCAACACTCAGTAGTTTGAATGTTTTGCGAAGGACCTTGTGCTTTCCATATTTCACTTGGGCATTCACCTTTCTTTCCTTTTTTTTTCCAGTTTAGAAATGGCTAAAATAAGTACCTTTAAAATCTCACCTATTATATGAAAATTTATCCTTTTAGAAATCTTGTTTGCTAGTAATTAAGAGCTCCGTTTTCCGATGTGGCATTCAGAGATAATATTTTTAAATGATGAAGATCTGCGGTATTATTTTTGGATTTATGAGTTGTTCAAAACTGTCCACATTACAAAAACAGTGACTTTCATTTTCTAGCATTTTAGAAAAAGAAGCAGGCAGACATAAAAAATGCTCAGGTGTTTCAGCTGTCTTCACTCTATGTATATGTACACATGCACACCCACAACCACAAACATCTACGGTTTTTAAATTGAACGTTGAATGCTTTCAGGGCAGAAGTTGTCTCTCCACACCTCAAGAAAAGAAAGCCGCGGTTTCCTTATTCTGCATATCCTTCTGTGACGCCCCTCTGGGGCAGCACTTCTCCAACAACCCAATCACCACTGTTTAGCGATGGATACATGAGCCTCATATTTTTATTCTAAATTCAAGTTCACTCATCATATCTAATGCCCTTGAAGCAATCTCAAATTACTGCTATTACACGGGTCACTAGAAACCAGAGGTACTAATACACATTTTAAAAAGAGAAAGGAAGAAAAAGCCCTTACACAATTAGAGGGCGAACAGTTCCGTCAGTTTAATTTCATCACTAAATCCAGCCCTTGATCCGGAGCTGCGGGGCAGTGAGGCTAGTGCGTGCAGGGATGCTTGGTTGCGATGCAGGAGGCAGGCAGTCCCACCAGGTAGGATGAGCCCACCAGCCTCTACCACTTTCATCTGTGGCCCATGTTTCTATTTCATCTTTTCATGGAATGCCATTTCACAACAAGCCTGCGGCTGCCATCCACATGCTCTCCGTATCCTGCCCCTTTGGCCAACTTTCCCCCGCATTTCCCCAAGTTCACGACTGGCTGCTCCTGCCTCTTCCTGATTCATCAGCTTACTTACTTCTGCAGAGCTACCCCCACTTTTCTAGAACTCTGTGTAAGGGATTTTCTTGGAATAATATGTGAAATTCAAGCATTAACTTAGCTTGCTGTCAAATGCCTCAGAAAAGACAGGTGGTGTGTTGATGCCGCATTCAGCTGGATCTACTTACCAAGGATTGTTTCTACAGCATTTCAAATAGTTCCCCAAAGTTCCCCTTTTCTGTGTTAATGACCAATGCACTTCACTTAAAACCCCGTCTTCCTATTTACCTCCTGGAGCCAACTGAATTTGTATTGGTTCTCAATCTATTTCCTAATATATTTGTATTTAAAGAGCAATCTTTTCTTTTTTTTTTAAATTTGCAGAGACTTCAATTGGTTTATACACTGTATGTATTCATGGGTCAAATGTTAAAAATATTTTATTTACAAAATGCATTTCATGACAATACACAGTTTCTTTTGGGAAACTACTCTCACCAAAGAAAGCTCACCAAGAGATCAAAAGAGAATATGTATACTATTTTAATAATTAAAAATACACCTATTCAGTTCCTCAGGCATATTTCCCTGGAGGTGTCCATGGTTCAGGGAGCTGATACATGTAAGTGACTTATTTTATATGCTATCCTGTTCTGATGGTACTGCCTTTTGTGCTTCCTGCTTGAGCTGACACTAATTTAAGAAACCTTCCACCTTTGCCTTTACTACTCAAGGTTAAAATATGCACCTTTACAACCTTTTACAATATCCACACCTTCAGTTCTTTTGTACCACGTGCAGGTGTGACTCTAAGACCAGTACGGATAGGCTGCGTACAGATTTGCACACAGTCTCACCCGGGACTGGAAGGCCCGGCACGGCCTCCAGGATCCTCCACGAGGAACTGGCTAAGAGGGTGCTCCATGTGGGAGGCAGCAGGCAAGTCTCCTAAACTACACGTGCAGCCAGGATTTCCTGGAAGTCTCTGCACGAGACACAAGCAGAAGCTGATGGGGCTCATGTGTGACAGGGAAGGAACCAGCCTTAACCACAGTCGGTGCACATGTTGCTGAGCAGGTGGCCGTCCTGAACCATAGTGTGCAGGTGAGATCACTGTCCTTTGCTCAGCTTTTCAAAAAACTGCTTTTCTTTTTTGCATAAAAGTCAAAAATTGACATTTCCTATTTGTACAGAAAATGTAAAAGATCCATAAACAATTTATAAGATAAAGTCCCAACTAAAAATTAACACACAAAGGAAAATGCAAAAATGGATGGCACTGGGTCCTAATGAAATAACAGGAGGATTGGGGGTGGGGAGGTTTGCTTAGTGTCTTTTAAAAAGTTTACCTGAGAGACAAATGCAGGTCATTCCTAGTTAATACCCGAAGTCATATTTTGCGACTAAATTTTTTTTTTTTTTTACTTTTAATGATATAGACTCTTTTCTGTGTGGTATCATGACTAAAAATATCTCCTACAGGAAAAAAAATTTCATTTCCAAGGCTCTGGATCCTATGTAATAATAAATGGGGTTATCGTGTCAATTCCACACTTACACTATAGCTACAGAGCTTTTATTTCAGATTCTATAGATTATTCTGACAATAAAAAGCATAATAAAGAAATCTCGGGAAAGCCATGTTTAGAGAATTTGTATAGAAGCCGGTAGCATTTTGATTAACAGCTCCGGGAAACTAAAAGTTGTGAGGCAAACAAAATGATTCTTATTTGTGAGAATAGGTGGAAATACGCTTATCACTGGCAAAAATGTACATTTACTTTAATTTATTCATTTACACAGGAAAAAAACTCTTTCTGTGTGCTCATAATCACTGGCTTTACTTAGTATTCAACAGAGCCTTATCAAAATTCCTTAACAGCCACCCATACACACATGGGCTTTAAATTGTGACAGATACACAGTTTTATTATTAGATAAGCTTAAAAGTTGAGACTATTCTATTCTATTTTTGCTGTTAAAACTCATGAATATTAGAACATAGTTTAAATTCACCAGTGTCCTGATAGAAGAGGGGAAAAAACATCTGTAATAATTAGGAATTATATACAGACTGATCTATTCCCAGGAAAATGCAAATAAAGAGCTCTGTAATTGTTGTTTTCTTTTCATTGACCACACACACCTACACTGCTAACTTTTCCCTAAGAAGTGAACACTTAGAGGTTTGATTTGACTCATCCACCATGATAAGCTCTTGGCAGATGACATAGGAAACTTCACCCCACAGATAAATTTTCGAGTAACTGGAATTAGTACACACATCCTGAATACCTTTTCCTACTTCATTTTTGGATATAAAAATTAAAAGACTTGATATATTAAAAATCAAGTGTATAAATATTTTACATAAAATTCTATTTTGAATTGTCATAGTTTATAGCCAGTGAAGTCCTCCTTCAGATTTCTTGCTTTCCTTCCTGAAAATGAATCCCTTCTAAGCTAACATGACTGCCTTTAAATTAAAGGTACAAAAATGAATTTGGAGAAAGACATGAATGTTCATCAGCTTCTATTTTCTTTCTATAGGTTTTGCTTTGTTGTAAAATATTGTTCCATACTTTTCCATTTTAATATTTAAATATACTAAATAAAAATACTGGAACACATGAACACTTGAAGCATAAAAGGCAATGTTTCTTTTTCATTACTTAAAAAATTTATACTCATTATTAAATTTTATGTTTTTTTTCAATATCATTGTCACTTTCTGTTAGCATTATTTTTGGAAGACATTGACCAGATCTGTTTCAGAGTGAAATTTTCAGGGAACAAAGTGAGTAGCCAGCATTCTTCGCAGCAGCTCAAGAGTTAATCCAGAATTACAGAATCACCCCCCACACCAAGGCTCTGAAGCCCTCCTAGAAGCTGTCACCTAGCTCCCTGCCACCCTGACATGTAATCATAATGAATGGCTGTGTGCTCTTGGCATTTATTTCTTCAAACCGTCTGGTTAATTTCTACTACATGAAGAAGTCGGGAAGGACTCGGGACCGTTTGGAAGCAGTTAGGAGGAGATGGGGCAGAAACTTATCTTAGGCCTCGGCAAGGATGAAGATTCGGAGGTACATGTTCAACCACAACTAACTCCGCATCCTCCAGCAGAGAAACCGGGAAACCTGACACACGATGGTTGTGTCTTTCCCCCTGTTCTTTAGGACTCTTTGGTCACTTAAAAAAACCCAACACGTTTCAGATAATAACTGAACTTTCTTCTGCAGGCTCATGACATAAGGGGCGGCTGACATAAGTTCCTCTCTGGGAAAGAGGCGGCCGCACCGAGGGCTCCGGCCACCTTCCAGGGACAGACACCGGCGGGACGGCGCCCAGAGCCGTCCTCCTGGCGGAGCAGCGGCCGGCTGCGCCCTGCCCCCGAGGAGACCGTGAGCTGCCCACCTGACGACTAACTTCGGGGCTCATTCGTCTCCCAGCACCTGGGGGCCAGGCTCAAACCTGACACCAGGCACTTCCTCTCCCCTCCTGGTTCGCAGCTTTCCTCATCTGTAACGAGCTGCGATGCTTGTTTCTCTTTTCATGCATTAATTTCTGCTTATTTTCCCCGGACTAACCCTGTTCTCGCTGCAGGTCCCCGTGTTTACAAAACAGCCGGCACCGCTCGGAATAGAAACCGTCACCCAGCGTGGGGAGGCGGTTGCCAGGGTTTTGCCCACTCCCGCCTCCAAGACAATCGGGATGGAGAAGCTGGCGCGAGGTCCGTCCCTCGTTCTTAGGGACGCTTAGGGCTTAGGCGAGCGTTTCCTTCGGCACTGGCGTCTGTGCGCGACGGTCAGCAGCCGTGCCGGAGGCCGCGGAGGACACCGCCTTCCGCGGGGGCCCCGCTTGGCTGGCCAACCCCTCAGGCTTGCGGAAGCCCTGGGCGTTCACCGAGGGACCTGAACTCTGGAGCGGGGCGCTCGGCGGGCCCCCGGCCACGTCGCCCCAGCATCCCGAGGGAGGCCGCTAGAAGCGGGCAGGGCGCGCAGACAGAGGCGACGCGCGTCGCGGAGAGTGCGCGAGAGGCGGCGCGGAAGCAGGTCCTTACCTTTCCGCTTGGCCCGCCGCCTCCTCCTCCGCTTGGACTTGCATTTGAGTTGACCGCTCAGCCCTCCGGACGCTCTGCTGGTCCCCAGGACCGATGCCATGGCAGCGGCCGGCGAGTGGACCTGGGCAGGAGTCCTCTCCAACACTCTCAGCTTTCCGGCTCGGAAAGCTGAGTCGCAGCCGCCGGGGACGCTCCTGCGGATCGGGGGTCGGCTCACTTTTCGGGGCTGCACGCTCGCACTCCTGGCGTCTTCTCTGGAGGCTCTCTGTCACCGTCTCCTTTGGCGGCTCTCTGTCACCCGAGTCTAGCCGGGCAGAGCCGGCGGTCTGAGCCCGCACCAAGCTCTCAGGCCGGGACCGCGGAGCGCCCGCCGCCCCAGCCGCCCCGAATCTGGGCTCCGCGCGCAGGCTCTACTTTGGCACCTCTGCTAGTTGTTGGGCACCAGCCACTTTGAAGCGGATCACGCAGGGAGCCTGTCTATTTGCTGCTGCGAAGTCTAATTAGATCCAATCACGGCCGTCCGCCTTCTCTGACATCAGCGCTGCCAGCCCGTGCGCCCCTGTCAGCAAACTCAGCTCCGGTTTGGACGGCGGAGCTGCCCTGGGCGCTGGAAAGGGAAGGGGCCAGCCCGGGAGGGAGGGGCGCGGGCCGAGCCGGCCTCCCTGCGAGAAGCCCTAGGGGGCAGCGGACTGAGGAGTCCGCCCAGCCCTGCTCCCACCCGGCCGCACGGACAGGGCACCCGGCTCCCGCGCTCTCAGGCGCAGGGACCCCGCCTCTCACCAGTTTCTAACTAGTTAATCCATCGCACACCGGGGTGTCAAGGGGGAAATCTCTCTCTAAGAAATACCGAGCCCTCGCTTCCTCGGCCAGGGGCTAAGATTTGCAGTTCCCCGGGAGACAGCCTCTTAGGGGGATTCATTTTTCAGAACCCGCATGTTTGTCTGTTTGGTTTTCTCCTTCACATCCTTTGGCTGTTCCGTCTGCAAGGAAGAAATGCTGCATAAAGACGCGGGGATTCAGTCGGAGCCTGATTTTTAAGGCAGGGATGTCAGTAGGTTGCTCTATTTAGGGAACAATGAAATGAAAGGCAGAGAGGGCTTTTATCTGATAATTTTATCACCGAATGTAACACTCGGATGAAAGAAAGTAATATTTACCAGGAGGAAGATTGCAAATTGAACCAGGTTTGAACAATTTTTCTCAGGGTTATCCTATGGTTTTCAAGACCATACTTACGGAACGTTAAAAATCTAACATAAAATTTAAGAAGGAAAATAATCCAGCCATCTTCATTGCATTTTGCATTTAAATCACATAGGCTGTTAATTATAACAGTAATGGTTTGGAAAAAAATCCACTCTAAAAGTCATTAGCGTTAACAGGATGATGCAAAAATGGCACACAAGTATTTCTATTTCCTACTTTACATACACCCTTTCAAGCTCCTCATGGACTTAGAAATTTCCAGATAATTTTCTTTATATGAGAAAAAGTACTCCCTCTAGGGAACATTGGAAGCAATTTGAAAGTTTAGATGTGCTGTTATGTGGAGGGCTGGGGGTCTTGGCTCAGCTCTCACTGACTGAGGGGAGAGGAGGGCATCTGCATCCAAGGCTAGCCCCAGGGCTCTGCCTCTGCTGAGTGGTGTAGACTAGCCTCAGTCTGCTCATCTGTGTAGTGGGGATCACCACCTTTACTTCTGCTTGAGAATCAGTACAACAGTGACTGGCTACACTGATCACTTTGTGATTATCTGGTAAATCAGTGGGTAAAATTTTTTGAGAGAATGAGCACACATTCTTCCAGTTAGCCTCAGAAAGGAGGGGCTTGTATATTTCCTGCTTAGGTGTTTAAGTGTCTGGCTCATTTCAGGCTGATAAACGCAGTCACGCCAGGGTCCCTCTATGTGCCAGGTTCAACCATTTCCTGCTACCAACCTCACAGCCCATCTCTGCTGCTCTTTCTTGTGAATCCTGGAGAAGTGCATCGCCCACCCATATACTCTCTATAGCATGAGAGATATTTGAGAGCGTCAACTGTATCTCTGTATCTGGAAATGCAGCTGTAGGACTCCCCCTGTGGAAACTCAGAGTCAGTACCAACCCATACTTTTCTTGTGTAGCCTTTTGCAAAACACTAGTCCCTGAGTCCAGAAGCCAAGGGGAGATGCCTTGGGGAGAAATTTGAGCAAATGTGCCTTCCAGCCTGGTTGCATTTACCAACCCCCCCCGCCCCCCTCCCCCCGCCCCACCTCCCTTCATCAAAGATTCTTTCTGTGAGGCATGGGTGTCTTGGCCCCCTGGTTGGAGAGTGGATGTGCTCACTGGGGACTACAGCTTCCAACCCAAGGGGGGCGGTGGTCAAGGCCACACACTCAAAACCCGGGTTTCAGCACTTAGTTTATATCCTGATTCGAAAGCTGGTCAAGATCAAAATCTTGGCTGACTTTTACCTTTCTGAAAGTTCTAGGGTATAATTTACGCAGACATTATTCTGCATAGACAGGGGCTAGTCTCTGTTTTTGTTTACTTGCATAAGGTCATGCCTCGTTGGGAAGGCAGGACAAGCTCAGGCCTGGCAGCTCAGTGAATCTGTGTCTCGGGGATGGAGGAGGCTTCTGAACCAGAGCTCGGCATCATACGTTCTGACACAAGATGGCTTAGACAAGGCTCCCTGCCTCCTGTCTGTTTCCAATCACTTCAGCACAGCTTAGCGGCTGGCGTTGCTGCATAGATGTGAAAACACAGAGGCTGGAAATACAGAGGCTGGAAACACAAATGCTGGAAACACAGACGCTGGAAACACAGATGCTGGAAGAGCTGCAGGCGCCCACGCCTCCCGGTCCATCAGGAGGCTCCGCTGGCCCATCTTCAGGCGGTCTGAGCCAGAACCAGGAGCTAGGAGTGGGGGTCCCGGAAGGTAGGGGGCTGCCTGGAAAGTCAGGTGTGGCTCCTGCATAGCCGTCAAGTGGAAGCTGGACAAGGACAGAGGGGCTGGGCAGGCCTGGAGGGGGCAGGTCTTCACAGTGAGGAAGGCCTGGCCTCAGTACAGGCAGGATGAGGCCCCTGGGGTCTTCCCTGCACCCCAGGATCTCCATTGCGAATCTCCTCAGGACTGTAGGTGCTTCTGGGTGGTGGTCTGGTCTGCTCCTCCTGAGGCCCTCAGAGCCGCGAGGGACCTGGGCCAGGTCTGTGGGTCGAGCATTCCCGGAGCCAGCCTAGACCGGATGTGCCACTTGTCCCAGGCATGTTACTGAGTTCAGACCGACTCTGGTGTGATTCTCATAGGTCCTCCTTTTACTCTTGAGGAAGCTGAGGCTCAGAGGACTTAGGAAACATGCTGAAATCATCGTGGTTAGAAAGGGGCTCCCAGGGGAATAGTTCCAGTGTGGTTTTTACCATATTGCTCTGCTTGCTTTCATTCTGGAGTTGGAGATTCAGTAGCTTTTGTGAACTTCTGTAAGCCCTCTTGGAGGACCTTGTCCTCGCATCCCCCGAGGTCAGGGAGGCTCAGGGTGCAGTGGGGGGCAGAGCTAGCCGGCTAGAATGTTCCAGAAGAACAGGTCTGTTTCTGCAGGTGAAAAGCCTGAGGGTGGCACGTCCACACCAGTAAGTCCTCCTGCCCCTCCACCCACTGTGCACCCCTGTAGGCACCTGGACTCAGCACCTGTGGTTGAGACCGATGCATGGCTTCTCTCCTTACTTGATCACAGTATCTGCACTTCCAGTTAAACGTACAGTTAGCTTGTTTCTCACAGGTTTCCCCAAGCAAGTAACTCCCACAGAAATGAACAGGACTTTTGTAGAATCCAAAGTTTAGTTCAGCTCCCCTCACCTCCTGCGACAAGTTCCACCAGGTGGAAAAAAGCAGCACAGAGTGTTCCCTGGACATATTTATGCCTGCCGACTCTTGACCTCATCACAGACTGCACTAAATTATTTCTTTTCACAAACAGAGAAATAGCACAAGAGGGCTTTTTCACTCTTGCGTCTTCAGCCATTGTTCTTCAAATTAAATAACTCACATCAAGGGCCTGAGGCCTGGAAGTGGAGGAGCCATGGGGATGACCTGTGCTGTGACCTGCGCCGCACTCCTTGTTCTCGTCCAAGGGGTGGGAGCAGGGCGGCCAGCAGAGGAGGGTGCGAGGGGCCCGATGCTGCACCTACAGCCAGATCCCCTCTGTCCCTGCTCTCTTTCCCAGGCACGCCTGCAGTTTGGGAGAACACTAAATGCATCCTTACCAATTTCAAAGCAGATCTGCAAAAGATCTGCTTTTTCCAAGTTCCATGTTCTGTGATTGCTGATTATTTCTATGTGAGCTCTGGGGACAAATAATTTTGGCTGAGTTTTCTTTCTTGGTTGATATCACAAATTTTAATTTACCAAAGTCTGTCTTCCAGCTGAAACTTACTTGAGTTTTGTATTGATGTTTAAAGGAGCATTACTCAGAAAATGCTGGTAAAGAGAAGGAAAGACCCTGAATTTGCTACCATCAAGCCAGATTCATGTTCTACTTCTCTGTGTGCTGTGCTCACTCCTGGGAAAGGCAATGAACCCTCCCGAGCCTCGTCTGTAAAATGAGGAGAAAGACACCGCAGAGCTGCTGGGAACACTGAATTAGGAAGAAGCAAGCTGAGGGCTTTGTAAAGGGATCCTGTTGCCTTACTGTCATCTCTCAAAACACAGTGCCCTGATTTTAACCATAGACTTCCCAAGATGAGGACAATTGTCAAGTCAAAGTGGTCTCCATGATGAACGCACCCCTCTAGACTTCCCTGGTGGCTCAGTGGTGGAGAATCTGCCTGCCAGTGCAAGAGACATGGGTTCAATTCCTGGTCTGGGGGAGACTCACATACTGTGGAGCAACTAAATTATTATTATATTGTCCCACAGCTATTGAGCCTGTGCTCTGGAGCCCAGGGGCTGAAACTAGGCCTACGCACCACAAACCGCGAGCTCTGTGACAAGAGAAACCACTGCCAGGAGAAGCTTGGGCACTGCAGTGAAGACCCAGACAAAAACAAGTACATAAAAATGAAGAGAGGAGCCCTGAGAAGATGGTCTGCCACTGCGTGGGTCCCACGGGTGCCCCAGGCCCCGACTAAGATGATCTTGACTCATTGAACCTGCCTCCGGGCTAATTGTAGCACTGACTCCATTCCTTCCTAGCGTGCAGGCTGCCAGCCGTGAGACAATGTCCACATCAGTGTTTTATGATCTCTGTGACCTTTGGAATAAAGTATGGTATCCTACCACTAAGTGTTTGTGCAGGATAAGAGAAATGACGACCTGAAATAATCCTATTCGACGTTACAGATAGGTTCAATAACTGACATTTACACTTAAAATGCCCTTAGTTGCTAGTTTCAGAAATGTGAAACCTTAGTATTTTATTGAGTCATGAAGAATTACTACTATTTAAAGCTTCCTTAATGCACACCCTATCCTAGATTTTCCTTTGTGTCTTAAACTGATACAGTTCAAAGAGTTAATTTTTAATGTTCCAAATCTTGTCTTGGAACCAGTGATTTTCAAAACGAGCACTGTCATATCCCCAGAGAGCTGTGTGATGGCATGAAGAAAGGAAGAAAGCGAAGCACAGATGGAATTAATGGTTTGGGGTGTTAATCAATGTAATGAATTGAAAGGAAGGGATGGGAACTTGTCAGGAATACATTTCTGGTGTTTGGACTCGGGTGGGCTGATGCTGCGGCTTCATTTCAGTTCTCTGTGCCTGCATGCTCAGTCACTCAGTCATGCCCAACTCTTTGTGACCCCATGGACTGTAACCCACCAGGCTTCTCTGTCCATGAATGCTGGGTGAGTTGCCATTTCCTTCTCCAGGGGAACTTCCCAACCCAGGGATTGAACTTGTGTCTCCTGTATTGCCAGACAGATTCTTGACCACTGGAGTCACCTGGGAAGCCTGTTTAAATTCTATACCCAAGGTTTAAAGTCTAAACACTGTATTTCCGCCTTTGGCTTCCTGGATTCATCCCTCACCTGGGATCGAGGCTGTGTGTATATTGTGAAACCTCAATTTGCTCTTTCCCTTGCCTCTGCCCAAAAATAGAGCAGAGAAAGAAAGGGACACCGAGTTAACCCCCAGGGGTTTTTGATCACTTATGGAAGTAATTTTAAAAAACTTGCCTTATAATTCCCTGCTTTTGGTCAAGGCAGGAGAGAAAGAGTTGGGAAAACACTAGAAGGAAGACCCAGTGGGTTCCTTACCAAGTTCAGCAGAGGGGAGACAGATGGCTCTGGATGGCTGTTTCCTGGGACAGTGGCACCTCTTCCCCGGCTCCAAGGGAAGGTCATCAGGACCCTCAGCCAAAGTCCCTCCTCCCAACTGCTCACCTGAGCCTACATATGAGTAACGTCGGCAAGGGAGGGGGTCACTGCGAGCAAAAATCACTCACTCTGATCCCATCACAGAGCAGAGGTGGTCCTCGTGAAAGGGACTTAGGCACAGCGGCAGGAGCGTAATCTGGTGGAGGAGATCTGAGCACACAGCACGTGACAAAGCTGACGCCCTCTGACAGCCAGCTCTGCTGTCACCTGTCAATGCAAAATGTGTGTTTGCAGGTCACATGGCTACATTCCACAAATCACAGCGCTATTCTTTTATTAATTAAAACCTTGGACCCAGTAGAACAGCCCTTGCTCTGAGGACTCTCATGTGCTGGGAAATCACTCCCTCTGCACCCACTTCCACAGAGAACAGCAGTCCCCGCTCCTCAGAAATGAGAAGCATGAAGAATAGAAGACGATGAGGACTTGCCTGCGAGTGCGCCTGCAGAGACCGTCGGCTGAGAGCATGGACGACTGACACCTTCTCGAGTCCCTCTTGGTTGAGGGTGAAAGAGAGAAAACTTATCAAAACCATCTTCCTAGAAAGCTGTTCTTTGCAGCCTAGCCCTGGAAGACTGGGGTCCTCATGCTGGCCTCAGCTGCCCAGCTTCCTGGATGTCTTGGGGCTGCCCGTCCAGGAGCTATTCCCACGCTTTCTCCTTCATGTTCCCAGTGCCCAGCCAAGTTAGCAAAAAGCAGTCTCGCCTCTGTACCCACCCCACGCCATCTCCCCCTGCCCCCCGTGAGGGATGTTCCTGGAGGGGCAATCTGCTGTGATCAGCGTCCCCTGGAGCCCACCACTCTGGACAAAGGAAGCACTGTGGAGAAAATGAGAGGAACCAAGGTTTGTGAAAGTTGTTGGGACAGTGGAAAGTTGTGTGCAAGTGCAGATGTGCTGTTACTGACACGAGCCAGCGTTGTCTCACAAAACTCCTCCTCACTGGTCCACGGACCCCCAGGATTGGACGGTGGTGGGCACGGTATCCAGAGCACCATCAGCAGAGCTGGCCTGACTCCCCTCCTGCTGGGCATGAGCTTCCCTCTCGTCCCTGCAGGAGGCAAAGCCCACCAGCACCTACCTCTGTAGCTGTTCTGAGGCTGAGCTAACCCACCCTGTGAGCAAGCTGCAGCCCAGCACCTGGTACACCTGGGGATGGCGGTGGGAGTTCAGGGCACTCCTGGCCATGTGCTGGTGTTAGTGCTGGAGAGCCATCTTCACACCAGGTGTGCAACCCTGGGAAGTGGGGCTGCATTCTTCCATCCACCTTCCAAGCTCTACCCTTCAGTGCACAGCACAGCAGGTGAGTGGAGAACTGGAGCAATGAGCAGCTTTGGGGGAGCACGCTTACTTCATTACTTCCTTGTGTCTGCTTCTCTTATAGGGTCCTTCTCTCTACCACAACACATCCCTAAAAGATATTCTGCGGAAGGAATGGGAGAAGGAAGTGAGAAGGATTGCAGCCTGTGAGGAAGACGGGGGCAGGGAGACAGTGTAGGTGCATCCCAGGAGGAACACATGAGTATGGTGAGCAAAGTCAAGCCAATTCCCCTAAGACGGCTCACCTGAAGCTTTCAGCAGGCAGAGGCAGAACCTGGGCAGGGGCTCGTTTTCCAAGCCAAGCAGACCTAAGTTCATATCTTACTTGAGTCAGTCCGGCCATGGGAATCTGGGCAAATCACATGAAGTCTATGAGCCTCAGTTTCCTCATCTGAAAAACAGGGCCATGAATTCTACTTTTCTGGCTTTGTGGTGAGTAGTTTGAACAGTGTTACACGTGCTCACTGTGACTACTTTCGGGGTCTTTGTAGGTGACACAGAAGCAGGGCACTGCTACTCACAGCCACAGTTCTTTTCTTGTAATGCTGATGATTCATGGAAAACAGAGCGTTCAACATTGCTTGCTTCCAAGCTTTGGTGGAATTCTGTCATTCTGAGTGGTGTCCAGTCCTAAGGGTACCTTGGCGTTTGCTTCTCAAGAGTGACACAGGGCTGTTTTGGGTCCAGGTGGTTTCTGTCCGACACTTGTGATGGTCCTTACCAGCCAGTCGCCAGCCCATCAGACAGACGGGATTTTCTCAGGACCTTAGAGAGTGATCTCTGTAAATTGCAGTTTGAGTGCAATCAATAGATGTGACAAACAGCTGATGCTGGCCCTGGGGACATAATGAAGGTGTGACTGTGTAAACGCACAGATAACAATGTGGGGAGATTACAGGGCAGGGCGCACTGAATAAGTGGGGTGCAGAATGAGCTGCCGTGCTGGGCTCAGGCCTCCTGCCACGCGTCTGTGCCCCTGTCCCTGGTAATTGTTAGTGGCAGCGGAGCCCACAGAGCCACGCGGGAGGGACTCAGCCCCATTTGTTCTGCATCTCAATGCAGTGCAGGCTGCTGATCCATCCTGTCAGTGATCACCTCCCAGTGGACAAGACACAAGCGAAAATATCAAGCCTCCTTGGCTGGAGTCAAGAGGCCCATCATTAAAGCAATAATGAATTCCAGGCTCTCCTGTAAAGGACTGAATCGGAAAATCACTTTGGGCTATTATTAAAGTGTTTGCAATTTCTGCCATGTCCAGGAAACAGTTTGTGATAAAGGAAGGGAAATATGCTAATATGATATTTCTTTTAAAAGGGAAAATTTGACAGATGCAATTTGAAAAAATTAATCTTACATCTATAACCTCTATGTACAATGGTATTTCAATAATTTTAGTATTGAATTTTAATAATTTTGAAATGTGAGCTTTTGACTCCTATGATTTGTGAATATATTTCTATTTCCCTAAAAATATATTAAAAAAATTACAGTAAAATATTACTAGATGGGCCATAATTGCACTTTTTCAAGGGACTAGCAATTTCATGACTAAAATGATCATTTATGTCTCTGAAAACTGTTGTATTGATAAATATGTTGCTTTTTAGATTCTTTAACTCTTTAAATACAATGGAAAAATCAAATTATTTTATAATTGAGTCATGATAGTAATATGTGTATTAAATATTGAGAACACCAAAATAAATTGGTGTGGCTACTGAATGGGATAAAATATTGACAAGTGATATGACTGCAAAAGGATTCATCTTTAAGAGGTATAAACAGCTCATACAAGTCAGTATAAAAAGCAAACAACTCAATTTAAAAGTGGGCAGAAGACCTGAATAGACATCTTTGCAAAGAAGACATACAGATGGCCAGGACACATGAAAAGATGCTCCACATCCCTAATAATTAGAGATACAAGTCAAAACCATGAGGAGGTGCCGCCTCACACCAGGAAGAATGACCGTCATCCAAAATCAGGACTAGAGCATGCTGGCGAGGATGCAGAGAAAGGCAACCCATGTTCACTGCTGTGGGAATGCAAGCTGATGCGGCCAATATGGGCAACCGTGGGGGGACTCCTCAAAAGACTAAAAACAGAACGAGCACATGAACCAGCAATCCCACTCCTGGGTATATGTCTGAAGGAAATGAAAACACTAATTTGAAAAGACACACAGACTCCAGTGTTCATAGCAGCATTATTTACATTAGCCAAGATATAGAAGCAACCGGAGTGCCCATCAACAGATGGATGGATAAAGAAGATGGGGTACATATAGGCTGTGTTAATACTGCTCAGGCATAAAAAGAATGAAATGTTGCCATTTGCCACAACATGGATGGACTTGGAGGGTATTATGCTTAGTGAAATAAGTCAGAAGACAAATATTCTATGTTATCACTTATATATGGAATCTAACAAAAAACAAATATATGTAACAAAACAGAAGATGCGCAGATATAGAGGACACACTAGTGGGGAGGGGGAAGGGGGGGGGGAAAGATGAGGATGGGGGCTAAGAGGTATAAACTACTATCTATAAAACAGATAAGCAGCCAGGATATGTTCTATAGCACAAGGAATAGAGCTGTCATGCTGTAATAACTTTAAGTGGAGTATAACTATAAAAATATTGAATCACTATGTTATACACCTGAAGATAATATAATACTGTAAATCAACTTGCTTTAAAAATGTTTTTAAATGAATGGGAGAGGTCCATACACTCAAGTCAGTCACATTCTCATGATATGTAAATGCAACAGCAACTGGAGATCAGACACAAGCTTCTCACCTCAGAAAGTGAGCTCCCTTAGCTCCCGAAGAGGGGTAACCACCCTTGCAGGCGTCTCAGCACGTGCGACTCGCGAGGGTGTAATCCCACTCAGTCTCGTCCTATTTCAATGACCACGATGTTTGAGTCACACATTCAGCTGTGTCTCTTGTGGTTAACAGCCCTGCGCACAGTGGTTATGACTGTCATGATATTTACGTCTCCTGTTGAGAAGCACCTATCTTTCTGAACTTCAACCACTCTGCAAGGATATGATCTCCACAAGGTCCCGAGTGGGGAAGGTGGGGGGCTGCCACTGCAGGTCAGCACCAGCCCCTGTGCTGGCCCGTTTACTCGGAAGACATTTTCTGATTCATCCACAAGAATAAATACAGGTTAAAGTGTCCCTGGGGATGGGAGATGATGCTGGGGGAAGGGGAACAGGCTCATGGCCTGGTGTCAACACCATTCACCTTGGGCACAATTTTAAAGGAGAGTCAGATCTAAATTTTTAAGTAAATTTTGCTCCTCCCTCTCTTCTCCAAATAACTTGATCTTCCTCATTGTAACATTCCGTGGATTTTATAGGAAGTTAGAACCAAAGGAGACCTTAAATGACTGGCCTCAGCAAGGCATTTCAAAATTCTTTTAGCCCAGGGTGCTGCTATTCAGGCAGGAGTGTGGAAGCCAGTGTGCGGGGTCCCTGAGAAGGGGCTGTCTGTGGAGGGTACACCCCCATTCTCCGAGAGCCCTCAGGGGCACAACCACTCCCCATGTCTGTGAGGAGCCATGTGAATGTCATTTCTCGGCTCCACCCCCTTCATCTCTCAATTGGGGAACCGGAGGCCTTAACATCAATTAAATGAGCCCAGGGATCTCCTAGGGAGGCCATCCAAGAGAATGCACCCAACCATCTTGTTTCTAATATCTTCATCTATTTTTCTATCACAATTAAATTGAAACCTCCTTTATGAAGCTTCACTTCATGCGGTTGTGACCTGGGTGCCACATTCCAGAAGACATGCGGCTAAATTTGTTAATCACATGGGACCTCAGCCCCTCTGCCCACGAGAGACAGGAAGGTGACAGGTGACCTTTGTTTTAAAGTCCCTTTATCTTCAGAAGTGAGGTTTCAGTTTGAATTCCTGATCGTCAAGTAAAAGAATATTGATTTTCTATTTGGATGATAAGATTTCCAGTTTCCTGCAGGACATGTGAAGAAAGGCATCACTTTCATCTTTATTGCAAGAAGAAAGCTGAACCTACCAAAAATCAACACCTCTTCTCAGATGCATCAGAGAAGTGAGGTCACGGGAAACCCGGAGGGACAGACAAGCAGGCACAGAACACCACAGTTCATAGGAAACCCACACATGAGGAGAGCCTCCTTGGGAGGTCAGACCCATAGCTGATGAGCTGCTGGAGGCCCTCAGTAACGAGTCTGAGAGTTAAGAACTCCAGGCGCACCCAGTCACAGGGAGTCCCACACTTCTTGAGAGTTTTACCTCCTGGAGCCCTACCAGGTTCTGACAGTGGGTGTTGGAGAGAAGTTCCCAGAGGCTTGAAGCAGGAGGAGGGGAAAGGAGCCATGGTGAAATGGGACAGAGCACTCTGTGCCTCTTAACAAGACCTGCCTCAGGGGAAGACACTTAACCTGGACCTGCGCTGTTGGTGTTATCAGAGCCTAAATGACCAGTGGGACAGGAAAACCAACTCCAGTCCATGCCAGCCATCCCGTCCCACCTAAGAGGGGGCAGAAAAACAAACTGAGAAGCTCAGTGAGGGTCACAGCCCAGGGTGCAGCCTCCCTAGCAGACCTTTGTCCTCAGGCTCAGAACACGTTTGCCTCCCCTGCTCCATCACCACCATGTTAACAGGGCTCCCATGTGACAGTGGGGCACATGCTTGAAAGAGACCTCGTCTAAGAAGAGGAGGAAACCCAGAGAAGAGGAGACAAAACCAGGGCACCTGGAGGAACCCTAGCCTCTGACACCTGGAGTTATAGCCAGCAGTGAACACGGCCCAACTCCCAGCTGCACGGACATAAATCCTCACACTAAAAGTCTATTTGCCTCATTTCCTTCTACTTGGTACCTCATGTGCAGCATTAAGCAACAAAGTAATAGTAGGTATGCACAAAAAACAGCAAACAGAACCCCCTCCCACCCCCAACCATGGGTTGAAGAGACAGAACAAGCATCAGAACAAGGCTCAGATTTGGCAGATGGGACTGTCAGATGGAGAACTGAAATGAAGAACATGGGTGACATTCAGGAACAGATGAGTCATGTCAGCAGAGAGATGGCAACTCTTAGGAAGAACCAGAAGGAAAGGCTAGGAAAGCTGTAACTGCAACGAGAATCACCTCTGATGAGCCTTCGGTAGATTGGGTGTGGTGAGGAAAGAATCAGCTTGAAGAAATGAAGAGAGAGAGCGCCAAAAAAGGAAGAATTACACAATGGAATATACAAGAACTACTGGACAGTTATAAAAGGTATACTAAGAATACTGGAAGGAGGAAATAAATAGAAGAAACAGTTGTAACAATATTGCCAAAAGTTTCCACAGTTAATGGCAGACACTACACCACAGATCCAGGAATCTCGAAGAATCCCAATTAGGATAACATACAAATATCTACAACCAGGCTCATATTTAAACTGCAGGAAATCAAAGACAAAGTTTCAAAAGAAGCTGAAAAAAAAAGCCTTACGTACAGAGGCACAAAGGCATGAATTATATTGGACTTCACTTCAGAAACCATGTGAACAAGAAAATGAAGTGATAAAATGTAGAAAGAAAAAAATACCCCACCAACCCAGAATGTATAGGAGAAGCTGGGAGTGATTATACAGGAACTCTCAGTAAATTTTTTCTGTAAATATAAAACTGCTCTAAAATGTAAATCAACTAATTACAATCATATAAAAAAGCTAAAAACTCCCTCTCTCATTCCAGATGATTTGAGAAATGTATGTTCAAGTACCATGACTATTCCTGTTTTGGAGATACTTAAAAGAAGGTAAAATATGTGAGTAAATCACATGGGATTAAAAATTAGGACATCTTTTTTTTGGTTTGTTTTTTTCCATCTTTTTTAAAAATATAAATTTATTTATTTTAATTGGAGGCTAATTACTTTACAATATTGTATTGGTTTTGCCATACATCAACGTGAATCTGCCACTGGTGTACATGTGTTTCCTATTTTTCAACATGTGCCAATGTTATATGACAAGGGACATACTTCTCTAAGCTCCCTTTAGAAAGAGAGTCATTCTTAAGATGAGGCCAATTATTTCATGATACTGGACATTGAGTCCTGGAAAATGAAAACAGTTTTAATGAGGCACATATTTAAACATATTAGATGACACTAATTCTCTTGTCTCCTGGTGGGTGACGCTACCCACTTAGGAATGGGAGCTTCTGTAGAACCCTAAACTAGCGAGGTTTAATAGGCGTTCTAACCATAAGAGCCTTCAGCTGGACACAATAATTTTCAGTTCTTAACAACTGGAAACCACAGAAAATGGCAAAAAGAAAAAAATTGTATTAGAAATTTATAAAAATTCAGAGCATCTTTTAGAAATGTTCCTGAGGCCACTACAATGTGAGATCCATGTTTACACAATGACTCTTAACCTTGGTTACTTACTACAGTGTTAAATAAAAAGCAGATCTCAAAGTCTCCATGCAAGACGGGAACTGGATTTCTAAAGGCAGAGTCAAGTGTTAGCATCTTTAGGTCTCCACAGGTGAGTGAATGTCCAGTCAAGTTTGAGGACCCCACCCCCACCATGTACAGTCACCATGGTAGTCAGTCTTGTTCACTGATATGCGTTTGGTTTATCATAGGGAACAGACACTCTCTGAATCACTGGATGGGCATCCCACATTGCAGGCAGATTTGTCATCTGAGCCACCAGGGAAGCCCGATCACCGCATACTCTGTATAAGCTTGACCTAACTGGTCTTTACAGTTAAGGCATATTCTGTAACGAAGGCAAGTGGCAATGTTTATAGAATGTGTATCAAGTGGAAGGTGAGCTCTGAAAGCGTCAGGCACTCACAGAAGAAAATCCTTTAGCGCACACTTCTCTTTACCGCTAGACATGAAGTATTTGTGTGAGGGGAGCAGCTTACATTGTTGATATGAAAGAGGAAAACCATGTCTTTACTTTAATTGTCTACTACGGGAGATCCTGAGGACAGATGGGATCACTGGGTCACCCCTGGGACACACGGTTAAGAGAAATGCGTTGGCCTGAGCAGGTCAGTGAACCTCCATCCACTCAGCTGTGCTTAGAAATGCATCGGAGCCTTTTTCTTACAGGAGGTTTCAGGATGTGACAGGCACAGTCCCTCTCAACACGACATCCCAGAGGACCAGGAGAAGAGATGGCTTTCTAAAAATGGCAGCAAGGAAAAACAGTAAATCCACATCTCTATAAAACCCAGATGCTTCTAACCAATACTATTATATTTTGATCCTAACTATACCTGGATGTGGCTACTAAGCACATTAGTCTAAATGCTTTCCCCAAACCTCATAATAGTAATTTTCATACCTTGTACCATGCGATAAGATATAGTTTATTTCTAAAGCTCAGTGAACACCCAAGCATTCAATTCCCCAGTTATTTGTTTCACATTTATGTTATGTTTTTACTTTTGCTTACTCTGTCTTTCAAGTTTTTTTTTCTGGTAAAAATCAGAAAAAAGGCATGAAAGAGAATTTTCATACATTAATTTGGATCTTTGAACTTAAGGAAATAGGGTCAGTATAATCTTCTCTGGGCTTCCTGATGATTTACCTGAGGTACGTAAGCTTTTCATTTTCCTTCCTATTTTTGTTGTTTTTCTTGGCCTGTGATATCTCATTGCACAAGGATTTTGTGTCTGTCAGCCATCAATGCTGTGATAAACAGTGACACACTTTCCAGTTTTACTGTCATGGACAGTTAGATACAGATGATGACTAATGGTTTTTGGGATTCTTACACCATCAGTGTCTCAAGAAATGAACCACAAGTTGAGATAGCAGAAATCAAGGTCTTTACAAAAGACCAATACTTTTTGGTATGTTAAGTGGTTCTGTTGGTCGCAAGCAGGTGTGTGGGACTAGTCATCTCAGCTACAAACAGAGTTGCGGTGTAAAGATGGTTTTCTTTTCTGCGTCTCGAATGCCTGGCCCACATGGACACTCTGTAACATTTCATCAGTGGAGCTGGAGAAGAGACAGTCCCTCATGGGCTGCAGGCAGAGGCCACGCGGCCAGCTGACCTCTGCCCAGGGCGCTCTGCGGGCGAGGGGCAGGGACGATTACGGCTCCCGTGTGCCTCCTGAGCACGGGGCGTGACTGTGGCCTGTTTGCTACAGGAGTGCTGTCACTCCAGCCCTGCTTGCCTCTGCAGGGCCAGACGTGGTCGTCCTGTCACCGGGAGGCCTGGGACGTGAGGAGCAGGCTTCCACCAGCACAGACCCAGTCGGCGGCCGAGACGACCCTCAGAGGACTTGCTGTCTCTGCGTTCATGGAAGAGGAAGGTGCCTTTTATCTCCGAGACACAGGCTTGGTTGGAGCCCCAAGCAGGCGACCAGGGAGCCAGAGCTCCTCCCGCTGCCTCTCTGCTAGCACAGCAGAGCTCGGGGGTTAATCACCCTCTTCCTCCAGCGGCCGGCCTGGGCTTAAGGACGCTGCAGCCCTCAGGTCTGAGGCAGATGCCAGCGTTTCAGGGAAGAAGGGCACAACACGATAAAGCAAACACAGCCGAAAACAATAGGGAGAAACAAAGGAAGACACAGGAAGCAGAGAGGGCCCGTTTGCAGCACCCCCTGCCATGTGTGTGTGATGGGCTAGCTGCCCCTCTGCACTTGGCAACAGTGAGTCTGCACGGCTGAGGCTTGCTTTCTCTTCTGTGCCTGTGGAGTGACATCTGCAGAGCTCCCCACAACACACACACCTCTCAGGGCACCTCCATTTTCAACCCTAGATGTTCATCACCATCTGAGTCTTTGTCCCAAATGCTGTCTGTTTTCTGTTACTGGTTCTGAGAAGGAGAAGGAATGAGTTTTCAAAGAGCCATGCTTCCATCATAAAATCTGTCCATCTGTTCTCTTCCAGCTCACTCACACAGACACACATGCACACATTTGTGCACTCACACACAGATACACGTGCAACATGCACATGCAAGCACATGCACACACATGCACACACACATGCTTATGTATGCAGACAGACACCAGCAACCTGAGCCCTCAGGACACTGGGACCCGGAGCTGAGTGTCCCCGAGCAGCCACCTGGGGGCACTGCGGAGCAGCCCAGGTCCTGCCTCAAGAGAGGGGCCTCCTCCTGCCTCTCTGTGCCCATTATGTATCCAGGTCGTCCTGCTCTGCCTTAGAATTCTCTTATGAATAATAGTTTTTTTTTTAATGAAGCGAGAATATTGGAGGGGAATCTATTCCCAAGGATTTAATAAAGGGGAACAAGATCCTCAGATAAATCACCCAGTGAAGACGCCTTCTCTACAGAGGCTGCTGTAGACAGCAGTTTTCGTGGCTAAGTGCCCAAATGTTGAGATCTCAGAAAAGAGTGCCAAAGAATGAGACCTTAGAATTAAAAAAGAACTAGTTTTATTGCTAAGGGAATCATTAAAAAAAGTCCACACAAATTAATAATGCAATACCATAGTGGTTAGAGGATAAATTTGAAGAGCATAATAATAACTGTTGTGCCTGGTTTAGTAAAAGGAAATTGAAAATTGACATGCTGAATCTAAAACCTAAAGTGTGAGAAAAGACTGTGTCTTGTTTTGTTCTCTGGTTTAATCCACTGAGTCAGAAGGAATGGGTGCAGCTCACCACACTGGCAGGTATGTGCAATCCTGGGCAACGACACTCCTGAAGGACACGTGACACACAACGTTCAGTCTTACTTCAAATAAGAGAGAGACGGCTCGCTTGGACCGGAAAGGTGGAGCAGGTTTCTGAGAGCTTCCCATTACCAGGAATGAGTTATCAGTCGTGCACATCCGCTTTAGTGGTGGCGAGGAGGCCCCGGGCAAGGACCCCGAGCACCTGCGGCAGGCAAGGCCACGGGATGGCCCTTGAGGGGTGTGCACCTCGTGATGGTTGGAGCTGCTCGTCCAGCAGCTGGGTGGGTGGAAGAAGCTAGATGCCGCGACCCCAAAGCTAAATAGTAACTCGTAGCAACCATACAGTAAGTTCTGGGAGTGTCGGTATTAACAAGAGGAGATTATGGCTTAAGAACAGACACGACAGGAGTGGTCTGAGAACTCTTCATTTAGTAGCTGAGTTCTCATTAGCCCAATAAACATTACTGAGCCCATAAGAACCCTGCTGTGGAAAACCAGCTTTCCCTGGCACTGCAGATTTACGGGTTTGAAGGCCGGAGAGACATTTCAGGCAGAAGGGAACCGGGATGGTCTGTCTCTTGCTCTCTTTTTCTCCCGAGGGATTCTGAGGAAATCATTCTGGCTTCCCAGAATTTTACAAACAGCAGGAAATCTGGCTAGATGAACTGAGAGGAGTCACTGAAAGGCTCTTGACAGGAGGATAAAGATTCCGAATTTCATTTTGCACAGAAGTCATGGGAAACATTTCAGTGGGAGCACGGCTGTCTGTCTAAGCACAGTCATGACTACCTGCGTCAACATTGTCCCCGTGAAGTTCCTTCTACCTTCAGGAATCCTTTCCTCCCCGCCTCCCATTTTCCTGGCTCTAGTGTGTCTACGTGGGAGCGTCCCAGGACTGATGAGGTGTTGAAGAGCATTTGACCCAAGCTAATAAGACACTATTTGTCATCCTTTGTAGGTTATGCTGCAGTAACAAACAGTCCCAATTCTAAAGGGTTCACAGCAATAATAAGGGTCCACTCTCAATGTGTCTTCTCCAGCAGGTCTTCCTCCTTCCCAGATTGGGGACACGGCTGTGCTCATGGTAGAGGGGAAAGAACCATGCCCCAGTGGCTCTCAGGGCCTGGGCTAGACGTGGCGTCCAGCAGTCCAGTCTCCTCCTGCTCCAGAGCACACAGTCAGCCAAGCCTGTGGCCACTGAGGTAGAAGCAGGACCCGTTACAGGAAAGGAAAGCAGGATGGACATCGATCTACCTAGACGGAAGGACTGGTCCATGAACCAGAACCCATCCCCAGATTTTCCTCCGTCTCCTTCTGCTTCCTGTGGCGCAGGTAGCAGGGGGACTGTAGGGAGGGAAGAGCCTCTTTCTGTTGTGACTCTGGGAAGACGTGGGGTCAGAGCCCATCGGCCAGCATCTTGTCTGGATGGTGCATGGGGTCTGAGAACCTTCACCTTGACTGCCTTCCCAGAGGGACAAGGTGCCCTCCCACTTTCTGTAAGCCACCGCTGCCTTCATTCTCCGGTTTCTGGCTGGAGCCCCCTTTCCCTGCTTCATTCAGGGAAGCTATGGACATGATCCTGAGTGGGGGCCTCTGGGTTTGCTGCTCAGCCCAACGGAAATCTGAAAATTCAGAGGATAGTTAGCAGGAGTCTGTAAGATAATGATGGGAAGTGCAGGAATCCGTGTTCCTTGAAGTGCTAAGTATAGTCTGAAACCTAATCTTTGAAAAGAAAGTTGTGGTGTGTCTTCACATATGGTGATGTTGGTGATGAGAACACAAGGCCAGTCAAGATAACCTGCTTTCCTTCTCGCTGCATTAGTGACCAGTCATATCCAGAAAAGACAAAAACTCTATGTATGCCAAAATGTTTTAAAGTTTGCAGATGTCAAAGATAACTTGTTGTTCTGCTATAGCCATACATTTTAATTAGTTCTGATTTGATTTAGTGTGGAGAGTCCAATAATAAAGAAAGGAAGTTTTCATATATTTAAATGGCAATCCACTCCAGGACTATTGCCTGGAAAATCCCATGGACAGAGGAGCCTGGTAGGCTACAGTTCATGGGGTCGCAAAGAGTTGGACACGACTGAGTGACAACTTATTATCTTATAGAAGCTGTTCAGTTCAGTTCAGTTCAGTTCATTCACTCAGTCATGTCTGACTCTTTGCGACTCCATGAATTGCAGCACACCAGGACTCCCTGTCCATCACCAACTCCCCGGAGTTCACTCAGATTCACGTCCATTGAGTCAGTGATGCCATCTAGCCATCTCATCCTCTGTCGTCCCCTTCTTCTCCTGCCCCCAATCCCTCCCAGCATCAAAGTCTTTTCCAATGAGTCAACTCTTCGCATGAGGTAGGGTTTGCTTATCAATGTGCAGTCAACAGAGTGACATGTTGGAGCATTTTGCTGTTAGACACCGACCAACAGATTAGACAATGAACTATGTACATGTTGCATAGTGAGGCCTATGCATTGGACCTCTAGTTAGATAATCTATAAGTGAGTATTGTATCTTATACACATTTTTAAAATGTTGCTGCTAAGTCGCTTTAGTCGTATCTGACCCTGTGCGACCCCAGAGATGGCAGCCCACTAGGCTCCACTATCCCTGGGATTCTCCAGGCAAGAACACTGGAGTGGGTTGCCATTTCCTTCTCCAATGCATGAAAGTGAAAAGTGAAAGAAGTTTCTCAGTCATGTCTGACTCTTTGCAACCCCATGGATTGCAGCCCACCAGGCTCCACCATCCCTGGGATTCTCAGGCAAGAACACTGGAGTGGGTTGCCATTTCCTTCTCCAATGCATGAAAGTGAAAAGTGAAAGAAGTCGCTCAGTCATGTCTGACTCTTTGCAACCCCATGGACTGCAGCCTGCCAGGCTCCTCCGTCCATGGGATTTTCCAGGCAAGAGTACTGGAGTGGGGTGCCATTGCATTCTCCATTTTAAATGTTATGAAAAGTTAAAAGAACCACTTCAAGAAACAGTGGTGTTTCAGTTTGTGTGCTTTCTTAACTCAAGTGAGGGATGTAACATAATTACCGGACACCTCAGATGAATTATTTCAGAATCTCAAAATGCATCCCTGGATTCTTACCGTGTCTGTGAATGGGCGCAAGCTGTCTAACAAGCTGCCTGGTTCTCTTGGCCCCTCGCTGTGCTCTCCCGGGAACTATCATTATCTTCCAATGATAACACACTACTATGAGCATTTCTTTATTGAGTTGGGTACTAAAATTTTTATGTGGGATGTTTGTGTTTATCCTCATTACTCTCAGTTTCCCTATTTGTGAACCTGCCCACTGGGTAGAGTACAGCTCGTGTCCCTAAAGCAGCACCAGTGTGGCTTCTGTGCAGGTGGCTCTCTGACCTGTGCAGAGTGAAGAATGTTTGAGTCACCCAGCCCAGACCTTCCCAGTGGAGGAGCCGGGGGCCAGTGCTTCACCTTCTTGTTTCAGGTGGCAAGCATAGGTCCCTTCTGCACGTTTGTGCTTTTTGTTGGCGACTTTGCTGTTAAAGTGGCTCCAGCCTAGTCCTCTGTGCCTAAGCTCAAGAAGGCTGTGACCTGGGAAAAATACCCATGTGCTAAGCAGTGTTCAGATGTGAATGACAGCGCTGTGGGCAGTAGGGTCGACGTCAATGGATCCTCATTACACTGAACAAGCTATCTGAACAGAAACACATAGAATCAAAGTTAGGTATTGATTGGTTGAATAAAATGTGACCAGAAGCTTGTAGGAACCTAACCCTGTATTTCCTCTATAAGAGTGGTTCAATATTCACTAATTCAGGGTTCATGACAAAATTGTAGAATATAACCACCATGAGATTGTGGTTAGTCAGTCCGACTCTCTGGGACTCCATGGACTTAGCCCACCAGGCTCCTGTGTCCATGGGATTCTCCAGGCAAGAATACTGGAGTGGGTTGCCATTTTCCTCCTTCAGGGGATCTTTCTGACCCAGGGATTGAACCCACATCTCCTGTGTCTCTTGCATCAGCAGGCGGACGAATAAGGAGAAGAGGTGCCCTTTTCAGTGTCTTCTGAGTGCTGGACATTGTCCTCTGAGGACAGGGCAGACGCAGCCCTTCCTTCTTGTTTTTGGTGAAGACAGCACCACCTGTTCAGTGAGGTAGCCCTGGGGGACCTCACCGGGGGAGATGGGCAGCAACCCTGAAGAGGCCAGAGCAACAGTACCTTTCCTAAGGTTTTGTTAATAGAACACACGACTGCTGGGGCAGGGGCAGGGATCAGCGCCTCCTTTCAGGGAGCAGGGACTAAGGAAGAGAAGCAGCTCAGAGATCCCACACTCACCCAGGCAGTGCTGGCTGCCTGCGGTTGGGATGCAGAAACCCCTGATACCCTCCATTCCCCTGTCCCTACACCCCATCCTTCCTCCAATCCCTTCTCTCTTTTCCACTCCTTCTACCCCCTCCACACCTTGTCCCTCCTCCACTCCTGTCCCTCCTCCACCCAACCTGCAGGACAGTGGCTTTTCTGAGCACTGTTTTCTTATTTCACAGGGGAGAGAAAACACCTTCTCCTTCCCTGAGCCTGCCCTGAAGTCTTAATTCCTCTCTTCTAAGAAAACCAGGATTGACGCTTATCTAAAAGAGACCTACAAAGACAGCCTCATGCCTGCCAGGGTTAAATGCCCAGGAAACTTCATTAATTAATTGCATTCTGTATCATTAACCTTGAGGTCAGAACAGGTCAACTCTGGTAAAAGCTGATGTCCACAAGATTGAAATGGGTAAGAGTGGTCTAGAGTACTACAGAGAAGTTACATTACAGCAACATTACCCACCCCTGCTCCAAAATAACCTGGTACTTTAAAAATGTCCAGAGATCTGATTTCTTTAGAAACACCTTCATATCTGTATAAGTTCATATATGCATATGTATATACACACACACATATATATACTTGTAAACAGCTGCTTTCAGAAGTTCATTCAGTTTACTGCTATGGCAAGATTCTTTAGTTGCTGTTATTGATGTTGCTATTTGTTCTTTTATTGGTTTGTGTTTAGTTAGAGGATAGTATAAGTTACAAATGTTTGTACAAGTCCAGTAAGTCAATGCACTGTAACTAGAGAGCCCTATGTGCGCTCTGGAGCCTGTGTGCCACAGCAAGAGAGTCTGTGTGCACAACTCGAGAGTCAGGGTGTATAACTAGAGAGTCCGTACTAGAGAGTCTGTGCACAACTAGAGAGCCCATGTGTCACAACTACAGAGTCTTTGTACACAACTAGAGAGCCTGTGTGCCCAAATAGAGAGTCCATGTGTGTACAACTAGAGAGCCCGTGTACCATGACTAGAGAGCCTGTGTGTACAACTAGAGAGTTTGTGTGTACAAATAGAGAGTCTGTGTGCCACAACTAGAGAGCCCATGTGCCACAAATAGAGAGCATGTGTGCCACGACTAGAGAGCCTGTGTGTACAACTAGATAGTCTGTGTGCACAACTAGAGAGCCCATGTGCCACAACTAGAGAGGCCATGTGTCACAACTAGAGAGTCTATGTGTACAACTAGAGAACCCATGTACCACAACTAGAGAGCCCATGTACCATAACTAGAGAGTCTGTGTGTACAACTAGAGAGTCTGTGTGACAACTAGAGACCCCATGTGCCACAACTAGAGAGTCCATGTGCCACAACTAGAAAGTCTTTGTGCACAACTAGAGAGTCTGTGTGTCACAACTAGAGTCCATGTGTTTACAACTAGAGTGCCTGTGTGCCACAACTAGAGAGCCCATGTGCCACAACTATGGAGTCTTTGTGCACAACTAGAGAGCCCATGTGCACAACTAGAGAGTCCATGTGCCACAACTAGAGAGTCCATGTGCCACAACTAGAGAGCCCATGTGCCACAACTAGAGAGCCCATGTGCCACAACTAGAGAGTCTGTGTGTACAACTAGAGAGTCTGTGTGACAACTAGAGAGCCCATGTGCCACAACTAGACAGTCCATGTGCCACAACTAGAGAGTCCATGTGCCACAACTAGAGAGTCCATGTGCCACAACTAGAAAGTCTTTGTGCATAACTAGAGAGTCCGTGTGTCACAACTAGAGTCCATGTGTTTACAACTAGAGTGCCTGTGTGCCACAACTAGAGAGCCCATGTGCCCAACTAGAGAGTCTATGTGCACAACTAGAGAGCCCATGTACCATAACTAGAGAGTCTGTGTGTACAACTAGAGAGTCTGTGTGACAACTAGAGACCCCATGTGCCACAACTAGAGAGTCCATGTGCCACAACTAGAAAGTCTTTGTGCACAACTAGAGAGTCTGTGTGTCACAACTAGAGTCCATGTGTTTACAACTAGAGTGCCTGTGTGCCACAACTAGAGAGCCCATGTGCCACAACTGTGGAGTCTTTGTGCACAACTAGAGAGCCCATGTGCACAACTAGAGAGTCCATGTGCCACAACTAGAGAGTCCATGTGCCACAACTAGAGAGCCCATGTGCCACAACTAGAGAGTCTGTGTGTACAACTAGAGAGTCTGTGTGACAACTAGAGAGCCCATGTGCCACAACTAGACAGTCCATGTGCCACAACTAGAGAGTCTGTGTGTACAACTAGAGAGTCCATGTGCCACAACTAGAAAGTCTTTGTGCACAACTAGAGAGTCCGTGTGTCACAACTAGAGTCCATGTGTTTACAACTAGAGTGCCTGTGTGCCACAACTAGAGAGCCCATGTGCACAACTAGAGAGTCCATGTGCCACAACTAGAGAGCCCATGTGCCACAACTAGAGAGCCCATGTGCCCAACTAGAGAGTCTATGTGCACAACTAGAGAGCCCATGTGCCACAACTAGAAAGTCTTTGTGCACAACTAGAGAGTCCGTGTGTCACAACTAGAGTCCATGTGTTTACAACTAGAGTGCCTGTGTGCCACAACTAGAGTGCCTGTGTGCCACAACTAGAGAGCCTGTGTGCCACAACTAGTGAGCCCATGTGTACAACTAGAGAGTCTGTGTGTACAACCAGAGAGCCCATGTGCCACAACCAGAAGGTCTTTCTGCACAACTAGAGAGCCTGTGTGCCACGACTAGACAGCCAGTGTGCCACAACTAGAGAGTCTGTATGCTACAACTAGAGAGTCTGTGTGCCCAGTAAAAGATTCTGTATGATGCAATGAAGATACTGTGTGTGGCAATTAAGACTTGATGCAGCCAAATAAATAGATAAATATTTTCTTAAAAAAATACTGGTCTCTATAAGGCCAATGACCACTATGAATATATGAATTTAAAAGTATTATCCATTTCTTTTAGTGTTAAAAATGCAGTTTTAAGACAGTTGTTACCAGTTAAATCTTTGTGTGTGCCTATGTGTGTGTGTAAGAGAGAGAATTTTAATAGAAAGCAATAACATTATTTAATCTTCTTTTATATCAAGTGAGTTTCCAAAATATATTAAAAATTCTCACCTCTCCACTTTCTTTATGGCATATTTGGTTTTATGCTAAACTGCATTCCAAAGATTCTATTAATGAAGACGGTTTAATGCCCGTGCATTATTATAATGGACTCCTTTGTTCTACAGCTTCTCCCTGTGTCACAGACTAAGTCATTAATCAATGGGTGCTGAAAAATAATTGTCTAGTTCTAACAATCGTCTATTGTTGAAACATTTGGAATTTTAAGATAAAGATGTACAGACTGTTCTGAAAAATGGTTTAAGATTACCCTTCATGGAATTGTGGACATATTGTTGGAAATGCCGAGCAGCTGACCTGGTTTTAATGCATTTCTGAGTCCCGTTGTTCAATTGCCTATTCAAATTGTGCTGGGAAAGTTGACTTCATTAATGTCAGGAAATAATGATTTTGGGTTTTTTTTGAGCTCACACAATTATTAAATGCAGAAATATCATAGGATTCTTTAGCATTTTAAAATAGAAGTGCAGCATGTTAATAATCATGATGGTGACTTTTCATCTATTTAGCATCATTTTTTGTACATGGCACTCCCATCCTAGATACCTGCTATAAATAAAAATCCTGTATCTCTAGGTGATGACTATTCAACAGGAAATATATGACTACATCATGCTGTTTCAGTAGCTGAAAATTAGATACCTTTCTCATTGAAAATGCTGTAATTTGAAATGTCAATAAATACATTGCATGCCATCTCATACTATAACAGATTACCACTTAAATCTGTCAAGATTGAAGTCCAGCTCACAACCTGAAATAAATGCGAATTCTAAACAGAGGGAAAATGTGTGCCTGACTTTTTAATGTAACTCACTTCTATGTAAATATCTGTATCGTTGCATATTTATTTGGTTGTATGTCTAACTCTTCCCAGACAGGGCACTCTCAGAGCCAGTTTTTGCTCATATTTATTTTTGGTAGATCTCTAACCTATTACAGACCTAAGTTAATAATTATACATTGGCTTTTCTTTGATGAGCACCTGAAACAAACATTACCTCTTAATTGGAGGAGAAAGGACTGTATTTCTCTCAGTTTGTCCACTCCAATGTGACCCATAGTAACTAACCTCTCTTCTCTTGTCTTCTCTTGTCCCTAACAGTATACTAAAATGAGAAGCGTCTCCTCTTTCTGGCATGTTTTCAACGAATCTTCGTTGTTCAAGTGGGAGCAGACAGTTGGCATTGGCTGGTTCTTTTCATCCCTTTAAAGTCTAGAAGCATGGGACCTATCTGGGCACCTGATTATCTGCGAGGTAAGACTTGTACACCGTGTAGCTCTCTTGGGCAAATCAGCAAGCATGCAGTCCATTTAAGAGATATGTTATTCTGGACACACAGGGAAGGGTACAGGGTGAATGCTTCATGTTGGTCCCACAGACAGAGGCCCAGAGCCATCAGGAAGGGCCAACTCTGTCTGATTCTTGAGCCCCAGCTTTCTCCAGTAGAAGAATCCTGTCCTTTTTCAGTCAGACTGACAGTCACTGACTGTTATATATTATATTAAATACATATTTATATCCATGCACGCATTATATGTATTTTATACAAATATATAATATACATAATATTATGTTCTTTTTTGTGTAAATGGTTACTTTAGATCTATTCTTTTATACTTATGTCATCAAATTAGACTGTATTTTACTGGGTTGGACTTCCTTCTATGTATGTATTTTGTGTATTGAGTGATTTCCAGTAAGTTTTACTATCTACAAATTTGCTACCTAGTAATCCATCTTCATTCAGCAAGAACGTGGGGAAAAAAATCAATAATTCTAATAAAATGATATGGATGGATTTAGATGAAATGGGATTTTGAGGTTATTTTACTTATTGTCCACATCGTGACACTTGACTGTCTTCTCTAAGCCTGTGAGTCTCTCTTTTAGCTTTGCCCCATTGTTTGCATTATTATAGGACTGCCTCATATCCCACGCAAGGGCTGGGGCCAGGCTGTGTCCACCCCCTGTTCTGTCTCCGGGCACACCCATGGCTGTGAGGAGTCACCTCACTCGTTAAGAGGAGGCAATCTGAGAGCTGGACGGGACACTGAAGAATGCATCCCAAGCCTTCACTTTTCGATAAGAACCCTCAGCCCCTGAGAGCTGTTACTTCAGGCTCTTGGGGGCCAGATCTTGGGGCAGGATCTGAAGCAGGGCTGTGGCTCCTCTGAACTCTGCAGTGTCACCTGCGTCCGACTTGTGTCCCCTAGAGCAGCAGTCTTTCCACACCCACACCCTGCAGGGGTCCTTCTCCTTTGGAGCCAAGCTCACAGCTCCAGGAGAGATGCCCATGTGAAGGAGACAGGGAAGCATCCACCTGGCCACCAATGTCAGGAAGGCCGGACGGCAGGCACCTGCTGCAGTTAAAACACCTCACAACCAGAAAGTATCGAGTAACAATTGTGCACTGACTCGACTGCCCAAAGTAAAAGTGCCAGAAATCAACCTGCATCATGGGAAAGAGCAGGAAGCTACTTCAGAGACGTTTGGAACAAATGTAAGAGCTTGCTGAAAGCTGGCACACGACGGTACCTATTGCATTTCTTCTGGATAAAACCATACTGTCTCCAGACCTTGGTGTTTCCAAGTATCGAGTACAAGTCAAGTGGGAGCCAGTTTTTGATCACTATAAACAGAGGCTGTCCCAGCCAGCGAAATGTATTTTAATACTCTCCTGCTTAATGACTGAGAAGAAAGAAGCTGGAGAGCATGTACTGTGCTTTTTATTTAAAATTGTGTTTTTATTCCAGTATATTAATATAAAAATCATATTGATCCATGCAATTAACATGAAAGATCTCAGAAAGTAGGTCGTGATGTTTGTCCAACCACTGTGACCCAAATTCTACAGAACTTAGAACAGCTGTCTCTGACAGCTGATAGGTACTCATAAACACACACGTTCGGCCCATAAACCATGGCGTATTGGATCACTGTGTTTAGGAGAGACCGTACTAATTACAGTGACACTTGGCTTATGGTCAGAGATGAAATGACCCTGTATGCTCCCTTGTCAGGATGTGTGTCCCAGAGTCTTCAGTTCTGGGATGTCATGGGAGGGCCCTGATGTCACAGACTGAGTTACTAAGGAGAAGAGGATGGGATTCATGTCCCGGAAGGAGGATTTTTCCCCTCTTACTTTATTGGGCAGGGTCATTCATTAAATGAAAAATCCCCTTGGACTTATGTGAGCCTTTAAAATAGAAACATAAAAACTTACAGTAGTAATAATGATACAAGTCTAATAATTTTTAGTCTATTTACTGCTGTTTAAGAATTTTATGTATTTTGTACTTCTTCCCTAGATGCATGCCATAAATAAAGGGATTGAAAATGATTCTTGTCCAGCTGGGAATATGTGGATGTATAACTCAGTTTTAGTGTCTAATATGGGACAGAGACCGCATTAAGATCGGTTTATTTTTATGTCCCCTCTACTTGACTGGCATATCTAAAGCAACGGAAAAATCCATATCTTGTGAGATAAATGGCTTTGCTGAGAGACAGTCTGCTTTTCACAGAGTGTTTTTGCCTCTTACAGTGAAGATTTCAGTGGATACATCGCCCATCTTACAACTGGACAAAGCTGAAGAAAATGTCTCTCTACTTACCCCAGAAGTTGTTTGGTTTCATGGGACTCTCACTCTTGACCCAGTCCCTGAAATCTATGATTCTTCCTCAGTTTGGGGGCCTCTTCGTTTTACACTCACTTCACCAAGGTTTCCTTATGTTCCTCTCTATATTTTTAATACCACAATCTGTCTCCCTCCCCTTCCTCAGATATCAAGCAGGTGGGAACACTGGACCAAGGCCAATAAAGGCTCACGTTTAGAGAAAACGACAGAGTCAATCTCTGTGTCCAGATTTGGCAAGCCTTCTCTGGGGCCGATACCTGAGCATGAAACCAGGCACTTCAGTGGAAGTAACCTCGACAAAGAGTGGACAGCGAGGTTCAGAGTGCTTGTGAGGCCAGTGAAGGGGCCTCTGGGGACATGCCGGGGTCACTCTGAGGAAGTGACACCAGTAACCTAGAATTTATCCAGAGGACCAGCATGATGCTCAATCAGCAGCTGCTACTGTTGGCCCGGCTGTGCTTGGTCCACTGATTGTGGTTGCAGGAACTTGTCTGATTCATCCTGAGGAAGCCCAAAGGACAGTTCTGAGAAATGCCTTCAGTCCAGGGGCTGCAGCATTTGCTCCACGTGGCTCAGGAGACTGGACGAAGAGGAAGGAGCCACTTTTGTATAATTGCAAGACTCTCCTACGGAGAAGGCAATGGCACCCCACTCCAGTACTCTTGCTTGGAAAATCCTATGGACGGTGGAGCCTGGTGGGCTGCAGTCCATGGGGTCGCTAAGACTGAGAGACTTCACTTTCACTTTTTACTTTCATGCATTGGAGAAGGAAATGGTAACCCACTCCAGTGTTCTTGCCTGGAGAATCCCAGGGACGGGGAGCCTGGTGGGCTGCCATCCATGGGGTCACACAGATTCGGACACAACTGAAGTGACTTAGCAGCAGCAGCAGCAGCAGCAGCAAAACTCTCCTAACTGCGGGGACTGGTTATCTGGGTGGGCATTTCTTGGCAGGAGGTGAAGAAGGCAAGCAGATGTCTGGTGGGGCAGGAGCACCAGCACGACTCCTCAGTCTTCGCCCGGGACTCTCTGGGAGCCTGGGGTTACCTGTGCTGTTCTCCTCGCCAGCGGGGAGTCTCTGGTGGTGGGGGGCAGGCGGGGGCCCTGAGAATCACTGACCAGAGTCAGCATGTCTCACTTTCCTGAATTCTGGGATTTCCTCAAGTCCTGCCTCCCGAGTCCTTTCGAAGCTTGCTTAAATCCAACTTTCCTTGAAATGCCAGAGACAGTTTTTGCTTTTCTCACAGAATGCTGACCCACGTGCTGCTGAAAAAGGATGATTCTTTGTCCATTTCTTTGGTTCACTTTGTGAGAATATATCTTCCTGGTTCAGAGCAGGAGCGCGAGGGCACAGGTTTGAGCAGCCCGGGAAACTGGTGCCTTTGTGAGGAGTCCCTGTCCTCCACCCAGCCCAGGCCAAGCCAGGTGTCCTCCCACAGGTGTTCCTGCTCACGAAGCCGGACTCTCAGTGTCCCTTCAGAGGCCTGCAGCCCCAGCTAAATGACCAGGTAGGGAAGGAGGACAGTGTTGGAGTCACAGCTCAGACCGCCCCCTCTCCCCAGGCTGCTGGCAGTTATGGCCTCCAGTTTTGTCCTTTGCTGTGAAATGTGCAAATTTTGCTATGCAATCTCTCTGCAGCTCCTCCCAGGTATACAGTTCCCTGAATACGCACCTGGCCACCCCGCATCTACTGAGCCCATCACTCTACTGAACACTGAGGACAGAGAGCCAGACCCAACCCCGGCCATTTCACAGAAATGAGCACAAATTTGACCCAGTTTGTTTAGACTTAGTCTCAAGGCTCTTTGGAGAGAACTGAGCTTGCCACACACCTTTTCTTCATATTTTCTGGGTCCAGAGACACCAGGAGAGGAGGGTTGTGAATGTTTAGTTAGCCCTATCTGCGAGAGGACACTTAAAAGTCCTGAGCTTGTTTCCTGCTGCTGCTGCTGCTAAGTTGCTTCAGTCGTGTCCGACTTAAGTGTGACCCCATAGATGGCAGCCCACCAGGCTCCCCCCGTCCCTGGGATTCTCCAGGCAAGAACACTGGAGTGGGTTGCCATTTCCTTCTCCAATGCATGAAAGTGAAAAGTGAAAGGGAAGTCGCTCAGTTGTGTCTGACTCTTATCGACCCCATGGACTGCAGCCCACCAGGCTCCCTCGTCCATGGGATTTTCCAGGCAAGAGTACTGGAGAGGTTTGCCATTTCCTTCTCCAGGGGATCTTCCTGACCCAGGGATCAAATCTAGGTCTCCTGCATTGGAGGCAGATTCTTTACTGTCTGAGCCACTGGGAAAGCCCCCTTCAGGAAACTTTCTTCATTTGCTCAGAGGAGATAATTTCTGCCACAGGTATAGCTATATTCAGGTGTGACGCTTACCATGTGAATTGCCTGACCCATGTAACTCCTTTCTTTCCCTGGCAACTGGCTAAAATTCAGCAGGGTAGTAATATGCTCCAGGGATTTTAATTCTTAGCTTCTTAAAAAAGTGATGTGTAAAAGGTTAAATCTGTGAATTTTAGACATTAAGCAGAAAAATGAAATATATTTATTTTAGAATAACCATATTTAGCCAATACATGTTAGTTTGTAAATAATACAGTAGCCACCCATGAATAAACCTCTAAAACAGAGATTTTTCTATACTTTGTAAACGAGGGTGAGGGTAGGATGATTTGGATGTACTTTCTACAGTCAAAATCAAGTGAAAAAATGAACAGAAAGACTCATAATGACCCCAGAGTGATTTTCATTTTGAATTAAATTAAAAAGCTTTTTCTTAAAAGATCCTAAGTGAAAAAGGAGGTGTTTTATACTTTAAAAGAGATGACAGCAAAATCAATCATATTTGTGGAGTTCTTGTTTCTTTCCCCTAAATTGTGGCTGACAAGATAAAAATTTAAAATGTGGTCCAATATCAGATAAGAATTTGAATAGCACTGTGTCTACTATATTTAGATATAATTATAATTTTTCAATATTTTATTAACAACAGAGTCATAGTATGATAGCATGACATATTAGCATATTTATAATTTTAGCCTCTGTGACCGGCCAGTAACTTGCAGGCTCCCTCATTTGAACAATCTTTTGTTTAAATGTAACCACCTTCTACTGCTAACAACACCACTGACCCCAATGTCAGGCAACATTATCTACTCAGTAATTTGCACCAGTAGCCTCACTGTATTTCATTTAGCAGGCCGCTTATCAGGGAAAAACAGGAAGAGCAAAATCCACAGTTCTTTGTAAAATAAATACAAGTAATAATCATAAAAAATGGGATATTAGGAAGCAGACTGGGAGAGCCTGTGGACAGGTGACCAAGAGACCCAGTTCTCAGCTGCTTGATGGTGGTGATAGAACCAGGAACACCACTGGCTGTCCCCCCCATGAGTGGCTTTGGGTGGGGAATGTAGAGGTCACAAATGAGTACTGTTCACAACCGAGTCCTTCTCAACAACAAATTCTACTTTTGGCCTTTGGGTTTGAAATAAAACAAATACAGATGCTCAAAGCTCTTATCAAGGATGGAGCTGGGAAGTGGGAGCTGGTTCCAAGGTTTCTGAATAGCTACCTGCTGGCGAGCCCGACTACAGCCTCTCTGGCAGCTGGCCAGTGTGGGCCAGTAACTGCCAGTTCCTCTGCTTTGCACTCCTGTCTCCAGCCCATACGCAGCAGAGAAAGTCGTCTGCTCCCTGAGCGACGAGGCGGAGGGCCACCCCAGCAGGCGGACCTGCACCCTTCTCTGTGCCGCGAGAGCCCTGCCCGTCTTGCTCTCTTGCCAGTCCAGCCCTGGGTGGGCAGGCTTTGCTTGTTTCTTCAGGTGCGCATGATTGACTGACTTGTTTGGGCCTGGATGGTCCTGCCTGGACCACAGCAAGCAATGGGCCAAGTTAGCTGTAGATGATTGTATTCAGATGCCTATGGATATTTCCAAATACTGCCAATCATAACTTCCTGTGTATTAGTCCATCCAAAAGACAGTGGACGCCAGCCGCAAAAATATAAACAGATGTGAGAGAAAATAGAGAGTGAGAAACAAATGTTATTTGAAATCAGCTACAAATGACATGAGTTGATCCTGACCCCAGTTGCCTTTTTCCCCAGCAATCTACTGTTAACTACACTTCAAATGAGAGCTTGTAAAGGAAGAGAGTGAGCAAACACTTAAAAGTTGCTAAGGAGCTCCACATGGCAAAATAATAGAAAATGGTCATTTGGGTGGGTCCAGGGCACCGGGAGCTGAGATGGCTCTGAGGCAGCAAACAAGTAGGAACCTGGTGGCCAAGGGTTGCAATCAGCTGGAGAGAAGCTCCCAGCATCATTGCTTTCCCAAGATCTCTGAGCTTTTCACCTGGGAAGCCACCTCCGGGCCCACTTCCAGAACCTCATTAAAGTTTGCAGTGTCCCACGTGCTTGGTACCCAACATCACTTGGTACCCTGACATCACTTGGTGCCCCACCATCACTTGGTGCCCTGACATCACTTGGTACCCGACACACTTGGTACCCCAACATCACATGCTTGGTACCCTGGTGTCACTTGGTACCCTAGCATCACTTGGTACTCCAACATCACGTGCTTGGTACCTGACATCACTTGATACCCTGACACTGCTGCTGAGAAGACAAGGACGTCAGGTGTCAGGAGGGCCAAGGAGCCCAACAGGGAAGGGAGCTGGGTGATTTCAGGACTGAAGGCTGGGGCAGAGCTCCCCATTCACTTTGGGAGGAAAGCTTTACTCATTTCACTTAGAACTCAAAGACAGGGTGATCTCAACAGACATTCAGCTAAATTTTAAAATAAAAGTATAAGGTGGGAGGGGGGTTCAGGACTGGGAACATGTGTACACCCATGGCAGATTCATGTTGATGTATGGCAAAACTAAAACAGTATTGTAAAGTAAAATAAAGTAAAAAAAAGTATAATAAAAAGGAGACTAGGTTGTATATGGTGACCTTTTAAACTGCTGGGCTGTCTGTGTGGATATTTAAGGCCACCATGCTTTTCGATGACTGGCTGTTATTTCTCCGATGTGAGCCAACCACTGAACTTGTGATTGACAGAACAGAACTTCCTTTGAGAGTTCCATATTAATCAGCACACAAGTATACACAATGAAATAGTGCAATGAACCCTCCCCCCACCACCAAGACACTGTTACAGAAAAGGAAAAGACTGTGACTATAAACACACATGGCTGCTGCTGCTGCTGCTGCTGCTAAGTTGCTTCAGTAGCGTCCGACTCTGCGCGACCCCATAGATGGCAGCCCACCAGGCTCCCTCGTCCCTGGGATTCTCCAGGCAACTGGAATAGGAGGTATATGTAAAGGTGCACAAAGGTTTTTTTCTTTTTAACTCATCATCTTTGATACCTCTGATCATTTGTGACAATGTCATATTTACTAGACAAGAATTGACATTTTGCAGGTTTTTCTGGAGGGAGACACTTTACTTTGGAATTTTTTTTTTTCTTTTTTGCTATTAGTGATGACCAAAGAAGGTTGGAAATGTAAGCTTTCAGTGTTACTCCTAGCTTTTTGGTCAGAAATTAAATGGTTGCATGTCATTGTGGTTATCTATAAATTGTAGGGTAGTAATTTTAGAAAATGTCAGTGGAACTAATGCCTGACTCTGTGTGGTAAGTACACAGCTAAGACCCCACAGGAAGTAACAGGGTGACCGAACATGAACTGAGACCTAGTTCTACCAGTTAAGAAGTCAGAGGCTATAGGATGGTTATTTGGTTTTTGAACTTTCCTTATGAGAAGGGAGAATAATCACCTGTCAAGAGTTTTCTGAATCAAGCACTGTGGAGAGCCTAGCTCATGCCAGGCGCACAGGGATGGTCACAAGTGGCAGAGAGACTATTATCATAGTAAATGTTGCTATCATTATCGCTGCACTGGGGAAGGGGGCAACTGGCTTACTTTGGCTTACTTACTGGTCCAACATTAGTTACTTCAAACACTTCTTTAATATCCCCCAGTTAGAAAATCAAGCTAACTTCACTGAGAAAAGTATTCAGGCTGTGGAGGTGGGGGTCATTTATTTCAAGTGCTCAGTCAGTGATGGTGACTGTGTTTTAATTGGAAAGAGAAGTAACTGCAGAATCACAGAATTCTTCTGCCAGGAAGGACTGTGAATCATTCCTGAGCCCTTTCACCCACTCTCCCAGCCCTGCTGCAGCCGCCATGCATGAGGATACCCAGGCCAAGGAAAAGCACGTTTTTCAAAGTCAGACAGCTAATGACAGCCCACAGAAGAGCCAGAGCAGGAACCCGGTCTCCCTCCCGGGCTTCCTCCTTTCAAACGGAGCTCAGATGTGGGCTTGTTAGTGATACAGCAAGTATTACAGCAGCCTTTTCTGGTGAATCAAAAAAAAAAAAAATGATATAACAAAAGTTAATTACACACAACCAGCCAAGTAAAAAAAAATCTCACATTGTAATCCACCGTAGAATCTTTGTGGTTTCCATGGTAATGGGAGGTTGAGAGTTTTCAAATAGAGCAATCTTGCACAAGAAATGTATTTGGTGATTTTCCCGACATCTCATAAGTGGTTAATCAGGCCGGATCCATCCTGATGTAACTGGGCGCTGAATGTCAGAGGAAAAAGTAGGCTCCATTTCAGTCCAATTTCAAGGGCACCACCTCTGCCCTTCCTCTGAGCCCAGGTGGTGTGATCTTGAGACAAAGAGGGGTGTCCTCCCCTGGTGGGTGGGATCCAGCAGAAGGGGTCCCGCTCAGATACCCTTTAACCCCTGCAAGAGTCCCGATAGTACAGCAAAGGCAGGTCTGGGGCTGAGTGCAGTGGCTCCCAGTAAAACCACTAACTGAATCACAAGCAAAGAACAAAACCAGAAACAAACAACTGCAGAACCACTATGACAGCAAAGGGCACCCATGGTTTTCTGTTATGAGGCTGACAATTACTTTGTTGCACTGACATAAGACTCCTGCTCACTGCTGAAACTCTGTGCTTCCCTTCTCTCCATCCATCTTTCTTCCCTTCCTATTCCTTCCTTCCCCCTCCCTTCCTTCCTAAATAGTTTATTTCCTTCCATTATATCTTGTAAGTGTCATTTACTTAACTGCAGGAGACCCGGGTTGGATCCCTGGGTCGGGAAGATCCTCTAGAGGAAGGAATGGCAACCCACTCCAGTATTCTTGCCCGGAAAATTCCATGGACAGAGGAGCCTGGTGGGCTACAGTCCATAGGGTTGCAAGGAGTCAGACAGGACTGAGCAACCAACACTTTCACTTTCATAAAAGTTATTAGTTTTGTGTGTTGATTTTACAACATGTTACTTATAAATTATCTTTTGCTAGTGCATTTCTATCAATTCCTCTGGTTTTATCTCATACATAATTATATCATCTGCAAGTAAGAGTGACTTTAGCTTTCTCTCATATAAATGTGTGGTTATGCTGTTTCATATTTCCACACAATGCTAAAGAAAAGGGGATGTACAACATCTTTTTATTTGAACGGAAAAATATATAACAATGAAAAATTATCTGAGATTAAAAATGGCAAAACTATAATCAAAATAAAATTATTGAAAGTTTCTTACATATATATAGATTCTATAGGTATTGTTAAGTGCTGTCATTTTCTATCATACTGAGTGTTTTTAACTTGAAAAAATAATATGTTTTGATTTTGCAAAATGCATTTTCAGAAATTTTAGAAATGACCATATGATTTCTCCTTAACTGTATTAATGTGAGATCTATAAAACATTAAGTTAAAAGAGTTAATTATTAAGAGTAAAAAGTTATAAGCTAAAAGTTAAAGATTTCCTACTTTTAAAGCACTCCTGCATTCCTGAAACTGTGTTTTGAATTTCCTGTCTTACTCAAATGTGTATGTTCAATAAAGCTCTAGGAAGGCTTTTTTGCTTTAAATGTTGATATCCATTCCAATTTTCAGTATCTTTCATAATGATTGGAGATTGTTGATTTTGTTATTTTTCTTTGGGACACTGAAGTTCTGTCTGTAACCTAAGTCATTCCAAGTTTTTTTTTCATTTTTAATATAAATTTATTTATTTTAATTGGAGGCTAATTACTTTACAATATTGTATTGGTTTTCCATACATCAGCATGAATTCACCACGACGGGTGTACAAGTGTTCCTCATCTCGAACCCCTCTCCCACCTCCCTCCCTGTACCATCCCTCTGGGTCATCCCAGTGCACCAGCCCCGAGCACCCTGTATCATGTATCGAACCTGGACTGGCGATTCGTTTCATATATGTTATCCAAATGCACTGAAGTGCTCTTCAGATACAATGCAGAACCATCTATGTGGGTTTAGAGTATGATTTACAGCAATACAATCTGCCTTGCTGATTTGTGGTTTCTGTCTTCTCTATTCTGTTTGTATCCCTTGCCATGTTTTATGTTGAGACAAATAAGTGAGTTTCTTATTATGATGTTTCTGACTCTAGTGTCCGCATTATGAACAATGCTGCTGCTTTATCTCGGTGTAGCTCTTAATGACTGCTAGCTCTATGCCGGTGGTTGTATCCCTCAACATCATGAAGTGCTAACCCTCTTTGTTATTAAATGCTCCATCTGAGTTTCTCTTCCTTCTTTCCAGCTTTTGTCTCATATAAGGTGTGACACTTGCTTTGTTTTCATTTGCATTCACCTGGCACAACTATATTTGTATTTTACCTTTAATCTCTCTGGAATAATCTTATTTTCCTTTTGTAAGCATTGTATTATATTACCAACACCAGAAATGAAAGAGAAGATTTTACTACAGGTTTAATAAACCTGTTAAGGGGAAAAGATGACATTCTGAACAAGTTAATGTCAACAGATAAGGCAACTTAGATAAAACGGACACGTTCATAGAAGAGTAAAATTAACCAAAACTGAGTGTGGATGAAATAGCAAATATAAATAGCCCTATGTCAATTAAGCTAATTATCAAAAAATCCTCCCCCAGAGAAAGCTTCAGGCTCAGGTGAGTTTACCGTGAATTCTCTTAGAGAGCAATAACACCATCTTACACGTTTCAAACAGAGCAGAAGGGAGCACGTCCCAATAAGACAGTAAAGGAAAATTTAAGAAGCATATTTCTCGTGAACACTGACCTAAAAACCAAAATTACTCATGGGTATATATGCAAATAACATTAATGATTTATTACCAATCTAAATCCAGCAATAGATAGAAAGATAGCATACCATAACCTAATGGAGTTAACCCAGGAATACATTTAACTTTTTGAAATAATATAATATTTTACTGTAATAGAAAATGAAGAGGGAAAGACATGCAATCATTTCAATAGATGCAAAATTGACAAAAGTTAACACCCACTAATGTTGAAAATAAGAACCTCAGGAATTTACTTAACCTGGTGAAGACCTGTCAAATATCTATTCTGTGAACACTCATTCCCACTACGGACCCTCCTTTCCCTTTCCTTAATGATGTCTTTTGGAAGAGATTAAAAATTTTTGATGACAGCTAGCTTATTATTTAACTCTTCTACTGTTATTGTTAATAGCTAATCTCACATGTTATGTGAAATATGAGTTATTTTTCCCTAAGATCAGGAATAAGGAAGATATTCACTCTTACCACTATTATTAGTCATTATACCAGTGGCCCTAGATGATATTACAATAAATAATGAAAAATACACAAAGAGCACGAGTATTTGAATGGAAGAATTAACTCTATTTTCAGAGGATTTTTTTAAGCAGACAGAAAATCTTAAATAATCCACAACAAACCTGGTAAACAAATCATTGAATTCAAAGGATTTCAGGATATCAGGTCAGTATAAAAATCCAATTGTAATTTTACATATGAGCACCAAAATTGATAAATGAAACTAAAAGAACATTTAATTTACAATGTTTTCTAAAAAGACAAAATACTTGGGAATACATTTAGCAAAAGATGTGTAAGATCTTTATACTGAAAAATCATAAAATATTAATGAGAGAAACTGAAGACCTAAATAAATGGTGGACTTACCATGTTCAAGAGTCAGAAGAGTAGATTTTAAGATGTCAGTTCTCCACAAACTGATCTATAGGTTGATTAATGCCTTTTATATCAGAATCTCAGAAGCCTGCTTTGAAAATGGATAAATTGATTGCACAATCTATATGAAAGTGCAAAGGATAGAGACTATTCAAACACAGTAATGAAAAATAGCAACAAACATGGGGTACTTCTACCTGATGTCTGGACCCACCAGAGGTTACTGTGATCAAGACAGTGTAGAATGCGCACACATCTTGGCAAAAGGGCAAAGTCACAGAGCAGAGAACCCACCAACAAGCGTGTACTTCAACAGACAATTGTTTTTCAACAAACACGCCAAACCGTGCAACAGGCAAAGTGAAATCTCCTCAATACATAGTGTTGGAACTATGCTATTTTCATGGACCCCAAAGTAGACTTTTTACCTTCTGAATATCATATCATACACAGAAATCAATTGTGAATGCATTATGGATGTAAACATGGAAGTATAAATCTTCAGAAAATCTTCACAAGAGGGGTGAATTCCCTAGACAGATCTCCTAAACAATAACCGTAGAAGAGTTAAATAATAAGCTAGCTGTCATCAAAAATTTTTAATCTCTTCCAAAAGACATCATTAAGGAAAGGGAAAGGAGGGTCCGTAGTGGGAATGAGTGTTCACAGAATAGATACTTGAAAGGACAGCGGCACCCAGTACGGACAACAGTCTGCTATAACTCAGTGACAAATCTTCAAGCAGCCCGTAAACAGAGGTACAGTGTGGCATGAGGCCCTTGCACAGGAAGACAAGCAGGTGAAACCCAGGAGAATGTGTGGCCGCTGCAGTGGAGAAGCCTGAAATGCCGAGTGCTGGTGGGGATGAGAAGCACCCCGAACTCGCATATTTTTGGATGGAGTGTAAAAATGTTAAAAGTATTTTGAAATAACACATAGCAGTTTCTTATAAAAATAAATATGCAGCCACTCTAGTGAGCAGTAATTCTGTTCCTGGGGTTTTTACGGAGAAGTGAGAATGCAAGTTCATGAAGAGACTTGTACAAGGATGTTCATGAGGCTCTATTTATAATAAACAAAACCTGGAGACAGCTCAGGTGACCATTAATACAAGGATACATGAACAAACTGTGATATAGCCCTACATATGTTGGATAATTAGCAACTAAAAACTCTGATGCATGAATCCCACAAACAAGCTGAGTGAATTATGCATTAATAAAAAAGATTATATATTGTAGGCAATACTTTCCATGTTGAAATAAAAAATCTGAATGTTTACTTTGATGGTGGTCCTGGAGGTGGGGCCTGGTGGACATGGGAGGAATGCTTCAGAAATGGGAATTACCAAATCGAGGCTATAAAATAACCAAATGTGAAGTATTTAAAGAGATAAATATCACCACAGAAAAGTGAGCAAGCATCCAGAGACAATTAAGGAGGTCTGAAAACACATGGAACAAATAGAAATGAAAATTACAAAGGCTGAATTTAAAAAGTCAATGAGAAAATTAAGAATAAGATCTGTTTCACATGAAGGGAGAATTCATGAATTACAAGATAAGTCTGAGAAATTACTCAGGATGTGTGACAGAGAGGAAATTGGAGAGAAATTAAGCAATATGAAGGCTTTAGTGAGAGTATTTAACATGAAATACGGACAGCTGCCAGGGGAAGCAGTGAGCCTAAGGGGACACAAGTGTCGCCAGAGCTGCAGAGGACACTGACCATATGAGCAGAGAGCACAAGTACCACTTGGGAGAAGAAACAGAAGGAAACAGACATCCCAGTATGTTATAATGACACTCCGGGAAAAAGAAAAAATAAGGATCTTAAATACAGACAGAAAGGCACACTGTCTGCTAAGGAACTTCTCAACTGCAAAGGTGGAACTCAGAAGACAGGGAAAGTGCCTTCAGAGTGCTGGAGAGAGAATATAGTAGCTTAGGTCTGTGTATCCAGAAAAGCATCTTCCAAGAAGAGTAAATACAGATATCTTCTGATACACAGATACCGAGCGGGCTTTTCTCCAGCAGCTCTACTCTAAAGCTACAAACAGGCTCCAGAAACGAGAGAATCACAACCAGAATGAAGGTCTGCTGTAGGAAAACGCACTTATTTTTAATAAATCTAAGCTAGCTACATCAAGGGAAATGACTTAAATTTTTATCTCAAGGTTTTAGAAAAAAATTAATGAATACCATCTTTATAATAAGAAATAAATAACAAAAGTACAACCTGAGATTCTGGTTAGGTACTCTGTTGAATTTTCTAAAAATATGCTGTCATGGCTTTGACTTTACTGTAGAAAAAAAATAAAGTCTTCTGCATTTCTACTATTCATGAAGATGCTGAATATCACAGAAGGATTATAAAGTCTGGACAGAAATTTAAAATGTGTGTACTCAGTACCTACATGCAATACAAAATGAAAAGTTGAGGTGTCTGGGGGACTTAATTATAAAATTGTTGATTCAAGGGTTATGTATAGGAATTTCTTAAATAATTTAGCAAATTCATTCTAGTATTTTGTTGTTGCTGTTCAGTTGCCAAGTTGTGTCGGACTTTTTGTGACCTCATGGACTGCAGCAGGACAGGCTTCCCTGTCCTTTACTATCTCCCGGAGTTTGTTCAAACTCATGTCCATTGAGTCAGTGATGCCATCCAACCTTGTCATCCTCTGTCACCCTCTTCTGCTCCTGCCCTCAATCTTTCCCAGCATCAGGGTCTTTCCCAATGAGTCAGCTCTTCGTGTCAGGTAGCTGACATATAGGAGCTTCAGCTTCAGCATCTATCCTTCCAATGAATAGTCAGGGTGGATTTCCTTTAGAATTGGCTGGTTTGAACTCGTTGCTGTCCAAGGGACTCTCAAGAGTCTTCTCCATCACCACAGTTCTAATATATCTGTCATCTAACATTAATCATCTAAAAACATTGAGTGGACAGTTTTGAGATTCTCAACCAGTAGCATGAATATCAAGCACTCATGATCTTCAAAGAGACTGTAACTAACAAAGGAACTTCTACAAATGTACACAGCATGATCTAGATTTTCATAAAATGACACACAGATCGTGATGAAGCTTAAGATACATGAAATCCATAGTCTAGGAGAGGAACATTCATGAGGAAGATGAGGGCACCCCAGGGGAACTTTACCAGGCTATCCCAGAGCATCCATCCTTAGAATGTGTCATAACCCCCTGGCTGCATTTGTTTTTGTTGTCTTATTCACCAAGAATAGTGGAGGGAGTTGCTGTTTCCTCCTTCAGGGAATCTTCTCCACCCAGGGATCTAACCCCAGTCTCCTGCAATGGCAGGAGGATTCTTTACCACTGAGCCCTGGGAAGCTGCATGTTTCAGTTGTTCTAATACACATCTTCATAAATGATGCCATTGCAAACACACCTGCACACAGATCGCAGCATGAGTCTCTGATTGGGAAGGCGAAGCTGACTCCTATTGCAAAAATAATGAGTCAAAGGATCTGAACTCTGAAAGAGCTCTGATGGACAATCCCAAAGCAACATACAGTGTTCTAACACCTATATTCCCATAAGCGGTGCTTGACAAATCTCTTTTCACTCTGTTTTTGACAAAATTAGCATTCTAATTTAGATACATTTTGTTCCTTTTGATATGGAATCTGGTATATTTTTGCATTTTGCTGCTTATTGGTGATGTTGCACACATTTTATATATCTATTGAGCTTTTCCTCTTTAGATATTTGCATTTATTTTTACTTTCTGTTCATATTTTATTATTTATTTGTGAGAATCTTTATATGTTAAAGCTCTAAACTGCAATTCTTGAAGCAAATAATTTTCTGAGTTTGTTGAGTTTGTGTGTGTGTGTGTGAGAGAAGAGAGAGAGAGAGAGGGGGTTAAATGTTGCTTTCCTTTCTTTGATTTGTTTCCTAAGAGAATTACACATTGGCTAATGTTTAACTGGGCTTCCCTGGTGACTCAGACAGTAAAGAATCTGCTTGCAATGTGGGAGACCTGGGTTTGATCTCTGGCTTAGGAAGATCCCCTGGAGGAAGGCATGGCAAACCACTTTGCTCTTCTTGCCTGGAGAATCCCTATGGAAAGAGGAGTCTGGTGGGCTACAGTCTATGGGGTTGCAGAGTCGGACACAACTGGGAAACTAAGCACAGACACACTCAGTGTTTAACTGGCCCAATTTTCAAGGTACTTATTCAGAGAGGAGAATTTTATTATGTTTACTCAGTGTTTAAGTTTGTTCTTTAGTTGTTGATTACTTAGTTAAGGGCCATAAATAGTTACATTAAAAAATTGTTTTATAGTGGTTTACCTGTATCTAATAATTTATTCAAAGATTCAATGTGAGTATTTCTCATCATGTTACAAAAAGGCAAAGATTGAATCAATCTTTTCCTCTTTTTTTTTTTTGGATGTGTGAAATGATTTCCTGACAAAACCAGTTTTTAAACTGCATCCACTGAAGATGTATTTGGGAAGGGAACATTATGCATGAAAGTCTGTTTATTTTACCAGAACTTTGTGAATCTGTGAAGATAAAATCTCATGCTACCACTAGTTTGTTCTCCGTCTTCTTCCTAAGGAACCTATGTCTCTCTGAGAAATTCAGGCAGCACTGTGGTGAAAGTGAAAGTGTCAGTTGCTCAGTCGTGTCTGATTCTTTGTGACCCTGTGGATTGTAGCCTGCCAAGCTCCTCTTTCCATGGGATTCTCCAGGCAAGAATACTGGAGTGGGTAGCCATTCCTTCTCCAGGGAATCTTCCTGACCCAGAGAATGAACCCAGGTCTCATGAATTGTAGGCAGATTCTTTTTTAAAATATAAACATATTTATTTTTATTGGAGGCTAATTACTTTACAATATAGTATTGGTTTTGCCATTAATCAACATGAATTTGCCATGGGTGTACACGTGTTCCCTATCTTCAAATCCCCTCCCACCTCCTTCCCCATACCATCCCTCTGGGTCATCCCAGTGCACCAGCCCCAAGCATCCTGTATTGTGCATCGAACCTAGACTGGTGATTCGTTTCATATATGATATTATACATGTTTCAATGCCATTCTCCCAAATCATCCCACCCTCTCCCTCTCCGACAGAGTCCAAAAGACTGCTCTATACATCTGTGTCTCTTTTGCTGTCTCACATACAGGGTTATCGTTACCACCTTTCTAAATCCCATATATATGCGTTAGTATACTGTATTGGTATTTTTCTTTCTGGCTTACTTCACTCTGTATAATCGGCTCCAGTTTCATCCACCTCATTAGAACAGATTCAAATGTAGTCTTTTTAATGGTTGAGTGATACTCCATTGTGTATATGTACCATAGCTTTCTTAGCCATTCATCTGCTGATGGACATCTAGGTTGCTTCCATGTCCTGGCTAGTATAAACAGTGCTGCGATGAACATCAGGGCACACGTGTCTCTTTCAGTTCTGGTTTCCTCAGTGTGTATGTCCAGCAGTGGGATTGCTGGGTCATAAGGCAGTTCTATTTCCAGTTTTTAAAGGAATCTCCACACTGTTCTCCATAGTGGCTGTACTAGTTTGCATTCCTACCAACAGTGTAAGAGGGTTCCCTTTTCTCCACATCCTCTCCAGCATTTATTGCTTGTAGACTTTTGGATTGCAGCCATTGATTGGTGTGAAATGGTACCTCATTGTGGTTTTGATTTGCATTTCTCTGATAATGAGTGATGTTGAGCATCTTTTCATGTGTTTGTTAGCCATCTGTATGTCTTCTTTGGAGAAATGTCTGTTCAGTTCTTTGGCCCATTTTTTGATTGGGTTGTTTATTTTTCTGGAATTGAGCTGCAGGAGTTGCTTGTGTATTTTGAGATTAATGCTTTGTTAGTTGCTTCATTTGCTATTATTTTCTCCCATTCTGTAGGCTGTCTTTTCACCTTGCTTATAGTTTCCTTTGTTGTGCAGAAGCTTTTAATTTTAATTAGGTCCCATTTGTTTACTTTTGCTTTTATTTATAATATTCTGGGAGGTGGGTCATAGAGGATCCTGCTGTGATTTATGTCGGAGAGTATTTTGCCTATGTTCTCCTCTACGAGTTTTATAGTTTCTGGTCTTACATTTAGATCTTTAATCCATTTTGAGTTTATTTTTGTGTATGGTGTTATAAAGTGTTCTAGTTTCATTCTTTTACAAGTGGTTGACCAGTTTTCCCAGCACCACTTGTTAAAGAGATTGTCTTTTCTCCATTGTATAGTCTTGCATCCTTTGTCAAAGATAAGGTGTCCATAGTTGTGTGGATTTATCTCTGGGCTTTCTATTTTGTTCCATTGATCTATATTTCTGTCTTTGTGCCAGTACTATACTCTCTTGATGACTGTGGCTTTGTAGTAGAGCCTGAAGTCAGGCAGGTTGATTCCTCCAGTTCCATTCTTCTTTCTCAAGATTGCTTTGGCTATTTGAGGTTTTTAAAAATTTCCATACAAATTTTGAAATTGTTTGTTCTAGCTCTGTGTAAAATACTGTTGGTAGCCTGATAGGGATTACATTGAGTCTATAGGTTGCTTTGGGTAGTATACTCATTTTCACTATATGAATTCTTCCAATCCATGAATATGGTATATTTCTCCATCTATTAGTGTCCTCTTTGATTTCCTTCACCAGTGTTTTATAGTTTTCTATATATAGGTCTTTAGTTTCTTTAGGTAGATATATTCCTAAGTATTTTATTCTTTTCGTTGCAATGGTGAATGAAATTCTTTCCTTAATTTCTCTATTTTCTCATTATTAGTGTATAGGAATGCAAGAGATTTCCGTGTGCTGATTTTATATCCTACAACTTTACTATATTCATTGATTAGTTCTAGTAATTTTCTGGTGGAGTCTTTAGGGTTCTCTATGTAGAGGATCATGTCATCTGCAAACAGTGAGAGTTTTACTTCTTTTTTTCCAATTTGGATTCCTTTTATTTCTTTTTCTGCTCTGATTGCTGTGGCCAAAACTTCCAAAACTATGTTGAATAGTAGTGGTGAAAGTGGGCACCCTTGTCTTGTTCCTGACTTTAGGGGAAATTGTAGGCAGATTCTTTACTGTTTGAGCAACCAGGGCAGAGAAGCTATGCCCTGAGAAATTCAGGCAGCACCATGGACAGGGCACAAAGTGGCCAGGAGGTGATGTGAGGGATCAACACAGCCTGTGGTCAAAAATTCCAAGGACTTCAAAAATTAGAAGGTGTCCAGAATCACAACTGAGATAGCTTTAATTTCTTGGGTAATTATTATGTCCAAAAATGGCAAAGCAAAATGCACAAACCATTTTGAGATTTCAGAGAAGTATTGCTTTGAAGCTAACCTAAGGTCTGCGAGGAGAGGCTTAGAAGACCTACATAAACCTTCTGAGGAGGAGGAGATTCTTAAGATGGTGAGACTGTAACACTTAGAACCTTTAGCAACACGTGTTGTATAGAATCAGCACAGATAACATAACATTGTTCACACCTGGTCATCCTGCCTCATGGGGAGCTGATACTTTAGTGAACAAAGACACACAGAGATAATCATAACATATCTCATCAGTCTGGTTGTTAGAGGAATTTCAAAAAGCTAGCCAGAGCCTAGAAAAGACAGCTTCTCTGCATTTACGGAGTTGTGCATGTAACAAGGGAGTTGGCTTCTGAGCTAAAAGAAGAAGACTGGCTGTGTGGCTAGTGGAGACTGGGATAGAACCGGAGGTGCATTGGGGCCAGGGGGTGGGTGTGAGAACAGGCTGTGTATGTGTGTGTGAGTGTGTGTGCATGTGTATCTGTGTATGTCTCCATTTGTGTGTCCATGCATATATGTATGTGTGCACACATAATGTGCATGTATGAGTGTGTAGTCATGAGTGCTTGTGTGCATATGTGCATGTGTTTGTATGCACATGAATGCATGCGTATGTTTGAATGCATGCATATGTGTGCATGCATGGTTATGAGGCGAGCTGTGAGGGAGTAAGACCCCAGGGAAAAACAGAGCAACCATAAGATCCTGCAATCCCACTCCTGGAATCTATCTGGAGAAAATTCTAATTTGAAAAGCTAAGTAGGTAGGTTTAGTTGCTCAGTCGTGACTGACTTTTTGTGACCCAATAAACTGTAGCCCACCACGCTCCTCTGTTCATGGGATTCTCCAAGCAAGAATTTTGGGGTGGGATTGCCATTCACTTCTACAGGGGATCTTCCTGACCTGGGGGATGGAACCTGGGTTACCTGCATTGCAGGCAGACTCTTTACCAACTGAGCCACCTTGAAAAGATAGATGCACCCCAATGTCATTGCAGCAACAAGTGAACATTTACAATAGTCATGACATGGAAGCAACCTAAATGTCCATTCACAGGTTAATGAATAAAGAAGAAGATGTGGTACATACATACACTGGAATATGACTCAGTCATAAAAAGAATGAAATAATGTCATCTGTAGTCATAAGGATAAACCTAGAGATTATCGTATTAAGTGAAGTAAGTTAGGAAGAGAAATACTATCTGACATACCTTATATGTAGAATTTAAAATATGACACACATGAACTTATTTTTGAATCACTTTGCTGTACACCTGAAACAAAGGAGAAAGAACCTGGGCGAGGGTGGGTCTGCTGCACCATAGAGAGCAGGGAGTCTTCAAAATTTCCCAGGTCACATGAGCAGGAGTACAGTTTATGTTTTGGAAAAAGGCAGAAAACTGCTGTTCTTCAGGGAGAAATAAATGCACAGATGTCTTTCCGAACATGAAGTGTAGAATAGGGTGAACTTGAAAATGTAGCTGCCATTTGGAAATTATGGGAGAAATTCACTCATTGCACTTTCCCTCTTAAGTCTTACAGTTAGTCCTCAGCAGGTAAAATAAAAATTAATGTATTTTGTGAAAACCCACAGAAACTCTACTGTGATTCTTTCATATGATAAGCTTTAGCCATCTGTTTCAAGTTTTCATTTTCTTAATATTTAATCTGTGCTTAAAAATTAATTTATATCACAAAAAGTGACAAAGCTTCTCACTAATTCATGACTCAGTTTAACATGATAACAGTTGAATAGATGAACTTCTGGCCTTTTTCATAGTGGTTAGACTTCAGCAGACACATTTTTTCAATCTAATAATAATGAAAATTAAAATGACCCTCAGTGTTACTTTTTACCAGGATCTACAGTTCTGTAATTGCACTGTATTCATAGAATGAATATTAGAAAAATCTTATGTTAAACTTTACAGGTAATTCAATAGATGTGTTAACCAGAGAAACATTTCAGATTAACAAGAATACAAAAGAAACTGTTGTCTTCCTATGTTTACGATGCCATGTGCCTGCTAACTGCCCCTACCTCAGCTCTCTGCTCAGCAGGAGAGGGTAAGCCCTACTGCAGTAGGGGGTCCTGTGCCCAGAATGTGGGGCAAGACTACAGCCTCTGCTTGGAGAACACACCCCGTGTGGAGAGCGCTGGCCCTGTAGGCACCCAGCCACCAGCAATGCTCAGTGTCCAGCCCTCCGGCAGCAGGGACGGTGCTTAGCTCTGAGCGCAGCACCGTTCCCAGGTGAGGGGAGTCACACAGGGGCAGCAAGGCAACTATTGCTGCTCACGAGGGAGCAGTCATTGGCCTTGCCACGGCCGTGCCCGCTGCAGACATGGGGTGCCTTCCCTGCTGGGGATACCCTACGCTGTGGCGACAGCAGAGGCCAAAATGGCCTGACTAGCAGAGCCAGTGATTCACACGACTTTACCCCCAACCTGAAGACCTGCTTCAGGGAGCAGCGTGTGCGTTAAGAGACCAAGGGCCCAGAAGGTGCTGCTCTCTGCTGGGGCACCCTTCCTCATGGCAGCACTGGGCAGCCACAGGACCCACTGCTGGCTACTGAGCTTGGCAAACTTCTTTCTTCAATAGTTTTTCCAGTTTTTAGAACCTAGGACATTCTAGGGAAAACACACAAATGATAAACTTGAAAGGTCATACGGAAGCACATTTGGGGACAAGTGTCACAGAAGGATGGCCCTGAACGTGATGCTATAACACAACAAGGGAAGCACCTCTCTTTGCTGGGGCTCAGCAAGATTTGCACACCACTTACAAGGGTGTGATAGTCTCCCAATTTAGTTAACATATAATTTAGCACATCTCCTGTGTTAAAATAGTGTGCTGGAAATGGGAAGGTAAGCATACTTTTAGACTCACATTAGTTGAGAATTTTTTATATTGGGAAATAAGCTCTGTGCACTGAAGGAATGAAGAATTGAGTGATATTTTATTCCCCAAATGTTAACTATTCTGGCATTCCAGAAATCAATATTATTTCGTGATGAAATATTATTTATATATGCATATACACACATATATTAAATTAACATAAAATATAAAATGTATTATACATGTATATATGCATTACTTTGTCAACATTTTAGTTTTTCTAATGAGTGATTATCGACTTTTAATATTCCTTTATTTTTTAGTCTTCAGTAGGAATTAGTTTCAAGATTAGGTTAGCCTCATAAAAGAAGTGCACTAGAGATGTTCTTTCTGCCCTTCCTGGGAAGATTTTCTCTAAGAGCCAAATGTCAATTTACTCAATATTTGGTAGAACGTTTCATGTAAATCTCACCACTCCTACCAGTTTGCACTGGTGGAAGGGACACTCGAAGTTTTATACTAATTAAGACAAAGAAATCAAATTTCAGTAAACCCACACATGAATAATTCACTAGATCAAGTTATTTCTCTGCCCTCATTCTTGGTGATGGGGCATGCAATTAGATCGCTTCTTGGCCCTAAGATCATAGTGATGGCTCAGACAGAAAGCGTCTTTCTACAATGTGGGAGATCTGGGTTCGATCCCTGGGTTGGGAAGTTCCCTGGAGAAAGAAAACGGCAACCCTCTCCAGTACTCTTGCCTAGAAAAATCCCTGGACAGAGGAGTCTGGTGTCCATGGGGTCGCAAAGAGTTGGACACGACTGAGTGCCCTCACTTTTTTCTTGTGCTATAATGGTCTATCCACTGAGGATCATGTCTTAACCTTGCTGGGTAAGTTACTTTAAAGATTCTTCATCAAAATGTACTCATTAACCAGGAATTGTTTAGATATAATTCCTGTCACTTTTTTTTTACAACTTTATTTGAGTATAATTGACATGCATTTATCTACATATTTTAAAACACAGAATTTTGATGAGTTTTGACAGATGTATATAACCAAGAAACTATAACTGAAATCAAGATAATGCACAAATACACACCTTTCCAAAATTTCTTGTCTCCCCAACCCTGTATCCCCAGGTAACAATTTCTATTATTTCTTCCAATTTGCTCAGTCATAATTTTGTTAAATATTTTCTTTTCTTTTTGTCAGGACAGACTCCACTGTTCATAACACAGATTTTACTTTGAGAATCAGTGACCCTGGGGAGGGTTTGTTTTGCAAGGTGTTGGGTCTTCCTGTTTCCCACAGTTCTGTTTCACTCTTTTACCGTGCAGTCTAAAAATGGGTGAACATGCACTGCCTAGCTGGCTGCTTGTTCCAGACTGCAGAGCACGGTGATGCCACGCAGCATCTGTTCTCTCTGACAAGGCTCTCGGAGGTTGACTTACTAGACGTTGACGGTCTGGTTGGCAGATGTTAGCATAAAACTCAAAAGTATAATAATTGGAGAATTAGCTGATGGCTTTTTCAGTGTGTCAGAACAAGGCAATATGATGTTTCTAATATAAGTTGATTTGTCTTCTCAGAAGTAAAAACAGAGTAAGATAGCCTGATTTTTTCTTTGAAGATTTTTCAAATAGAAGTTTCACATATTCAGTTCAGTTCAGTTCAGTTCATTTGCTCAGTTGTGTCTGACTCTTTGCGACCCCATGAGTCACAGCACGCCAGGCCTTCCTGTCCATCACCAACTCCCGGAGCTTGCTCAAACTCATGTCCATTGAATCAGTGATGCCATCCAGCCATCTCATCCTCTGTCGTCCCCTTCTCCTCCTACCCCCAATCCCTCCCAGCATCAGGGTCTTTTCCAGTGAGTCAACTCTTTGCATGAGGTTGCCAAAGTACTGGAGTTTCAGCTTTAGCATCATTCCTTCCAAAGAACACCCAGGACTGATCTCCTTTAGAATGGACTGGTTGGATCTCCTTGCAGTCCAAGGGACTCTCAAGAGTCTTCTCCAACATCACAGTTCAAAAGCATCAATTCTTTGGTGCTCAACTTTCTTCACAGTCCAACTCTCACATCCATACATGACTGGGAATATAAACTCAGGGTGCAAAGTGGCTTCCTCAGCCCTCTGACTGATGAGTCATTAAAAATCCAACTTCGATTATAATTAGATTGACTTTTTCCATCAAAATCTCCTCATGTTAACATTTTATTAATACTTAGATATAATTAGGAAGTGAAGTAGCTCAGTTATGTCTGACTCTTTGCAACCCAATGGACTAGAGCCTACTAGACTCCTCCCTCCATGGGATTCTCCAGGCAAGAATACTGGAGTGGATTGCCATTTCCTTTTCCAGGGGATCTTCCCAACCTAGGGATCGAACCTGGGTCTCCCACATTGCAGGCAGACACTTTAACTAACCTCTGAGCCACCAGTGAAGCTCCAATATAATTAGGATCAAATATCAAATAGTGGATTCTGGGTTGATCAGTCCTGGATCTTGGTAACTAGCTATTCCACCATGTTGATTTTTTCAGAGACCTTCACAGGCTTGGCTTTTTCAAATATTCTGAACATGCTTTTGGAAGTGACTTGGTTGGTTATAAAACACCAAAACCAGTGTTATTTATCCCAAGGCATGTCTCATAGTCCTAAGTCATTCTCTACTATTTGTGCTCATTTTTTAAATGAAAATATGTTATAGTACTAAGCACTCTGGTGAAGTAGCAATAGAACCCAGGCTGGTGTGCAGAAAGTCCTCCTTAGAAAGTTATAGGAATATGGAGTCAGACCTGAAGAAGGACATGGGGGCAGAGAGGATGAAAGAGGGAGAGACTGTGCAGGAACAAAGAGTGGGAGAGAAGCAATGCACAGGGGCTGCATACAGGCAAGGAGGAGACAAGCAGTGAGACCCTCTACTGGGTTAAACTGAATAGGAGCAGGACATCTTTTAATGAAGTTCTTTTATGAAAATTGATCCTTTCATTCAGGAAGAATGGAAGAAATATTCTGGAAACCATTCTTAATCTTGGCTTTTCCTAATTATGCAGTGACCTAGAATCCTAAAGCACCAAACTGAACATACAAAAGTTTATATCTACTTTAAATAAAACGAAAAGACTTAGATTAGTATGGCATTTGGAGTCAGAAGTGGGATGCTTACTATTTATGAGTAAGCACTTGTATCCCACTCCTTTGCAGATAAGCAAATATCATGATATCACATATGCTACATATTTAAAATAAACTACAAATGAAAAAAAGACAACAAACCAGAAACCGATTCACAGACATAGAGAACAAACTCATAGTTACCAAAGGGGCAAGTGTGGGAAGGATAAATTAGGAGTTTGGAATTAGTAGATACACACTACTATATATAAAATAGATACGGGACTATATTCAGCATCTTGGAATAAATTACAGTGGAAAAGAATCTGAAGAAGTATATATACATATATATATGTTTATATATGTATGTATATATATACATACATATATATATGTATACATATATGTATATATATACATGGGCTTCCCAGGTGGTGCTAGTGGTAAAGAACTCTCCTGCCAATGCAGCAGACATAAGAGACTTGGCTTTAATCCCTGGGTTAGGAAGATTCCCTGAAGAAGGGCATGGCAACCCACTCCAGTATTGTGGCCTGGAGAATCCCATGATGGAGGAGCCTGGTGGGCTAGAGTCTATGGGGTCACAAACAGTCAGATATGACTGAAGCAGCTTAGCAAATGTACACATACATATATAGGCATATGGGTCTTCCCAGGTGGCAGTGGTAAAGAACTTACCTGCCAATACAGAAGACGTAAGAGATGCAGGTTCAGTTTCTGGGTCAGGAAGATCCCCTGGAGGAGGGCATGGCAACCCACTCCATATTCCTGCCTGGAGAATCCCATGGACAGAGGTGCCTGGAGGGCTATGGTCCGTGGGGTCACAAAGAATTAGACATGACTGAAGTGACTTAGCATGCACGAACACACATATATGCATATCTATATGAATCACTTTGGTGTACCCCAGAAACTAACACATTATAAATTAGCTATGCTTCAATAAAAATGAATATATCCACTTTTCCCCATCATACTATAAGGGTTTCCAGTGAAGATAGGTGACTTGAATTCCATTTTGCTGCTGATGAATATAATTATTTTAGTGTGTCTTGCTATGAAGTGAAATTTTCTGCTTTGAGAGAACAAAATTGGCAATCTATATAACATAATCACATATAGAAATGTAAGAAGAACTTATTTTAGTGATTGTTCATGCTTGGTTCCATTCTAGCTTATAGTGCACACACACATATTTATTGAATTCAAAGTCTGATAATCAGTAGTACTTTGTTTCCCAATCAGATTTACCAATAAATTGCTTCTTTTTCTCTCCCTTTCCATTTGCCCATAGCTTCTTATCCTTGACAGAGCTCAACCCCTTCTTCATGTTACCTATCTCTTTGTAATCTAGTTATCAATATTCTGACCCCCTTTTTATTTTTCTTTATAATGGGCTAGTTCTATTTTTCTCAACATTTCTGTGTCATGTGAAAATGTTTATCTTGAATGAGTGTATGACTGAAATATGCTTTTTACATTAATCTGATGTTATTTACCCACTTACCTTTGTTAAAATAGAAATTATTTATATTAATCTAGCCACAATATATTATATTTCTCTTTATTATATATTTTTGTTGCTTTCTTATACCACCTTGATAACTGCTACTGATAAATAGAATGCTATTGTTTCTCATATCATAATCTTAAAAATCCTAATCTTTTAAATTTTTATAAATACACTTAAACTTTTGTCTTTACCAACATGTATAGAATAGAAACATTTCTATGGCTCCCACTGATAAATATGCTATTATTTCTCTCCAGAATTATGGAACAGGGGTCACTGAAAAGACTGGCCTTCAAAAAGAAGAACAGAGGTAAGGAAGGTTTTAATTGTGGGGCTTGGAAGATGATGGGAAAAAACACTACTCTGACAGATAATTTATCAAGGCAAGATTAAACAGCCCTGTCTTCATTCTGCTGCATTCACCCCACTGATGCAGAGGCCAAACAAGTCACTGAGCTCTGTAGGGAGGGCCACAATCCTTGCCATAAGTATCATCACCAATGAAAACAGCTGATTCCACATCACTCTTCCACTAGAAATCAGAGCAAAATTCCCTGCAAGCTCACTGCCCTTTATCATGGCCATTTCATGACTTCCTGGATTGGCTGATGTATGAACCTTGCGTTTCTTTCTCAAAGCCTTTTGGCCCTCACATGTGCACAGACCACACACATGTACACACATGCACATACTCTACCTTCTCAGTGCTTATAGACTCACTATTGATTTCTCCGAGCTTCTATAACGTGATATGCTTCAAGTTATTCATAATCTCACAGTCCACTGTGAAGCTTATGCCAACTGTAGGGCTGCAACAATATGTAATTTTGTGTGACACCAAGCCTTATGTCCCATTATTTGTTCCAAGGCATCAAGCACAGGGCTCTGTATAGAATAGGTCCCTAATTAGTGTTTGGTAATTGACTGATCATGACTAATATGATCTACTGATCATGACTCCTTTTCTGGGAGGTGTGAGTATAACCTCACTTGGGCGAAAGGGCGGAGCACGTCCTCTGGATGGTTTTCCTATGCCAGGTATGGGTTTACATTTTTTTCTCAGCATCTTACATAACGAAGATGCCTGCTAAAAATACAAGTTTCAGATATTTTTTTCCACTTGGGTTGGAGCTGAATTGCTTTGCACATTCTTTGGAGAAAAGATTGAAATCCTGTTAGTTAGCATTATGAGTCAGCTGTCTATATTTATGACATCGATTTTATAGAGTGCATATATTTATTAGGAAATGGTACCTGGGGGAATAAAAGAATGAAGACGAATGTCTCAGATTGCCTCCATGTAATACCTGAACAACTCACACATTCTACCAAATCAGTACAAAATCATGCAAGCATGCAAGTTAATTGTTTGGAATTTTGAGTGCAGAAAATCTGAAAGAATGAGTTTTTCATTTCTCTTTATTTTGCTCAGTGTAGATACCACAGAAATACTAAGAATGACATCACACCTTTAAACCAAATACATAAAACTGTTTGTGACTCTGGCATTTTCCATCTCTCACACTATTTGTGGAGTGGTTCTACATTAGGCATCAGAATTCATTTTAGGGAAAAAAATCATACTTTGGAAAAATATTTTCTATCCCCAGGAAAGACCCTGAGCACTGGGGTGCCCCAAAATGGCAGGAAAAAGGAATCCTCTTGGCATGACAAGCCAGCTTGAATGTACTTAGTGCTCTGCAGAAAGAAGGAAGAAGAGGGAAGGAGAGGAGGGCAGCTGGACCATGAATGAGGCCAGCAAAACTACATGTGATGGGCTTTGCCTGAGGGCAGGCGAGCAGAGACAGTGGAGTTGCCAGTATGAACTTGGTTCCTTGTAGGAACTGTGACTGTTCTCGGATCTCCATAGCTGCTTGCACTTTCCTCCAAATGCTTTCTTCAGGTCAGCTCTAAGGACCACACAACACAGGTCTGGAAATGCTGGGGAATCTTGGAGAACATGAAGAAGTAAGGACTTGGGGTAGGGGCCTTTGAGTTTCCCTGGCTGAGAAATAGGGGAGCCAGGCAATCCCTATGGCAGAGGACAACCTAAATTCAAGTTGCATTTACATTGTAACTGAATGCTAACTATATTATCCTATTTAAATATGTGACAGGTTTTCATATCAATGTTTAATTAATTCAGTAAGTGCTTTCTATTGGAAAGGCACCATGGCAAGCTTTATGGAGATGTCAGTGAGCTTGGAAGAGATACAGTGCACCCACAGACAAAAACTAGAAAAGGAAGAATGCGATTGAGTTAAAATATAAGACAGTGCTGTGAAAATATGAGTGATCACTTTTGGATAGAAATAGGGGAAATTTTCTTTGCAGAAGCTGATACTAAAAGAAGAGAATAGGTTTGGTTTGTAGGGTGAAGGGATATAAATAAGCTAGGGAGTTGTGCAATGACTACACCAGAGAAATGTGACGTACAACAGTCATAACCAGCTGTCAGTGAACATATCATCATTTAGGGTCCTGGAAACCGAGTATCCAGGACCTGAGGCCCTGCCTTCTCCTGTGCTCTCATCAACTTCTTTCCTGAACCCAGTTCACATTCTTCCTCAATTCTTATGATCCAGGGGCTTCCCTGGTGGTCCAGTGTTTAATAATCTGCCTTGCAATGCAGTGGACACTGGTTGGATCCCTGGTCCAGGAAAATCCCATATGCTATGGAGCCACTAAACCCATCCACCACAACTACGGAGCCCGTTGCCTAGAGCCCGTGCTCTACAACAGGAGAAGCCACCACAGTGAGAAGCCCGTGCAGCACAATTGGAGAGTCGCACCCCTTCACCACAACCAGAGAAAGGCCCACAAGCAGCGATGAAGACCCAGCTCAGCCAAAAAATAAATGCATACAAATAAAAGAAATTAAAACATATTCATACAATCCTGCAACTCTGGCCTACAGAACTGTGAGTCAAAGGTTAGCAAAATCTTGGATCTCAGTCCTCCTCCCCAGGGCTCTCAAGGGCTGAAACCAGGTCTGCTCAAGGCCAGGGTTCCTCTGGGGTCTGCACCCTCCTTCCCACCCCTCCCAGTGCCAGGTGAGGGTCCACCCTTCTTCTCTCTCTGGTGTCCATCTGTTTCCATCTCCATTTCCCCATAACCTCTGAATGCCTTGAATAGGTCTGAGTCCCTCATTCATGCAGCATCTCTCCTGTGGTTCCCTCCATCCTCCCTGCTCCCACATTTCAGCCCCTGGATCCCTGACACATCCACCTGGAACAAGCCCCAGCCTGGGCCTGGCTTCTTTCCCCCTTCTAGGAAGGCCCTCTGCACTGTCCTGTCTGTGAGTTTGACCCTTTCTTATACATCTCTCACCCTCTCTCTCACCTGTCAGCACTTTGCATGTGCACACTGGCTCCCTGATTGGCCTCTTCTCACAGCAGTGCTCTCTGAAGGGGGAGTTCAGTTTGCTCAGTCATGTCCAGCTCTTTGTGACCCCATGGATTGCAGCACGCCAGGCTTCCCCTGTCCATCGCCAGCTCCCGGAGCTTACTCAAACTTATGTCCATCGAGTCGGTAATGCCACTCAACCATCTCATCCTCTATCATTCCATTTTCCTTCTGCCTTCAATCTTTCCTTTCAAAAAAAAAAAAAAAAACAACCTTTCAATCAGGGTCTTTTCCAGTGAGTCAGTTCTTTGCATCAGGTGGCCAAAGTATTGTAGTTTCAACTTCAGCATCCGCCCTTCCAATGAATGTTCAGGGTTGATTTCCTTTAGGATGGACTGGATAGATCTCCTTGCAGTCCAAGGGACTCTTAAGAGTTTTCTCCAACACCACAGTTCAAAAGCATCAATTATTTGGCTCTCAGCTTTCTTTACCATCCAACTCTCAAAATCCATACATGACTACTGGAGAAACCATAGCTTTGATGAGACGGACCTGTGTTCGCAAAGTAATGTCTCTGCTTTCTAATACACTGTCTAGTTTGTAGGGGGAGAGTGGGGCGAGTCCCTGGCTCTGTGTCCTGCTCTGGCTTCAACACCTGGGACAGCTCCCAGCACCAGACTCTTCCTCAGTGTCTGTCTCTTGAACCATGGAGTCTTCTGAGCAAGCTCTTTGGAAACAGAGATGGATAGCAGCTCTTTCTCCAGTCTGCTGGGGTAGAGGGACAGCTTCACTTTTGGTCAGCTTGGACGTTTCTGAGTCTGAACTGACCTATCTGCTTTCCAGAATCCATCTCCAAGTCCCCAAATGTTTTGCTATTGATAGAATCAACCAAACGGTTTAACATTTTCATTGATATGTAAGCAAAAAGATGCTCTGCACACCCAAATGATTTTTTATCCATGATACAACTACTCTTTACATGTTTGAAGCTTGTAAATGAATGTATATATTTATAAATCCTCTCATTATTCTAAACAATACACTGAAAGGTTAGGGTTGTACTGGAAATAAAGACACAAAAGAAAAACAGTACAGTACTTGCAAATGAGTTTTCTTTGGGCATAATTGGTAAAGTATCATTTTATGCCTGAATAATGCTTCCCCAGCTGTTTTCAGGAACTCACCTCTGGTTGCATTACATGTTTTTCCCAAACCTCAGGGCTCCCTTTCCCTGCTGAGGGGGTGCTTTGGTGGCCTCATGGAGTCTATTCCCTGTGAGCACAGGTGGGACCTGTGGTTACACGGCCTGTAGCAAAGAGCATGATATCACAGCCCCTCCCAGTGACAGCCAGCAAAACTCAGGGTCTCCCATCTCCACAGCTGCAAGGAGCTGACTTCTGCCAACAATAACCCAAGGACCAGGGAGAAAAGCTCAAGTAGCAGGTGAGACTGCAGAGTAGTTGATGTCTCTGTTGCAATTCCCTGAGACCCAGTCATGGGAACTTTGAGACAATAAATACCTGTTACTTTTAGCTGCTAAGAAATTAGAAATTGTTACTCAGTGTTGGAAAATAATATGTTTGTTCTGATGTATTTTGAAAGGTCTGTTACTGCTTCTCCTTACTCATTTTTGTAAGAAATCTCATGGATGAAGATCCTCATTTATTGTATAAATCTTATTTCTCTTTCTTCAGCACTAGAATAAAGAATTGGAGAAGGTGATGGCATCCCACTCCAGTACTCTTGCCTGGAAAATCCCATGGATGGAAAAGCCTGGTAGGCTACAGTCCATGGGATTGTGAAGAGTCGGACACGACTGAGCGACCTCACTTTCACTTTTCATTTTCATGCATTGGAGAAGGAAATGGCAACCCACTCCAGTGTTCTTGCCTGGAGAATCCCAGGGATGGGGGAGCCTGGTGGGCTGTCATCTATGGGGTTGCACAGAGTCAGACACGACTGAGGCAGCTTAGCAGCAGCAGCAGAATAAAGAATAGGTAAACGGAGGACCGGAGAAGGCAATGGCAACCCACTCTAGTACTCTTGCCTGGAAAATCCCATGGGTGGAGGAGCCTGGTAGGCTGCCATCTATGGGGTTGCACAGAGTTGGACACAACTGAAACAACTTAGCAGCAGTAGCAGCAGCTGGTAGGCTATAGTCTATGGGTCGCTAAGAGACATGACTGAACAACTTCACTTTCATTTTTCACTTTCATGCACTGGAGAAGGAAATGGAAACCCACTCCAGTGTTCTTGCCTGGAGAATCCCAGGGATGGTGGAGCCTGGTGGGCTGCCATCTATGGGGTCGCACAGAGTCAGACACAACTGAAACAACTTAGCAGCAGCAGCGCAAACAGAAGACCAAAGTTTCACATTTGTAAAAATTCATTGGAAGGAACATGTATATTTCTTGTCCGTCATTTATAGGAGCTCTTAAAGTTGCCACTTGGAAATATAGAAATGGCAACTCACTCCAGTATTCTTACCTGGAGAATCCTGTGGACAGAGGAGCCTGATGGGCTGCTGTCCATAGGGTTGCACAGAGTTGGACACGACTGAAGTGACTTAGTATGCGCGGATGCATTGGAGAAGGAAATGGTAGCCCACTCCAGTATTCTTGCCCGGAGAATCCCAGGGACAGAGAGGCCTGGTGTGCTGCCATCTATGGGACTGCACAGAGTCAGAGACGACTGAAGAGACTAAACAGCAGCAGCAGCAGAAATATAGAGATTATTTTTCCATACCAAGAAAATATTTGTGATATTGGTCAAAATAGCTAAAAAGTTGGAGCAATTCTTATCTACATCTGAGAATAAAATCTTGCCTTCCTCTTGGCATTCCAAAAGACATATTCAAATCTTGTGACTGAAAAAAATTAGTCTGCACAGTCTGAAAAATATGCATAAAATTTACCTCCCAAATAGTAATACTGATTTATTTATATTTCCTATTTTCTGACTCAAAGCCACAACTAAAACCTTTGAACACCGTGGGAAAGCTGCACGTTTGTTCTAAGTGGATACTGGTGCCATCGGTAGCTGTGCTTTATGCTTCATAGCTGTGGTCACTCAGTGTTCTCCTTTCTGCTCTCACGAATGTGACATCTCTTATGGTCAGTGAGTAGGCAAGTTTACAGAGGCAGAAAAGGAAGCAGAACTTCCCACATTATGCTCCATGCACATCTGTAAACTTCTAAGGACCGTCGATCCCCTCTGGAGGCTGGGGTCTGGGTCACCCACTAGGAAGCTGCTCCTAGCTACACCTTGCAGGGAATTTGTCCTGGTAAAATCCCTCTTGCCAGGAGCCAGCGTGAGGAACTCCACCCATGGCAAAAGTCATGAGGAAGGAGGCTTGGCATACGCAAAGGCGTGATCAAGCCTCAGGAAACCCCCTGTTCCCAAGCATCTACCCCAAAACCAGAGTCTGTTTTATGCTCTCACCTACACCTCTGACTTTACGGGGGCTCTCCCCCATAACCATTTCTCTCAGAGAAGGAGTTAACTTGCAGCTCCAGTTAATAAAAATTCCTGGGTGTGACAAGAGTGTTTCAACTTACAAAGTCCTCTGAAGGTCCTCTAGCCTCCCTGATCAGGTTTGGCCACATGTGATTGTTTACAGCCTCCCAATTGTGATAGGCATGAGATGCTTTAAAACTTTCTAAATACAGACTCTTGAGAAGTTAGAAGATTATTAGTATAGTATAGTGGGTTGATTAGAAATTATATTGGTGAAGGGGTTTTTCATTTGTTGTGCCAATAATTACTGCTAATTCCCTGCCTTGGGTGTGACAAGGGTGTCTCAGGTCAAACCTCTCTGCTGGCAGCCTAGCTTGTGTGACAACCTCTCAACCATAAACAGTACAGAAAGTCTGTAGTATTTTAACAGTCTTAATTAGCATAGGGCTTTTCTCATTGTTGAGTCAATGATTACCGCCAGGCCTCCATATCCTTAGGCACCTGGGAATATATTAATCAATGTACTTGGAATATAGAAAAAGAAATATAGTAGTTTTTGAGGTTAGCAATATTAGATTTTTTGAGTTATTGAATTTTCTCTTTTGTTATAGATCACTGTACTTTGTTATAAATCACTGTGTCCTTGCTATGCAAAAATGTAACTTTATCACTATCTTAAGACTAAATAGATCTTAAGGGGAACATTGGTGAAGGGTTTTCATTTGTTGGGCTGATGTTTGCTGCTAAATCTCCATATTCCCTGCCCTTATAATGAATATAACTAGCATATAGGACAAATAAGTATTAACCTTTAAGATTAATCATGTTAAACCTTAGGCTAAGTAAATTTCTTTCTTAGTTGTAACTCACTACACCCTCACCCTATAGGAATGCAACTTTATTTGGAGGGTGGCGCCTGATTTAAGAAAAAAATCACCTCAGAGAAACATAAGTTTTCTGGTTAACTGACCGTTATCAGAAAGGGCCATAAAATGTCAGCAGGCCTCATGGCCAGAAGATGATGTAAAACCCTAAGACCTTTGTATAATTTTTATATGAAGCACCTGATTGTGACAAGGGTCAGGTCTATTGACCCCCGTGTGACTCTGTATTCATCCCTATGTATAACAGAAGGTATATAAACAAACCTGAAAGATAAAGAAATAGGATCAGTTTCTGGAAAGACGGATTGCCCCGTGTCATTTCTTTCTTGCTCCCTATTTTTCTGGCTGAATTCCCATCTGGAATGTGGGTACTCACCAAGCCTGCTAATTTTGCCTGGGCTTCTAAGATTGGATCGGGGTGGCTTCAGTGCCTCCTCTCCTTCAGGAGAATGGAAAGACGCCTGTGGCCTACGTAGGGTGGTGACTGATATTCCACGTGAACGGTTATTCAGCCTCTTTTTCTCCACTAATTTTCCTACTACACTATCCATTTCTAATCTCTCTCTATATCTGTAACTCTAGGACGCCTACTCTGTCTCCCCTTCGAATTACCCTGGATCCACTGGGGCTGGACTCCGGCACCCTCTGAGCCCACAGAGCCCCTCAAATGCATTCTCCTTCTCCAATGCATGCATGCTAAGTCGCTTCAGTTGTATCCAACTCTATGCGACCCTATGGACAGCAGTCCACCACTGACCCCTGTGTCAGTGAGCTTAGGCACCTTTAGCAAAACACCCAAGGAGCAGGAGCTCAGACTGGGAGTCGCTGTTCCCAGTCCTGAAGGTGGGGCATCTGCAGCAGAAGTGTCTGCAGGGCGGGTTCCTCCTGAGGCCAGTCTCCTGGGTGTGCAGATCCTGTCTTCTCCCCATGTCCCCACGTGGTCATCCCTCTGTGCAGGTCTGTGTCCTCTCCTCCTTTTATAAGGATACCAGTTCTATGGGATCAGGGCCCACTCCAGGGACCCCCATTTTACCTTCCTCACATCTCTAAAAACCCATCTCCAAATACAGTCACATTCTGTCAGCCCCTAACACTGATAGCTTCTGCCTCTAAAGGAATGACATTCTGCCATGTAAACTTTGACTTCCACATCTTTGGAACTTCAGCCCCACCCTGCTCCTCCTTGAATCAGCCCAAAGCCCATGTGGGCCCATGGACCTGCCTGTGATGGAACTGAAGAAATGGGGCAATCATGTTCTTTTCATCATTTCTCCTCTGTTTCTCTAGGCACCAACTCCTGAACATATGGATTTATGATAAAACACACTTCCAGCTTTGGGAAGCGGGTGGGGTCCAAGTTGTTTCACTACGATTCTCACTATACATTTGGTTGGCTGGCACGCAGATGCAAAGATGGTTATCTTTAGTGCAATTAGATACATAAAGATCAGGCTTTTCTTTAAAAACCATAACATTTCTTATGTTAGTACAACTGGTGATAAACACTGATAAAAATAATCTAAGATTTTTTTTTTTGCAACAAACTTGAACAGGAAGGAATAACCGAATGTACTACTCAATCTAACTCCCATTTCAGATGATGAAATAGCTTGCCTTTTAATATAAAACCAAAGCCAAGGTGGTTAAGGAGAATCAACTTATGGAGGAAGAAATTACTTACAGAGAGAATCTATATCTTAGAAAAATGTATCTGTTAGCAGTGACATATGGGTTTCTCTTTAAAAGCATAAGCTTTTTCAGATCCCATTAGGCATGCATTTTTCTAAATAGTTACCCTCAAACTTCATAAACAAGCCAAACAACATATGGAATGATTACAATTTGCATAAAATATGATGTGGGAAATGCCCCATAAATTCTTCCCTAAGTTTGTTGCACACTTTCTTTTTGGAAGCAACAAATCCAAAGGAAAAATAAAGGCTCCACTTCATGATTAAAATCTTCTTCCGCTGACATTTCTCCTTATAACTAAGACACACTGTTGCTCCCAGGAAGCATTCTGTACCACTCTGTCAGAGCTGAGTGAGCCTTTCTGGTCAATAACAATATTTTGTTTCTATGATGTTCTTCTTAAGCGTCCTGTCCCCAACCTGCATCTGCTGTGACCAGTAAAGTTAAGGTGCCAGACAAACGCAGGAAGCCTCCAGAGCGGACTCCAAGATGAGCCCCTGCAGACGAGCCAGGATTCTCCCAAGGGCCCTGTGACAATAGTACACCGCCTCACACTGGACACCTCACCTCAGGACAGTGAAAGGGAAGCTGTTTGTGGCTGTGTGTGACCTTTGCTCAGTCAGTTCCGTTCAGTTCAGTTGCTCAGTCATGTCTGACTGTATGACCCCATGGACTGCAGCACGCCAGGCCTCCCTGTCCATCACCAACGCCCAGAGTTTACTCAAACTCATGTCCATTGAATCAGTGATGTCATCCAACCATCTCATCCTCTGTTGTCCCCTTCTCCTCCTGCCTTCAATCTTTCCCAGCATCAGGGTCTTTTCAAACGAGTCAGTTTTTCGCATCAGGTGGTCAGAGTACTGGAGTTTCAGCCTCATCATCAGTCCTTCTAATGAACATCCAGGACTGATCTCCTCTAGGATGAACTGGTTGGATCTCCTTACAGTCCAAGGGACTCTCGAGGGTCTTCTCCAATACCACAGTTCAAAAGCATCAATTCTTTGATGCTTAGCTTTCTTTATTGTCCAACTCTCACATCCATACATGACTACTAGAAAAACCCTAGCCTTGACTAGACAGACCTTTGTGGGCAAAGTAATGTCTCTGCTTTTTAATAAGCTGTCTAGGTTGGTCATAACTTTTCTTCCAAGGAGCAAGTGTCTTTTAATTTCATGGCTGCAGTCACCATCTGCAGTGATTTAGGGCACAGCTCCTCTTTCTTTAACTTGATTTCATCCACTCACACGAAAATCTACAGATGCCTGTGTTTTTGCATCTCTTTGTATTTTCTGCATCCCTGGGGAGACTGGAGGGAGTGGGGGTCAGCTGGGGTAGGAGTGGTGACAGTTTATGCGCATCTGATGTCCACCAGGCTGTGTCCATTCACTCCATCTGTCCCTCCTCCACCAAACACTCCTTGAGGGCCACTGAGTGTTGGGCTCCTTGCCCTGGGACTGCACGTGGGTGAGTGACACCAGAACTAGGCCTCCCTGAGTAGAGGGAGGGCACTGGGCTCCACGTCTGTTTCTGCTAAGACTCTCCAGGGTTCTGATTTCAGAGAGGTGCTGTGTAAAGCTAATGAACTGTAAAGCACTTTGAAACATTTATAGCATTTACAAATATAAGGCGTTCTTATTTCATCTAATTTATTGAGTTGATTTGACTTTAGGGCCTGGGAGAAGCTGCGAGAGTGACCCCTCTTCCAGGCAGAAGTGAAGGACCCTCGAGAGACATGGTCCCTCACCTCCTTCATTGTTAGAATGTAGGTATGCTCCGCTCCAATTGTTTGAAGCTGAGATGGCCCAGGGGGCCCCGCTGCCTTCTGGTTGTCTGGCAGCTGAATCTACGCTTTAGTGTCCACCTGTTTGGGGGAACTACTTTTGCTGGGGAGGGCTGAAAGTGGGATGGCCTGTTTGCAGCAATAGTGTGATGGTGTGACCCTGTTTCCATGGGTGCCTACGTGTGCAGACCAGGACACATCAACCAAGGATGGCCTCTTTGTGTCAGGGGTCAGATTTTTTATGGATTAATATTTTCTTTCTTATTGTTATTCCTATTTGTTACTTTCTTTTATTTTATTTACTTTTTACAACAAACATACGTTATTTAGATAGAAAAAAAAATCCCATAAAATGAAGCCATGTTCTCTGTGAAATAAGAATGAGTATCTATAACAAGATTCAACTATAATTTTCTGGAGCAAGAACTACATTTTCTTTGTCATTGTGCTCCATAAACTGTCTAGCTGAGGATTTTCACATATGTCTCTAGTAAATATTTCTGAACAACCAATTCTGAGGTCTAAAGACATTAGATATTGTCTATAAGAAATTTCATTCCCATGAAATATTAGTAAAATAGATGAATACCAATTAAAAGTATTAATATCACTTTCATTAAAAATGCAAATCAAGTTTAATAAAGAAGATTCAGCACTAAAATTTTTCTTGGAATGGGATATGATGAGCCATCACTAGTTGCAAAATTCCAATTCTTTATTAAAAATATATCCTTTTATATTTTACAATTTTTAAAATCTTACCACTGTTTCCATATCAAATTAAAAAAATAACTTTTCAAAATATGTCAAAGTAGCTGTGACTAAGTGAAGGGGCCCTTGTGGCTTCAGTGTGGCATGAGGAGAGCTCGGTGGTGGAGGCTGCTGGCTTTTTCTGGAGGATGCAGTCACTTGCGCTCGTCCACGTGTTTATTTAAATCCAGTCATGTCAGGAATTGCCTAGCAACACAGCGCAGAGACAGTATTCAGGAAGAGTGGCAGAATTTGTGACAACAGTGAAGAGAAAACACTGCATAAATGAGTGTCATAACTGCTGACTTTTTTAAAAGGGAAAAAATATGAGATTAACTTTCAAGTTATGTTTGCTGTAAAGCTCAGAGGCCCAAACCAGCCGGCAGTACACATTACACACTCCAGGCCTGAGTGATGGACTGTCATCATCACAGTTAGTGTCCTGGGTCTCTGGATAACGACCCACAGTGCTCCTCCTCAAACTAGTAAGGACTTCAGGGAGTGTGTCCTAACCCTCTCGGGGGCTTGGGTTGGGGTGTGTATGTGCATGCACAGAGGCGTTTGTGCACATGCGCACACAATAGGAGCATTTACATACATATGTACACACTACACACACGCACATCTACTAGGCACACACACAAAGACATGGAATGTATTTGCTGTACAGAATTGGCTCAGTGCTCATGGACGTGGGAGTCCCAGGGTCTGCAGTCTGCAGGCTGGAGCACAGGAGAGCCTACACTGTGATTTCAGTCTGAGAGTCTGAGTCAAAGGCTGGAAGAAGCCCAACACCCAGTGCAACAACGAGCAGGAGAGAGTGCCTGCTCACTCCAGTCCTTCTGCTTTGTGCAGGCTTTCCTTCAGTACCTGTGGGAGGCCCACACACACAGAGCAGGGCTGTCTGAAGTGCCCAGTTTATTGACCAACTGTTTACCTTGTCCACAAGCACCTCACAGACACACCTAGAACAAAGCTTGACCAAATGTCTGGGCACCATGCAGCCCAGTCAAATTCACAAAGAAAATGAACCATCATTTCAGTCTCCATTTATAGCTACTGGTACAGGGATAGATACAGATATGGATCCATGTGGACAGAGAGAGAGACAGAGCAAGAGGCCTGTGCAAAGACCCTAGCATTCCAGAGGTGACTGCTATTGACCACTTCTGAAGAAGGTGGAGATTCATTAATCTTTCAGGGTTATATATCCTCAACTACATACAAAATACCTTTTTAGACTCATTCATAGGAACTCAAATAGAAAAAACAATTTTAACCAATATATATCCACAATATAGCAGCTGAAAAATGTCTAAAATACGAGGCAATCTTGAGGAAACACACAAAAGACAGTCACTTTTCTCTAGTTCTGAATGATTTAAAATCTGGTTTTTATGTTTTCCCTTAACACTAGGATAATCAATGTTTTTGTGAGTAGAATGGTGCTGTTGGTTTCAGTACAAAGAAATTCAAGAGCAGGCCAAGTGATTTGTCTACCTTGTCATTTCAGAAAGAGCTTATGTGAGACCATTCATTAAAACACATTTTCATCTCAGCATTCCATTTTTTGATAATATATTCAATCAAATGTAGCTGTGTACATGCATTCAGATTTATAGGTCGAAATTTTCTTACCATATACAACAGGACGAAATCTTGGAAATAGTATCAAGTACATATTATATGTATACATATGTATATACATTATATAATACATATAAAGGACATGGCATAAAAGTATCAAGAATTACTTGAGTTAATAAAGCAAATGTAATGAATCTAACATTTTAGAAACAGCTTTTCTTCTTTACTTCAAGTGTAAGTAAATTCAGATTAAAGGAGAAAGAAAATACTACTTTGGATTTTAAGACATTAAATCTGCTTAAAATGGGTATGGCCTATGTTCATCCACAGGGCTGTGTGTGTGTGAACTTGTAGATATATGTGTGGAATGATTCTTCTAGTGAGGAACCAATTTGTCCTTTACAAATGGATCACCACAGGTTCTGTTAATGTGTTCATTAGGCCTCCATATGGAGCATGCTGTGTTGAGAGACAAATAGAAACAATTTGGAATGAATCTATTATGTAAATCAGAGCATGTGGATGAAAGGAGAACCCAAGATTGTGTGCCTTTATCTCCTATAACTAATAAAATCACACAGCTCCTTTGTGTGATGAGCAGCCCCAATCTAATGAGTAAAGAAATGCAGGGAAAGGCTCAATCCCCAACAAGAATGAACATTTTAGGGCTTTGTGTGTTGGAACTGCCCAAGAAAGGAGCATAGTAAATTGAGCCATGTGAGATTAATGTGTTTACAAGTCAAAATGATCAATTATTGGTGGTTTAGTAGCTATTCAATAAAATCAGTGTTGATAGATTTAAGGGCATAGGAGAAAGAATGTGGATACTCCCTCAGACTGGAAGTGGGGGCTTGGGCTTTTAACAGTGTTATTTAAAAACAGATAACTTTTTGAGGTCAGGTAACAGAGAGTTTAAGCAATAATCTGAGCATTAATCAAGCCCAATGTAAAAGGGCACAAGAGAGAAGATCTGACATGAAATATGGCACCACCAAAGAAGAAGTGGTTGGGAGTCATATGACTGATGACCAACCACTCACACACTCTTCACTGTATTTCTAAATTTCCTGTCTACCTTTTCTCTGTCACTTTATCTTTTATTTGCATTCCAGTTGTCAACTCCGTTAATCTACAATTCTCAAGTTTGATTTGTACTAACCACACAGTTTCTAACTCTTATTACTCTTAATGGCTTATAACTACTTCTTCTGTGGTCGCAAATCTTACCCATCTTTGATGCACACAGCTCAAATCCCTCTTCCCCTAAAATCTTTTGTCCTTCAAATATCATATTTATCAGTTTATCAGACACTTCTGAACAATATTTTCTCTACTTACAATTTCTAACACAAATATTACCCTTCATTGTACAATTCAGTTCAGTTCAGTTCAGTGGCTCAGTCATGCCCGCCTCTTTGCTCTCCCATGGACTGCAGCATGCCAGGCCTTCCTGTCCATCACCAACTCCCGGAGTTTGCTCAAACTCATGTCCATTGAGTCAGTGATACCACCCAACCATCTCATCCTCTGTTGTCCCCTTCTCCTCTCACCTTCAATCTTTCCCAGCATCAGGGTCTTTTCCAATGAGTCAGTTTTTTGCATCAGGTGGCCAAAATATTGGAGTTCAGCTTCAGCATCAGTCCTTCAAATGAATATTCAGGATTGATTTCCTTTAGGATGGACTGGTTGGATCTCCTTGCAGTCCAAGGGACTCTCAAGAGTCTTCTCCAACACCACAGTTCAAAAGCATCAATTCTTTGGCATTCAGCTTTCTTTATAGTCCAACTCTCACATCATACATGACTACTGGAAAAACCCTAGCCTTGACTAGACAGACCTTTGTTAGCAAAGTAATGTCTCTGCTTTTTAATAAGCTGTCTAGGTTGGTCATAGCTTTTCTTCCAAGGAGCAAGCGTCTTTTCATTTCATGGCTGCAGTCACCATCTGTAGTGATTTTGGAGGCCCCCAAAATAAAGTCTGTCACTGTTACCACTGTTTCCTCATCTGTTTGCCATGAAGTGATGGGACCAGATGCCATGATCTCAGTTTTCTGAATGTTGAGTTTTAAGCCAACTTTTCACTCTTCTCTTTCACTTTCAACAAGAGGCTCTTTAGTGCTTTGCCTTCTGTCATAAGGGTGGTATCATCTGCATATCTGAGGTTACTGGCATTTCTCCCAGAAATCTTGATTCCAACTTGTGCTTCCTCTAGCCCAGTGTTTCTCATGATGTACTCTGCATATAAGTTAAACAAGCAGGGTGACAATATACAGCCTTGATGTACTCTTTTGCCTATTTGGAACCAGTCTGTTGCTCCATGTCCAGTTCTAACTGTTGCTTGCTTCCTGACCTGCATACAGATTTCTTAAGAGGCAGGTCAGGTGGTCTGGTATTCCCATGTCTTTTAGAATTTTCCACAGTTTGTGGTGAGACACACAGTCAAAGGCTTTGGCATAGTCAATAAAGCAGAAATAGATGTTTTTCTGGAACTCTCTTGCTTTTTTGATGATCCAACGGATATTGGCAATTTGGTTTCAGGTTCCTCTGCCTTTTCTAAATCCAGCTTGAACATCTGGAAGTTCATGGTTCACATACTGTTGAAGCCTGGCTTCGAGAATTTTGAGTATCACTTTATAAGTGTGTGAGATGAGTGCAATTGTGTGGTAGTTTGAGCATTCTTTGACATTGCCTTTCTTTGGGATTGGAATGAAAACTGACTTTTTCCAGTCATGTGGCCACTGTACTTATTGTATATCAGTTTCTCAATATTTACTTCTCCAGGTAGTTATGAGTTCTTTGCAGTTGGAACCAGTCTTTGCCATCATTATCCTCCAGAGACACATAGGACTTAATAATGAAATAGTAACAGCTTATTGATGACCAACTCTACAGAGCAGACACCTACAGAAAACTCCACCTGACAACATAAGGATATGTGTTAGCCTCAAGGACAGACAGACCATAGGAGGACATAAAACCAACTTCAATAAATTTAAAATGCTAAAATTTAAAAAGTATGTTCTCTGATCATAAAGGCTTGAAATCAGAAGTTATTAACAGGAAGAAATTTGGGAAATTCATACATATGTGAATATTACACAGTTGAGTTCAGTCGCTCAGTCGTGTCTGACTCTTTGTGACTCCATGAATTGCAGTACACCAGGCCTCCCTGTCCATCACCAACAACACGTTCTTAAATAACCAATGGATAAAACAACAAATCACAAGAGAAGTTTCTAAATACTTTAAAACTATGGTTTCAAAAAACTATGAAATTAATGAAATGAGGGCACATGTTAAAAATTATGGGATACAACCAAAGCAGTATGTAAACAGAAATTTATACACAAATGCTTACATTAAAAAAGAAACATCTTAAACTGATAACCTAACCTTTCACTTTAGCACACAGGGTAATGGAGAGCAAACTAACCCCAAGGTGAAACAAAGGAAGAGCATGATGAAAATTAGTGTGGGAATTAATGAAACATAATAGAAAAACAATACGGAACCAGCAAACTAAAAGGCAGTTATAGGAAAGAAGCAATGAAATGGACAGATTTTTAGCTAGACTGAAGAAGAAAAAAAGTTCACTATTAAAATTGGAAATAAAACAGGAAGCCTTCTTGACCATCTTCCAGGAATAACACATATCATAAAGGACTGCTTACGAACAATTGTATGCCAACACATTAGCTAACTCAAACCACGTGACATGTTTTTAGAAAGATGCAAACTACTGAAACTGAGTCAAGAGGAAATAGAAAATCTGAATAGATAAAACAAAGAAATTGAATTAGTAATCAAAAACTACCTTAAAAAGAGAAACCCAGACCTAGCTGGCTTCACTGATAAATTCAACCAAATATTTAATAGAGAGCACCAATTTTTTCAAACTCTTCCAAAAATGAGACGAGGAGGAAAACTTCACAACTCGTGCTGTGAGGTCAGTATTACTGTCATCCCACAATGTTATCTCCTGCGGAGAAAGTCTCTGAAGGCAGAGTCAGGCTAAGGATTCTGAGATGCGGCCGTCCTGGTTATTCAGACACCATCATAGGAAGCTGCCAGAAGACTTCCGGGCCACGTGACTCAGGGGCTGTAAATACTCCGGAGATGAGAAGCTCTTTTGTGCCACCAGTGATCTGGACAATGGTCGCTGCCACCCCCATGGCTGTGGGGTCACACAGCACTCCTTGCATCCCCCACAAACACCAATCCAACCAGCTGAGAATTCTGAGTGCCTCTGGGCAGGAGCAGACTGAACCTGCCCTTGATCTCAACTTGAGGTGATCCTTTAGGGACATGAGAGAGGAGTGTCAAGTGGTGGGCTTGAGGTAAAGCAAGGAGATTGGAATGTCTACACAGAGAGGTGTGCGAGGCCACCCCTGTGTGGAGAAATGAAAAGTGAATCATCACAAATAAAGATGAGATCCAAGAATGTAAAACCCTGAGTGCCCGGAACACGAGGTGGGAAGAGCGCGTAGGAGTATAGGGGACAGTTGGCAGCACCATGGGGACAATGTGAATTGGGGAGGGCAGTCCTGGCTGCTGTCAGGGTCCAGGTGATCTGGAAATATTCAGTCCCTAATGGTCCAGAAACTCTTGAAAATGTCCAATTGAAATTGGTAATCTCTGGTCTTTTTTTTTGCATCTCAGTAAGATGGTTTATTTCTGGCCCAGAACCCTGCCTTCATGGATTTTATCACCCTGGAGGAGATAAATTAAATGGGACCTCATGCCTCTTCTCCCTGTTGCATCTCTGAGCTTTGCTTGAGTGCAGGTCCCAAAGGGCAACTCTGAAGAGACAGTCTGACAGGTGGACCTACTCTTCAAAGTTTGGCCCAATCCCTCTCACTCTTCATAACTTCCAGTCCTGAGAGTGTGCTATTTTTGTCTTGCATACACGCAGAAGTTACCCCTTAAACTACTGCAGATACATTGTTATACAGCTCCTCTCTGCCTCATTCGCTTTCTCTTTCAGTTTCTCTTTTCCAATCCTATTATCCCCTCAAGCATTGCACATAATTTTTCTCTGCTTGTTAGCGTACTGCCTTGTTAACTCTGATTCTCTATTTCATGCTGGGTATTTGTTCCCAGTGACGAGGTGGAGCTCACCTACCGTCAGCTGAGTGCCTCTTTCAGCAATGAATCTCTCAATGATTCTCATCAGCCCCATACTCCGTGTCATTTCATCTTCACTTTTGTCTAATGCTTTGTATCAATTTCTCTATTCTGGCTGAAATTGTTACTTTCTCACATCATCAGCTAAACATGAGGCATCGAATATTTCTCTCTCTTTCATCAACAACCTTGAGTTTCACCTTCAGCTGAGATTCAGGGAATTATTAATATCTGTATACTTCTAACAAGGGCATTTACGTAACTCTGCAGTGTCTACTCAGGTGCTCTGATGGAGTTGTGAACTTTACATCAGTTAAGTCAGACATTTCTGCTCCCAGGCTGTCCACCTGGGAGGTTAAGACAATCATTTGTAAATGGAATACAAACACCTTTATTACCCAGTGGGATGTCATAAGAATTGGATGGGGTGGCATTGCTTACTGAGGGACTGCAGATTAAAGTCAGGATCACAGTTTGCTATGATCATATTATGGGGGCATTTGAACTGAGACTTGAACAAAAACCAAGGGTTCCACAGGCTGGGAGTGTAGGCTAGCAAAGACTCCAATCAGAGAAGTCAGAGAAGGAAATATTTTCACTATCCATGTTGAGAAGGATCACATTTATAAATATTTACCATTTAAACATGGAGGGATACAGCTTGCATGCCCCATCAGGAATTTTGAGAGAGCCTTCTCTTTTGTTTTTGATAGTGATTGGATTTCATTTTATTCAAGTCATCTTCTGAACTTCTGGAGCCCTTCAGTTGCGGTGTTTTCCATTCCTGACTATTCATCAGTGCCGTATTCAGGTCTTGGCTGCTGGAAGTCTAACTGCTGATGCCTAGAGGACTTTTCCCCATGAATATGAAAGAAGAAATGTGGATTTGAACTTCTGATGGACAGGAGATGTTCCTTCCTCCTACATGTCGAGGGGAAGTGACTTCTCAGAGCTCCCTTCCTCATTCAGCGCTACTCTTCCACATCTCCTTTAAAGGTCCTTTCACTCTGTCCTGAACTGTCTGTTTTACTAGGATATGAAAGCTTCCCTAGCGACTCACAATTGGTTTGATCTTTGTCTCTTCTAGGTCACTCTAGAGGTCCCAGCTGTCTAGAGGTGGTGGGAGGGAGGAGATAATGTTACCTTGGAGAAGATACTGTTCCACTTTGGCTGACGACTTGTAAAACCAGGCAGACACTCTGTGAACATGGTAGGCTCCAAAATATAATTAATTCAGAGGAAACAATGTAAACATGCTTTTACATTGACTCATACTCACATATTTCATGTTAGGTCTTCACAGTCCCCACAAGTTATAAATACTAATACTTATCTAGTGCTTAATATGTACTAGAGTTCTGCTGTGCTTTAAGTATTATCTCCATATAAATTTCAAAAGAACTCTGTGATATAACTACAATTAGTATGTCTAAATTTTTTTGAAGAACAGAGAAGTTGGGTAGCTTGCCTGTGATCACACAGCTAGTAAGTGGTAAACCTTGGAATAGAAACCAAGATATCCGGTGCTGTGTTCATGTCCCCAACCATGGGGTGACCCTGCTAGTAATTCATAAACTAGTCCTTATCAGCCCAGTCATTAATACCTTCAGCTCGACAGGTGCATGTGTGTATGCCCCTAATGGCTGGCTATTCGTTTTTCACATAATATATTATAAAGGATCTTAAAAAATTTTGTCATTAAATTCATAACTGATTTTAGGTTAGGAAAGAAAATATTTAGAACAAATGCAGATTAAAGCAAAAGAAATGTACATCTCCTGTGAGGGCACTGCTTGTCTCGAAGGCCGAGTTTCTCCTGGTCTTGGTTGTTACGAGGAAACATGAGTAGCTCTAGGGAGGACCTGCTTGTTCTAAACAACTATTTGGGGAGAGATTATCCAACAATATCTTTCTGTGAAAATGGTCCTGAACTATGTTACATATATTTGACTGTGCCTATACTAATTGGTGTATTTGTATAATCCCTGGAGAATTAACATTTTCATGAAGAACTTTAAAATGAGTAAATTGTGCCATCTCAAATGGAATTCTGATGGCTTGATTTCTACTGGGACTCTCATAAGAAAACAAGCAGACATTTCTCAGGAAATAAATGTACTATTAATTCAATAGAGAACAGAAAGTTATATCTTTGGTAAAAAGTAAAACTATTTTTTTCACATTTGCATAAGCCACACTATAATTAGTACAGTAAGTAGAAACCAAAGACAGGAAGCAAAGTCATGTTGTAATTCTGTTTTTACAAACAAAAGTTTATATTATTTTTCTAAACAAAGGGGCACTGAACTAACCTGAAAATAAGTGTGAATAATATGCAACATTAACTTTGTACCTTTCTCTTAAGAATCTGAAATGAAGAACAGAAAATGTGTCCAAAGATAGTATGCATTTATAGTAACAATTTTCTGGGAGAAAGTGATGCTTAGAACACGTGCGAGGAATGCTGTAATCCTTTCACCATGAGCACCCTGTGCCCCACTAGAACGTGTTCTGCTCTGTCAGAGTGGTTAATATGGGCTGCATAGGAGGGCACAGGCTAATCACTGCCTGCAAATGTTTACACAAGAGAAGATGCACTCAAAGAAGTGTAGCAACATTACTCTAGATGAAGCCATTACCATTCCCTCAAAGTTATCTCATGGTCTTTGAAGTATTTGCTGTTTTTCATTTCTGACCCCCATATTAGGATATCAAGAAGGTCACAGGGAGCTAAATTACCTAATGACCCTTCATTAGTTGGTAAGCTGGCTGATTTTCTGCCTATGCTGTTTGTCACTTGTCAGACACAGCATTTTCACCTACTATTTCTTATTCCTAATTACTCATCAGAGGTTCTTATGACATCTACCCAACTCAACACTTGTTTTATAATGTCCCCTGCCTCTGTTTTATGTCATTCCATTCAAGATTTTCATGACCTTAAGCCTGGGCTACTTTAATAACATGAAGACCATCAGCAGACAGTGCTGGAGGAGAAAGGAAACCCTGACTGGCAGCAACCACTTAGGGAGATGGGCAGGGATATTGGAGAGCTGATGTCCCAGCACCCAGAACCACATGACGGGGAGGAGACACACAGGCATCCACACTAACAGACAGCCCAACAGCTGGAAGCTGCGTCCTGGCCTGGAGCTTCTGGGAAGCACCTTCCTCTCTGCAGAAGATGGGTTCATCTCTGGCCCCTGAGGGTCAACAAAACAAAGGCTCTGGGAGGAATAGACTCATCAGGGCAATAACCATGGGGTCGGTCCAGGCTCAAGGCCGAGGAGTCCTTTTGTGTTTCAGGTCGGCTCAAGGACCACTGCACACAGGTTCCTGCTCACTTCTCCCTGAGGCTCTCTGCCTGGATCATCACAGTCCATTTTTCTACTTTGCTGCATTTACAAGAAGTTGTGATTCTATTATTTTCATTTTCTCCCCACGGCCTGCACCCTCCATGAGGGGTGATTACTTCCGTCATGCCCACTGCTGTATCTTCAGCCTCAAGCACAGCACTCAGTAAACATCTGTCAAATTGTGCCCAGAAAAATAAAACAGGAAAGGTTACTGAACCTTGAACAAATCCCTTGTGACTCTCCTGACGTGCCCCTAAATCCCAAGTGACTGGAGTTGAAAGATGATGTATTCAAAGTTCTAACTCCCCTGGAAACCAAGGTCTTTTAGAGCTTAAAAATACAGCACTCAAGGAAAATCAAAAGAGGAAATCAGTAGGTTATTTGACAGCCTTCTGTCCTAGAGAAAGTAACTATTAATATACCCTATTGGAGAATCAAATCTTCACCTCTGAATGTGAGTTAGAAGAAAGAACCAGGAGCCAGCTTAACCAACTCATGCAATATGACTTTTTCTTAAAAAGTTGGGTTCAAAATGTCTGAAAGTGGGGCTTATACATACTATTTGGAATAAACTGAAGTACACACACACATGTTCTACACAGAAATTACCAAAGGTGTTTATCAAGTGCCTATCTTAGGACAGGCATCATAAAAGTCCTTGTCCTTTGGGGAGCTGAGATTTGGCATGGCAGAAAAAAAAACAGGATGAGTAAAATGCAGAGCATGTGAAGGAGTGATAAATGCCATGGAGAAAGATAAAACTGAAAAACAAATTTCAATTTGAAATAGTGTCACTGGGGGAGTCTTCACTGGGAAAGCTGGGTTTTAGGGGAGTCCTTCAAGTGGCGAGGAAGGGGGGTGAGGCAAATACCTGATGACAGTGGTTTCTCAGTAGTGGGAAGGACAAGCACAAAGTCCTGAGGCAGAGGGCGTCTGGTGAGCAGGAGGGAGAGGGAGGAATCATGAGGAGGCAAGCAAACACGATGGGAGGCGAGTCTCATCCTCAGGGCTCCGTGGGCCACTCATACAGGCCCTTAACTGCCTGTCTGGAACTGAGGGGTCCAGCTGTGCTGCAGAACTCAGACTCCCACAGACGTGCACGAAGTTCATGTTTATGAAGGAGGCGCTCTAGTTAGAGGACTGGTTTAGCAAAAGGTCAGGAAGACCATGCTCTGTGTCTTCTGTTATTCCACCATCCCCCGAGGGGTCTATGTCGACATCTGCCAGTTCCTCACCCCACAGAACTGCAGTGAGGAGATGGAACATCCTCACTAGTCTCGGGACACATTTTAGTACACCTGGCTTGGAGTACTGGAGTTTTGAGGGGCCAGAGCTATGGAAATGGGTCAGGACCCATCCTGCAGCTGTGACTCAGAGTGACACATGGTACAATGAGTGTCTGAGCAGAAGGGACCAGAGCCAAGCGTGACCACGTCTGGTAGCCATGACGAGGCGACAGATGAAGCAGTCTTGGGCAGCTTTGTTTCGCACCCCAGTTCCATGGAGTACACTGAATGTCCCATTTCTCTGTGTAACTCTCTGTGTTTTCTCTCACAGGGAGACTGCATTATGGATAATTTACTCAGTGACCACTCTTTATACTTTTAAAGTTTGCACATTTAATTAGCTATTTTCCCTAAAATCTTTCTTGTGTTATGTTTCCTCACAGTAGACCTATAAACTCTGTGGGTGAAGTATTTTATGTTTTGACTTTCTTATTCCTTTGGTATTTCTTGAAAATTCCTTTTATTGTTTATATTGCACACAGCATGTTGATATTACATTATCTGCAGACTGTTAAATAAATATCTATTTTGAGCACAGATAAAATTGTTGCTACAGCTATCTTGTTGCAACAGCTGATCTAAAAGTGATGTCCAAAGCTATCAGAATGATATCTGTACTTGACAATCTTCTAAACACTGATTTCATTTTAACATGTTCTTTCTACTGAGAGACAAAATTTTGCTTCCTGTCTTAATGTCCTCGGTAGAAATTAAATGGCTGGAGTCAGCTTTGTTTTCATTTTCCTTATTGCAGAGTTGATAATTTCAGCATTTTTCCTAGATTGCTAACATGGGGAACCAGATCCCATTTCTTGCCCAGGAAAAAAAAATGCCCCAACAAGTTGCTTCAAGGGCCAAGCAAGGTACCCAGAGTGTGGTAAGAAGGCCCTCTGTGTACCTCGCTCTGCTGTGCTGGGCTACAGCCTGCCTGCAGGGCTCTCTGACAGGGCCGGTCATGTGTTTACTTGTGATCAGAAGTGATATTGATGGAACTGATGCCTCTTTTTATTACTTATTAACAAAACCAAGTATACCCATTTCTGTGTGAATTCACTCTTTTAGACAGAAAGGAGGCTGGCCAGAAGGAGAGTAGAGAGGCCCTCCTTTCTCCAGCCCTGGATGGAGGCTGACAGGTCCGCCACTGTTGTGTGGCCTGGGTGGCTCATCTGTCTGCCCTCAACAGGACGGTTCTGTACCAGCTGAAGGCCATCATGAGGATGCTGGGCGACTGCCCACCGAGGGTCCTGACTGCCTGCTCCACGTCATGGCAAGTGCCACTGACATCCCAGGATGCCCAGGTGCTTCCCTTCTATCTCTCCTATGAGGATCTCACGTCCAAGGGAGAAGGCTCAGATCTTGCTGGTGTTCTGAGCCCAAGTATTCTGTGTCTGCTACACTTGAAGTGCTTCAAAGGGATCAATATTCAACAATATGGCTGAGATTACTGTGTCTTTTTAAAATGCCAGGATCTTACTTCAGTCTGGGACCATCATTGAGGAATGACTTTGGAATTGATCCTAGATCTGCTTGGCTCAGTCTGGTCCTGTCCAACAACTTGCTCTGAGAATACCCTTGGAGCCCCTTCACAACCAGCACTCCAAGAGATCAAGATGATTTTGTTTTAATTTTTTCCCCACTTTTCATTGTGAAATCCACCCCTCCCCACTCCCCCCCGCCCCCCCTGCCAATATTCAGTATTTCAACCATGCTGGTAGTGTATTAATTAGATACATGACACAGCAGAATTGCCTATCTTGAAAATATAAATATTCAAACAATAACAGAATAGAGGGCACACAGTCATATTTCAAATTCATCTAGATATTTCTCAATCATTTACCTAATATAGTACGATATCCAGATATTTTGAAATAATGTATAAAGGTATTTTTAATGCCATATAGGCTTGCAGATGGTGATTGCAGCCATGAAATTAAAAGACACTTACTCTTTGGAAGGAAAGTTATGACTAACCTAGATATCATATTCAAAAGCAGAGACATTACTTTGCCAACAAAAGTCCGTCTAGTCAAGGCTATGGTTTTTCCAGTAGTCATGTATGGATGTGAGAGTTGGAGTGTGAAGAAAGCTGAGTGTCGAAGAATTGATGCTTTTGAACTGTGGTGTTGGAGAAGACTCTTGAGAGTCCTATGGACTGCAAGGAGATCCAACCAGTCCATTCTAAAGGAGATCAGTCCTGGGTGTTCTTTGGAAGGACTGATGTTGAAGCTGAAACTCCAATACTTTGGCCACCTCATGCGAAGAGTTGACTCATTGGAAAAGACTCTGATGCTTGGAGGGATTGGGGGCAGGAGGAAAAGGGGATGACCGAGGATGAGATGGTTGGATGGCATCATGGACTCGATGGACATGAGTCTGAGTGAACTCTGGGAGTTGGTGATGGACAGGGAGGCCTGGTGTGCTGCAGTTCATGGGGCTGCAAAGAGTCGGACATGACTGAGCTACTGAACTGAACTGAGGCTTGTTTTTGTAATTAATAAATTTTCACTTTTAAGAATGAAAAGCAGGACTTCCCAGGTGATCCAGTGGCTAAAACTTTGTGTTCCCAATGCAGGGGGCCCAGGCTTGATCCCTGGTTGGGGAACTGGATCCCACATGCCAAAACTAAAGATCTCAACTGCTGCAACTAAGATCTGACTCAGCCAAATTAAAAAACAATTTTTTTAAAAAAATTTTTTCAAAAAGAATAAAGACGAATAACTAAACACTGTTCCTTCTGGACATCCAGCTTTGTTGTGAAGTCTGAGATGCACATCCCTCTCTTCTGTTGGAATGCACACCAGGTTAGGAAGCAGGAGTCTATTCTAAGAGCTCTGTGTCATTAAATAAACTCACCAGCTTTTCTTAATCTCTACTTTCCCATGTATAAAATAAAAAGTAAATGATATTACCTACAGTGCCTCTTGCAGATAGACAATTTTATATATTTTTCTATCTATCTCTTTAAGGCCCTCTGTGCTGTTGTGACTAACATCCCAGCAATTAAAACACAAACTGCTGAGACTTTTTCCAACAGTGTTAACCTCTGATATTGTGTTGAGGTGCCTGTGATAGATTTGCGGGAGGAAAAAATGTAAAGACACAATTTGTACCTTCTAGGGATTGTTTTTGAGAAATAACAAAAATAAATGAAAGTCAAATGACAGCAAGTTGATGGTATAGTGACGGTGTCACGGGAGCAGTGAAAAGAAGGGGGTTCTGGGTGAAGGCCCAGGTGGGACAGCACTGTGCCCGGAAGACCAGGAAGCTTCTGGAGGTGGCGGCACCCCACCTGAGCCCGCCCCACGCACCCAGAAGGGAGCCGGATGGCCATCTGCAAATGTTAATTGTGTGGCACAGAAACAGACCTATGGTGATGGGCCAAGAGCACAGGAGCAACTCTGAGGCTTTGTAATGCAGAGAGTTTAGCAGGAAACTGGTTAAACAGGTGATGGAACAGGATGTGGAGGTAAGTGGGACCTCCTTGCAAGGCAGAGGGAGGCTCCCACATCCAGGCTGGAAGCAGCCCCTAGAGGCCACAGGCCGAAGTCCCTGCAGAGGCTGAGCCCATCCACATCTGTCCACGCCTCCCTCTCCTGAGAGTCTGCTGGCCGGGGGGCAGGCAGAGGAGGAGCCTTTGATGGACATGAAGGGAAACAGGGCAGGGTGGGCTCACAGAAGGGCTGGGCTCTATGCAACACCCAAGGGGGACACCATGCTTCAGTTGCTTCACACAAACTGCAAGCGTTTATCTTGCCCCACAGTCTGTGACATACATTTTAAAATTCAGAAAATGAACTCATAAAGAGATTAAGTAACTCTAACAGGGTTGCAAAACACTAACAAGAAGAACATAATTCAGTTTTCTCTGATTCCAAGGCTTGGCTTTCCTACTGCAGGCATGGAGATGCCAAAGGAGCAGGCTCTGGAATGATGCAGTGGTCACTGCCAAACTGTGTTCTGGATTCCAACATCTGGTGCAGCATGAAACATTCTAGAACACAGGGGGCACTGTGGAAAAACTTTGGGCTGAAATATAAACCCCACTGACTGTTCGAGTAGCTCCTAAAACCACTGTGGATGTTTCAGTTACACTTCTTTCAAGAGCCAGATTGCTGCTGTGTGAGGGAGAGCTTCAGAGGGCATGGGAGGGTGTATTTAAAAGTTCAGATGGAATATTCCAGATGAAAAAAATAATGGGTTAATCAGGTTTTATCATGTGGTTGCTATGCAATGATCTCATAGCACCTTCTATACATTGTTTGGAATTATCACCAAGTTTGCAATGAAAAGATCAATCTCAGTTACTTTTTATAGAGCAGTCCTGCTTGGTGAGGTACCTGCTGTTTCTGAAGCATGACTTAGCTGACCTCTGGCCCATACTGTCAACCCATCTGGGTCGGCTCCTCCCACCACCTCTCTTATTCCCACTCTTCTGAGGATCCTATCTACAGTGTATGTTGAAAAACATGCTTGTTACAGCACTTTTCTGGTGATTCTGTTGCACAGGCATATCAAGTACAAGAAACATTTTAAGTGTGTACACCCCAGTGTTTCACACAAACTGCAAAAGTTTATTTTGTCCCACATTCTATAAAATACACTTTAAAGTTCAGAAAACGAAAACGTAGAGAGATTAAGTAGTTCTAATAGGGTTGACAGGTCTCATGACATCAGTCCCAGGCTGGGTTCAGGGACCCAGGTCCTAACTTGAGGGGAGATTAAAGAAGGGCCTTTTCACTCGTCTCCCTGAGGGGCAGTGAATACTTATGACACACAGTTTGTCTTTAAATCCCTCATTAGGGAGCACTAGACAAGAGCACGTGGTGGATATGAGCAGAAAAACCTAAGAATAAAAGCAAGGTAATGGAACACTCAGAAATAAGCACACAACTGCTCTCTAGCCCTGCTTCCCTCCCCAGAACCTTGCACAAACATGCTCTTGCTTACACACCCTTCAAGATTTTTGTAGAGGTGAGCTTTGCAGTTAGATCCCATCTATTATATCCCAAGAATGCTTTTTGTACATTTCTCCTCAACTGATTTTTAGAATCAGTAATTATCATTTCAAAGACAGGGGTTAGATATTAGCCAGATGGAGGTGATTTACGTATACCACGTATAGTATTACATTTATAGACTTATTTTTAGCTTCTTTAAAATGCTCTCATTAAAAGTAAGATCATGACACGAATTGACTCATCACAAGCACAGCACACGCCTCTCACTGGGAGTCTGTTTACTCCTGTCGTCCTCTTCATATTGGGGGGTAAGCTATGACAGGCTTATTAGCTGAAGAGGCAGGGAAGTTTATTTATTAGTTAACAGAATGTTATCTGGTTATTAAGGAGCTCCCAAGTTCAAATGAGGGCCATAGATCTTTCAAAAGTTTTAAAATGTCTAACTAGAACCCACAGTTGAACTGATTTTTTCCCTACTATTTTACAAGAGAAATGAAATAATAGAAAAACAGCTTCATTTCATTTGGGTGTCCAAGATTATGAAATGTCAAGGGGTGCATCCTATTCAATTAGTAAAGAACTCCATACTTCAACATGTGCCACTATAAGGTGACTATCTGGGGGCAGTCAAGGTCATGTATGATTGCCAGTCATCGAACACATTTTAAATTCTTTCTATGGGGCAGGGGTCAGAGCATTTAGAAATACTTTCATCAAGGACACGCACATTTTTCCTAGAGCCTCAAGAACTCCAGATTCTTACCTCAGCTGTGCAACCAATGGTCAACATGAACCCAGGAGACGGCCCCTAAATATCTGTGCATAGTATCAGCAACTGCAAAATGAAAAGTGAACAGCAGAGTTTCTTTTTTTTTTTAAGTCATGCAGTCTCTCCTTTGGGAAAACACATCCTGCCTTTGCTTTGGCACAGAGTTTAAGGAGGAGTGACCAGTGCCTGGGCACCCATCCATTACCACCCCTGAGCTAGTGTGAGGGTGGGCACTGGACCCAGGGCTCATCTAGGTTGATTTCTTTTAAGCTGGAGCTGTGAAAGGTCTTTTTAAAAAATGCTTATGAGATCTCAAGATTCAGTTCAGTTCAGTTCAGTTCATTTCAGTTGCTCAGTCATGTCCGACTATTTGTGACCCCATAAATCGCAGCATGCCAGGCGTCCCTGTCCATCACCAACTCCCAGAGTTCACTCAGACTCACGTTCATTGAGTCAGTGATGCCATCCAGCCATCTCATCCTCTGTTGTCCCCTTCTCTTCCTGCCCCCAATCTCTGTCAGCATCAGAGTCTTCTCCAATGAGTCAACTCTTCGCATGAGGTAGCCGAAGTACTGGAGTTTCAACTTTAGCATCATTCCCTCCAAAGAAATCCCAGGGCTGATCTCCTTCAGAATGGACTGGTTGGATTTCCTTGCAGTCCAAGGGACTCTCAAGAATCTTCTCCAACACCACAGTTCAAAAGCATCAATTCTTCGGCGCTCAGCCTTCTTCACAGTCCAACTCTCACAACCATATGTGAGCACAGGAAAAACCATAGCCTTGACTAGACAGACCTCAGTTGGCAAAGTAATGTCTCTGCTTTTGAATATGCTATCTAGGTTGCTCATAGCTTTTCTTCCAAGGAGTAAGTGTCTTTGGAAACAGTGTCAGACTTTATTTTTGGGCTCCAAGATCTCAAGATTAGGAGCCCAGAATTTTAAGGGCCAACTCCCATTTCATATGAAGGTTCAGCTAAGAGGGAGAAGCTTGCCACCAAAAGAAGCAGAAATCATAGGCCTAGTCCCAGATTCCAGACCTCCTGAGGGAAAGCCCATCTTGACTTTCCCACATTTCGTCTTGGAAGACCCTTGCAGGCCAGACAAAGTCAAGCTGTGTCTCTGACATTGCAGCTCAAAGGTTTGTAAGGGTACCAACCAGAATGGGATTTGAAATTTCTTCCACTTCTATGGTTCCACGAGTAAATGAAAGTTAAGAAAACATTTTTAGATAAACCTCAGTTAATCAGAAAATTATATTAGCCAAAGGACTCAGTTTCATAAACATTTTAAGGATCTAGGACAGAATAGTGCCCATCATACACGAGGACCTGTATAAAGAGCTGTTAACTGGCAGAGTGATTCTAAATAATTCAGATGCATTTATTGGAGGAGTGTGGCCTGCATGATATTCACTGAGTATAAAATGATAAATACTAAACCCTTTACATCCATGAGATGTTCAACACTTTATGTACAGGCAGGTTTCATGAAGACTAAATGTCTACCCAAATGGAGCCTCAGGTTCAGCTGAGGGGGAGAAGTCCTGCTGACGAGAACAACTCTGGTCTTCCACAGTGGGACAGAGATAAAACAAAGTTGGGGAGAGGTGGCAGGAAGGATCGGATCACCATCTAGCAGAAAAATCATCTAGAGTAATAAGAGAAATGTAAGGCACTGTATAAAGCAATAGAGACCCTGGTAAATTTGTACTTAATATAAACTTTCAGAAAATTTATAAACCAAGGTTGAGAGTAAGATTCTGAAAACCAAGTGACAGCCTAACGTAGATCCGATAGGATGACACAGAGTGGAACAGCAGAGCACTAGGACATCCCGCAGATGGAAAGAAGAAATACACAAAGAACCCTAAGAATTTCCACCGGTCCGTTAGTGAAGGGAAATGAAACTAGAGTCCTATTTTACATCATTTATTCTTTGTTCCATGAAATGCACATGAGCTGGCTGGAGAACAAAGAGCATTTCACAGTCAAGCATAATACTTTTCATCTCATGGCAAAGGCATAACCATTCTCCAATGATTCATGTTATGTATTGATTGGTCTGTGTGTGGAGAGAGTCTTGAAACTAGAATCCAGTTAATTTGACAGAGATTTCTGAGCTGCCTAAAGCCTGAGAGTTCAGGTCAATATTCTGATTCCAACAGGAGACAAAATCAAGAAGACTCCAACATTAATGCTGCTGCATTTATTATGTCTTATTTTTCATAGAAAATATCATGATCATCATCACTGCCCCAGAGCTGAGCCCCAGCAGCTCCCTTGAGTGTCTCTGTGAGAACACAGACTCCAGCCCCTGGCTTCCGGCTTCCTGAGCTGGTCCTACTTACTCAGACTCTCCAACTCTGACACTTTGACTTGTAAGGTAAGAAGTGTGCTGCAGTCGTGTCAGAGTTATTGAAGGGAATAAACCACTTAAAGATAATATAGCTGAGAATGTGGTGCTGGATGCTCAGTAAGTCCCCAGTAAGCCAGCTTCTAGCCTTGTCTCCATTGCCAGGTCACCTGCACTGCCACCACCACCGAGAAGCACAGCTTCTGTGTTTTCAGTGTGAAATGACAGACACTCAGAGGACTCCCCCAGAGTGGTCATCTGTGTGGCAGGATGTGAGGGGGTACATGCTTTGAGAATGCAGATGGGAGACATTCCTAGGTGAGGGGCCTGGAAAACTCAATTGAACCTACATATGTGTGTATATAATAAACAGGTAACAAATACATTATAATACAGTATGTATACATGTATATATTTCCTTGTTCAGTTGATCTGAAATACATTCTTCAAATTTAGGGGATAATAGTATAACATTTTGCTTTTCAGAATACCTGGAGTTAAATGCTTATGACAATGGTGATGATAGATGGTAACAGCAACAATAATAGCTAATATTTACTGAAGTCTTTGATATGATTCAGTACATCTCTATGTCTTCATCATCATTATGATCTCTCTCTTTGTACTGTCACCTAACATCTATCTAGCTATCTACTTACCTTTAAATATTCAAACTATGCTTGTAGCTTCCATTAATGCCCTGGATATTACATATATTTGAGGAACAGTGAGAAAGTGAATTCTCTGGGTGCACAGAGCACTAGTGGTAGGAGTCTTATTTGAATCCAGTCAGTCTAACTGTAGAGCCTGGATGTTTCATGTGAATGGAAAATGAAACAAAGCAAAATCTTGAAGTTGGTGAATTCTTTACCAGGATTATAAAGCACGTGGACTGTATACACATCAGTAAGCGCGATAGTTATAAATGGTGGTTGTCGTTGAGTCACTAAGTCATGTCCGACTCTTTGCGACCCCATGGACTGAAACAGGCCAGGCTTCCTTGTCCTTCACTATCTCTCAGAGCTTGCTCAGCTCATGTCCATTGAGTCAGTGATGCCATCCAACCATCTCATTTTCTGTTGCCCCTTCTCCTCCTGCCCTCAGTCTTTCCCAGCGTCAGGGTCGTTTCCAATGAGTTGGCTCTTCACATCAGGTGGCCAAAGTATTGGAGCTTCAGTTTCAATGTCAGTCCCTCCAGTGAACATTCAGGGTTATAGTCTATACTAAATCATGATTGGTTAAACTACTAAACCAAGTGAAGAAACATACTTGTTTATCAGGCTCCTGGAGGCACCGTGACCTTCAACAAGCAGCTGTCAGGGACTGGGCGCAGAAAGTTCAGTCCGAGCATCTCCAGAGGACAGAGTTGAGCTGGGAAGGAACTGGGAATCTGCTGGGAAAGTGAGGAAGAGTAAACTCACTGATGGAACCAGAGATGGAGAGGGGATGGCAGGAGGTGATCATTCAAAATACGAATCTGAATTTCAGGTCAGAAATCTACTACAAAGGGTTTCTTTCTCTCTCTCCCTGTGTGTGTATATATATACACATACATACAAATATATTTCTGAGATTATTTAAATCTTTTTCACAGATATAATTTGAATAAACACATTGACCACATCATATTAAAATAATCTAATTGTCACAGCTTTCACTTCTCCAAACAGCTTTGAAAACACACAAACTTCACAATTTATACAAAGCTTCCTGAGAAGACTTTAACAGACTTTTATAAGTGAGTGAACTAAATATGCTGGAGCTTTCTAAATCGCACTTCAGAAGCAGTATGAAAATCTATAAACAAAAAAACTGTATCACGTTTCATACACTGACTAACAGTTTGTGGGTGTCTGAATAGTTTAACCCACAGAAAAATTCACAAAGCTTTGTAGAATTTTTTTTAAACTGTCTTAACCCTATAGTGAATGACCTTTGTGATTCATTTCAGGGGTCACTTCTTTTCCGGTGAATGCTTTGTGAATTATAAGTATAAAAATGAACAGAATTATTTTGTATTATTCATTTTGAAGGCTCTTTTTATTAAGAGAAGAAATGAAATTCAATGAAAATCATTTTGTTGATAATTACAGTGAAATATGAAGTGCTCTGAATATATTCTATTGCAGGCAATATAGAAGAAATGGCTCTATCTTATCAATGCTGTTTTAATGGATTGGGTCCATGAAGGTTGGTCTTGGCTCATTTCTACATGCAGTCATCAGAGTGATAGTTGGTGAGCTTTCTTTCAAAGATGGATTTGGTTCAAAAGATCAGGAGACTCACGGACAACCTTATTTTAATTCCCAGAGGCTTAATGCTGTTGAGTTGTTATTGGACAGAGTCAGTCAGCAGCAGTGGCTGACCTGTGAAGTCTAAGCGAGCCGTCTTGGTGGCCATCGGGAGCAGAGGAATCAGGACTCTGTCAGCCTGAGGCCAGGGCTATAGCCACAGGCCACGGTTTTCAGAGAAGCAGCAAGTAGGATAGAGTCACAGGTAGTTGCATTTAAATAGTCCTCGTGTAAATTAGTTCCAAAGGTCAGTCACTCATTTTATTTTTTTTCTAACCTGCCTACCATAATCCTGCTCTTTCTGTTCTGCTTTTTTAAAGAGACTAATGATGATGGTAAACTGCTGCTACTGCTAAGTCACTTCAGCCGTGTCCTACTCTGTGCGATCCCATAGGCGGCAGCCCACCAGGCTTCCCCGTCCTTGGGACTTTCCAGGCAAGAACACTGGACTGGGGTGCCATTTCCTTCTCCAATGCATGAAAGTGAAAAGTGAAAGGGAAGTCACTCAGTCGTGTCCGACTCTTGGTGACCCCCTGGACTGCAGCCTACCAGGCTCCTCCATCCATGGGATTTTCCAGGCAAGAGTACTGGAGTGCGGTGCCATTGCCTTCTCTTGATGCCAAACTAGGTATAAGTAAATGAAAGCAGTAGGGGATAAGCAAAGATGTTTTAAAACACTTTGGGATGTAATTCCCAGACACACGCTGAAGCTAAAATTAGGAACTGCCTCAGAGGGCACCCACGGGCTGCAGCTTCCTGCGTCTGACCCAGCTGCTGACCACTGCCGCGACCTCTCACTACGAGGGGGTTGAAGCGGAGAGAAGACAAGGACTTTAAAGTACATGGTTGGATGCCAGGCTCTGTGCTTTATAATTCAACTAGTAACTTTAATTAGGAATAATGGAATTGAGACTCTTTTGATAAGGTAAGTTAAAACCAAGACTATAAACTTTTAAAGCCAGTATAACTTTCAGAAGATTTATAGACCAGATTCGTAGACCATATACAAGCCAATATACGAAACATTTTTAATCTAATTATTTAAAGGCATGAAAAGGCAAAATGATAAGATACTGAAAGAGGAACTCCCCAGGTCAGTAGGTGCCCAGTATGCTACTGGAGATCAGTGGAGAAATAACTCCAGAAAGAATGAAGGGATGGAGCCAAAGCAAAAACAATACCCAGCTGTGGATGTGACTGGTGATAGAAGCAAGGTCTGATGCTGTAAAGAGCAATATTGTGTAGGAACCAGAAATGTTAGGTCCATGAATCAAGGCAAATTAGAAGTGGTCAAATAGGAGATGGCAAGAGTGAACGTCAACATTCTAGGAATCAGTGAACTAAAATGGAGTGGAATGGGTGAATTTAACTCAGATGACCATTTATATCTACTAGTGCAGGTAGGAATCCCTTAGAAGATATAGAGTAGCCATCATGGTCAACAAAAGAGTCCAAAATGCAGTACTTGGATGCAGTCTCAAAAATGACAGAATGATCTCTGTTCGTTTCCAAGGCAAACCACTCAATATCATAGTAATCCAAGTCTATGCCCCAACCAATAACACTGAAGAAGCTGAAGTTGAACAGCTCTATGAAGACCTACAAGACCTTTTAGAACTAACACACAAAAAAGATGTCCTTTTCATTATAGGGGACTGGAATGCAAAAGTAGGAAGTCAAGAAACACCTGGAGTAACAGGCAAATTTGGCCTTGGAATATGGAATGAAGCAGGGCAAAGGCTAATAGAGTTTTGCCAAGAGAACGCACTGGTCACAGCAAACACCCTCTTCCAACAACACAAGAGAAGACTCTACACATGGACATCACTAGATGGTCAACACCGAAATCAGATTGATTATATTCTTTGCAGCAAAAGATGGAGCAGCTCTATACAGTCAGCAAAAACAAGACCAGGAGCTGACTGTGGCTCAGATCATGAACTCCTTCTTACCAAATTCAGACTTAAACTGAAGAAAGTAGGGAAAACCACTAGACCATTCAGGTAAGACCTAAATCAAATCCCTTATGATTATACAGTGGAAGTGAGAAATAGATTTAAAGGACTAGATCTGATAGATAGAGTGCCTGATGAACTATGGACGGAGGTTCGTGACATTGTACAGGAGACAGGGATCAAGACCATCCCCATGGAAAAGAAATGCAAAAAAGCAAAATGGCTGTCTGGGGAGGCCTTACAAATAGCTGTGAAAAGAAGAGAGGCGAAAAGCAAAGGAGAAAAGGAAAGATATAAGCATCTGAATGCAGAGTTCCCAAGAACAGCAAGAAGAGATAAGAAAGCCTTCCTCAGCGATCAATGCCAACAAATAGAGGAAAACAACAGAATGGGAAAGACTAGAGAACTCTTCAAGAAAATTAGAGATACCAAGGGAACATTTCATGCAAAGATGGGCTCGATAAAGGACAGAAATGGTATGGACCTAATAGAAGCAGCAGATATTAAGAAGAGGCGGCAAGAATACACGGAAGAACTGTACAAAAAAGATCTTCACAACCAAGATAATCATGATGGTGTGATTACTCACCTAGCACCAGACATCCTGGAATGTGAAGTCAAGTGGGCTTTAGAAAGCATCACTACAAACAAAGCTAGTGGAGGTGATGGAATTCTAGTTGAGCTATTTCAAATCCTGGAAAATGATGCTGTGAAAGTGCTGCACTCAATATGCCAGCAAATTTGGAAAACTCAGCAGTGGCCACAGGACTGGAAAAGGTCAGTTTTCATTCCAGTTTCAAAGAAAGACAATGCCAAAGAATGCTCAAACTACCACACAATTGGACTCATTTCACACGCTAGTAAAGTAATGCTCAAAATGCTCCAAGCCAGGCTTCAGCAATATGTGAACTGTGAACTTCCAGATGTTTAAGCTGGTTTTAGAAAAGGCAGAGGAAACAGAGATCAAATTGCCAACATCCGCTGGATCATGGAAAAAGTAAGAGAGTTACAGAAAAACATCTATTTCTGCTTTATTAACTATGCCAAAGCCTTTGACTGTGTGGATCACAATAAACTGTGGAAAATTCTGAAAGAGATGGGAATACCAGATCACCTGACCTGCCTCTTGAGAAACCTGTATGCAGGTTCAGGAAGCAACCAGTTAGCTCTGGACATGGAACAACAGACTGGTTTCAAATAGGAAAAGGAGTATGTCAAGGCTGTATATTGTCACCCTGCTTATTTAACTTCTATGCAGAGTACATCATGAGAAACGCTGGGCTGGAAGAAGCACAAGCTGGAATCAAAATTGCTGAGAGAAATATCAGGAACCTCATATATGCAGATGACACCACCCTTATGGCAGTAAGTGAAGAGGAACTAAAAAGCCTCTTGGTGAAAGTGAAAGAGGAGAGTGAAAAAGTTGGCTTAAAGCTCAACATTCAGAAAATGAAGATCATTGCATCTGGTCCCATCACTTCATGGGAAATAGATGGGGAAACAGTGGCTGACTTTATTTTTTTGGGCTCCAAAATCACTACAGATGGTGACTGCAGCCATGAAATGAAAAGACGCTTACTCCTTGGAAGCAAAGTTATGACCAACCTAGATAGCATATTATAAAGCAGAGATATTACTTTGCCGACTAAGGTCCATCTAGTCAAGGCTATGGTTTTTCCTGTGGTCATGTATGGATGTGAGAGTTGGACTGTGAAGAAAGCTGAGTGCTGAAGAATTGATGCTTTTGAACTGTGGTGTTGGAGAAGACTCTGAGAGTCCTTTGGACTGCAAGGAGATCCAACCAGTCCATTCTAAAGGAGATCAGCCCTGGGTGTGCTTTGGAAAGAACGATGCTAAAGCTGAAACTCCAGTGCTTTGGCCACCTGATGCGAAGAGTTGACTCATTGGAAAAGACTCTGATGCTTGGAGGGATTGGTGGCAGGAGGAGAAGGGGATGACAGATTATGAGATGGCTGGATGGCATCACTGATTTGATGGACGTGAGTCTGAGTGAACTCTGAGAGATGGTAATGAACAGAGAGGCCTGGTGTGCAGCAATTCATGGGGTCGCAAAGAGTCAGACACGACTGAGCGACTGAATTGAACTGAACTGATTTAAAGATGAGATATAAAATTCAGAATGATAATCTAAAGGCCCGAAAGAACTTTTTTAAAATGAATTTCATTGTTTTCATTAGATTCTTTTTATGATTTTTCAGTTGGGACACACTTTAGCAGTTAAAAAGCCTAACTTTTACACTACTATATGAGAAATTATATACATCAGAAGCCAATCCCAGTAACCTCAGTAATAGTAGTGCCTGGACTTAACATCCAGTGATTCCGAGTATAATCCTAGCTGTTTTTGGTTATGCCACTGAGATAAGTGGGTTTCAATCTCGTTTCCTAGATCATCAACCAGTCATTTATTAGATGTGAATCCTGCAAGTAACTTGCATTTTCTCATCTGTAGAGTGGGGATAATCATATTACCTATATTGCAGAGCTGTGCTGCAGGCTATATGAGCAGAGTACATACAAGCCAGGCACACCTGTGAGCACTCACACAGCCACTGTTATGAGAAACAATGGCAGTGAGAAATCTCAGCTATGTAAGTGAAACACTAACATACAGAGTATGAGTGTGTGCTTCCACACGGAAGTCAGCTAAACCTCACTTATGTCTAGACTACTGCTGCTGCTGCTAAGTTGCTTCAGTAGTGTCTGAATCTGTGTGACCCCATCGATGGCAGCCCACCAGGCTCTGCCATCCTTGGGATTCTCCAGGCAAGAACCACGGAGTGGGTTGCCATTTCCTTCTCCAGTGCATGAAAGTGAAATGTGAAAGTGAAGTCGCTCAGTCGTGTCTGACTCTTCACGACCCTATGGACTGCAGCCTACCAGGCTCCTCCGTCCATGGGATTTTTCAGGCAAGAGTACTAGAGTGGGTTGACATTGCCTTCTCTGGATAGACTACTAGGAAATGTCAAATCATTCTGTGGAGGTGGGCTGTTGCTGAATTCCACTACATATGAAATGCTTTCATCAGAGGGAAACATGGAGTTCACGAAATCCTAAAGGCAAGGTTATGGACTCCAAGGTCAAAGATTTTAAGGAAACTTATAAATCAAGAAAAACAGTAAGATAGAACCTCCTTGTTAGCTTGCTGGAACAAATTGCCTTATATATTCTCATAAGGGCAGTTTGGGTTTTGTGGCAATGCCTCAAACAAGTTGAACTTTATCGGATTTGTTTCATCTGTTCAGTAGTCTCTGTCACCTCAACCCTTTCTGATGTATTTTAACGGAGATAAAAATGTTAGAACTATCTGGGATGAAAAAGCTATGTTGGATTTACAACAGGGAAAAGCAACCTTTTAGCTTACAATGCCTAACACAATTTAAAATACACAAATGCTGGAGCACTTCAGTTTGTTTCGGAAAACCTCAAAAGAAAACCAGGATCATCACTCCTGTCTGTATACAAATGACATTAAAATTTATCAGATAGATGCTTCCTGAATTAACTTACTATTAGGACATGAAGAAACTCCCAAGAATGTGAATTTACTAATAACCTTCTTGTACATTCAATCTCTGGTCTTAAGACCAGAGAGGTTTAAGATTTTGGAGGTGAGCACCATGAAATTCTCTTTGCCCAGAAGCAGTCAGTACTTAAAAACAACATCCTTTTTCTTATTTATTAATGAAGCCACTTTTCTGCAGTGGAAAATGTCAGTACCAGAGAAAGAGCTCAGAAAAATTAGGGAGACATAGTCAAAATTTCTCAGTATGAATCTAGTCAAATTTTGATGGTTTTATGTACCACAGCCTTAAAATTCTTGCCCATCCTTTAAACTCCCTTGTGAAATTGAGAAAAAAATGGAAAGAAAATAGCATCAACTTTGTATAACAACTTGAACTGTGTTTTATTGTCATTACTGAAAACATGTTTCACTGGACTGCTGCTGAACTCCTCTGGCCTATTTCTACATAACTAATCATTGAGGCAGGCGTTGGGAGTTGATCAAGGTAGGAAGTGATTAAGATCCGTTCTCTTCTTGCACTTTAACTGTAAAACAGGATTTCATGCATTTCAAATCCTATTAGTTTATTTGCTGTAAGTGACCTTCCCAGTAACCTTGTTCAAGAGTATAGGATGCTGGGCTGTGTTTATCATTAGCAGAGAGCTATGCCAAATGTGACTTTAAACCTATTTTCTGATTCAAATTTAGTAGATCTAATGAAAAAAAAAAATACCTTAGGCTTTGCAGCTGCATCCATTTGTACATGCAAATTCGGTAATTGCTTATATAAATTGAGTAAACTGTACATGAAAACAAGTTTTAAATGTTCAATTAATCAGTCTGCACAAATCTCTCAGTATTCTTGCTACCAGCAAACTCTTCCACAGATCCTTCCTAGAAGCTGAAAGAAGATCTACTATTCCGCTGTAAACGCCAGGAAGCTTTCTTACTTCCTGTTCCTTGGCTCCAGTTCATTCATCCAGCACTGCTTCCTACACACAGTGTCAGGCACAGAGATCCTCTGGTAAAGAAGAGGGATGACATCTCCATGCACCACAATTTAGTATTTAGTGCTGAGTATACACCGGGGATTTAAACTAAAGTTACTTATCCTCTGGTTTTGTTTTTTCAATCCTCTTTCTTCCACGTGCCCCTCAGCAGAATTATCATTCTACAAAAATCATGTAGAATTGGGATCCAGTTTTCAAGGATTCAGATCTGTGCAAAGCAATTTTTTTTTTTGACAGTTCCCTTGTGTGTCAAGTGAGGGGTTCCACCAGCTCTCACCACATGGCTCTCACTTTGGCTGCTCTGGGAGCCCACATGCCGCCTTGTTCTCTCATCCTCTTCATCACGTGCAGGGTGGCGTCCAGACCGCAAGTGCTCAGGCTCGGGTACACCCATCCATCTCTTGGGCAATGGATGCCTCAGTAAAGCTGATAAAGGAGAATCTGTGTTCCTAACGTGCTCCAGGTGATGCTGGTGTTCTCTGTACCCAGGGTTGCTATGAGTGGCCAGTGTTTGGCTTTCGCTGTGTTCTACATTTGCCCATCTGGTTGTCTACTGGCAGATTGGTTTTGGGGGGAAAAAACCAGTATATTTTGAAGGGGGAAGGCATTTGTATTGAAGGCAAACACAGGCATGGGCAGTAGCCTATAGCCTGGTGTGCATGCATGAGAAAGGCCTTTCTGCGAACTTCCCAGCGTTTCTTAATTTGTGCTGGTCACACAGATGCAGGAGGCTCGGAGGGTGAGAATTAGCCCAGACCTTCTTTATAGGAAATGACAGGGGTGCTGGGTGCTGCTTATGGTGACGGATGTCTTCTGAGAAGTTTTCTACATCACTGCAGCAGAATCCTCTTCATTACCCCTGTCTGACATAGGAAAATGAAGTCCTAAAGCTGTTAAGTAATTTCCCCAATTTCATACAACTACTAAATGGTGGAGCTGCAATTCTGAGGCAGTCCTGTGCAACTCCAGAGCCTGCGCTATGCAAAATTCTCCCCATTGTCACTCAGCACTGTCTCCTTCCTTATCTTGATACAATTGCTGGTTTGGAGGTAGAAGGTACATTTTGCAAAGAAATGAAAGAACATTGATTTTTATCAGCTTGATATTATTTAAAAAACATCAACATTCGGTGTAATTCACGTTTCTTGAAATGATGACCTATTCAAGGATTTGGATTTTTACATTTCTCAGATTTAATGAAGATATAGTTCAATGGATAGAGCATTCTATAAAAGTTCCTATTAATATGTATGTGTAACAGAAAAATGGTGTTTCTTCAAGTGCGCAGAATGTGCATTTGGTTATGTACTTCTCAAAAATCCTTTCTAAAGTAAAAAAATTATCCAGTCATAGCATTCGGGACAAAAATTTCTGAGAATCATTTTTGTTATCTAATTCCTTTGGGAGTTGAAAAAACTATTTTCTTAAAAGTAAAAAATGTAGGAGTGAGGAAATAAAATGGAATTCTCAGTTCTGGACATTTTCTTCCTCCTCATCATGTAACCTTTCTGAAGCAGATGAGAGCTTTGTCTCTGGAGTTTTCCTTCTGAAAGCACAAGGGAGTGGAATCATGTTTATCACCTGCTCTGATGTAATAGTGTGCAATGACCTCAATAATAAATGCTGATTTTTCTGGAAGCATTGTTTACGAAGAGACCGAATCTTTTCCTCTACTTTTCCCAGACAACGGAGAAAGATACGTCTTTAGTTCTCAGCATCACACATTAATAAGGACGTGGACAAAGTGGGGATTTTATAGCAGCAGCTGGAATGGTCAATGTTTTGAGTGTTGAAAGAACTGAACAACTGAGCTTGTTGTGGAAGGAGACGTGGAGAATTGGTGGAGGTGCAGCAGGGTTTCAAGCATATGAAGGGCTGACCTCTGGAAGAGGAGGGCAATTCATTCCATCTGACCTCCGCTGTCAACCCAAACCACCACGTGATGGTCAGAGCTGACGGATCCTGGCTCCCTGTGAAGATACTGTTCCTCAGAAGTGTCTGAGGGTGAAACCCTGCCATGAGCTGCTGTGAATTCGAGAAATTGCACAGACTTCAAGGGTGCTGTGGGGAGTTTAAACATCGGACACTGGACAAGGGCCTCTACCAAGCCCCTTGCCAATACGCAGGCTGGGGCACTGTGGTTTGAAGCTATTTACCTACAGGTAGGCACTGGTAGGAGTCTAACTGCTTTAGGCATACAAGAAAGATCTGGGCAAATCCGTGATCAGGCTTCTATGTTAAAAATTTCCTTCTCATGTTCCCCTCCCACATGTTTCTTCTGTGTTCAAGCTTCCTTCTGTCCCCTTGGCAAGTTCCTCTCTTCTGATGGCAAGCTCTGTTCTGGAGCTCAAGTTATTCCACTGACCTCCACTCCAGACCAACAAACCCGCCTCTTCCAAAGTCCAGTGGACCAGGTAAAGCAGGCCCCAGGCGTGATGGGAAGAAGCCTTGCCAGCATGTCAGGGTACATCCATCTTCTCCAGCAGTGTTAGACGTGTGGGTGTCACAGGAGCTTGGGTCACAGGGACAAGCCCGCTAGGGTCTTCCTTCAGGACCACACCACTCTTGCCTCGCAGCAGTCGTCCTGTCTGCACTGACCGCAGTCCTGGATGTGAGCACGTGAGAACAGTGACACAGTCGAAGGGAGTGTCGATGTGTTTAAAGGGAAAGTGAACCACATCTCAAATCCCACTGCCTGCGGTGACCCATCCCACCATCTAGACCCAGAGTTTTGTTACTGTTCCCACGTGCTCATGCTCAGGGCTGCGGTCAGTGCAGACAGAGGACCACTGGTGCGAGGCGAGAGTAGTATGGTCCTGAAGAAAGAAAATACATCTCGACTCAAATCCAGCTTCTGAGAGAAATAAAGGCAGTTTTGTAACTTTTACAGGTAGTATAAATGTAAGTACATTCACTGACATTCAAACAGACTAAATAACAGCCATTAATAAGCTGTCTAAATCCCAAATGCTTTTTCAGAATTCAGATTTGATGCTATAGTGATTATTTTCTGAAACGCTTCAGGCCTATCATTGCAAATTTTATTTTTACTGATTAAATGGTCTCCTAGTTATCAATTTCTTGAATAATTATAGTGCAGAAACAATTTTTCCATTACATATTTGTGATACATGACCTGGCTTGAGTGAAATGCAGGAAGATTTGTTAAGAAGTATCAAGTAGAAGAACATTTTATCTTAATGTGTATCCTGATATAATTTTCAAGGTATTCAAAGTTGTCAGTTTTATATTCAAATAAGAAACTACTTTAAAATTTCATTAGATGTATGTGTTTGTATTTATATATTTTATTATGTATTTAAAAACTGTACGAAAATTATGAACCATTATTTTAAACACTTAAACATGTATATCTAAGGTATAAACATTAAATATGTAGGCTGTATAACAAGTTTATTATCATGTAAAGAGAGATGTTATATAAAAATAGATAATTTTAAGAAAAATTAATGTAATTAATGTTCATGGAACTAATCACAAAGGTTCAAGATAAATCTGATAGAGCTGAAAAGGAAAATAGGCAAATTCAAAATCATTTCCGGAGGCTTGAACACCTTGTTCTCAGTAACTGATAGAATAAACAGACACACAAAACGTGAGAGCATGGAAGCCCTGAACAGTACCAACCTGCTGACTTCACCTAGTCAGCATTCTGTAGGATACGCCACCCAACAGCGGAGCAACCACATGATCGTGAGGTGCACACGACGCATTTGAAGACAGACTTTCTGTCCTTTTGGCCATGAAACAGATATTAACACACGTAAAGGCACTGAAATTATACTAAGTATGTTCTCTGAACACAACAGAATTAAACTAAAAATGGCAGGAACACAGAGGTATCTTGACAATATCCAAAAACTTGGAAATTAAACAATATTCTTTTATATAATCCAAGAGCCAAAGAAGAAATCTCAGGGAAGTTACAGGATATCTTAATTGAGTACAAATGAAGCAGAATTTATGAAACTGGGTGAGATGAAACTAAAGTTGTGCCTGGAGGGGCTTTAATTTATGAAATGCTTAAATTAGAAAATGAAGCATAGTCTCAAATTAGTGGTGTAAGTTTCCAAATTTTGATATTAGAAAAAGAAGAGCTAATTCCATACCCCCAAAATTACAAAGAACAAAAATCAGTGAATAGAAGACAGAAACTTAGAGAAAATCAGTTAAACCAAAGCTGACCTTTTGAGAAGATTAAGATTATTAAAAGTCTAGCTAGAGTGATCAAGAAAGAAAAAGACACAAATTTCCAATATTATCAGTAAAAGTGAGCTCACCATAGACCTTAATAGCACTTAAAAGATAAAAAAAAATATTTAAAAATTATAAGGCAATATATTTGATAGATTAAATAGCAATTATGCAGTCTTACCCAAGAAGAGATGACCAGAGTAACCATGATTCCACTAAGGAAATAAAATTCCAGTTCCAGATGTCTCTTTTGGTAAAATCTACTAAACAATTTTGAAATAATTAAGAAATAATAGCAATTCAACACAAAGTTTTCCAGAAAATAAAAGAGAACATTTTTCGACTTGCACATTGAGACTAAAACTACTCTGAAAGCAAAGTTCAGCTCAGTTCAGTTGCTCAGCTGTGTCCGACTCTTTGCAACCCCATGGACTGTAGCCTGCCAGGCTTCCCTGTTCATCACCAACTCCTGGAGCTTACTCAAACTCAGGTCCATCAAGTCGATGATGCCATCCAACCATCTCATCCTCTGTCATCCCTTTCTCCTCCCACTTTAAATCTTTCGCAGCATCAGGGTCTTTTCAAATGAGTCAGTTCTTCAAATCAGGTGGCCAAAGTATTGGAGTTTCAGCTTCAGCATCAGTGCTTCCAATGAATATTCAGAATTGATTTCCTTTAGGATGGACTGGTTGGATCTCCTTATAGTCCAGGGGACTCCCAAGAGTCTTCTCCAACACCACAATTCAAAAGCATCAATTTTTGGCACAAAGAATTGCACTATTCTGGGCAAATTTGACCATTCTGGGCAAAGTAATGTCTCTGCTTTTCAATATGCTGTTTAGGTTTGGCATAGCTTTTCTTCCAAGGAGCACGCATCTTTTACTTTCATGGTTTCAGTCACCATCTGCAGTGATTCTGGAGCCCAAGAAAATAGTCTGTCACTGTTTCCATTGTTTCCCCATCAACTTGCCATGAAGTGATGGGACCAGATGCCATGATCTTAGTTTTTTGACTGCTGAGTTTTAAGCCAACTTTTCACTCTCCTCTTTTACTTTCATCAAGGGGTTCTTTACTTTCTCTTCACTTTCTGCCATAAGGTTGGTGTCATCTGTATATCTGAGGTTACTGGTATTTCTCCCAGAAATCTTGATTCCAGCTTGTGCTTCATCCAGTCCAGCATTTCGCACGATGTACTCTGTATACAAGTTAAATAAGCAAGGTGACAATATACAGCCTTGATGTACTCCTTTCCCGATTTGGAACCAGTCCATTGTTCCACATCCGGTTCTAACTGTTACTTCTTGACCTACATACAGATTTCTCAGAAGAGAGGTAAGGTGGTCTGGTATTCCCATCTCTTAATTTTCCACAGTTGTGATGATCCACACAGTCAAAGGCTTTAGCATAGTCAATGAAGTAGAAGCAGATGTTTTTCTGGAGTTCACTTGCTTTTTCTATGATCCAACGGATATTGGCAATTTGATCTCTTGTTCCTCTGCCTTTTCTAAATTCAACTCGAACATCTGGAGGTTCTTGGTTCATGTACTAAAGCCTAGCTTAATTAAAAAAAAAATGGTTTTACTTTTTTTACTCTGAAAGCAAAACCATAAAAATTTATAAGAAAAAGTATTACAAAACAGTATTCCTTGTAAACAAACAGAGCAATCACAAAATTTTTAAAACAACAAATCCCACTTTTCATGTATGCATGTAACAAACAGATAAAAAGAAACTGAAATCTCTCACTACATTGTGTACATGGATTCTTATGAAGAAGGTGCATGTGGTGGGAATGAGTGAGGTGGGTCAGTGGCAGCGAGCTTGCCCAGAATCACTGCCATGTTCAGTTTGATGACTGAAAGAATGAAGATGCAAAACATGGCTCTGTGCTTCTGTAATTCCATAAGCATCAGTCATTTTCATATGCACTTAAGTGAAGACCCTGAAATATTTTAGCACTTTTTTTTTCAGTTTTGAATCTTACTCTGAAAGTTTTTTTAATCTGCTAAGGATTTTATGCAGGAGTAACAGGATTAGGCATCTTTATATCCATCTTTACATTCCCTTTTTTTAAAAAAACATTTAACATTAATGGTAACATTTTGTTTTTTAAGATAAAATCCCATTTTATCCCCCCACCCCGCCCCAAAAGGGATAACCACTTAAAAAAAATTATGAAAGTGTGGTAACACATTTAGTGCTGTCACATTTTAGCAAAAGAAGCCCAGAATATTATCTCAGCTTAACCAGTGTTTTTATTCTGTAGGCCCCCTACCCCTGAACAGTTAAGCAAATAAAAAGACACTGAACCTGGATTCAGGCCTGCAAGAGGCTCCGGGGTTACAGACTTATGGTAAAAGCAGGAAAACCTACCTTGAAACCTCTTCCTCGCAAGAGGCTCCAGGGTTGTAGACTCACAGTAACAGCAGGAAAACTTACCTTGAGGCCTCTTCCTTTTCCAAATGTAGAAAGAGAACGCTTTCTTTGGTTTTTACTGGCTCTGTCTCCAGGGACAAAGGAACAGATGGACTGAACTCTTTCTGCCTAGTGGGGTTTTAAGCACTTTTGATAATGGACTTAAAAAGAGGGACTTTTCCCATATATTTCAGTAAGGGTGAATGATTTTCACCCTTTTCCTAGTTTTATTCAGAGTCCTTTTGCATAAAATGCTTTTCATGAGCCAGTATCTTTTATCAGAGCTTGTTTTCTTTTCTATGGAATCCTTGAGTTCTTGGAATATTTATTAATACTTCTCACCTTCATCTTCAATGAGGTAACACGCCCAGTCCTGATGACCTCTACTCATCCTCACAGTCTGAAGAATCCCATCCATGAGAGAACCCTGTACAGTCTATTGCACTTAATATGTCCTATGGAAATTTAATATTCTCACAACTGCTTTCGCCCTCCCCACAGAACTCAACTATTTAGGAATAACCTCGTATCTCCCTAAATAAAACCCAACTTCTCCAATAGGCCAAAGCAGGAGCAGGGGCCCAGGTTGGCTGGGAGACCAGTGCTGAGCACACACACGTGACGCCTGGGGCTGCCTCCTGGTCCAGGATATGCTTCCCTTGCACTGGGGCACAGTCAGAGGACTGTGGTGTCTCCTCTTACCTTAGATCAACACACACATTCCACACTGACAAAGCATCTATCTACTCACACGTCTGCAGGACAATGAACTTGAAGATCCCAAGGCCCCTTTTCGGTGTAAGGCCAATGGAGTGTGGGTCGTGGGAGCTGTCTCCTCAAGGCAGACTTCAGTCTTCCCAAAGTGAGGCACATCAGGTGTTTGGCTTCTTCAGCCTTCTGGTAGGCTGCCGACTTCCTGTGGGCTACCCAGGAACACATCAAGGAAACTCACCCAGGTGTGACACTGCCTTTAAACCTAGAAGAAGCAGGTTTTATCTTCAGCTCTTCACTTAATTGATCACGCTCAGCCTGCTTCTTTATAACACAGAGTATAACAATAATCACCACACCAGGCTACTGGGAAGATCTGAGAAATCATCTCTCAAGTTCCTAGCTCAGTGGCTTATGCATAGAAGATGCTTAATAAACAGCAGCTACTGCTATTTTTGTCAGCTTTATGTGGATCTTTTAAAATATTTATATTTATCATATCTTAAATATAACAGTAAGAAAAAGGCAGTGTGGTTTTTAAAATGGGTGAACTATATACTAGACAATCTATTATTATTTTTGCTTGCAGTGGGGCAGAAGGACCTTTATTCAGGTACCAAAGATCTTGGTCACTTCAGTGACCTGACTCTTGTCCACAAGGCATAGAGTCTTAAGTGGAGACTCATCTGTGTCCACACATACCTGTTCACCTCATCTAGGGTCCTCTTGTCCACTGAGAGAGACTAGAAAGGGACTGGGCAGCAAAAAGCAGGTGGGCAACTGCTTGGTGTCACACTCAGGCCTGGATTTCAAAGCTTTATCAGCTGCCAACTGTCTTCCCCTATAAAGGACATTGTGTTATACCCTCATGACAGACTGGAGACCAGGAGTCTCTCATGGGAGGTGTAAGCTTAGATAACACTGTTGAAAGAACAGAGCTTGACTCCTGTCTCAGCCCACCCACCCAGGATGCTCCAGTAGACAACACAGGCAGGCAGCTGACAGCCAGGAGGGACCCTTCACTGTTCCGGAAGCTGGGTGTCTGGGATCAAGGCACCTGCAGATTCTATGTAATGAACATTCATGAGCAAGGAACTTGTTGGGGAAATTAGGCTAACTACAAATTGTTGTTCAGTTGCTCAGTCGTGTCCACCTCTTTGCGACCCCATGAACTGCAGCATGCCAGGGTTCCTTGTCCCTCACTATCTCCCAGAGTTTGCTCAAACTCATGTCCATTAAGTTGGTGATGCCATCCAACCATCTCATCCTCTGTCACCCCCTTCTCCTGCCCTCCATCTTTCCCAGCATTAGGGTCTTTTCCAATAAGTTGGCTCTTCACATTAGGTGGGCAAAGTACTAGAGCTTCAGCTTCAGCATCAATCCTTCCAGTGAATATTCAGCGTTGATTTCCTTCAGGATTGACTGATTTGATCTCCTTGCAGTCCAAGGGACTCTCAAGAGTCTTCTCCAATACCACAGTCCAAAAGTATCAATTCTTTGGCACTCAGCCTTCTTTATGGCCCAACTCTCACATCTGTACATGATTACTGGAAAAACCATAGCTTTGACTAGATAGACCTTTGTTGGCAAACTGATGTCTCTACTTTTCAATATGCTACTTAGGTTTGTCATGGCTTTTCTTCCAAGGATCAGGGATCTTTAAATTTTAAAAACAGATGATATTTGAATTGGATCATGAAGGATCAGCAGGAATTTGATAAGCAGAAAATGCTGATCTCTGAGAGAGATGCATGTGCCAGAACGAAGAGTGTTGACCTCTGGGAGCCACAGACCTAACAAGACACAGCGGGGAGCTGGTCAGTTTCCCCTCCTCGGGACCCAAGGAGAGGGGCCAGTGGGGAAGGGGCCTGTGAGCCTCGTGGGGCAGAATGACCCTCCAAGAACAGACAAAAAAGCAGATCCAAGCTGAAGGTCGACAAGCATTTCTGTGTGACCTGGTTCTGAGACACCAGCTTGGCTCTCACAGGAGATCAGCTGCGTGTGGGATTTCCTCTGAGAGTATCCTAATTGCTTTGCGGGTCTAAACATCCCCCATGGTGCTGTCGGGATTGCTGTGGACAGCCAACTCCATTCTGCTAAACAAAACCAGCGATTTGGAAAAATTACAGCCCTGGATGCTCTCGCTGGCACCACAAGGACACTCTCCCTGCTAATGGCTAAAAGAGAAAAAATTGGCTGGCGCAGCAGAGCAGGAAGGCCTCCTTGTCAGTGCAGAATGTGGTGCTCTACTGGAAAGAGAGTGAGACAGAACACCATGAACTTGCATGAGCTAACCAGATGATGGCATCTTACAAGGCAGTGGCTCTTTCTTTTTGAACAAAATTGGGACCTTCCGTCCTGCAGTGCCAATGAACCACATGTAAGTGTTGATGAGCAGTGTGTCTGGTATGGCCACACCCTCTGAAGAGCTGGACCTCATCAGACTGGGGGCTCCTCCTCCCAGGGACTCTCAGAAACACAGGCCTGCGAGTACCCGAACTGCCAGGTCTGAAGCTGGATGCTGAGCGTTACTCGGATTTTTGTCTCCCTGCCTAAAACTGGCCTGAGATTTCAGTTTCTGAAAATTTCAGTTTCACATCTTGACTCAAAAGTTCTTCCATTTGATCCTTTCTTAACATTCTAAACATATATCATAGCTCATGCTTCTTCTCCCTCACACATACTCACTCCCGTGAATCTTGGTCACATATGTCGGTACAGATAGGCGCTCAGGCTTCCTACCTGAGGCAGGAGCGAGCGAAAGAATAATCTGACAGATGCGTTTCTTTCACAGCAAGTGTAATAATGATAATAGCGGAGTAAGCAGCATCCTCTTGTCCTCTGATTCCCTAAGGGGCGTGGCTGTGAACAGGTCTCAGTATTAACTCAGCTTCTCAGACTGGTGCACAGGTGGGCATCTGATGGCTAGGAGTTCACTAAGAGCAAGACACGACTCACCAGATGGAGTTATGGCCCCCGTGGCAGGTCAAGTCTGCCCCATGGCTGCAGGGAAGAGCTGATATTTCCTCTATGTTATTCTTTCACATAGTCCGAGTCGGGATTCATGTTTCACATCTTTTAATTTTCACATGATTTCCCCCAAAATTGTTCAAGCAGGACCTGTCTGGTCTCACATTCGGACACAGATGACCTGTCTTATTCTGGACCGTCCCATGTTTCTATTGCTCCTCTTTCAAATGACTGACTCACAAACAAAACAGCATGTTTATTACAGGTTAGGACTTTGCTGTATTTTGTGTACTGTCTTCCTGATTTCATGGACTTTCAGTGTTCCAGATGGGTCTCTGGGACAAGGCTCCCCCACTCCTAGAGGGCAGCACATTGCACACTCTCCCCACGGGAGAGACCATGCCCCACATGGGCAAAGCCAGACCACTCCTGGGCCCCTCGCAGTGCATCTGCTCCTCTATTGTTTTGTTCCAAAGGTGTGCTTCTCTGCTGGACCCTGGACTTCACAAAAGCCCTCTAGTCCATAGGCGATTGTCTAAATTGAGAGTCAGAAGGTAAAAGCTCTTAATTTGCCATGATAATGATGTCACTGCTAACTGTGCATCTTGATCTGAGGCTTTGGAACAATCCCAGCTATGAACTTTGGTAGCAGAATGATGTCAGTACACTGTGGGTGAAATGTCCAAAGAAATGGGAAATCGGCATGAAAGGATGGTAAACCATAGAAGTTTTAGGATAAAGGACTTTGAGCTTACGCTCCCTGACAATCCTCACGTAACCCCAAACCTCTCTCCCACCCAGCCTGCTCTTCAGTCATTCCTATTACAATCTTCCGTTGATTCCAATGAGGTATCTGTTCCATTAGAGACTCCTTTAACCAGCTCATCACTACTCTCCCTTCCTCATGTTCCTCTTATGGAAACATCCACATTTAGTGCTTTTGGACTGCTGTTGTCATTTCCTTTGAGATCATTTCTGGAAGTCCAGGTGGGTGGAGTGATTCACTCATATTTCGTGTTCAAATGTCTTCACTACACTAAACCGTCATCTATCAAGGACATCAGTTAAACCCTTGCTTAGTAGCCTTTGAAGTTGTCCTGGTAACCACATGGTTTTCCTCTTCTCTGCTTTTATCACAAGGATGGCCATGAGTTTTCATGATACCTGTGTGGGGATGAGCTGCTCTAATAAACTGTTTTATAGACAATCTGTGGAGGGTTCACGGGACCGTGGCTTCCCCCTGAGAGTGCTTCAACTCAGCCATGCCTCAGGTCTGTCACATTACAACCTCCTCTTCACAGAAGCGCTGCTTGTGCTAACATTTTTCTGTTGCTGCTCTCATGCCCCAAATGAACATATATTGGCTCTTGATTACTATGCATCAAGCCTGATGACCCTGTGGAATATCATCCTACCCATCTTATGGATGAGAAAACTAAAGCTGTGAGGTTTAAGTGATTGCCAAGGGCATCTAACTCTTAAGTCCGAGGGAGCACACAATGGGAACTAAGTCTGATTCCAGAATGCAGAATGGCTCTGCTGCTCTGCGTTTCTGACGGAAATATCCCCTGGCTTCTTGGCAAAAGCTAGATATCTGAACAGAGTGGGGCAAACAAATCAAATGACACTGCATGGATCCTGAACTGCTGGCTCACGGGAAATGAGTGTGTCTGGACACAAGCAACACTCACTGCTGGGCCAGATATGTGGCCAGCCTCACAAAGAACCTGATCTCCAGTGTGTCATGTTTACTAATAAAACTGGAAGCTACAGTGTTTTTAGGGGAAAATGTATACAACTGCAGCTAACAAGTAAGGATTTATCTGATTCATAAAATTGGCACCTGCAGTCTCAGCTCCCTTGGACAGTCTTACATAAATGTTCTCAAAACAACAAAACTCACAGAGCACCACAACACTCTAGCGAGTTAAAGCCTCACTTCTGTGGCCCTCTTGGTCCTCCGCAGATTACTGCCTGGTCCCTGAGGGCACAGACACAAGCACAGAACCAAAGAGGCAGTCAAGGTCCCCCCTTGTGTGTCCTGGCTGGGGACTCTAGAGGATCTGCAGATTCTGTGGGCCAGGAAGTCACCAGAGGAGGACACTGAGCTGGCCTCTCTGGGCCGCTCCTTCTTAGGGGTGGAGTGAAGACCTGAAGTGATGCTTTCTCAAGCTCATGCCAGACTCTACACACATGGAAGTTTTGTCTCTTCCTCAGATTAAATTTCAGCTCAAGAATGTCATGGTAGAAATATCCTACTACTGGTCCATTCTATGTGCCAGTTCCACTTTTATCACATTAAAATTCTGACATGATCCGCTTTCTCAAAAGATTCTTTAACCTGACCAGGCAACGTCTTTATTCCATGGGTCTGGCCCACTCCCACTCTCGTCCTAGCCCATCCCTTCGTAACAGCCTCGTATTATAACCCTCTGCTCCCAGTCTGTTTATAGGGTTGTATGTGCTGAATCCCAATGAATAAATACAAGCACTGTTAAGGTAACTGTTTCTCTTAACTGTGTCTAACATTTATGTTTATCCACATTCCTCTCTATGACTGAATCTTTCTTTCCTCATAAAATGCCTGATGCAGAGAGCTTCTGGGAGTAAACCAGCATGATAGGGAAGTAAACTTTTCAGAAACATTCTTCCTAGGAAAGCTTTTTATATGCGACAGATGAAACTCTTTCAACTGCATGTAAATATGGAAAAGTAAAATTGTTTTGGAAAATCAATAGATTTGTTTAAAAATTGTGAGATATTTGCTAACTAAACAAAAAAGGTGAAAGACATGTGAAAGAGATGCAAACGACTGAATATTCACAACTCAGAAATGACAACTGTTAATATATTTCCCTCAAAATTTTCATAACAAAATATGTGGATGAAATTAGATTCTTCAGTGTAGTCACAGGATACCCTCAAAAATAAAGGGAATTCCCTGTACTCCATGTGGAAGCTATGGATACTCTTTGTCTCTGTCTCATTTCTACCTGTCATCTATCTACCTGCCTATCATCTCTATTTATCATCTATTGAGATAATCTCTTTATCTGTATTACATTATGATATAATCTATATAATCTATGTATATTAATGGACCTTAGCATATATTTATTGATTGTATTGACATGACTTGGATAGATAATAAAACTAATTTGGTCACTGAGATCTTCCACATCAAAACACATCAGATGTTTAAAATTTCCACCACCACCCAGCAAAATGTGTAATTAAATCATGTGCAGGAGGCATGTAATGAAATAGTTATCAAGAGATGTACTTGGCTTGCTCAACTCGGTGGTTAAACCTCTTATGAAGAAGAGTATTAAAAATGTCTAAAATCCCAGGTCCCTGTATGCCATTGGTAAGAAATGACTAACGGTACCAGTTGCTTCCTCATGTGGCTCTTTTCACACCATGTTCTGAGGAGCCACAGGACTGTTCTCAGCGAGCCCTGCCTCTCATGTCAGATTCTGAGACAGGTGCTCAGAGCGCAGTCCTACCTCTGGGGTCCTCAGGGCACATGTGTCCTTGTTTCAGAAACTTCACTGAGGAGAGGTACGATGCCCCTTCCATCTCTCCATTCTGTGCCTTTACAGGCTCAGGCAGTTGAGAGCATCTTGGCAAACATTTGTTGACTGATGAAGAGGGGATGATGCATAAATGGAGTTAACATGGCGCAAAAGACTTGTGATGCCAGAGTCACTGTATTAGACCTCTGACTCGGAAAGGTCTCAGAAACTACACTTCCAGATCAACTGCAGGCGAGAAAGCCTCCACAGAATTTTATTCTCAAAGTGAGAGGCCTTTGGGCGCCTTTGCTGCTCATCCCTTTCTTACCTCAAACGCTATGACTTCTGTTCAAGTAGCCTTGCAGCACCCACTGCAGACCTCTGCTCCTGGAAGAGGTTTACTCCTCTCAAGGAGCTGTGTCTCCTTCAGCTCCTCCATTTCAAAGAATGCTTCCGACTTTCACTAACTTTTCTGAGGAGCTAGTAAGATCCTGGAGTGTCAGTATGGATCTTGCTTTCCTCTTCAGTTCAAGTTCCATTTCTGTAATATCAAATTAAAAGTAAAGTGAGCATAATATTCTACAGTATCACACACATCTTTCTGGCATGCCTAATGGTTACTTTTGCATGTTTTCAAATACTGGCTCTTGTGTTTCAGAATGCTAGGTATTCTTGGGTTTATAATAAATTCACTGTTTATATTTCAAATGTTTCTACTGTTTCATGTTTGGTATTGCTGAACAAAAATGCATTTTTTTCTTTGCTCCTGGTTTTGACTTTACTTTCATACCATTGCTTCCTAAGTGCCCCATACAGCAGTTGCAGGAGAAACACAGAAAGTCATCACACAATAAAACAAAAAAAAATTAGGAAGCCTTTCTCATTTGTTCTGTAGGTAATGCAGTTGGCATAGGAATCTTCTGATTTACACTGTGATATAAAAACCTACTAACTCCTTTTGCATTATAGTTTAAAAATTACATTAGGAGACCAGTCCTAAACATAGCAAGGATACTATATAAAATGTCATTTTTTCCATATGACTAGTCATTTTCTTCTGACCTGATACTTTTAATCCTTACATATAGTGTCCACATCATTTTAAATATTGCATTCTTCATAGGATTATTTTATGATTATCAGATTATCTGATTAGCTTATCCCCTAAACTGGTCAATGCTATTACCAGATAAGATCATGGCATCATGATTCAGTTACATTCAAACCAGAATCTACTGAGTGTGAATTATCCAGATCTAATTTTATTCCTGGACTTCCCTGGGTAGCTCAAATGGTAAAGAATCTGCCTTCAGTGTGCGAGATCTGGGTTTGATCCTTGGGTTGGGAAGATCCCCTGGAAAAGGAAATGGCAACCCACTCCAGTATTCTTGCCTGGAGAATCCTGTGGACAGAGAAGCCTGATGGGTTATAGTCCATGGGGTCACAAAGAGTCAAACATGGCTGAGTGACTAACAATTCCGTTTCTGAATTGAGATTTCTTAAAATTAAGACTCAAAACTAATTCACCTCAGATGTATAATCATAACAATAAATTTTGACAGTTTCTGAAGCTAAATCTGTGGAATTGTGCCTTATCTCAAATAATTAAATTCACATTTACCTTTATTCACTGCTCACTGCCTAAGGAAGAAACACTTGCTAACACAACTTTAGTGAAAATAACAAGTATTTATGTTACATGGAAATTTCACTTCATCCCAATCACTAAGCACTGCACAGAAGCTTTGCAAATTGAGTAAGCAGGAGATTATTGGTAACTGGACATGATTGAATGATCATTTCTTGGTACTAAATGGTAAAGACAATAGGTCTTTAATGTGGTTCAGTCTGAGGGAAGATTACTCTGTAGAAAGGAGCATTAACTGTGTGTCTTGATGCCCATGTCTTCCCTCTCTCTGGACCAGGAGGATGGGTGAGGAGAAAGCCTGCACAAGCTCTGAAAGCTTCTGGGAACAGGTGACATCTGCTTACATGCATTGCTCATAGGCCAAAGCCATGTGTCAGGGCACTCTTGAGCTTAACGGGGGTGGGGACTTTACATAACCCTCTCTACATAACTTTACATAACATACGGTCGCAAGGGTAATGTGGGTTTGGGCCCAAGGTGATTTTCTGGTTGTGCAAATTGGGATTGGTTTTTGCTGTAAGTTTTTGAAGTCTCATTTTTTTCCCTTGACCCCCAGGATGATCATGCCCATCTCAAAGGATGGCTGAGACTCACTGTGACAGCAGAACGTTCCTGAATGGGGTTCCAGGAGGCCATCACCCACCAGCCCTGCTAGAGTGGCTGCACTGTGTTAAGTAGTGTGAGCTTGAAGATTTTTAAGTGGACTCTCCCATTCAATGCCAACACCAACAGTTGTCACGGACTCCATTTCACACATAAACAGAGTCAAGCTTGACGCTGCATAACTTGACCGTGGTCATATCAGAATCAGTGGTGAAGCTGGGGCCAGGCCCCAGTCCTCTTTACCGCAGGAGGAGGCCCAGCCGCATGGCAGCAGGAAGGCAGCTGTCACCAGGACTCCAGAGGCGTCCATGCTCATCCTGCCTGAGAGGAAGCTGTCCACTTTCTCCCCTTGGAGTTCAGTGGACCGCAGCTAATGGCACTCATCCTGCCAAACACAATGACCTTTCCTGACAGACAGACCTTGCATTGGTCTGTGTTGATGAACGAGAGCTCACTTTGAGGAGTCAAAAGGAGCCAAGGGTTGGAAGATGAGGACAATGTTATAATAAGATACAGGAGTTACTGAAGTATGAATAGTGAACACAGGCAGGAGCGAGGGTTTGTATGATGAATCACAGACATTTACAGTCCCTTCATAGACCAGGCACTGCAGATGGCTTGTTTCCATCATTTCATGTGGTTCTCAGAGTGTGTCTGCAACTTGCCCAAGCCTGTCCAGTAAGCTAGCTGGCCGTAAACCCAAACTGTCTACTGTAAACCTGACATTCTTTCAGTTTCATCCAGATAACCAGAGTAATGGTAATAAATTATATAGAACTTCCTAAAACACAAGCATACGCACTTCCTTGAGGGTAAACACAATGTGGGAATGAGCTTCTACTTTGTTTTGTTTTGTACTTTTTATGCTTTGCATACCTTCGGATTGCCTTCTGCTCAAGCAACCCAGGCTGCTTGTTGAAGAGTGCTTCATGCTCTGGGCCATTTCTATATCCATGAAGTGACACAAATTATTTCCCTTTTACAAGAACTCTGCTATATGGTAGATAAATTTGTTTAATAGTCCACACCAAAGGATTTGTTCATCTTCTGAATCACCTCTTTTCTCCAAATGTCCAATTTGGAATTCCTCAACATTGGACACTAGGAAATGTGACTTTCTCTCTCTCCATCTGTCTGTCTCTACATACGCTAATATCAATTTAACATTAAATATTTTATTAACATTTGCATATTTATATATGTATGTAAATTACATGCCTATAACTTCAGACAAACTTTTAAACTCCTTTCACCTTCTTTATTCAGTATCTACATAAGGTCAATAGAGATTTTTGCACAGATAAATGTTTCCATTTTAGTTTAATGGTTGCTCCTAATAGTGAGATGAGCTTGATCAGATATATAAAGATATCAAGCCTGGACATGGAGAGAAATTAAGTGTTTCTGCTGTGTGAAATCCCACAAGATGTGGAAGAGTGGCCAAGGGTTATTATATAATAACCTCATTTTCTGAAAGTTCTCTATTAAAGAACAAGTGGTTAGAATCGACTTCACCAAAAGATAGTTTATTGTAATCAATACAGTTCTTCATTTGATCAGAAATATTCCAAGTGTAATAAATGCATATAAATCCACACCACATAATGTGCATAAATACCACACCACATACTAACAATGTGGTGATGTTTGCATTCATCTCAAGGTCACACCAGTTAAACAATTTGCATTTTATTTTTCTCTCATACAATAAAAATCTTTCTTTACATTTTGTTAGCTCAAACTCCTCCTTCTAGATCTTTACCAAATATAAAAGTAAGACCCAAAACCTTTAAGAAACATTTCCACAAAGTTCCTTTTCATAATTTTTGAATGTATTATTAGGAACAATTAATATATGTTATTAAGAAATGTTTGTGGCATCTGACATTTAAGACATATTCTAAATTAGAAAATAAGCATAGACACAGCTGTTTACCTTTCATATCAAAAGTCAGTTTTGGTAAATGAAAACAAACTCTTTTCAAAGAAATTTATCTGAATGTAAACCAAGGTGCACCTGACCCCCAAACACTGCTTCTGTCATTTCTGTCATTCACCAACAGTCCTTCAAAATCCATCCCCATACACATCCTGCTGTTGACCTCTGCTGTCAGCCTGTTCCACCAGGGAACACGTCACAACTTGTACCTCCAGGAATTTAACGAAAGGTACAGCTGAATCCTTGGCAGAGTGAGGTTCCTAGTGGTGTGTTCATTTTCAATCAGATGGCATTTTTCTTAACATTTATCCTACCTCACTCTGCATCTTGTCTATTCTCTCCAAATATTCCTACAACACTCAGTTCTCCCGAGATCTTTCTAGAGGCCTTGTGGTAGGATATAGACAAAGCCTTTTATAGAATCGAATGAGACATGTAAGCTATTCAGATCCCTGGACTCTACCACAAACCTGCTGAATCCTTATTTCAGGGAGTGGCCAGAGTTTTTCTGCTGTAGCTGAAATGCAGTCTATTCATAAGCCATACAGATGGCATCATGGGAAGATGTGTCAGTAGAATGATCCCAGTGATGTCACTAATTCCTGCAACCTAATTATACACTGTCTTACATGGCCGAAGGGTCCCTGCAGATGTGGTTCAGGTCAAGGACCTTAAAACATGGACATTTCCCTAGATTATTTTTAGTGTGCCCATCTAATCACACGAGCCTCTAAGAGAAGAGAATTTTCTCTGGTTGGAAACAAGAGAGGCTGGCAGAAGTGATGTCTGAGAAGCTCCAAGTGTGAAACAAGCCTGACCTACATGTCTGGATGGAGCAACATGGAAACCTGAGAAGACATTTGGGGGCCTCCAGGAGCAAAGACCAGCCCTGGCTGAAAGCCAGTGAGAAAATCAGGAACCTCAGTCCTACAACCACAAGGAACTGAATCCTGCCAACATTGGATGAACTTGGAAGCTGATATTCCCCAAAGCCTCTAGTGAGGAATTCTGAGAAATCACTCCCAGAATGTGGCTCACGCCCAGAGGAGGTGTCATAAATGTCTTCCTAGCAGCTCATGCCAGGAGGAGTTATCAGAAATGTCTTCCTATTGGAAATCAAGTTCTGCATCTGTGTGCCTCACCATGGTAGCTTTTCCTTCTAAATATCACAGAGAGCTTCCCTTCTGTAGCCTGTATGACAGTCTGATCTGGACACCAGGTCTTGCTGGGTATGGCCAAAGTTGGATTTGTTGACCCTCAACAATTCTCCCCCTGGCTTCTCTTTGCACCATCACTGGCTGATACCATAGAGGCTGCAGATGCCATTCTAGCAGTGTGGCACAAGATGCCAGAGCTCAGGTATCCTGAGGCACACACAGAGCCATCACCAAGAACTCCTGCTTCTGCCCTTAGACATGGGATTTCAACATCAGACCAGCTGGATCCCACTCATGCTGTCTCCACACTGGATGCTGATATGCAGAGTGCTTTCTTCCGAGGATGGCGGTGGCTGCCTGCACTGGTCTGCCTCCTCCACCTCCTTCTTGCTTGCCTTTTGCTTCACATCAGGCCATGGAGAACTCAGGATTTTCCCAACCAGGCCCAATTAAGTTTTGATGTTTGAAGGGAAAACACAGTATTTTAGACTAGGACATTTGGGGATATTTTGTATTAAAGAGCAGACACATTGACCAGACCATGTGTGCATGTGTATCCCTGGGCATGGAGCCAGTTATGACAAGTGTCTCCAGTTGATTTGGAGAAGCTGGTATAAATGCTGAGAACCACACTCTAGGTATTTCCCTGTGCCTTCTGGAGCCCTTGTCATCACTGTCTCCTCCAGTGGACTGGAAGCTGCATGTTAATTCATGCTCAGGTACAAATGGCTGATGACTTGTTGAAACCTGTTACTCTTTTAACCTCAGAAGTGAATAGACTGGCATTTTCAGCAGTAAAGAAGGTGACAAAGCCTTTGTGGCTCCTGACAACCACTGAACTACTGTGCACAGCCTTCTCCAGGACTCAGCCCATGACCTTTGAACTGTTAGCCATGCCTGCAGCTCTTCAGGCTGGGAGGACACATGGCTGAGAAGCTTGGCACTGAGGGAGGCTAAACAGGATACAGTTACATACACAGTAGCTTGCCAATGGGGACCAAGTCACTAAAATTGGACTGCTTCTCTTTTTTATTGACAAACAATACAGTTAAAAATCAATTGGAAGTTTGACCTGCATGTAAATGAAACAGACCCATATCCCATCCCTTGGGACACGTTCCCTCGGGTTAGGGTGGAAATTGCATTGCCATACATTGTGGACAATCTCCCATGAGGAAATCTCATCCAGTTCTCCACAGGGACAATGGATGTTACTGGTTTGTACTTTGCTGTAGGGCTGATCTCAGTTTGTTGTTCCCCTTCAGCCTTGATACGGTTCCTGTTCATGACTTATAGCTTGGAAGCCAAATGCATTTCTGAGTCTGCATTTGATAAAACCCAGTGGATAATGATGGAGACAAAGTGCTAAAGGCAGTTGTACGTCCCACCTCTGATGATGTGGTAAGGACCTGGAAAGCTGTCCCTGAAACCTGGTGTCTGTCACCTTGTTCACAGTCAGTCAGTCTGCATTCAAGGGTTTGGAAGGGAAGGGGGAAGTGAGGAAAGAATAAACAGACAGACGGTCTCAGAGACAGAGAAACTCGATGAGAGAATGTTCACCTCAAAGTTTCAAATGCTGCAACTACTGGCCCCGCATCCCATGTTCACTGGCAAACTGTGATGTGTGTTATTGAGTCATTGTGACAAAAGGGAGTCCTACATACATTTAAAAGCACAGGAACTGGGGCGTTTGGTTTTGATCTCCCTCTCAGAAAGACAGTATGCTTAGCAGGTACCTGGCTGTGTGGGGTATGGATGGAGACAGTGCCGCCCACTCCAGCAGTGACATGGCCAAAATCAGCCAACACTGCAGATGCTGTATTTCAGCCTGGATGGACAAAGTGCTATCAATTCAGTTTAGTTGCTCAGTCGTGGTGACTCTTTGCGACCCCATGGACTGTAGGTGTCTGGATAAAGGAGAGGATCTCTGCCCCCTTGGAGTTCATATCCAGGTAAGAAAACAGAACCACATGATGGAACACTCAAGAAAGGGCCATGTAATAAGACAAGTATGGAGGTAGTCACAGGGTTAGGGTTACGGGTAAAGTGAGATGAGTGGGGGCTGCTGTAGTCAGAGTTCTGGGGGTGTCTGTGATGAACCCCATATGCTTCTTGAGAGAAAGGACTGGGTCCACAGGAGCTGAGGCACCATCTGTGTGCCTCAGGAGATGGCAGAGCTGGACACCTGGGGCCTGGGAAGCAGCAGTTCTCTCCAGGGATGTTTCCAGGTGGTCACCCTGTGAGGTGCACTTGTCAGAGGACAGCTTTAGGAAGAGCACTGCACTTCAGTCTCAGACATACCAAGAGATGGTGACCACAAAAGAAGACACCCTGAGTGTGGAGGATTTTACTTCCAACTGTTGTAGGTAAGAGAAAAAATTTTTCTCCAAAATACATTTCCTTAAAAAATATAGGTAGCAGATAAGTAGATTTTAGGGGGACTTCAGTGGTTTTGGCAACCTGCTCCAGTACTCTTGCTTGGAAAATCCCATGAATGGAGGAGCCTGAAAGGCTGCAGTCCATGGGGTCGCTGAGGGTCATATCTGACTGAGTGACTTCACTTTCACTTTTCACTTTCATGCATTGGAGAAGGAAATGGCAAGCCACTCCAGTGTTCTTGCCTGGAGAATCCCAGGGACGGGGGAGCCTGGTGGGCTGCCATCTATGGGGTCGCACAGAGTCGGACACGACTGAAGTGACTTACCAGTAGCGGCAGCAGCAGCAGCAGCAGCAGCAGCAGCAGCAGCAGCAGCAGCATAGATGAGTAATCTGTCTTTTAGTTGAGCTGTAAAATGAAGCCTGTATTTAGTATTCTTAGGAAAACAATTAAACATTAGCATGTTTGAAAAGGACACAGCTGACTGTGAGTAAAACAAACCAAAACACATTACTCAGAACAAAGTCACTCCTCAGAAGGTAATGTTCTTCCCCTCTTCTTCAGTGGGGAGGTCCAATGGCCACTGGCTCTAATAAGACAATGATTTTCCCGCCTGGAAGAAGTGACATTTTAGTGATTGATAAAGTGCATTATTTTAAGTACATAATAAGCTGTGGCCATTCCATCTGAGCAGAGCTATCTAAGTAGAAGGTCGTCATCACAGCCATTAGGAAGGAAACAGTTTCTGATGATGATCCTCTTTAACTCTGGCTAAAACTGCACTCCAGTCCGTTAAAGAGGTGACCTGGCCCTGCTGCAGCCTCAAGAGCCCATGCGGTGTGTCGGGGAGGCCACTGCATGGTTATGAATGTGATGCACTCCCTTCTCGAGCAGCTGTTTCCTGTTGCTGCGTCCAAGGGGTGTGGGTGGAGGAGGTGGCCTGATGGATGGAGTGATCTGTCAGGTACTTTAGTGGCCATGTCCAACCAACTGATATCTCCTAAAGACACATCTGGTGAACTTTCCCCCAGGCAACAATGATGAGCTGTTTTTTTTTTTTTTTCCTGGCCTCAGTATGAGGGTCCAATATCTCGAGGCCAGATTTATGACTAAGTAATGCAAGACGATGAAGACTGACCACAGGTCAGGTGTGAGGGGTGTCCACGAAGTTTCACAATCCAGGTGACCCTCCTGGCCTGCCTCCTATGAAGCCCTCTGCATCACCAGGATGTTTTTACCATGTTAAGAAACAAGCATCGTAGCTAGTCCCTGGGGCCCTGGGTGGGAGATGGGAGAAGAGGCTCCATCCTCAGGGAGGGAGAAAATAAGAGTGAGTCTTCCATTCTTCCCTTTGGTTTGACTGAAACTTCAGAACTTGAACTTCATGGTGAGGATGAGCTAATAGAGAATACACAATTAAATATTCACTGAACCCAACACAAAGATGATCCAAACTGAGATGAGTTTCAGGGGTATGCTGTCAGAGACCCAGATCACCCGCTCAGATGCTGCAAGAGGCAGGGGGCTCTCTATGAGGCAGTGGATGGGGAGGGGCTGTGGGTGTTGGGAGGACATCTCTTTGCAGAGACCCCAGGAGCTCCAGGAAGCCAATGTCAGCTCTACCTAACACACACCTTCAGACTCTCCTGAAAAGTCAGAGTTCCAGTACAGTGAGGGGATCCTTGGATGGAGTGCTTAGCAAAAGTGATCAACGAAAATTTACTTGAAGAAGTTTTACACTTTATTTTCTGTCACATTTAATGTAATCACATGACAGTCTCTGGTCTTATGTCACCATATTAGTGCATTTTTAGTGTTACAAGTGTAAAAATAAACATAAAGCTTCACTGTATTTTTATAATTTTAGCTGTTCAGTTTTAAAGTGTTACATAGTTAAAAGCTACACTACACTGCCACCAGATGAGCCACAAAATTATCTTACAAGACTGCAAATAAGAGAATGGTATGACAGGGAAGCCCGGCCTGCTGCAGTCCACGGGGTCGCAGAGTCGGACACGACGGAGTGAGTGACTGAACAACAACGAAGTGGCAAGTAACTTTCTTGAGGACACGGCCCTCCCCACTGTCAACAAGGATGGATTTTCAGAGCACTTAATGTCAGCAGTGACCAGATGTGTCAGACTGACCAGATCGGCGTCCAAACATCATTTTTGCCCATCAAGCCTGAGTTGGAGTAAGAGCTGTTGTGAAAACAGGAAAAAATATAAAGAAGATGAATCCTTGAAATATGGACACAGGGAATATAGCCCACAGCAGATTCAAATCAATAACTTTCCTAAGGGACTCACTTTCCACTGGGGTTTGCCCGAAATATGCCCCTGAGCTATTTGAGTCCCAAAGACAACTATTATTTTTGAGCTAACATGTACTATTTATTATTATAATTTTCAAAGCCATTAGAAATAAATCATTTTAATATCAAGTCAATATTTTCACCTGATTCACAATATCTCTAAAAAATATATCAAAATGTGTACTTTGCAAAAATAAATATTAAATATACTAACTCTGTTACCAGGCAACAAATTCTTAACTACTTCATTGAAACAGAGGTTAGCATATCAACTTTCATTATCTTACAGAAGTTGACTCTGGGGAAAAACACATGCCCCCTACAAATTGCTGGAATTTGGTAAAGACAGGAGTCTATGTTTTGATTTTCAACTGAGGTATAAATGTTGCTGTGAGTTTTACGGCATTTCAAAGTACTCCACTATTTGGACACATCATTCTTAGATAATGCACCCATGCCCATGGCCATGGTTATCTTCCACACATAGCATAGTTGAGATTTCCTCTGGCTTACAGTAGGAGAAACAGGTTGCTTAGATTTCCTATTCTCCCAGTACACCTGGACCATATCAACTGTTCAAGATTTCTACCCACCTGTGCTCTTGTGAGTAGAAGACGAGAAACAGGAAGGAAGAAGAGAGAAAAGCTTAGAGTCAAGAAAGATGTACACCATTGCAACGAAAAGAATAAAATACTTAGGAATATTCCTACCTAAAGAAACTAAAGACCTATATATCGAAAACTATAAAACACTGATGAAAGAAATCAAAGAGGACACTAATAGATGGAGGAATATACCATGCTCATGGCTTGGAAGAATCAATATAGTGAAAATGAGTATACTACCCAAAGCAATCTACAGATTCAATGCAATTCCCATCAAGCTACCAGCAGTATTTTTCTCAGAACTAGATCAAATAATCTCAAGATTTGTATGGAAATACAAAAACCTCGAATAGCCAAAGCAATCTTGAGAAAGAAAATGGAACTGGAGGAACCAACTTGCCTGACTTCAGGCTCTACTACAAAGCCACAGTCATTAAGACGGTATGGTACTGGCACAAAGACAGAAATATAGATCAATGGAACAAAATAGAAAGCCCTGAGATTAACCCACATACCTATGGACACCTTATCTTCGACAAAGGAGGCAAGAATATACAATGGAGTAAAGATAGTTCTTTAACAGGTGGTGCTGGGAAAACTGGTCAACCACTTGTAAAAGAATGAAACTAGACCCCTCTCTAACACCATACACAAAAATAAACTCAAAATGGATTAAAGATCTAAATGTAAGACCAGAAACTATAAAACTCCTAGAGGAGAACATAGGCAAAACACTCTCCGACATAAATCACAGCAGGATCCTCTATGATCCAACTCCCAGTATACTGGAAATAAAAGCAAAGATAAACAAATGGGATCTAATTAAAATTAAAAGCTTCTGCACAACAAAGGAAACTATAAGCAAGGTGAAAAGACAGCCTTCTGAATGGGAGAAAACAATAGCAAATGAAACAACTGACAAACAACTAATCTCAAAGATATATAAGCAACTTATGCAGCTCAACCCAGAAAATAAATGATCCAATAAAAAAATGGGCCAAAGAACTAAATAGGCATTTCTCCAAAGAAGACATACGGATGGCTTACAAACACATGAAAAGATGTTCAACATCACTCATTATCAGAGAAATGCAAATCAAGACCACAATGAGGTACCATTTCACACCAGTCAGAATGGCTGCGATCCAAAAGTCTACAAGCAATAAATGCTGGAGAGGGTGTGGAGAAAAGGGAACCCTCTTACACTGCTGGTGGGAATGCAAACTAGTACAGCCATTATGGAAAACAGTGTGGAGATTCCTTAAAAATTGCAAATAGAACTGCCTTATGACCCAGCAATCCCACTGCTGGGCATACACACTGAGGAAACCAGAAGTGAAAGAGACACATGTACCCCAATGTTCATTGCAGCGCTGTTTATAATAGCCAGGACATGGAAGCAACCTAGATGTCCATCAGCAGATGATTGGATAAGAAAGCTGTGGTACATATACACTATGGAATACTACTCAGCCCTTAAAAGAATAAATTTGACTCAGTTCTAATGAGATGGATGGAATTGGAACCGATTATACAGAGTGAAGTAAGCCAGAAAGAAAAACACCAATACAGTATACTGACACATATATATGGAATTTAGAAGACAGTAATGATGACCCTACATGTGAGACAACAAGAGACACAGAGGTATAGAGTGGACTTTTGGACTCTGAGGGAGAGGAAAGGGTGGGATGGTATGGGAGAATGGCAATGAAACATGTATATTTTCCCGTAAGAAACGAAACGCTAATCTATGTTCAATGTAGGATGCAGGATGCATGGGGCTGATGCACAGGATGATTCAAGTAGAGGATGGGGGGTGGGAGGTGGGAGGGGATTCGGCATTGGGAGATTGTGTTCACCTATGGCTGATTCGTGTCAATGTATGGCAAACAAATACAGTATTGTAATTTTAAAAATAAATAAATTTAATTTAAAAAAAAAAAAAAAGAAAGATGTAGAAAGATAGGATGTGGTGACTATTCAAAGGTGTTTCTTTAAGGAAGTAAAAAAACGTACCTGCACAGGTGAACAAGAAGTGCCAATTCTCAGCTGCAAAATGAATCAGACATGGGTATGAAATGTACAGTGTGAGGAATAGTCAATAACCATATTATAACTAGACTTATGGTGATAACTTAAAATGTACAGAAATATTGAATCTTTATTTTGTGTAATAGGAGGTAACATAGTGTTGTAGATCAATTAGGCTTCAAAGACAAACTCAGAAAAAGAGATCAGATTTGTGGTTACCAGGATCAGGGGATCAGGGAAGAAAAAAATGGATTAAGGCAATCGAAAGGAACAAACTTCCAATTATAAGATAAATACGTACTAGAAATGTAATATACAACAACAATAAAATCAACGCTGGTATGTTATTACTTTGAGGCTTCCCTGGGGGCTCAAACGGTAAAGAACCTACCTGCAACGTGGGAGGCCCGTGTTCAGTCCCTGGGTCGGGAAGATCACCTAGGAAAGGAATGGCAACCCACCGCAGTATTCTTGCCTGGGAAATCCCATGGACAGAGCAGCCTCGTGGGGCTGTAGAACATGTGGTTGCACAGAGTCAGACTCGACTGAGTGACAAACACTTTCACTCTTATTATTACATTGAGTAAATCCTCAGAATTCTCATAAGTAAAATTTTTAAAAATTTCTTTAATTTTGCATATATTTGCCTTATAATTGGATGTTTGCTAAATTTATTGTAATAATCACTTCATGATCTATATGTAAGTCAAATCACTGTGTTGTACACCTTAACCATATACAGGGCTGTATGTCAGTTACATCTCAATAAATCTGGGAAAAAAGAAAAACCCCATAACTTCAGAGCAGTGTGCTGACATAAGAGTCAGATGCATCTAGTAACCTGCCTTTCCAGATGGATGCACCTAGTGTCATGTCTTTTCATGGTGTGTCCTCTGAATGCTCTCACTCTGTGGTTATTACTATCATTTTGGAAACATGGCAATATATACTGCCAATGGCTCTAGCTGGAGATGTCCCCCAGATGTGTGATTTTAAAGGCTTGTGGCTTTCTGTGACTGGTGTAGGCATGGGCTCTCAGCTGTCAGTGTCTGGCAGGGCACTCACAGTGGCAGGTGTGTCTGACACTCTTCACATGACTGTGAGGGCTACACTGCAGGAGAGAGATGTGCTGTTTACACTTTTGGTTTTGTTGCTCTTTTTGTAACCACAATTCAGAAACATCACACTTGCTGGGAGGAAACAGGTCTGTCTTTTGAAGGATCCCTCTACTTGAAAGGTGTACAAGGGAGATGCTGATGTCCAGCTGTGATGCAGTAGCTGGCACAGGGCTAACTCCTTCCACTCTTGACAGCCACGATGCTGGACAGGGGCACTGTTGTCAGGCTCTGGTAAAGGCAGTTAAGGCACCATCCATCGGAGGGCATTTGCTTCAGAAATGGGAAGCTTGTGGGGTGAGTGCCACGACCACACTGGTTCTCCATCTGTGGGCAATTTCCTACCACAGGGTAAAACTAAGGCATCCAAACAGAGTGCCGTGATACCACTGAGCTGAGAGCTCAGAGTTGGGGGGGTGGAGCTGGGGTGGAGGCTTGAATTTCCAGGGTTTACCATGGAGAACAGGAGCGCACAGACCAGGGCTCTTATGCTCAGGATGAAGGGCAGCAATTCACGTCAGGCAAAAAGAGTGCTCTGAGGTTAAGAACTGAGATTCTGAAGGTCACGTTGGGTAGGGTCTGTTGGAGTTTTCCCAGCCAAAGTTGGAGAAAATGGAACTTCTCATAAAAGATCGAGACGTGGATAAGAAACACAAGAAATTCTATGAATAACATACTCATCATGGACTGCACTACAACCGCCCCTGGCCACTGCTAGGCAGCACCTTGTAGGAGAGGACCAAACAGCCTATGTGTAACTGAATAAAATCACAGTGCAGGAGAGTTCTCGATGCTTTGCTAAAGTAGCACAGAGAAGAAATTATAGGAACGAGTGCTCACGTCAAACAAGAAGAAAGCTTTGATGTCAATGAGAAGAGTGCATACCTTAATAACCTAGACCAAGAAGAGCAAAATAAATGTGAGGTAAGTATGCTGAAGGAAATTAAAGCAGAAATCATCTCAGTTAAAATAAGGAAAATAGTCACAGTATAATAAGAGAATATAAAATCTGGTTCTTTAAGATGGTCAGTGAAGTGAATAAATCTGAATCTATACCGATTAATACACTAAGAAAGGAAGAGCAAATGGATTACTAATACTGGGAATGAGATGGGGGCCATCGGATCCCATGGCCAGTAAAAGAATGACAAGGGGAAAAATAATTCTCTATTAACAGATGAAAATTCCTTGGAAGATACAAATTACCAAAGCTCACTTAAGAAAAGTACAACTAACCTTGTAACTATTAAAAAAATTAAACAGTTCCAGTGGTGAATTCTATTAAGCATACAAGAAAGAATAATTACAATTCTATACCAGCCTTTCAGTTTATGTCTGCATTTACCCAGCATTAAGCTAGAAAAAGATATTATAAAAAAATCAAACACAAAATCAATATCCTTCATACCTACAGACTCAGTCATTTGTAATAGATTATTTTTAGAACGTGTTTGGATTTGTAGCAAAATTGAGGGGAGAGTAAATGATTATATACCATTATACACCATATATCCTTTGCCCACACAATGATCATTTGGTATGTACACTGCATCTAAATCAAAGTGTTGGTATTCATTTGTATTTGTAGAAACTGACAAGCTGATTCTAAAATTTATATGGAAATTCAAAACACCCAGAATAATTAAGCTTAAATAAAAATAACAGAATGGAAGAATATTTACAATAAAGATAGGAAATTAAACCAATAGAATAAATATGGAGTCCAAAAACTCATGCTAATTTGGTCATCTGATTTACAACAAAGGCTCCAAAGCAATTCAATAGCTAATGGTAAGTCCATACAAATTTTTTTCACTTTTTTTCATTTTTTCGCTAAAAAGAGGGTACTGATAGAGAAAAAAATTAACTTTGACTCCTACCACATAGAGAACAAGTAATGTGGATTGAAATGTAAACCATGACTATAAACCATCTGGAAGAAAGCACTAGAAATTATAGTTTGGCAGATTTTTTAAATAAACAAGGCAAACAGTAAAAGTGTTGGACATAGACAAGGAGAAAAGTTTTGCTTCATCAAAGTTAAACACTGCTGTTCATCAACAAACACTGTAAGAAATGGAATTTCAATCCATGGCCATTTGCAATGTTTGTCAAAGGTCTTTTAATAGTAACATATTGTATAAAGAAATACTACAAATCAGAAACAATGAAAACCAATGTATAAAAACTGGAAAAGAGACTTGAATAGATACATCACAAATATAGATATAAAAATAAGTAATAAACAGAAAGTTTTCAGCATCATTAATCATCAGAAAATTTAAACTTAAAACCATGAGCTACCACTACACATACACTGGAGAGGTAAAGTTAAAAAGACTGAAACTTTTTTCATGTTTTCAGGGGTCTTCTAAAGCATCAGAGCACATATCTGTAATGTTTGGAGAAACGTGGGAAACACTTGTTTGCCCTGATATATGACACTGTCATGCTTATAATATGGCAATGCCATCTGCCCCATACTCTTTCCCTGAAATTTTATGTTTTATTTAGTTCCTGTACCTGAATGCTTAACAAGTACTCTCCTCTAGCTGTATTTAGAGATTACAGGTAGACATGCAATCCACACCAAGATTGCATTGCAATCTGCACTGTCTCATGCCCTCCACATGCAGCTGCTGGAGAGAAGAGCTGCCTGCGCTTAGATTTATGTTCCCTCCTCTGCAAGAGACTACATGGGCACCGCTGCACCCGCCTTAGACTAACTGTACAATTAGCACTGTGATAGAAAGTCCCTGAGTGAACACACACTCCCTCGTGACATGATTAACTCCAGGGACTCTAGGCAACAGGAGCCAGTCACAAAGTGCAAACTAATTAACTTTGGAGGACAGGAATGAGGACAAGGGAGGTCAAGCAGCTGGCATGCTGGCCACAGAGCCCAGAGCAGCAGAAATGAAAATTCAGCCGAAGCAGTAGGAATAGGAACTTCTTCAAATTGAATTTTGTGATTTTTCTCTCTGGTTCTTTTGTCATTTTTTCTGGACTTTATATATATACGTATATGTGTGTGTATATATAAACATAAATATATATATATATATATATATATATATATATATATATATATATGGAGTGGTAGGAGTACAGGAAAGAAAGAAAATGTTATAATTATGCAAACACAAAAAGTACAGTACGTGAGAATAGCAATATTTTGAAACTTATACTGGAGCATACTGTTCAGTGGGTAGACAATCGAACACTTGGAGGGAGCCTGCAAAAAGGGAAAGTTCACGTTCTCACTGAATCTTTTTTTTCTTCCAATTATTGAAAGCACAGAGGATATGGGCCCGAGGGTAAAGAAACTGAATTTCTGGCAAAGTTTTCATCCACCCCTGAATATATAAAACATGGGAAATTTAAAAATATAAACACAAAAATAAAAAATGAAATAAAAGTAGCAGATAAAAATAATGATGCCATACCTATAGTTTATGGAACTAAGGAAAGAAAAAGAGTTTTCTGGAATCACAAAATGGAACATCAGCATTCTCCCACTTAATCTTACCACATGCAATCTGAAAAAAAATGCTTCTCAAAATTCTTGTGACTTTTTGCCGATGTAAACTATTGCTAACTGGGAAAATTACAATACAGTACAGTCCCTCACTGGATGTGTTCTAGAAATTTAAAAATGTATTCTGGCGTTTCATTAGAAATCTGTACAATGGTCCGTGTTGCTGTTGTTTAGTTGCTAAATAGTGTCCAGCTCTTTCACATCCCCATGGACTATAGCCTGCTAGACTCCTCTACCTGTGGAATTTTCCAGCAAGAATACTGGAGTGGGTTGCCATACTCTCCTCCAAGGGATCTTCCAGACCCAGGGATTGAAACTGCGTCTCTTGTGTCTCCTGCACTGGCAGGTGGATTCTTTACTGAGCCACCTGGGAAGCCCGCAGTAGTCCATATTAACAATAAATGTTAATGATTTTTGCAGACTAGTTAGAAAATGCAGCAGGACACATGTAATATAATGTTTCATCCCTGTGTGTGTAACTGTAGAGAAAATGAGGAAGATAAATGATTGCCCCTCCCCATTATGTAGTTCAGGACACACTGAGCCAAAGAAATGGGACAGCAGTTTGTGGAAAAGGCTCCTAGTAATCCAGTATCTTTGAACCATGCTGTAAAATATATGTGACAAAGCATACCAGTTAAAGCTCCCTGGACAACTGACATCCAAAGTAAACCTATTCTGAGCACTTAATAATCTTGTGAAATAGCTGGAGGCAACAGTTAGAAACCTCACAGCACACGCGTGCAATGTAATCTTGCAGATTCACAGCAAACGTTATCATATTATACAATATTGGAAACTAAGGGGTGAAAAAAAAAAACCTCTCCTACTTTGTTAAACCCACAGGTTCCTGCTTTTTCTTTAATCCACAGGATTCCATCTCAAATATCATTTTTAAATGGAAAAACTTTTTAAGGTGTGCTGATTCATGGTGTCCATATTTATAGATGTCTCTCTTCAAGTGGTGTGATTACTAGCAACAAGAAAGTTTCTTCTTCAAATATTTGAGAATATAGGCTAAGCAGCACTAAGTGAATGGGAACCTGTAGAAGTGTCCAGTGAATTCAGAAAGGACACTTTGTACAGATTCCTCACAGGGACTCTCCACCACTCTAACTTTCCCATCCTAAAGAGTAGCTTAAATGGTCAACCCTGGGATTTCTTTGGAAGGAATGATGCTAAAGCTGAAACTCCAGTACTTTGGCCACCTCATGAGAAGAGTTGACTCATGGGAAAAGACTCTGATGCTGGGAGGGATTGGAGGCAGGAGGAGAAGGGGACGACAGAGGATGAGATGGCTGGATGGCATCATGGACTCGATGGACGTGAGTCTGAGTGAACTCCGGGAGATGGTGATGGACAGGGGAGGCCTGGTGTGCTGCGATTCATGGGGTCGCAGAGAGTCAGACACGACTGAGCGACTGAGCTGAACTGAACTGAACTGGTCAGTAGAGCACCCCCACCCGTGACAGAGCAGGTACAAAGGTGGTGACTGGCGTGTGAGTGACTTCTGCCCACTCCGGGAGGGCAGAGAAGATGAACAGATGGGTGCCGTCTTGGGCAGGGCTCTATCTGTGATTTTTAGATTTATCTGTAATCTTCAGAATGTTGTCAGTGCATTAGAGGATGGCCAGTGAGTCCCAGTTTAAGTGTCAAACATTCTTTACTAACCTTGGCCTGGAAATAAAAGCAGAGCTTTGCTGGATTAAGTTGTTAACGATTCGCTAATCCGAAGAGATTATTTTGACAGTCAAACCAAATTTCCTGTTTGGGAACTAGTAAATGGCACTGAACTACTTTTCTGATGTAGCAGGAAAAAATCCTGAATCCTACTTCTACAAGCTCTAAAGTGTTTTCAAGTGTTAGCATTTTGTTGTGCCTATACTTTTATTTCTCTTTGCTTTGGTTTTCCCTATTCTTAACAGTCCCATTTACATAGCTCAATACACCCACTGAACCCATAAAAACAGCTCATTGTGTCTCTAATTTCAGTTGATACATTATGCATATATCCTAATATCTTGAGCCCGCCATCCTTTAATATCTACATTAAAATGTGGAGGCAAAGCTTGATTTTGTACTGTGTCAGTCTGTACTTATTTTCCATGCCGGTGCTGAGCACCATCCAAAGCAGCTTGCTCCTGGCATCATCAGTGCAGCCTGAAAGAAGACAGTCCTGAGGGCAGATCACTAGAGGTGCTTTAATCCTTCAGACAAGTTTTCAATACTGTTTACACCAGGGACTTTCTTGTACAAATCCTCTTTACACAGACAAGAATAACACGGCAAGGAACTATTTGTCTCTGATCTCCGCAAAGAAGGAGAGCAAACGGGAACCCGTAGGGGGTTTTCCATCTTTTAAACATACCAGGAGGAGATTAATCAAAGATCTCTCTGCTGCCTGACATACAATCGGTTACTTAGCTGCAGTGCCACTGATCAAGTTATGGTGGAATCACAGAATCACAGCACCCACTGTGGCGCATGGCTGTAGCAGAAACCTAGCAGGTATGTGCTCACAGAGAAACAGCTGGACGGTTAGCTCACTATTCCCTCAACAGTCTCAAACACAGTGCCTTAAGATCTTTGTCCTAAGTCCATAGCTGGCCTTCTCTCCGTGGATATTTTCTGTCTTATCATTATGGATTTGCCCATGATTTAAGCAATGTTTCTGTTGTACATTGTACACACCCAGAGTACTTTCATGGATGTGAGCTCAGTGCCCATACGTCACACGTGAAGATAAAGGGTATGTGTTGAGATGGACAGTATGAAATGTTGAATGTGATGGCATTTTACTGAATGCACGATTGGCATAGTGCACGGGTAATAGGGGTGAAAATCCCATGTCCCTTAAAATAAATCTAGAACATCTGTACTATGTTTGACAACCTCTTGGAAGTCAATGCAGTCACCCGAGTTTCCCAAGCATCTCTTCAATCAGAAAACACTTTTTGGGGATAGAAGTATTTTCTGTCCTGGAAGCAAATACATGACTGTAGATGACCTAAGAATCCCTGCCTCCCGAGCCTTGCTATGTATTCCTGTTAGTTGAATAATCAAGGATTATTCTCTACGTTCAAGACTCCTCAGTCTCACTCACAAAACTCATCTTCCATACACCTCAGTGGGTAAGCCAAGGCCATTCTCACCAGATCCTTTACTCCATAGTTGATAATTCAAACTGAATACACAAGACAGCTTGTTTTCAACAGATTTCCGAGTGGGGCCAATAGACTTTCATCTACAAGCATAACATCCCATAAACCTTTCAACAGCAGCTCAAAGGCAGAGAAATAAGCCTGCTGTACAATCCACACAAAAAGCGAAGACAGAAAGGTACAGCATTAAAGACTGAAAACACACACACAGAGACAAGAACTAATTGGAAAATGATGAGCAGTTGTTCACTCAAATCTGTGCATCTGCGATTTCCTCTAAATGGCTCTTTTCCTAGGCAACAATTTGTGCATAATGAATTCATTTTTAGCATCACATAACTTTATTTTGGAGGTGTGCACACTTTGAGAAACTACCTAAGGCAGTGAGATCATGAAGAAAAAAATTTTTTACTCTGAAGGTGTCAATTTGAATGTAATTACAGCACATATGATGAAGTAGCAAACAAATCAAGATAGAACTTAAAACCCTCCCAAGCTTTTGATAGAAAAATTACATAAGGAGGAATAATACTCTGATTGGACTACTGTCTTTCTTTTAGAATATGGGAGAAACTGAAGGCAGTGTTTGTATGGCAACTGACTTACATTATGAATAAAATAAAAGTTTTTCAGCAAAGTCTCTCTTCCCTCTGTCAGACTGTGCAGGAAGCATATTGACCAATGAAGATGGTTTCAATTAAAAAAAAAAAGAGAGAGACATCAAAACCCCAAACCACAATACCCATAAAACACTAGGTCTTGCTGCATCTGTCTTATGACATGAATAGCTTGATAGAAGACTGGAAATCAAATGATTCCTAAAATGTTCTTTATAAATTCCCTCTTCATCTACCTGATAAGAATAGGGATGTCCAGGTGTTAAGGAACTGAACTTAATTAAATCACAGATTGTTAGAGGAAAAGTCAGAGATTAGAGCCCTGGGCTAGAGTCTCTGCACAGCATCTTATTGTTATTAACTTGGGTGTTTGTTTATCTGATATTTAATTCTGTAGAACAGGTAAAAATAAATGTATACAAAGAATGTGAAGTTCATTTGTCCCCATTTATCCAATGTTCCTCCTCAGAAGTAACAAGCTTTACTTATTTCACATTTATTTTTATTTACAAGCATACATACTCATAGACACACATTCATCTATTCCTACTGTTTTACTTGAAATATATATACAGCTGCCTCTTTCCCTTAAATGCTCCCTACCGGGTTCTCAACTTTATTGATGTACATAATTTATTTAACAAGTCTTCCATTAATGGGTATTTATGTCTCATCCAATTTGTGTTTGTATAAACCACGCTGCAACAATCTGTGCATGCCTCATTTCCCACAGGTGAAAGAATATCAGCAAATAACTGCTAAGGAGAAAAATTCCGCTAGATCAAAGTAATTTCCATACTTATGTTTGTGTATATGTGAACACACACTGGGTATTGTAAAAATTACCTTTCACTGAATTCTTTTGACTTATCCTTCATGAACAGTAAATGAGACAGTCTGTTTCTCTATTTTCTGGTGGGAAGTATACTACCTATCTATTCATCTATCATCTTTACCACTTAACTAGGTGAAAAATTGTCAACTGTTTTTAAATTTTTATTTCTTTTATTAAAAGGAGTTTGAGCATCTTTTCCTACGTTTAAGAAACAATGTTTCCTTTTCTGATATATGTACATATGTACACACAGTTATATACATTATATGCATAATATATGCTATATATCATAGGTATATATAACTACTATATATTATAGGTATTATATGCATTATAGGTATTATATGCAGAGTACATCATGAGAAATGCTGGGCTGGAGAAGCACAAGCTGGAATCAAGATTGCCGGGAGAAATATCAATAACCTCAGATATGCAGATGACACCATCCTTAGGGCAGAAAGTAAAGAGGAACTAAAAAGCCTCTTGATGAAAGTGAAAAGGAGAGTGAAAAAGTTGGCTTAAAGCTCAACATTCAGAAAAGGAAGATCATGGCATCTGGTCCCATCACTTCATGGGAAATAGATGGGGAAACAGTGGAAACAGTGTCAGACTTTATTTTTTGGGCTCCAAAATCACTGCAGATGGTGATTGCAGCCATGAAATTAAAAGACGCTTACTCCTTGGAAGAAAGGTTATAACCAACCAAGATAGCATGTTGAAAAGCACAGACATTACTTTGCCAACAAAGGTCCGTCTAGTCAAGGCTATGGTTTTTCCAGTGGTCATGTATGGATGTGAGAGTTGGACTGTGAAGAAGGCTGAGTGCCGAAGAATTGATGCTTTTGAACTGTGGTGTTGGAGAAGACTCTTGAGAGTCCCTTGGACTGCAAGGAGATCCAACCAGTCCATTCTGAAGGAGATCAGCCCTGGGATTTCTTTGGAAGGAGTGATGCTACAGCTGAAACTCCAGTACTTTGGCCACCTGATGCGAAGAGTTGACTCATTGGAAAAGACTCTGATGCTGGGAGGGATTGGGGGCAGGAGGAGAAGGGGACAACAGAGGATGAGATGACTGGATGGCATCACTGACTCGATGGACGTGAGTCTGAATGAACTCCGGGAGTTGGTGATGGACAGGGAGGCTTGGTGTGCTGTGATTCATAGGGCTGCAAAGAGTTGGAAATGACTAAGTGACTGAACTGAACTGACTGAACTGAAGTGACTGAACTGATTATAATATTATAGGTATTATAATATTATCGGTATTATATATATAACTATTATATATGTAATATATATAATATATAATACTATATATTAGATATATTATAAGTATTATAATGGTATAGGTATTATTTAAATTACATACTTAAAACACAGTACACACACAATGATTGATCCTGGAATCACAGTGGCTATTATATATATTTTAGGTATTGTACATAACTATTACATATGCACACTATATACTATAAGCATTATGTTATAGGTATTACATATACTATAAGTACTATATAAACAACATACTTAACATGCACAGTCCATGCACAACCACCAATTCTGGGATCACAGGGGCCCTCCAGGAAACCCAAGCAAACCCGAGGACCCCGCGTGCCCACGGCCTGGCCTGCAGGGCCGCAGAGCCACCCCAGGCCACGGTCACCACTGGCAGACCGGCTCCCTTCCAGCCGAGCTGCGCGGTCACCCGCACACGCACCTGGTAGAGACTGGGAGGCTGCTGGGGCCCCAGAGGGTGGCCTCGCCCCTCGGCCCCCGACGGGCACGGTCCTGTGGGAACTCGGGGCCTGGGCTGGGGCCGGACACCCTCACCTGGCTAAAGCCCTTGTCTAACGGCCCACGCTGGAAAGCGGGCTCAGCCGTAAACTGGGGTCCTGATGGAAACCCAGGGCTCAGAGGCAACCCCCAAGTCGTAAACCTGGGGTCCTGACGAAAGCCGAGCCCTGGAGGCTGCGCTCTGCGGCACCAAAGGCGAATGCCCGGCGCCTCCCGTGCCTCAGGCCTGACGCCCGCCCTCAGGCGACTGCACCTGCCGGACGCCCTGACAGACTCCGCCTGCCGGGCGCCTCAGTGGAGGAGGCCGCGCGAGGTGAGCATGCGTCCCTCCCCCCCGGCAGAGAGGGCGCTGGCCAAGATGGCCGCCCCAGCCCCAGGGCGCTGGAGCCTGCGAGTCCTCGCCGCGCCGGGGGCTGCTCCTGGGCCGGGTCACCGGCCGCCTCCCTGTGACCATTCGTAGTGTTTCTGGGTTTTGGTTCCGAAGACTGCGGCTGTGATGTAGCTTTCCTCCTATTTTCTGAGCTTTGAAACATACCTAGGAGGGCATGCCTTAATCTGAGTCTATGTTAGATTTTCTGCTGGTTCTTTAGTGACTTTGTTTATTTACCATAAACTTTGAAGATAATGGTGATCTCTTTCAAAAGTCCCATGCAGGCAGCGCTGCACTCAGTGCCCCTGACCCCGGTAGCAGGCCACTGCCGACCCACCCTCTGCTGGAGACTCCTGGGCAACTGTGGGTCAGTCTCTTGTAGTGTCACTGCTCCTTTCTTCTGGGTCCTGAAGAGCCCGAGGTTTTGTTTCTGCCCTCTGAGAGTCTGTTTTCCGAGTCCTGTGTAAGTTCTGGTGGCTCTATGGTGGGGTTAATGGTGACTTCCTCCAAGAGGGCTTATGCCATAGCCAGGTCTGTTGCACCCAGAGCCCCTGCAGCAGGCCACTGCTGACCTGTACCTCTGCAGGAGACGCTCTAAGGTAGGTCTGGCTCAGTCTCTGTGGGCTCTCTGGGTCCCGGTGCCCACAAGGTTTTGTTTGAACCCTTTGAACATCTCTGGCAGGTATGGGGTTGATTCAGTATGCACTTTCACCCTACTACCATCTTGCTGGGGCTTCTCACTTGCCCTTGGGCGTGGGGTATCTCCTCACAGCTGCTCCAGTGGGAACAGGAGTTGGTGATGGACAGGGAGGCCTGGCGTGCTGCAGTCCATGGGCTGGCAAAGAGTTGGACACGACCGAGTGACTGAACTGAGCTGAACCATCAACTTTGTTTCTCAGCTGAGAAGCTTTTTGATCTAAGATGTGAATTATCCTAATTCATTCCTTATTTCCTCCCAAGTTTCTTTCAAAATTTCAATATATTTAGGTGATTGATCTGTTTTAAGATAATTTTTGTATATGGTGGAGGTTGGGGCCCTCTGCCATTCTTTTAATGTGGATGTCCAGTTATCTGAGCACTATTTATTAAAGAGATTATTTGTCTGAGTTGACGGGCATTGCCTTGCTTGCCAAAAATAAACTGGCCATGGGTCTATGGGTTTATTTTTAAATTCTCAAATCTATTTCATTGGACTACAATGTCTATTCTTATGGCAATACCATACCAATTTTTTTATTACTGTAGCTAGTCTTTGATTGATTTCCAGAGTCCTGAAAGTGTTGACTATGAGAATTACTGCTTTTTTTTTTTGGTTGGTTTTTTGGAGATGCAAATTTTCAAAGCTTGTTATAAGCCCATCTTGGATGAACATATGTTATTTTTTTGCCTGTATATGCAAAATTGTTAGATATCTATTGTGTATTTCAAATTTATCATTATAAAGGCATTCACTGATTTCTTTCATTTTGTTTTTCTGTCTTGAAATAAAAGCTTGATATTCAAGTTGTAACTCTGACCTTTTTTGTGTGTTTGCTTTGGTTGCAACTGATATCTTTAACATCATTTTATTTTAATTTTGAACTTGGAAATTAAATGCAATTGGAGGCACTGTGTTCTATTTGTAAAAAGTTTATTGTGCTGTGTAATATACATAGAAGTGCAAATATCCGAGAAGTGTGCCTTTCAAAGATCTTTCACAGTCTTAACACACTGGTGTAAATAGCATTCAGCTCAAGGAAAAGAACATTACTCAAGCCTCAAAATTCTGCCCACATTTCCCATCAGTTTTTTGCATACTTTAAGGGTAAACTTTATCTTGACTTCTAATAGTATAGGTTAGTTTTGCCTGTTTTTTTCCTTTTATGTACTGTATTAGTTCAGTTCAGTTGCTCAGTTGTATCTGACTCTTTGTCACCCCATGGACTGCAGCACACCAGGCCTCCTTGTCCATCACCAACTCCTGGAGTTTACTCAAACTCATGTCCATTGAGTCGATGATACCACCCAGCCGTCTCATCCTCTGTTGTTTCCTCTTCTTGACTTCAATCTTTCCCAGCATCAGGGTCTTTTCACATGAGTCAGTTCTTCCCATTAGGTGGCCAAAGTATTGGAGATTCAGCTTCAGCATCAGTCCTTCCAATGAATATTCAGGACTAATTTCCTTTAGGATGGACTGGTTGGCTCTCCTTGCAGTCCAAAGGACTTTCAAGAGTCTTCTCCAACACTACAGTTCAAAAGCATCAATTTTTCCACTCTCAGCTTTCTTTATAGTCCAACTATCACATTCATACATGACCACTAGAAAAACCATAGCTTTGACTCTATGAACGTTTGTTGGCAAAGTAATATCTCTGCTTTTTAATATGCTGTCTAGGTTGGTCATAGCTTTTCTTCCAAGGAGCAAGGTCTTTCAATTTCATGGCTGCAGTCACCATCTGCAGTGATTTTGGAGCCCCAAAACACAAAGTCTCTCACTGTTTCCATTGTTTCCCCATCTATTTCCCATGAAGTGATGGGACCAGATGCCACGATATTAGTTTTCTGAATGTTGAATTTAAGGCCAGCTTTTTCACTCTCCTCTTTCACTTTCGTCAAAGGCTCTTTATTTCTTCACTTTCTGCCATAAGGGTGGAAGGGTGGTGTCATCTGCATATCTGAGGTTATTGATATTTCTCCTGGCAATCTTGATTCCAGGTTGTGCTTCATCCAGTCCAGCATTTTGCATGATGTACTCTGCATATAAGTTAAATAAACAGGGTGACAGTATACAGCCTTGACGTACTCCTTTCCTGATTTGGAACCAGTCTGTTGTTCCATGTCCAGTTCTAACTGTTGCTTCTTAACCTGCCTACAGATTTCTCAGGAGGTAGGTCAGGTGGTCTGGTATTCCCATCTCTTTCAGAATTTTCCACAGTTTGTGGTGATCCACACAGTCAAAGGCTTTGGCATAGTCAATAAAGCAGAAGTAGATGTTTTCCTGGATGTACTGGATATAAATTATATAATCACTCCTTCTTTTGTATCACTTATTTTGTTAAACTTTATGTTTGGGTGTTTATTTCACTACTGTGTATTGTTTTAGAACATTCATTCCTGTTATGAATATTATTTTGTTAAGTAAATATACCGTGAATATCCAGTCTTCTGCTGAAGAGCCCTTGAGTAGTTCCATTTTATGGATGGGAGGAATAGTGCTGCTGGGAATTTTCTGGCCTATCTCATGGTACATATATGTTTGGGTACGTGTTTATTATTTTATTTTATTTTGGGGTACATGTTTATTAAGCATAATCTTAAAATGAGATTGCTCTGCACAATGATGGGTATGTTCACTTTTAGTAGGCATGGACAAAGCATTTTCCAGTAATGTTCCCAGTTCATTCACATGCTCTGTAGTACTTCACATTTTAATCTTTTTATAAATTTTGGCCACTCTAGTGAGTGTTATGTTTAATTGTGTTTTTATTTTCATTCCTCTGACTGTTAATCAAATTGAGTGCATTTCATATGCTTATTTGTCATTTGCATATATTTTTTCAATTGCCTTTACAAGTCTTTTTCTGGCATACTACTAAATTTTCTGTTTCCTATAGTGATTTATAGGAATTCTTTACATATTGTGGATATAAGAGTCTTTTGTTGGTTGTATATATGTATTACAAATGTCTTCTCATACTTTGGATTTTTATTCTGCTTTAATAAACAGAAGGGTTTCCCTGATAGCTCAGCTGGTAAAGAATCCTCCTGCAACACAGGAGACCCCAGTTTGATTCCTGGGTTGGGAAGATCCCCTAGAGAAGGGAAAGGCTACCCACTCCAGTATTCTGGACTAGAGAATTCCATGGACTATATTGGTCTACGGGGTTGCAAAGAATCAAACATGACTGAGTGACTTGCACTTAATAAACAGAAGTTCTTAACTTTGAAATAATCAGCTTATCATTTTTCTTTGTTAGTATTATTTTTCTGTCTTACGAGCTATTTGCCAAAACCACAATCACTAATGTACTATTCTCTACTTTTGTTAAAGCACAATTTTTTCCCCCACCCAAATCTGGAATTTCTTGATTTTTGTTTATAAGTCCAAGGCCAGGGGCAGCAGCTGGGAGGAGCCACCCGAGGAGTGGTGGGGGGCCTAGAGGAGCTATCCCACATTGAAGGTCAGAAACGGTGGCAGTAAGGAGATACCCCTCATCCAAGGTAAGGAGCAGCGGCTGTGCTTTGCTGGAGCAGCCGTGAAGAGATACCCCCACACCCAAGGTAAGAGAAACCCAAGTAACATGGTAGGTGTTTCAAGAGGGCATCAGAGGGCAGACACACTGAAACCATGCTCACAGAAAACTAGTCAATCTAATCACAATAGGACCACAGCCTTGTCTAACTCAGTGAAACCAAGCCATGCCTGTGGGGCTATCCAAGATGGGCGGGTCATGGTGGAGAGGTCTGACAGAATGTGGTCCACTGGAGAAGGGAATGGCAAGCCACTTCAGTATTCTTGCCTTGAGAACCCCATGAGCAGTATAAAAGGCAAAATGATAGGATACCAAAAGAGGAACTCCCCGGTCATTAGGTGCCCAATATACTACTGGAGATCAGTGGAGAAATAACTCCGAAAGAATGAAGGGATGGAGCCAAAGCAAAAACAATACCCAGTTGTGCATGCGACTGGTGATAGAAGCAAGATCCAATGCTGTAAAGAGCAATATTGCATAGAAACCTGGAATGTCAGGTCCATGAATCAAGGCAAATTGGAAGTGGTCAAACAAGAGATGGCAAGGGTGAACGTCGACATTCTAGGAATTAGTGAACTAAAATGGACTGGAATGGGTGAATTTAACTCAGATGACCATTACATCTACTACTGTGGGCAGGAATCCCTCAGAAGAAATGGAGTAGCCATCATGGTCAACAAAAGAGTCCGAAATGCAGTACTTGGATGCAGTCTCAAAAACGACAGAATGATCTCTGTTCGTTTCAAGGGAAACCATTTAATATCACAGTTATCCAAGTGTATGCCCCAACCAGTAACACTGAAGAAGCTGAAGTTGAACAGTTTTATGAAAACCTGCAAGACCTTTTAGAATTAACACCCAAAAAAGATGTCCTTTTCATTATAGGGGACTGGAATGCTAAAGTAGGAAGTCAAGAAACACCTGGAGTAACAGGCAAATTTGGCCTTGGAATGCGGAATGAAGCAGGGCAAATACTAGTTTTGCCAAGAAAATGCACTGGTCATAGCAAACACCCTCTTCCAACAACACAAGAGAAGACTCTACACATGGACATCACCAGATGGTCAACACCGAAATCAGACTGATTATATTCTATGCAGGAAAAGATGGAGAAGCTCTATACAGTCAATAAAAACAGACCAGGAGCTGACTGTGGCTCAGATCATGAACTCCTTATTACCAAATTCAGACTTAAATTGAAGAAAGTAGGGAAAGTAGGAAAGTAGACCATTTAGGTATGACCTAAATCAAATCCCTTATGATTATACAGTGGAAGTGAGAAATAGATTTAAGGGCCTAGATCTGATAGATAGAATGCCTGATGAACTATGGGATGAGGTTCGTGGCACTGTACAGGAGACAGGGATCAAGACCATCCCCATGGAAAAGAAATGCAAAAAAGCAAAATGGCTGTCTGGGGAGGCCTTACAAATAGCTGTGAAAAGAAGAGAGGCGAAAAGCAAAGGAGAAAAGGAAAGATATAGGCATCTGAATGCAGAGTTCCAAAGAATAGCAAGAAGAGATAAGAAAGCCTTCTTCAGAGATCAATGCAAAGAAATAGAGGAAAACAACAGAATGGGAAAGACTAGAGATCTCTTCAAGAAAATCAGAGATACCAAGGGAACATTTCATGCAAAGATGGGCTCGATAAAGGACAGAAATGGTATGGACCTAACAGAAGCAGAAGATATTAAGAAGAGGTGGCAAGAATACATGGAAGAACTGTACCAAAAGATCTTCATGACCCAGATAATCATGATGATGTGATCACTCATCTAGAGCCAGACATCTTGGAATGTGAAGTCAAGTGGGCCTTAGAAAGCATCACTACGAACAAAGCTAGTGGAGGTGATGGAATTCCAGTGGAGCTGTTTTAAATCCTGAAAGATGATGCTGTGAAAGTGCTGCACTCAATATGCCAGCAAATGTGGAAAACTCAGCAGTGGCCACAGGACTGGAAAAGGTCAGTTTTCATTCCAATTCCAAAGAAAGGCAATGCCAAAGAATGCTCAAACTACCGCACAGTTGCACTCATCTCACATGCTAGTAAAGTAATGCTCAAAATTCTCCAAGCCAGGCTTCAGCAATACGTGAACCGTGAGCTCCCTGATGTTCAAGCTGGTTTTATAAAAGGCAGAGGAACCAGAGATCAAATTGCCAACATCTGCTGGATGTAACTATTAAGGTCTAGTGAAGTAAAGTAGCTTGAGAGAAGTTACTCAGCTAGCAAGTCATGGATCAGTGATGGAACCCTATTTTTCCTGACTTAGAGCTTGACACAGGTGCAGCTTAGCTGACACACAATTTCTTTTTCATGTCAAAATTCAGTTTTGTTTTCTGAGACACTCCAAATCACATGAAGTGCTTGTTTATCGTTGAAGGCTTATATGATCTTTTTAGAGGGGTCTGATACTTGCTGTACAGTTCCATGACTGAGAATATCCTTCCCTTTATTTCTCGTCGGTTCCAACTCCCTCTTTTGTAGAAATGGAGATAACACTGAAAACTGGAAGAGTCTGAAAAATCGGAATCTGAGGATTCAGAGGTCTTATTTAAAGTGGTATGGAGCTTCAGAGAATAGCTCTATGATTGGGGAAAGTTGTTTAACACATCTGAAAATTATTTTCTTCATAAATGGCATAGGGAATCCTGTTTTTTTTTTTTTTTTCTCCAGTCTATCTAGGTGTCTTGTCACTTTCAACCTCCTCTACACACATCACTAAAAGTGACATTATCAAGGCTAATCTTCCCTGGAGAACTGTTAATTTATCTCAAATGTTTCTTTCGAGTGGTTAGGAAAACAGACTTTATACTATGATAGACTTGGATTCTATTTTCTTTTCTGGCATTGTAGCTCAGGGTAATTAGTACATTTTTCATAGAGTTATTGTGATGATTGTATAAAATAATCTCTGTGAAAGAGGATTACTATTATAATTTCTATTACTCCTTGGTTATATAAAGGGATGATACAATTATATGATAAAGCATTGTCAGGTCATGTGATAATTCTTATAAATGATGAAATTCATTTTACATGTGGAATTACCAAATCATAATAGTAGTCTCCATTCCTTGGGCATGTGATAAAAACTTTAGGATGCAGTGGTTGTTATTGTTTAGTTGCTAAGTTGTGTCTGACTCTTTTGTGACCACATGGATTGTAGCCCACCAGGGTTCTCTGACCCTGGGATTTCCCCAGGCAAGAATACTAGAGTGGGTTGCCATTTTCTCTTCCAGGGGATCATCCCAACTCAGGGATCAAACCCATGCCTCCTGCATTACAGGCAGATTCTTTACCACTGAGCCACCAGGGAGCCTGCAGAGGAAGGAAACTAATATGGAAATCCAATATTTGAATGTTGTTATCAATGACAACCAAAAATTCTTAGCTTCATCATTTGTCTAATTGACTTAATTTAGAAAGGTCAAAATGACTGAAATATACCCCAAATACTATTGACCGATAAAGTCAGTGAAGGGATGGTGAAAATTCATTCCAAGTAAAAACAACAACAACAGTAACAAAAAATTATTTAATCAAGGTTGACTAATGATAGCAGAAACTATTCTAGTAAAACTTCCTATGTACAAAGAGTTAAAGGTTTCAAAATGAGTTTTCTCCCAACACCTCACCTGAGAATTGAGTCTCATGAGAATTATTTTTTCAGATGTAATCAATAGTTTGTCGAACAGTGTGCCCTAAATTCCTTTGAGGACTCTACACATGGACATCACCAGATGGTCAATACCAAAATCAGATTGATTATATTCTTTGCAGCCAAAGATGGAGAAGCTCTATACAGTCAGCAAAAACAAGACCGGGAGCTGACTGTGACTCAGATCATGAACTCTTTATTGCCAAATTCAGACTTAATTTGAAGAACGGAGGGAAAACCACTAGACCATTCAGGTATGACCTAAATCAAATCCCTTACAAATATGCAGTGGAAATGAGATATAGATTCAAGGGATTAGATCTGATAGAGTACCTAAAGAACTATGGATGGAGGTTTGTGACATTGTACAGGAGACAAGGATGAAGACCATCCCCAAGAAAAAGAAATGCAAAAAGGCAAAATGGTTGTCTGAGGAGGCCTTACAAACAGCTATGAAAAGAGGAGAAGCAAAAGGCAAAGGAGAAAAGGAAAGATAAACCCATTTGAATGCAGAGTTCCAAAGAATAGCAAGGAGAGATAAAAAGCCTTCCTCAGTGATTAGTGCAAATAAATAGAGAAAAATGAATGGGAAAGACTAGAGATCTCTTCAAGAATATTAGAGATACCAAGGGAACATTTCATGCAAAGATTGGCCCAATAAAGGACAGAAATGGTATGGACCTAACAGAAGAACAAGATATTAAGAAGAGGTGGAAAGAACACACAGAACTGTACAAAAAAGATCTTCATGACCCAGATAATCACGATGGTGTGATCACTCACCTAGAGCCAGACATCCTGGAATGTGAAGTCAAATGGGTCTTAGGGAGCATCACTATGAACAAAGCTAATGATGGTGATGGAATTCCAGTTCAACTATTTCAAATCCTGAAAGATGATGCTGTGAAAGTGCTGCACTCAATATGCCAGCAAATTTGGAAAGCTCAGCAGTGGCCACAGGACTGGAAAAGGTCAGTTTTCATTCCAATCCCAAAGAAAGACAATGCCAAAGAATGCTCAAACTACTGCACAATTGCACTCATCTCACACGCTAGTAAAGTAATGCTCAAAATTCTCCAAGCCAGGCTTTAGCAATATATGAAATGTGAACTTCCAGATGTTCAAGCTGGTTTTAAAGGCAGAGGAACCAGAGATCAAATTGCCAACATCAGTTGGATCATCAAAAAAGCAAGAGAGTTCCATAAAAATACCTAGTCCTGCTTTATTAACTATGCCAAAGTCTTTGACTGTGTGGATCACCACAAACTGTGGAAAATTCTGAAAGAGATGGGAATACCAGACCACCTGACCTGCCTCCTGAGAAATCTGTAGGCCGGTCAAGAAGCAACAGTTAGAAATGGACATGGAACAACAGACTGGTTCCAAATCCAAAAAAGGAGTATGTCAAGGCTGTATATTGTCACCCTGCTTATTTAACTTATGTGCAGAGTACATTATGAGAAACACTGGGCTATAAGAAGCACAAGCTGGAATCAAGATTGCCGGGAGAAATATCAATAACCTCAGATGACACCACCCTTATGGCAGAAAGTGAAGAAGAACTAAAGAGCCTCTTGATGAAAGTGAAAGAGGAGAGTGAAAAAGCTGACTTAAAATTTAGCATTCAAAAACTAAAATCATAGCATCTTGTCCTATCACTTCATGGCAAATAGATGGGGTAACAGTGGAATCAGTGAGAGACTTTGTTTTTGGGACTCCAAAATCACTGCAGATGGTGACTACAACCATAAAACTAAAAGACACTCCTTGGAAGAAAAGCTATGACCAGCCTAGACAGCATTTTAGAAGCAGAGACATTACTTTGCCAACAAAGGTCCATAGAGTCAAAGCAGTGGTTTTTCCAGTAGTCATATATGGATGTGAGAGTCAGACTATAAAGAAAGCTGAGTGTGGAAGAATTGATGCTTTTGAACTGTGGTGTTGGAGAAGACTCTTGTGAGTTACTTGGACTGCAAGGAAACCGAACCAGCCATCCTAAAGGAAATCAGTCCTGAATATTTATTGGAAGGACTGAAGCTGAAGCTGAATCCCCAATACTTTGGCCACCTGATGTGAAGAACTGACTCGTTTGAAAAGAGCCTGATCCTGGGAAAGATTGAATGCTGGAGGAGAAGGGGACGGCCAAAGGTGAGATGGCTGGTTGGCATCACCCACTCAATGGACATGAGTTTATGTAAATTCAAGGAGTTGGTGAGGACAGGGAGACCTGGCGTGCTGCAGTCCATGGGGTTGCAAAGAGTCAGACATGACTGAGTGATTCAACTGAATTAAGTGAAAATCCTTTGAAATTACATTCATCTCATGGAGCAGTGCAGTTGTCTGCATAGAAATATTTATATGTATAGTGGAATTGGTGCATGATTTCCTTTATGACCAAATACAGTTATTTGAACTGCATTCTTCCCAAATGGCAGTGTTTAAAATAATGTATGTTCCCACTGGTGACAGTGTGCTCTGTCTCCATGAGTAGTCATTTGTAGGACTGTATATCCCACCCCTCACACTCACGATGCTGGTTTTGAATTGAGAACAGGAAATGGCAGAAGTTGTTTGGAATGGTTCTACCCGAGGGACACTCCAAGAGTCCAATACCATCCAATCATTCTTGGCAGAATAAACAAGAGACTGAGACTAGCCCTACACAACTTTTGGCATTTTCTAGTTTCAATGTGCTCAGGAAAATACAGCCATGAAATTTCATTCCGACAGCATGTTGTCTTATCAGCTGAAACAGTTCTCCAGTGCTTCCTGCTCAGAATCTTATTTACACATGATCAAAATGACTTATTATGATCAACCTGAACACATCTTTCATCTCAACTATTCAGTAGATGTTCAAAGGAAAAAGACTTCCAAACCAACCAACCAAACAACCAAAAACAGCTAAAAATTAATGGTAAACAAGAAAAGTTATAAAAAAGGCTAGAGGAGTAAAGATAGGAACAGTTTAATACAGTGGAAAATTTTGTGTTCATGAACCCTCTGGAATGTTTTACCATGAAAGAGAATGTTACTTAAATAATATTATCCAAAGACTTAAATGTGTAAAGGGGAGATTTAGGCTCCATTTATACATAAGGTGGCAGGACGCTTTGACTAGCTTCATGTTAATTCTCTCCAATATTCTTCAGCCACAAATGGTACACTTGAGAGTTATGAAACCTTCATAGTGGAACTCTTGTGGATTCTATGAAATGCCATTAATCTGTAAAGTGTTCTAGGATGCTCCTGTGAGGCACACCTAGGTGGTGACTATCATAGCAGTCGTTATATGTATATATAAAATCTCCTGTGGTTCTTTGGAGAATCCTGACTAGTACAGTTAGGAAGAGTTGGAAGATAAATTGACAAAAATATCATACTTTTAGGAAACCATGAAAGCTCACTTGATGTGTGTGAGAGTGGTTCTTTAAAGCGAATCATAGATCTGTGTTTTTTTTCCCCTCTGCATTCTCTCTAGCCTATTGCCTAAGCTTAGAATATGATTTTGGAACTGTTAAATTTTTTTTTCCTAAATATTCTGGCAAAAGGAGGCAGGAACAAAAGAATTGAATATATATGAAAAGGAATGTTAATCATAGTCCATTAAGTCTAGTATAAAACTGGAAATATTTTTACAATCATTTGAAGACCCAGGGAAATGATAGAAGTCTGACTGTCAGTTGAGAATTGTTTACTCATGAGAAACTGTTGCTGTGCTAGGGAAAGATGCTCAACTTGAATATTCTGTCTGTGAGCGCTTGTGCTTCCACCCAGCCTTGGACAGAATTAAAGACAGCTTTTTTGTGGGTGGCAGTGAAAACCAAGCAGCTTTGCCAGCAAGAGGTAATGTACTCTATTTGGGTGAGAAGCAAAACCCCAATGTATTTATTTGTCTGAGGTGGAGAACTTGACAAAAGGTGAGAGAGATTCCCCACAGCTTTACCAGCTGGTGTTGACAGCCTCAGTTCAGGCATGCAGCAAATGCCCACAGCTTTCCTGGATGGATTCTAAGGTCTGGAGTGGAGCTCACAGCAGATCCTCCAGAAATGTATCTGGGAGGTGTTGGCAGTGAGAGAACCTTTAAGTCCTTCAGTTGACACATAGCTCAGAAATCTAGGAGAAAAAAGGAATGGAAAGGCCAAGAAATCACATCATATACCAGGAGCTGTACTCGTGGGACAGACATTTTAGTTTAAGTCAAGGCATATTCCTAAAGTAAGGAAGCAACAGCCCTCAGAAAAATAAAACAGAACACCACTTTATCTGATACATAATTTATATTGTAGGGTTCTCAACCCAGATTCTTAGATATGGAAAGAAACAGAAATGTGTGACTATAATAAAGAAAATATCAGCCACTCAAAATTAAAACCAAGTGGACACAGATGTTGGGTTTAGCAGACAAAAACTTGAAAGCAGATGCTATAAAAATGCCTAAGTAACTGAATGGAAATATGTTCACAGCATTCAAACAATGTGTGCTGACAGGTAATCAACAATTCAGTTCAGTTCAGTCGCTCAGTCATGTTCGACTCTTTATGACCCCATGAATCTCAGCATGCCAGGCCTCCCTGTCCATCACCAACTCCTGGAGTTCACTCAAACCATGTCCATCGAGTCGGTGATGCCATCCAACCATCTCATCCTCTGTCATCCCCTTCTCCTCCTGTCCCCAAACCCTCACAGCATCAGAGTCCTTTTCAGTGAGTCAACTCTTTCCATGAGGTGGCCAAAGTATTGGAGTTTCAGCTTTAGCATTAGTCCTTCCGAAGAAATCCCAGGGCTGATCTCCTTCAGAATGGACTGGTTGGATCTCCTTGCGGTCCAAGGGATGCTCAGGAGTCTTCTCAACACCATAGTTCAAAAGCATCAATTCTTTGGCGCTCAGCTTTCTTCACAGTCCAACTCTCACATCCATACATGACTACTGGAAAAATCATAGCCTTGACTAGATGGAACTTTGTTGGCAAAGTAATGTCTCTGCTTTTGAGTATGCTATCTAGGCTGGTCATAACTTTCCTTCCAAGGAGTAGTTCAGTTCAGCTCAGTTCATTCGCTCAGTCGTGTCCAACTCTTTGCAACCCCATGAATCTCAGCACACCAGGCCTCCCTGTTCATCACCATCTCTTGGAGTTCACTCAGACTCATGTCCATCGAGTCCGTGATGCCATCCAGCCATCTCATCCTCGGTCGTCTCCTTCTCCTCCTGCCCCCAATCCCTCCCAGCATCAGAGTCTTTTCCAATGAGTCAACTCTTTGCATGAGGTGGCCAAAGTACTAGAGTTTCAGCTTTAGCATTATTCCTTCCAAAGAAATCCCAGGGTTGATCTTCAGAATGGACTGGTTGGATCTCCTTGCAGTCCAAGGGACTCTCAAGAGTCTTTTCCAACACCACAGTTCAAAAGCATCAATTCTTCAGTGCTCAGCCTACTTCACAGTCCAACTCTCACATCCATACATGACCACAGGAAAAACCATAGCCTTGACTAGATGGACCTTAGTCGGCAAAGTAAGGTCTCTGCTTTTGAATATACTGTCTAGGTTGGTCATAACTTTTCTTCCAATGAGTAAGCGTCTGTTAATTTCATGGCTGCAGTCACCATCTACAGTGATTTTGGAGCCCACAAAAATAAAGTCTGACACTGTTTCCATTGTTTCCCCATCTATTTCCCATGAAGTGATGGGACCAGATGCCATGATCTTCGTTTTCTGAGTGTTGAGCTTTAAGGCCACTTTTTCCCTCTCCTCTTTCACTTTCATCAAGAGGCTTTTAAGTTCCTCTTCACTTTCTGCCATAAAGATGGTGCCATCTGCATATCTAAGGTTATTGATATTTCTCCTGGCAATCTTGATTCCAGCTTGTACTTCTTCCAGCCCAGCATTTCTCATGGTGTACTCTGCATATAAATTAAATTAACAGGGTGACAATATACAGCCTTGACGTACCCTTTTCCAATTTGGAACCAGTCTGTTGTTCCATGTCCAGTTCTAGCTGTTGCTTCTTGACCTGCATATAGGTTTCTCAACAGGCAGGTCAGGTGGCCTGGTATTCCCATCTTTTAAGAATTTTCCACAGTTTGTGGTGATCCATATAGTCAAAGGCTTTGGCATAGTCAATAAAGTAGAAATAGATGATTTTCTGGAACTCTCTTGCTTTTTCGATGATCCAGCGGATGTTGGCAATTTGATCTCTGTTTCCTCTGCCTTTTCTAAAACCAGCTTGAACATCTGGAATTTCATGGTTCACGTATTGCTGAAGCCTGGCTTGGAGAATTTTGAGCATTACTTTACTAGCATGTGAGATGAGTGCAATTGTGTGGTAGTTTGAGCATTCTTTGAGCATTCTTTGACATTGTATTTCTTTGGGATTGGAATGAAAACTGACCTTTTCCAGTCCTGTGGGCACTGCTGAGTTTTCCAAATTTGCTGACATATTGAGTGCAACACTTTCACAGTAGTTAAGAAAAATAAAAGAGAAATAGAGTCTATAAAAGAAAATGTTAATTGATGTCAACAATAGATTTGAATTAACAGAAAAGTCAGTGAATTTGAGGATATGTAAATAGAAACTGTATAACTCAGTAATAATGTGAAAGATATTGAAATATTGATGGAGAATGTTAAGCATTTAAAAATATGTATAAAATAAAAACTAGAAAAGAGAAAAGGGAGAAGAAAAATATTTGAAGGAATAATGACCAAACTAAATTTTTCAAAATTCGACTTAAAATATTATTTTGTACCTTGAAGAAACTCAATGAACCACACTTGGGAACCACACTTACTTAGATTCATCATGGTCAAGTGGCTTTAAGAGAAAGTTAAAGACAGAGTCTTAAGACCAACAGCAGACAAAGGGCACTTTGTATTTTGGGGAGATCAAGAAGATTAGCATTGATCATCACCAAAATGGAGGCCAGCAGGCAGCAGAGGTACTTATTCAAAACCCTGAAAATATTCAGCCATGATGTTTGTATTTGTTTGTATTTTGTGAAACTGCCATCAAACATGAAGAGAAAATTAGGACATTTGAACATAAAACCAAAGGAATCCATTTCTAGCCATCTTGTTTTATAGGAAAAAAAAAAGGAATAAATCAGGACTAGTGGAATGGTCACAGTAGATATTAGTGACTGGTGATATTTAAAAAACAGATGGAAATGAGTAAAGATTTGAGCCATAGAAATATCCAGAGTGGAGGGGAGAGGGTGGGCTCAATATTTGAAACTCAGTCTACATTACCAGAGTATGTAACAGTAACAGAGTAAAGAGAAAAACCATATATAATCATCTCAATGCAGAAAAGCCATTTGACAAAGTCCAACACATTTTCATGGCAAAAACACTCAACAAACTAGAAATGGAAGAAAAAATTTTATTTATATATATACATATTTTCTAAGATTAATCTATTTAATCTATAATCCATAATCATTGAAAATTTCCCATATATATATTTGACATCATCCTTTATCTTATGGGATCTTAGTTCCCAGTCCAGGGATAGAACCCATGCTTCCTGCAATGGAAGCTCAGAGTCTTAACCACTGGGCCACTGGGGAAGTCCCTGTTGTTATTATCTTTGTTACATCTTTGAGATTAATAATGATGTACACTGGTCATTTCTGATATTGATTGTTTCTGTTTTGTCTTTTGTCTTGATCAGTGTTCCCATGAGTTTATCAGTCTTATTAATTTTTTTCAAAGAGCTATTCTAGATTTTACTGACTTATTTAGAGCATGTTTGTAGGATATTTCATGTTTCTATCCTCATCTTTTATATTCTTTTCATTTTTTTCCTGAAAATTAATTACAGAAACACTTATCTCAAGTTTAAAAAGAAGAATAAATTTCATATTAAAAGCTTCATATTAAAATGTTGGGAAAGCAGTTTTATAGTTATAATACTTTCTTGTATTCTTCATATTTATTCTTTACCCTATGGGTTATTTAGAAGTAGTCTCCTTAATTTCTGAATTTATGGTGACGTTGTAGAAGTACTGTGTGATTTACAGAACTGTCAGAAAAATATATTCTGTAGGATTTTAAACCTTTGAAGTGTTATTAAAGATTGTCTGACATTATTGGAAGCAAAATTCCTAGTAATACCTTTGCAGATGATTTATTCATTAAAGAATATAAGCAGTAAATAAATATGAATAAACATATTTAAAAATATCTCTGGTATTTAAATGTTTATGGATAGTATAGAAATAGGAAATAAGTAAACTATATGCATTAAATAATAGCTGAAAATTATGAGTGGTAAAGTAAAATATTGTTTATAATTTGGCTAAATGATTTGAGTATGTAGGATATATGCACAGTATTTTTAAATGGTTGAAATCTAATTTTTTTCCATTATTTAAGTATACATATTCAATCAAGGCTGAACTCTTTGGAAATTGTTGTATATGCACGGGCCATGTCTTTTAAATAAATTCACTATGTTATGTTTTTAAAAAGTGTGGAGAATAGCTCATAGAGTTAGTAGAACACACTCATTTGTTGTGATTTGATTTTATTATGTTAAAGTAAACATTGACCCCTTCTTTTCTGATAAATAGCCTAGAGAAATGTGGTAGGTAGCAGGTTATTCTTGACCCATTCTAAGAATCAAGAGGGCAGGAATGAGAATGTGATAGTGAGAGGCAATTTGGAAGATAGTGATCATGAAATCTTACATTTCAGGATTCTAAGGAAAGAGGAGAAGGAAGGTAGCTGGAAGGAAACAGGGAGAGGTGAAATTTTGTATTTACTCAGGCCTCAATATGTTACAGGTGGACTGGCTGAAAATAAATCATGAAACAGTGGGAGGCTGTTTTCCCTATTTCTATATATTATGAAAAATGCTTGATTCTTTCTTACTCCTAGTTTATTTTATACTTTATAAGCCGTCTGATACAAAAGCCCAATTATTGGAAGAAAAGATTAGTTGAACAATACAAAAGAAGTAAACCAATGTAAAAACAGAATAGTCATTCAGTCTAATTTAGTTTACTGAGTTTAAAATGGTATGCAGGTAGGAAGTGGAATACTAATCACTTAAGACTGTCTCATTCCAGTATCTAGATACAGTCTTTTTATTAACAGTACTTGCTTTGTTCTTAGTAATAATTACACACCTTCACTGGGCCTGGATGACAGGAAATATAGTAACTCTTAAGAGGACTGAGTGGCTTCACTTTCACTTTTCACTTTCCTGCATTGGAGAAGGAAATGGCAACCCACTCCAGTGTTCTTGCCTGGAGAATCCCAGGGATGGGGGAGCCTGGTGGGCTGCTGTCTATGGGGTCGCACAGAGTCGGACACGACTGAAGCAACTTAGCAGCAGCAGCAGCAGCAACAAGAGGACTGTGAGAAGATGCTGAATGTGGTGAAAAGTGCAGTGGGCATGAGAATAAACTCTCAGATAATGGAGGTAGAAGAGAATGACATGGGTTCATTTTTGACATTTTATATAAGGATTTTACACATAATGAACATGTTTATGCAGGAGCATGAATATTTGGGAGAAAAAAAAAAGGAAAATGAGATTCCATTCAGTTAGCTCAGACATACTCCATACATCATGTCTTCTTAGGGTTCCTTGGACACTTCTTATTCCATGAATATATATTCACTATTTTGTCATAACTCCCAAAACAGATGCCATTTTACCATGCATTTGTTAGAAAACTTCACTGAAATACAGGGGAAAAATGATTGCATTGCACAGAACATGGTGATCCTCACTTTATTTTTTTATTTTTTAAAATTTTTTTATTTTTTTAATTTTTTAAAATACTTTATTCTACATTACAATACTGTATTTGTTTTGCCATACATTGACATGAATCAGCCACAGGTGTCCACGATCTCCCAATGCCACGACCTCCCACCCTACATCCTCTCCCTGAATCATCCTGTGCACCAGCCCCATGCATCCTGCATCCTGTATTGAACATAGACTGGTGCTTCATTCTTACAAGATAGTATACATGTTTCAATGCCATTCTCCCAAATCATCCCACCCTTTCCCTCTCCCTCAGAGTCCAAAAGTCCATTCTATACCTCTGAGTCTCTTTTGTTGTCTCACATAGAGGGTCATCATTACTATCCTTCTAAATTCCATATGTATGTGTCAGTATACTGTATTGGTGTTTTTCTTTCTGGCTTACTTCACTCTGCATAATCGGCTCCAGTTTCATCCATCTCATCAGAACTGAGTCGGATTTATTCTTTTTAAGGGCTGAGTAGTACTCCATTGTGTATATGTACCACAGCTTTCTTAGCCATTCATCTGCTGATGGACATCTAGGTTGCTTCCATGTCCTGGCTATTATAAACAGTGCTGCAATGAACATTGGGGTACATGTGTCTCTTTCAGTTCTGGTTTCCTCAGTGTGTATGCCCAGCAGTGGGATTGCTGGATCATAAAGCAGTTCTATTTGCAATTTTTTAAGGAATCTCCACACTATTTTCCATAGTGGCTGTACTAGTTTGCATTCCCACCAGCAGTGTAAGAGGGTTCCCTTTTCTCCACATCCTCTCCAGCATTTATTGCTTGTAGACTTTTGGATTGCAGCCATTCTGACTGGTGTGAAATGGTACCTCATTGTGGTCTTGATTTGCATTTCTCTGATAATAAGTGATGTTGAGCATCTTTTCATGTGTTTGTTAGCCATCCATATGTCTTCTTTGGAGAAATGCCTATTTAGTTCTTTGGCCCATTGTTTGATTGGGTCGTTTATTTTTCTGGAGTTGAGCTGCATAAGTTGCTTGTATATCTTTGAGATTAGTTGTTTGTCAGTTGTTTCGTTTGCTATTGTTTTCTCCCATTCAGAAGGCTGTCTTTTCACCTTGCTTATAGTTTCCTTTGTTGTGCAGAAGCTTTTAATTTTAATTAGATCCCATTTGTTTATTTTTGCTTTTATTTCCAGTATACTGGGAGGTGGATCATAGGGATCCTGCTGTGATTTATGTCGGAGAGTGTTTTGCCTATGTTTTCCTCTAGGAGTTTTATAGTTTCTGGTCTTACATTTAGATCTTTAATCCATTTTGAGTTTATTTTTGTGTATGGTGTTAGAGAGAGATCTAGTTTCATTCTTTTACAAGTGGTTGACCAGTTTTCCCAGCACCACCTGTTAAAGAGACTGTCTTTACTCCATTGTATATTCTTGCCTCCTTTGTCGAAGATAAGGTGTCCATAGGTGTGTGGGTTTATCTCAGGGCTTTCTATTTTGTTCCATTGATCTATATTTCTGTCTTTGTGCCAGTACCATACTGTGTTAATGACTGTGGCTTTGTAGTAGAGCCTGAAGTCAGGCAAGTTGATTCCTCCAGTTCCATTCTTCTTTCTCAAGATTGCTTTGGCTATTCGAGGTTTTTTGTATTTCCATACAAATCTTGAGATTATTTGATCTAGTTCTGTGAAAAATACTGCTGGTAACTTGATAGGAATTGCACTGAATCTGTAGATTGCTTTGGGTAGTATACTCATTTTCACTATATTGATTCTTCCAACCCATGAGCATGGTATATTTCTCCATCTATTAGTGTCCTCTTTGATTTCTTTCATCAGTGTTTTATAGTTTTTGATATATAGGTCTTTAGTTTCTTTAGGTAGGTATATCCCTAAGTATTTTATTCTTTTCGTTGCAATGGTGAATGGGATTGTTTCCTTGACTTCTTTTTCTACTTTCTCATTATTAGTGTATAGGAATGCAAGGGATTTCTGAGTGTTGATTTTATATCCTGCAACTTTACTATATTCCTTGATTAGCTCTAGTAGTTTTCTGGTCAAGTCTTTAGGATTTTCTATATAGAGGATCATGTCATCTGCAAACAGTGAGAGTTTTACTTCTTCTTTTCCAATTTGAATTCCTTTTATTTCTTTTTCTGCTCTGATTGCTGTGGCCAAAACTTCCAGTACGATATTGAATAGTAGTGGTGAAAGTGGACACCCTTGTCTTGTTCCTGACTTTAGGGAAATGGTTTCAATTTTTCGCCATTGAGGATAATGTTAGCTGTGGGTTTGTCATATATAGCTTTTAATATGTTGAGGTATGTTCCTTCTATTCCTGCTTTCTGGAGCGTTTTTATCAGAAATGGATGTTGAATTTTGTCAAAGACTTTTTCTGCATCTATTGAGATAATCATATGGTTTTTATTTTTCAGTTTGTTAATGTGATAAATTACATTGATTGATTTGCGGATATTGAAGAATCCTTGCATCCCTGGGATAAAGCCCACTTGGTCATGGTGTATGATCTTTTTAATGTGTTGCTGGATTCTGATTGCTAGGATTTTGTTAAGGATTTTTTTCATCTATGTTCATCAGTGATATTGGCCTGTAGTTTTCATTTTTTGTGGTGTCTTTGTCAGGTTTTGGTATTAGGGTGATGGTGGCCTCATGGAATGAGTTTGGAAGTTTACCTTCCTCTGCAATTTTCTGGAATAGCTTCAGTAAGATAGGTGTTAGCTCTTCTCTAAATTTTTGGTAGAATTCAGCTGTGAAGCCGTCTGGACCTGGGCTTTTGTTTGCTGGAAGATTTCTGATTACAGTTTTAATTTCCATGCTTATGATGGGTCTGTTAAGATTTTCTATTTCTCCCTGGTTCAGTTTTGGAAAGTTGTACTTTTCTAAGAATTTGTCCATTTCTTCCAAGTTGTCCATTTTATTGGCATGTAATTGCTGATAGTAGTCTCTTATGATTCTTTGTATTTCTGTGTTGTCTGTCATGATCTCTCCATTTTCATTTCTAATTTTATTGATTTGATTTTTTTCTCTTTGTTTCTTGATGAGTCTGGCTAATGGTTTGTCAATTTTATTTATCCTTTCAAAGAACTAGCTTTTGCTTTGTTGATTTTTGCTATGGTCTCTTTTGTTTCTTTTGCATTTATTTCTGCCCTAATTTTTAGGTTTTCTTTCCTTCTACTAACTCTGGGGTTCTCTATTTCTTCCTTTTCTAGTTGCTTTAGGTGTAGAGTTAGCTTATTTATTTGGCTTTTTTCTTGTTTCTTGAGGTATGCCTCCATTGATATGAACTTTCCTCTTAGCACTGCTTTTATAGTGTCCCATAGGTTCTGTGTAGTTGTGTTTTCATTTTCATTCATTTCGATGCATAATTTGATTTCTTTTTGATTTCTTCTGTGATTTGTTGATTATTCAGAAGGGTGTTGTTCAGCCTCCAAATGTTGGAATTTTTAATAGCTTTTCTCCTGTAATTGAGATCTAACCTTAGTACATTATGGTCAGAGAAGATGCTTGGAATAATTTTGATTTTTTTGAATTTATCAAGGTTAGATTTATGACCTGGATGTGATCTATCCTGGAAAAGGTTCCGTGTGCACTTAAGTAAAAGGTGAAATTCATTGTTTTGGGGTGAAATGTCCTATAGATATCAATTAGGTCTAACTGGTCTATTGTATCGTTTAACGTTTGTGTTTCTTTGTTAATTTTCTGTTTAGTTGATCTGTCCATAGGTGTGAGTGGGGTATTAAAGTCTCCCACTATTATTGTGTTATTATTAATTTCCCCTTTCATGCTTGTTAGCAATTGTCTTACATATTGCGGTGCTCCTATGTTGGGTGCATATATATTTATAATTGTTATATCTTCTTCTTGGATTGATCCTTTAATCATTATGTAGTGGCCTTCTTTGTCTCTTTTCACAGCCTTTGTTTTAAAGTCTATTTTATCGGATATGAGTATTGCTACTCCTGCTTTCTTTTGGTCTTTATTTGCATGGAATATCTTTTTCCAGCCCTTCACTTTCAGTCTGTATGTGTCCGTTGTTTTGAGGTGGGTCTCTTGTAAGCAGCATATATAGGGATCTTGTTTTTGTATCCATTCAGTCAGTCTTTGCCTTTTGGTCGGGGCATTCAACTCATTTACATTTAAGGTAATTATTGATAAGTATGCACCTGTTGCCATTTACTTTATTGTTTTGGGTTTGGGTTTATACGTCCTTTTTGTGTTTCCTGTCTAAAGTCTATCCTTTAGTATTTGTTGGAGAGCTGCTTTGGTGGTGCTGAATTCTCTCAGCTTTTGCTGGTCTGTAAAGCTTTTGATTTCTCCTTCATATTTGAATGAGATCCTTGCTGGGTACAATAGTCTTGGCTGAAGGTTATTATCTTTCATCACTTTAAGTATGTCTTGCCATTCCCTCCTGGCCTGAAGAGTTTCTATTGAAAGATCTGCAGTTATTCTTATGGGGATCCCCTTGTGTGTTATTTGTTGTTTTTCCCTTGCTGCTTTTAAAATTTGTTCTTTGTGTTTGGTCTTTGTTAGTTTGATTAAAATATGTCTTGGGGTGTTTCGCCTTGGGTTTACCCTGTTTGGCACTCTCTGGGTTTCTTGGACTTTGGTGATTATTTCCTTCCTCATTTTAGGGAAGTTTTCAACTATTATCTCCTCAAGTATTTTCTCATGGTCTTTCTTTTTGTCTTCTCTTCTGGGACTCCTATAATTCGAATGTTGGAGTGTTTCATATTGTCTTGGAGGTCTCTGAGGTTGTCCTCATTTCTTTTAATTAGTTCTTTCTTTTTCCTCTCTGATTCATTTATTTCTACCATTCTATCTTCTATTTCACTAATCCTATCTTCTGCCTCCGATATTCTACTATTTGTAGCCTCCAGAGTGTTTCTGATCTCATTTATTGCATTATTCATTATATATTGACTCTTTTTTATTTCTTCTAGATCCTTGTTAAACCTTTCTTGCATCTTCTCAATCCTTGACCCCAGGCTATTTATCTGTGATTCCATTTTGATTTCAAGATTTTGGATCATTTTCACTATCAGTATTCAGAATTCTTTCTCAGGTAGATTCCCTATCTCTTCCTCTTTTGTTTGGTTTGGTGGGCATGTCTCCTGTTCCTTTACCTGCTGGGTATTTCTCTGTCTCTTCATCCTGGTTATATTGCTGCGTTTGTGGTGGCTTTTCTATATTCTGGGAATTTGTGGAATTCTCTTTATTATAGAGCTTTCTCTCTGTGTTTGGGTTTATATCAGTGGCTTGTCAAAGTTTCTTGATTAGAGAGGCTTGTGTTGAAGTTCTGGTGGGTGGAGTTGGATTTCCTCTCTCTGGAGTGTTGTGAAGTGTCAAGTAATGGGTTATGGGACGTCAATGGTTTTGGAGTATTTTGAGCTGCCTGTGTATTGAAGCTCAGGGGCTTGTTCTTGTGTTGCTGGAGAATTTGCGTGGTATGTCTTGCTCTGGAACTTGTTGGCCCTTGGGCGGTGCTCAATTTCAGTATAGGTATGAAGGCGTTTGATGAGCTCTTATTAGATAATGTTCCCTGTATTCAGGAATTCTTTGATGATCTCAGGATTTGGACTTACGCCTCCTGATTCTGGTTTTCAGATTTATTTTTACAATAGCCTCATGATTTCTCCATCTGTTCAGCACTATTGTTAAAACATCTGGGTTAGTGATGATAGGTTTCTCCACTTTGAAGGTCGTCCCTAGAGGATCGCTGAGTTACTTGGAGGAGAGAAGAGGGAGGGGGGTAGTTAGAGGTGAGTGGAATGGGATGAGGTGGATTCAAAAGAGGAAAAAGCAAACTAACCTGTAACCACTTTCTTGTGTGTGCTCCAAAGTCTGGACCTCTCAGAGGTGGTCACAGAATTATATATGGAAGAGGAGAGGGAGGAAGTAGATAGAGGTGGTCAGGAGAATGAAAGAGGGAGATGCAAAGGAGGGATACAGATCCGGCCAGTGACCTGTTCCCTGAGAATTCTCCACTTTCGGGAGCACATAGAGATTCATAGAGTTGGGTAGAGAAGAGGAGGGGGAGGGATGAGACAAAAGCCACCTGGTAGAGAAAAGAGAGATTCCCAAGGGGAAGAGAGTGGTCAAGCCAGTAGTCTCGCACTCATGTAAAATTGGATACTGAAGATTAGGTTTTTAATAGTACAAAATTGGCAACAAATACCAAAATGTTGAAAAATCTGGAGTAGAGATTGGATTTTCAAAGACAAAATATTAAAGATAAGAAGAAGAAGGAGAGAAAAATTTAAAAAAATTGAGAAAAAATAATCATAAAAATAAAATAAAAGACTCCAGAATTATTAAAAGACAACTTCCACTACCAATAGGACTATATGCAGCATTTGCTTTAAAGATAGGGTTTTTTTTTTTTGAAAAGTAATGATAGGTTATAAAGATAATAAATAGAAATATAGAAGACTTAAAAATTTAAGCAAGTTTAGAAAAAAACGAAAAGAAAAAGAACAATAAAAAAGAAAAAAAATTTAAAAAAGAAAAAAATTCTTAAAAAAATCACGCTTTCACATCATCCCCCAAAAAAAAAATTGATCATAAAAGTAGTAACGGTATATCTGGTGCTTTCTCTGTCGTTGTAGACTGTGTGGGGTCGCTACCAAGGCAGTTCCCTCTGTTTGACTTCCTCTGTTTGCTGGTCCCTTCCATGTCTAATTTCCGTCTTGACACAGGGAGGGTGGTGGTGGACTCTGCACTGGGCTTGCCCCTTCTCGCTCCTTGGGATAACCTTGTGGGGCCTGCCCTATGCTTCATGCACTTCCCTGGTCTTTGGCGCTCAGGATTGGCGGTCAGGAAGCCCTCCGAGACTTGGATTTTGTTGAACAGGGGCTTTGTTCCCTTCCCAGGTCCGAGTGGCTAGGAGTTTGGTGCGCGCTATTGCGACTTCTGGGCTTCCAGGTCCCTTAATTTTCTGGGAGCTCCGGCGGGGCTCTTTCTCAGGCAGATGATGACTGTTCAGAGCCCCCAGCAGTTTCAATAACAAAGAAACTTGTTTGCAATTTGGTAGGTAATGTCACTCTTGAGCTGCGATTGCCCCCTTCCAGCACTTAAGGCTCTGGCTGCCTGTCGCCGGGGGGGGATGGTCTGCAGCTGGCTATTGCCGATCCGTCCTTTGTTCTGTGCGCAGGCCTGTCGGTGTCTTATATTTGAGCATTTCACGTGTTAGCTATCCCACAGTCTGGTTTGCTAGACCAAGATAGTTCTTTTTAGCCACACGCGGACCCAATTCTGGCCCCGTTATGCCCCGATTCTCGAGAAAAGCCCTGTAGCCTACGTCTCCCGCGGCCCAATTCTTAGAAAGCACTGTCGCGGGTGCGCTCCTCCCTGCCCAACCCCCACTGCTGTCGGACGCAGGCGTTTGCGCTGCTTATCCGCTGGGGGTTATACTGTTGAATTCATAATCTGTTGGTTTTAATTATTTATTTATTCTTCCTTCCTGTTATGTTGCCCTCTGTGCTTCCAGGGCTCGCCCCATACACAGCTGTGAGAGTGTTCCCCAGTTTTAGGAAACCTCTCTTTTTTAAGAGTCTCTTCCTGGGACAGGATTCCCTTCCCGGGACGGGATTCCCTTCTCGGGACAGGGCTCCCTCCCTACCTCCTTTGTCTCTATCTTCGTATGTATTAATTCCTACCTGGTTTTGAAGCCGATGATCTGCTTTGCTGGATGCCTGATGTCCTCTGCCAGCAGTCAGAAGCTGTTTTGTGGAATTTACCTGATCCTCACTTTAATTCTCTTGAAACATCTCTAATGGTCTCTGAAGTTACTCTTCAGTTGCCAAAGGCCTTACTTCTTTTCCTTTAGTTCACATGGCACTTAAGTTACTCAGTGTTGTCAAGGGCAAGTTAGCTCTGGCCATTTAGGAGGAAAAATCCAGTAATTAGCAGACTCTAAACATTCCCATGGAGTTCAAAAGGCTGTTCTATACAACTGTGTCTCTTTTGCTGTCTTGCATACAGGGTTATCATTACCATCATTCTAAATTCCATTTTGGACTCTGTGGGAGAGGGAAAGGGTGGGGTGATTTGGGAGAATGGCATTGAAACATATATAATATCATGTAAGAAAAGAATCGCCAGTCTAGTATGATGAAGGATACAGGATGCTTGGGGCTGGTGCACTGGGATGACCCAGAAAGATGGTAAGAGGAGGGAGGTGGGAGGAGGGTTCAGGATTGGGAACTCATGTGTACCCATGGTGGATTCATGTTGATGTATGGCAAAACCAATACAGTATTGTAAAGTAAAAAGAAAGTGAAATTTAAAAAAAAATTCCCATGTTAGAAAGCTTCACAGATTCTGTATTTTGCTGTGTCATGGCCCTGGGAATCCTCATACAAAATTCTAAGGATATTACCAGATATTTACTCATGAGAACTTCTAGAGAGTGGGGAGTGAGTTCTGTTTGCAATAAAAGATTTTTCCATAGCCTTGGGTCATTTATAACTTTCGCTGATTTCACTTTGTTTTTGGACTTACCCAAGCTTGAACTGCAGGATAAAATCAATTTTTTTCCATAGAGGAGCAAACAATCACAATCCGGAACAGAATATAAATCAGTTTCTGTTAGAAAGAATGGGTCAGGGTAATATGCCTCTAGTCATTCTTTCCCTGACTTTAGCTTTTTGTATTTTTAAGGTCTGAAAATCATCACATTTCAAATTCATCATAGTAAAGCAAAAAAAAAAAAAAAAAAAATCAACCAAAACACAACTTATCATCTACAAGATTGGCACAAGCATCATTTAAGTAACTAGATGTATGTCCAAAATAACAATAATTTTAATTTTTTTATTGACAGCTCTTTTGTTATTAACTTTAGAAAGGATAGCATTGATTTAGCTAAAGTGAATGAGGTAGAAGAGTGATATGATAATGATAAAATACTCCTATATATTTATTAACTTCTGACTCAAATATCACCTCCTTTAGAAAGTGTTATTATTTTCATCAAAATTTGTTTTCCTCCATCAAAACCATACTTTCGATAGTATGGTATTTAGCATAGAATTTGACAGTTAGTAATACTCAATTTGACAGTAATACCAATACTTTGGCCATCTGAAGCGAGGAGCTGACTCACTGTAAAGACCCTGATGCCAGGAAAGATTGAAGGCAAAAAGAGAAGCGGGCAGCAGAGGATGAGATGGTTAGATAGCATCACTGACTTAGTGGACATGAATTTGAGCAAACTCCAGAAGATAGTGGAGGACAGAAGGGACTGGTTTGCTGCAGTCCATGGGGTTGCAAAGAGTCTGGCATGATTTAGTGACTGAACAACAGCAACAAATACTCAATTTATACTCTAATTCTGTGTTGCTTGGAATTTTTCTGACTGCTGAACATGTCTATTTTTTTTCCCCTCAAACTTGAGAGCAGGTGATCAACTCAGTTAGTCTCTTTACATCCTAATAGAGCCTACTATGTTGGAGAAGGAAATGGCACCCGACTCTAGTACTCTTGCCTGGAAAATCCTATGGATGGAGGAGCTTGGTGGGCTGCAGTCCATGGGGTCACACAGAGTTGGACATGACTGAGCGACTTCACTTTCACTTTTCACTTTCTTGCATTGGAGAAGGAAATGGCAACCCACTCCAGTGTTCTTGCCTGGAGAATCCCAGGGACGGCAGAGCCTGATGGGCTGCCGTCTATGGAGTCACACAGAATTGGACACGACTGAAGCAACTTAGCGGCAGCAGCAGCAGCAGCAGCAGCAGCAGCAGCAGCAGCAGCAGCAGCAGCAGCAGCAGAGCCTACTATGTAAGTTGATCATTTTGTGTGTTTGAAATCAATAAACATGCCTCATCTCATGTCCCTGGAATTATCCAGCCTTTTCACTCTCTCACACAGTTCTTTAGGATGGTATATATGCATTTTTTGGTATGAATTTATCACAATCAATATTGTAAAGTTTCTGATGTAGCTCTCTTTCTATAAACATATAATATTCTCATTAAGACAAGAATTGGACATACATGAACATATTACATACATCATGATAAGAGATTTCCTAGATGTGATCAGAAACTGGGAGAAAATTAATAACTGGATAAAAAGCAGGCTCTAAAACTCTCTCCCTAAAACTTCCTTTCCTTCAGTATTTCATTTCAATATTTGTCCTTTCCCTATTTAGAGATCCTAGACACTATCACATGTTCTAGTATAATTTTGTTTTATGTTTCTGAATTTTTGGAAAAATAAGGTTGATTTCTGTATATGAAAAGGCACTGGTTAGGAAAATCAGGCTATAAAAACTCGAAAGGCTGACTGATACTGTATGCTTCACATATATACCTTTATTTTATTTAAATTCTTGACCTGTCAATTTTTATGAAAACCTGTAAGAACAGCAGAGCAGTCAAGAGTTAAATTATATGGAAATTCACTTAAGATGATTTCCTAGTTTTTAAGCTCTTGCACCTCTTTCCGGATGGGCATGAGAAAGAGGGTGTGGAAATTAGCTTTAGGACGGCATGGGATTGAGAAAGATCAGCTTAGTGGGCAAAGCTCTGAAAAGCAGACGTCTGTCTGCCGGAACGTGCACGCTAAGGGATGTGGCTTTTCCTAATCCTTTATCCTGGGTGTGCAATAATGCAATATCCACCAGGAAATTAAAGCTTTAAAATGACAGTTATGAATTATATTGATAGATAGTAAAGAAAGTGATAAAAATTGCATTTCTGAAAATTATTTTGCAATGTCTCTTGATCAGGTTCTACAAAAGATGATTTGTGAATTGTAATTACAGTTGGTGAATGCTCTGGTTCTGTGGTTTGGGACTGTTAGGAAACACAAGCAAAGCATTTAGCAAGTTAAAGATACTTGCATTGGGAGCTACTGATACCAAGGAGAACTTAAAGCTTCAATATTTTGAGATTCGATGAATATATTCAGATTTTTAGACCACATCATCAAGGAAATACATTGTGGATGTAGTAGTCAAAATTAAATTGCATAAAGTTGCCATGTTTAGAGAGAGAACAAAATAATTTAATCAGGCAGTATAAATGCTATATAAATAAAATGAAAATAAGGTGGTGTGTGAAGGCCAGCATACAACTTACACCTTCCTCGATACTAGGGAGCATGAAATTTTAATGATTGGTCTTCACACTGATGACTCATTTGTACAGTGAATACCTTCATCAAAATTCATATACTTAGAATCCTTTTAATAAGGTGAGTAAAGTGTGACCTAACCAAATTATAAAAATATGATGTTGATAGACATCCTGAAAAATCAGCTTTATTAAATGCCACTGATTCCTAATTGACTTTTTACAAACAATAACCTATTAGCTCTTCCTAATCCAGCTGCTTGACACTGTTGTTTAATAAAATTATACATGTAGTTAGTAATTTTTGAAATTGTGATTTGGTTGTCAAAGTCCATTTTGCCTGTTTCTCCTACTGTCAATCCCACAGGATATATGGATTGAATTAACCCTCAGCTTGATCATTATATTGTTGCTGCATGGCCAACATAATACTGGATAGAATGTAGTCTTCCAGCTGATATGTCAGAGACAGCATAATGATAAGAGAAGCATTCATTTAGCCCTTTAAAGTACTGAAAAATCTATATAGCCTGAATAACCAAGTTGATTATTTGTGCTGAGATAGTAATTTAATAAAAGTTTCTCTTGTCTATTATACTTATATACATAAAGTGAAATATATATGAATGAATATAATTTATGCATGCATATGGAAAAAATATCTTATACCTGCAATGGTGGTAAGAGTTCAGAATTCACTACAATTGGTCAGTTAGTGAATATTTTATTGTTTCATCTTTGGTCTCAGAGCACCAATAAAAATAGGATGAATTTATAGTCATAGTTCTAAACTTCAAATTATAAATTGCAGCAAGGTTGTGTAATTGACTGGTTATATGTCTTCTGGTGTCTTTAGGGTTTTAAATTCTTTCTCCAACACATCCATGAAAAGAACTCCTTCCTCTTTAGGAGATTTATGCCTACTGATAAAGAAACTACACTGAGTACATTTGCCTACATTATGCATAGACTTCTTAAATTTCTGCTGCTTTCTGTCATGCCAAGTACCCGGGCTCTGCTTTTATTTTTAAATGTCACCATTCATTGGTGACAATGACATACGTTCCTAAGTAGACATACGTTCCTAAGATTCATCATATTTTCTCAATGAATACATTGGGACAAATAAAAGTGTACCTTCTTTGCATTGTGCTTATTGTGTAATAAATTTTGTTCTTTCAGTTGTATTAAAGATACCTGGAGGATAGAGGCTGCATTTCTTACCTCTTTTATTTCTTGTATTTGCCACAGTGGCTTGCGCCTCCATGGGAGTTAATAAAACTTCTCTTCAGAATACTTGTAAGTGGGCCAGCAGTGAAAAAAATCTCTGTCTCCACATTTTTGAGAGTCTTAATTGACTGCTTGAAAATGTTGGGGTTTTTGCATGTTCATCCTTTATATCTGTATCGATAAGTCAACCACATGACATGGACTTTTAAGAAGAATCCTATGTTTTTTGGATGACCTTCTAGGGAGAGGCCAAAGTTTCTCGGTCGTCACAAAGCAGACTCTATAAATTGTCTTGATTTCTGTTACTTTGGCAGAATTTAAGAGTGCAAGGAGGGGACCAGTTCCATGACCTTGACAAAGAGTGGCTCTGTGGCCCATGGGGTTCTCTTCAAAGGGTAGATAGCATTAGCTTCTGTCTCTCTTACCTTTGTGCCAAAGCATTTTTACGTGTTGATTCAAGATTGAATGATTTTAAAGACAAAGGCTCTGTGAGATCTCCTAGGGTTTATTAAGTTACAAACATTACACATTTTCCCTAATGCTTAAAACAATACATCTTAAAATTGCTGGGGCATCACACCATATCTCATTTTAATTTTCACACAACCTCTGTATAAATCCTTATTTAGTTTTGATACACTGGATTGTTTGTGCTTGAAGAAAAATGTTCTTGTTAGATAAGGTAGAACACCTGTAAATGGGCAGGAGCAGAGTGGAACCTCAAAATATTTAAAGTGTGTTCTGCACAGCAGAGCATCTGTTTTGAAGAGATGTCTGTATCACTCTGGGTAGAAACCATAATCTTCCAATTGATCCATTAGACAGCAGAGTGATAAGAGAATTTGTGAAGTGAAGTGAAGTGGCTCAGTCGTGTCCGACCCTCAGCGACCCCATGGATTGCAGCCTTCCAGGCTCCTCCCTGCCATGGGATTTTCCAGGCAAGAGTGCTGGAGTGGATTGCCATTTCCTTCTCCAGGGGATCTTCCCGACCCAGGAATCGAACCCGGGTCTCCCAGACTGCAGGCAGACACTTTACCGTCAGAGCCACCAGGGAAGCCCAAGAGAGTTTAGTGTTTTAAAACTCTGAAAAAAAACCTATATAGACTGAATAACCAAGTTGATTATTTGTTCCAAGGCAATAATTTAAGAAAACTTAATAAAATTAATCTATAGATTCTTATAGGTTAATCTCTCTGCAGAGGGAGAACGCCTGAGGTGCCTGACTTCTATGACCCACCTTGGGGTCACAGGTACGCTATATGGTAGCAACTGCCATTATTTAGGTCATGTTCCTTCAGAAAAATGAAGTAGAAAAGGTTCACCAGAAGCATCTTACATGAGATTCCAAATAACAAATGGATTAGTAAGACATGTGGGAGTCTGTCTTTGGAGGCATCTTATAATATATTTCCCTTATAGGTCAGTTGGTAAAGAATTCGCCTGCAATGCAGGAGATCCTGGTTCGATTTCTGGGTCCAGAAGATCCTCTGGATAAGGGAAAGGCTACCCACTCCAGTATTCTTGGGCTTCCCTTGTGGCTCAGCTGGTAAAGAATCTGCCTATAATGTGGGAGACCTGGGTTCCACCCTTGGGTTGGGAAGTACCCACGTCAGTATTCTGGCCTGGAGAATTCAATAGACTGTATAGTCAATGGGGTCACAAAGAGTGAGACATGACTGAGTAACTTTCGCTTTCACTTATAATATTTTCACAACAATAATTCTACGGCACTGTCACTAAGATGTACTGTGAGAAAACAAACCTAAATGGCATTAGATTGCATATAATTTTTTTTTCCTTATAGTTTTTTCTTAATTTAATCTTTTTTATTTTGTAAGTATAGGCAGATGATAATAACATATATATAGTACAATATACAGTATAACACAACATACATAAAGTTCAGTTCAGTCGCTCAGTCGTGTCCGACTCTTTGCGACCCCATGAATCGCAGCACGCCAGGCCTCACTGTTCACCATCTCTCGGAGTTCACTCAGACTCACGTCCATCGAGTCCATGATGCCATCCAGCCATCTCATCTTCGGTTGTCCCCTTCTCCTCCTGCCCCCAATCCTCCCAGCATCAGAGTCTTTTCCAGTGAGTCAACTCTTCACATGAGGTGGCCAAAGTACTGGAGCTTCAGCTTCAACATCATTACTTCCAAAGAGATCCCAGAGTTGATCTCCTTCAGAATGGACTGGTTGGATCTCCTTGCAGTCCAAGGGACTCTCAAGAGTCTTCTCCAACACCACAGTTCAAAAGCATCAATTCTTCGGTGCTCAGCCTTCTTCACAGTCCAACTCTCACATCCATACATGACCACAGGAAAAACCATAGCCTTGACTAGACGGACCTTAGTCGGCAAAGTAATGTCTCTGCTTTTGAATGTACTATCTAGGTTGGTCATAACTTTTCTTCCAAGGAGTAAGCATTTTTAATTTCATGGCTGCAGTCACCATCTGCAGTGATTTGGGAGTGCCCCAAAATAAAGTCTGACACTGTTTCCACTGTTTCCCCATCTATTTCCCATGAAGTGATGGGACCAGATGCCATGATCTTCCTTTTCTGAATGTTGAGCTTTAAGCCCACTTTTTTCACTCTCCTCTTTCACTTTCATCAAGAGGCTTTTTAGTTCCTCTTCATTCTGCCATAAGGGTGGTGTCACCTGCATATCTGAGGTTATTGATATTTCTCCTGACAATCTTGATTCCAGCTTGTGTTTCTTCCAGTCAGTGTTTCTCATGATGTACTCTGCTTATAAGTTAAATAAGCAGGGTGACAATATACAGCCTTGACATACTCCTTTTCCTATTTGGAACCAGTCTGTTGTTCCATGTCCAGTTCTAGCTGTTGCTTCTTGACCTGCATACAGATTTCACAAGAGGCAGGTTAGGTGGTCTGGTATTCCCATCTCTTTCAGAATTTTCCACAGTTTATTGTCATCCATACAGTCAAAGGCTTTGGCATAGTCAATAAAGCAGAAATAGATGTTTTTCTGTAACTCTCTTGCTTTTTTCCATGATCCAGCGGATGTTGGCAATTTGATCTCTGTTTCCTGTGCCTTTTCTAAAACCAGCTTGAACATCAGGAAGTTCACGGTTCACATATTGCTGAAGCCTGGCTTGGAGAATTTTGAGCATTTCTTTACTAGTGTGTGAGATGAGTGCAATTGTGCGGTAGTTTGAGCATTCTTTGGCATTGCCTTTCTTTGGAATTGGAATGAAAACTGACCTTTTACAGTCCTGCGGCCACTGCTGAGTTTTCCAAATTTGCTGGCATATTGAGTGCAGCACTTTCACAGCATCATCTTTCAGGATTTGAAACAGCTCAACTGTAATTCCATTTCCTCCACTAGCTTTGTTCGTAGTGATGCTTCCTAAGGCCCACTTGACTTCACATTCCAAGATGTCTGGCTCTAGATGAGTGATCACATCATCATGATTATCTGGGTCGTGAAGATCTTTTTGTACAGTTCTTCCATGTATTCTTGCCACCTCTTCTTAATATCTTCTGCTTCTGTTAGGTCCAGACCATTTCTGTCCTTTATCGAGCTCATCTTTGCATGAAGTGTTCCCTTGGTATCTCTGATTTTCTTGAAGAGATCTCTAGTCTTTCCCATTCTGTTCTTTTCCTCTATTTCTTTGCATTGATCTCTGAAGAAGGCTTTCTTATCTCTTCTTGCTATTCTTTGGAACTCTGCATTCAGATGCTTATATTTTTCCTTTTCTCCTTTGCTTTTACCTCTCTTCTTTTCACAGCTATTTGTAAGGCCTCCCCAGACAGCCATTTTGCTTTTTTGCATTTCTTTTCCATGGGGATGGTCTTGATCCCTGTCTCCTGTACAGTGCCACGAACCTCATTCCATAGTTCATCAGGCATTCTATCTATCAGATCTAGGCCCTTAAATCTATTTCTCACTTCCACTGTATAATCATAAGGGATTTGATTTAGGTCATACCTGAATGGTCTAGCGGTTTTCCCTACTTTCTTCAATTTAAGTCTGAATTTGGTAATAAGGAGTTCATGATCTGAGCCACAGTCAGCTCCTGGTCTTGTTTTTGTTGACTGTATAGAGCTTCTCCATCTCTGGCTGCATAGAATAAAATCAATCTGATTTTGGTGTTGACCATCTGGTGATGTGCATGTATAGTGTCTTCTCTTGTGTTGTTGGAAGAGGGTGTTTGCCATGACCAGTGCATTCTCTTGGCAAAATTCTTAGTCTTTTCCCTGCTTCATTCCGCATTCCAAGGCCAAATTTGCCTGTTACTCCAGGTGTTTCTTGACTTCCTACTTTAGCATTCCAGTCCCCTATAATGAAAAGAACATCTTTTTGGGTGTTAGTTCTAAAAGATCTTGTAGGTCTTCATAAAACCTTTCAACTTCATCTTCTTCAGCAGTACTGGTTGGGGCATAGACTTGGATAACTGTGATATTGAATGGTTTCCTTGGAAACGAACAGAGATCATTCTGTCATTTTTGAGGTTGCATCCAAGTACTGCATTTTATAATGTACTATATATAAATATATGTAATGTATTCTATCAATCATATATCTATTGAGAGGCCATTCTGTAATTAATTTCATACTATGTAGCCTGGATTAACTTCATACTATGTATCTTCTAACTATGTGGTTTAAAGTAATAACAGAGTCATATGGAGTTGTAAGAAATAATACATAAGGACTCCTTGTATCCTTTACCAGTTGCTCAAATGACAACATCTCCCGTAACTATGGTATATATCACAATGAGGAAAATAAATTTGATATTACCCATACACCCTATTTGGAGAAGGAAATGGCAACCACATCAGTATCCTTGCCTGGAAAATCTCATGGACAGAGGCGCCTGGTGGGCTGCCGCCTAGGGGTCGCACAGAGTTGGACACGATTGAAGCAACTTAGCAGCAGCAGCAGCAGCATACACCCTATACGTTTTACCACTGTTGCTCACATGGGTGTTCAGCTTGTGTAATTTGATCATATGTGTGAATCTGCATGAGCACCACAAGACACGGAGATACAGAATGGTTTCATCACAGATTCCCTGTACCACTTTTTTACAGACATGGCCACCTCCCCTCCCACCTGTTTCCTCCCTAAATCCTGGCAACCACTAATCTGTTTCCCACGCTAAAACTTTGTCACTGCCAGATGTTATGTAGTTAGATCTATTCAGAATGCAACATTTTGAGAAAAAAAAAAAAAAAGAGAGACTGGCTTTTTACATGCAACTTAACTTCCTTGAAAAGGAAAGAAAAATTTTCTCTCAGTCGTGTCCGACTCTTTGCGAACCTGTGGGCTGTAGCCTACCAGGCTCCTCCATTCATGGGATTCTCCAGGCAAGAATACTGGAATGGGTTGCTGTTTCCTTCTCCAGGGGATCTTCCCAACCCAGGGATTGAACCCAGGTCTCCCACATTGCAGGTAGACGCTTTACCCTCTGAGCCACCAGGGAAGCCCAACTTCCTTTAGATCCTCCCAAGCTGTCGTTTGTGTCAGGAGCCCTCTTGTTACTGTTGAGTAGTACTCCATCTTATGGCTGCAGAACAGTTGTTTAGTAAAAACTGTAAGCAGTTTGGTTAACCATTCAACTGTAGAAGGACATCTGGGTTGTTTCTGCTTTGAGGCTATTACAGATAAAGCTGCTGTGAACGTTTGTGTGATATGCAGATTTTTGTGTGAAAATAAATTTTCATTTTTCTTGTATAAATGTCCTGCAGTGCAATTTCTGAAGTGTACAGTAAGCTCATACTTAGTTTGTAAGACATTGTCACGTCCTTTTCTGGAGGAGCTGTGTCATTTTATATTCTCACAAGCAATGTAAGGAAGATGCAGTTTATACACAGCCACATTAGCACTTCTTGTTATCATTAATTTTTAGAGAAATTTTAAGATTGTAGAAAATTTGAACTAGAAGTATCAACTGTGTCATATACTATCCACCTTTCCCTAAACACTGTTTTCCCTGTTATTAATAGTGTGGTACTATTGTTACAATTAAGTAATCAGCATTGCTATATTCTTGTTAAGAAAAGTCCAGACTTCACTGTAGGGTTCACTTTTTATGTTGTATATTTTGTATATTTTATTTTATGATTTTTTTCAAATGCAGAATGACATGTATCCACCATTATAATATCACACAGAATTAGTTTCATCACTCCAAAAGTCTCGGTGCTCCACCTATTTATCTCTGTCCCTACTCCCACCCCTAGCAACCACTGGTCTTTTTACTGTCTCCGTATTTTCTGGATCTCAGTATTGTATTATTTACCTTTTCTTGATGACATATGATGTAGAGTGCCTTTTCATATGCTTATTGATCATCTGTATGTCTTCTTTGGTGAGATGTCTGTTCAGATATTTTTTCCACTTTATAATCGGTTTGTCTTATTGTTGAATTTTACAAGTGCTTTGAGTATGTATCTAAAAAGCCATCATCATATTCAGGTTCATATAGGTTATTTCCTGTCTTCTAGAAATGTTATGGTTTGTGCTTTATAGTGAGACTACAATCCATTGTCAGTTATTCTTTTTGTGAAAGGTGTGAAGTCAGTGTCTGAATTAATCTTCTTTTCTGTATGTGGATAAGGGATATCCTACCCACTCCAGTATTCTGGCCTGGAGAATTCCATGGACTGCACAAACCATGGGGTCGCAAAGAGTTGGACATGACTCAGCGGCTTTCACTTTCATACATTTTTTCCAGTGCCAGTATCCATTTTTCATGGAATTGCCTTTATTGTTTTGTCAAAGATGAAACTAACTAGAGATTTTGTGTTAGTCTGTTACTTGGATTTTTGTTCTATTCTAATGATCTATTTGTCTTTTCTTTTGCTAATACCATACTGTCTTGATTATACTGTCTTTATAGGAGAATTTGAAATTGGGTGATATCGGTCTTCTAATGTTGTTGTTATTCAATGTTGTGTTGGATATTCTGGATCTTTTGCCTCTAAATAGAAGTTTTAAAGCCAGTTTGTTGATATACATAAAGTAACTTACTGGAATTTTTATTGGGATTGTATGGAATCTATATATTAATTAGAGTAGGATGAATGTATTAACAATATTGAATCTTCCTAACCAGGAATATAAATATCTCTCCATTTGTTGAGACCTTGTTTGATTTATTTCATCAGTGCTTTGTAGTTTTCCTCATATAAATCTTATACATGTTTTGTTAGATTTGTATCTCACTATTTCATATTTCTGGTGCTGATTTAAATCTTCAAATTACATTTGCACATTGCTGGCATATATGATAACAATTGACTTTTGTGTATTAACCTTGTATCCTTCAATTTTGCTTTAATTGCTTATTAGTTCTAAGAGACTTTTTGTTAATTCTTGGGCTGCATAGAAAATCATGTCATCTGAGAACAAATAAAGCCTTGTTCTTCCTTCTTAATCTGTATGCCTTTAATTCATTTTGTTTCCTTTTCTTGTCTTATTGTATTAGCCAGGACTTTGGTATGATGTTAAATAGAAATGATGGAGGGATCATCCATGTTCTGTTCCTGACCTTAGTAGGGAGAAAGATGTGTGGATTTTTTTAACCAAGTTGAAGATATTGACCCCTATTTCCAGTTTGCATGTATATAAGTGTTTATCATGCATTAGCACTGGGCTTTGTCACATGCTTTTTCTGCATCTGATGGTTACAAGATTTTCTTCTTTAGCCTGTTGATATGATAAATTATATTTATTGGTTTTGAATGTTAAACTAGCCTTGTATATTTGGAATAAATCCAACTTGAAAGTGAAAGTGAAGTAGCTCAGTTGTGTCAGACTCTTTGCGACCCCATGGACTGTAGCCTACCCGGCTCCTCCATCCATGGGATTTTCCAGGCAAGAATACTAGGGTGGGTTGCCATTTCCTCCCAGGGATTGAACCCTCATTGTAGGGTACAACTGTAGGGTACAATGAGGGTCTCCCTCATTGTAGGCAGATGCTTTACTGTCTGAGGGAAGTAAATCCAACTTGTTTATATATAATTTTTGTATACATTGTGGTATTCTATATGCAAATACTTGAGTGTTTCTGCATATATGTTCAGCAGAGATATTTGATCCTAGTTTTCCCTCCTTGTAACTTCTTTGCCTGCTTTTGATATTAGGGTAATGCTGGCCTCATTTAATTAGTTAGGAAGTCTTCTCTCTCCTATCTTCTTAAAGAGATTGAGCAAAATTGGTAAAATTCCCTATTAAGTGTTTCATAGAATTCCTCTGTGAAGCCATCTGGGCCTGGAAATCTATTAATTTTTTATTCAACTTCTCTAATAGATGTAGATTTACTCATATTATCCATTTCTCCTTGAGTGAGTTTTTGTAGATTATGTTTTTCAAGGAATCAATAACTTTCATACAAATTAAAGATTTTTCAGTCATAAATAGATATTGGATTTTGTCAAATGTTTTGTTCTAGATCAATGATATGGTCATATGATTGATCTCCTTTAACTCATAAGTATGATGGATTACTTTGATGAATTTTTAACACTGTACCAGTCTTACACATCTAAAATAAAACCCACTTGAACATAATAAATAATTCCTTTTATGCATTGCTGATTTCATTTGCTAATATTTCATTGAGGATTTTTGCATCAAAGTTCATGAGAGATACTAGTCTGTATTTCTTACACTATCTTCCTTATTTTCCTTTATTATTGTCTTTTTCTGGTTTTGGTATTACAGTAATATAATTTCATAAGGGAAGTAGGCTTCCTGCTCAATTTTCTGGAAGAAACTGTAAGTTCAGTTTTTATTTTAAATGTTTGGTAGAATTTTACAGTGAAATCATCAGGTCTTGGAGTGAATTTTTTGCTTTGTATTTGTTTTTCAGGGGTTAAAATTACAAATTCAGTTTTTTTAATAGTTGTAGTAGTAGTCTAGTCCAGTTACCTCATTCACTTTTGTTGAGATTTTGTAGCCTGTTTCTCTAGGAATTGATCGTTTTTTTAAGTTGTCATATTTATGATCATAAATTTGTCTGCAGTATTCCTTTATACTTTTCACTTTGCTGAAGGAGCTGTTATGGTACTCTCAGTTTCATTCTATAGTTAATTATGTATCTTCTTTATTTTTATCTTTGCTAATCTTGATGGAGAGTTATCAACATTGATTTTTTAAAATAAACAAAGCTTTTTATTTTGATGATTTTTTTCTCAGTTGTTTCCTTACTTTAATTTTAGCTGATTTCTGCCCTTTGTGAATTTTTCTTTTCTGCTTTTATTTTGGGAATTTTGCTAATTTTTCCCTAGTTTCCTGAGTTAGATTATTGATTTAAGACCTTTGGTATTTTTATTGCAAACACTTGTTGCTATAAATTTCCCTCTCAAAACTGTTTTAGATACCTTATACATGTTTTTACTTTGAACTTTTGTTTATTTCTAAGTATTTAAAATCTTTTGGGCACTGTTTTTTAACTTTTGGATTATACAGAAGTTCTTTGTTTAATATTAAAGTAATTGCAGAATTTCCTATTTTCTTTCTCTTATTAATTCTAATTTGACTTCATTGATGTCACAAAACATGCCCTGTATAGTTTAATGTTTTAAATATTTTAGGTTTTGTGAATTAAAATTTAATCTGTCTTATACAGATGGCTAACAAACACATGAAAATATGCTCAACATCACTCATTTTCAGAGAAATGCAAATCAGAACCACAATGAGGTACCATTTCATGCCAGTCAGAATGGCTGCTATCCAAAAGTCTACAAACAATAAATGCCAGAGAGGGTGTGGAGAAAAAGGGAACCCTCTTACATTGTTGATGGGAATGCAAACTAGTACAGCCACTATGGAGAAAAGTGTAGAGATTTCCTTAAAAAACTGTAAATAGAATTGCCATATGACCCAGCAATCCTACTGTTGGGCTTACACACCAAGGAAATCAGAATTGAAAGAGACACTTGTACCCCAATGTTTGCAATAGCTAGAACATGTTTACACTGTTTACAATAGCTAAGCAACCTAGATGTCCATTGGCAGATGAATGGATAAGAAAGTTGTGGTACATATATACAATGGAATATTACTCAGCTATTAAAAAGAACTCATTTGAGTCAGTTCTGATGAGGCTGATGAAACTGGAGCCTATTATATACAAAGTCAAGTAAGTCAGAAAGAAAAACACCAATACAGTATACTAACGCATACATGTGGAATTTAGAAAGATGGTAACGATAACCCTGTATGTGAGACAGCAAAAGAGATACAGATGTATGGAACAGTCTTCATGTTGATGTATGGCAAAACCAATACAATATTGTAAAGTAATTAACTTCCAATTAAAATAAATAAATTTATATTAAAAAACAAATAAAGAAAAACACCAATACAGTATATTAATACATATATATAGAATTTAGAAAGATGGTAATGATGACCCTGTATGCGAGACAGTAAAAGAGACAAAGATATAAAGAACAGAGTTTTGGACTCTGTGGGAGAAGGCGAGGGTGGGATGATTTGAGAGACTAGCATTGCAACTTGTATATTATCTATCATGTGCAAAATAGATGACCAGTGCAAGTTTGATGCATGAAACAGGGCACCCAAAGCCGGTGCACTGGGATGACCCATAGGGATGGGATAGGGAAGGAGGTGGGAGGGGGGTTCAGGATGGGGGACACACGTACACCCGTGGCTGATTCATGTCAATGTATGGCAAAACCACCACAATATTGTAAAGTAATTAGCCTCCAGTTATAATAAATAAATTAAAAACATTTAATCTGTCTTGATGTTTGCTACAGTGGTGCTTGAACAAGTTCTGATGGAGTGGAGTGTTGGGTAATGTCAATTAGATCCTAACTATGAATAGATACTAGTTATGGTTGCTTTTCTAGGGCACTGGACTCATAGATTTCATGTACTGACATTCTGGAAATAGAACCCCTGATAATGAGATTTTGAAGCAATGTTTCCTTTGTCTTCTAGTTACTACTGGCATTCTGCTAAAATTTTCCTGATATTTTTTCTTGATTTGTAAGTGAGTTGGTTAGATGATTTGTTTCATTTTGAAATCTTAAGATTCACCATTTTATATTTTATTATTTCTGTCATTATAATGGGAACTCAGTTCCCATTTTCTACAAAAATTTGAAGCCATCCTTACAGTTTCCATGATGCTGTAAAAACTCATATAAACTAGTCAGATTTATAAGAAATTTAAAGAAGACTTTAAGGAAACAAATAGAAGTATAAATGAGTAAGGACCATGTTAGTTATTTTCTATTTAAATACTAGTTGCTGTTAATCTGTGAGGATTAGCGAGCATCAGTGTCAGTGAGTAGAAAACCAGTGGAAAGCCCAACCACTCGTTGACTTCCACCAGAGGTCAGGCTGGAGAATTTTCCTGGAATACCAGTCAGCATTATTTTCTTTGCACAGGGAGTGGGAATTGTTCCCATTTAAAAAGAAACGCTCTTTGGTCCTCACTAAAAATTGAAATGGTTATTGCTTTTTCCTCTCCTGTTGAAATGGAGTAACAGTTGGCTCTCCAAGAGTCTACTACTCATTTTAAGTATCCAATAAAAGTCCCTGTAGATACACTTGAAGTGCCAGCCAGAGGAGAGGAAATTAGAAACCTAGAAAATATTTGAACACAGGTTTGAGGTTATTTGAAATAATATTTATGACTAATGAGACTGAAGGTATGATTAGACTTCTTTGTGAGCAAGCACAGCATCTCCTGGCAACCGCTGATTTTATTTCAGAAAAGGGTAACTTTACTTTATCACACATAGTTTCTCTGACTATGGGACTCAATTGTTGGAATATTGAAGTATTGTGGCTTATTGTAATCAAATCTGCATGCAGGTTTCTCTGTGAAATAATTGTAATCTTCCACTGTACTGAAGGAAATGCTTTGTAATAAAGAAAACTCATGTTAACCATGGGGCAATTTCACTCAGTTCAAAAAGATTCTTTTATAGATAGCAATCTAACATGTAACATTTTGAAAGAATTTAAGTCTGGGGGATGTTGTGATATCAACCACTATTTCTTATCCTAGTACATAGCATAATACCTGAGTATTAGTACTCATAGGCGAAGACACTTCAATATTATGAAATATGTATACATGTGTCTGTGTGCGTACTCAGTCACTTCAGTCATGTTTAACTCTTTGTGACCCTGTGGACTGTAGCCTGACAGACTCCTCTGTCCATGGGATTCTCTAGGCAAGAATACTGGAGTGGGTTGCCATTCATGCCCTCCTCCAGGAGGTGTTTCCGGGCCTGGGATTGAACCCATGTCTCCTGAGTCTCCTACATTGTAGGTGGATTCTTTACCCATTGAGCCACCTGGGAAGCCCCCTCCCCCTCCACCCACCACCACACACACACAAACACAATACACATATCCATCCTCTTTCTGAACATCTTTCCAATAAATACAACTTTTACAAGTAGGGAAAGGAATGGCCATAAAGGTAGATTGCTTGATCTTGTTCTCCTTTCCTTAGACAGCTAGCCATACATTCAACAGTCATAAATTTTTATAGATGTAATAAAACTGAAGATTGGTTGTAAGAAAATGAAGTAAAATGAATTACTTCATAATTTTTTGTTAAAGTGTAACAAACTTTACTACAAAAATAAATTAACAGAAAAAAGAAAATCAATGTTCAAATTAAAGAGGATAAAATTGAAACATCTAGTTAGTATTTATAGATGAATTAAATATATCATTATCTCTATTTTAATAATTACAAAATTTGCTTCTTTTTAAAAAGAACAGTAACGTGTAGAAGATTGTTCTCTCATGAATTCAGCTTTTCCACTCACAAATGCTGTGTGCCACAGGCACCTTTTCAGGCATTCCTTCAGTGTATATTGCCATCAGTTCAGTTCAGTTCAGTTGCTCAGTCATGTTCAACTCTTTGTGACCCCATGGACTGGAGCACGCCCGGCCTCCATGTCCATCACCAACTCTCAAAGTTTACTCAAACTCATGTCCATTGAATCAGTGATGCCATCCAACCATCTCATCCTCTGACGTCCCCTTCTCTTCCCACCTTCAATCTTTCCAGGGTCAGGGGATTTTCAAATGAGTCAATTCTTCACATCAGGTGGCCAAAGTATTGAAGTTTCAGCTTCAGCCCCAGTCCTTCCAATGAATATTCAGGACTGATTTCCTTTAGGATTGACTGGTTTGGTCTCCTTGCAGTCCAAGGGACTCTCAAGAGTCTTCTCCAACACCAGTTCAAAAGCATCAATTCTTTGGCACTCAGCTTTCTTTTATAGTCCAACTCTCACAGCCATACATGACTACTGGAAAAACCATAGCTTTGACTAGATGGACCTTTGTTGGCAAAGCAATGCATCTGCTTTTCAATATGCTGTCTAGGTTGGTCATAGCTATTCTTCCAAGGAGTAAGCATCTTTTAATTTCATGGCTGCAGTCACCATTTGCAGTGATTTTGGAGCCCCCTAAAAATAAAGTCTGACACTATTTTCACTGTTTCCCCATCTATCTGCCATGAAGTCTTTGGGGCCAGATGCATGATCTTAGTTTTCTGAATGTTGAGTTTTAAGCCAAGTTTTTCACTCTCCTGTTTCACTTTCATCAAGAGGCTCTTTGTTTCTTCTTCACTTTCTGCCATAAGGGTGGTGTCATCTGCATATCTGAAGTTATTGATATTTCTCCCGGCAATCTTGATTCCAGCTTGTGCTTCATCAAGCCCAGCGTTTCTCATGATGTACTCTGCATATAAGTTAAATAAGCAGAGTGACAATATACAGCCTCGACATACTCCTTTCCCTATTTGGAGCCAGTCTGTTGATCCATGTTCAGTTCTAACTGTTGTTTCCTGACCTGCATACAGATTTCTTAGGAGGCAGGTCAAGAGGTCTGGTATTCCCATCTATTTAAGAATTTTCCACAGTTTGTGGTGATCCACATTGCAATCAGATAGTCTTAAACTGCTTTCAGAAGGATGAATGTTTTTCTTAAATTTGAAGTTTTCAAGATTAAACAATATTTCTATACTGTTCCAAATACAATGGAAACTATTTATTTATTTATATTTTTTAAAATACTTTATTCTACATTACAATACTGTATTTGTTTTGCCATACACTGACATGAATCAGCCACAGGTGTCCATGATCTCCCAATGCCAAAGCCCCCTCCCACCTCCCACCCCACATCCTCTCCCTGAATCATCCCGTGCACCAGCCCCATGGCGTCCTGCATCCTGTATTGAACATAGATTGGTGCTTCATTCTTACAAGATAGTATACATGTTTCAATGGCCGTTCTCCCAAATCATCCCACCCTCTCCCTCTCCCTCAGAGTCCAAAAGTCCATTCTATACCTCTGAGTCTCTTTTGTTGTCTCACATAGAGGGTCTTCATTACTATCCTTCTATATTCCATATATATGTGTCAGTATACTGTATTGATGTTTTTCTTTCTGGCTTACTTCACTCTGTATGATCGGCTCCAATTTCATCCATCTCATTAGAACTGAGTCAAATTTATTCTTTTCAAGGGCTGAGTAGTACTCCATTGTGTATATGTACCACATATGGCTTTGTTCTTGGGGATCCTAAGAAAGCAGAACATGGATAATATATTAAGCAAACGCTAACTAGGGTTATTAAGTAATAACGAGATATTAATAAAATGAATATTCTTAAGATAGCTAAAGTCAAATTTATGATCCTGCTATGGAATTTTGAAGAATGTTAGTCTACACGTATTAAAAAAATAACCATTTCTACAATTAAAACATCAATCTGTTTAAAACTATGTAATCCACATAGAATGCCAGGATCCATTTGTGGATTTTTTAAAGTAGAATTGCATTCCCACCACCCTCATATCCCAGAAAGTTTGGTTGATAACATGAATTTTTCTGGAGGCCCTGTGGGCCTTTTTTGAATAATTAAAAACAGTAAATTTCTAAAAGTGCTAAAATATTATTAATAATTAATATTCCCTAATTATCCCCATAGGTATGACAGGTGGGTTACTCATTTTATTTGAATCAATTTCCATTTCTAGTTCTCCCACCTCCATCTCTAGGTCTGGATCTTGGTTGGATCTACATTTAGACTTACTAGTGGTACAGAACATGGAATTTATCGTGGGGATTTGATTTTATCACTCCTGGGAGCTGGTTAAACAAGTTCTGTGTGGCGGTTGCTCCCGTGTCTGGGGTGCGCTGCTCCTGGGGCCTGCAGGAGACCTGATAGGAGACAGGAGCAATAGGCACCCTTCCTGCAGATGAGCAGAGAGTGACCGTGGTGCCTTGTGTCCCTGTACCAGCCTTCTCAATGTAAAACAGGTCTGAGCGCTGCTTTACTGCCTTCTCCCAGACCTGCCCCCCAATATCTCATGTGGCCAAGCGGTCGTACCATGAGGAAGGGATTTCAGCAGATACGTTTCCAGTTTAGATACTTTGGCTCAGTATTAATCGACCACCAAGGAAAGCTAAGAAATTTTTGTGACCTAGGAACTAAGTAAATAAAATAATTTAAAGAAAATAAAATGCCCAGTTATTTTTCTAAGTTGAAGAAAGAGCGGTTATCATTCAACTTAGCAGTGTAGAAGCCATAAGGAAAATGAATAACAGTAAACTCAGTGGAATTCAGGGGAGGGGACAGAAGATTACAGAGTGAAGTAGATTTGAAAGAGAAAGGGGGAGAGAAATGGGACTTAGAAGGAGAAACACAAACTGCAGAAGTTTTACGACAAAAAAAAGAGAGTAACAAATGGAGTAATAGTTAGACAGCATAAAGGAAACAGAGAAGGGAATAAACTAGAAAAATAAATTTAAAATATAAAAACTTGATGCTTTAGGAGAACTTCTGGGTGATAGCCTCTAACAGGTGAGAGAGGACATGAGCCTCACCACACATGGCAGGGTAGGTTGCCTACAGAAGCATGGTGGGCTCTTCTGGGTGAGCAGGGGAGGCCTCCAGACTTTAGGAGAGTGAGTGGACTGACCCAAGGTTCTAGCACAAGGGTTGGTGACTTTGGGGACCCACTAGAGTTCATGACTGTGGTCCACAAAATAAGTTGTACATTCCCCTATTTTTAATTACAGAGAAAAGGAGTGAGACTTTGCAGGAAATCTGCATTGCTTCAAAAACTTCTACTAGATTAGAAAGAGCAAAATGCCGTGCTTGGTAGACAGAAACCTAGTCCCCTGGAAGTTATTTACATTAAGCTCAGTGTAGCAGTAGTTCAAAGTTAATAATATGCCCACAATAAAACTCATAACCTAAATTTGAAAGCCTTTCCAAAACACTGAGTAAGGTGGAACTATAGTGCAGCTCTAATTATAAACTATGTTGGGAGATTAACGTCCCTCATCAAATAATTTCTTAGAGTGTGTGCAAATCGGAGCCTCGGTCCACCGACTGTCCTGCGCATGGCCTCTTTATTGCTGCTCCGAGGCTCGCGCAGTTGGGGGCTTCCGTGTTCATTAAGCTGCCTGCACGGGGGAGTGCTTGAGCACATAATGAGTGCAGACTGGGATGAGTCAGTTATTGGCACCAGCTACCGCCACTGCCATATGCAGCTCATTTTATTTTATTTTATTTTTATTTCTCCAGCCCACCCACTAAATTTTATTCCTTTTGCCAAGTTACTCCCCTATGCTTGGTTTAGAAACAAGACACAATATTACCCTTCTGTTTTCACACTTAAGACAGTATAACATTGATTTCTGATTTCTCTTTGGTTATATTTTTAGAAGCAAATGGTGTGTGTAAAAATGGGGAAAGGCCTGAGAGAATGAGATTATAGGATTATTCAGATGAGTATATTCAAGTTCCATGGTATTTGAGGACACCAGGGTATGTTCAGAGATGCTGCTTTTGTTCCTGGCTCTGTCCTGCCAGCTTCAGCATCTTCACTATAAAGTCAGGGTCACTTTATTGGGGAGTGGACAGGGAAAGGGCAAAAGGAGCTTTGAGGCCGGTGGGGGGCATGGAGGGGGGCCTGTGAGTGAATGTCGGGTGAGTTCAGATATTGGCTTTTACTTTGAGTAGTGTTTTCCAGTAAGTCGTTGTACAGAGAACCCAGATACTTTCCCTGGAAAGTTAAATCTATTCAGAAATTTCCCATGGAATCTAGAGAACATTCGGTTTATAGGGATTGATTTCAGAGTCACATTGCCAGCGCCTTGTGAAGCCAAATCAACACTACTGTCGGTGTTTGAACCACAAGTTTACTCATAATTCTGGAGAACTGAAAGCAATACTGCAGCCTTCTAACTGATGCCTCCTGTATTGATAGATTTCTTACTTGTAAGTGTGTGACAAAAATTCTAATATTTTATTCAAAACTGTAAAAATTAGGATAGGCCTGAATGTATATGAATTTGAATCTTAATTAGTTTCATACTCCCCTAATTTTTTTTTTTTTTTTTGGTGTGGCTAGGTAATAAGCTTCCTGTCTCCTTTTACTTTATAGAATATTGAGCGTACAATGCATCAAAACAGACATTGGCTCTTTGACCTCCCTGAGGGAGCGATTTGGAAATATACCTTCAAACAATTTGCCAGAAATATTAGTGGCAGCACCTGCTGACTACTTGACTAACACTGGGGTATAACATATCCTTTTCTTCCAAAGGCCAGAAGCCCTTTGTAGAACTAACGCGTAATAAGAGAGCTGATAGCACACATAAATAAAATGATGCCTCTCTGCAAGAAGAACTGGGAAATCTGAAGTGTATGAAGAGGGCACTTCTGAAGAGTAGAAAGTTAACTAGCATTTGAAGAAGAAACAAAGGAACAGGAAGTAATTAGTAAAAAGACTAACCCAGCTTTTTGCTCTTGTTTCTCTAGCTTGCTCCCCGCCCCCGCCCCCTCTCCCTGCCGCCCCGCTAACCTCACACTACGCTCCTCCCCTAATTCTGAAATAACTGCCTCTATGCAGAAAGAACAGGGACAATGCAGAGACAGAATGAAGGTTGCAAGTGAAATGGCAGTCCTTATTATCAGGACTGTAGTACTTTGAAGAGGAAGGGCAAGCTGTTTTCTTCCTGTCCTGTCATAGTTTCTTGGCATTGGGGATCCATAACTTTATTGCTTACAAATGGGTAACAATTGCTTCTTTTCAGTCAGCAGTAGATATTTTCTTTGTACTATTAATGACCAAGTAAGGGAAGGCTCACTGTTCAGATCCCCTTAGAGGATGTTAACTCTTCGACTGCCAGAGATCAGAGAGCCACGTCTAATGAAGCATGATTTCCCCAGCAAAAGAAAGACACCTATGCAGGTCACTAATGTCATCATTAAAGGAAAATTAGCACTTAAAAGTTATAGTCCTTAAACGTAGAAGATCCAGTCCAACTCAGATCTTGAGTTCTGTGTTTGCCTTCAGAATTCCCTGGACTGCAAAGAATACACACAACCAAACAAAGCCCAGTTATGTTCCTTATCAGTTTAGCTTTAACTTGTACCTGTGCTTGTGGCAAAATAGGATGGAGGAACATGTTAATTTTATTTAATCAGATGTAATAAGCAATTCACACAGGCATGGTTATAATGATTCCAACATCATCTGCTGAAGCTCACAGCTTAGGTTGCTGTGGAATCGCCTTGATTTTCAGAGTTCTCACTGTACAGGGGACCCTCTGAGTTAAGAAGGGATCACAGAAACAACATGATGTTAGGTGAGCTCTGAGACTCATGTAAGATTAGCAGAGTCCAGGTTAAGAAGAAGTTAATCTCCAAACACTGAGTTTATTATACAACTAAAGGGACATTAGTAATTAATTTCTCTTCTGACTAATGTTTAGGGCTTTTGCTTAACTAATTCAAGCTGATCTTTAGAGTTCAGTGAATCTATTATTTTTAAATGTAGAAGGGTTTCTTATTAAATATTTATTTACTTGCTTTGTATAGCAGTGAATCCCAGTGAAGTGTTAATAGTGTTCAACCCACACAGTTCAGTTCAGTTCAGTTGCTCAGTCCAACATTTTGCAACCCCATCAACTATAATATGTCAGGCTGCCCTGTCCATCACCAACTCCTGGAGCTTCCTCAAACTCATGTCCATTGAGTTGGTGGTGCCATCCAACCATCTCATCCTGTGTCGTCCCCCTCCTGCCTTCAATCTTTTCTAGCATCAGGGTCTTTTCCAGTGAGTCAGTTCCTTGCATCAGGTGACCAAAGTATTAGAGTCTGAGCTTCAGAATCAGTCCTTCCAATGAATATTCAGGACTGATTTCCTTTAGGATGGACTGGTTTGATCTCCTTGCAGTCCGTGGGACTCACAAGAGTCTTCTCCAACACCACCATTCAAAAGCATCAATTCTTCTACATTCAGCTTTCTTTATAGTCCAACTCTCACATCCATACATGACTATTGGAATAACCATAGCTTTGACTAGATGGGCCTTTGTTGGCAAAGTGATGTCTGCTTTTTAATACACTGTCTAGGCTGACATAAATTTTCTTCCAAGGAACAAAGGTCTTTTAATTTCATGGCAGCAGTCACCATCTGCAGTGATATTGGAGGCCCCCAAAATAAAGTCTGTCACTGTTTCCATTGTTTTCCCATCTATTTGCCATGAAGTGATGGGACCAGATGCCATGATCTTCGTTTTCTGAATGTTGAGTTTTAAGCCAACTTTTCCACTCTCCTCTTTCACTTTCATCAAGAGGCTCTTTAGTTCTTCACTTTCTGCCATAAAGGTGGTATCATCTACATATCTGAGGATACTGATATTTCTCCTGGCAGTCTTGATTCCAGCTTGTGCTTCATCCAGTCCGGTATTTAGCATGATGTACTCTGCATGTAAGTTAAATAAGCAAGGTGACAATATACAGCTTTGACATACTCCTTTCCCTATTTGGAACCAGTCTGTTGTTCCATGTCCAATTCTAACTGTTGCTTCTTGACCTGCATATAGATTTCTCAGGAGGCAGGTAAGGTGATCTGGTGTTCCCATCTCTTGAAGAGTTTTCCACAATTTGTTGTGATCTACACAGTCTTGCCTGGCAAATCCCATGGACAGAGGAGCCTGGTAGGCTGCAGTCCATGGGGTCACTGAGAGTCGGACACGACTGAGTGACTTCACTTTCATTTTCACTTTCCACTTTCATGCATTGGAGAAGGAAATGGCAATCCACTGTAGTGTTCTTGCCTGGAGAATCCCAGGGACAGGGGAGCCTGGTGGGCTGCCGTCTATGGGGTTGCACAGAGTCGGACATGACTGAAGTGACTTAGCAGCAGCAGCACACAGTCTTAACTTATATGCAGAGTACATCATGAGAAATGCTGGGCTGGAAGAAGCACAAGCTGGAATCAAGTTTCCTGAGAGAAATATCAGTAACCTCAGATATGCAGATGACACCATCGTTATGGCAGTAAATGAAGAGGAACTAAAAAGCCTCTTGATGAAAGTGAAAGAGTGAAAAAGTTGTCTTAAAACTCAACATTCAGAAAATGAAGATCATAGCATCTGGTCCCATCACTTCATGGGAAATAGATGGGGAAACAGTGGAAACAGTGTCAGACTTTATTTTTGGGGGCTCCAAAATCACTGCAAATGGTGATTGCAGCCATGAAATTAAAAGACGCTTACTCTTTGGAAGAAAAGTTATGACCAACCTAGATAGCATATTCAAAAGCAGAGACATTACTTTGCCAACTAAGGTCCGTCTAGTCAAGGCTATGATTTTTCCAGTGGTCATGTATGGATGTGAGAGTTGGACTGTGAAGAAAGCTGAGCACCGAAGAATTGATGCTTTTGAACTGTGGTGTGGAGAAGACTCTTGAGAGTCCCTTGGACTGCAAGGAGATCCAACCAGTCCATTCCAAAGGAGATCAGCCCTGGGATTTCTTTGGAAGGAATGATGCTAAAGCTGAAACTCCAGTACTTTGGCCACCTCATGCGAAGAGTTGACACATTGGAAAAGACTCTGATGCTGGGAGGGATTGGGGGCAGGAGGAGAAGGGGACAACAGAGGATGAGATAGCTGGATGGCATCACTAACTCGATGCACGTGAGTTTGAGTGAACTCCGGGAGTTGGTGATGGACAGGGAGGTCTGGTGTGCTGAGATTCATGGGGTCGCAAGGAGTCAGACAGGACTGAGCAACTGAATTGAACTGAACTGAACACAGTCAAGGCTTTGGTGTAATCAATAAAACAAAAGTAGGTTTTTTTTTTTAAAATTCTCTTGCTTTTTCTATGATCCAACAGATATTGGCAATTTGATCTCTGTTTCCTCTGCCTTTTTAAATCCAACTTGAACATCTGTGAGTTCTAGGCACATACTGTTGAAGTCTGGCTTGGAGAATTTTGAGCATTACTTTGCTAGCATATGAGATGAGTGCAATTGTGTGGTAGTATGAACATTCTTTGGCATTGCCCTTCTTTGGAATTGGAATGAAAACTGACCTTTTCCAGTCCTATGGCCACTGCTGAGTTTTCTAAATTTGCTGGCATATTGAGTGGAGCATTTTAATGACATCATCTTTTAGGATTTGAAATAGCTCAACTGGAATTCCATCGCCTCCACTAGGTTTGTTCATAGTGGTGCTTCCTAAGGCCCACATGATGGTATTTTGATATATGCAGTTAATGAGTCCTTCGTAGCACCAAGAATAACAAATGGTGCAATCCTTGCCTCAGGGAAGTATGTACAACAGGTATCATTGAACTCTCTCAAATTTAATAAACAAAGAGATTAGTATTATAGGCAGAAACTGTGGGGTTGGAGGAGACTCTTGGGAATCTTTTGGACTGCTAGGAGATCCAACCTGTCTATCCTAAAGGAGATCAGTCCTGGGTGTTCATGAGAAGGACTGATGTTGAAGCTGAAACTCCAATCCTTTGGCCACCTGATGCGAAGAGCTGACTCATTTGAAAAGATCCTGATGCTGGGAAAGATTGAAGGCGGGAGGAGAAGGGGGCTACAGAGGATGAGATGGTTGGATGGTATTACCAACTCAATGGACATGAGTTTGGGTAAACTCCGGGAGTTGGTGATGGACAGGAGGCCTGATGTGCTGCAGTTCATGGGGTTCCAAAGAGTCGGACACGACTGAGTGACTGAACTGAACTGATTATAGGCAGAAAACTAGAAAGAAATACTCAAGAAAATAGACATGTTCCAGTTCCGGTCAGTTTTCTAGAACTTATATCCATTCTTTCAAGGTCTCATTTTGTGCTTGCTTCAAGATGACAGCAGGCATTAGCTAAGGAATATTGGGGCTGTAAGCGGGATGTCCCATCAGCCAGTGAGTTGGTTGTGCCTGCCATCTACAGAGAAAGCCTCAAGTCCACCACTTCAGATTCTATGGTCAGTCTTGAGACTGGACACATAATTTCCTGCCACTTCATTGTTGTCTTAATGCCAAGATATCTCTCTCTCTCATTTTTTTTTGACCATGTCACATGGCTTGCAGGATGTTCTCTACCAGGGGCTGAACCCAGGCCACCACAGTAAAAGCACCGAATCCAAACCACTAGACAACCAAAGAGCACCTATGCCAAGCTTTCTCTTCATCTCTCTCTTCACTATGGCAGTCTAGAAATTACTTTTTAAGTGAGGAGAAAAACAGTCTCCTCCTCTTTTCATACTCACTAAAAGAGAAGCCTAGAGCTGGGTTTCCCCAACTCCAAACGTTAAAAAAAAATATGAGTAAAATAAGTTCACATTTGCATTTCACCCTATCCTCACTCTGACAGAGCAAAGGTGGTGGACTCCATCTCCACTCTCAGTTTTGAACATGGCTGTACACGACATTACCCAGTCTCCTGTAATCTCTAGGGCATCACAGTCAGGCTAGACTTCTCTTTGCTCAGGACCGTTACTGTGTGTGGTCCTTGAAGACATGCTGTACCTGAGAGGAGTCCAGCCCTGACCATTCATCTCAATTCTACTTGTATTTTCTAATCCCTGTTCAGGTTAGCATATTAGGCATGTGGCCAGAGGCTCAGATGATGCCTTGGTCCACATCCAGACCCCCAGTCAGATGCAGAAAAGAGTGAACCCTCAAACTGTAAGGAATCAGCAATGTCTGTTATCATGTATTATGTGTTCATCAGACATTACATATCAAATTTCTCAGTTATACATATGCAGCCCATGTCTTCTGCAATGCTGTTGAAAGATGAGCATTTTTTGGTCACCATTATCCAGGACTTTGATTCAATATAATAAATAAAAGAGAGTACAGAGCAGTGGTAACTTAATTGTCATGGGAAGATAGGAAGTTAACATGTGAAAGACTCTGCTGTATAAGAAAAAAAATCAAAGCATGTCATGACAAAGTTTGAATAAAGGTTTAGGGAAGGTGGTGGTGTATGGATTGCACCATCCACAGCTCAGGGCTCTCTTGTGGGGTTCTAAGAACAAGCTGAACCCCTGTTCTGGCTGCAAGTGGATGAAACTCCATGAGCTCATTTTTGAACAGCCCCGTGGCAATGTTCATTAGCATTGTGCCCAATAGACAATATTGAGGGACATTTTGTTGTCAATATATTCAGTAGACCATGTCAGGTAGCAATATCAGATAATCGATTACTTTATATTGCATAGTTACTTCACATAATTAGAGAATGTTAGGTAGTGTTGGTCAGCTCTGGTGGTAGGAACTAGGGAGTGCTGTTACTGTTTCTTTTTTCTCTTTATAAGTGGTCATTACATCACATCGGTTTGAGAGTCTTCTCCTAGTGTCAAGTTCTGTCTCACACCTCCAACTTGCTGACCCAAATTACAGCTCTCAGTGTCTGCAACATCAGCTCTGCTCACATCACGTCTCCAGGGGAGGAGATGAGTCGAAAGTGTTTTTATTACGTCCCGGTTAACAGATACATAAAGTAGAGTAATCAAAACACTTCCCGAGAGGGATGGAAGGATGTTGGCTTGTGAAATGCTTCTTCAGGATGCACTGTTCAAGCCATAGATGAAACAGTAGATTAATTCCACTACTGTCTGTATTCGACGATTCTGGTAACAAAAGCAAAGAGTGCTTCAGTCTCCTTCTTCCATGATTATTTTTAAGCATAGGGATATATACCAATATATCATTGCCTTCAGGTACACTTTAAGAGAGATTTGTCATTGCAGTTTTACTTCATAACTTTAGTGAAACGATACAAAATATCCATTCATTTTTTGGTTTGTGTTTGAGAGCTTCTAGATTAAGGTCATATGCATCTCCATTATATGAATACATTTATTACTAAAATTTCAATTAACCATATTTCTAGCTAAATTGCCTTCATTTTTCCAAATTACTCTAAGTGTAGACTGTATACAGTAGCTGTTTGTTGTTTATATCTGTACATGTATGTGCTTTGCAGTACTTGTTACTCATTCTTATGAGATCTCTTGGTTCTTTGTTCCCTTACCATTCCTGGATTATTATTTCTTTGGTTTAAGGTGATAACTCACTTTTTTTTTTTTTTTTTTGGTTAGAAGCAATTGAGTTCTGAAGATACTGTTTTTCACACAGCAATTCCACATCTACTTGTAGCTCTATTTGTAAAGTTTAATTAATTCTTTAATCCTGCTGCAGCTTTTGTTTCACTAGCTAATATCTTGAACCATTTTTAAACGGGTATAAATTTATTATGCTTGTTGACATGCTTAAGTGCCTCTTCTAAGCTGTTCCTACAAGCCACTGACAAATTGAAGACATTGTTAAACTAGAAAAAGTAAATAATAATACTTTTCCTGAGGAATCTGAATGTGGTTTAATATAGCTATACTGTGTTCAAAAATATGGTGTTAAGCAAGTGTACGGACAATGATATTCAAAATTTACAGAGAAAATATTTATTCTATCAAGTAGAAAGACTTTTTTTTCCAAAATTAATTAAAGGAAAGATTATTTTTCCTTAGTTACTCTATGTTTTTCTTTTGTATTAGGTCAGAGTTCTACCACTTTCCCACAATCAGTTCAATTCAGTTCAGTTGCTCAGTCGTGTCTGACTCTTTGTGACCCCATGAATCGCAGCATGCCAGGCCTCCCTGTCCTTCACCAACTCCCGGAGTTCACTCAAACTGACATCCATCGAGTCCATGATGCCATCCAGCTATCTCATCCTCTGTCGTCCCTTTCTCCTCCTGCCCTCAATCCCTCCCAGCATCAGAGTCTTTTCCAGTGAGTCAACACTTTGCATGAGGTGGCTAAAGTACTGGAGTTTCAGCTTTAGCATTATTCCTTCCAAAGAACACCCAGGGCTGATCTCCTTTGGAATGGACTGGTTGGATCTCCTTGCAGTCCAAGGGACTCTCAAGAGTCTTCCCCAACACCACAGTTCAAAAGCATCAGTTCTTTGGTGCTCAGCCTTCTTCACAGGCCAACTCTCACATCCATATATGACTACTGGAAAAACCATAGCCTTGACTAGACGGACCTTAGTTGGCAAAGTAATGTCTCTGCTTTTGAATATGCTATCTAGGTTGGTCATAACTTTTCTTCCAAGGAGTAAGTGTCTTTTAATTTCATGGCTACAGTCACCATCTGCAGTGATTTTGGAGTCCCCCAAAATAAAGTCTGACACTGTTTCCACTGTTTCCCCATCTATTTCCCATGAAGTGATGGGACCGGATGCCATGATCTTCATTTTCTGAATGTTGAGCTTTAAGCCAACTTTTTCACTCTTTTCTTTCACTTTCATCAAGAAGCTTTTTAGCTCCTCTTCACTTTCTGCCATAAGGATGGTGTCATCTGCATATCTGAGGTTATTGATATTTCTCCTGGCAATCTTGATTCCAGCTTGCACTTCTTCCAGTCCAGCGTTTCTCATGATGTACTACTCTGCACGTAAGTTAAATAAGCAGGGTGACAATATACAGCATTGACACATTCCTTTTCCTATTTGGAACCAGTCTGTTGTTCCATGTCCAGTTCTAACTGTTGCTTCCTGACCTGCATACAGATTTCTCAAGAGGCATGTCAGGTGGTCTGGTATTCCTGTCTCTTTCAGAATTTTCCACAGTTTATTGTGATCCACACAGTCAAAGGCTTTGGCATAGTCAATAAAGCAGAAATAGATGTTTTTTCTGGAACTCTCTTGCTTTTTTGATGATCCAGCAGATGTGGGCAATTTGATCTCGGGTTCCTCTGCCTTTTCTAAAACCAGGTTGAACATCAGGAAGTTCACGGATCACGTATTGCTGAAGTCTGGCTTGCAGAATTTTGAGCATTACTTTGCTAGCATGTGAGATGAGTGCAATTGTGTGGTAGTTTGAGCATTCTTTGGCATTGCCTTTCTTTGGGATTGGAATGAAAACGGACCTTTTCCAGTCCTGCGGCCACTGCTGAGTTTTCCAAATTTGCTGGCATATTGAGTGCAGCACTTTCACAGCATCATCTTTCAGGATTTGAAACAGCTCCACTGGAATTCCATCTCCTCCACTAGCTTTGTTCGTAGTGATGCTTCCTAAGGCCCACTTGACTTCACATTCCAGGATGTTTGGTTCTAGATTAGTGATCACATCATCATGATTATCTGGATCGTGAAGATCTTTTTTGTACAGTTCTTCTGTGTATTCTTGCCACCTCTTCTTAATATCTTCTGCTTCTGTTAGGTCCAGACCATTTCTGTCCTTTATCAAGCCCATCTTTGCATGAAGTGTTCCCTTAGTATCTCTAATTTTCTTGAAGAGATCTCTAGTCTTTCCCATTCTGTTGTTTTCCTCTTATTTCTTTGCATTGATAGCTGAAGAAGGCTTTCTTATCTCTTCTTGCTATTCTTCGGAACTCTGCATTCAGGTGCCTATATCTTTCCTTTTCTCCTTTGCTTTTCACCTCTCTTCTTTTCACAGCTATTTGTAAGGCCTCCCAGACAGCCATTTTGCTTTTTTGCATTTCTTTTCCATATAATTACAATGGTATCTAAGGTCTAGGCAGGTCCTGTGAGCAGTGAGTCAACGCATAGAGAGGCAGAAACCCCAGCCATGTCCATAGGCTAGTTCAGGATCCAACCAGAGTGGCCATGAGTGTCTGTATCCTCTGTGAGAAGATCACTACAGCCAACTTTCTTCTAAATGCTGGATCATTTCGGCTTTAGTGTTTTAGTTATGAAGCCTATGCTGTTTTGTTTTCAGTGGTTCCCCTTCCAGTCCAGAAGCAACCCCCCACCCCCTTTCTGCTTACAGCCTGTTATCTTGGTCCTGGTCAGTTCTCCATGGACCAAGGTGTTTATCTCCTCACTGGTGTCGTCCATCGCCTTTGTTATCCATTCATGCTTCTTTTCTTATCCTCTTTCTAGGCAATATATTATTTAGCACATTCATTTCTGATTGAAAATTTATAGCTTCCCTGTCACTATTTATTCCCTCTTTCTTAGATCATTAATACACTGGCTGCACATTTACCACTGTTTAAAAGTAGTAAAACTGGATAAATTTAACCTCTCTCCTTTTTTCCTGCTTTTTAAAATTTTCCTATTGACTTCTTGAGAATTCATTTACTTCCTCACTCAGTTGTCCGTTAGTAACTGCCTGTTGATCTCCTTTTCCACACAAGCCACTATGCCAAGGACGTAGACTCAGCATCCATACAATGTCTTTTCTTGGACTGATAGCTCATTTATTATTAATGCTGAATAATATTCATTGTCTGGATGTACCACAGCTTATTTATCCATTTACCTACTGAAGGACATCTTGGTTGCTTCCAGGTTTGGGTAATTATGTTTAAAGCTGCTGTAAACATCCATGTGTAGGTGTTTGTGTGGAGAAGAGTTTTCAGCTCCTTTGGGTAATTGCCAGGGAGCATAGTGGCTGTATCATATAGGGAGACTATATTTAATTTTATAAGAAACCACCACATTGTCTTCTCATGAGCATTTGGTGGTGTTGTGCCCTGGATTTTGGCTATACTAATAAGTATGTATTGGTATTTCATTTTAATTTTCCTAATGACTTATGATATGGATCATCTTTTCATACATATATTTTATCATATGATATCTTTTCTGATGAGGTTTCTGTTAAAGATTTGGCCCACATTGGCTTATTTTTAAACTGTGGGTTTGACAATTAAGCTTCATATAAGAATTTTGATCAATAAAGGAATTAAGAATGAAAGCCTTTGAAGGAGGCACTGGACTCCCAGTCATGTCCTTGGGCCTCAGAGGTGTGGTTACAGTGCGTAGTGGCCTGGTGACCAGTGCGCAGGGCCCATTCTCCCCAATGGAAAAGCAGCCAGAAGCCATGGAGAATTAGTGACCAAAGGGAGTTGGTTTGTGGCTGTCCCAGTTTCCGTGCACTCCCCCTCCCCAACTGGGTAACTCTGAACCAGTGGCCTAGACTGACTTCTGTTGTTCTTCAGCTGAACCGAGTCCCACTTTCCCCTGGGGGTGACTCCTTGAGGACATCCCTTATATTGGTTGCTTCTACTTCCTTCTGTCACTTCTCTGGTTTGCCAGGGCTCCCTCCGAAATCAAATACATGCCCTCAAATTTTTGTCTGAGGGTTCATTTCCATGGGAACCTGAACAAAGAGAGCGTTCATACCAAAATAATAAAAGCATAATTCTGTTTACTTATTGTTGTATATCAACATAAGCAGTTAGATTTCTTTTGAGTGCTTAGTTTGCCCTATGATTCTCTCATAAATCAATACCATAGGAACCTTAATCATGTTTGCTGTTCACTCCAAACTCCTTTCATTATGGCTTCATCTTTCTAGGACAGGCTTTATTAGTAGATGCATTACTGACTGGATAGGAATTGTGACCTCATATCCCAAGGCATACAATCAGGGAAACATGGGGAATCCACCTGGTCTTAGAGGAATTCCATCAGAATAGCCAGCATATTGGACATGATTAGACAAGAAAGAGAGGATGGGGGAGACACATGGAAAGAGCAGACTCCCATCTCAAGATTTAAAAGGGTAGGTATATTCATTTTGTCAATAAAAAGGAAATAATTCTATTCATAGTAGAAATAGATTTGAAACAATAGAGTAACAAGCAAGAAATTTGGATAAGGTTGAGTTTCTGATACATGCTTTCTACTCACAAGGAAAGGAATTCAGATGGAGTTATGTGAAATTATTTATGCCATGATCTCTGGTCCTATCTATGGCTACATTTTTCTAGGGGGTTGAAGATAGCAGAGGGTTCTAGATGTCAGGAAGAGGTAGGGTTTTGGAAAGCTCTGAGGAAATCTCATGGCAGGGGTATGGCTCAGTATGTCAGAGTTGGAACAGAGTTAGCGTTGTCCCACCACCAGCAAACACTCTCCATCCAAGCTTCGGCAGACAGATGAATATGAGACATGGGCTTTATCAAATGAATCATGGTTCCTAGAATGCAGTGGCTGCTCAGAAGTAAGTAGAGTGGCCAAGAGAAAAAAAGAAGCAAGGTAGAAACAAACAGAGATCTTTAGTTCCAGGGTTAAGGTGTACTTGCCCAGTGAAGAATATGTTGGAAATATTTCTCCCCTCCTACCCCCAAAACAGTCCAGATTTTCATGTCCATATTCAGTTAGGAAGGTGAAGGAGGTCTATAAGTGTTTGAAGAATGGGTCACCCTATTTGTAGAATCTGAGTATGTGATGTTGGTTACTCAGTAGCTGATTGATCTAGCAATTTCTCTGAAGGTAGGATCAGCTAAATTTACAACTTGACATTTGAGAGAGAAATAGAAGCAGAAAAAAAAAGAGTAACAGTTTCCCTCTTCATTTTTTAACCGTTCATCTTGTCCCAATATGAGATAATTATAGGAGAATTGAATTAAGTTATTTATAGAAATATTCATGAACTTCTTAACTTGCTCTTTGGACCACAAGTGTGCTGCCCAGTTGAATAGTCCTTTAAAACCATTTAACAACAAGTGTCTCAAGGTTATGCCCTATCCTGTTTTTCCTCTTTTTGTAGCCACTTTGGTCTCTGACATTTAGTTAATTAAATGTGCCCACAGTATTTGACTTGGTTGCACAATTCCTCTGAGAATGTCATTTTTGAAGATGGCAAGAAGAATGGTTAACCTTGATGAGTTGTTTAGCCCCTGCAGTGAGCTATTCAAGAATGAAAAGAATTAGAATGTGTGTGCAGTGTTTAAAAAGCACCTCTCCCCCTACTTCAGATATGGAATGCTTGTGATCTATATGATGGTTCAAAAATTGGATAGCAAAAATATCAAAGGATTACCAAATCTGTTCCATGCCAACCAGGGATCTCTAAACATATTAATTAAATTCAATTGGAAGTTTTTATTATGATTTATAGAAGTTAGCCAATGCTTACTATTTTATCATTATTTCCATTATTTGAATCAAACTAAGAAACATTTACTAAACATGATAGATTGAAAGGATGTCAGATTGAGGTGTGGATAGAAGTTAATAGGGGTCTTGTGGCACAGCAGTGAGAATGTTAATTTAGTGATGTGGATTGAGAGAAAGCCCTAACATTAGAGTGAGGGATGCGTCAAGGAATTTTTGTGACAGAGGCTAGGTCTGGGTAAGCCAAACCCACTTTTTGTAGGTTTCTCGTATGCTAGCCCTGTTAATGTCTGTGATTTTGCTGATGGAGGTCTTTAAGTCTAGAATCTCATTGTCTTTCTTTGTTCTCGGTGTACAAGCTCTTTATCTTGATTCCCCTCTCAAAGGATGAGCTATCCCGCAGACGTTGTCTGTAGCCTTATTGCATCATTTGATTTATTGCATTTTAGTTATGCTTTTGTAATTTCCACCAGCATTGAGTTTGAGTCCTGGAAGGAGGGCTAACATGGGAAGGAGGGTTAGCATGTCCTTCTAACACTGACCAAGGGGCTGGCTTAGAGAAAGTGCAGAGCAAATGAGGGAATGGATAGTAATGATTTTTCTTAAACTACAGGGTTAAAAAGATGGTGTGTTATCTGTTAGCTCATAGGAGGGAGTAGGGAGAACAGGGTGGTGAGTCTACTGCTACTTTGAGCTGAGACACTTGAAATACGCTGTGTCTTGAGTGAAAGGATAAATCTGGAAAAGTTTTTGCCAACAGAAGACACCTGTAAAAAAATACATAGTCAGTTCTGGTTCTGGGTCAAAATTAATAGTAATGCCATGTCCTCTCAGTCTATTTCCTGTTATTGTAGAGCCTATATTTATCTTTGAAAACCAGATATTCTGTATGAAAATACTGAGAGCCTTTCTTCCTATTACATTAAGCTTTGACAGAGAAAAAGAGAATTTAAGAGATTTTTGATTCTTCTAGGCTCAGGTATAACAGTGAGAAGAATGATCAGTTCAGTATCATAACTTAACAAATGGAACAGAAAAGAACAGAAAGAACAGTCAAAAGCAGGTTAGAAGAACCACAGAAGTTAAGCTTTACCTCCCACCTAGACTGTGGCCCCTAACTGTGCAGGAGTGGAGGTGTGAGGAGACTCTGGTGTCAGCGGCACCTTCTGTGCACGTCAGAGAGCAGAGGCTCTGTGAAAGCATAGGAGTTACCAAGGGCAGATGATCTCTAAATCGTCTGATGACATGGAAATACACTCAAAGACATGACCCAGCAATCCCACTGCTGGGCATACACACCGAGGAAACCAGAATTGAAAAGACAAGTGTACCCCAATGTTCATCACAGCACAGTTTATAATAGCCAGGACATGGAAGCAACCTAGATGCCCATCAGCAGACGAATGGATAAGAAAGCTGTGGTACATATACACAATAGAATATTACTCAGCCATTAAAAGAATACATCTGAATCAGTTCTGATGAGGTGGATGAAACTGGAGCCTATTATACAGAGTGAAGTAAGCCAGAAAGAAAAACACCAATACAGTATACCAACGCATATATATGGAATTTAGAAAGATGGTAACAATAACCCCGTATGCAAGACAGCAAAAGAGACACAGATGTATAGAACAGTCTTTTGGACTCTGTGGGAGAAGGCAAGGGTGGGATGATATGGGAGAATGGCACTGAAACATGTAAAATATCATATGTGAAACGAATCACCAGTCTAGGTTCAATGCATGATATAGGGTGCTTGGGGTTGGTGCACTGGGATGACCCAGAGGGATGGGATGGGGAGGGAAGTGGGAGGGAGGTTCAGGATGGGGAACACATGTACACCCGTGGCAGAGTCATGTCAATGTATGACAAAACCAATGCAATATTGTAAAGTAAATAAATAAATAAAACTGAAAAAAACAACAACAGCAAAAAACCCAAACAAAGACAAGAACAGGAAAACAAGGAAGTATAGAAACGAAATTGTTAATGAAAGTGTATTTTGAAAGAAAAGAAGTTCGTACGGGAAAGGTAATGTTTGAAAGAAAAGTTACGAAAACTCTTCTGCTACAGAGGGAATTGAGGGAAAATACACATCAGTTGTCTGAACAACTATAGGTTCTAAAGCATTTGTTGTATTTTTAGATGAAGATGTGTCTTATTGCCTTCAGTCTGCGAGTGACCAGAGAGTCTGCTGGGTTAAGAAAGAGGGACTGGGTACGTGGTCTTCAGTGTCACCCCTGGCTGCACCAGCGTGAGAACATAAACTAGAGCATCTTTCATTCTGATGGGTACCCTCCCTGACCTTGTGCTTTTATTTTGAAAACTTCCCTATTATCCCAAGTAGTTTTCTGCCACTAATCTGTCACTTCTCTGGGATTAAACACATCCCAAGGAGATCATTCAGAAGCTTGTGTTTTAACTCTGTAAGCTTACAAAAAGCTCATTGTGCCCTGATCTCTAAACGATTGTTCTCAGCTTCATCTTTGGGGCATGCAGAATGTGTTTCTTATGTGGCTAATGCCCACAATCCTCCTGAAATGAAATGGTGGCGGGAATCCACTAAAATATGCTTTGGTCTTAATATTGTGCATGAGCTCCACTGGCTTTAAATATTTAGCCAGTCGTACAGCTATATTTTGCAATATTAATTTTTATGAGTTCCTAATTAAATATCTTATTAAAGGCAATATCATAAGAGAAGAAGCCCACATCTACAATTTCAGAAGAAATGGATATTCTTCTTTTTTTTTTTCCTGCTGTGCTGACCAGGTATTGAACCTATGCCCCCTACAGTGAAAGCATGGAGTCTTAACTACTAGACCACCAGGGAAGCCCCCAAGAGATGCTATTCTTGGGGGAGATGAAAGAGGTACAGTTCTAACCATGTGCAGCAAAGTTGAGGATATGATTTCAAAGAGTGCTTTTTGTGGAATGAATTTTATCAATGCTGTAGGTATGGAAAACACTGTATTTTCCTTCTGTACTGTTCACTATAAGAACTGGGGGCCTCGAAGTCCTTCAAGCTGTTTACTAAAGATAATAAGCATATTCCAAAATAGTATCACATTTATTGAGCAACAAAATACAAAAAGTTGTATACTCTAAACAATGCAAATTTTCTTTCATTCATGGGAATGTTTAGCTCACTGCAGATTTTTCATTAAGCCACTATAGACTGAACTTTGTACTATGGCCTAATCAAAACCTAGGTAAGGCACAGAAAACTGGTAAGACTATATAAGAGTGTTGTTGAAAATCAAATACTGTGTTCCAATTTTCAGTGACGTTCTAAAGGAGGAAATACCTTCCTTATTGGACACCGAAGGATGTACGGATTTAGATCAATCTTAGGGTTCCATGTTGAACAGAACAACAGCTTATCTCCAGAGAGAGTGAAGTTGTTGTTTAGTGAATAGTTACTCTACCATGAGGAACCAAGTACACCATTTCTCTCATAACTTGGAATTTCTAGAAAATTCAGTATGACATCTCTGGATGGCTCAGTATCAGAGGCCACCTAGCCCCTGTCCCCTTTTACAGACAAAGAATTGTGTCTATAATGATTAATATCAATACTAAGAGGATATTCTTATAGACCATCTACTATTTTACTACATTTTTCTGATATTGGGTATTTTAATTCCTTCAGTCCTTAAAAACACCCCTGTGAAGCAGGTATTGTTATTACTTTCATTGTGTAAATAAGGAAAAGAAAACACCAAAAGGTTAGCCATTTTCCAAGTTTACAAGTCTGTTATAAGCCTTGAGGGCCCCTGGGCCAGATACAAACACAGACAGTGGAGTCCTAGGCTGGGACTCATACCTCTGCAATATGCTGCCTCTGTGCACATCATAACCTGTGCCCAGAGATGTAGAATGACTTGCCCAAGGTCAAATAGCTGTTTTAAAGCTCAATGAAGACAGATGCTTTCTCTCTCTGCCTCAGACTTGTTTCTGTTGTGTCTAAGCTCAGCGAGATAATTCCCACTCCGAAGTTAGAAAGCCCATTGAGTAACAAGTAATCGAACATTTCTCAACCCAATTTCCAGTGTTTATCTGCATACTTATTGGACTTGTTGTCCATAATTTTCTTCTTATATTATTTCTTTTGACAGTTCTATTTTCTCACGTGACATTGGCTTATCCCCAAGGATATGGGAGCTGTGCAGAAAGGAATTCTAGCTTACCTTCTCACGTGAGTCCCCTGAACCTGCCCCTTCTCACTTTGCATCTCCTTTTGTTGGCTTTTGAGATGGAGCTTTGGCAGTTTTCCCTGTGTCCTGTGGGTCAAATTATTATTTTGAAAAGATTTCAAAGTATTTTTTAAGAAAAGACAGCATTTTATAAGTCCCATATCTATTCAAAATCCACTTCCACTTTAATCACTCCCTATAAAAATTTTAATGACCATACATCAGCCAAGCTACAGGAGAGTTATTAAAACAGTGCCATGAATAATCCCCAAAGTCCTTTCTACTTCCTGAGAGCTAGTGATGGCAACAGATAATAATAATTTAACATATCTCCCAGCATTAGCTGGCTCAGTAAGAAGCCTCCCCATTTGGCATGCAATCACTTCTTCAATCACACTTGGGAGAACACCATACAGAGCTGGCTCAGTGTCACCCCATCTCATTATACTTGGAAAATGGCAGAGGGTCACATTTGTGAGGAAGATAACAGGTGAGCAGTTCTCATTGTGTTGTCAGTCCTGCTGAATAAATACTCATTGGAGTTGAAGTGGTGATTAAGTCAAATAAAACCTGATAGATGCCATTCTACTTCTATTGGAGTGTTTTAATTTCTGCAACTAAAAATAGTAGATTTATCAGTGACATGATTATTCTTCCAATTTTTACATAAAAATCTAAGCAATCCAAGCTGTAGATTTGCTTCAGATTGATTTCCTTTCCACATCTTCTGGCATGTAAAAGGATTATAGAGCTCACACTTCCTTGGTTAAGAGTTCTGCCTTTAGTTTGAGAACTTATAACTTTTATTCCTTGAGAATTCAGATTATTTTCAAGCAGTGATGTAAAATGGGACCCTAGAATTAATGTAATTACAGTGGAAAAAGGGGGAAATTGAGATACAGTAACACAGAGAGAAAGCAGGATTAATGATGCACCAGATTTGTGGGTTGCATTGGATGGGACCCTCAAATGATGTATCCTGTTAAAAGTTTGGACACAACTTCCTTAATGTTTTCTTAGAAGAAATTTTTGCTGCCCAAGTCCCAGTACAAAGAGTAAACCCTGGGATGAGAAGTCCTGGAGCCAATTCTTTGCTCTGCTCTGCTTCCGGTTAGAATTCCTTTGGGCAGAGAGCTTCCAGCAGATTCTCTGGGAGAATCTGTTCCATCTGCAGAACTTGGGACAGCTTCTGTCCCCAAGGCCAGTGCTGGGTAAGACCATGAAAAACCAGATCTTTTGCCTCCGTTGAGACAACTTGTGAGACATAGGTTATATCCAAGTGTTCTGCAAGATTAGACATAAGCCTTCTTCTCTGGGGACTTTGTCTCAGATTGCTCGTGAGCCTGAGTTCTTCCCTTTTCTGCCCTTCTTCTCCGCTCTCTTCCTGGTTTCTCCTGGATCTCTGCTCTGGAGGATCTGGCCCATAGCATAGACTAATTCCTTAGTGTTGTATTTCCCTCTTTTCAGGCCACTACTAAAGCAACGCTTCCTTTGTTGTTCAATCTCTAAGTCATGTCCGACTCTTTGCCACTCCATACACTGCAGCACACCAGGCTTCCCTGTCCTTAACTATCACCCAGAGTTTGCTCAAACTCATGTCCTTTGAGTCAGTGATGCCATCCAACCATCTTATCCTCTGTCACCCCCTTCTCTTGCCTTCAATCTTTTCCAGCATCAAGGTCTTTTCCAATGAGTTGGCTCTTTAGAATTACCTAATTCCTGAAAGTAACAATGACTGTCTAAAATGTGGTCCTCTGGAAAGGTCAGACAAGGGGCTAGTCTCCAAACTGAAGAAGGATTCCCAGAGACTGACACTGTTGGGCTACAAATGATCTTAGAAATCATCTATCCCTACTCCTCCAGTTTGTGATTATGGCAGACAGTGACCTACCCAAGACACAGCAAAGTCTTGAGACTTCATCCTCAGTCTTCTGAATCTACATTTTTTTCTCTCTCTAGTCCATATTGCTCCATGAAGAGGCAGTAGATCACGTTCCCATAGCCAGAGCTCACAATCACAAGGATAGTTTCAGATGAGAATCTTCTGTGCTGACATTTGTATTTCCTTGCAGGGCTGAGTGGAGAAACACGGAGTGTTTCAGCTTTGCTGGACAGACTTGGGCACTAGGGGACCCAGTTTTGTTTTTTTCTGTTCATTTGTGTGGCAGTGGTGCAGGCAGAGTTGGCACAGTAGTTTTCTTCCAACAGACGAGTTTTGAAGACTTGCTCATTCCTACTTTCCCCTTGCTCCCCATGCATTAACCTCAGTAGTTAAGCCTCATTTTAGAAAGACTCGTGATGATAAAATCATGATTCAATAGCTAAGTGGTAATTTCTTCCAATGCAACTGATAGACCGAAATCTTGACTCAAATGATTTTCCCATTTGGCATTCACTCTGCACACAGTCCCCAGGACAGCACAGAATCAGCTATTGCAGAAACAATATACTTTCCTTGTCACACTTAAACCATGTCTCATTTATTGCCAACTGATTGATGAAATAACCCTAATGATGCTACATCACTTTTATATTTCTGCCAATTTCCTGAAATGCAGTTGAAATTGATGTGAGCCTGTCTACTGGAAGTGGTAACTGTTTATTAGACATAGACAATGCCTATGGAAAGCCACATAAATTGATCTACTGATACACAGTTTTTACTCTTACAGTTAAAGGAATCTTGATGACACAGGGCATAAAGGTTGAAAGAGAATAGTGAAATCAGGTTTCTAACTCTCATAGGGACATTTGATTCTGTATAATCTATATCTGACCAAGGTTACCTAATTGTTTAGAGGCAGATTAAGGACATGACTCCCAGAAAGCGATCTTATAGGCATCATATTTTTCCTCGAGGGGTTTACAGTCCTCCAAGGAAGATATTTCAAGAATGCTATCTGGTGATCAACTAAGCTTGGTTTATAGTACACCTTTTTTATTCTATTGTAGATAATATGTACTACGAAAGGTTACTTAAGACAAGAATTCTTTTATTCTTCATTTGTACAAGTTACACTCGAAACTTGGATAAAACTGTATTTGCTTCCATATATAAAAGCAAAGATTGAAAAAGACATTAACCAGACAAGGGAATATTATTCAGCACTAAAAGAAATGAACCATCAAGCTATGAAAAGACATGAAGGAAACTTAAATGCATATTAGTAAGTAAAAGAAGCCAATCTGAAAAGGCTACATCATGTTATGATTTCAACTTTATGACATTCCAGAAAAGGCAAAAATTATGGAGACTATAAAAACATCAGGGGGTAGGAGTAGGGAGGGATAAATAGCTAGAGCACAGAGGAGTTTTAGAGTCCTGAAACTGCTTTGTATGATAATATAATGATGGATACATACCATTGTACATTTGTACAAGCCCATGGGTGGACTCTGGGAGCTGGTGATGGACAGGGAGGCCTGGTGCGCTGTGGTTCATGGGGTCGCAAAGAGTCAGACACGACAGAGCGATTGAACTGAACTGAACTGATAGAATGTACAGCACCAAGAGTGAGCCCTAAGTAAACCATAGACTACAATAATAATGGTGAGTCTATATAGGTTCATCAATTGTAACAGAAAAGATCAGTAACATACAGCATATACAGCTTTTGTCTGGGGCTCTTGTGGTTGTAGTCAGACAGTCACTGGGGCAGGAGGACCCTTAGCAATTAATTTAAATAAAAAAATATGCAATCATTTGTGAGATTATTTTCAGTGAGATAAGCTACTGAGTATTATGCTACTCTGTTTTAGCTAATCATAAGCCTAGCTCCAGATAAAACAAAGCAAAAATACCCCTCAAAACCTAGGATTGGAGTGATGTGATTTAAAGTGGACCATGTTACATAGCATGGCAAATCAGTGTGAATTCTTTATGTATCGAAATATACAGTTACAAGGTTAGCTAAATACAGAACTGATGAAAACATAAAGGTGGATCCAGAATGCACATGATAGAAGGTCAACACACTTTTATATAATTATGAACCTTTATCATTGTGCTTTCCTTTTGGTTTTGCTTCCTTAGGTTATCCACAAACAGTGCTAATTTTGTTTTTTAATGGAAAAGGATCATGGAAGAATATATATATATTCTTAGAAGAATATATATATTTTTTTCTACCCTGCCTCTTTGTTGCAAATTCTACATATCAGCTAAGAATTTTTCCAAATTTCCTGGAAGAGTAATTCAGCCCTTGTAACAGAACGCTCGGTAATAATATGCTCTATAGGATATCATAGCAAGGTAGAAATGTTTGGTGTTTTTAATGACTGAGTGTTAGAAAAAGTCTACGCATAACTTGGAAAAATTAAAATGTTTAAAAAGAAAATTCCAAATAATTGGTACAGCAAACCTCAGATGTGCTGTCAGTGTTAGTGTACTTCAGTTGTAATACACTGGGTGATTCAGTTTTACAAGTATTTTTAAATTGTGATTTGGAATGAGTATTTTTGAACTCACAATTTTTTTTTACACACAGAGAAGTGTTCCCTTTTTATTTTGGACCATAATTCACTCAGCTGTCCCCTTGTTTGGGATTCATAGGCAATTGCTTTAAATAAAATTGGCGAGAGGGCAGTATTTGGGTGGTAACCAGTGTATGGTGTACTTATGTTCATCATTGTCATTTTGTTGGTTCAGTTGCCTCAGCCATATTTTTGTCTGTGGATGTAAGAAGGGAATCCACGGCAGAACAATCAAAGTGAGAAGGATTGTGTTAATCTTTTGAGTTTCAGAGTTGACTTTTGAAATTCCCAGGAGAGGTAATAGATGGGAAAGAAAAGGACTTTATTGTTAAAATTTCAAAATCATGAGTTTTAATTCTCAGTGTCAAAGCTTTGTCATAAACAAAGGCACCAAATGTCTAATAATACTAACCATCAAATTTTCCACCCAGGAATTGAATGCAGTAATTAGGAGTTGGTTAGAGATATTTCAGAGAGAAAAGTAGTACAGCAGGGGAAAAGTGAGGTGGGGTGATCATTCCAAACTATGTTAACCAAATGTTAATTTTGGCATTTCTGAATTAATTATGGTTAAGTACACAAGCATAGGAGGACTGGCAGATACAATGCCTGTTTCATTCAGTGTATGTATATATATATATATATATATATATAAATAAATCATGCTTTGCCCCTGTGAGAGTATAGCTTGTAGGATTAATACACATTTAAAACTCATTGCACATATCTGTAATTACTGTGACCTTGGAATGCGGAATGAAGCAGGGCAAAGACTAATAGAGTTTTGCCAAGAAAATGCACTGGTCATAGCAAACACCCTCCTCCAACAACACAAGAGAAGACTCTACACATGGACATCACCAGATGGTCAACACCGAAATCAGACTGATTATATTCTATGCAGCCCAAGATGGAGAAGCTCTATACAGTCAGCAAAAACAAGACTGTGGCTCAGATCATGAACTCCTTATTACCAAATTCAGACTCAAATTGAAGAAACTAGGGAAAACCGCTAGACCATTCAGGTATGACCTAAATCAATCCCTTATGATTATACAGTGGAAGTGAGACATAGATTTAAGGGCCTAGATCTGATAGATAGAATGTCTGATGAACTATGGGATGAGGTTCATGACATTGTACAGGAGACAGGGGTCAAGACCATCCCCATGGCAAATAAACGCAAAAAAGCAAAATGGCTGTCTGGGGAGGCCTTACAAATAGCTGTAAAAAGAAGAGAGGTGAAAAGCAAAGGAGAAAAGGAAAGATATAGGCATCTGAATGCACAGTTCCAAAGAATAGCAAGAAGAGATAAGAAAGCCTTCTTCAGTGATCAATGCAAAGAAATAGAGGAAAACAACAGAATGGGAAAGACTAGAGATCTCTTCAAGAAAATTAGAGATACCAAGGGAGCACTTCATGCAAAGATGGACTCGATAAAGGACAGAAATGGTCTGGACCTAACAGAAGCAGAAGATAAGAAGAGGTGGCAAGAATACACAGAAGAACTGTACAAAAAAGATCTTCACGATACAGATAATCATGATGATGTGATCACTAATCTAGAGCCAGACACCTTGGAATGTAAAGTCAAGTGGGCCTTAGAAAGCATCACTACGAACAAAGCTAGTGGAGGTGATGGAATTCCAGTGGAGCTATTTCAAATCCTGAAAGATGATGCTGTGAAAGTGCTGCACTCAGTATGCCAGCAAATTTGGAAAACTCAGCAATGGCCACAGGACTGGAAAAGGTCAGTTTTCATTCCAATTCCAAAGAAAGGCAATACCAAAGAATGCTCAAACTACCACACAATTGCACTCATCTCACATGCTAGTAAAGTAATGCTCAAAATTCTGCAAGCCAGGCTTTAGCAATACGTGATCCGTGAACTTCCTGATGTTCAAGCTGGTTTCATAAAAGGCAGAGGAACTAGAGATCAAATTGCCAACATCCACTGGATCATGGAAAAAGCAAGAGAGTTCCAGAAAAATATCTATTTCTGCTTTATTGACTATGCCAAAGACTTTGACTGTGTGGATCACAATAAACTGTGGGAAATTCTGAAAGAGATGGGAATACCAGACCACCGGACGTGCCTCTTGAGAAATCTATATGCAGGCCAGGAAGCAACAGTTAGAACTGGACATGGAACAGACTGTTTCCAAATAGGAAAAGGAGTACATCAAGGCTGTGTATTGTCACCCTGCTTATTTAACTTATATGCAGAGTGCATCATGAGAAACGCTGGGCTGGAGGAAACACAAGCTGGAATTAAGATTGCCGGGAGAAATATCAATAACCTCAGATATGCAGATGACACCACCCTTATGGCAGAAAGTGAAGAGGAACTAAAAAGCCTCTTGATGAAAGTGAAAGAGGAGAGTGAAAAAGTTGGCTTAAAGCTCAACATTCAGAAAGTGAAGATCATAGCATCCGGTCCCATCACTTCATGGGAAATAGATGGGGAAACAGTGGACACAGTGGCTGACTTTATTTTTTGGGCTCCAAAATCACTGCAGATGGTGACTGCAGCCATGAAATTAAAAGACGCTTACTCCTTGGAAGAAAAGTTATGACCAACCTAGATAGTATATTCAAAAGCAGAGATATTACTTTGCTGACTAAGGTCCGTTGAGTCAAGGCTATGGTTTTTCCTGTGGTCATGTATGGATGTGAGAGTTGGACTGTGAAGAAAGCTGAGCACCGAAGAATTGATGCTTTTGAACTGTGGTGTTGGAGAAGACTCTTGAGAGTCCCTTGGACTGCAAGGAGATCCAACCAGTCCATTCTGAAGGAGATCAACTCTGGGATTTCTTTGGAAGGAATGATGCTAAAGGTGATACTCCAGTACTCTGGCCACCTCATGAGAAGAGTTGACTCACTGGAAAAGACTCTGATGCTGGGAGGGATTGGGGGCAGAAGGAGAAGTGGACGACAGAGATGAGATGGCTGGATGGCATCACTGACTCGATGAATGTGAGTCTGAGTGAACTCCGGGAGCTGGTGATGGACAGAGAGGCCTGGCGTGCTGCGATTCATGGGATCACAAAGAGTCGGACATGACTCAGGTACTGAACTGAACTGAACTGAACTGAATACTGTCTTAGAAGTAGAACTTAAGGTTCACAGTGTCTATCAGAGAGGATGGATATTTAAGCACGAACCAGAGCCTGGGCAACAGTGCAATGGAGATGCTTTGGGGGTAAGATATATGGTGTGTTTAAAACACGTAAAAGTGCCTCAAAAGTCACCACATTATTTTTGTGTGTGTGGTTGTTTGTTGTTGCAGCTGTGTTATCCCATTTCTGGAGAGAAAAGAAGTAGAAGCACAGTGAATCTTCAGAATATTGAGTAGGTGGTGAGAGTCTGGAATAGGGTGGGCGTGGGGACAAAGAAGCAATCTCTGTGGACTCCGGGGAATAAGAAAGATGCCTGGGGAGATAGGCAGGTCTGAGAGGTGATGCTATTCCTAAGACAGCTGAGTGAAATGCACTCAGACACAGAAGTATTTTCATCTCTTTTAAGCTTATTTTTGTACACATGGAAGATCCTATTTCTCCCTGTCTATGTGACTGTATGTGTGCAAACATACATGTATACATCATGTTAATTCTGCTCTATACACAGAGTCCTTCTGATAGAGTTTATATTCTATTGCTTGTTGTTTTTTTGTTCATCAGAGACTAGATTTCTCATATTGATTTTTACATCTGTCCCCAAATAGGCAGTCATTAAATTTATAAATGGCTAAATAATTAATTAGTTAATGCAATGAATATATAATATACTTGCACTTTTTCCCAGATATGCTTAGGTATACAAAGAAAATACCAATTATTAATATATTAAAATAAACTACAAGTTTTCAAAATTAGATAGAATCATGAAGTGTTTTTTGTTGTTTTGTTTGCGTTCTCAAAAAAATTCCCTTTTACAATCTACATTACATTTTGATAGCCAAAAGAGGTTGTATTTCACTTATTATATTGTTAATTTAGTTAATATTAATCATTATGTATATTAGCATTTTTTTTTGTGGTCCAAGTGACCATGTCATTTGATTACTTATTGATTAGTAAATTATATTTTAGAAGAAAAAGGATCGAGTGGCTTGATAATGATGCAGTTCAGAGGCCATTATTTTGGATATTTCTAAATCCAATTTACACTAAGTCGAATCCATATTTATACTAAAACCAAACCAGGTTTAACAGGCTTACTTCCTCAAGCTTCTTCTCACATAAGGGAACTTATGAGTTCAATAATCAGTTTATTGATTTATTAAACCATGATTTGGGGAGGTATCAGGTTCAACTAGGAGAAGGCAATGGCAACCCACTCCAGTACTCTTGCCTGGAAACTCCCATGGATGGAGGAGCCTGGTAGGCTGCAGTCCATGGGGTCGTGAAGAGTAGGACACAACCGAGCAACTTCACTTTCACTTTCCACTTTCATGCATTGGAGAAGGAAATGGCAACCCACTCCAGTGTTCTTGCCTTGAGAATTCCCGGGATGGGGGAGCCTGGTGGGCTGCCGTCTATGGGGTCACACAGAGTTGGACACGACTAAAGTGACTTAGCAGCAGCAGCAGCAGCAGCAGGTTCAACTTCTCAGCAATGCTTCAGTGCTCCCTGGTGCCCTCAGCCTTCTTGTAATACGAATGCAGAGTCAAAGAGAAGTAAGACTTAGTGGAATTTGTCTCTAGAAAGCAATTCAGAATCCCACCACTCACCCAACAGGGAGAAAAATATCCGAACTATGTGGAATGTATTTTGATAAGCCCCCTCCTCTTTCCTTCCCTCTCAGTGTGCTTCTAAATATTCATTTTCTCTTTAAACATTTCATCTTTTTGCTGTATGCCCTGTGATGCTTATTGTAGATTGTGGTTTAAAAATATCGGCGGTAGTTTTTTCTGGCAGATATACAACAGGTGGAGCTGTTCTTATAATCGGAAAATAAATTGGACTAAGCTTATCAGGTCACATTTGTTTTAGTCTGAGCCCCAGTGGATGAGATTAAGAGAAGCAGATTTGTTTATCACAAGCAGAGGACAATTGCTATCACTGCTCCTTTTAACTGGATTGGTTATTGTGTTCTTAAAGTCAGGAGGACACATTAATCCATAAATACTCCCTCTCCCCACAGCCCTATTTTAAGCCTGGAAAGTCTGTGTAATTGTGAATTTTTTCCATTTCAAATGACAAGGTCATTAACAGAAATGGGCGTAATCCTTCAGTGAAGGAAGGCAATTGACATATTAGATGCAGGAGGCTCTCCTGTGGGCTGATGTCCATCTTCCTAGCAAATTCGTGAACGCCTTCTCAGGTCAGATGTTTCAGAGTACTGATCAGCTGACCCATCTGTGATGAGTTGTTTGTAATATTGAAGTTTTTAATGTTGAAGCAAACCCATGTGATTTTTTTGTGTATTTTCATCTAATTTCCATGTATGAAATTAAAAAGTAATGCTGGACTGAAATATTTTGTTGTGAGGAGCCAATGCACACGGAATTCCCTTTTTCCTGAAGTCATGGTTGAATTTTGTTTGGAGCTGAAGGTTGGGTAGTGCTATTATGAGTGCGTTTACCCCTGTTTGTGTAACTGGAGTCTATGAAATCGAGTGGTCATCTGTCTGGGGTCAGGCATCTGTCTGGGGTCAGGTACACAGAAGACAGTGTTCCTCGGATTAGCTGACAGTGTTCTGAGTGGCTGAGTCGGGACAGGAAACTGCCCTTTGAGGAGAATCCCCTGTGCAGACTGCCTGCCCTGGGGGGTTGGCCCCCTCTATGGTGGGAATTCCGTGTTTGTGCTGCCTCAGTTCAAAACTAGGGGAGCGAGACCCTCAGTGCTCTGAAGTGTCCTCTCTGCCCAGTAGCTTTACACTCACATCTAAATTAATCTTTGAGGTCATTTGCCTCTCTGTGGAAAACTCAGTGCAATTATTTATGATTCCAAGTACTTCAAACAGGTTTCAAACCCTCGTGGTCCTCATTAAGAGCATAAATTATCATCATCATAATTATTATTTTATTATTAACCAATTACTAGTAAATACTATAAAATTAAATTTATTTTTATAAAGAAGGGAGGTTTCATAAATTATACTTTATTAAGGTAAAATGTCTATCATTTTATGAGATACCTTACCAAATATCCAATTTATGCATTCTATTCTTAGAGTAAATACTTATTTTCAATATTTTTAACCTAAAATTATAATTAACTTTGGGAATTGCTATGTAGCAAATAGGTACAGAATGAAGTTGGAAACTTGTAGGTTGGGAATACCAAGTCAGTTGATTTTTTGTATCTTATTTTAGAAAAGCATTCTATTTTTATTATTAGTCAATGATTCCTACCAGTAAGCTATTCTCAACTGAAGTTAGCTGTGTTTGGAGAAAGTGAAAGTGACAAGTGAAAGTGTTCGTTGCTCAGCTGTGTCTGACTCTTTGTGACCCCGTGGACTGTAGCCTGCTGACTCCTCCATCCAGGGGATTCTCCAGGCAAGCACACTGCAGAGGGTTGCCATTCCCTTATCCAGGGGATCATCCTGACCCAGGGATTGAACATGGTCTCCCAGATTGCAGGGAAATTCTTTACTGTCTGAGCCACTAGAAGCAGGGGTCAAAATCAAATTTGGAATTGTTATCAATCAGCCAGTGGTGAGTACCTTTGCTGAGGCTGACGGTGCTTCCAGTGTGTTTACTGATAATTTTTAATGTAGTGAAAAATCAAGGACTCTTAACCAATGTTCTCATGATTTTATAAATAATAATATACTCATAGAAGTGCTTACTTATAATAAAAAAATCTATGAAATTTCTTTTTGTATTGGCCATCTCATGTTTTCTGTAGAGACCCATGGAAACAACCATGGGAATTCCAATAACTTCAGTTGTATTTAAGTCTCTGCTTTGTCCCTCACCAGACAAAGAAAATGGAGAAACTGACCAAAATGTCTGAGTATTATTTTTTTAAGTAATACCTCATGAAATTGTTATGGAATCAGACAAGACATATCTAAGTGATGATTCAGTCAGTGAAATTGCTGTCCTTCTCAGTAATCTCACAGTAGAGCACTGGGCAGGAGAGGCTCCAGAGACCCTGAGGGTCCATTCATGTTGAGCCATATTCTCCATAGTTATGTAGAAACATTGCAGTATGGAGCAGCTATTTAGCAAGTTCAGGCTAGGAAAAATTATAAAATGATCATTTGTATTTTCTTAGTGCCATTGAAAACATAGTCTGTTTCACATATGTTGCTGCGTACTCATCACAGAACTCTTCCTAAGATTGTAGAAAGCTGGTTTCTTATGTTTTCTTCCTATTTTTACAGCCAGGAGGATCTGGGGATTGAGTGTGTTGCAGTGCATATGTGAATTAAATTTAATTGGAAGTTAAGCACACCCTCATGAAACACTGCAGGTCAGAGTAGAAAGCAGTTGAGGTGATCTCCTTTTACATAGAACTACCATAGGTAGAGCTTCCCAGGTGCTGCAGTAGTAAAGAATCTTCCTGCCCATGAAGGAGATGCAAGAGACATGGATTTCATCCCTGGATGGGGAAATCCCCGGAGGCAGAAATGGAAACCCACTCCAGTATTCTTGCTGGGGAAAGTTCATGGACAGAGGAGCCTGGTGGGCTGCAGCCCATGAGGTCAAGAAGAGTTGGACGTGACTGTGTGACTGAACATGCACCATATAATCTGTCAATCCCACTACTGGGTATGTATCCAGAGGAGATAAAAATCAGTATTTTGAAAAGATATCTGTACTCTCATATTCACTGAAGCATTATTCACAATAGCCAAGACATGGAAATAACCTGTGTCCATTGATGAATGAACAGATAAAGAAACACACACACACACACACACACACACACACACACACATACACACACACACTGTGTACCATTTTTTATTTTGCTTTGTCTTTTACTTTTAAACTTCTTATTTTGTATTGGGGTATAGCTGATTAACAATGTTATGATAGTTTCAGACAGCATATTAAAAGCAGAGACATTACTTTGCCAACAAAGGTCTGTCTAGTCAAGGCTATGGTTTTTTCAGTAGTCATGTATGGATGTGAGAGAATTGATGCTTTTGAACTGTGGTGTTGGAGAAGACTCTTGAGAGTCCCTTGGACTGCAAGGAGATCCAACCAGTCCATCCTAAAGGAAATCAATCCTGAATATTTATTGGAAGGACTGATGCTGAAGCTGAAGCTCCAATCCTTTGGCTACCTGATGCAAAGAGCTGATTCATTTGAAAGGACCCTGATGCTGGGGGAAGATTGAAGGCAGGAGGAGAAGGGGATGACAGAGGATGAGATGGTTGGATGGTATCACCGACTCAGTGGACATGAGTTTGGGTAAACCCTGGAAGTTGGTGATGGACAGGGAGGACTGGTGTGCTGCAGTCCATGGGATTGCAAAGAGTTGGACATGACTGAGCAACTGAACTGAACTGAACTGATAGTTTCATGTGAATAGTGAAGGAACTCAACCATACATAAACACATATCCATTCTTCCCCAAACCCTCCTCCTATCCAGGCTGCCACATGACACTGAACAGTTCCCTGTGCTGTAAAATAGGTCCTTATTGGTTGTCCATTTAAAATATAGCAATGTGTACATGTCCATCCCAAATTCTCTAACTATCCCTTCCTTCCACCGTTCCCCCGGCAACCATAAGTTTGTTCTCTAAATCTACATAGTGTACTATTATTCAACCATTGAAAAGGGGGAATTTTGCTATTTGCAACAGTACAGATGAACCTTGAGGTCATTAAGCTAAGTACTGGGTTGGCCAATACTTAGTTTGTTTGGGTTTTTCCATAACATGTTACAGCAAAATCCAAATGAACTTTTTTGTCAACTCAATAAAAGTCAGACAAATAATGCATAAGCTCACTTGTATGTGAAATACTATACTCATAAAAACAAAGAGTAGAACTGTAGTTTCCAGGGGCTGGGGGGGGGGCAGATGGGGAGATGCTGACCAAAGGGTAAGAACTTCCGGTTATAAGACTGGTTAAGTTCTGGAAATGTCTAACTTGATTGTGGTGGTCATTTCATGATGAAAACATATTAGAGAGCATCATGCACCTTTAAAAATGCACATCATGGGCCTTCCTGGAAGTCCAATGGTTAAGACTTCACCTTCCAGTGCAGGGGGTGCAGGTTCAGTTTCTAGCCAGGAAGCTAAGACCCCACATGCCTCATGGCCAAAAACAACAGAAACAATACTGTAATACATTCAATAAGGACTTTAGAAATGGTCCACATCAAAAGAAAAAAAAACTTAAAAAGCACAATGTGCAACTGAATATATACACTTTTTATGTCACACGTCAGTAAACCTGGGGGTAGACATGAAGTATAACACCCTTGGGCTGCTGCACCACGAGGCGCCCAGACCACATGTTGAGACTTCTACCAGCAGTGCCTGCACAGGAGCCAGGCACTGTGAGATGCCACTTCCAGGGGGTGATAGTCCGTAATCATGAACCTGCCAGCCACTTGGGTCTCCCAGCTGCAGCTCTGGGGAGAGAAGGCCATCCCTCCTTCCTGCCACCAGTGGGACTTCTCAGCAGAGCAATGTGTTGCTGGTTTAAACTAGGTTTGGGGCGATGTGTAACAAAGAGAGTAACTCGGGCACATCCACAGAGCATGGACCACAGAAGTGTCGACTTCTTGGCTGCAGCTCTGGAAGGTGGAAACTCTCACCCTTTCATGACTTGGAGGAGCACGTCTTCAAGAACTCTTGCCAAGCTGCCACAAAGTGTGATGATAAAAAGATCTTCAGATATTCCAGACCCCCAAATTGAACTTTCATATGTAATTTCTCAGGATGTTTCAATAAACAAGGGAGTAACTAAAGAGAGAGAAATGTGAGATCCAGGAAGTAGGAGATTGAACATAGGTGAGCACAGCATTTTTCGCTGTGAAAGAGGGTCCCCAGGTGAGGCTGTGCAGCAAATCTTGATAGCAGTCAAGATAATGTTGTGGTAGATTCCTCCAGCAGAAAAAAAAGGTTACTTCAGGCATTTGATTGTATAAGGTTCTTATGGAGATTGCTTATGGAATGTCAGAGCTAAATTAGTGATAGATATATTATAAAAAATTAAGCAGTAAGCTTACCATACCAGGACCCATCCACCGGAAAAAATAATCCTTAACTCCAGGGAAGAAAATGAGTTGTTAAGGAGTAAAATGCAGTTATAATATTGTACATTGTTTACCACATTCATGGTTCCTATTATATCTATAAGAATGTGCTACGCTGTACTTAGTAGCTTAGTTGTGCCTGACTCTTTGCAACCCCATCTACTGTAGCCCATCAGGCTCCTCTGTCTGTGGGGATTCTCCAGGCAAGAATACTGGAGTCGGCTGCCATTTCCTTCTCCAGGGGACCTTCCCAACCCAGGGATCAAGCCCTGGTCTTCTGTACTGCAGGCAGATTTTTTACCATCTGAGCTACCAGGGAAGCCCCGTTTGTAAGAATACTGACAAGTAAAACCTACTAAACCCGTGGTTGTATCATTTTAATGATATATTTTCAGTGTCTTCAGAACCAGAGAGTCATGAATTTTGTTTTTCCAGTGGAGAAAGTAACAATTTTCTAAATAGTGAGGCTGAGAGACCATGTTTACCTGGCTTGCCAAGGAAGTTATTTTGCAAAATATGCTCAGCCCAGCCAATGAAAGAACACTAATGCCAATTGAACTCACTGCTCTGTGCAATCTGTTAAATTTTGTGTGTGTGGGTATGTGTGAATAGGAAAAAGCTGTTACTGCCAATATCCTAGTGAAAACATTGAAATACCAAATAACTTGTTCTTTTAAATCTGAGGAGTGAGTGGTTTGGGAATAGTGTGTTGCTACAATTAGTGATCTCCAAGGACCAGCAGCACTTTTTCCATCCCAGTGTATAGCCATCTCTTTACTGTGCTCACACTAGCAATATTCTCAGTCTGTCCAGGCACCACAGTGGCTCTGTCTTCAAATTGTATGGACCCAAGGCTTCTTACTACCACAAGTAGGCACTCTGAGCCATACCAACGTTTTGCCTCCTGGGTTTCTATAGCAGCGCTGGACACCTCTTCCTACTCTATTGCCTTCACCTATTTTAGATTAACAAGGATGAATAACAAAGATGTTGTTATTAGGTATATTGGGAGAGTGCAGAGGAAGGATGCACTTCATGTCATTTTTTTCTGATTTTTAATATCTACAGTCTTATATATATAGTCAACTTCCCAGTCCTACTGTGCTCCTTGTTCACGTTCTGTGCACTTTGCTACTCATTGTCTTTCTACATTTCCATGCTCCACGAAGCGGTCAAAACCAGATTGTTTTGGAGAATGTCCTGGCAGTCTCACAGTTAAGACTCAGTGCTTTCACGGCCATGGCTTAGGTTCATTCCCTGGTCAGGGAACTAAGATTCCCACAAGCTATGCAGCATGGCCAAACCCTCCCCTGAAAAAAAAACTAGATGGTTTTAAGCATGCCTAAAATGAAGCTGTTTGCTTAAGGGCCAGTTTCCAGGCAGCAGGATTCAAAGTGTTCACTGAAACTAAAACTCCCAAATCTCAGAGCAGCACCACCACCACAGGGTAAAATCCATACTTCCCAGTTCCAACACACCTTAGAGGATTAGGACACAGACAGATACACATGTTCTTTTCCCCTTGTGGACAATTTGAGCAGGAATATCAGAGTGGAATATAATGGAGCAAGTATGCTAGTATGACTACTGCAACAAGTAGAATAAATTATAAAACTCCTAGTTTACAACTATTTGAGCACTGGAGAAGTGAGAAATAGATACATTGAAATTCTACAGACAGAAAAACATGTTTCTGAGAAATCTGATAATTTCTGGTCACTTTTTTCCTTCAGGGAGTAGTTGATTCTTGATATGGATTAATGAGGGATCTTAATCTATACAGAACTGTACAAAAAAGATTTACATGACCCAGATAATCATGATGATATGATCACTCACCTAGAGCCAGACATCCTGGAATGTGAAGTCAAGTTGGCCTTAGAAAGCATCACTATGAACAAAGCTAGTGGAGGTGATGGAATTCCAGTGGAGCTATTTCAAATCCTGAAAGATGATGCTGTTAAAGTGCTGCACTCAATATGCCAGCAATTTGGAAAACTCAGCAGTAGCCACAGGACTGTAAAAGGTCAGTTTTCATTCCAATCCCAAAGAAAGGCAATGCCAAAGAATGCTCAAACTACCAGACAATTGCACTCATCTCACACGCTAGTAAAGTAACACTCAAAATTCTGCAAGCCAGGCTTCAGCAATAGGTGAACTGTGAAATTCCAGATGTTCAAGCTGGTTTCAGAAAAGGCAGAGGAACCAGAGATCAAATTGCCAACATCTGCTGGATCATCAAAAAAGCAAGAGAGTTCCAGAAAAACATCTATTTCTGCTTTTCTATGCCAAAGCCTTTGACTGTGTGGATCATGATAAACTGTGGAAAATTCTGAAAGAGATGGGAATACCAGACCACCTAACCTGCCTCTTGAGAAATCTGTATGCAGGTCAGGAAGCAACAGTTAGAACTGGACATGGAGCAACAGACTGGTTCCAAATAGGAAAAGGAGTACATCAAGGCTGTATATTGTTACCCTGCTTATTTAAATTATATGCAGAGTACATCATGAGAAACGCTGGGCTGGAAGAAACACAAGCTGGAACCAAGATTGCCGGGAGAAATATTAATAACCTCAGATATGCAGATGACACCACCCTTATGGCAGAAAGTGAAGAGGAACTAAAAGCCTCTTGATGAAAGTGAAAGAGGAGAGTGAAAAGTTGGCTTAAAGGTCAACATTCAGAAAACGAAGATCATGGCATCCGGTCCCATCACTTCATGGGAAATAGATGGGGAAACAGTGTCAGACTTTATTTTGGGGGACTCCAAAATCACTGCAGATGGTGACTGCAGCCATGAAATTAAAAACGCTTACTCCTTGGAAGAAAAGTTATGACCAACCTAGATAGTATATTCAAAAGCAAAGACATTACTTTGCCAACAAAGGTCTGTCTAGTCAAGGCTATGGTTTTTCCAGTGGTCATGTATGGATGTGAGAGTTGGATTGTGAAGAAAGCTGAGTGCTGAAGAATTGATGCTTTTGAGCTGTGGTGTTGGAGAAGACTCTTGAGAATCTCTTGAACTGCAAGGAGATCCAGCCAGTCCATCCTCAAGGAGCTCAGTCCTGGATGTTCACTGGAAGGACTGATGCTGAAGCTGAAACTTCAGTACTTTAGCCACCTCATGTGAAGAGTTGACTCATTCAAAAAGACCCTGATGCTGAGAGGGATTGGGGGCAGGAGGAGAAGGGGACGACTGAGGATGAGATGGCTGGATGGCATCACCAACTTGATGGACATGAGTTTGAGTAAACTCTGGGAGTTGGTGATGGACATGGAGGCTTGGCGTTCTGTGATTCATGGGATCACAAAGAGTAGGACACAACTGAGCAACTGAAGTGAACTGAACTGACCTGAGTCTATACAGAGAACTCAGTTGGGTGGAGGAAATGCAGGTTACCCCATACAGGATAGATTAAAAAGAAAAATCACACATTGAAAGGGAATAAAAAAAGTGCTGAAGAGCAAAGATAAAGAGAAACTCTTTAAAAGAATCCAAGATATAATAAATAATACATGCACACTAGATTCACAAGAAAACTAGTAAGAATAAATCTGACTAAGCAGTTTTAAAATCTGTGTGTTGATATCTTTCATCTGTGTTGGGTCCTTGTTAAGCATTATCTCTTTAAATATTTCTTCTGTCCTATTTGATTTTTTTTCCTGGTAAGCTAATTATACATATTAAACCATTTAAAAAAATTATGTCCTGTACTTTTATCCATTTTTCCTTCTTACAGTCTTTTTTTTCTATTCTGACCTTTAGTTTGTATATTTTTGCTTTTTCTGTTTTCCAGTTATGAATCTTTTCTTATGCCATTTTAATCTGTTACTCACCATATTAAATGATTCTAATTCAGGTAGTATTTTTCTATTCTAGAATTTCAGTAACAAATTTTGTATTTGTAATTATTTGTAATTTTTGTTTTCTTTTGAACTATAGAGTTGAGAGTAATTTAAGCTCCACCATTATGGTATTAAAAATCTGATTTACCTTTACCAGTGAGTCACATTATTCTTATGTTACATCCCCAGAGATAACATATGTATGGAAGACATCAAATTTTATTTCAGAATGTTTAGTGAAAGGTTATGGTGCTAAGAATTTGAAAATATGTGTAAACATCCTGAGAACAGGCAGGGTTTGTGGAGGGAAGGTAGCATTTGGTTAATGGGGCAGAGAGAGAGGGAATCAAAGTGCAAGATCATATCGTGGAAACAGAGGTTGAAGGCCCAGGAAGGGCACTCCCTGAAGGGTGATGGTGGGCTCACATAGTGAGTGGTAGGCATGCCTCTGTACTCCACATGTGGAGACTGATTCAGAAGATGTAGGCTGGAAACTCCACAATCTTTATATTCAAGCCCAGTGTGCTTGCCTGGAGAATCCCAGGACGGAGAGGCCTGGCGGGCTGCCGTCTATGGCGTCGCACAGAGTCGGACAGGATTGAAGCGACTTAGCAGCAGTAGCAGCAGCAGCACCTCAAAAGACTCTGAAAGGTAGTTTGGGGAATGGTTGTGCTCAAGGCATGAATCTTAAGGAGCATTCACATTTAGGAAACAATCAAAGGAAATGAACCCAGAACAAACAAGCTGTATTCATTGAGGATGAGAAATGTTTAAGTATCTGCCATCATTATCATCCTTACTTTATCATTTGGGGAAGCTGAGTTTTAAAGTTAGTCAAGCTTTTCAGGTTGCACTGAATGGACAAGGGGCAGAGCTTGACTTCAGATTCCAGTCAATCGGCTGCAAATGTGTGTCTAACCTCTGTGCTCTGACATCTGTAGAAAGTGCAGGGGATGCAGTGGGATGGGAGAATGGGGCAGGAGTCACTAGCAAAGAGTAAGCACTCTAACTGCTCTCATGCAAGAAAACCAAGGACAGACTCTCTAGAGAGGGAGGTGAAGCATTGCAAAATTAAAAGTTGAGTAGAAATAGTTTCATCTCCCTGGAGATTGTAGGAATTGATCAGCATTGCTTTCTGGTATTGTTAACAAAAGCAGGAAGTTTTCATGGCAAAAAAAAAGAAAGACAGGATCCAAAGCTAAATGGGGATACAATTTTAAAGAATTAAACTCCTTTATTTAATACTGCAGAGAGGAATAAGAGGATAGAGGTAAGTTTGTTATCCTTCAGTGAAATCCTACAAATTAGTGTCCTCATTTCTGCTCATAAGCTAATATCTGAAAATCTAAAGGAGGACTGCAGGAGGATTATGTCATTTTCTAAGGAGGTTGGTTCCATAACTGTGTGTCTAAAATAACTTATTTAAAAAATTTTTAATGCTAAGAAATGACTATTTGATTGTTTGCATGGTTCTTTGGTCCATAGATAGTAAATCTGAGCCAAAAACATGGCTCTGTGTTTGTAGCTGGCCTGTGCTAAAATTGGAAAAGAAAAATCCATTCTGTGATTCTCATTGCTTGTTAGCAGGAAATCGTAAGGGGGAGGTATTGATATTCGAGTCTGGGAAAAGAAATTGTGAGCAAGAATCTGGCAAGTTACTGATGGTTAATACATATTTCAGTCCTTGATTAGCTACACTTGGGGACTGAACACATCAAACTCTCTCCACATCCAGCATTTAAAAGGGCAACGGCAACCACTTTGAGGACACAGTGGATGGAGAGGAGGCTAGCCTGGGCTCATTGTCTCTGTTCCCCTCACTCTGATCCTGGGACTGGATGTTTTCCTTCCTGGGCCTTCTCTCCTGGGATCCCTGCTAAATCAGCTCAGGAGGGGGTCCCAGGCTTCTGGATTGTGAGTGCGTCAGCTGCGGACCCCTCTCTTCCTGGATGGCAGACGCCCTGCTCTGACTGGCATGTTTCTTCTCAGGTGTGCTCAGGAGCAGAGACTGTGTCATTGTGGACTCCACTCTTTCCCTTACTTAGGGAAGCAAGTCCTGCCAAGAATTATAGCATCATCTTCAATCACCTTCACCTTAAAAAAATACAAAATATTTTAAAGTGTGCCTATTACCTAGACCTAATTATTTTAGATTGTCATAAGATTTGAGCATAAGAATAGTCTAAAGGAAAAGTTCAATAGTAATTAAATTTTTGACAAATGTACTCAAAGATATTTATTAAAAAAATTTAACTTTAGGAATATAAGGCAAGAATTTAAAAATAGGAAGTCATATAGATATCTGAATGTGATCACCATGAATAGCACTAGGAGAATCTATTCAAAAATAACACTAGGGAATTTTTATCTTATCAGTGCATTTTAAGCTTTTTTTCAGTAGCTCTATCTAGTTGCTCTTCTCCAGACAAAACTACCATTAACAGATTATCACATGGAGGAGGTGTAAAGAAATCCATTTTTCACTTTAGTATGGTATGATTCAGTACTTTTGTAATTTGAATTTTCATATTTAAAATCAAGTAGAAAACTGAGGACATACATTTTCTAGAAATTATGTCAATAAGTAATTTTCTCTATTACTTAAGGCAGAAGAAAATGTAGAGGAAAAATGTGTACATTATGTGTTTCTGTACATGGTGTAATGAGGTCATGATAACAAAAGACAGCCATGTGTTGTGGCAGTCAACCAGACCAGCTCTGAGGCTACCGACACTCTGATTGAAATCCTCAAAGCAGTTTTTATATTAATGCTGTTTCTAAATGTGATCAGCTGTAAATGGGTGAGTCTTCAGTAAGAAAGCACAGTAACATGAAGAAAAATAGGACTCTCGGTTCATATGCTGGGATAATTCTTGTGAACAAATCTATAATAAAAAGAGTCAGTCACATTATCACTCACACAAAAAGTCATGACCGTGATGTGGATTGTCATCATTTATCAAGAAGAGTTTCTGGGTCTCGACCAGGGAAAGAGCAGAATTTATAACTTAAAGAATTGCTTAGTCTTGGGACATGATGAGCCATAGCTTTATAAAAGTGGGGAAACAGCTAAACTCTAGAAACAAATGAAACACATCATTATTCCATTTCAGCATTGCTTGTTTAGCACTCATTATCTTTAATGGTTCCCGTGAACATCTGAACAAAGGGGTATTTTTAAGATATCTTAAATGATCACTTCTTCATCTGCCTGTTGCATAAGATGCATGACCTTCAAATCTAAACAGAAGTTTTTATCCTCATTAAGCTGTAAGGAGCAGTGAATAAGTAGTAGTGTAATCGTTACTCTTGTTTCTGGTACAATGAAATAAGCATTTCATCTAGTCACAGACCTTGCGGAGTATATTTTAAGAACTATCAGTGATAAAGAAAAACAATATTTAAGGTTTAACTTTTTCAAGAAATTTCCCTTCCTGTGTTTCCCTCCTTTATGGATTCTTTTGTTACAGAGATGACATTTTATTCCAGAGAAATGCCCTCACAGTCTTATGCAGCGTAGACTGCAGGCAACTGGCTGGATGGGACTTCATCTCGTGGGTGTATATCACATACTACAGTTGACTTCTCCACTGGCTCAGAGGTAAAGAATCTGCCTACAATGCGGGAGACCACCTGCAATGCAGGAGATGCAAGTTCAACCCCCGGGTCAGGAAGATCCCCTGGAGAAGGGAATGGCTACCCAAGGAGTTTGGTGAGCTATAGTCCATGGGGTCACAAAGAGTGGATACAATTTAGGGACTAAACCACAGACCACACCACACCACCGTGTACTACAAGATGCTTAGACCCCTGGTTTCTAGCTATAAATAGCATTACCTTTATTCAGTAATTACAACAGAAACAAAGCAGAGTGAACCCAAGCACATGCTCACACATTTCCACCCATTGTTCTATTGAGAGACCATTTCTCTCAGTGAGGAAAGGATCCTTTTGTTTATACGCCCTCAAACAAGCAGCAACACAACTTCTGTAAACTGTCTCTCTTTCCTCACACTGAGAGTACTCTTTATGGCCTGCACATTCCTACCAGTGCCCCCAGTCACATGTGACTGGTCCAGGTTCACGCTGGCCACTGGGTGCAGCTCCTACAGATGTAGTTTCAGCGTCAACCATCACTCCCAGATCTCAGTAGTGCGCTTCCGTCTCTTCTTTCCTTGAATGTCTTGTGTATCTTATCATTACTTTATACTGTAACCTTCCATATAAATGCAGTTTCCTCCCTCTCTCCCCCTCTCTTCCTTTTGTCCTTCTTTCCTTTACTCCTTTAATTCCTTCACCAAAGTGGTAGGCAATGTGCAATGATGACACTTGCCTTTTATACTATCCTACAAGAGCCTGTTTGAATTCAATGAGATGTAACTGGCCCTTCTTCCTTACTTCCCACCTTCTGTTCTCTTTGCTGACTCTGCTCCCCTCTTCCTTCTGTGCCGTGTACATTCTTACAAGGTCAGACCCCATCACCCCAGTTTACCCACTGAGTGACCTTGAACAGTTTATTCAGTCTTTGTCTGTGTGACCTCCTGTCTCTAAAGTGGAACAATAATAGCACCCAGTACCATCCATAGGTTTGTGAGAAGGAAAGAAGGTCATGCTTGTGAGTCATCTGGAAGCATGCCTTCCCTGAGTGATCACTGAGACCTGCCGGGTATTTTAGATGTTTTGATGTATCATTTATCTTTGAATTCCCCTTGATGCTGAACCAGCACTTTCCAGAGACTAGCCTCTTAGTCAGCTTGTTGGATGAGTGGGTTTCTTGTTTTCTTCATGCCTGGGTCCAGAGTCCCCGTGGTTGACAGACTGCACCCCTCACCCTGCTCGTGAGGACAGAGATCAGTACTTTGCACAGTCTTTCCTGCCTGCTCTGGCTCTCTCACTTGTGTCCTGCCCACTGTGGCCATGGGTCTTGAATGCCCCCACACTCTAGCTCTCAGTCACATGCTGCCTTACACTCACCTTTGTGCCATGAGTTATAATCCTCTCCTTAAATACACTGCTAACTCCCTGAGGAGACCATACTGTAAGTTGTTAAAACAGTCACAAAACTTATCTCAACTTTGAGTACAGTTAAGCCTCAGGAGAAGTTTTGAAGATTCTTCTCATTCAGTATGGACTGAGTGTGTTCTAAAGGGGACACAATTTTGAAGTAGTGACTTAGCAGACTGGATACTCCATAAGGATGCTTAAACACAAATCTCACTGAAGAAAGGTTTCACTGCAATGAACACAGGATATATCCTCAAAAGGCACTGCAGGAGCTATAAGACTTGGGGTGAAGAGGAACCTTCTCAGTTCTTCGCAGAAGCTGTGGCTGGATGAGGGTCCAGCTTCTGATCCTGGCGGAGGCCTGTCAGGTTGTGGACGTCGAGGGCTCTCACATCCCACTCTGCATGGTTGCAGCCTTGTAGGTTGTCTGGAAACACCCTGTGCAGCCTTTCTCTTTAATGCCACCTTGAAGAATGGCATCTGTCATGTAATGAGGACAGACGAAGGAGTTACCTGCAAGCTTTCCTTCTTTTCAGGCATTCAGGTACCACGATTATCAGAGGTCAGGAGGGAGAGGGTAGCCACTCTGGCTGAGCCTTGCCTGACTTGACCAAGTGCCAGAGAGTGAAGGGTGCTCTGGGGGTAATGTCCATGTACAGTAGTGCAGAGCAGGCCTCATGAACACTGACACTTTTTTTTTTTTTTAAGTTTTCTCTACAGAAAGCTGGGATACTGGAAATAGAGGAGACAGATGATGATCATGATAATAAGCCTACCGGGTTCAGTGACAGTTTATATGTACACTTTCTTGATGCACTTCCAGTGCAATATTTAAAAATGCATAAATGCATTTTCATCCTTAGTGCCTGGTACTTGTGGACACATGGGGTAGAAGGCACCATAAGCCATATTAGAAAAAAATCTGTAGTAAATGAAGTGGGCTTTAGAATGCCATATCTTATTTTTAGTGCTAATTACAAAACATTTCATTATGACAAGTTGAAATGCATTTCATTAAATTGCATGTAAAAGTTAGAGTAGAGAAGGTTTGGTTAGTTGATCTATAAAATTCAGTACTATCTTTAAGCATTAATTGAATGATAGAGTCGAGAGATATCATTGTGAAAGTTTAACACATAATTAGTTGAATTTTATCTATGTAATTTCAACTGGATTATGTGCTTTCACATATAAATGTATTTTTCACTTAACATAAATATTTGAATCACTGTTTCTTAAAAAAGAAACACTTTAAAAGTGTAACCTTTTTATCCAGATAGTATTTGTACACATAAATGTTACCTTTAAATATAACTTTAAAGATTAATGTATGTTTAGTTTTGAGGATTCCAAACCAAAGTAGCTGAAATTACTTTATGATTTTATTTAAGAGTGTGGAAATTATTTGGAATGTACTGGATCTATACAATTTTATTATAAACATCACCTCCTCTTATTTAGGAGTACTATTTATCATTGTTAACTGCAACTTAACAGAAACAATTTACAGTGATCATTTGAGTTTAAATAATTATGATAATACAGTTTTAATAAAGTCAAATTCAGCAAAGAGGATAAACTATATTATTATATGTTCCACTGACCACACAGAGTTGGCCATGTGGGAAGCAGCTGGAAGGAAAACCAGCACTTGCTCTTTGTATTTTACTGCCATTCATGGGGAAATGAATGTAAAATGAAATTGCGAACATTTGATATGTTGAAGGAAAAGAGGGAGCCTATGTATTGATAGTGACTCCTCTTCATCCAGTCGCGTTCAAATGCTCTTGAAATTCATTATGCCTGTTTTCAGTCTCTGAATTACAATTTAGCTGCTCTGGGGACTTGGTAATTGGTACCAAATAATATTACTTTTAGAACAGCTTTCATCTTTATACACACCTTGCCATGTTCGTGAAACTTTCAATCAACTCTGGGTCTTACTTGGGTTCAAATTTCAAATCTCCCTTTTTCCCCTTGTCACTCAATCTTTGGTGTGACGTTTTCCCTCCAGATCCCAGTGGGCATTCTGCAGCCATGCTGTTTTTCCTTGACCTAACTGCTTTTCCCTGATTGCTGTCCCAGTGGTGAAGTTCTGCCCTTTTGCCTTCTGCATAGTCTGTAGTATTGGTAAAGACTGTGTTTTGTCCCTTGTCACTGTATCGGCACTTTCCATTTGGAGTCTGACTTCCCTAAATGAGCATAAACATGGATTTTTCTGCCTCTCTCTGTGCAGGATCATTAAGTGTTCTCAGTGGAAGCTGCTGATCAATATTTTACTCATTTACCATTTCACATCTTTTGTGAAATTTAGCAGTTAACAATGGCTCCGAATTGGGTCAGCTAGTCCTGAAAGACAGGAGAGTATTTTTGTTAACTGATCTAGTTAGATTGAAATTGGTGTCTATTTTTCAAACTCTGAAACATTTTAACATTCCACAAGACATGGAGTGACTGTCTCCTCATTAGCCAGCATCTCTCACTGTTGGCCCAGAGAACACTGGACAGTAGGTCGTCCTGTAGTTAAGACTGGGTTAATCTGAATTAATGGTAAACACATTTCCAGGGCTTATCAGTGGGGCTTATCAGAAACTGTAGTGCATCACCAAATGGTTACTATATCCTGTTTGCTTATTTTCTACAATGCACATGTTTTGCACACAATATTCCCCCTCGCAAGTTGAAAATGGAAAAAAATAAATTCTTTAAAAGTCAAAATTTCAGCAGATTTTCAGCAAATCTAGATCAAGTTAGTATTTTGTTCTATCATCAAGATTTTAAATTTGCATTCTACATCTTATGTTAGGGCCTAGAAAACAAACATCTTTGTAAAAATTTATCCCTACTTAGGCCATTCCTGAGATCTTCCCTGAGATCAGTGTCATATTTCAAGTCGGTAAATGTGATGAATTAGAGGCACTGGACCTCTGCTGATACTCTGACACCTTTGTGTTTTATCTTAAACTTATGAAGCAGAAGTCTTATGACACAGCACTGTCTCTGAAATGTTTGGTAGAGTTAAATAAATACAGAGGACCTGTGGCTTTTTGTCTGTAGCCACAAGCAGTTTAGAAATAGCCACGTGTCTTCCCTTGATGTCATAATCTTTGTGGTTCTCTTCTTAGAGATCTATGAAAACAAATCCTTGTCAACCAATTTATGGCAGATCAAGGTAGCGCTATTTGGGTCCTTGGCCTCCTTCATATTCTGCCTCTTCACTTGTCACCTCAGTTATTTTATCTATGCACACTACACACTTTCACTCACATGTGTGCACACACGTGAACATATGCACATTCATGCACACATGTTCACATCAGTAACATGAGTTGTAAATAATTTACCCAAGGTTGTCATTCATTTTTAACTTTGCTCAAAAGTAGTTTCTTTGCTCAAAGTGGTTTCTTTCCTACATGGAAAGTTTGGATTTTTATATAGCTGGACAGTCAATATTCTTTCTTGCCTTTCAGTATTTTGCTAGTCTTAAAAAGTCTTTTTTATGTTTAGATTATTAAAATCTCAAGTATCTCTCCATGTTGTATTGATGGCTTTGATCTGAAGGAATCCTTTGTTCCTTCTGGAGTTGATTTGATATCAGGTGTTGTTCTCTGTAGCAGAAAGGGCATTGCATCTACACTCCCCTGAATTTGTTCTGTGAATCCTTGCTGGGTTAGAGTTATCCCAGTAAGATGTGGGCAGAAAGAATGCAGCACAATCCTAGACGTGGCCCCCATGTTTCCTGTGCAGCCCTGACTTCCCAGTCTGCCTGCTGGGTTTCTTCTCTCATGGCCATCTTGGAAGCCAGGCAGTGAAAACAGCAGAGCTTCTGGTAGGCTGAATCCTCAGGTGACCAAGCACCCTATATGTCCCCATTTTGTTGGGTAAGCCCTGAGATTCTAGGTTTATGGTAGTTACCTCATCTTGATACATTTCAATTTATATGTATTTTAAATATTCCAACCTAAAAGTTTCAGTGTTACTTAAGCAATAATCTACTTTTCCAGCCTGATTTTAACTGAAAAGATAGAACTATAAAGTGTTGATAAACATATTTTCAGGTGCCATTTTTAAAGTAATTCTGTAGCTTAGCATATAGGAGTGTGTGTACCTGAGTCTGGTAATCCTGGTCAATTGGATCCCTCCTGGTTCAGGTAATTACAGATATATTTACTGGCCTGGATGTCACACAGAGGAAGTATGGCTGTCATATTTTTGTATGAGCCAGCACCACGTCTTCCTGGGTTTTAATTATGGCCTAAAACAAAGTGTCAGTGAGCTCTTTCTGGCCCATGTAAATGCAGAGAGTAATTTTAATAGGACACTGCTTTAGTTTTCAGCCTAAGTTTTAAAGTCTGGCCTTCAGTGGTGGCTGACCTCTACCATCCGCTTTGCCCTGCCCCTTCTCCCCTGCCTCCTCCTCTCACCCCCACTACATTGCTGACTGCCAGGTTGAAGTCTGGTGATTTGAAACCTTGTGTACTACCAAGGCCTGGTAAGGTGTGTCCCAGGAGCGGGGACCGTACCATGGCTGCCAGAGGTCAGGGCCCCACCTCATCACTTCTCAGACATGAAGAGCAGATCAGATCTCCTGCTGGTATAGCTCTTTAAGCCACAGATGCAGCCCCTCTCACCAGGATCCCCCACTGCCTAAGAGGAGTGCTCTTTCCAGCACCTTCCTGGCATCTAAATCAGCTGATGATAATGTTGCTCCCCAAACCTGTTTAATAGATTTGAGATTCACAGGAAAGGGTCTGAGTCTAACCTTGCCTCAGCTTTTATCCCACAGGATAGCAGTGTCCCATAGAACCTTTTGAGATGATGGCTGTGTTCTCTATTACTACTCACCCCAGTAGTTACTAGCCAGCCACATGTGGTGTTTGAAATGTAGCAACTGTGAAACTAAATTTTACTTATTTTGACTTCATTTTTGTTTAATAAATTCAAATTTAAGTAGCCACTTACATGGCTACTGTAATGAGCAGTATAGCCCAAATGATACCTCCATCCCCATATGAAGGATGGATGTCAGTATGGGGTGAACCTGCAGCCATATTCAGCCCACAGCCCCAGCGGTCAAGGACCTGTTGGGGGACTCACCCTGCTGGTAATAGCGTGGAGGCCTTCCAGCTTCCCAGACCATCTCCATCCTTACTCATGTATCAGGATCCACTGGTAAATATGTGTCACTTTAACATTGGAGCTTTGCTACTATACTGTTGCTACAAAACTCCCTACATATTTTAATCAGATGCAGGATTGCGTGTTTTGTTTTTCCTGTTCTTGATCAAAAACACCCAATACTGAACTTGAACAAAATGCTATGAAAATTTCTAAGAAGGATCATTATTTGATAAAAAACAGGAAGCGACCATCCTGTTTCCCACCATTTGAAGAAACAAACAAAACAGAAGATAAATAACAAAACAACAGAATCAGGGAAATCCAAATGAACTTTTGACAGCTCAGTTCCAATCTGAGAGGCCTAACGTCACAGGAGTTCAGTGCACCCTCTTTGACAGGACGGAAGCTGAATGTTTGCATCAGTGTAGCTGGGGGTGGGGCGAGTTTAAAGCTGCCTTGACACTCACAGTTTTCATATACACTAGAATTAATCAGGCATTTTTAGAGATGATGAGGGAACATAATTCTCAGTTAAGTGATATCAGTCTTAACATAATTATTTCCAACAGTATGCCCTTCATTTTATGAGAGCTATCTTTATTTCCTCCTTATACGGCAGTTTCTCATCCACGGTTATTTCAGCAGGAACTTTTTCAAAGATATAAAAATGCTAATAGGACTGAACTGTGTTTCAAATAATATCTTTCTTTCCTTTCCTATAAAATAAGCCATACATGATTGCTCATTCAACATTATGCCCACTCTCATCACCAATCTCCCTGGATTTAGAGGCATTGTCACAAATCAGTTTCCTGAGAAGCAGATCTGGGACAGGGCTTTGTGTGCAGTTTATGAGGAGTGAAGGCATCTTTGGAGAAGTGGAGAAAGCAGAGTTGGGTGGAGGGAGAAATGGAAGGAGACACAGAGTCAAGAGAGGCCCAAATGTTCTTCCTGAGGGCTCTGCTGCCTGGAGCATGGCGCTTAACTTTATTCCTCTCTAAGATGAGTAGCCATGAAGTCCTGGGAGGGTGATGCTCCTTGGGCAGGCTGACTCTCTTTAGCAGAGGAGGAACTAGAGAGAGTCTTTCACATTGTTTCTAGAAGCTGGGAAATGAATGCTGTGGCTGGAGGGAAAATCTGCAGGTAGACCAGATACCCCACTTCAAGTGGGTGAATTTAGAGAAGAACTAAGCTAGATCTTAACAGGCCATTGACACTGAGTACTGAGGGGCAGGATGGTTGTTGATTAAAGGCAGAACTTGAAAATGACAAATCCTTAGTTCTGGAGTCAACACTGAAGCTGGTGTGCTCTAATTAGCAACTCTGTTTGAAAAACAAAATATGGTAAAATGATGCTTGTTCATATGAAGATTAAGGAAACAAAAGTTATTATAGAACTGAAACAGTTTAAAAAATACTAAAATACACACCATCAGTGTGTTTCCTGATCATGATTTTAAAATATTGGTGTTTTGATCCAAACAGACAGGAGCAATTATTTTGACTTCAGAAACTATGGTGATGTAACTTGTATCCAATTAGGAATGTCCCTGTAAAAGATAGTTATCATATCTGGATGTAAATTTCTAAAGAACAAATGCAATGTCTTCCTTGAGACAGCATCAGACTCTTGCAGGATATTTGTAACTCAAAAGTAGTAATTTGGTGTGGATATAGATTTATCATTTCATGTTATATCATATCATAGATGATTATGATGTTTCACTCACTTCCCATTATATAGTTTGGTTAGTTGTCACCTGATGTGATTCTTACTATTTAAATACTTTCCCTGATATGAATGTATAAAAGTTAAAATGTTGCCCAATTTGTAAAAAAAGAAAAGAAAATAGAGCATCAATTCTGTTGACCTAAACTATTGTTGAAAAGAAAAGATACATAGAAATGCATTTAGAAAAGGCCTATAGAAGATGTCTATGCAAAAAGGAATGAATAATTTTTTTTGAGAATTGAAATCCTTGAATTGCTTCGTGAGCTTTCGTCTCTTGTGCTGTGATGGCAGTTTCAAGGCAAGGATAATAAGTAGTCTCTCATTCAGCCTTGATTTACATTTATACCTACATATGTTAGATCACAGCTTTGGGTTTGAGTGAGTAATGGTCAACAGCATGGACTCTGTTAGAAAGATCACTAGAGTTGTCCCTATTCCAGTCTGGCTGGGGTCCTTCAGAAGGGCGACGAGGACTCACACACACAGAGGGGCGACCTTGTGAGGGCACAGGGAGAAGATGCTGTTTACACCTGAGGAGAGAGGCCTCAGAGGGAAGCAGCCCTGCTGCGTCCTTGGTCTCTGACTTCCAGCCTCTCGGCTGAAGGACTATGTCTGCTGTTCAGCTCCCAGTCTGTGGTGCTTTGCAGCTCTGGCAAACTAATACGGATTGTTTGCTTCCAAAAGCACACGACAAGTCCTAGTCCCCAGTATCTCAGAATGTGACCTTATTGGAAATAGGGTCTTCACAGAGAGATTTGGAGACAAAAGCCGGTGTGCACAGAGGGAAGGTCATGTGAAGACATGGAGACACAGAGGCTGTGTGAGCATACAGTGGGGACCAGAGTGCTGCAGCCATGAGCTGGGATGCCAGGAGACCCCAGAAGCTGGAAGGAGCAAAGAAGGATGCTCCCCAAACCATCAGAAGTTCTGTCTCCTCTCTAATCGGCTTCCCCTGCCTTCTCTTCAGCCTTTCCTTGACATTGCCTGTGAACACCTCTCCTCAGCCACAGCCCTGTGTGAGGGGCATGCAAACAGGTCATAAAAGGAGATCACCCCTGACTGGCCATAAGTGGGTCCAAAGAGCAAAGATCTTTAGTAGAACTCAAGATGTTTTTCTCTCTTTGTGGATCATCCTTTATTTTTTATTTAGTTTTGAGGAATAGGGTATATATTATTCTTGTGCCACATTCTCTGTTTCTATGAGAATCTGCATCCTCTTGGTTTCCCCTTACTGTTTGTGTGTTGGTGCTGGTCTGGCAGGAATGAATTCCCATGCAGTTTTAAACCTGCCTGCATGTTTATGTAGACACTCAAAACATATGTGTTTTCTTTCAGTTAGATGTGCTTATACAATTAGTGATAAATCATTGACCATTGAATACTAAGTTAATAAATGAGAGCTCTATAGTGAAGCAGTCTGTACATTTTAAAAATACCCTCAATAATCAGCTCCAGGTTCTGCTATTGTTTTTTAGTTACAGCAAGTGGCCTTAATGGTCACCTCTTTCCATTGTTACGCTTGTAGTTATGTAAGTGGAGGTTAGTGAAAAATAAGTTGAGAAATCATTATATTTGCGTATAACTATACTTTTTTGCCAATCGTATCCTTTCTTTTGGTGTATGAGTTTTCCTCCTGGATTGTAACCCCCACCTTTCCCCCTTAACAGATGTGTTTACTTGTGTTAACACACAGAAAAAAACTTTAAAAAGTCAAAGTGCTCACCTGGACCTTGGAGTACTGTCCACTCCTCTGATACTGACCTGTACCTTCCAGATTTACTCAGACAACTGACTCTGGACACCTGAGTGACATTTTTCATCCTCTTGCAGCTTTTCCCTAATAAAATTAAGACCAGCACAGACACAGTGGTGGGGAGAAATTTTATTCTTTATTGTTATCACAACTCCCTATACCTCATTCCATTACCAATTGACTCAGATCAGTCCACACTAATGAGTCACATGAGACATCTTGTGAAACAATCTGGGTATATTAATGACTTAATAAATAAACTTAAAAGCAACTAAAGTGTCCCTCTTTTCAATCATGTCTTCATTTTTGTAATGGAAGCTTTATTTGCAGATTTATAATTGCAATGAGTTGGCTTTAATTAATAAAATAAATTTTAATGTAATTAATAAGCTGGATTCTTACTGGCACTCTCAGGTGATTATGTACTTTGAGTTGTAAAGATGCAATTTGCATGCTATTAAAATAATCAGAAGGACTTCAGCATTAGAACTAAGGTAACATTTAATTTTAGCTCACTGGAATCATTTTTGAGTCAGAGCAAGATGAATGCAGCTGGTCACATGGTTTATTAAGAAGTTATGGCCGTGCAACCCATGAGTTGTTCACTTGGACTCTGAGGGGTCCCAGTAGACACCCTGGGCAGGGTCATCTTTCTCTTCGGCTATTCACAAAGCTCTGAATTAAACTTTCCTTTGAAATTTGCCCTCTTCCCCAAGCTGTCCTCCAGAGTTCTTGTGTTTTTAAAAATCATGATAAAGACTTGTACTGGTGGAAGACAGACATGAGCAGCTGTGATCGTATACCTTCTCAGAGGCGACCTTGAAAAGCAAGTGAGAAGCAGTGAGAGGAGCTGTCAGGGATATCTCTGGCCCCCAACGTCATGTGTTTGGGAAAACTCTGCAGTAAGAGTGCTTGCTCCAAGGCAGCCAGGTGTGGTCTGGACAGGTGGTCCAAGGTCGAGACAGGTAAAATTTATAAGATTGTGTATAAAGAGGCGTGTCTCCTGTTGTGCTATTACACATGGCAAGGGTTTGTGATTATTTTCACATGGAAGTATCCTCTAGGGTATAGAGTTCCCTGAAGAAAGAAAATCATTTGTTCATCTTTATATCCTCAGTCCCTATGACAAGTCTGACATTCTTCTCAAAGGATGGATCAATGAATGATTTGGTGCCAGGTTTATTTATGGATTCAGCAAGTGCTCATGGATTATTGAAGCTGATTGTACATTCACTATAGAGATGAAATTAGACTCAGGGAAAAACAAAAACCTCAAAAAGCTAAGCTTTCGGCTGTTAAAAATTGAGTTATTTCCTATGTTTGATGCACTTCTATAATGTTCTCAACTGGAAAGTGTTGGCCACACTAATGGGGTGTGGTGATCACAGACAGTGGAAATCGGACCTAGGGATTTCTGATGTTTTCCTTTTCAGTTTAGTCTAATGAGTCATCACTGGAAATTCACCCAAGGTAGTGGGGCTTTCTGGTGGCTGAGAAGATAAAGAATTCGTCTGCAATGCAGGAGACCTGGGTTCAATCCCTGGTTGGGAAGATTCCCCTAGAGGAGGGCATGGCAACGCACCCAGTATTCTTGCCTGGAGAATCCCCGTGGACAGAGGAGCCTGTTGGGCTATAGTCCATGGGGTTGCAGAGTCCGACACAACTGAGCGAATGAGCACAAGCACAAGTGTCAGTGTTAGCGTGTGACTGTTATAAAAGGAAGGACAGCTTTACCAGAAAGAAGGCCAGCAGCACCACCACACCACAACAAAATTATACCCCAGCTGATTCTCAAAAGCGTGATCCCATTGTTTCAGCTGGGTATGACTGAGAGAGTTGCTCGTCCCTCCTGATCTGGGAAGAATCCATGCCCAATGGAAGCAGAGCTCCCTGAACCTCAGGCAGCGAAGGGCTGCTGAGACTGAGAGCAAAGAAAATCCCGAATCCCGAGCAAGGATTCTGCCACAAAATTGAGTTGTTTTGTATTCAAATGATTTTTCTCTCATTTTAGTAAACTGAGCACAATGGATTAAAGTGTAATTAAATAATCCAGTGATTCTTTCTTGAGCGCCTACTCTGTGCTATGCTTTGCAAACCTTGGATTGTAGTAAAACCAATAACCAAACCTGCACTCCTGGACCTTTGCCTGTGAATTTGGGAATAGTTTGATCTGATAGGCAGGGAGGAATGGCAAGGAGCCCGCTCTAAACCATAGATCGTGTAATTAGCGTGAAGCTCTTCTCTGGGCTGAAAAGTAATTGTTGGCAGGTGCACATGCCACAGGCAATGCCAACGTGCATAATGTTGAAGAATTATTATTCTTATTATCACAACTTCCCTCAGTAATTCTAACTGTCAAGTTTTGCTGAGTGATTATACAAAAATAGATAATGATATAGATGTATTGAATTGTGCCTCTGGATAATTGCATTGTCATATTAAACCATTAAAATACTGAGTTATTATTTGCAAATCTTTATGGACATAGAAAGATAAGCCCCTCACAGAACCTGGACCGAGGCAGGCTGTCATCCACACACGTTGGGTCACTCTGTGCTGCTGAGGGTGTGTTCATAGGAGGCATGCACATAGTTCAGAATGCTGACCAAGCAGGGCACACACACCTCTGAAACTTCACAGTCAAGAACAGTCTACATATGGAAAACATCCAGACATAGAATATAAGAAGAACTGAAGATCATGTTCATATTGAAAAGTCTTCTTTCTGTGCAAATTGCATTTTATAGACTACAAAGAGATTGAACTTCATTGAATCTGAACAGGTTCATCTAAAAAAATAACTTCATTCATTTGTTCACAATATTTATTACAAGTGTTCTGCTGTGCATGCAGTAATGTTATTTTGTGAACTGTTAAGACAGACTGGTGTATTTTTTTTTCTTGCTTGTAATTTTTTTCTGGAATCTCTCCAACTCATGTGTGTGTGTGTGTGTGTGTGTGTGTGTATGTATCTGTGTCTGTGTGACCCAGGACCCTGTGGTATAAATACTTAGATGTGAACTTGCTTACAAACATTTCTGCACAGCCAGAGGCCTTCAGGAGTGGAGGAAGTCTCCCTCAGTGGTCTCCATGTCTTGAGTTGTCCTCTGTGTTCAGTGGGTGAGATTCCACCTGGAGAACAGGGCTGGAGCCAGAAACCTTAGAAGGTGTTTGTCCATGTGAAAGGAGCCATGAGGTAACAACTTAGGTGCTGAACTGCAGGAATCAGGACCCACTCATCCTCACACCGGATGTGTCCCTTGACATCGACTCCCCATCTCCCCCTCTCCCAGCCTCTGGCCACAGTCATTCCATCTTCTGCCTCTACAGTTTGCCTACTTTAGATTGCTCATATAAGTGAAACCAGGCACTGTTTGCCCTCCAGTAAATGGCTTATTCCACTGAGCATAGTTTCCTCCATTGTAATGTCTTCATCTCCTCACATGTGGTAGAATCCTTTCTTTCTTTTGAGGCTGAATAATAGTCCATTGGACTCTACTGTCTGAGTCACCAGGGAAGCCCCCTGAAAGTGGCGGGCAGGGGGATAAGTTAGAGGTTTGAGATTAGTGGATACAGAGTACTATAGAGATAAACAAGGTCCTACTGTATAGCACAGTGAACTGCATTCAGTGTCTTATAATAAGCTATACAAATATACTATCTGGTATGTGTGTGTGTGTGTGTGTGTGTGTATACATACATACATATATATATGTATATATATACATATTGTATGTATATATATACATACATATTATATATACAGATTGTTTTCAGTGCTGTTTATGTGTATTAATATAACTGTCACTTTGCTGTATACCAGAAACTGATGCACTGTAAAACAATGATACTTCAGTAAAGAAGTAGTTCAGTGTGTGTATACAACCAATTTTTTTCCATCAGTTCAGCTTCAGCCATCCACTATGAAGTTGGGGTGCTTCTGCATCTCAGCTATTGTAAATAGTGCTGCAGTGAACACAAGGTTGCAGATATCTCATTGAGATCCTAGTTCCAGTTCTTTAGCTGCATGTCTGCCTTGAAGGGGGATTGCTGGATGATGATAGTTTACTTTTAATATTTTGTATATTTTGTGGGATCTCCATACTGTTTACCATAGAAGCGGCAGCATTTTACAACCTGCTCAACAGTACACAAGGGTTCCAGTTACTTCACTCGCTGTCTCTGGGTCCTATCTGTGTTCTGCTGTTAAACTGGTGTCTCTGTGTGGGGACAAGGCTGGGGCCTCCTCCTCCAAAGTCCTGTGGATGCTGGTCTCGCCTCCACTTGCCTCCTCTGTGGTAGGTCTGGAGTTTTGCAGCCTGAATGCAGTCAGAAGCTGAGCGACTGGGAGCCTTCCTCTGGGCATTTCCTTATTCATCTGACCTGAGATGTTTTATGGCTGTAAGTTATGTTTTTTGAATTAGTTGGATTATGTAAAAATATATCTGTCTACCAGCCTAAATATTATTATTTGTTCTTGAAACAAAAGCAAGTAAACCATATGTCTAAATGCTTCAGAAGTTGTTTCTTTTTAAATTGGCCCATCTTGAATAACATATGTGTGTATAATCTTTATTAAGTGAGAACTAGGAAGTAACACTTTTTATGATGCCTTCACATATTGGTGTTTTCCAAATAGGAACGATTTATGTTGTCATAATATATTTCTTTTGGATTGGGAGATTATTACTCCTTGAAAAACGTATGATTAGCACTCTGCTTACTTTAGAAGCCAAATATGTTTCGAATGAATATATGAGTGCTAGAAAATAAATTATTATTATTTTAGTGTCTGGTACAAAAATTCATAAACATTATAAAAAATCATTGGGCTTAAGAAAATTCCTAGGCATGCTTTTGATGTCAGCCTCTAATGAGGAATGTGTGTCCAGTCATTAAGTCATATCTGACTCTTTGTGACACCCATGGACTGAAGCTTCCCTATCCTTCACTATTTCCTGGAGTTTGCTTAGATTCATGTCTGTTAAGTCAGTGATGCTATTTAACCATCTCATCCTTTGCCAACCCTTTCTCCTTCTGCCCTCAGTCTTTCCCAGCATCAGGGTCTTTTCCAGTGAGTCAGCCCTTCACCTCAGGTGGCCAAAGTATTGGAGCTTCAGCTTCAGCATCAGTCCTTCCAATGAATATTCAGGGTTGATTTCCTTAAGGATTGACTGGTTGATCTCCTTGCAATCCAAGAATACTCTCAAGAGCCTTCTCCAGCACCACAATTTGAAAGTATCAGTTCTTGCACACCTAGCCTCCTTTGTGGTCCTACTCTCATATCTGTACATGACTACTGGAAAAACCATACCTCTGACTATATGGAGTTTTGTCAGCAAAGTGATGTCTTTGCTTTTTAATGTGGCATCTAGGCTTGTCATAGCTTTTCTTTCAGGGAGCAAGCATCTTTTAATTTCATGGCTACAGTCACTGTTCACAGTGATTTTGGAGCCCAGGAAAAGAAAATCTGTCATTGCTTCCACTTTTTCCCCTTCCATTTTCCATGAAGTGATGGGACCAGATGCCATGATCTTAGTTTTTTGAATGTTTAATTCTAGGCCAGCTTTTTCACTCTCTCACACCCTCATCAATATGCTCTTTAGTTTCTCTTCACCTTCTGCAATTAGAGTGGTATCATCTGCATATCTGAGGTTGTTGACATTTCTCCCAGCAATCTTGATTCCATCTTGTGATTCATCCAGCCCAGTGTTTCTCATGATGTACTCTGCATATAAGTTAAATAATCAGGGTGACAATATGCAACCTTGTCCTACTCTTTTCCTAATTTTGAACCAGTCAGTTTAAGTATTCAAAAGGTTTTGCCAATCTAGTTCAATGAGCTCAATGAAATTTATTAAACGATTAAATAATATTTTATAGAAATAAATACACTATAAAATCAGATATTTTAAAATATTAAAATGTGATGGTTTAAGCAAAAAGCTTAGAGAAGATCTTTAAGGGTGATAAGAGACCTTAAAATATTCCGGGCACACAAACATATGACACCAAGAACTGAAAAACATGTGTATTATTTTGCTTGGATAAGAGAACATGTGAGTGCCAGGACAGCTGTCTCATATGGACTGTGTATGAAACAGCAGTAGATTTATTTCACATGTTTCCATGGAGGGAGGGTAATTTAAAGTCAGTATGTACATTCTCCTGCTTTTTAATACACATGGTCTTGAGATGAGCTGTGACCCCTCAACAACTTAGCAAGACTGAAAGCTGTTTATGGATAGGATTTAAACACCGAGTTAGTCATTAATCTTAAGGTCCCTTTCAATCATGAGAGAATCCATCTTGATCAGTCAGTGCTATAAACACATCCAGAGGGGAGTCATCCTATAGCTGATGGTTCCAAGGTGGGTCACCAGGCAGGGTTTATGCCCACCTGCTCATTCTGAGGCTAGTTTAGTGGCAAACACTCTGAGTTGACAAGATGCCTTTGGACATTTGTAAGTATGTCACTGTCCATTTGTAGGATCTCATTCACAGATCTTTGGACAAGTAGAAACCATTATTCACCAATTTCCCCTTTTTGAGAGCTCATATTTCCAAACCTAAAAATGAAATGAAATTTAATACTTCAGTATTATTTTCTGCATCCTTAATTTTAAGTTACATCTAAGTGGGACAAAAATCAGCCTTTAGGATCATACATGTAAGTTACATTTATCCCATATGGCAATGAAATCATCAATCAAATCTCTGGGCACTTCTTTCCATTCCAAAAGCAAGAGAAAGTCTTAATTGAGTTCCATTGTGCCTCTGGTGTGAAACAAAGAATTAAAATTCTAAGGCTTTGGAATAAAACTACAAACAGTGTCAAAAACACAACAAAACATTGTCAAAGCAAACCTATGGAGACAGTATTAAGATGTCAAAATTAAAATGATGTCATTGTAAATTACAGTAGCACTTTTAAAAAATGAAGCATGAAGACCTCTATTTATATGAGTGTACACTGCCACTCATTTCAAATTAATTGTTCTTGCCAGATATGTAGGAGGGATGATAAATGTTCCTAAGTTCAGAGAATATACATTCCAAAAATAGTTAAGACATTGCTAAAAGTGAGCTATGAAATTTCTGTCAATTTTGACTTACTTGAAATCCATTTTATTCTTTTCTTTTACTTTTTAAAAATTTTAATTTGTACTTTATTTTGCTTTACAATACTGTATTGGTTTTGCCATATATTGACATGAATCCACCACAGGTGTACATGAGTTCCCAATCCTGAACCCCCTCCCACCTCCCACCCCATATCATCTTTCTGTATCATCCCCGTGCACCAGCCCCAAGCATCCTGTATCCTATATCGAACATAGACTGGCGATTCGTTTCTTATATGATAGTATACGTTTCAATGCCATTCTTCCAAATCATCCCACCCTCTCCCTCTCCCACAGAGTCCAAAAGTCCGTTCTATACATCTGTGTCTCTTTTGCTGTCTTGCATACAGGGTTATCATTACCATCTTTCTGCTGCTGCTAAGTCGCTTCAGTTGTGTCCAACTCTGTGTGACCCCATAGATGGCAGCCCACCAGACTCCCCCCGTCCCTGGGATTCTCCAGGCAAGAACACTGGAGTGGGTTGCTATTTCCTTCTCCAATGCATGAAAGTGAAAAGTGAAAGTGAAGTCACTGAGTCGTATCCAACTCTCAGTGACCCCATGGACTGCAGCCCACCAGGCTCCTACATCCATGGGATTTTCCAGGCAAGAGTACGGAATTCCATATATATATATGTGTTCATATACTGTATTGATGTTTTTCTTTCTGGTTTACTTCACTCTGTGTAATAGGCTCCAGTTTCATCCACCTCATTAGAACTGATTCAAATGTATTCTTTTTAATGGCTGAGTAATACTCCATTGTGTATATGTACCACAGCTTTCTTATCCATTCATCTGCTAATGGACATCTAGGTTGTTTCCATGTCCTGGCTATCATAAACAGTGCTGCGATGAACATTGGGGTACATGTGTCTCTTTCAGTTCTGGTTTCCTCGGTGTGTATGCCCAGCAGTGGGCTTGCTGGGTCATAAAGCAGTTCTATTTCCAGTTTTTAAGTTATCTCCACACTGTTCTCCATAGTGGCTGTACTAGTTTGCATTCCCACCAACAGTGTAAGAGGGTCCCCTTTTCTCCACACCCTCTCCAACATTTATTGTTTGTAGACTTTTGAATCACAGCCATTCTGACTCATGTCAAATGGTATCTCACTGTGGTTTTGATTTGCATTTATCTGATAATGAGTGATGCTGAGCATCTTTTCATGTGTTTCTTAGCCATCCGTATGTCTTCTTTGGAGAAGTGTCTATTTAGTTCTTTGGCCCATTTTTTGATTGGGTTTTTTATTTTTCTGGAATTGAGCTGCATAAGTTGCTTGTATATTTTTGAGATTAGTTGTTTGTCAGTTGCTTCATTTGCTTATTTTCTCCCATTCAGAAGGCTGTCTTTTCACCTTGCTTATAGTTTCCTTTGTTGTGCAGAAGCTTTTAATTTTAATTAGATCCCATTTGTTTATTTTTGCTTTTATTTCCAGTATACTGGGAGGTGGATCATAGAGGATCCTGCTGTGATTTATGTCGGAGAGTGTTTTGCCTATGTTCTCCTCTAGAAGTTTTATAGATTCTAGTCTTACGTTTAGATTTTTAATCCATTTTGAGTTTATTTTTGTGTATAGTGTTAGAAAGTGATCTAGATTCATTCTTTTACAAGTGGTTGACCAGTTTTCCCAGCACCACTTGTTAAAGAGATTGTCTTTAATCCATTGTATATTCTTGCCTCCTTTGTTGAAGATAAGGTGTCCATAGGTGTATGGATTTATCTCAGGGCTTTCTATTTTGTTCCACTGATCTATATTTCTGTCTTTGTGCCAGTACCATACTGTCTTGATGACTGTGGCTTTGTAGTAGAGCTTGAAGTCAGGCAGGTTGATTCTTCCAGTTCCATTCTTCTTTCTCAAGGTTGCTTTGGCTATTTGAGGTTTTTTGTATTTCCATACAAACTGTGAAATTATTTGTTCTAGCTCTGTGAAAAATATCGCAGGTAGCTTGATAGCGATTGCACTGAATCTGTAGATTGCTTTGGGTAGTATACTCATTTTCACTATATTGATTCTTCCAATCCATGAAGCATGGTATATTTCTCCATCTATTAGTGTCCTCTTTGGTATCTTTCATCAGTGTTTTATAGTTTTCTATATATAGGCCTTTGGTTTCTTTCAGTTCAGTCGCTCAGTCATGTCCGACTCTTTGCGACCCCATGAGCAGCATGCCAGGCCACCCTGTCCATCACCATCTCCCAGAGTTCACTCAGACTCATGTCCCTTGAGTCAATGATGCCATCCCGCCATCTCATCCTCTGTCGTCCCCTTCTCCTCCTGCCCCCAATCCTTCCCAGCATCAGAGTCTTTTCCAGTGAGTCAACTCTTCACATCAGGTGGCCAAAGTACTGGAGTTTCAGCTTTAGCATCATTCCTTCCAAAGAAATTCCAGGGCTGATCTCTTCAGAATGGACTGGTTGGATCTCCTTGCAGTCCAAAGGACTCTCAAGAGTCTTCTCTAACACCACAGTTCAAAAGCATCAATTCTTTGGCGTTCAGCCTTCTTCACAGTTTAACTCTCACATCCATACATGACCACAGGAAAAATCATAGCCTTGACTAAACGGACCTTAGTTGGCAAAGTAGTGTCTCTGCTTTTGAATATGCTATCTAGGTTTGTCATAACTTTGCTTCCAAGGAGTAAGCTTCTTTAATTTCATGGCTGCAGTCATCATCTTCAGTGATTTTGGAGCCCCCCAAAATAAAGTCTGACACTGTTTCCACTGTTTCCCTATCTATTTCCTATGAAGTGATGGGACCGGATGCCATGATCTTCATTTTCTGAATGTTGAGCTTTAAGCCAACTTTTTCACTCTCCTCTTTCACTTTCATCAAGAGGCTTTTTAGCTCCTCTTCACTTTCTGCCGTAAGGGTGGTGTCATCTGCATATCTGAGGTTATTGATATTTTTCCTGGCAATCTTGATTCCAGCTTGTGTTTCTTCCAGTTCAGTGTTTCTCATGATGTACTCTGCATAGAAGTTAAATAAGCGGGGTGACAGTATACAGCCTTGACGTACTCCTTTTCCTATTTGGAACCAGTCTGTTGTTCCATGTCCAGTTCTAACTGTTGCTTCCTGACCTGCATACAGATTTCTCAAGAGGCACGTCAGGTGGTCTGGTATTCCTGTCTCTTTCAGAATTTTCCACAGTTTATTGTGATCCACACAGTCAAAGGCTTTGGCATAGTCAATAAAGCAGAAATAGATGTTTTTTCTGGAACTCTCTTGCTTTTTGATGATCCAGCAGATGTTGGCAATTTGATCTCTGGTTCCTCTGCCTTTTCTAAAACCAGCTTGAACATCGGGGAGTTCACAGTTCATGTATTGCTGAAGCCTGGCTTGGAGAATTTTGAACATTACTTTACTAGCGTGTGAGATGAGTGCAATTGTGAAGTAGTTTGAGCATTCTTTGGCATTGCCTTTCTTTGAGATTGGAATGAAAACTGACCTTTTCCAGTCCTGTGGCCACTGCTGTTTTCCAAATTTGCTGGCATATTGAGTGCAGCACTTTCACAGCATCATCTTTGAGGATTTGAAACAGCTCAACTGGAATTCCATCACCTCCACTAACTTCGTTCGTAGTGATGCTTCCTAAGGCCCACTTGACTTCACATTCCAAGATGTCTGGCTCTAGATTAGTGATCACATCATCATGATTATCTGTATCGTGAAGATCTTTTTGTACAGTTCTTCCATGCATTCTTGCCACCTCTTCTTAATATCTTCTGCTTCTGTTAGGTCCAGACCATTTCTGTTTTTTATTGAGCCCATCTTTGCATGAAATGTTCCCTTGGTGTCTCTAATTTTCTTGAAGAGATCTCTAGTCTTTCCCATTCTGTTGTTTTCCTCTGTTTCTTTGCACTGATTGCTGAAGAAGGCTTTCTTATCTCTTCTTGCTATTCTTTGGGACTCTGCATTCAGATGCCTATATCTTTCCTTTTCTCCTTTGCTTTTCACTTCTCTTCTTTTTACAGCTATTTGTAAGGCCTCCTCAGACAGCCATCTTGCGCTTTTGCATTTCTTTTCCATGGGGATGGTCTTGATCCCTGTCTCCTGTACAATGTCACGAACCTCACTCCATAGTTTATTAGGCAGTCTATCTATCAGATCTAGGCCCTTAAATCTTGATATATTCCTAAGTATTTTATTCTTTTTGTTGCAATGGTGAATGGAATTGTTTCCTTAATTTCTTTGTCTACTTTCTCATTATTAGTGTATAAGAATGCAAGGGATTTCTGCATATTGATTTTATATCCTGCAACTTTAATATATTTATTGATTAGCTTTAATAATTTTCTGGTGGAATCTTCAGGGTTTTCTATGTAGAGGATCATGCCATCTGCAAACAGTGAGAGTTTTACTTCTTTTCCAATTTGGATTGCTTTTATTTCTTTTTCTGCTCTGATTGCTATGGCCAAAACTTCCAGAACTATGTTGAATAGTAGCGGTGAAAGTGGGCACCCTTGTCTTGTTCCTGACTTTAGGGGAAATGCTTTCAATTTTTCACCATTGAGGATAATGTTAGCTGTGGGTTTGTCATATATAGCTTTTATTATGTTGAGGTATGTTCCCTCTATTCCTGCTTTCTGGAGAGGTTTTTTTTTTTTTTTATCAGAAATGGATGTTGAATTTTGTCAAAGGCCTTCTCTGCATCTATTGAGATAATCATATGGCTTTTATTTTTCGATTTGTTAATGTGGTGAATTACATTGTTTGATTTGTGGATATTGAAGAATCCTTGCATCCCTGGGATAAAGCCCACTTGGTCATAGTGTATGATCTTTTTAATGTGTTTTTGGATTCTGATTGCTAGGATTTTGTTAAGGATTTTTGCATCTATGTTCATCAGTGATATTGGTCTGTAGTTTTCTTTTTTTGTGTGGCATCTTTGTCAGGTTTTGGTATTAGGGTTATGGTGGCCTCATAGAATGAGTTTGAAAGTTTACCTTCCTCTGCAATTTTCTGGAAGAGTTTCAGTAGGATAGGTTTTAACTCTTCTCTAAATTTTTGGTAGAATTCAGTAGTGAGCCATCTGGACCTGGGCTTTTGTTTGCTGGAAGATTTCTGATTACAGTTTCAATTTCCATGCTTGTGATGGGTCTGTTAAGATTTTCTATTTCTTCCTTGTTCAGTTTTGGAAAGTTGTACTTTTCTAAGAATTTGTCCATTTCTTCCACGTTGTCCATTTTATTGGCATATAATTGCTGATAGTAGCCTGTGATCCTTTGTATTTCTTTGTTGTCTGTTGTGATCTCTCCATTTTCACTTCTAATTTTATTGATTTGATTTTTTTCTCTTTGTTTCTTGATGAGTCTGGCTAATGGTTTGTCAATTTTATTTATCCTTTCAAAGAATCAGCTTTGGGCTTTGTTGACTTTTGCTATGGTCTCTTTTGTTTCTTTTGCATTTATTTCTGCCCTAATTTTTAAGATTTCTTTCCTTCTGCTAACTCTGGGGTTCTCCATTTCTTCCTTTTCTAGTTGCTTTAGGTGTAGAGTTAGGTTATTTATTTGACTTTTTTCTTGTTTCTTGAGGTATTCATAGCCTGTATTGCTATGAACTTTCTCCTTAGCACTGCTTTTATAGTGTCCCACAGGTTTTGGGTTGTTAAGTTTTCATTTTCATTCATTTCTATGCATATTTTGATTTCTTTTTGATTTCTTCTGTGATTTGTTGGTTATTCAGAAGCGTGTTTTTCAGCTTCCATATGTTGGAATTTTTAATAATTTTTCTCCTGTAATTGAGATTTAATGCATTATGGTCAGAAAAGATGCTTGGGATGATTTTAATTTTTGAATTTATCAAGGTTAGATTTATGGCCCAGGATGTGATCTATCCTGGAGAAGGTTCCGTGAGCACTTGAAAAAAAGGTGAAATTCATTGTTTTGGGGTGAAATGTCCTATAGATATCAGGTTTAACTGGTCTATTGTATCATTTAAAGTTTGCGTTTCTTTGTTAATTTTCTGTTTAGTTGATCTGTCCATAGGTGTGAGTGGGGTAGTAAGGTCTCCCACTATTATTGTGTTATTGTTAATTTCCCCTTTCATACTTGTTAGCATTTGTCTTACATATTGCAGTGCTCAGGTTGGGTGCATATATATTTATAATTGTTATATCTTCTTCTTGGATTGATCCTTTGATTATTATATAGTGGCCTTCTTTGTCTCTTTTCACAGCCTTTGTTTTAAAGTCTATTTTATTGGATATGAGTATTGCTACTCCTGCTTTCTTTGGTCTCTATTTGTGTGGAATATCTTTTTCCAGCCCTTCACTTTCAGTCTGTATGTGTCCCTTTTTTTTGAGGTGGGTCTCTTGTAGGTAGCATATATAGGGGTCTTGTTTTTGTATCCATTCAGCCAGTCTTTGCCTTTTGGTTGGAACATTCAACCCAATTACGTTTAACGTAATTATTGATAAGTATGATCCCATTGCCATTTACTTTATTGTTTTGGGTTCGGGTTTATACACCCTTTTTGTGTTTCCTGTCTAGAGAATATCCTTTAGCATTTGTTGGAGAGCTGGTTTGGTGGTGCTGAATTCTCTCAGCTTTTGCTTGTCTGTAAAGCTTTTGATTTCTCCTTCATATTTGAATGAGATCCTTGCTTGGTACAGTAATCTTGGCTGTAGGTTATTTTCTTTCATCACTCTAAGTATGTCTTGCCATTCCCTCATGGCCTGAAGAGTTTCTATTTGAAAGATCTGCAGTTATCCTTATGGGAATCTCCTTGTGTGTTATTTGTTGTTTTTCCCTTGCTGCTTTTAATATTTTTTTGTTCGATCTTTGTTAATTTGATTAATATGTGTTTTGGGGTGTTTTGACTTGGGTTTATCCTGTTTGGAACTCTCTGGGTTTCTTGGACTTGGGTGATTATTTCCTTCCCCATTTTAGGGAAGTTTTCAACTATTATCTCAAGTATTTTCTCATGGTCTTTCTTTTTGTCTTCTTCTGGGACTCGTATAATTTGAATGTCGGAGCATTTCATATTGTCCTGGAGGTCTCTGAAATTGTCCTCATTTCTTTTAATTAGTTCTTCTTTTTTCCTCTCTGATTCATTTATTTCTACCATTCTATCTTCTATTTCACTAATCCTATCTTCTGCCTCCATTATTCTACTATTTGTTGCCTCCAGAGTGTTTCTGATCTCATTTATTGCATTATTCATTATAATTGACTCTTTTTTATTTCTTCTAGGTCCTTGTTAAACCTTTCTTGCATCTTCTCAATCCTTGTCTCCAGGCTATTTATCTGTGATTCCATTTTGATTTCAAGATTTTAGATCATTTTCACTATCAGTATTCGGAATTCTTTCTCAGGTAGATTCCCTATCTCTTCCTCTTTTGTTTGGTTTGGTGGGCATTTCTCCTGTTCCTTTACTTGCTGGGTATTCCTCTGTCTCTTCATCTTGGTTATATTGCTGTGTTTGGGGTGGCCTTTCTGTATTCTGGGAGTTTGTGGAGTTGTCTTTATTATGGAGTTTCCTCAATGGCGTTTCCTCACTGTGGGTGGGGTTGTATCAGTGGCTTGTCAAGGTTTCTTGGTTAGGGAAGCTTGTGTCGGAGTTCTGGTGGGTGGAGCTGGATTTCTTCTCTCTGGAGTGCAACCAAGGGTCCAGTAATGAGTTATGAGATGTCAGTGGTTTTGGAGTAACTTTGAGCTGTCTGTATATTGAAGCTCAGGGGTGTATTCCTGTGTTGCTGGAGAATTTGTGTGGTATGTCTTGCTCTGGAACTTGTTGGCCCTTGAGTGGTGCTTGGTTTCAGTGTAGGCATGGAGGCATTTGATGAGCTCCTATCAATTAATGTTCCCTGGATTCAGGAGTTCTCTGATGTTCTCAGGATTTGGACTTAAGCCTCCTGCTTCTGGTTTTCAGTTTTATTTTTACTGTAGCCTCAAGACTTCTCCATCTATATAGCACCAATGATAAAACATCTAGGTTAAAGATGAAAAGTTTCTCCACATTGAGGGACACTCAGAGAGGTTCACTGAGTTATATGAAGAAGAAAAGAGGGAGGGGGTAGTTAGAGGTGACTGGAATGAGAATGAGGTGGGATCAAAAGAGGGGAGAGCCAGCTAGCCAGTAATCACTTCCTTATGTGTGCTCCACAGTCTGGACTGCTCAGAGATGTTCATGGAGTTATACAGGGAAGAGGAGAGGGAGGAAGTAGACAGAGGTGGCCAGGAGGACAAAGTAGAGAAATGAAAAGGAGAGAGATCCAGCCAGTAACCAGTTCCCTAAGTGTTCTCCATCATCTGGAACACACAGAGATTCCCAGAGTTGGGTAGAGAAGAGAAGGGGGAGGGAGGAGACAGAGACAACCTGGTGGAGAAAAAGGAGAGTCCAAAGGAGGAGAGAGTGGTCAAGCCAGTAATCTCACTCTCAGGTAAAATTGGGTACTGAAGATTGGGTTTTTAAATGTACAAAATTGACAACAAATACCAAAAAGCAAAGATTAAAAAGCTAGAGTAGAGGTTGGATTTTCAAAAATACAATATTAAAGAAGAAGAAAAAAACCAAAGTCACAAGGATTATTAAACAACAACAACAACCACAAAAAATATACATATGGAATTTGCTTTAAATATAGGGTCTGTTTTTTTTGAAAAGTAATAGTAGGTTATAAAAATAAAAATTAAAGGAGAACTAGAGGACTTAAAAATTAAAAAAAGTTAAATTTAAAAAAAGAAAAAGAAAAGAAAAACAATTGAACAGCAACATCAATAACAACAACAAAAAAGAAAATGATCATAAAAATAGTAAAGATATATCTGGGACTTTCTCTGGTGTTGTGGGCAGTGTGGGGTCACTTCCAAGGCAGCTCTCTTTGTTTAGCTTATTCTGTTTGCCGGTCTCTTCAGTGTCTGATTTCCGCCCTGAAACAAGGAGGGCAGTGGTGGACACTTTTTTTTTTTTTTTAGGCTCACTTGTTCAGTCCTGCTGTGGGGAGGGAGGGATGCTGCAAACAAATAACACTGGCATGTGCTTGCAGTGTCTCAGCCATGCATGCTCATGGTGCACACCGCTCAGGCTCTACGTTGCTCTGCTGGGAACCATCTGAGGCCATTCCTAGGCTACATGCACTTCCTCAGTCTAAGCCGCTCAGGCTCAGCTCTCAGGTAGCTCTCAGAGGTGCAGATTCTGTTGGGCCTGCGTTTTGTGCCCTTCCCAGGTCTGAGTAGCTCAGGTGTTTGGCGAGTGTGGTTGCTGCAACTTATGGTCTTTCCCGTCCGTGCTGCTCAGTTTTCTGGGTGTACTGCTGGTGCCCCTTCTGAGGTGGATGGTGACTGTCCAGAACCCCAAGAAGTCTTAGCAAAGAAGCCTGCTTGCGGTTTGGTAGGTAATGTCTCTCCAGGGCTGCGATTGCCCCCTTCCAGCCCTTACGGCTCTGGCTGCCTATCACTGGAGGGGGATGCTCTGCAGCCAGCTAATTCTGTTCCGTCCTTTGTTCTGTGCACAGTCCTGGCAGTGTCTTCTGTTAGAGCTTAACGCGTGGTAGCTATCCCACTGTCTGGTAGTCCAAGTTAGTTCGCTCTGGTTACACTCGTGGCATTCCGGCTGATTCTTAGAAAGCACTGTAGCCTGTGCCTCCCTGCCCAGCCCCCACTTGCTAGTGGCGGATGCAGGTGTCGGTGCTGCTTCTCCGCTGGGGGAGTTACCGTTGGGCTCGTAATCTGTTGGTTTTAATTATTTATTTATTTTTATTCCCTGTTATGTTGCCCTCTGTGCTTCCAAGGCTCGTTACAGACTCGGCAGCAAGAGTGTTTCCTGGTGTTTGGAAACTTCTCTCTTTTAAGACTCCCTTCCCAGGACAGAGCTCCCTCCCTACCTCCTTTGTCTCTTTTTTCATCTTTTATATTTTTTCCTACCTGTTTTTGAAGACAGTGATCTGCTTTTTGGGTGCCTGATGTCCTCTGCCAGCATTCAGAAGTTGTTTTGTGGAATTTACTCAGTGTTGAAATGTTCTTCTGATGAATTTGTGAGGGAGAAAGTGGTCTCCCCGTCCTATTCCTCCGCCATCTTAGGACCATCCCCATTTTATTCTTAAGTGTTATGTATTCCTTTTTTTTTTTTTTTTTTTTTTTTGAGTCTGGATTCATGTGTTATGTACACAGGTAACTAAAAATTATTAATATTCTTGCCTTTATGTTCTTAGATCCTTGCATACAGCCTGGCACATTGTAGGGCACAAATAATGGGTTGTATAGTTGGTGAGTAAATGAATATACTAGTACAGTGGCATTATTTTTTGACTTTGGAGCTAAACAGAATGTGAAAACTTCTTATTAAAGGAAATGTTTAATAAAGGAAAATTTGGTAAACCTTGTCTAATTTTTTACCTTATTATTTTTTCATCAAGAACATTTCAACCATCTTCTAACTCATCCTCCTTAATTATTATCTGCTCAGTTCTTAAATGTATCTTCCATAGAGAAAGTATGTATGTCATCAGTTCAGTTCAGTTCTGTCACTCAGTCATGGCCGACTCTTTGCAGCCCCATGGACTGCAGCATGCCAGGCTTCCCTGTTCATCACCAACTCCTGGAGTTTACTCAAACTCATGTTCATTGAATCGGTGATGCCATCCAACCATATCATCCTCTGTCGTCCCCTTCTCCTCTCGCCTTCAATCTTTCCCAGCATCAGGATCTTTTCAAATGAGGCAGCTCTTCGCATCAGGTGGCCAAAGGATTAGAGTTTCAGCTTCAACATCAGTCCTTCCAATGAACACCCAGGACTGATCTCCTTTAGGATGGATTGGTTGGATTTCCTTGCAGTCCAACAGACTCGAAAGTCTTCTCCAACACCACAGTTTAAAAGTATCAATTCTTCCACACTCAGCTTTCTTTATTGTCCAACTCTCACATCCATACATGACTAGTGGAAAAACCATAGCCTTGACTAGACTGACCTTTGTTGGAAAAATAATGTCTCTGCTTTTGAATATGCTGTCTAGATTGGTCATAACTTTTCTTCCAAGGAGTAAGCATCTTTTAGTTTCATGGCTTCAGTCACCATCTGCAGTGATTTTGGAGCCCCTTAAATAAAGTGTGACACTGTTTCCATTGTTTCCCCGTCTATTTCCCATGAAGTGATGGGACTAGATGCCATGATCTTCGTTTTCTGAATGTTGAGCTTTAAGCCAACTTTTCACTCTCCTCTTTCACTTTCTTCAAGAGGCTTTTTAGTTCCTCTTCACTTTCTGCCATAAGGGTGGTGTCATCTGCATATCTGAGGTTATTGATATTTCTCCTGGCAATCTTGATTCCAGTTTGTGCTTCATCCAGCCCCGTGTTTCTCATGATATACTGTGCATATAAGTTAAATAAGCAGGGTGACAATATACAACCTTGACGTACTCCTTTTCCTATTGGAACCAGTCTGTTGTTCCATGTCCAGTTCTAACTGTTGCTTCCTGATCTGCATAAAATGCAGGTCAGGTGGTCTGGTATTCCCATCTCTTTCAGAATTTTCCACAGTTTATTGTGATCCACACAGTCAAAGGCTTTGGCATAGTCAATAAAGCAGAAGTAGATGTTTTTCTGGAACTCTCTTGCTTTTTGATGATCCAACGGATGTTGGCAATTTGATCTCTGGCTCTTCTGCCTTTTCTAAAACCAGCTTGAACATCTGGAAGTTCACAATTCATGTATTGTATGACATATTGATTATGTATGTCACAATCTCTCAGAAACTTTATATTTGGTGTTTGTATCATGCCTTATAACAGAATTTTTGAATGATGATGTACAAACACTGATAAGCCTAATATTTAGATGAATAATTCTTACTTTGGTTGATTATATATTTTAAAGAAAATTATTTTCTGATATTGACATTTTAAAGCTCATAACTCTCAAAACTAAGCTGTAGAAATACCTCATGCTCTAAATACACCTGGCTATTACTTCAGTTGTTATTTCTGTATAATAAACATGGAGGTCATATTATTTTAGAAAGTTATAGCTTCTTCAGCACTGAATACATAAACATACAAATATATAATTGTTAATATCAATGTATTATAGCATATTAATGTTATAACTATATGATGTATATAATGCAAAAATATATAATATATTTTAACATTCTTTATGGTATATATAGTTATATACATTATATTCCCATGACTCACTTATTTAATAACTGGAAATTTGTACCTTTTGACTTCCTTCCCTCATTTTGCCCACCCACCCTGGCCTCAGTACTTTCTCATAATCACTAGTTGATAAAGCTGATCAGATGAGCACTGACCGCCTGATCTCTTACAAAAATACAAAACAAAAGGCTGTGGAAACGAGCATCTGCAACAGCAATTCCATTTTGGTCCATTTGCTTAATGTGTTTTTGTTATTAAGATAGCAGATTTTAGACAGATTTAAGTGCAGTATCATTACGTAACGTAGCAAAGCATGCTGTGCATATGATGGAAAGTACAGTCTTATAAGCTAGATTTTATAAACCATAATAACCAAAGCTAGAAAAAAGGCAAAAGTCAAAGTTACTCATCAAAAGTGCATTTTAGATTTTGAAAAACACAGCTGTTATCAAATGTATTGCTTTTCTAACAGAACAGTGTATTCTAAGTTTGTTACATGTGTTTTGCTCATTGCTTAAAAATAGATCTCCTGAAGCTTTCTATGTTACCTTTCCTTTTTTTATAGAGTTTATTTTTTAACAAAGTTCTAGGTTCACAGAAAATTTGAGCTCTAAGCACAAATGGTACTCACATACCCTTTTCCACACATGATCAGGCACCATGTCCCTGAGCGCGGTTTTGCTGCAATTGAGGAAACTGCGTTGCCTCATCATCACTCAGAGTCCATACTTTATGTAAGAGTCCACTCTTGGTGGTGTACATTCTGTGGGTTTGGACACATGTATAATGACACACATCATACAGTGTAGATTCATTGCCCTGAAAATCCTGTTCGTCACCTTTTTATCTCTTGGCAACCACTGATCTTTCTACTGCCTCTGTAGTTGTGCTTCTTCCAGATGTCACAGAGGTGGAATGAAACAGTATGCAGCCTTCAGATATGCATTTAAGATTCTTTCATGTCTTATTATGACTTTATGGCTCTTTTATTTTAGCACTAAATAATATTTCATCATTTGGATGTAGTGCAGTTTATAGAATCATGTGCCGAGGAGCCTGGTGGGCTACAGTCCATGGGGTCTCAAAAAGGTCGAACACAACTTAGTGACTAATAATAACAACTTGTAACATGTATACTGTCATGTAAAAACGAATCGCCAGTCTATGTTTGATACAGGATACAGGAGGCTTGGGGCTGGTGCACGGGGATGATCCAGAGAGATGATATGGGGTGGGAGTTGGGAGAAGGGTTCAGGATTGGGGACACATGTACACCCGTGGTGGATTCATGTCAATATATATCAAAACCAATACAGTATTGTAAAGCAAAATAAAGTAAAAATAAAAATTAAAAAAACAACTGAAGGACATTTTGGTCTCTTCCACATTTGACAATTATGAATAAAGCTGCTATAAATATAAACATCCATGGCAGGGTTTTGTGTGGACATGTTTTAAACTCTTTGGGTAAAAACCAAGGGGCACATTGCTGAATCATATCGTAAGATTATGTTTAGTTTGTAAGAAATCAACAAACTGTCTTCCAAAGCATCTGCACCATTTTGCATCACCAGCCAATTACTGGGATTTTTTTTTTTTTTGCTCCACAATCTTGCCATGAGTCATTGATGTCAGTGATGTCAGTGTTCCAAATTTTGGCCATCCTAATTCAACTGTTCGTTGTCCCAGCACCATTTGTTAAAAAGACTGTCTTTGTTTCATTGGATTGTCTGCTCTTTTGTGAAAGACTAGTTGACTGTATTTGTGTGGGTTTATTTCTTGGCTTTATATTCTATTCCACTGACTTATTTGTCTGTTCTTTTTGCCAGTATCATACTGTCATGATTACAGCATCATGAAAGTAAGTCTTGAAGTTGGGTAGTGTGAGTCTTCCAACTGTTATCTTCTACAATATTGTGTTGGGTATTCTGGGTCTTTTGCCTTGCCATGTAAACTTTAGAATCAATGTTAATATCCACAAAGTAACTTTCTAGAATTTCAATTGCATTAAATCAAACTGAGTGAAACTGAATCTTCTTATTTATGAATGCAGAATATCTCTTGATTTACTTGGTCCTTCCTTCTTTTGTGTTTTTTTTTTTTATCAGAGCTTTTTAGTTTTCCTCATATGGCTTTTATATGCATTTTGTTAACTATACCTAAATATTTCATTCTTTTGTTGCTAATGCAAATGGTACTGTGGTTTTAATGTCTTATTCCAATTGTTCTTTGTTGGTATATAAGGAAGCAGTTTACTTTTGTGCATTAACCTTGTATCCTGAAACACTGCTATAATTCCTTATTACACTAATTAATTGATTTATAAATGTTGAACCAGCCTTACATTCCTGGGATAAATTTCAGCTGGAGATTTTTTTTCATTGATCTGCTCATATGTGTTAAAGTTGTTTGCATCTGTGTTTATAAGAGGTATTAATTTATAATTTTCCTTTTTGTAATGTCTTTGTCTTGCTTGATATTAGGTAATTCTGGTAAAGAACCTGGCTGCCAGTGCAGGAGACATAAGAGATGTGGGTTCCATCGCTAGAGTGGGAAGATCCCCTGGAGGAAGGCACGGCAACCCACTCCAGTATTATTGCCTGAAGAATGCCATGGACAATGGAGCCTGGTGGAATACAGTTCATAAGGTGGAAGAAAGTTGGACACCACCGAAGTGACTTAAATATATATATATATTCTCTACTTCTATCTTCTGAAACATACTGTAGAGATTTTGAATGATTTCTTCCTTGAGGTGAGGTGAAGTCGCTCAGTCGTGTCCGACTCTTTGTGACCCCGTGGACTGTAACCTACTAGGCTTCTCTGTCCATGGGATTCTCCAGGCAAGAATACTGGAGTGGATTGCCATTCCCTTCTCCAGGGGATCTTCCCGACCCAGGATTGAACCCGGGTCTCCCGCATTGGAGGCAGACGCTTTAACCTTTGAGCCACCAGGGAAGCCCAAGTCCTTGGAAAAATTCACCAGTGAACACATCTGGGAGTGGAACTTTCTATTTCAGAATGATATTAATAATTCAGTTTCTTTAGTACGTATTGACTTATTCAGACTGTTTTTGTTCTTGTGTGAATTGTAGAAGATTATGTCTTTCAAGAAATTGATTCATTCTATCTAGGTTGTCAAATTTGTGAGGAAAGAGTTATTTATAATATTCCTTTATGAATACTTTAATATCCACAGGGTGAGTAGTGTTGTATTCTCTTTGATTTCAGAGATTAGTTGTGTTAGTCAGCTGGCTAGAGGTTTATCAGTTTTATTATACTTCTCAAAGAGCTAGCTTTTGATTTTATTAATTTTCTCAGTTGATTTCCTGTTTTCAGTTTTATTGATTCATGCTCCGATTTTTAAATTTCCTTTTTCTGTTTATTTTGGTTTTAAGTTACTTTTCCATTTTCAGTTTCCTAAGGTAAAATTTTAATGATTGATTATATATTTTCTCTTTAGTAATTATGCAGTCAGTGCTAGTAATTTTCCTCTAAGCACTGCTTTTGCTGCATCCCACATATTTTCATAGGTTATATCTTAATTTTTATTTAGTTCAAAATATTTCACTTAATTGAAGCTTCTCTTGAGATTTATTCTTTTATCCATGTGCTATTTAGAAGTATATTGTTTAATCTACAAGCATTGGGACTTCTAACTACATTCTGTAGTTAATTTCCTATTTAATCCATTGATATCTGAAAGCACACACCCTATCATACAATGTGTTATTATTTTTAACATGATAAAAGGTGTTTTTGGACAAAATGTGATTTATCTTAGTAAAAGTTAAATATGAGCTTGAGAAAAATGTACACTCTGCTGTCATTAAATGAAGTAATCTATAGATATTAATTATATCTAGTTCATTGATTATACTGTTCAGCTTAACTATTTCCTTATTAACCTTCTGACCTCTGAATTTATATTTCCATTACTGATAGTGGGGTGTTAAAAATCTCCAGCTATGATAATGGGTGCATTTATTTAGCCTTGCAGTTCTATTAGATTTTGCCTGTGCTTTAATTCTTGATTTTAGGCACATTTTTACATGTTAAAGATTGGTATGTCTTCTTGGATAATTGACTCCTTTATCATGTAATGCCTATCTTCTTTTTTTTTAATTTTGACATCTGCTCTGTTACAAATTAAATACTTTTCTTTTTAAAATTTATTTTTAATTGAAGGATAATTATTTTACAATATTATGTTTCTTTAGATCAGTGTTATTGTGGTGTGTTTTTCTTCATCCAGTTAAGTTTTAATCTATATATATCTATTTAAAGTAATTTCTTGTAAACTACATTTTTGATACCCTCCAACTGGCTCTGTATTTTAATTAGCGTGTTTAGACCATTGATGTTTAAAATAATTATTTACATAGTTGAGGTAATATCTACCATATTTGTTAGTTTTTGTTTGCTACCTTTGTTCTTTCTTTTATCATCTTTCACTTATTTTCTGTCTTCTATGACTTCAGTTGAGCATTTTATATGATTCCATTTTCTTATTTACAGCAGTTATAGTTCTATTTTCATTTTTATTAATGATTGCACTAGAATTTACTTATGCATTTCAACTAATCCAAGTCTGCTTTCAAATAACAATGTATTTCTTCATGAGTGGTGCAAATACCTTCATTAAGGAATAGTCATTGCTAGAAGGGAATATCCCTTCTACCATCGCTGTCCTTTATTTCACTTAACCATATTCTGAAATAATCAAATACATCGTTTATATTGTTTAGAACACAGTAATATGAAAAATTATTTTATTTTGCCTTCATTTAGTCTTTCTCTAACCCTTTTCCTTTCTTAACAAATATCTTCTAATTTTTCAATGATGGTGCTGATAACCATGATGGTGCTGCTGATGGTGATAAATGATAGTGTTGAGCCTGAGTATGTGCATGGTTCTTGTGACGTAAGTTAGATTCAGAGTGTTGAACTAAAGACAAGTAAGATATGTGCATTGTAATCTACCCAACAGGAGATACAGGAGGGTGATTTGACAATTTTCATTTTCATATCACATTATGGTTTGGCATTTAGAAGACTTGACTGTAGTAGATTTGTTGGGAAAATAACTCAGTTTAGGATAAAATTATTTCTCCTGTCTTATAAACTTACTTATTATTTGTAGGATGTTGTTCTATGTTGTTATATTCAGAAATTAACTTCAAGCAAAATTAAGTGTTTTGTGAAAATCTGAATAATTATACCATGAATCTTAATACTTCCTAAGAAAAAAGTATCTCCTTTTTTAGAGGAGAGTTAGAGGAGGGAGAAGAGAAGGCAATGGCACCCCACTCCAGTACTCTTGCCTGGAAGATCCCATGGATGGAGGAGCCTGGTAGGTTGCAGTCCATGGGGTCGCTAGGAGTTGGACATGACTGAGTGACTTCCCTTTCACTTTTCACTTTCATGCATTGGAGAAGGAAATAGCAACCCACTCCAGTGTTCTTGCCTGGAGAATCCCAGGGACAGGGGAGCCTGGTGGGCTGCTATCTATGGGGTCGCACAGAGTCAGGCATGACTGAAGTGACTTAGCAGTAGAGAAGGGAGAAAGAAGTGAGTCAGTGAGCTTAGTCACTTATATTTTGGGAGAAAAGCTACATGGCCTCAGGTGCATTGGCTTCTCTGGGTTGCGGCTTGCTTCTGCAGAGGCTGAAGCACCTCTATCATTAACATGCTGCCTGTGCGTCATGCTTGACTTTTACATTATTGCTCTAGCTATTACCATGCATGCATTATTTATGTGGTTGGCTATCATGGAAAAAAGGCAAGCAATTTACTTGTCAAAACACATTAGAATGCATGACTTTAAATCAGAGTTGCATGGGTTGGTAAAAAGCTGTAATAAATGCACTTTGGCTAATATGTTAGTGTCGTCCAGTTTGAGGTCACTATTGACTGAGAAACCAATAACTATCCCTAGAACTTTTCTAGTTGAATAGCACTTCAGAATTTATACTTTTAATTGCTCGAGAGTAAACTCTGTTATTTCAATTTTTCTTTCCATAGATGAGTTTTAGCATTAGAAAAACAAGTGAGTGCAAATTAAATTCTTAATGATAGAAGTCCTGGATTTAATTGTATTATTTATTTAGGCTTCAAACAGGATCTGTATGTTGTATAGCTACATGTTTCCCTTGCTTTTTTTGTCAGTTAACCATTTCCACTGTTGCCTGATGCTCTCATTACTACACAAAAGTCCCCTTTTGTACCACAGCAAATGTTTAAGTAAATACCAGCCACCTTGCTAGTTCTCCAAGTGCTGGTAAGGCCAGCTTCATACTTCATGACTTTTGTAAGAGGGCTGCCATGCCTAAGAGCAGCTGGAAGAGGTCCCATCAGAGCAGTGGTTCAGAAACTTTGTTTTTCTTAAAAATCATTCTGTGACAAGTGAGTTGTAGGTGTGGCAGGGATTTTGAAAAGGTGAGCGTTATTAGAAGATGTTATCTTGTGCAGGGAAACAGTCAAGTCTGTGCCCAGCATAACTTTCTCCTGTCTGTTCATTATCCGACATTGTCCAACATCTTACGAATCTAATAGGAGTCCAGAGAATTGGACTCTATGAGTGAAAGCAGTTGAAGAAGACAGAGGTTGACTCCACAGGTGTCAGATACCATTTGAAATTAGTATTGGAGAAGAGACACTCTGAGTTCTTTTACTTCCATTCACATCTTTCCCATAGATTCACAGGCCAGGGATGTTACTTCATCAAAGTCCTTCATATTAGAAAAGATGGAGTAACATGAGGTCCAGAGGAGTTAAGTCACCCAACCCAACATCCTCAAGATCTGGGGACCCAGGTGAGACACAAGAACCATCTGTCTAGTGCTCTGATTAAAAAAACCAAAAAACAAACAAAAAACCCCCTAGTCTTACAAGGCAAAGGGTTAGGAAAATACCTTTAGGACGTTGTGACAAGGGAGTGGTTCTTCTGGCATTGTTCTTCCAGGTTGTTGTGATCTACCAACATGGACTTGTAGGGCACAGACTAACCAAGAGGACTGAAGCTTTTGAGGATTGGAGCCAGTTTTGAGGTTCGAGCTTTTCTGGAGGCTAATCTCCTATTAGATTCTTAAGATGTGTTGATGTGAGAAGCCAGAGTGCCTGACGATCAGACCTTCTGGAAACCCATGAAAATTTAACCAAAAAGATGATGGATCTATAAACTGAAAACTAGAAGATGTTGATGAGAGAAATTGAAGAATATACAATAAGTGGAAAGATATATCATGTTCATGTATTAGAATTAATTTTGTCAAAATGTCCATCTACCCAAAGCACTTTAAAGATTCTATGCAGTCTCTATCAAAATTTTAAATGACTTTTTTTTTTTTACAGAAATAGAAAAACAATCCTAAAAACTTTTACGTAGCCACGTGCTAAGTTGCTTCAGTTGTGTCCGACTCTTTACAACCCTGTGGACTGTAATCTGCCAGGCCTCTCTGTCCATAGAATTCTGCAGGCAAGAATACTAGAGTGGATTGCCATGCCCTCTCCGAGGGGCCTCCTGACCCAGGGACTGAATCTGCATCTCCTGATGGTGGTGTGTGTGTGTGTGTGTGTGTGTGTGTGTGTGTGCACGCGCGCACACATGTGTTAGTTGCTCTGCTGTGTCCAACTCTTTGCAACCCCATAGACTTTAGCCCGCTAGGCTTCTCTGTCCATGGGATTCTCCAGGCAAGAGTACTGCAATCAATTGCCAGTTCCTTCTCCAGGGCATCTTCCTGAACCAGGGATCAAACTCTGGTCTCCCACATTGCAGGCAGATTCTCTACCATCTGAGCCACCAGGGAAGCCCTACCTGCATTGTTAGGTGAGTTCTTTACCACTAGCACCAACTGAAAAGCTCTAAATAGCCAAAGCAATCTTGAGAAAGAAAGACAGAGCTGGAGGCATCACATTTCCTGATGCAAAGCTGTATACAAGTTATAGTAATCAAACCAGCATGGTGTTGGCTTAAAAATAGATGTGCAGATCAATGGAACAGAACAGAGAGCTGAGAAATAAACCCATGCACATGTGGTTAATTATTTCATGATGAACCAAAATTACTCAGTGGGGAACAATGTCTTCAACAAATGGTACTGGGAAAACTAGACCTTTATCTTACATCATATAAAAAGTCAACTCAAAATGGATTAAAGACCTGAATGTAAGACTTAGAATTCTTACAAGGAAACCATCAACAAAAATGATTCGTGTCAATGTATGGCAAAACAAATACAGTATTGTAATTTAAAAAAATAAATAAATTAATTAATTAAAAAAAAACACAAAAAGCATAATTGAAGAAAACAGAGAGTAGAAAAGTGACTGCTAGAGGCAAATAGGGAAAGACTTGTAAAAGGACACACAATTTCAGTTATAAGTTGATTACGATCTGAGGATCTAGTGAAAAACATGATGACTAGATCTGCCTATAGTTGATAATGCTGAACTATAATTGATAACATAGAACTGAAATTTGCTAAGAAATAGAAATTACATTTTTTTGTAAAAATGTAGATGTGTGAAGTGATGGATTTATTAATTAACTCAGTGGAATTCCTCACAATGTGTAGGCATAACAAATCATCACAGTGTACACCGTACATATCTTACAGTTTAGTTGCTCATTTTACCTAAGTAAAGTTTTAAGAAAGGCACATGGGATATAGTAGGAAGAATCCACATAGGTGGCCTCTTGGGTCTACGAAATGAGAATTCAGCTGTCTTTACATTGTATTCCTTTAGAGAAATTTAAAAATCGAGCAGCTTAAATAATTTTGTAAGTTGTAAGATATTTAGAAAATACTAAAAATGGAAAATGGAGAAAATGCCCTTATAAGAGCAAGTAGTTATCTTATAGTGTATATGTTAACACCTAGATTATATAACACTAATTTGACATCTTGGAGAAGACATTAGGATCTGGAATGAGCAGATTCAATATAATAGACTATCCTTTACCACAGTATCTTTGAGGGTGTGCTGTAAGTCATACTAATTATTATTAATATCAAAGACCAAAGGCAATTGCAGATTCACTAATGCATAAAAATTCCTGTAACACCTATTATTTCATATAAATTCTAAATTGAGTAGATCTTAAGACATTTATTTTCATTGTACAGTTATGTTACTTTAGACAAATAAGATAGTGCCTTTGGTGAATCTTAACTCTCACAATTAAGAATTTTGGCCTTGTCTGCCATTCAACGATATTTGAAAGTCAAAATAAGATAAATCATCATAAGCATTTTATTTATAGATTCAAGAGTCCACTGCTGCATAAAGGAAGGGAAATTAAAGCTTGAAATTAATACATATCAATCATAAGACTTACTCTGGCTTATGTTAATTTGGAGAAAAAAATCTCAGAAAAATGTTTCCTGCAGATGTATGGTGAGTATTTGCATAATTTATATATGTAAAAGTTGTGAATTTAAATCACTTGTTACTTAGGCAAATGCATAAGCTAAATATTTGTGTGTATTTTCAGGATGCATGCAGAATTATTATAATTATTATTACAGAGTGAAAAGAGATATTCACTGAGTGTCTACAGTATGCTAAATTCTTCAACGTTTTCCATTAGGTTTATATTCTTATTTAATCTTACTCAAAACCCATCAGCATTCCTCACAATAGCACGTTTCATTGTTACTAGATTGACACCGCTAACATTTTATAGCAGTTAGAGTGGGAGTGGATTGTCTTGGAACCTAAGTAGAACACCCAAGTGCTTGTTCAAGTAGAATTCAGAAATGGGCTGGACCCTGACAGACTTTGGGGAGCCAAGGGCACAGAACCTGGTTCTGCTGTGTGTCCTTTCCTTGTAATGGTGTGGATGCCTGCAAATGGTGAAGACTCATGAAACTGGGGGAAAGGAAAGGATGCTACCTACAGAAAAACTGGAATTTAATGATTTACAAGGAGGTTTCACTGGGAATTAGAAAAGAAGCAATTTTGACTCAGAAGCTGGAAAAGCAAGACCATTTGACTCACAGAAATGAACTGTATGTGGCTGAACTAGGGGAGAACCCATAGGATGCTGGACCCTGGGGGCTGGGGAGGAAGGGAAAGATTCGTAGGTAACAATCATGCAAGAAAAATGATGTCCATTCTGAATACTTGCTTGTAAACTTTTGCTTAACCTCTGTTACATGCAGAAGATAATTCAGATAAACATGTAACATGGCCTCCTTCTTGAAGGCAAAACAAATACAATAATTTGTCTGGAATAATTCGGGAATGATGTAAGACCACTTGATCAATAAAGAATGCACGAGAGCAGTTTGAGTTAGAACAGTGGACAAGGACAGTTATGGAGACGAAGTGGGAGAAGCCACCAGCGTCTTGGATCAGATTCAAAGGAGATGAAAGATGAAGGCTGCTGTGGTGTGGGCTGGGGTCAGGGCTGACTGAGCAGAGGCCAGTGGCCAGAAAGCAGGGGGACAGTACTGAATGGGTGGGCTGGCTCCGCCTTCAAAGGCGCGTGATAGGGTGATGTGGGTGAGAGGCAGGACCAGGCCAGGGCTGAGGCTGTGGACCTGTAGGGACCTGCGCTCACTTGCAAGATCTGGTCCAGGGGCAGCTTGCACCGGGAATAATAACCCTGGTCTTCCTCCTGTGTCTGGGAGGGGCTGTTACCATCCTACGTGTTGGCTGATAGGGTTGGTCTTGAGTGTTCCCACCTCCCTCTAAAAATAACTGTGAATGATGGACTTGTTAGCTTACTGTAGTGATTGTTTCATAATGTGTGTGTCTGTGTATCAACTCATCAAATATTATACATTAAAATATATAGCCTTTAGCTGTCATTTATACCTCAATTTAAAAACATGAGGGAAATGTGGTGTGGTTAACTCTTAGTCCCTGCTTCACTTCTAAAATAAAAGCAATTCCAGTGAGACCAACAGTGAGGGTGACCCTTGGATTACCCCTCACTGTTAGCATTAAGTGCCTGATTTCCCTAGGCTGAAAGTGACTTTTATCCCACCTTTGCAAATGAAGGCATATAAAATATCTGATTAAAAGGGATTCTAGGTGTCTTTGAGGATCATGAGGTTTGAACTAAGTATGTGACCACACTCTCCAGATCTTACTCTTGGTCCTCACATGACAAAGCTATTCTTTGGGCTCTTCCACCAGAAATCAAGTTCAAGGTCCATGGTTTAAAATCTGTGGGATTGTTTCTGACTTTGCGTTTCTGTATATACATCCAGTGTGGGGCACATTGTTTTTGAAAATTAGCTTATTCTTTGTTACCTCCTCCTCCCAAAGAAAAAAAAAAAAGATGCCTAAATACCTTTACTGAGGGAGTGAGTGAATGAGTGAAGTCGCTCAGTCGTGTCCGACTCTTTGCGACCCTGTGGACGTAGCCTACCAGGCTTCTACGTCCATGGGATTCTTCAGGCAAGAATACTGGAGTGGGTTACCATTTCCTTCTCCAGGGGATCTTCCCAACCCAGGGATCGAACCCGGGTCTCCCTCATTAGAGGCGGACGCTTTAACCTCTGAGCCACCAGGGTGTGTCCTTATTAGGACAGTAATAAATAAAATGTTTTCCTCAAGTTTCCCATGATAGAAAGTTACCTTGGCAATATTGGTGGAAAAAACAGCTGCTACATATCTGACCACTAACCTTTCACTTTCAGAAATAATAAGGGATTCTATTTTAAAGCCTCTGCAGACTTAGACAAAAGAAATGACCTGTCTCAAGATACATATGTTTTAGCTGATAATTTGTTGGGTTCAAGAGAATGACCTTAAATTATACATAGAGACAAACTGTGTTTTGAATGTGTTGCTTTCCCAGATTAAGTTTATCAAATTGATCAGAATTCCTTTGCCATCAGTTCTACTCAATTCCTCTTCACATCATTTGCATCATATGTTTTTAAAAACCAATCTTTGCTAATCTGCCGCTTAAAAGTGATGCTTGTGGGAAGTTATATTATGCATTTCTTTGTTCAGCAATTAGAACTTTGTAGATGGGCTGCACACACCCTCAACAGTTCCAGGGGAGAGCCCGCCCACCTGCCTCAGGTGTCTGCCCTCCCCGCCCCCCAGCCCAGGCTCAGGCTCTGCTCTTCAGGAGAGGCCGGGATAACCTCCCCTGGAACCTGCCCTGGGTCAGATTTCCTACTTCATGCTTAGTGGACTCTCCCAGGAAGAAATCAGATAAACATTAAGCAGCATTTCCTTCTCTTTTATGGTTTGATTTCCCTTTATCTCTTTAGTCTATCTAGAATTGGATTGTGAATGGTGTGAGTACCTATTTTTTCATAAAGCCAATATTCTAGCCACGTTTATTAAATAATTCAAGCCCTGCACGGATTTGTGCTGGTGCAGTTCATGTCTAAAGTGGAGTTCATATTTTAAGTAAGTTTATATATAAATGGGGCTTCCCTGGTGGCTCATATGGTAAAGAATTGGCCTGCAATGCAGGAAACCCAGGTTCCATCTCCTTGTTGGAAAGATCCCCTGGAGAAGGGAATGGCTACCCACTCCAGTATTCTTGCCTGGAGAATCCCATGGACAGAGGAGCCTAGAGGGCTGTAGTCATGGGGTCATAAAGAGTTGGACATGACTGACTAAGTTTCCCTTTTATTGTAACACAAAATTGAAAAGATTTTGTTACATATTTTTCCACTTCTTTCTCTGCTGTGTTTGCTTTAATAATATGATATTTTAGAATTCAAAAAAATTTTCTTACTTTTATTTTGTTTTTCTATTTGTCAGAATAAGGTTTTCTTTTTCAAATATATGTGTGTGTGTGTGTGTGTGTGTTATATATATATATATATATATATAAAATTTGAGAGGAAAGATCCTCTTTAAAATAGTTGACCTTTCTGAATTTAAACATTGATGATTTAATTTGTATATTAATTTGTGTATTATTTTATAAATTTCAATTAAGTCACATCATGTAGTATTTTTGCATGGTTCTTGCCGTAGTTTACTGAAGTTATTCTTAGCTAGCACATTCATTTTATTTCTTTTGTAAATGAGTTGTCTGATGTGCTTTATTTTATTTTATTTTTTTAATTACAATACTGTATTTGTTTTGCCATACATTGACACGAATCAGCCATAGGTTAATGTGCTTTATTTTAATTGGTTGTTTCCTTTGTGTGAAAAGCTATTGAATTCTTTTGTATTTGTAAAATCCCCAGTGATACTTTGTTTTTATTTATTTTTTTGATACTTTTTTTGGGGGCTCTTTATTATTTATTTTACTTTACAGTACTGTATTGGTTTTGCCATACACTGACATGAATCCACCACAGGTGTACATGAGTTCCCAGTCCTGAACCCCCTCCCACCTCCTTCCCCATATCATAGAATTGATGCTTTTGAACTGTGGTGTTGAAGAAGACTCCCGAGAGTCCCCTGGACCACAAGGAGACCCAACCAGTCCACTGTAAAGGAAATCAGTCCTGAATATTCACCAGAAGGACTGATGTCGAAGCTGAAACTCCAATACCCTGGCCACCCGATGCAAAGAGTCGACCCATCTGAAAAGACCCTGATGCTGGGAAAGATTAAAAGTGGGAGGAGAAGGTGATGACACAGGATAAGATTGTTGGATGGCATCACTGACTCAATGGACATGAATTTGAGTAAACTCCAGGATTTGGTGATGGACAGGGAGGCCTGGTGTGCTGAGATTCACGGGGTTGCAAAGACCCAGTGATACTTTGAAGCAACAATAAACACAAGACTTAGTTCATGCAATTGTTGCTAATAGGACCGGTTTATACTGAGTAGCTGACTGAAGAAGGAAAGAAAGAAGAAGCGCAATCCTGTAGACCTGACTACCCCTTGAAAGCACCGTGTGGCACAAACAGAGGCCAGTGCTGTCACTCACTCAGTGGGCTGAGAGAATCAGATGAACAGTCATTTGAAAGGAGGAAAGAAAACAAAGCCAGGTTAAATAAATGGAAAGATACATGATGCTCATAGTTTGGAAAGCTCAAATTTGTAATAATATTCAACTTTATCCACTTATCTACAGATTCAGTAAAATCTCAATCAGAATCCCAATGTGCTTATAAGGTGGTGAGCACATATGTTTAATTTAACAAGTTAAAAATCAATGCCAAGAATAACTACAAAATTTTGAAACAGAAAGACCAAGGGCAAGGGGCTATGTACTTGACATTCATTCTTAATTCTTCAATATGACAACTGTAGTATTGATACAGCTACAGCGACTTCACTTTCACTTTTCACTTTTATGCATTGAAAAGGAAATGGCAACCCACTCCAGTGTTCTTGCCTGGAGAATCCCAGGGGCGGGAAGTCTGGTGGGCTGCCGTCTATGGGGTCGCACAGAGTTGGACACGACTGAAGTGACTTAGCAGCAGCAGCAGAGATGTGTACAGAAAGAAAGAGACTCAAATGTATAGATTTTGTACAGCAGAAGGAACTCTACTCAATGCTCAATAATGGCCTAAATGAGGAAAGAATCTTAAAAATAGAGTTGGATATATGTATCTAAATAACTGATTCACTTTGCTGTATATCTGAAACTAACACTACATTTTAAATCAGCTATACTCCCATAAAAAATTAAAAACAAAAGACATTTGTTAGCTGCACTTTCAGTACAATTGCTGAATATATCTACTACATAATACCATTTAATTTTAGAAAATATGTAAATGATATAGTTTGTAATTGTTGCTGAGCTCACTAGCTGAGCTTGGGAGGAAAATTCTTGAGGGAGGTGGAAGAGAAGAAAGAGAGAGAGGGCAGTGTTTACAATTTGTTGCACTGATGATGTTTGCCAATAAAATGAAAAAATAAATTACCTAAATTCTAGTAAAGGAAAAGAAATGTGCTGATGTGAAGGATGGGAGAATTGTACAGTAAAAAAATCTCTGATAAAAATAAAGGGAAAGGAAAATTCATTAGTCCTATGGGAAAGAAAAATTCATTAGTCCTACTGGAGCAGGTCTTTCCAGTGTTACACTAGAGTTTGTATGTTGTTTCAGTTAAATTCCAAATTGGCTTATTTTCCTGGAACTTGGAAAAATAATTTTGATTTCACTTGTATTTTTCTATGAGAGTATTCATTATGGCATTAATTAAAGTTGTATAATTACATACAACTCAAATGCTCCAAGTAGTATTAAATAACTCAATAAGTAAATTATTTTGTATGATGTATGATAGAACATTAAATAGCTATTGAAATGAGATTTAAGAAATATATTTACTGGTAATAAAAACTTTGCACACAGATAAACACATATTCACACCTAAAAATGTTAACAGATTTTATCTCCAGATGTCCTGATTAGAGGTGACTTTTTTTCTTTGCTAATCTGGCATTTTTTTTACAACAAATGTTCATAACTAGTATATTAAAATGTTGTTCAGTTGCTTAGTTGTATCTGCCTCTCTGCAGCCCCATGGACTGTACCACACCAGGCTTCCCTTTCCTTCACTATCTCCGGAAGTGTGCTCAAACTCTTGTCCATTGAATTGGTGGTACCATCTAGCCATCTTGTCCTCTGTTGTGCCCTTCTCCTCCTGCCTTCAGTCTTTCCCAGCATCAGGGTCTTTTCAAATGAGTCATTCCTTCTCATCAGGTGGCCAAAGTATTGGAGCTTCAACTTCAGCATCAGTCCTTCTAATGAATATTCAGGGTTGGTTTCCTTTATTCACTGGTTTGATCTCCATGTAGTCCAAGGGACTCTCAACAGTCTTCTCCAACACCAGAGTTTAAAAGCATCAGTTCCTCAGCACTCAGCTTTCTTTATAGTCCAACTCTCACGCCGTACATGACTACTGGAAAAACCATAGTTTTGACTAGATGGGCCTTTGTGGGCAAAGTAATGTTTCTGCTTTTTAATATACTGTCTAGGTTTGTCATGGCCTTTCTTCCACTTTTGATGATAGCAGCTTATATTAAATAGAAACCTTCCTGAATGTTCAGAGCTCAACTAACAATAACAAGTCTTTTCTTAATCATGAATGATTTTATGAATTCATCTCTGCAAGGTGCTCAGTGGCGACTTGCACGGAGTAAATGCTGTGTGCAAGGTGCTGCTGTCAGTATAATTTCCGCTATTACTGTTATCATTGTTACTGCTTTTATTATTTTTTACTGTGGTCTGGGACATTTCTTATGCAAAGAAAAGTGTTCCTTAACATTTCCAAACAACCAGCCTGTTCCTCTTTTTAAAACTATTTCGGGAAAGTCCCGCGTGTCACCCACTTGCCCTGAGCACATTTCCATCTGTTCTGAGATTCTCTGTGTGTCCTCAAACCACACTTAACTGCTTTTCCAACTTTGAATAATTCCTATTCAGCGATGAGTTATTTCATTTATTCCATAATTTCTTTGAAATTCCCTGTGTTCCGGGGAAGGACCATCAGTTGCCTAAAATCTGTGATATTGTCTTTGTCCCCAGCTCTAGCAGTTGGATTCTTTGTGCCATTTTTGTCACTCACTCACAGACATGTTGTATATGGGTGCCTGTGAATGATCAGCAGAGGGGATGGTAGAATGCAAAAGCTAGATGGTTGGAGTGGTTAGTCGTAGTAGACTTTGTCACTCAGTCGTGTCTGACTCTTTGCAACTCCACGGACTGTAGCCCGCCAGGCTTCTCTGTCCATGGAATTCTCCAGGCAAGAATACTGGTGTGGATAACCATTCCCTTCTCCAGAGGGTCTTTCTAACCCAGGGACTAAACCTGGGTCTCCTGCATTACAGGTGTGTTCTTTACCATCTGAGCCACCACGGTCAGAGTGGTTAGCTAATCATAAAAGATTATATTCATTTTAATTTACAAAAAGCTATCTACCATGTACCTGTGGAATACTTGGAAGTAGTCAAAACTGGAAATAGTAATTTTTAAATTCTCAGGATCTGTTTGCTTTATGTTGAAGTGTGGTTTTATATATTCTAAATATTCGGCAAAGTATGCCTTGCTTCCTTGAATGCATATTTTGAGTTTCTGAGTTAAATCTTATGCAGCTTGTTGATTTATTTCAATCTTATGCAGAAAGTGCTACAAACAAAAAGAAATAAACTAATGAGAAATTATAAAAATGGACATAATTGTAACATGGATAGAATAATGCTGCTTCTCAAATTGGAACACAGCTTTTGCTTAAGTCTTCCAAATTTTTATTTCAGATGGGGAAATACTAATTTATATTTTATTTGTCACTGTGTTTAATGAAGTAAAAACAGAAAATATTTCAGATAAGCTATTATTTTTGCATTTTTTCCTTCTTTCCAGAACATAAGATTATTGAGGGATTACCTAGAAGAGGGTCTGGCGTATACTAGTGTGAAATAACAGTCAATAGACTAGAGAACAGGTGAGTGGTTATAATTCATGGGTGATCCATCTTCATAAAGTGCTGGGCTCTAAAAACCAGGGAGAATAAGTAAACAGGATGATGGAACTTTTCCAGGTGGCAGAATATACTCTTTGGCGGAGGCTGGAGGGAATGTGTGTCTGTGTTAAAGAGAAGAGAAGAAATACCTTAAAAGGGGATCAGGATACTGAGAGTGAGGTGGTTGGCAGAATATTTTCAAAAGCATTTTATTGCTTTTCTTCTCACTGTGTACTGCATTTTACAACATCTTTAGATGGTGTGTATTTATGACTTAAGTCACATGAACATGCGTAAAAACAAAATCTGACAAGAGGTGCAAATCTAGCAATGCAATGGCAGAAAAACTCCACTGGAAATTAAATTCACACAAAAATGAAGCGTTTTCTTTGTAGGCAGCGATGTCTCCACCCAGCCATCGACCTCAGAATCTATTGTGTGTGTGTGTGTGTGTGTTGTTGCATTGAATTTATACACAACCAGTGCGGCTCTTGGAAATATTTTATGCTTAATTCCATTTTAATTAGAGGGAATATCACTATTTTTACTTGTGATACCATGAATAAGTAACACTGATGTTCTCTTTATTTCAACTTCCCCAAGAATGAATTTGAATAAAACCGTCACATTTGTGACCTAAAATAATCTCTTGGGCAACAGGCATAATGGCAGAGTTCATCTGTGCCAGGTTGCAGGTTTGAAATGAATTGACGGCTCAAGTGATAAATTCCTGGAATTGGAGGAGGGGTCAGCACACATAAAAACACTCGCATAACCTTCACTACAGCAGCACGAATAGTGTTCCTCAGCCGTGCTCACCTCATAATGTGCAGAAGGGTTTATCAGGCTAAACAGACCATATGGTGAAATGAATCCTTAAATTGAAAAACAGAAAGGCATTTTTAAAGTGTCAAAGAGGAGATAAAGTCATCTACACATTTCTGTAGAGAAGGTGCAAGAATGACAAGTCTGAAAAGTAAAAATACGGCTTGATGAAAAAAAAATTAAAAATTCAGAACCCTGATGATGGTGAAATTTAAAATTTAAGAAAATGTACTTTCAACTTGGCTTTCATAGATTTATTATATAAGAAAATTGTCAGCCACTTTTTTGTTTTAGAAAAATATGATTTCTGTCATAACTAAAAGTATAATTCTATCTGGTTCTGTTCAGTGTTTTGCTCATGTTATGATTTCTTCAAAGTGGAAAGAAAAGATAACACAGCTTGTTTCATTGACAGAAAGCACAAGTGGGCTAGAAAATTTGGTTGTCACCATTGAACGGTGTTAGTTGCCAAAGCATGTGCCACTTTGGAATGATTTTAGAGTAAAAAGACCATGTAAAAATTGTTTAAGGATGTCAGTGAAACTCAGTCTTAAAAGAGATAAGCATTCCAAGTTCCTTGATTTTCTCTTCCTTAATCAGGAACAAACTTAGACTAGGAAAGAGCTGGGTGACATTGTTTGCAGTGTCTACCTACTCTTCAAACAAACAGCTTCACCTGACTGTAGAAGGGACAGGTGTTTGTCAGTCTTTTGTTTATTGGGAAATAAAGGGCCAGAGAGCCCCAACTGCATGAAAAATAGGCAACTGCGTTGAATATGGCATCTGCTCTCCGCTAATGTAATTTCTTCAGCTTAATTGCTTTCTGACAGCAAGCCCTGGATTTCTCAGAAGCCTTCTGTCCAGTATTTAGCTGCAGAAGATTCTCCCAGGCCTCTTTATTGATGCCACAACCAGAACATTTAAATTACATAGCCATGTGCATCATGTTTTTGTTCTAAGTATTTCAGATTATATGGATATGGGTATAGCTATGAAAGTACATACATGTGTATCTTTTCTCAATAAATAAATCATCACAGGCTAATGTGGAACTCAGAAATATGTTTGAACATGCATAAGTATTAATTCCTTGTCTGAAATCTTTATTCAATATACAAACATACATGCACACAACTCTGCTATTCCATCCTCATTTTTGGAACTTGATGGTTTGCCTATAGTACAAGGACTATTTCCCAGTGGAGAATTGAGCAACATGGTGAAATTATAATGAAAATTATGGTCATCTAGAGTCACAACATGTTCTCTTGTAATTAATTTTGATGAAGAAATATATGAGGGCTTTATTTCTAATTCTCTCTGTAAAGAGAGTAAAAAATATTAAATTATGGAGCAACATTGCTATGGGCACAGAAGAATTTAGATTAAAAGCATGTTCCACCTTTAGAAGTGTCTGGGGTTCTTTCAGAATTTAAGACTTTTCAGACAATAGAATTACCATACAGTGTTCTCTTACTCCCCTTATTCTGTCCTGAAATATATTTCTGCATACTCTCAATGTGTGTACGGGGTCATATGCGCCCATTTCAGAATGTTGGAAAACAAAATGCTTGTGTTTCAGATTTTCCATAACTTCAGGAACACATATTCTGCTGGTTGTCTGACATGCTCTTTTTCCATATTTTGATTTTAGTAGGAAATATCTTTTTCTATGGTGTAGGGGGAGCAATGAGGCAATTCATTAAGTGTTTTAGTATTCTCAAATATGAGGCAGGTAAAATATGTACCCAAGGAATAGGAATGCTATCAAGAGTGATGGATAATAGCCCACTTGTAAAATTAGGAAACACACACAAATACATGCATAATTGCAAAACTTTGGAAAATTAAAATAATGGAATTTGTTAAAATATCCTAAGCAATTGATGACTTATATACATTTATTTATTTTGGTAATCCATCTGAATTTTCTCTCCCCTTCTCCACCCCATCACCTTTGGTTTCACTCTCTTTAGCTCTATAAACAGATACTCATTGGGAAAGATCTTGATGGTGGGAAAGATTGAAGGCAAAAGGAGACAGCGGGCAGCAGAGGATGAGATGGTCAGATCACCTGACTCAATGGACTTGAATTTGAGCAAACTCCAGAAGATAGTGGAGGACAGAAGAGCCTGGTGTGCTGCAGTCCATGGGGTCGCAAAGAGTTGGCTCCGACTTAGCAGCTGAACAGCAACAACAAAAGCAACAACAAAAACTAAACAGATAGTCTATTGATTGGAACTTATGATCAGGTGAAGTTATTCAATTGTTATACTATTATTTTAATCTTGTGGTCACTATTGATTTATGACTCTGGGAGAAGGCAATGGCGCCCCCACTCTAGTACTCTTGCCTGGAAAATCCCATGGATGGAGGAGCCTGGTAAGCTGCAGTCCATGGGGTCGCGAAGAGTCGGGCACGACTGAGCAACTTCACTTTCACACCTTGGAGAAGGAAATGGCAACCCACTCCAGTGTTCTTGCCTGAAGAATCCCAGGGACAGGGGAGCCTGGTGGGCTGCCGTCTATGGGGTCGCACAGAGTTGGACACAACTGATGCGGCTTAGCAGCAGCAGCAGCAGCAGCAGCAGCACTTAAACATATAGATTAGGAACAAGAATTATGGCAGCAAATACCCTCACTCAAGTCCCTACTCTTTTGTTCACTGCCTGTGTATTCTTGGGGCTTCCCTTGTGGCTCATCTGGTAAAGAATATGCCTGCAAAGTAGGAGACCTGGGTTGGGAAGATCCCCTGAAGAAGGGAAAGGTGACCCACCCCAGTATTCTGGCCTGGAGAACTCCATGGATTGTACAGAGTTCAAAAGAAGTTGCATGGTTGCAAAGAGTCGGACATGACTGAATGACTTTCACTTTCATTCTTGTGCTGTCTCCTTTCCTTCTCTGATCCTCACTCCTTATCTTAAAGTGTGTTTGTACTCACTGCACCAAGAATGCTTGCAGACTCCATGGCACGGATCCTGGCACAGGTAAATACCCACCACCTGTCAGCCAGCACCAGTAGTCATGATGATATTGATGGCAACTGTATGGTAGAGATGAAAGATTTGACCGACTTTTCTCACTCAGTTGTATTTGGCCCTTAATTTCCTTTATCATCTCACAGTGGAAAGAGGAAACACTTGTCTGAAAAATATTTGAGCCTTTATTCATAGTGTTGTAGTCGAGATGTCTTCGACAAATTTACTAATCCATAGACCCTTCATTTTCTGTCTGAACAGGCTGTTCCTAGTCTTTCTGTGTAATGGGGACTATTGGCAGCACATTGTTTAAGGGACTGTATTGAAAACTACATAAACTAGTGCAAGTAAAAATGCTTTGTAAACTGTAAGATTCCAAAAATTTTAAATTATTTATCTTGTCTCAAATGTTTAAGTAGGTATATAAATTCTTAGACATAATACATAATCATGACTGGAGGAGTTGTTGATATGTAAATATTTCAGTCCCTGTGAGTTTGGGGAGGGATGGTGTAATTAATACATCTGCACTTTAAAAAGGAAAAACAAAATAGCAGTGTGGGTACCAGAGAACATTTAGAGGATGCATAAACTGCAAAATAGAAAAACTTGAAGCCATGGGGGGAAGAAACAGCAAAGAAGTTACTAAGTGATGGGGATAAAAAGAGGTCTAAGATCAGTGATAGATCCTCAGATTAAATTATGATTCATGAATAATCTGAAGATGATAGTTATCTTCTTCACAGGTTTTCCCTGTTGAAATAAAATTGATTACTGAATATTACTGTTAACGTTTGACCCAAAATAAAACCAAATGAAAAAATTCATTCAAGACAAAAATAAATATCAGTGAAAGGAGAAAACATAGATATATATAAGGGTCTTACCTGTGAGTTGAAGGACTGATATTAGAAGATCTCACACTGAATACTCTCAACATTTTAACATTTTTTTCTGTAAATAAAAAACTAAAATTAAGGTAGTGTAATGATGGCTATCTGTTCCATTTACTTTAAAATCTTTTTCCCCCTTTGAGGTAGTCTTGGTAAATTAAGAGTAATTTGGTGAAGATGAGTTGTCACTGTCATCTAGTGAAAAATTTTAGTCAATTACATTTAATATCAAATTATTTTAAAAGCATTTATTAAATGACAGAGTAATATTTTTCAACTTGATTGTTTATATTCAGTGCTGAGTTCAAGAATGAAACAGTTTAGTCAGACAACAGAATGCTTGTATTTACACAAAACTGTACACCTGAAAATGGTTAAAATGATAAATTTTATGTTATGTGTATTTAGCCACAATGAAAAAATGAAAAATCAAGAATGTTTTTGCATTTTGTATTTGTATTTTACTATAAAGTTTGAAGACTTGTATGACTAATAGCAGTTCTTTAATTCTAAATTAGAATGTTCTCAGAAAGGAAAAAGAAAGTATTAAAAGCATGCCTGTTCAGCCCTTAAAAAGAATAAATTTGACTCAGTTCTAATGAGATGGATGAAACTGGAGCTGATTATACAGAGTGAAGTAAGCCAGAAAGAAAAACACCAATACAGTATACTGACACATATATATGGAATTTAGAAGATAGTAATGATGACCCTATATGTGAGACAACAAAAGAGACATAGAGGTATAGAATGGACTTTTGGACTCTGAGGGAGAGGGAAAGGGTGGGATGGTTTGGGAGAATGGCATTGAAACATGTATACTTTCTTGTAAGAAACGAAGCTCCAGTCTATGTTCAATGCAGGATGCAGGATGCATGGGGCTGGTGCACGGGATGATTCAGGTAGATGATGTGGGTTGGGAGGTGGGAGGGGGCTTCGGCATTGGGAGATTGTGTTCACCTGTGGCTGATTCATGTCAATGTATGGTGAAACAAATACAGTATTGTAATTTAAAAAATAAATAAATAAATAAAAATTAAAAAAATAAAATAAAAGCATGCCTGTAATAGTTTAGACAAAATACTCTAAATCATAGAAAATTACTTATAAAATATTAACTATAAGAACCAATGAAATATATACTGTAGTATTAGGGTTTCTACTCTTTTCATCTTGTCATTTCAGCTTTAATGTTGAATAAAGAAAACCTAGAAAATGATTCACTTAAAGGAAAAAGCAGACAATGTAAGGCGCAGTTTCATCGTGTGAATCGGTGGGTGGCCAGGAACTGAGCATTTTGGGAGGAGCAGCAGAGCTTGTCTGCGATACCTAGGAAGAGCTGGTCAATCTTCAAACCTGGCTAAGCCACAACCACAGACCAGAGGCAGAGCCTGGAGTCAGCCAGAGGACAAAACAAGCCAAGAAAGGAAGCCATTTCCTCTACTCACCACCTTCACCTGCATCACAAACACTTACAGCCCTTATTATGTCCAGCTCTGAGCTGCTCTTGTGAACTTACAACAGCTAACTGAATGGGTGAAGGAAAATCTCAGAGGCAAGTTGATCAAGAAACTGGAAACCCAGCCTGTGGGATAAGTCATCCATGTAAATGATAAAGGAATCACAATTATAGAAATGAAACTTGAGATAGTGAAACTAGACACATATTCATCTCATCCTTAGGGAAAATAAAACATACCATGAAAGAGAATGGAAGAATGAGGAGAGAGAAGTGGGATGTTACTAAAGCATCCAGCTGGGTTGTCCTGGAGTATTTACTTGAGTAGCATCTCAAGGGACTAGTGATTTAAGGAATCCTGTTTGGAAAATGCTGTACTGGATGTATTACCATTAAATCCTGGGGGGAAAAAATAAAAAAACAAAAATACTATCTCACTGACTTTACTTTCATTTGAAAATACTAGACAGTTCAAATAGAAGGCAAAATAAAATAAATATTGGGCTGGTTGAAGCACAGTTATCATTACTATATAGTCAAAAATATTTTCTAAATTGTAAACTCAAGATACTTTTGTAATATTTCCCTGTGCTTTTTCTTTATATTAATGTTATATTTTTTAAAACATAAAGATTGACAACAATGTCGAATTTATGTCAAAATACATTAGATGGTGCTGTGCTATGTCGCGTCTGCCTCTTTGGGACCCTATGGACTGCAGCCCGCTGGGCTCCTCTGTCTATGATATTCTTCAGGCAAGAATACTGGAGCAGGTTGTTATGCCCTCCTCCAGGAGATCTTCCCAACCCAGGGGTAGAACCCAGGTCTCCCACATTGCAGGTGGATTCTCTACCAGCTGATCTACCAAGGAAGCCCAGATTAGATGGTAATTAAAGGCAATTTAAACTTTTTGAAATATGTTCTGCCGGGATCCAGCCCCAGCAGGATCCAGGGGAACCCGAAGGAGAAACGGCATTGACAGATGATTTAGACAAAGATAAGGAAAGAATGTTGTAAATAAGAAAACAGAGGAGAGAAAGAGGCTGATATTCCTTGGTTTACACAGAAAGCTAATAAAGTCTTAGAAGCTCAGGCAGAAACGTGCACGCAGAGAGCCTCTGTGTTCCAAGGGATTAGCCTGAAAAAGAGAGGGAGGAAGAGGGTGAGAGAAAGACTTTCTGTTTATAAAACCAAGTGAATTAAATTGAACTATATTAGATTTAATGCTGATATTTTGAATGAATATTTTGCAAAATAAATATGCAGCAAATTAAAATTTTGTACTTTCCACCGATACCCAATTCAGAATTTTCAGGGTAAAATAGCTTTCTTAGTAGTGAAAAGAATAGTACAAAGAAAACCATACCTAGGCACATTATATTTCTGTAAAACAATATCAACCAGTAAAGACAGAGTTGTTTTAACTGAAAATATTTACTAAGTAGAAATGCATTTTAAAAATGAAGTCTAAGTTACAGCATCTTCAAACAAATGAAAGTAGATAGAGTTTGTCAACAAAAAAACTACTCAAAAAGAGATTTAAAAAGTGTATTATTAACAGAGAACCAAAATTTTCCCTGGAGGAGGTAGAGGATATATGAACACATGGGAAAGCTTAAAAAAAAATCTTTGAAAAGGAAATATTTGGACTTCCCTTTTGGACAATTGTGCACTTAAAACAATAATATTAATATTTGATGGGATATATGCACGTAAAGTAAAATATACGACAACCATAGTTAGAATTTCAGAATTTGGGTCAATGGAGTTGGAGTTGAATGTCCTGTATTTTTCTGATTGTACTAAAAATTATATTTTTCATTAGACTTTCCTAAGGCAAGAGTGCATATCTTGTCAACATGTCCACTAAAAATATGTGAAAAAGACAGGCCAATGAAGAAAAAATAAAATTATAATAAGTAATTAATAATTAATGGAAAATTCAAGGAAAGTGAGAAAAGGAAACAACATATATATGGTGTTAATAGAAAGAGAGCAGTAATGTGATCAATTTAAACCCTAAAGAGTAGTAATTGTACACATTCAGAATGAATTCAGGAGAAAAAATATGTGATTCTTAAATGTAGATATCTTTGTGTCTTAGCTTCAGCTACTGGAATAAAATATCATGGACTGGGATCTTAAACGATTTATTGATATTTTTTCTTTCATGAAAGTGAAAGTAAAGTCGCTCAGTCGTGTCCGACTGTTTGCAACCCCATGGACTGTAGCCTACCAGGTTTCTCCGTACATGGGATTTTCCAGGCAAGAGTACTAGAGTGGGTTGCTATTTCCTTCTCCAGAGGATCTTCCTGACTCAGGGATTGAACCCAGGTCTCCCGCATTGTAGGCAGATGCTTTACCATCTGAGCCACCAGGGAAGTCATTGGTGCCATGTTTAAGAATGCTTCACTAGTTTTGAAATCCTGAAGATTTTCTCCTATGTTTTCTTCCCCAAATCTTTTTTTTTTTCTTCAAAGTGTAAGGTATAGGGTTTATGCTTATTTTGTGCCTGTTCAGTTCAGTTCAGTTCAGTCGCTCAGTCGTGTCTGACTCTTTGTGACCCCATGAATCGCAGCACGCCAGGCTTCCCTGTTCATCACCAACTCCCGGAATTCACTCAGACTCATGTCCATTAAGTTGGTGATGCCATCCAGCCATCTCATCCCTGTTGTCCCCTTCTCCTCCTGCCCCCAATCCCTCCCAGCATCAGAGTCTTTACCAATGAGCCAACTCTTTGCATGAGGTGGCCAAGGTATTGGAGTTTCAGCTTTAGCATCAATCCTTCCAGTGAAAACCCAGGACTAATCTCCTTTAAGATGGACTGGTTGGACCTCCTTGCAGTCCAAGGGACTCTCAGGAGTCTTCTCCAATACCAAAATTCAAAAGCATCAATTCTTCAGCACTCAGCTTTCTTCACAGTCCAACTCTCACATCCATACATGACCACAGGAAAAACCATAGCCTTGACTAGACGGACCTTTGTTGGCAAAGTAATGTCTCTGCTTTTGATTATGCTATCTAAGTTGGTCATAACTTTCCTTCCAAGGAGTAAGTGTCTTTTAATTTCATGGCTGCAATCACCGTCTGCAGTGATTTTGGAGCCCAAAAAATAAAGTCTGCCACTGTTTCCACTCTTTCCCCATCTGTTTCCCATGAAGTGATGGGACCAGATGCCATGATCTTCGTTTTCTGAATGTTGAGTTTTAAGCCAACTTTTTCCCTCTCCTCTTTCACTTTCATCAAGAGGCTTTTTAGTTCCTCTTCACTTTCTGCCATAAGGGTGGTGTCATCTACGTATCTGAGGTTATTAATATTTCTCTGGCAATCTTGATTCCAGCTTGTGCTTCTTCCAGCCCAGCATTTCTCATGATGTACTCTGCATATAAGTTAAATAAGCAGGATGACAATATACAGCCTTGACGTACTCCTTTTCCTATTTGGAACTAGTCTGTTGTTCTGTGTCCAAGATGTCCAATTTTCAGTATTCGTAAAAAGCTTTTTTTCCTACGTTGAAATGCTTTTGTGCATTTGCCAAAAGTCAATTGGTTAAAAAAATCTGTTAGTCATAACTGTCTATCTTTGACTGCTCCATTATATTCTTGTGATCTATGCTGCAAGCCTATAATGCAAAAATATGTTGATTACTGTATCTGGGTAGGAAGTCTTAAAAGTGGATGGTGTGAAATCTCCTATTTTATACTTTTGCAAAATAGTTTTGTCTATTCTAGTCCCTTTGTCTTTCCATACAAACTTCAGAATAAGTTTTATCTATGTCTGCAGTAATAGTGGTTGGAATTTGATTGGACTACTTTGAAACTCTGCCTCAGTTTGGAGAGGACTGGTGTCTTTACTGTTAGAAGACTGGCGTCTTCTAACTGTGAATGTAGTGGTCCTCTCTGTGATGTTCTTCAGTTTCTTTCATTAGCATTTTGCATTTTCTTCATATTAATCCTTTACATGTTCTGTTAAATTTACACTTAAATATTTCATCCTTTTTTGAGTGAATGTAGTAGTGTTGTGTTTTTAAATTTGATTCTCACATGTTCAAAGCTAATACATAGAAACACAATATTCCATATTTGGGGATTTTAAAAAATAATCTTATATTATTCTTCAGTGAGTCAAACCCATTACCATCTATTGCAGTGTAAGAAACATTGGGTTGTAATTTATAAACTTTCCTCATATTTTATATTTTAACATCTTCATTTTTGTCTGACATACTTTTTCTTTGTATTTTTCTCCAATAATTTTCAAGGAGTTATGCTTGGGAATTCAAATACTATAAATATATAGTATTATAATATTAATATATGTTAATATTTATATTACTCTAAGTTCAATATAGGAAATAAAATTGTCGCTATTAAATTCCTATCAAATGTGGAGATGCTTTCACACTAACACTTATAGCCAGCCTACTGCCTGCTAATATGTAATGTAATTTTCCTCAAGCCTTTCCTGAGGACTGAAGCCTGGCATGCTGCGGTCCATGGGATTGCAAAGAGTCAGACATGACTGAGCGACTGAACTTGAACTGATTTGAATTTTCCTCAATTATTTTAACTATGAAATTGTTCATAGTGGCATTGTATACTTAATTTTTTATTTTTAAACATTTATGTTGTTATAAAGAGCTGGTTTGAAGAGCAAGTGAGTTGATCTTCATTAAATACTTAAAACTAGAGCGTTCCAGGGCAGAAATTCAATAGCTGTTGACAACTATTATTAATAAACATATGTGGAATTTGTTTACACTTTTCACTATCAGTCACTTAGTTTCATAATGCCTCTAAAAATCAGCCAACCAATTAACAAACAATAAGAACAACAACAATAATAAGCTCCTTGTTTTTCCTTCAGTTTACTGGAGTATGACTTCTGATAAGTTTTCCAGAGTAAGTTTATACACAGCATACACATGAACCTTGGTCTTATTTATATTGTTTAATATAGTTTGAATGTTTTTTATATAGTTTTAAAAATGTATTTTATACAATAAAAAGTTAATTAAAATTAAGATATTAAAATGTTTACAGTTTTATATGGTTTTACGTAGTATGTTTTTTGTTATAATTGATGTAATGAGCTATGAATTCCTTATTTACTTCAGCAGTCACAATTATTTCTCATGATTCTATAGATATTATTCCATGATATCTTATCATCTAAAAATGTGCAAAAAAACTGAGGCTAAACTTTTTTTTTTCTCTAGGGTATTAATAACTATCTAAAGTCTCAAAATAACAGAAAAATGAGGGTTTCTCTTTTGGTTTTGTAATACAGCTTTAGTTAGAGAGCACAATTCCACAGCATGGACTGAATGTATTTGTCTGTCTATTCATTAGGCAATGAGACTTGTATAATGTGAACAGCTATTAGTCAAAATGCAATTGAAATCAGTAATTAATACTGCCATCTGGAACCAGTCCCGATTACCATGAAACAAAAGCTTCTGTACGTGGAACACAGCTGCTACGTTTGAGTGGATTTGTACTTATCCTAACAACTGGCACCGGAGAAGGCGATGGCACCCCCATTCCAGTACTCTTGCCTGGAAAATCCCATGGATGGAGGAGCCTGGTAGGCTGCAGTCCATGGGACTGCGAAGAGTAGGACACGACTGAGCAACTTCACTTTTCACTTTCATGCATTGGAGAAGGAAATGGCTACCCACTCCAGTGTTCTTGCCTGGAGAATCCCAGGGACTGGGGAGCCTAGTGGGCTGCCGTCTGTGGGGTTGCACAAGGTCAGACATGACTGAAGCGACTTAACAGCAGCAACAGCAACAACTGGCACAGATATTGAAAGAAAATATAAAACATACTGTACTGGTGACCTGGCAACGAGAAGACTAGAAAAGACATTGAGCATGAGCAAAACCTACATGTACATAAAGACAGGGTTTTTGGTATTGTAAGGTCATTTAGATCCCCTGGAGAAGGGATAGGCTACCTGCTCCAGTATTCTTGAGCTTCTCTGGTGGCTCAGATGGTAAAGAATCCACCTGCAGTTGGGGAGACCTGGGTTCAATCCCTGGATTGAGAAGATACCCTGGAGGAGGGCATGGCAACTCTCTCCAGCATTCTTGCCTGGAGAATCCCCGTCGACAGAGGAGCCTGGTGACCTACAGTCCATGGGTCACAAAGAGTAGGACATGACTGAGCAGGTAAACACAAGGTAGTTTAGCTTTAAATTGTTTTTAATTGAAATTCCTGCTTTACAAAATGAATTTGTGTGTCTAAAATTTGATAGGATTAACCTCAACTTTCCAGTGGAAGCAATTGATTTTATAAAGCACTTTGGTTAAAACATCTTTATAAAAGTATAACCTGCATAATTAAAAATAATTTATGATCTGTGTGCATGCATATAGTTACTTCCTAGTTTATCTGGCTTTGAAAAAGGGGCAATTTTCCCATCAGTGATACTCCAAAGTTCAAGGAGGTCTGTTTTTTTAGATGTCTTATTTTATAGGTTCAGATTGTTTTTCAGTTCAAGAAAGTTTTCTATGTTATTTTATTAAAATTTTTTCATTTTGCTTCATCTAGTTTATAAAGTTATGAATGCTGATATTCCTGTCACTGATTTGAGCATCTTCAATGTGGATTAATGTCTTTTCATCTTTGATGCCATTTCAGTCTTTGCTGCATATTTTCCCTTCATTCTTTTAAGACCATCATATCTCTCTTCACTGCAGCCTGTTGCTGTTACAGCTAACCTGTCCTTTCTGGTTTCATTAAGCCCACTCTTCTTCCTAACAGAGTACAGAGAGGTGCTATCTATATGTTTAATGTAAATATTGAACAACAGTATGATATATCTCATTATGCTTTTTGTGATAGATTATCTCTTAATACCCTAGCCTTTTTTTGGGAGGCTCTCTTTTTATGTTTCTGTTTTGCTGTATTTGAGCAGAAAAGAACTTAAAATTAATGTTTATTTCAAAATGACCATGGATTCTTGTTTTCCACATTTCTCTAATACTGTTAAACTTTTCATCTGAGATTTTAAGTTTTATTCTGATTTATTAATATATAGGCATAATAGCTTAGGCGCCATAAGCCTTAGACATTTATTTCTCGCAGTCCTATAGGCTGCATGTCCAACATCAAGGTATTAACAAGGTCAGGTTCTGGTGAGAGCTTTCTTCCCGGTTTGCCTTCTTGCTGTGTCCCCACAAGGAAGAGAGAGAGCAAGTGAACGCTCTGGTGTCTTTTTTTCATAAGGTTCATGGTCTCATTGTTAGGGACCTACTCTATGGTCTCATCCAATCCTGTTCCCAAAGACCTGACCTTCTAGTACCATTATAAAGGATGTTAGGGCTTCAACATAAGGGCGTTTGTGGTGGGGGCATGCAGCCTATAGGAATAAGTTCATTCATTTAGCACAGGATATGCTTTGGAAAGGAGTGAGAGTTAATTCTATTTCTGCATAGTTTTCCAGTCTCTGTTGTTAGTAAGGTCAATTTCTTTGTGAGTTTTTCAGGTTATTGCTTGCCTCTTCCTGAGCAAATCCTGTGAGCCATTGATCTGAGCTGAGGTGGAGACAGCGGCTCCCTTAGAACATTTTCCAAGACTTTATATAATTTTTTAAAAATAATTTTTACTAGTTAAGTTTTCAGTTCAGTTCAGTTGCTCAGTCATGTCTGACTCTTTGCGACCCCTACGAATTGCAGCACGCCAGGCCTACCTGTCCATCACCAATTCCCAGAGTTCACTCAGACTCACGTCCATCGAGTCAGTGATGCCATCCAGCCATCACATCCACTGTCATCCCCTTCTCTTCCTGCCCCCAATCCCTCCCAGCATCAGAGTCTTTTCCAGTGAGTCAACTCTTCGCATGAGGTGGCCAAAGTACTGGTGTTTCAGCTTTAGCATCATTCCTTCCAAAGAAATCCCAGGGCTGATCTCCTTCAGAATGGACTTGTTGGATCTCCTTGCAGTCCAAGGAACTCTCAAGAGTCTTCTCCAACACCACAGTTCAAAAGCATCAATTCTTCAGCACTCAGCTTTCTTCACAGTCGAACTCTCACATCCATACATGACCACAGGAAAAACCATAGCCTTGAATAGACGGATCTTAGTCAGCAAAGTAATGTCTCTGCTTTTCAACATGCTGTCTAGGTTGGTCATAACTTTCCTTCCAAGGAGTAAGCGTCTTTTAATTTCATGGCTGCAGTCACCATCAGCAGTGATTTTGGAGCCCCAAAATATAAAGTCGGACACTGTTTCCACTGTTTCCCTATCTATTTCCCATGAAGAAATGGAGTAGCCATCATGGTCAACAAAAGAGTCTGAAATGCAGTACTTGGATGCAATCTCAAAAATGACAGAATGATCTCTGTTTGTTTCCAAGGCAACCATTCAATATCACAGTAATCCAAGTCTGTGCCCCAACCAGTAATGCTGAAGAAGCTGAAGTTGAATGCTTCTGTGAAGACCTACAAGATCTTTTAGAACTCCACACCCCCAAAAGATATCCTTTTCATTATAAGGGACTGAAATGCAAAAGTAGGAAGTCAAAAAACACCTGGAGTAACAGGCAAATTTGACCTTAGAATACGGAATGAAGCAGGGCATAGACTAATAGAGTTTTGCCAAGAAAATGCACTGGTCATATAGCAAACATCCTCTTTCCAACAACACAAGAGAAGACTCTACACATGGACATCACCAGATGGTCAACATCGAAATCAGATTGATTATATTCTTTGCAGCCAAAGATGGAGAAACTCTATGCAGTCAACAAAAACAAGACCAGGAGCTGACTGTGGCTCAGATCATGAACTCCTTATTGCCAAATTCAGACTTAAATTGAAGTTAAGTTTATTTCTATTTAATTCTTCTTTGCTGTTGTAAATGGATTGTTTTCCTAATTTTCTTTTCAGGTAATTTTTATAGGTATGTAGAAAGGCTACTGATTTTTGTGAGTTAATTTTGTATGGTGAAACTTAACTGAATTTTTAATTAGTTCTAACAGGTGTCTTATTTTTTGTGGAGTCTTTGGGATTTTCTACCTAGAACATCCCACTTTGTAAACAGGGACAGTTTTATTTCTTCCTTTTTGATTTGGGTGATTTTTATTTCTTCTTCTTGCCTAATTGCTATGCATAAAGTTCCACATATTATAGTGAATAGAAATGATGAGAGTGTACTTCCTGGAATTTCTCCTGATCTTGGAGGGAAAGCTTTTATTTTTTTCCACTGTTAGCTCTGGGCTTGTCATGTATGGTGTTTATTATGTTGGTATAGTTGCTTTCTTTGACCAATTTGTTCAAGTGTTTTTATCATAAAAGGATGTTGAATTGCATTAAATGTCTTTTCTCCATCTACTGAGATGTTTTTATCCTCAATTCTGTTTATGTAATGTATTGTGTTCATTGATTTCCATATGTTGAGCTATCCTTGCATCACAGGGATAAATTTTAAGTTGATCATCCTTTTAATGTGCTCTTGGAGTCAGTTTGCTAGTTATTTTGAGGATTTTGCATCTGTTCATGATGGAAATTGGCCTGAAGCTTTCTTTTCTTGTGGTATCTTTCTCTAGCTTTGATATTAGAGTAATGATGGCTTCAATAAAGGATTTTGGAAGTGTTTCCTCCTTTTCAAGTTTTGGAAGTGCTTGAGAAGTTTTGTTGTTAATTTTTCTTTAAAAGTTCATTAGAATTCATCAGTAAAGCCAGTTGGTCCTGGGCTTATCTATGTCTGGAAAATTTTTATTACTGATTCAATTTCTATATAGTCTGCAGATTTGTTCAGATTTTTACTTTCATGATTCAGTCTTGGTAGGTTATATGTTTCTAGGAATTTATTCATTTCTTTTGAGTTGTCCAATTTGTTGGTATACAATTGTTTATAGGTTGAAAATCAGTTTATTTAAAAAAAAAACAAGTCCGTTTTGTTGATTTTTTTCTATTGCTTTTCTATTCTCTTTGTCTTTTTTTCTACTCTAATCTTTGTTGTTTCCTTCCTTCTGCTTCTTTGTGTTAGTTTGGTCTTCCTTTCCTATTGCCTTGAGGTGTGAAGTCAGGTTGTTTGTTGGAGATATTTCTTCTTTTTAATGTAGGCTTTTGTCACAAGAAACTTTGAATATTGCTTTTGTTGCATGTCATCAATTTTGGTATATTGTATTATCATTTTCAATTTCTTAAGGTTTTTATTTTATTCTAATTGTTTTCTTTCATTTATTTTTTGACCTTCTGGCTCTTTGAGAGTTTGCTATTTAATTCCCACACTTGTAAATTTTCCAGTTTGTCTTTATTGGTTTCCATTTTCATTCTATCATGTTTAGAGGAGATGCTTGGGGTGATTTTAATTTCCTTAAATTTGTTAACACTTGTTTCTTGACCTAACATGTGATCTATACTGGAAAAATTCTCTGTGCATTTGAAAAAGCATATATACCTCTGCTGTTAAGCGGACTGTTCCGTGTATGTCTATTGGGTCCACTGCGTTATAGTGTTGTCTTCTGTTTCTTTATTGATCTTATGTTTTGATATTCTATCCATTAAGAGACAAGAAAGGATAACATATAATGATAAAAGGATCACTCTACCAGAAAGATATGGTAATTCTAAATATATATGCATCCAAGATCAGAGCTTCTCAATATATCAAGCAAACATTGACAGAACTGAAAGGAGAAATAGAAAGCAATACAATAATAGTAGGAAACTTCAATACCCCACTTTCCATAATGAATACATTTTCTGAAGCCTTTTATGTCTGAAATTGTGTTTCTTATGGGTGATAATTTGGTTTGATATGGATTCTATCTTGAAAATTACCCTCCCTCTGAAATTGAGATAATGTTCCTTTGCCTTAAAGAGTGAGTATTGTCGGTGTTGTCAGTCTCTTTTTTTACTCATTTGAAGGTGAGTTTTTATTTTTATTTTTTTTCTGTCTGAGAAGTTTTTAAGAGCATCACTTTGTCATTGACATTCTGAGTACAGCTTGTGAAAGTCGCTTAGTCATGTCCAACTCTTTGTGACCCCGAGGACTGTAGCTCACCAGGCTCCCATGTTCATGGAATTCTCCAGAATACTGGAGTGGGTTGCCATTCCCTTCTCCAGAGGACCTTTTGGACCCAGGGATTGAACCTGAGTCCTTTGCATTTCAGACAGATTCTTTACCATCTGAGCCACCAAGGACACCCTTACTTTTTAAAAGTGAGGTTTTTACAACTATAAAATCCTAAGTTGATATATAACATGTCTTTTGTATAATGTTTTATATGTATGTATATATATATATTTGATATATATTATATTATGTATTAGACAAACATTATATAAAGTGTTGTCAAAGAGTCAAAAAAATAAAAATAAAATAAAAGTGAGGTTTTTTTCCTCTTTCTGAGTTTTTAAGAGCATCATTTTGTCATTGACATTCTAAATATAGCTTATTAACTCATAATGCTTGTTGTACTCAGCATACTGAAAACACATGTTTCTTTAGTATTTAAAAGTGCAATTTTTATTTTAAAAAATAGTTTAACCATAGTTTATTCTCTCTTATATTTTCTCCCTTCTCTGTCTACTTCTCCTATAAAATGCGTATTGCCATTCTTCAGTTAACTGTTTTCCTTCCTAAGATTTTTCTCACCTGTTTTCTATGTTTAACTTGTGCCAATTCTATGGTTGTTTTTAAGTTTATAATTTGGTATTCTATTGATTTTTAATTTTAATAATTCTATTTTAGGTAACTGTACATTTTGCTTTCTCACTAATTATTAAAATCTGCATATTTCCTTTCTTAGAGCAATCATTTTTATTTACTGTATGTTTATCTTCCTCAAGTTTTCCATGAAATAGTAAATTAACTTTTTAAGAATTCTCTTGGTTCCTTAGTGACAGGTTTTTCAACTTACAGTATTTTTTGTTGTTTTCATATTTATCTTTGTGATGCTTGTTACCCTGCTGCTGCTGCTAAGTCTCTTCAGTCGTGTCTGACTCTGTGCGACCCCATAGATGGCAGCCCACCAGGCTCCCCTGTCCCTAGGATTCTCCAGGCAAGAACGCTGGAGTGGGTTGCCATTGCCTTCTCCCACTTATTACCCTAAAATTCTGATAATAGATGTGTGCTTATAATTTAACTTGAAAAAAATTGTTTGATATATAATAATGACATTTTTTTCCTTTTATATCCATTCTGGTAAATCAGTTGTTTATAATAAATAGGGAAGCTGTGGGACACTCTCTGCAGAGCTGTGGGACACTCTCTGCAGAGAGATTGCCATTTGAATTGCTGAGCTTTTGTTCAAGTTGGTTACATTAGGGGTTGGTAAATTGGTTGAGAACCCTCTCTCATGCCAAAGTAGGGTGTCATCTACCTGGTGTGCCAGCCTTTCTGCTGGGAGCAGAGCCCTCCACAGCAGATTAGCCAATGCATTTTGAACACACACCTTCTTTGTATGTGTGCAAGCTGCTTGAATTTGAGGACTGACAGTCATAAGTGTATTAATAAAAGAGAACTTCTACTGCCCTTCTGTAGATAATCCACTTATTAAATAACCATCCTGATTCCATCTCTACCCTCTCTGTAAACCAAACAATAAGTTGAGGCCTTCTCTAAGAATATCTCCATTTACTTTGAATTTTCACATATTTGTGTATATTTGAGACATTCCCACTTCTCTGCATTGAATCAGTTGAAGACCTTGGCTAGTATCAACATTTTAATAATATTAATTTTCCCATTCCATGAATAAGAGATATCCTTCCCTTTATTGTGTCATCTTAAACTTCTTGCATCAGTGTCTTGTAATTTTCAGTGTATAGATTCTTTCACTTCCTCACTTACATTTCTTTTTTATAAAAATAACTAGAAACAAATATTAGCCTGCTAATTCTAGCAATAGAAATATAAATATTTGAATTTGTTTTTATATTTTTCAAATTAACAGCATCTTTTTCATATAATTATAAAGATTATTTAAATTTTTCTAAGGGTCAAAAATAAATCTTACTTTATGCTTTCTTATATTTGTGTTCTTTGGTTCACATTTGAAACTAAGCTGATGATACGTTATGTCAGTTTCTTAATGAATTTTCTCTTCATTGAATTAATGAAGTGATAAAGTAAAACCTAGTGAGACCTTGTGTATTTAAGCATGTTTCCATTAACAGACATTGAATTGTTACAGAGAAAGAAGAACCTATCAAGGTTCCAAGGCATATGCATGTTGGCTTAGGTGGTAAAGAATTTATTATAGAAGCAAGGTTTGATAATCTGTCCTAATACATGTCCTAATATAGTCCTAAAGAGGCTGTCTTTACAAAGGCATGTGGTCATACAGACCTCTTTTCTGGTTTAAGAGTGTATTTTCTAGCCAGGAAAAGAGTTGATACCTACATGGACAGGGATCATTATCCTCTTTTGCCCAGGTTTCTATCAGTCTGAGTCAAATAAATAGACTGAGAATCAGGTGACTTTAGATTCAGAGCATTTGCATTATTGAAGCCATACTTTGGAGAGTCAAAACTTCCAAGTTCCTGACTTTCTTTCTAGAAACGCCCTGAGATGGAACTGGGGTCCTTTTGTGTGACAATGTGTGTCACCAGCCTTGTAAATTAAATTTCTGAGCATTATCACCTCCCAGCTCTTTCCTGCCCACTTGGAAAGACTGAAACACAAGTTTGATACTGCAAACAAAAAGTTCCATCTTGGGGGAGAGATGGCAGCAGATGTATTTAAATTCACAAGACATAAATATCATATCACATTTTCGAAAGAGCGTTTGGGGGCCTATTCTTTTGTTTCATTTCATAAATTCCCAAAGACAGTGAAAGACAAAGCAGATGAGCTTAATTATTATCTTCTGCTTGAGCATGCTGTGAGAGGAGATTAGGGGGAGGGAGAGGAGGAAGAGATGAAAAATCCATGACACAAATGAGTATTTAGCTTACATTTTGAAACCATGCTGTTTCTGCCAGCTTCAGTTCTTCTCTCCTTGGACACAGAACAGACCCAAACTCTTCATTTTTAGCTCAATTATGTCACTATCTACATTTAAGGCACACTTTCTCCTAGGTTTCTGATGTCACCAAATGTCCTATACTGTATAATTCTGCATAGAAGGAATTAAATATGATTAGGTTGAAACATACTGAATCCTGCTGTAAGGACTAAAACATACTCTTACCATTCTTGCCACCATGCTTTAAGCATGTGAAATTCTAAGCTTTGAACTTAGCAGTCAAATAGGTACTATGATATCATCAAGTTGCCAAATTCAATAAGAAATAAGTCCATACAGAATGCAAAATGAGTTGCCACATTTAGATAGCTATTTTAATTCTCATAGAAATAGCTTGGTGAAAGTGCTTTGTTTAGTGCTAAAATCTAAGAATGACTCAAAGTAATGTAAGCCAAAAATTATACATATCCATGCCAACCTACAGCAAATGTTTGAAATCAATGCCCTCTTTCATTCCTCAGCAGCTTCCAAGCAGTAACTGGCATTCAGAGAAGGCCCATAAAGAGAAAGGCAAGGGCTTGTGCCCTCTTTCCTGGAGCACTCCCAGTGTGCCCCGCTTCTGTCCCTGAACCTTTCCAGGAAAGCCCTTTAGGGACCTGCAGAGCGGGCACCTTTTCACTCTGTGTCCTGATGAAACTTCGGTATGTCAAAGACCCCAGTGTCTGTATGACTCAGGAGTAAGCTCAACCTCAAACCTTGATAGCGACCTCAGGAGTTCAGATCTGGGATCTGAAAAGTCACAGTGAAAAGTGAAAGTGAAAGTCGCTCAGTTGTGTCAGACTCTTTGTGACCCCGTAGACTATGCAATCCATGGAATTCTCCAGGCCAGAATACTGGCGTGAGTGGTGTTTCCCTTTCTTCAGGGGACCTTCCCAACCCAGGGATTGAATCCAGGTCTCCCGCGTTGCAGATGGCTTCTTTACCAGCTGAGCCACCAGGCAAGTCCAAGAATACTGGAGTGGGTAGCCTATCCCTTCTTTGGCACATCTTCCTGACCCAGGAATCAAATAGGGGTCTTCTGCATTGCAGGCAGATTCTCAGATGTTGATTAAGGTGCTGTGACCCAGACTAAAGAAGCAAACACCAGCAGAAAATGTTGTGAGATCTTCACCATCCATGCTCATGTCCTTTTCATGGCTACTCACATGGAGAAGGTGAAGCATCCAGAAAATTGTGAAGTTTTGCTTTGAAATTAATTGCTACTAATATGCCTTCTTTCGGGTTTCCCAGGTGGCGGTAGTGCTAAGAACCTGCCTGCAGGAAACACAAGAGATGCAGGTATTATCCCTGGGTCAGGAAGATTCCCTGGAGGAGGGCATGGCAACCCACTCCAGTATTCTTGCCTGGAATATCCCATGGACAGAGGAGCCTGACAAGCTTCAGTCCATTGGATCACACAGTCGGGCACATTTGAAGCAACTTAGCACACACATACGCCTTCTTCATCTCCTTCATCTTACACGGCATCCCCTTCAGACGCCTTCATGCAGTGCTCTCTGTCCTGGAGCAGTGCTGAGAAAATACTCCAGTGTCTCGTGTAGGGTCCCCTGGCATGGCAGTGCACCCATGTGGCTCTTACTTTATCCCCCGGCCCTCGAGGCTCCTCACGCAGCAGGCCACTCTGCACATGCAGGAGGAGGTGGCATTATCAGGAGCTCTGTGAGGGGCAGCGTGTCTAGTCCTGCCACCTGCATCCCTGAGTCAGCAACAGCTCTGTAAGGGTCCCCTCTGCCTGCTGGTTCTGCAAGTGGGCCCTTGTTCTCTCAGCCACAACCCTTGACAGGTGACCAGACTGAATAGCCAAGGAGTACCCCCAAGTCCCTCAGAAGAGCCTGGCATTAGACCTCAGCCGTGTCTGGGAGAAGATGGGAACCCAGGAGGCTTTCATTTCAGTGAAAGAGCAGACTTCCAAGCCAGTTTACCATGGGTGCAACTCAAAGGAGAGTCATTTCCTCCCGTGTGTTTTCCGCAGGCTAACCTCTAGCTAACTGTTCTGCTGTCTGCTAACACTGTGCAGACACATCCATTCTGTAACTTTGCTGTTAATACTGAGCACGTGATGAAAACTCTGGACATTTACATGAATAAGCAGCTGGAAGGAGTGAAATGTAACCACTCCATCTATTGCTGCTGCCCTCAATCCATGAAGGGAACCCTGTCATACATATTTTCCATTTGGTAAAAAAGATCTTCCTATAGAAAGCTATGGGGAAAAAGGAAAACTGTAAAACATGAATAAGTGGAAGTGAAAATAATTAAGCTTTAAAAGTTCATCCAAGAGAGTGATTAACATAAGGACTATGATAAAATTTTAAATACTGAGTTAGGAGACCATATTGACAGACTGCTCTATGACATGGAATAAAGTGATTAAGAAAAATGAATATTATGAGAGAAAATATGAAGGCCGTGGAAGAGTGTAAAGCAAGGCGTGTAAATCTCTGCAAGAAGTCCAGATGAGAACAGAGTAATCAGAGATGTGGTAATCAAAGACACAATGAAAAAACACTTTTCTGAGGTGAAAGTATACTCAGTTTTCCAAGTTGAAATGTCTCACTGAGTATAGGGGAGATTTGAAAATAAAATAAGATAAACACATTCTGGTAAAATGCATAAGGATGAAGAGAGAATCAACAAGCTTCCAAATAGAGAAAATACATTATGTATGAAGGGAAGAAGATCAAATTAGCATCAGTCTTAGTAATTATTAACTCTGATAACGCTAACACTTACTTCAAGGGAAACCATAAAGTTTGAATTTATATAAATATCCTAGCTCATTCATTGTTTTTTTAAAAAGACTGTGTAAGTTTTGCACTTATTATTGTCATTAACAAATGGTAATTGGCACAGTAGAGAAAATAGTGTTTGTACCAACAGGAGATTGCTGAGTTGTGGTCTGAGCATTTTAGGACAGGTTACAGAGTTCTTCACATCTTTCAGGGGAAAAAAAGACATTTTAGATGAACATGAAACAGGCACACTTTTAGAACTGCAGACACTTGTGAAATAAGCATCTGAAATCTGTCAAAGTAAAATTGAATCAGGAAAAAGAGCCAAAGGCAATGGCTGACATGACAGAATAAGAGCGATGAAATGAGTACATTTCTGATGTTAAATTTAGAAAAATTGATAACAGTAATTTTAAGCATAATGAAATTGTTAGTAATGTGCTATTGCATTTTCATAATAAATATATTATTAAAATGAGCCATCATCTAGCACTAAAAGTCTGGATAAGTTAATAAAATAGGGATATAGGTATGAGAAAGTAACAGCATAACCTCTTACTGAAGGTCTCATGACGGGATATTATGTATTTCTTGATTTTGTAATTATAAAGTGAAAAAAGTGAAAGTGTTAGTCGGTTAATTGTGTCCAACTCTTGCTATCCCATGGACTGTAGCCTGCTAAGGTTCCTCTGTCCATGGGATTCTCCAGGCAACAATACTGGAGCAGGCTGCCATTTCCTTCTCCAGGGGATCTTCCCAACACAGGGACCGAGTCTTTACCATCTTTTGTTTAATTATGCTTCACTCATGAAGCAGTCCAATAGTGAAATAAAAATAGTAAAAACCATTTATGGAGATATTCAATGACTCAGCTAATGCAAGAGAAAGAAACTGATGAAGAAATGTTAAAAAGAAAATATAAAACATGCCATGAATAAGTCCTAGTACAAAAAAAAATTTACAAAGGGAATTTAAAAAAATAAAGGTATAGGATTTATGAGTATTCCATGTAAAGATGTAATTATTTTTAATTTATGTATCAAAAACAATAGTACAAAATATTATTAGTATTTTGTTTTACCTCACTAGGATGTGAAATAAAGTCTATTTTATTCTTATTAGTATGCAATTTTTGTTGCTGTTGTTCAATCTCTAAGTCATGTCCAACTCTTTGTGACCCCATGGACTGCAGCACACCAGGCTCCTCTTCTATCCTCCACTATCTCCTGGGGTTTGCTCAAACTCATGTCCACTGAGTCAGTGATGCCATCCAATCATCTCATTCTCTGCCTCCCTCTTCTTCTACTCCCATCCATCTTTCCCAGCATCAGGGTGTTTTCCAGTGAGTCACCTCTTTGCATCAGGTGGCCAAAGTATTGGAGCTTCAGCCTCAACATCAGTTGCAATTTTACGTATGTTTGGCTGTACATGTCTAGGCTGTGCAGTTTGGTTGGTTTGTATTCACCTGTAAAACCAGCACCCAAATCAAGATAACTCAATCTGTTTTATCTCAGTATGTAAACCGTGGTGACTTCACCCATGAATCTCCCTAACAGGATGTGTCCCTCAGCCTTTATCTTTCTTAGAGCGGGAGGGTTTGTTCCCTAGGGCTGCTGTGACTCGTATTCTAGCCTGGGTACTTTAGATGTCAGAATTTACTGTCTCACCATCCTCAGCCGGAAACTGAGGCCAAGCCATTAGTAGTGTGGCTTTCTCCTGAGGCCTCTCTCTGTGGTGTGTAGCTGGTCATGTTCTCTCTGTCTCCTCCTGTGGTCTCCCTCTCTGCATGTCCTTGTGTGTCCTCATCTCCGCTAATAAGGACCCAGGTGATATGGGATTAGGGCCCCACCCCATTGACCTAATCTTAACTCAGGCACCTCTTGAAAGACTAGGTCTTCAAATGTAGTCCCATTCCAAGCTCATGAGAGTTAGAATTTCACATCCAACTTTTAATGGGACATAATCAAACCCATAACAGTAGGATTTCCCAGAATCCCACGTTTATCTAGTGGTCATTTTTTACACCAGCCATCAGTCTTAGCTCACTACACCTCAGCTCATTTGCCGGCAGATAACTTGGTGATTACTAATCACTTGTTCCTTCCTCACATGCTTTTCTTGCTTCTGAAAGCATTCCACTTAACCCAAGGTTGCTGGGTGTGGAGTCACGGAAGCTGAGTAGAGAGGGGCCTATGCTTGGAATCCTACATACTCAGACCCTGAAGTCAGGTCTTTTTGCAGTGGGGAGAGAGGGAGGAGGTGAGGACCCCACAACCTAAATACTGAGAAATTTTTGGTGGTTTAATACTTAAATTCTCAAACTCTGTCTTACAAGTTAAAATTGAGCCTTACTATAAGTTGTTCTGAGTCCAGAAGAGCAAACTCACACAGCCTCCTCCTAGATTTGGGAGAAAGTGTGAGTGTTGATTGTTGTGTAGCAATGTGGGGTTTGTGGCTGCGTGTGTGGCATCATTACACTCTAGCTAATTAACTAATACAGAAGCTGGTTCTAAGGAGTAAAGTGTTGACACAACAACGTCCTTCATGCACGGCCTGGCGTTTGGGCTGGAGATGGGAGTGTAAGAAAAGCTATGAGCAAGTTGTTGGAAATGATTGAGGAAAAGATACTGAGCAAAGTGTCATTGGAGGCTGCAGAATAGTGAGCCTGTAATGTGGTTGAAAAATAATTACTCTTCTGCCATTTGCAGTAACTTGGAAGATGGAAAATATCCCTACTGAAATGTTAGAGTTGGCTAACAAGACCTCCAACCAAAGTATTGAAAGAGCTTGATTTCAGGTGACTATTAGACGGTTTGAAAAGCAAAAGATGAGTGAAATAAAAAGCTGGCCAGTTTTTAATTCAAATTTAGAGGGGATGTATAGAGGTCTGCTCTTGTGGTTTTGGAAAATAAAGCTGTTTCTCATCTTTCATCTCTCTCCAGCCAGCAAAGGGCTCTCAAAATAATATGTAGCCTGGGGCACAGATCAAATCAATGGTGTGGCAGTAAGAACCTTTGTTAGGATCGCTGGAAGATGTGAAGCAGCGCCTAATAGACGCTTTGAACTAAACAAAGGACCTCAAAGGCTGACCCCCAACAGCCTGACAGGTCCAGGAGAACACAGATCAAGACTAAAGAGAGAGTTTGTTTAGGAAAGAATTGTGAGTTTGTCTTTTTTTTTCAAATGGATTGAAATTGAATCAGGTACAAAGACGTCTGCACGGTTTTCATGGGAGTTTCACAGGCCATAGACATGGACTGAGAGACACTGAAATTACCCAGATACAGAAAGAACTCTGGGCTACAGCTTTCCTTGGACAGGAAGCCGACTGAGGCATCTGCTCAGCTGCCAACGTGAAGCATTTCTGCAGAATGAGTCTTTTAAAATGATGGGAAGGAAGGACAGATGTCTCCAAGACTGAATCCAAGCAGCAAAGGGGCCATTTCCAGGACAAACAGGACCTGACTAAGGCACAGGCATTCCCAGAAAGGGGATCATGTCAGCATTGCCCTGCACGACTTCAGACTTTCTAAGGACCAGATACTGCTTTGTGCTGTTTTCTCCCTCCCCCCCCACTACCCGCTTTCAGGCAGTCTTCAGTCGGGCCTCTGTCCATGGTTGTATGTCTTCTCACTGTGTGGGGGATGGAGGCAGAATACATCGTCTTTTCAGCTTTCAGGTCTCCAAACCGGCGACCGTCTCTAGATGGTGGGCTATGCACTTTTTTTCAACCTTGTTTTCAGGAGCTTCACATAGGTGCCTTGAAATCAGCCATGGCAGCAATATTTCCATCACGGAGATCAACCGATGCTACAAATCAGGGTTATTTTCCCCAGAAGAATTAGTTGTTAAATATTTATGAGCATACCACTCACTACATCTAGATGAAGAAGAGCCACTTCTGAACCTGATAAAGATTATAAGGTCTTCAACTTCAAGCCTGACACAGTGATTGAATGAGACTTTAGAAGGTCTTAGGAGTGTATTTTACACAAGGGAGAGTGAATAATTGATGCCAGAGCCGGTGATGGTAGATTGATTGAATGGCCTCTTTGGCTCTATTCCCTTCTCAGTATGAGCATTTCATCCACCCCAAGGCAGATGCTGTTTTCTCAGCCCTGAATCGGGTGTTGAAGGTAGAATGGTGCATGGGGGCCCTACAGGTCTTGTTCCTTCTGCCAGCCAACTTGCACAGTTCCTTTGATTTCACCTGGAAAACTTTCCAGATGGTCCACTGGAGAGAGAGTGTTCACATGAGCGACGGTTAGATCATCTCAGTTGGGTTCTCCTAGGTCTCCCTAGTGACCAGTGAACTGGACAAACATGTACCATTAAGCCCAACCCAGAAGACCAGAACAAGCTGTCCCCTATAATCTGGAATATTTGTGGATTATTATGAGGACATCCATTGATTCTTGAGTTAGTCTATACATAACTGGAAAATTGCAAGTGAGTTAGAAGTTTTCTATTTTGAAACATTAGACCTGTAGGGACTTGAAAGTTGTCTGGTAAGTTGTTATGTATATATTTCTTCCTAAGGGAAGACTAAATTATTGATCACTATATATTATGTTGGTCATCATTCTACATATTTTAAAAGCTGTAATGAAAATATTCCAGCCTGAAGGATTTTTAGCTTTACTTGAACAAAATGTTTGCAGCAGAACAGAAATCTTCTTTAACATATCTCATTTTGGTCTTTCTGAAGTTACAGATACAAATCTTCACCCATCTTTATAATCTTTTACTCTAACTGGAAGTGATATTTCCATGCAGACTCATTTCAATTCAGTTGCTCAGTCGTGTCTGACTCTTTGTGACCCCTGGACTGAAGATTACATAAATACTGTTAACTTAAATTCTAGATAAACTATTACACTGTACTGAACATTAACTCAAGGTAGAGTTTTTTCTAAAAGTAAAACTAAAAGAAATGTTATACCCACCACCAAACACAGTTATCCCATGCATTTATTCCATGATTTGGGTGTTTTGCTGTCTAATTAATAGTGGGTTTCTCAGAATTAGATCCCCAGGTAGTATATTTTTGATATCAATTACTGTACAAGCTAGATTTAGAAAAAGCAGAGGAACCAGAGATCAAATTGCCAAAATCTGTTGGATCATAGGAAAAGCAAGGAAATTAAAAAAAAAAAATCTAATTCTGCTTCACTGACTACACTAAAACCTTTCACTATGAATCACAACAATCTGAGGAAAATTCTTAAAGAGATGGGAATACAGACCACCTTATCTGCCTTCTGAGAAATCTGTATGCAGATCAAGAAGCAACAGTTAGAACTGGACATGGAGCAATAGACTGGTTCAAAATTGGGAAAGGAGTACGTCAAGGTTGTATGTTGTCACCATGCTTATTTAGCTTACATGCAAAGTACATCATACGAAATGATGGGCTGGATGACTCATGAACTGGAATCAAGATTGTTGGGAGAAATGTCAACAACCTCAGGTATGCAGATGATACTGCTCTAATGGAAGAGAGCAAAGAAGACCTAGAATCTTTTGATGATGGTGAAAGAGGAGAGTGAAAAATCTGGCTTAAAGCTCAGCATTGAAAAACTAAAATCATGACATCCAGTCCCATCACTTTATAACAAATAGATGGGGGAAAAGTGGAAGCAGTGCCAGATTTTATATTTTTGTGTTCCAAAATCACAGTGGATGGTGACTGCAGTCACGAAATTAAAAAGACTCTTGCTCCTTGGAAGAAAAGTTTTAACAAACCCAGACAGCATGTTAAAAAGCAGAGACATTACTTTGCCAACAAAGGTCCACCTAGTCAAAGCTATGGTTTTTCCAGTAGTCATGTACAGATGTGAAATTTGAACCATAAAGAAGGCTGAACACCGAAGAATTTATGCTTTTGAATTGTGATGCTGGAGAAGACTCTTGAGAGTCTCTTGGACAATAAGGAGATCAAACCAATCAACCCTAAGGGAAATCAACCTTGAATATTCACTGGAAGTACTGATGCTGAAGCTGCAATTCTTCAGCCACCTGATGCAAAGAGCCAACTCATTGGAAAAGACCCTGATGCTGGGAAAGATTGCAGAAGGAAAAGGGGATGACAGAGGACAAGATGGTTGGATGCCATCACTAACTCAATAGCCATGAATTTCAGCAAACTCTGGGAGATAGTGAAGGACAGGGAAGCCTGGTGTGCTGCAGTTCATGGGGATTGCAAAGAGTCAAAAACAACTTAGTGTCTGAACAGCAGTAAAAATTGTAAAATTTGTACTAAAATTGGGGATAATTTATTATTTCTTATATATATTATGTCTTGCCTGAGTAAGTCAATCAGTTATGTCTGAATATGACTTTGCACTGTAGCCTGCCAGGCTCATCTGTACATGGGATTTTTCAGGCAACGATACTGGAGTGGGTTTCCAATTCCTCTCCCAGAGGATCTTCCCAGGCCAGGGATAGAATCAGCATCTCCTTTGTCTCCTGCATTGCAGGTGGGTTCTTTACCCACTGAGCCATCAGGGAACTCCTATTATTTCATATATATATAATAGGGATTTCATATACATATATGAAATAATAGGGGATATATATATATATATATAATGTATATATATAATGCCTTGCTTGAATCTCTAAAAACAGTTCATCTCCTTTTTCCAAAGATAATAAGATTACCATTCTGATTAAAATTAAGTGGCAGTTAAGAGTAAGTAAGTATACAGCATAAAGTGAGTTATTTCAGAACAAATTCTTTTTTCCTCTCTTTGTACCTCTCAGTGTGTCATGGAGTCTTCCTTTTTCTTCTCTCCTTATAGTACATTTCTATTCTTACTCCTGTTAAATCTGTGTAGGAGAACTGTGGTGATACCAGGTGTAAGAAATACAGTTCTTGAGATGAAGATGGCTGTGTTTAGTGACCTCCACACTTTTCAGCCTGATCATTCTATAGTTTCCAAGATGAGTTATCAGCACTTTCTTTTCTTAACTTCTGTTTCTATGGCAACATTTCCTCCCTAGCTCACCATCTGTATGCCATTTATTATTCTGTTACCTACATTTACTTATTACCTGTTATTTTTTTCACATCAGTGCATTACTTCTTTTTATGTTCCCTCTTACCTTGCTCCTGGCTCCAGGGTTTGAAGAATTTGGCTATCTACACAACAGCAACTCCAGAGTCAATATTTATAAAGATGGGCACATGCTTCTCCTGGCCTAGATTCTTCTCCACTTTCTTCTCCAACCTCTTCATTAATAAAAACATTCGTTGCAGCCTGTAATTTTGTTCAATGTAATTTAGCTTGTTTTTAGCTCAGTATAAAAGTCCCAGTGTTGACACATAACAGCACAGCATTTCTGGGTACTGTTACTAAGAAACACAACTTGAGTTCATATGGTTCAGTGCTTGACTCTTACAGAAGTTATTTTCTGCTGAACACTCTTCTCTTTGCCAGCAGTAGTGTTTTTCGTTTTTATTTTTCTCCTCTAACATTTTGAAGAAGGAAGGGGGAGAGGAAAGCTCTTCGTCTCTGACAATTTCCTAGCTTTTCTAGTGAAGGCATGTGATGCTGTCAGTTTATTTCTAATTAACCTCCCACACTCTGAGTCTGTGCAAATGGTTTTGCATGATTCGTGGTCTTGAACTTTTATGAAGTTAGATTGTTTTGAACCTCAACCACATATGCTAAATAAAGTCCATGCGCCTAGTGCAACCATCACAGATTCTAACAAAACACAAGTTTTATACTGTTTTAGCTGGTAAACGGTGCCTTGAGCAAGCGAGAGAATCCCATTCTGAGGAGACTTGGCAGGACACTGAGTGGTGCTGACCAGTGAGAGGCTCAGAGGGACCCGACTCACCGGGCACCTTCAGGGCAGATAGAGGAGGGAACCCGAGGCAGCAGTAGGTGGCCGTTGTCCATTGCAAGAATAATTGCAGTAAGATAGTCCTGGCCACAAGAAATTGTCAAGGGAGGAATTACCTAAAGCGAGTGGTGGTGATAAAATCAACCCACCAAGTGAGTTACAGAGTCCAGTAAATAGCACTAGACATTTATAGACATGTTCAGATCAATTTGCAGAACTTTGATGGTTTCAGTTCAGTTCAGTTCAGTCACATAGTCGTGTCCAACTCTTTGCGACCCCGTGAACTACAGCACGCCAGGCCTCCCTGTCCATCACCAACTCCCGGAGTCCACCCAAACTCATGTCCATTGAGTCGGTGATGCCATCCAACCATCTCATCCTCTGTCATCCCCTTCTCCTCCTGCCCTCAATCTTTCCCAGCATCAGGGTCTTTTCAAATGAGTTAGCTCTTCGCATCCGGTGGCCAAAGTATTAGAGTTTCAGCTTCAACATCAGTCTTTTCAATGAACACCCAGGACTGATCTCCTTTATTATGGATTGGTTGGATCTCCTTGCAGTCCAAGGGACTCTCAAGAGTCTTCTCCCAACACCACAGTTCAAAAACATCAATTCTTTGGCACTCAGCTTTCTTTATAGTCCAACTCTCACACCCATACATGACTACTGGAAAAACCACAGCCTCGACTAGACAGTCCTTTGTTGGCAAAATAATGTCTCTGCTTTTTAACATGCTGTCTATGTTGGTCATAACTTTCCTTCCAAGGAGTAAGTGTCTTTTAATTTCATGGCTGTGATCACCATCTGCAATGATTTTATGCCTATATTTTTCTTCCTTTTAAATTCAGGTCTTACCATGACACCTGCCACTCTTGAGGTTGGAGGTCTGCCATGTGAGTTGCTTGACCAATGAAAACATGAGCAAATACAAAAGACATCACTTCCAAGGGGTCAGGTTAGAACCAGAAAGCATTTTCCATTTTTTTTTTTTTTGTTGTTGTTGTTGCTTGACAGTGGAGAGCAAATATTGAACAAACATATACTTGTGTTGCATAAATCCATTGAGATTTGGGGATTTTTGTTACTGTAGCTGACTGTGCACATATTGACTGACACGTTATGTTAGTTCCATAAAGAACAGAGGTGTCCTTTCATTCATGATTGTGTTCCAAACCTAATGTTTTTCTGATTGGTCTGCCCCAAATCAATGCTCTGAATTACATATGGTAAAAGGAGGCTTGAATTTCCATTCTTCAAATGTACCTTTCCTTGTTTCATGAATTCCAGTCTTTAGAGTAGTTAACACCATCTTTATAGTCTTTCTCGGTCTTTGAAAAAATATTAATTGTGTCCTAAAGACATTTTTCTTCCTCTGTAAAATGGTGGAATGCACAATGTGTTAGACAGGAGAACATGGAGGTCTCACAAAGCTCCTCCATTCTGTGGTCTTTACTTCTGGTGACCATTTTGGTAACATTCACTCGTCGGCTGCTGAGTTTTAAACATTCTTGCTGTGTTCACAGGACCAGTTCAGGACTGTGTGTTTGACTCCTGTTGAAGACGGGACTTGTTTTTAGTGTCTCCATTTCCTCCTTATGTTGTTGTCTTAGTCTCTTTGTTTGATGGCTTTTATTCTTATGCACATAGTAATTTTAAAGTATTGTTAACAGTAGTTTGAATTGGAGAAGGAAATGGCAACCCACTCCAGTGTTCTTGCCTGGAGAATCCCAGGGACAGGGGAGCCTGATGGGCTGCTGTCTATGGGGTCGCACAGAGTCGGACATGACTGAAGTGACTTAGCAGCAGCAGCAACAGTAGTCTGAAGGAATTGAAGAGAAAGATGAAATACAAAACGTATTCACAATGATTGGGGTGAAATCATTCCATTATTAAAAATTCAGTTAGGTTTCACATGTACTTTATGACAAATTCATCAAAGATAGTCTTTTACTATGTGTCTGAACCAACTATATTGTTAAAGGCTCGACCACTCCTCTGGATGTATTATCTGTCACATTTCATTCGGCTGGATCCACGTGGCCTGGTTCAGTTTTAGGAGGTGTCATTTATAAAACATATGATTCTTTGCTATTTGGGGAAACTTCATCAGGGGGTTATTAATATAATTTGTTCAGTAATAACACCTCCAGATCTGGTACAACTCACAATTCCTGTGTGTGTTAACAGTGATGAACAATAGGCATGATAGCCGTGCTACATTAGGGAGATAAAACGCCCCATTGGGCTTTCAAAAGGAGCCCAACAAAATGTGACATTTACTTAGCTAGAGTGGCATGAATGGCAATGTACAATTATGTTAAGAGCTGGAGAAGTATTATTAAAATCTTTTAAAACAGCCCGTCTCCCCACCCGTGGCTGCTCGCTCTGTCCTTTTATGAGTTGCCTCTGTGGAGAGTCATAGCTTTGATTGCAGCGGCCATGGTGCTATTGTTATTACAGATCTGGTAACTGGCGTCTGGAACCTGAGGCAGTTGGATTGCAGTAGGAACATGAGGTTTCCCTGAATACTGTGTTTACGTACCGGGCATATCTGTTCATATCCCCAGTGGTGTTATTCTGTGTAGTTCTGAATTTGGTAAACATCTCATCTTTGTTAGTATGTGCTTTTACTGTTGTTCTGGTTTCATTTTTTGGTTTGCTTTTACTTAAATTTTTGCTTGCTTTTTTATTTACCACACTTATAATTTTACAATACAGATAATAAAAGAGTATCTCTTTATTTTGAATATGGCATGTACTGGAACTGAATATATACTGAATATCTTCTCATGAGGAGTCACCAAAGTCAGCAAAAAGTATATTCAAGTCCCCTTTTTCCATATATGGTTAGAAATGACAACCTTTTTTGAGAACATTTTCAGTGAGCAACTATTGAAAGCAGAAGAAATATTGCATAGATAGTCTGCATATCTATCCAGTATATGATTGCTCTAAAATCTGTAAATTAAAATTAATAGTCATTGGTTAAATCAAAGTTTGAAATTAACATGGAGCATTTATTTTTATTTTTGTGTGTTATGGTAAATGATGTCAGTTCTGGACTAAGGTTCTTCTTATATTTCTTTCTTACTTGGTCATTTTAGTCAATAATACCTTGTGTTTACATCCATGGGATTCTAGGATAATTTATTTTTATGACACTGAGTAACAAGTCAATATTGTCATACATTTGGCTGGTATTCTACACTGGGAGGAAGAAACTTTTCTGCATTAAATCAATATAATTAGCTTTTGTTAAAAGAGGGAACAATCTTTTTTATTTAAGTTGCAGTTTTACCCAAGAAGTATTACTGGGTTTACTTTTATTAACTTTGACATTTTCTTAAATGAGTATTTCCAATAACCATTGCAAACTTTAATAATGAAGAATGTAAAACATCCCAGAATATCAATATATGAATGCCTATCTGAGCTATTTTTAGACATTTAATTTTGATACATCTCAAATTAATATCAATAACAAATAGACTCATTACACTGTAATAACAATAATACCTATTACTTATAACTTTTTGAAGAGCTTTAACTTTTTCCTACCAATATATTATGTGTGGCATATGAGATCTTTGGGGAAAAGGAAGGTTTTTTTTTGATGGGGGAAATCAGGAATCGTTTTCTTTCTTTTTTTTTTCTTGTGACTTAGTTTTTTTTAATTTTTATTTTTACTTTATTCTACTTTACAATACTGTATTGGTTTTGCCATACATTGACATGAATCAGCCACAGGTGTACATGAGCTCCCAATCCTGAAACCCCCTCCCACCTCCCACCTCACATCATCTCTCTGGATCATCCCTGTGGTCCAGCCCCAAGCATCCTGTATCCTGTATCAAACGTAGACTTGTGCTTCGTTTCTTATATGATAGTATACATGTTTCAATGCCATTCTCCCAAATCATCCCACCCTCTCCCTCTCCCTCAGAGGCCGTTCTACATCTGTGTCTCTTTTGTTGTCTCACATACAGGGTAATCATTACTATCTTTCTAAATTCCATATATATGTGTCAGTATACTGTATTGGTGTTTTTCTTTCTGGCTTACTTCACTCTGCATAATCGGCTCCAGTTTCATCCATCTCATTAGAACTAATTCAAATTTATTCTTTTTAAGGGCTGAGTAATACTCCATTATGTATATGTACCACAGCTTTCTTATCCGTTCATCTGCTGATGGACATCTAGGTTGTTTCCATGTCCTGCCTATTATAAACAGTGCTGCAATGAACATTAGGGTACATGTGTCTCTTTCAATTCTGGTTTCTTCGGTGTGCATGCCCAGCAGTGGGATTGCTGGATCATAAGGCAGTTCTATTTGCAATTTTTAAGGAACCTCCACACTGTTTTCCATAGTGGCTGTACTAGTTTGCATTCCCACCAACACTGTAAGAGGCTAACAAACACATGAAAAGATGCTCAACATCACTCATTATCAGAGAAGTGCAAATCAAGACCACAGTGAGGTACCATTTCACATCAGTCAGAATGGCTGTGATCCAAAAGTCGACAAGCAATAAATGCTGGAGAGGATGTGGATAAAAGGAATCGTTTTCATTGATCATATGGTAGAGATGAAGAAATCTTTAGGTTGCTTCCAAAGTTGATTCATATCCACCCATTTCCAGTACAGGAGTGATATTCCATACCCTTAACAGCTGGTAAAATGAGGGTAAAATTAAGTTTTGACCTCAAAATAAGTTAGAAGTTTTAAATGCATTCAAGTTTCCTTTTTGTTGTTGTTACATTTACTTATTTATTTGTTTGATTGATTTGTTTGATTGTGGTCTTTGTTGCTACATGAGCTCTTCTCTAGTTGCAGCAAACAGGGGCTACTCTCTCATTGCAGTGCATGGGCATCTCATTGTGGTCGCTTTTCTTGTTTCAGATCCTGGGCTCTAGAGCACAGGCTCAATAGTTGTGGTGCACAAGGTTAGTTGCTCTGCGGCATGTGGGATTTTCCTGGACCAGGAAGGGATTAAACCCGTGTCTCCCACATTGACAGGTGGATTCTTTACCACTGAGCCACCAGGGATATCCAAGTGTCCTTGTTATTAACAGTTATTATTAACTAACAGCATGCAAAATGCCAGAATGGATGACTCAAACTGGAATCAAGATTGCCAGCATATATTTCATATCTCAGATATGCAGATGATACCACTCTAATGGTAGAAAGGTAAGAGGAAATAAAAAGCCTCTTGATGAGGGTAAAAGAGGACAGTGGAAAAGCTGGCTTAAAACTCAACACTGAAAAACTAAGGTCTTGGCAGCCGGTCCCCTCACTTCATGGAAAATATGGGGGAAAAATGGAAACAATGAAGATTTCATTTTCTTGGGCTCCAAAATCACTGTGGATAGTGACTGCAGTCATGGAATGAAAAAATGCTTGCTCTTTGAAAGAAAAACCATGATAAACTTAGACAGTGTATTGAAAAGCAGAGACATCAGTTTGATGATGAAGGTCCATCTAGTCATATATGGATGTGAGAGTTGGACTATAAAGAAGGCTGAGTGCCAAACAATTGATGCTTTGTGGTGCTGGAGAAGACTCTTGGGAGTCCCTTGGACTGCAAGGAGATCAAACCAGTCAGTCCTAAAGGAGATCAACCCTGAATATTCATTGGAAGGACTGATGCCGAAGCTCATGCTCCAATATTTGGCCACCTGATGCAAAGAGCTAATTCACTGGGAGTGTCCGTGATGCTGGGAAAGACTGAGGGCAAGAGGAGAAGGGTTGGCAGAGGACAAGATGGTTAGATAACATCAGTTACTTAGTGGACATGAGTTTGAGCAAACTCAGGGAGATAGTGGAAGACAGGGAAGCCTGGTGTGCTACAGTTCATGGGGTCACAAAGAGTCAGACACAACTGAGTGACTAAACAGCAACAACAGTGATAACTTTATCATCTTAAAATATGAGGTACTGAGATGACATAGTTTCTGATACTGGGTTTGTTTTCTTTTCCTCAAAAGGAATAGATAACTCTGAGTGAGATATGGAAATTAGCAAGGCTAGAAGTTAAATATCTCTTAACTCCTTGTTTTCCAAGCTGAATCCTTCACTTACATATCGTTTCTCTCTCTGCCATCTGAGCAGCTCTCCCAGAAGATGGAGGGCTATGAATTATCCTTCATCATCAGGGAGAAGCAACACAATCTGGGTTGGACCTGTGTTTATTTATGGTCCAGTGGGAATGAGCCTGTCACTAGACAGGGCTCCTCTGCCTTGGGGAGCAAAGTGCGTTTCCATAAAACCCAGCGTGGGTGTTGTTTGGAGTGAGGCTCATTCTACATGGCAGATAACAAGAGTCTGTACTCAGGCAAGCCTACTACAGTCTAGTAAGTCTCTCTTCAGAACTCCTTCCAGTGACCTTGTCAGCGCAATGAAATGCCACAATCTGGCACCAGATAGCTGGATAACAGTCAATCCTTGTCTCACTACTTCAACCTGACCATGAGTGTGTCTGTCCATATTCATATCTGTATCCTTGTCTGTATCTACATTATCTGTCTATATCATCTATTTATCTAACTCTCTGTAGATGGATAAATAGACAATAAATAGATAAATAAACACACCATATATACAGAAACATTAAAATGTTTTATGAGTCCAAACATACACATACTGTCTCTTACTAGCTCCATTCTGAAGAGGACTGTCTTTTCATAATTTCTTTGTGAGTCAACCTCTATAATTCTAATGAACATGTTTACACACAAGATAGTCATATATCCTGGGTTCTCACTATTGTCCTGTTGTGTTTTTTTCTGGTTTAGAATTTGCTCCATTTTATTTTAAAAATTGTTATAAAAACATACAGTTTTAAATTTCATTAAAGTAAGGATAGGTATAGCAGATTTCTACTTTGTAGTTCCAGTTTCTGCTGTGAAGAAAGATACTACTCTTAATTCTAGATTAACTCTGAAGAATTACTGGCTGTGCTCTCTTCTCCCCATTCCCAAGATTCTGCAGTGACAGTCTGGGCTGCAGCTGTTCCAGCTGGCCACGCCAAGTGCTTGATCCCCTCAGAAGCCTGTGAACGTCTGCCAGTGGGCAGGGAGGCCAGAAACTGTGGGTTAACTTACCTTAGACTAGTGGTCAGTTGAAGCCTAGCCAGTGTATGTACAGTAAGCTGGCATTCTGAATACAACAGCATTGCTGTTTATTGTGTGGTATAAATCTGCAGTGATTTATCCATTTGGGCAGCAATGAGCTAAAAATGAAAACAGGTGTTTAGTGAAAAATCGAGCACTATGTAACTTCTAGAAAACACAGAAGGTAAATATGCACCCTGAAAAAAGTTTTGGCTGACAATTATCACCCACCACTGTATACCATGTGGTATACCACTGATATGGTTCCACTGACTCCATGAAACCCAAATGCCATAAATCTGCTGAAGATATATCAGGACTGACGGCAGTTCCTTTAAGAACTCTGTGTTCAGAGAAGATGATTTAACACCTGCAGCTGCAGATCCGTGGTTAACATCAGGCATCATCTGTCAGTAAAGCTTCATGATGCCTGTGTTTTTGAGTTCTTTTAGTTGACTGACAGACTCCTCATATTGCCCCGTGAGACTCCTGGTATCCCTGGTGAACCTCTCCGGGGCCTTTCTGGGTGGTTGGTAACCAGCTCTGTTGAAGATCCTTCAAGTGTATTCCAAGCTGTGCCCCTCCTCTTCCATTTCATCTCACCCATGTCCTGCCATGTGGGCCTGGCAGAAGTCTGTTCCCCCTCCTGTTCTGTTTGTAGTTATAAGGATGTCTGTGTACTTGCTGTACATTTATTTTCATGGGGTTTCATGAAAGTAAACCCAGTAATAGATTCCTTGGGATGGTAATCTATTTAGTCAATTGTCATGAATCGGAATCCTAGCTATATTTTTAAAATTTAAACTTATGTGTAGTGAAGTATGAAAAATCTTAACCGTGGAGCTGGGTGGGTTGGTCCTACCTATAAACTCAGGTGTCCACCCTCAGGTCACGATGCAGGTCATGTCCAGAGTCCCAGGGGGCCCTCACGCCCTTCACGAAGGTTGTACACAGAGGCAGCCACTCCCTTCACTTCGCACAAGTGGCTAGCGAGGAAGTAGTTTTCTATTAACTCCCATCTGTCATTTGCTGGGGCTGCTTCTTGGGGCTCTAAGTCTTTGGAACAGTCTTGGCAGGCCGAGGATTCCTTTCAGCCAGAGAAGTCCCTCAGGCTGGGGTGCAGGTGCTGGTGAGAAGATTGGAGCCGACAGCTTGCAGGGGAGCCATGAGGTCTGGAGGCAAAGGGCAGAACGTCAGCCGAGACAGCAGGAGTCTACCCCCTGCATTGCCATGATCCTTGCTTGCCCCACACCATAGCCACTCTGTCTTGTTCCTGGCTCTCCAAGGAGGTGAAAGTCACAGTTATTTTTAAAAGATACCAGACAGACTGATGGTGAAATATAAGCGGTAATTCCCACCTCCAGTTTAACCGACTTCGTCTTTTATATCTGTATTCTCCACCACCGCCGTCTGCAGCGTCCCCTCCCCCGGGGCAGGCGCTGGTCTGGGTCACCTGCCTTGGGGGTCCATCAGGCCTTTATCCCGTAATGCGGGTCCCTGCTCAGGGACCAGGCCAGACTGTGGCTGCTGAAACTGTCCATCGGCAGTGATGTTGGGAGTGGAAGCTGCTACATGAGGCCCCCAGGGACTCCGTGAGTACACACACTGCTTCCTGACCCACCACCAGGCCACGAGGCCGGTGCTCACAGTCACGGGGCAGTTTCTGATGGCTGAAGTAACTCCTTCCTGTGAATGTGGGTGGTTATAGCTTTATGACACTCTGAAGCGTGATCAGCAAGAAAGGAAAGAGTCCTGTCATCTGGAGGACTAAACATAGATGTTTTCAATTTAATTTGTATGTTTGTAGTATTTGAGAATTTTTGAACCTGTGGATTGTATTTTTTCATCTTATTGGGAAAATAGATGCCTTGTCTATGAATAACAGTTTGTCATGTACAGAGGAAGCTTCGCAATTTGGTGCTAACATGAGGGGCAGGGGATGAGGAAACACACGCATCCACACCCACAGGCACCACCTGTGGGCTCATGGCCAGTGTCTCCAGTGGCATGTACTTTGTCCTGCCACCGAAATTGCCAAATAATTTTTAGTAAATGGGATTCGAGCATAGGCACTCCCTCCACACACACACACGCACACACACACATGCACACACACGCACACACACAGAGGCCTCAGAGGACTCATCAGCAGCCAGACTTTCAGGTTCAGTGGATTGCCTTATGTGTCATCTGGTTTGGGAGTCCTTTCCCACTTCAGGAAGGAGGAGACCTCAAACTTCAGAGCTCATAGTCAGAGGACAAGGAGCACAGACTGCCCAGTATCCTGGGGTTGTGATGAGAGAGGCCCTTCCTTTGTTCACGGTCACTGTCTGCTCTGACTCCCAGGGACTCAGCACAGAATAAAGATATGGTACATGGTTCCTAATGCACAGTGCATCCTGAAAACCCACACCTGGGTCTTGCTCACACCCTGCCTGTTTCCCTATCGTATGACACTCTTTGCACTCTTTTGCCTCTAATGTCTGCCACTCAGCATCAAATGTGTAAGTTCATTTGGTTGTCGTGTGTTCCAAGAGTTCATTTTCTCATTGCTATGTTGTGTTTGGTTGCATGACTATATCACAGGTTATTTACCCTTTCTGTTCCTGATGACATTTGTGTCTTTGGATACTGATTCATTACTATAGCTGCCATGGAGGGCACATATGTGCCCTTTGCTGACACGTGTGCTCATCTCGGGTGCGTGTAGGGCAGGAACACCGGGAGACAGGCTCCGCCAGGTGCATTTTCCAGGTGTTTTCCCAGGAGCCCTCTGGCGGTGTCTCGCCAGCATGCAGTGCTGCAGTCCTTTCAGTCCTGGTGGACGTAGGGTGTTCTGTCTTTGCCGTTTTAACTTTAGTTATAACGATGATAAATTATGTTCAGGATGTTTCAGATTTTTTTTCTTGGTTATTGGGTAATTATTTTCTTAAAAGAGTCTGTATTTTTCCTTACTTGGTGAGTTTGTGTGAATTTTCTTTTTCATCTTTTTTGATTTGTTAAATTTCCTTAGATGTTCTGGATATGAGTCATTTGTCAAGTTTTGAAAATATTTTATCCCTGTTTGTGGATCACTATCATACTCTCTTAATGGTGTCTTTTGATAGGCCTGAGATTTAGTATTAAGAAAGCTGAATTTTTCTTGTATATGGAGTCATTTATGTTCGCTATTTTAAAAGTTTATCTAATCCAAGGCCACTCATGTATTTAGGTGTTTAATTATATGATATGAAATTGCATTTATATATTAGTTCAGTTCAGGCGCTCAGTCATGTCCAACTCTTTGTAACTCCATGGGCTGCAGTACACCAGGCTTCCCTGTCCATCACCAACTCCCAGAGCTTGCTCAAACTTGTGTCCCTCGAGTCAGTGATGCCATCCAACCATCTCATCCATATATACATTTGTATATATGGACTTTTAATTGGTCTGATTACTCCAGTACTCTTGCCTGGAAAATCCCATGGATGTAGGAGCGTGGTAGGCTGCAGTCCATGGGGTCACAAAGAGTTGGACATGGCTGAATGACTTCATTTTCACTTTTCACTTTCATGCATTGGAGAAGGAAATGGCGACCCACTCTAGTGTTCTTGCCTGGAGAGTCCCAGGGACGGGGGAGCCTGCCTGGTGGGCTGCTGTCTATGGGGTCGCAGAGTCAGACACGACTGAAGTGACTTAACAGTAGCAGCAGCAGCATTTATTGAAAAGGTCATTTCCCCCACTACACTGCACTGTAAACTTTGGTATACATCAGTTCAGTTCAGTTCAGTCACTCAGTCATGTCCCTCTCTTTGCGACCCCATGAATCACAGCATTCCAGGCCTCCCTGTCCATCACCAACTCCCGGAGTTCACTCAGACTCACGTCCACTGAGTCGGTGATGCCATCCAGCCATCTCATCCTCTGTTGTCCCCTTCTCCTCCTGCCCCCAATCCCTCCCAGCATCAGAGTCTTTTCCAATGAGTGAACTCTTTGCAGACTGTAAACTTATGAGTTCATGGATTCCTTGTTCAATTCCATCAGTTACTTTAGCTGTCTTAGAGAAAATAATATAGTATCTTTTATATTGTAGTTGTAGAATACATCTTGATAACCAATAGTTAAGTCCTCCGTTATCTTTCTCTTGACTATCACCTATATACATTTCAGTTTCTATCACCACAGAGCAGCTGGCATCATATTTGCCTGCCTCAGTGGACAACTATGAAAGTGAACAAAACATATGAAAAATCAATTTTCAGACTTATCTGTGTGTATCACTTACTCAATAATTAACATATCCACGTAAATCCTACTTTGTCAGATAGAAGGAACGTCACCCCAGTCTAAACAAGCACACTCAGTACCCAAATCTTGGTTTCTAATACTGTTCCCCAATTTTAAAAAAATTAATTAAGGCTTTGAGAAACAGCTGGTCCTAGGATCCAAGCAAGAAATGTACAGACTGCACCTAGAACATATTGTGACTGAAAGTAAGGATGTGCTGAACACACACACACACCTGAGACATACACCCACACACCACACACACATGCACACCCCCATACCTGCACACATGTACACATTGCCACATGCACACCACACACATGCACACCCCCACATATACCACACACATGCACACCCCCTACATACCCCACACACATGCATACCCTCCCACACCTGCACACATGTACACACTGCTACATGCACACCACACACATGTACACGCTGCCACATGCACATCACACGCATGCACCCACGCACACCCCACACACATGCACACCCCCCTCACACCTGCATACGTGTACACATTGCCACATGCACACACACACATGCACACCCCCACACACATCACACACATGCACACCCCCCACACCCCACACACATGTACACCCCCCCATACCTGCACACCTGTACACACTGTCATGTGCACACCACACACAGGCACACCCTCACACACATCACACACGTGCACACCCCCATACACACATCACACACATACACACCCCCACACCTGCACACATGTACACACTGCCACATGCACCCCACACACATGTACCCCCCTCACACACACCCCACACACATGCACACCCTCACACACATCACACACATGCACCCCCCCACACACCCCACACACATGCACACCCCCACACCTGCACACATGTACACACTGCCACACACACACCCCACACATGCACACCCCCACACCTGCACACATGTACACACTGCCACATGCACACACACCCCCACACGTCACACACATGTACACCCCCAACACACACACGCACGCCACACGCACACACACACACACACACACACACACACACACACAGCCATGGAGTACGTCAAGATAAGGAGTCAACCCAAAGAGCTCCGGGTGGCCAAAGCTGGAATAGTTAGGCACTGAGATGATTAAAGCAGTACTGGTTTATAACCCAAAGTGTGAAGTAATCCCCATGAATCTAAACTGATATAAATGTTTAAATAAATAATTACATGGAGGATAAGAGGTTCAGTTTCTGATGGAATCGAATCCAAGTAACGTGTGTAGGTACTCTTCTCCCTCCTGCAGTGTGGCCTCGCAGAGTGACTTCCTTGCAAAGAGCGGTTGAAGCAGGGGGGCAGGGCAGAGTCCTCTCTGTGGAGACCCTGGACTCCAGCTGCCCCCAGGTAGTCCACGTCTGCATTGGCAGGGCCAGATTGCTCTGACGGTGAGAGGGAAACAGAACTTCACCTCTGTGTTTTTACTCCGTCAACACAAAACAAAATAAACAAACAAAAGCCAATTTAGTCTGAAAAAAAATGTTAGGCAGTTTCCAACAAAGGGACCTTCTACAAAATGCCTGGTCAGCACCCGTCAAAATTGGGAAGGTCATTGAAATCACAGAAAGTCAGAGAAATGATCATAGCTAATGAGACTCAGGATGGCTCCTAGGGTGAGAAGAATGCTGGAGAAAAGCTCAGGGCACCTAAATAACAAAATACAGCAATATTGGTTCCGTGGTTGTGGCAAAGGTGCAGCATTAACACATGACGCCAAAGCTGGGGGAGTGGAGGGTAAGTTTAGGGGAACACAGCCCATCTCCTCAGTGTTTGTGTCAATCTAAAACTGTTCTGAAAATCTATTTAAAAACAAAAATGAACAAAGACTACTCCCTGCTCATAAAAGACTCCTGAACTAGGCATGTATCTTTCATCCTGTGACACTGGTGGCCAGGAAGTTGAGATTGTAATAACTACACTCTGAGTATACTTATACTTTCTTTAAATTAGTGGATGGTTGGGCTTCCCTGGTGGCTCAGCTGGTAAAGAATCCGCCTGCAATGTGGGAGACCTGGGTTCGATCTCTAGACTGGGAAGATCCCCTGGAGAAGGAAAATACCCACTCAATTATTCTTGCCTAGAGAATTTCATGAATTGTGTACTCCATGGGGTTGCAAAGAGTCAGACAAGACTGACTGACTTTCACTTTTTCACTTTTTTTTCCCACTGGCGTATTGAAGTTACATTTTAAAATTTACAAAAATATGTTTAATAAGATTTTGAATTGCTTTAAATCATTAAATTTTGTGTTTCTAAAAAGAATGTTTATTATAATCCAACTAGTCATCAACTCTGTGTTCACTAACATTAAAAAGAAATCATTTCAAGTTGGGTTAAAAATTTATATTCTAACACTAAACATGTCTTTTTGTTATGCCTCTTACTCTAAGCAGTTACTAAATGAGTCAAATTAGAAATCTATAAAATGAAGCTGTTAACATTGCACTTTTCATATTTTTTTTTCTGAGGAAATTTGTTTCCTCCAGGAAGTGACTTGTTTCACTTTCATACAATGAAACGCTTCACTTTTCCTCAAGAAGCATGTTGTCAGAACTCCTCAGTAGTAAAACTGTGTTTATGGTTGTGCCTTTGGCAGGTCATGAAGGATGTCAGTGGGAGTGACTTAGACAGTTGCGTTCCTAAGAATTCAAAGAGAGTGCCTGGAGGTGGCAAGAGCAGAACTGGGTGGCAAGGGAGAGAGGGACACTTGGAGGGAATAAATTAGTTCTGGGCGCTTTGTTTGCAAGCAACTGCAGGCCTACACTATTTGGCTTCTTCAGACACGAGCGTCGGGGTAGCGCTAAGTGTGCACAATGTCACATTTACATTCTCTTCTGTGGGAGGGAAGGACCTCGTGCTCTGTTGCTGATGGGAGAGGAGACAAATCTGAGGTCGACTGAGAGAAGTGAGACAGTGCAGCACAGTGACTACACGCAGTGGGGGCTGGCTGCGAGGGGCTGGCTGCGAGGGCCTGGCTCACTTCATCGAGTCGGTCTGGAGCCAGGCCGTGGTATCTCAGAGGAGTACCTGAGTACAGAGTCAACACGCTGCCAACATTGACCTCTGGGGATTGTAATTATTGATTTGTTTAAAGAATCATAAGTGTAGAGAGCATAAATTTTTGTTGAAGTATAATTGGCTTACAATATTGTATTGGTTTTCAGACACACAACATTGTGATTTGATGTTTTTATACATTTATGCAAGGATCACCATAGTAAGTCTAGTCACCATCTGTCAGATATATTCCAGATTATTTGTCATCATTGCTATTTAACTGACTAAAATATCGGATGCTTTGAGAGCTCTCATTTTAATAAACAGTTTTTAGCACTGAGGCAAGGATATGAAACATTAGAATAAAGTCATTTTTTAGAACAGGTGTTATACCTAAAACAAGTGTTTTCATAACCATTTTTTTTTAACCATTGCTATACAGTCTTCTGTGAATTTGGTTTATGGTTATTCTTCATTACCAAATACTTAGAATCCCTGGAATACATTTAGAATTTCTTCTGAATCTTTACAAGGAACAGGCATTTCATTCTCCATTTTTCTCAGTCTCTCCAGAACATGGGTTTAGAATCCCATAATATAGTATAACCCAGAACTCTGATTTTTATAAGCAGTAAAATAGTTATAGTTCAGCAATTATAAAATAAATAGCTTGTTCTGTTGGTCAAGAATTAATCTCATTTTGTCCCACCTATTTATGGCCATGATAGATCTCAGGGAACCAAGTAGAGCAAAGTTCTTCATTATAAACAGGTTGTGGGGGAGACTTGGGGGGAGCTAATTTTTCATGGATATGATGTGCCAGACAGGCTCAAAGAATTTTCATATTTTATCCTGTTTTATTTATAAATAAACTCTTTGCAAGTGAGAACAATAAAATATCAGGAACAGTGTATATAGAGTCAATAAATATAAAATTTAAAGTGTTGTAAGCTGTCAGTAAAGTAATGTCTCAGGAAAATAACTTTTAAGAATTTTGCAATACTTCTTTACACCAAAATAGACCTGTGTTAAATCAATTAAATACTTAAATTATTAAACAGAGACCATATTTCAAATATGTTGGTAAATTATGGGATGATATGTAGGGATATTTGGTTTTCTAGCATATGTTTCCTATGTATGTCCTTATTTTTCTGTGAGTCAAGCTAGGTAAAATTAGGTATCTTTAGTACCTGAACTTAAAAGAAAAAAAAAGACAAAAACCCCAACCAGTCCGAATTCAGATTGGTGTCCAGGAAATAGCTCTTCCTCAGGCCCTGGACATAAAGTCCTTTTGTACAGAGTTCACTCTTCCTGCAGTATCAGCCCAAGGCAGCTACAAAGGGGAAGGAGTGATCAAACTGTTGCAGGCTCCATGGATCCACACTGGGCACCGTGAAGAACTCAGGGTGTGGGAACGGTCGGGGAGACTTGAAAGGCAGTGCGGCGAGAGGAGTGACAGCCGGCCCGCTTCCTGAAGACGTGAGATGGTAACATCACCACTGGCCCATCTGCCAAACACTTGGTCCAGAAGGACCAGCAGCCTCCAGAGAAATGGCCTCTTGTCAGTGGTGCCTGAACTTCTCAGAACATTTCACGAGATTCCCTGGGGCCATGCAATCCCAGGACAAATGGCCACACAAATGTCCCAGCTATTGCATCCTAACGGAGGATGGTGCATTGTCAAGAGGACTTTACTAAACACTTTCTGTTGACTTTATAAAAACATCCCTGGGATTCTCTGAAAATACATCAAGGGTCGGGACCTAGCATTCCAGCCCAGATCCAGTACCACAGGAGTCAGATAGCAGATGTGCAGACTTGGAGGCGGGAGTTCAGGTGCCGTGAAAATAAAGATGCTGCCAGACTCTTCATCTTGCTTACCCTTTGTACATTATCTTCATGAAAGGGGATGGGAGGATTGACCCTGTAAAGGATTTGACACCTACAGAAGAAGCAGAATTGTGAAACAAATGCAAAGAATGTATAATTGCAAACCTTTAAGCAGTTTGTAACAACATCTGAGTCATCAGGCAGATGTAGTGTCCAGGGAAGGGAAGGTGTGGAGTATCCACATTCAGGTGTATGTTTAAAGTGGTCCTTTGGTCATTGCGAGTTGGACAAGAGCAGAAGCTGTTAAAAAGAAGACATGGTACCTTCAAAAGAGCTCAAGAGTTCTTTGAAATCATAGGCATTGTTGAAAATGTCCCTTTGAAGCAGTAAAGGGCAGTGTTCACGGCCCTGGAGTCAGGGTCTGATTTCAGTTGCAATGTCCATTCTCACACAACACTCTCTGTGAACTTGGGCAGTTAGGTTAAACTCTGTTGCTTTCTATTCTCCATCTGTTAAATGGGAACATTTACGTCATAGAGCCATTGAGAGGAATAACAGAGACAGTAAATGTAAAACACTTCAATACTCCTTGGCCCAGAGTTGGCGATAAATAAGCATTAGCTGTCATTATCTTCAAGAACTCTTGCTTGAAAGGTGATGAAATTTGAAAAACAATAAAAGATATAGGATTCAGGTTGCCAAGGCAATGACATGAAAACATTTCAATACCGTCTTTCTCTGGAAAATAAAGTTGCTCATGCAGAAGAACTGGAATGTTAAAAAGTTTCAGTGTTTGAGGTAAATTAAGGACGAATATGGATATTAAAATCTTAAGAAAAATCCTGACAAAACAAATTGTTGGGTTTTTCCATTACATTCACTGGGTTTGAACTTCTTCTTTCATGATTAAAAATAAACTCATTTTCTTGCACAATACTTTTCTCCAACACAAGACTTGAGAAAATAGAAGATTCAGGTTCCAGTTAATCTCATAAGCAAATTTTACAAAGTAATTTCTAAATGAAAGCACGTTGCCTTCAGAGAAGGAGTGCGCTGTTTTATTCAGGAGGGCATGCGTGAGGGGGTATCAGTGCTTTCCAGATGATCAAGTGTTTTGTTGGATTTAATGCTGTCCAGTAAGTAATACAAGAGAGGACATCTCCCACCCAGATTAAACTGGGGTGGATTCCAGAATGCTGGCTGACTGTCGCATCAGCAGGCACAAGTGAAGCTCAGAGTCCTGTCCGTCACTCACTGACCTGTGGCTTCAGGCAGTACATCCACGTGTGTGCACTGGTTCCCACTGCCCTCTGCTACGAAGCCTCTGCAGAGCTCCCAGGGGGCAATCTGCCCAGGTGGCCAGTTCTTTAAGCCCCAGGTGTCCCCCATCACAATCCCCTGCAGGCTCTCCAGTCAACAGTCTAAACATTTGAGGAACTTTGCCACTTCTGTGTCACAACATCTTTACTTAGAGGTCCCTGGTTCCCGACTGGCTTTCTTTGCAGTGTTTGCTGTTTCCAAATGCTCGTCTCAGAAGTTCCACCTGCAAGCAGCCTGACCCTGCTTTCTAATGATTTCCATCTCTTGACAGGTTGCCTAGTCGCCAATGTTATTGCATGAACTAGCAGAGAAACCACACGGAGGCTTTGGATGGTGTTTAAGTCCTTATGGTCACAGGCAGAGTGTGAGTGATCTTGGTGGTAACAGAACTGAAAGAGAGCCTGTGAGTCACTTTTTCATTGCTTTGGATCCCTGAGTCAGGAAGACCCCCTGGAGAAGGGCATGGAAACCCACTCTAGTATTCTTGCCTGGAGAGTCCCATGGACAGAGGGGCTTGGCAGGCTGGTTGCAGAGTCGGACATGATTGCAGTGACTTAGCACACACGCACACTGGTTTCTCTATTTTGCTCTAGATGTGTTTGTATTCTGTCTGTGCACACATTAGGTCTGAAACTAAAGGTCTAGATTTCACTCTGCTTGTAAGTAGACCGATAGCCAGCATCAATTTCCTGCTGACAGGAGACAGGAGACCCCAGGGTCAGATAAGACCAGTATATCACTCACGGCCCAAAGGAGGCTTGACCTAGGCAGGAACTCAGGAGCTGTGAAACTTGTCTCCCATCACAGTGGATCCCAGGCATTGTTTCTGTGACTGCTCACCTTGTCATCAAGTGAAAATCAGCCATTTGCACAGACCGTTGGTCACAGGGATCGTTCGGTCTGACAGTCAGTGTCTGCTAACCTGAATGCCATGGCAAGTGGGGTGTGACACCTCATCTCCATCAGTGAGAAAGCTTTCTTTGCTGCAACTGATCACGTGTGCTAATATTAGTGACAATTAAACGAATTGGTTAATCTATTTTCCAGTGCCCCACACTGAAATTGAGTGTAACTGGAATATGTGGAAGCTCTGCTTTACTTCTCTCCGTGAATCTGGAGAGTGGCCCTGTGAACACAGGAGACAAGACAGGGCGATGCAGAGAAGCAGGAGTTTCTTCCAGACACATGCGTTGTGACAGTGATTGTGGTTGCTGCCCACCTGCACTGAGTTGATTTCAGCGTTTAGAGTTAATGTACCTGACAGTCTATGGAAACTAAAAATTCAGAAGTATTCTTTGAGGAAACAGGATTGAGAATTCAAGGGTAGGATTATGGTACCACCTCCACCTGTCAGGTCAATATGCCAGAATCAGAGAGATTCTTTCTCAGAATTACATGTGAGTCAAGACTGCTGATAATTAGACTAAATTCTGTATTATAATAGAAGCACATTTAAAGCTTTCGTCAGCTGTTCAGTTCTCTTATGTCAAATATAGAATGATATTGCTCAGGTCCGAATAAAAAGAAAACTGAGAAACTAAAAACAAAACAAAAAAGAAAAACAGGCTGCCCTTGAGAAGGAGAAACTTTGAGGGAAAAGTAGACAATTTTTGAGTATCTTTTTACATCTACCTGGATCTTGTCCAAAAGCAGAGAACATCGAGTTCTATTGGGCCATTTTTACATAGTCACATGCAAGCAGAAAGTAGAAGCATACCTGCCAAGTGCAGAGTGTAAGTGATAATCTCAGGAAATACTGGCTCATGTCTGTTATTATTTCAAATATAAGCTTTTCTGCATCATGTGATGCCACTGGCCGTCTGACTCGATTTGGTAGAAAGAGGCTCCAGCCAGTCAATTGTAGACTGTGTCCATGAAGGTTCCCCTTGGTTCATAACTGTGAGAACAGCTCAGAGAAGACCAAGATGCTGGAAAGAGGGAAGAGACGTGTGGACTGAGCTGTCCCAGAGAGCCACCCTGTGTACCCTGTGGTGCCCCCCGACCAGCCCAGCCAGACTTAGCCGAGAAGCGGGTGCTTGTTCCATCTGGTGCCAGAACTCCGTGCTGTTGTTACCATGAGGCGCAGAGAGCAGTGGGCCTTTAGCTCAGGGTCTCCAGCCTCTGTCTCTCAGCTCCTCTTCTCTGCAGAGCAGTGTCCTGCAGGCCCTGGCCTTCTCCTAAGCGGCGCTGGTGGGGGTGACTGTGGGTGGCGTCCTGGACTCACAGAGCAAAGATGCACGCCGGGCAGGGCAGGTGTGTTTCTTGGGGGCTGAGAGGTGCTCGCTGAGTAGTGATGGGCTGTGGTCACTGCAGCGAGGGAAACAGCCCAGCAAGGGAGGGGATTTGAGTGTGTCGGGAGGCCATCCCTCACAGTTAGTCCCCTCAAAAAACTCCCAGGGCCTGGAAGCCACCCGCTGTGCTGCCCTCAGTGGTGAAACGCCACCTCTCTGGTGAAGCGAGAGGACCGAGCCCTGCTCTGCTCACCAGAAATCTCCTGGACCTGCCTGAGGGTAACCCTTTCTTAGCACGGCTCTGCCTGATGTCGTGCTGTGCATATCTGTGCAGGTGCAGCCCTCCGTAGACCATGATATAGACAAGTGTGTCATGGCAGGGCCTGGTGTAGAGGGTTTCAAATACTGTAAGACAGAAGTAAGGTGATTTCTAAGAGGTGTCTGTTGAGATGAACGAATGGTGCAGGCTGTGGCCTCCTGTGGCTTTCCTGATTTCCTCCCATGATGTGGAAACAGTGGGTGGCATTCCTCTAAGGATCCGACACGGCTGGAGTTGTGTATCCCCTCTGTGGGATTCAAAACTCCTGACTCTAGGTGACTAAACAAAAGCAGCCTGAGTTGACAGAACCTCTTGTCAGCTTTCCCCAACGTGAACCAAGTTCATGTTTCCCCAAAGTGAACAAAGGAAATATTCTCATGTCCTCTGTGAAAATCTTCTGACTCCTCTGGGCTAGACTGAGCTATAAAGTTTATGAACTATTAACAAATATCTCAGTATCACAGAACTTACCGTATTCTTAATACTGAGTTCATTTTTTCTCCCCTATTTGGTTGTAAGCACTTTGCATGGATAACTTTATACATATGACTTCCCCTCTTGTCTAACTTAGAACTCAATAAGTATTTATTAATTATCCACAAGCTTAAATCCTATTTTCCTCTTTTAACTTTGTTTAGGTATTATTATAAATTAATTATTCTTTCAAAATATTTCATGTTCAAGAATAATGTTTCAATAGTCCTAGAAAATTCTTCAGTGAAACAGAACAAGGAAATGACTTTCTGGGGAAAAAAAACTGAGTCCATTTCTTTGGATTTTACCCCTTTTTAGAAGCAGATTGAGATGCTGAATGCATCTGGCCACATCAGGAAGATACAATGCCTACTCTGTGGCTAAGAAATAGAACTGCTGGTTTTGACAGAATTGTAAGGACAGGGCTTTCCTGAATGTGAGAAAGCAGGGCAGTTATTCTGACAATTGTTAATTTTCTTTTCATGGTCCAGCCAGTTACACTTTCACATAATCCTGCAGGACGCTATTTCTGCCTGGGAAAGCCTGGATTCTGACTTAATTTTTCCAAAGGGCAGACACATTATCCTCAGACCAGCTAATGGTGGCAGAGCATATTTGACAAGTAGACCCCTGATGGGATCAGAGGCTCAAAGCATGTTTTCAAGTTAAACTTTAAAAACCTCACCCAGCTGGAACTTCCCTCCTGCCCAGAGCAGCCTGACCAGTACCACTGGCTGCAGGCTCACTCTTCACACGAGTGAACGGAGCTGTTTAATTACTAAGGAAGCCGGGCTTTCAGCTTAATGACCAAGACAAAGCACTCGCTTCAGAGCCCTCAGTGGTGATCACCCAGCTTCCAGGAAGAGATGAGCACCTCTGAAAAGACAGTTCGCCAATGTGGTTCCTGCCTTCTGCCATGTGAAACCCCATGCTCGCCTCTCATAGATGGATGGCTAAGCTGAAAAACTTAAAAAATTTGTATCTTTACGACAGCATCACCCAGGATATGAAGTAGGACTCTTCCTTCTTTTCAAATCTGTTCAGTTGACTACTGAAAATGTGACTTTAAAAATATTTTCACTTTTATCTCCCTGCAAAGAGAAATAAAATGACCTTCACTGAGACAGAGTGAAAAAGATAAACTGACTTACCCATCATTACTGGCTATAAATTATTTTCCTTTTTTTATCAGAGGGTAAAGAAGTGTTTCTACTAGTGAAAATTCCATTTCTTTTTATTTAAATCAGTAAGTAGTATATTGCACAATTGCACTCATTCTGCATGCGAGCAAAGTAATGCTCAAAATTCTCCAAGTCAGGCTTCAACAGTATATGAACTATGAACTTCCAGATGTTCAGACTAGATTTAGAAAAGGCAGAGGAACCAGAGATCAAATAGCCAACATCCTTTGGATCATCAAAAAAGCAAGAGAGTTCCAGAAAAACCATCTATTTCTGCTTTATTGACTATGCCAAAGCCTTTGACTGTGTGCATCACAACAAACTTTGGAAAAATTTTAAAGAGATGGGAATACCACACCACCTGATCTGCCTCTTGAGAAATCTGCATGCAGGTCAAGAAGCAACAGTTAGAACTGGACATGGAACAACAGACTGATTCCAAATCGGGAAAGGTTGTATATTGTCACCCTGCTTATGTAACCTACATGCGGAATACATAATGTAAAATGCCAAGCTGGATGAAACACAAGCTGAAATCAAGATTGCCGGGAGAAATATCAATAACCTCAGAAATGCAGATGACACCACCCTTATGGCAGAAAGTGAAGAAGAACTAAAGAGCCTCTTGATGAAAGAAAAAGAGGAGAGTGAAAAAGTTGGCTTAAGGCTCAACTTCCAGAAAACTAAGATCATGGCATCTGGTCCCATCACTTCATGGGAAATAGACGGGGAAACAATGGAAACAGTGTCAGACTTTATTTTTAGGGAGCTCCAAAATCACTGCAGATGGTGACTGCAGCCATGAAATTAATAGACGCTTGCTCCTTGGAAGAAAATCTATGACCAACTTAGACAACATATTAAAAAGCAGAGATGTTACTTTGCCAACAAAGGTCTGTCTAGTCAAGGCTATGGTTTTTCCAGTAGTCATGTATGGATGTGAGAGTTGGACCATAAAGAAAGCTGAATGCCGAAGAATTGATGCTTTTGAACAATGGTGTTGGAGAAAGTGCTTGAGTGGGGATCCAAGCAGTCAATCCTAAAGGAAATCATCCTTCATATTGATTGGAAGGACTGATGCTGAAGCTGATGCTTTGGCCACCTGATGCAAAGAACTGACTCCTTTGAAAAGACCCTGATGATGGGAAAAATTGAAGTCAGGAAGAGAAGGGGATGACAGGATGAGATGGTTGGATGGCATCACCAATACAATGGACGTGAGTTTGAATAGGCTCCAGGAGTTGGTGATGGACAGGGAAGCCTGATGTGCTGCAGTCCATGGGATCACAAAGAGTTGGACATGACTGAGCGACTGAACTGAACTGAACTGAACTGAAGTAGTTAGTCGGTATTAACTATTATATTTATTTAGCTGTAAAAGAAACAATGTATTGCAGGTGTAAGCAGCCAGTGATTAAAGACACCCTAGAGAGGTATGCTATCTTAAACAAAGGCAAGTTTTCAAAGAATATGTTGTTGTTCACTTGCTCTGTTGCGTCTTACTCTTTGCGACCCTATGGAAGTTTCTCAAACTCGTGTCCATTGAGTCAATGATGCCATCCAACCATTTCATCCTGTTTACCCATTCTCCTCCTGCCTTCAATCTTTCCCAGCATCAGGGTCTTTTCCAATGAGTCAGTTCTTCTCATCAGGTGGCCAAAGTACTGGAGTTTCAGCTTCAACATCAGCCTTTCCAATGAATATTTAGGGTTGATTTCCTATAGGATTAACTGGTTTGAGTGACCACACCATTGTGGTTATCCAGGTTATTATGACTTTTTGTCCAGTTCTTCTGTGTATTTTTGCCACCTGTTCTTAATCTCTTCTGCTTCTATCAGACCCTTACCATCTCTGTTCTTTATCGTGCCCATCCTTGCATGAAAAGTTCCCTTGAATATACACTGTAAAAAAAAAAAAAGCTAAAACCTTGAAAATTATTATTAGAAGTCTTTTATTGGATAGTTCTGAGAAAAGGGGGAAAAAAGGCTGAAAAACACGGATCTTATTAAAAAAAAATCTGTTTCACAAATAAATAAGCTTTGATGCCCCCAAAGATCAAATTTACTTGTTCACAACCACAGTGGTGTGGGACCCCGCTGTGATAGAGGGGAGATTTCCTGCTGTGTGCCAGTGCTTTCTGTCCTGACCTGGGTGCCAAGCCCACGGCTATGGCAGAGTGAGAAGTGGAGAGAGCCTTGGAGGTAAGTGCAGGCTGTCCTCGGGCATGCACAACCTCAAAGAGGACAGGAGCACTTGGAGACATTTCCACTGGATAAAAAAATTTTGCAGTTGCAACTTATGTTATGAAAAAACTGATATTTCTCTCACAGTGAACATTTACTCGCCTCGAAACCCAATAACATATTAGGAAAAGGAGGTGTGTTTTATTTGAATATTTCAAACAGTGGTAAAATCCCAGGAGATCTTTTATCTCCTGCGGTATACCTTACTCAGCCTTTAAGTAATTCAAGAAAAATGCACAACTGTGTTAGCAAAAACTAAGTGGCAGCATTGGTGCCCCATCCCTGAATGTCAGCTATCAGGTCCTGATTCAGCCTTGCTTCAAGATTTTAACACATCCATCTTAATAACTGATAGAGTGAGCAGAAAAAAAAAACAGTGAATACATAGTAGGTTTCAGCAACTCAGTTGATGCACTTTATCTATTTGATGTGAATGGACACTGCATTCACACTGTAGATGAAGTCTTTTCCTGGGCACATGAAGCATTTACCAGAATAGACCACATACTGGGCCATAAAACAAGCCTGAGCGTATTTCTAAGGCTTGGAATCCTGTGCAGTGTGATCAGTGACCCTGGCATGATCCAGGAATCACTAAGGGCAGGATAAACAAAAGGGCCTACGCATCTGGATATAAGACAAGACTCTGAAATAATCTGTGGGTTAGATGGTACCTGCAGTGATAATTTGAAAATACGTTGAACTGAATGATAGTGAAAAACAATATTTGAGTCAAAATTACCCAGCAGGAGAAGGTGGGCTGCAGGGAAGAATCAGCAGTGGCCCCGGCCACTGGACCCTGAGGCTCTTCATCACCCAGGCCCTGGGGAAGGGGTGACTTTGGGTCTTGATCCCCTGATGGGAGGATTCCCTCTCTGAGAATCAGGGCTTCTAAACCTTCAGAGCCAGAGGTGTCTTTACAGGAAGCACATATGTGTGAATGCACACTCAGTTGCTCAGTCATGTCTGATTCTTTGTGACCCCGTAGACTGTAGCCCACCAGGCTCCTCTATCCATGGGATTCTCCAGGCAAGAATACTGGAGTGGGTTGTCATGCCCTCCTCCAGGAGATCTTTCCAACCCAGGGATGGAAACTGTGTCTCCTGCTTCTCCTGCATTGGCAGGCAAATTCTTTAACACCATGCTACCTGGGAGATTCACAAGTGGAACACTAGGAGTTACAGTGTGTGGGTCCACTCTGACCTTCCTGTCTTGGATGGAAGTTTCAGATGTATTTGATAGGACAGACAAGAACACGTTAAAGAGACTGACCACTGAATGTCCCCTGTGATCTGACGCCAAGCCAGAGGGGAACATCGTGTGGGCGTGGCCAGGCAGCAGCAAGGGAGGACAGAGTGTGACAGCACAGACTCAGGCTCCTTGGCTGAGTGAGGCTAACCACTGCTACCCTGCTGCTTCCTGAAGTGTTTCTCATTTACCATCCTGAAGGGGGCGGGCGTGGGAAGGCAGATTCAGAAATGGCACTGTGGCCTGACTGCCCGTGATAGCGCTTACTCCACAGGAAAATTAACATGGGGGTTGTGCCAACTGCTTTTGAACACCAAAGAATTGATGATTTTGAACTGTAGTATTGGAGAAGACTCTTGAGAGGCCCTTGAACTGCAAGGAGATCAAACCAGTCATCCTAAAGGAAATCAGTCCTGAATATTCATTGAAAGGACTGATGCTAAATCTGAAACCCAATACTTTGGCCACCTTATGTGAAGAACTGACTCATTGGAAAAGACCCTGATGCTGGGAAATATTGAAGGCAGAAGGAGAAGGGGGACGACTGGCATCACCGACTCAATGGACATGAGTTTGAGCAAGCTCTGGGAGATGGTGATGGACAGGGAGGCCTGGTGTGCTGCAGTCCACGGGGTCATAAAGAGTTGGACATGACTGAGCAACTGAACTGAACTGGACTGAAATGATGATTACATGGCCCTCATTGACCCTAACCCTGTGATAACACCCAATAAGGCAGCCTTGGCCCTGAAACTCCCATAAACCTCTTCCCCTTCCACGTCATCAGTGAGGGGCTCCCAGGCCTTGCTGGGATGGAATATAGAGTGTGCTGGTCTGAATGGAGGCTCCCAAGTGTGCCTGGGGCTGCGGGGACCTGGTGGATGTGACCAGGCTCAGGGACTGGAGGTGGGAGATGATCTGGAATTGTCCAGATGGGCCCTCAGGTAAACACGGGGTCCTTCCTAGCCGGAGGCAGAGGAGAAGGCCATGTGATGAGGTGGAGATGCTGGGGTCAGAAGCTGCCCAAAGGGCCAGGAGCAGAGGATGCAGAATGCCGCCTGCAAGCTGGGAAGTGGACGAGGTGCCCCCGGACCCTCAGGAGGAAAGAAGCACTGACCTGGATCCAGTGTTTCCAGCCCAGGGAAACTGAACTCTGGTTTCCAACCTCTGATCTGTGTGGTAATAGACATGACCAGGTTTGTGGGGACGTGGGTTTGTGGGAACCCGGGGCTGTGGCGCTGGAAGTGCACACAGCATGCTGTCGGTGTAGCCTGGCCTCCCAGCCTGCCGGTCCCCTGTGACCTCATTCTGGCTTTCTGCTTCTCCTCTGTGGGTCATGGGCCCCGCTGATGGAAGAGCGACGTGGACAGCGTGGTGACTTCTTTGGCTCCATCCTGTTAGATGCCCTTGCCCCGAGGAGCTCCCTCCCCTGGTGCTGGGGACCGCACCTGGACTCCAGCACAGGAATCTGGCCCTGCCTGACTCTGTGTGGCTGCAGGTGTGCCCTGGCTGAATCTGGAGCCCACCCAGGGCCTCCAGGTCAGCTTTGCCCCAGGTTAACTATGGTCACAGGCCTGGGAGCAGACCTTCCTGGTTGGGGAAAGGCTTCTGTCTTCTCCTAAAGCAAAGACACAACCGAGGACCCCAGGGGATGATCAGATTCTGGAACAGAAGGAGCCTGAGCCCTGAAGGACAGCAAATAGCAGCAGGACCTGACCTGTCACGAGGCATGTTGGGAGCTGAGAGGGCAGAGCAAAACCTGTGCCGGTGTTAAGCCTGAGATCTGTGTCTGTTTGCTGGCATTTTGTTTTGCTTGTCAGGTACACTAATAAAATCTCTATCGTGAGGTGCACCCTCAGTTGAAGTTTGTTGATTGCATTTATAAATAAAGGAACATGAGAGTATGTGAGCCACTATTTATGTAAAGAAATCCTTAATTGCATATTTGGTCTTCCTTAGAAAATAACCTGAAAGACTTATATTCTCCCTCTGCTCACCTACATTCCTCATCATATATTCTAGAAATTGTAGTTCTTTTCAGCACACATAAATGAGCATTCCAGATGAAACAAAAGCATGGCCAGCCGGCAGTGTGCTTTCAGGACAATGTTTGCCAAGCACTCAGTTTAAAAGCAGTATGTAATTACACAGTGTTTTTATTATCTCTCTAAAAATATTGTTCATCATGGAGAATCCTGCAATTCCCAATTTATGAAATTAAAGAACCTGAAGGCTGGTTCCAATGTGATAAGAAAAATCCATGTTCTTCAACATTCATCTTTGTGTATAATTACCTGCAAGGCTGTAGCATGATCACTTTATCATATTTCTTCTCAATGTTCTGCTAAATCTGTGGTGTATGTGTGTGTGTGTGTGTGTGTGTGTGCATGCACTCACACAGATATATACTCTTATTATGATGCTCTAGAATATAAGACCTTATTAAACTATAATTATTTGAGAATTTTGTTATAAAAATGTACGCACAATACCAGTGAGTCCTAATGCTCTGCTACAGCTTCTTCTGCACAAGGATTTCAAGCGATTTCTCACTGATGCACGAACGTCCGTGTTTGTCATAGTAGACCACTATTCAGACTTTGGTTGGAATTTATAATTTTGAAATATGTAATACACAGAATTTATAATTCTATAATTTATAATCCTGTAATGTCCTTGAAACTGCAACTGACTTAGATCTTTAACTATTTCCAAAGACAGTAGTAAAGCTCCGTTGTCATTTCAGGGTTTAAGCGATTTTATGCCCAACTGAAATGTTTAGAGTTACTTCTACTTTCACAGAAAACTGCATTATTCATTAAGCAAAGCATTTAGTTCCTTTTCAGGTAATGACATTTTAAGGCACATTTAAATATAAATCTCAACAGAAAGATATAGTAAAAAGCAAAGACTAAAATGTAGCCCTTTATGAAATCTACAAATATACCCTTCTCCTCAGGAATAGGCTGCTCATAGCCCTTTAATTGTTACCATGTGCTTCCAACAATGGGGTTTTCCCTTTGTAGTGATAAAATCTGTGAAGGCCTGTAAAGCAAAAATACAAATTTCCAAAATATCCTATAGGAGTGTCTTTGAAAATCAGTGTCATTGCTTATCACTTCGTGACAACTAATTCTTATTGCTCTCAGACTAATTTTCATAAATTTGTTAATGTGTGTTATTATTAGGCTGTATGAGTGAGAGAGAAAAAAATCTCCCTTTGGGTAATGTTTGGGTTCATTCCTGTTCTTCTAGGTCTTGCAGCCTTGTGGGGAGTGGGAGGTCCAGTCTCCTTCTTTACTGCTGTTCGATCATCTACTGCTTCTTAGCTGCTGCTTTTTCATAATCCTCCCCAAACTGGGGCACCCTTTGATTTAATATCTCTAAGAAGTTCCAACAGAATGATAAAATGAGTTCAGTATTTAGTTACATAAAAATAGAATTGGACAGAGTCACAAAAATGTCTGTTTTTCGATTTTTGGATGATGTTAAAAGCCACAGTTTAATTGATCAAAGCTCCAGTATTTGCCACCGTTCTAAAGCATGTTCCACCTTAGATGCACAAGGCACAGAGCTCCAGGAACGCTGCAGGATCTCTGGCGTCTCTTGACGGTTGTGTTCTTTGCCAAATGGGCTTCAGGTGTTATGGAGGGAACTAGACACATGAGTGCGGCAGGGAAGTGACTGGACTGTCAAACAGTCAGTATTGACCAGCTAACTTCTAAGTGAGGTGAGGCTCCTCACAGGGACCCCAGAACACAGCCACATGGTGCATCTGGTCCTGTCTGCTGCCGTTCTCTTGTGTACCTTCTCCTCCAGTTGGATGAAGTTCTCTTGCAAAACACAGATGGATTCCTCATCACTTCCGCTGGCCTGAAGCACTGTCAGTGCTGCTCCTCCGTTCTGTGGTCTGTGGGAGATTTCACAGTCCCTAAAGCAACTTGGATCCAGCTTCCTGGGTCCCTGAACCCTGCATGGTCCACGGAACCTCAGACAGTCACAGTCTGTACTCAGATGTGGCAGTGTTGTACATATCATCATGGAGCAAGTGCTTGCTTTACTTCTTCGTGTTGTCTGTGTGAGGTATCTTTCCTGGGTCCTCTGTTCTCCAAGAAGTTCCATTTGTAATGCATTAAGAACACTAATATTCTTTCAGAAAGTTTTCATAGAGTGGTGTGTCCACATAAATGCAAAAGTGAAACTTTACATGGAAGAGTGAATGGAAACAAACAAAAGGCAGTTTGTGCCTGAATAGAAAGGTGAATAATTTCAGGTATACCAAGTCTCCCCAAATGAATTATATTTATTTAGAGTCCTGAATATTCATTGGAAGGACTGATGCTGAAGCTGAAACTCCAATACTTTGGCCACCTGATGCGAAGAACTGACTCATTTGAAAAGACCCTGATGCTGGGAAAGATTGAAGATGGGAGGAGAAAAGAAATGACTGTGGATGAGATGGCTGGATGGCCTCACGGCCTCACTGATTCAATGGACTTGAGTTTGAGTAAACTCTGGCAGTTGGTGTTGGACAGGGAAGCCTGGTGTGCTACAGTCCATGAGGTTGCAAAGAGTCGGACACGACTGAGCGACTGAGCTGAACTGAACTGAGGGTCACTGAGGACTTCACATGATTGCGGTGATTGTGCTGTAAGTGGACACGTTGGAAGAGCATGGTGATCCTCTGCACAAAGGCTCCAAGGCACCTCCTCGGCAGTCTAAGAATGAGTCCTCATCAGCAAACACATAGATGCAGCAGAAGATGAACACCCACTCAGAGCCCAGTGCTGGCAGAAAGATTGCTTTAAGCTGAACACATTTGAGATTCCACATATGCAGGAAAAAGCCTCCTTGGAGCATCCCTTATTTGTCTAAAAGCAGCCACTTCTGGGGAATTAGCCTGTCTCTAGGAATGCGATGGCCCTGAAGAAGGTGAAGAGCACTCACGCCGGTATACAAATGTAGTCATGTGACTCCTGGCTGTTCTTAAAACCCACTCGTCTTTTGTAAAGAGACTGATTTTTTTCCCATAGAAACCATTTCTCCTCCCTTCCTTTCCCCTAATGAGTTAGGTATACAAGCTTTTAACTTTGATCATTTAGAAAGCTAGCTACTTATTTTGTTGGTTTCTGTATGCACATGACACAAATATTTTTCCTCCTGTTAGTTAACTGTATTTTGTCAACTTAATTTACAGAACCTAGTTAGGGCCCCTAAGGGAGTAGAGGAGACATTTTCCCTCCCTGACAGCATCATTACATAGTGGGATGTGGAGGAGGATACAATTCAGTAACTACCTGCTTTCTAAGAGACACCTGTGACGAGTAACGTTTGGATTCTTTTGTAAGTGAGACATGATTTGCATATGGTGACATCCACCCTTCCTGGTGCACAGTTCATGAACTTCGGTCAGCGTGTTTTTCCTGACGAGCCTTCATTCCCTGGCATGGATGTGCTCAGGAGCTGAACTCACCAGGCAGATGTGAGCATCTTGCAGACTCTGAAGCAATATCTTTAAACCCTATTGAATTAAAGAAGACTTTCCAGAAATCACCTGTTCTTCGTAAGAAATCTGAATGAATTATTTCTGCCCTGGTCTGTAAGCTTTCCCTCATCAACACATCTAAATGATGTCAGTGTCCCTCCACTCCCCCACCCCCGATGAACTGAAACACCAGCACTGCCTGGTATCCTATGACACGTGGCGGGCTAACCTTGAGAACCACACATGGGTAAGGTTCAGATGTGCCCATGGGATGTAGATGCAGGAACAAAATATTGTAACCAAAGTCGGTGGAGCTCAGTCTGACTTATGGCTTCTGTATTTGGAGCATTTAAGGAAAGGGAACGATCACTAGATCAGGGAATAAATGCAGGGTGCCAAAATGTCCCACATACTCACTCAGGCAGCTTTTGCATTTACTGGGGCTGGGACACAGTACTGACCTTTACTTACTATGAATTCTTGTAGGAAAAATGACAACCACCCCTCCCAGTTGCAAGGAATCCTCCTCCCCTGGTGGGAATGTGCCAGTGGAGACTTTATTTTGGAGACTGAAGTAACTGGGAACTAAGACCCTGGTTCCCAAGGGAGCCAGGTTCCAGTCTGACTCCGAGACCCCTATCCTGGGAAATACTTCCCCTTCCTGAAAGCCTCAGGATCCTGGCCCCATTTCCCCTATTAAACCTGCAGAAGATACAAGGCACTTTTACCAACTGTTCAAACCGTGTGATAAATGCTGGGTGTCGCAGTGGCACTCTTCTAATTTCCTGATTAATCAGACATTTGAGACAAACTTTCAAACGTGATTTGAGAGGTTAGCCCATGAGTGTGTCTCCTGCATTTCCTCTTTCATTGTGTAACAGTCACGATTTAAAAACCTGGAGCACGTATGGCACCCAGCTTATAGGTGTAATGAATAATCACGTGTCGTCCATCTGAGGCTCAAATGCCAAATTGCAGATTCCAGTGACTTTATCATGAAGCCACATTTTTCTCTCATGATAAGCTTTCTTCTCTTGTGATAAGCCACTTATCTGCCTTAGAAGAACCTATTTGTACGTATATTCTACATTTTAAATTGATGGTCCTTGTCAAGGGTATGCATGTTTGTGATTATGATGTTTTTACATTAAGATGAGTTTGCCTGTAAGAAATTAGTCTAGAATAGAAATGTGAAAAAATAAGACAATTTATGTACTATCTATTCCAAGTCTGTTTACTGAATATGTTATAAGGATAATAGTGGAACAATAGCATTATTGTGTCATCTCATTCTTGTCAGACATTCTGTGCCCCATGTGGAGACTTTATTTTTATCAGAAAACTAAAACCCCTCTAAAAGCTATCCTCTTTCAATATCCTCTCAATAATAAATAATACAATTATTTATCATTATCTTTACTTTTGTTTGTTAAAAGTGGCCATTATCTAAACCAAAAAGTAGGAAAAATAATGTTTACCCTGAAACCAAAATTGCATTTTTCTTAGGTGACTAGAATTGGTTGAGAGGATATAAGAAGGTAGATTCTGCTATAGAGTGGAGGATTTTGGAAAAAGTTCTGCTGTGCTTTTTTTTTGTTTGTTTTCTGTGAAGCAACTTCATTCTCTTGACAGTAAATGTGTCATAACAATGGTATCATTCTCCCTCTAAATGTGTCCACTTTGTGGAGACTGAGTAGAAATAAGGGAGTGTTTATCTAGATCAGTGGTTCCCGCACTTAAGCATGCATCTTGCATCGTAATCACTGGGAGTGGGGGCTTGTTACAGCTGCAGATCTGGGGCATGGTCTAGTACCCTCGTTTCAAACAGCCTGGGTCTGGGGGTCCAGGTCTACCTTTTGAGAACTGCAGGCAGGCCAAACTTGCTTCTGACCATGTGTCACATGTGAAGGAAGAATCAGCTCTCCCTCCCTCTCCTCCACTAGATGAGTCCACTGGGGCAGCTGGGCGAGTGTCTGACTCACGGGTTTTAAACTGCAGTGGTGGGATGCTTCCAAAAGATAGCACAAGAATTTTGGACCTAGAGGATCTAGTGAACAGTGGTTCTTTGGAGTACTGTCTTAAGAATTTGAAAGAATATATTGATAACTAAGGCAGAATCACTCTTGTTTGGGAGACTGAAGCTTGTTCTAGTGAAAAGTGGTGTTGCTTGGAAGTTCTTTTTAAAATAGAAGCAAGACAGTCAAAGGCTCCACTGGGCTCAGCGCCTGCTGCAGGCAGCACAGAAGGAAAGTGGCGACATCTGTTAAATGTGGTCCTTTACTGAAGGGTCTCAATGTTCTTTTCTTTTTCTGCATCAAAGTATGTGTTTTTGTGCTTTGAGGGCTCAGGAAAGTAATATTAAAATCTAGTTTACATTAACATGCTATGAAAACCTAGCACGCACATTCCTTAAGTGAACTATAAAGCAGTTCATACTTTGGAAACATTTATTTTAATATAAACAAGTTACTGATAGAAAACAGTTGGAGTAGAAAATGTCATTCTGGACTCGGTAGATGACTGAATTGATAGCACAGGATTTGGAAAGGAAGGAAAATTGATAAATGGTTCATGCACAGACATGATTAAATCATGAAGAACACAAAATTTAGAAAAATAATGAGTCATCTTCCCTGGGACTTTTGTGTCCACATCTATGAAAGGGATAGAATAAAACTTTCCTCCTAGTCTCAGCGAACTCCTGACCTCTGGGAGGGACTGGGCTGTTTGCAGTGATGGAGTAGACGGTGCTCACAGGGCAGTTCCTCCACTTGGACCATAGAGCTTCCGAGTGGTGGGGAGGATGTGGAAGTCACGGTAAATCAGCTCTATTCATCTTTCTCGATAAAATAACTCAACCTCTCATGTTTTTGTTTTCATTTTATTGAGATATGATTCACAAATAAAAATTATATGTGAAGGCTTCCTTATGTGCTGACCTGACTGCCAGCAGCTCCAAGAGTCGCCAAGAGATGATCTTGCTCCCAACAGAAGGCACTGCCCTGCGTCCTGCTCCGACATGCAGGTCACAGTCCCACTTGGCCCGGGAGATGCTGAACCCTGTGGACCGAACACTAGCATGTTTCATGGGTCCCTCCTCCCTGCCGTCACTCATCTTTCTGCCCATCATTTTCTTCTTGACATTGACCATGGCAGAATACTATACCCAGGACTCCTCGTTCTAGTCTCTCCCATCCTTGCTTTACATGGCTTCAGAATTAACTTTCTAAGATTAAGCTCTTCTCTCTCCCCTAAACCTCTGCTCCCGCTCTCATGTATTGAGCGCCCTCTCCAGATGACACGAGGCCTAATCTCAGTCGCAGGTGAGGCAGGTGCCTGGGCTTCCCCCTTGCACACTCACGTGCTTTTTCAAGTGCTCCTCCCTTCCATCTGGGATGACTTTCTCATCCCTTCTTTGTCCTCCCATCCTTCAATGTTCTTTGGGAATTAAAAGCCTTCTCATTATTCAGTTGCATCGGAACAATGACTTACAGAGAAAGCATGAGTAAATATGAAAAATAATCCCACACACTAAGAGTTTTATAAAACGAATCATTTACTCTGCTCTGCCTTTTTCAAATGCAATCTTCTCCTGACCTTCCTTTGTTATAAATAGTGTTTAAATGTGATGATACTTATCATACATAAAATGTATCAGCATTATTACTTTATCATGGGCATTATTACTTTATCATGGGCATTATTATTGAGTCTAGTTTTCTGTCTTGAGGGTCAGAGGTTAGTTGTTATTAAACAATTAAGAACAATTTGTGGATTTAATGAAGAGGTGATCCCACATTGAAACACTATGTAATTCTGCTTATTGTCTTGAAGACCATAGGGTGTGGCAGGCCAGGAGTGAGAGCCACCCAACCATCTGGAGGGACAATGACTATCTTATGGGACTCAACATATCTGGCAGTATAAAGAGATTTCTTTTATCCTTCTTGGAAAAGTAAATTCCACAGCAAACTGCAGACTCTGAGCTTATTATCTCCAAATACCATTTGAAAATAAGTGATCAGCACTGTGGAGTCATTAAATATACACAATTGGAAGATTGAGCTTATAATCTATGAGAAAGACTTGGAATATATCGCCTCATTATTTTATTTTATAGCCAAAGACATAACTTGCATTATGTTCAGTGAACAATGGGCATCAAACCCTAACAAAATTACCTCATTTCTTTTTATGCTTTCTCAATATAGGCAAATGCATTACAAACTCTAATTTATTCTGACCCAGAAATTGCTCTGTGTCATATTTCTGCAGGCCCTTGTGTGCACGAAACAGGAAGTCATTCATTGTAGGATTATTTTTTCCAAATCATTGTTTATATTCCCCAAAGTTAAAATAAAGTCGAATTAGTTTGCTCCTAGTGAACTTTCATTGTCTATTTCCCAGAAAATGACTCTGTTACTAAGGACCAGGGAGATTCTGTCATGTCTAAGAATCAGAACAAGTAATAGACGTATTCACAGTCACACCAGCAACAGTGAAAGTGATTGTGCCCGAGTCAGATGACTGGATCCCATGTATCTGAGTGTGCTGAAATGTAGTGTGCCACATCTGAGGATGAGCGGGAAGAAAGTCACAGAGGCAGGGCTCCCAAGGGGCCTTTTGCTGTCTCCATCCTGGCCTCTGTTCATAAGACTCGTAGTTCCCTAGGAGGACCTGACACCATTAAACCTCCTTAACATGGAAAAGCCCAGATGTTTTCACTCCTGTATTCATCGCTGTTCATTGAGAATTCGATGTAGAGTGAGGAACCAGCCACAGAGAGGACATACCATAGGATTTTGCTCCAATGAAGTTCAAAGCAGAGGAGGGTAATCTGCTGAGACGCAAACCAGGATAGTGTCACCAGTAGTTGGGGGTGTTCTGTGACAGGAGGAGAGTGGGGTGTTCTGTGATTGGAGAGGAGTGGGGTGTTCTGTGACAGGAGGGGAGGGGGTGTTCTGTGAGTGGGGATGAGTGGGGTGTATATGACTGGAGGGAGTGGGGTGTTCTCTGACTGGGGAGAGTGGGGTATTCTGTGACTTGAGGTAGTGGGGTGTTCTGTGACTGGAGGGGAGTAGGATGTTCTGTGACTGAAGGGGAGTGGGTGTTCTGTGACAGGAGGAGAGTGGGGTGTTCTGTGAGTGCGGGGGAGTGGGGTGTATGTCACTAGAGGGAGTAGGGTGTTCTCTGACGGGGGAGAGTGGGGTGTTCTGTGACTTGAGGTAGTGGGGTGTTCTGTGACTGGAGGGAAATGGGGTGTTCTGTGACTGAAGGGGAGTGGGGTGTTCTGTGACAGGAGGGGACGGGGTTGTTCTGTGATGGGAGGGAGTGGGGTGTTCTGTGACTAGAGGGGAGTGGGGGTGTGTGTGACTGGAGGGGAGTGGGGTGTTCTGGACAGGAAGGGGTGGGGTGTCTTGAGTGGGGGAATGGGGTGTATGTGACTGGAGGGAGTAGGGTGTTCTCTGACTGGGGAGAGTGGGGTGTTCTGTGACTTGAGGTAGTGGGGTGTTCTGTGACTGGAGGGGAGTGGGGTGTTCTGTAAGTGGAGGGGAGTGGGATGTTCTGTGAGTGGAAGGGAGTAGGGTGTATGTGATTGAGGGGAGTGAAGGGTGTTCTGTGACTGGAGGGGAGTGGGGTGTTCTGTGAGTGGAAGGGAGTAGGGTGTATGTGACTGAGGGGAGGAAGGGTGTTCTGTGACTGGAGGGGAGTGGGGTGTATGTGAGTGGAGAGGTGGAGACTGATCTGTGACTGGAGGGGGGGGGTGTTCTGTGACAAGAGGGGAGGGGGTGTGTGTGACGAGGGTGAGGGGGGTGTTCTGTGAGTGGGGGAGTGGGGTGTTCTGTGAGTGGGGGAGTGGGATGTTCTGTGAGTGGAAGGGAGTGGGGTATATGTGACTGGGGGAAGGGTGTCGTGACTGGAGGGGAGCGGGGGGTGGAGAGGAGTGGAGTGATCTGTGACTGGAGGGGAGTGGGGTGTTCTGTGACAAGAGGGGAGGGGGTGTGTGTGACTGGAGGGGAGTGGGGTGTTCTGTGACAAGAGGGAGGGGTGTGTGTGACTGAGGGGAGTGGGGTGTTCTGTGAGTGGAAGGGAGTAGGGTGTATGTGACTGAGGGGAGTGAAGGGTGTTCTGTGACTGGAGGGGAGTGGGGTGTTCTGTGAGTGGAGGGGAGTGGGGTGTTCTGTGGCGGGGAGTGGAGGGGAGTGGGGTGTTCTGTGAGTGGAGGGGTGGGGTGTTCTGTGAGTAGGGGGGAGTAGGGTGTTCTGTGAGTGGGGGGAGTGGGGTGTTCTGTGAGTGGGGGAGTGGGATGTTCTGTGAGTGGAAAGGAGTAGGGTGTATGTGACTGAGGGGAGTGAAGGGTGTTCTGTGACTGACGAGAGTGAGGTGTTCTGTGAGTCGAGGGGAATGGGGTGTATGTGACGGGAGGGGAGTGGGGTATATGTGAGTGGAGGGGAGTAGGGGTGTTTCTGTGACTGGAAGGGAGTGGGGTGTATGTGAGTGGAGGGGAGTGGGGTATTCTGTGACCAGAGGGGAGTGGGGTGTTCTGTGAGTGGAGAGGAGTGGGGTGTTCTGTGACAGGAGGGGAGAGGGGTGTCCTGTGATGGGAGGGAGTGGGGTGTGTGTGACTGGAGGGGAGGTGGGGTGTTCTGTGACTGAAGGGAAGTGGGGTGTTCTGTGACAGGAGGGGAGTGGGGTGTTCTGTGAGTGGAGGGGAGTGAGGTATTCTGTGACAGGAGGGAGTGGGGTGTTCTGTGACTGGAGGGGAGTGGGATGTATGTGAGTGGAGGGGAGTGGGGGTGGTTCTGTGACCAGCGGGGAGTGGGGTGTTCTGTGAGTGGAAGAGAGTAGGGTGTATGTGACTGAGGAGAGTGAAGGGTGTTCTGTGACAGGAGGGAGTGGGGGTGTTCTGTGAGTAGAGGGGAGTGAGGTATTCTGTGACAGGAGGGAGTGGGGTGTTCTGTGACTGGAGAGGAGTGGGGTGTATGTGAGTGGGGGAGTGGGGGTGGTTCTGTGACCAGAGGGGAGTGGAGTGTTCTGTGACTGGAAGGAGTGGGGTGTTCTGTGACTGGAGGGGGTGGGGTTTTCTGTGACTGGAGGGAGTGGGATGTATATGACCAGAGGAGAGTGGGGTGTTCTGTGAGTGGAAGGGAGTGGAGTGTTCTGGGACAGGAGGGAGTGGGGTTTTCTGTGACTGGAGGGAGTGGGATGTATGTAACTGGAGGGGAGTGGGGTGTATGTGAGTGGAGCGGAGTGAGGTGTATGTGACCAGAGGGCAGTGGGGTGTTCTGTACTGGAGGGAGTAGGATGTATGTGACTGGAGGGAGTAGGGTGTTCTCTGACTGGGGAGAGTGGGGTGTTCTGTGACTTGAGGTAGTGGGGTGTTCTGTGACTGGAGGGGAGTGGGGTGTTCTGTAAGTGGAGGGGAGTGGGGTGTTCTGTGAGTGGAAGGGAGTGGGGTATATGTGACTGAGGGGAGTGAAGGGTGTTCTGTGACTGGAGGGGAGCGGGGTGTATGTGAGTGGAGAGGAGTGGAGTGATCTGTGACTGGAGGGGAGTGGGGTGTTTGGTGACTGGAGGGGAGTGGGGTGTTCTGTGACAGGAGGGGAGGGGGGTGTTCTGTGATGGGAGGGAGTGGGGTATTTTGTGACTGGAGAGGAGTGGGGTGTGTGTGACTGGAGGGGGGTGGGGTGTTCTGTGACAGGTGGGGAGTGAGGTGTTCTGTAAGTGGAGGGGAGTGGGATGTTCTGTGAGTGGAAGGGAGTAGGGTGTTCTGTGACAGGAGGGAGTGGGAGGGTGGTTCTGTGACTGGAAGGAGTGGGGTGTATGTGACTGGAGGGACCCTGGGAGACACTGGGTCCTGGGGGCTCCTTTGCTTTCATCAGTCAGGCATGCATTTCAGCAGAAATTCCTGAGATGGTTGCCCTTACTGTATGTTTGTTATACCTGAGAAATTTTGTCTAGTTTTAAACAGATGCGAAATAAAGAGTTGTTTGATAATAAACAGCTTATATGGACCCTCTTTCCCCAACAGGCACCAATGGAAAGGTGACAGAGGCTGCCTGCTGGCAGCCCAAGGCACGTGGAAGGCCATCTGTCAGCCTTCTTTGTCCTCTTGAATCGCTCTAACCCTTCATGAGTCTTGTCTATGGCCCAAGCGAAGAGGACACACACTCTCCTGCTTTGGTTCTCAGATCATGTTCCTGTGAATCAGCGGCTTCTGAGTGCTGGGATGAGGGCGTTCTGCTACTGAAACCGAATAATAGTAGCCTTTCCCCCATTTTGCAGAAAATTTAATGGGTGATATTTTCTTCGTTTGATACTTGTTCTTTTGTAGAATTTCCTTTAATCTCTGTTATCTGCTATCACCTTTCTTTCACTGAGCTTTTACCAAAAACAAAATTGGGGAGCAAATAGATTTAAAAGCATATAAACTCTGGTCATGCAGAGTTTGATGGCTCACTGCTTCCAGGTGAACGTGCTGGTCCTGCGTTAGTGGTTGCCAGGATGTGGTAAAATACATCTGAGTGGCACAGTGCTGTTTAGATGTACTAAGATTTGGGTTCCAGTTCTGGGCATCCAAACCACTGGAGAACTTCTGCCCTGCAGCATGTAGAGATGGCTTCACCCTATAAACTTGGAGGAAGAACCAAGTCAATTGTGTATTCTAGACTAAAGTAAAAAGACCTTTTTCACTTCTTCAGGCAGAGCATCATTGTGGTGACTGCCCTGGGTTTTCTCCAGGCTGCGCCGCTGGGCTGAGGTCTCACCTAAACCCTCCCACTGGAGCACAGAGGAGGCGAGGGGACCATGCTGTTAGGGCAGAATGAGGCAGGAGTTTTTATGCTTTAATTTTTCAAAATATCCTCTTCTATCATTCTAGGGACAATTGCATGCCAATCTTGTTTTATAGATCAGGGAAGGGATATCAAGATTAATTAAATAGAAAGTTTATATGGAAGTTATACATATATTTAGTTTGTGGCCAAAGTCAGGCTTCAAAACTGACCTGACCATGAGCCTAAGCCTTGTTTTGGGTCCACAGAAAAATCGAGAGGAAGGTACAGACATTTCCCACATACCTGCTGCCCCCACAGGCACAGCCCCCACCCGTTCCCCCCCACTGCCTCAATATCAACATCCCCACCAGTGGGACATTTGTTAGAATTGACAAACCTACATTGACATGTCATCATCATCCAGAGTCCACTGCTGACCTGAGGGCTCATTCTCGGTGTTGTAAAGGCTATGGGTTCGGACAAATGGGTGGCAGGTCCACCGTTAGTGTGTTGTTCAGAGTGGTTTTGCTGCCCTAATAATCCTCTGCACTCCTGTTCCTTCCTCCCCCCCCCCCCACTGATCTTTCTACTGTCTCCACAGTTTTGCCTTGTTCAGAGTGTCTTATAGTTGGAATCATAAAGTATTAATATGTACCCATTTGTTCCTAAGATTTTTAACCCATTCTTTAAAGAGAAAAATATTTATTGAAAATGTTCTTTGTTTAATGTCCCCTAAATGATACTGAGCACTTCATTTTGAATCAGGTTAACAGATGCCTCCTGCCCTGAGTTCTGGGACAGTAAGTAGTTTATTTAGAATGTAAGTATTTAAAGATTTTACCAAAATAATTTGGGAGATGCAACACACATGGTACTTTTGTCCTTCCTGTCTGACTCTAACAGACACACGTTCCTTTACCTACTGGCATCCTAGAAACAGCATATACAGATGGCAGAGCCCTTTAGGGACTCAAGTGGTTAAAGCAGAGAGAAGCACAGAGGGGAACACAAACAGGAGAAGATCTTCAGTGTAGAGGCCCACTGACCGTGGGAGGGGCCAGCTGGCAGCTCCCAGTGTGCCAGCCAGACCTGGGGCTGCCAGAGGGACAGAAACTTCATCGGTCTATTCCTAGATAACTATCCAAAACACAAAAGAAAATAAAATCCCGAAAGGCAGGTAATTAAAAACCCAAAGCACGCTGTTCACAGAAGGAGCCTTGAGATTTTGAAAACAGGTTTTAATTTTGGGTTGAGGTGAGTGAAAACACAGATGAAAGGTCCATGCTAAGGTGGCTTCAAAGTAGCTGCCTATGCCTTTGAGGAGGAAAATGGTTGTCAAACCCCTTTATTGATAACATCAGCCTTGCCTGCGCCTGGCTCTTTGGTGTTATCAGATAATTTGTCGCTTTCTCCCTTCTGAGACCATGAGGCTGGTCTCCCACCTTTCATCTCCCCATAGCCACTCCTATCTCCATTCACTATCTGAGGATATGAGGGAACTGATGAAGTGATGCTGAACAGCATTGAAAGGACAGCGATGGAGGCTTGTTGTGACCCAGATGTACAGTCTCCAGTGTTTGGCCACTGGAGACAGGGATGCCACCCACGGGCCACGATGACACAGCTGCCCAGCAGTCCAGGTTTCATTTGCTGAAGCATCAAATGTGGTAAATGCTACTTGGACATTTAGATCAGATACCTAAACCCTGTGGGTTTTTTTTTTTTTAACTGTAAAGACTCATTCAGTAAACACTTTAGAGTTAGTTTCCATTCTTCAGTGATTTCAGAATTCTGAGCAGCTATTTCTGTGTCCTGGTAAACTCCATGAACCAAGGAGGCAGCTTCTGAGAGGAGGTGGGCACAGCGGTGGGGACACTACCCCTGCAGTTTGCCAGCTTCCCACATGACGAAGTGGTAAAGAATCCACCCGCCAAGGCAGGAGCCTCATGTTCAGTCCCTGGGTCAGTAAGATCTCCTGGAGGAGGAAATGGCAACCCACGCCAGTATTTCTGCCGGAATAATCCCGTGGATGGAGGAGCCTAGGGGGCTACAGTCCATGGGGTTGCAAAAGAGGAGTATACAACTTGGCCTCTAAACAACCATTTAGTCTAATCTGTCTAGCACGGCAGTCCACTTTAAACCCTCAATAACAGCAGGTGTCATTGGTTCCTCCTGCACAGTCCCTGTGACTTAGGAGAGTCTTTCTCTTTGAGTTCACCCACCTGGTTCATGCACCACTGAAAGGTCTCAGGAGCAGAAGGGTGAGTGGAGGCAGTGGTGTCCTGCCTGCGAGGCCCCAGCGCATGGCAGTCCATCTCCACTGTGACAAGAACTCAGGAGAAGCCAGGTGAGAGGCTGCGGAGGGTCCAGGAGGACTCCCAGTCCAGTGATGATCATGGCATGTGTCTTCATTTACTGAGTCCTGCTTTGATTTTTAGCCATATTTTGTAGGTTTTAGTGTACACATTCTGCACATATTTTGTTAGATTTATGCCTAAGCATTTGACTTTTGGATGCTGGTGGTAAGTAGGATGTCTGTACTGATTATTCATTTCTAGCATGAGAAATACAATTGATTTTCTTTTCTTTTTTTTGATTTTGATTTTGATTTTTTTAAATTTTAATTTATTTATTTTTTTAATTACAATACTGTATTTGTTTTGCCATGACATTGCATGAGCAGTATTCTGCAATATTGTTAAATTTATCCTTGCTTTGTAGATTTTTTAATATTCTTTGGCAATTTGTCAGTAGATAACCATGTCTTCTATAAATAGAGACTTCAGATGTCCAGCACGTAGGGTAGGATAGTTAGTAGTGGTGAGAGAGGTCATCCTTGCCTCGTTCGTACTTTGATGGACAGCCATTCAGTTTCTAATCATAAACCAGTAATGCTAGTTTCATGTTTTCATGCATGCCACTTAGAACATAAAGGTAGTTTCCTTTATACCTACTTTACTGAGAATTTGTATTATGAATAAAGATTACTTTTTTGGCAACCATTTTCTGAATCTACTGTGAATTATCTTATTAATATGGTAAATTGCTTAGACTGATGTCCTGATATTGAACCAGCTTTAAGTTCCTAGGATAAATATCACTTTCTACTACTATATCATCCTCTTCATATTTTGCTAGATTTAATTTGCCAATGTTTGGTTGGGAATAGTTGTGTTTATACTCATGAGAAAGATTATTGGTGTATCTTATATTATCTTTGTCTAGTTCTCATATTAGGGCAATGCTGGTCTTGTTTTCTTTTCTTTCTTTCTTTTTTTTTCTGTATCTTAAAAGGGATTATGTAGAATTTCCACCAATTCTTTCTTAAGTGTTTGCTATACTTCACCATCTGATCTGATGTTTTCTTCATCAGAAGATTGTTAACTATAAATTCAAGCTCCTTAATAGATACAGGACTGCCTTGGTGACCTGTGTCTTCTTGAGGGAGCTTTGGTAGTTCTGTCTTTCAAGGAGTTGGTCAGTTTCATCTAAACTGTTGACTCTTTAAGCACACTTTTCCTTTTTTCCTCTGTATCCAATGATGTCTATTGGGTCTATATTTCTGTTTAATTTTCAAACGTAGGCAGGGGCACATTCCTAGACTGTGGTTTCATAGCCTTTCTGCCCCTCTACCAGCTCCGATCTGGACTCAGCATTTTTTCTCCTACATTTTTGTCTCTTCTTCTAGGGCTGAGGGGATTTTTTTTTTTTCCTTTTACACTCTCATAGCTGAAATGGGTTTCCATCAGTATGCTAAGGTAATGTCATATCCATAGATTACAGAATTTTTTACGTTCTTTGGGGATTTCTAGGATTGTGCCCACAGACTGGGTTTTCATGACCTTCCTGTAGTGGGTGTGGCCCTCCTGTCTAAGTCTATAGCATAAGGAATCCTCTCAGCTCTGTCACAGTTTTGATAGAGAGTCCTTGGTTTTGTTGTGGACGGAGAAGTGTGTAATCTGACAACTGGGGGATGGAGGCTGTGTTGGCAGCACCAAAACCTCTGCTCTCTCCAACCCCAGCCACTCCATCTCCCCAAGTCCCCCACCTCCCCCTCCCTCCCTGACCCTAATGAGCTCCAGCTGGTCCAGAGGACAGTGGTCTCCCCTCTTCTTGCTGCTCCCTCCAGGAGCCAGTCTCATCTCTGATTCTGGGCTAGTGGGTGGCTTCCCACCTTCACCTCTCAAATGCAACCCAGAAAAGCCACTAGCTCATTGTTTGGTGCTTTTCAGAGTGCCCATCTTTCCAGTTCTGCGTGCCTGAGCGGGAACTGGACACCATTTGTCAGCTTTCTGTCTCTCAAAATCTTCATTTTTCACTGTAAAAAGATATGGAAAGGATTTGTCATAAATAACAAAAAAGTTAAAGTATTAATTTCAGTATTAACAATGACATTTTATTTGACTTGTTTAGATGCTCAGTCATGTCCGGCTCTGTGACCCCATGGACTGTAGCCTGCTGGCCTCCTCTGCTTACAGAATTCTCAGGCAAGAATACTGTAGTGGGTTGCCATTTCCTCCTTCAAAGTATTAATTTTAGTATTAAAAATGACATTTTATTTGACTCTCAAACGTATACTTAGTATTTCCTCCAGCTAGTCACGGTGCAGTGTGCTTTATATAACTGACATCTGAGTTTTAAAACAACACAACTACATGGGTAGTGTTATTGTTGTTTTCTATTTTTCTGGTTTAGAAGACTAAAGTTTTAGTTTCACCAAGTCACAAAACCAAAATGAAGCACACAGGACTGTAAATGTGTTAAGTATTACTTTTGTTCATCAGGATACATTCACTGTGTTCATGGAACATGAATGATAGAATATGTATCAGCATATAGAATTACTATGTTTAATATACACTGCACTTTCCATGTACATGGACTGTAGTGCAGAGTAAGTTCATACTATCATGGATGAACTGGTGAGCTTATATCAGGAGTATCAAATGCCTAATTAGAACAACTTCTTAGATAAAGATTTCCAACAAATGATAACAAAGAATACCAATATTTGGGGATACCTATATAAATCATTATTATACAAATAAAGAATATGTATTTTTCCCGAGATAAGTATAATAACAGTGAGATACTAATTAGAATATCATGGTAACATCCTGAATCCAAGTTTCCTAAAATTTCTTTATTTAAGTAACTAATAAGATCTAAGTTTTCATTAGAAGGAACCCACTGAATAAATGTTACAATGAAAACTCTTGGAACTATACTAATTTAACAGAAAAGAAAAAGAGAGTCTGTATTTCATTATTTACAGTATTATTTACAGTATTGAGAAAGTAAAATTCTTGAAGTGTTGCAGTGACAATTATTGTATAACTCAAATGTGTAAATAATTTACGAGGAAAGCCTAGAGACCAAACCCAGCTTATTCAAAACAAACAACTTAATTAGGAGCTAGTGATATTTTACTGTAATTGGCATATAAACACACCCCTGACAAATTTTGAGTTTTATCAGTTTGATCACAAGATAAAATTAACCTGTGATTAATTAGGTTAGTTGCTGCTTAATAAAACTGAAGACATTTGATTTCTTTAGTTTTAAGGAGAAAATTGAGTTTCTTCAGTAACTCAAGATGGACATTCAGGTGAGTCAACAAATTGTTTCCTAATTTATATTTTAATTGTTCTGTTCCAACCCAAGAAAATTTACAGGGCATGAAATATTATGAGAACAACTCAAGAGCATGGTTGCTATGTGACCTATGGTGGACATATGAGAAGAAATTTCTAGAACTCCTGAGTTGAAGAACTCAGACTATTTTATTTTGAGGTTTGCTGTGAATCTAACATAATCAAGGCAGCTTGGAGATGTTGAAAGACTAGATATGTAGATCAGTGTCAGAAAAAGAACATAGTCGTATAGGAGTTGTTACTCATGGCCTTAGGGATTCGCCCAACTGATGTGAAAACTTATTGTACACAAAAGCCTGCACATTGGTGTTTATTGAAGTTTTATTTATAAGATCCCCAAATGGGAAGCAAAGGAAATTCAGTAGCTGAGTTGATTTTAAGCTCTGTTATAGCTATATAATGGACTCTTATCAGAGATAAGAGGAAATAAACTAGAAGGTTATGAAAAGAAAATAATGAATCTTAAGTGTATATGTCTAAGTGAAAAAAAAGCCAGCCTTAAAAAGGCAGGTATCACTGTGTCCCATTATATGACATTCTGAAAGGTGAAACTGTAGTGACAGGAGAAAATGAAGGTTTGCCAGCAAGTCAGGATGTTGGGGAGGGGATGATTAGGTTTGAAGCGCAAGGAAGGATTTCTGTGGTGACATTGTTTTGCAGATGCTCTAATGATGAATTCACGATGTTGAGCATTGAGCAAAATGCACAGAACTTTGAGGCAGAAAAAGTAAACCTTAATATATGCAAATTAGAGTCATTTATAAGGTGAGGATACCAGGACTGAATGTAGAATGTGACAAGTAACTTTAATTATATTATAGATGTATGAAGTGGGTTCTGACATAAGTAAATTTGAAAAAGAGCAGCACTTGTAAGAAAAAATTAAGGCAAAAGAACTATGCTTAAACACTGTACTATGTTTGATAAAGTTAAGGGTTCACTCAGTGATCAGTTTAGTTCAGTTCAGTTGCTCAGTTGTGTCCGACTCTTTGAGACCCCATGAATCGCAGCACGCCAGGCCTCCCTGTCCATCACCAACTCCCGGAGTTCACTCAGACTCACGTTCATCGAGTCTGTGATGTCATCCAGTCATCTCATCCTCTGTCGTCCCCTTCTCCTCCTGCCCCTAATCCCTCCCAGCATCAGAGTCTTTTCCAATGAGTCAACTCTTCGCATGAGGTGGCCAAAGTACTGGAGTTTCATAATTTTATGGCTGCAGTCACCATCTCACTCAGTGACAAGGGCTGACAATTGTAAAATGCTGCAGGTGTGTATGGGAATTGAACTGTGAAGTTAATGGACAATGGGCAGTGGGGGCAGGTGTCCTGTTGCTGGGGGAGGTTACAGGTGAGGCAGAGAAAAGGCCGGAACAAGCCATGTTGTGGTGGAGATTGTGAATGTCAGCATGAGTTCTCCTTCAGCTTAGTGTAGCTGCTGGTGTACTTATATCAAAATGTTTAAATAAACGTGGGGTTGTATAACACCTGTGTCTCCCTGCTGTGTCCATTGAGAAGGCCTCGAAACAGAGACCCGTTATCAATGAGCACACTTAGCTCCCAGATCTTGGTTTCTAATGCCATTCTCCAAGGAAAGCAGCCAGGATTGCAAGAAGGAATGGCTGAAAGTGGGAAAGGAAATACACAAGACAATAACACTGGCACTTTCACCCTATAGTCATTTCCCCAAAACACAATGTTCTAGCCTACCCATGAGGAGATATCCTGGGTGGGGCCCTGCAACAGGAGAAGGCATTAAGAATAAACTGAGGGGATATGAATCAGCCACTGGTCTTATTTATTAATAATGCATTAATTTCAGCTATTAATTTTGACAAATGTATCATGCTAGTATAAGATGTTAATACTAGAGGAAGCTGTGTGTAAGCCATCTGAGCACCCCTGAAGTATAGTCACAACAATTCTGTAAATATGAAATTGTTCCAAAATAGAAAAGTTTATTTAAAAATCCTTGTAGTAGAGCCTGAAGTCAGGCAAGTTGATTCCTCCAGTTCCATTCTTCTTTCTCAAGATTGCTTTGGCTATTCGAGGTTTTTGTAGTTCCATACAAATCTTGAGGTTATTTGATCTAGTTCTGTGAAAAATACTGCTGGTAACTTGATAGGAATTGCATTGAATCTGTAGATTGCAGCACTGTTTATAATAGCCAGGACATGGAAGCAACCTAGATGTCCATCAGCAGATGAATGGATAAGAAAGCTGTGGTACATATACACAATGGAGTACTACTCAGCCCTTAAAAAGAATAAATTTGACTCAGTTCTAATGAGATGGATGAAATTGGAGCCGATTATACAGAGTGAAGTAAGCCAGAAAGAAAAACACCAATACAGTATACTGACACATATATATGGAATTTAGAAGGATAGTAATGAAGACCCTCTATGTGAGACAACAAAAGAGACTCAGAGGTATAGAACGGACTTTTGGACTCTGAGGGAGAGGGAGAGGGTGGGATGATTTGGGAGAACGGCATTGAAACATGTATACTATCTTGTAAGAATGAAACGCCAGTCTATGTTCAATACAGGATGCAGGACGCATGGGGCTGGTGCACGGGATGATTCAGGGAGAGGATGTGGGGTGGGAGGTGGGAGGGGGCTTTGGCACTGGGAGATCGTGGACATTTGTGGCTGATTCATGTCAATGTATGGCAAAACAAATACAGTATTGTAATTAAAAAATAAAATTAAAAAAAAATCCTTAAGTGAATGTAAAACTGAAGACAGGAGATTGTGCTAGGAGTGACCACAGCTGTGGATAAGTGTTAGTTGGGGATTTAGAAGTATTAACAGAATTTTAAAGCTACATACACGGTTGTTATATATAAGCTTTTCCCTACTGTCTCAGGTCATCCAAACCTTCAGTGTGGTTTAGCTAAGATACCTACCAAGGCCTTCATCAAACTCAAAATTTTCCTCAGGATGTCTCCTCATCTTTCTCAGCTAAGATTAACAGGATGGTGTAAATGTGTGAGTGTTAAAAGTGTGACAATGACAGTGAGATTAACTAAAAATATAACCTTAAATTTGTATGCATTTTCCTTAAATTTTTCAAATCATTTATGCAATTATTATTTTATTTGTTATCCAGAAATATGTTTTTAATTAATTATAATATTTAATGTTTTTACTTGGAAAACAAATAAATACATATTTATGTATTTTCAGTTTTTTCAAGAGAATGAGATTTTCTTAATATTTTGTGCCCCAATATTTAAAATCCACAAAAATGGGAAAAGAATTGCATTTCCTTAACTTTTGATTTAATATTTGTGTTATTATGGATTAAACACCTATATCTTTTGCAAACATTAAATTCTCAAAGAAAGAAACTTTACACAATATGTTAATATCGACACTTTTACATAACTGGTTCCATCTTTTCAGTGCTTAATCAATATTTGAATTAATAATGTACAGTCATGGATCTCTTTTCACTTGAATGTTAACATTCCTTCTCAATTTTAATTTTGGAAATAATTACATCTTCATGATGGATTAATTTAATGAGAGGAGTAAGTATTCAAATGCCTTCCAAAAGTAGACAAAAGAAGCTGTGGTAAGCAGAATTTAAAATACACACATGCATGGTGAACTAATTAGAAAAGATAGACTTTCAGACTATTGAAAAGCATTTTATTTTCCCAAACTGTAGTTTTTATCATATAATGAAACAAAAAATTAGTGTGCCTTTTGGGAACTTGTAAATTAACTTCGAAGAAAAGTTATGACCAATCTAGACAGCATATTAAAAAGCAGAGACATTACTTTGCCAACGAATGTCCATCTACTCAAAGCTATGGTTTTTCCAGTAGTTGTGTATGGATGTGAGAGTTGAACTATAAAGAAAGCTGAGTGCTGAAGAAGATGCTTTTGAACTGGGGTGTTGGAGAAGACTCTTGAGAGTCCCTTGGACAGCAAGGAGATCCAATCAGATGTGAAGAGGCCACCTGATGTGAAGAGCTAACTCATTTGAAAAGACCCTGATGCTGGGAAAGATTGAAGGTGGAGGAGAAGGGGACGACAGAGGATGAGTTGGCTGGATGGCATCACCAACTCAGTGGACGAGAGTTTGAGTAAACTCTGAGAATTGGTAAAGGACAGGGAGGCTTGGCATGCTGTGGTTCATGGGGTTACAAAGAGTCGGACAGGACTGAGCAACTGAACTTAAAGTGAAAGTGAGGTTGCTTAGTTGTGTCCAACTCTTTGCAACTCTGTGGACTGTAGCCCACCATTCTCCTTCATCCATGGGATTTTCCAGGCAAGAATACTGGAGTGGGTTGCCCTGTCCTTCTCCAGGGGATCTTCCTGACCCAGGGATTGAACCCAGGTCTCCCAGGTTGCGGGCAGATTCTTTACTGCCTGAGCCACCGGGGAATCTCTAACTGAACCAAACTGAACTGAACTGAAATTAACTACACCGAATGTTCCCATGAACTTGCTCCAGGCAGTTCTCCTCTCTCCACAGTAAGGGGAGACATACCCGTAACATTGGTTCTTCTGGGTCTACACTTCATGGAAGCCAGTTTCTCCCAACACAAGATAAGTAGATGGGCAGGAACTACAGCGCCTACTGATTGGGGTATATTTGCCTAAACCCCTGTGAGTGTCCTTTTAAAACAGTTTTAGGAGAGAAATACTGAACCTGTCTTACAATAAGAACTGCCTGTCGTTGAAAACATAATATACAAATCACTTAAAGTTTCACATCAATGTGGTGGTTTCAACCTTAGCTCTAAATGTTGCAAATCAATCTTATTTTGATACTTCCCAGAGTTTTCAGTTCTGTTCTACATAGGATAACATACTGCTACCATTTTCAGTGCTCTTAAATCTGTGGGTTGATATTCCCATTTCTTAAATTTCATGTTGATTTTTCTCACTTTAATATGTCATAAAAGAAAACTCCCTTTTAGAATAAGCTAGTGAATTTTTATGTCTAATTTTCCTCATTTTCATTTCTGTCATCTAGGTATTTGTTTCCATTAGGATGGAAGCAGCTTGAGGAAGTTTCCATGTTAGAAAATTGCTGCAATTCTCCAATCTAAGTTTCCTCTGATATAGAATGTAAACAAAGCTGGTAGATTGCTTTCACAAAAGTGCTGTGAACACATGTTACTCAACCTAGACTCACTGCTTTTAGCTGTAAAAACTGTTAGCAGGAGGGCATTCCCAATGGCCCTCCTGCTATCAGAACCACCAGCAGCAGACAGGGACACTTCCCTGGGAGCGGAAGTGTCCAGCACAGTGAACTGTGCCTGCCCCACATGGAACACATTGTTCGGAGTGCTGGCTCCAGAATTGCTGGGTCTTCCTGCATCTCAGAGGGCTTTCCCTAGTAGCTCAGCTGGTAAAGACTCCACCTGCAATGCAGTAGACCCCAGTTTGATTCCTGGGTCAGGACGATCCCCTGGAGAAGGGAACGGCTACCCACTCCAGTATTCTGGCCAGGTAAATTCCAGGGACTGTATACTCCATGGAGCTGCAGAGTCAGACACGACTGAGCAACTTTCACTTCACGTCACTTCTCTTCTTTCATCTCAGAGGGAGTGGACAGGGGTGAGCAGAAGTGTTCCCCACACCCTTTCCCAAACAGAGCCAGACCTAATGTGGAGTCCCTGGGAGAGCTCTTCTGTGCTAAGGACCCCGCCTGCCTCTCCAGCTTGGGAACAGCTGCCTCTGGCAAGATCGTAGTCTCACACTTTGCATACAGTTCTCATAACTGGAGTTCATTTCAAGAGAGCAGCCAGTTGGAATTGTGGTGTTTTCCTCTTTAAAGCTCCCAGGTTGGTACACTTTAGAATCATCTGGAAGATGTAACACAGAGTGCTGGGTCTCACCTCCAGGATTTCTAATTCTGCGGACTGAGTAGAGACATGGATTTGCATTTCTAGCAAATTCTAATGCCCTGGTCCAGTCAACCTCTCAGAGAACCAGCTTTCTACGCCGCCTGGCACCACTTATACATTTATAAGGTACTTTGATGAGGGAGCTACCTAAAACATGCTCTAAAACAACTTTGCAATTTTTTTCTACTGTATTTTATAGTATCAGTAGATGCATTCCTAATTCACTTGTTACAATTTACATGTAATATTAAACATGGGATACAAACTCATTAAGTCCACAAGAATGGTAAATTACATGGAAGCAGTCATTCTTGTTGATGGAGGGAATACACTGCTTTTCAGGGAGATGCTTGTTAAGAAACAGTAAGATTCTACAACTCTGCTTCTCTCTTGGACTTCCAGTGCTGGGACTCTCTTCTGATTAATGAATAACCAGATTCATAAACAAAGATTTATGCCCAGGAATATTGAGCATCAATATTCAGAGAGTCAAATATCAGAAACAATCTACATGTCCAGCAGTGAGAAAATGGGCATAGAAAGCTTGGTAAACTGTTAAGGAAGAGTCCACTGAACCCTGTGAATTTAAATGCAATTATGAAGTGCCTTTCCATCAAAATGTCTGTGAATGAAATGCTGATTTTGAAAGGAGGCCCATTTCAACAGCATAAATCAGAAATTAAAAAATGTGATGAGTCTCTTAAATTTTAGGATCAAGTTTCATTTCCTCACCTGCCTTCTTTGAAGAGCAGTGCCCTCAAGGGTTCTGAACAAAGGAAACCCAACAAAGCCTCTTGTTTTCCTGTATGCTCAGGAGACATGCCAACATTTCGTGATGCCGGAGGGCTTCCTCTGGGCCTCCTTGTTCTTTCTCATTGCTGCTGTGATGGCTTTGAGATGAAGTAGGTACAGAAGGCATTCATCACAAGAAATAGAACCATTGCTTTATTCAAAACATTTAAAAAACAAATACAATAAATCAGGTGTTCTTTTTCCTTTGCAAGTATTAAATACAGATGTACTGTATGCATATGAAATTTTTGATTAAAATGTCTTTCACCAGCCTGTCTCTTTAATTAAATAAAGCTTGTTTGGTATTAATCAAGGCACAAAGAATTTATACCCCAAATCCAGATTAATTAAAAGCCTGGAGCTTGAAGAACAGACTGTGTATAAAGACAAAAATAAATCAATCCAAACATGATATTTATGAATATGGACTGTTTGTGGGCAAAGTATAAATAATTTAGATGGAGTAATATATGTCAGATATATGATAGGATTATTTTATATTATAGAATGTATTTACATGTAAATCTGAACTCACGTTTTAAATTAAGGTTTCTATTTTTAACATTTATTGTTCATTACAGAGTGATGATAGCTCTTCCCTGGCTGATCCCCTCACAAATCCCGAAGCTCTCCACTACCTGCTCAAATGCATCAGAAGAGTGAGTCACATGGTGTCATCTCCCTTTGTGTGAGTTTGGTTTGCTCTTATTCAACATAATGCTTGCCTCCCCAAATGAAGCACTATCCAGCCACTGTATCAGGAATTGCTAGGGCCCAATTCCTGCACAGAATTCAGTATGTTAACTTCATGGGTATATTCATCGAATTAAAACATACATTAGTCTTTAGTTACTTTTTAAATGAGAATGCAATCAAAACATTTGACCACCTTTAAAACTAAAAATGTATGACTACAATTCATATATGGAAATGTCCTTTTCCCATGCACGCACACACAAGCACACCACAGACACACACACACACACACACATTTGTATGAGACATATTATCTGATGCTCACTGGAGCTTTGCAGATGAGAAAGACCAAATTTGAACTCAGATATTCTAACTCTAAATTTAAGATTTACACTATTACAGCCATATGTGTGTGTGTGAATCGCTCACTCATGTCTGACTCTTTGCAACCCCATGGATTGTAGCCTACAAGGCTCCTTTGTCCATGGAATTCTACAGGCAAGAATATTGGAGCGGGTTGCCATTTCTTCCTCCAGGAGATTGTCCTGACCCAGGGATCGAGCGCAGGTCTTCTGCTTCACAGTCAGATTCTTTACCATCTGAGTCATCTGAGAAGCCCATTACAGCCATATATCACAAGTTAACCTTCTATGGAAGAAGAAAAATGATTTTAATTCAGTTGATGATCTCAGTTAGAATGGAGCAAGCCCTGGACTATCTGGAATTTCATGTCACTTAGCAACAGTCCTGGCTGACAAGAGGCCCTCAAGAAATGTCGGTCCTTCTCCTTCTCTCCTCTTTTTTTTTTACCCTCACCTGCATCCATAATTCTTATTTTTATATTTCTATCCTGTTTCAGGAGAACAGTAATGAGACAATGAGAATAGATTGTACATTTGATCATTATACAAAATAAAAATGAGTACTTATAAAAGTGGTGTTTCTGATCAGTTGGGAAGAAGATGTCTTATTCAGGAAAGATTGTGAGTATTCATTTAGGCAAGATTGTGAGATCCTTGCCAAATACAAATGTAAAAACTAAATTCAGTGAAGAGAAATCTAAAAGAACATTGTATAATGCCATGTGCTGTGTCTTGGAAATTCTTATTAAGCCTGATAGCTTAGAAGCACTGACTCAAAGATGTAACCTCCCAAATAATCTCAAAGCTCTGTGCACATACTGATGTGCACAAACACACACACACACATGCAAACATACAGAGATACACATGGCAAAAACATACACAGCGACACACACAGACACACCCACATACACACAAGTTACTACAAATTTATAAAAATGCACTCTTGGGCAGAGATCATGATGCATATGAAGTGTTAGTAGCTTCTATTTTCATCAGCAGCATTTTTATTATTATTAACAGTTAACTGAATAAATTATTTAAGATGTTTAATTATAACTTTCAAAACAAATTAATACTTGTGTTACTTTTTACCATGGCTATTGATATCTGTAATGATCTCAGTTTTTTTAAAAATTAAATATTTTTAAAGTTAGAAATCATAATAGTAAAATATAGGAAGAGACCCAATTATTTCTAGCTATAATAAAATTTACCAAAATTTGAGTTTTTTTGTAAAATTACATATAAGTAATTTGCTATAACATCTTAATTTTCAGTTACTCAGTATGTTGTTTAGTTGCTAAGTCATGTCTGGCTCTTTGTGACTCCGTGGACTGTAGCCTGCCAGGCTCCTCTGTCCATGGGATTTCCCAGGCAAGAACACTGGAGTGGATTGCCACTTCCTTCTCCAAGAATCTTTCTAACCCAGGAATTGAACCCATGTCTGGTACATTGGCAGGCATGTTCTTTACTGCTATGCCACCTGGGAAGCCCCACAAATTACTCATATTTTTTGAAAAATTATGGACTTGACAGTGTACATAGTTTCCTCTGTTTGAAATGGCATAAATTATAATATTGCATGTCCAGATTAAAGTATAAAGCAATAACTGAAAATGTTAAATGCTGCCAAAAGCTCTGAAACAACAGAAGGAGAAACAGTGAGTCACCCAAGCAGTGATTAGTGAACGCTGTGTTCTGACACCAAAAAACAGTCGGCAAACCAAGAGCCTCCAAGCAGATAGGGTGAGGCTCAGCAGTGCGCTGTTATTAACGCAGCTTATGTAGCAAGAAAGCGGTGACTTTATTCTTCACCATGACTGGTTATGATTCTAGAATTTTCCTAAATGATGGGGACTTGGTCAGTGGTGACCTCATAGCATCCTCAGGAGACAGTTTGTTTTGCTTATGGTTCCAGAGCAGAAACAAGGCATCAAGTGAGTCTCACAGAAGAAGCATAATTAAACTTCGCCTCTGTGACTATACTGGTTTTGTCTGCTTGGGGAGTTTTTAGGGCTGGTTTCTGTTTTAGGCTGTAACAAGAGCATGCACAGTCGCACTGCAAAGCTATCCCCAAAATGATGAAATTGTTTCCCCTCTTAAGGTAATGGAAACCCTGCAGAATCTACACTTTCAGTTTGTTTCCTGATTAATGATAAGTACCAAAAAATCAAGAGATTTGCAGCATGTATAAAGGAAAGACAAATTTTTAGCAGAAAAAGGTGGTGTCTGGGATTTCTTTTGTCTGTTAGTGTACAGAAGATGAGGTCCATTTTTTTGTAGAGATGAATTTGTAGAAGAATTTGGAGCTTGCACCTTTGTTCGTTCTGAGTTTTGCTGAGTTACCATGTCTCAGCCTCTTCTTAGATTCTTCTGTAGACTCCAGAGATCCAGGGACATAGTCCCACTGTCCCATGGTTTATCTTCCTCTTGTGGGAAACACTCACCACTGAACATCTCAAAGCAAAACAGAAACAGTTGTCTAGAGTTTGACAGTGGTGATGGGAGGGGGAGGTTAAGCAGAAGGATGGGAACAGTGATGGTTCAGTTCAGTTCAGTCGCTCAGTCGTGTCCAACTCTTTGCGACTGAATCGCAGCACGCCAGGCCTCCCTGTCCATCACCATCTCCCAGAGTTCACTCAGACTCACGTCCATCTGTGATGCCATACAGCCATCTCATCCTCGGTCATGCCCTTCTCCTCCTGCCCCCAATCTCTCCCAGCATCAGAGTCTTTTCCAATGAGTTAACTCTTCTCATGATTATATTCTTTGCAGCCAAAGATGGAGAAGCTCTATACAGTCAACAAAAACAAGACCAGGAGCTGACTGTGGCTCAGATCATGAACTCCTTATTAACAAATTCAGACTTAAATTGAAGAAAGTAGGAAAACTGCTAGACCATTCAGGTATGACCTAAATCAAATCCCTTATGATTATACAGTGGAAGTGAGAAATGGATTTAAGGGCCTAGATCTGATAGACAGAGTGCCTGATGAACTATGGAATGAGGCTCGTGACATTGTACAGGAGACAGGGATCAAGACCATCCCCATGGAAAAGAAATGGAAAAAAGCAAAATGGCTGTCTGGGGAGGCCTTACAAATAGCTGTGAAGAGAAGAGAGGTGAAAAGCAAAGGAGAAAAGGAAAGATATAGGCATCTGAATGCAGAGTTCCAAAGAATAGCAAGAAGAGATAAGAAAGCCTTCTTCAGCGATCAATGCAAAGAAATAGAGGAAAAGAACAGAATGGGAAAGACTAGAGATCTCTTCAAGAAAGTTAGAGATACCAAAGGAACATTTCATGCAAAGATGGGCTCGATAAAGGACAGAAGTGGTCTGGACCTAACAAAAGTAGAAGATATAAAGAAGAGGTGGCAAGAATACATGGAAGAACTGTACAAAAAAGATTTTCACAGTGATGGTGGTAGGTGAGAAGTTAGCTCTTTCAAATGAAGTGTCCATGGCAGGCTTCCCAGAAGAGGTGGTCCTTCAGAATCAAGCCGTGACATAAACACAGCACTGTTCCCAGATTCTCTTTGTCCTGCCAATCTAACTTTCCTGACTTTTCTCATAAACACTTTCTTCACCCCTTTTATGTTGATTCCTCCTCATCTTTCCTGCAACATATGGATTTGAGAGATCTGTTTTAGTAGGTTTTCTGTATCATCACCATAACCCAGCAGGTGGTTTTATAGACATGTGGGCAGCAGCTTGTTTTTGTCTCTCACAGAGGAAAATCTATGCCGTTCGTGGTGCAGGCCCATGAGTGTACAGTGCACACTCTCTCATGTCCTAGAGCTTTTGTTTATGGAAAAACATGAGCTAAAGTAGGCCTTCCATTCAGAGGAATTTCAGACTCTGACAACATTGTTTTTGAGAGTTCCATTGTGTAGAATTAAATATGTAAGGCGTTGCATTTGTAATGACCCAGTCTGGTCTAGTTTATGCTATGCCATTTCTTCACCTGGGTCACGCCTGCTGTTTCCTTGTTGAACAGACCCTGTGATGCTATTGAGCACATGTCCTATGGATCTGAGTGCAAAATTCACCTTGATTTCAAGGAATGGATGACTGTCATCAATACTTTGCCTTAACTACAAAGGAAGTCTGGTTGCGGCCATGCTGGTCTGTCTCATTTGAGGAGATACTGAACGTGAATGGTAGGTTGTTTATATCTTCTCTGCCCCTGAGCCCCCTGTGCCACCTTCCTCGCAAGTTCGAAGACAGGGGGTGCCAGTCACCACCCTTCCATCCCAGGTCGGCCTGCTCCAAATGCCAATCAAGGATGAGACACTAAAAGCTGTTTCCCTTTCAAGACTAAATCAGGAATACTGCAAGGTTCCAGAAATTTTAAAAGCTCTTATTCCAAATTGGTCAACTTGCTCATAAATCTTGCTTCTTTCACGTCAGGAACCAGGGTGGCCTGTCGCGTGTTGACAATAACACCCATTTGGTCCCAGCAGAATGAATCAAGGAAAGTTCTGGACTTTGATCACGCATTTGCAGCTTGTGTGGAACCAGGTCCCTCACCTCAATGACATCCGTCTCGGCATCTGCGTGGACCAGCTGGTAACAGTTAGTTTGTTTCCTATCACTTTAGGTTGTGAATTGTGCTTGTTAATAAGGATGGATGGAAAGCAGGTGTGGCAGTTTCTGAACAGTTATTGGGACGTAATTGCTCTGGGCTATTGTTGGAGCAGTTTGCATTTGTACATTGTTTTGGGTGCAGCTGTCAATAGCAGCCGAGCTAGGAATGCACAACGAGTCCACTTCGGCTGCACTCACAAATCTAAATTGATTCTGAAAGGCATCCAGATCTGACAAGTTAAGCAAAATGCTAATAATGAAAGCAGTTTTCATAAGAGCCAAACTGTTGAGAAATCTTGATCTTTTCAGGAGTTTTGAGGATGTTTCTTCATATTCTTAGTCCAAATGCTTCCTGGTAAATACTGAAATCTCAAATTTTCACTACTTCTTTTGGTAAATCAGTTTAAACTATCATCCAGGTTAATAATTCATTTTTGAACATCCTTCTTAAAATTTTTAGAAATTGCTTCATGTAATTCAGCTCAGCAACCAAACCTGCAAGGGTCTGAGAGCCTCTGAGCTCAGCCTGGAGAAGACAGCCACCCCTTCTTGTGTAACCTTGAGCAGCTCACCCACTCTGCTCCCCTGAGTCTCTGTGCCCGCGTGTAGAGAAGTAAAGCAGGCGTCAGTGTTTGCCATGCTGTTTTATGGGATGGTGTGTGTAAAGTTAAGGTGAACTGAACACTTACCTGGTGGCAGGTCAGCGCAAACATCTCTAAGCACCTCACATGTCCCTCATTTAATCCTCACAAAATCTGTGATTCAGAGGTTGTGCTTCTGTGCTTTTATTTCGCAGGTAAAGGTGTGGGAAACTGAGGCTCATAGAGGCTTGGGGTCCTCTCTGCTACAGAGCCGGGACTCAGGTACCTACCGGCTCCAGGCTCAGTGTGGACTGTGTACCATGGTGCTCCATTAGGGTCTGTTTAATGAAACTCATAAAACAGCGTTTGCTACTTCTCTTCTAAATGGTGATTTCTAATCTATTTCTGTGGAATCCTGGTGTCCAGTGAACTCGATGAAGATGTGCACCAGCAGATTGTGTAGTATTATCCTCAAATCAGCTTGTAAAAAACATAGATTAATGAATAAAAAAGTTAGTATATTTTTTTACCTTTTCATCCACATTTTACCCCTTTGGCACCTTCTGGAAAATACTAGGGAAAGGTAACAGATGATAGTGTAAAAAGATCATGAATAAATCAGGATTACCTGTAAGTATAGGAACAGATGGATATACTTAAGTCACAGCCTGAACCTGTGGTTGTAATTTGACTTTATCTAAGCATTATTTCGGAGAAGGCAATGGCACTCCACTGCAGTACTCTTGCCTGGAAAATCCCATGGATGGAGGAGCCTGGTGGGCTGCAGCCCATGGTGTCGCTAAGAGTCGGACACGACTGAGCGACTTCACTTTCACTTTTCACTTTCATGCATTGGAGAAGGAAATGGCAACCCACTCCAGTGTTCTTGCCTGGAGAATCCCAGGGATGGGGGAGCGTGATGGGCTGCCGTCTATGGGGTCGCACAGAGTCGGACATGACTGAAGTGACTTTGCAGCAACCGCAGCAGCAAGCATTACTTACCCATGTTCTCCTGTAATCAAGTTGTTCTCAGTTTATGAGGTGACAATAAACATGCCAAGACTTAACCACATTAGGCAAAATGCTGTGAGTCCTGGAAACCTGTGTTGTCAGCTCTCTGAAGAGGTTGCTGGGCCCTGACTGTCTATGTGCGGGACAACATGGGGTCTTCAGGCAGAACCCACTCTGGTGTGTGCATCTCAGTCTCAGTGATTTTTGCCAGAACAACTTGAGATTAGTTGAGCTTTCCCCTCTTATCGCTAATATCAAAAACATACTTTCATAACCAAGAACCTTATTAACATTGATTTAATGCTTTTGTGTATTTCATGGCCATGTTCAAGTCTCACTGATTGCTTCAGTATCATTCTTCATAGCAGGATCCCAGCCTCCAGGATCTAATGCCTGATGATCTGAGGGAAGCTGATATAATAGTAGAAATAAAGTGCATAATAAATGCAATGTACTTGAATCGTCTTGAAACTATCCCTCCTCTACACCCTCCTTGTCCATGGAAGTATTGTCTTCCATGAAACCTGTCCCTGGTGCCAAAAACATGGGGGACCCCAGCTTTATAGAAAAGAAGCCCTCCAAGTTCAGGATTCAGCTAGACCAGTTGTTACCTTGTCTTCCTTGGCTTCTGCTCCTTGTGTTGGAAGAAAACAGGCCTCTTGCTTTAGAAGCTCCCCTGCGTGGGCTTGTCAGTGTTGCTTTATGATTAGATTTGGCACTGAATTCCTGGCAGCAACCCTAGGGGGCTAGTCTAAATGATGTCAGGGGTCAGTTGACCTTGGAGCATGTAGTTCAGCAGTTGTTGCCTGATTTCTCCACCTTGGACTCCCTATTTTTGCATCTTGAAATCAGCATATTGCTGTATGACTGAAACCAGATCTGCCCCCGACTCTGAATTTTGGGGTTCCCTTGAGTGAACCAGGTGCCTCTTGCCTGCTTCTGCTTATGCCTTATTTTCCTGTTAATCTGGGATATAATGTGTCTACTGGAAATCTTGGGTCTGAAGTCAAGAGACAGTAGTTTTAGGTTAAACTACACCACATGGAAACTAGAGAAGTCCACCTGTTAGGGTCTCATCTTTTCTCATCTGTCAAAGAATTCTGGGTAATCATTTACATGCTATGATTTTAAAATATAATCATATCTAAAAACAAGGTAGCAGAGAAAACACCCAAAGTGGTCCTACCACAAAACACCTAGAAACATCAGATAACGTATAACAAATCTCTCAAATGCAAAACTAAACTCAGAATAAACAGGAGAATCTCCCAGGAAAAAAATTAAACAGGGACAAAAAAATACAATGTGCCTTTTCCCTCTAGGGCTTCAGTTACCTCAATGGAATGTGCTACCCTTAGTGATACTGTGGTTTGGCATTTAATGGCCTAAAAGAGCAAAAATGAACAGGGGGAGACAAGGACATGGGGGTGAAGCTACAGTCAGACTATGGCTGGGTCCTGAGTGAGAAAGACCCAGGAAGGCCAGGCATGTGCTCACTGGACAGAAAAACAACTCTGGAGTCTGCCTGTAAAACATGGTCTCTAAACGAAACACTGTCTCATATAGGGTTTGGATTCAAATTTTTACTGATGTTTTTGGTTCATCAAACTTCAAGTCAAGACATACAGGTTGAATCTGGGTCTGTGATGCCCCTAGGAACACTTCATAGAAGCACACGCACATTCTCCACAGTGGGAGGACATTTGATTGTAGGCCGTTTAGGGTTTTGTGCTGGTAAACAAACCATCAAAGTTGCAAAAATGAAAAAAGTCCTAGAAAATCCAAAACTTAGTCATCAGAATATGTTTTAAAGGACACACTTGAAATAGAAAATAAAAACTGAACAAATTACTAGAAGTAAATTACTATAAGAAAATACAAAACTAAACAAATTACTAGAAAGAAAGATATTAAAAGATAAGGCTAATAAACAGAACCAAATGTGACAGCTGGGTATAAAAGTGTCTGATAGGAAATGGACCTCTGCTACTGGAAAAAAGGTCTGAGTGGCAGACTAGAAATCAAGTGGTTCTGGCTACAGTGTGTCTCAGTTCAGTTCAGTTCATTTCAGTCGCTCAGTCATGTCCGACTCTTTGAGACCCCATGAATCACACCACAACAGGCCTCCCTGTCCATCACCATCTCCCGGAGTTCACTCAGACTCATGTCCATTGAGTCAGTGATGCCATCCAGCCATCTCATTCTCTGTCATCCCCTTCTTCTTCTGCCCCCAATCCCTCCCAGCATCAGAGTCTTTTCCAGTGAGTCAACTCTTCGCATGAGGTGGCCAAAGTACTGGACTTTCAGCTTTAGCATCATTCCTTCCAAAGAAATCCCAGGGCTGATCTCCTTCAGAATGGACTGCTTGGATCTCCTTGCAGTCCAAGGGACTCTCAAGAGTCTTCTCCAACACCACAGTTCAAAAGCATCAATTCTTCGGCACTCAGCCTTCTTCACAGTCCAACTCTCACATCCATACATGACCACTGGAAAAACCATAGCCTTGACTAGATGGACCTTTGTTGGCAAAGTAATGTCTGTGCTTTTCAACATGCTATCTTGGTTGGTCATAACCTTTCTTCCAAGGAGTAAGCGTCCTTTAATTTCATGGCTGCATTCACCATCTGCAGTGATTTTGGAGCCCCCAAAAATAAAGTCTGCCACTGTTTCCACTGTTTTCCCATCTATTTCCAATGAAGTAATGGGGCCAGATGCCATGCTCTTCGTTTTCTGAATGTTGAGCTTTAAGCCAACTTTTTCCCTCTCCTCTTTCACTTTCATCAAGAGGCTTTTTAATTCCTCTTCACTTTCTGCCATAAGAGTTGTGTCATCTGCATATCTGAGGTTATTGATGTTTCTCCTGGCAATCTTGATTCCAGCTTGTACTTCCTCCAATCCAGCGTTTCTCATGATGTACTCTGCATATAAGTTAAATAAGCAGGGTGAAAATATACAGCCTCGACGTACCCCTTTTCCTACTTGGAACCAGTCTGTTGTTCCATGTCCAGTTGATGCAAATAATGCAAAAAATATCAACAGGCATTCACAACCTCAGTGGCTTTTCCTGGGTGCAGGAGTTGAGTGCAGTTTCAGCTCCTGGAGGAAAGGTGCCTTGATGGCATGTGTGCAGCTAGGTGACCTTGTGCTCAGAGACTCAAACTCTAGAGTAGGCCTAGCCTGACCCACACCTGCCATCAGTGCAGAGGGAGCACAGTTTGGTGTGGGAGATTCATGGAACTGGATGGAAGTTTGAGGTAAAGTTGAATTGTGTTAGTTGAACAGCATAATTCCATATTTGTACATACTGAAGAAGGATCAACACAGTAAGTTTAGATAAAAATCTATCACTGTACAGTTAAAATTTTCTTCCTGTGATGAGAACTTTTAGATCTACTTCCAGTAACTTTGAAATATGCAGGTGGCTCAGACAGTAAAGAATCTGCCTGCAATGCAGGAGATCCGAGTTCAGTCCCTAGGTCTGGAAGATCCCCTGGAGAAGGGAATGGCTACCCACTCATATTCTTGCCTGGGAAATTCCACAGACAGAGAAAGCTGGTGGGGTACAGTATATGGAGTCACAAAGAGTCATACATGACCGAGTGGCTAACACTTATATGTACCAAGCTAGACACCATGTCCCCACAAGTTATGAATCTTGGAACTAAAAAGGTGAACACTTGGAAGAACCAGGTAGTATAAAGCTTCTCCACAAAGTCAGAGGACTTTATCATTGTGTCATATAGATACAAACAGATACACAGAAAAATGTCTAGGTATTTGTATGCAGGGAAATTAGCATACATGTTTCCTTCCTCTGTCAGTTGAGAAGCCCAGGAGGCAATAAGAGCCCAGTAGCACTGACCACACCCAGTGCCCAGAGTTTGGTCTCTGTTAAAAATACAACACTCATCAAAGGATCCAGGGATCTTAGAAAAATGGCTGACACTAGGACTGGGGAAGGGAGTACATACAATGAGCCTGAGCTCAAAAGCCAAGAACACAGAGACAGTGAGAGCAAGGCAGAGGGCACAGGGACTAACGAAAATCCTCAGTGGTGAAGTCTGAACAAAGTGCATAGCAAATTTCCATGAGTCCATACTGATGTAAACTGAATTTATAAATGGACAAAAAAATAGAATGGAAAAAATGGAATGGAAAAAATAGACAAGTCTTTTGTGCAAAAGATTTTTAAATCATGTAGCTCTCCGTCTTTAAGGAGGTGGAGTTTGAACTCTCTTCAGTGCGGGCTGCTTTTCTTGACTTTTGAAGAGAAACGAACGGAAAGGAGGAAAACACTTTCCATGGCAAACTTGACGCAGTGACCTCAGCCCAGTGATCCAAGTCAGCACCACCAGTGATGAGTCATGTTGACAGCACGTACCATTGATAGTTTGTGATGAAAGGGCACTTTACCTCTGGTCTTTCTCCCAAAATCTTTTATGCAGTCTAATCTTGACAAAGACATTAGAATAACTCCATTTGAATGACAGCCTGCCATGTACCCAATCAGAGCTGCTCAAGATTGCCAAGGTCATCAAAATTCAGAAAAGCCAGAAGTGTCTCAGCCAAGAGAAGCCGAAGGAAGTGTGACCAGTGAACGCAGTGGGTGAGCACGTGACATCCTGGAACAGATGAAGGACAATAATGTATCAACTTAGTTCCATACTTGTGATAAATGTACTATGATGTAACATGCCTTCAGTAACAAGAACTGGACATGGAGTACATGGGAACTCTAATAATCACATCTTTCATGTAAATCTAAAGCTATTTAACATAAAGCTTTAAATATGGGCCATGTAAGTTTATAATAGAAAGGGAACACCTCTATAAAACAACCCTTAGACCATGTCCTGTGAATTAATCTGTATCAATACTAAAGCTTTACTGGATGCTCTGGGGTTGTTAAGCTTTGCATCACCAGAGGGAACAGAGCCTTACTTTAGGTTCCCCTGGTGGAGCAGGGTGTGAACAGAACACCGCAGGCAGCAGGAGCCAACCCTGCATGATTTTTCTTCTGTTGTGCTTTGAATCGTGATGCCTTGAAGGGACACAGACCTAACACATGGGCACACAGCAGAGGATGAACAGCACCAGCACTAACCTCGGAGCAGGACGGGTCTTCACAGCGGCCCCCTCCCGATGCCAGTAAAGTATAGTCAATTACTTTTAAAATTGCTCCCCACTAATGTCGACGCCCTAATGGGATCAGAACCATTACGCTTCTCTTTCATCTGTTCTTACATCGTACAGAGGCGGGGGAAGAGGTATTTATGAGCTCTGAGAAACTCTGCAAATTAAAAGGATCTTGATAATGAGATAAAAGATTCCCCTAAATCTGGGCTGCTGTGGTTTGCTTTTGTCAATTTGCAATTGACCAGAAGGGAGGAAAGTCTGGTTGTTCAAATCTTGTCTTCAAGGCACCGAGATATCTTCCTGCCATTTCATATCCCTACTTTTTGGCAGAATGATGAAAATAAAGGGTCAGCTCCTTCAACATCAAAGCTGTTGGACGTTCTTTGCTACCGCAGAGCAGAATAACAGGTGACAGTCTTGTAGACACAGGACTCAATGTTAAGTGTGTGTGGTTAGCAAACTGTCCTTGACTTCACTGAGTCCGTGTGCAATGTGTAAGGGGGGTGCACCATCTCAGCAGGGATTCAAAATTTGGCAAATTATGAACACATCTAGTTTCTAGCTGTAGCTCAAGGTTTTCTTTAAAGGTGTGTTCTTTGAACTTGTATTGCATTCAGGGAAGTTTAATCTTTGTCAGAATCTCAGTCAAAATGAAGTGCTATCACTTATAAATATCATCAATCATACAAGAGTGTTTAAGGTGCTATTTCAGTTAATTTTGGCTGGATTCACAACTGACCCTGAATGCTTCTTGAAAACTCGAATGCGGACAGGAGAGGGAAAAAAATCGACTGTCATTCCAGATTCCTGCCTGTTAAAACAAACAAACAAACAAACAAACAAAAAAACTAAAGAACACATCTGGTCAGACCTTGCCATGTTGGAAGTGCTGTGTCTTTCCTTGAGACACTAATGTTCTGCTGACTGCTGCATGAATGTGGCTCTGACAGCTGCTAGGAACCAGCAGAGAAACCACACACTGATGAGACTTCCAGTTGCTGAGTCTCAGAAGATCTGGGGCACAGGCATGGTACTGATGAGTGGGTCTGTAGTGGGAGGGCCCTGTGCTCCTCACTGTGATGTAGTCAGGGCAGGACCAGGGCTGTAAACATCCCATGGTTCTCATGTACCAGCTGGTCTGACGGTGATGGGAAGGCAATGCACATCCTTGGAGGAACAGGACTTCATTCACCTTTTCTTGAGAAAACATTTCACACCAATCTTAAACACAGTTGTTTTTTTTTTTTTCCATTTTCAGTCTTGTTTTCCCGCAGTGTCATTTGTAGGATTAAAGTCAATGTCAATGACTTTGATGTCATTATATATTCATCCTATTTTTTGAGTAGTGATACTATTCTACAAGACTCTTTACTCCCTTTGAGCTTCCTAATATTATCTCTGGTAGCTCAGATGGTTAAGAATCCACCTGCAGTGCATAAGACCTGGGTTCAATCCTTGGGTTGGGAAGATCCCCTGGAGAATGGAATGGCTACCCACTCCAGTATTCTTGCCTGGAGAATTCCATGGACAAAGGAGCCTGGCAGGTTCATGGGGTCCCAAAAGAGCTGGACATGACTGAGCAGCTAACACTTTCACTTCACTTTTCAATATACCTCAAGGTACTTTTCATTGATCTTTAAGATTTTTGCTTTCATACTTTCAGAATTATAAGTAATAGAACCATCACAAATACTTAAAACACTTAGGAGAAATCTTATTTTCTTTCTAAGGTCCCTGTGAATCTTATGGTATGACTTTCCACTGTTCAATATGAATTTACTTAGATAATTGCAAATTACCAAGACCTTGTTTTAAGTAACAAATTATTTTGCAAATATTCATTTATTACATATTAAGGGTAATTTTACGTTTTGAATAAGACATGATTTTCTGAATTGGTGCTATAACTGGAAGCAACAATGATCCATTTTATGACAGTAATCCTCGAATTGTTGTTGCATTTTGCTGGCACATAGAGATTAGACTCTGTGCTAAAATAAACTAAGTCTGAGAAAACAACACAGAGAAAAATGTAAGACCACTCCACCCCCAGCACAGCTGTGGATCCTACTACCCTCACTGGGGAGCTATCAGGGCTGTGTTTCCCCAGGACATCAATGACCAGTTTTCTATTCACCTTCATTTTCTCAGGCTGTTTCTCCACTTACGTGCCTCATACCTTAACTTTTGTATATGGTATAAGATACTGGCCCAGTTTGTGTATTCAGTTTCTTTCATTAATGTATTGTGGTTTTCAGTGTACATGTCTTTCGCCTCCTTGGTTAAATTTGTTCCAGATACTCTTCTTGATGCAATTATAACAGGGATTGTTTTTTAATTTTGTTCCAGTGGTTCATTACTGGTACGTAGAAGAGCAACAGGTTTTCACATAATGATTTTTGTATTCTGCAGCTTTACTAAATTTTATTCTAACAGCTTTTGGAGGTCTTTAGGGGCTTCTGTATTTTTGTAGTTCAGTCACTAAGTCATGTCTAATTCCGTGACCCCATGGACTGTAGCACTCAAGCGCCTCTGTCCTTCAGTGTCTCCCCAGAGTTTGCTCAAATTCATGTCTGTTGAGTTGGTGATGCTATCTAACCATCACTCTCTGCTTCCCCTTTCTCTTGCCTCAAGTCTTTCCCAGCATCAGTCTTTTCCAGTGGGTCAGTTCTTCTCATCAGATGGCCAAAAGTGTTGGAGCTTCAGCTTTAGCATCAGTTCTTCCAATGAATATTTAGGGTTAATTTCTTTTAGGATTGACTGGTTTAATCTCCTTGCTCTCTGAAGTACTCTCAAGAGTTTTCTCCAGTAGCACAGTTAGAAAGCATTAATTCCAGTGCTTCAGCCTTCTTTATGGACCAACTCTCACAACTATACATTGACTACTGAAAAAACCATAACTTTGACTAGATGGACCTTTGTTGGCAAAGTGATGTGTCTGCTTTTTAATACATCTGCAAACGGTGACAGTTTTGCTTCCTTTTTTTTCAATTTTAATGTCTGTTTTTCTTAATTTCTCTGGCTTCCAATACTAAGTCTAATAAATTTTAATGTTTGTTTTTCTTAATTGCTCTGGCTTCCAATACTAAGTCTAATAAGACTGGAGAGAATGGGCATTCTTGTCTTCCTCCTGATCAGCTATAAACGTTTCACTGAGTGTGAGGTTAGCTGTAGACTAACCTTTGATGTGTGGATCATAATAAATTGTGGAAAGTTCTCAAAGAGATGGGAATACCAGACCACCTGACCTGCCTCTTGAGAAATCTGTATGCAGGTCAGGAAGCAACAGTTAGAACTGGACATGGAACAACAGACTGGTTCCAAATAGGAAAAGGAGTACGTCAAGGCTGTATATTGTCACCCTGCTTATTTAACTTCTATGCAGAGCACATCATGAGACATGCTGGACTGGAAGAAACACAAGCTGGAATCAAGATTGCCAGGAGAAATATCAATAACTTCAGATATGCAGATGACACCACCCTTATGGCAGAAAGTGAAGAGGAGCTAAAAAGCCTCTTGATGAAAGTGAGAGAGTAGAGGGAAAAAGTTGGCTTAAAGCTCAACATTCAGAAAACAAAGATCATGGCATCTGGCCCCATCACTTCATGGGAAATAGATGGGGAAACAGTGGGAACAGTGTCAGACTTTATTTTGGGGGCTCCAAAATCACTGCAGATGATGACTGCAGCCATGAAATTAAAAGACACTTACTCCTTGGAAGAAAGGTTATGACCAACCTAGACAGTATATTCAAAAGCAGAGACATTACTTTGCTGACTAAGGTCCATCTAGTCAAGACTATGGTTTTTCCAGTGGTCATGTATGGATGTGAGAGTTGGACTGTGAAGAAGGCTGAGCGCTGAAGAATTGATGCTTTTGAACTGTGGTGTTGGAGAAGACTCTCGAGAGTCCCTTGGACTGCAAGGAGATCCAACCAGTCCATTCTGAAGGAGATCAGTCCTGGGATTTCTTTGGAAGGGATGATGCTAAAGCTGAAACTCCAGTACTTTGGCCACCTCATGGCCACCTCAAGTGTTGACTCATTGGAAAAGACTCTGATGCTGGGAGGGATTAGGGGCAGGAGGAGAAGGGGACGACAGAGGATGAGATGGCTGGATGGCATCACGGACTCGATGGACGTGAGTCTGAGTGAACTCCGGGAGATGGTGATGGACAGGGAGGCCAGGCGTGCTGCGATTCATGGGGTCGCAAAGAGTCGGACATGACTGAGCGACTGAACTGAACTGAACCAGTTTCTCTTTTTCATTCAAAGAGAGACAAAGACTCTCCAGAGCAATATACCTCCTTTAAGACCATCTTTTAACACTTTTTCTTTGAAAACATAAATTCTGTGTACAGTTCATTCTTCCTTAGATCAGTCGTTTTCATTAGATCTTTATCTTTTATTTCTCACTTACTTCTCAAATTATTTCACTTACTCTACTTGACCCTATAAAGTAAACTTTGGGGTTATACATTCTGGGTTCAAAATGTAAAAGATACAGGAAGAAATGCAGCAGAACCCTTACCATCCATGACCCCTAGCAGAATTGCTCTTCTCTATATGAAACTGATGTTTTCAGCAACAGTTTTCTCCTATCCTTTCACTTGCATTTTATGCACATCTGAGCAATAGATATATAAAAGTTAATCTTTTCTCTTTACACAAATGGTAGCATATTATACATTCTTAACTTTGCTTTTCTTTTCCTTAATAAGGAGTATTGGAAAGCATTCTCCATCAATACCTAACCAGTTTATTCACATTTGGTGTTTCTGAAGAGTTTTATCTACCAACCATCACTTCTTTACTAGTCTCTTGATAACCAGCATTTGGATCATTTCTGATAATTTTCTAGCTTAGTATTGTAATGAAAATATCTCTAAATAGATCATTGAATCCTACAAGTAAAATTGCTGGCTCAAATTGTATTTGCATTTGCTGCTAATGTCTTTAGAAAATATATTTTATTCAATTTCAATAAATCATGTTTATGATAAAAATTCAAAAGAAATAAGAAAGGCATAAAAATATAATTCTGTTTCATAACCTATTTCAGCAGTCACTCAGTTTTCTCTCTTGAGATAACTGATATCAGGTTATTATATCCTTTCAGAGATATTGTCTATAGAGAGCAGAGTTTAATCTAATTTGGGTATATTTGCATATTCTGTATTCCATGGAGATCAGAATGCTCTTACCAAGAAGGTGATTAACAAAATAACACCAAGTAGGGCAACCACTGAAATTCAGTGTCACCACTGAAATTCAGTGTCAGGCACAGTCCAATCAAAGATCTCTGATCAGAGAAATGATTTTGTAATTTCCAGTTGTCATTGGAAGGAAACATAGTTATGGATGCCAGTCACTGCCAAGTTCCTGGTCAGAGATTTTCAATCTCATTCCAATTTAGAGTAATTACCCTCTGCATTTTGCCTGTGGTAGTCATCAGAATTTGCTTCACCATCATCTTGGATTCCTCTTTGGTTCCTTCCTGTATTTCCTGTTTTCTGTGAATCTTGTATGTTTCTTTCTTGGTTTATGCCCTTGTTTCAGTGAAGCACATGCTCAGGTACATTTTGATGGAAAATGCCTGGGGATTAAGTTTTTATCTTGGACAGGAGAGGAGCCCCAATCTCAGTTCGGAGCCAGCCAGGGAAGCAGGAGCTCCCTGACTCAGGGGACAGTCTTGTTCTACTCAGAGCCTCACCTAGCGGGGGAGCATCACCCATTATGGAGGATGCTCATTCACTTTATCCAGAAACACTCTCACAGGCTCATCTGAATCATCCTCCACCAGGTGTTCTGGGACCCTGTGGCCAGTCAGAGTGACGTGTAGAATCAGCCACCCTCGCCCATCTCTTTGCTTTAGCCCTTCATCCCTGACTCCAGCCGTGTATGTGCTGCTCCTGAACTACTCAGGGATTGTGCATTTAAATCGAGTTGGTTGTGCTGTCTCACCACATGCCTGGTAGGGTCTGCTAAGTGAGCTGCTCTTTGTCATCTACTTTCCAGATTTCATACTGCTCTAAAGCTTTCGGCCCTCCTGTCTCATCTGGGAAGACTTATATCTTTATTTTAAATGGCTTTAGGACTGAGGATTTGGGAAGTGGATTTCTAGACACCATGAATCTGTTTCCACTGTCTTAACCTAGAATTGTTCTTTACTTAATAAAATAGAGTAAGTTGCTTATTCAAAATACTAAGTACATAACTTGTAACAATATCAGAGTGTGCTCAATAGATATTTGACTAATAAAATTTCACATGTGTGCAAACATTGATTAACACAAATACATTTGAATTGTGTGTGCCCACATCCATATATGAATAATAATGTGTTTGAATATATATATACTTAATATTATCCCTGTACATCAGTTGGTAGGTATTTTTGCCTTTATTCCCTTTGAAGGCTTAAATGCTGTAAAAGTATGTTTGAGTAGTCATAAATTTTTTAAAATCCTGTTAAGAAAGAACTTTGGGTCTTTTCAGTTAGAACTGGTAAGTCTCAGGATGTACTATAATCCTTCAGCTCTTATGTGGATCGTCGCACGTTCCCTCGAATGTCTACTCAAGTGTCTCATTCTGTCTCCAACAAACCACAAGGTATCTTGTTAGTCAAGAAAAGGCTTTAGCCTGAGTATGATATTGATAGCCATGTGTCCTCTGATTCTGTGGGTTTGTGATTTGTTTGAAATATGGCTGTTGTAGAGTTGGTGATTGTTAAGTTGTGATTTTGAGTACTGGCCTGGTAAAGACTGCATACATCTTCCTGTGGTTAAGCCTCTACGTGGGCTGTGGGACCTTAAGCTGTAAGACTCCATGCCAGGACATACGGAATTTCCTTCTTTTGTGTGTTAACTTGTTAACCTCAGGTTTCCCATCCCCGAGTCAGGTTGAGATACCTGGCGAGGCTCCTTGTTCTCGCCTGCCTCGTTTTGAGGCCACCTTGCTTGTTTCTTGTGTGGAGAATTTCTGGCAGTGACTCCTTTTTTGGAGTCTGTTGATTGTAGACTCTTACTCTGAATCCTTTGACGACTGTCAAAACACATTAGTGTCAAGGTTTTAATCCCTGTCATGATTTGAGAAGCCTTGATTAGTTCACTCTGAAGACTTTCTTTTCATAATGAGAGCATTTCTTAGCATCTTGACCTTTCAGATCACTCATCTCAAGGCTGATACATCAGAACTTTCTTTTAATGAACGTACAGTTGGGATTACTTCTATTTATGCTTGAAAACACTTCTGGTGACTTATTTTTCTCATTAGTTTTTACACTCAGATGGTAAAAAATAATTACTTACAATTTTATCACCAATACATCAGGATTTATTTTGTAGATGAATAGCATGTGATGCTTTATGTATTTAGAGGACACAAACTAAGTTCTGAAGCATGATAGAGTTAATGTTCAAGAACTTAACATGCGACTTGAGAAGTAACCTGTTAATTTTGCCATATAAGCTACTGTGTACTCTTGCCAGACCTGAAGGGATCCACTCTCCTGGGATGCTTCTTTCCTTTGATTTTTAGTTTTATCAAAGTATGTATTCCTAAACACCATGTTTTGCACTTTTGCTGCTGTTGCTGCTGCTAAGTCGCTTCAGTCATATCCTACTCTGTGCGACCCCATAGACGGAAGCCCACCAGGCTCCTCTGTCCCTTGGATTCTCCAGGCAAGAACACTGGAGTGGGTTGCCATTGCCTTCTCCAGTACATGAAAGTGAAAAGTGAAAGTGAAGTCGCTCAGTCATGTCTGACTCTTAGCGACCCCATGGACTGTAGCCTACGAGGCTCTTCCATCCATGGGATTTCCCAGGCAAGAGTACTGGAGTGGGGTGCCATTGCCTTCTCCGTTTGCACTTTTGACCTTATATAAATAGAATTATGCTGTGTGCAGTCTTACATTTTTATTTTCCACTCCATGTCATTCTTCTGTGATTTATCTCCTTTTCTCTGTATAGCTGTGGTTCATTTACTCCCACTGCTGTGTAATATTCTATCATGTGAGCACACCATATTTTATTTATCCATTTCCAGTTAATAGACGTCTCCATCATGTACAGTCTCTGGCTGTTATCAGCTGCAGTGCTCCTAAGCACATTTTGCTGAGCTTGTGTGTGACCTTTCGCTGGGGAGGAGGTGGGAGACTGCATTGCTGGAGAACATGTTGTGGGTATTCAAGTTTGAAATGCCTCCAAGTTATTGTCCAGAGTGTTGTCAACTTCTTCACTAGTAGATTTAAATTTTTCAATTAGCTATTTTTCTAACCTATAGTGAGTGTGGTCATGCTTTACTGTTCTTGCCAAATTCTTCAAATTCTTGCCTACCTGTAATTCCTCAGTGAAGCAGTGCCAAGGGCCAATATGGTCAGTTACTATTCTTGCCAAACTCATGTGAAAACCAGATCAAGGTTACTGGAACTTGGCTTAATTTGCAAACAAAGTAGTCTTATCTTCTATAAAACTAAGGTTGATTATAGAGAAATTTTTCCCTTGATATCTTTATGGACATCTGATTCTAGTGCTATTAATTTTTCTGGTTTTGTTTTCTATCTGTAAACTAACTGAATCCTGAATCCTTAGTTTCTCCAATATTTGAATACAACTCTCCAAACTAACATTTCCAATTTTTTCCCACCACTCTAACTTGAAATCAGGAAGAACCAAGACCGTCCTCTTCCTAAAACCCTGCAAAATAAATTTGCTGTCCCCTGCAGATAAACCACCACGGCATCTCACATAGAGACAGACTTCTGTCTGCTGCTGTGCAGCCTGTAAGGTCATCACAGACATCCCGACTGCAAACCACAGCATCTGTCAAATTGCCTCTCCTCCCTTCACTCCATCTGAAGATGCTTCTAGCCAACATCTAGGACTTTTCTAGACTAGTTGGATGTAGAACTAGAAAACTTGGATTACAGTCTACTTCAGTTATTATTTGGCTTTTGGTGGTTTCTACAGAAATGCCTACTTGCTTGGATAGAATCAGCCTGTGCATCACCAGCTCCTGTAATGAGTTTAACTAACCTGACCTCTTGTCAGGAGAAGGAGGGTGGTCCAAGAAGATGGAGGAATCTACTAAGTCAGTCTCTCACCTTTACCTTTGGGAAATTTCAAAGATGGGAGCTGGGGTAGCAGAACATGCCACCTCAAAATGTGGATTCTTCTGAGCTGAAGGCAGTTGAGACCCAGCAGACCTGGGGCTTAGCTCGCCCTTTGTCATCCAGAAGAACTTGGATGGGATCCTGTACCAGGAAGAGAGTTACCTTTTATATCTGAAAGACATATCTGTACGACAGGCCAGACATTTACCAAAAATCTGTTCATCCTCTGAAAATCGTCACCTCATCCTCTTTGAGCTCTCAGCCCCTCCCACCCTCCTTAACTCCAGATGGTATAGACTAGCCTGTGAGCCTGGTACCTGTATGGGGCTCCCATGTGTGTGAGCTTTGTCTTTCTCCTGTTGATCTATCTTATGTCAATTCAATCATTAGATCAGCTAAAACACCTGGGAGGGAAGAAGGCCCTGCTGCTGCTGCTAAGTCACTTCAGTTGTGTCCGACTTTGTGTGACCCCATAGATGGCTCCCCACTCCCTGGGATTCTCCAGGCAAGAACACTAGAGTGGGTGGCCATTTCCTTCTCCAGTGCATGAAAGTGAAAAGTGAAAGGAAAGTCGCTCAGTCATGTCCGACTCTTAGTGACCCCATGGACTGCAGCCTACTAGGCTCCTCCACCCATGGGATTTTCCAGGCAGGAGTACTGGAGTGAGGTGCATTGCCTTCTCCAAAGATGGCCCTGCTGCTGCTGCTGCTGCTAAGTCGCTTCAGTCTTGTCTGACTCTGTGCGACTCCAGAGATGGCAGCCCACCAGGCTTCCCCATCCCTGGGATTCTCCAAGCAAGAACACTGGAGTGGGTGAAGAAGGCCATACACCCTCTGAAATTTATACATCACTTTATCCCACAAAGTGATGGTATTGGGACATGATTGGGTCAGGAATGTGGATCCCTCAGGACTGGGTTAGTGTCCTTAAAAGACAAGCTAGAGATGCTCTCTCCCCTCCTGCTATGTGATGACCCAGTGACAGGGACACTGTCTCTGAACCAGGCAGCATGGTCTCACCAGACAGTTAATCTACTGATGCCTTGAGTCTAGAATTACAGCCTCCAGAACCAAGAGGTGTTGCTGTCTATTGTTCCTAAGCCCCCAGCGTGTGGGACTCTGTTATAGCAACCAGATTGGAATAACGCCCTAAGAAACTGAAAGTTAGTCCAATGAGTAGAAATTAGGTCATTTGAATGCAGCTGACTAAGGGGTCCAGATCATACTTTTCAGGGCTTCCCTGGTGGCTTAGATAGTAAGGAATCTGCCTGCAATATGGGAGACTCAGGCTTGATCCCTTAGTAGGAAAGATCCCCTAGAGAAGGGAATGGCTGCCCATTCCTGTATTCTTATCTGGAGAAATCCTATGGACAGAGGAGCCTGGTGGGCTTTAGTCCATGGGGTCCCAAAGAGATGGATATGACTGAGCAACTGAGCATGCACACACACAGATTTGAATTACCATTTTCTTGCTTGCTGAGTCACTTCAGTAGGGTCCGACTCTGTGTGACCCCATAGACGGCAGCCCATCAGGCTCCCCCATCCCTGGGATTCTCCAGGCAAGAACACTGGAGTGGGTTGCCATTTCCTTCGCCAATGCATGAAAGTGAAAAGTGAAAGGGAAGTTGCTCAGTCGTGTCCGACTCAGCTTGACCCCATGGACTGCAGCCTACTAGGCTCCTCCATCCATGGGATTTTCCAGGCAAGAGTACTGGAGTGGGGTGCCATTGCCTTTTCCTGAATTACCATTTCAATATTTTAAAAAAATTATCTGCTATTTTCTACTTTTGCATACTTATACATGTGATGTTAAGTTATCCTGTGTTTCACTTTCCTTCTTTATGAAGTTGTGGGCATCTCTAACTGGTCGGGTAGAGGAAAGCACTGGGGCTCCTGGACGCATAGCAGGCAGTGAGTCAGACCGCGCCACTACAGTTGGCATGACTTCAGTGCCAGCACTGGCGTAAGGGCGTGCATCTGCTCCCCGACTTACGTTGATGGAGAGCTGGCGCCTGTGAACCGGCAACTGGTGGCATAATCAACGTTAGCACACAGGAAGGAAGCAGGCTTCAGATTTTGTTTCTGACCAAACTTCTATCTTATTTATTTATTTATTTCAAAAGCTAATATTCTCTGGGTCCTGCACAGTATAAGATGTGCTGCTCATTGGGCTGCAATGGGGCTTCATGTAGAAATATAATTATGTAGTTGAACTAACTACGCAAAGGAGCCACCTCGTCTAACACCACAGCAGCCGCGTGCATTAGTCAGAATCTTTTTATAACGATACTTTAATTTTTATTTTTGCATTTTTCTTTAAACTTTTTATTTTGTATTGGGGCACTGCCAATTAACAATAGTGTTACAGTCTCAGGTGAACAGCAAGGGGACTCAGCCATATATGTGTGTATGGGTGTGCTTGGTTGTGTCAGACTCTTTGCGACCCCATGGACTGTAGCCTTCCCAACTCAGGATTTGAACCTGTGTCTCCTGCATTGCAGGCGAGTTCTTTACTGCCAAACCGGTCAGCCATACACATACATATATCCAGTCTCCCCAGAGATCCTCTCCCATCCAGCCTGCCACCTAACACTAGGCAGTTCCCTGTGCTGTATAGTAGGTTCTTGTTGGTTACTCATTTTAAATATAGCAGTGTGTACCTGACCATCCCAAGCTCTCCAACTATCCCTTACCCCTGTAAGTGTCTTGGATTATGAAATCAGGTGCTGAGGACAGCCAGTCTCCAGGCTGTAAGCCATAGACAATCACTTCCTGGCTTCATTTCTACACTTTTTCTGTTAAAATCTAGCCCCTGGCTCCTGACAGCAAAGTGCTTCTGCCCACTTCCAGTTTGGTGCTGCCAGATTCCAATCAATTTTTGCTCAAATAAACTCTTAAATTTTTTAATATGCTTTAGTTTGTGTTTTAAGATTTAGTAATACTGAAACTTTGGCAATGGTTAATCAATGTTTTAGCTGCCTCAGGGTCCAAGGCAGCTCTTAGAGATAAGAAGACTTGAGCACTCGGGTCAATCAAAAGTGGAAAAAAATACAAAATGTGGGGAAAAGGCAATATTTCAGCCACTATAGAAGTGCTGGCTTAATTCATTTAAACTTAAAAAGGATTTCAGTTTTACCGTTACTTAAAATGGCATCTAAAGATACTCTCTGCATGTATTTTTGTGATTATTGTCAAACATTGTCTGCCACTTATTTTAAAAGCCAACATTTACATGTCAATATAAAGTTTCCTAAATGCTCTGCACTTTTAATTGCCCTCATTAATGCACTTTCATTTACTTTTTACCTAATTGCAGTATTTTTAGAAGATAAATACAAGCCAGTGTGTATATTTCGTATGGATTTTGAATTTTATGTTCCTGTTATAGAAACGGGGTAACTGAGAGGATGAAGGCTGTTTCAGGGGAATAAATTTGAAGAGTCAGGAAAACAGCAGAACAAGAAGCTGGAGGCCAGGGTGCCCTTGAGCAAAGCCAGGAGGGCACCAGTCCCTCGATCAGGGCTGAGCTATTGCAAAGGAGCCTGACCTGGGGCAGGAAGGGGTGGGTCCTGAGAATGTGCTTTGGCATAGCAGGATTACTATATGATAGGGCTTTCCTGATGGCTCAGATGGTAAAGAATCTGCCTGCAATGCAGGAGACCTGGGTTCAATTCCTGGGTCAGGAAGGTCCTCTGGGGGAGGGAATGGCAGCTCACTCCACTATTCTTGCCTGGAGAATTCCATAGCAGGCAACAGTCTGTGGGGTCGCAAAGAGTCGGATACAACTGAGCAACTAACACTTTCACTTTTATCACTACTATCACTCCAAAACAGATCTTTACAGAAATACTAGACACCCTGTTTCTTACAAACTTGGGTTTTTCACCTGCTCACTTTCTCCATCACTTGAGGTTTCACACCATCCTGTGAGGTCCCATTTGTGCACTGGCTCATCACTATATTGACGATTCAATTTGCATGTTTATGAACATCTCAAAATTCTTATGAGTAATGCTCAAAATTCTCCAACTGAGGCTTCAACAGCATGTGAACCTAGAACTCACAGATGTTTAAGATGGATTTATAAAAGGCAAAGGAACCAGAAATCAAATTGCCAAGATCTGTTGGATCACAGAAAAGGCAAGAGAATTTCAGAAATACATCTACTTCTGCTTCATTGACTACACTAAAGGCTTTGACTGTGTGGATCACAACAAAATGTGGAAAATTCTTCAAGAGATGGGAATACTAGACCACCTTACTTGTCTCTTGAGAAACCTGTATGCAGGTCAAGAAGCAAGAGTTAGAACCAGACATGGAACAACAGACTGGTTCCAAATCGGGAAAGGAGTATGTCAAGGCTGTATATGGTGACCTTGCTTATTTAACTTATAGGCAGAGTACATCATATGAAATGCCAGGCTGGATGAAGCACAAGCTGGAGTCAAGATTGTGGGGAGAAATATCAATAACCTCAGATATGCAGATGAAACCACCCTAATGACAGAAAGTGAAGAAGAACTAAAGAGCCTCTTGATAAAAGTTAGAGAAGGGAGTGAAAAAGCTGGCTTAAAACTCAACTTTCAGAAAACTAAGATCATGGCATCTGGTTCCATCACCATCACTTAATGGCAGATAGATGGGGAAACAATGGAAACAGTGAAAGACTTTATTTTGGGGGACTCCAAAATCACTGCAGATGGTGACTGTATCCATGAAATTAAAAGATACTTGCTCCTTAGAAAAAAAACAGCTATGATAAACCTAGACAGATTAATAAAAAGCAGAGACATTACTTTGCCAACAAACTTCCATCTAGTCAAAGGTATGGTTTTTCTAGTAGTCATGTATGGATGTGAGCGTTGGACCATAAAGAAGGCTGAGTGCCAAAGAATTGATGCTTTTGAACTGTGGTGTTGGAGAAGACTCTTGAGAGTCCCTTGGACTGCAAGGAGATCTAACCAGTCGATCCTAAAGGAAATCAGTCTTGAATATTGATTGGAAGGACTGATGTTGAAACTGAAGCTCTAATACTCTGGCCACCTGATATGAAGAACTGATTCCTTGGAAAAGACCCTGATGTTGGGAAAGATTGAAGGCAGGAGGAGAAGGGGATGACAGAGGATGAGATTGTTGGATAGCATCACCGACTTAATGGACATGAGTTTAAGTATGCTCTGGGAGTTGGTGAAGGACAGGGAGGCCTGGTATGCTGTAGTCCATGGGGTCGAAAATCGTTGGACACAGCTGAGTGACTGAATAACAACAACAAAATGTTATTGCTGTTATGGGGACTTGGAGAGTCCCCATCTCCAAGTAATCATTTAGAGTCAGATCCACATGACTTAAATCCTACATGTTGTGAGAAGTTAAATTCTCGGTGGAGAACGGTCACGTTGTTGGTCTCTGGATCCTCGTGCTGTCTTGGAATGTGTCCTGTTTCCAGCTCATCCCAGGAGAGCCACAGGGAAGGAGCAGGAACGCCACACCAGGCACGTCCAGGGAACGGTGCATGTCCGTCAGGACTCCGGCCTCTTCAGTGACTCTCGGGAGCCTAAATGGTGGCTGTTCTGTAAACAGAGCTGTTTCTTTTTCTAAGGCCCCACCATCCCTCAGGTAATTGATGTATTTGAGACGTTAATGGGCTAGTGTCAGATAAAGAGGGTGGTGACTGGAGCTCCAGAGAACCGTTGTCCCCATTCCTGGGTGGAAACCTGTGTGTGGTTCGATGTGGCGTCTGCCAGCAGAACGTGCTTTGTTCTGCAAGGAGGAGGGGGCAGGCTCTGGGAGAATCCCACTTTCATTTCCCCAGACATCCAAAGGAGAGAGGGAAGGACTTGGCTCCCTCATCTGTGTGCTTCACCTCTTTATGGCAGGTCTCTGCCACATTCCAATTATGACTTCACTGCGTTGTCAATCAAGTGTGAAAGTGCCTCTGTCAGAGGAGAGCGCTTTGGATGCAAAGAAAGTTAAGCCAGAGAGTAATTAGAAGCACAGGTTTGGTGTAGTTTTTTCCGTTTTCAAGGGCGATAAAGACCAATTACCTTCGGAACAACTGGATGTGTGTCTTTGGTCCAATGTTTGCAGGCGTTTTCTCCATGAAAATTACTCTCCACTTTAGATCTATTCCTACTGAATAGTTAGGGGATTTAGCTGGAAATTTTAAGAATTAGAAATGTTTGAATATTTTAAAATGAGGACTTCTGTGGTGCTCCAGCAGTGAAGACTTTCCTTACAATGCAGTGAATGTAGGTTCAGTTGCTGGTCAGGGAGTAGGGATCTCCTATGCTTACTGGCCAAAAAACCAACACACAGAACAGAAGCAATACGGACACAGATTCAATAAAGACTTTAAAAATGATCCACATCAAGAAAAATCTTTTAAAAAAGTTTAAAATGTATATTTGATTCAGTATTGAAACCTGAGATGAATTGTTTGACTCCGTGTCTTTGATTTTAAAACTTTGAAGTCCATTTTAATCTAGAAAATGTTTTATTGAAATAAAACCATGGATTGGAAATCATGGGAAGGAATTTCAATATGGTAAGGCATAAATGAGACTAATTGCCTTAAAGCTGGCAGGAATCTCAGGATATAAGGCAGATGGAAGGAAAAATAGCAATGCTTATTATGAAGTCAACTTACTTCCTTTAAATATGTACTCCTGAGTATTTGATTTTTTAAGAAAAATCTAAAGTATAATACAGCCCTGGGTGTTCTTTGGAAGGAATGATGCTAAAGCTGAAACTCCAGTACTTTGGCCACCTCATGCAAAGAGTTGACTCATTGGAAAAGACTCTGATGCTGGGAGGGATTGGGGGCAGGAGGAGAAGGGGGACAACAGAGGATGAGATGGCTGGATGGCATCATGGACTCGATGGACATGAGTTTGAGTGAACTCCGAGAGTTGGTGATGGACAGGGAGGCCTGGCGTGCTGCAATTCATGGGGTCGCAAAGAGTCGGACACGATTGAGTGACTGAACTGAACTGAACTGAAAGTATAATACATGAAACATGGTTATTTAACTTAAAATATTAATTTAAACTGATTTTGGAGGAGGAAATGGCAACCACTTCAGTATTCTTGCCTGGAGAATCCCACGGACAGAGAAGCCTGGCTGGCTACAGTCCATGGGGTTGTGTGACTTAGCACACAAACTTACTTTAAAACTTTAAAACAACAGACTCAAAGCATGACCCTCCCGGAAGAGGAGCCTGTATGTTGATGGTGACGACAATCTGGCCATCAGTGTGGCTGGTTATTTTTATTTCATTTTCAGACACGTCCTGGACCCTTCTGTGTCTTCCTGGCTCTCCGAGCACTCTCCGAGCATCAGCACCCTCTCCTCGCTGAACCGCTGTGAGGTGAGCACTGCCAGGACCCTTGTGTAGATGTGGAGGCTGAAGGACGGCACGCTTAGGTAGCTTCCTGAAGCTGCCGGCTAGAGTAGAGACAGCCTTGGACATGCACCGGGCCCCTGGTTCCAGGTTTCCTACTCCTCACACCCTATGTCAGTCACATGCTCGGGCACACAGGCCCACTTGTGCAGAGGAGGTAGCACCAACGCTTCCATCACACAGACTATGTAGACCTGGCCTCAGTTGCTTCGAGTCTCTGATAACCATGACATCTTAGAATCTAAGCTGTTTCATAGGAGAAGTGATGGGCCTCATACCATCTCCTTCCTGTATATGGTGCCCATTCATACTCCAAAACTCAGTGCGGGCTGTTACCCATGTCAGTGGGAACTTTGTATTCCCTCTGAACCTCAGTTCACTTCATCACTAGTGTGTGTGGACAAGAGAACAGAATTGACCAATAGATAAGAAGATTGAATAGAAATGGCCAGGTCTGGGGGATGATGACTGAAACCCAGTGGCTATTCCCGGTCTTCACCGTGTGCCCCCTGCACCCATCACGGGAGTGAGCTCAGGTGTCTCCAGTTCTCACAGGCCCCATCACTCTCCCATTGTTCCCCAGTCAGTAATTTGTGAGCATGCTGCTGCTGCTGCTGCTGCAAGTCGCTTCAGTCGTGTCCGACTCTGTGCGACCCCATAGATGGCAGCCCACCGGGCTCCCCCGTCCCTGGGATTCTCCAGGCAAGAACACAGGAGTGGGTTGCCATTTCCTTCTCCAACGCATGAAAGTGAAAAGTGAAAAGGCAGTCACTCAGTTGTGTCCTACTCTTAGTGACCCCATGGACTGCAGCCTACTAGGCTTTTCCGTCCATGGGATTTTCGAGGCAAGGGTACTGGAGTGGGCTGCCATTGCCTTCTCCATTGTGAGCATGCATGCCTTAACTTTTAATCTTTTCGACATTTTTTAACCCAGTCTGTGTTTGTGTTTTCTCACCATAAATCATCCTTCTCTAAGGGGAGCTTCTCACCAGTCAAGGTCTCATTGCATTTTCACTCCCACGGTTCCTCCAATTTCCTAGGATTAGAGCTGGAATCGCCTGAGACCATGTAGACAGTTCAATAAACTGCTTAAAAAAACAACCCTGCCCTTCCCTTACGATCTGCTTCCTGGCCTTCATTTCTGCACGGCTGTTATCCCAATCAATACTGGTATCTCAGTAATTAAAGGCTCCCGGGTTTAGAGTGCAGGCCTTCCTTCAGGACCCCCTTATCTGCAGAAACACTGCTGGGCACGTTTGCTTCAACTGTCCTTGACTTCTACGGCCATGATCAGCAATTACATGGCTGTTTTTTATCCCAAATCGACTGTTCTGTCGGGTGGACTGTTTAAATGGTTTTTGCTCATACAATCATTACTACGGTCCACCCTAATAATATCTGACAATGCCATTTGGTTTGCATTTCTTACTTTAGTATTGAACTGAATTCCCTTCCACTCACTGTAAATCTTTTCAGGATAAATAAATACATTCCCATTGAATTATGCTTACCTACCTGTTAGCTGTCTGATGAGTGACTCTGGAAAAGACGCTTCACAGTTTCAGAAGCTTCTGCTCTAACTCCACATTTCTGAGGATCAATATCTTCACTAGAAATGGAAAATTCAGTCAAGCACAAGGATGACTGCAAGCATATGAACATGTGATATTACATATATCCCAAGCATTGTAAAAACAAACTGCCTTACTTTACGTTTGGTCAAGAAAGCCAACTCTCTGGTTACACTTAGATAATAAGGAGAAGTTGAAAAATACTCAAGATGTGTTTCCATAGACCCCCTCCACTCACTAAGGCTGAAAACTCTGCTATAAACCATGCAAACTGGCAGTAATGTGTCTGAATCTTACAGAAGCCCAGATTCTGCTTCTATATAATGTCTAAGGATCCAGAAGCATGATAAATTGGGGAGAGGAAGGTGAGGAGCAAATGGAGAGAAATGAAACCAGAAAAGCAATGAGGTAGTAAAGGAAATTGTAGATTTAGTCAAGACTGTTGTGTGAGGATACAAAGCCCTCAAGTGTGGCTCAGTATCAGCATTGCCCAAAATTGTTCCAACTCCACCATCACCCACTGCTGCCTCTAACAATATGCACCAACCTCCACTGTCACCATCAAGCATAACAACTACCAACCAACCATCACCACCAATGACCACCACTAAAAACCAACCACTACCTCCAATAGTATCTATCAACCATCACTACAATCATCTATGACAACTACCAACCATACCATCAACCACACCACTAACACCTGTTACCAACCACCATCACTACCACCATCAGCATTAATGACACAATCAGCAACCGTTGTAACTTACCATCACTATCCACTACCTCCAGCCACCACCACATGTAGGAGTTAATGGCAGATGGTGCTGGTCAGGGGAGAGTCATGGGCAGTAGAAGGCCGAGGTCATGCAGCTGAGGGATGGCCTAATTCTAACAGCCTATGGTCAGTTCAGGGCTAACAAGGAGGACAGAGACCAAAAAATAGAAACAGCATAATGGAAAATTTGTAGCCTTGGTGGAAAACTGCAAGTTAAAAACACAAGTAGTCAGATTTTGCTGTGATACGCCCAAAAGCAGTAGTTAAACTGTTTGTATTCACAGATAAAGGTTCTCAGGCTGGTGAATTCTGTGACCTTCACAAACGTCACCCAAGTGGAAGTTCATACACAGACCAATGTGGCTGGCTCCATCTTGAAATCAAAAGTCTCCACTGCACATACTGTCTTGGCTTTGTTTTTCAATAGAAACTACCTGTATTCAACCAAGAGTTAAAACATCTTGCTCCAAGTAAATCTTGGTAAATTTTCCACTTCCATCTTCAGCAATCTAAAAACTGCTTGGGTAATTGTACATAATAGTAAGGAGGAAAAAAGGGGGAAAAATCAATAAAAGATTATATAATTGTATTTCTTATCGTCTAGTGCTGAAGCTATCCATAGAAAATCTAGTTATCAGAAGACACCCACCTTGACAAGGTTAGTCTGCATTTGCGGTAGAGTAGTTTGTGATTTTTAAAGTATTATTATGATGACGATCATCATTATGGAGTTGTAGCATGTACCTTTTAATTTGGTTGTCAAGGGAGACAGGGAGCGGTAATTAAGGCTAAAAGATGGAGAATGGAAGCCTTATTAAAGGATATATTGAAGATGGGAATTTGATCTGAGAATTAGATTATGATGAGCATTTCTAATGCAGCTGTGGCACTCTTGAGTGACAGAGGAACTGAACAGGCAATTACAGCGACAGGCGTCTTCCCTAATCTTTACAATCCCAAACCCACAGTCACATCCATTTAAATTAATTTTTATGAAGCCTACACATTTATAGCCTCACCAGATTGGAAATTTGTTTATTGTCCGCAGGAAATAATTTTAAGGGAGCAAATAGCAGCGAGAGCCGTCCTGCCTGTCCCTCTTGTCTTTTTAACTTGTAAAATTAATAATATGAGATTAATCTGAAGGTGGCTGCTTTATAAAGCTGATTGATCCTCTGCAGCCAGGCATTATTATGATTATCAGTGGGAAGGTCAAAGGGAGCATGTAAAAGTCACAGCTGATTCATGAGTTCCTACACTGAGCAAAGGATTTGAAAAAAAAAAAAACAAGGCTTGTGTTGTTCGGTGTTATAAGTGAGGAATCAGTCTTCCTTGCATTGCTTAAACTGAAATTTTCGGGAACGGATTTTAAACAACTTTGGACGTAGTTATTTCAAGATGTCTGTTCAGTAGAGATAGCAATAGTTCATTACCATGCATGCTGAAAACCTATTTTAAGAAGTACTTTGCTGCACAAAGATTAATTTACCACATCATATTTTTTTCCTCCCAGTAACACTAATATAAATAATTGTTGTACCTTAAATTGGCATTATATTTTGATAGCCTAGTTTTTAATATACAAAGAACTGTTCAGCAGAACTGTTCAGAAACATGGAAACACAGACAGAAAATAGGAGACTCCGGGAGCTGCTCTCTATTTAAATCCTGTTTATTGTCCTGATGCAGCGTGGGAGCTAAAATGCTTCACCATCATAATAGCGATGGGGCCATGATGGTTTTGCAAATATGTTTCCAAAACCAACACGAATTTTTGTTTGTGACTTAGATATGGCAAGATCTGAAAGCTCATCCTATTTAAAAAGTGGTCTTTTCATTCCATCTGTTAATATATTGTTATTTCCTCTTAGGAAAGTATCATACAGGGCTTTCATGTATATGTGTGTAGAGCCAGGCAGGCCACATGACAGGGCCTCGTGAGTGTGCCATTTTCATAGGCCGTCCTGGCAGGCAAACGGTGTCAAGGCCATCATCCCACAACTAGAAATCAGTAACTTTCTATCTGATGGTACCTATAGCTCCTAGAATAAGAAATAAACTATGTGATTAATACTGAAAGTTGAAAATACTAAAAAGAGTAATGTACTTCCATTTGGGAGAAGAATTTGGGGAAATGAGAAGCAGGTGAATCCTCAATACCTAGGGATATTATTTATAATGTCTAATATCGAACAGTATAAAACTATTATTTACGAACAAGGTGATTTAAACTCAGAAACAATTACAGGGCTTGAATGTTTTCTACTGAAGTCACAGATGAAAATAAAAGGATGCTTTAGAGAGAGAGAAAGTTTTAATTTCATGTGGTTTTCAATTATGTGCCTATATTTTGGTGATAAAGCCTTTTAAATTATTTTATATATATTTATTTTAACACCTATATTTATTTTATTATATTTTTTGTAGATAAAACTTTATTGTGGTAAATATTTCATAATGGTTATATATCATCACAAACATTTTAAATAAAAAAACATGAAATTTATCTTATTTTATGGCCAGTCTCTTGAACTACAATAACAAAACAAAATGGTTTAACCTGGTTTGCAAATGCTGTATAAAATAAATTTTTATTTGCTCTAACTTTTGAAAGCTTCTAAAGAAATCAAATTGCTGAGCATGTACTTTTTCTAACTTTGTTGATACATAACTGACAAAGAAATTGTATTTATTAAAAATGTTTGTGATGACACAACACCTATATTTATTTTAATTTATATGTGTGTGTGTGTGTGTATCTAACTGATATCACTGCCATAATAAGCTTCCAGTCACTGTCAGTTGATTCATCTTTTGTGAAGGCCTAGTATTCTGAGAACACTTTGCTATTGTCTTTCATTCTTTGTCATTTTTATGCACTGAATTCCCCCAGGAGTTTTCTTTATAAAAAATTCTTCAGGGAGTTTCCTTTTCAGGTCATGTTGACACCAAGCATTAGATGCTTAAAACATTTTCTAATCTTCAAGATTATTAAATTATACATAAGCACAATTATAAAAGGTAAAATGTTATACATATGTATGTATCTGCATGTAGAAACACACATATTATGTGTAACTCATGACCTCCCAGCAGCTACTCACTTACATAAAATATTAAATATGTTCCATTGTAACTGAGAAGAGAGCTCACAGGTAATAAGATAGTAAAATGTTTACTTAGAGCAAGGCTAACAGTAGTAGAGAAGGCACTTTGCCTGCTGGTGTATTTTTTCCCACAGTATAAATCAGAGTTGCATTTCTAAAATCAACTTGGAGAACTAGTCTCAAGTGAGCAGTAAACAAAATAAAAAGACCCTTAAAGTGAAGAGAAATAGCATGATCCAAGAGTTTAAAAGGATATTTACAAAAAAAGAAAGAGACTGCATCCTCTTTTCCACTGGAAAATAAGACTAAGTGATGGAGTTCTATATAAGGGTTGGCGGTTTGGGGTCTGTGGCTTGTGAGAAGTGGTCTGTAAAGTACCTCTTGGCCACACATGGACACAAGGCCAGGGACCTTTCTCAAGCACTGGAGTCTTACAGATGTCAGCTGTAAGTTCCGCTGGTTGGCTTATTGATTACTGGCATACTTTTGGGAAATGGACTGTGAGAAAACACGTTTTCCTGCATATTATCATTCACTGCCCAGTGTTTCAAAAACAGGGGACAAACTGGGCATCTGATGGAGTAGACAGGGTGAAGTCTCAGTGGATGAAGGAGTGCATTCAATGAACACGCCTCCCAAGTGCCTTCTACTACGTGCTTCATCAGAGCAGCGATGGCAAAAACACGTGCAAGCCACACTCATATCCAAAATACATAGGCAACCCAACAACGCAGCATCATGGGAAACCTTCTGAATCCCTGGTCTTGGGTCTTTTGTAAATTGGTACCATTCAAAATATGGCAGAGGCCTGAAATAAGATGATAATCTTTTCGTTTCATCCTGCTTTTCTTTCCCCCTCACTGCTGGTTTTGTTTGTTTTGTTTTCAGCTGCGCAAATCACGACCTCTTACCCACCTGCTCTCCCTCACCCAGATCACCCCAGTGGCTTTCTTCTCATGGATATCAAGTGTAGTTATGTCACGGCTCCAGTTGTAGTTGTAAGTTAAGGTAATAGTGTCTATCAGTAGTCTTCATAATTAGAATTATTTTCTCCTAAAACTCTGAATGTCTGGCTGATTAAGCCCCAAGGGTGACTTATTTTGGTGTCCTGAAATGTTCTGCCTTCATTCAAAAAAGAATATTGAGTCTCTTGGACAGCTCCTCTGTCTTTATCTCATGAGCTGATGTGGAAAGGGCTTTTCTATTTTATACTAAATGGAGTATGTGCTGAATTCCCCCACCAGCAAAAAAAGAGAAAATATTGTCAAACATAATCTCTTTGTGATATTAGAAATCGTCAAGCCATGTCACTACATCTTAGGGTCATTGTTACATGGGTTCCTCCTCCATACCATATTCCTAATATCTTAAAAGTCTAAAATTAGTGGACCTATCACCAATTTTTTTTTTTAAAAAGTCAGTGAACAAACACATTATTGATCTACAGTGTCTTTATTTAATTATATAATGTGATGATGAATTACATCTCTTGAAATGGAAATTGAATTTCTCCAGAAGCAGAGCTGAGGGACCTTGATATGGGAATTCTGTGGAATGGCAGATACTTATCTCTCTTAGATTTAGTCCCTAAACTTCTTCTTTAATAGCAAGAAACCCTGTCAATTCAGGTGTGATGGAGGCCAAGAGGAGTGCCTCCCTTAGCTAACCTTATCCAATTATCTTTATCATCCTTATCTTCTTGCAGTCCGTTATGAAATTCAGCTATCCAGTCCCATGGTTGCTTAATTAAATTCAGCTCATTTCAAAATTATAATTATTTTGACAATGCTACTGCAACTTACAATAATTGAATGTTGAGGTCAAGTGAATAATATCTTAAAGGCCTTCTAATTGAGTATTATTGCATAAAATAATTCACATGGGAACTCCATGAATCTGGGAACACTAAAACTAGTCAATTTTATAGCAAATGGGATCTTGGAAAAATAATTATAGTAAACAAGTATTTTTATGATTTATTGGATTCTGAATCTGCCCAGAGCTTCTAGGGGAATATTTTTTATTTTGTTTTGTTTTATAAATAAACTTAAGTATTTGTCTTGAACTGGCTTTTGAATGCCAACTGGGAAGCACCAAATTTATACCTAACACAATATGAGGCAGGCAGAGAGTATAAATTATATTTAAACTGGCTAGATGTAAAATCCCCATCCACTTTTCCAAACATGTGTATTAGGGACTTGTTACCAAAATACATGAGATTGTTTTAGAAAGCTTCTCACTAGGCTTTGTCTAAATCCAGCCACTCCCCCCACTGCTTGTCAGTTGTATTCCCTCTACTACACATTGTTTTCAGGAACTGATTGAAATGGGAAGTAATATGTATACTTAAAATATTGGGAATACACAATGGCTGTGATCACTCAGATATTCTATGGTTTGAATTGTGTTTTTATTAAGAGCAGCAAAGTGAAGAGATTACCTTTGTCTCTTTTTCCTCCATGTCTCTGTCTTCCTTTTATTTTTATTTGTTTCCTTCTGTTCTTTCTCTCTCTCTTCAGACCTTGGCCCTGAACCAGCACCTTTGCTTCAGCTTGTGCCTTTTCTGCTAAGTATTACCTCTGATGTGATGTGTCTGCTCCGAAGGCAGAGGAACAGCATGCTTCTTTCAGGACTGACCTACTTTGGAACTCTTATCACTCATCATGAGGTGACAAATGAAGTGATCTGGCATGAAAAGAGTAGTGATTTGCAGAGAGCAACATTTATGGTGGTTTTAGCTGATTATAATGTGGAGAGTTATTTAATAATTACTCTTTGATTATAGCAATTTCCTGTTAGCAGAAATCAGAAATGTGAAGGACTTAGACTTTCAGCCAAGATGGAGTAACAGGGACTAGATCTGTGGTCTTGCCTAAACCAATAAATATATAAAAACAAGAAAAATGTGTGTGTGTGTCTTAAAAGTACTGGATATTAGGTGATAAAGGATAATAATGCCTCAAAGACAGGAAATAAACAGAGGAGCCCTACGATTCTCCAAGATTACAACCTTCAGAGAATTTTCTGGTTGGGACCACAGGGCCTCAGGTAAGGACCAGCAGGTTCCCCATGATGAGGAGATGAGCTGAGATAGAGGGGAAACCAGGGCAGCAGGGGTCCACAGGGAAGGCAAGGAGAGAGAGGTGCACAGGGAGAGCTCTGACATCAGCAGAAGGCATCTGAGTGTTCACACCACACATGTCTGAGTAAAGTACCCAAGACTAAGAAGAGGTCCATCTGAGAGGATCAGAGAGAACAGAGGCAACACTGGACTTTGAAAATGACAGCTGTTTCTACCAGAGAGATGGGATGACCTGTCATTCACGGGGCATTGGATAGGGTCCTGAGGGGGAGGTGTGCTTCCATTGCGTGGAGTGATCAGACTAGACTAGTAGTGTCCTCTGGTCTTGCCTGAAGATTTTTAAAGCAAGATTCAAAGGAATCAACCTACTTCCCAGTAACTTAACCATGTTCTGAAACAAAACACATGGTAGTTTATAAGAAATCAAAATTATTCAGCACCCAACAAGAGAAAACCTATGATGCCAGACAGTCAGCGGTAACTAGGCCTACCAAAAAGAATTAATATATATATATACATATATATATGTGTGTGTGTGTATATATATATATGTATATATAGATAGATGAAAGAGGCCCATGATTAGGATAAAAATCAATCAGCCAACACTGAACTAGAACAGACACGGGAGTCAAAATTAGAAAAGACATTGAAGTAAATATTAAAACTGCAATTCATATATTTAAAATTTAGAGACATGGAAGATAAGAATAAAATGAAAGTGAAAGTCACTCAGTCATGTCCGACTCTTTGCAACCCCATGGACTATACAGTCGTGGAATACTCCAGGCCAGAATACTGGAGTGGGTAGCGATTCCCTTCTGCAGGGATCTTCCCAACCCAGGGATCGAACAGGTCTCGTGCATTACAGGTGGATTCTTTACCAGCTGAGCCACACTGACTCAACAAAAATTAAGTCAAAATGGAAAAACATCTCATTTGAAAACCTAACACTATAAAATTTCTAGAAGATAATGTTTAAAGATTTTTAAACCTGATATCAAAAGCATATTCCATAAAACTAAGAAAAAATCTTTAAATTCAGTTCAGTTCAGTTCAGTTGCTCAGTCATGTCCAACTCTTTGTGACCCCATGAATTGCAGCATGCCGGGCCCCCTTGTCCATCACCAACTCCTGGAGTTTACTCAAACTCATGTCATCGAGTCGGTGATACCATCCAGCCATCTCATCCTCTGTCATCTGACGGGGTCCAGCCCGGTGGGTCCAGGGTAATTCGAAGGTGAGACGGAGTCGGTGTCCTAGGAAAAACTTATTTAATTACAGATATAGAGAAAGATTAGAAACAGATAGTGTAGTAGGAAATATTAGTGGAGAAAAAAATGCTGAATAACTTGGTTTATGTGGAATACCAATCATCACCTACGTAGGCCACAGGTGTCTTTCTGTTCTCTCAAAGGAGAGGAGGCACTGAGGCCTCCCTGGTCCGATCTTAGAAGCCCAGGCAGAATTAGCAGGCTTGGTGAGTACCCATATTCCAGATGGGAATTCAGCAAGAAGGGGAAAGAAAGAATGACACGGGGGAATCAATCTTTTCAGAAACTGATCCGAATTTTTTATTTTTAGGTTTGCTTATATACCTTTTGTTACACATAGGGATGAATACAGAGTCATGCAGGGGTCAGCAGTCCTGACCTTTATCAAAATCAGGTGCTTTACATAAATGTATAAAAAAAGGTCTTAGGGGTTTTACATCATCTTCTGGCCATGAGGCCTGCTGACATTTTACGACCCTTTCTTTCTGATAACTAAAAACTTATTTTTTCCAAGGGTATTTTTCTTAAACCAGGCGCCACCCTCTGAAAGTAGCAGATAAAGTTGCATTCCTATAGGGTGAGGGTATAATGGGTCACAACCAAGAAAGGAATTTATTTAACCAAAGGTTAACATGATTAATCTTAAAAGTTAATACTTATTTCTCCTATTTGCTAGTTATATTCATTATAAGGGCAGGGAATATGGAGATTTAGCAGCAAACATCAGCCCAACAAATGAAAACCCTTCACCAATGTTCCCCTTAAGATCTATTTAGTCTTAAGACAGTGATAAAGTTACATTTTTACATAGGAATGACACTGATTTATAACAGTACAGTGATCTATAACAAAAAGAGAAAATTCATTAACTCAAAAAGTCTAGTATTGCTAACATAAAAACTCTGTATTTCCTTTTCTATATTCCAAATACATTGATTAATATATTCCCAGGTGCCTAAGGATATGGAGGCCTGGCAGCAATCATTGACTCAACAATGAGAAAAGCCCTATGCTAATTAAGACTTTTAAAATACTCCAGACTCTCTGTGCTGTTTATAGTTGAGAGGTTGTCACACAAGCTAGTCTGTCAGCAGAGAGGTTTGACCTGAGACACCCTTGTCACACCCAGGAATTTTTATTGACTTGCAGCGACACATTTACTCCTTCTCCAAGAGAACCGGTGGGGAACAGCCCCCGTAAAGTCAGAGGTGTAGGTGAGAGCATGAAACAGTAAAGTAGGTAGACTCTGGTTTTGGGAGTAGATGCTTGGGAACAGGGGGTTTCCTGAGGCTTGATCATGCCTTTGCGTATGCAAAAGCCTCCTTCCTCATGACCTTTGCCATGGGCGGAGTTCCTCATGCTGACTCCCGGCAGTCATCCCCTTCTCCTGCTTCCCATTACTCCCAGCATCAGAGTCTTTTCCAGTGAGTCAACTCTTCACATCAGGTGGCCAAAGTATTGGAGTTTCAGCTTTAGTATCATTCCTTCCAAAGAAATCCCAGGACTGATCTCCTTCAGAATGGACTGGTTGGATCTCCTTGCAGTCCAAGAGACTCTCAAGAGTCTTCTCCAACACCACAGTTCAAAAGCATCAGTTCTTCAGCGCTCAGCCTTCTTCACAGTCCAACTGTCACATCCATACATGACCACTGGAAAAACCATAGCCTTGACTAGACAGACCTTAGTCAGCAAAGTAATGTCTCTGCTTTTGAATATGCTATCTAGGTTGGCTATAACTTTTCTTCCAAAGAGTAAGCATCTTTTAATTTCATGGCTGCAATCGCCATCTGCAGTGATTTTGGAGTCCCCCAAAATAAAGTCTGACACTGTTTCCACTGTTTCCCCGTCTATTTCCCATGAAGTGATGGGACTGGATGCCATGATCTTCGTTTTCTGAGTGTTGAGCTTTAAGCCAACTTTTTCACTCTCCTCTTTACTTTCATCAAGAGACTTTTTAGTTCCTCTTCACTTTCTGCCATAAGGGTGGTGTCATCTGCATATCTGAGGTTATTGACATTTCTCTTGGCAATCTTGATTCCAACTTGTGTTTCTTCCAGCTCAGTGTTTCTCATGATGTACTCATGCCTATTAGAATGGCTAAAATATGAAAAGTCTGACTAGAACAGATGTTGGTATGGATTTGAAGAAGCTGGTGCTCTTTGGCGTTACTGGGGGAGGATGCGATATTGTCCAACTACTTTGAGAAATGACTTGACAATTCCTTTAACATGTAAACACACACTCACCATGTGCTCTAGCCTAATGTCCTTACAGTGAACACTGTGTCCATAGAAGCTTTATTTGTAAGAGTGGAAAACTGAAAATAACTGAAAAGCTTATTATCAGGTGGAAAATAAACAATAGTTGGCATATCCTTAGGTTGATCTGGAGTGAGAGAAGTCAGAATAGTCAGAGTGCGTACATACTCTGTGTTCCCATTTACAGAACTCTCCCAAAAAAGTAAATTCATCTATAGAGAAGGAAAGCATACAGTGCTCACTGAGGGTGGGCCTCAAGCACAAAGGTGTGCAGATCACTGAGGAGTGCCTGGGAACTCTGGGTGCCTCTGTGCATTTACCCTCTGAACTGAGGTGATGGTTTTACAGACGTGTGCTTGTGTCTCAGATTAACAGACTGTGCACCTGAAGGACTTGCAGTTTATGGTATGCAAATTATATCTCAATAAAAATGAGTTATTCAGATGGGTAGAAAGCCAGTGTGAATTTTTATAACTTGCGTTTGCTCTGAATCAAAGCAATAGGGCTGTGGCTTTTCAAAACAACACAAACGTTGTTTGTTTGTTGAAAAGTCACTAAGAATTTTGGGTTTGGAGGCATTTTTGTCCTTTTTCTCCCCAGAATCATTCTGATGACCATTTATTCACAGTAAGGACTAATTACCTTTAAATTGTGATACTAAAAGTCTTAGTTTATACCTGAAACATCCCCCACACACTAAAAACCCCTCTCAAATCCACCCCACAGATGCTGCCCTGCGTTTAGTACGTAAACATTTAATAGGGATGAGGAAGTGGTGGATCTCGCTCTTATTTGCCCTCTTGAAAAGCTGTCTCTAAACTGCAGTGCTTGGTCCACCACTTGGCACATCAGTGTAAGGGAGGATTGATGACATTTCTACATGACAGATTAGTGTTTTTTAAAAAAAATCTTCTAAATTGCCCTTTAATTGGAATAATAGGCGAGGAGACTGAGTATCCAGGCAACCATGCTGAGATGGCTGGAACTGATGAGAAGGCGTTCTCAGACCTCAGTGAGAAAAATCGGGCAGCTCGCTCTCGTGTGGAAAGGTGTGTTACATTTGGTTACCTGGGACTTGAGGGGTGAATATAAATGATAAAGTTGCCTTTATACGGTCTGGTGGCAGCTCTGTGCATTGGAGCAGTGGCCGAAGTCATGAGAGGGACTTTGTCTGTTCTACCCAGGGCCCTGGGACCCTGCCTACTAAGAGCTCTAGAGGGATCTTACCAATGGCATCTGAGAAACCCACTGCTTGTAGGTTTCCAGGTAATGTCAGCATGATGTTACCAACGTAGGTGATCGCCAGTATGCCCCCGCAATTGTAGACTCATTGAAGTCCCTTTGGAATTAATTATGACACAGAGCCAGACATCTGATGTAACACCTCGGGGCTGCATGCTCATTGGAACAGGAAAAACAACACAAAAGTATTGGCAGTATCAACAGCTGCTTACCACATGTCAGGGCTTCAGTAAACAAAGTAAAATTGGAACATCAAATGCAATTGAAGTAGCAAATTGATTCATCTATTTTATAAAACACGCCAAGCTGGTTAGTTAAATGTATGTGCAACAAAAGTCTCAGATCTGCTTTTTTAAAGACTTGATGACACTGGTCAGTTTCTACAGGACTATATTATTTTTATTTATTTATTTTTGTTTTTAAAGGACTGCAGTTTTCACTTTTAGTTTACTGTCAAACTATTGTTTAACAGGTCAGTAAGATAAACATGGCAGCTCTGGGCCCATATTCTTTTCCAAGCATTAGTTTACTTTAAAGTCTGTGTGCAATGATACTTGGAATGCTGGATATTCCTCTTTAATGGCTGCATTTTTACATGTTGTGTTATTATGTTGTTCAGTTTTTGTGTTATGTTGTTCAGTTTTGTGTTGTTCAGTTTCTTAGTTATGTTCGGCTCTTTTCTACCCTGTACTGGACTGCAGCATGCCAGGCTTCCCTGTCCTTCAATATCCCCTAGAGTTTGCTCAGATTCAAGTCCACTGAGTCAGTCATGCCATTTGACAGTCTCATCCTCTGCCACCCCCTTATCCTCCAGCACTCAATATTTCCCAGCATCAGTCTTTTCCAATGAGTCAGCTTTTTGAATCAGATGGCCAAGTATTGGAGCTTCAGCATCAGTCCTTCCAATGAATATTCAAGGTTGATTTCCTTTAGGATTGACTGGTTTGATCTCCTTGCAGTTCAAGGGACTTTTAAGAATCTTCTCCAGCACCACAATTCAAAAGCATCAATTCTTTGGTCCTTCTTCATGGTCTTCTTTATGGTCCAAGTGTCACATTTGATGTACTCTGCATATGTGCTAAGTAAGCAGGGTGACAATATACAGCCTTGTCATATTCCTTCCTAATTTGAACCAATCCACTGTTCCATGTCCAGTTCTAACTGTTGTTTCTTGACCTGCATACATGTTTCTCAGGAGACAGGTAACGTGGTCTTGTGTTCCTATCTCTTTAAGAGTTTTTCATAGTTTGTTGTGATTCACACAGTCAAAGGCTTTAGCATAGTCAATGAAGCAGAAGGTTTTGTTTTGTCTTGTTTTGTTTTAATCCCTTTGCTTTCTCTATGATCCAGTGAACATTGACAATTTGATCTCTGGTTCCTCTGCCTTTTCTAAATCCAGCTTGTACATCTGGAAGTTCTCAGTTCACATATTATTGAAGCCTAGCTTGGAAGATTTTGAGCATTATTACCTTGCTAGCTTGTGAAATAAGTGCAGTTGTAATAGGATCGTAAGGATCCAGGGAAAATATGCAGAGGATTGAATTAGATAAAGAAGCAGAAGGAGAAGAGAAGGTATAGAAATAAAGTAGGTGTGGACATGGGGAGCCTTTAGGCTGCTGGTGGTGAGTGATTTATGTATACCAATTTATCCATTCACTAAATGAGCAGTATTTATCTAGTCCCATTCTCTGACAGATACTATAGTTAGTGTTGGGGATACAGTGGTGAAAAAAAGAGGTACTTGCTTTTCTAGAGTTTACATTGTATCTTTAAAAAACTCTGAGAGTAAGTGGGATAGAGATTTGGGTGGAATCATTCATGAGTTGGGTCAGCGCCCAAAAGAGTTCAAGAAACAGAAAACAGCAGGGGTTTTTTTTTTGAGTGTGTGTGTTGTTGTTTGGTAATTTCTGCACAGCAAGGGAGAAATGATGATTTGATGATGAATTGATTGTATCGTGGACAATTCTAAGTCCACCTTCCAGTCCGTGACTTGCAGGTGGTGTGAACAAATTAATGCTGCCAATGGTTAGAGTTTTGGCAAGAGTACAGGATGCTCAGGCAGCAGGGAGAGGGTGGAAAGATCCTGGGGGTGGATGGGGATTAACACAGTTGAAATGACGGAAGATTAGGGTCATGATTCTGTGTAATATCCCCACGAGATTCAGAAGCTTTGAAAAGATCAAGCTGCATACATGGAGAGACTTATTGTGCGGAGATCAACTTTGTTTTGGCATAATAACTTTATGCTGCACTCACTCTGGGTTTTTTCCTATTAATCTCTCAGATTGAGGGAAGGATTAAAGTTTCCCAGAGGATGTTCAGCTGGAAAGTGTCTTGGATAACCATATACAAACACAAATATATTGACTTTTATCTGCATTTAGATCATAGCTTTCTGCTGGCTAATTGTTATATTTGTCCAAGTGGCAGGAGTACATTACTTAGAAACATGAGGATAAATAACAATAGACACTACCAAAAAATGAAAGGACTCTCCTTGAAAAAGAAACTAATGTTGTGTTTTGCAGGTGGTATAGGGGTCTAAGAATGAGTGGAGAAGATAACTTCTTTTCTTCATTGTAAGATTTTAACTAAATGTTGCTTTTAAATGTATCTAATATGTCATGTGAGCAAATGCAGCAAAGCCCCTGCAAGAAAGACTAGTGAACTGCTGTGTGGGCAGAGTATGTGCAGTGAGCCAGCCTGGGTGTGGGGGGTGGGTGTCAGGGGGCGGGCGTGTGGCTCAGAGCAGTAGCAGGTGCTGTAACTACAAACAGGGCAGCTGGTTACTGGCCACATAGAAATTAATGTCTAACACAAATAAAGCAAGTAAACGTCTCTGCTTCTGCCAATATTGAAGTAGTTCAAATCACACCCATTTTCTTGTCAAGAACATGCACCATGAATGTATAAAAAGCACCAAAATGCCACAACTCCTTAAGGGCACCAGAATGCAGTCGGCAGCTAGGACTTGACGAGGAAGACCTGGAGAAAAGGAAATTAAAATTACCGAGACTGGTGTTCTTGCAGAATTTCCTCTCTAAGATTTAAGCTGCTGAGGGATGAATGAATGAGCAATGTAAAGGAAAATAGTGACTAAGAAGCTGAACCCTGACCTGGAAGAGCAGGGCTCTGGTGAGAACCAGGAGCTTCTGTGGACACATCTAAAGGGCTGGACCTGGAGAAGAGGCAGTGATGCTGAAAACAAGCAGACCCTCATGCCTCTTCTGCCCTGGAGAGCATCACAGTGAGCTTCTGCCCTGGTAACTGTGCACTGGAGAAACTCAGATATGGTCTGGAGGAAGACAGCAACCCATGAAAAATCTACTCCTCTCACCTCCAGCCTCCAACAAAGACCTGACATCCCGGGTAAGACAAGCAGTGTTTATCTATCTTAAACTCTTAAAAAGGATGAATATTTTTTAAAATTATACAAGATACAAGATTTCACCATAGTGCTGAATTTTACAAAATAGAACCGAAAGGAAATTATAGATCTGTAATTAACCATTATTATGTCTATTATTAACAAATAACAATCCAGTTGAGCTGTGTAATAACGTATTTGAAATAGTAGAAGAGAGAATTAGTAAACTGAAGTATAAGTCAGGAGAAAATATACAGAATAAAGCACAAAGAGAAAAAAAGAATGGAAAATATCAGAAAAGACGTTACAAGATCTATATGGGCCTTGGTGAAAAGGTATAGCATACATTTAATTTGATTCCTAGGATCTTAAAGATATGGGAGAGAGAAAGAGAAAATAGAAGCAATATATGAAGACAGGCAGTTCAAGATATTTACAAATCTGACAAAAGCTATCAGTTCACAGGTTCAAGAAATCACAGATCCATCTGCAAGCCAAATAAATATAGTAATAGTCAGGCCTTAAGGCACAATGGTTAAATTCTACACAGCAAAAATAGGAGAAAAACATTTTAAAATCATGCAGAGGTATTACTGTTAAAAATCATCCAGACTAGATATAATTTTAAAGGGACTATAGCAGAAAAATGGACATGAATTTGAACAAACTCTGGGAGAGAGAAAAGGACAGGGAAGCCTAGTATGCTGCTGTCCATGGGGTTGCAAAGAGTGGTACATGACTGAGCGACTGAACGACAACAACAGAATGGGAGGCTAAAGACAATGGGATGGAAAATCACAACCAAAAACCTATAAAAATAAAGTGCTATATTGTGAAAACAGGTTTTAGAAAATCAGAACCAAATACAGATATTTTTAAGCAAAGAAGATCTGAACTAATTGATATAAGTTCTTTGGCAGAAACAAAGTGGTTTTAGGAAGAAGTCAGAAGCCAGAAAGGTAGCATGAAGTTAATAGAAAACAGATATCAGTTATCTAGAATGATAGCCATGTTAGTATAGGGTGTTCAGAGCAAAATCTCTGGTGTTCAGAGTAGGGCGTGGAGCCCACAGCCCATGTCAGTCTCCTGTCCTGATACAGAAGCACTGTTCATGCTTCTGCATGTAAGGGGTGGGTCCTCCTCAGGGCTACTGCTGACCTCTGATTCTCTAATATGCAAATTGCTGCATAGCCGAAGAAACTACAGAGGACTCAGAAACCACCAGGGGATCTTTCAACTCAGATGCTGACCTCTTGTCTTGCATTTTGGACTCTCTGCCTTTCTTTCCCTGAAACTGAACTTTTGTGCCAAGAGTTTCTATTCTGACCCCCCATCTTGGTGATGTCCTTCACTTCTTTGATCTGCCTTAGTACCAGTGAAGACACTGGCAATGGTCAAGGATTACTCTCTTTTTGTACAGTGTCTTTCCTATCACCTTCTTTCAGCAAATTGAAAGGCATAAGGCTGATAAAAGGCCCTTACCTCAAACATTGTGGGTAAATGGGGACCCTCATTTAATTCTTTCCCTTTGGGAGTCACAGTCCCTTTTGTCTTAAGATCTGTTTGCATGTACAAATGAAAAAAAAAGAAATGAATTTCAAAAGGATGGCCTCTTGACTTCTAGTTACAGATAAGATGAAGTAAGCACTTTTCACTCTATTCTTCCAAGTGGTTAGATTAAAAACCTTGAACAGTCTGTTAAAAGCAAGTATCACAAAAACAGAGTTGGATAAAGTCAGACTGAGAGAGCTGTAAAAAGCACACAGAGATGTGTCCTTTTACATTATCCCATATATACAGGGGAGAAGGCAATGGCAACCCACTCCAGTGTTCTTGCCTGGAGAATCCCAGGGATGGGGGAGCCTGGTGGGCTGCCATTCTACGGGGTTGCACAGAGTTGGACATGACTAAGGCAATGGCATCCCACTCCAGTACTCTTGCCTGGAAAACCCCATGGATGGAAAAGCCTGGTAGGCTACAGTCCATGGGGTCGTGAAGAGTCAGACACGACTGAGCGACCTCACTTTCACTTTTCATTTTCATGCATTGGAGAAGGAAATGGCAACCCACTCCAGTGTTCTTGCCTGGAGAATCCCAGGGACGGCGGAGCCTGGTGGGCTGTCATCTATGGGGTCTCAGAGAGTCAGACACGACTGAGGCGACGCAGCAGCAGCAGCAGCAGTAGCAGAAGTGACTTAACAGTAGCAGCAGCAGCAGCATGTATACAGGAAGCACTGCCTCTAATGTGTCCTATCTGGATGAGCCCTTGACCCTGACATGAAGCGGGTGAAGACAAAAAATGGCCCATGGAGGACCCTGTTTATCCAGCAGGATAGAGTCTTTCTTGAGAACCAGTAAAGCACTGAGCCCCAACAGAGGACCATACCTGCCCCTTCCTCAGGGGGATTCCATGTCTGGTGGGTCACTGAGTAGCCCAAAGGCCTGAGGACTGAGGTGACAAGCCCCAGTGAGACCACAGATCAGCCACAGTGTAGTTCCCAGCAGAGTGGCCGGACAGAATTGCAAAGGCTTTTTGCAAATCGAATTTCAAGCCATGGTCCGTAGAGTAACCAGGACTTGTATGCTAGACCTAAGTTGATGGCTGCCTACTAACAAAGGAGATTTAAATGTGAAGCAAAGTCTTACAGCACAGCACATGGAATGTCCTGGATGCAACAGGAAACCAGCTGAACATCAAGAAACAGAAGATCTCAACTCTAACAGGATCTGACAAAGAACAGACACTAACAATGCAGTAGACAGACACTCTAATTATCTGACAAGATTTGTTGCCTTCAAGTAGTTGCTTGGTGACTAAAAAGAAAAGAAAAGAAAAACAAAACAAAATGTTTTTTTCTAGGGAGAAGGTCACCTGCATAATAAACAACCCTCATGGACTTGTAGTTGGACACCATATAAATGGACAGAAAAGCTCTTGGAAAGTAGGTCCAAGTTTAAAAGAGGAGACTATGGAGAAGAGTTATTCCACAAACTAGCCAGCTGAATGCCTGCTGGGGAGATAACTCAGGACCCCCACCTCCAGGGAACCTCCAGTTGGTCTGTAGAGACAAGAGACATTGTGGGTGACACAGTGGAGGCAAACCATAGATTTGTTCATGCCCAGATTCATGTCCTGTGCATGGGTGAGTGGCCAGTTCTCATCGTTTGAAAGTCTATGTGGGAGACTGGTGGGAAGCCTGGTGGACTGAGGTGGACACAGGATGGATTTTTGTATTTGCAGCTTCAGATGCACATAGATAGCCCTCCTCTCGTGAATCTCTGCAGGTGTCAGAGGGAGGTGGGTCAGTGAGGAACTTCTTCATCCAGAACACAGCGTGTGTTTGTGTATCATGGTTTGGGAAACAACTGTTTCTGTAGAAGTTAGTGCATGGTCACTTACTATTTTACAGTTTGGAACATTTTTAAATAGAAAATAAGTTCTTTCAGTCACAGACAACCTGTTGATGTCGTTTCTTCCCATTTTCTTCTAGTAATTTTTCTATCCTATGTTATATTATCTTTACATAGCTAAGACCTGAGAGATATTGTTTGTTCTTTCAGAGGAACTATCAGAATACAGTGAAAATGAGGGTCACATTATAGTTTTGAATTGATAAAGAGGAGTCCTCGACCAGAGGTGACGTGGTTTCTCCACCACTGCTTCGTGGCCCATACTCAGTGACCAGCAGAAGGGTTCAGACTATTATGCCGAATCCAAGATAAGCACCTGGATTTGGATGTGGATGTGTCCATGCAGAACAAGGGCTGGAGACTGTCCAGCTGGACAGAACTTCCTTCTCAGTCACTTTAGGGCAAAGAGTCAGCATTAAGTATTGTCACCAAATCCTTAACTGGAAGAAAGGAGCATTCACCACTTTGGAAAACTCTTTGTTTTTTCAGTTCAGTCGTTCAGTCATGTCTGACTCTGTGTGACCCCATGGACTGCAGCATGCCAGGCTTCCCTGTCCATCACCAACTCCCAGAGTTTACTCAAACTCATGTCCATTGAGTCAGTGATGCCATCTAACCATCTCATCTTCTGTCATCCCCTTCTCCTCCTGCCTTCAATCTTTCCCAGCATCAGGGTCTTTTCCAATGAGTCAGTTCTTCAGATGGCCAGAGTACTGGAGTTTCAGCTTCAGCATCAGTCCTTCCAATGAATGTTTGGGACTGACTTCCTTTAGGATGGACTGGTTGGATCTCCTTGCAGTCCAAGGGACTCTCAAGAGTCTTCTTCAACACCACAGTTCAAAAGCATCAATTCTTCAGTGCTCAGCTTTCTTTATAGTCCAACTTTCACATCCATACATGACTACTGGAAATTTAGTTTCTTAAGAGGTTTAATATTGACCTGCTGTATGAACTGGCAGTTTAATCCCTGGGTATTTATCTCAGAGTAATAAAAACATGAGTATATGCAAATACACACAACTTTAAAAGTTTATAATAACTTTTTTCAAGATAATAAAAATAAATGTCTATTGAGAGGGGGCATGGATAAAACAACAGTAGTTTATTCATAAAAAGAAATGCTTCTCAGCAAGATATCTGAAGGAGTTGCCAACAAGCACAACCACATGGATGGATTCCAAAACAACCTTTGCTGAATCAAAGAAGTCAGATACAGGAGTGCGTGGATGTCTGATTCCTCTTCCATGAAGCTTAAAAACAGAAAAACAAATCTGTGATGAAGGAAACCTGGATTGCCTGTGACAGGGGGTGGGGATCAGAGAAAGGAGCTCAGAGGAACTGGTGTCAGGGAATCTCTGTGACAGACCGACAGGGTGTGTACCTTTTCCAAAACTCATTTAATTGTGTACTGAATGTCTGTGCATTTCACTGTGTGCATATTATACCTAAAATAGTCTGCATTGAGGGAAACACAGAAAGACTGAGGAAATATCCCAGGTTAAAGAATATCCATCCATGCATTTATCTTATCTATCCACCCATCTATTGTCTATTCATCGATTAGTCACCCATGCATCTGTCATTGCTAGATCCATCCATCCATCCATCCATTCATCTACTTTACCCATTATCTATCTATCTTTTTAATCACTGAGAACCCCATCAAAAAGCACTGAATACTGATTGTTTTTATTACTATTACACATTCAAGTATTTTGGTGGTTAGCAGAGTCCCCCTTCCATCCTGAAAACTTATGAGGTGGGTGCCTTTTCCAAGTCTGGGACATTTCCCCACTGGTTGGGATTTTCATGAAGTTCCCAGTTAAAGAGTGCTTTGAGCATGGTGAACAGCTGGATGACAGAGCCCATTCCAAAAGCAGGGAACCTCAACCCTCAGCCACAGTCCCAGTTCTTTCTCCCCCGTGGAACTGAGGACTTCACTGCTGAGAGCAGACTGAGTAAGCACTGCTGAGTAAGCTCCAGAAAGGTCCATCTTCCTAGACAGACAGCTTACAGCCTAGTTTTCCTTAAGGGATGCAGTATAAATTGTTCACCTGATACCGTGATTCACCAGAGCCACTTATCTTCCTGTTGGCCAGATAAGCAAATTAAATCCTTTATAAAAGATTCACGGTTGTATCTACATCATTAGAAGTTCTCAACAGTCACTTTATAATTTTTGACAAAAGATTATTAACTCTTAACCATTTGTCAGACATATTTTAATACAGAATACAGTAGTTAAAAAAAATAAATGCACTCATAGGAATGTAGTTTTAGTTGAGTTTGGTGGTTAATCAACACATAGACCATCTGTACATCGTGTGTCAAGGAAATAAAGCACAATGTGGACCACACTGGAAGGTGGGAGTTGGGTGGTGACCTTCACTTACACATCCAGCAGTTTTTCTGACGGCACAGTTTTAAAGGTATCTCACGGTATCTGAGAGGTGGAAGGAGCAGGCGACCATTGTGAGGGCCATTAGTTACGGTATGAAGATGAGGCCAGATTTGGGCTAAAATGGAGTGAGAAATGGCAGATGAGAGGGAAGAGGTGATGGGTGTCTCCACTGTATAGTGCTTATAGACCATGATGAAGAACGGACGTAATGGTGGCTTGGACTCACATCTGGTTTAAAACTGTTCAGGACATCATCTGTTTTAAAGGAGATATCCACTCTGGAGAAGGAAATGGCAACCCACTCCAATATTCTTGCCTGGAGAATCCCATGGACAGAGGAGCCTGGCAGGCTATAGTCCATGGGGTTGCAAAGAGTTGGACACGACTGAAGTGACTGAGCTGTTTGCTGATATTTCTGGTCTGCACAGGGAAACAAAAAAGAAAATAGCTGGACTTCTCAAAACATTTGAACCACAGAGCCAAATGGCTGGTGTTGCCATTCACTGAGATGGAGCAGAGCAGACAGACAGACAGATGGGGCAGAGTGTCAAGAAGGGTGATGCTGTCAGCAAGGGGCCAGAGATGCAGATTGCCCTGTGATCTGTGAGCAGGAGGGCATGCAGTGTGAAGCACGCAGAGAAACTCTGGCCCTGAGATTGTGTCCAGGGTGTGACTTTGGCCATGTCTATGTCTAACTCTCCTGTCTCTCAGCCTGACTGTGGATCATGACTTCAGAAAACCGACTCTACTCTTTTCTTTGTTTCCCACCTGCAGACATTTCTCATGCTCCGTGCCCTGCTGTTTGCAATGCTTCTGGGTGGCTCAAATGAGCAGCGAAGGAAACCGTGATGACCCAGCACCATCTGTGGAAGGAATGGGGGTGCAAACCCTGTCAGAATGTGACAGTTGCACCAAAGAAGCTGTGTTCTCACAGTCAGAGCCGGGCTCCCTGAGCCCTGTGAAATAGATGCCTCATCCCCAGGGGCCAAGTCTGCAGCCCCTACCCTACATTCCCAAAGCCAGAGAGAATCCAAAGCCCAAAGTTTATTCTTCTCCTTTTTAAAAATGTACATTGGCCACCAGAAGATGCCACCACCCTGGGGAGTGAAATGCAGGGGCTTGGATTTACCCACTGTCCTCAGCAGGACCGGGCATCTTCATCAACAGCTTCGATTGATGAATTCACAACAGCCCTTTTTCTTTCTCTTTGGAAGCTGTCTCCACAGTATTACTCCCCTCTCTCCTCTGCTGACTCTTCTTGCCTGTGGCCATGCCCACAGATGACCACTGAGGTAACTTGCTGTCGAGAATCTACCCCAGGACCTGAAGGAATAATCGTGTTAAACCTACCCATGAAAGACGAGAGGAGGATCTAGTGTTAGAACTGGATTTCCATGTTCTTAAAAGCCAGTTTCTCCTCTGGAGACATTAAATCCAACAAAGAACCTCCTGGTGAAAACTGGGAGGAGCTTGAGGTTTGGTTGAAAGCCTAAGTTGGCCCCTCCAGGCTCTCCTCCTGAAGATTTGGTGTTGGACAGCTGTTATCCAAGTTCTGATTATCTGTAGGGTCCACACTTCATGTGCGTGTGTTTGTTGTGTGCTTAGGTTCATTCTTCATGGATTACAGGAAAAGTTCTGATTATCTATGGGTCTCACACCACTTGTGGATGTATGTATGTGTATATTTGCAAAATATTACTTTAGTTGAAGCAGTATTTAATCCAAAGGCAGAAGAAAGAAGTATAAGAGCTATATATGTATGGGATTTTATTTTATTCCAGGAAGATTTTTTTAAATAACATATTGTATTTTCTTTACTGAGTCTAAGCTGTCATTGTGCAAATTATTCTGCAACTTATTAACAAAACTGTAGAACATTTGGAAGAGCACAGAGGAGAAAATGAAAACCATCAGTCCCAACAATTCCAAATAAATTACATTAGCATGCTGGCATGTAGCTTTCAGCAATCCTCTGGACATATTGTATATTTGAATAACATATGGGTTAACTGCATTATACATTTTAACCCATTTTTATAATTTAAAATATTTGTTTAAAAACTCAGTGTTGTTAAACAAGTCTTGTACAAATCTATGCACACTACTGATGTTCAGTTCAGTTCAGTTCAGTCGCTCAGTCGTGTTCGACTCTTTGCGACCCCATGAATCGCAGCACGTGAGGCCTCCTTGTCCATCACCAACTCCCAGAGTTCACTCAGACTCACGTCCATTGAGTCAGTGATGCCATCCAACCATCTCTTCCTCTGTCGTCCCCTTCTCCTCCTGCCCCCAATCCCTCCCAGCATCAGAGTCTTTTCCAACGAGTCAACTCTTCGCATGAGGTGGCCAAAGTACTAGAGTTTCAGCTTTAGCATCATTCCTTCCAAAGAACACCCAGGGCTGATCTCCTTCAGAATGGACTGGTTGGATCTCCTTGCCTATTGATGTTACTGTCAGTTAATTTAGTGGCTTGAGATAATCAGAGTCAACTTCACGTGAACAGAAGTGCAGCTGATGGCCGGGGGGTGGTCACTGTTTCACACAGACATTCAGGGATCCAGTTCAGTCCAGAGGCTCCAGCTTCAACTGCTGCCCCTCCAGCCACATGGTGTGAGTGTTCTGTCAGCAGGGTTGAGGGGAGGTGTGGTGAGGGGGTGTGGACACCTGATGGCCCAGGCATGGAGGTACTGGGGTCACCTGTGCCCCTCCCATGAGCAGGGCCCCCTTCACTGCCCAGGATCCGGGAGCTGAAGTCCTGCAAGCCAGCGGTAGCCTCTTCCTTTTGATCCCCGTGGTTGGGCCGGGCTGGTAAGGGCTCACTTACCCCCTTCTCAGTGCCATCTCTGCTCTGCCAGGTCTCAAGGCATTACGCTCCTTAATCCCCAAGGCCCTCCATTTCTAATCTCCCTGTTCCTTTCCCTTTTGATCAAAAGCAGCTGACTCATGTCCAAATTAATGTCTTCTTCCCGATACCAGCTAGCACTGGCAAATACAGTTCTGTTCTCCCAGTCCTTTCCTGGGAGCCTGGGGCTGGCTGGCTCTAGTGTGCAGATTCACCAAACACTCGTGCCACTGGGCAGCATGAGCCTGAAACCGTGCCTTGACCTCAGCTTAAGCCAACACCATGTTTCTTAGGGCTCTTTGATGGCACCCCTGCTTCAAGTACTGATGTTTATATGAGGTAGGGCTTCCCTCATAGCTCAGTTGGTAAGGAATCTGCCTAAAATGCAGGAGACCTGGGTTCGATTCCTGGGTCTGGAAGATTCCCTGAGAGGGAAATGGCAATCTACTCCAGTATTCTTGCCTGGAAAATCCCACGGACAGAGGATCCTGGCAGGCTACAGTCCATGGGGTCGCAAGAGTCAGACATTACTTAGCGACTAAACCACCACCACCAAGATGATTCTAGCTGCTATAACAAATATGCCCTGAAATGTGACTCTACTACTGGAGTCATGGTGGTGGTTTTGGATGGGAGGTGCTTGCTCCATGCTTCTGATGCCCCCTATGCTTCATCACACTCAGCCCACAGGGTGGGCGGTCCAGGGCTCTGTCCCTCTGTCCATCACCTGTGAACAAACCCCTGGTCACATGACTGCACCTCCCTGAGAGGCTGAAAAGCAGCCCCTGGTACCCACTCTGAGCCACGCTCCCTGGATGGACAGCTGGTCGTTCCCTCCATGTCCCAAGTTTATCGACAATCATTAGGAGTTAAGGTGGCGTGGGTCATAAATGTTATGTGAGGTCAGCTATTTCCTGAAGAATTGATAACACTGATATCTTTACGTCTTCCCTGAACTTTCCTGTGTCACAGGATGAATGCGACTTGTCTGCAGCCTCAGAGGAGACGCGTCTGTAGCAGCCCATGCCGGCCTTGGGGTTCAAGCTTCAGTCACAGACCTCACCCCTATGCGCTTCTTTGGCTTGTGCTCCTACTAACTTTTATGTCAATTACTTTTTTACAAATCCGAAATCTTGAAGGTCGTATACTGAGCTCCACTTAGCTGAATACTACATGTAAAATAGTTATGTTTATCTTATCCAATTATGACCTTTCCAACAAATATCTTTGATTTATAGAGGCTTATTTTCATCAGTAGATGTCAGATTTCAATAATAAATGCAGACAAGTAATAAAAAGTAATATAATAAGTATATCCAAGCTTATAATCCCAGTTCACCATTTTATACCCAGAGTCCCAAAATGATAAAACCAGCCTGATATAAGAAATACTTTAGAAAGTATCTACAACAAAAAATTAATACAGAGTCTAAAGAAAAGCATGTACAAGAAATGAGCCTTGTATAAAGAATATTTTGACAAAGAACTTATTAATATAATATATTAAGATTCAAACAATCTAAATTATCTTGGAATTATGTACATTTTAGGGTGATTATATTTATAGAGAAATGATGTATACTAGTAGCACTTGAGGTTCTACTTACACCAACAATTTCTATACTTATATGTAGAAGAATAAAAATACATATATACATTTTTATTTATATACTTTTCTATCAGTATATTTGTTGATGTTCATACCTATATGTTATCTATAAAATGTTTATCTGGACATTTAATAGAAATTTTATTTTATATAAAATAAAAAATTATCTTTCAAGAGTTTATATATATATATATATAAGACTTTTATATATGAAGATTTCATGTATGAAATATTTTATATATAATTATAAATACAAAGATCACTAATATATAAACATTAATTACTAAATAATATTAATATATAAATATAATATATCATTTTTTCTGATTTTAAAAAGCATGTCATTTTTGGAAATATACAAAGCATAAAATATATAATATACTACATATAAAAGAATAATAATAAATACTAAAATCACTCATAATCTCTACATATTCTGTGTTTCAACCCCTGATTTTTCTAACAAATACACTTGCAAACTCTGACCTTTATTGTACTCATAGCTTCTGTAAAAATCTTTACTATTCTAAATTGTGAAGAGGCAGGCACACTTGCTTACCCACCTGCTGTGCTGTCCTCAATGTCATTGCTGAAAATGGTTATAAAGTTAGAAAAATATGTCCTTCTGCTATTTTTGGTGGTAATACAACACGTACCATATCCAAGGTGATAAACCTTACATCTTAGCATTTTGTGTGTTAGCTGATAGAAGTTTGAGAATGTAGCTCCCAACCAACTACACCCACATGCTTTCATCCATCTAACCTCTAACCTCAGACAAAGATGCTTCTGAGAATTTAGGGAAAGAAAGAAAGGTCCTGGGCACCTCCAACTAGCAGCAGTGATCAGGACAAGTTCTACCAGGAGAATGGGTTCTCTGTTATTTTCTTTTCTTCCATTGTTAGTTACATTCAGGGCAGTTCCAAAATCTGACTCATCACATCAGAATCACCTGAAAGTTAAAACCATGGTCTCTACAGAGTTAACCCTACCCACATGGCAAGGAAATGCACTTTCTAATGAAAGCCTAGACAAAGCCGTAGGTAATAGGCAAATAGACAACGAACATGATGTTTATGGCTTTAAAAGGAAGCTAGTTTTAGAGCAGTTCAAGGGTTATAGCCAAAGTGAAGGGAAGGAGCAGAGATTTCCCATGTATCCTGGGTTCCCACTCATGCATCCCCCATTAACATCTGTCCCGCAAGAAAGGCAGAACCTGACCAACTGCACCGCATCGGTGATACAGAGAGACGGGCCAAGAGAGGTGCTCGGAAGTGGCCCTCGGCTTCCTCCCCTGGAGGCACAGAGGGCTGAGGGCCTTGGCGAATGGCTTTCTTGGTGGCCACTTGCAGAATAAGTAGCCCCAGAAAGTCTGGGAGAGGGGCTGGCTTCCACCCCTGAGTTCCCAGGGACTCTTCTGCTTGCCCAGGCCATGGGCACAAGTGTGATTCTCTCCTGCATCCATCCTGTTGCCCCCTGGGGTGAGTAGGACCATGTGGCCGTCCAGGCCCCTCTCTTCATGAGACTCTCCTCACTTCCTCAGCTGAGATGGTTGGAGGCTGAGACTAGGGCCTTCTGAAACCCGGAGAGGTCATTCGCCTCCAACCAAACCAGTCTGGAGAGAATTGCTTCTCCCTTTATGATTCATTTTTGTGAAACTCTAGTCTTCTTTTGGAAGCTATCTCAAGATATTGAACACAAGAGTTAGACTTTTTCTTAACGTGAAAGTTTAATTTTGACCAGTTGCCCAATAATAGAATTTCCTGTTACTGGCCAAACATTTTCTGTTGTTTTATTTTTGGCTGTGTTCTTGCTTTGGCCAATATTTTTGTGTGTAATAATTATGGGTGCTGTTATTTGTGAGTATGTGTGTGTTGGGAAGGGGAGGCGGTTTTATGTTTTGGGGTAGTTTGTGGAAAAATAGTGAAAACTTTGGAATGGTTTTTTGGGGTTCACATAAAAGCTGGAGGGAAAAGTTTAGGTTCTCAGTAATCCCAAAGAAAGGCAATGCCAAAGAATGCTCAAACTACCACACAATTGCACTCATCTCACATGCTAGTAAAGAAATGCTCAAAATTCTCCAAGCCAGACTTCAGCAATACATGAACTGTTAACTTCCAGATGTTCAAGCTGGTTTTAGAAAAGGCAGAGGAACCAGAGATCAAATTGCCAACATCCGCTGGATCATGGAAAAAGCAAGAGAGTTCCAGATAAACATCTATTTCTGCTTTATTGACTATGCCAAAGCCTTTGACTACATGGATCACAATAAACTGTGGAAAATTTTGAGAGAGATGGGAATACCAGACCACCTGACCTGCCTCTTGAGAAATCTGAATGCAGGCCAGGAAGCAACAGTTAGAACTGGACATGGAACAACAGACTGGCTCCAAATAGGAAATGGAGTATGTCAAGGCTGTATATTGTTACCCTGCTTATTTAACTTATATGCAGACTACATCATGAGACACGCTGGACTGAAAGAAACACAAGCTGGAATCAAGATTTCCGGGAGAAATATCAATAACCTCAGATATGCAGATGATACCACCCTTATGGCAGAAAGTGAAGAGGAGCTAAAAAGCCTCTTGATGAAAGTAAAGAGGGGAGGAAAACGTTGGCTTAAAGCTCAACATTCAGAAAACGAAGATCATGGCATCCGGTCCCATCACCTCATGGGAAATAGATGGGGAAACAGTGGAAAGAGTGTCAGACTTTATTTTGGGGGCTCCAAAATCACTGCAGATGGTGACTGCAGCCATGAAATTAAAAGACGCTTACTCCTTGGAAGAAAAGTTATGACCAACCTAGACAGCATATTCAAAAGCAAAAACATTACTTTGCTGACTAAGGTCCGTCTAGTCAAGGCTATGGTTTTTCCCATGATCATGTATGGATGTGAGAGTTGGACTGTGAAGAAGGCTGAGTGCCAAAGAATTGATGCTTTTGAACTGTAGTGTTAGAGAAGACTCTTGAGAGTCTCTTGTACCGTAAGGAGATCCAACCAGTCCATTCTGAAGGAGATCAGTCCTGGGTATTCTTTGGAAGGAATGATGCTAAAGCTGAAACTCCAATACTTTGGCCACCTTGTGCAAAAAGTTGACTCGCTGGAAAAGACTTTGATGCTGGGAGGGATTGGGGGCAGGAGAAGAAAGGGACGACTGAGGATGAGATGGCTGGATGGCATCACGGACTCGATGGACATGAATGTGAGTGAACTCCAGGAGTTGGCGATGGACAGGGAGGCCTGGCGTGCTGCAATTCATGGGGTCGTAAAGAGTTGGACCTGACTGAGCAACTGAACTGAACTGAAGCTTGGTTATGGAAAGTTGACTATAAGCAATGGACTAGGAAGCATGGACTAGCAGACAGCTGAGAGGAGCTACCCCGAAGTCAGGGGCGGCAGCTGAGAGGAGCTACGCTGTGTCCCACATCAGGGGCGGCAGCCGAAAGTGCCTGGCTGCGACAGCACAGGAGCAGCTGAGAGGAGCTACCCCTGCCTGAGGCCAGGGGCAGCGGCTGGGAGGAGCAACCCCACATCCAAGGAGCAGTGGCTGCGCAGCCCCAGAGGGCCTAGAAGAGCTATTCCAACATTAGGTCTGTCTATTCTCTGCCAATTCCTTACTTCCTCGATGACTATAGTTTTATACTAAGACTTGAGCATTTCTTACTTTTTAATAGTACTACAGTTCTGTAATGAGGAGTTTTAAAGCCCTGAAATATCTTTTAAATAATAACTGTTCACTTGGTATTCGAATTTTTGTGTTCTTCCTGAGAAAGCTAAAATCCTGCGGGGTTTCTCTTGCCTGTGCATGGGTCCTGGGAGCAGGATTAAATACATGTTATATAACCTAATCACCAGATAGCAGGTCACTGACAGCAACTGCAGGAAACACGAGGTGACCCAGGTTCATAAAAGTCTGTGCATTAAGTTCTTACAAAGGCCATGGCATTTGCTTCACTTGATGGAATGATGGACACTGAAACATGAAATGGAATTCTATTTCTCAGTGGTGTGAGAAGCTGTGACTTAGACAGGGCTCGAATAAAATCAGGAAGCACAGGTTAAGCTCTATGCTTAGCACAAGGCCAGACATTTTGAGGAAATACAAAGCAGATCCTTCTCAACCCAAATTTCCTTATATTTACATATGCATTGAATTTTGACAGACACTTGTTATCATGTTAACTCTATACGGTATTTCAGGTAAATGACAGGAGAAATTGATCTTCAACTCTTTTTTTTTGAAGCATGGAGGTAGTTTATCTTATCAGTTGGTGAGACAAAAAAATATCTAATATTCCTTTCCTTTTAGAAAAGATTTATTCACCTGCTACCATTTCTGAACTTTTAAAACATAAAGTGACAAATACAAGTCTCATAAAATATCCTGGTTCTGACGAGCAAGACAGCAGAACTCGATAACAAATCCTGAATGGGAACCACGGTAGCAGAACCACTCAGCTGGAAACTGAAGCTGCCAAAACACTCTTTAAAAGGAAGGTAGAGAAACACTTTCAGAACAGATCTTTCAACAGTCAGATGCCATTGTGTAGTTCTGCAGAAATGCAAGGAAGACAGAGTGTGTTCTCATGTTTGGACGCGCTGAACTCCACCCAGAGTATGGCCGAACTGTTATTTTTTCCAGGATGACTTTCCACCTTCATTTTTAAAGGTAATTGTATTTAAAAATACAAATATAATTGTGTTAATCAATAATTGAGGTGAGACTGTCTTACAAATTCATTCTCATGGTCTTAGAAAGTCATCAAAAATCTCTAACTTTTAGAAGAGGGGTGTTTTTCCAGTGCATTTGCCCAGTTATTTTTTTCCTGTCAAACATGTCTCCCTACTTCTTTGGAAGAAAATAAATGCTAATTTGTAGACCAACACATAGCTCTCGGTCAAAGGTCTTTCTTGTCAAGTACATTTGCCAATTGTGCGTCTAGAGGGTGCCATGACTTGTGGTGACAGTTAGTATAAAGCTTGCATTTCACACTTAGCCTTCAAGACACCTATTTCATCATAAATCTGTCTTGTCTGTAGATTTCTGGGCAGAGAACAAAACCTTGCTGTATCACCAAAAACACCTTTGGTGGTTACCTACTTGCTTTCTAAAAGCACACATTCATTCCCTCCCCTTTATTGTATCTTCCCTTTCCTAGGACACTCTTTTATTTACAGCCTTTATTCTGGAAGCACCCCGGCACTTCACGAACCCCAGAATATTAACCACTTAAGCTTTGCTTCAGTCTCATCACTGACTTGATTTTCAAGGTTGCAGAAACATCAGGTAAAAGAATCACTTGATTAACATACTCTGCGTTGAATGTCCCATTATTTGAGCTCCTTGTCAGGAAGTGGCATTATAAACATTTCTGGAAGCCAAGTTGAAAAGTTTTAAAACATTGCTAGACTTAAGCCCTTTCAGATAAGTTGACCAGTTGTGTAACTGTAGTTAAGGACAGGTTAATGAAACCGTGGCCAACTCTTACCCAACACGAGACTTCAGTTTCTTCTCTCCTTTCACACATTCAGTGGGGTGTCTGCGGCTAGGGAGGTGCCTCCAGCCTGTGGGCAGCATTTGTCCCCACTGCCTCCGGAGAAAACCTACAGCTTTTGAGAACAGCCACATAGCCGGGAGTGGTAGACAAGTAATCAGAGAAGCCTGTCCCAGGTAATGTCTTCATAGAGTACTTATGTTCACCCTTCTCATCAATCAATTAATCCAGCAAAAACAGCACACCCAGTAGGTGTAGTGTAATTGCAGAGGGAGGGAAATAATTAGGGAAACATTCCATGGTTAAGGAATTTACTTCTCTCCTGGATGAATAGCCTAATGCAGTAGAAATGATAGCAGAACTGTCTCATTAAAGTTTGCATTTCTCTGATTGTCGTCTTCTTCAGTTGCTCAGTCATGTGTCCGACTGTTTGCGACCCCATGGACTGCAGCATGCCAGGATTCCCTGTCCTTCACTGTCTCCTGGAGTTTGCTCAAACTCATGTCTATTGAGTGGATGGTGCTGGTGTTAAATGTGAGGCCCAGTGAACGAGGGGGAGGAAGGGGATTCCTAAGAGTTGGAGAACTCCCAAGGGGCTCCAGGCCACTCTTGCAGTTTGCAGATGAGGCTTGAGGCTACTGAGGTGGTCATAGGACTGCAGACCTGCACCCTCATCCAGGGCTCTGATCTTAACCAAGTTCTTCTTACCCATAAACAGCAGAAAACTGGCTTAGAAAAATGAGATCTGAGCTAAGATTTCAAGTGGAAGGTTATAACATCATTCAAAACCAAAAGCAAGTGCTGAGAGCAAGGGGACCTGGTTCGCAGGTCCCACAGCAGCCGAGAAAGGAGGATCATTGCCGAGGGGGAGAGGAGCCCCACCGTGAGAGGAGCGGGGAGGGGAGAAGGAGGAGCCCTGCCGGGGGTTGGGGGAACCCTGCCATGGGAGGAGCCCTGCGGCAGCCAGCGGGGAGGAGGAACCCTGCTGGGAGTAGGAGCTCCGCTGAGGGGGGGCGTGGTAAGGGAGGAGCCCCAGGGGGTGGGGGCGGAGCTCCGCAAGCCTCAGGCAGTCAGTCCACTCTGTCCAAGTCCACGGACGCCCCAGGTCCTAGGGGCTCTGCGCATCCCCAGCCTCTGGGCTCACGTGGATGGTGTCTCTGTGGCCCTCCCAGGCTGCTCGTCTGTGCCAGACCCTCTCATTCCAGACCCAGGGGAAGCACCCTTCTTCCAGAACGCAGTGTTCTCACGGCCAAGGGCAGAAACAACGGTCATGACAAACCAGATGATCGTGTTTTGAGCTCCTTCCTGCTCACGAATGGCAAACGCCACACAGGCCAGCTCACAATAATCACACCACAAGCTTCCAGAGGATTCACGAGTCACATTGCCAGGTGGAGAGGGACTGTCCACTTCCAGGAGGTGAGGACTTGCTGGGGTATGAGGGTCCTCTCAAAGGACAGGCCAGGAGCAACAGTCACACCAACCAGCCCCCTCTAGCCTGAAATACATGGAACACCTGTCTTCCGATTTACTTTGAACAGATGACTTCTTTGGTTAGATCAATAAAATAGAGTTGAAGAGGCTAATATTTACTGCATGTTTTTGTCCATCTGCAGTTCCAGGCCACAGCCATCACGAGAAAATATGCAGTTGAACATTGCTCTTTAAATTTGTTTCTAAACCTACATGATTTGCAGAAAAAATTTTCCTAGTGAATTTCAGTCAGGTATTAGCAATTCTGAAATGACATTCTCAAAAGAGAGCTTAGCTTTTATACTGTCGAGCTTTGCACTTGAGTTTTCTGCATCTCCCTTGAAATAAAACATACAGGTGATGTGCAGTTTTTCTACCAGCACTTGTTGGAGGTCGATGGACCTTGAGCTGTTTCTTTCTGAGAGTCAAACTGAAAAACTACCAGAGTTAAAATAGTTTAAACAGGAATTGACCAAAGAATAACTGGATTCATAATTAGAGCAGAAAAATCTAATTCCAACTTTATAAAATTTCTTGGAGCAAATGATAAGAAGGAAAACAAAGGGTCTTCATCAAGAACCTGGCATTACTCTTGGGGTTTCCTATTCACAGATGCTTTCCTATGTCAAGACACCCAGAGGCTTGGTGACCGCTTCTTTCCTGGTAACCAGGGAAACATAGCACTAGTCTTTTTGGGCAATTGTGGAAAATAAATTTATATTAAAAATAAATACTTCTGCTTCTCTTGTCTCAGCAATTATACTAATTAGATTGAAAAATCCTGACATTTTCAATTAGCATTTACTACCAAATGTGTATCTTCAGATATAACAGAAGGTAAATACTGGTTTGTGAAACCAGAATAAATTGCATGGTACCATGCCACAGGCGTGGAGTTAGACAGCACAATGTGTTAACATTATTATCTCTTACTATTTTGAATTGAAACAATACTTGTAAACTGTGTTAGTAAAAATGTAAGGAAAACATTTGAAATATGTCAAGCTGGGCTCAAAGCAATTCATTTCAGTTCAGTTCAGTCGCTCAGTCATGTCCGACTTTGTGACTGCCTGAATCGCAGCATGCCAGGCCTCCCTGTCCATCACCATCTCCCGGAGTTCACTCAGACTCACGTCCATCTGTGATGCCATCCAGCCATCTCATCCTTGGTCGTCCCCTTCTCCACATGCCCCCAATCCCTCCCAGCATCAGAGTCTTTTCCAATGAGTCAACTCTTCTCATGAGGTGGCCAAAGTATTGGAGTTTCAGCTTTAGCATCATTCCTTCCAAAGAAATCCCAGGGCTGATCTCCTTCAGAATGGACTGCTTGGATCTCCTTGCAGTCCAAGAGACTCTCAAGAGTCTTCTTCAACACCACAGTTCAAAAGCATCAATTCTTCAGTGCTCAGCCTTCTTCACAGTCCAACTCTCACATCCATACATGACCACAGGAAAAACCATAGCCTTGACTAGACGGACCTTTGTTGGCAAAGTAATGTCTCTGCTTTTGAATATACTATCTAGGTTGGTCATAACTTTTCTTCTAAGGAGTAAGCATCTTTTAATTTCATGGCTGCAGTCACCATCTGCAGTGATTTTGGAGCCCCCAAAATAAAGTCTGACACTGTTTCCACTGTTTCCCCATCTATTTCCCATGAAGTGATGGGACCAGATGCCATGATCTTCGTTTTCTGAATGTTCAGCTTTAAGCCAACTTCTTCACTCTCCTCTTTCACTTTCATCAAGAGGCTTTTTAGCTCCTCTTCACTTTCTGCCATAAGGGTGGTGTCATCTGCATATCTGAGGTTATTGATATTTCTCCCAGCAATCTTGATTCCAGCTTGTGTTTCTTCCAGTCCAGCGTTTCTCATGATGTACTCTGCATAGAAGTTAAATAAGCAGGGTGACAATATACATCCTTGACATACTCCTTTTCCTATTTGGAACCAGTCTGTTGTTCCATGTCCAGTTCTAACTGTTGCTTTCTGAACTGCATTCAGATTTCTCAAGAGGCAGGTCAGGTGGTCTGGTATTCCCATCTCTCTCAGAATTTTCTACAGTTTATTGTGATCCACACAGTCAAAGGCCAAAAAAAAAAAGAAAGAAAGAAAGAAAACAAAAAAACAGATTTTCTTTCAACTAAGAGTGCAAAAGATCATAAAACATGCTGATTTCCCATCAACAGTTCCACGTGAAGTGTGCTTTTCAGGTCTCCATACATGGTCCACGCCCATGCACTGTGACCTTGTGAAGAACAAAGAGTCTGACACATTTACTACCAGCTTGTATACACAGCACTCATATCTAAGGGGTTTGGGGTTGCAGCCCAATGCTGGATTTAGGTGAAATGTAAATTCAGCCTCAATGTACTTTCTTACTTACTTTCCACATCTGCGTATTTCTCACTTTCCACATCTGTGACCTGGAACCGAGAGGGCAGAGGGATGGTTCTCAAGTTTCCCAGCTCTGCTTATATTTTCCTGCATGACAGAAGTCACATGGCTACACCTGTCTATCAGACCACAGAAGGAGAACCGCCGTGTTTCCTTAAATGACATAAAAACATGGTGATGGTGTTGTTCAGTCTCTAAGTCATGTCGTGTCTGACTCTTTGCAACCCCATGGACTGCAGCATGCCAGGCTCCCCTGTCCTTCATTGTTTGCTCTGATTCATGTCCCTTGAGTTGGTGATTCCATCCAACCATCTCATCCTCTGTCATCCCCTTCTCCTCTCACCTTCAATCTGTCTCAGCATCAGGGTCTTTTCCAATGAGTCAGGCTCTTTGCATGAGGTGGCCAAAGTACTGGAGTTTCAGCTTCAGCATCAGTCCTTCCAATGAATATTCAGGACTGATTTCATTTACAATTGACTGGTTTGATTTCCTTGCAGTTCAAGGGACTCTCAAGAGTCTTCTCCAACACTATAATTCAAAAGCATCACTCCTTCAGTGTTCAGTTTTCTTTATGGGCTAGCTCTCATATCCATACATGACTACTGGAAAAACCATAGCTTTGACTAGATGGACCTTTGTTGGCAAAGTGATGTCTTTGCTAAGGAGCAAAAAAAATGACAACCAGTAGAATAATTAGGATGACAGTTTGTTGCTTAAATTTACACGACGGCGGGGCAGCTTATCTCATCAGCACTATTTTCAGTTCTTTGAACAGTACCTGACAGAAGTGATATCACTTCAGTTTTTTTGTGGAATAAAAGATAAGAAAAATTAGATGGATTGAGTATTTCATATATATATTTTGGCTTCCCAGGTGATGCAGTGGGAAAGAACCCACATGCAGGAGATGCAGGTTCAATCCCCGGGTTGGGAAAATTTCCTGGAGAAGGAAATGGGAACCTACTCCAGTGTTCTTGCCTGGGAAAGTCCATGGACAGAGGAGCCTGGTAGGGTTGCAAACAGTTGGACAGGACTTAGCAAATGAGCACACATGCATCTTTCTTGTATTAATAGCCTTTAGATACTTGTTTTTACCATCTTTTGAAAAACAGAAAATGAAGCCATAAGTCTGTCATAGACTTTTGTTGGAAAGTCTAACCTGGAGGGTGTTTAATGACATGGGGATGTATGAAAGAAGTGGAAATATATTGAGAGCACACAATTATGATTAATTATGTAGTTTTAAATTAAAAGATAGGGGGAAACTGACTACCTCATTTGAAATAATACATTAGTGTTTGCAAAGACTTCATTTGGCATAATTTTGTTGATCAGAAAACTAATTAACCTGCTTGTTCGCTTAAGGAAAAAAACTGGGTACAACACACACTTTATTAGCAGATTTCATTACATAGATTGTAAGTCCTTATTACTGAACTGAGAAAATCTCAGTTTTTTAGGAACCAGAAGTGTTGGGAAGGGTTACTATTTTTTCATTAAATAATACACAGCAAATGCTTTTTCTGGCTTCTCAGAGAATTCAAAACACAGTGGTCATGCTTGCAGGCCTTCTGAGATGCACTGGTGAAGCGGTTTTCATCATAGACTGAGCATGGACAGTTTTCCTAAATCTTGATGATGTGTGTGATGCAATGGTGATGCTTCAGTGAAAGGAGCAGGCTGGGGAGAGAAAAGTGCTGAGAGGAACCCTGGGTGAGTCCCTCAGCCTGTAGTGTAGACAAGTCCCTAGTACGTACAGGTCCAAGTATTGAGAGAGCGCCTTCATCCCGTGAGAAAACCTGTTGATTGAAATTGTTATGAATTAAACTGGCACCTAAAGTTAGCAGCACTGTATTGTGCAGTTAAAATTTCTGTTAAGAGGCTAGAATTCATATTGAGTTCTTACTACATGCATGTACACACACACACGACCTGAGGGATGGAGGAAAATTTTGGAGTGATAGGAGTGTTAATTACCTTGATTGAGCTCATGCTTTCACAGATGTATTAATACATATGTCCTAAATCATCAGACTGTATACATTAAAAATGTGCAGCACTCCAGTATTCTTGCCAGTAATTTTGCCTGGAAAATTCCTTGGACACAGGAGCCTGGTGGGCTACAGTCCATGGGGTTATAAAGAGTTGGACATGACTGAGTGACTAACACTTTCACTTCACTTCCTTACACATCAATAAAGCTGTTAATCACTAACCTAACAAAAAATTTAAAAGTGAATTTAATGACATCTGACAACAACAATAACAAAACAACAGGAAGCAAGTTCAAGTGGCCATGAAATATATGAAAGCATATTCAAATTGAATGGTGGGTAGTCACATGCCTTAAAAATTGCAGTGTAACTTTTTGCCCATTTGGCCCAAATTTTAAAGCTCAACAATTTCTGTCATTGGAAATGTGTGCTTCAGGGCCTTGATGGTATAAAATTTGAATCCGTGCCTGTGGAAATTCTAGCAATATCTACTTAAAACTGCACGTACGTTGGCCCAGCAGTGCATGTCGAGGATTCCCTTCCCTGCAGTCAGATCGTTCAGATGTGAGGACTTGGGATTTGGACTCTCATCTTGCTCTGATTCCAGGGACAAATCCGGCCTATCAGAGGTGGGGGCGCCCCCACTGCCAGTAGCAGGAGGTCTCTATCACTGGTCTTGTTGAGAATTGCTGACAATTCGTGGTAATAAAAAGTTGTCCAACTTTCAGTCAGTTTATCTGGTTCTTAAGCTTCCCTGGTGGCTCAGACAGAAGAAGAAGCTGCCTGCGGATGTGGTAAACTGGGGTTGGATCCCTGGGTTTGGAAGATCTCTTGGAGAAGGGAATGGCAACCCACTCCGGTCTTCTTGCCTGGGATATCCCATGGACAGAGGAGCCTGGTGGGCTACAGTCCATGGGGTTGCAAAGAGTTGGACACGACTGAAGCAACTAACACACTTAAGCCCCCTGCAGTGAATTCCCCACCACCCCACAGGTGTTAACCAGTTAACAGATGTTAACGAGGAGTAAATACCCACGGATATAGCAGTATGTCTGACTACATCAGCCACTGCCTGGAAGAAACAGGTACCTGCCCCAAAGCACCCGGTGTGCCCCCTGCACATAAGCTCACAAATGTCTTTGCAAGGAATGCAGTTGAAAATATGCTAATCTGAAGAAACTAGGAGAGGAAAGCAGAGTAGATCACCACGGCCGTAAACCAGGTTCCAGGGAAGCAGCCAGTGTGGAGAGGACACACTTCTATTCCTCAGCCCCTCTGGTGAAATCCAGCGCCGGGAAATCACAAGACACTTTGTGCAGCTCAGTGATAAAACAGAGTCCAGCAATCAGAGCCTGGGGAGTGGCGAGGGAAAATAAAACAATGGATGATGTGTGGAGGAGTATTAGGTGTAACTTTTGGATATTTGCTTAGAAGTTTCTGTACTGTCTTTTCAGTCTTCTAAAAACAAGTGGTGTGTGTGTGTGTGTGTGTGTGTGTGTGTGTGTGTGTGTGTGTGTAGGTGCTGAAAGCAGGTCCTTTCCTCCAGGACGTGTGCTGTTAGCAGTCCCGTACCCCTCAAAGAGCCTTACTCGTCACAAAGGCTGTACTAGTTTCATTTTCCACAGTGTATATTTAAATTTTTAAAGAGATTTCATTTACAGTTTTCCTGTTGTCACCAAGATAGTAAATATACAGTTGTCTTCTCTGTACTGTAAGCTAAGAAATTAGCTGCTAAAATTCCCTAAATTTAATTAAGCAGAAGCGTTAGCAGTTTCTAACACCCTCCACAGGGGAATACTGCTGCTCAGAGCAAGTGTGATGGGCTTAGATGCTAAACTGATGATAGTGTCTGCAGCCTCATCACTTGCTCTTTTTCACCATTATGGGGGAAAGGGAAAGGTTTGAGTTGAAATGAAAAAGAAGGAAAAGCAAGTGTGAAAGCCTTCAATCACTCATCTATCGTTTCTTTTATCTGATTCCCACTTCGCAGAAATAAGCAGTCATAATTGACATTTTCCTGTGTTGAGTCTTCTTAGCTAGAAACACCTGTGTCCACGTGGATTTATAACAGTATTATTACCATCATTCCAGGGCTTCCCCGGTGGCTCAGACGGCAGAGTCCTCCTGCAGTGAGGGAGACCTGGGTTCGATTCCTGGATCAAGAAGATCCCCTGGAGATGGGAATGGCAACCTACTCCAATATTCTCGCCTGGAGAATCCCATGGACAGTGCAGCCTGGTGGACTATAGTCCATGGGGTCACAAAGGGTCAGACATGACTGAGCCACCAACACACACACCATCATTCCGAAGTGTGAGCTTCATCGATAAGGGCATGTGTCTGGAATCCTAACAAGTAAGATGCCTTTTGGATCAATGGGTTAAAATTCTTCCAGTATTTACTTTTACTTAGTAAAATATGGTGCATTATTTGGATGATAACTTTAAAATATGTTTAGGAAGTGTGTGTGCACACCGTGCTTACGTCTGAAATTCCATAGCTCTTAAATATTTTCATCATTCATTCCTTATCATTCACTTTACTTTTACGTGTATATATTCTAGCTGCAAAATAGATTCTACACTTATGGAAGGTGGTGTCTCCTTTTACAGTCTCTTCATCTTGCTAACACCTGTGCAGAAATCAGTACGGGCTTAAATGCTCTAGTGAGGTTTTGTGAAGAAGGCTGTGCCTGGAAGATTAGACATCAGTTATTCCAGAGAAGTTGCAATGAACAAGCACATGTCATTTGTGGTAATCATGGCACTGAAGACGTAAACAGGAAGTCTTGTTTAAATCAGGAAATAATTTGGATAAGTAAAGGGAATTATGGTCTGAGGTTCCTGAATAACAGAAGGCAGTTGACTTTTCCTCAAATTCTTGATGTGGCAATTAAACTTTCATAATCAATGTTTTGGGAAGATTCCTCCAAATATACATTGTAACACTGAGCAGAAAAAAATGTGGAAAAGGCAGATGAGAGGAAATAAATGAGATTATCAGTTATATGAGGTAATAAAACCCTATGACGTGTAAGACTGGACTTTTCCCCCATTATTTAACAAACTGAAAAACTAAGGAGAGAGTGGTTAAATGACTTGCACCAAACAATCATTCAATAAATTGTAAAATGCTCTCTGTAACTAACTTCACACAACACACAATTAGTTAGATGTGCCAAATTTATAAGCTGTTGAACAATCTGTTTAAAACATGCTTATTATAAATGTGAAGTAACTAGCGTTTAGTGTTTGGTGTTTTGTACATTAGCAGTTCTCATTTGTGCCCTCAGTTCCTCAGGGCACTTAGATACTCTCAGATGAAAAAATGCGTGTGTGTGCTTTAAAAGAAAAACTAGCTTGCATCCAATTTTTAAATATCAACACAACCCATTAAAGATAATGCTATTCTAAGTTGATTTTCTCTTCTTGCCTTTCCCATACTTTCCCATCTCTAATTATGCATCTGTTTTGGTTTCTCTAAAGAAGCATTTTGCTCTGAGCTAATTTTATTAGTCAGAGGAGTCTACTTTTACATTGACTTACCTCATGGCTCCCTGGGAACTCCTATCCTTGTCAGCATCTTGGAATAAACACCAGTTGTGGACCAGACTTGCTTCTGTCTCTCCCCTCCTTTCTCCTTCCCTTCCTTCCTTCTCTCCTTCTCTTTCTTCCTTCTTACCTTAATTCCACCCTCTTTCCTCCCACATTCTCCTATTCTTCTCTCCCTCTCACTCTGATTTTTCCTCTCTCTTTTTCTATGCTAACAACAATATCACTATAGAAACAAAAAAGAGACAGCTGTGCTCTGGATCACTCCATCCTGAAAGATCAACCACCTGCCTCATCACCATGCCAGGCAGAGCAGAGAAGCCTTATTACAGAACCCAGAACAGACAGAGCCTTGTTACAGAACTGGAACAGAGTCATCTGTGATTCTAGGAGGGTCTGAGATACAGTTTATAGAACTTTTCAAGGTAAGGCATCTTCCAAGATAAAACAACAAATCTGAAAGTAGAGAGAGAAGTATTAATATTCTAATTCATGGATGAAAAGGGTGTATCATAAAGAAATAGAAAATCTGAGCAGATCTGTAATGAGTAAGGAGATTGAATCAAAAATAAAATATCCCAAGAAAGAGATGCTCAAGACTAGACAGTTGAAGAATTCCAATAATCATTTAAAGAATTTGTACCAAAAAAAAAAAAAGAGAGAGAGAGTAGGTCCACAACTTAGTTTACAATATTAATAGTTAATCACACCAAAGATTTAAATACAGTCTAAAAGACTAATGATAGGAATTTGGTTAAATAAAGTATACACCTTTCATAATAAAAAATAAAAGAATGTATTTATCAAATGAGAAATATGCTGAGGAAGAAGTATTGTTAGTACTTAAAAAAAGATGCTAAGATGATAAGCACATGTGTGTAAACACATGTATTTATTTCTTGACTGGGCATAAGTATGTATAGAGTATGGGACAAGTTCATGAGTGTTTCTCATTAGCTACGTTTATATAATCCTTTTAATATTCATTTTTGTGTTTTCTTCTGTGCTCTTAGTAAATTTAAATGGTAACCTAATTGTAATTTATAGTATTAATAGCTATAAATATGAGCTACTACAAGCCTACACTCCCTTATCTCTAATTTCCAAGCCCAACTGTCTTTGACAACTGGAAGTTTTTTGTAATTCACTGGGGACATTAATGGGCTGAATTAAATGAGGCTATTTATGAAAGTCTCTCTGCACCCACTGAGTGCCAATATCTGCGTGTTTCCCTGTGGAGATATGAATGCGCTTGATTATGTGCTGCACACTCAGACCTTCCTGAGGCCTTACATGTTATCAGTCTCAGGCAGTGTATCATCATTCTAACCTCCCCCCTCCCCCCAGTTCTAAGCTTTAGAAGTCATCTGACTCACAGGGTTTCATAGAAGGAATTCTGGATATGCGCCAGCTTCCCACCAGTACGAATGCTCCTATGTAGTAACTGAAGAAAGAGAACAAGTTAGTATTCCCAAATTATTTTTAAAAGGAAGAAAAATATTTATCACAACTGGAAGGAGAAATGAAAAATTCACCATTTTACTTGAATGGCTCAACATTCCTCTCTCAGGAATCAAAGTAATTGTAGATGAAAAATCATCCAGGACTTAGTATACCTGAGCAACAGTGTCTACATACTTGACCTAATCAACATTTGTAAAACAGCCAGCCCCTAAACAGCAGAACTCTCATGGATTATTCACCAAGTTAGGCCATATTCTGAGCTGTAGAATAGTCATGGAAAATTTAAAATAATTGAAATAATTCAATGTAATTTCTCTGGTAAAAAAAAAAAAGAAGAAGAAATAAAACAAGGTAGCTGAACAGTCCATAAATATTTGAAAATTTAAAATATAATTTTAAATAACTCATGAGTCAAAAAGGAAAAGATAAAGGAAACTAAAAAAAAAAAGATATTTTGCATTGGATAAACACACACACACACACACACACACACACCCCTCAAAAAAAAAATGTCTAGGATGTCTTCTCTCTTCACTCCTAATCCATATTGTGCTTGAGGTCCTAGTCAGGGCAATAAGGCAAGAAAAAAATTTGGAGAGAAAGTAACAAAACTGTTTCTATTTTCAAACAATGTAATCAACCACACAGTACTTACCAAAAGATCTACAGGCTCTTACAAAACTAATAAGTAATTTTATCAAGTTTTAAGATACAAGGTACAAAATACACAGAAACCAGTATCTTCTCTGTATGTGATCAATAGATAAATAGAAAAAAATAAAAGCAATGTCATTTATATTACGGTTGTTGTTACTGTTTAGTTGCTAAGTCATATCCAACTCTTTGCAACCTCGTGAACTGCAGCACCAGGCTCCCCTGTCTTTCACTATCCATTATGACAGCACCAAAGCCCATGAGACTTGGACAATCATTCCACAGAGTATGCACACGGCCTCTGTGTTGAGAATTGACTGAATTCAGGGAGAGATGGACCATGTCTATGGATCGGAAGACTTAACATTGTTAAGATGTTAATTCTCCCTGTATTGATTTATTGGCTCAAACTAATACCAATCAAACTCGTCAAACTCGTAGCAAAACTGTTGAGTAGATGTTAAGAAGCTGATGCTAAAATGCATATGACAAAAAACAAAGGAATTAGAATAGTCACAAGAATTTTTAAAAACAAGAACAAATGAGTAGAACGTATGGGGCTTATTTCAAGAGTTGCTGTTTAAGCCAGTCCTCAAGAGAGTGGGTATTGACAGCAGCAGAGACAAAAAAATCAATTTAAAAAAATGACTTCTGTGTGTGTTTATACATACAATGGATTTACAACAAAGATACATTAACAATTTAATGAAGAAAGAGTATTCTTTTCAAAAGACAATGTGGGAGAACTGAGCAACCATATGCAAAAAGACCCCAAATTTTGAAACACAACTTCCATGACATAAAACAATCATAAGATACTAATGAATAACTACTAAAACTTCAAAAATAAAATTAAGACAACATCTTTGTGACCTGGAATTTGGCAAAAATTTCTATGATATGACAGAGGGCATGACCTATACCTGAAAACATTAGTAAATTAACAGAGGAAATCAGTGTTAGGAGTTAATTTGAAATAGTGGCCTATTTTTTTTTATAGATGTCTATTGAGTGTTTCCTATACACCTGACAGTGTTCTAGGCATGAAAAAAGGTTTCATCGAAATGAAAAGCTTTTCTTCTTTTAAAGTACAGTTAATCGTATGAGAAGTTAACCATAGGAAGACACGCATTTAACATATGAAGAAACTGGGAGAGAATGCACAATGCCCATCTGAGGAAGGACTCATGTAGAGAAAACACAAAAGTCTCTCAAAACACAATCAAAAGGAAATGGATGACCCAATAAAAAAGGGGGCAAATAATTTGAACAGGCAGCAAAGAAGAGGAGCAGGCAGAACACGAGCACTTGAAAGGCTGGTGCTCATCTTTGCTTGTTGTTGTTGAGAAGCAATTAAAACCACAAAGTGATGCCACCGCAGCCCTGGAAAGATGTCACGCAGAGCAGAACACACGTGACAGCACTGAGTGCAAATGCCCGCACGGGTGTGGAAGGGAAGGGAACTGGTAGGAAGGCAGAACAGCATAGCTGAAAGGACCAGTCCGCAGGCCTCTTGTCCAGGTGCATCTCCACTTCTACGAGTCAGCACTCTTATTGTTCATACTTTTGTCTGCTACTTAACTTTAAATATGACACCCTTTGTGTATTTCTTTAGGAGAAGGCAATGGCAACCCACTCCAGTACTCTTGCTTGGAAAATCCCATGAACAGAGGAGCCTGGTAGGCTGCAGTCCATGGGGCGCTAAGGGTCGGACACGACTGAGCGACTTCACTTTCACTTTCACTTCACTTTAGTTAGTTAATTTTTGTTTTTCTTCATAATACTTCTCACTCAGTGTTTTTGTCAGTTCATTTAATTGCTTGCCTGTTTACTCTTGTCTTAGTTCCAGCTGCTCTAAGGAAATACCATAGACAGGGAGGCTTATAAACAGAAGAAAACAGTCTCTCACGGTCTGAATACTGGCAGTACAGGGTCAGGTGCCAACATAATCTGGTTCTGGTGAGAGGCTGCTTCTGGGTTGGCAGGAAACAGCTGGCATCTCATCATATTCAACACGGCAGAGATGGCGAGGGAGCCAGGTCTCCGGCATCTCTTCATAATAGCTCGGGAAGGGGCTACCCTGGTGAAGTCCACTGGCCTCGACGACCATCCTGTTCATCACTCAGAGCTGACACTGGCATTAGCCCCTGCACCTAGTCAGGCAGGATTTTCCATCTTTGCTGGGACAGGAGATTCTGAAGGTCACTTGGTCTCATGGTGATGTGCTGCTTTGGGAACCAGGTCTGTAGCTTGGCGTTGTGTTGGTCTGGAATATGTCATCAGTCCCCATCCTATCCTGGGAAGGTTAGTGAAATGTGCCACGTTTTGCTTCTCTCAGGACGCAGTGTGTCATTCAGCAGACTGTTATTGTTGCCGCCACTGGATGGCATAGACTGGAAAGATGGATGTGTTCCCGATTAACTATCCTAAAGGAGCTTTCTTATTGAGAATATTTGGCCAAATACTTTGAAACCCACTTGTTTAGTCATCACACAACTCAAACCACAACTCCTCACCATAGAATACATAAAACTGGCCAGCTTTTCTCTTATAGCCTGTGAATAGTCATTTGGCAATCTGAATCTCAACAAATGTAGTCAAGACTTCCCAGGTGGCTCAGTGATGAAGAGTCCTGCCAATGCAGGAGATGCAGGACACTCAGCTTTGATCCCTGGGTCAGGGAGATCCCCTCGAGTAGGGAATGTGAACCCACTCCAGTATTCCTGCCTGGAAACTTCTATGGACAGAGGAGCCTGGTGGGTTACAGTTCATGGGGTTACAAAGAGTCGGACACGACTGAGCACTGGGCATGCACACGCACATATGCAGTCATGCACAGTCATCTGGGAAGCTATGTAGCACTGGGATAATATGCACTGTTCTAGTATAAATATACTCATTACAGTGTCTTAAAGAATTTCAGCTATAAGAGCTTTTAATTCCGCCAGCCACCCCCCTTTCTTTGTATCAGACAAATGATTCATCTCTCTGTGGGAGCATTCTAGAGTCTCAAGACGCAAGTATTGAATCGTAGTAAACTGCAAGATGGGGAAAGTGATGACAGGTCTCACAGGGAACCGGAGCTGGGCCAGAGGGTCCTGACAGCCATTCTCAGTTCATCAGCAGATGCTCGCGATTACTCAAGTCCTTGAAGTCACAGAAAGGACTGACGGGACTGCTTATTTTTGAAATTAAAAGATAAGTTTTATCTTCATCATGGTGAACTGGTCAGCTGAATATTTCAGCAGTTGGGAAGGAATTGAGACAAACTGTCAAGTAAAAATTTGCAGTCATCTGGAAGAGACCAGGTAGTAGAGGACAGTGAGCTGAGCTCTGTAGGGAACAAAGGAGGACAAGTCTATTTAATTTCCTCCGGTGATGGAGGGCCAGGACCCTGGACAGAGGAGAGACAGATGTGGTCGGTCTGAGAGGGAGGAAGACTGCACTGTGCTGCTCATAACCCTCCCCAGTTCAGGAGCAGACTCTGTTTACTGGGCAGGGATTGGGGGTTGGGGGCAGAGTCAGTAATTCTGAGGGAGGGCAGCAGACTGCAAGGGAAGGGGTGTCTCTGGGGAGGGGGCTGAGCCTGTGTGGGATTCTCCAGAAGACCTCATTCACATGTGTGAAGCCCAGGTCTCCCAAGGTCCCCAGCGCTCCAGGAGATACCAAGCAAGTTAAGTTACTGACTTCAATCTAAGTTATGAAAAAAAACCAGCCAAAAAGATGTTTAAAAATTCCTTTCCAATTTATAAAGTTATATAACATGATCTCTGTAAGTACACAGCTCTAAGTTCTCATCATTTTCCTAAATCTCTCAGAAATGACACGTCTTGACTCAGATTAGGTGTGTGTGCGCAGTTGTGAGAGAAGGCATGGGGTGACTTGCTGGTATACAGTGGGGAATGTAATGCTCTAAGGGCAATGGGGTAACACGGACATGTGACGTCAGATCCCTGGAAGATTTCTCTTGCAGCAGGATGTCACACCGAGAGGTTAACTGTGTGGCTGGAAGTGTGACTGTCTGAGGCTCTGCTGGGCTGCCCGTCCTCCACCTGGAAGTTAGATGAGATCCCAGGGTTTCCTTGAAAGGCTGAGCCCAGGCGACTTGAATGCACACAGTTAACATCCATTAATTCTTATAGATGCGTCCTTCCTTCTTTTCATAAGCTAATCCTCTTAATCGGATGATGATCAGTTGGGTTTTGCCAAGGGCAGCTCTTTTCCAAAGGTGACTTTTGGGTATTGCTGCTGTCAGTATGTCTCAGAAAGAGATCCTGGTGGGATGGTGGTTCGTGTGGTTCCTGCTACAGGTCACAGCACTGTTCCTCTAGCTTGCTTCAGCTCCTTCACATTCAGAAAAGGAAACTTGTGCTTGAATCCCAGCCTTGCTGTATACTGTGGTACAGTCATGCCTCACTGACATGGTACCAGCACCTTGACCCAGGATGTCCAGCCTCCAGGGCTGGGAAAAATGACTGTCTGGCCTTTGTAAGCAGCCTCACCCATGGTATCCTGTGATGTCAGCTGGAATGGACTAAGACAGAGTATTTCCTAAGATGGAGATCCTGGCATCAAAGGTTGATTGATTAGACCAAATATGCAGTTGAAATGCTAACCTGGACTTCTCTGGAGGCACATATGTGTGTCTGTGTATGCATGAGGTATCGTGTGTTTATATGAACATGTTTAAACATGCCTTTGAGGTTACTGCAGGAGAGGAGGTGGAGGAGAGGAGAATAAGAAGACGACCAGCACTGTTGAGAGCGTCTTGGCCTGGTGACGGGAAATCAATTTGTTCCATGAACTTTTCTTTCTTCTCAAGCTTCCCTGGGATTTAATATGCAGCATGGCACGAGGCTTGTCCCCACGTCGCAGAGACAGACACTTAATTTGGTAATAATGTGCACAGGCTCCTCCAGCCTGCCAATATTTCATTCCAGGGAAAGACTTTCCTCCTGAGGGGCTCTTGGCTGCAAATGAGCAAGAAAGGGAAATATTCTGGCCAGGGCCAGCCCACGGAATAAAGGAAGGCAACTGAGTATTCAGGCAGATGGAGGTGGGCCTGAGGGGAGCCTGATACCTGAGTGCAGCCCTGGGACATGGAATTACCCACTACCCTCTGCCCAGTTCACAGACACCGAAAACAGCATGTGAGGGCAAACAGCGGCCACAGGAGGAGAATGTTTCTGGAAGAATGAACCACGGATTCAACCAGCCTTTTATCCGTCCTTTTGTTTGATCTCTTTTGGACAGTTAATTTACACACATCTCTTCTGGAGAGTTAATTTGCACACGGATAATCGAGGATGTGTTTTCCTGTCTCCAGGGTTAATATGGAGAAATAACCTGAAATACTGCTGGATAGCTTTAAAACACTAACCAAGGTGCCTTTTCCATTTGGCCTTCATGACTGGGCACATTTTGCACCAAATGATTTAAGACAGACTAGAACAGTGTTTCCAATAGCATGGATCAGCCTCACTGGAAGAGTTTATGATGGTAGGAACTTTGCAGAAATTTGTAAGAGAATAGTACAAGCTATGAGCATATCCTGAGAATTCTTTCACAAAGTGTATCTCATTTGGTCACATGGATGCCCTGATTTTAATAGGGCTCACACAACTTAGGAAACTATTTTTTGAATATATTTGACAAAGTCTTAATCAAAAGACCCTCAGCCCAATGAGTTCTCTGAAATTTTCTCCTCTTCTTTCTTAAATTGTATTTGCAATTGAGGAGAAGTGTTGTTCAACAAAACATCAGAGTCTCATGTAGAACATGATGCTTTTTTCTATATTTTCATTCCAGTATGGATCAGAAAATTCCTAATTCCATCTCATTTTTCAGTCCCAAAGTGCATTTGTAAGAGGTGTGTCAGAAACTGTGAGAGTGAGCCTGGCAGTCCAGAGAAGCGGGTAGAACCACTCATATTAGAGCAGGACTTCCAGGCTTCTTCCGCTCTTTGATTTGAAAAGAACTGTGTGACCCTGGGAGAGTTGCTCAGCTTCTCTGAGACTCATTTCTAACCTCAGAGGAAAGATTTCAGTTTTATTTTTCATCCTACTTTGTATTACTCTTATTATTAAGAGCAATCCCAAATCTATGTGTTATTGGATGTATTGACCCGGAAGATCTTCAATGTTAATTAAATAGGCAAGAATATTACAAATGGGGTATTTCAAGAGCTGCCAAAAGTAATGTTTCATTAAGTCTGCGATGGATGGTTCGCCCATTACACTCAGAGATCTTGTTGCAAAGAACACTGCTTTTACCGTGCTGTTTTGCACTCCTACCACACCAGCCTCACGTCCTAGCTTTAGAAGTGTCCCGGTAGGGCTTGGAAGGCAGGCTCAGGAGGGCGGTCCAATGGAACATGAATCCAGGTGGAGCTGGCCTCGTTGCCTCTCCTAAGAGCCCTCAGCAAATGGCTTAGTCTTTTGAGCCCGAGTTCATCTGACTGAACACTAAGGATGAAAATGCCTCCCTCAGCTATTGCAATCACCCAGCAGATCTTCAGCACAGGACACGGAGCTGCCACAGACACACTCCCTGGCTTCAGCACTGTCTCCCTTTGGACCTTAGAAGGATGGTCATGTGAGGAAAGGCTGTGTACAAGAGAAATCACACACAGGCATCTAATACAAAAGTTTTCTGCCTTACCAAAGTTACATCATGGGAGCTGTCCCAACCCACACAGAAGGGCAGGGTTAGTGCACAGACCACCATAGTCTACCATAAATCAGCCGTAACCGTCCCCATGGTGAAGTCCAGGGAAACGATGATACAGTTTCTAAATAACTGCAAAAATATTTAGGTCTGCTTTATTTTACTCATTTGTGGGGCAGGTGGCATATGTCAAATTATGTTTCTAGAAAATTAATATAGCTTTTAAAGTTAACATCTGAAGCAAGCCAAATACATGATGAAAAAAGTTGTAAGATTTGGGAGAAGTATCACTGAAATAAACAGAAACATCAAGAAGGGGAATATTTACTGCAAGTCATTTTGGTGATTAAACTATTCCCATTTTGGAGTAGAGAACTATTTTGCCAGGTCCTAAAACTAACCATCTCTTTATGTACCCCTAGGGTGCACCTTCTGTAATATTAGCCCACCAGTCAGTACTTAGATTGAAATGTTTGATATGAAAGATGGCTGTTTACCAGACTGGCACCAAATGAACTAAGATTGCAGGCTATAATGCCTTTTAAACAAAATTGCAGTGTAAATCACAAAATTTGTAGCACTCACTGTTATGAGGAGAAAATAAATTGCTAGCTTGTGCAAAGACTCGTGATTTGACACAATGCAAATATTTTTGAATGCTTCTAGCGCACACCTTAATCTTTCTAACCTATTTCCTTATAGTGAGCACAACGAGGAACCTAACGAATCTTAAACGGGTGCTTCAGAGTAACAGGCAGGCCCTACGGCAATTAAGAATAACAAAAATATACTCACAGGAGAAACAGCATGAGTCTTTTCTGAACGTCAAGAAATCTGACAAGCTCTTTCAAATTGAAAAACTGGGGGCACAAATTGGCTTGAAAGCCATGACTCTCAAGTTCGTGGTTCAGCTTTTGGATAGTTATTCATGGAACACTTGGCTACAATTCTTGTCACTGTCATTCAAAAATCCTTAATGTAAGGGTAACTGTTGTAGGCAAGGGACTGGATCGCCTTAGGGAAGTGTATGTGCTTTATCTATTTTCATAAGAAAAATAATCAACTTCAGAAAATGTCATTTGGGCCCCAATTTAATGCTTTAACTAAGATGTAAGTAAAAGGAAACATATTTATCTAGAGACTTAGTGTCTATGATCAGAGAGAATAAGACATGAAAATGAAATCCTAAGAAGTACCTCAACTCAGTCTGCTTTATCTGGAATCATCTTCTTTGCATTATAAAATTTACAATAAAAAAGCAAGTATTTTAATGACTTTGGATTCTTAGGGGGACCAATCAATAAACTGATAGTTAATATTTATTTTTAACATATTTTATTTTATAGCAGTTTTAGTTTCACAGCAAAATTGAATGGAAAGTAAGACATGTTCTCAAATATCCCCTCCCCAAATGTGCACAAATAAACTGTGGAAAATTCTGAGAGACGGGAATACCAGACCATCTGACCTGCTTCTTGAGAAAGCTATATGCAGGTCAGGAAGCAACGGTTAGAACTGGACATGGAACAACATACTGGTTCCAAGTAGGAAAAGGAGTATGTCAAGGCTGTATATTGTCACCCTGCTTATTTAACTTATATGCAGAGTACATCATGAGAAATGCTGGGCTGGAAGAAGCACACGCTGGAATCAAGATTGCCAGGAGAAATATCAATAACCTCAGATATGCAGATGACACCACCCTTATGGCAGAAAGTGAAGAGGAACTAAAAAGCCTCTTGATGAAAGTGAAAGAGGAGAGTGAAAAAGTTGGCTTAAAGCTCAACATTCAGAAAACAAAGATCTGGTCCCATCACTTCATAGAAAATAGATGAGGGAAACAGTGGCTGGCTTTATTTTTCTGCGATCCAAAATCACTGCAGATGGTGAATGCAGCCACGAAATTAAAAGACACTCCTTGGAAGGAAAGTTATGACAAACCTAGATAGCATATTAAAAAGCAGAGACGTTACTTTGCCAACAAAGGTCCGTCTAGTCAAGGTTATGGTTTTTCCAGTAGTCATGTATGGATGTGAGAGTTGGACTGTGAAGAAAGCTGAGTGCCAAAGAATTGATGCTTTTGAATTGTGGTGATGGAGAAGACTCTTGAGAGTCCCTTGGACTACAAGGAGATCTAACCAATCCATCCTAACCGAGATCAGTCCTGGGTGTTCATTGGAAGGACTGATGCTAAAGCTGAAACTCCAGTACTTTGGCCACCTCATGTGAAGAGTTGGCTCATTGGAAAAGACCCTGATGCTGGAAAGGATTGGGGGCAGGAGGAGAAGGGATGGCTGGATGGCATCACTGACTCTATGGACATGAGTTTGGGTAAACTCCAGGAGTTGGTGATGGACAGGGAGGCCTGGTGTGCTGTGATTCATGGGGTTGCAAAGAGTCAGACACGACTGAGTGACTGAACTGAACTGAACGAAATGTGCACAGTCTTCCCCATCACCATTCTCTCCAGATGGGATGTTTGTCACTGATGACCCTGCACTGACTCGTCATCATCACCCAAATTTCCAGCTGACATCTGGGCTCGTTCTTGGTGCTGCAGATTCTATGGGTTTGGACAATTGTCTATGACATAGATCCACCATTAGAATATCATACAGAGAAGTTTCTTTGCACTAAAAGTTCTTTATTCTCCACCTATTCATTTCTCTTCCTTGCTCCTCTGACCCTCACAATCACTCATCTTTTTATTGTTACCAAAATTTTACCTTTTCCAGAATGTCACAGAGTTGGACTCACACAGTGTATAGACTTTTGGACTGGCTTCTTTCACTTAGTAATACACATCTAATATGCATTTAAGTTTCATCCAAATCTTTTTGTTGTGTATTTGGGCAGTGTTATGAATCTGAATTTAGTAGTGATTAAAGTAAGAATACCAATATCCTTGGGCTTCCCTTGTGGCTCAGCTGGTAAAGAATTCGCCTGCAGTGTAGGAGACTTAGGTTTGCTCCCTGGGTTGGGAAGATCCCCTGGAGAAGGGAAAGGCTACCCAGTCCAGTATTCTGGCCTGGAGAATTCCATGGACTGTATAGTCCATGGGGTCGCAAAGAGTTGGACACAACTGAGCAACTTTTACTTTCACCAATAACCTTCCAAAAAGTTATGAAAAAAAATCTTACTGATAATGCTACCACCACTATTTTTTCAGAAGAATTTGTATGATTATCTCAAAGCCAGAGGTCGGAACCCAGACTTCTGAATTCTGGCTCTAAATTTTTGTAAAACTGCTAGCACATGTCTTTCTCTAAATAGATGCTAAAATTCTTACAACAGTGTTTATTCTAAACACTAATCTTTATCTCTTTTCTTCACCACAGTTTGACATTATTTCTCATCATTAATGTAGGTGTTAAAACAGATTTGATTTTATGAATAAGAGAGTGGATTATTACAACCAGTCACCTTTATTTGTTAAAACTAGTATTTTCATTTAAAATATGCTAATTTTTAACTTCATAATTAAAAACATAATGATTCTTTTGTAAGAACTCCCAGTAAAAGAATTATATTTCTTACTTTATTCCTACTGTAAAAAAGTTTAAAATGGATTACATTTATAATGTCTTCAATTTCTGAAGTGATATTAAGTCATTTACCAGGTCAGAAAATTGATTTGGTCCTCTGCGTTCCCTTAGCCTCAATCAAGAGAAATAAAACTTCTGATATATTCAGTTCTCATCCCTTGCAGCACTGTTCTGCTTGACTATGGTGAAAATATCTCATTCTAGCAGAATAGCATGGGCTTTGCCAGCAGGTTCCAATAAGTCAAGGTATTCATGGCAATGGATAAGTAACTTTAAGCATTGCAATTGGGTTTAACTCACTCTAAGTACAGCTAATTCCCAAGCGCAGGGCATGTCACCATTATGTGACTGTCAACTTTGTCCAGGGAGCGGTAGGAGAGTTCATCAAATAAATAGTAGTAAATGACTCCTATTCATGTTAGTTTTTAGTAATGACTTGAAATGACTTGGAAGTTTTGGTTTGTTCTCAATCTCGAATATGGTCCAGATCCCATCGAAGACCAGAAAAAATCAACAACCTTGGAATTCAGATGTTAAACAACATTAGACTCATGCTCTGTTCTTGAGTTTGAGTGTTGGGGCTCTTCCAGTGGCTCAGCAGTAAAGAATCCACCTGCGAAAGCAGGAGATGCGGGTTTGATCCCTGGGTTGAGGAGATACCCTGGAGAAGAAAATGGCAACCTGCTCCAGTATTCTTACTGGGAAATTCCGTGGACAGAGGAGCCTGGTGGGTTATGGCCCATGGGGTCACAAAGAGTTGGATACAACTAAGAGACTAAGAACGAGCACATATCTGTGTTATTTAACAAGGCAATCCCGATAGAAGAGGAACCTTGTTTCTGGGGTCAGAATAGTCACCTTCTGTGTGGGATATCCAGGCTGTTAAGCCTGGGATACATGATGCAGGCAGTGCAATGAAAACCAGCAGTTTAGCCACGTGGTACTCAGTTTGAAAGAAGGTAAAACACTCGGGTCCCATCCACAGGTGTGAAAATAATGAGGAGGTTAGCAGAAGTCATTTCGGACCTCCAGGGGTAACATCATGGATGAATGAGAAGGAACATTGCCTGCTCAAAGAGCTCCTAATAGTTCATGGACACGTGAAGAAAATAATTTTGAAACACATGATGTTTTACATGAAATGTGAAAAAAATTAACTATCTCCTCAAGTATTTTTCATAAACTGAATCTTTCTTATCTAATTGTTTCATGTAAGGAATTCCTAAGGGAACTTTGACAATGATTCTGACAGTACCCAGACATGGTAAAGGGGCATGGTCTCTATCTCTTTAGCAGAAATAGTGCTTTAATCAGAACATAGATAACATAGGACCATAAGTGTAAAAAGAGTTGCTATGTCTTTGTTGAAAGGTCAGTGTTTCATTGCCAATAGGATTCTAGCCCTGAATTACCATACCCAACTCTAGACAAAAATATATCAAATATGTAACAACCTATCATGTCCATGGTGATACATCCTGTCCAGATGTACCCCTTTGCAGCCCCTTCCCCAACTCCATCTTATAAGGAGCTCTATCCAGAATACCCCCACTGGGACCATCCTAAGCTTCCCCTTGGCTGCACTGAGGTGAGGGACCCTGACTTTGACCATAGCTATTGGTCTGTTTCTGGAAGACTCTGGTAAACTTCAAAACTGATGCTTAAAACTTTGAGCCTAAAATGACTTGAACATATGTAAAAGCTCAACTCAAGCTTATATAATAAATAAAATGGAATATTTAATTTGATGCCTTACTGCTTTCATTTCTCCAAAGAGCAGAATAAATGAAATGAAGGCCAATTTCAACTTTCTTAAAACCTACAAAAATTGAAATGAGAGGGGAAAATGGAGATTTGATATTTTTTTGGTCTGCTTCACAAGTTACCTTAGCTGTCAAGGTTTGTTTTCACTCACATTACTCTTTAACTTTGGATTCATCCTATATTTAGAATAGCCTGTGGTGAGTGCAGAGCAAATGTGAGCTGCTGTTATGAGTTGTACACATTCATCTGAAGTTTACAGTCTCTCTCCCAGGCTTCAGGGTTCCTTTGCAATAAAGAACAGTGGTTCATACTGTTTGGTAAAGAAAACCATGTTAAGACCTTTCAAAGGATGTCTATTGGAAATGCCTGCCCTGTGTTGTCGATTTCATTATCATGTTAGAAACACTTTTGCCCCTGGTGCTTCTCCTGGTCCCGATTGTTAATTGTTGTTATTTTGCAGAGTAAAATATTGATGACACTGGTCAAAAAGATTGACAGCAGCATGAATTGTTATTAACCGGACTGTTGGTTGCTGCTTACATTTCAATGCATTCTAGGATGAAGCAGAAGCCCTCCGGGGAGTCTCTTTTCATTCTCTTTTCCAAAGAGGCAGAAATTAACTCTTTCACAACTTTCTTTGCAATTGTCCCTTACTTTCTGTTTCCTTTGAGCAATTAAAGCACCAGGTATTGATTTTTACCTTGAAACATAAAGGAACTCATTATTCACCAAGGTGGAGGTTGGAAATTGTCCTCAAAGCTTGAAGTAATCAAACACACAATAGTTCTTAAAGAACCAAAGGTGGAAATGATAAGGTCGACCTTGGGAAGACAGAAGAAGCAGAGTATCAGGAGAAAGGTGACCTCAGGGCAGAGAGAAAGCCACTCCTTCTTCACACCCACCACAGACACCCTGGCAACAGGAACACAGATCACATGGTCTCAGTCTTTTGGGAAATGTTCGTCTTTTGTATCTCCATGCAGCCAATGAAGTCTGACTACCAAAGCCTCTTCTGAATGATCTTGTCATCCATCGCTCATAAGAGTGTCTCCATATGGTGCAAATTAGTATGGGTTACTTTCACACCTGTGGGATGATGATCTATGAGGTCATTTATAATCAGTATGATGAACAGTCACACTGGAGTGAGAGATGGAAGCCACATGTCCTGGGGTGAAGACAAAATCCCACTAACTAATGTTGCCATTTTCCTTCTTAGACTTGATCTTTTATCTCAGAAATAGAAGGCAGTGAATTTTCTTGAAGGTATTTCCAGGCATATTAGTCAAATCAACAACTATGGCCAATTTTGAGTCACGTGGAGATTTTTTAAGCTGTGGACTTTGTCACCAACTATTAAACTTGTGAGAGGAGTGTTGGTGACTTACAGCAGTGTGCGGTGCCGGATATCTTGTCCCCCTGCTGGTTGTCACTTTGTTTGTTAATGTCTTTGTTACCTTCCTCTTAGATACTTTCATGGTTTCCTCTTTTATACCTGTCCTTATAACATCACAAAATGATACATCTTGGGGTGTTAGACCATGATCATGTCTGATCCTTGGCAGCATTAGTCGCTCAGTTTTGTCTGACTTTTTATGATCCCACGAACTGTAGCCCACCAGGTTCCTCTGTCCTTGGGATTTTCCAGGCAAGAACACTGGAGTGGCTTGCTATTTCCTTCTCCAGCGTCCTTGGAAAGCCCTCGGCCAAAACTCCCCTCTTTTATATATAGGAAGCCCTTATGTTGAGAAGTCCATCATACATTCTTACCTACACAAGAGACTAGAAGTAAGACTGCATGTGTTGGTAGTCACAGGTGGATAAAGGAAGTAACTGGTGAGTCTTCCTGGGTTGTGTGGGTAAATTCATGGATTGGAGGATCCAGGGCCTTTCCAACCAGATGGGACCCTGACTCCAAACTGGTCAAACTAAGGAAATCATCCTAAGGAAATCTTGGGAGAGTGGGTGAGGGAGGGCAGCACTGGGCCCCTCGTGAACTTCAATACTACACTGTCCTTTGTGAAAGTATATTCTTGTGGAAGTATATCCGTAATGCCACTGAAGTGTGGTCTGAGCATCCCCTTTCTACATATCTCTCAGCTTCGGTGTGGGTATTTCTTAATTTGTCTGACTGTACAGTCACACTGTTGAGCTTGTCTATACCAAAGTCGTCTTTAGCTATACTTCGGTTTTGTTTGTAAAATCAGTACCAGCTTCCAATTTGGAATATCTGCATTTTACAAAATGTTCCTTACTGACACGGCCAAGGACTGTGTGTTGTATAGCTGCATTAAGATATTGAAATGATTTCCTGAACTGAAGCTCCCTGAAGTGTTGGAGTCAATCAGAAGCACCGGCGGTCATGTGGCATCATTACGTGGCTATGAAGAACATAATCGCACGTCAAGAAGAATCTCTGAGTAATTTATTTAAACGATGGTCACGATTCTGCTTTCTCCATTCCTTGTGTCCCTAGTAATTTAACCTGCAGTGTTTTCATCCATGACATTTAATCAATACATGAAAATCACTTCAGGGACCCGTTATATCCTGAATTCATTAATCTGCTTGGGCAAGAGACAAGCATATGTGAAGGTTTCTTGTTTGAGGTCATGAAGGAGGATGGGTGGTACCAAGTTCTGGTTTTCTAAGCCCTTCAGAGACTAGTACCTGGAACACTAAGTGGTCCTCTTGGCTTCCATGGTTAATTCAAGCATTTTCCAGTTAGAAATAGTTTGCACAAAGTTGAGAGTGCATACATATTGGCTCTTCTTTTTCTTACTGTTTCTACTCTACAGGGTACTTTCTGATAAGAAATACAAAGTACGCATGCTTCTTTCAGAAGTCCAGATGTTTTATTCATCATAGAATATAAGGGTGAAAGTCACGCAGTAAAATTTCACTTGTTCCAGTCATCAATTGGAATCTGGTTTATGACTGCACAATAAGAAACCAATGAGATCGGCTGTACTACTGTGATATATCATAAAATATCCCTTAATCCTTAGGCTTTGGTTAGGAGCTGATTTATTAGGAGTCTGAAATAGATACAAATTAAGTTTAACATAATGCAGTGCAGCCCAATCAGACTACCATTGCATTAAATTGACATAAATTGAATCATTTTTTAATGAAATGAGCATGCTGCAGTATTTCAGAATTCTTGTTATTATTCATAGCCAAGAACAATGAGATGTTTTATGATTCTTAGTTATGTGTATTCCTTTGTTCCATAGTCCATGTGTTGGACTATTTTTGAATTGCATAAATCAATTGGCTCTATTAGTAGCTTCATTAATAAATAAACCTAACGTGAGAATTTTCACAGGTTTCTCTAAACCATGTACATCTGATGGTCTGAATGTTAATATCGCTGTGTTATGAGGATTTTCATTCACTGCTGATTCGTGCTAGTACCATATCTCTAATAAGGCAGCACTAATTAAATGATGTATCTAAAAGAGCAAGTTCCACCACACAGATGGACCAATCAGTCTTTCTAGTGGGAATCCAATAGGAGATGATGCTTCAATAAATTGTATTTCCTCCTCACATGGATTTCTATATGACTGAGAGGATGAGAAGGATCTCCATGTGCTAAGGTGGAGACACGTCAGTGTATATGTGTGCAGAAAGCACCGTAGACAATAGTAAATTTTGAATCCTTACATCATACCCTATTGTATATCATGCATCTATGACAAGGACAGAGTACAAATTAGTACATATGTGCATTTCCTCATGTTTACCTAAAGAAATCTAGGGTGAGAAGAAGCAATTAACTAAATACATTAAGCACTCAAAAATAGATAAGATGGATGGGGAAAGAGGTGTAAGTGAGCTATTGGTTTATCTCATTTATAGCCTTTTGAACTTTAGACCAAATAGACGTGCTATCTCTTCACCATGAATCAACAAATTCCGTGGTGATGTTATTGCCGACCTGTGCTGATCCCTGTTACAAAGCCTGTGCCCCCGTGCCCCCAGGCTTTCAGTTGCAGGGTGCAGTGTGCCAATTACTCACTGCATCCTTCTCCTGAAGGCTGCCCTCACCCAGCTTGGTCCCCTCCTGGTAAGCACAGGAGGTTATGGACCCTTTCACTCAGGAGTGTCTATGGCTCGTAATCAGCTTATGTGGAGGTACCCAAGGCCTCTTCCTCAGGGTGAGGCAAGGTCTGCTCCATGCACACCCCAGGGCTCCTCGCAGGCCCAGGCATAGCTTGGACCGCAGACCAAATGTCTGTGATTATTTTCTTCCCCTGCTTTCTCCACTTTCCCTCATTTGTTACGGGTTTCTCCTGAGAACACTCCTTCAAAATACCAGATACACAAACTCTGCTTTTCAGGGACCTGTCCTGGAGTCAGATTATAAGACCATCTGTGTAGGTGGACTATGTCTTCCACTGTCTCACGGTGCCTTCTCATCACTGAATTGGTGCCTTTTATGGATGATCATCTAAGGAGAGCTAAATGAGAAATGTAGGGGGTGGAATAATATCACAAATACTCCCTTATGGATAATACTATGCTATTACTTGTTGAGTAAAATGAGACTCTGAGTAGATTTGTGTGAGGTCTATGCACCTTTAATTACCCTTACTATGTTTCTCAGTTACATTGAAATGAATTTCATCTACTACTTACTCTGTGGATTTTAACAACCTTTATCCAGCAATGAGAACTTCACTGAAAAAGGATGTTTAGGATTAATTGTAAGGATGTTTAGCATTAATTCAAATTAGGAAATTTCAATGAGTAGATGAAAGTCAGCCATCAACAATGGTCATTCCAAGGGGTCAAGGTCAATGAGTCTAGGGCTCAGATTGTGTCCAGGAGAGAATATCACTGGAGATTTTGAGCAGGAGGGACTATAACACACAAAACGTGGTGACCACAAACCAATAGAAGTGATGGGGACACAGAAGGAATGGAAAGCACCACCTTGTTGTGTTGGCTGTTCACTTGCAGGGTCAGGAGACGGCAGACAGAGCGAGAAACCCGAGCTCACTCCTCGTGTTCCTGTCTGCTCAGTTGCGTCCTCTGTGCTCAAGCCTTTGAAAGAGAAGCAGTATGGCTTCTGGTTCCATCCCATTGTGGTGACCGCCTGCCAAGTTCCTCGCTGGTGGCCTCTAACCACCAACTCAGCAGCCAAAGGATGCAGAGATAGCAGCTTACATTCCTTGACTCCATGTGCCAAAGGGCAGCACATGGAAGTGGGGACTCATGAGGGTCCTGAGCAGTCAGATGGAACAGCCCACAAGAGGAGACCACCCCTCTGCAGGTCTGTGGCTCTCAAAAGGGTGGGATGGGGGAGAGGAGGGAGGGGATACATACAGAATCACGGCTGATTTGCGTTGTTGCATGGCAGAAACCAACAAAGCATTGTAAAGCAGTTTCCCTCCAATTAAAAAAAAAAAGAAATGTCAGATTCTATAGTAGTGGAACAAGCAGAACCACACCTGCTTGCACTTGAGTGGAGACCAGCCTGGAGAGTCTAATAAACTGGCCTTCGAGTCTGACACCATATTGGCGTGTGTTCTCAAGTTCGATTTGATTGCACTTAGTAGCATGGAATTGCTCGTTTTTCTGATGACACTGTGGCTGCTTTTTAAAAATGTACTTAACATTTTCCCTCTGGGTTGAGTGCTTCGCACATTCAAATTAAGTGGTGAACTGCCTGTTTTCCATGTAAAATGTTTATTGATTTAATTTTCTTTCAGTTCAGATGGTTATGCTATCTGTTATTCTGAAGATAGGGTCTTACACACAGAGTACTCTGAAGCTGCCAGCTGGGTGATGATTATACATGTAATGAACACACCTCGTTATAGAGGGTATGGTTGTAGGGTCATTAGGAAGGGCCCACACCTAAAAATATCTCTAGAACAGGTGCCATTGTCATTAAAATGCCCTAAATCAGCCATGTGTTTTTTAATGCTCTCTATCTATTGGCTACAAGAACTAACCAATTCACCCTAAGGTTTTAACAACAAAATAAATACATTTTTCTTCTGGTGAGAAAATTCCAAATTAACAACACAAATAAAAAATAAAAATGTGTAAAATGTGGTTAAATGGAGTAGTCATGTACGGGTGTGAGAGTTGGACCATAAAGAAGGGGAACACCGAAGAATTGATATTTTTGAATTGTGGTGCTGGAGAAGACTCTTGTGAGGCTCCTGGACTGCAAGGAGATCCAATCAATCTATCCTAAAGGAAATCAACCCTGAATATTCATTGGAAGAACTGATGTTTCCTGGTGTGCTGCAGTCTATGGGGTTGCAAGGAGTCAGACATGACTTAGTGACTGAACAGCAACAACAACCGAGACAAGAGCAAGGTGCTGTGAAAGGAAGATAGGCTGTTTGAAACATGACAGGTTCACAAAGCAGACTTTGATGGTGCAGTGTAACAGGCTGTGACAGAGACTCAAATGTGACGCTGGGTCAACACACTGACATCTTTAAATGCAAAATGGGATAAGATCATGCTTGTGTTAGCTCTGCCTTCCTCTCTTGGGTTAAATTAAGTAGGATATAGGAAGGTTACAAGTAGGGTTTCCACTGTTGTCATTTCTCTCTTTCTACTTCTGTTCTGCATTCTGCCCACAGATCATTTGCCATCAGCTCTGTTGGAAAGTTGTGTCACCACAGAAAGATGAGTGTCTGTGTTTGTTCAGAGAAATTTCTCCCTGCTGGCCCTGGTCAAAACTGCACTTTTGGTCCATGTATCCTCCTGGAGTCCCTGAGACCTCACCACATGTACAATGTTATAATAAGTTAGAATTTTTAAAATGTGTTAGTATCATAAGAACATAGATATTTCCGGGGAAAAAAAAAACTTAAGTGGTTTGATTTTCTGCATTCTTCATAGTTGTAAAAGTAAAAAGAACAACTAAGTACTGAATACAGATAAGCAAAACTCTAAGGCACTTCAGAACAAAAAGCTAGTGACTTGTGAGTGATCAGGATTCAGACACAATTCACATTCTATAAACACTGGCGAGATAAAATGCAGCAGTGGTTGGCCTGGCTGCAGTCCAGTTCCTTCCCCAGCTGGTTCTTCTCTGGGCAGGTAGAGATAGGGAAATGAAAAGTGATTATCCTGTGAGGCTGCTATCTTCATGCCAAACAGAATTATTTACAAATTTCTTTGAGAGTCATAAAAGACAGAACCATCCCAAGAAAGAAACTGTTTAAAAGATTGTGAATGAACTTTAGCTGAGAACAGTTCTAGACCAAGACTCACAGGAGCTTTAAAACCTCCACTTTTCAATTTTCTTTCTGAATGGCCCTAGCAGTTCAACTGTCAAAATGGTCCTCGACCAGAGATGGTCTACCATAAATTGTTCTAGTCTGCTTCTCAAAATAAAATAGTTTATGTTAAACTAAGAAAGAAAAAAAAATCTGAATATGCATTGGTAGCCCCAGTTGAAAAAGACAAAAAAGAAAAAGAAAGGTCTTCGTCTTAGCCCAGGCATGAAATCTCATTTATATTGAATATGTCATGGGGAATATTTGGGTCCATAGAACACTAGCTCTAACTCATGCTGTAAGGTTAATATGTTTGTTTAACTTAGTGTTTTCAGGCTCATTAGACAGTGTTTAGATGTTACATATTATAATTATTAATCATATCTCAATGGAGGAAGGAAATGTATTCTACCAAATATCTCCAAATTAGTATGCATCTTAGTCCCTATTAATTTAAAAAATGAAAAAACTAATGCCATACTATAAAGGATTATGTATGTGATATTATTCATCTAAATCAATATCAACATAGGGTTTTTAAAATAATTTTTCCAAATGACTTAGAAAGAAAAAGCACTTATATTTATTTAATTATCAAACTCTAATAAGAAATTATAATAATAACTGGATATTGTGTGGAAATATTGATTCTCTGCTTTCTTTTATCCAGTAACCATAGCATATCATAAAAATTCAATGCAGCCTTATTCTTGCAGCTAGCATTTAAAGATTCACATACTTTAAAGGATATTCATCATCTGTCTTCTGGAGCATTAATGCTCCAATCTGTAGCAGCATAATCTCCTTAGGAGTTTGGACTCATAATTTTCTCTTAGAACTTTCACTGAAACAGACTCGCTTTATCATCAAGCTTGAATCTTAAATAGTTTCTCTTTCAAATACTAACCATGGGTTATTAATTCAAACGTTCCCTTTGTGGTTCCATCAATGAGGACTTACAGGTGTGATTTGTAATTATATCATAAGGTTGTTAATGCTTTTATTTGAGAAATGCAGTAAAATTAAACAACTCAAGCTTAACCTTCTGGATTCAATGTAAAACATCAGTGGGAAAGGTAACATTTTCATTATTTAAATTCATTTTTATTTTAAAATGAATCTGTAAAAGAAAAATATAAGTATGTGTAAAGCATAATATTTTAGTGAAAGAAAAGTAAATTCAAGGGTGAGACTAATAAATTTGTATCTTGGATTATCTATGTGCTGTGTGACCATTTTCTTTTTCCAAATCATACTTTCCTCCTCCTTTATTTTGTAATAATAACAAAACTTACATGTATTAGATAAGGCTTAAATAAGTACAAATATTTCTTTTTTAAAATTATTATTAAATTTATTTATTTTTTAAATTACAATACTGTATTTGTTTTGCCATACATTGACACGAATCAGCCATAGGTGAACACAATCTCCCAATGCCGAAGCCCTTCTAAGTATTCCTATACATAAGCATTGTACACGGAGTATAGGAGTAAAGAACAGCCCCCAAGATTCAACTCAATGCTGAGAAAACCATGGAAAATGTAGGCTCACGTGAATTAAAGAGAAGGGACATATACCATTGAAATACTCATGAAGGAAACTTGGAGAATGCATATATCAGTTTCAGGCAAGTCAGACTTCAGAACAAGAAAAACTAAAATAAATAAAAGGAGGCATTATACGACAATAAAGGTTTCAATGCTTCAAAAAATGTAGAGCTAGTATTTTGAGTGAGAAGTGAACATTTCCCCAACAAGACCAAGAACAGTGCCTGATGTCTTCTATAGGCGCTTCTAGTCAACATGGTACTGGGGGTCCTGGTGAATACAAAAGAGAGAAGAGGAGAGGAGAGGTAATGGAAGAAAAAAATGTACAAACTAGAAGAGAAGAAAGTAAATCGTTTCTATTTGCTGCTGACAAGCCTGGCCATGCTAAAAATCCCGAACACTATTCAAAAGACCCTTGGAACTATTAACAGACACAGTGAGATGACCAGGCACGAATTTAACACATAGAAGCAGAGTTTTTGCCTATGTGCCAGCAGTGAGCATTGGAGTTAAAAATATATTTATGCCATTTACAATTGAACAAAAGGAGAAAATATTTATATGTCTGTTTAAACGTACAGATCTAAATGTGGGAAACTACAAAAGTCTGATTAAAAAAATCAAAGATCTAAGTTCACTGAGAGACAGTCTGTGTTCATGGATTGTGAAGACTAAGTTGTGAATTCTCCTCAGTGTGATCTACAGACTCTATCCATCCCTGATGAGAATGCCAGCAAGCTGGTTTGTAAATACCGACAAACTGAATCTATGGTACAAACAGAAAGGCTTGGAAGAAGAACAAAGTCAGAGGACTGACGCTACCCAGCTTCAAAACTGCCTATGGAACCACAGGGATTGAGACCCCATGGAATTGGCAAAGCAGAAGATGTATATGTCTGGGAACAGAATACACAGCCCAGGAACTCACAGCCCTGGTCTACTCATGAGAAACACCAGTGCAGTCTCAACAGAGAGGCCATTCTACAAAAAACCAGTTTTCCTCAAAGCTGTCAAGGTCCTCAAAACAAGGGAGGTCGGAGAGACTGCCCAGGCAGGAGGAGCCTTAGGAGACAAAAAGACAAAATGTAATGTGGGGTCCTAAATGGGGTTCTGAAATAGAAAAAAGACTCTAGGGAGAAATGAGGGACTCTGAATAAAGAATGGGCTTTGGTGAATCACAGTCTATCATTATCTGTCTATCCACTCTGACAGGTGTACCAGCCTAATATAAGATGCTATGAATAGAGGAAACGGTGTACGGTTTATGGGAGTGCTCTGCATTAATTTTGTATGTTTCTGTAAAGTTGAAAATCTTCTAATTAAAATGCTTATTTTAAAACATGTTGTAGAAAGCTACAGAATAAAACAAAGATTCATGTATATTGGATTTCCTTCTAGTAACCTAGACAATCGAAACACACGTGGCATGTTCTGATTCAGTTGTAAACCATTTCTTCTGTCTTATAAGATTTACATTATGTTCTCTGTCTATTCTCAAAGATGCTTATTTAAGAATCCAAACTAACTCTTAGCATATCTAAATGTAGTATTTGCCCCCAAATCTAGAAAATATAACACCTTAATAAATAATTTGCTTAACATTTATTTTAGCACCGAATGTTTATATCACATGTGATCATATAGAAACTCGACCACATAGAAATAAATTCTGCAAGTTGGTTGTCAGAATCTCACAATCAAGAAAACATTAGATTATTGGGAGCTGTGTGTTTATATTTTGGGTTTGTCACATACAATTATGTTCTTCTTGGCTAGGGGCCTTAAAATATTTATATTTTCATTTCTCCTTTTGTACACTGGAAATAGTAATATTTACACACATTGATTTAGTCTTTATCTGAGACAATACACAGTAATTGTGTATTCAAATGTTAACTATTACAACTATATTTGGGGAAAAAACCCATCTGATCCTTCTCCATGTTAGTCTACTCAGGCTTTGAGCCTCTTTCATTCTGGCCATGATAACAGATAAAGCAGAGAGCTGGAGAAACTGGAAGGGTAGATTGGTTACTTTTCAAAACAACTACTAGCTGGAGAGAAATCTGTCTCCCCAAGGAGCAAGAAGACAGAACACTGATGGAGCACATTCTTATATATGAATTGAGTAAAATGACTTCAAAATATAGCCATTCAATAGTTCTTGGGCAGATGTTTCTTAAATTTATAAGAAATTAAAGTATTCAGAATTGTAACCATATCAATAAAAGTCACTGGAGGAAAAAAGCAAGAGGGTGGTTTATCCTAAAGTCCTCCCTAAGTGGCAGCTCACTGAGCAAACATTTGACTTGACCACATACACAATACGTATTCTTTTTTCTAATCAGTATATGAACACACTTATTGCTGGTGGGAAGTTCCAGCTCAATATGTCTCCATATGACTGAACTAGGAAAAAGGAAAGGCTTTGACACTGAGCCCTTGTAGCCCCAAACTATTTCATTAGTTACTTTCCAGTTGGAAAAAACAAAGTCTTGTCGAGGCTCCAGGGCTTGTCAGCGAGGGAGCTGGACTACGCTCTCAGTGTTTACGCCTTTCCTTTCTTCGGGCTATCAGCAGCGCTAAGACACATTTTTGATAAGTGAAACCTGCTATCATTTTAATACCATGGGGCCATGCTGGGTCATCCAGGGGGCGATTGGCAGGGTCCTGCACGGAGCAGATGCCCGAAGTTACAGTTCCAGGACTGAAGACAGAGAACACGATGGATGAAAAGGGCACATCACAGAAACCACAGCCCTGTGACCTCCATCACAGATGCCAGATCCAGAGCAGGGCAGGGCCATCCCGTATACACTGGGAATCTCTAGGGGGAGAATCGACAGCGACTGATACTGATAGGTAGGGATGCAACAGGTGAGTCTGAGATGGAGGTGGCACCAGCTGGGAGACGTGGCCTGCTGCCTCCAGCCTCCACGTCTGTCTCCCCTCCTGAGGGTGTGTTTGCCAGCTGATAAATTCCCTGTTACTCTCTCTCCTTTCTGCTCAGAACAGATGTGTGTGTGTAATAAATAAGAATGCATAGAAAAGAGAGTGAACGGGGTCCTAAAATTTCAATTACTTAACCAGGAATATAGAATTTATCTTTTCTTAGTCTAGTTTAAACAATGACAATCCAAAGATGAGATGCCTCTAGATTTACTTAAATTGTACTTAGTTCAAATAGTCTCACTCCAAAAATTCTCCCATACACATACTTTTAAAATCAATTTTATTGAGGGATGATTTGCATACAATGTAATACACACAGTTAAGGGTATAATTTGATGTGTTTTGATAAATACATTCACTTGCTACTGTAGTTAGTATTTTTTTTTTTTTAGCAGAGTTATACATGGGCCTTGGAGAAAGAATTGACAACCCACTCTGGTATTCTTGCCTGGAAAATTCCATGGACAGAGGAGCCTGGTGGGCTACAGTCTATGGGGGTCACAAAGAGTCAGCCACAACAGTGAGCGACTGAGTATATACATGGGCCTGTGTTATGAGATGAACTGTGTCCCCCAAATTGTTGAAATTTTGACCCCTAGAACCTCAGAATGTGATTGTATTTGAAAGTGGCATTGATTCAGGTAAAGAGGTGATTCAGGTAAAATGAGGTCAGGTGCATGCACCCTGACCCCGTAGAACTGGGGTCCTTATAAAGGGAGACAAGGACACAGACACACACACAGAGGGTGACCACGTGAGGTCACAGGGAGGAGACGGGCACTACCAGGAGAAAGGCCTCAAGAGGAAGGCCTGCCCTGCCCTGCCCATACCCTGACCTCGGAAGTCCAGACTCCAGACTGAGCAATAGGTTTATAGATTTTTGTAGTTTATGGCACACCATCTGTGGTGCTTTGTTATGTCCATCCTGTGGAACGAATACAACAGCTTAAAGAGACAAAGGGCATGGCCAGATTGATCCTGGGAACTCAATCAGCCAATGACATTTCAGTCTTAAATTAAGCAAATCAAGCATTTCCAACTGATATTTTATTACAGAAAAGACAGACTAACCTCACACCACCCCACTCCCTGACCGCTCGCCTATCATACTGGCCTAGGGTTACACAGCCTCCGTTGCAATCCACACGCATCCGTGCCGGTTTGTCCAGTTTTGCTGCTCTTCACCCTCATGCTGTGATTACATGGCCTACTGGTCACCTTCTGCTTTCTGGAGTTAATTGTTCCTTTTCATCCGTCTCTCTGCACCCTTTGGCGTTTCTTCCAAACTCTCCATAGAAAAGTCCCTCCAGACACCCTCACAGAGGAGCCAAACCCCTGAGGTGTCCTTCTCTTGGCTTCTTCCCACTATAGCACATCCTTCTTGGGGTCCCTGGAGAGCCCTTCCAGTCCAGACTGGATCCTTGACGGGCTGGCCACTGGGCTGCCCTTTGGGCTTTTCTCCTGTGTTAGACACTGTTTCCAGGATCCTGTTTCCTCCCTACAGCTTTGTGCTGTTGTTTAGTTGCTAAGTTGTATCTGACTCTTTGTAACCCCATAGACTGTAGCCCACCAGGCTGCTCTGTCCTTGAGATTTCCCAAGCAAGAATACTGGAGTGGGTTGTCATTTCCTCCTGCAGGGGAATTCCTGACCCAAGGATGGAGCCTGAGTCTCCTGTACTGGCAGGTGGATTCTTTATCCTGTGTCACCTAGGAAGCCCTTCCTACAGTTTATCCCTCATTTACTGGAGCAAGATTCTCAAGTCATTTCATGAGAAAGCGACAAGGCAGATACATTTTTTTTTTTTAATTGATCTTATCCTAAAATCTAGTCACTCTTCCCATATGGTTGGTTTGACTTCTGGCTTCCAGGACTGCTGTTAGCAGTCCTGAGTTTTGACATATGAACATGCATATTTTTCTGCAGTTAAAGGATCTTGGATGTTCTTCTAATCTTCAGATTAATTGCCTTGGTGTGGCTTGTACTCATTCATCCTAATAGATTGTTGGTGTGCAGCTTCCAGGTTGGAAAATAAAGTAGTTTAGTATTAAGAAATGTTCTCTGATGTCAATAATAACTGATAAACATGTACATATGTTTCTTGGTTCTTTCTGGAATTTCTATTAATAGACACCAAACCTCCTGGATTGATCTCTGAATTTTTAATACTTTATTTCCTATTAGCCATTGTTTTGAAGTGTTTAATATTCGCAAAAGATTTCCTTATTTACATTTTCAATATACAATAGTTTTGTTAAACAATGGTCTATTTTGCTTTTTAAGAGTTCGTTTTTCCTTATTGGAGACTTTCTTTTACATTTCTTTTTGTTGTATAGATTCAATGCCTTCTTTGCCTCCCTGGGGACTTTTTATATGCTTTCTAAAGATTATTCTGTCATATTTGTTTTTTATATTTTATATATTTTGAGGCAGGATCCTTAGGTGTAAAGATAGTTGGTGTTGTTATGTCAGCCTTTTATCATCGCACATCTAGAAATGCTTCTTGACTTGAATTCCAGTTTGTGTGATATTATTAAAGCTACCTCAGTTGTACAAGCTACCTCAGCTTGTATGAGTGGATACATATGAGAAGTTTTTTTTCTGTCCTTTTCTCTTAGCTTTCCTGTGTGCTTATATTTACGTATCTTCTATGTAGGGTGTCTAGATGGTTTTTAGACATGCTGACAATCACTATCTTGTCTACTAAAAATGGATGTCAACAACACCTGTACCAAAAAGTATCCCATGGTGGAGGATGGAGTCTTTTATGCCTGTGAAATAATTGCTGGGTAATTATATATTGCTATTATAAATAAATACTACTATTTCCTAGTAGTCTCCAGTCAAAAATTATACATACATACCCTGCTTCTTCTACAAATCAAAAATTTGATCTTTGGGATCCAGGGAGATAAATTAATACTGCTCATGTGCAAGTGTTTCCCATTCTTGCCCAGGACAGCACCTGTGGGTTTGCAGCTAAATGCTGAATTGGCTTCACTTTTACTCCCAAGTCCCTCCTTCTCTATCAGCCCTTATCTCAAAATACAGCAACCATTGTTTTCACTGCTCTATTCCATAAGATGTATGAAGTATGAAATTTTAGATATTGTTTAACTTGTGCGTGATGTTTCTTCTTCTGTGTAAATAGGAAAATATTGGAACTTACCTCAGGAGATTATTATGAGCATCATATATGTATGAAAAGTGAAAGTGTTAGTCGCTCAGTCTTGTCTGACTCTTTGTGACCCCATGGACTGTAGCCCACCAGGCTCCTCTGTCCATGAAATTCTTCAGGCATGAATACTGGAGTGCGTTGCCATGCCCTCCTCCAGGGGATCTTCCCAATCCAGGAATTGAACCCAAGTCCCCTTCATTGTAGGCAAATTCTTCGTCACCCGAGCCACTATATGCTTTATATAGCTCAATAGTTTTGTAGCATGAGTATCCACACACATTTCTGAAATTTGCCTGATAGTTAAAAGATGTTCCAACAGACGATTCTTTTGGTACTTGTTTGAAACAAAGGAAGAATTGCAGGCGGCTTCAGAAGAGGAAAGGGTTCTCGGTCCTCCTCTCAAAATGGTGACCAGAGTCAGGAGGAAGGGCCCACCACACACAGATCTCAGCTGAAAGTTTCCCAGACACTACCCTGGGGTCTGCAGGCATCTATGGACCTTTGGCTCCAGGAGGGGGTGGGGAATGATCTGGCCATAAAGTCAGCAGATAGATAGTGCAGAGAATCTCCCCAAATCCACAAACTGTGTCCAAAGAGAAAGATAAGAAAGCCAAAGGTGCAAAAGCAGAAATCAAGTTGCCGATAGAAACAGTAACCATAGAGTGTCAGTCAGCATGGCAGAAACTGATAACCTTATGGAGACACAGCAGATTTATGGTGACGACATTAAAGCTAAAGTTCCAACAACCCCCAGCTGCATGGCCAGCAAGCCATTGGGAATTAAAACCACACTGGTAATCAAAGAAATGCAAATGGAGAAAACTGAGATTCCATTTCTTATTAATCAGATATGCAGTAAAGAATATCTGACATAGGGAGCACTGGCATGAATGAACAGGAGAAGGAACTCTTAAAACTTGCTGGTAGTTTACGTGTCTTGATAAAATCACCTTGGAAGGACATTCTGCAACACTAGTGAAACTGAAGAATATAGCAAATCCACACCAGTGTTTCTAGGAGAGTCCAAGTTTCTAAGTAGCATTTTCATGTGGGTATGCTGGAATTCCATAAGGATTACACTTTACCTTTGTCTATGATAGGAACTATTGGAAATGGGGTTATTATCTTTTAGTAGAGGACAGAAGAAATTGTGAATTTTTATGCCAATGTAATAAGTTAGAATTTACTGAATCTACCTATCAATGTAGGCATAAATTTCATACACATGATATTGAGGGAAAGATCAATGTTGCAAATGTATATATATATATATATATATATAATATTCTATTTATACAACAGTATGTATATACACACATGTAAAGTATCATTCATGGTCACATACCAAGCAATAAAAATATGAAAGGGTATTCATGACAATGTATACCGACTTTAGCACATAGATTATCTCTGAGAGAAGAGATGAGACCCTTATGAAGGGCTGGGGCTTAACTCTCTCTGGAAAGTTTTATATCACCCTTTTAAAAGTAAAAGAAATATAAAGGAAACATGGTAGAATATTAACATTTTTTAGTTGCCAATAGTGGTTAGATAGATACTAAACACGATTTTCTGTTTAGAGAGTTTGTAACACATTTTGAAATATTTGACTCGATGGTTTGAGGTTGATATGTTTATTTATGACTTTCTAGTCATTCAAATAGACGGCATTTTGGGTCATTTGTTGGAATATGATGTACATGAAAAAAAATTGTGTTGACTTCTTAGAGTTGGTATGAGGAGCATGCTACTGATTTAGCAACACTTTTTCTGGCTGCCTTTTTCAAGTTTTAGACTTTTTTGAGTAAGTTTTCTGACATTCTTTAAATACGATACATTTTCCTTCAGACAAGGATGGGCTGACTGTGCATCATGTGACTGGCGGGGCTCTGCTCTGGCTTCAGACCACATCTCATCTGCACTGCCTGGAGCTGGAGCCCCTTCATCCCAGAGGACAGGACTGATAACCTGCCCAGTTGTCTCACAAGTGATAAAGTACACTGATGAAGCTCATGGTTCTTTCCACATCGATGATTCCTTCATTCATCAACAGACAGCACAGTTCCCCTGTAGAGGACTGGGCATGGTCCCCACAGATGCAGGGTCTGTGGCCTTGAAGCCCACTTGTTCCATGGTGCTTTCATCACCTTCCTGCCTTAGCCAATTTGACTGAATCACGTGCCTTTTCTCACCAACTTTAATTTCTGCCATTAAAGACCTTTATTTAAGAATAAATCCAGGAAGAAAACTTCATAACCTACCATGACCTACTTTGTGATGTATTTGGGTTCGAACACTTCCCATTCTGCTAATTATTAGGTCAGACAAATTATGTAGACTAAGGAATTGGGCAGTTTGCAATTAGCCTCTTTATATATTCTGTTCTCCTGATTCTAATGTTAAGTAATAAATTAACCTGCATAAATAATTTATACCCAAATTTTTCACTCTTACCTCTGTCTATACTAATACTTATTTTATTTTTGGAGTGTTTAGTAAAAGTTCCTTCCTTCCCCTCTTCCTATTTTTCAATGTCAGGCCCTATGGTACTTGTGATAGACCATGAACCACACAAGCAAAGTCACTTGCTTTCTAAGGCTTACAGTCCACAAGGAGGAATCAACAAAAAAGACAGAACAAATAAATAGAATGTCTTATATGTTGTTGTTGTTTAGTTGCTAAGTCTTGTCGGATCCTTCCGGAGATAATTGTTTTGAAGAAAAGCAAAGGAGGACAGAAGGGATGACGGACACTCACTGCGAGAACAAACTCAGAGGAGGGCAGGGAGGAGACAGCCCAATGGGCCTGCACTCAGAGCCCACTGGCCCCAGTCGAGGCACGTCCAAGGCTCATGAGTCCAGCTTAGAGAAGAACAAGAGAGGACGGTGGAGACCAGGAAGGACAGGCTACAAAGGGCAGGACACAGTGGACTTGAACCAGGACTTCAGCTTCCTTCTCAGCAGAAAGGCTGATGTGGGGAGGTTATGAGTAGGGAGTTGACACAGGGGGTCACATGCAGTCAAGTCACTCTGGCCGCTGCACTGAGAAGGGCCTGCAGATGTGAGGGGAAAACAGGACCACTTGGAGCCCGTTGCAATAACCCAGGAGTGGACGATGCTGGCTCATGGCAGATGGTACCAAGGAACACTGTAGCAAGAGTAAGGAGTTGGGATATATTGATACTTTTAAAATGGAGTCAACTAAATTTGACATTGGATTAGATATGTGCTGTCACAGAAGGGAAGGAATCAAGGACTGTTTCAAGGGTTTTTCTCTGAAAAAATGGAAGGATGCAGTCACCTCACTGAATAGGGAAGAGTGGGTGAGGATGCAGGAAAGTTGGGGTTTTATCTCGGGGTGTATTGTCATGTCGAGTGTCTGTGAAGTTCTGGGGAGGCTGTAGTGGTCTCTGTCTGAATTGGCTAAATGAATCTGGATTTGGTGCAAAAGATCACGAATGGAAATATATGTTTAGGGATTGCTTCCCTGGTGGCTCGGGCGGTAAAGAATCTGCCTACAGTGCAGGAGACCTGGATTTGATCTCTAGGTTGGAAAGATCCCCTGAAGGAGGGCATGGCAACCCACTCCAATATTCTTCTCTGGAGGATTCCAAGGACCGAGGCACCTGATGGGTTACAGTCCATGGGTCGCAAAGAGTCGGACACAACTGAGCATACACACACACAGTGATAGATGTTAAACCTCCAGACTGGATGTATCGACCAGGAAGTGGAGATGGGAAAGGAGAAGCAATTAGGAATCAACTGGAGGAAAAAGATGAAAACAACGAAACTAGAAATGTGCTTTCTTGGACATCAAGGGAAGAAAGTATTGATAAAAGAAGTGAATACCAATTATTTCAACTGTTATTGATAAGCTGATAGGATAAAGGCAAAAACTGGCCATTGATTTTCTAAAAGTGTGAGTCACTGGAGACTTTGACAAAGCTTGCAGTTTTTGGAATGGGGGATGGGCACCAATCTAATCAGAAAGGTTTAATAAGGACATTTGGAGGCTCCACGAGGGAATTTGTCTGCGAAGATAAACGAAGAAATACAGCAGTGAAAGAGGCAGTGTGGATAACAGAGGATTTTATCCTTGTTGTTCTGGATTTTCTTTTTCTTTTTTTTTTTTGTGGTGGAGCTACACAAATTTTTAAAGAAATACATTGTGATTTTAGACTGGAGGGGAGATCATGACTTAGAATTTTTCAAGATTCAGAAATTTTGTGATCAGGGAAAGACTGAAATGGAGGCACAAGAGAGTAGAAAATACATGTGAAATATATTTAATCCAGAGTCATGATTATTCACTATTAGACTCCAGGGAAACATCTAACATAAGTTTAAATGTATTTGAACTTCTGGAAATAAAATGATATACAAGTGCAGGTAAGTTATTTCATTCTTCCAACGTAACTGTTTTGATTTAAATTTTAAATAAATCACATGAAATATAAGACTACTTTTCACAGTCTTTAACAAATGGCTCATCTTAAAGCTTTTCTCCACTAACGTGCATTAATTAAAGAGATTGGAGTAGAGTGGAGAGGGGATGGTGAGTGGGTCTGTTGGGACATGTATGAATAAATCTTTATATATAAAGCGTTGAAATTTCAGGGCCTCCCACATCCAAGCAGAGTATAAGCTGTGATGTTTACATAATGATACATAAACTACCTTCCACAGCTCCTACTGAAGACATCATTTTTCCCCAAAGAAATTTTACATTATAACGAACCTACTCCACACTAAGGCTCCCAGTCTGTGCTCAGCTCTGGCTTCCAACTGTCTGTTAGGAAATATTAACACAATGGAAACAGAATTCCAGTTTCTCTGCCACTGTGAAACACCACCATAGAGCTGTCAGTGTTGGAAACCAAAGCCACGTTTGATCTCATTCATCTGACTTGTTGGAAAGAGATGGCAAGATGAAAGGGAGAAAATGTTCACTTATCATATAAAACTCAGAATTCCCTTATAACTCACATGTCATAGTCTTTGAAGTAAGTGGCCAAATTTTAATTCTACTGTGTGTGTGTGTGCACTCGTGTCTGACACTTTATGACCACATGCACTGTAGCCCATCAGGCTCTTTGGTCCATGGGATTCTCTAGGCAAGAGTGGGTTGCTGTTCTCTCCTCCAGGGGATCTTCCCAACCCAGGGATCACACGTGCTTCTCCTGCATTGGCAGGTGGATTCTTTACCACTGAGCCATCAGGGAAGCCCTTTAGTTCTATCGAGTTGATGCTAAATCCATGCTTTCTAAATTGAGCTACATTTCAAGATTTTTCTTTTAAAACATTAATGATACCACCCATACTTTGTGCAGTAACAGTAGAAAAGTGTATTTTCAGAAAAGAAAAATCAAGACTTAAAATATATACCAATGTTAGGAGAGACGAAGTTTCATCTTCATGATAATGAAGGGGCCACAACTTCATTCTCCCTTTTGACCAATCAGAAAGCAGGCGGTGCCTGGAAGCCTACGACACCTGTCCAGGGCCTGAGAGCTGACGGCTGTCTGCTGGCATCACTCTCGATGCTCAGTGATTAAAAAGCTCATCACCCCCCAAATGAACCTGGACTGCACTCCCCACAACCACCAAAGTGCACGAAGATGCTGCTAATTAACCATCTCACCACTCTTCACTGATTTCCTAGGAGGACTAGCTGCCTTAATCTCTTCTCTTTATTAAATGATTCAAGAGCCCTTAATTGTGATCTGTCTTCATTATAGCTCTTAAACCCCCGTCCTCAAAATTTCACAGCTCTTCTCTGAAATCTCACGGCACATCTCCAAGAACCATCACCTTATTTTACCATTATGTCCTTAAAGAGACCAGTACCTCTTCTCTCAAAGACAGGCAAACAGACAAGGGTCGGTTATAATTACAGTTACATGTTTTCTGAGCAAGAGGGGATTCAGTGCTTGCATTACTTGCTGACAGCTTTGTGTGTGTGCTGTACTGGGGCCTCATTTTCAGTCTATTAAAAGGTGTGCCCCCTTTCAATCAGGCAGACCTGCATAGACTAATGATAACTTTTAGGCAACTATCTCAAAGTGACATTAAAACCCATTCGATTACCTAGCAGGCAATGTTGAACACTAGAAATTTCATAGGATGCAATGTCATTGTGAAATTGTGAAATTGATGTTTCCCTTTTTCTTCCTTTTTTTCAAAGCACAAGATTAAAATAAGCTTAGCTTTAAGGTAGCTTAAATACAAGTTTCCCATTCACCGTGGGAAGCCTTTATGACAGATATCATTGTCCAAGGTACGTATTAAGAGAAATAGTTAATACCATGAAGGCCTCTGGCTAAACTGTTGTTCATAAAATCTCTCCCATTCACAGAAATAAATTATATTATGTTCCTTTCTCCAGTTTTGTAGCCGAGAATACCATGTTTTGGTAGACAAACAACGAGCCCTCAGCTTGTCCCTATCGGAGGCTTCTGACAGATGTACAAGGACTGTGCTACCACAATGGAGAAGGGTGCTATCTGGATGTCTTCTCCTGGGGGGCTATTAGTCCCTGATCCAAGATATGCTTTGGGGGAGAGCAGAGGAAAATAGGAGGCTGACACGAGAGCCATTTATCACCTACTGCTGTGTGCAGGATAAAAGGAGCCTCTCTCAAGACAGTCTATTATCTGCAGCTTGCTGGCTTCATGCTGTCATATGTATTTTTCAGTAGTCGATAAACTGCTGAAGGCTGCATTTGGAGAGTAAGTACTGTTGTACGTCTAACTTTATATATCGTGCTTTTATTTACAGCAGCATTTGCCCATTTTCTTCAAGAACCTAGTACAGACCAGGAGGTATATTTTTTACTTACCAGATCATTTCATTGATGATTGTTTACCAAATTTATCATTATAATGAATAAACCAGCAAAACATACATATTTTAAAAATCTCCCTGCCTCCAAGTCTAAAGAAGTACACACACACTTTCATTTAGCAACTGTGTTGCTTCCTTCTCTCATTTGTTGACTCTCATCTCTATTTTAATCTGTGCCTTCTTCTATTGGTGTTTGCCATCTGAGACCCTATAAACCAGGTATTAATTTCTGTTAAAAGCTCTGCTCTCTTCTAGCATGAAACCCCTGCCTGCATAATAGGGAGTTAGTTCCTAAGCTCTATTTTATAAAATCAGGTGGAGGAAGACAGGGTTAGGAATCATTCACAAGTGTTTGCAGGTAAGGAATTTTCAACAACCTTTGTTCTGGCCAGCCAGGCATTCACCCACTAATTTATTAGGGACAAGATCAATAACCTGAACTAGATTGCTGTGCTTAACTTGAATCGAATTTATGCCATGTTTACAGCTGTTTTCTCTGATAGCATCCTTGAAGGAGATGAGCTGTTAATCTAATGTGTTTTTGCCACCATTTTGCATGTGCTGATTGCTTCAATGACTTCCTAGAGATTCTTTATAGTAAGACCAAACTCATAGCCAGAAATCAATCAGAGCAGCGCTTTATTTCTCTCTAAGGAATATAAAAAACTTATCAGAAACAAAATAGTGCCTCTTAACTGTGGTTAGCCTTGGGCAGTGTATGTCCAACAGGCTCAAGCAAGGGCCAGTGAAGAGTATTACTCATGGTGGCAACACCACAGAGTGCGTTATTGTTCAGTCCTGGGCCACCCTGCCCACGGAGCTGCTAAGACTGCCTATTACTGCATCACAGGTTCTCTGCATCTGGAATCCTGACATGGCTTGCCTGGTTCTCTCCAAGACTGCAGTCAAGGTGTCCAGACAGGACAGGGTTCTCAGCTGGAGATTAAGGATGGAAGGGCCCCCTTTCAAGTCTACTCGGTCATTTTGGCAAAACTCATAGCCTCAAGACAATAGGACTCATGGCTGCTTGCTTCTTCAAAGCCAGAATGGAGAGCAAGGATCTAGAATAAGGCTGCTGGCAACAGACCCTACAGAAGATGACGCTGTCCAGGCAGTGCCAGCACATCACCTTTGCCACTGTAGTCTTTGGGTTGAAAGCAAGTTTCAGGTCACTCCCAAGGGATGGAGATGATAAGAGGGTGCAAACCCCGAGAAGGAATCGTGGACACCACCTTGAAGTCTGTCTGTTGCCACCCACCTTCCGCCTCCAGTGACTCACCTCCTCCTCTGTCAAATGTAGTCGCTCTCCTACCCAAGTCCTCAAAAGTTTCATCCCATTGTGGCATCACCTCAGAATCCAAAATCTCATCATCTAAATCAGGCCCCAGTGCAGATGAGGCTGTTGGATGGGATAGACTAAGAAACACTCCTGGGCACTCTCCTCTATTTCCTGTGTGAAATAGAGACAAGTTGTTTGCCCATCTCATCCCATGTACAGTGGTGGGACAGGTGGACGGGAGCAGCTGTAGACGTGTCAGGTCATAAAGAAGGAACATAGGAAGTAAAAGGCAGTCAACAATCCACAGAAGTTTTAGAATTCAGTAGGGAAGTCCTTGATTCGGTTCCACGACTTGGGGTTAATTCCTCGGGACTCTGGACTCTTTCTTCTGGAACACAATTTCCGCCCTCTGCGTCATGAGCTGCACGCACACTTCCCCGAGGTTTTCACTGTGTTGGCAGTACAATTGTGAGGACAAAACTACCATCACTTAGAAATAATTTTGTCAAGTAACCAAATAAAATAATTTTTTCAATATTCTACTTTTGAGACTGTGAATAGGATATATCAAAGAAGTTATATTCTGCAAAACTGAAGACAAATAATAAGAGCCATAATTAAAAGTAATTCAATTTTTAAGAAATTTTATATGCATGGAAATATTCCCTTGAATCATAACTTGTTAATCTTTCAGGCAATTTAAAATCATAACCCTCAAAAAATTAGTTGTCAATCATGGACATTTAGTAGTAAAAATGAGCATTTAACTGGTTTTCTTAATAAAATATTTTGGATTCACAACTCTTAAAAAGATATTATGCCTATATTTACAAAATGATATGGAGAATGAAGGAGTTATTTTTATTCAGAAGAATCTAGCAAGCTGTTTTAAAGGAGAAGGAGTTTTCTCCTCAACAACATAGCTAGAGAACAGATATTTCCTCAGAAGGAAAGTGGATGCTTTTACCATAAGAAGGAAAACAGAGCACACAGGCCAGTCATGACCAAATTCTTTCACAGATTCTCTGGCAGAACAAAGTCTGGGGTTATCAGACTCTTGAAAAGATGTGGAGAAAATACAGTCTTGACACAAGTGTGGACAGGCCAGTGTTGTCTGCAGGGACCACCCAGACCCCAGCCAGGACAGCCGGGGGAGGAGACCTGAAATGTCCAGAGCACAGGCAATGAGTCCATTCCCTGAGAAATTTTATGGGAGTTCTGAGGGGCCGGGTCAGGCCAGGCCTGTGTCCAGGAGTCTGGAGTCTGAGCCTGGGTGTCAGAGGAACCATTGCTGACAGTCTCAGAGAAGATGGACAAGCGCATCCAATGTCACAGTCCCAAAGGCTTTCTAAGGCTGGGCCTGTTTGCCTGGCTGCTGCCTCTCCCCTGGACATGAGCTGACGCTGACGGATCCCTAGATGTGGACATCTAGTGGACATCTAGGGATCTAGACGTCTAGGGAGGTCTAGGGATCCCGTGAACCTCTCCCTCCCACATCAGTGTGATCACACCATTGCAAAGCCTGGAAAGTATTAGTTTAGTAGGTCTCCAGATAGCTGCCCAGGTCCTCTATGCATAGATAGGAGCTCAGAAATTATGATAAATTGAATTATTGAATTTGTTACATATTGCTTCTGTTTTATGTTTTGTTTTTTTGGCCCCTGCACCCCCTGCATTGGAAGGTGAAGTCTTAACCAGGAAAGTCCCAGGAAATTATAATTTTGTGTCCATGCATATAGTAAACAACTCTACATATTTAGGCTTCATTGTTGTTTAGAAAAAGTTTTACAATCGTTAATGTAGTCTTCAGTGTGTTTTTAAAATTTTTTTAAAAAAAATTATTTTTGTATAACTATAGCAAACAGTAGATTTTATTAAAATTGTTTAGTTTAATCATTACTGCTATTGCAGGCAGGATTAAACATTGCTTCCTAACACTTAAGCTTTAGTAATTCACATAAAATTAATGATTTTGTTGGATGAGTGCAGTTGTTATCTGTGTAGTAACTTTTGTTCCGTGATCATGGCCTGCTTCTCCACCTTGTCACATGCTCTTCTCACCCTTTTCTCTTATTTCACTCTTGTCTATGACCCTTTAGGCAGGCTATAGTGAAATAGTTCAAAACACAGAAAGAGGAAAATTGGCTTCTAAACAGAGGAGTGACTCTGTAGACACTTTGTTGCTTTAAAAGAATTATTTACATAAAACACTTAAATAAAATTTGTTTAATGCCATTTAAGAGTTGAGACTTGCCTCTTGAGAAACCTGTATGCAGGTCAGGAAGCAACAGTTAGAACTGGACATGAAACAACAGACTGGTTCCAAATAGAAAAAAGGAGTATGTAAACTCTGTATATTGACACCCTGCTTATTTAATTTATATGCAGAGTACATCATGAGAAATGCTGGGCTGGAAGAAACAAGCTGGAATCAAGATTTCCAGGAGAAATATCAATGACCTCAGATATGCAGATGACACCACCCTTCAGGCAGAAAGTGAAGAGGAACTAAAAGCCTCTTGATGAAAGTGAAAGAGGAGAGTGAAAAGGTTGGCTTAAAGCTCAACATTCAGAAAACGAAGATCATGGCATCTGGTCCCATCACTTCATGGGAAATAGATGGGGAAACAGTGGAAACAGTGTCAGGCTTTATTTTGGGGGCTCCAAAAATCACTGCAGATGGTGACTGCAGCCATGAAATTAAAAGACGCTTACTCCTTGGAAGAAAAGTTATGTCCAACCTAGATAGCATATTCAAAAGCAGAGACATTACTTTGCCAACAAAAGTCCGTCTAGTCAAGGCTATGGTTTTTCCAGTGGTCATGTATGGGTGTGAGAGCTGGACTGTGAAGAAGGCTGAGCGCCAAAGAATTGATGCTTTTGAACTGTGGTGTTGGAGAAGACTCTTGAGAGTCCCTTGGACTGCAAGGAGATCCAACCAGTCCATTCTGAAGGAGATCAGCCCTGGGATTTCTTTGGAAGGAATGATGCTAAAGCTGAAACTCTAATACTTTGGCCACATCATGAGAAGAGTTGACTCATTGGAAAAGATTGTGATGCTGGTAGGGATTGGGGGCAGGAGGAGAAGGGGATGACAGAGGATGAGATGGCTGGATGGCATCACGGACTCGATGGACGTGAGTCTGAGTGAACTCCAGGAGATGGTGATGGACAGGGAGGCCTGGCGTGCTGCAATTCATGGGGTAGCAGAGTCGGACACGACTGAGCAACTGAACTGAACTGAAGAGCTGAGACAGCTGAGCAACCTAGGAACAGCTCATCCCTTATAAGCAACAGAAAGTGTTGTGTTTTGGGTTTGTCTTCCAAGATCCCCTTCGGATGTGAAGCTTGCTTTGCTGTGGGTGCCTTGCAATGTTAATCTATTGGAATCACCTCTCGTACTCCTGTCAGACATGCAGATGAAACATTCCCAAATGTTGACAGTGAACTTGAAGACTCCAGGTTTTGCAGAGAGAATTTCTGGACCGACTGCCAGTGCGATTGCCCACTAATTATTGCTGCTGCCTTTAGACCATTTGGGGAGGAAGAAGAGCTTGGAGGGTGCTGGTAGGTGATCCAGGGTCTTTCCACCCAGTGAGAGCACAAGTCTAAACTCTGTCTTCCCTCTTGGTTCCACTACACTGCAAAGTTTGAAGCTTTACTTTAGCTATTATTTATGTTTCTTCCAAAGACATAAACAGTAGGAAGCTCCGTTCTCCTTGACTGAGAGTACAGATTGGCGTTTAGTGACTATTTCCAATGTACAAAATGCTCTCATCTTTAAATTATGTGTGTGTGTGTTTACACAATTTTCAGGTGAAAAGTATAGAAATATGGAAATTAGAGGGCTTGGGTAGCTTACCTAGGGTAAGGTAAATGTGTGCTGTGCTAAGTCACTTCAGTCATGTCCGACTCAGCAACCCTATGGACTGTAGCCCATCAGGCTCCTCTGTCCATGGGATTCTCCAGGCAGGAATAGTAGAGTGGGTTGTTATTTCTTTCTCCAGGGGATCTTCCTGTCCCAGGGATCAAACCCTCATCTCCCATATTGCAAGAGGATTCTTTACCACAAGGAAAATGCTGGAAAGTGACAAAAGCAGAATCGGTCATCTTCTAAATGCCTTACTTTTATACTACATATCATTTCTTAGATTTATTATCAAGTTGGATTTTCACTGTGATCCTCTCAATAGCTGAAGTGGAAAACTAAAGGTCTGTTTATATGAAAAGTACTTGTTTGCCACCTAGTTGTACCCGCCCAAATAATAGATGAAACCAAATGCTAGAAGGTAGAATGTGTGTGGGTGTGTGTCTTTCTTACTCATGGTATAGTGAAAGTCCTTCTTTATTTTTTTAAGAAAAAAGGCCATTTCTAGCATGCTGTTATTTATGCTTTTAAAATTTCATAGTAGCACAGAAAAGTTTGCCAACATACTGATATTATCTGGAGGATTAGTCTGATGTTCAAAGCAGGCTCTACTGCATTTTCCGATTGCTGAAAACCCACACTGCTTTCCTAAGCTTGTTTCTTTCAGCGTGTATGGTAGCAGAGACCAGCATCACAGGGTGCCAGGTAATTTAGGGAACTAGCAAACCATGAATTTTCAGCTTGAGCTCCTTTGTGCAGTTGGCTCCATCCTTATACAGCTCAAACCCATCTTACTAAAACAAACATTTTAGGTCACTGAATCCAAGGCAAAAAAATCGATTAAAAAAAAATTCAACTGGCTCAAAAGCTAGTAAGTTTCTCCTTTTGTGTTCAGGTCGTAATTTAGAATATGCTGTCTAATTACATACTGTCCCCGCCAAAGCCACTCAAGGGAACAATGACACAGTATAAATACAACAGTGATCTGGAGACACTTTGGCCAAGGGAGAGCATCATTACGAAAGGCTCAAGAAGGAGCTCGGTCTGCACACCTGTGTCGACACCTTTGCCAAGCAGAAGTGTGATCCAAGTGCAGAACTGAAGGGTGCCACCATGGATTACAAGTCTTCTCTCCAAAGCCACCCGTTGGAATACACTGAACACAATGAAATTATTGATTCTCTTTGTAAGTAGAGAACCATGATCTAATTATCAACAAAGTTACTAAAAAAATTCTGAGAACATTTTTATTGTAAAAAGATTGAGCTTCACAAAAACGCCCTTCTTTTTCACATGGGCAATGTTCAGAAACTCAGGGGAGAACGGTATTTTTATCAAAGGGCAAATGAAGAGTTATGTGGCCTGGAAGCTTCATGCCATCTGTAATTAATGGAAGATCACTTATTTTATCTGTTTATTTACTACAGCTTATGAGGCACGGCCTCTTTTCGTTTTCTTTTTCTGGCTACCTTGGGTCTTCACTGAGGTGAGTGGACTTCTCTAGTTGCAGTACCCAGATTTGCTTGTCCTGAAGCATGTGGGGTCCTTAGTTCTCCAACCAGGGACTGAACCTGTGTCCGCTGCCCTGGAAGGTAGATTTTTGACCACTGGAGCACCAGAGAAGCCCCAGAAGATCATTTATTTTAAAATTTAAGAAAAGAACGCATTAGCATTATGGCATATTTCTATATCATTATTTACTCTCAAATCACTTTAGATTTGTAGAAAGTTCAAAAAATGGCACAGAGAGGTCTTTACCGACATTCCACAACTGTTAGCATTTTTGTCTACCACACTGGCCTTTTCTTTCTCTTCCTATAGATGTGTAGTGTTTTCTGTGAATCATAAAAAGTAAGTTGTAGACTTACTTGTACAGTAAGCTACTTAAAAAATTTTTTTTTTAATTGAAGGAAAATTGCTTTACAGAAGTTTGTTGTTTTCTGTCAAACAAGAATTAGCCATGTCCCCTTCCTCCCATCTCCCTCCCCATCTCACACCTCTAGATTGTCACAGAACCCCTGTTTGCGTTCCCTGATTGATAGAGCAAATTCTCTTTGGCTATCTATTTTACATACGGTAATGTAAGTCTCCATACATCTTACCTTCTCCTCCCCTCTCCCCATGTCCATATGTCTGTTCTCTATGTCAGTTTCTCCACTGCTGCCCTACAAATAAATTCATTAGTACCTTACTTTTGGAGTAAGCTTATCCACACAACAGACTAAATCAGGAAGTTAACATAACACTATCATCCAATCTACAGACCCTAGCTACATTTTGGCAACTGCCCCAGTAGTAGTTTTCTTTATAGGAAAAAAGTTCCAGCAGTCTGTCCAAGACCACATGCCCCACTCAGAGTTCATAGCTCACCCACTGCCTTTGACCCAGAACAGCTTGTCTTCTCCTGGTGTGAGTGCTGGGAGGTAATACTTAACCATTTTGGAGAATAACTCCCCACTGGACAAGCCTAGGGTGGGCAGTGTCCTTCTTGCTAAGATTTAGGGAATGGAAGGGGTTGGGAGCAACTTCACAACAGAGGAAGCTGATCCACAGGACCCCAGCCATGTGGTCAAGGTCAGCATCAATGGGAATAGTTGTGAGCACTATATATACTCTGATGCAATGTGATGGAAACAGCAGTTCACCTATCTTATCTTCCCTTCAAATCCCACAGCCTCAGTCTAATCATTAGATAATATGAGTCAATTCCTGACAGGGTACCTTCTTCAAAGCACCTCAGCATTCCCCAATGTTTTCAAGGTCAAAGCCAAGAAGGGCGTAATGGGCTGCCGAATAAGTGCAATGTGACATCATGAATGAGATCCTGGCATTGGAATAGGACTTTGCTGTTCAGTCATTCAGTCGTGTCCAGCTCTCTATGACCCCTTGCACTGCAGCAGCCAGGCTTCCGTGTCCTTCACTGTCTTCCAGAGTTTGCGCAGACTCATGTCCATTGAGTTGATGATGCCATCCAACCATCTCATCCTCTGTGGTCTCCTTCTCCTCCCTTCAATCTTTCCCAGAATTAGGTTCTTTTCCAATGAGTCAGTTTTTCACATCAGGTGGCCAAAGTATTAGAGCTTCAGCTTCAGCATCAGTCCTTCCAAAGAATATTCAAGGTTGATTTCCTTTAGGATTGACTGGTTTGATCTCCCATGCCCTTCTCCAGGGGATCTTCCCAATCCAGGGACCTAATGCAGGTGTCCTGCATTGTAGACAGATTCTTTACCATCTGAGCCATGTATACATTGGGAAGCCCAAGGTATGCATTGAGAGGATTCAAATAAAATATGGACTTTAGTTTATAATAATATCCAATGTTATTTCATTAATTGTGACAAGTGTACCATTCTAAGGTAAGATGCTAATCACAAGGAAAAAATGAATATGGGTTATGGGGTGATTCTGCACTATCAATGGAATTGTCTATAAATCTTTTTTTTTTTGTCTATAAATCTAAAGCAATTCTAAAAGGAAAGCATATTTAAGATCTACATCTCAAAACTCATAGAGCAGTAGGTGGTGAATAAAAAGTTTTAAAATGAATAATTGATGGCTTTGCAAAACACAGTCAAGTTTCAATAAAAAGAGTAAGGAAAAAGAGCCTGTGTTATGGGAGGTCAAATCACAGGCTTGATGGACGTGAGTCTGAGTGAACTCCAGGAGATGGTGATGAACAGGGAGGCCTGGTGTGCTGAAATTCATGGGGTCGCAAAGAGTCGGACACGACTGAACGACTGAACTGAACTGAACTGAACTGAAAAGGATTAGTCCCTTTGCTGAGTCTCAAAGGCATAATTGGAGGAGAAATACCAGGCAGTGGCTCCTAGATGCCAACATTTTGTTCCGGACAAACAGAAATCCTGGAACAAAAAAGTCACATCATCTTTGATCAACAGAGTAAATGGGATAATTTATCAGACATTTATTTATCTCTGAACTAACTTGGTAACTGATCATAGTACAATCAGAGATCAAATAATTAAGACAGATCGCTTATTTCTTGCTGTGTTGGGAAAAGATGTAAAAAGCAACAACAGATTTCAGGTGAAGTTGCCTTTCCTGTCATTTCAAGCAATGACCCCTGTGACCCCTGCCCTGTTTCCACATCTCCTTTTTCTGATCACTGTTACCCCCTACCCTGTAAATTGCACAGTCTCCATACGATCCTTGCCCACATGAACTACTGTCTTCATTGCGTTCATGTGCAACTGCTCCCATTAAATCAGCTTTGTATATTATAACTTTATCCCCAATTGGCCCCTAAGCATCTCTTATGTTCTCTGATTATTCGGGAAGCTTACCCAAAGAATCCTTGTTGACCCAAGCTACTCTCTACCATGGCAAATGATACATTTATCTACTTACTATTTTGGTGCTTTATTCAATTTTGTTGTTTAACTTACCCCGGTGATGCCTTCCTTTTTAATGGCAGCTCCTTAGTCAATGGCAACTTCTTGTATAGTGCCGTGCACACAACCCATATCCATCTTGCTAAATGAACATGAATTGATGAAGAAAAGATAAACATTTTCAGATTACGTATTTTCATCCCGTGAGATGTAAAAATCTGGTCAAAATTGGAAGGGAGGAAGTAAAAATGTCATTATTTACATATTGACAAGATATTTCATATAGGAAACCCTAAAGTCTCCACCCAGAAACAGTTGATTAACATCCAGAAATTCCAGATTCAACTTCACATTTATGTAATTCCTTTTATAAAGTCATCCTCCGTGAGTTTGATGGAGTCTCTGACAGGTCAATAGTCTCAAATCATTAAGTTCAGAAACTGTAATAAGCAGTTTGCTGGTGGACCAACTACTTAGTTTTACCCAAAATGCCTCATTGCTGTGGCGGTGGGAACCCTACAGTTTTCAAGGCCAAGTGTGATCATATCTGGACACTTGTCCCCAGACACTGGAGCAGCCTTGCTGTGACCTGATGGGATTTTTTTTTAAGTGTTTTTGCTGTGCTATGCCGCCTGTGGGATCTTGCATCCCAGATCAGTGATTAAACCCTGGCCCTCCGTGGGAGCGCCAAGTCCTAACTGGACCACCAGGGAAGTCCTGGGACCTGATGGAACCCTAACCACATCATGTACTGTGGGCTTCATCTTCACATTCCCACCCCACAGCCTTGGGATGCCACTGTGCATAAGTAACAAACACACGACATCTTGTCCCCTGGTTAGACTAACTTTCCCTCTTAATTTATTTTTCTTCATATCCTGCTTACTCATTACTCATATTCAATTATGAGTCAGATTTCTTCTAGACTTTAATTACTCCTCTGGTTGAAGATGATAAATTAATTTGCCTTTTAACTCTTTAGCACCTCTCAAAGTCTGTGAATTTGGTGCTATTTTATTTTTTGTGGTGGAGGACTGGTGTTTTACATGAATTATAGAAATGAGTGAGTGACAGTGAAGAATATTGTAGGTTACAACTGTAGAAGGTAAGTGTTTCTCTTCTATATAAAGCTTTTCTGCCATGATGTAGCACAGGCTCATACAAATTCAAACATACCTCATTGCAAGCCACAGAATTGAAATGCTCTATCTTTTGATTACTTTTCATATTGTTATTTATTTTCTCAGGAAGACATATGTTCTGTATACAAAGCATTTATAAATAAATGCTTTACAAGATTCACAAGCTCCTGTACTGTTTAGTCTCTGAAACATTGATAAAAATTTGGTCATGTGATTTAAGCTTATACTTTACTTTCTTATCGCCATTCCATCTTTCAAGCCATGTCAGTTATACTTTCAATATTTTAAATGATCTTATAGAAGATGGAAATAAAAATACTGCAGCTGGAATTTTTTTAAATTAAGACTTTTATTTTTTATAGAAGTTTCAGTTTTACAGAAAAATTAGAAGTACAGACAAATCCCGTATTACCATTCCCCACAATGTCCCCTGTTATTAACATCTTGCAATGGCATGATACATTTGTTTCAACTGCTCAACAAATATTTATACATTCAGTTCAGTTCAGTTCAGTCACTCAGTCGTGTCTGACTCTTTGCGACCCCATGAATCACAGCACACCAGGCCTCCCTGTCCATCACCAACTCCCCGAGTTCACCCGGACTCGTGCCCATCAAGTCAGTGATGCCATCCAGCCATCTCATCCTCTGTTGTCCCCTTCTCCTCCTGCCCCCAATCCCTCCCAGCATCAAAGTCTTTTCCAATGAGTCAACTCTTCGAATGAGGTGGCCAAAGTACTGGAGTTTCAGCTTTAGCATCATTCCTTCCAAAGAAATCCCAGGGTTGATCTCCTTCAGAATGGACTGGTTGAATCTCCTTGCAGTCCAAGGGACTCTCAAGAGTCTTCTCCAACACCACAGTTCAAAAGCATCAATTCTTCGGCGCTCAGCCTTCTTCACAGTCCAACTCTCACATCCATACATGACCACAGGAAAAACCATAGCCTTGACTAGATGGACTGCAAATCAAACCAACATTGAGATACCATGACATACCTATTAGAATGGCCAAAATCCAAGAGACTGATGTCGTCAAATGCTGGTGAGGATGTGGAGCAAAAGGAACTCTTATTCATTGCAGATGGGAGGCAGAATGATGGAGCTACACATGTTTGACATATAATACATTAATATAATATTTTCATCTGTGTTTTATTATATAATCTCCTCCCCACTTGTAGTAATCAACACTGGAAGAACAGATGCAATTTTAATATGAACCCTTTTGAATATTTTACTCAAATGGATTTAAAAAGAAAATGCTGAGCCATGAACACACAAAATTTAAGCAGAATTTTAAAAAAAGTTTGTTTTGGAGATTGTATAGTTTGCAATAATTCAATAATGAATAGAGATAGAGGCTTATAAATTATAAGCAAAGTAATTGAATACATCAAACTGGTTTCAATTATTTGCATTGGTGCGCTCACCTGATTCTGGAAGTTTCTTATAAGACAAAATCTAGTTCTGTGGTCCATCTAATTAATGTTTATGAAGGAAATGTATTGCAACCCACTCCTGTATTCTTGCCTGAAGAATTCCATGGACAAAAGAACCTGTGGGCTACAGTCCATGGGGTTGCAAAGAGTCGGACATGACAGAAGCAACTTGGCATATTTCTTCCTCCCTTTTTTCCTACCTTCCTTTGTTTATTATTTTAGTAAATTAATCTTTATATGGTATCTCTGTTGGAACAGTTTCTAAGAATGTAAATTTAATTTGGTAAACATTTGGATGCAGTGGTCACTAAGCACCCCCAGTCTCCATATCCATAGCATGTCAAAATAGGACCCATCAATCGATTTATTTGTTTTTTTCTTTGTTTCTGATGCAGTGACAGATGAGTAGGTTGGAGGGATGAAGAGGATCGAATACTCCTCTTGGGTCATCCAAACAAATTAGAAACCTGCTTGGGTATGGATAACATGATTTTTCCAATTGGCAGCTGTTTGAAGACAAATTACAATCTTAATGGTTTCTTATGGCCCTAGCATGGGAAACATCTATGTTTCCAAGGAATTGAAAAAGTCTTCCTATGAAAATAAGAAATCTCACCTGTGGCATATTTTATCATTCTAGGATACATTCATTGTAGTAATGAAATATGTATTTTAATCACCCATTTTATATGTCTCCTCCTTCTATATAGGATATATATTAATATATAATCTAGAAACTCTTTATAATTGCAATTAAGAATTTCTTTCCCAATATATTTATATGCCCAATAGGAGTACTTGAAAATATTTATTTCTCTTGCAAGAATATTACTTCCTTAAATTTCACTGATGCATCAGAAATCTACTGATACTTTACAACTCACACCCATAATACTTAGGTAAAATTATAAACTTTGAAGATGTGATTAGGGGAACCTATGAAATCTGAGTTAAAACAACACTTCTAGTACTGATAAACACACCTTAGGAAGAAGCACCAACTTCCTCTCCTTATGTCTCAGGATTCCAGCCAATTAGCGTCTGTAATGAACTGTAGGTACTTTTAATGAGCACAGGGAAGAGCATTTGGCTGTTTATCATTTTCCTCTACCAATGTGACATCTCTGCTGATTACTTATATTATGGTTAATTTGCAGCTTATCATCAGTCCTAGTTTCTTAATAAACGTCTCATTAAGTGACGGGAGCTGTCAGTTCGCCTCCAAATTCCCTCTTCCAGTAGAATCTGCAAACGTTTTGGAAAAAAAAAAAAAAAAGCAGCCCACAGCCGGACGTCAGATATGTCATTTGCTATCATGTTTTAAAGCTTCAGAGCGGTTGTGTTAAATAAATGCCCTTCACAACTCATTATTGCCAACTGGACATGTATAATTAGTCACCATACTGTGGTGGTGTTTCTACATTTTTGGCCTTGGATACATGACTTTCCAGGCAAATTAAGAAAGTGAGAAGGTGTCTAAAGTGAGAGAGGCATTCTTGTTTTGGAAGGATTCTCAAGTGGAGGATGGCGACCATGATGACTTAAGTGCTGTTTTCATAAACTGAGTTTATCAAAGCATTGCAAGGCACCCAGAAAACATGACCACAGAGGTAAATCCTCAAACAAAGCTGTAAACTTACTGGGCAAACTGTTTTCAGAATCTTAAGACTAATGAGCAAGAAGAAAGAACTTGGGGCTCTGCACTGGAGTGAAACTGAAAAGTTAACAAGCTCCCTCCTCTCTTTAAAATCATCAACATAAATGGCAGGTGAGAAACTAAGATTCAGTTCAGAAAAGTACAGGGAGAGGTGACCTGGTGTCTTTAAAACACTTCCCTCTGAAGAGTACGCATCAAATTGCAAAATGACGTTCTCATGGCATATGATTTTGCCATAAAGTCGCTGTGATAAGCATCACCAATCTGCGTACTAACTTCTGAGATAGAATCCTTGGAAACCAAGTTTTAAATGTAGTCATAAAAATAATCATTGTATTTTAAGCCCAGTTGTCTGGACCCAAGTTATTGTTATAGCATGGGAAAAGGTACTCATCTCTGTTTATAGGAGGCAGAGACGCCCCTTCTCCATGAGAAATCAGGTTGGAAACTGTCATTTGACCATATTATTATTAAGTGGGAAATATTCCTTGACTTTTAAATGACATTTAGCGAGTGTTTTAATTGCTTCAAAGGTAGTTTATTTCTCAGGGTGCATAATCTCTCTTAATAATTCTTTCTACTTGAGTATAAAATACATTTGAAGAGTAGTATATATCATAAGTAGACAGAATGATAAATATTTACAAAATGGACACACCAGCATAACTATGCCCTAGATGGAGTGTGGAGCAGACCAGCATTCTAGAAGAAACCCTTGTGTTTCCAGCTAGACCTCAACTTCACCAAGAATCACCAGTCAAATTTCTAGCTTTATAAATCATAGTACATAGTACATTTAATCATTTTGTAAATGGAAATCTACAGTATTCCCTTTTAAAATAGTTGACTTTTCCAATATTTTGCTTGTTATTTTCATGGAATATTTTGTGATCAAGGAATTTTTTGGTTCTCAGTGCTATCTAGTATTCAATAGCATGATTATACCATGACTCATGTATCCATTCTACTGTTGATGGGCATTTAGGCGCTTTACAGCTTGGAGCTATGTCATGCAGTCATGTCACAAGCATTCTTACATCTGTCTTTGATTGGCTGGGATATTGGGACATAAGTTAAGTTTTATTAGATACTGTCAAACAGATTTCCAAACTGCTTAGTCAAAATTCTACTGACCTCAGCAGAGTAGGAGGGCTGTTTGTTCCAGATGCTTACTAATCCTTTGTTTTATGCCTTCAGTCTTTCCGGTAGGTATGCAGAGATTTCTTATCATGGTTACAATTTGCATTTCTCTGATGACTGATGAAATTGAGCACCTTTTCATATATTTATAGGCCTTTTTAATATCTTTTTTATGAACTGTATATTCAAGTCATTATCCATTTTTTCCATTGGCTTGTCTTTATGTATTCTGCATAGAAGGCATTTGTTAAATTATATAACCTTTTTACAATGACTAAAATATGCAAATACTTGGCACTTACCTTGGATATTCATTGATGATTGCTCACAGCCTGGTCATTCCAGACACTTGAGACTCTATTCTGTCCAAATAAAGAGCATAAGACCAATTAATGGAGCTCTTGGCTTTAAAATTTAGATATTTCCATTGTCTTAGGCAAAATATTATACTAACGTTCCTCCTAAATGATTAAGAATAGATTTAACGCATATGGCATATAAATATAAATCACCCTCTTTAAATCACTGTTGAATATGTACAAAAATTTTAAAGTTTTTGGATTTGGTACATATTTGACATTACTAATCTGTATTTCAAGATTTCTAAAATATCATTTAAAACTGAAGCTTTCACTATAGATATTACATCTCACGGCTCATTTTTAAAATAAAGGTATTCAAAACTTTGACTTAGCATTGGTTTAGAGTTTGCTGGTACCGTATAATCTGTTTTAATCACTAAGATTAAACAATATTTTCTTTGAAAATGGTTACCTTTCTTTAAAGAGACATCTTTTTGATGTCAGTCTTTGATATCAAATGGCATAAAATTTTTGTTAATATATTTCTTTTCTAATAATTGTCACTTTCTCCCTTGTAATCACGTGACTCTTCTTCCACAAAAATAACATGATTTTTGTGTGATGTCTCATTATATTCTATGTAAAACAAAAACATAATGATTTTTAAAATTATAGAAAGTAGAAGTAGAGACATAACGATTCTAGAGCACTAGGTCATTTGATTCTTTTCATTTTCAGCATAACCTTATAAGGTGTGCAGCTTTATCCCCTGCATGCCTGACATAACTCACAATTAGAGTGACAAGCAGCTTCTCACATGAGGAGACCGATTGTCTCTCCCAACATTCATGTGTTGAAACTCATCATTTCCTATACTCTCAATAAATACAGCGTCTGCTTGTCAATTACACCTTGGGGAAGTTGAAGACACCTCCTTTCCAGGGCCTGTACTACACAAGGCCCAGCTGAAGCACATCCCCAGCTGCCAGACAGTCGGTCCTTCGGCTGCTCTCTCTGCTCCCACAGGACAGGATGCTCGGGGACAGCCTGTTGTGCCCCTGCAGGTCCAGGCCCTGCAAGCTGACCCACCCTGGTCCTGTGGGCCCTCCACTCACTTCAGTCCGTGTTCAATGTCGCCCCTGCCAGACAAAATGGGGATTTGTCATGAAGCTCTGAAATCTGAGAGCTGTTTTTGAGGGTACAGCCTGAGAATATTTAGACCAACTGGCAAGCTTGTTTGCCCCTGGAGGACCTGGCCTCCTCCTAGCCCTTCCCTGTGGCTCTCAACATGGGGCTGAAAAGTAGCAGGGGGCCATCTGTGGTTGTACGGACGTGTGATGGTGAGTTCACCAAGGGCTGGATGAATACGTGAGGATATCAGGACCCAGAAGTGGATAAACTGAACCTGCTAACAACACCTTGGGAAGTGTATCAGAACAGGACCTACATGTGGTTGTAAACTCTCAACGTTGAACCCAACAGTGGATCACAGAACACTTGACTTCACTTCTCTGAAAATATCCACCAGAATCAATGTAAACTTGCAGCAGCCCTCTATCTTTAAAAAACAAATGTGCAACACTACAATTCTCATCATGAATGCATGAGTTATACGCGATAATAAACTAGGGGAAAAATCACTTTCAGGAGCCAATTGTTTCACACTAAAGAAAAATTGCAAATATCCCATTGTCTGGAAATGTCATACAAGTATATTTTTATGGATTAAATTTTTGTCATGAGGCATCACCAAGGTTCTGTCACATTTCAGTGTTATTGATTTGAAACACAAGTGGATTTTTATATCATTTATTCTGGGCTACACACTGTGTAATTATTCAAATGCTTCATTTTCATTTGGGCTTTCCTATTTGTTTTAAATGTTATTACTTGCTTCAGTGCTTTTTCATTTTAGTGAACACACTGATAAATATTTCTATCAATTGCAGATGTGGTTTTTGCATAAGTAACTAAAATGCTGGTACCGTGGTTTAATATAATATTAGATACTACAGGATCCCATCACTGCAATTAGGAAGTTTGTCTGCATTTGTGTGATCATAAAGGCCTTATGGAATGGTTTAACGTGTGCTTATAATTAGTCATTTTAATGCTTCGTATCGTTCCAAAAGCCTTGGGCACAAAGCTAGGGCTGATGCCAGGTAAAATGGGGGTGTAAATCTAGATTCGCTTTCCTTACATTTTATTCTTCCATCTCTGCTTATTGCTGATTTCCCAAGCCTGGACTGAGGTACCCTGAGTGGGGTCAGTCCTGCAGATACAGCTGTTTTCATACCATCCTTGCTACCTCCTCTGTGCTCAGAATATTCAAGTTTCCCTTTCACTGATTCCTCAGGAGTGGCTTGCTCTGCTTGCTTCTACTATAGGCTGACCAAACACCCTTAAGAGAACACAGGGCTGACTCAGCAAGAGCTCAGCAGGGTGGGCAGTTGGCAGATCCCAGTAAAAGTGTGTTAATCTCTCAGTTGTGTCTGAGTCTTTGGAATCCCATGGACTGCAGCCCATCAGGCTCCTCTTTCCATGGGATTCTCCAGGCAAGAATATTGGAGTGGGTTGCCATTCCCTTCTCCAAGAGATCTTCCTGACCCAGGGGTCAAATCCTGGTGTCCTGCATTGTAGACAGATTCTTTCCTGTCTGAGCCACCAAGGAAGCCCAATTCCAGTAAACCCAGGGATAAACTGCTGGGTGAACTGCCTGTTATCCTTGTTACTGTTAATACTAATGTAGCTTGTGCACTAACACAATTGACTCTTTTTAATGTTCTTTTTCATTTACTTGGCTGCACCAGGTCTTAGCTATAGCATGTGGGATCTAGCTTCCTGACCAGAAATAGAACCCTGGCCCCCTGAATCTGGAGCACAGAATCTCTGCCCCTGGACCACCAGGAAGTTCCGCGCAATTGACACTTCATTGTATTCTCACCAGTGACAAAGAAAGTGGAGTACCCTTTTTCCTGTTAAACAAAATCGAATCTATCCAAGTAAGAGAGGGAGAACATTCTTCTACATTCCTTGAACAGGATCAGAAGACCTATGGGAAGAAAACTTCAGGTGGCCAGGCCCTCCCACCCCTTCCTGAGCTGAATCACAGAACTGGAGTGGAGGCAGGCAGGCGTGCCTTGGGGGTGGGGTGGGGTGGGTGCGGGGTTGACTCTCACTTATGTTGGGGATTTATAGGCCCAAGATTGAACATTAAAATGTGTGTATTTAATGCACACACACGTTGACAATACTGCAAATTATGAAACAGCAAGCCAGCATCCATTGTTTTTCAGTATTAATGTTTCGGTAATAGCCACATGTTGATAATGATAACTGGATAAAGTTTCTATCATGAAAAGGTCATGGGAATTGACAACATAAGTGTGTTTGGGATTATAGTTTGATTAAATGTTAAGACTGAAATGCAGAAAAACCTAGCAAACTGTAGTGCTCCCTAGGTGTCCTGCTCTATGTCCATACATTGTCATGTGCAGTTCTCAGCTGAACCTGTGACCTACACTTTTATGGTTTTGCAACCAAGGAAACTGAAGCACAGAAATGTTAATTAACTTGCCCAAGGTCACATGATTAGTGCAAAGCAGAGCCAAGATTTGAACCCAGGAACACTGGCTTAGAGATTTAATTCAGCGCCATGATAAAGCACATAAATACTGCCTTGTTGCTACAATAGCTGGACATTTAAACTCTGAAAGACTCAGAGCTTTGGGTGTCACTGTAAATGGTAGTTTTTGAAATTTTCATTTTCCAAAAGTTGATTTTTACTTAGTTCATGCTGGGACTTTTAGAATAAAATTCATTTTTCATGTATTCAACTTATATTCGGGGTCATTGCCAAGTGTGCTTAATTAGAATTGCTTATCTTGAAACACATTTGGATTTTTCCCTGAAACAAACATGGCATCCATGAATAATGTTGTTTTTCTTTTATCCTTTGTAATCTATATTTATTTGCTCTCTTCAGCTTGCCTTGTTACACAGACTAGGCCCTCTAAGCCAATGATTTCTCAAATTGGTGAATCAGCTCAATCCATTTTGTCTTGTTTCTAATCTTAGAGGGAATTTGTTCAGCTTTTCACCATTAACTATTATAGTTGCCTTTTTTTTTTTTTTTGGTTAATCTATCACAGTAAAGACTTGCCTTTCATTACATGATTTTCTAATAAATTTTGTCACAAATTGGTGTTTCATTTTCTCAAATGCTTTTCTGCATTATTTGAATGAAAATATGAGTTTTTGTCTTTCATAAATTGTACTGTTTTAATTTGAGGCACTCTTTGTAGCTTCCTGAGGTCAGTGCTGACAATGACATGCCTGTTTATAACCTATTATATTTTTCTAATATATGTATTTAAAAATTCAATTTTCCCTAAATCTCAGTTTCAGCTATTTCAATTTCATATGTATTTTTACCTTCATTTAGTTCAAGATATAGTCTACTATTGTAATTGGTCAGTGTCTGTGGGACTAGCCTCATCTGCTTTACTCTGGAAATTCAGCCCAACTGCTGGAATATTTATCTTGGAGATTTGAACTCTAATATTTGGTCTCCAGACTGCAAGTGGTGCTTGTCTATATTAATGAGTCTCAGTTCACTTTAGACATTTGACTGTTGATGACTTCAAGTCTCTTCCCTTTGTCTCCCCTCTCCCATCCAGGCAACCTGATACCCAAGCCCCGCTCCTCCTTTGCAACAGAAAGTGAAAGTGAAGTCACTCAGTCGACTCTTTGTGACCCTCTTTCCGACTCTTTGCGACCCCATGGACTGTAGCCTACCAGGCTCCTCCCTCCATGGGATTCTCCAGGCAACAGTACTGGAGTGGGTTGCCATTTCCTTCTCCAGGGGGATCTTCCTGACTCAGGGATGAACCTGGGTCTCCTGCATTCCTGCATTCCAGGCAGAGGCTTTAACCTCTGACCCACCAGGGAAGCCCCAAGGAAGTTCAAATCACAGAGGTCTCAGCCCCCAACCCTGGTCCCCAAACTACCATGTGACCTACCTACCCCAACCTTTTCTCCACAAGCCCTGTTCACACTGCTTGGAAGCCTTCCCAGAAAACCTCACTGTGTGAGTAATAAGGCGTCTTTGTGTGTGTGTGTGCGCATGCATCGTGTGTCTGAGTGCATGAGTCTGTGTGTGTCTGCATGCGTGTATGTACGCATCTCTGTGTCTGCATGTGTGTCGTGTGTGTGCACATGTGTGCATGTGTGTGTTCATGTGTCTGTGTGCATGTACATTTATAATTGAACATTTTTTCAGTGGGAAAAAAGATGCCAAGTGCTTAGTTCACCTCCTGGACTTGTTGTCTCTGCAAATTCTTGTGACCAGGATTTGTTTACAAATTGTGCAATTAAAACAAAAATTCTATAGAACTATACTTTGTAGGTGACTGGTCCAAACCAAGTTGTCTGTCTTTTCTGGAAATTCAACTCTACAGACCAATAGATTATTCTATATTTTTTAACCTTCTTAAATTCGGGGTTAATGTTCAACACATTCCAATGGTGTCACAATCATAAAGACTGATAACATTTGCAAGTATGGTCCATGCCTGAATTTAGTGGCAGACTGTGTTGTTCACAATTATTTATTTTCCTGTGGGATGGGAATATATAGCCCTGCCTGTCTGAGTTCAGAAATGGCCAGACTCATGCTCTAAGTTATGGAATATTGGTAGAAATCAAATGTGTCACTTGGAGAAAAGCTTTCCAGGTCAATATGGGTCTGACCATGTCCCTCTTTTCTCTTTGCCATAATGCTGGCAGGGCTTCTGATGGGGACTGCCCCTCAGAGAGCATCACACAGTGAGGCTGTTATGAGCAGACTCGCAACTGTGTCTCTGGGACATTAGTATAGTGTTAGTCGCTCAGTCATGTCCCACTTTTTGTGACCCCATGAACTGCAGCCCACCAGGCTCCTCTGTCCCTGGTATTTCCAGGCTTGTGGAGTGGGTTGCCATTTCCTTCTCCAGCAGATCTCCCTAACCCAGGGATTGAACCTGAGTCTTCTGTGTTGTAGGCAGATTGTTTACCATCTGAGCTACAGTGAAGTCCCTTGGACATTAGTGTGAGGAATAAATACACGGCCTTGTGAGTCGGTGAGATGCCGAGGCTACTTTTTTATACTGTGGCCTCTCCTGAGTGATACACTAATGGCAGCAATACTATAAAAGAATCAAACACGAGAGAGCAGGCTTGAAGCCCTCCAGCGCTGGTTTCCTTGGGGCCGATCCCCGCTGCGGGCTCAGGGTCCACCCCCCAGTCGTCGCAGATGCTGTCTGGCCGTGGGGCTAGAGGAACCCCTTTCGGTGGCTTGTGTGATGAGAGCGCGCTCCCGGGGCCTGCTCGACAAGAGTGTTTCCTCGGAGCCAGAACCCCACACCTGGAGCCAAGGCCAGCAGGAAAGCAGTCCACAATGTCCAGCTGATCCCGACCTACCTCAGCCAAACGTCAGCTGCTTCACAGAGCTGCAGACACAAAAACTAGATTCTCGTGATTGTGAGCCATGTTGCAGAGACTGTTGTTCCCTCTAGCACAGGCTTTCTCTCTTCATGAAACTCTAGTTGAACCCCAACAGCTGGAGTCAGCACTGGTCACCAGAGAGCCTTCCTCTGTCCTGAACCTGGCCTTTGTGTCCACACAGGGTGAATTAACTCTCAGCATTCTTCTATTAAATAAAAAACAGATCAGTCTATAGGTGGTAGTTGAAACCTGCAGATTGAATGGGATCACAACAGGAGAGAGTAGAGAAAAAACAACCAACCCCTCTCAGGGCAGGGATGATGATGAAATGCACAGCGAGGACAGAGTAAAGGACATTAGAGAAATAAATAGACAATCAGCTGAGTGGTGGCACAGAACCTGGAGAAATAGAGCTTTGCGAAGAGTGTTGACAGCAATGCTCAGTCAGGTATAAAGGTCTGTTAACTGAGGACTGAAGGCTGTATATTGTAAAGCCAATATGAATAATAATTATGAATATTTTTGGAGAAGATGCATGACCAAGGGTAAAAACAGAAGCCTGATTTCAGCAAGTGCAGAATCAGTGCAAGTGAGGAAGCAGAGATGATGAAAATGCATCCTGTTCAAAGAGCTGACGTGAGAACATAAACCATCTCAAGAGCTGTCTCAGTTCTCACCCCCAAGAAGCTTATTGTCCGACGCAGCATCACTTGACAGAGTACTATGTGAGCTGCGTTTATAGTAGATTTTCTAGTAGCTACCTCAGAAACGGGTGAACTTTTACCAATGTATTTTATTTAACACACTCTTCCAAAGTTTTATCACTCTAACATGTATAAATATTATACATGTACATAAATGTTATACACAGATTTTTCTTCATAAATCTTTAAACTCTGGTGTGTCTTTGCACATATGACGTCTCAGTTCAGACCAGGCATACTCCAGGTACTCGCGGGTATATGCAGTCAGTGGTATACCATATAGGACAGCACAGGTAAATGTGTACACAATGAAAAGCAAAGTCAAGCTATTAATAAATTCTGTTACAATGGAGAAAAAATATTCATCAATTTGCTTATGGGCTGAATGGCAGAATTAATCAGAAACTCTTTCAGGAGTGAGTTGGAGAAAAACCAATGACTCAGCAATGGTCAACACTGATCATGTTCTTCCTGTTTGGAAATATTTCTCAGGCTCCTTCTGTGTGGATAGGGGTTTGTGAGAGCTCCCAGGAAATTCTTCTGTCTAACTGTCTCTAGGAGTTCCTAGCAACAAGAAATGGAAACCACAGCTGGTATTAATCTAGGACTGTCAGATTCATCAGATAAAAATAGAAGGGCATACATGGGATATACTTATATAACTATCATTTTCTCTATCAGGACAGTGAAGCTCTAATTTTTAATAAGACAACAGGATGATTTTAGAAGAATTCACTCCATGTGAAAATTCATATCTCATTGGAAAGTAATGGGTTACCATGTCGTAACAAGGGGTAAAATTCCAAGCAGAAAGGCACTTGGAGGGACAGCATGTTACCTCCATCCCACCTCTTTCCCTGGAGGACTTGCTGAGCCGTGGGGAACCAAGCATCTTTCCTATGCTATCTGGTGATACTTCCTCATTTCCTTTACATATTTTAATGCAATCAGTGAAGCTCACATATGCAGAGCAATCAAATTACCAAGTCAACATAATCCAATGAAATGCTGAAGAGCCAAATAATCAGATTCATGTTAATATTAATTTCTACACATTTCTGCACCTGGATTCAGAAAGAAGAGGAGAAGCCAAGAAAGAGAAAGACAGTAAGACAGGACAGACATCCATGAACTGTTAAATAATTATGATCACAATCTCCAAGGCAGTTGAAGCATTTTTCTTTTCAGGCTTACACTGAATTCTTTAATCTGGGAAAACTAACGTTTCTTTGTGTTTGTGCAGAGTTCGTAATTATGGGCATAGTTTGATATAAGCATCGTGCATATAAACCTCAACAAGTGGTCCAGAAATAAATGAGCGTGTAACTGGAGACAAGGAAGGGATTTGTTTCTAGAAAGCTCCTGTGTCTTTAATCTCTTAGAGCTCAGACATGTTTATCTGCCTCCTACTTGTTTAATTCCCACACTGTTAAAAAAAATTCTGTAGCTATCAAAGGATGGGTCTTTTCTGTTAAGAATGACTTTACTATAAATATATCATGCTTCCAGTTAAATCATGTTTTCTTTCTGAGAAATGAATCTCATCAATATAGAACAGGAAGAGTTAGAAATTCTTAATTTTATTCTTACTATTCTTGTTTACATTACTTAACTGATATAGGCACCCTGAGGCTGGGGTCTGCTCCCCTTTTGCAAGTGATCTCACATGCATTCCTCATCCACTGGGGCTCCTGGATCCAGCACTGTTGACTTCTCCAGGAAAAACAGTCCCTGAATAAAAGCTTACATCTGTAACAGAATCCCTGAATGCAGACTCCAGTCCTCGGTTTAGCTGCAAATGTTCAACTCCACATTTTTGTTTGAAGCCAACTGGGAAATTGCTGCAACATGGGAAGACCATAATAAATAGAAACATCAGTATTTAATTGCTACCTAGTCGATGGTGTTAAATATTAATGTCTCAGGTTTTAACATTGATGGCTCCTAAATAAATCTTTCTCGTGTCTTGTTATATTAATGGGATGGTATTTTTGTTCTCTCGATATGTGGTGATTGAATTCAGCTTTATGAAATGGTATTAGACAATATATGACTAACAAAAATCTCAGATTTTAGGCACCTTGGATCCACAAACCATCACACATCTGAAATGACATGAAAACACAAAATACTATGATATGAAATTTTTATTGCATCACATTTGCATATTCTATATAAGACTTTCAGGTAAGTGTGCCTCCTTATCCCTAGTGTGGCTTGGAGAACACATTCACTCAGATGTTCAGTTGGAGCTGGCTTACTCTGTATCTACACCCCAGTAACATGGCATTACAAGTGTGAAATCTCAAAGAACTAGCTTAGTGATTCAACTAGTGTCCAGTCTAATAACATGCGGTATATATGACCAGAAGACATTAAATCTTAAGAAAGACGTTCACAACCTAAAGCCAGTCATCTGAAAATGTTCTGAGCATAGTTCATCTTTTTCTAAGTGTCCTTATGTAATTTGACTTTCCTTGCTCTTTCATCCCAGCTAATTAAGGGATTTTACTTCCTTATAACTCTAGACTTTTAAGCCAGGCTTTTAATTACAATGGGTGTGTAGTGTTCCATTAATTGCAGATTGTGGGTTAATTGGTAATTCCTCATGCAGCACTTTTCCTGAAGATGTTTCACATGGCAACCTTTGACTTTATTCCCAGGGTGACAGATTTAACTGTCTATCCAGCTGTTTCTCCCTTGACTTGCTGAGTAAGGAACCTGCAGCCTTGACGTGCTAGCTTGTCTTGGTGAGAACCAGGAGCAGGAGCGAGCTCCTGAGGTCTCTTCGTCAGAAGTAGGTTTTCTGTTAGGACCGCTCTCTCACATGTCTCTTCCCAGTGCACTTGAGACAGCTGAATATATTAGAGACCTTTCAGGCACCTACATTGTTTTGCACAGAATTGGTCTCTTTCTCACAATATTTATTGACAGAGAAAGAGAGAGAGACTAAGAGAAGGAGGGAGCAGTGCACACTGGTTTGATTTTCTCAAATAACAATCCACAAGGTTTCGGCATTGATAAATGATTCCTTCCTGGAATCAAGAGAATTCAATATACCTAATATTAATCTCATCTTTTGATCTCTCAACCAAGCTTTTCACCAAATTTCCTTATATCTATCATCATAGTTGCAGTTACTCAAGCTTAAACTATAAAATAACTCATGACTTCACGTTTTCTCTTTGCAGCCCCACTTCCAGACATAAAGACACTTTTTTTTATGAATGCTTTCTTGCGGCCAAGGCACACCCCACCCTTTCACTGCCTCTCTTGAAACCAGGCAGCATTCAACCAGTAACAAGGGGTTTTCTGTCATTCCTTATCAAGAATATGATCTAATGTTTTATGGAAATAAACCTTTCATGTAACCCAAAAGAATATTTACACTAAATATTGTTAAAATGAAAGTAGAAGTATTCAGTTCAGTTCAGTCGCTCAGTTGTGTCTGACTCTGCGACCCCATGAATCGCAGCACTCCAGGCCTCCCTGTCCATCACCATCTCCCAGAGTTCACTCAGACTCACGTCCATCGAGTCTGTGATGCCATCCAACCATCTCATCCACGATTGTCCCCTTCTCCTCTGCCCCCAATCCCTCCCAGCATCAAAGTCTTTTCCAATGAGTCAGTTCTTCTCATGAGGTAGCCAAAGTACTGGAGTTTCAGCTTTAGCATCATTCCTTCCAAAGAAATCCCAGGGTTGATCTCCTTCAGAATGGACTGGTTGAATCTCCTTGCAGTCCAAGGGACTCTCAAGAGTCTTCTCCAACACCACAGTTCAAAAGCATCAATTCTTCGGCGCTCAGCCTTCTTCACAGTCCAACTCTCACATCCATACATGACCACAAGAAAAACCATAGCCTTGACTAGACGGACCTTAGTTGGCAAAGTAATGTGAAAGTAGAAGTATTAGTTGCTGTCATGTCTGACTCTTTGCAACCCCATGAACTATAGCCCTCCAGGCTCCTCTGTCCATAGAATTCTCCAGGCAAGAATTCTGCAGTGGGTTGCTATTCCCTTCTCCAGGGGATCTTCGTCATCTAGGGATCAAACCTTAGTCTCCTCCATTGCAGGTGGATACTTCACTGCCTGAACCACCAAAGAATTACCTCATTAAACATCTTCCTGAGAAATCTGTTAACTAGAGCTGCAGTGTTTTAGTAATTAAAATAGTTACTAAGAGGTTTTTCAGGGTAACAGTGGCTGTCATGAGCTCAGTCTTATCCATGATTTTCCAACTGCAAAATATATCTCAAATAACTGAAAGACTCTATTAATACAGTTATGTGGTCACCCATATATGTTTGGATTACTTGTGTGATGTATGGTCCGATTTATCTATTGGAATTATTAAATTGTGACATCTAAATACTTTAACCACTTGTGTGCGAGTAAGAAAAATTGGGAATAGATGTGTATAATTAGGTTTTCCCGAGTTTTTGAATGTAAGAAGCACAGTGAATGAAAACGTCTGGGGCCACAATTTCACTTCGCTGCATGTGATAGGCGATGACTGCTCCCATGGGGGATGTAGAAAGGCTGACACCTGTCCTACCACAGACACTGCAGTCAGAGAAATAGCAGGCCACTTCTCTCCATGTTAGTTTTGCAGAATCATCTCCCAACTGAGAGTTTTATTTCTCAACATGCAGCTCCACCCTGTGCCCCATGGAAGACTCCATTTTCTCCAGTCTAATTGCTTCTGCCCTACTCCACCTCTGATCTGTTCCAATCTCTCATCTGCTTGGAGTCCCCAAACAGGATATTTCTTGGCATCTATGACCAAAACAAGCTGCTCTCTGAAGCTGCCTGCTTCATTGCACCTGAGACCTGGAATCTCTGTACTAAAGACGCCCTGGTCATCAGGTGTGCTTGCCAGGACAATGGCTCAGTTGCCTTTCACAGATGCTTCAACATCAGGCAACAGAAAGAGAATCAAAGTTCCGAGGAACCCATTCAGCAGTGCCCAGAACACCGACACCCTCCTGCTAACTGAGGTGTTGCATGAGCCCTGTGGCTCACATGATCCCTCGTGCTTCCCCCATGGGAGGTGTAGAAACTCTTAACAGTCTGGAAATCTCTGTCCCTTCATCTGGTCCAGGAAGGACCCTCTCTTCCTCCTCCAGGGCTCTGCATCTTCCCGTATCAGCTAATTATTTCTCTTCATCCTTCGAAGATCTTCTGAAATGTTGCTTCCCTGGGGAAATCTTTTGTGACTCTGTAAAAGAGGTTGGGTTGCCACTTTGTCTCTGTGGTTTGGTTTTTCGTACTTTTGTTTTGTTTTTCTCTTGTACAATTCCTCTTCTTTTCTTATTAGAATATAAATCCATGCATAACTGCAGTTGGGTTGCCTCTCACGCACCCTCCCATCACCCTGCATTTGGAGTCCATTGCACTGAGGACAGTCTGCAGTCGTGCATGTCTGTGACGATCACATTGACCTTTTCTTCCCACAAGAACATTTATGCTCAACAGACTCAGGCATTTTTCTCACTGTGATGAGCAAGATACCTGGACTGTACAAACATCCAGTGAACCATTGCTGACTTACCTGTGAGGAGACACAGACAGAGGAGAGGCTGAGGATGGACACATCCGTGTTTCCAGAACAGCCAGCGACTGGGCCTGGGCTGTTTGTCAGATGCACAGGCAAGAGCACAGAGGGTGGAGAGCCTGGACTGACTTATAAGGTAGATGCTTGCTTGGGCTCCTCTGCTGACCCTAGGGCGGATCCACCCACAATACCCCTGGTTGAGGGTGCAGCCAATCCTGAGAAGCCCTGCTGTCCAGCGCCCCCTGAGCAGGAAGGATGGTTACTATGGAGACACTGTATCATTTGGCTTCATTTCATAATTTTTGTAAAAGTCATTACGGTCCTTTGAATTGCTTGGTCATGCTGGCTAATAGTTTCAGTTCTGGCCTCTAAATGTCATTCAGAAGATCTGCTAAGAAAATCAAAATGAAGAATATTAAATTATGAAGTGTTGTTCCATTCACTGCTTTTCTCCTAACCCTAAGAGTTTTATTTTTAGGTGAATAATTGCATCCTTTGTGCTGAGAACAAATTAATAACTGCTTGCATTTAACATTCCAATTTCACCATCGGAAAGGCTCATGTACCCCATCAGAGTAGAACACTGCAGTGACAATTAGTTAAAACCTAGCTGGCCTGGTGGAAAAAAAAATATCTGTATTCCAAGGGCAGCTGCTGTTAAATGGGGACATTTGGGTTAGTAGGCAAATATTAAATTAGATGAGTTTGCAGAAGCCATAAACATGTTATTCCAGGGCCCTACAAGAAGATAATAGAAGTAATAACAAATAGGCTTTGAAATCACATTTTAATTAGTCAGACAAACTGTTTTACACAGAAACCCTGACACAGCACCAGCCATGGGGCCATGAAGCTGGTTAAACATACAGATACAAGCCTGTCTGTTTGGAAATAAAAATGTACCACTTAATAAGCAGTTTTACTCAAAATAATGACTTCCCTAAATCACTGTAACTAGAATAATATTGAATTGAGACTATGCCCTGTATGACTTTATTATAATTCTACATATCTTTGGACACCATAACAAAAATGCAGTTATTAGATGCATTTTTAATAATATGGAATTTTATTAATATATGCAAAGATATCATGTTAATTTTTAAAAATGAATTAAGATAATGATATTAGTCTCTAGGGCCCTTCATTCTATCCTGATCATTCTATCCAAATCCTTCCTTGTGATTTCCTGTCGCCTTAGGGAGGTCGTGGGTAAGCTAGTCCGTGGTCCCCTGGTTATCTGAGAGGAGGGCAGAGGTCAGTGTCTCCCAGCAGCAGTTGTTAGTCTTAGGGGTTTTGTCACCCCAGTTCCCGGGGACATCCCTTTCTCCTTGTTGTCCAGGAGACTACAGTTCACTCCTTGTTGTCCAGGAGACTACAAGTTACTAAAGGTCACAGTGATATTTCAAGCCTTGTAGGTCACATGGGGAGTGAGGGTGTCAGCAGAGGCTGACAGCTTGCCCTGAAACACACCAGCAGCTGCAGAGATAAAAGCTGTCTGTGTGGAGAAACCGTCATCGGAATACAGGGAAGTTCTTGGCAACAGCCAAGTACAAACATGGTGGGACCCAGGGGAACAATCTTTACACCTGCCCAGTGGCGTCATTTAACCATGGAATCATCTGTCTGCAGACACCGTCCACAGTTCCCACTCACCTCACATCCTCCGCTTCAACAGCATATGCTACACAAAATGTCTTGCTTTTCAGACATGAGAAGTCTCATGAAAAAACACATTACAGATTGCTAGGGAGTAGAGGATCACTGAAAAAAGGAAGCAGAGACAATAAGTTTTCTATTTGGGAAAGTTAACTAGACAAATTAATTTCAAGAACTTCCCTGCCGGTTGAGTGGTTACGAATCTGCCTCCCAATGTAGGGGACGCAGGTTTCATCCCTGGTTGTGGAACTAAGATCTCACATGCCATGTGGCAACTAAGCCTGCATCGCAACTAAAACCTGGTGCAGCCAAAAGGCAAAGTTCAATAGTTGATTAATAGGAAATAGTATTAAACATTTTGATTTAGATATGTTAAAAACCTAAGTGTTGATGGTAGAATTTTGAACTGTTATGTATAAATATGGGCCAACCTTTTTATGAATTTGGAGCAGTGCATTAGAATGACAAGAGTATATATGTTAATGAACAACCCCAAACGTCAATGACTCAACCTATTACTTGCTATATCTTCCTCTCTTAGCTTCTGCTGGGGTCCAGGAAACTCTCAGAGATAAATGTCCCCAAAGAGGCCACGTCGCTGTGCAGGCTGACATGTCACGTCCAACTTAGATACATTTTGTTGTGAGTCAGGCTTCTGATGTCCTCTATAAGAGTCTACTGCCAAATCCAAAGTCATGTTTTAACCCTATATTTCCTTCTAAGGGCTTCCATGGTGACTCAGATGGTACAGAATCCACCTGCAATGTGGAAGACCTGGGTTTGATCCCTGGGTTGGGAAGATCTCCTGGAAAAGGGAATGACTACTCAGTCCAGTATTCTTGCCTAGAGAATTCTATGGACAGAGGAGCCTGGCAGGCTACAGTCCATGGGGTCACAAAGAGACATGACTGAGCGACTTTCATTCATTCCTTCTAAGGGTTTTATAGTTTTCATTCTTACATTTAGTTCTTGAGTCTATTTTGAGGTGACTTTTGTACTTAGTATAAATTAAGTGTCCAACTTCATCCTCTTGCAATGGCTCCACCAATATTTGTTGAAAAATTGCACTTTTCTACATGAAATGGTCTTGGCGCTTTTTTGAAATTACTTGATTGCACATGCAAGAGTTTTGCCCAGTGTCTGACACTGGTGTTCCAGCAGAAACCACAGCTTCTCAGCCTGCGTGACATCTGAGCTGGAAGAAACAGAGATGAGCACCTTTGTCCACCCTTGGAGAGTCCGGACAAGTCAGAACAGAAACACGATGGCTTGCATGTAAATTGGCTCTGCTCTGTCCAGAGACAGGAAGCCATGATGGCTGACTTCAAGGGGAGGTTGGACTCACCATAAAAACACCAGATGCTTTCCTACTGTTTTTAATTTGACCTTTTTCTTGGGTCTTTGCTTGATTGTTACAAATCTTTGACCATTTTCCAGGGAACAGACAGTCTTGGTTCTGACAGATTTTGCTTGTTTTTAATGTTTCTTTTGAGGGACAGATGCTTGGAGCTACCTATTCTGACATTTTGTTGAAGTCACTTCCCCAGGATACTTCTCATATTTAAAAAATTATTTTGAAGCACAAAGTAGGGAATGAATGCCACTAAGAACAAAACAAGTTAAAAGGAAATAAAGACCCTTACTATCCCCAGTAACATATATTAAACTATTTTAGCAACCATGAGATACAAGTCTACAAAACTGAATATAAAATTAGAGGACACAAGAATTTTCAAGGCAGTGGGTAATAAAAGTGACATTTTCAATTACTGTGAAAAGGAGCAGACTATTAACAACCACAGGGCAACAGGTTAACCATCTAAAAAAATCATGGACTATGATTCATACAAATTAAATTACTGCATTCAGTTTTTATTACTTGATAAAGGTGATCATATAATAACAAAACATGCAGAAAAATTTCTATGGCACTCCATAGAAATAACAAAAAAAAAATCCCACATACAATAAATCAAAAAATAAAGTACAAACTAGAGTACAGAGTGTCAAAAATAAATAACAAACTATAAAATACAAAATATTTCTAATGTATTTCAGAAAAATGTCTAGCATAGCACTATAAGTTAATAATAATATAAGTAAATAGATAATAAATAAGATTCTTAATATTTCCTTAAGAATAATGTGTAACATACAAATTAACATATAATAAATGATATAACATATATGGAAGCGTATGTTGAAACCACAACTTTTAAACACTGTCATTTAACCTTATTTTTCACAATACGATAAGCAATTTGCAACATCTTTAACTACCTTTGGAGACTATACCTGTAAATGTCTCTAAAACATTCCATCTTGGAATTTATATTGATTTTAACCAGTGAAGATCTTTTTCTTTTTGGACAGTTAGGACATTTCTTGTCTATTATGAAAACACTGAGATAAAGATCTTGCATTTGCAACTTTGTGCAAATGTCTGATAATTCCTTTGGAAAAATTTCCTAAAGTGACATTTTTTGATTCAGCTTATCTCACTGAATTTTCAGCTTATCTTACCAAATTGATTTACATAACATTTGTATCTGTTTCTATGCCCAGAAACACTTTATCAAAAATTACAATCTTTAGTTCTATTATTCTTTTCAAAAAGTTTCTACCTTCTATAAGAGAAATGGTATTTTTGCCTTACTAATGAAAAAATATTCTTGTGTGAATGCGCTTATTGTTTTCCTTTTTGAATTTTTAAAATTTAATTGTTTAACCAATTCTATTAGTGTGTTCTTTTTATCAGTTTATATACTTTACACATTAAGGCTATAGTACTTTGTGATATGTTACAAATATGTGTACTTTTCAATAAGACTATCACTTCCCAGTTATACCAAATCATTTTTTGTTTGACCTGAGAATTTTTGTCTGAAATTTTTGGCTATTAGTAAAATTTTAAAAATCACTATTACTGATAAAATCAACTGTTCAACATCTAATTTAATAAAAAATCAACTGTAGGAAGAAGTGAGCTCATCATAGGTGGAGCTGTATATTGAATTAAAAAAAAACTTAAATTGTAGAATATTCATTTTTTTAGATTATTCTTAACTTAAAGATATTTATGTTTTATTGTTCAGTGTGCACATTTCTATTATTTCCACGAATTTCTGCATTCATTGTTTATTCTAGTCCATGCAATCACTGTGTTGGGTAGTAATGTTATAGACCTGGCTGCTCATAATCCTGTTCCAGGTCTCAGAGAACATCTTGTCCCACCTTCTTGGCAGATGAGGAGTCTCAGAGCATGTAGGTGACATGAGCAAGGTCATACCATACCTTGGGGACAGAGCCACAAGCCTAGCCTGGCTCCCATGTCATGTCTATACTTGGGAGACAATGCTCAGAGTGGTTTAAAATTACAAGATCAGAATGCACATCTCTTACCTTTGAATCCACACTATCTTCCATTTTCCACACCTGTGCAAAAGAAGATGCTGTTTAATGATGTTTAATATTGCAAAACATAAAAAGTGGGTAAGTCCAATATATACAAAAATTAAAAATACATTGTGAGCCCCTGAACTTAGAATGTAGAGATTTTTTTTCTTAGCATGAAATAAATAGAAGCTAATAAAATTCAGAGAACATGGCCAGATGACCCATAAATGACCATTTGCACCCCAAATCCAGCCATCTGTCTTGTGAGTGCTGTGATGGGTTAAATGAACAGAGTGGACCAGTAACAGGAAGCAAAGTGCCATGGGATCAGTAGCCATGACCTTTATCTGGTCAGGATTTGGGGAGGAGGTTAAAAACTGGATGTGTGCCAAACAAACTTGTTCCCAAAATAAGGAATGCAGACCACCTTCCTTGTTGTTCAATAGGACATAGGATTTTGGGCTGTGGGTAGAATTAAGTTAGTCCAATCAACATGTCTTTTAAAGCCACCATTAGCAAACGGGGCCCTATTAGTGATCTAAAATTTAAGCAATCATGCTAAGGTTTCTCCACCTTAAAGGAGAATGAGAGACTGAATGGAAGACAGTGCATCTGATAGATATATAAAGCTATGTTCTTTGGAATAAATACGAGCTTGATAAATATTCATCTTTTGATGGCAATTCATAACAATTGCAAAGAATAGAATAAAAAGAGCAATTAGAGATGATTAGAATTCTCAAAATCGTACACTCAGATGAAATAAAATATTTCTTCAGAAATCTTCAAATGACAATTTTCTGAATAAATTTTAAGTTTGCATAGCCCAGAATGATCTGAACCAATTGTACTGATTACTCATACTGAGAGAAAGTAATTATGATGATTCTAATATTGTTCAAAATAATGACTGCAGTTCAGCAAGGTTCAACATAAACTTGCACTAATAGGAGACTCTCTGGAGATAATGCAAAAGTAATCATGAATAAAATCTGCAAGAAATATTGAAGGCTTAAACCTGAGACCCAAGATGAAAAATCTTAGACAAACTCTCTGTGAAAAAAAACTTGGTATTGTTTCTCAATTGTGTTATTTAGCATCTTTCACTGAAATGGACCCCTGCTTTAACTGAGTATAAACAGCATACAATTTTACAAGTCATTTCAAAGTTTTTTTTTAATAACCATAATATTTTAACATGATTTTAGTTGGTGGGCTGATGCTGTTAGGGCCATAGATTTTGTTTTAATTTATTAATAGCTGCCTTCTTTGAGAAGATTTGGATTAGAAATTATAATTAAAATTTGGAGGGAGATTTTGGAGGGTTCAAAATCATTTGTCTATTTATGCTTAACTAAATGGTCAGGAAGCAACAGTTAGAACTGGACAGGGAACAACAGACTGGTTCCAAATAGGAAAAGGAGTACGTCAAGGCTGTATATTGTCACCCTGCTTATTTAACTTATATGCAGAGTGCATCATGAGAAACGCTGGGCTGGAAGAAACACAAGCTGGAATCAAGATTGTCGGGAGAAATCTCAATAACCTCAGATATGCAGATGACACCACCCTTATGGCAGAAAGTGAAGAGGAGCTAAAAAGCCTCTTGATGAAGGTCAAAGAGGAGAGTTAAAAAGTTGGCTTAAAGCTCAACATTCAGAAAACGAAGATCATGGCATCCAGTCCCATCACTTCATGGGAAATAGATGGGGAAACAGTGGAAAGAGTGTCAGACTTTATTTTGGGGGCTCCAAAAGCACTGCAGATGGTGACTGCAGCCATGAAATTAAAAGACACTTACTCCTTGGAAGAAAAGTTATGACCAACCTAGATAGCATATTCAAAAGCAGAGACATTACTTTGCCGACTAAGGTCCATCTAGTCAAGGCTATGGTTTTTCCTGTGGTCATGTATGGATGTGAGAGTTGGACTGTGAAGAAGGCTGAGCGCTAAAGAATTGATGCTTTTGAACTGTGGTGTTGGAGAAGACTCTTGAGAGTCCCTTGGACTGCAAGGAGATCCTTGGAAGGAATGATGCTAAAGCTGAAACTTCAGTACATTGGCCACCTCATGCGAAGAGCTGACTCATTGGAAAAGACTCTGATGCTGGTAGGGATTGGGGGCAGGAGGAGAAGGGGATGACCGAAGATGAGATGGCTGGATGTCATCACGGACTCGATGGACGTGGGTCTGAGTGAACTCCTGAGAGATGGTGATGAACAGGGAGGCCTGGCGTGCTGCGATTCATGGGGTCACAAAGAGTCGGACACAACTGAGCGACTGAACTGACTGAAAGTCAAAATAAAGATTGCCAAACACCTCACCATTCAATCTCCACAGATTTGAGAAGCATGATATGTTCTGATGACAAAGCAAATCCATATTAGAACTAGCAGACTAACTCATACTTAAAATTTGAGATATTCAAATACAGCACATTTTTTTTCTTAAAATTAATTCTGAGAAATTCCAGGCTGAAAATCACCTTAAAAGTGAAAAACAAAACAAAACAAATCTACAAACAATTAAAAACTTGAATTATCTAACATTAAACATTTATTGTGCTCCTAGTACATATGAGGGTCTGACCTCTGGGCGGGAATATCCCCATGAACTGTGTTCCCCAGATACGCCTGGTCTCCTTTTTCACTTGGAATCAGTGGCTATATTTTCCCACCGTTTTTCCTCTACCATCTTTTGGTGTGGCTTTTGTCCTCATGTGTGTTGTCCTCAGGATTTCAAGATCCCATTCCATCTCCAACATCACATTCTTTCTTATTCAGGAAGAAACAAAGAAGGTTGATGTCTGCATCGGGCTAGCAAAAACATCCCCTCCAGTCCTTAGAGTTCTTGGCTTTTTCTCACTGGCCAGAGTTGGGCCCATGGCCATGCTTTTCTATAAATGAATCAATAAAAGGAGAATCTTATCCAGAAATATTACTTTCTCCAACAAGATTAAGGTTGGGTTACCAATTAAAAGGGAAAAAAAAAAATCACCTGCAGTGCCTGCAGTAATCAAGGAAAATACATTGTAAAAAAAAAGCAAGAGGATCGCATGTAATCCATTTATAGGAACTAATTTCTTCTGCCCAGATACAAGACAGTGTGAAGAAGTCCTGTCTCCCTTCTTTATACCCTTCAGAATCTATTGTATGTTGGCCCGAATTACTCTTTCTTCCTCAAGAATGCCCTTGATTTTTATTTTTAGTCACAAGGTCTGTTTCCATAAAATGGCATGAACTTTTACAATAGTATTTCTAAAAAGCAATCTCAGAAAAGCAATTATAATTATTCACAATGTTTGCCCACAAAAACACTGAAGTAATCTGCACAGTCAACAAGGGTTGGCTCAGTAATGTGGAGGACAATCACACAGAAGAATAGCATGCAGCCTTTGACATGTGGACTTTCCTGGTGGCTCAGATGGTAAAAGTCTGCCTGCAGTGCAGGACAGCTGGGTTCCATCCCTGGATTGGGAAGATCCCCTGGAGAAGGAAATGGCAACCCACTCCAGTATCCTTGCCTGGAAAATTCCATGGATGGAGGAGCCTGGCAGGCTATAGTCCATGGGGCCACAAAGAGTTGGACGTTACTGAACAACTCTCTTTCGACAAGTAGCTGTGTCTAAGAATAAACTGCGGGGATTAGAAAGACACCCATGGTGTTTTCAGTAACAAGGGCAAGTTGGTGACAGGATGATCGGTGTGGCTGATTTTATACTGTGTGTGTGTATATATATATATATATATGAAGATAGATATCCTATTGATCTGTGTTAATGTGTTTTTCTGTGTGATGATGTTTTCCTTTGACTCAGTCACTATTTTAATAAACTAAATCTAATAAAATTCTTGTTAGCATCCCACATTCAAACTTCTTTAAGAAAACTTAGATTAGCATGGCTTCTGAGAGATAAACATTTTACCTAAAAATTCAGTTTAGAATATTAAGTCAGATTCACATTGCTCTGTTAGACTCTATTGACACGCTGGAGAAGACTCTTCAGAGTTCCTTGGACAGCAAGGAGATCAAACCAGTCAATTCTAAAGAAAAGCAACCTTGAATATTCATTGTAAGGACTGATGCTCAAGCTGAAGCTCAATCCTTTGATTATCTGATGCAAAGAACTGACTCATTTGAAAGGACCCTGATGCTGGGAAAGATTGAAGGCAGGAGGAGAAGGGGACAACAGAGAATGAGATGATGGGATGGTATCACCAACTCAATGGACAGGAGTTTGAGCAAGCTCCAGGAGTTGGTGATGGACAGGGAGGCCTGGTGTGCTGCAGTCCATGGGGTCGCAAAGAGTTGGACACTACTGATCGACTGAACAACAACAATAATGTGACCCCAAACTCAAAGCACTGTGAGACTCAAAGTCCTATGAGAGACCTCATAAAACAGGCAAATTAGCTGCAAAGAAATGAACGCAGCCCATCAGTCCAGGCGGTTTAGTGCATGGCTTTGCTACAAACAGGAGAGAGTGAACAGTAGAGTCTTTAATGAGAGTTGCATGAGCTAGAGGCTGTGAATCTGAGACATGAATCTTGAACAGCACCAGTAAGTGCTCCACAGAAAAAACAATGAAGGGTAGACATTAATCCCAAATCCCAAAGAAACAGTATCTCCAAGTAGCCACAATACCTACCACCATACCATCAAGATTGCTGTAGCCAAGACTAGCGAACAGTAAAAATCCCCAAATTTAAATGCAACAAATATCCGTATCCAAAAGCTGAGGCCACAGTGACAGAGGATTTAACTAAAGCCAATTACACGGAAGCGGGCAATGAATGACTGCACACTGGTAGTTAGCTTTCCTAGTGCCTGAGGACGCTTGGACCAGAATGGCGCCCACTGGACATGGCAGGCAGAGGGCATGATGCTGACAGTGTTAGTACAGAGTGTGGATGCGCCAGTAGGCACTGGGGGAATTAGAGAATGTTTAATGTGCAGGATTTTGCAAGTGAAAAAGGAATAAAAACATGAGAATGTGTATTCCAATCCTAAGCCGTAGCCCGTAAGTTTTCAAAAATAAAGAGAAGATGAAAGCAGATTTCATAAAGAAAGTCAGTTTTCATGTGTATGATAGAAAATACACAGAAGTTGCATTATGGGATCATAAAGGCAGAGAACCTAGATTGCCTCCATAACTGTAATCAACCAATGAATTCTTAGGGGAAGGTTTTCCCAAAAAAGTCGTCTCCACAGCCCCTCAGTATGAGTGAAATAGATTGTCAGAAGTTTTATATACATATCTTAAGATGAAACGACAGACATTTTGCAGTAATTGATCTATTCATGCCATTATTTCAGATTAAAAGGTGGGTGACTGAGTGACAGTTACTTGACTATATTTCTGTCTTAAAGTGTACTCATTTGTAAGTGCAGGAATCACTGATCTAAACAACAAAATAGCATAGATCATTTTAGACAGCTTCCAATCTCCAAATTAGAGGTTTCGCCACTTTCAATGATATATATAACTCCTCTCATTTATTTCCTCATAGATTCTAGTCACCTCTTGGGATGATTAAAAGACAAATCTCAATAACTAATACACTGTTCTTACTTTGCTGCTGTTTGTCCTTATAGACATGGTCATATACCAGGATGTCTTCCCTTAAATTTTTATTGAATAAAGGTCAGGAAGCAAATGCATCTTCATGGAACACTAGTGCACATCTATGCTTCAGCAGCATTTCATGTTAAGTAGGAAGGAGACATATTGTTCCAGGTAAGATAAGCACTCATTACATGATTTATATGTAAGTTAAATAATAATCTTATCAATATAGGGGACTTCCCAGGTGGGGCATGTGTGGTTAAGAAATCTACCTGCCAATGCAAGGAAATGCAAGAGACCTGGGTTCAATCCCTGGGTCGGGAAGGATCCCCTGAAGGAGGAAATGACAACCCACTCCAGTATTCTTGCCTGGAGAATCCCAAGGACAGAGGAGCCTGGTAGGCTACAGTCCATAGGGCTGCAAAGAGTCATGTCCCTAAAAAGTTTCCAGAGATTTAAGTTAACTGTGTATTGCTTGAACTGATTACAAAATAGTTATACTTATTTCTATGTGATTTTGCAGAACAAATAGTCAATGCAGGTTTTTTTTTTTTCTGTTGTTTTTGTTAAGTGGAAATTGCTTTTATGGTAGAGAGTTGTTACCTTAAGAAAAATCCCCAAACTCATTTTTCCAGTTGCTCTCAAGCTCACTGCACAGTGCCTGGCACAGCCAGATGAGCCTGAGCAGATAAGTACAGAAAACGATCTGAGCATGAAGTCAGCACTTTTAGAGAAGATGCTTTTTAAATGCCAGTATTTTTCCCTCTGTAAATCCTTAAAAGCTATCACGGAATTTTCTTCCTCTTAAATTCTCTCAGTAACCCTAGAAATAGCTTCTTTTGCAATATTTGAAATCATTTCTGTAAGTGATACAAAAGCTTGATGTATAATCTTTTAGATTTTTCTGAAGCTAGATATTTATGTTCTCAAAAATATTAAAAATGCATCTATTTGTGAGATAAAGTGAAATTTGACTGATATTTCAAGTACTTAATTTCAAGTGGAAATTAAGCGTTTCTACTCCACATTAGAAAAGAGTAAGCATTCTACTTCTCAGAAATAATAATTACAGTTGGAAATTCCCTGTATTCCTCTCAGATAAAAAGGATAGTTGTTTCATAGAAGGAAATAAATAAGCAGGGTTATGGATTACTCTTTTAAGCAAGTCTGGCCCGTTCTTTGTGTGTCTGACCTTTTCCAGGGGAGGAGTCAGGAGGTGGGTCTGGACAGGCAACGTCTTGATGAATATATCCATTCGAGTCCCATTCTAAATCTGTGTGCTTTTATTTATTTGCATTCCATATTTTCACACTTTGGTGGCCACTGTCCCTGGAATGTAAACTGGGTATGAATGAAGTCGCTCTGCTATCATAAAGCTTTCTAGACATTTATCCCGGTTTTGTGTTTTTATACATTAAATTGAAGAAGTCCTTCTCCCTACACTGTTCTTCTACCAAAATGTACTTTCAGGCCCTTCCCCCTCCCTTTGGAAACAATGAATGGGGGGTCAAGATCTAACTGAGCTACTCTGTGGTTCAGTCCTTTTCATTGGAAGACCAGAGGTGGAGGTGCACAGAGTTTGGGCACAAAGGCCGTTGAGCTGGGAGGCGGGTGCCCATGTGTGGCATAGAAGGTTCTGGGCTCCAGCCTTCTCTCAGAACCAAGCTCCTGTGTGCTCTCAGCATGTCCACCCTTCACTGTATGGAAGTAGACTTATATGGCACCTAGTTATTTTGAGGAATATCAGATAAAAGCAGGTATGCTTATACCTCAAAGAGAAATTTTCCGCATAACTTACAGGCTGCATGGAGATTTTTGTGTTGAGGCAGAGACTAGAATTTTTAATCTTTCAACATTTCAGACCAGCTTCTTTGGTTCCCATCTGGAATTATGGAGGACAACTTCCTTCCTACTGCAACAGTAGACACAGGAACAAAGAGCTGGTGGAGAAAGAAGATTTTGTGTGACTTAAGGCAGAGCTAATGGACCACTGAGTGTGTGCTGAGACAGAGCAAATGAATCAGGTGAAATCCTTTTGAACCCACCTCTCTGTCTCTCCTAAATTCTACCCTCCCTATTCTGTCTACCTGCCCAAATTTTGTAGGAAATTCACAGACTGCTGAATTGAGTATTGCCTTGTGGGTTGCTGCTGCTGCTAAGTTGCTTCAGTCATGTCCGATTCTGTGTAACCCCATACCAGGCTCCCCTGTCCCTGGGATTCTCCAGGCAAGAACACTGGAGTGGGTTGCCATTTCCTTCTCCAATGCATGAAAGTGAAAAGTGACAGTGAAGTCACTCAGTCGTGTCCGACTCTTAGCGACCCCATGGATTGCAGCCTACCAGGCTCCTCCGTCCATGGGAATTTTCAGGCAAGAGTACCGGAGTGGGTCGCCAGTGCCTTCTCCAGCCTTGTGGGTTAGTCCCTGTAAATATGTAGCATTGATCTTTTCTCTCGGTCCTTTGAGTTTCTTCTTGCTTCTGCCTTTTAATCAAAGGAAAAATAGTCAATATAATTCTAACAAAGAGACCAACATAGCCAAAGGATCCGAAAGACAGACTTTGGGGCCTTTCCTCTTAAAATGGGGCTTTTACATACCTTTTGCTCTGTATTCCCCTTCTTGTCTGTCCTGTTTCGTCTGCCCCAAAATCTTGACCTCCATCCTATCCTTTGCATCTTACAGCAAACAAACAAAAAACATAATTGCTTTTATGTCTATAACAACTTTTGAATTAAAAAAATGTGTACAAGAAACTAGGGGCCTTCAGTGTGTCACCTTCAACCTATCTTCCACATGTGTTAAGTCTGTTTCTTGTGCTAACACAGGTGACCTGTACTCAGGAACGTGGACAGGAAAAAAAAAAATCCACCCTGTTTCTGGGTGGAGGCTATTCTAGAAGTATCTACATGGTTTTTCCCACCTCTAGAGCCCTCACACTCCAGCTCAGAGAACCAATGTGGGGACACCTCTGTCTGCTAATTCTGTCTGTTCGAACAATGGCTCTGGACCCAGGGAAATAGCTACATGACAGGTTTGGGGATGCCCTGGACCCACTGTGAGATTGGCCTCTGCTAAAACCCCATTGTTCACTGACTCTCAGAAGTCCCTCCTCTGCTGGTGGACCACAGTGACTTTCTGGGTCTCCTGGAGTTGGGTCAGGTCAGAGTCAGTATCCATTGGTCCCTGAAAGAACAATGATTTCCTTTTCCCATGGTACAGTCACCCTGCTGAAAGGCTACAGGGGAAGTCAGGGGGAAGAACAACTATAGATCTAGGGACAAGGGCTCTTCCTTAAGAGGAGTTGGCCACCCCCTGTATTGAAGGATTTGGGTCTGTCACCCGGCTCCAATCTGGGAATTGAGTCAGGGGTCATGACTCTGTTTTTATGACTCAAGTTAGAGTTCTTTCACTTGACCTAGAACTCTACTTACACAGATCAGACCAAGTAAGAACAGAGCAGGTTTCCTACCTATTTCAGTTCTAGGAGCAGCACGATCGGCCAGCCAGCTCACAGGTCTGCTTGAGTGGATGGTTCTGATGCTGTTTCAACTCTGCTGCCCACCATGGCCACCAAAAATGCCATCCATGATTACGTGCTATGCCTCAGACCCTCCTCTTTGGATCTCATTATCCTACTGCATTCAAGGATTCTGGTTCAATGGTATATTAAAAAAAAAAAAAAGACGTGATTGCTAACAATAAACAAAAGAAGGCTGGAGGGTTTACACAAGTATCAGGAGATATTGGTTTCAAAACAAGTAATATCACATAAAAAGGGGGATGTTTTACAGTGAAGAACAGTCAGTGCCTCAGGGAAGCACCGTGCAGATATTACTGAAGGCATTTTAACAGATTAAAGTATGCAGTTGGTTGACTCAGGTGAGGGAGATTATTCTGGATAGTGTGGGAGAGCCTGATCCACCAGCAGACACAGATCCGAGCTTCCTCATAGGAGAAAACAGCCCACCAGTATCCAGGTCTCCAGCTTGCCCTTCCCAATGGCATGGACCTGACTAGCTGGCCTCCACCGACCAGTAAACCAATTCCTTGTAAGAAGTCTTATAGTCTACTGCCCCTGGGTTCTGTTTCTTTACTGTTTCTCTGTATGCAAAGTGGCGAGCTCAGCCTGAGGCATGATCTGCTCGCTTTTCTCACAGTTCTGTAACATCTTCAGAAATTTCCCCTGTACCATCCAAGATGTGTGAGTGTATTTTTCCCTAGGTCTTCACTCTGTGTCTGTTTTCCAGAGCAGAGCCCCAAGCATTGCCTCTTTCCTCTGCTTATTACTTGCATTAACGCTTGGTCCTTCACCCAAATCTGAGCTCCATTCTGAACCACAAAGCATGCAATTCTCCTGGCTCTGGTCCATGTGGTCTGGCCAATGGTCACTGTGGTCTGGCCAACAGTCAGCTGCTTTGCTCTCTCCTTAGCACCTGAATACAATAGAGATAACTCAATAGAGAATTTTGTGGCTCCAGAATCTTAATTCTGAGTAGCTGTTGTTCAGTCACTCAGTCGTGTCTAACTCTTTGCAATCCCTTGGGCTACAGCACACCAGACTTCCCTGTCCTTCACCATCTCCCAGAGTTTGCTCAAACTCATGTCCATCAAGTCGATGATGGCATCCCATCTTCTGTCTTCCCCTTCTCCTCCTGCCTTCGGTCTTTCCCAGCATCAGGGTCTTTTCCAATGAATCAGTTCTTTGCACAAGGCAGCCAAAGTATTGGAGTTTCAGCTTTAGCATCAGTCCTTCCAATGAATATTCAGGGTTGATTTCCCTTTGGGATTGACTGGTTGGATCTCCCTAGCCGTTCAAAGGATTCTCGAGAGTCTTCTTTCATGACAGTTTGAATTCTGAGTAGGAAAACTACCATTCTACCTGGCTGCTGCTGCTAAGTCACTTCAGTCGTGTCCAGCTCTGTGTGACCTAGCAACACTCCCTAAAGTGTGTTTCTTTGAACACTGCCTCTGGGAAGTGATCCCAGAAGAGAGTGTTTCCTTGGACAAACTCCTCTTGGAAATCCACATACAGCATCAGAATAACAATGGCTCTGAGCATTTTACCACTCCCTTCACAGTCAACTTTTTAATTCTTAATTCAGGCTTTTAAAAATATCTTTAACCTCCCAATTCTTCTTTATAATGTGGACTAATGTACCTCCAAATCAGCTGGCCTCAATAGACATGCTCTCTGTGGAAATTCTCACTGCTGTGGGGACACTGTGGATGGTGTGAACTCCTTCCACCCAGGCCCCTCCTCAGCCCATGGCCTACCTGCTCAGCGTCCCCTCCCAGGATTTTCTAAATATTCCTGAGGAATATTACACAGAGCATACTCTTGTAGCCTTCAAATTCAGAGCATCTATATAAAGACACATTTTTGGCAAAATGGGTGCTAAGGGTGGTTGCGCTGGAGCAATATGAAAAAATCAGGACCCTCTAGAACCTTCTACAAATACAGTCACTTCACCTAAGTAACCGAAAGCAGCAATATACTTATTTTTTAAGTAGTAACATCTAAATATGCCTATTCACATCAGTCTCTAAATTTTTTTAAAAATGCATTCTTCAAGAATCAAATTGGAAATACCAGAAAGCCCTGAAGCTATTTCAGCTGATAAATCAGCCCACATTTTCATTAGAAATGTGAGTTCTGTGCATGACGTGATAAATAAAGAATTAGGCTTTGTTTGGTGGAGGTGTAGCGTTGGGGGCTTAGTAATCTGTCCCTCATCATGTGTCTAAATTGGAATGCCTGGGTAATAATTTAGCCTAAGCCACCAAGAAGAAATGGGGACTTATATAAATCACACACCACTGAGTATACAGCTCACAAAACAAATACCAACTGAAAGAATAATGTTTGCCTAATGGCGGTAAAATGTCAGACAAAGTGTAGGCTCAGCAGAGCAGTCACCACCGCCTGCACAGAACATCCCGTGAAACTTGAGAGTCAAGGCTGTGGGGTCTCCAGTGTCTCTAGTCTCCCCAAGGGGAAGCAGCTGTCCTTCCTAGGAAGGAGGTGACCCACTCTTTATGGCTTTACATCCACATTAGGGTTTGATGGGGGAAGAGTGAAAAACATGAGATCAAAGGAAGGGGAAAATATGCAAGGAAGAACTGAAGTAGGAAAGAAGAGGATGCATTTTCAATTAATTGAAAAAGGGATTCTTTTAAATAAAGGTCATCATTACCCACTAGAAAGTAATACATAACTTTGCCATCTTGCTCACTGCTCTTCACTCCTTTCAATGCTTTGCACACTCATATCAAAGAAAAAGGACATGAGGGAGAAAGGGGAATTCAAGGAAAATCGAAATGAACTGGACCAAATGTTGTGCCTCAAATACTATCAACAATAACACTGTAGAATTTTCTGAGTACATTTTCGGTTCAGTCTATTATTACATTTTAAAATTTCAAATTAAACATTTTTAAATGTGAAAAAATTAAATGGTGAAGAACAGGGGAGCCTAGCATGCTGCAGTCCACAGGATCAAAAAGAGTCAGGCACGACTTAGCAACTCAAAAATAACAACACTAAAATTTTCAAATTAAAAGATGGAAAGTTTCATCTGTTCTCTGTTATGTCCTTGACTTATTGATCTGCAGACCAGTATAGACGTAGAATCTTTCTCTCCTTCACAATCACCACCCCATGTGAACAGCATATAATTTGTAATAATATTATGTTCAGCAATTCTTGTGCAGTAACAATCTTACAAATTTATTAGAAATGCTTATAGCGTCGTTTCTTAGATGCTGCTGCTGCTAAGTCGCTTCAGTCGTGTCCGACTCTGTGCGACCCCATAGACGGCAACCCACCAGGCTTCCCCATCCCTGGGATTCTCCATGTAAGAACACTGGAGTGAGTTGCCAATAGCCAGGCATTTAAATGATATTTTTGGCTCCTTAGAGTGTGCAGCTCTTGTCATTCACTTGTAGATGCAGGGAGAGATATTATCTGAGCTGTGACCTTGTAATTTGGGCAGAGAATATCATGTCTAACTATGACTGACGTTTGAATCTGTGAGATTTTGCTTTGTTTCAGCTTTTCCTTTATATTGGAGTACAGTCGGTTAACAATGCCATGTCAGTTTCATGTGTACAGCAAAGTGACTCGGGTATATGTATATACGTATGTACTCTTTTTCAAATTCTTTTCTCCTTTAGGATGTTACACATTAATGAGCGGAGTTCCTTGGGATATAGGCCCTTGTTGGTTATCCATTTTAAATATAGCAGTGTGTGCATGTCAAGATAAAGATTAAAGTTAAAAGGAAGCAAAGACCGCAAGCTAGAACACTTCCTGGGGACCATGTGCGTGTGACAAAGGTTGCTCGGCTGAGAAGTCCCCTCCTCTGCTCCCACTCGCTGTCCCTGTAGGAGTGATGATGCCCAGCCCAGTGTCAAGAGCACAGAGAGTTCCTGAGTCTCCTCATGGATGATGCATACTAGAGCATCACTCAGGTAATACGCACCGTCTAGTACAAAGTGAGTGTGTGGTTTCCCTGAAGTTTTGCGGGCAATCAAAAGAGTCTGGAACAAGAACATTAGAGGCTGGGGAGCAGAGCTGGTGTGAGCTCTGAAACAGAGGTGGGAGCAAACGTGATAGACTGAGTTCTCTGGATTCTGACTGCATCTCCCTCAACAGCTCTCACATCACGACGGTAAAAACCCAAGGTGACCTGGTGCACTGACTAGAGAGTGGGCTGATCCTTGTGACATGAAATGTTTGTTATCTTTGAGTTGCTACATTTTTGTTGAAAATTAATTTGTCATTCTGGTTTTTAACTGACTTTTTATATGGATAATTATTTGGAAAACTTATTGAAATCAAGGAAATGGCACCCTGTGTATTCCCGTCTGTATGCGCAGTTACATTTAACATTATCAGTTAACAGTATGGCATCTTGGGCTTACATCTTAGCTGTGCAGGGTTGGTAAACGTGCATCCAAAACTGTGAAACAGAATAACTCTTGATGTGCTTGGAAGAAGCATTCTGGGTTTGTCAAGGTAAGATCGGGCCTTGCTGCTGCTGCTAACTATGTATATGAATGGTTGCTTTGGTGATTCACTTGGGGAGTGAAGTCTAATATGAGGTGACCAAACTCCCTAATTTCCTGGATTACTTTGTGAAAACTGCCTTTGTCTTCATGAACTTCCATGAGTTCATTTGGCCTGAAAGATTATGCTTAGACTCGGGGAAATAAAACCGAGCATTTCTTCCTCTTTATCCTCCTAAAGAATGGCAAAGTCATTCTTTCAGCATTTACTACTTTTCCCTGAAAATGGAGAAACAGCGTATTCAACTCATTATGTCATTTGGCTTCAGAGTTTTGAATTAGTCGGTAACAAGCTTGGGTCTGACAGTACAATCTTGAACAGTCAAGCTTTAATGGTCTTAGTTTTCATCAGTAATAACTGAGGCGGTCACAGCCCAAGAAAAGTTTAATTAGAAATGTTTCAAAAAAAAAGACATATGTTCTCAAGTTGGATAGTAAGGGGGATATTTGTAAATTCACATTCTTTAAAATAAGTGGGTATGTTACATGGTTTTTGGATATGCTAAATATTTCATTAAAATTTTTCTTAATAAGCAGATGATTTTCCTTGAGCATGGCACCATTTTTCAAATCCTGGGTATAAACATTACGCTAGTCCCAGTGGGAAAGTGCTAGTGTGGGTTAAGTGCAGAGCCTGGGGCTCAGAAAGCTCCAGTTTGATATATTTATTAAACTCAGTATCAGACATCTTTTGATGTCAGATGAAAAAGGTTAACCTGCATCATGATAAATGTGCAATTCTCAAAATATTTATAAACAAGAAAACATCGAGTATCCTACATGTACAGGTAAAAGAACCTAAACCATATTTGGGATCAGCACTGCAGGCGGTGATCTAACGGGTGACCCTGCCCCAGGGTCACTGAACGAAAAGTCCTGTTGCAGTCAGTGAGATCAGCACCGAGCACAGAGGATGACCATCAACAGCGCTGTGATTAGGGAAGGATCCCGCCGTTGGGCGACCGGCCGTGTGACTCTGCCCTGGGATTCTATCACCTCTGCCAGGTCTTGTTTATGCAACTGTAAAATGGCGAAAAAAATGAGATTCTGCTTCTGAAGTCATCAGCCTGATGCCTGGCTCAGAGTAACGACTCGATAAATGTTAATTATCCTGTTAGGAACCATTTGTTGAGACGCTACTGTGCACTACTGTATATATTATGGAGAGCAGATGAGTCACATTAAACACATGTAGAGACTTTAGAAACAAGCTCCTGTGCAAAATGCCACTCCACTGGACAAGGTTCAAACACATAAATCATCCGAATGTATGTTGATGACCAGGTATCACTAGGGGCACATGAGAGCGCAGAAGTTCAGAGAGGAGGTAAGTGATAAGGTTCGTGAGCACAGGTGGAAATGCAGGCTGGATCTCAAAGGACATGTGGGTTGTGGACTAGCTGAACATAGAAAGGATGGCTGGTGAATATGCTGAATACAACTGCATTTCAGACTTGCCTTTCCTGTCTTTGCATACATGGATCTGGGTCAGCACAGACTGGAAAACTGGTCCAAATCACAGTGGAGGATTTCATCTCAATCCCGTGGGCCAGGAGCATGGCAGAAATGATGGCAGGAATGTCCAGGTGACCCAGAGGTCTCCTCTCTCACTGCTTCCAGGGCTTGGAATATTTTATAATGATTAATAGATGGCAGTTTATACCAAGAGCAGAAAAACACCTGATGGCTGTTGTCCTTTGGGGCTTGTTTCCCAAGTTCATAAGCCATATTGCAAACTTCCAGAGTCATGCCAGGAGCACATTTCTGATGGAATTCCCTTTTATTTATTTTAATTTCAATTTTTTTAATTATGAAAATATGATAGCACATTTACAGAAGACTTGGAAAATACAGAACAAGGTTGAATGTGAAACCGTTAGTCACTCAGTTGTGTCAGATTCTTTGTGACCCCATGGGCTGTAGCCAGCCAGCCTCCTCTATCCAGGAGATTCTCCAGGCAAGAATACTAGAGTGGGTTGCCATTTCCTTTTCCTGGGAATCTTCTTGATCCAAGAATCAAACCTGGGTCGCCTGCATAACAGGCAAATTCTTTACCATCTGAGCCACAAAGAAGCCCTCAGAACAAGGTTACATAAATATATCACAATTATTTTTAAGTAGATAAATTAAGATTTTTAGTTGGGATTTCAATATCAAACCCTCAAATATTAATAGTACAAATATACAGAAGTAAAAGGATATAGTAGACCTGAAAAGCACTATGAAGCCATTTATACAATTTTCACACAGCCGTAGTACATAAGTTCAAGTTCCGATAGACTATAAACTAGAAAACAATGGAACATATCCAGGCACATAAAACAAGGTGCAAAATTTTCATGGTCTAAAGATATTGAAATCATACAAAGTCTGTTCTCTTATCTGAAGGGATTCTTATATGAAGATGTCACAAGAATTTGACACGGTCACATCTGATGGTGAGAAAACAGGAGATTAGGCACAGAGACAGAGCGAGAGACAGACATCAGAGAAATCACTGAGTAAACCTACACGCTATCCAGGAACCCTAATCTTTTGTATGTTAGTTACATCGTATTCAAGTTACTCAACCCAGGGTCTGTGCAAATGTAAATGGAGAAGGGCTTGTTTTGCTTTTGTCCTTCCTGAATTTCTAGAGAGTCACACTCTTGTGGTCTCACACCCTGAAGAGTGTTAGACTCCTCTTGAACTTGGACTCTTACACTTCTTCGTTCTGGTGACCAGTACTTTTAAATGCAGCATCACTGGAAGGGAAATGTTGTGAAGTTGAAGGAAAAAGCTCAGTTCAGTTCAGTTCAGTCACTCAGTCATGTCCGACTCTTTGCAACCCATGAATCGCAGCGCACCAGGCCTCCCTGTTCATCACCATCTCCCGGAGTTCACTCAGACTCACGTCCATTGAGTCTGTAATGCAATCTAGCCATCTCATCCTCGGTCGTCCCCTTCTCTCCCTGCCCCCAATCCCTCCCAGCAACAGAGTCTTTTCCAGTGAGTCAACTCTTCTCATGAGGTGGCCAAAGTACTGGAGTTCCAGCTTTAGCATCATTCCTTCCAAAGAAATCCCAGGGTTGATCTCCTTCAGAATGGACTGGTTGGATCTCTTTGCAGTCCAAGGGACTCTCAAGAGTCTTCTCCAACACCACAGTTCAAAAGCATCTATTCTTTAGTGCTCAGCCTTCTTCATCTATACATGACCACCGGAAAAACCATAGCCTTGACTAGAGGGACCTTAGTCGGCAAAGTAATGTCTCTGCTTTTGAATATACTATCTAGGTTGGCCATAACTTTTCTTCCAAGGACTAAGCGTCTTTTAATTTCATGGCTGCATCACCATCTGCAGTGATTTTGGAGACCCTCAAAATAAAGTCTGACACTGTTTCCACTGTTTCCCCATCTATTTCCCATGAAGTGATGGGACCGGATGCCATGATCTTTGTTTTCTGAATGTTGAGCTTTAAGCCAACTTTTTCCCTCTCCTCTTTCACTTTCATCAAGAAGCTTTTTAGCTCCTCTTCACTTTCTGCCATAAGGGTGGTGTCATCTGCATATCTGAGGTTATTGATATTTCTCCCAGCAATCTTGATTCCAGCTTGTGTTTCTTCCAGTCCAGCATTTCTCATGATGTACTCTGCATATAAGTTAAATAAGCAGGGTGACAATATACAGCCTTGACGCACTCCTTTTCCTATTGGGAACCAGTCTATTGTTCCATGTCCAGTTCTAACTGTTGCTTTCTGACCTGCATGCAGATTTCTCAAGAGGCAGGTTAGGTGGTCTGGTATTCCCATCTCTTTCAGAATTTTCCACAGTTTATTGTGATCCACACGGTCAAAGGCTTTGGCATAGTCAATAAAGCAGAAATGGATGTTTTTCTGGAACTCTCTTGCTTTTTCCATGATCTCGCGGATGTTGGCAATTTGATCTCTGGTTCCTCTGCCTTTTCTAAAACCAGCTTGAATATCAGGGAGTTCACGGTTCACGTATTGCTGAAACCTGGCTTGGAGAATTTTGAGCATTACTTTGCTAGCACGTGAGATGAGTGCAATTGTGTGGTAGTTTGATCATTCTTTGGCATTGCTTTTCTTTGGGATTGGAAAACTGACCTTTTCCAGTCCTGTGGCCACTGCTGAGTTTTCCAAATTTGCTGGCATATTGAGTGCAGCACTTTCACAGCATCATCTTTCAGGATTTAAAACAGCGCCACTGGAATTCCATCACCTCCACTAGCTTTGTTCGTAGTGATGCTTTCTAAGGCCCACTTGACTTCACATTCCAAGATGTCTGGCTCTAGATGAGTGGTCACATCATCATGATTATCTGGGTCGTGAAGATCTTTTTGTACAGTTCTTCCATGTATTCTTGCCATCTCTTCTTAATATCTTCTGCTTCTGTTAGGTCCAGACCATTTCTGTCCTTTATCGAACCCATCTTTGCATGAAATGTTCCTTTGGTGTCTCTCATTTTCTTGAAGAGATCTCTAGTCTTTCCCATTCTGTTGCTTTCCTCTATTTCTTTGCATTGATCACTGAAGAAGGCTTTCTTATCTCTTCTTGCTATTCTTTGACTCTGCATTCAGATGCTTTTATCTTTCCTTTTCTCCTTTGCTTTTTGCCTCTCTTCTTTTCACAGCTATTTGTAAGGCCTCCCCAAATAGCCATTTTGCTTTTTTGCATTTCTTTTTCATGGGGATGGTCTTAATCCCTGTCTCCTGTACAACGTCATGAACCTCATTCCATAGTTCATCAGACACTCTATCTATCAGATCTAGGCTCTTAAATCTATTTCTCACTTCCACTGTATAATCATAATGGATTTTATTTAGGTCATACCTGAATGGTCTAGTGGTTTTCCCTACTTTCTTCAATTTGAGTCTGAATTTGTTAATAAGGAGTTCATGATCTGAGCCACAGTCAGCTCCTGGTCTTGTTTTTGTTGACTGTATAGAGCTTCTCCATCTTTGGCTGCATAGAATATAATCAATCTGATTTTGGTGTTGACCATCTGGTGATGTCCATGTGTAGAGTCTTCTCTTGTGTTGTTGGAAGAGGGTGTTTGCTATGACCAGTGCATTTTCTTGGCAAAATTCTATTAGTCTTTGCCCTGCTTTATTCTGCATTCCAAGGCCAAATTTGCCTGTTACTCCAGGTGTTTCTTAACTTGTACTTTTGCATTCCAGTCCCCTATAATGAAAAGGACATCTTTTTTGGGTGTTAGTTCTAAAAGGTCTTGTAGGTCTTCATAAAACCATTCAACTTCAGCTGGTTGTGAGTAAATCTTAGCACCTAGAGGTTTAGAGAAGAAGTGTCCATAAATCACAGTGCATCCTAATAATGAATCATTTACATGTTTCTAGGAATTAGTATGGAGAAGGCAATGGTACCCCACTCCAGTACTCTTGTCTGGAAAATCCCATGGATGGAGGAGCCTGGTAGGCTGCACTCCACGGGACTGCAAAGAGTTGGACACGACTTAGCGACTTCTTTCACTTTTGACTTTCCTGTACTGGAGAAGGAAATGGCAACCCACTCCAGTGTTCTTGTCTGGAGAATCCCAGGGATGGCGGAGCCTGGTGGGCTGCCATCTCTGGGGTCACACAGGGTCGGATATGACTGAAGCAACTTAGCAGCAGCAGAAATTAGTATCTACACATAGTCCACATTTTCCAGGTATACAGTTCCTGGGGTAAAGAGTCCATTTAATTTCACTGCTTTGACTTTGCTTAGAACACAAAGACCTCCACATAACCAGTTCACTGAAGACTTATACAGAAAGAGATGGTATCAGACTTTTCCTAAACCAAGTTTTTTTTCCTTCTTATACCACTACAAATATTTTTCTTTCTTGTATTGGTTTTGAAAGTTTTCTTGTTATATTTGTTTCTATGTTTTTGTTTGTGTTAGGTTACTACAGAGAAAGAGATTTTAAGTATTTGCATCTTTATACATTAGGCTGTAGATAATCAAGCTAAGTCAAAACTGAATTTCCTTTTAATAGAGAAATGGAATTAAGTCAGTCACATCCCCTGGATGTAATGTGCAGGTATTTTACAGGAAACCTTATTGTTGAAGCTGATCCCAGGCGGTGATAGTGATCCTGCTTCTGAGGGCCTGCCACATCTTATCTGCAGTAGGTTGTATGGACGCAGGTTACAACAACCGTAAAATATGCAATCAACACATATTACACCATCATAAAAACTGGAACATTTATGCTACCTTGTGGTTCAGGAAAAATAAAAAGACCTAGGTATTGTCATAATACTTAACACATAGCTTTAAAAGCAAATATTTAGGAATCCCTGCAGTGAAAATTATAGAGCAATTTCCAGTGTTTAAAATTGACTGAAGTCCTAAAAAAATCTCAAAAGCCTATTTCTCCCCAAAACATGGTTGATTATTACTGTTTGTTCAACCGAATGTACCTAATAGGGTCCCCTTGCCCAGATGAACATCTGGTGAATAATTCTGCCTCTTCAGATTAATGAAGCCTGGAATCTGAGCATTTCAGCTTCCTGTCATAGTCAGGGCTGGAGTTCTCCGGGCCAGAATATTGGAGTGGGTAGCCTTTCCCTTCTCCAGGGGATCTTCCAAGCCAAGGGATTGAACCCAGGTCTCCTGCATTGCAGGCGGATTCTTCACCAGCTGAGCCACCAGGGAAGCCCAAGAATACTGGAGTGGGTAGCCTATCCCTTCTCCAGTGGATCTTCCTGACCCAGGAATCAAACCAGGGTCTCCTGCATTACAGGCAGATTCTTTACCAACTGACCTACTGACTGTTAGAATACTGTGGTCATAAGGCTCTCTTTCTCAATGGTCCTCCTGTTCCTGGGCATTCCTAGTTCCAGCCCTTTCAACCCGCCATGCAGAACTGCTGTCCACTTACATTTGCAGATCAGATCTGTTCCCCTCTGCACACACCCTCTCCCCAGTGTTAAATGAAACATCTGTTATTAACGTGTATGTACCTCTCCCCCTTCTGACTCCCCCATCTTCTCCCCTAGCATTCTCTCTGCTGTTCTTCACTAAATGTGACAAGCATGTCTTTGTAGCAGTAACATTCTCCTGCTGTTTTCAAAATCTGTTGACTTTCAAAATGTCCCTCGAGACCCAGATGGACTGCAGCTTCCAGGGCACAACCAGCTCTGACAGCTCTGATGCTCCAAATGCCAGTGGTTCTGGGCTGCAAGACTATGGCCATGTGCAGCGTGTGATTGCGTACCTACACGTCAGGTTGGTCTTTCTCCCAGGATGGTAATATCCTTAATGTTAGGAGCAAAAGTTTTGTACCCTGAAGTTCAAGATTGCTCAGAATCTGATGAAGGCATGAATTAATTTCTTTCTGTAAATTTTGTATGCTCCAGAAGACTGAAATAATTTGCCCAGAAGATTTATGAGGGAGTGTGAATTGATTCTTCTTGGACTGAAATATGGGCTTCCTGATGGCTCAGATGGTGAAGAATCTGCCTGCAATGCAAGAGATCTGAGTTCAGTCCCTGGGTTGGGAAGATCCCCTGAAAGAGGGAATGGACTGAAATATGGAAATTAGGCCACAGAGCCTAGGGTTGAGTATAGGCTCCTGTGCATTCTTTAATAAATTGCTGCAGGTTATCAGGCCTAAAACTATTTTTTCTCATCATCCAGTAGCATACATGTGAGTAGCTAACAAGTGAGATTTTCCTAAAATTTTGTTGGGTCATTCTCCTAGGCAATGCTTTTTGTACCCCAATTATTTGAAAATCCTGTAGCATTAAAAAAAAAAAATTCTAACCAAAACAAAGCAAAAAGATAACAGTGAAACTTTTCTTAGAGGACTTTTGCTGTTCAATAATAGCAGCTTGTAAACACCAACATCACAGTGAGAGTTTACAAATTGTCTAAATGTTTACAATTCCACTTACAAAATCCACTTCTCATCTGACTGTGGTATAGAAATGACCTTGATGATGATATTCAGTCTTCAGGATAGCAGGTGCTTACTTAAAAAAAAAAAATGGAAACAGTGGTAACGATGTGCCCGTTTAACTCCAGAAGATTCATTGTCATGTACTTTTGAGGAGGCGTCGTCTGTGGTTGGTCCTCTCTAATGCCCGTTCCTTAGTATAAATATGGATGAGGAAGGAAGCGGCTCTGGACTCCAGCTCTCCTTAATGCAGCAAGACAAGTGAACAAGGGCTGGAGAGAAGTGCATTTGTGATTTATCTCGAGAGGAAAGCTTCCTGCTCTGACTTATCACATGCCTCACAGAGCAGCTTCTAATGGGATCCGTCTCCGGAAATAAACCCACAGCCACTCCAGTTAGTCTTTGCCCAGTGGGCAGTGAAATGACAGGCACGCCAAGCATGAGGGTCTGAGAATCCCGGCTTTGGAGATGGTTGAAAACGTTAAGAAGGAAAAATGGGAAGAAATTAAAGGAAAGTAGGAAAGATGTTGAGAATTTTTGCCGTACAGGGTAAAAATCAAGCAGTTCATGTCTTTCTTATCACTGCCCCATTACTGGAACAGATGAATAGAAGCAGGATTAACTGGATGGAAATCTAAAACAAATGAAATGTTGTTAAAACTTTCACTGAAGTAGCAATATGGAGGTGCTGACTCCACTTCGACAAGGAGCCACTGAGATTAAGACATGGTAGCGTCTTTGCAGTTACACACTGTGGACTGGGAGTGGGGCTCGTGACTCCTTCACTAACCTTTCACTTCTGGAGAGAGATTTTTTTTGGTTTAATGCCAAGACCCTACTTAGGTCTCATGGAAAACTACTGCAAAGACAGCCTCAGTATGGATGGTATACCTAGTTGAGTCACAAACCTGTTCAGTCACTCAGTCGTGTCCGTGTTACGCAAACCTGTTATATCATTTCAAACAATTTAATTCTCATCCCCAGCTTCTTTGTATACACACACTAGCAAAACAAGGGGCTTCCCTGGTGGCTCAGACCATAAAGAACCCACCTGCACTGTGGGAGAGCCAGGTTTGATCCCTAGGTTGGGAAGATCCCTTGGAGAAGGGAATGACAACCCATTCAGGCATTTTTGCCTGGAGAATTCCATGGACAGAGGAGCCTGGCAAGCTACAGTCCTCGGGATGGCAAAGACTGGGACAAGACTGAGCAACTAAAGAACAACAAAGTAACAACACAGAGGTACAGATTTAGGTCTAGTTAGAGGCCTGGCCAGCCAGGCATCTCACCCTCCAAGGGAGAAGGCCTTGGCCTCCTCCTGAAAGTGAGGAGTGATCCAGAGTCTACACTCCAGGCAGAGTCTGCACCCAGTTTGGGTAGATTTTGACACTCGTTTGACCACTCCATGCTTGAGTGACTTCGGATGACTCATTTAATCCCTGTGCACTTTCCTTCTCTCTAGAATGGGACTGGCTACATCACCTCACAGGGTTGTTGTGGCAGTTGAATGATTATGCAAAACCTTTCCAGGTTTCCTGGGGAAGCCGTGCCATGTTCGGGGACTAGCCACAGAAGGCTAGAGAAGGGAGCAGGCAGGACAGGATGGCTCAGACCCAGGATGGAATGGCTTCTGTGCTTTGAGGAAAGGATTAGATCTGGATAGTTGGGATGGAAGTGATGGATGTTTGGGCAAAGGAGATGATACAAAAACCTTTAGAGGCATTCTTGAGCTTCAGGTGACCGTAGGAAAAGAGTCACCTCTGCCTGGGTACAAGTGAGCTGCCTCTTACTCACTGGAGGAAAGTCAGCATAGCATGAATTGGATTTCTTCCTGAATCTCTTTCCAAAAATTCTCTAATTTGAGTTGCAAACCGACACATCAATCTGTGGAAACAGATTCCTTCCCAGTCATCTGTGTTTTAGTTACAGCTTTCCAGAAGTGTGAAGACTATCCATGGCAGTGGTTGGATGGTGGACATTAGTCCCTGGTTGGGAGATTTTTAAACAGCCTCACATGTCTGTGTCTCTGCAGGTTCGTTCCTATCAGTGACTGCCCACAGTGTCAGTGCATGCGGCCGACGCGGTGGGCAGGAAGTACCCATCAGCTTCGTTCACCAATGTTCTCTTAATACAGTGGGGAGAATGTGTTGGTGAAGCAGCCGAATATCGTGGAAAACTGAGTCCAGCCTGAGTCAGGTTCTTTCGTTATCACTTAAAGAAAGGCACAAAGAATAGTACTTACTGTTTGACTACAATCTAGCTAGCTGTGCAATTACTACTGCCAAGTTGTGAATTTTACTAAAGGTGTGTTACAGGGGATGGATAAGGGCACCATCTTAAAACCACTCTCTTCTCTCTCTCGGTTGTTGCTTCTTTCTTGGCTATGTCATTGCAATTCTGAGACATTTTGATGAGATATACACACCCTTTAGCCTGAGTTCCACTCTCACCCCCACTCGGCAGGCGAAACAGAAACCTTCAAAGGTGTGTGTGTTCCAGCTCCATCATGGAAGGAAGAGGCCGCAAGAGGCTCTCTCCCCAGGAGCACCACCGTCAGATTACACCTGGCCTCAAACAGATCTCTGTATCTACAGAAGACATTTGTACAAAAGCAATGAGTAAGGAGAGGTTCACCCCTCTGTATATAGAATAGATTAAATAATATGTATGATTCCAGTAAAAGCACCCATTTAACAGCAAATAACCTGAACTGTCAGTTAGTAACTTTTTAAGAAACTTACCAAGTTTTAAATTTTATTTGTTCATCCTGGGACAGTGTTGAACATATTGGAGGGAGGAGACAAATAATATTACTGTATTTCTTGTACTGGGTTTTTAAAGTAGAATTCTCCTGGGATTTCATTAAAATCATGAAATGAGAAATATCTTCTAATTAATTCAGGAAATATTTACTAATCATAGTTTTGATAGAAAGTTGTCTTCTCAGTGTCATTAGTAGGTACCCATACAGGGGTTCATTTTCCTAGTTTCTCAAGTGTGAAGAAGCAAACATTCACTCGATTGCTTGACACTTAGCACATATGGGCATTGATGATCTCTCATGCTAGGATATGGAACAGCCAAGCAGCCATTCCCAAATTGCACTTTTTCTCTGCATGTACATTTGTCTTGACAAAGAGAAATGAATGCACTGAGGACAGAATGTAAATTTCCTCTGCGACTGTCAACTTTATTTCCTAGGGTAAGTTTAAAGCCTCTGTCATTCTGCCTCGAGTTTTGTTATTATAAGTCACCCTCTACTGTTTTATCACTCTGTATTTTTCAGCAAACATCTGGTCAGTTGCATCCATCCTCCCTACCCCCTGCTACTACTTTTCTGTTCTTTGTTTGCTTTTCGACCTCCGAAGCTTCTATCTGATGGGACACAGAGCAACGTGTCTGATAAGAGTTTTGTTCTAGATCAGACCTGGCAAAAGTTTGACTCCACTCTGACACATCAAGTTTCAATCCAATGGACCTTTAAAAACACAAAATTGCAAAATTTCTATGATGTCAGAGAGACTCAACTGGCTAATAAAGATGTATAAGTGTTATTACCTGATAGAAATTGAATCGACACATTTAGAGAAACCATGTCATATGTCCAGTTAGTCTGTTAGGTGTTATACATTGTAAACACAGCAAAAGGTTACTAAAATGACTGCAATTTCTATTTTATGTAAATATTTGTGTAAGTGCTTTCTTTTCATGGTAAACCTTACACTGTACACTTGTTTTGAGTCTATTCTGACAAAATGACTCTGTTTCTTTTTCCATCACATCTCATCCTCAGGGACCTTGATCTGTAACTGTGAATTGTTCTTACTTCTCTTCCAGTCTCTGACTGTTTCTATTGTTTCTTTAACCGTGGCTCAGTCAATTGACAGACGTATGTTCAGTTGCTAAGTCATGTCCAACTCTTTGTGACTGCATGGATTGCAGCATGCCAGGCTCCTCTGTCCTCCCTTATCTCCCGGAATTTTCTCAGATTCATGTCCATTGAGTCGGTGATGTTATCTAACCATCTCTTTTTCTGCCGTCCCCTTCTCCTTTTGCCTTTTCCAGCATCAGGGTATTTTCCAATAAAAAGAAAACACCAGACACATTGTAGTACTTTTGAGGACTATTTTAATGAAAAAAAATACATATGTAGCCTCTCTTTCTCTGACTCACTCTCTCCGCACAAGCACACACATTTCAGCACAGAAACTGTCTTCACCCATGATCTCAGAGATCCTACGCACAGCCAAATGGCATGAAAAAACAAGGATGATTTAGTCACCAAAACTGAGCTTTGACAGTGCTGTGGAGAAACTGGGCCCAGAGATGGGGAGCTTCCCCAATGGGTTGCAAACAGCATCCCACCTGTTCATCCTTTTAGACATCCATCCAAACGAGAGGATCTGGATGTGTTAAACCAAGGAGTATTATTGGCTTTGGCTTAGATACTCTTTACTTCTTTTTTAATGATGATGATGACACAGATGAAGAGAAATCTTTCTCATAATTGTGTAGTTCAGAGCTGAAGGAAAGGAGATCTAAAACCTAAACATCTTCATATGGGATAAATTAGGCTGTTGTGAGAAAATTAGGGATACAGTCTATGTTCATTCAGCTAGTGAGAGTTAAGGAGATAATTCTAAGTTTCTTCTCTCAAATTTGTGTCACACCCTGTTGCTTTCTTATAGCCTCCTCCCAGACATGGTTGTTCCATGCTAAAGTCATCTCTGAGTTTTGAGACACTATAGAAAGACATAGCATCTGAGCCATCCTATGAAACCCTGTACCACTGTGGTCAGATAAATCTAAGCAAGAGAAACAAATAGTTAGTACTGTCTGCTGTATTACCTTGCATGATTTAGAATGCATTTATGTTTTCTATTTGTGGCAGGATGATGAAAGGACTCTGTCACAATGATATTAATGTATGTTATTTTTAATCCCTCTGATGTCTCAAATATAACCTAACAAACATGTTTATTTGATGGTGTGAGTGCGATTCAAATAGGCTGAGTGTCTATTTCATTTTGTTTTTAATCTCATTTTAAATATCTTAGACAAGCTTACAGCCAATGAATTAGGTCAAGTCCTGTTGGCATAGACTTTTCAAATGCCTGCTTTACGGCCGGATGACCGCTCATCCTAGTCAGAGCTGGATATGCACCCCAGCTGCCCACCTGCAGGAATTACTGATGGTCAAAGGGAGAAGGGATGTTGTTCCTCTGACTCTACTCCCTCCTCCTTAAAGAGATTAACTTTTTTCCTTGCAGTTTCCTGATGTGAAGTGTGATTTCATGGTGTCTATTTAGCCCTGATCTCTTGCTGTACCTGTTTGCTATTTCAATTAAACACAACAAAAAGAAAAAGAGAACTTCAACTAGGAAGGACACTTCACTTCCAATTTGGGGGATAAAATATTTCAATATAAGTTAAATATAAATATCTGAAGATGTGATAAAGTGCACTTAATTTACATAGATTAGTTATACACGTAAATGATAGATTCCCCTTCCATAATAGTGGAGGAGGAGAAACACGCTATAAATGACACTTGCACTCTCTGTTAGCCTTCATATTCTACGACAGTTAGATACCAACTAATCGTCCCCTTGGTTTCTTAGCTGCTAAGTTACTCAGTTGTGTCCTACTCTGTGCAATCCTATAGACTGTAGGCGGCCAGACTCCTCTGTCCATGGGATTTTCCAGGCAAGAATACTGGAGTGGATTGCCATTTTCTCTTCCAGGGGATCTTCCCAACATCTCTTAGGTCTTCTGCATTGGCAGGCAGGCTCTTTACCACTAGCACCACCCGGGAAGCCATTCTCAGTTTTCTAGGGATAAACCTTATTTCTCGTCCTCCTTCTCCTTCCCTCTCCTTCCATAGTCTTCCTATTATTATTTATATAATAATAATATTATTATTATTATATAATACTATATTCCTATTATATTACTATAGGTATTACTATTTTCATGAAAGAAGTGGACATCCCTACAAAGAATTGGTTTCCATTACTTTCCTGAATATTTCCTATTGCTGAAATGGACAAGTGGTAAAATTCACATATGTGCTTTCCTTGGGTCAAATTCCTGCTGCTTTAACTTGCCCCAGGGAGGATTAATCACAATGCCTTCAAAGTCTCCCAGGTGATATAAGTTAGTGGCTGCTGCTGCTGCTAAGTCGTTTCAGTTGTGTCCGACTCTGTGCGACCCCATAGACGGCAGCCCATGAGGCTCCGCCATCCCTGGGATTCTCCAGGCAAGAACACTGGAGTGTGCCATTTCCTTCTCCAATGCATGGAAGTGAAAAGTGAAAGTGAAGTCAGTTGGGCGTGTCCGACTCTTAGCGACCCCATGGACTGCAGCCCACCAGGTTCCTCTGTCCATGGGGTTTTTCAGGCAAGAGTACTGGAGTGGGTTGCCATTGCCTTCTCCAATAAGTGAGTGGAGCTGGTGACAAACAAGGAAAAGAAACTCAGTTTTAGAAACTTGATCACAGTTGGATGTACAGGGAGGAATCTGAGCGTCCACTCAACATGAGCCGTGTAGACTCACATGCACAGTACCACCTACCTTTCACTGCCAAAGGAAGCCACTACTGTGTGATGCGAATGGACCTGTCTGAATGACCTATGGTTCCCAGGTGCCACCTCACAAAGAAGGAAGCAGCATGAGGTCTCAGGTAAGCCCTGCACAAGTTGGTCATGTTAGGATGAACGCAAAGCGTTTCTTGATCTCTATGAGTGCTCTGTGGCTCGAACCCATACGGAAAAGGCCTCTAAGACAGATTTTAAGACTATGCATCTTCCTCTCCCGTATCTATGCTGGTGCTGCAACGCTACAGTCTCCCAACAAAAGGTGGAAACACCAGACATGACCTGGGGCCAGCAGTGTTCCTGCACTCAGGCCATGTGTTGGTCAAGATGCTGCTATGAGACAAGGGGAAAGTTGCTCTTTATAAAGTCAACCTCCAGCCCTTTATTTGTTGCAGACAAAAGCAATACGTGGGCTACGGGCACTTAAAAATATCTAGTTAACACAAGGCATGCCCCAATGCAAAACAGAGGTTCCCATCAGTAGATCGTCAACAAAAGAAAGTCTAATAAATCTGTAAATTCTTTGGGCAAATATTCAGAGGAATAAAATATATTTGTGTTTAAGGTAAATGGGAAAAGTGGGAGACAAGTCAAACTGCATTAAAAACAAAACTCAGTAGAAGTCAAAGAAAATATGCAGTTTTATGATTTTTTAAGAGTGTTTTTAATCCCAAACCCATAAATTAGAGAAAATTCTGTTAAGAGCCATTTAAACCTCAAGAACAGTGAGAACTGATACATCCTAATTTGTATCTTTATAGCGTCTTCCCAGGAATACCTACCTAAGCTGAGTTTCTTTAATGTATTCATTTTTCTTGAATTTTGCACTTTCTTGCAAATCTTTTACTTATAATGCCCAAATGCAGGTCATGGCACAAACTTGGAAGCTATCATTTAGCTAAATAATTTTCATGCTCAGATTAAGAGAGAATCACAACCAAATGCAAACATCATTCTATACTATGGGCTATTTTCTTTGTATCTTTGGAATTTACTTGGAGTTTCAACATTGAAGAAAATAAAATTAGCCAATGACCTCTGCTAAATATGTTCTACGTATGAATCCTTTATTTTTTCAGGCTTTTCTCTCTGCCCACGGGAAGTCAGTTTCCATGCCTTTCTGAAAATATTTCCTCGCTTCAGAATTGCTTTTGATAATTCATTAGCCATTTTTTCCCCTCTTTTTCCTTGAAAGCAGTTTATAACATCTGAAGTACTCCTTAGTCAAAACATGCTAAATGCCTGAGAGAGAAAGTAGCTGAGAAAGAAGTTAGGTGTAGAGGGAATATTACCTCTGCTGATAAGATTCTTGTAAAAGCACTTGGCGTTTAGAAGTGAGACATGTTTCCATGGCATTCCAGGGACGGTTTCCTTCTGTGTTCTTACTCCTGGGCCTGAGTTTGCCATGAAAGAGGTCTTATCAGCTGTGTCTAGGTGAGGACCCGCTCAACCAACGCAGGGCCTGCTTGCCTTCCCAAGTTCTTCTGGTTTTTGCACAAACCCGAGAGTCAGATATGCAACTGCAGAGACCAGCTCCTGCCTAATCCTCTCTACTAACTTAGCTTCTTTATAAAGTTTAGGTCCATCTTTGTGAAATTCTGAGCCAGAACTATTTGTGATAGTTCTGGCCTCATTAGCATATTGATCCAGCTTGAGAATTCAGTCGGTTTTGAAGGATATCATTGACCAGATATTCTATTCAGTGTTTCAAAATAACTTTTAGGGGGAAAAAAAAATCCATATGAGCCCATGAAGATGTATATTAATCAGTCCAATATTACTTTAATAACTGTTTTAAGTTCCTTATTAATTGACATTCTCATAAGGCAGATCATAAAGTTTTAATTTTCTGTGTGAGCATCGAGCTGACTTTTAATAGAAAAGATTTATATAGAGACACTTGTTCTATAGAATGTAGTTGTAATTACATCCTACAAAACACATGGATGACACCCTTGCTGTAGAATTAATGATATTATAATGCTCACTATTGATTTGTATAATGAACAACATAATAAGCACTATTGATTTTTCCATTACATTCCAAATAAAAATGTTCCTCCAATAATAGAAAGTCTCTTTAATGAATGATTGGTGATGACTTCAACTGAATCCCATGTGTTTTCCTGTTAGTTTCTAGGAAGCTGAGTGCTAGAGATAGTTGAAATAGTTTGAAATTAAGCATGAAGAGTTTACAAAAGGGGTGCTATCTGCTGAGGGAGTTTTGAATGTTTCTTTAGTAGAAACGTTAATAGAGTAAATTTACAGTGGTGAAAGATGACTATCATAAAATTGGTGTCATGTATTTCAATGAGAGTGAAAGTGTTAGTCGCTTAGTCATGTTAGATACTTTGCAACCCCATGGACCGTAGCCCGCCAGGCTCCTCTGTCCACAAAATTCTCCAGGCAAGAATACAAGAGTGGGTAAGCCATTCCTTCTCCAGGGAATCTTCCTGACCTGGGGATTGAATCCAGGTCTCCTGCATTGCAGGTGAATTCTTCACCATCTGAGCCACTAGGGAAACCCATGTATTACAGTTCAGTTCAGTTCAGTCACTTAGTCGTGTCTGACTCTTTGTAACCCCATATACTGCAGCACACCAGGCCTCCCTTTACACCACCACCTCCCAGAATTTACCCAAACTCATGTCCACTGGGTCGGTGACGCCATTCAATCATCTCATCCTCTGTCATCCCCCTTCTCCTCCCACCTTCAATTTTCCCAGCATCAGGGTCTTTTCCAATGAGTCAGCTCCTTGAATCAAGTGGCCAAATTATTGGAGTTTCAGCTTCAACATCAGTCCTTCCAATGAATACTCAGGACTGATCTTCTTTAGGATGGACTGGTTGGATCTCCTTGCCCTCCAAGGGACTCTCAAGAGTCTTCTCCAACACCACAGTTCAAAAGCATCAATTCTTTGGCACTCAGCTTTCTTTATAGTCCAACTCTCTCATCCACACATGACTACTGGAAAAACCATAGCCTTGACTAGACGGACCTTTGTTGGCAAAGTAATGTCTCTGTTTTTTAATATTAGTGTATTACAGAATGGGCTCCAAAAAGTTATACCCACATCCTAATATTCAGACCCCAGGGGTGAGATGCTATTTGGGAAAGGTGTCTTTGCAGATGTAATTAAGTCAAGGAGGTCGGGGATGAGATTTTCCTGGATTACCCAGGAGCCCTAAATTCAATGACACGTGTCTTTATAAGGGACAGAAGTGTCAACCACCAGACTCGGAGAGGAGGAGGACACATGACCTGGAGGCAGGGCTTAGAGATCTGCACCCCAAAACAAGGGATGTATGGGCCACCAAAGCCTGGAAGAGGCAAGGGAGGACCCTCCCCTAGAGCCTCCTGGAGGGCACAGCCCTAATGACAACTCATTCCAGACTCTTGGTCTCCGTATCTGTGAGGGAATAAATTACATAATTTCATGCCACCCTGGTTGTGGTAATTTGTGACAGCCACCTCTGGAAGCTAAACAAGAAGTGGTTCCCAGTAGCTGGAATGCCTGGTGAGGCAGGAGGAGCCTCTGAAGAGTCAGGAAGAGGCTCCCAAGATGGCTTTGTGTTATCTTGGATTTCCTAAGATCGTCTGGTGTGTGGGTCCTGCAGGAAAAAAAAAAAAAAAAAATTAAAAATACCTTGATTTTACCTTGGGAGATTTAATTCAGAAGATGCACTAACAAAATGGAGCAAGAAGAGCAGAAAATTGGTGTGAGTGTGTTCAGTTGCTAAGTCATGGCCAACTCTTTGCAACTCCATGCCACGTTTCCCTCTCCTTCACTACCTCTCAGAGTTTTTCCAAACTCATGTTCACTAAGTCAGTATTAACATGGGAAAAGAGTAATAATGTACTCAGACTATATGCTCATGCCAGAAAAAACCAAATATCCTCTATCAGAAGCCCTGCATGGGAAGGCAAATCAAAACCAAGAGGTTGCTTGTTGAATGTAAAATCTAGACAAAGGAAATTAGTTAGAAAATCTTACTGTTTAACGACAGCCAAAATAAATAGCCCAAAACATCTATTCAACTATAGAAATTTTATTGCCAGTAAGATTCAGTTCAGTTCAGTTCAGTCACTCAGTCGTGTTTGACTCTTTGCTACCCTATGAACTGCAGCACACCAGGCCTTCCTGTCCATCACCAACTCCCGGAGTTCACTGAAACTCACGTCCATAGAGTTGATCCATCCATTTCATCCTCTGTCGTCCCCTTCTCCTCCTGCCCCCAATCCCTCCCCAGCATCAGAGTCTTTTCCAAAGAGTCAACTTTTTGCATGAGGTGGCCAAAATATTGGAGTTTCAGCTTTAGCATCATTCCTTCCAAAGAACACCCAAGTAGGATTAGAATACTAAAAACACTGGAAATATTTGCTTCTGGGTATTTTTTCCTTAACTTTCCCCAATACAAACTACAAAACCTGTTGACTGGACACCCCCCGCCCCCTAACTCCCTGGACCTATGATGACTTTAGTCAGACCCGAGACCTGTCTACATATCTAGGATAGTGTTTAGCATCTTAAGGTGACCTTACATTTTTTTTTCTTATCCACTAAAAGTTAATTTTAGAGGTTACTTTTCAGCTGACATTTTCCCTTGGAGAAACCTAGGTCTTGTGGGCATCTCACGGCAAAAGCTTGTTGGTTAACAGTCTGGATTTTCCAACCAAAAGGTGCAAACATCTGTGACATTACTCTTATCTCCACTCATCACTAATCCAAAGCCAAAGTCACAAAATTTTGTAGATAAAGTTAAATTGGATAGAAAAGGGAGCTGACCTTTAGATAAAGTCATTTTAGAGGATTTAAAAGATGTGACAAAATAAGAAAATAAAAATGTGAGGCTGTTCCTGAAGGAGAACTGATAAATGGCCAGAAGAGAAGCATATTTTTCTAAAATTATCTTCTTTGTTATCTAGAGAAAAATAATCATGTATTAAGCCAAGTATGCTCTCTGTGCACTTCCTACTTTGAAAGAGGGACTATATTTTACCAGGAAATTAAAAAAAAAAAGTAACTGCAGCTGGAGTACAGTTCATGTCACTCACAAGAGACATTTAAAGGCTTATTCATAAAAGGCCAAATATTAAATACGTGATAAAAACTGAAAATTAAGTTTTTGTTTTCAAAGAACTTCTTTGGCTGCCATATTTACTGTATTCTGGCTCTGTAATTATTCTGAATTTACCATATAAAAGACTTTCAATTACAGCTTTAGGATGAAGTGACTACTTAGCCTGCATACAAATTGAAAATCCTAACTTCCTCTATTTGAATGCATTTTGCTGATGAAAATGTAATTCTTCTTTTAGATTTTAGAAGATGGAAGTTGTAGTCAGAAAAATTGCTAGACCGTGTTGGCCATTCCACTAAAATTAAATGATATCTTATTTATTCCTCAAGTAAATTGGTTTTCCCAAGTATCTACTGGCATATCAGACACAAGCTCCTACTACCCACCCCCATAATCTATTTTTGGTGACATTTTCCACCCATGGTTAAGCACATGGGCCCAGATGTGTGCTAAGTTATTAAATGACTATGCATTCATTCACGATTGCCTCAGAAAGTAGTCATAATTTTTTTTTTCTCCTTCTGGATCAGTGGTCCAGACAGAACATCCTAGATTTCCTGAAAATGCATTTATTTTTTTTCTGAAGCCTCACTTGCACATGAAAATACAGACACACAGACATGTACTTTAAGGGCACCATCTCCAATAAAGGCTCAAATTGTACTTATTAAGGATATACATGTATACATATAACCTTTATTTATCTACAGTTGATATACAACAACTTGTTCCCATTTATACGTACTCCTTAATGAGTTCGGCCATATGCATATACTTATGATGTACCTCCAAAAGTTGCCTTGAGTTCTTCTGAGGTGTGTGTGTGTGTTTTGCGGTAAGAACACTTAACATGAGACTTATCCTCTTACCATATTTTCAAGTGCATAATACACTGTTTTTACTATGGAGTCATGTTGTAAGGCAGGTCTCTAGAACTTATTTATTTTGCAGGAACTTTATGCCTTTTGAACAACAACTTCCTGTTCCCTTCAGCCCCTGCCCCGAGCAATGAATAGAGTGAAAAACAACAACCTATGGATTAAGAGAAAATATTTGCAGACCATCTATCAGAAAAGAAGTTAATTTCCAAAATACATAAGGAACTCCTACAATTCAATAGTGAAGAAACAAATACCCTAATTAAGAAAAATGAGAAAAAGGTTTGAATAAACATTTCTCCCAAAAAGACATACAATGACCACTGGGTATATGAGAAGATGTTCAGCATCACTAATCATCAGAGAAATGCAAATCAAAACCACAGTGAAATGTCACCTCATATCTTGTTATGCACTTTCAGAGTATATATAATTTTCTAGTTTACCAGATGCAACATTTTTTCCAAATCTTTGGCCATTTTCTTAGTTTTCTATAATGTTTCCTTACCATTCCCCATTGTTTTATTAGTTTCTTCACTTTTAACTTCCAGCAGCCAACTTGACCCAAATAACATGCCAACTATTTTAGGTATTTTTATAACACTTTTAATATATATATTAATTCCCATGATATTACAGATTATATTGATTGTCACAATAGTGCTGCAGGTGAAACAGTCCCAAGACCTCAAGGACATAAATAATAAGTTTTGTTTAGCTCACACATGTGCAAGCTAACAGTTGAGGCTGGGACTAGAGGTGGTAAGCTGGTATTTGCCAACTTGCTCACGTGCCTGACAGGTAGTTCACTGCTGACCTTCTGATAGGTTTGGGCGGTTGACAACAACTGCTCACCTCTCCCGGTCTCTCCCGCCCTGTCCTGGGACCTGTGAACTAGCCTTGGCATGTCCTTGTCATGAAACGAGAGAGCATAGTGTGACTTTAACCACATAGACGCTCTTCAGACTCCAGGCTGCATCACTGTGCTGACCTCCCATGACCCAGAACAAGGGAGATCTCAACCTAGTATCAGATTCAGAGGAGCAGTTCATGCCAGATACAGGATAAGAGGATAAATCAAGCCAATCTTGCCATGATCCCATAAATAAAGTCAACTTTCAGAGTCTCAATACAGGTGAGTTTCAAAACAATATTGTACAGAAGGATGGAGTAACAGTGAACCCATGAATAATGACTGAGAACAGCACACATCGGGGGAAACACAAAGCAGTTTCAGAGGTCAGTTAATAAAGTTCAAGGCTTCGAAGACCCAAAACTGTCTCACCGTAAAGACTAAATCAAAGAGTAGAATACAATGAGTTCTTAATGGCTTAGTCGATTTTTCTTTTCAGGGTAAAGGAAAAAGTCCCTACTTTTTCTGCCCCTCTGCCTAAATCATAAAAAAAAAGGCAGCCATATGAATCCAAGAACATTGGAACCGACCTGAAGCAGACCCTTAAGGAGCGGGAACCGGCCCTCATGTGGCTCATTCAGGGCACAGTCAGGTCTCTGTGTCTAATGCATTTTCTCCTAGAGTCCATATGTGACATCTAGAATATAGGATTCCTGATTTCCACCTCAAGTTTCCAGGTGTTCTGACGCTTCTTCTATACATGTTGCCCAGCATACAGCCGTAAATGAATGGAGGTTTTCCATTAGTTAAGAAAGACTCTCAGGTGTTCCTCCAAGAAAGCAAACTTGTGCCTCAAACGTGTCATTGGGCTGTCCCTTCTGACACACTGAGACTAAATGGGACTGAAACCCTGTATCTGCTCCTAAATTTTTCAAAAAGTCTCTTGCTTAATACAAAAAATGCACATAAGGTTCCCGTTCTAAACTCATGCAGTTGAACAAACACAACCCACATGTTCTCCTCAGGCCTGCACATGGCCCTGATGCTCCAGGGAGAGACGCCGCAGTCATCCTCAGTGTTCTCCTTCTGGGCATGCTGCAATGCAGAGAGGCCTGAGCAAATGCAGGAAAACACAAACATGTCTTAAGGGAAGGATCCATAATATTGCCAATTTTATGTTTACAAAGAAAATAAAGAAAACCAAAGGAAAGAAAAGTATATCTGTAATCCTAACACCAAGTGTAGTCAGAGTATTTTTCTAACTTTTTATTTTGTACTGGAGTATAGTGGATTAACAGTGTGCTCCTGTCAGGTATATGGCAAAGGATTCAGTTATATGTATATTCATTCTTTTTCAAAAATATAGTAGTAGTGGTTCAAGTTGAGGGACGTAATTTCTGAATGATGACTTGAAACACAAACAAATGAGGTGATAAATTGCAAATGCTCAAACAGTAATTCACATCATTTCACAAAGCAGCTTGGAAACATGGAAGAGGCTATTTAATTACCTGATGGTATGGCTTCTCTGCAAACCCATTTCTATTGATTTCTCTTTTCTGTAGATACTAAGGGACCCAAATCATTACTGAAAAGCAAGAATCTGGATCACCTTAAGCCTATTAACTCAAGTCAATATGAAAATCTGTCGTCCGTGCCTGTGGATGTGTATGGACATGCACGTACGTGTACACACACCAGGACTCAAAGGTGTGAGATGTGGCCACTTCTTCGCCGAATAGTGGGGAGCAGCAGTCATCAGAAAGAACACCCTTGACCCCCACCCCCAACATGGAAGGGTGCTCACACATGAGGGACATAAGCATCGTAATTTTTCAGAAGGGCAAGATACATTGAAGTTTGATCTTTTATGATCACAGAGTTACAAATAAGAAGCCAAACAGAAGTTAAACCAATCTTCACTTTCAAATACTCTTTGAGAGAGAATATACCTTAGAAAAAGTACTTTTCCTAAAAAGCAGTCTTAAACCTTACGTTCTAAATGAAGACACCAGAAGTGGATTTTTAAAAAAGCAGCGAAGATGGTCTATTATGTTGCAATTTCTTCAGAAACAGAGGATTAAATATTGATGTGCGATCAATAGATAAAGCACCTAAGGTGACAAGCTAAGTGATTTTCAGTCGGACTTCAGACAATAGGACAAAGTCCTCAAGTTTTCTCCAGCTGCCTCTAACTGCAGCATTTGCTAAAAACGGTTTCATTTTGCAGTTTAGTGGAAAATCAAATATTTGATTCAGCTCTCAGAATGTCCTTCTGAAAAGCATTGGACATTGCCATCATTAAAGATAAATCCATGCTACTTTCTTCCTTGCGGCATCTGTTTTATGGGAGCCACCTCCAGTGCAGGGCGTGCCCTGGAAGTGTGGAGCAGATGCCCCATGAACAGCAGAGGCCTATGCTTGTAATTAACAGTGGGATCCTGCACCATTGCAAATAAACACAGCACATAAAAAAATAAACACATCCCAAGGCTCTGGAGGCAATCGTTTTACAACAGGCTCCAAAATAGAAAGTGAGTTCTTCATCATTTCAGTTTCTTCAAACCCACGGGGATTATGAAAATGACGTGTGTGTGTTGTTTTTCACGAGCTATGCCCCAGATCCTGACCTTGGACTGCCATTAAAATATTCAGTCATGTGTATGAAAACAGAAGAATTGTGGATCATATCCTGGAGGTAACCCCTGGTTGTCACTGTCAGATAAGTGAGAACTGACTCTTGGCACTGACTGTATCCTGAGGGAGCAGAAATCACACAGTGGCATGGAGAATAACAACAATGGCTCATGTGAAAAGCGGACCAAGAGGGCTAGCTTCAGGCACTTGTTGGTTGGGGGGAGGGTCAGCTATTAGCCCCCAAACCAGACTCAATCACCCCAACAACTTAAGATATATGCATATGTCCACAAATATATGCTTTATCTGCACATGTGTGTGTATGCACTATGTATATCTACACAGGCAATATACAAGTATATATGTGCATTTATATAATGTGCCTATATGTGTGCATGGTTATATAGCATATATACTTTACACATATAGTATGCATGTGTGTGTCTAGTATGTATAAGTGTGCATATTCAGTATGCATAATATATATGCATGTATACATGCTTCCCAGGTGGCTCAGTGGTTAAGAAGCCATCTGCCAATGCATAAGATGCAGGAGACTTGGGTTCGATCCCTGGGTTGGGGAGATCCCCTGGAGAAGGAAATGGCAATCCATTCCAGCATTCTTGCTTGGACTATCCCACACAGAGAGGAGCTTGGTGGGCCATAGCACTGGGGTCACAAAAAGTTGGACACGACTTAGTGACTAAGCACATGCACGATAACATGCATATGCTACATATTATGCATCACTCACACAAACACACAGAATAAACATTTAAAACAAGCTCTGACCCTGTGGATGTCGTGCGCAATCATCCTGTGTGGTTTGTCTTGAAAGTCACCAACACCCTCCTGCTGTTTTCTAAAATCTCCAGAAGGGAGCTGGTCTACATCATGTCATCTAAGTGCGTAGGCTTGTGTGTGCATGTGAGTACTCTATCTACAGTAAGCGAATATATTCATACACACATATATGTATATTTCCCATAACAACCAACACTTTCATTACTTCATGATTAATTCCTAAAGATCTTTGTTAATGTACAAGAGGTAATGGGAATTGAATTATCTGTACCTTAGGAGGAACTAAGGACTTTAGTGGCTCAGAGGGTAATGAATCTGCCTGCAGTGTAGGAGACCTGGGTTCAATCCTTGGGCAAGGAAGATCCCTGGAAGACGGCATGGCAAACCACCCAGTATTTTTGCCTGGGGAATCCTATGGACAGCGGATCTTAGTGGGCTACAGGCCATGGAGTCACAGAGAGTCAGACATGACTAAGCGACTTTAACTTTCTCTAAGAAGAAGTAATCTTTAAAATTCTATGTAGAAGGCAAATAAATATTGTGAAAAGTGGTGGTTGTTGGGAACACCAGATGTTAAGATGACAGAAGAGCTCCTTCCTGAAACCAGAAGCGGAGTGACCCATGACTGCAGTCAGGGCCCCTCAGGTCCTCGGTCCCTCCCACTGCCCAGCTCTAGTCACACCAGACCTCATTCCACTCTGAAGATACATATGGTTCCCACCCAGAGTCCTCACACCATCACCCTTCTCCCTGCTTGTTTCTCTTTTGAAGAAGGTGCTGTTTTTAGAGCAGTGTTAGGGTCACAGCAAAATAGAGGGGAGGTACACAGATTTCCCCACTCCCCTCACCATACATGCACAACCATGCCTGTTATGGACACTCCACCAGAAAAATAATTAACATATGAGAGAACTCCATGGGCAATTACATGTAGGTCCTACATACCTGTGTAATTAAATTCATCCCAGGTCTGTCCAGGGTCCAAGAGGTATAGATGAACGTGAAAAATCTCTTTTCATAGTCTCCCAAATCTAGGACCTAATTCTGTTCTACAGAAACACATGAAGTATTTTTTCCATGGCTTTAATGAACATTTTCAGTTCAGTTCAGCTACTCAGTCGTGTCCGACTCTTTGTGACCCCATGCACTGCAGCACGCCAGGCCTCCCTGTACATCACCAACTCCCAGAGTCCACCCAAACCCATGTACACTGAGTCAATGATGCCATCCAACCATCTCATCCTCTGTCGTCCCCTTCTCCTCCTGCTCAGTCTTTCCCAGCATCAGGGTCGTTTCCAATGTGTCAGCTCTTTGCATTTGGTGGCCAAAGTATTTGAGTTTCAGCCTCAACACCAGTTCTTCCACTGAACACCCAGGACTGATCTCCTTTAGGATGGACTGGTTGGATCTCCTTGCAGTCCAAGGGACTCTCAAGACTCTTCTCCAACACCAGTTAAAAAGCATCAATTCTTTGGCACTCAGCTTTCTTTATAGCCCAACTCTCACTTCCATTACATGACCACTGAAAAACCATAGCCTTGACTAGTCAGACCTTTGTTGACAAAGTAATATCTCTGCTTTTTAATATGCTGTCTAGGTTGGTCATAACTTTCCTTCCAAGGGGTAAGTGTCTTTTAATTTCATTGCTGCAGTCACCATCTGCAGTGATTTTGAAGCCCAGAAAAATAAAGTCAGCCACTGTTTCCAATGTTTCCCCATCTATTTGCCATGGTGATGGGACCAGATGCCGTGATCTTCGTTTTCTGAATGTTGAGCTTTAAGCCAACTTTTTCACTCTCCTCTTTCACTTTCATCAGGAGGCTCTTTAATTTTTCTTCATTTTCTACCATAAGGGTGGTGTCATCTGCATATCTGAGGTTATTGATATTTTTCCTGGCAATCTTGATTCCAGCTTGTGCTTCTTCTGGCCCAGAGTTTCTCATGATATTACTCTGCATAGAAGTTAAATAAGCAGGGTGACAATATACAGCCCTGACATACTCCTTTCCCAATTTGGAACCAGTCTGTTGTTCCATATCCAGTTGTAACTGTTAGCTTCCTGACCTGCAGACAGGTTTCTCAAGAGGCAGGTTAGGTGGTCTGGTATGGCCATTTCTTTCAGAATTTTCCACAGTTTATTGTGATCCACACAGTCAAAGGCTTTGGCATAGTCAATAAAGCAGAAATAGATGTTTTTCTGGAACTCTCTTCCTTTTTCCACGATCAAACAGATGTTGGCAATTTGATCTCTGGTTCCTCTGCCTTTTCTAAAACCAGCTTGAACATCTGGAAGTTCACGGTTCACGGTATTGCTGAAGCCTGGCTTGGAGAATTTTAAGCATTACTTTACTAGCATAATGAACTTTCTAGGAAGGCAATTTCTAGAAAGTGCAAATTGAAGGAGAAAAGTGTTCTCTGTGTTATTTTATTCAGAACATTGCAAGAATTGTTTTCTATTGTAGAAAATTGCACCTAATAGCAATCTTGCTCTGGGTCTCTAATCACTAATAAAACACATCTACTTTCACCAGAGCTTGTAGTTATTGTTTTCATGGTAATTCTACTCACTGGTGTAGGTGCCTGAATACTTCACCATGATTTCAGGAATGTTTAGAAATGTAAGAATAATTAAAAAAAAAACCTTTATTATGAAACACAAAAACAAAATCTCCCTCAGTGTTGTACTTTGTTATGACTGATGGGCCCATGTTGACCCCAAATCACCACCCAGAGTCCACAGGTGATGCAAGGGTTCATGCTTGGTGTTGTGCAGTCTGTGTAGTGGGACACATGTTTAATGACACGTGTCCCTTTGGTGACAGCCCCCAGAAGAGCTCCCTGCCACTACCCTGCCCATAAAAGGTGTTTCTTCATGTACCTGCTTCATCTTCTGGATGTCACAGTGGGTTCACTAAGGAGTGCGTGATTGAACCGTCTTTGTCTTGCTTTTTTATTTTTTTTTCTGAAGCTTTAAAGGTTACATACCATTTACAGTTATTTCAAGATAATGGCTACAGACCCTCTGTTGTACAGTTCATCCCTGTACTCTGTCTTACACCAGGCAGTGTATACCTCCCCTCCCTGACTCTTGTATTGCCCATCCCCCAGAAAACACTAGTTTGTTTTCTATGTCTTTGTCTGCTTTTTTTTATTATATGCAATGGTTTGCTGTATTGTTTTGGTTTGTTAATATATAACTATATATGTGTGTATACATGTATCTATATATGTGGTAAAATAATGCAGGTATTGACATATATATGACATAATAGTATATACATGTATACATTGTTATAAATGTATGTATACAGCGTAAAATTTGGCACTGTCTTCAGGTGAAACTGTATAGTGGATTTGCTTGTTTTTAACAAATATTTGTGTCATACAGAACTGTAAGGAAAGAAGAATCTTAACATCTGAAGTTCATCTCAGGTGGGTTGTTAGTGTCAGTCACTCAGTCGTGCCCGACTCTTTGTGACCCCATGGACTGCAGCCCACCAGGCTCCTCTGGCCATGAGATTTTTCCAGGCAAGGATACTGGAGTGGGGTGCCATTAGATTAGACCTCCCTAATTAGTTTGGCCTCGAAATGTTATTGCTGTTCAGTGAATGAAGCCCTTCTATTGTTACGTGTTTGGAGGGGAATCTGCCAGTTCTGTGAAAGCGATGCACCTCTGTCATCAGGCACAGTGTGACCTTATTGCCCCTTATCTTTGGTATGCATGCGTGTGTGTGTGCTAAGTCACTTCACTTGTGTCCAACCTTTGCAACGTCATGGACTGTATGTAGCCCACCAGGCTCCTCTGTCCATGGAATTCTTCAGGGCAAGTATACTGGAGAGGGTTGCCATTTCCCTCTCCAGGGACTCTTCCTGACCCAGGGATCAAATAAATAATGATAATTATCATGATTAAAAATTACATTATGGTAATTTACTATTATTGTCATTATTGAGAATATAGAGCCTGGCAAGCACATATGGCAAGCACTTGAATACAAAATATTCACTATAAAAACATAAATATATTTCATTAATGTAAAATTGAGTTTCCATATCCCATATCACAAACAATATGACAATTACAAAGACATTTTTATTTAAATCAGAAATAGGGCAAAGTACAAAGTATATACATAATTATATTTCACTCAAAATCCCAAATGGATTTTATTTTGAAACTTGACAACATAATTATACATTTCTTCTGCAAGAATGAGATGTAGTAATCAAGGAAATATAGAAGAAAGATAATGAGGGAGGAATTTCACAGACAGTTATTTCATAAGCTATAATAACTTTTAAAGAAGTATTAATTCAAGAACAGACATATCAGTGGAGGGGAACAGAAATTCGAAAAACAGACCCATTTAAAAGGACATTCAAAAAGTGATGAGTGAAGTTTCCAATAACTTAATAAGATGCTTTGTTAATGAATGGCACTGTGATAATTGGTTCACACATGGAAAAGCTTAACTATATAATTTTTTTCACACAATATGTGAACATAAATTATGGATGAATGAAATATGTAAACCTAAAAAGAAAACATGAAGTGTTTAGTTGTATGTTTAAATACTGTAATGTTCTTGAATGAGGTAGAAATTTTTTCAAATGTCAAAATTATTAAAAGAGAATTGATATATTAAAAACACAGTTCATATAAGAATCATTTCAAACATGCTGCAGTACTATATTAAAGTGGCAAATATGAGTATAAATGCATACTTGTTTAAATATATATGGATAGATAAATTTAAAAAAATAAATGGCTATGTTTATTACGTATGGGTTAGTGTATACACATATTTCTTAGCCCTGCTCACTAGGGAGTAAGAAGTCAGGACACCGCAGGAGCAGTGAACAACCCAGGGCCCAATTCTTTGCTCTTAAACACTGATTTTCACTAAAGAAGGAAATCAGTATCACTTGGAGAAATTGCTGCCTCTGGGACGGGGGCAGGAGTCCTGAGCTCTCTCTTCTCTCCCCCATTATGTTTTCCTGCATCCAGCAAGCTCACGGGGACTTCTCTCCCCTCCACGCTGCTTCAGAAGGTGCCTGCCCCACCCAGGCTGAAGGCTGAGGGGATGTGGGACTCCCCTGGTTTGCTTCCTGTCACTGAAAACTGTCACTCGTATATTTTGTCCAGTGTCACAGCCGTTTATCACAGAGGATAAGTCTGCCCTACCTCCACCATCATGGCCAGAACTGAAAACCCTCAACTTTACTAGTGATCGGAAAAACAGATGAAATAAGAATGCAATATGTTTTTCCAATGCAACAGACACTTTAAATAAATAATATTCAGTAAGAAGTAAGAGAAACCACTCAGAATTTAAACTGGTATGGAATTTCTGATTGTCAAGTTGTCAAAATGCAAAAAGGATTGAACACATACATGTCCTTTAATTCCAAAATGCCACTTCCTTGCTATTTGAAGGAAATACAGACAAAAGCAAGAGTCATAACCATGGAGAGAAAGAAAGAAAGAGAAAGGAGCAAAGGGAAAGATTTGTTTAAAAATATTTTTGAAACAAGATGAATCTGAATTAAAAATTTAAATTTTCATAGTCCTTACAAAGAGGTCAAGAATTATTCCTGATGTGAATTATACTGAAATGAGTTAATCCTAAAATAGATAATGAAGAAGCATCAGGGCCAGAAGAAGCAAGTCAAAGAGGAAACACTTCAGTTTCTGGGCATGACCTGGAGAGGCAATAAACATGGATAGCCCCAGCCCCACAGATATGGGCTCAGGGTAACTAACATAATTGGTAAGGTAATGGCTAAGTATCCAGTGGGGAAACCTAGACATGCAGAGTGGCAGGTGTTTGTCCCCTGTGTACCAGCAGAGATGTACAGCACCAACCTACGAGGGCTCTGAAGTCTGAGCTCAAGGCCCTGGGTCTGCTGACCATTCCCTGGTTACATGGAGGGGAGCAGGAAGACATGCAGACAGCTGCTTCCTGTTTCACGGCGGTCCAGGAGGGGACCCATGACTCCACTTCCCTGCATGCAGACCTTGCACATGGCTGAAACTGTCTAACAGGAAACGGGTATATGCTGGACCATGAAGCAGGATTTACTGCTCTCCTCCCATCAATATACTACTGTTTTCTCTGAAGGAATTGATAGCAGATTTCTTAAGGCTTTGCAGGCATGCTGTTCAACTCCATAGGGCTAAAGCAGCCAGCGATGTTAGGTGAACAATGGGCAGGGCTGTGTTCCCATAAAAGTTTATTGATAAGCAGGCAGCAGGCTGGATTCGACCCCTGGGGTGTTGTTGGCTGACTCTCCTCTAGCCAGTGCCACCATGCCAAATCTCCTACACAGTTGGCATGTCTTTGTTTGCTCCATTCTTTCCCCCAACAACACCCTCTTTTCTGTGATTAACTGTAATTACTGCTCCTGTGGACATTCAGAAATACTCATCCACCTAGTCCAGGCTCAAATGTCTTCTATCTCTTGCCTTTCCTAAGCTGCTATTATGATTAATTTGCCACGTGTGCTCTGATAGCCATTTAAAAATTATTTGTTTTCTTCATTCCAAAAGTAGTAGAAAGCTGTTTTGCAGGGCCAAAACTAGGATGCATGGTAAATATATATGTACATATGAATTTCCCCTAAAAGCATATATTACAAATCAACTACATATGGCACAGAACTCAAATAAATGCATTCTCTTCTCTTTTTAGAATCTATGGGACAAAATTGCATTGTATAGAGCCAATGCATGAAAATTAAGCCAAAAATAAGAACAGCTCATTAGAATCTGATCAAGTAAAAATTTGGAAGCCTGTAATTCTATCTGCAAAAGATTGTTAGAAGCCCTAATACTCTGTTCATATACAGAAACATACAGTCAAGAATATACTAAGTGTACTTGAAAAGTCAAGCAGATGGAAAGAAAAGTTCATACAACAGACATGCCGTTGGGTTTGGAAAAGTCTTAAAGAACATAAGATTTGTTTAATCTAATATTTATTAATGGAAAAATGCAATGCATTTTAGCAGAGATCAGGCACAACTAATTAAAACTGATTAGATTGCAATGATTTGGTGGTACAAGAAGAGAGGGGAATATTGGGGCCAACATTTCAAAAAATATGATCAAACTTCCACAACATTAGCATGCTGGTGTGGAATGTGATATTTATACAGTGGGCATTGAAGAGAAGATCAAATTGCCTTTTTATGTAAGAAATTGGATAAAGAACAGGAATCAAGTAAATCCAAAGTGTAATTTTCTCATGAACATGAATTGATGGGATGTGTTCAGGTCAAAGATAATGTGTGTCATTATCCAGCCAAGGCAGGAATCTGACATTTCTTTGGCCTTGGTATAAAATTTAAAGTGACATGCTTTTATTTTCCACAGGGACAGCTGTTACAATTCTCCAGTGAGAACTGGCCCCAGCTGGCTTGTTCTAAATGGAAATACATGTGGATAATAACCATAGACTCGTGTGCTCGGCCAGCAAACCAGGAATCAAATTAAGGGTAAGGAAAAGCTTTGTTTATATTTCGTTTGCTTTTAAACCTTTTCAGAGACTTGATTACACATTATTAGCATGGATATTATGGAGGAGAGACCCTAGGAGCCAAAATAGCACATTTAGCATTGAGATTCCCTAGCTGTGTGTGTGTGTACCTGTACACACACAAATCTCCCAGATATGCAAAACTAAGATGAGGAGAATGTGTACCAATTTGCTGTAAGTGGGGAATGATGCTACTCAGGGCCAAAAGCAATGCCATTTTAAATCCACTTTGATTTTTGGCCGTATCACACTGAGTGTGGGATATTAGTTCTGCTACCACGGATTGAACATGTGCCCCTCATGTTGGAAGCACAGAATCTTAACCACTGGTCTGCGAGGGAAGTCCTAAATCCACTTTGATCTTCTTCCCTTCAGGGAGGAACACTGCCTTCTCTGTCTCTTACTGATACCCAAGGGCCTAGTGGCCTACCCAAGGCTATAGCTCTTAAGCAACAATTGTGGATCTGAAAATGGCTGAATTCCTTGGAGATTGTTGGGGAAATCACTTATTGCGTTACTTGCCTTCTCTAGTTAAGTTTGGCACGTCTTATTTGGGAGTCAGGACTATGAAGTAAGTACTGGGGGAAATGATGAAAAGGGCATAGGAGGAGGAAGGAAGAAGGACCCTTTGCTATTCAACATGCCTGTCACTCCCATTTCACTGATCAGGGAGCAGATACAGGGTTCAGTTTGCCAAATCACACAGCTAGGACACACCAGCTCCATCACCGGAAGCCAGAACTGCCAAGACCAAAGAATCCATATTTCACACCACACTACATTGTTTGTCATCTAAGTTTGTCACGTTTTCCCTGAGTGTTAGAACTGAACAGCACTTGCACATTTTAAGAAACATCTTCAGTTGTTTGATGACAAATGTAATTTTCCAACTGACAGAAACAGTACTTGGCTATTCCCTCTGGGTGGGACTCACCCCAGTGACTATCGCGGTTGGTCAGAAGTGAGTTCTGAGCACAGTTATGCGCACAGCCGAGTCCTCTGCCTCATCATAAATAAGAAAGTGCAGCTCCCAGCACTTTGCCTTCTGTTGCCATCTGACAGATTTCAGGGTCCCATGCGGTCTGTTCAGCGAGGGACGACGGCACTCAGGCATGCACCGCTGGGCAGCTCATGGGGCAGCCAAGTACTCCTTTACATGCAGCAGTCTACAGTCCTCCCTGACTTCACACATTTGAATGGAGAGGAGGTTTTGCACATTGCAAAGATAACTTAACTTACCCAGTGCTTAGAAATTATCCCCAAAACGTAAACGCCTCTTCTTTGTCTTGAAAAATATGCTGCAGAACATAGCCTTCGCTCACTGCTTAGGGACCTTTCTTGGCATCCTGGCACTGGTGGAAAAGTTCAAGGTCATTCAGGGCACTCTGACTCCCAGGACAAAAATGCACTGGATGCATCTTCCTCCAGACTGTTAGTCCTTTTTCAAAGAAGAGTTTTCATTGTGAAACAGTGGAGTCACTCTCACGTTGTTTTCCGAGTGGTCCTTGTTCTGTCCTTATCCTCCCTGTGAGACACATCAGATAATGAAAACCACTTGAAAACCAACATGTACTAGTTCTCCTCTCTAATCCCAAGTTCCTTCCAATTTCCCCACGTGCAGTTTTCTCCCAGACTCCAACAAGTCTGACCTCTGGCCTTTGTACCGTCTCTGAATACACTTGTAAGTATTATTGTTATTCCAAACCATCCACATTAACATAGATATCCAAACATGGTCCAGACAGCACCACAATCTCACAAGTCATGGCATAGAAATCACCTTGCCCTGATCGTCAAACACTAATTGTAGCAAAAGGACAAAACCCTTTCCCCTGTCCTTTTTCTGAGCTTCACTTTGAATTGCATTTCATTACAAATTTCCTGGTATTTCTCTTATAAATTCTTAAGTTAAAGATAATGACATCTTACAAAAAGTAAGTTTTGAAATTAAATGTAGCAATTGTAAATACTCTCTATGGAGTTTCACCTTTAAAAATGAATCATTGTCTCATGAATAAAAATAATTTTGAAAAACTATGCTTTTCTTTCCAGCTTATATCTTGTTCTATTTTGCTGGAAAAGAACAATAATAGAACCTGATAGCAGGCAACAGAAATTCTCTTTTGAAAGTTTTGGTTACTTCACCCCCTCCACAAAAAAAAAAAAAAAAAAATCCTTTCTTTTTCCCCTGTTGTTCAGACAATGATGCATCCTCTAAATCTTCATACCTGTGATATTATGAACTCCAGAGTAAAGAATTCAAGTATGTTTAGACATAGTCATTCCCTAACTGAGTTTCCTGGTGGCTTAGATGGTAAAGAATCTGTCTGCAATGCAGGAGGCCCATGTTTGATCCCTGGGTTGAGAAGATCCCCTGGAGAAGGGAATGGCAACCCACTCCAGTATTCTTGCCTGGAGAATTCCATGGACAGAGGAGCCTGGTGGGCTACAGTCCATGGGGTTGCAAAGAGTCAGACAAGATGAACTAATAACACTTTCACTTTCACATGCCCTAATTTCTGCCAGATGAACCTTTGTGACACACATGTTCCTCTCTTTATCCCAGAAGAAACTGGCTCACATACATGCCCCATAGTCTCCGGAGGTTTCCTATAGACTCACTTGCAGCCCATTTTCTTTTTTTTTTTTTTTGACTATTTTTAAAGTCTTTATTGAATTTGTTACAATATTGCTTCTGCTTTATATATATATATACTTTTTGACATGAGGCATGTGAGATCTTAGTTCCCAGATGAGGGACTGAACCTACCATCCCTGCACTGCAAGGTGAAGTCTTACACTGGATCACCAAGGAAGTGCAGCCAGTTTCTTGCTATGAGTTTATAAAGCCACTCACTAATTCTTGACAGCAAAGTCATCTACTCTCCCTTAAAACTTACTTCCCTATATTAGCCTGTCTCACCTCTGCCCTTGAGCCTGTCAATGGCGATAAAATAAACCAAGAGCCTTTCTCTGGGGCTTTTATTGCCTCCTCTGTCCAGGAGGGATGGGGGTAGGCAGGGTGGCTGGGGGAAACTGGCCTCAGCAGTGTGGATGCTATAGATTGCAAACTGGAGAAGCATCCTGGCTAAGGCTTACTAGCCAGAATATGATGTGGCTGAAGTCCATTTCTGCTGCCCTATCCCTCAGCTCACGGTACTTCCTCCATTTTCAAAAAGATGTATTTATTCCTTTAGAAAACAATAGTCCAAGTTTCCACACTGTAGTGCCCCATGCGGGTCCTTTCCATCATTGAAACATTCTTATCCCGTTACCGACTACATAACAGCCCACTTGGAAAAACGATGGTGAAACCTGGAAGGCATCACATTCAATTTAACAGTTGCCTTCCACTCTTTGATGAATTTCAGTCACTGGAGCTGAGTACGGAGGTAAGTATTTTAGATAGGGGCCCTATGTAAGTAGCATGTTTTTAAATTATTTTGACAGTTGCTAACTTTTTGTGCATTGCTGTCTCCTGAGTAGCAGGTAATTTGAGGTAGACAATTATGGAAAAAGAAAACACTGAGTTTGGAAAGATCCACCATGCAAACCTTAATTGGAGCCTTTTAACAGAGTCTTAGCACCTCTGCAGTGAGACCCAAGAGAGAAAGAGGTCAGGCTGGCCACACTGGTTGCTATTTAACCTGGAACGTTTCTGGCAGAAAACAAAATAGATCCTTGAGATACACTTGCTTTGCATCAATATTTTATTTGTATTTTGGGAAATAAGCGAACTGTGCAAAAAAGAGGCATTAGGTAATTCAATGCCCATAAGAGATTATATTAAAGTAGATGTACAGCTCTAACTAGACCAGCACAATGGTTTAGTTATCTGATGGACAAGTTGCAGCAGATTGATTTATGCCCACAGCCCCCTGCTATAAAAGATGTACCTTATTTGGGGGTCCTTACAGAGGTATTCAAACTAAGATGAGGTCATGCTGGCATAAAGTGGACCCTAGTCTAATATAGGGCTTCCCTGATAGATGGCTCAGTGGGTAAAGAATCCGCCAGCAATGTGGGAGACACAGTAGATGTGGGTTCAATCTGTTGGTCAGGAAGATCCCCTAGAGAAGGAAATGGTAACCCACTCCAGTATTTTTGCCTGGAGAATTCTAGGGACAGAAGAGCCTGGCAGGCTACAGTCCGTAGGGTCATGAAAGAGTCAGACACAACTGAGTGACTAAGCACACAATGTAATATGACTAGTGTCTCTATAGGAGAAAGAAGAGTGACCTTTGGAGGCAGAGACACAGACTCCTCAAAAAAAAAAAAAAAAAAAGGATAAGAAGAAGCGGGACTCCTGGGATAAAAAGCAGGTTTCAAGCTGATGTAGGGAAATGACAAGATAGTTAAACTACATGGTACCTGGAAACAGAAAATTGCAGAAATGCAGCGGGATGGGGAGCGGGGTGGAGACCTGTCAAAAGATCACAGGAGTCAACTTGAAGGCACTTAGCCTGGTCAAATTCAGAACAATGTAAACAGTATATACATAACAATGCATTGCAATTCACTGACTAAAACAGAAGTGAGCTAGTAAAAAGAAAAACAAAGGAATACGTGAAACAAAAAATAATAATAAATGAGGAAAGAAAGCTTTTCTTTATTTTAGAATGCCAACTTTTAACTGTAGGAAGAAAGATGAAAGGGTGATGACTATCTAGTGACCAACACAGTTGTCACTGACAAGCCAGAGACACACGCGGTGCTAAAGCCATCAAGTGGGATTTCTGTAAGAAGCAGGATATTAGCATCATCTCAGCAAGTGCCCGGGAAATATTTGCTGGATTCAACAGGGAACAACATGGTGACCTTATACTGAAGAACCAGGGCAGACATGGGGTGCAGGTGCTATGCTGGAGGGGCTGGAGTGACACATGGGGGCCCACTGATGACCAGCTGGTTCCCAGCCTTGAGATGGTTACATGAGGGGTTCTGGTAAAACACCAGACCCCCTAAGGGAATTCTGGGGAATGAAAGACCCCTTCCCTTTCCATTTATCAACGTCAAAAGGGAGAAAGAAACTAAAGACTCTTTGAGACCAAAGGAGCTTGAAACTGAAGGACAGCTAAATGAAGCATGTGATTCTGGGTCCTGAGCCAGAAAAATTAAAGGGACATTGTTGGGAATTTGGTGCAGTGAGAGAGGAACGTGTGAGCTGGTGGGAAGCTTTTTCTCAAGGCTGACCTCCTGGTTTGGAGGTTTCTGTGTTGCTAATGTATGATGGTTTCCTTGTTTGTTTTCAAAGTACGTATTAGAATTTTGCATAGGTTGCTAGGGCAATTGTTAAAAAATAAATTTATTCTATAGTGTATCTTTGTCTTCATCTCTGCAGCTTGCTCACAGTAACAGACCATTGATACTGGTGTGTGTGTGTGTGTGTGTGTGTGTGTGTGTGTGTGCGTGCATGCACCTGCATGGATAAGGATGAGAGAGGGTGGGTCATAGAACAAATGTGGCAAAATGCTAACAAATGAGGAATTGGGGAGTATAATATGAAAGTCCTTGGTGCTAATTCAAATTTTCTCTGTAAGTTTTAAATTATTTCTAGAAAATATAATTAATTTTTTTCAAAGGCAAATGGCAAGTGGAATTCTGGACCTAATGATGGCTTCAACCTGCTAGAAATTTCCACTGCACCAGTGTCAGATGCTTTCTTTGAAGCTGTTTTTTTTTTTTTTTTAACATGTTCGGGAAACGGGAAATAACAAAAGAGGAACTGAGTGGCCAAAAGCCAAAGGTGCCCTTCTCTAGCCAAACCCCGGCAGGAAAAACAATCCAAGGCTTCAGCAGGCCCCTGTGGCGCCAGCCCTGCACACCAGCCACCCTTTATCCCAGCATCTCAGCATCCCTGCTGAGGCTGCCCTGCTGTGTGAGGGCCCTGACCTCCCCCTCCCCTCCTGGGGGACCCTGCTCCCCTTTTCTGCTGAGTGATGGGGGAGGAAGCTGATCTTGGTGGGGATGGATGAGCATTTCCTCCTCATATCAACATAGCAGAATAAAGCCAGGCAACATTTCGTTCTTCCCACATCAGAGTCCATGGGCCCACAGGAGACCTCACTCACACCCCTACTTCACAGCAACAACACATCATGAATCAGGCATCCTCTTCCCCCGGCTGGTGACAGAGGGACCCAGTGATGACCTGTATCAACATCACCACTCAGAGGCAACAGATGCTGCCAGGCACTACCCTTCTTCATGGAGCCATCCATGAGGACACAGGGGAGCTGAAATCCCACCCTATTCCTCTGCAACCAGGCACTCTGGGCCAGCATTCCTCTTCCACCTGGGTGGTGTCCACAGGGCCCGAAAGAGGGTCACACGCCCACCATGTCCATTCTCCTGCTTCACCAGAGGATGGCCTGATGGGAAGATAAAGAGAGACAGGAGGAGAGGATGTTAAACATGGACTCATAACCCCAGAAGCATCCATAACAAAATTGCAATCCATCCATCACACCCAGAGCCGGAAAAAGTACAAGTTGAACTAAAAAAAAAAAAATCAAAAGACATCACAACATGATGACCAGATGTCAGCATTATCTGACGTGATTTCTAGGTGGTCAGATAACAATCCTCATAATAACCCTTCTGCAAGCAAATATGAGTTCTAATTAAGTAAGTGAAAAAATAGGAAATCTCAGCAACAATATTATTTTCTTAAAAAAGAACCAAATGAAAATTACACAGTTGGAAAGAAAATGGAATAAAAATCTCAGTGAATGGGATTAATAGTCGAGTGGAGATTACAGAGGATAGGATTAGTAAATGTGAGGACAGATACATGGAAAAAGCAGGAGAGTTCCAGAAAAACATCTATTTCTGCTTTATTGACTATGCCAAAGCCTTTGACTGTGTGGATCACAATAAACTGTGGAAAATTCTGAAAGAGATGGGAATATCAGACCACCTGACCTGTCTCTTGAGAAATCTGTATGCAGGTCAGGAAGCAACAGTTAGAACTGGACATGGAACCACAGAAAGAAAGAAAGTGAAGTCGCTCAGTTGTGTCCGACTCTGTGACCCCATGAACTGTAACCTACCAGGCTCCTCTGTCCTTGGGCTCTCCAGGTAAGAAACTGGAGTTGCTTGCCGTTTCCTTCTCCAGGGGATCATCCCACCCAGGGATCAAACCCAGGTCTCCCACATTGCAGGCAGATGCTTTACCTTCTGAGCCACCAGGGAAGCCTTGGAACAATAGACTGGTTCCAAATAGGAAAAGGAGTATGTCAAGGCTGTATATTGTCACCCTCCTTATTTAATTTATATGCAGAGTACATCATGAGAAACACTGGGCTGCAGGAAGCACAAGCTGGAATCAAGATTACCAGGAGAAATATCAATAACCTCAGATAAGCAGATGACACCACCCTTATGGCAGAAAGTGAAGACGAATTAAAGAGCCTCTTGATGAAAGTGAAAGAGGAGAGCGAAAAGTTGGCTTAAAACTCAACATTCAGGAAACAAAGATCATGGCATCTGGTCCCATCACTTCATGGGAAATAGATGGGGAAACAGTGGAAACAGTGGCTGACTTTTTCTGGGTTCCAAAATCACTGCAGATGGTGATTGCAGCCATGAAATTAAAAGACGCTTAGAGTTTGGAAGAAAAGTTTTGACCAACCAAGATAGCATATTAAAAGCAGAGACATTGCTTTGCCAACAAAGGTCCGTCTAGTCAAGGCCATGGTTTTTCCAGTAGTTATGTATGGATGTGAGAGTTGGACTATAAAGAAAACTGAGCACCGAAGAATTGACACTTTTGAACTGTGGTGTTGGAGAAGACCCTTGAGAGTCCCTTGGATAGCAAGGAGATCCAACCAGTCCATCCTAAAGGAGATCAATCTTGAGTGTTCATTGGAAGGACTGATGTTGAAGCTGAAACTGCAATACATTGGCCACCTGGCATGAAAAACTCACTCACTGGAAAAGACCCTGATGCTGGGAAAGATTGAAGGTGTGAAGAGAATGGAATGACAGAGGATGAGATGGTTGGATGGCATTATGACTCAATGGACATGAGTTTGGGTAAACTCCAGGAGCTGGTGATGGATAGGGAAGCCTGGTATGCTGCAGTCCAGGGGTCGCAAAGAGTCAGACATAACTGAGTGACTGAACTGAACTGAACTGATATGTTTACCAAATCTTGTTGCTTCTGCCTCAGTAAGATTTCTTGAATCCATGCTTATTGCTATGTAATTTTAGGTGAAGGAAAGAGAGATTGCTCCTACTTGAAGTGACCTGGAAATGACTGACTTGTAGTAGAAGTCCCCTTCCTCAATGGCAGTCTTGCCCCCACCCATGACCCCTTTTTTTCATGCTAATTTTCTTCTCACCCCAGGTGTTCCCTAAAAGGGGATTACAGGTAAATCATGGGTGCCTCAATGTGGCTTTAAGTTAGCCACTCGTTTCTGTCAGATTTATCTATACTGAGAGACTTGTTTTCTCTTCTGCAAGTTTAGTTACCTGGGAAGAAATGGGAGTGAAGTTTGGGGTTTAGAAGAGATCTCACTATGTTCAGTAAAGGCTCAGAGGCCACGTAGGGTCACCTTCTCCATCTCTCAGCTGCCCCTGTACAGGGGAGGAGGTCTTCAGTCTGGATCCCAGCAAGCTGAGGGTGGAACACAGCTGGGCAGCGGGGCTGTATATTGTCTGCCCTGTCCCTTCACCCCATCCTAGGAAATTGGGATGAAATTGTCATGTAAGCCCAGTTACCACCACCACGTGCCCTGTGGGAAAGGAACAGCCATGTTCTTCTCCACAGGTGACAGTGTGTGGAGGAGGTGGCTGGTAGAGGACAGACAAGCAGGAGGAGAGGATTGAGGAACACCTGCTGTCTCACCTGTGATGCTGCCACATTTCTCAGTGGGTGTGATTTGATGCACAATGTTTCTGAAAGACAGATCTTGATTCCCTTAGAGAAAATATTGTAAATCACACATTCTCTTTGATTCTTTTTTATTGAAGCACAGCTCATTTACAATATCATGTTCATCTTGGGCATACAACAAAGTGCTTCCGTTATACATACACACACACATATATATAAATGTATATTCAGATTATTTTCCATTGTAGATTATTAAAAAATATTGAGTAGGGTTCCTTGTGCTATGCAGTAGGTCTCTGTTGGGTTGTCTATTCTATATATAGTAGTGTGTTGTTGGATTACCTATCTTATTTATAATAGTGTGTTGTTGGATTATCTATTTTATATATAGTCGTGGGTATGAGTGTTAATCCTAACCTTCTAATTTATTCCTCCTCCCACTCCTTTTCCTCTTTGGTAACCATAAGTTTGTTTTCTATGTCTGTGACTATCTTTCTGTTTTGGAAATAAGTTCATTTGTATCTTTTTTAAGATTCCACGTACAAATGATACCATGATATTTGTCTTTTTCTGTCTGGCTTACTTCAGTTTAGTATGATAACCTCCAGGCCCATCCATGTCACTACAAATGGCATTACTTCATTCTTTTTAATGGCTGAATAATATCTCATATATACATATATATATATAAATGAGATATTATATATCTATATCTATATATAGATATACACCACATTCAATTGTCCATGGACATTTAGGTTGCTTCTATGTCTCGGCTATTGTAAATAGCCCTATAATGAACACTGAGGTACACATATCTTTGTGAATTATGATTTTCTCCAGATATATGCCCAGGAGTGGGATTGCCGGGTCTTGGAGTAGATCTGTTTTTTGGTTTTAAAGGAACCTCTTTACTGTTCTCCCTAGTGGTTGTACCAATTTACATTTCTACCAAGAATGTAAAAGAGTTACTTTTTCTCCACACCCTCTCCAGCATTTATTACTTGTGGGGATTAACCTCCAAAATGTGCAAACAGTTCATAGTTCAACACCATTCTATGTCGTCATGGTATGTTAAATTGTCATGATTCAGCAATCTTTTTGAAAAAGAAAAGCATTGTTGCACCAGCAGTCTGAAAATCTTCAACTGCTGCCTCTCCAAGTTCATCCCATTGGCTTGATTATCCCTAAATTCCAGTCAAAAGAAGATTTTCTCAACCATTTACCTTATTTTAATCAAGATTTGAGATAGCCCAGTGAATACCTCTAAAAGATGCCTGAAGAAAACAATGACACCAAAGAACAATCAAGACTAACGTCAAAGTTTTCCACATGGAACCAGGTGTGGGAGACTGTTGTGGTTTCTGATTGGTATTAATTTGAAGTTTTTCTATGAGTCCTTACCATCCACAATAATAAAATAGTTATATGTCTCAGGTGTCAAGTTACATGCAAACTGTTCCGCGACAGGGACAGTTGGAATACATTTAAAATGTAGGGGCTGCCTGCAGAGCATTTTGCTCTGACTACCAGCTCTGTTGGAAGCACTGAGTGCTCCCTGGTGTCCTAGAGCAGAACGTTTGTCACTGTTGAAGGCAGAGGCTGCTGGATCCATGAGAGATGGCAACTCCCTCCCCATTCCCTGCGTGGTGGACACATTGTTCTGCTGGGCTGGTACCTCAGGCAAGACAAGAGAGGCCAGATGTCCTTTCTATTGATGACACCTCTTTTGATCATATTGTGAAACATTCAAGCACAATGTCTCAATGAAGCATCAACACAATCAGAAAGAAAGCGTATTTTGAAGAACATCTTGAAGTGCTATGCTGGGTGGTGTGGGGAGTGACCTAGAGTGCCAAAAGGGCCCCAGCAAAGAGGAGGCTTGAGGGAATGTCTCAGAGTCACAGACTCTGAAAATAGAGGGAATGGTTTTGTTTTGCTTTTTATTTAGTCACCAATATCTGCTAGAGAAGCTCGAACACTTCAGGAGCATTTGTCTTTGTGATTCATGATAAAAGGCAAAAGATATGAAAGAACTGCTCAGAATTACTTTCCTTTACTGTAGCCCAACAATAAGAATAATATATTTAGTGTGAAGCCATGGAAAAGGGTGTCACATTAACTATATGAAATGCATTTACTTCCTCTTCAATGTTAAGCCACTCAAAGGAGTATTTGATGAGAAAATTGAATGAGCAATAGGTTAAAAACAATTGAGATTTCTCAGAATTCAAAATTCAATTTTGTGCAACTATTATTTACCATATGTCTTTTCTTCACTTCTACCATCAGTTCATTTAAGAGGTAATTATTTGGTGACAGTATACATACACATATATGTGTATATACTCATTTTAAATATGAGAATGATTTTTTAAAGATAAATTTCTATTTTCTGCTTTGTTGCAATTTAAGTGTCAGTTGTTTGGTCATTGCACTTGTACTCAATACTCTGAGAAGTGCAATCGTTAATTTTATGTCAACTTAACTGGATGTAGCTGGGAAAAGATTATTTTTAGGTGTGTTTTTCAATTTAAGTGTGTTTTCCAATTTGTTTCTGGAGGTCTGAATAGAACAAAAACAGGAGGAAGTGTGAATTTGCTCTTTCTTGAGCTGGGATGCACTCCTGCCCTCAGCACCGCCCTAGTTCTCAGGGGCTTCAGACTTATGCTGATCTACCCAAAAAGCTCAACATTCAGAAAACTAAGATCATGGCATCCTGTCCCATCACTTCATGGCAAATAGATGGGGAAACAGTGGCTGACTTTATTTTTCTGGGCTCCAAAATCACTGCAGATGGTGATTGCAGCAATGAAATTAAAAGACACTTACTCCTTGGAAGGAAAGTTATGACCAACCTAGACAGCATATTAAAAAGCAGAGACATTACTTTGTCAACAAAGGTAAGACTAATCAAGGCTATGGTTTTCCCAGTAGTTATGTATGGATGTGAGAGTTGGACTATAAAGAAAGCTGAGCGCCAAAGAATTGATGCTTTTGAACTGTGGTGTTGGAGAAAACTCTTGAGAGTCCCTTGGACTGCAAGGAGATCCAGCCAGTCCATCCTAAAGGAGATCAGTCCTGAGTGTTCACTGGAAGGACTGATGTTGAAGCTGCAACTACAATACTTTGGCCACCTGATGCGAAGAGCTGACTCATCGGGAAAGACCTGGGAAAGACTGAGGGCAGGAAGAGACGGGGATGACAGAGGATGAGATGGTTGGATGGCATTACTGACTCAATGGACATGGGTTTGGATGGACTCCAGGAAGTGGTGATGGACAGGGAGGCCTGGTGTGCTGCTGTTCATGGGGTTGCAAAGAGTCGGACATGACTGAGTGATGAACTGAACTGAACTGAACCCCATTTGTTTTCCTGAGCCTCTGCCTTGCACATGGCAGATTGTGGGGGTTCTTTGCTTTCATAATCATACAAGCCAATTTTTGTAATAAATCTCTTCATATCTACCTACATCTATATCATCTATGTCTACTTCCATCCATTTACATCACCTATATCTACATATGGACCTCCCCAGTGGTGTAGTGGTAAAGAATCCGCATTCCAATGCAGGAGACACGGGTCCAATCCCTGGGTCGGAAGATCACCTGGAGAAGGAAATGACAACCCACTCCAGTATTCTTGCCTGGGAAACCCATGGACAGAGGAGCATGGCAGGCTGCAGTGCAAGGGGTCGCAAAGAGCCAGACACAAACGAGCGACTTGTTTAGTCAGTGAACAACAGCAACAACATATCTATGTGTGCATTTCCTCCTGGCTTTGTTTCTCTCCAGGACCCTGACTCATACAGGAAGTGTTTGATAACATGGGAAGGGGTGAGGAGAGGTGGTTTGTAGCTTTTGCCTATTTTTATGGAATAATACTCTCACCATGGAAAAGTTAAAGCTCCCAGTTTAACATCAACTGGCTTGAAATTATGACTGTTTTGCAGAGTGTTTACAATCAAGTGCGCACCACTCCTATCTAGGAATCTATGCACAGAAACTGTCCTCCGCCTTCTCTCTTTATTATACAAGATTGGAAGGACTAATTTATTTGTTGATAGTGAAAAATCAGAACCCTCTCCTGAAGAAGTTCCACTGCAGTTGGAATACTGAGCCACCTGAAAAATATAATAACATTGTAAGAGTTACGTAAGAGACACGCCATCTAGAGAACCGTTGAGCTTCAGTGTTCTTGGGTGACGAACCCTTTCTGGAGCTCTGGGAACAGACAAGGGCCGGCTGTCTGACCTGCCTTGTTCCCTTGACCCCTCAGTCCCATTCTGCACAAGAAAGGAAATAAAACTGCAGCTTAGTGAAGTGAAACTGCTTGGCCAAGCTCATGCAGGTGGTGAGTGACAAAGCTCATGTAACTCCAAATGGAGTTTACTGACTAGAAGTTCTGTGGTTTACAGGAAGGTGAGGTAGTTATGCTTGGAAGAGACTGAGAGTGTACGGACAAGGTGAGTTTGGGATTATAGCTGAGATTTTAAAGCCTAAATAAGTATTTAAGGTTAACAAAAGGGGATATGTCTCATATAAATCTCATATTATGTTGCCAGAATTCTTGGTTATTCTTTTTTTTTTTTTTTACAATAGCCACATCATTATCCTGATTACACAGATGAAAAAGACTGAAAAAATTAGAAGTTAAATAATCCATCCAACGTTTAATATTTAGGAAGTTATTAAGCTGCAACTTCAGGCTCTTGCTGAAGCTCAAACATTTACTCTTAGCACTGTACAGCCCTTCTTGGTGGCTTTGTTTGGGGCACAATATAGATTTTCTTACCCTTGGATATTAGCTCTTGAATGCAAATTTTCTATAAGATTTTCAGAGATCAAATATTTCTGTAACTGCACCCAACTCCCTATGGTTTTTCTCACTTTCTTAAAACCAACAGTTTCTTAGAAAAGAGGACAGAGATTCAGGGGAGCGACAAGCAAAGACAAAGTTCCAGTCAACCCCGGCGCTTTCTCTTGCAGTGTGAGCCTGGGCCTCGAGGGGGCGCATGAGAGAGTTGAACAGAAAAAAAAGCAGATTATCTAACAAAATAATCATACAAAAACCACATTTTTTTTTTTAACATTGTTAGTAGCTGGTACACAGGTACACATGCTGTGAATTGGAAGATATATTTTCAACTTAAATATTGATCAAAGTGTTCTGACAGCTGGACAGTTAGTGCTTATCTAATTTAGTCTTCACAACTTTACTCTAGGTGGTTTGGTTATTATGTGAATGGTAAAGAGGCCAGCCCAGAGAAGTTAAGTGACTGGCCCAGGATTACACCATGTGTAAATGGTGGAGTGCGGGCAGGAACCCCTGTAGCAGGACACCAGCACTCACTCTTACTCCCTGCTCTGTTTTTTATCTGTATTTCACCACTATTGAATTCCATGAGTCTAATGCACAAAAGTTGCTGCAAAGTAATTCTATTTATTTTGTTGTTGTTGTTGTTTTTGCCGCAAAATGCCAACCTCAGAGCCTCATTTTCTCAACTATAAAATGGGAGCCCTAAGAGTCCCTCCTTCATTCAGTTGAAAAGATTAAAGTGCACAGTGCATGGGACATGAAAAGTTCTTAATGAATGGGGGCTTTTGTTATCTATCATTTGTTTTGAAAGATTTAATTTTTTAAGAGAAGATTCAGGTTCACAGCAAATTAAGAGGGTGACAGAAATTTCCTGTACGCGCCTACCTCACACCAGCACAGCCTCCCTGTTGTCAGCAGGGGCCAGGAGAGGCAGAGGAGAATTCTGATAAACGTCCAGGTTTCACCTCTGAAACCTATTTCTTACTCCCAACCATTCCTCTCTTCGTTTACTCCGACTTGCCAAAGAAACAAATAAAAAGCGCTCAGTTATATTTGTTCTCCAAAATACCACTGTTGCGGAAAGAAGAAAGCAAGTAATTGACAGAAGATGTAGCTCGAGGTAAGAAAACAAGGAAAGGCTGACATTTTATCTCCGGCCTGAACAGGGCAGGAGCACAAGACCGCTTCCTCATCAACCACACCCTGAGCAGGGAGCCTCCCTGACTGGCAATTTTAAGGTCAGAGACAGTGAAAACGAAGACACGAGCTCAGGAGCCAACAGCCGCTAGAAAATTTGAAAACCCTAGAGGAGAGGAGCTTTCAAAACGGCACGTCAGTTGCCACGTGATCACGAGAACCAATCACAGAAGAGATCAGACCTTACACAGGAGCCAATGGGTAGCGAAGCATTTTGTCAGCCATAAACCAGGATCTCGCGGTGCCGAGGGGACCAGAATGTATTTGTTCCAAGTGTTTTTGTTTTTTCTTTAATAGCAAAACATTGGAAACAGGTGAACATGAAAGATGAGACAGCCCCCAGTCACTACGTTTCTGAACAGGAACTCTTACAGGTCTGTGGATCACTGTGTAACTTTCTTCATTCTTTTTGACTTTTGATTCTGAGACTGGATGATCTCCACTGACTTACCTTCCAGCCCTTCTGCAAGTGCGAATGTGTTCTTGAACCTCTCTTACTAATTTTCATTTAAGTCGTCATACTTTTTAACTCCAGAACTTTTACTTGATTCCATTCATAATTTATATCTCTTGATATTCTCTATTGGATGAGATGTTATAATACTACATTACTGTAACTTTTTAGACAGTTTTCTTTTATTTCTGAAAACATTTTTACTAAAGTTTTTCTGTTACGTTCAACATCTGGGCCCCCTCATGCATATTTTCTGTTGACTGCTTTTATCCCCCTCTGAGTATGTGGTGTATTTTCCTGTTTATTTGCATGTCTTATTTTTTTGTTGTTAACACCTTACATTTTGGACAATATATTGGAGAAACTGGTTTCAGATCTTTCCCCTTGGATCTGTTTTTGTTGGTAGGCGTTTTTGTTTGTTTTTCTTACTGAAACTTGTGTGTGTGTGTATTTTTTTTTTTTTTTAGTTAATTCTGTAACTCAATAGTAACAGAAGTTTGAGTTTATAGCTGGATTGAGTTTATAGCTGGATTTTTAAAAAATTGAGTTTGTAGCTGGATTTTTAAAAATTATTTTATTTTTAAGTCTGGTTTATACAACCCTCAGGATTAGATCCTAAATAATCTATGTGGGAAGGCATGCCTTCAAACTTTGGAACGATTACAAGACAGTGTTAACTTTCTCTTTCTTCACCGTCAGAGTTTCAGTGGGGGATCTTTTCTTTTCCAGTGTCTTTGCTCAGCAGGCACGACTTCCTTATGCATGCAACCTTCTAGATCTCTAAGAATTTCCGGCCAGGCTCTGGCATGCCCCAAATGAGATCGCAGACTCAGGCAGCTGCAGCACTGTGGGCCAATTGCCGTGTCTGGTCACACCCTTAGATGTGGCCCCTTTTATCCACTGCGTCAAACGAAAGAACAAAAACTACTAACAGATCCAAATGATAGCTAAGTACGAATATGAAATAAAGCTCGGGTAAGTGGCAGACATCTTTTACTATAGCTCTTAACGTATTATGAGAGTAATTCACATTATAGTTTTTGTAGCTCTCTATTCACTACGATTTATGGACTCCAGGTTTCCTACATGTTACATTGTTTCTATGTCCTTGTGGTATACAATCAGATATAATTAGTTCTTTAAAAAAGCACAGTTTGGATTGGATTGTTGGATTTGAGAATATCTACTAGTCACACAAAACAAAGATGAGAAAGACTTGGAACTGAATTAAAGTGATCACATATTTTTCATTATTTAGATTACTATTTCCATGGATATAGAAAGTTAAGGTTTTCATTTATTCTTTCATTTTATCCAAGGACAATGTTTTTGTTTTATTGAAGTACGCTTTTCTCTAGGCATTCATGATATATAATAACTTTCCTAATTTAACTCTGACCCATTGCAATGTAATTGATTATAAACAAACTTCTAATTCATGAATTTGAGGCTATCATGGCAAAAAAAGAATACTGAAAAAGTTTTTCAGCAGAGAGTATCTAAACATATGTTTAGACCACTTGTTTCTAATTAAACTTCCACTTGAAAGTGTAGCAAAGAAAAAATTAACGTGATAAAAATTAACTTGATAGACCTTGCTGCTGCTGCTAAGTCACTTCAGTCGTATCCGACTCTGTGCGACCCCATAGACGGCAGCCCGCCAGGCTCCCCCATCCCTGGGATTCTCCAGGCAAGAACACTGGAGTGGGTTGCCATTTCCTTCTCCAATGCATGAAAGTGAAACGTGAAAGGGAAGTCGCTCAGTCGTGTCCAACCCTTAGCATGGACTGCAGCCTACCAGGCTCCTCCATCCATGGGATTTTCTAGGCAGGACTACTGGAGGCAAGACATATATAGCCATAAGATCAGGGTTTGAAAAACTAAAATTGTTGTAAAGTGAAAGTCATTCTGTCTGTCCAACTTTTATGACCCCATGGACTTCGACTATACAGTCCATGGAATTCTCCAGGCCAGAATACTGGAGTGGGTAGCTGTTCCCTTCGCCAAGGGATCTTCTCAATCATGGAATCGAACCAGGGTCTCCTGCATTGCAGGCAGATTCTTTATCAGCTGAGCTACCAGGGAAGCCCCAAAATTGTTATAAATATGAAACAAAAATAATATTGCTGTAATTGTGATTTATATAACTGAAATTATCATTTCAAAAAATTGAAACTGATAAAAATGATTTTACCTCTCTAATTTAGTTGTCAGTATCTGGTAGTCTAGAAAGACCAGATGAATATACAAAAGGTGTGAATCTTAAAATACTGCAGAAACTCTGCTCTTAAGGATGTGAATTGTCAGATTAATTAAGAGAGACTAGTTTTTCTGACTCCAACATGATCAGTGGCCTCATACAATATTTATATAAAATCATGGCCATGGATTTAAAATATTACAGCTACCTCCCCTGGCTATCTATTTTTCATCAGGTTCACTTGTAATCCCATTTCTCAAAACTATACTAATCCTATAAAGCATACATTGTTCCTTAATGTTATCATCAAGTATAATTTTCACAATTCTCTTAGAATTGATGTCATTACCAAGGGTTGAAGACAAGAACACAATTCACTCTTAAAATGACGATGATTTTGACTTTGCATCTTTCACAGGCTGTTATTGTAGCAGCGAGAGGAGCATGAGGTTCACCCAGAGCAACATCATCTCACTCACTGAATCTGCATTTAATGATTCAGGTGATAACATGCAAAGGCTGATCGTGCCATGTGCTACCCAGAGGTGAAGGCTTGGGAATAATTACAAGCAGAAGAACACCCTTCAGAGAGCTTCGTCCTCCTATTGTCTCCCACTTTAATTCAAGGCATACACATGGCCCTGGGATGAATGCCCTTATTCTAAAATAGCTCTCATTCATTTTCCATCTATTTCTCTTTGAATGATGACTCATTGTACTACAGGAAGATTTTTACTGAGGCTGCCTCATAAATCATGTCAAAGCCCTCTTACCAGCCCACATCTCATCACTCAGGTGTACAGGTTACTTGAACAGACGTATGTAAGCTTAGCCTCAATCATACTGCTGTCTTCTCAGCACAATACATTAATTCTCAGATCTACATCTGTGCTTGTATACTGCCCTGGAAATATTCATTATTATGTATCAAAGAAGACTACTTCTCTAAGTTCAAGTTAAACCTCCTCTTGGCAGATGTGTGATATTTCACTATCACATGACTTCTTCATCTTCATGTTGGAGAAACAATTTGCTTTACTTTTGATAGAATCATTGTTCCTAATTCCTATTTTGAAATCATCAAATCATATGTGAATTGAAGCAATCTTAGGGTCAGTTCAGTTGCTCAGTTGTGTGCGACTGTTTGTGACCCCCATGAATTGCAGCACACCAGGCCTCCCTGTCCATCACCAGTTCCTGGAGTCCAGTCAAACCCATGTCCATTTCAGTCGGTGATGCCATCCAGCCATCTCGTCTTCTGTCATTCCCTTCTCATCCTGTCCTCAATCCCTCACAGCATCAGGGTCTTTGCCAGTGAGTCAACTCTTTGCATGAGGTGGCCAAAGTATTGGAATTTCGGCTTCAGCATCATTCCTTCCAATGAACACCCAGGACTGATCTCCTTTAGGATGGACTGGTTGGATCTTGCAGTCCAAGGGACTCTCAAGAGTCTTCTCCAACACCACAGTTGAAAAGCATCAATTCTTCAGCATTCTGCTTTATAGTCGAGCTCTCACATCCATACACGACTACTGGAAAAACCATAGCTTTGACTAGATGGCCAGCATTTTTTGCCACTTTCCACCCTACCATCTGTCCTGGTTGGTGAGATTGTCTCATGTCTGTAACACACAGTTAACTGTTTTGTCACATTCTGTATTCCACCTAGGGATCCTTGACAGCTTAAATTTACAGTTTCTTAATTTGCATACTTTGAGGTGTTCTCTTTGTGTGTAAATTTTATGGGGTTTGCCAAATGCCTCTTGTAATTTCTCCACCATTGCAATATAACACGTAATAGTTTCACCATCCTGAAAAAAATCCCTCTGCATTACCAACCACCCATCACCCCAGTAAACACCTGGCAACCGAAGACCATTTTACCGTCTCTATAGTGGTGCCTTTTACAGAAAGCCCTGTCAGTGGCTTCATACAGTATGTAGCCTTTTTAGACTGGTTTCTCACACTCAGTATTGTGCATTTCAGATTCATTCATATATCTACATGGCTAGACAGATCATCCCTTTTACTGCTGAATAATATACCCTCATATATATATATGTGTATATATATATATATATATATAGAGAGAGAGAGAGAGAGAGAGAGAGAGAGCTTGATTATCCATTTCATAGTTTATCCAAAATTTGTTCATCCATTACCCTTTTGAAGGGCATCCTGTTTGTTCCAGTTTCTGGTGACTATGGATAATGACACTATTAACATTGGTGTGTAGCTTTTCTCTTGAACATAATTTCAAAATCAGGTGAATAGATACCTAAGAACTTGCTCAATGTTCCTGAGGTTAACATATGCTATAACCAAGCTTTATAAGAAATGGACATGAGTTTGAGCAAACTCAGGGAGATAGTAAAGGACAGGGAAGCCTGGTGTGCTGCAGTCCATGGGGTCACAAACAGCCAGACATGATTGTGACTGAACAACAACAAGAACCCACTAGAGTCTCCTAAGGTGGCTGTGCTGGCTTTCCTGCCTGTGCTTGTGAAAATAGCTTATCATTTTGTGTTGGTTTTGCTTTTCTGCCATCAAAGTCCAGTTTTTAATCAACACTGCTCACATGTTGTTAATTTATTCTAGTAGTCCAGATACCAGGATACACCAACACTTCCCATTCTGCTTCTGATGGCTTATCTGCAGTTCCTCTTTCCTCTCCTGCTGCTACTTTATTTTCTATAAAGGCATGTGTATGTGAGAAGGTTGTTAGCGTTTTCATTTTTTGTCTGTGTCTCACGAACTCTGTTTTCTTTTCCTTTCCCAGCTGGAGCTGGTGGAGCTGTCGCTGTGCCGCTGTGCTGATTCCAGCCTGCCATTCTCTCTCCTCCAGCAGGAACCTCCTGTCAGGCCAAGAGCTAAGAAACAGGCTCCCGAGCAGTTGATTAGGCTCAGTTAGAAGGTCCAGTCAATGTCAGTGAGAAACATGGATAAGAGAGAAGCCAAGGAGCTGTGTGTAGCCCCAAACCCCTAAAGATGCAGAGAAGACTGAAATAGAAGTGATACTGTTTGAACTGGTCAAATGCCTCCTATGAGCACAAAGGGATGTGAACAGTTTTTGTCTTTTCTTTCCAAAATGTAATATCACCTTGTAGCTATAGAAGTCATGCATGAGAGAGTCAGAATTAATGTTCTTGTATAATAAATGAGAATTGATTTAAAAAGCATTATTACACACAGGAAGTATCATGTCCAAATGAGATTATAATTCAGAAAAATCATCAGGAAAATCCTTACATTAAGGGTTGCCATTCATTGTGGGATATACCTAATTTTAGCCAATGAATGGGCTTTCCAGGTGGCCCTAGTGGTAAAGAACCCATGTGCTGATGCAGCAGACACAGGAGACTTGGGTTCGATCCCTGGGTCGGGAAGATCCCCTGGAGGATGACCTGGCAACCCACTCCAGTATTCTTGCCTGGAGAATCTCATGGACACAGAAACCTTAAGGGCTACAGTACTTGGGATCACAGAGTCAGACACGACTGAAGGGACTTAGCATGCAGACACACGTGCAGCCAATGAATATGGGGCATTATAGGTAGATGGCAGATTGTCAGTAGGTAGAAACATAGAAGGAAAAAGAGATAATAGATAGATGTGTGCTTCAGTCGTGTCTGACTCTATGCAACCCTATGTGTAGCCCATCAGTCTTCTCTGTCCTTGGGATTCTCCAGGTAAGACTACTGGAGTGGGGTACCATGCACTTCTCCAGGGGAATCTTCCTGACCCAGGGATCAAACTGGGGTCTCTTACATCTCCTGCAATGGCAGATGGGTTCTTTACCACTGGTGCCACCTGGGAAGCCCAATAGATAAATGATGGGTAGAAATATAGATAGATAATAACTAATAAATATCTCTTATAACACATTCAGATACATGATATTAATCTCCATTTTGCTGTTGAGAAAGCTGAGGAGATGCAGAGAAGGTGAGTCTATATCTAACAGGAAGCAGACTCATCTTTGAATCCAGTCTGAGGACTTCACCAGCAACCCATATCTTGTGATTTTTAAATAATGGCATCCCCTTGTTAAGTGACTGTTTCCTGTGCTAAAGCACATTTCATCACCAACGGGCATAGTGAGCACTATTATCATTTCACACACGTGGTCACAGATGCTCGGAGACATCCAGTGACCTGCTGAGATTCCGCAGCTGGCCTGGGGGATATGAACCTGCCCCAAGTGGTCTCCAGCCTAGAGCCTACAGTCCTGGCTGGCCCACCCTGCAGCCTCTCCTCCCAGCAGCCCCGTCTGTGCTCCCCTCAGCCTCCATCCGTCTATTCTGCACTGGGAAGTGCCCTTCTGGTTTCAGAGCCATCTGCATCTTTTACTGTTTCCCCTAAAAATGGATGTCGAATCTTCTAGCTCTTGTCTTCCCAACATGAGTGGATTTCGCCCACAATTTCCCCCCCCCCCCCTCAGAGCAGTTAAGTCGATGTGCACTATGGTGACAGAAGTGTGGTACTAAATCTCTCTTCTGAAGAGACAATTCTTTCTAGGAATCGAGCTGAAACTAAACCCCATGAAGTAAGGAACGTAAAAGTATCTAGGCGAGGGCCACAGTGATTGTGCAGAAAGAGCGGTGTGTCTCATTACAATCACATCAAAAGCCTGTTTAGAGAATGGTATTCACATTAGAGACTTTTCAGGTGTGGCTGGAATGATCAAAGGATGGCTGACATTCTCTGCATTGTATTTAGAAGCTGATGCTCTAAGCTTCAAGGAGACAAGGGAATGTTACATGTGATGTGTGAACTTGAGCTGCAGAACTTTGGGAAGCAGTTGGGATGGGTGGGGAGTCAGATGGTCCATGAAGATCAGACCCAGCTCCATGTCATGTGATAAGATAGGTAACTTATGTGCTCTCTTCTAATGTTGATTAGGCTTCTTCCAGACCCTATCCTGAAATCCAGGATCAAAACATTATGCATGAAATGCTACCTCGAAATTATCAGACTTAACTTCTGTTCCATAAAACCCTTCTGGGAATTCCTTGGTGGTCCAGTGGTTAGGACTCCATGCTTCCACTACAGAGGGCCTGGGCTCGATCCCTGGTCAGGGAACTAAGATTCCAAATGCTATGTGGTGAGCAAGCAAATAAAAAAACACACCCTTTCTCTGATTCTATCCACATTTCTGGAAAGGCAGATGATCATGGTTCTATATCATTATATTTCTCCATCTGCTGCCAACTCAAATTATGAGAGCCAGTTCTAAGATGTTCTGTTCTATTGTTCCAATAGGTCTGGGAAAACATTTTAGAAGTACATCATGAGCATCATGTCCTCAGTCTCAAAGCTCTTTTTAACTGAGAAAACAAAGCACCCTGTCCTCCCTCTTTTAGGGAGGGGGAGTTGGGGTTTGGATAGTGCTGAGGAATTGGTGTATCGTCCCTAATTCCAGACGCATATCCAGGAATTTCACAGACATGTCTCAGGAACAAAATGGGAACTTTGCAACCAAATCTGTGAATGGGAGCAGAGCCGTGTTGTTAGAGATTTGGGGATGTGCCCGACCTTGCTGGGTGGTGCAAAGACATAAGAATGGCTTAGGAAGCTAGAGGAGAAGAGAGTGGATCTCTGGAGGCCCTGGGTCAGTCTTCCCTGCAGCAACAAGACCCTAGCTAACAAACTAGCGCAGCATAAGGAACAGTAAACAGACCTCGAGGTGGATGGTTCATCTGTGACACTCCATCACCCGATTTCTAGATTGCTCTATTTCCAAGGAGTGGTAAGTAAGTTTCCAGGAACACAGCAGATCCACACGTCCCTCCTGTTTGTGACCATGAAGTTTGTCTGTTCTCCGGGAGATCGCTCCTGCCTTCCTCCGCTCATCCACTCCCATCTGCTCTCCCTGCCTCAGCTGTTTTCTTTATCTTTACTTCCTTGTTTCTCTTTTCTTTCTCTCCATCCTTCTGTTGTCATTTCTCTTTTGTCAACTCTCCTCTTCCAGTGACCATCAATCACGATACCAACATGTTCTCTATTTATCGAAACAAAAGTAATCTCTGCCCTGTTATTTTTAATATAAAAGAAACAAAATCTCTGGTGAGTCTGTCATTGAAGTTTTCACCAACTGTCTGAAAATCAACCTTCTTGATAAGTTTTACTATTTCCATCTTCAGGCAAAGACACCAATGCTCTTAGGAACTTGAGAAAAGGCCAACGGCTCACCATTGAACAGAACTTAGTTTTTTCAGAGTAGGGCTTCCCTGGTGGCTCAGAGGTTAAAGCATCTGCCTCCAATGCAGGAGACCTGGGTTCAATCCCTGGGTTGGGAAGATCCCCTGGAGAAGGAAATTTCAACCCACTCCAGTATTTTTGCCTGGAGAATCCCATGGATAGAGGAGCCTGGTAGGCTACAGTCCATGGGATCGCAAAGAGTCGGACATGACTGAGCGACTTCACCACCACCACCACCAACTTCATTCTACTTTCGGTCTATGAGGCAGAAGATAAACAAAGAGGGCCCTGGGTTGTGGTCTAAGCTTCACTGTATTTTTCTCCTCAGTAGAAAGTAAGGCTCATACATGTGAAATATGTAATTTCCTCGGAGGGCATGACCAAAGTTCTGGCTGGGAAATTATGGAGTTTAGCCAAGGGGAACAGAGTCTGTCTGATCTCACTCATTATTTCATCTGTGTCCGAGTCAGATAAGAAAATAGGTCCGTCATTTTTCTCAGTACATAGTACTATCATTTTTGAAATGGTGAGAGAGCTTAATTATATATCCAGTTTTCATGCATTTTACCTGCCTGTTCATTTTGATGCTCATTTAAAAGCTGCTGTTTCCTTAGCAACCTCTCTTTTCTTTCTTCCCTCCATTGTGTCTTATCAGTTCATGTGCTGTTAAAAAAATGTTTTAAGAGAAAATTATCATTTATAACAATTTATCTTGTTTAACAATAACCTGGCCATTATTGTCATTCTTTCCACAGTTAAAAGGGAACCAGGTAGCAAAGATGGTTTATAAAGCCTGTTGATGACACCTCAGGAGGTCAGCGGTGGGTGGAGAGTGAAGCCACTGATCATGAACCATGAGAGACGCTTCCAGACACCTCTGCTGTGTGGAGATGGCAGGTGTTTGTGTATGCAGAGCCCAGGGCAAAACTGAGGTGGTCTTCAGGGCTTGGTCGGTCCTGGTTGAAAGACGTACAGCCTCAGGGCTCCTCATCCTCGAACTCTTGGAAACCTGAGTTCTACAGGAGCCCCTCCAGCTGGCGCCATGGAGTCTATTTTTCTACAATATGTGGGTCAGCCCTTCTCATGCTCTGTGTAGCCCCACGAGATGGATTGAGGGGTATGGTATGCGGGAGGGTCAGCTCCTCCTAAAGTCTCCAGCTCCTGCAAGTGCCTTCTCTCTAAGGAACAGAAGAGGAGTGCCTGCTGGAAGGCTGACAGCTGACTGCACTGTGTTCCGTGTTTGCAAGGCCTGAATCTGAATCTGTGGCTCCTTCTTCTGAAGCATCATTTGCTAGCAACCTCAGTTCAGTTCAGTTCAGTAGCTCAGTCATGTCCGACTCTTTGCGACCCCATGAATTGCAGCACACCAGGCCTCCTTGTTCATTACCATCTCCGGAGTTCACTCAGATTCACATCCATCGAGTCCGTGATGCCATCCAGCCATCTCATCCTCGGTCATCCCCTTCTCCTCCTGCCCCCAATCCCTCCCAGCATCAGAGTCTTTTCCAGTGAGTCAACTCTTCTCATGAGGTGGCCAAAGTACCGGAGTTTCAGCTTTAGCATCATTCCGTTCAAAGAAATCCCAGGGCTGATCTCCTTCAGAATGGACTGGTTGGATCTCCTTGTAGTCCAAGGGACTCTCAAGAGTCTTCTCCAACACCACAGTTCAAAAGCATCAATTCTTTGGCACTCAGCCTTCTTCAAAGTCCAACTCTCACATCCATACATGACCACAGGAAAAACCATAGCCTTGACTAGACGGACCTTAGTCGGCAAAGTAATGTCTCTGCTTTTGAATATACTGTCTAGGTTGGTCATAACTTTTCTTCCAAGGAGTAAGCCTCTTTTAATTTCATGGCTGCAATCACCATCTGCAATGATTCTGGAGCCCCCCAAAATAAAGTCTGACACTAGTACCCTCACAACATGTCTTATCATGGTTTTAATTTATGTTTCCCCAGTGGCTAATGATATGGGCTTCCCCAAGGCTCAGTGGTAAAGAATCCACCTGCAATGCAGAAGATGCAGGTTGGATCCCTGGGCTCCTGTAGAGCTCCTGTAGAACTCAGGTTTCCAAAATTTGGGAAGATGCCCTGGAGAAGCACATGGCAACCTCAAGTATTCTTGCCAGGATGATCCCATGGACAGAGAAGCCTGGTGGGCTACAGTCCATGGGATGATAAGCAGTCAGACATGACTGAGCACACACTATTAGCTATTGATTAATAGCTATTAGCTATTGATTAATAGCTATTAGCTATTCAGCATGAGTCTGCTTTTCTCTCTACAGTTCTACTTTTTCCAAATGCCACATAAAAGGAATCCTACCTCATTTGGCCTTTAGTCTGGCTTTTCTCGCTTAACAAAATACATCTGAACACAACCTCTGTGTTCATCACCTTTACCTGGAAATGAGAAATGAACATGAATATTTTGTGTTTGCCAGATACAAATTTCTCTCCATATATAAGCTTAATTTTCTTCTCTATCATGGTGGTAGTATGCCTATTTTCCAGTCCCTTTGCTGGAAATGGTTAGCATCATTTAAATCTTTCCCAATCTGCTAAAGTGTCGATTTGTAGAAATAGGTTCTCTCAAACTTCCACTTGGCCCACTTATTGTCAAACCGGTCATTCAAGTTCTTACATTCCTTTTACCAAGTTCAGGTTGACAGTGGCTCACTCTTCAATTAAATTCTTCTCTTAGAACTCAGCTCATTTAAAATTTTTATTTCTCAACTGTGAGCCGAATCATCAGGCAGATTGCCTTCTGATTCGATTTATTAGAGAAACTGCAAAAAAATAACACATTCGGCTTCCCTGGGTTATGTCTTATTTCATAAGCCATTTTCATGTGTCACTGTAAAATACTGAACCTATTTCTCACATTAGCTGGTAACTATAAATAAACTATGGAAAAAAGAAGAGACATTCACTGACAAGTCTGAAAGAAAACCTTATATTTGATGTGTTAGCTTTAAGAAGAATAAAGGCATTTTAAAAGCATTGCTAAGCAGAACAGTTCACACTGAGTGTGTGGAAAAAAACAAAACAAAACATGAATATAAGATTGCCAAGAATGAAAAAGATACATACTAAAATGTATATAAATTGGACTCATATGTGAGTATCTGAGACAGATTCAAATATCAGATTATTCCAAGTGAAAGGTTGAGAATAAACCTGAGTATTACAATAAAAACAATTTTGTAACTGTCTTGAATTGAATGTGTATGAATGTTCAGCTGTTGAAGTTCAGACTCTTTGCGATCCCATGGACTGTAGCCTGCCAGGCTCCTCTGCCCTTGTGATTCTCCAGGCAAGAATACTGGAGTGGGTACTATTTCCTCCTCCATGGGATCTTCCCCACCCAGGGATTGAACCCACATCTCCTGCATTGGCAGGAAGGTTCTCTACCACCAAGCCACTTGGGAAGATATGGCCTGGATTGAATGAAAATGAACAAATGAATGAATTTTCCTGGATTGATTAGTGGCCCTTAAATAGCCACCCAAAATCTGTGAATGTGACTTAATTTGGAAAAAGGGTCTTTGAAGAAGCGATCAACGTAAGTTTATACTGGATTTGGGTGGACCTTAACACAGTGACTAGTTTTCTTGTAATAAAATGGAATCAAAGACAGGTTCTCAGGGAGAAATCATATTTTGACAGAGGTTAGAGTGATGTGTCTCCAAGGCAAAGAATGCTGAGAGCTGCTGGCACCCCAGAAGCTGGAGAGGCAGAATAGTGTTCTCCTTTTGAGTCCTTCAGGGAGCCTGGCATGCAGACACCCTGGCTTTGGGGTTCTAGCTTTCAGAACCAGGGAGAATAAATTCTCCTTATTTTAAGGCATATCAGTTCAGTTCAGTTCAGTCGCTCAGTATTGTCCAACTCTGCGACCCCATGAATCGCAGCATACCAGGCCTCCTGTCTATCACCAACTCCCAGAGTTCACTCATAGAGTGGTGATGTCCATAGAGTTGGTGATGCCATCCAGCCATCTCATCCTCTGTTGTCCCCTTCTCCTCTTGCCCCCAATCCCTCACAGCATCAGGGTCTTTTTCAATGAGTCAACTCTTTGCATGAGGTGGCCAAAGTATTGGAGTTTCAGCCTCAGCATTAGTCCTTCCAATGAACACCCAGGACTGGTCTCCCTTAGGATGGCCTGGTTGGATCTCCTTGCAGTCCAAGGGACTCTCAAGAGTCTACTCCAACACCACAGTTCAAAGCATCAATTCTTCAGCGCTCAGCTTTCTTCACAGTCCAACTCTCACATCCATACATGACCACAGGAAAAACCATAACCTTGACTAGATGAACCTTTGTTGGCAAAGTAATGTCTCTGCTTTTCAATATGCTATCTAGGTTGGTCATAACTTTCCTTCCAAGGAGTAAGCGTCTTTTAATTTCATGGCTGCAATCACCATTTGCAGTGATTTTGGAGCCCCCAAAATAAAGTTTGACACTGTTTCCACTGTTTCCCCATCTATTTCCCATGAAGTGATGGGACCAGATGCCATGATCTTCGTTTTCTGAATGTTGAGCTTTAAGCCAACTTTTTCAGTCTCCTCTTTCACTTTCATCAAGAGGCTTTTTAGTTCCACTTCACTTTCTGCCTGAAGGGTGGTGTCATCTGCATATCTGAGGTTATTGATATTTCTCCCAGCAATCTTGGTTCCAGCTTGTGCTTCTTCCAGCCCAGCATTTCTCATGATGTACTCTGCACAGAAGTTAAATAAGCAGGGTGACGATATACAGCCTTGATGTATTCCTTTTCCTATTTGGAACCAGTCTGTTGGTCCATGTCCAGTTCTAACTGTTGCTTCTTGACCTGAATACAGGTTTCTCAAGAGGCAGGTCAGCTGTTGTGGTATTTCCATCTCTTTCAGAATTTTCCACAGTTTATTGTGGTCCACACAGTCAAAGGCTTTGGCTTAGTCAATAAAGCAGAAACAGATGTTTTTCTGGAACTCTCTTGCTATTTCGATGATCCAGCAGATGTTGGCAGTTTGAATCCTGGTTCCTCTGCAGTATAGTTTGTGCTAGTTTGCTTTAGGAAACCCATCCAGTAACTGTGTTCCCAAGTTACTGTAACTCATTGGGAAAAATATGAGAGTGAAAACACACACAACAAGGTAATGGCAGGCCATGCTCTCTGATTCCAGGGCATGTTTGCTGGTCTTGAGTTCATTCCAAGTTTCCTGGATTACAGAGTTCATGGACCACGTTCTCTGATTCCAAGCAGGAAGGACAGGGAAGGGGGAGGCATCTCCAGGGAACAGTCTTGAAGCATATTGAGAAATCTGGGAAATGGGTCATCACCCCAGGATTCTGACTGCTTTATCTGTGAAACCCCTCATCCACACTGTGGAAGTGAGCAGTCTAGGATCTTAGAGCTGAGCCTGCGTTTCATCCACATCCCTTGCTCTCCTCTGGAGTGTTGCTCCCATTACATTCATGTGCTTGTCCAAGAGGCAAGCTGATTTATTCCAAAGGTTTGAGTTGTCTAATAACAAGCTGACCCAGAATTTACCCAGCTCAACATCCATGGGCCATTTCCTGGTGGTCCAAGGGTGGGGTGAGAGTGAGAAGCAAAAAAATTGAAAGGAAAACTTGGAACTTCTCAAATGAGAACAAACACAAGCTCTAGAATACGTGAGTTAGAATGAATTGCGTGGCTGGCTGTTTAAACAATAGAAGTGGGAAGAAGTAGCTGAATTCATCATCAATGGTATAAATGAAAAAGTGACAAAGATGGTGAGTGCCAAGGATGAGGAGTGCCCAGAGCCATGTGAAGGTGAGAAGTAGAAGCTGCAAGATTAGGAATGAAAGGCTAAGGTCGGAGTGAAATAATATGGGGACTTGTAAGTGCTATGAGTGTGTGAGGGTTGCTGCCCAGTGGGAGCTTAGCCACCTTACATTGAGAGACATGGCATCTGGTCAGGACTTGCTCCTTTGTCTCTGTCTCCCCTGCCTCCTAGGTCTTCCACTGGCGCCTCCCATTGGCTCAGCTGTCATCATTCCATCTCTCCAGGGAGCCCAGATGGCACAGTCTGCAGGATTCAACCTCGCGGGTCATAGAGCACAGCCCAGAAGCAAAAAGAATGGATCCAAAATAGCAAAACCAGCTGCCACATGTGTATTCATTTACTCAAATTGCATTTAAGTCAGACTGCATTGGTCCACACTTACCACCAATCTCTTCCAGGGTAGGGACTGGACCTTCATTATTTTGCAACCACAGTTCCCGAGACAGTGTCTGATAAGCAGTAACAGCCTAGATATTAACAGAATTCTTATTATGAGCCAGCCTTCCTTGTGAAGTACATTATCTAATGCACATTATCTTCTTGGATTCAAATAATTCTCTATAAGTAGGTACTACAGTGTTTTTAATGTCGAAAATAATTTAAATATGATACTCACACAAAGCTTGCGGTATACCAGACATTTCTTCTGTGTTCACTCTCCAGCACTGCAGGCACAAGCCAGTCATGGCTATTGAGCACAAATCTAAATTAGCATGGGCTGAAAGTATCAAACACAAGCTATGTTTTAAAAAGACTATGAACAAAAAAGAATGTAAAATACCTTGTAATATTTTATATTGATTACATTTGGTATACATTGTGGGAAAATAAAATATATGATTAAAACTCATTTTACCCATTTGATTTTACCTTCTTAATGTGGTTACGGGGCTTCCTAGTTGGAGTTAGTAGTAAAGAATCCACCTGCAGGAGACACAAGGGACCTTGGTTCCATCCCTGGATTGGGAGGATCCCCTGGAGTAGAAAATGCAACCCACTCCAGTATTCTTGCCTGGAAAATCCCATGGACAAAGAAGCTGGGCAGGCGCCCAGCCATGGGGTCACAAAGAGTTGGACACGACTGAATACGCACTACACACAGACAAAATGTGGTTATTGGAAAACTTTAATAAGTGCTTCACATGTGCAGTTTCCATCATATTCTGGTTCAAAAGAGCTGTTCTCAGCGTTTTATGTAAAAAGCAAGAGGAAATGAATTTGAACCTAGTTCTCCTCAAGAGGTCATGGCTTAACCACCATGCAATGCAGTGTATGAATTAACCTGCCATCTTGAAAGCCAATTGTGTGTCAGGCACCATACTATTTATTTCATATGTCAGGCTCCAAACAAACCATCGTGGTAGTTATTGTTACACTCCAAATGGGGGTGAAAAAAAGCTTGATGTAACATACTCTACAAAACCAGTAATTAGGAAACCAAAACACAATACAAAATGGATGATAAAGTCTGTGGTCTTATACCACTTTCTAAGACCTTCTTGGTACTAATGTTTTAAAAAGAAGGTACAGACATGTTGGAATTTCAGAGGTGAATGTAGATATAATAGTTTCTGAGTACACTCAACATGCTGAATTGTAGAGACACTTAATAACTTATTCTATAATGGGGCATGATTAGCATGATGCAGAACTTCTCATCCATGAACTAGTAGATTAAGAGATATTAATAGGGAAATCTACATGATGAATAGCAGGGTGGAAGCATCTAGCTGATCATCAATCACTGAGTGTTCCCAATGTACACCATCATGCACAGATTCACGCTCACAAACACACACCACAATCCTTGCAACTCTGGAGGCTGAATGGTGAATGGAAAAGATGGAGAGGACTACACATACACAATTTGCTCACTGATAACATGTCAGACATCTGCAGGGGGAGATGATTTATGTAGGAAGCATAAATAAGTTCTTTTCAGTCTTCTTTTACATATAGAAATGAAAAACTATATGCAGAATCAAAAACTGGAAATAATCTTCCCTATGATACAGCACTATTAAAAGAAGAGCAGAAATTAATTTTGCAGTATAGTCCTCAGATTTTTCCTTTCCTTTTTTTTTCTTCTGTTGTGGTTGTTGGTCTATATTTCATGTGAACTCTCGGTCACCCCACAATCTTTGTATACCTAGAATACAGATGTGTTCCAGAATAGAAGCATTTTCCAGAAATAATTTTCTCTTTCAATTCACAAGAGAAGTTATTGCAGTTATTCATTTATGTTCAGTCAAAATAAATGTATTTGTCATTAGCTTCAGAACACAGAAGTCCACTGTTATGGATAAATTTTAGTATTTTGATGACATCTACCAGTGATGTCCTCCATATGTGTGATAATAACACACAATAACGTAATTGCAAATTTTATTTTGAAGGTTTGGGGACACTGTAGTGGTAAAATACTGAGGAAGATAAGGAAGGACACCGTGGAACACTTAGTAAAGAGAGGCCTGAATTCCCACCTGCTCCAACAGACGTAGAACAGAATAATATTTCTGGTAAATTTTAGAACATTTTTTGAGCTCATCACTCAAACGAAGCCAAAAATGGTATGAAACCAGATGTTGAATAAAGAACAGTTTGGTTTTGGGTGCTAGAATCATGCCTGAATTCTAAATGTGTGTATTCCAAACTGGTCTGATCCATTGGAGGCTACAAAAACTACGACCATTCTCTCTGCCCTGAGTTTTGCGATGCCGAGGCTTGTTTACTTTCAATGCATCCCCAGCTGGAGACCCAGTAACAGAAATCATTTCCTCTTTCCTTTTCCTTCTGTAAAGCATATGGCCTAATCTATCCTGTGAAAACTCCAATTTATTTTAGCATTCATGAACCTTCATGACTAATTTCCTGAGCCAAACTATAATTACTTTAATTCTACACTGCTGGAGAGAATTTGAAAACAGGACTTCTTTAGAAGAAAATTAACTTATATAATGAGTGAAGAGATAAATCATATTAGCTCTAATTAAAGTATATTAACATTTTGGTTGCATATGAATAAAAATCAGACACAATGAAAGCAGGTTTCTCATAGAGAGTCAATTTATGGAGATTTATGAAGATTTTTAGGAACTTGCAAAATTTCATTACTTAACATCTCTATTAAGATCTTTACAAGCATGCATAATGAAAAGCCTAATAAAAGATTTAATAAATGGACTTTTGCTTAAAGTCACAGTGACTCAATGCAAGCAAAGGTTTTAAATCCATAATGGAGATTAACATGATAATTGTCAATTTAAAAGTACATATGCTGTCTGCATGGTGAGAAATACAGAAGTTGGAAATCAGAGTTAGGAAGTCAAAAACTACCTTCCATTAAAGCAATTCCAGTTTTTTCTCATGTCCTAAGAGAGTAACTAGTATGAAACTATATGTCAAATCCTTCTCTTCTGCTTTAATGTAAAATCTTTTAGCTCTCTCTTTGTGCCTAGAATGAATGTTTAACACAAACAGTACACCTCCAGGGAAACTTATTTAAGTTAAACTGGAGGGTGAACAGAATTAAATTCTTAAAAAAAAATTTTTTTTCTCTAAATTTATACAACAACACTGCCCAATCGTTTAGTTTTCAATATCGCTCCTGAATGACTCATAAAGAAGATGCTCTCAAACTAAGTCACAGAGAAGTTCATTGTAAAAATGCTCAGGGAGCACCAGGGTCTGTGTGTCTAGTCTGGAGATAATACTTACAGCCAGCATTCACCATACTGCTCCTCGGTTTTCCAGGGAGACTATGCCTCACTTGATCTGGCATTTAAAACCAACCACCCTCAATCGGCCACTGGTACTTTTATCCTTAACTGTTTGCGTTTCCATGGACATCAGCATCTCTGAGTGGGTATTTTCCCGTCACCCACATGCATCCTTCTTTACCACTACTATATATATATATTATTTTTAGTTTTCAAATAAAGTGACATCATATAAAGCATGTAAACTTCACAGCTATATAGAAAACAGTTATGTTTACTCTGCAGCAAAATATTCATTTGTAGATTACAAAACAACAAGGATAATTATTTTAGTAGAGAGTATGCTGGAGTAAACATATTAGTCTCAGCTTTAATGCACTGGCCATTTGATATTGCAAACTAGTATTTTCCATGCAGTGTTTAGTTATTCATTTGCAGAAGTGACTATGCTTTTAGTAGTCAGCTTCTCATTTCCACATGTATCATCCTCTCAAAGTCCTTGGAAATATTTATTAAATTGCAGTTAAAAACTCTGAATTGTATTGCTATGGATACCAGGGAATGAAGAAATCAGATAATAGAATTTCCAGAGAATTCAGAGAATAAATGACAATTTAAAAGCAGAAAGAAGAGGAAAGTATCTTAAAAGAAAGATGAGAAAAACTAATGATTGAAGGGTTTTGGATAGTGTGGTAGGAAAAAAACATCCTAAACCGTCCTTATGCGATACAACAACAAGAATTCTGAATAAGACAGAAGTGTTAAAGGATATACTTAAATGCCTCATTGAGATGCTCACAAATGAAAAGAAAGCAAGGTAAAAAGCCAGAGAGATTTAAAAAAAGTAACAAGTGGTGGCTTTCCCAGAGGGCTCCTTGGTGTGGTCTTCCTGAGAGATGCCCCAGGTCTCCTCAGGAGTTGGCCTCCATAGCCAAGTGTTAGCCGAAGAGCTTCACCTAGTGTGGAAAGTCTCCACATGACTGGTTTCACACCAAACTGAGACCTGAAAACACATAGCCTATATGTTATGAGAAACCCCAGATGATACACTTATTTCTAAGTAACAATTGGCTTTATTTTTAAATGATCCTGAGTCCATGCTGAAAGAAGCCAAAACAAATTCTTTAGAGGAATATGCCTTCAGCCAACAATACAACTGCTTCCAAAGGTAAAGCCCTTGGCTGTGAGCTTAGGGAAACACGTGGTGCACACAAACTCAGGAAAATAAGGCAGTAAGAAATGGAAGGAGCCATAAACAGTAAAATCTGACACACAAAAAGATACGAAGACTATGAGATACAGGCTATAAGCCAAGCTCAAATCATGGAGGATAAAAAGGGTAGGTTCAGCCACGTTCAAATAAAAAAAAATTTATTTATCAAAAACATACAGGGTCATGTACCTTATTTAAAACATAGCACACTTTCTCTATGATAAATAACATTCTTTTATATTATTTTCTAAAATATTAAAGATTGCCATGCATATGTATGTCTCCAGCTTATCTGGAATTGATTTTTGTATAAGATGTATTGAGACTTAATTTCATATCTTGTTATATGTATGAACAAGGTATCCTTTCTGGATTTGATCATCAGAAAAGAGTCCATAAAAATAAATTTGTGACAAATATATTCTGCTTTTTACCTTATTTCTTATGTATTTAGAATACTTAGGATTCACACATTTGCAGTAACAATAGAGAAAATGGAAAAGCCTCAGACAGATTTGAAAGATAATAGGGGAATCATACAAAGATTAGATTTTCAGTAACAGCAAAGTGGACTTTTATGGGCAGAAGGCTTCTAAAAAAGAGATAAAATAGACCCTGTTTTGTTATCAAAGTCAGGTTTTTCTCTGAGAATAGTGGGTTCCATATAGCAGGCATTTTGTCTTATTCAAATTTGTAACCAGATTTTGTTCAGTGTTGGGAATGTGCTGGTTACACAATAACTGTAAGTTGAGTAAGTTAAGAAGTGATTTTGACATTACGCCATATTCTTAAAGGTGTTGCCAAGTCTTCACTAAGATTTAGGTGTTGGTGTGTAGAACTCTCCACTGGTAACAAGACATGAGTCCTTCTTGGTTTTGCTCCTACATTTTCCAGGGGTCTCTGGGCATCAGAATGTGATGTCTGACCCCGTGTTAGAAGGTCCCATGAGAAAAGAGTCAAAAGACTCAGAGACACCGATTCAGCCCATGAACACATCCTCCATTTCTACACAGCTAATATTAACCTTGCTATTAATAATCTTATCCAGGACCATGTGGAAGAAAATAGAGGCAACCCTGGAAACATAAACACACTCAGTGGAATTATTTTCCATCTTTTTGTGTATGTCTCGAAAGACATTTATCATTAGCTGTCACTTGTTAATTTTCTATTAAGGTGATCTCTCCATTACTAATTTGTCAAAATCTTGTTGCATGTCACAATTTTCAGAGGGTAAAACTCATATAGCTTTCATTCTTGTTTTTTAGAGGAAGATGATAGCAATGAACTGTCAGGCCTCTATTCCTCATACTGACAAACAGAAATAAACATGGTCTATTCTTACTTGGTACTTCATCCTTGAAGACTGTCTTGATAATGTAGTTTAAACTGAATATTTTGTGTAAGTCAGAAATAATAATTTTTTCCTCTCATTTCCAATATGGCAAACACAGCCAGATGAAATATTCAAGAAGACATTTTAACTCTCTGATTATTATATCTGTTATATAACATCATTCACAAACACTAAATAGCTTGAAAAGCTACAGACACATGACTATAATTGTTTTTTCTGGTGTCTAAACCTCGATCATCTGTTTTTACATTTTTGTGGTTTCTAGAGTATATCTGAATTATGCCTGCTGCTCATTACTTTGGAAAATATCTTCTATTTTTACTTCCCAGGGCAAGTAGCAGGACATTCATATGGTTATAATTAAGTTCAGAAGGAATCTCACCTCAGGTCCTGAGATCTATGTTTTGACAAGTCTTTCTAATTATGAGCTTGGCAACGCCCACACAGGTTATTACATCTATACAAGAAAGTGCAAAGGTATTTCCTTTGTCAAAATGCTTACATATCTACCGAGCTTATCAGAAAATGACCCCCAGCACTTTTCATGAAATGTTTCTATTTTCAGAGAGGTTTGCAAAATGCACTTTCTTTTACTATCAGACCAGTGACCCTTCTGAAGTTGCACAGAGTCAAAAACTTACCCAGTGACTTATACTTGTAAAATTACTACTTTCTCAGCAAAGTGCTGGATGAGTAACTTTAATTTTCAGTCTTTGGCAAGCATGTGACTCTATTAAATGAGTCATCAATCTTCTTACTGATGACTCAGAATAGCACTTACCCAGGAATCTGCTCCGGCCCTGTCCTCCAGAGCCTCCCATACAACAGACCCCGTCCACTCTGTGCAACATCTTCTCCTGGGTGCCTTCAATTGCACTCCATACTCCTTAAATATCTCAAGTTCATAAGCAAAAACAAACTGAGATAGTTTACTCAGCCAATCAGCCACTCTCTTCCTAAGGGACAATGTAGATTCAAAAGTATAGAATGAGATTGTGTTCCTGTCTCGGAAATATTTTGTTTTGGTGACTTAATGGATTACATTGACCAAAGCTTTGACAGGCTTCAGAAGAGTTTTACGACACTAAGGAGACAGTGCTTTTACGGCAGGTGCGTTCATGACCCGCGTGGTCTCTGGGAGGTGGTAAAAGGAGTATTCTTTCCACATTTTACCCACAAATCTGCGGAGTCCCCTCCACTGGGTAGTTTAGATGAAGGGCATCTGATTTCCTAGGCTTTCCAACCTTTAAAACCAAACACCCCTTATCACCCTTAGCAAATGCAGAAACTAGAACCCACCTTTCTGCTTGGTGAATGGGATGCACCCAAGCGGATAGAGCCATTCGGAGATGAGCAGGACCCCAACCTGCAACCTGACTGCAAGCTTTGTTTTCGTTCTCACCAGCCCACTCTCACCTCCTAGAGGCCGCCACCAAGATCGTTCCCCACGCGACTCTCCCTGGCCGCCAGCCCAGGATTAGAGTCTCACTTGCAGGAAGAGCCTTGTCCCTTTCAACCGCTCACTCGTTCAGCTGGGTACACCTGAATGCTCTCCCTTCTAATAAACCAGTTCAGGTCTATTTGTGAAAGTACCACCCATCACAGCCCCAGGGTTAGCCCGCACTCCAGAGGAGACAATTACACAGGACATGGACACCTGGAGGAGGAAACGTGGAGAGTCTTAGACCTTCTCCCATCTCAGTGTCAGTGTGGGATTTCTAGACAGAGATTTTCGTTTTATAACGGGATCATAACAGCATCTATTAGTCTCCATGTTCCCCAATGTCAGGACCTGGGGGACTACTCTTTGGGGTCCTAATTAACATCACTCTGGCAACTCAAGTCCTCAGACTAGAGGCATATCACCCACGTAGATCAATGGATTTCAAGTGACCATGCACTTTGGGTTTTATTTATTTATTTTTGATTGTTTTTGTCCTTGTGCATTTATGTGGGACTCTACTTATGGGAAACTAACCAAGTAGTTCAGTTGTTCTGCAAAAGAACCCACCTTGGAGCACGGTTCATCCATCCTGCTTCAGTTCCTTCTGACTCTGGAGGGTAAACCCCTTCCCCAATTGGTGAGAGATGCCTTCCAAATCTCCATGACAACTGCCCGTGCATAATCCAAGTGGTGTCTACTCTGTTCTGCTCTCTGCATCATCACATTTCTATTGACTTTTCAGCTATAAGATTTTGTTAAAATCATCCACCTGTTTTGTGATACTTCTCCATTTTTCTGTTCACTGTTAAACATAATGGTGGGGAGGGGACATAGGGTTAGGGTTAAAAAACAGTAGCTCAGAGGTTAAAGCGTCTGCCTCCAATGCGGGAGACCTGGGTTCGATCCCTGGGTCAGGAAGTTCCCCTGGAGAAGGAAATGGCAACCTACTCCAGTATTCTTGCCTGGAGAATCCCATGGACGGAGAAGCCTGGTAGGCTACAGTCCACCGGGTCACAAAGAGTCGGACACAACTCAGTGACTTCACCTTCACCTTCACCTTAAGACAGACCCATATTTTAGATCTGAAAGAATAACTGTACTTATTTCTAAAACAAATTCTGCATCATTTAATTTTACTAGTTAGTTAACATGATAGTCATACAGGTCAACTACAAATTCCTCCAGGACAGAATTGTGTGAATTATTCACCTCTGATCTATGATATCTATCAAGGAATCACTGGTTTAAAAGGTGATGTTGAACACAATGAGATGCTACTGCACACTATCAGAGTGACTAAACTCCAGAAGCCCTAGGGTCACAATTCTGGTGAAGACATGAAGTGAGAGCAGCAGTGTCTTCATTCCCCGTGGGATGCAGAATGGGGCAGCCACTTAGGAAGACAGCTTAGCTGCTTCTCACAAAGCTGAAGATGGGCTTTCCACTCTGTCCCAGATATCTACCGAAGCGATGTGAAAAAATATGTTCACGAAAGCTTGCTCTCTACTCTCTGGAGCAGCTTTAGAAATAATTGCCAGAAAGTACACTCACTCATCCACAACCAAAGAGCAGGAATTGTCCTGGAACTCAGGATGCACTCAGTCCAGAGAGACAAGGGGTTTTTCTGCACTGAGAGTCCATTCCACTCACAGACCTACCAGTTTTATTGCCCCCTGAGATGTGACATAAAGTTCCTGGAGGTCCCAGAGTATGTTGTTTTCTCTCCTACAGGCAGAGATCCTGCCTCCTTAAATAAAGCATTTGAATAAGTAAAAGATGCTTTCAACATGGATAGAGAAAGGTGCTTTATTGAAGCACATCAACTTCCCCTCTCACGCTCAAGGTCTTAGAAGAAGTGTGACAGACCTCCTGCACCCCTGGAATATCACTCACAATTGCAAAGTAAACTTCTCCCAAAATGCTGGTGTTTGTCCTTAGAGACGCAAAATATGGAGGGCTCCAGTCAATAAATGAACACAGTTTCATCTGTAAACAATCTCTGATCCTGAATTGATAAGCAAGTTCTTGCTGTTTCATTTCTGCTTATCAACCACACACTCTTGTTGAATTATTCTGGACTCACAAGCATTTCGAAAGGCAGGACGCATCGATTTCCTCATTATGTCAGAAAATGGCAAGTTAAGCAAATTTCTAAACCCTTTCAAACTGCAAGGTCTGTTCAGAAGTGATAAGACAGGACACCCTATATAAGTTGGGGAGTTTTTGTATTGAGATGGTTCTCAGTGGAAGTATTTTTGTCCTGGAAATTTTTCCTCTCCCCAGAAAGCACTAGGAGAGAATGAAAGAGGGGAGAGTTCAAGGGCTGATGCACTTAAAAGATTCTTGAGCGTTTTCCCCAGTGAGAGACTCTGGTCAAAGCTCTGCGCTTCATTTTTTTTTCATTTGCTCCACACACAGTTTTCCTGCCCTCCTGAAAAAGATAACTATGATACAAAGATTAATTATTCTCACCAATCATTTACAAAAGTAAAAGGAGCATCAGGAATTCAAAGTCCCATATTAAGGGTGTGAAATGTCAATGATTCCTGAAAATCGGAAGAGGAGGCAGAAAAGACACGCTGGTAGTTTGACCCAAAATGTTTCTTCTGCAGGTCACTCCTGGACATTTACAAGTGCACTTTGCAGAACAGAAATGCCAGAGGCTGGGGAGGAAAAAGAACACGAAGAAAAACAGTAGCCTGGAGAATTATAAATTAAAAGGACAGTAGTAGGTGATCTGAAAGGTCAAAGGAATAAAAGCAGGGTCTTCTAAGAAGAATCAATTTCAGAACTGTGAGTAGAGGCCCTTACAGCACAGAAAGGCAAGGGGAGATTTCATGCATGTTTGGAAGGTCTTCTGACATTTCGTTAACTGAAAAACACGAATAATGGAATCTGCACATATTTGATTCTTAAGTAGAAGACAGCATGTTAAATAGTCATTTGGGAAGTGGCTGATTCGTGTCAATGTATGGCAAAACAAATACAGTATTGTAATTAAAAAATAAATAAATTTAATTAAAAAAAATAAATAGTCATTTGGATGTTACAATTACACAGGATACAAAATATTGATTTTACAGTCTTCTGGTGCTTAAACATCTAAAGGTTCAGGGACCATAGGTGTTCAGTTTAATTTCTGCTGAGTCAGAAAAGATTAAAAACACTCAAACAGGCAGAGAATTGGTTTCTACAAATTTGAGAAAGTTTTCATTTGCTTTAGTTCAATGCAACCCAGTGACTTAATTAAAGATAGAGGTAAAATGTGCATGCATGCATGCTCAGTCACTTCACTCGTGTTTGACTCTTGGCAATACCATGGACTGTAGCCCACCAAGCTCCTCCATGCATGAGATCTCCCAGGCAAGAATCGTGGAGTGGGTTGCCGTTTCCTTCTCCATGGGATCCTCCTGACCCAGGGATATGAACCCACGTCTCCTGCATTGCAGGCAAATTCTTTACCACTGAGCCCCCAGGGAAGCCCTTATACACCTGACTATCAGATTCTGTAACTTGATGGCTCTTACAACTTTTTTCATAGATGAAGATGATCAGAGGGTTAAAACCCTATCCATAGCCAGTTATCTTAGAGGAAAGCCTCAAAACCAGTGTTTCTAACCCAAATTCATATACTCAGGAGTGACCCTGTGAGAAAATACATCCACATGTGATTCCATGTTTTCTAGGACATTGCATAGAATTGGAGGAGGACATTTATTTTGAGTTCGGCAAACTCGTAAAACTCTATTACTCTTCAGATATAATTGTCAAATTTTAATTAAATATATTATTGAAATTAGATATCTTAGATGGGAGCTATGTTTTCAAGCATTTTGTTTCTTAAATTTTTATTTAAAATAAACTGTATATGAAATTCCTTATTTTCAGCATTAAAAAACGCAGGTAGTACTTTGCTGTGAAAAGATACCACAGTTCTTAACAGAACTGAGCTGGTTCCAACACAGGTACTTCAACTGAGGATAACAATAGTGATAAAGCAAAGGATGAAGAAATACATTTTGGTAATGTGCACTAAACAAACTCCTTCCCCAAAAGGCAGCTCAGGTGCTCACTGATAAGGGATCTAGGAGAAAATATCAAACTTTATCACAAAGAAAAAAATAATCCTGGGACTTCCCTGGTGGTCCAGTGGTTAAGATTCCAAGCTTCCCATGCATAGGGTGTGGGTTCAATCTCTTATGGAGGAACTAAGATCTCACATGCCTCCTGAACAAAAAAAAAGTTTATAAAAAAGATTATATGCCATAAAAAAGAAAACAGTCCCTTATTTATCCTTAATATGAAACTGAAAGTCATTCAGTCATGCCTGACTCTTTGCGAACCCATGGACTGTAGCCTGCCAAGCTCCCCTGTCCATGGAATTTACCAGGCAAGAATACTGGACTGGGGAGCCTTTCCCTTCTCCAGGGGATCTTCCCAACCCAGGGATCAAACCCAGGTCTCCTGCACTGCAGGTGGATTCTTTACCATCTGAGCCACCAAAACACCAGGCACAGTCTCTACAGACCCACTGATGGTGGCTCTACAGGGTGTACAGGTGAAGACCCATGCTTTCAGGAATATGACCCTAAAAGTTTTATATTACCATATGCAAAATACATAGCTAATGGGAATTTGCTTTATGGTTCAGGAAACTCAAACAGGGGCTCTGTATCAACCTAGAGGGGTGGCATGGAGCAGGAGATGGGAGGGAGGTTGAGGAGGGAGGGGACATATGTATACCTATGGCTGATTCATGTTGAGGTTTGACAGAAAACAACAAAATTCTGTAAAGCAATTATCCTTCAATAAAAAAAAAAATTTTTTTTAATGCTGACCCTTTGTTAACACTAATTTCATGTATTGAAGAAAAGAGTAGAGTGGGGACAACAGGGTTCCCATCTGAAAAAGGTTTGAACCAACTAATTTACATAAGTTTTCTGTAGGTTTCTTTCACGGGCTCTGTGTTCCCCCTGTGGTCCAAAGGAAACCTCTCACTTTGGTTGCAAAGATCCCGTTGTTGCTCTGTTGCTAAGTCGTGTCCGACTCTTTGCAACCCCATGGACTGCAGCATGCAAGGCCGCCCTGTCCTTCACCATCTCTAGAGTTGGTAAAACTCATGTCCATTGAGCCAGTGATGCCATCCAACCATCTCATCCTCTGTCACCCCTTCTCCTTCTGCCCTCAATCTATCCCAGCATCAGAGTCTTTTCCATTGAGTCGACCATCAGGTGGCCAAAGTAGTGGAGCTTCAGCTTCAGCATCAGTCCTTCCAATGACTATTCAGGGTTGATTTCCTTTAGGAGCAACTGGTTTGATTGCCTTGCAGTCCTTCCATGGATTCTTGGTGTTGTTTAATCCAGCAGGCAATTCAACTGGAGATCTAGGTTTGTCAGCATCCCTTAGAATATCATTGCCTCTCTGAGTTCTGCTTATCAGTTTACTACTGATCTTAACAAAAAGGAAGTTAAGGACATGACTATCTTCACCTCTGAAGTGGGGCAAAGCTGACAAGAAAAAGAAATGTGAGTCATTCAGAGACGTGGCAAAGTCAGCTCTCATTTTCTTTCAACTACCGTTAGAATATCTGTATTCTGCAAAGCGAGACACATAGAAGTTATATGAGTTGAATTATTTCCTTTTTAACCGAAAGAAAGGGAAAAACTACTAAAGCTTGAAAAAAACCTACTCCAACATGCCCTGATGAATTTTTATTATTTTTATTACCATTTTCTGTCTTAGCTGGTAATCATTCCCCTCTGAATAGTTACACTGAAAAGTTTTGCAATAACATTCAAATCAGTTATATAATTAGATTTAATTATGTTAAAGGGGGAAGAGGGACTTCAATATGCAGTTTTTAATTCCAGAGTTCTCCAAATAATTATTGACACTGAATACAAACAATTCCAATCATGGGAATTAGAATAAGTACCCTCACCTGTCCCTGACACAAGCAGAAATTGGCAGGAGCTGCAGATCCAAAATAGGTAAAACATGTCCTCGACCATAAACTCTCCCACATATAATTAAAATCTTACACCAAGTGACTTTTTTTTTTTGGACAATGTTTCCAAGTCAAGCCAAGGTACAAGAACAAACTCTGGCATTTGTGCTTTTGTCTAAATCACCCTCATTTTGCACATTTTCCTTGAACTCACTCTGAACACACAGAGGTCACTCTCCAGAGCAGCTGCTCGCCAATTTCTCCATACAAGTGATTTTGATTGCTGTCCTGATTTATTCCGTATCGCTATTTAAATATTTGCTGTTACTTTCATCCTCTGAATTCAGTCTGATCTCCCCACTATGTCACGGAGCCTTGAGATGGTCTCATTTTGCCCTCACCCCACCATGTAGTACTGTGCTTCTAAAGAACTAGGTCTAAAAGAATCTTGGCTTAATTGTATTTCAAGCTAGATGCTAACTGTGGGTGTTATTTTCTGAATTTCTATTTGTTGTCTGGCTTTTTACCTCTCCCCTGAGTACAGACTCTTTGAGAGCAAAGATTACAGGTTATGCTGCTGAACTAGTGGCCTGGTCAAGTGGATACCACCATCCTTCCACACACGTCATCAGCAAGCATCCTCAACACTGATGGGGGCACAAACACTAAAACCTTGGTGACCCTGACATGGCCAACAAGTCAAGAATGCAATGTTTTTTAAGGTGCTTTTTAAAAAATAGCCTGACAAAACCAGTGCAGTGAGGGACATGGGGAAGCCTCATTTTTCCTCCATAATTTAGCTTCTCCCCTTCTTTTTGAAAAGAAAACTAGGTCAGCAAAAATGGAAAAGTGTTGTATAATAATCACCACAAATCACTTAGAGTTCTGGTTCAAGGGGTTTTAACCCGGTAATAAATTATCCTTCTGAGATGAGACTCAGAGTTAATTATGTCCATTACTCTAATTTTATTTCATATCTAGAGGGGAGCTAAGGAGAAGGGGAGCTAAGGAGAAGGGAATCTCAGATAACCTACCACCCAAAGCCTCTACATTTTCTCTTTGGTGTATTGAAGAATATTCTAAATGTTCTGTACCATTTCTGACTGGGAATCGGAGGGGGCTTTCATTCTATGCTGAACAAAGGAGCAAGAAATGGACCGGCTGGCGGGCTGAGAAGCCATTCTTCCAATTTGTAGACATCCGTCAAAATGCCTCTTTGTCATCATGGCTCCACCCAGGTCTTTAGAGAGAGGATCACTCCTTCTCAGCCAGACACTGGACATTCAATCTGGTCCCTACTCTCTGTCTCAGAACTCAGGGCTCTAATACTGCAAAAGCCTAATTACCCAGAAACTAAGTAGTCAATCAGAATTCTCACTGCAGGAATAAGTAGGTCACACAAATCATGAGAAAGGAAATTTGATCAGGAATTGAGACAAAAATCACTGCTGTTCTGTGCTGTAAGATCAAATCAAAAGTGTAAGCTTCCTCTATGGAATGAAATGGCATTTCTTAGTAATTATCCTGACAAACCTCAAGAACTTCAGTCATTAGAAAAGATTCAATTACAGTGATGAGTCTGTACTGACTTGTGATGGAGATGGAACTTGACTATTTTTGAATGATTTCTAGCCACTCCGGCTTTAAAAATATATAGTTTCTCAGTATCTTTCAATGCTCAACAAGAATACTTGAATAGTTGTGTAGGTCTTTAGCTAATGAAATTCATCCCATATATGCTGTTCTGTAGTATAGACTTAAAAAGACACACAATTGGAAATTTTCCTACAGTACATTTTAAGTACTGTTTTCAAGCTGTTAACATTTATGTCCTCCAAATTAATCCCTCTTTTTTTTTCTCATGCTCTTAATTTTTGGAGGATTAAACCAGATCTTTTCTTCTATGCTGTGGATTAACTAAAAGATAAACCTTTAATGCCTTCATATTAAATTTGAAGATTAGATGTATATGACAAGCACATAGGTAATTCTTGTACCAGCATACTCCGGTATAAAAGCCATGGCACAAACATCAATTATTCTGAACCATGAACCCCATCTCTGGGAGTGTGTCTGGGAAAAGGATCATCCTAGTGTAACTGCTTTGCTGAACTGTCTCAACAGGGTAAGTCACAGACATGATAGCTCTGAATTTTTATGTAATGATTTCCCCCAAAGCTCAAGTAAGTCCACTTATGTGCATGGTGTCACAGCCCACAATACTCCCTTAAACAGGTAGCAGCACGTCCTCTGTATGTTGGTCATTTGGAGCAGATCTGGAGAGGTCTTTGTGGGGACAGACAAGCCAGCGCTGAGGGCTGCTTATCTTTCCTACAGGCTCCAGGAGCGGGGCCACTGGGAGAGCCACACGTCTCTCAGAGATGGACCAGCTACTCTCCCTCTGAATCTACTCAAGAGATGGAAGCTCCTGCCCTGACTCCCCATGACCCACCCCCCAGCCCCCCACCCCAGCACACTCCCTGTCTTCTGCTGGAGGTTGACTATGGCTCTGGAAAGGAGATGGACTGACCATGCTGGGGCCGCTGCTTTCCACCCCTCGTCCCTGTTGAGGGCAAGCTCGGCTCCACGGTTTGAGGGCCATCTCTAGAATGCTGGGTTTTATCCCCACTTCTGAACCCAAACTGATATTCCAGGACAACATAAAAAGTCTCCTCCATACAGAATATCCTGCTAAGCAAGACTCTGAAGGCTTTTTGTGTTTTTCAAGCACTCGACTTGGGATTTCAAAATTTTATATATATATATATATATATATATATATACACACACATATACATATACATACATACATACACGCACATGCATACTCACACGTACATACATACATAGGCCTTCCTGGGTGGTGCTATTGGTAAAGAATCCTCCTGCCAATGCAGAAGACACAAAAGATGCTGCAGGCTCGATGCCTGGGTGGGAAAGACCCCTGGAGTAGAAAATGGCAGCCCACCTCAGGATTCTTGCCTGGGAAACTCCATAGACAGAAGAGCCTGGTGTGTACAGTCCATGGGCATCTCTCAGAGACGATGTGCGATGGACTCCAACATGTGAGCAACACAATGCATCCCAAACCTCTGAGTCTGGAAAGGTTTAGAAATTTGCTTAACTTACCATTTCCTGACACAGTGAGGAAATCAGTGCATCTTGTCATTCAAACAGCTTGTAAGTCCAGAGTAATCCAACAAGAGAGTGCCATGATAAAGAAATGAAACCCCAAGGACTTATTCATCACTCAGAATTAGAGATCCTTTACAGATAAAACCATCTTATTTATTGAGTGGGACCCTCTATAGTTGTGTCTGTATGAACAAACTTCAGCATTCTGTTAAAGGTTCATCCTGCAATGGGAAGCAATCGTCTGTGACTGTGGTTCAGAGCCTGCCCCAGGTGTGATGGCGAGGCTTCCTCTGAGGATGACTGAAAGAAGCTAAAGAAACATAAAGAGAAAGTGAAGCTCTAGCCTGGGAAATGTTTTGGTGCAAAACTGAAACATGAGTATGTACTATTTAAACAAAAAATGGCTTGGAGGTCCACCTAGGCAGAGAAGCCCTGGAGGACAGGTGGAGAAGCCCAGTCAAGTGGGAAGAAGAAATGACCATCTTCGGGTGGGGATAGGGGTGACATGAAGAGCATTTCAACAGCTCAGATCGCTCCCGCCTCTTCTCCAGGGGAGAGAACGGTGCTGGATCTGTAATTGGAACTTTGCTTAAAAGAGCCAGGTCGCTGCCTTTGTTCATAGCACCATTAGTGATGCTGGAAGGTCTATAGACTTCTTAACAGTGACTAAGAATCAGCAGTCCAGCAACATGGCCAAGCACAGTGTATTCAGCACATCCGAGAGGAAACGAGGCTACCTCTGAAGATACTATGATAAATATGTGTTTCCTTGGATTTGGCGATAATAAAGGCATAGTATGCCATTGCTATTCCCAAGCAAACAAATAAGTTGTGCTACCTCAGAACAGATCAGCACGCATCTCCATCTTCCTTTCCTATGAGATGAAACAGAGTTATGATATCAACAGGGAGAGGGAAGATGGATGTCCGTTGAAACTCAAGCCTGTTTAAACCTACAAGCTTAATGTTCCAGTCAAAATGTTACATAATTAAACGTTTTAATGAGACAATATTTTGTTGTTTTGTCAGCAGAGTGAACATCTAATATTATCCAAGAAGAGTTTTAAAGAAAAGGAGGATGTTACTCAGTAGCAGTCAAAGAAATGAATGCATCCATGAGGAAGTTCACAAAAAATTACACTGATAGAGATGATGCATTAATTTTGAGATGCTATGGAAGAGTCAGAGTGCAAAGTACATATATAGCATTAACAGAGCTTGCCCAGAGAAGTGGATTTCTCAGTCAGACTCAGATGGTGGTTCTGAGAAGCTCTGGATAATGAAGATACTGACCAGAAAGAAAGTGTTGAGGGAAGCATGACTCTGAGGCCAATGCCAGGGAAACTCGGCAGAGAAAGCTGAAAAGGTATACTCAGAAATGAAATCGAGTTTATATCATTTGGGGTCTTAAATTTTATACTGTGAAAATGCATAATGTGTTACAAAGGAAAAAATGTATGTGAAAGAGAAATTCAGGGAGAGGAAGACCTATGGAGAAAAAATATTGCAAATATTAATAAATTTTTAGTATTTTTGTATATTGGTATTATTTTCAGTTCAGTTCAGTCACTCAGTTGTGTCCGACTCTTTATGACCCCAAGGAATGCAGGTATTATTTTAGTATATTATATCTTATAAAAATATTTTAGTATTCTTAGTCACCCATGAGTTTGTGGGCACAGAGCATGAGGAGTGAACAACCATTTGATATAAATATGAAATTATTTTAACACCATGGTCAATATCTTCAGATTGATTTTTAGATATTATTAAAACAATAAAGCAATTATAATAACAAAATTGAGGCCTCTGAGACAGTCTGTAACAGCAATCAAATATGATAATGCCCTTTAAGTCACCATTCAATAGATTTTAAATGTATTGATTTGAAAAATTTTATCAATAATGCTATTAGAATCACCAGTAATAACTACCAGCAATTAGATACGTAACATTTTTCTGGGATAAATGTTAAAAGCATTTATATTTGTTGCCTCTAATGCACACAGAATTTTTCCAGATGAAAATAATTTTTTCTATTGTATTTTTAAAAAGACTAAGTTTCAGATACTTAGCTTGACTAGGAACACACAGTAGATATTGCATTTGAATGCGGGTGTTGTTGCTCAGTTGCCCAGTCGTATTTGACTCTTTGCAACGCCATGGACTGCAGCAGGCCAGGTCTCCCTGTCCCTCATCATCCATCTCCCAAAGTTTGCCCAAGTTCACGTCCTTTGCATCAGTGATGCCATCCAGCCATCTCATCCTCTGATGCCCTCTTCTCCTTCTGCCTTCAGTCTTTCCGAGCATCAGGGACTTTTCCATTGAGTCAGCTCTTTGTGTCAGATGACCAAAATACTGGAGCTTCAGCTTCAGCATCAGTCCTTCCAACGAGTATTCAGGGTTGATTTCCCTTAAGATTGACTGGTTTGATCTGAGCACATACACACATAGATTAATTGACTCCAAAGAAAGCAATGAAAACTCCAAAATCAACAACAAAGAGAGACAGCGAGAAAATTCCCAAATATGCATAAATTTAAAAAAAAAAAAAAAACCTTCTCAGTAAATAACCCATGGGTCAAAATGAAGTCTCAAAAGATATTAAAATATATTTTCATTGAAAATGTAACAAAATAAAAATTATCTAAATCTCTGGGCTGTAGTATAAAGAATGCTTAGAGGGAAATTTATAGCATTGATTACATATATTGGAGGATAAAAATCTAAAGTCATAAACTAAGCTTCCACCTTAGAAATTTAGGGAAAAAGAACAATTTAAACCTAAAGCAATCAGAGCAGAAAGTAATAAAAATCAGAGCACAAATCAATAAAGTTGAAAATTAGAACTGTAAAGTAAATCAGAGGGACCTGGAGGTCTAGGAAGACTCCTAATAGCACGTGTGCTGCTGCTGAGTCGCTTCAGTCGTGTCCGACTCTGTGCGACCCCGTAGATGGCAGCCCACTGGGCTCCCCCATCCCTGGGCTTCTCCAGGCAAGAACACTGGAGTGGGGTGCCATTTCCTTCAATACACCCCTAATACACACATGTGTGCTGAGTCCTGTCCAACTCTTTTCGAACCCATGGACTGTAACCTACCAGGCTCCTCTGCCATGGGATTCTCCAGGCAAGAATACTGGAGTGGGTAGCCATTGCTTTCTCCAGGGTGTCTTCCTGACCCAGGGATCGAACCCTTGTCTCCTACATCTCCTGCACTGGCAGGCAGACATTTTACCATTCACCACGTGGGAAGACCCATCAGCCTACATGCCCAGAAGTAATGTGGGAGTAGATGATAGAGGTGATTTTGTCTGTGAACCTACTGACAGGATTGCTCTGGTAATTCTGTCAGAGAGGAAACAAGACCTTGAAGACATCAAAGGTATTTAAAGATGCTACCTACTCAACTTACCATCTACCAAAAACTCTTCCTCACCATCAGCATCAGCATCAGCATCAGCTTGAGGTCCCTGTTGTTAGACCTGGCTCCTGGCAGTTGTCCTGGGTGACTGTGATGTTTTCACCAGGTAACAGTCTCCTAGAGCTTCTCATGCCTTTACTAACTGCCCCCCAACCACCCACATAGGCCTGGGGAAAATCATGCTCAGGAGTTTAATTCTGTCCAAAAGTTTGAGAGCAGAAGGGGCAGAATTGACTGCTGGGAAAAGACATGGTTGTCTAGATCCTAAACTGTAATTGTCCCACAGTGATCTGAGAAGTTCTCCTGCCCCATTGGCAAAATCGATTCATGGACAGTCAATTGAATAATTGCATCTCAAGCAGGGAAAAGTTAAAAAATCTGCTCAGAAAATTTATTCTGAGAAAGATCAATAATAATTGCTTATTGTAAATATCTCAGAGTTATCAGGAAAGCAAGATTTATCTCAAATGAGAACAAAACTGCAAATGAGGCTTTGGGAAGGTTAAAGAATGATCGTCTGCAGAATGGGATGGAGTGATGACAAGGGAGCTGAAGGAATATCGAAATGCATGAGACATTAGGCTCCACAGAGACAAGAGGGCCAGAATCAGGGAAACGTCGCACAATGAAAATGAATGCGGTACATACAAGAACGTTGATTGAGAGATTCAATTGACTGGCTGGGACAAAGAAGGGTGCATCAATAGAGGAGCTGGAATAATTGGAGTAGCAGAATGCACTATAAAGGTACAGAAAAGAAATCTTTGACTGTCAGAAAATGTGCTAAATCACTCATTCTCCATGGCCATGTCATCAGAGCAGCAGATGGCAAAGAGCTAATGAAGCCAGAAAGCATCAATAACTGCTTGAAAGAATTGTTGGTGAGTTTGAAGAAGCTGTTAAAGTTATTGAGAATTTCCCCCAAGATTTAAAGTCTGAAAGTAAATCATTAGTTGCTTAACTATATGAGAGGGGCAAGGGAAAAAGATTTTTGCTTAAGTATGAAAATAATAGAAAAGTAAAAACAATTACTCTATTCATTATTAATATTTCATTAGCCAAAAAAATTTCTGGGCTGGAAATCAATAGTCTGAGATTAGACACTAATTATCTGTTTGGCCTTGGGCAAAGTACTTAATATTTCTAGGCATCAGTCTTCTCCTTTATAAGATCAGGTAGAGCAGGGAGGGATGAATAGGCAAAGTACGGAGGATTTTTAAGGCAATGAAAATACTCTGTATGAGATTACAATAGTGAATAAATATCATTATGCATGAGTGCTAGGATGCGTCTGACTCTTTACGACCCCATGGACTGTAACCCACCAGTCTTCTCTGTCCATGGGACTCACCCAGCAAGAATACTGGAGTGGGTTGCCATGCCCTCTGCCAGGGGACCTTCTTGACCAAGGGATCAAACCTTCATCTCTTATGTCCCCTACATTGGCAGGCAGACTCTTTACCACTATAGCACCACCTGGGAAGCCCAAATGTCATTATAAGTTTATACAAACATAGACTGTACAACAGCTAGAGTGAACTCTCAGGTAAACCATGGACTCTGGGCGATGATGGCATGTCATTATAGTTCCATCAGTGATAACAAATGGACCATGGCGGGGGGGGAGGCGGGGATGTTGATAATGGGGGAGGCTGGGCATGTTGAAGTGGGAGCAGGAGGTATATGGGAAATCTTTTGGCCTTTTTAATTCTTATGTCAACTTAAAACTACTTAAAAAATATTTAAAAAATAATATGTCCAACATTTTTCAAACTGAGCTCTACTGTCAGAACCATGGGAGGCTCTCAGGATATCAGAAGAAGAAGAACCACTGGGAAAAACAAGGACTACCTTCTCCCAGGCTTCCCCCCTCCCCCCAACCATGTCTTTATCAAGAATTCTGCTTTTCTCTGAAGAAGATTCCTCTTTGGAGAAGTGGTTCCACTGACAAAAACATATTTGAAAAATACTGAACTTGAGGATCCCTCATAAGTAATAATGGGTAGATTCAATCCCATTTTCATGAAGAAAGGCAAGCTGTGGGCTGAATCAAAGTATCACATCATTAATCTCAATTTTCTATGATATAAACTCATATGGTTTCCTGATCTGGGACCTCCAGCTTACAGAAATAAAGGTCTGTTCACTGAGTCCCCCAGTCTGTTACTCTGTTAGAGCAACTGATCTGACAGAGACCCCCGCCACAGCCCTCCAGTCCCTGAGGGTCTTGGAAGGGGGCTGAGACTGGTGCTGGGGTGGGAGTAGCAGGGCCTCAAAGGTCAGCTCTGAATCAGGAACGTCTGCCTCTCTTTGGGCTGTGAGGGTACTTATGGACTTTAACTTTTGTGACTTGGCTGAAATTCTGAGATAACAGAAGGCAGCTAAACACCAGTTATTTACACAGCTCAGCAGAGGAAAAAGCCCCGGTTCCTCGGAAGTGAAGAGTGTGAAAAATGCCTTCTGCAATATGCCCATCGGAAGCACTTTGCCAAGGTGTTCACTTCTGTTGTGCTGGCACCACTTCATGGCACCTTGTGAGCACAGGATTCAGTGAGAATGAATGAAAAAAATTAATTCCCTGCTATTCAGTGAGAACCCAAACCTGGTCCAGAAGAAGGACTAAGAAAAACCTTACAAGGAGAGATGTCATATTTCTCTTCCCTCTGAGGCTCATTCCAACATAGGCACCAGACCCAGGGGGCATCGCAACATCGCCTCGCGTGGAGGGCGACTTGCAGAGTCAGGGTGCCTCGCGTCCTCTTGTTGGGCTCAGAAGAGCTGCACTGTTCCAGGTTTCTGGTTTTGTCATTTTCTCCCTCCCAGCTTTTCATCCCTGCTCCCGTGTTTGACAGTTTCATTTCTATAACTCATTAAATATTCAATGATTCATAATAACAATTTCCTGTGTAATTTTATTGTTCACATTCTGGCATCGACTTCTTGTACCAAATAACAAAAGTATAAATACCCACTTGAAATAAGGACATTTCAGTTTTCATTTTCACTGCATTAATATTGTCAAAGGAGCTTGTTGCAAAAGACTTCCAAATATTACTTCGGCTGCCTCCCTATTATAACTCTGTGCAAATGGGAATTAGGAAACGAAAAGCCAGGAAGGCAGGGAAAAATTCAACCAACCTCACACTAACTGGAGAGGAAGCTAAGAGAGTGTGAAATCAAAGAATAATCAATTTCCTAAAGGAAGGAGGTGGTGTGCCATGTCATTACAGATTATCTCAAGGGCAGGAGAAAGGCAAGGAAGGCTGAAAAAGTTGGAACGAGAGGTACTTAAGAGCAGCAGTCAGGATTTTTCCACTGGAGAAAACAACCCCTGCCTTGCACCAACCAACTCATAATGAATTTCTACTTCCTGACAGGATTATGCTGTCGGGCACACACACACAAAATCTATCTTCTGTTGAATGGGCCTAGCTTCATGAGGACAGGACTTCCAAAATAGTAAAATAATGTTTTGTCACACACACACTCTCTCTTATGGAAGACAGTTTATCAGCGTGTTTTCCTCACATAGTCAGTCCTCTTTCAGGACTTGGAGGAATCTAGCTCAGAAACTCGGGTTTGTCCTGTCTTTTCCTTCTAATCTAGCTCAGTATCAGTGAGCCACCATTTCCACAGCACTTCCTCTGGGGCCTCGGAGTCGCTGGCTTGTCATCCTCACATGGAGTAATGCACCCCAAGTGTATGGAGAGTCCCCTCCTTCTTGACAGACCTTCCACCCAGTCATGGGCAGGAGTCCCGCTAAAGGTAGACGTGCCAGCTATGAACTCAAGCTTCAGCACCTCACATGAGGTCTCATCACATGAGACCCTAGTGATGCAATGGACTCCCAGTTGCTCTCATAATACGTGTAAAATCCCAAACAGACTCTCAGCCTGTGCAGATCTTGTCTCAACCTGCACTTTCACCTTCACCTCCCTCTTCCCTGCATTCTCCTCTGCCCCGATCCGTACCAGGACTCCATCTGCATGTCAGGCTCCCTTGGGGAATCACTTCCTCACCATTGGTCCAGTGTCTTGGATTTTGCAAAAAAAAAGAAAAAAAAAAAGTCAAACTTCCTGCCTCCCTCATTGTGGAGAAACCCATGAGATTTTAAGCTGTTTTTTTTTTTTCTTAAAAAAGAAAAGCCAAAATCCACGTAGCTCTGCAAAATTCAGTGTAAATCTGTTCCAGTTGGGAAGCAGGAACTATATTTGTCAGCAGTCAGCCGCCTGAGGTCATGTTCCTTCCTGGTGTACCTATGCCAAACTTGTCTACTTCCAACTGCCTACTCATTGCTTCAGTCATGTCCAGCTCTTTGCAACTTTATGGACTGTAGCCTATCAGGTTCCTCTGTCCATGAGATTCTTCAGGAAGAACACTGGAGTGGGTTGCCATTCCCTTCTGCAGGGGATCTTCCCAACCCAGGGATTGAACCTGGGTCTCCTGGATTGGCAGGTGATTCTTTACCACTAGCACTACCTGAGAAGCTATCTGCAGGGGCTCTTTAAACTTCAGACTCAAGGGTAACTTATATGATATTATAATCATGCCTTAAAAATCTCCATGGGGACTTCCCCGATGGCCCATTGGTTAAGACTCTACTTTCCAATGCAAGGGATATGGGTTTGATCCCTGGTGGGGAAATAAGTTCTCATATGCCACCAGATGAGGCCAAAAATTATTTTAAAAATATTGTCATGGACTCTTCAGATTCTGTAAGAAGAGGTCGTCTTACTGTCCTTTTCTTTCTTTCCTCCAGCCCCCTTTTCATTATTTAAAGAGAATGGTTTGTGTAACACATGACCATAAATGAAACACTGGGACTGAGCCTCATGGGAGCATTTCTTCATGACTATAACCACTTCAAGGACATGGCAACTCACTCCAGTATTCCCGCCTGGAGAATCCCGTGGACAGAGAAGCCTGGCAGGCTACAGTCCATGGGATTGCAAGAGTCAGACACGACCTAGCAACTAAACCACCACCACCAGCACCAGCACCACCTCATTCAGCATTTTATGCCTAGTTTATTTTTAAAAATATCTAACCATGACCTCTTAATTTGTCACCCAGAGACTTCTCATAAATCTTGGAGTTTTTGGTAATGTCTGTGGTAAGGAACGGAGAGGGCAATGGCACCCCACTCCAGTACTCTTACTTGGAAGGTCCCGTGGACAGAGGAGCCTGGTAGGCTACAGTCCACGGGATCGCTAAAAGTCGGACACAACTGAGAGACTTCCCTTTCACTTTTCGCTTTTATCCATTGGAGAAGGAAATGGCAACCCACTCCAGTGTTCTTGCCTGGAGAATCCCAGGGGCGGGGGAGCCTGGTGGGCTGCCGTCTCTGGGGTCGCACAGAGTTGGACACGACTGAAGCGACTTAGCAGCAGCAGCAGCAGCAGCAGCAGTAGTGGTAAGGAAAATCACTGAGTCATTCTTTGAATTGTTCGTGCACTGAAAACCTAACACAACATTCTTGTTTGTGTTAAACAGCAGGGAAAAAACCCACCGGCTGTGATTTTAAAGGTGCTTAGCTAGTAAAAGGGTTCCAAAATTGAGAATCAAGACCAAAAATACAAATAAAATATATAGCTTCTCTGTAATGATAAGTGCTAAGAAACAGAAACAGAGCTGTAGAGCAGGGAGTGGGGTCAGTGGGCCTTGAATTCGGGTGGGAGGAGCCCTCTGCCTGTTCCAAGACAACACAGGGAGGTGTGACTGGAGACAGGGGTGACAAGGCGAGACCAGGAAAGGGCTGGACCAGCCAGGGCCTGGAAAATAGATCCAGGACTCTAGCTTTGTCTCCGATGCCCAGACAGGAAACCCAAGGATTTTAATCAGGGCAGTGACCTGCTCAGACATGTGAAAATAGGTCTGATGAAAACAGACAGGGAAGCCACCCTAACACAATGTGAGAACTGAATTTAGAGAGGAGCACAGTTCTAAGACAATGGGCTATTTCTTACTAAGTTGGGCTACTCTGGTGTGTTAAGTCCTGCAAATCACGATGAAATGTCCAAGCTTTAAAATAATATATATAATTGAATTCTATCAAAATGTTGATAACAGTGTCTCATTTCTAGTAACTGGAGTTTTAAACATCTAGTGCATCAGTGGAAACACAACCCAAATGCAGTGAGAGGAGAAATGTGGCAATTTCTCCAAGAAACGAGTTCAACATCACAGGTCCATATGCAGACAGATGACTGAATCCCCGATAGCCATGCCTGAGTTCTCACACCCAGCACACCTAGTGTCAGCTTCCCAGCTTGTAGGCTCCTGAGTCAGGTTCACTTGGCATCCAGTTGTCACTGTTGCAACATCTGATCCCTACAGTAGAGACCATAGGATGTAGGGGCACTGCCAAATACCACATCCACAAGACATGACCATTCAAATCTACATTAATGAACAAAAATGAGATAAAATGTCAAATTGAGCTCCTCAGTCCCACTGGCCACATTTGAAGTGCTCAGTTGCCGTATCTGAACCTTGTATGGCATGGCCGTAACACTTCTGAGGTGATCTTTCTAGACAGGGAAGGGGCAGGACATTCCATTATAGAAGAGGGTTCGCTTGGATAGCTCTGTGTCCGGTTTATTCTGTTCTACTCTGCTGGACAAGCCTTGGATACATCAAAGGAGACTGGCCTTGGTGCAAAGTACTCCTAACTGCTCCAGGCAATACAGGTTAAATTCACCCAAAGACCTCTCTTGCATATGCTGGAACTCCAAGTAGGGCCCCACTGTTAACTCAGCAAGAGGAACGGCCAGTCCAGGCTCTAACAGACACTCATTTAGCTCAGGAAGAAAGCCAAACAATAATAGTCATTGTAATAATAATAGCGGTGATAATTATATTTTAATGTTATGCAAATTGCTGGAAAACTGGTGCTATAAAAAGACTAACTTCAAAATGCTGCAAATACTTTACAGCTCAGAGCTCCTACCAAATTGCAGACCAGTTTAACATCTCTTCTGCACCTGCCCCTTCTATTCTGTTCTCTGGATGGCAGGAGTCTCCCACATTTTCTGTCTCCCTGTTGCAAATATCTGCAAGATTTTGATCCTGATAGCAACTAAGACATCCACTCTGTGCTGGGCACTGCTACATGTGCTTCACGTGTAAATTTGTTTAATCCTCCAGCATCCACGGGAAGTGATAGCATTATTAACTCCATTCGGTAAGTAAGAAATGAGACATTTAAAAAAGTAGCTCCTTCACAGTCACACAAGTAGAGAGAAACAGAGATGAGACCTGCACCCTATGCACCCTATGAGCACAGATCTGTACCATCGGCTCCCTTGTGTCTGTGCTAAGTTGCTTCAGTTATGTCCGATTCTTTGTGACCCCATGGACTGTAGCCCGTCAGGTACCTCTGTCCATGGGATTCTCCAGACAAGGATACTGGAGTGGGTGGCCATGCCCTCCTGCAGGAGATCTTCCTGAACCATGGATCGAACAAGGGTCTTTTATTTCTCCAATGTCAGCAGGTGGGTTCTTTACCTCTGAGCCACCTGGGAGGCTCCTTGAAAGAGGGCTCATGGGACAGAACCCAGGGGCTCTTAACGCTGTGGCCAAAGATCAAGTTCTCCATTGGCTATGGTTTCCTGATGGAGACACAAGCCATTCATACCCACGATGGGTGGTGTGGGAAAGTAAAAAGTGAATGCAAAAGTCTTCCAAGTTTTAAAAAAGAAAAAAATAAAATAAAATCTACTTTATTATAAACCCTTGAGTTTTGAGAACTTATCTAACACATTGGTATCACTTTATTGTACCACTTTATTGTACACTAAATTGTACCAGGGCGAGAGCTGTAGCAAAAACCTAAGACACATGGTATTGTCTACCAATAGGGCAGACATGACTGAGCACACAGGCACGCAGGCCAACGGGCCTCAGAAGTATGCAGCACTGGAGTCGGGGAAGTTGTAGCCCACGTTGTGCAGAGATAAATCTTTAGCACAAGTATCAGCTGCATCAACCAGGAAACCAGTCCCCACCACTACAGAGTCGGTATTTGTAAGCCAAGTGGCTGGAAATTGTCACCTTTCCTATGTATTGGCTCTTACTTGGTTTCTCCTGCAAAATACAACCAAAAAATTATCTCAGGCAAGAACAGACTGGTGTTCAAAAAGAGATCAAAAGTGGCTGAGTGCAGCAAGTGAGAACAAGAAATGCTGAACACTCCTAGCTCCTAGACTTTAAGAAACAAATTTGGAAAATATTTAAAGTCACAAATGCCCAGAAAGACTTCACAGATAAACAAAAACAACAAAGTCTTAATTAAGGGATGTTTTTCCCAACAATTTGTATCAGTGATCTCAAGGTGACCTCTCAATTGCAGAGAGACAAGGAGATACCAATATTAGAATCTCATCTAAAGAACATGGAAGACATCCCAACCCATGGGACTGACCATAAACAAATGGCTCCAAAGCCTCCTAGATGCTGGAGGAGGGGTGGGGGAATTGCCAAAGAAACCACAAGTGCAGAATTAAAAGCTTTTGATGAGCATCATCCAGCACTGCACAGTGGAAACGCAGAGTCATACTGATGTCATCGTCCTATGGGTGGAGGGACCAGGAGTCACAAAGGAGACAGAACTCTCTACTCAAAGAGGCGGCGAGCAGAGGAGACTTAGAGCTTGAAAAGTGGCTGAATACTCCAGCCAAATATGCACTGGGGCATGAGAATTATTCTGAGCTAAAAACACTTGAAAAACAGAGGGTGCAAGAAAGGGGCTCTGACCTCGCCCTCTTTCTCCCTGAATGCAGGAGCTGGAAGACCTGGTCTTCCACCGTCTCCACACTCAGAACAAAGAAATGCTGTGGTGACCAGAGAAAGGGAGTCGGGGGGTGGCACATTGTACAAACAGACCTTGTAGAAGTGATTTCTATCTTCAGGCGTACAGCAGAGTGGTTCAGTTACACATCTACATACACTCATTCCTTTTCCGATTTTTATCTCGTACAGGTTTTCACAGAATATTGAGTAGACTTCCCTGTGCTACACAGTAGGTCCCTGCTGGTCATGTGCTGCTGTCCAACTGAAACCAACTCAGCACTGTAGATCAACTATACTCTAATACATTTTTTAAAAAATGAAAAAGAAAATCCACAATGTTTCAAAGCTACTGATTTAATAAATCTTTTTTTTTCTTTTTGAACTTTTTATTTTATATTGGAATACAGTCAATTAACAGTGTTGTGATAGGTTCAGATGGACAGCAAAGGAACTTAGTTTCTTTTATAATATTTATTGATGATTGATTGATGGATGGATTTGACTGCACTGGGTCTTAGTCCCAGCATGTGAGATCTTTAGTTGTGTCATGAGGAATCTAGTTCCCTGACCAGGGATTGAATCCAGGCCTCCTCCTTCCCACACCAGGAAAGTGCCTGAAGAAACTTAAAATAGCTCATAGATTGTACTGATTGTATGCTGGATAAACTGGTATAAATCTAATTAAATTACACTGTAAAGAATATCTTAATTTTAATTATCATTGAATAAACAACTAAATGTAAGAAACAATACTGACAACAAAACTCTTTTCTTACTTCGCTCCCCATTTGCTTTATAGTTATTTCTCCACCATTGGCTCTCTGTCCAGAAACACGTAGGCTTGGCCCTTCCCTAGGTCTTCATTTCTTTGGAGGCTCTCCTGTCATGTAAAACTTAACCAGAGCTGTTCCTGGTGGTCCAGTGATTAGGACTCCACCTTCCAATGCCGGGGATACAGGTTCCATCCCTGGTTAGGGAGCTAAGATCCCACATGGCTTGGGGCCAAAAAAACAAAACATAAAAAACCAGAAACAATATTGTAACAAATAAAAGACTTACTCGGCTGTACTCAGAGACACTAAAAGCAGAAAGTCCTACCTCCTCCTACAGACTATATGCCACCTGAACCCCCAGATTAAGAGTTTTCTAAGCTTTAATGTGTAGATTATTGCGTGGATCATATTAAATGCAAATTACAGAGAAACATCTAAAAAATTTCAAATCGAACCTGGGAATGCTGAGCATTATTTTAAAAAACAACTCCAGGTTATTCTAATGTACTTTCCACGGTTTGAAAGTCATTGAACAATATTAAACAATAAAAATAAGATGGCTCCTATTAAACTATCAATTTTTATAATTAATTGTATAATTAAAATTACTATAAAGTGGAAAGCACCTCATCAGAGATATGGTTTTATCCTTAGGTCTTTTGAATCATTTATACTTATTATCACTAACATTGTTTTTTGCTTAGCTGCTATGTTGTGTCCGACTCTTTTGTGACCCCATGGACTGTATCCTGCCAGGCTCCTCTCTCCATGAGATTTTCCAAGCAATAATAATTGGAATGTGTTGTTATTTCCTTCTCCAGGGGATTTCCCAACCCAGGGATCGAACTCATATCTCCTCCATTGACAAGTGGATTCTTTACTGCTGAGCCACCAGTGAAGCTTACTTTACCATTATATCCAAGATATTATAAAATATCATATTATATAGAATTATATATAATATTATGACATCATATATATAAACATTTAAGGCTTGAAATGTTTAAATAAATGCCAACTAACACTGAGCTCTTAAAAAGTCTAATATGACTTTCAAAGAGGAATATATCCATCAAAAGTCCTTTCCAAAGGAAAAGAGGAAAATTATGCTAAGTTTAAAGATGAATTATATCACTTTGTAGATTCCAGTCAAATGAAGCATTGAAATAGCAGAGACAGAACATAAAGCCGGACGAGGTATTATTTAGAAATGTCCTTCTGAATTATACTTATTCAGGGTGGAAAATGGTATCTATTTCCTAAAAGACTATGTGCTATTGAAGATAACGTATATGTTGTTTGAAGTCTGTAAGAAATAAATTTTTCCATAATAATGAAGGAGTAATTTATGCCTGGCAAAATGACTTTGTAATTGCTGAATGAAGATAAAAGGAGAATTTGATTGTCCTAATTAAGGATGATACTACAAAGGTGCCTCTGGAGCAGCGAGGGGCGTGTGTGGGATTAATAAATACTATTTGATTATTTGAAAATCTGCTGCTGATTGTGCTGAACTATGTGCAGATATGCTGATGTCTTTGCCGGGACAGCCACGCTGCACTGGGGTAGGCGGTGGCAGCTGTTGGGCCCAGCGGTGGAAGGCAGACCTCAGAATCACTCCTGCTGCGCTCTCCCGGGGGCTGTCTTAGGAAGCACAGCCCTTGAGATTCTGTGAGAGAAGCTGGTGCAAGATAAAACAGCTTACCACCTGACTCTCAAATGATGCCATTTGTTAGAAACTGTGTCCTAAAAGCCTTCAGTAGAATCCAATTCATGCAAAACAAACACAACCAACAGATTTTAGAATCTACTTGAGCCAACATGAGATTCGTGTTTGAGTATGTTCTCATGTATTAGACATTGTCAGCAGGAAGCAGAGACCAGGGCTGAGGATGAAGAACCAACCCCAAGAAGTGTTTCTTTGTTTCCTCCTAACAAGGAAAGAAGCAGGTTTCACAAGGAGCTGGCAGCTGGTTCTCCTGGGGCATGGGCCTGTGATGGAGACTGTCAGGGGCTACTCCCTAGGCATGTCCTTGGCATCACCCTCTTGGAAGGAAGAAGAGGAAAGGAGACCCAGCTGGGTTTATTTGGTGGGTGACAAAAGCACCATCTTCCACCCGCTTGCCCCCAAGGGGGCTTTAGAATTGTTTCCAGCTGTAAGGCCCATTAGATATGGAAACAAACCTTTCAGTGGGAAACTAAAACTGCTGGATGAAATGCATATGAAAATGTATTTATTACACCAATTTTCTGTAAAAACCACAAGGGTTCTGCAGAGGTCAAAGTGAAGTAAAAACAGGGAGAAGAGAGATAAGCGAAGCTCAGACTAGTGCAAAGCTAGTTTGAGCCTCAGATGCTTTGGAGATTTGAGGGCAGCTGGAGAGGGAGACAGAGGCTGAGGCCCCCTATCTGGGAAACGTGACAGGACACCACAGAACAGCCTGGAGGCCAATGGGCACATATGATGGCAATGGGGAAGTGCCACCCCACCCCACCCCCATCCCAGTAAAGGAAGGAGAGAAAATGTCTCCTTCACATTGTGTCCTGGGACCGAGGAGCATTCAGAATCTCAGCTGGTCATGTGAGGACTCCATGGGCATTCGGAGGACCTGAGTGGTCAACATCCAACCTTACCTGGGAATTTAACATGGAAACCCCACTTGGCAATCTACACAGAGGACTTGCATTATCAAGTGCAAATGTTCTCTGTGAGACCTCACGTTTCACCTCAACATCACACAGAAGACCACAGCAAACAAATGAAAACAGTATGCCATGAACAAAACCCAGAAGGAACAATTAGAAAGAATCAAAACGGAAAAACCTTAAAATACTAGGTTAATCCAACATATAAAAGGATGTTTAAGATACTTAAATTAATAAAAGAAGGAAAGGTCAGAATTTATACAAAATCAGCAGGTATACTGGAAAAAAATCAGGTATTAAACATAATATGAATTTCAAATATAATAATCTTAAATGAAAATTTATTCAACATCTGTAACCATAGGTTAAACATATTTGAAGAGAGAACAGGGAAACTGGAAGAAAGTTTTAAACACAGTTCCCCAAATCCAACCCAGAGAGACAAAATATTTAAAATATTGAAGATATGAAAGGGCAAAAAGTCTAGTCTGAAAAAAAGATTATGTACAGAGTTGGAATCCTGAAAGGACATGAGACAAAAATAGAGGAAATAAAATATAAAACACCAACATCTATGCATGTGGGTCTGTAACACATAAAAGATTCTTCAAATCCAGGAATAACAAAGAATCCCAACTAAGATATGCAAATAAAAAAAGTCCACCTTAGTATAGAGCAACTCAAGAACATGCAAAGCAAAAAGGGTCACAAAAGCAGACAAGTAGAAAGATAACCGAGAAATGAAATCAATTTGTACTGATGCTGATGTTTCAACAGGTGAGGATCTTCAATAAATGGAGAGAATAAATGTCAGCCTAGAATTATGGACCCAGAGAAAACGTGCTTTGAGAGCAAAGGCAAAAATAAACAATTCCCAGGAAATGGAACAAGCAAACTGGTTTTGCCATCACCAGGTCCTAAATAGAGGAATTTCCAAAAGTGGGAAAAAAAGAAATTAGAGAAGGCAGAGTGGGGTGCTAGCAGGCAGTGGGGAGAGAGGTACTATTTGGGGAAATTTAAGCAAATACTGTCTGGTGTTTCTAAAAGTGGGTGAGGTCCCCTAGGAATGAAACTTGTTCCCAGAAAGTGACTCACCATGGGGCTTCTCTCTGTTCACGTAGAGCACTGATGCTGTTCCAGGCATGCGAGGCCATGCATGGGGGCAGGCAGGGGTTCTCTTTTCCTGGTTCAGCTCTATCCTCCAGCATCTTTCTGCACCCAGGTCCCAGTGTTCTCAGTACTCTTACTGAAGTTAAATCTGGCCTCTGAACCCCCAATACTGAATTAAAACTCAGGCAGAGTTTTGGCTGAAGTAGAGAAGAATAGCTTTATTGCTTTGACAGGTGAAGGAGCCACAGTCCGCTAAAGTATTCAAAACTGTGTGGTCCGAATCCGAATCAGGAGAAAGCAGTGAGGAGTTTGATAGTAGTAATTCAAAGAGGGTGGGATCAGCTTGTGGACATTCTTCGGATGGCTTTGTTGTAAGGTATGTGGGAGTCAGTATCACCAAACTTCTGGTTCCACCTGGCTTGGGATCTTTGTGCTTGGGGGAGGCTTACAGTTATAATAGCTTCTCACTTCATGAGGGTTTAAGCCTCGACAAAACATCTCAGAAATACTTCTGTGTATCCCTTGAGGGGGAACCAGGACCCTGCCCCAAGGCTGCCCCACTGTTTCTCTAGGCTGCTCCTCCCTTGTCTCTGCATCCTCTCCCTTCCCTAATTAGCAACTGCTTGAAACTGCCTCCGGGAACTTAGGAAAGATCAAGGACGCTGAATGAAGCCTATTTCCTGTCTTTGTGCCCAGGAGCCCCAGAGGGTCCTGCTCAGTTTCCTTGCCCTCTCTCACCATGGTAACCGGACCTGCACCACAGTGCCTGGTATCGGCCCAGGACTTTGTGAGAGCTTCCCACCACTGTAAGTGGCAGCAGATCCCAGGGTTGGGCTGGCTCCCAGCCCCTCCTTCAGGAGCAGAGGGTTTTGAAGTGACTGTCTCCATACTAACCCTGCGTGTTTACCTGTACCCTGAGAACTACGAGGTCCACAGTCTCTTGCCCAGTGGCATGAAATCTCTGCCCTGTGTGAGATGAACCCAGGTCTGTGCCTTCCATGTCTTTTCACCCCCCTCCTCTGGGTCTGAGCCATCTGTGGCGTGAGGGTTGATTTTATGCCAATTTGATGGGCCGAGGGTCACCCCGGGAACCAGTGGACCATCTGTGGGTGTGTCTGTGGGACGGAGTGGGGGCTCTGGAAGAGATTAGCATTGCATACCTGGATGGAGTAAAGATCACCCTCCCCAGTGTGGGTGGCCATCAGCCAAGCGGTCGAGGGTCTGAATCGATCAGAACTGCAGTGGAAGAGGGATTTGCTCTCTGCTGGAGCATCTTCTCCTGCCCTGAGACATCAGGGCCCCTGTATCCCAGGCCTCCAGACTTGGCCTGAATCACACCCCAGCACTCCCAGGCCTCCAGCATGCAGACAGCAGATGGTGGAACCTCTGGGCTTCCACAGTCCTGTGAGCCAATCCCTCATAAATCTCTCTCTGTGTCTCTCTGTAGTCCCTTTTCTGTTTACCTGGAGAGCCTGGACTAACATGCCGCGAGAGTCTACGCGGTCCACCATGCTGCCCCTTGGCTCCTAGAAGTTCTGGACAGTGTCAACTGAAGAGAACCTGCAGAAGAAAAAGCAAATCCCTTTTGTCTGAGGCCTGGAGTTCTACCCCGCCTCACTAAGCCTGGAGCTGCAAGTCGTTGTGATACGCTGGCTTTTGTGTCGTCTCCTCCTGCACCTTGTTGTGCTGTGTCTCTCCTGGGCTCTGTCACATGCGGGTCACACATACTGAGTCTCCCTGGAGAGCATCTTCCTGGAGTCCAGGCTATTTAGGCTCACCAAAACTCCGCTTCCCGATGGTTGCAAAGAAGCGATGAGCTGTACTTTGTCTCTTTTTCTCTTGGTGTTGTGGGAGCCAGGAGTGTCCCGGCCTTCTACCTGCTACACGGAATCAGACCCTCCCCACTCTTTCTTCATTTTGCTTGACTGGGACCACTCTCCTCTTCTGAGGTAGCCTTCTCCACACCTGTGCCAACTTGTTCTTTTCTTTCTTTACACATGATAACTCTAACTGCACAGCCTACTGACAGCTGGCATTTTAGTATTTAAGAGCTCTGAAGTACAGTGATCAAATTGTTGACCATGGTGGAAAGTTTGGGAGAAGGAAATGGCAACGCACTCCAGTATTCCTGCTGGAGAATGCCAGGGACAGAGGAGCCTGGTGAGCTGCAGTCCAAGGATCTCAGAGAGTCAGACACAACTGAAGTGACTTAGCATAGTGTAAAGTCTGAGGTCAGCAAAAAAAGATACAATGATTCTTAAAAAGACATGACAAGAAATCTTTTTCTGTCCTTTGTTAAAGTGATCACAAAGGTCTTATGAGAAAGACCTTTATGGGAATAACTGTTTGGTTTTGTTAGTTGCTCAGCCGTGTCTGACTTTTGTGATCTCATGGACTGTTGTCCTCCAGGCTCCTCTGTCCATGGGATTTCCCAGGCAAGAATACTGGATTGAGTTGCCATTTCCTTCTCCAGAGGAATAATGGTTAAGAGGGTACAGTTAATATTTAATTGATCTTCATGTTATTTCCCAATAGTATTCCCCATGGCGTGGTGGCAGATGAAATCTCCTTGAAAGAGTTCTGGCCCTGGTATCTTTGGATTTCCTTAAATTATCCCAGGACCTCAAAAGATCATACCTATTTAAGCAGGGAACATGGGTGTTGGCTCTGGTGACAAAATACTCTTCTGATTTTAAAATTTCCTTATTCCACTACCACGACCTTATTTTAGACTGAACGATCAATTCCAAGACTGTCATAAGAGCACAAGAGTCTACGAGAGAGAGAGAGAATCAATCTTCTATTTCAAACCTTTCCTGGCTTCCCACTGCCTACATAATAAAGTCTATTCAAATATATTCTTATTAGAGTGGCATGCAAGATGCTGTGATCTGTCTCCTGCAGGAATATGCTGCTGCCACCTATTCTATTTTATAATTCTAATGTCAGAATTAACTTATATGGATATTTTGCCTTTGCTTTTCTTTATGAATGAATAATTTGAAGAGAATGCTTATCATGCCCTTTTTGATAACTCTTCAATAGGATATATGAAAACCCCACTTACTTCTTTTTCCATGCATTCATATTTTAAATCAGCTTGTTATGCCAGACTTGTTTCTCTTTTTCAGACCTATAAAATATATTGTCCTATGCATTCTCCTTGTTTAAAGTTTTTATAAGACATAATTTCCTTAGTGTCATCTTTTTCAGGGTATAGAATGGCAGTTACTTCCAAAAAGAATTTTAAATAATGGTTGGAGGAAATTTCAAAACAATGCTTACATGAGGATTAGTGAAAAGTACAAATAACTCTAGAAATTAGAATTTTTAATGAGTAAAAGCCTCAGAGAAGCTATTTGAAATGCCCTCAGATGATTAGATAATTACGTCTGCCCACTGCTAAGGGAGAATATTTAAGATAATCACTTTTTACAACTTTGTGATAAAATTATTCGCATGTTCTTTCCATGCTGATGGCAGTGCCGTTTCGTTTCTGTTTGCCACTGATTTCGTTCCATAACTGCCGAATTACTGATCACATGCTTTAACCAAATAGCTTCAGGTATTTCTTCTTTTTACTTTTTCCTCGTTGATACCCACATCTCATTAACTACAATGCCAGGCCAGCAGGAAGGCGCTATGTTTCACTGAGGCAGGGACCCGGGGGGCTGGTGCCATTTGAGATACTAAAGAGAATAGTGGAGGGATGATAATCACATGTCACATTAAAGAGAATGACAAGGAGTTTTTTTGGTGGTAAAAGCAGTCATGTATTTGTGTTAGTGATCTTCATGGCTGTGTGTGTATATGGAGTGTGACCTTTGATATTTTTATCCCTTGTGTCTCGCAAGAGGAGCTTGTGAGCTCACATGCTGTCTTAGCCCATTCGAGCTGCTGGGACAAACGGTTGCAGACTGGCTGGCCTAACGAACAGACACTCTCATGGTTCTGAGGCTCACAGTCTTAAATCAAGGTGTCAGCAGATCCAGTGTCTGGGGAGGACTTTTACTGGCTTACAGACGCTGTCGTCTCTTGTGTCCTTAAGTGGAAGAAGGGAAGAGGGCGCTCTCTGGGCTCTCTTTGTAAGGACACTGACCCCATCCTGGGGGCTCCACCCTCATGACTTTATCACTTCCCAGAGGCCCCGCCTGCTGACACCATCACCTTGAGGATTAGGATTCCACTAATGGGGGACACCATCTCTCAGGGGGACACAGTATTAGGTCAGACCATAGCACATACCCAGGGTCAGACAGCTCGTCATGTCAAGCTGTGGACAAACCCAACCAGCCCTAAAAGTCAGGAGTCTACATCCTTATATATATTGAGATAGAGTATTCTGAATTTACCTATAAACACATGCTTTCCTTTATGATTAAATGTAAATATTGTCACTGACTCTTAGAATGATATATATTCGTATTCATGTCATGTATTTCAATATGAGATGAATGAATATTTACTGTATCATTCTGTGTATAACTGTCATTTTAGTTGTCTGTTTTGCCCAAGATTCTTGAGCCTTCAAGGCAAAGACTACTTTATATGCATTGATGTATCCCCAACCCTCATACCTTGGCCCAAGGTAATAGCTTAATAATAGTTTGAAGAATGAGTTAATAGCATCAGATTCTTTCATGCAACTTGAACTTAAGCAAAGGAAAGTCACTGATGCATTGTCAGAAGACCTTGAAGAGTCCAGTCTTGCAGATCTAGAAAGCAAGATAAAAGGACGTAAGCCTCAGTGTTACACCTACAGTTACCTGGCTAGGGATGTTTTCCTACTTTTAAAATTTGTCAAAATCTGACAAATTGTGCCTTCCATTGAAGCCCTTCTGACTACCCACATGCCCTGTCTTCCTGCAGGTCTCAGACACACCTTCCAGAAGCATAAATAGGTCATCTACACAGGAAAAAAAAAAAAAAGGATGCTTTGGTATAAAAATAAATCTTTAGAGACAAAGATGATGAAAAACGAGAAAGTATATTTTAATAGGGATATAATTAGGGGGTCATGATGAAATCCAAATGAAAAAGAAAATGTAACCTTTACTCTGATGAAGAATATCCTGTATGAATTCTATAGAATATCTGTTAGCAAATTTAATAATAAAGGTCCATTGATTAAAAGAAATTGGATCTATTGCTCATAATAACATCTCATTGATTGAAAAGCACTCCTTGTAATAGCTTCCTTCAACGCGGCATCTGTCTCACATTAACCTTTTCACCCTCGTGATCATGGGGAAGGAAGTTCTTGCTTATCCTACTGGTCATGCGACCCTATCCATGACATTTAATTAATTGCATATATTGAACATAGATTTGGGTGTTCTAAAAATATGGAGAAACTCATTAAAAAAACCAAAACATTTCCCCATATGGTTTATAATAGAATTTAATCCCACAATCTGTATATCTGGAGATATTTTAGCAAACTGGATTACCTCTAATAAATGAATTTATTCAAATAGGTGAGCAATTTTAGAACATGTACTGTTTATATTGAGTTATATTTAGAAGCTACCATAATAAGCTTCTTCACGAGAAGAATGTACTTTTAAAATACAAATCATCTTATTCTAAAAGATGAGCTAAAATTATACCAAATTCTGTAAATATAAAAGTCAATATGAAGATTTTTGTCATGAATACCAGGCAACCTATATGCATGTTTTAACAAACAAGCAGCAAAATAGGTGAACATTTTAACACAGCACAATCTTCTTTTTTTCTAGCTGCAAACTTGTTTACTTACTTAATAGAAATGGAAAGATAAAAATAAAAGAAATACATTTACATTTTTAACCAAATACCTACAAATTTTATTATTCACTTAGCAAATATAGTCTACGAAATACAGGATTATATGAAGCAAAATTATATACCCTTTTATGTCATGTCCATCTCAAAAGGATAAAAGCCCTTACTTATTAGTTGTCCATATTTTTCACAGGGGTAATTACTCTGACTCTTATAGGAGTAAAATTAATAATGAGCCTTTTAATTCAGGTTAGAATTTGAATATGAAAATAACAAATTTTATTGAAATTTCACAAGAAGAGTTTAGCAGCACTCAGGTTCAAAATCTCCTTACCCTTGTCAGTGTTCTTGCATTAATATATCCCCGCTCTCTTTCAAGATAGGCTTTAATGAATTCACAGTTTGCAAATGATTGCTGATCTTAACGGAAAAATAATTTCAAATAAAATCCTCAGTGATTCAAATGCCACTCACAAACATAGCAGAAAGAATTACACTAAAGAAGATAAACAGAAGTCGTGGTCATAACGTTAATCTACAAACTCGATAAGAATGAATCTGTTAAGGACTGTAGAGGATATTGGTTGTGGGCTTGCCCTGCATGTGGCAAAATGCTACAGCTGGTGGTGTCTCTGCTGGCACTTCTGTAACTGATGGCTGCATCTATTCATATCACACCCAAACAAGAGGAGACGTCTGCATAATAGCAAGCAAGTTGTTGAAAATTCAAAGAATCAGGAAAATTATTTAAAACATATTTAATATATATTTTTACATACTTAATATTTGATCAGGGTTTTGGTTTAAGTGAGATCCAGAAAAATCTCACATTCAGTCAATAGAGTAACATTTCCAGTTTGCTTTGAAATAAGCCAAACATAATTCACAACCCAGGGGTAGGAAGAAATCAAATAGCCAGTGGTAACTCACACTTCTGTTTATGTCCCTTGTGGAAGTTAAGACTGAGCAAGAACTCAGTAAACATTTTCAAATTAAAGGAATAAGTGAAGGGGTGACCTCTTGTTTATTAATCAATCAATAAATACCAAGAAGGAAATAAAAAGACAACAGACCAAGAGGTGACATGCCGTGGATTTCACTGACAAATGGACACAAGTGACTAGTAATTTTTTTAACAGGAAAGAAGCTCAAACACTCTATTAACATATGAAAGAAGCTCAACCTAAGTAAAAATCAGGCACATGCAAATTGAGATTCAAAAGAACTTCCATTTCACAGTCACTGAACTGGCGATGTTTAAGAAATATGATAATATAAATTTCTGGTGAGGGATGGATGAAAGGAGCTCCTGTGTACCATTGGTAAGAATCTACTATGGTAAAACGACTTTAGGAAACAATCTGACATTATCTGGTAAAGTTAAGAATCGGTGTATCCTACCTACCCCATGAGCAATTCCACTCATGGGAATATAGCTTAGTAATGTTTTTGCACAGGTGCACCTGGAAATATCCATTTGCTGCTGTTGTTGTTCAGTTGCTCAGCTGTGTCCAATTCTTTGTGACCCCACGGTCTACATCACGCCAGACTTCCCTTTTCCTTCACCATCTCCTGGAGTTTTCTCAAACTCACATACATTGAGTTGGTGAAGCCATCCAACCATCTCATCCTCTGTCATCCCCTTCTCCTGACTTCCAGTCTTTCCCAGCATCCGGATCTTTTCCAATGAGTCAGCTCTTCGCATCGGGTGGCCAAAGTATTGAAGCTTTAGCTTCAGCATCAGTCCTTCCAATAAATATTCAGGGTTTATTTCCTTTAGGATTGACTGACTTGATCTCCTTGCTGTCCAAGGAACTCTCAAGAGTCTTCTCTAGCACCAAAATTCAAAGGCATCAATTCTTTGGTGCTCAGCCTTTTTATTGTCCAGCTCTCATATCCGTACATGACTACTGGGAAAACCATAACTTCCAGTAGCTATATTTCATTCTTATGAGAGATTCATAAGAATGGTCATAGCTCTATTGCTTATTAAAGACAATAAAACTGTAAACGAAGTAGATAGTCTATCAACAAAGAGAATAAATACAGACTACCAGGGCTTCCGTGGTGGCCCAAGGAATCCTCCTGCCAATGCAAGAGATGGGTTTGATCCCTAGTCTGGGAAAATCCCACATGCTGTGGTGCAGCCAAGCTCATGTACCACAACTATTGAACCTGAGCTCTGGACCTCACAAGTCGCAACTACAGAGCTAGCCTGCTGTGACTCCTGAAGACTGTGCTCCTAGAGTCCATGCTCCACAAGAGGAACCATTGCAATAAGAAGCCAAGGAACCTCAACTAAAGAGTAACCCCCAATTCACTGCAACTGGTGAAAGCCCATGCAGCAGTGAAAACAAGTAAAGCCAATAAGATAAATAAATAAAATCCCCCCAAATTGCCAGTCTCTTTGATCATTCTCACATGCTGAATATATTTTTTTAAAAAACATAGACTTCTGATAGTCAGTTTCACATAGCAGAGAAAATGAACTAAACCACATGTCTTATGGATGGGTCTTAGAAGACAGTGGTCAACAGAAAGGAAAAGCTCAGGAGACTACACAGTAAGTAAATGTTTTTCTATCCCTCAGCAGCATAATGCAACCTAACGAATCTAAAGTTTTGGGGTTTTTTAAATGACTTACACGGAAAGTCAGTGGTTACCCTGGGAATGAGAAAAGTGATGGGCTTAGAAGAAAATACACAGGAAACACATCCACATGGGGACATTGAACGTGTTATTGAATTTGGGTGCTGGATTTTGTTATTCATTTTTGTTATGTGTTAGGATTTACATTCACAATGAATGTATCATTTTGTAGATTTTGTGTGTGTTAAGTCACTTCAGTCATGTCTGACTCTTTGTGACTCCGATAGACTATAGCCCGCCAGGCTCTTCTGTCCATGAGATTACCCAGGCAAGATGGCTGGAGTGGGTTGCCATGCCCTTCTCCACGGGGTTTTCCCAAGCCAGGGATTGAACCTATTTATCCTGTGTCTCCTGCAAGACCTGACATAGTCTGCCCAGAAACGTTTCCTTGATACTGCATGAGCTCTATAGAAGTGTCTATTACATAAAAACAGCTACATGCCTCCTCCCGTGTCTGCTTGAAGACCCGCAGCTCAAGTTTAGCTCAAGCCTCACTTCCTCTACTAAGTTCTCACTGAAGCCCCAGGTTCTTCATTTAATCTTCTTTTCTTGTATGTTCTGTAAATGTTCCAGTGTCCTGGACATACTCTGGAGAAGCTTAACAAAAAATGAACTGCAAGATAAGAAGATGGAGAGAAATTACATGGCATGAACTGAAAGAGAGTAGATACCATTTGTGTAGGTCAGAGTGGGGCCCAGAGAAGACATCTTGTTAGAATTGTGAATACAGTGTGATCAGGAGCAAGCTGGTTCTGGATTACGATGGCTGACTGCCATATTATCAAGAATATATTGAAAACCAGTTATCAAATGTAGGCATTATTAAAATTAAATTTCAAGAGCTTATTTTCAATAAATTACATTAAAAGCAAGGGGTTCAGTTCAGTCACTCAGTCGTGTCCAACTCTTTGCAACCCCATGGACTGCAGCACTCCAGGCCTCCATGTCCATCACCAACTCCCAGAGCTTACTCAAACTCATGTCCATTGAGTCAGTGATGCCATCTAACCATCTTATCCTCTGTCATCCCCATTTCCTCCTGCCTTCAATCTTTCCCAGCGTCAGGGTCTTTTCAAATGAGTCAGTTCTTCGCATCAGATGGCCAAAGTTTAGAGTTTCAGCTTGAACATCAGTCCTTCCAATAAATATTCAGAACTGATTTCTTCAGGATTTACTGGTTTGATCTCCTTGCAGTCCAAGGAACTCCCAAGAGTCTTCTCCAACACCACAGTTTAAAAACATTAATTCTTCAGCGCTCAGCTTTCTTTATAGTCCAACTCTCACATCCATACATAACTACTGGAAAAACCATAGCTTTGACTAGACAGATCTTTGTTGGCAAAGTAATGTCTCTGCTGTCTAGGTTGGTCAGAGCTTTCCTTCCAAGGAGTAAGCATCTTTTAATTTCATGGCTGCAGTCACCATCTGCAGTGATTTTGGAGCCCAGAAAAAGTCTCTCACTGTTTCCACTGTTTCCCCACTTATTTGCCATGAGTTGGTGGGACCAGATGCCATCACTTAGTTTTTGATTTTAGTTTTCTGAATGTTGAGCTTTAAGCCAACTTTTTCATTCTCCCCTTTCACTTTCATCAAGAGGCTCATTAGTTCTTCACTTTCTGCCAAAGGGTAGTGTCAACTGCATATCTGAGGTTATTGATATTTCTCCTGGCAATCTTTTTTTTTTTCAGAAGGTTTTCATTTATTTTTCTATTTTTTAAATTAATTAATTTATTTTAATTGGAGGCTAATTACTTTACAATACTGTAGTGGGTTTTACCATACATTGACACTAATCAGCCACGAGTGCACATGTCTTCCCCATCCAGAATCCCCCTCCCACGTCCCTTCCCATCCCATCCCCCAGGGTCATCCCAGTGCACCAGCCCTGAGCACCCTGTCTCATGCATCGAACCTGGACTGATGATCCACTTCACATATGATAATATACACATTTTAACACTACCCTCTCAAATCATCCCACCCTCGCCTTCTCCCTCAGAGTCCAAAAGACTGTTCTTTACATCTGTGTCTCTTTTGCTGTCTCACATATAGGGTCATCATTACCATCTTTCTAAATTCCATATATATGTGTTAGTATAATGTATTGATGTTTTTCTTTCTGACTTACTTCACTCTGTATAATAGGTCCCAGTTTCATCCACCTCATTAGAACTGATTCAAATGCATTCTTTTTAATGGCTTAGTAATAGTCCATTGTGTATATGTACCACAGCTTTCTTATCCATTCGTCTGCCGATGGGCAGCTGGGTTGCTGCCATGTCCTGGCTATTGTAAACAGTGCTGCAATGAACATTGTCTCCCAGCAATCTTGATTCCAGCTTGTGCTTCCTCCAGTCCAGCATTTCTCATGATATAGTCTGTATATAAGTTAAATAAGCAGGGTGACAATATATAGCCTTGACGTACTCCTTTTCCTATTTGGAACCAATCTGTTGTTCCATGTCCAGTTCTAACTGTGACTTCCTGACCTGCATACAGATTTCTCAAGAGGTGGATCAGGTGGTCTGGTATTCCTATCTCTTGAAGAATTTTCCAGAGTTTGTTGTGATCCACACAGTCAAAGGCTTTGGCATAGTCGATAAAGTGGAAGTATATGTTTTCTTGGAACTCTCTTGCAAAACTCCTTGTCCTTAATTATTCTGCTGTTACCCACCTTCATGAAGGTATTTGTATCTATTTCATCTACAACATTATTTTGTGCTCCTGTGAAATTCTTTCCAACTTGGCATTTGCAAACTTCATGTTGGGAGAATGCAAATGGTCCAGGCATCTGGGAAATGACACATGCTCCAGGCAGGTCTTGATTTAATAGCTGGTTGATTATACAGACTTAAGAAAACAATAGAAAGCACTAATGATGCAGATTACATCTGAGAGTGTGTCCTGTCTGCAGCTATTAATTTGTAAAAGCACAAAAAACGGGTGAAATTTTCTTTCAGTATTTGACAATTATTATCTGACTCATCCAAGAATATACACCTTGGTGTATACCGGAAACTAACACAACATTGTAAATCAACTATATTTCAATACAATGTTTTTAAATAAATAAACACAAATTTAAAAAGCAGCCCAGTCCCAAACCTGCTAAAGAGTTCTGGTTTCCACTCTCCTACCATTGCCCTGGTGGCTTAGAGGTTAAAGTATCTGCTTGCAATGTGGGAGACCTGGGTTCGATCCCTGGGTTGGGAAGATCCCCTGGAGAAGGAAATGGCAACCCACTCCAGTATCCTGGCCTGGTGAATCCCATGGACGGAGGAGCCTGGTGGGCTGCAGTCCACGGGATAGCAAAGAGTCGGACACAACTGAGTGGCTTCACTTCACTTCACTTCACCATTGCCCTGGCCGTTCCTTTCTACCTGGATTTAAAGCCATTTCTTCCCCCTGGTCTCTGGGTGGCTCAGCTGTCAGTGTAGTCCTGTCTGACCTCTGTGAGCTCACCTGTGTCACTTGTGAACACCTCCAGAGGCCTCCGGTGGCTTCTCCTCATAGAGCAGTGTCTGATGAATGGGGAGGTGCTGAGTGTAGAGGGCTGCCAGGCCAGCTGGGATCACTCTGCCTGCTGACCCATCCCTATGACACTTCTGGTCCAAATAGTCAAGACTATTACGTTCTTGAGTTTTCCCAGAGCTGCCTGGTGAATATATTTTGACACAGATAAATTCACTAATAAGAAAAGTCTTCTTTGTAAATACCACCATGAGAGCTCACATAGAAACAGCTTAAATAGGCTTTGTTGGTTTTATTTTTTTTTTTTTGCTTTGAATGAACATTGACTCTTTGAATGTAAATGACCTTCAGTTAACTTCTTTTGCTTTTATGCAGCAATCCCTAACATCTCCCAACAATTCAACAATGAATAAAGATAGTGGAGAATTTGGATAAAATCTTCCAGACCACAGACAATCTCAGCTTTGGGGTGAAACGGACCTTAGCCTTTTGTCTCCTCCATACCTACTCATTAAAAAATAATAATTTTATTTATTTATTTATTTACTTTTGGCTGTGCTGAGTCTTCGTTGCTAGGTGGGCTTTTTTCTAGTTGCGTTTCTTGGGCTTCACATTGCAGTGGTTTCTCTTGTTGCAGAAAATAGGCCCTAGGATGCGTGGGCTTCTGGCTGACGACATTCATACAGAGAGGAAGAGATGCCTGGAAATGAAATAGGGAGGCAACGTGCTTATTTGGAAGGCTGTTGTGGTACTGGGCAGACAGAGAAATGGGATGGGGAGGGAACTGAGACAGAGATGGAGTGAATTACAAATGGTGAATCTTACTTGGGTGTTTCTATGACAGTAACAGATGAAACTCACCCCCATCTTGTCCCCATGGGACAGTGCCAGGCTCTGAGAAGCCAGCTGATATGTCTCTGTTCTGTTAGTGATTTTGCTGGGTCTTCCTGTGAACCAGGACTTTTAAACTTTTATGTAAACCAATGTTAGGCCTCTCGGCCTCCTTGCAGGGGTCCGTCGTCCAAAGAATCTCCAAGGCTCGGACTCGATGCAAACAGCAAGAGGATTTATTAGGCCGGCGCGCCGGGTTCGATCACCACCAGGGAAGAACAAACCCCGAACATTCATTACAAAGCAGTTTTTAAGCACAAAAACCACAAACAGGTACAGCTAGGGTGGAATGATCTGATTGGTGCTCAAGTCTCAGCATTTTTTAGGGATAGGTTCATTTGTTATCAGGTTGACACATCTGTCTGAGCTGCAATTTTACTGCTAACTTGATCTTCTGGAAACTAATTTCCTGGGATGGTTCTTTTTTTTTCTTTGGGGGTAAACATCCCCCAGAAAGCCTTCCGGAGGCTGTATTCCTGAGATATGAGCCCCTTACACATTCTTGAGATAAAGGTCTGTCTTAAGATTAACAAGGAGCCTGTTTTCTTAAGGCTCTAGTGAAACTTTAACCTTTATTTTTATCCACCCTTCCTCTCACCAAAGATAATTCACTTTCACATTCAGAAACCAGCTAAAAGCAAGACATGAGTTTAAATTTTCAAAGTCATGTCTGGTTACATGGAGACATAGTTACTCCTCCAGTCTTCTTAAAATTACTTCCTCCTAGAATTTCATACAGATTTTTAAATTTCTGTTGCTACAAAGCCAGCATTCAATGGACATAATTAGGAGTGCTATCATTAAAGATATGCTCATTAATGCTACACATAAGTTAACATTATTTGTAAGTTAATGGGAAGATAAAATTATATGTAATATATTTTTATTATTGTTTGAAAATGTATAAAGAAATATTTAGATACGCTTTGCTAAACAAAATTATCTTCATTGCAGAAACTCAACAACATAACAGAAAGGCTCCATTTTTTTTTTCCTAAGAGTACTTTGAATAAAGATGTAGGTGTAAAAGAAATTTGAGTTATGATCAATTTTAAAAGTTATTAAATGGCTCATACATGAAATCATATGCTTCTCATGACCTAAAAACATTTTTTCAGCCCAAGGGTAAAGAAAATTAACAGGCTCAGTATTATTGCCTCTGCTGGGAGAAGGTGAATTCTTTTCATATTACCATAAATATGTTGCTACTACAGTAATTTTGCTTTTGCAGCCGTTGGCTCATTTCATCAAATATTGTGCTGGCCATTTAATACCCAAGAGACCAGAGCAGTGCCAAAAATGTCGTGTAAATATGCTTGCATTTTTAAAAAGTCTATAAAGAAAGCTCCATAAACATCTATGGTGGCTTAGCTATTGAACTTTATTTTTATGTTGCTTTATTATGTATTATATAGTAGATATTGCTATTTTGCTAAATAATGTGGTATATCTTTAATTAGATCAAGGAAAAAAACCTTGAATGACATAGAGAAATGGTACTCATAGAAAAGATGACACACAAACTTTCTCTAAAGAAGGGGAAAAAAAAGGAAAAGCTATTTCGTGGCCTTGAAGTATTAGGGTCATAAACTGATAAAATTATCCAGAAAAGCCTTAGAGACATCAGAATATTCCCCATTTAAGCAGCAATATGTTGAGGAATAAATTTCCATTTTTAGTAGCTCACTTCTACTCTGTATAACCCCTAAAGGGCAGTGCTGTTCAATACATCTTTGTAAGGACAAAACTGGCTGTTTCCGGTGCTTATTTAACGAGCTAATGTTTATTGCCGTGTCTGCCTCTTAAATACACTAATATTATGGTGGATGTAATGCCTTTTGTTACTCCTTCCTACAGGGGATTTTGGTGAGGGTTGAGGAAAATAATACACTATGAAAGTTTTTGGTTTTCTTTCTTCACAAATGTATCTGTTGATTGTTGTTGTTTAGTTGCTAAGCCGTGTCTGACTTTTTTGTGCCCCCATGGACTATAGCAATGGAATTCTCCAGGAAAGAATACGGGAGTGGGTTGATTACAATCCAAACGATGGTAGCTTCACCGGAAGAAATGATCAGCAGCCCTGACTTTGATTGGATGATAACTCTTACTTTTTAAATCGGGCAGCAGTGCTATTCAGCTAATATTTTGGAGAATGAATTCAAAAAGGAAGTTTAGCTTAATCAGTCAATTGGCAGAAGCAGGACTAAGAAGACACTGCACTGGGGAATCACTTAATTTTTATTTACTTAGTCTTTTCTCTCTTTTCTCCCCTTTTTGGAATGAATAGGAGTGGAGGACATTTAGAAAAATTGAGCTTGTTACGTCGTATCTCTTTCCTCATTTTCCCTCTTTATCTTCACCGAAACAGATCTGAAGTTCTCTGAGCAGGAACCTGCTGTCTTTCTTCTGAGAACATGGTGCCCTAAAATATCCTAAGGGATGAGAGCGATTTAATGGGCTTCGTGCATTCCTCCTCACGTGCAGCCGTGCTCTGTTGTGTGTTGAATCCTCTCGGCCAATCACACACGTGGTCGGGTTTGACTTGGTGAATGCTCAAACAACTGTTGAGACTCATCTGCTTTTTAGCTTATCTGCGGTAAACACTGCACAGACATCGTTCATACTTGTGTGTTCTTGTTCAGATGCTCATTAACTGATAGAATTATTCCATTAGCAGCAATCACTGATGTAAACATGTTTACTCTTTAATAAGCTACTTTTACTTTTACATAGGCCTTGATGATGCTGTGTTACATTATCCCCAGTTATCAGAGCTACTATGATCACACACAGGGCGTTACATGTAGCTTTATCAAAATGGGAAAAGCAAATGCAGGTGCTAGGGGGTGTGGTGGTGGGGAAAACATCGTTCAGTGGGTATAAAGTTTAAGTTTCACAAGATGAGTATGTTCTGGAGATCTTCCCTATAGCATAAGACTGATGGGTACCACATGGAAGTGTGTGTGCAGTGAGACCATTTGTCAAGACAGTAGATCACGTGTAAAATTGTTTTTATTGCAAAAATAAAAACAGAACAAAGCGAAGGGTCACAGGAAACTCACGGATTACGGATGTTTATAGACCTTAACTATGATAATCATTCCACAAGCACATGTACATCTCCTAACTCATCAAACTGTATACACTAAATACAGCCAGTGTTTGTATATCAATTATACTTCAATAAAGCTAGAAAAAAATCCTAAGTCTCAAAGTTCAGAGCTTCATTATAGTTCATTGCTTTAATTATTTTTTTATTATTAGAAATCATGTGGATTTTTAAATGGATATATAGCTAATCTTTTTCATTTATCAAGAATGGTCATATATTTTCATTTCTCCTTTACAACAAAGTCATTTGTGAAACATGTGTCAGTACATAAAAGGCCATATTCTGCATGTGGTCTTTTATGTGGCTGTTATAAGAAGAAATGCCTATAGCTCTGGGAGTTTATCATCCAGTTCGTGATTCCTTTGAGAAGGAAAATCATTTAGTAACACACAAGGCACACAGAGACATCAGCTATGGTGGAGGCAGCTGTAATGCAAAGTCAAGGGGAACATCGAGGGTCCCACCTTTACGGCTAACCTGCACTCCAGTCAACGAAACAGTCTCGGGCTTACCTGCCTCATCTGGAGACCAGGGATAATCGAGCCCTACAGATTGGAAATTAAATGAAATATCACGTATCTCATTTTAGGTGCATCTGTGTCTTCCTGGGTGGCTCAGGGGTAAAAAATCCACCTGTCAAAACAGGAGATGCAGGAGACGCTGGTTTGATCCCAAGCTGGGAAAATTCTCCTGGAGAAGGGCATGACAACCCCCTCCAGTGTTCTTGCCTGGAGAATTCCATGGACAGAGGAGTCCATGGGGTTGCAAAGAGCTGGACATGACTGAGCACACACGCATGTGTATTTGTCTAGATATACTTTATATATGTGTGCTTTGCAGACTTTAAGGCACTATAGTAACATAAGTCATTTCCAAGCGTATTGGAAACATTCTTCGTCTTCTACCTCTCCCATGGTTTCTTTTTTCTGTTTTGGTTTATGTTGGTTATCCACAATTCTCTCTCATTCCCTCAGATCTTAGACTGCTGTCCGGGGACAGATGAACTTTGCAGGAGTGGGAAGAAGCATCTCTCCTGACTACATCCCAGGACCCAGTGAGAATGCCAGCTCACCCGGGACCACAGCGTGCGTGAGGAAGTCCTGCACTGACTGCCAGGGAGGGGTCATCTACTTGCAGATTTATGATCTCCTCCACCTAACAGCTGCCTGTGGTGTGTGCCATGTGTTTACATAGAACGTATGTTTAGGTCAGTCTTTCATGGCCTCTTGGTCCTTCCCCATCCGTTATGCATTTGTCCCCGTGTCCTAGGATAAAACTAAGTCCTACACACACATTGTACAAACATGAGATGCAAGTCCAGAGTTCCTTCCATATGTCACTGGCCTTTTAATTGCTTTGTATCCATAGACTGACCTTAGATTTACTTGTCAGAAGAAGTAAGGTCATTTTATAAGCACTTTCAGTCCAATTTCCTAGATGTCTTTCCTGATTAGAAAACCCTATAAACTATGTAGCTTTAAATTTACAGAATCATTATTCCTGAAGGTTTTGCTGTCCTTCACGCTCAGAGATGGCATCCGTGACCCAGGCATGTGCTCCGGTTGTCGAGGCGATCAATTCATCCTGTGCTGCCCGCATCTTCCTGTGTCAATACCTACCAGGTTACACAGGCAACCCAGCTCAGTTGTCCCTATCCTTTGGACCCAGACCCAGAGCTAGAGCACACTTTACTTCGTGACTCAGAAAACATGTGCACACACACATCACACACATACACACTCGCACATATAACAAAAAAGTTTCAGAGGCAATATTTTATTTTATTACTCATGCTACTTTCTGCTTTATTTTTATTCCTATTCTTTTTTTTAGCATTTTCAGAAAGTCTTGACGTGCATTAAATTGGTTATTAGTCACAGTTTGAGAAAAAAAAAATGAGTCTGGTGCATGGTCATAAAAGCCGCAGAGCTTGCCAAGCATCAGCCATCCCCGCCACAGTCCTGCATAACAAACGTCGTGAACACCAGGGGCATACTAAGTGGACTCTGACTTTTGCCAGGAGTGAGTGTGGGGGGCTCAGTGTGCTGACTTAGCCTGGGCTGACCTACTCTGTGCCCACTCAGGCCTCTGGTGACCAGTCAGTGGTTCTGGGGCTCTTATCAGGGCCTCGGGCTTCTATAAGTTGGGAGCAGCTGGCCCAAGATGCTCTGGAATGGTCTCAGCCAGGCTGAGAGGTGAGGACTGGCTCTGTTCCATAGGTTTCATCTTCCACAAGGCAGTTGGGACCAGTTCTCAGGTCCATATGGGAGGCCACAGAGGAGAAGAAATCTGGAGGTGACTTTGCAAGCCTAAGCTTCCATTATGTCTGCTCACAGCTCCCTAGATAAAGTACCATGTTAGGGTCTGAGCCAGAGTGGGCAGAAGGGGTGTGAGTGACAACGCAGGGTCACGGTTGTGCTGCCTGCCATGGAGATCGTGTGAGGAAAGGCCATGGATTTCAGTGCACCGCATCCCCTGGAGCTAAAACCTGACCTTAGGTGGTGTCCTCAGTGTTTGAGAACAAAGGCCTTCAGTTCCAAAGGCAGCATCTCTATAAAGCAAAACCTTTAGATGAGGCTAGGTTTGGATCAATGCGAGAGGAAGAAGAGATGCTGAATGCCTGAACCACCGAAGAAAATGCACGCACATCAATCACGCGGTGGTCTGAAAATAAAGAAGTTATTAAAATACAGGCAAGAGTAGCAGAGGCAGTGGATGGAGAAAGCAATTTCACACCATGACGTAAAGATACCATTCCTCCCAGTGCCAAGAGAAACGACAAATCTCTCTCTAGAGCATATTCTTTTTGAAAGGAAAATAATCACAAATAAGCCAAAATAGCCCTGACCATGTCAGCATTTTTCTTATCCAAACTCAGCAATGATGAAACCATTAATTTTTGCCAGGATCCATTTCCCTTGACCAGTTTCACTTGCCACTGACAAATGATGGTTGTTCTGGCAAAATTCTACTCAAATTTATTTTTCAAAACTCTCTCTGTTACCAAAAATTTAAATGACATGGTTTTATGTTTGTAATCCTTCATGTTATGGGCTATTTACATTCCTTACAATAAGCTAAGAAGATTCTTTTCTTACGTATGGTAAGAATGAGAACAAAAATATGAGTCTGATGCTCTAGGAATTCAAAGTATTCTTCAAGTAAGTTTCATGAAGGAATAGGGTCAGTCACCGGATCTAGGCTGACAGAGCATGCTGTGTGGCTGATGCTTTTCTTCTTTTTTTATTTTTGTGGGCATGTCTGTAAGTCTCAGCTTTGCTGGTCTGGGTGGGGTGAAAGCAAAACAGGACCTTCCTACAGTGAGCAGAGGCTGGGGAAACTCGTCATTTACTCCCTCCTTTCTAGCAGGGAGGCCCTCCTGGCTCTGCCCAGGGCCAGCCTGGGGGATCGAGTGATGTAGACAAAGTGAAGACGTTCTTCTGGGGTTTGTGTGAAGCTCTGCTCAGGTCTTTTGGTTCCACTATGTTGCTGAAGTTTCTTACGAGGACTCCAGGGCTCTCCCTGGGCCATTTTTCTTCATGGATACTGTTATCGTTGATCTGTATTGGGGAACAGAGGACTTCTACTCCACCATCTTGGTGACATCAATCTTTAGTATTTTTAATTCTTCAATTTCCATAACAATTTAGATTTGAGGGATTTAGTTTTGTCAAGATGATGGTAGAATCATATGTGCTTCTGTTTATAAGTTGTTACCAAATATAATTATATAGGCAGATAATAATGCAAGAATAAAAAGTGACACTAAAAATATGTAACTTCCTTTATGTAAAAGTGTATGTCAAGTTTCCTTCATGTCAAATGTTAATTTTCCTGAAATAAAATTTGGGAAATTCCACATTCAATACATCTTTTAGAAAAATGTTATACCCCAAATATGTGCAATTTTCTTTAGAAAGTTCTCATATTTCTTTTGTTGTTTGCGATCTTTGTGCTTCCAAGTTTGTGTTTTTATAGCTTTTGCCTTGGATCTCCCTTGTTTCAATCCTCTAAACCTGTCAAGAATAACTTAACCTATTTTATTGTTCCCATAAATTCATATGTAACTGGTAGCTAAATCCAATTTGTGTCAACCTGTCTTTCTTTGTAACCTGTTCTAAAGCTTCCAACATATTTTAGAAAAGTAGAATCCTATTAATACCAAATAACCAGCTCTGTATTTTACTCAATAGTTATTAGAGTCCTTCCCATGTCACAGTGCATAAAAAGCCTGATATCACCACTGATAAATTATAGTAAGAGTTTTCTCATTTATTCTTCTGTATGGGCATGCATGTGTGTGTGTGTTCAGGGGATCTGGAGTGGTTTATGATGTTGGCCATACCCAATATTGTCTTTGCTTTAAACCAACATCATGCCTATCACAATTTTAAATGACTCCACAGGAAACTTCTAAATATTATTGAGTATAAAAGCTTCATATTATAAAAATAAATTACTTAATAATTTTAAATTGAATCCTAAGGTTGAGTTACAAAATAAGGAGAAAGTTGAAAACACGTTTTAATAGTTGTGTATGATTTAATTGATTTTATCGTCATTGCTATATAGTAAAAGGAGAAAATAGTATTTGAAGTGTAGACAGAAGCATTTCTTTGTGGCCTCTCCTTTATAATATTAGAGAAAGATCAAATGCAGAGTTTAATACTCCGAGTTCTGCTTTGCATACTATCTAGTGTGCTTGCCAATTTTTACTGAAAGGGGATTTTTCATGTTGAATTAGTAAATATCTCTAACTATAGAATATGTCCGTCAAGAATTTCTCTTCCACTTAAGTGGGCACCTCCATCCTATATGAGTATCAACAACCTCTACTCTTTCCTGAGGTACAGAATCACATGTCTCTCATTAATCAATGAAACAATGAAATTTTTTTAACATTCTCAAAATGTTTGGTTTTTAATTGTACTCAAGGTATAATTTTTTTCAAGATATTTTTTACCCTAAGCAATGCTTTTGAAAAACAACAGTTTATTCTACTTTTAGAGCTCGTTTATGCTTGTAAGACCATATCACAAAAATTTATTCATTCTCTTAACAATAAGCATTTGGACTAGTTCTAGGGAGGGTAGGGGCTTCCCTGGTGGCTCAGTGGTAAAGAATCCACCTACTTATGCAGGAGACATAGGTTCAATCCCTGGAGAAAGAAATGGCAAACCACTCCAGTATTCTTGTCTGGAAAATTCCATGGACAGAGGAGCCTGGTGGGCTACAGTCCATAGGGTCACAAAGAGTCAGACATGACTTAGTGACTACTACTACTACTACCAGGGTAGGTAGTATGAGTAAAGATACTGTGGCTATTTTTCACATCTTTTTATTGAAATATAATTTACAATATGCTACTAGTTTTGCTACAATATGCTACATAGTGATTCAATATTTTATAGATTGTATTTCATTTAAAGTCATAAAATATTAGCTATATTCTCTGAGCTGTATAGTGTATCCTTGTAGCTTAACAACAGATGAATAAATATATATATGTATATATATTTACACACAATAAAGATGGATATATATATATATATAATAAAGAAGTATATATATGCATATATAATGAAATATTACCCAGAAAAAAATGAAACTTTGCCATTTGCAACAATCTGGAGAGTATTATGTTTGGTGAAATAAGTTAGAGAGAAAGACAAATACTATATGCTATCACTAAATATTTAGCAAACCAATGTATATTGCAAAGAAAAACAGACTCACAGATATAAAGAACAAATTAGTGGTTACCAGAAGAAAGAGAGGAGGGGGAAAATAAGGGTTGGGGATTAAGAGGTAAAAACTATTATGTGTAAAAAAGATGTACTTGAGTCTATTTTATTTCCACTTAAGTCTGTATTGAGGGGTATATCCTTGAAATTTTACCAGTTTTCTTGCAATCTTAGAATGCTTTACAAATAAACATTTTAGAAATCTAAAAAAGTAGTGATAATATATTTTTGTTTTAAAGTATCTGCCTAAAATGTACCTCCTTAATTGACAAGTATTCCACATATAGAGAGGAAAAGGATAAGAATTATAGTGGTCTTGTCAGAAATAATGCAAACAAGAAAAATGAAATGAAATATTTAAATATTGAAGGTATTAGGAAAAAACTCACCAAACTAGAGTTCCATAGCCAGTGAAATTATCCCTCAAATTAAAGGATAAAGAATTTTTCCCAGAAAAACAAAAATGGAAGAATTAAGAATTCATCATCAATATCTCTATAACTTAACTTATTCTAAATGACATTTGTAAAATGGTCCACTCAACAGCAGCAAAATATATATTGTATTCAAGATCACATGAGACATCATAGACTGAAACTGACCACATTTTGCGTCATAAGATGAACCTTAACAAATAGAAAAATTTATGGAAAACAATCTCATTGAAAAAGCAAAAAATAATCTATGGAATTATACTGTTACCTTGAATTAAAAGATTCAATATTATTAAGTTGTGCATTCTTCCCCACTTGATCTTTAGATTCAATATGATCCTAATCAAAATCCAAACCAGCTATTTTGTAGATATTGACAAGCTGACTCCAAATCTTAGGAGGAAAGTAAAAACTCAAACTAACAGCCAACATTGAAGAAGAAAGTTGGAGAACTCACTGCCCAACTTCAAGACATACTGTAATGCTACATAGTATTGGTGAGTGAATGCAGAGACAAACACAGGCCCCCATAAGTACAGTCAGCTGATCCTGAACTTGAGGATGTCAAGTCTGGACTTGTGTGGCAGCCATGCTGTGCCCACAGGGTGAGATCCTGTCTCCCAGGAGGAGAGAAAAGAAACAGCCATGCATTGTGAGGATTCTAGCCCTGACCAATCCATGCCCAAGTCCAGGTTTTTTGTTACTCTTTTTCCTCTGGGTATGCTGTGCTATGCTTTAGTCACTCAGTCATGTCCAACTCTTTGTGACCCCACAGACCCCACGGAGCCAGCTAGGCTCCTCTGTCCATGGGGATTCTCCAGGCTAGAATTCTGGAGTGGGTTGTCATGCCCTCCTCCAGGGGACCTTCCCAAGCAAGGAATCAAAAGCAGGTCTCCCACATTGCAGGCAAATTCTTTACCATCTGAGCTACCAGGGAAGCCTGAGAATACTCCAATGGGTAGCTGATATCTTCTTCAGGAGATCTTTCAGTTCAGTTCAGTTCAGTCGCTCAGTCGTGTCCGACTCTTTGCGACCCCGACCCCTGATCCAGAAATCGAACCAGGGGCTTCTGCATTGTAGGTGGATTCTTTACCAGCTGAGCTACCAGGGAAGCCCTCCCTCTTGGTATCAGTTCAGTCACTCAGTCGTGTCTGTCTCTATGACCCCATGGACTGCAGCATGCCAGCCTTCCCTGTCCATCACCAACTCCTGGAGTTTGTGCAAACTCATGCCCATTGAGTCGGTGATGCTATCCAGCCATCTCATCCTCTGTTGTCTCCCCTGCTCCTCCTGCCTTCGATCTTGCCCAGCATCAGTGTCTTTTCCAGTGAGTCAGTTCTCCACATCAGGTGGCCGAAGTATTGGAGCTTCAGCTTCAGCATCAGTTCCTCCAATGAGTATTCAAGACTGATTTCCTTCAGGATGACTGTTTTCAGGACTGATTTCCTTTAGGATGGACTGGTTTGATCTTTCTGTTCAAGGGACACTCAAGAGTCTTCTCCAACACCACAGATCAAAAGCATCAATTCTTCAGAGTACAGCTTTCTTCATATACTCTCTCGGTATATGTGCCAGTAAATTTCCTTTTCCATTAATTCAATTTTCTATCACTTTCACTGGGAAGAAGTCCGAGAGCTGGATCAAGCATTTGGTTGTCAGGATGCATCCTTGTCTTTTAGCTTCCACTCCCTTCACTGTGATGTGTTTGTAGATCTAAGGATCTGGAGAGACTGGTTGTTTTCTTAGCTATTGAGATCTGCGTTATGTAACTCTTTATCTCTTCATTTCTAGGCCTTTCTTCATTAATTTATTAAATTTTATTTAAAAGTCTATGATATGTGAGAAAATAGCGAGCTGAGAGTAATCAAAACAAAGTCCTTGTCTCCAAAACTATGAAATCTCAGCTGTTTAAATTCTGGATTCTTCTTATGTGAGTGTTTTCCTGGCTCTGGGTTTATAATAAGTGGATGTATGCTAACGATTTTGGTGGGCCCTTTTATCAATGTATCAGTAGTTTCTTTGCCTTCTTAAAGAAAACATCGTGAGTACAATTCAGGTATTTTTTGGTTTTCCAGGTCACTGACATGCCATCTAGGGGTGGAGAGGGCCTTTGGAAGAAGGGGGGTGGGGGTGGGCATGGGACATGTACAGTGTCCCTCCAGCACTGAGTGCTACGTGTCACTTTTCTTTCTCCACTGCCTGGATTTCTGAATCCAGACACTATGTCATTTCTGCAAGTGAGTAGGTTCTCCTCTTGTTTTTATTCCTCCTTCACAGAGACACTAAACCAGTGATGTTCATTCGAGACATTTGGAAAGATGCGGGTTCACACACCATGAGTTATCTCTCTGCAACAAGATAAAGCAATGCCAGGGACCACTGAGACCTTTTTATGGCAGCCTGACAGAGTAATTTTATGTCTATTGGATATAAGACTAAAAACGTTGGTCCTGAATTTTTATGTCTTTTTATTTTTCTAGTATTTCCTTTTATTATATGGTACAAAATATTGATCTCCAACAGTTTGGAAATAAAAAAGATAATAATAATAACAAAACAAAAGCTGGTCCCTCCTCTGAATGCTGGGAGAGGCATTGTCTAGACTGCACTTTCTTTCCATCACCAGCTTCTTCATTCACCTTGCCCTCCACTCCACAAAGACCACAGAAGCTGGTCTGTGTCTTAGGTACTTTTTTGATTCTTAACCTTCTTGTTTTTGTGTTAGGTTTATATTTAAACACATTAGTTAGATCTGCCATTTGTAACCAGAAACTCATGTGTGTGTGTGTGTGTGTGTGTGTGCTGCCAGGATTTTAGAAGGGATTTCTTGTTCTCACTGTCTGACAACAATAATATTTGCATTATTTAGTGATTAGACAGCTCTGGGATTCCAGGGAACAATAGAACAGAATTATGTGAAAGGTTACAGTAAACAGGTTTGAAGCAGTAAACTGACAATCTTTTCCAAGAACAGAAGTCTGAGTCTTTGAACTGTAACAGTGTTAATACTTGACTCTTCAGCAGGACACAACAATATCTTTAATATTTCAGTTTTCAATTTCAGTTTCTAGCCCAGTTCCCCTTCCCTCACTCATTGGTCACTGTGAGCATGTCGGAAATCCCACGGTCGTGCTGAAATCTGCAGTAATTACGATAGTTTCAAAGGTCCTAGGAACAAATACAGGTTTATATCAACAGTTACTTTATGTGCACACATGGTGGCTAGAATTGGAATATTTGAAAAGAGAGCTGCTTCTGAGTGCGTCTCTTTTCTCAGATCTCAGATGGTGTTCAGGTCTTAATATATTCACTCACTGAGCCTGAGTAAGGAGACTTAAGGTCCAAGGAGACCAGCCATCTCCAATTCCCCGAATTCCATCACATTACATCGATGGATTATTATAACTCCAACCAGACTTTCTCATGCACAAAATGAAAGTATTAAAATATTACTTGGCACTCTTAAAATTGAAACTAATTGTATACTTTCTTTGTAAAAGGAATAGAGGCAGTGCTGGTGTTGTTTGACAAATAATACATTTCACTTTATCTACAAGTCAGTCAGCTACACCTGCTAGGGTGCAGACCAGGCCACAGACTGAAGGGCGACCTTGGACAAACTTTATCTTTGCTGGCGAGGCAGAACGGCTGGTCAGTCTTTTGTGAGAGTGACAGCAGGAAGCAGAGGCACTCAGAACCTTGGCACTGCCATTTCCATGTCAATACTTGGGCTCTTTCAACGATAAGGAACTTCCAATTAATGCTGGGGTCAGGGATCTAGAATCCCACAGAAATGCCCGCACAAGTCTTATTTAACTCAATCAATATTATGTAATATCAAAGTTTGAAAAGTTAGTTAATGGCTCTCTGAAATGTTCCCTGCATTTAAGGAGATAAGGGTGTATAAAAGGAGAGGAAGTGCTGAGATACAGTTAGAAAGAAGGATACTTCAAGGAGAATGTGGTTTGTGATTCAAATATTTCCTTGATAATATAATCCATGAGCCAAAAAGGTCTTCCCTATACTTTTTTCTCAATGTATTATTAGGATTCTGAATTTTAATTTACTCATGATAATCACCTATGAATTCCTGCTAATTAGGAACAGAATAGAGAGAACTATTGAAAAGTTTAAACTATATAATTTCTCAAAGACCTGTAATATTATCATATATTTTTAAAAATCAAGGTTTAAGAAAAATAAAATATTCCTAAGTCCTAATTCCTTTAGATATGCTACAATAAATAGAAAAAATGATTAGTAATTAGCATATCACTATTTCTGGGTCATTTTAAGTGCTCCTAAAAACAGTTGTTTTCTTGATTTAGTTAAATATATTCCTACTGTCCTGTTAAAATGATTAATTTTCAAGGTAAACCTTTTATTCCAATATAGAAGAATGTCATCAAAATCTGTTTTGATTTCTGGACTAATTTCATATCTGAAATATAAAATCCCAATGAATAAGATTTTGTTATATTAATGTTGTGAATTACATCATGAATGCCCTTTTTCATTAAAAATATGTTCATATGGATATTATTGCAAAGAAATAATAATTTCAAGATCCCACAAATGGCAAGCTAAATGAACCTGAACTCTTCCTACGGATTGTGAAAAGCTAAAAATAAAATACTTTTTAAAATACAGAGTATTTTTAAAAGCTCAGAAAACAGGACAAGAAATTCATAGTATTTCAGAAATTAAGGTAAAATTCAAAGCAGAGATTGAAGTGTTTGAGTTGGTGTTATAAATGCTCTGAGGGGCAAAGGTGGGCCTCAAGGGCTGGAGATGCAAATTCAAGGGCTGATAAATTGGTGCCCAAGAGATGAAGAAGCAGAGCCTTGGGATCAGAGGAAAAAGTCTAGCCTGTGTGAGGAGCACAGGCTAGCCTTCAGACAAACATCTCTGAGTATTTCATGCGGGGAAGTGGTGCTGACCACCAGTGAAAGTGAAAGTTGCTCAGTCATGTTGGACTCTTTGTGACCCCATGGACTATACAGTCCATGGGATTCTCCCAGCTGAGCCACAAGGGAAGCCCAAGAACACTGGAGTGGGTAGCCTATCCCTTCTCCAGCGGATCTTTCTGACAAAGGAATCATGCCTGGGTCTCCTGTATTGCAACTGGATTCTTTACCAACTGAGTGATGACCACCAGGGCTCCACGCTAAGCCAGTACTGTGGGAGGCCATCCTTTGAATAAAGCTGCAGAGAGGAAAACATCCCTGAACCAGCACCGGCGGGCAATGAAATCCCAAGGTGAGAAATTAAAGCAAAAATCAGCCATGGATAGGGTCCCTGACACATGCAAATGTGAAGCCTTTCTGGGTGAACATTCCCATGGGGTTTACATGGAAAAACACACAAACTCTCTAAAGATGAATCCCATAAAAGCAAGCAGTAAGTCATTAGCAATCCTCCCTACACAAGAATCAATGCTCAAAACAATGCTGGAGTTGAGTTCAAGACTCTCAGATGTTCAATCAACAATCAGAGAGTGAGGACTAAGGTTTGGCATGACTTTCCCAACATCCCCACAGTTGTAGACTGGATACAGAGCAGAGGATTAAAGTCCTCTTGTGAAAAAGTCTCAAGAGAGCTCAGAGCTTTCACTTGGTGAGGCTGACTGCATCCCACACCCCAAACCCAGAGGACTGTGGACCAACTACCTTCCACTCAGCTGGTCCCGCAGAGAGAGCTGTGTCTCTGTCTGAACCTCCTTTTGTAAAGGGTGCTTTGTCTGGCCCTTCAGGAAATTTCAAGGAAAGTTGATGGACCTGCAAAACAAGGAACCTAGACTCTCACTGCATTTTCAACTTCTGCTTCCTCCATTATTTTGCTGGTCTACCCATGTGCCCATGGAAGCCACAGATAGGAGACTTGGAGCAGGGTCACAAGTGGAAATGGAGCCTCTGTGGGGGAGTCCACACCGTTGCCAGAGGGCCAAGCACAAGTGTTTGTGTTCCCCAAGAGTCGCGAGGCTTGAATCTGGCCCAGAAATAACACCACTACCTGTTCCTCCAGACTGCCTTCCAGTCCCAGCAGAAGTGGTTGGTGTCCACTTCACTTCCAGTTGCTAATTCTGAAGTCACAGTTTCACAAGGGCCCAAATAAAATCTAGATCTCTGGTTGCAAAAGAATGTGGGTGATATAATATTTAACTTTCTGCCTCGTTGGTGGAGAAAATTCCACATTTTATGTTCCATTGATTCAAACCAAAATTTAAAAGTATATATATATATATATATATTCACACACATATATAAAACATAAATATAACTTAAATCAAAATGCAAAATACCATTTCACACCAGTCAGAATGGCTGCGATCCGAAAGTCTACAAGCAATAAATGCTGGAGAGGGTGTGGAGAAAAAGGAACCCTCTTACACTGTTGGTGGGAATGCAAACTAGTACAGCCACTATGGAGAACTGTGTGTGGAGATTCCTTAAAAACTGGAAATTGACTGCCTTATGACCCAACAATCCCACTGCTGGGCATCCACACCAAGGAAACCAGAATTGAAAGAGACACGTGTACCCCAATGTTCATCGCAGCAGTTTATAATAGCCAGGACATGGAAGCAACCTAGATGTCCATCAGCAGATGAGTGGATAAGAAAGCTGTGGTGCATATACACAATGGAGTATTACTCAACCATTAAAAACAATACATTTGAATCAGTTCTAATGAGATGGATGAAATTGGAGCCAGTTATACAGAGTGAAGTAAGCCAGAAAGAAAAACACCAATATAGTATACTAATGCATATATATGGAATTTAGAAAGATGGTAACAGTAACCCTGTATGTGAGACAGCAAAAGAGACACAGATGCATAGAATAGTCTTTTGGACTCTGTGGGAGAGGGAGAGAGTGGGATGATTTGGGAGAATGGCATTGAAACATGTATAATATCATATAAGAAATGAATCACCAGTCTAGGTTCGATGCAGGATATAGGATGCTTGAGGCTGTGTGCTGGATGACCCAGAGAGATGGTATGGGGAGGGAGGTGGAAGGGGAGTTCAGGATTGGGGACATGTGTACACCTGTGGCAGAGTCATGTTGATATATGGCAAAACCAATACAGTATTGTAAAGTAAAATAAAGGAAAAAAAGTATACATACATACATATACATACATACATATATAAAAGTACATACATATATAAAACATAAATATAACTTAAATCAAAATATAAAAGTATATATATATAGCATAAATATAACAAATCAAAATGTAAATGTATATATATATATATGCATGTATATATATGGCTTCCCAGATGGTGCTAGTGGTAAAGAACTGGCCTGCCAATACAGGAGACATAAGAGACATGGGTTCAATCGCCCATGGGTTAGGAAGATCCCCTGGAGAAGGGCATGGCAACCCACTCCAGTATTCTTGCCTGGAGAATCCTGTGGACAGAGGAGCCTGGTGGGCTATGGTGCATAGGGTGGCAAAGAGTCAGACATGACTGAAGCGACTTAGTGTGCACTCACACACATACACACATATACATACAGCATAAATATAACTTATAAAAGGATTTATAGTATATCCACAATTGTTCATTATATTTAGGACTTTTTAAAGAATTTTTTTCTTTTTTTTTCCAAAATACAATAAAATGATCCTGTTTTTATTCTTTAGTTCAATTCTACTGTTAAAATACATTAAAAAGCAATATGATTAAGGACATTTAAAAGTGGCTCAGAGGTTAAAGCGTCTGCCTGCAATGCGGGAGACCTGGGTTTGATCCCTGGGTCGGGAAGATCCCCTGGAGAAGGAAATGGCAACCCATTCCAGCACTCTTGCCTGGAGAATCCCATGGAGGGAGGAGCCTGATAGGCTACAGTCCATGGGGTCGCAAAGAGTCGGACACGATTGAGCAACTTCACTTCACTTCACTACTGTTAAAATACATTAAAAGCAATATGATTAAGGACATTTAAAAGCCTCATAATGAGTTCTGATTTTACATCAGAAATTATTTCAATAAAGATAAGAAGAAATCTCAGGTCACCATGAGAGTGAATGCACCATATTACCACAAAGCTCAGATTTTAGAAGAATAAGTGAAAAAGTTGGAGGAGAAGGTTATACAATCAAGGGCAGTTTCAAAGAATGGCACAGCCCTGTAAGATATGTCAGGAAGACTAATGAATTATATCAAATTAACACATAGAAAGAGCTGATGCTTACAAAAGCATTGATAACAGCCAAAGTGTGATTAAAAATGAAACTAAGGCTTTTGTAGCTACATTAAAAGCAAAAAAGAAAGAAAAGTGAGTACATTTCTTAGGACTGATATAATGTAAATGGATGCAACAAATTGATTTGCTTAATGGAATATGATACTTAAAAAAAACTCTTTTCTAGAAGCAATAATTATTTAATTACTCAAACAATAATTTGATTGGTATAACATCATCTGGATTTGAGCCCTTACTCAAAGCTCTTCTAAGTTTATATAAATACATTTGGCTAACTTTTGAACCTCAGATTTTTATTCCATAATCTGTGTTGTTGTGTTAAATCTAGCTATCCCATGAGCTTGTTGTTTAAAAAATAAAAGTGCTGATAACATGCACAGTGTAAATTTATCAGCACTCTCTCTCCTGCTTTTGTTTTGTCAAGAATAATTTTCTTTAGTCCTGCACATTGGATCATATATTATTAAAAGAGAACTAGATGAGGAGATGGAAGGAGAAGAATTAAGTTAGTTCAGATTTTTGTGTTTATCAAGTCATTCCACTTTCCCATAGTGCAAGGACAGTCTTGGACACCATTTCTTCTATCCTCAGAAGAAAAAAGCTGAACAAACTAATCACTGACAATCCTTCTTAGATCTCTCTGAGCTCTGAGGTCACAGGGAAAACAGCTGCCCTGCAACACGGAGGAGTCAGGAGAGTTCTAGGCGCTCCAGATCTCTCAGATGATGGGTGGTTAGTTTGCTCATCTGATTTTGAAAGGTTGCCACCCAGCTCAGTGTTCCCGAATGTTTCCTTCGTGCCAAGCACTGTGCAGAGCTGTCCCCAGCGTCTTTTGCCCTACGTCGACATATTTCCAGGTAGGGAAATGCTTATGGAGATTTATTCGTTGTCAGATAGGAAGTATAACAGTGTCAAGGAGACAGCTGCTACCATCTGTCTCCCAGCCCAACGGCCAGTTCCTCATTTCCTATAACATTTGTTGCTGTCCCTGTTATTGTGGCTTTTCAAAAACAAATTCTGACAAGTAAATTACTGGTAAATTACTAATATGATTGTAAATGAATGTATTAATATTTATAGAGAAGTGAAAAACTTCAGGAAAAGACTGTGATGCAATTGGGGGTGGGGGGTGGAGTGGGGAGCGGATGTAGAAATAATTTTATCCCTGTGAACCACTGAGCAGTAACTCAAGAAATGCTTTGTCTTCTCTTGTTGTTATGGGTTAGGGTTTTTAATATCTCCATTGCTTTCTTTCTTCCATAATCCATCTAGGTGGTTCTTATTTTTAAGCATGAAAAGCATGTGGGCTTTGTAGTCAGAAGCATCACTGCTGGAATCCCTATGAGCCACTTAGTAGCTGCAAGACAAAGCAGGCATCTTTTCCGATCTAGGTTGCAGGACTCTCACTTCTCAGACAGTTAAATGGAACATGAGTCATGTGATCATGTTGAGCAGATAATGCTTAGCTTGTAATATATGCTATGTGGCAATATCAGTTTTTATAAGTTATTTTTGTATTATTGGGCTTCTCAGGTGGCTCAGTGGTAAAGAATCCACCTGCCGATGCAGACGACTCAGGTTCTACCCCTGGGTAGGGAAGATCCTCTGGAGTACAAAATGGCAACCCACTCCTGTATTCTTGCTTGAAAAATTCCATAGACAGAAGATTCTGGTTGACTACAGTCCATGGGACCACAAAGAGTGGACACAACTGAGCAACTAAGCCCACACAAACACACTGTATTATTATTATTTCTACATCAGATTCAAGGATTTGTTTAGAGATATGCAGTAAAACCCTTTGATAAATTATAGCCCACAGTCCTCCCATTTAAAGGGGGAGACACTTTCATTTTATATACTTTTATCCTGAACATCTTGACATCATTGATGGGAAATTGCTTCATGATTCTAATTCATAAAAGTTTGTAAGTGATGCCAAACTCCTAAAACTGAGATATCCTACACATCTGGTCCCATCACTTCATGGCAAATAGATGGGGAAACAATGGAAACAGTGACAGTTTATTTTCTTTGGCTCTAAAATCATGGCAGATGGTGACTATAGCCAGGAAATTAAAAGATGCTTCCTCCTTGGAAGAAAAGCTATGACCAACCTGGAGAGCATGCAGAGACATTACTTTGCCAGCAAAGGTCCATATGGTCAAAGTTAAGGTTTTTCCAGTAGTCAGGTACAGATGTGAGAGTTGGACCTTAAAGAAAGCTGAGTGCAGAAGAACTGATGCTTTCGAACTGTGGTGTTGGAGAAGACTCTTGAGAGTCCCTTGGACTGCAAGGAGATCCAACCAGTCCATCCTAAAGGAGATCAGTCATGGCTGTTCATTGGAAAGATTGATGTTGAAGCTAAAACTCCAATACTTTGGCCACCTGATGCGAAGAGCTGACTCATTTAAAAGACATGGAGTAAAGACAGTCTCTTTAACAGGTGGTGCTGGGAAAACTGGTCAACCACTTGTAAAAGAATGAAACTAGACCTCTTTCTAACACCATACACAAAAATAAACTCAAAATGGATTAAAGATCTAAATGTAAGACCAGAAACTATAAAACTCCTAGAGGAAAACATAGGCAAAACACTCTCCGACATAAATCACAGCAGGATCCTCTATGATCCACCTCCCAATATACTGGAAATAAAAGCAAAAATAAAAAAATGGGATCTAATTAAAATTAAAAGCTTCTGCACAACAAAGGAAACTATAAGCAAGGTGAAAAGACATCCTTCTGAATGGGAGAAAACAATAGCAAATGAAACAACTGACAGACAACTAATCTCAAAGATATACAAGCAACTTATGCAGCTCAACTCCAGAAAAATAAATGATCCAATAAAAAAATGGGCCAAAGAACTAAATAGGCATTTCTCCAAAGAAGACATATGGATGGCTAACAAACACATGAAAAGATGCTCAACATCACTTATTATCAGAGAAATGCAAATCAAGACCACAATGAGGTATCATTTCACACCAGTCAGAATGGCTGTGATCCAAAAGTCTACAAGCAATAAATGCTGGAGAGGATGTGGAGAAAAGGGAACCCTCTTACACTGCTGGTGGGAATGCAAACTAGTACAGCCACTATGGAAAACAGTGTGGAGATTCCTTAAAAAATTGCAAATAGAACTGCCTTATGACCCAGTAATCCCACTGCTGGGCATACACACCGAGAAACCAGAATTGAAAGAGACACATGTACCCCAATGTTCATTGCAGCACTGTTTATAATAGCCAGGACATGGAAACAACCTAGATGTCCATCAGCAGATGAATGGCTAAGAAAGCTGTGGTACATATACACAATGGAGTACTACTCAGCCCTTAAAAAGAATAAATTCGACTCACTTCTAATGAGATGGATGAAATTGGAGCCGATTATACAGAGTGAAGTAAGCCAGAAAGAAAAACACCAATACAGTATACTGACACATATATATGGAATTTAGAAGGATAGTAATGAAGACCCTCTATGTGAGACAACAAAAGAGACTCAGAGGTATACAACGGACTTTTGGACTCTGAGGGAGAGGGAGAGGGTGGGATGATTTGGGAGAACGGCATTGAAACATGTATACTATCTTGTAAGAATGAAACGCCAGTCTATGTTCAATACAGGATGCAGGATGCATGGAGCAGGTGCATGAGATGATTCAGGGAGAGGATGTGGGGTGGGAGGTGGGAGGGGCTTTGGCATTGGGAGATCGTGGACACCTGTGGCTGATTCATGTCAATGTATGGCAAAACAAATACAGTATTGTAATGTAGAATAAAGTATTAAAAAAATTTTTAAAAATAAAGATACCCCCCCAAAAAATAAAAAAAATAAAAAGACCCTGATGCTGGGAAATTTTGAGGGCAGGAGGAGAAGGGGACGACGGAGGATGAGATGGTTGGATGGTGTCACTGTCTTTCTGGACATGAGTTTGAGCAAGCTCTGGAAGATGGTGAAGAATAGGGAAGGCTAGTATGCTGCAGTCCATGGGGTCATAAAGAGTTGGACACAGCTGAGTGACTGAACAACAATAGTTTTCTCTAAAAGTGATTGATGTTATATATTTAAAATGATGAGAACTTCCCTGGGGAGTCCAGTGGTTAAGACTTCACCTTTCAAATGCAGGGGGTAGGAGTTTGATCCTTGGTCAGGGAGCTAAGATCCCACAGGCCTCGGGGTCAAAAAAACAAATATAAAACAGAACCAATATTGTAACATTCAATAAAGACTTTAAAAGTGGTCCACATCAAAAAATATTTTAAAAACCTAAAATGAAATGAAACATTCTTTAAAGTTTGGAAACCCACCAAAATTAAAACGTTAAAGTCATCTATGAATCCCAAAGAAAGTCAATGCCAAAGAATGATGCTCAAACTACTGCACACTTGCACTCATCTCACATGCTAGTAAAGTAATGCTCAAAATTCTCCAAGCCAGGCTTCAGCAATGCGTGAACCATGAACTTCCAGATGTTCAAGCTGGTTTTAGAAAAGGCAGCGGAACCAGAGATCAAATTGCCAACATCCGCTGGATCATCAAAAAAGCAACAGAGTTCCAGGAAAATATCTATTTCTTCTTTATTGACTATGCCAAAGCCTTTGACTGTGTGGATCACAATAAACTGTAGAAAATTCTGAAAGAGATGGGAATACCAGATCACCCGACCTGCCTCTTGAGAAACCTGTATGCAGGTCAGGAGGCAACAGTGGACATGGAACAACAGACTGGTTCCAAATAGGAAAAGGAGTATGTCAAGGCTGTATATTGTCACCCTGCTTATTTAACTTCTATGCAGAGTACATCACGAGAAATGTTTGGCTGGAAGAAGTATAAGCTGGAATCAAGATTGCCGGGAAAAATATCAATAACCTCAGATATGCAGATGACAGAAAGTGAAGAGGAGCTAAAAAGCCTCTTGATGAAAGAGAAAGAGGAGAGTGAAAAAGTTGGCTTAAAGTCAACATTCAGAAAACTAAAATCATGGCATCTGGTCCCATCATTTCCTGGGAACTAGATGGGGAAACAGTATCAGACTTTATTTTTGGGGGCTCCAAAATCACTGCAGATGGTGACTGCAGCCATGATATTAAAAGACGCTTACTCCTTGGAAGGAAAGTTATGACCAAACTAGATAGCATATCAAAAAGCAGAGGCATTACTTTGCCAACAAAGGTCTGTCTAGTCAAGGCTATGGCTTTTCCAGTGGTCATGTATGGATGTGAGAGTTGGATTGTAAAGAAAGCTGAGTGCCAAAGAATTGATACTTTTGAGCTGTGGTGTTGGAGAAGACTCTTGAGAGTCACTTGGACTGCAAGATCTAACCAGTCCATCCTAAAGGAGATCAGTCCTGGGTGTTCATTGGAAGGACTGATGTTGAAGCTGAAACTCCAATACTTTGGCCACCTCATGCGAAGAGTTGACTCATTGGAAAAGACCCTGATGCTGGGAGAGATTGAAGGTAGGAGGAGAAGGGGACGACAGAGGATGAGATGGCTAGATGGCATCACCGACTCGATGGACATGAGTTTGGTAAACTCGTGGAGTTGGTGATGGATGGGGGAGACCTGGTGTGCTGCAATTCATGGGGTCACAGAGAGTCGGACATGACTGAGCGACTGAACTGAACTGATGAGGACATAAAGTCTAGCATTCTTTCTCCTGGGATGGAACCATGGTCAATAAACCCAAATGGAGATGAATTAGAAATTTCAGCATTGGATAAAATTACTTCATTATAAACTTTTGATGCTATTTTCAAGTTGCTTCAGTCAACCTATGAAACACACATAAATACAGAACTGATAAGGGTAGTAAAAATATACTTTTATCCTACAAAGACCAACATAAAAGAATCAAATAAATCCCAAGGTATACTGTCAGAAATCTGCAACTCTGAAAAATACAGCAATTTCTTCATAAAGTGTCTTCACTTCAACTTGCCTAGATTTTCCAGACAAAAATCCCATTAAAGTTGACCAGAACAAAATGATTTTTTTAAATCACAAAATAGCATGATAGTATGATTTTAAAATGAAAACTCTTATTGCAAGCTTGAAAGAAAGTGGAAAGTTTTTTTTTTTTTAACTGACTTTTTCAAGACACCCATTTAAATCACAATGTGTTTCACTGAATTTCAGGGGGGTGTCAGAAAAGAGGCTTCATAAGTTAAATGCTTTAGGTATTAGCAACACTATCTTAAAGGCTACATTTTCTTAATATTGAGAGTAAGCATTTATTAAGTGAAAAGCAAAACAAACATCCAAAGCAGACCAAGAATACTGATTCATACCCTAAGCAGATGCTTTCTTGAAATGTAGCTTCCTCTTCTGTAATATTTTACCCTTACATCAATGGCTATTTTTGTGTTTACATTGCCTTTTCCTGCGGTTTCCTGGGCTGTAATCTGCCAAGTGTGATTTCATACTCCTTAGATCAGGGCTTCCCAAGTGGCCCAATGGTAAAAAATCCACCTGCCAATGCAGGAGACGCAAGGGATGTGGCTTCATTCCCTGGGTCGAGAAGATCCCCTGGAGGAGGACATGGCAGCCCACTCCAGCATTCCTGCCTGGAGAATCCCATGGACAGAGGAGTCTGGCGGGCCTACGGTCCATGGGATCGCAAAGAGTCAGATACGACAGTGACGGCACACAGCACGCTCAGATCAGGGTTTATGTATCTGGACTCTTCACACCATTAAATACAAAGATAGATCTCTGTGACTCATTTTGCTCTAGAAACATTTTAGAAAGTCGAGGAAAAAATTACTCTTTTTAAATAAAAGATCATATAATTTGCTATCTCCTTCATTCTTTTACAACATAAAGCTCACATCTCATGCAGTTTTTAGCTAGAACAGAGTAATCCTTTGTTGGTGACTTATCATTTTGAAGTCATGCTTGATTATTTATTTCTTATATCTTTGCTTACACAATTAATGAGTATTTTTCCCTTAAGGGCCAAGTTATATATATCAGTATTTTTCTTCCCTAGCTCCCTGTGTTTTAAAGCTTAGTTTGAAATAAAATGTCTTCAGAGGTATAATTTCTTTAAAGATTTTTATTTAATTCAAAGCCTTGTTGTTAAATGCACACAGATTTGAAATATTATGATTTTTATCATCCTGCTTGCATTGAATGCTTTATATTCTCTGCTTTCTTGGATATTAAATTCATATCAAAACTCCTAGTCCTGGGGTGTTCATATTCTGCACAGAATTAAGAAGATAATGTTCACGATTTGAGGTCTATGAAGCAATGAATCGTTTTCTCACTTGATTAAATGTTGAAGAAAAGCTAAGACACTTAATAAGCTGCAAGCACCATTTCTTTCTTTCCATAATGCTAATGTGAACAGTGTTAACAACATTTCAATATAACAAGAAGAGAAAACACAATAAAATAATTTTAAATAATTTAGGTTCACTCTTCACTAGGGTAGAAGTAAAGTGAAAGTCATTCATTCATGTTTGACTCTTTGTGACCCATGGACTGTACAGTTTATGGAATTCTCCAGGCCAGAATACTGGAGTAGTTAGCTATTCCCTTCTCTAGGGAATCTTTCCAACCCAGTGATCGAACCCAGGTCTCCCACATTGCAGGCAGATTCTTTACCAGGTGAGCTTAGGGAAGCCCACTAAGGTAGAGGTGTGTGTATATTCAAGAGGCAATGAGGGTGGAAGGGGGCAAGGTGGAGAGTGTCTGCTCTTGGAACTAATTTTTCATTCAAGCAACTTCTCTGGAAATTTCCTTTTCCCGTAGACAACCACTTCATTTCTGGAAAAAAAATTCCATAACCTTACAGAAAGTTAATTGCAAGGACCATGTTCTTATATTGATGTTCTAAGTGGGTTCCATGTTGCTGATGGTGATTTTTAAGAAAGAGATCAAGTCTATGTCATTATAAAGTTCAGAGTGATATGACTACCTAATGGCTAAAATTGCTAAAAACGAAAGGCAACTCACAAGGCATAGTTCAGAAGTCTCAGATTTTCTCAGGAGAGTGGTCGACAGTCCTCAGGTAGTTGGGATGGTTGAGGTGTCATCCTCATAGACTTCTTTCAGCAAAGATTGTGGGGTGTTGTTATTCAGTCACTAAGTCATGTCCGAGTCACTGGACCCCACGGACTGTAGCACGCCAGGCTTTCCTGTTCTTCACTATCTCCCAGAGTTTGTTCAAACTCACATCCATCTAGCAGTAATGCTATCCAGCCATCTCATCCTCTGTCATCCCCTTCTCTGCCTGCCTTCAATCTTTCCCAGCATCAGGGTTTTTTCCAGTGAGTCGTCTCTTCACATCAGGTGGCTTCAACATCAGTCCTTCCAATGAATATTCAGGATTGATTTCCTTCAGGATTGTGTATATTACTATTATTTTCACCTGTGTGTCCTGACCAACCGTGAGGATCTTCCATCTCAGTTTCCACCCTAAAGCTATGTGTGTCTCACTGAAAATGTGTATTCTTACTCGTTCAACTCATTTCCATAAGACAGTTTTCAAGTATCTTTTCCATTATTTTAAGCCTAGAACCCCCATCCTTATAACCCCACATCCCAAGACCAGCTCTCACTACCAAGGGAAGCTGAAGTAAAGGTGAAGACATTGTTCAAACTCAGTCACTGGGAATGCTCACACACCCCTAAAAATATAACTAAAAGCTTGCCATAATTGATACACTTTTAGAACATTATTCCCACTGAACTTACTTATCGCAAAATTACAGTCTGCATTTCCTTAACACAGTGGGAGATCACGCAAAATAATTGGTCCTGCTGCATTATCAAAATACCATGCTAAAGATAAACCTCCAATCAAAAAGGTAATTAAGACCTAAATGTAAGTATATTCAATTACCTCTCAACGGTGCTTTTGTAATTCTGGGAATTCTGCCCTCCGCCTGAGCTCCAGTTCAGCCTGGATTTTCTCTAAAGCACTGACACGGGGCAGGGGGATGGAGCTACTGGGGGCAAGCTCTCGCTTTCTCCCACCCGCTTCAGGGGACATGGGTGCAGTCAGAGGCGCGCAGCTCAGCACCGAGGAAGAAGGGTGAGGCTCATGCCCGAAGAGAAACAGGCAGATTTATAAAAGCAGCCGCTCCTGTCTGCTCAGCTGATGACGGTGTTAAGTGGAAAACAATTACAGTGTCTACATCTTTAATGTAGAAAACTAATGACAAGGAAAGACAGCAGACAGTTGGGGATTGCATTCTTAGGAAGGGACAGCCAGATTGTTCTGCGATTCTTAAATCATCACAGAATTGATGAGGGATGAACCTCGGAAGGGTTGTCATGATGGAGCTTCAAGTCGGGGAATTTAAATCTCATTTTTAGTTATGCTCTACTGTTTGTACTTTCAGAGCTATAACCATCAAATAGAATAATAACTACTGCTCTTTAAAGAGCAAAGTGAAAACAAGATTTGAAGATCGCTCCAAATACTTCCTAAATGTAAATTCCATCCATTGTGTTGGGTTAAAAAGAGAGACAGCAGAAATTTCCTAAGAAAGAGGTATCAGATACACGTTTTCTCATCACTGAGAAACAGCTAGGACATGAGATTAACTCATTTTAAAGCTTATAATGGAAGGACAGAAAGATTTGAAGTATCCATCCTTTTATAAATAGGTCTTTTTCTGGGTTATAAAGTTGATTCTTATTTTCTTTAGGAAATATGTAAAGTACAGGAAGTGCCAACAGAAACACGACTTCTTTGTAGCTTTCTGGTAGTCTTTTCTGTGGTTTATATATGTACATATTTTCTAATAATATTTCTTTCAGAATCCACAATTTTCACCTGTAGCTGAGTATTTACACTGATATTGGGCATTTTCCACATCACTATTGAGATTTTGACACAACAGAGATTCCCAGAGGCGTTTCAACTTCCTGCAGAGATGGAGACGTTGCATCAAGAAGAGACTGGAGGGTCTTGGATCACAGTCACTACGAGACAAAAACATTTTTGGGGTTTTTAGATAAATAATATGTTTTTAATCATTACCTCCTTTTGAATGACCTGCTGTTGAACAGTAATCCCCCAAAGCAAGACTTTCTGGAATCCTGTTTTCTTACATGTGCGGTTCAAGACTATTGTAAATTGAATGCTTTCTCTCTCTGTGTGTCTTTCTCTTTCTCTCCGCCTTTCTCTCCTTTCTTTTCATCAGTGCCTGGAGTTAATCTCTCTGAGCTGTAACAAGAGCTATTTGAGATAAAAACAGTGTTGCGGGGGGGCGGGGAATTGAAAATCCTAAAAAGTGTTTGGTCTTAAATGTCACCGTCCTCTTGTCAATGAGAGCAGAACAGGTGGAAATGCCTTAAAAGGTGTGTTTCTACATAGTGTTGATGTAACTGTAGATCCATAGAAGAAACGATGGCTCAATGATAAGAAATCCAGGGTTTTCAGAAGTGCTCTGCTGTCCATGGCATTTAGTGTCAGCAATCTCTCAATCACAGAAGAAGCACACAATGGATACCAGGGAATACTCCACTCCAAGGGTCACCCTGGGGTTAGCAAAGGAACTGAAGGAAAGTGAAATGCAAATATCTAACTGGGGAAATAATTGAGACTAAAATGTTGAAAAACTCCCAGAACTAGTATAACTTTCTGTAATGGGCCTACCTTGAAGAGCTTTTCATTTCTCTATTCATTCAATATCTACTTTGAATAAACCTCTTAACTATCACAGTTACAGACTCTGCATCAAAGCTACAAAATTTCTGTGTATGGCCTATTTTCGTATAGCCTGGAAACTGAGAATTGCTTTTACATTTTTAAAAGTTTTATTTTATTTTGGAGTAGCCTTGATTAACAATGTTAGGATAGTTTCAGGTGTACAGCAAAGTGATTCAGTTATACACATACATGGATCTATTCTCTCTCAAACTTTTTTCCCATTTAGGTTATTACAGAATATTCAGCAGAGTTCCCAGTGCTATACAGTGGGTCCTTGTTGGTTATCTGTTTTAAATATGATACATGCCAATCCCAAACTCCCAAATGTAAAAAGAAAGGAAGAAAGCAAAAAGGAAGGAGAAAAGAACATGCAACAGAAATCCTATGTGGCTCACAAAGCCTACAGTAGTTACTGTCTGATAATCAGGTAAATAAATAAAGACTTATAGGTCTGAAATAATAAACTTACTTTTGTTTGCAGACACCATGTACATCTAGATAAAAATTATTTATGGGAACTAATACATGAATTTGTTATTTTCACTTGATGCAAGGTCTATAGAAACACTGTATATACTGACTACGAATAATTGGAAATGAAAACTTGAATACCATTTATAATACTTTATAAACATGACATTTTAAAAAGTATAACCAGGAAAACACTTGTGGATTCATGTGCTGAAAACTAAAATATCGATGAAAACAAGTTAAATTAATAGATGAGTCATGTTAATGAACTGAAATGATTCATATTGTTAGAACCATTTCTCTGTGTACTTCATTTCAATGAAAATTCTAGCAGGCTGTTTCAGGAGAAATTAACAGATGAACCTTAAAATCCTTCCTTCATGAAAGTACTTAAGATAGTCACTTCCCATTGACTTCCACTGTACTGGTTTTATAGACGCCTACTTACAGTCTGAAAGACATGCTCTTAAATCTGATTAGTTTCTGATTTCCCTCTGCTGATCTGGAAGACAGCAAGACCAGCACCCAACAGTCATTGTGATCGTATCTTAAAAGGATCTCAAATCATGATACTGTGTTTCATGTTCTGTCATTCCTCACGGCCCAGGGGATAAATTATATTCATCACTCTTGTGTTTGCAGCTCTCTGCACAGTGGTCTGAACCCACCCAGGCCGTATATCTTGTGACCTCTGTCTATCCTTATCCGTGAATACGCACCACATGTGTTCTCAGTGCAGACTCACATGTAGTTTTGATCGCTGAGCATTTCATTCTCTTTTAAACACGTTAATTAACGCCTAACCATCCTAATTCTACCCACCCTTCAGAGTCTAGCTCAGGTTTACATTCTTTCAATGTAAGAATGTATTTCCACAGCAGTTCTGAAAGCAAATTCACAGTTTGCTGTTTCACACCATGGTTTATCTCTGCTTAGATAGTATTTCCTGAAGTGGACTGCACAGAATCTGAGGGTCAAATTGGTCAAGAAAGTATTGAACTGAGTACAAAGAATAGCTAAAATGAACACTGCAGGTTTTCCTAAATGTGAAAGGCTAGATTCCAAACACATAAGAACAGAAAAAAGAGGCAAATGAAACATAGATTATTTACATTCCCATTAAGTAAAATTCTTTAATTCAAAATGTATCCTTCAAATGTAAATGATAATCAAAGAAAAAAATCTTCCTTTCATTGAATTCAGTTCAGTTCAGTCGCTCAGTTGTGTCCAACTCTTTGCAACTCCATGAACTGCAGCACTCCAGGCCTCCCTATCACCAACTCCCACAGTCCACCCAAACCCATGTCCATTGAGTTGGTGATGCCATCCAACCATCTCATCCTCTGTCCCCTTATCCTCCTGCCCTCAATCCTTCCCAGCATCGGGGTCTTTTCTAATGAGTCAGCTCTTTGCATCAGGTGGCCAAAGTATTGGAGTTTCAGCTTCAACATCAGTCCTTCCAATGAATTACTTCCTTGAATATCCTTCAGTGAATTACTTGAGAAAATACATCAACATGGCTTTTTACTCTCACAGCTGTTTTTTAAAGTTGATGAAACCTTGTATCAAGTAGTGAGTTTCGATTTTGAAATGGGGGATATTGTTAATCTAAAAAAAAACATAGTTCTCAGTAGCATAAAATAACTTATTGGGAAAGATTATACTTGTGTCATAGAGGAGGCTTTTCACTGAAAATATACTCTTTGTACTGGGCTGATGATGACATACTCAGACAAAGGAAGTGCTTCAGTGGACAGCTTACATATGGTCATGGGGTTGACCTTGGGTTCCCATACACATCACATCAACTCTAAACAACTTGAGACACTTTGAGCAGGATGCAGAAGAAGTGAGTTGTCAAAAAACAGTGTCGTGTTCCCAAAACTAGAATAAAGGATATAGGCAATGTTGGCCTCTCACAGTCACTTCAAGGCTCAGACTCACACTGACAGGTAGTCCCCACCATTGGAGATAAGGGTCCCTGCTTGCCCTCACTTGAACGAGGTCAGTACTGGTAAGTCATCTCCAGGGGCAGATGTGTGTCCATGTTCCAGGCTCTCATCATCGTGCAGACTCTCCTGGGAGGGTGTTCTGTATGCACTGAAGGATTCATGGGGAATAGACTCACTTTTGGCAAGAAAACTTACCTTCAAGTGCACCTCTGTATTCACTCTTTTCCTAAATAAACTATCTTTTTTCACTAGCCTGCTTATCAGACAACCACATCAGTTATTCACCCTCAGCCCACATCCTCATTTCAGTGTTACTTTCAGGGGAGCCTAAATGTTCTGTCTACTGGCTTGGAAAAAATAAAAATGATATAGTCCCATTTTTGTCAGTGCTGTTAATCTGACCACTATATATCCCGATTTTTCAGATTTTAACCAGACAGGTTCATCCTCATCTCCATGTCCTCCCTACCTCCCAGAGGACAGCTCTCCTGGAAATGGTGGCAAACGCTCAATAATTTACTGCTGAGATGACACATGGACTATTAGGGTGGAAGAAGACAGGAGAAGCCATGCTCCTTAAGCATCCAAGAGTGGGAAAAGTAATAGATATCTGAAAGTGATAAAATTATAAATATACATGAAGTCAGCTACAAGACTATTGAAACATGGACCACACTTCTGATGTTTCCGCCAAACTGTTCAAAGTGGTATTTCCATCAACTGGAAAGTAAAAATAAAGAAATGCCAAAAATGATTTGTATGATCCAACTGGTAAGACCACTTGCTCTGGGATAACACAGGAAGAACCTGCCTCTTGTTTCTCAGAATCAGCCCTCAGCCTCCTCTCCCTACCCTGCCATGCAGGCTCAGTGGGCTGTACCTGGGTAGGACCCAAGTGATTGACTCAGTTACAGCCTGACACCTGGAGGAGCCACTACCTCGGCTAAAGAAAAGAATTTTCTTAGAACGGGACAGTGGTTTCATTTGGGTAAGTTAGATTTAAATTGGCATGATATCTATTGCTTAAATATCCTTGCTCATCAAAAAGAAAGGCACCCGAATATGGATTTGAGGAAGGAAAAAGCGATCATACTGGAGACAGGCTGGGCGGTGAGATGTATTATGAAGATCATCAACTCTTAAAATGCTCTGAGTGGCCAGCTGTCCTGGACTGAATCAGGATCTCCTGACCTCCCACTGACCTCAGACCCAGGACTAGAGTCAGAATAAATTCTGCTGCCTCCAGGTTTCAGATGTTGTTATTCTAGAAGGTTTGGGGGAAGCCACCTGCTTCCTGTAAATTGCAATTACCATTGGTTATTTGGAAGATAAGCACTGTCAAGTAAAGAAATTCGTCTAGTTATTTGAGGAATGTGACTGCCATTTGCTTCCCTGGTGGCACTAGAGTTAAGTAATTCACCTGCCAATGCAGAAAACCCAGGTTCGATCCCTGGGTCAGGAAGATTCCCTGGAGAAGGAAATAGCAACCTACTCCAGTATTCTTGCCTGGAGAATTCCATGGGCAGAGGAGCCTGACAGGCTACAGTCAGTGAGATCGCAGAGTTGGACACGACTGAGCGACTTAGCATGCATGCATAGTTGATTAATAATTTGTGATAATTTCAAGTGTACAGCAAAGTGACTCAGTTATACATACACATGTATCTATTCTTTCTCAAATTCTTTTCCCATTTATGTTGTTACACAATATTGACCAGAGTTCCCTGTGCTATACTGTAGGTCCTTGTTTGATTATCCAGAAGAAATTCTTTACATATGTAAAGAGGGTCCATATAGTATGAAAAAGTATTACAAGTAGTTGATTTTATTTACATGATTTAGAAAAAGAATGGCTGCATAAGAGATCATTTTCTACAATTTAACAACTAAACTAAATATAACCAGTGACTTCTCTTCACCCTTCCAATCTTTCAAAGCTCGATTTGTAATACAATTTTCACACCTTCTCATTAACCTACTATCACTAAACAAGGCTCATACACCTGTACAGAAATGAATTAAAATTATACAGCTGAATATGTCAAGTGACTATGACCTGAACAGATGGAGTTAGTAATCTAAATTTTAAGAGAAAATAAAAGCATTTTAGAAGATGAATGCATAAGAAACAATTTTAAGTGACAAGCCTGGCATCCTTCATAATACATTTGTTATTGTTCAGTCACTCAGTCATGTTCAACTCTTTGTAACCCCATGGACTGCAGCACTCTAGGCTTCCCTGTTCTTCATCATCTCCCAGAGTCTGCTCAAACTCATGTCCAGTGACTCAGTGATGCCATCCAACCATCTCATTTTCTGTCATCCCCTTCTCCTCCTACCTTCAAAATTTCCCAGCATCAGGGTCTTTTCTAATAATGAGTTCACATCAGGTGGCCACAGTATTGGGGCTTTAGCATCAGTTCTTCTAATGAATATTCATGATTGATTTCCTTTAGGGTTGACTGGTTTGATCTCCTTGCAGTCCAAAGGACTCTCAACAGTCTTCTCCAGTACCACAGTTCAAAAGCATCAATTCTTTGGCGTTCAACCTTCTTTATGGTCCAACTCTTACATCCGTACATGACTACTGGAAAAACCATAGCTTTGACCATATGGACCTTTGTTGGCAAAGTGATACCTCTGATTTTTAATATGCTGTCTAGGTTGGTCATACCTTTTCTTCCAAGGAGCAAACATCTTTTAATTTCATGGCTTCAGTCACTATCTGCAGTGATTTTGGAGCCCAAGAAAATAAAGTTTGTCACTGTTTCCCCATCTATTTGCCATGAAGTAATGGGACCAGATGCCATGATCTTAGCTTTTGAATTTTTACTATTTAAAATAATTTTTCAATAAATAGGAGCTAATTTTTCCATTAGTTAAATCACTTACAGAAAAAAAAATTGACATCTGAACCCATTTTTCTCAGTGAAGTGGCAATTTCTGTAAAACTTTTTAAAAATTATTAACTTCAAGAAGAAAATGACTGCCACACTAAAAAATGTAACATTTGTTTTAACAAATAGACTATATGTTAAATTAAATTTTACAAAGACTTTTTTTCTTTTGATCACACCTCACAGCATGTGGGATTTTAATTCCCCGACCAAGGATTGAACTCATGCCCCTTTCAATGGAAACACAGAATCTCATGAAAAGTTCACTTTAACAGTGTTTTTGCTTTGTTTTGTTTTTTTTTTTTTAGAATAAAATCTTTAAAATGCCGTATGGTAGCAAGTTCTTCCCAAGTGGAGGATGTCAGCTCAGGGAAGCAAGCTGTCTCATCACCAGAACGGACACCCCTGTGATAAATGTCTCCCGAAGGTTCACTGTAAAGTCCACATCTCTCTAAGGGCTTTCACATCCTCAAGAAATTACAGTGACTTGTTACTTGCCAAGAAAATCAGTAGAGATGCTGTGGGAAGCTTTAGGCTAGAAGGCAAGTCATTCAAACTCAAGTCACACTATTATCTGACAGCAGTGCCTTTTCTTAATCATCGTCAATTTTGGTCCAAGATCATCATCTTCAAAATGGGAAAACTGACTTCATTTCTCACCTTCCTCAGAGCTACCTCTGAGAGGGTCCTTGGACTGCATCCTGAACACTGACACTTTTCTCCTCCCAGATAAAGTTTTCTGTAGCCAATCTGATTTCTAGTCTAGCTATTTTATGACTGGGAGAAAATCTAATAAATATTAATGGAAAGGTTTAGTGCTGGCAGATGGGTTCTGAGTACTTGGAGCTCTCCGACACCTGTTCAAAGATGTAGGCTACTCCACCATAATTCTCATTCATTGAAAGTCAACAATCAAGCACAGAAGCAGAACATGGTGTACAAACAGCCTGCTGCTTCTGTTTCATGAGCCGCCCGCCATGAGTAAAATGAGGGTGGTGGATGGTAAGTCGGTCCTGTCTTTGATGTTCTCCTTCCCTGGGCTTCATTGGGTAATCATTAACACTGATAGACCAAAATAGGCACTTCATGGTGGTTGCCAACTACCAAGCAATTATGTGTTCTTCTTCTTTCCAAACTGCAAAAATAAATTATGCCCAGTTCCCTGAATCTGATATTTCCCTGAGACCTCTCTGTAACTGGAAATAGCCGTCTTCCCTCTGAAGGAGAGACTAACTCACATAAAAGCTTCCATGAGATTTTACTGAACACCAAGAAGCATTAGTATTTACTTGGGTTTAAGGACTAAGAGAAAATCCCACCTCCAGAATGGTGGCACCAGGAACCTCATGGATCCATTCCCTCTGGGACACCCATAACTGGTAGAAATTATTTAAACTTAAAAAAAAAAAATTAAGTGTCTGGAAGTTATCCTAAGGGCATACAGCAAATGAGGAAACATTTACTCAAGAAAATCTACTAAAGCTCAGTAAGAACAGCAAGAGCCTGGTGCACTTCAGTCATAACTGCTCCACAGTTTCTGCTCTCTCAGCTCAGCTGGAGGAAACAACTCTCAGGGGGACCCCTGTCTGCTCAGACTCCAAGAAAGGAGTTGCAGAGCCCTATGTCAAGAAGGTAGCAGGTATGTAAAAGATGAAAACATCTGCTCATTTATCTGGAACCATAAGGGGAAAACAGAATCCTGACACCAGAGAGAAAAGCTGAAGCTAGGAACGTGAATTCCAGCAGTCAGGCTAAGAAAGAGGATCCCGAGAAAAAAGCCTAGGACATGTGTTTGCCACTGAATCTCCAGAGAGACGACCATCAAAGTTGTTGAACAGACAGACAAAATTTGTTCAGCTCACTGCTCTAAAGGACAATAACATCTTGGCTGAGTCTCAGCAGTATCTCAGAAGGGAAAAACAGCTGGAAGACACTTATATATCTAGAGCTTCCTTCAGCTGAGCAGAGAATTGGTTGGGGTTTTAGAGAGTTTATGATAATAGCTTTGGGTGGTGGACATGGGAAGGTAGGGTCTTGAAACAAGTACTGATGAGTGATATGTTAGTCTTAATGAATGAGCTGTAATATTTAGGTAACATCACCTTCATAGCTCCCAGTAGGAGCATTTCCTGGAGTGGATAACTGAGCTGCATTTGCCTGATTGCAGGAGTGTGTAGTGCAGTTAGGAACTCGCCTTCATCCCAGAATTCTTTATCATGGGGGTAGGGAAGTACAGTTAGCATAGAATTGCTGAACATGGGGAGAGTGGATTATACTGAACTCTCAAAGTGAGGTCTCACTGTAAGAGCAATATTCGCATACATTCTTGATCTATCATGAATTTCAGAAAGGCCACAGCAGTAAATCCAGAGTAGGAGACAGACATACATAGAGAGGTGGGATGAAAGATAAAGGTGGAGGGAAGAGTCTTGACACTGACACAATGCCAGCTGTGCTGCTAAAAATTCACAAAATGACCAGGCATCAAACAAGTGAACATAAACAACTCTGAAAACTGTCTACTCATGTCAACAATACATCTTCAGTCAACATACAAAGAACGCAGGTGAGCATCACTCTGGGGAGGTTCTGATCGTCCTCACTGGCCACCACTGATGACCGAGAAGGACAGCAGGTCCTGTGCACAATGCCTCTCCTGGCACCAACCAGACATTCACCAGAGCCATGGTGACCTCAGCCTTTAGAGTATGCACATCTACAAATCTCTCCATGACTCATGCTGGAAGGAGAAGAATCTCTGAATTTCTAGATGATGCACAGGTGAAATCAATATAGAGAGAAACAAACACAGGATCATACAAATACTGCAAAGTAGATTTGAAAACACTGGGTTTACGTTTTATACCAAAAATGTAGAACTAAGACTCAGGTGATAGGCAACCTGAGTTCTGTACTCTTTCATGAATGGAGTTAAGCCTTACAAAGCTGTGTCAAATTTCTTTCATAGACCTCTCATAATAAAAGAAAGTATGTGCTCAGTTGTTTCAGACTCTCTGTGACCCCATGGACTGTAGCCCGTCAGGCTACTCTGTCCACGGGATTCTCCATGCAAGAATACTGGAGTGGGTTGTCATGCCCTCCTCCAGGGGATCTTCCTGACCCAGGGATCAAGCCCATGTCTCTGAAGTCTCCTGCTTTGCCAGGCAGGTTCTTTACCACTGCACCACCTGGAAAGCCCAATAAAAGAATAACAAACCAAATTTATAATTAATGGCATTTCTTGGTCAGTGATGCAAGTGCAAAGAAAAAAAGACAGATTTAAGAGAACTTTAAATATAGGAATAACTTGGCAACATCCATAATCTGGAGACAGAGAAAGGGTTGTGATGTAAAAAGCATTAAACTGTACTTTGCTGACTAAGGTCCGTCTAGTCAAGGCTATGGTTTTTCCACTAGTCATGTATGGGTGTGAGAGTTGGACTGTGAAGAAGGCTGAGCGCTGAAGAATTGATGTGTTTGAACTGTGGTGCTGGAGAAGACTCTTGAAAGTCCCTTGGACTGCAAGGAGATCCAACCAGTCCATTCTGAAGGAGATCAACCCTGGGATTTCTTTGGAAGGAATGATGCTAAAGCTGAAACTCCAGTACTGAGGCCACCTCATGCGAAAAGTTGACTCATTGGAAAAGACTCTGTTGCTGGGAGGGATTGGGGTCAGGAGGAGAAGGGGACGACAGAGGATGAGATGGCTGGATGGCATCACTGACTCAATGGACATGAGTCTGAGTGAACTCTGGGAGTTGGTGATGAACAGGGAGGCCTGGCGTGCTGCGATTCATGGGGTCGCAGAGTTGGACATGACTGAGTGACTGAACTGAACTGAACTGAACTGAAGAATAAAAGTACTACACTGAAGTAAAGATACTTTGGCAATTTTCCTGTAAGTTTGCATAAACAGCTTTATCTCTGATCCTTAGCACTTCATTTGGGTTATAGGAATATTAAATTCAATGGTCACTAAGTTTATTCTAGATCTACAACATTAAAATTCAAACATATACCCGAGTTTCAGTCAGAAATAAAAGAAACAGCAACACCATTGACAGAGATGAGAAAGCCAAAGTTAATTGTTTGGGAGAGGGGAAAAAGAAGAAAAGCCATAATTTTGTTATGCTCACAGAGCCCAGAGGATACGTAGTTAGTAATGGATACTAATGAATAGTTAGAAATTTTACTGTTAAAGAGAGGTTATTTTTAGAAATATAGTCATACTCAGAAAAAAAAATTACTTAATACTCTGAGAATAAACAAATGTTGTGAAGAAACAGTAAGTCCGTGGTTGACTCCTGGCCAGTCTACTCACCTGACCATATCCTCAAGAGATACAAGTATGTCTTTTGAGCAGAGATGAAAATAGGTATTTTGAAAACGCTACCTGAATGATTTTAACATGTTCTCTCACTCTGTCCCTCATTTCATTGAAAATCATTGATCTATAAATGGGGAAAAAATAGAAAGACTGTATCTATCTGAGTCTGCAGAGGGTCTAAGGTTTTACTTTTTATTTTAGCTTATATATTAGTCACAATTTCATGGTTGCCATCAGGAGACTCAAGACTCCTGGGTCCAAGACAAAGGACTTTACTAACCTTGGGAACTCTGTGTGGTTCTCCTTGCCCCCAAGAATGACATGGATTAGTCTAGATGGATGCCCACACACAGTGTGTTTCATTAAGGAAGAACTCAAAGCTCAAGGAACCCAAATGTTTTATAGTGGGCAATGAGCATGCCTGCAATGGCTCCACAGTAAGACGCCATCTCCACCATCCAAAATGGTCATGACTGAGACTTTCTTGAAAAGATAGTCCTGAAATAAGGGTAATTAATGCCTTATTTGCAAGTCATGCTGAAACTGGGTGATCAATGGAACTGTTGTTGCCCAGTGAATGTTTCCCATGTGAGACAGACACCACATTAAAAAGACTTTAATTGATCCATTTTTTCATACATTCCAAATTGGGAAGTGTTGACATTTTAAATTATGACAAAGTCCGTGGGATACTGGTGCCTGAGAGAAAGTGAAGAAGACAGATTGAGAAAATATTCACGGGAGAAAAAGGAGAGAAATGTTTAAAACCTAACAAGCAGTTTTTTAATTTGTGGACCACAAATTCGAGTGAGGTGGAAAAGAAGGATTTGTTTTATGTGACCTGGGAAGAGAGCTGGAGGTTTCATATTTAGTGACTGTGGCAGCTGGAAAGGCGTCCCCCAAATATGTGTTCCCACAGGCACTCTGAAAGTGACCTACTGCTCAGAATGTGCAATAAGGGTCTCTGCGTGTGTCATTAGATAAGGATGTCGAGGGCAACCATATAGACTAGGTGGACCATAAACCCCATGATGAAAGTCTTTGTAATAGACAGGGAAAGGAAGGTGACGTGAAGATGTGGGCAGAGACAGCAATGACCCAGCACAGAAATTCAAGGGAAGCTAAGGACTGCCAGGAGCCACCAGAAACGATGAGAGAAGCATGGGGTGGACCATACATCTGATCCTCCAAGGGGAGTCAGCCTGTGACACCTGGATTTTGGAGTCCGGGTCTCCAAAACTATGAAACTATACATCTCCGGGATGATTTGTCACTGACAGTGTGAGAGTACAGGCCACGGGTAACTGTAGAGGAGCTGAACTTCAATGCGGGCACAGCTTTGGGGGCAGGGAGATGCAATCAGGCTTGATCGTTGTGATGGATGAACACAGAGGCTGGGGACTTCATCCGCTCCCTTCCTACAATAACTGTTTGGTGTCACTCTGCTTGGGAGGAATGTCCTGCACAACCGCTACTCGTTCCAAGAACTAGTGGTGCCAAAAGTAATTAGCAACGCATTTGTCAAAAACAGTCCCTCCATTCAGGTGCTAGAATTTGCCAGGAGCCCTGGGATGACTGTGTTTTGTAACACTGTGGGTTTGTGTATCAGAAAACACATCCACAACACCTTGGTTCTGAATTATTTTTATTTTGGAGGAAAAGAAAAGATTTTCTGTCTTTCTAAGTAAGGTAAGAGGGCTTCCCAGGTGGCTCAGATGGTAAAAAAATCCACCTGCAGTGCAGGAGGCCTGGGTTCCATCCCTGGGTGGGGAAGATCTCCTGGAGGAGGGCATGGCAACCCATTCCAGTATTCTTGCCTGGAGAATCCCCTGGACAGAGGAATCTGGCGGACTACAATCCATGGGCTTGCAAAGAATTGGAAGCCACTGAGCAACTAAGCACACAAATAAGGTAAGGATGTAGCAGCTTACAATTGTAGTGTTTTCAGCTTTTGAGTAAAAAGTAATGCACAGAGTGCTTCAGAATGTAGCTATGCAGAGTAGACGTGGGGGAAGGGAGAGATACAACATGACCCCTGTGATCTTGGCTTAGCCAATGGGCAAGTGATGCTCCATTAGAGAGACAAGGTGTCCTGGGCTAACCCTCGACTGTGTAGGGGTAGGGAATGAAGACTCGTTGAGGACATGTTACCCTTGAGTAACAGGGGAGAATAGTCCCTACCTGATTATCCCCCAGTGTCAAAGAATTAGAAGGAAGGAAGGAATTGTCTGAAGTTGGCCTGTCACTGCCTGCTTCTGTCAACTCTACCAGCTCAGGCAATCTGCATGGCCCTGGTTTACACCATGGACACTCCAATGGTGGGTGTCCTGGATTACACTCATGGACACTCCAATGGTAGGGGTCCTGGTTTACACCCATGGACACTACAATGATGGGGACCCTGGTGTATACCCATGGACAATCCAATGGTGGGGGCCCTGGTTTATACCCATGGACACTCCACTATTGGAGGCCCTGGTTTACACCGTGGACATTCCAGTGGTGGAGTTCTTGGTTTACACCATGGACACTCCAATGGCGGGCTCCCTGGTTTACACTCACAGACACTTCAATGATGGGGCCAGGTGGAACACAGGTCCCTGGACCATGGCAGGCTAACTCATTCATCCCCATGTGACCTTTCTGCAGAGCCACCGGAAGCATCCTCTCCTCAGGGGTTTTCCCCAGTTTTTTTTTGCTCTCTTTCTTTCATTTTTGATTTTGGTCTTTTCCTCCTAAGTTCTTCCTTGGTTGTTATTCTTTGAACGACTGGTGGCCCCAGCAGTAATGATTGTTCTACCCCTTATTCAGGACTTTAGGTAACTCTAAGCTTGGCTATTTCATAATAACATGTAAATCTACATGCTCTGTCCCTAAGTATCTGACAGAGAGATCATTGTGTTTTAGAAATGCAGGTCATCTTGGAAGGTGCTCATGTTACGAACGAGGAGGCTGAGGTCCTGGGAACTTTCTCTGGTGATACCCTGGCTCTGACATTGAGTCCCCCTGACTTGCAAACAGGTGCCACCACTGCCCAATGAACCAATGTGCAGGCTTCCTTCTAGTCCTAAGACCAAAAACTATTCTATCATTTTTGCTAATAAAAGTCTCCAAAGAAATGAAAATGAGATAATTGACAGCAGTGCATTCTAGGCAGAGAACAGAGAATTTCAGCATTTTCCCCTGACTCTCTTCCCTGTTCCACCTGGACATTTATTACAGGTACAAATGATGCTAATCGGTTGCTTGAGATTCAGCCCATGAAAACGTGTCTTCTGGAGCAGGAACAATTTAACCATTGACCTTAAGCCCCAGCTACATAGCACAAGTTCTGTTTTGCTAAGCAGAAAGCAGTGTGCGAGGCGGAAAGGGTTTTTTGCCACTAATCACAAAACCGAGACAAATTGCAGAGGAAAAGAAACTAGATATGCATGGAGGTGAATTGAGCTTCCATGAGAAGCCAGAGGAGGAATAAGATTTGCTTGTTTGGAGAAGAGGCGTGCAGGAGGAGCAGCTTCGTTACCAGGGACCCTGAATGCGTAACGGTTTCCAGCTGCATGTCTAATGGATGGATAAGTCATATCATTTACACTTTCTAAAACTGGGGGTCAAGATAATTTGGGAGTGCAGGTAGAGACGGAGCAAGGAAACCACCTGAATTAAGCATTTTATTTTAGAGGCTTATAGGAAGTGGTGTTGGAGGAGGTGAGAGGCAGACCTTTATGTGGGAGAAACTCTCTGATTGACAAGACTTTTAAAGCACTGCCTCTCTGTGATTGACAGTCCAGCTGGAGAACAGATGAACAGGTAATTGCAGTTCTCTATTATCTTTGCATAAATACCAACGCCCTAAATGGGCTGCCAGTGTGGAGAGACATGGCCTTAGCAGAAAACTGCCATCCAGGCCCTGCCTGCAGTTTCCCAGGAACATTATCAGAACTGCATCGAGATGAAGGCAGACCCAGAATTGCTGCAAAGTTCACAACAGTGTCACATCCCTTAAATATCAGTGGAGCGCACGTTACCCTTGGAGGCAGGAGGCCAGAGGCAATCCCAGACTCATCATTTACGTGTGCACGATCCACAGGGGGTCATTTCATTCTGAATCTCAGTCCTCCCTGTGTAAAAATAAGATTAAAATACTGACTGTCCCTAATACACACAGCTCAGGTGAGAACCAAACACAGTTACAGAGAAGGGAAGTTTAGCATCATGGACATCAGGGCTGCACTCGAAATCCATATAAGGTACTGCCTTACATGAAACACCACAGGATCTGTAACTGATGGGCGAGGCCATGACTTTCTCAGGTGGAACCACAGCTCGGCTTTTGTTCTATTGTATGATTTGGTTGGTAAAGCAGGAGATTATCAGAGTGTATTAAATGCATAAACCTCAATGAAAGTGAAATGTTAGTCACTCAGTCGTGTCCGCCTCTTTGTGACCCCAGGGACTGTAGCCTGCCAGGCTCCTCTGTCCATGGGATTCTCCAGGCAAGAATATTTGAGTGGGTTGCTGTGCCCTGCTCCTGAGGCTCTTCCTGACCCAGGGATCAAACAGGGGTATCCTGTCATTGCAGGAGGATTCTTTACCATCTGAGCCAACAGGGAAGCCCAATACTTGTTCAACATATGACAATAGAGACACTGAAATAATCCACAGAGGATCTCAGTCATGAACAGAGGACAGGGAAAGCAATTTTGAAATCTGAAAAGCTTCTAGAACCCTAAGAAGGTCTAATCTCCCCATTTCCTTTTCTGCTTTTCTATGAATTGGCCAATAAAGACAAGAGGGTAGGGACTTCCCTGGTGGTCCAGTGGTTAAGAGGCTGTGCTTCCACTGAAACGGGTGCAGGTTCGATCTCTGGCCAAGGAACTAAGATCCCACATGCTGCGTGGCCCTGCCCCCAGAAGGAAAGAAAATAATAATAACATTTTAAATAAGACAGAAAAATAATAATAACCTTAAAAAATTACAATTGGGTTCACTCTGGTTGAGTTCTTTTTTTAAACATATGACAGTGGATCTCAGTCATGAACACATGACAGAGAAAGCAGACAAAACTACCATCCAGGGACTTCTTCTGTGGTCCAGTGATTAAAACTTCACCTTCCAATACAGGGGATACATGTTTGATGATTCCTGGTCAGGGAGCTAAGATCCTACATGCCTTTCGGCCAAAAAAAAAGCTGCCAAAAACCAAAAATCCAAACAGAAACATTATTGTAAAAATTCAATAAAAACTTTAAAAGTGGTCCACCTTTAAAAAAAAAAAAAAGAAAGAAAGCTAACATGCCAGTTGCAGCCAAGATTATAATCAGTCTGAAGTGAACTCTGGAAAGGCCATTGGAGTATTTCCTGTGGGTTCATTTTCCTGTGCTGAAAGCAGTTTCTTCCAGGACTCCCCATGGGCCCATCCTTGAAGGATTTGTTTTAGGAGATTAAGTTTCTTGATGTCTCCACTACTCAACATGTTTATCTGTGGAAAAGTCACTAAAAGAAAACATAAAAGCAGCTTGGAAGATGAAAAAAATAAGAAGTTTCCCAAAAGAGCTATTGGCTCCTTGAAATGTGGGCAGTTTGGGGTGGAATTCCTCCTTGGTAAAGAGACTCACTCTGTCCACTTGCTTTTTCTGGTCTAAATACAAGGACACATGCCCCAGATGTTCATCTATCTAGAAGTTAGAACAAATCAGAGACAATTTTTAAACATGGGTGAATTTATCCTGAAGAGGAGAGGAAAGGTGTTAAATGCTTTTAAAACCTACCAAGGTTTCCATGAAGAGATTTTTAAAGTAAATATTAAATATTAAGCACTGAGTGTGACTGAATGATAGAGAAGTAACATAAATGAATCTAATGAGGTATTTCCTGTGTTTAGGAGTTTGGGGAATAATAGAAAGATAGTTATGATTATCCTTTACCAGATAAAACATTTTTTTTCAGATTTATAGTCATAAAAATATGAAATAAAGTGAAAAAATACTGACTATAAGCTAAGGTAACTGCATGCTAGAATTCATTTACTGTTCAGAGTTTTACAGAAGTCAACAGAAGTCACACTTGCAGTTTGGGATGCCTCCCTTGACTGCTATGTGATGTATACGATTACAATTAACCAACTGTCTATCTACCAGGAAGAGAGAGGGGGTGGTGGGGGTGTTCACAGGCACATCTGTTTTCCTGGTAAACTCGTGCTTCTTCTGAAGGCAACTAGGTAACTGGAGGGTTCTTTACTCAGCCTGCTCCTACTTTGAAAAAAAAAAAAGTTAACAACAAGGGAAAAGTGAAGAACCAGAGATAGAGGAAACTGCAAATGCAAACACAGGCCCTGACTTTGGAGACCTGACTACAAAGGCCTTCACCTGTCCATGACTTACAATTCCACAGTCTCTGCCTGAAGTGTTGAGAGTTCAGCTGGGACTCTAGGAGGAGGTGTCAACCTTTTCTCTACTTCATGTGGGCTGTGGGACCCTGAGAGTCGGTTTCCTCCTTGGCAAGCATAGGGCGCATGCTCAGTCGTGTCTGGCTCTTCTGCCCCCATGGACCATAGCCTGCTAGCCTCCTCTCTCCAGGAGAGAATACTGGAGTGGGTTGCCATTTCCCCCTCTAGGATATTTTCCTGACCCAGGGATCAAACCCAAGTCCCCAGCATTGCAGGCAGATTCTTTTCCCCCTGAGCCATCGGGGAAGCCCTTCCTTCTTGACATCCAGGAGATAATAATAGTAAGGACCTCACCGTGTTCTGTGAAGACTTAGGAAGGGCAAGAACTCCCTGTTTCCTGTGGAAACTTTCTAGCTGTGGTTTCCAATGTGAAAAAAACACCCTTGGAAGGGGGAGCAGAGCTCATCTAATCCTCTCTGACTGCAGGATAGGTGTTTTAACTGGACTGAGGGAAGTGTTCTCCATTTCAGCCTAGACTCTGCTAATGTCTCCCTCAATTCTCTTCTGTAACAAAACCAATGGTAGGAGTTTTTAATTGATTTAAACAGTGGGGAGATCCTTGTGAACAAAAGACTTTTATCAAGTACTGAATTTAAAAAACTGGAGCCAATTATACAGAGTGAAATAAGCCAGAAAGAAAAACACCAGTACAGTATACTGACACATATATATGGAATTTAGAAAGATAGTAATAATGACCCTCTATGTGAGACAACAAGAGACACAGAGGTATAGAATGGACTTTTGGACTCTGAGGGAGAGGGAGAGGGTGGGATGATTCAGGAGAATGGCATTGAAACATGTATACTATCATGTAAGAAACGAAGCGCCAGTCTATGTTCAATACAGGATACAGGATGCTTGGGGCTGGTGCACGGGAGGATCCAGGGGGATGATATGGGGTGGGAGGTGGGAGGGGGCTTTGGCATTGGGAGATTGTGTACACCTGTGGCTGATTCATGTCAATGTATGGCAAAACAAATACAGTATTGTAATGTAGAATAAAAAAATAAATTAAAAAAATTAAAAATTAAAAAAAAAAAGTATGGAGTATATCCAGATCTTTAGCTCTATTCACTGCTTTCTCATAAAGCTTCCCTTTCCTCTAGACCTGGGGTCAACAAACTTTTCCTATAAAAAGACTAGGTAGTAAATACGTTAGGCTTTGTAGTTCGTAGGGTTCTGTCACATGACTCAACTCTGCCTTTGTGGCATGAAAACATAGGCAATGTGGAAATGAATGAACATGTCTGTCCTCATAAAACTGCTAATAGACACTGAGATAAACAAATAAATAAATGTTGCTGTCACTGAAAATACGAAAGTCATGTGTGCTCGGTCACTTCAGTTGTGTCAACTCTTGTGACCTCAAGGCTCCTCTGTCCATGGAATTATCCTGGCAAGAATGCTGGAGTGGGTTGCATTTTCCTCCTCCAGGGAAAAATATAAAAATAATTCATATTTCATCCTCATTAAAATGCATACTAATTTTTGGATAACCAACAAGAATCTACTGTACAGCACATGGAACTCTGCTAAATGTTATAGCTGGAAGGGGGTTTGGGGGAGAATGGATACATGTATATGTGTGGCTGAGTCCCTTTGCTTTCACCTGAAACTATCACAGCATTTTGAATTGGCTGTACCCCAATATAAAATAAAAAGTTCAAAAGGAAAAAAACTATACTAATTTTGAGGGCTGCCCTGTTAAAAACTAGAGTCTTGAATATATTAATATGTGCAACATTCAGAAATGTTGAAAAAGTGTACCCATGATAATCCAAATATGCCATGAATAAACTGTAGGACAATTATTGTCACTTGCATATGTTCCTCACTATACTTCTGTGGATATTCAACTCCAATTTTATAATAAAAATGTGCTTTTTCATCTATGGATTAAATACACCTATGCAGATACGCCTCTGGTATGTAAAATTACTCATGACCTTTGACATAGTTTAAAAGCCCACACATCTGGTTCTATCCCATAGGAACACATCTAGGTGAGGCCCCCACTCCTGGGGACCTTGCAGTCCTCATCTGCACCAGGCTATTGCAGATGGGAGTGTTGGGAAAGTAAACTGAGCATTGAATTCCCCAGTGATCCAGTGGTTAGGACTTGGCATTTTCACTAAGGCCCAGGTTCAACCCCTGATTGGGGAACTAAGATCCTGGAAGCTGTGAAGTGTGGCCAAATATATATATTCAAAATAAACAAAACCAAAACCAAAAAACAAACAAAAAATTTATGCTACATTGAGTCTTTTCAGTGTCTACAACTTGTCCACATTCTTAAAAGTTCTCTTTAGTTGTTTTAGTTGGTGCCAACTGGACATGACTATTGTCTAGTGAAGTCTATATACAGATGGGGGAGCAGAGTGTGGGGATATAGGACCCAGACTGGGGCTTTTCTGTGTTTCTATGTGTCTCGAACGCTCTTTCATAGCCCCGAGAGTCCAAAAACTATTGCTCTTCCAAAAGAGCTTCTCTGAAGTCAAATAAGTATAAAATGTTTTCCATCTTAACAAAGAAAAGCACCTGACAAAGCCCTTTTTCTTCCTCAACCATCAGAAGGCATATTGGATAGACATCCCATGTAATTAACAAAGAAACTTTGGGCTAAGACAGCTTGGCGATTGATCAAAGAGAAAGCTACACAAAGACATCTTTCCTGCAACACTGTTTTGTCCTCTTTGGTTTAATAGAAAACCGCTAATGTGAACATGGTAGATATCACTTCAGGAATGTCATGCAAATGAATGAAATGTGGTTTTAACAGTCTTAAAAGGTCTTTAATATCAAGAAAACATAGATCATCACTCCAAACTCTTAGAATGAGCACTGATGTATTAGCCCAAGCATTTATCCATCAAACGGCATTTTGTAAAGGGCAATCTTGTTTTAGAATCTCATCCTATCTTTCTCAATCTCCTTCCACATTTTTTTCACCTTTCACTGCTGTCCATAGCATCCTATTGAAGACACTGAGAAATCCTTAAACACAGGAGACTAAACCACAGGATGTAATTTTTGTGCCTGGTTAGATCACACCAATTATACCACTTACCACTTGTAAAGGAAATCTATTGAGCCTCGTCGAAACATTTATAATGACATTTTAAGTCCCTCCCATTGAAAAGTATTCCCTGAGTGCAGTATTTAGAAGGAAGCTATTATTTGGAAGAGGAGTCAAATGTTGCACCTGCTGTTTTAAAATTACTTTCCAGATCCAAGGAAGCGCTTTACAAAGCAGGCTCCTAACCGGAGTAGAGCCGGGACCAGGGCACGTGAGCACCAGGTCCCAAGCTGCGCCATCTATTGACCTCGGAAACTTGATGAAATGGAAGGCAGATTGCACTGGTCTTCTATGTGTTTAAGCATCAGGCTGATCCATAGCTTTCCCAAGAACCAGAAATCATTTATTGTCAGTGCTGTCCAGAATATATCCTGACAGTTCAGTGGGAGTTTCACTGCCATTTATTTTCAAATCAATACTCAATTACGAAGAGGAAGATTCACTCCCTTGCCCATTTTCAAGATGAAATTATGGACTGGAGCTATAACACTTAGTCAAGGCAAACCACTGTCCATTAACTCATGATGGTACTGCAAACCAGCCAGATACTTTATTAAAGTTCATCCCGTCTCACGCTCTTTTTTGGCTTTTAATTAATCATGGTGAAAAAGGCCTTTCACATTGTGACTGATGACCAGAGAAAACAATTTTCTCCTAACTGCCTTTTAATTTCAACTCTGGGAGAGTGCATTGACCGAGTCTCACAACAACCCATCAATGCTAGTTTTTAATGTGTTTTCTCCTTTGTTATTGAGAAGAATGGAGTGACGATGGGGCCTGGGCCACTCTTCATAACTCACATAATTGATTTGCTAAATGCTGCGCATTTGCTACAGGATAAAAAGTGCTGTCAATGAAGATACTAGGTACTATATAAATTACTCCATTAACGAGAAATAAAGCTATTTATGGTTTTTAGAGTAAAATGCAGCTGGGACTAAAACAAGAATAAAAGAGTGGGATTACATTCACTTCTCTCTTATAAATGTGGCCCCATGCCTTTGCTCTTGTAGTTATGTGGATAGTAATTAAAATCATTAAAAACAAAGATGGAATGACAATAAAAATTATTCTTAACAGTAGCAAATCTGAAGGGCCTGATGGCTCATCTGTAGCCCAACTTTTTAGTTTTTGTACCCTTGATGGTTTTCCCTTTATTTAGGTTATTGTATAAATACACACCCTGCAACATCTTCCAAATGCATTTATTTTAATAGAAATCTTTGAACATAAGTGCCAGCATGCCCTTAAAAAATAAAATAAAACACTACAAGTTAAAACTGTTATTTCAAAGAATAGTATTTTTCTAGTAGCTGAAACTCCATACGACAAATAAAGACATGAAGTTTGCTTATGAAGATTCATTTATTTGGCAGCATTTGATTGAAATCCAAGCCCAGCAAAGTGTGTATTTAGAAAGTCACTGAAGAGAACAGGTTTCATGTTTGACATCCACAGTCACTGCCTGTTTCCATCAAAGTTGTTCTCCAGGAAGCTTCAGGGCTAAAAATTGGTCAACATTCTCCTGAGTTAGAAAACTGTTACTTAGATCAGAAAGGAATTGTCCAAAACCACTAATTTCCTTACAGTTCTATCATCAGATAAAATGGTAGATACTTGCTAAGTTGGAATTCATACCCTCCCTGCTCTCAAAACATTCTTTGTCTTAGGATGAAATATTATATACAAATAAAGAATTAAAATTTAAGAAAAAAATCAGAAATCAGATAAGGAAAACTGAAGGTAATTGTACCTGGAAGCTACAATAAAACTGTTCCTTCAGAGTATTAATAATTGACATCAACTTCTTAGCTATCAAGAGAAAAAAAGAAAATTTAAATTGTTACGTAGTTTTCATTTAAAACATACAACAAAAGAGACACAGAGGTATAGAACGGACTTTTGGACTCTGAGGGAGAGGGAAAGGGTGGGATGGTTTGGGAGAATGGCATTGAAACATGTATACTTTCTTGTAAGAAACGAAGCGCCAGTCTATGTTCAATGCAGGATGCAAGATGCATGGGGCTGGTACACAGGATGATTCACCTGTGGCTGATTCATGTCAATGTATGGCAAAACAAATACAGTATTGTAATTAAAAAAATAAATAAATAAAATTAAAAAAATAAAATAAAATTAATACAAAAAAAAAATAAATTCAAGATCCTGGAGATGAAGCTTCAGGATACACTTCTCTGAAAAAAAAAAAATACAAGAGCTTCTTAAGAGTTATTTGTCAGCAAACTGTTGTATTACTCTTCTCACACCCATGTAAATTAAGATGTTTAACACAGAGTACACGTGTGGCTTCCCCAGTGGCTCCCACCTGCCAGTGCAGGAAATGCAGGAGATCTGGGTTCAACCTCTGGGTCAGGAAGATCCCCTAGAGAAGGAAATGGCAACCCACTCCAGTATTCTGGAAAATTCCATGGACAGAGGAGCCTAGAGAGCTACAGTTCATGGGGTCAAAAGAGTTGGACATGACTGAGCATTCATGCACGTGCACACAGAGGCTCTGTAAATATTAATAAAGATTGTCAGATAGGAAACTACATGGATGCAGCTGAATTCAATAAATAAAATGGAGAAGAGATGGAAGGACCATTTTCTAGGAAGATATCATCCGACTGATGGATCCTATAGTCACAATTTGTTTTGTGCAGTGGAATGTAATGAGGCACAGCGCTAAGGCTTTCCAGGGCCCCTCACTGATGGAAACCTCTCAGGGAGCCTGGGAGAAGGAGTGCTCCCTGCCGGGGGCCAGCGTAAGGAACTCCGCCCATGGCAAAGGTCATGAGGAAGGAAGCTTGGCTTACACAAAGGCGTGATCAAGCCTCAGGAAACCCCCTGTTCCTGAGCATCTACCCCCAAACCAGAGTACTTTATGGGGAGCTGTCCCCCATAACCATTTCTCTCAGAGAAGGAGTTAACTTGCAGCTCCAAGTTAACAAAAATTCTTGGGCGTGACAAGAGTGTTTCAACTTACAAACTCTGAAGTTTCTCTGGCCTGCCTGATCAGGTTCGTCCTAGCCGCATGTGACTGTTTACAGCCTCCCAACTGTGAGAGGTATGGGATGCTTTAAAACTTTCTAAATACAGACTCTTTTGAAAAGTTAGAAGATCATTAGTATAGTATTAGTGGGTTGATTAGGAATTATATTGGTGAAGGGTTTTTTTCATTTGTAGTGCCAATTTTACTGCTAATTCCCTGCCCTGGGTGTGACAAGAGTGTCTCAGGTCAAACCTCTCTGCTAACAGACTAGCTTGTGTGACAATCTCTCAACCATAAACAGCACAGAGTTTGGAGTATTAGCATAGAGCTTTTCTCATTGATGAGTCAATGTTTGCTGCCAGGCCTCCATATCCTTAGGCACCTGGGAGTATATTAATCAATGTATTTGGAATATAGAAAAGGAAATATAGTAGTTTTTGATGCTAGCAATACTAGACTTTATGAGTTAATGAATTTTCTCTTTTGTTATAGACCACTGTACTTTGCTATAAATCACTATGTCCTTGCTATGCAAAAATGTAACTTATCACTATCTTAAGACTAAATAGATCTTAAGGGGAACATTGGTGAAGGGTTTTCATTTGTTGGGCTGATGTTTGCTGCTAAATCTCCATATTCCCTGCCCTTATAATGAATATAACTAGCATACAGGAGAAATAAGTATTAACCTTTAAGCATATAGGAGAAGTAAGTATTAACCTTTAAGATTAATCATGTTAACCTTGGGTTAAGTAAATTCCTTTCCTAGTTATAACACAATACACCCTTACCCTATAGGAATGCAACTTTATTTGGAGGGTGGCGCCTGATTTAAGAAAAAATCAGCCCTGGAAAAATAAGTTTTCTGGTTAACTGACCGGTATCAGAAAGGGCCATAAAATGTCAGCAGACTTCATGGTCAAAAGATGATGTAAAAACCCATAAGACCTTTGTATAATTTTATATGAAGCACCTGATTGTGACAAGGGTCAGATCTGCTGACCCTCGCGTGACTCTGTATTCATCCCTATGTATAACAAAAGGTATATAAACAAACCTGAAAAATAAAGAAATCAGATCAGTTTCTGGAAAGACTGACTCCCCCATGTCGTTCTTTCTTGCTCCCCGTTTTTCTGGCTGAATTCCCATCTGGAGCATGGATGCTATTCCATGCAAACCAAGTTATTCAGCCTCTTTTTCTCCTACTACACTATCCATTTCTAATCTCTCTATATCTGTAATTACATATGTATTTTTCCAAGGACGCCGACTCTGTCCCCACCTTTGAATCACCCTGGATCCACCGAGGCTGGACCCCAGCAGCTCCCCATCGACTTGGGGCTTCCTGGGACATCAGTTTCAACAAGCACATTTCTGCTTTGGCAGTCTTGGTGCTGACCGAGCGCAAATGATGGCAGCATGATTTCCACTCCTATTTATCAACAACAGATCATGAAGTGCTTCTGTCTTCACCAAACACTGGATCTCAGGTGCCTTCATCTTGGGTGTCCAGCCCCCAAAGCCATGAGAAATACCTATCTATTGTTAAGCCACTCGGTCCACAGTAACTCATCATAGCAGCCAAGTTGACTAAGACAGTAGGAAACATCTTTTCTGATATAACTGTACACTAAAATAATTGGGGAAAAAAAAAACAATAGCATAGAGAACAGACTTGTGGACACAGTGAGGGGAAGGAGAGGCTGGGATGAACTGAGAGTAGCATGGTAATATAATCATACTGTGTACATGGTAATATGCATATATTACCATATGCAAAATTAGATAGCCAGTGGGAATTTGCTGTGTGATGCAGGGAGCCCAACCCAGTGCTGTGGACAACCTAGAGGGCTGGGATGGAGTGAGAAACGGGAGGGGAGGTTCATGAGGGGCAGGACATACGTATACCTATGGCTGATACAGGTTGATGTGTGGCAGACACCAGTAAAACACTGTAAAACTATTATCCTCCAACTAAAAATTAAAGAAAAACAGTTCAGGTAGTGACCAGAGCCCCTAAGTAGGCAACTGCCTACACCGATGAGAAAAACCTGTGGTGCGTCTCCCCAAACTTACACACGATCACTACCATCCTTGCCATGGCAATCCGAGAAGACATCAGAAATAACTTGTCTCTAAGAAGAATCTGGTTGAACACTTCTGATATGCTGAGCATCAAGGATAAACTCTTCAACCTAAATGTAAAATGAATAAACCAAATAAACACAAAATATGTTTAGAAAAACCTTGAGGATCTGGTCTGTTTTCACACAACCACAGATTTCTCTCACTGCCCTTACTTCATTAAGCCTTAAAATTGCTTATTCTGAAAGAAAAATTACCACCTGCAAGTATTATTTTTACATCAAGTTCACTTGAACAAACAAAATGAAACAGATATACTACATGATATTGCTAGTGCTTTTTCTTTTAATTATTAGCTTTCAGCCTCCTGATTGCAAGTTTTCTAATTTTAAAAGGTACAGCATGTTCGATAAGGATCAGTTCACCAAATACCAGCTTCACCATTTGCCCACACAGTGTCTTCCTTGGTATAACCAACTTAAGTTGCTAAGTTTGTGAAAGTATTTGTTTACTTTAGTTCTTCTCTTTTTTGTCTGTGTATGTTAAAACACGCACATCCATCCAGTCTTTGTACCTACTAATCAAAAGTAGAAGCTGAGATGCTGATAGTGTTAAGACTAGAGTTGAAGGAATCTCTGGCTTATCCATTTGGACCACCAATAGCCATTCATTGCTCAGAGCTCTAATTTTTTATCCTTATTATTCTGTCAGCAAATATGAGAAATGAATGAGAGAATGGAAAATTCATTAAATGATTGGGCAACAATCAGGGCTAATACTGAGTGGAAATTTTTGCATTTGAAGTTTAACCTGTTGTGTGTACTATGGCTGAGGAATGGTCCTTTATATAAACATTGCACAGAATGTTCAGCTATTGTTCTGCTCATGAACACATGAACAGGTGTATTCTCCAATAGAGAAACAGGTCCAATAGCGGAGATATTGTGGTTGTTGCTGTTCAGTTGCTCAGTCATGTCCAGCTCCTTGCAACCCCATGGACTGCAGCATGCCAGGCTTCCCTGGCCTTCACAGTCTCCCAGAGCTTGCAAGTGTAGTTATAAAGAGATGAACATATACACATGCACATATATACATATATGCATAATTGCCTTCTTTCTGTGTATATAGACTTTCTCTCTCTGCCTGACCCTCACCCCCACATGTTATCACAACTGAAATACGAATACATTTTAGCTGCTATGATTCTTAGTCATAACATAGTCACCATTACCTCGGCATATTCATCAAAACATACAGACTGGATGCCAGTGGTTTAGGCAACAACAGAGTACACAAAGTGCTAGATCGTCTATGCGTAAACGTCACAAAGAAAACTGCCAAGCTCTCAGGAAGTATGTGGACTTAACACCTCAGAGAAAAATGTCTTCAGACACCCCAGAATAGGAGAGAAATTTCAAGAATACCAATTCAGTTAATTTATATTCTGTTTTGGGCTTCCCAGGTGGTGCTAGTGGTAAAGAATCTGCCAGCCAACGCAGGAGACACGAGAGACGTGGGTTCGATCCCTAGGTTGGGAAGATCCCCTGGAGTAGAAAATGGCAACCCACTTGAATACTCTTGCCTGGAAAATCTCAATGACAGAGGAGCCTGGTAGGTTATATTCTATGGGGCAGCAAAGAGTCAGTCATGACTGAGCGTACACGCACGCGCGTGCTGCGTGCGCGCGCGCACACACACACACACACACACACACACACACACACACACATTCTGTTTTATGCATGAAAGAGATGTAGGGTGAAAGTATTTTTAAATAAATATTAAAAAGCTTCTCTGGTAAGTTAATTAGGAATTCTGGGTGACAGTTTAATTAGAAATATTTTCTCTTTCTAAATGTCACATACAGTGATAGTGTACCTTTCAATTTATGGCACCATAGATTCAACGAAAAGTGGGCATTTGAAAACCACTGGCCAGCCAACATGTCCTAGGAACATTATTTTGCAGGATATAAAAAACTCACCTGAACCAATGCTATGACAGAGATTCAGAGAACATAAATTAGAATCTTGTTTCAAATGACTATTTCTAAGGTATTATTCATGTTAGAGAAAATAGCCCCACCCACTCATGTCACAGTTTCTTTTCACATGGAAAAAGAGAAACTTTCCCAAAAATGGAACTCTAAAACACCACACATTCATAAAATGTTTGAGAGGATTAAAATAAACCTCTAAAAATATTTGGCAGGATAATGAAAGAAGATACTGGGATTTGAAACAGATATTATATAATTTTCTACCCTATTATTTAAATTGTACCTCAGAATGTTTAAAAAAAAAAAGTAAAAAATAATGCAAGATTCAAGCTCACCAATTCTGAAAACCTAGGTGCTGGTATCAGTAGAAATATCTTTCTTAAGTCAGATCATAGGAAGATAAAAGGACCACCAGCTCAAAGTATGATGCAGAAAGCACTGGTAAATGTTATGGAAGTGACAAGAAAAGCATGTAGTTTAAACATGTTAAAAAAGAATATGCCATTAAATATTTATTACTAAATGCTGTGCTGATAAATTAATTTTCTTTCATTCACTGGGAAATTGTGCAGCAATCAAGCACTTTTGTGTCTTCATGACCATTACATCAGCAATCTCTAATTGTGGAAAATATTCAAGTGAATTATAAAACACCTTCTTTAGTCCTCTGCCTCTTCTTCTTTTCATTTCTGATGTTTAAAATTGTACCACATCAAAACAAAATGTTCTGGAGAGTGTTTTCATTTTAAGAGGTATGAATGCTCTTCCCTCATTTGGTGAATGAATCCACAGAGGGAAAACCTGACTGAAAGAATCTGAGAGTCAAATTGGCCATTTCCTCCTTTTCTCTCCCAACTTCTCCACCAAGTGGGTGTCGTCTGGACATGTGGCTGGGCTTTAATCACTCAGTGGTCTGGTCTTGTGCGGGCTTCATTGTCACTATCAACTGGGGAGGACCCGGTGGCCACCACTGGTCTGGAAAACCCCCACTCATCCAGAGGGATGACTTGGGTGTGCCAAGAGGGCAAAAGCATCAAACAGGTGTTTCAGGAAGATCACCTTGGGAAAGGTGAAGGATACAGAGGAACGGTGGCATTTTGAAAACTTGGGAAATGAAAAAAATTGGGGACTGATCTTGGAAATGACCTACTGGAACTGAAACATAGGTCCTGCAGGAGGCTCCTCTGTTTGGAGACCTTAATCTGTCAGGCACCACCCCTCGAGCATGGCTTCCACCCCAAGGTGAGGCAACGACCCTTCCCAGAACCCTGGAAGCATCTAAGTTCATCTGTACCCTAGGGTCTCCTCGGTTTGGCCTGAGGACCAAACCCATGTCATTTTGAACTGGAGGGAGACAACCTTTTCTGTTGCTCAGATTCTCCTCAACTCTGGGGAGACTCCACAACCAAAATACCACACCCAGAATCCACCCAGAGTTTATGGTTTTACTACTGGTACTCTTAGTTAAGCTATTTTTAATTTGAAAATTAAAAATTCCTTCTCAAAGGAGGCTGGCTCTTAGAAATAAAAGTGCTTTCACTTTCAAATGATTGTTCCGCTTTCGTGTTTTTTTTTTTTTTTTAATGTCTAATTAGGAGCTCAGAAATCGAGAGGTTAAGATTGGTTGCGTTCTCTTTCCGGAGGAAGGAAAACTTCTAATGGAGAATTAATAGAGGAGAAGATACAGGATTTAAAATGTGTGTAGGAGGAAACATATGTTGGGTATTTTTTTCAAGATTCTACCCCACAAACGTGCACAAGGCAAACATGCTCTGTCCTGCCCCCCACCTGCCTGCGCTCTGCTTCACTCTACGTTAGAGACGAGGAACACCTTGTTGGTTATCCATCCTTAAATCCCGTGGATGGAGGAGCCTGACAGGCTACAGTCCCTGGGCTTGCAAAGAGTCAGACACGACTGAATAACTAACCAACACACACACACACACACACACACACACACAATAAACACCAAGGTCCTACGGCACAGCATAGAAAACAATGTTCAACATCCTGTGATAAACCATGATGGAAAAGAATATTTTTTAAAAGGTCTATATGTGTATAACTGAGTCACTTTGTTGTATGGAAGAGATTGGCACAATCTTATAAATCAGCTGTATTTCAATTAAAAACATTAAATTGAAAAAAGGAAGAGGAACACTTCTATGAAACAAGTGTGTCATTGGTCCTGTCTGTTTTGCTCCATCCTTCAGCCCTCTTTCTTCCACACTGTTCTTCTCTATTGAATCATTTCTATTAGTATACACAAGATTTAAAATATCCCTTCTAAAACAAGACCACAGGAATTCCTCCCAGCGCTCCCTGAATGCCAGAGTCATGTACACAGCCCCTTTGATGCTCCTTTGGGGACTCAGTAACTGCTCAAATGGAACATGTCTGCACCGAATTCCTGATCTTTCCTTCCAAGCCAGCCCTCCTGGCATCCCCTCCAAGCAGATCCCAGTGGCTCTGTTTTCCTAGATGAGTAGATGGATAACCCCTGGCTTCCCCCACACTGAGTCCATCGGCAGTCCAGCAGACCACTTCCCGCCCTTTCTTATTACACGTCCAGGGTCCAAGCCACCACCATCCTTTCACCAACCTGAATTTTTATTTCAAATCCATCAGCGGAACCTTCACTTCTGCCCCCACAGTCTGATCTCTATTTAGCAGCCAGACCACTTTTAAGGCTGTGGAGTCCATCGTGTCCACACAAAGCCCCCAAGGATCTGCATCCCTCTCAGAGTAAAAGCCCACAAAGATATGGGACAGACCCTCTATCATCTGGCCCTTCCTCCTGTCTGAACTCATCTGCAACTTCTCTTGCCCCTCCCTCCAGTCCCTCCACAGCTGGCTGGTATCCCTCAAATACACCACCTGTAACAGGATGCATCAGGATCTCTGTATGTTCAGTTATAACTTCCCACCTGGAGTCACACAGCTAACTCTTCAACTCCAGTCTGGACACCAGAGTGGCCTTATCTTCCTGCCTCTGCCTGGAAAATGCCAAATTTCCCTCTCTGATGCTTGGTTTACTCTCTGCCTTATTTTTCACTGTTACTGCTCACCACCATCTACCATCCTATCTTTTTACTTGTTTATCTTTCTTTCATCTCCTACTCCAAACAGAATGCAAGCTTAGTGTGTGCAGAGAAAACATTTGAGTTTCCTCAACTTAGGAGCATTTTGCTTAATATTTTAGAATAGGGTCCCATATTCACCAAACATTTTCATGTTATTGATAACTACAATAAGGAGATAAGGGCTTCCTTAAATGAACAATTAATCTTCACTGTGATACTATAAAGTCAAACAAAGAGACTGCCACTTTATTTTCAGTACTATGGACAGCACCCTTAATTGACCATTAACTGTCTAACACGTGTTTGGCTCACACATTTTAGAAACACATGCCCTTAAAGTATGCTATTATATTTATTCATATTTAACTGATTTCTTAAATCCACATTTTCTACAAGTGAACTCTTCTGATTTCATTGCAATTGAAACACATTTCGGTATATCTGCAGTTCTGTGCATTTAATTTACAGCATAACTTATATTAAGACATCAACTCTTGAAAAATCTCATTTAAGGTCACATAACCTAGTCTGGACAACAATGTCCAGGTTTAAAACAATGGGAAGTGATTTATCCCAATGGCTGACAATGCGTTTTCAAGAGAACCCTTAAAGAATCGAGACAGCAGCTGTGAAATCTTGGAATTTCCCCCCTCTCCTCTATGACACCTTGATAAGGCAATTATAGCATAATTACCTTAACAAGTGGCATTACAGGAAATTATTGTCATTCTCCTGTTAAAATAACACATAATCATCAGCAAGTGAATTCTAGAATCCCCAATCAGCATCTCATTACCTGCCGTTGGCTCTGAAACGAGCACAATTGGTGGGCAATAACTGACAAGGTATTTGAAGGGGAAAAATATGAAAGCGGACAGTTTGGAAAATCAACCAGGTTAACCCCCGATGATCAAAATTGCAGTTAAACAGCAACATTTACTGGTTGTTCGAAACCCTGGTAAACCTGGCACCCTCTTTGTTTTCCATAAATATGCTTGCTTTCTTGTCCTGCCATCTTGATGTTTTCTGAGACAGTTAACACTCTTCCAGGAAGCAGCCAATTGTGATGCTATGTTTCATAAATGACACCATTCTCAACTGCATGTCAATTCAGTAAAAACATTTATTTAAACCATTCACTTCCTGATGCAATAATTTGCTTCCAAATGTAGTTCTATTTTCACAACAGTAGACACATTGTAAAAATAAACATTCATAAGCCATCCTAGGTCCTTAAAGCCTAAATTTTTGTAGAGGATCTTGATGCAATGTGATTGACACAGGCCTAGAGAGACACCATCACAAGAGACAGTTTTCTTTAGTCTCAAAGAATACAGGGATTTATGGAGATGATCACCGTGCTCCCAGAGGAGTAACTCCTCAATAGTCAAGTCCCTCCATACTGTCAAAGGATATCACCTGTGTGCAGTGAAGACTTGCAGTATTTGTCACAGCCTTTGCCAATATCTTAGGGTTTTTCGCATATCCATGGCCACCCACTGCTCTGACTCCTGAAGACTTGAGCTACTTGCTTGCCAGTTCCTAAGAGGTAAATACTAAGCACTGAATATCAACTGCAAAGTCAGATGAAATTAAGGTTTACCTTTCTAAGCCAATTCACAAGTCTAGACATGAAGGCTGCCTGAGGCCCCTGTTTCAAAGAATGTGAACAAGATAAACATTTGAATTTATTTTTCTATATATTGAGAAAAAGGAACAAATGCCACATAAATACAGGGGGAAAAAACAGAGATACTCTTTCAAACGTAAGAAGTAGTCCCCTTCCTGGGTGTGCATTTTTTCCATCCCAGCTATGGAAGATAAAAAATAAAATGAGAAAAACAGTTTAGGACATCATGTTTTAAATGAGACCTTCTTCTTCTTCCCTTTTTTTTGGGTTTTAATAGAGATCTCAGAGTCTTTCTCCTTATATTTATTTAACAGAGATCTTGGAATAATCTCACCAGTTTAAATTAATAAAGCATTTGAAAGGCTGAGTGGCTATGCCACAGAGGCTGTTTGAGGCATCCATTGTGGAAAAAAAAAGCAAGCATTTATATAATTTACTATCATAAATAATAAGAGCAAAAAATGATGATAGAATGCTTAGCTTGGTGAACTGTCAAAACAGTTTCTAAAAAGTTCCATGATGGAGAGAAATTACAATGTCCAGCCTGGGGAACTTGGCTAGGGAAATGGTGACATGCCAGGTCCTTTTTTTTTTTTTTTTTCTCTAGTAATTTCAAAACATAATTGTGTTCATGCTGTTTGAGAACTTAAGGTCTGGCAATAGTTAAATGAAATTTTAACAAACAAACAGAAAAGGGATAAAAATATTTTTTGGAATCCATGCATCATTTATTGAAAAATAATTGTAAAGGCCAGAAGGTCCAAATTAGAGTTGTTCAGTCACTAAGTCATGTCCAACTCCTTGCAACTCTAAGCCTGTAACACGCCAGTCTTCCCCATCCTTCACTATCTCCCAGAGTTTTCTCAAACTCATGTTCATTGAACCAGTGATGCTATCTAACCATCTCATCCTCTGCCACCCCCTTCTCCTCCACCCTTCAATCTTCTCCAGCATCAGGGTCTTTTCCAATGAGTTGGTTCTTCACATCAGTGGCCAAAGGACTGGAGCTTCAGCATCAGTTCTTCCAATGAATATTCAAGGTTGATTTCCTTTAGGATTGACTGGTTTGATCTCCTTGCAATCCACAGGACCTTCAAGTGTCCTCTCCAGCACCACAGTTCGAGATTATTGGTATTTGAGGTGTGAAGAGCATGGAGTCTGGAACTAAGGAAACCATGCTGCCATTATGTGACCATCTGGGACAACTTTAAGTTGTATGGCCTTTTCCTATCTTCAGATAGGTAGACCAGTTGTACATGGGTGCTTGGCCAGGAAAGTCACTTCTTAAGAAAGTAACTAATGTGAGTCAAATTATTATTAATAACTTGAGTCAAATAATTTGCTTTTAGACTTGCCCCATAAAATTAGCTATATAAATATAATTGAGCCATCGCAGAACTGAAATTTAGTTAACCACATTTAGCACAAGTGTGCTCCATTCCCATTTGAAGAGGTAGTTTTCATGGTGACTGATTCTAACTTTATTCTTGCAGAATGAAAGTTTGCAGGCAAACAAACAACTGCCCTGAGCAATTGCATAGGAAGCAAAATCTAACTTTCTAAATAAACAAGTGATCTAAAAATGAGAATCCCACTGCAGATGCAAGGGTTGAAAAATGTGCAGGGAAAACCTTGCAGGTGCCAGAATGGTTCTGAGAAGCCCTGATAGTGTGTTAGGAGCTAACAGGTCCCCACTCTGATGCAAGAATCCAAGTCACATAGAAAGAGCAAAATTCAGTTACTCTGGCACTCCTTCACCCATCATTCTGGAAGGAAGTAAAACCTAAATCAGGTCTGTAGAAATTTAAGCAGTAAACACCAGTGTAACTGCTCAGCCATGGGACATAAGGACTTCCCACTTTGACCTCAAATGACTCGCCAGGGTCTCAAGGAGGTACGTCATCTTTTTCCTGAATTGTAAAGTAAGTAAATAAATAAATGGTCACAAAGAAAGTTTCCATGGCAACTGGGTTTATTGGAAATAGGAAAATCACTGAAACATTTGAATGCCAAACTCTCAAAGAGGACTTTAGAACTTATGCCTTATCAGAGAGTAAAACTGTGTAGGCATCCATTCAAGTTCACACAGAAGGCAAGGAACAGGATTATTTCAAGTAGGCAAAGCAATAAAACAACAAACACACAAAATCTCACATTTGATCTTCACACATTGTGTTTCACTTCTGACTAGAGGAACTATGGATTAATTAAGAATCAATTAAATTCATTTTCTGAAAAGGCTCACAGAGTCCCATGGTGTTCTTGGAGAGAACAGTTAGAGAATTACATTTCGTGATGAAGCAGCACCTTCCAGGGAGTGTTTGATGTTAAACCAGGTACAGAAAAAGCATGACCTCAAATCAAACCTGAGGCTGGGAGAGCAAACTATTTGTTTTATGACTTGGTTGTTGCTAGAAAATGCTTAATTGACTTGTGTGAGTTTGAATAATGCCAACGGCAGGGATTCATTTCTTATTCTCTAACACCCTCACCTTCCCCTATCCATCCTTGCATGACAACCGGAAGCGGTCCAAGCCTGAGGCTGAACATCCAGACAGAATGATGCCCTCGGATTCTCACTACCTGGACCAACTCCTAACCAAGGAAGGAGAGGCTGTCTGGCCCAGGACCTGGGAGAAGAAAGTGGGTGTGCATGGTCCAGTGGGCATGTCCCTTCTCCTCAGAGTTGGCGGTCATACAGGGAGATGACTTCTGCTGCACTTTATCAAAGTTAAAGGCACTCCCGGGACACCTTCAGATCTCCAGCTCTCCCTGTGATGGGGTGGACACATTTGCCTCATTCCCGGGAGCAAGAACAAGCTCCTAGAGACCACGAACCACAGTCATGTGGTCTTTAATCCATCAGGTGAGTGACAGCTGGTTTCCCACCTGTCTCTCCATCCTCCTTTTCAGCTGGTTCTAAATTGAAGCAAAGAAGTGGGTGCTGTTTATCAGAGCCCCTCAAACCTTCATGGTGTGCATGAGGGATGCACATGCAAAATATCATTCCTAATTCATTTTCTGCTCTTCAGTCCAGCTCAATCACTCGGTCGTGTCCAGCTCTTTGTGACCCCATGAAATGCATAGCGCCAGGCTTCCCTGTCCATCACACTCCCATAGCTTGCTCAAACTGATGTCCATCGAGTCGGTGATGCCATCCAACCATCTTATCCTCTGTTGTCCCCTTCTCCTGCCTTCAATCTTTCCCAGCATCAGGGTCTTTTCCAATGAAACCACCATCTCACATAAGAAGAAGTGGGTGAGCAAAGCCTTCCAGGTACTTCTGGTAATTTTTATCATCCTTTTTAAGTCTTTGCACTTTAAATTCCTCTTCACTAAGCATACACAAAATCCGCTGTATTCTGTTTCCTTTGTTTTACATGAAACAAGCTTTCCAATTAGAAACAGAACTTATGCAAAATACATAAATAGACATTTATACAAAGCAAACAAAAATAATGGGATTGCTCTAATGCTTATGTAGATCTTGCAAACATGATGTGGGTCTTAAGGATTGGTAGCCTCCCACACCGTCACTTGCACCCATCAGTGGGGTTATCTTACTTCTTGCTGTCAGGTAAGGTGCCCTGCATAGTTAAGACCTTTCTCTGGATAAGAAAAAGATTGAGTTTTTCCAGTGGCTCAGCTGGTAAAGAACCTTCCTGCCAATGCAGGAGACACAAGAGACTCAGGTTCAATCCCTGGGTCAGCAAAACTCCCTGGAGAAGGAAGTGGCAATTCACTCCAGTACTCTTGCCTAGAGAGTTCCATGGACAGAAGAGCCTGGTAGGCTACAGTCCAGGGGCTCATGAAGAATCCATTGACTGTATATGCACTGGCCATGTGAGACTGTGATTCTCACTTTCTGTAAAAATGCTCACATACACTTTGACTCCTCTTTCTTGTTTGAGATACTCTTTAATCACAGCCACATCCAAGAAATGATAATGAAGCTAGAGCACCAACACATTAAATAAAGCAGGACAAGCAGTCTCTAAAATATATATGGAATTCACTTCTCACAAAACAGCAAAATTCTGAAAAGCATTGTTCATACATTGGAGAAACCACAATGCCTCTCATCCCACCATCCTGACAGATGTTCAGACAGTAACTTCCTTTATAAGTGGATGTCTGTGTCCATTTCCTGCAGGCAATTATTGGGAATTCCCCTTTAGAAAAGATGCTATGAATGAACATTTACTGGCATCAACAGTATCCTTCCTGGCTGCTAATTCTTTGTGTCTTTACTAAAGGTTGTTGTTGTTCAGTCTCTCAGTCGTGTCTGATTCTTTGCTACTGTAGCCCTCTAGGCTCCACTGTCCATGGGATTCTCCAGGCGAGAACACTGGAGTGGGCTGCTATTTCCTTCTCCAGGGGATCTTCTGAACCCAGGGACTGAACCTGCATCTCCTACATTGGCAGACATATCCTTCACCACTGTGTCACCAGGGAAGCCCCTTTACTGAAGGTGAAACCTACTGAAACCTCTCCTGAAGGTCTTGAAGATTTAACCAGCAGACCATCAAGCATATTTAAAAATCATAAAGTTCCCTAAAGTTCGGGACCAACTTTCCTGCCCGTTTCCTTAAATAAATTTTTATTTGGTAGAGGAGACATTGTAAATGTAGACAAGATTTGAGAATAAAAAGGGGGTTGTGATGGACTCACACTTCAGCAAACACCTGCATGGCCCCGTTCCCTCTGACCTGACGCCTCAGGCCCAGACCATCCCGCTGAAGACAGAGCAGGTGATGCTGAGGACCCAGGAGGCTCCTGCCAAGTCCGGACCCACTGGGACACGTGGTTCCGCAGAGGCTGCTGGGAAATGCAAGACTTCACACCCTACAGCACGGACACCTGGGGAGGAGAGGGACAGAAGGGCTGAGAGGAAACCGTTCTCGTCTCTTCCTCTGCTGGACTGTCCCAAGTTGCAGCAGCTCCTACGACCCACTTGAGGATGTCCCATTGGATGAGAGGTCAGCTGCTCTTGTCGCAAAGAGGGGCTGGCCAGCAAGTGCGCGTCTCTGCGTTTCATCTCCTACCTGCTCCTCCCGCCTTTGTCCTCCCTCGCTCTCACTGCCCTGGGTTTGCACTCACCTGTACAGTGTCAGCATACAAGTTTTCACCTTAGTCTCTATTTTCCTGGGAACCCAGTGTAAAAGAATTGTGTTTTATTTAAAGTTTTTCTTCAAAGAAACACTCACATGTGTTCAGTGGCCCTATTGAAGCACAGGAATTTCTGAAGCTGTTCCCGGAATATGTGCACTTTGAAAGACAGGTGAATCACCCAAGCAGTTTATTAGCTCATTGTTATTCGTGATGAGCCGATATTTACCATATAATTATTTACACCTTTTCTAATAATATGGGAACTATTAAAAATCTTCGTGTAGGCGAGGTAATTGCACTGGGTCACCTTGAAGATTATGTTACTAGCTGGCCTCCAGCAGGTGTTCATTTCATCTGATTCATATCATTTTTACTTACATTCCACCAAAGCATAGTAATTATGTAACAGAGCAAAGTAAATTCTACAGAATATCATAAAATGATAATCACAGGCTTGGTGAACGTATGAATAAGGAACTAGTCCTCTACTTTCATGGTGTAATAAATAAATATCCGGGAACTATTCCCTACAAGTAATAGAAGAAAGACGTTGGTAAATGTTAAATACATAACACATACAAACAATATGTAAATAGGATTTATTATATGGTTAACTTGAAAAACAAATTGTTCCATTTATCAATGTAAAATCATTACATTTAACCACTTGCTTATCTAGGATGTGCAAAAGAAATATCTATCTTAGGCTTGATTTAAAATTATCAGCTATGATTTTCCATGCTCTTTTGTTCTCATTATTCAGTGCCAAATGTAATGTATTTCTGGGAGTCAATGATTGGTATAAAATCTCAGAAAAATAAAACTTGCTACTTGTGTTCCATTTCATATTTAATTTTTGCACTATAGTTTTGACAACATTTGATGATGATAATACAGATTTTCTTTTCATAGATAATCAGTTTTTGACTGATTTATTTTGCTTTATTTTTAAGGTGGGTTGTTATTGAATGTGTCAAGTTTTGGCAGTACAGTGAAACAGGAAAACAGATCATTCTACAGAACATCACCCAAGTTCTTACATATGATTTTTGTTGAGAAAATCAAGAATTCCATGAAAAATAGGACTAGATTACATTGTTGAACAGATATAAATCAATGTTATTAAGTTAGTCAACATAGAAAATTTGTTTTCATTATCAAGAGATAACTCATAAGGCATGACAAAAATGAAATATCTCTTCTTTCAATCTGCCTGACTCTTTCATCTTACCTGCATGAGATGTTGACTACTGTATGAAACAGTCTAAAAGTTTTTTAAAATATTTCAAATTCTAGGAATGTCTCATGTTCATGTTGATATTTTTAAGGCAGATCACTCCTTGAACTTGAACATGCTATTAAGATATCTGAAGAATCTTCACCTACTTTGCAAATGTGTGAATCTGTTGAAAGTAAGAAGTGCCGCTACTAAAATCTCTCTGCCTTAACCTTGGTAGAAATGGTGGGGAGATTTGAATAGGCAAAAAGCTTTTTCTTATATTTTACAAAACTTCAAAAATATTTTTAGGTATTTGCATTTTTGCAGGGAAAAAGGTGTTTGTTTTTCAAGCAGTATTAGACCTTGCATTATAGCTGCAACCATGCTACATTCCCATTCAACAACTCTCAGTTTTCCTTTTCCTGTAGAATACAGCCCTAAACTGCATTTCAGACTGGCAGCTTTCTGCTGATGGCTCTTGACCTCATCTAGTATTCAGAGGTCACTGCTGTGTTTTGTGTCTTTTCACAAAGCTTTATCAGAATTACACTACCTTTTACACTTACACACTAAAATCTCCTTAGGCCTGAGCTGACATTTAAAATATATAAGAGGTGGTGGTGTTCAGGGAAACCCTAGTCAGAACAGACTTGTGACCAGCCAGCATGGGGGAAATGTGTCAAAATCCTACAGCTGCATCTACTCTAGGTCTTTACCTGAACACTTTGTGTATCCCTTTCTTATAGGTCTTTTATGGACTGAATGTTTGTGCTCCAAAAATTCTTACATTAAATCCTAAACCCAGTGTGATGGTGTCAGGATTTGGGGCTTTGGGAAGTGATAAAGTCCTGGGGTGGAGCCACCGTGATGGGTGAGTGCCCTTATACAGGAGACCCCAGAGAGCCCCTGCCCTCTTCCTCCAGTGAGGACACAGTGAGAAAATACCATCTGTGAACCAGGAAGTGTGTTCTCACCAGACAGCAAATTTGCCAGATCTCTGATTGGAGGCTTGCAGTCTCCAGAAACGTGAGAAGCATATTTCTATTGGTAAAACTGTCTGCAGTGTTCAGTTACAACAGCCCAGGTGAACCAACACACCAGTTCAATTGTTGCTCAGTCATGCCCGACAATTTGTGACCCCATGGACTGCAGCACACGGGCCTCCCTGTCCATCACTAACTCCCAGAGTTTACTCAGACTCATGTCCATTGAGTTGGGGATGCCATCCAACCGTCTCATCCTCTGTCATCTCCTTCTTCAACCTTATATCTTTCCCAGCATCAAGGTCTTTTCCAATGAGTCAGTTCATGCATCAGGCCAAAGTACTCAGTTTCAGCTTCAACATCAGTCCTTCCAATGAATATTCAGGACTGATCTCCTTTAGGATGGACTGGTTGGATCTCCTTGCAGCCCAAGGGACTCTCAAGAGTCTTCTCCAACACCACAGTTCAAAAGTGTCAATTCTTTGACTCGCAGCTTTCTTTATAGTCCAACTCTCACATCCAAACATGACTACTGGAAAAACCATAACCTTGACTAGACAGATCTTTGTTGGCAAAGTAGTTTCTCTGCTTTTAATATGCTGTCTAGGTTGGTCATAACTTTTCTTCCAAGGAGCAAGTGTCTTTTAACTTCATGGCTGCAGTTACCATCTGTAGTGATTTTGGAGCCTCAAAAGATAAAGTCTATCACCATTCTCACTGTTTCAACATCTATTTGCCGTGAAGTGATGGGACCAGATACCATGATCTTAGTTTCCTGAATGTTGAGTTTTAAGCCAACTTTTTCACTCTCCTCTTTCACTTTCATCAACAGGCTCTTTAGTTCTTCGCTTTCTGCCATTAGGGGATGTCATCTGCTTTCTGAAGTTATTGATATTTCTCCTGGCAATCTTGATTCCAGCTTGTGCTTCATCCATGATGTACTCTGCATATAAGTTAAATAAGCAGGGTGACAATATACAGCCTTGATGTACTCCTTTTTCTTATTTGGAACCAGTCTGTTGTTCCATGTCCACTTCTAACTGTTGCTTCTTGATCTGCATACAGATTTCTCAGGAGACAGATCAAGTGGTCTGGCATTCCCATCTCTTTCAGAATTTTCCACAGTTTATTGTAATCCACACAGTCAAAGGCTTTGACATAGTCAGTAAAGCAGAAGTAGATGTTTTTGGAACTCTCTCGCTTTTCAATGATCCAACAGATGTTGGCAATTTGATCTCTGGTTCCTCTGACTTTTAAGTCCAGCTTAAACATCTGGAAGTTCACGGTTCATGTACTATTAAAGCCTGGCTTGGAGAAATTTGAGCATTACTTTGCTGGCATATGAGATGGGTGCAATTCTGTGGTAGTTTGAATAGTCTTTGGCATTGCCTTTCTTTGGGATTGGATGAAAACTGACCTTTCTAGTCCCATGGCCACTGTTGAGTTCCAAATTTGCTGGCATATTGAGTGCAGCATCATCTTTTAGGATTTGAAATAGCTCAACTGGAATTCCATCACCTCCACTAGCTTTGTTCGTAGTGATGCTTCCTAAGGCCTAGTTGACTTTGCATTCCAGGATGTCTGGCTCTAGGTAAGTGGTCACATCATTGTGATTATCTGAGTCATGAAGCTCTTTTTTGTATAGTTCTTCTGTGTATTCTTGCCGACTCTTATTATCTTCTGCTTCCGTTAGATCCATACCATTTCTGTCCTTTATTGTGCCCACCAGGGAAATGCAAAAGTAAGATCACAGTGAAACCTACTTCTCCCTATCCCTCTCACATACTGCAGCTAAGAACCTTGGCTATTACATGTAGAACCAGCCTACAGAGACTCTGAAAAGGGAAGAGAAGAAATTAGGCCAACCAGGGGTCTTAGGATCCAAGGAAAAGCCCAGTGGTTATTCCTGGGTTTTCCCTATGCCTCATACCTCCCAGACTGATGAAAAAAATCAGCAACCCAGAAATACCAATTGATACAATCACAAAAGCCCCAAGAAAAACCTGGAAATGGGCAGCCTTCCATGATGGAAATCTTTTAGCCAACAATGGTTCTACTCCAGACAAGGAGCACAGAAAAAACTGTGGTCACAAACGTCAAGCCCAGTAGGAAATGCAAATTGAAGCTGCCCTGAAGGGCTTCCCTGGTGGCTAAGTGGTAAGGAATCCACCTGCCAATGCAGGAGATGTGGGTTCCATGGGTCCAGGAAGATCCCACATACTGTGAAACAATGAAGCCCAGGCACCACACCTACTGAGCCCACGCACCACAACTACTGAAGCCTGTGCGTCCTACAACCCGAGCTCCACACCAAGAGGAGGCACTGTGATGAGGAGCCACCACAACTAGAGAAAAAGCAGCAATGAAGATCCAGCAAGGCCAAAAGTCAATACAATTTTTTTTAAAAAAGCTACCCTGAAACACTACCCTACACTTATCAGACCATCCAGGATAAAAACACAGTGGCATCTTCTCTTTTTCTTGATGAGAACATAAATTCAGGAGGACAGTTTGGTAGATTCTTAAAAACTAAACATGCAACTATCATATGACATAGCATTTGCACACCTGGGCATTTATCTCAGAGAAATGAAGACTTAGGTTTCACACAAAACCTTTTCCAGGAATGTGAACACCAGCCACGCTAGTAACAGCCAAACCTTTCAGCCTCCCAGAAGTCCTTCAGTAGGTGAATGTATACGCTGTGGGACATCTGTACCAAGGAATATTTCTCAACAATAAAAAGAAGACACTGATAGAGAAACCTGGATCTCCAAGGAATTATGTGGAGCAGAATAAAAATCAATCCCAAGGGGTACATACTCTGTGATTCTATTTGCAGCATATTCTTGAAATGACGAAACTGTGGAAATGGAGAAAAGATTGATCGGTTTCAGGGGTTTCAAAGAATCTGGGAGTGGAAGGGAAGTGCATGTGTCTACATGAGGGCCACTGAGGAGTGCTTATGAGATGGAAATGTGGGTCTTAGATGTGACGTCCTACTGTCATTTTTCAAGATGTTGCACTGGGAAAATTTTGGTGAAATTGACTCAGACAGTAAAAAAATCACCCACAATGTGGGACACCTGGGTTCAATCCCTGGGTTGGGAAGGTCCCCTGGAGGAGGGTATGGCAACCCACTTTTATTATTGCCTGCAGAATCTCCAACATTCTTGCCTGGAGAATCCCCATGGACAGAAGAGCCTAGCAGCCTGCAGTCCATGGGATTGCAAAGAGTCAGAAATGACTGAACAACTAAACATACACACACACACTCACACAACTACTTGTATATCTTCAGTGATCACAACATTAGAAGTTTAAAAAAACTCACTTTAATTCCCCAGTCTTTTCAAGTTATTTCTATATTAAAACACTCAAAACCTGGAAGAGGTAAATAGCACTGCAGTTGGCAAGACACAAACGTGAGACTGGCCACTTTCCCTGGCATGAGGTCCCTAATTAGCTCTCTGATCAGCAGTGGACAGATTAGACAGGAATGTTTGAGTGCAGCAAATACATAAAAGTAGAAATTAAAAGAAGAACGACTAGATGAATCTGAACAGGAGAGATCAGAGTGCCCCTCCCCTGCATCTTTGGGCACCAAGGGGAGTCCCTTACCTTTCCGGAAGGAGGATCTGCAATGCTTCTCTTCCAGGGATGCTAGCTCAGTGATTAAGGATAAGTTAACAGTACAGGTCCATTTGGAAGGGGTCACATAAGAAGGGTTGAAAGGTAGCTATCAGTAGATCCACATTTAAGGAACTACAGGAAGCAGAAATGGAGGGAACATGGACGGGAAAAACACACATAGGTCGTTTTCCTAAGGACATCTGACTTTCCCAGATGGATGTTCACAAGGCTGCAAGCTGGGGGAGGGCTAAACGCAGAGGAGGAAGCATCAGTGTGAAGTCATGTGATGGGAGGCACCAACATTGATATTAGGAGGATAAACAAAAACTGGAGTCCCCTCCCCACTGCCTAACTCCTCCTCTGTGCTTTGCAGGTTTGAAGGGATCTTTATGTTGTAGATGGGATAGTCCTGGAACACAGTGATGGCTCAATAAATAATGTTTTAAAATCTTTATTTTTATCTTTCCTGGGGAAATGCTGATCTTATTGCATACAGGGCACTTACTGAGGGTCCTCAAGCCAGAGAATCTTCTAGAGACATCTGTGTGCCTGTGAGGGGCTTCCTGAGTCTTAGATGTCATGGCAACAGTGCACTTCTCATAAAGGCCCGTTGTGGTCCCCCACGGTAACACACTGTCTCTTCGGTCAACCCTCACCTCCTACCACTTCTTTTGGCACAAGCAGTTCAAACATGGACCATTTAGGATGGAGAACACAGGAATAATTCACTCGATGGTGGGTGCTTTATGTAATCTGGAGCCTTTTATCACAGTCATGCATATTAAAGGTATTTCTCCCACAAATTTACTCTAAGAAGGAAGCCATCACCTAGATCAGCAAACCAGAGGTGAGGAGGTTATCCCTCCTAGCCCCTGACCCCCAAGGTCCTGGAAATGTTTGTCCTGTCTCCAAACCAGCTCATGTTCTCCCAGAAACCACAGTGAACCACGTATGTTTTTGTCTCCAGTTTCTGCCCAAGGATGTGCTGGGATGCAGAAAGGGGTTGCAGTGTGAATCTGCTCGACAATACAAGGAAGAGCGCTTCTCTCTGCTTTATACAGAGAAAGGAGGAAGGAAAATCGTGTTTCTACTTGTGGAATCTACTCTGTTATACACTTGCTCTTGTCAGTCACTAAGTCGTGTCTGACTCTTTGCAACCCCATGGACTGCAGCACATCACGTTCCCCTGTTTGCTCAAATTCATGTCCATTGAGTTGGTGTTGTTATCTAATCATCTTATCCTCTGCCACTCCCTTCTCCTTTTGTCTTGAATCTTTCCCAGCATCAGGGTCTTTCCCAAACATTACTGGTAAATAAATGTGAGAATCAATTGAATATATAGAGTCATAGTCCCTGGCTCTTGCCCTTATGCTCAAATATTCTATTTGTCATATGGTGGTCAGTCTGGAGAGTAAAAGTATCTGACAAAGAGGTGGACCAAGAAAAGCAGAATTCATCCTTTTATATTAGCCCCAATTCCACCTCCTTTTGCTATCCTCTTTCTTCATGGCCTCAGATCCCAAATTCCTTTCTTTCTTCCACTAAGAAAGCAATGGTTGCATCAAACCATCAGGGAGAAATTCTTGCTGCAAGAAAACCAGGAGGAGGAAAGTTAACACCTCGTTGTCAAGTTTCCGAATTTCCATTTCCACCTCGTCGGTTTTCCTCCCTATGAAAACGTGTGGAAAGCCACAGAGGAAATGGCCTACCACGAGCCAATTAGTGGTTTGTCTGGCCAGGCAAAAGAGTGCTGCTGTTTGGGCATTCGTGGCCACTGGTCTGGGATCCCAGCAAGCACAGCGGCTTCAGCTGTGGACATCAAACAGGAAGTGCACATGGGGGTGTCTGCAGGATGGGGGGTCTTCATGGGGCTTTTGGGAAAAAAAAATCTCAGCTTTCAGATAAGCCAGAAAAAGTTTTCTAAAATATTTGCAACTTGGACCCACTTATTTCAGTGCATTCAGAATAACCACTCTTGCTCCAGTGTTGGAGGTTGTTCTGTCAGGGGTCCTCTAGGACCATCAGTCATGTCTGCACTGCCTCTCTTTTGCTCTTGCCGTGAAATAAACAGTGGTCTGAGCAAAACACATGGCTTGCCAAGCACTTTGCAAGGCTCCAGTTATGTATCATTTCCAAGTTAACAACAAGGGAAGAAACAAAGCCACTGGCACAGCAATAGAGGAATGTACATGCCAGCTGTGAGAACACCCTCCACCAGACCCGACGGAGATCGGGATTGTTAACCTTAGTATCCAGTGCAAGGAGTGCACGGTGGGCTGAAGGAGGCTGGTTTTCACTTTGTCTCTTCAATTTTTCACACTTGAGAAAGAGAAGCTGTGAAAAATCACAGTCTGCCCTCTTCAGTCTTAGGGTAAATTCCTGATTCTTGATGATTAAGTCGCCTACTCACAGACTCCCCCACATCTGTGCCAGTCCAAAGTGTCCAGATATAATCTCCATGTCACCACTCTTCTCAGCTTACTGTGCAAGATTTGACATGTATCCAACTTGAAATTTTTAAAATAAGCCCATGTAAAATTTAATATTCAATTGGCTTCGCTGGTAAAGAATCTGCCTGCCAATGAGGAGATATAGGTTTGATCCCTGAGTCAGGAAGATTCCCCTGGAGGAGGACATGGCAACCCACTCCAGTATTATTGCCTGGAGAATCTCATGGACAGAGGAGCCAGGCCACAGAGTCCGACATGGCTAAGCAACTGAGTACACACACATATGGTGTATATACACATGCATGCCTACATACATATGCATGCATATGTACTGGCAATTATTCTGCCAATTGCAAGAAATCCATGTTTTCTCCCTTAGTGACTGTGAAGCTGAAAGCACTAGCCCATCTAGGGGAGGACGGGCTTTCTCCTCCTGTCCCCTCCTAGCTGGTCATCATCACAGCTCTGTCACACCTTTGGTTGCACAGCCAGATTCTGTCTGTCAGGGGCGGTGACCCAGCAGACATCACAAGGAGAGAAAGGAGACTGTCTTTCTTCCCACCCCCACTCCTGCACCCAAGGTCAGCTTCGTTTATGTACATCCGCAGGGTTACCACTGACCAACCCAGGTAACAGACTCACAGTGGCAAGAAAGTGAGGGTAGAGGTTAGAGCCTCCTGAAGCCTGGACTTCAGATTCCCAGACCGTTACTTCTGCCCTGGTCCATCTGTCAGAGCAAGAGTTGAGACCAGCTATGAGATGGCTGGATGGCATCACCGACTCAATGGACATGAGTCTGAGTGAACTCTGGGAGTTGGTGATGGACAGGGAGGCCTGGCGTGCTGTGATTTATGGGGTCGCAAAAACGGAGACTACTGAGCAACTGAACTGAACTGAACAGAGGACCCAAGGATGTAAAGAAACAGACTCCACCTATAGATGGAAGAGCAGCAGTGCAGCTTGCAAAAACAGATTCTCCTGAGATGTACCATGGTAGTGAGTTGTTGCTACCATGGCGGCGGGGGGGGGGGGAGGGGGGCGGGTTGCGGAGGCGGTGACCAAGAGAAAGGAGATGAGGCTGCAGGAAGCTCCAGGAAACATTCCTGTGTCACCACACCCAGGATTTAAAGAGGTAATGGAGGACCCCAGCCATCATGCTGCTGGAGGACCAAAACAGAGCCCTTCAAAATTCATACCTGTGTCACTGCATATGACATAGAAACCTGACCATCTAAATGGCTGGCTGAAAGTAAGCAGAAGGCTAACTTGTGTTGGAAAAGGAATATTACAAAGGCTTACCATGATCTGATGGTGAGTCCCAAGTAGTAGAGTTTTAACATTTTCTCACTAGTTTCATGTAACTGAATATGTGTGTTTAATTTGCTATTTCTCTCTGCCCCTCTTCTGCCGTTTTCTGTAGGATATGTTGGTGGTGAATGAGCTTATAATTTAATCTGTGAGTTTCATTTTATGAAAAAAAATTCTGACAGAACTCAAGGAAGCATGGATATGACCCAGAGAAACTTGATAGCCATGGGTGTCCATTCTGAAATACGAGTGTGTCTTTTTCTTGTAAAAGGGCCAACAGTGTCTTCAGCTGATAAAAAGAGAGTGGCTGAGATCCGGTGTCAGTGACTGTTCTGAACTCCAGGTCTGCTCAGAAGGATGCACGGGTGTTGGGCAGTGGTTGCATTTTTAACACTTTACCTTGTAAGCTCTTGAGCATCTGAATCGCCACCCTTAGAGGAGACCTCCAAAGACAGGTGGGGGCACGGACCAACGGCCACTGCACCTAGGGCAAGGAGGCTGCTGGTCCCCACAGCTGGCCAGTCACAGGCCAGTTTGCAGGCTGAGGAGGCTGTTTAGACATTTCTCCCTGGTAATTCCAATCTTAGGAATTGTAAAGGTGCACTCACTCTGCTTTTTGTGCAGTTGAGATCCATGGTGTGGGGAGAGTTAACATACTGAAACAAGGTTGTCATTATCACCATCATCATCACAGACCCCAGCTGACCTCCTTGGTTAACTCTGGTTTTTTTTTGGTTAAAATATTCAGAGTTGCCTTGGAAACGAAGAGAGATCATTCTGTCGTTTATGAGATTGCATCTAAGTACTGCATTTCAGACTCTTTTGTTGACTATGATGGCTACTCCATTAACCATGAACTTCCAGATGTTCAAACTGGCTTTAGAAAAGGCAGAGGAACCAGAGATCAAATTGCCAATATCCGCTGGATCATCAAAAAGCAAAAGAGTTCCAGAAAAACATCTATTTCTACTTTACTGACTATGCCAAAGCCTTTGTGTGGATCACAATAAACTGCGGAAAATTCTGAAAGAGATGGGAATACCAGACCACCTGACCTGCCTCTTGAGAAATCTGTTTGCAGATCAGGAAGCAACAGTTAGAACTGGACATGGAACAACAGACTAGTTCCAAATAGGGAAAGGAATACATCAAGGCTGAATATTGTCACCCTGCTTACGAAACTTGTATGCAGAGTACATCATGAGAAACACTGGGCTGGAGGAAGCACAAGCTGGAATCAAGATTGTTGGGAGAAATATTAATAACCTCATTTATGCAGATGACACCACCCTTATGGCAGAAAAGGAAGAAAAACTAAAGAGCCTCTTGTTGAAAGTGAGAGAGGAGAGTGAAAAAGTTGGCTTAAAGCTCAACATTCAGAAAACGAAGATCATGGCATCCAGTCCCATCACTTCATGGGAAACAGATGGGGAAACAGTGGAAACAGTGTCAAACTTTATTTTGGGGGGCTCCAAAATCACTGCAGATGGTGAGCACAGACATGAAATTAAAAGACACTTACTCCTTGGAAGAAAAATTATGACCAACCTACACAGCATATTAAAAATCAGAGACATTACTTTGCCAACAAAGGTCCTAGTCAAGGCTATAGTTTTTCCAGTGGTCATGTATGGATGTGAGAGTTGGACTATAAAGAAAGCTGAAAGTCAAAGAATTGATACTTTTGAACTGTGGTGTTGGAGAAGACTCTTGAGAGTTCCTTGGACTGCAAGGAGATACAACCAGTCCATCCCAAAGGAGATCAGTCCTGGATGTTCATTAGAAGGACTGATGTTGAAGCTGAAACTCCAGTATTTTGGCCACCTGATGCGAAGAGCTGACTCATTTGAAAAGACCCTAATGCTGGGAAAGATTGAGGGCAGGAGGAGAAGGGGATGACAGAGAATGAGATGGTTGGATGGCATCACCGACTTGATGGACATGGGTTTGGGTGGACTCCAGGAGTTGGTGATGGACAGGGAGGCCTGGCGTGCTGCGGTTCATGGGGTCGCAAAGAGTCAGACATGACTGAGCTACTGAACTGAACTGATTCAGAATTGGTTTTGGAACTTTACAACCAAACATAATGCTCAAGGACATAAGCAATCGACCATCTGAGCTTCATAGCTGGTACGAGAGATCAGGAAAAGATTCATATAAAAATTAAGAACTAAAAAATTAGCTAGTTATGTAATCAGTGAAAATTATCTATTTGAATGCAGTTTTGAAGTCCATGCTGTGCTGTGCTATACTTAGTCACTCAATTATATCTGATCCTTTGCAATCCCATGGATTATAGCCCTCCAGGCTCCTCTGTCCATGGGAATTCTCCAGACAAGTTTACTGGAGTGCATTGTCATGCCCTCCTTCAGGGGATCTTACCAAGCCAGGGGAATAAACCCAGGTCTCCCACTTTGTAGGCAGATTCTTTATCATCTGAGTCACAAGGGAAGCCCAAGAATGCTGGAGTGTGTAGCCTATCCCTTTTCCAGGGATTCTTCCCAACCCAGGAATAGAACCGGGGTCTCCTGCATTGCAGGCAGATTCTCTACTAGCTGAGCTACCAAGGAAACCCTTTGAAATACATAGTAGGGTTCAAATTTTTGGGTTAAATATCCAGATCCTGGTGTTTTATTTATTCTTATCATTCTTGAGTTGTCTGAAAGGGCAGAAAAATAGAAGAAAGTATGTAAATAAAACTTGCTCTGATATCGTTAATTATTAGAGAAAAAAAATTTATGTTTTTATGAAAAAATAGAAAATTTATAATGCTAACATTTATATGTTTTATTCTGATGTTATGTTTTATTTTACTTAAATTAGGTAACATTTTGAAAATTAAAAAATATAACATTATTTTCTGTAATAGTGGTAAGAATACTGGAATCAGTAAAGGGTATTTTCTGCTAACATTAAAATGAGAGCCTAATCGAAAATCCTGATAAAAAGAATAATTTATTTTTCAATAGAATTACTGAATAGCATTTTAAATCCTTTAAGAATTCTCAGAAAGCAACCTTGTTAGAAAAAGTCTGTTTATGTTTTACTATTTTTAGATTTTAAATTATTCATTCTTGCAAAGCATATTTTTACTGCAGTTCATTAATTTTTAGAATCTATAGGTTTGTAGAACTCAATTTCCTTAATCATGCATGTAAAATTAATTATTAGAATTTTTATTTTGCTGAGTTCAGCGAGTGTGTGGAACCACACAAGATAGCCTTCAGCAAAATATGTAGCATCTAGCAGAAAAAGGAAAAATGATTCTTGTTTTTCCTTAAAATGAATTTTCTGTTTCAATAACTTGTATTCAAATCATTAGGGCAAAATAGATCACTTTGCTTTCCTTTGTTCATATTTTCAGCAGAGAAATGGAAATAACAACACTTGTACCCTTTGTAAAATATCTAGCCATACTGTGCCTGATATAATTAGGTTTCCTAACAACACAGGTAAAGGAATATTAATTGAAGGAAATCATGAGTAAATCAAGCACTTGTATCCACTTTATTTGCCAATAAACACATAATTTTTAAAAACTAGATGTGGAAAAGATCTTGGAAATGTTGTAACACAGAGAAATGCTGTTTTTTTCCCTGCCCCACTTTACATGTGAATTACATAAAATTCTAGTAAGTACAATTTGAGGATTCGCTTCCATTTAGTATTATTTTTAAAAAAGAGGCAGCCATCATTTGGGAGTATAACCACTGTAAAGAGCGCTTGTGACCAGCAACGCAGCCAAAGGTTTTGTGTGAATTCGCAGATGACACAGTGTGAATTCGGAGTGTGAGAAGTGAAGTGAAGTCGCTCAGTCGTGTCCGACTCTTTGCAACCCCATAGACTGTGCCTACCAGGCTACTCTGTCCATGGGATTTTCCAGGCAATAGTACTGGCATAGATTGCCATTTCCTTCTCCAGGGGATCTTCCCAACCAGGGGTCGAACCCGAGTCTCCTGCATTGTAGACAGACGCTTTACCGTCTGAGCCACCAGGGAAGTCCTGTGCGGGGAGTGTGCAGAGAGCACTTGTAAATACATGATGGGCAGATCAAGACAAGATCTAATTCTGAAAGCTAAGTTTGGCCTATTGTTGCTCATTTATTATGTGTGTGTTCTTCTATTTTGTGTTATGTTTTGTTATGATAGAGATAAATTTTTAAAAAGATTTTTCTATAGGAATTAGTGAAATTACTAATACAGTCAGTTATCTGAAACTTTTTGTTTAATAATATGTGACATCTTCAAAAGAGAATTCTCCTGCTACACACATTCCACTAGCATCATCTCACAAGTTTTGAAGAGAGAATGCCATTGGAATTTATTTCATACTGGTCTTCAGTCATCGATTAATGTATAAGGGCTTCCCAGGTGGCACAGTGGTAAAGAATCCACCTGTCAATGCAGGAGACACAAGAGATGTAGGTTCCATCTCTGGGTTGGGAAGATCCCCTGGAAGAGGAAATGGCAACCCACTCCAGTACTCTAGCCTAGAGAATCCCATGGTCCGAGGAGCCTGGCAGGTTATAGTTCATGAGATAGCAAAGAGTCGGACATGACTGAGTGACTGAGCACAGCACACTTCAATGTATAATTTAGGGAAGTGAAAGCTATATTATTACCAAGTCAAATATTTTGGCATTTATCTGAATGCTTTATTATATAATCCCACTCAAATTAAAATGACTTCATTGTCAAAATGTCACCCATGAGTCACATACATTTCAGCACAAGAAAAATGGAGACACAAGAAAGAAACTCCATGTTATAGTTCTGGGTATTCCACCAAGTCTTTGTAGAAAAAAAAATCAAAGGACTGGGGAAAATATATAGAAGACTGGACTGAAAATACTGCTATCTGATCTTATTTTATATTAGATTCTACAAGACAGAGTTAAGATTTTAAAATGGAAAATTCTATAAAGAATTTTATGTTATGTGAGAGCCAAAAAGGCTTCTCTGCCTCCAATTAAATATTAATCTTCCAAACAAATGATATGGTAACTGGAATGGAAAGAGTAGGAATATAAGCCATATTCCGCATGCTGCTGCTTGTTTCGGTAGTATCTTTTGCCTCCTTGGAATATACATGGAAGATTTACATTCCAAGACAATAAGAGATGGAAAAAAGACAAGGGATGTTTTTTAAAAGCACATTTAGGAATGTTTAAAATGCACCTCGTTTTTGGATTCATTGATTTTTATTCTTTAAAACGAGGCTTTTCTATTTCCAAAGATGACATGTGCATCGTTCAGCCCCACTGAAGAGCCGCACGATCTGTTGCCGGCTGTCTCATCAATCCTGCTTTAATCTTCCCGGGGTACTGAAGGAAAACATGCTGAGCTGTAGATTTCCTCTGCGGTGGCAGGAGGAATGGACTGAGCTACACCGCTGCTCTTCTGCAGGTCTTGAGCGCGCCTCTCCCCGAGTGCTCCCCTCTGCCGCCAGGGCCGCGGCCAGGTGCCCGGGAACTGCCACCGTCACAGAGTGTGCTCCATTGATTAACCATGAAAACAGTAATGGGACAGTCACTGAGCCCTGAAACGGCTCCTCTGAACTCCTTCAGGACGTCCAGGGGTCACTACTCATGCTCCCTTGTGAGGATCAGCTTCAAGCTCTCTGGCTGTGAGCTCAACGCTACCTGCAATAAACTGCTTACTTTCTATCGCAGCTTAACAACCACCCACCGGGGTAGGGTGCTGGGGAACAGAGCAAGGAGCGCCCAGCTTCACAGCTGCAGGAAGGGCCATCTGCACCCCCCGACTCGGAGGATTTCCAGTCTGGAAAACGACTCTCCAGCATATCGGGAAGTATAGGGAGGTGGTCTCTCAATGTGAATTTCTAGAATTTAAAAGTAAAAGCTGGCTACTTTTGCACATCCCTTTAACTCTTCAAAGCTCTCTCCTATTTCCTCTACTGGCTTATTTCTTATTTTACCTAGGGACCATTTCTGAAAATGAGGGAAACCACGGCAAAACCATGACTAAGAAATATTAAGTGGCTTTCTGAGAATCACTGAAGGCAGAACTCTGTCAGACCCCCAACCTGTATCTAGTCACCACAACTATACTAATCAGTGTTCAGTTCAGTCGCTGTTATGTCTGACTTTTTGCCACCCCGTGGACTGCAACACGCCAGGCCTCCCTGTCCATCACCAATGCCCAGAGTTTACTCACTCATGCCCATTGAGTCTGTGATGCCATCAAACCATCTCACCTTCTGTTGTCCCCTTCTCCTCCCACCTTCAATCTTTTCCAGCATCAGGGTCTTTTCCAGTGAGTCAGTTCTTTTCATCAGATAGCCAAAGTATTGGAGTTTCAGCTTCAGCATCAGTCCTTCCAATGAATATTCAGGCTTGATTTCCTTTAAGATGGACTGGTTTGATCTCCTTGCAGTCCAAGGGACTTTCAAGAGTCTTCCCCAACACAATTCAGAAGCATCAATTCTTCAGTGCTCAGCTTTCTTTATAGTCCAACTCTCACATCCCTACATGACTAATGGAAAAATCATAGCTTCGACCATATGGACTTTTGTTGGAAAAGTAATGTCTCTGCTTTTTAATATGCTGTTTAGGTTGGTCATAGCTTTTCTTCCAAGGAGCAAGTGTCTTAATTTCATGGCTTAACTTTTATTAAATCAAAAGTGTCTTTTAATTTCATTTCACAACTAAAATCAGTGTTAGTGAGACATATATATATTCCCACCTGTGGGTGTATACAGAACATGCATAGTGTGAGAATATGTAAAATACACACGCACGCATATACTAGTGTGGGAATATATGTCATATAAATACATACGCAGATATGTCAAGAAGATCCCCTGAGTAGGAAATGGCAACCCTCTCCAGTATTCCTGCCTGGAAAATTCCATGGACAGAGGAGCCTGCCAGGCTACAGTTCATGGGGTCGCAAAGAGTCGGACATGGCTGAGTGACTGAGCACACACACATATATGATACATATATATATATATATACATATATATATATACACACACACACACACACACACACATGGATACATACATACATATACACACATGTAGTGTGGGAATATGTGACATATAATTCACATACATATATATACACATAAGGTATACACACACAAGTACTTACAAACATAAACACACACGTACTGATAGGAGAATATATACATTAACACTTCTAAGGGCTGTATGTACAACATTTCCAAATTAAGTCTTCCCCTGGGTCCTAAAGCAGGCCATAAAAATGCCGCTCCTGCCATCAGTGTGAATGTCTCATGTTCGCCATCTTCCACAGTTGCTTTAAGACAAAGGATCAAGGGCGCTGCCTTCTCTGCCGTTTTCCAGCAGAGCTAAGATGTAAATCTACAGTCTTGAAAGAGACCTCCCATGTTATTTAGGCCTTCACCCTGACCCAGACACCAAATAAGCCTAAAAGGATCGCCTGTGATCTTGAAAAACTGCATGGACCCCGCATCTGAGCTGGGGCAGGTGACCGGGAGTCAGGCTCAGCTCATCCTCCCAGCAGAGGCGGCGCCCTCCCCACCTCCAAGGGCCCGCAGGTTCAGTGGGACCCACTAGGATGGGCCACCTACTGCTCATCACTGGGGGCCAAGGGAAGAGGCGGCAGGGAACAGAGAGGTCCTAGCAGTGAACACACAAGGAGATGGAATTACTAAAGGGACTACAGAGAAGAACAGTGTCCACAGACCAATCCTGGAAATATGGATGTTAAGAGAGTCCCAGTGAAAACATGCAGAATGGTGCCCGGCTAATAGGCACAGCTTCTCAGAGAGTCCAAGATTTTCTTCTCGTAAGCAATGTTAACCATGCTGCTCAGCTACCTCAAAGAGCAATGAGTAAAACATGAGCAAGTGAAATGTTGTTGTTGTTCAGTAGCCAAGTTGTGTCTGACTCTTTGCGACTCCATGGGCTGCAGCACACCAGGTTTCCCTGTCCCTCACCATCTCACTTGAGTTTGCTCAAGTTCATGTCCATTGAATCAATGATGTCATTGCTCTAAGAGCAATGAGGAAACCATGAGCAAGTAAAATATGACAATTTTATTTCAGATTCCTTCCATAATCATAATCACATGCTTAAAAGAACTTCTTCCTTATGATACTTGATTCATGGACCTAACATTCCAGGTTTCTATGCAACATTGTTCTTTACAGATTCGGACTTAACTTTTACTACCATGCACATCCACAACTGAGCAATGTTTCTGCTTTATCCCAACCACCTTATTTTTTCTGAAACTATTAGTAATTGCCCTCCACTCTCCCCCAGTAGCATATTGTACACCTTCCAACCTAAGGGACTCATCTTCTGGCTTCATAACTTTTTATCTTTTCATACTGTTCATGAGGTTCTCACAGCAGGAATACTGGAGTGGTTTGCCATTTCCTCCTCCAGTTGACCACATTTTGTCAGAGGTCTTCACTAGGACCCATCCATCTTGGGAGGCCCTGCATGGCATGGCTTATAGCTTCATTGTATTAGGCAAGCTCATTTGTCACAACAAGGCTGTGATCCATATTTGCAAAACAAAAGGAGAGAGATGGGGACTTTTGGGGGTAACTGAGTGGCTAAGACTCCGCTCTCCCATTGTAGGGAGCCAGGTTCAATCCCTGGTCAGGGAACTAGACCCCTGCACCACAGCTAAGATTCTGTCTGGCCAAATAAACAAATATTTTTTTAAAAAAAGAAAGAGATGAAACCAACTATGCATATTTTATAATAAATATTATTTACTTAAATAAGTAAATTCTAGGAAAAAAAAACAAAAATTAATCAATAATAGATTGCTGCTGCTGCTGCTAAGTTGCTTCAGTTGTGTCCGACTCTGTGTGACCCCATAGACAGCAGCCCACCAGGCTTCTAGATTAAGTATGAAAATCAGTTATGTTATTTTCTTGAAAATTAGTTGGAATATAATTTCAGTTTTTATCAAACTTTGAAGACATTTTATACCCTCACTATACAGTGCTTCTTCTAATGACACCAGTTTTAAATACTTTGCGGTAATGATTTATATAATTTGAAGTGGTTATTTTCCATACTTCATTACTTTCCCCCAAACGATCATTGATTTGATAATTACTTGATGTTTTAAAGCCTGAAGACATACTGTCCTTGAAAATGTTTTAAATGTCTTGTTCTAAGCAAAAATAAATTACGTGAACTTAGAGATGATTTATTTTTTTCAACAAAGATAAAGATCATTTTATTTTATCTTAATTGACTGCTTAGCCACATATCTTATCCAAGAAATCAACGTATAGCTTGTTAACGGACCATAAAGTCAGGCATTTCTCTATATCATGTGCAAATATTATTGCATTTTATTAGGATCCGCCATAGACAACGTTTTACTCACTGATTTTCCTCTGGCTTCTTTGCCAGGATCCTGATGTGTGACTTTTGTCTCTACAAAGCAGGCTGACATTTAAATGTGAACCATTTGATTAATTTTGAGCATTCAATTAGTCTGTGTTGTTGTCACATTTGTATTTCAGACTTGTCCTGTAGACATGCTTAAGAATTTAATACAGCTATTATTTATTGCAGCACACATTTTTACACGAACTAAAGAGTATGTGAAGAAATTTAGTTAGCATTAGGTGGGATAAGCCTCTTGATGAAAGTGTAAGAGGAGAGTGAAAAAGTTGAGTTAAAGCTCAACATTCAGAAAACGAAGATCATGGCATCTGGTCTCATCACTTCATGGGAAACAGATGAGGAAACAGTGGAAACAGTGTCAGACTTTATTTTGGGGGCTCCAAAATCACTGCAGATGGTGACTGCAGCCATGAAATTAAAAGACACTTACTCCTTGGAAGAAAAGTTATGACCAACCTAGATAGCATATTCAAAAGCAGAGACATTACTTTGCCAACTAAGGTCCATCTAGTCAAGGCTATGGTTTTTCCTGTGGTCATGTATGGATGTGAGAGTTGGACTGTGAAGAAAGTTGAATGCCGAGGAATTGATACTTTTGAACTGTGCTGTTGGAGAAGACTGTTGAGAGTCCCTTGGACTGCAAGGAGATCCAACCAGTCCATTCTGAAGGAGATCGGCCCTGGGATTTCTTTGGAAGGAATGATGCTAAAGCTGAAACTCCAGTACTTTGGCCACCTGATGTGAAGAGTTGACTCACTGGAAAAGACTCTGATGCTGAGAGGGATTGGGGGCAAGAGGAAAGGGGGACGACAGAGGATGAGATGATGCATGAGCATCACTGACTCGATGGACGTGAGTTTGGATGAACTCCGGGAGTTGGTGATGGACAGGGAGGCCTGGTGTGCTGCGATTCATGGGGTCACAAAGAGTCAGACACGACTAAGCGACTGAACTGAACTGAACTGAATCTGAAATTTTAAGTAGAGCAGGTGGGAAAGTAAATGCTACGCAAAGGACTGTGCCTAGCAAGAATTAACATACACTTGATCAGCAAGATCTTGCAGTTTTAGAATTCATGAAAATACCTGGGGCTTTTCTTGTAAAACATCCCTGAAAGTATTATTAGTATGGTATCTTAAGTAGCAGGCTTCAGATGTGGGTTTGATCCCTGGGTCAGAAAGATCCCCTAGAAGAGGAAATGGCAAACCATTCCAGTATTATTGCCTGGGGAATCCTATGGACAGAGGAGCCTGGCGGGCTGCAGAGTTACAAGGAGTCAGGCACAACTAAGCGACTGAACAACAACATCTTGAGTAGAATATATATCCCTGGTTTGAACTAGCCCTTCAGAATGCATTAATTACTCCAAACACCAATGCAAGGAATTTTCATACCCTCTGATAGACTTACAAACCTTTTCAAAATTGTACATATTGTTTTATAATGCAACAGAACATTATAGAAAGTGCTTCTTAACCATTTTTAAAGCAAATTCATAACTTCTAAGAGATCTTCCCAAGAACATAATTAAAAAGTTCACTGCGAGAGAACAAACAGGATTATTGGGGTGAAAGCATTATTAAATATGGGAGCATGAGAGTTACCAAGTGAACGTAAGAAAATATTTTGACCATACTCTCAGTTGAAATTAGTAATAATATATGCATTAATTATAGTTTTCAGTGTATCTTACTTTATAATGTTCTTTCTTATCATTTTTCAAGATGAAGTACCATCATACCGTCAATCACACAAGTGTGAGCACATATACACACAAATATAGGCTTCCCGGGTGGCTCAGTGGTAAAGATTCCACCCGCCGATGCAGGAGGTGCAGGAGTTCAGTGCCTGGGTCAGGAAGGTTCCGTGGAGAAGGAAATGGCAACCCACTCCAGTATTCTTGCCTGGGAAATTCCATGGACAGAGGAGCTCCATGGGGTCACAAAACAGTCAGACACAACTGAGCGGCTAACACTTTATAATGTCCTTTCTCATCATTTTGCAAGATGAGGTACCATCATGCTGTCAGTCGCACAAGTGTGAGCACATACACACACAAATATACATGATTCATCCAAGGAATGTGTGCATATGTGTGTGTGTATACACACCTGCTTTCTGCCATATTTTCATTCCTTCATCGCTTATTGTACATGTTACATATTTGTGACTTCTTAAAAAGGCAGCATCAGTTAACGTTCCAAGTGTGCACTGTGCCCGTGCCTGTCTGTGTCTCAGCCTCAGGAGAGGAGAGAGCTCACTGCATGTTGTATTTGTGCAGTGGGCTCTGGTCTTCCCCTCTCCTGGTCCTTCCCCACTTTCGATTGCAGTATTGGCAGTTTAAAGCAAGACCCTTCTGGGAAGACAGACAAGAGAGAAACTCAAATTGTTGAGTATTTACTGCAGAGTGATAGATTTAAGAATAATTTTAATTTTCTCTATCTTTCCAAAGTCCCTCAATTCACATGAATTCTCTGCACCCTCAGAATAAAACAAGGCACACAACAAAGCAAAGCCAATGGCGATGCTGGTGGAGTCCAGGCTAGCCCCATGACTTGCACACAGCAACGGCAGCTGAGTCCCAGATGGCCAGCCTAGATTTTAAGCAGACTGCTGTTCACCTTTTCGTCTGAGTTTGAAGGACTATTAAGATCAAGGAAAACATTTGAATGCAACTTTTTCTTCTTTATTCAAAATGATCTATTCTTTTCTATGCTTTAAATGATCATCTCCTTCATTTAAATGGCTTGCTGGAAACATGTCTCCTAATGAAACCCCATTATGCTTTTTCATAACTTCTGACTTGAGTGAGTTCAGCACTGGGCTCAGAAAGATATTAATTTAAAAGGGAAAAAAAAGATCAGATGTAATGAGCTGTGAAAAGACTGTACGTCTGGAAAGAATAACACTGAAAGACACTTAATATAAGGCCAATTATTTGACTGGCACTTGGATCTTGCCATTTGTAATAACCTCAACAGAAGAAAATTTCGATGCAGAGATCTTCTCTACAATATATACAGAGTACCGGAGGACATAGGAAAATGATCTTCAGCTAGATATCTCCGAGCACACACATAATCTGCATGATCTTTAGGCAAGATCTATGCAAGATCTGTGCCTCATTTGTTTCAACTAAAAATGGGGTGCATGTGTCTGTGTGCAGGAGGTGGGGTGAGTGCATTTATGTATCAGAGTCTTACAAACACTGATGAACTAACATACGTAAAGTGCTTTAAAAAGTACCATCGGCATATCCCAATTTTTATCTCATTATTGCTTTGTTTGAGGACTCTATTTCACAAAATCTACATACAACAGGAGGCTAAAATAGGAGCCAAATGTAGGCAGAAAATAGAAGGAATTTCGACTCACTTGTTCACAAAGCAAATCTATCTCTAAAATCTCCAGAAAGGTGCTAAGAAAATTGCCACCCATACCTCAAAATCTTATAAAAGATGTTAATCAATAGTGACTGCTGCCAGAATGACAATGGCTAGGAGAAAACTTGCGTTAAGAACCGTTCATTTAGACACTACCTTCTCTTTAAAATGATCTTCAATTGACCTCAAATATCATATCAAAAAAATGAACATGAAAGTCGAGTTCAGAGTAACTAGGGGATATTTTAAATATGAAAAAAATCCTGGCTGTCTCGACAGCTCTTCTTTTTCAAATGTCAGCAGCAAACATCATCATTCACAAGACAGATTTCAGGATGGAGGGAAAGATGATCACACATTAAACTAAGGGCCCAAGGAAAAACGAGAGATCCTCAGATTCTCTTTGCATCAGCATGAGTTGAAGAAAAAAAATCTCCCTACGTTGTCAAAAGAAGAATTGGAGACAAAATATCTGTGAACTGTAGCCAAGGCGAGCACACATTTTTCAGGCTTTTTCAGCAACTTCCCTAGAAAGATAAAAGGTGCAGTAACTCTTCATAGAGAAGTGTGGATGATTTATCTACTCAATTACGCTTGATGTCAAGAGGCACCAAAGCAGAAGACGGTCCCGAAGGATGACCATGTACCTCATACACTGCAGTTAGAGCTGAGCCCCACACAGTCCACCGTTGCCCCACACATGACCACAGCTCCTCTGTGCTATGATCAGGGTTTTGGAAGTTTTGAAAATGAGATAAGTGGCAACATCACTAGCTACCATTCACACTCCTAGCACACGCTCGGAATCGCAGAGGCATTGTCTGCTGAGACATCTTTCCGGATGTAGTATCTACTGTGACCCCTGTTGATCCCAGTCCACTCCCAGCCATCTTTATGGGATCTGGTGAACTCAGACAAGGATGCCAAAAGAGGAAAAGGATGCTGGTAGGGGTGACACAGGGCATTTTGCATGCTTTATTTATTTATTTTTTAAACTAGCAACTTCTTTTCAATGCTACTTTGTCCTAAATTATTTTTAAGCAGCAATAATTTTTTAAAGCATTGGAAAAAAATCTCTCCATCTCTAGGAGCAGTAATGGAGAGGGTTTATTTGTCTATTTTAAATCAACAGAAGGCTCAAGAATCTTAACTTTCATCATTGATTGATCCACATCTTATCATTATATAGAGTGGCCAACAGGCATAATATTTTCTCACATCTTTCTTTCCATCTGGTTATTTCTCTCTGTCCCACATGAGTCTCTCTGAATGTTTTTAGGATATTTAAAAACATACGTGGTTCTATTTGCTTTAAAAAAAAAAAAGGCTGCTGGAAAGAAGTATCAGTATATTTTCTGGGTAGTTAAGAAGTTAACACATTGAATCTTTAGTGCCCTGATGAAATAGATAGTCCATTCCCATCTGCAAGGAGTGAAAATATTATAAAAATGCAAAGAGAAGTTAGGACAGGAGATAATTCAGCAGAAGAAAAAGCCATACCATAAAAACTGTATCAGAATGTTTTTAAAAATTTAACTAAATTGGGGTGTGATAAGCACAATCCACACTTGCAAAATTTAGTGTTTCAGCTGATAAATGAATAATTTGGGACCCTTTACAGACTTGTCTGCTTCTGGGAGGGTTTGAATGAGATCTCTACTCTCTTGATAACCCACCTTTAAATCTTTGAGACTACAAGTGAAATGCAAAGCTCCAACTCCACAAATCCAGCTTCAACCACACAAAGATGTCATTGCCCACCTAACACAGCATAATTAATCCCTTCACACTTCCCCTGACTACACTGTACAGTATAACTATGGGTTGTCCATCACCTCCAGACTTCCCTAGGTGAGTAATTATTATGATAATTAACAGCTAGGAAATTACCTGCATAGGCCTACCCTGGGGTACAAAAAGAAAAGTTGGTATTTTGCTTGTGCACTTATTTTCATATCTATGTGGTGTGTGTGTGTGCACACGTGTGTGTCTGTGCATAGGTGGTATGTGACACATATGCCTCACACTAAAGAGACCACTCTGGGTTGCTTTCTTTCAAATCTGAGCTCCTGAGGGTTTGCGCATTCAGACAGAGGACTGCATCTGTTTGAATCTCTGTCAGATAAACAAATATTTAAATGTAAGCAATATTGGAGAGATTGCTTTAAGCGCTGAAGCATGGCATGGCGTTTAGGAGGAAAAACAACTGGGCAAGTGCGGGTGTAACTGACTACAGATCACTGGAGCAGGAAGCTTGCTGGGGATGGAGCTCACCACAGACACATCCCTGAGGCTTCCATGGATGGTGGGTCATTTACCAGCAGAATTTACTGGTAAAGTAACTTAGGAAGCTGTGTTCCTAAGCACACATCAGAGCACAATAGCTATGATGCTAAAACGCAAATGTTTTGCCCATTTTGCCAAGCATCCCATTTGTTCTCCTAAAAGCCCCTTCCTTCTGCCATTTATTTCCTTAGTAAGTGAGTTTATCTTCTATTTCAAGGAGATACTGTTGGGCTACACTGTTTTGTTTTGTTTTAGCATTAATACCTCTGGTTTCATTTGTTTTCAGACTCAGTGCCACAAAGATGAGATTTTTGGTTGATAAACAGTATGACAGAATCATACACTGTAACTTTTCAACAAAACCTTAAGACAAATAAATGGAGAACAAGTGTGTTTTCATTCAGAAAATCAGTTTCACATACAGCATATGGGAGAGTTGCTAGAAATGTGTCTTGTGAAAAACAGAGCTTTCGGTGATGGTGAGAGCAAGCAACATAGACTTGAGAAGGATGAGAACTGATCGTATGAACCATCTACTGCATCCCTAGCTTGTTCTAATGCATCATCGTAGGAAGGAGCTGTTCCTCTCGTAGGTCCCCCTGAATCCAATGTACCTCACATGTTGTTTGAACAAGTAGCCCTGTGCCTCTCCTGTCCCTTGTCTCCTGGCAAAAGCAGGTCTCCTTCTCTCCTTCCTGATCCTAGAGGAAAAGTTTTCTGTCTTTTGTCATTGAGTACAATGTTTGCTGTTGAGTTTCCGTGTATGATCTTTATTATGTTGAGATAGTTTCCTCCTATTCCTAGTTTTTATCAAGAATGGTGTCAACTGTTGTCAATATTATTATTATTGTTTTATCAACTGAGATTTTGGTATGTGTGTGCATGCTTTTCCCTTGTTCTGTTAATGCAGTGTATTACACTGATTTATTTTATGTGTTGAACCATCCTTGTATTCCAGAAGTAAATCCCACTTAGTCATGGAGTATAATCCTGTTAATAAAGTGTGGAAATCAATTTGCTAGTCTTTTGTTGAGAATTTTTCATCAATATTCATAAAGGATATTAGTCTATTTTTTTTTTCTTGTAAAGCCTTTCATTTGTTATTTGGGAACACTGTATTCACAGAATGAGTCAGAATATGTTCCTTTCTCTTCAATATTTTGGAAGAGCTTGAGGAAGACTGCTTTTAATTCTTTTTAAATGTTTGATAGGACTCACTGGTGAAGCTGTCCAGTCCTAGGCTTTTCCTTGTTCAGAAGTTTCTAATTACTGATTCAATAGCCTTTCTCTTTGTAGTTTTATGCAGATTGTGTTTCTTTACAATTGAGTCCAAGTAAGTTTTCTGTTTCCAGTAATTTTGTTTCATTTAGATTATACAATTTATTGGCATACAACTGTTCATAGTACTTCTAAATATCTTTTTATTTCTGGAAAATTTGTAATAATGTCTACTTATTTTTAACATAGTTATTTGTTGTTTTGTTGTTTAGTTGCTAAGTCATGTCCAACTCTTTGTGACCCCATGGACTGTAGCCCACCAAGTTCCTCTATTCATGGGAATTTTCAGGCAAGAATACTGGAGTGGGTTGCCATTTCCTTCTCCTATAGTTATCTGAGACTTCTCATTTTCTTACTCTAGCTAGCTTAAGATTTGTCAAGTTTGTTGTTTTTTCTCTATTATTCTCTGTTCTGTTTCTTCTATCTCTGCCCTAGCCTTTATTATTTCCTTCCTTCTACTAGATTTGGGTTTAGATTTTTCTTCTTTCTCAAGTTCCTTAAAGCATTAAATTGTTCATTTGAAATCTGCCTTCTGATTGAATATGACAGCTGAAAATTTCCATCTTGCCACTGCTTTCGTTGCTTTTCATACATATTGGTATGTTGTTTTCATTTTTATTTGTCTCAAGATATTTTCTGATTTCTATTGAGATTTATTCTTTGACCCATTTTTAAAATTAGTGTGTTTTCTACTTTCCATATATTTTTAAATGTTCCTTCTTCCGTTGATTTCTAATTTTATCCCATTGTGATTAGAAACATGCGTTATGTGATTTGAAAGTTAGAAAATTTTGTTAAAACCTCTTTTGTTGCCTAATGCATCTAATGTATCCTGGAGAATGTTCCATGTGTACTTATGAAAAATGTGTATTTTGCTGTCATTGGATGGCGTCTCTAATGTCCCCAAGTCCAAATGCTGCATAGAGTTCAAGTCCTCTGTTCCTTGTCCATCTTCCGTCTGGTTGTTTTACCATTATTGAAAGTGAAGTGTAAGTGTCTCCTATAATTATTTCCTTCAGTTGTGTCAATGTGTGCTTCACATATTTTGGAACTCTGATGTTTGGTGTGTAAGTTTTTAATTGTTATTTCTTTTGTTTAATTGACCCTTTTATCATTATGGAATTTTCTTCTTCATCTTTTGTAACAGATTTTGGCTGAAGTCTATTTTGTCTGTTTTTAGTATAGCCACCTCTGCTGTCTTGCATAGATTATCTTCTTCCATTTTTCACTTCAAAATATGTGTATTCTTACATTTAAAGTGAGTCTTTTGCAGATAACATATAATGAGATCCTATCATTTTTTAATCCATTCTGTCAACATATGTCTTTTGAATCAGGAGTTTACTGTATTTATATTTAGAGTAATTGCTAATAGAGAAATACTTACTTTAGAAATTTAGTGACCTGGAGGAATGTTAGCCCAGGGCAAGTGTCCAGAGTTCATCAGGGAGTGGACAGAGGGTGTGTCTTCCACTCAGATGCCAGGTCCACCTGGTGGGACAGACTAATCTATTTCTCTACTGTGTGTAGTTTCCAGTACGGTTGTGGCATTCAGTAGTCACTATCATTGCTATCACTATCATTGATTCAGTAGTCACTATCACTATTTTGGCGATACAATCTTGAAATAATCGACTCCTGGAATGCTAAGGCAGCTTCAAGAGCAATCAAATCAAGAGCTAAATTGAGTGGTATTTCTAAGTTGACAAAGGAAAAATTTAATTGAAACTTTAAGTGACCTTCAAATATCAGGAGTAAATAAAATGGTAACAACTGCATTTTTGACAGCTGTCACCAACTAATGGGAATGCCATAAAAACTTGTGATCAGGGAGCATTGGCATATCCAGTGTGTACTAGACTCATCACCATAAATTCTGTCAGATAAGTGCTCGACCTGATAATAATCTTACATTAGTGCTCTGAATTAGCTTCAGCTACACTGATGGAGAGACAGGTAGAGGAAAGGATCATCTCCATAACAATGACAACCGCCTGTGCTGACAAATAGCTGAAAGATTGGAAGCTATTTGCATGAAAAGAAAAGCACAGAATTTCAAGGGAAGTTATGACAGAGCCTCCCTCACTTACATCTGTGACCTTCTTTCTTCTTTAATTTGGGGTGTTTGTTCTCGATGCATTTGTATAATTTCACACACAGACATGGATAAAAAAATAAAATAAAATTCTCACGATTTCTCCCTCTAAAGGAAAGAAGATATATTTGTCCCACTAGCACAAGGTTAGTTCTTTTGAGCACCGCCGGCATCTGGAGATGCAGAATTTTTAACCTTCAAGCTGATTCAGCTGGTCAGTGACTGCTTTGCTGAGGTGTCACAGAGATTCAACAGGGTTGAGGGCTGTTAATTGATTTTGCCGCTTTGTTGAATACAGCAAATCCTTCTTGTTCACAGTTTCTCAATTTCAAATATTCTGTGTGCATGATACCAAAGAATACTCCCAGTAAGGCTAAAAACATGATAATAGATACCCCGCCCATAGTTACACCTACCTTCTAAAAATTTTATAAAAATGGATTAAATATTTGGGGAAGATACTTAAAACATTTTCTACTAAGAGTAAAAGACCAATAATTTCTCAATATTTCCTAAAACAGTTGTTATTAAATACAGTGTAAAATATAAAATTGTTATTGATATTTTAAATGATACATTTAAGAATAGGGTATTCTTAATATTTCATACATATTCTGATATGTGTAAGCAATGTGTATTATAATAAACCATAGAGGTAATATCTAGGCTTGGACCAAGTGCCAAAACTAGACTGCTGTCTATTTTCCTAAGACATCGAACTAAAAATGTTTTTATTTTACAATTTTAAATAGTTCTATATGTCCCTACAAACCACCATAGCTTAAAGTCTAAAATATTTACCATCCAGCTCTTTCCTGAATAATATTTCTGACACCCTCCCTTAAGAAACAAGAGTTGTACACAAACATGAAACCAAATCCTACAATGTAAGTAGCCTTGAATAGCCAGAAATGCATTTCTTTGTTGTGTGGACTGACGGTATCTAGTGTCCATGTATGTATATCTGTTAGAAAATGGACAACTTGGTCTGATCTTAATTCACGAGAGATGTGACAGGTCTCTTGCAACGCATAACTGTTCATTTTGGGTGGAAAACATCCATTAACAGTAGAAATATGAAGTTAACTTATGGTAAATGAGCATTTGGAAATTTCAGGCTGCATAAGTAGAAACTCGGAATCAGAAGTCTGTTCTGCCTTTTCACACCATCTCAGAGCAAAAAGGATCTTGACACTTGGTCAGAAAGTCTGCAATTTCTTTCATGCACTTTTGACTGTTTTGTTATGGTTTTGACCAACACAGAATTTTTTTGGTAATGCTAAAGTGGACGAGGTGCATTCCCAACATACCCAGAACTCTAGCATTGCACTTATCTCATCAATCTGTAATCAACTTTTCTGCTCAATAGACTGTGAGATTCCTGATGGGAGGGGTCAGGTCTTATAACAATTCATCACTCCAGTGCCAGCCTATTAGAACCACTCATTAAATATTAACTGCGATTGTAATCATCACTATTGCTACTATTGCTATTGTTTTCCTCCATCACCTAGTATGTGCTATAATCAAGATCAGTTGTTTGAAACAACTTCACCTTCAGCATTTCAGGTACAGAATGATTTAGAAGCAAACATGTTTTAGCTAGCTTTAGAGCAAAAAAAAAGCAGATATGCTTCTTCTGTACATGTCTCCAAGGCAAAAAAAAAATATTGAAGCGCAAAAGTTTTCTAAGAAGCAACTGCAGACAGAAGAGCTTGCTAGAAGTCCAATTTGATCAGAGCTGACATGAGCCAGAGGCGAGGACCAAGGTGTGACTGGAGACAGCAATCTGCATTTGGCCTGGTGCTGCCCTGAGTAAGATCCAGTCAGAAGTGATGCCCCATGAAAATCATTAAATAAGGCCCACTAAAAATACTTCCCAACAGTCACTTTCATGCACCAGGGAGGCAAAAGTGCAGCAGCAAAAACGGAAAACACAATCTTTACTTTTATTGCCTAAAACAAAGCTATGAAGGTGGATTGGATTCTGTTGATTCTAAGATGGGAGTATGACTGAATTCACTTTCCCACTTAATGTTAGATAATACATGATCAAGTATGTGATTTATGCTAAATTTGAAGAGTGGGCAATGATCTTTTATCAGAATTATTGAGTAGAAACCCAGGGGAAAATTTAAAGTTAAAACATGTGAAGATGGACAAATTGTTCTTACCAAAGGTACCTATAAGATACCAGATAGATTTACACGTGCTGCATGAATAAGTGAGTGGGTAGTTTTCAAATGTCTTCTCATAGTTTGTGCTTGAATCTTACTCAGTCTTGGGTGGAAGCAGAGAATTAGCCAACTTTCTAAAATGCTATGAAGCAACTACGGTGCACAGTTAAACTAAGGTTATAAAGAATTTCTGTGGGGAAATCTTTTTCAACCTAATAGGTGGATTTATACAGTTAACATACAGGAAGAACTTGCTGTCTTATCCAACCCCTGCCCCTGCTCTTCAGATTGTTGCAAATGAAAGAGAAGGACCACCTTCTCCAACTCTTTTGCTGTCGACTGTCACCAACGTCACCGTTCTTGTCCCACCTTTCCTGGGACACTTCAGTTATTTAGAGCGGCCCACTGCATTAAGTCTGAATTCTTAACTACTGAAATGCTGTCTTAACACATGTCTGTAAGGCTGAATATTTGTTTTATTCTGTTATTTTACTTTATCTTCTTCCACGAGCACATAGAGGAATAGGGCGTGGAATGCATGCTTGGTTGGTGATATTAAAAACTGGAAAATAGGGACTTTCTAGCAGTCTAGTGGTTTAGACTCTGCACTTAAACGCAGAGGGCACAGGTTCAATCCCTGGCTGGGGAACCAAGATCCCACATGCCTCGTGGTATGTCTAGAAAAAAAAAAAAGGAAAACAGTCCATGGAGAATCATTGGCTTGCTTCAGCGTGTATCTACTGAGCAGCTGAGTCCTTAGAAACAGCATCATACGTGATGTGGGTGCAACAAGCAGCACATTTCCTAGCTCTCAGAAACGTTTTCAGAGTCGAGTGGAGTCAGGAGCCCTTGAAGAGATGACCTCATAGAAGGAGGCCGGTTTGCACACAGAGCTATTTCTGTCCCACATGCACCAAAGGAAGGATGGAGGCTCCGAGCAGAAGACGGGTCAGGGGAAAACTGGGATGAGGTGAGGAGGGAGGACAGCCAACTGAAGTCTTTGAGAGTTTTTGTTCAGCAGCCCTGGATTGCAGTTTGTTCTGGTGAACCGTTACCCGTGGGGCACGGGGTTACCAAAGCAACTGCACTTAACAAATTACTGTCATAGAGCCTTTGAAAATTGCAAAGTAATTGCCAATAAATTAGTTCCTTTGCCCCATAAAACTGGCCTATGAAATAGGAAGATGCGTTATTATCAAGATCACCCTATCATCCTTTCAGGTGAGGCTGCTGATCACACAAATTCACCACCGCATAGTAGACTACCACTCAACATCAGGCTTTCTGACTCCGATCCCATAATCACCGGTCATATTACAAAGTATGTGCGACCAGGATCAATGTGTATGTCCAATAGACTCTCCAAAGGTGGCTTTTCACAGCCCCTCATCCGTTCATTGACGGTTTTTATTGAGGGCCTACACTATGCCTGTAATGGACGTAGGTCTGAAGGTGCAGTAATGAACGAACAGACAGAACCTCTTCCTTTGTAGAGCTTGTATGTTTAATGCAGAAGCAAGAATCCAGTAAGATAAGCAAACACACATGCCATGTTCAGCGTGATGATTAAAACCTAAGAACAGGAAACAGTGCAACGATGAAATTTTTAAACCCATTTGCAGCTTTCTCCCTAATCATGCAATGTGTACCTGTGAATACTGATATGTTACATAGACAAATGTGTACACATGTTTATGTATTTCATACACTCCAATGACCTAGGGGTTATGACAAGTAGGATTTTAGTTCAGGGAATTTTATTGGTACTTTAAATACTAGTGGACTACAAAGCTGACATATAAATCGAGATCTTAGAAAAACTTGAACAACTCCTTTCATAAAAGTTCTCTGCTCTGGATGAAAAGAAACATAAATTTAGTTTACTTTTCCATGTAACTACAGCTCTGACTCAGTTAAGATATGCCCATCATTAAAATATTCATCAGCATGAAGTGCTAATTTCTATAACATCCTCTTCAATCAGGCCAGTCACTAAATTGGCAAGTTTCTATTTCCACTTGAATAGGCTAAAAGGGGAATCCTTCTACAAGATCTAGATAAAGTTAGGCAATTAAAATTCTTATGGAAAGTTAAATCACCCAGAAGCGACCAAACATCTCTATAGCATAGCAGAGAAATCATCCATAAAACATAACAAATACTCATTGCCTCAAAAAGAAGAAAAAAAAAGGAAGAGCAGCCAGATATCCTGCTGTGGTTTCCTACTTTCTACTTTAGATATTAAGAAAGTCAACTGCTAAAGAAATGAAGTTAATTACCAAAATGACACAGAGTGGTCATCAACTTCTATATTTCTGCCTCTTCTCTGGCTTCTTTGAAACACAAGTGGCTTGATTCTTTTTCCTTGACTTCCTCTCCTTTGAACCACGTGGATTCTCATGTGGTGTGCTGGTGTAATTTCACAGTCGAAATAATCATCTAAAGTGTGACTGATGAACCTACATCCTTGACCAGCTCTCTCTGTAAGCATCTTACTCATGTTTTCATCATTTATAACTTAACTGATATTGTTTGGGGGCATTTTATGCTAGTTATCATCTAGCATAAAACTGTTCCTACACTACTTCCAAGCTCAGGAGATGGATCAACTTTGTCCCACAAGCAAGCCACCTCGAGTCACTTTCTGCTCTCCCCTAGTTCTCCATAAGCAGTCACCAATCATATTAGAAGATATTTAATATATGGCCCTTAAAGTTTACTCATATCTTATTTCTACTGGAATCACCCTCAGTATCTCTCCCTTGGCTATTGGAATTGCCTTCTAAAACTTGTTTCTCTTAACCTGGCTCTTCTTCTTCCAATTAATCCTTGACATTCTCAAGACAGCCCAGTGTAAGAGAAACTGCCTTAGCTGACATCCAACACACAGACGGTGAGAGCACTACCCTCAAGCACTGGCCTCAGCTCACAGGGTTTAATTATAGACACAGTATTCTAGAATGATCCTTGACAAATGGGAACACTTTTTCTGGAAGATGACAGTGTCCAGAACATAAACACTTTATGAAAGAACTATGAGAGATTTAGAGATTGGAATAAATGAAGGACCGTTGAAAGACCTGCCTGGATAAATTTAACCTCAAGAAGGAAGGACAGAGGTAAGATATCTGGCTGCTAATATAATATTTGTTCACGTGTAACAGAAAAAGGATCGTCTATATTCTAGCCAACGCCTGACAATACAAATACTAGTATTAACAAGTGGGAGCTGTAGGGGATTACATACAGCCTGTTAAAACAAAAAGCATTTTGGCAACACCAGCTGTGAAACAGCCTTTATGAAAAAACAAGAGGGTCTCCCTTAAAAGCCTCTTTGATAGGGCCCTTGCAGGAAAAAGAAAGAGTGAGACAGAAAGATACATGCAAGATTCCTCCCAATTTTAATGTTTCTAACTGGACTTTATTGGAAATATTTAGAAGCCCTCGTGGGTAGTCTGCTTATCCTCCTGACAAGTTAACTTTTCCACAAATGGAGACTGTACCTTCTCCAGGGAATCATCCTGACCAAGGGATCGAACCCAGGTCTCCCACATTGCAGGCAGATTCTTTACCAGCTGAGCCACCAGGGGAACCCTCCCTCTTTTATTCCTTTTTTTCACTTACCAGCAAAACTGTCCCAAGTTGAGGAGGTTCCCTTCCCTGATGAGGGCATTTTATTGAAGTAGCAAGTGCCACATTCAAAGCCAGTGGGACTTCTTTTCCCTTGTGCTTTAATCATGTGACAAATGAAGCTGAATTTGCATTTACACAGCATTTCAGGCTGTCTGCCTCCTCGTCCACTGCACCCAGCACCGCACGACACTGCTTTATCCCTAATGGCTTATCAGGTCTGAAATTTAGTATTTGATCTTGTTTTATTATCTTCCCCAACTATATTCTATACCTAATTTTTCCCTGAAATGAACATTATTGATTTACTTATTAAATATTGTCTGCCTACTGTGAAATCTTCACACAAGCAGGATGATGAATCCCTTTTAAAAATAATGATTATCTGCAACACAATGCCTGAGATGCTAGTTTTATAAGGAGAGTTTGAATGGATTTGAACTAAATGCGCAGTATAAAAACTGTCCTGGACTCTCTCGGATAAAAGCTTACACACTGTTTCTATCTCCTGAAGAAAAAGAGGAATCAATAAGTGATTATATTCTTAAAGTAAATTACATTTCAGGTTTTGTTCTGTCCAGAGCAGTTAAGAAGGGATGATGACTGCAGGTTAAATCTAAGGGCACAGAGAAGAACTTGAGAAGTTGTTTGTAATGGCTGGGGGCAGAATTCAGAATAATGTTTAAAGGTAATAGTAGAATTAGCATCCTTTCATTAAATAGTGTGTTCCTTCCTCAGATACACTTTGAGCTAAATCTAACCCTACAGGAACTGTGTGCCTTTTCCACATGTATGGACAATGTCTCTCCCAGTGAGGACAATCCCAGGCTTCTCAGGATGAACCCCAGACTCCTGGGTCTCATTGGAAACCTTGCATCCCACCCACCCCTGAGATGTATCCCCTTCATCCTCATTCTTGCCTCCTCCAGCTGCTGCTACAAAATAGACCATCCTGAACATAATGACTAGAAACCATCACCGTTTACTTTTTCTCATGAGTCTATATATAGCTGACTGCTGCTGCTGCTGCTGCTGCTGCTGGTGGATCACAAAATCTAAAAGTTCATGTATTACCTTGGCCTCTGGCCTCCTCCAGAAGACAGAAAAATCAAGTTGCCTGATGTTAGAAAGGTAATAGAAGCCTGATGTGGCTGCTGCTGCTGCTGCTGCTGCTAAGTCGCTTCAGTCGTGTCCTACTATGTGCAACTCCATAGACAGCAGCCCACCAGGCTCCCTGTCCCTGGGATTCTCCAGGCAAGAACACTGGAGCAGGTTGCCATTTCCTTCTCTGATGAATGAAAGTGAAAAGTGAAAGGAAAGTCACTCAGTCGTATCCGACCCTCAGCAACCCCATGGACTGCAGCCTTCCAGGCTCCTCCATCCATGGGATTTTCTAGGCAAGAGTACTGGAGTGGGGTGCCATTGCCTTCTCCGATCCTGATGTTAATCCCTGGTAAAAAACGTACAAAAAAGAAAACTACATTTTTTGTTCATTCTTGCAGGCAACTGCCTGCCCCCAGAGAGGACGCTGAGAACCTGGGAGGCTGTGAACACTGTTACTGCCTCTCATCATGGTCCCTAGCGCTAGTTCACTCCGGATGAGATAACTGAATGACATCACCAACTCAATGGACATGAATCTGAGCAAACTCCAGGAGACAGTGGAGGATAGAGGAGCCTGACGTGCTATCAGTGGGGTTATGAAGAGTCGGACATGACTGAGCGACTGGACAACAACATCAAGATCTGTATCTGAGGTAGTGTATGTGTGTGTGTGTCCTCTCCAACTGAGATACTACAATTTCATGAAAAATACAGACAAGCAAGTTGATAGAAAGGCAACACAGACTGGGAGTGGTTATTTGCAGCAAATCCATACAAAAAGCAGTAGTAATCAGAATATTTAAAGAGTTCCCACAAGGAACTGCCCTGGTGATTCCATTGATAAGAACGGGCCTTTCAATGCAGGGGATGCTGGTTCCATCCCTGGTAAGGGAGCTAAGATTCCACATGCCTTGGGGCCAAAAAACCAAAACATAAAACAAAAGCAATACTGTAACAAATTCAATATAGACTTTACAAATGGCCCACAACAACAACAAAAATTTTTTAATGAGTTCCCACAAAACAAAAGGAAAAGGGACAAGGAAAAGAAATAAAGAAAATAGTCTATGGCTATAAAGAAGCTCAGACAGTAAATAATCTACAATGCAGGAGAACCAGGTTCAATCCCTATGTCAGGAAGATCCCCTGGAGAAGGGAATGGCTGGCTACCCACTCCAGTATTTTTGCCTGGAGAATTCCATGTACTGAGGAGCCTGGCAGGCTACAGTCCATGGGGTTACAAAGAGTCAGATACGACTGAGCAACTAACACTTTTTCATAAAGAAGCAATTAGAAGAGATACAAATGGCCAACAGTCACATGAAAAAATGATCAATTTCATTAATACGAAGGAGAAGGCCAAATAAAGTTGAGATTTTAGTTCACCATATTGTCAGAAATGCCAAACATGAATATATTATGGTGGCCCAGAAGCTGGAAAGTAGGGGGAGATATCTTGCTGAAGTCAATTTAACAATCTGTGTCAACACTTTGTAATTATACGTTTTTACTGTGCAATTTATGTCCATGGATCTCTCTGATGTGGATGTGTCTCTGCTCAAAGATGTGTTTACTGCAGCATTTTTATAATAACCCGCAAATTAAAAAGCACATAACTCCTGCCAGAGCTGGATAAAAAGTCCCACGCCTCTGGTCCAAGTACATTTACATTCTCATATCTGAATATCATATACGAACCAAACTGAATAAATTCATAATCACGCCAAGACAGGGAGGCAGGCGTAAACAGAATAGGAACCGACAGGCTTCTGAAGCATGGAAATCAGATGAGACAAACCGTGGCAGGGGAGCTGTGGACTGTCCTTGAGGAGCAGGAGCGGGGTCTTTGGCAGAGCCGACCGGCATCCCTCCAGGGCCCCCAGGGAATCGGGGGCACTGACTCCGGGTCTCATGCCAGGGGCCTCAGGGGTTCTCTTCCTACAGCCCCTGTGCCCAGGAAAACAGGGAGCAAGTCACTGGCTTGAGTGGCTCAGGGGAGAAGGAGCAGGAAGAGGGAAGGGGGAGCCATCTTCCAGGAGCAAGGGCCACGTGGGGCCACACGCGTGCGTGTGGACGACACCTGCAGGCATGAGCCTGTCCACCTCCCGTGCACTGGGACGGACTCAGTGGACCTCACGCAGACAAGCAGGATGAGGAAAAAGACGGAGAGGGGGTGTGCAAAGGTGTGATGTTGTGAAGAAATGCGTCTGCCGGTCAAGGAGGAGGTATGTGTGCTGTGAGGGATGGCGAAGGGGAATAGGACAGATGGATTCAGAGACAACAAGCACGGAGTTGGGGTGCGAAGATGTGGTGATCAGAAAGGGCATTGCTCAGCTAGACGTGTAGGACCCTCCAGTCTAGGAGGACGAGAGGTCGAGGGGTGGAGAGGCTGGGATGGTGGAGAAACCATCTCAGTGTTGGCAGGAACTAGACCGGCAGCGACACAAGGTGGAGTGACAGGGCGCCGGGCACTGCCACCTTCAGGAAGGAGCGAGGGGCAGGCACCCCAAGAGCAGGGGGTGGGATCACAGACCGAGGTCCCAGAGTCCATGCTGGAGGCTGTGGGGACAGGAATGCGGGGCAGAAGGAGGAGGAGGAAGGAAGGGAGAAGAGTATAGCCCAGAGGGAACACAGGAGGAGATGTAGGCAAAATCACCCACCCGCTTTGAGCATATGTGCATAACCTCCTGTCCCTCATGTTCCTGTTGTTACTCAGAAGGTTCCAGGTGACGCTTTAGAAGCAAATTCACCTGAATCTCAGGAGACTGCATGAAGGGTTGTCTCCTCCACAGTGGTCTCCCCAGGGGCCCATGGGGAGGACTCTGCTCCACACCCTCTCCACTTCCTGGTGGCCAGTGGGGTTGGGGGAGGATTGGAGTGTCCCAGGGAGGTTTCCATGCCATTCTGCTCACTGCCCACCAGAGAATCAGTAGCAAGGTGCCGCCCAAGGACAAGACGACTGGGAAGTGGGTGTTGAGAAGAGCTGGGTGTTCAGCTGGCACTAAGCATCTTTTCCACTCCTCACTCCAGCTCTCAGCTGGCTGCTGAACTCAGCATCATGGGGAATCAGGTTCTAACAGAAGGCAGAGCTATTGGGTAAACACTGAGCCTCTTAGGAGTTATTTGCAGGCTAAAAGTAGACTTCTGATGAAGAAAAGAACTGATGCTCCAAAAGGCAAGAGGCCTTAGTGGAGAAAGTGACAGATTGCAGGGGTTGCAAATTCAGGTGACCAACCTGCTTCTCCTATGTGGGCCCACCTGCCAGACTGCATTCTGGGTGAGCCTGTAGATCAAGTCACTTACTGCAGGTGAGATGATTCACGTGGTAGAAATAGAAGGGTGAGAAGGGGGCACACATCATGCTGTGATGCAGATACTAGACAAAACCCCTTTTATTCTGCCTTATGCAAGGACCACATCCTTTCATGGACATTAACCAATCAATTTATCCCATACCTCATAAGATATCAGTTACTACGAGCTGAGCAATTAGAGGGCAGGGGAGGAAGGCGTGGGTGCCAGCCCAGGCGGTGTGCAATGAGGAATAGCCGCAGGAGGGAGGAAGCCCCTGGTTCTCTCGGAGGATGCTGGAAGATGCTTAAAAAGCATCCTGCTCTCAGGACTTGGAGGAGACCAGTTCATCTGCCAGCGTTCTGTCACAGAAAGTGCATTTTCAGTCCAGGGGTCGTGGCAGGAGGGACTCGTGTCAGGGACTGGACTGATGGATGGTGTTCCCTGCACCTTCACCCTGAGCCTGAACCCATTTATCGTCCTTGTTCGGAGCCCCAGGAGCAAGGTGGAACCCTTGAGGCCAGCAGGCTGGGAAACCAAAAGCCAGGAGAAGCCTTCAGTTCCTTACTCGGGCTTCTTTGAACCAGCCCCTCCCCCAGTCCTCTCCTGCTCTCTGCTGGCCCCAGATTCTGGCTGCTCTTGGTGACACATCTCCCAAAGGTATCACACGGCTGCAAGATGCAGTGGGAGATGTGAGCACGCAGGTACATGTGCATACATGCACACACACATTTGCACACACTCATGCAAGTGTGGGTACATGTGTGCATGTTCATACACAAGCACACATATATACTCACATGTGTGCACACATATACACATATGCACACATTCACAAACCTGCACACACACATGTGTGGGTAGATGTATGCACACTCATACACAAGCACAATGTATACTCACACACGTGTGCACACACACACAGGAGGATGTCTGTTACACCAGGGTGAGGGCCACCTGGCAGAGAAGGGGTTTGCCTTTATTCCCTAAGTAAAGGGAGGTCCTTGAAGGTTGCAGGTCAGCAGGGGTAAGGTCAGTATCATATTTCAGGGGTCAGGCTCTGGCATCAAGTGGGAGTGTCAGGGATATAGATTGATTGGGGCCACTGTCCTGTCTGGGAGGACATGGGGGCGGAGTGGGGGTGGTGGGGCTCAACTACAAGAGGGACAAGAGGAACTGGAGACCAGGCACCACTGAGAGGGGAGGGGAGTGACGGACCTGCAGGGTGTGCGTGTGTTCATGTGTGTGTGCATGTGTGTGCATGCCCACAGGGTCAGTGAGGGAAAGGAGGGCTTCCAGGAAAACCCTGGGACCCTCCCTTGAAGAGATCATGAGGAATCACCTGGAAGAGAGAAACAATACAGCCTGATCACCCCCCAACCAGGTCTGCACACACTCTCATCAGGTGAGGTTCGCTTCCACCACCTGCTGATTTCTCCTCTGGGCTGGTTTCCTTCTCATCTCTCAGAAGTGCAGCTATTTTTCACACTTCCTGCTCAAGCTGGGCATTTTAAGTCAACCTGTCATTTTCATCCTCTGTGCCCAGCACAGCGCCTGGCCCAAAGCTCAGACAGTGAGAAACGAGCTGAAGGGGGGTGCATTCAACTCCCTCCAAAACCTGTAGCCTGGGTTTTATGAGGTCAGGAAGTAGTCATTAATGTACAGTCCATTCCAGAATGTGACCTACCTTGGCCAAAGACACCTGTGTGCATTAATTTTAGAAACTGTTTAGAAATTACTCTGATAATACCAATTCATACACTTAGCACATAAAACCTATTATGTGCATCCTTGTGACTACTAATAGCTTTTGTTGTCCCTTTATTCCTTGGTGTACATTGTATTTCCTGGTCCCTGGGAAATGGGAAGGACACACCATGATTGACTGACATCTTTGTTCAGATTTCCAATGGACAAGTTTCCAGTCAGGACAGAACGTGTCAGACAGAGCCGTCTTCCTCATACCACTCATTTTACTGTGCAGAAATGCAATTTTATAATTCTATTGTGGATTTAAAATATGAACCGCAAAACTATTTTCTGAAAACACCAAACTTTGAAAGACTGTATCCTAGTTTTATATATACATACAAAATCTCAATATTTTCCTTAAATTTTCTTGAATGTCATCATAGCAATTTTTCCAGAGACAATATTATAAACAACTCCATTATTGTCATGGGTCATTTTGAAAATGTGTCATTTAATTAAATGATCTGCACAAATCCTCGGAGAAGGCAATGGCAACCCACTCCAGTACTCTTGCCTTGAGAATCCCAGGGACGGAGGAGCCTAATGGGCTGCCGTCTATGGGGTCACACAGAGTTGGACATGACTGAAGCAACTTAGCAGCAGCAGCAGTAGGCAAATCCTTCTGGCTCACAGCTTCTCCCATTAAAAAAAAAAATTAAAGCATTGAGTGATATGTATAAGGCTTCCCAGGTGGCTCAGTGGTAAAGAATCTGCCTGCAATGCAGGATACCCAGGTTCAACTGATCCCTGTGTTGGGGAAGATCCCCTGGAGGAGAAAATGGCAACCTACTCCAGTACATGGGATTCCTGGAGAATCCCACAGACAGAAGAGGCTCAAGGACTATAGTCCATGGGGTCACAGAGTCAGACACAACTGAGCACATGTACACATGATACGTATAAGGCAGGCCACATTCTCTGATCCAGGCATGGTGAGGCCATAACTAAGTGCGGTTCCTGTTTTCGGTAACCTGCCACCTTCAGCAGAAGTGGGGCTGGCTCACCCAGCCACTCTCCACACAACGAGGAGGTCACTGGACATTTTTCCTCCTCAGTGGGACTCGAGGCAGCCCACGTGACTTGCCCAGAGTCAGAGGGAGTCATTTCAAAAAGGTTATCATTATCCTGACAAAATGCGATGGAGGTGTACGTGATTCATTTTTTAAGGGAGCCGTCAGCAAATGAACGAGGCAGGGCTGCGACAGCCCTGCTCCGTGTCTCTGTGATACTAATTACTAGAGACACGTGCACAACACACCAGGGGTCTTATCTCGCCTGCGACCGCTGTTGAGCACAGGCAGCCTCCAGACATCCTTGGCCCAGGCATTGTTCTCAGTACTGAGGGAGGGGGCCGGGCTGCCTTCTTGGCTGCCTGCATCCTCAGTTCACAACTGTGCTCCTTGCCTTTGTTTTCTTTCCTTCCGATTTTTTCCTTCTTTTCTTGACCTTTCTCCTGTGCTGTTTCACAGACGCACAACCTCAGGACAGGCTCCATCTTATGAAGGATCTTTGTTTAGGGTTTTCTCTCCATAAGACAGCCTCAGAAGTGCTGCATGTTGCTCTGTTACTGGACGACAGGTGAAAGTCACCGTTTCAATAGGTCTTCAGGGCTTCCGTTCCCCCTCCATAAGGAGAACCACCCCATAGTGTAATCTGCAGACTAAAAACCCTAGGTGTGAAACACTGAGCACAGTGCATCAGTGTAGGTGAAGTACCTGGTACCCAGGAGTTATTAGTTATCACCAAACTTTATCTGAACATGTGAAAATGTTAATTCAGATGCTGCATTTATGGAATCACTCTTCCCTCTGATGTGTAAGGTCATCAGTGTAACTAGATGAACCATCCAGAGCTCTGTGCTATAGAACAGAGTAACTGGTGGAAGAGCCGTGGGATAAGTGCAATAAAACTTCTCAGCCTCTCAGTATTGCCAGCAAACCCTACTGAGCCCCTCACCTTCCCAAGCCTAACCTTCCAGGTATAGCAGGTACTCAGTGCATACCTGTGGAATGACCCCACCAATAATGGGCAACTCCACTATTTTCACTTTCTTGGATAGGCGTATGCTTTCTAGTAAAGATGGCATATGTGTGAGTATATGTCTTTATAAGGTATTTTAGAAGATTTTTCCCCAAATATGATTGATTTGCACCATATTAATATTTTGCACTTGCCGTATTTTTTATTTATTTTTTAATTGGAGGAAAATTGCTTCACAGTGTCGTGCTGGTTTCTGTCATACAACAAGGAGAGTCACCCATGATTACACATCTGTTTCCTCCATCTTGAGCCTCTCTCCTCCCCCATCCCAACCCTCTGGGTCATCACAGAACCCCAGGCTGGGCTCCCTGTTGAAGTTACAGAATTTTTTGTTTAATTAGGACTTTATTCAGCTTAGTTGGTGAAATGTTGCAAGCTAAAGGCCAGTATTCAAGTGAGACCTGGAGACAGGCTTTGTTTAGAATGCTCAGATGTTCTACAAAATGAAACCAACAATTTCCATTTTCATAGGGAAAACAAATTTCTGGCTTCTCTTCAAAAGCCTGATCACAGTGGGCCCCTTCTCTAGGGCTAAAGTCTGAGAGGTTGATTAGTTGTTCAGGTGAAATGCCTCTCCCCAGTGTGCCTGCCCCCCCACCCCCCCCCCACCCCCACCCAGGACAATCTGGAACGATTTCTCCCCATGTTACCTTCAGGGTCCTGCAGGCACCTGGGGTGGGGAACTCCACAGAACATAGAATGGTTCTTAGAAAAGTGAAATATGGCTCTTAGGTTAAGATCAGCTTTTGAAAATAGCTTCTATATGTGTCTTTTATGTATACCACAGTTCTTCAAAGATTGTTACATTAAGTTGTTGATGTTTAGTCGCTCAGTGGTATCTGAGTGTTTGTGACTCCATGGACTCTATGTGGCCCACCAGGCTCCTCTGTCCATGGGACTCTCTAGGCAAGAATACCGGAATGGGTTACCCTTCCCTTCTCCAGGGGATCTTTCTGACCCACGGATCAAACTCTCGTATCCTGCATTATCAGGTGGATTCTTTACTGCTGAGCCAGTGGGGAAGCCCATTTCAATAATATCAAAATACTTTAAATTTTTGATATTTTTAATGTATAGCGAGCTTAAAAGTTCATTATTAGTCTGGTATGTGTCAGTTCAGTTCAGTTGAGTTGCTCAGTCGTGTCCGACTCTTTGTGACCCCATGAATGGCAGCACGCCAGGCCTCCCTGTCCATCATCAACTCCCAGAGTCCACCCAAACCCATGTCCTTTGAGTTGGTGATGCCATCCAACCATCTCATCTTCTGCGGTCCCCTTCTGCTCCTGTCTTCAATCTTTCCCAGCATCAGGGTCTTTTCAAATGAGTCAGCTCTTCGCTTCGGGTGGCCAGTGTATTGGAGTTTCAGCTTCAACATCAGTCCTTCCAGCGAACACCCTGGTATGTTTAAGGGACTACTAAATAAAATGGAATATGTTTCTCTAGGATCTGGACAGGATTACAATCGCATTTAGCCAGAACTTACAGCCCCCTGTGATGTTCACTGAGATTTCCAAGGTATTCTCGCACAGTAGACAGCCTTGTATTGAAATGCAATTTGTGGTTGAAGACATCAGGCAGAGTTAAGAATTCAGTAAGGGTGAGCTGTGCAAATTCTCTAGAACAGTCCTCTGTCCACTTTCAGGTGGAAAACCACCTCAGAAGTTTCTGACTTAAAAATCAACTAATATAGTCCCAGGGTTGTTCGTGCAAGTTTTTCCTCACACATCTCTTCTTTCTTCTTTAACCTAGGAAGTAAAAAATACATGATTTAGTAGTTTCCTATGACAGCAAAGCCTCATTATTCTGCAAGTGTATGTTCATACTTATAAGAGGGAAAGGAATATCGGAGGGTTTATTTCACAGAAAGAAACAACTTCAAGTAACAATTAGCATTTGACAGTTCACGTTTTATTGAAGAACTAGATCACAAGCTTAAAATATCACGAAAACAAATGATAATCTTATTTCCGAGCTCACACATCTCCCAGGATGCTTGTAAGACTAACAAGAGGGAATGTTTGTGACACGTAATCATTATTCACATGCCCAGTCATTACAGAGAAATATTTCTGGAAAATGGATGGAAAGGATGCTGAGTGCATTGCCTCTGGCCATAATATTTATTATGGGCTAGGTAGAGAAAGTATAATATAACATATCCAAACCTTTTAGCATACAAAAGAATGATAGGAAATTTTTTTTAGTTATTGACCCAAACACATCGCAATTTTAAAACTGCTTGTGTAAATACCATTCTGTTATTTCTACAAGCAACATTCCTGCAATTGGCTACAGTTAAATGCCAGCTAATAAATGTAAATAAGAAATAATTGTTAGAAGATAAATAAATGAGATGTGTGTATAGTCTGACAGATTCTTTATTTATAGTCACCATTGTCAGCTTTGGGACATATTCTTGAACCACACAAATATGTGTGATTCACAGATTACCCCATTTTCTTAGCTGAAACCTATTTTCTGAAGCATTTTCAAAGTAGCTATTTTATTTTGTTTTCCGGGAAAATCTAACAAAGACAGTGTCCATATAACTCCACTATATATTAGAGGGGAAAAAAATCCCATCTTGGCAACCGTTGTTTTACTTTGTTCCTAGAGAGGACCACCACTCTCAACTAAAAACAGGTTAAAAAATAAAATACAATGAGTTTTCAAAACTACTGGGACAAAAAAGCTGACTGATGTGAGTTCTATAAAATCATTTCCCAAACCAGCAGTTAAAGAACATGTACAACTGAGTGGACTAAATGTTTGAATAAATACTTATTTAACAACCTTAGAGAATATTTTGAAGTTCTAGTAATCTGATTCAAGACAATAAAGTTATTGAGCAGGAACTTGGAGGATCCAGAGAAAGGAGAACTGATTGTATCTCTTATGATCCCTCTCAGAGACTCTATGTCTTAGCAGAAGTCAGTCAGCAAATAGTTAAATCAAACTGCTGAAGGAAGTGTACTTTACACATACTTGGGATTTCTCATGAGCTGTAAGTGACTAGTCTTGACCACAAGGAAGAGGCAGAATAGCATCTTTGCCTTAGTGTGGATTGGAGCCACCTGTGTGGACTTTGGCTAATGGAGTACCCATAATGAATTTTTGTTTCATGAGAAAAAAAAAGCTGTGGGTAGATTCTAATGTTTGTATAAATATTAGGATGAAGCATGAAATTCCCAATGATACTTGCAGCAGTGATGAACTTTACCTGACAAAAGAAGCTATTTTGTTGAATATATGTTTATTTGTAAAATAAATACATGCTCACTTTCAGACATTTGGAATAAATACACATATATGTACATGGTGTGTGTGTGTGTTTGTGTGAAAATAAATTTGTCCCATAACCTGCAACCCAGAAATGACTGGTATTGTCTTTCTGGAGAATTCCCCCTTTTATTACCAATATTATAAATGAGGCTATTGTTCATGAAGTATTGTATCTTGTTTTTCCTAATAACATTATATAATAAGCAGTATCCCATGAAGTTAGAAATTCTTCCAAATAACCATTAAAATTACACAATCTGCAACCCTATGTGTTTCCTGTATTCCTTGTTCCTACTTGAATGAATGAATGATATACAGTGAACATCTTGATACACAATTTCTGTTCTAAATTTGGAAATATGCCCTTGTAGTAAACGTATTCAATGTTCATGTAAAAGTCCTGGGTTAAGTCACTGGAAAAGTTGATGCCTTTGATACAAATTGAAATTTTTTACAAAAAGAGGGAACAATTTCTATTGTCCCAGAAGTCAGTCGGAATGCTTGTTGCGTCTCCATCAACACTGAGCATTCTTACTGAAAGAGAGATGATTTCCCTCCTCCCAGGACAAAGGCACTAATTGACTGTCACTTTACAAAGTGTGGTCCTGGTTGGATTTTGGTGTTGATAGAACTTCATATGCATAGACCTGTGGGGATGAGCAAACTTCTGAAGGCATCCCCAGATACATTAGGGACTGCAGGTGTTGCCTTAAGTCTCCCCTTGTTGCCCATCCAGGTGCCCAGATGTGCAGCCCATGTGTATCTCACACTGAGCTGCTGTGTCTGACAGCATTTGGCCAGCAGGTTTGGCCAAACACTTCTTGAGCCATCTCCTGAAAACAAAAACTAGACTCTGTTATTGGCATAAAGAAGGACACTTCTTCTTAGGGTTTGTCATCATTTTGAAGTATGAAATAATAGCTCAGCAGTTGCTGTGGGATGTGGGTGGGGAAGCCGGGCCCTCCCCTGTAAAAAGACTTGGCAGGGCACAGGAGCCTGGGAGTGGGGGAACAGTGCCACAGGAGCTGCTGTCTGGGGTCCTGACTATGCTGGGACCAGTCAGCTTTCCTCTCCTTCTCTCTGCTCCTCTTTGGCACACTGTTGTTGCTGTGCAGTCACTAGGTCCTATCTGACTCTTGTGACCCCATGCACTGTAGCACACAAGGCTCCATGAGCAGGTGAGTGCAATTCTAAGGGCCCTTTCATTCAATTACTTCTGTGCCCCTTAATATATATGTTGCAAATTCCAGTTTTCAGAAGAGGTGAGGAAGGTCCAGCCCCACGTCCTCTACTGGTTTATTTCAGTTCCATCATTGGGAGGGGTCACAATAGAGCCCACCTGGCCACATGGACCTGCCTCTCCCATAGAGGTTAGAAGTGGGGACAATTTACCCCAAAATGTGTTTATGAGAAGAGGATCTATCCTCCAGTAAATGTGAGCAGAAAGCAGGCGTCTACAGTTGTATGTGCACGTGGGTTTAATTCTAGGACAAAAGGACCATATAAATGGGCAGCTTTGCCTCATAATTTGTGGACTATAAGTTGTTCTTCCAAGAATCGAGACTGTCACCCTGTGAATTTTAAAGTGATATTATAACCAAGGCTTTAAAAGGCATTTTAAATAGTGTTATTTAAATTAAATGCTAATAAAAAATTAAATATTAATTAAAATTCTGGGTTGTTTATCTATTTAGTAGTTTGCTCTCTCTAAAATGCCAAAAACTGATTATTTGACTAACAAATGCCACAAATAATTCTGACATTTTCTTAGCCAACGTGTCAGTTAAGAAACAGTATGTGTTGATGACAAAGAACAGATCAGTTGTTGCTTAAACTTTTCTACTTTTCTGTAGGATATTTGACCCAAAAGAGTGTCATTATTAAGAATAAAGCTGGACTAAAATTTGAGGAAAAATTGGTATATCATCTATAATTTTGGAGAAGAGGCACATAATTACAATTTTTGCCTACTTTGGAAAAATATCTCTGAGGGTTTTGAGAAAACATTTTCAAAAGGGTTGGGATGCACCTTTCAGATAACACATTAGATAGCTTCCCATCAAGGGGCCTTTTCTGAGGCCTTTTCAGTAATGTGATTTAATCAAGGACTAAAATAAGGTTGGTGGGTCCAGGTAGGCTTCTGAGGTCTTTAATCAAGTTTCAAAGCCTATTAAATTTAAGAGGTAAATTATCTTGTTATCAAGACTCCTTCCTTGAATGCTTGCTATGTCTAATTTACCACATTTTTGTAGTATTATTGTTCTTACTGGATAGTAGAACCAAGGCCTTTATTCAACCTCTAATTATTTATAATATATAAAATATATTACAGATTTTGATTTCTCAGTGGTATGTAAATGGTTATCTGTACAAGAAATAACTTGTTGACCCTGATTAATGATTTTGTCTGAGCTGTCTACATCTATTCATAGTAATTCAAGCCAAGTTTCATTCATAGTGTTTGCAACATAAACATATGTCATGAAATCAGCCTTGAAAATGTTCTCTATAACCTTTAAACTGTGTTGGGTGGAGTAACTCAAAATGTACAATTTATTGAAGGTCTTTCTATTTCACATTTTGTCTGGAATTATTTGTTTGTCAGAAAATAGGTGCCTGACACACAGCAGGCAGGCAGGCGAGAATTGGTTAACTGGAAGAATGAACCCAGACATCTCTTTACACTGTGGGTTTTCAAGTCCACAGAAAGACCAATGGCTTTCTGCTCCCTTAAATCCAGAAGCACCTGGAGATAAAACCCTCCTCCAAAGACAGACACAGAACATCTGTGAGAAAGTGGAGGTGACCAAAGGATGCCAACAGCCCTTTCTACTCCCCAGGATAAGAACCTGTGCGGGAATTTCCGCTTATCAGGTGTGTATCAAAACCACATAGGAATATCGTGTTTCCAGTAGCTGTTACTAAGAAATCAGATTTACACACATAGAACAGCAGAGACCATGGGTTTTACAAACAATCTAATAAACCCGAATGCATAGTTTCTTTACATTAACAATAGGCTTGTTCTCATTGACCCTTGAAAAAAAAATCCTAGTTAGAAATCTACTGCTTTTAAGAAGACCAAACCAGGAGATGCAAAATGGATTGTTTACCTATATGTTGTCAATATACTCTGTAATCCGTTGTATTGGGAAGAAACAGACGTGGGGCTTGCTTGTTTCCTGACAAGCACAAACAACCGTCAGCACATTGCTGATGCTCTCAGTGTGTCACTTAGAATACTTTTTCTTTAAAGGTGACAGTTTGCTCCTGCTATGTCAGGATGCACTGAAGTCAGTTCCCTTTGGCTAGACACAAACATCACAGGCAGCTGTCTGGTGATTTTTCAGAGACAGTTATTTGAAATTGCTTAAGATGCTACAAGCACATCATGATTTTAATAAACTTTCTAAAGTGGAAGGTGGAACTCCTTGGATGCTCTTCGTTCTTAATGTGAAAAACATTGTTTTCAGTGAATGGCAGGTGCCCTCACCTTACCTTTCCTTGTATTCAATTTCCTTCATCACTTTGTAGAGACTCTTTGTAGAAATTATGTAATTAGAATAAAGATGTCAGCTGTAAAGACTGGACATCACTAAGGCCCATGCAAAGGTAGGACAAAGGGAAAAGTCATTGTGTTTCAGTCGATGATATTTTTAAGACAAAATATTAATTTATATGATGTCATTTGCTTTTATTGTGTTTCTTTGTGATGGTGATATTATTACTACTAATAGTGATTAACTATTCACTGAGCTCTTGCTGTTTCAGGCATTGTTCTCAGGGTTTCTCACAAGCTGACAGCTCAGTTGGTAAAGAATCTGCTGCAATTCAGGAGACCACAATTCAATTCCTGGGTCAGGAAGATCCGCTGGAAAAGGGATAGGCTACTCATTCCCAGTACTCTTGGGCTTCCCCTGGGGGCTCAGCTGGTAAAAATCCACCTGCAGTGTGGGAGACCTGGTTCGATCCCTGGGTTGGGAAGATCCCCTGGAGAAGGGAAAGGCTACTCATTCCAGTATTCTGGCCTGGAGAATCCCATAGGCTGTATAGTCCATGGGGTCACAGAGCCAGACACGACTGAGCAACTTTCACTTTCACTACTTCATCCAACCCTCAGAATTATTAATATTCTCAAAGCCCAATCACCCCTATTTTACATTAAAGAAACTAAGTGATTCCGTAAATCTTTTGTTTCACACTGAGGTCCAGGTGTTTGAACTTTCAAGTAGGAGAAGCAAGTTGGTCCCCTGGGAGGCTGGTAAACTCTCCTCTCCAGGGACCAAACCCTTTGCAAAAACTGAGTACCAAAGAGAGGGGACCCATGAGGTGGTCACTCTCACAGTCCCATGAGAAATGCAGACTGACAAGCCCAAGTTCTCTGATCTGCCAGGGTGACACCTAAAGATAATATTTTATGCAAATATTTAGTTTAGTCGCTCAGTCATGTCTGACTCTTTGCGGCTCCATGGACTGCAGCACACCAGGCTTCCCTGTCCATCATCAACTCCTGGAGCTTACTCAAACTCAAGTCCAGTAAGTTGGTGATGCCGTCCAACCATCTTATCCTCTGTCACCTCCTTATGCTCCTGCCTTCAATCTTACGCAAATATTATTCTCACTTAATTTAGTGGATGGATCTCAGTAGAATATGGGTGATTTCTCTGTTTTGTAATTTCCTCTCAATTTACCTTTGAGAGGATATTGTCTTTCCTTAATCTTGTTTTTATTTAATTTTTACTTTCTTTAACATTCAGAGGCCTGAAACTGGTTTTTCTAAAGTGCGGGTCTGAAGAGACTCTTCTCTTGAGTTTGGTCTGTTAAGTCCTGCAAGCTTCTCTACTCTTCACCCCTCATCCTGCATCCTCAACCCCCTAATCTGGTAGCAGGTCCCACCATGTACCTAGAATGTGAGATTTTTCCAAAAGAAGATTCATGCTTTTCTGGACCTCCACATCCTTGATCATTTTCTCCTTTGCTTGGAACACTCACTCTCCCGTTTTTTTCTAGATATCACCCTCATCAGTCAACACTTAAATGAATCATCGCTTCCTCTGAGAGGTCTTTTCTGATACCCCCATGGTACAGCAAAGTAAATCATTATCCATATACATATATCCACTCTTTTTTTAGATTCTTTCCCCATGTAGGCCATTACAGAGCACTGAATAGGAGTTCTTGTGCTATACATATGTGAGTGCTCAGTTTCTCAGTTGTGCCCAACTCTTTGAGACCTCATGGACTGTAGCCTGCCACGTTCCTCTGTCCAAGGAATTTTCCAGGCAAGGATACTGGAGTGGGCTGCCATGTCCTCCTCCAGGGGATCTTCCCAACCCAGGGACTGGAACCCACATCTCCTGCATCTCCTGCATTGGCAGGCGGATTCTTTACCACGGAGCCCCTGGGAAGCCCTTGCTATACAGTAGATCCTTATCCTTATCCATCTTACCACTCTATTTTACACACAGCAGTGTGCATAGGTCAATCCAATCTCCCGATTTGTCCCTCACTGCTAAATTCCTGATGGTAACCGTGAGTTTGTTTTTTACATCTGTGACTCTATATCTGCTTTGTAAATAAGCTCATTTGTAACTATTTAGATTCCACATAGAAGTAATAGCTAGGCCTTCTTTCTCTCACATGTCAGGGCAAGGAAGAAAAATGTAGAGTATCTGTCCTTAAGACGTTCCTTTGAGATTTTAACAAGCTTTTATTTTAAAAGACGTCTTATTAAAAATCAGTGCCTCTTGTTTAGAACTGTTCAGGGGTGGAAGGAAGAGCTGAAAATGTCAGAATGTGTCCTCAAGTACACATATTCCTATTTCCCTAATAAGGAATAGTATAGGAGATACCTGATGTGGATGTAAACAGATAAACAGGGTCTGGTCATGGAAAATTCACCTGAACATCTTAGAGTTGTCCATTTCCAGGGTAAAACCAGAAAGCTGTTGAATTAATGCTTAGTGCTCCATATATAATGAATGCTGCTGCTGCTACTAAGTCGCTTCAGTCGTGTCTGACTCTGTGCGACCCCATAGAGGGCAGCCCACCAGGCTCCGCCGTCCCTGGGATTCCCCAGGCAAGAACACTGGAGTGGGTTGCCATTTCCTTCTCCAGTGTATGAAAGTGAAAAGTGAAAGTGAAGTTGCTCAGTCGTGTCCGACTCTTAGCGACCCCATGGACTGCAGCCTACCAGGCTTTCAAACCTAGAAAATATTTCCCAAATGGGCAGATCACAGTTTTACAAAATAATCATGTATTTTTTCATGATAAAGTATTTTCTCTTCAGATGTTACAGAAGTAATTTCACATTTTCTTTACTGCCAAACTTTTCAGACACTGTAGTATATTAGTATGTATTATAAACCTATGATATTAAGACAAAGTATTTTTTAACTCTTGATCACTTTTCACAAGGCATGTCTATCAGCTAATGAAGGGAAAAAGATAACATAGCTACCTTTAGAAAGTTTGAGGGTTTGATGGGGAAGAAGTCTGATTTTCAACAACGTAAAAGGAAACCAAATTTAGGAAATTTCATCATGATGGACTAGGAAATATTCATGGAATTTTCAAAACCTTCTCAACACTGTTTTTATAATATTCCCACGTGTGACATTTTTATAAGCCCAGTCAGTTTCCTTTTTGGTGGGTAGGGACACTCTGGCTGCCCCAGATTGAAAACTGTCCTTATAAAATGTAGGTGTGTCACAGTCAGAGATAGCCTGTATTTCATCCTCTGCTTCATTTGTAGAAAGATATAAATCAAAGTAAGACGAGAGGAAGCCGCTGTCGGCGCTGTGCATTTGCCAACGAGATCCCTGGCCTCAGAGCCTGCCCCTGCACACCAAGTGCACGGCATCACCTTACCACTCTGATTTGTGGTGCTGCCTTGTCTGTTTCACCTTGTCTTGCTGTCAAAATGAATTAGGAAAAGGTGAGAAATCGTTAGATCTTTAAGGGTTCTTGCAAACACTTGCTACTAAGAGGAAAATGAGAAGGCTGGCATAAACATTCCCAGCTGTTTCTATGAGCAAGTAGCAGTACCTGCTAAAGGATTCTCCCCTAATTATGAATTTTTCCACAGCAAGACACTCCCATTGGACCAGTTCAAGGCGTGACAGATAGACACAGATTTCTTTATTCAAGTCAGTTGCTGGGGCTGCTGTGAAGCTGTTAATCGTCACTTACCCTATTTGTGAAATGAGCAATGTGTAAATTCAATTCAGTTAATATGTATTGAGAACTCAAAGGGTGCTCAGTGCTGCACAAGGAACTGTGGGCCAGGCAGTGAAGAAGGTGCCTCCTGCAGGGTCCTTCCTACCTTGTGGAGCCACCGCTGGGCACACAGCCTGTGACAGCCCAGTGCTGGTGGGGAGGGAAGCTTCACACTATCTTCTCATCTCTAACCCTCACCCTTGGGTCATCCATCACCCAATCAAAGCTGCTGAACACAGGATGGAAGCCATAAGGGCAAACATGAGAGCCCATTGGATTTTTCTAGATAGGTAGCATTTTGTTCGACTTCCATTATTTTCCCATTTTATCTCATTTTTTAAAAATCAATACTTTTATTTTAGCGAGCCAGAAGATTCTAGTCTGTACCGCTTAAACACAGGAGCCATGGGTATCACTCCTAGACGTGATGTCAGAAAACACCAATGCCAGCCCTTCCTTCTGCTTCTACAGCAGCTGCATGAACTGAGCCGTTAGCGAGGCTTCTGAAACTCAAAGACTTCACCTGCAAAGACAGTCTATTCTGTTCCCCAAACTCAGAGAATGAAATGAAATGGTGTCGGAGCGAATTTTATGTTCAGCATTATGCAAAATATAAATGCTGAAACTAGAGACCTCAGTTAAGAGAGTAAACTGACTGTAGCTGCTGTCCTACTGAGGCTTTACTTCAAATGACCCCTTTGTTTGGAGAACTTTTTGCATTCTTTATGCAAACTTATTTCTGACCCTGCTGCTGCTAAGTCGCTTCAGTCATGTCTGACTCTGTGCGACCCCACAGACGACAGCCCACCAGGCTCCCCCGTCCCTGGGATTCTCCAGGCAAGAACACGAGTGGGTTGCCATTTCCTTCTCCAGTGCATGAAAGTGAAAAGTGAAAGGAAGTCGCTCAGTCGTGCCCGACTCTTAGCGACCCCATGGACTGCAGCCTACCAGGCTCTTCCATCCATGGGATTTTCCAGGCAAGAGTACTGGAGTGGGGTGCCATTGCCTTCTCTGATTTCTGACCCTATGTTTCCCTGAAACAATGGTGTTCAGTGTGAGTTTCTGAAATGTTATACTTTCAAAAAACCAAGTTGTTCTCCAACTTGTGGAGAAAAAGACAGATGGTTACAATGTAATTATTTTTCAGTGTTTACATTTTTCTTCCATGATATATATGTGTGTGTGTGTATATGTATACATCTTTTTTAATTTTTGAAAGCTGCTAACAGTTAAAGGAAAAATGAGCATTTAATTGTAATATTGCAAAGAGCAACATTTGGCAGTTGGTGAGACTAATCCTTCAGTCTGAACATAAGTAGCTTATGTTACTATTTTTATTCTACCAAGAGATGTCATGGCTTTAACAATGACATTATTTGTTTTTAAGCTTCAATGGTGTATTCATAAGGTCATAACTCCTACAGAACCAATGTCCTTCTGTGTGTGATACTGTTATATCACTTTTCAGGTGAGCTGCCCCTAAGGACAGCTCACAATTTGGTGACTTTAAAAGTAAAACAAAATAGGTGACTTTAAAAATATTTTATTTTTTAAAGCAGTCTTGTGTTCACAGCAAAATCGAGAGGAAGGTGTGGAGATATACCACACACCCACTGCACCCACAAGCACAGCCCCCCCGCCATCAACATCCCCAGCAGATGGGACATTTGTTACAACTGATGAAACTACGCTGACACGCCATCATCACCCAGAGCCCTGAGTGTACCTTAGGGTTCACTCTTGGGGTCCTTGGGGTCATATGTCCTATGAACTTGGGCAAATGTGGCTTGATCCCTGGGTCAGGAAGATCCCCTGAAGGAGAAAATGGCAACCCAGTTCACTATTCTTGCCTGGGAAATCCCATGGACAAAGGAGCCTGGTGGGCTACTGTCGATGGCACACGTAATCCTATCCTTCATTACAATGTCATCCAGAGAAGTTTCACTGCCCTAAAATTCTCTGTGTTCCACCTGTTCATCCCACCCTCGCATTTAAAACCTGATAACCAGCGACTTTTTACTGTCTGCATAATTTTACCTTTTCCAAGATGCTGAGAAGTTGGAATCATATAGTACATAGCACTTTCAGAATAGCTTTTCTCACTTAGTAATATATACTTACCTTTCCTCCATGTCTTTTCATGGTTTAATAATTCATTTCTTTTTAGCACTGAATAGTCAATCTAATCACACTGGGACCAAGCCTTGTCTAACTCAATGAAACTAAGCCATGCCCTGTGGGGCTACCAAAGATGGGCGGGCATGGTGGAGAGGGCTGACACAGTGTGGCCCACTGGAGAAGGGAATGGCGAACCCCTTCAGTACTCTTGCCTTGAGAGCCCCATGAACAGTATGAAAAGGCAAAATGATAGGATACTGAAAGAGGAACTCCCCAGGTCAGTAGGTGCCCAATATGCTACTGGGCATTACTGACTCGATGGACGTGAGTCTGAGTGGACTCTGGGAGTTGGTGACGGACAGGGAGGCCTGGTGTGCTGTGATTCATGGGGTCGCAAAGAGTCGGACACGACTGAGCTACTGAACTGAACTGAACTGAATATCCCATTGTCTGGAAGGATCACAGTTTATTTATCCATAACCTACTAAAGGACATCTTCGTGTCTTCCTGGTTTTGGCAATTATGAGTAGAGCTGATATAAACATCCACACACAGGTGTTTGTGTGGGCATAAGTTTTCTGCCTCTTTGGGTAAATATCAAGGAGTGTGATTGCTGGATCCTATAGTAAATAGCATCTTGCTTCCTCAGAAAATGAAAGAGGGCAAAAGAGAATGGGTAAGCACAATAGAAATCAATCTGAGATGTCACATCTCATCACTTTTGTTTCTTTGGCCATGCCTGCAGCTTGCAGGATCTTAATTCCCTGACTAGGGTTCAGATCTGAGGCCCTGGCAGTGAGATTACCAAGTACTAACCACGGGACCACCAGGGAATTCCCCAAGCCCATCACTTTTGCCATTGTCTATTCTTCAGAAGCAAATCGATAGGTCCGGCATCCCCAATCTAGGGGAAAGGATAACGCAGGAAAGAATTCCAGAAAGCAGGATTATTGGAACTATTTTATTTTTAAATTTTTTTCTTGAAGCCTGATTGATAGACAATATTATATTGGTTTCAGAGATACAACATACTGATTCAGAATTTATATACTTTACATGGTAACCATGAAGAAAGTCTGGTAATCACCTGTCACCACTATAACTGACTATATAACTTACGTAGTACAGTACCTCCCTGGGACTGATTATTTTGCAGCTAGAGATTTCCCCTCTCTATCTCCCTCACTTGCTGCCCTCAACCCCACTCTTCTCCTGTCTGGCCACCCTCAGTTTGTTCTCTGCACCTATGAGTCTGTTTCTGTTGGGTCAAGTGTGTTCGTGTATTTCATTTTTAGATTCTATCTGTAAATAAAATCAGAGGGCATTTTTCTTTCTCTTCCTCTGTCTGACTTGTTTCACTTAGCATAATACCCTCTAAGTCCATCCATGTTTTCCCAAATGGCAAGATTTCATCCTGAAATGAATTCATCATTACATCTGAGTAATAATCTATTAATTATGTAGTGATATATGTACATATATTCTTATCATCTGTTGATGGACACTTGGGTTGTTTCCGTGTCTTGGCTATCACAAACAGGGTGGCTGCAAACACTGAGGTGCATATATTTTTTCGAGTTAGTTTTTTTTCTTCAGATAAATATCCAGGAAGGGGATTGCTGGATCATGTGGTAGTCTTATTTTTAATTTTTTGAGGAGCCTCCACACTGGTCTCCACAGTAGCTGTCCCAATTGACATTCCCCAAGAGGAGTGACTTCACGTTCACTTTTCACTTTCATGCACTGGAGAAGGAAATGATAACCCACTCCAGTGTTCTTGCCTAGAGAATCCCAGGATGGTGGAGCCTGGTGGACTGCTGTCTATGGGGTCACACAGAGTCGGACACGACTGAAGTGACTTAGCAGCAGCAGCACAAGGGTTCCCTACTCCATTGGAAACATTTTAGAAGCGCACTGTCACAATAAACAGAAAGAAACAAGCAAATCACAAAATTAATCAGTCCTTGAAATTCTATGATTGGGTCATGTTTTATTTCTTTCTTTTCAGTGTTCGTTACATGTGTTTTCTTCAGAATTAAATTTTTATACCTACTAGGTGGGTAAGTACTTGGACTTGTTGATAAAAAATAAGAAAGCAATCATTTTACCAGGTAGATAAAACCTTTGACTATATTTATTAAATTCTGTTCATATATCCAGGTAATTCTCATTTCAGAGCCCAAAGCAACTTCAATTAATGGCAATTTCTTTTCTCCAATCTAAATAAAAGTATATCCCCATATATGTCTTCACTTATTTTTGAATTGCCAATTTCTTAAGCTTCAAGGCATTTAGAAGTTTTGTAAAAATGATTAACTGATTCAGATACATTTTTCTCTTTATTCAGGCTTTAAAAGAACAATGCAAAATTTTACTGCTTCTTTAATCCATTAAAATTGTTGCAAGTCTACACCTTAATTAAATTACTTTTTAAATCAAAACTCACTTCTTCAGTTGAGATTCATAAATAATGATGGTTCTTAAAATGCAATCAGCATATGATGAAAGAAAGACAGATAATGATATTTCAGTGAATGCTAAGCTATCTCAATGAAGTTATCATTTAAATAGCTTCTAAGTGCTCCAAAATGAAATGCTAGTGCATGATAATGATGGCAATTTTAGTCTAAGTATTGATTTTTATTTATTTCTTGCATTCCAATTAATAGTAGACGATAAGCAAGCTTACTTCTAATTTACTGATATATAACAATATATGGATAAAATGTGTCCATTACCAAATTCACTAGTGCTAAATTTTGAAAATTTGGCTTTAGAAATAATAATATTTGCATGTACTCAGTATACAAGCAAACTTACTTCTTCAATAGGAATTCTGGAAAGACAAATAGATATTTTGTCATCTGTGTATACCCTGCCTCTCTCTAAGTGTAATTTAGATCACTCAAAGGAAGATTTAACAAAACTATCCAATTAAACAACAATGAATAAAGATACTAGGACAAAAGGAAAAGATAAAATAGCAAGTTCAACTTGTAACTGTTGAAAAAAGAAAAGGAAGAGAAAGAGAGGGAAGCTCACAAAGAGGAAAATAGCAAATTATATAAAATAAGAAATAAGAGGAAAAGAAAAAGAATAAATGAAAGAAAAAGGAAAACAACCATATAAATATATGGAATAAATTCCATAGGTGGAAAATAGCACCTGCAAAAATGACTTGTTTGCAGTGAAACTCTTCTTAGAGAGTCATCCACATCCATCTATCTCCAGGTTGGCCTGGAGGAGACTGTCTTCTTGGGACTGGCTTGAAATTCGACTGGAACTGCCCAGATGTCTGACTTTATTTTACTAATAATTCCCCTGAGGCCCTTCAGAGAGAGGCTGTGCAGGCTAATTTTGCAGCAACAGGAGCGTTTCTAGTTGCTTCTTCAGGTGAACCTTGATTTTTCATTCCCTGATATGAAAATGAACTTGAAGCTGAGTCTTTTGTGTTTCCAGTCTTAGAGCAGCAAGCCTCTAGATACAGAGGAGTGATTTCATGGAAGGAGGGCTTTTGGAGAATTTCAACAGGCCAGTCTCAAGGATGGGCTTCCTTGATGGGCTGCCATGCCCTCTCCCAGGCAGTTATCACAGACAAACATATGTCCATGAGGCCTTGAGCGTACTTCTGCAAGTTGCATGGTGAGGTCATCACAACCAAGAAATAGGGTCAGTTATAGAACTAGCAATCTGGGTTAGCATCATTCTAATTGAACCTATTATCTTCCCCCAAAGTGCAAATAACTTTGTGGAGGCTTATTTTCCACATAAAAATCTTTCCATTAGTTTTTTTCACTTGAAAAAGAATGAAATTGTGTTAAAAAAAAAAGGCAAAGTAAAGATCACTTGTTATTAGAAAACCAAATGTAATTTAATTTTGACAACTTGCTGTCCAAGTCATCTATCTTTATTCTTTGATTTGATGAATGCATTATTTTGCAAAATGAATTGTGAAGTTTTTATAAACCTGATTTCTTCAGTTAGTATATGAAGAACATAGTAAATCATCCTTTATTGTACTCTCGAAAAATTTTGTACTTTCTCATGGTTCTATCATTGTTAAAGAGTTTAGATTATACCTACTGTTTTGTTGTTTTAAGGAACACTGCACAAAATGATATTTCTAATCCTCAAATTCATAAAATTATGGGCTTAATAGTCTTGCCTCGCAAATCTACCTTGCCTCGCAAATCCATCTTCAGCTGCTATTTCTCCCACACAGAAAGAGAGAGAATTTTGGTTACTATAGATTAAACAAAGGTTATATTTATTAACCCTTATTTAATCATCACAGTCAAGCAAACAGCTTTAATCAGAAGAATAGAGCTGAAGCATAATATTTAAACTGTGCATAAAAATACGGCATTTAATCTAATCGAGTCAGCCGACAATGAGCTTGCCACATTTAATGTTTGCTCTTCAAACCTGGAATTCATTCCTTCTGTCACTCTAATTCCTGAACCCAATTTGGAAATAGTTTGCATTATATGCTATCTCACAGCTCTTTCTGTTTGCTAACCAAATAGAATATGTTTGAAGACTTTGTCTTCCTGAATGTGACATTGTTAAAAATCAAAGGCGTTTTACAGTTACAGCTGCTGGTGAAATAAGAGACTCATTTCTTAAAGATAACTTAAAAATACACGAGAGAGTGAGAGAGAGACAGACATAGTCCTGATTCTTTCTCTACTACTTTAGGCTTTAATAACTGAAGTAAAACACACATACACACGCACATATATATGTACATAATATATAATACGTATGTGTATGACAGGAGTTGTTTTCCCATCTAAGGAATCCTGTCCAAAGCAAACATTCCAAGAAGAGGAAATCGTGAGTATGCAGAGAACAGAGATGAAAATAGCGCTTCTTTACAAGCAATTTACTGAGTGCAGAGAGCAAAGGAGATCTTGCCGCTCTTCGCATTTTTCTCTTTAGTTTTCCCGTCACGTTGCTAGTACTTCCAGAGAAAATCCCATCAAAGGAGCATCAGTTGGAGAACTCCTCACCCCAGTTAAGAGTGGCATGCGAGCAGGCTGATGGCAGGACCGGACACGTCACCAGGGGAGTGGAGGGGGAGGCAGCGAGATAGAGTCAGGGTTGCTTCCTAGAAGCTGGGGCACACTTGCTGGCTTATCCCATTTCCCCTAGAATTAGCCTTTGGCTTTTGGGGTGATTGACTTTGTTTTCATTTTTTAATTTACCTTTCCTTAACTTATTGAACGGACAGCTCCGGATCGGAGTCTGGTGCTGTTCTCAGCTCAGGACAGGGCACACACCAAAGCCTGCACTTGGGGAGCTTTGATTCCAGAGCAAACGACCAACAAAGGAAAAGAGGATTCAGACCTTAACTTGGACATAAAGGCCGTGAGAAACCCCTGCAGAGGAAGGAACTAGCTTACATGGGGAGTCGTGGTGCCATTTTCAGCCAACAGCCTGCAAAGCCTGCTGACACAGTTGGCAGTCCAGTGAACTGTGGAGGAAGGAGAGCCAGGAAGCCAGGGAGAAAGTCAGACACGGGAGTGAGGAGGCCCAGGACGGGCAGGACACGGGGCGGGCTTGGAGGGCAGAGGGTGTGGGATGAGGCCGTCAGGGGCTGCTGGGGAGCACACTCGCTTCTGCTCAGAGTGAAGCGTGGACCCCCAGAGTCTGGGAACGGGACATCTGGAAATGTTTCGTGGGAAAAACTGTAAGTCAGGCAAGAGCAGGAAGGGGTCCTGACTAAAGCGACAGCATCCCACAGCTGAGTGGGGAGGGGACGGGGCCCCGGGAATGTCCTTAGGGTACAGCTGTGAAGATTGCTTGATTGCTTGACAGTGTCAAGGGGAGTTGAAACCACACGTTTTCTCTTGAGAAACAAGCCAAAATATTCTACCGGATAAAAAGAGGCCTGGAATGTGATGGGGTTAGGAGATGGGGACAGAGATCTGGAGGTTCATGCAGGGAATCTTGGGTGTGAGATGTCCCCTTGTCATCCGAGTAGGGCTCCAGGAGACAGTTAAATAGATGATTCTAGGCTCGGGAGGTCCATCTAGTCAAAGCTATGGTTTTTCTAGTAGTCACGTATGGATGTGAGAATTGGACTATAAAGAAAGCTGAGGGCTGAAGAACTGATGCTTTTAAACTGTGGTGTTGGAGAAGACTCTTGAGAGTCCCCTGGACTGCAAGGGAGATCCAACCAGTCCATCCTAAAAGAAATCAGTCCTGAATATTCACTGGAAGGACTGCTGCTGAAGCTGAAACTCTAATACTTTGGCCACCTGATGTGAAGAACTGACTCATTTGAAAAGACCCTGATGCTGGGAAAGATTGAAGACAGGAGGAGAAGGGGACAACAGAGGAGGAGATGGTTGGATGGCATCACGGACTCGATGGACATGAGTCTGAGCAAGCTCTGGGAGGTGGTGATAGACAGGGAAGCCTGGCGTGTATAGTCCACGAGGTCGCAAAGAGTCAGACACAACTGAGCAACTGAACTGAACTGAGGCTGCTGACAGCTGGGGCCAGAAAGATGGTAGACAGACTAGGTGTGTTCCTCACAAAGGTCAAACTCCATGCCTGGATGGAGTCACCAAAGGAGTGGGCGTCCAGAGAAACATTCACCATCATGTGCCAGGGGTCACAAAGGACATGGAGAGACTGGGGGAGAAACAGTAAAAGTACAGCCCTGAGGGCACGGGTGGAGTGGAGGAGAGGCGCCCAGCTGTGTCAAGGCAGCCGCAGGTCCAGGGGAATGAGAGCTGGGCACCAACTGCGAGGGTGGAGAGGGAGGTCACTGGCAAACTTGGTAAAGAGGAAACAAAAGGGAAAAAAAAAATCTTACTCTTTGTGTCAGCTTGCTAAGCCACTGCACACTTGCTAGCGATGTTTTCTTTTATTCTCCAGGTGAGTTCCCTAAACTGACCTTGCCCCGAAGATGAGGAACCTCAAGGCTGGCAAGGGAACTGCCTTGCTGCCTTTCTCCATGTGCAATAGACCCACCTCTCCTTGGCCCCGAAGACCAGACGGTCTTACTCCAGCCCCCCTCTCTCCTCAGGGAGGCTCTGGAATGGGGTCTCCCAGTGCGTCTGGCTGTGTAAGAACCCTGTCTTTTCTCGCTCCTGAGCTGTGGGTGAGCCGATTATACCAAAACTGCCAGCATCTCCCACCCCTGCCTCTGTGTCTCTTCCTAGCTCTGCTTTGTTCTTTCTAATTATCCCTGCAACCTTCCTTCTCTCCTGTTTTTCATTTTCCGGATGGAGGCCCTGACACAAAGAGAAATTAAATGCTCTCCCCAAGGCTCATAAAGCGGAGCCACATCTCTCAGAAAGCCACCTCCAGCACCACACTTCCTCACGCTGGTCCTCTGCGCGGACGCCCTCACCAGCCACTCCAGCAATGGCGAGTGTGATAATGGCCCAGTAAATCCTGTGTGGACACTTGGAAGCTGTGTCTTCCTGGAAATTACATGGTAAATAATGACATTTGTAGGGAACAAATAATTCAACTATTCGTTACCATGTCAAATGCAATTTTAAGATCTGATGAGGCAAATCTTGTTTAGGAGATAAAAACGGAGGATATAAACCAGATAATTGCCAAGTGATTAAACAGGAAGTGCCATGCGTGTATGATTAACGCAGAGAGGCCCCAGAGCGAGCGGGGATGTTCCCTGGAGTGTGCGTGTGTCCGGGGATCTCTGTGCCAGGTCTGACTCACCAAGCTCTGCACGCCTTTTGGGGGACTTGACGCACATGCCTCTCTTCCCTCCCCTCCTAAAGACGTCTCCATTCTTCCCATTTCACTCCGCTATACAGAAGATCCTCTGGAGAAGGACATGGCAACCCACTCCAGTACTCTTGCCTGGAAAATCCCATGGACGGAGGAGCCCGGTAGGCCACAGTCCATGGAGTCACGAAGAGTCGGACACGACTGAGCGACTTCACTACTATATGCCCCTTAACTTCCCTGGGAATCCACTCTTCTCTTCCACTTTTCACTGCTCCTCTTTTGAGGGGTTTTTCCTGCTTGCGGCTCCTGCCATGTCGTATGTTCAAAAGGAGGATGGTCCTCTGCTGTCGTCCCGTCATAAACAATCTATAATCTGTCCGTAAAGTGTCTGCTCTTGTTCATTTCCTTTTCAGCAAACCAGCTGAGGCCTCCTGTTTGCAGGAGGACTGCAGGGTCCAAGAACACCCTCTGTAGCCCTGAGTCAGTGTATATGCAAGTCTCAGGGCCCCTGCTGCCATCACATCCCTCGAGCTCCTCTGGTCTGTGTCCCTGTGGGTCTCAGGTCCCCTGACCCCCTCTGGTCTGTGTCCCTGCGGGTCTCAGGTCCCCCAAACCCTCTGGTCTGTGTCCCTGACTCCCTCTGGTCTATTTCCCCAACCCACTCTGGTCTGTGTCCCTGAGGGCCTCAGGTCCCCTGACCTCCTCTGGTCTGTGTTCCTGTGGGTCTCAGGTCCCCTGATTTCTCTGGTCTGTGTCCCTGTGGGTCTCAGTTCCTGCAAACCCCTCTGTCTGTGTCTCTGCAGGTCTTAAATCCCCCGACCCCTTCTGGTTTGTGTCCCTCTGGGTCTCCTCTGGTCTGTGTTAGAAGCAGGCAGAGAGGCTGGTGTTCACCATTTCTCTGGTTTTTTGTCCTCCATCCCTAGCAGGTTTCCCAGGACTGGTCGCAGTCCTTACACAAGGAATCAGGACATTGGACCCAGAGGCCCTATTTGCCCCCAGAGTCCATAAGAAACAAATGGTAGGTAGAAATGATGGGGAACCACAGCCCCTGAGCAGGGAGGAAGCTTAATTAGTTATCCAGAGAAATTGATACCGGATAACTTCCTCCAGTGAGAGAAGCCTCCAGACACAGCTGTCACCAGCGGTACCATGTGGTTCTGTTTCTGGGAAATGGAGCTCATAGACTTGCAGGATGGAGAGACTGCCCCTGTGCACCTGAAATGCCGCCAATGGAAATGTGAGCAGTGTTCAAACGGGCAGGGGACCAGTGGGCTCCGGAGGAGCCAGACTGGGAACGAGGCTGTGACGGCCTGGAAGTGGGACTGTTTGAGGTTCTGCAAGGTGCCAGGCTGTTGTGATGTTGTCACACGTGCTGTCTCACCTTGCCCTGATGGGGACCATTCACAGAGGGTACTTACTGCCTGCCCCCTGAGGCTCCGCCACACAAGGGCGCTCACCCCCCATCGGGAGCGAGGCCACGGGGTGGTTAGTTGAGTGTTAACCTGCCCGGTGTTAGCATTACCCTGAGTGTGACTGCTGTGGAGTTTCTAGCTGAGGTAGCATTTAAATAGACTAAAGTGGATGCCCTCCCTCACGTGGTGGGCCTTGTTCAGTCAGCTGAAGGACCGAATAGGCAGAAGATGAACTTTCTCTCAAGTACAGAGAACTGGCCTTTGACCTGGACCATACGCTGCTTTCCTGTCTTTGATCTTGAGACGAAAACCTGGCTCTTCCTGAGTCTCCAACCTGCTGATCTTTGGACTCCAACTACTCCATCAGCAAAGCTCTCCTGGGCCTCCAGCTTGTGGGCTCACCTGCAGATTTCAGGACTTGTCTGACTCCACAGCTGCATAAGCCAATTCCTTGTAATAAATGCCTCTCTAGATAGGTGATAGATAGGCAAGGGATTCCGATTTCCTAGTTTATGTCTATTTATTTCTTAAACCAGACCAGTATATCTCCTATTGATTTTGTTTTTCTGGAGAACCTTGATTAATACCATATGAAGATATATATATATATAATATATATATTAATATCATATGAAGATCAGTTCAGTTCAGTCACTCAGTTGTGTCCAACTCTTTGCAACCCCACGGACTGCAGCACACCAGGCCTTCCTGTCCATCACCAGCTCCCAGAGTTTACTCCAATTCATGTCCATTGAGTTGATGATGCCATCCAACCATCTCATCCTCTGTCATCCCCTTCTTCTCCTGCCTTCAATCTTTCCCAGCATCAGGGTCTTTTCAAATATATATATGAAGATATATATATATATATAATATATATTAATACCCTGTGAAATATATTAATGACATATGAAAATATATATATCAATAATGTATGAAATGCATATATAGTGTATATTAATAACATACAAAGATATATAATATAATACCATATGAATATATAATATATATTAATACCAGATGAAGTATATATAATATATATTAATACCACTGAAAATATATATACATAATTTTGACCAAGTCGCCTAGTCTTTCTTTGCCTCAGTACTGACTCATTATAAATGTAGATTCAACTATATTGGGACAGTATTTTATTACATAGTATTGTATATCACCTTAGTATTGCCTCAGTATAAACACGGATTCTGTGATTCTATGACATTACAGGACAGCGTTATATGACATGGTGCTACAGAATTGGCTCAGTATAAAATGTGGAATATATTACAGGACCTTACAGGGCTACCTTAGCTTTGCTCCAGTATGCATGTGGGTTCTTTGACATTATTGCAGTATTATATGACGTGATGCTACGGTATGGCCTCAGTATAAAACACGGATTACATCGCATCTCCTATCTTAAACTGCAACTTGGAGGAGAGAGGGCTGTAGCGTGCTCAGATCTGTGGCTCTGTGAAGTACATACCAACCAGGTTTTCTGTGGCTGGAACACCCTCCCACTGCAGGGGCCCACTCCACATCCAAACGGAGGTGAGGTCTAGACCCAGCACAGCCTGGCGACACTCCCAGCGTGGGGTCCCCCGTGAGCACAGTCCTTTCTGGAGAGCGTCTCCGCCTTGCCCACTGTTAGGACACTGTGACATCCGTCTCTGTGGGACAGTTTGGATGAGTGACGCTGCAGGAGGGCCCATGAGGGAGGCACCGTGTGGTCTCCGAGCCACTGGAGCATGGCCTGGGAGCCCTGGAGGAGCCGTCCCTGATGGGCCATTAGCAACACCCCGGCTCTTCCCCGGACCATAATATTGAGTTCCCATTAGATAAACATGAATCTTCTAAACAAGGGTGAGCGCTCGGGAGCTGGTGCCTGCGGCATCGTGCAGGTAAAGGCAATGCGACACAGTCCATAGATTTGATTTTTCTGTAATTACCTCTCCCGGTGAAGGGAGCGCAAGCTGCAGAGGAAGCCTCTGCCACAGCCAGGCTCTCAGAGGAGATTAAACGAGGTCATCCCCTTTGCAGGACCAATTTCTATTTTGTGCAAAACCCATTATTAACAAATCAGGGCCATTAGAGGAGTCTCTTCATTGAAAAAATCCAAACGCGAGGGAGGCAGACGGGTCAGCTGTGAGAAGATTAAAGTGGATTCCAGGGGTGGGCTGAGCCAGTGTGCACTGGGGTGAAGGTCCCCGTGGAGACAGTGAAGACCTCTGCCCACACCCTCCGAGGTCATCATTGTGGAACAGAGAGGTCATCGTGGCATGGCATACTGTCCCCCACCCCTCCCATTGAGGTCTGTCTGACCATTTTATCAAGGTCACCTTTTAAAGCTGATTTGCTAAAATAAATCAGAAGTACTTGGTCCCATCTTTCGCCGATCTGTGATTATCTAAATCAAACAAACCAATAGCAAAGGGTAAGGTTAGTGTTTTACAACAGTTTGTTTTAGAGAAACATTTACTTCACATAATGAGGCTTCTCTGAGTACATAAGATGAGTCAGTGGATAGAAACTTGATTTACATACAACTTGTCAAGTTCTCCAAGTGTAAAGCTTTGCCTATAATAAACAACCCTAAAATTAGTGACAATCGATTGCAAAAAAAGGTAATAATAATAAAAATCTTCATAGGAGCCAACATCCAAAGTTTAGACACCAGTTAAGATTATTTCCTTAAGTCACTCACCAGTAATCACATCTATCAATCTTTGCTTCCTTCTCAGTTATGAAATCTGATCGATTAGGGAAGAAAAAGGTCCAGTCGAAAATCCACTGGATTTTCTGTCTGTCCTGCTTCAGACATCTCCATGAGAGACACAAGGTAGGGTTCACAGGGGTGACCTGCCATGTGCTGGGGTCTATGCTCTAATAGAAAAGGAATGCGTGGGCCACAGAGATTTTCTTTTTTTTTTTTTTTTTTTGGAGAATTCATTCCTCTATATTCTCTTCCAAAGGGTCTTCAAGTAGTATCATAAATCCACTTAAAGCTGTCCTTGGTCCTATTAATTGTATCATAATTAAATGAAAATTTAATTAAAATTAGTCATCACTTGCCTGTGAGCACATTTCTTAAAAGATTTTTAAATGTGTTAGAGTAGCATGTTGTGTGTGTGATTTTAACCTAGTGGGACCCATGCTGGCCTTCTGACTGACAGAACTGGAAGATGATAAATTCGTATGTTTTAAGCCACTACTTTTGTGGTCACTTGGTACAGCAGCAAAAGAAATTGCACTTCCCCAAGCAGTCACATTTCCAGAAAAACATCTCCACAGGCAAAAATCTTCTATGTAGACATGAGTCCAGTGGAAAGAAGTGAGCTTGGAAAGTTCACTGCTTGTAAAGATAAAGCTAAAATTCCAGATGAAATACTTTAGATTCCAAAAGTGTATTAGGTGGCCTTCAGGGCTTCCCTCATAGCTCAGTCAGTAAAGAATCCTCCTGCAATGCAGGAGACCCCGGTTGACTCTTGGGTCGTGGACATCCGCCAGAGAAGGGATAGGCTGCTCACTCCAGTGTTCTTGGGCTTCCCTGGTGGCTCAGCTCGTAAAGAATCTGCCTGCAATGTGAGAGACCTGAGTTCGATCCCTGGGTTGGGAAGATCCCCTGGAGAAAGGAAAGGCTATGCAGTCCAGCATTCTGGCCTAGAGAATTCCATGGACTATATAGTCCATGGGGTCACAAAGAGTCGAACACGACTGACAACTTTCTCTCTGGCTTCTAGAAATAGCAAGTAGTTTAGTCCTGCAGAGAGTAAATCTCATATGTAGACTCTCTGATTTTAGTTTATCTGAAGACATAGGAAGGCTATGTCTTCCCAGAAACCCCAGGGTTTCTACCCATGAGAGGCAGAGGCTCTGACTGGCGAGGCTTGTGGGCTCTGGCCTTTTTCTGAGTGCACTTTCCAGTGCTCCCGCAACTCCAGCAACAGGCATCTTGCTGCATGCGGGGTCAGAGCACAGAGCTCACATCTGGTAGAGTAGCCAGAAAGTGAGAGAGTTCCAGAAAGGATGCTCTACATAGAGGAGTCCCAGAATCACCCTGTAAAATCCATGCACATTGCTGGGTAACATCTGGTGTGGGGGTCACCCAGGGGCCCCAGTGCAAAAGGACCAGCTGGCAATGGAAAGGGGTTGATGAGATGGTGTCTGCATCTCCATGTGTATAGACTTCACCTGATGGCCTGAAGTAAAGAAACTCGTGAAACTGTTAGGAAAGCAATAAGCCATGGGTGTGGGGGGATGGTACAGGCAGCAGAGACGTAGTAAGTGTGGAAGAATGTCAGTAATCTTGTGCAAAGTGTGCAGGAAATCTATAAACACGTCTGTGTATTTCTGCCTAATTTTTTCCACAACAAAAAGATTTTAAACATATATTCATATTGCAAAGTTCCTGGTTAGAGCGGAGGTCATGAGGAGATGATAATCTAACAGAGGGACATGAGCACAGAAGACTTCTAGCAACTAACCGTTTCTGCAGCACCCGCCCCCCAGCACCCCCATACACAGGGAGGAAGTCCCCAAGCCCTGTCCACCCTGCTCCTGTGTTTTGTCTTTTCTCTCTGTCTTCCTGCCTTGATGTCATGCAAGGTCACCTTTGATGACCTTGAAACCTTAAAAGTTTTCTTCCTACCACCTTTTCGCTGCAGTCTTTGAGAGCTGCTCCCAACGTCACACTAAAGTTGCCATGCAATAAGGTCACCAAACTATGGAAATTGAGACTGATGGTATATTTCCTCAAGGGATCAGTGACCCCAGCAGAGGGACATTGGATGTGCTTTCTGCCAAAACGGGGAAGATGGGTCTCTGCATCCAAATGTAAGCTTGGTCTCACGTCTGTACTGTTTGCTATGGGGAAGCTCACAGGAATATTTAAGGAGCAAGAAGATGTAATCTCAGGGTTATGGTACTGACTTTGGGGTTCATACAGTGTTCTCTCTGCTCTTTTTCTTCTTCCCTCCCTCCCCTCTCTTTCCCTCACATCAATTCCATCTTTCTCATTTCCTAACTGCATCATTCTTCTTCCTCTTCTTCTTTTTCTTCTTTCCTCTCTAAGACCAAGAGTTTCAGGTCTCTTGTGAAAAGCATTGGCAGTAGCAGCCCATTTTTATTTTTGAACCATTTGTGCTTTATAAGTATCCAGCATCCAACTGCTAGCGTCTTAAAAAGAAAACCCTACTTGACCAGTATTTCTCAAAGTAAAGGTTATTGGAAATATAGCAAGACCTGCCTTTGCTCTCTTGAGCCTGTGGTGGTTCAAATATCCTGATAAGCAGGGAAAAGCTGGAGTGAGCCGTGATAACACAGCCAAACCTGCCTTCTGTACCTCCAGACACTTAGAACGGGTAGAAAGTTCCAGTTTGGCCATGATTTCTGCAGGAACTGTTTGCAAAACACTGGAGCAAGGACTGAGTGACAGAACGCACTTGCTAGAATACTGCTGTCTACATGCCTGCTTTGTGGATCAGATATTCTTGTCCCCAAAACAATTGTTAGGCATCCTATATTTGCATGAGAAATGAGCCAAGAGCTGGAACAGTCCATGTAGGAGGAGGAGAGGGTGTGTATGGGGGAGGGAGGAGGAGGCAGTCTGGGACACAGTCTTTGCCCCTAGGAGCCTCGCAAGACAGATCTAGAGACAGGAAATCAGCACATGAAAGTGCAAAGAAGATAAAAATTTAAATAACTGCACAAGACAACAACAGAACTGATACTTGATTCTCTGCCCCCAAAATGCCACTTCAGTTTTACAGAGAAAAACTGCTGTTTGAATAGAAGCCTGTCTTCTGGGATGTCAGAGAAGTTCTAGTGGGGAAAATGTGATGCAAAGCCTTTCATAAAGTAGGAATGGTTATTTCAGGGGGTGGAGGATGAGATCAAGTTGCCGCAGATCAGAAACTGCCCTCTGTGAGAGGGAGGAGCAGAAATCAACTGGGATTGAACTGGGGCTGGACCATCCTCAGGCTGAACCATGAGCAAGCACTATGGTGACCATTAACAGTTTGAAACAATAATAGCAAAGAAAAACGTCTGCCCCATTTATCTTATTTGTGAAGCTTGCTTCTCACCTGGTAAGACATGTGAGAGTTGAATATTTTTTTTTCTAACTATGGGCCAACCAATTCTAATTTTACAGTGATATCAGTATTGATGAACTGGGTTAGAGCTGCGATGCTGTGAGGTCTGACCGTAGCTATGACATGAGGAAGCACTCGGGAATGTCATGATTACTACTTACAATCTACGTCAGTGTCTATCTCTTTAAATAATCTGTTAGAGACCTGTCATCTATGAATTTATTTTTAGTAGAGTACATTTTATTGTAATTTTACCCACATTCATATTGGTGAAAAATCGACCAGTATTAAAGGCACTCGGTAAAGATGACCAACATGACCCATATCCGGTTTTCCTTCCTTCTTGGGCATAAAAGTGAAACAACATGGTGCCCGGTGGTTAAGCTGAGTCAGGCCTCACTTCTGGTCCGTGAACTGAGGTGCTGTTTCTAACATAAGGAGGGAAAGGTGTCTGCAGAGCCTCCAGGTCTTTTTCTCCTCCGTCAAGAAGGCACAGCACAGCTAGAAGGTCTTTACTGACGGCAGAAGCCAGTGATGGAGCCCATGGCCTGTCTGAGTCACCACTTTGAGGGATCTTCCCAGAGCACTGCCATTTCCCTGGAGGAATTGGGGGTGGGAAATAAGCTCCAATGTGTTAAATCTCTGAGATTTCAGGATTTTGCTGTTAACCTTATTTGATCACTACAAGGCATACAGCATCCCCCTCCCCAGACCACCCCATTGCTACAGATATCACAGAGGAAAGACTTTTTACCTTAAGTGAACTAGTTATATTTTTATCTCTATCAATTTTAATCATTATTGACTAAATGTTGGTTACATATGAAAATACAGATTTTTATACCCACATTTCTCATTTTTCCCACAGCATCATATGACAACTTTTGCTTAATTCATTGCTTATATTATTTTAATGGTAAATGTTGACAAGTAGTAGTCTAGGATTATATTTATTTTATAATATTTGCCTTTCTTGAAGTTAGTGATTGCTTCCCTATTTTTCATTTGCTTAGTTGTCTATATACCTATTCAAGTTTTCCCTTCAGAGCAGTCCATGCAGGTCAATATTTCCCCCAATACTCAGGCATATCAGTACTCAGGTATATTGATGCTCAGGTATACTGATACTCAGGCATATCAACACTAAGGCATATCAATGGCTCTTCAGTCCAGTTTTTGTGAGGCTTCCTCCTCTCTAACTGGGAGGTGCCATCCCCAGACCTGCCACTCTTTTATTCTGGGAATGGTTCCCGCTGCTCTCCTGAGTGAGAGCTACAGTTTCCAAGGCTTTTTGGATAATGACTGTTATTTCTGAGACAAATAACACAGAAGCTTCCAAGAAAAAGTGAATGGAGAAAAAATGGATTCATCCTTGTAAAACTAAAATATTTTTATCTATTTCTCATGCTCAAATGATGGCTATGTGGGTATAGAAATCTTAGTTACAAGTCATTCATTGACACCTTCAGAATTATTTTGAGCTAACAGTGTCCATGTTGATTCCTATTTCTATATGTTACCTGTCCTCCAACCCTACAATTTCCAGAGTCCCTGGGAAGAGTACCTGCTGAAGTCCTAGTGAAGAGTAAGAAAAGCTTGGATGCTCAAGGACATGCAGGAAGCAAGCAGGGCAGCTGGTGTGAAAGAAGTCAGCTGAGAGGAGGGGGGAGAGGCTGTATTCCAAAGGAGAGGATGGACAGCCCGGCCCGCAGGCTGCGGTGCTGAGGACAGAGGCCCTTCAGCAGCAGACCCTCAAAGTTGCTTTGAGATATTCAGGTCATCTTTCAAGTTCTGAAATTTTATAATTACATGCCCTCATTGAGTGTCCTTTTCTTTCAATATACTAAGCAACTGATGAGCCATTTCATGTTGAAAACTCGCATTCTTGGTACTCAACCTTCTATTAAAGTTTGCTAATTTCCTTTCTATCCCCTTTCTAGTCACTTTTTCTGGAAATTGCTATTAGTTAACTCTTGGACCTCTGCACGGCCCCTCTAAATTTTATAAATTTTCTTTTATCTCTGTTATATACTATGTGAGAGATATCCTAGCCTTTATCTTCCAACTTTTTTATTGATTTCTTTTTATTGTGTCTATCACATTTTAAATTTCCAAGAGCTATTCCTTATGGCCTGATTATTCTTTTATTTTATAGCATCTTGTTCACTTCATTTCCTAAGCATAAAAATTATAGAGTTCTCCTTTTATTATGGCTGTTTCCTGTGTTTCATCCTCTGTTTAATTTGGTCTTTCTCTTTCTTGTTTGGAACCTCTCTTTTCACATCTGGTGACTCTTGGGTGTCTGCTTGCTATTCAGGGTGAAGTCCTAGATGGGGACTGGAAGTTGTGTGTATGTGGGCACCGCTTTTTTAATTTCTGGATTTCACAGTTGCAATGATGGGTATGAGCAGGTTTGGGGGACCCTCAAAAGACAGCCCTTGGAGTTCTGCCTGGTGCTCTCCAGTCTTTCTAGACTCAGTCCAGCGAGGACTCTCTACAACTGCCTTCTCTGCTGGGACTCTGGAATTAGGGGAGGGAGGAAGCCAGAGGGCCTGACACCCCTTCTACAGGAGTTCACCAGCCCCCTCCCCACCCCCTCAATTCCCAGGGACTCTGCAGAGCATCTCCCCAGTGCCTGGGCCACTGGGGAGGGTCTGCTGCTGAAGGGCCTCTGTCCTCAGCACCGTAGCCTGCGGGCCGGGCTGTCCATCCTCTCCTTTGGAATACAGCCTCTCCCCACTCCTCTCAGCTGACTTCTTTCACACCAGCTGCCCTGCTTGCTTCCTGCATGTCCTTGAGCATCCAAGCTTTTCTTACTCTTCACTAGGACTTCAGCAGGTACCCAGGAAAAGGAGAATATATGATCCATGTGGAAATAACGAGTTCCAAAAGCTCATTACTCACTTTCTAAAACATCATCAGGGTGGGTTTTTTGGCCTTAAATCCACATCTTTCACACTTAATAAGGTGACTGTAAGATTAGCAACCCCAGATTTAGTGAGCAAGTCTTTTAAGTCCAGGTCACGTTACTGTTTATTTTCCTAGAAATATAACATAAAACTATTGCAGAAAAGGTCTTAAAAAATATCATCCAATTTAACCTGTTTACTTCATATGAAAAAAAGGAAAATTTAGAAAATTTTAAATGCCAACTTTAATCAAACAGCTGCTTATTGGCAGACTCCCAGGTTGATGATATCACTCTTTGCTGATAATCCAAGGTGCCACCCATTGTATCTTTAATTATTTAAGCTTCAATCATATTTTTGCAAGGCATCATTTTAAAAAATAGTTTAAGCCTTTTCATAGTGATGCTTAGAATAAGGAAGATATTTTTCAGTTTTCAAAAGAAAACAATTGTAATACAGTAAGACTTGATACAGCTGATTTGTTTTATCTGAAAGACAAGTACTTCAAGGTAAAGTTCTTGGTTAAATAGAACACATTAACTCCCATAAAGCCTGGCAAAAGTATAACTACAAGAGAAAGCATGTATGGTATCCATATAGCTCTTATTAGGTTGGTTATTAAACACTGATTTTGGCTTTTAAAGAATCCCCGATGACCACTAATAGACCTTCATGGCAAACATCTTCAATTTGTGGGCTTTCTTCCCCTCATTAGCTATTCAGACAGTATCAGCAAACAATGGAGAAAAAATTACTGAGACATAAGGACAAAGTCCATTTTCACAATACAAATAGGAGGGAAATGGTCGGACTCATTTCTGACGTTATTACAGACTTCAAGGGAGCTGTTTCAAGATGGAAGGTTGATTACCATGTAAAGATGTGAAAACAAATCCAAAGTGCATTTGTGGACAGCTGGGAGGGACTGCCTCCAGAGGGCAGTGAACCCAGGCCCCGGGCCTTGAGTTCCTCCAAGTTTCCATCTGCTCTGTCTGTTCCCAGACTGATGTCTATCTCCTCTGCAGGCATCTCTTAGTTCAGCCTCCTTTAAATGTCATTGTCTCCACAGAATTCCATCATCAGCTCTCTTATTTTTTTACACTTGACCTGAGTTTTCTCATGCGCCTCCACTGTGGCAACTTATTGTCTTTTAGTTGCTCAGTCATGTCCAGCTCTTTGTAACCCCATGGGCTGTAGCCCACCAGGCTCCTCTGTCCATGGGATTCACAACTACCCTCCTGCCAACTGATGACAACACACTATACATCTTCAGTATCAGCAGTACCAGCATTTTACTGTCGGACATTATGCTAAGCCCCTTGTATACATCCTCTTTTTGACTGCACACTTTTCCTGTGGATGAAGTGCTATTATTGTGCCTATTACGGAGTGGAAGAAACTGAGGCTTACAATGATGAGCTTCTGAGGTCACATAGCGGAAGACTGTAGAGCAAAACCAAACCCATCCTGAATTTACCCGCCTCCCTGTCCACTTGCTCAATACTACCCTTTCTGCTCAGGACGCTCCCCTCACACCAGACCTGGATCTTCCCATCACAGCCTGAATCTGCCACAAGAACCCCTAATTGTCCTCTCCTCCTTATCCTCATCTCAGGAATATCTCACCCACACCATTATCCTGGCAGAAGGCAGAGATCACTGTGGATTTCCTCCCGAGTCTCCTCTCCTGCATCCTGTTGACGACCAAGCCCTCTGAGTTCTTCATAAATGCCTTTCTAATCTATCCCCTCTGTTCCCACTGCTATGGGTCAGAACCTCAACTTCTTACAGACATTTTTATAATGGTCTGTTAGCCATTATCCCCAGGCCTTTGGTTTGGGGCTAATAAACATCACAAGGATGCTGGGAGAATGTTTACAAAGTGAAAACCTACTTATGTGATCCTCTTGCTTAAAATCTCGCAGTGGCAAACTTTATAAGAAAGATGATGTACACAAAGCTTTTATGAATTGGTGCCTATACACAGGCTCACCTCTTGCAACTCTTTGTAGCTACTCATTACTTATTCAACTTACATTTGTTATTTATTAGCGTGAGATACTGAGAAATAGATACAGACCCACTCTTTACCCTAGATACCCCAGCGTATCTAACATGAAAGACAAAATCCAGCAAGTTGTTAAAACTGAACCTACTAAAGTCAACAGTAGGATAGTTGAAAGAGAGATTGATTTGGGTCAGATAAGTCATCCTTGAGAAGTGATAGCCATTCCAGAAAGATGGGCAGGAGGGGAGTTTATGTGGTAGAAACTGTTCTGGACATAAGGACAGGGTGTGCTGAGGACTGGGTGACCCAGGAAGCATGAACTAGAAGAACTTGGTTAGACAGAGGCACAGAGTATGTCCTGAGCCGGCAGAGAGGATGGCATCTGGGTTTAGAGAGGTTAGCAGTGGAAGAAACAAAAAGAGCTTCTGGTCCACATTGAAGAGTTTGGAATGGATTGTTGGGACAGTAGAAACCTGTCAAGAGTTTTGACTTGGAAGTCAACAAGTTGGACTCACAGTGAGCAGAAGGACTGACCGAAGTGGACAGCACCGTGGAGGAGGGAAGGGCAGAGGATGCGGCAGGAATCCAGAGACACCTGCAGGGTCAGGGTAACCCTGGGCTGGATGTAAGGAGGTGACCAGACTGGAGATACTGGCATTTCAGACTTGCAATTAGCAGGAGGAAGAACAGAAGACTTTGAATGTAATATTCTGAGTCAAAACACCCAGTCAGAACCCCGAAGTCTCAGTGCATTCCCTGGGCAACCCTGGGGTACCCCCAAAACCAGTGCATAATCCTAAGTGCTGAGCCAACACCTATTAGCAGAGAATGATCACCATGGATCTAGATGTAGAAACTATTGAAAATAAGCTAAAATAAGGAACATGGAGAATGCAAAAATGACAAGCAAATGACTTCCCAAGGAAAAGCAAAATAAAATCAACCTAAAAGAAATGCAAGTCCACACCCTCAAATAAGTTGGAGAGAAATTAGACTCACAGGGGTGATGGGAACAAAAATAAGACAAGGGCTAAAAATACATAACAGCAAGTGAATAACCACCATAAATGTAGAAACAGGAATAAACTGAGCACCTTGGTGATGGGGAGAGATGGCAAGAAGGCAGGGGGGTCCATGACTGTCAAGAGACGAGATGATGGAAGGATCTAGCATCTGGATGGAAAGCTACTGACTAACTAAATCATGCTCCCAGAAATGCTTACTTTGATCCACTTTAAAAATCCAAACGGGTTAAAATGCAGAAGAATCTGGAACCAAGTTTCCTCAGCTCTAAAACTGGGAGGGTTTGAATGCTTTTCAAACGGTTTATTAATTACATACACTTCTGAGTATAGTCTTAACTTTTTGAAAGAGCAAAAAGGATAAAAAGAAAAACCAAAGGGAGCTATAGAGAAAAAGGGGAAAAAAAAAAAAAGCTCTGTGCCTTTGTCATCTGACTATGAAATGAATTTAGAGATTGTGTCACAAGGGAAGGTCACCTTGCCCCATGGACAGTGGACCAGCCTGGATCTCGTTTATCTTTCTCCACGTCCAGAGAGTACAGCCTCACCGCAGGCAGGAAAACCCAATTATGGAGGTTGTTCCACCTCACCATGGTCGCTTTCACCTGTCTGTCAGGAGCTGAAGAGGATTTATTAGCCGAAGTGCCGAGCTCAAGTTAACTCGACTGTCAAAAATGACCAATTTTCAGGCCTGAACTTAGTTCTGAGCGATTTTCATTCTCTGTTTCTACATATCAAATATATATGAGAGAGGATGTTACAGGAAATGTTCACCCTCTCATTACCTGTCATGGAAATCGTGGAGGTTTGCTTCTGTAGTGCAAGAGGACATATTGGATTACGCTGATGAGAAAGGGCACCGAAGGAGACCACGCCCTGGCCCGGGCGGGCCTCTCACCTGGGAGAGGCATGAGGCGTCCCTTAGGGAAACAGAGACCCACACCCTGAAAGGCCCTGTACGGGATACAGTGGAGAAGCCAGACTTCACCAGACCCTGCAGCCAGCCCACAACAGCCCTCCAGTCCATTACCCCACCTAAAAAAAAAAAAAAAAAATGGTGAGCTATCCATCCGTGAAAGATATGGCAGAAACGTAAATGCATAAACTAAAGGCAGGAAGTCAATCTGAAAAGCCTCCTATGTACTGTGTGATTCCAACACAATGACACTCTGGAAAAGGCAAAACTATGGAGACAGTTTAAAAATCAGTGGTTGCCAGGGACTAGGGAAGAGCATGATGAGTAGGTGGAACTAAGGGGGTTTGTAGGGCAGTAAAATTACCCTGTAGGACACCTTTATGGTGGATACATGTCATTATGCATTCTTCCAAATCCAGAGAATGTACAACATCCCCAGAGAACCCTAAAGCGAGCTGTGGGCTCGGGGTGATGATTCAGTGCAGGTTCATCAGTTGTAACAAGCATCCCACCCGGTGGGGTTACTGACCACAAGGGAGACTGTATACGTGTAGGGGCAGGGCTGTGCTGTGCTTAGTCACTCAGTTGTGTCTGACTCTTTTCACCCCCCGGACTGTAGCCCGCCAGGTTCCTCTGTCCATGGGATTCTCCAGGCAAGAGTCCTGGAATGGGTAGCCATGCCCTCCTCCAAGGGGTCTTCCTGACCCAGGGACCAAGCTTACGTCTCCTGCACTGCAGGTGCATTCTTTACCATCTGAGCACCAGGGGAAGGGGGTACATGAGAAATCTCTGTGCTTTCCCACAGTTTTGCTGGGAAACTAAACTGCTCTGAAAAATAGTCTTAAAAAAAAGAGCTGGCATTTACACCACAGCAGCCTTCGTGAGAGCCTATAAGCACCAGATCCTCAGCTAGACCGGGGGCGTGTCAGGGCCCCAGGGGGGCAAGTGGCTGAACACAGAGGCTCACACCCCTGCCAAGTGCGAGGCTTGGCATCTGATGTGCTGAGTTCCAGGGTGGGTCCTATGAGCACCCTTGACTCCCTCTGCACTTTAGGAACATATCCTAAGTTTTCCTGTGAAGCTTCCACGCAGAGCAAGGGCTGTGTTTTCTTGGGATAAAAACTAATGGGATTTTCTATCTTGAAAGAACTTTTAACATTAGAATAAAATGAAATGTTCCTCTTTCCATCAGGAGAGCCTCCCATTTACCACCAAAAATGCAGAAGGAGAGCATTCTTAAATTTGAAAATCTTAAACCTGTTCTTTTCACTTTCACAGATAGAAATCCATTATTTCCTGATAACGTATTGGCTGGAGCGAAGTAAAACAAGACGTGATTGGAACTGAAAGCCATCCAGTTTTATTTCTCCCCGCTGCTCTGATGTAAAGTGAAGCCTGGCTTTGAGAGAGAGAGCCAAGAGCAAAGGCTGGCGTCAGGAGGAGCCTCAAAATGGTCATGTCTGCACAAGGAAAACATCCCCTTTTCAGAGGATGTGTGTGGTACAGGTGAAACCGACCCGGCAGAGTAGATCAGACCCACGGGAGTAGTTGTCACATCCCAACTGGTGAACAATCGCTCACACTCATCTCCTCCGCTAGAGCCCGTGGAGGAGGGCCTGATGGTTTGATCATAGTGGTGCGTTAATTACACTGGACTGCAAAGTGCAACCTCATTTGTACTTTTACAGTATATGACATCTAAAAGCTTGAGGTAATTTTCAGTATCTTATTAGGTGTTTGAAATTCAGTTTGTAGCATTTGCTTCCAACATCAGCCTTTTCACTGAGCACCGACTTAGCCCAGTAGGCTTGGGAAGCAGCAGAATCACCTCAAGGGTAAATCTCAAGAGTAAGTATCCTTCCATTTCATTAAAAGAGGGACAGAGGAGTCATCCTATGTGGTCAGCGCATCACATCACTTCACTAGTCACCGACAACTGTCTTCGTGCAGGCTAAGTCGCTTCAGTCGTGTCTGATTCTTTGCAACTCCATGGACTGTAACCTGCCGGTTTTCTCTGTCCCTGAGATTTTCCAGGCAAGAATATCGGAGTGGACCACCATTCCCTTCTCCAGGGGATCTTCCTGATCCAGGGCTTGAACCCAAGTCTCTTGTTGCTCCTGCATTGCAGGCAGATTCTTTACTGCTGAGCCAGGAGCCTCTAAGTAGATTTGTCCCATAAATTCTTGACTAGTTTTGAGACTGATCCCTCCTGGGAGCAACAATGTAGGGACTCCTGCACCAGAGCCCAGTTCAGCTATACCATTCAGATTGTGGAGTGCTTGACCAGGGTACACGCGCTTCCCCTAGAGATGGAGACAGGATTTTCCAGAGGTACTGGTTTCCCTTTGCAGTCCAGAAGAAATCAGGTTAAATTCAAATCTCTGGAATGAAAGAAATCCCTCAAGGCCAGTGGGAAAGTCTACCTGCTTCAAGCACAGCTCGAATGAAAGGAAAAGCATTACAATATACATCAGCTTAGTAAAATTAGAAACCACCCTCATTTTGCCCCGTGAATACCTGGGAAGTAGAAGAAACAGGTAAGGCTGTTTCTTCAAAAAAAGAAACACCTATGGAATTGGATCCTCTGCCGCTGCCCTTATGTTGTCACACACACACCCTCTGGTCCTTTTCATCCTTTGCAGGCTCTCTGATGTTTTTACATGGCTTTTGACCTGAACTGTGCTTCTGCTCATTACTCCTACAAGGACAGGAAAAGAAACTCATTCCCATGGGTTCTGCTTGCTAATATCTAATCTGATAAATAAATCAGGCCCCACATTACTAGTAAATGGATTCTTTCCTCTTGAATAATATTTGTGTTTTAATCTCTATCAATTATGTAAATTATTGAGACCCATAGTAGGGACACTGATGATAGAAATTGTAGGCAGTGTGGCTGGAAAAGGGGCTTGGGGGAAATGTAAACACAGGAGCCACACTTGTCACGTCTCAAAAATAGGTGCCAGTTGGAACAGACTCTAAACCCATCTTGAATAGGGTTAGCATACAAGAATTGGTATTTATGTTCTATGTAACCAAAGAGCTTTAAGTGTAAATTCTCAGCACTGCCCATCCAGTCTAAAAGTCAAGAGCTGTAAATATAAGTAACAAATAAAATATAAAGTACTTTTTACAAGCTGCGGATTTTTATTTTTTATTTTTATTTATTTTTTTTATTAAATTTATTTATTTTTTTAATTACAATACTGTATTTGTTTTGCCATACATTGACACGAATCAGCCTTAGGTGAACACAATCTCCCAATGCCAAAGCCCCCTCCCACCTCCCACCCCACATCCTCTACTTGAATCATCCTGTGCATCAGCCCCGTGCATCCTGCATCCTACATTGAACATAGATTGGCGCTTCGTTTCTTACAGGAAAATATACATGTTTCATTGCCATTCTCCCAAACCATCCCACCCTTTCCCTCTCCCTCAGAGTCCAAAAGTCCACTCTATACCTCTGTGTCTCTTTGTTGTCTCACATATAGGGTCATCATTTGAGATGGATGAAATTGGAACCGATTATACAGAGTGAAGTAAGGCAGAAAGAAAAACACCAATACAGTATACTGACACATATATATGGAATTTAGAAGCTGCGGATTTTTAAATCCATGGTGGGGGATTGGTGGTGGTGGTGATGGTTTTTTATGAAGATAGAAGACATAATAGTTTACTGAGTCTCCTGCACTTGAGGTAGCTTGAGCTGCGATCTTCAATTACACAGAGGAAAAGAAACAACAGGTTGTCTTTAATATCACCAGCTCCTTAGAAATGTTGATCCAGTGAGGGTCTATGTAGTCGAGAGGAAAACACATGAGACAGAGTTGGTGGCTGGATTGGTGGTTCGGCCACGTGAATCCCCAGTGTGGGCAAATGGATGAACAATGCAAATAGCTGACCAGAATTCAACCCCAAAACAGGACTTGAAGCAGTCATCGTTCTCCCTTCTTCCCCCATGAATATGACAAATTCACATGTTTACATTGTTTGGTTAGAGGTGATCAGATTAAGCTACTTGATACAAATAAAATCTTTTTTTTTCCACTTACTAGAAGAGCATAGTTAATAAAATGAGATATTTTGTCTAAAAGAAAGTGCTTCCTAATAGCAGAATTTTTATTCTATCCCCTTTTGTTTTTTGTATTTGTATTCTGTGTTTGTATTTTGTAGTCTGTATTCCATTCCCCTCCCTGGGTGGGCATAATTGTTCAACTCCATTGTAATTATATGTTTGTCTTTATCTCCTCGCCATTTTGTCTAACTCAAATCAGCTGAAAGTAGCCTAAAATTTTGAGCTATATTTGGCAAGAGAGATCAGACTGAATCTATAAGCATTTTAGGACAAATGGTGAAAATATTTCATCCCCCAAAGAGGACTGACCATGCTGACATTAAGAGAAACAATGACAACAGTGCATGGATCAAACTCACAGGATAATTGACAAATCTCCACTTCATTTTGCACTGTGACACGGGGATCTAATCTCTTTTGCTATCTTAATGATCAATACCATTTGCTACAGCCGAATCAATCCTGACACAATCCTCATCAATCGTGAAGGTAGCTGAAGTGACCAAATCAATTGAGTGGCTCAATGCAGCCCTCGCCTGCATAAAGTCTTCCTTCTCTTTTTGTGTGTAATTTCTACTGATTTCAGACACAATTTCAAGCTGTGTATATGCCAGACTTTACAGAAACACGTTGCTCTGTGTCATCCCAGAAACCAGAGCTGAGTTTAAAGCTCGTACCCATCAGCTTCATCCAGCCCCACCCCTGCGGGCACACTTCACCCTGACAAACACTGATGGCCACAATTGTGAAGCTCTTGATGTAAGCTGAAACACTCAGAAAAAAAAAAAAAAAAAAAATATATATATATATATATATATATCTCCCAGAACGTAATTTTCTCAACATCTGCATGTTAGGCTGAGGCCAACGGCTACTTTAGAATGAGAGGGGACTGAAGATTAAAGAGAAAGCTAAGAAAGGAAGGAGAGGAGGAGGGAAGGAAAGGAAGGACAGGAAAGGAGAGAGGAAGAGAGGAGAGGAAAGAGTTTAGATCTGTTCACATAATGGAAGGTATTTCAGAAACGACTGTGGCCCATAGCATTTGAACCCTTGCTAACACAAGCAAGAAGAGAACATTTCCCAAGGAACGAGTCAGATAACAGACCTGGCGAGACTCCCACCCCAGCACTTTGCCCTGCAGAACAGGGGTTGAAGCCAGAAGAGGTTGGCTGGCAGAAGCCACCGAGGGTTAGCCTGCAACTGATCAAAACTGATCACACAGCAGGTGTTTCTATGGTGATGGGAATAAGCTGGGGATTTAAGGATTATAGGAATAGAATCTGGACGGCCACGGGAGAAAGGAGGATGGGAGGAAATATGCCAAGCCCCGAATCTCCGTAGCTGAAAAATATTGATTTCTATATCATATTAATCTCCACATTTTCTGGGAAGGGACTTAAATTAAGCCAAACTGAGCTGTTCCTGTGAACCTTTTAATTTACTATTCTAATGAAGAGGGTGAGTGATAACTCTTAAGGTTAAACAGACAGTGGTTTGCAAATCACAAACTGCCAGCTTTATTGATTCCTTATGAAAGCTCTGTTGAGCATCACTTGCTGATAAACTTCATTGCCATGTTTAGGCAGTCATTCCTATTTCCTTTTTCTTTCTTTTTCTTAATCCTCTGGCACTAAAATAAAATAAAAATAGCCTTTTCTAGTAAGATTTTACTTGTTTCTTTTCAACTTCACCTCTCAGATTGATGTGATGGGCAGGACAGCAAATTCAAGCAACACAATGATTACACTTTTCATTCCAAGAAGGATTCAGGACAAATCGTCGGAACTTATAAGTACCCTTGTAACAATTATATGGGAGCTCAAACACAGTTGAACAAGATATTTGGAGAGCCACTTATACCCATTATTCCTGGAAAACGGATTCTAAAATATCTCTATGACATGTCATCTCTAGTGAAAGAAAAGCATAGTGATATATTTTAAATTATTTTTCAAATATCTAAGCAAGCATGAAAATTTCAAAAGGACCCACACACTTGTAAATCATTTCCAGTGGGTGTGATCCAAATTCCTTCCATTATAGGGTTGCTCAGAGCATATTCTTTCCAGTGTCCACTGTATCCTCGGGTTTTCTAAGAAGATGACACACTTTCTTAGAAAAATTTGCTCTAGGATTTTTATTTTAAATGTGCAATGTGTATAAGAAGCAGAAGAAATATCACAGAACACCAAAAAGGGAGGCGGGGACCTTCTCAGGGGTGTTTTCTGGTACCTCTGCTTACCCCTCCCTCCATGCAGCCTTCTCCCACTTTCTTCCTTCTGGAGGCCCTGGAACCTTGATTCAGCCATGCTGGTTAAGCGCTCACTGTGCTGTTTCTACTGGTAACCCCTCCTTCTGTCTGTAAAAGCTCTCGCCTCACTGGTTGCCAGTGGAGGGAGGAGGGGAATTGGCCTTTAAATAGACGTATGCCCTCCCCACCCTCCAGCTGCCAGCATTTGAAATAAAGCAAACTTTCTTTTCCACTAACCTGGCCTGTTTATTGACTTTTGAGCAGCCAGCAAACGGACCTCACACTCTTTTGGTAAAAGTAACAGCTAAAGGACTACTTAGGGGAAATTTAGTCTTAAATGCTCACACAGAAGAGAAGGAAGGCAGGAAATTGATGCATTAAGCATTTGACTTCAGAATACACCCAAAGAATAGGAGAATAAACCCAAAGAGAATAGAGAATAGAAAATAACAAAGAAAAGGGCAGAAATCAATAAAATAGATAGTAATGCAAGGATTCAATAAGAAGCTTACAAATGGGTAGAAAATTGTTTGAAAGTATATATTCCAAATTGTTAATAGCAATTGCCACTTTTTAGAGGCACAAGTGAAACTGGGGTCAGAATTTGGAGGTGAGATATAAAAAGAATTTTCATTTTGCATTATATTATATATGCGCTTTGATATGACTTATATCCTATTATGTATAACCTTTTTATAGTAAAAACTTATTTATTTTAGTGTTAAAATATATATTAGTGTTAGAATAATATATTATCCATGTTAGAAGAGCTTTTTAAGGAAGACGTATGCTTGCAGGCTAAGTCACTTCAGTCGTGTCCAACTCTTTGCGACCCTTGGACTGTAGCCCTCCAGGCTCCTCTGTCCATGGGATTCTCTAGTCAAGAATACTGGAGTGGGTTGCCATGCCCTCCTCCAGGGGATCTTCCTGACCCAGGGATCAAAACTCATGGTTCTTAGGTCTTCTGCATTGGCAGGCAGGTTCTTCACCACTAGCATCACATGGGAAACCCTTTAAGGAAGATGGAAAGAGAGAGAAGAGGGAACAAAGTTAAGAATGCATGGTTACACCTATACGTGGTGTTATGAAAGCGATCTTGATCACTGGCAGAAAACATCTGCTACTGCTGCTGCTAAGTCACTTCAGTCGGGTCCGACTCTCTGCGACCCCATAGACGGCAGCCCACCAGGCTCTCCCATCCCTGGGATTCTCCAGGCAAGAACACTGGAGTGGGGTGCCATTTCCTTCTCCAACATCTGATTAGGTCCCAATAAGGTATTAAAGGCATTTGACCAACTTCATGATATTTACCTTTTTAAATATTGCTTCTGCAGCCAAATGAATCTCTAGACGGTATAATATCACTCAAAAGGAATAAAGTGAAAGTAAGTCACTCAATAGATAGTTACTGAGTAGCTGCTATATCCCAGGCAGTCTGCTCAATTTAGTTTTACAAAATGAAAAATCCCAGGACAGGCGGAAAAAAAAAAAAATGTTTCCTCATAAATTGTATAGAGTGGTTTAAAACAAAAAACATGGGGGATTTCCCTGGTGGCCAGTGTTTAAGATTTTGACTTCCAGTGTGGGGGTACAGGTTCAATCCCTCGCTGGGGAGCTTGGATCCCACATGCCTCATGGCCAAAAAACCAAAGCTTAAAACAGAAGCAGTATTGTAACAAATTCAATAAAGACTTTTAAAAAATGGTCCACATCCAAAACTCTAAAAAAAAAAAAGCATGTAAAGAAATAAAACAATTATAGACTATGCTGTGTTCTCTGAAGGCTGTGCATATAACAAGGGGCAAATAAAGTTAAGGTGTATTTTCAAGATGGGAAGAAGTGCACCCTTGAAAGTGTGGGGCAGAGGGTGCTGAGGCACGTGAAGGAGGTCACATGCAAAGGTCCTGAGGTAGGCACAGTCTTCACTCAAGTGAGCAGAATAGAGCAGACTCATGTGGCTGCAACATGACAAGTAGGAGGGACAGGCAGAGAGGCTAATCAGAGATGCAGGCAGTGGCTGCATCACAGGGGCCTTTGGGCTACGAGACACTGCATGGATTTTATTCATATTGAGCTTGGAAAATATATTTGGGGGCTGCTTTCGCTGAGCTTCTTACCTCCTTGTGTGACAGATCCTACCCACTTCATCATGTTGTCTCTTTCTGGTTTTGTGGTTATCTTATATAAACATGTATAAATCTCAACTCCATTCTGTTATTCAGTATCTACTCCCAAACAAGGGGCCTATCCGAACCGTCTTTGATGCCCATCCCAGGATGCTGGGAACATATCTGGTCTTTAGCTAGCTGGAGAGAAGGAAAGGATTTCTGCCCCTCCTGAGAATGCCTCCTGGCTGCTGTTCCTACTTCCTGCATTACTGCGCTCCCAAGTATAATCGGTGAGGCTCTCGATGTGTTCATAAAAGCAGCTCTCGAAGTCCCGTATCCCCTGCTGCTTTATTGCTCTTGACACGGCTTGTCCATTACACTTAACAGCCCTGTCCTTGCTGCCACATTTCATCCTTACCGCACCTGGCTGGACCACACAGAGGAAGCCCGTGGGCTATGCAAGATTACTCCCAATTTAGAGACCTTTGCCACAGTCTGGGGAAAAGGAGCCAAGTAAGATCAGGAGCTTTGCCTCTGAAGCATTAAAATGAGCCCTTCCTGTTAACCTAACCACGTGCTTCAAATTGAATATGTAAAGCACCACTCTGGTAGGCAGCCCCTAGAGCAATCAGCACAGACAGTGTTCCATTCAGACTGTTCCATCTTGTCTTCACCCCACGATGGCACTTGTAATCAACCCTTACCTCAGAGATCAAGGAAATCTACATCCCTGACAAGCAGAGTGTAGACATCCCCTTGCTCTTCCATCATAAATAGCAAATCTAGGTGAGAAAATGATATATTTGATTGCATCGCTTTTCTTGAGGAATTTTTTTCTCCAGCTTATCACATAGCTTGCAAACATACCAAGGAGACAACTATTTTAACTAAGAGAAACTGACCAGATAGTGACATACCAATTATACCAAATTAACTCAGATAGAGAAAATTTGTCCAAACACTGTATCTTCCTAGGTTTTAAATCCCAGATCATTGTGACCATCTTCACCTTCAGTAAATCACAGTTGAAGATTATTAAGCTGATTGGGAAATCAGACTCTTAGCAGCTCTCATCATTTTAAACATATCCATCAGCTTGAAAGCAAATGAAAAGCTTCTGTAAGAGTGAAAGATCTGCCACAAAAAAAAAAAACCTGTTCTGATTGTTGTTGTTGTTCAGTCATTCAGTCAAGTCCAGCTCTTTGCGACCCCATAGACTGCAACACACCAGGCTTCCCTGTCCTTCACCATCTCCTGGAGTTTACTCAAACTCATATCCATTGAGTCGATGATGCCATCCAACCATCATCCCCTTCTCCTCCTGCCCTCGGCCTTTCACAGCATCAGGGTCTTTTCCAATGAGTCAGTTCTTTGCACCAGGCAGCCAAAGTATTGGAGCTTCAGCTTTAGCATCACTCCTTCCAATGAGTATTCAGGGTTGATTTCCTTTTAGATTGACTGATTTGATCTTGCCGTCCAAGGGACTTTAAAGAGTCAGTCTTCTCCAGCACCACAATTCAAAAACATCAATCCTGCCTGTTTGAGCCCTGTTCAATTATCATCGCCCACTCAGTAAGGCAGAAAATTAGCAGCTGAGGCTATTGACAAAAAGAGGAGTGAATGACTCACTCTTGGGAGGGATCTGGGGAGAACTGTACAGACCAGAGCAAGACTTCGAGTTAACCTTGTGTAGTCATGTGTGTTGTTTGAGACAACCCTTTTTCATCATGGAGAAGCTAAATCACTCTGAACTCTGTCCTTATGAGAAGTAAGCTGTTTACACCTTTACATGCTGCACTACAATTTTAGAAGGTCAGCTCCACCCAGTACATAAAAGCTGGCTAGACTAACACAAAGCTAAGCTGGTTCTCCTCCAGACTTAAAGCCAGTTGCACCTAGGGAAACATTTATACTTTGGGGGTGACCAGCCCAAGTGAGCAGGAGCAAGGGCTTTCGGTTTTAACCCAGGATAGGTGAAGGCAAACTGGGGTGAGTGGATCACCTGCTGGGCCTGACACAAGGTTCGAGATGCTTCACTACAATGGAAGAGCACTGTCTCTTGAGAATCAGAGCTCTGGGTACTTCCCTGGTGGTCCAGTGGTTAAGACTCTGCACTTCCATTGCAGGGGACACGGGTTCAATCCCTGCCTGGGAAACTAAGATCCTGCATAACAGAGGTGTGAAAAAAGCAGAGGGAAAATGAGATCTCTGTCTTCTTCTCTGTTTCAAGCACCTGAACATGGTCCAGGAGGGAAAACTTTCTTTAATTTTTAGAAAGTGAAATTGAAGTAAGAGAAAATGATGGACATAAAGAGGAGCCATGAACGCACCCTTCTGTGTCCCTCCTTGGGGTTAAAGGCTGGCGGGAGAGGCAAGGTAGGGGGAAGGGAGCTTGGTTGACTATGGGTGGCCATCTTCAAGGTGTGGAAGCAAGATGGCAAGGAATCTACCGCTCCAGGACAAACCCAACCTCCTGGTAAGTTTACTCTTGCTTTATTTCCAAGAACATGTTGGAATCCCTGCTAATCCTCCTCTTTGAAACACAGATAAATCACAGTGAACTTGATGAGGCTCCTTTATCACCTATACGGAAAAGTGCATAAAAGAAGACTCTGACCCAGCCTTCTGTGAGTTGACCCTCCGATCAGGAATTCTCTGTCTCATGATGCTGTGATCTTTCCGGGTTCTTTGCACTCAGAAAAAGTCTAATCACAGCTCTCTAAGTAAGACAGAACTTTATTTACAGGGTTTTACTTCTGGTCTCTGTATATTTTGCCAAGATCTTGAGAGAAATGAAGCACAGAATTATAATCATACCTGAACTTATCTTTCTTTCTTTAAATTTTTAATTGAAAGATAATTGCTTTACAATATTGTGCTGCTTCTGCGGCACATCAACACGAATCAGCCACAGTTATACACATATCCCCTCCCTCTCCACCTCCCTCCCATCTCCCAGGCCTCTAGCTTGTCACAGAGCACTGGGCTGAGCTCCCCTGTGTCACACAGCAAATGCCCACTGGCTATCTATTTCATATATGGTACCGTATATGTTTCCATTCTACTCTCTCGATTCATCCCACCCTCTCCTTCCCCCTCTGTGTCCACAAGTCTGCCTCTCTATTACTACCCTGCAAATAGGTTCATCAGTACCATCTTTCTAGATTCCATATATTAAACCTTTCTTTCTTAAAAATTTCCCTACAGTCCCACCAAAAAGAGTAAATCTTTCATAAAACACTGACGTCTAGTCAAGTTGCCAGATAATGTGTATGCAAGAGCTTGGTAAAAGACAAACTAGATCAGCCCATTTTAACGAAAATGTGGGGCTCCTCTGGTGGCTCAGACAGTGAAGACTCTGCCTGCAACACTAGGAGACCCAGGTTGGTTCCTTGGGTCAGGAAGAACCCCTGGATAAGGAAATGACAACCCACTCCAGTATTCTTGCCTGGAAAATTTCATGGAGGGTTTCAGTCCATGGGGTCACAAAGAGTCAGACAAGACTGAGCAACTAATACATTCTTTCAACACATTCTACGTTTGAAAAATGTCAAAGAGATATGAGAAGTTACAAAAAGGTGAAGGGTTTTAGTTTGCTTATCTGCTTTAATCTTTTCAAGATGAAACATGGGGAAAAGTCTCTTAAATGGATAAGAACAAAGAGGAGAAATCAAAGCAATTCGGAGTAGCCATGTCTGGGAGATGCTCGAAGATCTACTTGGTTAATCAACTCAGCGATGACATCACTAGGGAAACACTGACAGACTGACCTCTCCCAACGTCAGCAAGTTGGAACCCAACCTTAAAGTGTAGGAAAGTACCATGATAACTGAAATAATATTTTAATAGTATTTATAAACTAGGACATTCCCAAAGCTCTCTGTTCCTCTTGTGACCTGAGCATTTACAAAAATGTCGTTGGTTGCAGAAATATTTAGGAAAAAAAGTGAGCATTTTTGTTCTCTGTAAAGACTGAATAAGATGAGTATTATACATAGCATGGATCAGAAGACAACCAGGGCTTTGCTCCCCTCCCCTCCACCGCCCCCAATGCCTCTAGCTGTTTTTTTTTTTCTCTCTCTCTGTTTTTTTTTATTTTAAATTTAATTCTATTTTTAATTGGAGGATAATTTTAAATGCTCTCTCATGTGAGCAACTGGGCTAATGCGGGCTGGCCTGGGAGGGAGTATGAGAAAGGACCTCAAAAGCCTCTTTCCACAAGAAACTTGTCAACAGAGCCTTGGCGCTCTTGAAAGCATCTCTCCTCTCTGTAAAGACCTCCGTCCTCTCGGCAGCAGGGGTCCTCCTGCTTCAGGTTATAAATGACTGGTCTGTGAGCTCCAGGTCCCCCAGCCCCCAGCCCGGCCAGTTGCCCCCAGAGAAGCACATTCTTTTCCTGGGTGACACACTTCCCACCGCCCCATCTCCAGCACGGACACAGCATTTATATAAAAGGCTTTCCTCAGCTCCCGTGCCATCCAGGTTGCAGGCCTATTTCGTAACATTAATTCTCTCCCTCAGCAGCGGCCACATCAATTCAGGACTTTACAAACTATTTCAGGGATCCGATTTATCAGGCCTGACAGTGCTGCACGCTGAAATACACAGCCCAGCCTCCTATTTGTCATTATTTAATTCAAGGGCCTAAAATCCTCTGACATTATTAATAGTAAGATGAATCACTGGAAAACTACAGAATCTGTGACCAACGAGGCTGAAATAATCCATTTTGGTGAAAACGTCCATGCGGAATTGCACTCCCTGATGGCGGGCCTCTCTCATTAGCACACGGGGTGGGGCACCAGAGCCTGAAGTCCCTCCAGACGGAGACCTAAGGCAGTTCTCCTCCAAGCAGCCCTGCCCGTGCCCCAGTGCCGAGGGAGGAGCAGGAGCGTGCGGGGGTCAGCAGGGCTCCTCCCCTTGGTCTGTCACTGGGTTTTCTGTGGACTAATTGAAGCTGTTTTACACTTGATTAACTTTAACTTGTCTTGGCTTTGAACTTGGATGGGGAGCTGGCCCTGGAAATCTATCAGTTAATGATGAGAACTGGATTACTTAGCCCCTTTGGAGCCACCTTCTTTCATCAGATGGTCAGCATGCATTCTGATACCTGACTTTTGCTTTCAAGTCTTATTATTATTGGCCTGCTCTCTCTCTCTCTCTTTTTAAATTTAATTTAAAGGAAAAGCTATTTCCACTTCTAAATATGAGTAAAAGAAACCATTAGGAAAAAAACAGCTAAGGGTATATTTGCTCATCTTTTACTCTAAGAGCTAAAGAAACAAAGAACATTACAAGTGGATTATTGCTGGGACAAGGGGAATGGTCTTTAGCAAAGCTGTAGAGTGGATGTAACAATAGAAGGATCCTTCCAATAATGATGTGTTTCTTTTTTAAGCCTAGAAGGATAATCTTCCTGAGAGAAAAGTCTTTTGAAGTGATTTTTAAATATTATAATTTTATAGTTGACCCAAGCACTATCAAGTAGGATTAAAATTAAGTCTTCCCAATCTTAAATATTTGACGGGAAAGAAAGTACTTGACTTTTCCCAGCAAACGCTCTCAGAAACACCAGAGGGTTATTTCTTATAATTAACTTCATCTAACTGTACTAATATAAGCCCATGTCCTCAAGGTCTATTTTGCGGAGCAAAGAAAGAATATTCAAGCAGTGTGCTTCACGTAACAAAGTCAGCTCTTTGTTTTTGTTTTTCCTTTAGCAAGTGTGTACCAGGCACTGTGTTAAGCAATGAGAGTAGGGCTACATAGTCCCCGCTGTTCATATTTATTGGTGGTAACACGTGCCAGGCAGAGACTCTGTGTTTGCAATTAAATTTTAGTTGTTTCTGGAGGAGTATGTCATTCGGTAACATAGCCATGGAGAACCAGACCTGTCTCCCCCAGACTAAGCAATCCCCAGATTTCTGCTGGTGTCTCCAAGATCTTAGTTGGCAATTTCTGAACTGTCCCAGGTGTTCATCGGGCTTACCAGGTGGCTTAGTGGTAAAGAACCCACTTGCCAATGTAGGAGATGTGGGTTCAATCTGTGGCTCAGAAAGATCTCTTGGAGGAGGAAATGGCAACAGACTCCAGTATTCTTGCCTGGGAAATGCCATGGACAGAGGAGGCTGGTAGGCTGCAGTCCATGGGGTCACAAAGAGTCGGACTTGACAGCAGGAAGGCAGGCAGGTGCTCACCTCCCTTTTGTCAATGTTCCTCCTACAGTTTACAGGGTCAAACCAAAAGAAAATAGCATAAAACTGTTCAAAAATAAAGCTCTGCGTACCTGTCAGTGCTTAATATTTTTCTTTCTCTAAGATTAGGCAAATTCTGTGTTACCAATAGAAGAGTTATTGGGAAGTCTTTGGGGGCAATGTTGAAGAGAAAGATAAAATGAACCAGTTCCTATGTTTATAGATAGAGCTTTGTTTAACATGTCTACCAAAACGTGTCCTTATTAGCTGTTATGACTTTAAGGCAGGTGCTTTTTACACCCTGATGAAGGAGTGACCATACTCGTTTCATACAGAACTGATCTCACTGACTTCCAGTTTCTGGTCCATCCTGTAAGGAGCTTAGAAGTCATCATGCCATCATTACAAGAAAAAGTAACAAGCTGAGCAAACTGAAAATCAACAACTCTTCTTAGATTCAGCAAAGAATTGAGGCCACAGGGAAAACTACTGTTCTCAGTATTGGAGAGACAGGGGACACAGAGAATCCCAACTTACCAGAGTGGAAATTCACAAGCCACAACCTTCACAAGAACACATGCCTTGTTTTTTACCCAGTACATTGTGTCCAGCTTTCAACAGAAAGTCACAAGACAATTAAACCAAAACACAAAAGCAAGCATCAGAACCACCTTAAGTTATGCCAGGGGTGCTGGAATGATCAGAGCCATGATTACAACACCAAGGTCTAATACACATCTTATCTTACCCACTTTTCATAGGACAAGAGTCCCTATGACTCTCTTGTGTCTGAGTTTGCATGCAAATAATTCTCTAAGAAAAGGAGCATGACTGAGAAATGTAGACTCAAGAAGGCAAAGGAACTCTTTATAATAGAAGGGTGTTGTTTTTTAAAAAAGAAAGAAAAAAGCAACGTGGAATTGACCCACCCGTGTGCATACTCAAGCCCAGGAGGCTGCAGAGGTTTTTTTCAGCCACTGTGCCCGTGGCTTCCTTATGTCCACGTGATTTCCATGCCCTTGTCCTCCACTCACCATGCAGAAGACACCTCTCTGCTCCAGCTCCCACTAAATAGTCGGGCAATTGTGTGATGCTCTCCATAGCTATTCTGAATTCTCTGCTTCCTTATATTGGTGGGAATCACAGTGTGGACTCAGAAACTTCCCCTGCAGCCCGGATCATGGAACAAATATCTCTTCATCTTGGGTGTTGGTTATGGGCTAGTTTTTGTTGTCCAAGACCCAGAAATAGAACTTGAATTGCCTGGGAGACAAGGAAAGCTCTATAAAAGAGCTTCTGTGTGAACACAGAATCCAGGGTTCAGGTCAGCACCTTCCTCAGCCACAAGTCTGTTGGAGAAAATCCCATCCTGACCGTGGGGAAGGGCAGTAACTCAGAGTCCCTGCTTTGTCCTGAAGAATCCAGATATTCAGTGTGCTTGTTTATGAGAAGACCACCACTCACATTTAGACTTTTTTCTCTGTGTATTGAAAAGCAGGGACAAATTTTAGACACATAATCACAAGCTTTATGTTCTTCCATTCCTCTCAACTTATTTATCACAGTGTCTATGACAACTTTATTTTCATCCATCTATCTTGGAAACAATACTGAATTGAGTTCAAAACCCAAGTAGTCATTTCATATGGTATTAATCGCCATACTACACTCGTCAAGTTCAAAGGAGAAAAACACCTGTTTAGAAACTACAAAATATGTGTATAACATATGTCAGAATTCCTTTCTGTATTCAATTCATGTAAGAGTCAACTTCAAGGATTTAAGATTAAATTTTAACTGATGATTGAATTACTAAAGATCCATCAGGATCTTTAATATATATCTTTAATATATATTAAAACAATATATATTTTAAGAGTCCCCAGAATAAAAAATTCACATAATTTAATTCATATATATTTTTCTAATAATTGCTATAATCGCTATGCATTTAAAGCTAGAAATGATAAAATCCATCAAAAAAAAAAACCATGAAAGCACTTTTAATTCTCTCTAAACCTTTTCTTGATTTCAAGTAGTTAAAGAGGTTACCACCCCTTAAATTAATACAATATATATACATATATAAAACAATATTACATACATACACACAACAGAAGATACTTAAATAACATCTAGATTTAGGCTGGAAGAAATTTGAGATCGGCACCGTCTCACTGGAAAGGCATGAGACAGAAAACACTTCTAAATTTATTTTAAGTTGCTTCTAAATGGCTCAGCAAGAGATCTTCACTGAGACATAGCCTTAGAACAAGAACTGGATAAGTGAAAAAGCACATTTCATGATTTTTAAGCTTATTGTGTTAGATATTAAATTTCCAAGAAGCATTTATGACACAAATTCCTTTTAATTTCATTAATTTGAAAATACATACTTATCGATAAAATTAGCCTAATATTTCAAAAGAAAAGTTTGTCTTTCTTTTTCATATAAACCCCAGTTTTGTCTTCTGCTTGTTAGACAGCTCTGAGTCCTGCAGATGCTGCTTGGGGGCAGACTCTGCTATCCCAATGCCTGTCTTAGTCCTCTTCCTCCTTATCAGCGTGTCTCTGGGGAAGCCAGGACAGAGGCAGAGGTGCAACACGCATCAACAAATTTGCTGCTCATTAGCTGCCCTGATGAAAGAGCTGGTGGAAGGGAAGTGGCAACCATGAATTTAGGTAAGAGCTGAATAGTATCCACTGCCTGCACCCCATTAACGTGGGTAATGAGAGTTGCCTTTAATACATCTCTTTAATTTTTACTTCACTATTTCCCGAATTTGTGAGAAGCCCACTGTGCCCAACTAGAGTTCGGTTTCACACAACTGAAAAAGAGGTTTGCTAAATCAAAGAAAGAATATAAACAGTCAAGACAATCTTTTAAAGCAACGAATTAAAGGCTTCGAGAAACGAAGCCTTTGTGTATAGATAGACTCAGAATCGGCTAAATCGGATCCCCCACACTGTGAAACTAGTAAACTTGTAGGGACTTCCTCCAGCTCATCAAGTACTTCAGGCCCTTATTTGAAATTCCAAAATCCAGGGTTTAAAAGCCAACAGGTTTTTTTTTTTTTTTCCTTAAGTCATTTGGTGGCAGCACCTGGCTTAACAGGAAATAAATAAATGGTGAAATCTGATCTGCTATGAGGTCATTAAACTTTCCTGAACTTGAGCAAAACTTGGAATGACAGTCGTTTCTACAAAATCTATCTCCCTGAGACAAAAATCTTTGAAAGTCAGGTTGCAATGACGTAAGTTGACATTTTTGGTCAACAACAGGATACTAGCAGCTTCACAGGGTTCAGACTAATAACTATTTTAAACTTGGAGAAAGCCAAGTCCGTGAAAGGCATGACCCAAATAGGGACTCAGCCTGTGAGCAGCTGTGGAGCGTCTTCGGATATGTCCTTCCTCAGAAATTGGTCCCTTCCAGCATGGGAACAAAGGGGCTCTTTGAGAAGACAAACCCTAGGCTGGCTCAGTGAGAACCAGCCTCTCCCAGCCCAAGGCTGCCCTGAAAAGCCCCCTGAGAGTCTCTGTCTCGTGGAGACGCCAGAGCCAGGGCAGTGCAATGGGGGCAGGGTGGAGAGATATGGCTTCTTGCTGTCTAATATTTGACTGACGGGACTTCCCTCCAGAGCCTAATCACTAAAATTGGACACAGGAAAAGACCTGTTACAAACTGATGAAATATTTTAGCCACCAGCTAACACCTCTGAACACTCTCTGGATGGTACCGCCTTCTCAGGGTCATACACCCTTTTGCCTGAATCATCAACATTTCCCTCTTTGGGATTGTTCCCATTGGCATAATAATATACCAATATTTTCCTTAAAAAAAAAAAAAAAGCTTTTATCATCTGTACCTCGTCCCTTTTTCTCCAGCTGCCTTGTAGCAAGAATCCTGTGAATAGTGCAGGTAAGGGAGAGCTGCCCGTGGTCATACCATCTGGTTCCTTTCTCTCTGTTCCTCTGTAAACAACTTCAGCCATGACTCTGCTGTCTTCTGGCCCTAAAAATGCCTTTACCATGGTACCTGATGGCCTTAGGTTGCCTGATCCAGTGGTGAATTCTGTCTTCTTCCCATTTACCAACAGCCAGAAGAAATGGCCACTTCTTCCTTCTTAAAATTCCTCTTTGAGCTTCAGGCTACAACCTTCCTACAAAAGGGGTCATTTTGTTCAACACTTTCCTTGGCTTTTCTTCTCACTCTGTTGGACTCCCAAAGGTCATTTTACACACGTTTTCAGTACTAATCCCCTTTCCCTCTCAAGTCACACTTTCCAATGGCCTGTTGTTGTCACCGTGAAATTCATAACAGTGTATCAATGAAAGAACTCAACATTTTCATTTCGCACTTTGACCCAGAAATTACATAGCGCATCTGGCTACCACCTTGAAGCCAGCAGCAAACCTGCATCTCTAGCCCTAAACTCCCCTAAATTTCTGACCCACACATGCAGCTGCCAACCTGACATCTCTGCATGATTAGGGTCCCCAGGCATCATGTGATCACATAGTCTTTGGATTCATTACTAACTGATCCCCGCCCCCCACTTCCTTCTCAACTCAACAAACAGCAATTGCATCTGTCCGGATGCTCAGAGCAAAACCTTGGAGTCACCACTGATTCCTCTTATTCTTTTACACAAATCATCCCCTTAACCAGAGAGACCTGTGACCTCTGCCTGAATACATAACTATCCAGCATCTGACAACTTCTCAGCTTTTGCAAAGCCTTCCAACCAAGTCCCCTGCTTCACTCTTGTCCTCCTCACCATTCATTTTCCACAGAGAAAGCAAACGCTATTTTAAATGAATATTTTATCCTGCCACCCTCATGCATGGTCTCCCAGGCCATACCACTGCACTCATAGTAAAACCCAAGTCTTCCCTCTGGTCCACCCAATACCACCATATCCTACCCGCCTTCCCAATGGCAGCCCCATGGTTCTGCTTTCTGCACGAGGCACAATTAGTCTCTTCGTGATTACTCCTGTTTGTCCAGGGATTCATGTGGCTGAAAAACTGATCTCTGCATAACTGACTCGATGTCATTTGAACCTCCCTTCAACATCCCTTTTGTCCCATTGCTTGTTTACTTGTATAGTCCAAGTTGCCTGTCTCCTTAATGTTAACAGAGTTAATCACTGGAAATTAAATCTGTCAAGAGTAAAGATTCAGGCTGATGTGTTTGCCACGGACTGTGCTGGGCTCAGAGTGATGCTGTGAGCACAGTAAACCCTTAGTCAAGGCTTGTTGTGTGGAGGGAATTGACCACTCTCGAGACCCATAAACATGTATCAACTGCCCGCTTCCGCTCTCCAGAAGAGACTTCTACAATTTCATTACTGTATTTCCTAACACTGTAATTCATTAAAACACAAGAAACACTAACTTTGATCTGCCCTCAATCTTCAAAAGTTCTGAACTTTCCCATCACAGATGACAGACATCTGGGTATACATGCCGTGCCCCTGGGTGGCAGCTTTGCTCTGTGGGTGAGTGCTAGTGCTCAGTGGCTCAGTCATGTCCAACTCTTTGCAACCCCATGGACTATAGCCCACCAGGCTCCTCTGTCCATGGGATGCTCCAAGCAAGAATAGTGGAGTGGATTGCCATGCATCCTCCAGGGATCTTCCCAACCCTGGGATCGAACCCATGTCTCTTAAATCTCACCACTGGCATGCACGTTCTTTAACACCAGCACCACCTTCAGACTTCATCAAAACATTAACATTACACTTCCAAGTTCTAACTCTGCATGATTTAACCATGCTCAGAAGTTTTCAAGGAGCTGTATATTTCCTTAATAGGACTCAGAATGCAACTTGTGAGCAGTCATTGTTTTTAGGAAGAAGGAAGAGGATTTAAAGTAAAGCTAAGTGGAAAGTTCTTCTCCACTGTAGAAAATGCTCCAGGTCTTGATATTGTAACTTTGTCAATCATAAGCCTTGGACCTTTCACGGAGAGCAATTTCAGCCTCTGAAATGATGGTGTGCTGTATTTCACACCAAATTCTGAAGAGGGTTGCCAAGTACAGAACCTTGGAGACCAGCCAGCTTCAGTGAAACCCAGCCCCTGGGAGGTGTGACAAAGTTCTGCTGAAGTCAGCCTCTGCTTGAGACAAATACTTTGAACACACATTCTCCTTGGCATCATCATTAGGAACAAGAGTGAAGACAAATGGAAAATAGACCAGAAACTGCCCTCTTGGCTCCATCCTTACCTGGAAGACCCAGGCCCAGCTAACATTTGATTTAGAACAACTGACAATTTCACTTCTTTACTGGTAGCCATGCCCACCTCTGGATCAGAAGCTCATTTTATTTAACATCTTTTCTAATTTAAAGAAATTTCAAAAATATGAAAATTATAGAGAAGCAAATAAAACTATGCAATCTCACCACTGAAGCATACTCTCAAAGTATTCCTTTCAACTCTTAATCTAAGGCATGAATTTATGGGAAGTAACTTTGTTTTTACATACCTATAAGCATACTCCATATAATTTTGTCTCATTTTTTACATAATATGATGGCATAAGCATTTTTCATGTTATTTTAAACACTTCATGCTTGGTAGTAACAAGCATTTAGTATATAGTTGTGGTGTAAATTAATTAAGTAGCTTTATTACATGTTATCAAGTTACTATGCATAATTTACTCTAATATGACCTGATATTTGGTCAGCTGAAAGACTCTCTTTCTTTTTCTTTGATTCTTTCCTTTGTACTTACAGTAATTTCTCCTAAATTGTATTTCCTGAAAGGAACTGCTAAATCAAAGAAAATGATATGGGTATAGATAAGTCTTTATACATCTATCTATAGCTTCATCTAGTTCTTGATACATGTAATGAGCCCTCAACATAGGCTGCAAAAGAAGTTTAAATTGTAAGAAAGAGAAATTAAACTATAAGCAAGGTGAAAAGACAGCCTTCAGAATGGGAGAAAATAATAGCAAACGAAGCAACTGACAAAGAATTAATCTCAAAAATACACGAGCAACTCCTGCAGTTCAATTCCAAAAAACTAAGCAACCCAAATCAAAAAAATGGGCCAAAGAACTAAACCGACATTTCTCCAAAGAAGACATACAGATGGCTAACAAACACATGAAAAGATGTTCAGCATCATTCATTATCAGAGAAATGCAAGTCAAAACCACCATGAGGTACCATCTCACACCATCAGAATGGCTGCTATCAAAAAGTCTACAAACAATAAATGCTGGAGTGGGTGTGGAGAAAAGGAACCCTCTTACACTGTTGGTGGGAATGTAAACTAGTACAGCCACTATGGAAAACAGTGTGGAGATTCCTTAAAACACTGGAAATAGAACTGCCATACGACCCAGAAATCCCACTGCTGGACATACACACCGAGGAAACCAGAATTGAAAGTGACACGTGTACCCCAATGTTCATTGCAGCACTGTTTACAATAGCCAGGACATGGCATCAACCTAGATGTACATCAGCAGATGAATGGATAAGAAAGCTGTGGTACATATACACAGTGGACTATTAGCCATTAAAAGAATACATTTGAATCAGTTATGAGGTGGATGAAACTGGAGCCTATTATACAGACTGAAGTCAGCCAGAAAAAAAACACCAATACTGTATACTAATACGTATATATGGAATTTAGAAGGATGGCAACAATGACCCTATATACAAGACAGCAAAAGAGACATAGATGTAAAGAACAGACTTTGGGACTCTGTGGGAGAAGGCAAGGGTGGGATGATTTGACAGAATAGCATTGAAACATGTTTATTATCATATGTGAAATAGATTGCCAGTCCAGGTTCGATGCATGAGACAGGGTACTCAGGGCTGGTGCACTGGGATGACCCTGAGGGATGGGATGGGGAGGGAGGTGGAAGGAAGGGTCAGGAGAGGGAACACATGTACACCCATGGCTGATTCATATGCTGCTGCTGCTGCTGCTGCTAAGTCACTTCTGTTGTGTCCAACTCTGGGTGACCTCATAGACGGCAGCCCACCAGGCTCCCCCATCCCTGGGATTCTCCAAGCAAGAGCACTGGAGTGGGCGCCATTTCCTTCTCCAATGCATGAAAGTGAAAAATGAAAGTGAAGTCGTGTCTGACTCTTAGCGACGCCATGGATTGCAGCCCACCAGGCTCCTCCATCCATGGGATTTTCCAGGCAAGAGTACTGGAGTGGGGTGCCATTGCCTTCTCTCCTGATTCATATGAATGTATGGCAAAAACCACCACAATATTGTAAAGTAATTAGCCTCCAATTAAAATAAATTAAAAGAAAGAGAGAGAAATTAAAGTGTGGAGTTAATTTAAGAAATGTCCCACAAGCCAGATAACCCTTGACACCATCCAACAGCCTGAAATTTTCCAGTAATACTTCCATGCCAGCCAGCATCTTTTCAGCTCTCACCAACCCTATACCACCTCCTTGTCCTGTCAACTGCATGAACGCAATGACACCACCACTCCTGAGACACAGGGCTTAGCCAGCTCCCACCAAGGTGGTCAGACACCACCTGCTTCGTGTATATTTTTTCCTCCAAACCCTGATGCATTGTTTGCTATTGTGGTTGGACAGGCTGACCTTCAGTAACATCATATGTCCAAGTGTTCAAACCTAGCTCTTAGTCCAGCTCACACACACACACGGAACCCCTTCATCCTACTCTTGCCTTTCTGAGGACTTCCATCCTTCCAGGTCTACTTTGAGGAGCCCTGCTCCCTGAGACTGGGCTTGCCAGTTGTAGAATAGACCCTTCTGCCTTCCTCTGAGTTCACGATCTTCTGCCTGCCATCTGTCTCTTCCATTCGAACAGTTATAATGTTTTGAAATGTTACCCACACTGCCCCATGCACTGTGTCACTCCAGCTAGATTGTAATCTCCAGGAAACCAGAGATTCTGCCTTGATGTCTTCTGTATCTTCCCAGCTCTTAGCTCTCAGTCCAGGGCTGTGAATAAAGATTAATCTCCTCCAAAAGACAAACGAATCTGGTCATGCATTTTTCTGCTGTCAGAGATGCAGTCTTGGTGGGAGGGAGCTTCCTTTCTGTCTCTCTTTCCCAGAGAGATACCAGCAGGACTGCCTTGGGGCTCCTGGGCAGTAAAGCCTGTGTCCCCCATTCCTTGATTATAGGAAATAAGTTTCATTCAATCCCAAAGCACTTCCCTGAGTTCCAACAAGCAAGTTCAAACAGATGCTAATTAGGGAAGGGAGGAGCAGCCTAGAGAAACTGTAGTGCAGCCTGGGGGCAGATCCTGGTTCATGCTCAAGGGATCAGTTCAGTTCAGTCCCTCAGTCGTGTCTGACTCTGCAAACCCATGGACTGCAGCACGCCAGGCTTCCCTGTCCATCACCAACTCCTGGAGACTGTTCAAACTCAAGGGATACACACAATGTATCAAGGCATTCATGGCTCAAGGGATACTCACAATCAAGTCTTTGAACTGTTTTGCCAATACTGAGACCCCTACCAGGTGGAAGAAGTTAACTGTGCTACCGACAAGCACAAAGCCCCAGAAGGGCTGGAACCAGAAGGCTGCTGCTGCTGACTACCAGTTATCTCATGTCCTCTTTGAACCATTACTGTCAGACTCATTTCCCCCCACCCACCCCCAGTTTGGGACACACAGTTTTGAGGACAGTAGCCCACTGTGGCCACCTGTTGCCTGACAAAGGTATTCTTCTCGACTTCACCCAGAACTCAGCATCGGAGAACTAACTCAGTGCTGGGGTACAGAAGCTGGCTCCAGCTCCAAGAGGAAGACACTCATGAAAGCAGCCCTCTGGGCTCCCTGCCCTTCCTCCTGCCTGGGGAACCTGATGACAGAGCTAGAGGAAGATCTAGGTCTGCCCAACTTCTCTGACTGTGGAAACCAGCTGCCAGCAGGGTTCTGGCCCTCCCTGCCAGGATTCTTAGAGGCAGACCCACTGGTGTCTGGTCCACGCAGCTCGTTTTTATGATGAGGTGTGAAAGTCTTCTTAATCTGGAGGTGAAACAGGAACATGACCACTGGCTGAACACCACGGTCCTCAGCAGGTTTTTCACATCTGCATTTGCCCGATTCGATTGTCTGTTTCTAGATTGATTTCAAATTTTCATGGAGAAGAGAGAGATTCATTAGATCCCTTCTGCCTGCTTGACACAACAGTGCCCACCAGTTCTTCACACACCTCCTCTGCTCACCACCCCACCGTCAGAACCTCAGGCACCCAGGCTTCAAGGCCTCACAGTCATTCCTGGGTCACAGAGAGCAGAGTCTCGGGCAGGACCCTGCCTCGGGCTCAGCAAGATGAGGAGAGTTGTCTCTAGCTGTTCAAGGCTGTAAGAACAGAAGCTCTCAGGAAACCTTTGGGCAGTCTTTGGAATGCTCAAGTGAGGAAACTTCTTCCCAGCCAGGAGTGGGAGTTCTCCAGCCACCACCGCTCCCCTAACTCTTGAAAGACCTCTCATCCAGCTAACTGCCTCTCCCATCTAGCATAACCTTCAGGAAAGACAAATCAGTGTTCAAAGCAGCCAACCCAACCCAGAAGCAAATGCCAATGAGCTGGAGAGGATCATTTTTAGACTAGTTTCCCAGAACTGGCCACGGTCCTGCCTCCCCAGCTCCCTGTGGGCATCTGGGCTTCAGGAGGAAAGTATAAGACAGAAAGAAAAACTAGAACACTCTGCAAGTGGGAAACTCTGGAGCAGAGCTCAGTGGAAATGTATCCTCATACATATTTCCTTTAAGTGAGTAAATGTTTTCCCATCGTCTAGAGAAAAAATCCTAGAAACGTCTCCAAGAATAGAGCTGATTATTTTGAAGAAAGTCGTGCAGGAAATTTAAAACAATGATTACATTTAACACCGGAAATTGGCTGCTGTTGTGCACATTTAGATTCTCATTGCATAAGAATGTTCTTTGCATATTTTGTCTAAATAAAGCACACACTGGTATGATCAGCCATTTCAATGAGGGTGAGCACTTGGGGTCTCTAATTTGAAGAACGAGATTTTCAACATGTTTCTAAATATGTGCTTTTCTGGCTAGCAAATAATCTACATTTTTTTATATGTCCCCAAAATGATTTACATTATCCACCTTTTAAAAATATTGTAACTATGTACTGACATGATAAAGTATGACTCAATTCTAATATCAACTCATATTTCCATGAAGAATATTTCCTCCTTTTAAAAATGCAAGAAAAACACAGGAAATTTACATAAGTTTTACTCCCCGTTTGTGCATTTTAACCTAATCCACATATATATTCCAAAATATAATCAGCTGATAACACAAAAAAAAACAATCATTTACAAAACAAAATATATATATACCTTTAATTTTACCTCTTCAGTAGTGTCTGCAATTTGGTAAGAATAAGCTTCTTATGTGAAGAAACCAGTCAGGCTTTTGCTAAAGGAGGTCATATCCAGAAGGTTTATATCATTGGATTTAAGAAAAATAATAAACTTAAAATTAGAACAGCTTCAGTTTACAGAAAGGTTGTAAAGATAGTACTGAGTGTTTCCATATGCCTTGTGCACAGATTTTCCCCTAATTAACATCTCACATGGGTATGGTACATTTGTTAAAACCAGTGAACCAGTATCGATGCATCATTTTAAAGAAGCATCAGTGGTTTAGTCAGATATCCTTAGACTTACCTAGTGTCTGCTTTCTGTTCCAGCATCCCACCCAGGGTACCACGTTATATGTAATCAACCACCCGTGTCTCTTTAGGCTCTTCTTGGCTGTGACAATTTTTCAGATTTTTTTTCTCCTAGACAGTTTTGAGGAGTACCTGGCCAGGTATTTTGTAGCATGTTGCTCATTTGGGTTGGGTCTGATGGCTTCATCATGATTAGACTGGGGTGATGGATTGTACAGGAGCGATAACAGGGGTAATCTTCACTTTATATCATTATTGTTTATATTCCTGTCTTTCTTACCGTTAATGTTATGAATCTAGTGATTAATAGTATCCAAGACTACCAAGACATCTGGTCAAGCAGGAACAGATTGCCGTCCAGGTGGTCCAGTCATTAGGAGACTGCTGGTCTCCTCAATGAAGACAAGCTGTCCGAGTCCCGAGGAAAGAAGTCACCACAAGCCAACGAGAGCTCTTTGAAGCAAAGATTGTAATCGTTTCCAGTGGTTTGAAAGGGAAAGATTCAGGAGTAGATGGAAAAGCAAAATGAGGTTAAATGAGTGTTTTATTGTTGTTGTTACTTAGAGTATCAATATGTTTCCCAATGGAGGAAAGGGATCCAGAGAAAGGGGAAACCTGAGAGAAAAAGAGTCAGAAAGGAATTCAGTGCCCCCAAGGAGAAAAGAAAAGGCCAAAGTGAAAAACCAGAAGAGTTTATCTTGAGCAATAGAGACCTTCACTCTTGATGGTGAAGCAGAAACAGCAAAGTGACTGTCCCCACACGTACGTTTATAAAGAAAGGGTTTGCATGTAAATGCTAAGGGAATGAGAAATGTGGCATCTTCTCAGAGACCTGGAGACAGTGATGATGATGATTCAGAATGGTAATCACAGGGAATGAAGGAGTGAGCTGTTCAAAACAGAATTAGGTGCAGCTCCATAGCACAGAAAACCCAAAACAGCAGCAACCAAATAGCAAATACATTTTGTTGTATTTTGGACTTCCCTGGTGGCTCAGATGGTAAAGAATCTGCCTGCATTGCAGGAGACCTGGGTTTGATCCCTGGTCAGGAAGATCCCCTGGAGAAGGGAATGGCAATCCACTCCAGTATTCTTGCCTGTTTACCTCTCATGGAGAAATCAGTCTGAAGACACCATCCAAGGCTGGAACGGCTGCTCCATGGTCCACAGTTCTTCTGTTTTGTGACTCCAGGATCTTTAGAAAAGGTGGCTTCTGAGATGGGAATCAGAACACAGGAACAGTCCTGTATAAGTGGTCCATATGCTGACATTGTAATCCTGAGGGACTTCTCTGCCTCTTCAGTTTCCAATAGTACTTTGAATTAGTTCCTTCCCATCCACTGATAGAAGGAGCTGCAAGTGATGTTCATGGTTATGCACAGAAGCAACTCATGGTTAGTGCTGGATGTGTGCAGTGTCAAACAGAGGCTAGAAAGAGAGATGCTTCTGAGACATTGTTCTGTATCAGAGGGGGTCTGTACCCTCAGCTCCCTTCCTGGTCTGCCTCACCACTCACTGTCGGGTAAGATCTACTGTCCCAAAAGACAACAACGAAAATGACACAATTGTCTAAAACACAATGAAACATGAAATCAGCTATACAAATCCGGAGGCGTACGTTGCAGTTCCATTTGTTCCATGAAACGATGAAAGCCCACATGTTTATCAATAGAGACATGTGTAAAAAGCATTGTTAAATGAGCAGCAGTCCCTGTGAGAAGGGATCAGATGGGATTACACCTGCTCCCACATCTGCTCCATTAGTGTTTAGAAGGTCACCAAAAGCATCTACTCCTGCCTCAGAGAAGACGGGGGCTTGTGCACTAAATGACATTCTCTTCATTGTCTAAAAATGAGCTATTTACTTAGTTCTTGTTCCTTGATTTTAATCCAATATCCTATCATCGGTTTCCATTTTTTTTTTTGCAGGAATAATAGCTACTATTTATTGATCACATACACTGTGGCCGACAGAATATATACATTATCATCAATCTTAAAATGGTATCATTAGCAACATTTTCCAAGAAGGCTCAGAGAGATGAAATAAGTTGCCCAAGGTTACAGGGACGGGAAGTAATGGAGCTAGGTTAAACCTGACCTGCCTCTCTCCAAAGTAATTGTTCTCCTACAAAACACAGGTGTGTATAGACCTACTAAAAACAACACAACAAAAACAGACCTACTGAAATAGAAAGTGGCATAACTTCACAATTGTGGTGCTTGCCAATAAATATAAGTCAAACAGGCTAGAGGATGAGCCAGTTTTGTGGATGTTGGTTATTCCCCATCGTAATTAAAATTTTTCAAAGATGCCCTCTAAATTTACAGCACACCTGTGCCCATGACACAAGTGAGGATATATCAAGATGAGTGGGTATTGACAAAAAATACTTGACACAATATTTATGTGATAATTTTTAAAGTAAATTATTGGAAATGCTGGGCTTAGGGTTCACAGAAAAAGTGTTGCCATAGACAATCAATCTCCTGATTTAGCAAATAAATTGGACCACATTCTGCTCATCTAGATATTTAAGGTCAATGAGATGGATTTCATATAGTATCCAGATTGTTGATCAGTCCTAGCTTGTCCTTATTATATGATACTGCTTTGGACTTAATTAGATCAAGCGCCTCCCCTTGTGATAAAGAACAGAAAGTCAAAACTTTTCATGTACTCAAATTACATAGTTTTATTATTTCAGACTATAAATTGCCCAACCTACTGATTATTTTTCCAAATTTATTATCAGAAAGAAATGTTCTAAATAAAAATCCTTAAATCAAAAATTTAGTCTTTATAAGTTGTCCAGTTTTTAAAAGGATGCTATTAGTTGTATGAAAGTGATATGTATTCATTATAAAAATCCAAGTAGTGTCAAAGAATAGGAGGACTGCACCATTGATGGCTCCTGGTGGGATGAAGTCATGAAGAGTCTTCCTCACTCCTGTCCTGCACCCACTTCTGTCCCTGGGTCTTTATCTTGGTCAGTCATCTTATTTCATGTGTGGACTCTTTGCATCCTTTCAGAACACAAATGTGACTCATATACACATGTTATATGTGAGTGCCTGCAGGTACATTTTGTTTGCTGGCAGCTTCACATACACACATTCATTTAATTCCCACCATAACCCTATGAAGCGAATGGGCTGTGCATTGCTTTTTAAAGTCAGACACACAAAATAAACTTCAAAAGGGAGTAAATAATACTGCTGGTACATTGCCAACTTCAAACTTGAATCAAGGTCTCTGACCACAATTTTAGTCTTTTTCTCACCACCCTTCCTCACTCACATGGGAGCACATCTGCAGAAAACCTTCTCATTCATGAGAGATGGAAACTCCAAAGATATGGAGTGAGAGACACCAAGAATATCCTTTAATAATAGGAAACAAGCTACACATAAGAACATGAATCAAACATCTGATTTTGCATCTTGGCCAGGATTCCAAAAGTTACTGAGATGCACTGAAACCACAAATAATATTTTTAAAAATCAAAAGCTTTCATATATGCTCTGCTATGGACTGAATGTTTGTGTTCTCCTAACATTTATATATTGAAGCACTAAATCCCATCCAAAGTGATGGTGTCAGGCGGGGGCCTTTGGTAGGTGATTAGGCTGAGGGTGGAGCCCCCATGATGGGATCAGTGCCCTTATAAGATGAGAAATAAGGGCACTCCCTCTGCCTCTTATTCTTTCTCTACACCTCACCCCTACCACACGAGGCTATAAGGAGAGCTTGGCCATCTATGGACCAGGAAGAGAGCTTTCCCAGAATCTGACAAGGCTGGAACCCTCATCTCAGACCTCTAACCTCTAGAATCATGAGAAACACACTCAGTTCAGTTCAGTCACTCACTTGTGTCTGACTCTTTGCTACCCCATGAATCGCAGCATGCCACGCCTGCCTGTCCATCACCAACTCCTAGAGTTCACCCACAACTCCCAGAGTTCACCCAAATTCATGTGCATTGAGTCAGTGATGGCATCCAGCCATCTCATCCTTTGTTATCTCCTTCTCCTCCTGTCCCAATCCCTCCCAGCATCAGAATCTTTTCCAATGAGTCAACTCTTCCCATGAGGTGGCCAAAGTATTGGAGTTTCACCTTCAGTATCAGTCCTTCAATGAACACCCAGGACTGGTCTTCTTTAGGATGGACTGGTTGGATCTCCTTGCAGCCCAAGGGACTCTTAAGAGTCTTCTCCAACACCACAGTTCAAAAGCATCAATTAAACGGTGCTCAGCTTTCTTCACAGTTCCATTCTCACATCCATACATGACCACTGGAAAAACCATAGCTTGACTAAATGACCTTTGTTGGCAAAGTAATGTCTCTGCTTTTTAATATGCTCTCTAGGTTGGTCATAACTTTCCTTCCAAGGAGTAAGCATCTTTTAATTTCATGGCTGCAATCACCGTCTGCAGTGATTTTGGAGCCCCCAAAATAAAATCTGACACTGTTTCCACTGTTTCCCCATCTATTTTCCATGATGGGCTTGATAAAGGACAGAAATGGTCTGGACCTAACAAGCAGAAGATATTAAGGAGAGGTGGCAAAAACACACAGAAGAACTGTACAAAAAAAGATCTTCATGACCAAGATAATCATGATGGTGTGATCACTCACCTAGAGCCAGACATCCTGGAATGTGAAGTCCAGTGGGCCTTAGAAAGCATCACTACAAACAAAGCTAGTGGAGATGATGGAATTCCAATTGAGCTATTTCAAATCCTGAAAGATGATGCTGTGAAAGTGCTGCACTCAATATGCCAGCAAATTTGGAAAACTCAGCAGTGGCCACAGGACTGGAAAAGGTCAGTTTTCATTCCAATCCCAAAGAAAGGCAAGGCCAAAGCATGCTCAAACTACCACACAATTGCACTCATCTCACACGCTAGTGAAGTAATACTCAAAATTCTCCAAGCCAGGCTTCAGCAATACGTGAACCATGAACTTCCTGATGTTCAAGCTGGTTTTAGAAAAGGCAGAGGAACCAGAGATTGCCGGGGTCCAGCCCTGGTGGATCCAGGGTGATTTGAAGGTGGGGATGGAGTCAGCATCCTTGGAAAAATACATATTTAATTACAGATATAGAGAGAGATTAGAAACGGATAGTGTAGTAGGAAAATTTGTGGAGAAAAAGAGGCTGAATAACTTGGTTTATGTGGAAAAGCATCATGCTCCAGATGGGAATTCAGCCAGAAAATGGGGAGCAAGACAGAATGACATGGGGGAGTCACTCTTTCCAGGAACTGATCCCATTTCTTTATTTTTCAGGTTTTCTTATATACCTTTTGTTACATATAGGGATGAATACAGCGTCACACGGGAGTCAGCAGTCCTTACTTTTATCAAAATCAGGTGCTTTACATAAATAAAAGGTCTTAGGGGTTTTACATCATCTTCAGGCCATTTCTGCCTGCTGACATTTACAACCCTTTCTTTCTGATAACCAAAAACTTATTTTTTCCAAGGGTGTTTTTCTTAAACCAGGCACCATCCTCCAAATAAAGTTGCATTCCTATAGGATGAGGGTGTAGTGAGTTACAATCAAGAAAGGAATTTATTTAACCCAAGGTTAACATGATTAATCTTAAAGGTTAACACTTATTTCTCCTATATGCTAGTTATATTCATTATAAGAGCAGGGAATATGGAGATTTAGCAGCAAACATCAGTCCAACAAATGAAAACCCTTCACCAATGTTCCCCTTAAGATCTATTTAGTCTTAAGATAGTGATAAAGTTACATTTTTACATAACAAGGACACAGTGATTTATAACAAAGTACAGTGATCTATTACAAAAGAGAAAATTCATTAACTCAAAAAGTCTAGTATTGTTAACATCAAAACTACTTTATTTCCTTTTCTATATTCCAAATACATTGATTAATATACTCCCAGGTGCCTAAGGATATGGAGACCAGGCAGCAATCATTGACTCAACAAGAAGAAAAGCCTTATGCTACTTAAGAGTCTCAAAATACTCCAAAACTCTCTGCTGTTTATGGTTGAGAGGTAGTAAACAGTCATGTGCGTAGTGGCAGGAGTATGGATAATCCTATCACACAAGCTAGTCGGTCAGCAGAGAGGTTTGACCTGAGACACCCTTGTCCCACCCAAGGCAGGGAATTAGCCACAACAAATAAAAACTCTTCACCAATATAATTCCTAACCAACCCACTATACCAATAATTTCTAACTTCCCGAAAGAATTTGCCTTTAGTAAGTCTAAAACATCTCATGCCTCTTCACGGTCAGGAGGCTGTAAACAATCACATGTGGCTGGACAAACCTATACAGGCAGGCTAGATAACCTTCAGAGGAGTCCGTAAGTTGAAACACTCTTGTCACACCCAGGAATTTTTATTGCCTTGAAGCTGCACATTTACTCCTTCTCCGAGAGAAATGGTTATGGGGAAAAGGCCTCCATAAAGTCAGAGGTGTAGGTGAGAGCACAAAATAGACTCTGGCTTGGGAACAGCAGATTTCCTGAGGCTTGATCATGCCTTTGCATATGCCAAGCCTCCTTCCTCATGACCTTTGCCATGGGCGGAGGTCCTCACGCTGGCCCCTGGCAAGACATGAAACTGCCAATAACCGCTGGATCATGGAAAAAGGAGGAGAGTTCCACAAAAACATCTATTTCTGCTTTATTGACTATGCCAAAGCCTTTGACTGTGTGGATCACAATAAACTGTGGAAAATTCAGAAAGAGATGAGAATACCAGACTACCTGACCTGCCCCTTGAGAAACCTGTATGCAGGTCAGGAAGCAACAGTTAGAACTGGACATGGAACAATAGACTGGTTCCAAATAGGGAAAGGAGTGCGTCAAGGCTGTATACTGTCACCCTGCTTATTTAACTTATATGCAGAGTACATCATGAGAAATGCTGGACTGGAAGAAACACAAGCTGGTACCAAGTTTGCCAGGAGAAATATCAATAACCTCAGATACGCAGATGAAGTGGAACTAAAAGCCTCTTGATGAAAGTGAAAGAGGAGAGTGAAAAAGTTGGCTTAAAGCTCAACATTCAGAAAACGAAGATCATGGCATCTGGTCCCATCACTTCATGGGAAACAGATGGGGAAACAGTGGAAACAGAGTCAGCCTTTATTTTGGGGGCTCCCAAATCACTGCAGATGGTGACTGCAGCCATGATATTAAAAGATGCTTTTTACTCCCTGGAGGAAACGTTATGACCAACCTAGACAGTATATTCAAAAGCAGAGACATTACTTTGCCAACAAAGGTCCGTCTAGTCAAGGCTATGGTTTTTCCTGTGGTCATACTTGGATGTGAGAGTTAGACTGTGAAGAAAGCTAAGCACCGAAGAATTGATGCTTTTGAACTGTGATGTTGGAGAAGACTCTTGAGAGTCCCTTGGACTGCAAGGAGATCAAACCAGTCCATTCTAAAGGAGATCAGCCCTGGGTGTTCTTTGGAAGGAATGATGGTAAAGCTGAAACTCCAGTACTTTGGCCACCTCATGTGAAGAGTTGACTCATTGGAAAAGACTCCGATGCTGGGAGGGAATGGGGGCAGGAGGAGAAGGGGATGACCGAGGATGAGATGGCTGGATGGCATCACTGACTCGATGGACGTGAGTCTGAGTGAACTCCAGGAGTTGGTGATGGACAAGGAGGCCTGGCGTGCTGCGATTCATGGGGTCACAAAGAGTCGGACATGACTGAGTGACTGAACTGAACTGAACAGATGGGACTGGATGCCATGATCTTAGTTTTCTGAATGTTGAGCTTTAAGCCAACTTTTTCACTCTCCTCTCTCACATTAATCAAGAGGTTCTTTAGTTCTTCTTCACTTTCTGCCATAAGGGTGGTGTCATCTGCATATCTGAGGTTATTGATATTTCTTCTGGAAATCTTGATTCCAGCTTGTGCTTCTTCTAGCCCAGCATTTCTCATGATGTACTCTGCATAAAAGTTAAATAAGCAAGGTGACAATATACAGCCTTGACACACTCCTTTTCCTATTTGGAACCAGTCTGTTTTTCCATGTCCTGTTCTAACGCTTCCTGACCTGCATATAGGTTTCTCAAGAGGCAGGTCAGGTCATCTAGTATTCCTATCTCTTTCAGAATTTTCCATACTGTTCTTTATAAACCACCCAGCCTGTGGGTGTTTTTCACAGCAGTCCAAGCTGAGTAAGACATATTTAACTTAAAAATACAAAGAAAAAGTCCTGATATAGGAAAGAGATTCTTGACCATTGGAAGATATTCTGCCCCCAGGGCCCCTTTTCCACACGACCTTTACACAACCAGGTGCAAAACTGACTTTCGACAGGGTACCTATCCTCAACCCAGAAAATTAAACTATTAAACTCAGTAGTTTCAAAGGTTTCATGATCTCAGTAGTTACATTAAATTATCTAAAATATTCTCTTACCAGTAAATTAGTGATAGCAGAGCAAAGTTTCAAAACCATGGAGAAAAATTAGAACTTTTTGGTGACTGTAACTTCAGAGGAATCTTTTATCAGAAAAAAAAAATAGTGAAATGATGTATGTGACTCTTTCAATATATTTTCCTATTGAATGAAAAGAAAGGTAGCATTTTTTTAAAAGAAAAGAATACTGAGTATAGATGAAGTCTATCAAATAATGAATTCTGGTCTCCTCGGGTCCTTTTCACTTCCCCTGGAGGACATTAGTTATGGCTTTTCCCTATTATGGGAGATGAGCATGGAGGAGATGACGTTAATGCAATCAACATAATTTCATCAACTTCATTTTTCTTACTTTCAGTACCTGCTGACAAGCACTGAAAGCACTTTGAAAGACTGAGAACTTCTTTGAAAATCTTTTCCAGTTACAAACTCAAAAGAAAAGTTTTTCATTTGTAATGCTTCTCCTTGCCTTGTAAATACACTCTACCAAGCAGGTAACGTTTTCTCCTGTAACACTCAGTATTGATTTTTTTTTTTTTTTTTTGGTAGGGTTATGGAATTTGGGTATGCCTGCTATGAAGTCCATAACTCAGTTAGAATGATCCCTTTCTAAGTTAGAAAACAGAGGTCAGGGGACACAGCAGAGCAGGTGAGCTCACGGATTCCTGAGCCCTCACTGGATTCTCTTTCTTCTCAACCTTCAGTTCCCCTTGGGTTCTCATCCTTCTCCAAACTAGCCTCTGTGTCACCTTGGGTAGCCACTTCACAATTCCAGACTCAGTTCATCTCATGCAAAGCACTGATAACAAAATATAAAAATGAACACTTCAATATTTAAAGAGCTGAGACCTATGCTTGGCATATACTAAGTGTTACATGTGTTTGCTTAATAAAATGCATAAATAAAAATCAGATTACAGCCACAGTCACTTCTGATGCTGAGAAGACTCTTTCTACCACATCCCCTCCTCCCATGTAAGTTCATCTTTGGTACCTTCACAGATAATGTTACTTTGACAATCTCAACTCACTGTTATCAAGTAAAATAAAACTATTACTAGAACGTGATACAATGAATCATGGAGAAAAGGCCCATTAAGAGGACTTTGAAGATGAGCAATAAGGGTGTTTTCATTTTAGTGAAATGGCCAACCTTACATACTAAGTGACTGAGTGACTTCACTTTCACTTTTCAGTTTCATGCATTGGAGAAGAAAATGGCAACCCACTCCAGTGTTCTTGCCTGGAGAATCCCAGGGACAGGGTAGCCTGGTGGGCTGCCGTCTATGGGGTCACACAGAGTTGGACACAACTGAAGCAACTTAGCAGCAGCAGCAGCAGCAGCAGCAAACCTTAAATAAATTCTAACTATTCTCTGTGCCATGCCTTCTGATTCTAGCAGCCTGCAAAAAATAATACAAGAATAATAATTTCAAAATAAAAAAAAGAATTTCACCACATTGTGAAAGACTTAGTTATGAAATCGAAGTTCAAAGAAAATGATTTCAGGAGAAAGAACGTAACATTGAGTTAGTTTGACTCTACTATTGTTAATACCTGAAACTACCTGTTGTTCAAACAAAGTATTTCAAGGTGAGGCCTTACATAGGCTCAAGAGAACTTTAAAATTAGTCAGCGATGACGGACTCATATTGGTGCAATAAGAAATTAGTGATGTTCAATTAACAATCTCCAGGACAACTATGATGTTTAATAAAACATACCTGATTTATGCTGGGAATTCTGAGTTCAGTGAGCTATTGATAAAGATGTGGCATAGTGCACTTTCAGACAATTCCATAGAAGCCAGTAAAGACATAACAAAACTAACTTATATTTGAAGATTTTCCAGAAAGAAGATTCTGATATTACGTAATTGCTTTCATCTCTGTTTTTTAAGCCTGAGGAGCAAACCAAGCCACAGATATATAGATGTGGGATGCTGTGTTGGCAGAAAATTCATCTATATCTGCTAAGAAGTAAAACTAATTCCTCAGGGAATCTTAAGCCAACAGTTGAGAAAAGATTTATGAGCGTCCTCAGAATTATGAGGTACTCTATTAACTTGCCATAGTTTGTAATTAACACGCATAGATAATCAGTGTGTCCTGGGTGAAGATTCATGTCGAGGACACAAACAATGAAAAAGGAAAGAAATGACTCAACGTGAACCGCTCCATCATTCTCCTCCATGAGGGATTGAAGGTTTTCTCAGACATTTTGGACCAACCTAAAACTTATTTCTCTCTCTTATACTTAAGCGCTGTTAACAGATGTCCCTGCACCAAGATGAATCCTTTCAAGGCAAAAAGGATTTACTAAGTTGAGCCCAGCTGGCTGATAACCTCAGCATAAGTTCCAAATACAGGAACTGCACCAAAAGGAAAACTGGGGCAGTGAGAAGGCGAATATCTAGCTCACTCAGTGTGAGGTCTGTATCTGTAGGTAGATGGTATCAACCTTTTATTTTAGAAAAACATGACTTCATCTTAAAAACAGTCTATTTCCAGGCCAAGGGAAGTACAAAACTAAAATAAGTTTGCTTGCAGAACTGAACAACATAAAAGATAAACAATTACCCTGGGGTTAAAGCTGATGCTTATGTTCTGGTTTTTGGTTTTTTGTGTTTTTTCCTCCCAGGGGATTAACACATTTCATTTAGTTTTGAACAAATTCACCAAATAAGGAAACAGGGTAAATTTAAACTTCGAAAATAATTCCTTTTTAAGTTCTAAGAGGGAAATATATAGTATAAGATAATAAACCATACAAGATAAAAAAAAATTGTAAGAGTGAAACATCAAAACTAATCTGTTCCTTACCTTCATGGAAGAGAAGGTGAATCACAGTAAAATCATCCCAGGAAGGTTCCTCCAGTTTCACAGCAGGAAAGAGGCATATTCCCCTCTTGGTTCCAGATCAGATAGACATGCCATGATGCCCTGAGGACCCTGGAAGTCCTTCCTCAGGAGGAGGGCTCTCCCCACCCCACCCTACCCACCCCACCTGCTAGAACTGGAGATGGAGGACAAGCAGATCCTGGTGCTTGTTCTTCTCACTCATGGCTTAAGAAATCTGCTGATGGCAGAAAGCTATCCGAAGAGATAACCTCTTCTAGACAGTTATTTCTTTCCTTATTTTGGAGGCAACATCTTTTAATAAATTCATTAATGTCTCATAAAGCTGCATATATGAACCTTGCAAACCTCATGTGTACATTATACAATTCCATTCACATGAACGTATAACTACCTGAAGACTAAAGTCACCACAGTGATGTAATTTGTTATTACATATTATATATATTTAATATAATTTTGCATATTATAACTTTTAGTGTGTTAGTATTAGTCTCTCAGTCGTGCCCGACTCTTTGCGACCCCATGGACTGCAGTCCACCAGGCTCCTCTGTCCATGACATTTTCCAGGCAAGGATACTGGAATGGGTTGCCATTTCCTTCTCCAAGGATCTTCCCAACCCAGGGATTGAACCTGGGTCTCCTGCACTGCAGGCAGAGTCTTTACCGACTGAGCTTTACCTTTACTATTGTATATTATGTAACAATATATTATTTATTGCTAATACTTTTACATATTAATATGTAATTCTACATGTTACATAGCTACATATAGTGTATGCATATTTGCACATACATATTATGTGCATATATGCATACATATGTGTACATGCTCAGTTAGTCGTATCCAACTTTGCAACCCCATGGACTGTACCTGCCAAGCACATCTGTCCATGGGATTTTCCAGGGAAGAACCACTGGACTGGGTTGCCACTTCCCTCTTCAGGGGTCTTCCTGATCCAGGAGTTGAACCCAGTTCTCCTGTGTTTCCTGCATTAGCAGGCAGATTCTTTACCACTGTGCCACCTCAGAAGCCCTATACATACATGATGTGTGTGTGTATATAAATATATACATGTATATACACACAGAGACACTGGATTTTCACCACTGAATCTTGAGTTGCTTCATGGTTTTATTCATAGACTTGAGGAGCCATAGAGACCTAAGTTAGTTCAGTTCAGTCGCTCAGTCATGTCCAACTCTGTGATCCTGTGAATCACAGCATGCCAGGCCTCCCTGTCCATCACCAACTCCAGCAGTCCACCCAAACACATGTCCTACAAGTTGATGATGCCATCCAGCCATCTCATCATCTGTCATCCCCTTCTCCTCCTGCCCTCAATCTTTCCCAGCATCAGGGTCTTTCCCAGTGAGTCAGCTCTTCAGTGAGGTGGCCAAAGTATTGGAGCTTCAGCTTCAACATCAGTCCTTCCAAAGAAATCCCAGGGCTGATCTTCAGAATGGACTGGTTGGATCTCCTTGCAGTCCAAGGGACTCTCAAGAGTCTTCTCCAACACCACAGTCCAAAAGCATCAATTCTTTGGTGCTCAGCCTTCTTCACAGTCCAACTGTCACATCCATACATGACCACAGGAAAAACCATAGCCTTGACTAGACAGACCTTAGTTGACAAAGTAATGTTTCTGCTTTTGAATATACTATCTAGGTTGGTCATAACTTTTCTTCCAAGGAGTAAGCGTCTTTTAATTTCATGGCTGCAGTCACCATCTGCAGTGATTTGGGAGTGCCCCAAAATAAAGGCTGACACTGTTTCCCCATCTATTTCCCATGAAGTGATGGGACTGGATGCCATGATCTTCATTTTCTGAATGCTGAGCTTTAAGCCAACTTTTTCACTTTCCTTTCACTTTCATCAAGAGGCTTTTTAGCTCCTCTTCACTTTCTGCCATAAGGGTGGTGTCATCTGCATAACTGAGGTTACTGATATTTCTCCTGGCAATCTTGATTCCAGCTTGTGTTTCTTCCAGTCCAGCATTTCTCATGATGTACTCTGCATATAAGTTAGATAAGCAGGGTGACAATATACAACCTTGACGTACTCCTTTTCCTATTTGGAACCAGTCTATTGTTCCATGTCCAGTTCTAACTGTTGCTTCCTGACCTGCATATAGGTTTCTCAAGAGGCAGGTTAGGTGGTGGTCTGGTATTCTCATCTCTTTCAGAATTTTCCACAGTTTATTGTGATCCACACAGTCTAAGGCTTTGGCATAGTCAATAAAGCAGAAATAGATGCTTTTCTGCAACTCTCTTGCTTTTCCATGATCCAGTGGATGTTGGCAATTTGATCTCTGGTTCCTCTGCCTTTTCTAAAACGAGCTTGAACATCAGGGTTCACGTATTGCTGAAGCCTGGCTTGAAGAATTTTGAGCATTACTTTACTAGCATGTGAGATGGGTGCAATTGAGGAGTAGTTTGAGCATTCTTTGGCATTGCCTTTCTTTGGAATTGGAATGAAAACTGATCTTTTCAGTCCTGTGGCCACTGCTGAGTTTTCCAAATTTGCTGGCATATTGAGTGCAGCACTTTCACAGCATCATCTTTCAGGATTTGAAACAGCTCAACTGGAATTCCATCACCTCCACTAGCTTTGTTCGTAGTGATGCTTTCTAAGGCCCACTTGACTTCACATTCCAAGTGTCTGGCTCCCCTTTTACTCCCCTCCCCCTCCCCTCCCCTGTTCCCTTCCCCTCCCTCTTTTATCAAGCCCCGGAGACGGCTTGATACAGTTCTTCCGTGTATTCTTGCCATCTCTTCTTAATATCTTCTGCTTCTGTTAGGTCCAGACCATTTCTGTCCTTTATCAAGCCCATCTTTGCATGAAATGTTCCCTTGGTATCTCTAATTTTCTTGAAGAGATCTCTAGTCTTTCCCATTCTGTTGTTTTCCTCTATTTCTTTGCATTGATCTCTGAAGAAGGCTTTCTTATCTCTTGCTGTTCTTTGGAACTCTGCATTCAGATGCTTATATCTTTCCTTTTCTCCTTTGCTTTTCGCCTCTCTTTTTTTCATAGCTATTTGTAAGGCCTCCCAGACAGCCATTTTGCCTTTTGCGTTTATTTGCCATGGGGATGGTCTTGATCCCTGTCTCCTTTACAATGTCACAAACCTCATCCCATAGTTCATCAGGCACTCTATCTATCAGATCTAGGCCCTTAAATCTATTTCTCACTTTCACTGTGTAATCATAAGGGATTTGATTTAGGTCATACCTGAATGGTCTAGCGGTTTTCCTTACTTTCTTCAATTTGAGTCTGAATTTGGTAATAAGGTGTTCATGATCTGAGCCACAGTCAGCTCCTGGTCTTGTTTTTGTTGACTGTATAGAGCTTCTCCATCTTTTCCTGCATAGAATATAATCAGTCTGATATTTGTGTTGACCATCTGGTGATGTCCATGTGTAGAGTCTTCTTTTGTATTGTTGGAAGAGAGTGTTTGCTATGACCAGTGCATTTTCTTGGCAAAACTCTATTAGTCTTTCCCTGCTTCATTCCGCATTCCAAGGCCAAATTTGCCTGTTACTCCAGGTGTTTCTTGACTTCCTACTTAAGCATTCCAGTCCCCTATAATGAAAAGGACATCTTTTTGGGTGTTAGTTCTAAAAGGTCTTGTAAGTTTTCATAAAACCGTTCAACTTCAGCTTCTTCAGCATTACTGGTTGGGGCATAGATTTGGATTACTGTGATATTGAATGGTTTGCCTTGGAAACAAACAGAGATCATTCTGTCATTTTTGAGATTGCATCCAAGTACTGCATTTCGGACTCTTTTGTTGACCATGATGGCTACTCCATTTCTTCTGAGGGATTCCTGCCCACAGTAGTAGATATAATGGTCATCTGAGTTAAATTCACCTCTTCCAGTCCATTTTAGTTCGCTGATTCCTAGAATGTCGACATTCACCCTTGCCATCTCTTGTTTGACCACTTCCAATTTGCCTTGATTCATGGACCTGACATTCCAGGTTCCTATGCAATATTGCTCTTTACAGCATCAGATCTTGCTTCTATCACCAGTGCCATCCACAACTGGGTATTGTTTTTGCTTTGGCTCCATCCCTTCATTCTTTCTGGAGTTATTTCTCCACTGACCTCCAGTAGCATATTGGATACCTAATGACCTGGGGAGTTCCCCTTTGGGTATCTTATCATTTTGCCTTTTCATACTGTTCATGGGGTTCTCAAGGCAAGAATATTGAAGTGACTTGCCGTTCCCTTTTCCAGTGGACCACATTCTGTCAGACCTCTCCACCATGACCTGCCCGTCTTATGTTGCTGCACAGGCATGGCTTGGTTTCACTGAGTTAGACAAGTCTGTGGTCCTAGTGTGATTAGACTGACTAGTTTTCTGTGAGTATAGTTTCAGTGTGTCTGCCCTCTGATGCCCTCTTGCAACACCTACCATCTTACTTGGGTTTCTCTTACCTTGGGCATGGGGTATCTCTTCACGGCTGCTCCAGCAAAACACAGCCACTGCTCCTTACCTTGGACAAGGGGTACCTCCTTAACGCCACAGTTCCTGACCTTCAACGTGAGATAGCTCAAATTTATTAGCCATTAGCAAATGCATCTTAATACCACAGTGAGATATCACTGCCTTAAACCACTATCTGAATAGGTTAAAACTATGTAGTAATAGCACCAAATACCGGCAGAGTGAAGGGAATAAGTGGTTCCCTCAGACACCATGGCAGGAAAGTAGAATGGTATGGTCACTCGGAAAACCAGTTTCTCAGAAAATGACACCTGGAACTATGACACAGCAATTATATTCTTGGGCATTTATCCCAGGAAAATTGAAACATATTCACAAAATTACCCATACAGAAATGTTTACATCAACTTTATTCATAGTAGCCAAACACTGAACACAATCCAAATGTCCTTCAGTGGGTAAACAGTTCAACAAAATCCATGAGTGTGTATCACAGGATCCTCCTCAACAATAAAAAGGAATGAACTGTTGATACGCACAACATGATCTCCAGAGAACTATGCTGGATGGAAAAAAGCCAATTCCAAGGCTTATGCATTAATTCCATTTATATAACATTCTTGAAATGGAGAATAGATTAGTCATTTCCAGGAGTTAAAGATGGGGTGAGGTAGTGAGGGTAGAAGTAGATGATTTTATAAATCAAGGGACAAGGGGCCCACATGGTGATGGAAAAGTCCTGTATCTTGACTGTGGGATAGATACACAAACCACACACACAATAAAACTTCATGAAACTAAATACATACATCTATAAATAAGTACTAGTTTTCCAGGTAGCCCAGAGGTAAAGAATCTGCCTGCTAATGCAGGAGATTCGGGTTTGATCCCTGGGTTGAAAAGATCCCCTCAAGGGGGAAACAGCAACCCACTCCAGTATTTCTGCCTGGAGAATTCCATGGACAGAGAAGCCTGGTGGGCTACAGTCCAAGGGGTCACAAAGAGTCGGACATGACTCAGCCCTGCATGCACGCACACATAATTAAGTACAAGTATAAATGGGAAAAATGTGAACAAGATCAGTTGATCATATTAATGCCAATCTACTGGTTGTGCTATTACATTATGACTTTGCTCAGTGTTCTCAGTGAAGGACTCTCTGTGAAACGTATATGGGATTTCTGTTTTATTTATTACATATGCACATGAATCTATAATTATCTCAAAATAAAAAATTGAATTGAAGCAGTTTTTAAAGTATTCTCAGACAGAGCCAAAGATCTCAGATAGAAGCATATGCCAGGTAGGGATGGATGGATGGATTCCTGGCAGCTGTTGGAGTCCTGCTCCTGTAGGATGCAGTTTCGCTACCATGTATCTCTACCCCATGTACTTTCTACTTGGCTACATGACAGCTTGGGTTGGGGATGTGCACATAGTCTGTGCAAATGACTGTATTATGTCTCATTAAGGATCATAAATGCCAATCAACCTAATCACAAAAGTACCATTTCTGTGTTCATGTGGCTATTTAATCTGGACGACAGTGACAAAGAGGAAGAATCTTATTCTGTTAATCATTGCATTTACTGCTGTGGAGGATGGGCATGCATCCCTTTCACTGTTTTGAATGTCACATCTGAAATTTTGCTTGTGAGATTTCTTTGAAAAGAGGTAACAGGAGAAAAGAGAGGGAGGAAGAGGGGGAAAACGAAGAAAAGAGGGAGGGAGGGTGGAGGGGGAGGGGAGGGGAGGGGAGGGGGGAGGGGGAGGGAGGGGGAGGGGGGGAGGGGGGGGAGGGGGGGAGGGGGAGAAGTCTGTCCTTCAAAAATAGAAACAAGATAAAGACTTTCCCTTTCAAACAAAAGTTGAAGGAGCTCATCATCACTAGACCTGCCTTACAAGAAATGCTGAAAGTAGTTCTTCAAGCTGAAATGCAAGAACACTAATTAATAACATGAAAGCACAAAAATACACAACACAGTGGCAAAGGTGAGTACACAGTCAAATTCAAAATACTCCAATAACATAATATGGTAATGTGTTAACCACTTAATTCTAATACAAAGGGTAAAGAACAAGAGTATTAAAATAACTACAGCTGCAATCATTTGTTGATTGAGAATACAAAAGAAAAATAGGTAAATTATGACCTCAAAAGAAATGATAATTACATGGCATTTTAGCGGTGTTAGCTAATTGCCAATGGTGATTATATTACATTGTAAAATGTCTCAAACCAGCACACTGTAACACCGTAAACTTGCATAATGATATATGTTGACATCATTTTTTAAAAAGAGCATGAAAAAGTAAATAAAGACTGGAATCTTTGTATGTGACCAAAGTTAATTTGTTAACAGTATAAAATGGACTGTTACATCTATATGCTCAGTTGCTCAGTCTTTCCCGACTCTTTGCAATCCCATGGACTGTAACCCATCAAGTTCTTCTGTCCATGAGATTCTCCAGGCAAGAAATACTAGAGTGGGTTGCCATTTCCTTCTCCAGAGGATCTTCCTGACCTAGGTATTAAACCTGGGTCCCTTGTGTCTCCTGCATTGGCAGGTGGATTCTTTATCACTAAACTTCATGGTTCAGCTCAGTTCAGTCGCTCAGTCGTGTCCAACTCTTTGCGACCCCATGAATCACAGCTCGCCAGGCCTCCCTGTCCATCACCAACTCCCGGAGTTCACTCAGACTCACGTCCATTGAGTCAGTGATGCCATCCAGCCATCTCATCCTCGGTTGTCCCCTTCTCCTCCTGCCCCCAATCCCTCCCAGAATGAGAGTCTTTTCCAATGAGTCAACTCTTTGCATGAGGTGGCCAAAGTACTGGAGTTTCAGCTTTAGCATCATTCCTTCCAAACAACACCCAGGGCTGATCTCCTTCAGAATGGACTGGTTGGATCTCCTTGCAGTCCAAGGGACTTTCAAGAGTCTTCTCCAACACCACAGTTCAAAAGGATCAATTCTTCGGTGCTCAGCCTTCTTCACAGTCCAACTCTCACATCTGTATATGACTACTGGAAAACCATCATGGTATCTATCCACAAAGCAAAATCCTAAAATAGATTCTGAAACACACACACACACACACACACACACACACACACACACACACATGTAAACAAAAGAAAATCAGAGCTATCACCAACTCCCAAAGGAAGACAGTGATAGAGAGAAGGAAAGAGGAAATGAAAGAACAAACACCAAGAAAACACTTAGATGCCAATAGTAGGTCCTTACCAATCGGTAACTACTTTGCATATAAATGGACTAAATGCTCCAAGCAGAAGACACAGGGTAGCTGAAAGGACTGAAAACAAAAGACCCAACTGTGTGCTGCCCTCAATGGACTTACTTCAGTCTTGAGGTCACATATAGACTCAAAGTGGAGGGATGGAAAAAGATACTCTAGATGTTCTCCATCAACTGTGACCAAGGAGAACTGGAGTAGCTATATGTGTATCAAAAAAATAGACTTCAAGTCAAAACTATGACCAGATTTTTGGGGACTGAGTCTGTCATCTCCCCAGATTGCTGGCATTCTGATTAAAAGCAACTTTTCTTTCTGCCAACAAAACAAAACAAAAACAAAAACAAAACTCTACACAGAGATAAAGGAGGTCATTAGATTAGGGTAAAAAGTCGATTCATCAAGAGATTATAACAGTTATAAATGTAAATGCACACAGTATCTGAGTACCTGAATATATTTAGCAAATACTAAGTGGTATAACTCTTGAGAGTACCTTGGACAGCAAGAAGATCAAACCAGACAATACTAAAGGAAATCAACCCTGAATATTCATTGGAAGGGCTGATGTTGAAGCTGAAACTCCAGTACTTTGGCCACCTTATCGGAAGAGCTGACTCATTGAAAAGACCCTGATGCTGGGAAAGATTGAGGGGAGCAGGAGAAGGGGGCAACAGAGGATGAGATGGTTGGATGGCATCATTGACTCAATGGATATGAGTTTGAGCAAGCTCTGGGAGCTGGTGATGGACAGGGAGGCCTGGGGTGTTGCTGTCTGTGGGGTCTCAAAGAGTTGGACACGACTGAGAGACTGAACATCAACAATCAGTAGAAGAGGCATTCTTGTAAGTGGGATAAGTCAGACAGAAAAGTCAAATATTGTATGATTTCATCTGTAACATTAAAAACATTGAACTCACAGAAACAGAGTCGTGGGGTGGTTGCTGGGGCCTGAGGGGATGGGGAGATGTTGGTCAGAGGGCACAAACATTCAATTACAAGGTAAATATATCCCAGGGCTCTAACAGCAGTCCAGTAGTTGGGACTACTGGACTTCCACCAGGGGTGGTGCAGGTTTGACCTTTGGTTGGGGAGCCAGGATCCCACAAGCCTCATGGCCAAAAACCAAACCATAAAACAGAAGCAATATTGTAAGAAATTCAATAAAGACTTTAAAAATAGTCTACATTAGAAAAACTTTTTTTCAAAAATGTAAAAAAATTTTTTTAATAAAATGATATTTCTGTATTACATTTCTGAAAGAAATATCAACAAAAGCGTGCATTGTTTTTATGACTGGCTTTAACCAATCAATCAATAGACAGTCATCAGAACCACATTTTCATGCTGTAAAATGAATAATAAGCTCATATAGTTAGCAGGGCTGAGTTTGAACTCCCTGCTCAAACGTGCAGAGTCTAGCGTGTGACTCATTTTTCCCTCCTGCACATCCATTTTCTCATTTGTAAGATAGAGACAATACATACCCTTTTCACAGGGTTATCATGAGGATTAAATGTGGCACTGGAAAAAAACGCACTTTGCTAATTATGAAATGCTGTAAAAACACAATGCGTTAGATTAATAAAAAGGAACCTGGGCTGCACTTACGCATGACCATGCCTCTTTTGTTAAAATCTCTTGGAGGCAACTGTCACAATCCAATAGAATGATAGATTAATTTGGCTGGAATGAGTTTTCTAGCTCCTGGCTAGAATAATCATAATAAATATTTAATGTGGCATCTTTATAACTCTTTTTTTAATTCACCTTTATTCCCCTTGGATCTTTACACATTTTTCTCCTCATAGCTGCTGGATAACTTAACATTGTTTTCCTCAGTCAGACCTGGGATATGAGGAAACTGGGCTTTCTTATTTCCTTTCTCCCACCATCATTCTCCACTCAGCATATCATATCTTGATCTACGTCCACATTCACGACAGACTTGAGCTGTCTCTCACACTGGTCCCTGCTTCTTCTCCCACACATCACTTCCTATTTACCAGGACGAAGCTGTAAGTCACATCAGATCCTGCCTCAGATACAGCGGCTTTCACACATCACTGTCAAAGTGCTTTTCATGATAATGCATTTCTCTTACTGCCAGCGACCGACCTGAAGAGCTCTTGAAGGATTGTGAGCCTCTTTATGACAACGTCTGGCCTCCAACAAGGAGCCCACACTGTATTGTGGAGCCTGGTCGCCATAAACAGTGACTGTTCATTTGGGTCAATAAACCTTTACAGGGCACTTAGCCCCACAAGTCATGGCACCAGAGGGATAAGTCAGAACTCTTGCCTTCAAGAAACTTAGAGTTTAACAGGAAAGGTAAGAATCAACACAGAAAAGTCTAACAAAGGCAGAATGGACTTCTCAGGAAATGCAAACACAACATGATAAACAAAGAAAAAACAAAACAAAACAAAAACCTGTCCAACTGGACCACCCGAACTCGGCTGCAAATTTCTTTTCTGCATCTTTTACAAACATTAAGCAAGATCTTTTCTGAGAATAAATTACAAAGAAGTATTAACCCATTTAGATCACCTGGATTTTTGATAAGTCCTCCTGTGTTTTTCTTTTTTTTTCCCCTTTGAAATAATTTCAAAGTGTCTTACCAAGACGCTTAAATTACTCCTGAATTCTGGCAAAATGTAAATTTGTAGGGTAGCATTAACATATTCAGTTCTTGAATCTGTTTTGTTTTTACTGATAGAAACCCTTAATACTTATAGTATGTTATAATATTTATAATATAGAATATGGTACCATAAAATACTTAAAGCCCTCATTTTATCAGACTCTGGGTTTCTTAATTTTCATCATATTTTTAATATGTGATTGTCTTCTACTTACATGAAGATTATTTTAGCTTATTTTAACTGATTTACTGCGAGCCAATTCATCATCTGGTACAGTTACCATTATTCTTCTTAAATGTCTTTTCTCACTGTACACTGGCACTAAAAAGACTCTCCTCCATCTTTTATTGAACTCATAGTCTCCCTTTTTCTGGTCCTTTTCTTGTTCCCGAACATACCCTTCACATTGCGATGACAAAGGACAGTAAATTAGCACACACATTCCTATGCCACAGAATTGTTAAAATCTGTTTTCAATTATATCTGTTTTTCTGGTGATTCTTCACGCTTGAATGATGTTGTATATATGAGAACACTACCTCACCTTAAGTACTGCTTACTGTGGGCACCTTCTCCTAAGTCTCCATGCAAGTATTAAAATTCCCTTGTGCACCCATTCACTTTAGACATGCTTTAACTAAAGAGCTTTTAGTATGATACAGTGTTCAGGAGTGTGATGTCTATGGCAATGCTAGACTGTCAAGACTGGTCACTTTTGTCAGCAGTCTAGTGAATCCCTCTGGAGGCAGCCTCTCCCCTTCCCCACTCACTCTGTGCCTAGTGCTGATCTGCACCCCTTCTCACTGGCCTCCAGTTGGACCTGGAGAAGGAGGCACCTGGAAGAGATGGAAGAAGGAAATGGAGCAAGGTTGGAGCAATGTCTCTGTCAGCTCCTGCTGCCAAAACAAAAATGCCATAGTCTGGGTGGCTTATATAAACGGATATTTGCTTCTCACAGTTCTGGAGGCTGAACAGCCAAGATTCAGGCTTCAGCAGATCCACTGTCTGGTGAGGACCCTCTTCCTGGTTCACAGCATCTTCTTGCTGTATCCTCCTGTGAAGGGAGGGACAGGGAGCTCTCTGGGCTCTCTTCTATAAGGACACTGATCCCATCCTGGGAGCTCCACCTCCTGGTGCCATCACCTTGGGGGTCAGGACTCAACATATGAATTTGCGGGGGACACAGACATTCAGTCCATGGCAAGACTTCATCCTCTTAGAGGGTAACAGGCAGGAAGGCCAAGGGTCTCCAAACGGAGGAAATAGGCTGCAAGTGTCAGACATTATTTTTTTCTCTCTTAAGGAGCAGGAGGAAACAAACTGGTGATATATTTTTTCCCCTTCTCTATACAAATTTAAAAGAGGTTTCTCTTAAAATACTGTGTTGCCATAATGACACCTGGTTCCACCTAAACTTAACTCTTCTCAAACCTTGAGCTAACCAATGCATTTTTTTTTTAATGGAAATGTTTTTCTTAAGCTATGTTAATGTACTATGCATTTACCCCAGACTCTGTCTTCAAGTCGGTTCTTGTAAAGGCTCAGAACTGACTTGACAAACCAGGATGTTATACTCATATATTGTTCCCTTAATCTATGTTAATGAAACTATATATTTGTGTGGGGATCTGCCTTTCTTCAAGATTCGTGTCAATCATTTTATGACCTGGGATGACTCACTTGGTGTCAAGATTATCTCAAAATGCATCTTGTGGGTGAGGGGCCTGGTGTCATTCTCTGAATTTTGAGACATTTCCTTCCTTTTAATTAGCAGACTGCTAGTAGCTATATAACATCCAGCTAAAGACTAGCAGGGGGGGTATTCTTTCTGCCCCCTTCTGATGTCCATGTCAGAAGCTTTCTCTGTCTCCTTTATACTTTAATAAAACTATTACACAAAAGCTCTGAGTGATCAAGCCTTGCCTCTGGCCCCAGATTGAATTCATCTCCTCCGGAGGCCAAGAATCCCGGCGCGTTTCATGGTGCAGCAACAACCTCTCACTCTCCCCTCTATGTGGGAACTTCCTCGAATGCCACAGAGGCTGAGTGGCCTTCTCCCTGCAGCTGGACTGACTCCAAGTTACCTTAACCCTGACCACCAGACCTGCAGATCTAGGGGGTCACTGGCTCCATTCTTACAAGTCTCTGACTGCCTTTGTGTTGTTTTTTTTTTTTCCTTAAACCTGTCCACACTTTTATAAACAGCTAAATTCTTTCAAATACCCCATTGAGTGTTCCTACTGTCTCTTTTTGGGGGCTATTTCTTTTCTGATAGAACAAGTGACCAGCCCAGTGCCTGGCATGTGGAACTGGCTTATTAGTTGAATGCAGTAAATAAAAAGACTTGTAATGTGACCATATTTCCTTGGGAAAAGGATACTGAAGAAAGGAGAATGGCCTCCAGAGTCACCCTTCTACAGGATGGGAATAAGGAGATGATAGGGCAAACCAGAATGGTGCCAGATAAGCAACTTCTTTGCTAAATTTAGGTCACCATGTTCTCAGAGGCAGAATCCTAAAGTAAGGAGTTGCACAATGGCTCATGTCTCTGACCTTGATTTTGCCTTTTTAAAAATAAATCTGATCTGGAAAACATATATTTTGAAAAGTGGCCTATTTTATGACCCAGTTGGATTTCCTCAATAAACACATCAAAGACTAGGGTCAAGATAGAGAGTCTCTTCTTGACAGAGAGGGAGGGTGATATGGTCCCCAGCACAGGAGACCTTATAATGTATTTAAAGGGCTTAATAATACAGGGCCTGTCATGTTACTAATTTTAATCAGTAAATGGGTCATTAGCAGATTAAATGGTCTAATTTCACCTTCTTGAGACAAATCCTCTGTTAAGACAAAATGACTCCCATGAAGCCTGGCTGAAATGTTCCTCTCTTGGGAACCAAGGCCTCCAGATGAACAGAACCAAGTTATTAGGGAGGAAAAAATCTTTCCCAAGTGGGCTATCAAGGGTCAAGGTGAGAGGGCCAGTCCCATGTCTGTCCCTTGTTACACAAAACAGTGCTTTTCCTCCCCTGGAGGACAAGGTCTCTGAAATGCATAGACATTTTTGTTTAAATTTTGCCACTTTTTTGGTAGACATTTGAAACCAATGCCATCTGAAGCCAATAGTCTTGCTTAAAGAAATTATAAAGTTGTACACGTGCTCTCTTCCTTCTCAAAAACCATATTTATTTCCTCTCCATGAAACAGAGCTGCCTGGAAAGACTTGAACCACAATGGAACACCCAGAGTTATCTTCAGTTCATCCAAGCAGGGTGTCACACCCAGGCTAGAGCCTGGTGACTCTTTAAGAATCTACATATCTCTGATATCACCTGACATGGTCACCCCAGAAGACCCTAAACATGTCTGAGAAAGTCAGTCACCCACTTTGAACCTCCATTTCTTCATTTATTAAAGGTTCCAGAAGCTGTGACTACATTACATTGTAGGCAAAGGAGATTCTGGTTCAGGTGAAATTAAGGGACTTAATAAACTAACTCTAGATTGGGAGATTCACTTGGATTTCCCAGAGGGGCAAGGATGTGATCACGAGGGTCTTTATACTTGAAAGACAGAGGCAGACAGCCTCACCTAGTCCCAGGATCAGTGGCTTTCTTACCTCCCAGGACAAAAGGGGCTTGTGGGTGTGGTTAGACGTACAGATCTTCAGATTGGAGATGGCCCTGTGCTACCTAGCAGCCATCTAATTACATGAATCCTTACAAGCAGAGAAGCTTTACCATCTGAATTAGAGAGATGAGACAAAGAATGAGGAGAGACTGGAAAGTGAGAAGGACTCAACCTGCTGTTGAAGAGGGCCTGGGCCAGAAGTGGCGCAGTCCCTGGAAGTCGGTGCTGACAGCAGTGTGCGTGAAGTGCTAATGAGAGCCAGCGCAGTCTCTGTTCAGCTGCCCTGACAAAATGCCCTCTAACAAGGGGCTTCTATACATAAGACATTCATCTCTCCCAACTCTGGGGGCTGGACATCCTAGATCAAGGTGCCAGCAGATTCCGTGTCTGGTGAGGATCTGTTTCCTCCTGGTTCACAGATGACATCTCGCCACATCCTCACCTGGAGGAAGGGGCATGGGGGTCTCTGTGGCTCCCTTATAAGGATGTTAATCCCATCCTAGGGGCTCCACCCCCATGACTTCATCACCCCCAAAGCCACTACCTCCTATCACCATCACATCAAGGGTTAGGTGTCAACCTGTGCATGAAAGAGGACACAGACACTCAGACCGCAGCAAACACGAACATACAGTTGTTAGCGGAAGGAGTGACATGTTAGAGTTCAGTGATGATTTCGTGTCTCTTCAGTAGATCACTGTATTTCTGTGACTTAGAAGGGCTGATGTGTAAACCTGGTAGACACCCATCAGTAGCTAATACTTACCAAAGCTTAAACAGCTGACAGGTAGCAAACAAACACAGAAAACTTCAAGGGGAAAAAACTCAATAGTGAAGGAGCTGCCTCAAGTCAGGTTCACTGGCATGGGAATGAGGTCAGCTCTGAGAGCTCTGTGGGTCCCAGGGATGCAAGGTCAGCCACGTCCATGGTAATATTTGCTGAATACCCTGCACCATCTACCCAAGGTGACCCCTCAACAGGGGTGTGCCACCCTCAGATACAGGACCACCTGACACAACTCTGTGCTGGAGAAAGCTTCTCATTAATCAGGCATTTGTAACTCCCATTTTAGGCTTGTTAACCCTAATAATAGACTCAAAGAAGTGAAGAAATTACTTATATTACCAGGTTCTGTGTGAATCGGTGCTCTCTACATAAGACTCTTTTCTGCAACATGGTAACTGGGATAAAATAAAAAGAGAAGGAAAGCTGAGTCACTTTCTACTTTAATCAATTTTTAGCAGAATTTTTAAAGATGAATTTCAGCTTCCCTGCTTGGTGCTGAGAGGAGTGGTAGAAGAGGCTGTCACCACGGAGATGAGGTTTTCAGCTGACTGGGACCACCCTGATGTCTCTGATCACTAGGCTGCCATTAGCTTCAGCGGCTGCTTCTTTGCAGCCTCGAATATATATTTATTTATCTTGCTGTCACTTATATTTCAGAAGATCCACCACACTGAGCCTTCTCTGTCTCACCCACAAATTTCCCTGAGGGTGGCCTGCCTCCTGTGCTCTGCCAACACTGCCGTCAACCACGCCACATACAGACATACAGACACACACACACACACACACGCACACACACAAAAACACAGAGTCACACACACATACGGACACACATACCCTTTCTTCTCGTGTTCCAGTCCATGGTAACTGTAAACACTGTGCAAGTTTCATGTGTACAACATCATATTTCTACTTTTGTATACCCTACAGCGAGCTCACTAAAAATTTAATTTCCATCCATCACCCTTTGGAGGAAGAAATGGCAACCCACTCCAGTATTCTTGCCTGGAAAATCCCCACGGACAGAGAAGCCTGATGGGCTACAGTCCATAGGATTGCAAAGAGTTGGGCACTACTGAAGTGACTTAGCATGCTCACTCATCACCCTTTACCCATCTCTCCCTCCCTTGCCATCCCTCCCCTTCTGGTAACTACTGCTTTGTTCCCTGTATCAACATGATTGATTTAGTTTTCTCTTTTATTTAGGTTTTTTTTTTTTTTCCCTTTGCGGGGGAGGGGCTTAGAAGGAAAGGGCAACCCACTCCAGTGTTCTTGCCTGGAGAATCCCGGGGATGGGGGAGCCTAGTGGGCTGCCGTCTGTGGGGTCACACAGAGTTGGACACGACTGAAGCGACTTAGCAGCAGCAGCAGCAGCAGCAGCAGCAGTGTTTTAGATAACACATGAGTGAAATCGTACAGCATTTGTCTTTCCCCATCTGTAAAGAATCCTCCTGCAATGCAGGAGACCCCGGCTCAATTTCTGGGTTGGGAAGATCCCCTGGAGAAGGGAAAGGCTACCCACTGCAGTATTCTAGCCTGGAGAACTCCATGGACTGTATATTCCATGGGGTTACAAAAAGTCGGACACACTGAGCAACTTTCACATCTGACTTAGCTTACTTAGCATAATATCCTCAAGGTCCATTCATATTGCTGCTTTTTGTTGCTGAATAATATTGCATTGAATATATATATATATATGTGCATATATATATATGTATAATCTTTACCTATTCATCTGTCAATGGAAGTAGCAACTTAGTTCTGCCAGGAAAAAAGACTTCCATTACGCTTATAGTTGAACATTTTTAACATTTCCTATTGATTCCATAATATTTATTTTAAAGTATTCATAAATATTCTGTCTTCTTTGGAGATGATCATACTTTTGCCTTGAACTCTGCTTTTTCCTATTTAACAATGCATTATTTTACCTGCATATGCTTAATATGTATTTGCTAGCTCTTTCATTTTTATCTTCTCTTATATTATTTTCTTATATCTCTTGTAAATAAATATCATGTTTCTTATTCCATATGAAAGATTTTGTCTTGTACTGTCATGAAAACGAGTACAGCTGGTATATTAACTGTCGTCATAGTTACAATTTCAGTTTCGCTGTTTCATTTTCTTTCTATAAATTCTCACACTTTTCCTGCAGTCTGATGTGATTCTCAAGCCTTCCTGATATACTCTTTTGTTTTTCCAAGTTATTTGGAACTGAATGAAACTGATTTTTATCCTATAAATACATAAAGCATGTTTAAAACTCCATTTTCTACCACATCGAGAATAATTGACTACACTCAGGCTCACTCTCTGTGCAGAAAACTTGGTTGTTTCATTACCTATTTCCCAAATACACTTAGACATCCCATTGGAATAACTGGATTTATTGACACAGTGATCATCAATATATCTCATAATATATTTATCATCTTTGAATGATATTTATATTTGCATAAAACTTAAATTTTATGTTTACATAAATGCAATGTGAATTTTTAGATTTATTTATATTTCCTATTTTGTATATATTTTATATACATGTTATATATTTCATAAATATAAATAGATAAATGTAAATACATTCCATTTATATTAAAATTCATGAAAGTTCAACAGTATTTTTTAGAATAACTTTTGTTTTTATTGGTCAAGTATTCAGTGGCGTCACTCCTGTATCTCACTCACCCCTACATGAGCATTTTGATGTGTTGTCTCTGAGACAGCTTAGTATCCTTATCTCTTATGTTACTTTTGGATCTGAGGATAATTTCCACAGCTGTTTCTTTCTGCAATAAACAATCAGCTGTTTTAATTCAGAAATCAGGTTTTTCTACTGAAAGCAGTATTTACTAAACTTAGTTTGTTCTGTTTTGGTAGATGTAATATAATCTCAAAACTGAAGAGACTACAAATCATAGAGTATGATTTTTGCCCCTTTACTTTTCATATTTTCATATTCTGAGGCAATTTTAGTGAGAGAGAAAGAGAAAAAGCAGAAACAGGGGCCCCAGCCGTCCTCTAACATCTCCACATCGCATCCTGGGCCTGCCGTCAGTCAGTCTCCTTTCTCCACAAGTCCCATGATCCTGGGACGTGAACCCCAGGCCTCTCACTGCAGCTCAGATGCTTCTGTGTGCTAGCACTGGGTTTACCAGGACGCCAACTTTATGGGCTTTACTTGTGGCTCAGCTGGTAAAGAATCCACTTGCAATGCAGGAGACCTGGGTTTAATCCCTGGGTCAGGAAGATCACCTGGAGAAGGGAAAGGCTACCCACTGCAGTATTGTGGCCTGGAGAACTCCATGGACTGTATAGTCCATGGGGTCACGAAGAGTCAGACAGGACTGAGCGACTTTCACTTTTAACTCAGTATACAAGCCATTTTGTTCTGACCAAGCTGAAGAGCAGCCTCCTGAGTAGCCCTTGGGGCTTTCTCCATGGACTGGACTTTCTCCATGGACTGGACTCCCTCGTCCAAGCGGATGTGGGCATAACTGGTGTAATTACCTTTTGTTTGACTAGTTCAGGGCTGAGTGACTGAATTCCTGCCCCTTCCCAACATGTACAAGTAGATTTTTCTCTCTTTTCTGCTTCTTCCCCCCTTTGGACCAACCCTAGCATGACTGGGGAGCAGCAACGGGGTCTGGGGTTGCCCGTGGAGCAGCTAAGCTTCCAGCCAGAGGCAGAGGAGATGCTGCCTGAAGCTCAGAGCACATCGGATGACAGGTGATGCAGACGGAGCAGGACTCCAGTCAAACATCTGCATGAAGAAAGAAGGCGGCAAACAACCGCTCCAGACTCAGGAAAGCGTCTGGAGTCTGGAAATGCACAAGATGGGCAGAGGCAGGTCTGAGGAGGACAGGCTGTGCAATGGAAGCAGCTCTGGGCCCAATCCCTCTGTGAAGGCCATGCTCTACTCCTTCATGAGGCTGCCTTCTTACACTTCCTGCCCGCTCCCACAGATGTCCCCTCCTTGCCAAGTCGGGCTGTTAGCGTCTCTGACACTTGTTCAGACCGTGGCTCTCACTCCCAGGACAGGCTCACACCCTGATCGTGTGAATGGCAAGAAGGCATTTGTTCCCCGACTCAAACTATGATGTCCTATTAAATCCACGTTTACATCTTTTTTCGCAACCCTTCTCTGTAATACAATGTATTGATCAAAAAAGTGGTTTCTGTCCCTGGAGAGAAATGGAGCTAGGCATCTGGCTTTTGTTTGTTTCTGTTTCCTAATGTTTTGTACTTTTGCATTATTCATGCACCCAGAGGCTCCACATGACGGCCACATTTTTATAAATCCCCCAAATAAATAAGTAATAGCCTATTTAGGAAGGCTCCTTTGGTTCACCCAGGGCTGTGTCTGCTCGTGTCCGATGGGGCACATCTGGCCATGCCAGCCAAAGGACAGGTGACAGCAGTGTCCCCAGGCATGCTCCAAACATTGAAAGTAAAAATTACAACATCCTTTCAAGTGTCAGGTGGGTGTGGGCATCGCATGGCACTTGGCTGTCCAGCCTTCCTCCTCTGCTTTTCTGAGATATCCAGCTCACTCGAGAATTCTAGACAACACATGGGTAATTAAATGACAAAGGGACTTTTAAAGGCTCTTTCATTCAGAAAAAGTAAAGGAAAAATATTTTTAATAGCACTATTTTTTTAACAACTGTTTGTCCTATGACCCATGAAGTTAATGGTCACTCCACAGAGATCTTACAAGTGTTGATTCACTTTGGCAGACTGAGATAGCAAAGGAAGATCATTCTCTTCATTATGCTTTTGTTATTGAAGAAAGGAACAGATGACGTGAGTTTGGGTGCAAATCTGATATTAATCTAATTCTCTGGGAAATTCCTCAAGTCTCCATCAACCCAGACTCCCCTCCATCAACCTGTCATCTTCAGAATGGATGCTTGTATATGGACCACTGCATCCCTTTGCTGTCCATCTGAAACTATCACAACATTGTTAATCGGCTCTACTCCAGTATAAAATAAAAAGCTAAAGAAAAAAACAAAACAAAACGTGTAGCCCTCCATGGCTGTGTCTCCCCCTGAGACACAGACCACGGCTCTGATACCCTTATCCCACATGACTTGCAATGAATAAAACTCATTTAAAAGGATTCACACTGCATTAAGATATCTCCTTCTCCCGAAGTCTACCTTAGTTCTCTAATTGCAAGGCCAAATCTCCATGACAAACAGCTGGGTTGTCAGGAATCCAGGCTATACTGGATTCCATGGTTCTTCCTTCACTGGGCCACCCCAGGAGGGCACCAGGCTCCTGGGCATTTCTGTCCCACCCCTTCTGGATGCTTCACTTTATAAAGCACATTTTATGCATACGTCCCTCACTCTCTCCTTTGTGGTGAGAAGCATTAAACTTTCCCTTAGTTTCACTTTGGCTTAAGATCAATATTTCGACTAAATTCATATCTTTGATATATGGCATTTCACGAGGAGAGTATAAGAAGTCATATATTATTTTGCTCTTAAGAAAAATGGGAATCTGATCTGGAGATTACCTGCTAAGCGGTTGTGAGGATTTATTTGAATTCCCCTAAGAACCTGTTAGTGTATAATTTGCTGCACAGGATTTATGACCCTCCCAGGAGATTTCATTCACCGCGTAAGAACATTTCCCTGACATGTCAGAGATGTGGCACCGTGCCCGGGAGTTTTGTGTATTCACAATGGGGTTGCCGTGGTGCTTCTTGTGAAGACTTGGCTACTCCAGGCACACTTGCTTCAACGTGGGAACCACATGGCCCTTCCCCACCAGGGAGCCCATCTGCATCATCTAATTCATCAAATTGCAAAATCCAGCCCAAGTTGGCCCTGATGGTCTTTGTCCTCTCAAAACTCTACAGCGTTCGTTACAACAAAAAGGGCTCTGGCAATTGAGTCCGTGTCAATCCCTGGGAACCACACAGTCCTCTAAGTCTACAAGTCTTTTTCAGTCTATTTTGTAAATAAGTTCATTTGTGTCTTTTTTTTTTTTTAAGATTCTGCATAGATGACACCACCCTTATGGCAGAAAGTGAAGAGGAACTAAAAAGCCTCCTGATGAAAGTGAAACAGGAAAGTGAAAAAGTTGGCTTAAAGCTCAACGTTCAGAAAATGAAGATCATGGCATCTGGTCCCATCACTTACTTCATGGGAAATAGATGGGAAAATAGTGTCAGACTTTATTTTGGGGGGACTCCAAAATCACTGAAGATGGTTACTGCATCCATGAAATTAAAAGATGCTTAACTGTGTATACTGTCATCCTGTTTATTTAACTTATATGCAGAGTACATCATGAGAAATGCTGGACTAGAAGAAACATAAGCTGGAATCAAGAATGCTGGGAGAAATATCAAGAACCTCAGATATGCAGATGATACCACCCTTATGGCAGAAAGTGAAGAAGAACTAAAGAGCCTCTTGATGAAAGTGAAAGAGGAGAGTGAAAAAGTTGGCTTAAAGCTCAACATTCAGAAAATGAAGATCATGGCATCTGGTTCCATCACTTCATGGGAAATAGATGGGGAAACAGTGGAAACAGTGGCAGACTTTATTTTTTGAGGCTCCCAAATCACTGCAGATGGTGAACTGCAGCCATGAAATTAAAAGACGCTTAGTCCTTGGAAGAAAAGTTATGACCAACCTAGATAGTATATTCAAAAGCAGATACTTTACTTTGCTTACTAAGGTCCATCTAGCCAAGGCTATGGTTTTTCTTGTGGTCATGTATGGATGTGAGAGTTGGACTGTGAAGAAGGCTGAGCACCAAAGAATTGATCCGTTTGAACTGTGGTGTTGGAGAAGACTCTTGAGAGTCCCTTGGACTGCAAGGAGATCCAATCCGTCTATTCTAAAGGAGATCAGCCCTGGGTGTTCATTGGAAGGACGATACTGAAGCAAAAACTCCAATACTTTGGCCACCTCATGCAAAGAGTTGACTCACTGGAAAAGACTCTGATGCTGGGAGGGATAGGGGGCAGGAGGAGAAGGGAACGACAGAGGATGAGATGGCTGGATGGCATCACTGACTCAATGAACATGAGTCTGAGTGAACTCTGGGAGATGGTGATGGACAGGGAGGCCTGGCGTGCTGCGATTCATGGGGTTGTGAAGAGTCAAACATGACTGAGCGACTGAACTGAACTGAATCCTTGGAAAGAAAGTTATGACCAACCTAGACAGCATATTAAAAACAAAGATATTACTTTGCCAACAAAGTCAAGTCTATGTCAAGTCTAGTCAAGGCTATGGTTTTTCCAGTGGTCATGTATAGATGTGGGAGAGTTGGACTGTGAAGAAAGCTAAGCACCGAAGAATTGATGCTTTGGTGTTGGAAAAGACTCTTGAGAGTCTCTTGGACTGCAAGGACATCCAGCCAGTCCATCCTAAAGGAGATCAGTCCTGGGTGTTTATTGGAAAGACTGATGCTAAAGCTGAAACTCCTGATACTTTGGCCACCTCATGGGAAGAGTTGACTCATTGGAAAAGACCTTGATGCTGGGAGGGATTGAGGGCAGAAGGAGAAGGGGACGACATAGGATAAGGGCATCACCGACTCAATGGACATGAGTTTGGGTGAACTCCGGAAGTTGGTGATGGACAGGAAGGCCTTGCATGCTGCAATTCATGGGGTCACAAAGAGTCGGACACAACTGAGTGACTGAACTGAACTGAACTGAACTGATAGATGATACTAGATGATATTTCTGAATCATGGAAATCATGTGGGTTGGGCTCAACTTATTTAAATAATTATCTATTTTTTCATTTTCAAGATATTTCTGGTCTAAATCTATCCCTTGAATCTAAGCCCCCAATTTGCTTCTTTCTTGCCCCCAGCCCCTGTGCCTCTGGAGAGTGAAACTGTCAAGAGGTGGAATCTCCTGGACGGTGATAAGAAGCCCCACTGGCCTCCACTGCATTCCTTGGAAAGATAAGTTCCAATAGGCCAACAACACGGCATTAAGTGACAGCACTCAAATGAGGCAGGGCCTTGTGTCCCCATCCTTGACCTGAGGGTCATGGGCTAGATTTCTCCAAGCTCTTCAGCAGCTCCAGGGTTAGAGTAGACACCACTCACCTGTGAACCTCTTTGGGGCTTTGTATAAAACCCAGATGTTACATGGCGCTTCCTTGGAAAGGATGCAGCCATCCTGCCAGTCCAGAAACTGCTGTTTTCCTCAGCCTCTCACTTCTCATCAGGATAAGAGGGACCAGGGTGCATCCCTCTCAGAAACAACCGCTTACGTTTAGACCAGAAGAAACACTGGGGAGTGCCTGGATCACAGACCAGAGTGTTTGATAGACGTGCGGACATGCTTGTCCAGATTGGAAAGTGCCCTGAGCTCTGGAAGACTGCCCTTGGGCTGGCCCTTGCTCCATGGCCCAGCGGGAGCCTCTAGAGCTCTTACTGTACTGTCCTTCTAACAAAGAGAGTGAGAGGAGAGCTGTGAAACCAGGGGAACATCAAGGATTCAGAGAAGTAGGCTCACAGGAACAAGGAAGGACCAGCAAGACAGAGGCAAGGTCCACTAGGGAAGTGGGGGTCCTCGAGCTGCATGCGTGACCCTGGGTCTGGACCCCCATTCTTCCCATGTGAGCCCCTCATTTGAACCCAGCTGGCCAGGCTGTGATCCTCAGAAATCCAGATACTTCCTCATGAGAGAGAGAGTATAGGACCACACCTTGTGGCCCTGGCTGCCGTGGCTGCAGGCAGCTCTGTCCACCAGCTCCCGAGGTCCGGCCCCAACTGTCTGTCAGGGAGACGGATGGCAGCTCTCTTCTCTACCTCATTTCCAAGTGACTTCTTTTTTCTGTAATTCATAAATCCTTACTTTCATGTGAGGCTTCTTTATGATACTTTATCAAATGCCTTTTGAAACCTCTGTAGAAAATAGAACCTGTGTCCTAGACTTCCTCTTCTCAGCTGTTTCCTCAGTAATGGAATCAATTTTTAAAAGGGAGATGCGCAGCGGGGCAGGACAGCTCTCGGGTACACTGTGCCTCCCCCGTGCGGACCCCAAAGCTCTTCATGCAGACTCTGTGTAATTTACCCTCATCACGTACTCTCTGTGACAGGGAAAGATAAATTCTAGGTTCTTCCTGCCGTGAAAACCTCCACTTCCCTGAAACCTTTTAATAGGAGCTCTCAAAAATAATCCTACATCCCAAATTGGTAGGAAGCATAAGTTTTCTTCCCATAATGACAAACGACGGGACGTCAGGAAAACACCTCTGAGACGGGGCCCCTCCACAATGTTGACTTCTGAGTTCTTCTGCTGCCCTGGCCAGTGGAATAAAGGGCTTTTTTTTTTTTTTTTTTCAAAAGATATTATTTTTAAGCAGTTTTAGGTTCACAGCAAAATTAAAGGGAGAGTATGGAAGTTTCCAGGCTTTCCTGGTGGCTTGATGGTAGAGAACCCACCTGCCAATGCAGGAGACATAAGAGATGAGGGTTTGATCCCCAGGTGGGGAAAACCCTCTGGAGGAGGAAATGGTAACCCACTCCAGTATTCTTGCCTGGAGAATACCATAGGCAGAGGAGCCTAGTGGGCTACAGTCCATGGGGTTGCAAAGAGTCAGACACGACTGAAGCAATGGAACACCCACCCATGCACACACTGATTTCCACATACCTCCTGCCACACATGTATGCCTCCTGCCATCAACATCCCCACTAGATGGTCCATTCGTTATAACTGATGAACATACATAGGCACGTCATCATCACCCATGTCTTTTCGAGGCTTGATGGCATATTTCTTTTTAATGCTGAATAATGGCCTTTGACTTTGTAGATCACAATAAATTGTAGAAAATTCTTAAAGTGATGGGAATACCAGATAACCTTATCTGCATCCTGAGAAACCTGTATGCAGGTCAAGAAGCAATAGTTAGAACCAGACATGGAACAACGGACTGGTTCAAAATGGAGAAAGGAGTACATCTAAGCTGTATATTGTCACCCTGCTTATTTAACTTATATGCAGACTACAACATGCAAAATGCCAGGCTAGATGAAGCACAAGAAGGAATCAAGATCCCTGGGAGAAATATCAATAACCTCAGATACACAGATGACACCACCCTTATGGCAGAAAGCAAAGAGGAACTAAGGAGCCTCTTGATGAAAGTGAAAGAGGAGAGTGAAAAATCTGGTTTAAAACTAAACATTCAAGAAACAAAGATCATGGCATCCGGTCCCATCACTTCATGGAAAATAGATGGGTAAACAGTAGAAACGTGGAAACAGTGAGAGGAGAGTTTATTTTGGGGGCTCCAAAATCATGGCAGATGGTGACTGCAGCCATGAAATTAAAAGACACTTTCTCCTTGGAAGAAAAACTATGAAAAAGCTAAACAGCATTTAAAAAGCAGAGACATTATTTTACCAACAAAGGTCCATCTAGTTAAAGCTATGGTTTTTCCAGCAGTCATGTATGGATGTGAGCATTGGTTGTAAAGAAGGCTGAGCACTGAAGAACTGATGCTTTTGAACTGTGGTGTTGGAGAAGACTCTCAAGAGTCCCTTGGACTGCAAGGAGATCCAACCAGTACATCCTAAAGGAGATAAGTCCTGGGTGTTCATTGGAAAGACTGATGATGAAGCTGAAGCTCCAATATTTTGGCCACTTGATGCGAAGAGCTGACTCTTAGAAAGGACTCTAATGCTGGAAAAGATTGAGGGTGGGAGGAAAAGGGAGCGACAGGATGAGATGGTTGGATGGCATCACTGACGTGATGGACAGAAGTTTGAGCAAGCTCTGGGATATGGTGAAGGACAGGCAAGTCTGGCATGCTGTAGTCCATGCGGTCGCAAAGAGATGGACACAACTGAGCGACTGAAGAGTAACAACAAATATTCCATTATCTGATAGATCAGTTTATTTCTCCATCACCTTCTAAAGGACAACTTGCTTGCCTCCAAATTTGGCAATTATGAATAAAGCTGCTATACACATCCGTGTGCAGATTTTATTGCAGACATAAGTTTTAAGCTAATTTGGATGTGATTGCTGAGTCATGTGGGAAGAGTGTGCTTAGTTTTGTAAGGAACTTCCAAACTGTCTTCCCCAGGGACTGCTCCATTTCACATTCCCACTAGTAATGAATGAGAATCCCCGGTGCTCAACACCGTCACATATTTGGTGTTGCCAGTGTTCTGGATATTGGCCATTCTAATAGCTGTGTAGTGCTTTCTCGGTGCTGTTTGATTTTGCATTTCCCTGATGACATAAGATGTGGAGCGTCTTGTCACATGCTTATCTGCCATCTGTGTACCTTCCGGTGTCAGGGGTCTTCTCTTCACGGACCATAACCATAACCTGAAGACCACACCCTGTGCCTTGCCTGCCCTCCCTCCTGAACTCTGCCTGCCTCCATCACATCTCCGTTTTGAATTTTAAATACAGCCCTAGGCAAGGAGTGACTCCCACTTGCATCACCACCAACCAATCAGAAGAATTCCATGAGCTGATCATGCCTTCTTCCTCACTACCCCTTCCCAGGGCAGGACACACAGTCTTGAGGGCATAAGCCCACTACAGCTCCCTTTGCCTGGTATATTCTTTTCTACTTCACCCAAAACTTTGTCTTTTAGATGCATTAATAATTTTATGTCGGGGTATAGAGACCGGATTTGGCTTCAACATTCACACACAAGGCGTCACACCGGTGAGACCTTTCTCATTAACTGTTCCTAGATTGAGTTGGTCTATAGGAAGAGAGAACACTGTTTATATGCCCTAAAAGAAAAGCCAAATTCAAATTGAATTCATTTATCTCACACTTTGGGAAGAAATACAAATATTTAAATTCACCTTTTGATAGAGAAACTTGAGAGAATTTTTTGAATAGCATTCTTTAAGAACAACCTCAGAGTTAGCATTTATATGGTAAGAACCTGGGACAACAATAGCATGGTGATTTGGGGCCAATTTCTCTTAAATACGTCTCCTGTAAGGTACTGAGCCCTTCTGACATGTGGAGGCCTGGGGACTCTGTCCTCTGAAAAGGCTGCATAAATTCAGGAGTGCTCACAATAAGGGCTGATCTGGTGTCTCCCACTCCCGATGTCTCAGTGGCCCACAGTTCAGGCTGATGGGCCGTTCAGCCAGATCCCTGTCACAAAGGCGACTCCATGAGGGGCTGGCCGCCTTCCCTTTATCAAACCTCTTTGTCGGAGCGTTATAATTTAGCTGCAAAAATCAGGGTGAGCCGCAGATCCAGCTATACAAGCTGAGGAGACCTTCTTTAAAAGTCACTTAAACTTCATCTTAAAGCGCTGGGAGCTTAGGAAGGTAGAAACTGGCAATGAGAGAAAATAACACTTCATCCCTTGTCTCAATTTTCTTAATCCAGATGTCTGGGAGGAAAGGTCGCTATTTTTCCAAAGCATTTCTGACTCCAGGAAAAATACCTTCTTTCTAAAATTTCAACTATTTCTTAGGATGAAAACTCATTATTCAGAAGGAAATTTAAAAAAAAGAGGGGATATATGTACACGTATAGCTGGATTCACTTTGTGGTTCTGTAGGAGCCAGCACAACACTGTAAAGCATCTAGACTCAGTAAAAAATTTAAAAATTTTTGCTATTTAGAACATGTAATTGTTCATAAAGTGTCTACCCCTGGCTCTCCCTTATCTTTCTTTCCATTTGACCATGTCATGACTTAGTGCTTTCGAGAGAGTCAGGGCCCCCTGGGTTGGTGTGACTTGGCCCCAAGCAGCCATCAGCAGAGCCTGAGGACTTGGACAGACAGGAGATGGTCCTGACCCATGGGAAGCCCACCACCTCCTTTCACTGTTCCCCAGGGCACCTCTATTCCAGCCCCCACAGCCCACCCCCCGCAGCCACCTGTATACAAAGGGCTACACAACTATAAGCTCCCAAATTCATTGCTTATTGAATAAATTGTCATAAAAAGCAACAAAACACTAGGAGCCTGACATTCTGTTTACATTGTTGTAGATCAGTTATCCTTGCACTTTTGTTTCTGTTCCCACTCTTAGTTTTATTTATCCTTTTCTTTAATTTTTTTAACAGTAAAAGCATTTTGTATTGGGGCATAGCCAACTGACAATGTTGTGATGTCAAGTGAACCCCGAAGTGACTCAGTCATACATATACACACATCCATTGTCCCTCAAAGCCCCCTCTCATCCAGGCTGGCACATAACAACCGAGCAGAGTTCCATGTCCTATACAGTAGGTGTTTGTCCTTTTTAGAGTGAGAAGGGACCCCAGAGTAGAACTTGATTTTATGAAAATCCACTCTCCACATAACACACTCCAGCTAAACAGAATAAATAATGGGAAAATATGACTCACAGATGCCACATCTCCTTCAAGGGTTAGAAAACAGTTCACACATATCCATTCAGGGATAAAAGTGTCTTGGCAACAACTGGCCAAGGTAACATCACCTTGGAGATAATTTCTGGATTAGCAATTCTAGATGAACCTGCTTCTGGTTTTTATCCAGTCAAGTGAGAAAATGGGGTTAACCCTGCAGTCCTGGGGTCTTAGGAGTGGGGAGGTCAAGTGTGCAGTGAGGTCAGGTTTAGCGGATCATCACAGCAGGTAGTCAGTATTCAGAATACTCTTTAGAAGTAGAATTTCCTAATTACAGACTCTAGACAAGTGACTTTTAGTACGACTGATATTTAGGAATTTTTCTTCCTCCCCCACCTTCATTCCAGCATGTCCAGTCTGCAGCTGACCCCTGGAAGCAGAGACATTCCTCTGAGTTAAACTCTATAATTTGCATTATATAGAAAACAACAGCTAGTGGTGCGTTTTTAAACTAAACACTCTTCCTGAGAGGATTTGCACCCCTCCACCCTATCCCTTCCCAGCTGAAGTGAACAAATTAAACCAGAGATACCGCCCTGGAAGCCCCCATGACTCTGAAAGCCACCAATTAATCCTGCCCACTCAGAGCACTCTTGCTTCAGGAACACCCCACTAACCACTAGTCACAATAATTTATTGATCCTGTAACAGAAATTTGGGCTCTGTACTCCATACACAAGCACACAGAGTTTCTTCTCCAGTCCCATGAAATGACCTGGAGCCTCATGGTTGTCCAAGGGTTTCGGTGGGGGGGAAATGTGTGTGCACCAGAGCAGGGAAAAAAGTGTAATGCTCATGGCAAACAGGAGGGGGAAAAGACGAAACAGTGACAGATTTTATTTTCTTGGGTTCCAAAATCACTGTGGACAATGACTGCAGCCATGAAATTAGACACTTGCTCATTAAAAGGAAAGCTATGACAAACCTAGACAGTGTGTTAAAAATCAGAGGTATCACCTTGCCAGCAAAGATATGTCTAATCAAAGCTTTGGTTTTTCCAGTAGTCATGTACAGACATGAGAGCTGGACCATGAAGAAGGCTGAGCACTGAAAAATTGATGCTTTCAAACTGTGGTGTTGGAGAAGACTCTTGAGGGTCCCTTGGACTGCAAGGAGATCAAACCAGTCTATCCTAAAGGAAATCAGTCCTGAATATTAATTGGAAGAACTGATCTAAAGCTGAAGCTCTAATACTTTGGCCACCTGATACAAAGATCTGACTTACTGGAAAAGACCTTGATGCTGGGAAAGATTGAAGGAGGGAGGAGAAGGGGACAACAGAGGATGAGATGGTTAGATGGCATCATTAACCTGATGGACATGAATTTGAGCACACTCCGGGAGACAGTGAAGGACAGAGGAAACTGGTGTATTGAAGTTCATGGGATTGCAAAGAGTTGGTCATGACTTAGGGACTGAACAACAACTGGTTACGAGAAGGTTCTGACCTCATGCACTCCTTTTTCCCCTAAGGAAGATAGGGATGAGCTATGGGACGGTGGGGGAGATTGGGAGAGAATGGACAGCCTTGATCGTCTCCTGAAGCTCTTGTTTTAGAACTGGAAAATCAAGCCTTCTGTTCTGAGTATGCCTCAGAAACTCCATGTGTCAAGTCTTAGGAAGTAACTTCCTGTGAATTACAAATTCACCACATATACTCTCTTCGTTGACACAGAAGAGTTTTGTCTTCTACAATCTTAGATGTCTTGTCACTGTGTCCTCACGGAGGAAGAGGGGAGGGACTCTCTGGGCACTCTTTTAGTTAGACATTAATCCCATCCTGAGAGCTCCACCCTTATGACCTCATCACCCCCAAAGACACCTCCTGACACCTGACCTTGTGGGTCAGGACTCAATACATGAATTTGAGGGGCACACATAATTCAGTCCACAACAGGAAATATGAAAGGGAAATAGGGATCTGAGAATGTAATATCTGAGTGTAAGGGATACAGTGTTAGAAATAATTTATACTGAAATGTGAACATGTAATTTCACTGAAGTAGATCAGCAGTAGGGAAAAAATACTTGCATTTACAGTATTTTCTTTACTTGCGTTTTCCCTCAAAAGTATCAACTGTAAAAAGTATCCTGTAAAAATCTGAAAGACAGTGTCTGTGGACTGCGCCCTCTGGCAGCAGAGTCCCATAAACCCAGTGGTTGTTATGGTGCCCAGGAGAGGTTGCCAGGTCAACAGGGAAGAGACAGGACCCAGGGAAATGATGCTTTGATCAGAACCCTGATTCCATTGTTGTCAGCCCCAGCAGGGTCTATGAGAGAGAGCAAGCAGCAGTGGACAGTCCTCGGTGCATGGAGGCCGAGCTCTGTGCCCCTCCACGTCCTGAAATCCTATTGAATTTCTTACTCTGAAAGCTTTCTTTCTTGCTATGTTTCAAATCCACGTCTCTGATTCATCACTGGCTTCAGCCCAAGTCCTCCCCATCTGCTCCTCAGTGCCAGCAATGGCCACCACGTGCCACTCAAACGGTAGCACCCACCCTGCTCCAGGACAGGCTCGAGATGGGAGCCAAGTGCGTCTTGATCTGGATTCTGTGCAGTTGGCACGTCAGCCTCACAAGACACACTGTCGCCTTCTCTCTGGTACAGAGCCTAGGAGATGATAGCAATCTACCCAGAAAGGGTTTATCTGTCCTGCCCAGACAGACAAAGCTTTGTCAGTCTCCCGGGAAGGTTTAATCAGATGTCTTTGAATATGTGAGAAGGAATACAGCCCGCTTAATAAACATGTCTTGCTTAAAAACTCTTTGTAATAGCTCAAGATTTGTTTCCTTTTCTTCCCCTTCACTTTTTTTTTTTTTTTTTGATGCCTTTGAAAGCCGCCATCTGAAGCGTCTGATGTCTGAACTTTCCCTGCTCTGCGTGCACACAGATGAGAAGAAAAGCCGCCTATTGTGAGCCTGCTCTTCTTTTTGGCTTGAGAGATAAGGCTCGAGAAAGCTGCCACGCTGTCCTGAAATTTAAGAAGACATGCAACCCAGAAGCGCCCGGCGCTAGGCTTTTACGAATGCTCTTATATTATTTATACGAAGAGACAAAGACACATACACACCAAAAATTCCCCTTAGATGGGAGAAAATAGGGCACATCAACACCATGAACAAACTCATCAGCCACCGGGAGAGCATGAAAGTGAAGCAGACACGAGCTTTTTCTGAGGATGAAACTTTCAGGGCACTGGCTGTGTCGAGATGCAGAAAAGAATCATTGCTCTGGTTTGCTTTTGTTCTCCCTTGAAAACTGGAGCTCCGTGTTCCCTGCAAAGGTTACTGTCGTAAGAATCATGGACGATTTATAGTCTCCCTCACCCACAAAAATAATGTACTTTGTGCTTCAAAACTTGCAACTGCCCAGGTTATCCACACTGACATCCCTAGATGCAGGTCGTCCACCCGGGACAGTCCCTGGCTCATGGACATAGCTGCACAGACATTTCTCACCATCGTGTCAAAACCGTAAGCTCATGGTCCAGCCAACCTGGAGAAATGTGTCATTTCATTTCACACACCTGTGACCTCGGCCTATGGACTTCGTTCCTCTGCACCCCAGGCCCTGTCTGCCAACAGAGGACCACCTCACAGACCTGCTGCTGCTGCTAAGTCACTTCAGTCGTGTCGGACTCTTTGTGACCCCATAGTTGGCAGCCCACAAGGCTCCCCTGTCCCTGGGATTCTCCAGGCAAGAACACTGGAGTGGGTTGCCATTTCCTTCTCCCATGCATGAGAGTGAAAAGTGAAAGTGAAGTTGCTCAGTAGTGCCCAACTCTTAGTGACCCCATGGACTGCAGCCTACCAGGCTCCTCTGTCCATGGGATTTTCCAGGCAAGAGTACTGGAGTGGGGGTGCCATTGCCTTCTCCTCTCAGACCTGGGTGGATGTAAATGAGATACGAGAAGAAAACAAGAAAGGGCCTGGCGCTCACATCACATCCTTCCAAATGGCCATGCACATCAGCGATATCTTTCCTCCCTACATCCTTCCATAGGCCAAAAGATTCTCATTTGTCTAACATCTGGCTTGAAATGATTTCTAAACAGACGGGCTCAAATGGTCTGAATAACTTCCTTTGCCACTGTCAGCTCCTCTCTGATTTACAACGCATTCTGACACATTTTTGCATCAATTCACAAATCACCCTCTAAAACAACATTCCCTGGGAAACGGTGAATTTATGAGATGCTATCCCAGGCCAAAATAACTCAGGCCGACAACGTGAAATTAATCGGCCCCCATCCATCTTTATGATAACGTCCTCTGCTCACATGTGCACCTCTGCTCTGTGAACGGAAGCTGGTGATCCTGATGATGTAGGAATGAGCTGTGAGTCCTCACTCATTGAAAACATAGAGATGCTGGGCCTTCCCTGCTGGTCCAATGGCTAAAAATCTGCCTGCCACTTCAGGTGACAAAGGTTTGATCCCTGGTCCAGAAAGATCCCGCATGCCATGGGGCAATGAGGCCCAGGCCCCACAACTATGGGGGCCAGGCTCAAGCCCGGGAGCCACTACAAGAGAAGCCACCTCAGTAAGAAGCCCACACACCACACCTAGAGAAAGCCCGCACACAGCAGCGAAGACCCAGCACAGCCCCAAAATAATGGATGAACACGCTTTTTAAAAAGGGGGTGATTTGTGTAAGATAGCACCGTGTCTGGGGCAGTGATGTTGCTCTACACGTGGTGACTCCTGGCCTCGCTCCCACCCTGCAGGTCCTCTGAGCTGATGCCATTCCCCAGCTGCCCTCACACCCACAGTGTGACAGGACACGATGCTGCCCAAGGAGACAGCTGAGGTCACATGTGGCCCGTGGTGGCTCATCTTACATGTGGACCTGACTCAGCTGACAGATACCCAGCTGCCGGTAAGACTGCTGCTGGGTGCGTCTGTGAGGGGCTCTGGAAGAGGTCAGCAGATGGAATAAGGACAACCCTTCTCAGCAAGGGGGGACCAGCCAGTCCCCTGAGGGCCCAAGTGGATCAAAAGGCATCAGGGAGTTCGCGCTCTGCCGGAGCTGGGACGGCACTTTCTCCCACCCTCGATCAATGGAGCTTCTGGTTCTCAGGCCACCGTCAGCCTCGACTGAACCCACGACCCACTCTGCATCTGCATGGGCGACAGCGGGTCCAGGGAGTGCCCAGTCTCCACTCTGCAACAGCCGGTTTCTGTAAGAGCCTGCTCTGCTGTCTATCAGCTATCTACCTCCAACTGGCCTGTTTCTCTGAAGAACCTTGATGGTACAGGATTCTAGGAAAATCTTCTTTTCTGATTCAAGTCAGTTTGAGGTGCTCTCCCTTCCACTTCATCATTCCCTTGTAACTCAGTTGGTAAAGAATCTGCCTTCAATGCAGGATACCCAGGTTGGACCCCTGAGTCAGGAGATCCCCTGGAGGAGGGCATGGCAACCCACTCCAGTATACTTGCCTGGGAAATCCCATGGATGGAGGAGCCTGGTGATCTACAGTCCATGGGGTCGGCCACAGCTGAGCAACTAAGCACAGCTCTCACAGCCTACCATTTCTGCCTTGAGTGAACGGGCAGCCTGCAGTGGGTCAGCGTCTGGCAGCCTTGAAATACCAAATGCGCACCCGAAGTCTGGGGAGGCCTCCCCGACTGGACAGCAAGATCCAGGACACATTTTCAGTGCTAAAATAGGAAATGGGATGCAAAAACATTTATGGAATTATTGTAGCCGAGTACAGAGGTGTCTGTTTTCCCAAGGTGAACAGTCTGCTCTGAAATGGTGACTTACATTAGTCTCTTTCTATTAATTAATAAAAGTATTCTTTTTAAACAAAACTAAGGATATCCATGTTGCATTTTAGACAGTCTTAAAGTCATGAATTTTTGGTGACCTTGAGAGAGACTTTTGGGGTCAGCTGGGTCATTTGCTCTTCCTTTGTTTCTGTTATCTTACTAACATTTCATTTTTAAATTCAGTTCAGTTGCTCAGTCGTGTCCGACTCTTTGGGACTCCATGGTTTTTTTTTTTAATTAGCAAATACAAATACATCATTTCTCATATTCTTAGATTTATGTTATTTTCTTCTATATATAAATATAGTTAGTAAGTTTAACAGTTATTATGAGGGCTTTCAAAAGTTACTTCACTAAATGCTCTTAAACATTTCAAATGGCATTTATGAATTTAATTTATTATGGTTTAGTATATTCCCTTCCACGGTCTCGCTTATAAACAAAAACTTCCCACATTTTAACAACTCAAGTAAATGTCATAAACTGAATTTACAAATATAGTGAGTCTCATGTTCTCTTAGACATTCCAGTCCTGTATACAAGTGTTACTAAATTATCTTATGCCTTTCAATTTAAAATAACAAGTCTAAATTTAACTAAGCAATTACAGATTTTAATTTGGAATCATGAGTCTAATCTCTTAGATACTCTGTGTGTCAGATTCTCCTAAATATTACAATTACTTCAAATACCAAATATAAACAGATTGTTCCTAACACCCACAAAATGTTGACGCTCTGGGTTGGACTTATGTTCATAGTCTTCATTCTCTATCTTTCCAAGGTTAAAAGCATGTGCCTGTTAATACAGAAATGATACCAGCCCAAGGGAATCCAGCACCCCCTGCCACCCCAGGAGCTGAGATGGAGGAGGAAGCAGAAGGCTGATACCCCAGAAGTTTTTACTATGACCCCAACTGTCACTATGAGCCATTTTTAAAAAGAGTTGCTGCTCCAAAGAGAACTCTCAGACTGTCCCCTCCAATTGGGTCTTTTCCAGCCCTTTTTCCTCCCAATTCGGTTGCTTCTGGCTTGATTCTTCTGAAACCTCTTTCAACACCCTCACCTGAGCTGAGCATTTGAAATCCCGGGACCATCCCCAGATCAGTGTACCAGTGCCCCAAATTCAATAACCTATTTTCCTCTGATTTTGCAGAGTCTGACCACAGTCTCTTTAAGGGCAGAAATGTAATGTTTTAATGAGTTTCTTTTTAATTCCCTCCATGTAGTGAGCTTCATCCTCACCGACATGATTCCCAGGTGACTCCCAGGATGTAAAGGAAAGCTGGACCTGGCGTCTCCCTCACGTTCCCAGATGAGTTCTTCACTTGGAGTTAATTAATTTCAAAAAGAAAGCAGTCTTTCTTCATCTACAAAAACTCCACCACAGTTGAGCGCTGAATAACCTCCTCCAAAATCTCTCTGGCTCCCTGTTCACTCAGTGACTTTCAACAGTCCCCTGGACTGACCTCATCTCAAAAGCTGTGAAAAACAGAGTCTCAGGAAGACTACACTGTGGTTCTAAACTGTATCACATCAGTGTCATGAAAACAGAAACAGCTGTGGCCCTGGAGTCTCCTGCTTAATATGAAGGATCATCTCTTCTTCTGAGTAGTAAATATCTACCTACTTACCTACATACATATATATATATATAGAGAGAGATTTTAAAATATTGACTATGGTTTTAGAAATTCCAAACTGAAAGTTTTTCCTGCTCCTCTGTAAGCTGAGTAACACACTTGCTCTGAACTTCAGTTTCCTCATATGTAAAGAGATTAGTCTGGACTAAGGTTTTGCTTTGTTTATTAATTTTCAGTATATTAGATAGGTGCTGTGCTGTGTGCTATGCTCAGTGGCTTCAGTTGTGTCCCATTCTTTGCAACCCCATGAATTGTAACCCACCAGGGTCCTCTGTCCATGGGATTTCCCAGGCAAGAATCCTGGAATGGGTTGCCATGCCTTTCTCCAGGGGATCTTCCCAACCCAGGGATAAAACCTGCAGCTCCTGCATTGCAAGTGGATTCTTAACCGCTGAGCCACTGGGGAAGCCCTTCTGTTGGATACAGTTGATTCATAATGCTATGTTAATTTCAAACGCAAAGTGATTCAGTTATACATATACATACACATATATACATATATTCCTTTTCAGATTCTTTTCCCATGTAGGTTAATACAAACTATTAAGTAGAGTTCCCTGAGCTAAGGTTTCTTTCTTCTAAAAGATCACAAGTTAATGGATTGGCCAGAGAGAGCAAAAAGAACCCAGTAGCAATTATTTTTATCACAACCATTGTAAGTGGAAAGCCAAAGAGGCTGGAATTTTCCCTTCCAAATCGCTTACTTTACGGTTGCAATATTTTCATAAACGGACCTGAACTTCCTGAGATAAGAAAAAACATGAACTTTCAGATGACTGAAATGGAATATTGCAAGGGGAAAATACTGTGAAAATTATGCTGAGATTGCTATCCTGATGGAAATTTGGCCAGGTTCTCCTTATCCTGGGGAAGTCACTTATGATCAGACAGTCACAGAAAGAGGAGGGTTTTTAAAAAGGACACACTACAACATTTCCTAGACTTACTCCTACACCCAAAGTTTCAAGAGTAAATTCTCATGCGTGATGGTGCCACAATGCACACTCCAGCAAGAGCTATTCCTCAAGGAGCCATAAGAGAAAGGAACCAGGTTTGTCAGTAACAACCAGAAACACAGGCAGTGTTGTTACACTGCAAGCACTGTTCTGAGAACATTTGTTGTTACTGTTGTTTAGTCATTAAGTTATGTCCGACTCTTTTCCACCCCATGAACTGTAGCACACCGGCTTCCCTATCTCACTATCTCCAAGAGTTTGCTCAGGTTCATGTCCATTGAGTCGGTGACACCATCCAACCTTCTCATCCTCTGCCAATGCCTGTCCTCCTGTCCACAATCTTTCTCAACATCAGGGTCTTTTCCAACGAGTTGGCTCTCTGCATCAGGTGGCCAAAGTATTAGAGCTTCAGCATCAGTCCTTCCAATGAATATTCAGGTTTGACTTCCCTTAGGATGGACTGATTGACTGAGCATATTATGAACATCATTTAATAATTCCTATGTCATTATTCTTGTGCTAAAGGCAAGAAATCCTGAGTCCAGAGGTAAAGTCACTTCTGAGATACCAAGCTGGTAGCTGAGGGATTCAGGAGGGAACTCTCTGAGTTCAGAGTTAGGGAGGGTTTGTGGACCTCTGTTGGAGTGTTCTTCAAATGACCCTTTGAAATCAGATTTTCTACCTTATCATACAATGCAAGTGATTGCTTGAGGGTGGGTGCTATTTATAATTTCATGAGAACAGTTTAATTCTAGACAGCAACCTACATTTCTGTTACAAAGAGTCTTCTTCACCCTGAGCTTCTTTGGAGAAAAATGGGTTATCTGGAGAAAACTGCTTTAAATGTTTGACTTGGTATCTAGGGCAAAGGAGGAGAGAGGGAAGGGGAGTTCACAGAATGAACAAAGAGAGCCTCTAACACACCATCCAGCAGTAAATAAACCAGGGGAGAAAATGTAAAGAAAACAAAATGCTTAAATGTCATTAATGTAGAGTTCATTCACATGACTCCACTAACAGAGAAAGCTTTGAGAAGACTTATTTCCAAATTTATAGTTTTTCTAATAGTCATGTACAGATATGAGAGTTGGACCATAAAGAAGGCTGAGTGCCAAAAAATTGATGCTTTTGAATTGTGGTGTTGGAGAAAACTCTTAAGAGTCCCTTGGACTGCAAGGAGATCAAACCAGTCAATCCTGAAGGAAATCAGTCCTGAATATTTATTGGAAGGACTGATGCTGAAACTGAAGCTCCAATATTTTGGCCACCTGATGCAGAGAATCAACTCATGGAAAAGACCTTGGTGCTGAGAAACACTGAAGGCAAAAGGAGAAGAGGGTGGCAGACGATGAAATGATTCGATAGCATCACTGACTCAGTGGACATGAGTCTGAGCAAACTCCAGGAGATAATGAAGGACAGGGGAGCCAGGCATGCTGCAGTCCATGGGGTCACAGAGTCAGACACAACTTAGCAGATGAACAACAACAAAATTTCCAAGGCTCAATATTTGGCCCAAGTGTGGTGAGTGGACCCATGGCCTTCAGCTTAATGTCTGAGGCTCTGGGAAAGAGAGATCTTACACCTGTCCCTGAATCAAGCTGTTTCTATTTTGATTTATAATACAAGACTCTGAACCCATGTTATTTTCAAAAACAAGAACAAAACAGCTTTAAAGTAATTTTAAAAGTTGATTTCATCAGCCCTTGCTCTGTGACAACCAAGAGGGGGTAGGATGGGGTGGGAGACGGGGAGGGAGGTTCCAGAGGGAGGAGATATATGTATACTTCTGGCTGATTCATGTTGATGTTTGGCAGGAACCAGTCAATATTGTAAAGCAAATATCTTCTAACCAATAAAAAAGGTATTTTAAAAGTGATTTCAAGTGACTGAACATTATATTAACTTTTCCTTCAGGAATTCTGAAAATTCTGCTTTTCAAGAAGGGGACCATTCATTTTGTACGATAGGAAGAAGAAATTTTGTTTTACACAAACAGCCCCTATTCTGCAGACCTGGTTCCCTGAAAATTTTCATAATCACCTTAAACGACACGAGGACCTGGGGAGCCATGGGAGGGGTGGGCCAACCCTTCCCTAACTGTCCTAATTTGCAGTCTGGTTGGCCACTTTTGCTTGACTTGCTCTGTTTCTCACTGTGCACACCTTCCCCTCCATGCACTGCCATGCCCCACCTCTCTAACCACACACAAGTGCGAGGACAGGGAGCACACACATTAGCACTTCCACAGCAGACAAGAACTATGCCAATAACACAGGGAACCATCAGACACTTGATGGTAAGCCATTTAGGTGGTCAGGCTCATGGTGACCACAGGGCATTAGGTACCATTATAAACATAATAAGCATTTCAACAACTGGGAATTTTTTTTCCCCACTCTTATTTCAAATCTTATCCTATCCTTGGTGGAAACCATATTTCCCAGAAGCAACTCAATGAGGCCTTCCTTGACAACTATGCCAGACATTTTTACCAACTCTATTTCTGTTTTATTAACTATGCCAAACTCTTTGACTGTGTAGATCTCAATAAACTGTGGAAAATTCTGAAAGAGATGGGAATACCAGACCACCTGACCTGCCTCTTGAGAAATCTGTATGCAGGTCAGGAAGCAACAGTTAGAACTGGACATGGAACAGCAGACTGGCTCCAATATGGAAAGGAGTATGTCAAGGCTGTATATTGTCACCCTGCTTATTTAACTTATATGCAGACTACATCATGAGAAATGCTGGGCTGGATGAAGCACAAGCTGGAGTCAAGATTGCCAGGAGAAATATCAATAACCTCAGATATGCAGGTAACACCATCCTTATGGCAGAAAGTGAAGAACTAAAGAGCTTCTTGATGAAGGTAAAAACAGAGAGTGAAAAAAATTGGCTTAAAGCTCAACATTCAGAAAACTAAGATCATGGCATCTGGTCTCATCACTTCACGGGAAATAGATGGGGAAACAGGGGAAACAGTGGCAGACTTTATTTTGGGGAGCTCCAAAATCACTGCAGATGGTGACTGCAGCCATGAAATTAAAAGACACTTGGTCCTTGGAAGGAAAGCTATGACCAACCTAGACAGCATATTCAAAAGCAGAGACATTACTTTGCCAACAAAGGTCTATCTAGTCAAGGCTATGATTTTTCCAGTACTCATGTATGGACCTGAGATTTGGACTATAAAGAAAGCTGAGCGCAAAAGAATTGATGGTTTTAAACTGTGGTGTTGGAGAAGACTCTTGAGAGTCCCTTGGACTGAAAGGAGATCCAACCAGTCCATCCTAAAGGAGATCAGTCCTGGGTGTTCATTGGAAGGACTGATGTTGAAGCTGAAACTCCCATACTTTGGCCACCTGATTCGAGGAGCTGACTCATTTGAAAAGACCCTAATGCTGGGAAAGATTGAAGGCAGGAGGAGGAGGGGACAACAGAGGATGAGATGGTTGGATGGCATCACCGACTCAATGGACGTGAGTTTTGGTAGACTCCGGGAGTTGGTGACAGACAGGGCGGCCTAGCATGCTGTGGTCCATGGGGTCACAAAATGTCGGACATGACTGAGCAACTGAACTAAACTGAAATGAACCGAAGCTGTCAGTATCCAAAACATGACTGTGTTCCATAGAGAAAACACAGCCCAGCTACTGGTGCCCAGCAGAGTTGAAGAAGGGAGAAAGGGCATATTAGGGGGGAGATTTCATCTTGCTTGACAATAAAATCATCCAGCAGAGCAGCAGGACCCAATCTGGAAGAAGAGCTACAGATTCATAAAGGTGAGTGTCTTCTAAAGAGACGCTGCACAGGTGAGCTTGTCAAAGGACTATGAGAAATGGAGAGGAACCAGAGAGAGGAGCTGAATGCCTAGTCCTGGGGAGAGTGGGCGAGGCCAGTGGAGTGAACAGCAGAAGCCATACCCTCGGCTCCAGGGCAGCGGGTCTCCCTCTAAAGATGGGAGACAGCACACAGGATATCCCAAAACATCATCAGGAGGACATCTGAACTGGCCCTAATCGCTTCCAGTTTCTGTGCAAATTCTGTGCTACACAGTGGGTGCTGAACCTGGTGATAGACAGGACTGAAAGGGTCTAAATCTTATCTTATTCTCTTTCTGCGGCAACAGAGAACAGCAGTTCTCCAATCCAGCTTGAAGGCATGTATGTGTGTGTCTTGGAATCCAAAAGCATGCCCGTGAAAATAGAACTCCGAGACGAAGCTGACCATCCATCCGTACTTGTAAAGCTTCCTGACACATGGGTGAGGTCAAGACCCCACGTTCCATGCAGCCTTGGAGACACAGGTGTGTACCTGGGAGAGTCTGAGGACACTCATGGGTCTACATGAACAAGTGCACAGTCGTGTGAAGGACTGGAATGCATCTGAAGGATGGGAACCCTATGGCACAAACTGGGAAATGGTGAGTGGGTGGCAGGTGCTCCTGATGGTCCTGCAGAGGACAAATCCCTTTCTGCCCCCAGGTGAGCATTACCTGTGGTCTCCACTGCCAGTGTGTACAAATGAGAAACCTGCACTTCTGCAGCTCCTTTCGAGCTCCTCGATTTTGAGTCTCATGTTTCGTGAACAACCATTGCAGGAAAATCAGCTACAACCTCCCAAGCAGATGTTCACAATATAGAAGCCTAGGGTTTTTTCTTTCTTTTTTTTTTTTTTTAAGAAGGAGAAGTTAAAGGGCAAATTTTAAGTAAGAAGGAATTTTACCTGGTAATTAGGAAAGAAAAACAGTTTAGAAGCCTGAAGCTAAATCTGATTTCTGCCAAGGTTTCTGACTCCTGGCTCCCAGCTTTCTGAGCCTCCGTGTCAGTTCTTGGGTATGTTCTGAGCATCCTCTTGTGGAAGGAGGAAGTATCGCCTTTGGAAGCTTGCAGAATGCCTTGCTGGGGCTGCACAGCTTGTCCCAAACCTTTCCATTTGGGATGGGAAGCAAGCCGAGGGCTTGCTAACGGGTTAGTCAACAAACACCCAGAACAAAGAACCATCTGCTTCGTTGTTCTCAATTAGGCAATTTGCAAGAAAATTGAGCAAATTATCAATTTGACACTGCAATTACCAAAAATAACTGAATTCTGTCTTCTCTTCTTCCTACGTCAAATCATTTTAATTTACAAGGGAAAGGGAAGGAGACATTAGCAACTTTTAATTATCGAGACTGCTGATTTGTTTTTCCCCCGAGAAACTGTGAACCATTAAAAGTCAAGACGCAGCTCAGGTCAGAATGATGGCTGCTCAAGCGGCCCCCACCATTCAAAGAGATCAACTTTCATCAGCACTACACTGGAGATATAAGCGTATTATGTATTCATTTCCTTTCCTCCTTAGCCTGGCTGCACTAGGGGTTCAGACTCAGGGACCCAGGGTCTGAGAAGGATGTTTCTCTAAGTGGAAAGTCTGTGTTACTGTTCTGTCTTCATGTGTTGGAAGCCCCACGGCCAGAATGATGCGACCTTGGAAACAGTTTCTCTCTGGTTCCTTTAAAATGTTAGATGTTCGAAGGTCCTAAGGAAGTAAATCACTTGTTGTTGTTCAATCACCAAGTTGTGTCCAGCTCTTTGCCACCCCATGGACTGCAGCATGCCAGGCCTCTCTGTCCCCTCACCGTCTCCCGGAGCTTGTTCAAACCTGAGAAAGTAAATCATAGTAATTGACTAACCCAGACTGTTGGGTCCTCCATGGATCCCAAACACGTACCTTAAAACTGTCCCACTTGGAATCTTGATGAGTTTGTAGAAGAGACGAAACCAGGGCCTTCGGTATCACATTATTGTGTGTTTATACAATACCATCAGCAGGCTAAACATTTCATATGCATTATCACAGGTTACCTCAGTGGAAATGTAACGTGGATTTTACCATTATCCTTGCTTCATAGATGACACACAGAGGTGAGAAGCATGGAGCATCTTTCCTGAGTGTCAGGAGGCAGTGGTGAACGTGGGGCTCTCTTACTCATACCCAGAGGTCGTCCTCAGTCACCCTGTCTCCTCAGAGTGTTTTCCATGTCAGAGCACTAGGAAATAGGAGAGCTACAGCCTTAACCTGGACCGTCTGACTCAAAGGCTGGGCCTTAAGCCCGATTCCTCTAGGGTAGAACCTGCCCCACCCTCTGGGTTCTGCAGACCTGTGGGATCCTGTACTCCACCCAGGATTCCTGTAAAAGTAAATGGAGAAGAGCAACTCATGGTGGTGAAACCCCAGAAAGACGAAGCCTGCACCCACGTGGAAAGGCAGAAGGCTGGTCTGATTTCCTCGACTAGGGAAGGTGGAGACTTTGGGAGGCTGCCACACAGGCGTCCTTAGTTGGCTGGCTACTGACCTGGCTTTGCTTGAGGTGAAGTTGCTAAGTCTGATTCTCTCACTACCCCCTGTTCTTTAAACTACCATTACATGCATTGTGGCTCACAGATTCAGTGAAAAGTAGGGTTTTCAGAAGAAAGTCTTCAATTTTCCTTTGTACTATTCTGTCCCTGCAGTAATTTGCTCAGTCTGTGTTTAAAGGTTTTCCTAATTGAACAGGTGCAGGAAACAAAAGTAGTTGGTGCTCTGTTTGTACTGTTACTACATAGCCATCACTTACAAACAGTTGTTGAGTTGTAAATACTTACCTCATCTAATAAAACAGGGGTGTGTGTGTGTGTGTGTGTGTGTCAAACCCATGATGTCCTAAGAGAATCATGGTTGGGTAGGGAAGAGGAAGCCCAGCTGGGAACTTCCCTGGTGATCTAGTAGTTAAGAGTCCACTTTGTGATGCAGGGGACGTGGGTTTGATTCCTGGATGAGGAACTAAGATCCCAGGCACCATGGAGGAACTAAGACCACACCACAACTACTGAGCCTGTGTGCCACAACTAGAGGGTCCAAGTGCAACCAAGATCCCACATGCTGCAACTGATCCCACAGCCCAATAAATAAATATTTTTTTAAATGCTGTAATTCTTTTATAAAAGAAAGCCCAGGCAGATGCTGGGCTACTGGCCCTGAAGGTACATGGGGTCTCTAGATGAATTGAAAAGCCAAGAATATATGACAGTATATGTGCCTTGAGTGTGTGGACTAATAAAATATATCATTTCCAAGACTAGAAATATGGCTGTCATGTAAAAATAAAATAAACACATGTCCAAAAATGTACTTAGCTCATTAATAAAGAAACAAGAGTCTAGTTCAACAGAAACTGAACCATGGAAACATACATAGGTGCTCAGAATGCTGGATGTGTTTGCTAATAGATTCAAAATGGCTAAATGTCCTATAGGCCAATAAAAGTGATGCTGTGCTTATACTTTCTATAGAGAAGAAATCAATTGTGTCTCTACCAGGCAAAGTTTATTTGCATTGATGCAGAAAAAACTATTTGCATTATTGTCACTTCTCTGCACCAACTGCTGTGCCTGTAGCTCTATAAAATAGCCTGGTCGATAGAAAGTGAGTGGAAAGAGCCCTGTCCCCCCCACAGAATGGGATCCCCAGGGGCCTCCCAGGCCACACCCAGCTCTCCCCCAAAGGATCCTAGCCTGCCTCTTCACCTGCCCCCAAGCCTTGGAGGTCATCCCCTTGCAGATGCAGGTGTGCCACAGTCACGGGCAGAGATCCAAAGGACTGAACACTAGAGTCCAGCCATCAGTGCGCATGTCACCTGAAACTCACAACTGTAATCACCACCCCAACCTCCAGTTTGCCAGCTGGAGCTATTAATCATTCCCGTGAGACAAATCCTTGCAGAAAGCATCTGCTGGACTATGAGAAAAAAATAGAACTAAGCAGAGGCTTGAGGAGTGCAGTATTAGGACTCCAAGGGGCAGACACCAGGAGCAGAGGCCAGGCTACCCAAGTTCATGACTGATCAGAGCTGAGCATGAATGTGTCCAAAAGCTCTTGGATGAGTGAAGCTCTCTGCAGAGGCAGAACGCAAATTGTATTCAATCACCAGAGAAGCACTTATCTCTGATCTGAGTCGGCCACCCCAGCATTCAGATCTAGAAACATCAAATCAAGGGAACGCATTTCCTCTCTGGACCATCTTAATTCCTGTGCCTCAGATGGAACTCAGCTTCAGATTTCTGGGAACACCGCTGCTGAGAGACTGACCATCTGTAGGCAGTCATCAAACGTTCCAAGGTGAAAAGGATGTTCAAAGACACCACCTAGCCGCAGGCTCTGTGAAAAACACTTTTTCAAGCAACTATTCTGGGCACCTCTTCCTGTTCAACCATTATTTGCTTCTGACTAGAAAAAAAAGCACGCTCATTGCAAAAGGAAGAGAGAAACGAGGGAGGGGGGTGCGCGAGGGGAGAGAGAGACAGGAAGATTTTCTTCTGTCTCCTGCAATTCCACACGTTCAGCCAGAGGAGCCATTAATAGTAAGGTCTGGGCACCTCTTTAATTCAGTTTTGCTGAAAGAAATGATGATCCAAATTAGCAGTGTTCATCACACCTGAATTAACAGAGATTTCCACCAAATCAGGATCATTTTTGTGAGATTGGAATTGTTTCTGCAACGCCTGAGGCCCAGAAATGGAGGCATGACAGCGAATAAAAATCAGGACATCAAACGGATCACTGGCAGAACACCGCCACTCTTCAGACTGGGGGCCAGAGGCGGGGTTGGTGGGGAGGAAATGGTCTCAGGAAAACTTGACTCAAAGACCGTCTTCAAGAGGGTGAGTTGCACAGGGAGCAGAGAAAGCCCCTGCCTTCCCAGAGCAGAGGTCAGCACTGCGGGGGTCTGATAAGTACCAACCAGCTTGCATCTCCCACTGACCTGGTGTGGGTGGGCACTGGCTCTTTCTCAGTCCTAGAGTTAAACTGAAAAGTACCCCCATGCATTTGGCATCCTGGAAATACAAGCTATTTTCTATAGCATCCAATTTTAAGGGAATCCATGGAATGAAATGGGTAGGGAGGGGGTCAGTGGATTTCATATGTATTTTTATACAAATAAGTTTTTAAATCTGTATCTATGTACGTATACAGGGCTTCCTGGTGGTTCAGATGGTAATGCGTCTATATGCAAAATCTGTTAGCAGAAATGCACAATTTTTAAATAAGTTAAAAGAGTGCCAGATAAAAGAGGCATTTCTCAAAGTTGGTATGCTGTTAAAAAAATCTTGACTAGATAGGATGCAACACCTTGCCATCAAGCATAAGTGGTGGTGTCTTAAATTAGGCAGGAAACCACCCTGCTCTGTCTGACTCCTCATGGGGCTCCAGCCCCGCTAACTGTGGGCTGCCTGATTGCGCTGATGCTTCAGACATGAGGGTGCAGGTGCTGTCAGCCTAGGATAAAGGAGCTAACTGCTTCCACTTTGGGGAAAAAATGGGAATCTATATTATTTTCCCCAAAAAAAATCTGGAAAGAAAAGAGCTCAAATGTTTTAAAAGACCCTCCCCATAGAAGGTTAATGTGCACTGGAAATTTTTAAAATAGTAGCTCTCTGAAATAGTGGAGATTAAAAATTCGGTGATCCATTGAAGGAATCTTGTTTAATTGTAATCGTTACTTTCTCGCCCTTTTTCCACTTGCATTCACTAATTTAAAATGGACTCGTACTAACACTGGTATATAAAGGAGAAGAAAGCTCTGGAATTACATATTGGTTCATTATTTGGAAAACAGTTTACTGCAAGTGTCAGGTAGCAGTGTTTTTCCCGTGTGTACATGTGAATACATGGGATGATTTTGTAAACTTTTTCAAAACGAAAGAAAAGAAGGAAGGAAGGAGAGGAAGGTGGGAGGGAGAGGGAGTTCTAAATACAGAAAAACAGTACACAACCACAGCTTCAGGTGCATCGGCCCTGGGAACCCTCTGAGATGCTCCTGAGCCAGATCCACCCACCAGCTCACTGGCAGCCTGCCGCCCTCTGAGACTGTGTTTGCGTGTTGTCAGAACAGGCCTCTCACGCGGTGAGAGCTTCCAGTGTCCAGGCCCTTGAAGGTGCTCCATGATGCCCCCTTGTTTTCCCTTTCCTCATGGCTGCTGCTGCTCCGTCCATCGTGGCACCAGCTTTCCAAGGACAGTCAGACCTCTTCCCCATGGATCCCACATCAGCAGACTCACCCAACCATGGGTCCAAAATGTGGGAGGAAATTCCTGACAGTTTCAAAAATCAAAACTTGAATTTGCTGCAGGCCAGCAACTACTCAAATAGCATTTCCATGGTGTTAGGTATTGTAAGTCATCTAGAGATGATGAAAGTATACAGGAGGGTGTGCACAGGTGACAGGCAAATCCCACGCCGTCTTATACGAGGGACTTGAGTGTCCTCGGATGCTGGTATCCATGGAGGGTCCTGTGACCAATCCCCAGAGATACCTGAGGATGACTGCAGCCTCCTGGAGTCCATCTCTTTGTCTTTCACCTCAATCCTATGTGCTTGGCCCATATTAATAACCAGACTTTCAGATTTTTATTCTTTCTCCAAAAATCTTATCTATTCCTCACCAAATTAAATCTAAATCCATCTTCCCAGATTTTTTAATCCATGACTTTCCAACTTTCCCTATGAAATGAAGGCATTATTTTTCACTAATAACAGTTAATAATAAAGACCTTTAAAGTCATAGCAACCATTAACGTTTGTCATTTACAAAACTGATTTCATGCATATTAATTCTTTTGCCCTTTAATTCAACCCAGCATCAAAGATGCTCTTTGAAATGAGGAAGATTGTCAGGTGGGGTCTGTTGTATTAAACGGAACTGTGTCATTTGCCGGTGACACAAATACAATGCAAGCTGGCCTGCAAGGGAGGGCAGAGGTATATGGTGCCTCTGTTAATTCTGTTTCTCTCACTGCCTCTTTTTTTCCTTTCCTCTGTGTATTTTGATCCATCAGCCCAGCTCCAGAAGATGGGAAAGATAGTTGCGGCAAGCCACCAGACTGCTCTTCAAGGATTTGACAAAAATGAAGCAAGCATCAACCCCCTCCCCATGACAGCATCCACATAGCTAATCTCCGTGAGAATTCAGGTCACCACCACTCAGGGGATGTCACTATGTACAAAACAGACCACATGAACGTAGACCGCGAGGCTGGGGCACAAGCTCATGGCTGTCCGAGGGAGCGAGGGGAGACCATGAGGGAAAGCCGCCCAGGACCATGAGAGGCAGGGTCCCCAAGGAGAGAGAATGTCTCCCTGAGAAGCTGGGCAAGCAAGACCAGCCAACAGCCACTACCTTCCAAGACCTAGACTCCTCTCTCTAAACTCATGCCCATGCCCCACAACAGCTGAGGTCCCTCCCATGTCATCACCAGGGTTGTGTTCTAACTCCAGACCTCAAGGCTGCTGGGGACACTGGTGTGCAAGGCTGAGTATCAGAAGCTGCCTATGCTGCTGTCATCTAGGTGAGCAAAGATGTATCTGCTGCAAAGATGAGGCTGCATCTATTCATCTCCATCACTGGCATCCAGAATTGGGTTCCTTGGGACCAGAAGCTTGACCTTGGGCCAGCCACCACTGCCCTGGTTGAGTGAGTCTTAGAGACTTATTGTTAGTGGAAAATTACTCTACAAAAAGAGAAACAGTCTGAAGGATTTTGGGAGGAGGTGGACTCAGCTGTTGTCTTTCCTCTAAAGGCAGTTGGTCAACAACATGTGCAGTTGTGGAGAGAGAAAGAATCAGTAAAGAAAATGTCAAACAGATATTCAAGATATTTGTACATTTCTCCCAGAGATCCTAAATGTTTTGCATGATTCAGTTAATAATTCATTAACATGAATCATGTTGAGCACTTCATAGCCTATTATACACCACCCTCTTGTCTGCCTAAATCCATCCCTTAGTCATGAACGTTTTATGCGTAGGTCACTTTTTCAGTTTGGTTTGATGTCTTACACTTCATGTAAAAAGTAAAATTGCAGAGTCACACGGGTTGCTGGGTGTAGCTGACTCAGAATCTGTTTTATGTCCCTTCACTATTTACTTTGATTTTTTTTTACACTTCAGTGAAATATTCAGCATTACTCTGAGCTGGTGTTTTGGGAAAACAAAGTGAGTGAAATACGGTTCTTGTCTTCAGTCAGGTAACAATCTCTAGGTATTAGGACACTCTGGAAAGGGTCGGCCCAATATGCAACTTCTTAGTTGGAATCCTTGAGAGTTGAAAGGATTCTGAACTAAAAGGAATGCAGTGTTGGCATTAAGTGGGGAGAGACCCTGGGAATATTTTGAAATGAGGATTTAAAGAAATGAGCATCTAATTAGAAGTAACAGGAAAGTGCAGGAAAAAAAGGAAAAAGTATGATTCTAAGGTTTAGAACAGTATTTTATAAACTATGGTCTCATAACCTCCTGCACCAATAAATAATACCTAAAATTCTCTTTAAAATAGTAAATTCCCAAGCCTTACTTATTATATGCCATCAGAATCTCCATGAAATAAATTTTGGGAAAAGAATAGAAGATATCAGTTCTGTTTTTAGATCTGTGAAGTTTGAGTTGCAAATGACATCAACAACAAGATATATAGCAGAAGTCCATTTTCTGCACATGAATATGTAATTATTTCCAAACTGTTTATTGTCTCCTCTACTGCAATACTTTTGAATCTTTACCAAAACTCAATGGCGTGTGTGTGTGGGTTTACTATTACACTCTCTAGTATGTTCCATCGATCTGTTTTTCAATCATTATGCCAATAATACTTAATATAAGTCCTCCAACTTTATTCATCTTGTTCAAAGTTATCTTAGTTCTTCTGGGTCTTCTAAATTTCCAGATGAATTTTAAAATCAGCTTGCAAATTTCTACCAAAAAAAAGACTAGGGGATTTTTACTAGAATTGCATAAATCTATAGATCAATAACGGTAGAACTGACATCTTAGCAATATTGAGTGGCTCTGATCCATGAGCACAATATATCACCCCATTTATTTAGTTCTTATCTAGTTTCTCTCAGCAATGTTCATAGTTTTCAGTGTACAGATCTTGCACACCTTTTGTTGGATTTATCTTCAAGTGTTTCATTTTTTTTGGTACTATTGTAAATGCCTTTACTTTTTAAATTTCAATTTCCACCTACTGTTTATAGATATACAGAAATTGAATTAATTTTTGTTTATTGATCTTATGTCCTGCAGTCTGCTAAACTCCCTTATTGGTGAGTTGTTATTACTAGTTCTAGTGGTTTTAGCAGATTCCAGCAGACTTTCTTTGGACTTTCAGGTGGCACTAGCAGTAAAGATACTGCCTGCCAGTGCAGGAGAAGTAAGAGACATAAGTTCAATCCTTGGGACAGGAAAATCCTCTGAAGCAGGAAATGGCAACCCACTCCAGTATTCTTGCCTGGAGAATCCCATGGACAGAGGAGCCTGATGGGCTACAGTCCACAGGGTCACAAAAAGTTGGGCATGGCTGAAGCAACTTCACACACACTCCAGTAGACTTTCTACATGGAAGATTATGTCATGCGCACCCCGTGCTTGGAACATATTTGTTGAATCAATTAGTGATTCTGCAGTTCCAACCAAAGCTAGAAAACTGAATGTAAAAAGTGAAAAGAGGTAACATTTCCTAAATAGACCATAGTGTGAAAAAAGAAAGGAAAGGGGACAGAGAGGGAGCTGCAGCTGAATGTTATTCCTGGAGAATCATGTTGGGGGTGGGGTTCCAGAGACACAAGATGCTCCAGCGTTTTCATTTATTCCTGAGGATCTGTTTCTTTCCCGAGTACGTGTGACTCCCCTGAGCCCTCTGTGCAGCCACGCTTCTATAGACACACAAAACCAGGCAGTGCACTTTCACAGGCTATTAACCAGCAGCAGTCGTTTGGACTTGCAAGGAAGTGCAGAAGAAAGAAGTTAGAAATAAGTATCTCAGTAGAAAAAAATTCCCCAAAACAAAAACATAGGTGGGGAAAAACTGATGTTTGAAGGCCATTTTCCAATAAGTTTATGGCTCTGTAAGTATGAAAAGAACAACTATGACCTAAAAATTCATCAGAGTGCTCCACATGTTCTTGCTATATCATGTGTGCATGTGTGTGCATTGCTTATGTGTGCATGTGTGTGTGCGCACATGGATGGGTGCACATATGTGCGTGCATGTATGTTCGTTGCATGTGTGTGTTTGTGTGCGGATGGGTGTACACATACATGTGTCTGTATGTCCATGTGTGTGCAGATGGGTGTGCACATATGTGTGCTCATTGCATGTGTTTGCATGTCTGTGTGTGATGGTGGTGTACACATGCATGTGTCTGTGCACATGTGTACAGATGGTTGTGTGCATGTGTGTGTGTGTGGGTAGGTGTGCATGTGTGTGCTCATTGCATGTGTGTGTATGTGTGTATGTGGGTGTGCACATGTGTGTGGATGGGTGTGTGCATGTGGATGAGTGTACACACATGTATGTGTTCATTGCATTTTGTGTGTGTGTGCAGATGGGTGTGCACATGTGTGTGTGCCCACATTTGTGTGTTAGTGTGTTGTCAAGTGCCCACAAAATGGAGCCCTATTGTCAGAACAATGCTATTCTCACCGCAGGTATTTCTAAAGGCATCAGAAAGTAACAGTGTCACTTGTAGAGAAACCCTGAGCAGAAGTAGAATCAAGTATACCATGAGCCCCGGGAGTCTCCAAGCCACAGACAGAATGAACCGCCTGCAAGTCAACACAGATGGCCAGGCAGGCGACACTCCAGGAGTCTCCCTTCAGTAGATCAGCCTGTAAACCCGAGCTCTTTCCACAGATTCGTCTGTTTCTCTTGTGAAGGAAAATGACCCTGTAGCTGAAATGCAGACTTCACACTGCAAGAAAAACAACATCTGGAGCTTTAGCCGGGGGCAAGGCAGGCCAGGCAATGGGCGAGGTCTGGTGGGGACTGACTGTGGGAGCTGGTGCTGCACCCCGTGTGCCACACCGACAACATATGTTTCCATGCTAATGAACGCTGGGCTCATTTAGAATAAATTTGCATCTATCAAAGTCAAACAGTGAGCGAATGTTCTGTGGTGTGTAAACAGCCCTCGGATGCCCGGGGAGCTTGAACCACATTTCCATCCGACTTCCAGGCACCGTGGAGGGGAGTCGTTGACCACAGCGAGAGCTGGCAGCCGCTTTTCCGGGGCACCTGGAGCCTTGTGACTGATGCAGAGGAGCACTGCTGGGAGAGCCTTTGGAGGGATGGGGAGACCAGGCCAGGGGAGGAGATGGAGAACTGAGGCTGGAACCCCCCCTCCCAAGGAGGAACGAGGTGCCCTTGCAGACCACTCAGGTCCGGTCTCGCTCTGCCATGGCTTCTGTGAAGCGAGGAGCAGGTTACTTCATGCCTTCAAGCTGGTCTCCTCTTCCATGAATGGAAGGTTCGATTAAAGGAGCATTTAAGCCACCTACAGCTACCTAGCCCTCTGGTGTGTGGACACAGAAGGCCTCAGGAGGACCCAGCCCTGCCCACACTTCGATCTCAGCCTCCAGGACTGGGAGAGAATAGATGTCTGTTGTTTTATAAGCTCCGCTGACTGAGGTTTTCTGTCACAGTAGGCAGAATGGACTAAGATAATCCGAAAACTTAACATATGTGTTGCTTGTCTAGCACACATCTCCCACTGGACTATGACCCTGTAATGCAGAGGCACAACTAACCAGCTCACCAGTATCGCCCAGGACCTGGCTCCATGCCCACCATGCAATAGATGTGTAGCCATTATTTATCAGATGGACACGTAGACAGATGAAATTCACATTAAGCAGTGAGTGTCCTGATGTTCCAGATGTCTGAGCTGAACCCAGCTCTTACTAGCTCTTCTCCCCAGTAAGGAAAGAAAGCCCTGAGGTTTACACATCTTGCAAGTCCACCTGCCTTCAGCAAGTCCATCCTCCTAGCATGGCCTCCCTGACCTGAAGATGGGCTCTGGTTTGAGCTTCTGCCTCGGTTTCTGAACACTACTGCCTTCTCCCTCCTGCACCCAATGGCTCAGAGCTCAGGCTTAATTTCATACCCACAATTAGTAAGATTCATATTCCAGAAGAAAGCTAAATTGTTCATTTGCGTTAACTCCGCACTTGGGACCCATAAGCTCACTGAGAGGAAGCAAAGCCACATTTTGTCTTTTCAGAACGGGCCCTCGTTTTGCTCCAGAAGGATCTCTCACCCTGGGGACCCAGCCCTCCGTGTCTCGCTTAGAAACACAGCATTTTTACGAAAGTCATCTTTCCCAACCAGACATAAAGAAATGCAAAGCCATTTTAGCATTGAAATCTTAGGAGAAGAAAAGAAAGGAAAAGTCTATGTATATTTATATAGCTGAATTTTCGTTTGATTCTAAGACTGAAATCTATTTCAGCTGAAAATATCTCAGTAAATCAAATCTCAGAACACACAAGACAGGGCTTCTTTTCTCTGATGAAAATAATTTCTTTGTTCATACTGTTGAGCATATAATACTTTTTCTAAAGCAGCAAAAATGGACCTATCCTCAGAAATGAAGACACTCAAGCTGTAATTCATATGACTAAAAGGAAGAAAAGAAGAAAGGGAGGGAGGGGGGATGAGAAAGAGAGAGAAAGAAAGAAGGAGAAGGCAAGAAGGAAATACAGAAAGAACACAGCCCCAAGTTCTGAATCACAGCTGCTAGATTTATAGCAAATGCAGCAACACATTCTAGTAGCTGAAATGACAGTCTCACTCTGCTGTTGGAATCTGTGCATGACCACTGGCCCTGCACACTTTTAACAGCAAGTTATAAAGCCATTTGTGCAGCTACCAGACCAGGACTTTCTGCCTCATCAGCAGAGACTGAGCCCAGTGGGAGGTGACATCCTGGCAGGAGTTCTGAGGATGGGGTGGCGGGTGGGGCGTGGAGCGAGGAGTCAGTGCTTGCAATGCTTTTCTGGGATAAGCTGGTCCTTAGGACTGTGGACCAGTCTCATGTGTCCCAGAGCCATGTATTAAAATTGGCTAAAACTCTCAAATCAAATCAAGGCAGCAGGCAGACAGGTAATTCTACACAGATATCAGTACGGGAAGGAATTTAAACACCCTCACAAACCCACACATGCACAGACACGCTCACGTCTCATCAGATTGTCCATAATGACACCTCAGAAGGGCCTTCGCCTAAAAGTGATTGCAACCGAGCCAGGTAGACGGCAGGAATCAGCAATCATGCGTACACGGCATCAATCGGCATGATGAGTCTTTTACATAATGTGAATCACTGTCTAATTGTGAGTCTGATTGCACCTACCATCAGCCATCGAAGAAACAAGGAGTGAAAGGAAATGACAAAAGACCAATCTTTTGTACATTTTGAAAGGAAAACCACGCCAGCCCCATGGATCAAGAACCAGGAAGTCCCCACAGCTCAGTACATGGAGTCCTGACACGACAGAATAAAGGACCTACCAGAAAAGCATCTCATCTGCCCAGCAGCACAGACTGTCTAGGAGCTGCCATCTGCTGCATGACAGGGTGTGTTGGAGACCCCAAGTGTCCACACCCAGCAGACCTGGGTTCCAACCCTGCTCTGTCACCTCCTGCCTTGTTCACCTCGGTGGTCTCATCTCAGTTTGATGTGGAGAATAAAAAGGATTAAATGAGGTCCTACCACAGATCTGAAACAAAGTGTGGGTGGTTGATCCTCAGCAAATATTAATTACAATCCTTGTCCTTTGTGAAAATTAAGTCCATTTATGAACATACTAGTCAGAAGATCAATAATAAGTTCTCAATCCTCCTCACCTCCTCTGCCGTTGAGGACACCAAAGTCCAGTCTTCTTTTGGTCTGTTGCAGAGGCAATAACTTTGGGGCACTATGGCATTTGTGCCCAATTGGCACCACCTTCAGGAACCACCAGTACCTTCAGGAACCTTCAGTACCTTCAGGAACCACCACCAGGCAAACAAGATGCCAGATGGAGGAGCAACATCATGAGCCACTGGCCAGCACCTCCCATCACAAGCTAAAACCCAATAATGGTGGGCCTGGGCTGGGAGGAGTGGCCATTGTTGTTGGTTCTGATTGTGTCCTGCACCCAAAGACCCACTCCAGTGGGAGCTGTAGTGGGTGGAGGAGACATCAGGGGCCTAGGCAACAGCACTGTGTTTCCCACATGGTTGCCATGGAGATTTGCCCTCCAGATCCTTTTAGAGAGGACGCTATACCCCACTAGAAAAAGTAGGGTCAGCAGGCAGCCTTACCAATGACCTTTCCCCCAGGTACAGTATCCTGGAGGAGCCTCCATCAGGTGGCAGAGCACCCAGTCACACCCAGGAAGCCCTGGGTCAAGCCAAAGTAAGTTGGTGTGCACTTGCTGGCCAGGCACTATTCAAGCACCAGCCATCCCCAGCAGCCGTGCCTCACTAACTGGATGGCAACCACTGCACAGAGTCCACATGCTTCATCAGGTGCTGAGAGTGTGCCACCTGAAGCCCAGCATGGGTCAAGACCCCTGTGCTCCACACACCTGTGGGAGTCACCAAAAGAAAAACTAGATTACATACAAACAAGCCACCTGATTATGTGGGTGACTTGGGTAGGATTTTTCAGGTCTTATGAGATTAAATATATATTGTTCTGGGGACTTCCTGGCAGTCCAGTGACTAAGACTCCATGCTCCCAACGCCGGGGGCTTAGATTCCACTCCTGCTCAGGAAACTAGATCCCACATGTGCAACTAAAGATCCCACATGAAAAACAAGACCTGGCACAGCAAATAAATAAAAATAAATATTACAATTTTTTAGAAAGTATATGGCATCCTATGCTTCTGTTTCCACAGAAACATACTAAATAGCAGGATTGTGTACAGTGGTGTGTATGGGATTAGGTGACAGTGTACTAGCTGTGTTGGTGTGTATCTCAGGCATCTGGGGCTGCTGTAACATGATGCCACAGTTTGGGGGCTCAAACAACAGAAGTCTGAGGCTGGTGTCAGCAGGGCTGGCTCTGATAAGATCACTTCCTGGTGTACCTGGCCTCCTCTTTGCTGAGTCTTCAGAAGTTTGAGAGAAAACCAGCTGTCAGTATCTCCTCTTATAAGGACACTAACCCTATTGGGCTGGAGCCCCACCCTTGTGACTTCATTTAACCTTAGAGGCCTCAACTCCAGATACAGCCACAAGATTAGGGCTTCAGTATATGAACTAAGGTGGTGGCAGAAGGAAGAGGTGGGACATGAAGCTTCAGTCCATGCAGTCTATGACCTGTACAAGCTGTAGCAGACAAGTTAATACCTTCGGGCTTTTGTCAAAGCTGCTGCAATGTTGTTTGTCTGCCTCGTAGGGTTTCTGTGAGGATCAAGTAAATATACACGAAGGCGACATTGAAAACTGTTAGAATCCACAAATATCTCCTAAGTAAGAATGAAAGAAGGGCTTCCCAGGTGGTGCTAGTGGTAAAGAATCTGCCTGTAATGCAGGAGACATAAGAGAACTGGGTTTGATCCCTGGGTAGGGAAGTTCCCCTGGAGGAGGGCATGGCAACCCACTCCAGTATTCTTGTCTGGAGAATTCCATGGACAGAGGAGCCTGGAGGGCTACAGTCCATAGAGTTGCAAAGAGTTGGACACAATTGAAGCAACTGAGCACACAGACAAGAACAAAAGGAACTGTCAGCTAGATACACGATGTGAACAGCTCAGCCACACTGGACCAGATCGTTTATTAGTCAGAATCTTTCTGCCCTTCTAAGCAGAGAGCAAATGGCTATAGAAGAAAAATCATCTTTTTTAAAAAGCCAGGGCAACAGCATGAACCCTCCCTCATCAGTTTCCCACATTTCCTTCCAGACAATGAGAAACAAGGCCAGACGCTCATTAAAATTCTAACAATGACAACAAAGTTCACTTGGGAAGAGCGGCCGGAGTTGTTTCAGAAGGAGCTTCACAACCTACATTGAGAAAAGAGGAGCTTCCATCTAATGAGGACACACAGGTAATCCCATGTCTCTGACGCTCTGCTGAGATTTGGTTATAAATACTTTGCATGTTTGTAAAGGACAAGATCTGCAGACAGTGCTTTTGAGATCGTCTCTGTGAGCATAACCTTTTTTGGGAAGTGGCTGCTTCTCAAACAGAGCCCCTATCTGTCCCAGGGATTCCTCCCAGTGTCACCTTATTTGTGCATTTAGATGAGATCAAGCCTGTTTCTCACCCACGAGGCCCCATGTTCCCTGCTACAGAAAATGACTGATGGATCCCAGGAGCAAAAGGAAGCCAGTGTCCTAAGCCAGATTCCAGGAACTTCGGCTCAGAGTCTGTCAACAAGCCCAGCAATGCAGAGAGCGGGGCAGAGTCAGGCAGAGAGCCCATGCTACTTGCACATTTGACCCTTAAATCTGAGTTCCCTGCCTGTGCTGTGCTGGCCTGCTCCAGAAAATCTCAGAGAAATTGTCCTGGTTGTTTTTCACTAACACGGAGCACCGGCTTACTTAAATAGAGTGTTACTGAACTAAGGCCCTGAAAGTAGCTGTGTTTCCCACTCAAACTCATTAGAAAGCTAAATAATTTATGTTATGTTTACTTTTTTTTTCCTGTTCATGATAATTTAATCATATTAAGAAGAAATAAGCTGGGTTCCCTATGGAAGCTTTATGCCCTGCATAGAATAGATGGCATTTCGGGTTTTAGAAGCAGAGACCAAGTTCCCATGATCCTGAACACTTGGAGATGGTACTGAAATGGTACAATTTCAGTTTCAGCTCTGGGCAAGTGAGGAAATGGGGGAGCCACAAGCAGGAGCCTCTTTCAATCTTCAGGGCCCTAATGATAGAGGACAGAAAGGGATCTCCTCCCCCTCCCCTGCAGCACCTGGCCCCGTGGGATGAAGCTCCCTCATGGGTACCCCAAGACCCGGGTCATCAAGATGGGTAACATTTTCACACAATGTTTTTAAAATATTTCAAAATTTAAGCAAAAATGTCCATGATGAAAAAAAAAATCAAAACTGTACGTAAAAACAGGATCTGACAGTGGTGTTCTCAGCTAAACTGAAGCCAGAGGCAACAAGACGTGAGCCCCCATGTATGTGTGTGTGTGTGTGTGTGTGTGTGTGTGTGTTGTCAGGAATTTTTTCAGTGGTTGATTTTTTTCCAGAACCTTAAGGTAATTGAAAGCTATTGAAAAATTGAAAAGTGGGTGTGTTAAATCTCACAGCATTATGTGAAGTTTAAATGTTTTATTCACATAAGAAAATAATGTATTAGAATTTTTACCTTCCTGCCGTGAATGGAGGGCTGACAGTGCAGGAGACCCAGGTTCAATCCCTGGGTCAGGAAGATCCCTTTAGAAGGGAATGAAACTCATTTCAGTTTTCTTGCCTGGAAAAGTCCATTAAAGAGGTGCCTGGCTGGCTACAGTCCGTGGGGTCACAAAAAGTCGGACACAACTGAGCAACTAATACACATGAATGGAAGTAAGTGCATCAATCATATTTTCAAAATCTGCTTCTTTGCTCCTCTCATTCTCAACTGAGAGAATTGCCTTGTTGCCAATTTCTCTAGAACATGTAATAATTCCTGACTTTCATTTATTAAACTTCTTTTACTGTTTCTTGAGTTAGGGTTCCACCGTGACTCGTTTTGTGAAAAAAATTTTTTTTCTGAATACCACTTCTAAATTTAGATCAGATTTTACTGGGCAGGATTCACAAATGAGTTTTAGAAGATCCAAGCATGATGCTGGTTTTATATTACAAATTATTGGCAAGGCAGGCTGCTGAAAACCAATGATTTCTGATGAAATCTGTCCAGGATTTAGCCTGTCAAGATATTCAGAGGTGAGACAGTATCTGCTTTTTGAAAATCAGATGTATTCAAGCAGAACAACTTATTTATAGTTAAAAATTCAAAATCTGAAGATAGTTGGTTTAATTTTGCATTTCTTCATTTCAATGTGAAATGAGGACATTTTATAATCTCCCAAATTTTGATTTGATAACCACGTTTCCTGTAATAATTGATCCCCTCATCTGATGAATCATACATTTCCAATTTCTTTCCTTTGCATTTATTTTCAAATGCAGGAAGAATATTCATGTCTTTTATTAAAGTTTTCAATTCATCAAACATACTTTCAAAGTCTCATTTGGTTTTATTCACACGACTCACTGAAAATGAGGTCCGAAAAGAAGTTGATTTTGGAAGTATTATTGATGACTTTGCTTTCATTAACACCAAGTGGTGGTGGTGGTTTAGTTGCTAAGTTGTGTCCAACTCTTGCGACCCCATGGACTCTGTTCATGAGATTCACACCAACGAGGGAAACTATAATAAATTCTTGTTTGGGTATAAACAAAATATGTAAATTAAAAGAATGATGTGAATCTTGATGCTCTTAATTTTCAATATATTTTCACCTATTTTATTATTTGGGAGAAAAATTAATCATTAAAAATGTATAATTCCCACATGATATAAGTTTCTCTTGTTGATGAATACAGCTTATTCTAATCCAACTCTCCCTGAATATTTCAGACTTAACCTATTATCCCACCTAAATGTAAGTGATGTGCTTTTACATCCTAAGGAATGAATCTCTAATGGTGTAACTTCATGCTCCATGACCCTTTTCCCCCTGCAGCCTGAGTGGAAGAGAGTGTTTCCTGGGACATTCCTTGAGTCCAGTTCTTTATTCTAAATAATGAAAGGAAAAGGTGCTCAGTGACCTGGAGAGGTCTTGCTGGGGCAAGGACTGGAAGGAGCATTAGTTTACATACTGTATTAGTTCCCTAGGGCTGCTATAGCAAACTGCACAGACTAGTAGTAGCTTATAACACCAGACACTGATGCTGTCACAGGTCCACAAACCAGAAGCCCTAAATCCCGCTGTCCACAGCACTGGCTTCTGCGGGAGGCTTCTTGCTGCCTCTTTCAGCTTCTGGCAGCTCCAGACATCTTTAGCTTACAGATATATCCCTCTATTTCTGCCTCCGCCTTCACATGGCTTTTCCTCATGTGTCTGTGTGTCTGCTTTTCTGTCTCTTTTGAGAGCACCTGTCACTAGCAAGTCCTTAGGAAAGATGGCACTGGGAAGAGTCTTACATTATAGTTAAAGGCTATCTATGCAAAGCTAGTATCTATGGTGTCCCCACTGAGTTGGAAAGTAAGGAGAGGTGTCCACTTCTGGGCAAAATCAGTGCATTACTTTGGAAAATGATGAGCAGGAGAAAGAAAATAAGAAGTATTAAAAGGGTTTCCTGGTGGTCCAGTGGTTAAGAATCCACCTGCCAATGCAGGAGATACGGGTTTGATCCCCGATCTGGGAAGATCCCACATGTCGTGGAGCAGCTAAGTCTGTGCACTGCAACTACTGAGCCTGCTCCCTAGGGTCCAGGAGGCCCAGCTACTGATGCCCATGCACCCAAGGGCTCATGTTCCACTAGAGAAGCCACTGCAATGAGAAGCCCATGCACCACAGCTAAAGAATAGCCCCACTCTCCACAAGTAAAGTCCACATGTAGCAACGAACACTCAGCACAGTCAAAAATAAATTAAAAAAATTTTTAACCTTATTGTTTTAAAAAGGAAGCATTAAAGGCCAGCTCATGCACCACCTATGAAATACTCTTGTTAAAATGTTGGACCTGAATATGCCCAAGATGCTATGAAGCACCATTCAATGGCGCTTTCTGCAGAGAGAGAAACGGTCCACATCCGTGCGCCAGCGAGAGCAGCCGCTGGACTGTGTGGTTAAAGCACTTGAAATGTAGCTGAAGAACAGAATTCTTAATGGCATCTACCTTCAGTGCATTTAAATTAAGATAGCTACCCATGGCTGGCAGCCCTCAAGCAAGCTCCCATTGATGGGAAGTGTGGGGACACAGGAGCCATCAAAGGGCACAGCAAGGAAGCAAAAGACACATCCAGACTGTGGGCACACCTAGGCTCTCCAGAGAAACAGAACCCAGAGGATGTGCCTTCCTAGGAGAGAGATGCGTGTTAAGAGATTGGCCCATATGATTAAGAGGCTTAGGAATTCTGAAACCTGCAGGGTAAGCTGGCTGGAGAACCAGGCAAGAGCCACGCTGCAGCTCACATCTGAAGGCCACCTGCCGGCAGAATGCTCTTCTGTTCTGGAAAGTGAAAGTGTTTGTTGCTAAGTCTTGTTCAACTCTTTGCAACCCCATGGACTGTAGCCGGCCAGGTTCCTCTGTCCATGGGATTCTCCAGGCAAGAATACTGGAATGGGTTGACATTCCATTCTCCAGGGGATCTTCCCAACCCAAGGATCAAACCCAGGTCTCTTGCATTACAGGTGGATTCCTTACCATCTGAGGGAAGCCCAGGAAGGCCTATCTTTTCTTCCCTTCAGGCCTTGAGCTGATTAGATGAGGCCTACCCAGTTTAGATTTAAATGTTAGTCTGGTGGCTCAGAGGTTAAAGCATCTGCCTCCAATGCAGGAGACCCGGGTTCGATCCCTGGGTCGGGAAGATCCCTTGAGAAGGAAATGGCAATCCACTCCAGTATTCTTGCCTGGAGAATCCCATGGACAGAGAAGCCTAGTAGGTTACAGTCCATGGGGTCACAAAGAGTTGGACACGACTGAGAGACTTCACCTTCACCTCACCTCATTCCTAAAAGCACCTTCATAATAATGTCTTGATTTTAGTACATGTCAAGAGTCATTTGCATTGATAAGTGTGGAGCTAACAATTAGTTTAGAATTTTAGTTAATATTCCTTCTATCTGTTGTCATTTTGCTCTTGTAGCAGCAACAGAGATAGAACCAAATGAGAGTGATTTGGCAATTCAGTAGACATACAGATATGAAGCTGGCAAATAATTTAAGTGGGACTAAATATCCAGGGGTATAATTTATCTTAGAATATTCTTAATAAGCTAAATAGAAAAGCAAATGTTTGAGTCTATTGAGGTAAAAGAAAACAATAAAATTGAATAAAAGCTTTAAAAAAACTCCCTCACAGACTGCCCAGAATAATATTTGACCAACTATCTGGGTCCCCCATGGCCCAGCCAAGTTTACACATGAAATTAACCACTACTGGGTTCTTTTTCAGGCCAGCGGCAAGGAGGAAAAGGCAGAACTGGGCAGTACAATTCTGGATTCAGAGAACCTTGGTGGCCATATGGATCTGGTCAGATCCTGATCAAAAGAGGTCCACTGCTAAAGGATACTGCTGGGACAGTGGAGGAAACTGGATTGTGGCCTGGGCGTTAAGTAACAACAAGAAGCATCCTTAATTGTGTTAAGTGTGTAATAGCATCAGCAGAGAATGTCCATATTGTTTAAAAATGCAGAGTAAAGTAAGAGGTGTTGTAATGATCTTCCACCAGAATCTCATTAAAATAATCCCATAAGGAAAAAAACAGATATATGAACAAATACGGCAAAAGGCTTCCCAAGTGGTGCTAGCAGTGAAGAACCACCTGCCAATCCAGGAGACATAAAAGATGCAGGCTCAGTCCCTGGGTAGGGAAGATCCCCTGAAGGAGGCCATGGCAACTCACTCCAGTATCCATGCCTGGAGAATCCCACGGACAGAGGAGCCTGGGGGCCTATGGTCCTTGGGGTCACAAGGAGTCAGACATGACTGAGCAACTCAGCACACATGCACGTACCAAAACCTGGAAATGTGTTGAGATTCTGTGGTGGTCTGTGAGGCTGCATGACACCCTCTTCTCTGCTTTGGGTATCCTTGCAAATTCACATAACACATTTTCAGAAGGTGATTTGAAGTGTTATTTGAACCCTGTGGTTAGAGGATCCACACTGAGCATAAATGTATTTGCTAAGCTAGTGCTTTTTATCAATATCTTCATGGATCCTCTCACTGTTCTTTTTTCTATCTGAAATTCATGACTGGAAATAGCAAGCCTGTTTTCTCTCTCTCACCACATAAAAGCAATCGGATTTGGAATTATGTTAATATAGTTTGCCTGAGTTGGAGGGAGAGCATTTGCAAATTCCCACTGTGAGAATATCTCTAAATATTAGTAAAACATTAGGTGGCCACAGAACACACGTGGAGGATTTTGAAGTGTGTTAACGGCAGGCTCATGAGCAAGTGGCTACTTTGGCTGAAAGATGTTCCAGGGATATTTGTTCATCTTCATTTGTGTTTTATTCAGAACTCCAAGAATAAAAAAGCAGTGCTATATGTAAATTCTGGAACACTTGGTCCTTTCCCTGAACACACTATCATTTTAGCAATCTGAAAGGGAAGTCGCAGTCCTAAAGTTTCACATGGAGCTCTGAGCATGAAATTTATTTTAATGTTTCTAAATAGCATGTGCACAAATAAGGTTTGCAGTTAGGGATGCTCATATTTTTCCCAAACCTCTCATTCATACATGTGGGTTTTTTAAATGTTTTCTAACACTCTAAAAGGAAAAAAAGAGATGTTTTTCTTTAAAATCAAAATCTCTTCTCAGTAATAAATTTTCACTTTAGAACTCAGTAGGGTTTCTCATGAAAGGAAATGAAACAGTTCTGTCTTTCTGTCTTAGTAAATAGAAGATTTCCCAAGCAGTCTACAAGTCATAATTAAACCATTAAAAACCCCACAGTGGAAATATATGTATACACTTATCCCTGTGTTTGACCCAAGCCAAAGTTCACCAGTTAGGTGGTTGTCTAGATGTAAATGTTCTTTGTGTGGCATCATTGCATCTGGAAGAAAAACTACAACTCTAGCTAGAGCCTGTCCCAGCAGAGGCAACTGCAATGATATTCCAACTGAGGAAGTGACACCAAAGACCCTGGGAGACACAGCCCTTGTTCCCCCGAACTCCATCCTCCACACCTAGCTGGTGACTCTTTGATTTGTCGCCACGTCTAGACATGGACCTGCAGTGCCTGTCTTGTTTGCCTACGGAGTAGTAATTGCTGATAACATCACTGCAGTTGGTGAAGAGCTCAGAAGTGATCACTCCCATGCCAATCCAGGCCAGTGTCCTGTTCATGATGGGCTCTGCCCCCCAGGCTGGCTCCCCAGTCTCAGGACTCAGCCTCTCCTGTGGGACGGGGCTCCCTCTACGCTCTGGGGGCTTTCTTTGTTAATGGAAATGAATGCCAAACCACTGAAAAGAGGGCCTTGTGGTATAACTCCTGGCACAGTCTGATTTCAAACTTCTAGAGAATTCTTATTGAAAGTTTCTGGCAAATACCTATTGAAAATTTCTAGCAAATTCCTTTTTCAAGCGGTCAGAAATCCCCTTTTGGCGAGTAATGCAGACACCTCAACCAGGTTGATGCCAGCTGCACGGAGTCAGTGAAGAATGTTTAACCAGCAGAGTCAGAAAATGAAACGGAGAAGAATCAGGTCTTTCATCTGGAACGCATTCCTCCTGTCGGATGGATTTTCAAACATGTGATCATTTTTCATCAGGCCAGTTTCCACAACAGGCAAAACAGATTCAGCGCCCACCTGGGGATATTGTTGAGTTGTCCAAGAATATGTGTATGTCATTTGTAGCCTCCAGCAGCAAACAGACCTCTTCACTTGCTCTCCTGGTGCCTGCTGGAAGACCAACAGAGTGAAGCGAGCAGGCTGCGCCTTGATCACCATCCTGACAACATGCATGGGGAAAACCAGAGCTCTCTCCCCGAGTGAGAATCGGTGGTCTGATGAGCCGAGGCCTGCGCACCCAGCAGACACGGAGGCCCAAGCACCGCTGGGCTAACAGCAAGATGGAGAGTAACCTGGGTTTTAAAGCAAACCCACTAGTGCTGCTGCTGTTGTTCAGTTGCTAAGTCGTGTCCAACTCGTTGCAAACCAGTAGACTGCAGCACACCAAGCTTCCCTGTCCTTCACTATCTCCCAGAGTTTGCTCAAACTCTTGTCTGTTGATTCGGTGATGCCATCCAGTCATCTCATCCTCTGTCATCCCCTTCTCCTCGCACCTTCAATCTTTCCCAGCATCAGAGTCTTTTCCAACGTGTCAGTTATTCACATCAGGTGGCCACAGTATTGGAACTTAAAGCTTTAGCTGACCTATTTCCAAAAACAAAACTGTTGGGTCACAAGCTGCCCTTTAAAAACATGGAAACACCATATGCGGGTCATTCAGTCCTGGGACATGGAATGAAGCCTGAATCGTCAGGCGTGCTAAATGGACTGGCTCTCATCACCAGCCTGCTAGCAAGGCAGCGTTCCTGTAGGTGGCTGGTGTGTCACACAGAGTTAAGGGTTAAAGATAAGGACACACTAGGAGGAGGAGCTTCAGAACAGATGCAGGTCTGTAGTCATGGGACACATAAGCGAGAACCCCGTGCTCCCTCCCCGGCTCTGGTTCCTCCTGAGCCAGGGCTGGTCCACCCGGGGTGCAAGTGGTCCAGAGCCCAGGGCAGGATGGACAGGAGGCTGAAATGGAATCTGGACTGGGAATCACACGGGTACCTCAGCTCCCAGCCATCCGTTTCCAGTAAATAAAAATAAAATGTTAAGTCCTACTCCCACTTTTATGTACTCTTAAGAACTTTCTTTTTACGGTTTTGCTTCCATCAGTGTGTGTGTGTGTGTGTGTGTGTGTGTGTGCACGCGTGTGAGAATGGAGTGTGTGAAGACAGAGATTAATGGCTCTCCTGCAGATCAAGGCCCCGCTATTAGCTCGCCTGCGCCCGAGCCACCACATCACTCATCTAAAACACCTTATAATAGTCTGATTGAATGGGAGGGTGATTTTTATGATGTGAGTTAAATGGAAATTAGGGTGATTTTTGAAACTCTAACATATGGCCCCTACTGATTACTTTTCCCAACAAATTTTTCATGTGGTCATAATCGAAATTTAAATAAGAGTCTTTGGGGGAAAAGCCGGTGTATGAACACCCTGTGCCCTCAGGCCTCCTAGGAGGACAATAAAAACCAAATTTCCTGAAGTCGAAGGAAAATGCGAGGCAAGTGGAAAATTAATGGTCAGGAAAAAAACACCTCCAGAAAAAAAAAAAAAAAAAAAAACCTCCCTGCAAATGTCTTTCCTAACAATAGTTTTCAGCCAGAATTGACAAGAGAGAGTGGAGATTTTCTGATAAGGCCGCAACCAGATCTGCAGAGCTTTGTGAGGCAATCAGCCCAAACACTGACATAAAACGGCTTTAATTGAGGGCACGCCCCTTCTAGGTCATGCCTCCTGATACAATGCATGTGGTGAAAACGTTCCTAAACCATCTACACGATCTTTCTCAGTCTAAAACCACCTCTTTTTAAATTACAAAAGAAACACGTGCACATTGTGGACATTTTTGAAAATGCACAAAGGTATAGAAGAAAAGATAAAAAATAGAGATATATTAATAAAATCCCAAGACCCAGAGGTACAAGCTGTGAGTAGCTATTACCATCATCATTCAAATATGCCTTCCTAATCTAAAGTATTTGAGATTGTGCTGCTCGTCAGTGTAGTCGGCTCCTTCTCACTTAATTTCATAGACTCCACAGTTTCCAATGCTGTTAAAGACTCTCATAAAATCCTTTGTAAAACCATAACAACAGATGACTGTCCACAGTGTATACCATCTGCATGGGTGCCCCGCTTTCACGATTGCATTTGTAATTTCCCTTCTCTACCACCAAATACCTAGGACTAATTTAACAAACTGTGAAAGTGAAAGTTAGTCACTTAGTTGTGTCCGACTTTTTGCGACACCAAAGACTGTAGCCCACCAGGCTTCTCTGTCCCTGGGGATTCTCCAGGCCAGATACGGGAACACATTGATTAAAGAATTCGTATTCTTTTTCTTAAGATCAGAGGCAGTTTGGTAGCTGTTACTTAAATGCCAAAATACCGGAAGGGATGGAAATTTTCAATATCTTTGGAGGAAAATAGGGATCGAACACCAGAAATTAAGTCTTAGTTTCAGATGTGCAGCAACGTGACTCAGAATATATATCTTCTTTTTCAGACTCTTCTCCATTATAGTTTATCACAAAATTTTGAATATAGTTCTCTGTGCTATATAGTAGGTCCTTGTTGTTAAATCAAATACATTGTAATTTCTAAAAAATGAAAGGAAAGAAATTGTCTTTTCAAGCTATTTGGGAAAGTTTGATCACATTAATATATAGCACATTCCCAGGGATTTTAATAGATCACTTATGCAATGTGTTGTACCTGTGAAAAGAAAGACACCTTCTGTGACAAAGGCAGGGAAAGGCTCCACATGTGTTAAGATCCTGGAGACTGCTCTTGAGGAGGGTTGGGGGCAGGGTGGGAGTAAGGTGCAGGGTTGGCCCCTTACATTCTCCTCAGTGACTGGGGTTTTAAACGGCCGCAGGGACCATGCAAAGGCTGAGTATCTTGCTTATCACAGGAGGTGCTCGGGACAGTCCCGCTGCTGTGGTTACAGCTGCCAATAACAAGCCAAGTACCTATCCACCACAGTGCAATGTAGTTGTTATAATAACATAGTTAATGATGGTATGGCTGCTGCTAAAAATATAGTTATCACAATGCTATAGTTATTAGTGGTGCAATGCTAATAATAATGTCAATATTACAACATAGCTATTGATAGTACACCATAACACATAATATGCTGCTGCTGAGTCTCTCAGTCCTGTCTGACTCTTTGCAGCCCTGCGGACTGTAGCCTGTCAGGCTCCTCTGTCCATGGCATTTTCCAGGCAGGAATACTGGAGTGGGTTGCCATGACCTCCTCCAGGGGCTCTTTCTGACCCAGGATTGAACCCACATCTCTTACGTCTCCTGTATTGCTGGCAGATCCTTTACTGCTGAGCTGTTGAGGGGAAGCCTGATACATAGCACACTATGTTAATATTCAGTTCAGTTCAGTCGTTCAGTCGTGTCTGACTCTTTGTGACCCCATGGACTGCAGCACACCAAGCTTCCCTGTCCATCACCAGCTCCCAGAGCTTGCTCAGACTCATGTCCATCGAGTCAGTGATGACATCCAACCATCTCATGCTCTGTTGTTCCCGTCTCCTCCTGCCTTCAATCTTTCCCAGTATCAGGGGTTTTCTAACAAGTCAGTTCTTATCAGGTGGCCAAAGTATTGGAGCTTAGTTAGCAACATTTCATGTCAATGGTGCTGTACAGGAAACAAAATGGCATTAACATTCTAAAGGTTTGATTACACCTCTTCATTTTCATATGTGTGTATACATATATACCTGTGCATATATGTGTATTAGATATTAGATATGTGGGTGTATAAACTAGACTCCTTAGGGGAAAAACTAGCTTTGAAAGGACATTGGAGAATTTTTAACTCAAGAGAAGATGATTTGGGCAAAGTAAGGGTGGGTTTTTTCCTAAATGTTGATGCCAAAATTGGCTATCCAGGTTGGGACAGCCATTGCAGGAAAGATCTCAGAGTAGAGGGAATGGTTTTAGTCCTGGGTGGTCTGGGAATGGAAGATGGTAAAGAGGGCTTAGGAGGAGGTATAAACCAAGAGGGGCAGATCCTGGAAGGGAGCCTGAGGAAGTTTATTTTGTTGGCAGGAAACAGAGAAAGGGTTTCTCTGGAGGGACAAAGCCTCAGTTGCAGGTCACCAGGTCTGGAGACCCTTCCCTCACCTCCTCAGGCTGAGCATCTGCCTCCCTGCCTCCAGAAGGGAGAGAATTCTACCATCTAAGTATCCTCACGAAGCCTTATTCAGTGAGACTCAAGCCACTGCAATACCCGACCCAGTGCTGAGACCAACACAGTAACTATTGTTTGAATCAACTTTATACCTGGAGGAAGTTTCAGGAGGAACACATGAACCCCAAAAAGAAGTAGAGAAAGAAAGCTGACATAAGAAGGTGGGTGAGTCCCACTGAGACATCAAAGAGAGGCAAAGGCTACCCACCAGACCCAGAACTGGCCGTGGGAAAGGCTCCATCTCAGCCCATTACCTGCAGATGAGTGTTTAAGAAACCAAAGAAAAACAAAACATCACTTTCACTGGGGTTCATAATAAACCTAAACGCTTTGCTAATTGCCTGTCACCACTACAAATAATTCGTGTTTTGGGGAGTTTTTTAGCCCCGGAAATAAAACAGAACTTTTAATTCATTTGAAGACATGGAGAAAAAAGAGCGGGCTGTGCTCAAGGATGACAGGGAGATCTGGAGCTTTATTTGAAAAGTGCGACTGAGCGAGGTGAAGACGAGAACACAATCGAAAGCCAGCCAGAAACAAGTCTCCCAGACAATGGAAGTGCTGATCGTTTACCTGCCATCTCTTCTAAAGACCCGGGGTTTCCTGCATTGGAGAAGGAAGTGGCAACCCGCTCCAGTGTTCTTGCCTGGAGAATCCCGGGGACTGGGGAGCCTGGTGGGCTGCTGTCTATGGGGTCACACAGAGTCAGACACGACTGAAGCAACTTAGCAGCAGCAGCAGCAGCAGGGGAGGCTGCAGGATGGAAGAAGGAGTTGGGGACAGCAGTTCCCAGAATGGGGGAGGTGAGACACCCCACCTTCTCTGCAGGCCTGTGAGACCTGCAGGTGTACGTTTACATGCTGGTTTCTTCAGCACCTCCAGATGTCACTTGTGGCTTCATGACAGGTCTGTTTTTTCTCAAATGAAGAATTTAATACAGTATCAAATCACACCACTCACTGTGCCTGGAAGTCACCTCTTAACTTCCACCAACTGACCGACAGAGACAGCGTGGCATCACAGGGGACGTGTCGCCAGAACACGTTTGCTGCCAGTGCACTGCCGACTTCTTCCAAGAATGGTCGTATTCAAATAAAATGTTAGGAAATGTGAATGCAGAGCTTCGATCCATGTGCTGATAATAATTATCACCGCAAACTCGCTGCGCTGAATCCCCTTAGGGTTTTAACAAGAAAAGTGTCAAACTGAGAAAGTTTAGGCTAGAAATCTAGAGCAAATTATTGAGGAATGACTAGATGGAGCATAGAAGATTTTTAGGGTGGAAAAAACACCCTGTGTGGCACTATAATGATGAATACATGTCACTAAACATTTGTCCAATCCCATAGAACGTACAACACCAAGAGTGATCCCTGGGGTCAATGATGCATCCATGATGTGTGGTGATGATGCATCCAGGTAGGTTCATCCATTGTAACACATGGACCACCTGATGAGGATGTTGATGGTGGGAAAGAAAGTAAAGGGAGGGGGCGAGGGAAACCTCTGCTCCTTCTGCTCAATTTTGCTGTGAATCCAAAACAGTTCTAAGAAATTATCGTGGTTGTTGCTCAGTCACTAAGTCATGTCTGACTCTGCAACCCCATGGACTGCAGCATGCCAGGCTTCCCTGTGCCTCACCAGCTCCCAGAGCTTGCTCAAACACATGTCCATGGAGTCGGTGATGCCATCCAACCATCTCATCCTAAAGAATAAAGTCTATTAAAAATCTATAGCAAATTATTGATCAAGGCTATTAAACTTCATTCAGAATCAAACTGAGACTTTTTTTTTTTCCCAATGCAACTGTGAATTGCTTTAAACTGGAAGACCTTGTATGTTTACCTGAGAAGGAAAAAGGACGTGCAAGTCCCTGCCGCCAGGAAGAGTTCAAGAGGAAGAGATGGAGGAAGTCTGAGTCTGCCCCAGACTGCACGTCCAGCCCTTACAGAGCAGGAAGCAGACTTTCTGCTGCCTCCCACTCCCGGGGCCACAGGGACCCTGTCCCAGCTTCCCCTGGCTTTCCCACCCTCTCCTCCACCAGGTCGCCACGATCAGATCTTGGTGGTGGAGGACTTCTGGGGTCAAGGACCACACTCAGCCACACGGCCATCTGGATGCTGACTGGCACAGGCATTGAATCAGGCCTTCGCTGGTCCTGGAGCTCTCAGCTGGTATTTTTGAACCGTGTCAAAGCCATGCTTTCCTGGGAGCTGGAGAGAGAAATATCAGGGTCTGTTTACCAATCCAGGCACTTGGCCCACCCCCCTCTCATTCATTCCTGGATTAACAATGTTGATGTTTTTCCACAAAGCCAAAGCCTGGAGGATTTGGGACCTTAATTATTTGTTGGTGAAAATGATTAAAGGAAGGTGACATTGCATCCTGCTGTTTCATTTACAATGTGGTTTTCCAGGATCGCTGCATCAACCCTCGCAACCACCCTGCCCCATAAGCAGTGCTATTACCGCCTTTATATACGTGGAGACAAAGGCTCAGAAAAGCTGAATAACACTTGAGGTCACAGGGATAAGGGGAGGGGGAAGGTGGGGGCCTCGGATTTGACCCCAGGGCCTTTCTTTGGCACTAAGAGCACCCCTCCCACTCTCTTCTGTTCTAGGAGCTCCGACTGTTTGAAAACAAGAATCCTCTTGTTCATAGTAGGAAAACTTTTGTTTACGTATATATATAAATAGTATGTATAACATATATACTTTAGAAAGCTTATGCATTTTTGAATAGCTAAAAAAAGTGACATTTTAATTCCACTTGTTTAATGTAGTATGAATAGAATGCTAGATTTTTCATTTATAATCACTCAAAATTGTGATATAGTTCAATGTATTTTCATATCTAGGATTACTGCTAAAAGTCTAGAAAATTTATTATCTTTGTGAGTATAAATATTTGAATGAGCCTTGAAATTTCTAATCCTGTTCTGAGAATACAAATAAATATTATGTTTTAAAAAACAGGAAATTAACATGTGATATAGTATTATTAATTAAAGTAAAATTTAGTTCAAATCTCAAAAAAAAAAAGGAATGTTTGCTCCAGGTAACTAAAGTAACATTACCAATATCGCAATTAAAATGAAAAGAAGGATAAAAAAGAATCGTCTCTTTTTTAGATCCAGTCACATCCCACAACTGAAGAACCCATGGGACAGCACAGTCATTCTAGTATCTGAGTCCTCATTAGAGCCAATACAGGTTTAGGTTTAGTTAATAATATAATAATCAGCAGTTAAGAGGCTTCCAGGGCTGACTGACCACATGTAAGTGGGTGTAACACAGATCCAGTCTGAGATTGTGTTTGTAGGTTTTGCTTACACCCACAGCCAAAAACAAAATTAATTCTCTCTTGTTATTTATTATGGAAACATGGTAGTCATATAAAAAAACAATAGGAAGACAAGCGGAGGCAGCAAATTTGTGGAAATAGAATTGAGGATCCACTGCCTGCATGGAAATAAAAGCCTTTCGAGCAAAACGGTGTATAAATAAAAGACAAGTAACTAGCACATGTTATAAATGATGCCTTTCTTGCCCTGTGTATCATAAAATGCTTCCTGAAATCTTAGAAAGTCCAGCCTGGCTGGAATGTAATGAGGAGGAGAGTAACCAGCATCAGGGGAATGTGGGGATCGTGTGGCCACTGGAAACGACCAGGCTTCTGGCCTCGTGGCAGCCCATGATCCTTAATAAATAGCACGGTAGTACACCCAGTTAGGATATAATCTGTGCAGCAGGACTCTCACTGCTGATTTCATCACACTGTGTATGGTGGGGGTGACTTTCTTACATGAGGATGAGTTTTTTATGAAATATGTACTTTTCCTGACATTTTAAGGGGAGAAAAAGATGTGCCGTGAGAGGCAACGTATTTATTTAAGAAGTAAATGCCGGAATTTTTCAGTGAGATGGAGCTGAATGAGCGAAGCCTGGAGCAAGCGGGCCATTAATATGACAAGCAGCTGGGTGTCCACAACCTGAGCACCCGTCGCTTGGCAGCAGTGCAGAAAGAGAAGCCTTGCAGGTAAGACCCGGGACTCACTTCTGTTCACGTTTGATGGATTTACTGATAATTCACATTAAGACTCAGGCTTCCCAAGAAAGCAGAAAAGCAAAGGAAAAGGCTTTGTCACATTTCAATAAAGATAAATGATTCAGAGGTCAAAAACCTGGCAGAAACGGGAAATGAGAAAGCTGCTCTGTGAATGACTGGGAGACCCCTTTTAAGTCCCTCTTAACTGACTGTGTTCTCAGTTTATCCCCATTCATTTGCCTTCCTTTTGAAAATACTGTAACAAATGCAGAATTCCTTAGGAGAATGCTTTCAACTAGAAATACAAACAAGCACATTGGGAATTTTTAATTTTTAAAGCACTTTGCAAAGGTAAAGAAAGCAATGAAAGTAATTTTGATAACATATTTTATGTGGGTAACATATGAATATGCTTTTTGATAACATATTTGATGTGGGTATTTTAGTTTGGGTAAACTCTGGGCATTGGTGATATACAGGGAGGCCTGGCATGCTGCAGTCCATGGGGTCAAAAAGAGGCAGACCTGACTGAACAACTGAACTGAACTGAACTGATTTTATGTGGCCCAATACAACTAGAGGTTTAATTCAACAAGCCGTTGATACAAAAATGATGTTAATGAGGTCATCACACCCTTTTCGTGACACAGAGTCCTTAAATCCGTTGTGTGTTCCCACCACACGGTGGGTGGGCAACATTCCAAGCCTCCTGTGGTTTTATGTGGCCAGGAGATGCCCTGCTGGACAGCAGAGACTCCGGATATCTAGCTTAGCCAGATTCTAGAAATTGGATGCTCTAAATAGAATTCTCATTTTGTTATAAAATATATTCGATGCTATAGCATTATTTTCTTGGCAATTAAGACGGTTTTAAAAGAGAGCAATGCTATGGGCATTAAGTCAAATTTAAGCATATTTAAAGAGACATTTCGTGTTCCTACGTGTCTTGATTGGGTGACCTACTACAGTCATAGTTTTCATCATTTAGGAGTTTGGGAAGAGCTGAAGGATTATTAATGCAATAATTCCAATCTACTTTTAAGAAGAAATAGAGGTTTTTAAAAAGCTGAAATTCATAGTATTAATAAAACAATAATTAGTGAGTATAATAAAATAAAAACAGACTCATGGACATGGAGAACAGACTAGTGGTTTCCAGTAGAGACAGACAAGGTAAAGCTCGGGGTACAGACTACTATGTTTAAAACAAATAAGCTCCAAGGATCTATTTATAGCACAGGGAATACAACCAATGTTTCATGATGACTTTAGATAGAGTGTAATCTTTAAAAATTGGGAATCACTGTGGTATACACCTGAAACATGTAACATTGTACATCAACTACACCACAACAAAAAGTAAGATCTAAAAAAATAATAACAGCATAGAGCAGACCCTAGATGTTAAATCCATGGTCATACAGTCCTCAAAAGTCTGTGAAATGAGTACTATTACTAACCTCATTTTAATACTTTTAAATTGACCCTTGGAGAAATAAATACCCTGCTTAAGGTCATGGAGTAGGAGTCGTGTGGACCTGCAGCCCCTCAACCCCCTCAGTGGGCACATGGGGGACCTGGGCCACCTCCAGGGCGATGCCCTGACACACTGGTGGCCACAACCCTTCCCTCCAACATCTCCGAGGCCGTGCTGTTGCCTGGGATGTGATTCCAGGTTGCCTGTGCATCCTGATGACCTCAGAGGGAAGCATTTTCAGGAACAAAGAATTCAAGAAACGTGGAAAGGAAACAAAGCTCCTAAGAATCACTTTTGATCAACTTACTAAATGTTTCAAATGGTATTCAGGTATTCAGGAACCAAAACCAGCCATTGCGATTAGAATACATAGTTTGGGTCCATCACGATGAAAGTGGGCTTGTTCCCTGAATCTCTTTGCTCCCTGGATGCACAAAGCAGGAATTCTCTTAGGAACGTTTAGGAAGATTGCCGAGATGAGGAAAGATGATGCACCAGAGAGACGTAGGCAAGGAGGAAGGAGGACAGGGAAAGGGAGAAAAAAATAGAAGGAATCAAAAAAGGACAGGCTCACAGAGAAGCTTTCTGTTTTGTGTTTGCCGATTTCCCTCTTGCTGAAGCCCTGAGGAGGCTTAGTTCAGTCCGGTGCTTCCCTCTCGTGACTGAAAGGCAGAATGCAGTCGTCATACTGTGAAAAAGATTCGAAAGTCATAAACTCAGACCCTTCCACCTGACCTGCACAGAAGTGGTTTCTTCCTCCATCCTGTGCTCGGAGTCCAGCCCCTGGACAGCCAGGCCAGGTTCTGCTCCTTCCCTGAACCAAAGACTCCCCATTGCTTCTGAAACTCCTCAAAACAAATTATCACAAATACCCTTGAATGCAGAATCCTTCCAGACTTCTTAAAATGTCTCAGTCATATATGGTCACCTGCATGCATCAGATTCAACCATGTGTTTTAGTTACTCTGTTTTAAAATATATTCAAGCAAAGCTTCCTGGAGAGAAGACGTTTCACCCATTCTTTCTGATCTCGTGTTTAATGGGTTTACCTACTATTTAGTGAGATGACGGCATTTTCTACTATTTAGAAACTAGGCCTTATCTAATACTTAGTAAAACTGTGAAATTGTGGATTACCTAATCCTTAGCTAAATTTTGAAATGATATCAAAACAGAAGACATCAACTTGGGACCAAGTAGTAATGAATACATTGGCCAAGGCCACATCCATGGGCGCCCAGCGAGCCCTGAGCATCGGTCAGCGGAGTTTGGGCCCTCGTCGGTGCATCTGTGCTAAGCTGCTTCAGTCGTGTTCAACTCTTTGCAACCCCATGGACCGTAGCGCACCAGGATTCTCTGCCCGTGGGATTTTCCAGGTAAGAATACTTTAGTGGGTTGCCTCGCCCTCCTCCAGGGATCTTCAACCCAGGGATCAAACCCTATGTCTCCTATGTCTCCTGCTTTGGCAGGCGGTTCTTTACCACTGTGCCACCAGGGAAGCCCCTGATGAGTGCAGCTCATCACATAGGCAGAATCTGAGAAGACAGGTTCCCCAGGGTCTGTCGGTACTGCCTCACCCCTCTGCCAACCTTGCAGTTCAAAGGGCCTAATGGGAACCTGGCTATTACAGTCGTGTTAACCTATGACCTTACCTGGGTGAATGTTCAAGAGATGGCCTTTTGAATAATAATGTTAATAACCATAAACCTCTTCCTAAGTAATGCTCTTCCCATCAGATGAATGCTCTCTTTTTCAAGATAGAAATAGGCAGGGTTGTTACTGTGTCTTAAGTCCACTGAACTTGTCAGCGTATCAGCGGAATCCACAAAATATTGGACCTCTGTTTTAGAAAAAAACAAAGATGATAGATTTCCTGAATTTCAGGAGGCAGAAGCCACAAAATAACCAGCGTTTGCCAGTTCTCAGTACCAATCATTCTATGGGCTTTTGGTCTGCACGAGGTTATATCTTCACAAGGTCCTTAGCTTAATCACCCTATGTCTACATGTTTTTATGCTGTTTTTTGACTGTTTTCAAGTATTTGAGCATCCTGTTGAAAAAGGACTCTGAAACACATTTAATGAACTTCAGGTTTTGCCCCATCATTATATAAATAATAACTCTTGCTATTTTTTAAATCAACTTGGCAATAAGGATGGGAGATCTTAATCCTTTATTACTTGCTGCTGTGTCATCTCACCACGTCAGCTGTCAGGCCGCCAGCCCGAGGCAATGCTTGTGACAGGACTTGGGTGCGGGATGAAGAAATTCCTTTTCGCTGACTGCCTTTTCATCAGGAGGGCTGGCCTGGCAAAGGACACCTGTGAAGTCCTGCCTCCAGGGAGCAGGGTGCAGGCTCTTCCCTGCTGGCATGGCTTGCTGCGCGCGACGAGGCGGGTCTCCTGGTGACTTGTCCTGTGTTCCAGCTCCAGGCCTTGAGCCACACCACCTGCTGCCCTTCCTGGGCCCCCAGCTCACAGATGGCAGGTCAGGGCAGGGCAGGGCAGCTCAGGGCCTGCCCAGCCTCCATGACAGCCACCGGCCACTCACAGTAAACCTGCATCCACCTCCTGTTGGTCTGTTTCTCCTGCCCCTTCCTCCTCCCAGACACCCGCCTCTCACCCCAGCCCCTTCTTGGAGTAAGAGCTCTCAGAGGCCCTAATGTTGGAAAATTGAGCCCCTCTCTAAATGTCCACCTTCTCTTTTCTCTCCTCTGACTGGTTTCACATCTAGTATTTAATTTGTACTGTTCTCACCTCCCTGTGGGGCTTCCCTGAAAGCTCAATTGGTAAAGAATCCTCCTGCAATGCAGGAGACCTGGGTTTGATCTCTGGGTTAGGAAGATCCCCTGGAGAAGGAAAGGGCTACCCACTCCAGTATTCTGGCCTGGAGAATTCCACGGACTGTATAGTCCATGGGGTCACAAAGAGCCAGACACGACTGAGCGACTATTCACTTTCACTTTTCCCACCTCCATGTAAAAACAAGTCATGCCACAATAGTAAAACATAAAACCAGTAGTGACAATTAAAATGACCATGATCATGAAATCTCTACATTATCACTCATTCTTGCCAGGCCTTAATGGTAACTGAAGTCAGGAAACAGAAAACACATAATTACAGGTTTTTACATCTTTGCCAAAATGAAACTTGCTCTTTAAATATTGACAAAGAGCTGGTTTCCTGTGTTTAAGGACTTCTCATGTTCTCTGAAAGAAAACTAAAATAGGGAAAGGGTAACAGAAGAGAAGGAGCGGACCTTGTAACGTGAATTACCCCCAGACCCCCTTATGTCTGTCTCCAGCTCTCAGATGTGAACGGATGACTCCACTCTGTCTGCCCATGGACAGTGTCAGCCTTTCCTAGAAGCCTTGTGTTCTTGTGTCTTCTGGTCACAGTGTTGATTTTCCTCTATTTTCCTTGCCAGTTCTCACTCTCCTGTGATTTTATTTTCTCCTTCCTTGTCCGATGTCCCTCATCCTCTCCTGTAAAGTTCACCTTCGTTTCAAGGATAAATCCCTTTGTATCAGAAAGACAAATGGTTGGTTAAATGGAGCTCAGGTTTTCTCTCTGCAGGAAGACCCCCAGTACCACTGACTAACATCAGATTCTTCCACATCTCATCGGGACACAAAGCAGGGGGCCGCCGTCCCAGGCCCCATCATTCTGAGACGTGCACAAGCTGAGGATAGTTGTTTCCCTTTGGGATCACTACTTTTCCTGTCCCCTATCTTTCCCACCAAGTGAAGCCCACCTGCCTAAGGATGAGGCAGAACCCAGAGACATAAGGGGCAGGAGCTCTGATAGCATCAGCCCAGATCAGCTGAGCTGCATCGGAGCCACCCTGGACTTCTGGGTGGGAGTCAAAAACAAAAAAACAAAAAAACCACTACCGTGTTCATCGACCTAGTTCATGTTGCGTTTCTGTGATGCTCAATAAAGAGCCTTTACTAATACAGTGACACAGCCTCCTCATCCTTCCTAATTTCCTTCCTGCCACATTTTAGATGGAAACAGGCTATGTGTGTTTTACGCAACCAAGAAATCAATCGATTGCACACAAAACTAAGTCAGTACACAACACTTCTCATCATGATACTTTAAAATACAATACTGATGAAGATTTCAACCTGTATTACAGAGGACAGCAGATGCTCTATTAAAATATCTTAAATATATTTACATATTGAATTAGCTTGCTGACTCTAAATGCTATGTACATAACCTAAGGAATAGACTATGTGTAATGTTTTATTTAAAAGCTATGTGATTTCAAGTCATTAAGAATATATCTTAAAAAAAGAAAATGTTTAAACTTATCGTCAATATCAGAGGTTTATTAGACAGAGTATCATATTTCTTTAGAATTCCACTGCCAAATTGTCTCATCTTAACATGTGCATGTGAGCTCAACCACTCAGTTATGTCTGACTCTTTGTGACCCCATGGACTGTAGCCCACCAGGCTTCTCTGTCCATGGAATTCTCCAGGCAAGAATACTGGAGTGGTTGCCATGCCCTTTCCAGGCGCTCTTACCAACCCAGAGATCGAAGCCATGTAACCCAGAGATTGAACCCACATCTCCTGCACCTCCTCCATTGGTAGGCAGATTCTTTACCACTGAGCCTGGAAACCTTAATATGCCTTGATATACATCTGAGGGAGACAGAGAGAAAGAGAGAAATATATATCTGTACAGAGGCTAAGTGTTTTAATAGTTTTCATTACAATGAACATACATGGGACATATGGACTGTGAGGAAAACACAATATGTACTGAACGACAATATCAAACCTAGAAATGAAACTCTCAATATAATTTTTAATTAGCCCATCTGTATACAGGTCACCGAAACACATCTCTGTTTGGAGGAATAGCCCTCTGTCACTTTCCTATGGGCTAAGAGAACGTGGTCAGTTGCTCCTTGCCACTAGCCTGCTGATTTCCCAGAAGAAATCAGACGCAGTCTGGGGAGTGTGATCTCATTCTAGAAATCACATTTAAGAAAACACTCGGCTTTGCCTGGGCCCACCAGTTTTGCAGCCACCAGGATGAGTGCTTACATGGAGTGCGCCCTCGAGTGCCATCTGAAGCGTGCAGGCCTCGGAGTCAAACACCTGCCTTGTGGAGTCGTGGGGGACTATTTCCTACATCCAGCAGGTGCCTTTCAGAGAGTGGAGGGGGCCATTTCTGAATTTTCTGCATGTGCGCGAGGCTCTCCAGGTCCAGTGTGTCTTGCAAATGTTGATTCCAGCACAGAACAGAGCTGTTTCTACCCCAAAACAGGTTTCCATTCCTGAAATGCATCGAAAATCATGAGAAGCTCTTTAGAGTCTGTTCTGATAGACGTGTCATTTTATCATTTGCCAAAGAGAGGCTCCTTTGTATGCTGTGAATTTTATTTGTTAAATCTTTTGAGTGATTCTGCCCTCTCTTCTCTGTTCTGTTAAAATAAAGAGTGGTACAGAACACTCTTCTGAAAGCTTACATTTTTATCTACTTATCAGTTAAATGTTGCCTAGAGATTTCACATGAAAAAAATCTTATTGGAGAATAGTTGTTTTGAAACATTCTTTAAAATTACAATTTCTCATGAAAACTGGAAGTGGTCAGACTGGAACCCTGGACTTGAATCATCTGGACTTGAATCTCTCCCCATCTCTCTCCCTGTGTTCACTGCAGACCCAATAGCTCTGTGTTCCCAAACTGCAGAACTGAGTCAGTGTCCCGTTTACAAAAATCAGCTTGCTGTGTATGTGAGAATCCACTTAGAGACCCTCAGTTCTATTCCACTGATCAACCCTCGTGTCAACACTACAGTGTTCAGTCACCATTGCTTTTAAGTATGTTTTAAAATCGTGAAATGTGAATCCTCTAAATTTGTTCTTCTTCAGAATTCTTTTGGCTATTCTGGGTCTTTCGCAATTTTCATATAAATTTTAGAATCAGCCTGTCGATTTCTACAGGGCAGAGAGCTGAGATTCTGATAGGGATTGCACTGAATCTGTAGATCATTTGGAAGTGTACTGCAGTTTCATAAAAATATGAAAATTATATTTCCATCCATTGACTGTTTCTTGAAAACATGATGAAAGTTAAAGTGTTAGTTGCTTGGTCTTATCTGACTCTTTTTGACCCCCATGGACTGTAGCCCACCAGACTCCTCTGTCCATGGAGTCCCCCAGGCAAGAATACTGGAGTGTTGCCATGCCCTTCTCCAGGGGACCTTCCTGACCCAGGGACTGAACCCAGGTCTCCTGCATTATAAGTCATTTCTTTACCATCTGAGTCATCAGGGAAGCCCAATAAAGTAAGTCATAAGAAATTTGGGGCTTCCTAGTGCATACAAAATCTAGTTTATACTGTAGTCTATTCAGCGTACAATAGGTGAAGGTGAAGGTGAAGTCGTTAAGTCGTGTCCGACTCTTTGCGACCCCGTGGACTGTAACCTACTAGGCTTCTCCGTCCATGGGGTTCTTCAGGCAAGAATACTGGAGTGGATTGCCATTTCCTTCTCCAGGGGATCTTCCCGACCCAGGGATCAAACCCGGGTCTCCTGCACTGGGGGCAGACGCTTTAACCTCTGAGCCACCATTTCATTTCAGCGTACAATAGCATTATGTAAAAAAATAAATAAATAACATACATGCCTTAAATAATATGCTATTACTCAAAAAATGCTAACCATCATCTGAGACTTCATCAAGTCACAGGAGTAACATCAAAGACCACAGATCACAGATCCCGTAGCAAATACAAAAACAGTTGAAACAGTGTGAACACCACCAAAATGTGACACAGAAATATGAAGTGAGCAAATACTGTTGGGAAAACGTGCCGTTAGACTTGCTGGATGCAGAACTGACACAAACATTCAGTTTGTGAAAAACACAATGAAGCAAAGCTGGATAAAATGAGGTATGTCTGTACTTAGATTTTCTGGAGTTTCTTTCAACATTGGTAGTTTTCAAAGCACCTGCCTTGTACATCTTTTGTTAAATTTATTCCTAGTATTTTATTCTTTTTAGGCTATTGTGAGTGGAGTCGTTTCCTTAATTTCATTTTCAGGATGTTCATTACAAGTTCATAGAAACACAATTGATTTTTAAATATTGATCTTCTATCCTGCAACCTGGCTAAACTCATTTATTACTTCTCACAATTTTTAGTGGATTCTTTGGGATTTTCAATATACAGGTCATTGATTTTCATTATTTTCTACATTGAGTAAACCTTTCTATTGTGTATACTGCTTGCCAGCCACCGTTTTAAGCCCTCTGCAAATATGAACTCACCTAATCCTCGGAACAGCTTCTGAGGTGGGATGGTTTCTAGCCCCCTTGGCAGATGGGGATGCGATCCCTGAGCCATCTGAAATCAGGGCAGGGACCATGACGGTCATTCCCAGCTCATCCTGCCCTCCACCCTGTGCTCACTGGGCAGCACACAGACTCCACTCCCTGCAGTCATGATGCCAAAAGCTTGGCTTGTCTGTACACTGATGCCAAATCAAATCTCAGGGACAGAGTTTTGGGTGAAGTAGGAAAGGATAGCTTTATTGCTTTGCCAGGCACAGGGAGATAGGATAGGCTCAGGCCTTCAAAACCAAATATCCCAGCTTGGGGAGATAGCAAGAAGTTTTACAGTATTTGTTTAAAGAGGGCATGACCAGTCCACGGACATTCTTCTGATGGGTGGGTGGTGAGGTAAGTAGGGGTCAGCATCGTCAACCTTCGGGTCAGCTGGTCTGGGGTCTCTGTGCTTGTGGGCAGACATACCATCATTAATTGTTAACTTCTCCCACCTAAAGAGTTTTCAGTCTTGAGCAAAAGAGCTCAGAGACATGGTTGTATGCATCCATTGATGGGAAACCAGGACCCAGAGCTGAGGCTGTTCTTGACCGCTTCTACCTGGTCTCACCTCCCCGCTTTTCCCCAGTTAACAACTGCTTGAATCTCCCCACTGGGCCTCAGGGAAGGTCATGGAGGCTGATGAAGGCTGTTCCCTGTAATCACAGAAAGGGGGACACAGAGCTCCTCTGGGCCCGGATAGTGTCAGTCACTCCATCCAGGCTTTGCTCCTCTCACCTGCCCTCTCATGGGTGAAGCTTCTGCTCTCCGGCACTGCAGGGTTCTTGCTCCTCCAGTTTTCTGGGAGTTACCTGGGTGCTACAGCATTTCTCTGAGGGTCAGCAGCTCCCCACCATCTATTGGACACAGAAGGACACAGGAAATCCCAGGAAATCAGTGCTACCAATCATGTGGATCTGAGTCCCCAGCCTTCCTGGAGTCCCTGTGTACCTCAGGAAAGGCTCGAAGCTTTCCGGAGAAGATGCCAGGAGAACCCACATGGGCAAGGAAAGAGCTACCCTCCTGCTAGACGGTCCTGGCGAAGACCCAAGCATGTCCTCCAGAGTCCAGGAGTCCACCGGATCCCAGCCGCTTGTTTGTATAGGTTTTCTGATACATGATATCCTTATTTTTTATTCTTCTCTTTTTAAGCAGATAATCACCTTTCAGAGAGTGTGGTTTAGCCTGTAGGATCTAAAAAAAAAAAAAAGAAAGAAAATCAAACTCCAAGAGTAGAGAGTGGAGGTGTGGTTTCCAGGGGCCGGGCCTGGAGGTCAGGGGGGTGGTGGTCAAAGGGCACACACTTCCATCATCGGGTGCATAAGCCCTGGGGTTGAACCACAGTTGAGACTCTAGTTAACACACTATTGACCAGAGACGTATTAGCTCACAGGTTTTGGTTTCTGCAGAAATCCCATAGTCAATAGTATGTTAGCAGTAGTGCTTTGTATAGTGGAAATTTTCTAAAAGAGTAGAAGAGTGGATCTTAAGTGTCTTCACCACAAAAAGAAAATAAAAACATAATTATCGAAGGTGATGGATGTGTTTAATGTGTGTTAATTAGCTAAACTGTGGCGATCATTTCACAATGTATGTGTATCAAAACACCACATCATACCCCTTAAATAGGCACAATTTTTATCTATCAAAAATAAATAAGTAAAATTTGGAAGACAAATAATTACACTTGGACCAAGAGAGCAAGTGGTTGTGAGCAAGAGGCAGTCGGAAAGATGCCGTTTAGGGTTATGAAGACAGGGCAGGTCCAGGGCTGCCTAGCTCAGCATCCTGCCTGTGGAAGGGGGTTCCTTCCTAACTGATAACTAAGCTGAGTCCCAGACTGAGTAAGGAACTTGGGAGGGTGACCCAGCCAGGGTTTTGGTCCCGTGGCACTCTCAGCCCAGCTCTGTGCCCCGCTCCTGGTGAGGCCCTGATCCTCCTGTGTGGCTGTATGAGGCTGGTGGGCTGAGGATGCCAAGCCTGGGAGCCCTGCTGCCATGTGGGAGGGGATGGCCTGCCCACTCAGCTCTCAGCAGGACTCACTCTGCACAGCACACATGTCCCGCGTGTCGCCTGGCCAGGGTGGGGGGGACTCTCAGGGCCATGATACCAGGTGAGACCAGGCCAGACCCGGATACCCAGGCTTGGGATGAGGGGAGCCACGGTCTCACTGGACCAGGTCAAGGGGTGTTAACAGGTCAGAGGAGGTCTGGTGACCCAGTGATTCCCAGCGATTCCCTGGGTGAACCATGCGATTCCCAGCAGTGGGCAATGGGTATGCTGTTCTCCACCCGGGGCAGCATCAACCACTGCTCCCAGGCAGGAAAAGTTTGCATTTCTATGACAATTCATGATGTTGGTCTCTTTTGCTTCCTTGGAGAAGAGAACAATCTGTTGCTGGTGATCCTGATTTGTGCCGGCCCAAGGGATGCTGTCAGCCCAGGAACTTGCCTGCTTCTGTCCCTCATTCATTTGCGTTTTCCTGATTAGCCCTTCATGCTGGACAAGCTGGTGGGGTCAGAGGCTGAGCCGTGGGCATCCTCCTGTGGATGAATGGGACCAGGCTGTGTGTGCCTGTGTATGTGGTCCAGCGTCATGCTCCCTCTGGTGGTCTCCTGCAAGTCTGCGCATCAAAGAAATGTCGGGTTGACCCAAGCAAAAGTACACAAGGTGCATTATTTATCCAGCGACACTGGACATGAGGAGGCCTTCACCACAGCACATGATTCCTTGCGCTACAGAAGTGACTTGGAATAAAAGGATTCAAGGGATCATAGTTTGCCTCCAGAGCTGCCTGCCCTCTATCGTGAAAGGGCAAGGTTTGCATTCAGCTCAATTCAGTTTCGGTTGCTCAGTCAGGTCCGACTCTTTGCGACCCCATGGACTGCAACATGCCAAGCTTCCCTGTCCATCACCAACTCGCAGAGCTTACTCAAACTCATGTCCATCGAATCGGTGATGCCATCCAACCATCTCATCCTCTGTCATCCCCTTCTCCTCCTGCCTTCGATCTTTCCCAGCATCAGGGTCTTTTCCAATGAGTCAGTTCTTTGTATCAGGTGGCCACAGCATTGGAGTTTCAGCTTCAGCATCAGTCCTTCCAATGGATATTCAGGACTGATTTCCTTTAGGATGGACTCCTTGCAGTCCAAGGGACTCTCAAGAGTTTTCTCCAACACCACAGTTCAAAAGCATCAATTTTTCGGCTCAGCTTTCTTTATGGTCCAACTCTCACATCCATACGTGACTACTGGTTTGCATTAGTGTGAGACTTTCAAAAGTCAGCATGGATCATATGAACCAGTTATAACCACCAATGCTACAGACTTTCATCTATATCGGTACAAGAGGTCACAGTGCACGGAGCTCGGTACCCAGAAGGAGCTCGGGTGTGTCCAGGGCTGCACAGGGCAGGTGCTGTTGGAAATCACCTCATTTGATGGAGCAAGAAGCTCCTGAAGGAGCAGACTCTAGTGTTTGTCCCTCTTACCGACAGGCTGAGGGAGGTTGGGCCGTGAAAAATGTGCCAGTGCTTGGGTTCCGTGCAGCCTGCTGTGACAGAACGCAGACTGGGAGGCTTACAAACTACCAACATAGACTTCTCCAGCTCTGGAGGCCGGACTCCAAGATCAAGGCTCCACCTGGAGCCTCAAGGGCTAAGCTGCCAGCCCTCTGGGGTGAGGCTGGAGTCACCATGTACCAGCATACAGCCCAGAGCCGTATCAGAACACAGATTCAGTATCTGAACACAGATATCAGTGAAGACCCAGAACACGGATTCAGTATCTGAAAGAAAGAATTTAACATCTCCAAGATTAATCTACTCAGAAATGAAGTGGAAAAGAGATTCAATAACTTATTCACCAAAAATTGATTTTAGGCTTCCGAGGGTACATGAGAGTAAATAAGAGAGCCTTGTGCCCTCACGTCTAGGGTCATGTGGGCAGCGTAGCAGCCAGGGCTCATGGTTCAAAACCCTCAAGCCATGCACACAGGGCTAAACGTTCAATGCCACCTCCCTGAAACTTTGAACAAGGCCATTATTTCTCAGGGACCATAAAACACAACTTTGATCTAGGATTCTTTGACTTCCTGGAAAACATTCCCAGTACACAGCTGTATTTTTAGCAGAGATGATTAATACATTGGGAAATTGTCCTGTATAGTCAATTTATGAAGAAGCTGCTTTCAGAAACTGAAAGTATGACATTGTCAGTCTGAAAAAAAAATACAATATCAGGACAAGGAGGTTAAGATTGAAATAAATAATGTATTTTTATTATCTTGGTAAAATATATGAAACATAAAGTTTACCTTTTTAATCAATTTTAAGTGTACACTCAATGGCGCTAATTCACATTGTTGTAAACCATCACCACCATCATCACCAGAACTTTCTCAGCTTCCCAAACTGAAAGTCTGTCCCTATTACTCAACAACTCCCTGTTCCCCTGTATCCCCAGACCCTGGCCCCCACCATCCTACTTTCTGTCTCTATTACTTGATTCTCTAGGGACCTCATGTAATGATTCCTCATGGATTCATACAGTATTTGTCTTTTTGTGACTGGCTTGTTGCACTTAACATAAAGTCTTCATCCGTGTTGCAACAAGTGTCAGAATTTCCTTCTTTTTCAAAGCCAAATAATATTCCACTGTGTGTTTCTACCCAGTTTTGCTTCTCTATTCATCTGCCAGGAGACACTGGGTGGCTTCCATGTTTTAGCAGGCTTCCCTGGTGGCTTAGTCAGTAAAGAATCTGCCTGCAATGCAGGAGACACAAGAGACTCGAGTCCAGTCCCTGAGTTGGAAAGATCCCCCAGAGAAGGGCATGGCAACCCACTGCAGTATTCTTGTCAAGGAAACCCCATGGGCAGAGGAGCCTGGTGGGTTACAGTCCATGGGATTGGGAGAGTTGGACACCGCTTTGCCTCTAAACTACCTTTAGCTATTGTGAGTAGTGCTATGAACATCTGCTTGAGTCTCTGCTTGACATTGTTTTGGATAAATACCCATAAGTGGACTTGCTGGATCATATAGTAATTGTATATTTAATTTTTGAGAAGCTATCATTCTGTTTTTATGGTGGCTGTACTGTTTTCATGTGCACCAGAAGAGCACAACTGTTCCAATCTCCATATCTTCACAACACTTGTTATTTTCTGTTTTAAGTTTTTGGGGTTTCTTTGTTTTTGTTTTTGGTAATAGCCATTCTGACATCCGTAAGTGGTATCTCACTGTGGGTTTGATTTGCATTTCCCCAGTGATTAGCGATGGATGTCCAGCATCTCTTCATAAACTTTTTGGCCACTTGTATCTTTTTTAGAGAAATGCTGTCAGCTCCTTCTCCTATTTTTTATTTGGATTTATTTTTTGTGTTGAGTCAGTAATGTTAATCTCGTAACATACATTGACACCCTATGTTAACATTCCAAATATTCACTCATGAAAGATTTTTATTTAAAGATGTCTCAAAGGGGGTTCTCTGGGAGTCCAGTGGTTAGGACTCCGCGCTCCCACTGCAAGGGGCATGGACTGGATGTGCTGGTTGGAAAGCCAAGATCCCACATGCCACACAGCATGGCCCAAAATTTAATAAATAAAATTTTAATAAAATAAAAATTTATCCAAAAAAATCTCAGCTGTGAATTATGAAAGCTTACCTTTATCCAGGAAGAATTATGAAACCTCAAGCAAGTTCACACAAGGTAATGTAACATTCAGTCCATTAAATGTTAAATTCCCTGTGTATAAGGTCAAACCTATTAAACAATTTTTGGTGACCAGAAATGCTCCTTTTAGCAATACAGTCAAGACAAGGACATTTCTACAGTGGTCTCTCCTGATTCCTCACAAAGGAATTGTGAGGAAAGAATTCACAGTTCACAAAGGAACTCACAAAGGAATTCTAGCACATTTTCTAAAGCAAAACCTGGCTGACATTTTCCTGATTATCCTCATCATGGTGCGTCTGCCCAGCCATACCTATAGTACCATGCTGGAAACAGCTCACGCCACTTCATGGAGTCTGTCACACGAGCCACAGACGCCCACCCAGGTGGGGGAGTGGGAAGTGACAGGGTGGACACTGAGCCTGGCCACCTGGGAGCAGGTCCTCTGCCGTACCCCACTGCACCACAGCTCAGAGCCCAGCACTGACGCTGTGCTTGTCATTCCTGCCCCTCCTAGCTCAGAAAGGGCCACTCCATCCTGTCTTCAAAAGTAGGTTGAATGTTTGAGAAAAGGCCAGGGTTCTCCAGAGAAACAGAACCAACAGAATACACACACACACACACACACACACAGAAATTTATTTCAAGAAATTGGCTCATGTGATTGTGGAGACTTGGTAAACCCCCTCAGGATAGGGGAGGCAAGTGGTCTGGGGGCCAGGGCAGCTGGAACTCAAGGATGTCTGCTGGACAATTCCCTTTTGGTCCAGGGAGCTCAGTCACTGCTCTATCCAGGCCTTCAACTGATTGGATGAAGCCCACCACATTTGAGGGGTGGGACCTGCTTTACTCAGGGTCTGACCATTTCAACATTGCTGCTGCTAAGTCGCTTCAGTCATGTCCAACTCTGTGGGACCCCATAGACAGCAGCCCATGAGACTCCCCCCCTCCTTGGGATTCTCCAGGCAAGAACACTGGAGTGGGTTGCCATTTCCTTCTCCAATGCATGAAAGTGAAAAGTGAAAGTGAAGTTGCTCAGTCATGTCTGACTCTTAGTGACCCCATGGACTGCAGCCCACCAGGCTCCTCCGTCCATGAGATTTTACAGGCAAGAGTGCTGGAGCGGGGTGCCATTTCAACATTCAGTTCAGTTCAGTCGCTCAGTCATGTCTGACTCTTCGCGACCCCATGAATTGCAGCACGCCAGGCGTCCCTGTCCATCACCATCTCCCAGAGTTCACTCAGACTCATGTTCATCGAGTTAGTGATGCCATCCAGCCATCTCATCCTCTGTCATCCCCTTCTCCTCCTGCCCCTAATCCTTCCTAGCATCAGAGTCTTTTCCAATGAGTCAGCTCTTTGCATGAGGTGGCCAAAGTACTAGAGTTTCAGCTTTAGCATCATTCCTTCCAAAGAAATCCCAGGGGTGATCTCCTTTAGAATGGACTGGTTGGATCTCCTTGCAGTCCAAGGGACTCTCAAGAGTCTTCTCCAACACCACAGTTCAAAAGCATCAATTCTTTGGTGCTCAGCCTTCTTCACAGTTCAACTCTCACACCCATACATGACCACAGGAAAAACCATAGCCTTGACTAGACGGACCTTCATCGGCAAAGTAATGTCTCTGCTTTTGAATATGCTATCTAGGTTGGTCATAACTTTTCTTCCAAGGAGTAAGCGTCTTAATTTCATAGCTGCAGTCACCATCTGCAGTGATTTTGGAGCCCAAAAAAATAAAGTCTGCCACTGTTTCCACTGTTTCCCCATCTATTTCCCATGAAGTGATGGGACCGGATGCCATGATCTTTGTTTTCTGAATGTTGAGCTTTAAACCAACTTTTTCAACATTACCCTCACCCATAAACATCAAGAACAGTGTTTGAGCACATTTCTGGGCACATTTATTCCATCTGTCACAGAAAATGTGGAATAAACCATCATAGCCAGCTAAGAGAACAGTTCCATCAGAGAAATCACCTGCAAGAAGGGGAAAATGGAACGTAAAAGCAATAGCCATACAAACATGGACACACTGAGTTGTCTTTATTTATTCACCTATTTCTGTGGCCTCTGGTTTTCTTAGCTGGACTGAATCACCACAAGGAAACAAGCAGGCAGGCATTTGAAAGGAAAGAAAGACTTGAGGTTGAGAACCACTCAAAGCCACATCCTCCAAAGTGTGAACCAAGTTGTTTTTCCATCTCGGAAATGTGTCGTCCCCCCCCCCTACACTTCTAATGAAATTTTCCATAGACTCGGGAAGGCAGAATGAGGAAGAGAAGACAGCGCTGGCCCCTCATTCCAGCCATGTGGGAGGAGACAGGAGAGAAACACGGTTCTGTTCCTGAGTGCAGTGAGAAGCTGTGTGAGGACAGGAGCAACTGAGGGATCCAGGACTGAAGGCAATGATCCCCCGGCACAGGGCGAGGATGCCCATCTGACTTAGCGCTCGTTCTCTGTGCACCATCACTGACAGAGCAGGTGGGGTGCAGGCAGGGCAGGGAGCGAGGGGGGCGCTGCTCACGTGACTCACCTCAGCCACAGAATCCACACAGTAAATCTGCATCTCACCTGTGTGAAACTTGGAAATGAGAGAAAGTCATATTCTGACCCTCTATGGGGTGGGGCTGCCCAGAGCTGGCCAGGCTATTCCTCTGGGTGCATATCTTGGGGGCAAAGACACCCAAGCTCAGCTATTAATATATCTAACTTGAATATTTACTTTTTAAATTTCTTTCATTCTCCATCAGCTGCTCTAGCAGGAGAGGAAAACAAGAACTTAAAGTCAAAAACGTAAAGGGAAAAAAAAAAAAGGAAATTGGGTATGAACCAACCTTGCAGAGCCTTGTAGATTTTGTGTGGACCAGACTGGTTCCAAATAGGAAAAGGAGTCCGTCAACGCTGCATATTGTCACCCTGCTTATTTAACTTATATGCAGAGTACATCATGAGAACGCTGGGATGGAAGAAGCCCAAGCTGTAATCAAGATTGCCGGGAGAAATATCAATAACCTCAGATATGCAGGTGATATCACCCTTATGGCAGAAAGTGAAGAGGAGCTAAAGAGCCTTTTGGTGAAAGTGAAAGAGAAGAGTGAAAAACTTGACTTAAAGCTCAACATTCAGAAAATGAAGATCATGGCATCTGATCCCATCACTTCATGAGAAGTAGATGGGGAAACAGTGTCAGAATTTATTTTGGGGGCTCCAAAATCACTGCAGATGGTGACTGCAGCTATGAAATTAAGACGCTTACTCCTTGGAAGAAAAGTTATGACCAACCTAGAGAGCATATTCAAAAGCAGAGACATTACTTTGCCAACAAAGGTCCATCTAGTCAAGGCTATGGTTTTTCCAGTAGTCATGTATGGATGTGAGAGTTGGACTGTGAAGAAAGCTGAACGCTGAAGAATTGATGCTTTTGAACTGTGGTGTTGGAGAAGACTCTTGAGAGTCCCTTGGACTGCAAGGAGATCCAACCAGTCCATTCTAAAGGAGATCACCCCTGGGATTTCTTTGGAAGGAATGATGCTAAAGCTGAAACTCCAGTACTTTGGCCACCTCATGCAAAGAGTTTACTCATTGGAAAAGACTCTGATGCTGAGAGGGATTGGGGGCAGGAGGAGAAGGGGATGACAGAGGATGAGATGGCTGGATGGCATCACCAACTCGATGGACATGAGTTTGGGTGAACTCCGGGAGTTGGTGATGGACAGGGAGGCCTGGTGTGCTGTGATTCATGGGGTCTCCGAGTCAGACACGACTGAGCGACTGAACTGAAGTTACCTACATGGGCTTTCCAGGTGGGGCTGTTGTAAATATGCCTGCCAGTGCAGGAGAGATAAGACATGCAGGTTCGATTCCTAGGTTGAGAGGATCCCCTGGAGGAAGGCGTGGCAGGCCACTCCAGGATTCTTGCCTGGAGAATCCCACGGACTGAGGAGCCTGGCGGGCTACAGTCCATGGGGTCGCACAGAGTCAGACATGACTGATGCGACCTAACACGATCACTTCTACACACCTTACAATGAGCAGAGTCACGCCCTGGCCCTGATGCCTGGAGCCTGTGAGCGTGAACCTAATGGCAGAAAGAACTGCATCAGCATGATCGTATTAAGGGTGGTGAGATGGCGAGGTTGTCCTGAGAAGCAGTGTGACCACAGGGGCCCTCGTGGGAGAGAAATCAGAGAGAAGGGACTACATCCTGGCTTTGGAGAGAGAGGGGCCAGGAGTGGAGGGGAACGGGAAGGACCAGGTTCTCCAGGACCCTCAGCAGGAACCAGCCCTGCCAAGCTCTTGGTTTTAGCCCCATGAGACCCACTCTGGATTCTAATCCCAGAACTGCTAGACTGAAATGTGTGCTGTTTGGGTTTTTAATATTTGTTTATTTATTCAGCTGTGCAGGGTCTTAGTTGCGGCATGTGGGATCTAGTTCCCTGACCAGTGATCAGGCCCCCTGCATTGAAAGTGCAGTTTTAGCCACTGGACCACCAGGAGGTCCTTGTGTGCTGTTTTGAGCCACTGAGTTTGTGGTCATTGTTATACCAGCAAATAGGAAACTGAGGCTCCTCTGTCCATGAGGTTCTCCAGGCAAGAATCCTGGAGTGGGTGGTCATGCCCTCCTCCAGAGGTAGCATGCTCACTCACTCACTCACCTGAGACCAAGGAAGAGGTAAACAGCTTCCCACAATCACCTGGGTGAAAAACTAGACCAGAGCGAGGACCGTAAGCACCTTGGAGTGAAGCTGGTGGGGACCTCCAACCACAGCAAGTGCTGGAGGTGACCTCGGGCTGGGACTAGACTGGATACGGTCCTAGCTCCACCAGCTGCGATGTCGCAGTACCTGTAATACCTCGCTTACCTGCCTCACTTCTGCCTGAGAGGCAATATTGTACTGCAGTTGACATGACAATCCAGGGCCAGATGTGAACCCCAGGTGCAGCTCTTCTAGCTGTGCAGCCTAGGGGCTTGTTACATAACCTCTCTGTGCCACGATTTCACCTTGTGCAAAACAAGGAAATCAGTGTGATCTGTTGTAGGGTCCAGCTCTTAGCCAAGTACTTGCACAAGACAGAAGACCCGTGGGAGCTGGGTTTTATGATGACTGAGATGATGACAGAAATGTTTCAAGGAAAAGCAGTGCTTTATTGATTTAGGATCTGCTGTGAACATTGACGGAAATCAATGGACAACTTCTCTATTTTCAAAACCAAAGTTCACTCTTTTTCGTGATTAGAGCCTAACATTCTGGTTTCGTTTCTGATAAAGAGCATGATTTACTGCATGACCTATTTGTGTGTGTGTGTGAATCAGTTAAACAATCTCAAGAAGAAACTTACCAGGCACCCGGTTGCTTCCAAGTCTCTCTTCCCAGGAACAGATTTACTGAAGACGCAAAGACAAGTTCAGTCCTCTGGGACTGGGGACGTGGCCAAAGGCATCCTGGAAGCTTCTACCTCCCAGGCACTGGAAATAAAATGCAGAGTGAATGTGACATTCCTCAGAGCAGTGGCTTCTCTCGAAGGAGCGTTTATGACCCCAGTTACGAAATCCTCATGTCCAAACTACACCATCCCACCATCCCACCATCCCACCATCCCACCATCCCACCCCCACAAGGACCCAGGAGGGGCCAGGGTCAAAAATAATTGTAATAAAGGAAACAAAAATTTTGTTCTTGCTATCAGATCTTAGTTGGCTCTACACTGCCACTGTATTACATTTAAAGTGTAAAAATGGTCAAGTGTTAGAGTTAATCCAAAAAGAACTCCCTTCACATGCTTGCCATTAAGCCAGACATGTAAGGTTTAACAGGCTTCACTGTCACATTAGAACGTCAGATAATACCAGTGAACAACAATGACTCAGAACACCAACATTTAAATAATTTAAAACCTAAGGGATTGTTTACAGAAGGGATAATGGTATTGACTCTTTATAGACATGAAAGAACTGCTTCTTGACTTAAAACATCATCTACTGCTTTGACTCCCTTGACATCTTAACCATCAATTTTAAGTTTGAGAAGAAACAAGGACACTCACCTTACTGATTAGTTTAGAGAGACAATTCAAATTACTGAGCGCACATCTTGTGGTTTGTACCAAAAAGCTAAAGACACAACTGATGAACCATTAGTACCTAAAACTCTGTGTGGGTGATGGTAGAAAATCAAGTTTGCAATGGCCCCAACCTTGGAAAGCAACTTACAAACTAGTATCAAATATGACATGTACATGTACAAAGTAGAATATAAGATATAACACAGAAAATGCTGCATAGATGTGAATGTAGTTCAGGAAGGGAAAAAAGGAGGTTAAGGGGGAGTTATTAGACTTCTGTTAGCTTCTAGGACTCAAGATGCAGTGTTCTTTCCTTTGAACCTGTCAGAGAGTGAAAAAGATAAAATTTCTGCATCAATAGTGTATTATTCCACAAATACCTTGGAATGTACTTTGAACCTGATCGAGAATATGGGACTTCCCTGATGGTACAGTGGGTGAACATCTACCTGCCACTACGGAGGACAGGGGTTCAATCCCTAGTCCAGGAAGATCCCATGTGCCTCGGAGCAGCTAAGCCCGTGCACCATAGCTGCTAGGCCCCTGTGCTGCAGCTACTGAAGCCTGCACACCTCCACAACAAGAGAAGCCTCCACAAGGAGAAGCCGCACACTGCAGCTAGAGAGGAGACCCTGTTCTCTACAACTAGACAAAACCCATGTGCTGCAACGAATACCCAGTGCAACCACAAATAAATAAATATATACATAAATTTAAAAAGTATAGGGACTGAACTTAAAAAAAAAATGAAGATATATCTGGGGGAGGAAGAGGAGGCCATCAATATGATATCACTCCTGCTCACCCACACCCGAGAGGCCTGGTGCCAGAGATGCTGCCTCTGTAATATACAAAGGCTTGTGGACTGGAAAAATGGAGATTTTGTAGCTTGATTATTTGTGTGCATGAAGGTAGTTTCCAAAATTCTTTGTTATTCAGTTCAGTTCAGTCGCTCAGTCGTGTCCGACTCTTTGTGATCCCATGAATTGCAGCATGCAAGCCTCCCTGTCCATCACCATCTCCCAGAGTTCACCCAAACTCATCTCCATCGAGTTGGTGATGCCATCCAGCCATCTCATCCTCTGTCGTCCCCCTTCTCCTCCTGCCCCCAATCCTTCCCAGCATCAGAGTCTTTTCCAATGAGTCAACTCTTTGCATGAGGTGGCCAAAGTACTGGAATTTCAGCTTTAGCATCATTCCTTCCAAAGAAATCCCAGGGGTGATCTCCTTTAGAATGGACTGGTTGGATCTCCTTGCAGTCCAAGGGACTCAAGAGTCTTCTCCAATACCACAGTTCAAAAGTATCAATTCTTCAGGGCTCAGCTTTCTTTATAGTCCAACTCTCACATCCATACATGACCACAGGAAAAACCATAGCCTTGACTAGATGGACCTTTGTTGGCAAAGTAATGTCTCTGCTTTTGAATATGCTCTCTAGGTTGGTCATAACTTTCCTTCCAAGGAGTAAGCGTCTTTTTAATTTCATGGCTGCAATCACCATCTGCAGTGATTTTGGAGCCCCAAAAAATAAATTCTGACACTATTTCCACTGTTTCCCCATCTACTTCCCATGAAGCGATGGCATCAGATGCCATGATCTTTATTTTCTGAATGTTGAGCTTTAAGCCAGCTTTCTCACTCTCCTCTTTCACTTTCATCAAGATGCTTTTTAATCCCTCTTCACTTTGCCATAAGGGTTAGCTGTACTTCCTTCTATGCTTTTATGCCTTGTTGTTAATATTTAATCAATTGTTATTATAGCTCCTTCTAAAGGGCCCAAGTGCCAGGCTGACTGATCAGTGCCCTGTCTCTAATAAGTCAGTAGCCCGACAGGTTGGCTTATTCTTGCTTCATAGATAAGAAGACACAGAGCCAAGGCTCGCCTTGCTAGCAAGCGGCTCAGCTAGATGCCAGGCAAAGTCTGACTCCAAAGCCCAAGCTCGTTATCTGTGAATTATTGTTATATTTAAAGGTGCGTCACTATTGTGTGAGGAGGGCCTCGAGAGCAGTGGCAGAGCGTGTGGCTGGCGCTCGGACCACACTGCCCGCACCTGTCCATCCCGGGCGGTGGTCTTGAGCAAGGTCACAGATGTCAGTCACTCAGCGCCCTTGCCCGGTTAACGGGAACAAACAGAACTTTGCTCGCAAGGTTATGAGGATGGTCACAGGAATCAGACATGCCTAAAGGGCTTGGTTAGCACTTGGCCCCAAGCCCCAGGATCACTGGGAAACTGTTCCGCTTGATGTGCCCATTGCCAAAGACACACTCAAGTTGACAGCCTGTGACTGAAACCCAGCCCTGCTGTGCTGAGCTTCTTCAACAAAAGCTCCCCAATGGGGGCAGTGCTAATCTGACTTGTATCATATTAGTATCTTCACAGTATTTGTTGGCTGTGATTTATAATCATAACCAACACGGGAAGGGGAAGAAAGTTTGCAAAAGACTAAACCCATGAGTTTGTTGTCTACCCTCAATGATGGATACAGCCTGTGTCTCCCAGGGTTGCAGTGAAAAGGAAAAAAGAGGAAAGAGTCTTTCTTTTCTGAAAACAAAGAAAATAAAGAGGACAGTCAGCAGGCCTGATCACTCCTACGTTTTACTTAAACTGATCCTCATCTGTAGTCTGTAACTAAGCTTGTTACTGTCTTTTAGCTCTATGTTAATTACATCCTATGTCTGGTGCTCACCTTTACAGCTCTCTTCAAAGACCACCCCTCATAGTTCTTCTCTTTTGCATTACAGAAAGGGGGAAGCAGTACCATACACAAAAGTCAATGGACCCAGTTACTGGGCTACTTGACATCAGCCCATGACCATTTTTTCTGAAGCAACACAAGAGAAGAATATAAGGTCCTTACACCTTTCTTCCTCATCACCCCCCCCTGACTGTAAGCCCTCATCTTATATAATCCCCCAGACTCCTCATGGTAAGGGGGGAGGTAGGGGAGGGGGTGGGGAGGGGGAGAATAGGGGGGAGGGAGGGAGGAAGGAGGGAGAGGAGAGGGAGGAAGGGGGTGAGGGAGGGGGGAAGGAGGGGCAGTTGAGGCGAGCTTGCTGTATGTCCCACCTCTGCTGGCTGAGTATTAAAACCACCTTTTTCTTTCCTCCAAACTCTGTTTCCATAATTTTTTTATTCAGCTTCAGTGGGCAAAGAAAGCCAAGATAGGGCACAGCAACACCAGCACAACGTGGAGCCCTTGTGAAGACACTTTTAAGCATACAAATACTTTCCTGGGTCAAATAAGTAGAACAGATACTTAGGAAAAAAATCTCAAAGATCTCAAGGTCAAATGTATGAGGTATTAATTCTTGTTCCACAGAGTAGAAAAAAATAAGACACAGTAAAGAGTTGTAGTTGTAAGTTCCTCTTTGTTACTGGGCAATTTTAAAATAGCTTTATTTGTTTTGATAAGAGAATTTGAGGAACCTGGAAGCATCAAGTGAGTCAAAATGACCCTTTCCTCCAAGGATTAGGAAAGCCAGTCTTTTGTGTATAACTCGGAATTCCATTTGGTCCCTGTGACTAAGAGAGGTGGAGCTGAGAACGAGACTTTCCAGTGTGGACATTCTTAGCATCCCCTTCTAAAAAAGTTAAAAAAACTTGAAATTAATAAATCACAAAATTCCCAATGTTTTCCATGGTCACATCAGAACCCAATCACTCCTGTAACCATTAGATTAATTGTTCCTAAGCCTTGGGGTGTTCTATCTGTGTAGTGAAGTCAAGTCTTTCTTTTAGGAATCTTTCCCCTCTTCCCATTTTAATATTTAATGAATCAATTTTTCTATAAACATGGGAACTTCGGATCCAGAAGGAGAGCTCAGCTCCAAGAGGTATTCATCATGACTCAGCATCATCTTAAAAGAGACTTCTTAGAGGACACAGAGCCATAATTAATTCATGTCTCTCCAAGGCAAATACGGCCTTCATTAGGCCCAGAGAAACACTTAGGGCTGAGTAATGATGCAGCATGTACACACTGCTGTATTTTAAATGAGTAACCAACACGGACCTGCCGTGTACCACAGGGAAAACTGCTTGGTGTTGTGTGGCAGCCTGGATGGGAGGGGAGTTTGGGAGAGAACAGATACATGTGCATGTATGGCTGAGTCCCTTCCCTGTTCACCTGGAATTATTACAACATTGTTAATTGGCTATACCCCAGTACAAAATAGAAAGTTCTCTTTAAAAAAAAAAGAAAAGAAGAACACAGTATACTTATATAACACAACAGTCTCAGTCTGAAACCATCTTCCTAAAGCCCAGGTTCTGTGCAGGGGGATATTAGCACAATGTTCTACATTCCTTAGCACCAGATTCTTCATTGCCAACAGCCAGTGTCAACCCAGGACATCTAGAGCAGTTTGTTCAAGTGGAAGTCCCTGAAAACAAAAAGCAGCAAATCATTCACAGTACTCAGTGGAATATGAACCATAGAGATATGAAAGGGACTTTGGTTCTAGTCACTCACAACTTCTCAATTACTGATGATCACCTTTATCTTCCATTATTCAGGAACATTCTCTCCTGGTCAAGGACCTGGATCCCAGTTAATTCTCAGACTCTCTCACAATGAGATGTCTACTTCTCCTTCCAAGGCTTCTATTCCAAAATGTAGTCTGTGCCTATAAACTTGTCCAAAGTACAGTTCGTCTATCCAGTTGATTTATGCTAAACTTCTCTCTGGCACGTTCTGGAAGACTTGGCTCATGCCTTATAAGAATGATGCAGCTCTCATCTGAGTGTGTCTTCGCTTCCCGTAGGAGGATTTGTTTTCCTCTTTCCGCTATGGCAACGGGGGTGGGGTTTTAAGCTCATTTTATTAGGAAACCACTTTTTACTTAGAAGAGGGACTGAGAATGAGTCCTTTGTTTTAGTGGCTCTGTGACATATCCTGGCTTCCCAAGTGGTACAGTGATTAATAACTGCCTGCCAGTGCAGGAAATGTCAAGAGATGTGGGTTCAGTCCCTGGGTTGTGAAGATCCCCTGGAGAAGGACATGGCAGCCACTCCAGTATCCGTGCCTGGGAAATCCATGGACAGAGGAGCCTGGCAGGCTACAGTCCACAGTGTGGCAAAGAGTCGGGCATGCCTAAGCAACAGAGCACACTCACGTGACGAGTCCTACAGGTAGGACTAACACGAGACTCTCTCTCTCACACACACACACTCACACCAGTACTGTTCAAAAACATTGCTGTTTATTTCGAGCTCAATGTCATGTGGGTTAAACGCAATTATAAAGCATCTGAGACTTGATGATTATATTTACATTTTGGCTGACCAGATGTATAATGAGACCCATTCACTAGAGGACCCCATGCAACATTATTGCTTCAGCATTACAAAAAAGAGCTGCAACCTAACCATGATGAATAACTACTTTTTTTAAAACAGGACAACACCATCTGTGCTGAAAAGCAGTTGACTTCTGAGTCAGGGAGATTTTTCAGCAATTTTGAAATTTAAGAATCTGAAATAAAATAGTTGGTCTACATTTACAAGTGACTCATGCTATGCATTTACTATAATAAATGCATGGCTGTGTGCATTATATGCTGCTAAGGGAAAATATTTTGTACAGATACACTGTCTTATAAACATTGAAGCAATAATGAGCCATTTCATCCTCAAAGCAAATCTGTTGGAGCGTAACATACAGAATTCCATAGCTTCAGCCTAAACTGTTTCTGTTTGAATATAACACAGAATCCATATTTTCACATCATACAGAACATATCCCTCACCTCTCTAGGCTCATTTGCACATATTTCCCTTGGGGAGAAAGATAATTTCTGTAGAAGTGTTTTAAAATGCAGGCTTTATTATTATTCAGGGATGGTAGGGCCAACAGGTCAGGAGACATTGTCCTTGACAAGATGGTTTGCTCCTCATGGCTCCAAGAGGAGGGGGCCCCTACCACATGAGCAGGGCTCTGAGGGTGTGGCCACAGAGGGACCAGGAGGAGGGGCTGGGGAGGCGGAGGGAGTAGGGGTACATGGGTAAGAGCCCACATTGGAAGGGCAAGTAGATTTAGGATTGGTACTTTGAATAATTTCTGTGGGCTCAGGGGAGAAGAGGCTGGTTGTCAGATACCTGGCCCCGTAATTAAGGCAGGGGAGAGAGACCAGGCATATAAAAGCTCACGAAAGAGGCGGTTTGCAGGGTGGGCTCTGAGTTGATTGGTTTGCATACAAAAAAGGCATACCCTCAGACAAGTCCCTCAGAGAGTCTAGGAACAGCTACTCCTGGCTGGGCCCGGGGTAGTGGTCAGTTCCTACAGGACCATAAGCCCCAGATGTCAACGGATCAGGAAAAAAAAGGCTTGTTTAACACACTAAGCAAGCATGAGTGTCTGAACCAATGCCTGTAAGGACTGCATGATTTCAGAGCCTTGGGGAATAAGACTTCTAGGGATTTTAGTGAAAAGCAAATGGAAATAGAATACAAGCCCACAGCCAGGGAGGTACTGGAGGAGGAACACAGAACAAACTGGCAATTCAGGACAGTATGCATGTATGCATGCTTAGTCCCTTCAGGCGTGTCTGACTCTTTGCAACCCCAAAGACTATAGCCCACCAGGCTCCTCTGTCCATGGGATTTCCCAGGCAAGAATACTGGAGTGGGTTGCCATTAAGTGTCCCTATAATGGGACAGTCTAGAATCTCTTAACTCAAGAATATTCATGTAGATTCATACCAAAGGTCAGTGCATCAGAAGCCACAAAAATATCAAATACTGGGGAATAAAGAATTTCATTTTCTATCACTGTTTCATAACAGTAAAAGAAGTAAAGATGAGTCATGAATAAAAGGGGGTAATCCAACTTGCTGTTGTCATTGTTTGGTTGCAAAGACATGTCCAACTCTTTGCAACCACATGGACTGCAGCTCACTAGGGTCTTTTGTCCATGGGATTCTCCAGGCAAGAATACTGGAGTGGGCTGCCATTTCCTTCTCCAGGGGAAATTCCTAACCCAAGGATTGAACCCACGTCTCCTGCTTGGCAGGAGGATTCTTTACCACTGAGTCATGAGGGAAAAACTGATGATCAAATACCATCTGTTCAAATACAGATAACTCTGAAATTAATTTTAAGGCTTTCTTCATCAGAAACTAAATAGTGGGGAAGGACTTTTCTAGAATTGCAGCTAGACTCGTGTGGCCCAGTAGCCAGCGTCAGGAGGAGGGGCCTGGGTGGGATGGAGGGTGGAGGGTGCCTGGCAGGTGAGGCCCAGCCCTGCTGTCAGGCTGTGTGGACTCTAGTTCTGGCTCCTGAACCGCTGTGTGGCCACCTGAAAGTTGGGAGCAGCCCTGACCTTCAGCTTCCACAGCAATGAAATACGGGTCCCGAGAGCCCTGCTTTATAAGATGTTAAAAATGAAGTTGCTCAGTTGTGTCCGACTCTTTGCGACCCCATGAACTGCAGCCTACCAGGGTCCTCTGTCCATGGGATTTTCCAGGCAAGAATACTAGAGTGGGTTGCCATTTCCTTCAACCAAGGATCGAACTCTGGGTCTCCTGCACTGTAGTCAGATGCTTTACCATCTGAGCCACTAGGGAAGCCTTTAGAGATTCATTTATACCAAGAGCATGTGATTAGCATAAAACCGAATCTCTTGAAGTGGCTTCAGTTGTTCAGGGACAGGCTGACTTCTGCTAACCTCCTCACACACCAGGAGTCCGACTTAGGAACTTCTTGCACCAGAGGTATGATGTGGCCGCAGAGTCCGTACCAGGTGACGATGTACTGCAGGTGCTCGTTCTGCAGGGTGACTCTGCTCTGCCCTCCGATGGGCCCTCCAGGGACTGTGCTCTTGAAGTCAGTATCGATGAAGATGGGCTCTGCGCCTGCTGTGGTGATGAGGGTTAAATAAAATCACACACATGCATTACTGAAAGCAGTGTCTCACACACATCATATGCTAAATAAGCTTCAGCTCCCTTTATAGGATAATAACATAATTCTAAAACCCTGAGATTGCCTGTGTCTCTCTAGCTGTTCTTCTGGTGATTCTGTCCTGTGATGAGCAGATTAACTAATGAGGAAGGGGTTACGGGGAAGGTTAGTGAACTGTCCCAATGTCAAAGGGAAGCGTGCTACAGGATCTGAACCAGAAAGAGGGGAGAGCCCAGCAAGTCTGTGCCCACCGGCCCAGCAGAGCACATGGGATCTCCTCCAATGGTTCCTTCCCACTGAGAGAAGCTGAGTATCTCCAAGAACAAAGAAGAAAAGAAAACAGTGAAAGCTGGTCCCAGGGGCCATCTATGGATCTGGCATGTAAAGGCGCATTTCCTAGTTTTCATAAGGAAGCAGAAGTGGTGAGTTTTGGGGGAAGAAATTCTGCTTGTTCATGAGGTCGAGACAACTTCTGCCGTCCTGGGGACCGTGCTGCCGCCGTGAACCATCCCTCTCTGTTATCTTTCTAACAATTACTCTTTCCCCTTAGTACCGTGAAGTTATTTAACATTTTACTATCTCCAAGTAGGATCTGTAGTACAACTTAAGGCTTTTCTCTTTGTTTCTGTCAGTATACAAAACGGTGCCTCATCGTAGAGCAGGTGGAATGTAACTTTCAGTGAAATGTAATTTGACTGGCGTGATCCATAAACAAACAAAACCAGTTTACGAAACTAGGAAGCTGGAACTTCATCCAAATGTCCCCTGAAAACTTGTATCATGATGGGTTCACAACATGCTATCAGGGCTTCTCTAGTGGGTCAGTGGTTAAAGATCTGCCTGCCAATGCAGGGGACACAGGTTCAAACCCTGGGCCAGGAAGATTCAACATACGTTGGGGCAACGAAGCCTGGGTACCACAACTACTGAAGCCCCCACGCCTTGGAGTCTCGCTCTGCAACGAGAGAAGCCTGAGCCTCTCAGCTGGAGAGCAGCCCTTGCTAGCGGCAACGAGAGAAAGTCTGTGTCAGCAACAGAGACCCAAGGCAGGCAAAAAATATTCTTTTAATTAAAAAAAAAAAGTCAACAGCTTTGATCTTCAAAGTAAAGGTTGGAAGAAATTATATGAGACATATATATCTGACAAAGGACTTATACCTACAGTTGACAAACAATTCTCACAATGCAATAATAATAAGAGAAAAACCAACCCAATTGAAAAGTGGGCAAAACATTTGAACAGACCCTTTGCTAGAAGTGATACATAGATGGCAGATAAACAAATGAAAAGGTCCTGAAGATTATTGGTGGTTATGGAGATGCAATTCAATACCAGTATGGGATTCCTCCACATACCCCCAGAAGGGTTACAATGTAAAAGGCTGACTCTGTCAAGGGTTGGCAAGGATATGGAGCAACTGATGTAAAATGGTAAAATGCTGCCAGTTTGGCAAACAATTTGGTAGTCTATTTTAAAATTAAACCTACATGTCCATATCACCCGGTCATTCCCCCTCCCTGGTAATGACCCAAAAGAAATGATAGCAGACTCCTACACAAAGGCTTGTACACCAGTGCCTATGGCAGCTTTATTTGTACTAACCAAAACCTGGAAACAACCCAACACCCATCAACAAGTGATGCTCATACACGGGAAAATTGCTCAGTAATAAAAGGAGAATTTTCAATACATGCTAAGATGTGGTTGAATCTCAAAATCATAATGTTCGGTAAGAAAAGCCAGCAAAAATAGTGTACATAGCACATTACTTCATTTGTATAAAATTCTAGAAAATGTAAACAAGAGAAGGCCACTCTTTCTGTTTGGTAGGCGGGAGGTGGGGGAAGGAGAGAGGACTCAGGAAAAGTCTTGGGGTGATGGAAACCCCACTGAGTTCTTGCTGCATACAGATCAGAACTCATCAGTACACAGTATCAATAAATGCAGTTCGCTGTGCTTTAATTACCCCTTAATAAGGCTTAAGAAAGAAAAAAAAAAGAGAGTGTTAACAGAACGGCAAAAAAATCAAACATACTTTGTCCTATTTAAGCCTTAAATATTTATGATAAAGTATTAAAACATTCAAATTTGAAGGTAGAGTCATTTGAAATACTGAGCTCAGAGGTACTTCTGTACATTTTGGTGTCCTAAAAAAAAAAGAATAAATTTATTTCAAATCTACCTTACGTCTAAGAAAGGCTTTTTATGAAATGGAGAAAGGCCATGTGATCTAACTGGAATCTATTAATCCCTGACTACATGGGGAAAAAAATCCTGGGAAATATATTGATTTCAAGTCTATTCTTCAGGGAAATTATTTATTCTATTCTAACCTTTTATCAAGGTATAACTGATGCACAGCAGTAAGAATACATTCTGGGGACCTAGTGTAGCGCATGGTGGCTGCAGGTAATACTGCTTTGTGTGCTCGAAATTTATTGAGTAGAACTGATACGTTCTTCTAACGTTTTAAGCAGGGAATCAGTATGAGGTAGGAAGGGTGGCTTAGGTCTCTGCATCCAGGGCTCTGGGGCCATCATGTGGCGAGGAGATGTCAGAGGCTCATGTATCTGTTCCAGGAAGAGCACGATAAAGACAGAGAATGCCGTGGGGGATGGCGGGCATCCAAAGCTTGGGGGTCTTCTGTAAGACTGGGGGGCTTCCCAGGTGGTGCAGCCGCAAAGAACCCGCCTGCAAGTGCAGCAGACTAAAGAGATGCGGGTTCAATCCCTGGGGCGGGAAGCTACCCTGGAGGACTGCATGACAACTCACTCCAGTATCCTTGCCTGGAGAATCCCATGGACAGAGGAGCCTGGTGGGCAACAGTCCATGGGATTGCAAAGAGTCAGACACGACTGAGCACGCACACACACAAAATAAATAAATAAAAGCTTAGTGATGATGCATAAAATCATTTGGAGAATGAGGTCTTAGAACCTGTATCTCTATCAGGCCCCGGGGTGTGGATTCCTGGGGCACAGACAGTGCTTTGAGCAGGGGTGCAGAGGCAGTGAAGAGAGATGGAAACAAATCCCAAAGGGTTGTTTTTAATACCTTGAGAAAAATCCGAAGAAGAATGTAGTATTGCATTACATCACACGCGCCGCGCGCGCACGCACACACACACACACACACACACACACACACACACACACACACAGAGTTTCTCCGACTTCAGTGAACAGCTTTGGCTAAGTTTAGATCTCAGGCTGAGCTGGAGGAGGGGAAGGACTCTTGCCAGTGAAATCCCATCTGCTTGGTCAGGATTTTACCTTCTCAATATTCCAGCATGGTAACAGTTACACAAAGCTTGTTTGAAATTGCTTTGAAGGTACATATATATTCTCTAAATTCCAACCTGATCTAGGGGACAGAGCAAAGATGGCGTGTCTAGATTCCCATTACTCTGAACAGTAAAGATAGAAATGAACACGGTGCTCAGCTCATACTCAGGAAGGATGGTCCAAGTCCAGCACCCATGGGGACCAGGTCCCTGGGACACTGAGCACTTAGGTCCCCATCCTCAAACTCCCTGTACCCAGGCTGGGTGGAGGCCGTGAGGATGAAGGGGCATTTCCCCTGTGGACATGGATGTCCTGTCGTCCTGCTCCTTGTCCTACTAAGTGGCCCTTTGGGGCCTGGCCCCAGCCTTCAGGGAGGAACAAGAAGACCCAAGCAGGAGAGAAGGGCGGAAGGGGAGGGAGAAAGACCTGCATGTGCCCCAGATCAGCACGCGGCTTTCAGATGATTAACAAATCCACTGACCCAGAACGCGCGCAAACCACGACCGCCATAATCTTGGCTTTCTCTGCCCAAAGCTGCCGAATAAAACATACAGAGACACGGTTTGGATGAAGTAGAAAGATGGCTTTAATTCTAGGCTGGAAGAGAGGCAGGCTAGCACCTCAAGAACTATGCCCCCCCACCTAGGGGAACTAGGGTCTGACAATCTTAGGGTAAATGATAAGGCTCAAAGTAAATAAGGTCTTGCATTTTTCCTGGCGTCAGGCAGCCGGTAATTGGGCCCATTTGTCTCTGGGGGTTATCTTCTTTCTGCAATGCAGACAGCTACTAGGGGTGATTTGCTGGGAGAGTGCAGGAGAGCAAATACCAGGACAGGATGTAATTTACATAGTATTAGGGAGTGCTAGGTTGGCTCCTCCTAACTGACACTGCAAATCGGCAACAGTTAAAGCAAAAGTAGGAGTGATTAACTCTTGCAGGTCTGCTCACCTTTCTTCTCTGGCCTGTTCACTGTTCCTTTACTTTCCTTGTTCTCAGGAGAGGAAAACTGCATTTCTGCTTGTACTACAACAAAGCTACATTTGCAAACCATGAGTCATGCCAAGAAAGGAGCCTCATCTGACCAACACACCTCTGGAAGGGTTTCACAAAGCAGCAGCTACTCTTAGTAAAGGCAGAGCATTCACATATGTCTGTCCTCCTTTGCATTAAAGGAAATACTCTGGTCACCACCACCCTCCCTCCCCCTACCCCCTCAAGCTGATTCCACCATCCCCCCTCACCCCCTGCCACCTGCAGCACCTCCCCACTGCCTAAAGAGAGGCCTGAGTGACAGGTCTCTGACTGCAGACTGCAGCCCCACCCGTCTAAGCCTTCTCCTCCGCCCACCCTGGCTCTGGAACCTGCCAACCCCACCCCAGATAGACCCCTCTGGAGGGGTCAGGTTGCTGGCTCACAGCTCAGGGTTTGGCCCTGGTACAAGGCAGGCAGGCCCGCCCCCCCACCCCGCCCCTGCCCCCCGCCCCCCCGCCCCCCCTCGTCCCAGGAAGGGGGGCTGGGAGGAAGCAGCAGACACAGCCTCCTTGGCAGCACTCCACATTTCGCTCTGACGTGTTTTTGGTGGAAAGTCACAGGCCGTCACTGAGTGACAGCCCCTATCTGCCCTGAAAAGAGTAGAGGAATCCCAAAGTCTGGGAGGACAGGGTGTATTAATTTCAGCACCTCACACCCAGTACTTGCAGACCCGACAGCCCAGGTCTGTCCTGGCCCCGAGGGCGACCAGCAGGGTGTGTGGGGACAGTTCTAGCCTTGCCAAGAAGCCCTGACTCCACGGCACCCAGCCTAGCACCAGGACAGTCCCTCCTGTCTCCAAGGGAACCCCAGGGGCAGCTCCCTGCAGTCTAGATGCTCAGGGTCCCTCCAGGGCCAGCACCTGCCCAGCTGCCAGCCGCTCTCCCTGCCTGCCCCCTCCATTTGCCCTCCCCCATCTGCCCCCCCACCTGCTGGCTGCCTTTCTTCCAGCTCCCCGACACCCCTCCGGGCCTCCCCCAGCACAGCATCCACACAAACCTCACTTGCTTTGTCTGCACTCACACCCTTCCTTCCCATGGCCTCCATCTGGCTAGAGCGTCCCCAGCCCTTACCTGTCCCCTAGTCACAGGTCACATCACCCTCCTGGGAGCCAGCTTGAAGCCCCAGGGCCCCGGCTGGACCCCCAAACTCACTACTGCTCAGCATGGTCCTCTTCCTGAGCTGCAGACCCAGAGGCGGCAGAGACTGGGCAACACCTGCAGCCAGCAGGTGCAAGTACGGCAGGCCAGCAGGAGGCAGAGCAGGCCAAGGCCCAGGTAGAGGCCTGAGGCCAAGGCCTTGAACAAGGTCCCACGATCCTAGAAAACAGGCTGGCATGTGGCTGGGAGCAGAACAAGGGGCGACAGCTCCGCCCCCGCCTTCAGCCCCTGAAAGCTGGGGACGCAGGAAGCTTGTCGAGCCCCCCCTGGGGGGTGGGGGTGTACACGCACGTGTACGTGTGTCTGCGCACACTTACACAGTACTGAAGAGACAGGAGTCAGGGAACAGTGAACCTGAAGGTGCTCTCAGGAACTCATAAACACAGCCTAGAACCAGCTTCCTCCAGGGAAGATTCCAGGAGCCTGTCTCAGGGAAAGATCTGAGTACCACTTGCTAATAAGACTGGAGTCATTCCTGGAACATCACCAGAACATAGCTAACAAGATATGAAAACAAGATCCCATCACAGGGCCTTGCTTTCAAAATGGAGAGTGAAGAGCGGATTAATTACAGCCCAAGGGTGGAATGTTCTAGAAAAAGAGCTTCAGCACCAGCTGCACCAGCCTCTCCCCAGAATGCTGGAGTGGGGGAGGGAGTGGGGTGCGGGGGCTTCTGGTCAACCAGTCAGGGTCTCTGGAGGGGAGTGATAAATTGCTGTGTCTCTCTCTCCCTACCCCACCTGCCCCTTTTCCATTTCATATTTCGGTAGAAAATTCTGCTCAGATAATCCATCATCCTTCCTACTCATTTCATTTGTACTAAATGGGCTTCTGATTTTCCTGCCCACCTGGGAAAGCCCACACTGCTCGCAAGAGGTCCTGTTGTCTTACTTCTATGATTCCCAGTCTCTAGAAGAAAGTCTGTACACTGTTGTATGGCAGAAACCAACACAACATTGTTGGTTAAAATTAACATTAACATTAAAATTAACATTAACATCCTTCAGTTAAAAATAAAAATAAATATAAAAGAGAAAGTCTGTAAAACGCATTTATCAAAAAGTAGGAGGTGAAAGAGAATCCTAGCATTTCCTTGCTGTTCACATTTATTTTGTTCACGTGGTTCTGGGTGAGGGGGAAGCTCACTGCTCAACACGCCCGAGTATGGCATGTTTGTCCACGTGCATATTTCATCACCTGAAATTCCCACTTGCATCTGACTCACCTTACTTTAGATGTGTCCTTTTTTTCCTAGTTGCCTGATTTAAAAAAAAAAAAATCTGAGGATAAGTTTTTAAAAGCAAGTTTCTGAACCCTACACTGAGGTCGGACTCTTGGAGGCAGAGTGGGAGACAGAAGCGGGCACCTCCTGCCCCAGAAGTGGCAGCCGTGGGAACAAAGGTTTCTGTGTGCGGCTCCGGGGCAGGAACCTCGGGAACTGAGTGTCTTCCAGCCTGGGAGGCCAGGTCAGGTGAGGCTCACTGCCTGCCCCTGGGCACTGGGCATGGGGCGCTCAGGCCCGGAAGCGGAAGCGAGAGCTGGGATCCTCAGGAACCCCTTCCTGGGCGGATCTGAGGCTCTGACACATGGAGCTGGGGGACCCTGCCCTTCACCTCTGTTCCGTGAGTGCTGGCTTATTAAAGACGCTGTTTTGGGGTTATTTTAACTTTTATTTTGTGCTGGGGTACAGCCAATTCATAAAGACTGTTGTGATAGTTTCAAGTGAACAGCAAGGGGACTCAGCCATACATCCATCCATTCTCCCCGCTCCCACCAGGCTGCCACCTGACATTGACCAGAGTTCCCTGTGCTACACAGTGGGCCCTTGTTGGTTATCTATTTTAAATATGGCAGGGTGTGCGTGCTCTCCCCAGATGCCCTGTCTAACTGTCCCTTCCTCCCAGAAGATGCTATTTTGAATATTGGTACTTAACCAAGTCTTCAGCAACCTGCAATTCAGGAGACCTCGGTTCGATTCCTGAGTCGGGAAGATCCGCTGAAGAAGGGATAGGCTACGCACTCCAGTATTCTTGGGCTTCCCTTGTGGCTCAGCTGGTAAAGAATCCGCCCACAATGTGGGAGACCTGGGTTCGATCCCTGGGGAGGGAAGATCCCTTGGAGAAAAGAAAGGTATCCACTTCAGTATTCTGACCTGGAGAATGCCATGGACTGTATAATCCATGGGGTTGCAAAGAGTCAGACACAACTGAGTGACTTTAAAAAAAAATTAAAACCGAGTCCTCAGCAACCCCCATGGCTAGATGAACTATCTTCATGTTTCTAGTGACTAGAAAAGTTTTGCCTTCTTTGCTAAGGGACTCCACCTTCAGGCTGTTTTCTGTCCTTCTTACTGGGTCTAAACTGTATTCTCAGCCCCTCAGAACTTGGCAGGGCAAGGAGCATCCTTGAGGGGCTTCAAGTCCTGTGAGTCAATAATTCTGAGTCAGAGTATGCTAAAGGGCATGGAACAGATTGCATGGGACTAACCAGAGTTCCCAAAGTTTCTTCCTTCCAGAATCTCTGGGACAGAGGACATAGAAGGCACCAAACCAGTGTAATAAAAATTTGAAAAATGGACCATCTGGATCCAAGGAGAAACCTTGAAATACATGTTTATTATCTGGCATTTTATCTGCCACAAAAAAAAATCTAAATGCTAAGGTCTTCATTGTAACTGTGAGGAAAGGAGCCCAAACACTCTCCATAAGGAGGAGCCCCGGAGGATAGAAATCAGTTCTACAAACAAAACATTCCTGAAGGGCTTCATCTTCTCTTCATTTACGTTCACCATCGTTCTCTGTGTTCTCTGTTCGCAACCAAGAAAATCCAATTTACAGAGGGCATTAGGAGGCGGTGTTAGGAAATACCACCATAGAGTTCAGAAAAATATCAAGAAAAAGTCGAGTGATTGGTTTCACAAGCTGTTTTATTCGTTGGTTGTTTGGACCAACACTTGATGACATTCAGAAGTTTCAGAGGCGGACTTAGGGAAGCTGAGGGAACGGCGACTATTTTAAACATTTTTGGTGGTTGTCACAAGCAAACATAAGGAATGTTGTGTTTTTGCTTTCTCTCGCTGCCTTTCTGTATGTCTCTCCTTCTTTGTGTCTGTCTCTCTGCCCGCATCTCTTAGCTCCCTTTGTCTTCACAGCTCAAACTCTCTCCCCCTGATGACTCAATGACTCCAGAAACGATCCTTCCAATGGGCTCCGGGGTTAAAGGCTGGAGTGGGGGAGTCTTGAGGGCTGAGCTGTGTCCTCTGCCCCTGGTGACCTGGACAGAGGGAAGGTCCCTACAAGACCTGGAGCGCAGCTCCTGTGACCAGCTCCCCCACCAGGGCCTGCGGTGGAGGGAGGAATGGAGAAGGGACTCAGAACGAGCCAGGTGAGAAACGATCAGCCCTGTCTGCTGCAGAGGTGCCTCATTTGCCGAAATATGGCTCTAAATGGCTAGCCCATTCTGGTAATAAGGTTTTATAGACTCAATAATAGTCTGCCCCAGGCAGGATCACAGGACCACATCATCAGTGGAGGGAGACCTGGCGCTCTGAATGATGCTCTCCAAACTGGCACTCAGTCTCCATCTGGCCTGGGTTTGGCTCAGGCTCTGAGCTCAGATGGGGTCCCAGGGCTGAACAAGGAGCAGCCAGAGGGAGGCCGCTCAGGAGGACTCAACTTTCTGCCCCTGGGACCTGGGGCCAGACTCCATCCTCTGCCCTCTGTTCGCCCAAGTCACCAGGCTCGGGAGTCCCCTAAACTATGCAACATGCAGGGGTTGTGTGCGTACATGTGTATGTCTGGGTGGAGGAAGAGGTGTGTAGTTTATATGGGAATCTCAGACATTTTATTCACTAAAAAAGCTCAAACCCCCTGCTACAAGCCATTACTGCCACTGACACACGCATGGTCCTTGTGGGCCCGTCTGCAAACTGAAAAAGCACTATAGTTCATGGCTGTGGTTTGGGGTTTTTCGGCATGTTTGCCCTTGACTGCTGGCCATGAACAGCTTCAGCTCTCGTGGGAGGAAGGGTGCTTTAAGACCCGTTGTTACAAACTTGAACATGTTAAATGCCACTGGGGACACAGGCCTGTGTGTGGACAACAGCATTTCACAACTAAAACACAGAACAAATGCATTTAAGCTGACTGACTTGCCAGGATTCTCCAGTTGAAGGAGAACCAGCGGGACTTGTATATTGATACATCTAATAACATCTAGGGAGAGAGAAAGACCACAAGCTCACCTTTACTCAGATACTCGATGGGCTGGCTGAGGCCCCCCCACCCCCACAGGGAGAGGGGATGGCTTTGTTCAGTTCATTGATTCAAATGTTAATCTCATTGGAAAGATTCAAATGTTAATCTCATTGGAAAGATCTTCACAGTCACGTCCAGACACAATGCTTTGCCAACTATCTGGGCACCGATGATCCGGCCAAGTTAACACATAAAATTAACCATCACATGGCAAGACTGCCAAAATCATAATTTCCTTTCCTAACTGGGAAATCCCTGTGTAACTCATTTTTCAAAAGAACCATCCATCTCTCCTTTCCTCTGTTTCCTGAAGTAACTCGGCAATTACAAGTATCAGTTTATTCCACCTTATCACAACCTGTGCTCTCCTGTTTCAGGAAAAGTGTTGGAAGTATGAGGAAGTTTCCATGAACCAGCTTTCAACACTGCTTGGAGAAGGAAATAGTTGTTCTCTGAGACGGTCCAGTTCACATCACCAGTGACATTTCCCGGAGGGGTTAAACTTTAATGGCCACATACTTTGCAGAAATAAATGAGTCTGGCTTTCTTACCATTTTTTCCCCCAGTGTCTGGATATTGACTCTAATTTGTCCAGGACAACATGGTTCTGCGTCAAGGTCTTGGAAAGCATCCAACTGTTTTATATATAATTTAAAGTTTATCTGCTGGACATAAAGCAGAATTATTTTTAAGTTTGGACAAGGACACTGAAAGACAACTGTACGGCGGGGGAGGGACAGGGGTTGAAGGCAGCATTTCCTTGTTTAGCAAGCCATTTCATTTAATCTTCGACTTTCCCAAGTCTAGGGGAGAAGGGGCGAGAAGATGAGGCACCAGGAAAACAGCAGATGGTGGTGGAGCTGTGGTTGTAGATTAGCTCGAAATTGGCTCAGGGGCGGGGACAGAAGGGAGTTGCTAAGATCAGGGATCACAGGAGAATCGGGACCCTGGCGACACCTCTGCAGCCTCTGAGACCCCAAGCAGAGGGCCCAGCAAAACCCTCCTGCACACCCTCTCTGGGATGATAAACATGTGCTGTAAGTGGTCATATAAGCCACAGAAGCTCGGGTTAATTTTTTTAGGCAGCAGTGGAGAACCAGCACATTGGAGGTAAGCTGTGACCTCAACATGGCATGTGATTCTCCCTCTTGTATCAGAGAAGCCTCTTCTAAGGCCAAACAACCAAAAAAAAAAAAAAAACACCCCACCACCAGCTGAAGAAATACTAAAATAAACACACTGCAAAAGAAAAAGAAGGGAGAGATGGCTGTGTCTTTCCATAGACTCTGTGCATGCTAAGTCGCGTCCAACTCTTTGCAACCCTATGAACTGTAGCCCATCAGACTTCTGCCTGCGGGATTCTCCAGGCAAAAATACTGGAGAGGGTGCCATGCCCTTTTCCAGGGGATCTTCCTACCCAGGGATGGAACTAGAGTCTCTTATATCTCCTGCATTGGCAGAGGGGTTCTTTACCACTGCACAGTGTGGGAAGTCCCATAATAAGCAGAAGGAAAATAAAATACCTAAATTTAGATATGCATGTGTGTGCACGCATACACACAGTTTAATAGTATTTGACTCTTCTTCTTCATTTAATATATCCTAAATACATGTCCATGTAAATGGACATGTCTTCATAATCATACCAGCAATAGAAGGCCATGTGTATATTTGCATCAAAATGTACTTAACCCATTGTTTGGACTCTTAGTTCGCATCTATTATTTTTTACTGGGTTGGCCAAAAAGTTCATTCAGGTTTTTCCATACCATCTTACAAACTGTTTGGCCAACTCAATACATTACAGACAACTCAATGATAAATGGCCAATCCTCTAAATCACAAAAATGTCAATTTTATAAGAATATAAAGACTTGGGGGCTAAAATTCAAAGTGCAGAATGCTCCAGAAAGGGATAGATGATTCTGGAGCATAAATCCTGGAGAGGGAAAACCTTTGGCTGGAGAAACAGGAACCTGGCTCCGCTCTCCCGGCCAGGACAGTTAAGGGCAGCCTCCCGATGCCCAATATCTTCTCAGCATCGCCGCTCAGTTTCACTCTGTGGAGCAGGTGCACTCAGACTCTGCAGTCATCAGAATGTGCTGTGACTTGTTGAAAATACATCTTTCCAAGCAGCATTCCCAGAAACTGGGCTTCTGCGGTTCTGGTGGAGTGGGAAAAACCAGGTCAGGTGATTCAATGACCATGAGGGGTTTAGAAGTTGCTCCATCACTTCTGGTCCAGGGTAGAGATCAGAAGTCTGGCCTTGTTCATGGCAGGTATTTGTATCTTTTCTGCAAAAAACAAACAAACAAACAAACAAACAAAAAACTCTGATGCTCAGAGAGAGGACAGGAAGATAAGGCAAGTGCCAGATAGAAGTGCATGGCGCACACCGCTCTGTCCAGGGCAGCCAGGGGTAAACCACTGTCAGGCTGCTCCGGGTGGACGGGACGGCCTTGACTTAACCTCTTTTCCCTGTGTCCACTCGACGCACATCTGCTGCGCAAGTAGTAAGGGGATACTGTGCGGTCCCCACAAGGGACTGATGATGCAGCCACTTATGAAACTCTTTTCTGGGGGTGACTATACCTCAAGCTCAGAGCTGTGCGCTCCGAAAAACTGCGCATCCGTCTGCACCCGCGGCAGGAACCGATGGAGACCAAGCTCCCTGTTCATCCATCACCCAGCAGACCAGACACTAGCGCATCGGTCCGAGAGTGCCCGGCGGGGCAGCGAACATCCGGCCGGCGACCCGGACACCGCGGCTTGGGTCTTATCGCCTCGCCAGGACCTTCCTGCCCTTCCCCTGCCCCTTCCCTTCCAGCGCCCGGCCAGAGTCCCCGCGCGTCCTCCACGACCCCAGTCCGCCTCCTCATCCTGCGGCCAGAGCCACTGTGGGGACGGAGCCGGCGCTTCTTCCTCGCCCGCAGGCGACGCCCACTGACTCGACGATCCGGAGGCCGGAGGAAAGGCTGGGGAGCCCGGGCCCCGAGAGCCACCCGGGCAGGAACCCTGTGGGAACGGGAGCGCGCCTCGGCGACGGTTCAGGCCCCCAACTGCCAGTGACCCGGTGCCCCACGTGCGGCGCCCCGCACCCCGACCCGGCCTCCTAGGCTCCCCCTGCGGGATGTTCTAGCCCACCTGCCGCGTTCCCGCGGCCACAGTGACTCCGCCCACCTATAGTTCCTCCTTGCCCCCGGCACCCTCCTGTCGCCAGGACTCCCCCTCCCAGTCCGCCCACCTCGTGGCCACACTCCGGCGGTGCTCTCCCCGCGGCCTACCAGGGATGCTCCGCCCACCTGCGGTCCCCCTCCCACCTGCGGGCTGTCCCCTCCCTCTGAGGCGCTTCCGGCTCTTAAAAACTCCTCCCACCTGCGATGCACACCGCGCCCCGCAACCCTGTGGCTCCCCGGAGTGGTCCTTCCTGCCGACCAGGCTCCCCTGCCCGTGGAGCTCCCCTCAATCAGGCGCCCGCAGCCCCGCCTGCGCCACCGCCCCCGCGTCCCCGCGCCCGCCCCAGGCCGCCCATTGGCGCGCGCCGCGCGGGCGTGGCCGGCGGTTCCCGTGGCGGCGGCGCGGGCGGGGCTCAGTGCCTACGGAGCGCCCTCCAGAGCGCGGTCTCCGGCCTGTTCACGATGGACGGCCTCGACGGCCCTCAGACCCCCAAGGGCTCCCTCCGAAAGTTCCTGGAGCAACTCTCCGGGGCCGGCAAGGCCATCGGCGTGCTGACCAGCGGCGGGGATGCCCAAGGTGCGCCACCAGGTCCCCGGTCCCGGGCTGGGGGCTCAGGGGGGGGACCTATGAGAAGAGACGAGGGAGTGCCGGGGAGAAGGGACGCCAGAGAAAGGATGAGGTGTCAGGCAGAAGGGATGGGGGCCCCGAGAGGAGCAAGGAGGAGAGGGGTACCAGGGGTAAGTGACGATGGGGAGAAGACCGGCGCCCGGGAACCTCGGAGGCGCTTTCCCAGGGCCGGAGCCGGTGCGGCCTCGGAAGGAGTCACTGCGGGACCCGCGCGGAGAGCGCGGGGGTCCCTTACCCGGAAGGTCAGTTTTGCACCTCCACGTTTATTTCCTAAATTACGAGTGGCGACAGGGTCGCCTGGACTTTGTTCGGAGGTTCCTCCGCTTCCGCGAGGCGGTATGAGCCGGACGCCCCTCCAAGGCTTGGCTACAGCGCGGCCACTTCCGATGCCGCTGCGGCCGCCCTGGCTCCGTCCCAGACTCCCCACACCTGGGGTTGCGAGGAAGACCACTGCGTCCCCGCGACACGTCTGCAGCCCCACTACCCCCGCGCGGCGCGGGCGGGGTCCCCCGCTGCTGTCCCGCGGCGCGCGGCGGCGAACGCACGGGATCCCTGCCAGGGTAGCCGGGCCACCCGGCACCGCCTCGCATTTCCGCTGGGAGATTTTAAAAACGGTTTTCCGCCACTCTCATCTCCTGTCTCCTTCCGGCTCGTCACCAAACCGAAGACCGAAGCGGGTCGCTAGGCCCTCCTCGGCAGCCTCCCCTGGATGGGAAGGACCAGGAAGCGGGGACTCCAGGGTGTTGCCAGCGCCGAGAGAGTGGTCTCGGGCGCCGCCCTCCACCCTCGAGCCTGGAAGCTGGTCTCGGGGAAATGGGGCCCCAAGATTGGGGCCCGCGGACAACCGAAGCAGAGATGACACGGCCGCGCCCCTAGTGCCGGCGCACGTGGGGGCCTGGGGATTCCTGATCCTCGTAGATTCCCGGGTGGGGCGAGCCAACCGTTAGAAAGGAGCGGGGTGCTGCCCACGCGCTCGGAACCTGGAGGACCGCAGGCCAGAGAAGCCTCCCGTGCCAGCTTCTGGCGTTTCTTTTACCCCCTTCCTCCTGTCTAGATGAGCTGAAAGGTTCCAATGCCTCGTTCTCACCTGATCTCACCACGCGCGGTGCAGGGATGCTTAAGTGGCTGGCCGGCGCCCCTAGCCTCCGCCCACGCTGATGGTGACCTTCTCTTCGTCCTTGAGAGGGGCGGGCCGAGAGGGGGGCTGCAGGTGGGGAGCTGTGTCCGCAGCCCCGCCTGCCCCGCGCGAGTACGTGATGCCGGGCCCGTCGCCGCCCGTGTGCCCCGCGCCCGCGACCTCGGACACCCGGCTCACGGTCGGCAGGAGGCCAGGGGACCCCGGGTCCCTGGAGAGCCCCTCTCTGTCCTGTTGAAGGTGGTGCGCGCCGTATCTGTCAACGCCCCCGCCCCACAAGCCGGTTGAGCCCAAGCAGGCTGGTCTAATTTGGTATTCTAGTAAAGTGGCCCCAGTGAAGAGAGAAAACGTGATACAGCAAAGACTAGGGGCGGGGAAATGGCAGAGTGAAATTGATGACATAGCCCACGTTACTTACCTGATGTGCTGGATTGGGTCCCGGCCGAGTCCCTGCTGGGCTAAGAGGGGCTTCCCGGTCAACATCCCGAGAGGTGAGCTACCCAAGTTAGGAAGCATCCTGAGTGACTCCTACCGTGGGATTGGAAAAAGAATAAAATGCTAGCACAGAAAAAGGAACTGGTTTCTTAATCCTCCAGCTTTCAAGGTCAGAGTTGCAAAGTCATTTAGAATTAAGGTGCTGTGTCTGTTCAAAAAAAAAATGTAGGTCATTCACTTGAATCCTTTTCCATAAATTTGCTCAGCTACCTGGTAGCTGGTGTAAAGGCAATTGAGGTGATGATGCAATAGACAGAATCAGCATTTTCTCTGCTATATACCTGCTACTTATCTCTGTCACTTGTGAGCAGTTATGAATAGTAGAGGTCAGTAAGTCCACACCTCTTCTCAGTGGAAAAGCATAGTTTGAGAATCAGAATTATATGACAACGTCAAATGGCTTGGTCGGTGTATGGTCAGGTTGATGGGAGTTGTCCTGATGCCCGGAAGTGGCTTCTCTGTGTAGTCTCTGCTGGAGATTCCTCGGTGGCCCGATGTTTGGGCATCTTCCTTGGGGCAGAGCTGAGACTATTGTCTGTTTCTTCTTGGACTTCATGCCAAGTGCCACCTCCTGTTCAATCCTATCTGGGACCTGACTGAACAGGGGCATGCATTTCTTTCTGAGAAAGCTTGCCTCGCTATGTGCACCAGGGGCTGGTCTCCGAGGTAGTGGACTTAAGCTCCTTGAGGAGGTGATTCCTAGAGATGATGTTACTCCCCGTGCTCTGCCATTTTGTCTTGACTCTGTATGATATCCACGCTTGATTTTCCCTAAGAGAAAAGAGGTTTGCTCGCAGCTAAAGACCAAGGAGAATAACCACAGGTCTTAATTTCAGGATAGTGTTCTACTCAGATGTGAAACAAAGATAAAATTTCATGTGGAGAAGGCTACAACTGCTGGTTCCTGAGCACAGTTCATGTCCTAGGAGCTTTGTGGTTTTCATCCCCAGGCCTGATTACTGTCTTGGTTTTGGAGGTGGGGAGAGAAGTAACCTTTTAAGGTTACAGGCTCTTAGGTGGCCCTTGGAAGGATTTAAACCAAGTTCAGTCTCAATCCCAAATGTTTTCCAGTAAGCCCTGCTCTTAAGGCTGTAACATCTAATTAATACTCAGAAGCCAAGTTTGCTCAGAATTATACAGGTGATTTTTTTCCCATAACACCAAACTTTTCATCAGTAAGGCAAGTGGCATTTTTCTGTTTTGCAGATTGTAAAGAAGTAATTAATTTGCCACAAGTAAAAATATTTTCCCTCAAATTAGAAAGAAGTATTTTTTTTAATTTCCCTCAGATTAGAAACAAAAGAAGTTAAAAATTTTTAAAGACTCAAATGGAGTTTAAGACTATGCCTTAACAAAGTACATTGGAAGACAGGATCACTGTGTGAAATTTCTCTTACTAAAAACATATAAACTACTTAATTGGTATAAAATGTTTTAATGATTTCCTCATGAAATTAATGAAGTAAACCATAGTCATCTAAAGAAAATAACCTAAAATTTCAGATAGATACTTAAACATGAGACTAACTGCCCTACTTACCAGTCAAAAGAGAGAGAAGATACTACATAGATGATACAGATGAGTTTTAAGCAGCTTTGCAAGTAGAACATAAAATCCGTTTGTCCAATGAGAGCATCAGGGTGGCTAAATTGACGTCACACCTGAGACTAAAGTGATGAAGCGTTTATTTCCAATGGAATTTATATTATATGATTGTTGAACAAAACGAAAATCCTCCAGCTATTCCTGACTCCCCCAGACCTGGCCACAGAGGAAGACTATTTCTAAGGTTAATTATTATTATTTTCATTCTTTGGATTGCTTTCACTGTTACAAGGAATATCTGCAAATTTCAGCTGCTTTTCACTTTAACCTACAATAAGTTTCAGGTCAGTGCACAGACTTACCCTAACAAGGTACCCACCCTCAAAGCAAGACTGTGTCATATGATGAAAATGACTCCTTGCCTTAGACTCAAATTGAGGGCTTCTGGAGGGCCCAGTATAGATGAAAGTGCAGAGAAATGGACCTACAGGGTAGACTCAACAGGAAGACTGAGTCCTTTTGACCTATAGCAAAGTAAGCCAGTGTTTACAGAAAGCTGATGGAAATCAATCCTGAATATTTATTGGAAGGACTGATGCTGAAGTTGAAGCTCCAGTACTTTGGCCACCTGATGCAAAGAGCTGACTCACTGGAAAAGACCGTGATACTTGGAAAAATTGAGGGCAGGAGAAGAGAGCGGCAGGATGAGATGGCATGAGTGTGAGCAAACTCTGAGATAGTGAAGGACAGGGAAGCCTGTGTGCTGCAGTCCACGGGGTGGAAAAGAGTTGGAAAGGACTTAGCGACTGAACAACAGCAACATGTAGATGGAGTCTGTATAAGCCTTCATACTAATAGGAAGGGTTAGCCATAAAAAAAAAAGAACAAAGTAATGCCATTTGCAGCGCAGCAGATGGACCTGGAGATTATCATACTCAGCACGGCTTTGTGACTGAACAAGTCAGACAGAGAAAGACAAATAAACAAATTACTCGTGTGGAATCTGATTTTTAAAAAAATACATAAATGAACTTATTTACAAAACCAAAACAGACCCACAGATTTCAAAAACAAATTTGTGGTGCCCAAAGGGGAAACGAGGGGGGCAGGTAATAAATTAGGAGTTTGGGATTAACATACACACTCTGCTGCTGCTGCTAAGTCGCTTTAGTTGTGTCTGGCCCACCAGGCTCCCCCGTCCCTGGGATTCTCCAGGCAAGAACACTGGAGTGGGTTGCCATTGCCTTCTCCAATGCATGAAAGTGAAAAGTGAAAGTGAAGTTGCTCATTCTTGTCCGACTCTTGGCGACCCCATGGACTGCAGCCTACCAGGCTCCTCCGTCCATGGGATTTTCCAGGCAAGAGTACTGGAGTGGGCTGCCATCGCCTTCTCCGATACACACACTACTATATATAAAACAGATGACCAACAAGAACCTGCTCTATAGCTCAGGGAACTTTACTCAATATTCTGTAATAATCTGTAAAGAAAGAGAGTCTGAAAAGGAGTGGATATATGTATATGTGCAACTGAATCGCTTTGCTCTGCACCTGGAACAAAACACTGTAAGTCAACTATACTCCAGTAAAATTTTAAAAAAGAGAGAGTAACTAACATTTAGTGATCATTTGCTTAGCAGTAGCCACCTGTGCTTCCATGCAGTAACTCATGTTTCACACACGAGCGAGTGAGCTCTGAGATGAGCTGGCTGGGCACGTGGCTGCAGTGGGAAGCGGTGGCCCAGGATGTGTGTCCATTCACCAGGGTGTTTCTGGTGCCCAGGGCAGTCCTGGGGGCACCTGGCAGGTACCAGATGTTTGCTGAATCTCCCTCCTGGAACCTCACCTAGAATGGACTGCTTCCTTCTGCAAGATGGAGGTGACTGGTCTGTCTTCTGACTGTCTTTTCTCATGAAGTCATTTTGATGAATTAAGCCTTCACTAATCAAATGCACTTTTTTTTTTTTTTTTTTTTTTGTACCTTGCCATGTGGCTTGCAGGATATCAGTTCAACCTAGGATTAAACCCAGGTCCTGCACAGTGAAAGCCTCGGCTCCTAACCACTAGGCTACCACATGTGTGCTAAGTCACTTCAGTCATGTCTGACTCTTTGTGACTCCATGGACTGTAGCCTGCCAGGCTCCTTTGTCCATGGGATTCTCCAGTCAAGTACTGGAGTGGGTTGCCATTCCCTCCTCCAGGGGATCTTCCTGACCAAGGGATTGAACCGGTGTCTCCTGCGGCTCCTACATTGTAGGCAGAGTCTTTACTGCTGAGCCATGGGGGAAGCCCACTAGGCTAGCAGGTCCACCACTGTGTCAGTGGATTGCCCAGCAGTGCTGGCAGAGAGAAGGTACCCATCTATGTGTCCTGGATGGACAGACAGTCGACACCCCTCAGGGATTTGTCTCACTGGTGTCTGACACAGGGCTTGATGATTGGACACGGCAGGGTGCTGAGAAGGCGAGGCTGGTAATTGGTCACAGGGATACCTTCTCCTGTGAACTGTTTGTCCTTCCCACACCTGATTTACTAAAACAAGGAAGCTTTGTAGAAGGCTGCAGTAGCAAGTGGAGATGGCAATGGCACCCCACTCCAGTACTCTTGCCTGGAAAATCCCATGGACGGAGGAGCCTGGTAGGCTGCAGTCCATGGGGTCACTAAGAGTCAGGCATGACTGAGCGACTTCACTTTCACTTTTCACTTTCATGCATTGGAGAAGGAAACGGCAACCCACTCCAGTGTTCTTGCCTGGAGAATCCCAGGGATGGGGGAGCCTGGTGGCCTGCCATCCGTGGGGTCACACAGAGTCAGATACAACTGAAGTGACTTAGCAGCAGCAGCAGCAGTAGCAAGAGCAAGATAAACTGTGTTTTGTTTTCTGATCTGTGCTGACGTCCTCCCTTTGGTACAAAGGTGAAAACCCCACGGTATCAGGGAGAAGCCAGTAAGATTAAGCACTGGATCTTATTTTTCAAAAGAGAATTTAAATGTTGAAGTTAATCAGGGAGTGGTTGTAGGCCCTGAGAAATATGCAGGGGAAATGGCTCAACATGGACCAAAAGGGCCGAGCAAGGATGTTCGTTAGGCTTTTCAGACCATGGGGAAATAAAACAGCCCCAATTATTTTATTAGAAGCAACACAATCCTCATTTCTTACAAATTGCTTGAAGTTTAAATTTTGTCAGAACAGAATCTTAGAAGCCTCCCTTAGAGGTCGCTGGCCTCCCCAGTCAGAAGGAAGAAGTTATCTTAATGACTGTCTTATGTGCACCATGCTTTTAGTAAGAAGCTACTTGAGGATCTGTCACGGCAGGAAGACAGTCTAACAGTCCCTTCTTTTTATCACACCTAATTTGCTCACATTTCCCTCTTAGCTGCTCCCTGGGTTTTTCAAGGTTTATTTTTGGTTCCTGTAAGAAGTCCAGTCATTCCCTGAGGACGAGGGTTCTAATTTTTGCAAGGGATGGAGAGGTTACTCTCCAAAGACTAAGGCACTTTCTTGGTAGCAGGATGATGGTTCCCATGGAAACAGTTATGGAGGTTGTTTGAATTATGGGGCCTGGCTGCCAAAACAAAACCAAAAGGAAAAGGAAGGAAACTGACTGTGTCTGAAGGTTTACTAAAAACAGCTGCTGGAGTGCCCTGGAACCTGGGGCTGCTCACCCAGGAGGCCTCAGACAGCAAACCCAGCCTGGACCCCGCTCGTGTGTCACAGAGAGGGCCGGTGGAAACTGGCCTTTCCTGTTGCCATCTGCTTCTGTCCTCTGGACACTTTCTGGAAGGCATCCACCTGTGGGGCCGGTGCCAGGTAGCAGCTCTGCCCTGTGGGCCCCAAGTTCAAGCGGACAGCCGGCCTTTCCACAAACATTTACACAAGAAACCAGGCCCAATGGGCGTTTTTCCTCCAAGTTTCCTTCCTTCTAGAGGCAGTTATTAGTACAATGGTTTTTAAGTTACAATAAGGGGAGAAGTGTAGGGCTTACACCCCAGCTTTGCCCTTTACTCGCTTTGTTCCCTCCGCTATTAATCTATTCACTCAGGGGCTGACTCCCTGGGCTCCCAGGAGGACCAGGTCCCCAGGGCTTTGTGGGCGCACCCACCCAGGTGTGCAGAGCACTCAGCCCTGGTCATCACTGAGCCCCAAGCAGGATGGCTCCACTCCGGGCCCAGTCAGAAGGGGCCACGGGGGCTGCTGGGAAAAGCCTGCCTTGTAGCAGATTAAGTGCCCTCAAATAAAAGCCCTGGGGGCTGGGCACTGAGCCTCTCAAGACGACAGGGCTTCCTCTCCCAGGAGCTTGCTAGAAATGGGTGCTCAGGCCCCTCCCAGACCCTGCCTCACGGGGCCTGCTGCAGGCTGAGGGGACAGGTCGGGTTCCGGGTGAATCCGGGTCAGCCCCTCGGGGCGGGGGGAGGAACTCAGGCCGTTAGCATGAAGGTGGTCAGGCCTCTCGGACAGGGGTCACCCCAGCTTGTTTTTATTTCACTTGGGGGTTCCCAGGGTCACCTCTGACAGTCTCCCGCTTGCCATTCCTCCTGCCCTATCTTTCCCACGTGCATGTTTTAAAATCTCCCATGTCCTCTGTATTCCTGCCTTTAGAACACCCGCCACCAGCCTCAGGTCTTCAGAAGCGCTGGCCATTGGTGTGGGCAGGAGTCAGTGTCTTTCATGCTGGCGTCCCGGTGAAGGGCTGGCTGGGCCCCGGCGTTTGGCGGTCAGGCTCTCGATTCCAAGGCCACAGAATGAAGTGCTGGAATCACAGGGTCTGTGGGGAGGGCACGAGGAGGCGCGCTTGTCCGTGGGGTCGAGGCCCGAGGCTGTGGTGAGATGGGTGAGTGTGAGCGCTCAGCTGGGAGCAATGGAGCAGCCACATTTAGCATGCATTTATTTATTTAACATGCATTTATTTGCTTAACGTGGATTTATTTCCAGCTTTTTCAGCTCCATGAACCTTTCAAAATGGTCACCTTTCAGAGGCAGCAGTCTTATTCCACATTTCCAGACCTGGTTCAAAGAAATTTGAAAATTTGTAACCATCTTCTGAGCCAGTTTACCCTCCAAATACGTACCAAGTTAGTCTTCTTGTCTGTGGAGTGTATTCCTAGGACTCCAGCTGCCTTCATTTGTTGCTTTGTTTACCTACAGCACTGCTTACTTTGTGGTCCACCTTCCCCAACACCTTTAGTCTTGATGTTTGACCCTGAAATTTAAATTTATGGAGGATTCAGACTGAAACCTTTGGGGGCCCAGGGGCTGTGAGTTTTCTGAGACTCAAGGCTCCCTCCTTTCAGAGAGGAATGGTCCTCCCTTCTCACTGTCCTCCTGATGGCATGAGACACCAAATTTTGACCTGTTCATGTAGGTCTAGATTATGGTCCATTTCACAGATGGCTGCCCAGAAATGAGGCTTCAGTGGAAAGCAGATGATGCCATCCAGATGGGGTGTAGCAGTTTTATACAAGGATACTTTGCACTTTTAATTTCCTTTCAGGCTCTGGGGAAATATGGAAAGTAGCCTAGATTTTATCTTGGTTAGGTATTACTTATAGTATATTGGTTTAACTTGAACTTTCTTTTAATAGGATTGTGTGATTTGTTTTGTGTTTAAGGCCACTGATTAAAATTTTATTCTTTAACACTCCCCAGACCAATGGGCCTCTTCAGTCCTGTTTTCTTTGAATTTGATTACCTGTAAGAAAGCATCTCTCCTCTCTGTTGTTCTGCAATTGGATGGAATCACCTGCAGATTCATACCAGATTGAGGTCACCCATGTCCTGAGTGTATTTGCAGCGAAATTTAAAACAAACATCCCGGCTCCCTTGTGATGCTCCCCTGCGGTCCAGCCTGCGACACATTGGTCTCTGTACTCCTGTCCCCGGCTCTCTACACTAGTGCTGGGGGTTCACATCGGGACTATTGTTCACAAGAGGAGCCTTCCGAGGGGGTGCATGGTTTTCCCATCGTCACGGTCAGTTAACTAGGGCCTCATCAGTAATGACCGTCTGCCTTCCTCTGCAGGCATGAATGCTGCGGTCCGGGCCGTCGTGCGCATGGGGATATACGTGGGCGCCAAGGTGTACTTCATCTATGAGGTCAGTGTCACATCTCTTCCTGCTTTCTCTGTGGGCCTCATGCCTGTCCGAGGCTGCTGACCACAGGCAAGGGGTGACGGGCACACAGGGTACCAGGTACCAGGAGAGCCTCCTGGGGAAGTTGGGGTCACAGCCCCTGGTCTAGATGCACGTCTGTGAGATTTGTCTTAGGGAGCAGGGCTCCTAATAAATAAATGAAACAGGGCTCAAAATGCCATTTTGACATCAACTTAGTAGAATAAGGATCTTAAGCTGGTCTTATTTATTTGTAGTTCCCATCCCTATAGATACATTCACTGAAAATGCAGTCTGAATGTGAATAGACATTAAGGTAAATGGGAGAAAGCCACCTCTTTGAACTTTTCATCATAGATGTAAAACCCAGGCTACCTCCCTAGTGTCTGTTTATAACTTCAGAATGGAGCTTCTGAAAGCCAACAGCAGGGATGGTTGATTATCCCGCTTTGAGGGCCTGGCAGCTTAGAAGTAAGTTGTGTTTGTTGGGAAGGCACCCCTGTAGCTTCAACCACATGGTTTATTTCAGCAACTATTAGGAAAAGTAGCTTATCATTAGTTTTTAAACTCTAAAAATGGAAATTAGAGAATGGTTTGTTAAGATTGCTTAATTCTTGCCAAATCACTGTTAGCATTTTATTCTGATTCCTCCTAGTATCATGTATGTTAAACACTGGAAGGAAACATTTACATTATTAACATCATAGCAAATATATTTTGTGTAACATATGTTTTATCTGCCACTACGTTGTAACAGTTTTCTGTGTCTGTAAAATTCCATCAACCTGACGTCTCATCATTTACCTTGTGTTCTCGTGGCACTGAAATATATGTAGATCACCACCCATTTTCCAGCTCTCCTAACACAGCAAGCCCTAGATTAATATTTGAAGCCGCTCTGTACTTTGCATCATTGCTGTGATCCCAAGATACAGCGTCCGGCCGAGTTAAAAGGGATGGTTTTCTTATGGGTCCTGCCAGTGTTCCTTTGTTCCCGCTCACACCCACTGCCCTTTTGTTTTATTTCACTTTGAGGTGGGGTTGTGTGCCTTAGAACTTGAGTGTGGGCCCCGCAGCCTGGGCTGATAGGAGTTCCTAATAACGTGCACACCATGGTTAAATGTGTCCTGGGGCGGAGCCCCCTCAGATCTGGCTTTTCTGTTACATGTAATAGTGTTGTTTCAGACTCACTGGAGGTGAACAGTCCTCTAGCTTCTGGTTTCCAGCACGTTCCCCAGGAAGCCTTTGACTGCCTGGCCAGCTGCCCTCCTTGCTTCCTGCCTTGGTGGGGGTGGTGGGGGTGCAGTTCCGTCCTTCCTGGGATCTTTAAGACTGCCTTGCCGGTAGGTGAGGGAAGTCAGCTGAGTTACTTTGTTGAAGAACCCAAGGGCTTGTGGGCGGTACACTTCCTTTATGTCACTTCTTGGTCACTGGCGGGGCTGGGACAGGAGCTGGCATGCACAGCAAAGCACTGATGGGGGCGTGTCTCAACCCAGGCTTTGTTTCCTTGGAGACGGTTTTGGGTCCTCCTAGGTTGAGGGGCATCTCGTGAGCCAGGGTCACTGCTCAGCATCCTGCGTCCGCAGAGCTTGATGCTGAGGGCCGGTGTGGATACTGGAGCGCACCCTGTAGCTGGCCAACTTGGAGTCGCCCCTCTCAGGCTGAGGGTTTTCGTTGTGTTTGTTTCTCATTGGCACCATGTCCTGCGGCTGTGTCTGTATTCAGGGGATATTTTGGTGTATCCAGACGTACACCGACCAGACTGCACTTTGCTTAACGAAGGAATTGAGGCACATCAGGTGGCCCCTGCTCCACACACCTGGGCTTCCTTCAAAGAATGTGTAGGGTCTCTCTGGAGGAGTCTCAACACCCAGAAGCCGTGTTCCTCCTGGGGTCCTCCTGCTGACACCCTTGGGCTGAGCTCTTCATGACCTCTCAGGGTGGGGATGAGGGGGCACAAGGGCATGGTGGGCCCCTGGGAGCTCGGCATCCTGCCCTCCCTTGGGAGGGGCCGTAAGGGCCTCCTGAGTCTGAACAGACCCCCTTCACAGGAGCAGGGCATTCTGCAGTTCCTCAGTCAGGAAGAAGTCAGAAAGAACCCTGGGCAGAGTCGCACTGGTGACTCTGATTCTCATAATAATCACTTTATGGGCATCTCGGTGTCCAGCTGAGTGCTGCCTTTCAGAGTCGGCGCTACGAATGACTAGAACTTGAGGGCCTCACTTTCTGGAAGGAAACAGAAAAGGAAATAGAAATAGGTGGGTGTGGTTGAACCGAAATCTCCTCTTTGGTGGTGATGCCATGCTTCTCATGCCACCCCCTCCCCCACCCCAAAAGGAGTGCTATTATGCTGAACAGGGCCTGTTCTTTCCACCCCTTGGAAGGGAGTCCTTGGAGTCAGCCTCCCCTCAGGGCCCACCTGAGACCGGAGTACTCAGTTGGCCTTGATCCAGGGCCTGGGCACAAATGGTATCAATACCATTCCCCTGAATCCAGTCATCCCTCACTGCAGGTGTGAGGACCCTGCACCTGTAATTCTGAATCCAAAAATCTCTCACGTTTGCCTGAGTTCATTTGGGCAGCAGTCCTTGATGGGGCTGCCTGTGACAGTGCCTGCCGCCTAGCATGACTGTCCCAGGATGCAGGTGAGGCCTATTCATGCTGCCGACGGCACCAGGTGACCGGGACATTTGTGCTGCTGCTGAAAACCCTAGCTTCTAAGACCCACACATCTCTGACCTACAGGCCAAGGGGAGCAGTTGAGGGCCCACGTCCATAGCCAAGTGACGGGAGATCCACGTGCTCACCTTCTGGGCCTGTTTCCTTGTCCATCACCTTCTGTACTTGGAAGGACTTTCTGCACAAACCAGGCAGGGGTCCTCATGTTCCAGGTGCCGCTGACTCTGCTGGTTGTGGCCAGATGCAGAATCGGGGGCTTGGTGACTCACCTCCCTGTGGGCCGTCTCAGGACTGTGGACATCCACTGTCTGGGCCATGTCCCGACAGACACAGCTTCTGTCCTGGCTGTCGCACTGTTGGCACCTGCAGGATCCAGGTGTGGGGAGCATGGCTGGGCCGTGTATGGTGGTTAGAGCATCCCTGCCTTAGCCCCCCGGAAGCCAGGACCACCCCAGTCACAGCAGTGACAGCCAGAAATGTCTCCAGAAGTCATTTCTGGAGAATGACTGGTTGGGGACCACTGCCCTATACCCAATGGGGCTCAAATTTAGAGAATGAGTTTGTTTTTAAAGCATCATTTGATAACTTATCCAACATGTTTTTCTATCCCTAGTTGAGTTTCTAAGTTTAGCTGGAACTTTGGCGGTTGCCAACATCAAAACAGTTAAACAGGTCCACATCAATTATTGAAATGAAGGTGCTTTGGCTTTTTCTTGGGCAGAAAGCATGTGGGAAGTGTATTGACCAGAAAACACTGGTATTTCTGCTGAGGGTCTGGCACGGACGTGTTCTGTCTGGCTGCCACCGAGCTTGCTGTAAGTCTGGGACGCGTCTACGTGTGGTGCATGCCAGCCCTTGGGCGCCTTCTGGGAGGGATGGGCCGGGGTGTGGATTAACTCATTCTCTCTACCTAGCCTGCTGTAGATTTGTGTTTTTTCCTTCTTAAGATAGGACTTTTCCTTAGAAACATACAGGTGCCTTCAGCTTCTTGGAGGTAGTGAGGTGCTCAGGGTGGACCATCCCAGGTTCTAGGTGGATAAGAAGTGGAGCAGGGAGAGTCCATATGTTGCCTGCTGCTCTGGTTTTGGCTGTGGAAATGGTCTAGTTGTTTTTCATTTAATTTATGAGCTCAAAACAAGATGCTCGTTTTCTCGAAGATGGCTTCCATGATAGCTCAATTGGTAAAGAATTCACCTGCAATGCAGGAGACCCTGGTTTGATTCCTGGGTCAGGAAGACCTGCTGGAGAAGGGATAGGCTACCCACTACAGTATTCTTTGGCTACCCTTGTGGCTCAGCTGGTAAAGAATCCACCTGCAATGCGAGAAACCTAGGTTTGATGCCTGGGTTGGGAATATCCCCTGGAGGAGGGAACCCACTGCAGTATTCTGGCCTGGAGAATTCCATGAACTGTATAGTCCATGGTGTTACAAAGAGTCAGACACGACTGAGTGACTTTCACTTTTCCCAAAGATTTCCTGGTGGCTCAGATGGTAAAGAATCAGCCTGCAATTCAGGAGACCTGGGTTCGATCCGGTCGGGAAGATCCCCTGAAGAAGGGAATGCCTGTCTCCTCATGTTTTCTTGCCTGGAGAGTCCCAGAAGAGATGGGCAGAGGAGCCTGGAGGGCTATAATCCACAAGGTCACAAGGAGTCAGATAGGACTGAGGGACTAACACTTTACCGAAGATTTTAAAAAGTCACCATTCTGGTTATAGCTCTTTATGACTAACTCAAGAGTCTTCCTCTTTAAAGGAACTCTTAGTGGCTTGCCCTGCTCAAGCCCAGCATTTGTGAATATCAGGGTTCACCCATCATCCTCCATATATTGAAGACAAGCTGAAAGTGGAGCTTCACTTTAAGCGGCTGATCTTATTATTACAGACAGTACATTCTAAGTGCATTAGGTGAGTCAGGATTTTGAACTAGAAAAGACCAGTGACATCGGAGCAACACCAGGAGTTAATGTTCTCATCTCGCCGGCTGTCAGAGGAGGTCCAGTGAATGACTTTCTCACCAGAGCTCAGGGCCCCTCAGACCAGCTTGGAGTCTGAACTGCACTCACCTGGGGCCTGAGCTTCCCAGCTGGATATTGTACGAATATGAACAAGCTTTAGAGGAGCCCTGTCTCCCTTCCTCGCGTCCCTTGGACACTTTATTTTCTTCTTGGATATGAGAAACTGTGCGCTTTCACAGTTTTTCAAGTGAGAATTGTCACATTGTGACCAACAGCAACAAAGCTCACTTTCCCAGGGGGAACAGAGCAGGCCGACCTGCCCAGAAGCCCAGGCTGTGCTCTGTAGCGAGGGGCTCACCCCGAAGGGGATTCGAAGCTGGAGGGAGGGGGACACAGGTGGCTGTGATGGTGTCCTGTGGCCCCTGGCCATGTGGGCACGGCGAATGGTGACGCCGCCACCCACACAGAGAGCAGGTTATAAGGTCAGCTTTGGGGACACGCCTGTCCTTTTCTCTCACCCGTGGTCACTGCCTCTGCCTGCCCCCTCAACAGTTCCCTGAAGGCCAAGGAGGTGGCCAGAGTCCCATTGTCTCGTCTCCTTGAGGTTTTTACACTTCCAGTTTCTGCATTTTAACTTCCTTAAAGTCAGAACTCCTTAACCACTAACTAAAAACAGCCACAGTGGTGCTGGGAGGTAGGCAGAAGCTTCTCTGGGTGGCTGAAAGGGAGGCAGTGCCGCCTGGCCCTTTGGCCAACGTGCCCCGTGCCAGGTCAGTCCAGCTCCTTAATTTAATTCACAGCAGGTTGGTGACCCGGGGACGCAGCGGGAAACCCACCTTTTCTGCAGGAGGCTGACTTGTGCCTACCTGGAGTAGTGACCTATCACAGCCCTGAGGATGAAAGGGTTAGTCACTCGGTCATGTCCGACTCTTTGTGACCCCATGGACTGTAGCCCACCAGGCTCCTCTGTTCATGGGATTCTCCAGGCAAGAATACTGGAGTGGGTAGCCATGCCCTCCTTCAGGGGACCCTCCTCACCCGGGGATCGAACTCAAGTGTCCTGCATCAGCAGGCAGATTCTTCACCGTCTGAGTCATGAGGGGCACCTCCATAACCACATGCTGCTCCCCACCGGGCTAGTGCAGAATCCTTCATGTGTGACCTGGCTTGACCCTCACGCTGTCGGCAGCACTCCCACGGCCTCGGACCGTCAAGGGCTAGCTCTCATTTTAGTGCTCAAGTTGCAAAAATGATCGTGTCTCCCCCTGCCTCCTCCCTACCACTGATATAACTAATTAAGCACGTAAGTCACTGAGATAAGAGGGCTGGCTTTATCCTGCTATGACTTTTGGTTTACCAGGAACTGTGTATTATGAGCTTTGGCTTAGAAATCTAATAACACCAGAGGGCTCAATAAATCACGTTGGTTTGTTATCGGGTTTCAAAAGCACAAAGTGCAAGGGCTGTGCCGTGACTGTCATGTTCCAAGCTGTTGAGAATTTTGGAGTTGACCACATCTCACCGAGGACAAAGCCAAGGGCGTTTTCCCTGAAGCCATGAAGTCAGCCCAAGCAGGGGTGATGGCTGGTCCTCTGGACTGGAGTGTGCGTGCCTTTAGGACCTGGTGGGGCCTCTCAGGCCCTGGGCCTGGGTGTGGGGAGTGTGTGGTCTCAGGTTCAGCACTGACTCTCCTGTGGATGAATAGAACCATCGTTCCTGCACCTCTAAAGCCGTGCGTGTGGAGAGCTGTCCCCGCCCGCCTCTTCGGGCACCCACAACTGGTCCATTACCACGGACTTGCTGGCACTTGAGCAGTTCGGAGCCGACCTGTGTGCTGGCTTTCAAATGCTATACACGAGAAGCTTTATTAACGATGAATTGACTTGGGAAATCATTCTGTGGGAAACAAATGTGGGTGTTTGCTTGGGACTCCTGGAGAAGCCTCTGAATGTAGGTGGTTACAGTATCTAGGAAATACTTTGAAGCTCAGTAAGCTTTTTAGCAGTTGTTTCCTCTGGTCCTTGAAAGGCTTGCCATTCAAACCATGTTGCTCCCCAAAGAATCTAGGATTTAGGAAAAGCACTGCCAAGTTGGGAAGACATGAGGACCCATGGACACTCTTCTTTTAGAAAAGAAACAGCCTAGCCTGAACGGAGCAGAGCATCTTACCTGGCTTCAGTGCAGAATTGGTCTCAAATCTTCTGTATAAAGGAAGTCAGCTAATTCAGTGGACTACAAGTAGAAGGGACTATTAGACCTCTTTAAGAGTAGTCAGAAAAATGAAGGCCAAGTTGCCTCCAGGTAGAGTTAAAATGCCAGTAACTTTCCTTCACTTTTATCCTTGTCCTCAATTTGTATAATTATTGCAAATATCTTTTCTTTTTTAAAGTTTTATCAAGGTGCAGTTGATACACAGAGGACTCTAGATAGTGAATATCTAAAATTTGAGTCTGGGCTTATGCAAACACAAGTGATACCATCCCCACACCAAAGAAATTATACCTCCCAGAAAATAAGATAAATTAAAAATACATTTTTAGGGACTTCCCTAGCAGTCCAGTGGTTAGGACTCTGCCCTTACATTTCAGGAGGCACAGGTTCAAGCCCTGGTCAGAGAACCAAAATCTGACATGCATATAGCCATGACCAAAAAATAATTTTTTTAAAAGCCAACTTTGTCATAGCCCAAGATTGGAATTTTGCTCTGGGTCTTTAAACAGCACTCATGAGATTTCTTTAAGAGAAAACCACCCAAGTGACCAGCTCTTACACTATTAGAACAGATTTAACAGATGCTGAAAAATACCCATACATGTGGTACCATCTCCTCCATAACTAGCTGGGAGACTGTGCCTGTTTTGTTCAAACTGATCTGATAGTGAGTTAAGGTGGCTTCAGAGCCTCGGACATGATTGGTGTTGGGCTGGATCAGACAGCTGACGGTCTCCTGGGTCATCTTATGACCAGCACCAACGAGATGGTATTACTTTTGGTCCAAAACTAAGCGAGCTTCAAAGGTTTTACAGTTTGTTTTTCTTGTGTGAGTCATAGAACTGGCTTGGAAAGGCAGATTCCAAAAGAGAATTTTATAAAATATTTTGAGCTCTGGCTACGTTGGAATAAGTATTCAATGTTGTAAGGAGACTTGAAAAAGCTCATCAGAACTGATAAATTATAGTAACATCTGTATAAAACTAGTCTTCCTGTCTCAGTAACATCTTCCATGTTAGCAAAAGACAATTTAAAACCGCAGTAGGTAGTTCTTCAGAAGTTCCACGGGCCTAACAAGTTTGCAGTTAACAGGGTGAGTCACTTCCTATGGCCCAGCCCATGGGCGCAATGAGAGGTTTGGAGAGCAACACTGGCAAGCTCATCCCCTATTCCTTAGTCACTTTTTTTTATTGTGTGTATCTAGGCTGCACAAAATAACCAAACTCTTTCTGCAGAGTCTCAGAGTAAGTGTTATGGTCTGTAGAACAGTTTTCCATGTTCTTACTCCAGGAGCAGAAGGATTTGCAGTTTTTTTTTTTTTTTAATTAAATCCATATTTAAATTCTCAGAAATCATCAACTCCCAACAGAGCAGTTTTCAGCAGCACACCACCAAAGTGTTGGAGCTTCAGCTTTAGCATCTGTCCTTCCAATGGATGTTCAGGACTGATTTCCTTTAGGATTGACTGGTTAGATCTCCTTGCAGTCCAAGGGACTCTCAAGAGTCTTCTCCAGCACCACAGTTAGAAAGCATCAATTCTTCGGTACTCAGCCTTCTTTGTGGTCCAGCTCTAACATCCTTATATGACTATTGGAAAAACTAAACCATAGCCTTTTACCGACCTCTCCCATCTATTACCTATCAATTACCTCCTACTACCTAGCTCGCCCATCACCTGCCATCTGTGATCTATCCACTATCTGCTAGCTGCCTGTCTGTCCTCTGTTTTTAATATTCTGTGGAAACAAGCTCCCTGGAGTCCCTCAGAAGGGGAGAGGGTCTGGTTTTTCGTCCGATTCTGGAGTAGCAGGGTGCCCTGCAGGACAGCGCCTGCCTCAGGTAGCTGACATACCAGGACAAAACTGAAATAGCACCTCTGATAAGCGCTCCCTCTCCTTGAGGAGGCCTGGATCACATCACACTCAAGCTTATCACCCTCACCTTCCAGGGTGACAGCCGCACTGGGCTCAGGGCTTTCAATGGAGCAGGCTAAAAACGTACACCCTCTGTGGTTTCCAGAAAGAAAGAAAGGAGATGGGGACAAAAAGATAAAAGTGATCCTTGGAGTTGGCCCGAGATGTGTCTGGAGGAAATGCTGCTTCTTCAGCGTTTAGGCAGGGCTGTGGGTACCCCTGACCCAGCCTGTCCTGGAGGTCATGTGTGTAACCCTAGACTAGACACATACGTGCAGGTGTATATGTATTTATGTACAATATTGATGTATAATGTGCTATGTATAATGTGTGTGATTATACTGTCTATAATGAAATGAAATTGTTAGTCGCTCAGTCGTGTCCGACTCTTTGTGACCCCATGGATTGTGGCCCACAGGCTTCTCTGTCCATGGAATTCTCCAAGCACGGATACTGGAGTGGGTTGCCATTCCTTTCTCCAGGGGATAGAAAGCCACAACAATAATTATTATAAACTTTTATAAACAGCCAATACCTTTTCCTTTTCAGGGGTAAAATGCCCTGGAAAGTGAGTCACGTAGACAGAGACGCAAGTGAATGTTTCCGTCGTAGTTGATCTTTTATATTCTGTGGGGAAAATGGGCTGCATTTAGAGTTGATAGGTCACTGTCTCTGGGCTTCCAGCCAAGCGTTCATGGCTCTCCAGACCTGCTTGCAGCTTTGCTCGGGGTCGTGAGCTGGCACCAGCCCCAAGGTGAGGAGGATGGGGGTGGGTGGCATCAGCTGTGCCTTCAGACCCTGTTCCCGTGCCTGGAGAGTTGCGGGCCACCCGGCAGCTGGAGGCCCTCCCAGGTTACCGAGTGGATGTGTTCCTGTACTCGGTGTGGTTGGCACCACTGTTCTCAACAAGTTTGTGTGGAATCACCAATGGTGTTGGGGTCATTCCATCCCTTTTCAGTGTCTCGGGAGCCAGAGGACAGCAGGCAAAATGCCTCTGTCTCTGTAGCACCCTGGCTTAGTCTGGCAGACATTCTCATTACTGGAGATGGCATTTGAGGGGCTCTCTTCGCAGTTCTGCACCTGGGAAGAGCGTTAGCATCACCCCTATAACTTGTATCACGCTGTCTCCTGAGCTCCGGGCTCCTAGAAACTCAGCTCCATTGTCACTGGCGTTTCTGTTTTGCATCACTCAGGGATGGGTTAATGTGTCAGCTCAGCTGAACCTGGTCTTAACGCTGTCCTTCCCTCTGCAGGGCTACCAGGGCATGGTGGACGGTGGCAGGAACATTGTGGAAGCCAACTGGGAGAGCGTCTCCAGCATCCTGCAAGTGGTATGTGCTGCGCTCGTCCTGCTCGGTTCTCTGAGTTTTCTCTGGTCTGAAACCTTTCCTGCTTGTGTTCCAGGAGCACTTACAACAGGCGAATGTGCTGCCTGGCATCATGAAAAGAATACGTTCTTAATTTTCCATCTAATTTTTTTTTTTGAAAAAGCTTTGCACACTGAGGAATTATCCTTGCAAGAACAAGTTGTGTTTGATGGCGAGTGGTACTCGTGGGGGATCTTTTTATTTTTTAGAGCAGATCAGTGTTGAGACAGTTTTGGTTTGTTGGTGCTGCATGTTTAGTGGTGCATCTCTTTGCCTGTTGGGTTTGGGGTGCCCTTTGGCATCAGGGACTGTAGCCTGGGAAGGCCCCCAACCAGCAGCCTCCAAGGGCTGTGGCTTTAGTGGGGACACAGCATCTCCCCTGACTCAGGGCTGACTTCCTCGGCATGTGCAACGATGAGGTAATTACGACTGCAGGAGAAACAGCTCTTACACGGAATTATAAAGAAGCCTGCCCAAATATGTCATGCCCAATAAATTCCAGGAACAATGCAGCTCAGTGAAGGCTCCAAGTCGACTAAGAAATAAAGAGATTACGTGCAAAGAATGGACTTCATGACAAGTGTTTTACTTGCGGTTTGATCTTTTGAAATGTATGTGTTAATATTAATCTGTGACTTGTCTTGAGTTTTTTAGAATTTTTATTGGCATACAGTTGTTCTACAGTGTTGTGTTTCTGCTGTGCAAAGTGAATCAGTTATAATATGTATACATGGACCCCCTCTTTTTGGGTTTCCTTCCCATTCGGGTCACCAAGAGCACTGAGTAGAGTTCTCTGTGTTATACAGTAGGTTCTCAATAGTTATTTTAAACATGGTATCCATAGCGTATACGGGTCAATCCCAGTCTCCCAGTTCATCTCCCCCTCCTTCACCGTAATCATAAGTTTGTTCACCATACCTCTTACTATTTCTGCCTTGCAAATAAGTTCATCTGTATAATTTTTCTAGATTCCTTGTATAAGCAATACTGTATTTGTTTTTCTCTTTCTGACCTCATTCTGATATACAGTCTCTAGGTCCATCCACTTGTCTGCAAATCACATTATTTCATTGCTTCTTATGGCTGACTATATTCCATTGTATATATGTACCACATCTTTATCCATTCCTCTGTAGATGCACATTTATGTTGCTGCAATGAAAATCGGGTGTGTGTCTCTTCGTGAATTATTGTTTTTTCCCCAAGTACATCTAGGTGTGGGATTGCCCTCTCACAGGGGAACTCTGATTTTCATTTCTTCAGGAACATCCACAATGCTCTCCCTAGTGGCTGCACCTGCTTACACCCCACCAAGAGTGTAGGCAGACCCCCATCCCCCAGGCCCTCTGCAGCACTTATTCTCTGTAGATCTTTTTGGTGCCAGCAGTCCTGAAAGGTGTGAATGGCACCTCATTGTAGTTTCCATTTGCATTTCTCTAATAATCAGTGATGTGGAGTATCTTACCATGCTCTTTTTATTTGGTGAGTACCATTGACTTCCTTCTGCTTCTGCAGGAGAAGGAAATGGCAACCCACTCCAGTGTTCTGGCCTGGAGAATCCCAGGGACGGGGGAGCCTGGTGGGCTGCCATCTATGGAGGTGCACAGAGTTGGACACAACTGAAGCAACTTAGCAGCAGCAGCACTGGCTTACTGGAAGTCGGCCCTGTTGTGATCTTTTCTGATGATTTTCTCCAGGAAATATATTGAGCACAGGTCTCATTTCCAGCTTCGATGATTCTTGAACATGAAGACCCCAGCAGTGCCTACTTTCATTGTGTTGTTAAAAACAGCGGTCACAAGGTGGCAGCTTTTCTCCACACCCAACTCTGGTTTCTTAGGAAGCTGACCTTAGGGAAAGTCCTGTTCCTGGTCATCCCTTAGAGTGACTATGTCAGAGGAAACACCTAAGGCTGTGTCTCCTGACTTCTCCCCCTTACCCTTTGTCCCCTGAACAGCAGTCTGGGGAGGGTGCTGTCATCCGTGGGTTGGGGGGTGGTCCTCAGGAAGGAGGCTGGAGGTGGGAATCCCACCAGCAGAGCCATGAAGTCCAAGGGACTGCCCAGAGCTCCTGCAGCCCTGAGGCTACCCCCTTCCTGTGGGGGCAGGAGGCCTGGACTCTACAGGAGGGACCGCCCCCCACATCTGAGACCGCAGCTCGTGCAGAGGGTCCATCGGGGAGGGCTCATGGGCCGGTGCACGTCCTCCCGCTCCCTCAGCCCAGGACGGTCCAGCCTGGGGACCCAAGTGCTCAGGCTCCAGGGGTGTGACCCCAGCCCGGGTCACCAAGGCCTGCGGGGGACAGAGCCTGCGTTTCTCTTTCTTTTTCCTTTCTTCATGTAAATGTTTGTTTTGAACAGGAGTGTATAGGTGATCTATAATGTTGTATGGCTTTTTTTTTTTTTTTTTTACGGTGTACAGTAACTTGATTCACTTGTACATAGTTGTGCACGTGTTATTCTGGGTCTCTTCCCATGTCTGTTATTACCAAGTGTTGAGTAGGGTTACTTGTACTGATCACTTGGTTTTTGCTGATTGACATAAACACACTAATATTTATAAAACGATTTCAAACCTAATTTCTTCCCGCCCAGCACCTTTCCCTCTTAGCAGCCATTTGTAAGTCTGTGAGGCTGTTTCTGTTCTGTGAAGAAGCCATTTGTGTCTGCGTTTTGATGTAACCTGGGAGTGATGCATGGCGTGTGACTTTCCCTGTCTCTGTGACTTCCTTCGGTATGGTCAGCCCTGCTTCCTGTCTCGTGGCTGGACGTGGCCATATTTCATCTCTTCCTGTGGCTGAGGACATTGCATTTCTGTGTTTGTACCCCATCTGTGTGTCCGTACGTCTGTCCGTCGGCACTTAGGTTGCTTCCCTTGCTTGGCTGTTGTACATAGTGCTGCCATGATCACTGGGGCTCCGGTGTCTTTGTCTGGATCGCGCCCGGGCCTGGGAAAGCTGGCTCACAACGGACTTCAGTGCTCAGCTTTCTAAAGACCTTCCCTGCGGTCTCTGTAGTGCAGGTACTGATTTACCTCCTTACCAAAAGTGTAGAAGGGTTTCCCCAATCCACACCCTCTTTTACTTCTGCAGATTTTTTGTGATAGCCATTCTGACAGGTGTGAGGTGATACCTCATTGAACTTTTATTTCTTTTCATTTGACTTGCATTTCTCAAATAATCAGTGATGCTGACCATCTTTTCCCGCCTTTATGGCCATCTGAATGCCTTCTTGGCAGAAATGTCCCTTTAGATCTTTGGCCCGTTTGTCTTTGCGTTGTGTTTGTTGTTACTGAGTTGCATCAACTGTATGTGCTGGAGATGAATTCTTTGGGGGTAATGCTACTGTGCTAAGTCACTTCAGTCGTGTCCGACTCTGTGCGACCCCATAGACGGCAACCCACCAGGCTCCCCCATCCCTGGGATTCTCTAGGCAAGAATACTGGAGTGGGTTGCCATTTCCTTCTCCAATGCATGAAAGTGAAAAGTCAAAGTGAAGTCGCTCAGTCGTGTCTGACTCTTCGTGACCCCATGGACTGCAGCCTACCAGGCTCCTCCATCCATGGGATTTTCCAGGCAAGAGTACTGGAGTGGGGTGCCATTGGGGGTAATATCCTTTTGCAAATACTTTTTCCCATTTTGATGGTTGTCTTTTTATGGTTTCCTTCCTGTGCAAACTCTTTGAAGGGTAATTCGGTTCTGTATGTTGATTTTTGTTTTATTTTCATGATTCTGAGTTGTGGATTCATAAAGAACTTGCTGCCATAAATTTCAAAGTGTGTGCTGCCTGTATTTTTCTCAAGAGTTTTTATAGGATCCTTACATTTAGATCTTGCATCTATTCCAAGTTAATTATTGTATGCAGTGTTACGGAATCCTCTCATTTCATCCTGTTTGTAACTGTTTAATGACCTGTACACTGTCCGCCCTTTGACTTCCCAGTTTAGGTTCCCAGCTTCCTCGTAGATGGGCTCTTATTTCTTCCACACCTTCTGCAGCAGTTCTTCTTGGCAGGCTTTTTGCCAGTGGCCATTCTGACCCATGTGAGGTGATGCCTTGTTGTAATTTTGATGTGCATTTCTCAAAAAATTTAAACGATGTTGAAATCTTTTCCTGTGATTTTTTTAAACAGTGTGAGTGACCCTTACCTCTTGTGATTGGCTTCTTGAAGGTTTGCCCTGTGTGAATTCTATTTCAGTGACTACCCCCAGGACATTTGTGGAGGGCAGGTGGTATTTTTTTTTTTAACTAACAGCCCCTTGAGGTAAAAGTAACTCAGTGGTGTCTGACTGTTTGCGAGCCCATGGACCGTAGCCTGCCAGGTTCCTCTGTCCATGGAATTCTAAAGCCAAGAATACTGAGTGGGTTGCCATTTGCTTCTCCAGGGGATCGTCCCAACCCAGGGATCCAACGTGGATCTCCTGCTTTGCAGGCAGATTCTTTACCTTCTGAGCCATCAGAGAAGCCTACTATTAACAGACATTTCTAAGTATAAAGACAGGTCAACTTAAAAAGTATCAGCAGATACATGCTTGACTTTATCATATCATCAGTAGTACATTAGAGTATGTAATGAATCCATGCACCATTTCCAAAGGGATACCCGAGACAGAAGTAGCAATAAAGTTATAAGTGACAATCATTAATCAGGTGAGATAATTTAGATGAAGCATATCTCTCTCTGAGAGATGGGGACTGGGCAAGCCCCTTAGGCCTGTGTCACTAAGGGCCCACCTGCACGGGTTTTGAAGTTGCTGTTAGCAGGCGGCAGCATCTCTTCATGCCCAACACTATTTTCTTTTTCCTTGATAACTTCATTTTTATATTCTGTTAGAGTAGGGTTGATGTGGTGTTGGTTTTAGGTGGTACAGGACCTTCATTTAGTAATACATAGGCCTGTGTCCAGTACTCTTGCCTGGAGAATCCCATGGATGGAGGAGCCTAGTGGGCTGCAGTCCATGGGGTCGCTAAGAGTCGGACGCGACTGAGCGACTTTGCTTTCACTTTTCACTTTCATGCATTGGAGAAGGCAGTGGCAACACACTCCACTGTTCTTGCCTGGAGAATCCCAGAGACGGGGGAGCCTGGTGGGCTGCCGTCTATGGGGTCACACAGAGTCGGACACGACTGAAATGCTTTAGCAGCAGCAACAGCAAACCTGTGTCTGTTCTCTCTGGGGTTCTTTTCCCGTGTAGGTTGTACTGTGTTCAGAACAGCTCCCTGTGCTCTGCAAAAGGTCATCTTTGATCATCTATTGGATTCATAGTATGTGTGTGTGTGAGTCTTAACCTCCTAGTTTATCCCTCCACCTAGGTTTTTAGTAATAATCATAAGTCTGTTTTCTAATGCTGTCTTTCTGTGTAAGTTAGTGCTCTTGCATGGATTTATTCATTTCCCCTGTAAAAGACAGGATGCTTGTCCTGCTGTGGGTTACATCAGCTCACATGGACATATGTACATGTGAATAGAATTCACACAGGGCAAACCTGCTCTGGGTTACATCAACTCATCCCTCAGCTGATTCTTGCTTCTGCAAATGGCATTTTCCTCATTTATATGACTAAGCGTACTCTAGGATACAAAGGTGGCACTTAGACTTCATTTTTCTGTTGCTGGACATGTTGGTGGATTCAGTGTCTTGGCTCTTGTAAAGAGTGCTGCCCTGAAGACAGGGTACATGTGTCATTTTGCATGGCGATTTCTTGTGTCTAAGCCCAGGGATGGGATTACTGGCTCCTGTAGATTTTTTAAAGGAACCTACATGCTGTTCTCATAAAGGCTGCACGTGTTTACACCTCACAAAGAGTGGAGGTGGATTCTCCGTTCCCCCAGGCCTTCTGCAGCATTTGTTCTTTGTAGATCTTTTTAATGATGGCCCTTCTGACAGATGTGAGGTGAATCCTCACTGTAGTTTTCATTTGCATTTCTATATTGATAACTGATATGGGGTATCTTACTATGCTCTTTGTATTTGTGTGAGTACAGTTTACCTCTTGACATTGGCTTCTTGAAAACCAGCCCTGTTGTGAAATCTTTTCTGATGATTTACCCCAGGGCATTTGTTGAGGGCAGGTGTCCCTTCCAGCCCCAAGCCCTCTAGAAGAACATTAAGAGCCCAGCAGGGCCTATTTTCCGGAGAAGGCAATGGCACCCCACTCCAGTACTCTTGCCTGAAAAATCCCATGGATGGAGGAGCCTGGTGGGCTGCAGTCCGTGGGGCCACCAAGAGTTGGACACGACTGAGCGACTTCACTTTCACTTTTCGCTTTCATGCATTGGAGAAGGAAATGGCAGCCCACTCCAGTGTTCTTGCCTGGAGAATCCCAGGGGATGGCGGAGCCTGGTGGGCTGCCTTCTGTGGGGTTGCACAGAGTCGGACACAACTGACGTGACTTAGCAGCAGCAGCAGCAGCAGCAGGGCCTATTTTCAAGGTGTTGTTACAAAAAGGGTCACAAGGCGGCAGCATTTTTCCATGCCCAACTGTGGTTTCTCAGGAAGCTGACCTGGTCAGCTTAGAGTGAATGTGTCAGAGGAAATACCCAAGGCTGTGTCTCCTGACTTCTCTCCCTTACCTTTTGTCCCCGAACACCTCCCCATTCCTGCAACAGCAGTCTGGGGAGGGTGCTGTCATCCATGGGTTGCGCGGGGGGCCCTCAGGAAGCAGGCTAGAGGTGGGAATCCCACCAGCAGAGCCATGAAGCCCAGGGGACTGCCCAGAACTCCTGCAGCCCTGAGGCCGCCCCTTTCTCTGGGGGCAGAAGGCCTGGATTCTGCAGGAGGGATCGCCCCCACATCTGGGACAGCAGCTCGTGCAGAGGTTCCATCGGGGAGGGCTCGTGGGCCGGGCACGTCCTCCCGCTCCCTCAGCCCAGGACGGTCCAGCCTGGGGACCCAAGTGCTCGGGCTCCAGGGGTGTGACCCCCGCCTGGGTCACCAAGGCCTGAGGGGGACAGAGCTTGCATTTCTCTTTCTTTTTTCCTTTCTTCATGTTAATGTTTGTTTTGAATGGGAGTGTATAGGTGATTTACCATGTTGTGTGGGTTTTTAGTTGTACAGCCACTTGATTCACTTGTACTTCAGTTCAGTTCAGTTCAGCTCAGTTGCTCAGTCGTGTCCGACTCTTTGCGACCCCATGAATCGCAGCACACCAGGCCTCCCTGTCCATCACCAACTCCTGGATTTCACTCAGACTCACTTGTACTTAGTCATATATATGTGTGTTTTTCTGGTTCTCTTCCCATATCAGTTATTACTGAGTGTTTTATAGGGTTCCTATGCTATACAGTTGGGTTTTGATTAATATATATATATATATATATATATATATACACACACCATTATTTATCAAATAACCTCAACCTGCTAGTTTCTCCCTGCCGATTCCCTTTCCCTCGTGATGACCGTGCGTTTCTAAGTCTGTGAGGCTGGTTCTGCTTTCTGAAGGAGTTCATTTGTCACCATTTTTAGATTCCGCTTGGTTATGGTACCTTGGAATTTTGTCTTTCTGATTCTTACTTCATTTAGTATGATTATCCTGAGATTGTACGTGCTCTTGCAAATGGTATGCTTTCGTTCTTTTCATGGCTGAGTCATATTCCATTGTGTACATGTATCACTTGTTTTTATCCACTCATCTGTTCATGGAAGTTTTTTTACCTCCTCGTCTTTGCTGTTGTAAAGCTGCTGCCGTGCCTGCCTGGGTGCACGGTTTTCTCCAAGTCTGGTTTTTTCCTCAGATGCTGTTAAGAGTGGGACAGCCAGATCACAGGGCCGCTCTGTTTGTTTGTAGTAATGCCTTCTAAATGCACTTCCATATTGCTGTTAGCAGCTGCATCCACCAGCATCATTAAAGGGTCCGCTGTTGTTACCCCACCGGTGTACTTCTGTGGATTTTTAACAGTGTCCTTTTCCGTTTCTCTGAGGTGATACCTCATTGTCGTTTTGATCTTCTCATCTCTGATAATTTCCCATATTGAGCCATTCCTCATGTGCTTTAACACTGTGAACTGTATGTAGCTGATATTTTTTTCCTGACAGTTTTCCCTGTTTTTAATTATTTTTTATCAGTTACCCCTGGAGTTTTTGAGGGCAGGTATTATTTAGAGCCCAGCAGTCCTTCCCTGTGGCTATTAACTGTCCCTAGGCAGTAATTTTCTGGTTGCTCCTGTGGGGAATAGCCAGAACTCAGATTTCTGTTTCGCTGGCACTTGTGGTGAGCCCGACTAAAAAGGGCAGCCGCGTTACCTGGGGCTGCTGGACACGAGGTTTCCTTGGCCATGGCTTGTGAGTGGCCCTGGCCCACCTTGGGCTCAGAGAGTGTGCGGGGTCCTCCCCCCCATGGGATGGCCATCATCCTCTCGTGGACTTCTCTCTGCTCCATGCGTTTATTAGCTCATGGCTGCATCCTTGTTTTTCTGCCCTACTCTGTCCCCTGTGGGAGTGGTCCTGAATCTTTAGCCATTGAATTCCAGTTCGGAGCTAAAAATGGAAAGACTCCAAACTTCTATGGTTGATCAACTGAAAAGACGAAAGGCAGGTGATCTACGCAAGGTCCTGAGTTTATATCCAGCACGCACGTGTTCAGATGTCTGTGTAGTTGGGAGGAGACAGATAAACAGGTTTCTTTCTCTTCCAGGGAGGGACCATCATCGGCAGTGCCCGCTGCCAGGACTTCCGTACCCGGGAAGGCCGCCTGAAGGCCGCATGTAACTTGGTTCAGCTGGGCATCACCAGCCTGTGTGTGATCGGTGGGGACGGCAGCCTCACCGGGGCCCACATCTTCCAAACGGAGTGGAGCGGGCTGCTGGAAGAGCTGGCCCGCGACGGTGCGTCTCTGCTGCCCACCCCTCCCCATCAGCACTCCCACTGCTGACATCCTGCCCCATGGACTGTCCCACAGGTGTTTGTTGCTGGCGGTGCTGCAGACCTCAAAGCTGCCATCTCAGGACTCAGATTTGTGGCTCAGATAGTAACAAAAGTGATTATAAGAATAACATTTATTCCAATATCCTATGTGCCAGGCACGGCTGCACTTTGACCCTGGTGGTTTTGTGCCCGCTCAGGATAACCATCTGGAGCTTCTGTGCCGATCCGCGCTTTACAGAGAAGGGTCAGGGGCTCACGGTGAAACCATCTGGCCACGAGAGTGGCCCCGCTCACAGTAGCCCTGAGACACCTGCGGCCGCCCCTGCCAGCTCCCCTGGGGTCCCACCAGTCACTGGCACAAGACTTGGTCCTATATCACCTCCGAAGCTGTGTAGGAAAGGATCTTCAAGAATCCTATATATCCTGTGATTTTTATCTTTTAAATGTGTCTATGTAATTCCAATTTAATTTAAAATATGACCAATGGAAGCAAACTGAAGTAATATTAATAGCAACCTTGTGAAGGGTGTAAGCTTGAACTGAAGCGATGACCCACACATTCCATGAAGTCTGTCTGGGGAATGGAGGGTGGCTCTCACGCCAGCACCAGGGGCCTCGTGATGCTTGGAGGCCATGGTGGTGACTTGGATGGGGGAGCATTGCTGCCCTCGCCTTGACCTTGACCTTTGTGATCCATTTAAGCAGCTCTACCAACCCTGGTGGTCTGTCCTGAGAGTGCCAAGTACATCTGTGAAATAATGGGGCCCCACGGGCCTGTCAGGAGTCAGGGTACCAGTTGTACCACATCCTTGAGGATGGGCTTCTGGCATGGTGACCCGCCACAGTCAGAGCCAGGCCACTGTCAGACAGAAGCCGCATCTTTTCCCCCCGTCTCTGTGTGCACTCCTTCCCTCCTCCAGCTTCTGCTCCTGGGCTGGTGCTCCTGTCTGGGTGTCAGGTGACTGCTCCCCTCTGTGTCCTCGCCTCCCACCTCCATCTGGCTCTTACATCCATCAGTGTGCAGGGTTAGGTCCCATGGGCATGACACGGTGGGTAGGAGATGGTTGTAGGAGCACGCGCTTCCCCGCGTCATCCCAGGATTGCGGCTTGTCCCCACACAGGCAAGATCAGCGCGGATCAGGTGCAGAAGCACGGGCACCTCAATGTGGTGGGAATGGTGGGCTCCATTGACAACGACTTCTGCGGCACCGACATGACCATCGGCACGGACTCGGCCCTCCACCGCATCATCGAGGTGGTGGACGCCATCATGACAACTGCCCAGAGGTGGGGGACGCGGGGACCAGCAAGAGGGGCTGTGTAGACCTCAGAGCCAGCCCCAGAAAGTTCCACAAGCCTTGTCGCTTGATATTAGAAACAATTTATATTGGTGCAATCAATGGTTTTCCTCGTTTACTCTTTATTTTCCATTTTTAAGAGTCACTGCTTTCTGATTGTAAAAAAAATACATTTATTGCAGAGAATTTAGAAAAATGAAAAGAATAAGTCATGATTACGTCAAGTCCTGCACAAAGCTCCCCTGCAGGAATGGCGGACCCTAGAGCCCCAGGTTTGCACGGCCCTGGTAGGAGCTGGGCAAGCCCCCCACCCTGCGCCCTCCTCACCTGGGGTTCCTGCTGATGGGTGAGGAGTGACCCCATGTTCTGGGTTGTAGGCTCAGGGCTGAGCCTTTCCCATTACGCCCTCCCTGGCTCCCTCAGGCCTCCAAAGCACCTTCATGAAAGTCAAGTGAGAGAGACAGTGGCACACGTGCCTCTGTCGTGGACAAGGCCACCTTCTCAGGGCCACGCCTGGTGAACCGTGGCTGGAGACAAACCTCAGCCCCCGTTTGGGTTCCCAGAGTTACTGGTGGCAATTAGTTTCCTGTTTGTGGAAGGGCCATGGTCCCGGGGTGCAGACCTGACTCCTTCGCTCTCATTTCCTGAGCTGATGCGGGCACATCCGGCCTGTGGTTCTGGCCAGAGAAGCCTGACTCTGCCCAGTGGAGCCCTTGACGCATGTCCTGGTGGCATGAGCGTGCCTGGCACGAGAACACAACCAGGGGCACTCACTGCTGCAGCCCCTTCACTCAGGAGAGGCTGAAACACACTCCCCATGGTGAACACAACCAGGGGCGCTCACTGCTGCAGCTCCTCCACCCAGGAGAGCCTGAAACACACTCCCCATGGTGTTTGCTTGTGTGCAGAGTGGGTCGTATGAGGGGGACAGCTGAGGCCTTGCCGTCTGCCCGGCCATGCTAAGTGGACACTCCTCTGTCTCTCTCCAGCCACCAGCGGACCTTCGTCCTGGAGGTGATGGGGAGACATTGCGGGTATGGACACATGGACGCAGTCAGGGTGGGAGGTCCCCAGGGAACCCCACATCCCAGCTCAAGCATCCCAGGAGGGGCATGTCTTATCTGTGGGGCTGTCCTGGGCAGGGGCGCCCAGCCCCGACGCCTCATGAAACCCATGCTCTCTGCCTGCAGGTACCTGGCCCTGGTGAGCGCTCTGGCCTGCGGGGCTGACTGGGTCTTCCTTCCCGAGTCCCCACCGGAGGAAGGCTGGCAGGAAAACATGTGCGTCAAGCTCTCAGAGGTAACTCGCCTTCTGCCCCCGTGGCTGCCGGCCTCTGGTCGCACTGCCCAGCCTGCAGCGTGGTGGCTGTGGGCACGTTCCATGTCAAGGAGCTTTCGGCCCATGGAGGCTCTCTGCTCAGAGTGGCCTCGGGCTTGTGGCTGTGACCTGGGGACATCCCGTCCGTCCACCTCCTGCTGCGGCAGAGACAGGCGAGGGAGAAGCAGCTGAGCTTTTGAGCCACTCGTGCAAAACGGGCACTCAGCCATCCCTGGAAGAGGCCATGTAAGAGCTGGGGTCTGGGGAACATGGCGCCGCCGTCCCCTTGGAAAAGGGGCAGGAGGCCTGGGAGTTGACTCCTCCCGAGTCCCCCAGCTCTCAGCAGGCAGGGCCCCGACAGCTAGCTCCCTGGAGGGGTCCCCCTCCCAGTGCTGGCCTCGCTGTGGGTTTGGCTCAGGCCTTTCTTTTCTCTGTGGACTGTGCTCATCTCACACCGTGGGTCACTGGTGTCAGGCAGATTTCCTTTGTGAGGCCTCACAGAAAACAAGGGTGGCTTTCAGGACAGAAACCCCACCCCAGTGTGTGGACTTTCTCTTCTCTTATTTTCATGACCATCTCATCCTGTTCTGTAGGCAAAAAATGGAAACCTATGGCAGAGGCCAGTTATTATATTCAGCAAGCACATAAACACTGCGTGCAACCGGGACCCATGACCCATGAGACATGGCCGTCGCCTTCAAGGTGATGGTTTCCAAGAGCAGATTTCCAGCAACTAATGAAATACGCTTTGACTCAAAAACCTGTATAAGAGACTTGGTAAAGCCATCCCTTGGCTGGGAAGTTGATCCCTAGGTCGGGAAGATCCCCTGGAGAAGGGGAAGACTACAATCCTAAGATACATTTTTTGCAATACTCTAAAGTCTGCATTGGCTCTTGAATTATAGCATTGGTTGGGAAGATCCCCTGGAGGAGGGATAAGCTACCCATTCCAGGATTCTTGCCTGGAGAATCCCATGGACAGAGGAGCCTGGCTGGCTGTAGTCCACGGGGTGGCAGAGTTGGATACGACTGAGCAACTTGGCACGCATGCACATAGAACAGGGATGACTCATCCCTCTGAGGCTGGAGTCAGCTGCACAGGTCCAGGGGTGACTGTGAGCACTGAAGTAACCCGTGAGCTCACTGTCCCTTGCTTCTGGCCTGGGGATGTGAGCGGTTCTCTGCTTCATGAAGGCCAGGCTGGGGCCGGGTTCCCGGGAGATGACAGGAAGCTGTCTTCTGCAGGAGCCAGCACGCCTCGTCTGCAGAAGAGACCCAGGGGCCCAGTCTCCGGACTCATCACTATCTGGGGGTCTGGGTCAGAGGCACTGGGGGCTTTTGACCTCCTGCATCTGCCGACCTTTCCCACCTTCTCACCCCAGGCACCTGGACCTGCTTGTGTCCTTAGGAAGCGCTGCTGATGAAACCGGGTGACCGTGTGTCCCTGGAGGGAGCCCGATCAGTTGGGCAGAGGCCCCCGTTCACAGTGGTTTAGGCATCTGAGGGTTTCTTCTTCCATCTCCTAGAACCGTGCCCGGAAGAAAAGGTTGAACATCATCATTGTGGCCGAAGGGGCCATCGACACCCAGAACAAGCCCATCACCTCGGAGCAGATCAAGGAGGTGAGTGTGCTCTGCGCCCGTACTTGCCTGACAGTGGGCGGTTCCAGCACTTGGGTGTGGTGAGGTTTGGAGTGGGGTGCTCTTAAGTAAGTATTCCTGTTCTTAATGGTTGAAAATACTTGCATGACAACTGTGGCTTCATTGGTGTGAGGATCTTGCAGCTCCTGACTTCTAGGGAGCCCATGCCTTTGGGATACTGTCAGGAGTATTCCCAAAGGCTCCAGGCTCTCTCGATAGAGACAGAGGACATGAGATTGGGCGGGGTTAGAAGGTTCCAGGAGCCAGGGGGTCAGCACAGTCATCCTCTCTCCTGCTGGAGCATCAGCTGAGCCTTACTCACGGAGGAAGTGCTCTGCTAGCCTTCGTGACCGCCCCTCTACCCTGTGGGGGGCCGGCTCCATGCTCCTGTGGCTGCAGGGCTGTTCATCTGGCACTGGCTTGTCCAGCTTGGGAGGGACTGACTGGGCTCCCAGTCACCCAGGTAACCCAGCAGGTTCTGGACGCAGCGCTGGGAAATGCCCATGGGCTCTGGTGGAAGCTGCCCATCAGGGGAGACACATTCTCAGCGTGGCTTTGCAAGTTGGCATCTCTGCCTTTTCTGTGTCCCCGACCAGCTGTTCACCTGGTGATTAAAGTATCAAGAGATCTGTGACAGTTGTCTGCTGGTATTTATAGAAGTAATGAGTACGATCGGAGCAAAGATTTTCTTACCCACTTAACTGAAGTTGAGATTGGACTGTGGAGGATGAGAGCCGGTGGGGACCATGGGATTCCCACACTCCAGCCCCGACGTTTTCATAGAGTAAATGAGGGCCACTGGGGACACGGGACCTGGCCTGGCCACCTGGTTGGGTTCTCGTGGCCCTGGCCTGAGGGGATGCCTGGCGTTACTGTGCTGTGCTTTTCAAATACGACCTTACAAATTTAAGGCGATTCATGGAAAAGTTTACATTTTTATAAAGTATCCATGCTTTTAAATACAAGCTATAGAAATAGTATCTTTAAAAACCTGTTTTAGTTATGTTCATTGGCAAAGTAGGAGAGACAATGGTTTTACCTGTAGTTAAAGCATTCTCTCTCTCCTTTTTTTTTTTTTAAAGTGATTTCGGCAAGCTGTTAACATTCTTTTAGGAAGTAAAATTTAGAAACTAGGACATTCTTGCACGTAGATGTGCATAAAGGGTAGAGACCTTGTCCAGTTCCCAGCCCCCTGTCCTGGACAAGATGATATGCTCAGCTATGTCCTTTTTCCTTTCAGCTCGTGGTCACGCAGCTGGGCTACGACACGCGAGTGACCATCCTTGGACACGTGCAGAGAGGCGGGACGCCGTCAGCCTTGACAGGATTCTGGTGAGTGAGGCTGGAGCTGGCCAGGCATGTCCCAAGGCAAGGAAAGCTTCTGGGATTGCAAAGGGACCAGGTTGCTATGAAGACTGGGTGACATGGTGGAGCCATCAGTGAAGGACATCTCTGCCTACAGTGTTGGGTGGCTTTTCCCTGAAGTCCCTGGGAGACCTGTTCACCAAGAGGGTTCCTTGGCCCCCAGCCACCCACTGGGAGACCCCACCAAACATGGGGGACAGCACCCAGAAGGTGGAAAGGCAGTGTTCATGTGCAGGTTCTAGAAATGGATCCAGAGACCCAGAGTGCAGTCTCCGTTTCCTGCTTTGGACGCTTCTGAGCCCCCAGCCCCAATGGCTGGTTCCTACTGGAGTTGAGCTCTTTGTTGGAGTGGGGTTAGAAGTAAGCGGGAAGGACTGAGTGACAGAGACTTGGGGCAGGAGAAGCTAGGGGGAAGCTGAGGATGCAGCTGGTCTTGTCTGAACCAGGCAGGTCTCTGCCTAGGACAGCAAGCTGGGATCCAGGCAGGCGGAGGGCCAGCTCTGACTGTTGTGACATTGTTTCCAGGCCAGCCGCATGGGGGTGGAGGCCGTGGTTGCCCCTCCTGGAGGCCACTCCCGAGACCCCGGCCTGCGTGGTGTCGCTGAGCGGGAACCAGGCAGTGCGGCTGCCGCTGATGGAGTGTGTACAGATGGTGAGTGCAGCGCGGGCCGGGTTCACTGCACTAGTGAATGAATTTCCCCAGGAGCCCCCATCCCAGGGGGTGGACGGCAGGATGGGGGTGTCAGCTCCGGTCTTAGTCCTGTGACACGAGTAAGCCACCTCCACAGTGAATCTAGCCTATCCTATGGGGGAGGCATCCTCTGGGCACCTGTGCACTTCCCATGAGGCTGCAGACAGCCCTGCAGGGACCAGGGTCTTCATAGGGCAGGAGGGACACCGTCTAGCCTCTCCAGGATCAGCCTCTCCCACCCTTCTGTCCCTGAGACCCTCACATCTGTGATGTGACATGGGTTGGGGGGTCCTCTCTCAGGTGACACCCCGACGTGCAGTACCTCCTCAGGCCCATTTCCCAGTGGACTGTCCACTAGGTGAGATGGCCGTGGAGTTGCATTAGAAATTGTTACCATTTATTTTTCAAAGTCTCTTCATAACTGTGGGTTTATTTCATCTTCTCAGTGGCTCTGAGGTGTGTGTATTTTATAATGAGTACAGAGAGGTGATTAAGTCAAGGGACTTGTTGAAAGAAACCTTAGAAACGTACTTTCCAAAAGCCTGTGGCAGTAAATGAATTCTGTGTGTGTGCATATGTGTGCATCTGTGTCTGAGTGTGTACATGTATCATTCATGTGAGTCGGTGTGTGCTTGTGTGTCTGAGTGTGTGTATGTGTTGTGCATGTGTATGCATGTGTCATGTGCTTATGAGTGTGCACATGTCCTGCATGTATGTGCACATGAGGATGTTTGTGCACGTCTGTGTCTGTGTACATGTGTCATGCATGTGTGTGCACGTGTTGTGTATGTGTGCATGTGTGTGCATGTGTGAGTAGTACATGTGTCGTGTATGTGTGCATGCTTGTGTACATGTGTCCTGCATGTGTCTATGTACACGTGCTATGCCTTTATGTATGAGTGTGCACATGTCATGTGTGTGCACATGTGCATGTGGGAATGTATGTGCACATGTGTCTGTGTACATGTCATGCATACGTATGAGTGTGCACATCATGCATGTGTATGAGCGCACATATTGTGTGTACGTCATGCATGTGTGTCTGTGTACACATCATGTCTGTGTGTGTATGAGTGTGCACATGTCATATGTGCATGTATGAGTGTGTGCACGTGTTGTGCATGTCTGTACGTGTGTCGTGTGTGGAGTGTGAGGCTGTGGCTCAGAACAGAAGAACATGGAATGACGTGCAGTGGTTCACTGTGAGCACATTTCTTCTGTCCAGTCTGTCTGTTTGGAGACAGAGGCGGCCGGTATCACTGGCTTATCCTCCAATGACCGTGCATCATGGTGTCTCAGCCTGACGGTTGCAAGCCCACAGCCAGCCCCTTCCTGACCAGCTCCTGCTTGCTGGATCTTTTCCTAAGGGCCGAGTGTGTGGTCATCATGACACGACAGCAGAAGTGGGGGCATTTTTCTTACCGCACAGCTGAGGAAACTGAAGTTCAGAGAGAGGGGTGACTTGCCTGGGATCCTGGGGCTGAAAGGGGGTGTCGGTGCTGGACCCCAAGTGCTGTGGCTCAGACAGCCTGCCCCCAGCCCCGTCCCTCTGCCCCTGCTCCCGAGGAGCCAGCTGGTTTCTGTTTGCTCTTTCCTCACCAGAGTCAAAGGGAATCGTTCAGAGCCTGGCCTGGGAGACTCACCTCCTGGCCTTGCTCTCAGGAGCAAGATCCCTGAGATCTCAGGACCCACTTACCTGGGCAGTGCCTCTAGTCCTTTTCTACAAAGCGTGCTGGGTGGTGGCCAGGTGGTGTGGGCTCGCTGATCCCAGCTGCTGGCTGCAAGGTCAAACCTGAACGAACCTGGGATGGAAGGGCCCAGCTGGTTCTGTGTCCCCGGGCCAGATCTGGGGACACACTGAGTCCTGCCACTTTCTTTCTTCCTTACAGACCCAGGAGGTACAAAAGGCGATGGATGAGAGGAGATTTAAGGATGCTGTGCGACTCCGAGGAAGGTGACTGTTCTGAAAACTTGTTTCCCCGAAGCCTCTGTTTGTCAGCGTGCTGCCCAGGTTGCGCTACTTCTGTCTCAACATAAGAAGCCAGAAATGAGACAGGAGGCACTGCTTCTGCTGGTGGATGGTCTGTGTGGCTAATTAGAGGGAAATGTGTTTGTTTTTGTTGAGGTGGGAGGGTCGTTCAGAAGCTGAGATGAGAGAGAGCCTGACATATGGCTGCTAGCATTCCAGGAAAGAAACTAGCTGCATCCTGGACGCAGCCCCCTCAGCCCCCTCACACAGTGTCCATCCCAGTCTCTGGGACCACCTGGGGCTCCTCTCTGGACACGAAGCCCACACAGCAGCCACCCACATCCCATGCAGGCATCATCTGGGGCCCCTTTTCCCTGGGAGAGCCCATCTGCCCTGTCTTGCTCTCTAGCCTGTGGTCCGACTCCGGCCTTTTCTTCCAGGAGCTTCGAGAACAACCTCAACACCTACAAGCGGCTGGCCATCAAGCTGCCAGACTCTGAAATCCCAAAGGTAGGAGACCCTGCCCTCATCCTCTCCCCTGCTTCTGGCCAGGCCTGCGTCCTGCCCGGCTCGGTCCCTGCTTCGCGGAGGCCACCCTGCACCCCTCCAGTGCATCCCTCCCACCCCAGCCCGGCCCGGAGTCCCCGTGCCAGCCTCTCACTTGTGCATGCGCTCACGGTGCAGCAGTGCCAGGGGGTTTGGGGGTGCGCCTAGCCGGTGACCCCCACCCCCACCCCCTGACTTGCAGAGCAACTGCAATGTGGGCGTCGTCAACGTGGGTGCGCCTGCGGCCGGCATGAACGCGGCCGTGCGCGCCGCCGTGCGCGTGGGCATCTCTGAAGGGCACAAGATGTTTGCTGTGTATGACGGCTTCGAGGGCTTTGCCAAGGGCCAGGTGGGTCCTGGGGGTGCCCACGGGGTAGGGCTTCAGTGACAGGCAGGCTCTGGATTTCTGAGGTGGTGGGGACTGCGTCTCTGGGGTCCCAGAACTGGGACCTTAGGTGGGAAGGGGAGCAGAGCACGCGAGGTGGGGGAGGTGCGCTCGGGATGCTGGGGCCCCTGACTATGGGACCTTGGGGTCCAGCTCAGGCCCTGGCTACTCCGCCTCTCAGGGAAAGCTGTTTCTTCATGTTCAGCAAATCCTTAGAGACACGCCGCCTGTCAGAGGCGCAGACTCTGAGCTGTTTGTAATGCCTTCTCCTTCCCTTTACTTGTTCACTTCAGCTTTTTCTCTCTGTGTTTGCACCTTAGATAAAGGAAATTGGCTGGGGGACGTTGGAGGCTGGACCGGCCAAGGCGGCTCCATCCTTGGGACAAAACGGTAATTCTCCCGTCTTGATCCTGACCTGCTCTCTGGGAGCAGGATACCACATTGCAGGGAGAGGAACTGTGCGGCACTCATGTCCCGTCCGGGATCTGGGAGGGAAGGGGTTGGCACCAGCTCACGTCATGCCACACGCTGGGGGACCCAGGCCTGCTGTGGGGAGCCAGTGAGATGTGGCCTCAAAGAGACACCAAGTGGAGGGAAGGCCTGGGAGGGCTTCCCTGCTGGTTCCTTGTTTCCCTCGTCGGAACAAGCCCATGGTGACAGAAAGCCCTCATCCCGTGTGGGGCAGTGCAGACATAGGCACGTGAGCTGCAGTGGCTGCGCCCTGCAGAGGGGCTAGATGCGGCTCACCGTCCAGGGAGCCCAGCCACCAGGTCCCCACCACCCAAGGGAGGAGCTCTGCACAAAACCGCAGGTTTCTGAACTGTGGCTGCTCCTGTTGCGGATACCGTGGGGCCGGGATGTGTTCCGCTGAGGCGCTGATTTAACACGAGGCTGTTTCTCTGTCATCTCTGGGCTCAACCATCACTGCGAGTCTCATGTCTAGGGAAGGACAGTGTGGGTACCCTCGGCTCAAAGGGGTGGCATGAGTGGTAGCCTATCATCCAATGGAATCATCCCAGCTCCTGCCCTGCCCTGAAGCTGGGCAGCCTGCCACCAGTGCTCCGCGGAGCTGACCTAGGTGTCCAGAGCTCTTGTGTTCCTGTCCCCCCAGCACCCTTGGGGATGGTGTTGTGACGGTGGAGCTCCACACAGTGCACAGTGCCCCCTGGCTGCCTCCTGGGCCTCTTCAGACCTACTGTGACTCCTCAACTCATCTGTTTCATGAGCCCCACCCCCTGGGGGCTGCTCTGGGGGCAGCGGGGCTGGAGGGGTGGCTGGCAACATGTTCTCAAGATGCTTAGATGCTGGGGAACCCTCTAGTCGACTCTACATACACTCGTGTGCCCTGAGCACCCAGCCCTACGATGTCTTTACACCCTCCCTGAGCGGAGCCCATCCCAAGTGAATCCTTGATGCCCAGGGGATACAGCAGAAAGGTCGGGGTGGGCGCTGGGTGGGCTCTCTCGACAGCCGAGTAGCCTTTGCCTCCTCCACTTGCAGCCGTGTGTGGACAGAGGGTGAAACGAGTTAAGGTGAGCAGGTATGTGTGGAGGTGACTTTGAGTGAGATTACTCCAGATGAGGTGTGTGTAGTCTGTACGTGACTCGAAAACTGGACATTTCCATCCAGATGATTACCACTGTGAACGTTTAATAGCTCCTGTGGTTCACCGTGTCCCTAACCCAGGCACTGGGATTTTCTGAGGTCCAGCTGTGAGGCAGCCGCAGAGTTTCTTCCTGTCTTCTTTTGAAAAGACCCTCTTTTGAGACCTGACTCTTGGCTGCACCCACCGTGGGTGGCTCCCCAGCTATGCTGTCCCCCAGCCACGTGGCCTGGGGCGCCTCCTGCCCCTGGAGTGTCATGCCACTCGGCCTCAGGGGTGGGGTGCAGAGGGGACCCTGCGTGAGCTCACCCCCTTGAACCTCCCCAGCACCCTCCCTGGGAAGTACCTGGAGGACATCGCGGCACAGATGCGAACCCATGGCATCAGCGCTCTTGATTATCGGTGGATTCGAGGTACGTCTGCTCCCCTGCTGGCCGGTGCTGCGGGTTTGAGAGGGGACCCCGCATCGGCTCCCCGTGACACCCCTGCCGTCTGCTCCTTGTCGGGAGCGGGGCCGTGGAGCCACGGGACCAGCTGCCACTGAGCACAGGCGATGCAGGACTCGGGGCCACTTGCCCCCCTGGACCCCGTGGCTGGGCTGTCTGCTCAGTGAGTCCTCACGTCCACTGGGTCTGTGGAGATGACCCTCTCTCTCGAGTTGGAAGCCCATTGGTTACTCAGAGAGGAGGGCAGTTATGGGGCCAGATTATTATCTTTTAACTACCTATGGATTGTCCACCTTCATTTTTAATATCAGCCTCATGATGACCTTGACCCTTCCTTTAAAGAAGACGTGAGAACCTCAAACAGTCAGATGCTCGCCCGTGAGCGGCTTAGTCTTGCCCTGGGCCGACGCCCAGATGGCAATGCATAGCCGCCACCACCCAACCGCCCCCCAGCTCACACTCACCCAGCCGCCCCCCACCCCCGCACACCTGCCCGCAGGCCTACCTGGGGCTGCTGGAGCTGCTGGCCGCCCGGCAGAAGCACGAGGAGTTCTGTGTCCCCATGGTTATGGTCCCCGCCACCGTCTCCAACAACGTGCCTGGCTCCGACTTCAGCATCGGGGCGGACACCGCCCTCAACACCATCACTGACGTGAGTGTGGGCAGCAGGGCGGGGCTGCGGAACTAACCTAGGGCGCCGGCCCGCTTTTATGTACCGTGTGCTCGAGACAGACCGGGCTGGGGGTCTGCTGAAAAGTTTATCTTTTTTAAAATAAAGGGACTTGCCTGGCGGCCCAGTGGCTAAGACTGCATGCTCGCGAGGCAGTGGGTGCAGGTTTGATCCCTGATTGGGGGAATTACGGTCCTGCATGCTGACACGGCCAAAAAAGAGAGGGGAAAAAAGAAAGCCTGACAATCTACAGTTAGGCCCCAAAGATTTTCACCTCCGTTTCCCTTCGCTGCAGCCGGGGTGGCATCATCTGTAGTTCAGCTAGTTTTGAGTCACAGTGATGTGGATATTCGATTAAACCCACCCGCGTTGTTTTCTGGCTAAATTCCCCCAAGCCTGTAGCACGTTATTGTGTTATTTGTGATGAAACCTGGGTCCAGGGCCCTGTGCTGTGGTGGCTGAAGGTAGAAGCTGGACTGAAGGTTTTGTGAGTTCATTCACTGACCTGGATCCTTTTAAACAATTGTCCTCCTGTTTGTGGACTGGGGACAATAAACCATATATAAAATAACACTGATGGCACTTGAATGCTTTTTTTCCCCTCTAAAGTCCATATATGGAGAAGGCAGTGGCACCCCACTCTAGTACTCTTGCCTGGAAAATCCTATGGACTGAGGAGCCTGGTGGGCTGCAGTCCATGGGGTCACTAAGAGTCAGACATGACTGAGCGACTTCACTTTCACTTTTCACTTTTCTGCATTGGAGAAGGAAATAGCGACCCACTCCAGTGTTCTTGCCTGGAGAATCCCAGGGACGGGGGATCCTGGTGGGCTGCTATAGAGTCAGACATGACTGAAGCAACTTGGCAGCAGCAGCACCAAAGTCCATACAAAGCATAGAAATACATTTTAATTATCAGAAATTTAAATCACACTTGGGAAATTGCTTGGGCATTTGAAGATCAGTGAGGATCAGAATGCATAACTCCTTTTTTTTTTTTTCAATTCAGTGTCTATAATTTTCTGGTAAATTCTCACATTTTATTTTCCTTGGGAGACACAGGCCTTGTGGCTGTATTACTAGCTTTTTCCCCTTATACCATTGGGCATCAAATCTGTCTCCAGTGCCGGTAAATAAAAGAAAAGCTTTTAGAGCAGGATGTGTGCGGTAAGCAGTGCTTGGTGCTGGTTCCTTGCTTTCCTGAACCTCTTCAACTTTCTGCAGTTTCTGTACTAAAAGCCTTCCGGTGTGGCTTTGGCTGGTGTCCATGTGCTGGACCTCTTCACCCACATGCCTGCCCCTTGTGCCCCTGGGGATGCTGTCTGTGCTTCCGCTGCCGTGGGACTAACTCAGCCTCTGACCGCTCGCTGCTCAAGGTCTGAGTTGAAAGGTCCTGTGTCATTTCTGCTCCCGTGTAGCTGGGTCTGAGTCTGCTCTCGCCACGCTTGCAGTAGAAGCAGCCAGAGTTCGTGTCCTGATTGTCATCTAATGAGACCCCGGGGGTGGCAAGAATTCTGGGGGCGGTTGTTGGCGGGTCCTGACCAGGTTCGGTGTGTGTCCCCTGTGGCCTTTCACACACACTAAGCAGGACAGGGTGCTCCCACTTCTTAATCCCAGGATCCTCTGCTACGAAGAATTACTTTTCCAAGTGATAGAGATTCCCTACACATGGGTTGTTAAAAATCTGAAAACCAGGACAGGTCTGGGGAAATTCCACATGGTCCATCCTGCTTCCCTTCAAGAAGTTTTGAGATTTGTTACATGGCCTTTAACACGCAGGCTTTTCTTTACTGGAGCTTCTAGGAGCCGGGGTCGCCGTTGGTGACGGGCCAGGGCTGCCCCACAAATTGGGGGGATGCTCTGCTGCTAAGTTCGTGCCCAGTGGTCAGGCGGTGGTTGAGATGACCCTGCGCTGGGCCTGCTCAGCGGGTCCTGGAGCCGGGGGATGGGAGGCCGACTGGTTCCCCAGCTAGTGTGTGTTGAGCCCCAGGGCAGTCGAGTCTCTCAGGAGGCCTGGGTTTGGTTGGCCCTCAGCTGGGCCAGGCACATTCAAGAAGGGGGCGGCAGGCAGGACCGTGCTGGGGGAGGACCCGAGGGTCATCATTCCCAAGCCTCCTCGGGAGGCAGGAGGCCCTCCGGCTTCCAGAGCCAGCTCAGCGTCTGTTCATCTGTCTGGTCAGCTGTGCTCTCAGGACAGTCCTCCGTGGCCTGGGATCTGGGGTCTAGATGTCCTGATGGTGGCAGTGCCACCTCCTGGCCTTAGGGACAGCCCCGGGCACCTCTTGACCCAGCTGCTCTCTTCCGCTCAGAGGCCAGGGTGGTCTGGAGGTGACTTTGTCCCCAGGGGACGTCTGTGACGTTGGGGGACACTCTGGCCGTCAGAACTGGGTGGCCGGGGTTGGGGAGGTGGGGCATGGTGTCTGGTGAGTATCGGCCTGGATGCTGCTGACCACACGATGTCAGGATGACTTTACAGCCCAGGGTCCTCAGCTGGAATATTCCAGGGGGCTAAGGGGGTGAACCTCAAGGTGGCCTGCTGTCGTCAGGTGGCACATCCTCTGGACACTTAACCCTTGTCCTCATGTGCCCCCCTCATCAGTCTGGGTGCTGAGCTTACGGATGCATTCCTAGAAACAGATTCCAGGGAACTTACTCCATCACGAGGTCCTGGGGTCCCGGGGAGGCGCTAGTCCTCAGGGCTCGGGTTCAGAGAGTCTGAAGCCAAAGTGGGGGCTGCGTCTCCTCCTCTGGACCGCATGCTGGTCCCCTTCAGAGCCTCAGCTGACCTAAGCTCGGTGCCGCCCAAGCGGCTGGCTCACTCAGCATTGACCCCAGGGCCCCAGGCTCAAGTCCTGGGCAGGGTTTTCCTGGCTCTGAGTGTCTGTCTCATTTTCCAGAGATCAGAGGAAAAGCGGGGAGTGATGGGGGTCAGAGAGAGGGTGGGAAGAGTGTTCAAGTGTAGAACTGCCGGCAGATTTCAAGGTGCCGGTGCCCCGCCTGCCCCTTATGCCGGGTGACCCCACCCAGAGTGTCCTTGGGGGTGCAGACAGCCTGGGAGCCCGTCTAACCACGGGGCTCATGACCCCTCCATCCAGCAGGCATCCGGGCAGCCCCACGGTGGCCCTGAGCTGCATGGGGGCTGGGGAGATACCCTCTGGGGATCTGGGCTGGACTGAGTGGGGTGGTGATTGAGGATGGTGGTGGGGCACGGGGCAGGTGAGCAACCCCTGACCTTCCGCATGGCTGCTCCCTGGACTCACCCAGCGTAGGCTCACCGTCCACACGTCCTAGGGGCCATAGACCCCAGAACCCGGCCTGTCTGGGAGTCTGGGGATGGAAGAGGCAGGGCTGGCAGAGAGGCATGCTCTCTGGAAAGCCCGGGTCGTCCTGCCAGGAATTTCCCCCACACAAGGCGTGGAAAGTGGCTCCAAGCAGGAGGAATAGAGCCGGGGCAGAGCCCGGGTTCTGCGAGCATCTGGCTATGGGGCACTGTGGCCTCAGGGGCGGGTGGTGGACCGGGACACTAACAAGTTACTTGCACTAATGCAGAGGCGGGAGTTCTGGGCCCTGGTCGTGTGCTTGAGAGCAGCCTGCTTTTCTGACATCAGAGCCCAACTGTTTCCTGGGGATCCTGAACCCCCTAGTGCTCCCTGTGAGGGTCACATGGCCCGGGCAGAGGGGACTCCGCGGGCGTCTGCCTCCCCAGCCATCCGGCACTACCTGAGGGGTCCCGGCAGCCTGGCCCCTAAGGTCCCGCCAAGTGGCTGCCCACATCTCCTCCTGACGCCAGAAAGGCCTGGCTGCTTGTCCACCACTAACCCCGCGCCACCTTGGCCCTGCTCTGCTGCCCACCTGCCCCGGCCTGTGTGCTCTGGGCCTGCACCAGAGTCCCCCCTGCTGGTCTCCCCTGCACCCTAAGTCCTACTGCTGGTCTCCCCTGCACCCTGAGTCCCCCTGCTGGTCTCCCCCTGCACCCCCGAGTCCCAGTGCTGGTCCCCCCTGCACCCCGAGTCCCCCACTGCTGGTCTCCCCTGCACCGAGTCCCCATTACTGCTCACCCCTTGCACCTCGAGCCCCCTGCTGGTCTCCCCCTGCACCCTGAGTGCCCACTACTGGTCTTCCCTTGCACCCTGAGCCCCCCTGCTGGTATCCCCCTGCACCCTGAGTCCCCCACTGCTGGTCTCCCCTGCACCCCAAGTCCCCCACTGCTGGCCTTCCCCTGCATCCCAAGCACCCCACTGCTGGTCTTCCCCTTGTACCCCGAGCCCCCTGCCGATCTCCCCCTGTACCTTAAGCCCCCCATTGTTGGTGTCCCCCTGCACCCCGAGCCCCCCAGGTCTGTCCCCTGCAGCTTCCTCCCCACTGGCTGTCATGGATGTGGGTTCCCTGCTGACCCGCCCCCGCTCTGCTCAGGCTTTCCGGAGCTTGCTGGAGCTGTCGAAGACACGCGACAGCCACCCTGAGTTTTGCATCCCCATTTGCATGGTGCCCGCCACCATTAGCAACAACATTCTGGGCACAGACCTGAGCATAGGTTGTGACACGGGCCTGAACGTGATTGTGGAGGTAAGATCTTTGCCTTTGCTCAAGGAGACGGCCCGTCGGGGGTCCCGTAGTGTCTGTCTTTCCCGCTCAAGGAGAACCGGAGCGGGGACCTGTTGGATCTTCTAGGGCAAAGGAGCCCTGCTTCTCATCAGCTCGAGTTAGCAGTTTCTGCCCAGCCTGTCTTGAGGAGCTCACCTGTGCCAGCTCTCGGTGGGCTGTTCCCTCGGGGGCTCTGGGTGAGCCTGCTCCTGACTACCAGGACAAAAGCCCTGAGCTGCCCCCAGGTGACCAGCGGCAGTGTGGTGTTGGAGGAGACAGGACACAGAGCAAGGGGGGTGGGCAGAGGGACCCGGTGCTGGGGGTATGAGAGTCCAGTGTAGCCCGGGTCACAGGGAGGTGGGGAGGAGAAGCCCTTCCTGGGGGGCTTCACCCACAGTCCCTCCCAGCCCCATCCAAGTGGGGCCCCAGCAGGCTGGTGTCACCCAGGCTCCGAGGGACCAGTGTCTATGAGCCCTGCCCACCTGGCATCCATCGGCACTGACCATCACCCATCGGCACCCTGCCTACCTGGCCTGTGCTGTGGGCAATGGGACCCGTGTTCTCCCCCAGTGGGGACCCCTAGAGGTACAGAGCCCCCTGTGCTGGAGGGTTCCCATCTCAGCTAGGCACAGAGCCCTGGTAAATGGCAGTTAAGCACAGGTTCTGAGCTGATGGTTAGACAGGGAGGCTGTCACCGGGACCTCTGCTGTCGAGGCCAATGGGCACGTCTGGGTGGGGCTGAGACTGGGTGCTTGGGCCTCACAGGAGAGGGGGCTTTGCCGGCTGGTGGTGATAGCTGCTGTTCTGGGTCAGGAGCGGAGCCCATGAGACCTGCAGCCCAGGGGGACTATGCATCCCCCACCTTGAATTCCTGAGACAGAGGCCAGGCAGGCAGGTTTTAGTGCTCCAGCGCCATGTGAAGGACCCATGGACACCACGGTCCTGTGTGTCTCCCCACCTGGCCGGGCAACCCCAGGCCTGAGCACCGGGAGGAGGAGATGGGCGCATTGACGTGGTTTCTTTTCGTGTCTGGGCTCCCCGGAGAACGTGGAGCTGCCCGGCTGAAGCGCACCCCCGGGTTTGGATGAGATCAGTCCTTTTTGGGGGAGGGTGGCGATCCATCACAGATGCTGGAGGGGTCATCATGGGTGACGGAATGGGGCCCGTCTGGTGATCACAGTGCTTATTTATGTTTAAACCAAAGTCTTGGAACGAAGGTCTCCCTGCTGGTGGTGGTACACTTTGGTGCACAAAGCCTTCTTCCCCCAACGTGTCCCCAGAGTGTTTCAGGAGAGAACAGAGCAGGGACATGCCTGCTGACGAGCCTTGAGAGGCCAGGGCCCAGGGCACAGCACACCGTCCGAGGTCAGGGCCAGCCGTGGGGTGGTGTCTGCGTCTCCTGACCATGTCCCCTCGTGCAGACGTGCGACCGCATCAAGCAGTCGGCCAGCGGGACCAAGCGGCGCGTGTTCATCATCGAGACTATGGGGGGCTTCTGTGGCTACCTGGCCAACATGGGGGGCTGGCGGCTGGTGCAGACGCTGCCTACATCTTCGAGGAGCCTTTCGACATCCGGGACCTGCAGGTGTGTGGACACGGGGCCCCAGGGGTTGCTGACTGACAGGTCCAGGGTCTCAGGAACCACCCCCTGCCCCCACCACGTCACAGACACCAGTGATGCACTACAGCTCCATATGCAGGGACAGGGTGACCCCTGAACAGGTTCCAGGGCACCTGCTGCTCGTACCCTGAGTTTGTAACTGTGTCTCTTACACGCTTACCTGGGAAGCAGTTAACGCCCTCCCTGGAGGCCCTACACTTGGAGGGACACGGATGTGCTAGGTGCCTGGGGCCTTGTTGGCTCACGGCCACCATGTCCAGGCCTCGGGTGTGCAGGCGGCCAGAGCTCGGGGTCCCTGTGGATCTGAGCCAGGGGAACTGTGCAACAATGGAGGACAGACCCCTGCCTGGAAGAGCCCCGTCCCCTGTGGTCCAGGACACGCGGAGGACGACATGGGGAGGGCTGCCCAGTGCCCCCAGGGAGGCTTGCCTCGGCCAGGACGCAGCCCAGGGGACTGTTGCCCCCAAAATCAGGACAGGAAACTGACAGTCTGCCTGCTCTTCTGCAGCCGGCTTCCTTTGGAACCTGTGCTCGTGTGTCCTCTCCCTTTTTCTCGCACACGTCCTCTCTCAAGATGTGTCCTTCCTTAGGAAATTCTCCTGCCTGAATGTGCCTGTTAGGCAGGGTCAGCAGTCTCTGTGTAAAGTCAGGTGACAGCCGTGTTCCCCTGAGATAGCAGGCGTGGGTGTTGCCGGGGGCCTGGGGAGCAGCCTTAGGCGGGCACACGGAGCACACAGTGAAGTGTCCAGGGGGCCGCTCTCCTCTCAGGCATCGCCTGCAGACACCGAGCGGTGCACTGACGCTGTGACCCCTCCCCCGCTCTGGCTGTGGTCTCCACGTGCCGCTGTCCCCAGTGGGTGTCACTAGCCGACACGCCACTGTCCACTGTCGCCTCTGCCACGAGGTCAGCTCAGAGCAGCCACGCCGGCCACACGTGGGGCAGTGCCCGGCACTCAGCAGTCGCCTAATCACAGTGTCCTGACTTTCCTAGTCCAACGTGGAGCACCTGACAGAGAAGATGAAAACCAGCATCCAGAGGGGGCTCGTGCTCAGGTAACAGCCCATGGTCCCCGAGCATGGCTGCTGCTCCTCCGCATGGTCTCGCTCTGCTCCGTGTTCAGACCAGCGGGCGTTTAAATGACTCAAGGGCCATTTTTAGAGATCCAGTTTTGCTTGGTTGTCAGTTTCCGTTAAGATTCAGTGGTTTCTGTCACGATGACCCTGGGGTAATAAGGAGCGAGGGTGGCATGGTTGCAGGGGTGGGTGGGACGACTCTGGGCTTGTATGTTGCAGGAACGAGAGCTGCAGCGAGAACTATACCACCGACTTCATCTACCAGCTCTACTCCGAGGAGGGCAAGGGCGTGTTCGACTGCAGGAAGAATGTGCTGGGCCACATGCAACAGGTGGGCCGCGGGCGGGGGCACAGCCTCACGCCTTATCTCACTTGGATGGCCTGTGTTGGCTGTTTTGCAAAAAGGAAGTGTATTTCTAAGTCACTTCCACAATGATTAAAATCGGCATCTGAACTATGTATGTTAAACCAGTTATCATCAGCCTCAGGAACACTTTCTGTTCTGACAGTTGAGCAGATAGGCTTTGTCAGAAAACAGTCCACTTCCATATACATAGTGACACCAGTTAAGTGGGAAGATGCATTCAAATTAAGTACTTGATTCAGTCAGTCAATTCAGTCACTCAGTCATGTCTGACTCTTTGTCACCCCATGGACTGCAGCACACCAGGCCTCCCTGTCCATCACCACCTTCTGGAGTTTACTCAAACTCATATCCATTGAGTTGGTGATGCCATCCAACTATCTCATCCTCTGTTGTCCCCTTCTCCTTGCGCTTTCAATCTTTCCCAGCATCAGGGTCTTTTCCAATGAGTTGGTTCTTCGCATTAGGTAGCCAAAGTATTGGAGCTTCAGCTTCAGTATCAGTCCTTCCAATGAATATTCAGGACTGATTTCCTTTAGGATGGACTGGTTGGAGCTCCTTGCAGTACAAGGTACTCTCGAGAGTCTTCTCCAACACAGTTCAAAAGCACCAATTCTTTGGCACTCAGCTTTCTTTAGAGTTCGACTCTCACATCCATACATGACAACTGGAAAAACCATAGCTTTGACTAAGATGGATCTTTGCTGGCAAAGTGATGTCTCTGCTTTTTAATATGCTAAGTTGGTCATAACTTTTCTTCAGTATACTTTGATTCAGTATCAGGCCTTCATACCCATTTAAACTGGAGTGTCAGACAAATGACAGTTCTTTGAGATCTGCGTGAAATCAGAGCGATTTGGACAGAATCTTGGGGTATGCACATCAGCGCACCCCCAGACAGGGCAGGCGGTTGGGGTGGAGTTGCGGGACCTGGTCCTCTGACAGCAGGCCTGCCCATCACCACCTTTCAGTGCTTGTCTCAGGAGCTTGAAGTGCAGGGTCCACAAACTCACTGACTGCCCTCAAGTTACATGATGGCGTGTGGTAGGCCTGTGTAGGTCATTCTGAAAGTGAGCCCACAGAATGGACCAGCTTCTTAAGAGAACTGGGACCCTTCCCCACGGCCTCCCCAAAACAAGCTGGAGGTCCTGATGAAAATGCTGATGTAAGGAGGATGCTTAGGGTCTGGCCGTTTAAAAGCCACCTCCTCAGGAAGCAGCAACACCTGACGGGGGGGTTTTGGCTGCAGGAGTGACAGGGTTTCTTGTGGTTCGTTTGGTCCTAGTCACATACAAGGAGATAGAAACAGACCCCCAAACTCGTATTTACAAACTATAGAGTTTCTTAGAAATAGGATGTGAATTTTGTTAGTCATTGTAACTTCTGTTCCATTTTAAAAGCTAACAGCCAGGAAGGTGCTGGTGTCTTAACTCTTGTGTAACTCTGACCAACCACAGGGTGGGGCACCTTCTCCGTTCGACAGAAACTTTGGAACCAAAATTTCTGCCAGAGCCATGCAGTGGATCAGCTCGAAGCTGAGGGAGTCCGCGGGGAAAGGTACCAATTGGTGGCAGGCGGTGTGGGTTGGGAGGGCCGTGCTCTGCGCAGGTGCATTTCTGCCCCATGCCCATCTGGCTTTGGGCTGCACATGACTTCTGCAGCTGCTGCCTGTGACTTAGGTTATAACTAGGAATAAAGGTACTTAAGGAAACAGAATGCTAATTAATGCAAGAGGCACTCCGCTCATGTAGGAAGAAACTGCCCGCTCTGAGGGCGCGACCCAGTGACCTTCCCTGTTTCTCTGCTGTGCTGACGCTGAGTTGGCTTTTACCTAAGGCGCTTGGCACCTTCCATATTATTCCTTTATGGCCTCTCTTTTGGGGGAAGACAGCAAGGGACGGGGAGGCACCTGGACAGCTTACTCCCCGGAGGGTCCTCTCCCCACCTCTGAGCCCCTCCCCAGGGCAGCAGCCCTGCGATCCTTCCTTCAGGGTCTGACTTTGCAGGATTAAACCTTCCAAGGCTTTGGTTTTGTGGTTTACATGAGGGGAGCTGGGCTCTGCTATGGCCTGGAACCCACCTGGCCCTGAGCAAGTGGTTCCGGGATCACAGCTGCTGCCCAGGCCCAGCGAGGCCAGTTCCCCAGACCAGTTTCGCCCATCCCACGCTCACTGGTGGGACCCTGCCCTCCTGGGGCTCACCCATCCGTGTCACCTCTGAGCTGTTGCTGTGATGGTGGGTATCTGGTCCCCCCTGCAGCTGCTGGAGGCTGAACCTCCAGGTCAGCAGAGAGACGGCCAGGCCCCTCCTGCTGGTCCAGCACTCATTTAATCTGTTAATTCTTCCTGTTATCTGATTGTTTGGGCTGTGTTATTTCCTAGAATTTAAGAACACTTTAAGAATTTTTGATATTGTATGTTGGAGGTCCATGTTTTATATTCTGAGTCACAGGTTGCAGACATGTATCTCCCATTTGGCAAACCCTGTCGTTTTCTGTTCTTTTTATGAAGAACTCTTAATTTAGTAATGTAGTCAGTGTTTTTAACTTTATCCTTGAAGGTTTGAGCTTTTTGTTACTAAAATATTCACCTTTTTCATTTGGTTTTTAGCCCACTTGAACTGGTATAACATTTGTCTAATTTTTTTCCATGTGAATAATTACTTGGGTGCTAGCCACTGAAATATCCATTCCCCCTAATCTGCAGTACAATTAATCTCCATCCAAGAACAGGAACCCAGAAACTTAAGGGACTGTTTCTGGATTGTTTGGTTCTTTTTGGCAGTTAGCAGTCTTGCCAATATTCCAATTATTGTCATCAGGTAGTCCTACCTGGGCTTTCTCCCAGTTTCAGCTATTCCTGACTCTTTGTGTCCATCAGTTCTGTTGGATTTTTGGAGGTGGGGATTACATGTAAATAACAAATTACATAAATAACAAATAATTTGGAAGAATTGACATTTTAAAAATATTTATCTTCTAATGCATGAACAATTTAATTTCCATATATTTAGACCCTTTGCTACTAAAGCATTGTTTTCCATAAAGCTATTAAGTTTATTCCTTAGTGATTTTAAAAATATATTACTGTAAAGGGTATTACAATTTCTTAACTGCTGGAATACAGAAATACAACTTATTTTTATGCACTGATGTAAACTGTAGTAATTATGTGTAAATGCATCTTCTTTTCTTGGTTTTCTCATACAGCATCTGCATGGATGCGACTTTTCTTGGTTTTCTTACATACAGCATCTGCATGCAAATCTTTTTCTTCCTTGACTTTCTGTGGATGAGTTTCCTCCAGAGAAACCCCAGCATAGTGACAGAACTCCTGTCTTGTCTCCTGGATAACACAGGGAACACCTCAGTGCTTCATGACTCAGAATTCTCCCTAATGTTTAAGTGAAGTCTTTCTGCAACTTATTTGCTGATGGTCTTTGGATACTGGATGCTCTGATGTTCGCTAAAAATTGTTTCAGCCATGAAGGCTAGGATACACTTTTGCACTGAATGAGATGGATGGTCCCTTGGATTTTCTTTAGCTGACTTTGCTCATGTTACACTCAACTTGTCTCCCTGGGGTACACCCCCGACACCCCAGGCTGCATCCCCTCTGTTCCCCTCCGTGTAGAGGGCTGACTTGTTCTAGCATCCTAGAGGCCTAGGGGTTCCCTGGGGAGAGCGTTTCTAAGAGTCCTGATTTTGGGTGTTTGATAAACCTCTGCCTGTGTCCTGGCTGTGCTTCTGCTGTAGGGAGAACTGACGGCTGCATGTCTTCCATGTTTACAGACCTGCTTTTGTCTGAATCTGTGAAGCTTGGCATGAAAATACACAATTTACCCTCTTCTCAGCAGTTCCTACAGCTCTCCGTGCCCCCTGCTCTCCAAACCTTGGTAATTTGTGCCAATATCTAGACCTCACCTCTTGTTTTCTTACATCATCTTTCTACCTTTCATAGGAAAAAAATTTTTAAGTGAGGACTCTGTGTGTGTGCTGGGAATCAGCAAGAGAACACTGCTGTTCCAGCCCGTGGCAGAGCTGAAGAAGGAGACAGACTTCGAGTAAGTGCCTGAGGCCAGGGGGCGGGGGGAGGCCCCCTGGGTGGGGTGGGGCCACCCTTGCTCAGCCTGGTCCCCCCCCGCCCCCCACCGCAGGCACCGGATCCCCAAGGAGCAGTGGTGGTTGAAGCTGCGGCCCCTCATGAAGATCCTGGCCAAGTACAAGGTCAGCTTCGAGGTGTCGGATGCCAGCCAGCTGGAGCCTGTGCAGTCCCGTGGCCCCGAGGAGCCGTCCGCCATCTAGTGCCGCCCGCCGGCTGTCGTGGTCTAGTTATTTATGAGCACTTTACACGAGCATCGTCCACATGACGCCTGACCCCTGGCCCTGGCGCACGGGGCCGCCTCTGCTGTCCTGTCTGCTGCTTCACAACCTGCGGGTCCCGCAGAATTAAACGTTTGCTACAACTCCAACCACTGTGCCCAGTGTCTTTATTTTACGTGGGGAATTGGAAGACCTCGGGGTGTGTGGGTGGCTGTCAGGGTTCTGTTGGCAGAATAGACAGGTGTTTTCTAGGGAACTGGAGCTGGCCACAGGCAAGGGCAAAGTCACTGGAGGAAATCGGCAGTGCTCTGACCTGCAATATGTGGGTGATGCCCAGCACACAGGTGGCCCTGGACCAGGGAAGGTGATGCTGCCAAGGGGGAATGGAGGCATGCACCCCAGAGTTTGCAGAGAAGGGGCCCTCGCCCCTACCCTGTGTGCCTGGAGGAGGAGGGGGATGGGGAGAGTCAGTGCCCCTAGGAGCAGAGCCTGACTGGACACGGTTGCCCCACAGCCAGTGAGTGGAGGCCAGCGTCGGGACACTTCGTGCATTTCTCCATAAAGTCCCTAAAAACTACTTCAGCAAATAGTCATTTAAAATAATGTCTAAAGTGCAGGTAGGTCAGAGTCACCTTTTAGTTTTAAAAGGCATGCACTAGGGCAGTAAGGTAAAACAGCACTTAAAGCTTCAGAAAGTCTCAAGACATTTAGTAAGTGATGGTTTCAGTTAATTTCTTTGGGATCACTATTTCCTTCTTCAAGATGGAAGAGTTTTCATCTGACTTGCCAGGCAAGACCTTATGCAAAATTTTAAGAATGATATCAAATGATATCATGCATATACGATCATATATTTGATATATAAATAATATATATACATGATCAAGAGTCTTGTTAAAAAATAACTTAAAAGGTGAGGAAAGCAAGGCACTGGGAGTCAGGAGGCAGGGTCACCGCTGTCTTATGACCACGACAGGGCCTTGGCGATGCTCACATCATCTAGTCACCGCTGTCTTATGACCCATGACGGGTCCTTAGCGATGCTCACGTTGTCTGGTCCGAGCAGAGCCATGGCATGTGTGTTTCTCCCGGCGCCCAAGTACCTAGAGGCAGGGGGGCAGCGGTCACCCAGGTGCCATGGGGTCACAGGGACTGAACGCTAAGCACCCAGCTCCCACTCACCTGTTGCTCACGTCGACCAGGTCTTCGTGGCAGACGGCGAAGAGCTGCTCACGGTGCACCTGCTTCATCTCATCCGAGAGGCCGTACAGGAAGTGGTCCAGGCCTGAGTGAGTACAGGGGATGGGATGGGTGGCTGTCGGGACACGCAACCACCCCCAGCCCTCACACCCCGCTTCCACCACAGATCTCAGCACTGTCCCTCAGGCCCGCTCCTCCCAACTCGGCTGAGACACTGGGCAAAGGAGGAAGCAGAGTCTCGGGAGGACGAAGCTCAGGCACCGGGGCTCCAGGTGTGTCTGCTACACCACGCACCTTTATCTGAAGGTGCCACCGGAGCATCCACAGCAGAGAAGACTGAGAGCTTTGCCTCGCCGATGTCCTGCTTGGTGAACCTCCCAGCCTTGGCCCAGTCGATGGCCTTCACGAAGGACTGCAGTGTTTCCGTGGAACGTGGATCCCTGGAGACCCGAGGGGTCAGACACTGACGTTTATCAACAAGAAACAACCAAGTATGACGCAGTTTGTCCACACTTTGGGGTCATCAGTGGCTGTTTTCACATGGTACAGACACCCCAGTGCTCTAGACACTGACGAGTGGCCGCAAAGCCACCAACACTGTCCCTGGAGACCCAGCCTGTCACCCCGCTAACTACACCTCTGCCACCAGGACAGGGACTGGCCAGAGGAACAGAAGACACACATGAGACACCCCAGACGCAACAATGGCCCCTGCAGAGGCCGATCTCCTGCATCCTCCCTGAGCACAGAATCCTCCAAGGTCCTCACACAGGCACGTGGTCCCCAGGGCATCTGTGAAAAATGCCTGGTTTCCGTCCCTCTGGAGACCCATGGCCCCTGCACAACCAAAATCACGTCCAGCCCGGTGAGGAGGGAAGCCCCTCCTTCTCTGGGGTGTCATCCTGCCCTCAGACAGTGGGGCCACAGGACGGAGACGAGAGCGGGCAGGAGTCTGTGGCCCAGAGGACGCAGCCCAGCCCCCGAGAGTTTCCAGGTTGTTTCCCACGCACCCTGGTCACCAACCCCAGAGCTGTTTCAGGCCCCGGGTTCCCAGGATTATCTCTCCCCACTGCTGGTGTGGTGAGAACAGGGGAACGTCTTTCTGAAGTGTGCAGCGCACTCAGACCCACCTGTAAGAGTACAGTGTGAACATCCCGCCATAGCTGAGCCGGGCGCCTCCGCCCGTAAGCACCACCTTTTTCTCGAACTTCCGTGTGTAAGAATTTAGCAGTCATCAACCGTGCCAGGATCTTGAGGCTGGAAAGATAAAAAGATGCACATTAACAACAGCACAGCTGGCAGGGCAGGACTGAACATAACAGCATGATCCACGAGGGCAAGAAAGATGCGAGCAAGGTGAGGCCTGGGCGACGGGAGGGACAGGGTGGGCCTACTCCCTCCTGCCCCGCCGCAGCCCTCTGGCGTCTTAAGTGAGCGGCCTCCACCGTAAGTGCGTCCCTCCCTTAGAAAACACGCTCCAACAGGGAACGTCTACCAGGCCCCGCGTTCCCATGATGTCCCATGAGCAATAACAGTGCACCGCCCTGCCCTGGGTCTCCTCTATGGCGGGGTGGGGGCGGTGCAGGTGGCATGTGGAGGGTGAGCCTGAGCTCCTGGGAGAGGTGGCGGGCCGTGCATGGCTCTGCTCCCTGTCAGGGACAGGGGGTGTGGAGGGGGTCAGGAATCCACCCGTCCACACGTCTTTTTTCAGGAACTTCTCTTTCTGTGATGTACGGGAAGTTAAGTCCTCACACCTAGGGAAGGTGGTCCCTGTCTATTTCTAAACCCTCATCTTGCTACTCATCAGAGCCATACACAGTCCTGCTCCTGAAGGCCCAGCCCCATGCACCTGGCGTGGTCCGGGGCTGTGTACGGGCGGTCCTGATGCACTCGGCAACGTAGTTCACGGGGAACGGAAGCAGGAAGTGCGTCTTCATCTGGCAGGGCTCGAAGGTGGGGTCCTGGGGCAGAGGCCAGGCGGTGTCAGCGCCACATGGCCAGGACCCTTGAGGACCCAGAGCCCTGACCGTGATGGCCTGGGCAGCAGCAGCAACCCCGTCCACACACAACAGCACTGGCAAGCTCACCCCACACAACCTCTGCAGGGTGGAGGTGGCACATCCCAGCTACCCAGAGACCTTGGCTCACCTCACCCACTCTCTCCCAGGGCCCTGAGCATGTGGCCTGTCAAGTCACTTTCCCGGGATAAGCGCCTTTGTCTTTCCTAGGGTCATCGGGAGGGGGGGGGGGGATGGTGGGAGGTGAAGTGATCCCGATACAGCAGTGATGTTTGAACAGAGGTGGACTGCACCTGGTGGCTTCAGACACAGGCTGGCCACAGAAGTGGGGGCAAAGTGGGCAGGGCGTGAGAGGAAGGGACTCACCGTCACCAGCCTCCTTATGACTGGGCAGCTCCCGCTGGATGCCTTGGGTGCAGGTTTCTGGAAGTGAAACGTTTCCCAGAGAAATGAGTAAACCCTGAAACGCACGTGAGCGGGTCAAGTACATTCTGGAAATAGCCTGGATGCTTAGCGTTCAGGCAGTATAGGCTCTGTGGCCTGAGTATTTTTCCATCATGAAGCTCAGGGAGCAGAAGTCCCCTCATTCTTGGGCCTCAGCCTCACCTCCACCACGTGCGGGCACACGGGCCTCTGCTCCTTCTCACCCGGCTGAGGCTCCTCAGGAAGGCCTCCACTGCGCCCCTCCACCTGCGACATCTGTTGGGCAGTCGCGTTCACAGAACATCTGTTTAAAAAAGTGTGCACAGAACCATTACTGTGAAAAGATTACCGAAGTGTAAAGACATGTACATGTAAATGTACAAACAAAAGCTGAGTAAACCAAAAGCCAAACATCACAGCCATCTTCTTTCACCGCATGCTTTCTGGGTACGATAAAGCCTGACCCTGCTCTTGGCTGACTCAGAGCTCTGTTTCCCTGAGGATGAGGAGGTGCAGAGAACAACCCACCCCCAGTGCTTTCGGGGCCATGGTCTCAGCACACACACTGCTGAGAGGAAGATAAAGCTTCATTCAAGTAGCACTGTTAAGTAGTCAGAGGGTGGTGGTAGTTCTCCACCCTCTCAGAAAACGTTTCTCTGTGGTTCCTCCAACCTCCACTGAATCAGACACTATCATAAAAAGCGTCTGACAAACACTGAGAAGACTTGGGCTCTTCTCTGCATGCTGTGGCCGCCTCGAAGCACTCCCTCTGAAAAGCGTGTCCACACCATACTCAGCAACAAGAAGGTTAAGTGCAGCTTGGAGGCCAGCGTGGCCCTACCTCAGGCTGTCACAGCTCAGCAGGTGTTTCCAGATGCGCAGGAGCTTTCCCAGGATGGGCTGCAGGTCAGTCATCTCCGCAATTCTCTTCATCAACAGCACCTGAGTCAGAGAGCCCATAGGGAGAGCCTAGACTAGACGTCCTGACACAGGGACGTGGGTGTGTGTATGTATGGTTCTGTGCACGCATGGGATTCACACTTGCCCAGCTAGAGGGAAGGGAGCTGTGGGCTTGAGAAAATAAGGTGAGAGAGAGCATTCCCCCTCCCTCCCCCCACAAACCTGGCCAGTTCATATTGGCCAATCCATTAAGAGCCCCGGAGAGCCAGCCAGCCTGAGCACCTCACCTGGTCCATTCCCCCAAAGGTTTCCTGCAGGTGCCCCGCAGGTGCCAGCGTCCTGCCTGCCCTGATGGATGCATAGAGGTGGCCCGAGTCGGGGACCCCATTGGACAGCTCCTGGGCGGCCATCCTCACCAGCACACGGAAGTGCTCCTCCTCCTCAAGGCGGGGGCTGCAGCGGAGAAAGCTGTGATGAGCCCCGGGGACACACCCACATCCCTGTCCCCAGTGGGAACCCTGCCGAGGGCAAGTCCTCAGGGGAGGGAAATGTCGAGACTCCAGCAGGGAACACAGGAGCAGGTCTGCGACCAATCACAACAGGGCACGGTGTTCACAAGACCAGGTCCCTGGTGGCTGGGGTCGCGTCTCGGCAAAAGCTTACTCATTCAGTATCTCACTCCACAGATGCATCATGGCTGTTAGGTTTCTGTCGAGGCAGAAGGAGGAGAACAGCACACCCTAAACCAGCAGGGAAGAAAGAATTCTGACCTTCCGAAAAGAAAAAAAGACATGGGGAAAACCAACCCCCCACCAGCCTGCACCCGAGGAAACGGTCACCTGCTCGTAGGTGTTGAGGTGTGAGTCGTCGGGGAGCACCTGGGGGCGGCAGCCAGCCCACCCGTCTTCAGCTCCACCTGCTGGGCCAGCTCCCGATAGTCGAGGCTGCCGCAGCCCAGCCTGTGCAGAGAGAGCACGGAGTCACAGGGCAGAGAGTCCTCTGGGCAGGGAGTCCCCTGACTGGGGCCCCCGACCCACAGCAATGCCCGTCCAGCAGCTGGGCTCCCCCATCCCAAGCTTTGTAGCCCCTCAGGTACAGGCAGCCTTGGGGGTGGAGGACCTGAAAAACAAGCTTCTCTGCACTCTCAAGAAGTCACTTCAACACGGATGATGCCTTGGGAGGGAACAACCTCATTGCTGCCCCGAGTGCAGTATTAACTAACTGTCCCAAATAAATGAATAACTAACTGAAGCCAAGGTGACGACTGGGCTCTCCCGAACCCTCTGCCGTGGAAGGCAGGCAGCGGGAGCCGTACTAATGGAGGGCGGGGAGCAGGGGACAGGTTCCGCGGATGACCTCAGGACTACATGTCACATTTAAAGCTTAAAGCTTCTGATGAGAATAATCCTCTTCATTTTAAAAAGAATCTAGTCGAGATAGCTGTGTATTACATTCACAGTTTATAAATGTATTTTAATGTACTGCATTATAGTAAGAAAGTATGATGTTCAGGAGGAAAATTCTCAACAAATAACACCACCCACCTTTCTGTAACAACACAATGAAATTTGAAAAATAAAACCGTTCACTGACAAGGGACACTGAGGCACTGAAACAGGACACACAGTGAACACCCCCGAGTAACCAGGGAAGATGTGCCGGGCTCATCCGCCCCATGCAGCCCCTTACTTGGTGAGCACGCTGCAGAAGAGCGGCACGTAGGGCCGCAGCTCCTCGGGCAGGGCATTGAGGCTGGAGAAGGCTCTGAAGTAGACCACGCCATTGGTGGGCTGTGCGCAGTACTGGACTGGCGTGTCCCCAGCTGCGGGAACAAGGGCACTTCTTCATATTCTTATATGAAAGTTTTAACCATGCAACCATCATGTAATATTTGTAAAACACTAAAGCTTTTCAAGAATGGAGTTTTAAAGTTTATATTATATTAGCAAGAAAATGCTATTTGTTCACCACACATCATCAGACAACTTTCCCTGCTGTACTCTTGTTCCGGCAGAACCTGGAAGTCTTGAGTTGCTCTGTGAGGAACAACAGCAGAGCAGGGACCCTCTTGGGGTGTCTGACCACCTGCGGTCTAGCACCGCCACCTGCACTCAAATTCTGCAACACACCCCACACGCCACTTACCACCAGGCCCCTCGGGCACTACCTTGTGTTCTCATTTTCACATCCCGAGCGCAGTGCCTGACCTACAGTGGAGCTGAGCACTACTCATGATGAATCACAGCACTGACTCAATGAATTCCACTGATAAACCAGACCTGAAGGGGACGCTGACCCGGCTTCCCAGAAGCCTGGGCCAGAGGAAGGGCTTTGCCAGTACTCACACACGAGTAACAACAGACAGACACATCATGAGTCAGGGGTGCTCGTGCACAGCCAGAACCTTGACTAGACATGGGCACCAGGAAGGCCAGCGCTGGGGTCAGACCTGCTCGGGCAGGAGGGGCTGTCACGTCACAGCCAAGGAGAGCAGTGTCAGCACCACAGGAGAGGGTCAAGTGTCCAGGGGAAGTGAGCAACGGAGCAGCAGCGACCCCTCTGCATCCCACAAGGCAACACCCAGCGCTGTGGGCCTCTGGACCCCACGCCCTTGAGAGCCATATGTACACACACAGTGGAACCCAGAAGCAGGAGCTCAGCACTGCTGGACCCAGGACTGGAAACGGGGACTCAAACGTCCTCTGAGGACATCCACTGGTGACTCTCCTCCCAGAGACACTGGTACCCGCCACTGACCTGCCTGCACCACCTCCAGCTCCGTGACCGGGATGCGGGGCTCGATGTCCGACACCCTGAGCGCTGGCAAACACGAAGCGTCCGGAGGTTGACTCTGCTGAGCCTGCAGTTCCAAACCTATGGCGGGGGGGCGAGGCAGGGGCACGGTGGCAGTGAGCATCCAAGCCAGCCCTTAGAAGGCCCTGCTCAGCCCCTCTCCTGTCCGTTAGTTTCTGTAGTCTCCCCTGGGCACAGGGAGCCCCGCAACGCTGGGGGTCGGAGGTTGCCAGAACCAGAGAAAGCAGCACAGTAAGCACCCAGCAGCAGTCGTCTCCCCAGCTCATCCTCAGTGATGAGGTTTGCTGGAGGAGGGGAGTTTGTGCAAGCAGTTCCCACCCACATTTTATATCACAGACTGAGCTTGTGGGTTGAAGTGCACTAACTGTACTCATTTACTTGTGTTCCATTTTCACTCATCTTGGCAATATGCTGTGTGATCACATAAAGTTCACAAAGAAAAATGGGTGAACACTTTCAGGGCCTGATCTTACACTGATGTGAGGGAGGGGTGACGGAGGATGGACGGACACCCTCTCCTTGAGTTCCTGCTCAGACCAGGCAGCCCGTGGGGAGGGGGGTGTCACAGGGTGAAGTCCTGTCAGCCTGAGTCACCTCACCCCCACCCTGAGTCTCTAGCACCGGGTTCCCCACCTGGCCCCATGCAGGCCCAGGGAGCCAGCTCCACATACTTCTTGGAGCCCTGACACCTTCAAGGGCCCCACTCGGCCCCTTTCCCTCAGTCAAGTGGAGCACCCCAACCGCTGCACCTCAGACATGTCCTCGCATCCTGAGGAAGCTCCTCGCGCCCTCTGTCCTGGTGAGCATGGGGCAGAGGCCGCAGGCACCTGCTCCACCACAGGGCCTGGCAGCCCAGCCACGGCCCTACACACGGCACACACAACAAAGGCCCCAAACTGGAAGACTGACTTTCCCAACAAACTAACTGCCATCCCCACTTCTCACTGGTGCTTATCTGCAGACTGGACCCCGATTCACAGACTCTTTGCACTGAGTCCACACTCAAGACTTACTGACCTGACGCAATGGTAAATGCACTAGGCTGTGCCCTATGTCTCTAGACCACTCTGCCATGATCTTGTAACCAGGGCCGCCATCCCTCCACAGGCAGGCGTAGGCTGGAACATACGAGTTTTCTTAACACAGGACACCTCCATGGCCAAGCCAGGCACCTGATAACTCAGGGAACACACGTCTCTGTGCTTGGCTGTGGAATTACCTTCTGTGCCACAAACAGCTTGGAAAATGGATGGACCACATCAAACTAAAAACCCGACAGTAAAGGACACTGTCAACATGAAGAGGCTGCCTACACAGCAGGAAAGTATTTGCAAATCTAATGTTACTGGTAAGATACCCAAAATATCCAAAGAACTCAGTAGCAAAAACCATCCAATTGAAAAAAATAGGCTGAGGACTGAACAGGCATTTTTCCAAAGACAAAGATGGCTAATGGGTATAAGGAAAAGGTGCCCCAAACCACTCACCAGGCATAACAACAGCGTGTGTGTATTATTGTTCCCACAATAAAAGACAGAAACAGTAAAGAACTAGTAGAAGCATAAGAGATCAAGAAGAGATGGCAACAAAACACAGAAGAACTGTACAAAAATGATCTTCATGACCCAGATAACCATAATGGTGTGATCATTTACCCAGAGCCAGACCTCCTGGAGTGCGAAGTCAAGTGGGCCTTAGGAGGCATCACTACGAACAAAGCTAGTGGAGGTGATGGAATTCCAACTGAGCTATTTCAAATCCTAAAAGATGATGCTTATGAAAGTGCTGCACTCCATATGCCAGCAAATTTGGAAAACCCAGCAGTGGCCACAGGACTGGAAAAGATCAGTCTTCAACCCAGTTACCAAGAAGGGCAGTACTGAAGAATGTTCCAACTACTGGACAATTGCACTCACTTCCCATGCTAGCAAAGTTATGTTCAAAATCCTTCAAGCTAGGCTTTAGCACTACATGAATCGAGAACTTTCAGATGTTCAAGCTAGTTTAGAAAAGGCAGAGGAACAAGAGATCAAATTGCTAGCATTCGCTGGATCACAGAGAAACCAAGGGAATTCCAGAAAAATATCTACTCTTGTTTCATTGAGGGGTAGCCTTGATTCCTTTTATGCATTTCTCCCACCATCCACCCAACCACAACCTTTGACTGTGTGTATCGTAACAAACTGGAAAACTCTTAAAGAGATATGAATACTAGACCACCTCACCTGTCTCCTAAGAAATCTGTATGCAGGTCAAGAAGCAACAGTTAGAACCTTATATGAAACAAATTACTGATTCAAAATTGAGAAATAAGCATGACAAGGGTGTATACTGTCACCCTGTTTATTTAACTTCTTTGTAGAATACATCATGTGAAATGCCAGACTGGATGAAGCACAAGCTGGAATCAAGACTGCTTGGAGAAATATCAACAATCTCAGATATGCAGATGATACCACTCTAATGGAAGAAATGGAAGATGAGCTAAAGGGCCTCTTGATTAAGGGTGCAAGAGGACAGTGAAAAAGCTGCCTTAAAACTCAATATTAAAAAAAAGCTAAGATCATGGCATCTGGTACCATCACTTCATGGCAAATAGAAGGGAAAAAGGTGGAAACAGTGACAGATTTCCTCTTCTTGGGCTCCAAAATCACTGTGGATAGTGACTGCAGCCAAGAAATTAGAATAGGATTGCTTCTTGGAAAGAAAGCTATGATAAACCTAGACAGTGTATTAAAAAGCAGAAACATCACTATGCCAACAAAGGTCCATATAGTCAAAGCCATGGTCTTTCCAGTAGTCACATATGGACATGAGAGTTGAACCATAAAGAAGGCTGAGCACTGAAGAACTGATGCTTTTGAACTGTGGTGTTGCAGAAGACTCTTGAGAGCCCCTTGGACTGCAAGGAGATCCAACCAGTCAATCCTAAAGGAAATCAGTTCTGAATATTCATTGGAAAGACTGATGCTGAAGCTGAAGCTCCAACAGTTTGGCCTCCTGATGTAAAGAGCCAACTCACTGGAAAAGAGCCTGATGCTGGAAAACACTGAAGGTAGAAGAGGGCGGCAGAAGATGAGATGGTTGGATGGCATCACCAATTCAACAAACATGAACTTGGGCAGACTCTGGGAGATGGTGAGGGACAGGGAAGCCTGGTGTGCTGCAGTTTATGGGCTCGCAAAGAGCTGGAGATGACTGAGCGACTGAACAACGACAATAGAGATTAACTGGACAAACTGTGGTAATCATCTCTCAACATATAAATACATCAAAGCATTATGTTATATATCTGGAACTAATATGATGTTATGTCAGCTACTCCTCAGTTAAAAAAAAAAAATTAGGAGGCTTTCCTGGTGGCTCATGGTAAAGAATCCACCTGCCAATGCAGAAGACACAGGTTTGATCCCGGATGAGGGAAGATGCCACACGCCACAGAGCAACTGAGCCTGTGCTCCAGCGCCTGAGGGCTGCAACGACTAAGTCCATGCGCCTAGAGCCCGTGCTCTGCAACAGAGGATGCCACCGCCATGAGAAGTCTGAGCACAACTAGAGAGCAGCCCCTGCTCGCTGCAACTGGAGGAAAGCCCTTGCGGCAGCAAAGACCCTGCACAGTCAGAAACAAATAAAATTATTTTTAAAAATTATAAACTTATGGTTACCAAAGAGCGAAAGGAGGTGAGGAGGAATAAATTAGGAGAATGGAATGAACACATACATGCTACTAAAGTACATAACCAACAAGGACCTACTGTAATAGCACAGAGAACTATATTCAATAGTCTGTGATAAACTACAATGGAAAAGAATCTGAAAAAGGAACGGAACCACTCTGCTGTACACCAGAAACTAATACAACACTGAATCAATTATACTTCATTTACACTTTAATTAAGAACAAATTTATGGAAGACCTTAAAGTAACTCTCTGCATATGTAAAGAATTCAGAGATTAAACAGGTTATACATTGACATTAACTCTGTCTTTACAAAGTCAAATCACCTCAAACTCAGCATGATCAAGTCACGCCAGTCAACTCCACCTGCTGACATGCCTGATAAATTCTTCGTGCAATCCCAGCCAACTTTTCAGGGGGCGGGGGGCGGGTGGATGTGCATGTAATCCTGTGTGCTGTGTACATATGTAAACGTCTACTACCTGAAACTGCTGTACAGAACCCAGTGGCTCTGACAAACGCACAGCGCAAGCAGCACACCACCACTGAAGGCAGGTGCCACCGCCCCAGAAGGCAGCCCCACCCGCTCTGGCATCATGGCCTCTGAGACTCATAGACCCTGCGTGTCCCAGTGTTCTGGCCCTCGTTATGGCTGAGCAGAATCCCCCCATGTGGACACCTCAGTTATCTGTGTGGACACATGTGGGGCATGTCAAGTCCCGTGTGGACAGACACTTTCACTTCTCTTGGGTGAACACTTAGGAGTAGGACCTCTGGGCTTTATAGGTGGTGCAGGTTTACCACGTAAGAAACCACAGACCCGTTTCTGTGTTCACAGTGCCTGCACCACAGGCACCCGTGTGGGCTCCGTGAAGAATGCAAGGCTTGCATCCCCCGAGACCCGCCACCCGAGCCCACAGCGCACTCCGTCCCCAGGACCCGTCTGCAGTCAGCCGCAGACTTCCAGGCAGCATGCACCCAGTGGCCTATACAGCCTCGGTAAGGAGAAGGTGTCTGTGAAGTGTGTAAAGGCATAAACCCTGTGAAGCCACCTCTCTCCCAAAACACCTGCCTCTCCTGCTAAATCACAGGGTGTAGTTTCTGAGGAGAAGGTCAGTCTTGCTGGGGTTAATACAGAACTCTGCAGGCAGCCGGCAGAGACCTACTGGCTGAAACCAGCCACCTCCTTACGCTGGAAGCTCGGTGGGGCTGGTGAGGGTGGGGCAGTTGCCAGACCTGACCTTTCTCATAGATCTGCTGCTTGTCTTCTGGGGGAAAGAGAAGTGACCTTTGCTGCAGTTTTTCTTTTTCTATCTGTGCTTGCTTCTCGGAATACTTTTCGTCTGGTTTCATGGATAAAGTCAGCTTGTGCGGATTATTCTGCAACAACCAGGGCAAGAGAAAAGTCAATTAAAAACACGGTCTTATGGAATCCAGCGTTGGGCAGGTCTCCAGCAGGGTGTGCTTAGCCACACAGTTCCATTTTCCCATTTCTCACGGTGATGACAACAGAACTTGCCCCACAGGGCTGTGCATGCAGAGCCCGGGAGCCACAAGCAATCCTTGAACACCATGTGGTCCACACGCCAAGCTGTTACCATCTGGAGCATAGTCACTGTAGTTCCTACGTCTTAACCACAAACGCATTGACATTCAACAGTGCCTTTACACCTTGGTTGCACAAAGAAACCACCTGCACCTTTTAATACCATAATAAACCTTTGGCTTTAGTCTAAGTTGAAGATAACAGAATAAAATAATTTTTACTGAGTCTTCACAGTACTACTAACTTCTCAAACCAAAACTAAACTCAGTATTTTATAAACCGTGAGGACAAAATAGAGGCTGATCTAACATGACTCAGGTGACACTGGGCCCCTTGACTTACTGCAGCCACTAGATACACACGCCCACAGAAAGCTCAAGTGCGACACCACAGAGCAGGAGGACCACAGCACATCAAGCACCGTGTGCAAAATGGCTTGTGATCAGAGATGCAGGACGAACGGCCACAGCAGGTGCCCCACCCCCAGCGCGGGTGCCCAGGACCACGACCCCACTCACCACAGGGCAATCCTCCCCAACCCCACCCACCCAGGGCAATGGGGGAGATGACATTCCCCTCCATCAGTGATGGTCCACCAGGGAACACACACAAAGCACAAAAGCCCACAAGTCTGTGGAGACAAATGAGTACCAAAGAGTCCTTGGTAAAAACAACCAGAACATTCACACACTTGGGCAACTTCATCTCGTGTTCTATACCATCTATTAGCATAACAGAACAAAACTACAGGGCGACCCCCTGGGGTCCAGGTTCAATCCCTGGTCTGGGAGCCAAGAACCCGCAAGCCAAGAAGCGCCCTTCTCACCAAAGCAATACAGGCAGATTAAACACCACCCCCCACCCCACACACACACTCATACATAAAACCCACCTGCACAAATATCTGGAAAACAGAATTTTTAAAGCTAACATGACTATTTACATTTTTAATCAACAATTAAAAATTAAATCTCACATTGTCAAAATTTGACTTATACAATGCAGAGTATATTCCTAATGTTCCCTTCATTATTATAAAATTCAACTTCAAAATTACAGACATAAATTATCAACTTTCTTACCTTAAAATACTGTTTTACTTTTTCTTGCAAAAACCTTGGATTTTCCTTCAGGCACTTTCGGAACTGAGCCACCTGACTTCCGAGCTTCAGGAGCTCTACGGGGTCCCCGTCATGGTTCCAGCAGGAAGCAATGTACTATTGAGGGGGCAGGTAGGGGAGTCACAACAAGCCACAGTAACCTGCAAACCCTGTGTCTGCCCAGCAAACATCCAAGCCTGCCTTTTATCAGGACTCAGTTTCTAGACTTAAAAATACCGCAGACGACTGCTTGTGAAGAAAATGAAATCATTTTTTTTTTTTGGCTAGAAGAATAACTCATGATTTTTTTCCCCTAACAAATTAGAAAGCACACATTTAAAAATTACTTTTTGGAAAATATAATTATGAAATCATGCTGAATCCCTATCCATTTAAAGGACTCTCTAAATCTATTAAAAAGTAAGACATTGGAAAGCTAATGAAGCAAGCAAATAAAAACAGGAACGATGAATTAGAAAACTAAATTAACAGTAATTTTATATCAGATCCAAACACAACTTCCCCGGTTCAAATGAAAGGTGCTGTGAATAACAATCTGTATTTTCAAGAACCATTAACTGGGCTTCCCTGGTGACTCAGTGGGTAAGAATCTGCCTGCCAATGCAAGAGACACAGGTTTGAGCCCCGATCCGGGAGGATCCCACATGCCATCAAGCAACTAAGCCTAAGTCTCACAGTTACTGAGCCACAGGCTGCAGCTACTGAAGCCCAAGCGCCTAGAGCCCGTGCTCTGCAACAAGAGAAGCTGCCCCAACGAGAAGCCTGCACACCACAACTAGAGAAAAGTCCGCCCGGCAATGAAGACCCAGCACAGCCAAAAGTAAATTTTAAAAAACCACCAACCAACAAAACAAAAGACTGAGGAGTTTAAAAATACGCACAGACGTCAGGGTGAGTCCAAAGCTGACGGACTGGTGCTTCATCTGTATTTCAATTTTATGAAGTAATGCTTCAATGCGATCCTCTTCAAATCCTTTCCTACAGAAACATCAAGAACTCAGACACTGAAAAATCTGGATGTCTCAACAACAAGGCCACAAAGGTGACATTCAAACAGCTGCCATGAAGGACTGCGTGTGATGTGAGCCTGTGTTTGGGAACGAGGACCCAGCCCAGCCCTGCAGACGCCACACGTACTCGATGACGCCATCTAGTGTCTGGTCCACGATGTCCCGGACCGTCTGGATGTCCTTCTCTGCGATGCCCTGCAGGCCCACGCTGAAGTAGGCCTCCCGAGTGCAGCCATTGTACCTGATATGAAAACAGGTGACATGTCAGAATCTGCATGGCCCTCCATCGGTGGTTGAGAAGACCCTTCACTGAGATCAGAGCCTCTACAGGACTCAGCCAGGAGAAGCCAGGAGGGCAGCCCCTCAGGTACCCACTGCTCAGACACAGTGGCTCACACTCACACCCTTTTAGTTTTTCCAAAAACCAACACAATTAAAATTCCAGAGCAAAACAAATCTAGGGAGTTTTACCAAATGATATGATTTCAAAGGACTTCTAATGGCCTGACTTTTCAAGCAGGCAGCAGCATGCCATCTTCGAAGAGTTACCTTGTTGGGTTTTTTTGTCAACGCCCGCTGCAGGGACATCTACAGCTTGTGCTGGAAGCATGGCGGGGGGCAGGAAGAGGGCCCTCCCTAACCACAAGGCATGGAGCCACCTATACCACTGATGCCCCCAGCCCCAAACCCCACAAGCAGCCAGTACCCCTGCCCTGCAGTGACCAGCCCAAAATGTGTCCAGACACTATCAGGTGTTAGAAGTGCCCCTCACCGCGGAGTAACGACCTGACAGTGACACGCACCCAGCATCAGGAGAGAAGTCGGTGCCAAGTCCAGATTCAATGAGGGCTTTGTAGAAGGGGGCACTGGGCCCACTGATCAGGAGTGAAGACAGAAGGCTCAGCGTGAAGGCTTCAAACGTGTCGGTGATGCTTTATTTATGAAGAGAGGGGAGGAGAGGGAAATGGTTGGCCCATGGAAATGTTTTCAAAACGATTAAAACCAAATAAACACTTCTGTTTTCCAAAGCAGCTGAAATTCTACTAGAAATTCTTCCATTTCAACCTCTATTTTAATAGTTACACGGGCAAAAGAGCATTTCTTGACTTGTAAAACTCTTATACACTGTGGGACCTTGGGGGTCCCACACCATGAGCAGACAGTGACAGGCAGCAGGAGCCCTCCCTGCCCACACCCCTCATGCCAAGCCGCTGGGGTCAGTCTTGAGTGAACAAAGCTTCTCAAGGTCAGAGTTCACAGGGCTCTTTTCACATGCAGAGGCACTGTGACCCCAATACTAAACTCAAACTGTTCCGACACTGTCAAAGACACCCCACATCTAATACCACTGGAGGCCCAAATCCCACCACCCACGTGCTCCCAGGGGCGCGTCCCCACAGGGTGGTCCGCGTGAGCCTCACACACTCACTCCGGCAGGAGAAAGCTGACACTGATGGTCGTCTGCCCTGAGGGGCCCTCAGCCAGCGAGTCCGGGGCACACGTGATCTGGAACTCCCTCTGCAAGGGCACGGGTGTGCGTCAATGGGCGCAGACGGGCAAGGGCACCCGATGTGCAGGACACTCCCTGTGCTTCTCGTCAGGGCAACTGTGCTTTTGCATGGAGTACCGCTCTTCTGGCGGGAGAACCCTCACACCCAGGGCAGGCCCGCAGCGCTGGAAACCCTAGGAACACACACCCCACCTGCATGTCACATGCTCACAGGCCTGCTGACGCGTGACCCGGACCCAGCTCTCACCGGCTCATCCCAGGGCTTCTGGGCTGGCACTGATGTCCGTGGCTCAATTCTCTGAAATTTACTCAGGGCCTCTTCGTGAATTTGCTTCAGATGCTGCTCCAGTGGAAAGTTACCGTAAGTGAAGAACCTGAAGTTTGAGAGAACACCTTAGTCTACATCAGGCTTTGTCTGAACCAGAGGGTGTCCAGATCTAACGGCCAGAACTCGCCAGTCCCCATGCTGACGTCAACTTCACACTGAAACACTTGTTTCACTTAATTTAATCACAACACCGAATAGAGAGGCTTCTGCTCTTTTCTCAAGATGTGGTTCAAACAAAGCACAGATTGTACAAAAGGATTAATTAAAATCTGGCAAAAACTGCTCTTCATTTTGAATTTACTATAAATGTGTTAAAAAACCAAATAAACTACACATTAAAATATTTAAAACCTAAGCTACAGCACCACAATAATCCATCTAAGACTAACAACAAAATTTAAAATGTCACAAACGTCAAACCTGGGTCACAAATCTCAGATCGCCCATGTTTTTAGGACAACACTTTACTTATTGGGGTAAAGAGCATAGTGCAGACATCTTTTTAGCAGAACGCAGTCTGAGCTACAATTAAGGGCCTGGGAGCTAGTATCCTACAGATCCCGTCAGCCTCCCCCCTCAGAGCTTAGACAGTGCAGAGCCAGCAGTGAGGAGCAGCTGGCTGTGCACACTGGTCCCCACACACCCGACTGGCTCAGCCCCAGGACCCCTGGAGGAACGGCCACGAGTCTGGAGCAGGAGGCCTGCCTTTGGGGCCAGGGCAGAAATCAGAAGTCACTGAAGATGTCAAGGATGAGTGTCAAGGAACTTCCTCAGGCCACCGTGGGGCCAATTTGAGCACTAAGAAGTTCTTAAATTTCATTTGGTGATCACATGGTCTTTAATATATACACATATGACAATATTTCCATGAGGTCATTACGGTCCATGAGGGGGCAACGTCCTACCAGAAAGGGTGCTTAAGGGACACAGTAAGGAAAGGCTGCCTGTGGGCCTCGACTGATCAAACATCTCAGGGACAACTGGAAATCAATCTCGGTCAAGGCATACGTGGTTTTATTCAATCATTTATTCTGTTAAATGTGAAAACGGTGTTATCTCATATAAGAGAACATCCTTGTAAACATCTATGTGTATCTGTGTATGTCTATACATGTATACATGTCTGTGTGTATCTATATATGTCTAGTTGCCTGTTTCTACACGTGTCTACATGTGTCTATGTACACACCTAGAGGACGGAGCTCCAGGCTGAACACATGGGGTTGACTGATCTACTCTCTACACTCTCATGGATGATTAGGAGTTTTCATAATTAAATTTTTAAAATTTCACACTTAAAATAGTTTTGCAAATGACTTTACATGACTGCTTGAAGTCTCTGTAAACTACTATTGTTTAGTCACTAAGTCATATCTGACTCTTTGCAACCTCATGGACTGTAGCCCGCCAGGCTCCTCCATCCATGGGATTCCCCAAGAAAGCATACTAGAGAGGATTGCCATTTCCTTGTTCAGGAGATCTTCCTGACCCAGGGAACAAACCGACATCTCCCACACTGCAGGCGGATTCTTTACCACTGAGCCACCAGGGAAGTCCTTGCAAACTGTCAGCACTTTGTTATTAATCATGCCTGAAACAGGCAATTGATCAGAGGTTAAATGACACAGCTGCCTCTCTGGGGGCACCTCTCCAGGACTGCGTCATCCCTGTGAGGAGGACCACAACCTCCTGTTACACCATCAGCCTGAGGCTGAGCTGCCTCTAGGCAGGAGGCAGGGGCCTCGCCTTGTGGGTCTGAGGGCACATCCACGTACAGCAGCTCCCGTCCACTGCCCGTGGTCGTGATGGAAGCCTCCCAGGCCCAACTCAAGAGAAGCAGGACATTGGGGGAAGCAACTTGGCACCAGGCTTCTCAGGCAGCGTCACCTGGCATTGCTGGGGTGGTAGTGCATGGCGTGGAACTGTCTGAGCTGCTCCCACGTGAGGTCGGGGGATGCACAGGGGTCCCCTCCGGAGACCACCGAGTACGTGTGGTCAGGAAGCAGGCGGTTCTGAAGGTACTGTGAGAATATCCTCTCGTTATCTGTCTTCAAGTAAAAATACACAGGTATGTGAAAACCAGCATACACACTGTTCACACGATTCAACACCGGAGTCCCCTGCTGACATCCCCAAGTACCCACCCAGATGCTCCTTTCAGCCATGAAATGCTAATTAAGACGTGTACATTGTTTTTTTAGACATGGTGCTACTGCACACTTGAACTCCAGAGAACAGTGTCGGGAAACAAAAACTCCCTATGACCTGCCTTCCTGCAACATTCACTGCACGTGGTCGTCTTTACCATAACGAGAGACACTGTATCTGTGGACCCCACCCTACACCAGGGCAGGAAAGACCAGAAAACCAAGGTCTCAGGATTGTCAGGAACACAGTTTTCATCTGGCCGAGCCCCAAAGACCAGAGGTTACTGTGGTCCCCACACCCTCGCTGAGAACTGCAGTCCAGCTCATCACCCAGCGGTGCCAGCTCACTGCACTGTCCGCGCTGACGCAGGTTCTCACAGTGAGGATGTTAAGTGACATAACAAGATGCCAGCCATCTGCAAAGACTGTTGGTACTCCAACACTTCATACAGTAGGATAATTTAACACAGCGTGAGAGAGGGAAACACTCACAAATGCTCCCTTCATTTCATTGAAGACAACACCTTTAAAGACCAAAGGCGTCTGGGGGTCATTCGGGTCCTCATGCTCCAGTCGCCATCCTTCCTGCCTGCAGAGGGACAGATGATTACACGGTGACAGTGACTCTACGCTGAACTAAAGCTCAATGAACCAATCGCTACATACCGGAAGTCCAGTTCCCGCAAGCACGGAAAAAGGCTGCGTCCAAGTACACGGACAGGAGGTTCTGGAAGTCCTTGGGGTTTTGTGTGGAAAATGGATACAGGGTGTAATCACTAGCTAGACACAAAGAAGAGCAGGGTTTTAAACACAGCAGTTCCCCTAGGTTCATGCCAGCACTGTCTGTTTCAGCCTCACAGCAGGTCCACGCTATTGGGGCACAGAGGCAGCAGCACCTGCTGGGGGGCAGGGGGTGGGATTGCCCACAGGGTGTCTGCCGCCAGCCCATATCCCCTGCTTCCTGCAGCCACAACTCAGACACCAGCCCTATTAACCAACCTCTTACAGCATTATTCCCCAAAAACAACAGCCGTCACCTTTTCCAGAAAAAATTCAGATGCATTTTCCCTAAAATCTCAGGTTTTATAATTAACCCCAGTGTGGTTTTCCTAAGTGATTATGCATCAAACAACCTCCAGACAGAGATTGGGAACTCGACCCCAGCCTCCAGGCTGCCACCCCCACATCTGAGAACAGGCAGCCCTGGCCGGGCCAGCGTCTCACCCGTGAAGGCATTCATGAACGTGGACAGCGACCGGTTCAGCATCTTGAAGAAGGGGTCTCGGCAGGGGTACCTCTGAGAGCCGCACAGGACCGTGTGCTCCAGGATGTGGGGGGCGCCGCTGCTGTCAGTGGGGGTGGTGCGGAACTGCACACTGGGGACATAGCCGCACATCAGAGCCCCTTAGGGTGCGGGCCAGCTGTGTCCCCACCTGACCTACGGGAACCGGGGCAAGGGGGAGACTCCCCTCCCCTCCATTCCTGCTGAACCGCTGCATGCGCGGCAGATGCCTCTGCAGGGCATCCAGACCATGAGCCCAGGACGTACACACACCTGAACAAGTTGTTTCCGTCCTCGCGGGCCAGGTGCAAGTACTGTGCTCCTGTGCCGTCATGGTTGAGCTTCACGGCTGTCAGCGACAGCTCGGGGACAGGCGTCACCTGAAACAACGAGGAAATGGGGGAGCTCGACTTGGCTGGAGAGGCGTGCAGCACAGGGATCCTGCGTTTGTGGGACCTGGTGGGAAGCTCCGAGTCCAGAGTCCACAGAGCAGGAAGGCAAGACCTGGGGCTGAGGACAGCACCACTATCCCTCCTGAGCTCCCACTGTCTGCTACCATCTCCCGAGTGTGCCACAGGTGACCCTGGGAGGGAGGCATCCCACCCCACTTACAGATGAAAACTGAGCCTGGGGCTGACGGGACAATATGCCAAGATCACAGAGACTAGAGTCAGACCCCTTGTGTCACACCAGGCTGCCCTGGAAGAGTGGACTCTCCCGGAATGCACACCAATGAAGAGGAGCCCCGCTCAACACAAACAGAGAAAGCCCACACAAAGCAGACTCAAGACAGTCAAATAAATGAAAAGAACTATTCTGTTATTTAAGAACAACAAACTCTTCTTCAACCCCTGGGGGAGGTCTTGTCTGTGAGCACTGAGTAACTTCCACTGTCCTTGGTACTGAAGAAACAATGTCAAGGCCCCACCCGTAACCTCAGCACCTTGTCACCACAACCACCACCGGGTGTGACAGGGACCTGTCTTTACTGATGCAACTTCCCGGCAGGGTAGAGGTCAAAGTTCTGCTGTCCTGAGCCTGCTCTGGGGGCCCTGCTACAAAGACTATGTGCTTCAAGTGGCCTACTGATGCCCACGTAAGTTACAGCAATGAAACTGTTCACAACTGCACTTCTGTCAGATGTGATCAGTGTATTAGGTTGGTGCAAAAATAATCGCGGTTTTGCAATGTCGAACTTTGCCACTTGTTATTAGAACACATTCTTAAATGCGGTTATGTCATACATCATTTTAATGGGCATTTCTTGCTTCATGTTTTTTGCTAATGACTTATTACTGTGTATTTTATATTTACACCATGGAAATGATGTTAGACAAAAAGCAAATCTGAGCAATTTTCTTTTGAGTTCAAAACGGGCGTAAAGCAGCCAAGACAACTCAACATCAACAACGCATTTGGCCCAGGAACTGCTAGTGAATGTACACAGTGCAGGGGAGGCTGAAGAAGTTTTGCAAAGGAGATGAGAGTCTTGAAGATGAGGAGCACAGTGGCCAGTCACTGGAAGTTGGCAATGACCAACTGAGAGCAATCATCAAAGCTGATCCTTTTACAACTACATAAGAAGTTGCCAAAGAACTCAACGTTGACCATTCTATAGTCATTAAGCATTTGAAGCATATCGGAAAGGTGAAAAGCCTTGCTGAGTGGGTGCCTCATGAGCTGACTACAAATAAAAGAAAAATCCTTGAAGTGTTATCTTCTCTTGGTCCACACAACGATGACGAATCATTTCTCAATCAGATTGCGACATGTGACGAAAAGTAGATTTTATATGATAACCAGATCAGTGGGTGGATGGAGAAGAAACTCCAAAGCACTTCCCAAACCCAAACCTGCACCAAAAAGGTCATGGCCATTGTTTGTGGCCTGCTGCGTGTCTGTCCCACTACCGCTTTCTGAATCCCAGCAAAACAATCACATCTGAGAAGCAAGCTCAGCAAATCAATGAGATGCACTCAAAACTGCAAAAGCCTGCAGCAGGCAGTGGTCAACAGAAAGCCCAGTTCTTCTCCATGACAATGCCTGACCACAAGCTGCACAATCAACGCTTCAAAAGTTGAACGCACTGGGCTACAAAGTTCTGCCTCATCTGTCATACTCACCTGACCTCTCGCCAACAGATAACCACTTCTTCAAGCATCTTGACAAATCTTTCGCAAGGAAAATGCTTCCACAACCAACAGGATGCAGAAAATGCTTCCCAAGAGTTCACTGACTCCAGATGCACGGATTTTGTGTGACAGGAATAAACAAGCTTATGTCTTGTTGGCAAAAATGTGTTTATTGTAATGGTTCCTATTTTAATATATAAAGATGTATTTGAGCCTACTTATAATGATTTAAACTTCATGGTCCAAAACCGCAATTATGTTTGCACCAACCTAATATTTAAAACCAGTCTGCCTCTGGACTTCCCTAGTGGTCCTGTGGTTTAGAACCCGCCTGCCAAGAAAGGGGACACGGGTTTGATTCCTGGATCAGGAAGATTCCATGGGGCAACTAAGGGCATGTGACACAACTACCGAAGCCTGTGCTCTAAAGCCTGGAAGCCACGACCACTGAGTCCGAGTGCTGCAGCTACTGAAGCCTTCGTGCCCTGAGCCTGTCCTCTGCAACAAGAGAAGCCACTGAAATAAGAAGCCTGCGCATTTCAACTAGAGCAGCCCATGCTCGCCACGACTAGAGAAAGCCCGTGCATGTGTGCTAAGTCTCTTCGATCATGTCTGACTCTTTGCAAGTCCATGAACTGCAGCCTGCCAGGCTCCCTGTCCATGGGATTCTCCAGGAAAGAATACTGGAGTGGTTGCCATGCCCTCCTCCAGGGGATCTTACCGACCCAGGGATCAAACTGGCGTCTCTTAAGTCTAACCTGCGTTGGCAGACAGGTTATCACTAGCACAACCTGAGAAAGCCACACAACAACAAAAATCCAGTGCAGCCAAAAATAAATTAAAGGTAAAAATAAAACCAGTTTACTTCACAAACAGCTCTCACAGTAACTATTTCTCAAAAAGGACCATGGTTTATTATAAACTAAGTTTCCACAAAACTTGAAATGTACAGGAAAAGAATCATGCCTCTGAAAAAGGTGTTATTAACCAGAACTATACAGAAATCCCAAGTCTCTTGAGACTTCTTTAGGGGCCCCACAACCATGAACCCCATTAAGTGGTTCGGAGACCCTGCCCTGAATACCCCCTGCCCCTGTTCCTGGAGACAGATGGTGGCTCTCCTTAACTTCTCCACAAATTCATCCCCACCCTGCTTGTGCCCAGCAGACCCACCTGCGTCTTCCTGTTGCACACCTGAGTCCTTCTGTGAGCTGCCTGCCTCTGTTTTTATTAGTGTAAAGTGCAGTGTGAAACCAACATCCAGTCGACTATGTCATGTACATCATTGTCAATTATAGCACTAAAATTAAAAAAAGTTTAAGCCTAACAAAACAAGATTTTAACATTAGCTAAGTACCTATAAGCCCACACAATCTCTCTTCTATAATCCTGAAACCTAAATGGCTCAAAACCAGAAAGATTTTGCCCAACTTTGGAGCAAACTTGCTTGACAGTAGGAACTTCACCTGAGTAGATGTGGGCCCTTCAGTCTTCAACACAGGTCATCAGCAATGCACAAACAAAAGAAGCGAGGCCTCAGGCACTCAGGGGAAGGGGTTAGGGGGTCTGCTTTCATCTGAGAGTCAGGAAACCCTTTCACTTGCAAACTCTGCTCCTTTGAGCATCTGCTGTGAAACTGAAGGAAGCCGGGGCTGGGGACACAGATGAACAAGCCCACCCCCACATCTCTGCTCTGAGCTGACACAGGAGGCGCCCCCAGGCCCACCTGGCTGACGGTGAAGCCGTGAATCCTCTCTCCAATGCGGTACTGCAGCGCTCGCTCACAGGCCTTGGTGCTCCCCCACCTCCAGGCTCCGAGGTGGGCACTGCTACATTTAAGGAAAGGAGTCAGATGATCTGCTGGAAGACTGGCTAACATAATTCAGCAACATAACAAAAAACACTGCCACGTGACAAAGAATTCTAAGAAAAATGAAAACCTGCATCTGCTAAACACATTTCAGAAAATCAGTTTCCATTAAAGTCCTTTCAATTGTATCTCAACTCACCCAAGCCTCGTAATATCAAACACTTAATGTTGAAAACCTTTTATTTCTACATGTCCATAAGTAACTGTAATACAATCATGTCACCAATTTCCCTTGATTCTGGGGAAAAAATACAATTCTCATGTCAAGATCATGGTATCCCAATGAACTCAGACTACAATAAAAGTTTCATCCCACACCTGCCAAATTAGTGAGAATTAACAATCTAGTGTTGTCAGGGGGTCACATGGCCACTGGGTGTGCACACTGAAGGAAGCTTCAGAACAGCCCTGTCCTTATTACATGAGCAGTTCATTCCCCTCAACATATGTGCCCGTGACCTGCACTCACTCCCTGGTGCACAAGCACAACAACGTGCACACCATTCCCAAGGGCCCCAAAGCCAGCAGCCCAAATATCCAGTAACAGAGAACAGAGAAACTGAACTATTCAGTTGACAAACTTAGCCCTAAGAATGAATGGACGACAACTACATGTATCAAAGATGTAGGCACATGATGCTGAAGCAAAGGAAAAAAGGTGCCATCTAACTAGGTAACACTGTAATGTAAGACTACACAGGGATGGTAAAAATACAGAGGAAAGCAAAGTTACTTCTGTAAACCAGAAGAGCAATTTCATTTAAGAGAGAGGGAGAGTTATCATGGGTAAAGGGTAAACTTAACCTGGGTAACAGGGACACAATTTATAGTATTTTCTACATTAACGTTAAATCTCACAAAAATATTCTTTATAGAAAGTATGGGCTGAAAACACCGACTCATTCAACATTATGCAATAGTATGGGTCTATTCTATAAACAACCAAACCAATTCTAGAATTATGGGATAGAAGATTTTAACCCAAATACCCAATAAAGACAGCCCAACGACAGACACCCCCGTTTCCTCCCCTGGGCTAACAGCAGCTAAACTCCACCATAAAATAATCATCTGAATCAGCATGAAACTAAACAATTTTTGTTTCTTTAGAAAGTAAAAAGTTACATTTTACGAAGTCAAAAGGAATGATGCTGATTCAAGTTTGAAACTAATGCATTCTTTTCCCATAAATCCACTCATTAAACACGAAGTTGGAGGCTCAGACAGGGAAGAATTCACCTGCCAATGCCGAAGACCCGGGTTCGATCCCTGGGTCGGGAAGATCCCCTGGAGGGCATGGCAACCCACCCCCAGTGTTCTCGCCTGGAGAATCCCGTGCACAGAGGAACCCGGCAGGCTGTGGTTCAGGGGCCGCTAAGAGTTCGACACGCCTAAACGATCAGCCCCTCCACCTCGGAGGCCCCACTCTCCAGGCCGCAGAGGCGCTCAAGCTCCCCGCCCACAACCTCGGGGAAAAGAGCAAACGCCCAGCGAGAGCCCTGCCCGCCGTCCCCTAGTGTCGCTCTTGTCAGCTCACTTCAGGGGGTCTCCGCCTCGGAGGCCCGAACCCCTGTCCGCACTGGGTCCTGGCCGGCTTCATCCCGTCTTCCCCGGCGGCAGCTCCCCAGCCTCGGTAACCGGACAGGGGCTCCCTCCCTCCCTCCAGGATGAAGGCCACCGCGGGGGCCGCTCTGCCGTCCTTGCACCGCGGCCTGCGAGGGCGCCCCGTCTGGGGGCCGGGCTCTCGCAGCCAGAGCATCGCGCGAGGGGTTCCAGGCAGGGGAGCCTCGCCGCCTCGTCCCCTCCCCTCGCTCCCCGCTCTCAGCCCCGCCCCCTCACCTGCCGCTCAGCCTGCGGAGCGCGCCCCGCGCCCTCCAGCCGCCGCGCCACATGCCGCCAGACTAGCTCGCCGCCGGCGTGACCCCGTGCCACCCGACGCACGCCGCGGGGCGGGACCAGCCAGCCGCCTCCCAATTGGCCAGCGTGCGGAGCTACGGTCTCTCCGATAGGCTGGCGTGAAGGGGGTGGGTCCTGTGCACTGGCGGGTGTGGGGCCTGGGCGGGGAGAGGAAGGGCTGCGCGCGAAACGGGCGGACTTACCCCGAGCCTTGTGATTTGCTTAGTTCTCAGGCCACGGGTAACCCCGGTCTCTGGGATAGACGTTTGGGCGCCGGCACTCTGCCAGCTCAGGCGTCCATCAGCAGCTCCAGGGCAGTGGACCGAGTAGGGCTTCACCTGTCGGGTGCCTTAGCCCCGGGGCGTGTGGCTTCGAGGATGGGGTCCGAGGCTGGCATTGCCTGCTTTCCAGAGCCAGGATTCCATGATGTCACGCTTTTAGGAATGGTCCTAACAAGAATGTCCCCAGCCAGAATGGATGTATGTATATGTATGGCTGAGTCCCTCTGCTGTCCACCTGAAACCTGTTACAACGTTGTTCAGTTCAGTTCAGTCCCTCAGTCGTGTCTGACTCTGCGACCCCAGGCCTCCCTGTCCATCCCTCCCCAACTCCAGGAGTTCACTCAGATTCACGTCCATCGAGTTAGTGATGCCATCCAGCCATCTCATCCTCTCTCGTCCCCTTCTGCCCCCAGTCCCTCCCAGCATCAGGGTTCTTTTCCAATGAGTCAACTCTTTGCATGAGGTGGCCAAAGTATTGGAGTTTTAGCCTCAGCATCAGTCCTTCCAATGAACACCAGGGACTGATCTCCTTCAGGATGGATGGGTTGGATCTCCTTGCAGTCCAAGGGACTCTCAAGAGTCTTCTCCAACACCACGGTTCAAAAGCATCAATTCTTTGGCGCTCAGCTTTCTTCACAGTCCAACTCTCACATCCATACATGGATGGAAAAACCATAGCCTTGACTAGATGGACGTTTGTTGGCAAAGTAATAGCTCTGCTTTTGAATATGCTATCTAGGTTGGTTGTAACTTTCCTTCCAAGGAGTAAGCGTCTTTTAATTTCATGGCTGCAATCACCATCTGCAGTGATTTTGGAGCCCCCCAAAATAAAGTCTGATACTGTTTCCACTGTTTCCCCATCTATTTGCCATGAAATGATGAGACCAGATGCCATGATCTTAGTTTTTTGAATGTTGAGCTTTAAGCAACTTTTTCACTCTCCTCTTTAACTTTCATCAAGAGACTTTTTATAGTTCCTCTTCACTTTCTGCCATAAGGGTGGTGTCATCTGCATATCTGAGGTTATTAATATTTCTCCGGGCAATCTTGATTTCAGCTTGTGCTTCTTCCAGCCCAGCTTTCTCATGATGTACTCTGCATAAGTGATAATATACAGCCTTGACATACTCCTTTTCCTATTTGGAGCCAGTCTGTTGCCAATCTATGTCCAGTTCTAACTTTTGCTTCCTGACCTGCATATGGGTTTCTCAAGAGGCAGATCAGGTGGTCTGGTATTCCCATCTCTTTTAGAACTTTCCACTAAGAATTTATAAATCATTACTTTGAGATGCAAAGTATGTAATCTCAATTTACATTAACACAAATCACTGCCATGTAGAAAAGAAAGATCAAAAATTGTCTATGCAATATCCTTTGTTACAATGAAACATTGTGTTAGATTAGCAAGTGAGCATTCTCTGGAACGCGTGACTGGGACTTAGAAAGACAATCAAGTTAACACTGGAGTGTCAGGTGTAGAATTGCATCTCCCCATAAAGATATGCTGATGTCCTAAAGAAACCTCAGAATGTGACCTCATTCAGAAAAACTGTCTGTGCAGAGGTAATCAAATTAAAATGATAATCCAGTATGACTGGTGTCCTTATCATGGGGGACAGTTGGCCACACTGAGACAGACATAGAATATCACATGAAACTGAAGGCAAAGATGGGGGTGATGGATGTAGATGAAGGCAAAGATGCAGGTGATGATGAAGAAGGTGAAGGCAGTGATGCTTCTGCAAGCCAAGGTGCCCAAGGATTTTGACAACACCAGAAGGCGGGGGAAGAGCTAATAGAACAGATTGGCCTTCACAACTTCAGGATGAACCAATCTGCTGATACTGTGAGCCCTGAGTTCTGGCCTCTAGGCCAGAACAATAAGTTTTTATTGTGCTAACTCACCCAGTTTGTGGTACTTTGTGATGAAGTCCTAGCAAATGAATACCAAGATGTCAAGGTTATTTTACCTCCAGAAAAAAACAGGCAGTGGTTTAACTGACTGTGTTGTTTTCCAGGATTGCATGTCATTGACAAAAGGCATGCTTTTGCAAATCTTTTATTTCTGAATCCATCATAAACAGCAGTCAAGTGAGACTGCAGGAAATGCAAAGTGCCTCTGAAGTTGGCATAATTGAAAGGGATAAAATGTCAACAGAACCCAGTGCTGATAACGCGCAACCAGGGTAAGAGCCTCAGAGTTAAACCTGGACTGCAGTCCTAGCACTCTTTCACTTTTTCACTCAATAAATGTTTATTCCATGTCACTTGTTTGCCAGCCACTGAACATTTCATCCAAAGAGTCTGTGTAAAGCATTTCATCTTTTGTTGGGTTTGTAAAAGTGGGCCCATCTGTAAAGAGAAAGAGGCCCTGATTTCCTCCCACTTGACTTTCAACCTTAAGGTTCCACAGTTTTATCATTGTGGGTCTTAATTTTGACATTGGTCACACACTGACTTCAGCTGTGTTTTATTTTGTCTGTTTAAAATGACCCATTCAGAAATTCGGGTTAATTTGTCAGATTTTATTTCATTTCTGCTTCCAGGTACAATCGCTGACATTCATCCTGATGCATATCACCTCGTCATTGAGCTTGGTTTAACTCTGGATGTCTGAAGTAGTTGTTTTAGAAAACCTAAGATGTTGTTGAGATTCCTCTTGGCTAATGTCTTAAAGAATAATAATACTTATAAAAACTTTATAAATATAGATATAACTATGAAAAAACAGGATTAATGATTTAGAAAAGGTATATTAAAATAACAATGGGACCTTATCAAATGTAACAGGTTGATAAAACTCAAGGCTAGTGAGGTCTGTGAATTTAAAGGGATCAAGTATTTTTATGCTCTGGGGGCTATGTGGTACTATATATATTTTTAACCTTTTGGAAAGCACTTTGGCATCATTTATACAAATGTTAACTGCACATTACTTTGTCCACAAAGATCTATATAGTCAAAGCTATGGTTTTTCCAGTAGTCATCTATGGATGTGAGAATTGGACCATAAAGAAGGCTGAGCGCCAAAGAATTGCTTCGAACTGTCATGATGGAGAACACTCTGAGAGTCCCTTTGACAGCAAGGAGATCAAACCAGTCAGTCCTAAAGGAAATCAACCCTGGATATTCATTGGAAGGACTAAAGCTTAAGTTTCAATACTCTGGCCACCTGATGTGAAGAGCTGACTCACTGGAAAAAGACCCTGATGCTAGGAAAGATTGAGGGCAGGAGAAGGGGGCAACAGAGGGCGGAAGACAACTCTTTCACCAGAAATTTCCCTTTGTGAAAATTAACCTATAGCTATATTCTCTCAAGGGCACAATGACGTATAAAGACAGATATTCCCTGCAGCACTCTTTGACTACAACAAATACTAAACAACATACAAGTCTACCAAGAGGAGTTTTCTTAAATAATATAATTAGACATCAGTTGTTGTTGTTCAGTTGCTAAGTTGGGTCTGACTCTTTGTGACCCCATAGGCTGCAGCTCACTAGGCTTCTCTGTCCTTCACTGTCTCCCTCAGTTTGCTCAAATTCATATCCACTGAGTTAGTGATGCTATCTGTCTATCTCATTCTCTACTGCCCCCTTCTCCTTTTGATAGTTAAAAATACTGATATACATCATCTTTCACATATCTATATAAATTATCTACATCTGTCTGTTTATCTACCTACCTACCTACCTATCACAGATTAGTAAGAAAAAAATTCAAGGGACCCTTTTGGTGGTCCAGATAGGACCCTGGGCTTCCATAGGAAGGAGCACAGGTTTGATCCCTGGTCGGGGAACTGGTGCAGCATGGCTCCCTCTCCCCCAAAAAGGAATATTGAAGCTCTCACTTGAGTAGGAAAAGTATATTTGCATTTGAGTGGAATGAGTCAAAAAGGAGATTTTAGTTGTGAATCAAATATAACACTTTAATGAAAGGCATTTGATAAAGACCTAAGTAAAGGGCAAGATGTTCTATTTCCATAGATGGGGACTCAGTGGGATAAGAACGTCATTTCTCTGCAGTGGGAATCTGGTAAAGATCCCGACGTGAGGAGCACACAGCGATCCGAAGACACAGGTGAGGAGAAAAGACAAGAGGAGGCAAAGCAATTCTGAAGGACTGTTTGGGAAACTTACTTTAGCAGGAATTTTTAAAAAGTTTTTTATTAAGGACTTTTAGACTTAAATCAACAAAGCTATGGCAAATAAGACAGTGTGCATTAAGCACATAGGGAGAGAAAGCAAGCAGGCTGAAGGAATCTATAAAAAAAAGCCAGGAATAGACACCTAGAAGTAGGTCACTGGAGAACAAATTCAAAAATCTCGTAATGTATATGGGGGAAAAACTGAATTTCTATTTCAACTCTGCACCTACCCCAAGGCCATAGTGATATTATATTTTTTCTAAGGGTTTGAAAGTTTTACTTTTCTCACTTATGCTTGTCTCTGCTTCCTGTAATAGAAAAATCCTGAAGATTAAAATGCCCTCAGAATAAGTCACTTACAGGGTGCAATTTTCAGAAGAAGCCAAAGCAGAGAAAGGACCTCCTCTACACATTACCCCCAGTGTTCACTCACTGATGCCTGAACTACTCCAGTGGGAGACAGAATTATACTTCCAAGTCAGGAAAAGGCTTAAAATGCAAATACTCATCTTCTCAAAATTTTTCTGTGAAAGTGAATGACTTGGAGAAACCAGCCCCGCCGACAGCCTGATCTTGAACTCCCAGCCTCCAGGACTGGGAGACAACAAATGTCTGTTGTTTAAGGCCTGAGGTGAGATATGTGTCCTCTTTGGCCCTAACAAACCAGCACAGAAAGCCACCGCTCAAGAGGGAAGAAACACTGACCTCAGAAACCCAGTGTATCGTGTCCAGAAACAGACCCAGAACATATGGAATTTCATGTGCAATAAAAAGCATTTTAAATCATTGAGGTAAAGATTATTTAAGAAATGAGTATTTAAGATTATTTAAGAAATGACTGAGATTAAATTAGCTTAATACTGATGCATTCTTTATACCAGAAGAGAGTCCAGATGGATCAATGAGTATAATGTAAAATGACCTCATGAAAACATAAAAGATAAGCAAATGCAAAACATAACTTAGGAAATATTTATAAGTATGGTATAAAACGGGAATAAGATTTAATGTATAAAATGGGAACAAGCTAATGGAAACAAGATTTAGGGGGTCTTAGTGTGCTAATGGGTTTCCCAGGTGGCTCAGTGGGTAAAGAACCCACCTGCAATGTAGGAAATACTGGAGATATGGGTTCGATTTCTGGGTTGGGAGGATCCCCTGGAGGAGGGCACGGCAACCCACTCCAGTATTCTTGCCTGGAGAATCCCATGGACAGAGGAGCCTGGCAGGCTATACAGTCCAAAGGTCGCAAAGAGTCAGACACAACTGAAGCGACTGAGCCCAGCACGTAGTAAAACAACCCAGAATCCACAAAGGGAAAACCTGGCACATTTGTCAGTATAAAATTTTAAAGTATATGTGTAAACAAAATATCAATATAAAGTCAAAAGACCAACAAACCATAACATTTTTTTTTTGCAAATATCATGACAGAAAGAGCCCTTAGTATATAAATAACTCTCATAAACCTTATAGGAAAATAATGATAATCAAAAAATTCGGGAGACTTCCTGGTGATCCAGTGGTTATGAATCTGCCTGGCAATGCAGGGGACACAGGTTCAGCCTCCGGTCTGAGAAGATGCCACATGGCATGGGGGCAACTAGAGCCTGTGCTCTGCAGGGGAGAAGCCACTGCAATGCGAGGCCGGGGCGCCACATCTAAAGAGTAGCCCCTACTTGCCACAGCTAGAGAAAGCCAATGCACAGCAATGAAGACCCAGTGCAGCCAAAAATAAATAACTAAAAAGTCTTTAAAATTGGGGAAGTTGGCTCAAAAATAGAATTGCAAATGACCAACAAAAAAGAAAGACCCTTAAACTGGCAACTGAGAAAATTAAAATTGAAGTGTGAAACCATCTTTAGCTAATCCAGTTGGCAAAGACATAGTGTCTGAGAATGGCTGGGTGTCTCTGGGAACTCCTCCCACATAAACTGTGGGAGTATTAACCGCTGAGGACACTTTAGAGCAGCACTCAGTAATTGATCAAATGATAAAATAATTCATATTCCTGAGAGTGGGCGTTTTACCTCGCATGGCTTACCACATGCATACATTCACAAAGGAATAAAGTAGAATTTCCATCGGGTTGCAGAGGATTATCCTTTACATGGAAAAAAACTGCTGTACTGAATAAAACTTTGCAGTTAGAAATGTCTGGGGCTTCCCTGGTGGTCCAGCGGTTAAGAACCGGCCTGGCAATGCAGGGGACAGGGGTTTGGTCCCCAGTGTGGGAAGATCCCACACGTCACAGGGCCACCAAGCCACAGCTAGTGAGTCCATGGTCTAGAGCCCATGAGCTGCAACTACTGAGGTCCACGTCCTGCCTCACAGGGAGTCTGCGAGGTAGTGATGTGGAGTGATTCTGGTCCAGCAAGAGACATGCTTTCTGGGGTCCCTCGGCCCCTAGCAATGACTGTCACCTACAGCAAAGATAAAATGATTTCCTCTCCAACAGAGCTGTCTTTCCAAAGGCTTCAATTTGATTTTCAGTAACAGCCACTAGATGGTGACTTTTCCCTAAATTTCACCATTTCCATGGCAAGGATTCTGCGTTTGCATAAATATGTCCTTTACACGGTTTATTTATTTTCATTGAAATTGCTTTCATGACAGTTATTCACACCTACGACCACTTCAGCCTGCTTGGCTGACACTGTGAAAAGGACAAGTGAGACAAAGCCATGGTTGGTGTAAATAAATCAAAAGTAACAGGGAGTTTAGAACCGCTGAGATTTCTTTTCTTAAGTTTTTTATTGCTTTGTTCTTTGATCATTTCTCCAAGCAAATCTGTCAACACAGGGACTTCTCTGGCTGTCCAGTGGCTAAGATCCCATGCACCCAATGCAGGGGAGCTGGATCCCACACGCTGCAACTAGAATTCAAATGCCACAGCTGAGACCCAGCGCAGCCTAAATAGATCAGCATTAAAAATAAAAAGCAAGGCCCAATTGTCAAAAAAAAAAAAAAAACCCCTGTAAATATAGAAAAGGACTTGGAGAAGGCGATGAATATAAAATCTATCATTTGAACGACTGTATTACAACATATAACTTAGGATATATTTCCCAACATTATTTATGTGTTTATTGCATCTCAGTTCTATGACAATTCTTGTTTCCTAACATTAATTTCCTCCTCTTGTGTCCAACAGTGAGTCAGAAGCTGCTTATTCCCTAGATCCGTCCTCCTTTCTTGGTCTGTCACTATGAAAGTATAAAGTGGGTCTCCATCATTATTCTTTTGGGGAATCTATTCTAAGAAAACATCAAAAATTAAAAAAATTAAGACTCCTCAAGAAAAAATGGGGAGAGGATTCAAAGCAATAAGATAAAAAATGAAGAAGGAGAAATGAAGAAGCAGAAATACAAAGGAGCATAAGAAACTGCTACAGGAGATTATTAATACTATGCCAATAAAATGAATAACCTGGAAGAAAAGGGAAAATTCTTAGAAAGGTACAACCTTTCAAGACTGAACCTGGAAGAAAGAAAATATGAAGAAACCAATCACAAGAAATGAAACTGAAAGAGTGATTAAAAAATCTTCCAACAGAAGTCGCAGACCAGATGGCTTCACAGGTGAATTTTATCAAACATTTAGAGAAGAGCTAATGCCCATCTTTCCCATACTCTTCTGAAAAACCGCAGAGGAAGGAACACCCCTAACCTCATTCTACAAGGCCACCGTCCCCTGATACCAAAAGGAGACAAAGACATCACCAAAAAGAAAATCACGGGGCAGTATCACCAACGAAAATAGACGCAAAATCCTCAACAAAGTACTATCGCACTTTTACAATAAACACATTGATAGCGGTGCTTTGTGGAGGAGAAGGGACTCTGAGGTGGAGAAGGGAGTGGGAGGTGCACGAGGGCTGTCTGTCTCCACAGCGTCCGAGAACGTCCCTCCTGGTGCCCGTCCTGCACACACCCTCCAGCCCTCTCCAAGTGAACGGTCCATCTCCTCACCCTGCGGGCCAGAGTGCTTGTGTCTCCACCGGAATTGGTTCCACCTTGTGCCTCCAGAATTGGTTCAGGAGCGGAGCAAAGACTCAGGCAACCAACTCCTTTCCGGGGGACGTTCTTGGGCCCCCACAGCAGGGCATCTCCACTCTTCAGCTGGGAAAGCTGGCAGACAGTTCCTCCAGGAAGCCAAAAGGCGGAGCAGACGGTCGGCCTTCGTGCCCAGGCTCTCTTCGCTCTTGGGTTTTGACCATTTCCCATTTTAAGCCATTTCCTTTTCCAGACAGCCCAAAGTCCTGGGGCTACAAAGTCCAAAACCATTGCTCATTTGCTGGCTGCCCCCTCCCATCCTTCACACACTCTGTGTGTCTGAGGTGCCTTGGCCGGTCCTGGGCAAGAGGACCTGGTGCCTTTCTGTTTGGATGACAGCTTCTCGTCAGACGTCATGGACACAGCTCCACCTGCATCTCAGGAACGAGCAGCCCCGTCTCTCAGACCCAAGGGCGTGAGGACTCAGGTTCCTTCTGGCAGCGCCCCTTCCCACCACCCTGACAGCTCAACATTCCATGAGAAGCAGGGATTACAGAGGCTGAAATTCGTCCTCCACGTATGGAAGTGCGTCTCCTCGTGTCTTTACCTCACAAGCCCTTGGCTGTCAGCTGAGTGCCACCCTAAAGCCACCCTCTGTGCCCGACTTCTTGGTGCCAGCCCCGGTCTCCAGAATGAGCTGACAAGCCAATCCGTGTTCCCGCCCGGCCCTCCCTGCGTCAGGGCCTGTAGCTGCGGTGCCCTCACCCGGAACGGTCTTCTCCCAATGCCCCCACTCCTCACCCATCCTTATGGGGCTCCCACGGCCGCTGGTGTGAAGCAACCCCTAAGCCTGACCCTTCCCCCACTACCCGTATGTCCAGCGTTTCTCCATGTACGTGTTTGTAGAGGTACGGTCAGGCTCACTACTTCCGTGCTCTTTCAGCTCCTGCGACTTCAGAAACTTGAATGGCTCTGCAGCATCACTCCTATGACCAGACTCAACCCTCCACAGCCCGCCTGCCTTCCTGCCACCTCCACGGCCACCGCTCGCCTACATCAGGTGGTCTCTTAGCATACCCTCATCCAGAGACTCAAACTTCAAATTGCAATCATTTTGAGGAGAAACTATTTCAACAGGGAATTGCCAAGGGACTGAGGACTTTGGCAAGGAGTTGACCACACCTGCAGACAGAAGCGGTTCCCACGCTCCTTCCCTTGTAGGCAGCAACTCCGTCCAGAGCAGGAGGCTGATAAGGCAGCTCCGTGGGTCGGAGGGCGTTAATTCGTTTTTCAGTTCACTTCTCCATTTGTCATGGGTAATTCATGTGAAGCACTTACATTAATCTGAGACTGGATTTTGTCTTGACTTATTTTGGTGAATTGTGAACAGTTTCATAGTATCGTACTTGGGAAACCATTCCTGGGAGACTGGTTTGGAGAAAGATTAAAACAAGGATTGAATAATAGGTGATTAAAATTCACGAATTAACCTTTTGGTACTTAAGAGTCCCAATTAGTGAAAATACCATAGCGAGTTCTGTCTCCCAGAACTCTTATTACATAAGTGTAATAAGACTCTTATTACAGTAGAAAGCGGAGTCTGACACACTTCTGTTTTTGTTAGCCCAGGATGACTGCTATCTCATTTTTCCCTCAGTCATGTCTCTTTTTAAAAACACACAGGTCCCATTAACCCACGATGGAGCCTTCTACTTGAATCCACATATTCCCACACTTTCCTGTACCCTCATTTCAAAGCTGAATTTTACCCCACAAGCAGGCAGAGTATCCTAGCTCAGTCTCGGACAGTTTTAACAAACGTCTCCCAAAATCACAATAAAGTCTCTCTTGAAGTGATTTTATGAAAGCTTCCCACTTCTTCCACCTGTTCTCTCAAGCTGTTTTCCCTCCAGTCACTGACGTTTCCTGAATCAATCTACATTTCCTTCAAGAAGGCATGAAAGATACAGGAAGGAGGTAACATTGAATCCCTTCGATGTGATTGCTTTGAAAGGCAAACATAAAGCAATTAATAAATATTTATGGAACACGGGCCATTTGCCTGGGCCTACACAAAAGTATGACAGGATCTTCATGTACAGGAAGTGCACAGGAGGACGGCCACGTTTACACGACCAAGTGGCGAACACGTCTCTACGTCTCATACGGGAAATATGTGGCTGTTGTGGACATAAAAATTAATAAAACTCTTAGAAGCCTAGCTGATTCTTGCTTTGGAAAATTGAAAACTGTGAACATGACACAGTTTTCTCTTCTGAGAAACAGGGCGAGAATCTCAATCCTTAGTCAAGGGTTGTGAAGGTCAGTGAGTGGATTCACGCGGAGTCCCTGCACAGCGCAGGTGTGACTGGACACGTCTGCTCCTCCTACTGCTGTCCTCATCTCCACAGTTGGCTCAGAGACCAACACGTCCCTGAGGATCTGAGAGTGGTCCGTGCATTCCTGTCTATCATCAGTACTTCCTGAGACTCTCCCCCAAGCACCCCTCCTGGACACCCCCATCGCAAGGGTGCTCCTCTGCTGCTCCTGGCAGTCATCCCTGTGAAATAATAATTCCAGTGGAACCAAGATCAGGCTCTGCTCACCTGGCCCCTGGCCATGAATCCAGAAATGGGCCAACCCACCAAAAATCCGTTCATGGCTAACCCATTCCTAGAATGTCCACTTTGCCAGACGTCCATTTGCTGAGTGTGGTTCCCATTTTGGCCTCTGTCACACTTCCACCATTCAGTGAACTGTGTGTGAGTGACTCCAACCTCAGCATGGCTTGTGTCAACTTCTCTGACTTTCTGGGGTTTCCCAAGACCCAGGCCAGCAAATGCGGGGAAGCTTCTGTGCAGTGACCACAGCTACACCGTGTCTGTGGTGATGGAGTCCCCTGCCCGCAGGGCCTGTGGGCCTGTTATCCATTGAGGGCAGATCCGGATCCCAGAGGCCTGGGGTGCAGGCGTCCCCTGATCCCTGATGCCCGGGGTGCAGGCCTCCCCTGATCCCAGAGACCCAGGGTGCAGGTGTCCCCTGATCCCTAATGCCCGGGGTTCAGGCATCCCCTGATCCCAGAGGCCCGGGGTGCAGGCGTCCCCTGATCCCTGACGCCCAGGGTGCAGGCCTCCCCTGATCCATGACGCCCAGGATGCAGGCCTCCCCTGATCCCAGAGGCCTGGGGTGCAGGCATCCTCTGATCCCTGACGCCCGGGGGTGCAGGCATCCCCTGATCCCAGAGGCCCAGGGTGCAGGCGTCCCATGATCCCAAGGCCCGGGGTGCAAGCGTCCCCTGATCCCAGAGGCCCGGGGTGCAGGTGTCCCCTGATCCCTGATGCCCGGGGTTCAGGCATCCCCTGATCCCAGAGGCCTGGGGTGCAGGCGTCCCCTGATCCCAGAGGCCCGGGGTGCAGGCCTCCCCTGATCCATGACACCCAGGATGCAGGCCTCCCCTGATCCCAGAGGCCTGGGGTGCAGGCCTCCCCTGATCCCAGAGGCCTGGGGTGCAGGCGTCCTCTGATCCCTGAGGCCCGGGGTGCAGGTGTCCCCTGATCCCAGAGGCCTGGAGTGCAGGCGTCCCATGATCCCAAGGCCCGGGGTGCAGGCGTCCCATGATCCCAAGGCCCGGGGTGCAGGCATCCCCTGATCCCTGATGCCCGGGGTTCAGGCGTCCCCTGATCCCTGAGGCCCGGGGTGCAGGCGTCCCCTGATCCCTGAACCCCAGGGTGCAGGCCTCCCCTGATCCCAAGGCCCAGGGTGCAGGCGTCCCCTGATCCCAAGGCCCGGGGTGCAGGCGTCCCCTGATCCCAGAGGCCCGGGGTGCCAGTCATCCCCTGGTGTTTCTCCTGGAAGACCCCGCCCCCTCCCCAGGTCGGGGGAGCAGGAGAGCTGAGAACAAAGGGCTTCCAGGGCTTCCATTTGGAGCGTTCCTTGAAGGCTGACTTTCGGGTTCATTTCATCTGATTTCATCACTAAAGAAAAGCACCTGGCAGAGGGAGGACCGGAGATGGAGGGCTCAGTGGCTCCCGTGAACCGTCTTCATCCTGGGGTTGCGGGGCCCCCACCCCAGAGCTCAGCAGCTCCGACCGGGCCCCGGCCCGGCCCCCTCCACCTGGCAGTGAAGGACTCTGCATGGCCACAGAGGCTGAGGTGACCGGCGGGACACTTGGGAGGCGCTTGGTGGGCCTCAGCTGCTCCAAGACCAGCTCCGGCGGTTCCCCCGATACCCGGCAGTCAGCATGGCACGAGATGGCTCAGCCCGCGAAGTAGCAGCAGAAAGGCTGTGCACGGGATGGAGGGCAGGGGACAGATCCAGAGCCCTGGCCCCTCTGCAGAGCCCAGATACACTCCTGCCCACTGGGTTTAGTTTTAATAGAAACCAGAGTGACCCTCCCAGAGGCAGGCAGGTGACACAGGACAGAACAGGTAGGCACCTGTGTGCCATGAGGGCAAAGTGAGGCAGAGACAGGAAGGATAGCCTGGGGTCCGCCCCTGCACTGCAGGCAAGAACAGAGAATCCTTCCCCATCTTGGCACCCTCCCCGCGGACATGAGGCCCCCACGGCCCACCTCTGCTCTGAGCTGAGCTCCAGAAGCAGCCCTCCAAGTGCAGGGACACTGTCCAGCCTGGGGCCTCCCGCCGCTCCAGCCCAGGACACCTCCTGGAGCACGTGGGCCCCCCACTGGGTCAGGCTCTGAGTCCCCAGGAACCCAGAGTTGGGTGTGAAGAAATGCTGTCACCTTGTGGCTATTTCCTATAACAACTTTAAAACTGGCTGTTAATAGTCACAAGGCCCGAGGGGCTGTAAATGACCCCTGCCTGCAAGCACTGTCCTGGGGTAGATAACCAAAAAGAGAAAGGACAGACTTTCAAGAAGCCAGTTTCAAGAGGTAAGTTTTACTCACAGTGTTTTAAACAAAAGCTCACATGAAAAGATGCTTGACATTGCTTGTTAACAGAGAAAGGCAAATCAAAAGTACAATGAGGTATCACCTTGCATTGGTCAGAAAGACCCGCATAAAAAGGCTACAAGCAATAAATTCTGCAGTTGGTGGGAACATACATTGCTAACAGCCACTGTGAAGAACAGCACAGAGGCTCCTTAAGAAAGTGAAATCAGGGCTTCCCAGGTGGCTCAGTGGTAAAGAATCCTGCCAACGGAGGAGACATGTGTTCGATCCCAGGTCTGGGAGGATCTCACCAGCTGTAGAACAGCTAAGCCCGAGCACCCCAAATAGAGCGTACCCCGACTTCCCACAACAAGAGACACTAGAAGGTAGACCCACTCCCCACAACTAGAGCAAGCTGGTGCAGCAATGAAGACCCAGCATGGCCACAAATGAGTAAATAAGATTATTTTTAAAAGAAGGTAGAACGAGAGCTCCTAGTGGTCCCCTGTTCGGCACCGGTCCCTGTGCCTCACTGAGGCCTGTCAGGATCAAGCAGCTGCCTGGGGCCCTGGGCCATGTGACCGTGGACTGACGGACGCCTGCAGACCCTACAGACCCGCACCGCCCTATGTGGGGGCGTGCTGGGGTTAGGAGGGGAAACACAGGTGACACACTGACCCACAACTGCAGAGCTTTCCTCCCTTGAGTGACAACCTCAACACAACTCGACTTGTCAACAGACACCTCAATAGCAGCCCTAAGTTCTGGAGTGTGCCTGAACCCCACAGCCGCTCTTGGGGGCACCCAGGTGGGGGCCCAGATGCCAGGGCCTACAGTTTCCTGAGACCCCAAGCCCGCCTTCCATGTGAGCAGAACTGACCCAGTGAGGGTGGTTTGGAGGCCCAGGGTCCCAGGCGCTCTGGTCCTGGTGAGGCCGTCCACCCAGGGAGGGGCCCGCGTCAGCAGGGACCTTGCCTATGGCTCCTGCTGCTTCCCGTCTTCTCCCCGCTGTGCCCCCCGCCCCCACAGAGGTTCTCTTATCCTCACCACCTGCAGTGTCCAGCACCTCAGGACCCCTTAACACAAATTTGATAGAGAATGAGACACACGCATCCAAGAATTTAGGTCCTGAGATCCAGAGTGGGGAGCACCTGGCCCGGGCTGGGGCCTGGAGTCTAGCGTGGACCCAGCCCTGGAAAAACCACAAGGGGACAGTCCTTGACGTCCCCGAGGATGGAGGACCCAGACCTGCAAACACGCCACGAGAAGCCCTCACTTTCCCAGCGGCAGGAGCTCCTTCCTGGCGGCCTCAAGGGGAGCCTTCTGAAGGGCGGGGGCAGGGGGAGCAAGCCAGGAAAGATTGACTCAGAGGTCGGGGTGGGATCTACAGGCAAATCTGGTCCCACTTCGCAGTGATCTTCCGGGCAGGTGAACATGCAGAGCCTCGCGACCACGTGAAGGGCATCTGGACAGTCTACTGTGAACATCTGGCCGGCAGGTGACAGCTCAGAGTGGGCTGAGTGGGTGCTGACCTTAGGGCAGAGCTGGTGCCGGGGGCAGTGGTACTTGGTGGGGGGTTGGAGAGGTGGGGATGGAAGGACACGGGTCAGGGACCTGCAGCACCACGAATTGCTCAAATATGTGGATAAGGAAGGGCCCCAAACACTTGGGATGGGGGTAGTGGGGGAGTTCTTTTGGACTTCAGCCTGGCCAGGGCACAGGGCACAGCAAAGTGTGGAAGAGTAACAACTGCCCGTGGGCTGCTTCCACCTCTAAACAATGAACATGGGGTAGACACACTTCTGAACATAATAAATCACTTACCTTTCCTTCATAGATTCCATTACTCGTTCACTCAGTGAACACATATGGGGTATGGAAATTCGTGTGTCAGGCGATGTGCGAAGCTCTGAAAATAGGCATAAACAGGTTAGTCCCAGGTGGGGCAGCTGGTGCTCCAGCATCAGGGGCGAGGAGTCGTGAGCCTTACCACTGCTCTGTGGGGGCATGGGCTCAGTGCATTGGGAGCTGGGAGGCTTGGGGTTAACCTGGAAAGAGCCCCGCTCCAGACTCATGCAAACAGCACCAGTGAGCATTTCCCTGGGGTCCAGGGGTTAAGACTTTGCACTTTCACTGCAGGGGGTGCAGGTTCCACACCTGGTCAGGGAATTAAGATCCCATATGGCACTCGCCACCGCCAAAAGAGAAAAAAAAAGCACCCATGAGAGTGAGCTTCCTCCTTGTGCTGGTCACTGTAACTCAGTGAGGCATCAACAGGCTGCTCCATCACAGACAGCCTGGCCCCTGTTCCTTACTGTCCCGCAGAAAGGACCCCAGGTGTCCTTCCATTCAGAGCACTCATGTCTGGGGCTCACCTGTCTCGGGCATCACTGCCCTTCTCATCCAGCTATCACACCTGCTCTCAGGTGAGAATAAAGCATCTTTTATGTAAGCCCAGGGGGCCTGCACAATTATTTGGAGATGTTTGCCATGACGTCTGAAACGCACTCATCATTCTCTGATCTTCAAAGGACTCCAGGCAAACAGCCCGCGTGTCTCCTGACCCTGCAGGTAACTGTGTCCCCCGATGGGACACGGAGGACACAAGGGCCCCAGTGACATACATTCAGTTTCACTTTAGCCAAGCTCAACTGTTTCCCAAAGACTCTCTACCTATTTCTTGAAAAGTACCCCCTCCCCTGTTTTAATTCTTGTCGCCTGGGTACACTCCATTTCCTGAAATGGCCACTAAGAAGCCTGTGAAATGAAAAGAAATCTCCCAGATTTCTTCCTCTTTGAAAAATGTTCATTGTTCTGTGTTCCCAGTTAGGCACAATAGTGAGAATGTTTCTTTGGGGGCAATAACAATGGAATATCCGGAAACCTTTGACCACAGTACAGATGAAAAGACGAGGCGCCCACAGGGGTGATGCAGGAATCAGGCATTATTAAGGTGCAGTCGTTGAAGAAGACACGCTCAACACAAAGCGGGCCCTCCTCCAAGGTCAGGCTGGATCAGAGGACTTGACCTCCAGGAGTGAGGCAGATTATCTGTCCTGTTTTCTCTCTGCTGACGAATGCTTTCTCCCATCCTCCCAGTCCACAGAAGAACCAAACTAGCAAAGTATCAAATACTGTCCCAGAGAGAGGCTGAGATACATGCATTTTATTGAGTTTTATTAAAAACAAATACATCACTAACTGAAGCTATAGTCTTGAAACACCTTTCTTAGAAACATAGAAAGTCCTGATCTCTGTCAGGATCCAGGCAAGTAAGAATTGTGCTAGGATGTAACTGACAGCTTCCTTCTTAGGGCAGAAGAACTCTTACAGTCAGTGATCTGATTTTGCCCTTGGGATCTCTCTGTCTCCCAGACTGAAGTGTCTTAAGGACATAAGTGAAGTGAAATGAAAGTCACTCAGTTGTGTCTGACTCTGCGTCCGCACAGAGTATACGGTCCATGGACTTCTCCAGGCTAGAACACTGGAGTGGGTAACCTTTCCCTTCTCCAGGGGATCTTCCCAACCCAGGGGTCGAACCCAGGTCTCTCACACTGCAGGCAAATTCTTTACCAGCTGAGCCACAAGGGAAGCCCATAAACAGGGTTTAAGGACACAGACAGAAGGCCTGAAACTCAGTGGTGGTAAAGGTGTGGCACAGCCAGTACAGAACCCACAGGCCACTCGCAGTGTCCCTGCGTGATCAGATGGGCAGCGGCACTGCCCAGGGATGCCAGCCTGATCTGACACACAGTGAATGCTCCGTCGTAATATAATAAATAACACCTGCTCCAGCACCCACGGCCAGCATTTCATTACTTCTCTACACAAACTGCACTGCTTGTGGCTGTGATTCATGGTGGTGAGGTGGTTCTAATCCCTCCCAGGTAAATTGCTAGTAAGGGTACACAAGCAGGCAGCGCCAGCTATCGGTTTAAGAGAATCTGCTGTTAGTCCACCAACATCTTCTTAACCAAAGTTTTCCTAATGTTTTCTTGGGGCTTGGAGTGTATTTGTTCACCTTGTTTCAAGCTGGAAATCTCAAGAATTATTCATGGACTTTGACTTCCTAAAATCAACTGTATATTTTTTTGCACACGTCTACATCCAGACTTTTTGTAAGAAGAGGGTCAAGCAGCTTTGACCATATTCTCTGTCATAAAAAAAAAAACCAGCCAGTGCTCTAAGGACTCACTAGGGTGTAGACAATATACAGGAAATTTAAGTGTGAATTCCACACAATAAAAGGAAAACTAAGTTTCTAACAAAGTAGGCTACAGGGCATCCCAGCCAGATGCCAGAAAGGGCAGGATGGCAGCAGCTAAGAGGCGTGTTAGTGCCAGCCTCTGCCGCCCTGGAGGGCATGAAGGGGTCCTGTTGGCACGATCCCACTGTCCTGGGAACCCCACTGCCTGAGTGGAGAGGGAAGTGCTAGGTCCCAGGGCACTCTTGCTGAGGGAGAGCATTTTCTCCTGAAAGTGAGAACGTCTAAGGGTCAGTTACTCTGCTGTGTCTTCTTTTGCGACCCATGGACTGTAGCCCACCAGGCTGCTTGTCCATTGGAGTATCCAGGCAAGAATACTGGAGTGGTAGCCATCCCCTTCTCCAGGGGATCTTCCAGACCTAGGGATCGAACCTGGGTCTCCTGTATCGCAGGCAGATTCTTTACTGTCTAAACCACCAGGGAAGCCCATGGCACTTCCATAGCTGAAGAAAGTGATCATCTTTCTCCAAGTGGACCCCTTCACTGGAAAGCCCAGCACAGGGAGGGCCTCAGTCATCACCAATAAGACAGCCATTGACGAGCTCTTTACTTCTCTCAAATCTGGACTCACTCTACTGAAAATATTATGAAACCAGAAGACAGGATACAGAACTCCTTTCAAAGAAAAAAGGCCAAAGATAAATGAGGACACTGATACAACTTGTTGAAGAGGAAAAAAAATACATATGGAAAAGAAATATTGAATACATGCCAAATTAATCATGAGCCCACATTTGCATGACTGCTGTGAGAGAGGACCGGATGGATTAGAACCTTGTACATCACGTGGACCAGGCAGTTCCCGCACTGTGCCTGTGACGAGAGACACAGCAGCATTGAACTCGTCTGCCTCCTGACATGGCTCTAAAGGAACAGAAGACCTTCGTGGTGATGGCTCAGCAGACGGTCCAACCCAGCATCTTTCCTCCTTCTGTTCCCAAGCCCTCTGCCTCTGCACAGCAATCCGCCTCCAAGCAGTCTTCCATTGTCTTACAAGTTCAGGGTTATTTGTATGTTTATCCTAGAGAAGGGAACGGAACCCTCTCCACTATTCTTGCCTGGAGAATCCCATGGACTGGCAGACTTCATCCCTGGCAGACTTCAGTCCATGGGGTCGCAAAGAGTCAGACACAACCAAGCGACCACCACTTTCACCCGTGTTGTTCAGTTCAGTCCAGTCACTCAAGTCATGTCTGGCTCTGTGACCCCCCATGGACTGTAGCAGGCCAGGCCTCCCTGTCCATCACCAACTCCTGGAGTTTACTCAAACTCATATCCATCAAGTCAGTGATGCCATCCAACCATCTCATCCTCTGTTGTCCCCTTCTCCTCTTGCCTTCCATCTTTCCCAGCATCAGGGTCTTTTCTAATAAGTCAGTTCTTTGCATCATGTCACCAAAGTATTGGAGTTTCAGCTTCAGCATCAGTCCCTCCAATGAATATTCAGGACTGATTTCCTTTAGGATTGACAGGTTTGATCTCCTTGCAGTCCAAGGGTCTCTCAAGAGTCTTCTCCAACACCACAGTTCAGAAGCATCCAGGATAATGAATTTCACCCTTTTCCTCCCACCACCTCTGAAATCTGAGCTCCCTCCTTCCCCACATGCACACTCTGCTCAGTTCTAAGCTTTCACTTGGGGCTTTCCTGTTGGCCGTCTTTCCAGTTGGGTGTGGAGACAGTAGTCTCTGGGGGTAGGCAGTCTTGCTCCCCAGGATGGCCCGGCTCTGTGGGTCAGCACTGCCTGTCCTGGGATGGGGTTGGGGGGCAGTGGTTGGTGCTCGGGAATACCCAGGACCTCCCAGCAACACCACCTGGTCTCACAGGGGAGGAGACACATGCCTTGCTTTTTCATGGTCACTTGCAGTGCTGACCTGGAGGTTTTCTGGAAGATGAAACCCTCCATTTCCCACAGCAGCTTCAGGGTCAAGGGTGGCTGCAGCTTCCAAAGCCAAAGGTCTCTCTCCGTTATGATTCTGCCCAAGCCTTGCTCTTCCCACGAGCTGTCTCCACATGACTGTGAAGCAGCAGCACGGCGAGGTCCTTTAGGATGCCACCAGGCGCCGACTCAAGCGGTACCCTGCGGGACCTTTACGTGTTCCAGTATTTTCAGTGCAGAGGCGACACCGTGGGCCCAGCCATCACCTCCTCAGTGCTCACTGCCCCACGGAGCAGGACCCAGGTCTCATGCAGAGTCAGTCTCTGTGTGGACAAAACCTCTCGCGTTGCCCATCAGGGCAGGAGCGTCAGCACAACATGGCTGCGGCTGCTGCCAGGGATCTGACTGGTTGTTGAATATGAGGCCAGATCTAAAAGCTTCTGAAGGTTTTAAACTTTGCCTTTTGAAAATGAGTGTGCTGTGTTGCTCAGTCTGCGTTTCTGTCCATGCCATCTGTCTTCTGAGACAGAAGAGGAGGCCTGGCTTGAGGGGCAGAGGCCTGGAGAACTGTTTTGACTGCCATCGGGCCAGTGAGCAGCCGGGGCAAACTCGGGGCCTCTGCCCCTACAATGGGGTCACTGTGAGTGCCTCCCAGCCTGGTGCTCTGGACCCCGTGGCTTTTTGAGTCATCCCTCACCCTCAGCTGCTGCTGCTGCTAAATCGCTTCAGTCATGTCCAACTCTGTGCGACTCCATACATGGCAGCCCACCAGGCTCCCCCATCCCTGGGATTCTCCAGGCAAGAACACTGGAGTGGGTTGCCATTTCCTTCTCCAATGCAGGAAAGTGAAAAGTGAAAGTGAAATTGCTCAGTTGTGTCCAACTCTTAGTGAACCCATGGACTGCAGCCTACCAGGCTCCTCCATCCACGGGGTTTTCCAGGCAAGAGTACTGGAGTGGGGGTTCCATTGCCCTCTCTGTCACTCTCAGAATCTCTGTAAAATGAAAGGCAAGTAGCCGCCTCTCCAAGGTGGGGCCCCCAGGACTCCATGCAGGACTCTGAGCGCCAGGCCTCCTCAGGCCATGGGATGGAGTTCTTTCACCTTCTCAGGCTGGCTTTCCTGCTCCGAGAGCTCAGATATGGAGGCAAGCTTGGGTTTCTGCAGGTACCTCAGTCCTTCAGAGGAGCATCGTTTGAAAAAGCTCCCAGGCTCTCTCTGGGAGTAGAGGTCTCAGGTTACGGAAGGATGTGGGAGGGCAGATGGCTGGGTCTCCAGGGCCCCAGAAGGGGCAGAACCATGTCCCCCAAATTCACACGTTGAGCCCTGACCCTGTCTGAAGGCATTTGGAGTCGGGGTCTCTTGGCATTTATTATGGTTAAACAAGGTGGTAAGGGTGGGCCCCTGATCTGAAAGGACCCTTAAAACAATAGGAAAGGACCCACAACCCACTCCTCACTGTGACAGTGCAGCGAGAAGGTGCTGTCTGCAGGCCAGGAAGAGGGTGCCCACCCACCACAACCAACCCAAGGGCCTGATCGCACATGGCTGGCCTGCCCACATCTCGTGTGTGTTATCATGTTTATTTTAGCCACGGTCTTCTCTGCATCTGCTGTACCTGAAAACATGAGATTCAGTGAGGCCAGCAGCTCAGGCAGGGGCGCCAAAAGGTGCGGAGTCTGTGCAGGGCCCCACACACCTTCCATGGGACACGCGGAGGCCTGACCCCATGGGGGCCTCCAGCTCTTCAGAGCACAGGCATACATGTGTGTACACACATCACACACATCACACAGAGACACGTACTCATACACATAAAAAAATGCACATGTATACATATAACACACATGTGCACACAGAGACACATACATGCACACACAACAGAGAGACACATACACAAAGACATACACACGTACACATACAACACACAGATACACAAAGAAACACACAACACAGAGAGACACAGACATACACACCACACACACACACACACACACACACACACACGCACACGAGCTTGTAGGTGTGGGAGCCATGGACTTTTGGCTCTCCCACATGGAAGAGCATCACCAGGAAGGAGCACAGGGCAGTGGGGGACAAGCTAAGCTCTGTTCTCATTAAAGTTGTTCCTAAGAAAAGTAATTGCAGGTCCAGGTATAATTCTAGTTAGAATTAAGAAAATGTACAGTTTACATAGTTTCCCCTCTGGATTACCAACAGTACAAACATTATAAAAGGAAATCCCCTGTCGCCTTATGATTTAAAAATCAGAGTAAGTATTATACAAAGTAAATAGAGCCAAGAACCAAATTACTGCCATCTAGAAACTCTTATGATGCATGTTTTTTAAAAGATAATCAAACACAATCACCAGGAAAAATCTTTGATCTAAGGTAGGACACTTTTTTGGCCTCCAAAGTATATTATTTTCCCCTGATTATGTTAATTAAAGAAGATGACCTTTAATAACATGAAGATATTAACCTGTGGTTCCTGTTTGCCTTGAGCACTGAGGAGGAAAGCATCCTCCTCTTTGCTTGTGAAAAGTGACACACCCCCAACCCTGCAGACCTGGGCAGCATGTACATCACGACTAAAACACACTTTGCACCGTCCGGGCTACAGGCAGGCGGATATACTGATTTAAGGAGACAGGAATCTGGTGTATGAGAAGACAATGGAGAACACTGCTTTTTTTGATCAGGTGTAAAATTAACGAGCACTGAAGTGCTAAGATCTGTGGCAGGGAGCCATCAATGAATCTTGACTCTTTGCAGAACTGTGTAAGCAGCCCTCAAAACTGCCTTGGCTCGTGTATTTCTTCTCACTTGAGGCCTCTTTATCCCCATGTGACCTTGCGTCCCAGCCCCTTGGGCGGCTTATACACAACAGGTGTGCATTTCCCCCAGTTCTGGAGTCTGGGGGGGTCCAAGATAAAATAGCAGCAAACAGGGTGTCTGGTGAGGACCCATTTCCTGGTTCACAGACCCTGGCTGGGGTCTCTACACCTTGACGTTTCAGTACTATAATCTGAAGCCCCAGGTTTTATGGAAAGGGCTCCCCAGAGCACCCATGGCACCCCCGGTGACACAACAGCCAAGAGATGCTGAGCCAGGGATGTGGTCTCTATTTTCCTTGCTTTCCAGATGGTTAACTATTTACTCTAAATTTCAGTGAGGAACGGCCAACTGAAGCAGAACCAGACCCATGGGGCCACCCAACCTCTCTCCTCTCCTCCTGTTTCTTCTCAAAAATGCTAGTAAAATTCTGTCTGTGATCAGAGAAAGGAGCCCTTGGGGAGGGGTGAGTGGAACAGAAATAAAGCCTAAAGGAAGAGCCAAGTGTGTAGGCCAAAAGTGACATCAACCAGTCCGAGTTTGGTCATTGTGCGCCAGCTCCCAGCCTCATCCTTCATCCCAGCCCGCGCTGAGGGCCTGGCGTAAGAAAGCAGGCCTCCGCGGCATCTCTCTGACATGTTTATGGCTCCAGCTGCGCTGTCCCTCTCGTTATTTCAAAGCCCTGGTCAGCTGTCCTCGTAGTGAAGCCAAGGGCTGGATTCCTTTGAAATTGAAGCAACTCTGACTTGACCTTCACCGTTTGGGGTGAAAGCCTATCCAAAGCCAGCCACACGATTGGGACCCTGTGCTTCGTGAAGATGTTCAAGGTGGGGCCGGAGAGATGTGAGGCCTGGCAGGCTGGGTGCCTGCCAAGGTCAAGGCGAGGAAGCCAGCTCTGGTCACTGGGCACATCAGGCACCTCTGGCCTGAACCCTGCACAGTTCTCGAAAACCCCATTTCTGTCCACCTCGGTTTGCACCTGTGTGTACAGAGCTGTCCACAGATGGAGGGTGGAGAGCTGTGTGTGCAAAAGCATGGGCTGTGTGATAACAACCCTGGTAGATTTACAGTCTGTTTGGGGCAACATCAAGCAAGGCCATGATGTCAGAACCTCAGAGAACCTGAAGAGTCTGTCCCTTCGGGCTCAGACAGGGGCCTGATGCCTCCACACTGCACGAGTCTGCAAGGGAGCAGCGTCTTTTGCCAACAAGCCTCATCCTTGGCCTTTCCAGGGCTTTCCTGAAGGCTGCAATGGTGTTCTGCTTATTTTCCTCATTTTTAATTGTGATAAAATATATACACATAAAGCTTTCTGTCTTTATCTTTCTTTAAGTGTACAGCTCAGGGGAATTAAGACAGTCACATTGTTGTGCGACCTCACCACCCCCATCTCCAGGACTTTTGTGCCATCTCACACGGAAGCTCCCTACCCAGTAAGTCCTAGTTCCTCACCTCCTCTGCCCTGGGTCCCTGCCATTCCACTTATGAACAAGAGTGCTCTGGGGCCCTCGTGTAACAGGAATCCTACAAGGTTTGTCCTTTTGCACCTGGTTTACTTCACTCAGCATAATGTCCTCAAGGTTCATGCCTGCTGTAGCCCGTGTCACAATTTTCTTCCTTTTTAAGGCTGAGTATCATTCCACTGCATATGTACACCACATTCTGTGTATGGAGTTATCTGCTGATGGACTCTTGGGTTGTGTGCCCACTTGGCACTGGTGAGTCACACTGTGTACATGGTTGTACACACAGACCTTCAAGTCTCTCCTCCCATTTCCACTGGGTCTTGTTTATTTTTATATGCCTCACGTGCACCAAAGTTAGCAATGTTAACAAAACCAACTTCTGTCAGATGATGAGTAAAGAAATGTCCTAGAGTAGATGGTCTTTTAATTGCTTATAAACAGAAACAAAACAACATACCGCCTCCACTTTAAGGCAGCAGAGTATAGACATCTCGATCATCTTCTCATCCAAAGTGATCTCCAGAGAACAGGAACAAATCCAGAGAGCAGGGGCTTCCTTTGTGGCTTAGTAGTAAAGAATCCACCTGCCAATGCAGGAGACCTGGGTTCAGTCCTGGTCTGGGAAGATCTCGTGTGCCTCGGGTCACCTCAAGCCTGTGCTTCTGGGAGCTGCAACTACTGAGCCACACCTGCCTTTGTTCCACAGCAAGAGAAGCCACTGCAATGAGAAGCCTGGATACCGCAACGAGACAGGAGCCCCCACTCACCACAACTAGAGAAAAGCCCGTGCGGCAACCAAGACCCAGCATAGCCAAAAATAAAATAATGTTAAAAAAATTCTAAACATGCATTAAAAAAATCTAGACAGCAGATTCTCTTCCATGAAGCAGACAGCACAACCATGAACCACAGTGACGGGAAAGGTTGTCAAACGCGGTTTGATCAGGTGGGGCTAGGGCATAGCTGGCAGCACCCCAGGTTTCCCACATGACATGAGCCTGGCCTGAAGACAGGAGCTGCAGACACCTCTCGGCAGCCAGAGGAGCAGAGACAACCCACAAGGAAGCAAGCAACTGCCCATCCTGAGCACCAGGCCCCTGTGTCAGGTGTCGCTCTAAACAGCAGTGCTACTTTACCCTCTGCTGGAGGCCACAGATCAGGGTTGGGGGTGTGGGGCACAGACTGCAGACGCAGCAGCAGAGTCCTGACTCCCTGCTGGCTGGGGCAGGGCAACAGAGATGATGCCACACACACACACACACACACACACACACACGCACATGGGTACACGTGTACACACATGCACACACCTGTACACCACATATACAAGCACATATACACACACCTGCACACAGCTGCGCACACACACACGTGCACATTTGCACACACTTGCACACACTCACACTGCCCTTGGTCACCAAGAGCTTCATTTGTATCTTGTGTGAACAGCTGGTCCAAAAAGGCTCCCTTTATTAAAAGGCGGAATTTAACAAGAAAGAAAAAAACAGGCATCTAGGAAAGATACTATTGAAGAAAAAAAAAAAGAGGGAAGGGAGAATTTGGATAAAGGGGAACCAACAGGCTTGGGTGAGTGCTGAGATCAGAGAAAGGCTCCCCTCACGACATGGGGGATGCTCGGGCATGTGGGGAGAGGTGGGCACTTCCGGCCCCTCTGCCCGATCTGAGGGACACTCGGGTCACTGCAGATGCGCAGCCACCGTAGGAAGGGCTGGCAGTGAGAAGGAGGATGGAGGCAAAGGGCTGGAGATGATGTCAAGGTCAAGAGGGGGAAGAAGTCATAAAGGCAGAGGCTTAAATCAGATTGACACAGAAAGAACATAAACTGCCACGTGCAGATTGCAGGCCAGACACCAAGGAAACACTGGCCGTGAGTGAAGAACAGGCATCTGTAAGAGGTAAAGGAAAGTTCCTCTAGGTGTCCAGGCCAAGGAAACAAAGAATGAGATGTTTCTAGGGAAATTCGGTGGCCCTCACACTCACCAATGATGCGCACTCTTGGAGGGAGTAAAGCCACCTGGAGCGTGCAAGACCCACTCTGGGACCCCTGCCGGGGCGTCTGGAACATGGCTCTGGAGGGAATGGAGAGGCTGACATGAAACATGGGCTGTGAGCCCTGAAGCCAGTTAAATGCGGGAATAAGACCGGGACTATGGTGGGGATTACAGAGACATAGCGGGATATTACCTGCATCACTTGTTTTGATGCCATGTGTGCCAACTCCAGACTAAGCAGGGGAGAGATACTACCTGTTTGTACCACCACCCACGCCCCTGACGCTGTCTGGGCTGCAATGTCTCACTTATGACATTCTGCTATTATGCTGTCAACATAACATACAATAAACAAGATTCTGTCCAAAGAGGATTAAGGATAGCACACAGGTAGTTTAAAGCTGCAAAACTAACTACATAAAACTACAAAAACTGTAAGCAAAATATCAATCAGTCAGTCAGTTCAGTTGCTCAGTCGTGTCCGACTCTTTGCGACCCCATGAATGGCAGCACGCCAGGCCTCCCTGTCCATCGCCAACTCCCAAAACTTGCTCAAAATCATGTCCATCAAGTCTGTGATGCCATCCAACCACCTCATCTTCTGTCATCCCCTTCTCCTCCCACCTTCAATCTTTCCTGGCATCAAGGGCTTTTCAAATGAGTCTGTTCTCTGCATCAGGTGGCCAAAGTACTGGAGTTCAGCTTCAGCGTCAGTTCTTCCAATGAATATTCAGGACTGATTTCCTTTAGGCTGGACTGGTTGGATCTCCTTGCAGCCCAAAGGACTGTCAAAATTCTTCTCCAACACCATGGTTCAAAAGCATCAATTCTTCGGCACTCAGCTTTCTTTTAGTCCAACTCTCACAGCCATACATGACTACTGTAAAAACCATAGCTTTGACTAGACAGACGTTTGTTGGCAAAGTAATGTAGTCTAAACTAGTAGCAAGACAAAAATAACCCCTTTAAATTAGCATAAAAGAAAGGACACCAAAGCACATATAAAGATCATACAGTAGGCCACACAATGAAAAATTTAAAAAAACCCAAACAAACAGGAAAAAAAGAAGCATTAAAAGCAGAAGGCAAACTTAGAACCAAACTCTGCAATTCCACTTCCTCCAATAAGAAGATATACTTAATCCTTTTTGGACAGTATCTTACTTATTTTATGTGTTGTGAACCGCAAGGAACTAAGAGCAGAGTCCCTGGCAGATACTTGCATCCCATGCTCTCAGCGGCACAGTTCACAAATGCCCAGCGAGGGGTGCGTGGATAAGGGAGTGTGGTCTGTGCAGACAGTCGAGTATTATCCAGCCTCAAAAGGAAGCACATGGCTACAACACGGATGAAGCTCGAGGACATTACGCTCAGTGAAAGTAGCCAGACTCAAAAGTACAAACATGATGCCTGAGGTCCCTAAGACAGTGAAAATCAGAGACAAAAATAGAATGGTGGGTGCCAGGGGAGGGGAGATAAAGAGTCAGTGTTGAATCGAGGCAGAGTCTCAGGTTGGGAAGACAAGAAGTTTCTGGAAATGGTGGAGGGAATGGCTGCATAACAATGTGAATGTACTTAGTGCCACTAAGCAAACGCTTAAAAATGGTTAAGAGGGTGAGTTTTGTTATGCATATTTTACCACAGTTAAATTTAAAAAGCAAATACACATTCACACACTTCAATGGAGGCACAACCCAGGACAGCACAAAAGGTCTGAGTAAGAACTAAAATTCATAAATACCAATAACCTCAGCGACCTGGTGACTCAGATGGTAAAGACTCTGTCTACAATGCGGGAGACCCGGGTTTGATCCGTGGGTCGAGAAGATCCCCTGGAGAAGGGAATGGCTACCCACCCCAGTGTTCTTGCCTGGAGAATTCCATAGACGAGGAGCCTGGCGGGTGACAGTCTGTGGGATCGCAGTGTCGGACACGACTGAGAAACTAACACACACAGACACAGTGACCTGGAAAGACAGATCAGAACATGGTCCCCATGCGTGAGCAGAAGACACATCCGTCTGCCTGCCAGCCCTGTAGAATATTCAGGTCATGTACCATGCACCTTTGTAGAAGTACTCGAATATACCCCAAGGCAAGCGACAGTGTGAAAGAAGGCCCCTGACACAGTTACCATAAGCTGATAATATTGCATGCTCACTCCACCAATCTCTCTCAGTACCCAGAGAACCAGAAATAACATTCTGTCAAAAACTCACGTCTTGACAGGACTGTAGAGACACTGCCCATGTATTCCGTGGGCTCGTGGGACCACACTGATGGAAGCAGTCTTGCAGCATGATCCCTGGGCCTGGGCCCTGTCACTGACAGCCTGCCTGGGCGTCTGTCCATATGTACAAGCAGGTGTGACCTCCGCCACCGGCCATGCGAGGTGGCCGGCAGTTCTGACAGTCATCCCGGGAAAAAGGTTGTGTGTTGCAGGTGGATGCTGACAAGTGGTTCTGACTGGCTTTGCAGATAACTGGTTGAAGGAATTCTTTCCAACTAAAATGTTCTACCCTGTTGCTTTCTTGTGTGTTGTATAAAACCACTCTTTGAGTTTATAAACATGTTGAGATGATCCAGAGCTACTGAATACTCTGTTCCCCTTCACGTATCCGATAACACTGTCTCTGGAAGTGATGTACTTTGGGGTTTATTTACATATCACAGTGATTTTTTTTTACACAGTGATTTTTTTAAAGGTTTTTTTATTCTTAGAGCAATTTTAGGTTCAGAGCAAAACGAAGAGGAAGGTATAGTGATTTCCCACACATGTCCCATTCCTGTCCCCCTCCTCCACCATCAACATCCCACCAGGCGGCACACCTGTTACACTGCTGACCCTACGTGGACGACATGTCTTCAGCACCTGACTCCACAGCTGACACCGGGGTCACTGTGCTGTGCGTCCTGTGGGCTTGGACAAACGTCCAAGGACAAGTATCCACCATCACAGAGTCACACTAAGTAGTTTCATGCCCTGATCCTCTGTCCTCTGCCTAGTCATCCTTCCACCATCATTCAATTTTTTTTTTATTCTGAATTAAAAAACCATAAGGAGGTAGATTTTTTCTTACCAAGAATTTGGATCACAGCTGTGGTAAATAGCTATTGCTTTACTGATAGAATCTTACCGGTCAGTCAGGAAATGTCTGCTGTCCAGCCCCTTTGAGCCATTGCTGCATTTATTCTGAAGGGTGTCCCTGTGTTTCTGACTCCGAGGCACACCTCAGGTTCTCTGTGCGGGCTCCCAGGTCAGTTTGGTTGGACAGCATCTCCTGGGTATTAACCTGGTGCATTCGTCTCCCTAAGGCAGGAAACCAATCTGTTTAAGTCACTGGATAAAAGGCAGGAACAGCCTCATTTGAGATTTGGCATCACATCACTAAAACTCCCACATCATGAACTGACTGGTGTGGCTCAGTTTCTAAGCAGTTGCTGTTTAACTCAGACGTCGATGGAGATTAAGATCATGGTCTCAACCACACGTTTCTGAGGAGCTACACCTGCCTTCATAATACAAAGGCATTCACGGTCTAATTTTCCAATTTCACCAGGGTAACATCTCACACATGACTTTACACAAACAATGCATTTTTCAGTTGAATTAAATGAGCTGTTGACATGTAAAAATGCTCAAATCAGATAATTGAAAACTTGAAGTGCATTTGACCAAATACATTCTAAAAGCTGTTCATCTATAAACTTCACTTTGTGAGGCCCAACACAGTTATGTAGATTTTCGGATGCTTGTGGTTTAACTGAAATGAAAACTGAATTTGATTCAACTCACCCTCAAATTTTCCTGCTGGTTCAGATGGTAGAGAATCTGCCTGCAGTGTGGAAGACCTGGGTTTGATCCCTGGGACAGGAAGATCCCCTGGAGAAGGGAATGACAACCCACTCCAGTATTCTTGCCTGAAAAATCCCATGGGCAGAGGAGCCTGGCAGGCTGCAGACTATGGGGCTGCAGAGTCAGACACAACCGAGCAACACACACCTTCACCTCATTCAGGATGATGACCTGAATTCCATCTTGCGTGGCTCCCACCTGTTTATGATGGAGAAGAAAGCAGACGCTCTCCCGACTAGCCAGCAGGAGTGGCCTGTACATCACACTCTCAATTCTGTTTATATAGGGAGACACACAGGTGACCACAGGGAGGGGACTGAAGGGGTAACTCAAGATGCCAGCCGCGAGCCAGATGGAAGTTCACACCTTTGAATTTGGCATCGAGACCGAATCAGAGCCTGGCCAGCTCCTGAGCTGCACGTACTGTCGTTCCTGACACCAGATGATCAGTCTCCACATTTATAGAAGTGGGACTTCCGTGGTGAGGGCCAGAAAACTTACCCACTTGTCACCAGCACAGAAAGTGATTGGGCCAAGACAAGCCACTTTGCACAGAGATTTGAATGCATTCAAAGGTAAAAATGGGCTTTTCGTTCTGAATCCACTGGTCTAAGAACATGAGGTCCATCCATCTAATCCTATTGTCTTGGACTGATGAAAACAGTAAGTTATTAAAATGCATTAATTCAGATTCCAATCACATTAATGCTCAGTCAGCTCATTAATAATGGTCCATCAAGTGAAATGCAAATGACGAGAGGTAAAATTAATCACGAATTAACAAACTTCCTCTGTGAAGTAGCTTCCAGGAATTTAGCTAATCAGTTCCACTCTGTACATTCAGACACAGACAACAGGTCTCTCGGTGTCCCTTGTAGATTAGTGACAGGGGTAGAGGCTGTGTGAAGTCATCACGGGTGTGACAGGCACCTCAGAAGGTGGACTCTCCAGGCCACTCTTCAGCACAGGGAACAATCACTATGGTCTGAATCACGGACAGACATGCAGTGCAAGATGGACACAGCTGGGGGTATGCGGGAAGACAGAAGTGGGGCTGGGGGAGAGGTCAGGGAGCAGGGCCTCTCTGCGTGCTCCAGGCCCTTGGGCTGTGACTTCCAGAGACAGCTGGTGCTGCCCTGAGGGGCGGGGGCAAGGCTGGAGGTCTGGACGTCAGGCCCTGTGGTGCTCTGCTCTGTAGGGGGCTGCTGTGAGCTGGGGTGTGGTGAACATTCCAGCTTCTGTGTGCTCTTCGCGGAATCTTTCCAGGGATGGTGGCTGAAGGGACTCAGCTGGGTTGGGATTTTACCAGCAGCTGTATTAAGAGAAAGCCCCTGTGTCCTTCTGCCAGGGCCAGGGTATTCCCAAAATAAAGTGCGAAACCTAACCCCAAAGAGGTGGTGTCAGGAGGTGGGGCTTTGGGGGATGGTGATGGTATGAGGGTGGAGCCCCCAGGATGGGAGGTGTCCTTATGAAGGAGACCTCAGAGATTGCCCTGCCCCTCGCTCCAGGTGAGGACACAGGCTCCCTCCCTCGGCTCTGCCCCCTGACATCCTCTGAGTTCAGCGAGTCTGTCCTCCCCAGCACACGCCTAGCCTAAGACTCCTGCCCTCAAGTCAGTCTGCTGGTCAACGAGAGGCTGCTTTTGAGTTCGTTGTCACTCCGAGGGGACTGTCGCTAGATGACCTGAAACTCCAGGGCCGGCACACATCTGCTGGAGAGCAAATCCCCCGAATCATTGAATCATTCGGTTGCTTTGGTTGTCCATGCTGCTCCTCAGGTTTATTTCTGCCCTTGTTCTCAGCCCACAGCACCGACGTAAACCCGCAGGGTAGGAGTGTGGGCCAAAATTATGGAGCATTTTTCAGCTTTTCAATGTAGCTTCGGAACTGTTTATTATTTCTAAATATCTTCCTAAGATACCAGTCGTTTGGGGAGAAAAAATAGATTGCTCTTAAACCAAATCAGCTTTCACACAGGTACATTGTGGTACTACTGTAATTGGACTTGACGTTTTTCCTTTAAACGAAGTCACACGCTACTAACAACTTAAACCTTCCTCTTCGGAGACGAGATTGAAAAATGCACTGTGTGGTGAGGTTTGCTATTCAGCTGAACTCTGTAATAGAAAAAGGAGGAAAACAGCTTATCTGGGCTGAGTAAGACTGGCCTCCACACTGGCCAGGCAGCTGTCTCTTCTCTCACCCAAGCGACAGTGGCCGGATCCTTTCCTCCATCCGAGCCTGTCCTTTCAGAAAGGGTGTCTGGGCTCTGCATCTTCAGACCTCTTAGAAAGGGAATTCTCGCTCTGCTGTCTTCACAGACTGGTACAGAATCCCCAGATCAAAAACGCTGCCTCGCTTCTCCTTCATTCTATGGAATTTAGTGTTTGGGGTGAGTCTTTGTATGGACTGGGTTGATATTCTGTCCCAAACTTCCATCTTCTCTGTTCTGTGCCAGTGATCTCAGTATCTGCTTTAAGTATTGTCCCTTAAGTATTACTCCATGTTCATTTGTACATGCCCCACATGAAACACTTGGGATATTGTATTCACTGTAAACTGCATGCCCTGAAATAAAAGCTCTTTCTTTTTGATTTTTCTTTCTACCCTGGAGTCTCCCCTTGAAAGTCGTGATTGGTAAACCATTTCCCTGTCTTTTTACAGCCTGGCTTATTTTACCCACACTTGGTCTCTTCCTCCTTTTCCTCTGTGTTCTCAAGCCTGCTGACCAAATGACTGGCTTAATTTTCAGCAGTTTAACTGTTTTTTTTTTTTTTCATCTGTGTTGGTCCTAAATAAAACTCTTGGTCCAGTTGTATAGAGGTTGTTTTCAAATTCAGATTTGCTGCTGTAAGAGGTGCTTCCAGTCCATCCTCACTCCTAACGTGACTCAAATTTTCCATTGCTTTTCCATCCCCCCTTTTCCCCATCACCGTGTCCTCCTCTCCTGGGGGAGCTCTACCAGGGTGCTGTCAACTGAGAGGAATGCTGAAGGGTGTCCGACAACCTGCCTGTGTTTCCCTGGCAATAACTCTAGAGGTGGGACCTTCCTCTTCCTCCCACGTGTGTGTGCACATACACTTCACACACTTCTTTTTAAAGGTTCTTGTGCCATTTTTGTTTCTTTGTTTACCTTCAAAGCTGCAAGATCTGGGCCGAGCTGGTGCTTATCAACCCCAGGTGTTCAACTTCTAGCCCAGGGACAGGAACCTGGCCCCGTCTGCCCGTTCGTCCCACTTGCTGGTGGTTACTGGTCTTCCTCTTTCCCCTGAGGTTGCATCTCCATCTTCAGTCTCATTCCATTGCTTGATTCAATAGCTCTTTGAGAAAACCATGTATCAAACCCATCATTTTCAGTAAAATACGGTTATGAACGTTCTCGTGCTTTTGTCTCCAAGTATAGTGCTGTGCAATTTCATGTCAGGGCATCACAAGCTCATGCCTGACCCCCTGGGTATCTGCTCAAGTGCCAGGGACACTGGTGCTTCTGCTGAGACAGCGTCTGTGATGGTGTTACTGACGGGAATGGGGTGGGGATGATTCTGGTGACATGAGTGATGGTGTTGATGATGGGGATGGTGAAGCACTGGTTAGGCCCTTTGACCTCAGCCCACTTTGTAAAAGAACACCCATGAGCAGAGAAGGCCAGCTGTCCAGGTACACATCTAAAGGAGGAGTCTAATCTTAGGATTTCCTAAGGAAGGTAGACTCGGTGTTTAGCTACGTGTCCTAAATAAGCATGCTCTCCAAAATAAAAAAAAAAATAGCTGTGACCACTTAAAATTGCTTTGCGGTTGTCTCACTAACTCTGCTTTTTGTGTTCTCTCCTCTCACTGCAAAGTGCATTCCCTGGATGATAAGAGGGACTAACTCTAATATCAAACTCTCAAGAGGAATTTCTCTGTGATCTTGTTCCAGACTGGGAATGCATCTTCCAAGAAGCACATTCGGGTGCATCTGTGCCTGCCCCACGGCCTGTCCCTGGTGTGCGCTCCTCTCTGGAGCATCGGTAGACAGCGCAGAGCCCGGCACTGGGCTCAGCTCCAAGGAGACAGTAGGGTCTTTGTGTGCGTTCTGTTGCTAAACCCTCTGTTGCTGTTGTTTCTTTCCTTACTTGTTCCCCTTGCTCGGATTTCATCTTTCAGTTTATTCTTTTAAAGTCCGTGAATTTTTATATATCTCTTCTTGCAAAGGACAAAGACTATTTGAATAACAACGGGAGGGAACCTAAATTTAGTGTCCGAATGAAGACAAAGGGACAAATTGGGAGCAGCCTGGTCCCCTTCCATATAGAGAGGCTGTCACGTGGCACGTCAGCCCTCATCAGCCACTCCGGCCCCAGCATTTCATCTTTGCTCCTGCAAAGGTAATGGCATCAATTCTGTGTCTGAAGTTCCGTGTAAAGTCAGCGATCCATGTGATCCATTCGCAGGCCTTCTCCAGAGGCTGAGGTGGCTCTGTTCTTTGTCATGGGGGGTACTTCATGATAGCTACCCAGATCAATGATGGGGGCTCAGAGACCACCCCACAACAGACACTCCCCTCCTTCCAAGCCATCCTGACCCCTCTTCCTCCTTGTCATAGTGCTAAGAGAGGACAGTCTTCTGCTGGATAGAAGTATTCTGAGTTTCAGAAAGTTCACATATAAAATAACAAGGACTTGGGATAAACCCCTAACAGTTAGCTTTACTAAAAGAAAAGATTCCTCCCTCACCCACCCCACCCCCCCGCTTTGGACACATGGACACAGACTTTTCCCCTAATCATGTCAGGTGCTATGTTTGAAAGCTCCAGTGCTCTTACTATTTCTGGAATTTAGACAGAGTCTGGCGGTCTGACAACCTGCTCTGACAGGTCCTAAGGGGCACAAATGGGAGCAGATGGGGTGTGCTGCTCAAAGGTGGGCATTTTATATGGAAAATTGCAGACATATGTAGAAGCAGACAGAATTATAAGCCCCTGTTGTATTTATCGGCCAGCTCTCTGAATTTCCTGTTCACGGCTCACTTTGTTTCCTCTGTGCCCGCTCCGTCCTGAGCAAACCCCAGAGATGTGCCCCTTTGCCAGGAAGGCAAAGCGAAGCGCCCACTGAACTAACCTGCGTGGTGCATTTAGACCGAATCCAGAACAACTCTGCCCAGCATCCCATACTCAGGTATGGTGTGCACACAGCATAGCCCTGGTAACCGGAACTGTGGCCCCTGAGAAGATGGGGGATGGAAACTCACACGAGTCTGCCTGCAGTGCCAGATGCCTGGGGACGACGGGGACAGGGATGGGAGGAGCCGCTTGGTCTTGCCCACGGCTCTGCCCCGAATCGGTTTTGCACTGACCCTGAGTCACTGGGATGTTGTATTTCATCACCCAAAGTGCCCCCAACATTAAGCATCAACTTCAGAAACTGGGAACAGAACAAGATACCCTACTCTTCGGCTTGGTCGCAGTCACCTACTGGGTGTCAATAGCTGAGATGCAGGCAGGAAAGTCAGAGAACAAAGCAGCCCCAAGGCAGCCCCACCTACTGGCTGCCGCCCTCTGTGCCACAGGGATCTGGGTCCACAGAGACCCTTGATGCCAGAAGTAACCCCAGTCCCCCAGAGGGACAAGAAGCCGAGGAAATAAGGCCCTCTGTTTGTGCCGTATGTAAACAAGAGGGACAATGGCAAGGAGAATGGACCCCCAAAGGGGGCAGTAATGGCTGCTCTCACCTCTGTGCTCAGACACACACAGTCCACACAGAGGACAGTCCACACAGAGGAAGAAAGAGGGACTGTCCGGGGCTCCTACACCGGCCCTCCACCTGAGTCCTGAGGAACCACGGCCAGCACCGGACGTCGGAGGAGAGGCTGTGGACTTGCAGTCGACACGGTGCCACTTAATAAGCTCTGAAGCAGGTCAGGTACCCTGGGTCACAACAGGGTGTCAGCACAGGCATTCACAGTCATCATAATGCAAGCTGGGTGAGCACACGCTCACTGGGTGCCCCCCTCCATGTCCCCGGTGCCCTGGACCCCTGTAGGGAGGAAACTCTCACATAAACTGGGGATTCAGTCAGTCAGTCAGTTCAGTCACTCAGTCATGTCCGACTCTTTTCGACCTGATGAATCACAGCACGCCAGGCCTCCCTGTCCATCACCAACTCCCGGAGTTCACTCAGACTCATGTCCATCAAGTCCGTGATGCCATCCAGCCATCTCATCCTCGGTCGTCCCCTTCTCCTCCTGCCCCCAATCCCTCCCAGCATCAGAGTCTTTTCCAGTGAGTCAACTCTTCTCATGAGGTGGCCAAAGTACTGGAGTTTCAGCTTTAGCATCATTCCTTCCAAAGAAATCTCAGGGCTGATCTCCATCAGAATGGACTGGTTGCATCTCCTTGCAGTCCAAGGGACTCTCAAGAGTCTTCTCCAACACCGCAGTTAAAAAGCATCAATTCTTCGGCACTCAGCCTTCTTCACAGTCCAATTCTCACATCCATACATGACTACTGGAAAAACCATAGCCTTGACTAGATGGACCTTAGTTGGCAAAGTAATGTCTCTGCTTTTGAATATGCTATCTAGGTTGGTCATAACTTTTCTTCCAAGGAGTAAGCGTCTTTTAATTTCATGGCTGCAGTCACCATCTGCAGTGATTTTGGAGCCCCCAAAAATAAAGTCTGACACTGTTTCCACTGTTTCCCCATCTATTTCCCATGAAGTGATGGGACCGGATGCCATGATCTTCATTTTCTGAGTGTTGAGCTTTAAGCCAACTTTTTCACTCTCCTCTTTCACTTTCATCAAGAGGATTTTTAGGTCCTCTTTACTTTCTGCCATAAAGCTGGTGTCATCTGCATATCTGAGGTTACTGATATTTCTCCTGGCAATCTTGATTCCAGCTTGTGTTTCTTCCAGTCTAGCATTTCTCATGATGTACTCTGCATAGAAGTTAAATAAGCAGGGTGACAATATACAGCCTTGACGTACTCCTTTAAGGACCCACCTAAAGTGAGACAAACTGGAGACTGGTGTCCCATAGATGAAGAGCACAAGATGAGGAAACCCCGAGGGCTGACCCAGGGACGAGCCGGGGAGCTGTAGAAGATAGTCCAGGATCGTCCCTGTAAAACCCGACACCCCTGGCACAACAGGAAACAGCACCTGCCTCATCAGGAGGTCTGCTGGGCATCAATCCTGTGATACGGGGCCCGATGGACCAGGGCCTTCCTAGACCAGGCCCATCAGCCTGCTGTACCCTGTCTTTCTGGGAAGGATGCCCAGTGGGGAATACAGGATGGGACAAGACCTCAGGGGAGACAGCGAGACCCCCGAGGACACACGTCCTGTGTCCCTGATTCCTCACCCTGCTGGCCACGCTGCTAGATAGTGTTTCAGGTTTAAAGGATGCCTTCTTTTGTGTCCTCTCATCCTCCAAGTCACAAAAAATGTCTGCTTCTGTGTGCCAGGACCCCAAACACACAACCAGAACAATACATCTGGACAGTGCCGTTCCAGGCCTTCAGAGATGGGGGGAAATCACTGGGGAAACTTCAGCCGAAGACCTAGAAGACTGACATCTGGAGGAGGGAGCCTCCTCTGACATGAGATGACGTTCTGACTGCTGGTCCTACAAAGGAGGTCTCTGAAAAAGTACTGTGACCGCCCTGACCACTGACTGATAGAGGACAGAAGATATCCAGGAGAAGCCTCAAATGTCACAACCAGGGCCCCAGGGTGTCCGCCTGGGCTCCATTCTCACATAGGGTCAGGGAAGCGCACCCAGGAGAGGGAAGAAGCTGTCAGCAGCCCACCCCACACCCCAGAACCAGAGGACACTTTAGGGGTTTCCAGGAGTGGCTGGGTTTCCCCGCATCTGGATCCCTAAGGTCTAACAGCAAAGCCTCTACGTGAAAAGTTGCAAGGAAAGGATGACGACTATTTTAAATGGAAGTCAGAATTGAAGGGGCCTTTCAGGATTGAAAAGGCAACTACTTCAGGCCCTGCCCTAGCCTCCCAGACTCAGCTAAAACTGTGACCTTCACATTCATGAGAGAGAGCAATCATCCTTGAGTGTTGGGTTAAACACTGGGGCCCCCGACTCAGGTGGTTGGTTATTTCTGTAAGCAATCAGATCAAACCACTAGAGGTGGCCACCTTGCCTATGGGCAGCAGCGCCTCCTCGCTAAGGAGGCTGGGAGTGGATGTGTGGTCAGTCACTACACAGACCCCACGCAGGGTCCAGGTTTAAGGAGTCCTGGGGAATAAGACAGCCATCCCCCAGGTAGGTTCAAGTTCAGAGTGTGCTTTCAGACACCCCAGTGGTGACCACAAAGCCTGTCATACGCTAAATCCTGTTGCCCTGCTCCCCGCAGAAACAGGGCCCCGAGCATGACTGTACATGCACACAGACATGATCTATTCCCACTGCCCCTACCTGGGAAGCCAGCGTCTCCCGAGGTGAGGAGGAGGGTCCACAGATAAAGAGCTTTATTATGTGAGGGACTCCCAGACCCAAGTCCCAGACTGCCTCCCCCACCCCACCTGGGGCTTCGGCTTGCAGATGGAGCTGGGAGCCCTCACTCAAGCCTAGCGATCAGAGGGAAGGTCTCATGTGTTTAAACAGAGTCCTGCACTCACATGGGGAACCTGGAAGGAAAGAGGAATCCTACTGTGGAGAATAATCTGGTGAAACAGGCTGGCAGCACAGTGAAACTCTGAAGCAGCAGGCCTTCCCAGGAAGGGAAGCATCTTGTCTCTGGAGACCTCGCTGGTCAGGCTGTGGGCTGCCACTGCCGTCCCCCCGGTTTGTGTCCAAAAGGTGTTTCCATTTCCAGCTGTCGTCTGTCCCTGCCCCTGGGTGGAGGAGATGAAGCTACTGCCCGCTCTCCACCCTGGGCACACAGGACTTCGGGCGCTAAGCTGGCCTGAGTAGCCAGGCCCTTGGACCCATGTTTCTGCACCAGTGGCTGTCCGCGGGCTGGGTCTCCCCACGAGCGACCTGCAGACAGGCAGCCTTGGTGTCTGTTCGCCCAGACCCCCGCTTGTCTGAGAATCCTGCCCTCTCCTTGGAAGAGGGGCCGAGGTCCCATCTCAGGAGCCCACCAGCATTTCAATGCTTTTGTTTTGTTTTGTTTTGTTTTGTTTTCTCTCAACTGATCTGCGTTCTCCATTTCCTCCCATTTAGGAAAACAATTCTAGCCTAGAAGCAGGGGGAGAAAAGAGCTGGCTCTGAGATAAAAATACCCTTCCACACCTATTGTTCTCAGCCTCTACTTCCACTTTCCAAAGCCACAATCTAGGACCGTGCCTATTGCTGCTCCTATGGCAGGTTTCCTGAGGAGGCTGAGACAACCCAGGGCCGTGTGAACAGACAGAGGGGTGTGAGCAGGAAAAGGTGGCAGACGTGGTCCATCCACCCAGACCCTGTCCTTCCACGACTCTTCTGTGAGCCCGAGAGTGTCCCACGCATGGCTCAGGAAGGAGTGTGGAGCAGGGAGACATCACTAGTGTTTTCTAACAGGGCTTGGGGACCCCAAAGGCGAGTCAGAGGGGTTTCCTACTCAAGAACACAGCCTGGGAGAGGCTTTATGGAGGGCAGTGTAGATTCCTGTGCCCTGGAGACAGGGGTGTTCCTTTCCTCGTGGAAGAGGTGAGGCAGCTCTCGTGTGAGGGTCACTGGTGACTTGCTTCAGGGGAGGCCAGAGAGCGCCTCCTGCACCTGCTGTTGCTCAGACTTCTTCGCTTGGAAATACTCCACAGGCCAAGGTGTTGTATTTTGGGGAAGCATGTCCCAGACCTCATCATAGCGATGGACAAGCCTGGCTTAGCACCTGAACTTCAGCTTTGCTCCTCTGCCCCTGCAGACAGGGGACTTGGCTGGGCTCAGGTCCGAACAGCTGCTCTAGCTGTCTACGGCAGGTGGGTGTAGGAGGCCCAAGAAGGATCCCAGGTATTGCAGCTCAAATCTGCATGGGACAGGAGAGGGCCCGGGTGCCGAGGCCCGTGACCCCCACCCCTGGCCCCCATTCTAGGGCCATGCTGACACTCCCCACACCGGCTTCTGCAGATTGAAGCCAAGTGAGGGCTTCACAGTTTCCCTTGTGTCCAGCCCCTCACTTTTCTCCCATGCATCTGCTCCCAGGGGCCGAGAGTCCCTGGGTTTTCTAAGGGCTATGTTAACAAATGTCTCTTTTTCACCATTTTAAGTTTATAAATACATGTGAATCATCATCCATGCCGAGGCATGAAGGCAGCCACTTTCTGTCAACATCTAAATAAATCCAACTAACTTCAATTCTTCTTCCATATGACAGAAATGCATTGCAAATCTTTATGTTACGGTATTTTGCAATTCATATATTCCGTAGCAATAACAATTTTCCTTTGTGAAGGCAGAAAGGATTTCTATTTCTCTATCACAATTTCAGCGCTTTGCTAGGAAGGACCTTGATAGCCATAATGATAAAACAACCCATGGAAGAATCCTCCTGGAGGGAGTTTGTGAGCCTGTATGATCAATAGTGTGGGAGGAGGGGCTCTTTATTCTATAAAATCATAGCTTTTGTGAAACAGAATATCAGCTGTATTTCACCGAGTTCAGATGCCCCGGAAGATGCACTGAGTTCTTGGGGCGAGCTGGCATGGGGTCAGGCCTGCACCATCTGACCACAGGGTCTGGCTGCCTGCCCTCCTCCCAGAGTCTCTGCACAGGTTGGTGGCCTGTTGCCTGGCAGCTGAGAGCATTGCCATCATACTCTGTCTCCATGTCTGTCCTGGGACCTCTGGGATGCTAACTCTAGAGGGTGACACAGGGGACGATCAACCGGGTGGGGTGAGGGGCCCAGAACAGCACCTGGCAAACAATGCAGATGAATCTGAACCAGACTCTTGACCAAGTCTGGGGCGAACACACCTGAGTGTAGGTTAAGATCCTCTGCGTGTAACATCTTTGCCAAAAACATATCACTTAAAACTTGCTTTATTATTCCAATACTTCCATAGATGAGACACCAGTTATTGACCTCATGTGACCCAGAGCCCTGGAAGCAGGTTCCCACCAGACGGTGCAAGCTGGTTCCTGATTAGGACCCCTGCCTGAAGGACCCCAGGAAACCACCTGCTGTCTTGTAGCCTGAAGCACTCCTTTCCCTGGGTGGGGTAGGCCAGTGAACCACCTGGGTGTGACATTGAAGGAGGAACCAAACAGAGAAGACACAGCCACTCTCAGGAACAGAGATAAATACTATCTTAATGCAACATGTCAAAACATCAAAATTAATGCAGAAAAATCATGATGTACATAAAACAAAATCTGACAAAAAGATAGCTTTGTGATGAGCCATACTGAAGCCTGAGGCAAGAAGAAATCAAGAATAGTAATCCTGTCTTTATTTAATATGCTGATTTTTTTCCCATGGGGTTTGCATTAATTCTTACATTTTTAACATTCTGCATTGAAATAGCAGGGATCAAGAGGACAGGGCTCTGGGCCCAAGCTGAGCCCTCCATTGCCTCACTCTCTTCTTGACAGGCCTCGTGGGAAAAGGCGGGGGGTCACCTTCAGAGAAGCCATGCTGTCTCCTCCTTCATCTCTTTAGCGGCCCAAGGGGGGTGAAGCCAGGGGATGGGGAGCTAGGAAGTGAGTCAGGACTCACTTGTGCTACTTCATTTACTTGTTCACCTGTTTGCTCATTTCTTCCTTCATTCATTTGTTGATTAATTCCATTGCTCATTCACCTGTTTGTTCACCTGCTCACTTTCTTGCCCAATCCCTCATCACTTTTCTCATTTGTCCACTCACTCTTTCACTCATTTATTCGTTTACCAGACAACTGTCTCCTGGCACAAGGTCAGCACCTAGTTCCAGGACTGGACAGGAGGTCCCATCCTCCTGTGCCTTCTGTGACTTCAGCCTTCTCGACAGGCCTTCTTGCACGGTGTGTCCCCTGCCCCCACCTCCCTCGTCCACAACAGGACGCACCTCTGCTAGTGAAGGTTCATCCTTCTTTCCACCAGGTCTCAGGGAACAAGCTCGGAGGGACCACATTGGGCCGCCCTGCAGGGTCTGGTGTGGTTCCCTGGGTGGCTGGTAACACCAGGTCAGGGTGAAAAGGGGACCAGCTGGAGGTGGGGGGAGTCTGGTGACCCACTCCCCTCTGTGGACACGGTGGCCTCCGCTGGCCTCAAGGCAGGCCCTCAGGAGACACATCTCTGGGGCAGAGGCTCCAGGCTGGGCCGTCTTCCCTCTGAGATACGAGAGCAAACAGGGAGAAGGGCTGAGCCCGGGGTGGGTGACCCACGAGACACTGGGATTTTCAAAAGGGGGATAGACGAGAAGGAGGTTCATCCCTCTTGAGCTGGGGACCCACATTCTTTGCTCTCAGGCCCCTGGCGGTCGGGGGCAGTTATTTATAGCATGGAGCCTTTTGCACAAAAATGAGGGCCACCCAGGCTGCAGGCTGCACCGCACTCCGGGTGCGTGTTCTGCTCCTGACTGGGATCCAGCTGATGTTTGCAAACACATACAATGTGAGGACAACACCCACTAGGTATAGCTTGTGTTTCTGCCACATCTCCGCAGTGGAGCAGGTTCCAAGAGCAAGCTCCACAGGCAGTGGGCTGACAGGGGAGAACCTAACCGGACGGCCCTGGGGTCTGTCTTAAGCCAGCAGGAGAGGGCCTCAGTCTTCATGCCCTCGCCATCTATCTGGGGATGGGAAGGGCCATGTGGGCTCCCTCTGCTTCGCTGGGAACCCTCTTGATTGTCCCTAGGCTTCCTGGCCACTGCACTGGGTCCAGGACACAGCAGGTGGGGTTAGGGTCCCCAGGAGCTGACTACTCCCAGGACCCAGGGTCCTGCCCCACACACCCGCCAGCTGTGGAGGGATGTTTCCAGAGGCCTGGGGTGTTTTCCCCTGTGACGCACCTTCGCAGCAAGATGTTAACCTGCCAGCACTAAGCGCCCCTCAGGGGCTCCCCGATGGCCCAGCACCCATTCCTGCTCCAGCCAGCATCGGACGGGCAGGTGTAGCGCTTCCCGCAAAGGCCCAGGAGGTGGCACCCGCACACTCAGGATGAGGCCCCTGCCCCCAGGGACGCGGCTGGAGTCCAGCCTGCGGCTCCTTAGTGGGAAGGCGGCCTCAAGTTACTCCACTGTTCAGTGAAACCACGCACCTCACCTGCACAAAAGGCCCCTTCAAAGCTCACTCAGCGAGTCTGTGGGAGCTGGGCTCCTCTGTCCTGCCGTGGCTGTCCACCCTAGCTCTGCATCTTGTCGCCTGACGTCCTGGGCCCTGGCTCATGTCGGGGGTGGGAGGTGAGCTGTGTCCCCCACGCACCGGGCGACAGCTTGGGGAGGGTTCCCGAGGCTGGAACACGGCCAGATCCCGACAGTGGGAGTCGCCTAACATTCTAGGGTCCCGGGAGCTCCCAGACAATCCACCAAATCCAGGTCAGTGTGGGGGTCAGACCCGGGCCCCTCGCTGCCCCTGGTGCCCCTGCCCCCCGTCCTTCAGGTGACTGAGGAGAGGCCCCGTGGGCAGGTGGAGAAGATGCTCTGGGCAGCTGGTCTGCTGTGTTGAGGGTGGGGCTGCGCCAAGCCCGATGGTCTCTGAAGCCCCCGGGGACCAGGTGCAAACCTGCGTGTCCTCCGCGGTGCGAGTCCCCGAGGCTGGCCGGCTCTTCCTGGGGCGGACTCAGCCTGGCCCCGCCGCTCAGCCAGCGCAGGAGGACGCGGGGCGGCACTCGGGGGCGGGGGGTGGGGGTGGGGGGCTTTGGCCCACTCTGCACGGGAGACAGCTGGCCTGGGGTGTGAGAGCCGCGGCCCAGGGTCAGACACGACCCGCTGAGCAGCTTAGGGGCGACTGCGCAAAGCTCCGCGCGGTGGAAACCACAGCCGGCTCGCAGGGTGATGGGGGTGCTTTCCGCGGCTGGATTCTGCACTTTGGCGCTTGCTCCAGGGGGCTCCCTTATTTCTAAGAACCCTGGCCCAGTATCATTAAAGGAGAGATTATTTTGTGTTTAGCGGAGCACCAAATTGGTGAAATACGGCTGCGAATCCGAAGATGAGTACCTCTGTTGCCATGGTGACCGCACCACCCTGCGTTTGTTTACCTGGAGACCCTCACGAGCTGAGAGCATCAGGGCCCCCTGAGGGCCCCAAACCACGGCCTTGCTGGGACAGTGCTTCATTTCACTGCGCCCTCAGGGAGCACCCACGTTCTCAGTAAAACAGCAGACGGCTAGTGAGCCCCTAGCTGAGGCAGCGCTGCACGGCTGTGCACGCCCACTGCCCACTGCAGGCCAGCCCGGGCCCGAGGACACACGTCTGCTCTCGCTCGTGATTATGGGCGGATGGGCACGCTCGCACACACATACGGACACACACAGACTTGGGAGAGAAAGAGTCACATCTGTGGGGAACAGGGCTCCCTAGGGCCAGCCTCTCAGAGCAGAGGAGGCCGGGAGGAGGCCGGAGTTCTGACGTGCTACTGTGAGGCCTGGCGGACACCCAGTCCGCAGTGGCAGGGAAGATCGCTCAGCTCTGGGGGGCTCTGTGTCCCCACCTCCTGGGGACTCAGTACACGGCTTCACCTGCCAGGTAAGCTGATCCTCATCACCAGCTGTGGACATCAGGGACACGTGACCGCGATGGCCGTTGGAGTTGCAAGCCCACCGCATGAGTGTCCCTGCCCTCCAGCCGCACCCCCGGGCCCCCACAGCGCCACTCACCGGCTCTGACACTGGTCAGGCCACATCATCAAGACGCCCATGACCAAAGCTGCTACAGGTGGCTCTGATGCACGGAGAGGGACATCTCACAGGGTTAATACACCACACAAATAGTAGTTAACAAACCGAGAGTGAACACTTGAGAGGGAGGGTTGAGGAAAGTAATACCTGGCTTGGATGGCTCAGGACAGCTGTGTCTACCAGTAATATTTTCAGCGAAAACAGGAAAAGCGCATTTCCGGAATTGGTGTTTTGTCAACATTACATCAAAACCTCAATACTTAAAATCGTATAAACTGAGTCAGGAAGCCAGCTATAGTGGAATCAACTAACGAGTGCCTCCCTGACACAGTGGAGCCTGGATCCTGAGGTTGGATGGACAGTGTGACCCCTGCCACTGGCCGTGTGGCTCCCACCTGTCCTCCCTGGACCCTGTTTGGGGTGGGGTTAGAGGGGGCTCTGGTCCCTGCAGATGTCAGACATCCTTCATCACAGCAGAAGCCACTCAGGCACGAGGCCCTGAGGAGTCTGCCCCAGCTCCCCGCTCCTTCCTGCCTGGCTGCCCTCAAGGGAGCCCCCAGCTACTCCTGGACTTGATAAAAACCTTTTCAAGTGACACCCACAGACAGCACTCCAGGACTCCCCAGCTTGCTCTAAGGAAGTTTCACGTTCCTGCCTCCGTGTTATGACTTGTGTTACTGTCTGTGAACGAAGGCTGTCTCTACCTGGCTGGCCGTTCCCTGCGGGCGTCTGCCGTGATCATGGTGGCTGGCTGCTTCTTCTTCACTTGACTGGCTTGGGGATTATGCACAATATCAGCCTTCCTGCCCAGAGAAAGCACCTTGTTTATTTTAGCAAATGTTCTTAATGGCCTTAATCTGCTGTCCAGTCAATAAGGTGCTCATCAACTTGCATGAAAAATAAATGTTTTCCTGCAAAAATCCAGATGAAGTGCTGGTCTCCAAGGACATAAAAGGGACACACTGTTTTCTTAACCTTTTAATCCTGGGTGTTGGGACAGCTAGAACAAGGTCATTCTCAACCACTCTGTTCACGAGCTTTCACAGTAGCTGACCTAATTCTTACACCCTTTCAGAGAAGTGGGAGCTTAGCTGCAGAATATCGGACTCTACAGGTCACCTTGGAGATACCAAGAGCCCCAGGTGGCCAGCTTTGATGGGTCTGAGAACCTAAATGCTAACGTTTTCCAGGTGTCCCCACTAGTGTGCTCCTTTGAATCCAAACACTAAGCCTTTAGAAAGCACTGTCTCTGGTTCAAATTGCTTTCAACGTAATAGCAGCTTCTGGGTGATGGAATGAGGCCCTGAGTCCTCCCCAGGGGCTGGACGAGGCCTGGACACAGGGGCGTGGATGCTGGAGGCCCAGCAGCCACGGAGCTCCACACCACGTGGCCTTGGAGGTCCTGCCTTCAAGTGAGCCGGGAGGTTATGTGGGGCTAGGTCTGGGAGCCAGGAGGCCAGGGATCCTGAGGCAGTTATCCAAGCAGAGGGAAAGTTGGGACTAAAATTCCCAGCACCGGTGACGTACTCTTGCAGGGATCTGCCTGGCCTTGATTCGTGAGTGGACACGGTGTACCATGAGCGTGCACCTCCCGTGACCCTGGGAGCTCAGAGTGGGGAGTAGAGGCCAGGGTCAGAGTCTTGGGCAGGGGTTAAGGCTGACCCAGGGGCTTCATCATTTCTGGAAGGCCCATCTTGCCATCAGTCAGTATAGTCTGATGTGCCCAGAGGCCTGCAGTGGTGACTGCCTGTGGTGAGTAGGTGGTGAGGAAGCTTGAGTGGCAGGAGAGGGCCAGGCGGCCACAGTGCAGCCCCCCATGCTGGACAGGGCCGAGACCAGGCTGCACGCGGCTACTGGGTTGACGGGCGCTCTGACACTGTCCTCGCTTGATGATTGCCCAGCAGATGAACACTGGTCAGGACCCCAGCCTCCACTGGCATTCCCGCTTCGAGCTCACAGAGACTGTGGTCTGTGCTGGGGTTTGGTCTTGTCCATTCGTTAATGAAAGCCATTGTCCCCCAGGAAGCAAGAGGCACTCTGAACATCCCCCGAACGTCCATGTCCATTTGTCTAATGGATTTCTACCAGATATCAGATGGAGAGACTTAAGAAAGATTTTGTGAGAGTTGGGACAGTGCAGCCACTTTCCTTTTCAACAGGAGGCTTCATCCAGTGTCCTGAGCACACGCTGGGCCCCGGGGTCGTGGGAGCACTGCTGAGGGTAAGAGCTCCTCCTTTTCTGCAGGAGGAGCGGGAGCAGAGCCAGGGAGATGTGGACATAGACAGGCGCTTACCCAGGTGAGCCTAGTGGCCCGCCGCCCACTGTCCACCTGCCAGAGCCCCGGGAGGCCTGAGGTCCAGGAGCGTTGATGTTCGAGGGCGGGAGAAGATGGACCTCTCTGTGCTGTTCAGCTTGGATGGTGCCCACCACGTTGGAGAGGGTGGTCTTTGTCACTCAGTCCACAGATTTCAATGCTGCTTGCTTCCAGAAACACCCTCACAGATGCACCCCTGGACATCCCATTTCACCAGCTGTCTGAGTCTCCATCAGCCCTGTCAAGTCGATACATTAACAGTTCATTTAAACTGTCACGAGAGGCTAAAATCCTAATGCAAGAGAGATTAGCATAGGCAATATAATACAGATGGTACAATGCAAATATGGTATAGATACATATTAGTCGTTTTATTTTTAGTGAATTTATTAATTTAACAGACATATTAAGGCCCCTGTGTTATAAGCCCCGTCTCAATTCACAAAGAGGAAAACAGCAAAACACCACGAGTAAGTTCCGAGCAGTTTGGGGGACATTCTTACATGTTTCTGTAACTGGTTTGGGCTTCACTTGACCTTTCAAATGTAAAAGGGAGTTTTATTGTTTGTCTGAATGTCCAGTAAACTCGGTAAAGTTCAGCCGTCCCAGGACCATGGCCAAGAGCAGACAGAGGTCCCCCAGTGAGGGTGACCACTCAGAATTGCTGGGCTGGCTTCCCTCTGACTTCAGGTTTTTACCCAGAAGATGGAACGGACAGGACGTAGCTGAGTGAGGCCTGTAGGCAGTTTGGGAAAGTGACCGCAGCTGGTCTCAAAGGCTGCAGTGGAGAGCACTGTGCTGCGAAGGGCGCCTTGGGTTACTTTTCTGGCCATTGTCTCTCTGATTAACACGGAACTTCAGCTCCCGAGTGAGGGCTATGGAGACCTGGTCATGTGCTCAGTGAATTCAGTGTCAAGTGTTTTAAAGGGTCATCTCCATGTCATATGCACAGAAACACAAAATACAAAACATACCAAGCTGTTTTCCTTCTGACCATTTGAGTCACAAGAATATAGAAATAAATGTTTTTTCCCCAGCTTTCCTGAGGTATATTTGACAAAACTGCATAAACTTCAAGTGTACAATGTGATGATTTGATACATGCATACATTGCAAATGATCACATCACTTCAAGTTGTAGTTCAGTTGCTAAGTTGTGTCCACCTCTTTGCAACCCTGTGGACTGCAGCACATCAGGTTTCCCTGTCCTTTACCATCTTCCTGGAGCTTGCTCAAACTCATGTCCATTGAGTCGGTGATGCCATCTAACCACCTCATCCTCTGTCAGCCCCTTCTGCTTTCACCTTCAATCTTTCCCAGCATCAGGGTCTTTTCCAATGCGTCAGCTCTTTGCACTAAGTGGCCAAAGTATCGGAGCTTCAGCATCAGTTTTTGTACTTGTGAGAACATTCACGATTTACCTCTTAGCAAATTTCAAGTACACAGCGCAGTATTGTTTCCTGCAGTCACACACGGTACATTTGGTCCCCAGACCTATTCACGGGATGAGAGAAGTGGGTGGGCCTGTGCTGACCCAGGGTCAAGCCGCTCCTCACTGGGATTCCTGGTTCTTGTAGGTCAGGCACCTGGCGCTCTGGCACCAACGCATTCCTTGGGGTCTGCCTTGTGCGACATTCCCGCCGGCTGGTGATGCATCTGGCCCCCTCAGCACAGAAGGGACGCAGCTCCAGGCCCTGAAGCAGAGCACGTCACTAACCTCTGAGGGTCCTGTAAACATGGGGAGGGCTAACCAAGCACAGTGGCCCCGAAGGCGGCAGAGATGGGCCAGAGGAAGGCAGCAGGGATGCTGGCTGTCCCGGGATGCATCTTGCCTGGACTCCAGAGCCAAGTTAGTTTCAGCCTGGTTTGTTCTGTTCTGCGCCTATCCTGAGCCCTTCCAGTCGCCCCAGGAGCCCTCCCCCCAACCCCTCACATGAACTGCGCTGTCTAGTCCACTCAGGAGCTTCCCAGAGCCTTGGAGCCAGATCAGACAAGACCTCTGCCTCCCCTGGCACACATGCCACCACTGGCTGTGACGGGGAGTAATCTTGTGTGAGCCAGCTTTAGCTCAGTGTCCCACCTGGAGAGGTGTTTTTGCAAACCGTGGGTCCTGACCCACTAGGCTCACGAGTTCAATTTAGTACGAAAGGAAGGAGAGATGGAGACACAAAGAAAACAGAATAGAACAGAATTAAGTGCACTGCATGTGATAAAGTTATCATGTCAGAGTGTTAAATGGTTGTGTGTGTGTGCATGTGTGTGCCTGCACACATGCACTGGATCGTGATATAAAATCTAATTAAAAGAGTTTGTGGTCACTGAGATAATACGATACAGTTCAAGTAACATATACATAGGGCTTTTACATCTGAATTTTTTTCCTAAAAATAAGAAGGAATTGTCCTACATACTATAAAAAACATTTATTTGAATTGCATTTAAAAACATCTAGCAAAATTTTTTCCATCAACTTCCTTCTTTTTCTATCTTCTATCTTCTTTTGTGACAGTATCATCTAATATGAATAGTTCGGGTTTTTGTTTTTTTTAATTTGGCTGCATCAGTGCTCAGTTATGGCCTGCAGGATCTTCTTTAGGGTGCACAAACTCTTTAGTTGTGGTGTGAGAGGAGAAGGGATGACAGAGGATGAGAGGGTTGGATGGCATCACCGACTTGATGGACATGAGTCTGAGTAAACTCCAGGAGTTGGTGATGGACAGGGAGGCCTGGCGTGCTGTAGTCCATGGGGTCACAGAGTTGGACACGACTGAGCAACTGAACTGAACTGAACTGAGGGTTCAGTAGTTGTGGCATGGGGACTCAGTTGCTCTGTGGCATGTGGGATCTTAGTTCCCTGACCAGGGATCAAACCTGTGCCCCCTGCATTGCAAGGCAGACTCTTAACCTCGGGGCCGACAGAGAAGTCCTGAACATAGGGTTGTAATGAGCAGACACACAGTGGGCATGAGCCCTCGCGCGGTCAGCAGCTTTCAGTGAAGATTCACACGATCGGACACAGACATGAGTTTGTGTAAGACGAGGGGACAACAGACCAGATGGGAGAAAGAGGGCCAGGGGTGGTGTGTGTGCGTGTGTGGGAGTCCTCTCAGCTGGGTTTCCTCCAGGACTTTTCATGGGTCTGAGCTGCGCATCAGGGGTGGCTGAATGAATGGCTGTTTTGCTCTTCACTGCCTCCCCCTTACTTGGCTGAACTGCCTTGTTTTAAGTCTTCTCCTCCTGGTGATGCGCTGTAAATCAGTTCTTCCTTTAAGGAAGAGCTGTTCAGGAAGGTTCATTCTCCCTAGTTTTCTCCTCTTTTCTGGAGAGTGAGCAGCAATCTGGAGTGGAGCGGAGGCAGCTCTGACTCAGCTCATCTTCTGTGTGGTTTGTGCTCTGCAATCGGCTGTGGCAGCTGGCTATTTGCACAGAAACTAAGGCCCTAGAGAAAGCCTTGGGTGGGCATGGAGCCCCGACCCCACTCGTGGTTCAGGATTATCCCTCCTTGATGGCTGCATGAAAAACAGTTTTTGTTTCCCAAGATTCAGTGTTTATTTCAAAAATTAAGATCCAGTGAGAGGAATAAACATTTTCTTGTATGATTCCTTAATTCATGGTTTCTCCTCTTTGCATAGGAGAGCCCCAGGACAAAATACTTTACCAAAAAGGCAAAAATCAAGTTTGTGGTTGCAGTGACGAGATTTGTAAAAGAGACGGTTTCCTAGTGGATAAGAAGGGAATGACGAAGTAGATGAATATTTAGTTGAGTGATCCACGCAAGTTCCCTGAAATAACAGACCTGGCTCAGTTGAATAAAGTAAATTTAGGGCCTGAAACCTGTCAGAAATACAAATATTCTGTGAGGTGAGGTCCAGCCTAAGAGATCTGTCTTTCATGACTTATATTCATGTAAAAAATAGAGTGTCTTCTGACATACAAGAATCAAGTGATTTAGGATTAAATCCAAGCAACAAAAATTACAAAACCAGAGGCAGTGCTGAGGGGTGTAACTGATGTTAGGTTGGTCAGCCACCTGCACTTACAGGCTGGACTTAATTTTCTAAAGTGACAAGGTGATGCTTAATCACTGGTCACATGTTTCTGAGAGAAATTTAGTTAGCAAGGGCAAGTGCGTTCTTCCTGTTTGCTGCTACTTTCTGTCACCCTCATCTAGGAGCTGGTCTGCATCGGGGGTGACCATTAGGATGTGTGCGGCCTGCAGTCAGCAGCAGGTGGATGACGGGCTGAGCTTCTGAAATGCCTGGAGGAGCCACTTCAGCCCTGCGGGTCTATGCGTCCGGTCACCAGAGCCCACAGTCTCAGCGGTCGGAGCTGGGGAGCTCGTGGGCACAGTAACCAGCTTACCGTCAGTGTTCCATGTTCCCCGCACTGAGGCGAGCCAGGTCTCTGCATTTGAGGCGGAGGACTGGGTTCTTGCGTTGAGGCCAAGGTCAGACTGTGCTCTGCGGTCTAGATGCTTCGTTGTCATTTTGTCACTTTTGCCAGGAGCCTGGGGTCCCCGAGGTGATGAGCTTGTCAGCAAGGCTGCCGGTTCTATTATTTTCTGCTCAAGGCCGGAGAAGGGCTGAACCCTCACATGGCTGCTGCTGGGGCAACAGACAGGACGAGGATGGTGTCAAGCAGACTCTGGTAGTGCCTCCACCCAGGAGGCAGCTTCGCGCGGCTCAGGTCTTCCCTTGGGGGCAGCATTCATGGTGCGTCCGGGCCTAGTTTGAACCTCACCAGGACCCCATGAGAAAGGCAAGTGGGGACCCTCATCTCATTCCCCAGGGGCTGATGCCCAGAGGAGGCATGCCTTTGCCAAAACCTTAGAGACAGGAGTTAAGTCCACTCCGACCAGGACCTGTGGTGTTCCCCCATCGGTGGGTATGACTGTCGGGCAACTGCGCCCTGCAAGGCCGAGCCACTGAAGGGCACACCTGGAGGGCACACCTGGAGGGCAAGGGAGATGGCTGCTTCCACCGAGGTACCCTGGCTTTGGTGCCTGGGACTAAGTGTCACCAGTGGGAGGGTGCAAAGGAAAAGAAGGAGCACAATATTCCACTCGTATTTCTCCACCTTAACCATCTGTGCACCCACTCTTACAGGCTGCTGAAAGCTCTGGCCATCACCTGAGTTGATGTGCACCCCTGTCTCTTCGTGGGCAACATCCCAGACCCTTGCTCCCCTCCAGATCGTCCTGGGGCTGCTGAGATCCCATGGCTTCCTCTGCTCTCTGTTCTGACTCTCAAACCACAATGGGCAAGGAGACACCACTGTGGACGCTTCCACCGGGTAGAAGGCTTGGAAACCATTGGCCACCTCCCAATCCTGCCAAACCCAAGGCAGGCGTGGTTGACAGGGCCAGGAAGATCTCAGGCTGTTCCTGCTGGAAACAGAACCACCTGAGAGAAGATGCCACCAACCGTGACAGCTTCTGAAGCGTGGGGTGGAAACTTTCCCCTCCTTCTGTAGATTTTTAGGTAATTTGGTCTCTGATTTTTACGTAAATCTGCCATTCAAATCCCATTTCCGAAGGCCCGAGGCACCTGTCTACACAGCAGCATAAATCCCACTTCCCCAGGGCTCTGTTTGCACAGCAGTGTAAACACAGTCACGGCATTGGGAGTCCACACGTTAAGAAGGCCTGTGTGTCCCTGTCTCACACAAGGTGCTACCAACACTGTCTGGATTGCCCATGGTTTGGTTATTTTTCTTACTTGTACTTGATGACCTCTTTAATATCATGGTTTCATTCTTGCTTTTCTCCACTTTAAGTTTTCATAAACTCTGAAGTTGTATTTTTCCTAGATATTTACAGACGCCTACAGCATATATCAATTTAGATCCCCAAATAGGAGATGTGCCATATATTCAAAGGAAAGATATGCAAAACAGGAAGTAAAATTTAGATTCACTATGGTCAGTGGAGGAAATGTAAAGAAGGGCCCCACAGGGCATCCCCAGTTCCGCTCATGCATCGGGCACCTCAGCGTCCACACCCAGTGATGGCTGCTCCAGGGTCAGGTGGCCTTCACTGTCACAAGACAGTTGTCCGCAGAGTCATGACATCGTGTTGATAGAAAATGTACACTTTCCGGTGTCCTTTCTGGGTGTGCACTTCAGTTTTCTTTATGCTAAACAAACTGAGACACCTTGACTACAAATATTATTGTTGGATTTCAGTCTCTCAGAAACAGTTTTCTGTGGCATTTCTGCTGAAAGTACCCTCCACTTCCTCAGGGTGAGCACAGTCACGCCCCACATGGGAACTTTGGAGAGTCGATCTGGGGAGACTCAACCGGAAAGTGCACACGACAAAAGAAAGAGTTCCCATTTGCAAGAACGTTTACGGGCCCTTCACTGAAAGCAGCAGATCTAAAACAGTGAGAGTGAAGCACGTGCAGCGACCTTTCTGACAAAAAAAAAAACCAAACAAAACCAACAAACAACTTTGGCCATCAGTGATAAGTTGGTTAAAAATGTCTGTAGTGTTCTATCTTTTTTTTTTGGGGGGTCTGGTCAGAATGGCCATTATTAAAAATCTACAAATAACAAATGCTGGGCAGGGTGTGGCGAGAATGAAACCCTCCGTTGGTGGGGATGTAGACTGGTGCAGCCACTGTGCAGAAGAGTATGGAGTTTCCTTAACTGGGTGCACACCCAGAAAAGATGAAAACTCTAATTTGAAAAGATACATGCACTCAGTGTTCGCAGCAGCACTACTTACAATAGCCAAGACATGGAAGCAACCTAAGTGTCCATCAGCAGATGAGTGGAATAAGAAGATGTTGTATGTATATACAATGGAATATTATGCAGCCATAAATAAGAATGCCATTTATAGCAAGAAGGATAGACCTAGAGATTATCATATTAAGTGAATTAAGTTAGACAGAGAGAAATATCATATATCACTTATATATAGAAACTAAAAAGTTGATACAAATGAATTTACTTGCAAAACAGAAATAGACTCACAGACATAGAAAACAAACTTATAATTACCAAAGAGGAAATGTAGTGGGGAGGGATAAATTAGGAGTCTGGGATTAAAAGATACACACTACTATATATAAAATAGGTAAACAACAAGGACCTAATATATAGCAGAAGAACCTATATTTAATATCTTGAAATAACCTATAATGGAAAAAAAAATTGAAAAAGAACACAGGGACTTCCCTAGCAGTCAATGGTTAAGACTCCATGCTCCCAATGCAGAGGGTCCAGGTTCAATCCCTGGTTTGGGAACTAGATCCTGTATGCCACAACGAAGATCCAGTGGAATCAAATAAATAAATAAATATTTTAAAAAGGAAAAAGAACATATATGCATTTGTAATACTGAACCACTGTGCTGTATACCTGAAGCTAACGTAAAATTGTAAATCAACTATAATTAAAAAAATTAACATTTAAAAGCTACTTTAAAGAGAATTATTGGTCTGTTTTCTTTTTCATATCAGTTTATAATTAGGGATAACAGCTCTCACATCTGTGATTAATCTGATATTGAGGACTTGTGACTTCTCATATGAACAGTTGCTGACATCTTTCTTTATGAATATCTATGGTCATGCCACAGAGCAGAAACAAAAGTCAGTGCTCAGGTAATAGGCCTGACTGTCTGTCTGTCTGTCTGTTTACCTGTCTGATCATCTGTTGGGCTTCCCTGGTGGCTCAGTGATAAAGAATCTGCCTGCAGTGCAGGAGCACAGGAGACATGGGTTCAATCCCTGGGTTGGGAAGAGACCCTGGAGGAGGGGCATGGCAACCCATTCCAGTAATCTTGCTGGAGAATCTCATGGACAGAGGAGCCTGGTGGGCTATGGTCCATGGGGTTGCAAAGAGTCAGACATGACTGAAGCAGCTTAGCAGGCACTCAGCCGTCTATTATCTCTCTATTGATTGGCAGTCTATTTTCTCTCTCATCTATGTGTCTATCGTGTCTGTCATCTGTTGTCTAGTACCTTGTGTCTATCATCTATCATTGTTACCTATTAGCTATCATCTATTTATCGTCTCTATATCTAATCTATCTATCATCTACCTATTATCCCTGTGCCCATCACCTATGTCTATCATCTATCTACATACCATCTTTCCTATTTCTCAATCTTTCCATGAACCCAGCTCTTCAACTTTTTGTGCTGCAGAGAACTTGGTTCCTTTACTGCTTTGTTTATAAGGAGGAAGCAGGTGTGAGAGAAGTTGGTAGGTAGAGAAGAGCTGAAGGCTGCACAGCTAGGACTGGAGTCAAGGTCTCTGGGCTCAATCATGCCACTTTTCATCAAGTCAAACAAAATAACATGAGTGCTTCTGTTTTTCTGAGACTTAGATTTTCAGTAAGTTATACGCAGATAACGAAGGCCCTTAATCATTTTTCCATATTAAAGACTGTGATTTGGAATGGGGAAGCAATGGTCAACTCTTAGCTGTTCACATCTAGAAATTTTTCAAAAATGCCAGAAGAACAGTATCCTTTACTGTCCCAAGCATGTACTTTCATCATCAAATAGCCTGCCTATGTGCTGCTGGTTACAAAGAACAATCTGTCTGCCTCTTTTATTATCTTGAGCTGCTTCTATTATTTTTAAAGGGGTCAAATGTTATTTAGCAATTTATTCTCTAGGAGAAAGTTTCACTGTATTCTCTTCTTACTGAGTTTTAAAATAATTTTGCAACATTTCCTGTTGCCTATGGATTGAGAGCAACACGCACACCATCTGCTTGGTGACAATGATGGAAACTTTGCACCATTGACCAAAGGACAAAAACGTTTACCCAAGGGATCTGATCGTGTAGGTGGGAACAGGTGGCACCCCCTCCAGGCAGATCCTGTGGCCTCAGACTCTAGGGGCTGAGACACACTGACCACTACTTCCTCTGGCCGTTCACGGTGGTCAGACCAAAGCTGAGCTCATTCCTGTGGCCAAAACCCCTGAAGTGTGGTGCGTGGCCTCTGAGTGCGCGGCCCTCTCACCATCTAACCCTGCGGACAGATGCCAGAGGGAAGACAGGCCCAGATCCTGGGCCAGGGCGGTGAGGCAGGCCTGTCCTCTGAGCTCCAGGCTGGGGATCCGTCCCTCTGTCCCAGGGCACTTTCCCTGTCCTCGCTTTGCTCTCTCAGCATCACCAGCATCACAGAAACAACTAGCAAACTCTCTCCTCTTCCAGTTCAGAGGCTGTTTTGGAGGTGAGTGAGGGCAAGCAGCTTGTGAGTAAGATTCAGCTCTGGGTCTGAGCCCATGCCCTGGTGTGTCCACAGCCTCCTTCCTACCACTGATGTCAAGGGAGGCCCTGATGGACTGGAGGTTCCCGGAGTAAGTGGCTTCGCGGAGGTCACTGGTCCTCTCTTTTCTCCTAATAACCCGTCCCTTGTTCCACGTGGCTGCAGAGTTTCTGCACACCTGCCTCCTTTATTGTTCAATAGAATAAGCAGGGACTTCACAGGACTCCGGGCTTCTAGCAGGCAGGGGTACCTCCCCCAACTAGAGAGGCTCCAGGGAAGGAACAGAGAAGAACCAGCACGGCTGGTCCGAGCGTCCACCTCACACAGCAGCACCCCCCGAGCACCCCCACTGCCTGGGAGCAGGGCAGGAGCTGGGAAACTGGGTGGAAGGCACCAGGCTCCAGGCAGAATAAAGCTTACCTTCCTTCCCTCCGCCAGGATTCTCCAGTTCTGCTTTCACGGTAATTTCTGAGAGCTCTCGGTCCCACTCCAGTGGTTCCAGGTGACACACCCTAGACCTTGGGCCACAGGGGTAGTCCTAGAAAACAGACACGGCGCAGACCTGCTCTCCATCACAGTGGGAGGTGCCCTGGGATCTCAGAGGTTCTGGGGGTCCCTACTCTCTACTGGGCCTGTGTGATGCCTATGTTCTCGGCCAGGCCGGGCCAGAATGCCAAGCACAGAGCTGTGTCAGGCTGGTGTCATGCGGCCCTGTCCCTCCCAGCGCCTGCAGGGCTCAGCCAGGCTTCCCTCCCTCCACACTGCCCCCTCGCTGGGGAGGCCTCGCCTTCATCTCTGCACCACATCTCCCAGGGGATGGAGGAAGGAGAAGCCATCGCTGGTTACCCCTCCTCAACACTTCACACCTGTTCCTGTATTCCGGCCTCAGCGTGACACACAGCTGGTTCTACAGACAACAGTGTAAGCCTTGTGCCAACCAAGCAGGTTCTGGAAGACTGGCTGACTTCGAGTCCGCGGGCAGAGCCACCTGACAGAAGGCACGGTCCCCCTGCCCCTTGCTCCACGTGGTCCAGGCCTCTCTGCTCTTGGTTCTCTCAGGTGTGCGTTCTGTGCTCATGCGGGCGTTTCATTCCCGCCTCCACGGAAGCCGCTGGCCACAGCCCAGAGAAGGGGGTGTGCCCTGGCAGGTCACCCGGACGGGCTGGGCCAGGCCCTCCACCCAGGGATTTCTCTCACGGTCCTTGGGGACATCTGGAAAACACACACAGTTATGAGGAAGGTAGCAAATGGCACTCACCATCCGCCAGCAACCTCTGATCCATGACGCGGGGGGCTTTTCCTTTCCAGGTTATGGTTGCTTGCGTACACTGCATATTTAACATGATCTGGTTCATACCACACTGCGAGGACTGTCCCGTTTTTCATTTGAGGGGAGGAAAAAGTGCCTTTTCTTACTAGTCTCTTGAGTGCCATGAACTGAACTGGCACAAGACAGATTGGCAGGAGAAAAACACATTCAAGTTTTATTGATATAAGTATTTTTTGACATGCATGGTGGGGGAAACTTCACAGGAAAGAAATAAAAACCCAAAGAAGTGGTTGGTCTCAGAGACGTCTATACTCTTAACAAAGGGTAATAATTGGCAGGAAGTGGGGTGGGCTTCCAGGGGCAGGACACTGTGAGCAGGTAAACATAGGGGGAAATGCAGACAGTATGAACCATTGTAGTCAGTCTTGTTTGCGAGGATGCATCTCAGTGCCAACTTTGTCTTCTCGGTCAGCCCACCCCCCACCCAGAGCGGGAATCTATGGCATCTCATGTTCAGAAGCTTGGCCTTGAGTCAGAGGAGGCAGGCTCTTGGAAAGCTGTCTTCTGCACCTGCTGACTCCCAACCACCTTCAGCTCACAGTGGCCCACGTGCCAGAGCAGACGTCCCAGGGCCATCTCCACACTCCCCTCACATCCCAGACATGGGCGGGTCCACAAGGAGAACCCAGACTGAGATGAACGATGTGTGCCGCTGAGGGCAAGCATAACCTTTGTGGTCTCAGTTCACTTGGTCCTGGAAACAGGGCAGACTGTAATAACACAGTTGACCCTTGAACAACGTAGGTGTGAACCATGGGGTCCACTTACACAGGGACTTTTTCAATAAAGAGCACCAGGACCACACGATCTAAGGTTGGTTGAATCCAGGGATTGGAACCAAGGATTCAGTGGTGCGACTATAAGGTGAGAGGTAGGTTTCCATGGCTCGGGGTCCGTGTTCTTCCAGGGTCACTGGCAGGGCTCCAGCCTTCCTGGCCCCATGGGAACCACTCTATCTCCTTAGCCTCCTTAGGGGGTGACAGTCACCGTCCTCATTTTCCTGATTGAGAAGGCAGAAGAGCCTTGAGAGTCTGGTCTTGGCTGAGGCCCCTGGGTGAGCAGCCGGAGGGTATGGGAGCCAAGCCTGGTTCCAGCTCACATGTTCTGGACCACAGCGCTGATGGGACCCCCTCTGGCAACTTCTGATCCAACTCCAAACTGAGAGATTCCGATGGTCCTGTCTGTGTGCCAGGTGACATGTGGGTGCCTTTCAGGCAACAAGGTAATCTGGCACAGCAGCCTGTCCCTTTGTCTAGTTTTCCATCCAAACCTGAACAATCAGACAGGAGTCTCTCATGAAGGTAGAAAATAAACTCAGAAAGGCAAAACTATGGGTTCAAAATACATTATTTTTAAACAAAGGATAAACTCACAGAAAAGGTCAGATCTACAGAGCCAGACCAGTATCTGTTCAACTGCGCTGAATGAAAGATTATTTGGCCAAGGGACCGGCGAGAGACCTTTTATTTGATCTGATTTTATACAAACATTTCTGTGCTCGGAGTGAGGACGGTTCCAGAGCCATATCACTATCATCACGCGCATCTGCTCCAAATGTCGTGTTTTAGGCATGGAGTTACAGCCACAGCGATAACCAGGGCTTAGTCCGTAGTGGAGGCACACAACTGTGGGCACATGCCAGCAGGTCTGCTTAGGTGGCAGTTTTGACTGTTCACACCAAGGTTTGCAAACAGAAAAGACATGGATCAAGGCTCTGCAGTGGAGGGTTATTAGAACCTGCTGGGACAGTTGGTGGTTTTAAACAGACATCATCTTCAGAAGGAAGGCTCATGCATCAGCAAGGCAGCCAGGGGGCTTGTGGAGAGCCTCAGGGTGCACAGAGAGCCCAAGACGAAGCCGAAGCAGCCTGGTCTCCAATGAGCTGCCATCTCTGCACGCAAAGTGTCCTCAGCTGTGGTTCAGGGTCAGCATCATGATGGGGGCCTTGGTTCTTCTCACCCACAAGCAGTGGGCTCCCAGGTTCAGCTGGGAACAGAAAACTGGCCTCTGAAGAGCCTCAGGACAGCACAGCTGGGTAAGATGATCAGCCTTTCAACAGCAGGATACAGAATACCATGCTCTTCGTAGGACGGTTTTATTTATCTGGCATTTCAGCGGCCTATTCACGAGGAGACACTGGGTGTGTTTTCAGTGAAGACAGCTACGTAGGACACTGAAATAGACGTGGGCACTGAGCAATGTTCTCTTAGAGGTTTGCCTACTTGCCAGTTACAAAAATAATTTTGACGAGTTTAAAATGGGCCTTATTCCCAGAATCCCAGCTTTTTCTATTTGCAGCAGTTAATACTTGACCTGGATTCCCAATGAGGGTTAATATTCACAACTTCATTATTTGGCGAAATGCTATTAGGCTGACATTGCATGTTCACAGTACAAGAGAGTTTGATGAGGTGGTTCCTTTCTGGATGAGGAAGTGCGTTCTTATTTTCTGATTAGAACGTGGAAAATTCTAAATGTCTCTCATTCAAAGACCACTTCCTCCCTGAGATTTTAAGTCACTGAGATTTTACTGTCAAGGTGTGGCTGCAGTCTGACACTGGATTTGTTCTCAAAACCATTTCTTATGTGGCCACTTGGTGCAGCCTGGTTAAGAAATTTAAACACGACTCACTGAGCGAGCCTCTGGGGGAAATGTCTCATTTTAATGAGCCCCTCGGGAGGTGAGAGCCGCATGCTGCCTAACGGGGATTTTGTGTTACGCTTCGTGCTAAAAAATAGCACACGGCACACTGGCTACCATCAATGTTAGTACAATCACGGTGATCACAGTGTGATCCTTTAAAAATGACAAAGCTTCATTAGGAGAAAGCAAAACTCATATTTCCTTTGAACATTCCCTTCTGTGCACACAGGGGCGAGAATAACCCTTCTGACTGGGAGTCAGAGCTCCTCTGGCTGGCTCGTGCCTTGGCTTCTTCTGCTTCTTCCTTGTTACCTCGGGCAGTTCCATTTACTAAGCACAGCCTGGGCGAGAAAGGGGCTGGTCTTCACTAGCCTGGAGAAAGTGAAAGTGAAAGTTGCTCAGTCGTGTCTGACTCTTTGTGACCCCATGGACTGTACAGTCCATGGAATTCTCCAGGCCAGAATACTGGAATGAGTAGCCTTTCCCTTCTCCAGGGGATCTTCCCAACCCAGGGATCGAACCCAGGACTCCCGCATTGCAGGCAGATTCTTTACTAGCTGAGCCACAAGGGAAACCTAAGAGCGGTGGAGTAGGTAGCCTATCCTTCTCCAGCGGATCTTCCTGACCCAGGAATTGAATTGGGGTCTCTTGTAATGCAGGCAGATTCTTTACCAACTGAGCTATCAGGGAAGCCCTAGCCTGGAGAAGCACAACCAATTAGTGGATAGTATGGGTGACAGGGAGTCATTTGCATAAAAGCAGAGACTTTTCAAGGGGTGCGCTGTGAAGTGTTGCCCTTCCATTCATGGGGAGCGACATGCCAAGCCCCCATGGGCTATGGTGAATGATAAGCAAACCCATCAGATTGCATTCAGAGTGAAGGAACAGAATGCACCAGACTACAGCCCAAGGTCTGAGGTGGTCGGGGGGCTGTCATTTACTCGAGCAGAGCAGATTTTTTTCCTGTGGCAGTGCTTCCATGTGTTAGTGACCCTTCATACTGCTGAAACAGAGCAGGACTCTACGGTGTTTGCCTGCCCACCCCTCTGTGACCTCACCCTGCCTTTGTCGGTGGACAAACTTTAGCCAAAGAGTAAGTTTAATCAGAGAAGTGACAAGATGCAGAAAGAAAGGGAAAACAGTCAAAGCAGACCGAATAATAATTAAGCACAGTAAAGGACCTTTAGTTTCTACTCAAGGGCTATAGATAATAGTCTGAGCCACATTCTGTGAGCCGTCTTATAGATACTGAAACCCCCACCAGGCAGAAGAAGCTAACTACACAACGACCGGACAGTAATCACAATACGAGCTGCCACAGTTCCGAGAAATTTGCCTCAAAGAAATGGAAACAAACTGATCTTGGAACTGAAGACTGACTGTACCTAGAACAATCACGATGACACTGGTCAGACCACTGATGACCGACTTCAAGTTGACCGTCAGAGCAGACCGTGCTGTTTCTGCGTGGAGCCCCGCCCTCTGTCTTTAAAAACTCTTGCTCATTGACTGTCGGTGGGGTGGGTAGAGGGTGTCAGTCTTTGGACAGGCAGGTTGTTGGCATTCAAAACGGAGCGAACTTTCCATTCCACCAACCTGGCCTCTTACTGACCTTTGAGTGGCGAGCAGCCGCTTCGGGCGACAGCACTAATGATTTTGCAGCGTAAGAAGAGATACAGAGCCTTCCTGGCATGCGAGTTATCCTGTAAATCAGACGATTCTCTGTCACAGCTCTGTGCTGCCACATCTCACGGAAATTCCACCGATGACCGGAAGAAGCAGAAGTGCTACCAGCACCTGTGGGTGAATCAGGGCCGGCTGCGGCACCCTTTGCAGTTTCCGAGAAGGCTTCTTGGCTTTCTTGCAGGCGCAACTGTTTGCGAGCATCCAGGGACAGGCTGCAGAAAGGAAGGGGAGAGAGAAAGCACACACTAGAAAGGACCACTTTGTGCAAAAGTGAACACTTGGTGAGAGGCCAAAAGTAGTCAGAGGGCTTACTCTCCTATGACTGGCATCTCCTGCTTGACTGCTCATGACTTTCGTAAAAGGGTTGAGAGCCTGTGTCCTTCCATTGTTTTAATATTGTGACGGAAGAATGCCATTTGCACTTCTCTTCTCTTCACATTAACATCTTAAGTATTAGACAATAGGATGAAAGGGAATGAAAGACTTTTGAATTATTAATGGATGCCCTTAGCTTAATGTGTATATGATATCTGAATAGTTACGAGGATAATATTTGCCTGTAATAAATTCCCACTTAAAAGAATTATTGTTAAAACAGGCATGAGATACAACTCAAATAATATTATTGTAAAAAACTGTTATAAAATAAAACATTCCTTAAGCCTCAACTCTGTTACATCTTGATCACCCAAACCAGCCTCCTTCTTCTCTCCTCTCTTGTACAAGGAAGAAAAATCCCAGGGTTGGAGAAGAATCTGATCATTACTGCAAGTTAAACTGAAGCTATCTAAAGCTGATAAAAGCTTTTCTTTGATATAAAGCTTTTATAAAGTCTTTTGCTTCTTGTTGGCCTTGGGGGGGTGATCTCAGTGTAGTAAGATTCTTTGGTGCTTCACTGATTAAATCTCTTTTGTCAGGATCCTTCAACCTAAACAAAATTTTGCCTCACACCGTCCTGCAGTGTCTGTGTTTATCTGCGGTGTTTCTCGGGCACACCTGCGTTATCTCTCTCCTTTGCAGACACCTGAAAGCTCTTCATCTTTATTAATGCATAAAAAGATGCCACTCTCCACAGATAAGTACACAAAAAATACATTCTTTTGCATCCTTCACACTCTTATTTTTAAGAATGTATTTTCTCGGTTCTCTTTGGAATTGGCCTTTTACTAAAACATTTAGAACACTTTTGCATCAACTCTTCCATGAAAACGCTTGGTTTTACAGCAGTCCTTTTATTTCCAATGAATACAATGGACAAAACTGCCCTAGTGAATAAATTACATGGGTGAGTCAATGATTGCTGCAAAATCTGTCACGTTGCTTCACTTGCTCTGTGAATTCTCTAAGGGCTTCCCTAGCGGCTCAGAGGTAAAGAATCTGCCCGCCAATGCTGGAGGTGCAGGTTCAATCCCTGGCTTGGGAAGGTGCCCTGGAGAAGGAAATGGCCACCTACTCCAGTATTCTTGCCTGGTAAATCCCATCGACAGAGGAGCCTATCGGGCTATAGTCCATGGAGTCGCCAAAGATTCAGACATGGCTTAGCAGCTAAGCAACAACTATGGTGAACCTCTAAACACAAAACTATACCAGGGATGACAGTATTAATATGTACAGTGTCCTGTCTCTGTACAGTGCCTGATCTTTGCGGTTCTCCTTTTGTTGCTCTTACTTCAGTTTGGTTTTACAGCCAGTTAACATGGTTTAGGGCTTTGTTGATCCTGATTCACAAGAGAAGGAAGTGAAGTCCAAGGAGAAGCTACCCAAGGTCACAGCCTGAGTCCGCAGTGGGACCAGGCTAGAGAGTGGCTGGCAGGGCATCCTCACTTTGTCTTCTTAGAGTGATGCTGAAAACTCAGCCTCTTTGCAGCGTGCTGAATCAAAGCTTGGAGACAGAGGTGGGTGAAGTAGAAAAGAAGAGCTTTAATGCTTTGCCAGGCAAAGGGGGCCACACTGAGTTCCTGCCCCCAAAACTATGCGTCCCTACCTGGGAGGATATGATGAGAAGTTTTATAGCCAGGGTTCAAGTGGAAGGGGTAGCTGACAAAATCAGGCGGGTGTGCAGGGCCTGTGCTCTTCTCATCTGGTCTCAGGTCACCTTCTTCATGAGCTTCTATAGTTCTTTTAATCTTACCTTAGGTGGCTTCTTCCACTCCAGTACTCTTGCCTGGAAAATCCCATGGATGGAGGAGCCTGGTGGGCTGCAGTCCATGGGGTTGCTGAGAGTCGGGCACGACTGAGTGACTTAGCAGCAGCAGCAGCAGGTTGTTTCTTGGCTCTTGTTGTTGTTCAGTTGTGAAGTCATGTCCGACTCTTTGTTTCCTGTTCTTCATTATCTCCCAGAGCTTGCTCAAACTCACATCCACTGAGTCAGTGATGCCATCCAACTATCTCATCCTCAGTCTCCCCCGTCTCTTCTTGCCCTCTATCTTTCTCAGCATCACGGTCTTTTCCAGTGAGTTGGCTCTTTGCATCAGATGGCGAGAGTATTGGAGCTTCAGCAATGAATTTTCAGGGCTGATGTTTCTTGAACACTATGAACAGTACGAAAAAGCAGTGGTTTCTAGACTGCTCCTCTTTTGATTAGCAACTGTTGGAATCAGCCTTTTGGAACTTGGGGAAGGTCACAGAGGCTGGAGTCTGTGCCCTATGAACAAGAAATTGGGGGCAGAAATGCTTCCATGTCCAGGAGCCCCCATAGGACCCTGCTTGGTTCCAAGAAAACAGTTTTGTGTTTTTCTTTCCCAGTCCTCATGTTAGTCTTACACCTTCCTTGGCACGTGGACACCTCTGAGACACTGGGGAGATGAGTGGAGAGCATTGTTCCTGTCTGGCTCCTGATCTGGAAGGAGAAGATTTCAACATTTAACAGGTAGGATTTTGTTCTGTCTTTGCTCTGTCTCACTTTGTTTTTGTTCTGCCTCCCATCAGATTTAGGACATTCCCTTTTCCTCCAGGAACACGAGCTGATTCTGTGTGTTGGGTGGGGTTTGTCTCAGATTTACTCTTCTGAGACAGCAGACTCTTCTGATACCAGCACCTTGTGGTCATGATTATCCTGTTGAAGCCCCCCCACTGTGTAAGTCTCCAAACTTTAAGAAGCCATGGAGTTTTATTTCTGCTTGGCTGAGCTGGTGTCTGCAGGGCAAGAGTAGTCGGTGCCTGGCTAGACTTTCCGATTACAGGCTTATAGTCCACCCTGATAATTACGTACCCTGTCAATTGGTCAATAACTTAAAAACAAGCTTCTTTAGAGTTGAATCATCATTTTTTCACTTGCAAAGGGAAAGATGATCTGAATACCCTGAAGGGTCTTACTTCTGGAAACGGAAATTTCTCTGCTTAGCTTTCCAAAATGTAGCTTTTCTTTCCTATCCTCTCTAAAAGAAAATTTGTGAGTTTGTATCTTTCAAAGAATCTATTTTTTTCCTTATTTTATAGTGGAAGTTCAAGAAAGGGCCAAAATGAATGTGTGTTATCCACTCCCTTTCTAGAAAAGTCCTGCCCGCATTTTTCCGCTGTACCACAGTGTTCCTCTCTGGCCAAGGAAAACCTATGGGACTCCAAAAGTAATATGGGGGTGGGGGGTGCGGGAAGTCCACTGAACTGAAATCTGGAAAGAAACATTTTTAGTAAGAAAAAAATTAACCAGGGAAATTTCCCCAGGTATATTTAACTACATGTTACTACTTTTCAAGAAAAACAAAATAAAGCAATGTTTATGGATTTTAAAGAAACATACTCAGAGGTGTAACTGAAAAGTGGTTGCTTCCTTCAGGATAATCCCTTAGGAAAGAGGCATATTTCCCAAATGAGGCAGCCTGGGTTATGCAACATATTTTTGGACTTGCTTTTTCTTTCCTTCTTCCTTCTCTTTTCTTCCCCTTTCTCTGTCTCTCTTTCTCTTAGAGTTTAATTTTTAAAAAAATTAACCTTAGCAGTACAGCCTATGAAAGTGACATTGATTTTCACAAAACAGCCAAAAGTTAGATTCAGTCAGGTACAGTGAATAAGAAATATCCAGTTGGCATGTCCACGTTTTGGAAAATGGCGTGTATATGCCTGTGCGAGAGCAGGCTCGTGACTCTAAAGGATGGTGATTATTAGGATATGCTTCCTTACATGACTGAAGGCAATTCTGAGAGGAGGCTCCCACAGATGCCCGGAGGACGTCTGGGAACCCAGTGGAGACGAAGGGCTTCGTCCTCAGAGGTGACTGGCACTGCCCTCAGGGGCGCGGCTGGGCTCCTCGGGGAGAAAGGTCCCTGGGACATGTGGCCCTGTGCCCACCCTGCTGCTCTGAGCGCTCTCAACTCAACTCGAATGGCTTCCTGGATGTGCTGGCAGCTTCCTATCCCTTCAAAGGGCTTCTTTCTTCTGTGTTGCTCTGTCTCACACACAGCTGTCTGATAATGACAACAAGCACGATGGTCTGGACGCATGGACGCCTGCTCTGCTGAGGGCACCAGCCTCCTGGGGGCATCAGGTCATTGTCTGGAGATGTGACTTCAGTCATTAGCACATCGCCAGATCCATGTGTGTTTCTGAAGCTACGTTGGCCAGTCATTAAATAAAAGTTAAAAATAATCAAAATCTTTTCACCTTGCTTACAGTTTATTTCATTGTGCAAAAGCTTTTAAGTTTAATTAGGTCCCACTTGTTTATTTGTTTTTATTTACATTACTCTGGAAGATGGGTTGTAGAGGATCCTGCTATGATTTATGTCAGAGAGTGTTTTGCCTATGCTTTCCTCTAGGAGTTTTATAGTGTCTGGTCTTACATTTAGATCTTCAATTCATTTTGAGTTTATTTTTGTGTATGCTATTTGTTAGAAAGTGTTCTAGTTTCATTCTTTTACAAGTGGTTGACCAGTTTTCCCAGCACCATTTGTTAAAGAGATTGTCTCTTCTCCAATGTATATTCTTGACTCCTTTGTCAAATATAAGGTGTCCATAGGTGCGTGGATTTATCTCTGGGCTGTATACTTTGTTCCATTGATCTATATTTCTGTCTTTGTGCTAGGACCATACTGTCTTATTGACTGTAGCTTTGTAGTATAGTCAATCAAAAAAATGGGACAAAGAACTAAACAGACATTTCTCCAAAGAAGACACACAGATGGCTAACAAACACATGAAAAGGTGCTCAACATTACCCATTATCAGAGAAATGCAAATCAAAACCACAATGAGGTACCATCTCATGCCAGTCAGAATGGCTGCTATCCAAAAGTCTACAAGCAACAAATGCTGAGATGGTGTGGAGAAAAGTGAACTCTCTTATACTGTTGGTGGGAATGCAGACTAGTACGGCCACTATGGAGAACAGTGGAGATTTCTTAAAAAACTGGAAATAAAACTGCCATACAACCCAGCAATCCCACTGCTGGGCATACACACTGAGGAAATCAGAATGGAAAGAGACATGTGCACCCCAAAGTTTATCGCAGCACTGTTTACAATAGCCAGGACACGGAAGCAACCTAGATGTCCATTGGCAGATGAATGGATAAGAAAGCTGTGGTACATATACACAATGGAATATTACTCAGGTATTAAAAGAATGCATTTGAATCAGTTCTAATGAAGTGGATGAAACTGGAACCTATTATACAAAGTGAAGTAAGTCAGAAAGAAAAACACCAATATAGTATATTAATGCATATATATGGAAGTTAGAAAGATGGCAACGATGACCCTATATAAGAGACAGCAAGAGACACAGATGTAAAGAACAGACTTTTGGACTCTGTGGGAGAAGGCAAGGGTGGGATGATTTGATTGTAACATGTATATTACCATATGTAAAACAGATCATCAGTCCAGGTTCAATGCATGAGAAAGGGTGATCAGGGCTGGTGCACTGGGATGAACCTGAGGGATGGGATGGAGAGGGAGGGGGTTCAGGATGGGGGACACATGTACACCCATGACTGATTTATGTCAATGTATGGCAAAAACCACCACAATGTTGTGAAGTAATTAGACTCTACTTAAAATAAATTAATTAATTAAAAAGGCAGCCCCACAGTGGCCCACTGCCCCCCAAATAAATAAATAATAAAATAATTAGAATCTCCACACAGTTACTTATTTCTTGGACACCTAATTTTCACTAGCTCTTATATTTAATGTCATAGGAGATATACATCTCTCAAAGATGAGAAAAAATGAGAAATAACTGGAAAAAAGATGTACTTTAATTTTAGAGCAAAAGGATATAATAAAAGCCATGGAAAAATGACTTGTAGGGAAAAAAAGTTCAGTATCACACCTTTTACAAAAGCTGAGTGAAAATATATCATAGATTTAAATGTAAAACATAAGACTACAAAATGTTTAGAAAACAATACAGGAACAAATCTTCAGGACCTAGGATTTGGTGAAGAGTTCTAAGATATCACACTAATAACACAACCCATAAAAGAAAAACTTGATAAATTGGACATCAAGTGAAAAACTTTCACTCCATAAAAGCCTAAATACTCTGTTCAGAGAAAGATCCAGTTAACAAGCTACAGATGGGAGAAAATATCTGCAAACCATATATCTGATGAAGGACTAGTATCTAGATTATGTGACGAATTCTTAAACTCAATGTTAAAAAAAAAAAGCTCAATTAGAAAATGGGCAAAAGACATTAGGGGGCATTTCACTGAAAAGAGTATGTGATGGCAAAAAAGCACATGGAAAAATGTTCAACGTCACTAGCTATTAGGGAGATGCTGCTTTAGGAACCATACGGGTGAACTTCCCTGGTGGTCCAGTGGTTGAGAATCTGCCTGCCAATGCACAGGACAAGGGTTCCGTCCCTGACCCAGGAGAACTCCACATGCCATGGGCCTAGCACTAAGCCAAGGGCCACAAGTACTGACCCACGCACCCTAGAATCTGTGCTCCACAAGAGAAGCCACCACAAGGAGAAGGCTGCATACTGCAACCGGAGAAAGCCTGCACAGCCCCAAATAAATGAATCAATGATTAACTAGGAAAAAAAAATATGGGTTGCATTACACACTTATTATATCAGCTAAATAGCATCAACATGAAATGCAGCAACTTGACTTCTAACATGGATTATTACTCAGCTAAAAAGTAAACTGTGGATGGCTACAACAGGGATGCATCTCAGGGTCACTGTGTTGAGCTCAAGGAGCCAATCTTAACAGGTCACTGATATGCACTGCCACTAATATAACATCACGAGAATGACAAACAGAGAAATGCAAGCAGATGATGGCTGTGGGGGATTGGGGTGGTGGGATGGACAAGGGACTGACACATGTGACTATGAAGAGGTGTACACTAGTTTTCTAGGGAGTTCATAACAAATGATCACAAACTAAGTGGCTCAATAAAAACTTGTTCTTTTGCAGTTCTGGAGTCTAGGAGTCCAACACCATGGGAGAATTTGGCTCCTTCTCTGCCTCTTCTAGCTCCTGGAGCTGCTGGTGATGGCTGTCTTTCCCTGGTTGGTGGTGCCTCATTCCATCTTCATGCAGTCTTCTCAGCTGTGTGTGTATGTCTTCCTTTTCTCTTCTTATAAGGATGCCAGTCATGGGGCTTGGGGCTAATTCAGAATACCTCATCTCATCTTGATTACATCTGCAAAGACCCTATTTCCAAATAAGGCCGTGTTCACAGGTACTGGGGGGCAGACTTGAACACCTCATTTTGGAGGACATGGATCAACAAGGCAGTACCACTGAAGTGGTGGTGGAATACCCTGTGTATCCATTACCACCGTGGTTACACTCATATGCACGAATGACTAAGTGACGCAAAATTAGGCACGGGCATTGTATCTGCATCAGTTTTGTGGCTTTGAACTTGTACATAATCATGTAAGGGGCAACCCTGAGAGCAAACTAGGTGGAAGATCCAGAGGACCTTCCTGCTTATCTTTGCAACTTCCTATGAATCTACAACTTTTCAAAATAAGAATTTAAGCAAGTCAGCATGACAAAACTACACATGTATGTTTACAGCAGCTTTATTTGTAATTGCCCCAAACCTGGAGGCAACCAAGACATCCTTCAGTAGGTGGGTGGATAAATACTGTGGTACATCCAGATACTGGAATACTATTCAGCACTAAAAAGACATGAACAGTCTGCTATGAAAAGACATAGAGGAAACATAAGTACTAGGTACTAACATGTTGCTAAGTGAAAGAAGCCAATTTGTAAAGACTATATCTTGTATATTTCCAGCTCTATGACTTTCTGGAAAAGGCAAAACTGTGGAGACAGTAAAAAGCTCAAAGTTTGCCAGCGGCTTGGGGAAGACATAGGGATGAAGAGGCAGAGGACTTTGGGGGCAGTGAACATATTCTGTACCATTCTGTATCAATGGATGCAGCAGTTATCTATTTGTCCAAACCCACGGAATATACAACATCAAGAGTAACCCCACTGTAAACCACAGATTTCATGACGATGGTGCGCCAGTGCAGGTTCACCAGTTGTAACAAAGGCAGCATCGGCTGGGCGATGTGGATGGTGGGGAGGCTGTGGGCTTGTATGGTGAGGGTATATGTGGGAAATCTCAGAACACCCCTTTCAAGTTTGCTGTCAATATAAAACTGCCTTAAAAGTAAAGTATTTGGTTTTTAAAAAGTAGACGAAAGATATCTCACTTCTGCCTCTCCTCTCTTCCTGTACCTGCTGGCTGAATTAGGTTTACATAGCCTCTGCTGTGTCAGAGACACACTCATGCACACACACCCCATGTACAAACACAACACCCCACATCTGTGTTATCTGAGGGCTGACTTGAGTTCTGGGTATCTGGGTTTCTCTGTAGAAGATGACAGCTCCTTCGGTTGGAAAAACACATGGCAGGTGAGGAAATGGTGAACATTGGGTGGAGAAAAATTCCCAACTGCTTCACAAAACTAGAGCATTTTCAGTTTTCCACTTGCTCATCATGTACCTGATTTCTTTAAACACCTGGCCAGTGGGTGGACCTAGCAAGAACAGGATACTGAGATGTGCCCTTGATTGAGAACCACTAGGATTCTCCTGGCTCTGTCAGAGAGAAAAATCTAAGGTTCCTGGTATTTTTGGTGACCCTAAAAGTCATTCTTAAAATCTGGTTTCCTTCTAAAGCCACTAGCTATTTAGATCTGAAGAAAAGGCAGGTCAGTGTGCTCACAATATGTTATTGGGTTGGTTTGTTTCCAGCAGTTACATTCTTCTGGAATGAACTGGAACCACTGATTCAATCTAGAAGGAAAATGACAACCAGCAGCCTTATATTCCAACTTTTTCCCTCATGTGACGAGGCAGTCTCTTTCAATGTGAACCTAATGAAGACTCTTTCAAAGCCTCATCATGTGGAAATTGAAGACATGGTTTCAGCCATAAATGTGTAATAGCTTTACTGAGAGAGACGCTGGAATTTCTGGCTGCCTCTTCCCTGGTTTTGGATGGCACAGAAGGCGATGTGCTTATTTCCTGTCTCACTACTGATCAATAAGCAATATGGCAAATACCTTATTCTTTATTAGTGTCACACATATAAAGGGTTGGAACCTCAATGGCTGTTTTTCCTGAGCTCTGATGATCTGATAGTGCAGCCAAACTCACCATGTGGAAAATGGAACATTTTATGAAGTTCATACATTTTCAAAACTGCTCCCACAATGCTGCTTTCATTTTGTGTTAGGACTGAAGTGATGGCTTCTATCTATTCCAGAAAACTCCAGCATTGCCCCAAGTGAACAGGAAGCGCTTACATTTCAAGGCCGCTGCCTGGAGCCCATCTACACGTCATGGGGGAACACACGCCAGCTCCCTTTTCAGTCAAGGAAACAGTGATGGAGCAGCATCTCCTCGCCTTGTCTCTCCGTCAGACTTCCTGTTCTGTAGATCAGCTGGCCTGGCTTCTGCAGCAGGATGAAAAGGTACCCTGGGAAATGTCCCAGGGAGCTAGTGAATACCAATACTCTTTCCCTCTCTGTATGTAAAAATCCCCTTTTTAGCGGACAGACCTATTAGTTGATGGAAGTATTGACATTTTTATGGGATTGCTTCTGGAAAAGGCTAACACGTAATTCTAAATTCAACATATGGTTGTGGTCAAACTGCTCCTACTGTGTAACATGCTTGAACAGTAACCTGTGCATTCTCTTGGCCAGCACAGAGAGAAGCTCGATTAATTTCACCAGTGCCCTTAATCTCCTTCCCTGGCTCCTAGCCCATGCTGCAAGGGCTGATAAATCTTACATGCCCTGAAGATTATTACAATCCCTAATAGTCTCATGACATTGGAAAGAAGTGAGGCTCAATGGCACAAAATGCATCCAACAAATGAAATCACATAAATAATTTAGGTTTCACAATCTAATTTTTATAGGGCACTTTTTTGTTGTTGCTATTGTTTATGGAGCATAATAAGGATAGTTGGCTTAGCCTGCAGTAAAGGAAAAGGCAACATTCTACAGAAAAACTTCATTGCTATTGCTGTCTTTCACTGTTGGCAATTCCCAACCACCCAATTCCAGCCTAAGGTCACACACATGTTCATAAGTAATGCCATCAGAAAGGCAAACACTCACACACACACACACACACACACATACACACAGACATACAAACACAGACACACACATCTGCTCTCCATTTATTGCAAGAGGAGTGAATTTGCTCTTTTTCTTTTTAGAAATATTTTCCTTTCATGCTGCTGCTGCTGCTGCTAAGTCACTTCAGTCGTATCTGACTCTGTGTGACCCCATAGATGGAAGCCAGTGTAGGGCAAATCTTATGTACCTTTGTCTGTTTTGAAATAACTTGTGCTGACTTGTGATCATCAGGAAACATTTTTTAAGACTCCTCTGGCTCTTAACACATGGACTGAGCTGCTTCTGTGTGCCAAGGCTTTTGCTAAGTGTTACGATGGGTGTCGAGAAATCACGATGCTTGTCCTGGTCCTCAAGGAGTTAGCCCTTCATGAACATGAGAGCGTTTAGGTGGAAAACATAAAAGCTTCCAAATAACACCATAGCTGATGCAAGAAAGCACAGGATTGACAAAGTGATACAGAAAAGTTTATTTGACACCACAGGGGTAGAGCTTGGGCTAGGCTTTTGCTTTAGACTAGCTTTCAATTAGTTCAAATAAAAATATTTGTGGTGAGCAACATGCAAAATTTTACATTGCATTTACAATGCAATTAGTGGACACATGATACTTAAAGGTGTGTACACAAGTCTGCTGTGTGGCCATCACTGTTCATGTTTGAGCTGATTGGAGGCCAGTCTGAAAACTAAAGCAGATGTTGAGTCTTCATCCTGTTCACAGAGAGCTCAAACTTCTTCTGTCGCCACGTGCAGTGCTGACACTGGGAACAAACAGGGGAATCAGCACCCTCCCTCCCCGCCTGCCCAGTGCGCTCCAGTCTAAGGATGGGAGATGAGAGGGGAGGGACAGAGGACACGTCCATTCACTGGACACCTGCTTTTGTCCACCAGGCCAAACACCTATAGACACGTGTCTCTCACACACACATAAGGACTGAGCAAGAGTGTCCCACCCTCTTTGGCAAGTGGGGGTCCCGTGGGCGTCACTCTCGAGTCTGTGTTTGGTGGGCAGTGGGGGGCTGGGCTGGAAGGCCCGAGGAGGTCCCCTTCCTAGACTGGGCTTGGGGGTCCTGGGTTCCCCCCTACCAGACCGCTGTCTCTGGGAAACCAGCAGGCTTCTTGCCACGGTGCACAGGGCTCTCAGAGGGTGAATATCAATCGCCTGGGAGCTTGCCCCCACCCCAAGTCATAGCACCACTTTGACCACACCATGTTGTCAAACCAAGCAGCAAGGCGATTCAGGGGGAAGGGAAAACAGACCCCACCCTGGAGGGAGGCACGGGTCTCTGGAGGCATGGGTCTCTGCAGACACATTCACAGCCACCTCCACACACCACCCCCTCTTCCATCACAGGCTTGTTCAGAGGAAGGAGCGTCATTATTATTTTTATGTTATTTTTTTAAGGTGAGAAGACTGAAGGTTACAGATACGAAGAGATGATTTAACTTCTTGGAGTCCTCTAAACATTCTTGAACGTTTTTGCTAAGAGTAAGGGGCTTAGCATGAGACATGCTGGCGATTAAACGCTTCTGTGATTTACTGTCTGGGGAAACGAAAGGCGATTTATTTAAGGTGCCCATAGAATAGGAATAATAATACCCTATCTCACATGGCTATTTTCAGAGCTGAATGAGGTGGCGCTCAGCGTAATTGCTTTGCGTGGTGCCCAGCAAGTAATCAGCACTCAGGGTGTATTACCAAGGATGTTATTTATGGATTAGAAGAGGAAATTTGAATCGTGTGGCCTTAAAGGAGGGAAAAAAATGTTAGCATTAAGAATTGTCAGCCGAGGTCTTTAGAGAGAAAAGGATTGTTGGTTAGGAAAACTTAGAACGTTTGGCTACTTAGATTATGGGAAATTGCCTTTGGGTCATAAACAGGAAGTCCAAACAGGCCAGGGAGCACCGCTCCTCTGAGGGTGGGTGGTGGGCATTGTGGCGGGGGGAGGAGGGAAGGGTGAAAGCAGGGATTGGAGGCCCGAGATGGGGTGGGGCCAGGGGAGGTCCCCAGTTCCTGGAGACCTAGAAACTCACCTTTAACCTGGAGCCTTTGCTATGCTCCCTCCAAGCCTCTTCTCCATCCCATGCCTGGGAAGCTCGGGCTCTGGCTGTCAGCTGGACAGCCATGAGTGAAACGGCCTGCTTCACGTGGCAGCAAGCAGCATGACTTGGTGGAAAGAATGTAGGCTTGGTTCCCAGAGTTCTGAGTTCTAGTCCCAGGTCATCATTACTTGGCTCTCAGATTTTTAAGAGTTTATGTGAGGTCTCTAAAATGAAATAACTTATATAATGAAGAGGTCAGATGTCTTGTAAGTTTCCTCCCTTGGACTGTGGTCCTTCCTGACTTTACTTGGAAATTCCGAGACAGCCCAGGTGCCATGGCAGTCAAAGTCAGGGTGAGGGGATAGGGCAAGAATTAACACACAGCGTGAAGGGCTATTGCCAAGCCAAGGGGAAGAACAGAACATTTCAACAGATATTGGAAAAAACTGTCAACAGTTACCATGAGAGTAAATTACTGAAAGAACTGCAATGGCCAACCAGCCAATGGAAACTAACCTCAATAATGATCAAAGATATTGAAATTTAAAGAAAGATGAGATGTCAGTGTGCACTGATTAAACTGGAAAATATGTTCTAAATGCTAACATTATGTGTTCTACCAAACTGTTGGCCTTACAGCACCAATGGCTTTTGAGAGGTCACTTTGGCAATGTTTACCAAGAGCATGGATAATTTATCTTAGACCCAATAATCTCACCCTTTAGAAACTGTTTGCATTTATTTAAGGATATTTCATAATAATTCCAACCTGAAAGCTGCTTGCTGGTAAGTCACTTCAGTCGTGTCCAACTCTGTGCGACCCCATAGACGGCCTCCCACCAGGCTCCCCCGTCCCTGGGACTCTCTAGGCAAGAACACCGGAGTGGATTGCCATTTCATTCTCCAAGACATTCATAGAAATGGTAGACCTAAATACACTATGATACATATGCTGATCGCCAATACAGTCATTAAAATCTGTAATTTTAGAAGTATTTTCGACTATGGGAAAAAGTTTGCTGTGTAGTGGGGAATGCAAAAAAGAAGACATCTGAATTGCGAACTCAGTGTCATCTTAACTATGGAAAAACATAAACAGGCACTCATATGAAGATACTGAGAAAAATAGACACCTTAATTTTGAGAATGCGTGCCTGCATGCCAAGTGACTCAGCTGTGTCCAACTCTTTGTGACCCCATGGACTGTAGCCCACCAGGCTCCTTTGCCCATGGGGTTCTCCAGGCAGGAATACTGGAGTGGGTTGCCATGATCTTGAGAGTATGTATTTCAAAGTGATTGGATAGGGCTTCCCTGGTGGTCCCATGGTTGAGAATCCACTTGCCAATGCAGGGGACATGGGTTTGTTCCTTTCAGGAAGATTCCACATTCCGTAGAGCAACTAAGCCCGGGAACTGCAACTGCTGAAGCCCAAACGCCTAGAGTCCGTGTTTCACAACAAGAGAAGCCACTGCAAAGAAAGGTTGCTGCAACTAGAGAAAGCTGTGCAAGCAATGACGAAGACACCAGCACAGCCAAAGGAAAAAGGTGATTGGATAGCTGGCACTTTTTTATTTCATGCTTCCTTTTGTTTTGAGTTTTCAAAACTTTAGTAAACTTGAAAACACTGTGATTTTTAAAAAGCAGGAAAACACAGCAACAACCATAATGTCCCCTTCAAGCACACTCCAGAGCCCGGAGCTCACTGGGCACTCCAGCGAGCATCTTCTGCTTTGTCACCGGGGAGGGGTCCAGTCAGGCTGGGCCCTCGGCAGGTCAAAGGTTACGCTCAGAACCCAGAGGCCACAGATCTTTAAACCTGGGACTGCAGATGGTGCCCGAGGTAGTGGGCAGCCCCTCCCACCCCTCCCCTGCTTTCTTCTCCCCCGAGCCCCAGGGTGCTCTCCTCTGGGTCAAAGGACTGCACCAGCACCAAGTCTGGTGGGATTTCCTGTCCTGTCTCCTCCCCCTCGTGGCCCCCTCTGCATGGTCCCCGCTCCTTCTGTACCACCCACCCTCGGCATGGAGACGCGCCCTGTGGTTTCAGTGGACTCTGCCTGTGGGCTGGGCCGTCCAGGCTCTGCTGTGAGACTCAGGTGGCCCTGGCCTGGCATCTGAGGGATGCCACCTAAAACTTCTGTTCAGCCGCTTCCTTGTTTACCCACAGCACATCCCTGCCCTGAGCAGCACACCGTGCATCACCTGCCTGCTTGACGACTTTGTTTTTCTGTTTCAGACTCAGACAATCTCCCCTTCATCCAAGAGGGCTGGCCTCCGAACCCCAACTCCACAGCCATCATCCATGCTGCCAGCTGCTCGAGCTAGAAACCCTGGAGCAGAGGGAACATGAGGAGGGGCTGGATCGCGCCCCCAGACGCATGTGCTGAAGCTTAAACCCTGAGCAGGAACTGAGAGTGTGAGTGTGCCCAGAGACAGGTAACTATATGGGGGTTAAGGCAAGAGGTGGTCACTGCAGAGGGCCCTAGCCCTGGAGGACTGGGGTCCCTACAAGAGGGAGCATTGACACCCAGAGGGTTGCCACATGAGGACACAGGGGAGGATGGTGTCTGTGCACTGGGAGGGGCCTTGACCGCAGGCTTCCCACCTGCAGAGCTGAAGACAGGGAGCACCTGCTGTTCCAGGCCCCAGTCTGGGTGCTTCATTACAGCAGCCTGAGCTGACTAATACAGCCTCATGTTTAAAAACAACTAAAGATTCCAAGATGATGCAGTGGAGCCTGAAGCCAAGCACAGACCCTTCTGCACGCATGCCCGCTGCTCCCTGCCCAGAAGGCCGGCCCCTCCTGGGGGTCAGCATGACTGTTTCCTTTCTCACCCACGTCCAGCCTCCCTCAACTCAACTCACAGCCTTCAGACTCACCATGGTTAGAGGGAGATCAAGGCCATGGCCATTCCTGAGCGTGAACACGTGTTCCTGGGGTCTTTGGGTTCCAGAGTTCTGAAGGTCTTCCTAGACCCCAGGACGGTCTTTCCCATAGCTGTGCAAGCCTTGCCTCCTGTTTCCACCCTCAGCCTCCTACAAGAGCCAGAACTCCTGACTCAGTGCCGATGGAGACAGTCCTGCTGCTGGGAGTCATCACCGAGGCAGGAGACAGGGCAGCTGGTGCCCCTGGGGTCCCTGCATCTGAAGTCTTGATTCTCTTTCTTCTTCCGTTAGAGTAAAATGGCCCCTAAGTGACGAGTTAGGTGGCCACTGGAACAGTCAGCAAACAAAGCACCAGAGACCACAGATTTTAATCCCAGAGTTGTTACTGTGGGCAAATGACTTCTATTTTTAAAACAGTTTTTTCCTTTTCTAAAACAAGAGTAGAGTAAAAATCCCATTTTTCCTTTGATGAGGTGTCATAAGGAATGAATGAATTCAAGTTATTACAAGGCAATTTGGAAGTTTCCATATCCAGCAATACAAACTATTCTGACTTTCCTTGACAATACATAGAATGGCAAGTCTACGTGGCGTGTGGTGAGGAAGGCTGATCTGAGAGTCCAACCCTATGGTCACATCCTGGCCTCTTCACTACGGGCAGTGCAGCCACAGGCAAGCTGATTTCACTCCCCCAAGGACCCCCGGCTGTAAGGGCTTGTGCCCATCTCATGGGGCCATCGGGAGGGTAAGAGTCAGTGTGTGCTGTGCTCTGAACAGTGTCTGGGGAACAGGCGCGCTTCAGGGGCAGTGGTGAAGGGGCCCTGCCCTGCCTCTAAGGAAAGACGAGGCCCCTCGTCCTCCTCAGAGCTGCACCCTGACACTCTGGAAAACTTGGGGGCTTGTCCTCCACCTTCCCCAGGTGGGCGTCTTTTCCCGAGTGCAGCATCCATCTTCAAGGGCCTCGTCTGAACCTGAGAGATGTGTGTGGGCCTCGCCTTCCACTCATGATGAGCTCATGTAAAGGAGAAGGGTACCCTGGACAGGGCTTCCCTCGTGGCTCAGCAGTAAGGAATTTGCCTGCAGTGCCGGAGATGTGGGTTCAGTCCCCTGGTTGGGAAGATCCCCTGGAGAAGGAAATGGCAACCCACCCCACCATTCTTGCCTGGGAAAGCCCATGGACAGAGGAGCCTGGCTGGCTTCAATCCACGGTGTCTCAAAGAGTCGGACATGACGAAAGTGACTAAGCAGCAGCAGAAGACCCTAGATGACAGTGGAGCCCGCCATCAGGATGCGACTAACCCGGGGAGCCCCAGTCCCACAAATAGAACATAGATCAGTTCTCACAGATCAGTGAGGTTGGTGCAGCCTTAGCACCGCATGGAAGTCTGTTCCTTTCATGTTGAGTTCCTCACTGAAGAATCTGAAAGAACTGACCGAGACTCCCTTCCTCATCCTCAGATGCCTTGGGGATGGGGGCATCCCATCCCAGTGTGACAGCTCCCTAGTGGGTGTGCAGGAAGGGACCCAGCTGAGAAAAGCAGAGCAAGAAAGGAAGGACAGCCCCCGTTCCCCCAACCTGCAGAGATCTGAGAATCAGAGGCCTTGGCTGAGCTGCCTCTGAGGCCCAAGTGCAGCTGAGACATGGTTATTCATGCCCCAAGGGGAGGTGGGGAGGCTGGAACATCCAGACCGATGTGGGGTCGGCTCCTGCCTCAACAGCCTGCAGCCAGTGTGGACAAGGGGCACGTATAAACTCCTGCCCTCCCCCTCCAGCACAAACTCACCCACGGCCTCTGAGCTCGGGCCGGAGCCCCCAACATTCCTGTTCATTTCAAATAAATCAACTCGATGAAAACACAACTCAAATACCATGAAGTGTACCCATTGAAAGCACACAGTCCAGTGGGTGTTGATGAATTCACAGGTGTGTGTTACACTCACTTCGAAGAGAAACCCTGGATCCTTTAACTACCAGCTCTCCCTGCCTCCTCTTTCTGGGGACCATTTCACAACAGATGCGCATATCAAAACATCAAGTGGTTCACCTTAAAAATATGCAATTTCTCTGTCAGTTATATCCCAATATAGCTGATAAGAAAGGACAGATGTCAACGTTTTTCAGCCACACCTTCTTCCAGCATAGAGGCAAATCTGAGGCCAACTGCCAGGCTGGACCCCGAGTTCTGGATGTGAGGGTGCTCCAGTTGGACTTGTGAAGAAAACTGCTTACACAGTGACAATAACATCCATTTCCGTTACGCACTCGTCTTACGTGGATGTGAACGCCGTCCATGTGACTGAATGAAAGCTGAGGGCATTTAAAAGGGTGGCTTCACAAGCCAAAGTGAATCTGAAACCCACAAGCCTGCTGCTGGTGACTAAGGAGAACTCCAGCAGGAAGCAGAGTGGGAGGGGACTGGATTCTGGAGAGAGGATGGGAGGGAGGAGGGTAACTGAGTGCATTTCCCCTTCGTGGAAGGAAGGAAGGGAGAAGAGGCCAGAACGTGCTTTGCTGTAGATGCTCAGGCAGCCTGGCCGGGAAGGACGGTCCCTGGAGCTCTGCTCGCCTTCCTGCCCCAGAAAGGGGGACAGGACAAGGGCAGACAGGGAAGCCTACGGTGGGGCAGGCAGGTAGAAACACGTTTCTGGGGCACCAACTGCACAAAGGCTCACAAGTCCACATACAGGGACACCTCTGTGCTCACGCTAACCTGCAGGTAAGCAGGTGGGAGACTAAGGGCCGGAGGGGTTGACTGATCCCTGAGACGCAGTGAAAGCCCCTGCTGGGTCCCGGGCTTCTGGCACATCAGTCCCACTGAAAGGGACTGTTAGTCACTCAGTCATGTCTGACTCTTTGCAGCCCCTAGGACTGTAGCCCACTAGGCTCTTCTGTCCTTGGGATTCTCCGGGCAAGGATAGTGGAGTGGGTAATCTTGCTCTTTTCCAGGGGATCTTCCTGGCCCAGGGATTGAACCCGGGTCTCTTGCATCGCAGGCAGATTCTTGACCACTGAGCCACCAGTCTCACCAGCTTGCCACCAAGACAGACATTTCAACTATGGTGCCATTTTTGCCTATTTTCTCCAGGAAGCCCCTATTCAAATGCAACTATATTCCTGATAAAGCATTAAACCATAATTCAAAAAGAAAAGCAGAACCTGAGGCTGGAAGTGACTTTAAACCCTACCCAACCATATTGCATGGTAGCTTAGCTGGTAAAGAATCCACCTGAAATCTGTGGGTTGGGAGGATCCCCTGAAGGGAACAGCTACCCACTCCAGTAATCTGGCCTGGAGAATTCCATGGACTGTATAATCCCTGGGGTTGCAAAGAATCAGACATGACTGAGCGACTTGCACTTTCAACCACATTATTGCCCCCTGTTCTCAGCATATGAATTCAGTCTTTAGGGTTCACTGTCTCCCTCTTCAGGAGGGAGAGAGTAAATGCTGTCTCTCACTGGTGGGGGCATGTGCAGGAAGGGCTGGAGCTGAGTTTAATCCCCAGAGGCACACCTGGTGTGCAGTGAGAGAATTATGTAATCACCACCATTATCAAACGCAATAAATATTATTGATTATTGTGATGATGATATATGTTGTTCAAACGCTTTCTTTTTTCCTCCATGGGTGGGAAAGAAGTGGGAAAAATTTTCACTATGTAAAAGCAAATAGAAAATACAGCATTTTGACACAGAAACGGACTCTCAGTTCAGTTCAGTCGCTCAGTCGTGTCTGACTCTTTGCGATCCCAAGGACTGCAGCATGCCAGGCTTCCCTGTCTGTCACCAACTCCCCGGAGCTTACTCAGACTCATGTCCATTGAGTCAGTGAGGCCATCCAACCATCTCATTCTCTGTCATCCCCTTCTGCTCCCACTTTCAATCTTTTTCCAGCATCAGGGTCTAAACAGACTCTACAATATGCCAACACCACGGTGAGGCAATAATTAAAAGTTAGTGTTCTTGCCTGAAGAATCCCAGGGATGGGGGAGTCTGGTGGGCTGCCATCTATGGGGTCGCACAGAGTCAGACACGACTAAAGCGACTTAGCAGCAGCAGCAGCAGCAGCTTGATTAAAGTGCCTGACAGTAAACAGTCATCACACAAGCTCCAGGGTGGGGAGTGGTCACAGAGGGGGCAGCAGGCAGGGCCGCCATGCAGGGCCACGTGGGGAAGCCCCAGGTTGGTCTGCAGGCAGAGGACAGGAGGAGGGGAGCTACAGCCACGGCCTTTTCTGGGGTTTCTGGAAGGCAGGCAGGGGAACAGTGGAGGGCTGGCCAGCTTGGATAATCTGGGGTCTCTGGGCTACAGGCATGGTTCCTGGTTGCCAGGCCCCTGGCCAGGGCAATGCAGGCAGAGGAGGGCTTCCCCCCTTCCCCCTCAGGTGTATGGGCAAGGAGAGGAAGTCTGGGTGCCTGATTGGCATTTCGGGCTTCTCCTGCTGGGCCCTGGGCATCTCTGAGAACTAAGTCATCCCAAGCTAGGGAGCTTCTTTAGGACATCAGAAGATCGCAGAACACAGAAAATGAAAAATATAGTCAGTACATCCCCTCCTCGCTATCAGAATGCCACTCCCCCAGACGGCAGAAGTGAGGGCAAGACAGAAGTTTGTTGAGATGCCTCCCTCTGAAGAAGATCTGAGGGGCTCACAATGCTGTAATGATCAGATCGCAAGTAGAAAAAGGGCCCTCTCGTTTCCCAGGCCCTGAGTGAGCCCAGCTTCCCAGGGGTTTAGGGAAACTTCCAGGGCATGTGTGCGCATCTGGGAAGCACCGAGTTCCAGGAGGAATCTGCCAAGTGGACCCACGGTTCCACCCCCTCTGGCAGGAAGACAGGGTTCACTCTGTGAGCTCCATCTGCTCCCTGAAACAGTTCTGGGATTGGGGGTGGTTCTGCTTCTTGCCGTTGCCGCACGGAGACAGTGGAGACAGAACAAGCTTTGGAGAGATGGAGCACCGAGGGCCTCTGGGCACCAATGCTGCTCTGTGCCACCAGCCTGGTCCACAGAGGAGGAAGCCGAGAACAAGGTATTCACTCACCCACAGCAGAGGGGGCCTGGCCGCGGGGCGCTTCGCCTCCCACAACGTGCAGGGGCCATGCGACCTGGCTGCAGTGCGCTCAGCACAGGCCAGGTGCCCTGTGGGCGCCTTGTCATCAGCTCTCTCAGAGCACCCTGGTGCCAGCATTACCACATCCCCACTTCACAGAGGAGGGGCTGGGCCAGGGGTCCATACCTGCTCAGGCTGCAACAGATGTGCGGGGTCCCAGCTGTGTAGCTGACCATCAGGGGTCTGTGTCCCACCTGCCCACTCTCCTCTCTCCCCTCCGAGCATCTTCACTTGAAATTTCCGTGACTTCTTGCCCCTGGAAGTTTGGAAACAGTAAGGCAGGTCTCCTGGGCCATGCTCAAGAGTTCAAGTGATCTTGTAAAGACAATTAGAAATATTTTCACAATGAGAACAGGATCGTGTAATTTGGATGCTATTAAATTAATAAAACTCTAGAAGCGGGTCAGTGACAATCTAAATAGGCAGCATGAACATAGTTCAATTATGTGACAAGGTGGGCTGACTTCAGAAAAGATGAGTTTTGGACAGACATCAGCTGGCTGATCACCTGCTACCAGGTCACATCAGTTCAGTCGCTCAGTTGTGTCCGATGCCAGGCTTCCCTGTCCATCACCGACTCCTGGAGCTTGCTCAAACTCGTGTCCATCGTGTCAGGGATGCCATCCAACCATCTCATCCTCTGTTGTCCCCTTCTCCTCCTGCCTTCAATCTTTCATAGCATCAGGGTCTTTTCCAAAGAGTCGGTTCTTCGCATCAGGTGGCCAAAGTATTGGAGCTTCAGCTTCAGCATTAGTCCTTCCAATGAATATTCAGAACTGATTTCTTTTAGGATTGACTGTGATCTGAATGGGGATTAAACATCTCATCACATAGGAGCCGAACCCCTGCCAGCAGCACAGCAAGATCTCTTGTGGGTGCAGATCAGTGCACTCTGCTGCAGAAATTACTGATTAAGCTACGATCTGGGGGTGCCTGCCTGTCCTGGACACACCTAGTCAGGCTCCTGAGAGCTCCGGGAGGCAATCTGGAGATGCTGCATGTGCTTGGAGGTGCTGGGCTTCCAGGAACGCTCCCCAGAGGAGTGCTCGCCCGCACACACACACGATGTGTATGAGGACACCAGCTGCAGCCTTTCTTGTCTTGGAGAGAAGCTGGAGTAACCTCAGGTGTCCATGGGCAAGAGAATGGATCCTTACAGTTTGGTGATTCACACAGTGGAGTTTTCTCAGTTGTTAAAATGAGTCATTTAGAACTTAAAACATCAAAATAGACACATCACAGAAAATACTGAATGAAAAATATATAATGTAGAATGACACAGTATCATGCCATATATATAAATTTTAATACATTATTTGTGACTATGTACCCTCACCTAATGCAAAAGCATCAAAACAGTGTTGGGGCTAATTAAACACCAAGACAGTTGATAAGCATTATCTTTCAGAAAGGATCAGACAGAAAGAATTGGAGAAGCATATAAACTGTAATTATAGTGATCAATCTCTTTAAAATAATAAGAACTGAGGTAATGATGCAAAATACTACTTTCAATGATGCGAGGTTATGAGTCTTCATCCTATTGTTCTCTATATTTTTGGTGAGGCTTGAAACAGTTCATAACATAGAAGGAGCTTTCTGCGAGCTAAGCATTAGTAAGATAAGACCTGTGAAGAAGTGGCCGGCAGCGGCTCACATAGCACCCGGCCAGCCGGGGTCGCCCACAGCAAAGGTGGCCAGTGACGGAGCAGGACTCACCTTTGATATAAGCAGGCTTTATAATGACAGCCCTTCTCTTGAGCAAAATCTATTCCCAAATAACTCACTTTACCCAACTCCTCTCTTCATAAGTATGACACACATGGCAACTAGCATCCCAAAGAAAGTTCTGGGGAGCAGCATAGAAGTACAAAATGAGAGTGGGCTGGAAGCATGTCTGCCAGGAGTGCCCGGGTGCATTTTGCTGCTCATTTAGAGACCTTGCATTTCGCTGCTCATTTAGAATCCGTGTGGCTGGCTGTACAAGAAAGGAGAAATTGCAGGTGGTTCTGGGTTCCTGCCAGGTTTCTGATGGACTGAAGTCTTGGCCTGAAGATGTCACCTTCCACAGCAGGTGGACAGGCAGTTCAGCTGATCTGATGTTTCCTGCTCAGGTTATTTTTTCCCCTGGCTATTTTTAAAATGCTTGGAAGTCAACCTTTTCGATCCCTTTGCACTGAGATAAATTTGGCAAAAGTCAGAGAAACAGTCAGTAGCCAAACAAATGGGAAGAGTTCGAGTCACCAACCCTAAGCGCCCAGTGGGTAGGAGCGAGGCTGTCAGCTGTTCCTTAAAAAGTTCAGGAAACGGACTTTGATGCTGATTAGCACAACTCCTAGGCCCACAGAGCTCCTGTAGGGACAGGTTTGCTCGTGGTGAAGAGAATCATTCAGATTACCTTCCTGATGCTCCCCAGTCCTGTCTAGGGTGTCCGGATATTCCTCTAACACAGAACACTCGTTACGTGGGCGATGGATGTCATCACTGATCTTTAGAGACAGACCTGGTCTCCAAAGCAGATGGAGGGCCTGACTTTGTGAAGTCAGCTGTGCACAGAGGGTTATGGAGACACCAGCAGTTCTTCTTGGGTAACACTCTTCAATGAGTTATGTAGCAAGCACACCAGGTTCTCACACTGCATCTCGCTGGCCCGTCTGTGATTCTGAGTCCACTGTGGTTTCCAGGTCAAACAAGCTCACCTGCGGTGACAGCGTCCCACCTGAGCATGGGCCGCAGGGCCTTTCCTCTTGCTTCAGCATCTTCTCCAGCATCCCGGGGGCTCAGCAGTCCCATGCCATCGCAGACCAGACAGCAGAGGGACTCACTTCCCTCACCAAATGGTGGATAAATGCCTCTCATGTCGGGAAGTTTCTGGGAGCCATTCTGCACTCAGGTGTGTTTTGCTTCGATTTTGCCTGGTTGAGTCCTGCCTGCCTATGACTCTGTAACTTGATGCTTTTGTCAGTTTTGAAAAATTTTCAGAAAGTTTTCTCTCCTCTTCTCTCTTCTTTCTTACTGGAACTTGACTTGCCCTCATTGTCTCTTTGCACTACACTCTGCATGTTTTTTCCTGATCTGTCTGCCAGCTCACTAGTTTTCTTTCACCTCTCCTCAGCGGCTATTAAACTCTGCAGTTCAGTTCTTAACTGTGGCTATTTTGCCCTGTTTTGTTGTTCTAAATCTCTCTTTGTTTCTTTCTAGATACTTTCTGGTTCTTTAACTCTTTCTCCAGTTCCTTAAATATATTAATCAATCTGATAACGCCTTCACCTAAAACCTATTTTTCTTTTGTCCATTGTCTTAACATTTGCTTTCTGTTATGTGTCCTATTAATTTTGATTGAGTGCTAGAAATTATATGTGAAAAATTAAATCTAATCTGATGCCAAGGACGATGCTTTATTTCTCTACAAAGAACGGCCCTTGCTGTTCCTCCTGGGGTCTCTCTCCTCTGTGTGCAAAGGTCCCCCTTCTCACTGCGTTGTATCATGGCTTTTCTTCCACGCATGTGCACTCCTAAGGTCTCTGTGTCCAAATTCCCCATACTTCTAAAGACACCATATTGGATTAAGGCTGGTTTAACCTCCTCTTTCAAGACCCTATCCCCAAATACAGTTGTATCCTGAGGTCCAGGGAGTTATGGTTTCAGCACAATTTTTCAATACATAATTTTATTGGGAAAGTGAAAGTAGTGAAAGTGAAGTCTCTCAGTCGTGTCCGACTCTTTGCGACAGCATGGACTGTAGCCTACCAGGCTCCCTCCCTCCATGGGATTCTCTAGGCAAGAGTACTGGAGTGGGTTGCCAGTTCCTTCTCCAGGGGATCTTCCCGACCCAGGGATGGAACCCTGGTCTCCTGCATTCAGGCAGACACTTAAACCTCTGAGCGGGAAGGAGACACAATACAGTAAGAGAGAAGTTTCTTAGTTGAAATGCAAAGGAATTTTAATCTTATCACCCCTAAGTCATTCAATTAGATTAATAAAACAACTTGTGTTTGTATGTACAGCATGTGTATGCAAAAGCCAAAAATACTGTTTAAAGAAAAATTATTATAATCTCTGTGTATATAAACTCCCAGATTTTCTGTATTCATACACATTCCGTCTCTGTAAAAACATATTTCAATTACGTTTTTGGCAAGATTGACAAATTTGCATAGAGAAAATGAATTCCTTTGAGGCAGTCTAATTAATTTCTAAACATTGTATAGCATTAAATAAAAATGTTTGTTTCTCTATTTGCTAGTATCTTTTCTCCATGTAAATGTTTATTAAAGATTGACTCATGGATCAATTTTTGTCCATATCAAGTTTTACTGATTAGAGCTTCTGTGTTTCCAATGTCTGTGTAAGCACAATTTTTGAGGAGTTAGTTGTATTTTCCTTTAAGTAACCTACAGAATTTTAATTTTTTGGAATTTGATCTGCTTGTTTTCAATTAACAAAAACCTTAGCACATACAGTTCTTACTATTGCCATTTTTCTACGTGTTTATTTTATTCAACAACCAATAAAGGGCTGAGAATAAATAAATGAGTGTTTTATTAATTTCTCAAATGATCCAGGAAAGTAGGAAAACCTGGTAAGTATCTTTCTCACTTTTCCAACGGTGCGTGAGCAACTTTGAAATGTGCAGAAACAACAGTACTTCCATGTTTTCCAAGGTCCCGTTGTCTCCATGTCCAGTTTCACTGGTGCCTGGAACCACATTCTCACGGAGGAACTTGACACCCTCCAAAGTGAGCCCCATGCATTTCTGGCTGGCCAGACATGGACCCATCAGCAGTCCTGGCCAGCTGCTTCAAGGCACCTGCTGTTTCTTTACTGTTCATGGCAAGCTCTTTCACTGGGAACTGCCCTGTCCACCAGCACGACCAGCTCACGCTGGGCATCTCCTCCCTGCGAGGCCGTAGACAAGTGGACACCTGCCTTCCTGACATGGTGGTGTCTCCTTTGCCCCTTGGAGACCAAGGATTTCCAGCATGGACAGAAGGGAATGAAAGGGGAGCAGGCAGGTTTAGGTGAAGCACTCCATCTGGAAGTAACTTGAAGCGATCTGGAAGCTTAGGTCGAGCCAGCAGAAGTTATGATTGTTACATCACCCTCACTAGCGCCCAGAGGCTGAGGAGGCCTGGATAAGCTGCAGAGTTGACTGTACTTGTACAAACAGCTTTAAGTCTCCGCATGGAGCTCCAACCCTCACAGGGTGGCAATCAGCATGAATACAGACCCAGCCGATGTTGGGGAGGCCCTGCCTTACTGATGCAGGAGGTTTGGTTCCAGCACAGCTGCTCATTCCCTGGCCCCTTGTCTGTGGGGTGAGCTCCTCCTAGCAGCCCGCCGAGCCCTTCATGTAGCTGGCTTCTGGATGGCCTGGCCACCCAGCCTGCTAACAAATCCCCAGACTCATCTGAGTTTTAGCCAAGGGTTAACTTCAACTCCAGCTTTGCTGCTTGCTCAAGCAATGACCCCTGGAAAGGAAATGGCAACCAACTCCAGCACGCTTGCCTGGAGAATTCCACAGACAGAAGAGCCTGCCGGGCTGTAGTCCATGGGGTTGCAAAGAGTCTGACAGGACTGAAAACTGAAATTCCACTCCAGGTGTGAACTCAAAAAGAAGTTTGAGGTGTCAAAAGGTATTCTGTGATTGTTCTGGCTTGTTTAGACATGGTTAAGCCACTAAATTGATAGATTCTCTACTTTATGACTAGGTGCCAAACCCAATCATGACAAATGTTGGCATCCTTGGTAAACAATTTTTCTTATTTTGACACCAGTTTTTATTTTAAGGAAAAGAAAGTCACTGCAGAATATGACAGTTTGATTATGGGTGACAAGAAGAAAAAAAGAGACCACAGAGAGATTGGATTGCAGAGTTCAGGTTGGCATAGGCGCAATTTTCAGTGGCAAATGTTGAAACTTCCTGTTTGTCCTGTTTTACGTTGAGGACAAGTATCAAATACTAGACTGGACTCGAACAACTCCAGAACACACAAGGCTCATGGAGTCAGACGTTTATAAGGAGTATTTTTCTACACCTTTGAGAATGTGACACGTGACTAGGGCCTCCAAGGCTTCCATCTTTTTGCAAGAAGGGTGACAACTCCAAGAGCCTGATTCCTTAGGAATTGCTCTTTCAGAACCCCCTATCACCTGCATCCCCATTCACCTACCAGCATGCGGGGGGCAGACAGTACTTCAGGATAACCTGCTGGACCTAGCACAGTGTCTTACATGACCTGTGAACATGCTTCTGATGGGCTGACTCACAGTCTTTCTTCATTTTCTAAGCAGAGGCTGACCTGCTCAGAGCTGGTCAGTGTCTGGTGAGTGAGAGAAGGACGCAGCCACGAACAGAGGTAGGAATGGTCACAAAGTTCATTTGGCTTTTTCCATAAGATAGTACAGAAAATCAAGATTAACTTCTTGGCCAACCCAATATCAACCTAACCTTTCTATGGGAAGACACTGGAAACTGCCCGTGAAAGATAGCCTGCTCTCAATACTCATGCCTCTTCAAGGATGAGGGCATAGTCATGCCCTTCCTGGAGCCTTGCTCAGCCTCAGGCCCAGTGCTGGATGCTGGGTCCGGGAGGTAACTGAAGGGGCAGTGGCTCAGGGGTCTTGGTGTCAGCTTTGAGGGACCTGGGGGCAGGTGGGGTAGGATGATGGTCAGCTGACACATGCAGAAAGTAAGCAGCAGAGGGTGAGGAAGCCAAGGAGCAAGTGTGCGAAACGCTCTGAATGTAGGTGGACGCAGGCAGGAGACGTGGGCAGGGGAGTGGCTGCAGAGAACAGATGCCCAGGGGAGGGGAGCGGAATTTAAGTGCAGTGGGAAAGAGTCAATAGCCCAGAGGAAGGTGAGTCCCGGAGGAGGAGCTGAGGTGGGAGCGAGGAAAGGGTGCCCTTGACGGCCGGATGCTGGGGGGGTCTGTTTCCCCACAGCATGGGGTCTGGGACAAAGTGCAGACTGAGGGGCTCTGTGATGGGTTCTGTGATGAGCGGGAGGACAGAATAGAGCGGCTGTGCCCCACAAGCGCGGGCTGATGGGGTGGACAGCAGCCAGGGAAGGTGGAGTGCACAGTTCTCTCCTGGAGCAGCATCGGGCGGGGGGTGACACAGGCTGGAGGCCGCGCTGGCTCTGTGGTGGACAGTGAGGTGGGGTGGAGGGTCAGGAGGGGCTGGGAGACAGGAGACCATGCACCCTCCTCATCCAGCTGGGTGAGCACTCACCTCCACCACCTTCAGGTTGTGAGAGTTCATGAGTGAGGGTGCCTGTCCTCCTCTGATGCAGGGGCGGTGTCTGTACAACGCTACTCTAGCTCCAAATAGCTGGTAAAAATAGCTTCTGCTTCTAAGAAGGCCAGAACCCTTAGAGGGAGAAGGGTCTGCGAGGAATGAATTGTGCAGTGTGGTACCTCTTAATACGCGTTGAGAAGAAGCCAGCTTGTGCCTCCAGAGAGGCGCGGACAGAGCCTGGAAATAGTCCAGTGCTGCGGTGCAGGCCTGACCCTGCAGGAAGACCAGGGGCTGGGGCTGGGCTCTCGGACAGATCCAGCTCTGTCACCATCTGCAGGGGAGCGGGCGAGAGGTACCAGCTTATTGCAATGGGGCCTGTCCCCAGCCAGCCCAATGTTCCTGCTCTCTGCTTTCCGCCCTTATCTCGGGGAGACTAAAGCAGCCCCAGCCTCTCAGGTTGAGCCCAGCGGGGACAGGAAGCCAGCAATTACAGCCACACACACACCGCCCTGCCCCTCCGCCTGCCTGCGGCATCTTGGGTGCTCAACGCTCATGACCGCGTCCCTCCGGGAGAAGCCAGTCCCCGGGGTTCACTGGGAAGAAGGCGTGCCAGCCAAAGAGGCTGCCCGAGCCTTCTGACCACTGGGCCTGGGGAGATGCAGCAGGGGCTCTGCTCCACAGGCACCCCAGTGCCCACTGCGCCCCTGTGCCCACGGGCTTCTCCCACGGGGCCGCGGGCACCTGTGCAGCAGGAGGCCTCTCAGTAGGCACACAGCCTTGGGATCTCCTCTGGACACTTATTCAGTACCGCAGTGATCAGCATGCATCCCCACACCTCATGAGAACTTCCGAAAGCTCCTGGTCAGTGGGGGCAGTTCACCTGGACTCTAGTGAGGAGCTAGGTGGGAAACGGCACCTCACTCCTGCACCTGAGCCTGTCATACAGACCCAGGCTGGGGTGCACTCCACAGACCCCCTGGACAGGGCCCCTCACATTGTCACAATCACCAAACACAAGGGAAGTCTGATGAGAAACTGTTGTTGAAGACAGAGGACTTCCCTGGGGGTCCAGTGGCCATGACCCTGCACTCCCAATCCCTGGTGAGGGAATCAGATCCCACCTGCCACAACTAAAAATGATGCATGCCACAATCAAGACCCAGTGCAGCCAAATAAATAAATATTTAAAAAGAAAGAAAGAGACAAATCATCACAGACAGTAGGGCACACGTTACTGCTGAGTGTGTGGTACCTGGGCTGGTCTCTGGAGCACCACAGGGACAAAACGGAAAATGATGAAGTCCCAAAATCTTCAGTTTAAGAAATGTTAATTTCTTAGCTTTGATAAATGGAATGTGGTTATGTAGATGCTAACATTATGAGGGAAATATAGTCTATCCATTAAATGGAATATTATTCAGCCTTAAAAAGGAAAGAAATGCTAGATGTAGAGAACAAATGAGTGGTTATGAGTGGGGAGAGGAAGAGCTGGGTGAGACAGGGTAGGGATTAGAGGTACAAACTACTACAGACAAGATAAATAGACTGAGGATGTATCAGTACAACACAAGAAACACAGTCAGTATTTATAATAACTACAAATAGGCTAAGGATGCATTGTACAACACAGGGAACACAGTATTACAATAACTACAAATGGGGTATAATCTTTAAAAATTGTAACTTGCTATACTGTATACCTGTAACTTGTAAAATATTGTACCTCACCTGCATTTACCAAAAAATAAGAAAGACATTCTGACAGGCTACAGCATGGAGGAGCCTTGAGGACATAAAGCTGAGTGAAATAAGCCAGACACAAAGAGATAAATGCAGCATGATTCCGTTTATGCAGGGGTCCTAAAATAGTCAAGTTCATGGCAGCAACAGCAGTGTGGTGATTTCTGTGGGCTGGGGGAGGGGGGTGGAAGACGGGGAATTGTCTAGCAGCCTCAGAGCTTCAGTTTTCAAGATGTAAAGATTCTGAAGATCTGTACAATGCATGCATTTAGGTGACACTGCCTCACTGCTCACTTAGAAAGATTAAGATGGTAGTTTTAACGTCATATGCTTTCTTCCACCAATTTTTTTTTTTAATAAAGTAGTTTCTCTTCCCAAGAAAACAACACAACTTAAGAGCAATAGCTCAGGCCCTTTTGCATCTCATCCCAATCCTCAAGCTGCATACTGTGTATAAAAATCTCAGAGACAAAGACTTGCTCATTGCTAGTAAGAAGAACCGCCTGCCTCCAGGCCTGGGATCCTCTGGAGTTCCCTGGATCCTGGCACAGCAAGGGCGGGAGGGCAGGACCCTAGTTCTGCCTGCAGTTCTGAAGCTGCACATGCTGTGCTCCACGCCCCACCCCCGCCTGGCTGCCCCAGGTCCACCTGTCCTGCCTGCAGCCCCTGCCTGCAGCCCCTGTCTCCTCAGACAGTTCCTGTTTTCATCTCTGTGCATTGTTCTTTATTTCACTCCTGTCAACACAGCTTCCCACCTTTAATCCCATTATTCCAGGGTTTCTAAACTCCACTGTGTTTTCCTTCTTTTCCAGGGGAGGTATGTAGCCCAAATGCCAGCGGCTTTCATCTCTTCAAGGTACGAAACCATGGGAAAGAACACAACATGAAAATAGCCACACGGTTCTTAAATGTCCAGACAGAAATAACGCATCCAGGGGTCCAAGGTGTTTGTGGCTGGGATATCTAAATAAAGACACTTCCCCTTCCTGTTTTTTCCTGTGCATGTGAGCATCCAAACTGCCAGATGTTTGGTGTTGGGGGTCCTGACGCCCTTGGAATCAGCACTGATGCTGCCCAGGTGCTCACACTGGGACCTGGGGCCCTCACAGCCTTCCCTCTAAGTCCTCGTCACTTCTCCCCTGCCTCCCACTGTGGCTGGTCCCCAGCAGGATGAAGACCACAGCCCCCTAATTGCCCGGGTCCTGGGTCCTCATCAGCGCATCCAAACCCAAACCACTCTCCTCAGGGAGGCACACAGTTTTCTAAAATGAAAGGGGATCTGGTCAACCTGTTTCCTATAACACTCTGATAATTTCCCTTTATCATTTAGCAGGACCAGCCTGAGACAAACACCACATTTAAGCCCATAACCTGGCAGCCCTCAAATCCACTTTCTTTAAGACTTGTCTTCAACATTTATTTAATGAGGAAGAAAGAAGCCCTGTTACCGAAGAGTTTACAAAGATTATCACCTGCTCTGTAGACAGTGAGGTTTTACCAGATGCTCTAAATATTAACAAAATAATCATCTTATATAAAATGGCCTTTCATTTTTGCAGTTTCCTGTTTCAAACAAATCTTTTGTTATCTTCCTTAATTTAATGTCCTTCTCAAATTTTTATTTTTGGCATATCCTACGGTTGTACTGAAAATCCAGAACACGGTATTATCACGAAGATGCCTCCGAAGTCTTGGTCTGCCCTGGCTGAGCAGGAATCAAGGACATTTGCTAAATCATGTTTCCATTAAGGTCACAGCTGCCTTGTGAGCAGCAGCATCAACATGTGTAATGTGGCAAAAAGAGAAGAAAGCGGGGCCAGCAGCGTCTCCCCAGCTTATTTCAGAGACTGCCTGAGCGACTGTCCCTGGGTCCACTCTTAATCCACCTTCAGGATAAACTCCTGGCTCCTCAGCAGGGCACCCAGGATGCCCACATGCATGTCACCAGCTCCCTAGTCTTCCACTCTGTGTCCCAGGTGGTAGAATCACTGGACGCTTCACCAGAGTCTGGGCGGTCTCCCCCATGCTCTGCCCACTGCCCTGGCACCACATTTCTCACCTGCTACTTCTCACCCACCCCTGGAAACCTGGACCCATCAGAGCTGCGTAACTAGGATGTCTAATGGAGGGGCCCACATACCGAGGTGCCAGCAGGGGGCAAGCATTGGGGCCAGCTCTGTGGGGAGGCAGGGACGTCGGTACCTCCCACCCCTACGTCTCCCGCTGTCGTCTCCCACCAAGGGCTCCTCCAGACCCAAGGAGGCTGTTATTGTGGCTTCCTGGGGCACCAAGCAGAAGGGAGAAGGATCTGGAGATGGACTTCTGGTGGGCAGGCACCCCCAACCACGTTTCACATCAAGTATAGTTTTTATAAGGCTTCCCTGGTAGTTCAGAAGGAAAGAATCCATGTGCATTGCAGGAGATGAGTTCAGTCCCTGGGTTGGGAAGATCCCTGGAGTAGGAAATGACAGCCCACTCCATTATTCCAGCCAAGAAATCTCAAGGACAGAGGAGCCTGGTGAGCTATAGTTCATGGGGTCACAAGAGTCGGACACAACTAAGCAACTGAACACACACACACACACACACACACATGCAAGCACACGCAAGCACACGTGCACACACATGCACACAGGCTCCATAAAGCCTGCCCTGCTGCACTTCCGCAGGTGGCAAATGCTCTCCCCCACACTCCGTCCATCACAACCTGCAAATGTGCTGTGTGATCACTCACTTGTGGGGCTCCTCCAAGGCTCAGGTTGCTCCGGGGGACGGGTGCTCCTGACCTGGTCCAAGGGCAGAGGCAGTGCCATCAGACTGACTGCACCTGCAGAGCCAGGGGCTCAGGGCTGGGGAGCCCTGATAGCTGAAGACTCAGGAAGAGGCTGGCAAGGATTATAGCACAAAGCCAAAGTCTGAACAGAGCCTGACAGGGAAGGAATGCTTTTCTCTTAAAGACAAAGTTGGAAAACAAGCTTTAAGAGTCCTTACAGAGAAGTATCAGTAATGATATGTGCCTAGAATAGCTTTTTTCCCCCTGAAATTACATTAAAGGTCATTGTGTTGTACTCCTCCAGCCCGTCTCCTCGCTCCGTATACAGCCATGGATTCTGTGCTCCTTCTCATGGAGCGCAGGCCACTGTATCTCCTGTCTGCTTTATGGTGGATCCACGCTGTTTCAGAGGATGAAATTCATTATGATTCATTAAACTAACTCATAAAAGGGCTTGATATCCCCTGGGGCAAGTTCATTAAAAGAATCTCTTTGGTTCAATTATGAATCATTTTTCCCCTGTATCCAAAGGCAGCTCTTGAGATGCACGGCGGCAAGGAGACCTCACAAGGCAGATTCAGGAATCCGGCAGCCAAAAGCCAGGGCCTGCGCCGTCACTTCTGAATAAAAATACCGCCGTGGGAGAGGGAGCGCCAGATGGCTGTCTGGGGGTGCTCTCTGCTCGGCGTCAACTGGATTCCCAGGGGCGCACTTGCACAGACGGTGACGATGCCCTGGCACGCCGTGCCTGCAGGCTCTGTGTGGGCCGGCCCCACAGCCCCCACAGCTCAGAGCCTGTCTGCTTTATCACCCCACAAGGATCATAGAGGCTTACCTCCCAAAAGCCAGCTTGGGAGACAAAAATTTAGACCTAAGACACTTCTTGCCTCCCTTTTCTTCCAAAAGAAAGGGAATCCTCCTCCACCAGACAGAGCTTTCCTTCCTGTTTCTATCCCTGGATCTCTCTTGGCAGAGTAACCCACGTGGTGACATTTCCCTGGTTACCTCTCAGACAAGTTTCATAGTGATAGCAAGACCAGTGCATTTTTCAGAGCCATGTGCAGACATAATAGCTAGTCTTCAGAAAGCATTTTCCAGGAAGTTCTCTGGGTGACATTTCTATGCCGATTTTCTGCAACTTGTCTCCACTCAAAAAATATCTAAAGCCCTGACAGTATTTCCACACTTAGTGAGACACGCACCGTCTGCCCCTTGCCAAGTGTGGCACATTCCTGAATCTGAAGGTTATTTATTCACCTGCTCAAGTTGCCTGTGGCTGTCGGTACAACGTGGGATGCTGCTGGAGCCGAGGGAGGGCACGGGGACCGATGAGGGGGTGGCCCTGGTGGCCCCCGGGCTGGCCGGTGCCCTGGAGAAGCAGAGAGGAAGGGCTGGAAGGAGTGGCCCCCAGCAGAGGGGAAGGGGCACGTCCTCCGCCGCTCTGGGGTCCTGACTCAGTCTTGGGGCCCTGGGGGCCATCCCTGGCCCACACTCAGCTGTCCTGTGGAACGTTCATTCCCGGCCCCCCAGAGACGTCCCAGGGGGAGCATCTGGCTTTGAAAAGGACACACCCGAGAGGCTCGAGACATTAGCGTGGAGTTTAGTCAGAAGACCCCAGTGGATAACCCTCATCTTGAAGAAGCCTTAGCATACAGCTGTTGCTGCTGCTAAGTCACTTCAGTCATGTCCGACTCTGTGCGAGCCCACAGAAGGCAGCCTACCAGGCTCCCTCGTCCCTGGGATTCTCCAGGCAAGAACACTGCAGTGGGTTGCCATTTCCTTCCCCAGTGCATGAAAGTGAAAAATGAAAGTAAAGTCGGCTCAGTCGTGTCCGACTCTTCGTGACCTCATGGTCTGCAGCCCATTAGGCTTCTCCATCCATGGGATTTTCCAGGCAAGAGTACTGGAGTGGGGTGCCATTGCCTTCTCTGTTAGCTAGTGTACAGCAGAAAGTGGAAAATCAGAATCAATGACCAGAATGTTTCTTTCCAATGGGTCACTTTAGATATGTTAGTAAGAGCTGCCTGAGGCCAGGGCATTGCACTTGGAGTCACACTGGGGCTGTGGGTGGTGGAGCTGTGTGTTTGGTTTCCTTTCCTAAAAACAAAAGTTACCTGTGCAACTTTTGTGGTTTGTAAATAACATATTTAAATTATGTTATTTAACAGCTTTATTCAGATATCATTGGCATGTGAAAGTTGTATGTATTTACGGTGTAGAACATTTTTGATATAGGTATTGTGATGCGGTTACCACAGTCCGGGCAATCAACACAGCCGTCACTTCGCAGAGCTGCCGTGTGTGTGTGTGTGTCCCATGTTGTCTTCTCCCACCAACAATCTCTGTAACCAACACCATGATCACAGTCACAGGGAGCCCCTCCAGTGCCCCCCGCATCCCTGCACCCTCACCCCATCCCTGGCTCCTGGCAGCCTCTGACCTGCTCGCCATCTCTGAGGCCATTTCCGGAAGCTGTGAGCCTGCTCACCAAGCAGGATGCCCCTGAGGTCCATCCAGGGGGCCACGTGTATCAGGTCTGCCCCTTTTACTGGCACGCTGCGTCTCATTCCACAGATGACCCCAGTGGATAACCCTCATCTGCTGGAGGGAACTCGGTTTGCTTCCACATTTTTGGCTCCTACAGAGAAACCAGCTGTGAACATTCACGTATGGCATTTTTGAGCATGTCTGTTCTGACTTGGCTGGGATAAATGCGCAAGAGGACAACTGCTGGGTTTTAGGGAAAGCATATGCTAGCACTCCAAGAGATGGCCAAACAGCTTTCCGAGGTAGCCATGCCACATCTATTCCCACCTGGGATGAATGGGAGTTCAGTTTCTCTGCATCCTCGCCGGCATCTGGCGCTATGACTCCATCAACCCAGGTGTCCTACTGGGTGTAGTGAACCTCACTCTGCTTTTTAACTCGCATGTCCCTGATGACTGATGTGCTGAATCTTCCACGCGCCTGTCTGTGCCCAGGTCTCTCCTTCAGCACAGGTTTGTCCACATCTTTGCCCATGCCCCAGATGGGTGTTTTTACCCTGAGACATGTTTCTTTTTTTTGCCCATCTTCCAGCTACCAGTCCTTTCAAAGACATTTTGCAGATAGTATCTCTCAGCCTGTGGTTCATCTTCTCATCCTCCTAACAGGGATTGACACAACATAAATGTTTTTAATGTTGATGACATTCACTTTATTAGTTTTTCCTGTTTATGGCTCTTGCCATTATAGGTCTCAGAACTCTCTGCTTGCCCTTAGATCTTGACAATTGTCTTCTATTTTTTCTCCCTAAAGTCATGATTTTGTATTTTTACTTGAATCTTTGACTCATTTAGGGCTAGATCTTTGCATAGTGTGAGATTCAGGCTGAGGTTTTGTTTTTTTCCCTACATATATGTTCCAGTACAATTTTTAAAATTATGGTAAAAACCACATAACATAAAAGATGCTGTCTTAGCCATTTTTAAGCACACACATCAGTGGCATTAAGTCCATTTGCACTGATGTGTGGCCATTACTGCCATAAAACCCTGGGACTTCCCATCTTCCTAAATGGAAACTCTGAGACTGTGATACATGGGCTCCACATCTTCTCCATCTCCCTGTCCCTGGCAACCACGATCCTGTCTTCTGTCTCTAGGAGTCTGACGACCCTGGGGCCTCATGTGCGTGGAGCCAGGGGAAGCTGGAGGGTCTGTGCTCGGGAGTGACGGTTCAGACAGGTAATTCCCAGTGGGTCGGGATGGGGCCCTTCTGTCCTGGACACTCTGCCTTCTCTTCTCTGAGGGGTTCAGTGACTCAGTTATAGTTTCAGGTTGTACCTATAACTGAAACAGCTACATTATTAGCTGACAATCTCAGAGATAAAAATAAAAGACAGAAGCCCTTACTCTGGTCTGAAGGGAAGAAGTACGCACTGCACCTGCGGGTCTCAATGAGAGGGAGTTCCTGGTGGCCTGGTGGCTAGGGTTTGGCACTGTCCCTGCTGTAGCCTGGGTTTGATACTTGGTTAGGGCACTGAGACCCCACAAGGCCTGCAGTGAGGCAAGAAACTAAAACAAAACCCCCAAAACTCAACGAGAAAGTCTGCATCAGACCTGCGGCCCTATTGCTGGAGTCATTGCTTTGCAACTCAGCACTGTGAGTCTCTGGCTGGGAAGCAGGGGGTGGAAATGTGGTTAAGAGCAGGACATTATGACTTGGGTTAATGCGTAAGGAAGAACAAGGGTGATGCATTGCTCTCTGGATGAAGGATAGACAAGGGCTGTTCGCAGACATGGACCCAGTTTAAGGACATGGGTTATCTGCACACAGAGGTGTGTAGTGGAGATGCCATTCCTAAACAAATAATGGTTGCAAATAAATCTACCAGGTAAATAGAAGGAGAAACAATGGAAACAGTGACAGATTTTGTTTTTATTTTTTGATAGACATTATTTTTATTTCCCAAATCACTGCAGATGGTGACTGCAGCCGTGAATTAAAAACACTTGCTCCTTGGAAGAAAGCTATGACTAACCTAGACAGCATATTAAAAAGCAGAGACATTACTTTGCCAACAAAGGTCCATCCAGTCAAAGCTATGGTTTTTACAATAGTCATGTATGGATGTGAGAGTTGGACTATAAGAAAGCTGAGTGCTGAAGAAATAATGCTTTTAAACTGTGGTGTTGGAGAAGACTCTTGAGAGTCCCTTGGACTGCAAAGAGCTCCAACCAGTCCATCCTAAAGGAAATCAGTCCTGAAGATTCAATGGAAGGACTGATGCTGAAAGCTGAAATTCTAATACTTTGGCTACCTGATGTGAAGAACTGACTCCTTTGAGAAGACTCTGATGCTGGGAAAGATTGAAAGTGGGAGGAGAAGGGGATGACAGAGGATGAGATGGTTGGATGGCATCACTGACTTGATGGACATGAGTTTGAGTAAACCCGGGAGTTGGTGATGGACAGGGGAAGCCTGGCGTGCTGCAGTCTGCGGGGCTGTAAAGAATCAGACACGACTGAGCCACTGAACTGAACTGAACTGAACCGAACCAGGTAAATAGGCAGCTTAAATAAACCTAGTTATGGTTAATGATTTTATTTTTCTGAAAGGCTGCTTTAAAAACATCAGAGAGGTCCTATCTTACTTTATTTGGCCACTTGAACAGGGAGATTTCTGTGCCCACAGCAGCGCACGGGCCATAAGCCCCCTGTGCAGAAAGCAGCTTCAGAAGCCTGGCTGAGTTCAGATTGGCTCCTCGAGTGACTGTCCTGGGGCCTCAGGACCCCCACTCCCAGTAATCCAACTTCACAAACAGTTAAAATGCAGGAAGGGGGAGGTGGAGAGAAGGATCAGTGATTTGCTTCAGAGGAAAAAAATAAGAATTCTTATATGTGCCACCAGTTTTTCATAAGCAAAAGCAATAAACATTAATGAATAATTAAAAGGATGGTTACCTGGGATCGACCCACCTTAGAGAATGAAGGCATTCCCTGGTGGCTCAGATGGTAAAGCGTCTGTCTACAATGCGGGGAGACCCGGGTTCGATCCCTGGGTTGGGAAGATCCCCTGGAGAAGGAAATGGCAATCCACTCCAGGACTATTGCCTGGAAAATCCCACGGACAGAGGGGCCTGGTGGGCTACAGCCCATGGGGTCACAAAGGGTCGGACACGACTGAGTGACTTCACTTCACTTCTTCATATATAACAAAATTTCCTATTAACAAGAGCAGAAGGAGGAACGGGGAAATCCCAGCTGGAAGGACAGCCCTGGGCTCCTCGGACCAGATTCTAGGAAACTGGGCTCAGGAGACCAGGACCACCCCCGCCCCACCTCCGTCTCCTGCAGATGAGGTGCCCACGGCTGCTTCTGCATGCTCGCTTTCCTTACAAAAATATCTGACAAATGTCTCCAAGGTGAATCAATGTATTAAAAAAAAAAGCACTGAGCCAAGGAATTGGGGCTGGGACGTGCCTGTGACCTGGCTTTTCTTGAGGGCAGGGCAGGTGATGGTGAGCAGAGCTGAGTGCAAAAGAAACCAGGCTCCAGTCCTGCCCTGTCACTGCTAAGCATGAGCTGCTGATAGTGGGCCCGTGACTCAGGACTGTACTTCATGTCTGCATGTGATGTGAGACCTGGAGGGGGTGTTGAGTGGAAATTAAACAGGGCAGGTAGACTGTGGTTTGTTTGAGTTCAGTAACTGGAAGCTGTCTTCACTGTCCTAATTCCATGGCCCAGCAGATAGGTCACGGGGGAATCACATGGGCAAAGATCCAGAGCCGAGGCAGAAACCACGGTGCCAAAGAGACAGGGCGCTCAGAGACAATACTGTGCAGCCTGGGCGCAGCACTCTGCCCTCACTTCTGGAGACTCTCAACGCTTTGTAAACAAAGGAGCCCCCATTTCCACTTTGCCCTGAGCCTTGCAACTCTGCAGTTTCTCTCGGCAAGAAAGAGAAGGTTACAGCTTTGCACCCAGCCGTCTGGCCTCGAAGCCCAGCCTTCTCATCTCAGCGGCTCATGAGGACCTCTGCAAAATGGAGGGAAGCTGACCCAGGAGCAGATCCGGCCCCAGCCAACTCAGCGTCAGTCCCGGCCTCTGCTGGACTGGCCTTCACGATCCAGAACGAGTTCAGGGCTAGATCAGAGCTTCCTGGCGTCGTGGCTGCAGCTGGCGTGGTAAAAGGGCTGGTGCTTGGAAAGGAGACGAGTGCTTGAGCAGAGAGTGAGTCATTCTCCGTTTACTCAAGAGGAGCTTAGGTGGGGATTACTGAGGGCAGCAGGAGGTGCGGAAAACTCCTTCAAGTGCTTTCCAAATATTTTAGGCTCACGAAAATCCAAAGCCTTTTGTGCCAATGGCTTTTTCACTTTTAGGCTGAAAGCCACGTTTATTTAAAGAGAAATGTAATGTAATCCACATATTCATCAGTATCGTTTGTCAGTTGCTGTTACTATAAATGTCCTAATGTTCTGAGCTTTTTTTTTTTTTTTTTGCTGCAAATCACACATAAAATTCTCCTTAGGTATTTTATGGTGTACAATATTTATGTTAATCTCCTAAAGAAATTAATACATCGCCTTTCCTTACATCTTTTGCTGAAGTTATGTACGTGTGGGTTCTATACCCCATTGTTGGGTAGAGCAGTCTTGGTGTGGCCTCCCCAAGATAGGCCTCATCCCCCTGCTTTCCAGATATGCTCTCCAAGTCCCCTCAATATCTGTATAATTGCATCCCCTCTCTCAAGGTTAGTGAAAGTATCAGGACTTGTGAGACCAACTGAACTACGGGTTTCTAATAATGACTCCTGGAATTCATTTGCAAATTTTCACATTTTTTTTCCTGGTGTTTTAAGATGATTAAATGATAATTTTAAAGAACAGACACATGGTTTCAGTTATGTTTTAGTGAATTGGATAAGTTTGTTCTGAGTGTTTAAATATGGGTGTACTATTTAAGGACTCTGGATTATTTAGTAGATTATAAGGTTAATAAGGTTAATTGACTGAATGTTGTAAAATGCATGGCCTGCCTCACTGGTTGCAGCTCAGCCCTCAGCTGACAAGCACGTCGGGGATACACAGCATCCTTTTGGATTTGTCAAAGGATACAGAGTGGCAGGTAGCTGGGTCTCTGTGAGACTGATTTGAAGAGGAGAATGTTATTTTGACTGGTTCCTGAAGTCGTTTACTGTGGAAAATCAGTGTTTCAAGGAAGATTTGTAAGTGTTCTACTAAATGGAGCTTCAAGGTCAAGTTAGGGAAGGAAAGTGTGGGGCGACCTGTCTTTTAGGCAGACGTGTGGCAGTTAGAGCATCCCAGACACTGCCCAGAGACAACAGGGCTCACAAACACCATTCAGGACTTGAAAAAAATAAAAAAGAGGAATGGGTAAAATGACTTTAATAACATGTTTAACCCAGAATCTTAACTCCTCGACATGTAATCAGTATTATAAAACATCAATTTCCATCATTTTCATATTAAGAAATGTGGTGTCCATCTTTGCTCCAGGCCCATTTCCATCTGGATTAGCCATGGTTCACATTGTCCCTGTGGGTCATGGCGGCCCTTCACTGAGTAAACCTACTGTTTAACGCCCACTGCTTCACACATATGACTGACTTGAGCAATCTCAGTCATTCCCGACACACTCACCTGCTTTGATTTGGAAAACTACCGGCGCCTCATGAGACCCTCCAGTGCTCTGAGCTCATCTCAAGAAAGCCATGCAACTCTGGAATTTATGAAGCCAAAACTCAGAATCCATCTGACCCCATCCTGCAGTTCCCTATGCTCTTCAGGCATCAACTACTTTGCTGAGAAACCTGGCTTTCTGTGCTGCCCTGGGCAGCTGTGTGGTCCCCAAGGAGCGGTCCTTTCCATCAAACTTCCTTGTTCCCTGCAGGTCCCCACTGGGCCATCAGGAGCTGCAACAGGAGGCTCAGGCCCTTGCTCAGATGTTCAGTTCCCTTATGAGGATGCACCCAGCATGAAGTGTGGACACGGCACCATGGGCACTGAGTATGGAAAGACAGGGCACTCCTCCTCCAGGTGTGAGGCTGACCAGCTCCACCTGGGCCCAGCAGATAATGCGCATCATGGAGGAAGGTTTATACTATGAGCATGACATCCCTATAACTATGGGCTACTTTCTAAGCAGACAAATCCAGTGTAATTAAAGAAAAAGTCATGGAGAGACTCACTTCACAGATCCAGAGATCTGAGTGTGACGAAGGTTTCCCCTGTAGGAGAAACCTCACAGGCTAGAACCCTCTGGAAACTGGAGAATCTTTTCTAAAAGTACTCCTGGTGGGGCTCCCCTGGTGGCTCAGTGGTAAGCAATCTGCCTGCCAATGCAGGAGACACGGATTCAACTCCTGGTCCAGGAAGATTCAGCATGCTGTGGAGCAACTGAGCCCATTCATGCTCCAGAACCTAAGCGCACAGAGCCTGTGCCCCTTGATGAGAGAAGCCATTACCAGGAGATGTTGATGTACCACAACCAAGAGTAGTCCCCACTCATGCAATTAGAGAAAAGCCGCCCAGTAGCAAAGACCCAGCAGGGCCATAAATAAGTACAATTATTTTTAAAAAGCTCTTTGTATATATGTATGTATATAACCAAACCACTTTGCCGTACACCTGAAATGCGGTGTTGTAAATCGACTGTACTTCAATAGTCAAAAATGCTACTTGACACCGAGGAAATACAATGAGGTTGCTAAACCAGTGGAAAAGGAAGAAACTGGTCTCAAATGGTGGGAGGGGTGTGAGGGGAAGATTGAATAATAGGATGACTCAGTTGCTAATGATCCTGATTCAGTCATTTTCTGCTTAAAAGGGCACTTCGACCTTTTCAAGCCCAAATATATGTTTCTTGACAGAAGGCCGCTCTGTGCAGAAGCTGCAGAAGCCCAGATCTATCAAGAACTCTGATAGATCGATCCTAAACCCAGTGTAAGGGGGTGGGTTGGCGCTGCAATTATTAATTGAGTCAATGATCTATTTTATCTGACACTACTCGTACATGCACACAACGCATAAATTACACAAAACAGTTCCAACACGGTTAATGAACTTGCCCTAAGGCTAATAAAGAAAAACGCTTAGCTAGGTCCTTCTATTTATTTTTTTCTTTATGTGTAACAGCATTTTACTTAATAGCATTAATCAAGTTGAAGGACCATCTGTATTAAAATGTAAAGACCGTCTTTAGACTGTGTCAGCAAAAGTGAAGGGCCCAGGTACCAGTCAGGGTGAAGATGCCCTGAGATGACACACGTGGCTCCATGGGTCTCTCTGGCCCGGGTGCTCTAGGTAGGGAAGAGCAATCATGTGGCTGTGGAGTGCTGCTCTGCCCTGGTGGGCAGTGATTGCAAGGCCTGTCATTACAGTGGACACAGCTTGCTGCCCCAAACGATCTTGGTGTCAGATGCCCAGAGTTTATTTCTAGCAGGGCTGGGAACTGGTCACTCAGGCTTAGAGAACCCACTTAGCTTGTGTCACCCTTGTCTATAGAATGGGGACACTAGCTCGTGCCACTCCCAGTCTGGGTGAGAATCAGATGAAGTGACAGACACAAAGCTCCAGGCATAAGACTGACAACTGGTCAACACATAAACACGTGAGAGTAAAAAACCATCCAGGGCGGTAATACAACAGCTAAGCTGTTTGATCAGTTTGGTTGCTCAACATGTCAGACTCTTTGTGACCCCATGGACTGCAGCACACCAGGCCTCCCTGTTCATCAACAACTCCCGGAGTTTACTCAGACTCATGTCCATTGAGTTGGTGATGCCAACATCTCATCTTCTGTCGTCCCCTTCTCTTCCTGCCTTCAATCTTTCCCAGCATCAGGGTCTTTTCCAACAAGACCTTCTCATCTTTGGGGCCAAAGTTTGGAGTTTGATATCTGATGAAGAAGTTCGAACACCAGTGTGTGGTGCTGACTGCCATAAATGCCTTAGTGAAAAAATAAAGTATTACCAGTAGCCAATAAGCACATCTGGAGATGCTCAGCATCATTAACTGCTGCTGCTGCTAAGTCACTTCAGTTGTGTCCGACTCTGTGCGACCCCATAGACGGCAGCCTACCAGGCTCCCCGTCTCTGGGATTCTCCAGGTAAGAACACTGCAGTGGGTTGAAATTTCCTTCTCCAATGCATGAAAGTAAAAAGTGAAAGTGAAGTCACTCAGTTGTGTCCAATTCTTAGTGACCCCATGCACTGCAGCCCACCAGGTTCCTCTGTCCATGGGATTTTCCAGGCAAGAGTACCGGAGTGGGGTGCCATTGCCTTCTCCGCACTAACTGTTCAGTTCAGTTCAGTCCCTCAGTCATGTTGGACTCTTTGCGACTCCATGAATTGCAGCACGCCAGGCCTCCCTGTCCATCACCAACTCCCGGAGTTCACTCTGACTCAAGTCCATCGAGTCAGTGATGCCATCCAGCCATCTCATCCACTGTCATCCCCTTCTCCTCCTACCCCCAATCCCTCCCAGCATCAGAGTCTTTTCCAATGAGTCAATTCTTTGCATGAGGTGGCCAAAGTACTGGAGTTTCAGCTTTAGCATCATTCCTTCCAAAGAAATCCCAGGGCTCATCTCCTTCAGAATGGACTGGTTGGATCTTCTTGCAGTCTAAGGGATTCTCAAGAGTCTTCTCCAATACCACAGTTCAAAAGCATCAATTCTTTGGCTCTCAGCCTTCTTCACAGTCCAACTCTCACATCCATACACGACCACAGGAAAAACCATAGCCTTGACTAGACAGACCTTAGTCGGCAAAGTAATGTCTCTGCTTTTGCATATACTATCTAGGTTGGTCATAACTTTTCTTCCAAGGAGTAAGCATCTTTCAATTTCATGGCTGCAATCACCATCTGCAGTGATTTTGGAGCCCCTCAAAATAAAGGCTGATACTGTTTCCACTGTTTCCCCATCTATTTCCCATGAAGTGATGGGACCGGATGCCATGGTCTTCGTTTTCTGAATGTTGAGCTTTAAGCCAACTTTTTCACTCTTCACTTTCACTTTCATCAAGAAGCTTTTTAGTTCCTCTTCACTTTCTGCCATAAAGGTGGTGTCATCCGCATATCTGAGGTTATTGATATTTCTCCCAGCAATCTTGATTCCAGCTTGTGTTTCTTCCAGTCCATCGTTTCTCATGATGTACTCTGCATAGAAGTTAAATAAGCAGGGTAACAATATACAGCCTTGATGTACTCCTTTTCCTATTTGGAACCAGCCTGTTGTTCCATGTCCAGTTCTAGCTGTTGCTTCCTAACCTGCCCTAATTGTTAGGGAAATGCAAATCAAAACCACAATAAGACAGCACCTCACACTCACCAGGAAGCTAACTATCAAACGGCCAGAAAGTACAAGTGTTGGCAATGACATGGAGAAACTGGACTCCTGTGTACTGTTGCTAGGATGTAAATGGATGCAGCCGCTGTGGATGCCAGAGTGGAGGTTCTTCACAGGATTGGACCAACTTCACATGATGGACCAACTCCACTTGTGGGGTTTCAACCAAAAAAACTGAAAGCAGGGATTTGAACTGATTTCTGAATGCCTATCTTCAAGGCAGTGTTATTTACAATAGCCAAGAGGAGAACCCAGCTTTTCACAACTTCTTGTCTCTTTTCATCATACGACCTTTTCCAGGGCAGCCAGACATGTATGTGACCAGTGATCCAATAAGTACTGACATCCCATGATCTCATATTTGCGTACAGAGTACTGCCACACACTTTTCAAATTACAGCTGATCTCAGAGACTCCATATGAGGGGTCGGGTACATTTTCTTACTTTTCAGAGGACAAATGACTTCATTCCCGTTAGGAGAGAGTCATGATCTGTGCTGTGCACATGAAGATCAGGTCCACTTACTTGACTGTGAATCTGTACATTCACCCCTTTAACAAAGAGTCGACGCTGTTAAATGCACTGGGGACATAGCAAAGTATGTTATTTTGCCCCTAAGAACCCTACCATTCTGATGAAAACAAATTCTACCTTTTTAACTGGTTACTGGAGATGAGCACAGGATGGAGAAGAGATGGCAAACCAGCTGCCCTCAGTAAAAGCAGAACAGATGTGGCAAGGGAAAGCTTACCTATCTTTGTTTATTTTTAGAACTATTTGTCAGGGCTGCCCTGAAGCTTAGGAACAGAAGCAAGATTTTGGAAGGTCTTCTAAGCTGACCCTTTTTCAACTCCCTGGACTGCAGCCTGCCAGGTTCCTCTGTCCATTGAATTCTCCAGGCAAGAATATTGGAGTGGGTCCAGTTCAGTTCAGTTCAGTCACTCAGTCATGTCCGACTCTTTGCAACCCCATGGACTGCAGGACACCAGGCTTCCCTGTCCATCATCAACTCCTGGACCTTGCTCAAACTCATGTCCATCGAGTCAGTGATGCCGTCCAACCATCTCATACTCTGCTGTCCCCTTCTCTCCCAAGCATTCCCAGCATCAAGGTCTTTTAAAATGAGTCAGTTCTTCACATCAGGTGGCCAAAGTATTGGAGTTTCAGCTTCAGCTGAAACTCAGTCCTTCAGTTTCAGTCCTTCCAATGAATATTCAGTGCTGATTTCCTTTAGGATGGACTGATTGGAGCTCCTTGCCATCCAAGGGATTCTCAAAAGTCTTCTAGAACACCACAGTTCAAAGACATCAGTTCTTTGGTGCTCAGCCTTTTTATTGTCCAACTCTCTCATCCATGCATGACTACTGGAAAAATCATAGCTTTGTCTAGATGGACTTTTGTTGCCAAAGTTAATGTCTCTGTTTTTTAATATACTGTCTACGTTTGTCATAGCTTTTCTTCCAAGGAGCAAGTGTCTTTTAATTTCATGGCTATAGTCACCATCTGCAGTGATTTTGGAGCCTAAGAAAATAAATGTGTTACTGTTTCCATTGTTTCCCCATCTACTTGTCATGAAGTAGATTGACATTTCCTTCTCCAGGGGATCTTCCCAATCCAGGGATTGAAACTGTGTCTCCTTCTTGGCAGGCAGATTCTGTACCATCTGAGCCACCAGGGATGCCCTCAAAGACTTACTTTAAGAAAAATTATATTTAAGAGAAAATTTGTTTAATATTATGAGTGAAAAATCTTGATAAAAAATGAAAAGAATATACACTGGATTTTATTTATTTTTAAGCATTTACAGAAAGCATTCTAAGTATTTTGCTTTATGTAGTCTTTAACTTTTATATAAAAAGGAATATTTTATTTCCATGTTGTCAGTCAAGAGTTGTCCCCTGGAGAGCTGCAATGATGCACGTGGCTGACGAAGGGTAGTAAGTTAGAATGTACTGGACTGACCTGATGACAATGTCCAGAGTGTAAGCCATCTTGTTTAATCAATAAGCCATTTCTAAGTCTTGCTTGTCATCAATATTACCTGGGAGACTTTCTCATTTTGTTTTGTGTTTTTCATCTACAGATTCTACCTCTCATGTCCCATATCTTCTGAATCAGAATCTGGGGGTGGTACACACTGTGGGGACCTGGGAATATATGTTTCTTAAGAGAAAGGAATGAGATGAAAGAAAAAGCACTTCTCCAGAGATTCTGATGGAAATCCAGCCTCAGAAACTATCTGTTCAGATGACAAGACTGCTGTCAAGCCTGCTATCCATGTTCTCGCTGAAGACAGAGCGGGAGGACACACATCTCTGAATCGCACACCTGGCAGAAAGGTGAGCCCAGGAGAAGGGCAGTGTTCTCACTGTGACTCATGTTTCAGCAAGTGGCCTCTTTCTCCACTTACACTGGGGGAAGAATCATTCAGATGGTAGGACAGGTCAGTCTGAGTTTCCCATGGTGGTGAACAGAAACATCCGGAAAGAAAACAGCTGCTGTGGGCAATTTTCCCCCCAGATCAAATCTTCACAGATGGAAAACATGACTACTTTGTGCTGCCATATTCCTGAACTTTAAGGACTGTCTGTTCCGTTACTTTTGTTTGAAACTGTAAGGAAATAAAGTTAAGAACAGTGATGCTGTGCATACTGACAGTCTGTCTCCCTGACTGAACCTGAGTTGGGCTCCTCTGAGACCTCTTCTGAACCAGGCCCAGATGCCACTCTGACCCTGGGCTGCTCAGATCAGTTTCGGGAAGAGTCCTGGGGGTCAGTTTAGTGAAAATCTCCCACCATCGACATGTGATTGAATTCCTTATCCTCTCCCCTGGATGTGCTGGTGCCCTCGTCACCAAGCACCGCCTGCCTTGTGCAAGATTCCTGTTGAGTTGTTCCAGCAAGAGCCTTCAGCCCAGAACTCCGTATGTGCCTCTTTTACTGGAGGTGGGCCCAGCCTCTCTACTAGAGAACCCCATGGCAGTGGTCTTCTTTACCACATTCAGCAAGTGTCAGAGAGCAAGTTTCTGGATGATACTCAAGTAGAACCTCACACTGGAGGGGCACCAGTGCTCCTAACATGTTGCCTGGCAACGTTCAGCTCTTCTGCAGGCTTCCTTTTTGTACCCAGAGACCAGAGATCTATGTGGGCTGGGAGCTGCAGGAAGGAGAGAAGATGCTGAGGGAAAACCACGATGATTTAGTCTGGGACACACTGAATCTGGACTTCCAGCAAGGAGGTATCTGGGGATATTTAACAGGCATCTGAAGCCCAAGTACAAGCCAACGAAGAGGCCGAGATAAGAAATGGATCCTTGAGAGCTGTCCCCTGGAGAGGTGCAGTGATGCGCGTGGCCAGCTGTGTCTGTGGAGGAGTGGTGGCCACACCTCCCAGATGAACATCACCAGGACATCCTGTGGTCTCCGGGCGTGGCGGTATCTGAGCAAGGGGATGGCAGAAGGACTCCTGGGACTGGGCTTGCAGTAGGTGGTTTTGGGGACGGTTGAAGGATATGGGGTCCACTCTGGACTGGGTGCTGTTATGAGGCAGGGGTCATTTTATGCCTGGGGTTTCACAAATCTTACCTGGAAGCAGAGCAGACGATAGTAAGACTAAAGCTGTAACCAATAAAGAAGAAGCAGTCTTTCCTATTCAGCAGGAAAACGGTATAGTTGGTTGTTTTTGTGTCTGATATGAAGCTTGTATTTTCCAGCGTTTAGATCTAACCACGTGGAGGTCTTGGTTTCGTCCTGCTGCATCCTGGTCTTGAGGTGACTGTTGGGGACACTCACTGTAGCTGCTGTACTCACAGGGAGACCAGCAATACCCGTGACAAGTCCCAGAGCTGGTCCAGGCTGGCAGGAGGAGGCAGACAGAAGGTTCAAGACAGTGTCTTTGTCCCTCTCCCTACCCCTTACTTTAAAGACAATGAGAGGCTTTCCTGGAGGCTCAGTGGTAAAGAATCTATCTGCCTGCCAGTGTAGGACATGCAGGTTTGATCCCTGATCTGGGAAGATCCCCGTGGAGAAGGAAATGGCAACCCACTCCAGTATTCCTACGGGAAATCCCATGGCCTGGAGGCACCTGGAGGGTCCGTGGGGCTGCAAAGAGTCAGACATGATTGAGTGACAAAACAACAAAGATGGTGCAAACAAAATGAGACAAACCCAAGAAGGCAACATGAGCTGTCCCACCTCACATTATGAAGTACTTGCACCACTATGCAGGGAAACAACAAAGACACCACAGCAGAGCGGGGCTACTTGAAATTGCCACCTAGTGAGGCGGAGTGCGTCTGCTTCTTGTGGCTTGTGCAGAAGACTGTTGAATTCACTCTAGCTAAGTGCGGTTGGTTTATTGTCTAGCAGAGGCTACCTAAGAAACCCAGAAGCTTGTTAATGGGTTGGTCTGTCATCAAGACTCAAATCATGTGTAAGAAATTGCAGCAAAGTGATAAAACCACATCTTTTAAAGAGTGGTTTTCCATGTGTCCGTAAGTGACGGCTTTTTCTTGGTCCATTGTGACCTGATTGGCTCTTGTTAAAAGTGGATTTTAACACTCGTGCCTCTTGCTCAGACTCCTGAGGGGTTCTGTGAGGCCGTCCACCTGGCTAAATGGACCACTGTGTTTTCGAGAACACTTTCCAGACGTGGTTTTTTCAGATTAGATTTTTAAGGTTCTTATCAGTGCCACGGTTATGGCTCCATTCTTCTGCAGCTGATTCTAGCACTTGCACCAGGTTGGGGGGCTGGGTCTGGTGCTCAGACGGAATGGTGTGCTGGTGCCTCAGCTGCAATCGAGCATCTTTTCACCTGGTTCCCACACCCATCCTGTCGGGTCTGCTGAGTCCTCGCCCCTCGCCTGGGCACCACGGGCATGTGAATGTCTCCTGCCTGCTTCTGGAGGACACAGAGCCCAGGCGCCCCGTCACGTGCTCACTGGCATTCGTGAGAAGCCCTGACACCCCAGCCTCCCTTGGTCTCCCTGGGAATTCCTGTGACTCTGCAGGATGAACGCAGAGAGGGCAGCCTGGCACGGTGCAGGCGGCAGCCTCTGGCTGCCTCCCATCCGCCTTCCGGGCCCTTTCCCCTGGGAAAGCCCGGCTGGGGACTATGCGATCTATGGGTGTTTTCAAACCCAGACTTTGAGCCGGTCTCTTTGATGGCTCCATTTGCTATGCTCCCGTCGATCTAGCATGTGAAGTGTGAGGACGTAAGCACGGATGCCATAATAGGGCCATTGTCGCCACATTGCTTGAGACCAAGAAAGAGGCCTATGGACCGCTGGTCGGATGCCAGCCCCAGCCCTGAAAGGGCTTGCCCTCATCTGGTCTCTAAGAACTGAAAGTGTAGCGCCCAGAGGGGCCTGGAGCCACTCTCAACCCAGTAGGAAGATTTCTTTGCAGCTTAGGAATCAAATCCAGGCAGCCTGGGAGCCCATCAGATATTCATGGGTTCCAGTGTTATTTAAATCAGGTCCTTTCTGCGGCGCCCATTGACCCAGCTCTGGAAGGCCGGGCATCCCCTCCCCCCGCCGCCCCCCATCCCCTCCATCCCCCCCATCCCCCCCATCCCCCTGGGCAGTCCTGCAGCACACGCTGGGCTTCCTGCCACACCAGAATCACATTTGATTTGTCAACAGCTGACACTGTGAGTAACAGCTTTACACATATCACGCGCAGTGTCCGCACGCTGCTCAAAGGCAAGACAATTGGTTAAATTTATCGTTGCTGCAATATATTTTGGAACGCTCCTTTGAGCTTTTCTGGAGTAAATTGGCCCTTAAATGAAAACATACAGACAGGAGAAATCCCAGGTGCTTTAGATCAACAGAGACCTGGGTAATCCCGTGGATTTGGGTATATCTGACATAAACAACGTTCATTAAACCTGGGGCCAACCTTGTAGCTGCTGTTAGCAGGCTAGCTGGAATATGTACCCACAGTCCTCACGTGTATCTGTGATGGGTGCTCTACTGGGCTATTTTGATTTGTTCTCTTTCCCTAAAATGCATCGAATATTATGAGCTTCCAGTTTTTCAGCCAAGAAGATTTTCAGTTGGGAGGTTCAAATTGAGATCCATAAATGGAAAAAAAGTGTCCATTTTATGTGTCAGGAATATATTTAAGTTCCTATGAATTCATATTAACAAAGACACACAATTTATTTTCCTGTGGTTGGGTGTTTATTTTATGAGCATCATTCTTGGAGAGATGTAGTGACTGCAGGGCTGCCACACATGCCCAGCATCGCCAAGTGGAAGCCCTGCCATTACTGGGGAACTGGCGTTCAGACAGACGAAGCCCTGGGACAAGAAGCCGGGAAGCAGAGACCTGCAGCTTTTCCTCACAGACTCAAGGCTGGTTTCCCCCTGCTTCCTTTCACATATAATGGCTCTGTTAAATTTTATTCCTACAGCACCACTGTTTGAAAGCACCTCAGTGGATAACAAGGGTGAAGGAAGTCACTTGATATTTGAAAGTGGGGAACTAGATTCATATAGCATCGGAAAGTCTACTCCTAGTATCTGAATTCTATGAAATTCAAACGTAATCCCTTTACAGTTCAGAATGCAGGAAGTGTTTCTTAAAATAGAAGTATACTCTGTAATGTAGTAGTCTAGCCTTTTACTGGTAGGCTCTGCTTTAGTAATACAAATTTTAAAGTAGGGTTAAGGTGAAAAGTCTCAGTGAATGTAACTATGCACTGTCTATTACATTTTTTTTTCTTAGGCAACATAAAACGCTTTCTCTAGACAGTGCCAGGAAAAGCAAAACAGAAACGCAGAACAACAGGACAGGATAGGAAACCAAGAGATAAACCCACGCACCTATGGTCACCTAATCTATGACAAAGGAAACAAAAATATACAATGGAGAAAAGACATTCTCTTCAGTAAGTGGTGCTGGGAAAACTGAATCGCTACATGTAAAAGAATGAAATCAGAATATTTCCTACCCCCGACACAAAAATCAAAATAGATTGAACACCTAACTCTAAGGTAGGAAACTATAAAAGTCTTAGAGGAAGATGTAGGGAAAACACTCTGAGACATAAATTACAGCAAGCTTTGGCACAGCAAAGGAAACCATAAATAAAATGAAAAGAGAAGCCTCAGAATAGGAGAAAATATTTGCAAGTGAAGCAACTGACAAAGGATTAATTTCCAAAATATACAAATTGCTCGTTTAGCTCAATATCAAAAACACAAACAACCCAATCAAAAATGGGTGGAAAATAGACACTTCTCCAAAGAAGACGTAAAGATGGCCCAACAAACACATGAAAAGATGCTCAACATCACTAATTATTAGAGAAATGCAAATTGAAACCACAACGAGGTATCACCTCACACCAGTCAGAATGGCCATCACCAAAAACCGAAACAATAAATACTGGAGAGGGTGTGCAGAAAAGGGAACCCTCTTGCACTGTTGGTGGGAATGTAAATTGTTGTAGACAAGATGGAGAACAGTATGGGTTCCTTAAAAAACTAAAAATAGGGCTACCATATGACCTAGCAATCCCACTTCTGGGCATACACTGGGAGAAAACCACAATTCCAAAGATACAGGCACTCCAATGTGCATAGCAGCACTATTTACAATAGCCAAGAAAGGAAAGCAAGCTAAATAGCCATCGACAGAGGAACAGATAAAGAAGCTGTGGTACCTGTATACAATGGAATATTACTCAGCCATAAAAATAAATTAAATTGTGCCATTTGCAGAGGCGTGTATGGACCTAGAAAACAGTCATTAAGGTGAGTGAGAAAAAAAAACACAAGTATTGTATATATATACATACATATAGTAACATGTGTATGTGGAATCTAGAAAAATAGTACAGATTAATTTATCTGCAGAGATAGTGACATACACGTAGAGAACAAATGTATGGACACCAAGAAGCGATGGTGGTGGGATGAACTGGGAGACTGGGATTGACATGTACACACTATTGATACCACGTATCAATAAAGCAGACAACTGATGAGATCCTACTGTATAGCACAGGGAACTTACTCAGTGCTCTCTGGTGACCTAAATGGGGAGAAAATCCAAACATGCGAGGATATATGGGTATATACAGTTGATTCACTTTGTTGAACAGCAGAAACTAACACAAAGTAGCTATACACCAATAAAGAAAAGTCAGTGACAGGCAAGAAAATCATCGAAGTACATCTAAGCAAAAACTGATCTAAATGAAAATATGTATATTCTTTATAGACTTGGCAAAATAATCACAAATATGTTATAAAAATTCTGTACAGCAAGTTTTGGAACTGTTATTTTTTTAAAATGATGAAAACAACTGTTGCACATTATCCAAACATCAATAGATTTCCATATCACCACCTACACAAAGATTCTGACAACACTTTTTCAATCAGGGAGATCATTGTAACTTACTTTAAAAATACCTACATTATACTATAAGGCACGGACACTGTAAACCTTACATCTTGTAACTTCATTTCTCTTTAGGGCTGAATCTTAGTGCTTCCACTGTAAGTAAATGCTTTGGAACAAAAGAAAACACAGCTCCCTGAATCCCATTCTTTTATTATTCAAATAATTTGAGAAAATCCCCAAATCTTCCCTTCTCCTAACCCTGGGGACCATAACTCTTTTCTGTTTCCAATTCTTACACTGACCTCATTTTTTCACTGGTGTTTTGGAAAGGCAGGTGAGGAAGAGAGGAAGAAGGAACTCCATATCTGTAGGAGTTTGGAGAGCACCCTTTCCATCACCTTTAATGGGTCCAGACAAAGTGTGTCTGCAGAGGGGAAGCGAGCTTTGGGAACGCAACAGTGAGAGGAACACTCTGGGGGTGGTTCCAACCAGCGGGAGTCACCACCCACCACATCCCTGTGGGCATGAGCTGCATGAGCTGCCAGTCTGCCGTGTGAGTTGAGCTTACGGCTTCATCTGCCTGCTTGCTTCTCCACCTGTGTGATGAGCATCACACAGCCAGCTCAGAGTCTTCTTGAGGTGTCTACTGGTGGCACACAGATTTCTAAGGACCCCATGGACTGTAACCCACCAGGCTTTTCTGCCCATGGAATTTTCCACACAAGAATACTGGAATGGGTTGCCATTTCCTTCTCCAGGGGATCTTCCTGACCCAAGGATGGAACCCACATCTCCATTGGCAGGTGGATTCTTCACCACTAAACTACCAGGGAAGCCCCCAAAATAAGAGATTTCTAAGGAGGGGAAGACCTGAAGATAGGTTTGTGTGAGCTTAGGAAAGAGGGAATGAACACAAAGCCACTATAAACTGAAAATATCCTTCTCCTGCCTCTCTGACCCTTCACTCCACCCCTATCCCTAAAACACACACCCAGCACGAAACATACTGAAATTAGGAGGGTGCTGGGGGAGTAGGAGTGAGTGGGATAGACAAGTCACCCCAGGAACTTGCAAAGGCCTAGAAGGAAGCTCAGACATGAGAGGACCCAGCAGGGACAGGGATTCTTCTGGGACTAGGGTGAACTTCCCAGGATGGAGACTAAATAGAATCAATGCCTGATTTCCCATTTTTAGAGACTCAACACCTTAGCTTAGGGTTTGATCTTTGACATAAATTGTAGCAATATTTTTTGGATCAGTCTCCTAAAGCAAAACAAAATAAATAAATAAAAGCAAACATAAACATATAGGACTTAATTAATCTTAAAACTTTTTGCACAGTAAAGAAAACTATTGACAAAATGAAAAGATAACCCATGGAATGAGAGTAAATATTTGCAAATGATGAGACCAAGAAGGGGTTATATCCAAAATACATGAACAGCTCACACAAACTAGTATCAAAACCCCAAACAATCCAATCAAAAACTGCCTGAAGACTTCAACAGGCATTTCTCCAAAGAGGGCATGCTGATGTCCAGCTAGCACATTAAAAGGTGATCAATATCACTAATTATTAGAGAAATGCAAATTAGAACCACAATGAGGAATGGCCAGCATCGAAAAGTCCACAGATAACAAATGTTGGTGGGGATGTGAGGAAAGGGAAACCTCCTACACTGTTGGTGGGAATATCAACTGGGGCAGTCACTATGGAGAACAGTATGGAAGTTCCCTAAAAACTAGAAGTAGAACTATCATATGACCCAGCAATACCACTCCTGGGTTTACATCCAGAGAAAACGAAAGCACTGATTCAAAAGATACACGAATCCTAACCCCAGTGTTGTAGCACTACTCACATTAGCCAAGACGTGGAAGCAAACCAAGTGTCCATCAAGATTAAGAAGATGTGATACATATATACACACACAATGGAATATTACTCAGCCATAAGAAGAATGAAATAATGCCATTTGTAGCAACATGGATAGATCTTGAAAATATTATGTTTAGTGAAATAAGTCAGACGACAAAGGCAAATATTTTTTGTATCACTTATATGTGGAATCTAAAAATAACACAAATGGATATATATGAAAAAACAGACTCACAGATACAGGAAAAAAAAAACAATTTACAGTTAACAAAAGGAAGAGGGATGGGGAAAGGATGAATTAGGGGCATGGGATTAACAAATACAAATGACTATACATAAAATAGATAAGGATATATCATGTAGCACAGGGAATTACACCCAGTATCTTCTAATAGCCTCTGTGTGTGTGTGTGTACGTGTTATTTGCTCAGTCGTGTCTGACTCTTGGCGACCTCTGTCCATGGGATTCTCCAGGCAAGAATGCTGGAGTGGGTAGCCATTCCCTTCTCAGGGGATCTTCCCAACCCAGGGACTGAACCTGGGTCTTTTGTATCACAGGCAGATTCTTTACTCTCTTAGCCACTGGGGAAGCCCCAACAGCATATAATAACCTACAATGGAATATAATCCACAGAAGTACTGAAACACTAACTGAATATTGATACTGACATAATACTCTGAATCACCTATACTCTCAAAATAAAATAAATAAATAGTCTTGTCATTCAAAGTCTTAAAGTCTGGCTCTCATCCCCCAGTGCTAACTTTGTGTGTCTGCCCCACGGCCCTCTCCTTCTGTCTTCCGATTTCCTCCTTCTTGCTGAGCACATCTGAGGGCTTGGGGCTTTCGATCTCCTCATTCTCCCTTTGAATGACTTCATCAGGCTTACTCATCATTCAAGGATCAGTCCACACTCCAGGCAAACGTTCTACCTTCTTGGGATCTTCAGCAACTCCAGTTCAGAACTCTCCATCATCTCTTACATGGTGTCAGTACTTATTTTATGCATAATTCAGCATTGTAGGTGGAAATATGAGAAGATCAATAGCTCTAAAATAAAAATGAGACTCTCATCCACTCCTCCAAGTTCAGATAGCTATGGGTCTGTGAACTGAGGAAATCACATGCTGAAGCTGAAAAAGCAACTAGGTGTGTGTGTGTGTGTGTGTTTTCCTTAAGTTCAATTCAGTTCAGTCTCTCAGTCATGTCTGACTCTTTGAGACCCCATGGACTGCAGCACACCAGACTTCCCTGTCCATCACCAACTCCTGGAGCTTGCTCAAACTCACATCCATTGAGTCAGTGATCCCATCCAACCATCTCAGCCTCTGTCGTCCCCTTCTCCTCCCATCTTCAATCTTTCCCAGCATCAGGGTCTTTTCCAGTGAGTCAGTTCTTTGCATCAGGTGGCCAAAGCTGAGTTTCAGTTTCAGCATCAGTCCTTCTAACAAATATTCAGGACTGATTTCCTTTGGGATGGACTGGTTGGATATCCTTGCAGTCCTCTGGGATTCTCAAGAGTCTTCTCCAATACCACAGTTCAAAAGCATCAATTCTTCAGCGTTCAACTTTATTTATGGTCCAACTCTCACATCCATTCATGACTACTGGAAAAACCACAGCTTTGACTAGATGAAACTTTGTTGGCAAAGTAATGTCTCTGCTTTTTAATATGCTGTCTAGATTGGTCATAGCTCTTCTTCCAAGGAGAAAGCATCTTTTAATTTCATGGTTGCAGCACAATCTGCAGTGATTTTGGAGCCCCCAAAATAAAGTTTGTCACTGTTTCCATTGTTTCCCCATCTATTCCCATGAAGTGATGGGACCAGATGCCATGATCTTCGTTTTCTGAATGTTGAGTTTATGTCAACTTTTTCACTCTCCTCTTTCACTTTCATCAAGGGGCTCTTTAGTCCTTCACTTTCTGCCATAAGGGTGGTGTCATCTGTGTATCTGAGGTTATTGATATTTCTCCAGGCTATTGTGATTCCAGCCTGTGCTTCATCCAGCCTGGCAGTTCACATGATATACTCTGCATATAAGTTAAATAAGCAGGGTGACAATATATAGCCTTGATGTACTCCTTTCCCAATTTGGAACCAGTCTGTTGTTGCACGTCCAGTTCTAACTGTTGCTTCTTGACCTAGGATACAGATTTTTCAGGAGGCAGGTAAGGTAATCTGGTATTCCTATCACTTTAAGAATTTTTCACATCTTTTAAGAATTTTCTGTTTTTTAGCACATAAAAAATGGTAGACCCTTAATAAACATTTCATTAGAAATGAAAAAAATTCAATGGATGGGTAAGTGAATGAATGTGAGGACTATGGCTAGGTACTTTTATTAATTAATTAAATCTAGTTCTCTGTGTTATGAAAAGGAATGTAAACTCTTTGCAATTTTCTTTCATACAAAACAGAATGGCCACAATATCCTGAGAGATGACAGGAGAGAGGGACTAATTATGCCTGCCTCAGAAAAGGCCTCATAAACAAGACAGGATTTGAGTTCATGTGGAAAGGAACTACAAGGTGGAGTCAGTGCTGAAGAGCTTCTAGAAGGCTATTCTGGGAGATTATGAGCAACAGACTGGAGCAAAGACGTGGAGGGGGGCGAGTTCCTTAAAACTTGCTCCTGTTACTGCTCCTGTGTCCTCGCCCTCATCGCAGTGGCTGGGCTTGAGCTGCGGCGCCAGTGTCTGGCTCTACTTCTTGGCTGTGTTCTTAAAGGCAGAGGATTGGCTGTTAGAGCATTTTGGGGACAGGGTGGGGCTCAGCAGCAGGCTGAGGACAGAAGGTCTGGGATGCTCATCTCAGGAAGACAGGACATGGTAGGATGGCAAGGGCACTGACCTCCTCCACTCAGGCTGCCATGATGGAATGCCAGAGATGGGCGGAGACCCAGGAGAGACCAGCAGAGACCTTGGTGTAGCTCCTAGGGGCCTCAGAGTGTGAGCAGGGACGTGATGCAGCACCCAGAGTACCGAGCCTGCTCCCGGGGCAGGTTTCTGCTTAAGTGTATTTTGGAAGAGGAATGTCTGAGGCCCATGCACCTGGAGCTTTAGGAGGTGTGGCCAGCACAAATGGTGCAAACCAGATTCCAGGCCGTCTGGTCCAGGGTGACTGTCCTGCGTCGGCCGTGCCCCTGTGTCAGGAACTGTTCTTTATCGGGTGACTCCTCCTCAGAGGGTGCGAGGTGATGCTGCTTTTTGCATAAAAGCGTCAGTCCTTGCAACTTATGGTGAACGCAGCTAAAAGCAGAGGTTCATTTTTGCTCCTCACACTCTGGCCATCACGGTGTCCTCACTACCACCAAAACCTGGAGATGGAGCCACGTCGTGCAGACACCCACCCCCAGCGGGAGGGTCCCAGTCCCTCCTCGAGCATTTTCTCTGTTGCTTTCAGGTTACCTCCACAGAGGGGGTATAGGTCTAACTGCACTCATGCTTGCAGCAGGGGAGGGGAAAACCTCAAGTAGACATGAACTTCAAGGCATCCTGGGGTGAGACGGGAGAGACACCTGGACATCCTCCCGGAGTGAGTTCTGAATGGACCAGTGGGAGACCAGTGAGGGTAGTGAGGCAGCGCTGTGTCAGGACTCGGATGCTCTGTGGACTCAGGATGGCCTAGTGACAAGGTTCTCCTGCAGTTAAAGGAGCAGCTTACATAGTCCCAGGTGCTCGTGGACGTTCTGAGGATGTTCTAAGGTATGATAGGGATGATTCGAGGCATTTCTGGCCCATGAAACCAGGACAGCGGTGATGGTCTAGGCAAGGCCAGGGCTAGCTTCCTACGCCCAGTCATGACTGCCATGGATGGAGGTAAATTCTGCGAAGAAAGTTTACAAGTCCTCTAATCCCACCCAGCCCTCTGAGAGATGGAAATCCCACATTCTGACAGACAAGAAGGGGTTGTTACTTGTGCAGGATCAAAGGGCTTTCTAAAGGCAGGGCTCCTGTCAAAGTCCAAGTCTTCTGACTCAGCCACTGTCTTCCTTGGTGCCGCTGCCCAGTGACCCCACTGGTAGGTAACAAGGCCTATCTCCTGCAATTGGTTAGCTCACGTCAGGTCCCCACCATGCAAGGCATATGAGAACCAGGCCCCATTGGCTCCGGGGAATTGAATTTAGCACCACCAGCGCCTGGCCATCATTCACAAAAAAATCCCTGTGCAGACTGCGGGGTTCTCTCAGTGCCCATGAATACATCTCACTGCAGATTATGTCGGGTGATAATTGTCTCTTGCACATTCAATGGTTCCTCCCAGATTTGCTTTACAATCTGGTGGATGCTAAGTTGTTACTATGGCAGGGCTTTCTCCACTTCATTTTATATTACTGCCATGCTTATGGGCTCAATGTTGTAGTTATATTTAATTTCACTCACAATTAGGGGCTATTTTGGTCATTTGTTGGCTTCTTCCAGCTTTACAAATCGACTTCTTTACACGGGGCCAAGTGAGGGCAGGGCAGCATGCGACAGCAGACTTTGTGACATCTTTCTAGAGGCGGCTCTGTTAGTTTAATATTGCCCTGATACCCAGACCTGAGAGTTGGACTGTAAAGAAGGCTGAGTGCCAAAGAATCGATGCTTTCTAATTGTGGTGCTAGAGAAGACTCTTGAGAGTCCCTTGGCCTGTAAGGAGATCAGTCAATCCTAAAGGAAATCAACCCTGAATATTCATTGGAAGGACTGATGCAGAAGCTGAAGCTCCAATACTTGGGCCACCTGGTGTGAAGAACTGACTCATTGGAAAAGACTCTGATGCTGAGTAAGACTGAAGGCAGGAGGAGAAAGAAGTTGGCAACAGAGGATGAGATGGTTGGATGGCGTCATCAACTCAATGGACATGAGTCTGAGCAAACTCTGGGAGACAGGGAAGGACAGGGAAGCCTGGTGTGCTGCAGTCCATGGGGTCAGAGAGTCAGACACGATTGAACGATTGAACAACAGTTACGTTCATGCAATCATCTTTCCTTGTTCCTTTCTCCATGTTCACTGACAGACAAGTATCAATGCCATTGTGTTAAGTGTGTTTCTAGCATTTATAAACTTGATGCTTTGCATCTTGCTCTTTAAAAGTTTGATACCAAAAAATTACTAGAGATTAGGAGATAGTACTGTGTTAACTAATCACACAGCAATGTGTGCAATGCGTGAGTTTGCCATGAGAGACATACTCCCAGTGCAGTGTGGAAAGCTCTGCATTGTAACACAGTATCCACAGCGAACTCACCCACGACCCAGGCATGTTCTGATGGACGTCTCATCCCAGTAAAATGCACGCTCTGTCTAGGAAACTCGAGTTAGTGAAGCAGAAAGCTAACTCCAAGGATATCATCTTCTCCAAATGCAGGTTTTGCTTAAAACAGCCTGTTTTAGAAGCATACAAAAGGAATATTTACAATTGGAGCATAGCAAATGCAGTCTTTCCACCTTGTCAGCAGTGACAAGGGGAATGCTGAGGTCCCCTGCACAGGAGACATATCTGCAAGGACAGAACTTTCCACACCAGGTGACCCCAGTGGCTCCAGTGGCAGCTCCCTCCACTGCATTTGCTTGAGAGGCTGCCCAGGGTCATCATGTCTTATAGATCAGCAGACTAACTCGCTGGACCAGCTCTTCCCGAACCCCAACTCGGGAGACAGAGTGACCCAGGAGATCCCACCAACATAGACATCAGGACGTGGCAGGTCACAGGGAGCAACATGAGCACAGCGTCCCTCCTCCAGCACTCACAGTGTCCTCTCCTCACTGCGAAAAACCTCCTTTCCTTCACCAACACAGCACCACTTGGAGTTATACACCCTGGGGGTGGTTACCCGACCACCTCGAAAAGACTTGCCCTATGGCTCCACGTGCAGGCTGTCAGAGGGCACAGCCTCTGGGGTGCTCCTCTGTCCATCCATAAGATGATGAGAAGAGGCAGGCACAGGAGTGCTGAGTAATCACACAAGCAGTTTCAGCCTGATAGGCCCCCTGAACATGTCCAAGGGGTCCCGCGCTGCTCCAGTGCCACCTCTAAGCCGGCAAGCTCCCCCTCTATTACTTTGAGAGAGAGACCGAGAAAGACACTCGGCAACCTCGACTGATTCATCCAACTCATGAAAAGGTGGATGTGGAAGACAGAGTCACAGAGTTTCGGTCCTACCTCTTGGAGTTACAGGTAGAGTCTGTAAACTGTAGGTGGACAAAGTGCTGTGACATAGCTGCTAAGTGTTACCATTGACAGTGCCTCAGAGATTCTTACTGGCCCATCAGTCTAAAACAGATTCCACCGGGAAGAGTGCACCAGAGGGGAAGGTGCAGCCCCTCAAGAACTCTGTGGGGAAGGGCCGTGTTTTAAACTCACTGGTGGCACACGGGACCCTGGGTGAGTGCCTGGAGCAGGGAGGACCCGAGCCTGAGCCCAAGCCAGCCCCTGCGGGGGGACCCGGCCATGGCCCAACAACTGCAGGGGGCAGAGCCCACAGGGTAGAAAACCAACTCCGGACATGGAAACAGAAAGCATGATGTCTTGGTTTTGGGAAAAGTGGGGAAAGTGGGACTTTGTTGGTTTGAGGCAAGATTATTCAGTTTATAGAAGGTAATGGCACCCCCACTCCAATACTCTTGCCTGGAAAATCCCATGGACGGAGGAGCCTGATAGATTGCAGTCCATGGGGCTGCGAAGAGTCGGACATGACTGAGAGACTTCCTTTCACTTTTCACTTTCATGCATTGGAGAAGGCAGTGGCAACCCACTCCAGTGTTCTTGCCTGGAGAATCCCAGGGACGGGGAGCCTTGTGGACTGCTGTCTATGGGGTCACACAGAGTTGGACACGACTGAAGTGACTTAGCTTAGCTTAGCTTAGGGCTTCCCTGATAGATCAGTTGGTAAAGAATCTCCCTGCAATGCAGGAGACCCCAGTTCAATTCCTGGGTTGGGAAGACCCACTGGAGAAGGGAAAGGCTACCCATCTGGTTTGGAGAATTCTATGGACTGTATTAGTCCATGGGATCACAAAGAGTCGGACATAACTGAGCGACTTTCACTTATTGAGTCTATGGTTCCACAGCCCTTTGGACACTCTGGGTCTTCCAGACCCCCGTCAGGAGGACTGGTGGCCAGGGCATGGTCTCTGTTCTCCCAGGGGTCCCAGGCATTGGCCCCTGAAGAATCAGGTGCTGATGCAGCACCGGCGCAGCTTGGCCATGGCCCACTGGCAGGCCTGTCCCTGGCTTGCGGTTCACACTCTTTGACCCTTTGCTACAACTGTCTCTGGCTGCAGGGGTGGCTTCCTCCCCTATCTGGCCATCAGTCCACTTTGCTGAAGGGTGATGACTAGCCTGCCCTGTCCTCTGATGCATCAACAGTCCCACTGACAGGAGAGAGTGAGGAGGGGCCTTGGCTCCATCAAGCTAAAGGGGAGGCACTGAATAGTGCTTAAGCTGTCAGACCCCATGCTGGATTGTGTGCTGAACCCCCAACAGAAGATTTCACCTCAAAGCTTCATGCCCAGAACATGTCGAAACGACTATTATGTTTCCAGGGCAACTAACATTTAGGTTTAGCTACTAGTAGACATGTAAACACATGATGTCACTGGTGATTCTGTCAGCTCTTGTTTGTGGTGTTTTAAAAGTTCACCTTTCATTGGCACATATCACAAGGTCTCCTGAAAAGTGGGACAGCTGTTTGAGTCATAAAAGATAAATATATCCTGGAACAACCATTGTTTCCAGCCCCTGGATCATTTCAGAGGACATTTCCAGGGCAAACAGATGATGTAAGCTTCAGTAACACACCTGCAAGTCGTGTGACTTCCCGGGATCGTGTGAAGTCTGCAAACAATATTGAGATCCAAACAGCCCATGTCCTATGAGAAGAATGTTTGCCTGTGTTTTCAGGTAGGGTGATGTTCATTTTCTTAAGGGAATACACCTCATTTTATCTCACTAAAGCCTTTATCACAAACTTCCCACACATAAAAGCACTAGTAAAAAATTCTTTGGGTATACCAGCAGTCTGCATTACACAAAACGGATAAAAAGCAGATTAAAAATTAAACATTTATGACCCAAGGAACTGCTGAATGACTCAGCAGAGAAGAACATCTGTAACTATAAAGCCCAAAGTCCTGAGATCTGAATTTTCCTGTTGTGCTTACTTAATTACTGTGCATAGTTACTTGTTGGGTCCTGACAGGGTGATGACTGGGCTGCAGAAATTACTACTCCCTCAGGGAATTCCTAAGGAAACACTAGAGGGGAAAATCTTTGTCTCCAGTACCCAGGTGTGACCACCATTGTGTTACAGAGTCCTGTGCATGGTGCACAAATCCAGGAGCAGAGAGAGACAGCATGATGGATAGCACTCACTTCTGTATCATGTCAGGAGGAGTCTTTAACTTCTAATTCCTTAACCTGGGAAAAAAGGACAAAACTTGATTTTTACTCAATTAAGTGAATAACCCACTTTGTAAGCACTTCCATTAGTAGGAATGTAAATTTATGACTTAATGGTAAGCCAGGGCTTCTTCTGCCCCAAACCCATCCCATCCACCCAGACTGCCAGTGTCCAGTAACTAGAAACCACACTTTGGTCATATTTGTGGCTCCCACGTGCTTGGCATAGTACAGAGCAGATTCTCAATACACGCTCACTAAAATGAGCTGTGAAGCGTGAAAAGATGCTCAGTATAACTTATCATTCAGTTCAGTTTAGTAGCTTAGTCATGTCCAACTCTCTGCGACCCCATAAATTGGAGCGCACCAGGCCTCCCTGTCCATCACCAACTCCCGGAGTTCACTCAGACTCACGTCCATCAAGTCAGCGATGCCATCCAGCCATCTCATCCTTTGTCATCCCCTTCTTCTCCTGCCCCCAATCCCTCCCAGCATCAGAGTCTTTTCCAATGAATCAACTCTTCTCATGAGGTGGCCAAAGTACTGGAGTTTCAGCTTTAGCATCATTCCTTCCAAAGAAATCCCAGGGCTGATCTCCTTCAGAAATGCAAATCAAAACTACAAAGAGGTATCACCTCACACCAGCCAGAGTGACTGTCATAAAAAAAAAACTACATATAATGCATACTGGAGAAGATGTGGAGGGAATGGAACCTTCCTACACTGTTGGTGGGAATGGAAATTAGTTCAGCCAATATAGAGAACAGTATGGAGATTCCATAAAAATGTAAATATGGAGTCACCATATGACACTGCAATTCCACTCCTGGGCATATCCAGAGAAAAACATGACCTGAATAGATACATGCTTCCCAATGTTCACTGTAGCTCTGTTTATGATAGCCAAGACAAGGAAGCACCCTAAATGTCTATAGACAGAGGACTGGATAAAGAAGATGTACGTACATGCAATGGAATATTACTCAGCTATTAAAAAAGATGAATTAATACCATCTGCAGCAACATGGATGGACCTTAGAGAGTGTCACGCTGAATGAAGTAAGTCAGACAGATAAGGAGAAATATTGGATGCCATCCCTTATATGTGAAATCTAAAAAGAAATGATACAATGAACTTATCTACAAAGCACAAACAGACTCACAGACTTGGAGAACGAATTTATAGTTATCAGAGGGGCGAAGGTTGGGGAGAAAGGATAGTTAGGGAGCTTGGGATGGACATGTACACATTGCTATATTTAAAATGGATAATAAATAAGGACCTACTGTATAGCACAGGGAACTCTGCTCAAGGTTATCTGGCAGCCAGGATCAGAGTGGGGGTTGGGAGAGAAGGGATACCTGTGTATGTATGGCTGAGTCTCTTTGCTGTTCACCTGAAACTGTCGCAACATTGTTAATTGGTTGTACTCCAATACAACATAAAGAGTTAAATAAAATAAGCTGTGAAAGATTATACAGCTTTGGTTTGATTCTGTTAGTATATTTATGATTTTACTTCCAAGTGGCAAATTCAAAATATTTAAGATTTGAGATGGCCAAGTTTACTAAAGTTCTTAATTAGAGATAATGTCAGTCTTCCACACGTTGAGTGTCCAGAGGACTGTGTTTAGCAGGTCTTTGGGCTCAGTGGGAGAAAAAAAAACTGTGACCTTCCTGCCAGAAAAATAAGGAACAATGAGCCAGAGAAGCAGGTTTTACTTTCAATTCTGTCACCAAATACCTGCATTATCTCAAGTTCTCTACTGCAGTTCACTTAAGCTATCTTGGGATGAAAATACTCATCTCACAGGGCATCGTGAAGATGAAACAGGACAGTAAGTATGAAACTGCTTTCAAAAGTTGAGTGTAGCCGGCACACATTTGTAACATCTTTATTATTTGCATAAAGAAGCATTTTCACGCTGCTGAATTATGCATAAATTATAGAAAATACATCTGACATAACAAATCTGATCTAGAGGTTGGAAATGACAGTCAAATTGTTCTCCTAGATTTGTTTCCAGAAACAAACAGAACTTTGCAAAAATATTAATACTCTAAATAATAAGCTGTCACATCAGTACAGTAACATGGGAGCGGTAAAGTGAATCAATCCAGCATGAAGATAATGGAGACCATCATAAAATGATATAGGGTAAGTTATGGGACTCTGGGATGCAGATGAGTGTGGAACATTAGTAAATGCTTTCACAGCTATTTTCTCACTCCATCATGGGAACTACACAGGATGGTATAAGCTATTATTTGGAGTTATACTGCTTTGCCCTTTCTCATTCATCAAAACTGACATCTGAGTAACGGCACTTGATAGAGTGATTCTTGATTAAGCAGAGAGTACTTAGCTGATGTGGCTTCCCAGGTGGCTCTGCAGTAAAGAATTCGCTGCCAGTGCAGCAGACTCAGGAGATCCAGTTTTGATCCCTGGGTCAGGAAGATCCCTTGGAGTAGGATATGGCTATCTGCTCCAATATCCTTGCCTGGAGAATACTGTGGACAGAGGAGCTTGGCGGGCATGGGGTCGCAAAGAGTCAGACATGACTTGATGTGCAGGCCTAGCTGCTATAATTGGCTTATTTATCCACCTTGCTCCATAACTGAGAGGAGCTTTTCAGAAAAGTTTCAGATCTGCCACAGATTTGAAATGATTCAGAATCAACTCCAGGTAATCTGAATTTGGGCCACAGTCACACATTCATGAAATCTGAAAATTCCAGGAAAGCAGGAGAACCATGTGAGGAGGGAAGTGGCCTAGAAAGACAGCACCCACGCCAGTGCTCTTGCCTGGAGAATCCCAGGGACTGGGGAGCCTGGGGGCCTGCAGACCATGGGGTTGCTGAGGGCCGGGCATGACTGAGCAACTTCACTTTCACTTTCATGCATTCGAGAAGGCAATGGGACCCCACTCCAGTGTTCTTGCCTGGAGAATCTCAGGGACGGGGGGAGCCTGGTGGGCTGCTGTCTATGGAGTCACACAGAGTCGGACACAACTGAAACGACTTAGCAGTAGCAGAGGTCATCTCACCTCTGGTCATTAGTGAGAGAAAGACAATATAGAGATCACCACCAGCCATGTAGAGATCATTATTCTTAGTCCCATTTATGCTCAAATTGGTTTTCCTTGGGCATGGTGTGCTACTTTGGACTCTTTCCCTTACAGTCGTCAACTGATTCAACTGAAGGGAAACCAGTGTGTTCTCTGTGACGAGCGCTACCTTCAGAACAATATCAGCACCACAGGCAGCTTGCTAGCAATGCAGATGCTGGCTCAGCTCAGATCCACTGAGCCAGGACTGTTCCGAAGCTCTCCAATGAGGCTGGGCCAGGCAGCACCCTCTGAGAACCAAAGTGTTTAGGAGGACTAGGAAACTTCCAACTCAGCTCTTCTTAACTTCAGGGCCAGGGAACACACTTTAATCAACAAACACAAAACGAGCTAAATACTCCTATCAGGTGGGGAGAAAGGGCTGGTGGACAAGGAGCAGAAATCTGAGAGGTGGGAGATGGAAGTAAACAGAACCCCCTAGAGAAGGGAACGTGCTGAGAGAGAGAGAGAGAGCACGCAGACAAGGAGAGCTTTCCCCTAAGAACCCCGGAAGTGCTGGGGAAGCAGGGGTCTGGAGTCAGAGCTGGTGGAGGTGTTCAGAATGTTCCTCAGGGGTGTCACCCTATAAAATGCTGATGAGGACTGGGCACTGAAGGTTTGTGTCCCCCAAAACCTATGTCTTGAAGCCATGCCCCCAGGGGGATGACGATTGGAGATGGGGTCTCAGGAGGCGATGAGGATTAGATGAGGTCACAGGGAGGAAACCAATGGGGTGGGACCGATGCTTTTATAAGGAGAGGGGGATCAGAGCTCCCTACAGTCTGCCAGGTGAGGACGCAGGGGAGACGTTGTCTGTGGGCCAGGAGGGGTCTCACCAGACCCTGTCAGTGCCGCATTGCAGACCGCAGCCTCCAGGAGAATAAATGCCTATTACTCAAGCTGGCATCCGTGGTGTTTGCTCTAGCAGCACAAATGGACTAAGATAACTGGTGTGTTAACCGTTACTCACAGGTCAACCTACTAATTCTTAGTCTGTATTTATAAGTTGAGAATACAATTTTTGCCTAATCTTCCAGTTTAAAAAATAAAATGTTTGGATAGTGCAGGAGTGCACATAAAAATGAATATTTCATATGCACTTTTTTTCTATAAACCCTCCATATTCAGAGTGATTTAGGTCATTTAAACTGTTCTTAAATGATTTGTTTTCTATCAAGTCCTTGTTGTTGCTGTTGTTTAGCTGTTCAGTTGTGTCCGAGTCTTTGTGACCCCATGGACTGTAGCTCCCCAGGCTTCTCTGTCCATTCTCCAGACAAGAATACTGGAGTGGGTAACCATTTCCTCCTCCAGGGACCTTCCTGAACCAGGGTTTGAACCCACGCCTCCTGCACTGGCAGGTGGATTCTTTACCACTGAGCCACCTGGGAAACTGGTCAAGTCCTTAAATTCACATGGATTTCTATTCATCAGAAGGCAGATGTGACCATATTTTCCAATAAAGTCCATTCTCTGAATCCTGGGACACATGGAGACATGTCACCAGGTTGCCCTGCACCTTTAAGTCACACACACCTTTGTGGGCCTGGGCCACATCACCTGAGTCAGCAGGACAGCAGCAGGCACAGAGCTGTGGACAGACTGACAGAACCTGGGTCTGAGGTCTCTGTCTGGCTTTGGGACCACGTGCCTGGCGCCAAGGGTGGCCTTGGTAGGGAGCCACAGCATGTGTCAGGCTTCGATCCTGGGTCCTGCATTTGAGCCTCAGCTCTGCAGCTTAGGAGTCTCATGATCTCAGGAAGTTTGTAGGGAAGGAAAGTGCTCCCTCTACCCTCCTGTGGGTCTTATGGAATAAACCGGCTACACACTAACTGGCAGGAGAAATGTTACACGCCTTTAAGTAAATACCCAAATGGTGGGAAACTATGAGAGCTTGAACACCATCCTTACAAGGGTGGGGTGGGGGCAGGCCCCTCTGAGAGCACAGGGTCTCCAGGGAAGGTGAGGGGCCCTTGGAGGATGGATGGACAGTGGCAGCTGGTGACAGGGTCTGTCTGGGTGTCGGGCCGCTTCTAGGGCCCTCCTATGACAAGAGGCATTCTTCCTGGTGGTGAAGCTCCCAGGAGGGGACTTGTGACCCCAAATTCCTGTGGAGGCTCCCTATTTTGGCAGATGAGGGGATTCAGGGGAAGCCCCCTGCATCTGTGCCCTTAAGGTGCCTCCAGCTCAAGATAGTCAGTACATCTGAAATGAAGTAGGACCCTATGATCATTGTAGGGCTCCCCCACCCCCCAGCCACCTGCCTTTTGTCTAGAGAAAAACTTTAACCAAAGAATATGTTTTATCAGAAAGGTGAGAACATGCAGAAGCAAAGGAAAACTAGTCAAACAGGAGAAAACTTAGTCAGTGAACAAAATCAAGGACCTTTAGTTCCTCCTCAAGGGCTGTCGATAATACTCTGAGCCACATTCTACGAGTGGTCTTACTGACATTGAAATGCCTACCAGATGGAGAAGTTAAATACAGGATGACCAGGCTGTAGCCATGATATAAGCTGCCATAATTCTGAGAACTTGCCTCAAGAAATGGAAACAAACCGATCCTGGAACTGAAGACTAATTGTGCTTAAAATAATCAAGATGATACTGGTCAGACCACTGATTACCAACTTCAAGTTGACCCTCAGAACTGACTACTTTTTCTGCATGAAATCCCCTCTCTCTGCATATATAAAAGCCTCCTGGTTGTCAGTGGTGAAGAGCTGGCCTTTGGACAGGAGTCCACTCCTTCCCTGTTGCTGGCATTTGAAAGAAAGCGAACTGTCCTTTCTGCCAACCTTGCCTCTTTACAGGCTTTTGAGCAGCAAGTAGCTCGACATTACCTTCAGTTACACAAAGTGGCACATTTTGGGGTGACAGGTCCTGAACCCCTTCAACTACTTATCTCCTGCTTACGTCCTTCATTTCACAAATGACTACTGGATTTAATGACCTGAAAATCCCTTCCAGCTCTAAAATAAATGTTTAAAGACATCATTCAACCAAATAATGAAAGTTCAGAGTCTTTTAACTTCACATACATACAAATGGGAGCAGGTAATGAAAGGAAAAAAATCTCTAATAACTGAATAGCCATCCAATATAAAAAATCTTTCCAGTATCTAATTATTGTAGAAACAATAAGCTCCACCCCCCCGCAAAAAGAGTAACACAATTCTCTTCCATATTTTTTTCTATGAAATAGATGGCAAGTGTAAATAAAAGTGTTCTACTTATTTTAAAAATAAATGGGGAAATCTCATCATAAAAGAGTAACCACTCTTAGACTGAGGTTTGTTTATTCCAACGTTGTCCTCAGCTGGTTCAAATCTGCTTTGCAGCTGATCATTTATAAGGTGTGTGTGATGGGGGTGCTGAAAGCTACATAAATGCTGGGATCCTGGTTGGCACTGCTGAAATAACGGAGCCTGCGTAGAGGTGCAAAGCGAGGCTCTGCCGGTGCTGGGGACAGAAAGAAGACACAGAAAATCCCTGGAGGAGAAACAAGCATTTTGGGGATATCAGGGCAGGATTTCACCTGTCTTCATCCAGGCACCTTCATCCAGTGCAGCTGTGTCCACAAAAACAAGAAGTCTGCTTTGCGTGTGATAAATGGAGAGTTGCTTCCCACAGGTATACCTATGCTGGAGCAAGTACTCCATGATGCATTAGCCCACACTTGTTAAAGTTAAGATAACATTTTGTTATTTCATATGGATTTTCCTAATTGCAAAACACCTTATGATTTATATGCACTCTGTGATTAGACGAGGGGGAACCAATCGATAGTCTATTAATTACTAGTCGCTGTTTTACATGCACTCTAAAAATATCTGAATTCAGAAAGCTAAGTTATCTCAGCCAGTGGCCAACCTTATATGCATTTTTCATAAGTACAAAAGGCTCATTTCATCTAAAGAGGAAACCATTATGCCAAGAAAAATTGAATGCTGTTTACACGAGTGCAGACAGATTACTCTGTGTTAAAGAGAAATCACTCACTTTGCTGATCACATCCTGTTCCTGAGGGGCTTGGACAAATAGTGTTTGTGAGACTTAGCACTTGGTCCCAGATTAGATCATATTTCACAGAAACGAGCAAGGCCCACTCTCCCTGAAGATGTTATTATTCAACTGAACACTGACGTCGTCCAGCTGATAAAGCCAACACCAGCAGGCCCCCAAGAACGGGGTGTGCGTGTTCAGGTGGTCATATTAAATTATGCCCTTGCCAGGCAGGAGCCACTTGAGTCTTAGGAATTCTAAAATAGATTGATTTTAAGAGAAATTATCCCCCATAATGAGGCCAACTAGAGTGGTGAGGACTGAGGCTTTTGTAGCTGAGAAATAACACTTGACTTGCGTTCAATTAAGCTAAGCATCCGTCTGGACAAACAAGGACGTGAGCTGCAGTGTGTCTCTGGGAGCTGATCTGCCACCTGAAAGTGTGTCTCTTTGGCACGTTCATTATTTTAAGCTGGTTATTTTCTATGAAACAGTATGAAGTAGGATCACTCTTGTGAGAAACACTAGCATTTAGGAGGGAAAGCTCCATTTGTAAAGATGTCTTCTTCCCTGCAGCAGGAAGAGGGGACATTCTCATCAATGGAGAAGGCAGAACGCCCCTGGGTGTCCCCCAGAACTGACCCTCCCCATGCTCAGCACCCTCTTCTGTCTTTAGCTGAAGGTGGAGGTAAGGTGAATGTGTCAGGCATTTGAGTGAGTTACTCAGTTCTCCTGGATCTCTCCCATGAACATTTTTTTTGTGACAACACAAAAGCCTTTCCATATCCTGCACTTCTTGTTTGCAAGCCTTTCTTGGGTTCCAAAGGTTACTTATTAGGGAAGTAAGTGGATGCAGAAATGAAGAAAAAGCAGTCAAGAAACACCAAGTCGACAACAGAGCAGAGTTCCAGAGCCTCCCCACTGGGCTTATGTGGAATCTGATATGCATCCTTGAGTTCTTCTGCTGGAACTAATTAAGGCCCCAACTGGTGGAAGATGGTAATGTCAGGCTGAGCATAAGATTCCTGAACCATCAACCTCTTCCCTCACTACCTGTCAATCAGAAGACAACCATGCACCTAGCAACCCTCTCCCCTAACATTTACACTCAAAACGCTTCCCTGAAAGCATCAGGCAGTTTGGGTCCTTAACAGCATGAGCCACCCATATTCCTTGCCTGGCCCTGCAATAAACCTTTCTCTGCTCCAAACTCGATGTTTTGTGTATTTGTCCTCACTGTGTGTCAGGACAAGAACTTGGGTTTGAGAACAGTTTTGCCATTCTTGAGCTTTTACGATCATAGAACAATTCCACAGGTAGAGTCATAAAGGGATCAAGTGTCTCACAATGATGAGGCATCCCATCTCCCCAACCCAGGACACAATTCCAACCCCATGGCCTCAGGCCGGGTGTCTCGGGAGATGGCCCGTGTTAACCCAGCTCAATGCCCTGCTGCTGCTGTCCTGAGATTCTTACTGAATTCTGGACAAAGGGCCTCCATTTTAATTCTGTGCTTAGGCCCACAAGATCCATAACTGGTCCTGGGTAGAGTTAATGGGCTCACCAGCTAAAGGAAGCCCCAAGATGGCAGCCTGTGATGCTGAGAATATGAAAACGGAGGTCTCATTCAGTGACTCCCTGCCTCTAGCCGTGGGGCCTGGACTAGCCTGAGCAGAAGGACCCCAGAGTCCAGGAAGGGACTTCCCACCCCCGCAGACTCTGGTCCCCGTGGTGTCTCCTGAGAGACAGAGCAGTGATGCCTCATACTTACAGTTATAGTTTTCAAATGACCACAAAGCATATGCTATGCTAACTTGCTTCAGTCGGGTCCGACTCTGTGCGGGCCCAGAGACGGCTGCCCACCAGGCTCCCCCGTCCCTGGGATTCTCCAGGCAAGAACACTGGAGTGGGTTGCCCATAAAATATACCTGTTTCTTTTTAAAAAAACAGAAACATTTTAGGAGGAAAAAGATAAACTTGATTATATACTTTTTAAAACCAAATTTGAGGATAAAGATCAGGAAATGGGACATTCAATGATTTATTATAATTATTAAGATTTAAGTAGTCTTGCCTAGAGAATCTCATAGACAGAGAAGCCTGGCAGGCTACAGTCAATGGGATTGCAAGAGTCTAACATGAATTAGTGACTAAACCACCACCACCACCAAGTAACAGCAGTTTTCTTTTGCATGGGACTCTTCTTTTTAGTTTAATCACTTTGCTCTAAAATAGTTTGTTTTTTTTTTTTAAAGTTTAAATTCTCTTAGAGGGGAAAAAAAAACTTCTCAAACCTTTAAATTATGTTTGCCTAACAGATTGGATTATGGTTGTGGGTGCCAAACAGAACCATCATTTTCTAAGAAAAAAATTTTTTTAGAGAATATTCTAGGCATTGCCATTCTCCAACTCCTTGTCCTCAGAACCTTGATATCATTGTTTAAATAAAGCGCTAACTAAGGGTGCCAACTTTAAGCTTAGAAAAGATTATGGTAAATGTGTCTTTTTTTTCTCAGAAGTTATGCAGTCTTGCTGGTGAGTTTGACAACTGTTACTCTCCCAGGGGAATGTCTTGAAGTTTTGCTGGGAGATAAATGCCAGATAAAAAGCAGAATTCTGTTAAGCAGAATTCTTTTAGGAACTCCTAAAAGCCAAGAGGTGTTACAAGGTTCCCCCTTCACAGGAATCGATCATGCTCTGGAACCTGAGATGAAGGCAAGTCTTTACTGTGAGTCTCAGGGTGCTGAGCTGCCCTGAGCCCATCCTCCGGGGGACCAACCTGAGATGTGACCACAGCAAGGAACCTGGAGGGAAGTAGCCCCAGCCGTCTGGGCGATGGGGAGGGAGGCTGGAGCAGCTGTTAAAATCAAATGAGCAGCAACAGTCAACAGACGGAGCATGCCGGAATAGACATGAGAGCTGCATGTGAGGAGGGGTGGGAGGGACATGTGATGGGACAGCTGCTGGACAGGCCACTGGAGTCCCCAGTTTCCAAAGGATCCTGGAGACAGTCTGAGGTGAGCTTAGCTGTGGTCTCAGAATTCTGTATTTCCCTGCACTGTCATCTCAGGGGAGGGCACGGTGAAGACACCATTAGACCAAAAGAGAAAAAAAGGAAAGCAGGACGCAGTAGGAAGGAAGGAAAGACAGACGGAAGTGGTTCTGTGACTAACAGATATTCGATGGAAGAATCACCAAAGGGAGAGAAATTGTTTCCAGGAGAAAGGATAGAAATGAAAGACAAAAAGTGGTGATCAAGACATTGCAATTGTGTGAGGAGAACTGAAATATGCCCTGACTCCTGCCAAAACAGTAAGTTCTGATTCTGGGGGTTCGGAGATCAAGGCAGAAGCAACATGTGAGCCAAGCATGATATGTAAGAAAGGAGGAGAGGCCTTCCGAAGTCGGTCTACTGTAAGGTTCTTGTATTGCTCCCTATAAATGCAGAAAAATGGATCAGGTTAAGACATTATTAAGACAAGTGTGCATGGAGAAAGTTTAAGGGTACAGAAGATCAAAGCACTCATAACTGTTTGGTGGAATACAAAATGGTGGAGGTGCTTTAGAAGAAAACACTTTTAATTTTCCCCAAATCTTACAGAGTTATGCTGAGTCAGCAATAACACTGATCAGTGTTTACCTAAGAGAGTGTCAAATACATATCTGCGGAAAAACTGGTAGGCAAATGCTTTATCTGAATTATTCTCCAGAGTGGAAACAGTCCAAATGCTTATCCATCAGTCAGTGAATGGATAGGTAAAATATGGTATATCCATACAGGGGAATGTAATTTGTCAATTGAAAGGAGTGAGGTACTGATGTACACACACTACGACACGAACAGACTCTAACACATGTGATATGTAAAAAGTCAGACACTAAAGACCATGCGTCACGTGATCCCATGTATGTGAAATGTCCAGGACAGGCAAACTTATAGAGACAGAAACAAGGTTAAGTGGGGACCTAGGGCTGCAGGATGTGGAATGGGGAGTGATCCCTTCATAGGAACATTCTTTCTTTGGGGAGGAATACAAATATTCTAAATTTTGATCATGGTAACAGTTACTCAACCCTGTGAATAAATGCTTAAAAACATTGGGCAATGTTAATGGGGAAAGTGAACAGTATGTGAAGCATTTTGATAAAGCTCTTAAAGTCTTTGTTATCTCAGCATATTCTTTCAATCCTCTTGCTGTAAACTTCTGTCGCCCATGCAGTGGGCAGCGTGGCTGTGGGTGCCCAGAGTGGGCTCCCCTCTGCTTGGAGGGGTGGCTCGCAGTCCCACCTCCACACCTGCCTCCCTGCAGGGCAGGTGCACCAGGGCAGGTCCATTCTGGGTGGAGGGGGGCCTGGGTGGAGGAACCCCACAACCATGCCAAACTCTCCCCAAGCTGTGGTCTGAAGGCACCCCTCAGACCTCCTTCCTGCACCCACCCCCCGCCCCCACCTGGGCTCACACCTGCCCCCAGGGCAGCATTGCCCAGCCCTCTTGCCCCTTCACAGGTGTGCACTGATAACTCTGTAGGGCCAACCCTGTCTCACTATCTTTTTTGGAGGTAAGTCCCAGACAAGGCCTGTACAGAGGCTGACTGTGGTACTGCAACCTGAGAATGAAAGTGTCCCACTTCTGTAACTCTACAGTCGTGTTTATATCTAACATCTTTTTGGGGTTGCTATGGATGTGAGAGTTGGACTCTGAAGAAAGCTGAGCACCAAAGAATTGATGGTTTTGAACTGTGGTGTTGGAGAAGACTTTTGAGAGTCCCTTGGACTACAAGGAGATCCAACCAGTCCATCCTAAAGGAGATCAGTCCTGGGTGTTCATTGGAAGTACTGATGATAAAGCTGAAACTCCAATACTTTGGCCACCTGATGCGAAGAGCTGACTCATCGGAAAAGATCCTAGGAGGCTGGGAGGGATTGGGGGCAGGAGGAGAAGGGGACGACAGAGGATGAGATGGCTGGATGGCATCACCGATTTGATGGACATGAGTTTGGGTGAACTCCTGGAGCTGGTGATGGACAGGGAGGCCTGGTGTGCTGCAATTCATATGGTAGCAAAGATTCGGATATGACTAACTGAACTGAACTGAACCTGTCATTTACAAGTCTCCATTCATGAGGATTTTCCTTTCTTTTTCCGTTTTTCTGCCTTTTTATGGATTGATGAAATATTCTTCATTTCCTTTTTAACCCACACTTATTTGGGAGTTGTATAATCTAATTATTTGCTTTTTCTCTTTGGCCAGGGGCAACAGGACCTAGTTAGTGAGAAGTGGCAACTGGTCTAGACTTTGTGATGAGACATTTGCATATCAGAGGATGGGAAATAAATCCAACAAACACCAGGCAGCCTTAACTTGAGAACAATTTCCAGAGCCTCAGGGATGTGGGGCATGTGAGATATTCCTTCACTGACGGGGCAGCTGCTGCACTCAATCAGGCGTCAGCAGTTGAATGCTTCGTGCAGACATGGTACCCGCGGGTAGGTGATGACTACCACTTGGGCAGTGTTCATTATTCAAGCAGGCTTGGACCGAAATAAGGTATGGCACAGGAACCAAGAAGATGAGAGATAACACACCTGCTTCCAGGATCTGCTAGGTTTCTCTCCAAACTCCTTAAACTAATTAATTCCTTGGTACAAGGCCACAGGTGATGAGGGTTAAAGGGAAACAGCCCGGTCGGGTGAGCTCAGTGCCACGCTCCAGTGAACTAGCTTTCTCTGCACTGGGCCTCTGCTCATGTGGGTCACCAGCTTGTGGCTCCCTCCTACTGCAGCTGTCTGTTCCTAGCGCCACACTTTCCCTCCAGCTCTTTCCGGCTGCCAGGACACGACCCAGGTTCTCCTGGGCTCTCTGTGCTCACTCTCGCTATCAACAGCCTGTACATATCTTGTTTCCAGTGAGAAGGCAGGAGCCACCCGCGGCAGACCTGATGCCCGAGCAAGGACTGTGTCTGCGTCTGGTCTCTGCAGATCCTAGAAATGAGGCCTTGGCTGGCTCTCCTCCTTTCAGGGCTGGTGTCCTGTTCCCGGAAGTCTGGGTTATAAAAGCAACAGTTCTTGCTTGGTGTTCTTTTAAATGAAGGGGAGAAAACAGATGAATGAATTACAGGATATTGCCTGAGGTATTCTACCAACCTATGGCTATCCGGCCTCTCTTCTCCTCCATTCTCCACTCTGACACACTCACACTTGCGTCCACCATACAGACTCACACACACCCTCACACACACACATGCATCCACCCTATACACACACACATGCTTTCATAATTCAGAGGAAGTTTTCTTTGCAAACGAGCTCTTAAATCATTGAAATAACAAGTCAACTTGCCTCTCCACTCTTTGTACAGCTTGAAAGGGTCTTCTTTAAAAAGAAAATAAAATGGCAAATAAATATTAAGTATACACATAAATGTAATAAATTAAAAATGAACATGAATATATAAATGTAATAAGTAAATTAAAAAATGATATATAAATATAATCAACAATTTCTTAGTAATAGAAAAAAGAGTTAAAAATGGTCAAAAGACTACAAACATATCACAACAGAAAATCTGTGAATGGCTCACAAGTACATGGAAGATGCTTGGCATCACTGGTTGTCAGAGAAATGCAAAGGAAACATGGAAGGAGAAACAACTGTCCCCACTGAAATGGCTAAACAGGGAAGACTGGCAAACCCAGTGCTGGTGAAGATGGGGAGTAAATGGAACATCCACTTGGCAATGGCAGAAATGCAAAATGGTACCGCTCCTTGCAAAGAGGTGAGGCAGAATGATGTAAACACAGATACGCACTTACTTACGACTGAGCAATCTCATTTCCAGGTCTCTCCCCAAGAGAAAGAGAACAAATGTCAACACAAGCATCACTCCAACAGCCAGATGCTGGGGAGGGACCCAAGTGCTGGATAAGTACTCGGTGATATCTAGCCTACGACAAGATGCCACTTGGTTGAAGGAAGGAGCAGTGCAGTAATGCACAACATGGGTGGAAAGTCAAACATAAGACACTAAAGAGTGTTTCATTCACACAAAACTCCAGAAAGAGCAAAGCAATAGTGACAGGAAGCAGCTCCGTGGAGGTCTGGGGTGGGGATGGGGGAGGGAATTGATAGCAAAGGGGAAACAGGAAACATTTGGGACAACCGATTGTTCAGGATCTTGACTGTGATGGTGTTACACGCCTGTATTCAATCATCCAAGTATATCCAATCATACGCTTAAAAAGTATAGTTGCAGGACTTCACTGGAGGTCCAGTGGTTAAGAATGTGTCTTCCAATGCAGAGGACAGGGTTGGATCCCTGGTTGGGGAACGAAGATCACGTGGGATCACATGCCAGGGGTAACTACTGAACCCATGCACTCTGGAGCCCGCTAACTGTAACTAGAGGAGCCCTGGTACCACAGTGAAGGTCCCATGTACCTCAAGCTAAATAAATAAATAAATATTTTTAAAAATGCAGAGTTGAGATTAAAACATTCAAAGGTGTTGTTGTTCAGTGACTAAGTTGGGTCCGACTCTGCGATGCTGTGGACTGCAGCAGGCCAGGCCTCTGTTCAAAGGTATGACAACAGAAATCAGAAAACATGAATTAGGGCTAGGGTTAGTCTTTGAAAACTAGTGGTTTCCTGAGCAATATTTTCTATATGTAGGTCAGTCCAATGGATAATAATAACATTCACGTTGCACTTTGGTTTGGAGAAAACACTGACTTTTGACAGGAGTTATAAATGCATCAGGTCTTAAATCATAAACCACTAAGGAAGAATATAAGCTATGGATACTTTTATTGAGGAGCAGTATGGGAAATAGATGGGGAAACAGTATCAGACTTCATTTTTTGGGGCTCCAAAATCAATGCAGATGGTGACTGCAGCCATGAAATTAAAAGACGCTTACTCCTTGGAAGTAAAGTTATGACCAACCTAGATAGCACATTAAAAAGCAGAGACATTACTTCACCAACAAAGGTCTGTCTAGTCAAGGCTATGGTTTTTCCAGTGGTCATATATGGATGTGAGAGTTGGACTGTGAAGAAAGCTGAGCACCAAAGAATTGATGCTTTTGAACTGTGGTGTTGGAGAAGACTCTTGAGAGTCCCTTGGACTGCAAGGAACTCCAACCAGTACATCCTAAATGATATCAGTCCTGGGTTTTCTTTGGAAGGACTGATGCTGAGGCTGAAACTCCAAAACTTTGGCCATCTGGTGCAAAGCGTTGACTCATTGGAAAAGACTCTGATGCTGAGAGGGATTGGGGGCAGGGAGGAGAAGGAGACGACAGAGGATGAGATGGCTGGATGGCATCACTGACTCGATGCACATTAGTTTGAGTGAACTCCGGGAGTTGATGATGGATGGGGAAGCCTGGTGTGCTGCAATTCATGGGGTCGCAAAGAGTTGGATACGACTGAGCAACTGAACTGAACTGAACTGAACACTTACCTTAAATAATTAGTCAAAATAACATACACCCCAATGTTCACTACAAAACCATTTATAATAGCTAGGACATTGAGGCAACCTAGATGTCTATCAACAGATGAATGGATAAGAAAGCTGTGGTACATATATACAATAGAATATTACTCAACCATAAAAAGGAATACATTTGAGTCAGTGTTAATAAGGTGGATGAACTTAGAGTCTATTATACAGAGTGAAGTAAGTCAGAAAAAGAAAAATAAATATCATATTTAATGCATATATATGGAATCTAGAAAGATCATAGTGATGAATCTATTTGCAGGGCAGCAGTGGAGTTGCAGACATAGAGAATGGGGAGAGGAGAGGGTGGGATGAATGGAGAGACTATCATGGAAACATACACTGCCACATGTGAAATAGATGGTCAGTAGGAACTTGCTGTATGACTCAGGGAACTCAAACGGGGCTGTGTGATAGCCTAGAGGGCTGGGAAAGGGTGGGAGGTAGGAGGGAGGTCCAAGAGAAAGGGGACACATGTACGCCTATGGTTAATTCATGTTGGTGTATGGCAGAAAGCAACATGGTATTATGTAAAATTATCCTTCAAATAAAAATAAATCTTAAAAATTTGTCAAAATATTTTGAATCTATTTCTTGAAACTGCTTTTAGGACTCTGAATACATTCTTCTCTTTCTTCTCAAGAATAGGAAGCCTGTTTTGGAAACTGAGTTCAGATTTTGCAGAGTGAAAAGTCATTTGGAGTGCAGTCTCTTGAATGAAGGGGTAACCGGCTATTTTAATGGGCTGACGCCCATCTGGAGGCTCCACTCTGATGTGCCTGCTCATCGGCACCCTTGGGCTTTGCAGTTCCTCCTCTTCTCCATGAGCTCCAGGTGCTCTCAGGTGCAGGCAGAGCCAGCACAGTGTGCCCGCACCTGTCACTGATGTCTGCCTGTCTGTGTTCGTGGCACACATTTTCTGAGCCTATACAAGGGATGGGCTGTTAGAGCACTGGTGAGTAACTGGACATGGAAGGAAAATGTCACTTAGAGGTTCTGAGGCTTCTGAAGATGGCACCATAGATAAGCACTGGAACTTTAGGGTGAGACCCGGTTTCTAGAGATTAACCTTGAGTTTGGCTGTAGTCACTGTAGGTTCACTGGGAGAGTCAGAAAGGTGGCTAGAACCTGGACATGACCTGGAATGAATTCAGTTCTGAAAACAGACACTTGCATGCAGAGTTAAGAGCAGAGTAAATCTTCATGGGGAAAGGCCACGCCAGAGAAAGAGGGCACACTCTAGAAGCTAAGGAGATCCCACGCTGCCAGCCATCCTCTCACCTGCCCCCTGCCCCAGCCCTAAAGTAGCAGCTGGAACTTGAAATAAAAATACAATGATTTTATTTACAGTTTCATGGAGAAAGGGTGATGTTTATCTACCCAGTGACCATGTGAACGTACAGTGAGAAACAGATCCCTTTCCTGGGGTAACGGCCATATACCCCACGATGACAACAGGTCACTACATCAGGGGCAACGCTGCCTGTGGACAGGACCACCCAACAGAGCCCTCACCACGGAGAAGCCTGTGTCTGCAGTCAGACACCAGACTCACACTTGGACCGAGTGAGGTACAGACAGGAACCTCAGGGGTGCAATGAGCCAAGCCCAGATTGTGGGAAATTCCACAGGACAAATGGGCCAGTTTCTTCAAATGACCCGGCAAACAGATGCTAGGAAAACAAGCTAGGGAGGGGGCATGGGGTGTTACAGACTAAAAGAGATTAAGGAAACCCACCAACCCAATGCACAGTGTGGTCCATCCTTGGATTTTGTTATAAACAAGCCAGCGATAGAAGGACATTCACTTGAGGCAATCAGTGAGAACTGAATCCAGAATGGGCATTAGATATTAATAAGAAATTATGACCAATTTCATTCAGGATGATAATGGAATTGTGGTTAAATACAAAAAATAAATAAAAAGCATTTATGGATGAAATGGTGTGCTGAGATTTGCTTTAAAGTTTTCTAGTTAAAAATGGTAGAGACTGAGTAAATAAGAAAATTATTTTTCTTATCATAATAAGTGGGTTAAGAGTATGTGAAAATTTACTGCATTATTTTCTCTAGTATACGTATGTTTAAAATAGTTTATACCAATACGTTCTTTAAAATGGCAAATAAATGACCACAGTTGCCCTTACTGGATGGGATGTGGCATGAGCCGCTGCTCTGGGAGAGAGAGGACCCCAGCCAGACCCCGGCATCCGACTAACAGGACGTCTAATCTTGGCTCCTCCGAGATGAACTGTGGAGCCTAATCGCATCTCCTAACATCTCTGAACATATCCCAGCACCGCAAACCACGCCCTGAACATGGCAAGGAGTCGGTATTTGCTGAACGAATGGGTGAAGGAGTGCACACATGAAGGGATGCCTGAAGTGAGAGAGGAGGCGTTCAGCAAAATATTGGCCCCAGCAGTGTTCTGTAAACGTTCACTCGGAGCAGGCGAATGACGACAAAGGCATGGAGCTGGGCCGGCCTCCGCACTCGGGCTCGCCCTCACAGACAGCCTCCCTGTGAAAGTGGGGTCTGGGGTCTGGGGTAGAGCTTACCCCCTGCCCCTGGGGCCTCCATGTGCTGATGGCTGCTTACACAGGGGAAACCAGGCCACATTTACACTAAGTGTACATTCTGAGAGTAAGGAAGGGTCTCCCCACTGGAGACTGACAGCGGGCATCAGCCAGTCTCTGCTGGAATCTGAGGTATTTAGCTCAGTGCCTGGCATCCAGTTGTCACAAAATATTGAACTGACCTTCTCCCTCTGAATGGAGGTCCCTGGATTGAAGTTTGTCTCAAAGAAAGGTTCTCAAGGGGAGCTGGAGCTATAAATCACTTGGGGACTTTCCAAAAGGCAACCCATCATGATACACACACATGCACACACACAGACACACACGGCTGACCTGGCGAACCCCTGTCGCTGGGAGGTGGGGGCTCTGCCCTTTGGAGCATCAGTCTGCGAGGAGGGCTGGAAGGGTGGCTGCAGGGACTCCGGCTGAGGACTGCCCACTCTGTGTCACAAACGCTGCACTGCTTCCTTCCAGCCTTGTGGTGCAAGAGAAAATCACTGCACCGACTTCTGAAAGCTGGCTGGATGTGACAACCATCTCTACTCTAGTCATTAATAAACACTGCTGCCCTGCTGGCCTGAACTTCCGGATGAGCTGGGGTGTAGGCATGCTGGCTTCAGGAACCTCATGATGCCTCCCAGGTACCCTGGCCTCCTGCTTCAGGTGTTGCAGAGAGCACACACGCAGTGTTTATATGAGGCCCAGGAACACCCTAACCTGCCACCAGGAGGCGCAGGGCACAATTCTACCCTTGGAATGGGAGTGATAACTGGGAAGGTAGGCTGGGGTGTGTGTCAGGATTCTAGAAGCTGTTAGTCTAGAAGCTGTTAGCATTGGAGCAAAGCTCCACCTCCGCCCCCTCCCCCCACCGCCTTTGTCCTTCTCTTTGTGCACATCCTTAGTATCTCTGGGCAGTGGCTTCTGTCCCCATGAACGTCCTCCTCAACACCAGCACCAGACCCTCTGAAACTCCCCTATCACTCCCTCCCTGGCTCAGCCTGGCTGCCCCTGGTCCCCTGCTTCCTCTGCATCACTCTCAAGAAATGCCCTATTCTCTTCCTTCCTCAACCTCAACAGTGTAAGTAAAAGTCAGAGCTTTGTACAGCTCAGAACTAAAAGAACAGTCCCACCAAAAAATGAGCAGAAGACTTGAACAAACATTCTTCCAAAGAAGACATACAGACATACAGGCTAACAGGCACATCAAAAGATGTTCAACATCTCTAATTATTCAGTTCAGTTCAGTCATGTCCGACTCTTTGTGACCCCAAGGACAGCAGCATATCAGGCCTCCCTGTCCATCACCAACTGAAATGCAAATAAAAACCACAATGAAGTATCACTTCACACCTGTGAGAACAACTATCAACAAAATTCTACCAAAACTCCTGCAAATGTTGGACAGGATGTAGGCAAAATGAAACCTTCCTATGCTGTTGGTGGGACTACAAACTGGTACCACCACTCTGGAAAACTGTATGGAGGTTCCTTAAAAAAATAAAAGCAGAGTTATCATATGATCCAGCAATCTTATTCCTGGGTTTACATGGGGAAAGTAACAAAACTAACTTGAAAAGATACATGTACTCCAATGTTCATAACAGCACTATAGCCAAAACATGGCAGCAGCCTGTGTCCATCAACAGAGGAATGGGTAAAGAAGATATGGTGTATGTACAGTGGACTATTACTTGGCCAACAAAAGGAATGAAACAATGCTATTTGCAACAATGTGGATGGACCTATAGAAAATCATCCTAAGCCAAGTCCAGAGAAAGACAAACATGATATCACACGTGGAACTAAAAATAACACAAATGAGTGTATAAGCAAAACAGAAACAGGCTCACAGATAACCACAAACTTACGGTTACCAAAGGGAGAGGCAGAGGATGAATGAATTAGGAGTCTGGGTTAACAGACACAAATTATTATATATAAAATAGATAAGTGACAAAGATTTACTATGTAGCACAGGGAAGTAAACCCAGTATCTTCTAATAACTTAGAATATCTTCTGCAAAAAAAAAAAAACAAAACACCTCACTATGCTACACCCTGAAACGAACACATACTGTAAAGCAACTACACTTCAATAGAAAAAAAAAAGAAAGAGGTTAGACTTTCCATCAACAAGAGGAAAGAGTTGCCTTTTCTCAAAGGGCAGGCAGTCTGACCCCCTGAATATTAGAACAGGGAGGAAGAGCTGGGAGCCATGGATGACAGGATGTAGGGACGGGGTGGACGCTCCTTCTCAAATAGGTTAACAACTTCCTTAAGGAACGGGAAGAAAGAGGCATCTCTCTGGTGCACTGTTGTGAGCACAGCACCCTGAACCAAACTTTCGGCATCGACCTTCCCCACTTTGTGGAAAGGCAGCTGTACGTGTAGAAAGCTCTGGTTCCCAGATGAGCGAGAGGGGGCGGGGAGGCAGCCAAAAGTGTCCAAGGTGAGAATATGTCTGATAAGGAGACAGGCCCTCAGGTCAGTGCCACCCCAATACTTCCAATGAGACTGCCTGCCACACCCCAGTGATGCCGGACCTCATCCTAAAGAGCAGCTATAAAGGGACTGGGTAACGGTGTGCTCTGCAGGGTCATAGTCCTCAATTAAAAACAGGTTTCATTACCTTTGGACTTCCCCGGTGACTCAGATGGTAAAGCATCTGCCTACAGTGCAGGAGATCTGGGTTCAATCCCTGGGTCAGGAAGATCTCCTGGAGAAGGAAATGGTAACCCACTCCAGTATTCTTGCCTGGAAAATCCCATGGACAGAGGAGCCTGGTAGGCTACAGTCTATGGGGTTGCAGAAAGTTGGACACAACTGAATGACTTCACTTCATTACTTTTTACATGTGCAACAATAGGGAGGTTATCTAACTTCCCCAAACCTCATCTTCCTTATTGTACAAATGGCATAAACAATGGTATTTACTTTGTTCTCAGTAACTGCTCCATATATGTTAAAGGACTGGTGGGATGGTGTGGGAGATGGAAGAGAGGTTCAAGAGGGAGGGGACATACACCCATGGCTGATTCATGTTGATGTATGGCAGAAATCAACACAATATTTCAAAGCAATCATTACTTCAATGTTAATAAGCTAAAACAATTAAATATTGACAAATGATACCTTAAAAAAGGTGGAAGGGAGGGAGGAAGGGAAAGCAAAGCCCACTGCGGGCCTCCAAATGGGCCACACTCGGCATCGCCTGGTAAAACGCAGTGTGAAGAAGACACGACCTCTCCAGCCTGCCATCAGAGAACATTCTGCAAGCGCTCAGAAGGAAGGGCAGGTGCAATGGTGCTCCCACTCTGCAGAGCAACAGTGGAAACTGAGGCTTCAGAGGGAAAGGCAGAAGCAATGGTGCTCCCACTCTGCAGAGCAACAGTGGAAACTGAGGCTTCAGAGGGAAAGGCAGGTGAAATGGTGCTCCCACTCTGCAGAGCAACAGTGGAAACTGAGGCTTCAGAGGGAAATGTGGGAGCAATGGTGCTCCCCACTCTGTGGAGCAACACTGGAACTGATGCTTAGGAAGTGGGGAGAAGGTAAACACTCAAAATTGCTCACTAATCTAGAGAGAGGGGGATATGAACCTATGAATGCTTCAGAGAGGATGCTCAGGGGCTCTCATTCACCTGCCAGATGATGTGAGAACAGAAGGCAGCTGATTAGATGAGAAGGCGTCCCGTGTCAGACAGATAAAGGGAACACTTTACGGCTTACTCCCCACGTAATTATCTTGTACAAGTCTTCACTACAGGACATTATTGTGACAGACAGTTTCAACTAAGGATTAGGCATTTACAACAAGGAGAACATGCTTCTTTGCCATGTTCGAAGGGAACTGTGACCGTGGCCAAGCTGTGGGCTGCTGTATAGAGGATGTGAAGGAAACTAGAAAAAGTGGGGAAGGCGTCCCAGACAGTTCAGAACCTGAGAACCCGCCCTGCCCCATCCCCCAAATAGTCTGAGCTTAACTTCCAATGCACAAGAAACGTGTTTTGCTTGTGCGGTTTTTTTTTTTTTCCCTGTCCTGGATTATTTTCATTATTTTCTTCCATTATGTGAAATCATAGCATGACATTCAGATGAAATCTCTCCCTAAAATTTTTGGCTAAATTAGTTAATCTCTGGGAGCACTGATAACAGATAGCACAGCAGGCATTAAAGACAATCAAGCACTGCTGTATTGTTCACAAAACTGGATAATTTACAGCCCTAGGTACTTTGATGTGGTAGGGTGTTTCAAGTTGACTGTCTGTATTGACAAAATGACTCTGATTATTACTAAACTGCCATTTCTCTGGTTCTCACGTGGTGTAGCCAATAGAAATGGCATGCTTTTCTCTAAAACATCTGGCCATAAGTTTCACTAGGAACATGATGAACCATTAGCCTGTTTTGGCTGACAGTTGGCATAGACATTTTTCCCTGTAGCTTGGCTCTAAGCAATGCCAAGGCAATGAGCATTTTAGTCAGACCAGTTGCTTGACATTATAAAAACCACGGCAGTAACAGGCAAAATCCCAAGTATTTGTTTTTGTAGAACTCAAGTCTGTTATACTCGATTAATTAAGCTAAAGCCCTCTGTAAATGTAGCTATAACTTCACCCAGCCTGGTATTTCTAAACCTTTGCATAAGTGCCTTATGCCAGGCAATAAAGTACCTTATTCAGAAAGAGCTTATGTACTTGTGAATGGGAAATTTAAATGTACCTACATAAATGCATTTATTACAAAGTATGAATTTGCATGGTTCTTCCAAATCCGGCTTTAATGTTAACCAAATAAAAATAACACCTTTTTATCAGAAAGTTTACAATACCTTGCATTGCTAATGAACATTGTTTTCCCATTAAGCTGCATATAAGCTAATTTCAAACAGTCTCTAGAATAAACTGATTTTTTAAAAAGTTTAACACACATTTTAGGTTGGCTCTATATCTTTAGGAACTGGGTTGGCTCTGTGAGTGGTTTGTCATGGATATAAATATTCTTGTTTTCACAGATTTTGGAGAAGGAAAAGAGGGAGCAAGGATGGTATTTCTATACTGGTTCAGAGAATACTTCTGAGTGGATTTAAAGCACTGTCTTCCACCAGCTTTTCTGGGGAACCACGAAGGTAACAAACACACACAGAACTCTATGCCCAGTGCATTGCTCTCTGTGATCAACAGGGGGACATTCCTGGTGGTGAGAGCCTCCCTCCCTCTTTACCATCTCTCCAGGCTCTTTCTGTGCCCTTCAAACTCGTCACTTTATCCTTAGGCTAATGCTTATCTTATTTGGGCAACTAATGTTGACCCAACTTTCAACTCGAATCTTCTCCAGTTTTGCTTTCAAACAAATGCAAATGCTATTAGATGAGGGACCCAGAGAAGAACCTGTGAACAGGCCTTGCTGAGTGCCCCCAGTTCACCACGCTGAGCTCACACTCTCTGCCCATCAATCACATCTTTCCAGGACTCTCCACGCTTATCACACCTGGTATAAAAACTCCCAGGTTTACTCATTTCTTCATGTCTTCATTTCCTTATGAGTCACAATTTCAGGTAAACATATACACAGCTCTCTTGTTAATCTGTCTTTCATTGCAGGTGTCCCAGTTGAGAACTGAGAAGGTATTTCTCCTTCCCTACAATGAGTTACCTGGTCAAGACAGAGTGAGTGGTTTCCACTCTCAGGGTTATCGTGAGCTCCAAGGTGAAACAGTCCGTGTGATGCAGTCTCAGGCCAGAAGAGCGGGTTCTGGAGTCAGTCTCTCCCACAACATCTCAGCAGCTGCCTTGTAGACGCAGGCACCACTTCAAAGGAGTGAATGAGCCCAAGACCACTGGTTCCTAGTGGGAAGACAGCCTCCTGTACCACCCTGGGAAGATGAGTGGGGGCCTGCGAGTTCAAGGACCACAGAGTGAGAAGAGAATGCAGGCTTTATTGGCGGGGGGTTGTGTAAGTGGGTCATACACCAGCTTAAGAAAGGGGGGTCAGGGGTTCAGTGGGGAGTGTGGAGGGTTCTGTCGGGCCACTGAACTCTCACCTCCAGGTGCTAAACCAGCTCTTCTCCTACAGAACACGCCCTTGGAGGGTGGAGAGAAGCGTGTTTGCTGAGGATATGCTTAAACTCACAGGGCATCTGTTCCTGTGGCTGCTGATTGTTCAGAGGTTTCCATTTTAAAGTCATTTTAACCCCTTCATCCTTAACCACAAGCAGGCATCAGAGTCTCTGGAGGCCCAGGCGGAGCGCAGAGTTTCTGATGACAAAGTGGCATGTCCACACATGGAGAATCCCTGACCGACGGCTGCCTCTGCCTGCTGCACAGACATGGCCTCCGAGATGAACACTGACTCTCACCTTGTCTCTGGGGGAGCCACTATCAGGAGGCATCCACTCCTGGGTGCGTTGGAAAGAGCCAAGCACCCTGGGCTCCTGGTGCTGGTGTGGACGGACCCGGGCACCCTCATGTGCGTGTGTACGCATGTGTGCTTGCAGCTGGAGACCGAAGAGCCGGACATGCTCCATCAACTGTGTGCTCCCAGGACTGCAACTGTGGGTTCTGTGCTGCACCCAGGCCACCCACCGTCTGCTGCTCAGCCCAGGGGACCGACAGTTCTGCTGACCCGTGGAGCCTGCCCAGCCCAGTTCAACTGCTGTCCTGTTGTGAAAGATACTGACTTGACAAACAAATGGGCAAAACAGTGGAAAGGATGCTCTTCATTAGAAATAAGTGTAAGGGACGACGTCTAGAGGCCTGTCCGCATGAGGTTGTGCTGATCTGAGATTCACGGAGGGGTCTGATAAGGACCCCACACTGGACTTGCGGCACAGACCGCCAACACAGCACCCAAGTGCACCATGGACTCCCCGGGCAGACTGCTGGCCATCAGGACTCGTAACGATCCAGCAAATTTAGAAACGCCACAAGGAAGGACCAGGACAGCAGAGGGACGTGCCCAGGGTTCTCTGATGAAGACGGGGCTGCGGCTGTGAGCAGAGCCCCCACCCTGGCACATAGCCAGATTTCGGGCCACATCACCCGGGCAGGGATGCCCATAACTGGGGAAAGAGCTCTGAAGTTGTGTTCAGAGGAGGGGGAGCTCATCTTTGAAAAGAGGTTCTTTCTTTCCATTAAAAAGTTCACATGAGTGGAAAGAGTTTATTCAAACACATTTCATTACGTCACCTCCAAAGCATGTGTGAGCAGAGGCCGTTCAGGGCTGGAAACAAAGCAATTTCCTGTCGGTGCCGTTCAGAGCTGCCGTGACCCAGACCCCCATGGCCAGGCCCACCCAGCCAGGGGCTGGGGAAGCAGGGGAGGGGGAGGCACAGGCTGCTCTGGGGTGAGCCTCCCCCTCCAGTTTTGGTTTGCTGGGCTCAGATATATGCGGCAAACAGACCGTTCTCACCCAGAACGCCCAGGTGCACCCTGAGGGCACTAAACTCCATTCACAGTGGACACCAGGAAGCAGGCCACTGTCCTGGGAACCAGGCTCACTGTCCCCTGTATCCCAAGCTGGCCCTCCCCACAGGCTCCACACCTCTCAGGAAGAGAGCCGACAGGGTGGATGTCCTTGGGGTCACTTGAGTGGACAGTTACATCTCAGATGGTTCAGTAACATCTCCTTCCAAACCCCAACCAAATAAGTCACATTCACAACAAAAACTGTAAGAAACTGGGCTCTGGTATCCACTAAGAGTTCACATTTGTCCCTCAAAAATAACACCTAAGAAATACCATTTTTGAAAGTGATTCTACACTGTCTCTTGGAGAAAAGTTTAGATTACAAATGAAAATCCATCCCTCATCCTTTGTTTAGTTGAGCATAACTGTTTGGGGGTGGAAGTGGCCCTAGCCCCCTTGGGCTGTAATCTCAGGCTCCCCTAGTGATGCAGACTCCTCCTCAGCCTTCACAACCTCTGGACCCCTAGCCTCTTCCTCCTCTTTGCCTCACAAATCCTGCCCCAAGCTCCACTGGGGTGTCCTAGCCCAGGGAGGCTGAAGAGAAAATTATCATCTGTCATCCGAATAGAAACCATCGCACGTGAGCACAGACCCTGAGCAAGCCTCCTCAAGGACACAGGATCACACAGGAGAGTGTCCTCTGAGCGTGGGCTGAGTGGGGGCCCTGGGATGAGACTCCGAAGACCGCCGGTCTCTGAGAGAGGACCCAAGGGAGCAGTGACCCGGCAGAGTAGGTGAGCCCTTCACTGATCCTGGGAAGAAGTGGGGGCACAGAGTATGCTGTGCTCCAAGGGGATATGCTTGGTTTGATCCTTGATGGCACAGTGCGGTAACAATGGGGTGACAGTGGTGTGATGCCGACGGGGGTCAAGACACCTCTGGGTGAGAAAGGTACTCGAATGAGCTGAGCCTGCGGCAGGTCTCCAGGAGCAGAATAAGCTGTCCTTCGGGATCCAGCCTGACCACTGCCCTGGGGTAGGTCATGCAGCTTGTCAAGGCCTCCGGTCAACATGTGAACAAATGCACCTCCAGAGTTATGATAAAGCTAAATAATCTAGCTCCATAAAGCCCTCAGAGATGAAAGACACCACAGAGATATAAATTATTATTTTACCAGGAGATGGCCTCAATAGAAGGGAAAGTAAGATTCTCCCTTTGATAGAAGACACTTCAGCCAATGGAGAGCTCTGTGCTGCTGACCAGGGACCAGACCCAGCTGCCCAGATAACCGCCTCCCCCCCTCCCCCCACTGTTCCCCTGTTCATCTGTTCTACCTGGGAACCACTGTTGGTCGTTTCCCTGCAGGGTGAGGCCCACTTTCCATCTGACGTTCCTCAGCAAACTGAACAAAATGAGTGATAACCCCCAAAGAGGAGCGATGTATCTTCATTACAACAATTAAGCTTTATGAGCTGGCTTTTTAATAAACAGAAACAGGCATCAAGATTTTAAGTTCAAAAGACAGTGAATGTACTCATGGAAGTAACTTTAGCTGGCACCCAGGCTTAAAAGCAGAGAACCTGTCTTTTACCTAGGATGATTCAGTGGGCTGCCCTCCCTGGTAAAAACGGTGGTCCCCTGTTTCACTCCAATAAACAAGATCAGAAACCTACACTGCAGTTCCCACAATCAGCAAGCAGGTCCTTCAAACCGGCTGCAGGTCCGCAGGCTCTGGTCAGTCAGTGACCAAATGAGGGAGAAAACCTAAGTGCCTGTCCCCCTTAGAGTGCGACCAAGTGGGAGGGAGACCCCAGCTCCTGCAGCTCTTAATTCTCATGTCTGTCAGTGGCCACGCTTGCTTTAACTCTGCATCATGGCTCCACAAAGAATCTTCATGATAGTTGCTGTAGTAGGTAGTCTGGTGGGAAACACATTTACTTTTTAAAATTGGATTTTCTAAGTTATTTTTATTTATTTGGACTATAGAACAAATGTTTAGTTAGGGATTATTTAGAAAAAAATATATGTCACCCCATGTGTGTATACATATATATTTACGTATATATATAAATACATGTACATAAATATATATATTACAGAATCCCAGGGATAAAAAGATGAAGGCAAACTTGACAAGCACACTGAATGATACAAACTGTCTTAGTCTATTAGGGCTGCTACAAAACAGGACCACAGACTGGCTTACAAACAACAGAGTTTCTGTCTCACAACGCTGCAGGAGCAAGTCTGTGATCCAGGGGTCACACGGTCAGCTGTTGGGGGAGCCCTTCTCTGGCGATGGATGGTCACTTGTCCTGTGTCTCCCGTGTCTTCACACGCTGAAGAGCTCTTTGGAATCCCTTTTATAAGGACACTAATGCCACCATGTAAGCTCCACCCTCATGACCTCATCACCTCCCAACACCCTCACGCTGGGGTTAGCTTTCCCTGTGAGAATTCTGGACACAGAATTCAATCTAGTGCACAAGTGCTGTGACCCTGTATAAACACATGCTATTTTAAGAATCTGCTTGTCCCAGACTTGGGAGGCAGAGTGGGCTGTAAAGGAATGGACACTGGGCTTAGAATCTGGGCTGCCACTGTCATGAGATGGGCTGGACGAATGACAGAGGCAGCCCAGCCTCACTTTCCTCGCTGCCTAGATCCACACAGCCTCCACTATAAAATGCACAGTGAGGTATGTGGCGCCAAGCAGACAGCGGACAGACGCTACCGCCCCTCGATTTTCTACCAGGATGAGAGAAGGAGAACTGCAGACACTGTTGAATACCTGTGAACTATTTTATGAGAATGTCTCATATTTGTCAGAGCCTGTATTGGTCTGTGGCACCTGAGGACATTTCTTCCAGACATTCCTGAAGGTGGGAGTTTAGGATCGATCTGAGGAATGTTAAGGTAATTACCAGACACGGTATTTCATCAAGAAAGCTAGTTATTAAGCATATGCTGTTTATACTACGGATGATAAAAGTAAGAGCACTAAGGAGTTAAGAGTTCCCCTCTTTGCTTGTAATATTAAATTTTATTTTACCTGGGTATCTTATACCTAAAGGGCACAAATATGCCTAGAACCACCTTATGTCTGTATAGTTCTTACTATACAGTTTCTCAAGGCTTATAATTTAATCTTACCTTAAGAGCACCACTGTGATTTGAAGGGAGAGTTTTAGGATGAGGAAACGTAGATTCAGTTCAGTTCAGTTCAGTCACTCAGTCGTGTCCGACTCTTTGTGACCCCATGAATTGCAGCACGCCAGGCCTCCCTGTCCATCACTATCTCCCAGAGTTCACCCAAACTCATGTCCATCAAGCCAGTGATGCCATCCAGCCATCTCATCTTCTGTCGTCCCCTTCTCCTCCTGCCCCCAATCCCTCCCAGCATCAGAGTCTTTTCCAGTGTGTCAACTCTTCGCATGAGGTGGCCAAAGAATTGGAGTTTGAGCTTTAGCATCATGCCTTCCAAAGAAATCCCAGGGCTGATCTCCTTTAGAATGGACTGGTTCTATCTCTTTGCAGTCTAAGGGACTCTCAAGAGTCTTCTCCAACACTACAGTTCAAAAGCATCAAGTCTTCGGCTATCAGCTTTCTTCACAGTCCAACTCTCACATCCATACATGACCACTGGAAAAACAATATCCTTGACTAGACAGACCTTTGTTGGCAAAATAATGTCTCTGCTTTTTAATATGCTCTCTAGGTTGGTCATAACTTTCTTTCCAAGGAGTAAGTGTCTTTTAATTTCATGGCTGCAATCACCATCTGCAGTGATTTTGGAGCCCCCCAAAATAAAGGCTGATACTGTTTCCCCATCTACTTCCCATGAAGTGATGAGACCAGATGCCATGATCTTCGTTTTCTGAATGTTGAGCGTTAAGCCAACTTTTTCACTCTCCTCTTTCACTTTCATCAAGAGGCTTTTTAGCTCCTCTTCACTTTCTGCCATAAGGGTGATGTCATCTGCATATCTGAGGTTATTGATATTTCTCCCTGCAATCTTGATTCCAGCTTGTGCTTCTTCCAGCCCAGTGTTTCTTATGATGTACTCTGCATATAAGTTAAATAAGCAGGGTGACACTATACAGCCTTGATGTACTCCTTTTCCTATTTGGAACCAGTCTGTTGTTCCATGTCCAGTTCTAACTGTTGTTTCCTGGCCTGCATATAGGTTTCTCAAGAGGCAGGTCAGATGGTCTGGTATTCCCTTCTCTTTCAGAATTTTCCACAGTTTATTGTAGTCCACACAGTCCAAGGCTTTGGCATAGTCAATAAAGCAGAAATAGATGTTTTTCTGGAACTCTCTTGCTTTTTCGATGATCCAGTGGATATTGGTAGTTTGATCTCTGGTTCCTCTGCCTTTTCTAAAACCAGCTTGAACATCTGTAAGTTCTTGGTTCATGTATTGCTGAAGCCTGGCTTGGAAAATTTTAAGCATCACTTTACTAGCATGTGAGATGAGTGCAATTGTGTGGTAGTTTGAACATTCTTAGGCATTGTCTTTCTTTGGGATTGGAATGAAAACTGACCTTTCCCAGTCCTGTGGCCACTGCTGAGTTTTCCAAATTTGCTGGCATATTGAGTGCAGCACTTTCACAGCATCATCTTTCAGGATTTGAAATAGCTCAACTGGAATTCCATCACTTCCACTTGCTTTGTCCGTAGTGATGCTTTCTAAGGCCCACTTGACTTCACATTCCAGGATGTCTGGCTCCAGGTGAGTGATCACACCATCGTGATTGTCTTGGTCGTGAAGATGTTTTTTGTACAGCTCTTCTGTGTATACTTGCCACCTCTTCTTAACATCTTCTGCTTCTGTTAGGTCCCTACTAGTTCTGTCCTTTATCGAGCCCATCTTTGCATGAAATGTTCCCTTGGTATCTTTAATTTTCTTGAAGAGATCTCTAGTCTTTCCCATTCTGTTGTTTCCCTCTATTTGTTTGCATTGATCACTGAAGTCTTTCTTATCTCTTCTTGCTATCCGCTGGAACTCTGCATTTAGATGCTTTTATTTTTCCTTTTCTCCTTTGCTTTTCACTTTTCTTCTTTTCACTGCTATTTGTAAGGCCTCCTCATACAGCCATTTTGCTTTTTTGCATTTCTTTCCATGGGGATGGTCTTGATCCCTGTCTCCTGCACAATGTCACGAACCTCCATCCATAGTTCATTAGGCACTCTATCTATCAGATCTAGTCCCTTAAATCTATTTCTCACTTCCACTGTATAATCATAAGGGATTTGATTTAGGTCATACCTGAATGGTCTAGTGGTTTTCCCTACTTTCTTTAATTTAAGTCTGAATTTGGCAATAAGGAATTCATGATCTGAGCCGTAGTAGATTCACGAAGGTTAAATGATTTTGAAGAACTGATGGGCTAGTTGGCCCCAGCAGTGGGAAACTATGAGAGCTTGCATACCATCTTTCTGGTGTGGGGGAGGGTGCAGGCCCTGCTGAGAGCACAGCATCTCCAGGGAAGGTGAGGGGCCTTAGGGAACCAATGGAGAATGGCAATTGGTGACAGGGTCTGTCTGGGGGTGGCCCCTCTGCTAGGCTCCTCTCTGCTGACAAGAGTCAGTCTTCTTGGTAGTGAACGTCCCGAGAGGGGACCGGTGACCCCAAGTTCATGCGGAGGCTCTGTGCTCAGGCAGATGTGGGGATTCAGAGGGAGCCCCCCCCCGCATTGCTGTTTTTCACATGCCTTTGGATGAGTACAGAGAGCATAACTGCCAGGGCACAGAATAGGTTTTGTAGTTTGTGGTTCAGTTGGAGACCGCCAAACTATCTCCCAAAGTGGCTGTATGGTTTCACATCGCACCAGCAATGAGTGAAGTTTCAACCATCCTAAAAATCCTCTGTGCTCTGTCTGTTTACCCTGCCCTCCCTTCTAACCCTTGGCAACCATGCATCTTTTTACTGCCTCCTTAGCTTTCATTTTCCCAGAAATGTCATAGAATTGGAATAATGCACACATGTGTGTCTGTGACTGTGCATGCATCAATGCACATGTGAGTACGTGCCTGTGTAGCTTCATTTACTTGTTGCAGTCACTGAGGATGCAGGAGGCTTGGGTTGGTCATGGAACTCTCCATGGGCTGCAGCACTGGGAGAACCAAGATGTGAAGCCAGCTCATTGCCCAAACTCCTACTGGACAGAATGACCCAGACACCTCCCATGTTTTTCCAGGGAAGGGAGGGCCCAGGGTGAGGGACCGTGTGGACTGTGTGTCCTGATCTTGCCCTGGGTTCTGGCCTGGCCAGTTGTGCTTGGTTTTTCATACAGTATTGAAGGAGATGGTTACTTACAAGCAAACCTGCTTTCAGTTGCCTGTGCGGGGGTGGAAGTGCTGTGGGGGCAGAGAGTGGTGTGCCTGTGAAGTGCCCCGCCTGGATTTACCTGCAGCACCCCCACCATCTCCCCCAGCCCTGTCCACTCATTACTGCCCATTATCAGATGGAAGTGGTCCAGCCCTCACTGAGCAGTGAGCGCCCTACCGTCCACATGGGCACAGGATGGCTGAGCATGAGCTGGCAAGTGTGTTTTCCTCTCCATCCCCCTGGGACTGGAATGACTAGTAAGAGCAACATGAAAGTAAAATGGTCTCAAGCCTGAAACACTTGGGGAAGGAGCACTTCAAGTCCGCCTTTCATCACTGAACTTCAACTAAATTATGCCGTCAAAATGCCATATTATTTCAAATTAGCCAAATTAATTAATCTAAGTCAGTCCTTGGCTGTATTAATCATATGTTTGAGAATTTCATGAGAGAAAGAACATGACTTTTTCAGCTTACTGTGTGCAGACGAGCCTCCCTGACAGGTGGCTTCTCTTCTGTTCCATGCTGGTGCTTTACAAACTCTGCAGACACAGAGTCTTATGGACTTATGGACCTGGGGGGTGCTGGGGTTGGGGGTGGGGGAAAGGAGAGAGACGCATAGAAACATATACATTACCACAGGTAAAATAGATAGCCAGTGGGAGTCTGCTGTATGACTCAGGGAACTCCAACCAGGGCTCTGTAACAACCTAGAGGGTTGGGATGGAGAGGGAGGGTGGGAAGGAGACTCAAAAGGAAGGGGACATATGTACACCTATGGCTGATTCATGTTGATGTATGGCAGAAACCAACACAATTCTGTAAAGCATCCTTCAGTTAAAAAAAAAAAATTTAAAATAAAAACAAAAGCTCTGCAGAAGTAGAATTCCCTTAAATACATTAATACTGAGTTTCACAGTTTCTCCTGTCACTTTGTTTGTATTTGAAAATAACTACCTTCGTGCTCTTAAGATTGCAAGCACTTAAGTGGTGTGTGTTTTTTTTTTAAGCAGTTCAAATGTGTTTAAAAAAAAAAGACTGGCTTGTGCACATTCCATTTTCATAACTCTCTTTTAAATAGCAGAAACCCACAAGCATACACTTGAGATTTCTGTTGGACTTGTGTATGGACCTTGGAATTCTGAGTACTCCTGCGGGCGCCCCACACTGGATGAAAGCGCTGTGACTCACACCACCGCCTCCTCCCGAGTCCGCACCCACTGTCATGAACGAACCAGAAGGGGCTCTTCCTGCTTACTTCCGGGTCGGGCACACTGCCCCCTACGTCGTCAGTCTGTCCCTCACAGTTCATCAGAAAGTGCGATCTCTGGCAAAACACTGGTGACGTGTAACGGTTCAACAGTGGTGGTGCCATGAGCAGGCGCCTGCGTGCCCGGGGCTCCATGATCTCCGCCATCTTACAGACTGGAAGGCCGAGGCTACTTGCCGAGGCTCACAGCATTTCCACCAGGGCTGAATGACGCGATAATCAGGGAAAGACAGAAGTGCTCCAACATCTGCTGCTGCTCTGAAAGTGAATTTCTAAGTCATCAGGCGAAACCGTCCCCGCTCCAGCAGGCCCGGTCCCTCGCGGAGCGCAGAGCCAGGGCCCACGCGGCCCGCGAGGCCTGGCGGGGGCGGGGCGTGAGGAGGCCGCGGCGGAAGCCGCCCTCGGGCGCACAGCGTCCCGTGGCTCCGCGGCCTCAGCCGGGACCTCTTTCTGGCACAGCTGCCGTCCCGGGCTCACGTCTCCAGACCTCAGTTAACTCAGCACACAAGGTGCTGACTGAGAAACCTGCCGAGCGTGTGGTTCCAGACGGTGGGGCCTGAGGAGAGGGGATGGGTGTGTTCTCTGCTGTCACTTTCCCCAGATGCTCTCACTCACGTGACCTGAGCGAGAAAATGACAGCCGTGATGGCCGGCGAGGCCGGCGGCGAGAACAGGCGGATTTCCCCGGACGTTTCTAGAAGCGGCCCATTCTCACTGTTCTCCTTCGCCTCTGCACCTCCGTGTTCAGGCTGAGACCGAGCCCTCAGTGGAAAAATACTGTGCGAAAGGGGCCCTTGTTGTCTTTGGGGCCTGACTGGCTACAGGAAGTACAGAATGGCAGCGAAAACATGTTTCCACAGTTTTCTGGGCAGGTATCTGTGTCTCCCCAAAGTGGGAGGGTGATGTTTACTGAAAGCTTTGAAAGTAGCCTCAAAGGACTGACCCACACCAGGTTTCTCAAAATTGGTTTGGCTACCATCCAAGCAGATCCTGTCTTACTCTGGAAGCCAGAAAGGACGTGGGCCCCCATCTCCAGAGGCCCCGGCAGGCATTTCTGGGAGGCAGTGGGAAGGGGGTGCCCACGGAAGTCCTTGTTGAGAAGCAAATCTGGCGGTCCCCCACCCCCGTGGTCGATATTCCTTTGGGCAATGACTGGATTATGAAATCTGTAAATATCAAAAAGTATTCTGGGATTTTGTTTGGCTTCTGTCAGGAAGAGCGTGAGAAGATGCCTTGGGAGGACCCCCCAGGCAGGTGGGACTCAGAGTGGCCGCAGACGGAGTCACCCGAGACAAAGCCGCACCCCCTCCGCCCTCAGCCCCGCTCACTCAGTCAGTAACCATCCTGTTTTATCACAAGCAGCTCAGAACACCTACAAGTCTTCCTGGGGTAACCCCACATCTCCTTGGTTACTTCTGGTATTTATTCTGATCTCGACACAGGAGTGACTTTCTGCTCCGTGTTATCTTGTTCTTATTTGAGTCATGCTTCAGGTATATTTTTGATGAAAATACCAGCTGCAGATGTTGGTCTGGCATTAAGTCTCCGCTCTGTTAACTCTGCTTTATAACACAAGGTGAGCATTCCAGAGTTGTGCACAGAACACATACTTCCTGTAGAAATGATGAACCACATGATTTTTGGCAAAATCATGCTTTCACTTGGAGTTCATTGGAATCATAATGATACCAATATTTTGAAAAAAACATGTCAACAATTTGAGAACTCTTTAGAGATGAGATTCATGTGGACCCCTAGCTGAAACTGAGATTGGCAGCAACAACAGACACACAAAGAAGGACTGAGTGTGCTTTTCTCTAAAGGTACCGGAACCACAGTAAATTCAGGCTACCTAAAAATAGGCACAAAAATAATGTGACGTTTATGAACGATCCCTGAAGCTGGCCCACTTTTCACTCTCAAGTTCACATTTCATTAGATGATACTGCTTTATCTATTTTAATAGCTATATATTCAGTGGCTTCATAAATCTTATTCCTGTTTATCTCACTGATTTTACCAACTATCTGTGAAAGGTAATTTAATGATGCCTGGGTTATAGGAATAAACAGCTAGTATACCTGCCATGAAGAATTTTACATTAGGTCACTCTTCTTTCAGAGCAACACGTCTGAAAGCTAGGATGATATCTGTGCTGTACACATTGTCACACACTACATACACATGATACACATGCTATCATGCATTATACACACTCACTGTATACACTGTCACACTACACACATGGTCACACACTATACACACTATACACACACTAAACACATGTTGTCATGCACACACACTATACACATGCTATCACACTATACGCATGCTATCACACATTATACACATACTATACACACACACTAAACACACGCTGTACACACACTGTCACACTATACACAAGCTGTCACATTATACACACTATACACACGCTGTCACACATTATACACACACTGTCACACTATACATACACTATACACACTATAGACACATACACTAAACACACACTGTATACACACTGTCACACACTATACACACACATTATACACATGCTGTCACACACTGTATACACACAGTCACACACTATGCACATGTTGTCACACATATGCACTATGCATGCTGTCACATACTATACACATGCTGTCTACTGTATACACATGCTATATAAACACTGTCATACACTATACACATGCTATCACACAGTATACACACACTGTCACACAGTCACACACTATACACACACATACACATACTGTCACACATTACACACACTGTACACACAGTCACACACTGTACACACACATTATACACATGCTGTCATACACTATATACACACTGTCACACACTATACACAAGCTGTCACACATTATAGACACACTGTACACACAGTCACACACACATTATACACATGCTGTCACACACTATATACACACTGTCACACACTATACACATGCTGTCATGTACTATACACATGCTGTCACACATTATACACACACTGTCATACACTATAAACACACACCATACACACACTGTCACACACTATACACACACACTATGCGCATGCTGTCAGACATTATACACAAGTTGTCACACATTCACATGCTGTCACACATACTATATACATGCTGTCACACACTATACACACACGCTATACACACACTATATACACACACACTGTACACACTGTGTACAACCCCTTTCAAGGCTGAGGAATTTTCCACTGTGTGAGTTTCATGGACAGGCAAAGCCAACCTTCCACTAAAGAAGACCTAAAGTCTGCATCCACCCTTTCTCCACATCACCCTCCCCCGAACCAGGAACAGATGAGGCATTATACAACCCGTTTGACACTTTGCATATGGAGCTGGTGTTATGGGTTAAACTGTGTCTCCCGCCCAATCCATAGGCTTACATCCTAGGTTCAGTATCTCGGATGGACTTTATTTGTAGGTAAGATCATTACAGAAGTAATTAATGAAAACAAGGCTGTTATGATGGGCCTCAGTCCAACATGGCTGATGTCCTTATAAAAACGGGCAATCTGGACATGGACAGGCACAGAGGGAAGAGCTGTCTACAGTGTCCACAAGCCAAGGAGCCAGGCCTTGACAGATTCTCTCTCAGCCTCAGAAAATGGACCAGCTCTGAGGCTCTGGCTGCTCTCGCCTACTTTCTAGCCAACCAGTAGCCCTTCAGAATTTTATTATCTTCTTAAACCATTCAGCGGAGAAGGCAATGGCACCCCACTCTAGTACTCTTGCCTGGAAAATCCCATGGATGGAGGAGCCTGGTAGGCTCCATGGGGTCGCTAAGAGTCAGACACGACTGAGCGACTTCACTTTCACTTTTCACTTTCATGCATTGGAGAAGGAAATGGCAACCCACTCCAGTATTCTTGCCTGGAGAATCCCAGGGACGGGGGAGCCTGGTGGGCTGCCATCTATGGGGTCGCACAGAATTGGACACTACTGAAGCGACTTAGCAGCAGCAGCAGCAGCAGCAAACCATTCAGAGTCTGCTGATTGAAACTAAACACCTTGACGGATATGGAAACTGGACCAAGTGTGGTTATTCAGCCTGGAGGCTGCAGGAAATTTGACAGAAAGCATAAAAATGCGACTGGTATCAAGGGATTTTTAAAGCAGAGAACTCTAGTTCCCTTTCCTCAGAGAAGACTTCTGACACCAAATGTGTCTTTTTTTTTTCTTACACCAGCTAATTCACCAGTTGTCCAGATACCAGCCAGGCATCTACTATTCAATTTGATTATGACACTAAGTACATGGATGCAGTAATGATCAAGCAAGTGAAGAGCTAGTTCTGCATAATCCCCCACTTCATATGTCTTATCCACTACAGGGTTGTCCCCTGGGCTTCTGAGCGACTGGTTATAATCTGGATATTCCTACAACCCCCTTCTCAGGCTCTGGAATTTGCTACAACAGTCCACAGAATTGAAGGAAACATATGCACCAGTTTACTATAAAGGATGTGATAAGGGTCCAGATGAAGGGCCAGATTAACAGGTACATAGCGCAGGGTTCAGAAGGTCCCAAGCACAAGGTTTTCTGTCCCCAAGGAGTTGGAATAGGTCACCCTTCCAGGGTGGATTTGTTCACCAACCCAGAAGTTCTTTGGGCCCCTTTCTTGAGGGTTTCTGTGGAGGTTCCATTATGTAGGTATGACTGGATGGATTGTTGGCCACTGGTGGTTCACTTACCCTCCAGTCCTCTTCCCCGCCCCCAAGGCTGGGAGTGGGGAGAGCTCCAGTCCTCTAATCACAGGCTGCTTCCCCCCCCTGGAGACTGTCCCCAACCTTCAGTGCTCCCAGAAGTCACCTCAGCACAAACACAGGGGCTTCTTACAGAGAACAAGATGCTTCTCTCACCTTCACCACTACTGAGCCATTTCAGCAACTGGGCACAAAAAGCACAAAAGCAAATGTAACCAAAGATCCTCTCACGGCTCTTTCCACTGAGGCAATCACAGAGGTTTGTGGAGCTCTGGGACAGAATATGTTTGTCTTCTTGTATCACAGCATCGTAGGTATGAACTCAGTAACTATGCAACTCTGAGCATTTATCTGAAGAACACAAAAACACCAGTTTGAAAAGATACATGCACCCCAAGGCTCACTGCAAAACTATTAACAATAGCTAAGACATTGAAACAATCTAAGTGTCTCAAAACAGATGAATGGATAAGAAAATGTGAATGTATATATATATATGTATATATATTTATCACACTCCCTGATTTCAAGCTATACTACAAAGTTACACTAATCAAAACAATATGGTACTGGCACAAAAACATATATACATACATATATACATATATATATATATAATATATATATCAGTTCAGTTCAGTTCAGTCGCTCAGTCGTGTCCGACTCCTTGTGACCCCATGAATTGCAGCACGCCAGGCCTCCCTGTTCATTACCATCTCTTGGAGTTCACTCAGACTCAGGTCCATCGAGTCTGTGATGCCACCCAGCCATTTCATCCTCAGTCATCCCCTTCTCCTCCTGCCCCCAATCCCTCCCAGCATCAGAGTCTTTTGCAATGAGTCAACTCTTTGCATGAGGTGGCCAAAGTACTGGAGTTTCAGCTTTAGCATCATTCCTTCCAAAGAAATCCCAGGGTTGGTCTCCTTCAGAATGCACTGGTTGGATCTCCTTGCAGTCCAAGGGACTCTCAAGAGTCTTCTCCAACACCACAGTTCAAATGGATCAATTCTTCAGTGCTCAGCCTTCTTCACAGTCTAGCTCTCACATCCATACATGACTACAGGAAAAACCATAGCCTTGACTAGATGGACCTTAGCAAAGTAATGTCTCTGCTTTTGAATATACTATCTAGGTTGGTCATAACTTTCCTTCCAAGGAATAAGCGTCTTTTAATTTCATGGCTGCAGTCACCATCTGCAGTGATTTTGGAGCCCCTCCCAAATAAAGTCTGACACTGTTTCCACTGTTTCCCCATCTATTTCCCATGAAGTGATGGGACCAGATGCCATGGTCTTCGTTTTCTGAATGTTGAGCTTTAAGCCAACTTTTTCACTCTCCTCTTTCACTTTCATCAAGAGGCTTTTTAGGTCCTCTTCACTTTCTGCCATAAAGGTGGTGTCATCTGCATATCTGAGGTTATTGATATTTCTCCCGGCAATCTTGATTCCAGCTTGTATTTCTTCCAGTCTAGTGTTTCTCATGATGTACTCTGCATATAAGTTAAATAAACAGGGTGACAATATACAGCCTTGACATACTCCTTTTCCTATTTGGAACCAGTCTGTTGTTCCATGTCCAGTTCTAACTATTGCTTCCTGACCTGCATACAGATTTCTCAAGAGGCAGGTCAGGTGGTCTAGTATTCCCATCTCTTTCAGAATTTTCCACAGTTTATTGTGATCCACACAGTCAAAAGCTTTGGCATAGTCAATAAAGCAGAAATAGATGTTTTTCTGGGACTCTCTTTCTTTTTCCATGATCCAGCAGATGTTGGCAATTTGATCTCTGGTTCCTCTGCCTTTTCTAAAACCAGCTTGAACATCAGGGAATTCATGGTTCACGTATTGCTGAAGCCTGGCTTGGAGAATTTTGAACATTACTTTACTAGCATGTGAGATGAGTGCAACTGTGCAGTAGTTTGAGCATTCTTTAGCATTGCCTTTCTTTGGGATTGGAATGAAAACTGACCTTTTCCAGTCCTGTGGCCACTGCTGAGTTTTCCAAATTTGCTGGCATATTGAGTGCCGGCATATTGAGATGATACTTTCACAGTATCATCTTTCAGGATTTCAAATGGAATATTACTCAGCCATGAAAAGAATGAAACCTTTCCATTTGCAGCAACATGGGTGAAACATGAGGGTATTATGCTTAGTGAAGTAAGTCATATGGAGAAAGACAAATAGCATATGATTTCACTTATATGTGGAATCTAAAAAAACCCAAAGCAAACAAAACAAACTCAAAGATACAGAGGACAGACGAGTGATTACCAGAGGGGGAGGAGATTGGAGGATAAGTGAATGGGTGAAGGGTATGAACCACATGGGCTGGAGAGCAATGAGAGCTGTGCTGCTGATGATACTCCTGTGTGCACAAATGTAGAACCAGAATACTGGACACTTGAAACTTATACAATAAAAAGAATAATGAGACAGTAAAGTTTATGTTATGTGTATCTTACCATGTTTAAAAACGTAAACATTTCTAAAAGGAAAGTAGTTTCCTGGTGCATGGAGTTGGGGGTGGGAATGAGGAGTGGGGTACATGAGTGAGTCTAAAACTGCACTGTGAGGATGGCTTCACAACCCCGTAAATTCACTAAAAATCACTGAACAGCACAGTTAAAATGAGTGAGTTTTATGTTACGTAAATTTGACTCCCCATAAAACTGTTTAAAAAATTGGACTTCCAAATCATACAATCTTTATCTATTGGAAGAGTAAATAAGTTTTTTTAAACAATGTACCACAAAGGGATAAAATACAGAATCTGTCTAATTCTATTTTATTATGTTTCAATAGGATAGGTGTTTGGACTGATTAACAAAAAGAACATCTTTATTCAAGCCATTGAAATAGAAATAAATTTTTAAAGAAAAATCACACTGATTTTTTTAAGCAACAGTTTTGTAGATATCTTAAATCTTTAACAATTAGGTTAGAAAAAATTGCTTTCACTAAGACTTCATTGGATCAGATATATTATTTTGGTCACATAAATGTCAGTACATAGCAGTCTTTTACTAATTAATTATTCAGCCTAAAGTCTATAAGCAAATATTTACCACTTACAGCCTAATTAAAATTGAACCCAGGTTACTATTAAATAGAGGTCACTCTAAAGCTCTTCTCAAGAGAAATATAGGCTCATTTATAGGAGAATCACCGAGGAAATCCCACTCAGAGGGTAGTTATTCAGAAGTCGATAGGAACTTCAAGGACACAGGGAGCATTCAACTCTCACAGGTCTATTGTTGTTCCTTTTAATCAAATATCAGATTCATTGAAGCTGGGTGATGGCATGTATCTGGCAAGAGGAAGGCAGGTTTTTAGGGAGTAATGAGTAAGTCAAAAACTAAGATCATGGCATCTGGTCCTATCACTTCATGGCAAACAGGTGAGAAAAAAATGGAAAGAGTGGTAGATTTTATTTCTTGGGCTCCAAAATCAATATGGATGGTCACTGTAGCCATGAAATTAAAATACACTTACTCCTTGGCATAAAAGTTATGACAAACCTAGAGAGTGGATTAAAAAGCAGAGAAATCACTTTGCCAACAAACATCTGTATAGCCAAAGCTATGGTTTTTCCAGTAGTCATGTATGGATGTGAGAGTAGGACCATAAAGAAGGCTGAACACTGAAGAATTGATGCTTTGAACTGTGGTGATGGAGAAGACACTTAAGAGTCTCTTGGACAGCATGGAGATCAAGTCAGTCAGCCCTAAAGGGAGTCAGCCCTGTATTGGAAGCACTGAAGCTGAAGTTCTAATACTTTGTCCACCTGATGCAAAGAGCTGACTCACTGGAACAGTCCTGGTGCTGGGAAAGATTGATGGCAGGAGGAGAAGAGGGCGGCAAAGGATGAGAATGCTTCCATAGCTCACAGACAGTCTCAGTGGACATGAATTTGTGCAAACTCTGGGAGATAGTGAAGGACAGAGGAGCATGGTGTGCTGCAGTTCATGGGGTCACAAAGAGCCAGACACAATTTAGTGAATGAACAACAACAACGAGTAAGTCAACTCTTCACCACAGAGCAGCATGGCTGAGTAAGTGTAAAGAATGCCATTGTCTTTGGGGTGGGTGTCTCTCCCCATTTAGCACAGCTCCTTGAGAAAGTCACAGACAAATAAGAGGACAGCTTCCTGGTTTTACAGTGTGAGGTCATCTGCCCCTTGGAACTGTAGCACGTACTCTGGACTGAACTCGGGGCTCTCTGAGGGAGACCATCACAAGACCCGTCCTTTCATCACTCAGGGAGACAAGAGGAGCTTTAGTTGTTTTTTCTTCTACTTTGCCACGTGAAGTGAAAGTCGCTCAGTTGTGTCCAACTCTTTGCTACCCGATGGACTATACAGTCCTTGGGATTCTCCAGGCCAGAACACTGGAGTGAGTAGCTGTTCCCTTCTTTAGGGGATCTTCCCAACCCGGGGATTGAACCCAGGTCTCTCACATTGCAGGCAGATTCTTTACCAGCTGAGCCACCAAAGAAGCCCACTTTCCATGTAAATGTCTGCAATTCTGTCCAGACTCTGCCATCACTTCGTGCTGGCCTGTGCACCTGTGAGTTTGCTAATTGTTCTCTAATACATTACTCCTTGTCTCATCTCATCTATACTGGTACATAAAGGGCTTTCGTTGGTAGGATTATCTTATTTCCCCAACACTATATATTGATATTAGAGAAAAAATGTCAATGTTTCAACAAAAGTAGAGACCGTTAGTATTTCTTTTCTGGCAAGATGCTGAACTTGCCTCTCAATTCACGCTGTCAATGCTCTTTGGGGTGTGCCCTCTGACCACCCCCCCACCCTGTGTCACCCGCTGAACCTCCCAGGGTCTCCCCACATGGCCACAGGGCATGTTCTTGGAGGAGACTGTACTCACATCTAAACAAAGGTCGTAATGTCAACATGCTAAGGGAGGGAGTGGAAGTTTCCCAACTATTAGGCAGAGATTATGTTCCTTCTTCCTTCCTGAAAGGCAGTCTCATAAAAGGCAAAGTCTTATTTAAGTTCTGACTCTGGTCTTTGTAAACTAGTCACTCATTGAAAAGGAGTCTCAATTAAAAGTAACCTTAAAAATTCAAAATAAGCAGCACCAAAAACTTTTAAAAGCTCACAGACATGTCACTGTAGACACACTGCATGCTGCAGAAAGACTGCTAGGAAGGGAGTATGAGACAGGAAGAAATCTGGAGAACTTAGAGAGGAAGAGACACTTTCAGTAACTTTACTGTGTAGTGAACAGTGATCAGGCTTCCCCAGTGGCCCAGCAGAAAAGAACCTGCTTGCCAATGCAGGAGACATGGGTTCGATCCCTGAGTTGGGAGGATCCCCTGGAGGAGGGCATGGCAACCCACTCCAGTATTCTTGCCCAGAGAATCCCCATGGACAGAGGAGCCTGGCAGGCTACTGGCCATGGGGTCGCGAAGAGCTGGACACGACTGAGCAACTAAACAACAACAACCAGTGATCACGGGAGAAAACCAAGACAGTCTGTCAATCAAGACAAAATGAACAGCCCATGTTTTGCCATCAAACCTCAACATGAAAAAACATACTTTGGGTGAATGTATTAGTTTCCTATTGCTGCTGTAACAGATTACTACAAATTTATTGGCTGAAAACAGCACACGTTTACTGCCATGTGATTCTGGAATTCAGAATGTGGCACAGGCCTCACTGGGCTGAAGCCAAGGCGCCTGCAGGTCTGGCTCTTCCTGGAGGGCCTGGAGGGGATCACATCTCCTCACACCTCCCATTCATTTGCAGTGGTGCCGAGCTGCATCGAGACCAGTTGTCCAGTATATATGTATGTGTATATATTCACTACATGAACAGCCAGCCACCCGCCAAGCATTCAACTCTGTGAACCCCTTGTTGACATCCTATAGGTACCATCTAAGACCCCCTCCAGAGGGAAATAATTCAAGACAGACACCTCCGAGTGTGTGTGTGAAGTTTCTTCTTGTTTGGCGTTTGCTAGTTTGCATTTTCTGCTCTTTTCACATTGAGTTTCATGTGAGGTGTGTGATGCTGCCTCATGGCACAGGCTCTGGGGTCAGAACTGCTGTTATGAAGCTCCACTCTGCACCCAGAGGGTGGGGGGAAGTTAACCCATCCTGTCTGGGCCTCAGCTTCCTCTCCTGCTAAACAGGGCAATAAAGGTACAACCATCAAAACCGGTGAAGCTGACCTCCACCCCGCACACTCTGGTTCAGCCGGTGGAGGCTGCTGGCAGGACATCAGGACTCCATGATGCTCCCTCACCCCCCAGGAGAGGTTTCCCCTCAGCTGAGTTTGGAGACTAGAGATAAGCCTTCTCCCAACTTGTGCCCATCACCCTCCCCCACTACATCTGGGTTTCTTTAAATAGCTTGTCTTTTTATCCAAGTGAGACACACTCTGAAACAGAATTGGTGATTTTTATTGGTCTTTTCTTGCTAATTTTATAGAAAGAGGAAACAACCACTTAGGATAAAAGTTAAATGCCAATACGTACATTATTGCAATGTAATAAACCATTTACTTCTGATACAATCGCCTCTAATAAGACTGTCACTGTTAGGGAATGGCTCAACACCTGAAAACTGTGTCTTCTAATGGGCTCCTCAGGACAGATAAATCTGATTACTATATGCCTATTTTTTTTTGTTACAGGTATTTTGAAACTGCTTTGTTGCTCCTGACCTGACATTAAAGCGCATTCCAAGTAAGATTTTTAAGTGAATGACCACAGAATACAATACTGAGATTGACTTCAGACATTCCTAATTGTTTTGAGTTTACTGGGCTACTTCCCTTCATTCGAATGTACTAGAAAATTATTTGTGTATTATTGTGTACATGGAGCATATACGACTGGATGCTGAGCCCGTCCTGGGTACAATAGAATGTCCCTTTCTTGTGACAAGTTGTGATGAGGCTGCATAATCCTTACTGAGCGAAATGGACTAAAAGAAACTCAGCCGCACACTATAAAACCAGGGAATTGTGCCACTTTAGAGCTGGCAAATCCCTAAGAGATGATCTAGTCTAACTGCCTAATTTTATGGATGAAGAGTCCAGTAAAATACAGGTTCCATTTGTCAGAAAGCGCCTTTAACTGAGCAGAACTGGCAGGCCAGAGCCTCTCAGCTCAGCCTAGAGGGAGGGGGAGACATATGTCACCAGGCCAGTGGCCGCCCTCGTGTCTTATGTGTGGGAGGCTGGGCTCTGGAGCTCTCCCGTTAGCCCCGGGCAGACCGGGATGCCTCCAGGGGCAGGAGGCATAGTGGCCAGGCCTCAGCAGAATGTGCCAGTCACACGATTTCAGCGACACCCAACCAAGAAAAAAGGGTCTGACAAAACAGACGTGAAGTCAGAGTTTTATGAATATGATCCAGTCTGCCTTCCTGTTGTCATGCCTGACAGCCTGGAATGTTATAAATGATTCCCTTTCCATTTCTGTCCTGGATGGTCTTCCCAGGATGATACATGACTCTCCTCTAACCATTAGGAACCGAGTCTTCTCACAGAGGCCGGGACCGTGGTGGGGCCTTAGGGAGAGCTTGTCAGGGAGGAGGGTGGTGGGTGCTCAGGGTCTCCCAGGAGAAAGCCGCAGTGGGAGGCTGGGAGGACTGCTGAGGGTCTTCGCTGGGGTCCCAGAGGCTTATCCAAGGCCAGCCCGCTGACCCACCAGCTCACCTGAGGTGCTCTGAGTCTGTGTTGGCCAGACCAGCTGCTGAGCAAGTGCCTCTCCACATGCCCGCCTGGCACATCCCACAGCCGCCACTCAGTAGGACAAGAATCCTCCTCAACCCCTGGTGAGGTTGGCGAGTCTGCCCTGGAAGAAAGAGGTCTTCAGACACATCGGGCGTCTGATCCTGACTGTGAAAGAGCAGCCCCAGGGTGGAATGACTGAAGTGGCCGTGCTCCAGGGGCTATCTGGGCACCTGGCTTTGCCAGCCTCACCCAGAGGCGCCTGTTCCCATCTTGCCTGTAGAGTTTCCAGGTAGGGCTAGAGGGGAGGCAGGCAGACAGGTCCCTCTGAGGAGGGAGAAAGGTTGGGCAAAGGAAAATGTTGAGACTTCTGGGAGAAAGGGCCACAAGTTCAGGACAGAAGTTTCCCTCTGCCCTCTCAGGCTGTCACCTGGGCCTGATAATTAAAGTGACAGAGGAAAGATCAAGAGGGAACAAGCCTATAGGCTCATTTACTGGAGGTTTAGGAGCCTTCACAAGGAGCAAAGACGCAAAGAAGCCATAACCTTAAATGCTTTTATATTGGGCTGGACAGAGGAAACTGCGGAAAAGTAACTACCATACACGGGGAGGCCGGGAAGGCGGGAGTCACTTCAACAGGGCCTGTCTGCGCAGAGCACTCTCAGCCTGACTCCCCACCGGGCAGGATGAGGCCGTTACTCCCTCCAGGCTCCAAGGGCCATCTTCCATGGTGGTGGGGTGGGGGTCTTCTCTCCTGCATCCAGGAAGGGTACCTTTCTTGCACCTGGTGTTATTTTAAGTGCATTTCCCTGGAAACAGCCTTTATGTACAGGGGGCACATTGTGGGCCGCATGTTTGCTGCCCTACGGAAGCCTAGAAACCCTTGACACCGGGTAAGGGCTCTGCTCTTGCTTCCCGCAACTGTCCTCCAGGCTGCCCAGGACATGCTTGCTATTTCCATTCTCCAGCTCAGAAAATGAGACTTGCTGAGGTCAGAATGTGGAGCTAGATGAGAACTCAGTGCTGTCCCTGCAGTGAAGATTGAAAACATTCCTTTTGAAATATGCTGCAATAGAGCATAAAACAATAACCCCAGAGGTGTCTGTCATGACTCGGTGAATGGCATGGGGGCTGACTCGAGCTGGATGAGAAGACGGAGGTGGAGGGAGGCTGGTCCCCTGAGCCCTGAGTGTGGATGAGGCAATGCAGTGCCAGAGTCCCCAGCGGAGGTACCTGCGGTCCCCGGGACCACCCTCGCCCGTGGACAGACGAGCAAACTAGGGTGCCCACTGCCTCTGTCCCCAGAAGCCTGAGGACGCCTGGTTTCAAAGGCTACTCATTATTCACACAGGACTGTCCGGCTGTCCATTCTTGAAGCCCACCAGCCCTGGTTTCCTTGAGATCGTTTCACCCTCATCCAGTAAGTTCTAGCCCTCCCTGGCTTTTAATGAGAGGAAGTAGCCACTTGGCTACAAAGGGTGAAAGGAGCGATGACTCAAGTCTTGAGAATGCCATCTCCAGGAAGCAGTGGTATGACTTTCACATCAGACTTTCTCACCACCTCCCTGACCCTTGGAAGAGAAGCAGTCATTCAAGTGGCCAAAATATGCGGCACTGTTTTTGTTCTAACAATAGACAAACAGGACGCTCCCCAAAACAAGGCGCCCTGAGATTAAGCTTGCACTCCTGGAGGGGTGGGCACAGAACCCGGGGAAGATGTTAAGAGTGCATTCCCATGGGAGCCACGAGAAGGGGGCCTGAGGTTTACTGAAGGGAACTTACGAGAAGGACCCCCATTAACTGCTGCTGTCCACAGGACTCCCAGTGGCTCAGGACGGGTGTATTATTAGAAGACTGTGGACATCTCACAGACACTGTAAACAGCCTCTGTATAACTGACTGCTCTTCATGGTGGCATTATTAAAATTGAAAAAATCGACTTGGATGAAAGAGGCTAACAGATGGCATTTGGTGGAGAATGTTCACTTGTAAGCTTCTGCTTCAGGCTCTGAAACTGGAAATTTTAGCAAGAGCTGCAATAGAGCCCACGATGGGCGTCAAGCTCTAGGACTCCATTGTGACATCTGAATTGAGGCATCTTTGGGTTGCACTTCTGAGAAATGGTGGAACCTCCCAGCTAAATGACATCTCTGTTTGAAAGGAAGAAACAAGCTAAGACAGAGTTACCCCCATTCAATGACAGGGTCAGTAACCAACATCTAAGGTTTCTTTCTGTGCATAAACTTTGAGTCATCCATTTCCTTGCAATACAGATGGCGTCTCTCGTTGGATTGTGCACAACACTTCTCATTGCAAGGCTTAAACTGAAACAGCAGGAGGGTGAGAAGCAGCAGCAGAGGACTTGTTCAGAAGGGCTGATCCTGCATCTGCACAGAGATCCCTGATGGGCGATGGTCAGGTCAGGATACCGGGTGTGCGGAACACACCAAACCTCCTGGACAACTAGGAGATGTTTGAAACCGTCAGGCCATCATATCCGGTGATTAAAAACCACAGTAATGATGATGGGGAAGGAATAAAGAAAACAAATCTAGGCTCTGTTATTCTAGGCAAGTTTTATGGTGGGAATCTAAATCTTATCATTGTCGTTTAACATATATGAAGCCCTTACTGAATCACTGTTTGGCGCCAAGTTCCAGGGAGACATCCTAATCTCAGAATTCCATTTTAGTTGATAACATAAAATTTCATCTTATCACCTCTTGGCTGGAGCTGGAAAGTGCAGCATATTTGAATGGTTTAATGTATCTTCCTCTTCAAGGTTGAGCTTATATCTGCTTGGGGTTGCAGGATGCTAAAAGAAGTCTTCCTCAATCAAGATGCTTTCTACAACTACCTGTCTCTCTTGTTCTGTTAAAAGTTCACCTGTGGACACTGGGTTTTTTTCTTTTTTTTTTTTTTTTAGTTGCTGCAAGAGTGTACTGTTAAAAAACTATTCATTTGGAAAGTATGCATTGTGAGACATTATTAGCAATTATAATATTTATCATTTTTGCTAATATGAACAGAAACAATGGTTAAGATTGTCGTGTGCCAGTCAGGAGGCTAGAATTCCATATGCTGAATATCATATCATACAGATCATAAGTCACCATATATTATATCATATATCATGTTAGGCCTGGCATGCTGCAGTTCACGGGGTCACAAAGAGTCAGACATGACTTAACGACTGAACAGCAACAATCATATTATGGGATCGTACATCGTATCACATGTGTAAGAAGACACTGCTACAGTTTTCATTTCACCCATGAAGAGACTGAGACTAGAGAGAGAAGATATATAATTTGGTCAAATAGGTAGGAGGTGGTAGAGGTGCCTCCCCCTGCCTCCCCCGCCTGCCCCGCACCCCGCCCCTCCCTTTCCCTCTCCGCCTATCTTCCTCCCTCCTTTCTCTGGCCCCACAGCAGGCCCTCAGGCTAACAGAGCCGAGGCACAGGTTCTGGAAGTGATGAAGAAGCACAGCAGAAAGCTGCCTGACATAGAACCGGGACTTCCGAGTCGGGTCGGGCACTGGCTCCACAGGATGTAACCGAACCATGAAACAAGTGTGAAGAACACAAAGACTTCCCAGACAGATGACTCAATGAATCATACTTTTCTTAACCTTGTTAATAGAACACAGTTGTAAAAACTGTATTCAATTATGACTCCTTTTTCCAGTTCACTGTTGTCCCTAGACTAGTTGGGGACGTGGATCATTGCTAGCCCCAAGGGCAAAGCCCTGGGGTGTGGAGAGCTGAGGCTGGTGAAGCCCTGCACAGGCTCAGGGGCTGGACCTACCGACCCTGGAGATGCCACAGCTACCTCATTGAGGGCCATTGTGGAGGGCACGCGTCCCTAAGCACACTTTTCCTCAGAGGGGCACAGACTCCTGACCTGAGTCACATCCGCGTGGAGAGCGGGGTTAGCCTTTCAGAGCTGGATGGGTGACTCACTGCATCATCACATGGGAAGCAAAGAGCTGCCTATGGGCAGGTTCCGGCAGGGGCTCAGAACCACTCCTCCCACACCTCCTGGAGGAGACCCGCTGGGCCTGGAATATCACTGTGTGCCGCCGCGAGGCTCCTTGGGTGGCACCAGCCTGGCGTCCTTCGAGGGCACTGCCAGGGTGCCACAGCCAAGGGAACTCCCAATACAAGGAGGTCACCTCCGCCCCTGCCTCCTGCTCCCTGATCCCAGGCAGCCAACTCCTAGCACAGAACTCCCCTCCCCTGAAGCCCAGGAGAACAGGGTGGTCTGCCATCCCAGTGAAGAGGTGAGCGGTGAAGAGGCCGCACCATGAAAAGCACAGTAAAAGCTGGGCTTATGCTGCCATGGGCTGTTCCCTCTTGATGGGCTCTCACACAGGGCCTGGGAGACACTAGTTAGGGTTCGAGCCCACCAGCAAGCAGGCTGGCTGCACCAGAAGGCAGCACCTCCTGCTGCTTCACAACAAGTCCTCTCCGAGCTCCCTGGGGACGCCCCCAACAGTGTATGTTGCCCCTTCATCCCACCCTCCTGTAGATGCAGGAACCCCAGGGGATGAGCCGTGGCTTCCTACTTATCAGCGAGGATGCTTAGCATACTTGACTTACAACATCACCCTGGAATGGGAGCTTCTGCTTGGAGGCTAAGCCTGCCCACGCTGAGAGGAGATCAAAGGGTTGGAGCTTTCCAAAGTTAAATCTAAGGTTCCCAGAGTGGGGAGGGCAGACTAAGATAGGATTTTGCAGTAACGTTCGGGGGCTGTTTCCCATTGCTGACAGTGGACTCAGCCAGGAAACCTCTCTGCAGGGAGCTCCCTTGGCTGCTGGCTCTGAGGCTCACAGGCCGTGGGGCCTGTTCCCTCCTTCAGGGAGGGCTCCTGCCTGCTGCAGATCAGAGCTTTCTTCTCTGCAGCAACGACAGTGCCGGACACAACAACACCCCCTTTGGGAAAGGGATTTACTAACAAGTGTAACAGGAATGTATGAAAATAGGCCAAGGGAACCACGTCATTCAACACTGGCTTTGGGACATTTGTGTCACCTTAGCAACTCCACTGGGGACCTCTGCTTTCTCCATCGTCATTATTTTACTACTATTATCGCTGTGAATTTGCCATCTGTCACTGTAAGGCCAGAAACAGTGACTTCATAAGAACCCAGGAAAGGAAGTGGCCCCAAGGCCATTGTGTCCCTGCCCTCATGGGCAGTACCACTCAGCAAAGAGGTGCAGGGCCTCCTTCCCAAAGGCCCAGCCAGGCCCATCATATCTCAGCTGAATTCCTCTTTATTTCAGATAATCCGGCGTAATTTACCACAGTTATGGATACAAACAAGAAACACACAAGTGCTGCTTCAAAGAGCTCCAGCTCCAGGAGGAGAACATCCTCCAGGGAACTGGGTGTTCCCCTCTGACCAGTGGCAATAGGACACTTACCTCTTCTAGCCAGAGAGTGGGACCTTGGTTACACACTGGGGCATGTCTGACCTCTCTGAACCAAGGTTCAACATCCTGAAGAGATGCTGATCAATAATACCCATTTGCCTGTGTTGCTGTTTAGTCGCTCAGTCGTGTCGAACTCTACAACTTCCTGGACTGCAGCACACCATGCTTCCCTGTCCTTCACTATCTCCTGGAGTTTGCTCAAACTCATGTCCATTGAACTTGATGCCATCCAACCATCTCATCCTCTGTTGTCCCATTCTCCTCCTGCCCTCAGTCTATCCCAGCAACAGAGTCTTCCAATGAGTTGGCTCTATGCATCAGGTGGCCAAAGTATTGGAGCTTCAGCTTCAGCATCAGTCCTTCCAAGAATATTCAGGACTTATTTCCTTTAGGATTGACTGATCTGATCTCCTTGCAGTCCAAGGAACTCTCAAGAGTCTTCTCCAGCATCATGATTTGAAAGCATCAAGTCTTTAGCACTCAACCTTCTTTATGATCCAGCTCTCACATCCATACATGACTACTGGAAAAACCATAGCTTTGACTATATGGACCTTTGTCAGCAAAGTCAGGTCTCTGTTTCTTAATACGCTATCTGGTTTTGTCACAGCTTTTCTTCCAAGGAGCAAGAATCTTTTAATTCCATGGCTGCAGTTACTGTCTGCAATGATTCTGGTGCCCAAGAAAATAAAGTCTGTCACTGTTTCTATTGTTTCCCCATCTATTTGCCATGAAGTAATGGGACTGGATGCCATGATCTTAATTGTTTGAATGCTGGGTTTTAAGGCAGCCTTTTCACTCTCCTCTTCACCCTTCATCAAGAAGTTCTTTATCCTCTTCACTTTCTGCCATTAGGATGGTATCATCTGCATATCTGAGGTTATTGATATGTCTACTGGCAATCTTTTGCGTGATGTACTCTACATATAAATTAAATAAGCAGGGTGACAATATACAGCTTTGATGTACTCCATTCCCAATTTTGAACCAGTTCATTGTTCCGTGTCCAGTTATAACTGTTGCTTCTTGACCTGAATACAAATTTCTCCAGGAGGCAGGTAAGGCGGTCTGGTATTCCCATCTCTTGAAGAATTTTCCACAATTTTTTGTTATCTACACAGTCAAGGTTTTAGCATAGTCAGTGAAGCAGAAGTAGATATTTTTCTGGAATTCCTTTGCTTTCTCTATGATTCAATGGATGTTGGTAATTTGATCTCTGCCTTTTCTAAATAAGGCTTAAACATTTGTAAATTCTCAGTTCATATGCTATTGAAGCCTCACTTGAAAGATTTTGAGCATTACTTGCTAGTATGTGAAATAAGCACAACTGTGTGGTAGTTTGAACATTCTTTGGCATTTCCCTTCTTTGGGATTGGAATGGAAACTGATGTTTTCTAGTCTTGTGGCCACTGCTGAGTTTTCCAAATTTGCTGGCATATTGAATGCAGCATTTCAAGAGCATCATCTTTTAGCATGTGAAATAGCTCAGGTGGAATTTCCATCACCTTCACTAGCTTTGTTCCTAGTAATGCTTCCTAAAGCTGACTTGGCTTCACACTCCAGGATGTCTGGGCTCTAGGTGAGTGACCACACTTTGTGGTTATCTGGGTCATGAAGATCTTCTTTGTACAGTCTTCTGTGCATTCTAGCACCTCTTCTTAATCTCTTCTGCTCCTGTTATGTTCTTAATATATGTAAACAGCTCAGACAACTCAGTATCAACAGAATAACCTGATTTTTAAGTGGGCAGAAGATTGGAATAGACATTATTGCAAAGAAGACATACAGGTGGCCAAGAGGCACATAAAAAGATATTCAACATCATTAGTTACTAGAGAAATGAAAACCAAAGCCATAATGAAGATTTCCCTGATGGTCCATTAGTTAAGACTCCACCTGCCAAAGCAGGGGACATGAGTTCAATCCCTGGTCTGGGAAGATTCCACATGCCTTGGGGCAACCAAGCCTGTGCACCACGGCTACTAACACCTGGGCACCCTGGAGCCCTTGCTCTAGAGAAGCCACCACAGTGAGAAGCTTGCACACCACAAGAGTAGCCCCTGCTTGCCACAGCTAGAGAAAGCCCTCTTGCAGCAACAAAACCCAACAGTTAAAAGTAATTAAATGCAGTTTAAAAAACACAATGAGATATCACTTCACACTTGCCAGAATGGCTATCATTAAAAGTCTACAAATAACAAATACTGGAGAGTGTGAGAAAAGGGAACCCTCCTACCCTGTTGGTGGGAATGTACACTGGTGCAGCCACTCTGGAGAACAGTATGGAGATTCCTTGAAAAATTAAAAATAGAACTACCATACCATCCAAAGTAAAGGGAAACATTAATTCAAACAGATATATGCACCCCAATGTTCATAGCAGCATTATTTATTAATGAAGCAGCCAAAATGCAGAAGCAATTTAAATGTCTATCGACAAACTAACGGATAAAGAATATGTAATATATATACATGATGGAATACTACTCAGCCATAAAAAGGAATGAAAATTCTGCCATTTGCAACAACACGGATGAACTTGGAGGATATTATGCTAAGTGAAATAAGACAGACAGAGAAAGATAAACACTATATATCACTAATATGTGGAATTTAAAAATAAAAGAAACTAGTGAACATAATAAAAAGAAAAAAACCTCAGAGGCACAGAGAACAAACCAGTGGTCACCAGTGGGGAGAGGCGGGGAGGGGGCTTCCCCAGTGGCTCAGCAGTAAAGAACCTGCTTGTGATGCAGGAGCTGCAGGAGATGTGGATTCAATCCCTCGGCCAGGAAGATCCCCTGGAGGAGGGAATGGCAACCCACTCCAGTATTCTTCCCTGGAGAATCCCATGGACAGAGGAGCCTGGTGGGCTACAGTCCACAGAGTTGCAAGGTCGGACATGACTGAAGCAACTTAGCAGGCATGCATGCATGAGGGAAGGGGGAGGGTGAAAAATGGATAGGAGAATAAGAGACACAAACTACTATCTATAAAATAAATAAGCTGCAAGGATATATTGTACAGCACAGGGAATATAAGTAAGATTTGATAATAACTAGAAAAGGAATATAACCTTTAAAAGTTGTGAAACACTATGTTATATACCTAAAGCATATAATATTGTATGTAAATCAACTATAATTCAAGTTTTTTTAAAAAGGGGGATAAGGACTGCATAGGTTTTATAAAGTTACAGTGTGTTTATTGCTTAGTCATGTCTGACTCTTTGAAACCCCATGGACTGTAGCCCACCAGGCTCCTCTGTCCATGGGATTCTCCAGGCAGGCATACTGGAGTGGGTTGCCTTTCCCTTCTCCAGGAGATCTTTCTGCCCCAGGGATTGAACCTGAGTCTCCTGCATTGCAGGCAAATTCTTTACTGTCTGAGCCACAAACAGCCACTTTTTTTTTTTTTTTAAATAAGAAGCCTATTAAATAACTTTCATAAATTTTTAGAGCAGTCAGAAATAGAAAGCTTCTGATTCCCAAAAACATGGAAAACTTGACCCAAAAAGGTAAAGTTCCACCCTCAACTTGGAAAACAGGAAACTCTAGATGTTTTTGGCAAAACACATGGCACCCCACCTCTCTTGGTGTGTGCGCTGAAGTTTTCCAAGGTTGTGCATTCCTTCTAACTTGGGAATTCTCTAAAGGCTGAAATTCCTGTTCCCGAAGAGGAATAGTGACATCAAGAGCAGAAACAAGACAACATTCAGAAGAACAAGCAAAGAATGTTGTCATTGTGGTTCCTTAGCAGAATTACAGGTTTCACAAGCCATCTTGCAGGTCAGAACATCTCCCAGACACTGGGGAATCACCTCCCCAGCGGGGAGGAGGAACTGTGCAGAAAGGGAAGTAGTGTCTGTGAACGAGCACATCTGTGTCTCGGGCGTGGCGGCTGGATAAACCACACTGCTGGGTTGGGCAGGGCTGTGTATCTTGGAAACTGGTGTGTCTTTGTTGTCATGGCTCTTCGGGAGATAAGAGTGAGCATGGAACGTCCCTCCTCTGCAGCCACAAGAAAACACCCAACACGGGTGTCTCCGTCACCCAGAGGGCCCGGTGAGTGGGTGTGCTAGAGATTCCATCTGCAGGACGTGTGCTGGGGGAAGCCTGGCTGGTGGAAACCAGACTCGACACATATTGTTGATCTCTGTGAGTAAGCCAGCGAGGAAACGTGGGTGTGTGCTGCCAGGAACAAGGCAGGCAACGACAGAATGTGGGAGTCATCTTTTAATTGTTAAGGAAAAAGTATATAAAATGCTGTTAGCCTCCTAAAATTAAAGCAAAATTAAAAAAAAAAAAACCACAAGCACACATCCCTCCAACCCCCAATGTGTTGAAAACTGAAGCTGGCCAGACAATGTGTCCAGGTACAGTCAGCTGAGGAGGCGGCTGAATAAGAAGCCGTAGCGGAGTGGCCCTGATGGCTATTAAAAATGTAACCAACTCTCCCTCTGGCTTCCAACAAGCCCCCAAGAGGGCTGCGGCGAGCTGGGGTTTGAGGAAGTCAGAATTTAACCGATGGTCTCCCCTGCCTCCTCCCTGCCACAGCAGGGCCTGGTGAATCAGAGTCTTTGTGGTTATGCTATTCAAACAGGCAGGCATTTGGTGGTTTGTCTTTTGTTTAATTTGTTACAAGATCACACAGATATTTCCAACAGAGTTTCAGAAAGCATCCTGGGAAATCCACAAAACCGAGCTGAATCATCGAAGCCCAAACAGCCCAGACCATACCTGACTGGACTCTGCTCCTCCTTCTTGAGAGAAACTTCTCAGCCTCCGGCAGATGCAAGAGCGAACTGGCTCTTGCATCTGACTCAGGGTCACCCGGGAGAGCCCAAGGGGGACACACGCCCTCGGGATCTGAGGACAGTTCTTTGTGAGGGAAAAACACACAGGACACAACTCCCTCCACACACTCTAGGAGCCATCGGTGGTTGTGGGAAGACTCAAACCCGAAGGGGAAGCTGATGGACAAGCGCTGCTGCAGGTGTCAGGGGTCTGGGGCTAAAAGTGACAATTCCTTCCCCTTGCAGCCAGCACATCACAGGGTACAGACCCAGCCAGTTTTTTGTTTTTGTTTTTCCTTCTCTTTCTTTCTTTTTTAAAGCTCAGGTTCAGCATATTTCTATCTAAATCTGCAAAGCAGGTTGTTTCTTTGGCCTGGGACCTGATCCTTAGACTAGGGGAGGCGGTAGTTTGCTTGCCTACCCGCAAGCCCAGAGAGCTTGGCTTCTTGCTTGACAAGGCTGGATTTCAGGCTTCAAACAGTTCAAACTAGTCTCCAAAAGAGACTCACTCAGGAAGAAAGGAACCCACGAGGGAGAAGTTGCTTGGTGTTTTGACACAGTCCCTTTTCATTTGAGAGTCACATTTCAAGTGGGTAGGTGTTCCCCCTTTTAAAAAACGCTCGTGAAATGCGTGACTCACCATGCTGCTGCAAACAGCCTAAAAAGCTCCGAGAGTCTGGGGCTGGACAGACAGAGGATTTTTGATGGTGCTGAGCCAGCTCTCCCAGCGGGGCCAGGAGACAGAGTGAGAGTTCTGCTTCGGCTCCCATCTTGGACAGAATTGGGTCTAGCAGTGTCTAAGCCCCAGCTGCCGGTGCCCACACTCACCTCTCAGGCTGGAAATGCTGGCCTTTGCCAAGCCTGCCAATGTCTTTCCCCTCTTGGAAGCACTTGGCTCAGAGCACAGCGTGGGCAGAGAAGGGAGGCACACCGCCACCTCCAGCACTGAGAGACAAAGACAGATAGGCCTTCTGTAGCAGTGACCCCAACATGAGGAAGTGCTTGTCTCTAGCACCCCCTCCCCCACAAAAAAAACCCAAGAGGCAAAGTTGACCTTTCTTCCCCACCCTGGACACCACCTTGAAAAGTGGGTGTGGGCCCAATGCGATTCAGGTTTGGACAGGGACAGCTGGCTTGCCCGCCCGTGCAGGCGGAGTTTCCATCTTCACTGCTGTGTCAATGGGGACTCAAGGCCATGGCCCCTCAGAGAGACTGCTGCAGCTTCCAGCACAGGATGAAGACCTCAGAAGCCCACAGAGCAGCTCCTGCACGTGTGGAAAGATGGAGTCCGATCACAGGTGTTCGGTGAGGGCCTGGCAGTAGGCACGAGCCGTGACAGCCCCCCACCCCTACCCCCTGGGAGTTAGGTACCCCCTGTATACTGGGCCCATTCCGGCAGAGCTCATTCAGTGAGGCTGGAGGTAGGGCTTCCTGCCCCCTAGCCCCAGGACGGGGACCCCAGGACTCAAGCAGTAAGAAGTCCTGGGAGGTATTAGTAGATGTTTTCCTGGTTCAAGGTAGAATCAAGTTTCAAAGGGAATCTTTTTTCTTTTACTAAGCAACAAAAAATTTGGGGACTCTCTGTGTGTGTGAAACAATTAACACCTGCATTTTAGAAATGCTCTATCTCAGAATCAAGGGACAAAAGAGCGTGACCAGGGCCCAGGACAACCCACCTCTAAATGCCACTGACCGACAGCAGGGTCCCGTCCGTAGGAGGCCTTCCCAGGGGAATCTGGGCCCCCCGTCTCTGCACCTCTGTTCTATTTTCCACGCCACATCACGTGCCTCACATCATGGCTTCCCTCCTTTCCAACGGATTCTCCACCAAGTCTCTTTTCTCATCAAAACATTTAAAATTATGTTCTTACTCATTAAAGCAAAACTCCAAACATGCTTTGCTTACAGGTGTCCTGCAGTCCTTCCATAGCGCTAAGGGGGCAGAGGATGCCGGGAGCCTGCCCGGGTGCTGTTTCTACACAAAAACTCTCCATGTGTCTCAGCACCACCGTGTCGCTGTCGAGGCACATGCCAACATCCTTCTCAGCAAATGGTTTGCTGCACTTAATTTCCAATCATGATTAAAAACAGCACTTTGCTTCTTGCACCCCTGGATCCTCACTTTCAGAAGGGCGTTTTTCTCTCTCTTCAAATGGCTTCTCTTTGATATGGAAAAAATTAAGCTGCTTTCGCTTGGTCTATTTCCGCTCTCCCATCTGAAAGTGTTCAACCCTGAGATACACGCAGCAAGGCCATGCCAGGACAACACGGTCACTAGGAGATGAAGCTGGCGTTTGGGTTTGTGAGGGACCATAAACTCCTAAATAGATTTACTAGCCCACCATCAGGAAGGAAAGTCCTCAGCAGCAAACCTCTGCTGGAAGTGGGGTCTGTCTGGAAGCCGTGTGCCCTCAGGCTGAGCTGACACTCCCTGCAGAGGGCCGCAAGCCCTGCTCTGGGAGTCAGAGCGGCGCTGTGTAAAACAGCTGGGGAGACAGGGATTTCCACTGTTACCAGGGACGGAAACACTGAGAGATCGAGAAGGCTCGTCACACACCCAGAAAACACACTCAGCTTTCCGAATCAGAGCACTGCTGCAAGGCTGACGTTTGGGGCCCGCCCTCAGAACCTGCCCCCTCAACGGCTCTGCACGCCCGGGAAGCCTCCTCAGCTTCAAGGCGCCAGGAGCCATAAATCCATATTTAATTAGCTCTGAATGAAACGCTGAAGGTGATAGGATCTTTGTGCTGAAAATGAAACCCAAATGGGTCTGGGTGATTTATGTCTAATTCAGAATTGTAATTTAATTAAAACGACATACTGAATTTAAAAAAAAGCCTCTCTGGGAGAGTCCTTCCCACCTGAAATTCAAATGCGCTAAGCACTCTGTCATACAGCGAGGGACCGCGTGTTCTGTCTCATTGTAACGTCGCTTAATACGTGTATTCACTCGCTTCCAACAGCTTGCTCTCTTCACTGGACTGTTTTTCATTACAGCGCTGAATTTCTGTGTGACTCAGAGTGCATACAGACACATCCTTCTATCTCGCCCGATGGCTTCCGTGACAGCTCTTTGAAGATTAACTCTCTTCCCCACCAGCCTTTTATTTTCGGGAGCTCAGGTTTGAGTTTAAGGACAGGATATTGAGACAAAGTTACAAATAAAAGATAAATAAAAATGATGGACTTTTTGTGCGTCAGAGGGTGAAACTGAGAAATTAATGGGAATGTGAAATTTTACTAGTACACCTGGAAAATGAAAACTTCTCAGTTTTAAAAGAAAAAAAATAATCTGGTAAATTAAAGCTTCCTTCTTCTACTCTCCCTGGAGGAGGGCATGGCAACCCACTCCAGTATTCCTGCCTGGAGAATCCCACGGGCAGAAGAGCCTGGCAGGCTACAGTCCATGGGGTTGCAAAGAGTTAGACATGACTGAAGCGACTTAGCACCTCTTCCACTCTAGTAAGTGTAAAATGTGGTAAGTAAAATTAAGCTACGGAATAATATATCATAAGCACTTAATGGATTATTACTAAGTAACTTGAAAAACTTACTTGTGCTTTTACAGATGTACTTTTACTTAAGGCTCCATTGTTACTGATGAGTAAGTTACGGCAGTGCCGTGCAGTGAAGGACCATGGCCGCAACACCGGGCAGCCATAGCTCCAGACAGCACACGGGCAATTCCCATCGCCACGGCACGTTCTCCTGTGCCTCTCTGCAGGGAGACCCCAGACCATCACCTCTGGCATTCTTCCCATTGCTTTCTTTGGCAGGGAGGGTGTGGAGAGCCCTGCTCCCTCTCCCTGAGGTGTGGGGTATGGGGCAGGGCCATGGCCAGGGGCCACAGCTGGGCTGGGCCCACCCAGCAGGCCAGTCCGCTCGGCCACCAAGGGCCCCCTGCAGTGTGGGGACATGCCATCCACTGGGGCTCAGCTTCCCACTTTCTGGAATCTACTGCATTCAGGGTCCTCCATGCCCTCAGCTCTCTGGATGGCATTAAACCCTGCGACTCAGTGGAGGACCTGGCTCTCCCTCATGGAGGGTGAGCAAGACCCTCTCTTGGGGCTCCCACAGCCTCCCCAAGCACTGCTGATGCACCCCTCCTCCAGCAAGCCTGTGGGGCCATTTTCCCGACAGCTTTTGCTCGACCTGTGTCTCTGTCACGTTTCTGTAATCCTCACAACACTTCAAACATTTAAGTTATTACTATATTTGTTATGGTGATCTGCAGTCAGTGATCTCTGACATCATTGCTACAACTTGCTGAAGGAGCACGTGATAGCATCACACTTTGATCAAATGTGAATCTTCTTATTAAGAATTAATAAGCAACTTGTAAGGAAAACCAGGAGAATTATGGTTTAAGATTTCAGAAAACTGTGCTTTAAAATTTTTCCTCTTGAGTCAATATTTTGTTTTAATTCCACTCCCAAAGAGATTTTCAGATTTGATTAGAGGCCATTTTTCCTTTACTCACAGCTGTAAGGAAAGGAAACACATTCCTAGAATTACAGAAGTTGAGACAGGAGTCTAAGAGGTCTAAGGGTCACTGCCAGCCTGTCCAGCACTTGGCTCTAGGATTTGGGTCTTTCTCCCTCAGGAGTCTTGTCCCGTGTTAGGTGACTCTACTCTCTGTTGACGAATCACTACATCGGAAGGTTGTGCTCACACTCTGAGGTCTAAAATCTTCCCACGTGGTCTGGCTAGACTGGACATAATTGCTTCAAGCATAAAATTTAAAGAAGTGGCAAGCAACTCAGTAGTCCAGGTAAATAATAGTTTATTGCGGTTAAAAAAAAATCAGAATTATTGCAAAAACATTCACGATGAATAAAATGTCCAAATTTTCACTAAAGACAAGATCATCACCTTGTCCTAGTTATGTTCCCAAATTCTCTAGTTATAATAGTCAATATTTAAAAATATTTTATCCTGTTTTCTTTTCCTATATCATATATAGATTTTAACCTGACATCCTCTTCTGTGTATGTGTGTGTGTGTGTGTGTGTGTGTGCACGCGTGCGCGCGCAGTGTCTTCCTTTTGCTCTTTCATCTTTTACTGCCAGCTGTGACCTTCAGCAAGTTCCATTGTCTTTCTGTTCCTCAGTTTCTCCTGTGTAAAATGGAGATGAGGCTATTTGTCATGTAAGGTTGTTGGGAAGAATCACTGAGTTTATATATATCACTAAGAACCTAGAACTGTGCTTCGCAGAAGTCAGGGCTCTGTTGACGGTCACTGCCACTGTCGTCATCAGTGAAAGTGGAACTCCTGTGTGTCCGTCCCCCACGGTGTTTGGGGCAGGCTCACCCACCTTCTCTCCCCTCTGACTGGAACCCCAGCCGCGGTCCCATGAGTGCATAGGACGCTCCCTGACTGAGCGTGGTCTCCAGGCTGTGGAGTGAGGACAGAACGCAACAGTTACCTCTAAGCTGCGGCGACCGCTGCACCTCTCCTGCTTCCCAGCTGAAGCCCCTTAGGAGAGCCAACTACACCGAAAATCCAGAGTTTGGAAAGAGGTGCTCCCTTAACATCGAGCATTCCTTTTAGGCTAAACATTACATTTTCCATTCAATGCTCCCGTCAAAAACGCCCAAACCAATGAGAATTTTATTGTTGTAAACTTGGTGTGAAAATAATGTAACAGGCATTGTGAGGCTGAGAGACTAAGGGGGAAGAGAGACCTCGGAGCTGAAGAAAACGATTATGCAACTGTGGCACAAACATGAACCTGCACCCACCAAGTGCCCGGCACTGCCTCAGGCCTGAAGGCGCAGAGAGACGGGCACTGGACTCTCCCTCTCAGAGTCCAGCGGGTAAGACGCTGCAAGGACAGACTGGTTGTGCACTGAGCCAGTACATGGACTTTCCTGTGCTCCAGGGTCCTGACAACAGTGCCCGGGGAGCACCCTGTCCTCAGAAGCCTAAGCAGTATATCAGCATTGTCGGGGGCAGAGGGTGCTCCTACATGAGCAGGAAGCAGGGAGACTCTCATAGCTGATGGGCTTTGAAGAATGAGTAGGAGTTTGCTGGGTAAAGAGGAAGCAGGGGAGGGAAGAAAGGGCCGACGGAGTAGAGAAACAGCAGAACCCACACCTTGAGCAGGCCAGGTTTACGGAGCATGGAGGGAAGGAGCATGAGCTGTACACAGAGGGCCAGCAGGCTTCAGCTCTGCACCGATGGAGTACGGAGCCCTTCCACCGGGGCTGCGAGTTCCACTGCCCTTCACCGCAGCAGCCGCCCTTCCCCGCCCTCTGGCCCCTCCTTCACCCTTGCTCCTCTGGCCGAAAGTAGGGAGCGATGGTGCGGGCCCTGATACCCCGGAAGGCAGGCCTGAGAAGGGAGCTGCACGCTGCTCACAGCTGGTCCCCTCCACTTCTCCCGTGGAGCAGGCATTGGAACTCTCTCACCTGCACAACATGCGCCTGTTCCTCACCCACTGGGAGTCAGCCACTGTTCCAGCTCTTCGGATGCATCATTGTATTCATGAGTCAAACAGCCCTGTTTTCCTGAAGCTTGTGTTTTTCAGGTAGAGAGAGGAGGTGGGGATGGTGGAAGTAGGTGAACAAAAAACATGAGCATGTCATATGGCTTATAGCATGAGAGAAACCCTATTCACATTGCCCAATGTAACTATTTCATAAACAATGTTTCAAAGGCGTGGTACATGGGAGATTTAACCAGAAGTTTTATGAGGGGGCCTGAGAATTAAAGTCAACATATGCATACACACACACACACACACACACACACACACACACACACACATATATGTGACCGTGTATCTGCTTGCCTTGAAATCAAACGATTCTCAAACTCTAAGCAGACATTTCACTGACAGTTCCCATACAGGCAGAGAGTCCAGGACTCAGCGAGTGAGCTTCCTGACTTAATACTCAGGAACAGGAGACTAAGGACAGGGAACGCACTGACCCACAGAGGACAGGAATGAACGCCTGCCTCTGTCAGCCTGTGGTCTCACAAACTCCGCTGCCATCTGCGAGGTAATCACCCTGGATGCCTTGTGCCTCCATGAAAGAGGGGCACGTGGACAGCCCTCTGCCCCCTGCTTCATCTCAAGTCCCCATGCTGCCTGGCCATCAGCCTCTGCTTGCTTCCTTAGGAAACCTCCACAGGCAGCCGACAGATGGGTTTTCACTAAAACATGTCACATGTCTAATTAACTAAAGTGGGCCAAGTACCTGAACGGCACCAGGCACGGTGAGAGAGGTGGAGATTCAGAGACCAATGCCCTCGATCTTTCATTTCAGGATGGCTCCTGCCGTCCACTCAGGGCTCGGTGGTCTCCTCAGTCCACTGCGGCGTGCCCTGTCAGTCGACTAGACTGGCCTCGGCGATGTGGCCTTTCCCATTGGCCTACCCCCCCCACCCCTCGTCTAGCCTCCACACTGTGGTCCTCGTCCCTGTCCTGTCCTGGAAGCAGGGGGTGTGGGCTGAGCCCTGGCCAGGGCAGCCCTTCCCCACAGCCCAGCTACGCCCTCTGTCTCCCCTTGACGTCCCCTCCGGGCCTCTTCACTCTGCTGCTGCAGACAGCCTTCCACTGAGCCTCTCTCTAACTCGAGTTGAATCCCAGCAGAAGCTCTGACATACGCTCCAGCTTTGCACCACATGAAGTGTGGAGGGGTGAACATGAGCGCCAAGCCTCAGAATGAAGTCCTGCCGAGGGTGTTGCTACAGACCATTCAATGACTGCACATGGGAACAAGAAGGCTCACGGGGGACCCGTTGTGGGCCCGGAAGGTGGGGGAGCATGGGACGGTCAGGGGGAGCTGCATGTCTGTGTCAGGCTCAGTGTCTTTCCAAGCAGCCTGAGAGAGCTTCAACAGGCAAGTGGGCTTTGAAGGGTTACTTGGCTACATAAAGTCGAGGGGCTCGATAAGCCAGTATTCCACTGAAATGGTCAAAGTTCAGGGATAGACAAGTGACATCAGTCCAAGCTTAAAGCCACCTGACTCCCCGGAGTCAAGACGAATGGATGACCTACAGATCACGACCAGGAAAGGCAGAGGCAGATGCGAGTTGCTGAGTATCTGGGACTTTATGGAAAGACTCTGGGGGCCAGGAAAGAGTGGAGCCCCACAGTCCTGTGGGCCTCACAGATGCTGCTGGCTGGCTGAGCCAGCGGCTGGAAGGAAACGGGGGTGACTGCGGCCCCTGGGACACACGGGCAAGGCCCTGAACACAGCCAGCACAGCTTACACGGGAAGGGCTTACCTGAGGTCAGTGGAGGAGAGGGGTGGCAAGGGGACTGTGGAGCAGGGGACAGAGTCATGTGGGTGAGAATCTGTGTGTCCTGTCGGGGAGGGGTTCCCAGTCACATGAGTAGGCTCTGAGGATCAAGAAGCCTTGTGGGTAAGCCGTTAGGAGCCGCTGAAGACAAACAGTTTGAACATGACTTTGTTCCTTGAACTCCTCCAGAATCCACAGTGCTCACAAGGTCTTCCAATGGAAGAACAAGGCCTTGAGGTGGTCTGAGCCCCAGGACAAGGCAGCTCTGCAAAGCTGCTGGGCTTTGGGGCTTGAGGCGTGAAGCAGGGTATCAAGGCGATGTCGCAGAACAAATGCCATCTGTGAGCCTCTGGTGCAGAGCAGTTCCCCGGAGCATCGGGCTCCCTCCAGAGACGAACTCCAACTGTGAGTCTTCATGCACGCGCTCTGTCCTCACTTCAACCCCCAGGACTCCAGAGCCGTCCATGCTGCAGGCTCTAAGGACGCGCTCATTGGATGAGATCTGATGTCAGCTCAGCAGCCCGACAGGCACCAAAGCCCAGCTGTTGGATGAGACGGGATGGCTCGTTAGGCAGATGGCTTCATTCAAGGGGGTGGTCCTGAGCTGAAGCTCAGCACCACAGCTGTGTGTCCCGAGTTTCCTGGGCTGGGTTCCAGCATCCGACGCCCAGGCCTTCCCCAGACCAGTCCCCTCAAGGCGTTGGGCAGAGCCAGGCATCAGCACTGTGGCAGTGCCAGGGACTTCAGCCTCTTGTCCTCAGTGCAGTCTCATCCCCAGGGCAGTCGAGAGGAATGCAGGGGCCGGGCTTTGTCAGAACACTGACTCGATGGACCCTGCTGCCTGCTTGAGGGCCCTGAGCACAGCCTTTCTACTCATAACCGGGGCAGGAAGCACTGGGCTGACAGCAAACAGGGACCTCACTTTCAAGATCTCTCTCATGAACGCTGTGAAATATAGAACAAATTCAGGGGAGCGGCTGTCTTAGTCCATCCTGGTGGCCACTGCAGACACCGCCAGCCAGGTGCTGACAAACAACACGCCGATTTTTCCCAGTCTGGAGGCTGGAGCCTGGGGCCAAGTTTCTGGCAGGTTTCACGTCTGGTGTGGACCTGCCACCTGGTTCACAGGAGGCTGCCTTCTGCTGTATCCCCACCCGGGGGTTGGGGGTGGGGAGGGAACTTCCACTGTTTGATTCATCTCTTGTCTCCACAATCCCTCACTACGTCTGGCATTCCTCTGCTGGGGCTGACAAACAGACACTGCAGGCTGGGGGCTTGCAAACCACAGAAACTCACTGTCCATGGTCCTGCTGGCTGGACGTCTGAGATCCAGGGGTCAGGAGCGATGTCTCTCGAGGCCACTCTCCTTGGCCTGTCTGCATCACCTTCTCCCTGTTCCTCACAAGGCTGTCGCTCTGTGGGTGTCTGTGTCTTGGTCTCTTCTCACAAGGGCACCTGTCGTGCTGGATCTTGGCCCCACCGCCTGACCTCACTTTACTTAATCACTGCTTTAAAGGTCCTGTTCCGAACAGAGATACACTCTGAAGTACGAGGGTGAGGCCTTCACCTATGAACTGGGGGAAGGAAGGGTGCAGTTCAGCCAATAACAGCCAATCCAAACATAGATGAAAGAATGAACAAGAATGTCTGTAATGATGGAACTGGATAAGAATGTGAACATTCATCTGAACAGCTGTGAGATTCCCAAGGAAGCAGGTTTGAGGCAAAAATGAGGGAAATTGCATGATGCGTGGAACAAGTGCCTTTATTTTTCACCCCTCTGCTCCTGGGAGAAGATAATACATGTCAGCCCCTCCCTTGAGGAATCTGATGGGAGAGAAGGTCAAGGACAAGTCTGTTAGCTCCCAAAGAGCAGAGGAGGAAAGTGACGGCCACTTGCTCCATGTGCAGAAGCCTGTTCTCCTCCCCCAGCAGCTCTGCCCAGGAGGAGAAGAGCCAGGGACTGTGTCCATCTGCCCTTTGGAGTTCATGACAGCAGAACAATGGGGACGGAATGCCAGTGCATGCCCCCGTGGCACCAGGATGTGGAAGAACTCTGTGCTCACGGCCAGCTGCCTCCTAGGTATGTTCACACGATGTCAGAGAAGTGTGCCAAGGTCTTGTCTTTGAGAGCAATAACCTGCCACAACCTGCCTGCTCCTGCACCAAGTTGGTAAGAGACCACTGTGCTCAGGAACCTGAAAAGCATGCCATGAATGATCAGGCAAGAACTGAATACTGATGTAAGAGGAATCTTACAAGATATTACAGTGCAGAATTTCAGACTGTTATTCTTGCCTAGAAAATCCCATGGATGGAGGAGCATGGCAGGCTACAGTCCACGGGGTCACAAAGAGTTGGACACAACTGAGCAACTGGCACACCGCATGCCCCAGTCATGAGAGGGAAGGACACCCTCAGTGGGTTGCTGCTGCTACGTCGAGTCAGTCGGCCGACTCTGTGCGGCCCCATAGATAGCAGCCCGCCAGGCTACCCCCTCCCTGGGAGAACAGGCAAGAACACAGGAGTAGGTTGCCATTTCCTTCTCCAATGCATGAAAGTGAAAAGTTAAAGTGAAGTCACTCAGTCGTGTCCAACTCAGTGACCCCATGGACTACAGCCTACCAGGCTCCCCGTCCATGGGATTTTCCAGGCAAGAGTACTGGAGTGGGGTGCCATTGCCTTCTCCACTCAATGGGTTATGCTCCCTTGAAGCTAAGTCCCTGAGTATTTTAGGGTCCCCTTTTAACAGAGTCACACAACACCATCAAGGAGGGCATCTATGGCTGCACTGCTGTTTTCCTGTTCTTGACTGATAAACACTTGAGTCAGCACTTGCTCAGGAAACAATCTGTACTGTCCTTAGTCGTGGAGTATTTGTGCAGTGAATTTACGGGCACCTAATCTGTTGCAGAGCCGCTGAAGTCGCCGAAAACTGCCCTGAGCCAAGCGATCAGAGAAAGGCGAGGTGAAACTTGAGGCTCCGGAGGTTCCATGGCTCATCTGTGATGGGCGAGCTGGGGGTTCCTTGCTTGTGAGCCTTGAGGTTAGCAGTCAAATTGACTGTCAAGCAAACAATTACTAACATAAATCAAATTAATGTAAAGAATTATCGGTCTTTTTTCAGCATAGGGGAGGGGGTTGGTTGAGATACAGGAAAAGTCAGTTTGAATGCTGTGTGTGTGGGCGGTGGGACACAGGATTTGCAACAGGGAGCTGTGACACTGGGCAAGCTGTCCCCATGCCACGTGTGCCTCCTTCTCAGGTAGAGAAGGAAAGCCCATGAGTGCTCCGGAGCACCTACAGCCCTGGTGCTGTCGAGCCCTGGGGAGAACTTTGCAGGAGGCTGACTGCCTTGCTAACAGCTCTGCAGGTGAAGGGGCAGTCCCCCACTGCCCCCCTGGCTCCAGCTCCTTTCTGAAAGCGTGTCTTCTCCTCACTGGGCTGCTCTGCTGACACAGACTCTCTTCCAGTCCGCAGCATGAGCGACGTGGGAGGACGGAGTGAACAGTAAGGCAGTGTGTCCTGGGCAAACTGGGACCTAGTTCCAACTTCTCCACTGGGGCTGCCTGTCCCTGCTCTGACTTTCCTCTCCAGCCCCCTCCCCTGCATGCTCTACTGCAAAAGATTCCAGCGGGCCTGTCCTCTAGACTCAGAGTGCTGCCTGCAGAGTCAGCCACTATTTCATGAGACCCTCACAACAGGCAGTGGGGACTCCAACTCTGGATTTTCTGACTCCCAACTCCAGCCTCTGATTTGCTCCATTTTCCGGCTTCCAATAACATGAGTTCCCATGATCACTACAGTCAACGTCTAACTGAAGCCACTGGCTTAGAGTCCCCGGGCTCAGAGCCTCCACTGGTGCTCATGATTTGTTGTTCAGTTTCAAAGTCGTGTCCAACTACTTGTGACCCCAGAAGACTGCAGCCCGCCAGGTTTCCCGTCCTTCACTATCTCATGGAATTTGCTCAAACTCATGTCCATTTAGTTGGTGATGCCATCTCATCGTCTGCCACCTTCTTCTTTTCCTACCTTCAATCTTTCCCAGCATCAGGGTCTTTTCCAATGAGTCAGTTCTTCACATCAGGTGGCTGAACTCTTGGAGCTTTAGCGTCAGTCCTTCCAGTGAATATTCAGGGTTGATTTCCTTTAGGATTGACTGGTTTGATCTCCTTGCTGTCCAAGGGACTCTCAAGAGTCTTCTCCAACACCACAGTTCAAAAGCATCAGTTCTTCAGTGCTCAGCTTTCTTTATGGTCCAACTCTCACATCCATACTTGACTACTGGAAAGACCATAGCTTTGACTATACAGACCTTTGTCAGTCAAGTGATGTCTCTGCCTTTTAATACACTGTCCAGGTTTGTATTAGCTTTCCTTCCAAGGAATAAATGTCTTTTAATTTTGTTCAGGGCCACTCAAGACAGATGGGTCATCGTGGAGAGTTCTGACAAAATGTGGTCCACTGGAGATGGGAATAGCAACCACTTCGGTGTTCTTGCCTCGAGAACCCCATGAAGAGTAAGAAAAGGCACTTGTGTTCATCCGAGATATTTGATGAGAACAGGGAAATAACACTACGTGCTTATTTCTATAAAGCTTCTGCCACTCAGAGGCTGGTGAGCAAGGATCTGGACAAAATCTTAACCTAGGAAGCCTCCCACGCTCCTGCAGCAGGACAATGAGGGCACAGTTGTTCTCAGGAACTGCCTTAGGCGATGAGTTTATGCAAATGATCCCCAAGGAGGTGCCACAGCTCTGAGGACCCTGGTAATTACAATTTCAACCCCAGCATTTTCAGCGATCAAGCCTTTGGAATGTAATCTCTGCACAGTCTCCTTCAGACTCCTGAGTAATAAACAATCATTTGTGATAATTGCAAATAGCAGCCTCTCTTCTATCCTGGAGAGGCTCTGTGGCATTAAATACAAGTTCTGAGTTTTCCCTCCAGGAAAAGGCTGGATTGACCGAACCCCTCAATGTCTTGGCCACCATTTCTGTTTCTGAGAAGAGACTCAGCTGTTGTCGCCACCGCCCCAAGCAGCTCAAAAGCCGCCTTCTGGGACGCACGCTCCTCACGGCAGAACAGTGTCTATTTTTGTTTCCTTTCTGCCTCTCAACACCCCCTCAGTGTGATCCCACAGTTCCGGCGAGCTATCTATCTGCTGTGATTTAAAGCACTGAGCCCCGAAGACAGGCTCCAATCTTCCCGCTATATGTGGAGTCTTTTATCACAAATGTCAAGCTTTTATGCATGATGGAGGATCATGCAGTCTCCCTGGGTTTATTTCAGGCCCTATGAAGTCTCCGGCAATTAGCTTCTCACAAGTCTATTTGTGCCGAGGACGCTCTTATTTCCTATTCCTGTGATTTCTCTGCTTCTACCTTTACCATGACTGGCTTCACTCCCAGTCTGATCCAACCACTTTCAATTCGGCAGTTGCTATTTGCTTCTGCCTTGTGGGCTCTGCTCAGTCCTTTTAAACACTTTTTGGTAAGAAATCGAGTGCAAATTAGGAAGATGTCATAAATCAGTGAGCTGTAAACATGACTTGAATAGAAAAGTGTTTCCACCTACAGGGCATGGGAGAGCATGTGTATAAAGATAACAACATTGTAATTTCATATTTTCATATTGCTGAAAAGTGTGCATTTCTGTCAGGAGCCAACAATAGAAACAGACATAGGCAATGTAGGACCTTCTAAATAGATCCCTGTTAACAAAGGAAAAAACTGAATTATTTGCAGAGAAAGTGCCCAGTGGCAGGGCATTGCCTCCCTTACCATCCCTCTGAATCCCTTATTTTTACTCCATTCAACTTCTTTCAAAACCTTGTCAGACTGTTATTTGAGACATGAATCCCTTGTTAGTATCTCTTCTATTGCATTACATAGAGAACATAACATCCTGTCTCCCTGAAATCAGGAAGAATGGAAAGGTTTAAGGTAGAGGATCAGGTGGAATTTCTGTGGACTTGCTGTTGGGGCTCCACATGGGGCTGCCTGCTCCACTCTCCTGAGATTCTGGACACGTGTGCCCACACTGAACGTGGGGACAATTTCACACGTCCCAGTCCTCTGAGCTCCTCTTATTGTTATCATCAGGCCCAATTCTCGGTGTCTGTACTCTTCAAGTCTATTTCACTCTTCACATTTCTGAGTAAGTGGCATTTTGCGTCCTGCCCCTGCAAGGCAGAGACCAGGTGGGGAATCGCCTGCCTGCACCAATCACAGCCACTTCCCACGGGCGTGTCCCCATGGCCTGGTCTGGGCTCAGCAGCAGAGCCCCCACAGGGCGTGCCTGTGCCCCTGGGACCCACAGATGGGAGAAGGGGCCCTAGTGATGGCTGTCCTCTCATGGCCGCATCTTGGAGGCAGCTCAGGACACCAGGGGCCCCCTTTCTCTCTGGAACACCAGCTTGTGGCTGCACTGGAGACACGGACAACACAGGTGTGCATGTCCCGGTTGGGCTGTGGTGCAGCTAGAGAGGAACCCTGAATTCTCACCCGGTGCCATCTGAACGTAGAAAAAAAAAACTGCTCTTCTGTTTCTGCATAAGCCAGAGCCCACGCATTTCCCAGTCTATTTGCATTTGCTCATCCCTGCTCTTTTTGCGTGATGAGGACTCTCTCTGGCAATCATGCAGCCATCATGGGATGGTGGAACCAAGAGAGTCCAGTCTCATTTTTTCTGAGCTAAAGCAGAGCTGGGGCCCTGTAGTGGCAGGGTAAGTGAGGTTACCTTAGGTAAGTGAGGTTCTTACTGCAGGATTCGATTACAGTTCCTCATCAAGCTAACACTGGATCACTGACCAAACGGGCCCCTGTCCAAATGAAGACAGGGAAAATTTCAGATTGGATTCTTAAAAATACATTGCTTTCCACAAACTATTGTTTCTCACCTTTCTTCTAACATAACATTTAGCTGAGTTGTCTGGTGAACACAAAGACACCTTACTATTTAAAAATGCCCTGACTATACTGATATCAAATCTTTATTTGAGAATGTTGTAAACGCAGACATTATAAACAATAGATTCGGCTCTTACTTGATTAAAGTGCAGGGTGGCCCCCATATCTACCACACCTCACAGGTTTTTTCCTGGAGAGATGCTCAGTGTTCTTCCTAGGAGAGAAGGATTTCTGACTGAGCAATGAGCTTGAGGTTTGGAAGTTCTCTGCATGAGTCTGATGGAAATGAGTTCTGTTCAGGTATATTTTAAGAAAAGCGAATGGACAGATGGTAAAAACCAACCAACCAACCAACCAACCAAAAACAACTATATACAGAGCAACAGAAAGTTTTCTCCCTTGACAGTGGGGATGTGAAAGAGTACAACCTCTTTGCAAGACAGAGAAGCAGTTTCTTAAAAAAAACTAACCATATTCTTATCATATAATCCAGCAATCAAGCTCCTTGGTTTATTCAAATATCATGACTGTGTTCACATAAAAATTCTGCACTTGGATATTTATAGCAGTTTTATTCACAACTGCAGAAACCTGGAAGCTTGGCCAAGACTTCCTTCATTAAGTGAATGGATACATAAGTTGTGGTCCATCAGAATGGAATATTATTCAGTGATTTAAAAAAATGAGCTACCAAATTATGAAAAGATATGAGGGAAACAAATGCACACTACTAAGGGAAAGAAGCTAATATGAAAAGTCTACACACTTTATAATTCCAATGACAAGAGATTCTAGAAAAGGCAAAACTGTGGACAGAGTAAAATGCTCAGTGGTTGCTGGGGGCTGGGGGCTCACAGGAGTACAGAGGTTTTCAGGGCAGTGAAGGGCCTTCCAGGTAGCTCAGTGGTAAAGGATCTGCCTGCCAATGCAGGAGACACAGGAGATATAGATTTGATCCTTGGGTCAGGAAGATTCCCTGGAGTAGGAAATGACAACCCACTCCAGTATCCCATCGACAGTTAAGCCTGGCAGGTTATAGTCCATGGAGTCGCAGAGAGTCAGACATGACTGAGTACGCACACACGAAACAACTCTGTACCATACATGTCACTCTACGTTTGTCCAAACCCACAGAATGCACAACACTCAGAATGGACCCTAGTGTCAACTGTGGACTCTGGGTGAGGATGACGTGTCCGTGTAGCTCCATCCATGATAACAGATGGGCCACTTGATGGGGGATATTGATAGTGAGGGGCTGTGCATGTGGGAGTCACAGGAAATCTCTGTACCTTTCCACCAACTCTGCTGTGAACCGTAAACTACTCTGAAAAATAGTCTTTATAAAAACAACTCTGACAAGTGGGGCAAGAGAGCAGGGTACTTATTAGAGAGATGCGTTTGCTCATCTTCGAGCAGTGTGTCCCTGACTTCACCTGCAGTTGAGGGCAGTTTCCCCCACACCATCTAACCACGGCCCAGGGAGGTCCTTGGTGCCTTTTATTTATTTTTGCCATCAGATCAGCAGAAATAATCGATCGCAGACCTTTCTGTAACTGGGTCACCCAGTTACACTTCGTCATGGCATCAACGGCCTCAAAATCCCACCACCTGTGAGACGAGGTCTCAGCAGCTGAGAAGGCCACAGGGGGCCCCCGTGAGCCACTGCATTCACATGCTCATCACCCACAGCTTTATAACCAGCTTTACAACCAGCTCAAGCTTATATGGTCTGCCAGGTCAGGGACTTGGGTTGTGTGTGTTTCTCAGTAGGTATACAGCTAAACCAATTTCCCTGTAGTTGACAAAAATAAAAGAAAGTAAGCAAAGAGCAAAACCAAAGTCAACCCCTGCTGGATGGGGCCGGCTTGACGCTGTCAGTTGAGGACCTCGTGGCCCGATAGGGAGGAGGAGGAGGAGGGCTGATGGCAGCTCCGAAGCACCAGGCTCCTGTCCCCATGGCAACAGTGGGGTTTCCCAGGCTGTTTCAGCATCGCGTCAGATCTGGGAGGAGGGCTGTTGACTGGAGGTCAAGGATTGTTCCTTTTATCCTGCTCCGACTTACAGGTGAGCCGAAGCCACTGCTCCCCAAGGCAGCACCCAGTGTTTCTTCCACACGACAACCACACTCCTGGACTGACCCAGGTCATCCTCAGGCACAGAGAAAGGGGAAAATCTATTTTTAAACTGGTACATTGCCAGGCAGGATGCGTGAGGCTTTTGAAGGGAGCCAGGAAGGGGGCTCTTCCTTCCCAAACAATGCCTTTGCAGGGACGTGCCAGAGAGGACTGTCAGGAGGACACTGGTGGGAACACGCCCATGGACGCGCAGCCCCTGGGGATGGGGGTGAGGGGCGGGAGCTGCTCACGGCACCGCGCTGACAGACCTGGTCTGCTCCAGGGCTGCCGCCCCCAAGACAGACCCTTCCATCCTTGAAGCTGCTGCACGTGGCAGAAAGGAAGCATTGCCTGGCTAGAGGGACACACTAGCCTTGCTGCAAGGTGACCCGTTTCTGAAGCACAGACATGATGGGAGAATCCTGGGCTCAAAGGGATACAGGCTTGTTCTGTGAAGGTGGAGCCTTCATTCTGGCAGAACTCAGGGTGACAGGCTGACAGTTCTGACCTAAGGGAGCTGTCAGGAGCTCCAGGGCCAGGCAGGAAGCATGCACCCGGCAAGGGTGAAGCAGTTAGGATTGCTGTGGCCTGCGGCTAAGGGCACCTGTGCTGCTTCAGTGATGATGACAGCTGACGTTTACTGAATGCATAGTCTGTGAAAAGTTCTATTCACAGATTTTGGTTATCTCCTTAATCCTCAGCATGAGTCTATGAGGGAGGCATTCTAACTAAGCCCAATTTTAAGATGAAGACTCAGGCACCGAGGAATGAAGGGATTTTCAAGGTCCCGTGGCTGAGCTGTACCCGCTGCCCGAGTCCATGGTGAGGGGGTTGCCTATCACAAAGCAGCATGGACAGCTGGTACATTGTTACTGGTACATTGTTACTGGTACATCCTCACCAACATTCACTGCTCGCAGTCCTGGAGGCTGAATCCAAGACCAGAGCATCAGGAGGTCTGGCATCCCGTGAGACCCCACTTCCTGGTTCACGAACAGCGTCCTCACAGGACGGGTGTGGGGAGCCCCCGGCATCCCTCATATACGGTGACTGATCCCATCGTGGGGGCTAGGTTTCCACGTATGAATTTGTGGGGGTGAGGGGGACACAAACACTGTCCACTGCTGCCACTCCTTGGTCTGAGCTACTGAGTTGAACACGGCCATGGGAGGCTTTAATGAGGACAGAGGAGGGGGTATCTCCAAGGACTGAGATGGCTTCTCGAGGACACAAGGACTCAGAAAGACGTGGTGATGGTCATCACGGGGAAGGAGGAGAGCTGGCAGAGGCCAAGAGAAGTGGGGAGCAGGGCTGGAAGTGTAGATAGAGCTGGGGGCCGAGGCCCGTGGCTTAGGCCAGGAGGAGTGAGAAAGGGATACCCTCCACTTGCCCCCATTCCCCTCATCAAGGAGGCGGAGCCTTCAGCCTGAAAAGGGGAAACTCACTCAGGAGCAGGACAGTGAAGGCAAGGATGGGGAGGGCACAGACAGCACGGGGCCCGTGTTTGAGTCGAGCTCTCCAGGAGATGAGAGACTGTGCACAGAGCCAGGGACTCCTCTTACAACAGAGCTGGGCATTCGGAGAGGAAGGGCGAGACCCCAGCAGCTGCCGGGCACTTAGGCTTCTCGTGCCTTCCATAGCCAGAAGTCAATGAATACCTCCAAGTCTACTTTTATTTAAAAACATGGAATAAAAGTACACAACCAACCTCATTTCTATGGCAAGAGCTTATATTATTTTAATTGGAAATAAAAAGAGGTGCATTATTCTCAGATCAGAACTTGCATTACGAGACAGAAATGTGTTGTTACTAATTTTCATGGTCTGGGCGATGGCCCTGTGCTTTGAGCATCATAACGATGAATGACGTGATTACTTAAGACGTGTAAGAAGAACCATGCAAGTGATCTCACAGGTGCTGAGAATAAAGGAAAGGCACGAATAAAGCACCGGTGTCATCGAATGTGGGATTTGCTTGACGATGCCTGGGTTGAAATTACACATCCACAGTGAAACCTCAGATGACCAGAATGTCCTCTGACAAAAGCAGCTTTGCAATCAGAAGCCTGATACAAGCTACCCTCTATACCCTACTGAAACAACAGTTTATAAAAGAATCTTTAACAGTATAAGCTTTCCAGGAAACATGGTTATCGTGTTACAGCCAGAGCGGACCTCTGTTGTTCTGAAACCCAAATATTGTTTCTAGGAATATAACGCAAGCAAACTTTATATAAATAATTTTCAAGTAACTTCTCCTGGGAACAGAATACAAACACCACATGAGTAGACTGCAAGTACTAATTCTTTCTTGACTGATTTCTTTTGAAAGTTATTTTCTGCACCAAATTCCATGAATGGAAATCACTGCAGTGGAATTAAACAGTTATCTTACAGTCAGTTGTGATTTAGAATTTTCAAAGTGCTTTCACATAAAACGTCTCATTTGATCTTATAACAATGGCGATGTCAGGACAGGTATCATTATCCTCATTTTCTTGTGAGTAAATTAAAGCTTGGAGAAGTGACTTGCCTCAGGTTACAGCATCTCTGGTGCCTCCACCCCCTTAACACTTTTCTCACCGAGCCTGTCATTACAGCTTGTGCGTACACAGGGAGAGGCTAACCTTTCCGGTCAACCTGAATGTCCGTGTTCTTGCTAGGGACTGGACTGCCCCGCGGAGCATGTCTAACACGGAAGAGGCAGTAATACAAGGCCACTTGGTGAGTCTTCTGCCTCATGAAATAATCGACTTCAAAGCTCAGACTTTTCAAGACTCATGTCGCAAAGCGTGGATGATAAAACAGTGGGTAAACACTAGTGCCCCCACTGAGGTTAACACTGGAAAGTGGACCACATCCGAAGTGCACGGAGTGACAGCCGGCGCTATGCTCTGTCCTCCGTCACACAGACAGCAAGTCACGTGGCTGGCTGGTCCAGGGGGCCGTGTTTTCCACAGCCCTCGTGCTCCTTCCTCAGCACCACTCCGTCTCAACTTCCTCCAGTGACTGTGTACAGTGTGAACTGTCTTCTTTCCTGTCAGACGTGCGTGAACATCAGAGAACTGGTTGGATTTCAGCTGGTGCACGTATGGCCAAACTGGATTGTTCTCTCTGGCCTTGATTGGATTATCACCATCTTGTTCTGTTTTGCTAAGTAAAATACACATTCTAAGTATTAACTCTGGGATTTATCAGGGTATTGCCCAGTAAATGCACATTTTCAAGCCATAAGAAGGTTGTGGATGAAGTGATACTCGTGATTTTGAGCGGGTTTTCCAGGATGAGGAAGCAGTGAACGGACAGACTGCAGGAGGGGTATTCTTAATGCAGCTTGGCAGAATCCCCAACAGGCAACCAGCAGAGCAGGGAAGCAGATTTCCTGTCTTTGGGGGCAGCTGTGTTTCCTCTGCACAGGGGAAAGTGATAGGCCTTATCTATAGGGCAGTGCTGAAGCCAGGTGTGCTGGGCTCACAGGGGGCCATCACACTGGTTTGGTTTGTTTTTCTTTCTTTCCTCCTTTCTTTAGGAGCTGAAGCCTGAGGGAGAGGGTTGGGGATGGAGGGAGGTAGGAAGAAGGAGCACCTGTGGGCTTGGGGGTCCAGGAGCTCACCTCTGGGGTCCCATTTCCTTTCTGTGAAATGAGACCATCCAACCATTCACCCTGAGTCCGTGTGCAGTAACTCCTGGTGGTGGATGCTCGGGCTTCTTCAGCTCGGAGACATGTTTCACCCCCGACATGTGGGGAACTGCCGATTGCTCGGAAACGAGCCAACAGTGCAGCGGAGACTGGCATGAATCCGCCCGAAGAATGTGTTTGGACTGAAGACACGCTCAGCCACACTTACCCTCTGCTATTTGAGGACATCAGTGGGGAGTTTGCTCAAGAAAAAGCTTACACCCCACGGACAGAAACACAACTCCATTCAACCCCTTTACATCAGATGCCCTTTACCCCACTAAGTCTCCTGTGACAGCTAAAATAAAAACCCACAACCCTTTCTGAAACTCAAGGAAAGACGAGAGAGAAAAAAAAGGATCAAGTATCAGAAATGAAAATGCTGACTGAGACCCAAGATTAAAAGCCAGAAGTGTGGGTCCTCCCTTCACGTTGACCCTATGCGGTCTGTGGGCTGATCCTCTGATGCGCTCACTAAGAACCCAGAGCCACACGGACTAAACGCGGTGCTTGGGTGCGGGAGGAAGCAGGACGGCTGCGGCTCCCCAGTCAGGCACTGGTGAGCCCTTTAAGCACCGTCGCTAAGAATCGAGCTTCTCCTGACAACAGTCCACATCAGAAGTGCATCTTCTGTGCATCTTTTTATTGTTGGTTTTCTTTTCCTGATTATAAAGGTAATATGTGCTGAACACAGGTATAGCTCTCTGTATAAAGTATAATGAGGAAATAAAAATGTCTGCATCCCATAACCCAGCAAGAACCACTCTTGTCTCTGAACACCCCTCCCAGGTGCCCTCACCCCATCCTATTCTGGGTGAGGACAAAGGGTGTGGCCCCTGCCCCCACGGAGGTCTCACCCGCACAGAGGGCGCGGGGCCCTGCAGGGCCGGTCTGGGAGAAAGTGGCTTTGTCCCGAGGTGCACAAGGCAGGGCAGGGAGGATTCTGGAAACAAGGGCCAGGGAGGGCCTTTCTGGAAGATGCTGTCCACGTGGAAGATGAGAGGGGGGTCTCCCAGGCAGAGGGAGCGCATGTCACAGCCCAAGGCCGGAGAGAGTCAGGGGGCCTCGCCTGGGAGCAGAGAGGGCCCGAGAGTCTAGAGCCGATCGCATAGACCCTGGGCAGCAGGATGTAGCCTGTGAGATGGGGGTGGGAATGACCAGGTCTTACAAGGTTCACCAGACCTCGGAGAGAAGTTCTTTTCTTTGCTTTTTTTCTTTTCCTTCTCAAGAAAGGAGAAAGTGAACCCAGGTTTGGCTTAAGGAGCTCCAACCAGTCCATTCTGATGGAGATCAACCCTGGGATTTCTTTGGAAGGAATGATGCTAAAGCTGAAACTCCAGTACTTTGGCCACCTTATGCGAACAGCTGACTCATTGGAAAAGACTCTGATGCTGAGAGGGATTGGGGGCAGGAGGAGAAGGGGACCACTGAGGATGAGATGGCTGGGTGGCATCACGGACTCAATGGACGCAAGTCTAAGAGAGCTCTGAGAGATGGTAATGAATAGGGAGGCCTGGCATGCTGCGATTCATGGGTTCGCAAAGAGTCGGACACGACTGAGCGACTGAACTGAACTGAACTGAACTTGAGAGATGATGATCTGACTCAGGGAGCTAAAAGCGTGAAAGAAACAGACGGGATAGACACGGGGCTGAGAGGCTGGTCTCCCCTTCTACCCAAGGCAGGCAGTGATCTCAGGACATTTTAGTTTAACCGTTTGGAGATGGTGTGTCACGGGTAAGGGAATGTGAGTCTGGAACTGAAGAAGTCAACGGGACCAGACACCCATATTTACAACTCACTTGCATGAGCAGGAAACTTAAGGTGATGGAGATGGATATACTCAGGGAGGGAGTGGAGACAAAGACACAGAGAAGGTGCAGAATCAACTTCTGAAAAGTCAGCGACTAGAGGTCAAGTTGAGAAGAAGCCGCTGAAAAGATAGAGAGGGACACAGCTGAGAAGCAGAGGATGAGAGAGCCATCCTGTCACCCAGGAGAAGGTTCCAAGAGGAGCTCTGTCAAGGGTGTGTGGTGACCCGGAGGCAGGGGAAACACAAGGTGGGTGGACAGGTGACTCGGCCTCAAGTCGCCCCAGACTGGCCATGCTAGAGCACAGGTCCTCCCTCAACAGCAACAGTGCGGCGGGCACCCGTCCTTCCTCATCAAGCCCTCTGCTGTGTGCCAGGCCCCAGGCTGCTGAGAGCGGTCTCCTCGGCTCTGACTCACCCAGGCTGCTCCGGCCCCCCAAGGCAGCCCCACCCTGTGCCAACAAAAGGGACATTCAAATGCACCCACTGATGCTATCATCCACATGATGGAAACCTGCCAACCCCTAACCTACTCTTCCCACTGTCTCTCAGGACAAAAGTCAAGCTCTTTAATCCACAAGGCCACTGGTTGGCATTCAGGTTCTCTCCTGTTTAAGACTGCTGTGTACCAGGGGTACCAGGAGTTCTTACCCTTTGAGGACTTTTCTGGGATGCTTCTTCGGATGTACAAATGGGCTGGAAATTAAAGATCAAAGTAAGCTACTTTAGAAAACAGAAACACAAAACCCATCTAAGACAAGACAGAGGGAAGGAGTTACTAAAGATGAGAGAAGTTATCAAGGAAATAAAAAGGAGGTAGTAGAGGAAATTGGTAAATGTCAAACATGGTTCTTTGAATTAACCGACAAGAGAGACAAAACTCAGAGAAGGCAATGGCAACCCACTCTAGTACTCTTGCCTGGAAAATCCCATGGACAGAGGAGCCTGGTGGGCTGCAGTCCATGGGTCGCTAAGAGTTGGACACAACTGAGTGACTTCTCTTTCACTTTTCACTTTCATGCACTGGAGAAGGAAATGGCAACCCACTCCAGTGTTCTTGCCTGGAGAATCCCAGGGATGAGGGAGTCTGGTGGGCTGCCATCTATGGGGTTGCACAGAGTCGGACACGACTGAAGCAACTTAGCAGCAGCAGCAGCAGCAGAGACAAAACTGCAAAACGGATTGAAAAAAAAAGTGGAAAAAGTCTAAATGCATAATATCAGGAGTGAAGATAGAGGCATCACTGCTGAACCTAAAGACATGCAAAATAAGGGCAGGTTGTATCATTCCCTGTTGCTGATGCAATGAGTTGCCACATACCAGGTGCTGAAAGCATGGATCTGACATCTGAAGGTGCAGGGGGGTCTTAAGGAGTGGAAGGAGTGGGGGCTGCACATGCTCCTCCTGGAGACTCTTGGGGTGTCTGTGTCCTGGCCTGTTCCAGCCCCTACAGGCACTGTGTCCCACAGGTGCATCCACTCTGCTTCTCCTTTAACTCAAACCCTCCCGCCTCCCTCTCCTACTTAAAAGGCTGCTGTGACAACGCTGGGTCCACCCACATGATCCAGAATAAGTCTCAAGGTCCTTAACATCATCGAGAAACATCGAGAAACTTCCTTTTCCCACATAAGGTAACATAGTCACAGTTCTGGGGAAAGAGAAACACAGGTTGTTATGAACTAGGCTTTGCAAATAATTTTGAAATTAAAGATGGCATGAAGACATTTTTAAAAAACAATTTTCCAGAACAAAAACAAGAAGAAACAGCTATCTTTATAATTCTATTTCTCAGTGGAGTTGGATCTACAATTTAAAACATCGGCCAATAGAAAAATTCAAGTCTCGAAGAACTGCAGCATTATATCACTATAAATACTTAAGGAAGAACTCACACAAAGTCAACCAGAAAACAGTAAAATGTGAGCATTTCCAGACCCTTTCTTTGAGGCCAGCATAACTTTAAAGTCAATATGTAGCAGGGGCAGTATAAGATAGGAAAATCAGAAGCAAATCACTCATAAGCAGAGGCACAAAAATGCTGGACAAGTAATAACAAACCAAACCAATGAAGTATGAAAAGGGTAATACACCACTCCATGCTGGCTTTATTCTACAGATGTATATTCGATTTAAAACTGAAAATCAAAACAATGTGACTTACCATATCAAAGTAGAAAAGTCACAAGAGATTCTCAAAAGATGCAGAATAAGCCCTCTATATTTTCAGTACACATTCATATTAAAACTCTCAGCACACTAGAAGGGCAAGCCCCTATATAATAAAGGATGTCTACCAAAAACCCCAGAAAATATTATACTTGAGATAAAAAGAAGCATTTTGAGAACTTTATACCTTTGACTGAGAGTTGAGTTTAACACTTTCTATTCAGTAGTAAACTGGAGCTCTGGTCCAGTGCAATACGATAAGCAAGTGAAATAAAGATCCTGAGATCTGGAAAAGAAAGAAAAGTGTCATTCTCCATAGACAGCATGACTGTGTGGACAGATTCACTAGATTATGCAGATAAACTATGAGGATAGGTAAGTGAGTTTAACAACGTTATCCAAGAGAAGAGTGCAGAAATCCACAAACAGGTGCTTATGAGAATGTTTATAGTAGCTTTACTCACAACAGCCCCCAAAAGGAAACAGCGCCAATCCTTTAACAACATAATGATAAATAATTTGAGTTACACTGATACAATGAAATTCCTAAAGCTATGAAAAAGAACAAACTATGTATGCACACCCATCACAAGTATGTATGATTCGAATTAAATGAAATACAAAGCTGGCAAAATAAATTTGTAATGGCAGTCGTGTGAACAGTGGTCACCTCCAGAAAGGCTGTGATTTGAAAGTTCTGGGTGTTGGTAAAGTTCCATAACTTGACCAGGGTGGTGGTTATCTTCATATGCTCATTTCTTAAAAAAATGTAACAAACCATACACTTATAATCTGTATACTTTACAATGTGAATGTTGTATGTAAGAAAAAAGCTAAAATATTTTAAGACTAAAATGTACTAAATAAATACATTAGTAAAGGAAATGTACTAAATAAATACATCTGTAAACAATTACATGGTTATGTGGAAGTACTGATTTGATGTAGTGGCTGTAACTTTAATCACTATAATGCTGCTTAATTTTTTTTCAACAGAGCTTGGGTCTTTCTGGAGTTTTTACTAAGGCTGTCTACGCACGTAGAGCAGGTACCTGAGCTGGTCCCAGGCAGGAGCTGGGGAAGCTGGGGGCTGTCTGGCTGCCTTTTCAGTCACTTTAAGATCCGTCATATGGGCGCCGAGATTTAAAATAAAGTGACAGCAGAGTCTGAAATCTCCTGGAAACAGCTGTGACTTGGGATTGAGAAGATAAAAGCCGCAATTCTAAACTCTGCTACTTGCTTTTGGCTGGTGGTCCTTCTCAACCCAGGAAAGCTTCGCTTCTGATACAGCCTGTGTCCCAAGGTTGCTGTAATAACATGGACTGAAAGAGCAGTTTGCTGGAAAGAGGACACGTAAAATATGAACGGAATTTTGCCGATAACACTTAATATGCTGGTTACCACAATCGTTTACCAACAGGGAACCAAGCCTACTCTGAAGTCCTCAAATGGAAATGACCCTTTGTTCCCTCAGGGACACACAAAGCCACTGTTTCCATAGCAACACTGTCATGTGACATCAGAAATCAGGGCTAGGCCTTGAATGATAAAACAAAAGAGAGTGTTGGCTAGCTGGCAAGGAGAACATGGGAAGACAGTGCCGTGCCGCCATTAAAAGGAGGCAGTGTACGCATATGTACATACTGTGTAATATTTTTATTCTTGAGAAGTGCAGAAAATCTATTTGTTTTCAAAGAGCCTTTATTTTTTGAGAAGTACTTCATTTGATGTGACAGAACACTTAGAAAATAAGATTTTTCTTTGTCTTTCATTAGCACCGATTTTTCTCTTTCATGTAGTCAAGAAGACATTGAGGAAAAAAGGATTTATTTGCCCAGATCCTTGAGATGCTGCGACTTTGGCCCTTAGGGAACAAAGGAGAGGAGGACTGTTCAGCAGAGATCTAAATGGGGTGAATGTGCATAGATTTTTTATGGTATCTTTTTGAGAATTCAACATAAGCAAGATGTTATTAATATATATTATGGGCTTTTAAAATAGAAAACATTTTATGAAAATCCTAACAGTATACTGTCAGTGAGGTCTGACTTTCCACAGCTTCCAGGGAAAGCACCAAAAGTCCAAGATTCCTCTGTGCCCTTTCCAAGTCCTCAGTAATTGAACATTTTATACCTGATACCATTAATCAGAGAAACTGGTTCTTTGTTCTACTTCTTAAAAAAAGATTCTACAGAGAAAATGAAATATTGATTAAAGGGAATCCTTAACCCCAAAGGACTAAAATAGCTGTTGAATTTGACGATTCTTCAGTTAAACTACTATGAATGACATAGTTTTTAACCTACAAAAGTCTTATATCATCAGTCCCATATTTGCTAAAATGATATCTTTTGATACTGTAGTTTTGTTGACATAATAGAGTTATTTTTCATAACACATGATGTTGGAGAATCCAACATCAATGTATTTTGCTGAAATCTTTCAAATGGCTAAATTCATATACAAATACATATATGTTGTTGTTCAGTCGCTGAGCTGTGTCCAACTCTTTGTGACCCCATGGACTGCAGCACTCCAGGCTTCTCTGTCCTTCACTGTCTCCTAGAGTTTGTTCAAACTCATGTTCACTGAGTCAGGGATGCCATGCCCTGCCACCTCCTTCTGTCCTCAATCTTTCCCAGCATCAGGATCTTTTCCAAAGAGTTGGCTCTTCACATTAGCTGTCCAAAATATTGGAACTTCAGCTTCAGCATCACTCCTTCGAATGAATATTCCAAGTTAATTTCCTTTAGGATTGATTGGTTTGATCTCCTTGCAGTCCAAGATTCTCTCAAAAGTCTTCTCTAGTGCCACAATTCAAAAGCAACAGTTATTCAGCACTCAGTGTTCTTTATGGTACAACTCTCACATCTGTACATGACTTCTGGAAAAACCACAGCTGTGACTATACAGACCTTTGTCAGCAAAGGATGTATCTGCTTTTAATACACTGTATAAGTTTGTCATAGTCTTCCTTCCAAGGAGCAAGTGTCTTTTAATTTCATGGCTACAGTGATTTTGGAGCCCAAGAAAATAAAATCTGTCAGTCCTTCCACTTTCCCCCTTCCATTCGCCATGAAGTGATGGGACTGGCTTTCTGTGATCTTAGTTTTCTGAATGTTGAGTTTCAAGCCAGCTTTTTCACTCTTCTCTTTCATCCTCATCAAAAATCTCTTTTAATTTATTTTCACTTTGTGCCATTAGAGTGGTATCATCTGCATATCTGAGGTTGCTGATATTTCTCCCAGCAATCTTGTTTCTAGCTTGTGATTCATCCAGTCCGGCATTTCACATGATGTACTCTGCATGTAAGTTAAATATGCAGGATGACAATATAAAGCCTCGTTGTACCCCTTTTCCAACTTTGAGCCAGTCAGTTTTTCCATTTCTGGTTCTAACTGTTGCTTCTTGACCTGCATATAGGTTTCTCAGGAGACAAGTGAAATGGTCTAGTAATCCTATCTCTTAAGAATTTTCAAGTTTGTTGTGATCCACATAGTCAAAGACTTACACATATTCAATGAGCAGAAGTAGATGTTTTTCTGGAACACTTTTGCTTTCTCCATGATCCGGCGAATGTTGGCAGTTTAATCTCTGGTCCCTCTGCCTTTTCAAAACCCAGCTTATACCTCTGGAAGTTCTCAGTTCATGTACTGCTGAAGCCTAGCTTGAAGGATTTTGAGCATAATCTTGCTAGCAAGTGAAATGAGCATAATCATACGGTAGTTTAAACATTCTCTGACATTGCCCTTCTTTGGAACTAGAATGAAAACTGATCTTTTCCAGTCCTGGGGCCACTGCTGAGTTTTCCAAATTTGCTGGCATATTGAGTGCAGCACTTTAAGAGTATCATCTTTTAGGATTTTAAGCAGCTCAGCTGGAATTCTGTCACCTCCACTAGCTTTGTTCACAGTAATGCTTCCTAAGGGCCATACATATTGTGTATATATGTATCAATGGTATAGTCATATTCATTATTCTTGTGCTATATAAAACTTAGTAATAAATCTCAGTCAGCTTCAAAATCCATGAAACAATATCTGTTTCAAGCTATACGAGGCCAAGGGGAAATGGCTAAAATAATGCATCCATATTTTATAATTTAAAATGCTTTGCACCACCTGCTCACACTTAGGAAAGACGTTAACTTCCACAAACTCCTGAGATGATTAAGATAAGTATGCAACAGTAACAGGGATGGCCTTGCTCACTGGCTGCTCATACTGTCTCTGGAGCTGACTGGACGCCTATGAATCTGGGATGCTCAGCGTCTCTGAGAGTGAGTGTGTCACTGACCCTCAACTTAAAGGGGCCAAGATGGGCTGTTTCCAACTGAAACAGGCTGACCTCACTGTCACACTCAGGTCCTGCTTATCCCAGAAATTAAAATTTTTAAACATCTCTCCAAAGACTGCCTCTGGGATTAATGGCTGTCAGACACCTCAAAGACCAACAGACACCTCAAAGATCCATGGGAACACCCTCCATGGGCAGCCTGATGCTTAATGGTGACTGAACACATCTCACAGGGACAGCAGCCACTGCTTAGGTACAAGCTGTCTGTCACTAGAAAGAGAAAACACGTGATATGTGTTCCTCCAGGTGAAATGTGATCATTCCCCTTTGTTTCCCAGGTGGCACAGCCTCCAAGCATAATAGCGAATTCCCTGCTAAGGGCCAAAAATCGCTTGGAAAAAGGACTGTGACCTTTCTTTTTGCGGTTGCCATGGAACGTTGGCATCCTGACTGCTAGTAGAAGGTCAGTAATTGTATTTAAATGGAGCAAACCCTGAACATCTATAATGCATGCAGTCTACTATTATTTCTTTGTGGGAGGTTTATTATAGGGTTTGGTATGTAATCTAAATTAGATGTCTGAAGAAAAACAATGCTTTTAAATTTAGGAAATTCTAGAGAATTCTTTGAGTGAGATTCTCTTTTAAGATTCCATGAATTTCCTTTGAAGTTTTTTTTATTTGAAACTGAGTCTTATTTTCTCTATTCTTTTAAGAAAACCTTTCTTTTCAACCGTCTACAACAAAATGATGTTCTTTTATGTTTTTGCAAAGTTCGATGCAATTATTTTATAATAAGTCCATCTCTGTAAACAACCCTATAATTTTAGACTTTTAAATGTCATTATCATAAACACAAATCTGCTTATTCTCCCCCTGGCTGGCTTTGAAATGGCATTTGGAATTCGCATGACTCTGTAACCTCTGTCACCCAGATCACCCGGGTGAGTAAATCCTGTTAGCAAGTTACTGCGGGTTCCACAGCACAGGTTTTCAAATTCTTGATAACTGCTGATATGTGCGAGCAGCCCACTGTGAAAACAGAATGTGCCATTTCGTCCTGCTAGCCATGGGTAGAAGGAGACACTCGTCTCAGTGTGGGCGTCTGTGCTGGGGGAGGGCAGCCTGCTGGAGGGCCCTGCCTTGCGTGGTGGGGGTCACTGCCATTGTTCCCAGCAATCACAGCTTGAACGATGAAGGCTTACTATCACTAGATGATGCTTTAGTCCAAGGGACCTGCAGATCATTTGGGCCCAGCTCCCTCTCTGGATCCCAGAGAGATCATGGTGTGACAGGCCAGTTGTTTAGCCTCTCTGGACGCACATTTCAGCTTGAGCCAACATGAGTTCAGGCACAGTCTTGACGACCATCTCTGATCTGCTGCTGTTGTGCCAGTAGGAGTGGCATCAGAGGGTGCAGGTTAGATTAGCTTTGCTGACCCCTTCCTACACGTTCTCTGTTGGATTCTGGGTCCATCATTCCCCAGACAATCACTTCACCTCTCTAAGCCGAACAAGATCAAATACTGGTGACACTTGTTGACAGCTGTAAGGACTGGATGAGGTAATGTTAATAAGGCAGTAGACACAATACACAAAATATGCCCCAAATACCAGTAGAATGTGTGCTCAGTCCTGGTACACGTGTAACCTGCTGCAGTCTGCCTGTGATGGAGTGTGTTGTGATGGAGGTGAAGGCTCATCTGTTGCAGAGCTGAAGTGTCACCTGGTGGGTATACCTATCAACCCATCTCTTGGCCCCAGGTGCACCCTTGCTGAAGGCTGGGTGGGGAGAATGCCTGAGAAGCCAGCCTGGGGTGCCCCAGGCTAACCACAGAGTGTGAGTCTGCTCTACATGAAATTCCTGATTCCTGGACGCACAAGGTGTGGGAATCACCGAGTAGTGTTGAGGTATGTGTGTGTGTGTGTGCTTAGGAGTTCCTGGAAAATATGACACTTTTCCAGCCTTTCCAGCCTCAAAGACCTTCAGAGAATTCTCTCCATATTCTTTCTATAAATCCATTAGAGAGACTCAAGAGACATGGGTTTGATGTCTTGAGTCAGGAAGATCCCCCAGAGGAGGCAATGGCAACCCACTCCAGTATTCTTGCCTGGAGAATCCCATGGTCAGAGGAGATTGGTGGGCTACAGTCCACGCGGTTGCAAAGAGTTGGACATGACTGAGCATATATGCACACCATGGGCAAAACCCCGCATGTACAGGAAGGTCCTAGGATTCCCCATTGTCCTTCATGCACAGAGGCAGAGAAATGATGCACTGAGGGAAAGCTGAGCCCTGGTCCTGGCCTTGCCATGAATGGCCATGTCCTCGGGCACGTCTTCTTAATCTCACCAAGCCTCTGTTTTCTCTTCTGTGAAATTAGTGAATTAAACCACATAATCTTTACAGTCCCATCCACTTAATAATGTTTTGAGATTGCAAAAAGTCTTGATATGTATTTGGGAGCTGAGAACGCTTGTCAGCATCTGTGGGGCCATGTTCGTGGCACTGCTCCTAACCTCTCGTGAGCTCACCCTCTTGAGCTCAAATCCCAGCTGACATAGCCTCTGTTCTTATATATGGAAATCCTTCTCATGTTGTCAGGCTGCCTGGACATGAAAAAAATTAACTTTCTAGTGATTAAGATAGATGAGATTATAAATTACATTTTCAATTTGGCTTTAATACCTATTCTTCTGTTTCTGTGTCTGCGTCTCCAGGTCTAAACAGGAAGCTATGCTCTTCTTATATGACTGACATGAGACCTGAAATTCAAAGCCAACATAACACAGGGGAACATGTTACGATCTGTTTGGCTAAACCATTAAATCAGATGAGCAGAGCAGATAGGAACTTCATTTTCTATTAGACAAGCATGATGTGCTCTCTGATGTCTAGTAGACTTTTTCACTTTTAGAAAGTACTAAATTTGACAATACATTGTCACCTGATGCGAAGAACTGACTCATTGGAAAAGACCCTGATGCTGGGAAACACTGAAGGCAGAAAGAGAAGGGGACGGCAGAGGATGAGATGGTTAGATGGCATCACCAACACACTGGACATGACTTTGAGTAAGCTCTGGGAGTTGGTGATGGACAGGGAAGCCTGGTGTGCTGCAGTCCATGGGGTTGCAAAGAGTTAGACATGACTGAGCGACTTAACTGAACTGAACTGAAACTTTACAGGAGTAACTTTTAGATAAACGTTCTCTACAAACGTGTGCCTGATTTTGTAGGAAATGTCGCCCAAGATTTCTTGAGGGGATGGAACTGGAACTAAAAGCAGAAACACTTTCCAGCCTCGAAGACCTGCAGAAAATTCTCTCCACACTCTTTGTGGGTTTTGACCCACAGCTGATCTGAGCATTCTGGATCTGAACTGGGATAGCCCAGATGCAATCTGGTGAAGACGCAGGAGGGGGCATTCTGGACAGGGTGGGCACAGTGGACACACTCAGTCCTACATGGTCTCCATCCCTATTTTGAGGGAAGGTGTTTCTGAGGACTGGGTAGGCACACTGGACATACATACTCCTCTGTGATCTCGATCCCTATTTCTGGGGAAGGTGTCTCTGAGGGGGAAGGCGTCTCTGAGAGGGGAAGATGTCTCTGAGGGGGGAAGTTGTCTTTGAGGGGAAGGCATCTCTGAAGGGGAAGGCGTCTCTGAGAGGAGAAGGTGTCCTTGAAGGGGGAAGGTGTTTCTGAGGAGAAGACATCTCTGATGGGGAAGGTGTCTCTGAGGGGGGAAGGTATTTTCTCAGAGGAAGGCGTCTCTGGGGGGAAGTTGTCTCTGAAGGGAAGCATCTCTGGGGGAATGCATCTCTGAGGGGAGAAGGCGTCCATGAAGGGCGAAGGCGTTTCTGAGGGGAAGGCGTCTCTGAAGGGAAGCATCTCTGGGCGAAAGCGTCTCTGAGGGGGGAAGGCATCTCTGGGGGAAGGCGGCTCTGAGGGAGGAAGGTGTCTCTGGGGAGAAGGCGTCTCTGAGAGGGGAAGATGTCTCTGAGCGGGGAAGTTGTCTTTGAGGGGAAGGCATCTCTGAAGGGGAAGGCGTCTCTGAGGGGAGAGAAGGCGTCCTTGAAGGGGGGAAGGTGTTTCTGAGAAGGCGTCTCTGAGGGGGGAAGGTGTTTCTCAGAGGAAGGCGTCTCTGAGTGGGGAAGGCGTCCATGAGGGGGAAGGCGTCTCTGAGGGGGAAGGTGTCTCTGAAGGGAAGCATCTCTGGGGGAAGGCATCTCTGAGGGGGAAGGTGTCTCTGAGGGGGAAGGAGTCTCTGAGGGGGAAGGCATCTCAAAGGAGTCTCTGAGAGGAAGGTGTCTCTGAGGGCAGAGCTGAGGTGCAGGAGAGGTAGGGCCTCAGAACACAGAAGGTGACTCTATTCATAACCCCAAGGAGGTCTGCCCGTATTCAGGAATTACTTAGGTCTGATAGGAACTCCTTTCCTTTCCTGTTTTCCTTTTTGAACATGTCTGTAACTGTTTTCTTGTGTCTGTCCCACCACTGTATTTTGGGAGCAGATAACTTGTTTCTTGAGTATCACAAGCTCACAGATGGTGGAGAATTTCAGCGTAGGTTAGAGCATACCTTGAGTCTCACCCATACATGACTCAGTTGATTTAGATGATGAGATCTGGGACTTTTGAACTGATGTGTGTGATTAGTCATTCAGTCACATCTGACTCTTTGTGACCCCATGATCTATAGCCCTCCAGGCTCCTCTGTCTATGGAATTCTCCAGGCAAGAATACTAGAGTGGGTTGCCATGCCCTCCTCCAGAGGATGTTCCCAACCCAGAGACTGAACCCAGGTCTCCTGCGTTGGCAGGCAGATTCTTTACCATCTGAACCACCAGGAATGCTGAACACTGTGCTTTGGACTTGAGTTAATGCTATAATGGATTGAGACTTTTAGGGACTTTGGGATGGGGTGAGTATATTCTGCATGAGAGGGACATGCATCTGAGACTAGAGGGTGGTCTGTGGTCTGCTGAGTAATGACCCACAGACATGTCCATCTCCTGATCTCCAGAACCTGTGAATGTTCTGTTTTACACAGCACAAGGGACTTCAGAGTGGTGATTAAGTGCGGATGTTATAATGCGGGGTTACCCTGGCTTATCTCAGTGAGCCCAGTGTAATCACAGGGCCTTATATCTTGAAGAGGAGACAGAAGAGGAAGAAACAGAGAGAAGCCTGCACGAGGGGGACTCAGCCCAGCACTTCTGGCTTCAAAGGTGGAGGAACAGGGCCAAGAGCCAAGAGAACACAGGGGGCTTCAAGAAGTTGGAAAAGGCAAGGAAGCAGGCTCTCCCTTGGGGTCTCCAGAAAGGAACGAGCTCCGCTGACATCTTGATTTCAGCTGAGAAACCCAGTCCATACTCTGACCTCCAGAATGGCAGATAATAATTTTATGCTGCTTTAATCCACTGGCCTTGTTAGGCCAGAAACAGGAAAAAAAAAAACCACACAGGGTTATTGAAGCAGGGTTGTCAACAATTCTTAACGTTGGTTGGTCAGACGACTGTCCCGGCTGCTCCCTATTCTTCTGTAAAACAGAGCTGCTGACTGCTGAGGATTAGCAGTAAGAAGCCACTCCTCTTCACAAGTGACTTTTTGGCCAACTAAAGGACTGGAGAGTAGACTGAGCAGGCTGACGGCAGCCACGGCAGCGGCTTTTCCATGACACTGCCAGGGAGAGGAAACCACTTCTGGGTCAGCGCTGAGCTGCCCTGTGTGCCCGCATATCACTCAGCAGCCAGAGAACTAGGAGACAAAATGGGGAATGTAGCAGGGATCCATCACTGGAGACTGAAAACAAATCAGCACAGGAAGCACACACTGCTGGCAGGATCCTCTCACATAGTTCAGGAAGAAAATGATCCATTTTCCTGACATGAAGCACATACTCCACCTTATCTAAACTGCTTCCTATTTGCTCAAAGTTCTGTGTATGAGCGTGTATCTTTGTTCAGTCTGACACGGCATTAACAGTAAATTGAATGCACATAATATATATGCCTGTTTGTGAAAGGGCAGAATAAATCCATAGGATTAAATTTGAAAAGGGAAGTAAGACAAATGACGTAGACAGCTCAGGACTGGCGCCACTTTTATACGACACGTGGTTCAGGAGATGACGGTGACACAGCTGTCAGGACGAGGCACTATGGAGAAGTGCACCAGGGACAACGGCCATGGGGTTTGGTTTAATGATGGAGAAGTCACAAGTGCGAGACAGTTCCTTCCAAGAAAACGGCAGAGGAAGGAGCCTACAAACCATCTGCTTGTGAAACGCTGTGGGCAGGGCCCTGGAAAACAGCAAGCATGTTCAGTGCCTCAAGGTTGCTCCTGCAGCCCAGGTGTCAGCAGCGAGCCCGGAGGTGGCATATGCTGGACCTTCATAGGAAGGCACACTGCGTTACCACACGGCCAAAAGCCACGCACAAAGAAACAACCAGGAGAACAGCGTGGGAAACAGCACAGGCAGCTCTCGCTTTCTATTTAGCTTTCGGTTTTTTCCCCAAACTTCAGTTCCTATCAAGCAAGACAGCACCCATTCAATCATCCTTTGTTAACTGCTCAGAAAAAAACAAACAAAAAAACGACTGCAGACTGTGAGCTCCTAAAAGGCCTGAGGGAGTAGGCCTGAGCTGCTGTCTCTCCCCTGGGGAAGCAAGGAGAAGCCGCTCGGGAAGCGCACACCAGGAGCTGGCGCTGGCCCGACGCAGGCGCTGGCCTTCGTCTCCCAGACCAGTTACCCTCCACTGTACGAGGACTCGGGACTCAGAGCCCGTGTTTACCTTGTGAGTAGTTTACATGTGGCTGAATTTGAAAACAACCTACAGTGAAACCAGTTACTGTTTCCTGCTGGTCTACCCCCCAGGGACATCCGGGGAGATGTAGATGTGAAAGTGCAGCTGAACCCTGGGCTCTAAGCACCCACGACATGAGCAGATGCCCACATAGGGTCCCAGCGCCACTGCAGGTCTGCTGTTCTGACACCAGTGCTCGTCAGAACCATCTGGAAAGCTAGGAGCAGCGGCTGTGTCCTCACGGGGTCCTCATCTGCTCCTGTGCAAATGGAGGCCTCCTCATGGCTTCAGTCCACCTTGCTAACTGACGAGTTTCCTGTCCTGAAGCTGCTCACGGTGAGGAGGGGGAGACCTGGCGCCCACCATGGATGCAGCCTCCTGTGGTCACACTATTTCTCGACTTTACTCTGGACCTACCACCCTTGCGTCCACACCTGCCTGGCTGTGTCTTACAGCTCCGTTAATGTTTATGTTGTATTCTGCCTGATGCAACAACTGAATGTATTACTACCATTATTACCACTTAGAAAAATCCCTTAGCAGTAAGAAATAACACAGCCAGGAGTTTGCAACACTCCAGGAGCTGGAGTCTCTATTCTGCCAAGAACAAACTCATTTTCAGAAGAAAGGGGCCTGAAGAGGTGATTCACCCACAAATAAAACATGTTCGTGACCTCCATCTTTCCTAAGAGCAGATCACTAATCCGATTTCAGGAGGGAAGGAACAAAGCACTCTATGAAGAGTGGGCGAGAAAGATCAAACGTGTTTGGACTGCCGACCACAGATGATAAAACCGGCTACAGGGTTCGGGCGAAAGGAAGCACTGCAGACAGACACTGCCCTTGTGCGCCGAACAGCAGCCACCGGCTGGTTCCCCTCTCCATCCGTGCAGTTTCTGCCACGGAGAGGCGTCCAATTATCAGTCTACCTTCTGCCCTCAGCCCTGGCCTTCTGAAAGGAGCCTTTGTTGTCTCTGCCTGGGCTACTGTGGTCGCTAATTGAGATTAAAAGATGAAGAGCTTCTTTAGGACCAAAGCCATTACATCTTACTGATGGGTCACAGAGGAATGTCCTTGACTGATTTTCTTCCCTAAATATACATGTATATTGTTCAGGACCCCATCAGGAGCGAGTATTTCTGGACGCAGCTATGTTTATCTGCTGGGGCACTTTACAGTGATCTGCCATTATTATTCCTTTGCTTCAGGAGCACTCTGAAAACAGTTGATTGTACATCGTCTGATACTCTAGTAAGGGAGCAGCAGATGTGGGATACAGGATGGTGAGGCCACAACTTTGCTGTTCTTTCTTCAATTATGGGAAACATCTACCTTGAGGTCATAAGCAGCAAAAGGGCTTCTAAGGCAAACAGAAAGGACAGAGGCATTAACATGAAAGCATTTTTAACAAACGATGAAGAGATTAGGAGCCTAACATTCACAGGGATTTGTGGGGATTTCTACCTGAACCCATGGCGTGGGGCCAAGCCGTCAAGGTCCAGGACTTGGGTCAGGGGATCTGGGCTTTGGTGGGAAATGGGAAGATACCCCCGGGTTCCTGTTGCCTTGGTGGGATGGCACTGGGGTGATGAGAAGCTCATGTGTGAGACAGATTAGATGTGGATGAACCTGAAAGGTGGAGAGGCCAGCCTGTGCATGTTAGTGGACTCTGAGGAGTGATAAAGTGTCCTAAGGTAGAAAGCAAGGCAGGCATTGCACCAGCACACATCTGTGGAGTGCACAACCATTTCCCACTGCCTTCTGCTTTGAGTAAGTTCTGTCAGAAGACTAAAGGCGACCCTCTCTCAGGTGGTCACTCCATCCCTGATTCTGACTGGTCCCAACCACATATCTTTACCCTGTGCTATTATTACCCTGTGCACACGGGTGGCTGGCTGTGAAAGGGGCTCTGTCACTCTCTATCCTCTCCTTTTTCCTTTCCTTTGGTGTGGAGATCGAGCTTCACCAGTTTTCCATCTTCAGTGTTAGTCTGTGTGACACTCCCTGCAGAGAGCACCTATGCAGAACCCTGCGTCACTGCCAGCTGCCAATCAATGTCCAGCAGCTGTAACTCCTAGTCCCTGATAAGTCTCCACATCACCTAACGGGGCTTCTCTTTCTGAGATGGATCCGGAATTAGAAATCTTTACTATGTTGTAATGTCATCATTCTGGGTCAGTGTGGCTGAAAATCAAGCCTCGAATAATGGAAAATGTGCCAACAGCAGATCAACTTCTAACTCCGAGGAGGTCCCCTCTGCTGAAAGACTCATCCTGCTCGTCTGTCTCCAGTAGCGCTGACCCTGTTCCCATCCAAGATCCTGTGACTACTGCTTTACCAACCAGTCAACCAACACTTGACTTCCACCAAACTTGGAGGCAGATGGTACTTGGCAGGTGAGATGTCCGCTCTCTCAGAGCCTGCATTGGAAGACGGTGTGCAGAACGAGGAACCACACCCAATACCAGTGGCTGCACACGAAGGTGAGAAAGGCTAACACTGCAAAGGACTGACTGTCATCCTGAATGCCGAAGGACCTGTGCAGCACTCTCATTTTGTAAAAGGAGTGGACAGATGTTGTGGGAGGGGACCAAGAGGGCTTTCTAAACCACCTAGGAGCTGAAGGGACCCAGTGGGGAGGCAACGCTGCCTCGGGGGCCATGCAACTGACACATCACACAGCTGGAGAGGGCGCACCTGGATGGAGAAGAAACAGTGTATGAGTCACTGAAAACATACGAGACCGCTGATTAAGTGATTGATTGACAAGCAGAACAAAGCATGAAATTCATTCCACAATGAATCCTGTCACTTTTTTGTTGGATCAGACACTTCTATTACACTAGCGGGCTCTGGCTCAACAAAGCGCTCTGTGAGTCTTAGGGATGCTTCATCTCAGAACTGGAGGAGGGCTCAAAGATGATCTACTTGAACTCTTTCATCTGATTGATGAGGAAATAGAGGCCCAAGGCCACACAGACAGTAAACAACAGGAGCCAGACTAGAATAGAAGGATGAAAGCCCACAGCATGAAGGAGCATTGAGGCTAGACAAGATCCTGACCCAGCTTTGAGCAGGTCTGTACATATGAGAAAACAACAGTCACTCTAGGATGATGGTGAAAGAGGGAGTTCAGTCGACCACCTGCTTGCAAAATCTCCTTCCTTCCTAAAAATTCTGCTCCAGGTAGAAGACAAAGTCAAAAGTTTAGTCTCATTACAGATAGCAAAGTGATGGAAAGTCAAAGTGAAAGTGAAGTCGCTCAGTCGTGTCCGACTCTTTGCGACCCCATGGACTGTAGCCTATCAGGGTCCTCTGTCCATGGGATTCTCCAAACAAGAATACTAGAGTGGGTTGCCATTTCCTTCTCCAGGAGATCTTCCCAAACCAGGGATTGAACCCGGGTCTCCTGCATTGTGGGGGGCGGGGGGGAGGCTTTACCATCTGAGCCACCAGGAGAAAACATTTAAATCAACTCAAAATACACTTGCTTCTAATAATACATTCAAGTACACCCAATATGGTTATTATTTCTGACACAAATTAATCCTTCATTTTCCCATGAAAAATGTCTCTGGAAGAGAAAAGATATTCTCATACTCTGTTAGGCACTTGGAGCTATTCTGGGCATAGCATTTATCTATAAAACCATATAAACAGAGAACATGGCGCCATTTATGTAGCTAATCTTCTAAATAAACTGGAGCTCAGCATATGTGATCTTCTTTGTGACTGAACTACGTTTCTTTTCATTTCATGTTTGTGTTAGACACTCTGCATGCCCACATGATGAGGTGTCCTGTAAACAGAGCTTTACTGCAAAGGACCCATGTCCACAAGCATGAACTTTGTGGACAGTGTACTTACACGGTGACTTCGGCACAGGCTGACCAGTGCTGAAGCATCCTTCCTGAGAAATATCATGCCATGGAGACAATACTGCGCTGTGAAGAGTCATACTTCAGGGCTCCAGGGAGACGGATGAAAAGGAGGAGAGTGCTGCCCTACTGCTCATAAGAAGCATCTTCCCTCTCGCCTATGACACTGTGCTCAATTATCTAAGATGGGAAGGAACCACATCGAACAACAGGAGAATTCCATGTGGGTTATGAAAACATGGTGGGAAATCCACCCACGTCCTCACTCTAGAAAACCCCCTCACATACAAGAATCGCGAGCTGCCACCCGAGGCCGCCCCTGAGTCACATCCTTTCAGTGCTGGTTTCCACTCCCTGCGCCAGGTGGAGGAGACACGTAGACGGCATTGCTGCCTCTCCTCCCATCCAGACAGCCTCCCGCTGCAGTGAGGCAGGGCGCATGTCCCCAGGTGGAGTTCTCGAGTCCTGTGTCATGCTGCAGTGGGGGCCACGGGGGAAGACTTATAGCCTTCTGCTGTTCACAGGGCAGAGCCAGACCATGGGATGCCAGGCACTCCAGTCTGCAGAAGTGGTTTCTTTAGAGCTGACTCCTGTCTTGGGGCCATGGCATACCCATTCGCTACAACACCCCAAAGGGGCCAAGAGCTCAAGAAAAACCCACGACTCCAGCAAAATGCCTTCTAGACCTGTTTTATAGTCAGCATGGGTTATAGGGTGAAGACTGTCAAAGGTCAGGACACTTACATCTTGGTCTGGGGAAGGGCATGATTCCAGCAGCACTGCAGCACTCTTTAGAATGTTTTACAACATGAATTATTAATAGAATGTGGGGATAATAAGTATCTTTGACCATGGATTTTGAACTTGGAGACATTCCTGGTCATCAGGAAAATGGGGAGCTCACAGGAGAGGAAAACGTGATGCCTGTACTCAAGCTGGTCATTATCTTTAAAAGGGGCACAAGATCTGGACCACAGGTAAAGTGGGAGATGGAAGGATGAGGGTGGGCTCTGCCAGGAGTGGTGTGCTTGTCTGGAGATAGAATTCCAGCCCCTCAGGGTCTTCGTGATCACACAGGCACATGTGTGCATTCAACACACATGAACGTGCACCCACTACCTGCCATCTCTGTTCCTGGCACTTGAGATACCCCAGCGGAATGAAGAGGGACGATCTTCATGCTGATGGTTGAGGCACTACTCCTCACACAGGCGTGCATACCTGTCAATCACACTGTCACGGGGAGGGTGTGGGAAGAGGGGAAGGAGAGCAGGGCCAGGCGGGGGAGGACCGAGGGGCCGACAAGGAGGGCTCAGGGTGAGATGGCATCTGGCCAGGATGCAGAGTGACCATGAACAGACAGAGTCACAAGCCAAGAGGGAACAGGCACCAGAGAACGCTGGGCGCTGTGGGCAAAACTTCACTCAACTCAGTGAAATGGGAGCTACTGAGCTGCGTGGTGACTTATATTTTCAACCTAAAGACTCTATCTGATTGCCACGTCAAGAACAGACTGTAACAGAGTGTGAGGGAGAGCATGGAGACCTTCCAGGACGACTGTGATAATCTGGATCAGAAACCTAGACTGCTCACGTCTGTGTTGTCAGGTGACAGTGAGAAGTGATCCAATCCGGGTATATATCAGGGTTTGCTGGAGCATCAAATGTGTGACATGAGAGACGTGGTAAGGGGGCTCCAAGTTTCTGTCCTGAGCAACTGGAAGAAAGACTGCTACAGACAGACATGAGAGCTGAACCAAGAGGGGTTTGGCAGGAGAAAAGCACCAGTGAGTTTTAGACGTATTGATTTTGAGATGCCAGCAGACCAGCTAAGTGGGAGCGTTGAACAGGTGGTGTGCTGTACCATCTGGAATACAGGACAGACCCAGGACCGAAGCACCCACCGGGGGTTGTCCATATAGAGAGAAGCTTCACCGTGGAGACGGTGCCCCATCACCGAGAGGAGGAACATGGGGGAGAAGGGGAGTGAGCCAAAGTCCTGGCCACCACAGTCCCTACTCGAGGTGCACCTTACCCTCCTGCTGCACCTCGGGTTGATAAATACACTGTGACTGTCAACTTAAACACAACACAGCAGATGTTAGCAACCCAACTCTAGGTTCCCCAGGGATTGAGCGTGAATTCTAGATGAGACTTCCTGGAGAACGAGTCCGGGCACCCCTGAGAATTCGGTGCCCCAGACTGGATGCACACTTCAAGCTGCTGTGTACAGAGGTGAGCTCTGCACTGTAGTGGCGCTCCCCCGGGGGGCTGAGAAATCAGTGACTGATGGGCTATAAATGAGGGTGCCCCCGCCCTGCAGGTGGATCAGGAAACAGTGCAAGACAATGTTTTTCACTGAGAATGATTTTTTTTTTCCTCAGTCAACATTCCAGAAACAAAACTAAAATTTGTTGATCTAGTTTCTCAATTTCCAAAATCCTGAATTCTGAGGATAATTGCTCATATCCAATTGCAACATATCCAATCCACCACCTGAGAGCCTAGGGCCAGACAGGTGGATGGGTGGCTGTCTCTCATCTCCACATTTAATCAGGACTCAGACATGACTATCAGCTCTAGTTCCACGTGGGATCTGGTATGGGTGGATCATGCTATAGGCCTCATGTTAAGAAATTTAGAATCTCACATTCTTTGTTTTATAGCTCTCATAACAAAACATCACACTATGGACCTTCAGACATTCTTTACAAAGTCCTAATGAGCAAAACATTTATTAACCCCTTGGACAACTAAACAGATCCAAAATACAATAATATGGTGATTTCTCAGTTGTGTAGAAAACCACGTGAACCAGCAATTCCACTCCTGAGTATATATCCAAAGAAAACAAAAATGCTGATTGGAAAAGATATATGCACCCCAATGTTTATCAGTTCAGTTCAGTTCAGTCGCTCAGTTGTGTCCAACTCTTTCTGACTCCATGAACCGCAGCACGCCAGGCCTCCCCTCTCCATCACCAACTCCTGGAGTCCACCCAAACCCATGTCCATCGAATCGGTGATGCCATCCAACCATCTCATCCTCTGTCGTCCCCTTCTCCTCCTGCCCCCAACCCCTCCCAGCATTAGGGTCTTTTCAAATGAGTCAGCTCTACATCAGGTGGCCAAAGTATTGGAGTTTCAGCCTCAACATCAGTCCTTCCAATGAACACCCAGGACTGATCTCCTTTAGGATGGACTGGTTGGATCTCCTTGCAGTCCAAGGGACTCTCAAGAGTCTTCTCCAACACCACAGTTCTAAAGCATCAATTCTTCAGCACTCAGCTTTCTTCACAGTCCAACTCTCACATCCATACATGACCACAGGAAAAACCATAGCCTTGACTAGACGGACCTATGTTGGCAATGTCTCTGCTTTTTAATATGCTATCTAGGTTGGTCATATCTTTCCTTCCAAGGACTAAGCATCATTTAATTTCATCAATGGCTGCAATCACCATCTGCAGTGATTTTGCAGCCCAGAAAAATAAAGTCAACCACTGTTTCCCCATCTATTTGCCATGAAGTGATGGGACCGGATGCCATGATCTTCGTTTTCTGAATGCTGAGCTTTAAGCCAACTTTTTCACTCTCCTCTTTCACTTTCAGCAAGAGGCTTTTTAGTTCCTTTTGACTTTCTGTCATAAGGGTGGTGTCATCTGCATATCTGAGGTTATTGATATTTCTCCCGGCAATCTTGATTCCAGCTTGTGCTTCTTCCAGCCCAGCATTTCTCATGCTGTACTCTGCATAGAAGTTAAATAAGCAGAGTGACAATGTACAGCCTTGACGTACTCCTTTTCCTATTTGGAACCAGTGTGTTGTTTCATGTCCAGTTCTAACTGTTGCTTCCTGATCTGCATATAGGTTTCTGGAGAGACAAGTCAGGTGGTCTGGTATTCCCATCTCTTTCAGAATTGTCCACAGTTTATTGTGATCCACACAGTCAAAGGCTTTGGCATAGTCAATAAGGCAGAAATAGGTGTTTTTCTGGAACTCTCTTTCTTTTTCCATGATCCAGCAGATGTTGGCAATTTGATCTCTGGTTTCTCTGCCTTTTCTAAAACCAGCTTGAAAATCTGGAAGTTCTTGGTTCACATATTGCTGAAGCCTGGCTTGGAGAATTAAGCATCACTTTACTAGCGTGTGAGATGAGTGTGATTGTGCAGTAGTTTGAACATTCTTTGGCATTGCCTTTCTTTGGGATTGGAATGAAAACTGACCTTTTCCAGTCCTGTGGCCACTGCTGAGTTTTCCACAATGCTGACATATTGAGTGCAGCACTTTCACAGCATCATCTTTCAGGATTTGAAATAGCTCAACTGGAATTCCATCACCTCCTCTAGTTTTGTTCATAGTGATGCTTCCTAAGGCCCACTTGACTTCACATCTCAGGATGTCTGGCTCTAGGTGAGTGATCACACCATTGTGATTATCTGGGTCATAAAGATCTTTTTGTACAGTTCTTTTGTGTATTCTGCCACCTCTTAATATCTTCTGCTTCTGTTAGGTCCTTACCATTTCTGTCCTTTATTGAGCCCATCTTTGCATGAAATGTTCCCTTGGTATCTCTAATTTTTTGAAGAGATCTCTAGTCTTTCCCATTCTATTGTTTTCCTCTATTTCTTGCATTGATCACTGATCTTATTTCTCCTTGCTATTCAATGGAACTCTGCATTCAGATGCTTATATCTTTCCTTTTTTCCTTTGCTTTTCACTTCCCTTCTTTTCATAGCTATTTGTAAGGCCTCCTCATACAGCCATTTTGCTTTTTTGCATTTTCTTTTATTGGTGATGGTCTTGATTCCTGTCTCCTATACAATGTCATGAACCTCCATCCATAGTTCAACAGGCACTCTGTCTATCAGATCTAGTCCCTTAAATCTATTTCTCACTTCCACTGTATAGTCATAACAGATTTGATTTAGGTCATACCTGAATGCTCTAATGGTTTTCTCCACTTTCTTCAATTTCAGTCTGAATTTGGCAATGAGGAGTTCAAACAGCCAAGGCATGGAAGCAACTTAAGTGTCTATCAACAGATGAATGGAAAAAGAAGATGTGTGTGTGTGTGTGTGTGTGTGTGTGTGTATGTGTGTATACATACACATAGAATACTACTCAACCATAAAAAGAACAAAATTTTGCCATTTGCAACAATTATAAATGGAGCTAAAGTACTGTGCTTAGTGAAATGAGTCTGATAAAGACAGATACTTTGTCATTTATGTGTGGAATCTAAGAAATAAAACAAGGAGATGTATATAACAAGACAGAAGCCAATTCACAAATATAGAGAACAAACTAGTGGCTACCAGTGGGAAGAAGGAAGTGGGGGCAAGAAAGGGTAGGGGGCTAAGAGAGAAAAACCATGTGTATAAAATAAGTAAGCAACAAGGATATACTCTACAACACAGGGACTATAGCCATTATGTTGCAATAACTTTAAATGGAGTATGATCTACAAAAATTTTGATTCAGTATGTTGTACACCTGAAAGTATTATAATACTGTAAATCAACTATACTTCAATTTAAAAAAGAAATAAGACTCTCTGTTTAAAGAAAAGAAAGATGGATTTTGCATGTGGCCTTTGCTTGGTGTCTTACTGCCTTTTGGTTGCTGTGCTAGACTTGGGAAGACACTGAGGGCCACATGTCATTTGGGGCCAGATGTGATGTGTGATCACGAGTCACAGATGGGAGAGAGGCAAGGAGCTGGGGTCGGGGGGTGGGAGAGGCCCTGGAATGGTGAGGCCTGCTGAGGCCTGGCCACATCTTGTTCTTCCATGGAAGGGAGACCCTCCTTTCATCCATTCCACAGAAGAGCTGAATCACTCAGAGAGGAGAGAGGTGGGGTGAGCAGGCCACGCCCTTCCAAGGAAGCCATGGCCAGCTTCAGCCAAACGTATACTGCTCTTGTAAAGAGCAAGAGCTTTCCCCCACCCTGGTGGTGCTCCACCTTACTCCATCTGGTGGAATAAGAGGCCCTGAGGGGGATGGGGGGATGTGGGGAACACGGTGAATCCAGGTGTGGGCCCACTGCCACTCCAGGCTGACCAGGGCAGGCACACTGGACTCCAGGCCTCCCCTCCACTGGTTCACTGGGGACTGGAACACATGAGGATGGACACAGAAGTCCTCCCTAGCTCTGAAATTCCGACATGCTATTCTCCAGGGAACCATGTGTTCCTGGGCAAGGAGTGGGCTGCCACAGGAGAATTTCCACCCTGCACCAGAGCCTCCTGGGGCAGTGGAGCCACACCCCAGGCCCACCCCGAGGAGAGCAGGACAGGAGCTCAAGCCTTCAGTCCAGAATGGTCACGTCTACACATCCCTAAAAATGTCATCTGCTGAAGACATTCATCAAGGCTGTATATTGTCACCCTGCTTATTTAACTTCTATGCAGAGTACATCATGAGAAACGCTGGGCTGGAAGCACAAGCTGGAATCAAGATTGACGGGAGAAATCAATAACCTCATACATGCAGATGACACCACCCTTATGGCAGAAAGTGAAGAGGAACTAAAAAGCCTCTTGCTGAAAGTGAAAGAGGAGAGTGAAAAAGTTGGCTTAAAGCTCAGCATTCAGAAAACGAAGATCATGGCATCCGGTCCCATCACTTCATGGCAAATAGATGGGGAAACAGTGGTTGACTTTATTTTTCTGGGCTGCAAAATCACTGCAGATGGTGATTGCAGCCATTGATGAAATTAAATGATGCTTAGTCCTTGGAAGGAAAGATATGACCAACCTAGATAGCATATTAAAAAGCAGAGACATTTCTTTGCCAACATAGGTCCGTCTAGTCAAGACTATGGTTTTTCCTGTGGTCATGTATGGATGTGAGAGTTGGACTGTGAAGAAAGCTGAGTGCTGAAGAACTGATGCTTTGGAACTGTGGTGTTAGAAAAGACTCTTGAGAGTCCCTTGGACTGCAAGGAGATCCAACCAGTCCATCCTAAAGGAGATCAGTCCTGGATGTTCATTGGAAGGACTGATGTTGAGGCTGAAACTCCTGTACTTTGGCCACCTGATACGAAGAGTTGACTCATTTGAAAAGACCCTAATGCTGGGAGGGGTTGGGGGCAGGAGGAGAAGGGGACGACAGAGGATGAGATGGTTGGATGGCATCACCGACTCAATGGACATGGGTTTGGGTGGACTCCAGGAGTTGGTGATGGAGAGGGAGGCCTGGCGTGCTGTGGTTCATGGGTCGGAAAGAGTCGGACACAACTGAGTGACTGAACTGAACTGAAGAGATTCCACTGAACTGAAGACATTCCATGAAAACTCCATGAGCTTTACTATTTCTAAAAATATCGTGCCAGCTTCACAGCCAAACAGAACATCCCTTCCAAGGATGAGTCAAAAGTACTCTGCATCAGTGGCTCCACTGCTTGAGGAACCAAGCGGTTTCTACATTGGACTTATTTGTGGTGAAGATATTTTTCCACATCCTTGCTCCAGTACAGTTCATTTCTAAGAAATTTCTAATTTCTCTGGAGTAAAATGAATGTTTCAAAGTCAAAAAAGAAGTATTTTTTTAACTCCATTATGACTTCTACAGCCTTTTCAAAGCTGGCTTTCTGCTTTTGAGATCAATCTTTGCCTTATCCAATCTCAAATGTCTTTCCTTTCTTCTGTCTCCACCCAGTTCTTGTTAACTGATGCAAACTGAGTATTGTGGAAGCCACAAGCCCCATTTTTATCCCTTAACACACTTCTAACATTTCTATTTCTTTATCTCCCCCAACCATAAGCTTTTCTCAAAATGATCCTGTCCTCCAACAGCACAAAAACACCCCTGCATTCATCATTACCACTAACTTTCTTCGGCTACAAGTCACCAGTGGCTCCTGGCTCCACTGCAGACCCACAGCTTCCCCGCCCAACAGGGAGAGAGTAGCCTCTCGTATGGAACAAGGCCTGATGTTCCATACGTGGCTTCTGTCATCTGAGCCCAGCATTGTGCCACATGCAAGAACTGTCAGTCTATAATATTTTGGGAATCTTAGGAGAGTTAATTCTGCTATTTAGATAGAAAAATTGAAATATCATAAAAAACACTAAAAATGAGAAAATCAGAGGAAAAAAAAAGAAAATAGTATAAAGAAGTTCTTTTAGCTTTCAAAGGACTATTCAATCATTTAGTTTCCAGTTGCTCAACTGACCAGTATCATTGGGACTTCACAACCATGTGAGAGTTGGGGGCATAAATGATAAATGGAAACAAAATATGACTTGACTTCCCTGCTCAAACTGTTTTTCCATAAGGCTGGGGTATAAGAAGGCTACAGACAAACGCAACATGACATCACAAGAGCTTTGCCTTCATCCTGCATTCACGAGAGGGAAACAAGGCAATTTTCAAAGAACAGATATTCCAGGAAAACCTCTCCAGTAAAGTGTGACTAGTATGACTGTGTGTGTGCATGTGAGCAGTTCTGGGGTATTTCCATGCCTTTGGGGTACCATTCGGTTCCCCGTTAGAATTAGTAAGGGAAGGATCTATCACCTCACATTGGGTTTCCTGGTGGTGGGTTTTCCCATAGTTAAAAAGAAGTTATGAAATTAATACACTATAGTAAATCAGCTATTTGTTGTTTTTCAGTTGCTCAGTCATGTCTGATTCTTTGCAGCCTCATGGACTGCAGCATGTCAGTCTTCCCTATCCTTCATCATCTCCCAGAACTTGCTCAAATTCATGGTCATTGATTTGGTGATGTCATCCAACTATCTCGTCCTCTGTTGTTCCCCTCTCCTTCTGCCTTCCATCTTTCCCAGCGTCAGGGTCTTTTCCAATGAGTTAGCTCTTCAGATCAGCCATACTTCAATAGAAAAAGATGCTACATCCTGTCAATCCTGAGAAACTGAGAGCTTTCAAGTCCCAATGTGAAGACACACTTAAACCCTGGTTTGTTTGATTTTTCACTTGAAAATTTTATTTCCCTGAATTATCTCTTTTTCCTTTGGTGTGCTATTTTTTTTTAACACATGCAAGTAGATTATCAAAGAAAGCCAGCAAAATGCATGTTTTCCTTAATTTGCATTTTTGGCTTTTCTTTGCATACATTATTTCTTTTGTTCTGAATACAAATGATTTATTCACCTCGTCGAATGATCCAACTGACATACTGAACGAGGACATTCTATTTGTAGGAAGCTGTAGGCAAAAGTCAGGAAGGAAGACTGTGGGTGGCAGACCAGCGAGTTTTCCCAAAGGGGAGCTAGAGCCAGCAGCTCACCTGGGCAGAACCCAAGCCGCAGTGCATTCACACCTACTGGGAATGAGGACAACACTCACAGAAATGAGTCACCTAGATGATGACAGCTTCCAAGCAGTGACCCCAAACTAATCGCACGTAGCTGCCCCACATATCAGCTCCTCCTCAAAAGGAAAACAAACGGGATGAGAACAGAGGAGGAGAAACATCCCCAAGGCGGTGCCAAGAGTGTGCTACATTCCTTAGCCAGTAACTGATCCAGGTTCAAATGTATCACTCTACTCACCGATCCTTTCCACATACTTCCTGCTGAAATTTTATCAGCTCTTAGACACTTTCTAACTTCTTTTCCTTATGGATTCCAAGATAACAGCAGGTTAAAAATAACCACCTGTTACAGCTAAGTGATTAAAAACGTCATGGTCACACAATACTTCCTGGATCTAACTCCAGGTTCTCCATGGAAGGTAACATAGACCCATGTTCTCTGGCCATAAGAGGTCAAGTGACAGATTCTAGAGACTTCCATGTGTCTTATGCTCTCATGGAAGAGAATATGCTAAATCTGAGCTCCATCCCCAAAGGCCACACAGTCCTTCAGCCACTGTGGACAACCAGATGGTCAGTCAAGAGGAGAAGGGGAGGATGTTGTAGTGATGTGTCAAAAGCGGAAGTACTAGGTTCATCAATTCCATGATATATTCTCTTAGGTCTTAAAGCTGCCATTTGAGAGGTCTATCACTCTTCACCATCTGTTATTATGTATTAGTGGCAAAAGCCTCCAAATTCAATTAATGTTCAGGCTATGTGACAACAGTCTAATTAGTTTACTTTCTCAACAAGAGTCTGATGGGTGTACCAATGTTTATGTGTCACATAAACATAACTCTTCTTTACTAGGCTTTCAGGCAAGTCCTATTGCCTGGGGACAGGGTCTGAGAAGCTGTTCACGAAGTCACTCCTTTTCAGTTTGGAGGGAAGCTCAAGGCTTCCAGAATGCTGAGTGTTTTGATGGCTAAGAGTCCATTTACAGTGTGTGGGGCTCTGCTTCTAAGGAGCTTCCAACCCAGTTCTAGACCTTCCTGTTGGTGATTTTGTTACCTAACTCAGGTTTGGCTGCCCGCAGCTTGAAAGCTAGTATTCGAGAGACAAGTACTGGTAGGAAAGGGAAGGTTGGTTTATTCAGGAGGCTGGCAACCTGGGGGATGGTGAACTTAGGTTCCAAAGAACCAGCTGTCTGCTGTTGATTAGAGGGCAAGAGCTCTAAAAGGAATTTTCAGGGGTGGACAAGTCGGGGTGGGAGCCTAGCAGTGAAGTCAGCTGCAACAATCATATTGAAACTGGTCCCAGGGGGGTCTGACAAGCATCATCCTGATTGTTGTAAGTACAGTTGGTCTCCAGTTCCAGGGGTAGCTTGTTTCCATTTCCGTGAGGTCAATCCTTGGAATTGTGTAAGATGGAGCAGCTTATGTAATGTCTACAGTCTGGTCATCTTGGGTTTAACTCTCTCCACCTGAAAACAGCTCAAAGGATATGGCTCAGAATATTATCTATAGCCTTTGAGGAGGAATTAGAGGTCCTTGACGTTGTTTAATAGTTAAATTATGATCATTTGTCTTGCTTGTCTGTTTTCCTTTTTTTCTGCCTTTTCTCACTTCTCTCATTTAATTTATTCTTTGACTAACGTTTTTCTACAGACAAGAGACAGGTGAAGGACAAGGGAAGGCCTCGAAGGGTCTGCCTCTCTTACAGTTTAAAGTAGATGCCACTTCCATCCTGCACTCTTGAAACCTGTGAAGAGTGCCACTAGGTTCCACTCTGTCTCTTTTCACGTGATGCACCCTTGGGCCTTCACTTCACTGGTTACAGAGCCTTCACCATGAAAGCTGGTTCTTGAACTGATGCTGCCTTGTTGAGAGTTGCTACTGGGCACCCAGGGCACATAAGATACAATGCTTCCTGGGACTGAAGACACATCCCTGCACATAAGCTTATTATCCTTCATTCATATAAGAATCCCCACCAGAAACATGGTGACCAGGAGGGGGAAACAGGTATGAAATGGCTGCAACTTTCCATTTCTTCTGAGGGTCTGGCCACAGCTTTGATTCTTGTTAGAGGCAATGTCAGCCTGAGGCATCCTGGTTCTGCTCCATTCTGTCCCCACAGACAGGAGGGCAGGCAGCGCTCTCCCAGCTGTGGAGACCACCTGCAGTTTCTTCTCCTTGAACACCCCCAGGGTGGCTGCCTCTGCCCCCTCTGCTCAGTTATATCCTTTACACAACCTCTAAAGCTATTCAGCTTTCCATCTGGACAATTTCTCAAATATTCCTGCATCCATTACATCTCAGAATTATGAAATGAAATAACCAAGCTCTTCCCCAATTCCATATCAGCTCTGTTTGCATCCATCTTTTCTGGGTTTAACTTTCATTATTTATGCATGCATAGTATGTACCGCTGTGAAAAAAATAATTTATTCTTTTGTAGAAGTTTAAGGTAGGTAAGTCTTTGATGTATATTGGTAAGCTATTCTAATCCTTGCTGTTGCTGTATGAACTATCAACTCTTTTAATACTCATTCACCTTGGAAAGCAGTACGATTGATCTTGTGAAGATCTAAGTAAGTCTTGGATTTACTACTGGAATAAATTGATGCTCATCTTTTAACAGATACTTATAATACTATTAACGCTTTCATAACAGTAGCAACTCATTTGCAATGTTAAAGGTGTGTGATTTATTTGCATCATTTGCATCAGGAGGTTTAAAATTCTGGTTGGGGCATGTTGCCCTTTTGTTATTTCCAGCAGAATTTCAGTTGTTATATAGAAAAACGATCCAAGATCTACATCTGAACAAAATAGTGATCTGCTTACTTGTGACCTGAGCATGGAAAGGAAATGTCTTACAATGGTGAGTCGGTTATTCAGCCAGCACTCTGTGAATTACGCTGGCTGTCCCTCCTCTCAGACTGGAGTGAATGTTGAAAGGAGATGGTCTGCAGCCGTGTCCACATTGGCCAGCAGATGATGGCAGTCCTTAGTGGACACAGTGTCCCAGTGTTCTGCTGAGGTTTGACTGGGTCCCAGAACAACCACTGAAGTGGCACTTGGAGCCTCTGGGTGGCTGGGTTGCAGGATTTCAAATGCTTCCCCCACTCGCAGTTCCCATTCCATTCAGGGCGGCCCCTGCCATACCTCTGAGTCCTGCTCAGTTGTGCTTGGTGATCACAGTCCTCCACACCCAAGTTTCGAAGCTGGGATAGTCCCTGTTGTTTGCAGAGAGCACTGGCTTCCCCTGGCTGAGTGTCCTTGGCTGACTGACATCCTCTCCCATCTACATTTTTGGCAACGGGCTCGTGAACCCCCTGCCACGGGAAGCACACAGCATGCCCTCAACCTCACCTGCATTCCTGTCTTGTTCAGCTGATCTTCTTAGAGACATTTCTCAGAGGCATTTGTTTTTTAACTTACAGAGGAGTTCGGGCTCCCTGGATCACCCTGACAGGCCTCTCCTCCATCCTTCTTTTCCCTGCTCTCCAAGACTTCCTTTCTCATTCTTTGCAGTGGGTCAGAGAGGAAAACCGGCTAGGAACAGATGGCACAGGGGAAGCAGAGGGAAGAGCACACCCCCAGGCAGGTGAGTAAAGCGAGGAAGAGAGAACCGCAACATGCCTTGGTCATCAAGGTCCGGCCTCCGGTGGGACCTGGGAAGTCCTGGGCGAGGGTGCTGGCCAGCTTCCACTGATGGAGGTTTCACACTTCAGACAGAAGAACATGAGAGACTTCAAAAGCTGTATGTCTATTGCCGGTCAAGGATGAGAGAACCCCACTGGCCATGGGTAAGGAGCTCCTGAAGTGTGCCCACTCAAGCGTTTCTCCAACTGCAATGGCCCGGTGAGACGTGGGTTACACTTTCCAGAGCCTGGGTTCTCTTCACAAAGACTTAGACTGATGTAAAAACCCAACAGATCCCCTAGCCCAGTAGTTACATTTATTGTGGCTGGGTGTTTTGAAATCTTAATCTGTAGTCTTATTAATTATTTAAAGTTGCAAAATGCATACTTTCTTTTTAAGTCTTAAGACTCACTAACCACACAATCAAAAGTGAAAACTCTTTGTCTTTTGCTGTTCCTGGAAGTGGCATGTGGTTGGGCCGCCAACTCCTTCCCCATGCATGCTGTAGGTATACATGCCTGCAGGCGCCTGCTGCTCTCTCTGGTCCCCTTAATCTACTTCTTCCTGTTCATCCTTTATGCTTCATTCAGAACTTCACAGATTCAGAAATTCAAAAATAGAGGAAAGAGCATAGTCTACACAATGCTAACCATTCTGACTAATGTATCAGAGTAGAACTCTACTCACATAATTTACTGGAAATCCACCCAAGAGATTTGGGCCGCATGTTCCTCATTGCTCTGCGAGCTCAGCCAGGACAGGCCTGTGTGTTGTTCTTCCTTGCATGCCCTAGCCAGTCACCAGCCTGGACCCGCTGCGTGTTCCACAAATTTGGAAAGTGAAACTGCTCACATGGGGAGTGACAGAGACCCACAGATCAGCCAGTCCCGCGGACTAGTCTCTAACTCTTTTACTCAGAATATTCTCATCATGTAGTCAAGACAAGGAGTCACAAATAAAGGAAAACCACGTCCTTCATTTGTGCTCCACCTTGAGGAAAACCAAGAGCTCAAGCTCAGTAAGTAACAACATCTACCTCAGAATTCCCAAATTAGTGGACTGACCAAAACAACCATGAAAAGTGTTATTGCTAATTTACTGAAATACAAACCTGACCTCTGCAGGAGCCCATGAGGTTTGGGAGAGGCAAGACACAGCACAAGGACTCGAGCCTACTGGTGTTTACGGCACTAAACTGCCCCGGCAGAAACAGCTGTAGGTGGGAGAGTCGTGCCTAGCTTCGCTGTGACACACGGTAGAATGCAGAAAAGAGAACATCTTGTCATTCCTTCCTAGCTCAGTGGCTCCTTCTGATTGGAAGACAGGATCCACCGGACACCAGAAAAGCAGACTCACAGTAGCGGGGCCTCCGTCTTTCAGGTCTCCTGACGTTCGCTGCTGCCCAGCTGTGACGCTCACCATCCATATCCTCAGCGTCGACAGGATGGAGGCTGCACGTGCTTGTCCTGAGTTCCTTGGCTTGTGGAAGCTCCTCGACGTGTGGAGCCACCTCAGCGGTTCGGGTTATCATGGTCTAACTGGACAACAGCTTTTGCTGGGGTCACTTCGCCACAAACATTAAAGAAAGAAGGGAGAGAACACCACTAAGACAAGGGGTCGACATAGAATCTGCTTCTCTCTGTCATACCACTGAGGACCCAGACATGGAGAAATGGGAAAGTCAGGAATTCCCTACCCTATTTGTTCTGCACATATTTTGCACATAACTTTTTTATATTTACAACTTTTAAAATAACTTTTTATATTGAATTTTAGTTTGGTACTATTTTATTTTTTAATTTATACATTGGTTCTTCTTTGAAAACTGGTCTAAAGAAGACTTGTAAAAAGGCTTAAAATGAAACATGGTAGGATATTTTGAGAGCGGGTAGGGGACATGATCAGACTCTGCTTGAAGGTCAGCTGTCAAGACTGAGTCCATGCAGCTGTCTCGGGGGCCGGTCTCAGGTGTGTGCAGGTGCTGACGCCCTGCTAGGTACAGCCCAACCCAACGAGCCATGGGATATTTAACTATTTTCCTTTCCTCTGCTTTGATGTGAAAAACACTTGAAAGCTCTTGTTCAGAGCATGGCACTATTACTACCTAGATCCTAGAAGCCTGACCTACCAACCAGCTCTGAAACAGCCACAGGGAACTGCTCTAAAGCTGACCGTTGTTCCAAGCAGGGGTGCCCAGAGAGCGTTGGAAGAACCGGGAATAGCCCGAGGCCACCTTCAGAACACTTGGTCCGTGCTGTGCTTTAAGCTCCCGAAGGCGCCCCGCCTCATCAGCGGCAGTCACAGGCCCCCCAGCACCGGCCCAGGTACAAGCTCTGTGTGTAGAAGCTCTGGACCGTCCCAAGGGGCCCAAGGCTGCTGCTCTTTTACCTCTTACTGTTTGGGTCCAGTTCTCAAGAAGAGCATTCCCCTGGCTCACCCTGACCTCAGAGGTCAGACCACAGTAAGGGCAGAGCTCAAATCTAGTAAAAGCCGGTTTGGTGAAAGTACTCTTGACTGAAGAAGGTGGGCTGTGGATCTGCGGGAACCAGGAGGTCAGGGTTTGCTGGCCCCCTCACGGCTGGTGCCACGTGCGTGCAGGCCTCTCAGGTGCCTGTCCCTGGCCATCCTGGGGGCACCACCTCATTCTGAACAGGCTCCACGACAGCCGGGCCACCCTCTCCCCCAGTGGATGGCCAGGGGTCTCTGTCTTTTCTCTGCTTCAGGAGCCCATGGAGCATACCTTAATGCTCCTTAGTACTTTTCTGCTACAGACTGTCTGAGCCACTCTCAAACTCTGTTGAAACCTAACCCCCAACATGATGGTGTCAGGAGGGGCTCCTCTGGGAGGTGATGAGGTCATGAGGACGGAGCCTTCAGGGGTGGAGTCAGGGTCCTTGTGAAGGAGACCCCAGAGAGCTCCCTCACCCCTTCCTCCAGGTGAGGACACAGTGAGAAGATGCCGTCTGTGCACCAGGAAGCAGGTCCTCACGGCAGAGACTCTGCTGGCACTCTCGTCTTGGACGTGCAGCCTCCAGAGCCGTGAGGAATCAGTGTCTGTTGTTCATGAGCTGCCAGGTCTCTTCTGGGTCTCTGCGCAGTCCCTTTCGGGTTTCTGCTTGGTCTTTGGCGTTCCATCACGGCAGCCTGGGGGAGGAAGTCGGTGCCCTTCCCACCGCACCATGTCCTGTCTTCCTGAGATGAGCATCCCAGAACTTCTGTCCTCAGCCTGCTGCTGAGACCCAGCCTCTTGCTTGCATGAGCAGGGACATGGGGTATATAGGAATCTCTGGACCTTCCTCTCAGTTGTTCTGTAAGCCTAAAATTGCTCTAAAATTAAAAAAAATAACTTTATAACCACTGGTTAAGATAATGCACATTTTCTTGCTCTCCCAAGAGCCCCCAGAGATAGCTGTAAGAATAAATGAATTGACTTTTGCTGAAAACACAGAAATCCTAAGAACTGAAAGCATTCCCAGAAATGAAATAAAATACAAGACAAATGTAGTTCCACAACAATCGAGCAATAACAATAAAAACAATAATAATATTTTCAGTCTGGAATTCCTAACTTTAATCCATGTGTAATTGCATCTCTGAAACTTAATATGCTTTTCAAGCTACTACCAAGATCACTTTAAACTGGCAATTTGAAGCATCAGGACTGAATTCTCTTGGTTAAAATTCTCCCACTTTTCTTAGTCACAAAGAGAAGTGTCAAATTTATGTCAGGAATATCATGGCTAGGACCAAAATAGAACCCAGGGAAAAAAATTTAAATCCTTAAAAATATCATGCTTCCATGTCAGTTGAGTATAGTATTTTTAAATTTGCATTTCCAATACTGGATTATTTAACTTGATTCTCAATTTTGGGATTGCCACCTCTTTGGTATTTCTATAGTTTAACTCCCAGTACTGCCTAGATCCAGTATTCTAATTTCTGACCGTATACCTTTTCAAATTACTTTCCAATATTTTACCTGCATTTCAAGACTTCATTAAAATTTTATCTCTTCCAAGAAGACTTTCCCAACCATCACCACCATTTCCAACACTTCTACTGTGTCTGTCACACCTAAGAACAGGCATTCTGTTGCTGTTCAGTTGCTGAGTTGTGCCCAACTCTACGTGATCCCACAGTCTGGAGCATGTCAGGCCTCCCTGTCCTTCACTATCACTCGGAACTTGCTCAGACTCATGTCCATTCAGCTGGTGATGCCATCCAACCGTCTCATCCTCTGCCACCCCCTTTCTCCTTTGCCTTCGGTGTTTCCCAGCACTAGGGTCTTTTCCAGAGTTGGCTCTTTGCTTCAAGTGGCTAAAGTATTGGAGCTTCAGTTTCAGCATCAATTTTTCCAGTGAGTATTCAGTGTTGATTTCCTTTAGGATTACTGGTTTGATCTCCCTGCAGTCCAAGGGACTCTCATATCACAATTTGAAACCATTAATTTTTTTAGCACTCAGCCTTCTTTAGGGTCCAACTTTCACACATGGTCACTGAAAACCATAGCTTTGACTATAGGAATCTTTGTCAATAAAGTGATGTCTCTGCTTTTTAATACACTGTCTAGGTTTGTCATAGCTTTTCTTCCAAGGAGCAAGCCTCTTCTAAGAATAGATCTATTCAGATATATAGGATATAAAATATATCTGGATCCTCCCACCAGGTAGGTGGGATACTCTTAAGGTAAAGCTATTCTATTACAGAAAAGTCCTCTTTTCTGGGGCTATGCTAAGGTAGGAATTATAATCATCTTGAATCCTAGCCACAAAACTTAACAGAGACTTGCTTGGTTTCCAGAAACAGCATCTTAAATATGCAATTTGCTTTGGTTTCCTCAATTATCAGTCCCCTTGTTCTCCACATATCTGTAGGCTATTTCCCCACCCACACCCCCCATTCTTGACTACTTGTCCCCACGGCTGCAGCAAACTCTGTTTCTGCATATTCTCTCCAACTGGAGGCTTGCTAGATTCCAGAAACAACAGAGCCCTTCATACACACTGACTCATAAAATCCTCTCAGCACTCAGAGATATATCATTGCCCTGATAGAGAGGAGGCAACTGAGGCATGAGGACAGCCAGTTTCCAAAGACCCCTCAGCTGGTAAGTGCAGGCTGGAGAGAGGGCCCATGGACCTCTAGCCTCAAAGTGCTCCCACATGGGCAGTTTTGTTTCGATGTGCTGCTGCTGTTGCACGTGTGTCCTGAGGTGGTTCACACTCACTGTGTGGGCACCTGGCTTGGATTCTGAGGTCTGATCTGGGTGGTCCTCAGGTCTCTCGGCAGGTCTAAAGCTCAGGCCAGGACTGTGAGCATGCAACTCTGTTATCTCACTGGAGTGTAAAGTGTAAATAAAGAAGGTCGCAATTATTATTACGTGATGATCATTATGATGATTATTACACAGTGACACCAAAACAAGGGGACTACTTTCCACATTTATTGTTATTTCACATCACAGATACAGTTTTTGTGTATGTTCAGCCAGTTTTTCTACATATGTTTGTTGATCAGGTCACTGGATCTTCATGGGAGTGGGGCTGATTAAATAACACCATATTTTAGGAGAAACTATCATTTTTGAGCATTATTTTCTCTTTGGAAAAAAAACAGAGTTGGGTTTGGACAGCTAACATAAAAAAGTGAGATGTTTTTCTTTTAGCAACAAAATTATACTTGAGTTACAAGTATAATTACAACCAAATAACACTTGAAAAACCCTTGAGGCATGAGCAGTTAATGCCAGCCCCATGTATAAGCATTTTACTCTCCTTGTTCTCTAAAATGCCTGTCTCCCGTTCCTGTGAACCCAGTGCATCACTCAGAACATGAGTTTTGCAGCACCTGAATTTCTGCACCTCAATTCCTGACCTTCTGAATCCACGGGGAAGTCAGATCAGGGCCCTTTGTATCAAAGGCTGTGTGAGTTCTTAGTGAAAAGTTTCAGAGGGTCTGTAGCTATGTGGGCAGGTCATGTTGCTCTAGGGCTTGTGGAGTTGGGGCTCCCCGGCAGCCCAGCCCCCACTGCTTTCTCTCGCTTGCTTGTTTGCTGCGTCAGTCAGATCTGTGTTCTACTTTTGTGACCTCGCGTGCTATGTTAAGTCACTCAGTCGTGTCTGACTCTTTGTGACCCCCTGATTGTAGCCCTCCAGGCTCCTCTGTCCATGGGACTCTCCAGGCAAGAATGCTGGAACGGGTTGCCATGCCCTCCTCCAGGGGAACTTCCCGACCCCAGGACTGAACCTGTGTTTCTTATATCTACTTCTCTGACCTAGTGGCCAGAACTTTCTGGACTATACTTAACGCATTCACCCTGCTTGCCGTTCACTGGCCTTCATTGGAGGTATTGGTGTCAAAGCTGCAGTGAGTCATGCTTGTTGACCAAAGGGGTGATTCCTGCAGATGAAAGCTGTGGAGCCCCTCCTAGGAGAGCTGTGGATGCCCCCTCTGCCACTGCCCTCCTAGGAAAATGGAAAGCCAACACACACACAGGTGCTGGGGACCAGAAGCTCAGGCCACGCTGACCACTCTTAGGACCCTTCATTCACCCAGAAATCCCAGAGTAGGCATACAGTCAGTGCCACTTACTTCTTTCAGTTTCACTGTCCCTGGCACCAGGAGGTGGGATCTGAGTAGGAAAAAAAGAAATAGAACACAGTAGATGGTATAGCTGAAATATCTCATGCCCCGCAGGCATGCACAAAGCTTCCTGGTAGTTTTCAAGCATTTTGGCTGTCATGGGTCCTTTATGAATCTGAGGAAAAGACATGTTTTCTGCTATCTCTTCGAAGTAGTATTTTGAAACTCAAGTCAGAGGATATCCACATCCTCTGATACATTACAGGCTGTTTCCCAGTAAACGGTCAGGCTCTGACAGAGAGAGCTTGTCAAGAGGTCACTGACCCAGGGCCCACCAGCTGTGGAGAGACCACAGAGACCACAGAGACCAGACCTGGACTCAGTCCCTTAAATTCAGTGCTGTGGAATCTGAAATGGACCATGGAGAGAGAGGAGAAATCAAATTGCTATGCCACAGTCCTTCTGTTTTGGACACACAAAATAGACACGAAGCTCATACACAAACAGGAAAACCACACACTTGACCTTCCGGGTCCAGGGTTAAGTCAGATGTCGGAGGTGTCTTATTGGCAATGATGGCACAAAAGGAAAGAGAGTTTGCGGAATCAGAGTGGACCTCCATTTGAAGAGCAGTGCTAAATGACAAGCTGACTCCTAGGGTGGCTGTAACAACCTTCCCCAGACGAGAGAAGTCAAACAGAGAAACCAATTTGGCCCCAGTCCTGCAGGCTGGAGGCTGAGATCACCATGTCACGGGGCTGGTTCCTCCTGAGGCCTCTCTCCTGGGCAAGTGGATGCCACGTGTGTCCCTCACACAGTCCTTTCTCTGGCCCTGTGTCCTCATCTCTTCGTACAAGGACACCAGTCCTAAAGGGCCCACCCCATAAATTTATTTTAACTTAATGACCTGTTTGTATGTGCGCATGCCTAGTCGTGTACGACTCTTTGCGACCCCGTGGACTGCAGCCTACCAGGCTCCTCTGTCCATGGGATTTTCCAGGCAAGAATACTGGAGTGGATTGCCATTTCCTTCTCCAGGAGAGCTCCCTGATCCAGGGATCGAACCTGTGACTCTTGTGTCTCCTGCTTTGGTAGGTGGATTCTTAACCATTAGTGCCACCTGGGAAAGACTTCTATCTCCAGATACAGTCACATTCTGAGCCCCTGGGGGTCAGATCCTCAACATGTGAGCTTGGGGGCACTCAGCTCAGCTCCCAGCCGTGCGGACAGATGTGTATTCCTTTCCAAATCTCTGGGAAGGAGGATTCAATTGAGAGATGGGACTGACCCCTCTGAGCCACACAGTCTCATCCTGTCATTGGAACTTCATGTATCTGTGCTCATGTATGGATCTATCAGATGTGAGCAGTTTGCAGGCTGTTTTATTGCTTCTCTCTCAGCTTGCACAAAGGGGCTGGGCACATACGAGGTCTCACCCAGGACCCACTCTAATCATTCTGTGTCTGGTGTGTCGTCACACTCTCCTTGACTGGTCAGGAGCAGGTGAGCCTTATGCTCCCTGGGTCCTGGGCTAACACTAGCTGAACAAACCAGGTTTTCCAAAACCTCCATCTGCACCCTGGCTTCTCTTGAATCAAGAATGCATGGCTGAGCAGACTTGACATCTGATGCAATACTTCAAATGTAGAAAAGGCGTTAGATGAAGGTTTGTTGTGTGAGTTACTATCTTGAATCAATTATACTCATTTTATCTTTTTCTAATTGACCTCTGCCTCTGCATCAAAATTTCCACAAACGCCCCACATGGGAGACCTCTCCTCTCGGAGGACCTTCTCTCCGGCCACAGTCAGGGTGTACGGCTTGCCTCCTACTCAGTAAAGACTGCACACTCCAGCCTCTCTGCTCTCTCTCACTCCTACGGAACAGGAGGATGAGACTGTGGGGACTGTCATAGGTCTCAGTCACTCCATCCCTGAAACCACTTTGTGAAAATCTCTGTATTGACATTTGTGAGAGAAACGGTGACTGGTCCTTTGAAAAAGGTTGGAAAATATAAACAAAATACATAGAAGGAAATAAGACTTATTTAGGAAATCAATCCTGAATATTCATTGGAAGGACTGATGCTGAAGCTGAAACTTCAATACTTTGGCCACCTGATGTAGAGCTGACTCATTTGAAAAGACCCTGCTCCTGGGAAAGACTGTAAACAGGAGGGGAAGGGGACGACAGAGGATGAGATGGTTGGATGGCATCACAGACTCGATGGACATGAGTACAAGTAAGCTCTGGGAGTTGGTGATGGACAGGGAGGTCTGGAATGCTGCTGTCCATGGGATCGCAAAGAGTTGGACATGACTGAGCGACTGAACTGAACTGAACTGTATTGACCAAACTTAGTGGTAGTGTGATGGTTATTTTGAGGGAGGACTGTATACCTTCTTCATTGCTATGGCGACATGAGTGAACAGTCCCCTCTGTAAAGTCGAATAAGTGTTTAATACGCATCATGGTGCGCAGCCTGCCTATGCAATGTGATATACTGCTTTCACCAAGTATTTTCAAGTAATTTAAAATTCCTCAAAATCAGTATGTTTAGTGACTACATAATGCTTTACCTTAATAATGTACCTAAATTATTTAGTCTTGCTCTGAGCCTTGACTATTTCTGATGTCAACAGTTCTATGTAACTAGAGAGAATCTCATTGCACATAGATCTTTACGGATAAGTAAAGATATATTCTTAGGAATAGACTTAGCAGTTCAAGGAGCACATGTAATGTTTTAAGTTTCAATGTTATAAATTGAGAAACTCTTGCTGGGAATTCTGTGACAATACAGACTCTGACCAGGAGTGAATGAGATTGTCTTCCAGGAATTCTAGCAGAAATGACGATTTTATTAAAAGAAATAAAAGAAAATAAAAAGGTTGTAAATTTGTCAGGCAAAAAGTAATACCTCAATGTTTTAAGGATGTGAACTTTTTCTTGTTACTAGAGAGGCTGAAGAATTCCCCTTCACTTTTCAGTCCTTGCTTTTCTTGTTCTGTGAGGAACCCTCCGGGTATTTTCCTATTGGGAAGAGCCTGCCTGTAATCCTTGAGGTACATAGTTTCCTAGTTTCTTATATACCCTAGTTATTTCACAGTGAATACTGTTTGGCGCACTGAAGCTCTGTGCTTCGTCCAAGTATATGAGAGCAAGGAGGGCATGTGGACTGCGCCTGGTGAGCCAGGAGTGCTGTGTGGGGCTGGGCTGCGAAAGCCGTGGGACCAGCCAGGACCAGAACCCAGGCAAGCAGGGACCAGTGGGGGGCCACAATGCAGCTGCTGACCCTGAACAGTCGAGGATCCGTTCGGATCCTGCTTTGAGTGTCGTCCATGGACGGTCTTCCTGGAAAGTCCCTTTTTCTTCTTGTCATAATTAAATGTTCCTCAATTTTTTAAAATTGCTATTTTTAGTGTTATGGCTTTCTATAAATTTCGTTAAACTCTTCTTCAACTTATTTTTATGTAAGGTGTGAATTAAGGATCTTCACTGACTTTCCCCCAACTAAGTCTACACGTTTTTCAACATCATTTATTGAAATAATCACCTTCCTTGTCATCATCAAGTTTCTCTATTAGTATTTGCTTCTGGGAAAGCTGATCTTTTCCAGTGAGTAAAATATCTTCTTTTCTACCAGTACCGCAGGATTCTATTTCTTGTAGATATAGTAGGGCTCTCTTTCATCACGTACTCATATTTTTCGTTTTTTTCTTTATCTTCTTTGGAAATTTGTGTTTCCCCATGGCTGTCTCACACGTCCAGCCCAGTGCGACCATCTGCTGTCCTGCACTCAAGCCCTGGCCACCTGTGGCTATCCACATTGACCCGGTACGTTTTGCCCCCACTCCTACTGGGGTGCAGGCGGAGGCTTTAGTCCATGCTTAGGCAAGTATGGAGAAATCATTACATTTCAGACTTGTTTTCAATAATTTGTCAATGCTTATACATTGTAAACTTCATTCAGAATCTCTAACTGGAGTAAAATTATAAAGTTAACAGCCTTCTAATATGTTCTGTGTAACTGCATGAGAGGTTGCTCTATTTTGATTTCTTTTCTATAAACCTGAGTCACTACAGTAATTTTTCTATTTAGTCACCTGACAAACTAATGAAAATAGGGTTTAAACTTTTATTGTGCATATTCCTTTTACAGGGATTTTGATCTTTTAAAAACCCCACAAATATTAATATCTTGCTTGCTGCTTTTTGTACTTTGGGGTGATAGAGGTAAAAAAAAAAAACTGTGTTGCTTTATTTTTCCATCCCTTAGCTAGAAAAGGTAACCAGAATTCCAACCCGGTGATAGTAGCTAGTCTCAGAAGTCAGTTTCATAGATTAAAGGTATGTTTAATGAATAAAACAATAACTTTAAGTACTAACACAGTGTGGAATACTACTAACGAATTTTACTTACTTTGCTTTTTTTTTTTGTTGTTTGTTTGTTTAAATAGCCATGCATGACCACTGGGTATCATAGGGGTAGACATGGTAAGAAGCTAATCTCCATCCCAGCCACACTGCCTGATCCCTGCAAAGAAGAACTCAGGTGCCCTCTTTGTTTCTACCAGGTCAGAAGAGCAGCCGAGGCTGGCGGTTGGAGTGATTAGGGCAGCTCACCCATGGGGCTCACATACTAAAGCATAATGACATTCTGGGCAAACACAGGGTGCTGGCAGAAGGGGATGGCAAGGAGAGACCACCTGGATCCAGATGGATGTGAGGCCCACAGGGACACAGGGCAGGTGTGTGCTGAGGGGAGTCCAGAGCCTCTGTTTATTACTTCAGACCCAGATCCACATTCCCGGGACAGCTTCACAATGCCTCAGCAGACAGAGTAGCGCTCTGTTCAGTTCAGTTGCTCAGTTGTATTAGACTTTCTGCGACCCCGTGGACCTCAGCATGCCAGACTTCCTTGTCCATCACCAACTCCTGGAGTTTACTCAAATTCATGTCCGTTGAGTCGGTGATGCCATCCAACCGTCTCATCCTCTGTAGTCCCCTTCTCCTGCCTTCAGTCTTTCCCAGCATCAGGGTCTTTTCCAGTGAGTCAGTTTTTCACATCAGGAGGCCAAAGTATTGGAGTTTCAGCTTTAGCATCAGCCCTTCCAATGAATATTTACTAGGTTTGCTTACTAGTTCAAATCCAGATCCAAGTACCCCCCTCTGAGCAGCTTCACCACGCTGCAGCTAACAGGGACCCCTCCCTCTGTGCAGCTGGTCAGCCCAGTCAGACACACCAGAGGAGCTTCCAAAGTACCATCTGTGGGGAGCATGAACCCTACTGTGGCCGCATCGCCTTCTCTGGACTTGCCTGTAGCTAAAGGCTTCCAAGTTGCCAGAACCCTGCACACTGCATTCTCATTTATTGTGCAACTCAAACAGTTTGGGGCTAAATCTATTTTAAAATGTCAGCCTACTTATTTGGTCCACGGGATGAGAAATCCAAGATTCTCAGAAAATGCCATGTTTGGTTTGGACTCTGTCCTGGAATGCAGAGTGGAACTAGTGCTAAATCCTCCTAGAGTAGTATGAGGATTAAAATGGAAAAATCGAGAAAAAGCAGCTGGTACCTCTGATATGCTGTATCTCACCAAGTTCCATTACTGGTATTTTTTGTCATCACTGGCATGGTTAGAGCTATTAGACTGTACTGTAAGAGATGTATTAAATGGAGAAGATGTGGAATCTGAAAAAATAAGATCATTCTCAGAATTTCCAAACTAAGGAGACTGTGCACATAAATTCCACCCAAAAATGTTTTAAAAAAGAAAGAAAAGAAAAATGAATGAGCCTCTCTTCGATGCCACTGAACCACCTGAAGGGATAAAAGATGAAAGCTAAGTCAGAGGCTGGGCCTGCTGAGGGGTGCTGGCTGTGGCCCACAGACCAGAGTCCTCTACTCAGGGCCCCTCTTCTGTCTGCTGGGGGCTTTCCGTGGAGATCACCCTCACCTGAGCACTCAGCACCTGCATTTATCATCGGCCACCTGGCTGATGAGGACACGTGAACCAGTGACTGCTGGACCTGCTGGAGCCAGGTGGGGTAGGGTCCAATTGTCTTACCTGCCTGCTCTGCCTCCTGGGCACAGGTCCAGGGAGGCTGCAGACGGAGCTGGACCCCCGTGAGCCTGGCTCCTGCATGAGAGCTGCGGCAGCACCTGCCTCTCCCAGAGCAGGTGAGAGATGCAGAGTCCCAGGCCAGGCCCACCTGCCGACCTGCACCTGCATACGGCACAGGCCGATGTGAGCTGTGAGTACTCTGGCCGGTGACTGGTGACCAAGCTGCCCAGATGTGGACTGTCACTGTGGTTGCCCATAGCTGGTGTGAAAGTGAATGGAAACCCAGAGAAGAAAGCAACGTCTGTGTGTGCAAAGGTAATTTCCCTGTGTTTTCGCTTCATTAGAGACGGACATGATTGAAGTCGGCTCCACTTGGGTGCATTTCCCATGTTGGGGAGCAGCTCTGAGGCCACCCGCTTCAGCTCTTTGCACACCGACGTGAGGGTCAGATACAACCGGCTGGTGAGTGTCTGAGTGACTCCATGAGACCCTTCTCACGCCGATGACTGGGACGAGTCGAGAGTCAGTGTGGGTCCAAGCAGCAGTTGAGGCCTTGCTCAGGTGCTGCGGGGCCTAATGGGCCGGCGAGGTCATGGAGAGCAATGCTGCAACTATCGGAGGGGTCATTCCACCTGGAAGGAAGCCTGTGAAGGTGTGTCAGCTGTGGCAGACTCTCATGATCTCAGTCTCCAAATTCACTTCTTTGGGACCATGACCCTATGTGGTGGTGCTGCTCTGCATTTGTGGCCGGACACGGGGGCCAGCTCTTATCTCTTGGTTATTATAATTCCACTAGGGAGCTTGGCTGTCTGGGTGCTGCAGGCATCCTAAAAATGTCCCCATTGTTTCTGAATACACAAACTTAGAATGATGGCGATTCCAGGAAGAAGTTATGCAAAAACATTCATAATGCCTTCAAATTTATTCCCAGATGGGCTAACTGCCTAATTCTGGAGATAGCAGCCACAGTCTCACATGAATGAGACGTATTTGCATTTATGGGAGGCACCGTGGAGAACCCCACTGCTGCCCTGAGGGCCCAGGAGTGACAACGAGGCAGGGCCAGTTGCCACCAAGTGCACCATCTCCAAGACCCTACTGTCGGTGGCACTGCTCTTGCCTGCGTGCTGGCCCAGGACCCACCGTGTGTGACTGGTTTTGCTTACATGGAAGAGCTCGTCTCCTCCCCTACATACAGTAATACTGCTATTCAAAACTGAAGTGTGGGGGTGTCTGCTTCCTTCGCTCAGGGAGTTTCACAGATGGGAAGCACACATGGTGGAGGGGGAGGCAAACGCCTGCCCAGGAACCAGAGGGAGGCAAGCCCTCTGCTCTGGCTGGGCAGACCGTGGCCCACATTGATCGGAGGTGCTGATTGAAACCGTACCCAACCGCTGTTATCCTCCAGAGAATGTGCTAGTGGATGAACTCTTTTTTAATATAAATTTATTTATTTTAATTGGAGGTTAATTACTTTACAATATTGTATTGGTTTTTCCGTGCATCAACATGAATCCGCCACAGGTATACACGTGTTTCCCATCCTGAACTCCCTTCCCACCTCCCCTCCCCGTACCATCCCTCTGGGTCATCCCAGTTCACCAGCCCCAAGCATCCAGTATCATGCATCAAACCTGAACTGGTGATTTGTTTCGTATATGATATTATACATGTTTCAATTCCTTCACAGTTCAAGCCTCAACAGCAGACTCCTTCCTTCTCTTCAGAGCACCGAGCATTGTGAACCTCTGTTTCATTTCATGTGTGATGTACAGATGGCACCAGGAACTGTGGCAGTGTGGACACCACGTCATCCTTCCACTCACTGGAAAGGATCCCAGGTTCCTAAACAGATAAGGCAAACTAGAGATTATATAGGAAAATGGGCCGAGGTCGGTGGGTGCAGGGGTGCAGGGGTGACTGGTATCTGCAGAGGCTGCCAAAATGATGAGCAGAGAAGGTGCCATCGTTACTAAAGGTCCACAGTGGTGCCACATAAAGTGAGTGGCTGCTTGGGGGCATGTCAGGGGAAGACGCCACGTGCTGCAAGTAGGAGAGATCTGCCTCACCCTGGACCAAATTCTGAAGGAGGCTCAGTGGCTGCCACGAGGAAACAGTGAGGTGGACACTCAGGATGCTACCAGTGTCCGCTCTCTAGTCCTGGACCACTGCCTGTCATAGCCTCCATCCACCTGTCCCCAAGGCTGACCATCATGGTAGGAAGGGTTCCATCCAAGCCTTGCTTGCCCTCAAGCAGCTTGCCCAGATACAAAGAGCTGAGAGGAGGAAAGGAGAGAAAGAAAGTAAAAGTGAAGGTGGCTTAGTCATGTGTGACTTTTTGAGGCCTCATGGGCTGTGCAGTCCATGGAATTCTCCAGGCCAGAATACTGGAGTAGGTAGCTGTTCCCCTATCTCCGGGGATCTTCCCAACCCAGGGATCGAACCCAGGTCTCCCGCATTGCAGGCAGATTCTTTCGTAGCTCAGCCATAAGGGAAGCCGGCAGGAAAGGAGACCGTGCTCTAAATGTAAGCTCCTTCTCCCACAGTCCTCTGTGCACTTTTTGCCACAGGGCCTGCTTTACAGTAAGTTGGATTCCACCTAAAATGGTACATCTAGGTGGACTTCTGAAAGACCCCTCTGCTCTCTCCCCCAGTGGCCTGCTACAATGTCTAAATTACCCACTGCGGTGATATTAATGAGAAATTATTCAAACACACAGAAGTCTATTGCCTTCTTCCTGTGTCCTGTGCTGAATTAGTTTCATGGATTAGCCCTCTGACTCGGGAAGACCCAGAGCATGTCTAGAAGGGAGAAGCAGGACAAAGCATTATCCCAGCCGGTGGGTATCGAGCAGGCTGGCGGAGTGCCCGGCTGCGTGAGAGCAGAGAGCCCGCCGCGGGCTGTGGTCTCAGAGTTCCGGGGACAGAGTGGCCTGTACATCATGGGAGTGGTGGGGCCACAGCAAATGCCTTAAACTGACTCTGTGCCCTCTCCACTCCACTGCCTTCCAGAGGGCACTGCCCGCAAGGGGAGTTTCAGGAACAAAGAAGCGAGGTCAGGAAATGTAACTGTACAGGGTCCAGAAGCCAGGCTGCTTCCCCCACACCCATCAAGAGGCACAGCCCCAGTGGACACCGGACAGGAAGGAAGACCAGGCAGGCCTCTCTCAGGTTTATAGAAACAGAGACCCGCGTTTATATAGCGACTTCTTCTAGCTTAATATTTCTTCTCTTGTCTCGAGCTGGGGCCTGCTCCCGTTTCTGTAAGAAATATGCCCTGGCATCCGATCCTGACAATTCTGTCTGTTCGTTGAGACATATCTACTGAGCTCACTAGGAAGGGCACACCTTTCTGTCCTAATCAACACCAGCATAAGTGACGCTACATAAAAGTGTCAGAATTGGCTCCACCACCTTAACTGAGCTCATTTGGGAGTAGATGGCAAGGCGTTTTTTCTTCATAAGCCTTCACTGATCCCCTTAACATAGTGCTGACATAAGCGGGAGTAATTCACATGGATGGCATGTGAAGTCCTAGATGAGGTCAAGATTTCTGGAGCGACCCAGGCCATAATCAGCATTAATCCACTCGGATTTAATGATCTCCACACATAATAGCAATAAACAAATCCAGGTGTGGCCTTTTACAGAGGATTATTAAAGTGGGAGAGGAAACTTTTCAAACCATTCTTCCCGGTCCATCCTCAGGATGACCTGGCCAGGCTCAGTGAAGGACACACAGGCAGAGTCTGTTCAGATTTTCAGAAAACAAAACCAAACCAGGAAACGGAGCCCTGAGCTTTGACTGCTGCTGAGGGGTGCCAAGGACTCGATCTCATGCAGCCGCCGAGCTGGCCATGAGCGTGTTCATCTCAAGCCCTCTACCCACAGTGGTGCAAGTTCTCCCCTTGGGATGTTGGAACGTGGCCCCAGGCTTGCTGGGGACGACAGTGACACCCAAGTGGGGACTGTGGAGACAGCGATTAGAGCCTCCTGCACAGGCTCATGGATTCTGTGTCTCCCTCCTTCCTGTCTGCTGCAACCTCAATACCTTTTTCTGGACTTTTTAAAGCCAAATCTAAGACTTCATATGATTTCAGACTAATCAAGGATAATAATTTTTAAAAACTGTCATCACATGCCATTATCATATTGACTAAACTGTCAGCATTCTTAACATTATTTAATATGCTGTTAATTTTATATTAGACCCCCATGTCCCCATCAGCTAATTTCAGTAATTATGAACACATGCAGACATTTGACGCCTAAAAGTCCCACTCGATCTTTGTCCTTTCCATAGGATTATTTTGAGGGAAATCTCAAACTTTCTACCATTTCATCTGTAAATAGTCTGTGTCTCTGGCAAGTAGGCTCTCTCTTAAAATACAACTGGGGACTTCCATGGTGGTTCAGTGGCGAAGAATCTGCCTGCCAAGTGCAGGGAACATGGGTTCGATCCCTGGTCTGGGAAGATTCTACATGCTGCGAGGCAACATGGCCTGTGAGCTGCAATTACTGAAGCCTGCATGCCCAGAGTGCCCTGCTCTGCAACAAGAGAAGCCACTGCACTGAGAAGCCTGCACAACTAGAGAGTAGCCCCTGCCTGCCACAACTAGAGAAACGTCAGTGCAGCCAAAAATACAGAATTAATTTTAAAATAAATAAGATAAAATACAGCCACAATCTCATGATCAGTAACAATAATTAGCAATAACTCAATTCTATTAAAAGTAAATCAGTTCTGTCAGTTCAGTTCAGTCGCTCAGTCATGTAAGACTCTTTGCGATGCCATAAAAGTAAATAGGTACATATAAATATGCAGTTCAAATTACCTGATTTTAAGTCTGTGTGTATACAGGCATATGTATATACTTGGTTGGCTTGTTTAAACCTGGATCCAAACCCATTCTAAGCGCTACGTTTGGTTGACAAGTCTTTTAAATCTCCTTACCCTAAGGTTCTCTCGCCTTTTATTTTTGTAACTTGCAATTAGCCAGATTCCTTCCCCTGCAGAGCTTGCCCCAATCTGGGTCTTGGCGACTGCATATCTGTTCTGTTGTCTGACCCTTGGCCCCTGTCTCTTGTGTGTCCCTGCAGTCTGGGACACAGATCTACATCTGTGCTGTCCAACAGAGTGGCCATGAGTGCACATGGCTATTGAGCATTTCAAATGTGGCTCCTGTGACTAAGGAAACCAACCTTTAATTTATTTAAATTAATGTAAATTTAAAAACTGATACTCTTGCTGCTGGAAAGATTTCAAGTATGATTGGAACAGCTTGGAAACTGAGCCTACATTTTAACTGTAAATTTTGTAAAATCTAAATACAGATAAAATTTTTCCAATGAAAATTCAGCCACAAAAGTAACACAGACTTGCAAGTGTAAAATATACACAGCATTTCAAAGGCAGAGTAGAAAAAAATTTTAAAACTCTTGTCAACATTTTTTACATTGATAATGTTACGAAATTATGATATTTTAGATACACCGAGTTAATATATACTGTTAAAATTAGTTCTTACCTATTTCTTATCTTTTAAATGTGTTTACTAGAAAATATAAAATTCTAACCTGGCTCTTATTACACTTCTACTGAACAGCACTGATGCAGAGGATTAATTAGACTGAGGTTGATCTGAGGATGGGAGTTGTCTGTGGGTGGAGTGTACTACAGGCAATGCCCAGGATTCTGGTTGTTTCTCTTTGGTGTGAGGATGGCTGAGCCCTCAGCACAGCCTTATCAAGCTCTCTTTCAGCTCTTCACCCAATGGTTTTGGCAGCATTAATGACGATCACCTTGATTTTTGTGTCATTAGCAATTGCAAAATTGTGATATTCTAGCTGTATGATTCTTTCCTCTGTTGATTCAATTTCTACTATAAAGAACTTCGTTGAACAACTTTTTCTTTTTTTACCCAGAGGCAGAAATCATATAGGTAAAGTGGAACAAATGCCTGTTTTGTACCCTATATTTACCAGTTTTCAGAATAGCCATTTAGTCTTAAACATGGAGCAAACATACTTTTCATTTTTCATTTCGGTTTTGTTTTTAATTGTAGGATCACCATAACCTAATGGATTTTGGCAACACTGTGTTGCAATAAACCACAGTTATTACTTCTTTGATGCTTAACTGTCTCAGTGTGGCTATGGGAATCCTTTAAAGTTGGCTTCTGATCCTTTCTGTCATGTTTCTGCTAGTGTTCTCACTTTCTGGAACAACAAGCTGGTTATCAAGATCATTTATATGTTTCTTGTCCCACACCTGGAATAGGCATTTTCTCCAGGGAGTGCTGGATCCTTTTAATGGGAAATTATTTAGAATCATAATTAGGGTCCCAAACACATAAAGAAGAGCCAACATGTATCCTTTTCAAATTATTCCAAAAAAATTAGAGAGGACAGAGCACTCCCAAGTTCATTTTATGAGGCCACCATTACCCTGATATCAAAACCAGACAAAGACACTACAAAAAAGAAAATTATAGGCCAATATGAATATAGATGCAAAGATTCTCAACAAAGTATTAGCAAACTGAATCCAACAATATATAAAAAGGATCATATACCACAATAGAGTGGGCTTTATTCCAGGAAAGCAAGGATGGTTCAATATTCACAAATCAATCAATGTGGTACATTATACTAACAACAAAAAAGGATAAAAACCACATGATCATCTCAACAGACCCACACAAAAAATGTCATCTGAAAATTCGCCATCAGTTCATGATAAAACCTCTCATCAAAGTTGGTTTAGAGGGAATATATCTCAACATAGTAAAGACCATTTGTGATAAGCCCACAGCTAATATCATACTCTAAGGTAAAACATTGAAAGCCTTTCCTCTAAATTCAGGAACAAGGTAAGGATGCAGACTCTCACCACTTCTATTTAATGCAGTATTGGAAGTCTTAGACCCAGCAATCAGGAAAGAAATAATAAATGAAAGGTATTTGAATGATAAAGGAAGTAAAACTGTCACTATTTTCAGATGACACAATGCTATATATAGAAAACTTTAGGTCACCATCAACAAACGATTAAAACTAGTTAATTCAGCAAAGGTGTGGATACAAGACTAACATACAGAAATGTGCTGCTCTTCTATAAACTAATAATGAACTATCATAAAGAAAAAACCTCACAATCTCATCAAAAAGGATAAAATACCTAGTAATAAACTTTACTAGCGAGCTTAAAAACATCTACTATAGAAACTATAAAACACGATAATGAAGGCAACTGAAGATGACACAAAGGGATGGGAAGATATCCGTGCTCTTAGACGGGAGTCTTTACTAGTTACTTCTAAAACGGCCATACCACCGAAAGCAATTTAGAGATCAAACGCAATCCCTATCAAAAACCCTAGATATTTTTCACAGAACTGGAACAAATAATCCTAAAAGTTATGGAGCCACAAAGATCCTGAATTGCCAAAGCAATCTTGAGAAAAGGAGAACAAAGCTGGAAGTATCACTGTCCCTGACTTTGAACTATACTACAAAGCTTCAGTAATCAAAAGAGCATGATACTGGCACAAAAGCAGACACAAAAATCAACAGAACAAAATAGAGAACACAGAAATAAACCCATGAACCTATGATCAATTAATCATGATGAAGGAGACAAGAATGCACAAAGGGAGAAAAGACACTCTCTTCAATAAGTAGGGCTGGGAAAGATGGACAGCTACATGAATAAGAATGAGATTAGGACATTTCCTTGCACCATATAAAAAATAAATTCAAAATGGATTAAACACCTTAATGTAAAACCAGATACCATAAAATTCCTTAATTTTTTGTCAGTCACATCTGTCAGAATGGCTATCATTAAAAAGTCTACAAATGACAAATGTTGGTGAGCATGTAGAGGAAAGGGCATCCTTGTACCCTATGCTGAGAATGTAACTAGTGTAGCCTTTATGGGAAACAGTATGGAGGTTGTTCAAAAAGCTGAAAATAGAACTATCATATGATCTAGCAATTCCATTCCTGAGTATACATCCAGAGAAAATGAAACTGTAACTTGAAAAGATACATCTATTCCAATGTTTATAGCAGGACTATTTAAAAACAAACAAATGTATGTAGCAAGACAGAAAAAGAGTCTCAGATACAGAGAAAAACCAGTGCTTACCTGTGGCAAGAGTGAAGGGGCAGAGAGGCAAGAGAGAGGTATGGGATTAAGAGCATCAAACTTCTAAGTACCTCTAAGTACAGAATAGATAAGCAACAAAGATTGTACAGCACAGGGAACTACAGCCATTAATTTGAAATAATTTTTAATGAAGTATAATCTATAATCCTTTATCACTATGCTGTACACTCAAAATTGCTATAATATTATATTTCAGATCAATTGTATTTCAATAAAAATAACAAAACAGTACACTGACATGATTAATTCAAATTTATAAAGTTTTTAGTTTCCTAATCTGTATCAGCTTTTTTCTTCCCCCTAAGATTCTGGTTTCTGAAGACATTAACATTGTTGATGTTACCTGTGACTACATAAAAGTTTTCACAAATACCAATATTATCACTGATGCTATGATTACTGAAGAGTTCAAGATCTCTTTCTATTCTTTTTGTCCAAAGCAGCACTACTGGCATTGTATAGTTAAATCATTGGGCTGAAGTTACTCAAAGTAGTATTTTATTTGCCAGTTAGTGACCACCTTTATATATAACTGAAAGTGAAAAGTGAAATCGCTCAGTCGTGTCCAACTCTTTGTGACCCCGTGGACTGTAGCCTACCAGGTTCCTCCCTCCATGGGATTCTCCAGGCAAGAGTACTGGAGTGGGTTGCCATTTCCTTCTCCAGGGGGATCTTCCTGACTCAGGGATCGAACCTGGGTCTCCTGCATTCCTGCATTCCAGGCAGAGGCTGCAACGTCTGAGCCACCAGGGAAGCCCCTTATATAGCTAGGGTCACTTATTTTTGTTTATTTTCAGTATTGTGGACTACTTTTTAGATTTTGGTTAATTTCTGTTTTATATAAAAATACACAGAGTACTAAAATCAAATTTACAAAAAAGGATATATTCAGGGAAGTCTTTCTTCCCTGGTCCCATGTCTGTGTCTTCCCTTGACTATGGATTATTTATCTTCAGTGTTTGGTTTATCTTCCCATTTTACTGAAAGGCTTCATCACCTTGTTTCTGAAACTGGCAGGGAAGACATCAGTGTTGCTCATTAAGTAACATGCTGACTTTTAGACTGTGGACTCTAAGACATGTTTTAAGACTAACCCTACCCTTGTGGCTCAGCTGGCAAAAGAACCCGCCTGCAATGTGAGAGACCTGGGTTTGATCCCTAGCTTGGGAAGATCCCCTGGAGAAGGGAAAGGCTACCCATTCCAGTATTCTGGCCTTGAGAATCCCATGGACTACAGTCCAAGGGGTCCCAAAGAGTCGGACATGACTGAGTGACTTTCACTTCACTTCACTACCTAGATATAATTTCAGCTCTGTGCTCTTCAAACCAGCCTGGGAGTCCACAGAAGGTTGGGTCTACTCACAAACGTATCCCCCAAGACAGCTGGCAGCCAGCTGGGGTGTGCTATTCCTTTTTTCCTGCCATATTGTAAGCGCTGAAATGAGGAGAGCTCAATGAGATATGCAGAATGATGCTCTGTATTTATCCATAATGTCTCCCCTGTCAAGTTCTGAGTATACATTAGCAACAACAAGAAATCCTCTTAACCCTAAGGAGAGGAGTACTCACTCCTAGAGCAATGAGATGACTTCCTCAAGGACTTGCTCTTCAGCACGGAGGCCACCTGAGCGCCCGGGCCCCAGAGCTCTCTCCTCCCTTGGTAAGAGGAGGATCTCTTGGAAAGGATCCTGTTAGTGTCAACAGTTCACAGAATAAAGGCAGTGGCATGGGATAAGTCAGCACCGCAGGGTCAGGAAGGAACTGTTACGGAAGGAAGGAGCAGGACCTGGTGGCACGCTGGTGACACTCTTGGTGGGAAATGCGGAGAGACTGACTGCCGGGCTCCTGACTGGGCGCTGAGAGGGGTACCTAGTGTTCTGCATACATGGTCTCACTTCATGTTTATCTGACTCACAGTCACCTTGCAAGGTCGACAGAATTGACTTTGTGTCATAGATGATAAGCAAAAACTGAGTATTTAGAAAATTTGTTTAAAATGTTATTCAGTGGGAACACGATAAAATCAGTCTTTGTTGACAGACTTGGCGAGTGCTGAATATATAGTAAAATAACCACAGAAATACCTCAGTTAATCATTGTGGCCAAGGAGTAGTGTGCTCTGACTAAAGTGTCAGACTGAATTGTTAATCTTATTTTAAGCTGAAGATTTTACACTCTTAAATCGGCTTTGGCAAAACTGTGCTCGGGAAGAATGCAAAGACCTCCAACTTCAACAATAATTTTCGAACTAGTGTGTGTTTTCAGTAAATTACTTTAACAGAATGAATTTTGAAGACTTTGATTTTATCTTGTTGACAGTGTTAATAATAAAAGTGTCTCGTGTGGTCATCTCAAAGCACCTATGACTAAATATGGCTCTGGGTTTTCGAGCATACACTGTGCTGAACTTGACACCCAAATGGGGTAACAACTATCGCTGTGGCATAATGCTTCAACTGCAGAAGTATACTTTATGCCTTACTGCTGCTTCCACCAGGTAAGATCAAGACCATCTGACAACACTGGAATGACCCAGGGGCTAAAAGGCAAGAGAAGTTTAAATACAGAAAAGCGGTGGTAGACGTGAGGCATACACAGCAGCTCTGGTGGACAGACTTACATCATACTTACATCTGGAATGGAAGTTTCTGAACAGCAAAACTGAATTTGCCATATTAAGTTATGTTAATTTGAATTTTATTGGTTTTAAATCTTGTATTTATGTATAAATATACGTGTTCTTGTTTTACTGGATTTATAAGCATAAAGTATTTATACCTAGGATTAGAGCTTGTATATACTTTTATAATACTATAAGCTGTTTAACACTGTGAGTCCATGAGAACTCATTTTTCTTTAAATGCATATGTATATAACTCAAGTTTGAGAAACCAAAAACCAGAAAACTCATCCCCAGCTATACTCAACTGAACTGTAGAACTGCATTTCTAGAAACATCCAACAACAAAAAATATAGCTCTCATAAGTGGAATTTCCCCCAGTACAAGCATCCAATTACCTGCAACAAGCGTTAACTGAGAGGTTTCCATGCACTCCAGGGGCATCCAAGGCTGCAGGTGTCCAGTAGCTGACACACAGGATGTCAGAGGACAGGGGTGTTTACAGAGGGCGACAAACACTCCCTGTGCTGGAGAGAAGCCTAGAACTGAAAGGGAAGTGTCTGGTAGGTGACCACGATCAGAAGTGTGCTTCTCAACACACCATGCATAGATAAAACGTGAAGACACCACCCAATATGCAGACAGGGATAAAACACAAATAATGTCAACAATTATTTTCCATTTTCTCCACCCAAAACTCTGCAGAGGAGAAACCAGAAAGCTGTTTATGTCCTTGAAAAATAATAATATTTCAAGATATTAGAAGACAGAATGAAATATAAATGCCAAAATTAAAGTATTACCCACTCAAAGAGGATTTTCAAAATTACTAATAAATACGTAAGTGTGAAGCTGGTTCTAGATGTCACTGGCATCAGAACTAGCCAAGACGACGTTGTTGAGGAATGTCAACTGTCCGGATTCCAGTGAAATGAAGCTAATTCATCCGTTTGCATATTTAGTCAGTGCAGCATCATGAAGAGTCCGTAGCGTGCATCAAGCTGCAAACTGTGCAGTTCATAGCGAACACTCCCGATTCAGGGCGTCCACACACACAGGAAAGCGATACAGAGCTGTCCTCAACAGGACATGGCCTGGGTGACTCACACTCAAACATTCTGCCCCCAGGAATCTAAATGTCCACTCCCCAAACAGACAGTCTCATGACAGACAGTTCCATTTTATCAGCAGTGGGAAACCCCAGTTATTCTCTCTGGAGGGAGACTAAGCCATCTTTAGTATACTGAGGCTCAGAGACTCCTTGCAGAAAGGAAATCTGCTTAACTGTGCTAAACCCAGGCTTTCTCACACTTTTGGATCATGGACTTCTGTCATTGTTATTTTGAATATGGTCTTGAGCTCCGACACCTTTAGGAAATGTAGTCACTAGGAGTCGGACACAACTGGGTGACTTCACTTTCACTTTTCACTTTCATGCATTGGAGAAGGAAATGGCAACCCACTCCAGTGTTCTTGCCTGGAATATCCCAGGGGCGGGGTAGCCTGGTGAGCTGCCGTCTCTAGGGTCGCACAGAGTCAGACACGACTGAAGCTATTTAGCAGCAGCAGCAGCAGCAGCTCTAACGCACAATGTGATGCCCTACAAGAGACCCCCACAAAACTCCACAGGAAGCATTTCCAAATACTAGAGCTTGGTTGGCATTGGTATCCTACTGAGTTAGCTTCTCTGTGCTGGAAGATATCAATTGTGTAATGTATTAGCACGTTCTTCATAGTAACTGGAAAGTGATCTCACCACAGGAAAAAATAATCTCCTTAGTCTGCCATTCTTTATGTATATATACACATATACACATATATACATTTCAATGTTACATACACACATATGCACATACATACATAATAATGATGTACTGTGGTGGTTGGTTGTACGTTGTAGAGCTGACTGGGCTAAAGGCTGCTCAGACAGTTGATAAAACTTGATTTCTAGGTGGGCCTGTGAGGAGGTGCTGGGAGAGAGTAGCATGTGAATGACCAGACCCCCTTCATCAGGTCAAGTGGGCACTACTCAGGCCACCGAGGCCTGAACAGAACAGGAAGGACACACGCACTGCCTGAGCTGGGACACGCCTCTCCTCCGGCCCTCAGACTTTGGCGCTTCTGGTTCCCGGGCCTTCGGTCTCAGACTGAGCAATGCCAAGGCCCTCCTTGATTCTCCAGCTTGCAGGTGACAGATGGGCCTGTGCAACTGTAGCTATGTAAGCCAATCCCCGTGTTAAATATCTCCCTCCCCCCTACACACACACACATACACACATACAGGACTCTGTTTCTCTGGAGAACCCTAACACATCAGCCTATATTCATGTCCCTGAAAGCACAGAGAAGTCCTAGAACCTCCGGAACTCTCACCCACTGGGAATGAAAGCACCAGGAGAGGGACAATGCATGAGAAGGAAGCTGCTTTCTGCGTTCCATCCTGCTGACTCTAGTTGAATATAGCTGGTGGGCTTGTGTCTGTCCAGAGAATCCCTTGTGGGAGTGTATTCCATTCCCTGGGGAGGTAACTGGCGTGTCTTTGGTGAGATGGAGATGGACCGGCCTGTGGACCAAGGCACTTAGAAGCCTCTGCAGCCCCGCACCCACTGCTGCCCACAAACTCAGGGCTCCGTTCTTTGTTTTTAGTCAAACCAGAGCACATCTACGTGCGTCCTCCTCAAGCCCTCTGACTCCATCCCTCACAAAACACACGTGCCTCAGCAAGGACTATCACTGAACCTTATTATCCATTTACTTTCTGCATTGACCCTCTTTAAGGTCCTTCTCTGATGCTGGGACGGAGCGTGAAGAGGCTCCTTCCGTGTCTAGCCAGTATAGAGCCAGCCTGTCTGCTGAGGGTGTCACAGTGGATATGAAGGGTGTTTGTGGGTCAAGGGTCTACCAGTCACAGCCCCTGGGCCAGGCCTGCCTCCCTGCCTCCTTTACTTTTTACTAGAACACAATTTCCCTACAGCCCAGGGTGCTTTTGTGCAGCAACCACAGAGATGAGTAGCTGTAACAGAGACATCAGAGTTCATAGGGCCAAAACTATCTACAAGCTGGTGTTGGGCAGAAAAAGTCTGCTGACCCTGTTCTGGGGTGCTGCAAAGCTGCCCCTAGAGCCACTGGATAAACATGAAGAGGAGGCTCAGTCTCAAGCTCCTCAGTCCATCTCATGTGGCCAGCGCTCAGAAAGATGCTGTGGGAACGTTCACTCTCCAGCTGTCCTCTGTCTTCTAATTATATATGTGAACAGAAAAGTGCTCAGTCATATCTGACTCTTTGCAACTCCATGGACTATACAGCCCCTGAAATTCTTCAGGCCAGAATACTGGAGAGGGTAGGCTTTCCCTTCTCCAGGGTACCTTCTCAACTCAGAGATCGAACCCAAGTCTCCTGCATTGCAGGCAGATTCTTTATCAGCTGAGATACCAGGGAAGCCCATATACGGAACCACTCATTATTATGTGGGCTCCAAATCCAGCGTCCCTTATGATCAGGAGCCAGAAAAAATAAGTGATAACTGAAACGTACACTGAATTATCAATGGCTTGATACACAAGATTTTAAAAAATTTTAAAGGAACCTTTCTAAAGTAAATTTATCAAATTTTATGATTTCTAGAACAGTGAGCTTACAGGTTCAAGAGGTCAGAGATGTGATATTAATAATACTAGCAAAGGACTCCCATTCTGATGCAGCACTTCTCAAGAATAGGAATCATCCAACTGCATCAAGTGCTAATTAAATAAACTGAAATGTCATCTAAGAACATGTTCTAGATGAAGGTGACGGATATTAAATTACTGGAACAGATGGAACAAACACACCTATGAATGGGTGTGAAATTGATTCAGGAGCTTTTCTATTATTTTATATCTAATTCAAAATTAGATAAAATTTTGTGAAAAAATTAAACAGTGAAAGTTTTTTCTGATTCACATGTCCCTCTTTAAACATACACATACATGCACACGTGCTTATGCATAGAAACATACATCTTCAAATTTTAAGTAGAGAACAAAGTGATCTCCTAGAGTCATGGGAAGGAATTTTGAGAATTCAGTGGTGAGCGTTAGAGATGGTAGGGAAGCACTGAGGGCCAAGGCGAGCTATGTAATCTGTGGGGCTCCTTTGTTAAGGAACTATTCTAGGTCAAGCTGGTAAGAGAGGAACAGTGAGTTCACGTCACAAGCCATGAAGCTATGGGTCCTCCTCTCTGCTCCCCACCCCGAAAATGTACCAGTGATGGGCTGACCCACAGGGGTGGCTTCAGGAGCCGCTGTGGAGGCCACGGACACCACGTTGTGATGTCAGTCACATGCTGAGCAGAGGAAGTCTGAAAGCAAGTCCCTATTATCTTCTCAGGCAAAAACAACTTCTCCTTTTGTTCTGCCAGGACCTTTAACTGCAAACATTTTTCAGCTGCACCAATAACCCATGTCCTCTCATGGCTTCAGTGCTTCTGCCTTTAGCTAAAGACTCATCAGAAAAGGTCATTGTTTTCATTCACATGAGCAGAAGCTGCAGGTAGATAAGTGATGCCTCACAGACAGACGCCTTGAAAACCAGCGTTCAAGAGCGCAGCAGCCTTGGTCAGTGTCTGGCGTCTTACCCATGGGTGCAGGCATCCCTGTAAGTACCCGGCAACACCTCTGCGGGGCTGGAACAAACCAGACACCACTGTGGGGAGGAGAAACTGCAGCGAAAAACAGGCAAGGCCTCCAGCACTTTATTTTTCTTTGGAAAAAAAAAAAAGATCTTCTAGCTTGAGAGGAAAATGGCCTCATTGTTCTGCTCCTGAAGACAGGGCCATGCGCTGTGGCTGCCTGAACAGTGACATCACGGCGGGGTCACCGTCCCCAATTCAGTACCAGTTGGGGCAAGGCCAGGGAACAAAGGCAGTGGACCCAGGCTGGGGGCACCACCACCCAACATGAAACACCTAAGGAGGAAATGCAGTGGAAACAAGAATTTGTCTGTCCCCTTCCCCAAGGAGGAGGGGTAGGTTTGATCTTGTCAATGTCCAAGGAGTTACAGCTGAAGGTCAGAAGACACAGGTTTCCTATGGAAACAGAAATCCCACTGACCCCTATTGGACAGCACTGTTCTCTATCAGGACAAGGAGTTCCAGACACTGCAGTCCAATTGGGCATGATGGAGGGCTGTCAGTACTTTTACACTAACTCTCTTCAGTTCAGTTCAGTTCAGTCGCTCAGTTGTGTCTGATTCTTTGTGACTCCATGGACTGCAGCACGCCAGGCCTCGCTGTCCATCACCAACTCCCGGACTTTACTCAAACTCATGTCCATCGAGTCGGTGATGCCTGCCAACCATTTCATCCTCTGTCGTCCCATTCTCCTCCTGCCTTCAATCTCTGTACATGAAAACCTCCCAAATAAGTAATCTTCTCTCATGCATATTATGATTCAGAAAGTGAAGTTAAGAGAAAGTCTTGAAGAATGTGGCTGTTCTCTACGAACTCAAACTGTTTTGCATGCCCCCTCCCCCAAGCTCCCCCTGGGGATGTTTATACAGCATTTCCAACCTGTTACTTCACAAAACTTCCATTAATTTTCTTCTCCCTGTACGAAAGTATTTCTTTTTCTCTACCCTAAAACTACCCTGCTGAAACTTCTAAGACTCCCCTGTGGTTCAGAAGTCCTGGAATTGGGTTAACGGGTCCCTGATAACGTCAGCAGAGGCTTTCACAAAATGTATGAGCTTTGATCATATCTTCACCTCAGCCTTCGCCTCTTTCCAGAAAAAAAAGAGACCTGATTTTTCCCACTTAGACTGAAGACACTCTGTCCACTCCATCCTGACATCTGCTGTAATCATCTGCTATCCATCTACCTATTTATTTATATAATCAAGAGGAGACCTCACTGTACACACGGTACTCTGTAGCCAGACTTGATATGTGTATTTGAAGAGTAAGAAAACGTGCTTCTATTTTGAAACACTAGATCTCATCATTCTAAGAACTGTGGGCCTTCTCCCTGAAGCAGTAGCACATTGGACCGATTTCCTGATAGTGTGGAGGACAAACAAATGACTCATGTAGCTCTAAAACCACAATTCAGAGTGATTCTTCCAAGAACCTTCCCTCCACCTGACCACATCAAAGGTATGGGCCTTTTTTTTTTTTTTCCCTATTCATTCTGGCAAGAAAAACTAGCTCCTGATAGCTTTATCTTTCAGACTAAAGCTATCAGTGTATTTATAATCAGAGTTAGAAGAAATGGTCTCAAATTTTTAAAATTACTATCATCTGCCATACACAAAGAACACAATTCTAGGCCTTGAGAGTTAATGTGAGGGATGGAAATAACATGAACACGACATGTGTGTTTTATCTGACCCCGGAGTCCTTTCAGGGACTTCCATAATAGGAGCCTCAAATCCACCGAGTCTTGCTCCTCCTGCTTCACATGGGAGTTAGGCATCTTCACTTCTGAGGGCCTTGGGGAGGGAACTCGTTCATGAGCACAGAGGCATCATCTCCCTTTAGCTGATGCTACTCTTTTGCAAAACATGAGAGCTCTGGCAAAGCTAAATTACAAGTTGATTGCTAACCAAGTAGTGGGGAAAATTTTCTCCCCTTTGTGTTACAGTCATCTGAAGGGTTCCAAATCAGTTACTTGTGCCCTGACATTTTGGAAGGTCTCACTCTTCAATTTTTGCTCACCATCTATGCTTTTCATAAGAATCAGGGAGTAAGCCCTTAGAATCATACCCTGCATGAGAGCGGCTCTGTTCCTGGAGGACGTGCCTAGCATGGGGCTCCCAGGGCCATCACGCCTCTGCTCCCACCAGAGGTGAGATATGTTCAGATGTGCTCCAATGCCAACAGGTGACACCCCCTTGCCTGAGGCGCAGATCCTTGTGCCCATACAAGCCCAAGCCCACAAGAGGACAGGAGAGGGTCGGGGAGAACAGCCTCTAAGAACAAGTTTAAAATGATCAAGCAAAGAGAAAGTTAGCTAGTAAGATGTTACAGATGCGATGGAATGCCAGATTCCCCCAGGCTGTGTCTAGTCATCAGGGGAACGAGGATAGGACCACTGGAAAGTCCACTAACTCTGAGTTTCTAAATGATGACATTCACACACCAGTGAATTAGACTTTCTCACTGAGTTTAAAAGACTGTTGGTGACAGAATCTGAACTAGAAGACCATTCTTACATCAGATAATTTGTTAAATATATTTAACTCATTGATTCACCGTCTCCTAGGAAATTCTTTTCTTCATATCCCAACCAGAGAGGAGCCTCACTTTTTCTGTATCTCCTCCTGTTCCTTCGGCACAACTATGCACTTGGCGCCAAGTCTATGACAACCTTCCTCTCAAGCATATACTCCCCTCAAATCCTCTTAAAATACGAGCTTTCACATAAAAAGCTTAAAGATAAAATAGTTACTAAGCACCTACTCTGTACAAAGTAAGACATATGTGCTGTGGAGAATATCAAGGTAAGAGGTTTTTATCTGAAGATCAAAATAAACTACATAAAGATGTAAGGAAATTATGTTCTTTCTTTTGACTGTATGTGTATGTAAGCTCCCCCCAGTTTTGATTCATTTGCAAGATATTCTGTTACAGAAGACATTTTGCCTTTAACTGCCAATGAGGTTTGTCTTCTCCTCAGTAAGCCTAACCCTTATTTTGGCTTTCATCAGTTTCACATGGATGGAACTGAGATTAATCAACTTGGAGCTGTAAGAGTTTTTCAATCTTTTTTAGGAATGTGGTCATCTTAGCAACCATTCTTCCTCTGGACACCAGATACTTAGGATCCCTGGTACACATTTCCAGTGGAGACTGCAGCTCCATCTCTGAGTTCTTCCTAAGGGCCTGCTGTAGGCTCACCTGCAGCTTTCCGTGTTTATGGTCAGGCCACCAATGCCCTGAGCCATCCTGGTTGCTAAGCCATAGTCTCCAACGCATCTGCTGGAGAAGACGCAATGGTCTGAGAAGAAGAGAGCCATACTGTTTCATCAGTCATTTTCCAGGGCTGGGAGTGAAGCTCCCACACAAATTTCAGTCTCTGCCTTAGGTTCTTATTACCTGGTTCACTGGCTTTGTTTTCTTCACAAACTGGTCACCTGGTGCCTGAGGACTCAACTTAAATAAAGTTACTCGTAGGAGAAAGTATCTGAGACTTGTGTTCAGGAGACCTTGGTCTATTCTGAATTACCACCTTTCTAGCAGTTTTAATATCTCTCAACCTCCTCCTTTTGAAAAAGGGGCAATAATTCCTGACTTTCTTGACTATCATCAAGTTTTTGAGAAAGCAAAATGATATAACAAATTGCAAGTCCTCTATGAACTGTGAAACTTTATAATTATTTCAATCTAAATATAAGTGATCAGTTTAAATAGTTGTTTACAAAAGATGAGCATGCTGATATTAATCATACCTAGATTAAAGAAGAAAAGATTCCGAAGTAGCTTCTCATATATTTCTGGTAGAGCCAGTGGTTTCCCATGAATGGATGAGCCAACAAATAACAGGCTCCTCTCCAAAACCGTTACCATTCTAGCGCAAGACTATGCAGGGACAGGCACTCAGACCTGTCAGCTCCTCTAAATGCATGTCAGAGTCTGGTTAAACCTGTCTCTTTCCTCTTTCTCCAATGTCGTGTTCACCAAATCCTGGAACCCAAATAACAATCAAATTCAAAGAATTACCCAGGCTGTAGCCATTCATAACTTACACTGTCATGTTCATTATAAGTTTAGCTTTTGAAAAAACAAAGAAATAGGATATTGAATGAAAAAAAGGGTACAGTGGGGCTCAAAGTGAAAGATAATTTAAAAGGGGTCTGATGACAAGGCATATAAGATGCATTATGGCAATTTTTCAGAAAGTTTAGATCTTCCAGGCCATTTAGTAAGAAAAGTAGCTAGTGTAAAGATCCACTCATTTTGTTGAATCATCAAATATTTGTTAATACCACTCAATGACAGAAATTGTGTTCATCAGTATAAAGTGGTTTTGGACCACAAAATTCACGCCTAGTACTTTCACTTTCACTTTAGTGGAAAGAGAAATAGTCAAAGTGTCATAAATAAAGTGCTTATAAAATGCTGTTTTTTGTAAACACCTGCAGCTATTAGAATCTAATTTTTCATGGGAACACATAGGGAATGCACATTTCACAGATTCAATTTCAATAAGAAATCCTACCTACCAAGGGTGTTCAACCAATATTTATTAAAATTCAAAGTGCATATCTATTATTCCTTGAGAAACTTGAGAAAAGTTTATGAAGAATATGACATGTGTATTAATATGCTATTTTAATGTAGTTACTGAAGATGAAAAATCTGCAAGATAGCTGCTATTCATTAGTTAAAAGGCATACACACCAAGGAAATCAGAATTGAAAGAGACATGTGTACCCCAATGTTCATCACAGCACTGTTTATAATAGCCAGGACATGGAAGCAACCTAGATGTCCATCAGCAGACGAATGGATAAGAAAGCTGTGATACATGTACACAATGGAGTATTACTCAGCCATTAAAAAGAATACATTTGAATCAGTTCTAATGAGGTGTATGAAACTGGAGCCTATTATACAGAGTGAAGAAAGCCAGAGGGGAAAAAAAAAACCAATACAGTATACTAATGCATATATATGGAATTTGAAAGATGGTAACGATAACCCTGTATGCAAGACAACAAAAGAGAACAGATGTATAGAACAGTCTTTTGGACTCTGTGGGAGAGGGCGAGGGTGGGATGGTTTGGGAGAATGGTATTGAAACATGTATATTATCATATGTGAAACGGATCACCAGTCCAGGATCAATGCATGAGACAGGGTGCTCAGGGCTGGTGCACTGGGATGACCCAGAGGGATGGGATAGGGAGGGAGGTGAGAGGTGGGTTCAGGATGGGGAATACATGTAAGCCTGTGGCAGATTCATGTCAATGTATGACAAAACCAATACAATATTGTAAAGTAATTAGCCTCCAAAAATAAATAAATAAAGTGGAAAAAGAAAATTAAAAAGAGTGTGTGTGTGACATATATATACACACAAACACTTCAATAAAAATAAATAAATGAAGTAAAAAAGTGTATGTGTACATATACATATATATACACATATATACATATATGTAATATATATAAATATATATAATAAATAAAGTAAGAAAAGAGTATGTGTGTGTATATGTATATATATATGTGTGTGTAAATATATGTATACACACACACATACTTCAATAAAAATAAATAAATGAAGTAAAAAAAGACAATATTTCTTTTGACTCAGAAGAAAAAAAAATCTGTCAAGGATGAAGCAAGATCATCTCTGATTCTAACCCGACATCTGTTTCTCATGCAGTTATTTTTTAATTGGTTCAGTAGTTTTGCTGAAGACAAAAATTCCAGGGTAAGCTGGTAGTTCTGCAAGAGAGAGTATTTGAAGAAAAATATATCTTTTCAGAGTATGGTAGTACAGACTTGGGTAGGAATGTAAATTCAGAAAATGTGTAACATAAGACAGCAGACCAGAATCAGATGGAAAAAACATATCTAAATAGAGTTAACCTCAATGCATTACCAATACTTTTTAAAAGATTTTGTCCACACAATATTGAAAAGGAAAGGTCAAAGCAATTAAATTATTAGTGAGATACCAAGTTCATTTTGTGACTGAGCTTTGTTATTTGGCATATACGAGTTATAAAAAGTAATGCTTTGCCTCCACTTTTAAATTTTCATTCAATTACTATTATACACTCACACACATCAGAAAGTGCCAAATCATTAGGGGAGAGCCTGGTGAATAAGAGTAAGAGGAAATGTTTTCATAAATTTTTAACTTTATTGAACACATGAAAGAGAAGCCTTTGGGAATATAATTGAAAATAGGAAATCAAAGTACATCTCAGAATTCATAAGAATGCAGTATAGTTTTATAGATTTTTTTATTATTATGGATGCTTCAGCATTTCCTCTTCAATCTGATGATCATCATTTTTCTGGGATCTCCCTGGTATTCCACCTTTCTCTGGTAGCACAGTACTGAAAAGGAGATGCATGAAAGGGCCATAGAACTATGAAGCTAAATTTATTTCTAAATTTTGTTAACAGTCTATGCTATGGGTGTAATAGAGTAATAAATTAAGAAAAGATGAAAAATGAACATAAATTTAATATTATTCAATGCAATGACCATTATTTGCTTGGTGGTATATAAAAATTATAATTATGTATTTTACTTCATGATTAAAAATTATACAGTAAAATTATATAATGAAACTGTATATTTTCATTCAACTAACACAAATTTGAATTTGAAAGAGATAACAATTTATTAATTTGTACAGTTTACTCAATATATGGGTTAATCAACCTGCCCAATTCTCTACATTTCCATTCAGTGAATTCTGTCCTGATTAAGTACAAATATGAAGTATTTTGGGTATACATCTGCTATGTTACCCATTTCTAGTCTTACATGCTATTCACAATGAGAGACTCTCACTGTACTAACTATGTTTTAATGGCCAAAGATTTGTTTGCTTTTTAACCCAGCGCTGGTTTCCCAGGCACCACAGTGGTAAAGAATCCGCCTGCCCATGCAGGAGATGCAAGAGGTGCAGGTTCAACCCCTGGGTCAGGAAGCCCCTCTGAAGAAGGAAACGTCAACCCACTCCAGTATTCTTGTCTGGAGAATCCCATGGAAAGAGGAACCTGGCAGGCTACAGCCTATGGGGATGCAAAGAGATGGATGCTGGATGAAACTGAGCGCAAATGAGGGAGCCCTCTAAACGCCACCCCCTTGCTTCATCTGGTCCTCAGTCAATAAAGAATACACAGTCAGCTCAAAAGTCCCTGGGGAGGACTTCCCTGGCGGTCCAGTGGTTAAGAGTCCACCTGCTAGTGCAGGGGACAAGGATTCAATTCCAGGCCTAGGAGGATCCCACAGGCTGTGGGGCAGCTAAAGTCGTACGTACTAAGCCCATGCGCCGAAACTATTGAGCCTGTGCTCCACAGCCCATGAGCTGCAACTGCTGAAGCCCTCACGCCCTAGAGCTTGTCCTTCATGATAACAGAAGCCACTGCAATGAGAAGCCCATGCATCACAACTAGTAAAGTACCCCCCGCTCACCACAACTAGAGAAAGCCCACACACAGTAGCAAAGATCTAGAGCAGCAGAAAATAATAATTAAATTTAAAAATTTTTAATTTTTTTTTCTAAAAAGGTCGAGGGGAAAACAGACTGTGTCAAAAGTTACTAGGAGACCAGCCACGAATGCATTCCAACACAGTTCCTTCCTAAGGAATCAGTATACACAATTGCTTCTTACGTATACTGGCCTCAGACAGTAAGTGTCTTTAAAAATACGGAAGTAAAACCTATTTCAGATCAACTTTGACCATGCTGAAAAGGATTTTCATTCCAGTGAATCTGTTTCACAACAACAGGAACCTCATTTATATATTATTTTTAGTGTTTCAGGACTGACCACATCCACCAAATTCTACAATTGGTTTGGTTCATCCATAGCACACACTGGCTCAAAGATAATGGCAGGCTTTGAGTCCTTCCTGCTTTACTCTTGACAAACTCCAAAATAAATATATTTATAAATCTATTTGTTCTTACTTCTCATAAGAATCCATTTAAAACAAAATCTGTTTCCTAAATTGTCTTTAAAAATACAGTGTTAGTTGTTGGTCATCATGTTGAAGTTGTAAGCTCCAGAGACCTTCTTTACCTGTACCTATCTTTAAAGATGCCTTTACTGGAAAAGACACTGGGTGTCCCACAGAGCCCAAAACAAACTTAGCAGCCAAACTTCACCCAACTGAGGCTGAGGTAAGACTCAAGCAGTAAGACCTAAGACTTGGAAGGACATTTGGACTCCTTCCCACTCTCATCAGTCTTCATCCCGACCCCCGCCCCCTCCGCCACTGTTTACATTCGTTCTTCAGAACGGTGCTTCCGTTTGGCTGCTGACCAACCTCGGGCATCACTACACTGTCCTTAGGTTACTATGCTCTCGTTACTGTCACGGCCCTTGTGTTACTATTCTAGTGTCACCATTTTTATTACTGTGCTTGTGTTACTATTCTGTGTTGCTGTTCAGTCACTCAGTCATGTCTTTTTGTGATCCCAGGGACTGCAGCACGCCAGGCTTCCTTGTCCTTCACCATCTCCTGGAGGCTGCTCAAACTCATGTCCATTGAGTCAGTGATGCCATCCAACCATTGGGTTCTCTGTTGTCCCCTTCTCCTGGCTTCAGTCTTTCCCAGCATCAGGGTCTTTTCCAGTGAGTTGGCCCTTCACATCAGGTGGCCAAAGTATTGGAGCTTCAGCTTCAGCATCAGTCCTTCCAATGAACATTCAGGATTGATTTTCTTTAGGATTACTCGTTTCTTCTCCTTGCTGTCCAAGGGACTCTCTCAAGAGTCTTCTCTAACACCACAGTTCAAAAGCATCAATTCTTCGATGCTCAGCCTTCTTTATGGTCCAACTCTTACATCCATACATGACTACTGGAAAAAACACAGCTTTGACTAGATGGACCTTTGTCAGCAAAGTAATGAATGTCTCTGCTTTTTAATATGCTGTCTAGGTTGGTCATAGCTTTTTTCCCAAGGAGCAAGTGTCTTTTAATTTCATGGGTGCAGTCATCATCTGCAGTGATTTTGGAGCCCAAGAAAATAAAGTCTAAGTGTTCCTATTGCTTATACCATTCTGTTACTATTATTATTACCTGAGTGTCACTATTATAAATTTGGTCAGTAGTGAGGTACTGATTTGAGTCCCAAATCCAAAATCTTGTTGTGAAAAGACACACTGGCCCAGCAGTGAGTCAGGTGGTCAACTCTGAACAATCAGGTGTTGCCCAGCTTCAGGCAAGTGAAGAATATGGAGGCTGCCTGAGAAACAAATCAATGGAGTGGGCAGAGGTACTGGAGAAATGTGGGCAGGTGTGTTGAGACAGACAGGTGATAGACAGATGTATCTCTAGTATTCTTGCCTGGAGAATTCTATGGACAGAGGAGCCAGGGGGCTACAGTCCAAGGGGTTGGCCAAGAGTCAGACATGACTGAGCAACTTAGTACGCACTTACAGATATGGGGCTTCCCAGGTAGCTCAGAGATAAAGAATCTGCCGGCCACTGCAGGAGATGCCAGAGACCTGGTTCATTCCCAGGGTGAGAAAGATCCCCTGGAAGAGGGCATGGCAACCCACTCAAGTACTCTTGCCTGGAGAATTCCCAAGGACAGAGAAGCCTAGTGGCTACAGTCCATGGTGTTGCAAAGAGTCGGACAAGACTGAGCAACTGAGTACGCAGAAAGAAACAGATGACAGATGGAAGCTCCACCATGAACAGAAGTAGAATAGCAAAACAAAGATTAAATGATTATCTAACGGAATTTCTATGGAAATGTGAATCGGGAAAAGATAAGCTATAGCCAAGAGTGAGTTTAACAGCAAAGAACTGCATTCATGTCTCATCTTCTCATCAGCAGATGTGAGATAAGAATCTGGCCGTCAGTTCTCTGGCAGCCCTTGTAGATGTCAACGGGGGAGGAAGTGATTCAGCATCCTGACGTGCTGCTCTGGAGAAGCCCAGCTATTGAGGAACAAGACAGAGAGAATCTCTGCTGAGCTGCAGAGAGAGTCAGGGTAGGGTGAAGAAATGTCACCAGCAGGAGCCAGCATAAAAACCCCAGGCGATAGGTTAAAGGCAAAGGGCAGTTCCCCAAGCCAAGTGCTGGGCTTGCTGGTCTGCTGCCTGTTCGTCTGGCTTCTATGCAGGCCTCCATGTTGAGCCCCTGGAGTGGAGATGCAGGCAGAGGCAGGCAGCGGGCACTCGTGGAGGTGCTAGATGTGACACATGGAGGGGCATGCTTTGCCCGCAGATGCTCGACGCACTGCTGTGTCTGGAGTGCAGAAGTTAGCTGCAGGCTATAGGCTACATTTGGGTCAAAGCACTTTTAGTTGATGACTTCTGAATGGACAAAAGGATTACTACATTTCAGGAAATCCTCCAAATCCTCCAAATATCTTCTTTCAAAGGATATTTTGAGAAGTGAGCAGCTATGAATCTGCACATGGTAAAGAATTCTTCTAAAGAATGTTCTAGAAATGCTTTCTTGGATCTCTTGTTCTCAGGACTTCGTGCGAATAAAGGGTCCAATGTGGCAATGCTTTGCACGAGCACCATCTACTTAATTCTAACCGTGAAGCACCTAGCATAGGAGTGTCCAGGCACCTATGTAGGTGCTGCTAACTCACTCTGATACCATTAGTTTGAAGTCTAGAGCCACACCTTCTAAGACAGAGCAGCTCCTGCTTTACAGCGTTACTGAGCACTTGGACTGAGATTTGCTGTCAGTGTACAATGGATAACAGAATCCAGAGACTTTGTATGAAAAAAGAAAAGGAACATAAACTATCTCATTAATAATTGTTTACACTGACTATACATAAATGACTGGCTATAAAAAATTTTGGATTGGATTAAATATTAATATTTTATGCAATAAAATATTAATCCAAACTATGTTGGATTGCTGCTGAGCTGCTAAGTTGCTTTAGTCGTGTCCGACTCTGTGCAACCCCATAGATGGCAGCCCACCAGGCTCCCTTATCCCTGGGATTCTCCAGGCAAGAACACTGGAGTGGGTTGCCATTTCCTTCTCCAATGTATGAAAGTGAAAAGTGGAAGTGAAGTCGCTCAGTCGTATCTGACTCTTAGCAACCTCATGGACTGCAGCCGACCAGGCTCCTCCATCCATGGGATTTTCCAGGCAAGAGTACTGGAGTGGGGTGCCATTGCCTTCTCCGATGTTGGATTAATAAAATATTATTAATATAAAGTTATTCTCCTTCTTTTTATCTTTAATGTGCCTACTAGAAAACTGAAAACTTGAGACGCAGCTCACATTATACTCTCACAGGACTGTGCTAGACCACATTACAGGAGCAAGTGGGTTTGCGGCCTGGGGATTCTTTCTGAACTCGACTCCATCTATAGCTAGTAAGTCCTTCCTCTGAGGTCAAACCTCAGAATCCATCTTCTCCTTTCTCTTTCATCTCCTCCAGCTATTTACCTGTCTTTTGAAACACTCCGGTCTGTGTATTCTCCTAACCCTAACAGGAGGTTAGACCTCCTTGGTGTATGTCTCGTCTGTCACTCCGTCTTGATACATCTGGATTCTCTTCTCACTCACTTTTTCTTTCATATAGGACCACACTGTTTTTTTCTTAAAAATATTTCTCCAGATCAAAAATTTCTGACAAGGAGTAAACCTCAGTGAGAGTAACAAAAAATAATAATTAGAAAATAGTCCCTCTAAAATTCTGAAGAATGATTCCTTAGAGCTGTCCACTGTTAACAGAAAAATCCCAGGTTCCTTGATTCAGTCATCAAAGACCCTCACAACAGGGTCCCTGCGGAGGCACCTGTTGCCCGCTGACAGCCGGCAGTCCCTGGCCCGGCCCGGTCACCAGCAGAGCCACTCTGCCTCTTTTTCTGTCCCTCTCTCTTCTCAGTTCGCCCACACCCTAACCGACCACAGCAGGCACCCACTCATGGGCTCTCTTCTTTGATCTCACTCATCACAGCCTGGCGTGCAGCTCACCAGCGTTCCTCTCTCCTATGCATAGCAGCTTTCTGGGGCTTTCCTGGTGGCTCAGAGAGTAAAGAATCTGCCTCCAACGCAGAAGACCTGGGTTTGATCCCCTGGAGGAGGGCATGGCAGCCCACTCCAGGATTCTGGCCTGATTCCATGGATTGTACAGTCCATGGGGTCACAAAGAGTCGGGCATGACTGAGCGACTAAGCATAGCGCATGTGCAGCACTTCTTCACCAACTGTGGTGAATTATTATTTAATTCACGTATGTCTCGCAAGGTACTGATAATCCAAATCTCCATCTCTTGTTTTCTTCCATCTCCACTGCATCCAGGACAGCGCTGGCCTTCAAGGGGATCTCATCGTCTCCTGCCAGCTGTGTCTGCACAGCGCAGGCACGGCAGATCTGTGCTTTCCTTGTTCTCCCGTGGGGCTTGTCTGACTCCTGCTGCAAGGACCCGTGTGCAGGCACACATTCAGCTTCACACGCCCCAGCCATAAGAACAGAACATTCTGTGGGCAGAGCACCCCAGTGAGAACATAAAGGCCCCTGTCTAACCTGTACCCCTCAAAACTTCTCTAAATCTGCGAAAGCTCTTCCAATGCAGAGATGTGCTCCCACAATGAACCCTGGGCAGTTCCTAGCAGCTTCTCAGACGCACACTGTCCTCTGCATATCAGTCTCTGGACTGAATCTGGCTGATTCACAAATAAGCAACTCTGTGAGAGTTCAATATATACCTTGCCTGAGAATAAAGCAAATAACTCCCACTTTCCAGAATAAAAATGCTGCATGATCAGATTTAAAAGACATTTCCCAGGAAAACAATGGGTGAAATATTTTTGTCTCAAGTATCATTATATTTCAACTTCCTAGTTTTGACCGCTCTGTATTTCTCTCTCCCTTTGTTCCTCCCTTTCTGTATTTTCTTCTGCATAATAATGTTCAAATAAAACAAACTATCCTTTCAACTTACAAAGACTTACATATATAGAATGATATTCTTTTCTTCAAAATCTACTCAGAAAGTTATAAACTTATTCTGAAGACTATCATTAGTAAAAAGAGTTTGGAGTGTCCCCTTCTAAATCACCTGCATCACTTCAATGACATAATCTTACATTCTCTAGTAATGTAAAAAATTTTCTCAGTTAAAGATGGGTTTGATCAGGAAAACACAAACCAGCTAGAAGCTGAGTCTCCACAAAAGGCTCAAACTACAGAAGACTGAACAGTATTTAGAGAAGACTGATGGTCCTTCAGGGGCATCTTTAGAGAACAGATATCACGTGCCACTTATCAACTTGCATTTATTTATGTTATCTATCATATGAAATCTTCTGTTCTTTGAGGATACAGCTTGGTGTTTCAAATGCTTTTGTGTACTTTCTAGTTGTACTAAAGTCCTTTGTATATATCAAGCACTCAATTATCATCTGAAGAAAGAAAATAAATTGGAAGGAGACAGGGAGACTGTAGTTGACCCATCTCTCATAAAAAGCTATATCCTGAATGAGACCGGAAAGAGTATGAGTAGGGGAAGTGCTGAAGACTTCCCAGACAAACGGCCTCTTCAGAAGGAACCTCTGATAAGCTCATCAGATGGGGCCAAATCACAGGACACTCAGCGACAAGGAGCAACATGGTAGAGAGAGCTCTCAAAGGATGAGTCAAAGACGCACAGGAACACAAGGGGACAGAAAATAATGCAAAGTCACACGCACTAATTTTCAGTGTCTTCCCAGTATGTGCCAGCAGGGCAGATGGCTTGTGCAGGTCTGCAAAGTGACAACTTTCTGACCAATAAAGAAGCCCAAGGGCACAGGCTAGACAGCCCCAGCATTCAAAGTCCAGCTTACGGGCATCAGCTGGACTCCTTATGTTACAGAATTCCCTTAGCACGTTACCAATGGCCTTTAAATTGTCACCTAAACACTGAGACACTCTGAAAAAGTAGCACAAAGTAGGGGCATATGTCTAACATAAGGACAGCAGAGGTGTTTCATGTTGAGGCCTCCAGGCCCCGGCAGCTCCACGTCCCAAGTGTAAGAGTCTCCTCCCTCCCGATTTGGGAGGGACAGCGAGCAAGCGGAGCTGGCCAGTGCCTGCGCTGCCTTTAGCTCAGAGGGTGGGCACCACACCCGTGCAGAGGTTCTATCAGTAGCTCCACCTGGATCCATCTGGATAGAGGTCCAGATGCTGGTGATCTAGGGAAGCCAGTGCCCCACACAGAGGGTAACGCGATGCTGGTAAAGCAATTACGGGGCTTCGATGGAGAACAACAGGTGTCTCAGACTATCTGAGACCATTCTCAGCCCCATCATTTTCTGTCCCCCTGTCACCTCAGCCTGCTCCCTCAGGCTCCTGTTTCTGCCCGTGTCACATCTCTGTAGCCAAGGCACAGCTGTCAGCCTCTAACTAAACTCTTCTCTCCCTCTGCTGTGTTCCTGATGTGTGCCTGTTTCCTTTCTCCCATTACACTGTAAGCTCCACAGTTTCCACCTCCTCTTCCATTTTCATGCCTTTGTAGCATCTAGAAGGGGGCTTCCCTGGTAGCTCAGATGGTAAAGAGTCTGCCTGCAATGCGGGAGACCCAGGTTTCATCCCTGGATCGGGAAGATCCCCCAGAGAAGGGAATGGCTACCCAATCCAAGGATGCTCCACATCCAATAAACTGAGGAAGAAAGTAGAATCAAAGAATGCTGAAGGTGAAAAATGATCACCCTTTAATGCCATCCTTGTCATTTTATCAGCAAGTGAACTCGGATGTGAAAATTCTGTGACCTACGTAGGGTCATTCACGAAGTTAGTAGTAATGTCTGGACTGGAGTCTAATTTTCCTTATTCCCAGAGGAATTTGTCACTCCATACAGTCCATCCATAAATGCATATACTCATTTTATAAAATGAATATAAATAGCCACTCACCACATTTGTCTTTCAAATTCTTTCTGACAAAAGATACAAGATGAAGTCACGTGACTGAATATGAGGTGAGACGTTTATTACCCTGGAGGGAAGAATAAAATGAAGAATGCTGCACTCATTTTTAGTTGAATTCAGCAACACATGTAGGAGAAGGCAATGGCAACCCACTCTAGTACTCTCGCCTGGAAAATCCCATAGACGGAGGAGCCTGGTGGGGTGCAGTCCATGGGATTGCGAAGAGTCAGACATGACTGAGTGACTTTACTTTCACTTTTCACTTTCATGCATTGGAGGAGGAAATGGCAATCCACTCCAGTATTCTTGCCTGGAGAATCCCAGGGACGGTTGGAGCCTGGTGGGCTGCCATCTATGAGGTCACACAGAGTCGGACATGACTGAAGTGACTTAGCAGCAGCAGCAGCAACAGGTGTGAATCTATTTTTCTTTCCTTTTGGGGTCTCTGGGGTAAAGATCACTCACTTCACCCTGCAGAAGGTCTCCAAGGCCGAAAGACTCACCCTGAGCAGTGACTGCAGGGAAGCAGTGGCCTTGGCCTATGGGAGGCAGAGACAGCAAGTATTGGGGGGCTGGGGAGCCCCAGGGAGAGCTAGCCACCAGCAGCAGGAGTGCCACCACCGGGCCCTGCAGCCTGCCGCCCTCCTGGACAAGGAGAGGGAGATCTACAACCAGAGCCTGAGGAGAGCCTGCACAACTGTGCCTGACTTGGTCTCCTGATGTATCCTCACGCTGGGCTCCAGGACACGGGATGGGGCGGGTGTCCCCAACAAGTGAGGGGCTAAGAGGTGTCAGGAGTCAGGCCGCAGGTGCCGCTTCCAACAGCATGTCAGCACAAAAGCCAACTTGCTTGTATTAATATAAATAAGAACCTCTTTTTAAAGAAAAGAGAACTGAGCCCCATATGAATCCACATCATGGCAAATATTTACTCTCTGGCTGCCTGGCTGTTACCTGGAGCACTCTGAAGGGAGAAGGGGCACAAGCTTTTGGAGACACACCTAATGCCTAACCTCCTCTGATTCTGACTCTGAACAAAACTCACAATAAACTACTCAAAAAAAAAGGCTGCACCATACTTTAGATTACAAAATGCCTTCTGTAGAGTCCAAGACAGGCTCACCAATTACCATTGCAAATGATGATCTAGCAAAGTTCCAATGCTGATGCCAAAATATTACAGATACAAAAATAGTGACTCAAATGCCTCCATACAGCTCACTTTACATTTTCCGTTCAAGTCAATTTTGTAAGTAATATTGAAATTCCTTTTAATTGCATCTAAAATTATTTATGTTCTGTACAGCATACTTTTATTTTGAAGATACACCTGATTGAAATATCACATGTACTTCTTTTCTCAAAGAAAAAAATCAAAGAACAAGTAATGAGATAGAGACTGACACTGATTTAAAATCAGTCATGGAACACCTTAATTAGAATCCTTGCTGTTACAGTATCTAGCATATAATGTTTCTAAGTTTATGACAGCTGTAAAAACCATTTATAGCCACATAACAAATCAACTTCTGAGTTGTCTTAGGTAAATCTGACAGACTGCAATGCTCCTTTGGAAAAGAGTAGTAAGAACTTTTTAAAAACTGATGAATTGAAATATTTTATTTGTGTGTCTTGCAGGCAGCCCAGATTTCAGGCATAATTACAATTCATCGCACACTTAAGAGCTATGATGTAGTAATCTGTGACATTTCTAAGCTTATTATTTTTTTCTCTTTTTCCCCTTGACAGGTAGTTGTCATCAAGAATTACGGAAGCTTGTTGCTTTTTAACAGAAATGCTGTTTCTCTTTGGCACATATCCTTATGTAATCCACAAATTACTGCCATAAAATTCATACACTTGTACCAGTTTGATGTAAATCAAGATCATGACATTGAAATCCCACGTTTTGATTAAGGAAAGAACAGTTTTTATAAAAAAGTGTTCTCAGAAACCAGAGTAAATTCTCCTTTTCTTTTTCAAGGCTTGGGAACACATGCTTATTTTCTCTCTGATGAATAGCATTTAAAGGAAGAAAGGTGTACACATGATTATTTTGGAGTTACTTTTATTTCTGATAACAATGCAGGCCACTGCCTACTTTGGAAGAACAGACAGTGTAACTTCTAGCATAAAATTTTGTTAAAACGTCTTGTAGTAGGCCTGCAGAGAGGAAATGTAGAGGAGAGAAAGGGACTGCTGGTTGAAGAAACAAAACTCAGAGTGAGACTATTTAAATGTAATTGGTGACCTTTTATTCTAAATTCATAGGCTAACACTGCCTTGTGAGTAACACACTCTCTGGAGCATAACTAGAGTGACCACCATGAATCTGGTGTGAGAATTATTCAACATTTTATTTTATTTTTTAAATTTTACTTTACAATGCTGCATTGGTTTTGCCATACATTGATATGAATCCGCCACACCAACTGATGGCTAAGTCTCTAGAAAGTCTCCCATCCTCTCCTGGTTCAGGGCTTTCCAGGTGCAAATGAGTAAAGACAGCTCAGCTCTGGAAGTTCCAGAAGAAACACACAAATGTCACTGTTTAGTACTCTTTCTGAAAATACTTGCACTGCCTTTCTTCTGACTGCCTGCTCCCTAAGTCCCATAACAAACCACAGATGCACTGAGAGGACTGAGAGGTGTGAAGGCATCCGAGGAGGCCACTGGGAGCATGGTCATCCCACAGGACACATGGACACTCCTCCACGGCACTCAGGTCCCATCCCTGGGCTCCCAGACACCCTGTCTGCTTGTCCCTGGGAGAGCACCAGCAGCTGGGTGGACTCACAGGTGCAGGGAGTGGTCCTTTCCCACCCAGCGCCAGCCACCAGGGTCCAGACTCTTCCAGAGATGTGTCATCTTTGACATTCTACACTCCTTCCAAGGACTCAGCAATCCCCCAGCCTCTACCCTGAATGATCGCATACTCCTCTGTGGCTTTTCACACACAGCTCCTTCCTTGTCCTCTCAGTGTCACCTTGCAGACAAGAGATTATAGTCCTTTAATGAGCATAGGGAGCACAAGAATGAGAAATGTTGCATCTATCAAGGATACAGAGTGGCCTTTTCCTACATGTCAGATAGCATCCATTGCCATAGAAACTGAATGCTGCAGCTAAAATACACAGAGAGGTGGTTAGTTACCCATAACTGGGAGAAGGTGCAGCAAATCAAGTGTGGAAGCCAGAGGTGCTGAGGGATGAGAGTGAGTCTGCAGTGGACCCGCTCTAGAGTCACAGCAGAGAGAGCAAACGGGTCCCACACGCACCGTGTACCTTCCTCCACATCTTGGAGCACTGCCCACTCCCAGCTCTCAGTCTCCCCACCCATCCAGCGGGTAATTTGGTCTTTGCTTACTTTATCTCTGGCCAATGCTGTCAAACAACGAAAGTGCTCCTGAGAGAAGAGGCATCATTTGCATTTAAAAAGCATATTAAGAATAACTGTAGTTACTGTTTTTTCTCATTACAAACGTGCTATAGGTTCACTGCAAAAATCTTTTAAAATTCAGAGAAACTAAAATAGGAAAATAAAGCAAATACATATTCCCAACCACCCAGAATGAGTCTCTTCACAGATTGGTGTCCACCCTCCATGCACTCATGAGCTGTAGCGAACTGAATAGTGTTGGTAAGAAAAAACTCCACTACTTTCTCACTGTGCTTCCCAGCATGGGTACTTCACCCCTGCACCTCCATTTTCTCATTTGTAAAATAGGGAGAATATCAGCACATAGGCCATGGGATCATCTGGAGAACTGTGTGAATCAGTTTATATGAAGTGCTAAGAGGATGACAACACTGTGATTACTTAATAAATGCTAGCTTGTATTGCTATTGTAATATATTGTAATATATTGCTTTTAGTTTTTTGGTTTTATTTAATAGTCATTGAATATTGGCACCCCACTCTAGTACTCTTGCCTGGAAAATCCCATGGATGGAGGAGCCTGGTAGGCTTCAATCCACGGGGTCGCGAGGAGTCAGACACAACTGAGTGACTTCACTTTCACTTTTCACTTTCATGCATTGGAGACAGAAATGGCAACCCACTCCAGTGTTCTTGCCTGGAGAATCCCAGGAACGGAGGAGCCTGGTGGGCTGCCATCTCTGAGGTCGCACAGAGTCGGACATGACTGAAGCAACTTAGCAGCAGCAGCAACATCTTTTTATATGAGCTGTAATTATATACAGTATGTATAGAGAATATATACAAAGATAGATAGTTCTTAGAAAGATACAGCTACATTCAAAAGCCCGTGGTTGATTTCTGTGGACAGAAACAGAGGGACATGTTTCACTGTAAACTGGAACCATATGTGAACATTCAGGGCTGGGGTTTTGATTCCTTTGCACAATGCCCAGGTCTGGCAAAGAGTTGGAGTTGAACTTCTGGATGACAGCTACTGATTAAAACCTTAATCTTTACTTGTGACAGAAGGTGAACTGTCTCCGCCCAGCCATCTCAAGACTGTGGCCAAAGCCACATGCCTCTGGATGAAGGAGGAGGCAGAGGCTCTAAGGAATGGACCCAGGATTTGGAAATGCTACATCCATGCAGGTGGGAAGCCTGAGCCACTAGCAAGGTTGACTCAGGGCCATATTCCCAGTGGGCAGAGAAAACATCATGCCTGTCTGGGCAGGAGGGTCACTAGTGTGGGGAATATATTCATATAAAAGAGTGCTTAACCAAGATGGCAAAGCAGACGGCAAAAAGCTCCACACCCGTGGTCAGGAACCGCAGAAGCATTAAAGCTGAATGAAGAACAAATGAACTTTCCGTTTTAAACACAACAAAAGCTGAATAATAAGTCAACTGAGAAACTGAAAAGGATATTCAAACAAGTATGTACAAAATATTCAGGTGATAGTGGACATTCATAAAACAACAGCAAGGAGAAGTAATAATGGAAAAGAATTGAATGCAAATTCTGGAAATTAATGACATATAGATAGATAGATAGATATACATTTTTTTATTCTCGTTCAATAGATGTGAAGAACAGCCAGCTGGACACAACTGAAGGGATAACCCAGAACACAGCTCAGAGAGAGGAATAAATGGAAAATATGTAGAATTGTTAAAGGATGTTAAAGATAGGTTGAGAAACTTTTAGTTGAAGAAAATCCAGCAAATATAGGAGGGGGAAATGCTTAGACTGATAAAAACTCAAAAATATTCAGGATTGAAGAAACTAATGAGCAGTCTAACAAACTTTATAATCACATCTAGTGCTTATAAAAACATAAAATCCACACCTGCATTCATCACTGTGAACCTACAATGTACTAAGGATAGAAAGATTATAGTTTAGAATATATAATGGGAAAAGGAAAGATTTTCTTCCAAAATAAAGATATAAAAACACTGCAAAATATGTGACACTTAATCAGTGGCAAAGGATGCAGAAGCCAGAGGGGGCAGGTACTTTCAAGCACTCAGGGAAAGGAACCGCAAACCTGGAATTCTTCTGGGAAATATAAATATTTTCAGACATTCAAGGATAAGACAGTTTACTACCTACAGTTTCTTATTAAAAAAATGAAGCATGTTCTTCAAAAGGGAAAAAGCAACTCACAGAAAAAATAGGATGGAAGGGCCAGGAGTGAGCAATAAAGTCATGAACAGGCACAGCAGAATCTGTTTATTGTCATGAAATAAAGGGATTATGATGGTAACAGCGACGATGGTGGTGATGATGACGTGTGTTAGAAAAGTTCCGATTAAACCTGAAACAATAGCAGCACAGAGATGGGACAAGTAACATCTGAGGGAAAGTTAAAGCACATGATGGTCTTGTTGAAGGAGAAATTAACTTTAGACATATCCATCAAAAAAAGGGAAACAAGCTAAAAACTGAAGTGCAACCACCATATTAACATAACTGGTAGAAAGGTAAGGGAGAATTCATTCACTTCAACACCAATTAGGAAAGGAGACAAATTTTTTTAAAGCTGAAGAAAAGCATGGGAATTATAAAACCATAGTAAGAACTAATTCCAGCTATCAACAGAATAATAAAACGAACTCACTCAATAAAAGACCTTGTCTGTCTGGAAAGCAACATGTTGATTCCCCCAAATACCAACTTCCTAACCGTTGGAACTTGCAGAGGTGAACCTGAAATGGGAGATTATCCTGATTATCTGAGTTAGCCTGAGATAATCACATGAGTCCTAAAAGTAAGAGACTTTTTCCCAACTGTGTCCAGATAAAAGTGAATGAAAGCAGATGAAGAGAGGCCAGTTCTGAAGACAGAGGAAGCGGCCAAAAGCTGCCGAATGTGGTGACCTTGAGAAAATGTACAAGGCAAGGATACAGGTGGTCCCCCAGCCTCCAGAGAGGAGCCACCTTGAGTTTAACACAGTAAGAGTCATGACAGGCTCTGAACCCATGGTACTGCAAGATGACAGGTTTGTGCTCTATTAAGCCACTTTTCATATTTTAATATTCTGTATTCGTATAAGCAGTGTCATGATGAACGAACATGTCTGAATGTATTTCTGTGCCTGTTTTGTTTTCTGAAGCAGAATGAGATGGAAATTCTGATTCAAAGGGTGTGAACCTGTTTTACTTAAGAGTTTAACACTCATTGCCTTATTGTCATAGAGAAACAGTCTACAAGTTCTCACTCATTTCAGGGACAGCTGTCTCTGCTGGGAGGAAGAAGGAAGATGAGAGAAGGGGGAAGCCACAGAAGAGGTAGGAGGCCTGGTGCTCCTGGGGCACCATCTCCCTCCTGACTTCTGCTCCTTTGGCTTCCGGAAGCCTGTGGGTGGGTGTAACTCTGGGAGGCTGCCCCCAAGCACAAAGGGAGCCCCTGCCCTCAACACCCTCACACCCCCTTCCCCTGTCCCTACCCCTTGCCTGTTTTTCTGCAGGATGGGATACAGGTCAAAGTGCTGACTGCCCCAGTCCGGACCTCTACCAAAGGAATTCAGATCTCCGTGCAGACAATAAACAATAGGAACATGTGAACAGGTAAATAATTCAAATTAGTCTCTTTTATGCAAATAATTTACCATTTGTCTTAAAAATAAAGTCACCTAAGCATCTTATTCACATGAATCTGTATTTATAAATATAACTTCTAGGAAGTTTCTTTATTTCTCTAAACTTTAGTCTTAGCTTTCTCATCTGTAAAATGCAGGTAAAAATACAGTAAATAAAACTTACAGAGCTTTGGTAACAATGAATCATCTTGCCTGCAAAGAACTTATTAGAGGCAGGGTTCGGCCCATGAGAGGTAATCAGTAAATTCTGGCTGTTATTGTTACTGTTACTATACAAAATTGTGTGAAATGCAGCATGAGCATTCCAACTTCAGGGGAGCCTGCTTCTCTTCCAGGCTACAGAGTCCTGGGGTGACAGGACCTGGGGGCTAGTAGGAAAGCCACTTGTAGAAGCCCTCACTGTGGTTTGCAATTGCCTGTCCTCCGGAAGCCTTAGCAAAGCACAGAGATTTGGATGGAGCAGTGGACCCCACCTTAGGGCATCGCAGGGATCTTGTTAATCATCCACCAAACTCTTGCGATGGGTACAGTGTCTTGACTGGGAAACCTAAACTGGAGAAGTAGTTAGTGTGCATCAGGAGGCCTTGGTCTCAGCTACTTGGGCATTCAGCCACACCCACCTTCTCATCAAATGACAGCAACCACCTCTGAAGATCAGCACTAATGTTGTTGTTGTTGTTCAGTTTCCAAGTTATGTCAGACTCTTTGTGACCCCATGGACTTGCAGCCCACCAGGCTTCCCTGTCCCTCCCCATCTCCTGGAGTTTGCCCAAATTCATGTCCATTGAATCGGTGATGCCATCCAACCATCTCATCCTTTGTTGCCCTCTTCTCTTTCTACCTTCAATATTTTCCAGAATCAGGATCTTTTCTGATGAGTCTGCCATTGGCATCAAATGCCCAAAGTATTGGAGCTTCAGCTTCAGCATTCGTCCTTCCAATGAGTATTTAGGTCGATTTCCTTTAACGTTGACTGGTTTGATCTCCTTGCTGTCCAAGGGACTCTCAAGAGTCTTCTCTAACACCAAAGTTCCAACACATCAATGCTTTGGTGCTCTGCCTTCTTTATGATCCAGCTCTCACATCCATACATGACTGCTAGAAAGACCATGGCCTTGACTATACTGACCTTTGTCGGCAAAGTGACGTCTCTGCTTTTTAACACTGTCCAGGTTTCTCATAGCTTTCCTGCCAAGAAGCGATCATCTTCTTATTTCATGGCTGCAGTCACCATGAGCACTAACAGCCTCTGCAAATACTGAAGGGCTCTTTGAGGTCAGCCAGGCATCTCCCTGGAGACACAGAAGTCCAGCTAAGGACAAGGGCCTGGGCAGGGAATGAGAATCCAGCTCAGTCTTTTTACGGCCTGTGAGTCCAATATAAACGGTGCTCCAACAGACAGCTCTTCCTCTGCAGCTCTTCACAAGAGGACGTTGTAGAGGAAACAGGGGAGGTGCACAGCCACACCCAGGTGGAGCCGTCTCCTCCCTGTGGGCATTTCAGCTTCCCAAGACCTTCCAGATGGACTGTGTGCTCTCACCGTTCCAATCCTGCTGGGTGGATTTTCACATTGTTCCCATTTCAGGTTGAGAAAACAAGGATCAGAGAGGCCAAGTGACCTGGCTGAGTGACCCACTTGGAAACCGAGCAGCTCTACTGAGCTGAACAGCAGCAGCAGTGATTTAAAGGGGTGTGAGATAAACTCCCACCCACTTTTCATCTTTCCCTTGCCTAAAAGAGGACTGGGTACTCTAACACATCCTGCAGCAGAATCTGAGCCTTTGAAGCCCTCAGTATGGGAGGGGCTCTCTACACTGAGAGCTCTGCTCTTAGAAGAACATAGATGGCCACCATGCTGCCAAGTCCTTAGCCTTGGCACCAATCCTAAGGCTCCTACAATGACAAACTGCTCTCTAAAGCACTCTAAGTGTTCAAAGCAGCGAAGCCCAAATGGTTTTACAGAACTGATCACTCACCACATTATTTCTGTATTGATACTAATTCTGAATTCCAACTCAGAGAACCCATCACGTAGCCCCTTGGATGTGGGAGAAGTGCCCTGAGCAGTCTTAGCTGCATGTGCCTAAGAGTGCATGCCTCTGCGTGGGGGTGTACACGTGTGTGTCCATGTGGCTGCACGTGTGCACACACCTTCCTCTGCCTGTGTCTGTGCATGTGTGTGCATGTGTGCATGCTCCTGTGTGCACATGTGCCTGTGCTCTGTGTGTGTGTGTTTGTGTTCTGGGGAGCAAAACAAGGTTGTCTTGGAACAGAAGCTGAGGGCTGCTCCAGAAGGGGGTGGGAGAGAGGGTGGTCTGTGAGGTCCTGGGAACATGGGCTCCCGGTGGAACTGGAAGGGTGCAGAGCTCGGCTCAGGTCTGCATGCCGTCAGTGAGCGGGGCTCCTTGGAGGCTGCGCTCCCAGGCCAAGAGCAGGCCTTGCAGCAGAAATCTGTCTGATCTGCTCTGAGGAAAAATAACATCAAGCCCAGGTTTTAATATATGAAGATTGACAATGTTTTCCATTTCTCCCCCAAAAGGAATGTTTCAGCTTTTTAAAAAGTGAAAATTGGCCTTTCAAAGAAGTTTCAAAAGATATTTTGTAGAAAAACTGTCTACAGCTATTAAAATTTCAACCAAGTTATGTCAACTTTAGTGAAAATTTCATTAAATGTAACTTGTAATGACATTTTTGCAAAACAGTCTTTTGTTCCTCTAGTAAAATGAAAATAACAAATATGGTTGAAATTCGTATTTCATTTCTTTCCTTTATTAAACTGTATTCCTTACCTCACTGAAAGAATCAATAATGCAGTGTTATTAACTAACTATATAGGATTCAATCTTAATCCTTGGAGGCTCAGATGGTAAAGAATCTGCCTGCAATGCAGGAGACCTAGGTTTGATCCCTGGGTTGGAAAGATTCCCTGGAGAAGGAAATGGCAACCCACTCCAGTATTCTTGCCTGGAGAATCCCATGGACAGAGAAACCTGGTGGGCTACAGTCCATGAGGTCACAAAGAGTTGGATAAGACTGAGCAAGTAACACTTTCACTTTCATCATGTTTTCAAGAAACAGTCAATGGATGGAAATATAATTTTGATATTATTATGTTAAATAAAACATGTAAGACATGATAACATAAATCAGCCTCAAGTTTGTTTAAATATACACATATGTATATATATACAGGCACACAAACATACATGAATAGACAGAAACAAGCTAAATATTGAGTATTTCATCTTTTTAAAGTGAAGTTGCTCAGTCATGTGTGACTCGTGGTGATCCCATGGACTGTAACCAACCAGGCTCCTCTGTCCATGGAATTTTCCAGGCAAGAGTACTGGAGTGGGTTCCCATTTCCTTCTCCAAGGGATCTTCCTGACTTGGGTATTGAACCCAGGTCTCCTGCATTGCAGGCAGATGCTTTACCCTCTGAGCCACCAGGGAAGTCCATCATCTTTTATCTTCTTAATATTGTCAGTAACTTCAAATTAACACAAAATTTTATGCTCAGAAAATAAACGAGGAGAAGAGCAAAAGGAAAAGTTGGTGGTGTGAGGAAGGCCATACCACTGGCTGCCTGCAGATCAACCCACGTGCCTGTCTATGCTGGGAGACTTACTAGGGACCGGACCAAAAATACTAATGGCTTTCTACCTACACTTTCAACTTTAACCTGCAATAAGGTCTGTGCAAGGTTACATATTACATAACTGAAAACCAAATTGGTATTTTAAAAGATTGTGCAAATCCTCAGTTCTTATTAAGTGGCTGTATTCACTAGTTTATGTGGAATGTTGGCAAACCGAAAGCATCCGTTGTTGGCTGGGCTTGTAGAGCAGCAGTCATTGGGAGCTGCACTGCTCGGGGCTAGGGTGAGTGTGCAGCGCCCCTACCCCAGCACCCAGGCTCACGCTGGGGCGTGCCCCTGCAGTGCCCTCCTCCCAAACACACACACAGCACCGTGCCTTCACCAGGCCTCAATCCACAGCCTCTCCTCCTGGGTACACACAGGAAAGAGTTCTCGGCTCGCGCAGTCCAGAGGCCCTGTGACCAGTGCTGAGGATGAAATGTGTGCAGAGCTGTGTGACTTTCCCTGGCTGCACCAGGAGAAGCCCTGGTCCACCTCCTCCCTCCCCCAGTACCACCAGGCAGGCGGGCGTGGAGGAGAGGCCTCGAAGCAGCTGGAAGAGCATCCGAGGCCCACGCCTAGACAGTCACCATCGGCTGGAGCAGACACCAGCTGGCTCTCAGCATGGACCTGCTGTTTCTGCATTAGTGAGTCCACCTCAAGAGATGCAGCCAGGAAGGATGCCTTATCACAGCATCTCTAGGACAGGCCTGGCCCTTGTGGTCACAGTGGAGGGAAGTCATACTGGGACAAGCTGAGGCACACACAAAGTCCGTCTTTCTGGATGGAAAGCAGAAAGAGGGAAATCCAAAATAATCAGATAAGATGATGTAAAGACCCCTTAAGACCTGGAATTGCAGTCTGTGGCCAAGAAGCGTAACCCAAGACATGCAATATCTGAAAATTCTGCCAGCTGCTGCCCAGGGGCCAGCACCCTCCATCCTGGGATCCAGGGTCACACCCACACACGGACTGAACTGACTCCAGGAGAAGTTCTTTTGTTTTTATGAAGCTACAAATCACTGGAATTTACTGAGTAATTATAAACCAGGGAGTCAGGGGGTAGGAGGATGGAAAGAAAACACAGCACTTAATAGTTTTTGTGGTTTTTTTAGTCCCAACACATGCCCCTGGCTGAGAAGATCCCCATGGTGCAGAGATTCCCTTGGAGAGGAGTTCGACCAGTCCCAGGGCTGGCGGCCTCCTGGGTGGGAGAAGGGAGTCAGCGTGTGCTACTTGGTCTTCGTGTAACACTGCTGTTGAATCAACCTGGTATTCTGTGGAATCCATCTGGACTGCTTACAAAGGAAACATGCTCTTGACTGAGTTATTAATGAAAAGACAGATTGACACCATTACAGTAACAGGATCTATTTCCAAATGTGGTCATGTTTTTCTCACAGAGCTTCTGCTGTCTGAAGGCTAAATATTCACAGGCATGTTTGCTGATAATATTAAAACAGCCTATAATTCTTTTCTGCTAGGGAATCTAAGCATTCTACTCTCACATCAGCCAGCACTTAAGAAAACCCTAAATAATGGTAGCTATGGACCTTAATCGGCCTTCAGAACTGAGACTGATAAAAACTGGCTTCCAGGCCATGGATAATTAAATGGCCATATCCAGAAGACAAAAACATTGTATTTTTCCTGGAAAACAAATACTATTACAGTGATAGAACTGTAAAAACCTTAATTCTGTGTCTCAAAGACATTCAAAACAACCATGCACAAGCACTTTAAGTGAACAAGGTCGGGGAGGGAAGAATGTTCTTGTTTTGCTATCTTCAAAATGTTTGCAGGTCTGACAAATTCAAAATGAATTCAAACCTTTCATAGAAAGAAAAAGTTGAAATATTTTTGTTCACCAGTGGGGGTAGTCACAGTATTTTTACATTCTGGGATACAACAGTATAGAATTGAAGAGCAGGAAGCCATAATGACTGAAAACATAACTAGAATAAAGACGTATCACATCTCTTCACCTCTCATGGGGTCAAATTTGTAAGAGAGAGGAGGAGAGATGGAGACCACCAGGTAATTTCATTTGGAATAAGCACACCATTTGTTCCTCACTCACAGATACACACAACCTGACACAGGGAAGCGCAGGGGACCCCTGAGAGTGCAGCACAGGCATACCTCCTGCAGGGAAGGAGGACATTCTCGGGAGCACTCAGCCTCCCAAATGAAGGGTGCTCTCTTCCTGCCCAAAGCTAAGATACGCTACACAAGCTTCCCCTTCTCAGAAAACCTGAAACCACACTCAGCTAATGCTGCCAAGAGAAGCAGCAGTTGGTGACACACAGAACAGAGCAGGTGACCTTCTCTGAGTTTGGACCCTTCGCAGGACAAGTAGGAACAGACCTGCAGGGACGGGACATACCTCTCCATCATTCACTGCCTGTTACGTGTCAGCAGGCAAGACTGAGCAGTGGTACGTTGGCACTGGAACAGAACACTTTGCAGGAGCCAGAATTTACCAATTCAAGAGCCAAGAGGGCTCAGGAGGAAAAAGAAAACCAGCATCACAGCTGGCGGTCTCCTAGCAAAGATGGGAAGCAAGTCTGGACTCCTGCCAACCCGATGGAGGAACACGGGGTGCTCAGCACCTCTGGATTACTGCTCTGGGGAAGGAAACACCAACTGAGATTGCCTGGTTCTTCACAAGAAACAGAAATCCTCATTTTAAAAGAAATACTCTACTTCTTAGTTGTTAACAAATAATTCAAATAACAATAACTTAAATTGTTTATTATAAAAAATTGTTAGCAAATAACAATAATTTCAAAATATGGTGTGGGGCTCAAATATTGTGGCTCAACTAGTCAAGAATCCACTTGCAATGCAGGAGACTAGTTTCGATCCCTGGGTTGGGAAGATCCCCTGGATAAAGGAAAGGCTACCCACTCCAGTATTCCAGCCTGGAGAATTCCATGGACTGTACACTCCATGGGTCACAAAAAGTCAGACATGACTGAGTGGCTTTCACTTTCACTTCACAGTGCTAACTTGTTAAATATACATAAATATATAATCACAAACAAATTATAGAGTCCATGGGATAATTCCAGATTTGTAAATCCCAACTAATCCTTTCTGTGGTCCTCATAAAATTATTAAAGGTGAAAGCAGCTTCGCATATTTTTAAAGACATGACTAACATCCAGTTAAAAACCCAATAAACAACTGTGGCCCAGATGAGATGCCTGAGGGGGCTGATCAGAGAAGACCTCCCCTCGTGAACCTTGGATGTATAAGGCTGGGTATGTGCAGTTGTCCCACACACTTCACCTTTGGAAAGCCACTGGGTCTGAATTTAGAAACAATGGGAAAAGACATAGGGCTTTTAATATCTGAAATCATTTTCCCTAAATTGTAATTATGTGTTCAAGACAGTCCCGCATGCTTAGAGGGAAAGCCATCTTTAAAAAAAAAAAAAAAAAAGAACATTCATTTATATTTTTATTTTAAAGAAGACATATTGGCCTTTGTTTTAAACACAGTATAATGGTAGACAATGTGGGGAAATCCAAGTGCAAGACTGTAAAGTATAATACAAGGAGTTTTCAGTCTCAGGTGAGAATCCAGACTAATTCCTTGGAGAGGGGTGGAGCTGGAAGCCACTGGCATCATGGCCATGAGAATGTGCAGGGGAAGCAAAGAGAAGGCTGGAGGACAAGGTCAGGAGGGAAAGGGGCCTTGGAGACGCAGCCTGGAAGCTCTTGCAAGAGCTCTGCCCAGACGAGCAACACGGAGAGGGGTTAGTCAAGGGAGCATAGTGCTTCAGTGGCAGACAGGCTAGAGCAGGGGCACACCTGTGCAGAGAGGAGGCCGAGGCGAGGGAGATGACAGAGGCTTTCAGGAAGCACGTACCGGAGTCAGAGAGAAGCTGAGATCCTGTCCATCAGCGGGTAGTCTGGCTCCCATGGAAACAGGACACTGGTCTTTCTTAAAAGGAGCTGAGCTAGTCACAGACATGGAGACATGAAGGCATTCCTACACGGCTGCTGGGGGCTGCCATTCAAGGGCAATATCAGCTGTTGGGATGAGAAAGACTGTAGCTTTTGAGGAAACTGGTTCCCTAGGGCCGTTGATATGCATGGTTATTTCTCTAGGCTTTCAGTCAAGATCATTGCTTCCCACCAAGGACTATCTATCCCAATCTGTGGCCTCAGGGTGTCACCATGTGACTGGCCACAGGGCCTATGTGATCACATCCTGAAAGTGCCTCAACGGAGGCTTTGAAAATCAAATTCAGGCTCACAAAGTGAGTGGCAGCCCCTGACCTGTAATTTTAGGCAGATTGTGAGCAAAGATGCACGGGGTTGTTGCTGGCGATACCGAGGATGCGAGGTGGGCTGGGCTGGGAGACGCCTGGACAACCTCTCCTGCTGGCCACCACACTCAGCTCAGATCCACAGGCTGCGCTGAGATAGCGAAGGCCTCCTGCTCAGCTCCACTCAACCTCCACATAAAGACTCAGGCGCTGGCAGTAACAGCATTCTTCTCAAGTCCCTGGAACCAATACAAGGGAAGCCTTTTTTTTTTTAATTAAAGGGATAACAAGATAAAAAGGCAAATTAAAGGAATAATATGCCTGATAGCTCAGTTGATAAAGAATCTACCTGGAATGCAAGAGACCTGGGTTCAATCCTTGGGTTGGGAAGATCCCCTGGAGAAGGGATAGGCTATCCACTCCAGTATTCTTGTCTGGAAAATTCCATGGACTGTATAGTCCATGGGATTGCAAAGAATCGGACATGACTGAGTGACTTTCACTTTCTTTTATGGTTTTAAAAAAAAAAAAGTGGACTTTGCAACATCGCAGGCATATGCCACCTGCACTGCCTAGAGCATGCTCACTCCCCTGCTCCAAGCCAGTAAGATGCTCTTGTGGGAGGACATGCCACTGCACCGACCCAGCAAGGCATCGCAATTTGACTTCTCTTCCTGTTTCCACTGACTCCCCATCCAGTGGAAAACTGCTAAGTTTGTTTGGAGAAACATGCTTTTGAAATTTCAAATACAGTGGGATATTAAAGAAAGAAGATTCTATCTCACCATGAACACACTTCAAAATGCAAGTAATTCCTGAGTTAATTTAAAACAATAATGCATATCTTCAAAAAGACATAAAGTACAGATTCTCCCTCACTCCAGTAACAACAGCTATCTCCAAAGGAGAAACCACGTTCCTTGCTTTGCCCACCAGGGAAGAATGACATACTCAGATATTCTTTCTTTATGCCAAAGTAATTACTGATCTTTCAAGTAAGAATGTATTTATTTGAAAAACAAATTTGCAAGACTTAAACCACCTGATTTTAACATTTATGAAGCTACCATAATCAATGCAGTGTGGTACCGGCATAAGGATAAAAAGTGGATTACCATAATATAACAGAAAGTCTAGAAACAGACCCTCACAAGGGAGCCTGGATAGCGCAATGTGGAAAGCAGAGTCTTTCAACCAACAGTGCTGAAGATCTTGACCAACATGATCATGGGAGAGATGAACCTCAGATGCTACCTCACACGATAAAAGAAAAGCATTATAAGCTGAAATCATAAAGCTTCTGGAAGAAAACCTAAGAGAACATCCTCACAACTTCAGGGTAGGCAAGGATTTCATATATAGGATACAAAAAGTACCACTGTAAAGGGAAAAAAAAATAAAACGAACTTCATCAAAATTAAGACTTTGATGCATCAAAACTTAAGAAACTGAAAAAGCAAACCAAAGATTGGGAGAATATATCACAATATACATATCTTCAAAAAGACTTCAATCCATTAGCAATAAAAGTACCACACACACAGAAAGAGCAAAGGGCCTGAAAAACTCAGGTAAGTATCCAATAAACTCATTAAAAGGCATTCTACATAACTAGCCATCAGAAAGATGCAATAATGTTGAACATGTAAAATGGTATGACTATTCTGGTAAACCAGCAGTTTCTTACAAAGTTGGGCACATACTTACCCTGTGATTCTGAAATTTCATTTATAAGTATTGGTATTTGTTCAAGAGAAATGAAAATAAGAGTCTGCAAAACACTGGTACAAGACTGTTTATAACATCTTTATTCATAATAGCTTCAAGCTGAGAACAATCCAAATTTTCATCAACAGGCAGACAGATGAACTGTTGTAATCATATCATGGAACACTGATCAGCAATAAAAAGAATGAATTGTTGATATATGCAACACCATAGATAAATCACAAAAATATGTTGATCTAAGATGCTGGACACAAACGGAAATGTTCTGTATGATCTCATTTATAGGAATTTCAAGAACAGACAAAATGAATTCTGATGATATAAATCAAAACAATCACTGCCAGTAGACGGTGGAAATTCACTGGAAGGGAACAGGGAATGAGATTCTGGGATGATGGAAATATCCTGTGTCTTGACTGGGTTACTAGTCACAGGCATACATATTCACCAAAATACATGGAATTATACATTTAACATCCACACGTGTCACTGTATATAAAATTTAACTTCAATTTAAAAACATATAAGGTAAATCTTTCCTAGCAAGGCAAACACATCAACTTTGTTCATTAAAGCACTTTGAAAACAACTTCTAATATTAATAATTAGAAGTTGGTTTATAATCAAGAGTGATAGAATTCTCTCCAAATCTAATTCTATAAGCTTCTGTGGTATACTCCATTTGATTCTTTCAGAGCATTTGATATTTTCTGATTTCTGTGACTATGGAGTAATATGTCTTATAAAAATTTACCTCAATTCTTAAATCAGCTGTTGCCTTAAACTCTGGCAAATACACAAAAGGGAAATATATAAACCCATTTCACCTAAACATCCTTCACCTTTTTTGATGGATCTGTCTCTGCCATCTCAGGATGGTACTAGAAGATTAGTTCAATTGTGCCTCAGTGTTACATTTAGAGAGACACGATGGGATTCAAGGGAAGAAAGAGACACAGCACAACAGAATTAATTACTTAAATAAGTGAGCAACCCAACTAAAAGCTTCTGGCATGCCTTTCAAGCTATATGTTAAGGGTAGAGATCTATATGCAGGTGGTTGAGGTGAAGAAGTGCATAGAAGAAGAAGAGAGGATTAAGAAACTGCAAAGTCAGGGCCAGCTGCTCACCAGAATGAACAATTACAGTAATCACTTGGATGAGTTGGAGGCCAGAGATAAAAGCACAATAAATTCCCAGAAAACTAGATTAGAGAAAGAGCCATTTTAAATTAAAAAGCTACAGCAATCACAAATTTGGGCTTAAATGTATTTGTTTTTATTAAATTTTAAAAGTTAATGCTCATTTACCCTAAGGCTCTTATTAAAAACAGTTATATATAAACAAGTTTTATATATTTGTATATAATTTATAATAATTATATATCTTATAGATGATTTTATATATAATATATAAAGCTTTATATAAAGATAACTTCTTGTTCTATATGTTTTTATATTCTTATCGGTATTATATACACATACAATCAAGCCATCCTAAAGTTACACTCAACCTTTGATTTTTCTCCCACCATGAGCTTAGCGTTTTTGTCACCATGACAATATGCCTGGTAACACCTTTTCTGACAGTGTACTAAGGGTTGGCTGGAAAGATATACTAAGAGCCATCTTCCACTTGATTACATAGACCCATCTTCTTCCAGATCAAAGGGGTTTTTAAAAACTTCACCAGTTATCCAGATTACAAAGAAGGGGACCTTGCAAGAGTGTGGTGGTTCTCTGGGTGTGGGGATTTCACTCTGAAACATTTTCTGAGGGAGTGGCTGAGAAGGCAGGAGCTGACAGGGTTAAAGGGGAACTGCTGTGACTGTCTCTCAGGACAGGATTGAGCCAGAAGGGCAGAACACACTGTCAGTGAGCCAGCAGATCAGCACGGGCACAAGCTGAGAGCGCTCCTGAAAAATTCTATTTGTGTAGATGACAAAGACACCAGCTGAATAAAATGAAAGGATGATAATATTCTCACATCTTGATATTTTCCCTTTGAATCTAAACTATGCTGCAATAGAGGAGAGGTGAAAACAGATTATTAAGCAGGAAAAGGCTCTTTGCCAGTTCATCCTGAAAAAGAGTATTTCTCTGTTCAATGGTGTCATTTTTCATAAGCACTGATAATGAGTCAGAGGTGGCATCTGTATTTCCATACATATTTCCTGTGTTTTCCTGTGACCAGTGATTATAAGTCAGGATGGCTAAACTTGGGTTGTTTTGTTCTTTATAGAGAAAGCTCTGGAAAATATTAAACGAAACAGTAAGATATACCGTAACTGCAACAAGTAGCATCAGCATGAAATCTCTGGTAGAAATGCAAGTATCCTCTCCTCTGGACGTTTCCAAGCTCTATATTGTGGGGATCATGCATAATATCTCCAGCAAATGGAGCCAATCCAAACTTACCTCCAGTAAAATGCAATGTTAGGGAACTCACAATAACCATGTTCCATTTAAAAACTTTCCAAGTTGAAAATGTGGTTTGTTTTATGATAAAAAGAGCATCACAGTTTATAATACATCTCTTTTCCTAAAATTCTGCTCTATGTTAATGAATCAAAATATACCCCAATCTGTTTTGAAATGTGAAGTGCCAAGTTGCTGTATAATATTCCCAAGTTCCAGAGAAAGAAAAACATAAGTAAACGCTAAACTCTAGTTTAGGAATAGAACTTGTTTTGAACTTCTTATTGCCATCGTAGAATAAATCAGACCTTTAGTGGACAATACACATACAATATAAAAATATTTTCATAGATTGTTTTCAGTAGGAAAAACGACAGCAATTAGAGAAAAGGGAATGACATATAGCCAAGACTTAGATCCATTATGTCTGATTGCAGCAGTCCAAGCACCTGCCATGGTCCCCTGCCTCTGTCTGAACACAGTACAGGAGGAAGCAGTGCTCCTGGGAGGGTGGGGGGTGCAATGCCGCCTCACCAGTGCCTAAGCAAGGAGAGCAGAAGAGGAAAGCCGGGGCCTTGGATGACCACCTGGACCTTGGGCGAGTACCTGGCCACTTTCTTCACATTCAGGACCAGCACTGCCTTTGGATGATGTTTAAGAGGCAGGCATCCCTTCAGAGCATGAATTCTGGCAACTTCCAGGTCTCAAAAACCACCATAGAGTAAGTCAGAGAGAGAAGGAGAAATATCATATGACATCCCTTATACGTGGAATTTAAAAAGAAAGGATACAAATGAACATGCAAAACAGAATCAGATTCATTGGTCTGGAGAACAAATTTATGGTTTCTGGGAGAAGGGGGGAGGATGGGGGAAGGGATAGTTAGGGAGTTTGGGAAGGTCATGTACACGCTGCTATATTCTAAATGGATAATCAACAAGGACCTACTATATAGAACAGGAAACTCTGGTCAATGTTAGGTGGCGCCTGGATGGGAGGGGAGTTTGGGGGAGAATGGATACATGTGTATGGATGGCTGAGTCCCTTCCCTGCTCACCTGCAAGTATCACCACATTGGTTGTTAATCAGTTATACTCCAACACTAAATAAAAAGTTAAAAACACACCATACATTATTGTTCTTAAAATCCACCCAAATGGTTCAGGCACCCTCTTTAAGTATTCCCGTCCCTTCCTCCTAATCCAGAGTACTCTAACAAGCACACAGCTTGAAGATTTTAAGGAAAGAGGTCATATCTATTATAAAACCATGGTGTTTGCCAACAAATCTCTGGGATGCAAGAGCTCTGAAGTATTTACTCTTCAGCTGGGCTTTTCCATGTATGAATTTTCAAACACAAGCCTGACAGTCAAGATAGTTCCTTTTATTGAGACTCATTTCCAACAAGTGACAGAAACTTAATCTCGGCCAATTCGGATGATTTCAGCCAATGTTAGCTGGATTCAGGAACGTAGCCAATGTCTACGTTTCAGGGATGCATGGAACAGCAAAGTCTGGAGTAGGGAGGGAGGAATCTGGTTTTGGACAAGGTTTCCTCTCCATTCTAACACGCTGCAAAAAGCCCAGCTCTGTTCTGTCTCCAACCACTGGGTCACACAGACTGTTGTCCTCATCATGGCAAATGTACACTTTCCTTTACAAATATTTGCCTGTTTCTCCTAGACCGCAAGGGAATACTGATGGCGCCCTGTATTTTGTTGTGTACAACAAAGGTAAAATACCAGCTCTCCTTGAGGAACCCCACCCTAGACATGATCTCACATGGGGTGTGAGGGAGGCAGGTGAAGCCCCATCTCTGGAACACAACCATGACATCAAGTCCAAGCCCTTCCATCTTCCCACCTTCTCTGCTTTTTTCTTGAGAGCAAGAAGTTTTTAGCTCCTTTACTGATGGAAACCAGCTCTTAATAACCAAATACTTATATTTTACTCAAATGCCATGGAGCTTCAAGGTTTTTTTCATGTCTACTTTATTATAGCTTACTAATATTCTTTAAGGGATAATAATAACACAGATGAGTAGGCTACCACGAAGAAATCTCCCTTTAATAACAGAATTAGGAAATCAAGAGGATACTTCCAGGGATTACCCTTGGTGATGCCCTTTATCTTTACTCCGGGAACCCAGGTCGTGTTCAGCCCCTGACAGCTACCACCAGTACAGCAAATTCACACTGAACGCAATGCGCCAGCAAAGATGCGTTGTTGACAAAGCCACACGCACATTCCCTAAGCCCTGTGGACTCTCCAGCAGCCCGTTCTTCTGGAGTTCCTAAGGGTACCCTCTTAATTTCCCCAAGACCATGTTCACATCCACGTCCACACCGGACCATAATCTGACTCTTGGAACTGATCCTGACATTTTAAAGTCAGAAGTCAAGATCTTACTTCCGTGAGGTCAGTGCCCACTGAATGGCCGGTGGAGCCTGAACAGAGTCTCACTTCTTCCCCATAAATCTTCGTGTCCCCTAAGACTGCACACCAGTTCCCACACTCTAAGACGGTGGGAGGCGGCTCTCAGGCGGCAGTGCAGGCACTCAGGACGCCACAGGCTGTGGGACAGAGCTCCGCCAGGGGCTCCTGGCCGCTGAAGGTAGCCAGACTCGTACTGGTCCCCCCACGCCATGCTGGGCTCATTCCACTTCCCCTCAGGGCATGACCATCTCAAGGAGTGTCCCACGTCCCTGGAGCTCGCAGCCCTCCATACCCACCCAGGAGCCTACTCTTTGTGCTCAAAGTCAGAAAGGACAGGTTCAGGTTATAGCATGGACCCTCGACCCCAGTGAAGCATCCTCGCTGCCCTGCAGACTCTCCCTTTGGGCCATTATCGAGTCATCCGGGAAGACAGAGGGTCTCAGCCGAACCTAGATCGGTGAGCTCTGGTGGGTCTTTCTGCAGTGTGGAGGGCCCCCCTCCAGACTTCCACGGTACACACACACAGGGGGTCTCTGTGGGTAACCTTCTCCTGGGAAAGTCCGCACTCTCTTGGAGATGCACAAAGAGAAGGGCCCCTGTGCCCTGGGCTCCGTGCCATCCTGCCATGCTGGGCTGACCCAGGTCCTTCCCAGGCGCAAGCTCCCGCAGGCGCCCAGGCCATCCCTTCTAGGGAAGACAGCTGACGGCAGGCCCCTCTGCTTGGGGGCTCTGGAGTCATGCTCTCCTCACGAGGAAAACCCTGAGCAATAACAACAGCAGCAGAGAGTACTCTCTAGTGTAATGCAAGGGGGTCATGTCTCAGCAGGATATCCATCAACCCTCCTAGAAATGCAAAGCATTCAGCAATGATTTTTACTGAGGTCCATTTTTATATACAATATTATGTTAGTTTCAGATGTACAACATAGTGATTTAAAGTGTTTATGGCTTAGACTCCGTTTACAATTCTTATAAACTACTGGCACTATTCCCTGTGCTCTCCAGTGCGTCCTGCAGCTTACTTATCTTAGACATAGCAGTCTGCCCTCTTCGTTGCCCTCAGCAGTATTTTTTTAAAGCCAGCTCAGGAAATGAGCTCCTCAGCTTTCTTTGGTGTCCCCACCTGAGCCCTGGGGGTCATGGACATTGCATGAATGTTGCTCTAATTCTAGTCTAGGGTTTTCGTCAGCTAAGGAGAGGCATGCACCCCACAAAGAATCTGAGAAATCCTAAGTGGCCTCCAGCACAGCAAGCACAAGTATCATGCCATAGAATTCAGGGGCAAGATAAATGTCTTTTATTTCTCTATCAAGTTTGATTTTCATTTGCAATCTCCATTCCCCCAGTGGGAGAACCACTTCTAGTCCCAAGTCACGACATTCTTTAGGTCTCCTTAGATATGGCATGAGGGAAGCAATCTGCCCCAACTTCCACTCTCTGTACATAAAACAGGTAAAACACTACAGAGAAGAATACCAGGAAAAAAGATCGCTTTTCAGTCTAATGACATGTAGTGAGCTGCTGCTGCTGCTGCTAAGTCGCTTCAGTCATGTCCGACTCTGTGTGACCCCATAGACGGCAGCCCACCAGGCTCCCCCGTCCCTGGGATTCTCCAGGCAAGAACACTGGAGTGGGTTGCCATTTCCTTCTCCAGTGCATGAAAGTGAAAAGTGAAAGTGAAGTCACTCAGTCGTGTCCGACCCTCGGCGACCCCATGAACAGCAGCCTACCAGGCTCCTCCGTCCATGCGATTTTCCAGGCAAGAGTACTGGAGTGGGGTGCCATTGCCTTCTCCAAGAATGCTCAAACTACCTCACAATTGCCCTCATCTCACATGCTAGCAAAGTAATGCACAAAATTCTCCAAACCAGGCCTCAACAGTACATGAACCGTGAACTTCCAGATGTTCCAGCTGGATTTAGAAAAGACAGAGGAACCAGAGATCAAATTACCAACATTGATGGATCATCAAAAAAGCAAGAGAGTTTCAGAAAACATCTACTTCTGCTTTATTGACTATGCCAAAGCCTTGGGACTGTGTGGATCCACAACAACCTGTGGAAAATTCTGAAAGAGATGAGAATACCAGACCACCTGACTGGCCTCCTGAGAAATATGTATGCAGGTCAAAAAGCAACAGTTAGAGCTGTTAGGACTGGTTCCAAATCAGGAAAGGAGTATGTTAAGGCTATATATTGTCACCCTGCTAGTTTAACTTATATGCAGAGTGCATCATGAGAAATGCCAGGCTGGATGAAACACAAGCTGGAATCAAGATTGCCAGGAGAAATATCAGAACTCTCAGATATGCAGATGACACCGCCGTTATGGCAGAAAGCGAAGAACTGAAGAGCCTCTTGATGAAAGTGAAAGAGGAGAGTGAAAAAGCTGGCTTAAAACTCAACATTTGGAAAACTAAGATTATGGAATCTGGTTCCATCACTTCATGGCAAATAGAAGGGGAAACAATGGAAACAGTGAAAGACTTTATTTTGGGGGCTCCAAAATCACTGCAGATGGTGATTGCAGCCATGAAATTAAAAGACGCTTGTTCCTTGGAAGAAAAGTATGACCAACCTAGATAGCATATTAAAAAGCAGAGACATTACTCTGCCGACAAAGGTCCATCTAGTCAAATCTATGGTTTTTCCAGTAGTCATGTATGGATGTAAGTTGGACCATAAAGAAAGCTGAGTGCTAAAGACTTGATGCTTTTGAACTGTGGTGTTGGAGAAGTCTCTTGAGAGTCCCTTGGCCTGCAAGGAGATCAAACCAGTCAATTCTGAAGGAAATAAGTCCTGAATATTCATTGGAAGGAATAATGCTGAAGCTGAAACTCCAAAACTTTGGCCACCTGATGTGAAGAACGGACTCATCTGAAAAGACCTTGATACTGGGAAATATCGAAGGTGGGAGGAGATGGTTGGATGGCATCACTGAGTCAATGGACATGAATTTGAGAAAACTCCCTGAGTTGGTAATAAACAGGGAAGCCTGGTGTGCTGCAGTCCATGGGGTTGCAAAGAGTCAGACACAACTGAATGACTGAACTGAACTTGAGCTCAGGGGACAGAATACCACGGGACATCCTGGCTTCCATCCCTGACCCACCATTTATTTCAGTCCTGTGACTAAAGGTTGATATAACTTTCTGGTATCTGGTTGTATCATTGATGAAGTGGGGAAAGTAAAAGAATATCCCCTCTCACGGCTGTTGGGAGAAGTCAGCTGAGTACCAGATGCATAAGCACAGTGTCCGGCACACAGGAGCCCTAGATTCGTGTTAAGTGGTTTCATCCTTTTGCTTTAGATCAGTCAGTTATGTCTTTAATCATTAAAAGAGTTTTCTGTTAAGGCATTTACTTAGGACCTTTTAGAACATAGGTCATGGTAGGCCTGTGACAGCAGTAACAATTAACTGTCCCATTAACCTCAGAATGAGTTTTCTTGGGGTATCAGTTCAGTTCAGTCGCTCAGTCGTGTCCGACTCTTTGTGACCCCATGAATCCCAGCACGCCAGGCCTCCCTGTCCATCACCAACTCCCGGAGTTCACTCAGACTCACGTCCATCGAGTCAGTGATGCCATCCAGCCATCTCATCCTCTGTCGTCCCCTTCTCCTCCTGCCCTCAATCCCTCCCAGCATCAAAGTCTTTTCCAGTGAGTCAACTCTTTGCATGAGGTGCCCAAAGTACCAGAGCTTCACTTTAGCATCATTCCTTCCCAAGAAATCCCAGGGTTGATCTCCTTCAGAATGGACTGATTGGATCTCCTTGCAGTCCAAGGGACTCTCAAGAGTCTTCTCCAACACCACAGTTCAAAAGCATCAATTCTTCGGTGCTCAGCCTTCTTCACAGTCCAACTCTCATCCATACATGACCACAAGAAAAACCATAGCCTTGACTAGACGGACCTTAGTCAGCAAAGTAATGTCTCTGCTTTTGAATATGCTGTCCAGCTTGGTCATAACTTTTCTTCCAAGGAGTAAATGTCTTTTAATTTCATGGCTGCATTCAACACCTGCAGTGATTTTGGAGCCCACAATATAAAGTCTGACACTGTTTCCACTGTTTCCCCATCTATTTCCCATGAAGTGATGGGACGGGATGCCATGATCTTCGTTTTCTGAATGTTGAGCTTTAAGCCAACTTTTTCACTCTCCTCTTTCACTTTCATCAAGAGGCTTTTTAGTTCCTCTTCACTTTCTGCCATAAGGGTAGTATCATCTGAATATCTGAGGTTATTGATATTTCTCCCAGCAATCTTGATCCCAGCTTGTGTTTCTTCTAGTCCAGCATTTCTCATGATGAACTCTGCATATAAGTTAAATAAGCAGGGTGACAATATACAGCCTTGACGCACCTCCTTTTCCTCTTTGGAACCAACCTGTTGTTCCATGTCTAGTTCTACCTGTTGATTCCTGACCTGCATACAGATTTCTCAAGAGGCAGGTCAGGTGGTCTGGTATTCCCACCTCTTTCAGAATTTTCCACAGTTTATTGTGATCCACACAGTCAAAGGCTTTGGCATAGTCAATAAAACAGAAGTAGATGTTTTTTCTGGAACTCTCTTGCTTTTTATAAATTCAGTTAATTTGCCTGCTAGCCTCTGTGCAAAGAAGAAAAGCATTTGCTGGCATGCTGCAGTCCATGGGGTCACAGAGTCGAACATGACTGAACAAGTGAATTGAACTGAATGTAAGTGAAATTCGTATGGATATTTTCTATTCCAAATATGACAAATTTTCACCATACTATTGGGCTGCATGAAAAGAAATATTTTAAATAAAGAAATCTTTACTTATTATTATTTTTTAAAATCAGAATAACCTCCATTTCATTTCAGCCTATTGGAACCCACTGGAATATTTTACAGCTTCCTAAGGAAACTCCAACCAGTCCATTCTAAAGGAGATCAGCCCTGGGTGTTCGCTGGAGGAATGATACTAAAGCTGAAACTCCAGTACTTGGCCACCTCATGTGAAGAGTTGACTCATTGGAAAAGACTCTGATGCTGGGAGGGATTGGGGGCAGGAGGAGAAGGGGACCACAGAGGATGAGATGGCTGGATGGCATCGCCGACTTGATGGACGTAAGTTTGAGTGAACTCTGGGAGTTGGTGATGGACAGGGAGGCCTGGTGTGCTGCGATTCATGGGGTCACAAAGAGTCGGACATGACTGAGCAACTGAACTGAACTGAACTGAAGGAAACTCCTAAAACAAGGAGGAGAGAGGGAACAACTGCTCTCTTGGGATTAAAAAGCAAAGAGATGAAGGCAGAAACAAAGACGCTTGCCTCTTCCTCCTCAGCACCACCCCCTTCAGCTGCCGACTCACGTCTACTTACAGCACTTAAGGACGGTTCACCTCCATTTGTTCTGCCTTTTCTCTATTGAGATTTTTCTTCTGGAATCTCATTAAGTCACATGAACAGCTACCCCAGGTTGTTATGGCAACAGGAATTTTTAAAGTAAATTAATTTCACTACAAGATGTCATTAAGACCAGGTGAGGGTGGCCTTGAATCATTATGGTTTCCCTCTGCTGGCAAGTGCCACAAATGGGAGGAAAATCTTTTGACTCATCATCATGTGTTCACAGCGCTTATAGGAAAGTGATCATAAATTGTGTTGGTTTTATTGCAAGTTTGTATATCCCATTTTAATTCTCCATAAAATGGGGGTAAATGAGGGAGTTATGAAACCATTGGTCCATTGATCTCTGATGAACTTAAACAACAAAAGGAGTTGTAATTCAGAGAGTGCCCCATGTGGGCTGACAACATCCTCAGCTTTAAAAGAAAGGGCTAGAAAAAGTCCTGGATGCAAAAACAACTGAGCTATTAAGCAGATGGGTTCTAAGGACAGAGGGAAAAAAAAGATTGTGCCAGCTAGTCCTTTCTCCAAGTTCTTTCACACTCTTGGTAGCCTCCAGAACCCACACTCTGGGTTCTGGAGGCTCAAATTTCCTTGAGTTACTTTTCAAAAAAAAAATCACTGTCCTAGATAGGGAGGCCTGGCGTGCTGCGATTCATGGGGTCCCAAAGAGTCGGACACGACTGAGCGACTGAACTGAACTGAACGACTGAACTGAACTGAACTGAACTGAGACAGGTATTCTGTGGTGAAATAATTATGGACTACAGCCAATAATGTAGGTACCCTCCCCTTAGAAAGTCACAAACCAATTCAGCAGATGAAAAGCCCAGCCAAGGTGGAAAGAACTCACACTAAGCATATTTAAGCCAGCATGTCACAAACATTTTGTGTCACTGAGCCTATTCTTAAACATCTCCTTAGTTTTTAGTAACAGTTTTATTTACATCAGGTGGACATGCTTGAGAAATGTTCCTTAGGTTAAAATTTTAAGGTCAAAATGAGTAAAACCTAAACATTCAAAAACTGCTTTCAAAGGTCACTTCAAATATAGGAATATTTGTTTCCTTCTTACTACTTTCTAGCACTAACAAAACCACTACCCTCCTCCCTGCTTCTTTTTAAAATATTTATAACATGTCACACACTCACTCAATAGCTTTGCACGAGTCCTGCCACAGAACCCAGAACCCATTCTGTGTCTTTACTGACACAGAATGCACAAGGGTGGCTGCGTGTGCTGGGGCATACACGCACACACACGCAGCCATATGCTCTCACACACGCATGTGTGCTCACACACTCTACGAGAAGGAGAGTGACAACGACAGTGATGTGCACCCTGGAGGATGGATTCATACAACAGCAGTCTGGGATTTTTCTGGGAGTGAAATAAGCAGCAGAGAGAACCACAGGGGAGCAAATGAGATGGCTGAGACACACAGCAGTGAAGCAAAAGGTAGAAAACCAGGCTCCCTGTCTCTGCCAGGAACGCACAGAGACCTGGAAACTGGCCGGGACAGACAGAGAAACTTGATGGGTTAGTGAGACGCCACAGAGGCAGCTGCAGCAGGAATCTAGCCAAGAACAAAGCCCACAGTGCCATGTTCCCTGATAAACGTATGGCTTCAAATTCCCTATTTTTCTTCTTAGAATCTACCCTGTTCATCTGTCCTTTTTAAACTTTGTTTTCAGCACATTGTAAATCTGAAAAAACAAAAAAGGTAATTTGCAATGACTTGGAAAAGCACCAAACCAGTAGTCAAAAGGGTTATTTCCCATGAGTATCTGTGCACATTTAAAACAAATAAAATTATATTACTATTCCTCACACTGAGGAGTAGATTTAAAAACAGGTAGTCTCTGCAGTATATACACAAGTCAGGTCAAAATACAAGGTTTACGCAGGAAACTTACAGAATGTTATTAAACCAACATTGTCCAAATAAACAAACCGAAAACCAGGTGGTCTAAAGACGTGTAGAGAAGTCGTTTCTGAGCCCCGTCTTTGGAGCAGCATGTGGCTGCATCCTCTCATCTCCAGGAGCAAGTGGATGAGATCCTTTCTGCCAAGCAGAGGAGAAGCGACACACGGGGCACCAGAGGCACCAGGCCATGCCGTTGGCATACCGCCACATGGGTGCCCTTGGCAGGGTGGGGTGAGGAGGAGGGGGAAAACCAGGAGCGGGGTGCGGGCAGTAGTAGGTAAGGGGCTGGCAGACAGTGCAATGGCAATGGTCAGCACCCCTAGGTCAGCTGCATATGACCCTGGAGCCAAAGCAGATAGGGCAGATGCTGGCCACACCTCCATGCCTGCCTGAACAAGGCATGGGAACCCACAACAACTCATCTATGGTGCTTGCTCCCTACGAGGTGCTCTGCAAGGGGACAAGGACACTTAGATGTGGATGGAGAAAACGCCTCCCTCACAGAAAGAGCCTCTGAGGCACGGTCAGCAGGAGGAGAGGAGGCTGGAGGAGGTGACACCCTAGTGTAGGTGACACCCTAGTCAAGGCCAGAAGCCAGGGAAGGTGAATGTCCCAGGTAGGCTAGGACACCCCTGCACAGAACAGGAGGTAGGAGGATCAGAGAGGGACCAGGCTGTGTGGGAGCTCCATGCTGGACAGGAGTCAGCTGCTCTTCAGAGGCTAACCCAGACCGAAGAGGATGTTTAGAGCCAGAAAGGAAGAAGATCAGTTGTGTCCGACCCAGAACACTTAATTTAGCCCAGGACCCCTAGACAGGTCACACTGCTGGGGATGCACAGAGGGAGTGGCAGGGGCCTGGCCCAGTGTGGCTGCTGTGGAAGTGGCTCTTCCATCCGTGCTTATTTCACTCGTAAAAGAAAGCTCCTGCAATAATCATTTCCTTCACTCTAATTTTTCTTTACCTGTCTGCTTGGGTTAGACATTACATGGCTTGTAATGAAAATGGTAAAATGCCTTGTTCTTATTATGGTGATCTGAATAACAAATACAGAATGAAACAACAAAACAGCCCAGACAATAAAAATAATTGTTAACCCATTTTACTAGCTCTGCAGCCAAATTATATTTTTATAGATTACAGCGCCAACAGAGGTAACTGTGCTCACGGGTTCCTTGCTAACAAGGTCACCAGCTTAATTTGAATATTTTCCACAGCAGCTGCCCTCACACCTAAAGAGGGAAGCGGCTCCAACTATGTAGGGCAAGCGGCCGGGAATGCTAATGAGTCTGACAGATTGGTTCAAAATAGAAGCATAAACCTTCAATTCATGAGGACATGACAGTTACGAAACCAAAGCCGAGGAGAAATAATCTGTGTTCAGGAATCCAACCCTGCCGCATTGCTTGAATTTCTGACATAGTTCTTGAACCAGGCTTGGCGAAATGCGTGCACTGTAAATAGAAGGACAGGGGAAAGGTTACAAGAGACCATGTAATTCCATGACTGTGAGCTCGCTTTTAGAAGAATCAACAAAGAGTACATTGAAAACACTCTTCGTTTCCTTGTCTGTAACAGAATGACTACAAGAGAACCAATGGCCAGCAATGCCATGTGCTACAGGACAAAGTTGAAATTCAGAATTTACAACACAAGTGGCGTGAAGTGACAGAGACAATGAAAGCTTAATTCGAGGGTAAGAATCAGTCTTTGTTTACTCTTTTTTTTTTTTTTAGAGATGAGGTAAACTTTATTAGCACTTGTAAATAATCAACTTCATGTTTTTAACGTTCCTTCCCCTCTCCTGTGCCTGTAACTTGTAATCCTAGTTACAGGAACTCAGTGCAGGTTAGAAAGTGCAGTCCCTGGGGCTGATGGGCAGGAACGGCCATCCCACCAGCACAGGTCCCTGAGGAGGCCCGGTCCAGCAAGAGGCCACGGCTTCCAGACTCAACCTTCAAATGGCACCTTGGGGCATGGGGAAAACGCCACCAAACCCTGCAAACATGCAGCGTGATTGTGCACCTTACACAAAGCGGGTAACAGACAGACTCGCAGAGCGGGGGGCTCCTGCAAAGTCTGACCCTTTGGGAAATGCTATCCAGAAGCTGATTCTCAAACCAACTCCCTAGCATTCAGAGGAAGAAGGAGTTTAAAGACATCACAGAAGGATATAACAATACTCTAGGTGACAGGTGCAGGTACAAAAGTCTCAGAGCCAGCCCGGTCCCTGGGTGGGCCATGCATGGCACCCAGCTTACTGATAAACACCCTGCTGTCCCCTGGAAGAAGGCAGGCCCTGGAGAAGTCCCGTGTGTCTTTCACAGCCTAGAGGTCTATGAAGGGACAAATGGAGTTTATCACTGAAAGACCTCAGGGAAGAATAAAGAGATAAGCTATCCTAGAACACCAGTGATGATTTACCTAATTTGACAGCTTGAAATGTGTCCTAAAGAAAAGGCTCATGTGGCAATCTGGGAGTCATTTGTGTTTAAGAAAAGCTAGATTATACCATCCAATTGGATTATATAATTTTACTCAGTATTTCAGGACCTTCAAAAAGTCTCTTAGAGCTAAAATTTAAGAAAACTTAGCCTAAGTTTTGCACCAGGCTGAATATTTTATTTATAGAGGACTTTTAAAAAAAAATTGTAAGGCTTTTTTTTTTTTTTTTTCTGAGGTACCAGGGGTATGAGGGTAAGGGTAAATGAACATACAGAAATTCTCTAACAATTTGTTTCAGTTTAACATTCAACAAGGGAGAGATTTGTTTCTCTGCAAATTTTAAGAGACTCAAATAGTGTCATTTATGTTCAGCTCAATTAAGCTACTGATCATTCCATTCTTTCAGCAATAAAGTGTCCTCAATCAGTTATGACTTCAGAACAATAGAACAGCCTGGCTGGCCAGGCCTTCCATCCACATTGTGCGTGGTCCACACGAAGATTACTAACATGTGCCTGTAGTTCTCCTTCTAGTGGGAAATGTAAGAGGGCCTGATGATCTAGACTTCTTCCTTAAAGCAGCAAAAAGAGAATGTTAGATATCTAGCTCACAGTGGAAAATCAGGAAATCTGTTTTTAAGATTTTTCAAGGCCTAAATGAGTACAAGTCTTAGGACATTAAGAAAAACAAAATCATACACACCAGACGCACTGCTCCAGAGCATCCCAGGAGAATTCTTCTATTGCATCTAAGACAGTGACTATGGCCTCTCCCTCACCAAGATCAGCCGTTTCTTCACTGAGATAGCACAGACAAACAGCAGTGTTAGAGTGTGTACACAGTATCAAGTGCACCATTCAATTTGTCTCCATCTGAGCAGCATTTATTCTGGGTTCTTAGCACGTCAGGCACAAAAGTAACAAGGGTGACAAAGGCCCATCAAGTCCGGTCAAGCCAGTTAAATACTTCTGTCAAAAGCAAGGAGAGTCCTTTCCCAGCAGTGCCCAACTAGCTGGTTGCTGACCCACCTTCCCCCTCAAACAATGAGACACACTACATGTTAAATATACAAGCATTAAATAAAACCTATGTGAAAATATTGCAGATCTCTCTAGGTGGGATCACCTGATTTCACTAATAAAAATATGGGTTCCAGATAAACAGTAAACACTTTTTGATACAAGCATGTGCCACTGACTATTTAAGACACACACCAAAAATCATTGTGGTGTTCATTCATGTGACAGCATCCTGTATTCTTCTAGTGACCTTGTGGCAAAGCAATGAGAACCTGTTGGCTAAGAAGTGAAAGCGCAGAAACCTATCCAGGTGGATTTTTTTTTTTCTCAAGGCACCAGCTTAGAACCAAGAGAAACTAAACAAAATTGAAAAGCATGTACAGACTCAGAGAACAAAAATGCAGCATTAGGATCCATCAAGGAAGCTCAGCTGTGCTTAGCCCTCCTTCAGATAAAGTGCAGGAGAAGGACTGATGTGAGTGAAATTAAAGCTCAACAGTCAGAAAACGGAGATCATGGCATCCATTCCCGTCACTTCATGGGAAATAGATGGGTGGGGAAACAGTGGAAACAGTGTCAGACTTTATTTGGGGGCTCCAAAATCACTGCAGATGGTGACTGCAGCCATGAAATTAAAAGATGCTTACTCCTTGGAAGAAAAGTTATGACCACCCTAGACAGCATATTCAAAAGAAGAGACATCACTTTGCTGACTAAGGTCCATCTAGTCAAGGCTATGGTTTTTCCAGTGGTCATGTATGGATGTGAGAGTTGGACTGTGAAGAAGGCTGAGCGCTGAAGAATTGATGCTTTTGAACTGTGGTGTTGGAGAAGACTCTTGAGAGTCCCTTGGACTGCAAGGAGATCCAACCAGTCCACTCTGAAGGAGATCAGCCCTGGGATTTCTTTGGAAGGAATGATGCTAAAGCTGAAACTCTAAGACTTTGGCCACGTCATGCGAAGAGTTGACTCATTGGAAAAGACTTTGATGCTGGGAGGGTTTGGGGGCAGGAGGAGAAGGGGACGACAGAGGATGAAATGGCTGGATGGCATCATGGACTCAATGGACGTGAGTCTGAGTGAACTCCGGGAGTTGGTGATAGACAGGGAGGCCTGGCGTGCTGCGATTCATGAGGTCGCAAAGAGTCGGACACGACTGGAGTGACTGAACTGAACTGAATGTGGAAGTTCCTACCCCAGTGCCTGAGATGTGACTTTATTTGGAAATAGGGTCTTTGCAGCTGATCAAATTAAGATGAAGTTGTTAGGTGGACCCAATCCACTATGAATGTCTCTTTATAAAAGGGGGAGGGCTTCCGTGGTCGTTCATTGGTTAAGAATCTGCCTGCCAATGCAGGGACATGGGTTTGACTCCTGGCCCATGAAGATCCCACATACCTTGGAGCAACTAAGCCGGTGCCTCACAACTAACGAGCCTCTGCTCTAGAGCCGGTGCTCGCCAGCAAGTGAGGCCACAGCAGTGAGAAGCCTGCCTACCACAACTGGAGAAACCCTGTGCGCAGGCAAAAACAAATAAACACTTCTTTCTGAGAGGGGGAGACCTGGATAGAGATAAGACACACAAGGAGAATGCCAAGTGAAAGTGAAGACAGAGACCAGGGCGAGGCTACTCCTATTCAAGGAATAGCAAAGATCACCGACAAACCATAAAAGCAAGGAAGGAGGCTGGCACAAGTTCTTCTCCGGAAGGAACTAACCCAGCAAGCACCTGGATCTGGGACGTGTGAGATGCTGAGTTTCTAAGCCACCCAGCTTGTGGTGCATTTTCACAGCGGCCCTAGCACACTAACCCAAGTATCAACTAAAGAGACACACCTGGCCTGGGGGCTTAAAGCAGCCTGGGAACATCACTGCCAGCCCTGTCCAGCTGTTCTCCATTTGACAGAGCACCTAGAAACCCCGCTATCAAAAACGGTGCTGAACCACCCAGTGAGGAAGATGACCTCGCTCAGAACCGCGAGATTATTTCTACATGCACAGTGTTCAGCACCACTCAGGAACAGTCGGGCACAGGATAAAACAAGACGGAAGCAACAACAAAATGGTTATAAAACGGGGTTATCAAAATGGCTAATAAACATATTTTAGGGTGTGCAAAGTATGTGTATAGACATATATATACATATAAATATATACATACATATATATATACACATGCCATGTTCTGCATGTTTTGATGTTATCATTTTAAAGAGCATTTTTAAATGCTTTAAAAAATGAGTTTTATTTATCTAAAAATCCACTTTTCAGAAATACAGAAATTATGAGATGTTAGAGTTGTATTTGTCAATGTTCTTTAGAGAAACAGAACCAATAACCAATAGGATCAATAAGAGATGATTTACTATAAATACTGATGCTAGAATTATGGGGCTGACAAGTCCAAACCTACAGCATGGGTGAGTGGGAGGAGACTCAGGAGAGCCAATGGTGCACATGAAGCCTGGGGGCTGGAAGGCTGCCTGCCGGAGAACTTGCCTTGCTTGAGAAGGCCAGTCTTTTATTCTACTCATGCCTTCAACTAACTAGCTGAAACCCACTCACATCAGGGATTCCAACCTGCTTTATTCGGCATTCCCCAATTTAATGTGAATCTCATCCATTAATACCCTCCAGTTCAACACACAAAATCAACCATCACAATAGCACACAATTTATAAAGTTCAATTCAGTTGCTCAGTTGTGTTCGACTTTTTGTGATCCCATGGACTGCAGTACACCAGGCTTCCCTTCTATCAACAACTCCTGGAGCTTACTTAAACTCATGTCCATTTAGTCAGTGATGCCATCCAACCATCTCATCCTCTGTTGTCCCCTTCTCCTCCTGCCTTCAAGCCTTCCCAGCATCCGGGTCTTTTCCAGTGAGTCAGTTCTTCATATCAGGTGGCCAAAGTCTTGGAGTTTCAGCTTCAACATCAGTCCTTCCAATGAATATTCAGGACTGATTGTCTTTAGGATTGACTGGTTTGATCTCCTTGCTGTCCAAGGGACTCTCAAGTCTTCTCCAGCACCACAGTTCAAAATCACCAATTCTTTGGTGCTCAGCTTTCTTTATGGTCCAACTCTCACATCCATACATGACTACTGGAAAAACCATAGCTTTGACTGGATGGATGTTTGTTGGCAAAGTAATGTATCTGCTTTTAATATGCTTTCTAGGTTGGTCATAGCTTTCCTTCCAAGGAGCAAGTGCCTTTTAATTTCATGGCTACAATTACCATCTGCAGTGATTTTGGAGCCCCCAAAATAAAATCTGCCACTGTTTCCATTGTTTCCCCATCTATTTGCCATGAAATGATGGGGCAAGATGCCAGGATCTTAGTTTTCTGAATGTTGAGTTTTAAGCCGACTTTTTCACTCTCCTCATTTCACTTTCATCAAAAGCCTCTTTAGTTCTTCAGTTTCTGCCATAAGGGTGGTATCAATTGCATATCTGAGGTTATTGGCATTTCCCCCAGTAATCTTGATTCCAGCTTGTGCTTCATCCAGCCTGGCATTTTGCATAGAGACAAAGTAAATTGATGGTATGGTGGGCACTGGAAACACTGATACCTGTGGGGTTTCAGATGAACTTCAGCAATAATACTTCCAAACCAAGACTTTAGTAGAGATGCAGAGTTTATATCGCAATTTAAATGTTATTGGGACAGTTACTAAGACTAATGCAGCTGTCAGCCCTTATTTACCCACATACAGCACAGAAACAGTAACCTTCACCTTTTTAAAGTTCAGTTCAGTTCAGTCGCTCAGTCGTGTCCGACTCTTTGCGACCCATGAATCGCAGCACGCCAGGCCTCCCTGTTCATTACCATCTCTCGGAGTTCACTCAGACTCAAGTCCATCGAGTCAGTGATGCCATCCAGCCATCTCATCCTCAGTCATCCCCTTCTCCTGCCCCCAGTCCCTCCCAGCATCAGAGTCTTTTCCAGTGAGTCAGCTCTTCACATGAGGTGGCCAAAGTACTGGAGTTTCAGCTTTAGCATCATTCCTTCCAAAGAACACCCAGGGCTGATCTCCTTCAGAATGGACTCATTGGATCTCCTTGCAGTCCAAGGGTCTCCCAAGAGTCTTCTCCAACACCACAGTTCAAAAGCATCAATTCTTCGGTGCTCAGCCTTCTTCACAGTCCAACTCTCACATCCATACATGACCACTGGAAAAATCATAGCCTTGACTAGACGGACCTTAGCTGGCAAAGTAATGTCTCTGCTTTTGAATATACTATCTAGGTTGGTTATAACTTTTCTTCCAAGGAGTAAGAGTCTTCTAATTCCATGGCTGCAGTCACCATCTACAGTGATTTTGGAGCCCCCAAAATAAAGTCTGACACTGTTTCCCCATCTATTTCCCATGAAGTGATGGGGCCGGATGCCATGATCTTCGTTTTCTGAATGTTGAGCTTTAAGCCAACTTTTTCACTCTCTTCTTTCACCTTCATCAAGAGGCCCTTTAGCTCCTCTTTACTTTCTGCCATAAGGGTGGTGTCATCTGCATATCTGAGGTTATTGATATTTCTCCCGGCAATCTTGATTCCAGCTTGTGTTTCTTCCAGCCCAGCGTTTCTCATGATGTACTCTGCATATAAGTTAAATAAGCAGGGTGACAATATACAGCCTTGACGTACTCCTTTCCTATTTGGAACCAGTCTGTTGTTCCATGTCCAGTTCTAACTGTTGCTTCCTGACCTGCATACAGATTTCTCAAGAGGCAGGTCAGGTGAGCTGGTATTCCCATCTCTTTCAGAATTTTCCACAGTTTATTGTAGTCCACACGGTCAAAGGCTTTGGCATAGTCAATAAAGCAGAAATATAAAGTATATATGCACTATTACATCTCCACCAGTATTCTGGCCTAACCGTGCCCGTTTTGGTCTTTTGACACCAACCCATTTCACACACTGTAACCAGAGCAGTGTCTTCAAATCCAAGTCCACATGTGTTCACATTAGCTGTAAGTTAAAAGCCCGTCATCAGTTCCCCACTGCCTACACATAAAGAGTCAGGATTCTACAGAACCTTCCCATTCTCCTGTCCTTCTCACCCCTACTCCCCACATCTGTCCTCACTGCATTCTGGGCTCACCTCACCATTTTCATCTCTTTTACACATTATGCTACCTGGTTCTTCCATCCACCAGATCCCTGGACATGCAGTGTTTTCTGATCTCCATGGTTTTCATCACGGCTTTTGGCTGTTTCCTCATGCTGGGATCTGCCCCACCTCTCCACCCAAAGCCTGGACTGAGTGTACGGGCCTGCCTGGACCTTGTTACTGAACTGTCTGAACCACAGCAAACCACTTTACCTCCCAAACTCTTACTGATCACTATCAGGGTGCAAAACTCTGCAATGGACCAGAGACTGTTCTCAAGACCTTCTGTGCATGCTCTGTTTCCAAAGGCTCTTCCATCTTTCTGAGTGTGAATGTGTGTAAGGACACATGGTGCACACACTCCCTTTCTCCATCCTGCTCTCTCTCAATTAGTTTCTGAGCCATGTTCTCCATGTACAAAAGGACAGATTATTTTCTCTTGCATAAATAGCAACATACTGTGTTGCTAGTTGCATACTGAGTTTTTCCCCCCACTTAACAGTATAAACTAAGAGACAGTTTCATATATCCACAAAAAGTCTAGCCATTCTTTATATCTATACAGTATTCTACCATATATATTTTTGCAATTTATTTAACTACTGACCTAGTGATGGCCATTTAGACTATTGTCAGTCTTTTGTTATGACCTTTGATGCTGCAGTAAGTAACCCACTCAACAATCTACTTCGCAGGTGCATGGATTACATCCATTGATAAATTCGTGAAAGTGGAAATGCTAGAAAAAATGGCATACACATCAGTAATTTCTGTGCTAGCACTAAATTTCACCCCAAAGAGGTGCAGCCATTCATACCTCTCTTAACCATGTAAGAGGATTTCTACTTCCTCCACGCATTTGCCAGGAGAATGCACACTAGACCTTAGCTCTCTAAGAATATGGGAGAATGTGTTCCCATGAAGTTTTTTTTTTTTGGTACGTCTATTCTTCTAAGTGAGCTCAAGTATGTTTTCACCTATTTAAGATCTCTTTGTATTCCCTGCCCTTAAACTATTTGATCATAAAATATGCCCTTTTATCTATTGAGTTGCCTGCCCTTTCTTATTGATTTTAGGAGTTCTTTATATACTGATGAAAACAGTCTTTTGTAATATATATCACCAATGTTTCTTCATTTGTGTTTTGACTGTGGTAGTTTTGAAAATGCAGACAGTTTTTTTAGCACAATTCAAAACTTTTTTCATAGCTTTTTGGTTTTATGCCATATTAAAAAGTGTTCCTCCTTCTAAGATTATTTTTAAAGCATCTTCTTGTGGTTTCTTCTTATAACTTTATTTGCATTTTGCATTTATGCCTTGGATCCATCTGAAATTTATTCTGCTTTAAGGCATGAGGCATGAATTCAGACATGTCTGTGGGTCACAGAGACAGAGAACAGACCTGTGGTTGCCAAAGGGAGGGGGAGGTGGAAAATGAGAAATGGACTGGAAGTTTGAGGTTAGCAGATGTAAAACTATTGTATTTAGAATGGATAAACAACAAAGTCCTACTGTATAGCATAGGGAACTGCACCCAATCTGCTGGGATAAACCATAGTAGAAAAGAATATTTTAAAAATAATGTATTTATGTGTAGAACTGAGTCGCTCTGCTATATAGTGGAAAGTAGCACAACACTGTACATCAACTATATTTCAATGAAAAATAAGATGACAAATAAATCTGTGGAGGATATTAAAATCTCATGAACCAACTCATGAGTGGTTGCATCTTTTGCAAATGTTTAGTAAATGTCATTAAAAATATATATTATTTCCAAATTCAGCTCTAAATGCTGTAGCACTTTTAAACATAAAGGAGAGGAACACACATCTGCGAGATAATGCATCTGACACATGGATCTGTGGCCTTCTGTTTATAACACAATGTGCCCTCCTCTCCCACAGACATTCCTTTACAGCTATCAGGAACCCACAGGTTGGCCATCACCATCACAGGCTTTTCTGTTCCAAAGTGTTCATGATTCTACATCTCTTATTTCCCCGGCCATTATCCTATCATTTCAAAACACGATTTATGGTGACATAAAAGGCAACTCTCATTGTTATTCTATCTTGCATTTACAATGAGAAGAGGAAAAGGTATTTGAACCAGATTATTTTTAAAAAGTGCTGACCCAGTGGCACAATCAAACCTCCAGGAAGAAACTTAATTATATCCCATTAAAAAGCTCAATGCTTTCCTGTGATTTGAGCAAATTAACTAAATTCAGAGTTCAGTGCAAGATTCTTCCCCTTTATGCAGCTCACCTCTGAAAATCTAAATGGAGATCATGGCTAGGTTTCTTCACTTGAAATAGCCAATTGGCATAAGCAACCACTTTTGTTATTTTTAAGTACAGGCTACCACTGAAAGTCTTTTTTACTCTTAATTGGATACAAATTGTCATCATTATAACTTTTCCACTTCAGTCACCAGGTATAATGGTTTTGGAAGTTTTCATATAATCCACTTTAGTTCACATGAATTTATGCTTAGAATTTGTAACACCTTTATTATACATAGTCTTATTTTCCTCTTAAAAATATGTATGAAAGAAGATGTAAGAAATGTTGAAAGAAGTGAAATCAAGATGGAAACTTTGGCTTTTATTTCAGAAAATGAAAATGGAGAAAAACCGTGGAAGTGATTTTGGAGCAGGGAACAGAATCTGAGAGCTCCATGTTGAGATACCATTTCTGAGAGGTTTATTATTCATGTAGAAGGAGCTGTCAAGAACAAAGTCAAAGGTTTCTGGCTGGAGACAGAGATTTGGAGACCATCAGTACAGAGAGAATAGAATGAAATTACTTACAAAAATGTTAAGTTAGGAGAGACCCCAAGACCACGATTTGGAGTTGGAACAAGGGAAAAGAGTGTGAAGGAGAGAGCAAAAATTCAACAGAGAGACAGAAAAGCAGGGCTCCAGGGATTCCACACAGGGAGGCAGTGGGGGAGCGGCCCACAAGCTGACTGCTGCAGGAAGAGAAAAGCTCAGGGAGTGGCTCGGGGCACAGGGAGGAGGCCTGGGTGATGACTAACGGGGACAGAGCTCAGACTGCACTGGACCGAGATTCTGGGATGCTCACAAGAAACTGAAGACAGCAGGGTTAGAAACTCACTCCAAAATTACCCAGTGATGGAGAGGGCATGGACTGGAGAACAGAGCAAACCAAGGGAGTGTCACGTGACCCAAAAGACCTTACAGACTAAGATGGCAAACAGCAGGACTGCTAGGTAATAGAAAGTGCCTGCCTGAGACCTGTGGGTAAACTGACAAGGAAGTCTTGGGTGACTGTCTAACAGTGATCAGCATCTTGGTGGTAGCTAATGAGAAAGAAGATGGGTGAGCAGAACCAGAAACAGGCCTTTCCAGGTAAGGAGCCGGTCTTCAGAGAAAGAGAGAGATGCTGGAAGCACGGGAGATGGCGATCACGTAACACAAAGAGGTAGAGGGCTTTGAGGGAGAAAGAAAAGAGATGGTTTAAGGTGGAGTATCGCCTTTCTCTTTTTGTAAGCAGGAACATGTCCGAAGAGGGCTCTGGTTAGACACAGACAGTCCCGCTCTGCCTGATGCAGAAGCGCAGTTTACTAAGCATCTCTAAGCTCCCATACTCCACGGCACGCACACCCCGCTCCTGTTCTGGTCGCACCGATCCTCAGTGCGAGGATCGTAAAGGGAGGCTTTATCACTAGATGAAGATGAAATGGCAAGTTCTGTAACCTGGCTGATGGCAAAAATTTCTGTCTTAAGCTTTCTGGACAGTATTCTAAATAAATTCTAATTTAGGAAACAGAATAAGATCACTTTACACAAATTTCCCATTCGTTCAGTATAAGTTTTCATGTTTGAACCATGATACACTATCAAGTAAGTCAGGCATGGGGTGGGCATGGTGGGAGCACCTTCTGAGATTTTGAGTATGAAGTAACTGTTTGCACACTTTATAAAAAGCAGCTGAACTCCATGCCAAAATTCACTCCCAAGTCAAAATACAATGATTCGACTGTACACTGATAAAATACACTGATTACAGTGAAAAAATACTGATTTTTACACTGATAAAATACTGATTACAATATATTAGCGCTAAATGCCTGTGTAGTGAGGTGGGCGCTGGAATGCAGAAGGGCAGAGAGGGAAGGAAAGCCACTGAGACACTGGGAAGCAGTAATGCTAGAGGCATCATGTGGAATAAGCCTGCTGTAAAGAAAGCCTTTCACGGCAATTAAAACAAAACAAATATATGGACGTGGGGAGAGGGGAGGAGTGGGTGAAGTGTATGAAGAGAATAACATGGAAACTTACATTACCATATGTAAAATAGCCAGTAGGAAAAACAAAACAAAATAAGCCTAGTCTCAGATCTTCTAAACCACATCTTGTTTATTCAAGGACCCTTATTTCCACTTTTGCCAAAGAATCTTACCTCCTGAATTCTGACCCCATGCTCCAAACCCTGAGCAGGACGTTCTCGAAAGTTTTAACCAATGTTCCCCAAGTTCTGGTCCACGGAATAACATCAGGATGGCTACCTCAGAAGTCTCCTCAGAAGCTTTGGGAAAAATGAAGATTTAGGGTCCTATGCCAGAAATCTTCATTCAGTAGGTCTTAGGTGGGCTCCAGAAGTCTGTAATTTAAACTAGATTTACCCAGGTGATTCTGATACCCAGGCAAAGTGGAGACTCACTGCTCTGAACTATCTGCTGGGTAGTATCAATTGTCACCGTTTAGTCACTCAGTCGTGTCTGACTCTTGCGACCCCATGGACTGTAGCCTAGCAGGCTCCTCTGTCCATGGGATTTCCCAGGCAAGTATACTGGAGTGTGTTGTTATTTCCCTCTCCAAGGGATCTTCCGAACTGAGAGACTGAACCCGCATCTCGTGCATTAGCAGGCAGATTCTTTACCACTGAGCCCCGTGGGAAGTCCTGGGTAGCAAAGACAAAGATCTTTATTTTATAATAAAATATATCAAACATAATAAAATTAGAAATTTAAATTTCTAAATGCTGATCTTCTCTGGGCTCTAACATTTCAAGGCCAACTCCACCAGGACCAACTGTCATGATGAGCTCCGCCCTCCCTCTGACGGCACCGAGAGGCAGGTGCCCACTTGCCGGCCACACTGCTCCCATGCGCTTCTCTGTACACAGACCACTGGCGCCCTGCTTTTACAGAGTAATGATGGCACATGACCACTCACACCAACTGACTGTCTGATCTCCAGTGACTCTTGATTTACTCAGTAAGGTCAAGAATTCATGTGGCAGTTTATCATCCACACACACAAAACCTAAACAGAGCAATGGCCATGATGATTGTGATGGTTGACTGTGATGACTCAAATAATAATTAAAAATGATAACTCCACTGACAACTCAAAGATTACCCTCATAGATACTTTTAGAAACTCTAGCTCAAGAGAAACAGATGTCAAGTATATTTGGAAGAGTTTTTTTTTTTTTTGAAGAGTTTTTAAATGACTGTTTCACAAACTGTAAGTGGAAAATAAAGAGCACATCCTCCAGCCTCCTTCCAGCCAGATGTGGCCAGGTGGCTAAGCTCCACCCAACAGGACAAGGTGGAGAGTGCGTGAAGGTCCCAATGACCCCCTTAGACAGAGCGGCATCCCTCCCCTCCCCTCCCCTCCCAGCTGGGGGAGAGCCAGTGTGAGGACTGCAGGATCGTGAGCCAACTTCGTGACTGAGCAGAAGACACCTGCCATTTACGGCAGCCCTACAAAAGGGAGCGTCACAGCGGCTTCATGTCAATCCCGGTGGAGGGACCACCCCTACTTCTTCTCTGTAAGACAGAAACCAACCCTACTTACTGCACTCACTGTTATTTGAGGTTTTTGTTATTTGCCTTCAAACCTAATCTTAATGATTTTGTTCTCTTCTAGGTTGACCCCTTGGCGCTGGTACTTAATCTGGCACCCTTCATATTACTTCCCTTGTGTGCTCAGTCACTTCAGTCACGTCTGACCCTTTGCAACCCCATGGGCTGTAGCCTACCAGGCTCCTCAGTCCATGAGATTCTCCAGGCTAGGATACTGGAGTGGGTTGACAGGCCTTCCTCCAGGGGAGCTTTCTGACCCAGAGACTGAAATCCTCTCTCTCATGTCTCCTGCATTGGCAGGTGAGTTCTTTACCACTAGCACCATGGGAGAAGCGCTTAACTTTAGCCAAATGAAAAAGAAAAGAAAAGCAAACCTAAGACCAGATTGCCACTGGACCAGTAACTGTTTCTCCCTCTGTCTCCACCCAGGACCACAAAAAAAGCAATGGTGGAAGACAGGTATCCAGTCAGCAGCATGACAGGAAGGGGCCCGTGGCGTCCTGAGGTCCATCTGCACATCACTAATGCTGGCTGGAACAAGGAACCAAACCCCACAGCCTTCAGTGAGGCCAAAGGTGAGCTACTTCCACAGTGAGTACTATCTACCGAAGAGCGAGACGAAGCGTGGAAACCCTGATGTGTCCGATGAAAGGCACTCCATGGGTGTAAAATATTATCATATATATTAATCATGGAAATGGTCTGTGGCAAGGACTGATTCTTAGAAGCAACTGGCTATAGAGTCTCTTATTTTTAATAACATATGTGCCAGCCAAACAGACATATGCCTTAACAGCTTTTAATTATTTCTGCTGTTTGCTTACTTCTTTGCATTAAATATAACTTTTGCCATTGCATATTCATCTGAAGTCTCCATTTCCTTATCCTCAGTAATTACTTCTTTAATAATTGCTGCCAGGTCTATGGAGGTTTTTATGAAAATAATCAGCCTTTCTTTAAGCTGAAACTATTCTCTTTACCTTGAAGTTGTGCTTTTATTATTATTTTTATTTTTTCTATTCATAGTTTCTGCTGATCTTTACTGGCAGGAGGGAAGTTTCGATTGCTCCATACTAACTTTTCTTACCTGCGGTTCAAGCATAACCCTGTTTTACAGCTACCCCCTGGCAGCTCCAGTGCGAGCGTGTCTCTGAGCAGAGCAAGTCACCCCTGGATCTTGAGCACAACCTCCGTCATTTCATGGGGGATTTTGAGAATGGCGGGGAGCCTTTCACTGTGACTATGCTGGTTTGGACTGAATGGACAGTGTGTGTTACTGAGGAAGCACAGAGATGTTTTTATGTGGTTTCCCACCAAGTTTCACTAGAGTCACCTAAAAGACCCATTCTGAAGCCACCTCACAGGGTCTGCCTCTCATTCTTGCATTTCCCCAGGAAACAAGCACAAATTTGAACAGCTAAGAAAAACTGGGTCTTGCTAGCTCATCTGTGAAATACCAACATACAACCTACAACACTCTTTATAAATAATCCAGATGAGGAATGAGACAGATAATGCATAAACCTGATAATACAGGTCCTGGAGGGAATAGAAAGCAGAGGTGACAGAGGAGGAGGCTCGTCTCGGAGCTCTGTGTTTCAGGACACTGGAGAGAATCACAGGCAGGCTGCCAACTGGACCAGGAATTAGCAAGTGGCCATGTACTCTTCAATTGCGGCAGATGCTCTTCCCCTCCCAGCGGGGACCCGCGCCCCTTAGGCATATCCTGCATGCACCCGCACATCTGGGGCTCCTCTCCCCACCTCCCGCGGAGCTCCCCTGCTTAGACTTCTCACTTCCTTCTCCAGACCAGCATGATCCCCTGGAAAGAGTCCTGTGCTCCCACACCAGGATTTTCATCCCAAGTAGAGCGGTCTGATAAAATACATGCTGCCCTCTTAAAGCTGAATTTCAGATAGACAACTATACTTTTAGTGTTGTGTCCCAAATATGATTTATCTAACTGAAGTTTAACGGAGTGTCATATATATATATATATATATATATATATATATATATATATATATTTTAACCAAATCTGTCAGCTTTAGTTCAAATTTAATTTCTGCTATTAACTCACACATAACATTTAATGTCAGAGTTTTTCAGTTTCTTCTTGGCTGAAGGAAGGAGTGAGGCTGCTTGAAGAAAGGAACAAGGACAAGGGTCAGTGCTAATCTCCTAGTATCTGGCTCTGTGTTAATCCACTCAATGGATGTTGTTAATTTGCCAGATTTTTATGGAAAATCTCCTGTGTGCCAAGTGACATCTTCTGTTGCTGTTATTTACTCCCTAAGTTGTGTCTGACTCTTTGCGACCCCATGGAATGCAGCCTACTACAGATCTCTATACAAGTCATCAGTGATGACTAAGATGTGGGGCTCAGGAATTAACAACAGTAGTTCCATCTTGCCTTTATAGTCATCCTATAACAAAACAGTTATTCTTATTTTATACGTGAGGTAAATGAAACATGGAGGACTTGACACAGAACCAGTTATAAAGGAGTTAGATACTGATATGACCCTAAACCTGAACATCTTCCCTTACACTGCTCCAGTTCCAAAGACCTCACAAACACTAAGGCAGGATGGGGTCTCCACACCAAAGTACTCCAACTGTGACCGGTGGACAAGCCTATTTATTCTGTTCCCATGTGTGTGCTTCAAGGCTTCCTGGTATCACAGAATAGCCAATGGTGTGTCTGTAGCACAGTCACTTAGCTGTTTCCATTGGGACTGTCTCAGTGATGCTCCAGAGAGAGCTCTTTCAATGATTACGTGGCCAAATGCCCACCAGCAGCGCCAACAAAGGGTGTGATATTTATGAGTCAACTGCGTTCTTCTTTCTCTTGCTGACCTTGCCTGCAGTCATCCTTGTACGCGATTTGGGGAGCTTTAGGAAGGGCTGAGGCCCTGGGGAGACAGAAAGATGTTTGTTGAGTACATTACTTGGAATAAAAGTAGCTGAAACTTTACTGATGTCTCTTTAGGTCCTGGAAGATGTCCGTGGAGTCAGTAGAGGTGGCAGGAGCTGTACGAAGACATCACACTCACCCAGCTACAGCAACAGTGGGTTTATTCCTAGCTGTTCAGGTACCACTTTCTGAAGCAAGGCGATTCCCTTCGGGATGCTGTCAGTTAGGTTCAGTAGCTCAGTCGTGTCCAACTCTCTCATGACAAAACATCATGCTATGGACCTTCAGACATTCTTTACAAAGTCCTAATGAGAAAAACACTTATTTATGCCTTGGACAACTAAACAGATCCAAAACAATAATATTCTCATTTCTCAGTTGCATAGAAAATCATGTGAACCAGCAATTCCACCCCTGTGTATATATCCAAAGAAACAACGCTGACTGGAAAAGATACATACACCAAAATGTTCATCAGTTCAGTTCAGTTTAGTCACTCAGTCATGTCTGACTCTTTGCAACCCCATGAACTGTAGCATGCCAGGCCTCCCTGTCCATCATCAATTCTTGAAGTCCACCCAAACCCATGTCCATTGAGTCGATGATGCCATCCAACCATCTCATCCTCTGTCGTCCCCTTCTCCTCCTGCCCTCAATCTTTCCCAGCATCAGGGTCTTTTCCAATGAGTCAGCTCTTCGCATCAGGTGGCCAAAGTATTGGAGTTTCAGCCTCAACATCAGTCCTTCCAATGAACACCCAGGACTGATCTCCTTTAGGATGGACTGGTTGGATCTCCTTGCAGTCCAAGGGACTCTCAAGAGTCTTTTCTAACACCACAGTTCTAAAGCATCAATTCTTCAGCGCTCAGCTTTCTTCACAGTCCAACTCTCACATCCATACATGACCACAGGAAAAACCATAGCCTTGACTAGACGGGCCTATGTTGGAAAAGTAATGTCTCTGCTTTTTAATATGCTGTCTAGGTTGGTCATAACTTTCCTTCCAAGGAGTAAGCATCATTTAATTTCATCAATGGCTGCAATCACCATCTGCAGTGATTTTGCAGCCCAGAAAAATAAAGTCAGCCACTGTTTCCCCATCTACTTGCCATGAAGTGATGGGACCGGATGCCATGATCTTCGTTTTCTGAATGTTGAGCTTTAAGCCAACTTTTTCACTCTCCTCTTTCACTTTCATCAAGAGGCTCTTTAGTTCCTCTTTGCTTTCTGCCATAAGAGTGGTGTCATCTGCATATCTGAGGCTATTGATGTTTCTCCCAGCAATCTTGATTCCAGTTTGTTTTTCCTCCAGCCCAGAGTTTCTCATGACGTACTCTGCATATAAGTTAAATAAGCAGGGTGACAATATACAGCCTTGACGTACTCCTTTTCCTATTTGGAACCCAGTCTGTTGTTCCATGTCCAGTTCTAACTGTTGCTTCCGGACCTGCATATAGGTTTCTCAAGAGGCAGGTCAGGTGGTCTGGTTTTCCCATCTCTTTCAGAATTTTCCACAGTTTATTGTGATCCACACAGTCAAAGGCTTTGAAATAGTCAATAAAGCAGAAATAGATGCATTTCTGGAACTCTCTTACTTTTTCGATGATCCAGTGGATGTTGGCAATTTGATCGCTGTTTCTCTGCCTTTTCTAAAACCAGCTTTAACATCTGGAAGTTCACGGTTCACATAGTGCTGAAGCCTGGCTTGGAGAATTTTAAGCATCACTTTACTAGCGTGTGAGATGAGTGCAATAGTGCAGTAATTTGAGCATTCTTTGGCACTGCCTTTCTTTGGGACTGGAATGAAAACTGACTTTTTCTTGTCCTGTGGCCGCTGCTGAGTTTTCCAAGTTTGCTGACATATTGAGTGCAGCACTTTCAAAACATCACCTTTCAGGATTTGAAATAGCTCAACTGGAATTCCATCACCTCTACTAGCTTTGTTTGTAGTGATGCTTTCTAAGGCCCGCTTGACTTCACATTCTAGGATGTCTGGCTCTAGGTGAGTGATCACACTATCATGATTATCTGGGTTGTCAAGATCTTTTTGTACAGTTCTTCTGTGTATTCTTGCCACCTCTTCTTAATATCTTCTGCTTCTGTAAGTCCCTACCATTTCTGTCCTTTATTGAGCCCATCTTTGCATGAAATGTTCCCTTGGTATCTCTAATTTTCTTGAAGAGATCTCGTCTTTTCCATTCTGTTGTTTTCCTCTATTTCTTTGCACTGATTGCTGAGGAAGGCTTTCTTATCTCTCCTTGCTATTCTTTGGAACTCTGCATTCAAATGAGTATATCTTTCCTTTTCTCCTTTGCTTTTGTTTCTCTTCTTTTCACAGGTATTTGTAAGGCCGCCTCAGACAGCCATTTTACTTTTTTTGCATTTTTTTTTCCCCTGGGAATGGTCTTGATTCCTTCTCCTATACAATGTCACAAACCTCCGGCTATAGTTTATCAGGCACTCTGTCTATCAGATCTAGGCCCTTAAATCTATTTCTCACTTCCACTGTATAGTCATAGGGATTTGATTCAGGTCATACCTGAATGGTTTAGCAGTTTTCCTCATTTTCTTCAATTTAAGTCTGAATTTGGCAATAAGGAGTTCATGATCTGAACCATAGTCAGCTCCCGGTCTTGTCTTTGCTGACTGTATAGAGCTTCTCTATCTTTGGCTGCAAAGAATATTATCAGTCTGATTTTCGTGTCAACCATCTGGTGATGTCTTTGTGTAGAGTCTTCTCTTGTGTTGTTGGAAGAGGGTGTGTGCTATGACTGGTTTGTTCTCTTGACAAAACTCTATTAGCCTTTGCCCTGCTTCATTCTGTACTCCAAGGCCAAATTTACCTGTTACTCCAGGTGTTTCTTTACTTCCTACTTTTGCATTCCAGTCCCCTATAAAGAAAAGGATATCTTTTTGGGTGTTAGTTCTAGAAGGTCTTACAGGTCTTCATCGAACTGTTCAACTTCAGCTTCTTCAGCATTACTGGTCAGGGCATAGACTTGGATTACCATAATACTGAATGGTTTGCCTTGGAAATGAACAGAGATTATTCTGTCTTTTTGAAACTGCATCCAAATACTGCATTTTGCAATCTTTTAGTGACTATGATGGCTATTCCATTTCTTCTAAGGGATTCCTGCCCACAGTAGTAGATATAATGGTCATCTGAGTTAAATTCACCCATTCCAGTCCATCTTAGTTCGCTGATTCCTAGAATGTTAATGTTCACACTTGCCATCTCCCATTTGACCACTTCCAATTTGCCTTGATTCATGGACCTAACATTCCAAGTTCCTATGCAATATTGCTCTTTACAGTGTCGAATCTTGCTTCTATCACCTGTCCCATCACAACTGGGTGTTCTTTTTGCCTTGGCTCCATCCCTTCATTCTTTCTGGAGTTATTTCTCCACTGATCTCCAGTAGCATACTGCAGCGCACTGAAGAGGCCTTGGTGATTGTGTGCTATCTGAACACTTGCCCATATGATGCAAATGTTTTGCTGGTTTGATGGTTTTTATTTACATATGAAAAATATCTGCTCATGGTTCAAAAATATAAAGATGTCTACGAAGCTTACTAGAAAAGGATAACACCCCAAATCCTCCCTTATTTCTCACAGCAACCAACTTCAATTTGGGGGGCTGGTTCTTTTGTGTATTTGTTTCTGTTTCTTAAATAAAATGGTTATATTGCTATTTTTTGACTTCTCAGATGTAGGCAAACCTATGGACTAGCCATTCTGGAAAACCGGGTGTAGCTCTCTTCCAACCCAGTGTCCAGCCATCTACAGGCACCCTAACTGTCCCCATTCCCCCTAATAGAGCTGATTTTGGTTCTATCAGTATTCTTTGTTTCTGCTGTCAGCAGTGTAGTAATGTTAGTCACTCAGTCATGTCCAGCTCTTTGCGACCCCATGGACTGTAGCCTGCCAGGCTCCTCTGTCCATGGAATTCTCCAGGCAATAATATTGGAGTGTGTTGCTTTTCCCTTATCCAGGAGGATCTTCCCAACCCAGGGATAAAATCTGGGTCTCTTGCATTGCAGGCAGACTCTTTACTGTCTTAGACAGTAAAGCCCTCTGCTATTATCACATAAACATTAATCACAGCTGAGGCAAGCAGTATACTATAATGATTTTTTTTCCTTTCCAGTGTATTTTATTGTCTCTGTTTTAAATAATTATCTCCCTTTCAGTTGCTTAGCTATCTGTACTTTCCATAAATTTAACTCCAAACATTCTGCTCATTGTCTAAATCTTCTCTCCATCACCTCAGTTGTATCAGGCAGCATGTCAGTTTTGCCTTTCTGAAGAACACCACTAGAGCCTTCTGACCTGCCCCAACATACACAGACCATGCTCTGTGCCTGGTCATAAACATCCTGGGAGCCCACCCTCTCTGATGCATCCGGACCCCTGCTTTTGATCCATATCCTGTCTGGAAGGAGTAGATTATTCAGTACTTCCTGAGAAAGGATTCTTGAGAGGTAAATATTGAGAATTTAGAAGTCTGAATGTATGTTTATTCTAAACTTGTTCTTAATTAACATTTGGGCTGGGTATAGAATTCCAGGCTTAAGAACACTTTCCTTTGGGATTTTGAAGGTGTTTTTCTATTGTCTTTCAGCTTCCAGTGTTTTGTTAAGAACTCTGCACACCTCCACCCTTGTTGTTGTATGCTGGCCTACTTGCTCTCTGAAAGCTAGCAGGACTTCATTTTTGCTCCCAGTGCGAAGCCCCCGTAATGTTACACGTGTATTGAAGACAATAAGTGCACAGCTTTCACTTGCTGGGCACTGTTCTCAATGCTGAGGATTCCCAGAAAACAGGACAGACTCCAGACAGCACTCAGACTTCAAAGAAGTGCATCAGAGATACAGAGAATCAGAGATGTTGCTTTCTAATGCAGACATCTGCTGTGGATTTAGACGAATCCACGATAAGGTAGGAATCAGCAGAAATCAGCAGAAATCTTTGGCTCCTCTGCATCTACAAAGACCATTTCCTGTTCAGCACACACGCGTGCATGAAAACCAGGGCCAAAATCTGAAATAGAGAAATAAAGATCAATTATTCAGCCATGAAGTAGCCCTGGTAAGCAGATTATAACAAGAAAGTTTCCTAATAACAAAAAAGGAAATTATACAAAAACCTTTACCCTTATGACAACAAGCTGAAACACAAATTTGATAAAAATGAGAGGGAAAAAATAGTAGGATCCAATTCTAATTGGTTCCTCTTCTTTATCAATGCTTCATTATTGTTCACTGACACTTCCAGAGTTAAATACCAAAATATCCAGGAAGGCTTGTTCTTTACTTCATTATTAGAATAAGCATCTGCTGATGCCAACAGGAAGCAAGGTTATAAACACCTAGTCACACAGAACAGAACTCTGTAGTCATCTCTGTATCCACTGCCAAAGCTTCCAGACATATTAATAAATTCAGTGGGGGAAATAAGGCCAGAACATTTACCCACCTGTGACTCATCAGCTTGTCCACTAGCAGTAATTTTTTCCAAGATATAAATAGGAGATGAGGTTGGGGAAACATGAAACTCAGAACTTAAATGATGGGGGAGAAAATGATGGAAATAAAAGTGTAGAAAGAGAAAAGTCTGAGGTTAGCCTGGAACATTCCACTTTCACTTGATATGTGGAAAAAGCAAAAATGCAGCATCAACAGAGAACCAGCATCTCAGACATTCACTGTAGCCCTGGGTTACTAAGGCTAGTCAGTGGGTCACACACATCAGAACCAAAAGGGCCCACTTAGGACTATAAATGCCTGGGCCTATCCCAGATATACCCTATTGGAAATATTTTAAATAAACTCATGCAATGACCCAGGTGTTTACAAAGTTTGGAAGCTGCCACCTGACACTGGCCTTGGGAGAAGGAGCAGTAGCTGGAGCACATACTCTGCATGGAAGGGTACGGCACCTGGAAGGGCCTCCATGTCAGATTTGGGGCACATATTCAAGACAAGGAGGTGACCATCGCCTAGCCCTTCCCTCCTGCCTCTGATCTCTGCTCAACCACAGGAAGCTTCAGGATGCCACACTGCTATTGTTTCCCAGCTTAAGACTGTTTACCAGCACATGAGTGTCTCTGTGCATATAAGCCTGTATATGTGCGTATGTTTGAGGAGGTCCCACAGTAATGGAGAAAATTCTTCAGTCTTTGGTGAACAAAGAGAGGGCTTTTACTTAATGACAGGAGGCAATTTATAACCTTCTATTCATTTCTACATGTAGTTAGAAAACTTGTAAGATTTTGAGCTGGGGTTGGAGGCAGGACAAGGCTGACTTACAACCATTTAACAAGCAGAAGATAACCACTCTGCCGGTCCTCCACATCAGCTGTTCTCAACTTTTTCAGCACCAGAGACTGGTTTCGTGGAGGAGAATTTTCCCACGGACCAGGGAGGGGGATAGTTTTGGTTTTGCCCACCACTTACCTCCTCCTGTGCAGCCCAGTTCCTAACAGACCATGGAAGGTCCTGGTCTGTGACCCAGGGGTTGGGGACTCCTACACTACATCACATGGCAGGTCAACCACTCTCCTCCCTCCCCAAAGCCAGGGGGCTGGAGATCCAGGTGGCCAGTAGCCCACCAGACACATTGACCATCTGGGTGAGGTGGGTCCTGAAACTGGATCCACAGGGACAAATTCTTCAGTAATATTAGCTCTAACTTGCAATCTTTCCCTCACCATAAAGCTGAGTCTATCAACAGAGAAAACCATGAGGTTCACATCCCAGCTCTGCCCACAGTCAGGCCAGTGTGCTGACTGGAAATGACAGAAATCCACCGTCAGCTTAATCAAATGAGGGAGTTGATCCCTGCATAACTGTGATGAAGCTGGCCTGAGTATTTTGGGGAATGAGTATTCTGGGTCTCTCCTCCCTACCTCTCTCCTCCATGTGGCTGCATTCTCTTGAAGCGGAAGTATTGATAGGTGATTTCCTTCAGGCCTTGGAGGTGGGATGGTGGCTACAGCATGTGCAGGCTTACTTCACTCATCTGACAGCTCCATAAGCAAGAACACACACCTTTCTCAAGGCCATTTGTAAAAGCCCAGGAAAACCTCTCATTGGCTAGACTGGGTCACTTGCTCATCAAACGACCAACCATTATGGCCGGAAGAAATGCAGAGCTAGACAGTTTCTGAGGATGTGAATGAGACGGTGACAGGATGGCCACTTCAGAAGTCCCATGGGGCAGGGAGGCACAATTCCCCAGATTAAGAGGTGACAGCAGCAGGGAAAGAGAGAAAAACACTGAGCAGATACAGGCATCCATTACTGTCATCTGCCAGCTTTGTGACTTTGGCAAATTAATTCATTCCTCTGTGCCATATAGGGTTGTTATGAGCATTAAATAAGATGAATTATACCAAGCCCTTAGCATGTAGTGATAATCAATACACAGTTACTACTACTGCGAACCGGTTTCCTTATAGGAACTTAACAAATCACCCAACTATATGGGCATACTTAAACCCACTTTTATTTATATGATCAAAAATCCCCAGGAATTCTAATTTAAGCATTTTAAAGATGGTGTGGCAAGAAGACTAGCAGCATCTACCTCACCAGCTAAACTGCGAATAAACTGGTAGATTGGCCCACTGTCCAGTAGAACTATTGCGTATCACAGGCATATTATAGATTTGAGGAAAGTAAACCTGGAGAAAGCTCCCTCTGCTAGAGTCTAACGGTCCTCTATTATAGATTACGGCTCGGGCTTTGTTGGAGGTGGGCTAACTGAGCCCTAGAACCAGGCCTGGCTCCCAAGCATGATCACTTACTCCCAGCTGCTCCACTTCAACCTCCCAGGCAGCGTGGCCAGGACAAGAGAGCAGACACAAGTGCCCCAGGGCAGCCACTCAGCTCCTTTCACAGAAGCCGCCTCATCTGCATCATCTGTGAAGAGCAGTGAAGAAAGGAGGCGTCCGCAGGATCCAGAGACCCTGCAGTTGTCGGCCCCCTGGCAACTGATGCCAAAGGTGAGCCCCAAGACGCACCCTCTCCATGTGCAGCACCTCCCAGGACTCTCCAGGAAGCCAGCCTCCGCCCACTGGCTAGGTGCCTCCTCTGTAGGACACACTTTGCACTGGCCCTCTCCAGGGGTCCACTGCCAGCTCCCCACCAGCTCCTGCTCCCTCACCCTGCACAGAGGCCACCATGCTGTCCACCGACCCGCAGCAGCCTTGCCTTCCCGCCTGCTGGTCCTTCCCTCAGGTCTTGTCACCTTCAACCATATTCCCTACATTCACTCATCTTGTTTTGTTCTGACTAATCTTTCCCCACCAGAAAGCAGAGCCCCATCGTCATTCCCTCTTGGATCAATTCAGTGCACACAAGAAAAATATGTATTGTATAGACACAGTGCAGCAAAGGACACAGACAAGGCGATGGAAGTGGATTCAGTGTCTGCAAGTCGACTACAGGTGCACAGTCCTCCTCCTAAACACTGCCCTCCTATAGCTACAAGGTAGCTCAATTATAAAGCCACCCTGCTTGTAGTTCAGGCTTGATCACTTGAGGGGGCATCACCCGAACACCCCCAACGCCAGGTGGGAGCAATTTTCCCAGATGCTCAAAGTTACTGGCTCCTTTCTCAATTTGGCAGTGTAACAACCTAGGAACCCACTCCAGTGTTCTTGCCTGGAGAAGCCCAGGGACAGGAGAGCCTGGTGGGCTACCATCTATGGGGTCGCACAGAGTTGGACACGACTGAAGCGACTTAGCAGCAGCAGCAGCAACAACAACCTAGGAGGGAAAACCCTAACATTAAAAGAAGTGAAAGAGATCTTGAACTCTTGGACACCTCAGGCATCCAACAGCAGTTACTTTGCTGACATCATAGCCACAGAGCCACTAAATTAGATGAGCTGTGTGTTGGAGAATATTATTAATTATTTTCATGGATTTTTAGAGTAAGAAGCACATGAGTCTGAATCCTGGTCTTGGAATTTACCAGTCACATAACCATGAGGAAGTTAAGCCTTTCCCCTAAAATCTCAATTTCAGATTTATGAAATAGGGATAACGTGTCCTAGGGACATTATTTCATAGAATTAAGTGAGATAAATTGAGTGCAATGCAGGGCACACCAGAAGCACCTGGAACATGTGGTAGCAGAGGCCTCTGCTTAGTGACACGGGGACATGGAGGAGGCCACATGTGGGACACGGAGACATGGAGGAGGCCATGTGTGGGACACGGGCACATGGAGGATGCCACATGTTGGACACAGGGACGTGAAGGATGCCACGTATTGGACACGGGGACATGGAGGATGCCACACGTGGGACACGGAGACATGGAGGAGGCCATGTGTGGGACACGGGCACATGGAGGATGCCACATGTTGGACACAGGGACGTGAAGGATGCCACGTATTGGACACGGGGACATGGAGGATGCCACACGTGGGACACATCAGAGGGCCACACATGCTGCAGGGGGCAATCCTATGTTGGGAACCCTCAGGACCCTAAAACAGGACTGTTTCCCACAAGGTATAGGAAGACACCTCCAGTCAGAGTCTCCAAATAGTTTGGAAATTCATGTTGTAATTAACATACTAAATATTCTAAAATAGTAACCACACAAAACATCAAGTAAAGAAGATACAGGGACTGTTACGAGCCTTAACAGATGGCATGAACCACTCAGAGTTGGGCCTTCTACCCAATGATGGGAACTGGGACTTGATTCTGTAGATGATCAGGAGCTTTTAAGGGTGACACTTGGCCAAAACTGATGTCCCTGATGCTTGGGACTCTGGGGTTCCCTCTCTAGGCTATATACAAAAAAGAAGGTTTCTCCATCTAATGCTTACCTTCATTACGCTCAAGTTCACACTTTTTAAAAACAGTCCTCTTGCCATTCTAGCCACAGTGATGTGGTTGGCCATTTTGCCTCCATGAGTGCAGTTTCTCCTTTTCATTTGAGATCACTGTGACAGTAACATCGGGGAGAGAAGAACAGTCAGGAGAAGAGGGGAGAATTACAGACTGCGTGACCACAGGCACCTCCCCCATGTATACCTCGGGGCCTGTGTAGACGCAGGATCTTGGGTATACCTCAGGGCCGGTATAGATGAAGGATCACTTCAAATACTCCTGGTGGTTCTGACTTTGAACTCGGTTATGTTTGGGATTTAATCCCTTCACTCCCACTGCCATGCTATGTCACCCTGAACAGGTCACTTAATGAGACTAAGTTTATGAAAACTGTCATAGTAATGTCAATGTTATATGACTATTGCTAAAGGAGACTATTAAATTTTATATGTCCTGGGCATATAATCAGAGCTGGAGAAAGAGTGCTTATAATGAAAGGACTTTACATTTATTAGCAAAACAATCCGCCGGATATCTCGTTCATGAGAGGTCTCCTGGTTTAAGGCAAATGACACATCAAGACATTTCTATCATTCAGTTCAGTTCAGTTGCTCAGTCGTGTCTGACTCTTTGCGACCCCATGGACTGCAGCATGCCAGGCTTCCCTGTCCATGACCAACTCCCAGAGCTTGCTCAAACTCATGCCCACTGAGTCAGTGATGCCATCCAATTATCTCACTGTTGTCTCCTTCTCCTCCCGCCTTCAATCTTTCCCAGCACCAGGGTCTTTTCAAATGAGTCACTTCTTTGCATCAAGTGGCCAAAGTATTAGAGTTTCAGCAGAAACATCAGCCCTCCAATGAATATTCAGGACTGATTTCCTTCAGAATTGACTGGTTTGATCTTCTTACAGTCCAAGGGACTTTTCAAGAGTCTTCTCTAACACCACAGTTCTAAAGCATCAATTCTTTGGCACTTAGCTTTCTTTATAGTCCAACTCTCACATCCATACATGACCACTGGAAAAACCATAGCCTTGACTGAACAGACTTTTGTTGACAAAGTAATATCTCTGCTTTTTAATATGCTGTCTAGGTTAGTCATAGCTTTTCTTCCAAGGAGAAAGGGTCTTTTAATTTCATGACTGCAGTCACCATCTGCAGTGATTTTGAAGCCCCCCAAAATAAAGTCTGTCACTGTTCCCATTGTTTCCCCATCTATTTCCCATGAACTGATGGGACCGAATGCCATGATATTAGTTTTCTGAATGTTGAGTTTTAAGCCAACTTTTTCACTCTCCTCTTTCACTTTCATCAAGAGGCTCTTTAGTTCTTCTTCGCTTTCTGCCATAAGGGTGGTGTCATCTGCATATCTGAGGTTATTGATATTTCTCCTGGCAATCTTGATTCCAGCTTGTGCTTCCTCCAGCCCAGCGCTTCGCATGATGTACTCTGCATAGAAGTTAAGCACAGTGACAATATACAGCCTTGACGTACTCCTTTCCCGATTTGGAACCAGTCTGTTGTTCTATGTCCAGTTATAACTGTTGCCTCATGTCCTGCATACAGATTTCTCAGGAGGCAGGTCAGGTGAGCTGGTATTCCCATCTCTTTCAGAATTTTCCACAGTTTATTGTGATCCACACAGTCAAAGACTTTGGCATAGTCAATAAAGCAGAAATAGATGTTTTTCTGGAACTCTCTTGCTTTTTTGGTGATCCATCGGATGTTGGAAATTTGATCCCTGGTTCCTCTGCTGTTTCTAAATTCAGCTTGGACATCTGCAAGTTCTCGGTTTACGTACTGTTGAAGCCTGGTTTGGAGAATTTTGAGCACTGCTTTTCCAGCATGTGAGATAAGCGTAATTGTGCAGTAGTTTTAGCATTCTTTGGCATTGCCTTTCTTTGGGATTGGAATGAAAACTGACTTTTTCCAGTCCTGTAGCCACTGCTGAGTTTCCCAAATTTGCTGGCATATTGAGTGCAGCACTTTCACAGCATCATCATTTAGGATTTGAAATAGCTCAACTGGAATTCCATCACTTCCACTAGCTTTGTTCATAGTGGTGCTTCCTTTTTTTAATTAATTATTTTTTAAAATTTTATTTTTACTTTATTCTACGTTACAATACTGTATTGGTTTTGCCATACATTGACATGAATCAGCCACAGGTGTACACGAGCTCCCAATCCCGAATCCCTCTCCCACCTCCCACTCCATATCATCTCTCTGGATCATCCCCGTGTACCAGCCCCAAGCATCCTGTATCCTGTATCGAATATAGACTGGCGCTTCATTTATTACATGATAGTATACATGTTTCAGTGCCATTCTCCCAAATCATCCCACCCTTTCCCTCTCCCTCAGAGGCCAAAAGTCCATACTATACCTCTGTGTCTTTTTTGTTGTCTCACATAGAGGGTCATCATTACTATCTTTCTAAATTCCATATATATGTGTCAGTATACTGTATTGGTGTTTTTCTTTCTGGCTTATGTCACTCTGTATAATCGGCTCCAGTTTCATCCATCTCATTAGAATTTCATTTCACATTCCAAGATGTCTGGCTCTAGGTGAATGATCACATCATCATGCTTATCTGGGTCATGAAAATCCTTTTCTTCTGTGTATTCTTGCCACCTCTTCTTAATATCTTCTGCTTCTGTTAGGTCCATACCATTTCTGTCCTTTATTGTGCCCATCTTTGCATGAAATGTTTCCTTGGTATCTCTAATTTTCTTGAAGAGATCTCTAGTCTTTCCCATTCTATAATTTTCCTCTATTTCTTTGCATTGATCACTGAGGAAGGCTTTCTTATCTCTTCTTGCTATTCTCTGGAACTCTGCTTTCAACTCTGCATTCTATCATTAAAAACCTTAATAAGCGGATAACTGCCTGCTACTATGTATCACAAGGAGATAACTCTGGACAAGTCAGACTGGAGACTAGTACAGAGACATGTCAGTGTGGGGGTCAGAGGACATCAGACCACAGGAGCATGGAGCCTGGGAAGAGTTTCAAGGGGAAGAAAGTGACAAAGGAAAGAGGATGAGTTGAATGGGAAGGATGGTCCCACAAGAGGCAAAGGCCCCCTCAGATACAGCTGTCTGCCCCTAGGCTCCCCTTGAGGCCCAGGGTTATAGCCCATTTCTGGAACAGTCAGATAAGCACACTCTTTGGGTCACTGGAGTGAAAAAGAGAGAAATGAGCAGTTATCCACAGTAATTCATTCACCCTGGCTGCTGGCCAGCCGGACTCCATACCACCGCTGTTCTTTTCATATTCTTGGAGGAGGGGGTCAGCTTCACTGTTACTGAAAGCTTCTATTTTGTGCTGACATGTACAATTTCATGCACTGATGGGGAGACAGGATATATGAGAGGATATATATGATACTTATCTTTCTAAGGATGGAAGGAGCCAAGTTATAAGATTATAAAGCAAGAGTTGAATTATTGGCTATTCTTCAGCAAAGAAGGAAGGAAGTCGTAAAATAATTTGCTGTGTAAAAGAAAATTTATTTTCTAGAATGAATAGTGTTTTGAGAATCCCTGAAAGGTTAACAACAAGGCTGGGAATGGAAAGAATTCATAATACACTGCTCTGTTGATAGGTGTACTTTTCTGTATGTTATGCTGTATCTCAATAAAAAATTAATGTAAAAATTTAGACATCACATTATCCTGGCACAAACTACGAGCACTTCCTGTTAACAGACAAGGAAATTCTCACTGAGGCACAACCAGCTCACAGGCTGAACTATTTTAGGGAACCCCCTAATTCAGAGATGGAGCAGAGGTGTAGATAAAAATAGCTTCAGCAAACATAACTTTATTAAATGGTTTATGTGCTTGAAGACTTACCTGTTTCTTCATGAAAGCATCTAAGTAAACCTGAGGTTGCTCTAAAATAGCACATCCTGACAAGAGTGATTTCTGTGAGGTGTGTGAGAACACTAGCCCAGTTTGGGGCCCGTGTCCCAGGTAATCACCCTGTTTCAGATGTGATTAAAAAGAAATCCATGCTTAGCTAAGAAAAAAGGCTCAAGAAAGGGCCAAGGTCTTCTTAAAAACATACTGATGTGATCCATTGCCTGAATATGCAAAGCCAGATGGTACCAGTTTTGCCGGTGATTCAGGGAAGTCAATCTTTGAGATTAAGCTTGTCTGTGGCACTAGCCTTGGAGAAGACAATGGCACCCCACTCCAGTACTCTTGCCTGGAGAATCCCATGAACAGAGGAGCCTGGTAGGCTGCAGTCCATTGGGTCATGAAGAGTTGGACATGACTGAGCGACTTCACTTTCACTTTTCACTTTCATGCACTGGAGAAGGAAATGGCAACCCACTCCAGTGTTCTTGCCTGGAGAATCCCAGGGATGGAGGAGCCTGGTGGGCTGCTGTCTATGGGGTCACACAGGGTCGGACACGACTGAAGCGACGCAGCAGCAGCAGCAGCAGTGGCACTAGCCTCAGTCTGCATGGGCACACACACACACACACACACACACACACACACACACACACACACAGAGGCATCAAATGTCTATTAAAGACACTGCATGATGCCAGGTCTGGAAAGAGAACTGCCACTCACGGCCAGTATCAGAGTTGACCCTCGGGACAGGAGAGTCCAGATGAAACTAGGTCAGCCAGGTTCTTTCCGGATTAACACTGGATCTTCAAAAAAGTGTCTCTGAAATGAAACTGACACGGTGGTACAGCCATTCAAGTTTATGTCTCTTCTCTGGTTATTTTATTTGCTGCAACTAGCCACTTTATATGGATAATCTGTACATTCTTACATATAACTATGTTTTTATTTTATGTAAGGCAAATTTTATTATATACCATACATTTAACTATTATAGGACCCAAAATCAATGAACTTAAATCCCAGGTTGCAGTTCAAATAAAAACAGCAGTTTGTCAAAGAAACATGACTCTTTTCAGACTTCCTGCTAGCTTATTTTTTTCCTAAATTTTGTAAACTCACCTTTCCTCATTTTCTATTTTATTCAAATTCATCTTTCCCTAAATCATGCCATCACACACACTTATAGCCACACACAACTTTCCTTCTCAAATGGATGACTGTGTTAAATATATATGTGGTTCCTGGCACACTGCTCCTAAAACCCTTCTACTCTCTGGAGTGGTAAGAGTGTCTTCTGTATGCTAATTAGATGATTGATGGCTGGGGGCCACGAGTCCAGGGAGGAAAGGGGGCTGGAGATTCAGTGATTTAATCAGCCATGTCTATGTACTAAAATCTCAGTAAAAACCCCATTATGACAAGTCTAGGAGCACTCTGATTGGTAGACAGGAGGCAGTGCTGAGAGAGTGGGGTACCGAGGAAGGCCCAAAGGCTCTATATCCCTCCCTCCACCCTGTTCTCCCCACTATACATCTCCTTCATGTGGCCTCTCCTGACTCGCATCCTCTGTAATGAACTGATGATAGCAAATGAACGAGATAATTTTCTGAGAGAAAAACAAATATTATATATTAACACATATTATGGAATCTAAAAAACATGGTACAGGTGAATGTATCTGTAGGGAAGGAATGGGGACAGAGACTTAGAGAGAAAGGACTTGTGGACACAGTAGGGGAAGGCGAGGGTGGGACGAATGGAGGAAGCAGCATTGACATACATACACTACCATGTGTAAGACAGACAGCTGCCGAGAAGCTGCTGTTCAGCACAGGGAGCCCAGCCTGGTGCTGTGATGACCTGGATGGGTGGGGTGGAGGAGGGGAGGGAGGTTTAAGAGGAGAGGATGTGTGTGCAATTACGGGTGATTCACGCTACTGTACCACAGACCAACACAACACTGTAAAGCAATTTTCCTTCAATTAAAATACAGATTAAAAAAAAATACTTCTCTGAATTATGTGAGCCATTCTGGCAAATTATCGAACCCGAGAGGAGGGGGGTTGGAGGAACCCCTGCAGCCAAACTGGACAGAAGGGCAGTTCTTGCAAAGTGCATTTGAAGTGGGCCAGTCCTGTGGGAATGAGCCCATAATCTGTAGGATGTGGGCTAAACCCTGGTAGTTCAGTGCCGAGTTGAATTGCAGGACATCCAGTTGGTGTCCAGAGAGCTGGACAACTGGCTCTTGGTGTGGAAAACCCACACATTAGTTATCACACGGGTGATGGACTGTAAAAACAGTTCAGCGACTGTAACTTTTTCAGCCCCATCTAATCATGGGGCTTTTACACCAAAACAGTCAGCCCCAGCTCTTGAGTATAGTCTGTCTATTCCTCCCTTCGTGTGTGTTCCCCTTTATACAGCATTGTAAGTTTATCTCTTACTCTGGATTTCATAATAACTAACAATAACAGAAATAGAAAAAACAAGAAAACAAATAGAAATAGAAACTGGTAACTTACTACATACCACATACTATGCTGCATGTTTTATAAAAACTATCTTTAGTTAAGCTTCACAAAAGTCCTTCAAGGTGGACATAAATATCTCACTTTACAAATGAAATGTTGTTTTATCACCTGTCACCCGTCTACAGCCCTGAGTGCTTCTTCACAGACAGTTGGAGGGAGCAGAACTAGGCCATCCTGCCCTCTCGCTCACCTTCCAGTCCCCCTCAGCCCCCTCCTTTCCACCCAGTCTCCTTCCACAGAAGACCCGCAGACACACCCTCATCACCGGCCCAATGCCAGCTCTTCGGCTACCATCCTCCACAGTTTCTTACCCTGTTTTGAACTGTGAGCCCCTGTCATCCCTTGATTCTCCACTTTCCCTTGGCTTTCCCCCTACCTCTCTGATCTTTCCTCCACCTCCTAAGTTGTCATCTTCGGTCTTCTCCCTAATTGCATTTCCTAAAACTATCTTTTTTTTTCTCTTCTCTTTCTCCATCTTTTCGGAGCATTTTCAACAACTTCCAAGACTCTGAGGCTCATCTGGACTGCCAGTCCTAATGGCTTTCCTGAAATCAATACCATGTTTTCATCTGCCTGCAAGATATGGGCACGTGGATTATTTTGTAGGTATATCAGATTCAACATGTGCCGATTTCCCTCCAGCCTGCCTCAACAATGCACGTCTGACATGATTAATAACATCACCGACCACCGAGCTGCCAAGGCAGACAACTCCAGGTGATCATTTACTTCCTTCTTTCCCCAGACATCCTAATTACAACACATCACCAAACCTGTAGACTGCCCATCACTTCATTCTGCCATTCCTGTTTCCACTGCCCTTGTTCTAATTCAAGCATCATATATCCCTTGTCAAAGTAACTACTCAAATGCCCCCAAACTTCTGATTTCTCATCTCAGTTAACTTTTACACCATCACCCCAAATTTGTTTATCTCATGCCTCTTGTTTTAAAACCTCCTATATATCACCCTTGCTTGCAGAAGAATATTGAAGTTTTCTATTATGGCATTCAAGATACTTTGTGTCTTGTTTAGATTTTTACCAATATTTCTGTGACTCCTGCCCTATTTCCCCTATTACATAATTAAAACAGATTTTGATGCAGGTTTTCCTTCATGTTAGATTCCTTTGCCAAGAATTCATTCAGCTGACTAAAGTTAAGTTTCTGAGATGAGAATCCTTCAAAATCATAGTTTAACTTCAGAGCCAGTTAAATGACTTGTGAGTATCAGAATCACCTTATTTCTTACTGCAGTTTGTATTTGTACGTAAGTTACTCAGTCATGTCCGACTCTCCACAAGCCCAAGGACTGCACACCACACCAGGCTCTTCTGTCCATGGAATTCTCCAGGAAAGAATATAGGAGAGGGAAGCCATTCCCTTCTCCAAGGGATCTTCCCGACCCAGGAATGAATCCAGGTCTCCTGCATTGTAGGCAGATTCTTTACCATCTGAGTCACAAGGGAAGCCCTTACTGCAGTCCCGAAGACACTTAAAATCTACTCAAAAGCTTTTGAAAATGTATAGGCACTTCTCTTGTTATCATCTACTGTTTTTATATTTATCATCTATTGGTTTTATTTGTATAAAAGCACACGTTTTAGGGAGCAGCCTGTTGTTGTACTTCTGGTAATTTATATGAAGGGTATTGACCCTGTGCTTCTAAGGGGACAGAAGGTCAGCTGTTTCCTGCAAGGCATCCTTCAGATGGTCATCTAGAATAGATGACTGACGATGGACCACACCTAGTGACCCTAACAATGTCTATGTATTAATATGTACATGAAAACTGTAACAGGAGACAGTGTTTGATGGCAATAATACCACATGGCTAGAATGATGTGCTCCCCTCTAAAGTACTGAGGGCCCATGTGAGAAAACAGAAATGACTATGGAGTGGGGGTGTGTCAGTCAGGGTTCTCCAGAGAAACAGAACCAATATGAATTACGCATTTGGAGATATCTTATAGAAATGTGCTCACATGATTCAGTTCAGCCACTCAGTTGTGTCCGACTCTTTCAGACCCCATGGATTATAGCACGCCAGGCCTCCCTGTCCATCACCAACTCCTGGAGTTTGCTCAGATTCATGTCCATCAAGTCGGTGATGCCATCCAACCATATCATCCTCTGTCATCCCCTTCTCCTCCTGCCTTCAAGCCTTCCCAGCATCAGGGTCTTTTCCAATGAGTCAGTTCTTCATATCAGGTGGCCAAAGTATTGGAGCTTCAGCATCAGCCTTTCCAATGAATATTAAGGACTGATTTCCTTTAGGATAGACTGGTATGATCTTTCAGTCCAAGGGACTCTCAAGAGTCTTTGCCAATACCACAGATCAAAAGCATCAATTCTCCAGCATTCAGTTTTCTTTATGGTCCAACTCTCACATCCATACATGACTACTGAAAAAACCATAGCTTTGACTAGATGGACCTTTGTTGGCAAAATAATGTCTCTGCTTTTTAATATGCTGTCTGGGTTAGTCATAGCTTTGTCTTCAAGGAGCAAGCATCTTCTAATATCATGGCTTGCAGTCACCATCTGCAGTGATTTTGGAGCCCAAGAAAATAAAGCCTCTCACTGTTTCCATTGTTTCCCCATCAATTTGCCAAGAAGTGATGGGATTAGATGCCATGATCTTCATTTTTTGAATGTTGAGCTTCAAGCCAACTTTTTCACTCTCCTCTTTCACTTTCATCAAGAGGCTCTTTGCTTTCTGCCATAAGGTTGGTGTCATCTGCATTTCCGAGGTTATTAATATTTCTCCCAGCAATCTTGATTCCAGTTTATGTGTCATCCAGCCTGGCATTTCGCATGATGTACTCTGCATAGAAGTAAACAGGGTGACAATATACAGCCTTGATGTACTCCTTTCTCAATTTGGAACTAGTCCATTGTTCCATGTCCGGTTCTAACTTTTGCTTCTTGACCTGCATACAGATTTCTCAGGAGGCAGGCAAGGTAATCTGGTATTCTCATTTCTTGAAGAATTTTCCACAGTTTGTTGTGATCCACAAAGGTGTTGGTGTAATCAATAAAACAGAAGTAGACAGGTTTTGGAACTCCCTGCTTTTTCAATGATCCAACAGATATTGGCAATTTGATTTCTGGTTCCTCTGCCTTTTCTAAATCCAGCTTGAACATCTGCAAATTCTCGGTTCACATACTGTTGAAGCCTGGTTTGGAGAATTTTGAGCACTGCTTTGTTAGTGTGTGAGATGAGTTCAACTGTAAGGTAGTTTGAATATTCTTTGGCACTACCCTTCTTTGAGATTGGAATGAAAACTGACCTTTTCCAGTCTTGTGGCCACTGCTACATTTTCCAAATTTGTTGGCATATTGAGTCCAGCACTTTCACAGCATCATCTTTTAGGATTTGAAATAGCTCAACTGGAATTTCATCATCTCCACTAGCTTTGTTCATAGTGATGCTTCCTAAGGTCCACTTGACTTCGCATCCCAGGATGTCTGGCTCTAGGTGAGTGATCACACCATGGTGGTTGCATGATTACAGAGACCAGAAAGGCTTCCTCTGCAAACTAGAGACCCAGAAAAGCCGGAGGTGAGATTCAGTTTGAGTCTCAAGGCCTGAGAACCAGGAGCCCTAGTGTGAGGGCAAAAGAAGATGGCCATCTCAGCTCAGCTCATTCCTCAGCCTTCTTGTTCTATTATTCAAGCCCTCAAAGGACTGGATGATGCCCTCCAGCATTTGTAAGCTGATCTCCTTTACTGATTCTGATGCTAATGTCTTCCAGAATCTTTCTCAAGGCACACTTAGAATGTTTTGCCAGTTATCTGTATATCCCTTGTCCAGTTCAAGTTGATACATATAATTAACCATCACAGGGGCTAACAGAGTATCCATTTCCAAAATAATAAGAATTTATGAAACTTACTGAGCACAATAAAACAAACAAAAAGATTAAAATGACTTAAATTTTTTCTTTCCACCTAGACAATTTATAAGTATTCTTTTTTCTTGTTACTAAGAAAATAAAATCATAAATTTGTTTTGGCTGAATGTGACTGGATGAGTCTTTGAAGAGATGTATTTCCATGCATTAGGGAGGTAAGACTACTTTTCAATATTTCATATAACTTTTTCAGTATCTTCATATGTGAAAAGGAAGTTCAACCCCAGCATCAGCACATTGGTCTCTCTAGAGCAGGAAGTGAGTTGAGCACAGAGAGGCAGAAAATACAAAATTCTTCCAGTGTGACTTCAAAATGGACACCTGCATTTTAAGCTACCATAAGCACATCACCTGTTCACAAAGGCCATAGAAGGCAATCTTTGGAGGAGCTTCCTCAAGCATAGCCCCAACCAAGCTCCCTCTGGCCCTCCACGTGGGCAAGAGATGGCATCACTTGTGAATCAGGCAAAGCAAAGGACCCAGTCAAGATCCAGTGGGCACGATGCTGTGCAGATAGTGGCTGACCAAGACCCGGGGGCCGAGTGGCACGGGCACAAGGACTCCTCTGAGGGTAGAGCAGAGGAGAGCACAGGGTGTGCAGCTGCAGCAGGGCTCCAACGGCAGCGACTGTCAGAGGGCAAGGCGCAGGCCAGCTGGTGGGAAGACACAGCAGAACCTGACTGCTGGTGTCCTGGGGGCAGAGTCAGAACGGGCACCACAGGGGGCACAGTGCACACCACTGCCCCAAATGCCTTCCCTCGTGATGCCCCCTGAGTCCACAATGTACTCTGAGTCCTCCTGGGCAGACCAGGGCAAGGAGCCGTAACACCACCTTTCTTAACCGAGGCTTCCCTTTGCCTATTGATCTGGCCTATATTTTTTCCAAACTGCTGCTGCTGCTAAGTCGCTTTAGTCATGTCTGACTCTGTGCAACCCCATAGACGGCAGCCAGGCAGGCTCCCCCGTCCTGGGATTCTCCAGGCAAGAACACTGGAGTGGGTTGCCATTTCCTTCTCCAGTGCATGAAAGTGAAAAGTGAAAGTGAAGTCGCTCGGGTCCAAACTAGGAAATACAATTAACGGCTTTGGTTTAACAACTTCTTTCCTTTTACATTTTGTAAACCTGAAAGCTATAAATGAATAAACTGAAATGGTAACAATGTCTACACACAGAAAAATAAATTCACTAAAAAAAAAAAAAAAAGATGACATCAGCAAGAAGGTGAGAGCAAGACCTGTCACCATAAACTGCTCTTCAGGTGCTGTCTGGGGCTGCCATGTGACACCAGTCAGCACCTTCCAAGTGTCGCTATGAGGGACAGCTGCAGAATGAGTTACATTTTCCTCTGAAATATGACTACAGTGGTATTTACAGGGAAGGTGTGCAAAGAGATTGCTACTTTTGTCTTCGAACTAGAATTTATTTCCAATTCTAACTTCAAAGTTTCCAAGTGAAGGGCTGTTAAGAATAGCATTTTGCTGTAAAATAAACCCTTGACTATAAGAGGAATTTAAAGAAGCAGAATATAATTTTCCTCTACCCATTATTTTTCATCCAGTACTTTTTGTGTTTTCATCCAGTACTTCTCTCTGCAATGGAAGAAGTGACATTTCCACTGTGGCATAAGGATGCCCCTGTGGAGTCTGGAATCTAATTTTGATAGTTTTAAAACTGCCTATTGGTCATTATTTTTCCATTTTGTCTGCCAACCTTATCATGGTGAAATATACACCACTCTAGAATTCTTTCTCCCATACCTTTGCAACCTGTATTATTTTTGGATCACTTCCCTTTGCTGCTAACATTGCCAAATTCTCAGAGATCATCTACATGTTTCGGCAATGTGAGAAGAGGTTGAAACTGCCATTGTTTTTGCCCTAACTGGCCTGAGTCAGCCGATGGGAATTCTGATTATATGCTCTTAGGCCAAAATGAGAAGCTGGTTTGGAAAACTTCTGGAAATATCAGTCCAAGAACATTTCTCTTATTTATGTATATCAATCATTTTATTTCCTACTGAGAATCATTTATATCATTCAGAATTTCCAAGCACAGAAGAACATGACTTTGAAATCCCATGGTTTCTGGAAATCTTTCAGAAAGGAGAAGGAGATGAAATGGATCAGTAATCAAGCAGACTTTGCTCCTCTGCTCCATTCTCGGCTTTTTGAAAAAAGCAGGCATTCTTTCCCTCTTACAAGTCAACCTCTTCCCTCTTACTTGTAGGTTATTTCATATACTATGATCCGTCTTTTATAAGTTTACACGTGATCAGGACATTGGTTGAAAGACTGTGGTCTGAATACACTGGGTATTCAATACAGCATGGAAAGCCATGAAAATATACCACATACAAATAGATACATGAGCCTGCATATATGTGGATGGGGGAAAGGAAGGGGTGAGAGAGAGAGAGGTGAAAATATAGCTGAGTTAGGGACTGACTGTCAAAAGCAGAACATGAGTGAAGGTTATCCTTTTCTCCTATGTTTATACAACTTTGGATTCTACTTAAATTGAAGAAATAGTCATCAATTCATCCACTCACTCACTACACAATTTGTGAGCCTCTGGTAATATGAGACATTATTCTGGATTCCAGGGCTGCCATGACGAGTAGGCAGAGCAGTCCAACTCAAGGAGCTTCCATTAGAAGGGAGAAAGGAGGACAACAGACAAATGAAAACTTCAATGTCAGAAGCAGAGCAGTGACATGATAAAAACAGAGAGAAGCAATCACAACAATTCAGTAGACTGCTTTAGACTATGTCATGTAGAAAGGCTCCTCTGAAAGGTAACATGAAACCAAGCCCTGACAAGAGTCAGCCACGTGATTCATTTAAAGGCTCGAACCCAAATACCAAGCATGCAGATCAAGAAACAAGAGTTAGAACCAGACATGGAACAATGGATTGGTTCAAAATTGGGAAGAGAGTATATCAAGGCTGTATATTGTCACCCTGTTTATTGAACTTACAGGCAGAGTACATCATGTGAAATGCCAGGGTGGATGAATCACAAACTGGAATGAAGATTGCCAGGAGAACTATCAACAACCTCAGATACCATTCTAATGGCAGAAAGTGAAGAGGAACTAAAGAGTCTCTTAATGAAGGTGAAAGAGGAGAGTGAAGAAGCTGGCTTAAAACTCAACATTCCAAATAATTAAGATCACTGCATCCAGTCACATCACTTCATGGCAAACAGATGGGGAAAAAAATGGAAACAGTGATAGATTTTCTTTACTTGGACTCCAAAATCACTGTGGATGATGACAGCAGCCATGACCTTTGAAGATACTTGCTCTCTGGAAGGAAAGCTACAACAAACCTAGACAATGCATTAAAAAGCAAAGATATCACTTTGCCAACAAAGGCCTATATAGTCAATGCTGGGGTTTCTCCAGTAGTCATGTTAGGATATGAGTGTTGAACCATTAAGAAGGCTGAGTGCTAGAGAATTGATACTTTCAAACTGTGGTGCTGGAGAAGATTCTTGAGAATCCTTTGGACAGCAAGATGATCAAACCAGTTAATCCTAAAAGAAATCAACCCTGAATATTCATTGGAAGGACTGATGCTGAAGCTCCAATACTTTGGCCACCTGATGTGAATAGCTGACTCAATGGGAAAGACCCTGATGCTGGCAAAGATTGAAGGCAAGAGGAGAAGGGGATGACACAGAATGAGATGGTTGGATGGCATCACCAACTCCGTGGACATGAGTCTGAGCAAGCTCCAGGTGATAGTGAAGAATGGAAGCCTGGCATGCTGCAGTCCACGGGATTGCAAAGAGTCAGACACAACCTAGAGACTGAACAACAACAACAATCTAAGAAGGAGCTTAAGCTGTTTTAGCAACACCAAAAGTCCAGTGTGACCAGGGTGAGAGTGGACACTAAGGGAGCAGGGGTGGTGGGAAAAGAACACAGGTGGGAGAGGGTGGGTGCCCCATCACGTAGGACCACTTAGGTACAAATACGCAGAAGCCACTGGAAGGATGTGAGAAGAAGGTGGTACTATCTGATTATAATTTTTTTGTAGCTCACCTTGGCAGCTGTGTGGAGAAAGGTATACAGGAAGAATAAAGAATAAATAAAGAAGACCCCATAAGGAACAATGTGAGGGGGTTCAGGAAGAGATGATGCTGTACCTGAAGGAAAGATGGGAGGAAGGGGGATTTGAGAGAGGTTCTGGAAGCATGCTGTTTCCAGTGTTTTAGCTTCAGCAACTATGTTTACTGATGTGTGTTCTGAGATGGGGAAGACTGGGTGACAAGATAACATTCTGGTAAGTTTAAGATGCTGATAAACATCTAAGTGGATCTGCCAAATAGGCAACTGAATAGAGAGGTTATGACTCAGAAAGTTGAGAGTCACAGGTTAGGAGACACCAGAAGCTCTTGGAGATGTGGTCCTATCAAAAATGCCCTGGAGCACTCCGGTCCCTGACAAATGGCCTTTGATAGTTGGTCCTGGCAAACATGTCCACACTTGGCACATATCCCTGTGTTCAAATAGCCCACAACTGTATTTATACATAAAAATATTATCCCGTTTCATTGTGGCTATATTGCCGATAAAAATCTTTCTGGTATCTATCTGGTAAAAGCACATGGGGTTAGGTAGATGGATTGGGATCAGATCTTTCAGAAGGTTTTATAACAGCTGCATGTACTGAGAAGAGTTCTACAGTCAGAGAAATGCACAAAGGACAGGTTGAGGATGTAACCTCACAGTGCATAGTACATTAATATATCCCTGGGCATGTAGCTGGATGTGGCTGGGTGGTTCCATAACAGCAGAGTTTGAAAGGAGGGAGACTGGTCCAGCTGCTACAGCAGATAGGCCGTTGTTGCTGCTGCTGCTAAGTCGCTCCAGTCATGTCCAACTCTGTGCGACCCCATGGACGGCAGTCCAGCAGGCTCCCCCGTCCCTGGGATTCTCCAGGCAAGAACACTGGAGTGGGTTGCCGTTTCCTCCTCCAATCAGATAGGCCATTAACCTGGTATAAATATTCACCAAGTGTCTTGCAGGCATGAGAACTGGTGTGGCTTCCTAAGACATACTAGACGGGTGTAACAGCTTCCATGAGGGGAACACCAGGCCTCTAATTAACTAATTAATCCATTTTCTATTTGAGGGGACAGAGGCCAGGCAGATGGGAGTTGCTGCCAAAGAAACAACACCCTTCCCTCCGTGCCTGGCAAAGTTGCTCAAGAGCTAAGGATGCCTTGTTTCTTTAAAAAGCAAGGTTTTCTTAATGATTGGTACAGTCACAGAAATTCATCAAAAGAATGGAGAGAAAGGATGAGCCCACGTTGGAAAGCATTTTTAGATGTAAAAAAGTCTAATTTGGGTTCATTTAAAAAAAAAAGGCAAATTTAGCACAAAAGCAATGGATAGTTCCTAGAATATTCATTTTCAGGCATTCCATTTAGATATGAACCTTGCTGTATACCTTTCTCTAAACCACCTCACTATTTCTCTCTTCAGAAAATAACTGTAATAAAATCATAAACCTGGAGCACCTTGGTGTGCATGTGGTCCTTGAGAGATCTTCCATAACTGGGGCCTCCAAGACACCACAGGCTGTGAAGCCAGACGAATATAAACAGAACTAATCTACAAAGGTTTGCACGCATCCTAATCCACCCCCCGGCACAAGCCTGGGTGTGAAGCCACATTCACAGACAGGAAGTCCTATCCTACATCTGACCTCCATGTCTCACTTTTTCACATTTAATTAATTCTCTTTGTCCTACCCTAAACGAGGGCATTATTATCTTGACACTTTTACACATAATTAAAGATACTGAGAAACCTTATTACTCCAGACCCCACTGTGATCATTCCAACAAGGCCTGCATTGCAAAAATAATCAGATCAGCAAATGAACAAACAGGATTATAGGTGTATCATTTCACCTGCCTGGGGAAATTAATTGTTCCTAAGCACCTGAGAAGCTATCAGTATAAATCTGTCTGCAGTGAAGGCTTTTCTACAGAATAAGCCCACAGTACACATTGTGGATAAGAGTGTCTGAGCGGGGCTTGGGCCCTTAAACCAGGGAGAGAGGCTCTTTGAAGAGCTCTGGAGAATATTTCTTCAGGAAATCTGAGGTAGGCCTGGGAGGACACTGAAGGCAGTGGGAGTGCATGTACTGAAACATGTTCTAAAATTACCCTTTTGTGGCTGCACAATTACTTCTCTTTCTGTTATTTTCATCTCTATTTTGTCAGCTTCCTTCTTTGCCTTACAATTTCTCAATGACTGGAAGAGGGTCCTTGAACAGGGTATAAGATGAAAGATGCAGTTGTTTGCATTTAATTTTTAAACAATTATTTGCATCCTCCACTTGCAGGCCCTGTCTAAGCACATTTCAAATAGTGACTCATTTAATTTACATTCCTCGGTGAACTAACAGTACAGCTGAGGAGACATTTTATAGCAAAGGAAACTCATGGCAATATCCATGAGAGGAGCTTGATGTGGTTTGGAGAGTCTGAGGTCACACCTGAACGCATCCTAATGAAATTTTTCAGGTGAATACCTGAGGCCACTTGCGAAGCCAAGGGGTGGGGCTGGTGAGGCCAGAGACCCAAGGGAGGCAGCCTTGCACATCCTGGTGGCACGTGAGAATGTACTTTTTCTCTAGTTCATACACAAGCAGGGAAGAGGGACAGTTCGTGTCAGGTAGGCGCTGACATTTTAAAAGGATGCTTAAGAAAGACCCTTGGGAGGAGGAAGCCTCAGAGCAAAGAGCAGGAGACAGGAAGCTCTGGGCAGAAGGAAGAACTGCCCGCTGTGAGGGGACAGTCAGGGGACTGTGAGGAGGAGCAGAGCCGGAGGGGGAGGCTCTGAATTTCTGTGAAGACTTGGGACTCAACGCAAGTCACTGGCGGGTGTGGAAAGGAAATGGTTTCATCCACTCCTGATGTGCATTTTATAGCACTCGTCTACCTGTTGTTCTGAAGCTTTCTGAAGAAGCAAGGGCAGGAGGAAGGAACAGTCAGGAGGCCATCCTCCTGCAGCAAAACCCGGGGGCCATGGTGGGCTGGAACCAAAGGGACCACTTCTGTGGGAGCAGTCACGTCTTAGGCAGCACCCTAAAGCAGCATCAGCTCCATCTGCTGACAGACTTGATGTGGGAAGTAAGTGTGGGGAAGGCTTGGAATTCTGACCAAGCAACAGGAAGGTCAGGCTTTGCTCAGCTGAGGTGGGAAACTACGGGAGGAGGGTTTTTTTCGGGTGTGAAGGCCAGCTTGGGGGCGGCCCCGTGGCTGCTGCCTCCCAGTGATCACACCCTGTATCCTCCTTCTTCCAGCGTGGGGGCCCTGTAAGTTCCTTCTAACCCACAGAGTACAGCCAGATACGGGTGACTGTGGGCATGTGATTAAGCCCAGGAAACTGAACTTGTCCTGTTAGAAGACTCCCTCTTGTTGGCCCTGAAGAAGCAAGTCACTGGGCTGTGAGCTGCCATGTGGCAGGAACATGAGGGCAGCCACCAGCTGACTGCCAACAAGAAGCAGAGGTCCTCAGTCCAGAGTTCTGGAAGGAACTGAATGCTGCCAGCCCCGGAGAAGATGAGAAGCAGGCATGCCCCTGGGTGAGCCTCAGGTGAGACCACAGCTCTAACACCCAGATTAAAACCCAGCTAATCTGGGCTGAGTCCTGACCCACAGAGATAACATGTGTATTGTGTTAGCTGTTAAATTGGGGGTAATACTGTTATGCAGCAACAAACAACAAATATCTCAGGAGAAAGACTGACCTTGTATTGATCATATCTGGTTTGAGATATATAAGATTCAGGTGGAAATATGAGTACGCAACTTGATACAAATGTCTGGATTCAGGGAGAGTTCCAGGCTTGCTGTTTACAGGGAAGATCACCAGCTTTGGATGGTACTGAAAGCATGCCCTCTCCCTGTGTCTTCTGCATGGCTGTGTGCATCTATGTCCTCATCTCTTCTTACAAACACACCAGTCCTGCTGGACTAGGGCCAATCACACAACCTCATTTTAACTTAATCTCCTCCTTAATGACACTATCTCTAAAGTCACATTCTGAAGTCCTAGGGTTTAGAATTTCAACACACAAATTTGGAGTTGACATAACAGCCTACAACAACTGCCAACAGCTCAGCTGAGGTCCAAGCTACCAGAAGCAAAGCTGCAGCCTGTGAGAAGAGACAGCTCTGGCCCTGGGACGGGCCACCTCTCCCAGATGCACACTGAGAAGCCTTCTGCCAATGTCAACCCCCAACTTGCACAATCTGTGAGCTCAAGCTAGCACTGAGTTTATACCTACTGAGCTTGGAGTCCTGATGACTTGGACCCCAGCAGCAGAAACTGCAATATAGTCAGGGAGGGGCCACATGACATATCAACCTTTACATCAATCAGGCCCACTTGTTATGGGGGGAAACTGCAAAGTGGTGACCAGTGATCTGAATCCAGGTACTGACTCCCCCAGGGTGGGCCTGGGATGACCACTGAGCTCAGCGCCAGTGACCACTAGGATCCCTGTCTACCCAGATTTGCTGTCGGAGAGTCCCTCCCCTACACACTCAGCCAGCTCAGAGGATGCCTGGTGAGGACGTGTCCTGCAATCGTCTGTAGTGTGCACAGTACACGCTTCAGCAGCAGCCCCATCTCAGCGAGTGCGAGGCTTCCACGCACGCCACTGGCTCTCCAGAGCCCCCGCACATCAGAGGGCAGCCCCGAGTGCAAACAGCGAGGACACACTCAGGGACCGAGGACAGGCTTGGGGACCAGGGCGCCCATTCTGCAGGGCCCCAGCGAGTCTCGTGTTGTCTCCTGACCTTGATTTCTGAAAACATGGGCCAGCCACAAGGCTTATTTGTCAAAGGGAACAGGCTCTTCATTCCAAGGGCCGGTTTTTACTGACATGAGTGGGCAGCAAGGCACAAGGGGGAAATCCAGCTGAGGTTTATTTTTAACCGCACTAGCCTACTGGCATTTTTTTTTAAAGGGAAATGGATCAAGCATTCTTTCCCTTTCCTCTTTCCTGCTCAGAAACATCTGGAGGATACACTGCTTCTACTCTGGTGCTCCCTCTTCGGGGAAAGTCTTAATTTTTACCAACTTCAATTGGTAAAATTGAGCTAGATCCATGGTGCCTCATCTCCTCACTAGCTACTGCTTTCTTCCTGACTGAAGCGGGGCCACAGGCAGAAGCTGTGCATTCAGTGCCTCGCGAGAGGCTCTCATCACTTCATTCCACACCCACAGCTGTAGGTATGACGCCATGGCTCAGCGGGGAGCGCTGTGCTCTCCAGCCCACCCCCTCCACTGCCCCCCGCATCCTCGCCCACTGCCCTTCTTCCCCTTACTCTGCAGCCACAGGAGAACTTCTCCTTCTACATCACACTCATGTGTTCCATCCTGTTGGTGGTTTCAGAGTGTCCAGTCCAAGACTGACCTACATCACAGAGTCAGGCCACCACCTGATCAAGACAAATTGATTTTTCTGGCTTCCTTGATGTCAAGGGAGATATATCACAATGATTAATAATTTACCTCCTAGATAAAAGCCTTTGTCGTCTTTTGTTCCACGGGAAAGTCCAAGATTTTCTTGTCCCAGTTTCAAGCACTAACTGGGGAGGTGTGTGCTGAGCACCTGGATAAAATTCCACAGGAAAAGTTTCATGGCCACCCTTCTCTCCCTCTATCCCCAAAAAGGAGCAGTGGAGGAAGTGACTGAGGCTACACACATCCTGGATAGAGGGAAACGTGCTGTTTTCAGAATCCCTCCCTACTCTACCCACACTGGTGGCTCTGGCTTGGGAATGCCTGCTTTGTTTCATTTCACTGACAAGGTATTTAAACTATGTTCCTCTTTTTCTTTTCTGATCAGTTTTTCCCAACGCTCCACTTCTTTTGCCACTCCCCTTACACCAAAGAGTTCCCCTTAAACAATCAGGCATATTACCTCCCGTGCTGTTCTTCTGGAGTGTGGGGAGCTGGAGAATCAGATAACATGATCCGATGGGCACAGAGCTCCAGCGGGCTGGGTGCCACACCATCCTGCCCACTTCTTGGGTGTGCTGTGGCTCAAGAAAACCAATAAAGCTGAACTAAGCAGTGACCTATGCTTTAACTCTTGGAGAAACTCTGTAACAGATCAAGAAAATAAGAAGACAAAAGATACTAACATATCACACCGTAAAATTTTACCTGTATCCTTGGAGGTGTGTCAGATGGGGTTTCTTGGAGAATTGCACAACACAGGAGACCTGTGCTGTTTAGTATTTAGATGGCATGTGAGCAGAGGCCTGAGTGCTTACAGACCTTCACTCAGTGTGCGCTCTGCACTCTGGGAAGGTAGTACCAAGACCTCTGAAAGGTCTTGTAGTGCCTTCTGAAAACGCAGAGAGGACCTGAGATGTTCTGCATGGCTATGTACAACACGCTTAGCCAGCGGGAAGCCAGGATTGATTTTAAGTAATCTGATTCTCAGGTCACAGGTCCTTGTCAAACTACAGCCTAGAAAAATAGTATATTGATTTTCTGAGACAAAAAAAAGTTATGTCAATGTAGAATTAGTCACATACTTGTAACACCTTCAGAGATGGAAAGAAACACATTTTGGTGTAGGTCCATCAGATGTACATGTGGTCTCTTTATCACCTGCTCCTTCTGTTCTTACCACCATCAGAGCAACGCATCTAGTATTGTTAAATTACAGCTTGAGGAACTACTGTGTATGTAAACTGTGTATCAACATGTTTTCATCAAACCCTAGAGCCTCTCTATGCCCTTTATTACTTGTTCACACAACATTACAAGGCAGAATTCAAATCTTGGCTTGATTGTGTCCTACTTATATAACCTTGGACAAATCACTTCACCTCTATGTTCCTGTGTTATTGCCTCTAAATAAGAAAAATATGATATGCTTCAAAAAATCACAGTACAGAATAAATTAGGTAACGAATGTGTAGCTAAGAACCATATTCAGCACCTAGGTAGCACCATACACCAGCTTGCTGTTATCACTACCTAATACATGAAGATACTGAGAGTCACTCCAAAGTTCAATTTCAATTCTGTCCCAGTGAAGCTATGTGATCCAGCCATGGTCACAGAGCCAGTTAGTGACAGAGACTGTGTGAAAGCACAATATTCTTTGTCCCTGTCCTGCCTTCTTTCCATCGCACTTGCAGACTTTGTGGGCAAATTCAGTTGGAGCTGCATTCAAAGGAGATGCAGACTCTGATGGCGTGACATCCCCATTCAGGGATGAACCCCAGTCACCTGGCACACTGCAGTCATCCCCTCTTAAACTTCTTCAAACACTCCAGCCGCTCCCAAATGCTCTGGTGGGGTTCTGTCTTCCTGGAGCCTCCCTGCTAATCTGTGCAGTGCCCTCCTTCCTCTCTGCAATCCCACTCAGTCCCCTACCCTTTCCCCACTTTAGTCTCTATTCTGTTTATTTAACTGATTTACCTAACAATTTTCAGAAATGAAAATTTCTAATTGACTTTTACTGGCAATTTCTTTTAAGTCTGCATAAGAAGTTTATTCATCCCTTCTTTTGTCCAAGAAGTCAGTTGCTTATAGCAAACTACAATAATATAACTACTTAAGATATACTACAGAACAAGTACAAAGAAATGTTATGAAAACTTCATGCCCATATATTCAAGACTTTAGGTGAATGGGACAAATTCCTTGAAAATGTAAGTTATTTAACAAAATAATATAAGAAGAAATAGAAAATATGACTAGCTACATATCCACTAAAGAAATTTGTTTTGTAATTAAAAACTTTCACAAAGAATACTCCAAACTCAGACGATTTACTAATGAGTGCCATGAAAAGTGAGAAGGAATAATACCCTGCTTATTTAACTTCTATGCAGAGTACATCATGAGAAACGCTGGACTGAAGAAACACAAGCTGGAATCAAGATTGCCAGGAGAAATATCAATAACCTCAGATATGCAGATGACACCACCCTTATGGCAGAAAGTGAAGAGGAACTAAAAAGCCTCTTGATGAAAGTGAAAGGGGAAAGTGAAAAAGTTGGCTTAAAGCTCAACATTCAGAAAACGAAGATCATGGCATCTGGTCCCATCACTTCATGGGAAATAGATGGAGAAACAGTGGAAACAGTGTCAGACGTTATTTCTTGGGGCTCCAAAATCACTGCAGATGGTGACTGCAGCCATGAAATTAAAAGACACTTACTCCTTGAAAGAAAAGTTATGACCAACCTAGACAGCATATTCAAAAGCAGAGACATTACTTTGCCAACAAAGGTCCGTCTAGTCAAGGCTATGGTTTTTCCTGTGGTCATGTATGGATGTGAGAGTTGGACTGTGAAGAAGGCTGAGCGCTGAAGAATTGATGCTTTTGAACTGTGGTGTTGGAGAAGACTCTTGAGAGTCCCTTGGACTGCAAGGAGATCCAACCAGTCCACTCTGAAGGAGATCAGCCCTGGGATTTCTTTGGAAGGAATGATGCTAAAGCTGAAACTTCAGTACTTTGGCCACCTCATGTGAAGAGCTGACTCATTGGAAAAGACTCTGATGCTGGGAGGGACTGAGGGCAGGAGGAGAAGGGGACAACCAAGGATGAGATGGCTGGATGGCATCACAAACTCAATGGACGTGAGTCTGAGTGAACTCCGGGAGTTGGTGATGGACAGGGAGGCCTGGCGTGCTGCGATTCATGAGGTCGCAAAGAGTCGGACATGACTGAGCTACTGAACTGAATTGAACTGAACTGAATACCAATTCTATTCAAACTCTTTAAAAAATGTGTGTAGACGGGATTATATTCCAACCCATCATATGAATCCAGTAGTATCTTGACATAAAACCAAATAATAATAAGAAAAGACTAGAAAACCATAAATCAATATTCCTCATAAGCATATCTGCAAGTATCTTCATAAAATATTTGCAAATCAAATCCATCACTATGTATAAAGGACAATATATCATGACCAACTGGGATTAATCACAAAAATGCAAGGTTGGTTCATCAATCAAAAATGAATGTAATTCACCATACTGACAAAATAAAAGATAAACATCATATGATTAACTCAACAGATGTATAAAAAATTCTTGACAAAATTTAACATTAATTAACAATAAATACAAACAACAAACTAGGAACAAAATGGAACTTCATTAATATGATAAAGGACATCTATGAAAAACCAACAACTAACATCATATTTACTGTCATGATGGAATTATTTCCCCATATGGTCAAGAACAAGTCTAGGAAATCTGCTCTCAGGCCCTACCACTCATTTTACTGTAGGTATTAACCTGAGCTAAGAGTAAATAAAATATAAAGTAAGCAGACTGGGAAGGAAGAGCACAACTTCATTTAATCACAGGTGACTGTCAACAAAAATAATTGCTAAGAATTCCTTTAAAACCATTCTCAAATGAATAATTTTACAAGGTCACAGGGTAGAAGATTAATACTTGAAAATGACTTGTAATTTTATATGTTATCAATGAACAATGAGAATAAATCTGTTTTAATGTTATTGACAATAATATCCAAAAGGTAAAATATTTAAGGATACATTAACAAAAATGTGTAAAAACTACACACTGGAAACTATCCAACATTGCTATAAAAAGTAAAGGTGAGTTAAATAAAGAATGATACAGGTTGAAAGACTCAGTATTTCACACATGTGTATTCTGTGCATCTGACTCAGTCATAGGCAAGGATATCAAGAGTAGAATACAGGAGAATAAATTATAAAGTATTGATGTTGATAAGTTGGACTACATCAAAATTTAAAACCTCTGCATTATTACAACAATGAAATCACAAGCACAGATTTGGAGAAAATATTTATAATAAAAATACCAAACTTAACAGAAAACGCAAGAGATTTGAGCAAACACTTCAACCCGAGCAGACACAGGATGGTGAGAAGCATGTGAAGATGATCCACACTGTCACTAGAAAAAGGCAAATTTAAACCACAAAGAGATATCACCTATTAGAGAATCCATCAAATGAACCAACACACAAAATGCTGATGATCCAAGGGCAGGCTGGGATGTGGAGCTCCTGGAACTCGCACACATTGGAATGCAGACGGTGCAGTCGCCTGCGGAACAGTTCGAAATTTTCTTATAAAACTAAACAGGCCCAAAATGGAAACCACCCAATCATTTGTCAAGCCGTGAATGTATGAATAAGCTAATACATATCTATCTATACAGTGGAATACAAGTCACTGACTGAAACAAACAGCAAACTACTGAGGACACGCAACAGCATGAGTGGACTGCAGTACATTTACATAAATGAAAGAAGCCAGAAACAAAAGATCACACCCTATGTATAACTAAGATGCTTGTGTTCAGTCACTAAATCGTGCCTGACCCCATGGACTGCAGCACACCAGGCTTCCCTGTCCTTCACCATGTCCTAGAGTTCGCCCAAATTCATGTCCATTAAATTGGTGATGCCATCCAACCACCTCATCCTCTGTCGTCCCCTTCTGCTTTTGCCTTCAGTCTTTCCCAGCATCAGGGTCTTTGCCAATGAAGTGGCTCTTGGCATCAGGTGGCCAAAGTATTGGAGATTCAGCATCAGTCCTTCCAGTGAGTTTTTAGGGTTGATTTCCTTTAGGATTGACTAGTTTTATCTCCTTGAAGTCCAAGGGACTCTCAAGAGTCTTCTCCAGCACCACAGTTCAAAAGAATCAATTCTTTGGCATTCAGCCTTCTTAATGACCCAACTCTCACATTTGTAAATGACACTGGAAAAATCATAGCTTTCACTGTACAGACCTCTGTTGGCAAAGTGATGCCTTTGCTTTTTAATACACTGTCTAGGTTTGTCATAGCCTTCCTTCCAAGAAGCAAGCATCTTCTAATTTCATGCTGCAGTCACCATTTGCAGTGATTTTGAAGCCCAAGGAAAGAAAATCTGTCATTGCCTCCACTTTTTCCGCATTTGCCGTGAAGTGATGGGACTGGATGCCATGTTCTTCATTTTTGAATGTTGAGTTTTAAGCCAGCGTTTTCACTCTCCTCTTTCAACCTCATTAAGAGGCTCTTTAGTTCCTATTTGCTTTCTGCCATTAGGGTGGTTATCATCTGCATATTCGAGGTTGTTGATATTTCTCCCTGCAATCTTGATTCCAGCTTGTAACTCATCCAGTCCAGTATTTCACATGATGCACTCTACATAGAAGTTAAATAAACAGGATGATAGTATATAGCCTCGTCATACTCCTTTTCCAATTTTGAACCAGTCCATTGTTTCAGATAAGCTCCTAACTGTTGTTTCTTAATCTGTGTACAGGTTTCTCAGGAGACAGGTAGATGGCCTGGTATTTCCAGTTCATCTTTCACAGTTTGTTGTGATCCACACAGTCAAAGGCTTTAGAGTAGCCAAAGGGACAGAAGTAGATTTTTTTTTTTTTTTTTGGAATTCCCTTGCTTTCTCTATGATCCAGTGAATGTTGTGAATGTTGGCAATTTGACCTCTGATTCCTATGCCTTTTCTAAACCTAGCTTGTATATGTGGAAGTTCTCAATTCAAGTACGGCTGAAGTCTAGCTTGAAGGATTTTGAGCATAACCTTACTAGCATGGGAAGTAAGCACAATTATCTGGTAGTCTGAACATTTTTTAGCACTGCTCTTCTTTGGGAGTAGGATGAAAACTGACCTTTTCCAGTCCTGTGATCACTGTTGGGTTTTCCAAATTTGTTGATATACTAAATGCATCACTTTAATACCATCATCTTTAGTATTTCATATAGCTCAGCAGGAATTCCATCCCTTCCACTAGTTTTATTGGTAGTACTGCTTCCTAAGGCCAATTCCAGCTGAAGCCAAACTCATGTAAATAACAGACAGTAGACGTGCAGTGACCAGGGGCCAGGAAGGCACAGAGGATGGAAGACGTGCAGAGGAGCACAGGGCACCCTGAGGTAGATCTTGACAGGACTGGAATCCTAAAGTTCTGTCATAAGTAAACCACAACCCAATAAAATTGAAATCTAAGATTTCAGAGCAGTTCTGAGAGCTCTCAGGAGCAGAGAATTCTCATTCCTAGTGCTGGCACTCCCTGGGTGTTGCACATATGGTAAAGCACCATTGCTCACAGCAGGAGAAATCTGTGGTATTATCACATTCATGCCATAAAGAAGCAAACTGAGGTACAATGAGAACAAAGGTCGCCCAGGGCAACTGGGCAGGACTCAGAAATTTTGTCAGCTGGGTTCTGACACCAGCTCTCACCAGAGCTGAACTGAGGTGACTTTCTGCTGGTGTTTATAGAAGCAGAGAGGTACAATCTCAGGTGGGACATTATCCCCAGGTTTCTATAAGAACATTAATGTGTATGTATATGTATATGCACACATATATGTGTATATGTATATGCACACATATATGTGTATATTATAGAAATACACATGCTACTAGTTCACTGAGTCAGGCCACCAACATTCAAGTCACGTAAAGAATTCTGTGAAAAAAACCTCGAATAGCAAAAGCAATCTTGAGAAAGAAGAATGGAACTGGAGGAATCAACTTGCCTGACTTCAGGCTCTACTACAAAGCCACAGTCATTAAGACAGTATGGTACTGGCACAAAGACAGAAATATAGATCAATGGAACAAAATAGAAAGCCCTGAGATAAATCCACACACCTATGGACACCTTATCTTCGACAAAGGAGGCAAGAATATACAATGGAATAAAGACAGTCTCTTTAACAGGTGGTGCTGGGAAAACTGGTCAACCACTTGTAAAAGAATGAAACTAGATCTCTTTCTAACACCACACACAAAAATAAACTCAAAATGGATTAAAGATCTAAATGTAAGACCAGAAACTATAAAACTCCTAGAGGAGAATATAGGCAAAACACTCTCCGTCATAAATCACAGCAGGATCCTCTATGATCCACCTCCCAGTATACTGGAAATAAAAGCAAAAATAAACAAATGGGATCTAATTAAAATTAAAAGCTTCTGCACAACAAAGGAAACTATAAGCAAGGTGAAAAGATAGCCTTCTGAATGGGAGAAAACTATAGCAAATGAAACAACTGACAAACAACTAATCTCAAAGATATACAAACAACTTATGCAGCTCAACTCCAGAAAAATAAATGATCCAATCAAAAATGGGCCAAAGAACTAAATAGGCATTTCTCCAAAGAAGACATACGGATGGCTAACAAACATATGAAAAGATGCTCAACATCACTCATTATCAGAGAAATGCAAATCAAGACCACAATGAGGTACCATTTCACACCAGTCAGAATGGCTGTGATCCAAAAGTCTACAAGCAATAAATGCTGGAGAGGATGTGGAGAAAAGGGAACCCTCTTACACTGCTGGTGGGAATGCAAACTCGTACAGCCACTATGGAAAACAGTGTGGAGATTCCTTAAAAAATTGCAAATAGAACTGCCTTATGACCCAGCAATCCCACTGCTGGGCATACACACCGAGGAAACCAGAATTGAAAGAGACACATGTGCCCCAATGTTCATTGCAGCATTGTTTATAATTGCCAGGACATGGAAACAACCTAGATGTCCATCAGCAGATGAATGGATAAGAAAGCTGTGGTACATATACACAATGGAGTATTACTTGGCCCTTAAAAAGAATAAATTTGAGTCAGTTCTAATTAGATGGATGAAACTGGAGCCGATTATACAGAGTGAAATAAGCCAGAAAGAAAAATACCAATACAGTATACTGACACATATATATGGAATTTAGAAAGATAGTAATAATGACCCTGTATGTGAGACAACAAAAGAGACACAGAGGTATAGAATGGACTTTTGGACTCTGAGGGAGAGGGAGAGGGTGGGATGATTTGGGAGAATGGCATTGAAATAGGTATACTATCATATGAGAAATGAAGTGCCAGTCTATGTTCAATGCAGGATGCTTGGGGCTGGTGCATGGGATGATCCAGGGAGATGATGTGGGGTGGGAGGTGGGAGTGGGCTTTGACATTGGGAGATCGTGTACACCTGTGGCTGATTCATGTCAATGTATGGCAAAACAAATACAGTATTGTAACGTATAAAGTATTAAAAAAAAGAATTTTGTGAAGTAAATCTCTGCCTCCAACCACTCAATTTGGTAGGTGACTCTTCCAGAGCTCCTTAATTTAGTTCTGCCTCTAGCTGCATAGATATAGAAACCTAGAATCTACACGTTCCATAAGGATACAGTATAACCCTGTCACTCTGCATTTTTGAAAATGAGTCTCTTTGACAAAATTGCCCTCCACAGTCATTCAGAAAGTTCATGTCAGCCATTCTGACCATAAACAATTGTTAGTATGAGGAATTTGGCAAAATGGCTAATAAAACACATAATATAGATAACTGATAATTCTTGTTAAAGTTATATTTGCTGAATTTTTAATGAAAAATTTCAAAATATGCCAAAGCTGAACACATAGTACAATGAACCTGCAGAGGCCTATTTCTCAAACTGATCACTGCCCCAAATGTGGCCACACTTACTTAAGCTACCCTCCTTTTTTCTTTCTTTTTTGATGAGTTTTAAAGCAAATCAGAGACATCATCATTTAATTCCTAAACACTTCCCTACGCATCGCTTAAAAAGAGGACTGTTTAACATAAACACAATGTTATTTTTATACCTAACAAATTAATGATTCCTTGTTAAGATCTAACATACAATCCATATCCTAATTTCAAAAGTGATTTCAATAAGGTATTTTTAAGAGTTTTCTTTTTTCAAACTAAGGTTGAATAACACCCACGCAGTAACAGGCAGACATGGTTCTCTGGTACATTCTAACTTAGACCAACACCTCCTTTTCACCCTTCTTTTCATGGCCCTGACATGTTAAAGGAACCAGTTGAGCTGCTGGAAAAAACCCACATTCTAGATCTGTCTCTTCATGGTGTACTTCAGCTGTTCCTTGACCTCACATTCTCGTAAACTGGAAGTCACTCAGAGGCCCGAGTCAGATTCAGGTGCACCGTCTTGTCCAGAGAAATCTGTTCCTGGTGCTGCAGGCTTTTAGGGACCTCATCAGGAGCTGTAGGGCCTGACTGTCCCCTACCTGTCATCTAAATACTGAATCAGCTGGCAAACCTCTGAGCCAAACATTCCTGCTCGAGTGAGGAGCTGCACCACTGCGAGTCTAGGTCCTAAGTGTCCCCTGTCAGCTCCCAGCAGGACTGCCAGTCTTGGGAGCAGAAAATGCCCCCTCCCCTCCCAGCAGGACCAGGCCCTGTCTTTGGCCAGAGATCCATGTGACTTTACATGCTGCCTTTCATGCTTTTTTTACACAGAGCTCTTCACCCAAGAGGGCACCACTTATCCTAATGAGCAGGAGAAAAGACAAGCTGGATAATAATCATTTCTAATTGGATTACAGATCCATGGGATTGATTCATTATTTTCGCCCACAGCTGTCAATGTCTCACATGGCACCCCTGTTAAACTAACATCCTAACTGCCTGTAGTGCCGTGGCTGTCAGATTAACTTAGTCCCACACTGGCAGCCTCCGTCCTCTCCCCTGAAATCAGCTGGAGGGTTTATAAGTGAAAGTGTGTGTAACCCTGCCCATCCTCTCCTCCATCTGGGAATCCATTCCACGGCCTCCTCCCATCCACACCTTGAGTTTGCATCTATGGAAATCCTCGTCTCTCTGATCCCTGTGAACAGCGGTCTTTCAGGCTTTCACCACTCAGAAGACAGCAAAAGTGTTGTCATTCAGACTAAAGTGTTAGCGACTGATCAGGCTGTTTCCTTAATAGAGAAGAAGGCACAAATGAATGACATTAAGCAACCAATTTTCAGTAACGTATAATACACTGCTGGAGGTGAGTTTGGTGGTGGACTGCCAGTCATGCACCCAATGGCCATCTTCCCTTCTCCTTTACTCATAAAACAAGTGGTTTATATGGGGCAGCAAACTGCTCAATTCAAAGACTACGTTCCTCACCTCCTAGGGGTGGTGTCAGCCACAGTCTCTGGTTGGCCCATGCTAGCATCTTCTTCAGCCTGATGAATTGTCACAATTATCAGTAATATCTTACATGGCTCTCTCTCTCTCAAAAGTGCTCTTAGTTTAACAAAGCATACAGTCACCTTAGGTAGTAGCAGTCACCCCAGAGGTGTTTAGAGGAAGTCATCTGGGAAGCAGCTTCTGGAAGGCCCATTAAAGGTGCTGCATTCAACTTCCAACATGGCTAGTGCCTAGATCTCCTCCACTGCCGTCCTTCTTCCCTCTCACTACATGGTATCTCGGAGGAGTGCCCTCTGTGTGCCATGCCTCCCTCCTCCCACCCATAGGTCCAGTCTGTTGCATTTCCACACTGTGAGCTCCCAGAGCAGAGATCAGCCTTCTCAGACTGACTTCTTTCTATTCATTCTGGTTTAAAAATTCTATTAATGAGCAAGAATTTTAATGTTTTATTTATTTTTGGCTGTGCTGGGTCTTCTTTGCTGCATGCAGGCTTTCTCTAGTTGTGGCGAGCAGGGGTTACTCTTCACTGCAGTGCACGGGCTTCCTCTTACAGTGGCTTCTCTTGTTGCGGAGCACAGGCTCTAGGGCGTGCAGGATGCAGTAGATGCAGCAAGCAGGCTCAGCAGTTGCAGCTCCTGGGCTCTAGAGCACTGGATCAATAGTTGCAGCGCTTGGGCTTAATAGCTCTGTGGTATGTGGGATCTTCCTGGACCAGAGATTGAACTTGGACGCCCTACAGTAGCAGATGGATTCTTATCCACTGTGCCACCAGAAAGTCTGAGAAGGGACTGTTTTAACTGGTAAAATTATATGTTTCTTTTTAGCAGGTCATTTCAACCTGTCTTCTCTACATCCTCCTTTCTTGAAGCGTGTTCAGTATTCAGTAATTTTCCTCTTTAGTCTGAACATCTCTCTGTTTTCAATAGTTAAGAAACTGCTCTGCATAAATTCCTTTTGTGTCTTCCTCTTCTTTTGCCAACAAAAGGTAAATCTAGTGAGAGCTGTGGTTCTTCCAGTAGTCATGTATGGATGTGAGAGTTGAATCATAAAGTAAGCTGGGTGCTGAAGAATTGATGCTTTTTAACTATGGTGTTAAAGTAGACTCTTGAGAGTCCCTTGGACTGTAGGAGATCAAACCAGTCCATCCTAAAGGAAATCAATTCTGAATATTCATTAGAAGGAATGATGATGAAGCTGAAGCTCCAATACTTTGGCCACCTGATGCGAAGAGCCAACTCATTAGAAAAGACCCTGATGCTGGGAAAGATTGAAGGCAGGAGGAGAAGGGGATGATAGAGGTCAAGATGGTTGATGGCATCACCTACTCAATGGACATGAGTTTGAGCAAGCTCCGGGAGATGCTGATGGACAGGGAAGCCCGTGCTTCCCTGCAGGCATACTGCAGTCTATGGGTTTGCAGAGTGTCGGACACCACTGAGAGACTGAACAATAACAATTCTTTTGCATCGTCTTCTTATTAGGTTGTATCCTTTACCATTTTACATTTCAATACTTGAAGCTAATCACCTCCTTTCTTCAGGAACAGGCATATCTCTCTCTAGTCTCTGCCTTCAGGAAACCCGTCCAGTCTGAGGGTCATAATCTGTGATCAATAGGTCAAGCAAGTCTATGGACAAGGCCTCTTCAGCCAACACTGTGGCTTCTTTTTAGCTGGTTGCTTGGATTCATTCAAGTCTGCACAGTTCTCACCCCCTCCCTGCCATCCTGTGTCTGCAGGTTTGCAGATCTGAAGTGCCTGCCTGGCCGTATCAACTGGGTGGGGCCCAGCACTAGCCAGGCAATAGCACAGCCAGCTGGGAAAGGGCTCTGCCAAAAACACGAGCCCGCAAAAGAGAGACCTGTCCGGCTGCTGAGGAAAGCACCCCAGTTAGCTGAGTCCTGAGAAGTGAAGACCCAGGTGAAGAAGGATCATGCTCTCTCCACGTGAGCAGTGGTACGCACTCGCTGGGATGGGGAGAGGAAGAGTGAGTCAGTGAGCAGGAACTTGGAGTGTGAAGAAGGCAGTGGTAGGCGGCAGAGCAAGTCTGCGACAGCTCCCCCTGAGGAGACACCTCATCGCATACATCGCCATTTAGGTAGCAGAGTAGAGAATGGCTGCAAGGAAGGGAAGACCAGGGGGCAGAGACACCGCTTCTGTGTTCGTTATAGTAACCCAGGAAGAAAGGACAAGGCTTTGAACTAGAGAGAGGGCACTGGGCCTGGAGAGGTAAAACTGGGGCTAGGGTGAACAGTAACCACTTGGTGAAGGCATTCAGTCTCTGGGCTTCACATCTATAGACCGGTCTCAGCTCTTTCAATGACCTTGGTCTCTCTTGGGAAATTCAAGCCTGAACTTCCAGAAGCATCACAAATACAATTTACCTAAAGCTAAACTATTACAGCCCTGCTGAACCCTGGACCACGGCCTGACACCATGCTTTATGCTACTGTAGTGGTGCCCTTGTGGTTCTCCGGCTCAACGACAAGGTTAATGCAGGACTAGTTACACAGAACATCACAAAGGATTTTGCCAGAACCAGGATGCTTTCACTGGCTCAGGGCAGCTACTTACAGGCAGCTACAGGTGCTACAACCTCATCCAGGTGATTGACTTCAACACCTCCTTCTCATCTGGCTCCCGCCCCCAAGTCCAGTGAGGGGTTGTGCCATTTAAATGCCCCCTTCTTCCACTACACCGTCCCTCTCAACGTCACTATTTCCTTCCGGGTTGAAGTAGGTTATCTCACCTCTTAACCATTCAAATCATCTCCTAAGAATCTTTCCTCTTCATCCCTCTTTAGTCACTCATGCAGCTTGGATTGAGAACCTACTGTGTGCTTGGAGGTCCACACTTGTCCCGCTGGACTCGGGAGTCCACTGGAATGTGAATAATCCCCATGAAGGTGTCCAAGTTGTCTCACTTACAGATGAAGGAACTCAGAGCTCAGGATCACTAAGGGAGGCCCTGGTCACACACAGAGTATGGACACACAGAACACAAACCCACGTGCCTTATGACTGCAGGCCACACATACTTCTTCCACATCCTAATAAGAACACTGCCATCCCCATCTTGCTGTGAGACTCACGGGCCTTCCAGAGCACCCAAGGACTCATAACAGGTCTCTTTGATGGTGTGTGGAGTCCTCCAAACCACCCCCTCCTCATAGACACAGGGGATCATAGGTCCATCCAGAAGGTCCCCCTGTCCTCAGTGTGCTTGCATCTCCACACTGCTGCTGAGCACTCCTCCCTGCCTGGCTCTTTGATGGTCTAATCATACTCCTCCTTCACAGGGCAGTTAAACTCTCTCTCCCTACTCTGTGAGGCGTCCACCACCACCCCACACTCCCCCATCTGCTGCCCCAGTGACTGGACCATCCCAAGTTCCTCTTACCTCCGGCCCTGTCTGGTCCTCAGCCAGTGTGGTAGACATGGAGCTGTGCCCCCAGATGCCCTTCCAGGAAGGAGTGGGGTCAGCAGGCAGCTCTAGCTGGCCATTCCATCCAAGGTAGGACACGAGGCAGTCTGGGTCCTCGCTCCCCACCTCCTGCCTCCCAGGTGCCGAGACTCACACCCGGCACTCCAGAGGCCGTCTCAGCACTGGCCTCCAGAGAACTCAAAATGGATGCTTGTGAACAGGCATGTAGACACCTGGGCAGGCCTGTAACACTCACACAGCTCCTCACATGCAGCACCTTCCTCTCTGTGCTCACAACTGTATCTGAGTGATGAATGAGGCTCAAGATAGACCCTGTTGTTGCTGTTCAGTTGCTAAGTCATGTCCAACTCTGCAACCCCATGGATTGCAGCACACCAAGCTTCCCTATCCTTCACTGTCTCTCGGAGTTTGCTGCCTTCTACTCTTTAGCAGAGGCAACAAACTCTATTCTTCAGTGAATATGCTAGTACTATTTTCTGGATGTTCGCATTCCCCACTTCAAAATTCACATGTTGAATCCTACCCTCAAAGTGATGATATTAGCAGGTGTGGCCTTTCGTGGAGGTGATAAGACTGTCAGGACGGGATTAAGTGAACTAAGTGAAGTCGCTCAGTCGTGTCCGACTCTTTGCAACCTTATGGACTACTTACTAGGCTCCTCTGTCCATGGGATTTTCCAGGCAATAGTACTGGAGTGGATTGCCATTTCCTTCTCCAGCAGATCTTGCCAACCCAGGGATCAAACCTGGGTCTCCCCGCATTGTAGACAGACACTTTACCGTCTGAGCCACCAGGGAAGTCGATTAGTGTCCTTATAGAAGAGACACCAGAGAGCTCTCCCGTCCCTTCCTCCTGGTGAGGACACAGTGAGAAGATGCTGTCTATGAGCCAGGAGGCAGGTCGTCACCAGACACTGAATCTGATGGCACCTTGATCTTGGACTTCCAGCCTCCGGATTTCCAGCCTCCAGAACTGGGAGAAACTCATGTCTGTTGTTTATAAGCCACCCAGGTACAACAAGTATTCTGCTATGGCTTCCTGAAAGGACCACAACAATAAGCAAATCTGAATAATAATTTGTGATTAGTTATTCAATGCCCCAGAGAGAAGACAGAGGAGCCGGTATGCTGCAGTCCATGGGGTCTCAAAGAGTCGGACACAACTTAGTGACTGAACAACAGACTCAATGCCCTGCCTTACAGATTCAGCTCTGTTTGAGTGTGGGCAAAGACAAAACATCATAAAACATCAAGCAACAGCAGTATGTGCATACTTAACTAAAAATTAAAATAATAGTGAGTGCCTTCTTTTCCACACCCACATCACTGTCCTCCTGTCACAGTCCACACTTTTAGAACTGCTATTTGGGGTTGACTGGAACTATTAGCACTTTAAGGACTAAATTCAGGAAGCCACTGGGGATATATCATAGGCAGAGTTTAGGGACAACTGAATGGTTTCTGTGACTGTGTTTCAGGTCTCAGCCTACCAACACAGCTCTCAATTAGTTTGCCAAGAATTCTGAGTCAGCTCAGAAATCTGCACCACCGTCGCCATCAATGGCAACTTTGCGGTAGCATGACCTGGCCCATGTGAACGTTCTGAAGCCATGAGAATGCTAAGGACTCAGCTGTCTGGTGGCCTGGCTGTCCTCTGACACAGTATCTGAACCAGAATTCGAATCGGTCTGAACTCACTTATCTGCTAATGTCCCTGGAGCCTGTGCTCTAAAAGTCGAGGCCTATTTCTCCTGACCATCCCCGCTCTGAGCCATCAAAATCATGTCAAAATTACACCAAGCGCAGGAAAAGAATGTCCTCAAAAGCCACATTTACATTTCCTGCCTTTATTTTAAAAAAAAAAGAAAGAAAGAATGTCATCTCTAAATTTTTCTACAATAATAAACACGATGGATTTGGGCAGGTTTTAGGAAAAGGAGGCTGAAAGTTCTTTTGCCTGACCCTTGATGATCAACAGGCTGCTGACTCCCCCGAGGAAATCGCTGTTCAGGACTGAAGAGTGGAGGAGAGACTGGACACCACAGGAGAAAGAGGGGAATAAAGAGCTCCCTGTCAGTGGTAAATGTCAAGCGTGCGGGTTCTGCCTTGAAGCAGGCTTTGTCTCTGAGAAGGCTGGTGTGTCACTAGGAGACCAGGGTGCCAGCTAAGGCTGGGCATCTTACAAGCTTGCGTCCCCACAGCTATGACCCCAACACCATGCGGCTGGCTCTAAACAAAGTGAAGGGGTGAACCTCAATAGTAGTAGGAAGAGTGAGAGTTAAGAAGAAAAAGATCCAGAGAAGCACTGCCTTCCTCCTCACTCCCGGCGTCTCACTCTCGTTTCCCTTCTCAATTCTGACTGTACAATGGGGCTTGGCCCCTGCTCTCACAGGGGTGTCCACAGGAGTTGCGGAGCCACCAGGGCCAGGCAGCTGTGCTCCGGATTTCGCCTGCAGCAGCCGTTCTCTGGGGGAGTGGAGTCAAGGAGAAGCAGTCTGATCTTTCCACTTCTTCCGTTTGCTAGAGGGGCAGGGAAAACAAAAGGAAAAGTGTACCGTGGACCAGGGTCACTGTCACAGGGCACAGGGAACTAAGATGCCCTCAGGGTCAACACAGCCGGCAGGGATGCAGACTTGCTCTGGGATGTGTAGGGCTGACACGCAGAGACAGATCGATCCTGGGTGGCCAGTCTCCCCTGCAAGGTGGTCACGGTCTGCATATTAACACACAGCCCCAGACACTGCAGCCGACAGAATGGACAGCAGCATTTGGGTCTAAGAACACTGAGAGCTAGAATTAATTTCCACTTTAGAGGAAGCTACATGGAATGCAAAATGGTACCGCCTCTTGGAAGTCTGACCATATAACCCAGCAACTGCACTCCTTGTTAGGAGCCGAGAACTAACGTCCACATAAAAACCTGCACTGTGATGTTTGCAGGAGCTCTATTCATAATGGCCCAAACTTGGAAGCAACCAAGATATCCTTCAGTAGGTGAATGGATAAATAAACTGTGGTTCATCCAGACAATGGAGTACCACTCAGGACAAAAAAGAAATGAGCTATCAAGCCATGAAAAGACACAGAGGAACTTTAAATGCATGTTACTAAGTCAAAGAAGCCTGTCTCAAAAGGCTACATGTATGATTCAAATTCTACAACATTCTGGAAGAAGAAAAACTATAAAGACAGTAAAAAGATCAGTGCTTCGGGAAGTAGGAAGGGCTGAACAGGTAGAGCACAGAGGATTTTTACAGTATGATATGACAAGGACAGAGACATATCATTACACATCTACCCAAACCCGTGCTGAATGTACACACCAAGAGTGAACCCTGATGTAAACTGTAGGCGTCTGGTTGATGACAATGTGTCAGTGTGGGGTTGGCAATGTAATCAACGTACCATCTAGTGGGGGGTGCTGGTAGCAAGGGAAGACTGTGAGAGAGGGAAGGATATATGGGTAACATCTGTACTTTCCCCTCAATTTTGCTGTGAACCTAAAACTTCTCTAAAAAATAAAGTCTTAAGAAAAATAAAAGAAACTACATTAGACCCAACTGTACCAAGCAAAGATTGCTGATACCTAACTCCAACTGTTCCCAAGTCTAACGTACATTACCTCGGAAACCAAAATCTATAATCAGCCTGGTTTTCACTGGTTACAAGAATGTTCTGATGTATCAGCAAAACTAAAGAAAACTTTCTGGCATTTCTTCTTGAGAAAAACACAAGAGTATTAAAGTCAAATCTTGATTTCATCTTAACATAGTTTCAGTTCAGTTCATTTCAGTTCAGTCGCTCAGTCATGTTCGACTCTTTGTGACCCCATGAATCACAGCACATCAGGCCTCCCTGTCCATCACCAACTCCTGGAGTTCACTCAGACTCACGTCCATCGAGTCAGTGATGCCATCCAGCCATCTATCCTCTGTCATCCCCTTCTCCTCCTGCCCCCAATCCCTCCCAGCATCCAAAGTCTTTTCCAGTGAGTCAACTCTTTGCATGAGGTGGCCAAGTATTGGAGTTTCAGCTTTAGCATCGTTCCTTCCAAAGAAATACCAGGGCTGATCTCTTTCAGAATGGACTGGTTGGATCCCCTTGCAGTCCAAGGGACTCTCAAGAGTCTTCTCCAACACCACAGTTCAAAAGCATCAATTCTTCAGCGCTCAGCCTTCTTCACAGTCCAACTCTCACATCCATACATGACTACTGGAAAAACCATAGCCTTGACTAGAAGGGCCTTAGTTGGCAAATAATGTCTCTGCTTTTGAATATGCTATCTAGGTTGGTCATAACTTTTCTTCCAAGGAGTAAGCGTCTTTTAATTTCATGGCTGCAATCACCATCTGCAGTGATTTTGGAGCCTAAAAATATAAAGTCTGACACTGTTCCCACTGTTTCCCCATCTATTTCCCATGAAGTGATGGGACCAGATACCATGATCTTCGTTTTCTGAATGTTGAGCTTTAAGCCAACTTTTTCACTCTCCTCTTTTACTTTCATCAAGAGGCTTTTTAGTTCCTCTTCACTTTCTGCCATAAGGGTGGTGTCATCTGCATATCTGAGGTTATTGATATTTCTCCTGGCAATCTTGATTCCAGCTTGTGTTTCTTCAGTCCAGCGTTTCTCATGATGTACTCTGCATATAAGTTAAGTAAGTAGGGTGACAATATACAGCCTTGACGTACTCCTTTGCCTATAGTTTAGATACCAAAAAAAGAGCAGAAAACTCTTATCTAAGTGGATCCTTCTAATATATAGAGATTTTTACCCATAGCTCACATCGTATGTTTTCTTGGAAGAGATGATTTGTATGCAGTCATTTCTGATTTTAAATGTGACCAAGCCAATGTTGGTACCATGATTATATGCTTTGACAGAATGTCAACAACTCAGAATAATTCACTAGGCATGTAACCAAATGTTTAGGTTATAGACCCAAATCACTCCCATGCATACATTAATAGGTATTCCAATTAATTCCATGTGGTGAAGCTAAATACACATATGCTAACAGGAGACTTCCCCTGCAGAAACGAGAGGTATACTTAGCATGGAATGATCTGACAACAGCAAGCTGGCATGATTTTAACCAGTTTTTCTTTGGATAACTGTTGGATTGACATTTCATATTTGTAACTGAAAAACAGGAGATACTATATTTAATTCACTCCACAGTATTCTTTAAAAGTCATTTAGGAAGAAAGGGTAGAAGAAATAAATTCAGGACAGAAACAGAGGTGAAGAGAGGAGGAGGGATAAAAGAGGAAGTGAAAGAAAACACAGGCTCCAGAAGCTTGGCAATGAATGCTATTTCAATATTCTGCTGTTTCCTTGGGCATCAGTTTTAGGGTGACTTACTGTCTATCACCCTGGACCTTTAAAAAGACCTGTTAGTCACCATCTAACAAGACTCCCCACTTCCTGTAGCAGCGTTGGGAGGTTCTGCTCTGCAATACCCCCATCAGTAGGAAAATTATATTCTCAGAAGCTGCTTAGACAAAGAACTCTGTTACCTCATCTATCAGGTAAGGAGTTGAGGTTGAATTCTGACACCCAGTAACTAGTCAAGTGGGCCTTAGGAAGCATCACTATGAACAAAACTAGTGGAGGTGATGGAATTCCAGTTGAGCTATTTCAAATCCTGAGATATGATGCTGTAAAAGTGCTGCACTCAATATGCCAGCAAATTTGGAAAATTCAGCATGGGCCACAGGACTGGAAAAGGTCAGTTTTCATTCCAATCCCAAAGAAAGGCAATGCCAAAGAATGCGTTTTGCCACACAATTGTACTCGCCTCATATGCTAGTAAAGTAATGCGCAAAATTTTCCAAGCCAGGTTTCAGCAATACATGAACCATGAACTTCCAGATGTTCAAGCTGGTTCTAGAAAAGGCAGAGAAACAACGATCAAATTGCCAACATCCACTGGATCATCGAAAAAGCAAGAGAGTTCCAGAAAAACATCGATTTCTGCTTTATTGACTATGCCAAAGCCTTTGACTGTGTGGATCACAATAAACTGTGGACAATTCTGAAAGAGATGGGAATACCAGACCACCTGACCTGCCTCTTGAGAAACCTATATGCAGGTCGGGAAGCAACAGTTAGAACTGGACATGGAACAACAGACTGGTTCCAAATAGGGAAAGGAGTACGTCAAGGCTGTATATTGTCACCCTGCTTTATTAACTTACATTCAGAGTACATCATGAGAAATGCTGGGCTGGAAGAAGCACAAGCTGGAATCAAGATTGCTGGGAGAAATCTCAATAATCTCAGATATGCAGAAGAAACTACCTTTATGGCAGAAAGTGAAGAACTAAAGAGCCTCTTGATGAAAGTGAAAGAGGAGAGTGAAGAAAATTGACTTAAAGCTCAACACTCAGAAAACTAAGATCATGGCATCTGGTCCCATCACTTCATGGGAAATAGATGGGGAAACAGTGGAAACAGTGGCTGACTTTATTTTTCTGGGCTCCAAAATCACTGCAGATGGTGATTGCAGCCATGAAATTAAAAATTCTTACTCCTTGGAAGGAAAGTTATGACCAAACTAGAGAGCATATTAAAAAGCAGAGACATTACTTCACCAACAAGGGTCTGTCTAGTCAAGGCTACAGCTTTTCCAGTGGTCATGTATGGATGTGAGAGTTGGACTATAAAGAAAGCTAAGTGCCAAAGACTTGATGCTTTTGATCTGTGGTGTTGGAGAAGACTCTTGAGAGTCCCTTGGACTGCAAGGAGATCCAACCAGTCCATCCTAAGGGAGATAAGTCCTGGGTGTTCATTGGAAGGACTGATGTTGAAGCTGAAACTCCAGTACTTTGGCCACCTCATGCAAAGAGCTGACTCAATGGAAAAGACCCTGATGCTGGGAAAGATTGAGGGCAGGAGAAGGGGACAACAGAGGATGAGATGGTTGGATGGCATCACTAACTCGATGGACACAGGTTTGGGTGGACTCTGGGAGTTGGAGATGGACAGGGAGGGCTGGCATGCTGCGGTTCATGGGGTCACAAAGAGTAGGACACAACTGAGCGACTGAACTGAACTGAGGCAGTTCTTCAGAGCTTTCAAAGCACTCACACTTTTTTTCATTCGCTTATAATAGAAATTACATTTGAGAAGAGGGATTTTTATTCCATTTTACCTCTAGAGAAGCTAGGATTTAAAGCAGTTTACAGGTGCTGGAGCTAAAGCTAAAATCCAATCTTCCAGCCCAATGCATTTTCACTTCCTCTACCCAATGCTCCCCTTATCTGTGTGTAAAAATTGAAAGCAAATGATAGAATTCCCTTGCTTTAGAAACATTACATTCTGGGGACTTCCCTGGTGGTCCAGTGGTTAAGATTCTGTGCACAAAATGCAGGGGGCCTAGGTTCAATCCCTGGTCAGGGACCTAGATCCCACCCGCCGCAACTAAGATTCCTCATATTGCTACCAGGATCGTTTGTGCCACAACTAAGATGCAGCATAGTCATATAAAAAAATTTTTTTAATGTTATATTCTTAAAGATAAAATTCATATATAAAAAGTGCTTGTGTTTAGAGTGATCAAAAATAAATGGGTACACTGTTTAAAATGTGAAACAAAGAAACTTCTTATTGAGAAAAGGATATCTGAAAATTAGAATTCTGAACTGTTTTACTTTCATTTAAAGAGGAACTAAAATGGTGGTCAACAATGCCTTCATTCATTCATTTATTCATTTACTCATTTACTCTGGCATGCAGTGAACCACAGCTCTTCAGAGTAGCAGATGCTCCTGTTTCAAATATTTCAATACCTGCCCACATATCACAGCACAACAATGTGAAGTGAGGAATCTTCGAGGGAAAACAAAGGTGAGTTGACCATATAATTTGCAAACAAGTGCATGCTTGGTTCATATGCTTGATGTAAATAACTGTAAGGAAAGAAAATACCTCTCAGGTGAAAGGTAAAGCAGGGTGCGTATCAGGTGACCTGCTGGGCGACAACTTCCTTCTTTGCCTATTTGTACCATCTTTTGCCTAAATATCTCACCCACTACTAGACCAGGAACTGCTAGAGCACAGCAAAGGTAGTAGCCCCAGGAAACTGTACATGAAACCACAGGAGCACACATGTCATTAGTTAAACACACACCTTTTGATTGAAATGAACAGTAACACAGAAATTCACAATGCATGGGCGTCTTAGCAAAAGAGAAAATAACGTATGCGGAGTTCACTCTTGTCGAGGGCTACCAAGGGTGCTTTAGAGTGCTGCTTCATCTCTAAACAATCCCATGAGGCTAGAAGAAATCGCAAGGTGTGAATGGGGATCAGACTCACCAAGCCCATCAACCTATTCTGCCAAGGACACTGGGTAAGAGGAGAAAGTTCTGAGTCCAGAGTCACGCTGCTTCCCTGAAGGAGCCACATGCTTCTTGTGTCCACAGTGTTGCAGCCACATGCAGGCTTTATCAACAAAACCTTACTTTTCCTCCAAACGCAAGTATTTCGTCTACAATGAAAAATGCAGTAAGGTAATTTGCTAAGATGCTTGTCTAAACAATCAGACCAGTGGCCCCAAATCTCTTTATTCCTCAACCCAAACTTCTCAAAGAAATGCTGACCTTTCACTCCCTGAGTAGACTCAGACTGATGGATGCTTAAAGCCGACTAGCTCTAGCTAATGCTCCCTCTCCCTTCTTCAAAAAGTCAATGTTTTGGTTCAAGTATCGTGTGTATTTATACCAGGGGGTAATGTTCTACATAATTAATAAAACTTTGTTTTCAGTTGAGAAGACAGCAAATAAATGAAAGGCCTAGGCATGAAAGCCAGCCAGCTCTGGGTCACGCGGCCACTCGGCAGTAGCAAGATTAAAGCCTGCTCTGGAAGTCTCAGTGAGGTCAGAATAGTCTGTACAGCGGTTCCAACACTTTCTCAAGACAGCAGATAAATATTCACAAGGGGCAAGGGCAGTAAGAAATGTCATAGCAACCTCTGTCTTCAAGAGAGCTGCAAAACAAGCCAGAGAGACCAATAATTCTCTCAAATGATGAATAAAAAGGCTATATCTCACTTAAAAAGCAGCTTCCTGAACAACAGAAATTTCAACTCCAAGAGGCTGTCATAGATACAAGTATTCTCAGTTTCTTCACAAGCAATGGAACTTATACATGTAAGTCAGATTTAGATAGATTAAACCTTCCAGAGGCCATTATTGCCTCAAACCACTGACTTTACCTTTTTGCAATTTTCTTTCTTTAAATAATCAAGTAAAGGCTACTTACCCACTGCCAAGGCAAGTCTGAGTGCCAAGAAATCTGATGATCTATGTGGTCCCTAGCACATATTTAAGAAATTCATCACATTTTTTCAAGTACTTATTGTATTAGCAAAGTTATAATATCTACAGAAATTTTTCTGTGACTTTAGTAAGATGAATCAGAAGTCAAATTTACCCCCTCTAATGTGTTCCAATGTAAAAGTTTATTGAAATATGAGATTCATTAAATGTGAAGCCCTGGACTTCACATTCCTCTCACTAAATGAAATTGCATGTAGCATTACCAATGTGTCCCTTATACAGTTTACACAATGCTGACAATTTCCAACTGATAGGGACTCACAGGGCTAAACAAATCCAGAGTCCTAAAATTTCAACAATCTGTTGTTTCGAAGGCTTGTCTCTGACTCACTAGGGATTTGTACCTTTGCTCTAGTAATTTCCCCATTTCCTTGCTAGGGACTGCACCTTGTGCTGGGGTTGTCTGCTATGAAAAGTGAAAGTGAAAGTGGCTAAGTCATGTCTGACTCTTTGCGACCCCATAGACTATAGAGTCCATGGAATTCTTCAGGCCAGAATACTGCAGTGGGTAGCTTTTCCTTTCTCCAGGGTATCTTCCCAACACAGGGATTGAACCCAGGTCTCCCACATTACAGGCAGATTCTTTACCAGCTGAGCCATTAGGGAAGCCCTATAGTCTGATGGTAACTTCTCATTCACAGGCACCATTCAGCGCTGTGTACTGCTGCTGTGGCTGTTCAGCCATCCTGCCTGACCCATGCAGTCCCTCAGAGGACAGCAGAGAACGGCCGTTCATTCCCTTCCCCACTGATGCGATGATCCTGGCAAACAGATGCTACATTTCATAAAATAAGCAAACTCCATCTAAATGGTACTGGCAGATCAATTCCTGGTGGTAGAAACACTTGGCTTGGTTCAGATATCATCACCCAGAACTCATTTAATATTTCGCCCAGTGGTCACCAAAAGTTTTATAAATCAGAAAATTCCATCAAGAAACATCGCTAAGTGTCTTGGTGCAGTGACATGCATCCCTGTCTGTACTCAGAAAAGAGAAACAAGGAGGCAGCTTCCAGAACAACAGGCTAGCCTGGCCCATCGGCTTTGTTGAGTTTGTCTTCTGAACAATAAAGACTGAGTATTGCAGCCTTTCAAATTCATTCTTAATTTACTCTTCCTTCACCCTTTGTCTTTGTTTTCACAAAAAGATATAGGGAAAAGATTGGCTTGATTTCTTAGAAGTAGCTGAGAAACTTGAACTAACTTGAAATACTCCAATCAGCCCCAGGCCCTCCAACCAGCTTCCAGGGCTTACTGGCAAGTTTGTGTAAAACTTCCTGCAAGAATACAGCAGTTCTTTCAGAGTCCCACACAGTGGTGCCAGATTTGGTTGCTAATTACAGCACCTGTGGAACTCCTTAAAAATCCGCATTCGTGGGTGTCACTGTATGTTTATTACTGCTTCGGGGGCTGTCTATCACCACCAAGGGGGTTCCCAGCAAGCCCCTCCCACAGAGACAGTAACTTTCCTCACCTGAGGAAAAGATCTTCCTCCTTTCTTCTTTCCTTCCTCCCTTTCCTCTGTTTTTTTCTTTTAAAATATATAATACAAAGAAAACAGAACCAGTTGCAGATGTTTTACATACACTCTCTCATACATCCACCCAAGAGTCTTTTGAAATAAACAAGATAAAGATGAGGAAGCAAGTATGGAAGCAGAGGCTCAAAGATGTTCATAACCTCCAATATCACACAATCAATGACTGGTGAAGTGGAGATTCAAGTCTAGACCTGTGTGATTTCAAAAATCTTGCTCTTTCTATTCTATTGTGTGCTTAGTCGCTCTGTCTCTCAGTCATGTCTGATTCTTCGGGACCCCATGGACTGTAGCCCACGAGGCTCCTCTGTCCATGGAATTCTCCAGACAAGAATACTGGAGTGGGTTGCCATTTCCTTCTCCAGGGGATCTTTTTGACCCAGGGATGGAACCTGGGTCTCCTGCATTGGCAGGTAGATTCTTTACCATCTGAGCCACCAAGTTGCTTCAAATATGAAGAAACTGAAATATTTTTTGTTTAGAAAGGCAAATGGCTATGTGTAATCTTTGTCTATTCCATACATAACTGATAATCTATTCTACTTAACGGCCTATCTTCCTGTCAGATCTCATATTATAGCCATTATAACCTCCTCTTTGTCTGTCATACAGGCCACTCTGGTGGCTCAGCAGTAAAGAACCTGCTTGCAATGCAGAGACGTGGGTTGGATCCCTGGGTTAGGAAGATCCTCTGGAGAAGGAACTGGCAACCCACTCCAGTATTCATGCCTGGGAAATCCCATTGTTAGAGGAGCCTGGTGGGCTACAGTTCACGGGGTTGCAAAGAGTCAGATGACTCAGCAACCAAACAGACTTGTCATATAACAGTTTGTGACTATGACACGTTAGTAGATTACTTACAAATGCCTCAGCTGTTAGAAGTTATAACTTTCAGTTATGCACTCCAAGAAACGCGGTGATGGGGACCTGTCCTAGGCTGTAGGTGGTGTCCGGTCAGCCCCTTGTGCTGATATCATTCCACAGCAAGCCAGGGCCGGGTACTTCTCATTGGATGGTCAAGGTCAGAGTGGCCAGGGCAGCTCACAATAAGGGCCTCTTCAAGTGAGGATCTAAAGCTTTCCACTGGTTGAAGCAAAACCAATGAGATGGGATTCGTCCTTTGTACATTCTGCTGGGAGGCCCTGCAAGAAAGAGTGACCCCCTGCTGGAGAGGAGCAGTGCCTTGGAAGCCGTGATCATCCACCACACACACCACGCCCATCAAAAGCAGCACTAAGAGGGGAGCAGGTGCCATGTTGCACAGACTGCAGGTGGTAAGTGACGGGCTACAGACTGGATGTCTGTGTCCCCAGCACACATACACTGAAGCCTAAGCCCCGGTGTGGTGTGTCTGGAGGTGGGGGCTTTGGGAAACCATTCATTCAGGTGAGGCCATGACAGTGGGCCCTCACAATGTCAAAAGAAAAAGAAACACCAGAGCACTCTTTCTTGGCTCTGTGACAGTAAAGAGGTGGCCGTCAAGGAAAAGTGTTCTGACCAGGAACTGAACCTGCACCACCCTGATCTGCAACTTCTAGCCTCCAGAACTGTGAGAAGTTAAGTGCTTGTTACCTAAGTCACTCAGCCTTTGGTATTTTATTAGAGCAGTCCAAGCTCACTGTATAAGCAAAGACTGAATTAGACAGATTAAAGAGATATGTGGAAACAGATGGTACAGATGGTACATTAGCAAGGGTTAACTGACAAGGTTTATACAAAGAATATTTACAATAGTTATAGAAAGGGTTAGGGTTAGGGTTAGTGATCCCTTGGCCTGAAGCCAATTTATCCAGAATCACTGATGGCCCCATCCAGGGATGAAAGTGTGCTTCAGACAGTTTGCCTAAGAGTTTTCAAGCACTGCCAAAGCCATGGCCCAGCAGAGAGGGAATGGGGTGGGGGGTGGGAGGGATTGAAAACCCTTACCCTCTCTCCTCTATGCCTCTTCTTGGCTGTATTTATCACAGAGGCCAAGAAGACCAACTGATACCATTCACAGAGGCAAGCATCTCAGAGCACAGACAGAGCAGAAAGCAGCAGGAAATGGATCTGGAGGAACGTGAAGACAGTCACCGGCATAATCTGTCCTTTTCGCCATTTAGCAAACAATTTCTCCTTCTTTCAGGTGTAAAATTTAGCATACCCAGCACAAGGAAACTCAGTCTCCATCAACCACTGTATCCTCATGGAACGTTATCCACTTAATCATACTTCCACCAGGAACCAAAATGATAATATGATGCACATCCAAAGCCCTTCATGGAAAGCAGCAGGAACAGAAGGGAAGGGGGGAGGAAAGGAAGGATAAACAGACAACACCAATGCTACAGACCCTCCTTTACAAGACCTGAATTCACCTTCCTAGCTTCCTTCTTCCACTGGATGTGCATGGCGCCCCTCCCTTTCAGCTGACATCTTGGCTCATAAAACTGTTCACTTGCTTGTTTATTAGTATGAGGTAACTGGTATAACTGGTGTTTTATTTTACTGGATAGTCAAAGCATCTGCAGACTGGGGTCAAGAAGCAGGAAGCTGGGCATAGCTCTGTGGTGTGGCATTAAGGGTTTATGGCTTCCCTGGCAGGTAAACTCTGTCTGACTATCTTTATTGATGGGCACTGTAAAGAAAGCATTCACTCAACCAGTGGGTATATGGCAGGTAGCAGCGGCCAGAGGCTATGCTGCTTTATTCCAAGGAAGATACCACATCTGGTAGAGCAGCTGCGATTGTTATCACTGCTGATTACATCTGTGATAATCCAAGTCACTCTGCAAGATCCATCTGGCTTTTCCAGCAGCCAAATGCACAAGTTAGAGGAGAGTGAGACAGGAATCCCCTCCTCCACATCCTGCCATCTCCACGAAGGCACAAATCTCTAACTCTCCCCGATAATCCAATTCACTATTTTGAGGACACTTCCATCTGGGGCCTTCCACCATAACAGTCCTCACTCCAGTGGTGATAGGACCCACGTGGGGTTCTGACAGTAGTAGCACCTATGTAGGGTTCTGAAAGTTATTAAATGTATTAATAGCCTCCAGGGCTTTGGAAATAGCCACAAGTGAAGCCCAACGGCCTAGCTGGACCCGCTGTGAACAGATTCATGCTGTGAATCTATCACCTGCTACCTTAAATCCATTTCTGGTCAACAGAAACAAACTATCTTTAGGGATTAATGTCCTGTCAGAGGAATTACCTAATAATCCCTAGGAAATCTGGGTATTCCCCCATTTCCCAGTGCACAGTTGTTCCGTTAACATATCACAAGTCTTTCTGGCGGAGGCTTGAAATAGCCATGGTCTGCCATGTGGATGAATGGCAAGACAGGTAGAGAAAGGAACCCTTCAGGGGTCAAAGGGGGCTTAAAGCAGGCTGATGGGGATACAGTGGGTGAACATAGGGGAGAGAGGGCAAGGAAAACCCAGCTCCCACACGATATGTTGAGATTAAGGTGCTTTGAAACATTGAGTGACAATGCTTAATAAACACTTAGATATATGAGTCTGAGCCAGAAATTTCAAATGGGAAGTATTAGCAGTTAGATGGCAATTGAAGCTGCCAACCTGGATAAGAACCTGGGGGAAAGGCAACACTTAAGGGAGATCCTTCAGCATGGTATGAGAAAAATTACAGAAATAGGGTATTGTGGAGCCCAAAGGAAGAAAGCATTTCAAGGAAGAAGTGGTTCACTACATCAAATCCTGCTGGACTTTCAAAACAAGAGAAAGAAAAAAATGCCTCTTTAATTTGGTGACGTAAAGATAACCAGCGACCTTTGCAGAAGCTGTTTCTGTGGAACTCTAAGGGCAGAAGCCAGACAGGGTATTCATCCAGTGCTTCAAACCCCTCCATATATCAAGTGATTCTGTCCTTCCAAAACCAAGTGACTTTACATTTTGGGGCTTATTTTATGTGTTTGACGTGGATTCTTCGTTATCACATTTTTATGGCCCATATTCCAGTGACGATTACCCACTGGCAATTCTTTAGTTTGATCCAATAAAGATTTGGCTCAAGCTTCACCCACATACCTGTGAGGCCTTTTCTAAAGGGTTCAGCTTCCAGAGTTGTTTGTTGCTTTGTGTGCTTTTGCAATGATGAAACAGAATTAGCAGGGAGACGATGGTGAGGCTCTTAGCATGCTAAAACGGATGCTCTGTCATTAACACAGCATCATCTATTGCAAAGAAAAACCAGCCTGGAATTCTTCAAACCAAACATCACAGCTTTAAATTCCTCCCTAGAACTACTGCCAGAGATTCATAAATCTGTGTGTTTTGTTAGGTTTAGGTTTCCTGGGCATTTGCTTCTGAAATATTCACCTGTGCAGAGCAATCCTGTCTCTCTCCTATGAGTTCCTTCAGTCTTGGCTCGCTCTATCTGCTGGCTTCTGACAAAGCGATTTATAGTTAAACTATATTTGGAGATGAAATCGATGTATTAGGCTCCTTCTGGAGTTTAATTATTCCAGAACAATAGGCAGATCAGAGTAAACGCGTTACTTACTGAGTGACATAAGCATTACAGAGTCGACAGGACCACACTGTTGACCTGTAAAGACCACTGATTAAGCAGAGAGAGTTGGGCTAACTAAGCATTAACCAGGGATTCAATTACCCATAATTCTATGATCAAGGTGAGCCTGAAACAGTAAAGCTAGGAGAGCTGAACACTGACTGACAGCACCAAGAGTCTACTAAAATCACTTCTATACAGTGATCCTGAGGAAACTTAGTCAAGAGATTCATCCCCACAGTCATCTCTCTATACATAAAAGTCATTCTTACAGTTTCTACAATTCACATTCATTACAGAAGCTGTTTGGTCTTTCTGTAAGCCTGAATTGTTTCCATGAGATAAGAGTGTAGACATGGTATAAATTTCACGTTTTGATTCCTGGTATGTAGATGAGTCAGTATTCAGGCAGACAAATCCATCAAACTGCTGACTTCTCTGTAGACAAGAGCTTTTCATCTCAAAAGGAAAACAGAAGCACATTTTTCATATGGAAGATAGAAGTGTGAAGAAGACTCATCCAGCAGATTTAGAAATGATAATGGATTACAATTGAATAGAACCCCAGGCCAGGGTCAGCTGATCGGCAAACAAAGAGCCAACACCAGGCTCCCCTCAGGGGCTGCACGTAAGGACACAGGAGAATTCCTGGACCATATCTTCCCTTCCCTCTCCTCACTCTGACCTGGTTCTTCGTAAGCAGTATATGCAAATAAAGAGCAGCTACTGCACAAGGGGAACAATGACACCAGAAAACTGCCCGCAAGCAGTGTGCTGACCGCTCTACCGCAGCGCCTGGGTCAGTGCCAGGGCTCAAGCGCTGCCATGGCTCAAGGTGGCGATCAGGGACCCCGGTGCATCAGAGGCTCAGGGGCTGGCGTCTCTATCATGGCCTCTCCGAGCAGAGCTGCACCTGAGTTCATTGCACCAGACCCAACTATGTAACAGATCTGATTTCTGACAATGTCCTGCAATTTTTGTAGTGTCCAACTCCTGGACCTTCTCTAGTTATTGGCTGAGCATAAAGGCAATGTGGAGGAATTGAAAGTGATCTCTGCATTAAAAATAATCTGCATTATGACTGCAACACTGTCAAGTTACATGTAAAGGTGAACAAGGTTGATAAAAAAAAAAACAATTTTTACATTTAGTGAGGCAGAAATTGAACAAATATTTTTCCTTTTTAAATTAGAACTTTAGAATGTCTAGGTAATTATTTTTCTAAATTAAAAATGCTGCATAGTTTCATATTAAAAAATCTTATCAAACCAGAATTCCCTTTTTTGAGAACTTAATAATTAATTTTGAAGGAGACAAACTCCAGTAGACCCAGAAACACGGCAGCATAAATACTGACACAGACAAATCACGTGTGATTTTGTCCAGTGGCCTAAAAATCTTTCTCAAGGTAAGCATGGAGGTATCAGGCTAAGAAAACCAAACAGAGCGGAGAACACTGAGAAGACAGCTCTATGGGGAAAGTAAAATGACTCATCATAGTAAAGAAGCTAGAATGAGAGAAGAGAAGGAAAAAAATTTTTTTAAACTCTAGTGTCAGGAATGTCTCCATCATTAGAAAAGATACAGACAAGGAAAAAGGATGTGAGAGGGAGAGAAGCTACGCACAGGATTTTTCGTCCCCATTTTTGTATTTCTGAAATGTGTTAAACATGCATGGATTTTTACGAACAAAACATTTTAAATCAGGCATTCAATCTGCACAGTGCTGAAATGACTGAATGGATCTTCCGACAAGAAAACACCTGAAACCGTGATCTTACTCACAGTACGAGCACGTACAGACAGTACTAGGAGTGCTCGCAGGACCCGCAGGTTCTGGACACTGAGCCGGCTCCCAGGCCATCTTGCCACCCATCTTCAGAGTGGCTCTGTGAAGAGGTGCTACTGTTCTCCCAGCTGAGATCGATGAGACTCTTGTCCACCGGCAGACGGCTGACAGTCTGGGCAGGAATACCACCCCATGTCACCTCCAGAGCTCACCTCCTGTAACGATTATGATAGACTGCCTCCTGCAAACTACTGCAAAGTTTCATCTTCAGTCACTCAGAGGAAAAAAATTTTAACACTACTTCACGCAAAACGTCTTGAAAAACCAAAATGTTTAAAACACACAACAAAGTGGTTCTGTTTCACTGCTTTTGGCAAATTCTGGATTAGAAATGATATGTGAATTTCTCAGTGCTGTTTTCATACTAAGGTGTGGTAGAGACATCTAATGATTTCAGAGGCATCCCAGTGTGCAGAAGAAAAGGTTTAAATACCTTTTCTTTCTTTCCAATATGTTGCTTTATTAAAGTGGCCTATACTTCAGTAACCTCTTTACCAATCCAAAAGATAATGGAGATGGTAAAAAAAAAAAAAATCAAACTGTCTCGTTGGCCATGGTAAAACACAGCTATATGCTTTTTTTCTATTTATTATGAATGGTTTTCCAAATACATCATGTGTTTCCTTAACAGATTTAGACATTAAATAAATGAGCCACTGGCTAAAGTTCACAGTTAACAGTCTGGGATTTGGTTGGGAAAGTGCTTTGTGCAAAACACAGCAAATAATCAGAATATATGAGGGTCTGGAGAATGATGTACTTCTCTCTTTAGGATGTACTTTGTGTGCTTATTTGCTCAGTCATGCCCAGCTCTGTAACCCCACTGACTATAGCTCGCCAGGGATTTTCCAGGCAAGAATACCGGAGTACTGCCATTTCCTCCTTCAGGGGATCTTCCCCACCCAAGGATCGAACCCATGTCTCCTGTACTGCAGACAGATTCTTTACACACTGAGGCACTGGGAAAACCTCTGGATGGTCTTCACTTGCCTCAGCTCCTAGAAGTCATCTGGCCAGTAAGATGGTGATGTTGATGATCACTATCAACATCAGAGACTTACTGTGAGGGAGAAGAGGCTGTACCTAATGGCCTTCAGTAAGTGCTCAACAAACTGACCACGTGAACAAGCCTTGAAGAGTCTGGAAGAGACAGTGAAAGCCCAAGACCTAAATGAAAAAATGCATTTAACGAGGATTTCATGATAATGTAGATGGAAACTGATGAGTTAACATTTGTAAAATCTACTTGAAACTCTAACAAATTTCAATTTCCCAAAACATTTTCATTTTAGTGAGTCAAGAGAAAACATCAATAAAATGAACATCTATATTCAGGAAGAATTTTTCTCCAATTTATATGATTCAACTAACTCATCACCAACAGAGTAAACCCCCTCTTGCAGATTTTTATTTGTGTTATGATCAGAAAATTATTCCCTGTTCATAATGGATATTTACTGAAGCTGTTTTGTTTGGGGTTTCATTTCATTCCTGGAAAACTCACTGCTTTTCTTTCGGCCATACCACATTGGTTGCAGGATCTTAACTGCCCAACCAGGGATGCCCAAGGATTGAACTCAGGCCATAGCAGAGAAAGCACTGAACTCTAACCACTGGACAACCAAGGAACTCCCTCAAGGCTTTTTTTTTTTTTTTTCCATCTGAGTGTTTTACAATTTTGTAGACTCAGGTAGTGTTTCTTACATAAAAGTGGCTTGTCTTTTCATAGTTTCTATTATTTTTGTAGATACTTTTTCTTTTCATAGATACTATTTTCAACAAAAAATTATAATTCTCTATTTCCTCATCTTTAATTTCGTTGGTGATTAGTGAGTAGTGAAAGTTGCTCAGTTGTGTCCGACTCTGCGACCCCATGACCATGGAATTCTCCAGGCCAGAATACTGGAGTTGATAGCCTTTCCCATCTCTAAGGGATCTTCTCAACCCAGGAATCAGACCCAGGGCTCCTGCATTGCAGGTGGATTCGTTACCAACTGAACCACAAGGAAAGCTTCTGATTTGCTATTGGTAAATCTATTAAGATATCAATAAGTAAGGTAAAAAACACTGAAAACACATTTCTCAGAATAGGAGCATGAGATGTGTTATCAAGCATCTCCTGTGTGTGTGCGCATGCAAAGTCACTTCAGTTGTGTAGCTTCAGTTGTGCAACCCTATCCACTGTAGCCCGCCAGGCTCCTGTGTCCATGGGATTCTCCAGGCAAGAATAATGAAGTGAGTTGCCATGCCCTCCTCTAGGGGATCTTCCCAACCCAGAGATCAAACCAGCATCTCTTACATCTCTTACACTGCAGGTGAATTCTTTATCATTGAGCCACAAGGGAAGTATCTCCCAGAGCTGTTACAAACACTGCACTGTCCTAGCCACTGTCTGAAAATATACAATAGAAAAACAGTTCATTCACCCTAAGAGTATGTTCAGTTCAGTCTCTCAGTCGTGTCCAACTCTTTGCAACCCCACGGACTGCAGCACATGAGGCCTCCCTGTCCATCACCAACTCCCGGAGTTCACTCAAACTCATGTCCATGGAATCGGTGATGCTATCCAATCATCTCATCCTCTGTCGTCCCCTTCTCCACCTGCCTTCAATCTTCCCTAGCATCAGAGTCTTTTCAAATGAGTCAGTTCTTCGCATCAGGCAGCTAAAATGTTGGAGTTTCAGCATCAGTGGCAGTCCTTCCAATGAATATTCAGGACTGATTTCCTTTAGGATGGACTGGTTGGATCTCCTTGCAGTCCAAGGGGCTCTTAAGAGTCTTCTCCAACACCACAGTTCAAAAGCATCAAGTCTTAGGCACTCAGCTTTCTTTATAGTCCCACTCTCACATCCATACATGACTACTGGAAAAACCATAGCCTTGACTAGACAGCCCTTTGTTGGCAAAGTAATATCTCTGCTTTTTAATATGCTGTCTAGGTTAGTCAGCTTTTCATCCAAGGAGCAAGAGTCTTTTAATTTCATGGCTGCAGTCACCATCTGCAATGATTTTGGAGCCCAAGAAAGTAAAGTCTGTCACTGTTTCTATTGTTTCCCCGTCTATTTGCTATGAACTGATGGGACTGGATGCCATGATCTTAGTTTTTTGAATGTGGAGTTTTAAGCCAGCTTTTCCACTCTCTTCTTTTACTTTCATCAAGAGGCTCTTTAGTTCTTCGCTTTCCACCATAAGGGTGGTGTCATCTGCATATCTGAGGTTACTGATATTTCTCCCGGCCATCTTGATTCCAACTTGTGCTAAGAGTATGTTAGGGAAATTCAATAAATAGTCTTGTTGAGGCTTTGCTAGGCAGAGCAGACTTCTGACCTTGCTGCTAACCTGCCTGGACACTGCCCTGACTGTGAGTTGACTCTGAGTAACTGCCTGCTGTGAGTGCAAGACTTCCAGAACCATAGATAAGATGGGAGAGGAATCTTGAGACTGTAGAGCCCCTGGAGGGGCCTGGGCAACCAAGCCCCAGGCTTGGCAACATTCCAAGTTTTACATGACAAAACCAACAGCATTAACTTGAAACCAGAGCTGTAATTTGGTCACAGATTGATGATAAAACAGTTTGTGTCCTGGAATTATAAATGGGAATCCCAAAGGGCAATCTTTGGAGACAACCATGGAGCTGACGCTGCCTGGGACCCTTTCCCATTTGGGACTCCAGATGTACTGTGACATGGGACTTAATCAGCACAGTTTAAGTCTGGATGTTGGTCAAAACCCAATTTGGTGATGGATTCTCTGCTCTTTTCTATTTCTCTCTTTTTTTTCCTAATGTTAATGTGTTGAAAGCAAGCTAGATAATTCTCTAATAAATATCTGTATTATTTATTTGTATATGCTTTTGAACTGTGGTGTTGGAGACGACTCATGAGAGTCCCTTGGACTGCAAGGTGATCCAACCAGTCCATTCTGAAGGAGATCAACCTGGGATTTCTTTGGAAGGAATGATGCTAAAGCTGAAACTTCAGTACTTTGGACACCTCATGCGAAGAGTTGACTCATTGGAAAAGACTCTGATGCTGGGGGATTGGGGGCAGGAGGAGAAGGGGACGACCGAGGATGAGATGGCTGGATGGCATCACGGACTCGATGGACATGAGTCTGAGTGAACTCCGAGAGATGGTGATGAACAGTGAGGCCTGGCGTGTTGCGATTCATGGGGTCGCAAAGAGTCGGTCGCAACTGAGCGAATGAACTGAACTGAACAAGTGACTTATTTTGTTAATAAATCCTTTGAACCTGTGATGAAAGTGAAAACTTTCTGCAAAACAGAGTATTAAGGGAATTAAGAAGGCATGCCATGTAAAGTGGATAACATACTATATAACTCAATAATTCAATAAATAAGATCTGCTTTTACTTTGATTAAAGGCATCAATATATGAGACACATCCACTGTAATGAAGCACATGAATCCCTTTTCTTGACTTAATGTAAACACAATAAAACCCAGCATAACAAAACAAAAAATTCACTTAAATAAAATTATGTTTTAAATATTTCAAGACCTTTTAATTCTGACAGACTACTGACCATCTTTGAGTGTGACTCACTGATGACCCTACACCATCCTCGTCATACAAAGGTGTACCTCACCGCCTCTCCTGCTTCTTCTAGGGCACTCTAGCCATCGCTGCCCACATGCTTGGGCTTCACCCATCCTGGAGTTTCTACCTTTTTTCTATAGAATCATTTAAATTCTTCAAGATCCTTCTTTCCACTCCCACATTCAAATCCCATAAGAAACTCTCTGAGGTGCTCTTAACTCACATGCTATAAGCATTCTCACATCTGGTATGCCCTTTTATAATTCAAATCTTGATATTTGATAATGCCATGTTTCATCTTGCTGAGTTGTTGTCATTTCCACGTGTTTAATTTTTTTCCTTAGTAATATATCATGGACCAGGGAATCAGACAACACTGGGGGCAAGATATAAGTTAAGCTATGTTAGGTCCAGAATGATTAATGTAGAGGAAATGTCGTTCTATTAATACAAGCAAATGAAGAACTTCTTTGCATTTTTGCATCCTTTGTGTTCAAACTCCTTTAGTGCTGTTTCCCCTCTCTTTGCAAATCACTCTGTCTCCTCCAAAAACGTCTCTAGGTTGCACTATCTTTTCTCCTTTTATTTACATTTTTCACATTGAAGACAAGCCTAACATGACTCTGTTGTTTGCAATATACCCGGACTGGCTATTTTTTTGAACATAAACTACAATGCAACCTTTGGAAGGCTATTTATCTGTCTTTAGAAAAGGTCATGGGAAGAATGCCACAGAATTTCCAAATGTTTCATCCATCAAAAATGCAGGTCCCCACTGATTCTTCCTGAATTGTCAATTTCCAAACAGCCTCAGGGACAAGACTTATTCTATGAGAAGAAATCCTCAAAATGGCAAAGGATGAAGTGATAAACAATTTTTTCTGGTGTTTTCCTTTGGGGAAGATAGTCAACTTGCTCTTAAGCTTCAGGCAATAGCATTTCTTGAACAGCCTGGACAAAAGGGTTGGTGGTGATAATGATAATGTGAATTTGGCAACAGTGTTAAAAAAAAATCACTCCCTAAATATGAGTTCCCTACAAATGACCTGTGCTGGAGAAAACTACCAAAGCCCAGAAGGAAACTGACTTATCTCAAAGCAGGTTGTCAAATACAGTAGCAAATTCTGGTTGAATAAAATATTTTTCAAGAGGAAGTAGAAATATTAAACCAAAATAAACCTCCCATCTGGGTCCAGTATTCAATAAACTAAAAAAATCCCCAGCAAATCTCCTAGATTTAATCATTTCTACCACTATAAAGAATTATATTTAATGAGAAAAGGTGATTAAGCAATACACTAAAAGGATTCTAGTTCTTGGAGCATACTAAGCATTTTTCAGGCATTTGTCACGTGGAAAGTGCTCTGGTGAACACAACTCTGCCTCCCTCTGGTTCTCACTCTCCTAACATCACCATCCAGACAAATGTCCACCTCACTCAGTTTGTGTCTACCTGTCCTACATTCCACAAGTTCCAGATTTCAAACAGAATTTTATCTTCATGGACAAGCATCATGGCAACTAAGGACAGCACTGCGATGCATTAAGTAGTAAAGCCATGTTCCACAAAGGGTCCCAAGCCCTAGGTCCAGTGATAACAACGGACCCGTGGTCTGTGGAACACACACATGTGAACAGCACTTAAAACCAAGTGTGATGAATCCCGAGAGAGGAAGTACAAAGTGCTGAGAGGACCAGACCCAAACTCTGGCTGTCATGGAAAGTGCATGGCCCAGGTGAGCCCAAGAAGCAAATGGAGTGAACCACGGGGTATAACACATACATATATACATGCACACACATAGACACATGACTACATATATGTGCACACAAAGGACATGCTTGTGTGCATCCAATCATATGCATGAGACATAGGCACACATAAACTACTAAGCATACACACAACACACAACACATGTAACACACATGCATGTGAGGTGTGTGTACACACAAAACATGGATGTATGTCCACACACAACGCACACACACAACACATCCCACATAGAGGTAAGAGTGGAGGAACTCTCTGGAGCATTTCCTACCCATAAAATCTCTGCATGTTTGGAGAAGAGAAGCTGAGAGAAAGCACTGCCTGAAAGAACTTGGGTTATTATTGGCTGTCAGAAAAAGAAGAGATGAGAGGAATCATTTTTCATGCTGTAATTTCTCAGTATGAATTCCTAAATGATTAACCCCATGGCTGTCGGTCTCCCAGGGTGAGGAAGAGGGCAGCAAGTCAGATTCTCTGAGAAGGAAAGGAGTTTGGTAAAGGGTCAATGGTTACATGTAGGAAAAGCAGAATTTTTAGAGACCAACTTAAGCCGATCAGTTCTTTCATCAGTATAGGGGCTTTAGCTCAAATATTATAAAGATGTAGGAGTGTCACTCCTGCAAACTGGCTTCTGAACACTATAGCTTTTCACCCCTGGTGGTTCAACTGGACCCTTTTATATCTTCATCTCTCTTCTTTATATTCAGGCTTTCATCCCATTATTTGGCTTATTTTCAGGTTTAATTACATGTGTTTTCAGGTTTTTCTGCTCCTTCCATCATCTCTGTCATTTCTAGGTCTGTTTTTATTCATTTTCCTCCTTTAAGTACATCTTTTCCTCTTCTTCCCATGCCTGATGGGTTTTGATGGGACGCCAGTCACTAAAGACGTGACAATGTTAAGTGCTGGGCAACCAGTCAAAACCTGGAGGATTACCGTGTTTATATGATTAGCTAACCTCACCATGTTTACAAGAATTACAGTATTGGTGAGGAAGGAAACACACAATATATGAAAGAAATACAATATAACAGGAATAAATGAAACTGAACCTAAAGATCTTCTATCTCCTTTTCCTCTAATAACACTTAGGACTATACATCTTTCATCTAATTTTGAGGTAGTATAATACCAGTTCAGTTCGGTTCAGTTCAGTTCAGTCGCTCAGTCGTGTCCGACTCTTTGCGAACCCATGAATCGCAGCACGCCAGGCCTCCCTGTCCATCACCATCTCTCAGAGTTCACTCAGACTCACGTCCATCGAGTTGGTGATACCATCCAGCCATCTCATCCTCGGCTCCCCTTCTCCTCCTGCCCCCAATCCCTCCCAGCATCAGAGTCTTTTCCAATGAGTCAGCTCTTCGCATGAGGTGGCCAAAGTACTAGAGCTTCAGCTTCAGCATCATTCCTTCCAAAGAAATCCCAGGGCTGATCTCCTTCAGAATGGACTGGTTGGATCTCCTTGCAGTCCAAGGGGCTCTCAAGAGTCTTCTCCAACACCACAGCTCAAAAGCATCAATTCTTCGGTGCTCAGCCTTCTTCACAGTCCAACTCTCACATCCATACATGACCACTTGAAAAACCGTAGCCTTGACTAGACGGACCTTAGTCGGCAAAGTAATGTCTCTGCTTTGCAATATGCTACCTAGGTTGGTCATAACTTTTCTTCCAAGGAGTAAGCGTCTTTTAATTTCATGACTGCAATCACCATCCGCAGTGATTTTGGAGCCCCCAAAAATAAAGTCTGACACTGTTTCCACTGTTTCCCCATCTATTTCCCATGAAATGATGAGATCGGATGCCATGATCTTCATTTTCTGAATGTTGAGCTATAAGCCAACTTTTTCACTCTCCTCTTTCACTTTCATCAAGAGGCTTTTTAGCTCCTGTTTACTTTCTGCCATAAGGGTGGTGTCATCTGCATATCTAAGGTTATTGATATTTCTCCCAGCAATCTTGATTCCAGCTTGTGTTTCTTCCAGTCCAGCGTTTCTCATGTACTCTGCATATAAGTTAAATAAGCAGGGTGACAATATACCGCCTTGACGTACTCCTTTTCCTATTTGGAACCAGTCTGTTGTTCCATGTCCAGTTCTGTTGCTTCTTGACCTGCATACAGATTTCTCAAGAGGCAGGTTAGGTGGTCTGGTATTCCCATCTCTTGAAGAATTTTCCAGTTTCTTGTATAATACCAGAGTAATCGATAAATGGGTATTTTGACATCCAACTATCCAAAGTCAAAGATGAATGGATAGAGCAGTTACACACTCAGAAACTGGGAATTTCTTTCATAATTTCTGATTTCAGTAGAAATACAGAGGGTCCTCACAAAACAGATGGCCAGAGGAGTTCACACAGGCTGCTTAGCAACTATGGGAACTACTGACCATTTTAGGGGCTGCTGTTCTTTACCACTATTTTCCCCAGGGCGTGCATCTTCAGAATTGGAAAACAATATCAACGTCTCTCTCAGTTGGAGGTTTTTCCAAAACACCAAAGCATTTATGTGCAGAGCATGTCTTTTCCTTTTCTGCCCCCATGTTAAAAAAAAAAAAAAAAATCATCTAATTTTCTATAAGCCAAGTCAGAGAACCCTGGATCACAAATCAGAAACTCACAGAACTAGTTAGTTCTAGCTTGAGTTCCTTCTCAGAAAACATGATTAACTTAAGCAATGGTTTTGCTGCTATGCTGTTGCTACTGTTAAGTCGCTTCAGTAGTGTCCGATTTGTTGCGACCCTGTGAACCATAGCTCACTAGGCTCTTCATCCATGGGATTCTCCAAACAAGAATACTGGAGTACGGGTTGCCATTCTCTCCTCCCGGGGATCTTCCCGACCCAGGGATCGAACTCACGTCTCTTATGTCTCCTGCACTGGCAGGCAGGTTCTTTACCACTAACATCACCTGTGAACCCCCTCTGGGTAGCCTTTCCTTTCTCCAGGGGATCTTCCCAACCCAGGGATTGAACTCAGGTCTCCTGCATTGCAGGTGGATTCCTTACCAGCTGAGCCACAAGGGAAGCCCTTTGCTGCTATAATAGTTTTCAAGAATAAAAACTGATGCTACTTAAAAAAATAATCCACACAAACTCCCCAGACAAGAATGTCTGAAAAAGGTTTTGTGCTGGTCAAACCTGCTACTGAATGGAAGAAACACATAAAGAGGTAGGCAGGAGGGAGGGGGAAGGAGTCATCTTTGCTAAGGAAGAGCAGATCAGATCACTGTCTTCCCACAGGGTCTGAGAATCTGAATGACAATGCCTGGTTTGTATATCTGGGTTTTCCCTGCGGCTACTTTCTTTACGAAAACAAGAAATTCTGCATCCTACTTTCAGTCAAACCATATATAGAAGAGTCTCACCAGGAGATTTTTGAGGATTATGAAGCAGAGCCTAGAAATACCTATTAGTAGAGGTCTAAAGTGTGTGACAAGAAAACGTATATATACAATTTCCCTTTTAAGGAAAAGAATTTCCTTATCACTCATCATGAATATACTTTTTTAAAAATTCAACACTTGGAATGTACATTCGTGCCTGACAGCAGGTAAAAAGAGAATCAAATAGAAATATAGAAAGGTTCCAGAGGAAGAGATGTTTACACAAAAAGTTAGTTTGTTTTATTTTAAGAACATAGGGAATGCATTCTGTGTTTAAGATTTGCTCAAATGTTTCTTTTTCAATTACATTTTCTTAAAATCTCAAATAGACAACACTCTCCATTGTAACTGTGGTATTACCACAATTAATGGCATTATTAATCATATTGGGTTGGCCAAAATGTTCGTTATGGTTTTTCCATAAGATGACAGATGGAGAAAAACTCCAACGAACTTTTGGCCAACTCAATAGTAGTTTATAAACAGTGTAACATCGGATCAACGGTAAAGAGCCTGCCTGTGAACGCAGGAGTTGTGGGTTTGATCCTTGGGTCAAGAAGATCCCCTGGAAAAGGAAATGGTAACCTACTTCAGTATTCTTGCCTGGGAAATCCCATGGACAGAGGAGCCTGGTGGGCTACAGTCTATGAGGTCACAAAAGAGTCAGACATGACTTAGTGACTAAACAGCAATCACTGTGATGTGGTAACATTACAGTTAATAACAGTATCACTAGTCACATACTATGATAGTACTGGATAACAGTTGACCGTAATTAACAACTTCTACAGAGATTTAGTATTGCTAAAATTAAAAACAGCATGATTTTTCAGTTCAGTTCTGTTCAGTTCAGTCCCTCAGTCATGTCCGACTCTTTGCAACCCCATGAATCCAGCATGCCAGGCCTCCCTCTCCCATCACCAACTCCCAGAGTTCATTCAAACTCATGCCCATCGAGTCAGTGATGCCATCCAGCCATCTCATCCTCTGTCATCCCCTTCTCCTCCTGCCCCCAATCCCTCTCAGCATTAGGGTCTTTGCCAACGAGTCAACTCTTCGCATGAGGTGGCCAAAGTATTGGAGTTTCAGCTTCAGCACCAGTCCTTCCAATGAACACCCAGGATTGATCGCATTTAGGATGGACTGGTTGGATTGCCTTGCGGTCCAAGGGACTCTCAAGAGTCTTCTCCAACACCACAGTTCAAAAGCATCAATTCTTCAGCGCTCAGCCTTCTTCACAGTCCAACTCTCACACCCATACATGACTACTGGAAAACCCATAGCCTTGACTAGACGGACCTTTGTTGGCAAAGTAATATCTCTACTTTTCAATATACTATCTAGGTTGGTCATAACTTTCCTTCCAAGGAGTAAGAGTTTTTAATTTCATGGCTGCAATCACCATCTGCAGTGATTTTGGAACCCCCAAAAATAAAGTCTAACACTGTTTCCACTGTTTCTCCATCTATTTCCCATGAAGTGATGGGACCAGATGCCATGATCTTACTTTTCTGAATGTTGAGTTTTAAGCCAACTTTTTCACTCTCCTGTTTCATTTTCATCAAAAGGCTTTTTAGTTCCTCTTCACTTTCTGCCATAAGGATGGTGTCATCTGCATATCTGAGGTTATTGATATTTCTCCCGGCAATCTTGATTCCAGCTTGTGTTTCTTCCAGTCCAGCGTTTCTCATGATGTACTCTGCTTATAAGTTAAATAAGCAGGGTGACAATATACAGCCTTGATGTACTCCTTTCTCTATCTGGAACCAGTCTGTTGTTCCATGTCCAGTTCTAACTGTTGCTTCCTGACCTGCATATAGGTTTCTCAAGAGGCAGATCAGGTGGTCTGGTATTCCCATCTCTTTCAGAATTTTCCACAGTTTATTGTGATCCACACAGTCAAAGGCTTTGGCATAGTCAATAAAGCAGAAATAGATGTTTTTCTGGAACTCTTCCTTTTTCCATGATCCAGGGGATGTTGGCAATTTGATCTCTGGTTCCTCTGCCATTTCTAAACCAAGCTTGAACATCAGGAAGTTCACGGTTCACGTATTGCTGAAGCCTGGCTTGGAGAATGTTGAGCATTACTTTACTTCACCCTGCTTATTTAACTTATACACAGAGTACACCATGAGAAACTCTGGACTGGAAGAAACACAAGCTGGAATCAAGATTGCCAGGAGAAATATCAATAATCTTAGATATGCAGATGACACCACCCTTATGGCAAAAAGTGAAGAGGAACTAAAAGCCTCTTGATGAAAGTGAAAGAGGAGAGTGAAAAAGTTGACTTAAAGCTCAACATTCAGAAAACGAAGATCATGGCATCTGGTCCCCTCACTTCATGGGAAATAGGTGAGGAAACAGTGGAAACAGTGTCAGACTTTAATTTTTTGGGTTCCAAAATCACTGCAGACGGTGATGCAGCCATAAAATTAAAAGACACTTACTCCTTGGAAGAAAAGTTATGACCAACCTAGATAACATATTCAAAAGCAGAGACATTACTTTGCCGACTAAGGTCCATCTAGTCAAGGCTGTGGTTTTTCCTGTGGTCATGTATGGATGTGAGAGTTGGACTGTGAAGAAGGCTGAGCACCAAAGAATTGATGCTTTTGAACTGAGGTGTTGGAGAAGACTCTTGAGAGTCCCTTGGACTACAAAGAGATCCAACCAGTCCATTCTGAAGGAGATCAGCCCTGGGATTTCTTTGGAAGGAATGATGGTAAAGTTGAAACTCCAGTACTTTGGGCACCTCATGCGAAGAGTTGACTCACTGGAAAAGACTCTGATGCTGGGAGGGATTGGGGGCAGGAGGAGAAGGGGATGACAGAGGATGAGATGGCTGGATGGCATTACTGACTCGATGGACGTGTATTTGAGTGTACTCCAGGAGTTGGTGATGGACAGGGAGGCCTGGCGTGCTGCGATTCATGGAGTCGCAGAGTCAGACACGGCTGAGTGACTGAACTGAACTGAACTTATTAGCGTGTGAGATGAGTACAATTGTGCAGTAAAATGCGTTCTTTGACATTGCCTTTCTTTGGGATTGGAATGAAAACTGACCTTTTCCATCCTGTGGCAACTGCTGAGTTTTCCAATTTTGCTGGCATATTGAGTGCAGCACTTTCACAGCATCATCTTTCAGGATTTGAAATAGCTCAACTGGAATTCCATCACCTCCAGTAGCTTTGTTCGTAGTGATGCTTTCTAAGGCCCACTTGACTTCACATTCCAGGATGTCTGGCTCTCGATGAGTGATTACACCATCATGATTATCTGGGTCGTGAAGCTCTTTTTGTATAGTTCTTCTGTGTATTCTTTCCACCTCTTCCTGATATCTTCTGCTTCTGTTAGGTCCACACCATTTCTGTCCTTTATTGAGCCCATCTTTGCATGAAATGTGATTTAGTATTGCTACAATTAAAAACAGCGTGATTACTTGTATAGAATAAACAGTGTTAGGTTTGTGATTGTGCTATTGCTACCCTTCCTTCCAATTCTCTCTGAGGAAGACAGGAAAATGAGAAATTACCAACCTACCAATTAACCATTCAATGTCTGAAAACGCTGGAAAAAATCACAAGTCTGTTCTCCAGATGTGACCAGGATGGATTTGGAAGACTCATGAGAAAGCTGTCAGCAGAGACAATCTCCAAAAACTCCTGAAAAGTTGCTCGAACTCCAAGTTCTCATACAACTTCTCTCAGCTCTAGAAATCCCACCTTTGGCCTCAAATTCCCCTTGTTAAAGAGTATGATGTCAAGAAGGGTGCTCAAGAACAGGAGGAAGAATGTCTTATCCCTGGGCAGGCAGAGGGTCACCCAGACTCCTGGCCATGCTGGGTCTTCATCTTGTCTGCCATAATCGTGGGTTCCCACACAGGGCACGTGGCAAGCAGCAGGGCTCTGGGCCTGTGCCCACATATGTAAGGTCCCACTCCCTTCTCACCCAGGATAAGAAAGTGGGAGAGGGTAGGAGTAGTCAGCTCCCTGCCACCATCTCTAGGTTACTCCAGGCAAACCTCCAGACAAAAAGTATCAGTGTGGGTTAGAACCAGCTGCAGAAAGCATCAAACACCGAAACTGAAAACTTGAGGATTTAACTGACAAGTACTTCTTGTGAGGAAATGTCTGTCAAAAGACCTGATATGTGGCTACATTAAATGAACAGTTATTACTGACTGTACATGAAAGCTAAACTTAGAACAGTCTGCAGGATCGATCCCACCATCACATGAAACCCTGGTCTACCTTAACTTGCCCTTTAATGGGTTCGTCCTCTTTTTCTCTCATTTACTCACTCATTTATTTGTTCATTCATTTCAAAGATATTAACTGAACAGCTGCTATGGGCCAGGCTCTGTATCAGAGCTTAAGGGTCACCTTGTCAACCACACACAAAACCTCAAGGTATGACCAGAGCCAGGAGGAATAGCTCGCAGTGTGAAGGAGACCTGAACTAGTCTCAGCCACCAAGGGGGCAGCATTTTCCCATAAGTCTGAAGCAGGAGAAGAGCTCAGTAAGGTCACAGGAAGGGGGGTGTCTCATCCAGAGAGAACAGGGGTGTGAAGGCCCCAGGAACAATGAGAAGGATGTTAAGTTGACGCCAGGAGGTGAGAGGGAGTCTGAGCAGAGATGCAGTGAGGTATTATCAGCCACCTTACAGACTGAGGGCTCATCACTGAAGCATTTAAAATGTAATAAAGCCTTAAATGTAAAGGTCATTTCAGGTGCAGAACAGAAATTGAGTGTAAAAAATGGGATGAGAGGGGTGACGTAACACAGTAATGAAGGCAAAATGATGAACGGAGTGCAGCCAAGAGGCCAAACCACTGAGGAATTTGTGATGGACTGCACAGGGAGGAGGTGGGAGGAGGCAACCGCTGCAGAAGACTCCCAGATCTCTGGCTCGCGCACTTGGAAGGAGATCAGCCTTAACAGCGAATGGAACTGCCGACCTGATGGCTAGGTGATTCTGAAGCTCTGAGAAAGTGAAATTGAAAGTGAAGTCGTGTCCGACTCTTTGAGACTCCAGGGATGGTAGCCTACCAGGCTCCGTCGTCCATGGGATTTTCCACGCAAGAATACTGGAGTGGGCTGCCACTTCCTTCTCCAGCGGACCTTCCCAACCCAGGGACCGAACCCGGGTCTCCTGCATTGCAGACAGACACTCTACTGTCTGAGCCACCAGGGTCTTGTATTAGAGACTTATTTGGGAACTATGCGTGTATGGGAGGCAACTGAACACACAGGCTGGATCAAACCACCTGAGGTGGAAGTAGGGAGAGACGGCTGAGGACAGAGCCTTAAACATGTCTCAGAGTGAAGGGTCAGGCAGAGAAACTAAGTCAGAGTATGAGACTAAGGAAAAGCAATCTGAGTGGAAAGAGCAAAAACATATGGTGTGGTAAAACAAAGGAAAGAAGGGAAAAATGACCAAACAGACTGAATTCCACTGAGAGCAAGTGTAAAAGGAGAAAGAAACACTCCTTCCATTTAACAACACAAAAAGATAGAAATAAAGTGGAATATGTTAGTATATGAAAAGTGAGTGAAGACTGAGAAACGGAATACAACCCACTCTTTCACAAAATGTGACTGTGCAGAGGGGGAGACAGTGGCGGTGGAAGGGCAGTTACAGAGGCTTCAGTCCCCTTCACCTATCTGCTCAGGTTTAAATGCTTGTGGAGGCAGGCCCTTCAGAGAGAGAAGCTGGAGACAGCTAAGAGGACAGAGCACTGATGCTGTGTGTTCCCAGAGCTGAATGGGAGCTGGGACCGCAGCACAGGTGGGAAGGGCCTGAGTCTGGTGAGTGGAAGGGACCAGCTGATTCAAATCCACGCCAAGTCCTGGAGCTTCCTGTGCAGACCTAGGGGAGAGTCTGGGGGCCCTCAGCCGTATTTGAGTCTGCAAACAAAGACTGGAAGTAGCACAGGCCCACAGAATGCCTACAGGTAAGCCCCTCTGGGTGCAACACTCACTCAGTCTATAGGCAACCTCCCTGGACCTGCATCCCAGGGGGCACCCTGAGATTTGGAGACCTGTGTCTATGTCACGCCCAGGCCAGGATCAGTGTTGAAGAAGGTGCTGTGAGCATCTCTTTGGTAAAGTCTGGCACCATCTGGGGGGCAAGGTCACTTCCCCAGACCTCTGAGAACCCCAACTCACTAGACACAAGGACAGGATCATCCCTCCCATTGGGCAGGTGCCCTCCACAACAACTTTCCTTTGCTAGATTTCTTCTTAGTATATTCAAGCCCCATGTGATAGGATTTCCAGGCAAAAAGAACATGCCTGGGATGGAGGTGGGAAAGGATATCAAGAATTAAAAGCTACCTGCATTTGGCTACAGAGATTTGGTTCAGGTTTTTAAAGCGACGTTTACAGCAACTTTACTCATAATTGCCACAATTGGAGGCAACCAAGATGTCCTTTGGGATGTGTTGGATAAATTCTAGCAGAACACCCAGAAGCCTGAAGCTGTGCAGCCCATGAAGCTGCTGCATGCAGTGAGGGGGAGGGGAGGGAACACCAGGAGGCAGAAAGAAGGCAAGTCAGCTGATGTTTACCGCCCCTGCACAGCAGCGGCTCTTAGGGCCTTGCTCAGCAGCTGCTCTTAGGGCCTTGCTCAGCCTTTACAATAACCCAAATAAAGGGGCTTTGTTGGGTCCAGTTTGCAGGTGAGAGTATGATGCTCAGGGAAAGTGAGGGCTGGTCATGGGACCTAGGATTGAGGTAAGGACTGCGGTCCTCGGCGTGATGAGAGCAGCAAACAGGCACTGACCCCAGGTGTGGATACCAGACTGACCATAACACAGGGGCCCGTGGGGAAAGGACAGCAGGCTGCATGGGAGGGAAAGGACCATATGGTGGACCTGGGCCCGTGCTGGATCCTGAGGCAGCAGGCTCCTCTGCTTCTGTCCAGGGACTGTGGGTATGAAAGGATCACTGAAAATGGGGGTCTGTGGGCTACTTAGAAGGGGCCCAAAAGACACCAGGCTGCTGGCTACAACAAGCCACATGCATCACAGAATCACCCTCCTTCTGGATAGCAACGTCAGCCAGCAGAGGACTCAGCTGACCAGGCATCTGAATTGGCCCACAGATAGCTCCATCTGCATCTGTTTCACGTATGCTCCCTGTGGGTGCTGGGGTGACACAGAAACTGATATGGAGATCCTGCTGGATGTGACAATGCCCAGAGAGCAGCAAAGGGCTGCGAGGATGAAGGCCCACAGGATGGAGGTTCACAGGATGGAGGCCCACAGCGTGGAGGCCCACAGCATGGAGGGCAAGACCATCATGGATGATGAAAGCTACTGGAGGTTTCCCAAAAAGCAAGCCCAAGCAAAGTATCAAAGAGCCACTTAAGGGGGAATGTGATAAAGATGAATGATGAAAAGGATGAGACCATGAATCTCAAGCGATTCAGGCAAAACCAAAGTCACACAGATCTAGACAGCCTCTGATGGCCACAGACCTGCGCCAGAGGGGACCCTCACAAGTCAGGATACACGAAGAATAGACCAGTGTTCACAGTCAGGAACAGAAGAAATTCCAGCATTTCAACTGGAATCTGGGTGTCCATGCTTTATGTAGTAAGTTTTAAGCAAAAAAAAAAAAAAAAAAAAAGGAAAAAAAGGTTGGGGGGGTTGTGCAATAATAATTAAGATTGACTCATAACCCAAACCAATTTATTATTCTTATCATTAAGAGAGCAAAGAAAGTCCAGAGTATCATGGTATCATGTGATTAACCCAGGACTGAAAGCATGCTTGGAAAGAGGAATCCCTTCACAAGATCTTCTGGTTAAAGGTTAACTTCCAAGACATGTTCATTCCAGTTCAGCAAAAGCTTGCTCTGAATTGTATTATTTATTTCACATTAGCCTGCTATTATATTCAACATTCCAGGGGTGAGAGGAGCCATCTACTTGATTCAGTAGTGTGATATGGAGCACAGATAGGCATTATTAATACCACTCCTCATTCCAAGCTCCTAGTTTGCAAAATATGTGAATAATGCTACCACATGGTCACCAAGGCAGACTTATGAAGTGCCCCAGGCTGACTCTACAAATGCAAGTCACATATTCTGCAGGAGGTTCTGGAAGAGGGGTTGCGTTTTATTCCAGGAAGCCAAGGAAGTGTCACAAGATAGACATGCGCCAATTCGAACTGCCAAGTGGATGTCTTCCCATTTTACATACCCAGTGATTTCTAAATAATGCGCATGTCAGCTGCCCAGATGCTAGATCCGTTACAGGTTCTGATGGGTTGCCCCACATCCCATCATAAGCCTGGGTCCATGTCTCTTAGGAAACTAGAAGTAGAGACTGGAGGACCTGATGGAGAAGGTGGCCAGGTGGTTGGGACTCAGCAGGAAAGCAGATTTTTGGAACATTAGAGTCTCAGACCTGGATCATACTGAGAGAATCATGGAAATCATTTGGAAACCTGACAGGATGGCAGGATGAGGCAGCCAGTCACAACCTAGCACTCTGAGAATGGCTACTACGTACTGTGTTGATGCAGAACTGTTCACGCGCTAGGGAGAGAAGCTCTGGTCTCTCCGTAAACAAGTCTGTGACCCTCAGGCAGATCAAAAATAAACTAAAAGAAGATGAAATTAATTCATGAATCAGATTAATGCCTCTACAAGAGTCACAGAGAGCTTTCACCTCCTCTCCACCCTCAGCCACGCGAAGACGAAATGAGAGGAGCTGGCGTCCACACGATGGAGCGCTCTCATGCTGGCCCTCTGATCTCCACTTCCAGCCTCCACAACTCTGAGAAATAAACATATTCCTTTATAAACTGCCTGATCTATGATATTCTTTGTTGGATCATCGAAAAAGCAAGAGAGTTCCAGAAAAACACTTACTTTTGCTTTACTAATTATACCAAAGCCTTTGACCATGAGGGTCACAACCACCTGTGGAAAATTCTTCAAGAGATGGGAATACCAGACCACCTGACCTGCCTCCTGAGAAATCTGTATGCAGGTCAAGAAGCAACAGTTAGAACTGGACATGGAACAATGGACTGGTTCCAAATTGGGAAAGGAGTATGTCAAGGCTATATGTTGTCACCTTGCTTATTTAACTTCTATGCAGAGAACATCATGCAAAATGCCAGGCTGGATGAAGCACAAGCTGGAATCAAGATTTCTGGGAGAAATATTAATAACCTCAGATATGCAGATGACACCATGCTTATGGCAGAAAGCGAAGAACTAAAGGGCCTCTTGATGAAAGTGAAAGACGAGAGTGAAAAGTTAGCTTAAAACTCAACATTCAGAAAACTAAGATCATGCCATCTGGTCCCATCAGTTCATGGCAAATAGATGGGGAAACAATGGAAACAGTGACAGATTTTATTTTCTTGGGCTACAAAATCACTGCAGATGGTGACCGCAGCCATGAAATTAAAAGATGCTTGCTCCTTGGAAGAAAAGCTATGACCAACCTAGACAGCATATTAAAAAGCAGAGACATTACTTTGCCAACAAAGTCCATCTAGTCAAGGCTATGGTTTTCCAGTAGTCATGTATGGATGTGAGAGCTAGACTATAAAGAAAGCTGAGTGCCAAAGAATTGATGCTTTTAAACTGATACGTTGGAGAAGACTCTTGAGAGTCCCTTGGACCAAAAGATCCAACCAGTCCATCCTAAAGGAAATCAGTCCTGAATATTCATGGAAGGACTGATGCTGAAGCTGAAACTCCAGTATTTTGCCCACCTGATGCGAAGAACTGACTCACTGGAAAAAAACTTGATGCTGGGAAAGTTTGAAGGCAGGAAGAGAAGGGGACAACAGAGGATGAGATGGTTGGATGACATCACTGACTCAATGGACATGAGTTTGAGTAAACGCTGGGAGGTGGTGATGGACAAGGAGGCCTGGCATGCTGCAGTTCTTGTGGCCGCCAAGAGTCGGACACAGCTGAGCGACTGAACTGAATGTGAGCACCATGCTCAGCTCCAGCAGGAAAAATGATTATTATCCTAAAATCAGAAGTAACTCCGATACATACTATGGCACATAAGCACAAGAAGAATTTTCTCTTATTCAGGTGACAGTCTACTCGATTGAAATTATATTGTAGAACCTTGTTTAAGAATGAGAAGAACGGAATGAGTGAATTAGAAAGCACAGAGTTTCTGCCATCTACTTCCATACTAACTCACAAAAGGCTTAAAATTTGCTATTTGTGGATTTGTTGGAACATAATCACAGTAGCACTAAGTTTGGACTACTTGATTAGTTAAAACAAGTAGACATTCTGTAACTATCAATACATTAATAGTATATTTAGCAAAACATTAAATTTTTATTTTTTTAATTAATAAAACATTTGATTAAATATAATTTGTTTTAAAATCATGCATTTTTAATCAAGAAGAGGCAGTAATTAGCTTTGATTCTGAAGCTACTATAAAGCAGGAGCATACTTGTAATTTCATCAAATAAGGGATATATGCCAGGGTGCAGGAGGGGACTGAGTCTGTGACCTGTGTTTGTGTGAATAACTAAACATTTGCTATGCCTGGGGGATTCATTGGTAATTTAATTTCAGACCAATTAACAGCAAATTTGACAGTCCCAATTAACCAGATACAGTCCCAATTAACCAGATAATCAAGAATCCCCATACAGCATGGATCTCACTTAAGAATATTCTAAATGTGGGCATTCATTTCAACTAACATTTTGAAAAAGAGTCCAGAAATCTGAATCAGTGAAATCAGTGGCAGTATTTCCCTGCAAGAAATGTGTACCGTTTTAAAATCGTCCATGTACAAAATGAAAGCTCCACAACGGTCAATTATTAAAACACCTTATCAATATTGCTATGAACAGAGAAACTGACTGAGCTCCTAAAGTATGTGTTAGGAGAGGTTTGTCACACATGTTATTATCCGGGATAATCCTCATACTCTCCCTGGAGTGAGATCTGATTATCCCCATAGCTGGCATGGAACCTGAGACCCAAGTGCCCAAGTAAGTGTCCAGAATGGGTGGATCCAGGATCCTTCTTTAGCCTGAAACCACAGCCTGGCTCCTTCCACCAGCCTGTTTGAAGGGTCCTAATCAGAAATTCTCTTATTTACTCATGCATTCACTTAATACCTGTTTTGTAGCCCCAAACTATTTTAAAGTAGCTCCAAACATACTTAACAGTTAATTTTTTTAACAATACTGATTCAAACTATGTTCACAGGCACTGAATGAATTTATGTGCCAAACTGGAACATATTAACAAGCTCTTGGTGTTATCCCAAAGCTCTTTAGACTTAAAATTATATAAAATACTAAAATAGGCTAACCTGATGATACCAGTTGTCAAGTTGTGAAATATTCTTCAAGTTGTAAAACCTTCTTGACACTACTTGTCAAGTTGTGTGTGTAAGAACCACACAGGTGTGTGTCTCCCAGATACGCTCTGAGTGCCTGCAGTTGTGCTGAGAGGAGGCAGGAAGGTGTTTCTCCCTTGCACCTTTTCAGCTGCTACTACACAGACCTGGGTAACTGGTTGACTCAACTCATTTCAAGCAGATGTCAGCCACATGAGCAGAAACTGAAAAACGACAGCTCATTCTCCAAACTCTAGACCTGCTTGCTCAGCATAGATCTTTGTAGAGAATGGGATTAAGTTAAATTCAAATTAAATTTTAAAAGAAAAGAATAATATTCAACTTGTGCTGTGCTGTGCTCAGTCACTTCAGCTGTGTCTGACTCTTTGCAAAAGTATGAACTGTAACCTGCCAGGTTCAAGGGATTCTCCAGGCAAGAATACTGGGGTGGGTTGCCATGTCCTTCTCCAGGGGATCTTCCCAACCCATGGAATGAACCCACATCTCCTGCTCTCCTGCCTTGCAGGTGGATTCTTGCCCACTGAGCCACCTGGGAAGCCCATTTTCAACATATTAAAATTTTTAAATTGTTATTTAAAGCTAAAATGCCATTTTGTCATACAAGACATAAGCCTTGATATTTGTGAAGTGCACAGTCAATTCCCCTGGGAGTACCGGTTGTTAATATTTATATTATAATGACAATATTTTTAATTCTTTGAAATAAAGCTTGTAACTTTTGTAGGTGTATATCAAGCAAAAATACCTCACCGGAATTCCTTTGAGGATCTCTAAGCATGCATTATTAGAGTGGATGCCAATATCAACTTTTCACAAAGATTTACTCATGCTTAAGTTAGGATACTGGACATATGGTTTGTGGAAATATTTGATGCATTTGCATAAGACATACAAGTTTTGGAAGAATGACCATTTTAATCAGGCTGACTAACTGAGAAGAGAAGAGGGAGGTGTGACCATCTGTTTAACTTTGTCTTGATTTTATTTAGCACCTGCAAAAAAATTAGATTTGAGCCACTTCTGTACCAAAGACGTGTGAAGAATCCATCTAGGAATGCCTCCTGTGTCCTTCTCAAGGAAAGGAAAGGTCAAGTTATAAACAAACCACACAAACACACACACAGACTATCTACCCTCTGGAATCTAAAGTCTGTAGTTTTATATTTTACTTGATAACTCTGAGTCTTGATTTCAAGATTATAACATTCAGCATATATTCTAATATTTGCTGATACACATAAAGGCAAATAGGAAAAAGGTGAAGTCATTATGTGTAGGAATGACAGAAGCTTCTGATCTGAGAGGCAGTTATACAATGTGCCAATTCACAACTGTTTACATAATGGTTATACTATGGGTACACTATCTTCCCTATGAAGGAATGTCTCTACCGGAATACTGACATGAAAATAAAGGAAATCCCAAGTTATAGTTCAATGCATAATGTCTAGACCTTAATAGGCACTCAATAAATATCAACTGAATTAAGAATATTCCATAGTTTTCTGAAGATTTTTAAATATTAGATTTGAACTTAAATATATTTTTTCATCTATGAAGATTATCCTGAGGTTCTTGTCCCTGCAGTTCTTGAAAAAATTATGTGATAAATACTCTGATGTTGAAATTTTTGAAATTTTCTTATATCCTTGACTAAACACCTTTTTGTGACAGTAACTTCCCTCTTTCATATCAGTCTTATTGACAATTTAATTATAAGCCTTTCAAAGACAGCTGTTGTTACAGTTCTCTAGTTCATTAATTTCTGTCCAGATAATTGTCCTCTTACTTTTTTGATTTTACTCTGATGCTCATTTCTCCCCTAACTTTTCAACTTGAAAATCCAGTTTGTTTTCGGCCTTCTTTGTATTTCTGATTACATTTATAACTTCCCATCTGAGTACTGCTTTAGTGCTGTCCCTCACATTTTGGTATGTCACCCAATTTTCAGAATTGCTCTTATGATTTCCTTTTTAATCCAAGAGCTGTTTTTGTAGCATTATTTTAGGTTTTTGAAATGAATTTTGTTAAGCTTATTTTGTTAATTAGGTCTAACTTGATTGTATTTTTAGTCAAGTTTAGACCGTTCAGTTATTTTTCTTCTATAAATGTATTAAGATATGCAGAGTAGCCTGCTACAAAATCTTTTTTCGTAAGTATTCCATATGGGCAGCAGAAGTGGAAATTTCTATTTTTATATGTAAATTTACATATAGAATATATATGTATATATATACATACATATATATATATTTGCACACTTGAAACTTCTGTACATGAGACTATCTTTTGTACTATTTTTGTATACTTGAGTTGAAAATTTCCCAACATATATGTTAAAATCTCTAAAATCTATTTTCCCTATAATTTTATGAGCTGTACTTTCTGAATTTTTAGGCTATATAATGCAGAAATATTGCATCTCCTGATTCATTTTTTCCAGTAATTTGTCTCTTATTATTGTTTCGAATTTTGTCTCCCTTTAAAATTGCTTTATTGTTCATTTGCTTTATTTTTACCTGATGTATCTGCATCTGAATCCATACTGTAATTTTCAACATTTCTGAATATCTTTATATGTCAATTATAGATCATATATTGCTTTCTCTCTCATCAAAACTGAAATCTGACACAAATACATTTTTTAATCATAATATTAAATACATCTTTATCATTTTACTCATGTTTCCTATATTTAATACTGTTTTTTCTTTTTAATGAGTACTGTAAATTTTATGCCACTTTACAACTGATAAATTGTATTACAATATTCTAAGGTTAATACTACCTCATATTTAACATTTTAAAGCCGACAGTTTCCTAACACAGCTGCAGCATTTTTCATTCTCACCAGGAATACATGAAAGTTTCAATTTCTCCACATATAGATGGACATTTGTTCTAAATTTTACCCATTCTAATGACTATGCAATAGTGTCCCACTGTGCTCAGAATCCGAATTCTTCTGGTGAGCAGTGATGTTCTCATATACTCTTCTTTTCCTGTCCCCTTAAGATGGAACCATGGGGGCATTACTTAGAACTTTTTCTTTCCTTAAACAAACATTTAAAGCTGTAAATATCCCTATAAAAACTGCATGCATCCCCAAAATATCAGTCCAGTTCAGTTCAGTTCATTCACTCAGTCATGTCTGACTCTTTGCAACCCCATGGACTGTAGCACACGAGGCTTCCCTGTCTATCACCAACTCCCAGCCGGGGCTTACTCAAACTCATGTCCATTGAGTCGGTGATGCCATCCAACCATCTCATCCTCTGTCGTCCCCTTCTCTTCCTGCCTTTAATCTTTCCCAGCATCTGAGACTTTTCCAATGAGTCAGTTCTTTGCATCAGGTGGCCAAAGTACCAGAGTTTCAGCTTCAGCATCAGTCCTTCCAATGAATATTCAGGACTGATTTCCTTTAAGATGGACTGGTTGGATCTTCTTTCATTCCAAGGGACTCTCAAGAGTTTTCTCCAATGCCACAATTCAAAAGAATCAATTCTTTGGCACTCAGCTTTCTTTATAGTCCCACTCTCACATCCATACGTGACTACTGAAAAAAACCATAGCACTTACTGGATGGACCTTGGTTGGCAAAGTGATGTCTCTGCTTTTGAATATGCTGTCTAGGTTGGTCACAGCTTTTCATCCAAGGAACTAGCATCTTTTAGTTTCATGGCTGCGGTCACCATCTGCAGTGGTTTTGGAGCCAAAAAAATAAAGTCTGTCACTGTTTTCATTGTTTCCCCATCTATTTGCCATGAACTGATGGGACTGGATGCCATGATCTTGATTTTTGAATGTTAAGTTTTAAGCCAGCTTTTTCACTCTCCTCTTTCATCATGAGGCTCTTCAGTTCCTCTTTGCTTTCTGCCATACGCATGGTATCATCTGCGTATCTGAGGTTATTGATATTTCTTCCAGCAATCTTGATTCCAGCTTGTGCTTCATCCAGCCTCACATTTCACATGATGTACTCTGCATAGAAGTTAAATAAGCAGGATGACGACATACAGCCTTGACGTACTCCTCTCCCAATTTGGAACCAGTCCATTGTTCCATGTCCAGTTCTAACTGTTGCTTCCTGACCTGCATACAGATTTCTCAGGAGGCAGGTCAGGTGGTCTGGTATTCCCATCTCTTGAAGAATTTTCCACAGTTTGTCGTGATCCACACAGTTAAAGACTTTGATGTAGTCAATAAAGCAGAGGTAGATGTTTTTCTGGAACAGATGCTTTTTACTTTTCCTATCATTCATTATTTTCTAATTTTGAGATTTTTCTCCTTTCACTTATGAATTATTTAGAAGTGTGATGTTCTCCAAACATTTGGGTGTTTTCAAGATAACTTTTATTGATTCCTACTTTAATTCTTTGTGACCAGACCAAACCCTGTATTCTTTCAAGCCTTTCAGATTTATTGAAACATGTTTTATGGCCCAACAGAGAGAATTTACCTTGACAAACATACCACATGCACTTGAAAACAGTGTACACTCTGTAGTTTGGGGCTCAGTGTTCTATCAACAGCTCAAGGTAACTAACAGAGTCTCTATGTCTTTATTAATTTTTGTCTGGTTGTTCCATCAATTGCTAAGAGAAGATTATGTTTGTGAAATTTCCTATTTCTCCCTTTTAAACTATTCATAAGCACGTGTTCTCAAAGTGCTCCGAAGGACGTCCGCACACACTGCAGTTTCCATCACACCTTGTCTGTACCACACAGGAGTCAGTTACTCCAACTTGGATACTTTATACCCAAGAAACACTCACTGTCTCAGTACTCACTGGGCTGCCACAGCAGGAGGGGGATGTTTCAAACCCACACCTATCCTGGCTCTTACTTTCACCCCACTAATGGGTTTGATATTTTCCTCATGTATAATATTTTGAGGCTTTCTTACTAGGTTCATACAAATTTATGCTTATTAATGAATTCCTGATGAACTGACACTGTTTTCAGTTTGGAATTCTCTTATCCTTCATAACAATTTTGGCCTTGAAATTGTAGGTACTTGCTGTTAATACAGTAATTCCAATTATCTGATATACACTGTTCAAATAGCTTTAGCCCATCCATTTTTAAAATATATTTAAACTTAAAGCAAATCATCTTTTGTAGACAGCAAATAGTTGGTTCTCCCTTTAGTATCCATCCTGATATTCTTTCATATTACATTAACATTTAATGTAAGTATTGATATGTTCAGATTGAGTCTATCATTTTATTATTTGCTGCTCCTTCTGTTTTTTGTTTCTGTCTTCCTTCTTTCCCACCTTCTTTTAGATTATACAAATGCTTTTCATTTCTACTTTGAAAAACTAAACTTTTTCAGATTTGCATGTTTTCATGGTTGCTCTGGGGATTACAATAATCATCCTTAACTTATCAATCTACTTAGAGTTAATACTGTACCAATTCACTTAAAAAAATCTGCAACCACAGTAAACATTTATCTTCTAGTGCTAATTTTTACACTAACTTCTCATGTATTTTGCATGCCTACCTTATAAACCTCATTTGACAGTGTTATAATATTTAAACATTTCTATGCTTTTAAAGAAATTGAGAAATATGCCTTTTATGGTTGCCCATAAATTTCCCCATTTCTGACACTTTTCATTCATTCCTAAAGACCCAAGTTTCCTTCTGGTTATCACTTCAGTTTGAACAACACTGTCTAGCATTTCTTGTAGTATAGGTCTCATGGCAAAAACTTCCTTAAGTTAATATTTTTTCTGGGGAAAAAAATGTCCTTACTTGTACTTTGTTTTAAAAGGATATTTTTACTGAACACTGAATTTCGGGTTATCGTGTGTTTTGTTTCTTCCTTTTTGCAATGTAAAAGGTGTTTTCACCTTTTGAAGCCCCCATAGCTTCTGATGAGAAACTTGTGATAATTAAAATCATCACTCTCCTGTATATAATTTGTCATTTTTCTCTGGTGAACTCAAGGTTTTCTCATCTCTGATTTTCAGCAATTTGTCCATGATTGGACTAGCCATGATTCCTTTTTATATTATCCTGTTTGAGGTTCTGAATCTGTCCATTTATATTTTTCACCTAATTTGGGAAGGCCCTAACCATTATTTCCTCAATTATTTTTTTGTCTCATCCTCTCATTTTGTTCTAAGATGACTTTCGTTCTCTCTTTCCTTCTAGAATTTCTATTACACATAAGCTAGACTTGTGAAACTCTCCAGTTCCCTAAGATTCCAACCACTTTGTTTCACTTCTTCAGATTTTATACTTTTTATTGCTCTATCTTCAAGTCTTCAGGCCCCTTATCTTCTTTAACCCACAACTGAGCTCCTCCAGTGAACTTATTTTGCATTTTTATCAGTTCTAGATTTTCCATTCAGTCACTTTTCTATTTTCTATTTCTCTACAGCATTTCCTATGTTTTTGTTTGACATGAGTATGTTTCCCTTAAACACATCAACCACAGTGTCAATATCACTTTAAGTCTTGCCTGATAAGTCTAACCTGGGTTGTCTCAGGGCTATCATCGACTGTTTTTCCCTTAAGATGGGAGGAAAGGGCTGTCATGTTTTCCTGGCTCTCTGTAGACCAAGTAATTCTGGATTATGTCTACCATACTGTGGAAATTCTGGGTTTTCTTCCACTGCTCAGAGTATGGATGTTCTTATTTTATTAGCACAAGCATATAGCTTGACTAGATTCAGTGTAAAGAGCCTCATGCCACTGCTGAATAAAATAGCCAGACTTGAGCTCAGCTCCTGAAGTCTTTGATGCAGCTGCTGTCAGTCTGCCCCAAGCATGTGGGATCCAATGCTCAGCCCTGGGCTGCATTTACATTCAGAGTCAGATGTCCCTCTTTTTCCTCCTCCTCCCTGGGGTTCTCCTCCATTCTGCAGCCATTCTGGCTCCTTTAGGATTCTCTTCCTGGTTCCTCCAGTTCAGGAGACCGTGGCTTTTTAAAAAGCATAATCTTACTCAACCAGGGCACCTATCACCTCAACAGGAACTTCTGTAAACATAAAAACTAGAAGAAAAATGGAAATATGTTCAGGGTCCATCATTTGCCTCACATTCAACTGCTCTCCAGTTCCTATAATCCTAAGATAGTTTCTGTATCTCTCTGGGTGTTGATAGCTATCATTTGTGAGCATGAGGCCCACAGAAGGCCTCTTTGTATTTTTTATGTACTTCCTTCCCTCTCTGTCAACTTCTTACACACACACACACACACACACACACACACAAGAAAATATATATGTATATATTCTGGATTATAAACACTTGATTTCTTGTGTTACAAATATTTTCTTCTAATTTATGGCTTGTCTTTTAGTATTTTTATGATAAGCAAAATTTACCAATATAGTCAAGTGTAACAATCTTTTACCTAATGGTGTGCATTTCTGTGTCTTGTTTAAAAATCCTTCCCAAATCTCATGATTATTGACATTCTCCTTGCTTTCTTCTAAAATTTTACATTTTTGTCTTTTCACATTTAAGACTTTTATCAATCTGGAATTTTCTTTTATATGTGATATGATGTGAGAACTAATTTCTTGGGCTTTAGTTTTGGGTTTTCTTAATGGATAACCGAGTGGATCACAATAAACTGTGGAAAATTCTGGAAGAGATGGGAATACCAGACCACCTAACCTGCCTCTTGAGAAATCTGTATGCAGGTCAGGAAGCAACAGTTAGAACTGGACATGGAACAACAGACTCATTCCAAATAGGAAAAGGAATATGTCAAGGCTGTATATTGTCACCCTGCTTATTTAACTTATATGCAGAGTACATCATGAGAAATGCTGGACTGAAGAAACACAAGCTGGAATCAAGATTGCCAGGAGAAATATCAATCACCTCAGATATGCAGATGACACCACCTTTATGGCAGAAAGTGAAGAGGAACTAAAAAGCCTCTTGATGAAAGTGAAAGAGGAAAGCGAAAAAGTTGACTTAAAGCTCAACATTCAGAAAATGAAGATCATGACATCCGGTCCCATCACTTCATGGGAAATAGATGGGGAAATAGTGGAAACAGTGTCAGACTTTATATTTTTGAGCTCCAAAATCACTGCAGATGGTGACTGCAGCCATGAAATTAAAAGACGCTTACTCCTTGGAAGAAAAGTTATGACCAACCTAGATAGCATATTCAAAGCAGAGACATTACTTTGCTGACTAAGGTCTGTCTAGTCAGGGCTATAGTTTTTCCTGTGGTCATGTATGGATGTGAGAGTTGGACTGCGAAGAAGGCTGAGCGCCGAAGAATCGATGCTTTTGAACTGTGGTGTTGGAGAAGACTCTAGAGTCCCTTTGACTGCAAGGAGATCCAACCAGTCCATTCTGAAGGAGACCAGCCCTGGGATTTCTCTGGAAGGACTGATGCTAAAGCTGAAACTCCAGTACTTTGGGCACCTCATGTCAAGAGTTGACTCACTGGCAAAGACTCTGATGCTGGGGAGGATTGGGGGCAGGAGGCGAAGGGGATGACAGAGGATGAGATGGCTGGATGGCATCACTGACTTGATGAACGTGAGTCTGAGTGAACTCCAGGAGTTGGTGATGGACAGGGAGGCCTGGCATGCTGCGATTCATGGGGTCGCAAAGAGTCAGACACGACTGAGTGACTGAACTGAACTGAATGGATAACCAAAAGTCAAACGCTATCATTTGCTGAAAAGTCAGTCTTTACCCCACTGATCTGCTGTGTCAACTGTCTACTGAATGTCTGTAGACAAACCGGTCAGTTTACAACAGTCTATCTATCTTACAGCTGAGCCCAGCATTAACACATGTAGAGGTCATTGACAACCAAATGGTTGTAAAATAAACTTTGCCTAGAGTTGGTTAGTTCTACATGGCATTAGTAAGACAAGAACTTCAAAGTGCCTTCTAGTCTGATTAGGAGACACAAAGTGGAAACTGTCCTTCTTCTTTTACACATAAACAGAAGCAGGTGTAGGTAGCTGGCATAGTCAGCATGAACTCTGAAATAAAATTGCTTGTGTTCAGAATTTGATCTTATCACTAACTAACTTAAATGATTAACCTTGGAATATTAGCTGACCTCTTCCAGCTCCAACTTTTTATTTTTAAAACACTAATAATGTATTCATTCCTGAATTTAACTGAAAAAAAAAAAAGCCAGATGGAATGCACCTGGCAGGATAACCACTAGATCATTATACAGAGAAAGTCATAGCTAACTAGGAAGACAGAGTCCTTCATGGAAGACTCTTTGATTCACTCATTCCCACGCCAAACCCCTTGTCTGGACTTATAGTCTGAGAGTGGGGATTTTAAAAGCACTGTCACAGGTTTCCTTGCTACTAGGATACCCAGGCCACCTGGCTTCCGCTAAACAGGTAAAATCCATGAAGAAGTGAGTGAAAAACAGGCAGCGAGAGCGAAGAGTATCCATGCAAGCATGGTGGTGAAGGTGCCTTCTCAGTGGGGCCAGTGATGATGAAGTTCTTAGTCAAGAAAGAGTAACCATGGCAACACTGCTGTGGGAATTTCCCCTTTTAGTCCAAATTCAACAGCTTTCAAAGCATGTTTTGTACCTCTTCAGAAGACTGCCTAACCAACTAGTTCTTTTTCATTCATTGAACAAAAACTTACAGTGTACCTATCGTGAGCTCCATACTGTTTATGAGTTTTAGAATTTACCAGCATATAAAATAGGTGCTAACACTGTAGCAGGTGAAAACAAATATAAATGTGAAACAGAATGAATAAATAATTTTATTTTTTAGTTTTATCTATCTGTTTATTTATTTGGCTTATCCGGTCTTGCTATGGTACCCAGGATCTTCCCTGTGTCATGCAGGATCTTTGGTTGAGGTGCACAGACTCTCTCGCTGTGCCAAGCAGGCTCAGTAGTTGTGGCCCACAGGCTTAGCTGCATGTGGGATCTTAGTTCCCCTGACCAGGGATTGAACTTGCATCCCTTACATTGTAAGGCACATTATTAGCCACTAGACCATCAGAGATGTCCTGAATAAGTAAATTTTAACAGTAAGGAAAAAAAGCAGAAAATGACCTGGGAATACAAAATGTAGATTCAGAAAGATGGATGTGGTGTGTCAGAAAAGGGGAGAGGGCTGCCTGCCATTGTAAGGGGTGGCAGGGCTGGGGGCGGGGCAGGAGGGGTTTTAGGTGTGTCCTCATGGAGCAGGTGAGATTTGAAAGGAGCCCTGAAGGAGGGAGAGAGTGCCCCATGTGGATGTCTTGGAGAAGCCCACTGTGAGAAGAAAGCCACTGCAAGGCTGGAGGGCAGGATTCCTCTGTTCTGCTCAGGGAATGTGGAAGGCCAGTGCAGCTACAGCAGCGTGAGCTAGGATGGACAAGGGACAGAAGGGCTGGGTTATTCGCAGCCTCTCAGATCAGGAAACTAAGGTCCAGTCACACAAAATGACAAAATGGCTGAGTCCCTTGCTGGGATGTCACCCTGCAGCCTCCTCCCTGGACCATCTGACTTTCCTGATAGCCATCCAGCGTCAGCTCTGTGTTCTCTATGGAAACTTTCCCTGCCCCTGCCTCCATGCCCTCAGCCACTCTCTGGGCACCGCAGCTCCGTGCTCTGCTGTGTGTCCAGTTCTTACTGGGCTGCTGCAGGGGCCATCCACAAAGGAAATGAGTCTTATTCAACTCTGTATCTTCAAATCCTAGCTGGAAGAGATTCAACTTTTAGAAATGGTTGGTACATAGGTGAACGAGTGGGTCAGTGAAAAAAATGATAATCTGTTTCCCTGCTTTGTGCTGTGCTGTGCTTAGTCACTCATTCGTGTCCAACTCTTTGCGACTCCATGGACTGTAGTCTGCCAGGCTCCTCTGTTCATGGGATTCTCCAGGCACGAATACTGGAGTGGGTTGCCATGCCCTTCTTCAGGGAAATCTTTCCAACCTAGGGACCAAACCTGGGTCTCCTGCATTGCAGGCAGATTCTTTAGCATCTAAGGCACCAAGGAAGCCCTTTCCATGCTTTAGGTCAATTAATAGTTACAGCCTCCATTACCCAATAGCATACATAACACATGAGAAACTGTTTCAGGATTTATTCTTAATGCAGTATTGCTTCCCTTCAACAATAAAACAAATTTAACTCAAATGGTTTCAGTTAGGAACCACCCGTATTCAGCCAGATCTTTCTTGCCTTAAACCCCAGCCTGAGAGTGCAGTAAGCAGCTGTAGGTATGTTTTCAGGCTGCCAGGGTGGCCAGTTAGTGAATCAGCACCTAGGCCCTCTTAGTGTCTTCTTCAGCCCAAAGAAATCTCATGTAATATTAAATATAGCTCAATGCACTGAACACACTCAATTTACCTTGGGTTTACACATTTGAGACTTTGCTCAAGGAATCTGTATCAAACACTTTATATATCAAAATAAGGAAATGCATGCCTACAGATAAAGAATTTTATAATGCTTGCATGTTATCACTGCACTGTATATGTATACACAAGCAATTCTGAAGAAACCGGAAGCTTAAAGACCAGAATGATTACACAGTGTCCTCATGATTACAACATATCCTCCTGAACTTGATATACACTACAAAGTTGGTAACCCAGTTTACCAAACTTGGTAGGGCTCAAAAGTTTACTCACTGACTCAGTATTTTGGGGGAAGATTTAGTGTAATCTTAAATACTTTGTTGCTAAGCTCATATCCTCATGAGTGTGTTTATACAATGCTAATTACTCATATAACTGAAAAATGTACCTCATTTTACACAGAATAGCCCATATGACTGGATTTGAATGTATCAGCATTAAGGTGAATTTAATCAAAGATTAATCCTATTCATGGAATATACAGATTTTAAAGGAAGAAGATAGCTTTTTACATGTATGAGGTTTAATTTGGGATATTCAGCATATCAAAACATATTATGACAATTATTTTCGTGGTATTATGTTTTTGTCTAACAGTCATTTCGTTATTTATACCAAGTTACTTTTAAGGTATATTTTAAATTTATGAGATTCCAAAAGAATTTCACTTAGATTCTGCTTGGAATTACACCAGATTATATACTAATATGGAAAGAAATTACATTTTTATAATATCTAGCATCCATCCTGGAATCTGTCGTTTACTCAGTAAAAAAAATTTTCAGTAAAATTTGAATTTTATTCAGTGAATTTATACTTATTAAATTATGCACAATGAAAGAAAAGCTTGAACTCAGAAAGGATGAAACAAGTGTTTTGTATTCTGTATCACTTCTATATCAGTAAGTAAGGGGATGTGATTGGTCAGTATAGTTTTTCCAAATGTCAGAATGGTCATTTATAAAGAAACCTTCTATGTGTGCAATACTACCTCATTATTCAACAGACGGTATAGCAGAAGGTCTCATAAATTTCACAGACTAGATTTTATCACAATGTAACCAATAAAAACAGCATGATCATTACTAAATAAGATAACTATTATGTAGTAAAAATTTAATTTGAACCTAAAATTCAGCAATAAAACGAATGAGGACTTCCTATGAATACTTTATATCTTGTATTTCTTAAGAGTAAACAGAGAAAAGTGACAGGCAAGCATCGCATCTTCTAGAAAATAAAACACAGAGACGGATCATTGCCCAAGCACAACACAGCTTTGTTTCTTTAACTTTTCAAGAATTAAACAATCACTGTCATTCTCCTCTTACCAGGCACCCAGGTTAAATGTGGAGATTAGCCTTTTATATAATGATCATTGAGAAATTAACTTGATGTTTCCAGTGACTATTATGGATTGTTATCAAAATACTTTTAAGTTATCGGAATCTTCACTCTCACCCTTCTGGAATCTCTCTCTACCAGGACCAGGCCACAGTGAGGCCCCTGCTATCTGCTATCCATTTGCCTTCCAGAAAAACGTACACTTCAAATTACAGGTTTGGGGCGGAGGGCTCTTCATTACTTTTTAACTAGAAATACAATGTTTTCCTAGATTGTGCTACTAAAAGGTTCAGATAAGAGAATCTGTAAAACATATAGCGATTTTATGTTCTGTAAAGTGAAAAATTATCTATCATTTTTCAGCTTCATGCACAAAGAATTATCCCAGCCAACATTCTGAGGATTTTATGACACAGTTAAAAATGTTAGAGCTGGATGATATGGAATCTCGAGGTAATTCATTTCATTCTAACACACATTTGTCAAAGAGGCATATGTGTCACTACCTTTTTACATCTGGCTTAGGAAAGAGAAATTGTACACATCGGTGTGCTTCCCCTAAATCCTGCTCCTGGAGCTGTGGGAGTGAGAGAATGAGCACAGGGCACTAGCAGTGGTACATCATCCTTAATAAACATCTACCAAAGTACCAGACTCCACATAAACGTAAGAGCAGCTAAGACTTACTGAATGCTTGGTATCACTTTGGGCCAGGTATCACTTTGAGTACACTTGCAAGACGACCTCACTTGATTGTCTCAGTAACCTTGAGGGCTAATGACTGTTAGCATCTGTCTTTCAGAGGAGAAAACAGAGTGCTCCAGAAGTCAGTGGAAAAGTGTGCAGGTTGTAAAGTCCTGGGCAGCAGGACTCTGCCATACACCAGCCCATGGGGACACTAAAAATTCTTTCTCATTTGGCTCATCACAGGGTGAGCTCTCTACTCACCCTGTCTCTGTGCTCTGTGACCAACCAACGGGGCACTGTTGAAGTGACGCCAGGCTGGTAGAGAAGCGAGTCAGGAACTCGCAGCTCAGAGACACGATCCTGATGAGTTATCAACGCCTTGCCTTCACAGCTCCCCGTGCTCAAGCCAAAGACACTGGCAGGTGGGGGAAGACGAATATCTGATTCCAGACACATACCTAGGCCTTGCAAGACCCAGTCGGTCACAACCTGGGGATGCCAGCGAGACCTGTAGCTGCGCCTGGGGACCCTCCTGCTGCCACACTACACCCCAGCCCACCTTCTGTTTCCCCCGCTTCTCTGATCCGTGGTCCTCCCGTGTCTTTCACAGATGTTACTTTTCCCAATCTTCACTCACTGGTTAGGGTAGCTGCCTCAGGCTGTCTGTTCTACCAAGAGGACTCCTAGCCACCTTTCTTCCCCCTCTACCTTATCTAATGATCTGTTCTGACCTCAACCCCACCCCTCAACCGCCCCCCCCCTCCCCATCATCTTTCTGGCTTTGACAGCTCTGCAAGTATCTACTGTATGCACTAGGAAACCAAACGCAAATGCTGTGACAGACCAACTTGGTAACATTCAAGGCAGAAATAACTGGGCACCAGACAACAGGGAGTGGTGGGGTCTTCAGCAAGCCTACTAGCAATCTAAAATATCAGATTCAAAAGTATTAAAGCACCTTCCAAACAAGTCTAGAGAAATGATACTGGAATAAGGTCTTCATTTTGATCCATTGATAGACCTTGCAACTCTAGGTCAAATCTATTCCTTGGGCTAACCAGTGTAGCATCCTAGTTCTGAAGTTATTACAATGAGAAAAGTTTGGGGAATCCAGTCTGCATGAGCACATACTGGCACAAACCAGAAGAATCCTTTCTGCCCTGATGAACCTGATGGAGGAATAATCTTTAATTTTACATGTAATAATTCTGGTATGCTGACATGGAAATCATGATTAAAGTCATTTGAAGAACTGCACACACAGACATTCTGACATCCTACTAACCTAGTTCTGCATCTCAGCCTTTCACAATCATTGTGCTGACTTACATACACAGCGAGACACAGGTTGAGTCTATGCCCAGTGGGAACAAGGAGACTCATTCTCTGGCAAGTGTGAGATGCCCTACTGTAGATTTAACTGATTGAGGGATGAGCCATGGAGAAAGGAGGTCAGTCTACCAGCTAAAATCAAAAGTGCAGCTTCTGTTTATACAATTATCTCGGAAAATATGTGTGCCATCCCCATATCAGAGGCATTTATTTCACCTGACTTTTTCATTTAAGAATGTTAGGAGAGTACTAATAAATAAATACTCTAATTGGAAAAACTGGGAGATTGGAATTGACACATATACACTATTGATTCTATATATAAAATATAAAACTAATGAAAACATACTGTATAGCACAGAGAACACTACTTAATGCACCGTAGTGACCTGAATAGGAAGGAAGTCCATAAGGGAGGAGTATATATATATGTATGGCTGATTCATTTTGCTGTACAGTAGAAACTAACACAAAATTGCAAAGCAGCAATATTCCAATACAAATTAATTTTAAAAAAAAGACCTCTAACTGGAAACATATCATTTGCCAATAGCATTTTCTTTTTTTTTTTAAATGGAAGGTCAAAACCAACTTACCTTCCCAAGCTGATTTTGCAAAGTTAATTTATCAAAAATAATAACATACATAACTAAAATTCCCTGAGGCCTCAAGAGCTGATAAACAACTTAGAAGTTGGAGGCAATGTTTCCCACAGATACAGTCTCAGAGAGTTAATATTCTTAGAATATAAATGACTGATAAAATTTGAAGAGACACACACTTTCATAAACAAATGGACAAAGGATATGAACAAGTCACTTGAAAGAGAAAATACATATACTGTTTCACCTAAGAAATTATGAAACGTTAAATGTAAGTTAAAGTATCCAACGTTGTCCCAGACAGGAGGAATGAAGAGCCTCCAATACTACTGAGGGAAAGACAAGCTGATACATACTTGTGCAAGCTAAATTTGTTCATTCCTATAAAAACCTTAGAAAGACTCAACCCTTTGGTCCAATAATTTCATTTTGAAATGGAATAAAACCATTATGGATATACTCAAACATTTAAGTATATTCACTATACATACTTTAAGTGATCACTCACCTAGAGCCAGATATTCTGGAATGAGAACTCAAATGGGCTTTAGGAAGCATCACTACGAACAAAGCTAGTCAAAGTGATGGAATTCCAGTTGAGCTATTTCAAATCCTAAAAGATGATGCTGTGAAAATGCTGCACTCAATATGCCAGCAAATTTAGAAAACTCAGCAGTGGCCACAAGACTGAAAAAGGTCAGCTCTCATTCCAATCCCAAAGAAAGGCAATACCAAAAAATGTTCAAACTGCCACACAATTGCACTTATCTCACAGGCTAGCAAAGTAATGCTCAAAATTCTCCAAGCCAGGCTTCAACAATACATAAATCGTGAACTCCAAGACGTTCAAGCTTGATTTAGAAAAGGCAGATGAACAGAGATCAAATTGCCAACATCTGTTGGATCATCAAAAAAAAGCAAGAGAGTTCCAGTAAAACATCTATTTCTGTTTTATTGACTACATCAAAGTCTTCGACTGTGTGGATCACAACAAACTGTGGAAAATTCTTCAAGATATGGGAATACCAGACCACCTGACCTGCCTCTTGTGAAATCTGTATGCAGGTCAAGAAACAACAGTTAGAACCAGACATGTAACAATGGACTGGTTCCAAATTGGGAAAGGAGTACGTCAAGGATGTATATTGTCACCCTGCTTATTTAACTTACACGCAGAGCACGTCATGCAAAATGCCAGAATCAAGCTGGAATCAAGATTTCTGGGAGAAATATTAATAGCCTCAGATACGAAGAAAACACCACCCTTATGGCAGAAAGCAAAGAACTAAAGAGCCTGTTGATGAAAGTGAAAGAAGGGAGTGAAAAGTTGGCTTAAAACTCAACATTCAGAAAACTGAAATCATGACATCTGATCCCATCACTTCATGGCAAACTGATGAGGAAGCAATGGAAACAGTGACAGACTTTATTTTCTTGGGCTTCAAAATCACGGCAGATGGTGATTGCAGCCATGAAATTAAAAGACGCTTGCTCCTTGGAAGAAAAGCTATCATCAACCTAGATAGCATATTAAAAAGCAGAGACATCTGCCAACAAAGGTCCATCTAGTCAAAGCTATGGTTTTTTTCAGTAGTCATGTATGGATGTGAGAGTTGGACCATAAAGAAGGCTGTACCCCGAGGAATTGATGCTTTTGAACTGTGATGTTGGAGAAGACTCTTGAGAGTCCCTTGGACTGCAAGGAGATCCAACCAGTCCATCCTAAAAGAAATCAGTCCTGAATATTCATTGGAAAGACCGATGCTGAAGCTCAAACTCCAATACTTTGGCCACTTGATGCAAAAACTGACTCACTGGAAAAGACCCTGATGCTGGGAAGGATTGAAAGTAGAGGAGAAGGAGACAACAGAGGATGAAATGGTTGAGTGGTATCACCTATTTGATGGACATGAGATGAGCAAGCTCTGGGAGTTGGTAATGGACAGGGGAGCCTGGTGTGCTGCAGTCCATGGGGTCACAAAGAGTCGGACAGGACTGAGGAACTAAACTGAAATGAACTCAATATTCACTATATTAACATCTGATCAAATATTTGAACAATCTGTTAACAATATATATTACAATCTCATTTTTGTGAGGAAAAAAATCATATTATATGGTTAAAAAAATTGTACACAGAGGTAGATACAGCAAAGAAGTTATTCCAAAACGACGAGACTTTTTTTCATGAATAACCTAAGAGGACTATTTTTTCCTCAGTAATCGTGTTACAGCATTAGACTTTTTTATTAAATGAAAAAAGTTCTCATTCTTGTTATTAAAAAATAAATGCCTCTAGGAGAAATAAGCAAAAGTGATATTTTGGTATGTAAAGTTATTTGTAATATACTGACTTGAAATAAAACCATGCCATTTAAGAACAAAAATAGTCCTATAAGCATTGAAAGTATGGAGAAATAAATCAGCACAGAGACAAAATTTATAGCTCTTATGTTTAAGTGATGGAATGATGAGAAATGTTTACCTTCTTTATTCATTTCTTTGTAAGATTGATTACTCTCTAAGAATAAATATATTAAAACCTTCTCTTTTCCATTTTACAACTACACAGAACAGCTTCCTGAAAGTGCTAAAATTGAACAACTGAATTATTTCATGATCATTAGATGTTAAGGGAGAAAAAAAGTCATCACCTAAATTGCATTCAAGTATGAGACAAACAGACATAGGAAGAAACAACAAAATATTCACAGATGCCACCTGTGGATGGCGAGTCTTAAGTAGTTTCTGTTTTTGTATTTTCCAAGTTACTACCATGAATATGATACATATTCTAATCAGAAAAAAATATGTTAACGTATACCCAAGTGACAAAAAAAAAGTTTTCAACCAGTTACAGTTTGTATGTTTCATAAAAGCACTAAACAGCACTAGTATAATGTGTCCATCAACTTTATACACACTCTGCCTGGTAATGAAACCAGGAAAAAAATATCGAATACATCCCTTGAATTAAGAGTAGGCATATCAATATATTTTCTCCCAAAGAGATACCTGACAAATGCTTTTGTTGAAGGGCTCCTCCCTGGATAAATAGGAACATGCCACAATCCACGATCAAATAAAGTTGGGAGGGGAATTTGCCCTGCACAAGAGGCAGGGTGCTGAGAGAGAAGGGTTTTTGCTCCACCCTGGCCAACCAGCCCATTTAGAGAAAAAATAAAAATGCTCCTAGTCCAACAGGAGGTACCGCCATGTCTCCCAACTTGTTCAGTTCCCACCTCGCCATCTTCACATCCTGCAGTATCACCTCTGGAAAGACACTATGGTGATGACAGGCCAAGTGAAGCCAAGGGCCGCACTAGGCAACTTCCGAACACCTAGACCAGGATCCACAGAGACGGAGCAGCCCGGGCACGGGGCGGGGCGCAGTGCTGCGCTGGACCCCCCTCCCCAGGCGAGCCGCGGCCGGCCGGCGGGACCTCAGCACTCCACTCCCGGGCCAGCATCTGCCTCAGACGGAGTGCCGACACAGGACCACTATCTCCGATCACACCCCAAAGCTGTGGGCCGAAGGCCAGCCTGCAAGCTCAGTCCACCCTTACACTGCCTGCCGAGCCGGGACAGGACCACGATCCCAGAGCCAGGGGCCGGCGGGCGCGCCCTGCCCAATGCCCCGGCCCCCGCCCCCTGACAGCCGGGCCTCTCGTGCCGCCCTGGTGCCCCGACCTGTGACCCCGCGGACAGCTGGCCCTGGGAACAGCCTGGCCCGGTCGAGGATTGGCTGCGCCCGGACGAGAGGCCCAAGGAGACCAGGGTGGGAGGCGTGGTCTCGTCTTCAACACCCCCCACCCCCACTCTAAGACCGGCTCGGGGACCCAAGGGAGACGCGCACACTCACTTCTGCCACGGAGGCGCCTGAGGGCCGGCGCCCAGTCGGAGCCCTCTGGGTCGAGAGCCGGAGGCCTGAGGAGTGGCCTTCTGCTGTGGTGACCGCAGTCCTCTGACGCCGGGCATCAGGTCTGAGGCACCAGGGCGTGGGATGCCCAGGCCTGGCAGGCCTACTCTCCTCCGGAGCTCAGCATAGGGCGCCAGGTTACAGCGCTGATTCGGGTTGCTGTCTTCAGGCATAACCGACTGGAAACCGGACCGCAGTGGTCTTTACTGCCGGACCCCCACTTTATGTCGGACGGATTTACACCCGGGGCCCCACCTTTACGGCTGGGGTCATACATCCGGGGCCCCACCTTTACGGCTGGGGTCATACATCCGGGGCCCCAGGTTTACGACTGGCAAGCTTAAACTGGAGCCCTAGGCTTATGGCTGGAGGACTTACATCCGGGGCCCAGGGTTTACGGCTGGGAGAGGTATATTCACATCTGGGGCTCCAGGTTTACGGCTGGGGTCACATATCCAGGCCCCTGTCCCCTGAGTCAAAGATGCTCTGGGGGCCTTGGCAAAGGGGACGGTGCACAAATGACTGCCATCCCTTCAGGCCTCCCAGCAGGGATCAGTGGCCTCCCAGGGGCACCGGACAAACCACGCAGACATCAGTAGCTTGACAGAGGCCATGAGAATTAAACAGTCGTTCGAACCACAACCAGCAAACCTAGAACCTAAACAGGATGACTGCAAAAATGTGAGATTGTTATGGGATCGGTGGTTAAGAACCTACGCTTCCACTGCAAGGCATGCAAATTCAATCCTAGTCAGGAACTAAGATTCCTGCATGCCTCAGGATGAGGTCAAAAATAAATGAATAAAAGAAATGGGGCCCATAAGAGGCAAAATTCCAGGAAGCAATTTAACAAAAATCATGTCATACCAAGAACCAGGAAAATCACAAATGAGTAAAGATGATCAACCAATGTCCATATGAAAATGAATTAGACACTGGAATTATCAACAAGAATTTGAAAACAGTCGTCATAAAAATGCTCAAGCAATCGATTACATGTTATCTCCAAACAAATGAGAAAAAGTGGAATATGAAGTGCAAGTTATGGAAAAGAACCAAGCTGAAATTATGAAACTGAAAAATACAATAACTGAAATAAAAAAATTCACTGGATGGGCTTAATTAGTAGAGTGTCATTTTTAAGCTCATCTCAAAGCCTTCGGCATTCTCCACCCCTCTGGCAAACCAAAACTCAGCTGGAGGCAAAGTCAAAGCTCAGCCCTCCAACAGAACCAAAAAAATCAGAGACTAATCAGAAAAAAACCAGTTTTGCAACTGGAAATCTAATAATTGCATGCTCAAGAATTGCCCTCAAGGCTCAAGTGTATTTTTCCTTTAAAAACTTCATGTATTCCCCAGTGATTAATGATCATTTCCTATGTGTTAAGGATTATGCTAGGCCATGTAAAGACTTCCGTGAGTCAAATAGTCTTTGCACTCACAGAGCGTAGAGCAGCTTCCCACCAGACTGTGTACTCAAGGTGGAAGGCCTGGCCTAACTTAGCATTCTTTCAAACCCAAGTTTCTTAGCATTTAGAAGCATGGCTCTTTGCAACCTTCCCATGGGGTCTCAGTGACCTGAGACATTGCCAGGGTAGAGAAATGTCTGTATGGGAGTAGAAACCTCTCTGAGCCAGTTAGGAAGCACCTGCACCTTAGTTGAAAATGTCTCTCTGGTGTTTTCTGTCTTCCTGGAATGACCCCGTATAAAATCCAGATTCCAAGTGGATACAAAGAGGGTGAAGTGTGTGGGTCCCAGACCGCAGGGATCATGAGGGTGGTGAGGACAGTGATGTGAGGGGGGTGACGTGAGGACAGCGGGGGCACCTGCAGCTGCACAGGCTCCAATCCCCAGGCACACACACTGTGGAAGGGGAAGTACCTCCTGGGGGCAAGAATAGGCTGCATGACCAATCCATCATCTTCTCAAGTTCAGCTTATATTTAACCTTATTATGTGTAATACTGGTGCTGAGCTCCTTAGATCAGTGATGCTTCCAGGGACATCTGAGAAGCAGAGATTCTAATGTACACATCCTGATGAAAAGGCATCTTGCTCTATGCGTGGCGAGGTCTTGATGTCTATGCTTTAAGGTATCTCTCTTTCATTTTGATGCTGACATGATCTTATGGACTGTGAATTCTTCCCATTTGGGAGAGACCCTTGCCCTTAGAAAACCAAGTCAGTGCCATTATTGACAAGAACTTTCTTAGGCCTGCCTGCTCTCTCCCAAATAATCCTTTTATCTTCAGTTCAGTTCAGTTCAGTCGCTCAGTCGTGTCTCTGCAACCCCATGAATCGCAGCACACCAGGCCTCCCTGTCCATCATCAACTCCTGGAGTTCACTCAGACTCACGTCCATTGAGTCAGTGATGCCATCCAGCCATCTCATCTTCGGTCGTCCCCTTCTCCTCCTGCCCCCAATCCCTTCCAGCATCAGAGTCTTTTCCAATGAGTCAACTCTTCACATGAGTTGGCCAAAGTACTTGGCCAAAGCAGTTTCAGCTTTAGCATCATTCCTTCCAAAGAAATCCCAGGGCTGATCTCTTTCAGAATGGACTGGTTGGATCTCCTTGCAGTCCAAGGGACTCTCAAGAGTCTTCTCCAACACCACAGTTCAAAAGCATCAAGTCTTCGGCGCTCAGCCTTCTTCACAGTCCAACTGTCACATCCATACATGACCACAGAAAAAACCATAGCTTTGACTAGATGGACCTTAGTCGGCAAAGTAATGTCTCTGCTTTTGAATATGCTATCTAGGTTGGTCATAACTTTTCTTCCAAGGAGTAAGCGTCTTTTAATTTCATGGCTGCAATCACCATCTGCAACATGAGATCAAATCCAGATCTCCAAAAGGATGCAGCAGATTGTTGAGGCCAGAACACGAGCCAGCAATAAAAGAGTGTATTTCCCGGACAGTGTGCTCTGACTTAGTCAGTCCTACTCTTGGGACCAACCAGTGTGACTGAGTCTATTGATAAAGAAGCAGTATGGGCATTGGGAACTCTGGACTCAGCTCAAGAATTTTCCAGCTCATCACAAAGAGTCAAATTTAATACATGTTGACATAATCTAATATTTAATAGCACAATTTATTCCACTGTACCAAAAGCCCATTCCTAATGGAGGAAAGCCAGAGTTTTCTCCAGGCAAGAATACTGGAATAGGTTGCCATTCCTCCTCCAGGGTATCTTCCCGACCCAGGGATTGAACCTTTGTCTCCTGAGGCTCCTGCAATGGCAGGTGAATTCTTTACCACTGAGCCACCTTGGAAGCCTTGTGCTTGTTATCTCACAGGTTTCAGTAGAATTGTTTGTTCTATTAAGTTGAATGATATATTCACATTATCTCTTAGTAGCATCCCTCTTCAGAGGCTGTTGAAGTACAAGGCACATGGTTAGTAGGTGATGGATCAAGTCCTTTGCAAAGGTGAGGCCTGCCCCCACTGAGAACATCTTCTTTCCTTCTCACTGTCTTGAGCTTTTTCACTGAGGAGTTTCAGAGCCAGTCAAGTGAAGAGATGTAAACTATGAAGGCAGAAGAAATGTAGAGATTATATAGAGAATAAACTTATGAGGATCTCAAAATTCACTCAGTCAATGGCATTGTGAAGTCTGAGATGTCAAAAGGAAATGAAGATATGAAAAAAGAAGAGAGGAAGGAAAGAAGATGGAAAAAAGGGAACAAGAAAAAAAATCAAATAAAATGATTGTGTTTTTATTCCAGTAAGTGGCTGGGAATAGTAAGTAGAACACTGAGAACTGGAAAAGGGGAGGAAAAATAACTCAGCACAAGATAAGAGTAAACGCCAGTGACAGCGTGCTGGACGTGGGCCAGAAAAGGATCAGATGAAGTACAGACGTTACAATGTTCTGGAATATGGAAACACGGGGGGCGGGCGATTATAGTGACAGCCTGTGCTTGAGCCTCTCTTAAGAGAGTTCTGAAAGCTTGCATGAGGCCAGGACAAATGACCACATAACAGACTGGAACGGCATCTCCCTCAACCTCCCACGGGAGGGGAGAATCTGGAAACCTGCCACAGCTTTGTCTCTCACTCTGGACAAAACGGTTTCAACGTCAGACTCCATCCCCACATTCCAAAAGTAAAAGATAGTGAAGCCTCTGTCCTAAAATCTTTTACAACCTGTTTCAAATGAGGTTATTTATAGCTACAGCCTCTTACCCTTGCTAAGACGATCAGTAATTTCTCTGTTGCAAAATGCAACAAAAATATTCTGTCCTTGTTTTTACTTGGTCGCCTCTGCAAGATTAGATGAATGTTAGCCTCCTTGTCTGGTATTCCAGGTTCATTCATTCTTGGAGCTCTTTCCTTTACCCAGCCCTGAGGGCTCAGGGTTCCCTGAGTGATCTCAGGTGTTCTCCTCAGTGACCTTGGCCATTCAGTGTTGTCACCAACTGTATGCAGATAGCACTCCATCTCCAACTCTCTCCAGGTGTCTCCTAGGAGTCTCCATGCATTTAACCTAATGGCATCTGTGCATTTTCATCTGAATATCCCCCACCTGGGCTGAGTTATTCTTGCCTCTTTCTATCCCGAAGCCCTGTGTCCACCTTAGCACGAAATCCTGTAAAAGTCTCTGTGCAGTATCTTTATCATCTTTTCATGCCTCTTTCCTGATTTCATGATTCCTTCCTCCGTCTCTCCTGACCGCCAGAGAAGCAGCCTTCTGACATTCTTGCCTTCGATTTTGCCCCCATGTTAAATACTCACTGGAGTATCTTCTTAACAAACCACACACATTATTACAACTCCCCTTCCCACTTTAGAACATGCCCCTACCATCTTCAAGGCCCAAACGAGCATGGGAGACGAAGTATTAGTGACCTGATCCTGCTAGCTCTCCCCCTTCCCCTTGTCTGCAGGTCCTCATGCTCTATAAACCCTTCCTCCTGCATCCTCACTTTGAAAAGGATGCTTTTTCCTTTGTGCCCAAATTCTTTAGGAATTTAATTCCTTAGCCTCCTTTCAACCAGATTCTCCTTAAAAAAAAAAAAAAAAAAATCAAGACTTTGCTACATTGTCCACACCCTCAGAAAGCTTTCTCTGCAGTCTGTGCAGTTTGAAATAGCTGACCTATGAATCTTTTAGCCCACTCCAGACTAGATCATAGCAGTTACCAACTTGGATTTTTAAAAAAATGTTTATTTTTATTTGGCTGTGCAGGATCTTCACTGCCAAATGCAGAACCTTTAGCTGCGGCATGTGGGGTCTAATTCCCTGACCAGGGGTGAAACCTGGGCCCTCCGCATTGGGAGCACAGGGTCTTAGCCACTGAACCTCCAAGGAAGTCCTCTCAACTTGGATTTTGATTACCAATTCCCTTAGTTGTCTGTCACCAACTACCCACTCCCCGACTAGACTATAAGCTCTGTGAAGACAAAAAAATAATAATAAGTTTATTTGTTTTATACAATAATACAACAGTTACGTATCACTGTGAATAATCTACAATAGTGAAAGTGAAAATGTTAGTCACTCAGTCATGACCAACTCTTTGGGACCCCATGGATTGTAGCCCACCAGGCTCCTCTGTCCACGGAATTCTCCAGGCAAGAATACTGGAGAGGGTAGCCATTCTCTACTCCAGAGGATCTTACCGAACCAGGAATTGAACCCAGGTCTCCTGCACTGCAAAGTGAAGTCACTCAGTCATGTCTGACTCTTTGCGACCCCATAGACTGTAGCCTACCAGGCTTCTCCATTCATGGGATTTTCTAGGCAAGAATATTGGAGTGGGTTACCATTTCTTTCTCCAGGAGATCTTCCCTACCCGGGATTGAACCCCAGTCTCCTGGATTCCCACCGGGTATTTCTTCAGTAAATGTTTGTGGATTAAACACATGAATGAAAGGGTAAAAGTAGTTTAACTTGCAGAAAAGAAACCAAAAATCTCCAAAACTTTAAAGAAGACTATATAATTGGTTATATATGTCAACAGACAAAAGAAAATTTGGCAAAGAAGAAACAAAAATCCCAGAGTGTGTGTTCTCTTTACTCAAACAAATTTCTGTTGATGTGAAATTTTAGGAAAAAACTAACATTATCATTTGCTTAGGATGTCTCTTCTGGTGACTCAAAATAGCTGAGATGAGCTGAATAGCAATAGTGTATCTAAATGTATTGGTTAATAATTTTAAAAAATAAATAGCAAACACATAAATATCTTCCTTAATGTAGGCACGTAAGAAAAGACAGTAGCTGAAGCTAACAAATAACATTTCAACATAATTTTCAATCAGTGATTTGACAACTTTGCTTTACTGTTCTTTTCATTCAGTACTGCTGATGTAATCCTTTTTTTTTTTTTTTCAGTAATTTTCTTTAGTCTTGAACGTTTTTAGTAACGTCTTATAATCTTGGTTATGTCTAGATGTGGGTCTTTTTTATTTGAGTTGTTTGGTACTTTGGTCTAAAGGCTCATGTTCTTTAGGTTTGAGAAACATTCATTTTTGCTTTGTTTCTTTTATTATTTCTTTCTATTCTCTTAGTTTTCTTTGGCTGAATTTCCTGCTCTTTTTTTTTTTTTAATCTTTCCTGAATTGGTTGTCTATATATTTTACTTCTTCCTATAATCTTCTTCATCTTTGTATTTTTCTCAGATTCTACCAGACTTATATAAATAGCTAATTGATATTTTGAAATTCTACTGTCAATACCGAGAGGAGAAAGAAGGTTGAAACAATGACAGTACCTCACAAAATCTCTTTGTTGATAATGCTGATTGAATTAACTGCGAACTAAGGAGAGCCATAAAACTGTTGCTTGAATAGCAAGGACGGACAGTGGAACTCATTGCTGGTTGGTTCACATTCAAGGAACATCAGGAGACATTGATTGGGCTCGCCAGCTCTATGCTAGCTCTAGGTGTTGTTGATTTGTGATAAGGCTTTGTCCTTGACCTCCAGGGTCAAACATTTGACAGTTTCGTTATCCTGCCATCTTTTATCATTGTGAAAAAAAATCCCAGGGTTGGAATAAAGCTCCTCATTGAATTAAGATGTAAAAAATATTGTTTTACTCCTAAAAATCTTACAGTCAATACCCATCTTTATAACCCATCAGAAAATTACCAGCCAATCAGGGTTTGTGTTCTTTCCTTTCCTCCTGGTTCCCTTTACCATCCTGGGCAGAAACATACCTACATTCATTATTTACCTGTAAAGAGAGCTGGGTGCACCCTCATCGCTTTCTCTCCACACTTGAAATCAAAGCCCTTTCTTCTGTTGTCACTCATTCACTCCTTAGAACCAATATTCTCTGTTAATTAGGACTCCATGAGCTGCCAAATTCTCAATCTTGGAAGAAAAGTTAAATTAGTTCTAGAATCTTTTATTCCTCATGACACTTTTTTCACTGTACATATATTTTTGACTCTACTTGCATTTTGGAGCAGGTGATAGGGGAGAGGATGAGGGAAGTGCCACCTCTCCCATCTCTCAGAAGCACCGTTCCCTAGGTCAGTTGTCACAAGAGCAGGATCACTGAACAATGAAGCAGGCACAGCTCACACGGAAGAGGTCACAGATATCAGCAAGACCTTAATTCCAAAATCACAAAAATGTATCACACCCCTTCTGAACAAACTCCTAGAGATAGTAAAGGACAGGGGAGCCTGGCAGAGACTGCAGTCCATGGGGTTGCAAAGAGTCGGGACTGAGCAACATGTCATATTACACTGCTACTACTAGTCTCAGCAGGACACCCATGACAAAAAGAAAAAGTCTCAGGAAATCATCCACAGTAAGAGAAACACCAATATAAAATTGATGCAGAAAATATTTATCTTAAAAAGGTGATGGCAATTGGAAATAGTCTAAATGCCCAACAACATGAAAGTGTTAAAATAAATAACATTATATCTATTTGGTCACAATTCAGACCTGTATGTTTGGGGCTGGGTGGGATTCCACACCCTCCACACACACCCCCACACACATGTACACCACCACCTCTTATAAGCAATTCTCTGTCATCAGCTAGATGCCTACAATTGAACTCAATTCTGACACTGTCTACCTGGAGATTGCACAGGATGAGGGCTCAGTCCCACGAGACTGCTTCCCTTCAGTTGTCAATCAGAAGTGTAGGTCATCTCCTGTGTTTCTGATCTAATGGCTATAAATCACTGGAATCCAACATCCCCTCCTTGGCTTTGATGAATTTGCTAGCATTGCTCACAGAACTCAGAGAAACACTTTACTTAACTGGCATGCTTGCTTATCATAAATGGATATAACTCAGGAGCAGGCAAAGGGAAGTGATGTGGAGGGCAAGCTCTGGGGAAGGCTGGGGGCTTCCATGATCTTTAGGTACCAAACTCCCCAAACCTCCATGCGTTCAACATCCTAGAGGCACTCCAAACCCCTCCTTTTGGGGCTTCCTGAAGTCTTCATTAGGGCTTCCCAGGTGGTGCTAGTGGTAATGAAGCTGTCTGCCAATGCAGGAGACGTGAGAGATTCAGGTTCAACCCCTGGGTCTGGAAGATCCCCAAGAGGAGGAAATGGAAACCGAATCCAGAATTCTTGCCTGGGAAATTCCATGGACAGAGGAGCCTGGTGGATACAGTCCATGGGATCGCAAAGTGTCGGACAAGACTGAAAAAGCTTAGCACTCAACACGAAGGCTTCATTACAGAAGCAAGATTTTTTAAATCATTGGCCATTGGTGACTGATTCAACCACCAGTCCGTCTCCTTCCCTGGAGGTCTAGGGGAAGGAAGACCCTTCCTGAAAGTTCCTCCCTGAAAGTTCTAACCCTTTAATCAAGGTATTTCCTTTTCTCCTTTGCTTTTCACTTTTCTTCTTTTCACAGCCATTTGTAAGGCCTCCCCAGACAGCCATTTTGCTTTTTGCATTTCTTTTTACTGGGGATGCTCTTGATCCCTGTCTCCTGTATAAAGTCATGAACCTGCATCCATAGTTCATCAGGCATTCTATCTACCAGATCTAGTCCCTTAAATCTATTTCTCACTCCCACTGTATAATCATAAGGGGTTTGATATAGGTCATACCTGAATGGTCTAGTGGTTTTCCCTACTTTCTTGAATTTAAGTCTGAATTTGGCAACAAGGAGTTCATGATCTGAGCCACAGTCAGCTCCCAGTCTTGTTTTTGCTGACTGTGTAGAGCTTCTCCATCTTTGGCTGCAGAGAATATAATCAATCTGATTTCAGTGTCAACCATCTGGTGATGTCCATGTGTAGAGTCTTCTCTTGTGTTGTTGGAAGAGGGTATTTGCTATGACCAGTGTGTTCTCTTGGCAAAACTCTGTTAGCCTTTGCCCTGCTTCATTCTGTACTATAAGGCCGAATTTGCCAGTTATTCCAGGTGCTTCTTAACTTTTTACTTTTGCATTCCAGTCCCCTATAATGAAAAGTACATCTTTTTTGGGTGTTAGTTCTAAAATGTTTTGTAGGTCTTCATAGAACCGTTCAACTTCAGCTTCTTCAGCATTATTGGTCGGGGCATAGGCTTAAGCTTAGATTACTGTGATATTGAATGGTTTGCCTTGGAAATGAACCGAGATCATTCTGTCATTTTGAGATTGCATCCAAGTACTTCATTTCAGACTCTTTTTGACCTTGATGGCTACTTCATTTCTTCTAAGGGATTCCTGCCCGCAGTAGTAGATATAATGGTCATCTGAGTTTACATTCACCCATTCCAGTCCACTTTAGTTCACTTATTCCTAAAATGTTGATGTTCACTCTTGCCATCTCTTATCTGACCACTTCCAATGTGCCTTGATTCATGGACCTGACATTCTAGGTTCCTATGCAATACTGCTCTTTACAGCATCAAACATTGCTTCTATCACCAGTCACATCTACAACAGGGTATTGTTTTTGCTTTGGCCCCATCCTTCATTCTTCTGTAGTTATTTCTCCACTGATCTCCAAAGAAATAGAGAAAAACAACAGAATTGGAAAGACTAGAGATCTCTTCAATAAAATTAGAGATACCAAGGGAACATTTCATGCAAAGATGGGCTCGATAAAGGACAGAAATGGTCTGGACCTAACAGAGGCAGAAGATATTAAGAAGAGGTGGCAAGAATACACAGAAGAGCTCTACAAAAGAGATCTTCATGACCCAGATAATCATGATGGTGTGATCACTCACCTAGAGCCAGACATCCTAGAATGTGAAGTCAAGCAGGCCTTAGAAAGCTAGTGGAGGAGATGGAATTCCAGTTGAGCTATTTCAAATCCTGAAAGATGATGCTGTGAAAGTGCTGCACTCAATATGCCAGCAAATTTGGAAAACTCAGCAGTGGCCACAGACTGGAAAAGGTCAGTTTTCATTCCAATCCCAAAGAAAGGCAATGCCAAAGATTGCTCAAATTACCACACAATTGCACTCATCTCACATGTTAGTAAACTAATGCTCAGAATTCTCCAAGCCAGGCTTCAGCAATACGTGAACTGTGAACTTCCAGATGTTCAAGCTGGCTTTAGAAAAGGCAGAGGAACCAGAGATCAAATTGCCAACATTCGCTGGATCATGGAAAAGGCAAGAGAGTTCCAGAAGAACATCTATTTCTGCTTTATTGACTATGCCAAAGCCTTTGACTGTGTGGATCACAATAAACGGTGGAAAATTCTGAACGAGACGGGAATATCAGACCACCTGACCTGCCTCTTGAGAAACCTATATGCAGGTCAGGAAGCAACAGTTAGAACTGGACGTGGAACAACAGACTGGTTCCAAATAGGGAAAGGAGTACGTCAAGGCTGTATATTGTCACCCTGCTTACTTAACTTATACGCAGAGTACATCATGAGAAATGCTGGGCTGGAAGAAACACAAGCTGGAATCAAGATTGCCGGGAGAAATATCAATAACCTCAGATATGCAGATGACACCACCCTTATGGCAGAAAGTGAAGAGGAACTAAGGAGCCTCTTGATGAAAGTGAAAGAGGAGAGTGAAAAAGTTGGCTTAAAACTCAACATTCAGAAAACGAAGATCAGTGGAAACAATGTCAGACTTTATTTTGGTGGGGGGGCTCCAAAATCACTGCAGATGGTGACTGCAGCCATGAAATTAAGACGCTTACTCCTTGGAAGGGAAGTTATGACCAACCCAGATAGCATATTGAAAAGCAGAGACATTACTTTGCCAACAAAGGTCCGTCTAGTCAAGGCTATGGTTTTTCCAGTAGTCATGTATGGATGTGAGAGTTGGACTGTGAAGAAAGCTGAGCGCCGAAGACTTGATGCTTTTGAACTGTGGTGTTGGAGAAGACTCTTGAGAGTCCCCTGGACTGCAAGGAGATCCAACCAGTCCATCCTAAAGAAGATCAGTGCTGGGTTTTCATTGGAAGGACTGATGCTGAAGCTGAAACTCCAATACTCTAGCCACCTCATGAGAAGCGTTTACTCAATGGAAAAGACCCTGATGCTGGGAGGGATTGTGAGCAGGAGGAGAAGGGGATAACAGAGGATGAGACAGCTGGATGGCATCACCGACTCGATGGACGTGGGTTTGGGTAGACTCCGGGAGTTGGTGATGGACAGGGAGGCCTGGCGTGCTGCGATTCATGGGATGGCAGAGTCAGACAGGACTCAGCCACTGAACTGAACTGACTGAATCAAGGTCAGCTCTCCTGGCCACCGCCCTCCAGCCTTAGGTGGTAACTTAGGTTCATTCCAAAAGTCACTTCATTAGCACAACAGACAGCGTCTTTATCACTCTTATCACTCAGGAAATTCCAAAGGTTTTAGAGCTCTGTGCTAGAACAGGAGAGAAAACCAAATAAATATATATTATAGATCACAATTTCACAATATCCATTCTATAGCATGACATGTCAACCTGAAGTAGCTATTTAGAGCCTTATCTACAAATGTGCAAAGATATCTGTAATATTTGATGGAAAATAGTCAGGCTTCAAACAGTAAAATAGGATTCTATTGTAAAACCAGGAAGAAAAAAAGAAAGACAAGTGACCAGGACTTCTCTCAATTTCAGTTTCAGTTTAGTCACTCAGTAGTGTCTGACTCCTTGCGACCCCATGAATCGCAGCACGCCAGGCCTCCCTGTCCATCACCAACTCCCGGAGTCTACCCAAACCCACGTCCATCGAGTCGGTGATGCCATCCAGCTGTCTCATCCTCTGTTATCCCCTTCTCCTCCTGCTCACAATCCCTCCCAGCATCAGGGTCTTTTCCATTGAGTAAACGCTTCTCATGAGGTGGCTAGAGTATTGGAGTTTCAGCTTCAGCATCAGTCCTTCCAATGAAAACCCAGCACTGATCTTCTTTAGGATGGACTGGTTGGATCTCCTTGCAGTCCAGGGGACTCTCAAGAGTCTTCTCCAACACCACAGTTCAAAAGCATCAAGTCTTCGGCGCTCAGCTTTCTTCACAGTCCAACTCTCACATCCATACATGACTACTGGAAAAACCATAGCCTTGACTAGACGGACCTTTGTTGGCAAAGTAATGTCTCTGCTTTTCAATATGCTATCTGGGTTGGTCATAACTTCCCTTCCAAGGAGTAAGCGTCTTAATTTCATGGCTGCAGTCACCATCTGCAGTGATTTTGGAGCCCCCCCACCAAAATAAAGTCTGACATTGTTTCCACTGATCTTCGTTTTCTGAATGTTGAGTTTTAAGCCAACTTTTCACTCTCCTCTTTCACTTTCATCAAGAGGCTCCTTAGTTCCTCTTCACTTTCTGCCATAAGGGTGGTGTCATCTGCATATCTGAGGTTATTGATATTTCTCCCGGCAATCTTGATTCCAGCTTGTGTTTCTTCCAGCCCAGCATTTCTCATGATGTACTCTGCGTATAAGTTAAGTAAGCAGGGTGACAATATACAGCCTTGACGTACTCCTTTCCCTATTTGGAACCAGTCTGTTGTTCCACGTCCAGTTCTAACTGTTGCTTCCTGACCTGCATATAGGTTTCTCAAGAGGCAGGTCAGGTGGTCTGATATTCCCGTCTCGTTCAGAATTTTCCACCGTTTATTGTGATCCACACAGTCAAAGGCTTTGGCATAGTCAATAAAGCAGAAATAGATGTTCTTCTGGAACTCTCTTGCCTTTTCCATGATCCAGCGAATGTTGGCAATTTGATCTCTGGTTCCTCTGCCTTTTCTAAAGCCAGCTTGAACATCTGGAAGTTCACAGTTCACGTATTGCTGAAGCCTGGCTTGGAGAATTCTGAGCATTAGTTTACTAACATGTGAGATGAGTGCAATTGTGTGGTAATTTGAGCAATCTTTGGCATTGCCTTTCTTTGGGATTGGAATGAAAACTGACCTTTTCCAGTCCTGTGGCCACTGCTGAGTTTTCCAAATTTGCTGGCATATTGGGTGCAGCACTTTCACAGCATCATCTTTCAGGATTTGAAATAGCTCAACTATAATTCCATCACCTCCACTAGCTTTCTAAGGCCTGCTTGACTTCACATTCTAGGATGTCTGGCTCTAGGTGAGTGATCACACCATCATGATTATCTGGGTCATGAAGATCTCTTTTGTAGAGCTCTTCTGTGTATTCTTGCCACCTCTTCTTAATATCTTCTGCCTCTGTTAGGTCCAGACCATTTCTGTCCTTTATCGAGCCCATCTTTGCATGAAATGTTCCTCTAGGATATATAAATACAATTAATGCTGGATGGAGACTTGTTTTCTGTTTGTCTTATTTTTTTCTGCTAATAATTAGCAAAAATATTGTTACACCCTAATAATTTGTGTGATGCAGTGCAGAAGCATTGAGGTCTGGGGGACAGTATTGGGGGACAGTATGTGGGGGTTTTCCTAGTTCTTCTTTCAAGACATTTAGGAAGACTATGGAAGTACCGTAGTCAAAGCAATAGTTTTTCCAGTAGTCACGTATGAATGTGAGAGTTGGACCATAAAGAAAGCTGAACGCTGAAGAATTGATGCTTTTGAACTTTGGTGTTGGAGGAGACTCTTGAGAGTCCCTTGGACTGCAAGGAGATCCAACCAGTCAATCCTAAAGGAAATCAATCCTAAATAGTCATTGGAAGGGCTGATTGATACTGAAGCTGAACCTCCAATACTTTAGCCACTTGATGTGAAGAGCTGATTTGTTAGAAAAGACCCTGATTCTGGGAATGACTAAAGGCAGGAGGAGAAGGGGATGACAAAGGATGAGATGGTTGGATGGCATCACTGACTCAATGGACATGAGTTTGAGCAAGCTCTGGGAGATGGAGAAAGACAGGGAAGTCTGAAGTGCTGCAGTCTGTGGGGTTGCATAGAGTTGGACACAACTGAGCAATTGTAGAAAAACAAGATCGAACCACATGAGCCTGTGTCCCTGCCATGAAAATGAAGAGGTCTTAAAATTCAGTAACAGGTGCTTCCCTGGTTGGTTCAGTGGTTAAGAATCTGCCTTGCAATGCAGAGGTCTCAGGTTTGATCCCTATTAAAGGAAGTAAGATCCCACATGCCAGAGAGCTAGAGAGAAGCCTATGAAAGAAAGACCCAGCATAGCCAAAAAAAAAAAAAAAAGAAAAAAATTCTATAAGAACTATAAAATTTGGATCGATGGATTTTTTTTTTTAAACTTCTATATCTCACTATACTATCTATCTGTACTATCCATATACTATCTATACTACTGAGCTACTGCACTGTCTATCCACCTAATACACACTGACCACCCAGCAGAGCCAAGGGCACCGCTGTCTCCCAGGTAATACAGTAGTGAACAAAAATGGAGGAAAGTAGGCGTGTTCAGCAAATCGAAATACGATTTTAATGAAGTTTGATTTCAGGAGGGCCACTTAATTATATAAACTCAGAACGCTTTTCCGTTCAATCTGGGGACGTAATAAAAAGTATCCAGTTCAACAAAGAGTCATGGAAATCGTGAAAATAGGAGCTCCTAACACGTCTGCAGAGAGCTGTGAGCAGAGTGCACAGCTGGGAGAGATGAAAACACAGCCTTTTCCTGGGTATTGTTTCTCGGGACTGGATCACAGCTTCGAAATGTGTATGTCCCATTCTTAGCACAATGCTCTGACTTACACCCTAGTAAATATTTTTGCAAGATAATATTTAACGATAAAGGTATTTTGCTCACTAGACTTTCCTTGTCAACAACTGGAAATTGACCTCTAACTTGGCCAAAGCTGAACAAACAGTGGAGGTGGCTATTTGCATCTGTGGCTTCTAAAATGCCTTCCTTTTTAAAAATCTGGTATGAAAGAGTTTCCTCTAATAAGGAAGGGGGGGAAAAAAAAAAAAGTACCAAAACAAAAGCCTCCTATTATTCTCTTTTTCTTCCTTTTCTTCCCCTCTTTTCATTTTTTTAATGTGGGCCGTTTTTATGTCTTATTGAATTTGTTACAACCTTGTTTCTGTTTTATGTTTTGGTTTTTATGGTTGTGAGGTATGTGTGATCTTAGCTACCCCACCAAGGATGGAACCTGCACCCCCTGCATCGAAAGGTGAAGTCTTAACAGTTAGACTGTCAGCGAAGTCCTTCAATCAACTCTTGCCAGTTTTGAAATGTCCCTTAGACCAGCAAAAGAGGAGTCTATTTTGTAAAGCCAAATAGTTAACATTGATGAGCAGAATGCCATTTGCAACTCCTCACTCGCTTGCCTAATTAAAGATGAGATTATGACGTGTGGAATTATGCCATGTTATCCAGGGAATTTGAATTTTTAAGTGTTTCCTCACTATCTCGTCTCCTTTCCTCTCCCTGAGACATCTAGGGAAGTGATGCTGGTAGGTGAATACGCCCACAACTGCGCTGAACTACACAGAAAAACCCTCATCTGTGTCAGGCAGAATGTTTTACTACCAAGACATCATTCACGCAGGGGTCCAGACTCTGATGTCGTGATTTTGCCACAACTTTCCTAAAAGTTGCTTCCCTTCTCTAAGCCTCAGTTTCCTCTCAGTAAAATGAAGAGTCTAGAAAGACACGTTTTTGGCATTCAGCAATTTTATGAATGGTAAGAGGAAACAACTGGTGGCAGAAATTTTACAGAAGATCTTGCTTTTGCAGATTTAGAATATTCAGGCCAGTTCTAAGAGGTCGTGTTCTGTCCACATCTGACCTCGACCTCATGGAAGAAAATACAAAGCATACAGTCCAACACAGCATCCCTCGTTGGGAGTTTGGTGCTGAATAAGGGATCTGGCAGACATGTTTTTGGATTTATTTTTGGATTGTTTTCCAAGCACCTCGGAGCACCACTAGACCCCTCCCCCACCGGGGCAGTTTGGAAGCTTCGCCTCAATCCAGAGACCATCAGCTGTGAGCAGCCTTGGAGGGGGGTTTCATTGTGTTTATGGGGATTGAACTGTGTAGGTGGTGGGATGTAGAACTAAGTCCATATGTTATGGAGAAATACTTCTTCCCAAAGCAGCTCAGGACTATTTTAAAGTCACGGCTAATGATTTACTGTCTGACGCCCTGGAGCTCGCCTGAGTCTAAAAATAGTTGCCCCTCCCCTCCCCAGCTTGGGGAGGGAGAATGGCTGAGAGCAATGAGAAGTAAAACCTGAACCACCAGGAAACACACTACAAAGTCACATCCATCCCCTGAGATCTGATTTGTCAAAGTGTGGCTGTGACAGTTGATTTCCCATCAGTTACATAAAGATGTTTTGAGGATAGAAATAAAATGAGAACCAATTGGACACATCCTTTGGGCTTAAGACCAAGTCAAAAATTGTATTACGTCACCTCTGTAACAGCAGCTTAGTGACATCTGAGAAACGACTGGAGCGAATGGCCCGCTGAGGGCTGACGATTGCCCCTTGGCTCAGCTGGGGTTAGCCCTCGGGCTCCTCAATTCCAGAAGATGGACTTTACGCTGGTGACAAAGAAGCCAGCCTTTCTCTCCCAAAGCAGACCATAGGTTATTTGGCCCTTGTCCAAGGACTGAAAACAACACTTTGTCCTGGAATTTCTGGGAGCTCATACTTGTGTAAAGGAACTGACACTGCTTTTGTGTGTGTGTGTGTGCGCGCGCGCATGGGGGGCTCTTTAAGGAATATTTGATTAATATACCTATGCCAAGACCTCCCTATGATAACTTAAATACTGGAAAGGAAAATTCAGGCCAATTTTTTTCTATTATTTTTGCTATTGTTTGGCTTCCCTCTGGCCATTTTCTACTTACCTTACAATACTTCTTTATCCATCCGGCCATCCATCTATCTGACGTAGGATGGAGAGATTAAATGGGGAAGTTTAAAGTTTCAGATGGTCTGTTTCACCTGCATTCCTATTAACATATTGTACAGTGACTGTTTAATCTTTGGGCAAGATATTGAGATGAGAGGGGGTGGGAGAGAGACAGAGATCGTACTTGGGTGCTTGACTGACCCAGCTGGACTCAATCTTTATTTCCGTGTCTATTATTTCCCTGCCTCAGACTGCAGATAAATTTAGAAAGCACATTTGAATACAGGAAATGGTTTCTGATAAAGAAAAACATGCCTCCCCTCCCCACCGAAGTACACACACACACACACACACACACACACACACACACACACACACACACAGGACGACCTCCCCACAACTCAGACATAGTCTGTGAGTCCTGTGTTGCAGGAGCCCTCTAGTCTGGGAAGAAGGACATGGTCCAGTGTGGCTTGTTTTGCTGCTTCAGTTGAAGTTCAATTCCTTGAGTTAGGTTTCTTTTACCCTTTGAGGTCAGTCATGATAGACAGGCTGCAGAGTTCCAGATGGGAAATTCATGGATTCCAAGCATTTCAGTTTCTTTTCATTCAGATGGGTATAAACTAAGGGGACACATGACACCTGCATAGTCACATTGTATGGGAGCAAAAACATGATGCCATATTGTCTCATTTTATAAGAAAATCCTGAGAGTCTTATGTTTAAGCAAGGTACCAAATGCTTTATCAGGTCTGTTCTGAGGCATGCTTTACTGGATAAACATCATGTAAGTGACTAAGGAAAGCATGCACTGTGAGTTGTTCAGGACTTAGAAGAGTTTTAAGGGGTGCAGCTTAAAAAGATATTACAGCAATCAACTATCGATGTAGGGGAAAATGCCACATAGTATTGATTGTTTTGCACAAGTGCAGGTTTTTCCATTGCAGTGTATTCCAGTGGCATTATTCCTTGATTTTTATTAATAATAAATTCAGTACAGAATGTCAAGACAATATTTGGAGCTATTTTAGAATACATATTTTCCCATTAAATTTACTCATAGTCTTTTCCATAAGAAGACATATGTTCTTCTGTAAGAAAATATATAGTTGATGATAGAAACTTTTCCTCACCTCACTTAAAAATAAGAATATCTTATTTCTTATTAGTCCTCACTCTAAAAGAGTTTAGAAATCTTAGAAATGTGTAAATCTTTTAGAAATACGTCCTGTATCCCCTTTAATTCGATCTCATCTTGTTACCTTTAACGTGATTAGACTTATAAATAGTGGCCTCTCAGCAAATCAAAGACAAGAACAAGAAAGCACTCAGGCTGAGTTCAGGTCTCAGAAATGTGAGTCAACTTTCTCAAGGATATATCAGTGTAGACTCAGAAAAGCATTCATTTGGAAGGAGGCAGAAGTCAGCTCAAAAAGTTATATATTAAGGCGGGATCCAGGAGGGAAATTCCTGTACTGTAACTCTGCATTATTTGGAAACAGTGATAGGAGTGAAGGAGAAACTGTAGCCAAAGGGGAACAGGTGTTGGAGAAATTCCTGCTCAACCGCCAGGCCTTGGAAAGGACCCAGGGGACTCTGCTCCCTACTGGGCCGAGGTTCTCAGGTCAGTGCTGGTTCTCGGTAGACGCCTGCTGCCCAGAGAGCTGTTACAGGACCATCTACCCCGGACTCAACAACAAGGGTTTTTTTCTTTTACTTTGGGTGCACCATGGGGCTTGCGGGATCTTGGAATAGAGCTGGAACCTCAGTGAAAGCACCGAGTCTTAATCGTTGGACCGCCAGGGAATTTCTAAGCATCGTTTTTAAAGGTGCCATTCTGTACTGTTACACTGTACTTCCATCATTTATTCAGTAGGTCTCATGACCTATTTATACAGGTGGTCTGTGTGATAAAAACCACATGAGAACTTGAGGAAATCGCCCTATTTCATAGTTAATTTCTTGGGGGAAATTTTTCCAGATATTCTGGAGAAAGAAGCTTGCTTGTATGGCCCAGGAATGATTGACAAACCAATAATAATACTCTGTTGTTGTTGTTTTTCCAAAGAGAAGAAAAACATCTCATCAGAGAGAAATCTGAAGGCTTAGAACTGAGGTCATGCGGTATTGTCAGATGCTATGTCAGAAATGACCATCGAGGAGGGGGACCTGAGGAACACGGGGCAGGGTCAGAGCTGGATAGGAGGGGCTCCTGCCTGGTCTCAGGGATGAGGGGTGAAACCCTGGGAAGGTCCTCAGGCCCCCAGGGTGATGGGGTGAAGGTAGAAGAGGGCAGGCTGATTTCCTCCAATCTAACCAGCGACTGTTGGGATATTTGCTAACAACACACTCTGTGTTTCAGATTGAGAAGTAGAACCTTGAGGATAAAACTGTCCGAAAGCATCTAAGCTAGTGGTTCTCAGCTAGGGGTGATTTGGCCCTTCCTCTCACTGCCTTTGCCAGGAGCCACTGGGCAGTGTCTAGACACATCTTGGGGGTCATAACTGGGGGTCCGGGTGCTACTAGTAGATGGTGGCCAGAAGTGTGGCTGGGCCTCCCGCAGTGCTCAAGGTGGCCCCACCCGTGGGAATATCTGGGCTGAGACGTCAGTAGAGATGTGGAGACATAGTCTAAAGTAGTTGGAAGGGAGTAGATTTTAAATGTGTGTATATACACAATTATTAGCATGTTTCTCATTAAAGCAAATTATATATAATCTATATAGTATATAAGTACATAGTATATATCATTTATATAATAAAATGTAAACATGTATTTATATATTTATTATTTATACATAATAATATATTAAATGTATTATATATCACATTTTCACATATTATAATACATGGGCTTCCCTGGTGGCTCAGATGGTAAAGAATCTGCCTGCAGCGCTGAAGACCTGGGTTCAATTCCTGGGTTGGGAAGATCCCCTGGAGAAGGAAATGGCAACCACTTCAGTATTCTTGCCTGGAGACTACCATGGACAGAAGACCCTGGTGGACTACAGTCCATGAGGTAGCATAGAGTCAGACAGGACTGAGTGACTAACACTATCATTTAAAATATATAAGTATAGTAAGAGTATATTATAAATATATTTATATAGATATATATTATTAATTATATAACATTATATGATTGATCATAAATTTATATAAATTATGATTATTTATAATTTGGTTGTACATGAAAAAATATTAATAGTTATATATGCACGTATTTATAAGTCTATACATACATACATGTGCATAGGCATATGAAACAGAAAGAAAGTGCTAGGTTAGAAAGCTAAACTTGTTGCCTTACAGGGGACAACAACAACAATGTGGTCCATGTGCCTGGCCCCCCATGACCTCACATAGCCTGACAAGCCTCAGTTTCCTCATCTGTAACAGTGTGATAAAAATAATGTCTACTCCAGTGGGCTCAAGGATGTAATTGTATAACACAGGGAACATAACCAATATTTAGTAATAACTGTAAATGGGAAGCAACCTTTAAAAACTGTAAAAAAAAAATTAAAAATAATGTCTACTGCAGTTTCCAAGAATATTAAATAATATAAAACACTTATGTTGGTATTTTGTGAGTGATAAACCCTGAATAGATATTTGCTCTAAATTTTCAGTTTTTAGCATTGCACCTGAGCCATTACATGGAAATGAACCTAAATTTGAGGTGACTCAGAAAAATCATGTATTAACATGGGATCCTTGGTGTTGATTAATAAAGAAATAAAATGTGATTCTCAATAAGAGCTCTTGTTTTCTAGTCCTTGCCACAAGGGAGTGAAGTGGTATCTATTGGGAGAATCCCGACTGCAGCAGCAGGACAGGGCATGAACCTCAGCCTTTCAACTGGTGGAAGGACCCATGTCCATCGTAACAGGCTCTGGGGCCTTCAGGGAGGAAGCCTGAGAGCCAGTGGTGAAGCGAAAGTTGCTCAGTCGTGTCCTACTCTTTGTGACCCCATGGACTATATAGTCCATGGAATTCTCCAGGCCAGGATACTGAAGTAGGTAGCCTTTCCTTTCTCCAGGGAATCTTCTCAATGCAGGGATGGAACCGAGGTTTCCCACATTGCAGGCAATTTCTTTACCAGCTGAGCCAGCAGGGAAGTCGGGGGACTAGCCAGTGGGATAGCCACGGAATCAAGGTTCACCATGAGCTGTCGCTTCTCGAGCGCTTCCAAGGAAAAATTAACTCACCTGCACAGAAGTGTCCTTTTTCACCACTTCTAGTGAGGTGTAACATTTTTTAAATGGCCTTGTGGAGCTTTTTGGGCTGTGGTTTATGCAAGAATGTTCCAAGAACCTAACCAGTCCAGGAGGCGCAGACGAGAAGGTGACGGGAGCTGCACGCCCTCCAAGCACTGTCTGCGAGTCTGGAAAGGAACTTGGGACAGCTGACCCCAAGGAGCCTCGCCAACAAACGTCCCGTGAGTGACTCAGCGGTGCACTGGCCACTGTCCTGTCTGAATTTTCCTACGGGAGGGGGTCGGTGTGGAGCAGGGGCAGTGGGTTCCTTTTCTGTATTCACCGTGTCCAAGTACTTGAGGATCTTTACTTTCCCCAGGACCCCACACAGCTCCCCAACTGGGGATGCTCCAGAAGAGGGCGGTTGAGTTCCGTCCCTTCCACACAGAATGGGGACACATCCTTCCTTTTTAATATGAATTATGAAATTCCAGATTGAAAGAACAAGTGTTTTTTTTTTTTTTTTAATTTTTCCTATGAGAGAAATACCACCTAAAAAGGAGCAAAGAATTCTCTAACACCTTGCATGAACATAACATCCATTTAACTAAGAGACATACCGTGCAGGGGCCACACACACCTTAAAGTAGGTAATTAAGTTATTAGGGCAGAGTCCCAGAGGTGGGAGAAGGTGTCTGTGGTGCATAGAGGCGGTGGTGCCTGGCTTAGCCTGGTGGGTGTGATGAGCTGGGCGTGTCCCCATCTTCCCCCACACCCCCTCTTCCCCCTCCTCTCCCTGCACCCTCCTCCTTCCCCAGCTTTATCCATCACAGCAGAGCTGCTCCCACAGCTGAGCACATTCAGGAACACGCTGCTGAGCTGGCTTTTTAAACCCAGGAACACGAGGACAGTAAAAGAGAGGCTTCAGGAATGCTCAGCTCTGGCTTCACTGAACTTATCTGTTTTCCTTATCCCAATTATTATTCAAGCAAATGGAGTCACCTGGAAGATCTGGCAAGTGGGTGGAAGAGGATGGAGAGCAGAGGACACTGAGTTTTTCAGACACAAGAACAACAGCAGAGACGTCAGCAGGACGACTCCATCCTTGGCCACTGGCTTGTGCTGTGGAGGTGTCTGGTGGGTCCACGATGCTGGGTCACCTGAGAAAGGTATCCTGTGAGGCTGGTCTCTGTCCTGCCCATCAACCTGGGGACAGCTGTGACTTGGGAGCTTGTTGCAGCCTCTGCCCTCGCCTCGTGTCCCAGCTTCCCGGGGTGGTAGGACTCTGTGTGTCGCCCTCTCACCCGTCCTAGAGAGAGTTAGTTTGCTCTGGGGTCCTCTGGGTGCCAGGGCACCATGAAACCCCCTCTTTCCTTTCCCAGGATCAGACACATGATGCACCATGTGGCTTTGAGATGGATTCAAGCTGCAAACCTCAGGCAGAAAAGGCCCAGCGAACACATGGTAGACTTACCCCGACCCCCTCCAAGGTGAGGTCATTGAGACAATGGGCTCCTAAAACAATCAAAGGGGCTTTTGCTTTCTTCTTCAAGTACATTCCATTTTATCTTCAGAATGATGTAGAGTTATAAGTGTTCTTGAAACTTGGCCAGTGTTGAAGGCCAGGATATAGGATAATCATGACAAGAACAGTAAAACTGACCAGCATGGTCAGGGGACACCTCTCAGGTCCCCATTTCTCCACCTCTGAGCTCACAGTACTTTTCTTTTAAAACAGTTTTATGCTTAGAAAGGATCCTTATGCCTTATCCTTAGAGAAACTTGAGCTTAACTTTCAGCACCAAGGAGAACACTGAACACTGGTAATGACTGGTCTCTTCTTTTACAAAGTGGCCCCAAAATATGCACACGTCTTTTCTCTCTTTTTTTTTAGTACATGTTTAGGAGTGAGAATCTGCATAATATTTAGTATGAAGAGAAGCTGAGCTTTTAATTTCTGAGCAAAAGGCCTCGGGTAACTTTCAAGTTCCTCTGAATCTTCTGATTTTCACTCTGGTTCAAAACCATAGCTCCACGTGCAGTTGAGAGGGCATTTTCTCCCATTTGTGACTTCTGCATTTGGTATCGAGTCCTTGGTTACATGCTTGGCTTCTGGAATGAGGCCATGCTCTCTTTCCAGGAGTCCCAGCATCAGAGCACTTTTCTATGATGGGAAGAAGAGCTCAGAGTGAGCCAGGGTCCTCCAACCCATCCAGGCAACAGACACCAGTGTGTCCTGGCTTGCCCAAATGCCCATCTGGACGATGTAGGGGTGCAAAGAAGCTGTTCTTAGTGATACGCCTGATACAGGAAATGAAAGACGGAACCAATGGTTTCAACCAAGTGACAGCAGAACTGAAAGTCTGCAAATAAAAATTACAGATCCTTAATCACAACTTTCTCTCTGCTCAGACTGTATAAAAAGCACACAGTTCTATAGGAGACTTGTCTTTTATTTTTTTGCCCAAATCCTCTTGAGTCATTTTTACTTCTGTCTCTTGATTTAGGTTTGACTCAAAGCAATAGTAAAACACCTCATTCCCCCTGCTCTTCACATTCTGCACTTGGGGGTATTCTCCACCCAGGATCCTGCTCAAAGGACCATCCTTCTGTCACAGCCTCACCGTGCTCAGCTAGATCTACTCTCTGGGCATCCTTGAGACAGCAGAGTAGCACCTCAAACCCTGACTCTTTATTTCATTTCTAAGCCAAATATTTGGAACTTAGGAAAAAACGTATGGAGATAAAGCCATCACTGACTGTGGAAAGGCGTGTTAGCCAAAAAAAAAGAAATAAGTTGGACACATCTGTTAAAAACTGAAGACTAAATGAGCTGCAATTATAAGCCAGAGTAATCTTTTCGAGACCCCAGCCCCAGTTATGTAAGTCTTTCATCCTTGGGGTTCTTGCTTTTGACTTACTGAATCTGCAGTTAGAAAATGGGACTCGTATGCAAACAATTTTACAATTCTTTGAGCATCTACCTTTGTATCCAGACCCATTCTGCAAAACATTAAAAGACCAAATGTGGTGGTTTTTTTTTTTTTTTTTTTTTTTGCATTTGAGGGAAAAGGGAACTGATCTGATAGCAGCCTTCAGAATTCTCTTGTGGGCAAATAATGAAGCTCAAATTGCTGATGAGTGACACTGTCCTCCAGCATTTGTTCTCAGGAAACCTTCGGAGACCTGCAGCTCACAAGGACCTTCTCCTACCCACCTGCTCATTGGAAGCGACAGTTGAATTAAAATTTGTTTTTCTCTCCATAAGAACACAGCAAATGGATTCATATGGGAAGTGACTTGCAAACTCAAGCTCTTCTGTTGTGAATACACCACGTCAATGTATTTTAGTAAGCATGCATTACTTATTGGACCTGAGAGCTTTTAGGAAACACCGTAGAGTTTATTTTTTTTCAGTCTGTAGATTTTATTGTTTTAATGGGAGGTACCTAAGGACAAATGGATTCCTCCAAGCTTGTCCTAAGTGTCTTTCTTGCTGAAGCAGGAGCATGCGGCAGACAGAAGGATGGAAGCCTGCGAATTCTTAGGCATGACACAAGCTGTTTAGCAAATAAGGATAAAAACAGTTTCTTCATTGGGTTACCTATAGGGATAAAGTAACCTTCTATATCAACTAACACAAAATTACCCCCAAAACTAATCATTCTGGAAATAAATTTTTCTAAGCAATAGTCATCTGTAAGGTTAATACATCCCCCATCTCTGAGTCTACAGCATGCTGCCCCACCTGACTCTACAGGCTGAATTGAACCCACAACCATGAGGCCATGAGCTAAGCTGGGCTCTGCTTCACCGTCTACTCCCCAGCCTCTGGACCATTCCTTTCTTGGCCTCTAGAAAAGGTAAGTTGCCTTCATTCGAGAAGAAACGGAATTAATATTTGAAAATGCCTGTTTCATATGATTCCCAGAGAGTTTTGCGAGGAAGATATTGTCCCTTTTTCACAGATGTCGTGCTGAAGGCTCAGAGAGGTTGAGTGACTCACACATGGTCACACAGCTCAGGCATGGCAGAACTCGAATGGTTCTAAATCCCCCTGCATTCTGTTGTCCCAGGCCTCCTCCCAGGGCACAAGTTACAACCCCACTATCCAGTTTTGTGAGGACACACCTCGAATCTCTTCAGGCATCTCACCCAGGTGCTTCCTTCTGGTCTGAGGCTGAGGGCGCGGTGCCTCTTGGACTCAGGCCCAGGAGATTAAGTCCTGGTGAGATGCGTCAGGCGACCTTCTTAAGCCTGATGGATTTTCCCAGAACAGGTACAGATGGGTGAGGAAAGTGCAGAATCTTGCTCGACAGCCCCACCCCCAGAGCCCCCTCCTGACTCACGGGCCATCTGGGGGCGAGTTGGGAAGACCTGAGTCACGGCAGCTGCCAGAGGGCCGCACCCCATGAGCCTGAATAACACCCCAGTTACCCTGCAGTGCTGAGGGGGCACCAGCACTGAAGGTCTGTGTGATGCTTGGGGCTCAGGGACACCGGCTGCTGCAGCCTTAGGGACCCCTTTCTTAGACAGGGACGGGGGTGCCTGCGCTCATGGATTTGGGGGAGAGTGAAGTGAGACAGTATTCACCATGGGTTTGTGGGCATACTCTCTCAGCCCCATGATAGACATGCCATCTGAAGAGCAGCAGTGGAGTCCAAAAGCCCAGGCTGCGATGGGTGCTGTTGCAACCCATTCTCCATCCACCAGGTGTGGCCGGCCCACGACCTCCAAGGTCAAGGAAGCTGCTGTGACCGTGACTCAGCAGGAAGCAGACAGAGTGGGGAGCCAGAAGGCCTGGGTTCTAAGAGGCCTAACATTAAGGCCTTGCTACATGAGAGTTCATGGCATTTGTATTTCAGACTCAGGGAATAACAGGCAGAGAACAGAAAGCTGCAGCTCTGAAATTGGTCTTGTTGAAGCTACATTCTGTGGGAGTTAGACGTGTGACATTTGAGGAGTCTGGGCTCCGTATCTGGAAGACGTTACGGGATTGAGCTCAAAGCTGAGGCAGATTATACTGTCTGTCGTGTGTTGAACCCTTTGTCATTCAGTTGCTAAGACATATCCAACTCTTCGTGAGCCCGTGGTCTGCAGCATGCCAGGCTTCCTTGTCCCTCATCATCTCCCCGGAGTTTGCTCAAACTCATGTCCATTGAGTCAGTGATGTGATCCAACCATCTCATCCTCTGTCACCCCCTTCTCCTCCTGCCCTCAATCTTTCCCAGCATCAGAGTCTTTTCCAGTGAGTCAGCTCTTCACATCAGGTGGCCAAAGTATTGAGCTTCAGTTTCAGCCTCAGTCCTTCCAATGAATATTCAGGGTTGATTTCCTTCAGGATTGATTGGTTTGATCACCTTGCTCTCCAGGGGACTCCCAAGAGTCTTCTCCAACACCACAGTTCAAAAGCATAAGTTCTTCAGCACTCAGCCTTCTTTATGGTCCAACTCTTACATTCACACATGACTACTGGAAAAACCATAACTTTGACAACACAGACCTTTGTCAGCAAAGTGATGTCTCTGCTTTTTAATATGCTGCCTAGGTTTGTCATAGCTTTTGTAGGTTTGTTGAGCCCTTGCCAGCAGGTAAATTCCTCCCATCTGGGCTCTGCTTCCTGGGATGGGGGACCTGAGAGGGAGATGTCCTCTATTTTAGGAGGGGACACTCAGGAGTGTAAGGGACTCCAGGAGATCTCATCTTATGGTTAGAAACTTCCAAAGCTGCCCTTTGGCTCAGGTCTGCTGGATCCTAAAGCACTTCCACCTTCTGATCTAAGGTCTGTGCAGAGACGCATCCCCAATGGTCCCTCACTCACTTCATCGTGGTTGTAGAAAAGGGGTGGATGGATGGGTTTGGCCATTGACCAATGCATTGTGAGGGGCCTCGGAAAGGATGTCGAGGAATTGAAGGGGAAATTTCACCAAGGTAGTGACCAGCCCGTCTGTTCTGTAGGTGCAGACCTCAAGTGTGGTCTGTACTCACGGAGCTGATACTGTTTGTTTCTGGCTGTCACTGCTGTTACTTGCTAGGAGTTGGAGGGGTGGGTGGTGAAGGAGTCTGGTCACTGTTCTGTTGTCCTCCAGTCCTGAGCTGACTTTGCTCCCAAAGTTTTCTCTATCCTTGAAGCACAGCAAACTCGAGCCTTCAGGCTGACAACGTCAACGTCAAGTGTAGACAAAGCATGCTCTATCTGTTATGCAAATGAGGGTGATTTGACCATTTCATAACCAGGCGGCTGCCAGTCAGTTCAACCAGTGCTTAGCAATACCACCGTCTCAGAAAACCTTCTCTCTACCAGCAACGCCTGTCCTCTTTATACGAAGAGAACCCTCAGTAGTGGGCCCATAGTAGAATCTGACTGATCATTAGGCAAAGATGAATATTATCTACGTGACATGCGTATCCAGGACAGGAAACTACAGCAGCGTCTCCTTGTAAGGCAGAAAGCAGGCAGCTGCAGTCCTGATTTCTGCCTTTCATTTAAGTAGCTTGCTGGAGCAGAGCTGGCAAAAGTGTAGGCGTATTCAACAAACAGTCTTAACTGCTCAAGTCATACTGAGAATAGTAGCTGTATCTGTATGCGCTATTTTGAACTGACATTTTCCTATATCTGTGAATTTCAGGAGAGTATTTTAAAATTATTTTTCCCGGATGACAAAAAAGAAAGCACAGCAATCATATGAATCTGAATTGAGTGAACTCTGAAGGGAATCACCTCTCTTGGCATTAGGTCCCAAGCTGAGCTCGTTCCATGGATCATTTCTAGTCCTAATGACAGTCAGTGCCTTGGCTATTTATTGTCATCCCCAGTGTTACAGGTGAGAGAATCAAAGCAGAAGGAGGTAAGAAAAAGGGAGGTGGGTGGGCTACAGCATCCTAGTATTTGAGCCCAGTCTTCCAGGGATGCTGAAGCTTCAATACTTTGGTTACCTGATGAGAGGCAACAACTCATTGGAAAAGACCCTGATGCTGGGAAAGATTGAGGGCAGGAGAAAGGGGGTGGCAGGGGATGAGATGGTTGGATGGCATCATCAACTCAATGGACTGGAGTTTGAGCAAACTCTGGGAGATACTGAAGGACAGGGGAGCTTGGCATGCTGCAGTCCATCGGGTCTCAAAGAGTCAGACACGGCTGAGCAACTGAACAACAACAACTCCATTTGGGGTGTCTTTTCTGTGTGTTTGCTCCTGACGGCTTTGGCACTAGCCTCAGTGATCCAGGGAGACCAGCATCTCTGCTCGCAGACATGGAACATCTTGACTGAAGTGACAGAGCTGGGGTAGACCCTGGCTGGGGACCAGCCTTCAGGCACCGGAGCATTTTATTTGTTGCTGAATTGTCCTGAAAGGATGCTTCCCTGGGGTGGCTCAGAAAAATCAATCGACTGGGAAAGTTGCTAAAAAAAAATGATGGCATGTGAGAAAAGTTCGTACCCAAGGGATGTAAGACAAAAACAGCTTTTTATCTAAGAGAAAAGTGGACGAGGCCTCGTTTCCTCTAGGTCTCCTGGGGGCCGGGGACAGAATCAGGAATGTTGGTGTGGGTCTTCTAGTCAATGCCTGCAGCTCATGTAGAAAGGGCCCCTTGCTCGGATGACTAGTCAATACCTGTGGCCCTGTAGCAGGGCCCCTTCCTCAGGTGAGAGCAGGCTCAGAGCTTCTGGAACTCGTCCTGGTTACACAGATACACGTGAGAGCAATTCAAAGTCAGTTTTTTCACCTCAAAAACTCATTAGATCATGTTACTTTCAGCAGGGAAAAGACTGTAAGCCCTTGTAGTGTGTGATCACATCCAACACATGATGAGTCACGTGATGATGACAGCTTAGTCACCCACTTGACCTTGAAGGAAAGACGACCTCCAGGACTGCAAGCAGCAAAATGGATATACTATGGCAGGATGTAGGAGCAGGCTGTGAGAGAGGAACTTACAGACATTTTAACTGGTCATCGGGGACTCTATGCCTATTGCTCAGTTATGTCCAGCTCTTTGTGGCCCCATGGACTGTAGCCTGCCAGGCTCCCCCGTCCATGGGATCCTCCAGGCAAGAATACTGGAGTGGGTTGCCATTTCCTTCTCTGGGGGATCTTCCCAACCCAAGGATTGAATCCACGTCTCTCTTGTGTTGGCAAGGGGATTCTTGACCTCTGAGCCGTCCTGGAAGCCCACCCATTTATTCCTCTTGTGCCAAAGACTCATATCCAGAATTAAAAATACATTGTATTCAGTGTGGAAGTAATACGTCAAAACACTTGAATATTTAAATTGTACTAACACGTCCAGAAAGCCAGCTTTCCTATACAACTTTGCTTTCATTTCCCCAAGCAGCTCCACTCAGAGGCATGAGGCTCCTGTAATGTGTCTCTATTCAATTCACTGGAGCTGAAGGCAGGGGCACTTGTTAGGTGACGCCCACTGACCGCAGATCCAGCTGGTGTCATTTACACAGAGCCACGCCCACCAGCTCGTGGATGTCACCATTTTCCTCTAACCTTCAGATACTTCCTCTTCTTGAATAACTTTTCCATTTAAGGCGAGGGAGAAGAATGGGCTGAACATGAGGCATGCTCAGCCTTTCTGGCCACTGATGGATAGACATCTCTCTAGGGATAGACATCCAGGAATAGGTGTACCATAGAGTCCTCATACAGTGGATAAGTTGGGCGGCTGGATTTTATTTAGCGCTTATCCTTGGAATTAAGGTCTCTGTGCTTTGGACACAGGAGAAAGTCATGGTAGGGTCATCCTTTCATTCATTCGTTGAAGAGGCATTACTAGAGTACCCTCACCAGGGGACATGTAAAACTGTGGGTACAGAGTCTTGGCCGAAAGGGACTCCTACTCACAGGGAGGGAGGGAGAGAGGGAGGGAAGCAGAGAGAGAGAAAGAGAAGAGAGGGAGACTAAGGAAGCCTAGAGGAAAAAGGCAGGTGATGGATCCAGATTCTGGACAGCGGACAAGGCCTGGGGGCGGGGACACTTTCCTCCCTTTCTGATGACTGCCGCTTGGGGAGGATGTGCCAGGCACTCACGCTCTGCAGCACAGATGGAGACAAACACGTCTGCGTCCTGATTGGGAGCTCCCAGGCTGTCAGGTGTAGAGGCTCCAGCACTATTGCAGAAGTCAGGGGGCATCAGGCGTGACTCCCAACCTTGCGGCTGGGCTGTGTGGTCAGATGGGGGCCCCAGGGGACTGCTTAGCAGGTCTAATGGATCCCTAGTCGAGGGCTGTGAGCTGATGGCGAAGGACCATGTGTGCAGAGAGCGCACTGCTTGGTACACACACAGCCAGCTTTGCTCTGAAAGGCTCAGCTCTCTAGCCGAGCACCACGAACGAGAAACCAGGCACCTCCCACTGGTGTCAGAGGAGGCAAGCAGGAGGCAAGGGACAGGAGCTTCAGGAAGGGGACCCTCCGTGGCTGGCGTGGCCTGGGAGGCTGGGGGGCTAGGGTTGGGGTATAAGCTACACTTTGAAGAGAAGGCTTGGGACTCAGTCTTCTGCTCTGGCAGCCAGAGGGGCTCGTTGCAAGGTGCCCAACAGCTCGCCCAACACTCCCCAGTTGAGTGAGTGAGTGAATGAATGAATGAATGGGCTTTGCCTCCGATGCTCCATCACTGACTCCCGAGGACTATGGAGGATGCAGACATGGTTCTGCCCCACACTTTACACAGAGGTGGGCACCTGTGATGTCTACAGCATCTAAAAATTGGAGACATCAACAGATAGTAAAGCAGAACCTATTATGACAGTGGAGAGAGATGGGCTGGCTTATCTCTCGGGCTGCCTCCCACTGACCATATGGCTTGGTTGACTGGGCCTTGGGTTCATTCCCTGCAAGAGGAGAATGTGGGTGGCTACCCTGCTGACCACTGGAAGCCTGAGGAGCAAATGAGGGTTGACTCACATGCTCGCTGTTGACTTTGTCAACCAGAGGGGCAGCCTGCGTCCCGTCATTCCAGTGCTTGCTTCTCGAAGGAAATGGCCATGAGCTGATTTTACACACAGACTACAGTGACACCAAAAAAACCTCTGCAGATATACGGCATTTTATTTACACTAAGGAGATGTCGAATGCATGTCGATGGGAGTTAGCGTGTAAGAAAATGGGTGGTGAAAATTTAAAAAGAAGCAAACAAACACTGGTTAACTCAAAACAAGACAAAATAAAGAAAATAACTAACAAGTGTATCTGAAGGTAAGCGCAGGAATTTTAATTGGAGAGAATGTATGCCAAATTCAAGTTCTTCTAGCATCTAGGCTGCTGCCTGCTCGTGGATGAGGTATTCCAGACACAGAATCCATTTAATCAGGAAGAAAGTAACAAGTCAAATAATGCACTAATTCCAGAGAACTGTGAGGAGACTGTGGTCCAGTGGCCAGCCAGGCACAGTCCACCTGACTCAGAAGAATCAGACCTGTCTCAGAAGGTAAAGAATCTACCTGCAATTCAAAAGACCTGAATTCAATCTCTGGGTCGGGAAGATCCCCTAGAGAAGGCAATGGTTACCCACTTCAGTATTCTTGCCTGGAGAACCCTGTGGACGGAGTAGCCTGGTGGGCTACAATCCGTGATGTCACAGAGTCGGACATGGCTGAGCCACTCATAAACTTTCAGGATTTACAGCTGAAATCTAAAAATGCTTCTAAAAATGGCAGTCACAACCAAGACCTCTGGGTTCTGTGTCATTCGTCAAAAGCAATGTAAGTTCATCTCACTGAGCCTGTTGGTCAGTTCAGTGGTCAGAGTGTTCACAGCTTTTAGCAGGAAAGTGCATCTCTCTCGAAGACTTGCAGAACTCCCTTCCTGTAAGATTGCAGTGCAGCAAGCATTTCAGGAAGAAGCTGCTTTATTGATCATAAAATGCAACGTAAACATGGGCTTGTCCTTCACTGAATTCACTGCAAAATTATGTTGTGGAAATTAAATGTGGCTGACTTTTTCCTAATGCTGTGTGTTAAATTCCACTGCCAGACAAATTCGACAGCAAGACAAAAATTATTTTCCTAATTGAGAGATAAATATTCACCATGGGATATGATCATGACTACTATTGATCCCTATCTCCCTGTCTCTAATCTTTCAATGATCTGAAAAGGGTCTCACTATTCTCATTTCAGAGATGGGGAAAAACAAAGCTGAAAGGGTTTCTAGTAACCATCTCCAAGCCAGGGATTAGCGATTCATTTCGAGAGTGGCAAGTGAGAGCGGTCATCGCTGCCTCCTAGGAACACAATAGGGTAATACCTGCCCAGTCTTTGCAAAATACAATTAATAGAATTCCCTTAAAAACACACACACAATTCTTAGCATAGGCTACTGTTAAGGATTTCAAGGAAAGTCACCATAAAGGAAGGTGAACGACGTTCCCTAAACGACTTTCCCCATCCTCGTCCTGTCTCTTCATTTCCAGATGCCATTTGGACTACTTGCTGGAATTCTCACCTCCTTAAAAGGCGAGTTCCTTGTTTCCTACGGAAATGCCCAGTGGGTGGGTCATGACTGATTAATGATGAACCAGAAGCTGCCAGTAAGCCTTCCTCTCTCAAACGCCATAAACATTTCTGGCCAAAATGGGACTGAACCTGCTCCCTTGGTCCCCTCCTCCTGACTCACGCCGAGTGTGCCCTGCAGCAGGGGCTGGAGAAACCCAGGAGGTAGGTGGTGGTCCCCTGGGCCGTCCTCACGGGCTACTCTTCACCGAGCAGAGGCTCCCGTCCCAGCTTTACTGGGGCTCATTCAGGTCACAGGGGCAGTCTCACCCACGCCAGACTCTCAGAGGTCTCAGCTCCTGTCACCCCTTCTCCATCATCGTCTGTAGCTGGACGACAGACATTCCAAATCGTATCATCACAGTTCAGTCCTTAGGAAACATTGAGGTTCTCTTCCATTTTCTTCAACTAAATATTTTATCTATCTGAATGTTGTCCAAAGGCAAGTTTACCACAAAGAGTTAAATTTTTACAGTTAAAACACTCACACATGTATACATATATGTCTCTTGGGAAGTCAGCACAGCTTTTGAACTTTCAAGTAAATGACCTATTTTGGGGAGGATGGTAAACTGAGTGAACATAGGGGTGAGAGTCGGTGAAGATTTTGTCAAATTCCTGCTGAAAGGGAAGACAGGGCACAGTTCACTTATTGCCACTTCACCTGCCCCCACAGGGTCACCACTCTGCCATCTCCGGCATGCAATCGCAACGACACCCAGGCAGGGCCGCCTGCTTTTATGGTGAGTTAATTGATAAAGCCCATGCTTGTCATCACCTATCTGGTGCATCTGGAAGCAAGTCTTGCACAACCACAATGAAATGTGGTAATGTGAAGCTTAAGAAATCAAGGGGAACAGAGCTAGGCTCAATCCATACATGCAAGTCACTGGCATGGGTGCTTGGAAATCAAGCAATTACAAAGCTTACAAGATGTGATTTCTGCATCACGGTGAACACGATCCACTGTCAGCAGCTAAGCCTTGTAAAAAGTTACTAATTGTTTGTTCACGTCACCTTTGGATGGGAGCTACGAATTTAAGGAAGAGTTCTAGATCATATGACATCTTTTTTTTTCTTTTAGTACAGCTATGTAAAGGGAAGTCAGCACAAGGTTTAGCAACATGAATGTGCAGGAATTCACAGTGACAAAGGGCATTCTAGCTAAATCTGACTTTTATTGAGAATTCTGTGCTTACTGCTCAGTCCAGCACTGCTCCTATGAGGACATGTGGTACCCAGACTTCATCTCATCTTTGTCTCTTACCATTCGTAGACATTTAGAGAATTCTCATTAAAATTACTTAGAGTGAAAGAGAGACCATGTTATAAAATAAATCTGGTTAAATACACTTTGCTGTATTGCCTCATTTATGTGATGCATGGACCTAATTTTCTTCTTTTTGTGTCTTAACTATGTACATTAGGTGATGCTTGCCAATTAATGCAGGATATCACATCTCCGATTGCTTTTTCGAGCTTCTTAAACATTAAAAATAAATACGTGCCATCTGTCTCATTTCTTGAAAGCAATTCAAAAAATGGTTACTTTTGTTTGCTTAGGATTACAGCACAGTTTATAGCTTCAGTGTTTCTGAATTATAAGAAAGTTCTGTCTCCCTTTCTTAAACGTAACTTCATTTTAAGGTAAATCCATCAGGATGAGTGGAAGGCTCTGGTGAGACAGAAACTAGTGCCAGATGGTGATTGAAACTTTGGTCTTTGGCATTTGAGAGACGTGGCCTGGATGCCAGGCCTGATGCGTCCTACTGAGCCACCTAGAAAAAGCAACTTTATCTAGTGGTGCCTCAGTAGTCCTCACCTGTGAAATGGGGATAATGTCTGCCATGTGACGTACACTGGAAAATATATATAAAGTCACACACAGACACACATAGATAACATATATATGTTATATATAACATATGCCCTCCCCAGTTCGTAGTTAAGACACAACGAATGGTAGACACTATCGCTTTCATCATCACCCAGTTCGAGGAGGGGAATATTTCAAGTTGGGAAGGAAAGTTGTTAAAAAAAAAAAAAAAAGCCTAGCTTACCACAAGCCACAGATACTGAAGCCTGTGTGTCTGAGGGCCTGTGCTCTGTAACAAGAGAAGCCACCGGAGTGAGGAACTGTGGCACCACAACTAGAGAAAAGCCTTTGCAGCAGTGAAGACCCAGCATACCCAAAGATAAAAAATAAAATAATACAGAAATGCAATTTTTAAAAACTTAGAGACGAAAAAAAAATAGCTCATGGTGGCATAAGGTTAAAAACTAAGAAGGAAGTTACATAGGAAAGCTAGGTTCTTTCTCCACAGCAATTAAAATATAAAAGTAAACAACCTGACTCCATCACCTCCCCCCACCCTCTGGGCACAGGGGTCAGCTGGGAAACTGTGCCATGGGATTGGTGAGCTAGGAGAACATAGAGGCTTTGGGTCTGCTGTGGCTACAATGGCTGTTTTCAAAGAGTTGTGTTTTGTTTTTGTTTTTAATTTAAAAAATGGTATGTATTATGGCACCAAATGTCTAAATAACTTAACTATAATTAAAGGGGCAAGGGGATATTTGAGAATGTTCCCCTTTCCATTCTAAGTCAGAGCAATTTTCTCAACAATACCGTCTACTGTGGCGTGAGAGAACTTTCTAGATCTGAGCGGAGCATTCCGAGGAGGGTGGACATGTAATTTGAAGTCCACCCTATACTCACAGACCACAGAATTGCAGTGCTGTACAAAACACTAGATACACGTGACCAAGCCCAAAATATTTCAGCAATAAGAAAGCTGAGGGCCAGTGTGGCTGAGCAAATTGTCCAAAAGCACACAGAACAGATCTTTTCTTTTAGCTAGGTTTCAACACTTTTGTTAAGTAGAGTGAAAATTTTTGTCCTTCTATAAATATCCTGGGTTTACAGCTGATTCCTTGCATGGCAGTTCTCCTAGCAGCCTTATTTGAACATAACTGGGCTGTTCGGCATAGTCCTCGCATGACAAAGTGGTCAAGTCTCACTAGTAGCCGAGAATGCATTATCAAGCCTTTATTTAGCGCTACGGTCGGGGCAATCCAACTATTAGTCATCCTGACATGTGCTTTGAACACAACACACCCAAGAGTCCTGGCAAAAACTGCATCTGCTTCCTTCACCCTCCCACACCACACTCCTTTCGAATGGCTGGTATTTTTACCGCAGTTCTAGAAAGAAAATTAGTTAACATTCCTAATCTGGGGACGCACTTCAGCTTCTCCTCCCCAATTATCAAATTAAAAGGCAGCTTGTGTAAACCCTGCTCACAAGGCAAAATGTAGAACCGCTACAGACGCAGGGAGCCCTTCCTGCAGCAACCAGAGAACTTCCTTAAACTAAGAACGAGCTTAAGCTCAATCTCTCAGAAATGTCCACTATCCCACTACCCTCTCCAGCAGGCACACACCAGTTCTACCCTGTCCTCACTAAGGAGCTTAATATGATCTGAACACAAACTCATTTGCCACTCATCACACAGCAGGACTATGATCTCATGCTGGGAAATGTTTCTAGAAAACCAAAGGCTACCCTATTTTCAAAAAAAAAAAATTACATTGAATGAATCTCTTCTGCCTAAAGGGGGAAAAAAAGAATTGGGCGATCAGGTAAATTATCTCTCACCTCCTGTGCTATTTTGCTGGTCTGACCAGAGAAGGTGGTGGTGGGGGAGGAGAGGTAGGGGAGGGTGTCCTGAAGGCTAGAGGGCTGGCTCTGGGGCCTGCTGTCCCCACTGTGTCCTTTCCACCCTCCTGGGTGACAACCCAGCCAGGTGTTCGGGCCAGGTTGGGGGTGGCCCCCAGCTCTGGCGGCCTTGGTGGAACAGGTCCCCAGGAACATCGGAAGTGAACAGGAGGCGCTTGTTCCACGTTCCTCGGATGCTTCTGCAGTTTATTCCCAGGCTGGAGCGACAGCGAAAGCACAGCCAGTTTCCTCCTGAGCCCCAAAGCCTGGTGGCCAGGCCCTGGAGGGGAACCCAGTGCGCATCAGGGGACCAACCCCAGGCTCCTATTTCCACCTTTGCTGCCAGGACGGTGAGTGTGGGAGGGAAACAGGCAAGTGGCTGCTGGGGTTGCATAAGGAAGATTTCCCAAGGAGGAGCCCAGTGATTAATCTTGCAGGAATCTGTTTCAACACTCCCTCCCTCCACCCCCCCACCGCCTGCCCCGCCTCGACACAGACAAAAACAGCCAGACTCAAGATGCTGATAAGAATTCTTTTATGTTATTCCAATAAAAAATACATTCATACAGAAATATAACAATCTTGCAAAAAACAATTTCAAATAAAATCTTGTAAAACAAAATTTTACAAAAATCTTACAAAGATTTTTTTTTTTAGATAACAGGGTGCTTCAAAATAAAAAGAAAGAAATTTCACTAATAGAAATTTTTTTTTAATGTCAAGCAAAAAGTTTCTGCTTGATTGAGGCTCAGTTATCACCTGAACAGAATTGCAATTCTTTATGTACTTGCTTATTATGAAAATTACAGGCATTGACATACATGGCACCCAGCCCCACCCAATCAAACCACTCCATGGTGTTTCATAAGTGAGACAAGCCAGTGCAAGTTTTTATTTTTTTGTCTTTTGTTTACCTTCTTGCTTAATGGAACTGTTATGGCTAAGCACACAGCAGGGCCAAAAAAGGAGTTTGTTTTTTTTTTCTTCAAAATCCAGCAATCCCACTGTGTCAAGTGTCTGGATTTGGAACTGCCAAAAGAAAAAAGTGCATTTTCCCCCTCAGCAAAATAATTTCTTTAGGTAAGTGTATCCATCAGCCCAGATTAAAAAAACAAAACAAACAAACCAGTTATATGAGCTTTTATCATTGCTCATTTTCAGGAAGATCAAACAAAATACCAGCCCAGCCAGACTTATGTGCATATATATATATATATATATATATATATAAATATATATAAAGAGAAGATCCACACCCTTGACCAGCAGCTGCATGGAGGATCAGCTGTCCATGCTGTGGTATGCCAATTCGGGAAATTACTTGTTGGAAAAACTGGAAGAATCTATGTGCTGGAAAAAAAATAGCTTCATCTGCATTAAAAATGCTCTCAAAAAGAATCTCTGTGATTAGCTTACTTTTAGGTTAGATCTTCAATAAGGCTGACATTTGAAATCAAAACCTTAGTGTGTCTGAGATCAAACAACCAGCAGGCTAGTATTCCGTTCATGGCAGTTCTGAATGGCCAAGGGACCCTATCCCAGACCCACCAATTTTGATGAGTGACTTGGCAGTCTGGAAGAGATCTGATGCCAAGGGCCTGTGGCAAATTGTTAAATGAAAGATAAAGCCTTTATAAAAGTTATAGTTTTCATTTTTACCTCCTTTATGGCCATTTTGAAATAGGTCTTTACAGGCTGTGGAATTTTCTAGCTATACATTCTAATTTCTCCTTAAAAAAATATTTATATATTATTCATATATATGTATATATATATACACACACACACACACATACACATACTATACACACAAATGTACATACACAAGAATTTCGCCCACTTTTTAAAAAAGTAATATACCTTCTGTGTTACCAACAGATAGCTAGATAGATACGCGAGAAACTTGTGCCTTTTAAGCAAATACATTGTTTTTTAATACTTCTGTATTTTTAATACGTGTGAAAATGTTACATTTTAAACACAGCCGGTGTATGATCTGTACAAGTGTTGTGCAAAGTCTATATTGAAGTCTCACCCTCACGGTGGCAGAAATGGTCTGATTTTCCAATTATCATGTGTTTCCCACTTGAACACTGACAGTCAAGTTGTCTAAGCTATTGAGTAAATACTGACTTGTTTGGGGAGTTTTCATCTATTTGACTTTGTGAAGTAGGACCTTAAAGAGATTTTTTTTTTAATGTATTAAATATTGATACAGTACAAAGCCAGGTGAAAAAAGAGCCTTAATAAAGCATGCATCACCCATTCCCCTGTATGAGACCCCCACAGGAGGGGCCACTTGCGTAAGGCACCATTATTAAGATCTACAGTGCATTAACAGCTAGAAAACCAGAAATGAGTCCTCAAGGCATAAATAAGAGAAATTTAGCTGCATGAGAAAACAGTTTCTAAGCTTTAGTGGTTTCATCCACCCAACTGAGAAAAATTTTAGGTTCTGAGTCTAGTGGGACGTTAGACCAGCAATTCCCAGCCTTGGTGTCCTGGACACCCAACTTGTGCCCAATGTCTCCCAAGGGCAACTTGAAATTCTCCCAAAAGGTAATACGAATTTGGAACCACTGACAAAATAGTCCTACACTGCACAACGCCTCTCTAGAAGGGGAGTGTTACGAATAAATCCAAGGGGCGGGAGTTGGGGGTGGAGGGGAAGCATCACGTATTGCCAGGCCCAGATGGCTAGGGGGTCACCTGATTCGCCCAATCGTTATCTTAGCTGCTCAGTGAACTTGGAACCAAAGGGTAGTCCTGATTTAAAAATGGAAAAGCAGATAATTCCCCAGACCATGCATTACTTTTGTCTTAGAAGGAAAAGTTATCCGTGTTATGTTTGTAGGTACACAGCGTATACAACAGGTAACAAATGAACTCTGTCGCAGCAAGCAGCGCCAGCTACTCACTTCACACAGCTGAACCGAACACCGAACGCTCCCGTCACACACAGCGGGGGAAGGGGCTCTCCCCACCAACACCCACTCGTCACTCGGGGTCCTGACTGCCCACGCCTGCCCTCCACATCTTCCCTTCTTCTTGACTTTTTTTTCTCTCCTCTAAGGCGCAGACACCCCCCCAGGAAATGACGGATGGTCATCTCGTCTCACGGAACACGCCTCACACACAGAACATTCAAACTTTTTTTTTTTCTGTCTCTTGCAGTCTCGCCAGGGAAAGGACGTGCCTCATCACCCAGTCCGTAGGAGACCCTCCACATACAGCCCACCCACCACTAACATTCTCAGTGCACATGCTCACGGCAAAGGCTTAGGGACCACTCAGAGGACAGGTAACGGTAACCAGTGGCGAGCCGGGGCCACCCAGACACCACACACCCCGGGTGCCCTGCCGCTTCGGACGTGACTGTTCTCGCCCTCGAAAGACCTTCCCAGTAGGTCCTGGAGGCGACCGGGCAGGGTGCAAAATGGCTTTGGCTGGAACACGCACCCTCCTTCCGCGGCCGTCTCAGCCTGGAAGCCTTTTAGCCCGCAGGAGTTGCCGCTCTGCCCCCTCAGAGGTGTCTCTTCATGTGCAGGGCCAGGTGGTCGGACCTGGAGAAACACCTGTGGAGAGAATCGGGGTCCCAGACATCAGTTCTCCTGCCCTGCCGGTCACAGACCTCTGCCCCGAGCTCCCCAACCTCAGCCTGTCCCCAGGAGAGTGCACTACTCCCGCCCTGAGTCACCCCATCCTCATGTGGGGCAGGAAATTCCAACTGACGGAAATATCTACATCAAAGAGGCCACCAGTGAGTTTTTGGGAATGTTACTCGACTTCACTACCCGGCCTTCAAATCTGAAAACTGATCAAGGGTCGGTCCTCGGAAAGTATGAATGAAATCACTCTATTCTCAGGCACTCAAATACTGGGGCTTCCTAACCTGGACAACTGGCAAACAAGAGCCTTTTAAAAAGTCCTGGCCTGAAAAGAGAAATGCCACTGCAGGCCCGGGAGGATGGCTGCCCGCTGCGGGGTGACGGCATGCCTGCTCCCGAGGATGGCACCCCCGCCCCCTGTGGTTCATGCACGTACCTGTCACAGTGAGAACATTTAAAAGGCTTGGCACCAGTGTGCTTTCTGAAGTGTCTGGTTAACTCATCGCTTCTTGCAAACGCCACTCACACCCTTCCCATGAGCATCTGTAAGGCTTTTCTCCTGGGAAGAGAGCACATGACAGGCACGCCATTACTCCACTGAGCAGTGAGGGAGGGGCCCCACGACCCCAGCGCACGGCCGGGGAGTCCTCTCAGGAACAGGCTAGGGGGACACTACCCTCAGGAACTCAGAACACACACCCGTTAGGGCTGGGGCTGGCCCCCGAGGTACCAGGCAGGGGCTCTTTCCTGACCTAGCCTGGGGACTCCCAGTGCTGGGGGACAGACCCAGGCTTGGCAGGGCCATGTGACCATGACCAGAGCCAACATGGAAGAATGGCAATTACTCAGCCTGGAGAAATACTTCCGAGGTGATGTGTCAGGCCACTGGACCCACAGCCTTGGCCAGGGCTGGGTTTTTACTGCTTTCTCCATGGAAACGGTTTCTCTCAAGCACTTATTTTGTTCCTTACTCACTTCCCCGTGGAATGAGGCCCTGCAGTTTCCTCCGGGAAACTATATTTCTCCAAAACCGAGGTCACGAGTTTCTGGGAAGACCCATTCCAAAGCCTTCAAAGCACTTTCTAAAGGACCAGCAAGACACCCAGCTGACTTTATCCCTTGGCCATTTTACAAATAGGATTTCACTAAAGGTGCTACCTGAGAAATTAAAAAAAAAAAAAAATTCCCACAGCTAGTCCTGAGTGTGCTGCTGGGACCATGAGGAGCTGGTCCAGGGCACCCGGGTCCTGATTCCAGCTCTGCCTTGAGCTGCTTTGGGGATCCCCGTCTCCTCTCATTACTGGCAGCATGAGATTCTGTGTGATGTGACCCTTAAGACCCCCTCAGCTCTAAGATGTCTGTGACGTTCCAGCAATTATCCTAGGCTGTCATGGTAACTTGAAACAGAACTATTCTCCAGATTGTGATATTTCATTGGGAAGATATCGTTTTAAAAACTGGCATCAGAAAGCAAAGGCAGCATGACATGCAGAGAAATCCTTACTAGGCACCCGCCGACGATACCACTTTGCAGTCGATAGGGTTAGCTAAGAAGAGGGCCCCCATGGTGGCTGGCACCCATGTGTGCCACATGGCCGGGCCACCCCACCCCAACCCTCGAACTTTGTGTCCACAAGTCACAGGCAACTCCATGTAACATGATGCATGGGCACTGACGACTGGGCACAGTGGGGCCTCTGTAACCCAGGTGGTTGGGAGTGGGCAGGGGACTGGGTGTAGACAAAGAATGTGATTTACCTCTTGTGTGTTTAATCAGAAAGCGATAGACCATTCATCGGGCACACAAGTCCAGTCTTTCAGCGCCTACTCTGTCCTCCCCAGAGACCCAACTCTTTCGGGGGTAGGGGGAGAAAGGAGGTGAGGATGTGTCTGCTCCGACAGCCTCCTGCCCAGCCCCCTCCCAGGGCGGGTGAAATTCAGCAGCGCCCCACCGCCCAGGTCGCAGGAGGGACTGACCTGTGTGGGTGCGCTGGTGTGCTTTCAAGTGGGAGCTTTTGGTGTAAACTTTCCTGCAGCCATTAAAGTGGCAGCGATGCACCCGCCTGCGGCCGTCGGGGGAGGCGTCCCCACTGCCCTTGTCGCCCGGCTTCCCTGAGGTCCCGCCCGCGCCTTCCCGGGGGGTGTAGCTCGCCAGGCACACAGCCCCACAGGTGCGAGGGCTCCCTGCTCAGTTCTGGGGAGGACGGAGGCGTGGAGGTGACTGAGGAGCTCAGATTCCCCGAATTGACCAAGACTTCGCTGATGGGGTCGGAGGTAAACTTGGTGGTGGGCGAGAGCTCCTCGGAGCTGTCGGAGGACTCGCTGCTGACATCCGAGTTCAGGCTGTTGGTCTCCAAGTTGTAGCTGAAGCCGGGGCTGTGGAGTGCATCCTCAGGAGGGCCAGAGGAGGACACCTTCAGGTCCGCATCCTCCTTTTTCTCCCGAGCCAGGATGATTTTGGTCCACAGATCTTCCTGGCTGTCGAATTTGATCTCGGAGGCTGACACGTAGCAGGGTTCACTCTGCAGGTAACGTTCCAACTCCAGGCAGGTCTGTGCGAAAGAATCACAGGGAGGCACGTGATTGTGACCACACTGAAAACGGAACTGAAAGCACAATTCCAAAAAAAAAACCAAAACATGCAGGAGCCAAGGGCAGATCAACTGTGGCCTTGCCACTATAGGACTCCGTGTCTGTAGCAGAGCAAGAGGAGAGCTATCTCTAAGAATGGGACACGTTCAGAAGGAAAACCAGGGCGAAGCCTCTCCCCGATTCCCGGAGGTGGACCACAATGGCCACAAATGGCTGATGGCCACAGAGGAGCTAGTTTCTGTTAAGAGTTACAGTGTTGACGTTTCTAATGAGTTTCTGTTAGCCACACAAAGGACACCAGCCTCCGACACCCCCCACCCCCACCCGACAGGTTTAACCAGATTATCAGACAGCCTCCAGAACCCTGTGCATGAAGGACACCCAGGCAGCCTGCTTCTGCCGGCCTGCTGCCCGCAGCATGGTGAGCTCTGACATGGCCATGCGTCCCCTCTGGAGAACCGCTGACAGCACAGGCCGCGCCCAGCCAGGGCAGACGCAGCCAGGGGTACGTCTAGGGTCAGGAACATCAACTGAGCTGCCCAGAAGCTACCCGTTTCCTGTGGAGGAGCCCAGACCTTAGTAGGCTTTCAAAGAATGCCATTCCCAAGTGCAGGGCCATGTGCGCACACAACTTAAATGACTTCCACAGTGGTCAGAGGAAAACAACAACAGGAGTGGAAAAATGGTTCCAGAATGGCCATCTGCTTTTATAAAGGATGCGGGAGGGGAAATTCCTTTCCCGGCCCTGCTGGGAGTCCCACAATGGACTAGAACTTTATCTGCTGGCCAAGAGTACAACTGTATGAGTCATCACTCTATTTCTTTCACGCAATGCCAAAGGAGACTTCCTTTTGAAATTCTGACCAGCGGCCAAAAAAGGACCCGGTTCAAATATACATGCAGTGTGTCATGGACAGAGTGCCCCCCCAGCCCCACAACCAACCTTTCCAGAAGCTACAACTGCCGAGACACCAGCATCCCCTCTCCCCACCATCTCAAACTTTCTAGCCACTGGAAAAGAAAAACGGTAGGAAACATTTTAGGATTAAATTATGTCTGCCTTATCTTCACTAGGATCAACTGCCTACATGTCCATATAAGGTTGTCTATACAACTGCAAGTCTACAGATTTACATTGCTACAGCAAACGCCGCTCTCTTTTTAAGCAAATCATTTTCACAGCTAGCGAAGCCCACCCAAAGGGCTCAGGCTTGCTTATTTAGCAGGGTGCCTGCAATCAGAATATATCCTTCCTCCCTCCCCACCCCCAGACTCCACACCGCAAGCAGGAGCAAGCAGAGGGGGAAAAACAATCATTGTTTTCTCGTTACCCCTAAAATTAGACGTCTAGGTTACAAAGCACCCTCCAGTGTTCTGAGGAGAGACTGGCAAGGTATCTTACGGATGTTCCAAAGAAAAAGGAAAGCATGTTTACTGAGACCTTGTTAAACTTTAATAATCTGGCTAATTTAAAATCCCCATTATGCCGAGGAGCACTGGGGACCAGAATGAAGCTCTTCGGGAGAGTTTAAAAGCCTCTGAAGGCAACCCAGAGCTCAGCCTGGCTTGTGGCCCAAATCCCAAACGCCCAAGGAAACTACTTAGATCGATTTCAATCACATCCTAGGAAGCTTCTTTAGTAGGAAAAGCTGGGAGGGGAGAGGGAAGGGAGGGCTGTGAACAATGAGGCAGGCATGTGAAGGTTGTTCCACTTTGCATTTCATCCCCTTAAAAGCCTTCTAAGCTTTGAAACCCACAGAATATATGCGATCTGCTAATTCACTTTGTGACAAAAGCAAACAGCCTAGTAGGGCAGAGACAACCCCAAACCCTCCTATCTTTTAAAGACAATGGGACAAGTGTCAGAATCTCTCTCCCTTCAGGCAATCCTAACAGCAGAAGAAGGGGGAAAAATTAAGTTTTTAAAATGTCCAATGCCCCAAATTCCAATTCCACTAAAAATGCCGGAAACAGAGACTCCTCTTCCCAAACTGAGACTAGAAGCAATTCGGACAGGCTCATCGTCATATGACTGATAAGTCACTGGTTGTGCAAACATTGGTTCCCCCCCTCCTTTTTTTTTTTTTTTTTCTGGTCAACAAAAGAAGCAGGTAAGAAAAACAAGGCAGATGGAGGCAAATCTTAAGGATTCCAAAGGTAAAGAAACTGAAAATGGCCTGGTAGAGAAAAGGAGCTTGTGGGTGTTTCGCTGGTGAAATTCTTAAGTAAAAAGAAAGAAAGAAAAACCTGTATGTACAAACAACAGAAAAGCAAAATGAAAACAAAATCCCTTAAAAAAAAAAAAAGAAGAAGAAGAAAAAATAGCCTTGGCAGTCCATGCAGGTTCATATGACCAGGTCCAGCTGTGGAGAGCTGGAGCTGGAACAAGCACCAAACTTCTGCCAAGGGCTGGGGCCGAGATCAGGCCGCGGAGCTGGGTCTATGCTCGGAAAGACGGTTCAGCAGCCCCAGAAAACAGCAAGAACACGGGGAGCGCCCGGCGCCGCTGCGCCCCACTCAGATGACAACTCCGCTCCACGCTCTGAAAGGCCCCTTTAAAGTGCCTTCTGCGCCGGAGGCACAAGTACGTTTTAACAATAATTATTTTAATTAAAAAAATTTACCCAAACCATTAAAAAAAAAGAAGAAGAAGAAAAAGAACTGCACCTCCAAGCACACACCGTCCTGCGGGTGCATGCACGCACTCCCTGCTCGGCGCACCGGGGCACCTGGCCCACGAAAATCCCTATTTACCTGTTGCCAATATTCCTCCAGGGAGGGCAGCGCCGAGAAGTAACCAGTCTCATGCACAATCTGGAGTTCCTGGAAGATGCTGCACATTGGGAGCACATCCATGTCGGGTTGGAAGAGACCGTCCCCGCTGCTGTAAAAACAGGGAGGCGTGCGGTCTGCAGTCGGGAGCGCGGCGGCCGTGCCTGCAGCGCTGGGGAAGTTCATGCAAACTCAAGTGCGCAGCGATTAGGCGCCGCGGGTTCGGGTCCTGGCCGGAGCCCGGAGACGCGCTCGCGAGCCCGCACAATATTTGCAAACACCGGACTGACTGCAAACGTAACCCCTGCAAAACTTCCCTATTCAAAGCTCCGCTGCCAGCCTCCCCTCCTCCCCGCCCAGCTCCCCCGCCGCCGCCTCCCCACGTGACTCGCCCGCGCCCGCCCCGCGCGCCGCCCAATCACGCCGCTCCCGGCCCGGGGGCTGCGCGACGATGATGTCAGCTCCGGCCAATCGCGGGCGGCGACTCACCGCGGCCCCGCCTGGCGTGACCGAGCCTCTCCATCACCGCCCTCGCCATTGGCAGAATTCGAACTTCGGCCGGTTCTGATTGGGAGGCGGTTTCGCAGGCTATTTTTAGCAGGGTATATAAGGCGCGGGCTGTCTCGCGCCGGAGGAGTCGGAGCTGGGAGGTGCGCGGCCGAGAGGCTGCGTGCGCCGCGGCCGGCCGGGCCGAGGGGACCCGGTGTCCCTGCCCTTCCCGTCCCGGTCCCGGTCCCGGTCCCGGTCCCGGTCTTAGTACAGGCCCCGGCCCTTGTCCTCCCGTCCTCGTCCCCGCAACCCCGGTCTCGGTCCGTCGGGCCGATCGCCTGGGCCCGGCCCTGGTTTCCCCGTCGTCGTGGCCCCGTCCTTGTCCCCTCAGCCCTGGTCCACGTTCGTCGGGTCGGTCGCCCGGGCCCTGGTCCCCTAACCCTCCGCCGAGCTGAGGGGAGCGCGGCTGGGTCTCTTCTGTCCCTCGCTCCGACCTCGGGCTGGCCGGCCGTTCTCCATCCCCATGCGTCCTTCCACCCTCTCGGTGCCCGGTGCCCGCTCCTGCCCCAGCTGTAGATTGACATCTCCATCCCCGTTTGTCCCCCTCTTTACCCCCTCCCTTTTCGCTCCATTATTCCTCTGTACCTGCCGCATTTCCATCTGCACCCCCCCCGCACTGTGTCCCCCTCCCTCCCCGTTCCATCCCCCTCTGTCCCCAGGTGGCACCTGTGACCCCAGAGTGGGGGCTGACCAGCCCTACAGGTGTGCTGAGGGACAGGAGGGTCCTAGTCGCCGGGCTGCGTTGAATATGAATCTGAGTTTCCCCCCTTCAGCCTACCCAAGGACAGGGTACTTGGCTGGGGGACCACGGGCTGCGCCACATCCTCACCCCCTCTGCCTGCCTAACCTGCAGGAGCAGAGTGGCCTGGAAGACCTGAGTTGGATCTCCTGGCTCTTGAGGGGGTTATGTACGCTCTTGATTCTACCGAATACATTTTTATTTTTAAAAAAGAGGGCATCTTGTTGAGGCAAGTGGGGTTATAAATAGAGGGAGCCTATAACCAATCTTAGTAGGGTCCCACATCCACACTAGCTGTGTATATTTTAGAAACCCAGGGTCTGATCTCAAACCTACAGAGTCCCAGCCATTGTGTTTTAATCAAGCTCTCCAGCTGAATCTGTTGCCACTGAAGTCGAGGAAATGGGGGTTCTAGACACTGTCCCTGTACTTGTTGTCTACCATATAGACATTGTCACTGTACTTGTCGCCTACCACAGAGCAGTCCTCATTCCAAGACCCATTTGCAGACCCTCATGAAGATTAACAACTAGACTTGTCCCTAGTGAATGTGAAAACAATTCAAGTTATGTTGAGCTGACATTTACTGTGTTTTTGTGTGTTTTTTTGCTATATAAATTATCTCCTGAAATATACCATAATGTTCATTTTCTAGCAAAATGCCAAGACCAAGAAGAATATGCCTTTAAAAATTCGAAACAGAAAACTGAATTATAGCTACTACCTCCATTTTTATTTCAGAATAGAGTTTAATGAGACATCTTTTAAATAAATTTTTTTAATGAAATATGTAAAAGACTTTTGAGAGGATTTTGTATGTTAGATTTTTAGCAGACTTGAGTTTGCCTATGACCCTGTAAGATTCTAGGCAAGGACCTTTGTCAATCAAAAGTTAGGGAAGGATATTATCTTATTGTATCTATTGTATTAAAAAGATTGTAAATATGATTCATGGTGAGCTGATTACAATGATCACTGGCTTGTGTTCAGTGGTCCTTTATCCTGGAAACAGTGTCATGACTGGCCCTCCATAGAGGAGACATGGATTGGGACTGGCTTGCCTGGAACCAGCTTCAGGTTGTGCCCATCCATTGTTGCCTAGCAGCTGGTGGTATTTGGGATGTGGGTCTGAGAGTGAGCTTATATCAGGGAGTAGGTTTTCTCAGTAATTGGTGGCAATGATCCCGGGAAGCAAGAATCCAGTAACTATGCAAGGGAAACAGCAACCTGAACTGTAAGGAGGAGAGTTAGGTGAAGGGAGAGAGACACTGTCCAAGGGAAGGTGTCATGATAACTCTCTGTGCAGTGCATGCGGTGTCATGGTTACAGTATTCTTATTCACCTTTTGGGCAATTTTTCTTTTGCTTTCCTGTAATATTTTATTGAAGTATAGCTGATTTAAAACATATAAATTTCAGGTGTACTACATAATGATTCACAATTTTTCAAGATTATACTCCATTTATAGTTATTATGATGTATTGACTATATTTCCTATGTTGTACACTATATCCTTGTAGCTTATTTTTTATACATTATAGTTGGTACTTTTTAATCTCCTACTCCTATCTTACCCCTCCCTCCATCCCTCTCCCCACTGGTAACCACTAGTTGGTTCTCATCATCTGTGAGTCCGTTTCTGCTATATTCATTTGTTTGTTTTACTTTTTGAAATTCCATATATAAGTCATATTTATTTTTCTCTGTCTGACTTATTTCACTGGGGATAATATACTCCAAGTCCATCCATGTTGCTGGCAAATTTTCATTCTTTCTTATGGCTGAGTAGTATTCCAGTGTGTGTGTGTGTGTGTGTGTGTGTGTGTGTGTGTGTGTGTGTGTGTTTTCATATCTTGGCTATTGTAAATAATGCTACTATAAATATTGGGGTACATGAATCTTTTCAAATTAGTGTTTTCATTTTTTTCATATGTACGCCCAGAAGTAGAATTGCTAGATCATATGATAGTCCTATGTTTTGTTTCTTGAGCAACTTCCACTTTGTTTTCCATAGTAGCCTCATCAAGTTACAGTTCCACTGACTATGTCAGAGGGTTCCCTTTTGTCTACACTCTGACCAACATTCATTGTTTGTGAATTTTTAAAAATTGAAGTATAGTTGACTTACAACCTTGTGTTTCAGGTGTATAGCACAGGGATATAATTATATATATGTATGTGCGTGTGTATATATAAATATATATATATATTCCTTTTCAGATTCTATTTCCTTATAGGTTATTACAAAATATTGAGTATAGTTCCCTTTGCTCTATACTAAGTCCTTATTAGTTATCTATTTTATATACAATACGACTGAGCGACTTCACTTTCACTTTTCGCTTTCATGCACTGGAGAAGGAAATGGCAACCCACTCCAGTGTTCTTGCCTGGAGAATCCCAGGGACAGGGGAGCCTGGTAGGCTGCCATCTATGGGGTCGCACAGAGTCAGACACGACTGAAGCGACTTAGCAGTAGCAGTAACAGTGTTTGTGGACTTTTTAATGATAGCTATTCTAATCAGGGTGTGCTTAGTCTCTCAGTTGTGTCTGACTCTTTGCGACCCCATGGACTGCAACCTGCCAGGCTCCTCTGTCCGTGGGATTCTCCAGGTAAGAATACTGGAGTGGGTTGCCATTCCCTCCTTCAAGGGATCTTCCCAACTCAAGGATGCAACCCAGATCTCCCATATTGCAGGCAGATTCTTGACCATCTGAGCCACCAGGAAGCCCCCTAGCCAGGACGAGGTGATTTCTTACTGAGGTTTTGATTGCATTTCCCTGGTGGTTAGTGATGTTGAGCATCTCTTCATGGTAATTATTTATTGTTTTTAATGCATTTCTCTCTCTACTTTCCTGTAGAATGTAAGTTTGTCATTGTCTTGTACGTGCACTTCTCAGTGCTTAGATTATATAGTTTATTTTTAAATAGTCAATTGAATTGGACACAAGACAGATACACTCAAAATGGTAATTTTCAGGGTGGGGGAAGGTGTAGAAACAGAATACATAGGTTGAATTTCAAAGAGAATAACTGTCATGATTTCCCTCTGTATCCAATAGCCCTTCAGAACATGCTACTCACGTCCTATGGACTGGCTAGGTGTTTGGGATTCATACTGTTCACAGAGCAGGCAAAACTCCCTGAGACGGAGGACGATGCAGGAGATGCATGGGGAGGTCGTTATCTTGAAGCAATGGCGTTACCACTCCTGGTGCATGTAACTTCTTGGTGGGAAATAATGTCCGCTTCCTGCATGAAAAAGGGTATGCGTGGGATCTAAGCAATACTACAGCTGATTTAAAACAACAACAAAAAAAAACTAGGAAGAATCATAGAAGGTGAAAGTCATTCAGAGAGTGGAAGCATGGCACCATATGAAAGATGGATTGTAGACTCTAGTTTGTGCTAGGTGTGCAACCTTGATCGTGTCCTTTAAATGGAGATAAAAATTAGTTTGGTAGAATTGAAGATTATGCATCACAGTCCCTGGTTTGTGGCAGAGAGTGGTCATTCAGTAAGGTGAAGGCAGTCAGCATTCAGACATTCATCCATTTGTGAATTCAGCACCCATCCATGTTCACGCCTGCTGTGCGTGGCTGTTCTTTGCCGAGTGTTGAGGCTCTGAGATTCAGAACATGTGGTGGCTGCTGCCTCCGCTCTTTAACAGGCCAAAGAAAATGAGGATTTTATAGATGGTCTGGCTTTGTATTGTTATTGAGGGAAAGAAGCAACATGGAAAACACAGATGTACAACATTTTTTTGAAAGAACATAAAAAAATAGGCAGAATATTTGAACAGATACTTTACAAGAAATATTTATATAAATGGTTAGTAAGTACATGAGAATGTGTTTGACATTGTTCATCATCAGGAAAATGTGAAATATAGCCCTCTGAAATAGCTACAGTTAAGAAACCCTGAGACTGGGAGAGTTGATGCGGAGGTATGATGAGCAACCAGAACTTTGCTATAATTTGGTGAGGATGTAAAATGTTACAACCACTTGTGTAAATGGTCTGACTGTTTTTAATAAAGTGCAATATACACGTGTTCTGTGACCCAGCTCTTCCATCTGCCATGTGTTTAAGCAAAAGCTCTGAAAGAATGTGTTCACAAAGAGATTTGTACAAGATCATTCATAGCAGTTTATCCTTAATAGTCAAACGCTGGATGCTGCCCTGGTGTCCATCACAGGAGATGTGGTGTTCTTGTCCAGTGTGGTACTGCTTGTCAGCAAACAGAGCAAACTACTGCACCTGTGGCCATGTCAACACATCTCAGGAATGTTAGAATGAGTGAAAGAAGCCTTATACAGATGAATACCTACAGCAAGATTCAGGTTACATGAAGGTTTACACGAGCATGTAAAATTGATGTTTGCTTGCTTCTGGCCAGTAGGACTGGAGTTTGACTGGGAAGGGGCATAAGGAAGCTGTCTTGGTGACGAGTGATGGGTCATGGTCATGGGTGGCAAGTTTGTTCTATGTTTGGATGGAGGTGCAGGTAATGCAGGTGATTGCATTTGTCCCTACTGATCCATATTTAATTTTCTGTAAATTTCACATGCATACACACACATACACATGCACACAAAGAACCATAAACAAATTTGAACCAGTTAATAATGGGGAAGCTGCAGAGGGGAAGTGTACTAAGGTATGCAGTCTTCTTGGAACAGAAAAAGACAAAGAGATAGAAAGGATGTTGATTTAAAAGCACTGAGTGAGTCAGAATATAAAATTCAGATTTGTCTATCATGTATTAGTTTTGTATGGATGTTTGTACTTAGTTTAGTAAGTGCAAACATGGTGGCTTGAAACAACTGAAATTTATTCTTTCCTAGTTCTGGAGCCCCAAGTCTGAACAAAGCTGCTGGCAGGGCCCAGTCCCTCTGGGTGCTCTGACAGAGGGTCCTCCAGCTCTAACAGCTGCTGGTGGCTCCTGGCTTCCTTGGTTTGTGGCCGCATCCCTCTCATCTCACCTCCCTGGTACATTGCCTCTTCCTCTTCTGTCTAAGATATCCCTCTCTCGTCTCTTCTAAAAACACGTGTCATTGGATTTAGGGCCCACCTGCATAATCCAGGATGATCTCATCTCAGGAAATGTAATTTAACTACATCTGCAAAGCCCCATTTTCCAAATAAGATCATGCTAATAGGTTCCAGGGTCTTAATGTGATTATCTTCTGGGAGGTCTTTTTTTGTGTGTGCAGTCCATACAACAATATAAATTAACTTGTATTAAATAGTATTTAGTAGTAGAATAATGGAATATGATGGACTCCACCTAGTTTCCTAGATGGTCAACACTTAACATTTTTGGATAGTAAAGAATACGTTATTTAAAATTTTAGAATTGTTTAAAAGATAATATGGTCACTTTTAGAGCTTAATCTGAGTCCCTGGTAAGACAGGAAAGAATCTGCCCACAATGCAGAAGACTTGGGTTCGATCCCTGGATCAGGAAGATACCCTAGAGAAGGGCATGGCAACCACTCCAGTATTCTTGCATGGAGAATCCCATGGACAGAGGAGCCTGGCAGGCTGCAGTCCCTGGGTTCGCAAAGAGTCAGACATGACTGAGTGACTACACACACACACAGAGCTTAATCCTTTTGTTCTAAAAAACAAAAGCTAGTATCCATCAGCCCTTTTAGGCACAAGTCTCAGTGTTCCCATAAAAACTTGTTAGACATGGGGGCCACCCATGTTGAGGGTGCTGTGTCCAGGATGCAGAGCTGGCCTATGCTGAAAGCAGAGGAAAACAGAACTTCTGGCCAGTGGATGAGGGATTTGGAACAAGGCCCCCTTCCTTCCAGCATTTCAAAATCAAGTCATCAGCCTGGAGAAGGCAGAGGAGACCTTTTGTAGAGGTGGGCGGTGCTGCGGAAATGTGGGAGGGGAGGTGTTGATTTCACTTAGGAATGGGGAGCGTCATGATGGTGGTCTTAACAGTGGTGACAAGCAGATTGAAGGACCAGAAGTGATGCTGGCCTGCTGCCCAGTGTTAGGAGGAGGTGAGCACTGGGAGGGTGACACTGGAGGACACGAGGGGAGTTTTTCTTGGCAAGCAGTTCCAGCAGGAGTGTGGGCCAGCGAATGGAAGATGGCACAACAGGCAGGCAAGAGGGAAGAAGGAGCTGGGCAGTGATGATAACCAGGAAGTGGCTCTCATGAGGTGGGCCGAACAGAAACAGAGCTGGACACCACATCCTTTACCAATAACTATGCTTGGGGATTTCTGTGGATTATCCATGTGAATCTTTACCATCACGCCACTGCTGAGGAGTTAAGTGAAGAAGAAATCAAGGCACAAGAGTTTATATAACATGCTCAAAATTATCCAGGAGGAATAAGGAGACATGACATTTTGTATGGGCTTCCCTCATAGTTCAGTTCGTAAAGAATCCACCTGTGATGCAGGAGACCCCGGTTCAATTCCTGGGTTGGGAATATCCCCTGGAGAAGAGAAAGGCTACCCACTCCAGTATTCTGGCCTGGAGAATTCGATGGACTAAGCCCATGGGGTTGCAAAGAGTCAGACATGACTGAGCGACTTTCACGCAGTGAAATGTTTAGCAGCCCAAGCTTGGCTATCATTATCCTGTTTTATAGACCTGGAAACTGAAGTAAGCAGAGGTGAAGTGCTCCCTTCCCCAAGGTTGCTTGGCTGTGTGTTGTGGCCCACGGTGAAAGGTGGGGAGAGCTGGGTAGGGGGATGCCCTGGAGTGATGGGGCTGGGAACTGGACCAGGGCAGTCTGAGCGCCAGGTAGGACCACAGAGCTGTGTGGTGCTAGTGATGGGGATGAGAGAAAAGAAGGCAGGTTTCATTCTGAGGATAACAGGATTTGGTACCAGGAAATAAAGCAACTTGTAATCCATCTAAGTCTGGAGTGATGAGCTGGGGGCCTGCAGACTGGCCTTGATCACATTATCTCGCCCACCTGGCTGCTGAAACCGTGGCTGCAACATTGCTGCCCCTGCTTCCTCCAGCCCTCCCAGGTTTGGTCATCCAGGTGTGTGTCCAGTCTTTGAATACTGAGAGCCCAGTGCACCTGTCCTTTGGGAGTCAGCCCCAGTGCACCCCTGGAAGGCTTCCTCGTCAGTCCATCTCAGTGCCAGTCCCCTCGCCATGCCCCCTGTCACCTCTGTGTTATGCTCTTCCCCTCCCGAGACCTGTGAGCTCCCTAAAAGAGGCCCTGACTCCCATTCTCACATCTCATCACCACCACACGGCATTCAAAGATGGATAGGGTTTATAGTTCCAGTCAGACACTTCATCAACTCAATTAACTTCCTGCAAAATGGTAACTGGGAGGCCAACTTTCCACATGTTCCCCTGTTTGGAAGTTGCTGCTGTCTTGTGTAACTTGTGAATCCCAGTCTTTCTTATTAGACTGTCCACTTCGAGGAACTTGTATCTGAGTCTTCAGCCACCCTTCCTTCCTCGAAAACATCAGTGGGCACCCATCTCAGGAGAATTTTCTTGACTAGCATGTAAGATTCAGAGCTACAGTTTACAAGAAGGCAAAAGAAAAGGAAAGATTGCCAAAGATTAATGATTGACACACTTGGTATGAATGCAAATCCTGTCATCAGGCACTAAATTGTTAAAAAGAATACGAAAAATTACGATTGAGTAAAACAATGGAAGATCTGCAAAAGTAAGTAAGACTAATGTCTGCGTTTGTAAAATAAATGTTATGGGTTTTTTGCTGGTGAAGGCCTTTCATGTTATTTTGATCAACTATGTCCTATATAAAAATGAACCACCAATAATGCCATCTTAAAATTTAGCAATCAGTAGAAATTTCCCAAGGAAATTAAATTTCAAAGGAGGAAAGTTGTAGAGATGATCAGGTTTTGAGCACTTGCACTGCTTTGTATACATGACACCAACTGATCCTTCCAGGATGTGTACCAACCTTAAGCAGTAGAATACTCACTTCAGTTCAGTTCAGTCGCTCAGTTGTGTCCAACTCTTTGCAACCCCACGGACCACAGCATGCCAGGACTCCTGTCTATCACCAACTCCTGGAGTCCACCCAAACTCATGTCCATTGAGTCGGTGATGCCATCCAACCATCTCATCCTCTGTCATCTCCTTCTCTTTCTGCCTTTAATCTTTCCCAGCATCAGGGTTTTTTCCAGTGAGTCAGCTCTTCCCATCAGGTGGCCAAAGTACTGGAGTTTCAGCTTCAACATCAGTCCTTCCAATGAACACTCAGGACTGATCTCCTTTAGGATCTCCCTGCTGCCCAGGGGACTCTCAAGAGTCTTCTCCAACACCACAGTTCAAAAGCATCAAGTCTTAGGCACTCAGCTTTCTTTATAGTCCAACTCTCACATCCACACATGACTACTGGAAAAACGATAGCTTTGACTAGACGGACCTTTGTTGGCAAAGTAATGTCTCTGCTTTTCAATAAGCTGTCTAGGTTGGCTATAGCTTTTCTTCCAAGGAGCAAGTATCTTTTAATTTCATGGCTGTAGTCACCATCTGCAGTAATTTTGGAGTCCCACCAAAATAAAGTCAGCTACTGGTTCCACTGTTTCCCCATCTATCTGCTATGAAGTGATGGGACCAGATGCCATAATCTTAGTTTTCTGAATGTTGAGTTTTAAGCCAACTTTTTACCTCTTTTACTTTCATCAAGATGCTCTTTAGTCCTTCTTCACTTTCTACAATAAGGGTGGTATCATCTTCATATCTGAGGTTATTGATATTTCTCCCAGCAATCTGGATATCAGCTTGTGCTTAATCCCACCCAGTGTTTCTCATGATGTACTCTGCGTATAAGTTAAATAAGCAGGGTGACAATATACAGCCTTGACGTGCTCCTTTTCCTATTTGGAACCAGTTCATTGTTCCATGTCCATTTCTAACTGTTGCTTCCTGACCTGCATACAGATTTCTCAGGAGGCAGGTCGGGTGGTCTGGTATTCTCATCTCTTGAAGAATTTTCCACAGTTTATTGTGATCCACACAGTCAAAGGCTTTGGCATAGTCAATAAAGCAGAATTAGATGTTTTTCTGGAATTCGCTTGCTTTTTTGATGATCCATCAGACATTGGCAATTTGATCTCTGGTTCCTCTGCTTTTTCTAAAACCAGCTTGAACATCTGGAAGTTCACCATTCACATATTGCTGAAGCCTGGCTTGGAGAATTTTGAGCATTACTTTACTAGCCTGTGAGATGAGTGCAATTTTGCCATAGTTTGAGCAGTCTTTGGCATTGCCTTTCTTTGGGATTGGAATGAAAACTGACCTTTTCCAGTCCTATAGCCACTGCTGAGTTTTCCAAATTTGCTGGCATATTGAGTGCAAGCACTTTCACAGCATCATCTTTCAGGATTTGAAACAGCTCCAATGGAATTCCGGCACCTCCACTAGCTTTGTTCATAGGGATGCTTCCTAAGGCCCGCTTGACTTCACATTCCAGGATGTCTGGCTCTAGGTGAGTGATCACACTATCATGATTATCTGGGTCGTGAAGATCTTTTTTGTACAGTTCTTCTGTGTATTCTTGCCACCTCTTCTTAATATTTTCTGCTTCTGTTAGGTTCCTCCCATTTCTGTCCTTTATCAAGCCCACCTTTGCATGAAATGTTCCCTTGGTGTCTCTAATTTTCCTAAAGAGATCTCTAGACTTTCCCGTTCTGTTGTTTTCCTCTATTTCTTTGCATTGATCACTGAGGGAGGCTTTCTTATCCTCTCCTTGCTATTCTTTGGAACTCTGCATTCAGATGCTTATATCTTTCCTTTTTTCCTTTGCTTTTCGCTTCTCTTCTTTTCTCAGGTATTTGTAAGGCCTCCTCAGACAGCCATTTTGCTTTTTTGCATTTCTTTTTATTAGGGATGCTCTTGATCCCTGTCTCCTGTATAATATCATGAACCTCCGTCAACAGTTCATCCGGCACTCTGTCTACCAGATCTAGTCCCTTAAATCTATTTCTCACTTCCACTGTATAGTCATAAGGGATTTGATTCAGGTCATACCTGAATAGTCTAGTGGTTTTCCCTACTTTCTTGAATTTAAGTCTGAATTTGACAACAAGGAGTTCATGATCTGAGCCACATTCAGCATCCAGTGTATTTTTGCTGACTGTATAGAGCTTCTCCATCTTTGGCTGCAAAGAATATAATCAATCCAATTTCAGTGTCAACCATCTGGTGATGTCCATGTGTAGAGTCTTCTCTTGTGTTGTTGAAAGAGGGGTTTGCTATGACCAGTGTGTTCTCTTGGCAAAACTCGATTAGCTTTTGCTCTGCTTCACTCTGTACTCCAAGGCCAAATTTGCCTGTTACTCCAGGTGTTTCTTGATTTTTACTTTTGCATTCCAGTCCCCTATAATGAAAAGTACATATTTTTTGGGTGTTAGTTCTAAAATGTCTTGTAGGTCTTTATAGAACTGTTCAACTTCAGCTTTTTCAGCATTACTGGTCATGGCATAGACTTGGATTGCCATGATATTGAATGGTTTGCCTTGGAAATGAACTGAGATCATTCTGTCATATTTGAGATTGTATCCAAGTACCACATTTTGGACTCTTTTGGTGACTATGATGGCTACTCCATTTCTTCTATGAGATTCCTACCCACAGTAGTAAATATAATGAATAGTCATCTGAGTTAAATTCACCCATTCCAGTCAATTCTAGTTCACTGATTCCTAAAGTGCCAGCGTTCACTCTTGCCATCTCCTGTTTGACTACTTCCAATTTGCCTTGATTCATGGACCTAACATTCCAGGTTCCTAGGCAACATTGCTCTTTACAACATTGGACCTTGCTTCTATCACCAGTCACATCCACAACTGGGTGTTGTTTTGCTTTGGCTCCATCTTTTCATTCTTTCTGGAGGTATTTTTCCACTGATCTCCAGTAGCATATTGGGCACCTACTGACCTGGGGAGTTCATCTTTCAGCGTCCTATCTTTTGCCTTTTCATACTGTTCATGGGATTCTTAAGGCAAGAATACTGAAGTGGTTTGCCATTCCCTTCTCCAGTGGACCATATTTTGTGGCCCTACATGGCATGGGTTAGTTTCGTTGAGTTAGGCAAGGCTGTCTATGTGATTAGATTGGTTAGTTTTCTGTGATTGTGGTTTCAGTCTGTCTCAGGGCTTTACGTATTGGTTGGTGTCTTTGTCTGCAGTGTTTAGCACAAAGCCTAGAATCTAGCAGCTGCTTAGTAAATACTTTTTGAAGGCTGATAACCTGAGTGACCTTTGCAAGCACAAGGGATTTATCTACAGGTTAATGCTGTACTATATTCTAATGTTAGGAAACAAAGATAAAATTGGCTTTTTAATTCAATTGACTAATGATTTTGCTTAACACTTCTGCTCCCAGTTGATCTGATTAAGAACATGGAGCACCCCACGGTGGTCATTCTCTATGATTTAATTCCTGTGATGCCAAAGCTGCTGAGAGTGGAGTAAATGCAGGCTTCACTTTAAATCTTTGCTTGGGTCCCTTGTGTAATTGAGCCATTTGTATGAGTGCATCATTTACATGATTGGTTTTCTGGAAGGGTTTCTTTTCTGTTTTAGGAAGGGGTCCTCTCCTTCTCTCTGACTCCAGGATCCCACAGGAGCTCTGGGCAGTGTGGGGGCCTTGTGGCATCCCCAGCCCAGTGGCCGCCTTGCACACCGAGGCTTCACCAGTCAGGAGGCATCACCCAGAGGTCCTGGGTATGTGCGAAGGACTCTGGGAAGGGGTGTCTGAGGTGAGAGATGTAGGTGTCAGGGCCCAACTGGAATTCTTACAACAAAGACTGTTAACAGTTCAGTTAATGCTTCAGTTAAAAATGTGCTTTCTTTCCAGGACTGGTTGGCAATGAAACAAGCTCATGTATGCTTAGCTCATAGTAGAAGGTCTGCTAATTATAAGTAGGATTTTGTCTAGGGCCCAGGGACAAATTCAGCCTGACTCCTGGGAGGATTCAGCAGACAGAAAACGGGCGTCGTGTCAACCGGCGACCACAGAGGCCCTTCCTCCTGGTAAGCACAGTGGTGGGCATGGGGAGAAGGGCAAGATGGTGGAGGGTGACCGTCTCCCCTCTGCTCAGTGACAGAGGCATCAGGCCACACTCCATCCTCCTTCCCTGCCCTCCTCCCATCCTCAGACATCGGGACTGTTCCAGAGTGGCCCCAAGTTGGGATGTCTTCTTGGTCCTTGATGGCCAGTGTGCAGTGTGCAGAGCCGGGGACACCTCCATGCAGCCTGCCCTGTGACTCTGGTCCCAGCACAATCAGTCTTCCTTCATTTCTTTGTTTGCTTGGCTTTTATTTCCCTCCAAAAGTCCTGGTTGGGAGTAGACAAACCTTGACACTAGGATATTCAGAGATGCTCACATTTGCAGACACACTCAGAAACACACATTCACACCCACAAAAACACAGACATTTACAGGCACATGTATTCACAGGCATGCTTACATAAAGATACACACACACGACGGTCACTTGGGATATTCTTGTTCCAGTTGGCTTAAGGCAAATTACAACCTGAATATCTTTAGACTACTTTCAAAATATAGTATTGTTGTGATAAACCAATTCATAAAAACAGCCAGGTTTCAGAGTGTTTCAATAATTAATTTTAGGGTCTGAATCAGTTACAAATATTTGTCTAGAATTACCTATCCTCAGACACCTCGCTATGGAAAGAAAACCCTCTAGATGATGAACTATTTGTAGCACTATATTAAAAGTTTACCTTTTTGAAAGGCAACATCTCTTTGGGAGTTAAATCCTGGAGCTGCCTGGCAGAAAAATTGGTACTTGGAAATCACATGTTGTCATGGTAGCGAGAAAACCTTACGGTGTGACTGTTTCTTTGTGCAGTGAGCATACGACCGCAAAGCCTTGAACTTCTGGGGTGAGAAATCATGTCGCTCTCCTGAGCCCAGGAGCCCTTATAGATGTCAGAGCAGAGAGATGTTTTCTTAATGCTTTAAGGTAAAATATTACATGACAGAGCCCAAGAAAACACGGGACTCTAAAAGCAAATTGACAAAATCTGTCATTTTAGAAAAACTGAATTTATTCAGGACTCCTCGTCTCCAGGAAAATCATGGAGAGGGAATGTCAGGAGCTGTGGTTTTTCCTGAATAGGTCTTGGCTTGTGTACTTCACGAGCCATTCTTGAGAAAAGTCAATTTTTCACACATTTACAGAAATAATTTGCTTCAGATCTGCAATGATGGTTTGAAACCGCATGTGTTTCTGAAACTGCCAATCCAGGATAATGTCTGGGGTATCTTTTTTTTTTTTAATACTACTTAAATTAGATCTATGCAGAGTGTGGAAACAGCAGATATCTGGCAATCCACAGACCAGTCAAGAAAAATTAAAAAAGAACTTTCTTTGAGCAGACGAAGTGACAGTCTTGGGCCATTATCAGCAGAGTTGTGTGTAGCGAATGCACGAATCATTTCAGAGATAATGAGACATTAAGTTTTTGGTTCACTATTTAAAAATATAAAACCAACAATTACAGATGGAAACTATTCATTCTGAGATTTAAGGAGGAAAAAGAAGAAAAAAAATGAGAGAGAGAGGGCCTATGTCTTTTGAATGCTTAAGCATGCTATAGAGAACTGAATCAGGGCAGTCCTGATTCTCCCATGAGGGGAGATGGCAAGGCTTTGAGAGAATGGATGAGCAGGGCCCGTGTGCCCTGGTTCTGGGTCTGCTTGTGACCCAGGCCGAGCCTCCAGCCAACCTTCTGTCTCCTGAGCAGTAGGAAGCCCACAGTGGGACTGAAGGTCCCCCGCTGAGCCATCCAGTCTCCCCCCACAGTCCCAAGGTGGGAGACAGTGAAAGTGTGAGTCCGATTCTTCGTGACCTCATTGACTGTAACTCACCAGGCTCCTCTGTCCATGAGATTCTCCAGGCAAGAATCTTGGAGTGGGTTGTCATTTCCTTCTCCAGAGAATCCTCCAGACCCCGGGATGGAAAGTGGGTCTCCTGCACTGCAGCAGATACTCTACTGTCTGAGCCACCAGGGAAGCCTCAAAGTGGGAGGAATTTATAGAAAATACACAATGCACAGGTGGAAGTTTGGCTTACCAGAAAAGTCAGTGATTGGCAAGAAATGTCAGGCATCTAAATCCATTGTCAGTGAAGCTTTTCTATTTGAATCACTTAAGGGCTGGGTGGGGGACTTCCTGAACAACTAAAGATCAAAAATTTTTAAATCCTTCATTCCTCATTTGAAGCACATTTCAGTAGAAAAGGCATGGTTCTTGAACACCCCCATGAACTATCTCACACACACTCAGTATTTAATAGGCAATCAGATTTAGTCATTTATGTGGCAATTTGTTTAAATGTCTTATACTTTGAAACATATTTTTATATTATTCATTTGCACTGTATAGATGCAAAGCTGTATTGGACAAAGGCAAACTTCAGTTCAACCCTGGTCATAGTGCAGTTAATAAAAGCTAAAAATGCAGTACCTTCCAATGTCTCTGAGGGTGTCCCTAGCCATTTTTAAGTTCGGAGTTAGTAGCAGTCATATACTATTCAGAGGTGTAAAGGTTTTACAACTGAATGGCAAATACCAGATTCCATATCCTTAAAAATATTAAGCATACATTTCCTTTCATTAACAAATACTCATTTGATTCTGTATGATACTTATTTTGCAATAATTTCATGATGATATATCTATTGAGGAACTCTCCCCAAATTTCCTAGAAAACATTCATTAACATCTCAAAGCGGTCTCTGATACATTTTTTTCCTCCAAAGAAAGTGTATTATTTGGAAAACAAACACTGTTGCCTTGAGAAAGGTGTTTTTTGTTTTTTTTTCAAGTGAGCCAACACAACGGAATAAAATATATGATTGGTCGTGGCTGAGTCACTTCCTGTTTCAATAACAAGAGTGTCATTAGCAAAACTGTAAGCAGCACAGTTTGTCACCGTGTGTGTGGCTTTGTTTGTACACGTTGCCAGAAACAAGTTCTTAGGGAAAACACACTCATTGCTCTATTACCAAGAAAGAAAGTTTCGGCGAGTGGTTTTGGCAGCAGCTGTTGCCTTGTTTATTATTTATCTATATCCGAAGCTTCCCTAACAGAAGGGACAGTGTTTGCCCAGCAGCCTAAGTGGAGCTGCAGTTTTGCCCAGGGAAATCATAATTCACTCCTGTCACCAAAGCTCTAACACAAATGCACAGTGGCTTCCGAAGACTGAAAGTTGCGCTCCAGCCACGTGGCAAAGGGACTGGACATTAGGGAACCAAACTTTTGCCTGGCTTGGCTACCAAGTGACCATTTGAGCTTGGATTTGCTTTTCCACTTATACAAAACAGCAGTGTGGGATTGTACAGTCTCAGAGCCTGCTTCCAGCAAAAATGGCTCTTTTCCTGGAATCAGGAAATTGAGCTAGCTTTCTTCACATATGTGTCTGATGCTTGCTGAGTTTAGAACCTGCTTCCCTACCCCCGCCCTGAGATTCCCCACCCCCACCCCTGGGGGCTCATTAAGGTGATTCATCTGTGATTCATCACCATGCTACCTCCAGGGCAGGATGGCTCCTGCCTTGGTGCTACCACTTGTGAAAATTGCTGTAACTGGGCAGCTGGAGGAGTCCAGACCTGGCCCCGAGTCAGATCAGGTAGACGACATTGTCTGGAGCTCTGAGGGCAAAGGTGAGGATGGGAGGGGAACAGAGGCCTCTAGTCCCCAAGCTTCTGAAATCCTGCCCTGGGCTGTCTTGGACGCTGACGTGATTTGGCTCAGATTCTCAACACGGAGACCCACTTCAAGGACCTGCCGAGTTTATCTGCAGGAAATCACATGGCCGAGCCATGGGTGTCCACCCCCTTGAGTGAGGGTGACCTAGCATCTTATCAGAGGGAGCCTCAGACCAACGCCCAGTCGTGGCTGTGCCCCAGTTAAGAATCCTGTTGCCTGTGAGGGAACATCTGGACTCACCATTTCTCTTTCAAAACTCTCCAAGAGAATTCATTCCTGACCATGTGGCTCTCTTGAATGTAGGCTAAAAATGCATCCTGAGTTTCCTTCCAAAGGCACCATGAAGCTGTAATAATTAATATCTTATTTGCATTCACTAGAATTCTACACTGACCTCTAATCTGGTGGGAGGTATTCTATAAGTGCTAAGTCAATATTTGTTCTCGGTTGTAAAAATGAGTAAAATGGGCAAAACCCTGCTTTCCTGTCACTGATAACCCAGGGTGGCCCGTGTGTGAGCAATGCTTGCACACGGCTGAGTCGGACCTGGCTGTAACCGCCAGCCTGGTGCCTCCTGCATGGACCCCACTTATCATCTGATCCGTGCACACTCCTTATTCCCTCTGTGCTCCACGTGGGACTTGGCCACGTGCACACTGTTTAAGATGCTGCTGAAAATGTCTTAATACTTTTTCCTTGGAAGCCTGGTATTCCTGGGAAGAGGGTGAACTATGGGAAAGTGTGTCATCCTCAGGAGTTGGGCCAACGGAGTGTTTATGGGCCACATGTCCTGGTTCTGGTTCTGATCAGACACTGTGTGGAAAGCCTCAAGTGGGCTCATTCAGGGTTTTCATCTATTCAGGAGTGATGTGGTCCACCCCTTGAGTTTAGAAGAAATTTGGATCTCTGGATCCTGGGCAGAACCTAGGAAATACGAAGTCCGCTCCTCAGTTGCTTCTGCTTATCAAGAGCTTGTGGGTTGTGCAAGAACTGGGGCTGTAATTTCCTGCTTCCGCTCATGTTAAAGCCACAGTTGGGTCATCGATGGTCTCCAGCCTGTCCCCTGTGGGCAGTGTCATGGGGATATCGATCCTCCTACCTGGGAGAGACAGAATCCACCTGGTCTCTCACTCCCCATTTGTCGGTCTCAGAATCATTCCTCCAGGCTTTCCCTTACCTGGGGATCTAGCTGCAAGCTTCCCAGTCCCCTGTCCCTGTGGGTTTCCTTAGCGGCTTCTCACCACTCTACTGCCCAGCTCAGGATGTGGTAAAGACCTGCAAGCCCGCCTCCTCTCCCTTGGCTTATTTCCACCATGAACCTTCTCCCCTAAGGCCCTGGCTTTGCACAGGCTTCTCTTCCCTCCTGGAAGCATCCTGCCTCCTCTTGACTGCATCGTCCCCCATCCGTGGTACGACAGCTCTTCTTCTGTGCGTTTGCTGTGCCCTGTGTCCCCATGAGATGCTAGAGCATTTCTTTGACAACTATGGTTTCATTTACACAGCATCTTCAGTTAAGGATGAGGGTCAGGGATGTCTTTTTCCCTGGCTGCCAGCCCACCATAGATGCATGGCTCCTAGACAGAGCTTCCAGCTATGGGACTGTGTGCCAGTCTTGCCTTGGTCTCAGTTCCCTCCCTTATGGCCTGGGATGCTCTGACCTGTCTCAGGGCCTCTCCTGGTCCTGCGGACAGAGGCTGTCTCCTTCTAGCTCCCAGTGACCCTGGGGAAGTTAGCTTATTCATTCTCCTTGGAAAGCTTCTCACAAGGATGGCTCCCCTTCAGGTCTGTTAACAGTGTTTCAGATTTGAGGTTCAGAACAGAGTGCTGTCAGCTGGCTTGCTGGTGGGCCCCACATCCCCTGGCCCCCTCCTCCACCAGGGCGAGAGGCCAGGATCAGAGAGCTTCTGGCAGGCGATGAGCAGCCGTTCCTGCTGCTACGGTTGTCAACCCTGCTGCTATTTTGGGGCCTGGATTGTTCACTCAGGGTTTCGTTTTCCTTTGCTGTCTATTTTGGCACGGCCTTGCTCCCAAAGGGCAGGCTCTGTTGTGGTCGAGGGTTCATCCACATCTTTGTCCAAGTTTACGTGGTGACATGTCACCTCCAGAAGGAAAAAAAGAAATGTGAGAGCCTGAGAACACGATCTTCCATGCAGAATTGTTTTTAAACACTTCAAAGCAAAAGAGACATCTTAGAACATTTTCCTTTTCATACGTGAAGTTGAGGAAGTCAGATTTACCCAGTGATGTGAATTAGGGGAACGGGATGGACTGTGAGGACCAGTCTACAGTGTGTGCGTGCGTGTGCACCTGTGTGTATATGTGTATGTGTGTTCTGTGTGCGTGCATGAACTCCCTCATCTGCTCTTCTGTTTTCTGAATGACATGCTTCTTGGGCCCCCAGGACCAAGGCTCTCTAGTCTCACTGAAACAGCCTGTAGATACGTGTGTCCCTGAAAACTTCAGTGTGTGACTGTATAGTCGTGCAGGGGCTGGCACAACGAGCTCCGGCTGCGGGTATGTAATACGCACTTGACAGCATGTGCTGTGCTCACTAGGGTCACAGTATTCTGTGTCAATCTTTAGCTTAATTCTGAGCGCCAGACCCAGGCAGTTGAGGGAGGACAGGGGCCAGCCAGGAGGTGTGGGGACTCTACGTGGAACTGGCCATGCTTTGGGGACAAGTGAGGAATTAGCCTTGACACTGAGGCTTGTATGAACCGAAGAGTCTTATCACGCTCCCAGATCTGGCAGCTCTGCATGCCTGGTTAACTGCGCTTACAGGAAAAACACTTACAGGTGAAAGACCTTTGGCATCCACTCCTAACTTTCAGTTCTGAGGACGGTGAGTTCCCGGTACAAGGGAGTGGAAGTTGACGTCACTGAAAAGATATTGCCTTGCTTTGAAATCTGCATGTGCTTTCAAAGTCCTCCTGTACACAGGGCTGAAAAAGTGTTTCCCAATTGTCATGGGCAACTTATAAACAGATGTTCCAGAAACAAATAAACCAAATACAAAAACATGTTGGTTTGTGTTCAAGAATGCAACATGGTATTTACATGTGCCTTACAATGCTGTTTTCACTGACAAAGTTCCAAGAAGAGATTGTTAGGACCGAAAGTCCAAAATTAGCTCTAGGACAAGAGTGAAACATTTCGACAGGCGCTCTGAAATGGTTTGTGTGTTTGAAGCCATATATGGGTGAAAGTAGCCATTTCAATAGGAAGTGAAAAAAAAATCAGGAAAACTTTTTGCACACAAGAGAAAAATGCTTACACTTTCTTCCGTGAAAAGGTGTTCAAATTCCCAAAGCATGCTGAATGAGACTCCAGGTAGGTTTTAAATTTGCTTTTATAAAACTTATTTGAAATGCTTCACTAACTTTCAGGGTGGAATCAGGATATGTTGCTTCCACTAATTATTATTTAACAGTTGGCTAGCATTTCCCTTCTGTATATGTGCTCCTTCTCATAACTAAAAACTAGTGAACATTTAATTGAATTTTGATGATAATCTTAATAGCATCATCGTACATTTATTCCTTAAAGCAATTTCATGTTTGCAAATTGCTTTTGCATTCCTTTTAGCTAGTTACATAACTTACTTTGCTCAAAGAGTAAAATTAAATTCCTACGAATATAATGTGTTTTTGATGCTTCAGTGTAAATACAAATATGTCAAGGAATGCTTGGAAATGATCTCATTTCAAGAGGGGTTCCTCAGTGCTCGTCACCAAGTGTCTATGGTGTTTCTGTTGGACCACATGCTGCCATCCTCACAGGTCTAGGAGTGGCCTTGAGATTAAGTTCTTGAATATGGCATAACTAATGAGAACTTCCTATATAGCACAGGGAACTCTGGCCAATGCTCTGTGGTGACAAACTGACTCAGTTTGCCGTACAGCAGAAACTAGCATCACATTATAAGCCAACCATGCTCCAATAACAGAAATTTTTAATAATAAAAATAAATAAAATATGGCATTTCCTGGCATGCCGTCAGTTGAGTCAGTCGTCTGAACTCTCATCCGCTGACATCCTTGATCAGGCCTGGAGCTGGTTAGATTCCAGAAGCGGTTCCAAACTTGGTGTTCTGGAAGGAGGGGTCCCTGCAGTTTAATGGTCACCCTGAAGGGCCTGTCGATCTCCATTGTGGTAGAGCCGCTAAGGAAGGCCCTCAAGCAGGTGCTCTCTTTATCGGAAACTCTTTGTAAGAAAAATCCTAATGTCCGACAGCCATCAAAGAACAGTCCAATCTGAGTAACCTCAGCACGCTAAACTGGGTGAAGAACGGCTCTGCAAGAGAGTTGCTGTTATTCTTACTGTTAAAGAATAAAAATAATCTTTCTACAGGGCTTGTGTGTTCAGGCTCAGCCTCCAGACAGCCAGTGGACCTACAGGGGCTGGAGCGGGGATGGGAAGGTGAAGAGGCGGCTGTGAGTTGGGAAGCTGCGTTTCAGGGAGAGCTGGGTTTCACAGTCTAGGTGTGCTTTAAGGCTATGCCATTCAGCACCCAGCTGTTGTCCATGCCATCAGTTTAGTCAAAATATTGCAGGGTCATCTGTTTGGAGGCACTCCAGGTGGAAGAGAGGGGTGGACTTTGGGCAGTTAGGAGCGTTTCCCTAACTCACTCAGCAACCTTTCCTTAGAAGATCAATCCCCTGCCCCCTTGGAAATGCCTCCAGGGCTACAGTTCTGATAACATCAGGAGGCCTGAGGATGTTTTGAGGACTTTAATCTCCAACCTGTGTCCTCTGCCCACACCTGCTGTCTTTACCTGGAGTCAGGAGAGGGGCTTTAGGCTAGTCTAGTCTGAAGCCACCTGGTTCCCCCAACCTCTTCTCTCTGGAGGGTCCTCCACTAGTCCCCTCTCTGCTGACACTTTCCCCAGTTGTGTCGACTGTGGCTACCAGGACAGTCTACCTCCAAAGATCATGCTCCTCCGGGCCCCCAACACATCTTCTAATTAAACCACATCTCCTGCTTGGAGCATCCAAGATGGTGGCAGGTCAAGTGGCTGGTGAGGTCTGTCTTAGGTAAAATGTACAACTTAGAGAACAGAAAACCTCCTTGTTAACAAAGAGAAATTTCCCTTATATTCTGTGATTCTACAAGAGGCAGGGCCTTTAAACATGTTTCTGAGAATTGGAGTTTTTCTTTTATTCCTGCTTAAAATTAAAAAAAAATTGAGATATAATGATCATATATACTCTATTATGTATTAGTTACATGTGTACAACATTACAATTCAATACATGTATATACTGTGAAATGATGGCTGCAATTAAGTCTAGTTAATATCTGTCACCATCCATAGCTACAAAATTTTTTTTCATCCGATGAGAGCTCTTAAACTCTACTTTCTAAGCAACTGTCAAATACACATTGCAGTATTGTTAACCATAGTCACCATGATGCATATTACGTGTGTAACACAGTAAGGAGTTTTACTCCTTAATGTAGAAATAAGCGGTTTTGAAATTTGAGTCACAAGGCAATCAGTTTGGATCTTCTTAGTTGATATGTATTATATACTTTCAAAAGCAATTCTGACTTATTAATAATGCTTGTGAGAATTAACAGAGTACAGTATAACTTCGTCAATTTTTCCACCTGGAGAGGAAAGACAAAAATCGATCACACTGACCCATCAGCAGACACGACCTGGGCATTTTTGAATGAGTGAAAACTGCAGATCCAAAAGGGCCCCTGAGTACCTGCGAGGCCGGTAAGCACTGCAGTCCTCAGGTGCTGTTCACTGGGCCATTGTGTAGATGGCTATCGGGGGGATCCAAATACCATCTTCCTCTCCATCAGGGCTTTGTGTTCGCTTTATTGACGCACGTCCCATATCACCATAGTAACCTGCTCATTCCTGCCATAATTCCCCTCCAGGATAGCACAGCACTTCAGGAGGGCCGAACAGAATCCATAGGGACTCAGGTTGGGACATGAGAAGGCACCCCTCCCCCAAATTCTGTCAGGCTGAGGCTCTACTCCATAGGATATAGTACTTCATATTCCTCACATATATTGCTGTCTTTTATGATAAATAGATTTTAGACCTTAATTAAAAAAAGAAAAACCCTTTTCCCTAAATCTAAAACTTACAGGTATAAGAGCTAGCATTTCTTTCCATTTTTAGTTAAGCCCTAAATGTTTCTGAGCTCATTTCCAGAATGGGCACAAGGTTGATACAAAACCCAAAGACAGATTCTCCAGGTCACTTGTTCTATGGCTTTGATGTGCTTACCTGTGGTTTGGATGCATGACTAAGCTCTCTCCTCCCCCAACTCGCACTGAGTGCTTCCCGGTGGTCAGCGTGTTCCTTGTAGATGGCGTTGATTTCATAAACACTCATAATCCACCATGCTGGGTTCCCTTTCAGTGACCATTCATCATCCTTCTTGGATTAGAGTGTGTATCAAAATAACTCCCCCACAGATACCTACCTCTGCCACTATCTCTCATAATTCACATGGAACCGCCAGAAAACACTGTGTGGGCAGCTAAAGAGAATGGTTGTGTCCACATGTCCTGCGTGGGGCAGATGTTTCCTTTCTGGTTTGTGGCCCTGACTTCTCCTTCCATAGCCGGCCACCCCGTCCGTCCTCCCACACCCATCTCCTGTGCTGCCTCCATCCGATCATTATGTCCCCACTCCAGGTTTTAAGCAATTGGAAGGCGCACACCACAGTGTTCATCAAGTCACAGCGTCCCTAGGATTGGGTAGAGACATCCTCTGCTGGCACTAAATGACATTCTCACCTTGTCTGGTGTGGTTCCTTTGCATGTGAGGGAAACCAAGGGCTTAACTAATGAAATTTGGTCAGTCTCTAAATCACATAGCTGGTAACTTTCAAAGCCAGAATTCAGGTCTAAGTTGAGTTGACTCCCCAGTCTGGGAGGCTAATGTCATGTCTCGTCCCTGACATTTTCCTGCCCCCAGGACACATGCGGAACTGCCTGCTGTTCCCGCATGGAGACGGGGGCCATTTGCCCTTCGTGGTTGTGCAGAATCCACCCGCTTGATTTTGTTCCGTTAACTAGACTCACGGAGCACTTGAAACACTACCATGATATTCACTTTCTACGTGAGGAGCGCCACAGGCTTCCAAACGCGAATGTTCTCCAGTACTCTAGAGGAAGTGAAATCCACCAGTCTTTCTGAATATGGCTTTAGGTTCACACTTCAAGCATCCCGGGGATCCTCTTATACCTTCTTCACAGTGACATCTTATCTTCTGCTGCCTGAAAGTCTTCTCGTGTATAACAAGTGAACAGAAGACTTTCCTTTGTTTCCCCCTTCTGGCTCTGCAAAGATACAGAGAGAGGAAAGGGGACGATTTTACAGTACTGATGAATTTGGTTTTTAATCTGTGCTTCCTCACTTGGGTGCAGTGTGGATCACATGGTGAAACTGGCACAGCTGTGTGAGTGCCGTGAGCCTATGTAGGCAAGCCATCTCAGAAGGCCGAGGGGACTGAGTTTACTATTACACCTTCAGAAGCGGACTGCCCCAACTGTCACCCTTGGGGTAGAGAGGAGAGCTCCCCACCCCACATATGACAAATCACTCTGCCTCTGATGTGTGGCTGTGGATTTCAACCTGGGTCAGGCTGCCACTTCCTAGTAACAGCACCTCATCCACTGCCTTTACTTTTATCCCCCATCCCTCATTCCTAGGATCCTTTAAAAGACGTCTAGGAGTTGGATACTCCAGCACCCTCCCCAGGGCTCTGGGTTCACCTCGGGTCAAGGAGCTCCCTTCCGGTGCTCCTGGTTGTGCAGTGTTCTTGCCTGGAGAATCCCAGGGACAGAGGAGCCTGGTGGGCTGCCATCTATGGCATCGTACAGAGTCAGACATGACTGAAGTGACTTAGCAGCAGCAGCAGCAGCAGTGCATCACTGCTGCTGTATGCAGGCTACTACAACCTTTAGCTACTTTTCCTGGTGACCTTGCGGGCCAGGACTTGGGACGGGCTCAAGCATGCAGTTCTCACCTGGGGCCCCTCATGCCATTGCAGCTGGACCTTGTCCAGAGCTGCTGTCACCCGAAGGCTGCCTGGGCTGGAGCGTGGTGTGGCTTGGTGCTGTTGGCTATGAGCTTGGCCGAAGTACTGCCTGGAGTGCCAGCAGGTGACCCCCGTGACGCCAGACTGTGCAGAGCTGGATGTACAAGCATCCTCAGAGAACTACATCTGGGTGCACAGCCTTCCCTGACCACACTTCAAGAGCACCGAGGTTTCACTTTCACCAGAAGCTGTAGTTGAAGCCAACGCACCTCCAACCAGAGTCAATGGGGAGGGACATAGGGGCCACCCCACGAAGGGAGAAAACCCAAAACATGAGGTGCCATTTGTCATCCATGTTATGCTCATCCCTAATTCAACCACGCATTTTTGGAAGCAAGTTGACATTGGGTCCTTCGTGCTCTCACTGGCCTGCTTAGACACGACACAGTGCAACATGGAGGCATTTTGTTCAAAGAAGAGCAACACAGCAGTATCTTGATGTCACAAGCATGTTAGACTGGGGGTCAGTATTTGCTGATCACAATTAAATTTTGTGTAGCATATTTCTGACTGCACATATATATAGATTAGCTATGTAGAAGGTTCTAATGGTGCTCTAGCCTCATTTTCTGTGGAGATATAACCTTGGAAGTGGGACCTGCCAGCCCTACATGTCTTCTGATACATCCATTTAAGACTGTTCTGGCCCCGAGGCTCACTTATTTGTCCAGTTCTAGACTTGAGTTCTGAGGAAGGAGGCAGTTGGTCGTCTGCTCTCTGTCCTTCTCCATCGCCAAGGAAGGAAAGAGCTGGGCATCTGAACTCCACCAGCCCAGAACGCTGCACTTGATGCTTCTTGCTAAGAAGCGCATGCTTGTGGCTGCGTCTAGAGAATCTTGTTTTCCAGGAAGCTCGTGAGAAAAACAACAGAGCTAAGGTAAGCCCAGGGGAAAATGCATTTGGGGCAGGCTTCTGACCCAGGAGAAGGGTTCATCTGTGTTTGTATTAAGCACGGCCCCACCCCCAAGCCAAGCTTCGTAAGCGGAAGGTAGACAAGCAGGCTGAGGCCATGTGACATCATTTTCCATCCTGGATACTCCTCCCTGTCTCAGTGCAGGAATGAGTCCAAATGAACTCAACAGAAACCTGGACCTGCACACAGGGGACTTCACCATTTACTGTCCCCATTTGTCTGTGACCTCAAAGGTTCAGGACATAAAGGGTGACTGCTCCCCATCAAAATCAGTGAATCCATCTGTAAACACACAGCAAGGTAACAGATTCCACTGCTCAGTAAAAGAACACGGCTCAAAGGATACTTCCGTTGGCTAGGGAAATAGCCAGCCTTCTTGGGGAAGTTACACTCGCGACCACATCACTCCTACTCCTACGTAGGAGGGTGGCTGAAGTGTGTCTGCATCCTTGTCTTTTGCACTTGCTTATGAACTTCTTCACAAGTAGGTCCAACGTCCTTCTTCAAGCTTTCATATCCTTAGGGGAAATATACACTACAGCTCATTAGGAGCACTTAAAAATATTTACTTCCTATCCTGCAACTCAATTTGTAGAAAGTAGCAGAGACTGTGCAGGGTTGGTTGTCTTGAGAAGGTTCATTGTATGAAAGTGTGATACAAGGTGAAAGAAAGCTGTACAATAGAAGGTAGACACTGCAGGTTCAGTTCATATTCTGCTTGTCAACCCACTGCCTTAAGGTTGATCAGGAAGGCTGTGGGGGTCATTACTAATACATCTATTTTAAAGTTGAAGTATAGATGGAAATGGCAACCCACTCCAGTATTCTTGCTTGGAGAATCCCATGTATGGAGGAGCCTGGTAGGCTACAGTCCATGGGGTCGCAAAGAGTTGGACACGACTGAGTGACTTCACCTCACCTCATAGTTGATTTACAGTGTTTCAGGTGTATAGCATGGTGATCTAGTTGTGTGTATTATATACGTTATGTGTATATAATATATAGGCTATTATGAAAGTGAAATTTGCTCAGTCATGTCCAGCTCTTTGCTACCCCATGGACTATAGCCTGCTAGGCTCCTCTTGCCCATGGAATTCTCCAGACAAGAATTCTGGGTTGCCATTCTCTTCTCCAGGGGATCTTCCTGGCCCAGGGATTGAACCCAGGTCTCCCTCATTGCAGGTGGATTCTTTACCAGCTGAACCACCAGGGAAGCCCTTGTATATGTTATTATATATACACGCATATATATAAATGCCACATGGGGACTTTGGTAAACAAAAAATTTACAATAAGCTTTCAATAAATAAGATAAAGATGTTTTTCTCATGAGTAATCTTTGGACATTCTCCAAGAACATGTTCAGATAGTGTAACATGTGGATGCTGACATGATGTTTTTGTAAATCAACTTCCTTTTGGAAGGAAGACACAGAATCAGGATGTATCCACACAGATGAGCTTTAGTCATAGGACCAGTGATTTCATGCTCATGTGCAGATAATTTACCACAGCACTTCTTATTCTAAAGCAGGGTATCACCTTAGACTACTTAGAAACATGGCATTCTGCAATTTTGTGGTGTCTTCAGCATCTATTGCACTTTACAGAAAAAAAAAAATGCATTTATTTCAAGAATTCTACTAAAAGTATCTAAGCATGGCACCTTTTCCAAGGAATACATGTATGTCATCCAGCTGTAAGCTTAGGAGGGTGGCCTCTCTGTTTTCTATGATGGTGCAGTCAGAGGTGAAAGAGATGTCAGCTATTTAAATTAAATGAAAATACATGAGTCTTTTCCATCCCCAACAAACAAACAAACAAAAAATCACACTCTTTTTTCTGAAATCATCAGAATTTATTGGAAAACATGTGAAGTTAACTGAATTCTTTGTTCATTTCATTTTCTCCCTCAAATAGCAACTCTGTTCCCTGATCTACATTTGGTGAGTTAAACATAGTACTTTGTGTGAATTAAAATCTACAAGGCCCTTAATCGTGGCATCCTTAAGACTGAAACATGGAAAAGAATACAGTTTCAGTCAGGAATGATATTATTGCTACTACCTTCTCCATTTGTCCCACTCTGTCCCTCCCCCACTGTGTCCACAAGCCTATGCTCTACATCCAGGTCTCCATTCCTTCCCTGCACATAAATTCATCAATACAACCTTTTAGATTCCATTTATATGTGTTAATATGTGATATTTATTCTTCTCTTTCTGACTTACTTCATTCTGTATAAATCATGTGTGAAATGGGTGCCTGCTAAGAGGCGGCTGTGTAACACAGAAAGTCCAGTCTGACACTCTGTGATGACCTAAGGGGTAGGATTGGGGAAGAGAAGGGTGCTCAAGAGAGAGGGGTTATATGTACAATTATAGCTGATTATACATATATATATTGGGCTTCCCCGGTGTCTCAGGTAGTAAAGAATTTACCTGCAATACCAGAGACATGGGTTTAATCCCTGAATCAGGAAGATTCCTTGGAGAAGGAAATGGCTGCCCTCTCCAGTATTCTTGTCTGGAGAATCCCATGGACAGAGGACCCTGATGGGCTATAGTCCATGGGTCGCAAAGGATTGGACATGACTGAGCGACTACACTTTCACTTTCATACATATATCATTTATGGCTGATAAAGCCCCTGGTGCTGGGAAAGACTGAAGGCAGAAGGAGAAGAGGACAACAGAGGATGAGAAGAAGGTTGGATGGCATCACCAACTCAATGGACATGAGTTTGAGCAAGCTCTGGGAGATGGTGAAGGACAGGGAAGCCTGGCATGCTGCAGTGCATGGGGTCGCAAAGATTTGGACATGACTGAGAGACTGAACAATGACAAATGACTGATTTGCACTGTTGTATGGGAGAAACCAACATAATATTGTAAAAACTAAAAAAAAAAAAAAAAAGAATAACGTTGTGTTGTAGGAAGCACATGAAACATGATGTGACTTCTCTCCCTAAGGACACTGTTTCTTTGGCTAGCTTTTTTGTTTAAGGAGGAAGAAAGTGGAGCACTTTTGTTTTGGTTTCTGGGAAATTTGGCTATTCTTCCCTCATTTTTATCAACAAGATGAGTAAGTGCTATCAGCCACACTGATGAGATACTTGGCAAATGTGCCTAAGACCAGCCTCAGCTATGTCCCATGATCTTCAAAGAGAAAGAAAACCTGGATGAAAAACAACATAGACTGGGGATAAGATGCTGCCATAGAATTGAAGGAGGAAGTAGGTGACAATGGAAAGTCTTAACAGATACTGAGAATTATCTTTTGTCTGTAATCCATCTGATTTCCACTGATACTAACTTATATTAGGAGAGGAAAGGAAAAGCCTGTAGTTCTTGTCCATATAGATTCCCTTGTTCTAGGTGTGGAATTAAGGTTTGTGGGAATGAAAGTGAAATGTTAGAATACAGTGATCAGGGTGCTTTCAAGCACTTTATATCACTGAAATTAAAAGAAAGAAGAAAAGTTGGAAGAAAAGTTATGACCAACCTAGATAGCATATTCAAAAGCAGAGACATTACTTTGCTGACTAAGGTCTGTCTAGTTAAGGCCATGGTTTTTCCTGTGGTCATGTATGGATGTGAGAGTTGGACTATGAAGAAGGCTAAGTGCTGAAGAATTAATGCTTTTGAACTGTGGTGTTGGAGAAGACTCTTGAGAGTCCCTTGGACTGCAAGGACATCCAACCAGTCCATTCTGAAGGAGATCAACCCTGGGTGTTCTTTGGAAGGAATGATGCTAAAGCTGAAACTTTAGTACTTTGGCTACCTCATGCGAAGAGTTGAGTCATTGGAAAAGACTCTGATGCTGGGAGAGATTGGGGGCAGGAGGAGAAGGGGACGACTGAGGATGAGATGGCTGGATGGCATCACGGACTCGATGGATGTGAGTCTGAGTGAACTCCGAGAGATGGTGATGAACAGGGAGGCCTGGTGTGCTGTGATTCATGGGGTCACAAAGAGTCGAACATGACTAGCGACTGAACTAAACTGATGTCACTGACACTTCCAAGGCCAGTGTGGCCTTTGTAGAGATATCAATGTCTCTATAAAACAGAAGAAGACTCAGAACTTGATGAAATGTAATAACTTCCTTTGGGGAGCCACTTGGCTAGTGAAGTACAGATCTGAGGGTTAGAGCTAGTCAGTATGCTATTTCTCTCTTCTCTAAGTGGCATAGGGAACAAATAACTTTTCAAGTGTATTCTGCTTGTTTCTATGCAGTATCAGAAAAAAAAGGCATTTCCTTTTCACTTGGAATATTAAGAATGAAACATTTGAAATGCATGCTTAAAAATGAAATATATACTTAGTATGATTATCTCACATGGTGGATCTCAGTGACTATGAATCTATAGTATTCCTGGGATCCAAGTCACAATTATAGATGCTTAGATATTCTAAATAAGAACAATATCCAGAGTAGTCATCTAGCATGTTTAGGCTTTTTCAATCAATTTTACAACAACTCTGGAACACCATTACCAAAACAACTTTACTGTTCAGCTAAGGTGAAGAAGTCTTCAGAATGAGTGAAATACTGCTCTGTGGTTCTCACGACCTCCTCACAAGTCTATTTTCACTTGATAACTCAATCTCTTAGAAGAGATTTTGGCTAAAATCTCTTCTGAGAGAAGAGATCTTTGTTGATCATTTTTGTTTGACTTTTTGTTGTTTAGGTCCAAGTTGAGCCTTTCTTTGCATAACAGTTGTCTGGTAGATGTGGTGGCAGAGTTTTCTTTAAGGAAAAATGTTTTGGTTCTGAAAAATATTAAGTGAAAGACATATACCAACAACATAGATATATGGGTTTGCTATAAGTCATATAGACACAAAGCATTTTCCTGTGTTGTTTCCGGGCTGGAAATGTTGCCATGTTCGTATCGGAACCCTGCCAAAAAAAAAACAAAAAACCAAACTGGATTTTTTTTTTTTAAGGAAACTTCATATTGTTCTCCACAGTGGCTGTATCAATTTGCCATTCCACCAACAGTGTAGGAGGGTCCCCTTTTCTCCAAGCCCTCTCCAAAGTTTATTGTTTGTAGATTTTTTAATGATGGTCATTCTGACTGATATGAGGTGTTATCTCATTGTAGTTTTGATTTGCATTTCCCTGGTGGATCAGAGGTTAAAGCCGCTGCCTGCAATGCGGGAGACCTGGGTTCGATCCCTGAGTGGGGAAGATTCCCTGGAGAAGGAAATGGCAACCCACTCAAGTATTCTTGCCTGGAGAATCCCATGGACAGAGGAGCCTGGTGGGCTATAGTCCATGGGGTCCCAAAGAGTTGGACATGACTGAGCTACTTCACTTCACTAATGATTAGTGATACCGAGCATCTTTCTGCGTGCCTCTTGCCCATCTGTATGAAAAGCCTATTGAAGTTTCTGGCCAGATTTTGATTGGGTTATTTGTGTCTTTTTTTAAATATTGAGCTGCATGAGCTGTCTGAATATTTTGGAGATTAATCCCTTGTCAGCTGCTTTATTTGCAAATATTTTTTTCCCATTCTGAAGGTTGACTTTTTGTCTTATTTTATGGTTTCCTTTACTATGTAAAATCTAAAAGCATTTTAAAAAATAACTAGAGAGGGAAGTCTGACTGTGAGTACACCTGTATTTAGGGTCAACAGTTACGGGTCAGCAGAGGCTTGAATGGTGTGTCCAGAGCCCCAGGGCCGAATGCACCAGCAGAGGTAATGGGGAAGATTCTGCTCTGAAAATAAGAAACTGGTTACTTGGGGAGAGATAAGGTTGCAGATTGTATGGTATGAGATGATGAGAAACCTTGGAATTTAGCCTGAGCACTGGAAGAGCAGCAAACTTCTATCTTCAGGCTACATCAGGACAGCTCAGTCTAACCTTAAATAAAGTGGATAAAACCAAGTGGATATTGGAGAAAACCTGCAAACTGAAACAGCCTTCCAGAAGGAGCTGAAGAAACTGTCCCAACTCCCTGGTCTTACGAAGAGAAGAGTACACTTGATAGGGGGTGGGGGGGCACCTAAAACACTTAAAAGCTGAGAACAGAATAATTTAATGATAGGAAAGCTACACTGAGTCGGTGACATCTGAAGTACATAGATTTATGTAAATAGTCTTGTCAATAGCTTTTCACAGGGTGCTGAGGTCCCAAACCATCAGCAAGGGTCAGCCTGCCCTGGAGCCCCTGGTATCACAGATCTTACGGAAAATCAGGAAAACCCCACAGGATCCCCGAGGACAGGTCCTGCCCCAACAGGATCCTGAAAAATAAGGGAAAGAATGTTTGGAATTGGCTGAGATTTTGAGGACAATAATGAGGAAGAGGACAAAGAGGCATTTCCAGAATGTTCTCTTGAGATGGCTGCAGGAGGAGCACCCTCTCATTCCACCCTTTGTTGTCCCAGTGCATGCGCATGCATGAACACACATACACACACACACACGCGCACACACACACACACACACAGACTCCGTCCCTCCATCTGCCCTGGTGGATAAGACAGTGTCACAGGAGAGGCTGGCTGGTGGCTGCGCTGGAGAAGTTGGGTTGACTGGGCACTTGGTAGGGGGCGTGGGGGCCGCCCGGAAGCAGTGTGGGCAGAAGCTACAGTCCTCTCTCTTGCAAAAAGAGGGGCTCTGTGTGCCCCTGGAGGAGGTGGCCTCAGGGATGTGGCCTCTCCCGTGGGAGGAGAGCGCCAGCCCGCTCTGTGTCAGGTCACAGCCTCCTAACTGATCAGCCTTGGCTCTGTCGCTCCAGAATTCCAGGATTCCTGTAGAATCTGGGCAGGTTTCCAGGAGTCTGGGCCAGAGGAGGCCTGGGGGCCGGGCTTACAAGTATCTTTATCTGATGCCCGAGCCCGGCTCCTCATGCCTACCTGGGTTGTCTTGCTGCTGGTCCAACACGCCAGCCCGGGGTCTTCATCCAGACTCTGACCAGTGGTCCTCCCACCTGGGGTGGGGCCTGGGTGAGCCTTGGCTGGAGTGTGGGGAGGAGAGATGGAAGGAGAGGCTGCCCCCACTTAGACCCAGAAAATAATTTACGTGTCTGTGTGTGCGTGTGTATATGTGTATATATGTGTGTCTGTGTGTTTGTGTGTGCCCATAGGTATGTGTATCTCTGTGTGTACATGCATGTGTATGTGAGGGCATGTGTGTATATCTATGCATGTGTGTGTCTGTGTAGGAGTATATATGTATCTATGTGTGTATTTGTGTGTATATGTCTCTGTATACATGTCTACACATGTGCATTTGTCTATGTGTGTGTGTGTCTATGTGTGCCCATATATATATATATGTATCTGTATCTGTGTGTGCATGTGAGTGTGTGTGTGTAAGCACACAGGGCAGGGGAGGAGGTACAGGCTGGAGTGAAATTATGCAGTTTGCTGCCTGAGTACTGGTATGTTCCCAGCAAACACACACACACACACAACACACACACACACTCCGCATACTGGCCACAAATCTCTCTGACCCTCCAGGGTATCTGCCTTATCCTGTGTTTGAGTACAAACATGTGAAAGCTGGGCCCACTCAGGGCCCATGGGCACAGATCTTCCCATGGCATAAAGATCCACCACTTTGACTAAAGAATGAGTGCGTGGACATTCACAAAACCTGTTCTGAAATGACTTCAAAAACAGTTAACAGGCATAGCTGGAAAGGATGCACTTTATGCCGCAACAAAGTGCTTCAAGGCAGACACTGCTCTCAGCGCTCCTACGTCAGGACGCTCCCCATACCCTCGTCCATTTCTTTTATTACTGATGAGTCTTTTGGCCTTGTATTTAATGACATACACTTTTTTCTGTACTAGTGTTCAGTTCCTTTTAAATCACAATCAGAATGGAAACTGAAATGAGGAAAAACAGAAGGACTTCAGCATTAGCCCGCCCGTAAGCCCTTCAGAGACACCATCCAATTCTGTGCATTGTTATCAAGAAACAAGACAAGAGTTTCTGTTTGCACAACCTAGCATCAAAGGCTGTTTTGATTTCTTTAGTTTCTATATAAAGTCTAAGGATAAATTTATATGTTTTTTTAAAAATCAAATTTAATGATTTACTTTTTTTAAAAATTACAATACTGTATTTGTTTTGCCATACATTGACATGAATCAGCCACAGGTGTCCACGATCTCCCAATGCCAAAGCCCCCTCCCACCTCCCACCCCACATCCTCTCCCTGAATCATCCTGTGCACCAGCCCCATGCGTCCTGCATCCTGTATTGAACATAGACTGGCGCTTCATTCTTACAAGATAGTATACATGTTTCAATGCCGTTCCTCCCAAATCATCCCACCCTCTCCCTCTCCTTCAGAGTCCAAAAGTCCGTTCTATACCTCTGAGTCTCTTTTTGTTGTCTCACATAGAGGGTCTTCATTACTATCCTTCTAAATTCCATATATATGTGTCAGTATACTGTATTGGTGTTTTTCTTTCTGGCTTACTTCACTCTGTATAATCGGCTCCAATTTCATCCATCTCATTAGAACTGAATCAAATTTATTCTTTTTAAGGGCTGAGTAGTACTCCATTGTGTATATGTACCACAGCTTTCTTATCCATTCATCTGCTGATGGACATCTAGGTTGTTTCCATGTCCTGGCTATTATAAACAGTGCTGCAATGAACATTGGGGTACATGTGTCTCTTTCAATTCTGGTTTCCTCGGTGTGTATGCCCAGCAGTGGGACTGCTGGATCATAAGGAAATATAGGTTTTTAAAAGAGTAGATCTTGTGTGACACATAACTTCTCTAAGCCAGTTTCCTTTAATTAAAATGTGAATATAATCCAGACTTACAGACCACAAACACTGTCTCGCACAGTGCCTAAAACACAGTAACTGTCCAATACAGTGTGGTGAATGGGCAGGCAAGCCTAGCGTGCTGCAGTCCATGGGATCGCAAAGAGTTGGACACAACTGAGCGACTGAACTGACTGTCTGAGGGCAGAACAGGACTTCAGAAAATGCTGAAACTTATGTGACAAATGAAGCAAAGACTTTTTTTTTTTTTTAACAGTATGAAGGCATTCAGACAGGCTGTCCAAACAGCATCGATTAATCACCATCATCCAGATCCGGATTTTAATTTCAGCTGTTTTGAAAAACGCCAATATGCCAATTATTTGGTTTTCTTTCATTGATTCAAATAAACATCTAAGCCAACTAACAGAGGATTCCAGCACACAGGTCCCAACACATTTGGAAAGTAAACAGCACATTCATTAGAAATTCTGTCCTGTGGCAGGAGCACAGAAGATTCTGATGACGGAAAGACACTGATGACAGTTTGTGAGTCAAACATGAAGATGGCAGAATGTGCAAATCAGGTCATCAATGTTTTCACTGGAAAGACTAGATTTTTAATCTGTTTTCTGAAAGACTGAGGTGTGTTCAAAATGTGTGCAACAGAAATAACTTTCCCCATAAAAGGAAAGCTTTTTCCATAAGATACATACAAAATGTATAAGCAATTCTATTTAAAATTGTATCCATAGAGGTTTTATTTGCATTCTAAACAAGGGTTTGAAGACAGGCTCTTTATAGTGTTCTGTACCTGGAATCTGAGCTGATTTTAATGCTATTCCTGGGCTTTGGTGATAGGAAATAATGGTGTGTATGTGGGTTGGTGGGGGGGTGGGGAGGGGATGCAGTGGGGCAAAGCAACATTAATGGAAAAATGTACAGCTTTATTTTTTTCCCCATTTATTTGGAAAGATAAGCTCTATATTGTACTGCAAAAGTGATTATTCTGCTTGAGATCAGGTTTCTTTGGGGAAGCTAATTCAATTACACTTCCGTTATGTCCACACCAACATGATTTAGCTGTAACATGACACATATGGAAAACAGAGGCTGTGGTTAAGGTATCAGACTTGGGAAGTAGAAGGAGCAAATTTCATATTTTTCAATGAAGCCTCCACATTTTTTGAATAGTATTGAGTGTTGCATTATGAAATGCCTTCGGTGTATGGCTTTTATATGGAGAAGTACTTGGCTACAAGAGTGCTTTCTTTGAATTAGTGAAGTAAGAGGGACACCAGCATTCTATCTGTCTTGTGACTGAGGTCTGCACCCCTCCACATCAGGAACTGCAGTTTTCTCTTATTGGGTCCTAATGTACTGCCATGAATTTATATACCTGCAGAAAGAGTTCAGATGATGATAAAATTAAAGCTCCTGTTTGCCCTTATCGCCAATTGCACCTGAATTAAACCTGTGCTTTGGGAGAAACTGATCGAAGCAGCCTTAGTGTTCTTGTGTGGGTCTGAAAAGTCTTACAGGTCACAGGACCCTGACACTTAGCTCCACTCAGCAACACTTACTGTGGACTTTCTAGCAACTGCACGAGCAATGGGTACCTAAAAACGTGTTTTTTTCCTTTTTTTCCTCTTTCCCGATTTTTTTCTTTTACTGAAGTATAGTTGATTTATACTGTTGTGTTCATTTCTGTTAATTCCCACCATATCTGCTGTAATAGCAAAATGTTTCAATTATACATATACAGCATATTGTTTTCCATCCTGGATTATCCTGAGATATTGAATATTGTTCTCTGTGCAATAGAATAAGACCTTGTTGTTTATCCATTCTGTGTATAATAGTTTGCATCTGCTAAGCCCACCTCCCACTGCATACCTTCCCCAACCCTGCCCCTTCTTGGCAAACCATAAGTCTGGGGAACAAATTTTTAACTAAAGTAAAATGATGCTACAGCTGATTTCCTCAGAAATAAGGGAAGGAAGAAGCTTTATTTATAACAACGTGGTGATCGTGCTTACATTTTCTTAACTTTTACATAAACTTGTCATTTCCCACACCATCACTCTGTGAGGATGCTGATGTAGTTAACTCTCATTTCATGAATGAAGGATGGGATGCTTAGACTTTAGCATCCTGTGGTTAGAGTCTTCAGAAGGAAGACAACAACCCAGGTGTTGAGCCTTCTTGTTCAGTGCTTTCACCTGATTAAATATTCACATCTCATGCAATGAAAGAGATGAAAATTATTTTACCTGTGGCCACATGGATGAGAATGCAGCTTAAGGTCATAGCTATCACGCATCACTAAAGTAAAAAATTCCTTCTGCTGGGATCTTTCTTCTCTAGACACCAGATGCTATTGTAGAGCCTGGGGTCTGGTTTATGGGTTTTACTTATTTGTTTTTTTTTTTTTTTTAAGTTGCTTATCAAAGTATAAAGCATCATTTGAAATCAATGGATGTATATATATTTCTTTCTTTTTTTTTTTTCTGAAGACAGTGACTGCTGGTCCTGAGGAAGAGAATGAGAATCTTTACAGAGGCAGAAGCATAAAGGCTTATAAATGGAAGAGCAGAGGAGAGCAGGACAGTCAGGGAGATATTCATACCCTGTGCCAACAGAAAGGATGGCTCTGGAGAGCTGACTATGGAAAGGCTCTTGGTGGGATCTCTGTCCTGCAGGGCAGACACTTGCCTTCTCTGGGGTGAGCACAGCCTCCCTAGGGCAAGACCCAAGGTGGGGCTGGTGGGGGGTGCTCAGATATCACAACTCTGGCTCAGATTAGTTCCAAAGCATACCAGGCCACCCCTTATATGAAAGAGGATGCTATCAGGGGAACTTTCTGAAACACTACCATGTGTCCCATACCTTTCCAGGGTTTAACTGCAGTGTCTAGTTAAGAGTAATGCCCAGATCCTGAGGTCTGCAGACAGGCTGTCCAGGGGGAGGTGGTATTTCTGCCGGTAGTAGTGGCTCAATCGAGGGTTCAAGATTTAATCCATCCAAACTCTGGTTTCCAACTTAAAATGAGGAGGGTAGGGACAGCTCCCTGCCAGGGCTACTGTGAGAACAAAAGGGGACAATTCACGTGATGTGTAGGTGCTTGCTCTTAGCTGCTTCTGTTCCGAATGTCCTTGTATCAGTGGATCATCTTTGATGGGAGGAGCTGAGTGCTAAAGCATCTTCAGTCCAGAGCTGACTGTCTCAGAGGATGTGCTTCCACTTTAGCCTGGTGGGAGAGCACCTGGGCTGGATGGAGCCCCCCGCTTTGATGATGGAGGATAGTTTTCAGAGAGCTGTTGAAGTGAACCAGGAACACTCGAGGTTGGCAGGTGGACTTCATGCTGTGGGAACACAGAGGAGAGAGGTTTTGAGAATGGCTGAAGGCACACGATTTTGAATTCTACTTACACCTCCTCTGCCGCTCCAGACCCCTCTATGTGAAATGTGTGCCCGAGACGCTGAGCAGAAAGCTGGGCTCTAGCTCTTCGGTTTGGGGCGGAGAATGTTGTGATGCTGGTTCTGTTCCCCCATTATACTCTCAGCCCCATGGGGAAGGACCAATCTTGTTCCCATCGTATCTTCACACCAAGGACAGTGTTGGCTCGGCTGCAGGCTCTTCAGTCTTCTCGCTACTATAAAGACAATTTTCTAGAGTCATACCTTTGGACCTTGACCAAGCCCACAAATATTTGTTTAGAATTCAATGTACAGATTAACAAAAAGTGAGATCTCCAGTAGGGTAATCATCAAATCTATTACAGGTTAGAGCTATTGATTTCTGTAAACTAGATTGCACTCTCTTGGAGGGAAGTGATTGGGTTTATTCATCTTTGTTTCATCAAAGTGTTTGTCACACACAGTGCTTTTCCATACGGATCTTTAAAAAACCTTCCTGCTATGAGATTAAATTTGACCTATTGAAGAGAAACAGAGTTGATGGTCTTTGAAGAGAATGAAGACCGAAAGCTTAAGAAGACCTGACTGAGGCACAGAATGACAAAGTAATTGGTATATGTAGTCAAAAGTTTTCAGCATTATGTGGACAAAGCAGTAAAAATTGCCTTAATTCTGTACGTAGTTGGTTGAATTAATCGCACTACTTAGAATTAAATGCACTGTTTTTTGTTTTTCATTTTAATTCCGATGAATGAAACTTTAATTAAAAAAAAAGAAAGAAACTTTAATGAGCTAAACCTGTCTTAAAAATATATGACTTTTGGTTGAAAATTGCCCATGATACAGACATTACTCTTCCTATGGATTTTCCTTTTGTGAATGTTTTATCTACTTAATAAAATTTTATTGTGTGAAAATGCATACATGAGAATTGAATTTTTCTTGTTTATTCTAATATGTGATACATTTGTAAAACTGAATTTGAAAATTTGTTCAAATTAATAATTAAGACATTTTAATTATTCATTAAATCTCTTAATAAATACCTACATTTATTAACTCCATTGATAAATGTTAATAGCCCTCTAAATACACTTACCTATTGTGTAATATTAGGTCATTTTTCACATTAATTTCTCTGAGGGATTTGAAAATACCTTTGACTCAATTGTAATCCTTTAAAGTCTGAGGAGAATCAAGTTTAAGTAAAAATTCCTTTATCCTTCCTCCAGTACATACAATATATGGAATTTAAAAAGTTTTTAAAATTTTATATTGGACTGCAGTTGATTTACAAAGTCATGTTAGTTTCAGGTGTACAACAGAGTGATTCACTTATACATATACATATATCTGTTATTTTTCAAATTCTTTTCTTATTTAGGTTATTATAGAATATTGAGCAGAGTTCCCTGTGCTATATGGTAGGTCTTCGTGGTTTTTTTTTTTTTTCTTTTTAAAAATCAAACTACTTTCTGATTTTTCAAGTCAATTTTTTTGAGATTGGTCAGTTAAAAATCATAATTTTCAACCCCAATGAAGCTAGTCACTTCTCAGTCAACTGCTTGTGAAAGGCAGGCTGGTTTATGGACCCTTGGCTGTGCTGATTTTGCAAATAGCTGCCCTCTGCAGAGGAGCTGGAGACGACAGAGCAGAGGTGAGCTGTTGGCAGAAGATGCACTCAGAGGCTCACTGCTGTCTTCCCAGGATTTGCCTGCCGGAACTACTGCAGTCTGGCTCAGTTTTACTGTTACAGCTTCATACCTTTTAAAAGCACTGCGAAGTTGGTTAAAACATGAAGCGGCTGGGCAGCCCCTGGGGCAAATTACTGATGCAGAAGTTACTGATACTTCTTGAGCATCTTAATGAGTTTAGCATATTTGGCAGTCCCACTAGGTTCTTAAAGAGTGTGTGACTTATAGACTTTTAAATCTACCTCAGCAACAAGCTCATCAATGGATGCAGGTTATAATATGGCATTAACTTTTTCTTATGCATTTACATGGACTATAGCATGGCGTTTGTTTTTTCCACTATACCCAATACCCTCTAGAAAAGTCATGTCAATATAGGCGCAGGGGATTAAGGCATGCAAATCATTATGCATAAAATTAGCTACAAGTTAACACACAAACATACGCATTAATTGTGTAGTACAGGGAATCTAGACAGTATTTTATAATAACTGCAAATGGAGTACGCCCTTTAAAAACTGTGTATCACTATATTGCACACCTTTAACATATAATACTGTACATCAACTACACTTCAATAAAAAAATTTTTTAAATGGCAGAAAAAAGACTAAAAAGAAGCTAAAAGAACACTCATACCTGTATTTTAAGTCATCTGTGTTTATACTGATCTATTTGTACCCATAGTTATATTTGATTTTATCTAGGAATAGATTAGCATTGAAATTATCTTATATGTTTATTGTTTTTGTTGTGTCATTGTGTCTATGTAGGAATGTTTTCAATCTCAACTTCTTGAAAAATAATATTTCTAAATTCTATGGATTTGATACAGATATATGAAATTGACTTTCATGCATTGGAGAAGGAAATGGCAACCCACTCCAGTGTTCTTGCCTGGAGAATCCCAGGGACGGGGGAGCCTGGTGGGCTGCCGTCAGTGGGGTCGCACACAACTGAAGTGACTTAGCAGCAGCAGCAGCAGCAGCAGATTGTCAAATTATCCTACACTCTTACCGTTGGAAGCAATAGGTTTATTAATTACAACTGGAATAATAGATTGTAGAATGCCCTTCTCAGTGAACTCCTCAGTGTTACCAAGACCAAGTCAAGGCCTTCGGGATGTAGCTATTCCACATTCATTATGCTTCCATGGAAATTAAACCCTGGTTCGAATGTTTTTCTACATACATGTTTGTGGAGGTTTGTCTATCCCTGGAACAGAATCTGGCTGGCTGTCCATAGCTAAGATCATTTTTCCAAATCATGCAGAAATTTTAGTTCAATTCTAACAATATTAAAAGGCTGCTTTAAGTCACTTGTTATTTTACATTTTTTAATGTTCAATGTAAATAATTTTTTTTCCTCCCTCAACAAAATAAGGCCTGTGTAGACACATATGCACAAATCAGAGCAAATCAGACCAGATTTACCAGATGACTGACAGGTCATCAGTCTCGATTTAGCCACCTAGAACTAAATATAGGAGGAAGCTGCCAATCCAACTATTTCTATTCCCTTCTTTCTTGAGAGCCAACCTTCCATAGAAAATGGACAGACTCTTAAGCCCAGAAGTTTGTTTCTGAGTCCTGCCTCAGCAATCTGTGCTTAATCTCTCTGTGTCTCAGTGTATTTATCCAGGATGTGGTACCTATCTCAGGCGGTTCTTGCAAGGATAAAGTGAGTGAATATGTTTAAAACAATTTGAACAGCCCCTGGTATGCACTTGTATTTGCATTGGCTGTACATCTCCCTAACAATAATAATCATAGTGATAATAAGAAAACTCACTGGATCAAAATTATCCAGGATGACTTAAAATTTAAATCTAATCATATCACTTAAAAACAAATCTTATGTAATGTATCTGCTCTGTTTTTTATGGTGAAAGATTTTGTGGCTAATGATATCTTTCTAACATGTGTGAGTGGCTTCAAGCACCCTTATTTGTTCAATAGCAGTTTCTTGCCATGTCTTCCACCTCTGCAGCTCGGCAGGAATTTTCTGTGGGCATCTAATGCACAGGTCATTTCAGGAGTCCCAAGTCACCCACCCTCTCTGCTCAGGTTGGGCAAATGGATCTCAGGGCCCAACTCTGGTACGATTTCTCTTCTAGAATGGTCCTTCTGTCCTCCTTGAGCAGAGCCAGTCTTGCTTCTTACCCTGTATTGAAAATTACTCCTTCTGAATACGACACATCACAAGTGCCCACAGTGACTGTGAGGTCGCTCAGAGGAGTGAGAGGCCAGCTGATATCCATCAGATGGAAAGTAATGGTGGCATTAGTGAAATAAGAGGACAGTGGGCTTCGAGTAACTCAGGGCGCTTAAACTGCATTATTGCAATTTTAGCGGTATTTACCCTAATGGACTGAAAATTAAAATGCTGCGTATCTGGATATTGTACTGCATTTCTTCCTTCAGTGTGATATGTATGCTTAAAATGGCCTGCCTATTTGAGATAAACACAGTAAGATTCATCCAGGAGAGTTGAAGTGGAAACTAAGTGTTAACACTACCTGGTGCTGAGGCTAGAAAAGGGACACTTAGCGGACCTGGGAGTGGACAGGGCTGAATCACGTCTTCCTCTGGGGTGAGGATGCCCCGGATGGAGCCTCCAGGGGAGACCTGGGAGCTGTCTGAGTGGTCAGAGCGGTGGGGCAGCATCCACGTGGTTGGATCTGTGCTTTATTGGCAGTCCTCAACCCCGAGGCCAGGAGGAAGAAAGATGTCCAGGCCAGGCTGAGTCTTGGAGGAGATGGGATGGCTGTAGTAGGGGTGGAGGTGGGGACTCTGCAAGATTATAAACAAAGAAATGGCAGAACTAGACTTGTACTTTCGAGAAATGCAGCAAAAATGGACATGCCAGCCACAAAGCAGTTGAGTGGGAGTCAGAGACTCTGAAAGTTTATTGCTAATCTCATTTGCTGAACTGAACTGAATCTCATCTGAGTTAAGCTCAGCCAAGGCCACACCTACCTTGAACAGCAGAATCTGCTGGTACCCCCTCCCCCGACCTATCTGACAACTATCCCAGACTTTCTAAAGAGCCTGAGACAATTCGACCTTGAAGAGGGGTATGAGGAGAGGGAGGGGGAAGAACAGTGGGGAAGAGGAAACCACTGAGGTTGTTTTCCAGAAGACAGGATATGCCAGGGTGTCAGATTCATGGGGGTTGCTGAGACAGTGAAGGAGAAGGCAGACGGCCCAGGGGAGTTAGGTCAGCATCACAGCTCGGAGCCTGACCCTGCTCAGCTCATCATGATGGACTGTAAATTGGATTCTGAACTTCCCTTTGATTAGAACAAAGAAGCAATTAGCTTCATTACAAGAGTTCAAAAGTTTAAAACAAACCAGTTGCTCAGTCAAATCACTAACTTTTTCTGGTTCTAAGAGCTGTGAGGAGAATTTCTAACATGCCTCCTGAAAGCGGGGTCCCCACCACACCCCTATAGCTTCCCAGGCAGCTCAGCGGTAAAGAACATGCCTGGCAATGCAGGAGACGCAAGAAATGAAGGTTTGATCCCAGGGTTAGGAAGATCTCCTGGAGTAGGAAATGTCAATCTACTCCAGTATTCATGCCTGGAAAATCCCAGGCACAGAGGAGCTGGGTGGTGTCCTCCCAGGGACAGAGGAGCCTGGTGTCCATGGAGTCACAAGAGTCAGACACGACTGAGTGACTGGGTACACAGCACACCCCCATACGTGTCCATACAGGAGCAGATTTTGGGGGCCACCTTGGTACTCTTGTTTGTTATAAAACATTACATATATACAAGTTTTATACATGTTTCTACAGACATCACAGCAATGGTGATTGCAGCCATGAAATTAAAAGACGCTTACTCCTTGGAAAAAAGTTATGACCAACCTGGATAGCATATTCAAAAGTAGAGACATTACTTTGCCAACAAAGGTCCGTCTAGTCAAGGCTATGGTTTTTCCTGTGGTCATGTATGGATGTGAGAGTTGGACTGTGAAGAAGGCTGAGTGCCAAAGAATTGATGCTTTTAAACTGTGGTACTGGAGAAGACTCATGAGAGTCCCTTGGACTGCAAGGAGATGCAACCAGTCCATTCTAAAGGAGATCAGCCCTGGATGTTCTTTGGAAGGAATGATGCTAAAGCTGAAAATCCAGTACTTTGGCCACCTCATGAGAAGAATTGACCCATTAGAAAAGACTCTGATGTTGGGAGGGATTGGGGTCAGGAAGAGAAGGAGACGACAGAGGATGAGATGTCTGGATGGCATCACCGACTTGATGGACGTGAGTTTGAGTGAACTCCGGGAGTTGGTGATGGACAGGGAGGCCTGGTGTGCTGCAGTTCATGGGGTCGCAAAGAGTCGGACATAAATGAGTGACTGAACTGACTGATTGACTGACAGACATGAAATATGAAAGGCAAAAGATACTAATAAAGAATCTCTCTATACATTAAATGACATTACCAATAATTCTGAGACCTTCTTATCCTTCTCTGACAGCATACTATTAATCTTGCTAAAATTTTGTACTTATTGCTTGCCTGATTTGATTTATACTTTTCTTTCACACTCATCCATAAACAACATATTATTTACTTTTGAGAGTTTCTGAATCTAAATGGAATCGGTGTATTTGTGTTCTTCTGCTCCTTGCTTTATCTGTTCAACATCATGTTTTTGATAATTATCTATGCTGCTGAATGTTTTGTAGTGTAGCTATTTGCATTGCTGTGCAAATGGTATTTTGGTGTATTAATATACCACATTTTATTTTCCATTCACTTGTCAGTGAACTGCATGCTTTTCATGCATCAGTATAGGCAACAAATAATATCAAGGGTAATTTAGTAAAGAAAGGGCAGGTTTAAATGATATTGCTCTAATGTATAGCTTTCTGATAGGCTCCAACCAGAGTATGATTTATAATCTCTAGAGGATTAAAATGACTCCATATCCTTCTGGAATTCCCAGTGTCTTTTAATATCAACCAACAGAATTACAATGATTTGATCTGGCAATAATCAGTAAGCCTAAATTCTCTTTTGCAAATAACTTTATTTTTATGTGAATCAAAATGTCAGACAAAATTGGTGTTTTCTTATGAAAATTAAGGGACTGACTAGACCATATGCTTAAAAGATGTATTTGAGTACTTTAATGGAGAAAGAAGGAAAAATAATTATAGGTTAGGTCACTTATGGGTCTGCTTCTGAAAAAAAAAAATGAGTGGCTGAGAATCAAAACCTAGAGGTTATCAACTCACACCTGTCAGAACAGCTATCAGCAAAAAGACAACAAATAAGACATGTTGGCAAGGATGTGGAGAAAAGGGAACCTTCATAAACAGTAGAGATGGAAATTGATGCAGCCACCATGGAAATAGCATGGAGGGGTCTCAAAAATTAAAAATAGAACTACCACATAACCCATCAATTTTACTGCATGGTATTTACACAAAGAAAATGAAAACATTACTTGAAAAGGTATCTGCATCCTCATGTTTCTTGTAACATTATTTACAATAGCCAAGGCATGGAAACTTAACCTAAGTGTCCATCAACAGATGACTGATGAAGAAAACTTTATATATATATATATATATTCCCTGTTGTTTCAGATAGTAAAGAATCTCTCTGCAATGCAGGAGACCTGGGCTCAATCCTGGGTTGGAAAGATCCACTGGAGAAGGGAATGGTGAGCCACTCCAGTATTCTTGCCTGGAGAATCTCAAGGACAGAGAAACCTGTCAAGCTACAGTCCATGGGGTTGCAAAGAGTTGGACATGGATGAGCACTTTCACACACATTATATGTGTGTGTGTGTGTCTATATATCAGTTCAGCCGCTCAGTAGTGTCTAACTGTCTGACTCATTATATATATATATATATACACACACACACACACACACACACATATACATATATACATATACACATGTACACACATATAATGGAATATTATTCAGCCATAAAAAAGAATTAAATCTTGCCATTTGCAGCTACATGAATGGACCTTGAGGGCATTATGTTAAGTGAAATAAGTCAGAGAAAGACAAATATCTTATGATATCACTTTTATATGGAATCTTAGAAAAGCAAACTCACAGATACAGAGAACAGACTGATGGTTGTCAGAGGTGGGAGTGTTGCTTGTTGTGCAGTCCCTCAGGTCTGTCTGACTCTTTGCGACCCCATGAACTGCACTGCATCAGGCCCTTCTGTACTCTATTATCTCCTGGAGTTTGCTCAAATTCACGTCCATTGAGTTGGTGATGCTATGGCGACCCACTCCAGTATTCTTGTCTGGAGAACCCCATGGGCAGTATGAAAAGGTGGGGGAGAAGGGGTAGGCAAAATGAGGAGGTAGTCAAAGGCACAAACATCAAACTTCCATCTATGAATAAATACTTTCTGGGCATGGAATGCACCGTATGACGATTGTATAAATATGTATTGTATATTTGAAAGCTGCTAAGAGAGCACATCTTAAAAGTTCTCATCACAAGAAAAATAATTTTTGTCACCTTGTTTGGTGATGGATGTTAGCTGGACTTATTGTGGTCATCATTTCACAATATACAAAAACATGGAATCATTACATTGTGCACCACTAACTAACACAATGCTATATGTCAGTCATACCTCAATACATTAAAAACAAAGAAGCAGTATTCTTCTTTAGATTTTCAGCCATTAAAAAATGTACAAATCCTTCTTAGCTCATAGTCCTGCAGAAGCATACAGTAGGCTGAGGTTACCCGAGGGCCATGGTGTTTGGGCCGTGAATTCCAGTGGGGAGACTCTGAAGGCACTGGTTCCGTCTGTGACGCTCAGGGGACCTGGAGTGGAGGGGTGATACCACACTGTTGTTCACTGAGAGGGTCCACTAGCTGCTGGTTATTGTGAGAAGTACTGCTGATTTTTGAAAAATAAGTGTACTGTTGCGCTAGAAACACGTTCTAGCCAGGATCACAGTGTAGGTTCTGGGTCTTTAATTGTAGATCTTGGGGAGGATGCTTAGTTGTCCATGGCTGAGTCTCCTTTGCTTTGAGTCATACAGGCCCAGTCTGGAACCTGTCCCTGCAGAGAGGAACTGGCCAAGTGGTCACTGTCCTGGTGAGTCAGGCCCAAGTCCAGGGACTGACCCTGTAGCAATCTGATCTGGTTCATAAACAAATGAAGACCTGAGGTCCATTGTGCTCTTATCAAGCTCTTATCAGACACCTAAAAGGAATCCTTGGTGAAGTGGTGACCCTGGCTGGATGACCCCTGGGACAGTCTATGGTGCTCCGGCCATCATTGTGGCCAGTCACCCAGAAAGTCCATGAAGGAAGGTGTGGGAGGGTGAGCTTCCTGGGTGTTGCTCTGTGCTGGTTCCAGGGCAATGCAGTCTCCTGTGGGACCAGTTGGAATATATAGCAGCGTTCTTTGTACATTATTATTCACTTCAAGATGCTCAATGAGTCCCGGCCAAGTGCCAGACATTTTGCTAGTTGTTGGAAACAGGTGGTAAGACAGAAGTGACATCCCCTTCCAGAAAGCTTGTAATTGAAAATTATCATTATCTATATTTATATCAAATCTCTATATCTATCTATATTTGTGTGTGTGCATAGTAATCGTGACATAGTGTGTGTGCGCTAAGTTGCTTTAGTCCTGACTCTTTGGGAACCTGTGGACTGTAGCCCTCCAGGCTGTTCTGTCCATGGGATTTTACAGGCAAGAATACTGGAGTGGGTAGCCATTTCCTTCCAGGGGATCTTCCTGACCCAGAGTTCAAATGTGCGTTTTCAGCAACTCCTGCACTGAAGGCAGATTCCTTACCTCTGAGCCATCAGGGAAGCCCCGGTCATGACATGCTGCTGCTGCTGTTAAGTCGCTGCAGTCGTGTCCCACTCTGTGCTGCCCTATAGACGGCAGTCCACCAGGCTCCTCCGTCCCTGGGACTCTCCAGGCAAGAACACTGGAGGGGGGTTGCCATTTCCTTCTCCAATGCATGCAGGCATGCTAAGTCGCTTCAGTCATGTCTGACTCTGTGCGACGCCATGGACAGCAGCCCACCAGGCTCCTCTGTTCATGGAATTCTCTAGGCAAGAGTACTGGAGTGGATTGCCATTTCCTTCTCTGAATCATGACATAGTATTATTTAAGTTAAATTGTCATAATGTGTGGGTTTCCTGTTAGCTCAGACGGTAAAGAATCTGCCTGTAATGTAAGAGACCTGGTTTCAATCCCTCAGTTGGGAAGATCCTCTGGAGGAGGGCATAGCAACCCACTCTAGTATTCTTGTCTGAAGAATTCCATGGACAGAGGAGCCTGGTGGGCAACAGTTCATGGGGTTGCAAAGCCTTCGACACCACTGAGCAACTAAGCACAGTAATATTATGGTATTTAAAAATTCACAAAGATTAAGATTGAAATTATTCACTTTTGGCATATGCACACATGACGTTTTTAGAGAGTAAGTCACACACACACACACACACACACACACACACACACACACACTTTTGTCTCTAAAGGGAAGTATATGAACTTAGAACGGTTATGACTTACTCCAGAAACTCCTTAGGTTCTCACACTACCAATCACCAGGGAGGTTTTGAGTGTGCATAGAGATAAACTTGACTAAATTTGGGGAAAAGGCCCAGGTATCTGCTTTTTACAAGTTCCCTACATGATTTTGTTAAAGGGTACTACAGAACTTGCATTTAAAATTCTGTTTGCAAATATTGTCTCCTCAGAATGACTGTGGAGACAGAATTGTCTGAATATTTTCATCCAAAACGATCACTGGCTTGAAGCCACATGACATGACCTCCAGCGATGTTGGAAAATATATATTTTTTCATTTTAAAAATATATGTTCTTTTATTGCTTCTTTGATAGTGTTTTTTTTTTTTAAAGTGGAATTATTCAGTACATTAGACAGATTTATTAAGCTTGGAATAGTGTAGTAACTGTTTTACTGAGAAATTTTGACACACTTTTTTTGTGCAATCAGTCCCTTGAGAGTTACTTCATTCTAGTTGCTTTTTCTTCTTTCCCTTTCATTTCTTGGGACATATCTGGGTAAACAAAACACTCACTAGAATAACTGCAGTCTGCCACTGTGCTAGCTGTAGACATCAATTTGCTGGGACTGGGGATTATCTTAGATATGCCAAATAACCAATTACTGTGATTTCTGCTTTACAAAATTTTGCATTATTGGGTGCTATGGTTCATTAGAAATTAGTAGGAACTTCTAATTCCTGAAATAGAACTATATTTGAGAAAATATCTCAAACTTTGTATATGATCATTAAGCCTATCTTTCTCTCTGCTAACCTGCCTTTGAAAACATCAATGGACACTCAAAATCAAAAACTTTACCGTTTTGCCTGGGGTCAACAGCAGTGATTCAGTCTAGAAATAACTAGACAGGAGTCAGCCGTATAGGAGATTCTGAAATTGGATCATTGCCTCTGCAGCTGGGTTTGCTCTTGAGGTTAGGATGTTTGGAAGGAGATCAATAATCATCCGATGTCTCAAATAATTACACAATATTTAATGGGTGTTGTAACATGAGAGAATGGTCTTTCTTGAAATAAAGATACTGATACTATTATCTTTAAATCAAGAGAAGAAATAACCCTACAGCCCAGACTGTATCTGTCCTCTTTGCCTCTCTCTCTTTCTGTGTGTATAAAAATGTAAAATTATAAATAGTTTTACATTATATATATAGTTTATATATATATATATTACTGTATATAGTTTTACATTCACACACACACATTTTTCTTCTTTCTTCCATACTAAACAAAATAATAACTATAAAAATATAAGGCAGCCTGAAACTAGAAAAGTTGTCATGGAAATTCTAGATAATTTCATTTCAAATTGACACGTTCAAACTATTTCCTGATGAGTAGAAATGAACTAAATCATATCAGGACCTTCTCTGAAATACACTGGTTGTTTACTTTATTGAAATTTGTTATCTGGCATTCCCTGTAGTGGTTAACCTCTCTCTCTTACTTGTTTGGGTGGGGAGTGAATTTCTTCTTTCTTTCCTTTCTTTTTCCTTTCTAAAATTTCTCATTCATATATATAACACATGACAAATGCTTTGAGACTGTTGAACCCAAGTGTCAACTGGAAGTATATGTATCAGTTCAGTTCAGTTGCTCAGTTGTATATTGCAGCACGCCAGGCCTCCTTGTCCATCACCAACTCCTGGAGTTCACTCAAACTCATGTCCATCGAGTCGGTGATGCTGTCCAGCCATCTCATCCTCTGTCGTTCCGTTCTCTTCCTGCCCCCAGTCCCTCCCAACATCAGGGTCTTTTGCAATGAGTCAACTCTTCTCACGAGGTGGCCAAAGTACTGGACTTTCAGCTTTAGTGTCATTCCTTCCAAAGAACATCCAGGGCTGATCTCCTTTAGAATGGACTGGTTGCATCTCCTTGCAGTCCAAGGGACTCTCAAGAGTCTTCTCCAACACCACAGTTCAAAAGCATCAATTCTTTGGAGCTCAGCTTTCTTCACATGGGCTTCCCTGGTGGCTCAGAGGCTCAAAGCGTCTGCCTCCAATGCGGGAGACCTGGGTTCGATCCCTGAGTTGGGAAGATCCCCTGGAGAAGGAAATGGCAACCCACTCCAGTATTCTTGCCTGGAGAATCCCCTGGACAGAGGAGCCTGGTAGGCTACAGTCCACAGGGTCACAAAGAGTCAGACACGACTGAGCGACTTCACCTTCATACCTATCTTCACAGTCCAACTCTCACATCCATACATTACTACTGGAAAAACCATAGCCTTGACTAGATGGACCTTCGTTGGCAAAGTAATGTCTCTGTTTTTGAATATGCTGTCTAAGTTGGTCATAACTTTCCTTCCAAGGAGTAAGTGTCTTTTAATTTCATGGCTGCAGTCACCATCTGCAGTGATTTTGGAGCCCCCAAAATAAAGTCTGACACTGTTTCCCCATCTATTTCCCATGAAGTGATAGGACCAGATGCCATGATCTTCTTTTTCTGAATGTTGAGCTTTAAGCCAACTTTTTCACTCTCCTCTTTCACTTTCATCAAGAGGCTTTTTAGTTCCTCTTCACTTTCTGCCATAAGGGTGGTGTCATCTGCATATCTGAGGTTACTGATATTTCTCCTGGCAGTCTTGATTCCAGCTTGTGCTTCTTCCAGCCCAGCGTTTCTCATGATGTACTCTGCATATAAGTTAAACAAGCAGGGTGACAATATACAGCCTTGACGTACTCCTTTTCCTATTTGGAACCAGTCTTGTTCCATGTCCAGTTCTAACTGTTGCTTCTTGACCTGCATATCGGTTTCTCAAGAGGCAGGTCAGGTGGTCTGATATTCCCATCTCTTTCAGAATTTTCCAGTTTATTGTGATCCACACATGTGTATAGATAAGTATAAATCTTCATTCAATATCCTGCTTTTATTTATTCAATGGACTTCCCAGGTGGCTCAGTGGGTAAAAAATCTGCTTGCAATGTGGGAGACCCAGGTTTGATCCCTGGGTCAGGAAGATCCCCTGGAGGAGGGCACGGTGACCCACTCCAGTATTCTTGCCTGAAGAATCCCATGGACAGAGGAGCCTGGTGGGCTACAGTCCATGGGGCTGCAAAGAGTCGGACACGACTGAAGTGACTGAGCATACACTTACATTTATTCAATACATAAAAATTGAACGAGACTTGCAGTGGCTCGTAGTTATATGCGTTTATTAAATTTTTATTAAAACTATTAGCACTTATGAAAGAAAAGACTCTGGTGGGAGTGGTCAGGGAGGAGGGGATTGTAATTTGTGATAAAACAGGGAGGGTGGATAGTTTTACTTCTGGGCAATAAAGGCAGAAGAGTGTGCTTGCTAATGATGATGATTCCTACCAGCACCTTATCTTAACCATCCGGTTTTACTGGTCGTTGTGGCCACTAGGAATTTCATGTTTTCCATGATTTTCAATAAGTTTGCTCCATTTGGTGGGGGAAAGCTATTGAATGCACAATACATGTAATTTAAATTTTCTAACTGTGTAAGAATTTCATATCTATGTAGAATTACTAGTCTGAAAAAACTCATTTGTTCAATTGTTAATTAGGTTTGTGTGTGTGTGTGTGTGTGTGTATGTGTATTCACAGAACAGAAGAAACTGGCTAAGTCTGTGTTTAAATTTCTGGGGCTGTGGAAGGAGCCTCCTACTTCTGTTCATGATGCTCTTTTAGTTTTCATTGGTATTTTCTTTTCAAAACATTAACACACTTGAAAGAGGGGGATAGTCACAGCCACTGTAGTTTGAGTGAGTTTATCCTCTTTTACAGAAGATAAAATACTCTGTGTACACAGCTGGCTTTGGAGGAGCAAGTTCAGTTTGAATCATTAATAGGATGAAAGGGAGCTGCAGGAGATGAAGTTGGGGTACCAACTAATGAACACCCAAAGAAGAGGAATGCATCTTAAGAGGCCTTTGCAGCTTGTATAAAATAAAACTTAGTCATTAAATTATGGGAAATACCTTGTTATGTTAGTCTTAAATAATAGACACATTTTAAACAAGGTGTTTAAAAAACGACTTTATATTTGTCATTTTCACCTCTTAAAACTTCAATTTTTCCAAGTTTAAGACAAGGTTTAGGCTTTTGGCACCATTTTTCGAGCCTTCAGAGTAATCTGAATTTTGTCTTTATTGAAAAACACATTTATCTGGTCATCTTTAACTCTTGGAATTTCTGTGGAAGGAGAGAATACACAGGAAACAACTGACGTATTTATCAATATACATTTAATTATTGTTTGGGGGCCTTTCTATTGTTTTTTATGCAGTCGGTATGAACGGTCCTGGCCTCTCTTGATGCCAATCTTTGGTTGCAAGGGTTTCTTTTCTGGTGATTACTCAAGGTTAAAACCATCCATTCTACTCATGGATGTAAGAATGGCAGCTGAAAGGATAAATAACCATTAGCTCAGGAAGCAGTGAGGCACACGACAGGGAGAACAGACGTGGTCACAGACATCAGGAGCTCGGGACACTCACCCTCGAGATGCAGAGGCAGACCCTCAGAGACGGCTCAGGATGAGAGCAGTGCTGTCCTATTACAATTCTGGACTTCGTGAGTATCTGACAAAGCGTCTATGTTTTCTTAAGACACAAACAGGCAATGCTAGAAAAAAGAAGAAGAAAGGGAAGTTAAACAATGCTTGGGTAAGTGTGAAAGGAACATAACTTTTCCACGTGATACCAAACCGATCCTAACGCAACACCCCTTTCTCTGCTATTCTCTCAGTTTCTAAATAAAGCCACCCTGAGGAAGTAGCGGTGTCATCAGCTTAATTAAAAATACTTCCTTCATCTTGGCTGTCCAGTGACTCGGACACATTCTTCTTCTTGCTGACTTTTACCAGAATGAGTGATCCAGCTTCTTAGAAGAGGTTGCTGGCAGCATTACAGCAGCTAATGGATATGGGACCCCTCTCACTCTTGCTCTTCAGGGACCACTAGTGCAATGAGGTAAACAGTGATCTCATTTTTGGTCATCGCAGTTTTACTGACATTGTAATAAAAGACATGAGGTAGTCGTCAATTTACTTCTTTTGTTTGTTTTAGCTTTCGTATTTTTTTGTCTCAAGGAAACGTGAAACTTTTTTTTTTTTTTTTTTTGATTATTTTGTCCCCATGAAAGCAATTCCTGCTCTTTAAAGAACTGGGGAAGAATAGAAGATAAGAAGTTACAGATAATCCTCACCATTCACATACAACCACTGTTCACATATTCCTTGACGTTGAAGCACATTTAGGAAGTCTTTGTAGGTATCCAGTAACTGGAAATGAGAAAGTACCTCCATCTGTACTGGAAACTCGACATTCTTAAATGGTTACTTAAGCCTAAAATATTTCAATTGAGTTAAACTTTGACCAACCAGGTGACTAGTTTATAGGTCTTGAAACCTTGTGGACGGCTGTGTATCAGCAAAGACCACACACCCAGAATTCCTGCACCGTGTCTGGTGTTTTCTCTACCTGAGTATTTCAGATGCATTCTCATCTGAAAGCTTTGTGTCTTACTCAACAACCTCTATCTAAACTATGTTAAAGATACATAGAAAAGAGATGACATCAGGGAGGCGGTTTATTCTCTTAGCCTTGTGTACAGCTAAACTTGCGGAGCGGTAATGAGTCACGCTGTCTTGTGACCAGCCAGGCACTCTTCCAATCAGAGGGACTGTTAAGATCTCTGACAACAGAACCTGTCATTGTTTGAAGAGCAGATTTCCACAGTGACCTGTATGCTTGGTGATCCAGGCTTCTGTGAGTAACAAAATGCATTCCCATCCCTGATGAATGACAGAATGCTAGTGATGAGGTAGCACTTAGTAAAGCTGACTCATTTCCTCATTTACAGATGAAAGGGATTGTCCGAGAAACAACAATCCCCCAGGTAAGTCATGATTCCTTTAGGTAATATGTGGTGAGTTTTTTCAAAGCAAAACTGACCTGTAACACTGTCTTGTCAGCGATGAGGAGAATGAAAAAGCAAATTTCTTTATGAAATTTAATGTCAAAATTAAAAGTCAGGTCCATTTTTATCTTTGCTACTGCTAAGTCGCTTCAGTTGTGTTGGACTCTGTGCGACCCCATAGATGGCAGCCCGCCAGTCTCCCCCGTCCCGGGGATTCTCCAGGCAAGAACACTGGAGTGAGTTGTCATTTCCTTCTCCAATGCATGAAAGTGAAAAGTGAAAGTGAAGTCGCTTAGTCGTGTCTGACTCTTTGAGATCCCATGGACTGCAGCCCACCAGGCTCCTCCATCCATGGGATTTTCCAGGCAAGAGTACTGGAGTAAGGTACTGTTGCCTTCTCCGATTTTTATCCTTAACCATTGCTGATTTCAGATGCTACTCATATGAAAGAATTCCTGTGGCGGAATCAGGAGTAAAGATGATGGAAATTTTCCCGTTAACTGAAATGTGGAATCAACATCAACTTTCCTTTTTATTTTCCACCAGACATGTTTTGCTGGTGACATTACAGCTGTTACTCTGGGCATCTGGGGGACATCTGTGTGGGAAGTGTGGGGTACCCCCTCCATTTTGATGGACAGTCTAGATTCACAGGGCTGGGGGATTTCTAGCCAAGTTGGGTGGACTTGAACTGACTCAGAGGCCACTGCCATCTTGGGAAAGCAGGAGATCTCCTTCTCCTTGACTGGCTGTCTTTAGCTATTTTATCTGTTTTACAATCAGGCTGCCTTTACAAACACATTCCTCCAAGCCTGTATATTTATTTTTTAACTTCCGAGAACCCTGTTGGGAGAAAAACATTAGATCAACACAATCTTCTGAATATCACCCAAAGTCATAGCTCATTTCTTAGACTAAATTTTACGAGGACTTTTTTTTTTTTAAAGTATAAACTAATAAAGTGTAAATTGAAGTATAATTGATTTGCAGTGTTTCAGGTGTACTGCAAATTGATTCAGTTATACATCCGTCTATCTAGTCATCAGCTACTTTGTCCCATTTTTTTTTCATTACAGCCTGTTACAAGATACCGAACCTAGTTCTCTGCCCTATACAGGAGGTCCTTGTTGTTTACCTGTTCTTTATGTACTCGTGTATGTCTGTTAATGCCATGTGGACTTTGCAGCAGTGGAAACAGGCTCCTCTAACTAGTATTTCATTATTTTCACTCATTTACATTGTAATAACATGGAACTTGCCCTCTGTTGCCTCTCTCCCTACTTGGCGTTCCTTCTTCTGAATTCTCTTGTAACTCTAACAGCTGTGCCATTAATTCTTTTTGTCGTTGGGAAATCACGAATTATGAAACATTAAACTGAGTGCATTTAAAAATAACCTAGGCTTTCCTGCCGTTTGGGTAAGGCCACTGGCTTGTTTGGGGTTGCTAATGGGAATAAATGGCCACGTGTGATTACTTCTAGAGCCAGCTTGTTTGCCCGGAGGAAAGAATTCATTGAACAGCCACAGACGACATTCCAGAACATCAGCCAACCACTTCCCAACAGGGTACCGTTGGGTCATCACAAGGCCTGCCACCACCCCTGGCAGCGGGACTCCACATACCTTCCCATGGTAGAGGTCAGGTTGCAGGAGGTCAACACGGGCATTCACGGCAAGAGCTTGTCTTAGTGCTTCTTTGCTCTGGTTTCTTGATAAAAGGCCATTGGAATTTTTAAGTCTCTGGAAGTCCATGGGACTCTACTTTGTTTTAGAAGGTATTTTCTATGCTTTGCAATGACTTCTTCCGGTGAACTTTGGTCTAAATATTACATTGCAAGATGGTGTGTGTGTTTTGGGGGTGTGTGTGTGGGGTAATTTCAAATACTTCAGGGCCCAGAAGAGATTTGTCACTTTGCATGTCTTCTTTCCTTGTTGACAAATCATGGCGCTCTTACTCCCTATCTGGAATCTGAGACTCTGCCGAGGCAGTGCGTTAATCCTCAGGACAATTATTGCACCAGGTAGATGCTAAGCTTCCTCATCTTCCCTCCCCTCATCTGTTTCACAAACTGGACCTCTGTTTTGATCTGCCTTCCTGTATGAGCTCATCAGAGAACAAATAGATAAATTATTTAGAAGGGACCATCAAAGCCGAGCCCAGGAAGAGGTTGGTGCCTCCTCGCGTGGTCACTGAGCCGAGAAGCTGGGTTGGGGCTCAGGTGATATGCACGAGGTGCCGGTCCAGGTGGGTCCTCCTTGGGATTCTCTTGACTGAGAGCATCTTCCTGGAGCCCAGACACTGAGATGCCTGTGTTTGGGAGTAGGGAGTCCCTTGGACAGCAAGAAGATCAAACCAGTCCATCCTAAAGGAAATCAGCCCTGAATATTGATTGGAAGGACTGATGCTGAAGGTGAAACTCCAATCCTTTGGCCACCTCATGCGAAGAGCTGACTCATTGGAAAAGACCCTGATGCTGAGAAAGATTGAAGGCAGGAGGAGATGGGGACGACAGAGGATGAGATGGTTGGATGGCATCACCGATTGGATGGACATGAGTTTGAGCAAGCTCTGGGAGTTGGTGATAGACAGGGAAGCCTGGCATGCTGCCATTCATGGGGCTGCAAAGAGTTGGACACGACTGAGTGACTGAACAATGACCTCTATGCAGGTGGTGAAGTTTAAATGAGGTGACCAGGGAGATTTTCTCATGTGATAGGGTTAGAGTCCTCAGGGTAAGGGAGCAGAGAACTTCGTTTCCCACCTCCCATTCGGTCTGTCTGTCTCCCTCCCTCTGTCTCTCTCCTCTTTGTGAATGAGGACATGGTGAGGAGGCAGCCATCTGTAAGCCCAGAAGAGACGGCTCACCGGCACTTGGCCGGGCCTCCAGCCTCCAAAACCATGAGAGACAAAGTCCTATTGTTTATGCTGCCTGGACTGTAGGACTCAGCTAAAGCCAGATGAGCTGACAGGGACAAAGCCCATTTGCCCACCTGGACACGGAGGGCCTCTCCCTCCAAGGGGCCAGCCCCGCTCTCCCAATCTGCCCTCTGCTGGGGCAGTGCTCTGGGCTTTCTATAGCGTTCCTGCCTTCCACCTGGATTAGAAGCTCCACGCTCAGGACTCCAGTAACAGGCCGTATCATGATTTGAACCCCTCGGGTACTAGCCAAGTACATTTCTCACACTATAAAGTGTAATATTTGCTGATTGATTAACTAGTTTGAGAGATGATGAGCTAAATTGGACCTGATATGTTGCAATAGTTTGTTTTTACTTTGGTTTCAGAATTGGCAAAAAACATGGGGATAATTATGCACAAAATTTCTGTCTATTTGGTGATATTAATGTACAGTTTATTTTTCTCCTGGAATGATCCAGACAGAGCAGGTTACCTCAGCCCTGCCCTTTAGCCTCCATGTGGACATAGAATGGGGCCCAGGACACCAGAGTCTACTAAAAGCTGGCTTAATTGTCTTTGAACGAAGGCCATTTTATCAATCATATTACAATCCCATTAAATTATCTGATACTAGATCAGAGTGCCTTCATGTTGTTCTCTTTATAATTATTCAATCTCTGTTTTGTAGAAAAGGGGGAAAATTCCTTGAACCAGAAATAATTTCTTTCTACTTTGTGTTCCTTTTTTCGCTCTGGGTGAAATAAACTAAACTCTTTACTCCGGGCCACTCGATTTAAGTGGTGCAAGATTTTCAGTTAATGACGATACCTTGGACTTGATCAGAAAGTCAAGCCACAAGAACTGAAGCTCCAAGGGATTAATACTTTTTAATTCTTTGTACAGCAATACTGTGTGTCAAAAAATAATCCCAAAGGATTTTTCATTCACTCTTCTAACCTAAAACGACTCTCTGCTTAATTTAACATGCTAGGTGTATGTCATGGAATCATGAGTTACCTTTTCTATTTACGTGTAAAAATCAGTTTTAGTTCAGGCAATATTTGGGGGACATTTGCTTAATCAACACTCATGTTCAGGAATGTATTATCTGTGATGCTATCAGTATCTATACTTTGCAAATATATTTTAAAAAACTGCTTTGCCACCTTTACTTTAAATTATGACATCTGAGTGAAAAGGCCACATCACAAGTTGGTGGCTGTGTGTCTTGCCTGAGCCCCACCTGACCGATTGTTGTCAGCTGCTTCTCCGCAAAGCACAGGTAGGAGAAGCAAAGACTTACTCAACTCAGTGGTTTTGGCCACAGTCTCCTCCTCCACAACACAGGGCAAAACAAACCATAGAGACAGCTGACGTTATAAAAGTTTTGCTCAGACTGTTGGATTGATTATTTAGATAATTGCTTTAAAAACTTCTGCCATGTCAGCTTCAGGCATCTTAGAACCATGAGAATAACCCTAGAGGGCAGGGAGGAGGGGTCAGAAATGAGAGGAGGAAGCTGATCCTTGAAGATATTAACTGTGAAGCTTCATTAGCTGTGAACTCTCCTCCTCGGTACTTATTTTTATGTGAGTTAAATATAGCCTCAATCGTAAATGCCTCTATTAATTGCACTCTCTGTAACTTGCAGCTGAATGATATTCTAAATGCATCAAAACACAGAGTCATTTCAGAAGTAAACACTCAAGGAATCAATGTAGGTTTTTGGAGGAAGTGTCACAGAAAATGTATCTTTTGGTCCAGGTCTTGAGTAGAGGGAAATATTTAATAATAAAAATTATCAATTGAAATTCGTTGAGAGTTCCTTGTGTTCCGGGGGTGACAGTTTCAAAATTCATCCATATGATAATCTTATGAGCCAATTCTATCCTATCCTCAGTTACTTGGACCCAAGGATCCTGTGGACCCAGGATGAGAAAGAAATTGAGAAATTCCCTGATCTGTGAATATTGCCTCTCTGGTTGGCAGTAGATGGAGAGTTGATGCCAGAGTTGCCTTATTCCAGAGCAAATGCTTTTCTTCTTTGCACAGAGGCTGGCAGGCAAATTATATATATACCCCAAGAAATTTATACCCCAAGAAAACTCATTCTGAGGTTGACGAAACAGTTAATTGTTACGGCGGTCACAGGCCTACCATGACCTATGTTCTAAAAGGTCCTAAGTAAATGCCTTAACAGAAAACTCTTTTAATGATTAAAGACATAACTGACTGATCTAAAGCAAAAGAATAAAACCACTTAACACGAATCTAGGGCTCCTGTGTGACGGACACTGTGCTTATGCATCTGGTACTGAGCTGACTTCTCCCAACAGCCAAGCAAGGGGATGTTCTTTTACTTTCCCCACTTCACTGATGATACAACCAGATACAGAGAAGTTATATCAACCTCCAATCACAGAACTGAAATAAATGGTGGGTCAGGGATGGAAACCAGGATGTCCAGTGGTATTCTGTCCCCTGAGCTCAAGTTCAGTTCAGTCACTCAGTCGTGTCTGACTCTTTGCAACCCCATGGACTGCAGCGCACCAGGCTTCCCTGTCCATCACCAACTCCAGAGCTTACTCAAACTCATGTCTGTCGAGTTGATGATGCTATCCAATCATCTCATCCTCTGTCATCCCGTTTTCCTCCTGCCTTAGATCTTTCCCAGCATCAGGGGCTTTTCCAAAGAGTCAGTTCTTTGCATCAGATGGCCAAACTATTAGAGTTTCAGCTTCAACATCAGTCCTTCCAATGAATATTGAGGACTAATTTCCTTTAGGATGGACTGATTTGATCTCCTTGCAGTCCAAGGGACTTTCAAGAGTCTTCTCCAACACCACAGTTTAAAAGCATCAGTTCTTTGGCCCTCAGCTTTCTTTATAGTCCAACTCTCACATCCATACATGACCCCTGGAAAAACCATAGCTTTGACTGGATGGACCTTTGTTGGCAAAGTAATGTCTCTGCTTTTTAATATGCTATCTAGGTTGGTCACACTGCTTGGGGAAATGCCACTAAAAGGAAAAAAAAATTAGAAGTGATATTTCTCAGTCTCTCTTTAAGCACAGTTTGTTGTGATCCACATAGTCAAAGGCTTTGGCATTGTCAATAAAGCAGAAGTAGACATTTTTATGGAACTCTCTCCCTTATTCGTTGATCCAGCGGGTATTGACAAATTGATCTCTGGTTCATCTGCCTTTTCTAAATCCAGCTTGCACATCTGAAAGTTCATGGTTCATGTACAAGCAAAGCCTAGCTTGGAGAATTTTGAGCATTACTTTGCTAGCCTGTGAGATGAGTGCAATTGTGTGGTAGTCTGAACATTCTTCGGCATTGCCTTTCTTTGGGATTGGAATGAAAACTTATCTTTTCCAGTCCTGTGGGCACTGCTGAGTTTTCCAAACTTGCTGGCATATTGAGTGAGCACTTTCACAGCATCATCTTCCAGGATTTGAAATGGCGCAACCGGAATTCCATCACCTCCACTAGTTCTGTTTGTGGTGATGCTTCCTAAGGCCCACTTGACTTCACATTCCAGGATGTGTGGCTCTAGGTGAGTGATCACACCATAGTGATTATCTGGGTCATGAAGATCTTTTTTGTATAGTTCTTTTATGTATACTTGCCACCTCTTCTTAATATCTTCTGCTTCTGTTAGGTCCATGCCATATTTGTCCTTTATTGTGCCCATCTTTGCATAAAATATCCCCTTGGTATCTCTGATTTTCTTGAAGAGATCTCTAGTCTTTCCCATTCTATTGTTTCCCTCTATTTCTTTGCATTGATCACTGAGGAAGGCTTTCTTATCTCTCCTTGCTGTTCTTTGGAACTCCAGATTCAAATGGGTATATCTTTCCTTTCCTCCTTTGCCTTTTACTTTTCTTCTTTTCACAGCTGTTTGTAAGGCCTCCTCAGACAACCATTTTGCCTTTTTGCATTTCTTTTTCTTGGGGATGGTCTTGATCTCTGCCTCCTGTCCAGTGTCACAAACCTCAGTCCATAGTTCTTCAGGTAGGTTTTCAGATCTAATCCTTTGAATCTATTTGTCATTTCCACTCTATTATTATTCCCTAAAGGAATCCTTAGTAATGATTTTTTTCTTTTTGGGGTTTCATTGAACACAGAGAAGAAAAAAGGTGATTATATCACTAAAGGAACCACCTATTTGTCATCTTGCACACTGATGAGAGCAAAGTTCCACAGGTTAATTCATGAGAATATTTGCCCAACCTTTCCACTGTCATAAACCATGGGGAAGGAAACAATTGAGTTTAAAATTCTATTTTGATATGAACAGTCTGATGAGCAGTTTTGAACTCTGAGCAAATAAAAGCCACAGAGTACTTATTTTTTACTTTTATTTGAGCAATCAAAACAATCATCCAAAAAATCAGCAATTCAGTGGATAATATAAATGCCAGCTACAATTAATTGAATTAATGGAGTGATAGATTTGCCAAAGGCTAAATTTCTAAGTCTTATGACATATTTTGCCTGAATCTTCAGACTTGTTAAGAAAATTCTAGAAAATTTGCATCCTGGGCCAGGGATGTCTCACTTGCTCAAAACAGTTTGGAGCTCTCTTGTGGGTGTTTTAGAGCCCTCCCAGCCTTCAGGACTTGGGAATTAATGACCTTTGTTTGAAGCCCAGTCTTTGCATGGTTCTTAGTGGTAGCTGGTGATTCAATGGGGGTATGTTGACTTCTAGCAAAAACAAACAAACAGAAGTTGAAGTGTGACTCTGAAGTCATTTTGTGTCTGAAATTCAATCCCAAAACCTTTCCAAAAGAGAAATTCCTTAATTCTTTTTTCATTCTATATTTGAATTTGAAACTGTGTGACTCAATGAAAAAATGAAGGTAAAAATGAAGGAAGTGCATTGGGGATTCTGTATAGTTGTGTTTCACACACACGCGTGCATGCAGAGGACTTCATGTCCGAGCCAGAGGAAACACGCTTGTGAATGCAGATAGTCATGCTCACTTCACTTTATTTTCCTTTTCCGTCCCTCTGGTACTCACCCACACCCACAGCTCCCACTTCTGTGGGCTGACAGGGGTGTGATCCTCAGCTGTCAGCAATCTGTCTGAGCAGGAGCACTGCATCTGTCTGAGGGGGAGCACTGCTTCTGCTTGAACGGGAGGACTGTGTCTGTCTGAGCGGGAGCGCTGTGTATCCCAGAGGCATCACGACTGCAGCCTTCCCTGTGCACAAGTGTTCACCTCGGCTCTCCCTGCCCGCCTGGCTGTGTCTGTCCTAAGCCTGCTTCCAGGTGAGGATTTCTGATTTCTTCTTGCCCTTGATCCACATCTCACTGACCCCTGTGGACAACTGGAGCCTGCCTTCTTGCAGACAGGAGAGGGCCTGCTCTCATGTTCCTGAGGCTGTGAGCAGAGCCCTGGGTGATGACTCGGCACTTCTGCCACTTGTTTGGAAGGTCAGCGCATGGCCATTGGGTAACCCTCACTTTAGGACTGAGCATCCTCTCCAGCCTATTTTTTGCAATGTTCGCAGATGCTGCGTCCATCCTCATTAATGTCGTTGGACAGTGGTCATTTCAACCTCAACCGACTCTTTGATTTTTTTTTCACTTTTGGGAAATACACTATTAATACAATTTGTCAGTATTCTCTGAGGAGCACTTATTATGCTGCAATTTTAGTATGTTTTACCAATTTAGTTGTCATAATGGGCTGCAAGTGCCTTGATTTTACAATCTTATTTCCCAGGCCTTTTGAGAGCTGGCTATAACCTGAGATTATTTCCCTAATGGACTGTTTCTATAATGTACTTCTTAAAAGCCAAATGCTACTTCTCACTTCATTTTGCATATCCAGTGACATTTTTAGCTTGGTATTAATAATCCAACATTATAATAAAAATAATAATAGCAAGGATTTGAATATCCATTACAAATCTCCTTAAACCCAGGTGAACTCATTAACTCTTAGATAAAATAAATTGGATTAAAAAAAAGAGACTTGATTTTATTCTGCCTCTCATGATGACTTTGAGTAGGTAAAAGAAGTAGAAGTGAATGCTCCTGAGTTCAGATCTGGTGCTGGTTTTGCTAGAATGACCTATTACGATAGGCTGTGAGATTTAAAAATGAAAACAGAGAAAGAAACATCTGTCTTCTCTTTGAGTCAAACAGATGAATGTGAAAGCAAAGGTTATGATTTCCGCTTTGTCATCCTGAGTGAGGGGATGAGGGGAAACAAGAAAGATGCCTAAGTCCCCCAAACTCACAAACCAAACATGCAGACAAGCTAGAATTTTCAACAACTAAAAGTTGTTGAAAACAAGTTTCCTCCTTGCCTTTCAGCCTAAAATGTCAGTGTTTTGATCATGCTGAGGGCTCTGCGAGTGTGAGCTGTCACTTGCAGGCTTCACTTAGATGTGATGGGCTGTGCTCTGCTTCGCAGCTCAGTCTTGTCTGACTTTTGGTGACTCCATGGACTGTGGCCCATCAGGCTCCTCTGTTAACTGTGTCAAATTCCTGTGTTAAATCCCAACCCCACTATCTAAGAATGTGACCTGATTTGGAGATAGGGTCTCATGGGGTTGGCATGGGGAGGTTAAGTTAATGAGGTCGTGGGGAGGGTCCTAATCCAACAAGACCGGCGTCTTTCTAAAAAGAGGAGATTAGGACAGGGACGTACACAGGGGGAGAAGGCCACGTGACAGCACAGTCAGAGACTGGAGGGTGTGTCTACAGGCCGAGGGACGGCAGAGGTTGCCATGACAGCACCTGCACCAGGAGGGATACCTGGAATAGACTCTCCTGTGGAACCTTCAGAAGGACTCACTTCCTGACACCTGGATCTGGGGCTGCTCCAGAGCCATGAGACAGACGCTAGATGTCAGCTGCTGACGCCACACGACGTCTGCTTCTTTATTAAAGTAGCCCCAGCAGACAAATACGCTGGACACCCGGAGAGTCAAAACCATGTCTGACGTAATCCACAGCCATCAGGCGCTTACAGTGAACTTGGTGAGCGATCACCCTGAAACACTAAGCAACCACAGGCGCATACTCGAGGGAAGGCCCTAGAGTAATTCAAACTGTAAATGCTACCAGAAGTCAGAGGACCGAGAGAAACAGAGACTGAAACCTCCAAAAGTCCCACTGCTTAGAGTGAAAGAAAGAGGAAGGGTGCACCCAGTGAAGCCTAGAGGAAGAACCCAAAGCTGGTAGCTGGGGGATGGACGCTGGGAACAAAAGTCAAGGGACTTCCCTGGTGATTCAATGGTTAAGATTTCACCTTTCAATGCAGGAGGTGTGGGATCCATGCCTGGCTAGGAAGCTAAGATTCCACATGCCTTGTGGCCAAAAACCAAAACAGAAGCAATATTGTGACAAATTCAATAAACTGCATTAAAAAAAAATCTTAAGAAAAGAAAGACCAAAAGCCAAGACCCCATCTCTTTTCTGACTAATAATGTCCTGTGTTCTCACTGGCACAAGAAGACACAGCCTGGTGGAAATGACCCCCTGGTAAGTGAGAGTCTCAGGTGGGGTCAGGGAGGAGAAGGTCATCACCAGGCTCAAAATTTTCAGGAGGGTGTGTGTTTCTTTACGTATCATTTCAAGCAACAACAGAAAAACAAAACTGCAAAATGTAATTTTGCTGCTTTATAGAAATCTGTAAATGCTGTTAAAAGTCAACACACAGGACATGCCTATGGCAAGGTCCTTATTGCCTAGGAATGACTTTATCATTTAAAATCATTAAAGAAAAATTTGGATTTTATACTTAAAGATGGAAACATATCTTGCCATTTGTAGAGCTTATGAAACTCAACTTCATTTTCAACGCTCAATCACTAGTGAAAGTGAAAAGAAACTTTATTTAATCATTGACTTGAGTTGTCTTTAAATATAGCTTTGGCCTGTTTTGTGAGTTTTTTCTTTATTAGTAGGCATAACTGTGTGCTCATTTTTGCTACGACATATCGTAACTGTACCTTCTTTTCAACAGCTCATGAAAACTCTACTTTTATGGTGCAGAATAAAACCCCATCATAATTTTACTTTCTTCTGAGGAAATTCCTGAAATATAAGTTTAAATATTAGAGACAGTGAGACAGAGGCAATTGCTTAAAACCACAATGGAAATTTGACTCATTCTGAAACTTCAAAATTGCAATGTGCTACTAAAAATAATTATTCATCCCTACTGCCTGGCAAGATTTCTTCTTGGATATTCTATACTTGGGAAATGCACTGCAAGTAACTCACCCTTCTTTCAACCCTTGGTTTGCTGTAAGCTATTGATCCGTGTGTTGACATTAACCACCTCCCAATGCTTTCTTATACATCTCTCACTGCACCAATCTGAACAGAGGAGGTTTATCTAGGCCATGCGTGTTTATTAAGGATATCACTCATTGAATTAAAAATTAAAAGTGAGTAATTCTATGATGTGATTGCAGTAATTAAAGTACAAAAGGAAAGGTTGATGTCACATTTAAAAATGAGCCTTAAAGTAATTGGATAGAGAACTGATAAAAGAACAATCTGCTTACTTTGTGTGTACAGCTCTTCAAATTAATAAAAGCCAATGTACAGCTGTCTGTCTGAGACATCTTGTACTGTCTAGAAGGCCAACAATAAATTATTATTGTTTTTCCCCAGTACGTAGGTCACCATTTTGGAAATACACACTCAGCCTCTCAAAACTTGTCTGCAGCTCAGTAGAAATACAGGTTCGATACAAATGAAGGACAGACACCATTTCTCATGGTGCATACTGTGCTACTGCTCACCATTTGTCTCAGGAAAAAGTGACATTTTTTTCAGCTTCATTGAAATATAACTGACAGATAAAAATTGTGTGTATTTAAGGCACATGGCATGATGGTATGATTTATGTACAAGTTTTGAAATGATTATATTTATTTTATCCTTAAAAATAAGTAAACCATAGGCATAAAGGAATATTGGAAAATATAGTATTGTATTACTGTAATATTATTGTAATACTATTATAATATTTCCAATTGTAATATTGGAAAATACAATATTAGAAAATACAGAACAGCAGGCCAGAAAAAATAATCAAGTATACTTACGGCCCTTTTTCTGGGAAGAGGTTGTCAATATGCTGTGTACATATGCACTATTACATGTGACTTCTTTTACTAATCATATATCCAAGGACTTTTCTGTGTTTTGGAAGAACCTTGAAAAATATTGAGTGAGTGTGCACTGCTCTATTAGGTGGTTATACCAGCACTTAACTAACAATTGCATGTTATATTGCTTTTTCCAGTTCTTTAAACTGTAAAGAACAAAGAAGGGGTAACACTGCTATGCCATCCTTCCCCCTCGCCCCACAAATCCAAAGGTTGAAGTTCCTAATATTGTGTCTGTACTTGGAGTAAGGAAGTAATTTAGATCAAAAATGACAAAATTCCAAATTTAAAAAATCATTATTCTAGAGTTATAAAAAAAATGCCAGGATATATAGGAGTGCTTGAACATGAACTTAAATTCTCATAAGACTTAGGGAACAACAGTTTAGGAGTAAACACAGCTCTCAGATCCAAAGGGATGGCTATATCTGTCTGTGTCTCACTTTCATGGTGGTGGCAAACCCATGAGATAATGAAATCTCAGGATACCCCGTGAGTCTTGGGTTTTGCCCGGTAAAAACAGACCATGTACCTTTCATCTGCTTTTAACGGCTGAGCTTCAGCTTCCTTCCGTTCTTGAAGTTGCTTCCCTTGTTTCGTGGTCTTTGAGTTACTATCATTACCTTTTCAGTGAGATCAGGTCAGCCTCTCACCTTTGTAACTGGGCAGACTCACGGAATCACTCCAGGAAGCTGGCACCATCCTGCCTTTTGCTGTTTTACGGCATTATGTTGTTTTACTTTATATTCGATTGCTTCTATAATGGTATACACACACTCATTCCACAATGTGTGGGTATTTCCTGGTCACCTGGCTGTCTAGTTGATATCCGGGGAACTGCAAAGGTGAGTAAGACATAATCATTTCCTTCTAGTGGGATACAATATAGGCGGGGAATGAGCTGCAAGTCAACCAAGAGTAATGTGCATTCCCATGTATGGTTTCAGACATGCATATGTTTAGAAAAAAGTAATTTTCTTTTACTAGCCCAACTGAAAACTGTATTTGGTAAATACTATGTGCAAGTCTTTAAGAAAATTATTTTAGAATCTCCAAGTGTAATAAATTAAACATGCTTTCTGTGATTTTCTTTCTAACATTTTTATGAAAAGTAACGGTCTATAAAATGCTATCAAAGTGAAATTGAATCAAAAACACTTTTTAGTGAATTTTCTTATGAAGTATAAATAGGTTACAGAAAACAAAATTAAAAACATAAAGTTACGATTTTGTCAGTTAATATGAGAGAAACTAATGGATTGAGGAGGTCAAATGAAGCTTTTGAAAATTTAGCTTAAAAGTCCTACCAGAAGACAAAAAAAAACTATGCCTTTTTTTCAAAGAAATATAATTCCTCCTCCCTCCACCTCCTCATTCTCTATTCTTTTAGAATTCTTATGTTAAGTTTACATAGTTCTCTTTTCAGTGTCATTATTTACAACACTGTCACTGTTTCCATAGTTACGCCGAACGACTGTTTCCATAGCAACACTCTCGGTTTCCTAAACAAATAGTATCACAGTGTTAATCTTGTTTCAGTGTTATTGTGCAATGTTATTAGATACAAAATTCAAAAAAATAATTTAAGGAGGGTTTGAAGCTAGATGGGTTGGTTTTATTGTTTAGTGCTTTTGATATTAAATTTCAATTTCATATTAAAATACATATCTGTTTGAAAAAGAGTGGGGATTTTGCATAGCAAACATGATACCAATTTTATTCACCAGTTATAAAACACTATAATTTAATAAGAGAGTATTTCAATATGTGAACAATATACAGGAGTTTACCCATCTTCAGATTAAAATGACTGTTTTTCAGTTGGCCTGGATAATTCAGCTTCCCTAAATCTCTAAAGTCATTTATAAGTCACCCACAGCAATATTTCCTTTGCCACTTTTGCATTTTAAGTAATTTCTACCCATTTTTGCCTTTTTATTTTACAGCCCCACAGGAATAACCATGAAACAGACTTCAAGGGGAAATTTATGGCTTCCGTTTTCTTTGATTGAAACCAAAGAGAAAAGTTAGTAGGTTTTGGATCTTTGCTTTTAAACTGGTTCATCATTACCCTTAACTTCTTCTCTAAGAAGCAAGTCATTTGGACTCTTTCAGAAATGGAACTGTGGCCACCCCCAGCTCCCAGCTTATCCAGTTTGCTTGAGTTGGGTGAATTGTCTGCCTCCTCAGAGAGGGCCTCAGGGCACTTGGAGGAGAAGTGGCCCACCTGCAGGGTAGGGGGAAGGGGAAGGTTGCTCTTGTTTACCCAACGTGAGGGAGCTGCAGTAACAGTCCCATAGCCGCCATGTCCTGTTAGATGTTTGTAGAAGGCTGCTGGGCTGCACACGTCTGCATCTTAGTGCTCTGAGCTCTGCTTCATTTAGCACGGTGTTTCAGAAGCCTGCTCTTCACTCTCCTTTTGAATATGTCTTTCTTGAAGAACACATTTAAATGAGTTCCCATCTCAATCTAAAAAGATTTTTTTAATTGGGGTAGAGTTGCTTTACAGTATTGTGTTAGTTTCTGCTGTACAAGAGAGGGAATCAGCTCTAAGCATACCTGTTCCCCTCCTTCTGGAGCCTCCCTCCCACTCCCAGCCCAGCCCACCCCTCCAGGTCATCACAGAGCCCCGAGCTGGGCTCCCCGAAAGAGCCGCTTCCCACTAGCTGTCTGTTTTACACGTGGCCGGGTACCTACGTCTAAATGTAAGTCCAGATATTCTAAAACCTTAAGAGGAAAACAGAGGAAGAAAGGTCTTTGACATGAATTGCAGCAAGATCTTTTTGACCTTCCTCCTAGAATAATGAAAATAAAACCAAAAATAAACAAATGGGACCTAATTAAGCCATCTCAATTTTAGCAGGAAGAGCCCTGAGATAGGGGTATAATCTAGTCATTTGCAAAGTTGAGGTGGTTTGCTCCCTTGTGTGGAAAGGAGTCCCTAATGACAGAGAAGTATTAGTCGATTCAGTCCTGTCCAACTCTCTATGACTCCGTGGACTGTAGCCCGCCAGATTTCTCTGTCCTTGGGATTCTCCAGACAAGAATACTGGAGTGGGTTGGCATTCCCTTCTCCAGGGGATCTTCCCAACTCAGGAAGCAAACACAGGTCTCCGGCCTTGCAGGCAGATTCTTTACCATCTGAGCCCCTGGAAAGCCCCTAATAATGACAGAAGCTGATGTCAAACTCGGGACTCACTGCACCCTGGGTGGAGAGCTAGGGGTGGCCAGACTCCTAGCCAGCCCAATTCAGCTCCAGCATTCAAGCTGCGGGATTTGAAGACTGTGATTTCAACTCCTCTGAGCCTCTGTTTCCTCATCTATAAAATCAGGAAAAGAATACCCAGTGTGCAGCATCACTGGGAGGTTGGAGATACAAACAAGCAAGATGGTGACTAGGTTAAGAGGTGGTCATTGTGATTTACTGACATTTCTCTTTTTTTTTTTTTTTTTGGATAATTTGGAGTTAGGGCTCAGAAAGAGCCCAATTCCCCTGTACTGCAAGGAGATGTGTCTGTGGACATTCTGCCCTGATCAAGCTTCTTCAGGTTTCACTGGGCTGGCTCCTGCCCTCTTGCAGCAGGCAGCTTTAACTCTTCGGGCCAGAGGAGGTTGGCATTCAGACTTCCCGAAGATGCCCTCACAGGCAGCAGCCTTGTTATGTGGAAAGCCCTGAGAAGAGGTCCTTTCCTCCTCGCCACCCTTGAAGTGTAGTTTCACCAGTGTTTCTCAGCCTCTTGTGTACAAACAAGTACCCAGGACCTTGCTGAGATGTGGATTTGGGTTCACAAGTCTGCGTGGGGACTGTGTTTCTGTGTGGCTGACAAATTTTTGGGTAATGCCAAAGGCACTGGTCCAGGGACCACATTTTAATGAGAAAGAACTACAGTCCCCAAATCAAAGTTTTCTTCAGATTTATTAAGACCCCAATTAGGGGCCAGTTCCTGTAACAGTGGGTATACAAACTACTTTGATGTATTTGGGGTTCCTGTTCTAATATAAGATCCAGACTACCCCGTTTCATTGAACTTAGCCTCCTTGTGGGTTTGATCCTTGGGTCAGGAAGATCCCCTGGAGGAATGCATGGTGACCATCTCCAATATTCTTGCTGGGAAAATCCCATGGACAGAGGGAGCCTGGCAGGCTACAGCCTGTAGAGTCACAAAGAGTCTGACATGACTGAAGTGACGTATCACACACACAGCACATGACTTCTTTGTGAGATGGAGAGACTGGGCTGGCTGAAATCTCTTGGGTCCATCTCAGAGACCAAATGTGGTACTCCTTCTCCTTTTGGATGCAGAACAAATCCGGATAAGACGCAGAAGTGCATCTATTCAAATGAGCTGATTTGACTCTCCTATGATTGAGGGCAGGAGGAGAAGGGGGAGACAGAGGATGAGATGGTAGGATGGCATCACTGACTCAATGGATATGAGTCTGAGCAAACTCCGGGAGATTGTGAAGGACAGGGAAGCCTGGTGTGCTGCAGTCCATGGGTTCAAAAAGAGTCAGACACGACTTAGTGAATGAACAGCAATGAGTCCAAGGATCAAAATGATTCAGTTGTATTAGGAAAAATGTGTAATAGAACTTGAACTGATCATCAGAAATAGCTTAATATGCCAACTAGAAGTTCAGTGACTCATCTACAAACAAGTAGAGATTCTGGCTGTATATCATAATTATCAAAAATACAATATACTGAATGTTTTGGAATTCTCTAAGAAAGTATGTTTTTTTTTTCCTTTTGTTATGTAGACAGTATAAAAAAATCTCATTAGGTTTTCTCAGATGAAATTGTGCTTGATTTTCTGTTCTCTTATACTTCTGAAACTTGTTGGTGTTTTAATTGTTATATCTTAATAGCAGTGTTTCTTTCATGGAAACCTTTGAGTGGCAACTTGCTCTTTTCTGAGATATTTTAAAAGGAAATTGTATTTGAATGGTCTAAAAAAAAGAATCCAGGGCTTTCTAGGGGATTTTGTCACTTGGGTTTTCTTTACTTATGATCTCATTGTCGAGGATTGTATAAGCTTCCAAGAATCAAAGGGATAGCAGTTTCTAATAAGTCCATGCGAACATAGGATTATTTTCATTTTTATTTGTATTAAATATATTCACTCCACTGGCACCAACCTCATAGTGAATCACGATGAGTCTACTTGCCCTCCTCAAAAATAGCAATAGAATTATAACAAAATCAGTTTTCTTTGGAAAATGAGGTAGCCAGTTTTCCAACAGTGCTTGCTTGCCATGGAAAATTCCTTGATTGCCAATGATAAACTAGTATGTAAAAAATGTGGGTGACAATGGTGTCATCTTCGCATGGTGAGGGGCACGTGAGGTCACAACAGTTAAGGTCTTAGAGTAGCACATGGCAAATGACAATGTTCATTAAGTATTACATAGTGATATTACTCTTGACTCTTATCTCATTGTATCTAACAAACAACACTGAAGTAGCATAAGCTCTCCCCAGCTTCTTGTGCACGTGTTGTTATATGTATATATAGATATGCCCTTTTATAAATGATGGCTTCAAATGCTGTAGAAAAATCTGACAGTCCAGTAGAAGGAAATAATGCAAATATTCTCTGAAAGTCTATAATGACTATAATTTGAATGTTCAGTTCAAACAGATGACCATTCTCATGATTCTCTGTTAATAGAATGTTGTTATAGATGATCATGATTTAGAAAGAAACTGTTTTCCAAATAAAAAATTGTGGATGAAAAAAACAAACAAACAAAAACCCGAGCCTATGAAACAGAGGTGCAAGCAAATGTATTTATTTCCATGAGAAATGCATGCATGTTTTTCTACTGGCTGTATTAATTAAAATTAAACATTCATCTTGTCCTATTGCATTTCTGGTTGTGTTATAAAGCACTAGCACTGAACTGGTGTTTGCACAGAACAAAGAAAAAGGGAAACTTAGCAAATAGTTGGTTTAGTGAAGTCAATCCACCATTCCAAATCACCAGGGCCACACATTCGGTCGGATGGATAGTTCTCACTTGCTGAGACCATGAAGCTGTTCTTCTGTGTCTGTTTTGTGCAAACGTGAAGGGAGATGCACAAGCAAAGTCTCCATGATTTTGTGGGGCTTTCCTGCAGTTTATTTATGCAAGGTAAAGCTCAGAAGATTTTCCCTGTACATGAACACTTCAAGATGGTTATCAGGTTTGCCAAAGATGCCCCAAAGCCATGGCAGAATAACCTGGGGGTGACTCACTGACAACAGGCAGGAGTAGCATCCAAGGAATATGATTAAGCCCCAGGACTCAACGGTTGGATACCTTGGGTTCAGACTCCAGCTCAACCCTTGCTGAACTACTTGACTCTGAGAGACTCGCTCATCTCTCTGTGCCTTGTATGATGTGGTCATCTTGGCAACGGGGATCTCGGTACCTGATGGCAAAGGCCATTGTGGGAAGGAGCAAGATCACATACACAGGGTAACTAGAGCACTGCCTTCTGCCCAGCTACCAAGACGCGTTAGTGGTGATTAGAAAGTGAATAATGTTTCTTGTGACTGCCATGGAGACTATTAATCATAGAATGCGCTTTATGAGTTGCTTCCCATTTGGCTAAACCTGATTATAAACTTCTTACACTTTGATTCTCTAATCTTGGTAAACGTGTAGCTGCTCTGAAGCTTCTAAGTCAGGTTAAGATCTCAGATTCTAGAGGGAGCTTAGTAATGGGTCACGTACTAGCAGAAAGGGCTGGGAAGACCAGGACTTTTAGATAATTCCAGATGTTTTGAGTATGAAATAATTCTTAAACTCTGGGTTTAACTTTGTCAGCATAACCTCAGTAGTAACCATGTGACCAGCTGTTTTCATCAGCTCTGGCTGTCATAACAGAATACCTGCAAAATATGTGGCTTAAATGACAAGTTTATTTTCTTATAGTTCTGGAGGCTGCAAGTCCAAGGTGAAGGTGCTGGCAGATTCAGTATCTGGTGAGGACCCCCTTCCTGCCTTGTGGATGGCTCTCTTCTCGCTGAGTACTCAAGCGACCTTTGATTTAGGACTGTCTTACAAAGAAATCGCTGATATTTCTTAATAAAAATTGCTGAAATTTTGAAACGTGGTTCTAATAGGCATGCAAATCAGATAAAGATCAGAGGCTATTCTAATTCGGGGAAATTCCAGATGCAGGCACACGTCAGAGATATTTTGGGCTCGGTGCCAGACCGCTGAAATAAAGTGAATATCACAATAAAGCAAGCCACAAAGTTTTCTGGTTTCCAAGTGCATGTAAAACTCATGGCTATACTATACTATCATTAAGTGTGCACCAGCGTTATGTCTGAAAAAAACAATGTTCGTACCTAAAAGTACTCTTGCTAAAGATGCCAAAACAATTGCAATAGTAACACCAAAGGTCACCGATCACAAAAAACCATAGCAAATATAACAATTATGGAAAACATGGCAATAGTGCGGGTATTACCAAAATGTGACCCAGAGACAGGAAGTAAGCAACCACCGTTGGAAAAAATGGCAGCAATAGACTTGCTCCACACAGGGTTGCTGCATACCTCCAGTTTGCAAAATGCTTGGGTCTACAAAGCACAGTAAAGGAAGTGCCCTAAGCAAGGTGTGGCTGGCCTGGATAGTACACACTGGGAGGGGCTGGGGTGCTGTTTCTGACCATTGATAAAGTCGTTTCCAAGGCTGCTTGGAGCAGAAGCTGTGGGATCACACAGCACTGGTGATAGGAGTGACTTATGGCCAGGACAAAGGTAAGCTGCCCAGCTTTAGGGAGGAGACAGATAAGGAACATACATCTGGTGCAGTGCAGTCTCTGCCTCTGAGATAACACTGGTTCTGACCTAAAGGATAGGTTGCAGGAGAAGCCAAAGAGGAAGGAGAGGAGGCTGAAGTCCTGGGAAAGCTGTTCAAAGACTGCAAAGCAAGATCTCTGTAGGAAAGCACAGAGTGACATTGAAGGGAGAGACTGAGGTATGATGCTGAAAGATGTGTAGATAGAGATCGGCGAAGTTACAGGAGTGAGTGAGTGAGTAAAAAAGAAATCACAAGGAAACCCCAGTTCTCGGCGGTTACAGTCTTCACCACTCACAACAGGTCACATGTGAGCTAGGTTTTCACGCTAAAACCTTGAGTGCCCTGGACTTAGAAACGTAGTAATCTTATATGGAGGACCACAAAAATCTTAAAAAGAAGGATTTCTTACTCTCTAGCTCTCTTTCAAGTTCACATGGCCCAACGTACCAAGTTATCTTTATTAAAGAGTATTTGCAGTTGAATGTTCTGGATCATACAGGGTCTTTTATTTCTATATTATACAACTGCTTTCGGTTTTTAAGGGTCAGGAAATACTTCCTCCCACCCACGCAGACTCAGCGCATGCTGGCCCTGTGACTCTGAAGGACACACCCTTGCTCCCGGGCTGGGCCTGGCTACCCTCAGCAGTGGTGCGTTTCATTCTGCGGAAGATCTCTGAGGACTTGCACCAGGGTCAAGTGCAGCTCAGGGTCAGTCCTTACTCCTGACTGTTCCCATCCTTGCTTGCCTCTATCCTGTCTTAGAGTGTGAACATTGACACTGGTGGTCCCTTGCTCTCTGCCTCCTGTCCTGGGTCTCATCTTGTCCACGCTGCCCGAGTCAGGGCCCTCAGGCACTCATGTGCTGTGTTTCCTACAGGCCTGACTCCTTCTGGGGCCACAATCCCCTGTTTGGGATGGTCACCCCCCCACCCCGCCCCCCTAAGAGCAGAGCCTTTCTTCCCCACCCAGGCTGACACTGAACTGGACTTGTTTAGCATGAAGCTTCCTTGGTGAAGAGGAAGTGTGAGCTCAGCTTTGTTGCAGGAGAGAAGAGACGGTGACCTGGTGTGAGACTGTGCTTTTGGGTCACCTGGATGCCCCGCCCACCCCCAAAGCAACGGTCCTGTTGGTAGCTTGTGTTAGAGATGGATGCTTAACTGTTTTCCTTCTTTTAAACAGCAACTCTCTGAGAAGTCTTCTTCAGTTTCAGTTCAGTCACTCTGTTGTGTCCGACTCTCTGTGACCCCATGGACTGCAGCACGCCAGGCCTCGCTGTCCATCGCCAACTCCTGGAGTTTACTCGAATTCGTATCCATTGAGTCGGTGATGCCATTCAACCATCTCATCCTCTGTTGTCTCCTTCTCCTCCTGCCTTCAGTCTTTCCCAGCATCAGGGTCTTTTCCAATGAATCAGTCTTCTTAGGCATTCTCTTTTTTTCTTGAAATACTTGCTGATTGTTTTCTTTCATATTTATCTCACATAATTCAGTGTTGGTATTTTTCTAAAACAATAGTTCCTCTCACTTTGCAGAAGTTTTCAGGAGCTCAGATTCCCTTTCTCTTACTGATCAGGTAGGTGACCCTTTCAGCTGCCTCTCCTCTGGAGACAGGGGGTCACATTCTGAACTGCTTTGAAAGCAAGAAACTTCCAGAGACCTAGAAAAGGATTTGACCTCAGGGTCTAAATGGTTAATGGGAGTTCTTTGCAGATGAGGTAATGTTTTGGTTAAGGTGAAAGGAACTGGACTCTATTATCCTAACTACCTTTCTATGGAGGTTTTAACCAAACTGAAGTTCATGTCAGCTAAAGAGGAACTCTGATGACAGGCAGAGATACTGCTCTGGCCTTCAAGGAGGCATTTTCTGACCTTCTTAGGGATTTCTCCCTCCCCAGGATTCACAAGGACTTTCCCTCGTCTCTCTAGCTCTCGCTGTGGGTTTTCCTGTCACTAATTGTGTTCACAGGAGGGTAATGATTTCTGAAGTCCTTTCTTTCAAACCCCTGCTTTCAGATCAGCATCTGGGAGCGCCGATAAACAAGTCAGTTATTACTGACGTCACAGGGAACTCCAAGCCACGGGTGAACTGTGAGGAGCTTGAAACCCAAGACAGAGACAGAGTGATTAAAACTGTAAGCAGGGCTAGCTTCTGCTAATGATGAACTCCAGCAGCAAATGAGGAGTAAGAAGAGATGATGAAAGTTCCTCCTTGAGCCACATAACTAGGGGAATAAAAGGACTTGTTTTCCACCAGTTAATGAACAATGATCCCTGCAGGGGTGGGAGGTACAGGCCCCACTCTGCTTATCAGTAAATTCCTTGAAGCCTTACCTCATGCTGGGGGTGTCCTGTCCTGTCCTGGTTCAGCTAGACAGACTGTGAAACACTTTTTTTTTTTTTGATTAGTCAAAACTTTAAAATTTTCTATTGGAGAATGGTTGATTTACTAAAACACCTTCTGTTGCAGGCTGAGCAGCCCTTCTTACCAGACAATTATCACATGTTCGAAAGGATTTGCTCGGTTTCTCATGTAATTATATCCATCATCTCAAATTTCTAGATGTTTCCTGAGGCTCCTGTGAATTCAAGGCAGGTGGAGAAGTAGTAGATTAGAAGAAATCCACCCTTCTCTCCCAGGAGAATTCCCTGGCAACATTGAGCCTCGAATGCCAGTGTCTGGGGTCAGTGATGACCACGGCAGTTGCGCGTTGAGAGGGATGAACCTCAGAGCCCGAGATGGCCCCGGACACAGATGTGTGTCCCCAGACTTCCCTGCCCACCTCCCTTCTACTCCTGACACTACGGATTCATTTATTCCTCAAATATGCTTGGTCAATGGTCACTATGGAGATGAAATCATCATTCTTGACTTCAGGGCCAGTTCTCAATGAATTAAGCAGCTACTTACATGGGGATTTCCTGGTGGCTCAGACAGTAAAGCATCTACCTGCAATGTGGGAGACCTGGGCTTGATCCCTGGGCTGGGAAGATCCCTTGGAGAAGGAAATCGCAACCCATTCCACTACTCTTGTCTAGAAAATCCCATGGATGGAGGAGTCTGGTGGGCTAAGGTCCATGGGGTCGCAAAGAGTTGGACAGACTTAGTGATTTCACTTTTGTTTTTACACTCTGTCAGAGGGCCGGGCTGGGGCGGGGGGTGGGGGGAAGGGTCCCTATGGTCAAGGTCATGATTGGCAAGCTTTGGTCTCTGTGCACCTGGCACCTGGCACATTGACCTCTGTAAATAAGTGTGAATTAAATAAGGAATGAATTGGAGCTCCAAGATAGGGAGCTGTTTTCCAGGGTGCTTATCTCCTGGCATGGTTACCCTGATTCGGGACCAAAGGTACTGAAATCTGCTTAGTGTGCACCAGGATGTTGACAAACTAAACTGCCATCAGCAATTTTATGGATGGACCAAGGGATGGAGTCTAGGAAAATGTGGGTGGAAAAATATTGTTGCTGTTTAGTAACTAAGTCATGTTGGAGTCTTTTGTGATCCCATGGACAGTAGTCTGCCAGGCTCCTCTGTCCATGGAATTTTTTAGGCAAGAATACAGGAGTGAGTTGCCATTTCCTTCTCTTTGGCTTCCCTGGTAGTAAAGAGTATGCCTGCAGTGTAGGAGACAGGGGTTCGATCCTTGAGTCTGGAAGATTCCCTGGAGAAAGAAATGGTACCCAGTCCAATATTCTTGCCTGGAAAATCTCATGGACAGAGGAGCCTGGCAGGCTACAGTCCGTGCGGTCATAAAGAGTTGAACACGACTGAGTGACTTCACTTTCTCTAGGGAATCTTCCTGACTCAAGGATTGAACTCAAGTCTCCTGCATTGGCAGATGGATTATTTACCGCTGAATCACCAGGGGAGCCCAGAAAAAGTATAGATAGACATAAATTTCCCTTAATAGTATGTTTCCATTAATCCTTGCAATTGTCAGTCTATATTTGGAATCTGAAATACTGAGTTTCTTTTGATATCAGAAGTAAATATCCAAATTTCCATCGTACTGCTGCATCCATAGTTGATCTCATTAAAACTGTGTAAGAAGAAAATTACCTGCTGACTAGTAATCTCAACTGATTCAATTATTTTGATTCAATCAAAATGGATTTTTTTTTAAAGCATGATACCAAAAACACCCCCAAAAGTCTGCAACTAATAAAAAGTTGGAAATAACAGCTCTGATTATTGAACTACCTCTCCCTTAGTGCACACGTAACACACAATCCCTGTCGTATGTTCAATTTTAAAATAAAACAGGTTGATACATTCAATTGTCTATAACTTTATTCAGCTCTGTATTTCTGGCTTGTTTGGTTGCTACTAGTGTGAGGAATACAGATTCTCATCAAACAGGCTAATCAGGATCTCTTTCCAGGATCAAAGGGTGTCTTTGTTTCTGGGAGGTTTTTTTTTTCTCCTCTCTCTAACATGGTGGTGTTTATTTTTGTACACATTATCCTTTTTGTGAGTTATCTAAGATACCAGAAAAATGTTGCTGTCAAAACTTCGTCACTGAGTCAAGCCCGTTTGTCCTCAAGTTTCTCCGGGGAAGTCTGTTATGAAGGGCCAGCACCTTTTCCTGGGCTCAGCTGGTCTGGCTGGGGTGAGCTTCACCTTCCCACTACCTGGTCCCCCCTGGGCATTTGCCAGCCCCACCTCTCCTGTTATCAAGGGCTCTCTGGCCAGAGGGGGCTCTTTTGGTTTCATCTTCAGGCACCTTACGCTGACCTCAGGAATGTTCAGCAGGAGGGAAAAAGTATAAAAAGGTCAGTTTCACTTGAGGACAGATGATCTCAGCGGTCATTTCCCACCAATGACCTAGCCATGACTCAGCTTTCATTTTTCTTGTGACTGCCGTCTTTGATAACATCCACATTCCGCATTAGCCAAACAGTGAGCTGTAGTGAATCTTGACATCAACAAGGACGTACCCAGCCTCCAAGCCCTCCTCTCTCTGCCTCTTGTCTTTTCCCTTCAAAGGGTGACATAGGCAAGGAAACACAAAGTTACCTGTTTCCTGGGTCCCAGTTTGACCTACATGGTGTTTTTCGGGGGAAGAATATGAGCAAACATTAAAAAAAATGGGAAGATTTTATTTACACACCTAGATTCCCATCTTCTGCTGGAGATGATGGAAGCCTAGCCAGGTAAGAGCCACTTTTTCTCTGATACCACGACTGGCCAGAGATAAGTATCACTGCCTTTTTCTAGAGGAACCGCTCTCATTTTTCCACAGTCTCCAGCATTCCCTGCAGTTGATGTCCACTGAGGCCAAGTGCTTTCTGCCCATCATTATTGTACTTCCGTGTCTGTTTTTCTTACTCTCAGCCTCCATTTCTCTCTATGTGACTTTTTTGGACTGTGTAGGCATTTGGATTTACACTCTCTACTCCACATAGCATTTTATTCCTGTGTATGAACTGTCTTGAATCTCAGGCCACCTCTAAAAGGGACATTTTATCATCTGTTCTTTATAGATGGGAGACTCACAGGGGCTAAGAGCTTACCTGAGACCACAAGTCTGGTCAGTGGTGGAGCCCAGAGGCAGTCCAGGGATCCAGCCTTCCAATTTACAGCATCCCTTCTCCCATCTTGAAAAATTTTTTTTTCTTTTTTAAAGAGGTTAAAAAATTTTTTTTTAATGTAGACCATTTTCTAAATTTTCATTGAATTTGTTACAATATTGTTTTATGTTTCAGGTTTTTGGCCACAAGGCACATGGTATCCAAGCTCCCAAACCAGGGATTGAACCCATATCCCCTGCAGTGGAAGGCAAAGTCTTAACCACTGAACCACCAGTGAAGTCCTGTTTCTCAAGGTTTTTAAAAGGATTTTTCTACTATAGGATATATACATATATGGATGAGTTTCAAATATTAAAAAAATATTGGCAAAAGTCATTTGCATTGAAGGAGAAAATTGATTTGTGTGCTCCCCTCCTCCCCATGTGTGACCTGATTCATTTCAGGACAATGGTTTTGAACAGAATCACAGACGTGGGGTAGCTTCATCAGTGCTTACACGTATCTTTCTGAAAACTGAATCCATACCCACCAAATATACTACAGAAGAGAATAGGCGATCCATCTGAACTCTCTTTTGGCTTCTGTCTCAATTTTTCCAAGAGAAATAATGCTCTTGTGAGGGTCCTTTCTTGCCCTGAAAATATTGGGATTCATTCAGTCTCTTCTAATTGAGCTCTCATCATCTGAAAGTATTTCCACCTCAGGGATCAAGCCCTTACTTTGTCTGACTGTCTCCTTTAAAGGGTCTGAGAGCTCAGGCTCCAGCCTCTACCCACTAGCTTTCAGGGTTGAAGTGAAAGTGAAAGTCACTCAGTCGTGTCCGACTCTTTGTGACCCCATGGACTATATAGTCCATGGAATTCTCCAGGCCAGAATAATGGAGCGGGTAGCCCTTCCCTTCTCCAGGGGATCTTCACAAACCAGCGATCAAATGCAAGTCTCTCGCATTGCTAGTGGATTCTTTACCAGCTGATCACAAGCTTATCATCCCTAAAAGTTCAGATTGCATAAGGAATGACCATAAAATCGTCATAGGGAAGGCCGAGCTGTATGTCGTTTATATATGCTCAGATCTAGACTAAACATGAAGATGTTCACCTGTGGTGATTGATTACAATGGCAGAGAATTAGACAAAAACAGTATCTTTGTTAAAAGAAAACATGGTCTGTTGACTCTTGTTCACCAATGAAATTGTTCTCAGAGTTGTCAGTTAGGACAAAAAATTCTAAAAGCGAAATATAAGTGACAGAACTGGCTGTTGCCTCTGGCTTCTAAAGATGAGTAGACATGAAATGGCCTGGGACAGTAGCCAGGGGCTGCTTGTCAGTTGTTCACTCTTCTCAGCACTAACCCTCCATCTGCACTGTGACCCATTTCTTCATTGTGTGTTTTATCTCATTTCTTATCTCCATGTCATTCATTCACTGTCTTTCTCTCTGCTGTTTTCCCTACTTTTGTGCCTAACCGAAGTAAGAGGCAGTGAATGGCTTTGCTGACCCATCCCCCAGGTAGAAAGGTAGCCTAGTGGCCAAGTTGACAGTGAACTGCAATGACTCTCACAGATTAAGTGTATCTGGCTCCAGAATGGGCTCAACAAATCAAAAAAAGTGACTTGAGGCAAGTTACCCAATACACATGCATTTTAATGAATGCTAACTGAATGCGATCAGTCCTCCTCTAAGTTTCCCAGTTATTGTCTGCTTCTTCCCCATGCATGGCATTTGCCTTTCTTTGCTAGCACTGGCTCAGATATCTTACTTTTGACCTCTTGACGAGCTGGCCCAGGGCTGTCACCAGCCCCACCCCTGTCTGCCCCCTCCAGGCCTCAGGTCCATGTGACTTTGCTGCACTTGGTTCTCCAGGCACTTATTCTGAGTGTTGTCCATGGGGCCCTCCCTGTCAGCCTGGCTGGAGCCTGACCCCTCAAAGAGCCTGTCCTGCTTTGCTTCCAGCTGCTGAAATCTAGTGCCTGACCCAGAGGAAGGCACAAAGGATGAAAACTGGTTGAATCAGGGAACCAGTGGAATATATGTATTTGCTTTAAACCATCAGTAATGCACCTTTGGAAAGTGTTGGAGGCAAGACACTTCCAAAACTGCTGAGATGCTATGCAAAATCCTATTCTGATGACTGCATGGCAGTTTGCTGGATTAGCCATAGGTCTTAAAAGGTGTTGTGAGGGTCTAGAATTTTAATGGAGAGCCTGGTGGTGTTTCTCTAGTCTTCATCTCCAGCCAGCAGAAGCCATTGCTGTAATTTAAATTTTCCTTTGTTTCGTGAGAGGTGACCTGTGCCCAGGTGGACTTTCCATGAAGCTGAAGAGGTTTCCGGCTCCACGGGAGCTCACAGGGGGTGTGTGAACATTTCCAGAAAGGGTTTTACTGCATGGGTTTAGATGCTGACACTCCCCCACCCTGGGCTCTCCAGACTACATCTCTGCTGTGTCAGATGCTGTGGGAATGTCTGAGACCTGGCTGAGGGGAAGTTAGGTGGGGATATGTGATTTTAAGAGCCACTTGAGATGCCATTTGAAAACGTTTCAATCAAATTGGAAATTCCAGACTTCTGAATTTGAAGAGTACCTTTATTTAAAGGTTGGTCTTCCCAGGTGGCGCTAGTGGGAAAGATCCGCCTACCAGTGCAGCAGATTCGAGAGACATGGGTTTTAATCCCTGGATTGGGAAGATCCCCTGGAGGAGGGTACAGTAACCCCCTACAGTATTCTTGCCTGGAGAATCCCATGGACAGAGGAGCCAGGTGGGCTACAGTCTATGGGACCACAAAGATACAGATATGACTGAGCACAGCACAGCACATTATTTAAAGGATATCTTTAAACTTATTTACAAAAAAACAGAGTGAAAATTCAGACAACAATCAACAGAAAATGAACCAAGAACAATCAGTAACAAGCCGTAACGTCGACAGAAATCTTTCTCAGGTTGAAAAGTAAGATGTATAAAAATTTTTCAATCAGACTGAAAGCCATCATTCACTAAAAGGAAGAGGTAAGTTTCTAATAGAAGTAGTGAGTATTGTGTACAATTAATTATTCTGTAAGAAAACATAAAATGCCCTGAAGTTTTTACAGATTATAGGTTAAAGATGTTGATGGAGGTTCTCCAGAATTTGACAAGAAATGTAAATTATTTACCTGACATTATCAATTAGGAGTTGTAAAGCTGAAAAGAGCTTTTCTAAGCTAAGGCTGTTTAAAAAACAACAGCATGGAGAGGCAATTCGAGAAGAGGTAAGTAAAAAAATCTGATAGAGTGATGTTAGAGTCATCAGGTCATTAATGAGTCAAACTTAATGGATTCTTCTGGAATTTGTGAAGTTTGTGGTGTTCCTCAGCTTTGTAACATTTATAATCTGTTTTGATTTCTCTTTCCCAGTTGTTCTCTCACTCAGTCATGTCTGACTCTTTTCAACCCCATGGACTGCAACATACCAGGCTCCTCTGTCCTTCACTACCTCCCAGAGCTTGCTCAGACTCACGTCCATTGAGTCGATGATGCCATCCAACTATCTCAAACTCTGTTATCCCCTTCTCCTCCTGCTCTCAGTGTTTCCCAACATCAGGGTCTTTTCCAACGAGTTGGTTCTTTACATAAGGTGGCCAAAGTATTGAAGCATCAGTTTCAGCATCAGTCCTTCCAATGAATATTCAAGACTAACTTCCTTTAGGATTGACTGGTTTGAACTCCTTGTAGTCCGAGGGACTCTCAAAAGTCCACTCAATTAGAAAGCATCAGTTCTTCAGCACTCAGCTTTCTTTATGGTCCAACTCTCATATTCACTCCTGACTTCTGGAAAAACCATAACTTTGACTAGATAGACCTTTGTCAGCAAACTGATGTCTCTGCTTTTTAATATACTGTTTGCTGTTGCTGCTGCTAACGTTGCTTCAGTCGTGTCCGACTCTGTGCGATGCCACAGACGGCAGCCCACCAGTCTCCACTGTCCCTGGGATTCTCCAGGCAAGAACACTTGCCACTTCCTTCTCCAATGCATGAAAGTGAAAAGTGAAAGTGAAGTCGCTCAGTTGTGTCCGACTCTTAGCAACCCCATGGACTGCAGCCTACCAGGCTCCTCCGCTCATTGGATTTTTCAGGCAAGAGTTCTGGAGTGGGTTGCCATTGCCTTCTCTGAATACACTGTCTATATTTGTCATAGCTTTTCTTCCAAGGAGCTAGTGTCTTTTAATTTCATGGCTACTGTCACTATCTGCAATAATTTTGAAGCCCAAGAAAATAAAATCTGTCATTTTTTTCCCTATCTATTTGCCATGAAGTGATCTTGATTTATGTTTGCAGTTTGTATTCTTGTCCATAACATGGAACTTTTAAACTTTCAGTGGAATCCTTTCCATGAATTCAGGGATCTGTGCATTGAACCACTGTCAGAAGCTCAAGTGTATTCAACAAGCCCAACAAGCCACTGGGGACTTTCAGGAGGTTTCTCATTAGTGTTTTTGAAAGGCAGGGGCTATTAGGTGTATCCTGGTGGCTCCGTGGCAAAGAATCTGCTTGTAGTGCAGGAGACACAGGAGATATGTGGGTTTGACCCATGAGTCAGGAAGATCCCTGGAGGAGGGCACAGCAACCCACTCCAGTATTCTTGCCTGGAGAACCCCATGGACAGAGAAGCCTGATGGGCTACAGTCCATGGGTCACAAAGAGTCACACTACTGAGATGATTGATCACACAGCAAGCATCGGGGAAAGGGGCACTCTTGAGTCTTCTCTAAAAACCCTTTTGCTGGAAAGTCCCTTCTTTGCTTATTTTCCCTGATTCCTGTCTTCTATTGTTCATAACAAAACAGAAGCAGAAACAAAGTCTTAAAATATTGAACTATCATGTTGCTGCAGAGACTTTTGGCCCTAGTCCTCAGTTAACTTCTGAGTACTCAAAGGGCAGGGCGTGGATTTCTGCTAGTTTAAAATAATTCATAACCCTTCTCAGCAAATATTTTTCTCCTGGATTTCTTAGCAGTGGATGAATGGGCTCCAACCTCTGATTCAGCTTTCACTGATATCTTGAGCTTAGTAGACGATAACTTTGCAAGAACAAACAGAAAAGTGGGGACCATCCTCTACGGTGTGGGGACGGGCGTGATTCAGTGACCATGTATCTTGGAAGTGGACATTGTTAGGAGAGCTTTGTAGCCTCAGAGGCTTCAGCTTTGACCAAAATGGCCATAATGGGATAATTTCCTCATAATAATGAGACTAATTCTCTTTGGCAAAAGGAGGAAAAAAAAAGAGGGAGAAAAGCAGCAACAAGATAGAGAGATCTCTCTTCTTATTTTGAATTTAAAGTCCCATGAGGCACTTTCTTCAGGGAACGTGTGCTCGGCGAGAAGAGGTCAGGGATATGGCCAAGCACAGCTCGTTAGTGACGGGGGCGTGAGTCAAGTCACTTCAAACAACAGTTTAAAAACTCACCTCTTGTAGATATTCTACGGCATCTTAAGCTTCCTGTCGACCCAACTGGTCTCTCAGATCATTTGATGTGTTGCCATCTCAGTTTAAGAATTGCTCCCATGTTTGCGGAATGATATCACTTACCCTCACATCCAGAGATCAAACAAGAGTTCCACAGTGACTTACGAAAACCAGAGATGAAGGTAGATTACTCTAGATCCAGACTTTCTTTGTCTCCATCTGTCTTAAAACCTATGTGGTCCAGAAAGCCAGTCTCCTAAGGAATGTGAGGACACGCCCTCTGATGGTGTACAGTCTGAGTCCAGGACCAAAGAATCTGGCCAGAGCACAGGGACTATAATTTTTTGGTTCAGATTGGTAATTAGTCTTTTAGAGGTCAGCTTGGTTTAAAATTGTAGTCTGATGTACCTTCCTACAGGAGTGTGCATATTAACTTAGAAATGAGTTATACAATATTAGTTGCAATAGCTTTGTAATTACGTTTTCTTTACCTGGTTCTCTGGCCATTTCTTGGTTCATTGTTGACTTTGTCCATGAGAGGAATGTTTTTACAGAGAGTGGAGTCTGGAGTCGCTTCCACCATTGCGGTCATTTCTCCCGCCTGCCTTTTGTCAATGACACATAAAACTGCAGGAGAAAAATTATGTTTCAATATACAGCTTTCATTATGCTTTTGATGTTTCTAATATTCCTTCCTAAATGCTGTAATTCCACACATGCCACTTGTCACCTGGCCTATGTAAACACGGACTTGTGTTTATACGTTATTGCACAATTCTATCAAAATGCCAAGCAGAAAAAAAATGGCATCCAATATTCACCCCAGGGTATGAGCAAGGAACTTTGGTTTGATGTAGAGGCATTAATAATTTGATCACAGACAGGCATTTTTCGGCAGTGTACCCAGATTGCCAGGAAAATATCATTCTTCCCTTGTGGACGTGTTTACATCACACGCCTTCCACTAGCTGGGGAAATCTTGCACAAAAAGTGCTAGGTCCACAGTTTCTCAATGGAGGGAGGGAGAAACACCCTCATGTGAATGTGAGCTTGTGCATCTCTCAGGACCTCAAGATGTTTCAAATCTGGAACAATGTCACCCTGACCAGCTCAGAAGACTGGGGAGGATCACCCGGGCATTTCCCTGAATCGCTTTCTCTCCCAACTCAGTTCTAAGGTCACCTGTGAACATCATGGTGTGTATGAGCTTGACACTGAATGCATGTATTAAAGATGAACTCTTACTTTGATTTGATGCTTTTGAACTATGGTGTTGGAGAAGACACTTGAGAGTCCCTTGGACTGAAAGGAGATCAAACCAATCAATTCTAAAGGAAATCAGTCCTGAATATTCATTGGAAGGACTGATGCTGAACCTCCATTACTTTGGCCACCTGATGCAAAGATCTGACTCACTGGAAAAGACCCTGATGCTGGGAAGGGTTGAGGGCAGGAGGAGAAGAGGGTGACAGAGGATGAGGTGGTTGGATGGCATCATTGACTCAACAGACATGAAACTGAGCAAACTCTAGGAGATAGTGGAGGACAGAAGAGCCTGGCTTGCTGCAGTTCACTGGGTCACAAAGAGTTAGACCTGACTGAGTGACTGATCAATAAGAGTCTGACCATGAAGTTCTAATCCTTTGTCATTGGGGAGCATTTGCTCCCCCATCTGACTTCTAAGTTTAGAACCACATAGCCCCCTCCTTGTGCCCCCAAACTTTGCCTCTGTCTGTTCTTCAGGAGTTGGTCAGGGTGGGTGGCCAGGAGTAGGGATTATAGATTGTGTTACAGGCTCTTGGCTCTTTTCTCTGGGCCAACAATGGGAACTCTTAGAAATTTTAGGAAATAAGACACAGCAAACGGTCATATGACTCTGTCCCTGAGCACGTACGTTCTTTCCTTGAGTGAGTCACCTCATGTAGATGGTGCCTTTATGACCTTCTCCACCTCTCCTGATGGCTCGCATGCTGCCTTCTGATCAGGGTGCTGGAAATGACAGTCTGAGCAAGGCTTCTCTGGTATAGCCCCCGTTCACGGAGGTGCCGAGGAAATGCAGGTGGGGGGTCTGCGGGGGGCCTGAGGGGACCATGCACCTGTCTGGTGGGATCGTTCCAGACCTGGATCTTGGGTTCTTTAGTCCAGGGAGACAGGGCTGTGATTGAAGAAATGCTGTTGGAGTTGAGGGGTCTGCTCTGACACTTCTTCACCTGGAAAACCTTTTTGTGCAGGAGAAGGGGATGGAGTCATTCTCTCCCAGTCCTCCTCCCAAGCCTTCTCCTCAAGATCAAGCTTACCTGGCCCAAGGCCCAGGGTCCACAGAAGATGGGGGGAAAAGAGGGGGGTTTTGACCTTCATCTTTGTGTTCTCTGTGTAGCAGTGAACCAACTCGTGGGCATCAGTGAGGTTGGGATGCCCCAGGATGACACCACCTTCCCAGACAGCACTCTCCGAACACTCGTTTGCAGTCACAGGACTCACTTCATTTCAATTGTCCATGAAGATGTCTGTTTCCCGTGCCAGGCAGGGAAGATTGCACACTGAAGGGTCTCATCTTATTTCCCTTTGTATCTCCAGCCCCAGCCTGCTGCCTGCTGGTTAGTACCCAGGGGACACATGTTCTTTAAAAAATTTGGGAACATCTTAAAATACAATTTTACTGACGGAATGCACACAGATGTATTCTGGATGAAATCCTCACAGTGCAAATCCAAGAAAAGGCAGGATTTGTTAGATGCAAACACTGGAAAAGAAGACAGACACCCTGGTGTTTCCAGAGAAAGTGACAAAATAGTGAGTGGCCGAGGGGCTAGGTTTGCTGGGGCTGAGCAGGTGGAGCAGACGGCCTGCCCTCCAGTGTGTGGAAGCTGGTTTTGACCACATTTCCCCTCCATGGAGAGCGATAGGGAGGAAGAGGAATTCAAAGCAGTCCAGGGAGACTGACAATGGTTTGCACTGGAGATGGGGGCGGGAGGGCGTAGCCAGATCCTGCAGGGCTTGGAGTGTGATGGTGTCATAACTCACCGTTTACTCAGTACTGAGTTCTGGGCTTCTTTACCCATTCACAACAGATGAAGGAGTGATCATCCATCATCAATGCATGTTGTTGTTATTCACTTGCTAAGTTGTATATCACTCTCTGTGACCCCATGGGCTATAGCATGCCAGGCTTTCCTGTCCTTCACTATGTCCCAGAGTTTGCTCAGATTCATGTCCACTGATGATGGTGATGCCATCCAACTATCTCATTCTCTGGCATCCCCTTCTCCTCCCACCTTCAATCTTTCCCAGCATCAGGGTCTTTTCCAATGAGTCAGCTCTTCACATCAGGTGGCCGAAGTTTTGGAGTTTCAGCTTCAGCATCAGTCCTTCCAATCAATATTCAGAGTTGATTTTCTTTAGAATTGACTGGTTTGATCTCCTTGCAGTCCAAGGAACTCTTAAGAGTCTTCCCCAGCACTGCAATTTGAAAGCATCAGTTCTTTGGCTCTCAGCCTCCTACATCTGTACATGACTACTGGAAAAACAAAGCTTTGACTATACCAACCTTTGTCAGCAAAGGGATGTCTTTGCTTGTTAATATCCTGTCACTGTAGAAAGTGAAGTCGCTCAGTCGTGTCCAACTCTTTGCGACACCATGGACTGTAGCCTATCAGGCTCCTCCATCCATGGGATTTTCCAGGCACGAGTACTAGAGTGGGGTGCCATTGCCTTCTCCAGGGGATCTTCCCAACCCAGGAATTGAACCCGGGTCTCCCGCATTGCAGTCAGACGGCTTTACCATCTGAGCCACCAGGGAAGCTCAGATGGTCACTGTATGGGCCATTAGTTATTGAGACCTTATGTGCTTGAAGGGCTTTGAAGGCATCAACTCAGTTCAGCTGGTCCGTGTGGTACCCACTCCAGTGGATGCTGTTATTATGAACCCATTTTGAGGAACAGTTAGGTTACCAGCCCAAGGTCACCAGAATATTGTTGGTTCTGAAATGGTGAGGTGATAGAATGGCAGTGAAGAAGGACACAGACGCCGCCACAAATCATGTGACAGAGTCAGGTTTCCATCTACCTGTGTATCCAGGTGAGGCTGAGAGATGTGTTCACTCAAAGTGACTCACTCCTTACCTTATGTCACATCAGTATTATATGGAATTTCCTTGTAATCAAAACTTTTCACCTGAGTATCTGCTGCTAACCCACATCTAACCTTCTCTCTTGTCCAAGATCAAGGGTCTACTAGCTCATTTGATTCAGTTTTCTCATTTGTTATATCAAGAAATTAATGGCTTGTCCCTCTGTTGCTGCTGCTATTAAGTAACTTCAGTTGTGTCCGACTCTGTGTGACCCCATGGACTGCAGCCCACCAGGCTCCCTCCATCCATGGGATTTTTCAGGCAAGAGTACTGGAGCGGGTTGCCATTGCCTTCTCTGTGTCCCTCTGAGGAATGACGAATAATGTTGCATATAAAGTGGAGACCTGTGTCTTTCCCAATTCAACTGCTCTTGTATTGTGAGCTAGTATTATTATTAGCAAATAAGAAAGTACATTTTGTAGCATTAGCATGTTCTTAGATGCTTATCTTAAATGTGTTTTTTTTTAAGTTACCAAATAGTTTCTTCACCTCTTTGTTTTGCATCAACAAGCCACAAATAAGGCCTTTCCATATAAATATGCTTTCCATATAAAACCAAGACCCTTTTCAGAAATGAATACAACCATAGTATAAACATCTCCCTTTAAAAGGTTTTAGACTGTTGGAAAGCTCTTTTGGACAGCTCTGTTGGAAATACTCAGATGTCATAAAGTTGTTACTTAAACGCAGACCGAGAGTCCAAGGAGATTTGGGTGGAGAAATGTCTCTTTGGTCCTCTTCCAGTGGGCAGAACCATGATGAACTCTGGGTCCCTGGACCACAGTGCAAAGTTCTGTCCTGTCCCAGGAAGAGGCAGAGGCCCAGGAGGTCTAGCTGCTAGCTCAGGACCTCAGGCTTGTGTGTCAAGGCTGGGACTTGAGACCTTTGCAGCCAATGGTCCACCTGCCCCCTGCCATGCCCCTCTGTGGGCTCAGGCTTTGTGGGTGAGCGGTGGATTTGGTGTGTGTACATTAGTGTGTGTGTGTGTGAATGCGGCATCTCTGTGTAGGTCCCATAGCAAATGTCCTGACTTGCATGGTTCTTCAGTGACAGACACTTTGTTAAGAAGATACATTGCCTCTTTCCTTCACTTGACAGGTTTCAGCCTTTTTTGGGAAATAATGCAGTTAGGATGAGAGCCCAAGAATATGCCAAAATTATGTAAACCGCAAAAAGGTATTTCCAAGAATACGAGGAGACCCTCCCTTGTCTTTTGGTAAATAATGGTCTCTGAGGGAGACCTGGCTTTGTGTCTCTGGAGAGCTGGCGGGTGCTCGGATAGCTGAGAGAACAGCTCAGGGCCACCTCCAGCTCTGCTGCAGCCTGGTGAGTTCACAGACATGTACGTTCAGTTTTAGCCATATTGGCCATCCCGTGGGATGTTGTCATTTCTGTAAGGGCTTCCCTAGTGGTTCGGATGGGTAAAAAAATCTGCCTGCAATACAGGAGACCTGGATTTGATCCCTAGGTCGGGAAGATCCCCTGGAGAAGGGAATGGCAACCTCCTCTGTTATTTGTGCCTGGAGAATCCCCTGGACAGAGGAGCCTGGAAAGCTACAGTCCATGGGGTCTCAAAGAGACTGGCTCGATGAAGCGGCCAACACCATACATAAATTTGCCTTCATCTTCCACGAGACAAGGTCCTGGAAATCTGGCATTGTGTGGCTCCTTTCTCTCTCCCCAGCCAGGCTTTTCAGAAACCTCCTGCCCTATTCCAAACAGGAAGTTTGGGCAGCAGTGGTACAAATGGCCCTGCATTATGTGGGATGTCACCCATTGTTGTCGGGACAAAGACATCCTGAAATTAGGACAAAGGCTTCAATCCACCAGGGTCCGGACCCTTCAATAGCCCCACATTGTATCTGGGGAGTGATTGAGTGAACTGGGTCAGTCCGAGAATATACCTAAGCTTCTGAAACTCTGCTATTATCAGGCTGCCAGAGCGGAGCTCCACACAGCATAGGCAAACAGCATTGGGAGTAACTGGGGGCTATCTGCTCTGCATACATGCAAAGCAGGGACTTTCTGAATAGACGTGCTTCCTGGCAACTGGATAAGTGAATGGGAAAGATTGTTAGGGGAATGATCCATAACTCAGTCCTTCTATGAGGGAAAGCAAAACGTTTATTCATTGAAAGTGTTATTGAAGTTTCTCTTTTGAAATGCTGAGCATACCTCACACGGTTCTCAAACTCTGAAGAGTGCATGTATTTTGTATTTTGTTATAAGTAAATATTGTGTTAGAACAAACTAACCAGCTTTACCCAAAGCTGGGTGACGCTCCTGTTCTGCTGCAAGTGATTTTCAGCAATGGCTTCTCTTGTCAAAGAATTTCTGGGCGTGGGATTAAGTACCATGAACCGTGTTTATCAAGTGGAGCCTGACCCCGCTCAGACAGGACTGCGTGTGGCAGGATTTTTCTCTGTCTTCATAGCAAATTGTCTAAAACATTAGACTGTGGCTTGTTGTTGTTGTTTAGTTGCTAAGTTGTGTCCAACTCTTTGCGACCCCAGGAACTCTAGCCCACCAGTCCCCTTTGTCCATGGGGCAAGGGCACTGGAGTTGGTTGCCATTTTCTCTTTCCCGGGAATCTTCCCAACCCAGGGATCAACCCCACATCTCTTACATCTCCTGCATTGGCGGGCAGGTTCTTCACCACTGGCATCACCTGGGAAGCCTCCAGACTGTGGATACAATAGGATTAAAGAGATGGCTATTCATCATCTTCCCTTTCCCCTCTGTTTATTAGACAGTCCACTCTTTACCCCAGCTCTGTTCCACACGTAACCACATCCTCCTCCTTCAGTCCACTGTCTTCCCTTGGCATCTGTGTCACATTCATGGAGACACATGCGAGTGACTTGTCAGGGTGACTGTACCTTGATGGACAAGATATTCAAGTAAATTCATAAATCAACATCAAACCCCCCTTTCTAAATATATTTTTGGATACGTTTATTTCCCTTTGAATTCCCTCTTCTTTAATCCCCTCAACAAGCATAGGACAAAGATGGAACAGGACTTAGTTTTTAAATTTTACTGTATTTGTTGATCACCCACCCACACAGTCAGATTCTTTTACCAGGAAATGAGACCCAAGGCGTTCACAGCCTGAGCCATTTGGGAATTGGTGCCTGTTGAGCCTGTGACCCTCTCTGTATCCTGAGATGTGGGGAAGGGGTCCTGCCTGTAGGTCAGTCCTGCAGCCTCAAAGCTCTCTCTGCCATGAGACTCCAGTATATCTCAGGGTTGAGCTGAGACTCTCTCCTGCAGCCTGTCTGTGCGAAGGTGAGGCTGGGCATCCGGGATGAGATAGAAAATGTGTGGTAGACTAGAAACTCTTCTTACAGCAGCTGGTAGAGCATGTCAGGCCTGGTGTTGCCTTCATGTTTCTTAGTCACGTCGTCCCCGACCTTTGAAAACTCTCAACTTTGCAAATTTGACTGTAAGTTATAATTTTCCCCTAAAATGCAATAAAACATAACTAAAAATGTTAGCTGACCTCTTCACATCAGTAATGCTCTTACTGAAAAGGAATAAAGCGATTTATAAAGGCATTACAATGTGATTCAGCCAGAACGCATGCCTAAACCACCCATAAATCCCTTCACTGGTGTCTGTGTGTCTGTGAGGCCGGGCTACCCGAACCCCATCCTGCAGCCACCGGCAGACTTGACAGCCTGGGTGCAACTTCTCCTAAACCTCCCTGTTCTCAGTAAGCCAGTTGGCATTATGATTTTACAACATAAGAACGCAATTGTCTTATAATCAATTAAACCCTCCAACATGTCCAGTGGCTTTGATGGACCCAGACTGCACCAGGGGCTAAGGATGGGGCCCAGCAGGCCGTCACACCTCCATGGGGCACTGCTCTCCCAGGATTCCAGGGAATAGCACCCTCTGGAGGTGTTCAGTGGTCCTACACTTGGGGGACTGATATAGACACTGCTATAGACTGTCTGTAGCCCCCAGAATTCATATGTTGACTCTTAACCCCCAAGGTGATGGTGTCAGGTGGTGGGGCCTTTAGGAGGTGATGAGGCTATGAGGGTGGAGCCCCCAGGATGGATCAGTGACCTTATAAATGAGAGCACACCTCTTCCTCAGCCCTTCCTCCAGGTGAGGACACAGAAGACACCATCTGTGAACCAGGAAGAGCCCTCACCGGACAAGGAGGCAGATGTCACCTTGACCTTAGACTTTCAGCTTCCAGAGCCATGTGAAATCTGTGTCTGTTGTCTGTGAGGTCCACTCTGTGCTATTTGCCACAGCAGCTAGAGCAGACTGAGACAGAAACAAATGGGTGAAGGAGCCACAGAATTCAGGTGAGAGTTTCTGAGAAAGTGAACAGAGGGTTTTGGAAGGTGACCAGGTTCCAATAGCTTGAAAAGTTAAGATTTCTCCAAAGAGGTGATATCATACCTGAGAACAGTCAGGAGGATCCAGGCAAGGAAGGTCTGGGGGGCAGCAGTGCACACGGGGGCAGCAGCCCCAGAGCCAGGGGCGGAGGAGGGGGTGGCCTGGCGCGGAAGAAACGGGGAAGAAACCAGGGTGGGCCGAGGAGGGTGCAGAGGGCAGTGCATGGGCAGCCCTGCCCCTTTATCTTCAGAGTGTCAGGAAGCCACCTGGGCTGAGGGCAGGGGAGGGTGAAGGGGCTGATGCTGTGGGACCACAGGGATGCTGTGGGAACTGGTTCTGGGAGCAGCAGGGGAAGCAGGGAGGCAGTACGAGCACCTGGGGGTGGTACAGCCAGGAGCCCATGAGGCCTGGGAGGTGGGGGCAGTGAGGGTCCATCAGGATGAACTTGCTGATGGAGTCGCTGGGTGCGAAGAGAAGGGGGTCCTGCCTAGTTCCTCCAGGTGCCAGGCATGCGGGCACTGCTTCCGACCCTTCCTCTTTGTGGAGTCTCCTCCACATCAGGACGAGTCCCCCCATCTTGTGGCTGAGATGGCCAAGGCTCTGGTTGGTTAATTTGACAAGTGCAATTTCACAACCTGGCAAGTACAGAGGTAGGAATAACCCAGTTCTTTCTGAAAGCGAAACTCCAGCCCTTCCCACTTTGTATTTCTTCTCTTCTCTGTTGTCAGCTCAGTTCCAAGAATTCATGCTGGCCCTTAGTTCCCCTTTCACTTCCCAGGATGCCCCAGAAGGTGCTGAGGAAGCGTGGACAAAAGGACCACATAGGTCTCTTTGGAGTGTGGATGCTGGGCTGGCTTCATCTGTCACAGCGTGTTTCCCACTCCCTGATTTCAAGTGTGGACAAGGAGCACACATTTGGGCAACAGCCAAGGGCCAAAGGGCTGCACCCGGCCCTGGGGTGGAGTGTGAGGAGCTGAAGGCACACACACTGTCTTCGTGGGTACCCCGGAACCCCACTGTCTGCTGCAAGGATGAGGAGGGATGGGGGCCCATCCTGCTTGGAGAGTGCGCCGAGCCTTGCTCTTGAATCCACCTAGGCTGAATGAAAAATACAGCATCTTCCCCCAGTTACAACTTTTATATTTAATTTATTTATATTTTATATTTAATTTGTGCACACTATCTGTCCATGCCTACACTTACTTCCGCTGGAGTTTCCATCACTCACCATTTAACCGCCCAAATCCAAGGTTGAAAGGAGCTACTTCTCCAGCTGTCAGCTCCCAGAGGTTTAGAAGACTCAACTAAAGAAGGTACTGTTTTAGAGATGGTCCCTGCTCTTTGACTGTGCCCTGCCAACAAGCCCTCTTTACTTGGCCCCAGCTCCGTAGATACGGGACACGGGCACTTTAAAACCATCCTGGCTGCAAACTCCAGATTTTCCTTCAGTCTTAAAGCCAGAAGACCTCTCTCCCTGTGCATAAGTATAAACACTCATAAGGTCACAGCATCAGTCCCAGGCCAACTGCTCCATCCCTGTGATTATGATCACTGAAGTGCTTGGGAGCTGTCCTGGGGATACACAGCTGTCTTGCGTGTGCTAAGGGCACTCAGTCGTGTCTGACTCCTTGCAACCCATGGACTTTAGCCACTAGCCTCCTCTTTCCATGGGATTTTCCAGGCAAGAATATTGGGGTGGGTTGCCATTTCCTCCTCCAGGGGATCTTCCTGACCCAGGGATTGAAACTGTGTCTCCTGAATTACAGGCAGATTCTTTATCACTGAGTCACCTGGGAAACCAGAGAATACAAAAATAAAATATATCCCAGGTCTCAAGGAATTAGCTGGTAGAACCAGTCAGGTGAGGCCAATGATGCCCCTTTAAAGAACATAGGGAGAAATAATGGCAAATTCTTTTTGTTTTTCTAAATTTATTTGTCTGTGTCAGGTCTTAGTTGCAGCACCCAGGATCTTTAGTTGTGGCATGCGAACACTTAGTTGCAGCAAATGGGAATCAAACCCAGGCCTTCTGCATTGGCAGCTCAGAGTCTTAGCCACTGGGCCACCAAGAAGTCCCAGTATTGCCAATTCTGAGAAAACGCTTAGAGTTTCACCCTCTAGTCTCCTTGAGGCCTGTTGCCTGCTAGAAATTTGTTTTGTTTTTGGCCTCTGGGGCCCAGATAACACTCCCTGCATCTTTTACGTCTCCCTGGGGAGAGTAAATCGGGAGATTCCGTATGTTTATTCACACACACATTTGTTTCATCAGTGAGGTGGGTGAGCTGTCCATGGAATAAAAACTTGTTTGCAAATCCCAGAATGAGTTGGAATCCTCTATGCCCCGTTACTGCTTTGGGAACAATCTAGATGTTAGGGCAAACAGAATGATTTCACAGACTTTCTCTGAAGTAGAGAGTGCCAGGCGTGTCTGCTACAGAAGGCAGCGAGTGCAGCCTGGAGATTCTCTGGTTAATTTGATGGTTCTAGGGACCAGTAGTGTTGGAATGTGTCCCAGGAGTGTCTGTAGCCTGAGTGAGCACGTTGGACTGGACTCACTGATCCTACAGCTCAGGTGATGGCCAAAAGATGTCCTTTGGGTAAACTCAAAACTCTCCCCTGTTTAATGATAGAATTCTCTCTCTGCTACCAGTCTGCCTAAAGCCAATTTTCTTTCCAAGAACAACCCTGGATCTTCCTGAATCTGATCTGAGGAGTAACAGCAGCTGAAAACCCATGTGAAAGTCATGGCCCCTCAAAGCAAAGCATCTTTGCCCCTCACGGACGCCCACAAAGAGCCGTGGTTCCAGAGAGAGCCCCAGGTTCTGCTGTCTTCTTCCTGATCTGCATTCTTTCCTCTGCGACTTATTTTTCACTTTCTGTTTGACTTGGCTTGGTTGTATTTCTCCCCTGATAGACCAGCAAGAGTGAAAGATCCCTGTGCTCACATTCACAGAGCTCAAAGCCAGTGTTGTCAGCACTCACTTGACGTCAAGGTTGACTTTTAAATTTGCCAGAGGGCTTTCTTCGGAGACAGGGCTAGGCCAGTATGTCCTCCTATTGCGAGTTGGTTGCGGGTGCTGGAATTCAAAGCCCACAAACTGAATTTTAAACTTTTTGGACAACACGCAGATGGGCGTAGGGACCTCAGACCCTGATACCAAATAATAGATGTTTGTTTTTAAAATCAACACATTTTTAGGTGCCATTCATATCTTCTTCTTTTTTTAAGTTTTTACTGAATTTATTATAATATTGCTTCTGGATTATGTTTTGGGTTTTTTTTTTGGCCTTGAGGCATGCGAGCAAGGCATGGCCTTGAGGCAGCCCCTAGTTCCCCAATCTGGGATTGAAAGGGCACCCCTGCATTAAAAGAAGAAGTCTTGACCACTGGACCTCCAGGGAAGTCCCTACATCTTCTTTCTATCATCTCTTCCATTTTTTTTTTCTTTCTTTTTTTTTTTTTTAAAGCCCACTTGCTCTTAGAAAACACGGTTAAAAACCGTTTGTTTCTTGGTTGCTTGCCTGCCCATCAGACATTTACCTCGAATGCTGAGTTGCTCTGAGTCTGTTTTTCACAGATTTTTGTTTCATTTGAAAGCCTGTCTTTGGTTTGTTTATCTTTTTAATCTGGAGTCCCTGGGCATCTAAATGGGCTCCAGAACCCATAGATCATCTAATAATGTCTCTCCTAGTTCCTATTCCCTGACACAGAGTGACTTTTGAAACACTTCCATTTTCCCTTTCTATTTAATGTACTCCAGCTCACTTCCCCCACCCCCTCCTCATTTTTTACAGTCCATCTTGGAGTATTTGTTTACCAAATGTTACTTTTCTTGGATCGCATCTATTTTTGAGGAGTGCAAAGCAAACAATGCTTTGAAGCTGTCAGGCTTCATTTTATTTATGGATGAATAACACAAATAACTTGAAAATGACCTAGCCTGTTTTTCTCAGATTTAGATAGAAAAACTGCTTCCGGGCAATGTTGATGCCAAACAGTTCATGCCAAGTGTCCCATTTTGGTGCCAATTGGTTTTCGCAGCCAAGTTGTAAACCTTCAGTAAACACGGTTTATAATGAAAGTGCAGACACAACCTGGGCCATGGCACAAGTGGGACTGATGTAAATTTACTCTGAGAATAAAATTCTAACAGGAACAGAATGGGGGAGAAGCTGGCTCTTGAGTGTTCCCACCATAATGTGGAAAATACACAAACCATGATATTTGATGACTGAAATCCCGTTAGGCTCATCTAGGCATTTATGAAATCCCTTTGTCGTCACTGCTGAGTGGTTCCTCACTCCAAGTGACTGCTACCCAGGGGCTTTTTCAGAGCCCCATCACCATTTAACATCTGATGCTGGAGGGAGAATGGGGGAAGGGGACCTTGAAAATTTCAAGATACAGGTGGCTGTGTGCACACTGCATCAGTCACAATCTATGGGTAAAAAGATCAAGTGTTTTCTTTTAAAATCAGTTCGGCGATACTCGTTCAGGTCAGTCCTGGGGATCCCCAGTCACTGCTTGTGGTGCTGGTGCTGAGGGCTGTCATGTGACTGCACCCATGGGGCCCTCAGGGGGAGAAGAAAGAGAGGCTTAGGCCCCCGGGCAGTGCCTTGCAGTCCTGAGGAGGCTCTTCCCTTTGAGAAGGGAGAGAGTGGTCTCCTTTTGTGAAGCAGGAGTTAGTCCAGGCTTCTGGGGACTTGAGAAAGCCATTTGCTTTGAGACCCCTTAACTGCCAGAAAGAGAAAGTTCCAGAACCCAGGCCCAGGGCACAGAATTCATGGTGCAGGATCCAGGATCTAGGACTGGGGCCGGACACTTGGGGACCCAAGCCCTGAACCTGTGGCCCAGGACAAGGACTGAGGGCCCAAGACCTCCTCTGCACGAGCAGGCGACCTGCACGGATTCACACGTGGTTGCTTCCTTCGGACCGTTCTGACTTAATCAGGGCAGAAGGGACCCAGAGGCTTCCAGACTCTGGGAGGAGAGTGACTTGAGTCGTGGCCCTGGCGGCCAGCACTATGCTGTCTTGGATCAGGGTCCCAGTGCCTCACCACCATCACTCAGGGCCACCACGTTGAGACATAGGCTGTGACCCATAGAAGTATGAATGAGGTCATACTTTCCATGACACAGATGTGGATCAGCATTCAGGGACTAGAGTCGTCCTGCAGGTGCACGTCCTGATAGCCAGCAAGCCACCTTCCCAGCCGCAGGCTAATTCAACCTGCTCTGAAGTCGCCACTCACCTGCCCTCCACTCAGCGGCTGTCTATGTGCCTTCTATGGCCACCCCTCCCTATGTGTCCACCCAACGCATGTCTTTTTCTGGACCGTGGTTCGTCACCAGCTGACCCTGCTCCTGTCCTGTTTTTCTTGAGGTCTACACCCTGACACAGCTCATCGAAGCTACACATGCAGTGGTAACAACCGTGATGGCTTAGCAAGTGTCCAGCCTGTTTTTTGGCTTTGGGGTGAAGTGGAAAAGACCCCAAATATCTTTATTTTATTTGGGAGGCTGAGGGTTTCATGTCACTGCTGACAGGCAGTGAGTAAATATCCTCTGTGGTTTGTGTCTTCCTGGGACTCCCTTCTTCTTATCCTCAGACCTACACACCTGCCTGTCATCTCTTATTTATGGAACACTGGCTGTGTCCCAGCTCTCTGTGTGTTGACCCATTGCATCCTGACCCCATCCTGTGAAGTGGAGCTGCTATTACCTAACTTCACAGGTGAGGGACCAGAGTTCACCTGTGAGGGATCCGAATTCATAGGTAAGGGACCAAGGTTCACAGATGAAGGACCAGTGTTCATAAGTTAGGGACCAAGGTTCACAGATGAGGGACCAGGGTTCCTATTGAGGGACCAGGGTCCATAAGTGAGGGACCAGGGGTTCATAGGTTAGGGACCAGGGTTCACAGGTGAGGGACCAGGATTCACAGGTGAGGGACCATGGTTCCCATTGAGGGACCAGGGTCCATAAGTGAGGGACCAGGGGTTCATAGGTTAGGGACCAGGGTTCACAGGTGAGGGACCAGGGTTCACAGGTGAGGGACCAGGGTTCACAGGTGAGGGACCAGGGTTCACAGGTGAGGGACCAGGGTTCCCATTGAGGGACCAGGGTCCATAAGTGAGGGACCAGGGGTTCATAGGTTAGGGACCAGGGTTCACAGATGAGGGACCAGGGTTCACAGGTGAGGGACCAGGGTTCCCATTGAGGGACCAGGGTCCATAAGTGAGGGACCAGGGGTTCATAGGTTAGGGATCAGGGTTCACAGGTGAGGGACCAGGGTTCACAGGTGAGGGACCAGGGTTCCCATTGAGGGACCAGGGTCCATAAGTGAGGGACCGGGGTTCATAGGTTAGGGACCAGGGTTCACAGGTGAGGGACCAGGGTTCACAGGTGAGGGACCAGGGTTCCCATTGAGGGACCAGGGTCCATAAGTGAGGGACCAGGGGTTCATAGGTTAGGGACCAGGGTTCACAGGTGAAGGACCAGGGTTCACAGGTGAGGGACCAGGGTTCACAGGTGAGGGACAAGAGTTAACAGGTGAGGGACCAAGACTCACAGGTGAGGGACAAGGGTTCCGAGGTGAGGGACCAGGGTTCATAGGTCAGGGACCAAAGTTCACAGATGAAGGACCAGACTTCACAGATGAGGGACCAGAGTTCACAGATGAGGGACCAAGACTCACAGATGAGGAACCAGGGCTCACAGTTGAGGGACCAGTGTTCACAGATGAGGGACCAGGGTTCCTATTGAGGTACTGGGGTTCATAAGTGAGGGATCAGGGTTCAGAGATGAGGGGGCAGAGTTTACAAGTGAGGGACCAGGGCTCACAGATGAGGGACCAGGGGCTCAACAGTCACCCCCCACCCCCAATGATGGCAGAGCTGCAGAGAGCGATGCCCAGAAGGCCAGGCTGCAGTACTCTGGATGCTTGTGTCTCTTCATTTCTCTAGATGATTCTGGTCACGGGGGATGACAGGCCAATTTACAGTTTACCGTTCCTCCTCATCCCCTTGGAGTTCAGCCTGAGGTCTGCAGTCTCCTGCCCTCTGTGGGCTGTGAATGGGCTTCTCTAGGCTGGGGTACCCCAAGGGGCCTGAAAGGAATGGAGTCCCGTGCCCCACCCTCCTGACTCCCCCTTGGCCTCATGTCTGGGTCCTTGCCTTGGTCCTGGGTCCTGCTGCTTCTGCCCATCACCCCAGTCTCCTACTTGCCTGGTCCCGCTGCCCCCCTCCAGCATCTGGAGAGCAGCTGGAGCCCACTCAGGGGCCTCAGCTTCCTTCCAGGCTGCACCCACTCTGTCTGCTCCTGGAGAGCAGTGTGTCCCCAGCCTCCCCTCTGCACATGCTGTCACAGGTCACCTCTTACTGCATCTCAGGAAGCCAGGTCTGCAGCTCCCCGCAGATCTATGGGGAAAGTTATCTTCATAACTTGTTTCTTTTCCCTGAAAAGCCAGGTTTGCTATTTTGGGCTTTGGCTTGATTCACTCAGCTATCACTTAACTGTGAAACTCTCTCCCGTGAAACTTAACCCGAGGCCTGTCCAGCTGCAGTGACTCTCCCGGTGCAAGTCGGGGCCCAGCCCAGGGCCTGCAGGAATACTCTCAGTGCACCCATGTAGGGAGGGGGTCCATCACTGTTTAAAGGAAAATAGAAGTCAGATAAAATAAAGTAAATAAGACAAAGCACAATAAAATACAACACAGTAAAAATGCAAAGGAAAATAAAATATAAAATAAGCAAGATACAATAAAATAAAATATAGTATAATCAAGTAAAATAAAATTTAATGAAGTAGCAAAGAACTGACCTATTAAGCCTAGCCAACCCTGGTTTAACCAGTTTCACAGAACTACTGTGAAATCATACTGGCTGACCTTGATCCTGGGGTCCCAGTGACAGAGGGAGCTGACCCCTTTATCACAGCCAGACTTGCATTCCTACTGTGTGTCAAAGGCTTGGGGTTTACACATCCTAGTGACAGATTCTGGAAGATGCAACCTGGGACCCAAGGACACTGGGACTCTGCCTGACTCTTGATGAGACCGTTGCTGGTCAGGGGCCCAGATTCCCTGTCTGGAAAATGAGGGAAGCTGGAAGGTGACTTTACCATATCTCTGCCTCTGGGGTCTGTGGAGTTAATTGGGAAAGTGTCTTAAATGTGTGAGCCCTGATATGGTCCAGGACACAGCAGCAGGTGTCATTGTGTTAAGAAAGGGCTTTGTCAAACCCCTGCCCTCACCAAATTTAGGGTCTCCTTCACCAACCTCTGTCATCTCTACAAAAACACACAATCCTATATTTAAAATATGAAAGTTAAAAATAGTGAAGCACACTTCCACTCTTTTGCTGTTCTTCCCTATTACTAAAAGACCAGATTCTCTGCTACCCGAGTGGAATAAGGAGGTGTACTCGAGAAGGGTAGCTGTCAAGTCAGGACGAGTCCCCAGAAACATAGATGACAGACACCTTGGCTCCTCCACGAAGGAGATTGTGTTGCCCATGGTTTCAACCAGGAGTGATTTCTGTCTCCCTATGGTTTCTCCCAGGACAGTTCTGCTCCTGGATCCCAGGCCAGCAGGCGTTTGGGAAAGCTTTGATGTGCTCATCCAGTAACAAGTCCACATCAAACAGAGCCCTTACTTGGCGGCAGCTGCTCAGACTCTGTTTCACATGCCCTTTGCTGAGAAGCTTGGAGTTTGAAGTCTCCAGGGTTAATTTAAAAGCAAGTTGATGTGGAAAGCTGTTGGAACGTTCTCTGAAAGCAGTAGTGGACGTTAATCTCTAATAAAACAAAACGTTACCATTCATCTGGGAAGATTTTATACATCAAATGCAGGGTCAAAAGAAAAAAAGAAAAGACAATTTGATTAACTGATGCTTTCTATGTTAATATTGACTTTGAAAGAGTTCACAGAGATAAAAAGGCTGAGGGCTAACTTGAAAGCTTAGATGCTAAAGATAGATGCAACAATAAAATGTAGGAGGAGGCGCATAATGAACATGTTTGTAGAAACAGAATGAATGAGTGCCAGTGAATGTTAAATACCAGCAGGAAAAAAAGAATTTTAAAGAGAAAAAAATAAATTCATGGCCCCATCTCAGCTTTGTGTAAACTTGCTGCACTGACCTGAACCTGGGCTGAACTGAATGCAATCAGCAGCTGCCTCTGTCTTTGGTTCTTGGAGCTGCCCTTGGCACCCACTTCTCCATGCGCCATCTGAGATCCAGGGAACACCAGCCACACAGGTGGATGCTGCTCCATAGCATGGCATTTTGAACCACAACATCAAGCCTTCCTCTTGTAGCCCCAGAAGCTGGCATTCATGGAGCATTCCTACACATAAAAACCAGGAGATAGTAACCCAGACCTAGCTGGGCATCTCAGTTCCACAAAGTCCTGAGACACTGAGAGCCATCCCTGAGGTATAGCCCTCATTCTCAAGGCCCCAAAAGGCAGGTGGAGTGCCTGTCATCACATCCATGTCCAAGTAACAGGATAGAGAGATTCAAAGAAAAAGTAGAAAGGACATTTCCTGGAAGCTGTCACATGACACTTTTCATTTAGTTTCAAAATAGAGGATCTATTCTGGGCAGTCATTTGTGAAAGACAAAATCCAGGGGTTCTGTTTCTATGGAACAGGAAAAAGGAAATTAAGGGACAACCATCAGTCTCTATAGAGAAAAGAACAATTGATATAGACAAGGTGCTAGGCTGATGGACAAAAATAATGAAAAATATAATGGAAAAAATAATGGAAGAGAATTTGTTTGTGTCTGTGGACAAGATTCTGAGAAGAACAGAATGCCATGAGCAGGCCCAGGACCTATGAAGCTGACTGTTGGAAGAAACTTTTTGAGTCATAGAGGGCAAGTTATTAGACCTTAAGAGGCCCATGGGTCCTGAAGTAAATGGTCCAGAAAAATATGAGTGCAAGAGGAAACTTCTCAAAGTTGCCACTCAGTCTTAGAATTGCAAGAATTTTGGACTCATCTCTCTTGACACCTAGCAAAAAAATCTAAAAACATCCCAATCACACATTCAGTCATGCCCTGGGCAGATGTTTGAGCTATAAATACACTGACAGTTCCTGGATACCACCAGCTCATGGGAGAGTCTTCTCGCCTTGTTAATAGACCTCACTAGTTAAAAAAAAAAGATCTCAACCTATTCTTTAGCCAGTAGCTAAACTTCTGTTTACAGTTGTTGCCATAACAACTGGCGTCAAAGTTAGCCATTTGGTTGATTTCTCTAGATATCCCCAGGTAAAGAGAAAATGAATGTGTCTAGACTTAACGCAGTGGTCATGTATGGATGTGAGAGTTGGACTGTGAAGAAAGCTGAGCGCCGAAGAACTGATGCTTTTGAACTGTGGTGTTGAAGACTCTTGAGAGCCCCTTGGACTGCAAGGACATCCAACCAGTCCATTCTGAAGGAGATCAGCCCTGGGATTTCTTTGGAGGGAATGATGCTGAAGCTGAAACTCCAGTACTTTGGCCACCTCATGGGAAGAGTTGACTCACTGGAAAAGACTCTGATGCTGGGAGGGATTGGGCGCAGGAGGAGAAGGGGATGACAGAGGATGAGATGGCTGGATGGCATCACTGACTTGATGGACGTGAGTCTGAGTGAACTCTGGGAGTTAGTGATGGACAGGGAGGCCTGGCGTGCTGCAATTCATGGGGTTGCAAAGAGTCAGACATGACTGAGCAACTGAAATGAACTGAACTGAACTGAAGCAACTTAGGATGCTTGCATGGCTTCCAATAAGGGTAAGAAAATGTATATGAAAATATGTGTGCGGTCCATGTTCTAAGTGGCTGACGACCAGGATGTGGGCTGGAGGTAGCAGGTATATGTCATCTTCATGTTCCTGTTATATATGGTAACTTGGAAATTTTCTTCCTTCATTCTCTTCTACTTTTATTGTATATTCCAGTCAAAACAACAACAACAACAACAAAACAATGAAAACGCTCCAGCGTAGACCAAACTTCACATATTAGATACAGACAGGAGGGTAACGATCACATTTGGAATTTTATCTTCCAAATCTAAAAAGTTATGTAATCTATTAAAAGTAGGGAAGAATAGCTTTGAGTAAAACTTCTTTCATTTAATTAAAAGGATGCATTTATAAACCTTAAAGTTCTTGTTTACACAGATTTCTACCACCTTTGTAGAAACCTAAGCCTTTTAAAAAGTCCCCAAATCAATAAGATTTCCTTTTCACATCACTAAGAATGAGTGTTTAAATCAAATGTACTGATCTACAAGGTGAACTAGGTTAAGGACTAGAAAGGCTAAGACAGCTCCTCCTCAAGCCGTCATTAACAAATACATTTTAGCATCTGTGTACTAGGAGGGTGGCAGAGATCAATTAGAACAAAAAGAGGCAAAATGCCTGTCTCTGTGGTGCTTACCATGGAGAAGACACTCAGCGGCTGAAGTTCAGGAATTTTTCTGAAAGAATTCTTTGGCTTCTTTATGGAATACAAAGTGAAGAGAGGCAGAGAGTTTGGCCATGAAGTGAAGGAAAGACCCTGACCATCATGAAGGAGGAGAGACAGGGTGGGTGGGGGCGGGGGGGTCTCCTGCAGAGACCCCCTGAGTGGGACCCTCACCCTTCCTCTTCTGACTCTGCGTCCTCGGGGAGGGACAGAGATGTTCTTCATCTCAGGTTATTCATCTGTAAAGTCAGGATGTTGCCCAAGGTGCCTGCTCTTGGTTGGCTGTGAAGGATTAATCAGGTAACAGATATAAAGTGCTTGCATGGTGCATGGCTCCTGGCAAGGGTTCGTGTTATAAGTCTGAGTGTAACATCTTGTTATCTGCCTGTAACATCTTCCACACTGAGTGTTGACTATGCAGGGCTTTCGTTCCGCAGTATCCTGAATGAGGAAGGCAACTCAGGAAATAAACACACAGGGAACTTTGCATAAAAATTGCATGAAATTGTGCTCTGAGTAAAAAAAAAAACCGTTAGAAAAACATCCTAAATGCTGAAAGACCCTTTGGCAGTTAAGGAGTGGTTGGTTCTGCACATTTAACCTGCATTTGGACTCTCTATAAAACAAATTGGTTTATCATTTCTTCATCTGGTGCTGGTTACTTTAGTCATTGCTGGTCCTGTTGCTCGGAGTGTAAAATTAAACATCTTTTTTGCAGAAAAAGTTTCTTGCTGATTTTTCTCTCAAATAATACTGGGTGAATTTTAAAACACACAAAGCACTATCTCTTTTTAAGGCTTTAGGAGGGGGAGCTTCTGAACAAATGAACCAAACACACAATAAAAGAACCTTTTCTTTCTCTTTTTCCTTAAAAAAAAAAATATTGCAAGCACACCATCTATACATGAACCCCACCAGGCTGGTGGGGTATCTTTCTGATTAGATGAGCGACTCCTATTTTTGGATTCCCCCTTTGCTGGATCCATTTTTATTTCTTAAAAGAGAAAAAGTGCTAGCTGCCTGCCAGGCCTTAGCGTTCTGGTTTGAACAGAGACATCTGAAATCTAGGCCAGGCGGGAAGGGCTTCTTTCATCCGCACAGTCGCTCACCATGGGGGAGCGCTCAGTGTCACGTCTGCAGCTCCCCCTGAAGCCGGCTCTGCCCCGAGCCCCCAGCCCCCACGGGGCTGCGACATCTCATTAGCTGTGCAGGCATCTCTGAACTGCCCTGGAATGTGGTCCCGCACGAGCTTGCCTGCCCCAGCTTTTGAATTCTGACAGGAAGCGAAAGGTGAGGCTTTCACAAATCCTGGAGGGCAAGGGATGGAGTCTGGCAAGATCAAGAAATCCAGGTGGGGAAGAGAGACAAGTGAGTCAGATGGGGGAAGGCAAAGCCTCCCGCTTCTCCTTTTACAAACTTTGAAAGTGACTTTCTGTGCTTATATTTTGGGAACTTGGAAACAAAAGGGAGAGGACAAACTTTTACAAATGGAAGGAATGAAACTGCAGCTTCACCATGAAACCTAGCTTTACCATGAACTCCCCACCATCCGACTGACCATAAGCTGTCCCACTCCCACCCCAGCAGAGAGTGAAGTTTTTTACTGGAAGATACCAAGCGAAGGGCACGCAGGGCAAGGGGGCCTTCACTTCTGGTATGTTGAAGCATGTCAGGATTTTACAAAAATTCTTCTCCAGGCCCTTGTGGCATCTACCTGCTGCCGTCCCAAAGTCAGTGCCCATTTTTAGGCATTTGTTAGGGCAGCACCCTACGGCCAGGTCCCCAGATCTGCCCTGGTTACCTACAACTGAAGAACAAATCACCTCCACACCTACTGGCTCGATCAGAACAGGAACTTATTTGGGGAGGTGACCCTGGAGAGAACACTGTTAGGATGGTACACCAACATGGCTGGCTGGAGCGCGGTGTTGGCTGGGAGCTTGGCTAGAGTGAGGGCTCAGGGCTTTGCTTACCTTCCTGGGGGCCTCAGGGGTTTCTTGGAGAAAAAGATAGTTCTTCAGGGCATGGACAGAGATCCTGCAGGGTCCCCTCTACTATATTCCACCAGGCAGTTGCAGAGCCCACGTTCAAGGGCAGTGGACAGCCCCCTAAGTCTTGATGGAAGCAGAGTTAGAGGCTGGGGGCTCTGTTTAAAACCAATGTCATCTTAGAAAAATGCACATACTTTAAAAAGTTTTATTTTCTAAGTGTGAGAATCTGACACGCTCAAGATGAAGGAAATTGTTAAATGTTTTAAAATCAAAGTGACTTTAGTCCTTTCAAAGAAAGAAGTATGTATCAAAAACTTGAAAACTAAATCAACTAAACCATCTATTAGCCCCTGTATTTCTGATTCTGAGACAGTGGTTCACTTTATAGACATGTAAATTTAAAAGATTTCATCCCAGTTAAGGGCCGACTCCATGACTTTGTTGCCTCATATTTAAAGTAAAATTCCAGTAGATCTTCCAACATGACCTTTGACATCTTGACGGTAAGTAACTCACTTTCTTCCCAAGGTTTTCTGTCTTGTCACTTAACCCACTGAGCTTAAACTGTAAAATTTTAAAGTGTACAACCAATAATTTATAAATAACTGTAGCTTTAAAGAAATTTATATACTCTCAAAATGAGTGTGTCTTCCAGGTTCAAATACCCAAGGCTTGGATTTAGAGGGTCTGGCAGAACGACATTACATTTAATTTTAAATTTGCATGTAATTTGCTGTTTCATTTGCAACCATCTATTCTCTGGCAATGGCCTTTTCTCTGTAGTCCTTAATCCTCTGATGTACTGCTCCATAAAGACGCCAGTGGGTCTCTTCACCTTTCTACCAGGGGTCCTTCAGTAGTTTTAGAAGCGTGTTTTATTTCTGACATTGTGAATGCAGAAATGGAGACAAATGCGTCTCAGTCGCCTGTTCAAGGACACGAGAGAAAAGCCCTCCTCCCTGCCTCCTTCCAACCAGAGCTGCCTCATTGCACTCTGCTTTTAAAAAGCACTTGATGCCTGAACTGGGACAGACCAAACGATGACCCCATAATAATGTTAAAAATATTTTCCCAGAGATACAGTGTCAGATTTCCCTAAGTTAAAGGTATTTCAGACAGTTAATACTGCTTTCTTCATTTTTCATGTCCAAACCAGGTGGCTTTATCTTCCCTTAGAAATTAAGTAGTTTTTAGAAACTTTTAGAAACTTCACAGAAATAAAGAGCAGGGTGAACACTTAGTCAGTAGTATTGTACTGAAGCCTAGAATTGCTCAAATCAATGTCAATTTAATATACAATAGCACTTGTACCACTCCTTTAACTATTAGTCATAACTATCTTTATGAATTTTTTTCCTCAGAAATCCACTTCAGATGCCATTTTATTTTACAACTTTCTTTTTCTCATTTGCCTTGTCCAAAAGTTATCAGTGATGTTTTTCAACACGGTGGCACTGTTTCTCCTTTGACATCACCAACAAACAGATATTTAAGTAAGGGCTACAGTACATAGTTTTCACGACACATCCTTTAAAAGAATATTCACGTTCAAAAGCAATGGGTATACAATTTTTAAAAAGCCCTAGAAATATTAAAACTTGGTTTGCAGAAGGAAAGTGTTTATATGGAATTTTAATTGCTTATTGAATATACTTAATAGGAAAAACTATGAGGAAGATTGTAGGACTGAGTGGTTCTGTTTGTCCCCCTCGAAACCATGAAAATAAACAAGCATGAGAACATTTAACAAACTGTCACACGATAGTTAAGTGGGAACTCTGTTGAGCCCAGGAGGTTCCCAGGTGAGGAAGCTCGGTTCTCAGGGCTGCATTTCAGGAGTTGGACAGAGGTCCCGATGGAGAGAATCATATAATCCACTCAGAGATCCTGCAAGAACAAGAGGAGGGAGTCATCACCACCTCCCATCAAAGTAATCAAAAGTGTGGGTGACGATGCATTACATCAAATTCCCTTTCGGTGCAGATCACCTTCTATTGCAGTTCACAACATGAAGAACTACAGGAGTCTTAGGGGTGCTCTGGCTTACTGTGACTTGGAGTTTAGAAAGCAGAGGTAAGAGAGAGGACGACCCTTCACAGTCTGCTGGTCAGTGGCCTTGGGGACTGCACCACCAGGAGCGTGACGGTGACAACCTGCCTCTGGGAAAAGGCAGACCCCACCCCATCCCCTGGAAATATATGTTCATCTTCCCCAAAAGTAAACATGATGCTTTATTAACATGAGGCTGAAAGGAAATGGCAATTCACTCCATTATCTTTGCCTGGAAAATCCCATGGGCAGAGGAGCCTGGTGGGCTCAGCCCATGGGTCACAAAGAGTTGGACACAACTTAGTGACTAAACAACAAGCCGGTACTGCTCAAATTCAAGGACCACACCATTTTATTGCCATATATATCCTCTGCTGAGACAGATTAAGAAAACACACACTGAGGCATGTTTTTGTGTGGAGCTGACCTCTAGATGTTTAGTTAATAGACTGTTTCTGCAAAAGATTTGTGGTGTATAATTAAGCCTTAGGGAAGAAACCAAAACAGCAAGATAACTTGCCTATAGTCTAATCGTTTGTGACATCATAGTCCTTTTAACTTCGGGGGCTATCTTTGGGAAGTTGTTGATATTTTACTTGTAAGAAAAAACACATATAATGCAGAGTAAAACGTAAATAAGTTGAAAACAGAGAGCTTGTCTATGATGCTCTTTCCTAAGCCAGTGATGCCAGAACTAAAAAATCTCACTGCCATCTAAATCTGATGAGCAAAGCTGCTGATCTTTGTCTTAATTAAAAAACCACAAATAACAACAGCAATCCAAATTCTTGAACCCAAAACAATTAGCAAGTTCATTGTTACTGGCAGCACTTTTCTTTTTTTTTTTTTTATCAAAGATATTAGATATTTAGATGCTCAGGGATGTTTACAGAATTACACTGTTAGGTATCTTAGGTCTTAAAGAAACTTGAAAGGAGATTTTAGAAATATTTATTTGGCCATGCTGCGTCCTCATTGCTACACGAGAGTTTTCGCTAGTTGCGGGGACTGGGGGCTACTCTAGTTGCGACGTGAGGGCTTCTCATCGCAGAGGCTTCTGTTGTAGCAGAGCGTGGGCCCTAGGGTACGAAGGCTTCATCGTTGCTCCAGAGCATGGTCTTAGCAGTTGTGGCACGTTGACTCAGCTGCCCAGCGAAAGTTATGTGGGATCTTCCCAGAGATTCTTAACCACTGGACCACCAGGGAAGCCCAGAAAATTTGATTTTCTTAATTTTTGCGCCAAATGCTAAGCATCTAACTTATGTGTTGTGTGAAGAAGAGAAAGGTTGTGTTTGAAGGCAGCACATTGTTCTCAGGTCTTGTCCATCTGGTACAGGATGCCTCAAAGGTGGACACATACTCTGCCTCCCACAATGCTACTGGGTTTTGGAGACTACAGCGGCACTTGAAATGGCGAACGGAAACCAAAGAAAACTAATGATGAACTCTTTCTCACACTTTTATCTCCACTTCCATCTCCTCTGTATTGTTAACACACACACACACACACACACACACACACACACAAGCAACAAACAGCACCTGGAGGGTTGCTGTCCCCAGGAAGGAGAGAGGAGCACTGTTAACATGTGCGGTTTCCTGCAGGTGGAGGGAGGTCCCTGCGTTGCTCTGACCAGATGTTGGCCCAGTCTCTGATATTGGGTGTGTGTGCAGTGAACCTATGTGGCCTCTGAAAGGAACATGGAGAGGTGTCTGCTTCCCAAGTGGCACAGTGGTAAAGAATCTGCCTACCAATGCAGGAGACTCAGGAGATTCAGGTTCAATTCCTGGGTCAGGAAGATCCCTTGAAGGGCATGGCAACCCACTTCAGTATTCTTGCCTGGAGAATCCCATGGACAGAGGAGCCTGGTGGGCTATAGTCCATGGGGCTGCAAAGAATTGGACAAGACTGAGTGACTCATCCATGACATTCCTCTCCTTAGAGAAGTGACTTGCATTTTCTTAAAGCAGAGCAGACCTAGAGCAGAAGTCTTAGGTTGTGGGCCCTTGCCCAGGCATGGACACTCCTATCCTGATCCCTCCACCCCGCCCCAGCCTTGTCAGAGACCTTCCAGATTCACATGGGGATCATCTCCTTCCAGATGCTACCCTGTGAACCCGAGGTCATCTGGAATTCCACAGAATCCCATCCCTGGGCTGAAAGGTTCAGAACCTCCTTTTGTATCACTAAGGATTACAGATGGCATTTGGTTAGTTTGCATCTGGTTTCCATTTCTTAAACACTAACTCTAGCTTTATCATTGTAGATTTCATTTTCATTTGACAATGGGTTTAACTTTTCTTAATAATGTTCTGCTACAGATTTAAACTCCTTTTAAGTAGACATCTCCGGCTTCTGTGACTAAGCAAATCTTGCCTCTGGAGAGAGAACTAAAAGAAAGCAAAACATACAACTGACATTTCTTTTTTTTTAATACTGTTTTCATTTCTGTCCTTAAATTAAACATTAGCTCCTGAACATTGAGATAAAAATAGCTGTGGTTACCTAAAATTATTTCTAGGAGTTTCTCAGTCTTTTTCTTACATCTCAAGAAAAAGATCTAAGAATATCTCCTGCTCCAGACAAGGGTCAGGAACAGATCAAAAATGCACAGCCTGTCTGCTCTCCCCCCGGCTCCCCGCCCCACACCCTGAGTTTCTGCCCTCCTCTACACCTATCCATCCATTTTCCTATGGGACTTTACTGAGGATTGGTCAAAATAGAAGACAAATCACGGAAAGTGAAAGTGAAAAAGTCGTTCAGTTGTGTCTGACTCTTTGTGACCCCATGGACAATACAGTCCATGGACTTCTCCAGGCCAGAATACTGGACTGGGTAGTCTTTCCCTTCTCCAGGGGATTTTCCCAATCCAGGGATCAAACCCAGGTCTTCTGCATTGCAGACGGATTCTTTACCAGCTGAGCCAACAGGGAAGCCCGTGAGATTTTATTTTGCTTCCTGGAGTGGAAGTTATTTGCTCTAGCTGACACATTCAGAGTTGATTGCTACTCTTTAGTGACATGACCTTGCTTACAAGGGGGGCATCCTGAGGGGGATTCTCTCTGTGTGGTTCAAAGGAGGCTGGCTGGGATCTCCCCCGACCCCACACCTGAGAGACTTCTGCCTTCTGATGGCTTTCTGATTGAGTTAAACTTTTGAGGGCACATCTAGGACTCACCACGGCATACTTCAACACTTACTAACAACAGACATTGTTATGATTGGTCATCTGTCTTACTTTTTAGAAATTTGAATCAGTGGTTTTAAAAAGCATGTATGGAACACTGATCCATTTCTTTACCCACCACAGATGCATCAAGGACACCTAAGGGTTACTGTTGTTTAATCTCTAAGTCATGTTCAAATCTTTGCAGTGCCATGGACGATAGCCTGCCAGGCTCCTCTTTCTGTGGAACTATCCAGGCAAGAATACTGGAGTGGGTTGCTGTTCCCTCCTCCAGGGGATCTTCCCGATTCTGGGATCAGCTTGCATTTTCTGCATTGCAGGCAGATTCTTTACTGCAGAGCCTCCAGGGAAGCCCAATAAAAGATGAACACATATCTACTTTAATCCCTACGGTGGCACTGAGAGGTATTTGATATGACTGTCCCTGTTAGAAAATCAAGACATGGAGTTTAGGAAGCTTGGCCGGGAGCCAGGCACCAAGGCCTGGGAAGTAGCCATGCTGATTGATCCCAGAGCTACGGCTTCCCTGCCATGCTGGCCTCTCAAACAAAGGCTACTCCAGAGATTCGGAACCTGTGCTTTTTGAGTGCTCAGATTTTACAGAGAAATCTGATCACTCTTGCATACATTTTATAGAAGATTAGTTAAGTTGGGAGAAAGGTAGTGGTCGACCACTCTGTGCCTGTCGATGAATGTTGTTTACTTCTTTAAGTGGGCTGTTAATTTTTTAATACAATAGTTCTCTGGGAACCATAAGTGGATTTATGAATGATAAATGTCAGAAAGATTCCAAGTCTCTCCTGGAGACTGAGGTGGGCATTGCCAGGACATGGCAGAAGGACTGAAAACTGTGGATTCAAGTTTCCTCGATTTGAACCCGTGCCCTGATGTTAGTCTCCTACAGTATTCAAGTCTCCTTTCTCTTATCTCTCAATCATGTCTGTCTCTTCATCTATGAGAGGAAGCTGCACTGGGAACAGGACGCATATGCTGTGGTCAGAGGGTCCAGGAAGGACTGGGCTCCTGGAGGCACTCTGAGATGGAGATTTTGGGGGTGAGTGCACTCTCAAGATCACAGATGGGAGGCAGTGAGGAGCAGGACTGGGCTTCCAGAAAAGCTGGACTCTAATGCCTTCCGGTCCTTGGTAGTAACCCTGGGAGGAGCTGGGGGCTGAGGCCTTGCAGGGTCTCATGAGTCGAAGCTGGGTGCCAGGCCTTTGCATCCACTTTGGAACAGCTGTCAAATCCAGCTGTCCCCAGGCAAAGACAGGAACCTTGGGTGAGATGAGTCCTGGGGGTCAGAGCCATTCTGGCTCAGCTGCCCATGCTCCTGGAGGACAGGGAGACAAGTATGTCCATCCAGAGGGGCCACCTGGCCTACACCACACACCCATTCCACAGGAGCTACCCAAGTGGGATTAGTATCTTATTGTCAGTCACCACCGTCACCATCACTTCAGGAACAGTGGCAGCAGGCAAGCTCCCAGCCAGAGCCATCTCAGCTCATGGCAGCGGGAAACAGAGTCATCTAACCTTAGAATGAGACATGACCTAAAACATCACCGTCATCGCTGACACAGGAGAAGAAATTTGGAGGAAATGAAATTCCCGCTGAACCTAGGAAGTGTTTTCAGCTGTTTATTTGATACTCTGATGTGCAGCTTAATGCAAACGATTGGGTTGAAATGGCACATTTTCCCTGAATATCACCACCTGAGCTGTGGATTTGGGAACAATTTTGGAAATGATTGAATTCTCATGTTTGGAAATAGGAGTTGTACAAAATTGTCACAAGTTAAGTATTTTCATCAGGACATAGTCAACTCTAGACAGACTTCAGATTCATATCTGTTTCTGAATTGACATCTGACCAGTACTGAGGAGATAAAAATGAATGAATAATGGAAGAAAATACAATAATGAGATCATGATGATGGACTCTGCAAAGAGCTCCATCCTGCAAAGCACCTGTTGTTTGTGATGATACCTTAAGCAGAGGCCCCTCTGTCCATGGGATTCCCCAGGCAAGAACTGTGGAGAGGGTTGCCTTTTCCTTCATCATGGGATCTTCACAACCAGGGATCAAACCCAGGTCTCTCTCATGCAGGTGGATTCTTTACCACTGAGCCACCAGGGAAGCCCATTAATACTTATGTAACTATTAATAAAATCTTGTAGTTCACAATTGTCATTCAACCTGTTCAATAGAGAAAGGATGTCAAACTCAGGTATGTGGTCTAAATGATTTCAGGACATATAGGAGATGAATAAGAATGTCTAGGATGAGAAGATATGGCTGGTGCTGATCATGTCCCTACAGAAAACAACCTTAAAACATGAAAGCCCCTACATTTTCTGACTTCGGTTGGTATGACAAGCCAGTTAGGATCAACCTGGATTTTCAAAGTTGCGAAGGGCGATGTACAAAAATAATGCTGATGAGTTGGTGTGTTTTGACTGGTTTGACCATGGTCTTAAGGCTCCAAATTTAACGCGTCTTAGAAGACATTGTGTTCGATCAACAGCTCAAAGTTCTGATCTTAAGAGAAGAGTGGAGTGAAGCAGTCACAAAAATAATGAGAGTCTGAAGATTCTGCCTTTGGCAGCAAACGGAAGATGCCATTTCAGAAAAAAATATAGACAACAGGTGAGCTCTTCAGCTCCCAGCAGAGGCCTGGGCAAGGGCACTGGTATTGATCCTGCCCTGGCCTGTGTTCCTCGCTGAACTTCCACAGGTATGTGAAGCCCCCACTGGTGGGACCAGCTGGCCCATGTGGTTCAAGAGGTCACTGGTGGCAGCTGGTGACCAGGAATTTCCAGCCACAGGTTCTTGTGACCAGACCTCAGAACTCTGCCCCCTGTGTGTCAGAGATGTTGCTTTTACCCACTTGAAACCAAGTGGGCTGTGTATCAATAGGAGCAGATTTTTTTTCCTCATTGTTTTAATTGAGTGCTAAGTGATTTGATACAACTTCAGTACCTACTCCAGTCTTAAATCTTTGAGCTATTCAAAGACAAAATTACTCACTTTGCTGTTTCTTTCTCTTTTTCCCTACCATATTGAGAGATCAAACCCAATTAAATGTAGTGTTCATCTTTCTGGCCCATTATTTACCAGTTTCATTAACCTTCATGATCTCCTTGCTTTTCACCATAATCTTCAACTTCTGGAAAGCCAAGATGCTGATGCCTAGGACTGTAAGACCGTAAGGGATGCAGAGAGGAGGACCAAGGATGAAGGACATGCTGATCGGGGCATTTCTGAGCTGGAAGCCCCACACAGTGGGAAGTGTGTGCTCTTTGCAAAGATCCTCATTGTTCTGAAGACAGAAGAGGCAAGTTCAAGGTGGGTTCAGTGCATGGAGAGTCGGCAGAAATGAGGAAAGTTCTTTAGGATTAAGCATGAGTGTTTCACCTGTGTGGTACATCCGTGATTTTATTTCCTCACTCCTGTTTCTCAACAGTGAAAACAACAAAAACAACTGCTGGCTATTCTTCACAGACTAGCCCACATCTCAGTTCTTACAGGGCTTACATGCGGGCTGTTGGGGCCCTAAGTGTTTGCAGGTAAAGCTCTCACTTTATGCATGTATACACATTAAGTACCAACTGTATACATAAATCTACACTAAGCATGCCTGCTTACACACATTTATTAAATACCAACTGTATATCTGCATAAATACTAAGCACCAGCTGTGTGTGTGTGTGGACCAACTGTATACACTCCATCCTGTGTTCTCTTCAGAGGCTGATTAGGAATGTGCTTCCTCTTTGATGTGTTTCTTTCATCTGCCTTCTCACTCAGCCCCAGCGACGTGCCTGGAATGTTGCATCTTTTTTCATTTTTCATGTTGGAACTGCAAGGGTGTGTGTTGGCACATATTGCAGTGAATAAATTAACTGCAAAAAAAAAAAAAAGCACTTCAAAAATGTTCATGGCCTGCTTTAAGTTATCAGATTTCAACAGCGCTGCTCATGGAACATACCAGGTCCTTTAATCTTGGTGGCTGAAGTCCATTTGAAGTTATTTTTGACAATGAAACCAAAAAGAAAGTCATGGCAGTGTTCCAGCTCATGTATTCCATAACATATTCCTTGGAAATTCTGAATGTGTTCAATCAGATGATGGCAGAGTGTCTCTTCCATTCTGGAGATGCCGGCTTCAATTTCTACTTCAGTCCTTTAGACGATGTATGAGCCAGGCCTGAACTACAGGAGGATGACAATCAACACATCAAATAACTGTGATTCGGTATAATTTTATGTCTGTTGGCTCTAAGGGAGAGTTTCTATATTTATTTAAGCTACTGATGATTATCAGCAAGTGATGATGAGGATGAATGTTTCAAAAATGTTGGGATTTCCCTCCTGTCAGTGAGACCTGTAGAGCAGGAGGCAGATGTGGTCAGGGGCTGAGGGGTGGGGGATGGGTGGGAGGACAGAGGTTTCTCCAAGACTGAGACTTGATCACTGATGCTGTGTGCAACGCCAGCTCCTGGCAGATGGACGACTGACTCCTAGACTGACTCTTAGCTGGTTTCCTTACTGTTTCCAGTTCTCCAGAGATGATACATTCCCCCACTGCCTGTGCTCAGGCCACGTTTCTCCCTCCACCTGCAGCAGCCTTGATCCACCCCCAGCATCCAGACGTTTGGTCTATGAGTTTGAAATTAGCTTCCAAACTTTGTGATGCTTGTTGGCAGTTTTATAAGCTAGGAAAAAAACACCAGGTTGCCCTTCTTGCCCTTTTGTGTCCTACCTCGGCTAGAGTTAAAAGGCTCTAGTGAATTTTATGTCTTGCATTATTTCTTTAAGGTGACTAGATCATATTTTCAGCATTTTCTAATGACCAACTGAATGGGACACATTTATGTGTGCATATCTTGCCTCTGGACTTATTTAATATGACTGTGATCCCAAGATGGTTTTATTATCATCCATCTAGGATTCCACATCTTCTGTCATCTGTTCAGCTGTGAAAGAATGCAAACAGTAAATTGAAGATTAAAAAAAAATTTGGTCAATAAATATTTGATAATTGATGACCGCTATGACTTTGAAAGTTTTAAGTTTGTGATGCAAGAATATGGCTGCTCTCGATTTTAGCACTATTTCCCCTGGGTAATCACAAGAGGGCATTATCAGTGTTTTAATGACAGTGATTTTTTTTTTTTTTTTAGTAACAATTTAAACACAAACAGTCCCTTTCGACCCTCTGGGATCTGCCACACCAAGCTTCTGTTCCCTCACCTGCTCACGAGCCCCACAGCGCCTCCCACAGGGTGACAGTAAAAGTGCGCTGGTCACATCAAACCCCGGCTTCTTCTGCAGGTTGTGCAGATTTCATGCTAGGCTTCATTTCCGTAAATGACTGTTTTTGCTCCTGGTGGAATATATTACAAATTGCAGATAAGGACACACAAAAGCACTGCACCTCCTCAGATGAATATTTGTTGAAAATGAAAGTGTAGTTACTCAGTCATGTCTGATTCTTTGCAGTCCTGTGGACTGTAACACACCAGTCTCCTCTGTCCATGGGGTTCTCCAGGCAAGAATACAGGAGTGGATTGCCATTCCCTTCTCCAGGGATCTTCCTGACCTAGGGATAGAACCTGGGTCTCCTGCATTGACAGGTGGATTCTTTTGTGTCTGAGCCACCAGGGAAGCCCATGAATATTTGGTACCTAGAAGTAAAATAAAAAGTCAGTGAGGAAGCCGTCCTGGAGAAATTGGGCCTGGCTGTGAATCAGGGACCCACCACCCATGTCACCCTCAAGGGGACTCTAGGGGTAGGTCTAATTAGGCTGTAATTCAGTCATCAGAGGCTGCTTTGTCTTAGAAAAATTAATGCAAATAAACTAATTTGAACCAGTCTGAAATAACTGATCAAAGAAAATCAAAATGATCTCTTCGCTAGATGCCTTTTCATCCTAGAATATAGAGGGTCATTCAGTTACAATGGAAAAGATAAACCTTTTTATTTTTTAACCTAATTTAAATTTTCCTTTTTTTTTTTTTCCTTTTTAAGAAAGACTAGACGACATGTTTGGTATTTGTCACCAGTTTCAGGAGTAGTTTTGCTCAGTTGTGAATCACAGACTGTGTGATATTGGCAGAGAAGGGGTTGGAAATAGGCAGTGATGTTAAGGTTAACCAGTCTTCCCAAATGACTAAATGTCTCTTTCAAATGAGACCTTTATTATGTACCTGCTGATTTTATACAGTTTGGAAATGTGGTTTACTTAAAGCTCAAGTTATACTAAGAAAAAGAGAGAGAAACGAGAGATAAGGAAACCCCTTCCTCTGGGCACAGTGTGAGTCACAAGGCCTTGCTTCAAGCTGCCCAGGAGCGCCGAGTCCCAGGGATTACGTCTGCAGAGTGTCCTGGAACTTTCACTCTTGGTGGCTTATTGCATAATAGATCATGAAGGGAAATTTCCAAAAGTTCAGTACCAGCATGTTCTATTTCAGTGAAAGGAAGAAAGCTCTGTCTTAAAAGTTTCATTTACTTTCTTCTTTATGAAAAGCAACGCAAAACAAAACAGAAATAAAACAAAGCCAAACCCATGGAGAGAACTGTCTGATATACGAGAGCAAAACCTGGAGTCTTAATCACTCTTTCAGTAATTAAGAAAAAAAAGAAAGAAAATCCATGGAAACAAAATACTAGTAAAGCAATCAGCATAATCATGCCTCTCGCAGTTGCAGACACATATGATGTCTGTGGCTTTCTCAAACACAGGGAAATCTATTCTGCTAAAAAAATTTCCAAATGCTAGAGTTCTAAGAAATCAAATAGCATTGACTAACTATGTTCTGTATGACTCACAGATATACAAAACAAGCTTGTGCTTACTAAAGAGAAGAGGGAAGGGGACTGGGCAAGTTGAGAGTATGGAATTAACAGGTACAAACTACCGTGTATAAAATAAGGATTGACTGTACAGCACACGGAATTATAGACATTATGTTGTAATCACCTCTGCTGCTGCTGCTAAGTCGCGACAGTCGTGTCCGACTCTGTGAGACCTCATAGACGGCAGCCTGCCAGGCTCCCCCGTCCCTGGGATTCTCCAGGCAAGAACACTGGAGTGGGCTGCCATTGCCGTCTCCGTAATCAGTACGGCCGTGATGGCTGCTTGTCCAGTGGCTGCTGTGGCTCCTGCGAGTACTGTGTCCCCTGCTGCCTGAAGCCCAGCAAGCAACTCCTCCTGGAGCGCTTCCTCAGCTGGCAGCTGTGGCATTCCAGAACCTCTTCATGTCAGTCGAAGATCACTTTGAATTGTGTTTGGCTAAATGCAGGACCTCATCCCAGGTCAGAAGCCATGATGCCTCTGGTGGAGGGCTGGGCCGGTGAGAATCAACGTCTGGAAGAAAACTTGAAAATCCGCACTGGGGGCCCTTTGTGAGTGAGGTCGCTCAGTCGTGTCCAACTCTTTGCGACCCCATGGACATCAGGCTCCTCCGTCCAGGGGATTTTCTAGGCAAGAGTACTGGAGTGGGTTGCCGTTTCCTTCTCCAGGGAACTTCCCGACCCAGGGATCGAACCTAGGTCTCCCACATTGTAGACAGACACTTGGAGAAGAGATTTAAATGGAACTTTGGGGGAGTACAGTCGTCTCTTGGTATCTGAGGATATTTGGTTCCAGGACCCCAAATTCCTAAATGCTCATATAAAATGGCATGTTTGCATATTACCTCCCTCCATCCTCCTGTATGCTTTAAAGCGTTTCTAGATTACTTATAATAACTAATACAGTGTAAAGGCCATGTATTGCTTTTTGGAAAAAAAAATAACCTACAAGGGAGTATAATCTTCAAAAATCCTGTATAGCTGAAGTTAACATAATGTTATAAATCAACTGCACTTCAATACGAAATACATTCTGTATTATTTCAGTAAAGATCTAAGTTGAAATAGGAAAAAAAATAAACCCTTGTAATTATGATGTGAAATTTGAATCTTATTATCATTTAATTCTCAGCTTCTAAAATGTAGCCATTATTAAAAAAAACAACTCATGTCAGAGTTTTTGACCTACAAATATATTTATTTATAGTAATATCAGGTAATTTTTATCAGAATATATTTAAGCCATTACTGAGGGCTAGTCAGATAGTTGGAAAGATAGACAGGAATGTTATTTGTTGAGAAAAACATAGAAAGCTGCATATGGTAGTCTTAATCAATTATTTTAGAAAATGGCTGCCTTTGTATCCAAGGGAATCAGGACATGGTCCTTCCATTTTATGCTAAAATTAATTAAATTTAATCTTTCCTATCTAGTTATGAAAGTCACAAATTTCTTCAGCTAAAAGTCATTTCACCGCAAGTCTTTCCATTGGTTAACAGATGCTTATCGAGGCAGTGCTGGGCGTTCAGACAGAGTTGGTACTTGAATAATTACATTGGCCTTGATTTGGGTTCTGTTAATGAGCACACTTTTCCCTTGTATCATCTGAGTTCCTTTATAAAGCGAGGCTGATGTAGAAAAGGACTCCCAGGCATCCTTTTGAATAATAACATGTTTTTGATCAGGAAACCTTCTCATTGAATTTTTTTTTCCAGTTGCAATTTGCTTACTGACCTACATACTTGAGTGACTTTTCAGTTGTTTGTGTTTATTTAGCCAACCTTTTGGGGGAAGTTTTGTTTGCCAAAAATGGTATTTTCCATTTTTAGGCAAGGACCATTGTTTAAAAATTTTAAAGGAGACACAGTATGGCAGAGTGAGATTGGAGGTGAGCAGGTTCTGTTTGTGGGGGTGATAGGAAACAGTGGGTGTGGCTGAGGCTAATTCGTGTGAGGAGATCCAGGAACTGAGCTGGTTATCATGTGAAGGGGAAGGCAGCACCGCTTTTAGCTGCAGGGATGCTGAAGCTGGGGTATGTTACGTGGCAGTATAATATCTTTCAAGACACAAACTAGTGATTTGTTCCTTTGTGTCTCCATTCTTCCTCATGAAAGACTGAGGCTGCCTGTATTCATGGGTTCCTGTTCAGGAAATGAGAATAGTAGGGACACAGGAAATACAGATGAAAGTCTTGAATCTTGAAACCATCAACATTGGTTTCCCAAGCCCTAAATGTTAAAGCTCACTGCCAAGCACCCCGGAGGGAAAGCTTGGAGAGAGGATGTCTCTGAGCAGCTGGAAGGAGGGGTGAGAGGGCTGCCTGTGGGCTAGGGGTGGCGGGCTGGCCTGAACGATTGGGATGAAGGTCTTCTGTGATGGGCTTTGGGTCAGTAGACCAGCCAGCTGACCGCTTATCTCCTGCAAACATTCGGCTATGACCCTGGGAGCTCCTGCCAGGATGAGGAGGATGGAGCCTGGGTTCCAGAGCCAGTGGGAAAGCCCCTCGTGGGTAAAGTACCTGTTACTAGATGATTCTTCATGGCACCAAATCCAATCATTCTTTCCCAACCCTTGCGAAAGCAGAACTCTCATGAGGAGTGAAAGTTATTCATGGACACTTGAATGGCCTGAAGTGTATCCCAAGGTATTTTGTTCCCTGCTTCCCACATCTGGTTCTTCTTTGCTTTACTTCCTCAGCCTCTGTTGGAGGAAAACCAGTGTGACACCTGATGTCAGTTTCCAGGTGCTTTCTGTCTCATAGCTTTATGATCTTCCAGGAGGAGAACAGCTTCTCCGTTATCAGAAGGAAGGTGGGTCCACCCTCTGGAGGGGTTGTCAGGCTGCTGGAAGCCCCAGAAGCTCTTCTGCCACCCCACCATTCCCTCTGCAACCCCCGCCATGTTCCCTGCTCCCACCCCCAACCCAGCTCACTAGGTGATGCTGGCACGGCCTGTGGAAGGGTTCCCAGCTGCGTCCTGGGGCATGTGATGGTTCTTTCTTGGTAACAAGTCATAGTGGAGGGTCACTTCTAGCTTCCTGCACCTTGGCTTGAATTTGCCTTAATAATCTCTTGGACTCTTGCAGTTTTTCAGTCTGGGCCCTGAATTAGATCTCTGATGAAAGCTTATCTTTACCCTCCGGCTTCTTTTATTTCTCTGCTTCTATCCTTGACCACTAGGCCTCCTCTCATGGACCTCTCCCCTCTTCCCAGTAAGTCTTTTCCTCACTGGTCCTACCTACACTCACAGACTTGAGTATCTTCTGTGTCATTATATGTAGCCTAATCTCTTCCTTGAATTTTTGTCCTTATCAAGCATTCCACTTTGGTATAGAACCATTACTTCAAAAGCCCTTGCCTATTAGGACACTGGCATCATTCTCTATCTAAACCAGTGCTTTCTCCTGAGGCATGAGTGAATAGGCAATGGATGGATGATGGATGGGTGGGTAGGTGGTTGGGTAGGTGGGTGGATAGTTGGATGGATGATGGATGGATGGGTAAGTGATTGGATAAGTGGGTGAATGGATAGATGGATGGATGGGTAAGTAGATAGATGAGTGGATGGGTGGATAGATGGATGGATGGATAGACAGATAGATAAGTTGATGATGGATAGAAATATCATGTCTTCACCTTCTTTTCCACATCTTAAGTTTAGCACTTAACTATGCTGGAGGCTTCTGTTTCTATGATTCCACAGGGAACTGCTCTCTCAAGGTCAACAGCATTCTCTATATTTCAAAATCCAATGTTTGCTTCTCTGGAATTATTTTATTTGAACTTTCAGTAGTCTTTGATGATGTGAAGTGAAGTGAAGTGAAGTCGCTTAGTCGTGTCCGACTTTTTGTGACATCATGGACTACATGTAACCTACCAGGCTCCTCTTTCCATGGGATTTTCCAGGCAATAGTACTGGAGTGGATTGCCATTTCCTTCTCCAGGGGATCTTCCCGACCCAGGGATTGAACCCGGGTCTCCTGCATTGTAGACAGATGCTTAACCATCTGAGCCACCAAGGTTGATCATATATTTCCATTATTATTTCCAAATTTTTCTTCTTCTTTATTGGCCACTTCTTCTTAGTCTATCTTGCTGGCTCTTTCTCATCTTCTCAAAGCTGAAATTCGGGAAGATAGATTCCTGATTCCCTTTTTTTCTCTAGCAGTTTTCCCTCCCATGTAACCTCATTCAGATGCATGGCTCTGAAAATTGTCATTCTGCAAGGGAACTGCTGTTGGAATTTCTAGTTATGACTTCTCTTATGAGCTCCAGACTTGTGAATCTGCTGTGTACTTGAAATCTCTGTTGGGTTAATATACTGCACAGGTTTAGTTTGGACAAAAGAGGAACTCTTGAGCAAATAAATAAACATAAATAAATAAAGAGAAGAGCAGTGCTTCTCTGGTTCCTACTTACCCGTCTATCACTCTAGTTGTTCAAACTCCAAATTTACAGGCTAGTCTTAATTTCTCACTTCCCTTTATTCTCTATGACTGACTGATTACTCTTTCCTATTAATTCTACCACATCTACCCACCTGGTCATGGAGGGTGATGGTTGTGAATAATGGGTCCAAATACATGAAAGAAGAGGAAGCCACACACAACACAACACAAATCAACATCTCTGTTCTGCCAACTTGTTTGTCTGGGACATTTTCTTCTCTCCTGTCTTCCATCATTCTTAGGCTCTTGCTGATGGATATTTGGGCTTCCATGGTGGCTCATCTGATAAATAATCCATCTGCAATGTGGGAGACTTGGGTTCAATCCCTGGGTTGGGAAGATCCTCTGGAGAAGGAAATTGCTACCCACTCCAGTATTCTGGCCTGGAGAATTCCATGGACTGTATAGTTCATGGGGTCGCAAAGAGTCAGATACGACTATTTAAAACTCATGGCAGATGTTTGGAGTTTCCTAAGGCCTGTAGTTCCTATCCTAGATTCTTCCTACAATACAATCTGCCATTCTCAGGCAGGTGTGAACCAGAGAGGATACAAGCTTTGGCATTACAGTTTTCCTGCAGGATTCGGGAAAATCAGCTGCTTGACCAACCCTTTCAGTCACCTGTTAATTATCTGTGCTTTTAATGTGTTTTTAAGTCAAGCCCAAATCTTACTTTGGAAGCAGACATGGTACAGTTAGGTAATAAGAAGATATTTGAGGCCACACAAGTAATGTGTAAACTCTTTTTATTAGGGTTTAATTGTAGTTTTTTTCTACCTAAACCAATGTTCTACCTAAAGTAACATTCCATACAAAATCTCTTCCTGCAAATTGACAAGCACTTTCCAGGGACCATCAAAGCACAAGAGATGCACTTTCAGAAAGAAATGAGACGTTAGGAGAACGTCTTTAGCAACTTTGCCCAGATGTGTTTTGCAATGAGCAGCAGGCTTTCCCTTCATCATGCATTTTTAAAGGAAGTGGTTTTGTTCAAGTGATTTCAGAAAAGAAACACAAAACAAAACCCCTAAAACTCCTGCTCTAAATAATTACCAGCATTTTTTGTGGTAGAAAATGGAAACTAGAAATATTTTAATGAGTGTCTTTGAGTAATATTATCGGTTTCTTTGTGCCATGAATGTATATTAAAGATCCAAGATAGGCTGTGCTATTATGGGAAACATATGAATTATTTATATGTAACTTAAAATAGATAATCTTCTCCTGTCCATAATTACCATTTACGATATATATATTTTTCCGTACATCTCTCATTTTAATGGGGGGATTATAAGGCTATAAACACCTACAGTTTTCTTTAATTACTATCTTATATTTTGAATGATCTCTTGTTAATAAAAAGCTTCTTTTTTTGTCTGCTAAAATATTGATGACCATCGTTAAACCATTAAGTGCAGGAGTGGGGAATAATAGTAGGTGGCTAGTCTGGGTGAGGTGGGTTTTCTTTCTTTCTTGGAGTGTAATTGCTTTACAATATTGTGTTAGTTTCTGCTATACAACTCTAATCAGCCATATGTATACATATAGCCCCTCCTTCTTGAGCTTCCCTCCTGCCCCCTACCCCAATCCCACCTCTCTAGGTTATCACACAGCACCTAGCTGGCCTCTGTGTTAAACAGCAGCTTTCCACTAGCTATCTGTGATGTCAATGCTATTCTCAAATTTGTCCCATCCTCTCCTTCTTCCCCACAAGTGGGTTTTAGCATTCCATTTCCTTTTGCTTTCCTAATTGCAATTTTTTTTAGTTTTGTTTAAGTGAACATTGGGCAGTGAGCGTGCTGAGATGTTCAGTCTAGAGGGTGAACTTCAAGCCTTCTGTGTGGTGGGCTATCTTTTCCTAACCTAGTTAAAGGCTGGGAGAGACCCTGGGGAAGTGCTCTGGCCATAAAGCCTTGGGCTGTGTGTCCCTCACATGCAAACCTCATGGTCAACACTGGAGAGGAACAGGAGGGGCCAGGAACTTGATGGCTGTGAAAGTAGAGGTCTGTTTAGTGTTTCAAGGAAATTCTGCCTGGAAAACTGTGCATGTGTGCGTGCTCAGTTGTGTCTGATTCTGAGACCCCCATGGATGGGGGTCTGTGGCCTGCAAGGCTCCTCTGTCCATGGGATTATACAGGTGAGAATACTGGAGTGGGTTACCATGCCCTCTTCCAAGGGATCTTCCTGATCTGGGGATCGAACCTGCGCCTCCTGCATTGGTAGGTGGATTCTTTACCAGTGAGCCACTGGGGAAGCCCAGGAAACCAGAGGCAGCTAAATCAATCCCTAAGAACCACAGCAGAGGTTGGAAACTGTTCTTGCCAGTGGCAGAGTTGTTTTACTTCTTTCTTAACTCCCAAGGTTTAGAAAAGAGCCAACAGTTGGCAGAAGCCTCCTGTCAACTGCCCATGGACAGACAAGTGATGGACAAGGAAGTGGCAGGTGGGGAGGGGTGGTGACTGGAAAACAGCTACTGCAACAAATTATTGTCTACACATCCCCAAACTTGGAGCTGGGGGACTGATGATGTAAGAGGTGATGGTCAGCTGGGGGTCCACTTGGACAGGAGCCTGAGGCAGGCTTCCTACTTGAACCAGCCTCTTTGCCCATGGGGCCAGCTAATTGCTTTCAGAGGATTTAGAGGAGGAAGTATCTGTTCTTTATCTATTTACTTTAATTAGCGATCTGTTTTCATTGTCTGGGATTCTAATATTAGTATGTTTGCTCCTTTCGACAATGACGTTTCAGAGCCAATAGCTTTATGGACAAAATATCTCTAATAGAAATAAGAACCAACCAAATGGATTTCCAAGTGGTGCTAGTGGTGAAGAATCTGTATGCCAATGCAGGAAACATAAGGCACATGAATTTGATCCCTGGGTCAGGAAGATCCCCTGGAGAAGGGCATGGCCACCCACTCCAATATTCTTGCCTGGAGAATCCCTTGGACAGAGGAGCTTGCCAGGCTACAGTCCATAGGGTGGCAAAGAGTTGGACTAAAACAACTTAGCATGCACGCAAGTTTCTATCAAATCACTCTGTGATGTTGAAGTCTAATGCATTGCCAGCTAACCTGTGTCCAGTCTCTGTGGTGTGGACCTGAAACAAGGTCGAAAGAGCCTCTAATTCATGGTGGATTCACCAAGAAGCCCTTGTTTCCTTTTTCTTTCCTTTTCAAAAAAATTTTTAATAGAATTACCTTCTATATACTCCAGTTATACATTCTTTTTTTTTTTTCTGAATCAGAATTTCTTTCAGTTTTACTTAAAATCTAGTGTTTCTGATAAAGTTTCTTGAAATTTTAGGGAGGCAGGTTGGTGAGGACAGGTTTTTCTTTTTTTAATAAATGTTATAAAATGTGTAGAATTTAGTTCATAGCCATCAATAAGAATATCCTTATACAGACACAGCCTCAAGACATAAGCAGACCATTCAAAAGTAGGGAAATGCATTTTTTTTTTTAGGTCATTAGCTTAGGTTTAATGTTCTCCCAGCCATACTGCTATTAAAATAGTGATACTTAGTAATGCAAGTCACTTCTTTCTAAATCTCATGGACTGTCCTCCAGAGGAGATGGAACAATGAATCTGTAATGAATGAAAAGTGCTCTGACAAGTCAAAGGCTCATCCACTTGGGAAAGAAAAAAAGAATTAGAAAAGCTAATTCTGGAATCAAAAATATTCTCCTTCAAAAATATGTACTGAATTTAGTTCTATGATTATTTAGACTCAGTTCTGCCAACTCTTGAGAGTTCCTTGGAAAGCAAGGAGATCAAATCAGTCAATCCTAAAGGGAATAAACCCTGAATACTCTTTGGAAGGTCTGAGGCTGAATCTGAAGCTCCAATACTTTGGCCACCATGCGAATAGCTAACTTATTGGAAAAGACCATGATGCTGGGAAAGATTGAAGGCAGAAGGAGAAGAGGGCAACAGAAGATGAGATGGTTAGGTGGCACCACCAATTCAATGGACATGCACTTGGACAAACTCTGGGGGATGGTGAGGCACAGGGAGTGTGGTGTTTTGCAGTCCATGGGGTCACTAAGAGTTGGACATGACTTGGCAACTGAACAGCAGCAACAACACCTCACAGCTGCCTTTGATAAGTCCTAGATTAACGCTGGGTGGCCACTGCCATGATATAAATCTGCTTAGGTGGTTCCACCTTCTCCCCACTTAAAGCATCACCTGCAAAAGTTACAAGACCAACCTGTGGAGGCAAGTGAGACAGGAGATGATCAGAATGTAGAATCATAACAGTATCAGTAGCAGAGCATGCAGGAATGTGTGCTAAGTTGCTTCAGTGGTGTCCAACACTTTGTGACCCTATGGACTGTAGCCTGCCAGGTTCGTCTGTCCATGGGATTCTCCAGGCAAGAATACTTAGTGGGTTGGATGCCCTACTCCAGGGAATCTTCCCAACCCTGGGATTAAACTTGGATCTCTTATTCCTCCTGCATTGGCAGGCAGATTCTTTACCACTAACCCAGTAATTTAGTCACTCAGTCATGTCCGACTCTTTGCGATCCCATGGACTGCAGCATGCCAGGCTTCCCTGTCCTTCACCATCTTCTGGTGCTTGCTCAAACTCAAGTCTATTGAGTCAGTGATGCCATCCAACCATTTCATCCTCTGTTGTCCCCTTCTCCTCCTGCCTTCAATTTTTCCTAGCATCAGTGTCTTTTCTGATGAGTCAGCACTTTGCATCAGGTGGCCAAGGTATTATAGCTTCAGCTTCAGTATCAGTCCTTCCAATGAATATTCAGGACTGATTTCCTTTAAGATGGACTGGTTGGATCCCCTTGCAGTCTAAGGGACTCTCAAGCGTCTTCTCTAACACCACAGTTCAAGAGCATCAGTTCTTTGGCGTTCAGCTTTCTTTATGGTCCAACTCTCACATCCATACAGGACTACTGGAAAAACCATAGCTTTGACTAGATGCACCATTTTCAGCAAAGTAATGTCTAGTCCAGTAATCTCATGTAACTCATTTTGAGCCTGAGATTAACACATGAACCCGAGAGACTGGACCATAGTTTTGTTGAAAGTTATTATGGCAGGCAGCTCCACCCATTTCCTTTTTCAGCTCCTTTTAGACACAATTGCCTTTGCTTTTTCTCCCCAGTCATGCAGTATTTATTCAGATTTCAAGCTTGATATCTACTGACTTGTGTGCACATAATAAGCCTTAACATGGTAACAGAGTGGAAGTCACTTCCTTATTCTAAGTTTCACATGATATGCATTTGCACAGAACAGGTCTTCAATACCTTGGAATTCATCTGATATTACCATCCCACAATAGGAGAGACAGATGTGTATATACATGAATGTTTCAAGAATCTTCATTCAGTGTCTACTGTGATAGCTGTTGCAAACAAAAGCAGTGTGTGTGTGTGTGTGTGTGTGCATGTGCGCACATGTGTGTGTGTTTGGTGGGGCTTCACTTTGGGAAGATGAGATAGTTCTGGGGATGAATGGCGCTGATGGTTCCACCACAAATAAATGTATTTAATAGTACTGAATTGAAAATATTAAAAATCATTATTAACAATCATTAAAATGGTAAATTTTGCAAGATGCATATTTTACCAAAACAAAAATATAAGAAAAATGGACCAGTGTATTTTGGTTTTCAATTACCTTTTGAAACTGGGAAATCTCTAGCACATACATATATATTTCTGTAAATTGGTATATATCTCTTCAGCATTTTTTTTTTTACAAAACCATATTTATGCTTTTATTCTGCATTGAATGACCATCCAAGATTTATTACAGGCTCCAGTAGACAGTGCAATATAAAGAGGACAGTCCTTACCTCTTGCTAAGAACATTTTTAGATACAGTGTCTTTTTAGGCATGAGACTGCCTGCACACCAGAGGTTCCTGGGACCCATTCTGGGCTCCCAAAGAACCTGGGCAGAAACCATGGAAGTCTGAACCATCCATGGCAGCAGCTTCAAACTCCAAACTTATATGAAACACTCCTGTAAACACTGACTTCTCCATGAGATAGCATGCCAGTTATAGAATAAGACTAATGTTTTCACTCATTTAACAATTGGATTAAAGCCAATTGTTTAGATCCCCTAAATATACACCAACTTTCTGCCTTTGATTTTATATGCCTTGAGCATGTTCCAAGAACCTCTGAGGTCAGTGCATCTCAGTTCATGAAGGGAAACCCTGAGTGCATTCTGAGGGTCTACATTCTAGAACATCCACTTTCAGTTGTAGGAAACCTATCATTGATGTTATCAATGATAACATCATCAATGACACAGAAAACTCCTGGGGGCAGGCCTCCCTCTGCAGCTATCTTTATGTGAATACCCTTAACGACACATTAAAACTGTGACAGAAAAGAGGAGCAAAACAGTGATTATGCCTTCTAAAACTGGATTTGTATTTCCAGACCTCTGTTGCTATGGCAACAAAGGCAGCATCCTTGCAACACATCAAGAAACATCTTTCATTCATAGAGTGCTTACGTTTCAGGGCTATGAGCAGAGATTAAATGAGTCTGAGTATGTAGAACACTTAGCACGGGGCCCAGCACAAAGAAAATACATCATAACTGCTAATACTATTAACATGAAAATCTCCTTGATTCACCCAGGATTTACTGAACACTTCTGTGTGCTGCAGGTAGTTTAGACAATGTGAACATAAAAGGCTAAACTGTAGAGTATAGACGTTGGGACTTGCTGTCTTTGGTTAGATATCAGATTCAGAGCCTGAAAAGTAGGACAGCAAAATAAGACGGGATAACACAAAGTGAGGAAATTGCCAGGTGGTGGCGGAGGTTTTAATGACCAAATAGTCACTATTTCCTGAGGAGTGTGCTGTTTCTGATGCCATGCTGAGCTTGTGTGCCTCATTTTGTTGACCTTCTGTACAGCTCCTTTACCCAGAGGGAGACTCAGTTAGTGAAGGGGAGCCCTATGTGGACTGAACAGAGAGATTTGGGTGCATCACTGAAACTAAGTCAGTTACTCCTGGACTGTATTTCCTGGTGCCCATGCTCCCTCGCTTTCACTCTAGTTCTGGGGGGGCCCTTGGTGGGGACCTTCTCACCCCATCTCAAAGCCTTTGACTAATGATACTGTGATATTACAATTCACAACAAGAAGTACATACTTGGTATGTATGAAGGGTTCCGTACTTCGAACACCCGATGCAAAGAGCTGACTCATAAGAAAAGACCCCGATGTTGGGAAAGATTGAAGGCAGGAGGAGGAGGGGATGGCAGAGGATGAAATGGTTGGATGGCATCACTGATTCCATGGACATGAGTTTGAGCATGCTCTGGGAGTTGGTGATGGACAAGGAAGCCTGGCGTGCTGCATTCCATGGGGTTGCAAAGAGTCGGACACAGTTGAGTGACTGAAAAACAATGTAGGCGTCCACTGGCACAGAGCCCCTAAAGCTCTTGGGAGACCCTAAGGGATGTGAGCAACAAATGTGTGCGTTAATGTATTACTCAGGGGACTTTTGGGAAGCCCCTAGGTCCCCTAAGTATGACGGCTGGGCCCTATTGGAACCAACCGCTTACTGAGAGGGCTGGAACTTTCAGGTGGATCCCTGCCCTCCAGGCAGAGGAGAGGGGCTGGGACTGAGTTCACTCATCTATGGCCAGAGCCTTCATCTACCACCCTATGGGGTTATGCTGAAGTTTCTGGAGGATGCCCTAGTTCCATGATTCCCCTCCTTGAACAAGTATCAATTTTCAATTTCCATCCAGAAGTATTACATTCAGCTTCAAATTCTATTTTATCCATTTATTGGATGACTAAACTTTCCTGAGTCACAGTTGGCAGAAATGTGGAGATAATAGCACCTGATTTTCAGCGAGGATTAGAAGATGTGAGATATAAAATTCCTATCTAAGTGTCTGACTTTACACACAGTCTGCCTTATACATAATATAAGCCTGTGGCTTTGGTGATGACGTCACCGCAGTGACAAGAGCATGCTGGTCCCACCTCCGTCACCCACACGGCTGCTTCCTGGGGAGACATGGCTCCATTTGCTGAGAAGCATTTCTTCAGCATATGCGTATATTCTGAGCACTTTACTTCAGTGAGCTCATTTACTCTCCAACATAAACCACGACGACAGCCCTGGGATAGATACTGTTATCTCCCTTCTTACACAAGGTCCCCCAGTCAGGAGGAGTCCAGGAGCAGATGTGAAAGCAGGGTTAGTCTTGCTCCAGGGCACGTGTTTTCAGTCATGACCTTGGCCCTGGCTCTCAGAGAACTGTATGTTTATTTTTACGTAATTGTTTCTGTTTTATTTGACCCCGATATGTAGGTCTCTCATGATACGTTTAAATTCTAAATTGGTCTTTCTATTTGTGTACCTAATATCGCTACTTTCCTGAAATCATTAGCAAAATCAAATCCACATGCCGTTCACTGTTTATAGTAACTGGTAATTAAAGGTTGAAAAAAACTTACTGTGACAAAAATAACCACCCCTTTATTTCCCAGACTTGACGTCCCAGATGATTCAATAATATTTGAAAATAAAGATTCACTGGCATTCTCTATAATTTTTGTTCAATTCCACAAGGTATCCTTTAAAAATGAATGCAGTGATGGCACTTCCCAGGTGGTCCAGCGACTAAGACTTCGCCTTCCAGTGCACAGGGCGCAGGTTCAATCCCTGGTCAGGGAGTTAAGATCCCACATGCCTTGGGGCCCAAAAACCAAGACATAAAACAGAAACAATACTGTAACAAATTCAATAAAGACTTAAAAAATGGTCCACATCAAAAAAATCTTTAAAAAAAAGAATACAAAGACATCATTATAAAATGAAATCTGAGTCTCAGCTCCTAGGTGTGTTTCATAGTTTGTGCTCCTCTGCAGACTCTTCTGTGGGGGTGTTATTCCCCCCTTCCGCACCCCGGAAGGGCTGCAGGGTATGGAGCTGAGGGCTCTGAAATGCTTTTCCTGAGGCCAAATACAGATACCCTTGTCCCCTCAGCGGGGCCACTGCAGCTTGACCTCCATCCCAGAGCCCCTTGGGGTCAGGCTGCAGCCTGGTGGACATGAGAGGGGTGTGCTCTGCTACCTCCATCCCCTGTCCCTCCCATCCAAGCCCCCTTCTGCCATAGGTTTCCAATGACTTGGTGTTCGGGATATACCAAATGCATTCTGTATTGTCAGATTTTGGTCATTCTAATAAGAATGGGATATAAATCTTAATATAATCCAAATGATCATCAATCCCCCAGCCTGAGACATGATTCTTACTTGACGTCCAGCTAAGATGGCCCTTGACTCCATCTCAGGATCTGTTAGAAATTCACCATCTATACTAATTAAATCTGAATCCAGGCAATGACATGTTTTAAAATCTTGTTGCCCTCTGTGGTGGGTGCTGGCTGTTTCTCTTGCTGTCTCTCTCTCTCTAGAACTTTCTCCCACCTCTTCCCCTCTAAGCTTCAGAACCCCTCCCCCAATAAACCAGTGAATAAACGGCGCACAAGCAGCTCACCCCCAGCCTCTCTTCCTCACTCTCTCCCACTCGACTGACCTTTGCCTGGGGCGGCAGGTGAGGACACCTGTGAGGAAGGAGATGACTCCATAGGTTGCAAGGAAGGCTCAGCAGAGGGTCGTGGGGATGCCCTGGAGACTAGGTCACAGCCGGATGGCTGAGGATGTGCCCACAGGCCCCGGGGGAAGCTGTGACCTCAGTCTTCCCACCGCCTGGACTAGGCTTCCTGGCCTCTCTCCCCTCCAATCCTTGCTCTGCTATGGATGGGTGATCTTTCATGGTTCTGATGCCTGCAGGCCTCCTGTGCTTGGAGCCCTGCAGCCAATCATTCTGACCCCAGAGGAAAAAGTGAGCACGTTTCTGTAAATAAGAGGCCAGTCACAGGAGTGACCAGCTGAAAACTGAGGCTGAGCCCCCAAGGGCTGCCAGCCTCTCAGGTGGTCCTGCACCCTCTCTAGGCTGGCAGGCGGCCCTCTGTCTTGAGAGCCCTGGCTGAGCTGGCTTCACACCCCCTACCCCTGTCTCTCACACCGGGCCTCCAGGCTTGTTTCCAGGGCTGTGTGTCACAGGGCCTGCTGTAAACTGTTGCATCCCCACACGGTTCAGCTGTAGACTCCTAACCCCAGTGGGATGGTGTCAGGAGTGGAGCCTCTGGTCACGAAACCATGAAGGTGGAGCCCCCAGGATGGATCAGCGTCCTGACAGAAGAGATCCAGAGACCCCTCTGCCCCTTCCTCCAGGCGGGGACACAGGGAGAAGACGCCGTCCTCACCAGATGCTGAATCTGCCTGCACCTTGACCTTCAACGTCCAGTCTCCAGAGCTGGGAGAAACACAGGTCTGCTGTTCAACTGCCCAGTCTGTGGTGTATTACCATAACTGCCCAGAGGGACTAAGACATGCCCCCAGCAGTGGAGACACCAGCCACGATGTGTGTCTCAGTGAACGGGGCACAGGTCCCCACCCTCGTAGGAGGAAGACAGGACATTCTGGCCGAGGCGCCCAGGTGGCTGCCTCGGCACCGGGAGTTGTTCGCACTGAGCCAGTTCCTCCGCGCTCACACTACTGAGGAGACGGTGGAATGGAGAATCCTCCCATGTTGTTCAGCTCTCTCTGCAAGGTGGCTTCTTGATGGCTGCTTGGGAAGGCGTTACATGATGAACTAACAGCTCTGAACCTGCAGCCTGGAGCCAAACCCAGGGCTGCTAGGACTCCCTCCTCGGGGAAGCCATCCTGCTCGAGCCCCCTTGTCTCTCATAGTCCTGGCACCTCGAGCAAAGCTGCCAGGAGCTCTCTTGCCTCCTGAGTTTATTCTGTCCTTCTTTCAAGGGATGGAGAATTTCAGCTTCTAACCCCCCATCCCGCATAGGCCACAGGAACCAGAAAAGTAAGAGAACAAGCAGAGTAAAGTGAAGGAAAATAAATAATCCAGTTACCACTTCTGCTTAGTTATTTTCAGAAAGCATTGGAAGATAATACCTCTGTGGATAATCAAGAGCCAATTTATAATCATAACACCTGCTTAAGCAAATTAAAGTAAGTGCGTAAAGTATGGCAATCAAGAAAAAAATGTATCTGGGGAATGATCATTGATAGATGCTTTTGGAAGAAAAGTCATTATGATGGGAGCATTTCTGAATTTTGGCTAGTGTCACATCATCACGGGTCTTTGATAGTCAGACGAGTTTATCCTCGGAAGCACAGAGGAGGTAAGACTTTCCCTCTACCCTGTTAGGTTCTGTCCCTGCGCCTGAAAATTAAAATAAGTAAAGAACAGATTAATAGGAGAAGAACATTCACATTTTATTCAATGTTATTTTCTGTGTGTATACAGAGTCCTTCCTACCTAAGAAATAAAAACTCAGAGAAGCAGATAGGCATGACAAATGAGATACCGTTTTAACAAAGAATGCTAAATTTTAGAGATTGAAGGGACAAAGGAAAAAAAAGTTTGGACTGGGGGTGGTAAATTGTGGGGCAAGGACTAGGAGATATGTGGACTATAGATAATTAGGGCTATTTTAGCAGGTTGTTTGTATAGATTCATTCTGACAGCAGTAAGAGTCTTCTGTCCTCCTGGTCCAGGTAGGACACCCTTCTCATGGAATTTGGCTTTTGGGTGGTAAATGGGAGATTAGAAAGCCCTTACTGTATGTGCAAATACCCTCAGTTCCAAATAACTAGTGTGCCCGCTCCACATATTTTGGAGTGGAACCTCTTCACCTCTGAATCATCACCCCATGACTATAAATCAGTAGGGAGCCTTGATATGATCAGGGAAGTGCAATTTTCAGAAAGTGACTCATTGCCAATCGGGGTGACAGGTTCAGTTTTCCGTCTCTGCCTCTGTAAAAAGCCTGTAAAGGCCCTAAAGAATGGGATTTCAAGAGCTTTGAGACCTGTGAACATGTGAAGATTTGGGGAGAGTAGGGTCCGGAGAGGGCACAGACACTCGCATCCTTTCTGTACCCCCTGCCTTTGCGTCTCCTCATTCTAGGGGTTCCTAAGTTACATTCTTTTAGACACTCTATTGGAAAAAAGTAAAAGTATTGAGTATCACAAGATGCCGTTAGGAAAACTGGAAGGAATTTCCAAGCCTGTGAAGTCACGTGGTTGCAGTGTGAGTGTGTGTTTTCTTTGCCGAGAACTTAACTCTGTAAGTGAAGCTATTAGGATGGAGATGGTGAGGATGGTGGGGAGGCCTGTGACAGGATGGCTTCCTGGTTTGCGGAGGGCAGTCGGAGAAACCAGAGAGTTAAGGAATATTAGGAGTGGCCATGAGCGAAACTCTCCTGAGATCAGATCTGATACTGGAATGGCATGCCAACCAGGTTTCCCTGAGCAGTGCTGGGTCCTGAGTCCAAATGGCAGGCAGACTGAAGGCTGACTTCACACCAGCAGGGAGCTTGGTGGGTTCCTTTGGGGACGAGACCAGTGGGAACAGGGTGAAGATGTCAGGTGGAGATCTGGGTTAGAGATAAAAGTGCATTGTGAGACACTAAGTCAGTCTTTAGGGAGCTGTACCCCCTTATCCGGAGCAGCCTATCCTGGCACTCCCCCAGCCCCTGTTTTCTGACCACCCCCGCCGCCGCCCCCGCACTTTCTGTATGTATTGCTGTTTTGAGCACTTAATCATAGATGAGGTTTTATCTGACACATAAGCGTTTAAGTGTCTTTCTTCTACCATCACATAAAATCATCTGGCGTGCCAGGAGAGAAATTTTTTTTTTAACCTAATTGTCTATTCCATTCTCTGTGAAGTAAGCAGAGCAGGTATTTTGATTCCAACTGTCAGGTAAAAATATGCATATTGGCTGGAAGCAGGTGGTGATAAACAGGGTGGGGCCTCTAGCAGGCCCTGCCCATTGGAACTCAACACTGAATCCAGATGAACGTGCAGTAAACACTCACGACGGAATAAATGGGTCGATAAGATAAGGCTCTTTCTTAAGGCAGATTTTATGAATGAAGATGTTAGTTTTTGTTAACCTGATTGGTCTGTAATATTTCATTTATGATGTGAGAACCAAAATTTCTAAAATCATGCATATTTTCTCAAAGATACCTATCACTTCTTTCCCAATTTTTAGCTCTCTTTAAAGTTCAGAAGATGGTAGTTAAATATATATACACACATATAACATAGAGAATAAAAATAAGAACTTCATCCGGTCCTATGAAATTAGAACTGGAAACATTTTGTCGAGTTGATATCATTGCCAATGAATTATAGCACCCGGTGGAATTTTAAAAAATCACTTCACCAGCACAATTAATTCTAAATGTCTTGGTCGATGTGCTTGTCCCTCTTCCTGGAAGAGATATTTGTTTAAGATAAAGGTGCTCACTCCTCATGAGCTCTTGGGAAGAGGATATGAACGTCCCTTTCAAATGTGATTGTTGTGATTCCAGGCACTTACTATCCAGACCCATCCCACAGGCATTTCTTCCCTAGTAGGTATTTGTCATTTTTACTTCTTTACCTCTATCTGCCCATCACCATCGATGTTCCTTTCTTGACTCTCAACTCTTATCTCATGCAGCTTTGAGCCCAAAGAGCCACGTGCTGGTGTGTGTGGTTGCCCTACACCAAGGTCTCAGTGCAGAAGCAGAAGCCGTGGCTCCATCCTCTGGAGGATTTTGTCCACAGAGGGAAGCACAGTTTAGGGGCTTCCACACTGACAAGTCTGCTCAGAGGGCGGCCTCTCATCTGGGGAGAGATGATGGATGAGGGGAGCAAACCTCAGGGCAGGGCGGGGTTGGGGGGCCTGAGATGGAGCCGACAGGATGGAATCAGTGTGGTCCAGCCTCACACCGTGACTTAGACTATCCCACAAAACTACTATCATCCCAACAGCATGGTATTGGCACGAAACAGACATGAAGATCAGTGGAATAGGAAAGAAAGCCCAGAAATAAACCCGTTCACTGGTGGTCCATTAATTAATTTATGACAAGGAGGCAAGAATATACAGTGGAGTAAAGACAGAGAAGCAGCGCTAGGAAAACTCTACAACTACATGTCAAAGAATGAAAGTAGAATGTTCTCTACAACCATATAAACTCAAAATGGATTAAAGACAAATGCAAGACTGGAAACCACGAAACTCCTAGAAGAAAACATCGGTGGAACACCATGACAGAAATTGATTCTGTCTCCTCAGGCAAAGGAAAGAAAAGCAAATATACACAAATGGGACCTAATAGAAAATACTCGCTCAGCAAAGAAAACCATTGACAAAATTAAAAGACAAGCTACTGAATAGTGTTACATTTATTGGCCAGATCAGTATAAACTTGATCTATAGTGCTCTTCACATTCTTTTCTACAATTTATTTTTCCAAAGCTTTCATTAAAAATCCTTCTTCCTTTATTGAAAGCCCTGCATTCATTCCCAAGTGAAACTCATAAAAAATACTAGATTATATTGTTAGAACCCATGCATGACTGTCATTTTTTTATATGAAAAGATGTTTTATTATTATTTTACTATATAACATATTAGTGAATACACCCAATTGTATCTTCTCAAAAGGCAAATGAGATCCAGGGTAACATTCCTCTTTGATTCCTGAAAACATCAATATCATCTGTCTTTTGGAGGATTCAGTTTCCCTACGCATGACTGTCATTTTGATAAAAAGAAGGTGAAGGTGAAGGTGAAGTCGCTCAGTCGTGTCCGACTCTCTGCGACCCCGTGGACTGTAACCTACTAGGCTTCTCCCTCCTTGGGATTCTCCAGGCAAGAATACTGGAGTGGATTGCCAAAACAGTAGGAACTAAAATAACAACTAAAGAAGAATCATTTTTGCTTTGGCTATTTCAAAAGCAAACCATAATTATTGCTATGGATGAGAGCCATAAGCTGTGCACTGGGGATTCGGTGAACTTGATGAAAATGGCCCTTGTCTACATGGTGCCCTCGGATCAGTGAGACACAGGCTTTCTACAGAGATCACACAGTGATGTGAGGAAAGGATGCTGTGCCCACAGTCATTGCCATCAGATATTCCTGCTGTTAGATGCCTCCATGAACTTGTAGCTGCTTTAATACCACAGTAGATATTTTTAGGGATGAAAGTGGTCTTCCCTGGTGGCTCAGATGGTAAAGAACTTGCCTGGAATGCAGGAGACTTGGGTGTGATCCCTGGATCAGGAAGATCCCCTGGAGAATTCCCTCTCCAGTATTCTTGTCTGGAGAATCCCATGGACAGAGAAACCTGGTGGGCTACAGTCCAAAGGGTTGCAAAGAGTCAGACACGACTGAGCGATTAACAGACACACAGACACACACACACAGACACACACACAGGGATGAAAATAAACAGAAATCTATTATGGAATCATCTTTTTTTACAGGTGACAAAATGGAGAAATACCTTGAGACCAATGAAATTCATTTTATCCTGCAAAGTTGTGAATGAAAGCTGAAGTACATATCTACAGACACACAGACACACTCACTCATCACTCAATTAATCTTGATAGAAAGAAGGACCTAAACCCCTCTAACCTAGCAGGTGGGATGTAAACTGAGGCAATTAGAAGAATAAGCAAGGCATCACAAATTCAAGACCAGCATCAATTCCTCCATATAGTCATGCCTACAATCCTCTGTGATAATGATTCCTCTCACTGATTCAGGGAATGGAAGTGATGGATAAAAAACCCTAACAAAGCATAAAAGAGTTCTGCTTGGAGGCTCAGCAAATTACAGCTTCTCAGGGTGATATTCAGAGCAGAATCTGTCCCAGATCAGGATGGGGCTTTGAATAATGGATGCAACCATTCTTTGAAAGTTAAAAACAAGTGTGATCCAGGTAGGGGAAGGTGGGACTTAACATACCTTCTCCAGTAGGACTGGAAGGTCAGAAGGAATCCCTCACTTCATAGGTGTGACAATTGATTGTGTAAGATATAGATCTTGACTAATGTGAGTGCTGATTGAAGAGAATTATTTAAATCTCAGTAACAGGTGGGAGTCACCACAGATCCTGCCCCAACTCAAAGATCCCAGAATCTTCAGTACAACTTTTGTGATCTGGAACTTATCCCCAGGGGCTCAGAAAGTACCATCTCTGAAATGCAAGCAAGCCAGCAAACCCCAGACTCCAATAGATCAATAAACCAATTAACCACAAGGAGTTGGGAGTGAGGTGAGGTCAGGATCTTCTGGACAGCAACCCACTCAGGTGTTCTGTCCTGTTCTCAGGGGAGGGGAGCTCTGACTGCATCCTGATGCCTTGCAGGGCTGCATCTTCACTTATCCTAAAACAGCACCACGACTGTCATCTTGATAGAAGCAGGAGCTAAAATAACAAATGAAAGAGAGACAAGTTACAGAAAAAAAATAAAAGTTGACCTTCTGCAAGAAGGAGGGAGAATGCAAAGCCAGACAGAACCGCGGTGGCGCCGAGGGCACGGGGGACCCAGGTGGTCAGTGTTGGGACTGGGGCATCCCAGGAAACTTCATGATGGTGCAACTTCCCTTGCCAGGCCTGGGGAGGCAGTCGGGAGCCTTGTGCCACCCTTCACCTGTGGTCGATGAACTGAACGCTGACTTCCACTTAATTTCTAATTTTCTGAATGTCAGTAGCCACATAGAGCTGGCAGCTGCTACCCTGGACAGCTGTGACACAGAAGAGTTTATTGGTGATCATTTATACATGATGTTCCAGTCATCATTCATCATTGATCACGGCTGGTGCTATGCAGACCTGATGTCAGACACATCTCCGCTCTGCCCAGTGAGCAAACCTTCTGAACACGAGGGGGCCAAACGTTTGTGAAGTGTCTCTTGTCTCAGCCATCGTGGTCAGTATCTAGGACCTCGGGCTTCTGGTGATACACGTTTGTGTTGGTCTGGTTTACCTCTGGGCAGACTGGCAGGCAGCAGAAAGAATGCTTGCAGAGCTCTGTTGACCAAAATTTAAGAAGAAGGTAGAGTGAGCTGAAAAATGCGCACACGTGCTTTAAGAGATCGTGAGCTGTTTGCACATGTTAGAGTGAGCCACAGTGATCCGTGTCACACCTCAAGCATTTCCTTACAGTCACTTTTATATTTTCTATTCGTATAGTGCCAGTTATTTTTTCTCTTTCCTTTCTTTGTTCTTTTCTTTCTTTCCTCCCTCCCTCTCTTCCTCCATCCCTCTTTCTGTGTTGGCAGGAGGCATGTAGGTGTGTCCTCTGGCATGGCACTCAGGCATCACAGTGGTTACCTGCTGAGAGTGCTGGAGTCACAGCTGAGCCTCTGTGGCTGACTAGAGCATCTATTTCTGTTTTGGGGAAGCAGTGATGGGAACTGGCTCCCAGCGTAGCCTCCCGGAGCAGTGGCTCAGAGCCTGCTCTCTGCACTCTGCTCTGCTCTTGGAAACCACTCTCTGCAGTGAGAGATGGGGGCTCTGATGGAGTAACAGGAACTCGCTCCGTGGGGCCAATGCTTGCGGGGTTTCCCCTCGGTTTCCCCGGCAGCTTCTGTTCATCCTGTCTTGAGCTGGCAGAGGCAGAAACTGCTTGGCAAAGAGCACATTTTATGGCACGTGTGAGGCTGGAAATGAGGCCTGAGTCTGCCCCTTTCTGTCCACAGTGGGGCATCACCAGGTCCGCACCACTGGTCTGTTCCCGGTTCAGGTCATAGCAGGAGAGGCTGTTTGATCAGCGGCTCTCTGGAGCCCCTGCTTCATCTTCAGCTCACCTTGCAGCTGTTTTCAGCCACCAGAGCCAAATTTATAGACATGTGGATTTAGCAAATGTGGAAACAAAACGTTTCTTACAAGTGGGGAAGTGAGCCAGAGAAGTGATGGCAAAAATGGTTAAATGAGGCAATGGGTTGGGTCCAGGAGACCCAAGGGAGAACTAGGGGTGGTTCTGAGTCAGCTCAGGAGGAAGACAGGGAGAGACCACAACAGAGCGCAAGGCTGGCTCCGTGATTTCATTTTCAGTGGTTTTGAAGAGAGGAAACTTCTATAGAGCAGACACTTGTTGAAAACAGTGTCAAAATTGGCAGAAATGGGATTTTTCTCATTCAGAGAAAACCGACTCATCTAAAAATAACAAGAAAAAAAGAAAAGAAAAAGTTCATTCTGATTTTTCAGAAATTTTGACAAATGTGGGTCTGTGCTGACCACTTAAAGATTTGTGTGGTATAGAAATAATGCCGTCCATTAAATTTGATAATTTCTTTAAGGTGATGAAATATGATAACATATGAATAATAAGTTAATCACTGTGCTCCACCAGATCTGTGTGTGTTTAACTTTAACATATAAATGAATATAGGCTTTGTGATTTTGTTTGGCCCAGTTTAGTCCAGTTCACTCGCTCAGTTGTGTCTGACTCTTTGCAACCCCATGAACTGCAGCATGCCAGGCTTCCCTGCCATCACCAATTTCTGGAGCCTACTCAAACGCATGTCCATTGAGTCAGTGATGCCATCCAACCATCTCATTCTCTATCATCCCCTTTCCCTCCCACCTTCAGTCTTTCCCAGCATCAGAGTCTTTTCCAATGAGTCAGCTCTTCGCATCAGGTGGCCAAAGTATTGGAGTTCAGCTTCAGCATCAGTCCTTCCAATGAATATTCAGGACTGATTTCCTTTAGGATGGACTGGCTGGACCTCCTTGCAGTCCAAGGAACTCTCAAGAATCTTCTCCAACACCACAGTTCAAAAGCAACAATTTTTTTGGCACTCAGCTTTCTTTATAGTCCAACTCTCACATCCATACATGACTACCAGAAAAATCATAACCTTGACTAGACGGACCTTTGTTGGCAAAGTAAAGCCTTTGCTTTTTAATATGCTGTCTACATTGGTCATAGCTTTTCTTCAAGGAGCAAGCATCTTTTAATTTCATGGCTGCAGTCACAACCTGCAGTGATTTTAGAAACCCCCAAAATAAACTGTCTCATTTCTTCCATTGTTTCCCCATCTATTTTCCATGAAGTGATGGGACCAGATGCCATGATCTTGGTTTTCTGAATGTTCAGTTTTAAGCCAACTTTTTCACTATCCTCTTTCACTTTCATCAAGAGGCTCTTTAGTTTTTCTTCCTTTTCTTTTAGCTTTCTGCCGTAAGTGTGGTGTCATCTGCATGCCTGAGTTTATTGATATTTCTCCCAGCAATCTTGATTCCAGCTTGTGTTTCATCCAGTCCAGCATTTCTCATGATGTACTCTGAACTGAAGTTAAATAAGCAGGGCGACAATATACAGCCTTGATGTACTCCTTTCCTAATTTAGAACCAGTCTGTTTTTCCATGTCCGAATTGTTTCTTGACCTGCATACAGATTTCTCAGGAGACAGGTCAGGTGGTCTGGTATTCCCATCTCTTGAAGAATTTTCTACCATTTGTCATGATCCACACAGTCAAAGGCTTTGGCATAGTCAATAAAGCAGAAACAGATGTTTTTCTGGAACTCTCTTGCTTTTTGATAATCCAACGGATGTTGGCAATTTGATCTCTGGCTCCTCTGCTTTTTCTAAATCCAGTTCGAACATCTGGAAGTTCATGATTCAGGAACTGTTGAAGCCTGGCTTGGAGAATTTTGAGCATTACTTTGCTAGTATGTGAGATGAGTGCAGTTGTGCAGTAGTTTGAACATTCTTTGGCATTGCCTTTCTTTGGGCATAGCTCAAAGTAAGCACACAGATATCAGTAACATGACTAAGTGTTCTAATTTATTATAGTTACCACTTCCAGATGAACTGCTCATCTCAATTTCTAGTTCTCATAGGTACATGTCTTTCTTTGGAGTTTGTTTCTTAATTCATAAAAATACAGTTTCTCTAATGTTTCAACACTTCCAAGAGCTGTTGTTATTGTTTAGTCACTCATTTGTGTCCAACTCTTTGTGACCTCATGGACTGCAGCACGTCAGGCTTCCCTGTCCTTCACCAACTCCCAGAGTTTGCTCAAATCATGTCCATTGAGCCAGTGATGTTTCTAACCACCTCATCCTTTGTTGCCTCCTTCTCCTGCCCTCACTCTTTCCCAGGATCAGGGTAAGAGATCAAAATAAGATTCAATGAAGACCAGTGTGTTCATGATTTCCACTATCACTGACATCTTCCCCACAATAATTATGGGAGTACAGGGGTTAGGCATGATGATGCCTGTTAGCCAGGGAAGGCAGAAAATGGTTTGGTGAGTCTCTAAAATTGTGTAACTTATTTGTGGCAAAAGCACAGACCCACATGACCCACTTCTTCAGTTGATAGCCCAGGGCTGATGCATATCAGTAGTGGGGGTGGTCCATGTCAGCAAACCTCTGTGGCTCAGACAGGAAGGTCAGTGCCTTCCTGATGCCCATGGTCCCAGAGAACTCAGCAGGGTCCACATCCTGAAGACTCCCATTTCTCCAGGAGCAAAGAATCCTCCTGCCTGTTCCAAGTCTTTATTCTTAAAAATCACAATTCCATATTTAGTGTTGCCTGAAGGCATAGGTGGAATGATGGTGATGAGATTTTAGCACAACAGACTCATCTCCTATTTTCTAAAACCCATGAAACGGCTCTGTCATTCGGAGGGCTGGCGTGTTACTGAAGCTGCACTTTTTATCAACCTGGGGCCAACGAGTGCATTTCATCTCATCAGCCTATGGCAGGAATCATGACTCATGTCAGTTCTGATCATTGTGCATTTTGGTCTTACATGAAAGGGTGCAATGAATTTCCCATCAGTGTTGCAGGAAGAGTGAAACTTACATTTTCCTGGCATATGTGACTTTCACAATCTTAATTTTTTTCTGAAAAAAATGTTTTCTCTCTTAGTAGGGCAGAATCTGATCCCAGTGCCATTGTCACTGTGTTCGTACAAAGTGAGTGTCGAATCAGCTCAGTGTTGATATGTGGATTTTTATACTTGGAACTGTCAGGTAGGCATTGTAACTATTGGACACACAACACACACACTCACACACACAGGTGCAGGGCCTTTTTAACTGAAGCAGAATGTGGTCTCCAATGAGGAGGCAAGGGGTGTGTGTGTGTGCCTGTGTGTGTGTATGTGAGTGTGTGTGTCTGTGTGTCAAGCTAAAGACTGGAAGTGAACTGAAGACAGATGAGTAGTTGGACATCTGTGCACATTTTCCAGATTCTAAGTAAATGAAGCTATGGAGAAAGGCATCACAGTGCAGGCTTTGAAGAAATCATGGACTTTAAGGCAAATGAAAGGATCCGCAGTGCACAATGTTCTGCTTCCTTGCAGAAGGCGATGGGTCAGACCAAGGGATGGTTCAGGTGACTCTTGGTTCACCAACTGGGGACACAGTGAATCCACACTTGGACCTGAAGGAAGCAGGGTCTGATGGGCAGCCTTCCAGGCCTTGGAGTGACCACAGTCCCCTGCCCCGGCTCCTCATGTCACCTGAGGACAGGACCCAGAGGGCCTGCTCTGTTGGAGTAAGGGCCAGATTCACCCACAGACATGATTTTCTTGGAGTGGGGTAAAGAATTCTGAATCAATGGTTAAATATGGAGAAATCTCACTTGAGACTAGAAGGGGTGGCAGAGGGGCCTTTGGCAGCATTGGGCTTTGGAGCTGTGACCTGAGGCTGAGACTGCTGAGTGATGGTGGCCAGACACCATGCGGCGGCCACGCCCGACGTGCCACGTGAGTTAGCATCGCCTGAAGCTGCCCACTCATGCTTGCTCCCATGCAGCTACTTTCCTGATGTCTGTCTGTCCAAGCTGGGAAAATGGAATCTAGATTAAAAGATGTTTGAGATTTCTCGTACTGACTTACCTTGCCAGGCCTTGGAAGGTGATGAGGTTTGGGATAAGCACAGCAGTCTCCCGGAAAAAGCCAGGTCAACTCCAGTTCCCCCAAATTCCCCTCAGCCACCCCCTGACCCTCACCTTGGGCTCCCTGGGCTCTGAGCACAGGGGTCTCCCTCTCTGTGCAGCTCCCCAGGCCCATCCAGGACTCCCACCTATAGGGCACAGTTACCAACAACCTCATCTGACAGGAGCATGGCCTGCCCCCCACCTCAGCTCATGGACTGTTTAACTGTGTGAACATGTTTTGTTAGCCACACCCTACCTATTTTCAGAATAAACCTGGTCTTTTGTTTCCTCTCACTTTTGGCCGATATCACTTCCTAGCGCTTTGGAGCTCAACGATGTTATTGATAAATGACCCAAAATGCTGTGCTTGGTTATTGTTTGTTTATTTATTTTTAGACACTAGAATATCAGTCTTGTTTGGCAGTCCTGAAAATCACAGCCTTTGAATAGTCATTGGTTGGAATGAGACTTCGACTTTGGGGAAACTTGGTGGTGGAAAAGTCCAAAGTCAGCTCTACTGAGATTTTTGTGATGAGATTGGACCTTGACTGTTTCTGCACCGCATAGGTGGACATCAGGGGGTGGAAGTCATTCATGACACCATTGGATCGATTGAGCTTTACCTTAGGGGGAATATGCTCCCAGGCAGTGACCAAGCCAGAGGGGAGATGAAGAAATAGCCAGCGATGTCCACAGGAGCCTGAGGAGGAGGGTGCCTGCTGTGGTCCACCTCCCTGGGGTCCAGTTGCTCCCTCCAGGCACCCCCCGCCCTGACAGCCTGCCCACCAGGGCTTAGTCAACATTCACCCCACTGGCTTGGCCAACTGCAGGGATGGGAACCACGTGGTTTTGTGATATTTAAAAATCAGTCACAAGTCTCTTGATTGAGGTGGTGTTTTCTATCTTCCTCTCCAGATACAAGTGAAGTAGTCCGCTAATAAACAGAGTCACAAGACAGTCATGTTTTTCCGGCAAATCTCCAAAAATAGTTGGAAGGAAATCTGAAGATAAATGGTAGAACTATATTCTTTTTTTTTCTATTTGGAGCACTTTGTTTTATGGAAATATAGATCAAACAGTGATTTCAGAATTGGGAAGATCTGGTTGACATGTCAACTGTGGTATGGTGTGGTCTGTACAGAATGAGATGGCAAAGTGGTTTTTAGATCTGCTTTCTTTGTTATTCTCCAAATGCTGGTTCAGTGATGGAAATCAAAGAATGATTTCATTTATTTTTAAGATACAAAACATTTTTTACATTTTATGTATATTTCTTGAAAAAAGAAAACTGTGTGTATATATATATATATATATATATATCAGTAATTCTCAATCAGGGAATTTTGTCTGCCCTTACCCGGGAGATATTGGTAATGATTAGGAATGTTTTCTGTTGTCAGAACTGGGGATGGGGAGGGCTATGGGCATCTAGTGAGCAGAGCTTGGGGAGGCTGCTAAGGGTACCACAGTGTCAGGATGATCCCCTCAGCAGGTAATAACTCAGCAGATAATAACATCACTGGCCCCAAGTGATGTCAGAAGTGCTGAGGTGGAAAAACCCTGAGGTGAGTGTATGTGTATAAAATTACATGTTTGTATATGGATATGTACGTAGATAGATATGTATCTATGAATATATGAAAATATATACATATACTTATAAGGGGGATGGGGAGAGGCTGGGTATTACCTTTCAGTCATCTGTGGATCCACAGCAAGGACTAAGTTTTATTTCCTGCATAACCAACACACCTCGATGTTCAGAAAAGCAGGAGTTAAGACTAGAAGAAATACAAGATTTTTGGTTTTGGCTGAATAGCCACTGGATGAATCACAGTTTATGTACCCATTCACCTTTTGAAGGATGTCTTGGTTGATATCATGTTTTGACAATAATGAATAAGCTAGCATTTTTTAATGATTTCCCTGGTTAATCAGATGGTGAAGAACCCACCTGCCAATGCAGAAGACATGGTTGAATCCCTGGATTAGGAAGATCCACTGGAGAAAGAACTGGCAACCCACTCCAGCATTCTTGCCTGGAGAATCTCCTGGACAGAGGAGCCTGGCGGGCTATAGTCCATGGAGTTGCAAAGAGGCGGACATGACTGTGTGACTGAGCTCACAGCCATCACAAATTTTACCTTCCCTAAAGATTCTCAGAGGGAAAGGTAGTTCTTTCTTTCCCAGAGTTAGTTTTTCAGATAGAATTCTGTCTCACTTTGATATTCCAAAATGATCACAAAATGATCACAGGTAAATCAAAGCATAAAAGTACTCAAGATGTCAAGTGAATATGCATATACTATTCCCAACCAACAAAATAAAACCCCTAAAATAGTCAAGTGGGCAAAACAGACTCAATTTCCTAAGTGTTCTGTTCTAAAAGGAAAGCTTCAGGGCATTCATTCTGTTATAAATTTTAGTTGACTTGTCTCTAATGGACATTCTTCTGAATGAGGACATTGGCCAATGATGAGTCAGTGTTTCATGCAATTAACTGAATGCTATGGAGCAGAAAAACAATGTCTGGCAATCACTGTGCTGATCAAACTCAGAACCATGCCAGAGAGCCAGTCCCAGGAGCAGAAGTCAGCAGCCCCTCACGTTACTACTTCCTAACCACAACTTAATTAAATCAGGGATAATCACCTCGATTTCTATCACTACTGCTCAGGCCACCCTGGAATCTTGGACTCATAATGTGACCAGGGAATCTAGAACTGGTCACTTTTCCCTAATTCTGAGGAGCAAGAGAAACCAGGCTTCGTCCAAGAGTCCAAGACAAAGATCATACAGATACCTGTTTGCACAGTAGAGATTAATTGCATCACCTAATAATTAATAAGCTTCATTAGGCGCCAGCCCCTGGAGTGTGGACTATCCACGTGTGGCTACTTTTAGAGGACGAGGCTTGCCTTGTTCCCTGGCATGCCATGTTCTTTCGCCTTCTAGCTACCTCCTCAAATCATTATTTGTGCACTTCCCTTGCTTTTTCTGCTCTACCAACAAGTCTCTCACTTCTTTTCTTTTTTAAAATTTTTATTGGAGTACAGTTAATTTACAGTGTTGTGTTAGTTTCAGGTGTACAGCACAGTGACCCAGTTACACATATATGTATACCTACTTTTCTCCCATATAGCTTATTATAGAGTATTGAGTAGACTTACCTGTTCTGTACAATAGGTCCTTGTTGATTATCTATTTTATATATGAAATGAAGTGAACGTGTTAGAGGCTCTGTTGGGTCCAACTCTGTGACGCCAAGACTGTAACCAGCAAGGCTCTTCTGTCCATGTATTTCTCTGGGCAAGAATACTGGAGTGGGTATCCATTCCATTCTTCAGGGAATCTTCCCAACAAAGGGATTGAACCTGAGTCCTCTGCACTGCAAGCAGATTTTTACCATCTAAGCCACCAGGGAGGCCCCCATTTTGTATATAGTAGTGTGTATATGTCAACCTCAATCTCCCAGTTTATCCCTCCCACTCCCTTACCCCCTGGTAACCTTGAGTTTGTTTTCCACATCTGTGACTCTATTTCTGTTTTATAAATAAGTTCATCTCTGAAGACCCTGCCATACCTTTGATGGGAGCTCAAGAAATAGGAGCCAAATGAATATTAAAAGCTCATGTTTCTGAAACAAGTCCTGTTCAGAGCTCTGCACCACCCTCTTTACACGAGGCCCATTGACCTGGCTGGTCCCTGACCCGCCCCCTGTGCCCACAGATGAATTTACAGCCCGTGGGTCGGAGTCCATGGCCAGAGGCATGGCCTGATCACTCCCTGGTGTTGTCCAGTCACGGTCACATCAGGAGGCTGTGATCATCCTTTCCGAATGGCCCTTCTCCATCCAAGGTTAAAGGTTGCAGAGCTCAGAAACAGGGCATCCAAAAGTTGTGCTTCCTCCTTCCTTCTACTTCATAAAAGGTGCCTAAAACACTTTCTCCAGGAAGCTGGGACCAGGGTGGTATGGCAGGAATTCTCAAGATCAACCTGACGAGGGAAGTGCAGAATTCAGGGATCAGGAGAGGAAGCTGGGTGACTCAGGTTCAGGGAGAGACACACTGCAGTTAGATGTCAAGGTGTGGAGCCCCCATGGGCCAGTGGCCTGGGACCCACGTATCCTTGGGGTCCTGGGTTCCCCGGGAATTAGAGAGTCCTACAGGAAATCGCATTTCCCCGTGGGGACCTGGGTTTCTTGGGTGCACGGCATCTTCTTGCTCCGGGTCTGAGGCTTTATTTCAAAGGCAGCTCACTTGCTGTTTCTCAGGCAGGGCCTCCCCAAGGCTGAGAAATATAGTAATTTTTACAAATATGTCAGCCACTTTGATGGAATGTTAACAGCCTGTGAGGGAGGTTTAAATGAAGAGGGAAAGTCTGGTTGTTATTTTCGTGCTGTTTTCCTCCAGGCTCTGCTCTTTGCTGATGGAGTTAGCCTGAACCCCTCTCCCTAGCCCACTGCTTAGCAAGAATGTGTGGAGAGGCATTCTTTTTCATGATTGGTCCCCCTGCTCACATAAGTTCAATATCAAGGGTAAGATTTTTGGACACATTTAAGAGAAGAATAAGACATCTGAATTATAAGCTTAGATGCTTTAGGTAAGATTCTTCATCCTTTTCAGCAGAGAAGAGTTTCTCCCAAATGTGTTATTTTAGGTGAAACCTTTTCTCAGGGGCAGAATCTTGGGTGGCGGTGGTACTGCCCGGGAGTTGGTCACCTAGGACAGAGGACCAGAGGGGGTCGTCTAGGCCGGGCAGTGAGGACTGGCAGGTGAGAGACGCAGCCTCAGGGCTCTCACGGCTCTGGATCTTTCCTCTGAGCACTTTCATGCTCATGACTTCAGTCTCCTATTTCACATCTCATTAGGTTTACTGAGACATTCATGTCCACTTTCGCCAGTAGGCGAACATGACTGGGTACAGTTTAGACCTTGATTATTGAAAACATATTCATTTTTCAAATATTGAGGTTTTCATGGTTCTTAGGATTTGACTCATTAAGCTAGCACTAGCTGGACAGTCTTTCTGGATTGACTGACTGAAGAGTGTCCGTAGATACCGGGGTAGGACGAGTGGCAATATGGGGACTGCGTGTCTAGTTGGTATTGGGCGGATATCAGCCTAAACAAATACAGCCAGATTTTCAACCTTAGTTGAACTTGCTCTGCGATGATACAAGAGCTACTGTGAGGCTGTAAAACAAATCAGACCGCAGGACTCAGGCTGGCTGGGAGGGATGGGGTGCAGCAATTCATCTAGGGGTGCAGGGAGAGACTTACACAGCAAGTAGAGCAGCCAGTAACCCTGGCGGGGAAGAGATGGGCTCCAGTGCAGTGACCAAGATCATCTGCTTCACAGGGCTGGCCATATGTCTACACAACATGTTATAATAGTGGACAATTACACATAACTACCCTATATTATATATAATATAAATTGTACAGTACATGTACATATATAGCACAATTTATATTATACGCATGATATATAAATTATATAGCATATATAATATACAATATTATAAATTATATAGCATGTTATATAATACAGTATTTGTATTATAATGATATAATCACAATAAACAGAATATATATGATTATATATCAAATAATGTATCTACTATATAGAAATATGCAATAATACATAATATACTTTATTCTAATATATAACATATCATATATATTATACAAATTTTTATTTTATAGGCTGTAATCGATATAGTGTGTAAATATCTATATTATATAGAGCACAGGGAACTCTACTCAATACTCTGTAATGATCTATATGGGAATAGAATTTAATAAAGAGTGGATATATGTATATGTATGACTGATTAACTATGCTATACAGCAGAAAGTAGCACAACATTGTAACTCCACTCTACTGTAATAAAAATTAAAAGAAAATAAAACTTAGAAAAAGCCTTCCCAATCCTCAAAGTCACTGCCCATGATGATCCCACAGTCCGACACAGACTGTCCTCCAGGAACACATAAACCTCTGTGACCACCTGCCCCCATGGATACATACAGTGGGTGTTGTTTTGGGGGAATCCTTTAATCCAAAGTGTTCTGCAGCTTGCTAGCTGGGTGCCATTGGGAAAACTGCTTTGTCTTCACAGCTCACAAGGTGCTGCTACTTCTGGAACAATGTAACATCTATAATATGTGAACTGTGAACTTCCAGATGTTTAAGCTGGATTTAGAAAAGGAAGAGGAACCAGAGATCAAATTGTCAACATCCGTTGGATTATCATAAAAGCAAGACAGTTCCAGAAAAACATCTACTTCTGCTTTATTGACTATATCAAAGCCTTTGACTGTGTGGACCACAACAAACTCTGGAAAATTCTTCAACAGAAAGGAATACCAGACCACCTGATCTGTCTCCTGAGAAATCTGTATGCATGTCAAGACGTTAGAACTGGACATGGAACAACACACTGGTTCCAAATTGGGAAAGGAGTACATCAAGGCTGTATATTGTCACCCTGCTTATTTAACTTACACGCAGAGTACATCATGTGAAATGACAGACTGGATGAAGCACAAGCTGGAATCAAGATTGTCAGGAGAAATATCAATAACCTCAGATATGCAGATGACACCACTGTTATGGCAGAAAGCAAAGAATGAAAGAACCTCTTGATGAAAGTGAAAGAGGAGAGTGAAAAAGTTGGCTTAAAGCTCAACATTCAGAAAACGAAGATCATGGCATCTGGTCCCATCACTTCATGGCAAATAGATAGGGAAACAATGGAGATAGTGACAAACTATTTTCTTGGGTTCCAAAATAATGGTAGATGGTGACTGCAGCCATAAAATTAAAAGACGCTTGCTCCTTGGAAGAAAAGCTATGAACAACCTAGACAACATATTAAAAAACAGAGATATTACTTTGCCAACAAAGGTCTATCTAGTCAAAGCTATAGTTTTTCCAGTAGTCATGTATGGATGTGAGAATTGGACTTTAAAGAAAGCTGAGCACGAAAGAATTGATGCTTTTGAACTGTGTTGGAGACGATTCTTGAGAGTCCAAGGAGATTCAGTCTATTCTAAAGGAAATCAGTCCTGAATATTCATTGGAAGGACTGATGCTGAAGCTGAACTCCAATACTTTGGCCATCTGATGCGAAGAACTGACTCATTGGAAAAGACCCTGAGGCTGGGAAAGATTGAAGGTGGGAGAAGGGGACAAGAGAGGATGAGATGGTTGGATGGCATCACTGATTCGATGAACATGAGTGTGAGCAGGCTCCGGGGAGTTGGTGATGGACAGGAAAGCCTGGCATGCTGCAGTCCATGGGGTCACAAAGAGTTGGACACAACTGAGTGACTGAACTGAAGTGAAATTCTATAATAGGACTTCTCTACTTTAATAATAATAAAATAATAATAAGTATTATATAATAAGTTTAATAAGTGTGAACTGGGCATTATCTATTCCACATTATCACAGGGTCCAGGGTCTCATACACAGCTTGCTGTGAAGGAGGTTTATTGTCTATTGAGTTGGATGCTCAAGCATTGAGTGATGTGTCTCATAGACATGCATCTAAGTAGAAAATGACCAGAAAACCTTCATTTATATTGGGCTTCCCTCATAGCTCAGTTGGTAAAGAATCTGCCTGCAATGCAGGAGACTTGGGTTCAATTCCTGGGTTGGGAAGATTCCCTGGAGAAGGAAATGGCAACCCACTCCAGTATTCTTGCTTGGAGAATCCCATGGACAGGGGATCCTAGTGGGCAACAGTCCATAGGGTTTCAAGAGGCTGACATGACTGAGCAACTAAACCATGAGACCATGTTGATACTGGTATACACACACACACACACACACACACACACACACACACACACACACACACACCTCTCCATATCCATTTCAACTTAGGGCTTATTACTGAAGAATTACATTTTTTTCCTAGAGAGAAAAGTACAATTTTCTCTTTGTTCTTTCTTTTTCATGTTTTACTTAAGAAAATCCAGCTGTATTGCACTGTATCACTCTGAAGAGGCAAACTGTGCATGGTCAGCAAATAACTTCAGATAAATTCTTTTTCAGTTTAAGCTGAGCAGTTTAGTCAACTCCAAACACAAGAAAAGCTGATCCACAATGGCTTGTCAGCCCCACAGACTGAGTCCCATCTCTGCTGGTTTTTCCATGTGAAAAACTAATGGGTTGACAGATATTTACTTCACAAATATTTAAGGAGATTCTGCCATGTGCTTGGCTGAGTGGACAATGTCTTTCAAGGTTTACTCATGTCTTATTTAGATGTCAGAGGAGAGGCTTTTCCCAGGAAAGTCCCTAACCCAACCCCATCCACTGAGCCCTGCGGTCATCCCCTGGTAGAAACAGAAGCTTCCGGAGTGTGTGAGGGAGAAGGACTCCTCTGAAGGAGCATTAAAATAAGGTGAGCTCATAGAAGAGGAAAACCTCCCTTGCACACTCTTAGACTCGCCATTGACCCATGGATCACACGGACACAAGACAGATGAACAGGAGAAAAGCATTCAAATTGTGTTGAATACTTTTATGTGCACAGGGACGTGTTCAGAAGAAAAATGAAGATCTGAAGAAGCTCTACGTTTCCAAAGCTGATATGTCTGTTATATAAAGAATGAGGAATGGTAGGGAGGTGACAAGGAGAAGAGGCTTGGATTAGGGGCAATAAATTGTGGGACAGGGACTGGGAGATATGTGGGGGGAATCTAATGGATGATTCAGTTCATTTTAGCAGGTGGCTTGTACAAGTTCGTTCTGGCATCAGTAAGAACATTCTGATCTTCCTGGTCCAGGGAGGGAAACCTTCTCATGGGAATCTGATGACCTGCTTTTGGGTAGTAAATGGGAGGTCAGACAGCCCTTGCTGTGTCTGCCGGTTCTCCAGACCTCCAGCTCAAAAATATGCCAAAGTCGTGTGTGGGGCAGCGTTTCTGAAGGCCCTTAAGCATTAGAATCTTGTATGTCTGTAATAACCGTAAAAGGACGTTCAGGAACGCAGAGCATCTCATATAAGTCACTGAGGTTGATAAACACCGGGGACAGCTTCTCTTGTCCATCAGCATCTGTGCTGGTCTCTGATGGCTGAAAGCAGAGTACAGTCTCTGGCATGGGTAAGAAAGGCAAGAATGTTGTTGGAGAAATCTATGTCCCAGAACATCAGGCTCAAGGGATTTATGGCCCCAGAATAGACTGACATCCAGATTCTTGTAGGGGAGCCTGCTGCCTGTTTCTGGCAAAGTCCGAACGTAACTCTGCAGGCCTTGGCATTTTAGATAACCAGTTATTTGTTTACAGTTCTGGCCCCACGTCTGTGCTCTGATTTGCTCCCCAAATATTTGGCCAGACAATGAAATACAATGCAAGGTTGTGTCTCAGCACCCTGGAAACCATCATTATTTCAGCTGATTCCCACATTCTGCACATGCAGGGGTGCAACAGAGATATTTTCTTCTTCAAGGGAAAATTGAAAAGCTTAGAATTAATTTTATATAACTTTCAGTTCACTTTACTCTGGTAAGAAGCCATATATTACTCAAAGCCATAAAGGTATTCTTTAGAGAGTCCAGTTACAAAATATTCCTTCTTTGTTGTCAAGCGAATTACATTATGTACGAGGAGAGTCCTTTTCAAAGTTTAACTTCAAGAACCGAGCTGTCAGTTATTGAGTTTATGTTCTTTGCTATTTGTCTCTAAGCCTAAATCATAATTGCCACCAGTAGGTAAGGAAGTTAACAAAAATAAGCAGTAAACTTTGCAATTTAGTTTAGTTTTACTCATCTGTTGGAAATTAATAACACAGACTTCCTAATTTGAGGGAAAAATCTAATTTAATCCTAGTAGGCACTGGGGACAACATTCTGAAATAGAGAGAAACAAGAATATTAGAATTATTGAAAGGAAACGATTCTTTGTTGTTGTTATTTAGTAGTTAAGTTGTGTCTGACTTTTTGCAGCTCCATGAACTGTAGCCCCCAGTCTCCCTGTCCAGGGATTTCCCAGGCAAGAATACTGGAGTGAGTTTCCATTTCCTTTTCCAGGGAATTTTCCTGACCCAGAAACTGAAGCCGCATCTCTTGCATTGACAGGTGGATTCTTTACCATTGAGCCACTTGAGAAACCTGCTTTAAAAGGACACCACTTACAATGATTTCCACTTTTGTATAAAAACAGACTTTCTTATGTCAATTGTTAATCTCATCAGAAAAATTTTAAAACATTCAGACAAATACTTCCCATGTTGACTTCTTACCTTGATGTTTAATTTAGCACACAACTTATTATGTCAAATTTGAATATATCAGAAGTTGGAACATGAGGTCAAGTGGGCCTTAGAAGGCATCTCTATGAACAAAGCTAGTGGAGGTGATGGAATTCCAGTTGAGCTATTTTGAACCCTGAAAGATGATGCTGTGAAAGTGTTGCACTCAATATGCCAGCAAATTTGGAAAACTCAGCAGTGGCCACAGGGCTAGAAAAGGTCAGTTTTCATTCCAGTTCCAAAGAAAGATAATGTCAAAGAATGTTCAAACTACTGCATAATTGCACTCATCTCACACGCTAGTAAAGTAATGCTCAAAATTCTCCAAGCCAAGCTTCAGCAATACGTGAACCGTGAATTTCCAGATGTTCAAATTGGTTTTAGAAAAGGCAGAGGAATCAGAGATCAAATTGCCAACATCCACTGGATCATTGAAAAAGCAAGAGAGTTCCAGAAAAACATCTATTTCTGCTTTATTGACTATGCCAAAGCTTTTGACTGTGTGGATCACAAACTGTGGAAAATTCTGAAAGAGATGGAAATATCAGACCACCTGACCTGCCTCTTGAGAAACCTATATGCAGGTCAGGAAGCAACAGTTAGAGCTGGATGTGGAAAAACAGACTGGTTCCAAATAGGAAAGGAGTACATCAAGGCTGTGTATTGTCACCTTGCTTATTTAACTTCTATGCAGAGTACATCATGAGAAACGCTGGATTGGAAGAAGCACAAGCTGGAATCAAGATTGCTGGGAGAAATATCAGTAACCTCAGATATGCAGATGACACCACCCTTTTGGCAGAAAGTGAAGAGGAACTAAAAAGCCTCTTGATGAAAGTGAAAGAGGAGAGTGAAAAAGTTGGCTTAAAGCTCAACATTCAGAAAATGAAGATCATGGCATCTGGTCCCATCACTTCATGGGAAATAGATGGGGAAACAGTGGAAACTGTCAGACTTTTTTTGGGGGGCTCCCAAATCACTGCAGATGGTGAGTGCATCCATGAAATTAAAAGACGCTTACTCCTTAGAAGGAAAGTTATGACCAACCTAGATAGCATATTGAAAAGCAGAGACATTGCCAACAAAGGTCTGTCTAGTCAAGGCTATGGTTTTTCCAGTGGTCATGTATGGATGTGAGAGTTGGACTGTGAAGAAAGCTGAGTGCTGAAGAATTGATGCTTTTGAACTGTGATGTTGAAGAAGACTCTTGAGAGTCCCTTGGACTGCAAGGAGATCTACCCAGTCCATTCTAAATGAGATCAGTCCTGGGTGTTCTTTGGAAGGACTGATGCTAATGCTGAAACTCCAGTACTTTGGCCACCTCATGCGAAGAGTTGACTCATTGGAAAAGACTCTGATGCTGGGAGGGATTGGGGGCAGGAGGAGAAGGGGACGACAGAAGATGAGATGGCTGGATGGCATCACTGGCTCGATGGACATGAGTTTGGGTGAACTCCGGGAGATGGTGATGGACAGGGAGGCCTAGCGTGCTGTAATTCATGGGGTCATAAAGAGTTGGACACGACTGAGTGACTGAACTGAACTGAACTGAAGTTGGTATAGCACTTCTTTGGCTTCCTCTCACTTCTTCATCAAGAGAAATACCTGCTTTTGGTAATTCACTTGTATGTTCAGGGTGATATCACCATTTTGTCCCAGTCCCTTTTACTTCATTCCTGCCTTAGGGAGCATGTCCCCCTCCCCCGCCTAAAAAAACACATGTAAAACAAATGCAAATCTTTATTTGTGATCATTTTTCTCCTCCTCTTCTTTCCCCATCTTATGGATTCCTCTCCTGATTTTTGCTTTTACACAATAGGGGTAGCACTTACAGACAAGTTGCTGGATGGTTGGTTGTCACACAGCTGATCACTGCACATTAAAGGGCAGGATGACGGCATATAAACGGCGGGATCGCTTTTCAGTTCAGGAGTGTGACAAGCACAGAATGCCTCTCAATAGAGAAAATGTTATTCTTAGATTTCAGCTGAGAAGGAATGTTGAAACTTACTGCCAGGGAGAATTTTCTCATGTGTGAAATGATTTTAATACACACACATAAACACATTCACAAATACCCATCCTTTTGCCTTACTTCCAGGATTTATACATTTTTCCTAACATGCTTGTGAGTGTGGCTGCACTTATACATATGTGTTGGGTGCCTCTCAATGAGGGTGTATTATGACCCTCTCCCTTATAAAGCACTTCTGATGTTCTACCTTTATTAGTTTTAGCAAATAGCAGTTTGTTGCTAACAATTCTAATGTCACCCCTGGAACTGTTGTGTTATTTTCAGAGACACATCCTCCATGCGGGTTTGGGAACATCTGTTCAGACCAGAACATATCAATTAAAGCTATATTCTACTCCTTTCCACAGGCATCCAGACGGTTACATCTATGGACTGGACACTGTAGAGTTTTACCATCTACTGTAACTTAATTCATTGTCTTTTGTATGTTTGCTGAGATTATTTAAGACAATAAAAACTCCAAATTCATTCTAAGGTCCTAAAAGTTAAAATCTCTAAGTACATGTGCATATGTGTGTTTCTATTAAAATGCTTTATGTTTCTGTTAAAACGTGTGTGTGTGTGTGTTAGTTGCTCGGTTGTGTCCACATTTAGCAATTCCATGGATTGTAGCTTGCCAGGCTCCTCTGTCCATGGGATTCTCCAGGCAAGAGTATTGGAGTGGGTAGCCATTGCCTTCTCCAAGGGACCTTCCAGATCCAGGGATTGAAACAGGGTCCCCTGAATTGCAGGCAGACTCTTTACCCTCTGAGCCACAAGGGAAGCTCTAAAACGTGTATGAATCACACTATTTAAAAAATATTAAAACATTTATTCTTTTTTTTTAGGGGATTTAAAAATCTAACAAAATAAATATCATCGGAGGTATAGCTTCAAGAAAGATAATCACTGGAAATTATGATGCAATTATTAGTTAATTAAACCAAATAATGCATACTTCACCATTGAAACATGAAAGGAATTTGTCATTGATCACTCTCTTGAGAAAAATGACAAAGACATTCAAATAAATTTAAACATGTCAAATTTCAGATAACTTTGCTTTGGAATGGATGTTTTATGATGCTTTCTAGATCAGTAATCTCCAAATGTTTTTCATTGTTATATTCTGTTATTTTGAAAACTGTAATCTCATAATCCTTATTAAACCAACATATAAAATTTTTCCTCATGAGTTTAAATAATTGCAAGAGAAGTAAATTTCCGTAAGCTGTAACATGGACAGATAAAAATGAAATGATTCAGTTACTCTTCCATGTGGCCAGTGATCTGACACTGACCACTGTCCAGTATTCTTGCCTGGAGACTTCCATGGACAGAAGAGTCTGGTGGGCTACAGTCCGTGGGGTCACAGAGTCAGACACGACTGTGTGACTAACACTAACACTACCCATTAAAAGAAAATACACAATTGTCTAACTGTAGGAATTGGACATTATTCTTATAGTACGGTTTGAGCAGTACCCTGGAAATGATTGTTTGGATTTCTCTGGGGTTTGCTAACCAATCCCATGATTCATCTTTGTTGTTTCCCTCATGGTGATGAAATGGCTGCAAAATTCCCAAGAATTGAGTTCGCATCCCATACTGCTTCCAAAGGAAGGAAAAGAACTTCTCTCTGAGGGGTCTTAAACAGCATCAGAGGAACAGAACTCACGCAGGGGATGGAACGCTGCCCAATCATCAAGGGTCTAGCTACACATACTACTCCTTGAGTGAGAAACACACATCCTGTTTATTCTGTCATCATTTAGGGGTTCTTAGGAGGTCAAACTCTGGGAGATAGTGGAGGACAAAGGAGCCTGGCACGCTACGTCCACAGGGTTGCAGAGTCGGACACAACTTAGTCACTGAACGACAAGAACAATGAAGGCAAAACATAACTCAAATCTTAATTGTAACCTAAAAATGCAGGAAATCGGATTATTATATCCTGATTCATAAGGTGACAGCTTTAAGATGCTAATAAGAGATTGCAAGGACAGATGTTAATATTTTTGTCTTTTTTAGCCCAGGGCCGCAATTCTGGAGTCTACCGCAGTGCCTGACATGCAGTGGATTCAGTCTGATGAGCTGCTGAAACAAGCAATGAAGAACATCAACCAAGTGATAAGGAACAGCTTTGAGTGAGGACAGGAGCAGCCCCTCTGGTAGGAGTTGTTGACTGTTGACGGCCGTCAGCCAGTCGAGAGCTGTGACCCAGGACACACCAAGTGTTAGTCGCTCCAGTCTTGTCATCCGTGTTGATTCCGTTGACCCCACTTCCCAGCACTCACCTCCCACCTTCTCCCCCGACAGCCCTCCCTGCATCTAATCTTCCTGGAGCCACGTGGATCGGCACTTCCTCTTCTGGAGTGGAAGGAAGTGACTGCATGTGTGGAGGCATGGATGTCCAGTGCCAAGAAATTCTATTTCTGTTCCCCTCCATTCATCAGGAGGAAACACCAACAGCTGTAGCACCACGTCAGCACTTTCTAGACAACACAACTTGTTAGTGTCTGCTGATGAGGTCATGTTGATTTACTGCTGTTTCGTAAATAAATTATTGAGACATTTACACTCATAGAAATACATTGGTTGAGAGTATATCAGTGATTGAGAGACATCTGGGATTCTTTGCACCATAAACAATATGTTTCTTTCTCATCTTAATCTAAAAATGTGAAACCTTTGGTTTTAAATAAAATGAAGAAATAGGGAAAGTTTAAAACATGCTCAAAGGAAAAGCAACACATTGTCCAGATCAACATGGAAAAAGAGACAGAGAGTGAAATTTTCATCTTTTGATGCCATGGAACACTGATTGTGAACAAGGACACATTTGATTTCAGAAATGAAACCCATCCTGGTGTGAGGATGTGACAGTTTAAATTCTATTTTTAAGAATGAAAAATTAGCAAATCTGTTCCCACGGTTTTTGTCTCAGGGACAGAAGTTTCTGTTATTCTACAAATCAAGTTCAGTCTTTGCTTTCGTGTCTGAATTCTGATCAGCCAGTTTGATCCTGTTTTCCCCACATCACAGCATCTATAATCAGGCACTTTTCTTGGAGGAACCACCTCTCCCAGGCAGGGTGTGTGGTCTTGCAGAGGGTTTGCTCTGATGCTCTTCCGCTTGGGCCTTCGTCTTGGCTGGATCTTCCCATACCTGTGGCCTATACACATCCTAGCAGGAAGGTAGAGGAAGTTGGACTCTGATGACTTGGTGAGTCTGGTGTCTACAGCTCTACCTGGGTCCTGTGACACCATCTGCCACTTACCAGGCCTGGGATGATGGAAAAGCTAGAGTTGGCAGGGGGAGCGAGGTCGAGCTGGGCACACACTGACACCAGGTGTGTTGAGCCACCATAACCAACACCACCAGTGGGGTGGCTTCAACAACAGGAACTTATTTCTCATAGTCCTGGAGGCTAGGAGTGCAAGAGCAAGGTAAGGACAGGCTGTTTTCTCTGAGTGCAAGAGCAAGGTAAGGACAGGCTGTTTTCTCTGAGGCCTCTCTCCTGGGCATGTCGACAACTTCTCCCCATGCCCTCAGGTGACCCTTCCTCTGTCCTGAACACTTCTTCTTCTAAGAACACCGGTCAGATATGACCAGGGCCACCTTGATGAACTCATTCTTATTTAATAACCTCTTTACAGACACTGGGGGTGGCGGATGAGTTTATAGAGTTTTTAATTGAGATATAGTTTATGTACAATATTATGTAAGTTTAAGGTGTATGACAGTGATGCATAATTTTTAAAAATTATAGTTTTCATAGTAATTATAAAATACCAGGTGTACTGTACCATATATCCTATTGCTTATCTATTTTATACATAGTAGTTTGTATCTCATAATCCCCTATCCCCATCTTCCCCCTGCCTTCTTCCCTCTCCCCACTGGTAACCAACTAGTGTGTTCTCTATATCCGTGAGTCTATTTCTTTTTTTTTATTACATTTACTAGTTTGTTTTATTTTTTTAGATGCCACATTATAAGTGTGAAGTATAGTATTTTTTCTCTGGTTCATTTCACTAAGCAAAATAATAAGTCCATCTATATTATTGCAAATGGCAAAATTTTATTCTTTCCTATGGCTGAGCAGTTATATATGGGGCTTCTCTTGTGGCTCAGCTGGTAAAGAATCTGCCTGCAATGTGGGAGACCTGGGTTCCATCCCTGGGTTAGGAAGATCCCCTGAAGAAGGGAAAGGCTATCCACTTCAGTACTCTGGACTGGAGAATTCCATGGGCTGTATAGTCCATGGGGTTGCAAAGAGTTGGACACGACTGAGTGACTTTCACTTTTGGTGGTTATATATGTATAGATAGATAGATATAGATAGATATATAGATATACACATATATGTATATATGTATATAGATATATATGATGGATGGAGATGTGACTGTATAGATACATAGTTATTGAGTCGCTAAGCTGTGTCCAACTCTTTGCAACCCCATGGACTATAGCCCACTATGCACCTCTGTCCCTGGGATTTCTCAGGCAAAAATACTGAAGTGGTTTACCGTTTCCTTCTCCAGGGGATATTCTGGACCTAGGAATTGAACCCACGTCTCCTGCATCTCCTGCCTTGGTAGGCAATAGAAAACATTCATCAGCTGATGGACACTTCTTTTGCTACCATATCTGGGCTGTTAACACTGCTGTTATGAACATTGAGGCACGTGCAAACACAGTCACTTTCTGAGGCACAGAAATGAGGATGTCAATGTGAGTTCAGTCCATGACACCAAGAGTCTTTTTTAAGCCAGCGTTCCTTGAACGACTCCCTCTTGCCTGGGCTCCCTGTCTGCGGCCCCTGCATCCTCAATAGATTCTACGTAAGCTACACTCCCCAGTGGCCCCTCCCACTTGACAGGACCCCTGGGCGTGGGGAGGCCAAGAGAAGTTGTGTTCTCTGAAGATCAGCATGGGGAGGGCATGGGGGTCCAGAGGAGGAGCAGAAAGGATGCAGGAGGAAGCAGGATGGCTTCTGATGCTGCCTGGGGGTGGGGCAGCCCAGAAAAGCCCCAGAAAAGATTGTAGGATATTTAAGTTTTCAAACTGGTGACTAAGTTCTAAATACCATCATTTCCCTATACATGGCAACTATCCTTTGCTTTTTAAAAATATGCCCTTTTAGAAAGTAGCGATTCATTTAAATCTGAACTCATGTGGCAGGTTTCAAGTACAAGATTTCAGAACAATATAGACATTTCGACTTAGAAAATGGGCCATTTCTTTCACTGATATTTAAGTCTGTGGAATGAGTCTTTCCAAATAAACTGTCTCAGAAAATGACAGTTTCATCCGAATTTCCTTTCTAAAGATTTTCATACTACATTTTAGAGGATTTTTTTTTTTACTGTTTTTAAAAGAAACAGGCAAAACCCAACACAACATTGTAAAGCAATTATCTCCTAATTAAAAATAAATACATTAAAAATATAGTATATAATATAATTGGGCTCAGGGAAAGAAAAAAATTGAAAAAAAGAAATAAATCAGCATAAACATTACATAAGAGTTCACCAAATGGAGAACTTATAGGGAGAGCCGACAGACAAAAAACCTCCAATATTTTTTTGCCAAACAAGAATAGCCAGAAAACCAGAATTACAAGTATAACTGCTTTCCTTTTTTTTTTTTTTTCGTCTAGGTCTCTACCTTTGATTTCATGCCTCCTTCTTAATTATGGGAGGTGCAGCTGGATAATTTATCTTTGGAGTCATGTACTGTATTAACCGTCTCTTCATTGCTTACAAGGCCTTATGACAATATCACAGCGTTTGGTTTTGGGGCGTAACTCACATTCCCAGGATTCAGAGATTGGAAGTGGAATTCAAGAGTGATGTGTCCCTACTAGAAACTCTGCAGTCCTGGGCATGACTTAGCCAGGTGAACACACTGAAGGCCCCAAATTTGCCAGATCTAAACGGCCTTTGACAGCCAAAATCGATTTATCATTGCTTTCATTAGAATGATGTTTTAGATACATGAGCGGTCAAGGTTGTTAGTGCTATTCTGCACTGTAAAAAATAGTAAACAAAAGTCATTTTCAATAGTTGGGAGGATGTTTTGAAAAGAAACCTTTAAATGTGCTCCATTATAAAGGATATTTTGGATACTGTGCTCGGTGAGAAGAATACCAGGTCTGCTTTGTCAAGGGTTGTAACCCAACCCCTGGGAGACTGGCTGACCTGTAGTTGGTCCTGCTCACCCAGGGTGCTGAAGGCGTCCTGACAGCGAACTGGGGGCTGCACCCACACCCAGGCCATCAGTCATTCCAGCCTGATGAGGGGCTCGGGGTCTGCAGCTCTGGGACCAAGCCTCCAGAGAAGGCGGGAAGTTATTCCTGTAAGATCTGTAGAGTGGCTGAGGCTCACATAATGATAAGGAAGTATATTTCACCTAACAGTGGAATGGCAGGGCTGTGGGGGAGGAGCCCCCCGTAAAGGAACCGTATTGGTCCTTTAGGGAGCCTGTGCAGCGTCTCCTTCAAAACTGCTGCTTTCTTTCGTCTCGAGTGCAGCTCCCCAAGCTGACTCAAAGTCATTGGTTTTTCTGGAAAACAGGGAGAACCACATATTCCAAGCCCCAAAGATACCTTCACTATTCCTCAGATCACCAAGTCCTGTTATTTCCCGTCAATTTTTTTCTAGGTGTGTCTTTTTAGGAGAGGTTGCGACCGTCACCTCAGAAGCACTGTGACAGCCTCACAGACGAATGGCTGGACAATCTCCCCATTTCCCCCACATTTTGTGCACTGCAGCCAGATTAACCTTCCTTAAAGGTTGCTTTCATCTGTCTCTTTGCTCATTCATTTTCCATCACCACATGCATCGCAAGGCAAGAGGTTCCCCCTCACTGCCTCTTGAGGTCCTTCAGGGGCTGACCCTGGTGCTCACCTGCCATGGTCCAGGGCCAGCTCACGGTCTGTCTTCTCTTTTCATGGGAGGGTTCTGACCACCTCCCCAGGAAGTTCTCCCTGACTGTGCCAGCTCTCAGGGATGTCCTTCATTCAGAAACCCACCATCACGCAGTCCCTGATCGTCCCGCCTGCTCTAGCTGTTCCACGGCGGTTGATCCCACTGCCTTCTTTGGATGATAAACTCTTGGAAGACAAGGAGCACTGCATTTAACTACTTCAGCATCAGTTATAGGAATGGAAAACAAATCCCCAAACCATATGAAGCCAACAAAAAAGAGGCATTCCCAAAGCATTTGGTGTGACACTTAGAAATGATATCTAACCCTTCTTTGCTTGATTGTCTCAGTAACCTGAAACATTCCAAATTCAATAACTGGGAGGAAAAAAAAATGTCCATTTTACAACCTCGGTTAAAATTTTCGTGACTGTGGCGGTAACAGGGTATGACGTTATGCTTTCCTGATAGCTCAGTTGGTAAAGAATCCGCCTGCAATGCAGGAGACCCTGGTTTGATTCCTAGGTTGGGAAGATCTGCTGGAGAAGGGATAGAGCTACGCACTCCAGTATTCTGGCTTGGAGAATTCCATGGAGTCGGACATGACTGAGTGACTTTCACTTTCAGCAGGTGTTTAGGGACTGATAAGAGCCACTAGTTAGGCTGAAAGACAAGCTTTATTCAATCACATGGCTTATTAAACAGCTGTCAGTTAACAGTAGGGATGGCTCATGGCTTGTCATTCATAGCAGAGAGAAAGACACATTCTCTCTTATTTTCAGATGCCAGGATCTAATGATTAGAACAATGGCATTTAACTCGACAGAAATCTTACTTTATTTTCTAGTGATTAGGAACATTTGACCTGGTATTAACAGAGTGACATTTATAAAGTCCTGTTTTCACGGGTTGGAGCATCTTTGACAGGCCGGCTAAGATCTGTGTGCTCATTTTGTCCTCATCTATCTTTCTGCTCTTTTTAAAGGTTTTGCAGAAAAGTATGAGGGGCTTTAGAAATGAACTGCCCATACATTCAAGCTGGAAAGTGCACACTTGGGGTGTTCCAGGTGGTTAGGAGCCGGACAGGTGGAGAGAGAGTCTGGAAGGGGAAGCCTGTGGACCAAGGAGGATGGGCAAGTGTCTCAGGGGTCGTCTGTTGGGATGGGAAGGTGTCAGGCACCAGAGGACTTCCCTGCACAGTCGGCGGAGCTGGTTGGAGAGTCTGGCAAATGATGACAGCAGCTCATGAGGTCAGCAGTTTAGTTCTGCCGCTCCATCTGTACTAATCCTCCATTTGGTGGCAAGGACTTTGTTTTGGGCCTGACTTTGTGATGGCTCGAATCCGTTACCCTGGTCCTGATCCCCAGAGGCTGCACGCATGGGGTTCCTTGGTAGCCAGCAGAAGCAAGTGGGTTCCAGGTTCCTGTATCTTTGGAAAGGCAAAGGTTTTGTTGTCAGTCTTGTGTGAGCTAGATTTGTATCCATTACTTGCTGCTCTTTAAAAAAAAGAAAAAAATTTGACTGAAGGATAATGCTTTACACATTTTTTTTTTTTCTGTCAAACATCAACATGAATGAGCCATAGGTGTATATATGCCCTCTCTGCTTCTCTTTAATGGGATGTGTGACGTGGGAGGCAGTGCATCACAGGGTGATTTTGCCTCATCGCCAACAAGCACTTGTAAAATCACAAAGGGTAACACTGTGGAAAGTTAAGGCAGATGGCCTTGCGACATAATCCACAAGCATACACCTTATTTGGTGAAGAGCCTTGCAGGGGAACATTTATCATTCAAGTAACACTTTGCCTTTGAACAGTCCTGACCATGTTCCGAGTCTTCACACAGTCCCCTCCGGTAATGGCCATCCTTTTTAAAATTTTATTTATCTATTTAAGGCTGTGCTGGGTCTTCACTGCTGCAGGCAGGGGCTACTCTCTAGTTGCAGTGCACAGGCTAGCATACTGGCTTCCCTTGTGGTGCACATGCTCTCAGGTGCACGGGCTTCATAGCTGAGGCTCTCGGGCTCCAGAGCAGGGGCTCAGTAGTTGTGGCCCATGGGCTTAGTTGCTCCATAGCACGTGGGATATTCCTGGACCCATGTCTGCTGCATCAGCAAGCAGACTCTTTACCACTGAACTGCTAGGAAAGCCCCATGGACATCCTTTAAAGGCAGCCTCTAATTATTACTCCCATGTTACAGATGGGAAGGCTGAGGTTGGGAGCTGTTTATGAACATACAACAGCTAGTACTTCCTGAGCAGTTATTATGCTCCAGGCTTTGTTCTGCTCACTCATGAGTATCAACTCATCTCATCCTCAGTCAGACCTGGGAAGCAGGGACTACTATTATTTCCATTCTACAGATGAAGCAGTGAAACACAGAGAAGTTGAACAAGTTGTCCACGGTCACACAGCGAACGACTGGAACCTGGTTATTCTTCAGCTCCTCCGATCCTAACTGCTCTGCTGAGCTGTGTTGGTCATTACGTGCCATGACCTGAGGCTGAAGTGCACTTGTCTGTTTACACATCTGCATGTCTTTATAGACTTTGGGCTGCTTCTTGACTGAAACCGTTTGTTTCATTCACACCTTTAAAATTCCTGGTGCCCACGCAGCTCTGTGTCCTGGCGTGGAGCTGATGTTCAGAGCATGTTTGCTCGAGAATTCTCAAGGCTTCTGGATGGTAAGTATTCATGCTCCCATTTGAAATCAGACTTTTGACTCTTCTTTGAAATGTGGTTTCACAGTTTACTTTTTGTCAAAAATAGGTCAACTTGTTTTCTGAATGATACATTCCTTGTTGTCCCTAATTCCAACTGGGAGTATGGATTAGACTGCTAGAATGTTCAAGAATAGCCAAGACAAGGAAGGAACCTAAGTGCCCATCGACTGAAGAATGGATAAAAAAGATGTAGTATATACACTGTGGAATATTGCTCAGTTGTAAAAAATAATGAAATAATGTTGTTTGCATCAGTGTGGATGGACTTACAGGGCATTAAGCTAAGTGAACCAGGTCAGAAAGAGGAAGACAAAAGACTGTATAATATAACTTAAATGTGCAATCTAAAAAGATACAACTAACAAAACAGTAGCAGACTCACAGAGAACTAGTGGTTACCAGGGTAATATAAGGGTAAGGGAGTAAGAGGTACAAACTACTGTGTATAGAATAAATAAGCTATAAGGACATATTGTACAACACAGGGTATTTAGCCAATGTTTGATAATTACTATAAATGGAATATGATCTTTAAATATTGTGACTTGCTGTTTTGTACACCTGAAACTTACATAATATTGTATATCAACTATACTTCGATTAAAAAAAAATAACAGAAGAGAGTACTCTGACCACAGGCAATCTCCTTGCTCCAAAGCCCTTCATTCTTGGGGCCACCTATGGAATGACTGAGTCTTCTCCCTTACTCATCCCCCAACTCTCAGCTCACATTCTGCAGCTTCTAAGCCCCAAAGAAGTTGAGGTTCTTAGGCCCCCCTTAGGAATCCCTGAATGCTTTAAAAGGTTTCTGACTTTGGCCACCTCATGCAAAGAGTTGACTCATTGGAAAAGACTTTGATGCTGGGATTGGGGGCAGGAGAAGAAGTGACGACTGAGGATGAGATGGCTGGATGGCATCACTGACTTGATGGACGCAAGTCTGAGTAAACTCTGGGAGTTGGTGATGGACAGGGAGGCCTGGCGTGTTGTGATTCATGGGTTTGCAAAGAGTCGGACACTACTGAGTGACTGAACTGAACTGAAATGTGTTTAAATGTTTTTATTGCTTAACCTATTTAAAAATTGATTGGTGAGAGCAGAAGTCAACAAAAGTCTTCACAAACCAGAAGTTGCTTCACTTTGCATTTCCATTTCTCTCCCCCAGGTCTTCCCTTCCCTGCGGTCTCCAGTGTTCACAATAACGTTAACATCACCAGCGTATAAACAGCTCTTTCCAGTTCCAAGAGCCAGAGAAGCAGTCCAGGAAAAATGGATGGAGGCTATAAATAGGACAGTTTTGGAGCATGAATTCTACAAGGCCAGTAATCATGTGAAATTTTCTTTCAATGACACTGGGTATGTTTCCCCAGCTTGGTTTTTCTTTCTTTCCCAGCAAATTGTTCCAATGTAGACATGCTCTCATCTGCAGAGTCTATGACACAGCATTTCCACCCTCTTGAGACTTCCTTTGAATTATCCAGAGATTCCGGGGCTTATGTGGTCCCAAAGGCTGCCATCCTACTCCAAACTCAGGCAAAGAGAAAGAGAGCAGGGATGCGGGGGCCAGGCTCGCCCTCTGTAGATGGATGTGTTTGTTGCTGGGAATGCCTCCCCTGGTTTGGGTACTGGGCCACTGCGCTCAGGTCTGTAAACTTCGTGGTTCACAGTCATTGCTCAACACTAAAGGGGGTCCCGAGGTGGCTCCCAGGTAGGCTGTTCCAGCTTCACCTGCACCCTCTGTGGGCTTGAGCCCTTCCAGTGTCGTAAATCCATTCACCCCCAAGGCATCTTCCACCACGAGTGTGTTGTCTTTCCTTAGAACCGTGGGTCGGAAGAGCCCCCTTCTCAGGGCTTGTCTCTTGAAGGCATGCCAGATGCTCTGGGTCATCTACAGGGCCCTGGAGGCCCTTGTGTCCAGGAACGTGCAGTCCTATCAGTGTGTCATAGTAGTTTGCTGTCTCCCACTTGCTATAGCAACCTGGTGACTTAATTTCATGAATGTCACCTCACCACATTTTTTTATACTAACAATCAAAACTAAATGCCTTATCACAATGAAAAGATAATTTTGGGCTAAAAAATTAGCAAAGGTTGAAAAGCTGTGGGAAAGTAGACGCCCTCATGTATTGTTTGTGGGGGTGTACATTGTCACAATAGTTTGGGGGGCAACTTGTCAGCTTGGACACAAAATCTTAGCAACGTGGACCCTTTGTTCAGTTTCATGTTTTGGAATTCATCCAATAAGTAGTCACGTTCACAAAAACTGAAAAGTAAGCATCGTCATTACAGAAAAGGCAAAAGGAAGTAAGAGCCATGAAGGGCTGTCGGTGGGAGACTGGTCAGGCAAGTCCTGTGGACCAGAAGGCGCCCATGAATGACGACCAGCTAATCCATGTCTCTGTTTACATTTAGCAACATCCCGAGCATAGCACTGCTTGGCAGAAGGAGGTGATGAATCTCAGGGAGCCTGTCCTATTTCTGCAGCAAAACCACACACAGAGATGGGACCAGAGAGGGAGGTATGGGGACGGCAAGAAGACAGTATGCTGTTAGACAGGAACTCCTCTCCATTGTGGAATTATTGGTGGTTTCATGTGTTTATGGCATTTTAAAAACTGACTTCACATTTTTTAACAAAGATTACTTTTAATTTTTCATTGCCACTTGTGTGGTTGAGGTTCCTTATTGCTTGCCCCAGAGAAAATTTTATGGACTCTTCCAATTGAATTTTCACAAAACCCCTGAGGTGGGCATCACTGCAATCCCACCTATAAATAAAGTAAAGTGAATTGGAGTGATTTTCCAAGTTCATAAAACTAGTGACCCCTGCAGCTAGGATTTGATGTGGCCCTCTTGTCTGCCCACAAATTATCCTTCATAATAAAAAAGTGGGATGATAACTATGCATGTATGTATGCATGTATATATTTGAAAAGAAGAAGAAAGTTATTCTCTAATCTTTATGAGTATTGGACAGTATTTAACCTTTTTATTCATAACATTTTGAAAATAAACACATGCGGAGTGAAGCAAGGGGTTTCTGGGTTGTTCGCTTTTTGTTTTTCCTTCCTAGTGGCAGTCAAACATGTCAGAGTTAATTCTCTGGTTATTAAAGATACAATCAAACTGAACAGACTTCCCTTACAAGGAGTAAGCAACCCATTTCTCTGTTTTCTTGCTCATAGAAACTGTCTTTCCAAATACACTGATGAATGTATTAAAGAGGACTTGCTACCCTTATGCCTGAGTGGGTATAGGCTGCCTGTATTGGGAAGGCAGGTGAGGCTGGGATGAAGGCCCTGTGGTCCCTGGGTCCCCCAGGTCCTGCCCAGAGGGAAGCGTGGATTTGCTCTTCCACAGAGCGTTTACGGTGAGAACCAGGTGTTTAGTGTCTCTCCAAGGATGCAGAAAACATTGGCAGATGCGGGGGGGCAGGGGGCGAGGGGCAGGGGAAATGTGCTTCTTGCTATTCATGGGCTTTCTCACTTCTTGAAAGAAATACTCCACGTGCATGTGTGCACACCAACACTCAGATGTGCACAAATATGATCTCATCTTCCTCCCAGGGATGAGAAGGACCCCAGCCCTCCCACCTCCATTTACAGTCAGGCTGGCAATGCAAGACACATGGTTTCCTAACGATGGAGGTGGGATTAAAAATGAGGTTTACCTCCTGCCAGCTCATCACAAGGAGCCCTTCATGTGAAGGGCATGACATGACCCCCAAACACAGCATTAAAATAGGAGCTGGACATGCTTAGGGGTGGGAGCTGTCCTGAAACCATGGAGAGGATTGCACAGGGACCCTCTAGCTGGGGAGTCCATGCAGAGTGCCCCCAGCAGTGATCACCAGAGGACTGGAGAGAAAGGCCATCTGGCGACCCCATCAGCTGCCCCTTCTCATTCTCAGATAGTCATGACAAGACTGGGACCCTGCCCAGAGACTGGTCATTTGAAAACTTGGTGTGTCCGGTGTGAAAGAGCCTCAGACTTGTATGTGCTTTACACTTAGTTATAAGATTCAAATCACCAGACACTATAGCAAATTTAGCTCATCTAATTTCCATCTACGGAATTATATATGTATAAATAAATAGGTAAATATTTACATATGTATTTGATATGATTTCTAGCTAAGCTTGGGGCATCCCCTGTGGCTCAGCGATAAAGAATCTGCCTGCGATGCAGGAGATGCAGGAGACCCTGATTCAATCCTGAGTCGGGAAGATCCCCTGGAGGAGGGCATGACAATGCCCTCCAATATTCTTGCCTGGAGAATCCCATGGACAGAGGAGCCTGGTGGGCTACAGTCCATGGGGTGGCAAACAGGCATGACTGAAACAGCTGGCCATGCACAAACACCGGAGCTTAGGCGCAGCGAACACTGACCTACTGAGAGCTACAGGGAGAAAGTGGCAGCTTTCACCAGTGTATTAGCAGGGACTTCTTTGGAAGCAAAGTGGTAAAACAATCAGTGTAGGAGACAGGGATTGGATTCCTGGGTTGGGAAGATGCCTTGGAGAAGGAAACAGAAACTTACTCCAGTATTCTTGCCTGGGAAATCCCATGGGCAGAGGAGCCTGATGGGCTACAGTCCATGGGATCGGAAATAATCAGATACCACTGAGTGACTGAGCAGTTACGCATTATTGTGGAGCTGAGCTCAACTTTCTAGCTATATTTGGCTGTTACTTAAGTTGCTGATGATTCTTAATAGTAAAATGATACAATAAAATAATAAGAGCTTCCTAATGTGATACTAAATAAGCAGTGTGGATAATGTACTTAGCAAAGTGTCTAGTGGGAAGGAAATGTGCCATAAAATTAAATAATATTGTTGTTATTATTACAGTGTTCTTGAGGAAGGTGGCAACATGATAAAGCAATATTAGAGACAAACGATTCTAATTGCATTGTGTAATAACTGACAGAAAACTCTGAAGGAAGGGTTTTGTGGATCTGAGGGGTATCTGGAAGCTATTTTCAAATAGGAAATAATTCAGGTTGATGCCATGACTACAAAGATAAATAAATAAAGAAGGCAATGATGAAAAACAAACAAAAAGCTTTGTGATGGTGGAGATTATTGCTCTATTTGCCTTGGAGGCTAAACATGTTGCCAAAAAATATAGGTATTCAGAAAGGAGTAAAAATCCTCCAAATTCTTCGAATTTTGTCTTTAAATGTTTAAGTACTGAGAAACAGAGTATTTCCTGCCATCTCAGTGAACAAGGATGTCACAGTCCTCAGAGATTCCAGCCCTCCAAGGCACCCAGGACAGAGAAGACCTGAGTCACCTGCAGCCATCAGCCTGTATGTAGCCATTCCCCACAGGGAGCCTTGAGGAGCTCAGGGTGTGAAAAGCACAGGATACTGGCCCTAGATACAGGAATGATTTCAGTGAACCCAGAATCTTGCATCTTCCCGTAAACAGAAAAGCACTAAATTCCTTAACTTGAGATGCCTGTGTGTGCTCAGTTATGTCCAACTCATTTGTGGACTGTAGCCTGCCAGGCTCCTCTGTCCTTGAGATTTTCCAGGCAGTAATACTGGAGTGGGTTGCCATTTCCTTCTCTAGGAACTTGAGATATCTGGTTTTCTTTAATTCATAAAAATATTTTTGATGTTCTGACTAGCTACCTTTTGTTGCAAACTTCTATATAACCTGACTCCCCCTGCCTGCCCCCCACCCCTATCCACCCATACCGCCACCCCCCCTCCAAATCGCCACCCTCTACCTCCTAAGAGTAGTTTTCTCAGGATCCTTCGAGATGCTGTCTTGTGGGCTTGAAGTTTTAAAAGTTCCCACCAAATAAAATGTAACTCTCAACTTTTAGGGTGTGACTATTTTTATGTTGACAGTACTTACTGCTCTGAAATCCTACTTTTCCTTTCCTGCCCAAGGAATATACTGGAAGGCAACCTTCCACCCCCAATCCCCCTCCCCCTCCCCATCCAGCTTGATCCTGACTCATAACCCTGAAGTTTTTGAGGCTGAGGTGGAGATGTTCTGAAAAGATATGAAAACTGGAAGCATGGCATAGTGTCAGCTAAAATAAAACTCGCCCTCCCTGCCCACATTGCCTACGGGATACAAAATGTGTTCCCCAATTTAGTGTGGAAGCATTAACTCTGGTCACTGGCTTCTGAATTATCGTGAAAACGAACAATTCCACCCTGATTCCTTCTGTTACAACTGCAATCCTGCTGGCATTTCTATTTGCTTTAAACGCCTGGGCGTGACAAGTGGATACAACGCAAGCTCAGCTGGCTTAGATTTCGTTCCATGCAATTGTCTGACTATGGAACCAGCATCATCGGTGTCACTTAACTTCGGATCGTTTCTAAGCATCTTTGAAAACCTTGGGGCGCTCAGACCGTACGACTTCACTCCTGGAGCTGGTCGGCTCACAGCCCTACTGCTTACAAACAGAAGGTGGTTTAAACAAGCATTTTTCGAAAAGGCATATTTGGTGGCTGTAAACTGGAGCAATAAAAATTGCACAATCTAAAGGAAGGAACAGTTTGTTTTGCCCTGTTTATTGCCAGTTAAATGCCAGAAGACTTTTAAAGTAACAGCAACAAGTATAAAGGAGGGGGGGATCAAATAAAATTTTTATGACCTTAGATAAACCTATTGCTCTCTCTCCTTCCAGAGTTTCACAAAACTTCCTACACCTTTTGGCACTTAAAACTACATGTGATGTTTTACTCTGCAAATGCCGGCAAGGCATCATATAAAATTACAGCTATAGGAGTGGAGGTGCTATAAAATGGAACAGGAAAACTGAAAAGCTCCACACAGAGTGAAACAGTTGATGCTACGTTCTCTCCAATAAAGCGAAATTTATTCTAAGAGGAAAAGAGTGGAATTGAGCATGTACTTTGTTTTCCCTTGGATAAAGTCTTTTAAAAGCAGCACTATAGGTGGTTCTATTTGCCTCTCGCATCCTGTGTCCGAGGGGACCCTTTCTGGTAGGTTTCAGATTGGTTGCATCTATCCCTTGCAGGGCCAAGGGCACCCTGATTTAGTAGCCTCTGGGATTTGTTCTCCTGACTTTCTGAGTCTTCCTAGTTGATGTTGAAGGGCAGGCAAGGTTGAGAACCGCAGCTTTAGAGCCAGGCCAGCAGTGAGGAGTGCACTTGGATGAGAAGGGGAGATGCAGGTCTTCCGGTCGTGAGGTGGGTGGTCCCCCAGAAGCAGCCACAGCCCGCTCGGTGACACCCACTATAAGTCCTGTGGTCCTGGTTTTAAGGAGCCCTTAAAGCTGCACCTTGGACTTCAAGGAGATTGAACCAGTCAATTCTAAAGCAAATCAGCCCTGAATATTCCTTGAAAGGACTGATGCTGAAGCTCTAATACTTTGGCCACCTGATGCAGAGAGCCGACTCACTGGAAAACACTGTGATGCTGAGAAATACTGAGGGCAGGAGGAGAAGGGGGCAGCAGAAGATGAGATGGTTGGATGGCATCATTGACTCAGTGGACATGGGGTTTGAGTAAACTTCAGGAGATAGTGAAGGACAGGGGAGCCTGGTGTGCTGCGATCCATTTGGTTGCAAACAGTTGAACACGACTGAGTGACTGAACTACAGAAAGTTGCCCCTGACCACCCAGCTAGGGGTCTCTTCTCATGACCAAAGCTGATTGGGATGATTTCAAAATATGCAGGAGTTTCTACATTTGCGGAGTCCACCACAGGGATGACTGCATGTCCAATATTATGTCTCCTAACCTGTCTCCAGGTCTTTCCCCTCCCCTACAGACCTGCTTCCTTCCTGCCTGAGTCCAGGGCTTCTGAGCAACAGGAGGCTGAGGGAATCCTTTTGTCTTGAGAATTAATAAGGTCCCTGGGCCTGTTCTCATTAGATGAGCCTTATGATAAGATCAAATTTTATTTGGGGATAGAAAGTGGCTGGTACAGAAAAAAAAAAAAAAGCCTTAATTGTAATTGCTTTAGAATAAACAAGTCTTAGGCTAAAGCTGTTTTTTACACATTAAATAATCTTCTCCATTTTTAGTTAACAAATCAACATGCCTGAAAAAACGGGGCACATGATTCTACTTGAATGCCCCCCTCCACATGTGTGGGCCATGATTGGCAGCCCAGACATCATCTGGGGGATGGTTAGACCTGAAGCCACTCAGACCCCATCCCTCCTACCCAATCAGAAACCTTCTTAACAAGATGGCTCAGTAAATTACATGCACGATAAAATTTGAGGCCCTTGGGCTTAATGCATGTTAAAGAAGCTTTATTTCTCTCTGAATCTCTAGGATCAAGCAGACTGATTCTCCTTGCCTGTGGTCATGGCTAGAGTAGGGGTGGGGATGGGTGGCTCAGAGGCCTGAATGATTATGTTAATCATGTTTTGCATTTTCTGTATTTTCTGGTGTTTTAATATCATGGGCTCATGTTGACCAGGGAGAGACTGCCCCTCCCAGAACTGGTGAATTCCTAAAGGTAGCAGAACCCCCTTGGAGCAGAGTGCTGTGCTGTGCTCAGTTGCTCAGTCATGCCCAACTCCTTTGCAATCCCCTGGACTGTAGCCTGCCAGGCTCCTCTGTCCATGGGATTCTTCAGGCAAGAATACTGGAGTAGGTTGCCATATCCTCCTCTAGGGGATCTTCCTCAACCAGGGGTCAAATCCATGTCTTTTGTGTCTCCTGCATTGGCTGTCTGAACTGAAAGCTGTCTGTTAAGTCAGGCTTGCTCCCTGAGCTGAGACTGAAAGGTGTTGAGCGCAGTAGGGAGGTGATAGGTGACGTCCCAGGGGAGAGCTCGTGTGGGATCCCTGGGTGGTATCTCACTCCCCTCTTATGTTGGGAGAGAATGAAATTTGAGAACAACTAAGGGGGGTGAATGGAGAAAGAAATGGCAGCCCACTCCAGTATTCTTGCCTGGAGAATCCCATGGATGGAGAAGCCTGGTAGACTACAGTTCATGGGGTCACAAAGAGTCGGACATGACTGAGCGACTTATTTCTTTTCTATTTCAAAGGGATGCAAGGGCTTCCCTGGTGGCTCAGTGGTAAAGAATTCACGGGCCAATAGCAGGAGACCCGGGTTTAATCTCTGGATCTGGAAGATCCTTTGGAGAAGGGAATATCTACCCACTCCAGTATGCTTGACTGGAGAATCCCATGGACAGAGGCGCCTCGTGGGTACAGTAGTCCATGGGGCTGCAAAGAGTCAAACACTGACTTAGCAACTAAATGGCTACCAAGGGAAACAACTTTAAGGGATGTGAGAAGAAAAAGAGCACAACTGGAAAGTTACGTTGGAGGATGGGATGGTTTCTAAAGGCAGTTCCAGGGGTAGAGGACCAGAAGGCAGAGAGTCAGCAGCTGTAGAGTCTTCGTCAGCCTCCCTCCCTGAAGCACAGAGGCTGGACCCTTCTCTGTTGTTTGTCACGTGTGAGTTATCAGAAGGCAGGGCCAGTGTGCAGAGGTTTGCAGAATTTATTCCTGGTCTAAGTGAAATGCTTTCAATGGGCCTTTCATATATGTACATATAACTGTGGATGTGCATGACTTAGAGAAATGAATGGAGAGTAGAGAATTTTTAAACAAAGACGTTTTACTTGAAAGGGGCATCATCTGATCACAGGACAACAGTGGCTAAGAGCTATGGCTGATGTTTGTTTCTGCCTGGAGTATGTGCAGCCACCATCACATGATGAAACACACCAGGATCAGGGTGGGGGTGGGGGTGCTGCGTGGTGGTGGTGTTTCTGCCTCCACCCACCATCAGCTGTTTTTATCTATCTTCTTTGTCCTCTGGGGATCTGGCTGAAATTGGAAGGCAGACTGCAGACTGTGAATTCTTTGATCACATTATCATCTAGAGGGGCAATCTTTCCTTCTGGGTTAGGAAAAAGTGACTCCTTGTCCTTAAAATTTTTAAATATTTGTGTGCGTGCTTGCTAATTCGCTTCAGTCATGTACAATTCTTTCAACTCCATGAACTATAGTCCTCTAGGCTCCTCTGTCCGTGGGATTCTCCAAGCAAAAATACTGGAGTAGGTTGCCATGCCCTCCTCCAGGGGATCTTCTCAATCCAGGGAACAAACTGGTGTCTTCTGTAGTGACAGCCCAGCCTCCAGGGGGAAGTGAGGCTGGGGCTCTTCTGGCTTCAGGAAACCTGCTCTGGGAGCCTCCAGGACTCTGAGCCCGACTGGGTTTTCCTCCAGCGGTTCCTGCCCTGTTCCACCCATGGATGGCCCTCTCAATACCCGCATCAGGGTTGATGGGTTGTTCAGAACACCCACGCCCTTAATCTCTGTCTCACTTCTTGACACCAATCAAGCACATGCCACACTGCGGTGCTCTCCCCTGGAAGGCCCCTTCCTAATAAGATGCTTGTCCTCCATGGCATCTCCAAGCTTGGTGGCCACTCCACCCAGGCTTTAGATCAGCTGGTCCTTGTCTCCACACCCCACGCATCTTGCCTCTGTACTTCCAGCCCTGGACACAGAATGTAATTAAACTTCACCCTCACCACCCCATCAGTGTGCATAAGTCATGCACTCAGCAAATATTTACCTAATGACACAGCTGTTCAGAGTCATCTCCTCTCCTTCCTTCTCCTGCATCTTTTATCCACTCACAGCTCCCTCTCCTTAGCTGAGTCACTCATCGTACACCCATATTTTATGGAGTCTAAGCAATATTGATCATAAAATGTACCATTATGTTATGAGCCACAGAGAATGAAAACATGCTGCCAATAAACACTAAAACTGCCATCAATTGTAAGATGCATTCTGTTTTCAGAGCTATTAAAAATGTGAAAAACAAGTATATGATCATATACAGAGCCATGGTCTCTGAGAGATCAATGCCTAGATACCTCCCAGTCTTCCTATAGATGCAAAACTTCTAGGAACAGATGGAGCTGTCCATTTCTAATAAAACCACTGACTTACAGAACATGAGTCCAGTTATAACCGCCAAATCTAAGAGACCAGTTCTTAAAACACTCAGCTCATCTTTCTCAGGTTTTCAAACTAACTCCTTTCATTGACCATTGTCTGTTTTTGTTCCTCACTGTCCTGTAGGCAACACTTGCCACCTGCCGTTCCTGTCTGGGTACATGAAAGCCCCAGCAACAGGCTTTTCCCGATCCCGCCAAGGTCAGCTTTCACCTGAGTTTCCAGTCCAGCCACCAGCTCTCCATCACTTCCCCGACCCCTGACCGTTACTGGCATCAGGCACAGATGGGCATTTCAGTCTTCCCTGACCCTAACTGCCTTTATTATTTTTAGTGTGATGACTACCTCATCCCTTCATTTCTTGGCACGTCTTTAATTTCCACTGACAGTTGCTCTAGCCATGTTTCAAAGGTGTGGGTATCAATTCTAAATGCAGTTATTTGAATAAGGATTCTGGACTGTGTCTGTCATTGGACAAAGAAAGCACATGGCCAGGATTTGAAACTTGGGAGTTTGCATACATTTTCAAAAAAAAAAAAAAAATTGCCACACAGAATTCCCCCTTTCAACTTCCAAGCTTCAAATTTCAATCCCTGGACCTCACCCAAGGTCCGAAGTAGTGAACGTGGGAAAGCATCCATTGAGTTTTTCTCTCCAGTGACTAAAGATGTCTCATTAATTCCATGGAGGCCCATCTCAATGTTTGTATTAAAGTGAAGAATTTGTGAATAAAAACTTGTGATATAATATATATTTAGAGAGTGGAGCAATTCAAAATCATACTAAGTGAATAAGTCAGAGAGAGACAAGCACCATATGATATCACTCACATGTGGAATCTGGAAAAAAAAAATGATACAAATTGCCTAACTTACAAAACAGAAATGGAATTCCAGACATAGAAAACAAACTTATGCTTACCAAAGGGGAGAGGGAGGGATAAATTGGGAATTTGGGATTAAATACACACGCTACTATATGTAAAATAGATAATCAAAAAGGACCTACTGTATAGCACAGGAAATTATTAATATATTCAATACCTTATAATAACCTATAAGAGAAAAGAAAAGAAAACATATGTGTAACTGAATGACTTTGCTGTACACTTGAAACTAACATGACATTGTAAATCAACTAATTTCAATACAAATCAGAAAGACGAATAAAATCACAAATACAAATTGAATACTACTAAGTAGAGAGTAAGTAGTGGAAGTGCTCTTTTGGACAGGAAAACATCCCCAGGAAGAAGGCCCTCCTTGGAGAATACATTGTTTTCCAGAGCTCGGCAGTGTCTCTAGGGAGCCCTGAGGGGTCCTGGGCACTGATGTCACTGCAGGCAGCCCAGGTACCCCTTTCATCTGCCCTCCTCAGTTCTGATCTAAACTTTCATGGCTTTCAAAGGCCAAGGTAATGAATCTCTTAAGTGTTGACATGGGCTTTCAGTTCAGTTCAGTTGCTCAGTCGTGTCAGACTCTTTGGGACCCCATGAATGGCAGCACGCCAGGCCTCCCTGTCCATCACCAACTCCCCGGAGTTCACTCAGACTCACGTCCATCGAGTCAGTGATGCCATCCAGCCATCTCATCCTCTGTCGTCCCCTTCTTCTCCTGCCCCCCAGTCTCTCCCAGCATCAGAGTCTTTTCCAGTGAGTCAACTCTTCTCATGAGGTGGCCAAAGTACTGGAGTTTCAGCTTTAGCATCATTCCTTCCAAAGAACACCCAGGGCTGATCTCCTTCAGAATGGACTGGTTGGATCTCCTTGCAGTCCAAGGGACTCTCAAAAGTCTCCTCCAACATCACAGTTCAAAAGCATCAATTCTTCGGCACTCAGCCTTCTTCACAGTCCAACTCTCACATCCATACATGACCACTGGAAAAACCATAGCCGTGACTAGATGGATCTTTGTTGGCAAAGTAATGTCTCTGCTTTTCAATATGCTGTCTAGGTTGGTCATAACTTTTCTTCCAAGGAGTAAGCGTCTTTTAATTTCATGGATGCACTCACCATCTGCAGTGATTTTTGAGCCCCGAAAAATAAAGTCTGACACTGTTTCCACTGTTTTCCCATCTATTTCCCATGAAGTGATGGGACCGGATGCCATGATTTTCATTTTCTGAATGCTGAGCTTTAAGCCACCTTCTTCACTCTCCACTTTCACTTTCATCAAGAGGCTTTTTAGTTCCTCTTCACTTTCTACCAAAATGGGGGGGTGTCATCTGCATATCTGAGGTTATTGATATTTCTCCCAGCAATCTTGATTCCAGCTTGTGCTTCTTCCAGCCCAGCATTTCTCATGATGCACTCTGCATAGAAGTAAAATAAGCAGGGTGACAATATACAGCCTTGACGTACTCCTTTCCCTATTTGGAACCAGTCTGTTTTTCCATGTCCAGTTCTAACTATTGCTTCCTGACCTGCATACAGGTTTCTCAAGAGGCAGGTCAGGTGGTCTGGTATTGCCATCTCTTTCAGAATTTTCCACAGTTTATTGTGATCCACACAGTCAAAGGCTTTAGAAGAGTCAATAAAGCAGAAATAGATGTTTTTCTGGAACTCTCTTGCTTTTTTGATGATCCGACAGATGTTGGCAATTTGATCTCTGGTTCCTTTGCCTTTTCTAAAACAAGCTGGAACATCTGGAAGTTCACGGTTCACGTATTGCTGAAGCCTGGCTTGGATAATTTTGAGCATTACTTTACTACCGTGTGAGATGAGTGCGATTGTGCAGTAGTTTGAGCATTCTTTGACATTATCTTTCTTTGGGATTGGAATGAAAACTGACCTTTTCCAGCCCTGTGGCCACTGCTGAGTTTTCCAAAATTGCTGGCATATTGAGTGCAGCACTTTCACAGCATCATCTTTCAGGATTTTGAAATAGCTCAACTGGAATTCCATCACCTCCACTAGCTTTGTTTGTAGTATGCATTATAAGGCCCACTTGACTTCACATTCCAGGATGTCTGGCTCTAGGTGAATGATCATACCATTGTGATTTTCTTGGTAGTGAAGATCTTTGTTGTACAGTTCTTCTGTGTATTCTTGCCACCTCTTCCTAGTATCTTCTGCTTCTGTTAGGTCCATACCACTTCTGTCCTTTATTGAGCCCATCTTTGCATGAAATGTTCCCTTGTTATCTCTAATTTTCTTGAAGAGATCTCTAGTCTTTCCCATTCTGTTGTTTTCCTCTATTTCTTTGCATTGATCACTGAAGAAGGCTTTCTTATCTCTTCTTGCTATTCTTTGGAACTCTGCGTTCAGATGCTTATATCTTTCCTTTTCTCCTTTGCTTTTCACCTCTCTTATTTTCACAACTATTTGTAAGGCCTACCCAGACAGCCATTTTGCTTTTTGAATTTCTTTTCCATGTGGATGGTCTTGATCCTTGTCTCCTGTATAATGTCATGAACCTCAGTCCATAGTTCATCAGGCACTTTATCTATCAGATCTAGGCTCCACTAAGAACTTATCACATCTCCAGGGCAACCAGTGACCCTCTAAGCAAGCCTTGAAGTTGTGTCTTGATCACGTGATGAAAGCCCTCCTCCTGGGGTCCCATGTGGACGGTAGGAATGACCAGACCCCCTGACAGCCATGTTTGACCAGCGGAAAGTTAAATAATCAAGTATTCCACATTCCCTTTATCAAACTGTCAAAAGACTAAATAAGATTGGAAGGATTATATAAAACATCCACAGATGTATTTTTAGCTTTTTTCTGTACGGAAAGCAGTACAGGAAGGAGGGTATTCTAATTTCATCTTCGGAATTCATAAGGTCTTAGTAGAAAACTCACAGTACAGAACAGACTGTTGAGAAATTCCAGAGATGTGAATTTCTTTTCCCACATTCTCTCTAGAGATTCTCCCTATGTTTACTGTGTGTGTGGGGGGGTGGGGGGGTGGCGGGGTAGTTACTGTAGGGCAAGGGGAGTTTGAGCTGCTTTGAATGACTTTATTTTCCATGTCCCGATGAAGTGCTTCAGTGGAAAGAGCAGCACACACACTCATTCCATTGTGTGCCTTGCTCTTTAAAGAACAGCAGAGTGACAAGCAGGGGTACTGCCCATCCCTGCAGAGGTCTGTCATCATGATGCCCAAGTTCTAGAAGCCCATGTGTGGCCTTTCAGTACGTCCTCTCTTGTGGGACATGCCACCTAGCTCCTTAGCAGTCTCTTCATGATATTTAAAAATTCTACCAAATATATCCTTAGCTTTGTGTAGAGCTGGAAATAGAAACTTGGTTGAAAAGACACTCCTTTTGGATTTCTCTTATGTGTTACATTTTGAAATGCAGTCATTAAGGTTTGCAACTGTTCATCATATCTAAAACAGGTTTTCTCCCAGAAAATCCCATCATCCTCCATGACCAACCAAGAGACTCAGAAGTCACAGGAACACAGGTGTGCAAACCAACCTGAATAGATCACAGATGCATGTGGCTGAAAAAGATCAGAAATGACACAGCAAAATGTCCCACTTTCTAAAATCACAGGTGGGTATTTCCCTGGTGGTCCAGTGGTTCGGATTTTACCCTCAGACAGACGATTTAATTTGCTCTTGTTTTACCTCTGACTACCTCGATGACCCTTCCTGTGATAATCATATCACTGCAGCCCCCAGACTCGTTTGTTCCCATCACAAAAGACACATAAAAATATGAAGGGTCCACAGAACCTTTGTGTCCCAGGGAGGTTGAATTCACCTCCTTCACTGGACCCGTTAACAGTATTTATAATCAGGAGAGCTTCATCAATGACAAAGAAATACAAATGCCTCACAAGGAAAGTCGATACCTACTGCCACTGACTAATAATTTATAAAGCACCAGAAGCAATTTTGATGCAGTCATGCCATGATTTTTTAAAAAGATAAAAGCAACTTGAAATAAATTACGTGGTTTGTCTCAAGATAGCACGAACATGTGTTGAGGACTTTAGGCTCCTGACTACCTGAATTTGAATTCAGCACAGCTCCTACTGTGTGACCTTAGACTAGTTACCTTACTTCTCTGGGCTTCAGTTTCTTCAGGTGCACAAGGGAGGTAGTGAGAGTACCTGCCTTAGAGTATTTCTATGAGACTTATGCGCATTAATATATGTAAAGTATTTAGAACATTAAGTAGCATAGAGTAGGAACATGAAAATGTTAGCTGTAGGAATTATGCTAAAACCATTCTAAACTATTTCTTACTACAGGAGTGTTCTGGCCTCGACAGACAGGTATCTGTTAGCTTTTCTTCCTTTCTTCCTGAGACTCTCACTGACAGCAAGGATGAACCAGCCATGAAAGGGAACTAGCGGGTCTTCAGGGCCTGGCGTGTGTGTGTCGTGCACACCTCATAGCCAAATGCTCATCTCAAACCATCCTGCAGACAGACAGTGGGAGAACCAGAGCAAGAGGCTTCCCTGCCATCACATGGCTTCTAAAAGGCCACTTTATCCTGTGACCGTGAGCAAACAATCTGTTTTCTGGTCCTCAGTCTCTCATTCCTGGATGAGTTGATGGATGGACCCTAGGGGTCATTCAAGGCCAGACCTGGGGCTACTGTGGAATTACTGGGGACACTGGACTTTGTAATTATGGGAAGAATAAAAGCCAGCATCTTCTCAGTGCATTCTCACCTGGGGGAAGGGGTGAGGGGGCTCTGTGGGGTCTTCTTTATAAGGCCACTAATCCCATCATGGGGCGCCACCCTCGTGGCTTCATCACCTCCCAAAGACCTCACCTCCTGACACCATCACCTTAGGGTTAGCTCTGAGCACATGGATTTGGTGGGAGAGCATGAAGATTCAATCCACAGCAAAGCAGATCAGTTCTGAGTCCCAGTGGGCGTGATCAGCTTGGGAGTTGCAGCAGAAGCCAATAGAGAGGACACTCAGCTTTGGAGGACACATTGCCGGGAAGAGCCACTCACAAAAGCCACAGTTACAGAAGATTCCAGAAGCCGCCATGGAGAGCAAATGCATCATAAGGCTGGGGTGGGTGGGGAAGCATAGAGAAACACGAATACTGTAAAAATCAATATTAATTTCTTTCTAAGTGTCTTATTAGATGAGTTTTGACAATTGCATAATTCAAAGTCTGAAATAAGATGAAAGTTTCATTTTCCCAGAAAGCTTTCTCCTGCGCTCCTTCCAAACACCTCCACCACACCCCCTCAAAATCTGATTTTATCACCTTAGTTTCTCCTGCATTCAAATTTCATATAAACAGAATCCTGCAGTATGAATATTTTTGTCCAGCTCCTTTCTTTTTAAAGATGTACTTGAGATCCAACCAGGTGGTTGCATGTGTAAGTAGCTGGGTTTCCATAGCAAGTTGTACCCCAGGTTGCCATTCTAGTAACACACTGGATGGCTCCTGGGGGTGTTTTGGTTTGGGGCTTTGACACATAAGCTTTCATCCTGTCCAGCCTCATCTACAGACTATCCATTGCTGCCACCATCCACTCACCAGGCTCTGAGCCCTGTCTTCCAGTGGGTGGGGAAATTGCAAACTATTTCTTTTGGCAAGAACAGCTTAAGCTCCAACCTAAAGCATGTGGATGCCGTGGGTGAGAGCAAGTCAGGAAGTGGGTTCCTGGCAGAGGCACTGATGTGCTCCAGGTCAGGAGACCGGATAGGTCTAGGCCCATAGAGCAGAAACTGAAACAGTGCTTCATGGACAAGGAAAGAGGGGGCTGGAGAGGCAGCTGGGCCAGGTCATGAAGGGCTGGGTAGCGGGAGGTGGGTAAAAATGTCTGAATGTTACTCTGAGGCAAATGAGAAGTAACCCAAGTGCACTGAGCAAGGTGCTTGATTGGATTTTCCGTCTTAAAAACCTGTCTGATTTGAGTGCTACTTTCTGTGTTTATTTTCCATTTTCTCAGGCTGTATATGTTATTTTGTTTCCCTCCCCCTTTTCTCCCTCTCCATTTATTTAGAGTGATTAAAGAAAGAACTGGGCTCCCCAGGTGGTACTAGTGGGAAAGAATCTGCCTGCCAATGCAGGAGACCCGGGTTAGATTCCTGGGTTGGGAAGATCCCTGGTGGAGGAAATGGTAACCCACTCCAGTAATCTTGTCTAGAGAATCCCGTGGACACAGGAGCCTGCCGGGCTACAGTCTATGCAGCCAAGAAGAGTCAGACACGACTGAGCGCAAAGAAGGAGCTGCTGCCACTAATACGAATTTCCCAGAGACGATGGCCCTTCACGGGCAATTCCTTCCTGAGTCCTGGCTGTGCTCTTGGGACAAGCCTAGGCCCTTGGCGACTTCGTGTGTTAGGAAGATAGTTACTTATTCTTTTAGGTTTGGGGCTGCATTGGAGAAAACATAAGGTTTCAGCGATGTGAAGAGGTTTAGTGTTTAGACATAGTGAGTGTTTTCCCAGAGGATATATACTCCCGGGGGCCTGGAAGTGGTACTGGAGTTCTTAGTCTTCACACGAATGAATCTGAGGCTCAGATCTCTTATAGCTCTTGCCTAACAGCTGACTGTCCATCCCAACTGAAGTGTTCTTCACAAGAACCTGGGCCTTCCAGAGGAGTTTGATTTCAATTTCTGATAACTCTACCCATAACAGAAAGTACTTTCTTGTATTGGTCAGAAAATCTCTTTTTACAACCTGAGCCATGACCTCCAGTTTGTGGCTGCAGATCAACTCTGTCTCATAGTGGCCTTGATAACCCATTTGTTCTCTGCAGGTACAGATTATGTCCCTCTAAATCTTCTCTTTCTTAGATCAAAAGTTCGGATTTTCTCTAGCTATCCCTGGTGACCTGTTCCCATCCCCTCCTTGTCCTGTTTTCCCTGGACACTTTTCAGAGTCAGGCTCCAGGACAGACTGTGCTGCTCAGGAGTGAATGTGGTACCTCGTGGCCGGTGGAGCAGTACCGCCTCACGTGTCCTGGGTTCTGCACTTCCATTCATAGACTCCAGACAGGAGTGTACGTCCTGGAATGCACATCTCAGGGTTGACCTGAACTGAATTTGAAGTGTTTTAGTATTAATAGGACTCAGACACAGATTTGCAGTTACAACTGCAAAGGTGACACCAGCCAGAATCTAAGAAGCATGTCTCATAGTTTAGGGAGTAATTCAGGTTTTCATGCATGGCAAAATACTTCTTTAATATTCAGTCATTCTGACCCCAGATCCAGAGCAACCCCAGAAGAGAGCTGTGAGGCAGAGCTGTCCACACCCGTGAAAATGTCTTGTGTCTGCACTTTCCCACGTGGCAGCCATGAGCCACACATCATGAATGAGAAACTGAATTTCAACATTTTATTTACTTTTAATGAATTATAGTTTAAGTAGCCGCACCTGACTAGTGGCTATCATATTAGATGCTGACAGTATATAAGACCACTCTATTGCCAAAAGAGAGGTAGAGGTGGGGATGAGGAAGATGTTGGAGAAATAGAAAGGAAAAAAAATGTTTCCGAGATATGTGATTGTGAGCCAATTTTGTAGAACAAAGAGGAAGAGAATAGATGCCTTACTTTCTAGTATTAATAGCTTTTACAGGCTTATTAAGAAAAACACAATGGTTGTGTTTTTCACAAATAGAATTTTTTTTTTATAAAACTTTGTGAGTTCGGCAGTATTGATTATCTTCTTACAGATAAGTATAAATGTAAGAAAATTGTCTATTTGCATATACATATTATGTAGGGAGTCTGGATTTTAACCCAGATTCATTCATATGTATATTTAACATATGTTATTTTAATATATATTTATTTATATGCAATTTGTCTCATGCTGCTGCTGCTGATGTCTAGCTGTGACATACCAGTCTTTTTATATTACATACCAGCTGTGTGCATAGACCTGAACATGTGTTTATGTGTAGAGATGTATGTATTTACACACGTACACCTGTATACATTTCCATGCATTTTTTATCTGTTTAACTGGGAGAGTCCGTTGCTTAGGAAGAACATTTTCCAAGTGAGAAGTCATCTTTCTGTATGAAACTCTGATGGTGAGTGAAGTCCTATGATAAACCTCGACGAAGGTCTCAGAACAACTATAGAGACGTATTCTTTTCATTTTGGGAACTGATCATGAATTAACACACTTTACTTGAGCACCATAAGCTAGAAGACTGGCTGAGAGCCCATCTTCGTGGTTAACTCAATCGGGTCTCTGAGTTTCCTCTCCAAACAGTGGATGCAGCCGTGGGTCTCTGAGTTTCCTCTCCAAACAGTGGATGCAGCCGTGCATCATTGGGTGTCCTCACCACTGGGGGATCAGAAATACTGGTTGATATTGTAATTTTGCTCTTTTAAGTGGGGTTCTAAACACTGAGTCATGAGTCAGTGACTGAAGGGATTTAGAAGTGAGGGAGCCAAAGTTCACCATGAGGAAATGATTTACTCAGGTCTTGGGACAGTGAGCTTGATAGCTCTGAGTTAGTCCTCAACAGCTCATGTGCTGAGTTTATGCTTTTATGATGTAAATGATTGGCTTATCTGTTGGCTCAGATTCTTGCATAATTTGTGATTGATACTTGTCTTCCTTGTTCAAGTTCACTTCCTCCCTCGATAAAAGAGAAAAATAAAGTTGAAGAAAAATACCTCTGTAGATAATAATAATAATAAAATTTCTGTAAAAACAGGAAACTTCAAATGTAACACCCTTCGAAGTCATGGAATAAACAGGAAGTGGATAAGTTATGGGGCAAGTGGCAGGAGTCTTTCTTCTCTGCTCATTCAACATCTATTTCAGTTCCAGTGCCCCTGTGCACTGGTGTAGAGGTAGTCACGGTAAATATGAAGGTGATGTCTGCAAATGCTGAGCACTTAGTTTGTTTCAGGCTATGTGATAGTTATCCTGCTTGGGCTAATGTAATGCACACAGCAGACGGGGGCTCCGGCAAGAGACGTTTATTTCTCAGAGTTCTGGAGGGCAGAGTCTGAGATCTCAGCATGGGCAGGGCTGGCTCCTCCTGAGGCCCCTCTTCTGGATGTGTAGACACCACCTTTTCCTGTCTTCATGTGGTTATCTTTCTGTGTGTTTCTGTGTCCTGATCTCTTCATATAAGGGCACCAGTCTTATGGGATCACAGCCCCACCCACATGACCTCATTTTAACTTAATTGTATTTTTAAAGGGGCTTCCCTGGTGGCTCAGACAGCAAAGAGTCCCTGCAATGCTGGCGATGTGGGTTCAATCCCTGGATCCAGAAAATCCCCTGGAGAAGGGCATGGCAACTCACCCCAGTATGCTTGCCTGGAGAATCCCATGGCCATAGGAGCCTGGTGGGTTACTGTCCATGGGGTCACAAGAGTTGGAAATGACTGAGCAACTTTCACCCCTTCTCCAAACATTATCACATTTGAGGTAATGGGGGTTAGAGCATCCACATAGGAATTTTAGGGGACATATCCAGCCCATGGGCTTCCCTGGTGGCTCAGACAGTAGAGAATCTACTCGCAATGTGGGAGACCCAGGTTTGATCCCTGGGTCTGGAAGATCCTCTGGAATAGGAAATGCAACTCATTCCAGTATTCTTGCTTGGAGAATCCCATGGACAGATGAGCCTGGTGGGCTACAGTTCAAGAGATCACAAACAGTAGGACACAACAGAGTGACTAACACTTCAGACCATAAAAAGTTGTTTTTCTCCCTCATGTATGGTTTTACAATAAAACAGTAAGATACATAATATTGCCCTCAGTCTTCAGAAATTTAAGTTTAGACAGAGGACATGTCCTGGAGAACACGACTCTGTGGATGGAGACAGGCTTTGTCTGGTTTCTCCCCAGACAGACCGTCAGGATGGATGTGTATTTATCTGACTGGGCAGGGGGTGGCAGAGTCAGTCTCAGGAGTGGTCCCAGGGGAGCCTTTTATCTGCTTTAGAAAAGCATCCTATCTTTCAAGGGACATCTCCCAGCATCTTCAAGGTTGGATTTCCCTGTAGTTAGAATTACATGTCTGGAAAATCTGCATTTATTTCCACTTTCCAAATAACATGTAGTCTTTTTAAAAATTTATTTATTTATTGGAGGCTAATTACAATATTGTATTGGTTTTACCATACATTGACTTGAATCCACCACGGGTGCACATGTGCTCCCCATCCTGAAACCCCCCTCCTACCTCCCTCCCCATCCCATCCCTCTGGGTCATCCCAGTGCACCAGCCCTGAGCACCCTGTATCATGTTTCAATGCCATTCTCCCAAATCATCCTACCCTTGCCTCTCCCACAGAATCCAAAAGACTGTTCTATACATCTGTGTCTCTTTCACTGTCCCTCATTCAGGGTTATTGTTACCATCTTTCTAAATCCATATATATGTATTAGTATACTGTATTGGTGTTTTTCTTTCTGGCTTACTTCACTCTGTATAATAGGCTCCAGTTTCATCCATCTCATTAGAACTGATTCAAATGTATTCTTTTTAATGGCTGAATAATACTCCACTGTGTATATGTACCACAGCTTTCTTATCCAGTCATCTGTTGATGGACATTTAGGTTGCTTCCATGTTCTGGCTTTTATAAACAGTGCTGCGATGGACATTGGGGTACACGTGTCTCTTTCAATTCTGGTTTCCTCAGTGTGTATTCCCGCAGTGGGATTGCTGGGTCATAAGGCAGTTTTTTAAGGAATCTCCACACTGTTTTCCATAGTGGCTGTACTAGTTTGCATTTCCACCAACAGTGTAAGAGGGTTCCCTTTTCTCCACACCCTCTCCAGCATTTATTGCTTATAGACTTTTGGATAGCAGCCATTCTGACCGGTGTGAAATGGCACCTCTTTGTGGTTTTGATTTGCATTTCTCTGATAATGAGTGATGTTGAGCATCTTTTCATGTGTTTGTTAGCCATCTGTATGTCTTCTTTGGAGAAATGTCTGTTTAGTTCTTTGGCCCATTTTTTGACTGGGTCTTTTATTTTTCTTTAATTGAGCTGCAGGAGTTGCTTGTATATTTTTGAGATTAATTCTTTGTCAGTTGCTTCGTTTGCTATTATTTTCTCCCGTTCTGAAGGTTGTCTTTTCACCTAGCTTATAGTTTCCTTTATTGTGCAAAAGCTTTTAATTTTAATTAGGTCCCATTTGTTTATTTTTGCTTTTATTTCCAATATTCTGGGAGGTGGGTCATAGAGGGTCCTGCTGTACATGTCGTCTTAATAATGACTTCTTGGCACATGAAGTGCTTCCCCTTTATGTGTGTTGTGGGTGTGCATTTGTGGCTGTGTGTGTCCACCTGCCCATCATTCCTGGTGTTTCAAGAGGCACTGAATGAAGGGCTAATCCTGTCTTGTTTCAAAGCCTTTAGGATCTTCACTGATGACAATTGCATAGAAGGGCTTCCCTGGTGGCTCAGTAGGTAAAGAATCCGCCTGTAATTTGAGAGACCTGGGTTTGATCCCTGGGCTGGAAAGATCCCCTGGAAGAGGGCATGGCAACCTACTCAAGTATTTTTGCCTGGAGAATCTCCATGGACAGAGGAGCCTGGTGAGCTACAGTTTATGAGGTCACAAAAAGTCAGTCGTCAGCACACTGCATACATAGAAAGAAGCCCCACTATATGGAGCCAGAATTGTCACATGACTTAGATCAGGAGCTATGGAGGGAACCAGGGCTCCGTCTTGAAAATTAGGCAGTTCTCTGGTCCCCTGTGACCTAATTTCCTCATTAAGGAAGTTGTGTGATGTGACTTCTGTCTTTAAGATCTAATGTGCTTGTATTTTCATCACGGCTAGCAACATTTTATTTCCACTTAAGTAGATAATAGAAAAAAAAAAAAACCCAGAAATCTTGTTTTAAAAATACAGACAAAAACCTAAGACTAGAAAGTTGATTTTGTTTTTATTTTTAAGAGTAGTATTTGGTTAATTCTAAACACTTGGCTATGAATTAGAAGCTTCATTATCCATTTTTGAATAGATATTTTATGCTGTTTCTAGAAAACGGTGAAAGTAAACAGTTATGGATCAATTATTCTAGTTTTCATATCAGATTTTATGTTCCCATTAAAGCTTTAGTTTAGATGGAGTCTCTTCACCTATCTTTAGTTTAAAAAATGTTTTCAAAATAATTTCCCAGGGCTTATTTATTATAAGAAATTTAGAAAACAGAGAAAAATGTACAGAACTTGACAAATTGCCCTTCCCCCCAGTTCTCAGCACTCAGAGATGAAAGCCAGGCTTGTTTAGACATCTGTGATCCATGCTGAGGGACGCAGTCCAATTACTCTGCTTTGTCATTTAGCTCTATACTCTGTGCATCTTTCACTCGAATTTTCCCATCCCAGACTTTGGGTCACATGGGCTTGGGTTCAGAACGGTTATTTGCCAAAATTAACGTGCTTCCTCAACTACTTTTTAAACACCTTGATTATTTACCATTAGTATACATGTGGGAGAATACAATGATAATGGACCTTTTAGAATCAACCTTCTCATCAGTGGCTCAAAGGCCTGGCTGAGAAGGGAGCGTGTAGAAGGACCATCTATGGTCTAGACAAGCATGTCTCTCCGAATCCCTCCTGGACTTTTCTGAGCATGTTTGATGGCCTCTGTGAGATGGGAATCAAAGCCACGACAGACAGGGCAAAAGATGTTAAGGAACAGCAGTGGCAAGGATGCCGTTGTTACTGCTATTTAGGAATATCATTGTTATTATTACTATCAATAGCAGTGATGGGGCAAGCAAACCAAGGTGGTGCCCGTCCATGTATGTGAGTCAAAGTAGAATGAGCTGTTGCTGGCACAGGTTTTGTCACCGACCCTGGCTCTTGATTTTTGAAGCTGTCACAGTCATTTGCCATTGAGGTCCAGATGAAAAAGTGGCATGGAATGACAGCTGACAGACTGCAGACTCCTTTGGAGCAGCAAATGCTGATATCTGGTGTTGATACATCTTTATGGGAATTCACAACATTCTCCAGGCAGAGAGCCAAGAGATAAGCACAGAGCCTTGACAGGAGAGTGGGAACAGGATGGGCTGTGTAATGCTAAGTGCATGCTCCTGGCACACTGAAGGTACCCTCCTTGCTCTGTCATGCGGGATTCTCAGGGCTGAACATGGAGAGGTGTCTGGTGTCCAGGAGGTTTATGGTCGAGGGCTGAGAGGAGCTCAGCTCTGGCTGGGGGAGTCTGAGGACGCTGACTTGCTTGGTGCCCTCTCAGTTCTTCATAGCTCTTGGTGTATTTAGTATCTTTGGTACCTTGGAAGCCACTGGCTTAGATAAACACGGGAACTCCAGCCAGTGTGGGCGTGTGTAATGGTCATCTTTCACTCTCTTTCAGCTTTTTCTTGGACACTGCACTGATCATTTCAAGAGCTTTCATGGATGTGGGCCAGGCTGACATTTTGCCGTATCTAATTGCAATTGTGAGATACTACAGTCACAAAAGGAAATTCTCCTAGGACAACTAAGGCTTGCCAGTTGGTTACAGTGTGCCAGCTTTGCACGTTATCATCACTGAATTTTTGATTGCTTGAAAACTTTTTAAACAACAAAGCAATGCAAAATTTTTTGAATTTCTTAAATTTCTTTAGCTTTCATATTTGTTGGCTTACTTCTCCCAATTAATTTGCTAGCCTTTGGCTTATTTGTTGAATCATTAATGAAGTAAGAAGTAGAGATTTGTGTAAGTTAGTGGATTTAAGGTTTATGTTTTTCAAAGATAAGAATTCTTTTCTCATGGTTTTTTTTTGTCATTCTATTAGCACCATGTCATGAAGAAAAGAAAGGGCAGAAAAATTCACTGGCTTCAAGAAGAAATTACATTAAAATTAAAAGTGTCTTATTGGCCAGATATCCCTGAAGGAAATACAGATTTCAAATATGCTTTCATAAATAATCCAGTTTTCTCCAGTACCTAGAGAAGAAGAGATCACCATAATATACTTTTAAGCATTTTATATATACTAGGAGCTGTGGGAACATTTGCCATGGATTCTTGCTTTAAAAATAAAATACAAAGAAATAAGATGAGAAAAATGGCATTTTAAGAGTAATGTACAATTAATTTTAAGCATTTGGTAGGATTCAAAGTTTCATTATTCATTTTTTAACGGATCTCTTACATGGTTATCAGAAAACCGGTTAAGTAAGTTGCAATAATGTCACAAGTTCAATGCTATTTAGCCCTTTTTCAACCTGACAAACACTGAAACCAAGTTCGTAATTAGTATTAGAGGGAATTAGTAATTACCCCGTCCTCATGCAGGGGAGGGGTGTAGCTGGGGTTTGTCTCCTGATCTGTGTTACCACAAAGCCCTCACTTCTGTGTTTCTTGAACTTTGCCTTCTGAGCAGAGTCCAAGGCTGACGACAAGCATGATCTTCATCTAAGATGATAGCGCAGGTGAAGTCTTACTTGTAGCTTTAAATTTTATGCAGTAAAATGCATGAGGGCTTCCTGGTGGCTCAGTGGTAAAGAATCCACTTGCAAATGCAGGAGAAGTGGATTCATTTTCATTCCCTGAGTTAGGAAGATCCCATAGAGAAGGAAACAGCAACCCCAGGCCAGTATACTAGCCTGGGAAATCCCATGGACAGAGGAGCGGGGTGGACTACAGTCCATGAGGTTTCAAAAGAGTTGGGCATGACTTAGTGACTAAACAACAGCAACAAAATGCATGAACTTGATATACAGAAATCGTTGTCTTTGAAATATTCCTTGGAGGGCTCTGGTCCCTTGTCTTCTTCCTATTATCAATGCCTTTAACAATGTCACTTCCTTCATTAGGTTTAATGATGATATAAAAATAAGTGGAAATGAAAAATGCATGCACACATGTCAGCCTGAGACTTACCAATGGTTATAAGTCACAGGACACCTGGAACCAGACAATTCAGATGACTTGACAAATATTTTTTGTGCATTGGGGTTTGGTGCTAGACATTAAGCCATGTTCATAAAGAATGCAGTATGTCACTGGCACTCCTAACTAACTGGTGGGACAGGATGAATGCATAGCATTTCACCACATTCAGCAGTGTGTGATTCTGTGCCAGGAAAGGAGGCGTCCCTCCACCCTATGCGGATGGAGAGTGGGGAGATACATGGAAGTGAGGGGGCTGGGAGGATGGCGGCTGATCGCTGGCTGGCAGTGGACACTCTGCATAGGTGACTGGAGAAGAACGGAGCGAGGATGAATCTGCTCCTTTCTCCTGCTCCCACCACCTTTCGTGTGAACTTCCGACACTCACCATGAGGCCAAGCCCTCAGCAAAACTCTTCATGGATTTGGAGATCCAGTCCTCCTCCTGACTCTGGTATGGGTGGACCACTTGGGCACGTCCTATCTGTGGCAGGTGCTCTCCAGGTCCATGACACGCCTGGGCTTCCTCCCACCTCCCTCTGCAGATTGACCATCTCCTTTCTGCTCAGCTCGAGGTGATCTTGTGGTCCAAGCTTCCTCATTCCCTCTGCTGCACAACCTTGGCCCCAGTCGTCAGGTTACCATGAACTTCTATTTTTACTTCCACGATTCCCTACTTTCTGTATCAAAACCATCTGTTTTCTATCCCCAAATGGCCTCCTTTTCCTCCCTAATCATCTTTCTCTAATTGTTTCCCTTTCCTTACCTGCCTCATCTCATCCTTTTACTCCTGTTGGAGCCTCAAATGTCCTGAGGTTGCTTTGCTTATCTGCACTGCCTTTCCTTTTTCTTCTATTGTTATCGTGTTTCTCACTGTGCTCTGTTCTCAACCAAGACTTTCTAGATCTTTTAGAAGTGGCACGGCTATTCCTCTACTTTTAATCCCATCTAAACCTGCCAGTCTATGACTCTTTTAGGAATCTTATGATTAAATGCATCAACTCCTTTCTCTCTCTCTCTAGGTAAAGACATATATAGACAGGTATATCACAGATAATATTTATCTACAAAATATCCTTAGCTATAGGTCTCTCTTTTTAATGGGTATGTAATGGATAGATATCCAATATCTATACAGGTGTATCTCTGCCGAGGGGCTTCCACAGGTGGGTCAGTGGTAAAGAATCTGCCTACAATGTAGAAGATGCAGGTTTGACCCCTGGGTCAGGAAGATCCCCTGGAGAAAGGAATGGTAACTCATTCCAATATTCTTGCCTGGAGAATCCCATGGACAGAGGAGCCTGGTGGGCTACAGACAAGAGTCGGACACAACTGAGCACACACATGCATGCGCACACATCTCTACTGATGAAAAAATATATAGATCTCCCTGTATGGCTGGATTCATCTGTCTTTATATCTGCATATCTATCTATCTATTACAGATCTAATATAACAGAGAGAGAGAACAATTAAGGCAATTTTGCTTTAAGAAAATCTGAAATATTTTAAACATCTGGTAGAGAAAAGGGAAGGGTTAGTAAAGAGAAAAGAAGCAAGCTCTTGTGGGAATTATAATGAAGTTATAATGAATAATTATAATGACTCATTATAAAGACAGTACATGCTGAGAAAGGAGGATGGAGCAGGGCGGGAGAGGAGCTGAGAGGAAGTGCCCCGCGCCCCTGCAGTTGGCTAGCAGAGGAAGCATCTTGGCTCAGGGACTCTGGGTCCTGACCTTGGAATGCCTGCTTCTTCTTTTGGACAAGCCCAGTTGTGTCTCTACTGCCTAAAGTCCTAAGACAGGCTGGAACAACAGTCAGGATTTATGGAAAACCAAGACGTTAATTTGTTTTTACACAATTTGTTCCATTTATGAAGGAAAAGCATATGACAAAGGGAAAACTGCCCTATTGAACTTCCAGACCAGAGACAAAATTGTCAGTTCTGGTGGTTTGGGAGGAAAATTGCTTTCTGTGTGACTGTGAGCTTTTAGAAGGCAAAGATGGTCTTATTCATTGCTAGTATCCAAAGGAATGCCAAGCACTTAATCAACACACTATAAATTATTGAATGAATGAAAAAGTGTAAAGGGGTTATATATGTTCAGTGTACTATCTGTTCCTGTGCCCAACTCAAGCCACATTTATATAATTTCCAGAAAGCAGCCGTTAATGATAGCTATTACCAAACTGCATATCTTGAAAAATATTCCTGGTGAATCATGTAAAAGTGCTCTGGGAAAACTGCCACTGGAGAAGCAGCCCAAACGACCAGGATCATAGTGTCTAGAAGAGTGGAGACTCTTAGGAAGAGGAAGGGGTTCCTCCTACAGTGAAAATCGTTCATGCAGCTCTAGACAGCAGAGTGGAACCAATGGGTGGAAATGATAAGGAAGAGTAATTTTACCATAAATGAACATTTTACGGTATTCAGAGTTTCCAGCAATAGGGAGGCCACTTTGAGAGGTGGGGAACATCACTGTAAGTTCGATACAAACTTGTCAAGAGTGTTACAGAGCCCCCTCCCATGTCCAGTGGGAAATGGACTCCCTGCAACAATGAGGAAGCCTCACACAGTGTCTCACGAAAGAAGTCTCTCCAGTTCATAGCCTGTCGAGGAGGGTGGAGTCTGGGCATGGAATTCTGCTCCTGAATCCACGGGGGGCTGGGGGGGGGTCACCTCTTCTAAGTGGATTCAGTGTGTGCAAGGGGAAAGGGGCAGAGTTTCAGATGGGTGGGTGGTTTAAAGTTGGAGATGATGCCCCGCAGGTCCAGTCAAAGTAGGCTGGCACACTGAGTCTCCAGGTGAGGAAGGCTTTATCTCCCCCAAATCCCCTTACTCTGGATGAAAGGAAGACAGGCTTTGGGGAAAACCAGAAGCGCGGGTCTCTGCTTCTGTTACTCACTCACTCATTCTTTAAATAAACATTCATGAATTATCTCTTATGTACCAGGTACTGAGTTAGATGCTAAGATATAAATACAGATAAGACACAGTTCCTGCTTCCAATAAGCACACATCTTAGGAAAGGAAGTAAGCCTTTAAAAATCATTATAATACACAGCAGTGCAGCTTGTAAGCAAGTATAAGATACGATGAGCTGGAAAGAACATAATTTCAAAAGAGTCTTGGAAAGAATCAAGACATTTCAACTGCCATAAAGAATGAGATAAAGAACCTCCTCAGCCTCCAGGGAGAAACAGGAATATTCTGGGTGAAGAAAAAGCATCTGCAAAGCCCAGAGACATGACACAGAGATACGGTCCCAGACTGGAGAAGGGAAGGGAGATGAGAGGGGAAGCCAGGCGGTGGGCTGTGGAAGGAGGCTGAGTGACTTGGCTGCTGCATCCCGTGAGAGAGTTTTATCCTCAAAGTGATGGACAGACATTCAGAAGCTCTCTAGCCTGGACCCGGTAGGATCATCTGTGCAGATGAAGTGAGTGGGATAAAGGGAGCATCCTTCAGGTGAGAAGGATAAAGCCGTACTAAAGACAGAGAGAAGGGCAGACAGTCCCTAGAACCCCTCCAATTTAAGAGGAATTTTTGCTCATCAACTTGTTGGTTTTCTGTCTCAAAAGTATGCATTTTCTTGAGTTGAAGACTTCATTTTCTCTGGATTCCTGCCATATGGTGTTGCTTGGTGTCTTGGTTACATGTTGCCACAGAGACCTGAGATGGGTGGACCAACTTGGATCCTTTTTAAGGCTTCAGACAGAAAAATGTGAAAGTTCCTCAGAGATTTTGATTCTGGCTTACAGTGTCAGAAAGTTCTAATGGTTCGAATGTTTTTCACTGAAATATTTGAAAAATACTGAAATAAAATTCCATATATTTTTATTTTTATTCTTATCATGGTTAAAGTGTCCAATCAAATGAGAGAAAAAAAATTCCAGCAAGTAATAAAGCCCTTTGTTAACTTTTGAAAACAAGTTACTCTGGGCAATTTCCCTGAGATAAAATACTTTTCTTGAAACTACATAATTATGGGGAATTTGTTGGAACTTAAGAATTAGAGAGATGTAGGTCTGAGGTTCAAGACCCAGTGAGTATGGCAACATACAAAATATCTCAGTTTTGCCTCTTAATATGATTTTTAAATTTATTAACTTTTAAGCCTCAGTTTTTGCATTTTTCTCATAAATGGTGTATCTACTACACGGGTTCTGAAGTGAAGTGAAGTCACTCAGTCATGTCCAACTTTTTGCGACCCCATGGACTGTAGCCCACCAGGCTCCTCTGTCCATGGAATTCTCCAGGCAAGAATACTGGAGTGGGTTGCCATTTTCTTCTCCAAGGAATCTTCCCAACCCAGGGATCAAACCCATTTCTCCCGCATTGCAGGCAGATGCTTTAACCTCTGAGCCACCAGGCATATATGGGGCATTTATCATGATTCCTGGCAGTAGGTAGGGTCTTTGGAGCATGGTCCTTATTTTATCACTTCAGAAAGTTGTGACAATTTTATTGCAAGGTATTTTTTGTGATCTTGAGGCTATCATTGTAATATCACAAAATTATAACAGTCTAATCATTTCCAACACATTTCCCAAAGGCCACAAAAGAAAAGCAAAGTGACTTTTTATTGCAAACATATGGGAAAAACATTGATTTTTCTGTATCTGTTTTGCAGCAGAGAGATCTTGTTACTGAACTCTCTCATCACCATTTCTACTGTTTTCAAGTGCATGATTTCATCATGATTTAGCATCTCTGGTTTACAACCCATGTCAACCACAGTGCAGTCTCTACAGCTGTCACTGGAGGGGAGAGTACTGTCCTTGCTGGCAGTTGTTCTCCCCTGGGCTTAGAAAACATCAGTCCATTTGGCTATTACATGGGCTATTTGCATCAATAGCACTGGATGCAGCTGAAATTTAAATTTGGGTCAGGAATTGTCAGTTGTCTGAGAAGTGATTACACTTGACTGAGTATTGAGACAAAAACACATTGTATGTACAGACAGTGCTTCCATGTACCATTTTAACGTGGTACTAATTTTTAAATGTTTCCAACAGATCATACAATTTTTAAATTTAGAGAGGTTGTTGTAACAGATTCATGCATCATGTGTGAGAGATTATCACTAGGTACTAATACCTGTCTAAAATTTCCATATGTCTTCCAAGAAGAAGTTCATTGACTCTATGCAAGTTAGTTATGAAAAAAATAAATAAAGCCACAGTTTTGACCAAACTGAAAGTACAGAAAAACTTCAGTCTTCTCTACAATCCTTGAAATTGCAGCATCAAACCTAAAAATTATGAGGGCAGGTCATCAAAACCAAGGAATCTACATGAAGACACACATAATGGCCACACATCATTCAGGAGAAAATCTAAACTAGGAAATGAAGATCACTAAGCTTAAATAGATTAAATCTTACCAAAGGAGGCAGTATGTAATTGTATGAATAAAAATTGTGTTACTGCCTCCTAGAAAAAAGTATAACATTATTTCAGTGTTTTATTTTTTAGGTAAATTGCTATAACTAAAGTGATTTTAAATAGTCCAAATGATTACATATTAGAATCAAGAAACGACAGCAGTTGTAATAGTTTTCTTTTTACTCTCTTCATTTCTGTAGACAGACTGTCACAATATCAGTGAGGAAGCAGCGGCTCTGCAGATGGTTGAAAACACGGACTCAGGAGCGAGAATGCTGAATCCCCTCTTCATCATTCATTGTCGTGTGCCAAGGGCAGCCTGAGCAGTGGGGGTGTAAGTGGGTCAAATGTCTTATGGAAGAGATGTTGAAAAGATGGACATCGAAATATACTTATAATATCTCCTTTCTTTTATTTACATTTAATTTTTCTTGTCTTGTTGCATTTACTACATGTCCAAAGTGACATTAAATGATGACAGGAAATGGGTGTTCTTGAGAGGTACTTTCTCCAGGCCATGAATAGACATTCACTACATCTGCTTTACAACAGAACACCCTTTTTACTTTCAGGAGGATTAAGGTCAGCTAGATTTATTATCTTACTCTCTGGCACAGTTATTCAAATATCACAATAGTTTTGTTTCCTGGTTCCTTCTTGTCTAGTCCACATAATGGCTATCTGCCCCCCTCCTCATCTTTATTAATGGAAGATTTCACCAGGCACATGAATATAATTCATTAGATTGTCAGTTTTGTGATCCTTTAACAGATAAATTTTATTAGATTTTTTTCAAAGCTAAATTATCCTATATCAGACTTGTAAGAAAATAACTTGGGGGTAAATTTTAGAAATAACTAATCTCATTCTTTCTGTGTGTGTTAGGGGAAGGGATTATTTGGATTAAATGAACTATTGGAAGAAAACCTCCTGCCAGTACTCCTAAGAAGAGCATTATCATCACTCATAATCTCCCTTTTTAGATAAAAATTGCACTAATTGGGAGGAACACAGGAAGTCTTGCGGGTAAAAAACATTCTACCTAAATGCCTCACCTCATCCTCCTTCTGAATTATTCTTGGGAGGTACTGAGCTGAGCTGCATGTGAGCATGCCCAGTGGCTTCAGTCATGTCGGACTCTTTGCGATCCCATGGAACATATCCGCCAGGCTCCTCTGTCCATGGGATTCTCCAGGCAAGAATACTGGAGTGGGTTGCTGTGCCCTCCTCCAGGGATCTTCCTGACCCAGGGATCGAACCTGCTTCTCCTGCATCTCCTGCATTGCATGTGAATTCTTGAGCACTTGGGAAACCCGCTGAGCTGAGCTATATTTTGTTCTTTTGAGTTGTGTAGAAGGAAAAATGGAAGGAAGTCTTTCGGTGTCAGATTCACACACAAAAAGATGTGATGTTCTTAAAAATATGATTAAAACATTTCTTCTACCACAACACAGCATGGTATCACAGTCAGTGCATTCTTGTGTGTATATCCAGATAAATTAGCCTGTAGAATGGGTGTGTCCTTCATTGGGTATGAAACCTCACCACTTTAATATGCAGAGATGAAACAGATGGGACCACAAACAAGTTAGAGCAGAAATAGGACAGGCACATGATTGCATCATTCTGCTGGGTTGGTGGCACACAACAAGCGAAAAACAGGAGCAGGGACCCACACACCTGAGTCATTCGGGGCTCTGCTGTGACATCTAGCCTCCTCGAGTGATCTGCCCAGTGCAACCCAAATGAGCAGAGCTGGGCTGGCCCAAGCCTTGCCCAAGGCTCCCATCTTTATCACATTTACAGCTTCTAACACGTATCTTGAAGGTACCAACCTCCAGCGTTAAGAACTGAGAAGGCCCACTCCCATCCTGCCTTCACCATGTCAAGTTCTCCTAACAAGATGCTAGGTGGTCCAAGAGATTCAGCGGCTTGCTTCTGTGGTATTCATTTTGCTTGTGAAATTCAAAGTTTGGTAAATATGCTTCAGTTCAGTTCAGTTGCTCAGTCGTGTCAGACTCTTTGCAACCCCATGAATCCCAGTACGCCAGGCCTCCCTGTCCATCACCAACTCCCGGAGTTCACTCAGAATCACGTCCATCGCGTCAGTGATGCCATCCAGCCATCTCATCCTCTGTCATCCCCTTCTCCTCCTGCCCCCAATCCCTCCCAACATCAGAGTCTTTTCCACTGAGTCAACTCTTAGCATGAGGTGGCCAAAGTACTGGAGTTTCAGCTTTAGCATCATTCCTTCCAAAGAAATCCCAGGGCTGATCTCCTTCAGAATGGACTGGTTGGATCTCCTTGCAGTCCAAGGGACTCTCAAGAGTCTTCTCCAACACCACAGCTCAAAAGCATCAATTCTTCAGCACCTAGCCTTCTTCACAGTCCAGCTCTCATATCCATACATGACCACAGGAAAAACTATAGCCTTGACTAGACAGACCTTAGTTGGCAAAGTAATGTCTCTGCTTTTAGTATGCTGTCTAGGTTGGTCATAACTTTTCTTCCAAGGAGTAAGTGTCTTTTAATTTCATGGCTGCAGTCACCATCTGCAGTGATTTTGGAGCCCCCAAAATAAAGTCTAACACTGTTTCCACTGTTTCCCCATCTATTTCCCATGAAGTGATGGGACCAGATGCCATGATCTTCGTTTTCTGAATGTTGAGCTTTAAGCCAACTTCTTTACTCTCCTTTTTCACTTTCATCAAGAGGCTTTTAGTTCCTCTTCACTTTCTGCCATAAGGGTGGTGTCATCTGCATATCTGAGGTGATTGATATTTCTCCCAGAAATCTTGATTCCAGCTTGTGTTTCTTCCAGTGCAGCGTTCCTCATGATGTACTCTGCATAGAAGTTAAATAAGCAGGGTGACAATATACAGTCTTGACGTACTCCTTTTCCTATTTGAAACCAGTCTGTTTTTCCATGTCCAGTTCTAATTGTTGCTTCCTGACCTGCATACAGATTTCTCAAGAGGCAGGTCAGGTGGTCTGGTATTCCCATCTCTTTCAGAATTTTCCACAGTTTATTGTGATCCACACAATCAAAGGATTTGGCATAGTCATCAGTTCAGTTCAGTTCAGTGGCTCAGTCATGTCCGACTCTTTGCGACCCCATGAATTGCAGTATGCCAGGCCTCCCTGTCCATCACCAACTCCTGGAGTTCACTCAGACTCACGTCCATCGAGTCAGTGATGCCATCCAGCCATCACATCCTCTGTCATCCCCTTCTCCTCCTGCCCCCAATCCCTCCCAACATCAGAGTCTTTTCCACTGAGTCAACTCTTCACATGAGGTGGCCAAAGTCTTAGAGTTTCAGCTTTAGCATCATTCCTTCCAAAGAAATCCCAGGGCTGATCTCCTTCAGAATGGACTGGTTGGATCTCCTTGCAGTCCAAGGGACTCTCAAGAGTCTTCTCCAACACCACAGTTCAAAAGCATCAAATCTTTGGCACTCAGCTCTCTTCACAGTCCAACTGTCACATCCATACATGACCACTGGAAAAACCATAGCTTTGACTCGATGGATCTTAGTCGGCAAAGTAATGTCTCTGCTTTTGAATATACTATCTAGATTGGTCATAACTTTTCTTCCAAGGAGTAAATGTCTTTTCATTTCATAGCTGCAGTCACCATCTGCAGTGATTTTGGAGCCCCCCGCCAAAAATAAAGTCTTACACTGTTTCCACTGTTTCCTCATCTATTTCCCATGAAGTGATGGGACTGGATGTCATAATCTCGTTTTCTGAATATTGAGCTTTAAGCCACCTTCTTCACTCTCCACTTTCACTTTCATCAAGAGGCTTTTAGTTCTTCTTCACTTTCTGCCATAAGGGTGGTGTCATCTGCATATCTGAGGTGATTGATATTTTTCCTGGCAATCTTGATTCCAGCTTGTGTTTCTTCCAGTGCAGCGTTTCTCATGATGTACTCTGCATAGAAGTTAAATAAGCAGGGTGACAATATATAGCCTTGATATACTCCTTTTCCTATTTGGAACCAGTCTGTTTTTCCATGTCCAGTTCTAATTGCTGCTTCCTGACCTGCATACCGATTTCTCAAGAGGCATAGTGAGGCATAATTTTGAATGTATCTTTCTTTTTTTTTCTTATGACTGTGCCTGCTTTTACTAGTGGTATGCAGGCTTTCTTTTAGTTGCAGTATGTGGAGCTAAGTTCCCAATGAGAGATGGAACCCGCATTGGAAGGCAGATTCTTAACCACTAGACCACCAGGGAAGTCCCGGAGTGTATCTTTCTTCTGTCCATTAAATGCCTCTGGTTTTTCTCAATATAGAGTCATTGGCAAGCTTTTACTTTCTGCCAAAAGAAGAGACTCATGTTTATACCCTACACCTCAAAAAGACTCATTACTGAGTCAACCAGGTAAAAATGGATTGAGTCAGATAATCACATCATTTCTTTCTTTTTAACGTTTGCTATAAATATTTTATATTACACATTTTTATGAGCTTACATCTGAAGTATGAAACTGAGATAGATTCCAGGTTTGAAAGAAGAAAATGCTACAAATAGTCTTCAAAGCTACATTGATATGCCAATCCTCTGTGGAGTTTCACCAGGGTTTTTGAACTAAAGTTTAAAGGGAATTGCATTTGTCTGAGCATTCCAAATTAGGTTATCATGTCTATTTATGACCGTCGGTTCCTGTCATGTAACTTGATTACGTGGGCTTGATCAGAAGTGACACACTGGATGATTTATATGATGTGTCAGCCAGCGAGAGACAAAGGCTGATAATTTCCTGTAATTACCTTCAAAGGAATTTTCAAAATGGACTTGAAATAAATAGTATGGGGTTGCTATCTGAAGTAATTTAAAAATACCATTCCAATATATTACATAGAATTAAATAATCAAAGATGCAGGATGCTAACAAGAGTTTCCTAAGTGATTAAAAAATGGAAGAATAAACTTCTTATTTTTAATGGTATTTTCTTATAGTGAGATGTTGGTAGAGATGATCCGGCCATTGCTCAACCCTCAACAGGAAGAGAGAGATTTTGCCATGTCTCTAACTTTCCTGTCATGTCCTCTGATCCCTGAGTCATTTGTGCCTTTTGCTTTGAATTCACTTCTTTGCTCATTTCTTACCCAAATTCTCTGCACCTTTCACAGACAAGGAGGAAAATAAGCAACTACCCAGAAACCCTTCTTAACAACAGTGACTTCCAGGGATCTCTGTCTTTTTAGTAACCCCACCTGGAGATCTGTGCCAGCCTGTCCCCAGGCTCTGAGTCATCCTGACGACCTGTCCTGCAGGGCATGGCGGGGCCACAGAGCATGGCAGGGCTGGGCACCGTGGGCTACCACGCTCGGGTGTGACTTCCCGCCACGACACGCAGCAACATGCCACGGCCTACTCTGCAGTCTCTTTCTTGATGTTTCCTTATTCCCACCTTTTGACCTGGGGACTTATTTCATTTTATAGTTTATTTCTCCATGTGTCTGGAGTACAGTCAGCATAGCAAGAAGGGTAGACAACAGGATGCTTCAGAAAGTCTGACACACAGGCCGGGGGTTTAACTCGAGTTCACCCATCTACTCCCTGAGGGATTTTGAGCAAGGGACGTGCCCTGTCTGAGGATCGCTTTCTTAATCTATGAAGCTGTGTCCATAGCACTTGGTTCACAGGACAGTACTAGGTGGCCAAGCCCAGTCCCTTTCCAATCATTTTTATAAGATCTGGAATGTGCACTCAGTACATTTCCAGACACATTTGGGGCTCAGAAATATCAGGCGAGGAAAATACTGGCCAAGGGAAGAATTTTACTTTGCATTCTTGACTGAAATTGAGGTTCCTAACCTACTGCAGTGCCTCCAGTGAACGTGAGTTAACATTTTGCCCAGTTTGACTGGTTGCCCAAATCTTTTACCAACAATTAGCTTTCTTGTTCAGTTTATTGCTTCATTATAGAATTGATTTATCACTAATTTGTTTCTGTCTTTCCTCCATTTTTTTCCATAAGGAACATTTTTTTTTTAATCCTAACTAGATTATTTCTTGGTGGTCATGGTGCATATTTTTTATTGCTCAAGCATTTACATTGGTAAAGCCAGCATGTTTAGCACATACAAGCTATTCATTGTTTATTGACTAAACAGAGTGATGTACAGGTGTCAGAAAAAATCTTCTGTATTCCTGTTAATCTATAAAGATGTTGAAGAGGGAAAGAGAATTGATGAATCGATATTTTGGTGTGTGTGTTTCATAAGTCTGAGCCTCAGGAACTTCCCTAGAAGTTCAGTGGTTAAGATTGCAGGGAGCATGGATTCAATCCTTGGCAAGGGAACTAAGATCCCATATGCCATGCACCAAAAACAAAACAAACAAAAAACTGAGCTTCAGATAGCAGGGCTGGGATTTTCTCCATCCTTGTGTCTCAAGGTTCCAGAACCCCAGGGACTTAGCACATGTTATGACAGAAATGATGAGTGAATGAATGACTTCAGAGGCACTGAGGTTAATATTCATCCTTCTGATGTATCATAACTTTCCTGAGGTCAGAATATACATCATCAATTGCTTTGTTAGAAGTTATCTTGCCAGAAGGCAGTCATGTCTTGAGAAGTAGTTTCCAGCAAGTTGAGGGCTTGACTCTTGGGAATGTGTCTACTGCTTATGTTCACCAGGTAGTTCATTGATTTATTACAGATCTCTGTGCTTGTGGAAGTGGGTGTGCCAGACAAGGTAGTCTTTTCTAAGTTGGTTTTAATGCCAGAAATTCTACCAGGGTTAATTTCTATCTACTTCTTGCCTCACATATATACTTCAAAAGTTTTGATAAATCTCACCAGGTAACTGTCACTTGCCAAAAAATAAGCACTTTTCAGGACACTGCTAAGCTAAACATCGTTAGTAGGACCACATGTTTTTACTAAAATTCAGATTCTCTTAAGTGTTGAGCCATCACTTATTATTTATTTATTCACTTTATTCATTTGTTGAGCAAATCTTGGGAATGTTCTCCATGCAAATGCCCCAAAATACTTGGATGCTCTCAACTTAGGGTAAAAAAAAAAGTAAAAGCTGTTTCTTGGGAGAAAAAGAATTCCTTCTTTAAAAAGGATAATTTCTGTACCGTATTAGGAAAGAATTGTTTTTCGTCAAAACTGTTTATTCTAGCTCACTAAACCACCAGAGGTAAGCTATTGAACTTGATCTGGTTGAGATGAGATTCTGAAGTACATTATTCTGCTTGTCTTGGACATCCCTAGTAGCAAGAAGGATCTCTATTGGATCATGGAGAATCCATCTTGGGTTTCAATTGTGGAAGACCAGGACTATCCCAGGACTGCTGCTCTTCTTACAGAACATTATGGTATGCCTTTGCCCAGCTTTGAGGATGTGTTAAGGTCCATCATACTAAAAGCATTCCACACCACGCTGGCCCAAAGAGTACTGCCTCGAATACACAAGGAATGTTTATTTTATTTATTTAACCTTCAAGATCCTTATTAGCTGTTGTAGAAAAGTAAAGATTTATTCATCAATAAAACCCAAAGACTCCATTTACCAAATTTCCATTCTTTACTTTAATGCAATGTGTCTGTAGGGCTTTTAAAATTCATTTATAAACTTAGAAATATATTCAGCTCTGCTGTCTTGGAGATAGATGGCCACATTATTACTTGTCTGTCAGATATAAGTAGGGCTATTAATAATGTAAAGACAGCTACTAAAGATTCCAAACGTGGGTGTTTCCTTTAAAGGAAATTGCAACTCTAACCTTTGAGTTCCGTTTGGAATCAATTACCTGACTGTGTGTGTATTGTGGAATACCTTTTTTTAGTTTGGAGAGCAAGACATAAGTTAATAGTCTTCAGAATATTTATTGAAAAAGGCAGAGGAATCGTTAAGAATATTAGTGCTAAGAGGATAGTGACTGACATGTGTTTCAGATTGGGACCAACCTATTCAATATATTACACAAAGGACAGTCTGGACTCCTCTCTGACTGGCACATGGATTTACACAAGATGTCAGAGTTGGGGCAGGAATCGAACAAGTGAAAAACTATTAACTGTTGTAGAAAGATGAGACACTTTCTTAGCCTACAGTTGATGTGTGGATACATACTCAGAGATGCCTTCCTTTCTCCTTACCCCCACAGTGAGTTCCAAAAAGAGAATATAATCAGAAAGCCAGTGTTAGAATAAATCTGAAGGTGGATTTTCTGGCTCACAAAGTCCAATTTCTTAAACACCCACATAGAGGCACAACTAGGTCCACACAGCAGCTCTCTGCCCCCTCTATCTTAGTATAAACCAGGCCCCCAAATATGACCTGGAGACATTAGAGTATGCAGCAGTTAGTACTTTCAAGTAAAGAATGTTCATTCATTTTCACCAGTAAATATGCTCTTATCACACCCTCTTGCTGTTAATAGATGAAACAGGAATGCATGGCTATTTTCTTTTAGAGGAAAAATTCTTAAAGTTGATTTGAGTACATGAGAACGGCATCTGAAACACTCCTGGGTGCTGTGAGGAACATGTGGATCTCAGAGAAAAGAAACGGAGGTCCCTACAGATCTGCTGCCCCAGCAGACTTCTGGCAGAAGTGGATGTGGATTCAGCTGACCGGATATGAGGGAGCATTTAGAAATACTTCAGTTATACATTGTCTGCGAAAGGGTTGACTCATCAAGGTCTAAGTGAATGTCTTTATTCATTCAATTGTTAAAGGAGCAGAGCTAGCTTACCAGGAAAATTTCCTTTCAGAACCTGTTCATTCAGATAATTTTCAGACAATGGGTGATTTAAGACTTTACCAGTGAGAAAATAAGCAGTAAAATATATGTTCATTTTCATAAACTTCAAAGATAGCATTGAATAATATCTTGAGATTTAGTTTTTTTTTCTAGTTTGGGGAAACTGTTAGGATTTTGAAATATGTAGACATGGCTGTGACTCAGGAGAGTGGCTGACACAGCACCCAGGTTGATTGTTTTATGAGATTTCAATTTGTGGCTTCTATATGATGACAATTTCCCTCACTGGGGACACGCTGGGGACCCATGTGATGCAAGACTGTTCTCATCAGTTGGTGTGTCCTCGGGGTTGAGAAACTGCTTCGCTAAGAACAGCTGTGAGCTGGACAACAAAGTTCTGGCAGGAAGAGACAATGTCTTATTTTTCTTTAAAATTCTGTATTCTGGCAGGGTTTCACTGCTCTGTCTGGGGCAGAGGAGATATCGAGCCAGAAGAATAATTGCAGATTTTCACATAATTCTCAAATGTACAGTATCTATGTTTGATGAAAGAGAGAAAAGCACCCTCTTAGAATCTTAGCATCTGCTCTGGACAAGGATTGCATCCAGGAAGCTGTCTTTAAGCACTGCTCAAAAAACATGTGAAGGAAGACCGTGTCTCCTCTGGCATGAAAACTCTTTTGTCTTGGAGAGTTTAAAGAATATTCATTCATGACTGATCTTCATTCACTTTTATCAATTATTTAGTTGTTAACAGGAGTTGACTGCCTAACGCAGATGCTGTCAAACACGTTGGAACAGCAATGCAGCTTAATAGTTAAGAACGTTGGCTTGGACAATCTTGCTGTGTTTTGAATCGTCTCCATCATTTGTCAGGACAAATCGCATCTTTGAACAAATCTCTTAAATGATTCGGCTCTCATTTTCCTCATCTGAAAAATGGGTCAGTGACTGTCCCTGCCTCATAAGACGGTCTTGGAAATCAGATATAGACCAGAAGGCGGCTTTGTTTAACCGATTGTTGATCTCCAGTGATGTCAGGAGAGGATGCAGCTGTGTTTCTTTTTGAGCACTATGGAGAGCGCTTTCCTTTCCTTTCTCACCCTTTTTCCATAAAATAAGGGAAGCATGTCTGTTATTGTTCCTAACTCTTGAGGGCAGCTGTCATCATCAGGGGAGTTGCAGGCAGCCTTGGGGACCATGCTGGACTCTGCGACCCCCTGACATGATCTCCATGCCAGCATGCACCTTGAACCCTGGTGATGGAATTTGACTATCTTGGTATTGCCCCCTGATTTTATGAAAGCCTTTGCTAAGTTGGGGTTTCATCACGAATTTTTCTTCACTTCTGTTTGATGTAGGTTATGGGTAAACACATCAGCATGAGGTCTAATTTTATCCTCTTGTTCCTGTTTTCATCAGCATGTAAGTATTCTGTTTCAACATCCTTACAATGACAAGAATTTTAATTTCACCCACAGATGGAACTTAATTTTCATTTGTATAATTTTCATAGATGATGGATATGATCTTTATATTAGTGTTGATGTGCTTGGGGACATAGTGACCAGCATATTTGTGGAAAAGCAGAAATTTTAAAGACGTTGACCAACAAAAAAATGTGTATTTCTTGGACAGGGCGGGCACTGAATTATTTGCACATATCATTCCTCTACTATAAGCTGAAATCATGTGACTAGCATTTTCCAATTAAATGAATAATAATGTAGTCTTTCTTTTTATTTTTTAAGTTTAAATTTATTTTTTTACACTTTGTTACTTATTCTAGATTTAGCTATTTTTATTTTTTATACTTTATTCTACGTTACAATACTGTATTGGTTTTGCCATACACTGACATGAATCAGGAAATAAAACGCACTAAGATGCCTGGCAAAGCACGGATCTGAAGACGCTAATGCATTCTCTGGACAGTTTCCTGTTTGTCTGAATCAATGTTTACCTCCAGCTTTTGTCTTAGTTTGGGTTGCTACAGCAGAATATTGTGGCCTTGGGGGCTTAGACAATAAGAATGTATTTCTCTTAGTTCTGGAGGCTAGATGTCCAAGATCAAGGCACCTACAAACCTGGTGTCTGGTGAGGACCTGCTACTTGGTTCCCCAGGCAGAGGTGGAAGCAAGCTGTCCGGTGTCTCTTCTTGTAAGAATGCCAATCCCATAGCAAGGGCTCCACCCTCATGAACTCATCACTTCCCAAAATCACTGCCTCCTGACACCATTCTGGGTCCTGGGATTTCAACATCTGGATTTTGGGCAGAAACAGACATTCAGCCCATAACAGCTCTTGACACTCTTTTTATTTATATTTTCTATCATCTTGTACAAAAAGTACCTATTCCTCTGAGGACAAATTTAGCATTTATTAATTTACAATATATTATTTACTAACTATTCCATCCAAATTTATCATCAGACACATCTGGGTAGAATTCCAGTCAGCGTATAGACTAAATATGCGTTGTTAAATCTAAAAAAACAAAACAAAACTCTAGTATCCTGTGATAAACTATCATGGAAAAAAACATGTAAAAGAATATATATATATATATATATATATATATATATATGTATAACCCAATCACTTTGCTGTACTAACAGAAAATTATAAATCAACTATATTTCAATAAAATAAGAATGAGAACTTCCTCAGTGGTCCAGTGGATAAGAATCTGCCTGTCAATGCAGGGAACATAGGTTTGATCCCTGGTGCAGAAAGATCCCATCTGCTGCAGGGCAGCTAAACCTGTGCACCACAACTACTGAAGTCTGTGCGCCTAAAGCCGTGTGCTCCACAAGAGAAGCGCCTGCAATGAGCAGCGCGCACGCCATCACTGGACAGTGGCCCCTGTTCACCACAACTAGAGAAAGCCTTCGCACAGCAACAAAGATCCAGTGCAAGCAAAAGTAAGTAAATAGATAAACTAAATTTAAAAAAAGTATCCCACTCAGCATTGAGTCCCGATACACTCTGCTGCTGCTGCTGCTAAGTCGCTTCTGTCGTGTCCGACTCTGTGCGGCCCCATAGACTACAGCCCATCAGGCTCCCCTGTCCCTGGGATTCTCCAGGCAAGAGTGCTGGAGTGGGGTGCCATTGCCTTCTCTACCCAATACACTCATATGGTGGCAAATAGTCAAAAGAGTCCCCAAATTTTAACTCTATAAAATGACATTTTAAAACAGAATTTACTTCTTAAGAAGTTTCTCATTTATATCCATGTTATATATGTTCCATACAAATAATTTTCATGTTGACTACTTTTTCACTTCAAGAATTATAAAATAAAAGTAATTTTCTTAAATATGTTAAAAATAATTTTCTCTAAGTAGGATTTGAACAGATTTTAAGCTTTTGGATGACTCAGTTGATTATTATTTAAAAGCCAGGGTTTTGTTGTTGTTACCTATAAAACGTGATTTGAAATTTTTTTTTTCTTCCTGACCTTTCTAAGCTTCCTTCTAACATGATTGCTTTAGTCTCAAATGGCTTTTCTAGTTTGTTGTTTCTAATCTGATATTAAGTGAAATCTAGGTAATAGACAATAGAATTTATCTTATGTTGTCTTGAAAACAATATCTAGTATTCACACATAATGGCAGAAGAAACATTTTGTTTAACCAATTATTTCTTGGTCTCAAATAATGTTTGTCGATAACATAAATTTTTTTAAAGAAATTTATTAGCTTTTAAAGCCAATTGGCTTGTTCATCTTTTGTATCTGTTGTTTTGTAATTACACAGACAAGAGGAAAGCTTATTATTACCTGAAAAAGTAATATATTTCTAGTGAAAATGGAACCCTAAAGTGGATGGATACCAGATCTTTCTGAATGACTTTCACTAGATTTTTTTAGAGGTAAAGAAAGAAGAAATTATTGAGTAAAGTGCAGGACTTAATTTTATTGAATTTATTGGCTAAAAGTTAGCACATTAAGGGGCTTCCCAGGTGGCACTAGTGGTAAAGAATCTGCCTGCCAACCCCTGGGTTGGGAAGATCCCCTAGTGGAAGGCATGGCAACCCACTCCAGTATTCTTACCAGGATTATCCCATGGACAGTATAGCTTGGTGGGCTACTGTGACTTAGCACATTAAAATCAAAAGAATCTGAATAAAGTCTGTGCTATCACTAAAAAAAGAAATCAAAGGGATTACTTTTTAAAAGCCATTTGTTTTGCTAATGAGCCAGGCAAAAGTAATAGAGACTTAACAAACTAATCAAAAAGTTAAAAACATATAGAAGACACAAGAAAGCAAATATTTAAAAGAGTTTTAGTGACTCGAGGTGAAAAAGGTGCAACTATTATTTTCATGTACTGTTGGTGTCATTGTAAATTGGCATCATTCTTCTGGACAACCTTGAGTCATAAAAATAAACATCTCCTTTGACTCAGTAATCCTATTTCTGGGAATTGATCCAAAGAAAACAACTAAAATGAAGGCAAAAGCTACATGAAGAGATCATATTCATTGTAGCATGTCTTCTAAGTATAAAAAGTGAGAAGTGGGTACATATAAAAAAATCAGAAAACAAATAAATGATGGGCAGGTTCTTAATGAAATATTATGCTGTCATTAAGAGTCCTGAAAGAGACTGAACACAGAATGCTGTGCAGGGTCTGTGTGACTTTCTCTGTGTTCCAGTTAGCAGGAAGGGGACATGGAATTATTCCTTCTCCCTCCTGAAAACCTTTCTGTTCAGTTCGGTTCAGTTGCTCAGTCGTGTCCGACTCTGCGACCCCATGAATTGCAGCACGCCAGGCCTCCCTGTCCATCACCAACTCCTGGAGTTCACTCAGACTCACATCTATCGAGTGGATGGTGCCATCCAGCCATCTCATCCTCTGTCATCCCCTTTTCCTCCTGTCCCCAATCCCTCCCAGCATCAGAGTCCTTTCCAATGAGTCAGTTCTTCACATGAGGTGGCCAAAGTACTGGAGTTTCAGCTTTAGCATCATTCCTTCCAAAGAACACCCAGGGATGAAAACCCTTTAGAGTTACAATAAAGAAGCCCAAAGAATATTCATAAAATGTCTTAGAGGAGAAAAGGTGAGCCAACAGCCAGCAGAATGTGGAATGTACGGAGACCCATGCATAAAGAAAAGCAGAGCTAACACAAGGGAAACAGCATGAGGGGAGGGGCAAAGTGCTCCCTCTGAAGGGTCCCTGAGACCCTCCTGTTGTTGCTTAAATGTGTGGGAACTGAGAGTGGGAAGTGGGGCAGAGACCAATGTCACGAATTGCAAAACTGTCAGTGGAAGAGCTCTGCAAGTCACTGCAGACCACACACACACACACACACACACACACACACACACACACACACATGCACACTGCCTTCTTGGGTGGCACTTTCTTTGGGGTCAAATGAGATGCATCCTCACTGAACTTGGGAAGTGTGAGGGCTTCAGTTGCTGGTGTTGACACCCTTGGGTCAAGCCTTTCTCCTTCTCTTAGGGATGGAGATGATTGGGCCCAGATGTACTGCCTGCTTCCCAAGTGGACATTCTATGCTGAACCCTCCAATCACCACAGCTTCCCCAGGTGAGCAGGCATCACAGTCAATCTGTCTACCTGAGGGGGGACTTGGTAGAGACAGATGTCAAAGGCTACAGAAGAAACTCTGAACAGCCTCCATTCTGTCATGAACTAGTCCTTCAACTCCCAAACATAGGCAGACAACCAAGGGTCACCAGATGAACACCTGGAGTGTCACTCAAAACTTTTCTGGGATGAATAAATACTGTTACCAATTGTATATGTCACAAAAAACCAGGGACACAGGAAAGATTTTAAAAATCATCTCCTATTACTAATATCTTTAGAAAGATTCAACAAGATAACGGTTCTAAGAAATAAGGGAAGACTATGATTAGAAGGGATTTAAAAATCACAAAAGAATTCTTGGATTTTTTTTCTTTTAATTTCAAAGTGATAGTTGTTACTAGTTCTTAAAGAACTTTCTGCTCATGGGGATCTGAGAGTGATTCTCCCTAACTATCTTCTGTACATTCATTCTGGGGGCCAGTGGTTTGTCCTGTGATTCAGCTCTCTGAGGGATTTAAGAAGAGTGGTTGATTTTCAGTTTGTTTAGCTTCTTTTCTTGTTTTATGGGTGAGATTGAAGACATCAATGAGCCAGAAACCATTTTTGTTCACATTTTTGGAATTTCCAGTAGAATGTACTTCAGAAATAGGAAAATAAAATCCATTGAAGAGATTAAAGAACTAGACAAGGAAATCTGTCAGATTTTGGACAAAGAGATAAAGAAATAGGAAATGAAACTAAAAGGTCGATCAAATGCATGATACTGGATGCTTGGGGCTGTTGCGCTGAGACAACCCAGACAGATGGTAGGGGGAGGGAGGAGGGAGGGGGGTTCAGGATGGGGAACACATGTATACCTGTGGCGGATTCATGTTGATGTATGGCAAAACCAATACAATATTGTAATTAACCTCCAATTAAAATAAATAAATTTATTTAATTAAAAATAAATAAATAAAAGGTCAATCAAGGAGTCAGTAGGAATCTACTCCAAAAATGGAGAGAATCCAAGAAGTGGTGAGCTAACAAAATAGAGTAGAATTTGCTGGAACTGAAGAAAGGAGGGCCTCTTAATTGTGCTGTGACAAGACCATGAAAAAGAATTGAGATGTAGACGCAGCTTTCTGAATTTTTAGCATGCAGAGGATAAAGGGCATATTTAAAGCCTCCCGAGAGAGGGAGGATAAATTTGCATTACTTGGAAAGAACAACATACTGGCACTGGGGGCTGGTTTCTTAACAGCAACAGTGAAGTTGGTGGAACCTTGCATCAAAATTCTGGGTGTTCATCATTGGAACCTAGAATTCTGTCATCACAATGTCCATCAGTTGAGAAAGTAAGAAATATCACAGTTCATCTGAGATTGTAAATGGAAATATCAATAGCAATAATATAAAACAATGATCCTGGTCATTTACAAGATGGTAAGAATTGTTGGGTCCTGGAGGAAACTGGAGGATGTACGGGCTCTGCCCAGGGGTAGGTGCACCCAAAGAAGCACCATGAAACTAAATATAACAAACAGATGGGCAGGTGACTTCTGATTCATGCTCCTTGTGGACCAACCTGAAAGAATCTGTTGTAAACAGTTGAAGAGTGCTGCTGTGAACACTGAACTGCATGTGTCTTTATGAATTAGTGTGTTTGTTTTTTTTTTTTTTTGAATATATACCCAGGAATTTCAAATCATGTTTCCAGTACTTTAAAGGCTTCATTTATATTAATTAACAATTAAACAGATTACAGTCATTTATATTACATACATCAATATAGTGCTCCACAAGGGAATTTCTCTCCAAAATTATTGACTGTTTTTATATCTTCATACATTGGAAATAACAAAAATGTTTTAAAAACGCTTGATTCCTGAAATTTTTTTAATCAATTTTTTTTTTAGTCACTCAACCTAAGAGAACGATTTTTCCCTATGTTGAGATAGGAATAAAAATTATTGAGAAGTACAACTGCAAGGATTGGAGTATTCTATTCTGGCAGAGTTACAGAAGCAAAGGATTAATGTGAAAAAATGGTATCAAATTACCATCCAGCACTGCCTGGAATGGTAACTAGGATGTCCCTTCTTGTAGAAAAAGACTTCAGTTCACTCCTTTCTCCCCACCCTCTTTCTTCCATCTGCATTTAATGTGGCTGCTGAACTCTATTTCCCATAACCTTAGTGGTGAGGAATCAAAAGGAAGTAAATGTTTGCATTAGTATGGGAACTTTGTAAAAGAAATGCTCGGGGATCCAGCTGGGGCTCCACTTCCTGCAGAAAGGCTCCAGGCTCCAAGTGCCCCAGGTTTAAAATGCATGAAGCCAGCACTGGCGATATTTGAAAAGGGATTAAACTTTGTCATGAGTCATATGCTTAAGGTCTTTTCAGACAAAGGCTGCTAAAAATAGATGTTAAGAACAATATCTTTCATCTTGTTAATAACTCATTTTAGACAAAATCCCATTCACTGCCTGGAGAGGACCCTCTGACAGTCTTATCTAAGACTGGAATCCCAAGCTCATCAGACTTTCCTGAGAAAGTCTATCCACACATGCAAGGGTGCTTTGGTTTGTTCACATTAACACTTAAGTTAGTTTAAGTTATCGATACTTAGGAAAACTCCATTGTCTCTGATTATCATTTAGAAAGTATTAATAGCAACAATTTCAGCTTATTAAAAATGTCTAAATGATAACATTTATCAAGGAATAAGAGGCTAAGCGCGTTACTCTGCAAATGAATTGCTTTTGACTCCAAAACTCCTGGAGGACTAATAAACTAGAAAAAATAAATGAATATAAGTTTGTCTCAAAAATTCCTCATCTACTATAATTGTATTTATTACTTATTAAAATTTTAGATGATCATTATCCTGCCTTTTACAAGTTTTTATACTTAGAACTCAAAATCACAAATTCTCATATACACAAATGTCCATTTATACATTGCAGCAGTGATCTTGCCTCCCATTGTGACTCAGAGCTGATACTGTTAAATGTGAATGTGAAATGATGGTTAGAGTTTTTGTGTCTTCTTTTGAGCTGTGGGAGTCTGCAGACCATGTTCAGATCCCCAGTGTGTCTTTGACTAAAATAGCAAATGCATTCTGTATTTTGTCCTGAAAATCCTTACAGCAGACAAGCTTCTCTATGTTATGTCTAGAGAAATCAGTTTGTCAGTTCTGACAGGTGGAATGTTCTGATTAGCTCCTCTTAGTAACACTCCACCCCCTCCATAATGGAGGGGCCTGCAGCAGTCTGGGAAGGGCTTGTCTGGCCTGTGTCCTCGCATATTTGCAGCCCCAAGGCAGTGGGTGCTGGAACACGGGAAGGAGGGGCAAGGCGCAGGCCAACAACCTGTCCCCCTGCAGCCTCAGAGCCTCCCAGTGAACTCTTGGGCTTCCTCACAACATGGTAGCCTCAGATAGTGGGACATCACATGTGTGACCAGGACCCCAGAAGGCAGGTCCCCAAAGGCACAGGCCTTTTCTGCTTTTGAAGCTACTATATTGACTCAGTGACTCAGGTCCCTCTAGACTCAATGCTGGAGAAATAGGCTTCACCCCTGAATGGGAGGGGAGTTGGAGTCACAAGACACAGGAGGACAGGAGATGTTGCTGTGGCCATCTTTGGAAAAAAGACAGTTAACAATGATCTATGGGAAACATGACGGTTCTCTCAGAAAGGATCAAGCCATTTTCTTCTCTAATATGCATTAGAACCCTGAGTTTCCTCTAAAGTACAGCTGGTATGGCATAGAAGATGCTCTCCTAAGTTAAAACCCAGTGCGAGGGAACGGAGGGAGTGACATGTCTCAGGAGCAGAATGTTCAGAAGAGAATATTTCACATGATAAGATGGCTGCCCAGTTTTGGGCCTGTCAAAGAGCCATCTGAACCCTCACTAGTTCTGGGAAAGACAACTCAGTGATTAGTGGAAGACAGTGTTTCTTGGCCTCTTCTCTGTTTTAATCAAATGTTCCACTGAAAGCAGCAGAGACAGCCACCGTTCCTTTCAAACCCTAATGATGAATGAAGCCAGGCACAGGAATAATCTTTCTGGCAGAGGCTGCTGGCTCTTCAAAACTCTCTGAGTCCCTTTAAGCCACCCGGAATGAAGACCGTGTTTCCTGGACTACTGTGGTAGGCAGAGTTCTAAGATGCCCCAAGCCTCCTCCCTGTTGATACAACCCTCATAGAATCACCAGGATTGTGAAAATGATGGGCTAGCTCTCCCATGATTGGATTAGGTTCTATGCACCTTGATTTTAAGACAGAGGATTATCCCAGGTGAACCTCACCTAACCAAGTGAACCTTTGGAAAGAACTGGGCTTCTCTGAATAAACGTTTGCGACAGGAGAGAGACCACGAGGGAATTTCCCCAAGGCTCAAAAGTGAAGATGGAGAGGAGCACCCAGGATGGGATTTGGGGGCTCCAGAGTTGGGAACTGCTGACAGCTGATGCCAGCAAAGAGGAGGGGACCAGATTTTGGCCCTTCTAACAGGTATGTATTGTAACAGAATCATGTTTTGTTGGGGTTTTCCTAAAACTCAGCATTTCACAAGTCTTTTTGATTTGGATACACTTCACATTCCCCATCTCTAAACCCCTTATCCAAGATGTACCACTCTTACCTTGAGGAACAGAAGTGTGGATTTATTGCTTTGGATCATAAAGTGAGTACTGACTGCTCAGTGGTGTCCAACTCTTTGTGACCCCATGGACTGTACATGGAATTCTCTAGGCAAGAATGCTGGAGTGGGTAGCCATTTCGTTCTCCAGTGCATCTTCACAACCCAGGACCAAACCCAGGTCTTCTGCATTCCAGGCGGATTCTTACTGTCTGAGCCATCAGGGAAGCCTTGGATCATAAAATTCTGATCAAAGATATATCTACAGCCATGTGCCAATGAGTGAAGATCATCAAAGGTGAGTTTGTTTCCACGATGGAGACACCTTCTCTAAAGCTGTCCATCACAGAAATAAAACTCTTCTTACGTGTAATAAGGGGAAACAAATTAGTAACCCAAAATACTACCACCACTTCGGTGAGCTCCCTGTGTTTATTGTTATTTTTGGAGCAGCTTTCTTCATGAGGGAAAGGGAAATGCTGTTGAACTTGTGGGTTTTAATGAGATGATAGTAATCCAGTAAGGAAGCAGTTGGATTATGATTCAGAAAACAAATACTATAGAATCTGAATGGAAAACTTAAAACATGTATTTTGGTGTTTTGACTTAAAAATGATCTAAAGGTAGAATTCAACTGCAGCTCTGCAGTGTGGGGCTTACAATCGCCTGTAGTTTATCCATTGTTCTTGAACACTGAGTAACAAACCGTTAGGTGACCCCAGTGAGTCATGCAATGTGGAGTTCTGTCCCCTTGTCTGTGTGTGGGTGGGAGCTGTGACGTGTCTGTAACCAGGAGAGAATGGTAAAGATGATGAATGTCATTTTCTTGATTAGGTTACTGTGTGTGGCCAAGATGGTGGGGTGTCTTGTTCTTTAGGACTTGGTCTTAGACCAGAGTGAGACCACCTTGGAGAAGAGTGCTACCACACGGTTGGGGACCAGGGACTGCCCCTCTAGGACTTGAGGGCATCCTCTACCTGATAGGGAGTTAGAAGCCAGGGACATACAACAGGAAAGAAAGGAATTCTGCCAACAGTCTGAATGTATGATCAGGGTTCCCTAGAGAAACAGAACCAGTAGGATAGAGAGATATAACAGGAGATTTATTATGGGAGCTAGCTCATGTCATTTTAGAAGTCCCACTATCCACCAACTGTAAGCTGGAGACGCAGGAAAGCCAGGAATGTAATTCAGTCCAAGTCGGAAGGTCTACAGACCTGGCAGGTGGCGGTGCAACTTCCAACCTGAGGCCCATGGCCTGGAAAACTAGACCTTGCTGTCTGGAGCAGGAGAAGATGGATGTCCAGTCCCAGCAGACAGCAAGCTGGCCATCCTCTGCCTTATTGCTCCGTGTTTGGGTCACACCTAGCACACTGGGGAGTGTCCTCTTCCTCCCTTAAGTCTACCGATTCAAATGCTAATCTCTCCTCAAAACACCCTCATAGATACACCCAGAAATAATGTTTTCCAATTTTCCAAGGGATAATTTTGCTTCTTAAATTAGGGTTTGTAATTGTTCACTCTCAGGTGAAAATTCCTGGCCATTGCATTTTGTAAAGCAACTACCATCACGAAGGTGCTTAAAAGCCAGAGCCCACTTACACATCAAATGCTGGCCCACACCTGCCATCCGCAGAGTGCTTTCCTGTGGTCAAATCTGGGTCACTGAAACCACCTCACACAGCAGCAGAGCAGCCAGATAGGCAGGGCCTGTTATTTTCTTCATCTTTGTTTCTCAGATGCTCTCTTGTGAAGGGACCTCAGGAGAAATGTCAGGAAGATTTCATGGACTTTAAGTGCAAATCAGTCAAGAATTTTTAAATGTTCTCTCTCTATGTATATACATATGTGGAATCTTTCAGTTTTTTTCTCAGTTTCCAGTAAGAATACTTAACTATAGCTTTCACTCTGAGATCTATTTTTAGGCAGTATTAAGTTGCCTTATGATTTTGACATATGTCATATATGATAATAAGTAAAGAAATAAATAATAAGTAAAAACAATCTTACTTCTGAAATACCTTTTGGTGTAAATATATATCCATTTTACAAAGGGTCAAATGGGCTCATTTGCAATGTCATCCCAAAGTTCTTTGTGCTTTGTCTCCAAACCCAGTGGTTTTGAGACCTTTGTTCTTACTTAGCTGATGGTGCAACATTTTCCACATGAGCATGTTCTATGAAGTCAGCTCAGATTTTATAAGACTTTAATTTATGTACTAAGTATGTCTTAACAGGTACTTGAAGTGCGGCAGCTGAATGACAGGTAGAAAAAGGGAACCGGTGAATTGCAGTTTCATATGATAAAGTTTTGTATAACCATATCAATATTAGGCTTCAAATCAACAGGAAACTAATTTAAGACACTAAATACATACCAGCACAATGTGAGTCATTTCCCTCCACTAAGGCAACCCAAACCCTCACTTCCTGTCTTGGGGTATATCTGCACAAACTAGCAGATTTCAGATCTCAATTCTGTGTGCTTAAGTTCCTCAAAAAAATCTCAGTTCAAGTTTGTTCCTTCAGTGGAATTTTAAATAATTCCAAGAATGAGTGTAACTAACACCAAGTATCAGATAGTAGCAGAACAGTTTCACTTTCAACAATGAAATTAGACACCAGTTAGAATGTGCAGATATTGTGAAAGGAAAAGTGAAGAAGTATTTGTGCCTTAACAAAATAAACAGATTTGCACTGAACTAAGACACACAGAGACGCACAGACACATATAGACAGACAGATACACACACAAACACAGCAACACAGAAACAGACACACTGAGAAGCACAAACACAGCAACACAGACAGACATATACACTCATAGACACACGTAGACAGGCATAAACACAGCAACATGCAGGCACACACAAACACGGCAACACAGAAACAGACACAGAAAGACAGCACAGCAACAAACAGACACATATGCACAGACAGAAAGGAGCACACAGATGTGCACAAACAGTAACACAGACAGAGATATACACACAGGCACACAGAAACAGACACAGCCACACTATGATGATGAATGCCCCTCCACTTCCATTTCATGATAACGCTAATAACCTGATACTTTCTTCAACACATTAGCTCATTTTATGTTCAAAAGTGAAAGGAAAATTTGCCGGGCTTTTGAAACTCTAACACCTTTTCATTTTGGCCTTAATGAAACTGCCTGCTCTGCCCTCTCTTTTCCTTCCAGGCAAGGATCCTGTCATGCTCAGCTATTTCCCCACAATTTAGACCTTTCTTCTTTTGCGTGACATATCACACCATTAGCTTGTGAGTGTCGTATATTGATGATGGCCCATGGCATGTAACTACACACGTTCCTTTAGGGCCACTTACAAGGAGGTTTTCCAGAAAATGAGTTTGGACACCAAGCAGAGTGATCACAGCTCGTCTGTGGACCAGCCTTAGCTGGGTATCACTTATACGATATGCTACATTTGGGAGCCTGGTAGGCAGAAATGAGTTCAGTGTTTGCAAATAATAATTAAGGCACAAATATTCATTAACTGTCTATTATAAGGTCTAAGAATGGAAGAATGCAAAGATGAGTGGTCTATGTCCCTCCTTTAAGGAGTATAATTATTAATTGGACTGAAAAGACATGTACTATTTTTTTCAACACTGTGATGAAAACATTGTGAAAAAGCATGGACTAAATCATCAGACTTAGTGTGATCACTAATCTAGAGTCATACATTCTGGAATGTGAAGTCAAGTGGGTCTTGGAAAGCATCACTACGAACAAAGCTAGTGGAAGTGATGGAATTCCAGTTGAGCTGTTTCAAATCCTGCAAGATGATGCTGTGAAAGTGCTGCACTCAATATGCCAGCAAATTTGGAAAACTCAGCAGTGGCCACAGGGCTGGAAAAGGTCAGTTTTCATTCCAATCCCAAAGAAAGATAATGTCAAAGAATGCTCAAACTGCTGCACAGTTGCACTCATCTCACATGCTAGTAAAGTAAGGCTCAAAATTCTCCAAGTCAAGCTTCAGCAGTACGTGAACTGTGAACTTCCTGATGTTCAAGCTTGTTTTAGAAAAGGCAGAGGAACCGGAGATCAAATTGCCAACATCCGCTGGATCATGGAAAAAGCAAGAGAGTTCCAGAAAAACATCTATTTCTGCTTTATTGACTATGCCAAAGCTTTTGACTGTGTGGATCACAATAAACTGTGGAAAATTCTGAAAGAGATGGGAATACCAGACCACGTGACCTGCCTCTTGAGAAATCTGTATGCAGGTCAGGAAGCAACAGTTAGACTGGACATGGAAAAACAGACTGGTTCCAAATAGGAAAAGGAGTATGTCAAGGCTGTATATTGTCACCCTGCTTATTTAACTTATATGCAGAGTACATCATGAGAAACGCTGGACTGGAAGAAACACAAGCTGGAATCAAGATTGCTGGGAGAAATATCAATAACCTCAGACATGCAGATGATACCACCCTTATGGCAGAAAGTGAAGAGGAACTAAAAAGCCTCTTGATGAAAGTGCAAGCGGAGAGTGAAAAAGCTGGCCTAAAGCTCAACATTCAGAAAACGAAGATCATGGCATCTGGTCCCATCACTTCATGGGAAATAGATGGGGAAACAGTGGAAACAGTGTCAGACTTTATTTTTGGGGGCTCCCAAATCACTGCAGATGGTGAGTGCATCCATGAAATTAAAAGATGCTTACTCTTTGGAAGGCAAGTTATGAGCAACCTAGATAGTACATTCAAAAGCAGAGACATTACTTTGCCGACTAAAGTCCATCTAGTCAAGGCTATGGTTTTTCCTGTGGTCATGTATGGATGTGAGAGTTGGACTGTGAAGAAGGCTGAGTGCCAAAGAATTGATGCTTTTGAACTGTGATGTTGGAGAAGACTCTTGAGAGTCCCTTGGACTGCAAGGAGATCTAACCAGTTCATTCTGAAGGAGATCAGGCCTGGGATTTCTTTGGAAGGAATGATGCTAAAGCTGAAACTCCAGTACTTTGGCCACCTCATGCGAAGAGTTGACTCATGGGAAAAGACTCTGACACTGGAAGGGACTAGGGGCGGGAGGAGAAGGGGACAACAGAGGATGAGATCGCTAGATGGCATCAGTGACTCGATGGACGTGAATCTGAGTGAACTCCGGGAGTTGGTGATGGACAGGGTGGCCTGGTGTGCTGCGAATCATGGGGGTCGCAAAGAGTCAGACACGACTGAGCAACTGAGCTGAACTGAAATCATCAGATGGTCAGGAGAAATAACTCACTGCTAAAAAATTCAGAAACTACACAATGATGGCAAAGATGTTTTCTCCCAAAGCTATTCGGTAGTTTAAATGTTTTAAATTTGGCGTGTGGGCACCTTTCAGAAAAGTTTAAAATATCAAATTTGATTGATTCTGAGCCTGGATGGATTTGATAACCCTGTGGAAAACATAATGATTCTTGCTTTGTTAAGGAAATAGGAGGCATTTGCAATGCCGTGTTGCTCTGGCACCATCTCTCCTGAAACACCTCCTTCTACTGTCCCAGGACATCCATGCCTGTATTCACCCATGGGAAAAGGCAGGGCTGCTGCGTCATGGCTGTGCTGAATGATACTGCTCTCCTTTCCACAGCGCTTAAGCCAGGAAACCTGCCGCTTGTTACTAGCCAGACCAAAGTTGTTTTCCTCAGGCCCATGTGCACAATCTCAAAATTCAGTTTGAAGACAAACATTTCCTTTTCTCATTACAGTATTATTTAGAAATGCCTACTATATTGTAAGTAATTGCCCAATTGTCCACTTCCCTCATTAGACAACAAGATCTCTATAGTCAGTCACTGTGGTTTATTCACCATTGTTTCCCTGAAATAAAAATTATTTTGACTCTATTTCATATCATTCACAAAAATGAATTCCAGATGGGTTACAGATACAATATGAAAGGAAAACAAACAAAAAACCCTAAAAGAAAATGTGAAGATATCTTCATGGCCTTGGGAATGAGTAACGTGTCTTAAAAAGAAGATCTGAATATAAAGGGAAAATCTGTAAACTGGCCCTCATATGATTAAGAACTTTCATCAAAAGATGCCATTAGCAGAATGAAAGAGCAAGCCACAGACTAGGAGAAGATATTTGCAATTCAAATGGCACCAAGGATTTATGTCCAGAATATATAAAGAAGTTCTACAAATCAATAAAAAGACAGACAATCTTGGAAATACACTCCAGAGAACTGAACAGCCACTTCACAAAAGAGGTTCTACAAACAGTCAATAAATATATGAAAAAGTGTCCACCTCATTAATCACAAAGAAATGCAACTTAGAGCCAACGAAATCCCACTAGGCACCAGCCAACTGAAGTGGCTGAAATGCAGGTTGGCCAGCAGGCAGACCCGAGTGGACTCTCAGCCACTGCTGGTGGAAGAAAATACCCATGGGTGAAACTGCTCTGTGGTTGCATTCTGAAACAGGACATAAACAGAGAGTGTAACCAGCAATTCTGCTCCTAGGAATGTATCCTGCCGAAATGAGGACACACGTTCAGCCAGAGATACATCCAAGAATCTTTACATTGGAACTCTTCATGCCAACTCCAAGGGCATTTAGGAGGGATAGAAGGATTGTGATTTATTCAGACCACTGGGAAAGCTTCCTAACAATTTTGAAATGCAGACTCATCGTGTCAAAGTCCAGATAGCAGAAGCCTTGCGGGAGGACAGGGACCTGGGGCTGATGGTGGTGTTTTATTTCCTGATCTGCATGGGGGGTGACACGGATGCATTTGCTTCGGGAGAATTTCTCACTTCGTGTACATCAGTTGTGCACATTTTTATGACTTACTTGTCCACTTTTCAGTATGGAAGCCATACTATAGCAAATTTCACTAAAATTATTTGCTTGTGCTCAATGGCAATTGAAATTCTAAAATTGTTTTCTAAATCAACGGTCCCCAACCTTTTCGTGGAAGGCAATTTTTCCACAGATGGGAGCAGATGCATGGTTTCAGGATGATTCAAGTGTCTGACATTTATTGTGCACTTTATTTCTATTATTATTGCATCAGCTCTACCTCAGATCATCAGGCATTAGATCCTGGAGGTTGGGGACCCCGTTCTAAATAAAGAAATGGCAATGCCATGAGAAACCAACTGATTTGCATGTGATGAACAAGAAAGAGTAAGAGCTTGGGGAGGTCACACATTCCCTATCACTCTGGAGAGATGGGAGTGGGGTTCCATGCTGGTTAGACGGATCAGTCGGAGTTTTTTGCCCCATCATAGCCCCTTTTCATAATGAAGTGTTTATAAGACTTCTTCTGCTTCTTCCATGCCTGTTAAAGATGCTGACATTAAGAGGCTGCATTGAAGTAGGAAGAGGAGCTTTGGGATGCAAGGGTGACTGTGGGCTACAGCAGGCCTGTGACCTCACGGTGTTTACCAGCCACTGTTCACCTTGGCCATTCACTTGCCTAGTGCTTGGAGCCATCTCTGCTATGAAAACTGCCGTATGGGCCCCAACTCTATTTTCTTTTCATCATATTTGATTAATATCATTTGAAATATCATTAAGTAATTTTAATGCAGGTGTGCGGATCCGGCTACTCTAGAGCTTTCCTGACATAAACATTGACAAATTACGTGCGATTTTAAGTTTGTGCAAGTGATTAATCTGCTCTTCTGTGGTTGAAATTAATTATTACTTTCATATTTACATGACTCATTCTGATATGTCCGATCATTAGCATGCTGCCATTTGCCCCGGATCATTTTTAAACACAATATTGTATATTTAATGTACAACGAGGACAAAGAACAAGAGAGAATCAGATCGGAACTTTCATATTAGGTGATGTTATTAAAATTTTTATGTATTCTGTCTTCACAGAAGCTTAATGGGATAGTATCATCACTATAATTAAGTGGACTGGTATATACTTTCCCCCAATTTATCTGTAAGTGCTAGCATGATTTACTTATGAAAAATATATTTGGAAATTTCCACTTCCTCTTAAAAGCTCTCTTATGGGAGTAAGTACAGAGGAGACTTTTAGAAGGTAGCACGTATTCAGTAGGAAAATTCAGGGACCAGAGGGCTGACAGCCAACCGCACAGGAACTATTGTGACTTCCTGCTGGTGGGAGGACTCACCTGCACCAGGTCAGGCAGGTGGGTGTTCATCTTGCTTCCCAAGGCAAGAGGCTCTGTAACTTGGGAACAATCTATGATGCTGGGGCACCTTTATCATTTGAGAACACATAGTAAAAATAACTTCAGTCCAAGCTAGAGCAAGAGCATCCATTTATCAGGACGGTCCTGAGCATTGTTTAGGATCTTTACTTACACTGTCTTATATTTATTGTCATTCCCTTCTTACAGTCAACAAAACGGAGGCTTACCTCGCCTAAGGCTAGAGCTGGACCGGGTCTGCATGCTGGTGAGGAAAGTGCGATCTGCGAGTGGTGAGAATAAAACTTAATATACTTGTGTAAATGTCCTTGCTTGGGGTGAGGGTCAGGAAATTGTATGCTTTGTTGCCTGCCTTGGCAGATACAAGTAGGCAGACTCTATATTGAGTGACTTTTAGCTGTTTTAGGTTAAAGCTGATCTTTCAAGTGTTCCTGCTAAAGGGCATCAGTTCTTGTTTTCTGCAGCTACACTTGGGCATAGGTGGAAAGGCAGGGAGTGTCCAGTGAGACACTGATGGACATGGACAGTCTTGCAGGTGGATTGTTGAAGAACAATTACTAAATGATACCAACTGGATTCTCACTGTTATTCTCTGCATCTGTGTATTCAGTTTGGCTAATGTCCATTTCCATGTTGCTTCAGGTCCAGGGATCCTTTCCTTGATGGCACTGAGTCCACCGACAAGTCTGTTAAGTGCGTTCTTCACCTGTGGTATCCTGCAACTCGCATTTTTTGGGTAAGCATGGTATTTGACCCTTTCTTACAATTTCCATCTCTGCTGAAATCCACCATCCCTTCACATCCATGGTCTGTCTTTTCCACCAGAGCCTGTAACTCACGAGTCACCATTATTTAAAGATACTGTCTGAGAGTGACAACAGTGGGGCCACTGGAGTCTGATTCTGCTGGCCCTGTTGTCTCATGAAGATGGCATGTGTCTTCTTTCCTTGCCTTTTCCCCATTACTTTTAAATGAATGCTTGCTGTTAAGTGTGGAGAGTCGGACTGAGACCTGGCGTAGCCCTTCTGCTGAGCTGTTGAGATGGGAGGCTGAGTTACCCTCAGCCCCAGGAGCTGGGTTGTGTTGGTCCAGGTGTTGGTCTGGCCCCTTCTGACCAGTAGCTCTGAATTCCTCCAGAATTGCCCTGAGCCGAGGGTGACGGGTGGATAGAGCTTTCTGTGGTCCAGTTGCACCCTCAGCATCCAGGTTTCCCAGAGTTTCTGAGCAGGGATGGTCCTCTCTGGGCGCTCATGCTGTCTGGAAATAGATCACGGTGCTTGTGAACAGTTAGTTTTCTGATTTCCTCCAAGTTCTCATTATTAAACTAAAAAACCCTAATGGCTTTTTAATTTTACCTTATATTCATTCACCTTACTGAATTCTTCTACTAAATCCAATTGTTTAGAAAGAGCTTTTGGATTTTCTAGTTACAGAATCATCTCATAAAAAGGAGGTATTTTTATCTTTGAAAATGCCACATGACTTATTAAACACTTTAATTACAGTGACTAGATCCTTGAAGACAATATTTCATTATAATTGTAATAGTAAGGATACATCTCTAATGTCTAACTTTAATTAAAATAGATTCTGCATTTTACTGTTTAAAATAATAATTCCAACTGTCTTGTGTAAATAGTTATTATTGTATTTAAACAGTTCACATATACTCTTCTTTTTGTAAACAAAGTCAAAGAGGAATGGTTAAAGAGAAATGTTATTTAACAAGTTTTAACACTATGTAAATTTTCTCTTTTATGTCTGCATGATGGAACCCACATGACCTAGCAGTGATTCATCTTTGTGCCGGCTCCATGCCCACATTTGCCCGGCTGAATGTGGCTGAAGAATAATAAATGCACTTGAGATGAATTCTCCCTTACCTTTCCAGGTGGCTCAGTGGTAAAGAATCTGTCTGCCAATCCAGGAGATGTGCGTTCAGTCCCTGGGTGGGGAAGCTCCCCTGGAGAAGGAAATGACAACCCACTCCAGTGTTCTTGCCTGGGAAATCTGATGGACAGAGGAGCCTGGTGGGCTATAGTTCATGGAGCTGCAGAGTGAGACACAGCTGAGCACACTCACACAGACCACCACCATCCTGGATTCCCAGAGTCCTCTCACTCTCTCCCTCCTCCTTTCTTGCCCACCTCAAACTTCCACCCTCTTCCTCCATTCTCACCCTGGTGGATCATATCCCTTTGGGTCTCTCTCAGGAGCAGGATGCCATTTGAGGAGGGTGTCTACCTCTCACATGGACCACCTACAAGCATCTCCATGTCCTCCCGGTCAAGATCAGCCAAGCCGCCTCCCCTCCGGCACATGTCTTAGACCCTCGCCCCAGTTGGTCCAGGGATTTGCTCTAGGAATGCTTCCTCTTTCTTCTCATTAATTAATCTTCCGTATCTATATGTAAACATGCTGTTATCTGATCATAAACAGATAAAAATCTCTATTTTCCTGTCTCAGTATTGCCTCACTTTCGGAGAAACTGTGGAAACAGTGTTAGACTTTATTTTCTTGGGCTCCAAAATCACTGCAGATGGTGATGCAGCCATGAAATTAGAAGACGCTTACTCCTTGGAAGAAAAGTTATGACCAACCTAGATAGCATATTCAAAAGCAGAGACATTACTTTGACAACTAAAGTCCATCTAGACAAGGCTGTGGTTTTTCCTGTGGTCATGTATGGATGTGAGAGTTGGACCGTGAAGAAGGCTGAGCGCCAAAGAATTGATGCTTTTGAACTGTGGTGTTGGAGAAGACTCTTGAGAGTCCCTTGGACTGTAAGGAGATGCAACCAGTCCATTCTGAAGGAGATCAGGCCTGGGATTTCTTTGGAAGGAATGATGCTAAAGCTGAAGCTCCAGTACTTTGGCCACCTCATGCGAAGAGTTGACTCAATGGAAAAGACTCTGATGTTGGGAGGGATTGGGGACAGGAGGAGAAGGGGACGACCGAGGATGAGATGGCTGGATGGCATCACGGACTCGATGGACGTGAGTCTGAGTGAACTCCGAAAGATGATGATGAACAGGGAGGCCTGGCGTGCTGCGATTCATGGGGTCGCAAAGAGTTGGACACGACTGAGTGACTGAACTGAACTGAACTGAACTGAACTGAACTGAACTCCCTTCCTTAGAGTAAAGCTCCCCTGTGTTGTCTAAACTGCCTTTCTCCGTTTCACATCTTCCTCTGAGCAGGTCTCTGATCTCCAGGGCTCCACTAAGGCAACTCTTATCTTAGATTCCTTATTACCTATTTAAACTATCTTGGAAATCCCTCCAACATCACAGCTTTAGGTTACCAGGGGTAGCTCAAGACTACAAAACTGCCATTTCCAGCCAGGGAAGTCCCTGGCTAGGCTTCTTAAAAGACATACTCATCATTGCCTCTGATGCCCAGTTACCTCTCTGACCACATCGTCTTCATACTCTCCCCAGGGGTTGTTTTTATACAGACCCATGTCTCCATGTTGCCCCTGAGGCTTTACTCTGGCTTCACCCTCTGAGTCAGGCTCCCCACCCATCTCCTCGGCCACATACACCTGGTCTGGTCTTAACTAGCAACTGGCGAGTTTCCTTCTCTGACAAATCTAAATAGACCTCTCTGTAGACATCCTATCTTTAATTCTCCTCTATTTTCACTTACCATCATCTAATATCATAGGTATATATTGTCTATTCATTTAGTTTGTTGTTGTGAGACAGGTTAGATGCTCATCTAAAAAAATGTGCACAAATTAGGAAAATAATGCAGGAATACATTTCTAACACTTCAGTAAGTTTTTTTTCTGTCTTCATAAATCAAACCCATTTATGATTTTCCTATATTGTTCTATCTTTATCAGAATTTTGAAAGAGTTATGGTGCCTTTGGGAAGTGAATTGGGAGGCCTTTCATCTCTGTTCTGAGGCCTGGGATAATTTAACTTTGAGAAGCCTCTCTCTTGAAGGTTATATAAATTCATGTTACATAAAACTCAGCTGGGACTCCATCTGTCCTTGGTGTCTTTTTCAATGGTAGATCTTTAAGTGTCTTTTTCTAAACTCTCTTATGGTAACTGATGTATTTAAGTTTCCCCTTTCTTTTTGGGTGAATTTTGGCAATATATATTTTGCTGGGAAGTCATCCATTTCCTCTAAATTTTCAAATGTCTTGTCAGAAAGTTTCATATATACATATATTTTTATGACTGCTTTAATCACTTCTACCTCTATAGTTATAGTTATTTCTTGTTTCTCTCTCCTAATTTGGTGCATTTTTTGCCTTCTCTTTTGCTTTAAACAAGCTCATGAAGCATTCATATAAATAAACTGACTCAGATTTGAATTTTAAAATTTCTGCTACCTTTAAAACTTTTCCCAGTTTTAGTTTTTGTAATGAATTTTAATTTCCTCTTTGTTTTGGGTTTAAATTATTTTATATACTCATAGGATGAGCACAACTCTATTCTTTAACTTTCTTTGTAAATATTTCATGTCAATTTTTTTCTTATTCTGAAAACTACTTTCATTCTGTCCCACGGGTTTAGCTGTGAAGATAGTTCCTCATCATAACATTTTACATCCTTGTAATTTTCCTTTTGATTTTTCTTTGTCCAAGAGTTATCTGTCTAGGAATGTTATCCTTAATCCCCAGGGATTCTGATTATTGGTCCCTTTATATTATTAATTATTTCTGATCTTAGTTCATGTTCACAGAATGAACTCAATAAAGTTTTTTTTTTTAAATGTACTTAGGCATTCTTTTGAGTTAAGAAAGTAATTTATTTTATAAATGTCCCATGAACATGGGCATTAAAAAAATCTTTTCAAGGAATATGAGCTTTCAAATATACCAATTAAACCGTACATACTTGTTTTACTATTGTTTAGTTATTTCATGGAATTATTTTTGTCTTTTAAATCTGTCCAAATCTCAAAGAAGCAGTTTAAAACATCTCACTCAAATTACAATATTAAACTGTTAATACAGTTTAATTTTTGCTTTATTTGCTTAGGTTTGTATGGTTTGGTACATATGAAAAACAGAAAGCCCCTCTTTATTCCTTTGTGCTTTTAATTCTAAAGTTAACATTTTCCTAGATTGTAATTCTAACTTTTATTTTTGTTTCCATTTGTAGAATATCTGTTTATTGCCCACCCAGAGCTTGCTATTATAATGCATTTGCTATTTGGTGTCAGTATTTCCCAAGAATTCTTTCATATGGAGGTGAGGCTGGGGTATATTTTCCAAATAACCACATATTCACATTTTGAATGTGGTTTTGAATGATGGTGGATATTTCTCAGATATTATCTAAAGATGTTATTCTAGTATCATCTAGAATCCCTTTGATCAGTAGGTTTAGGATGCTTTAATATCTTCTCATATTTATTTCTGTTTATTTCTTACAACTCATTATTTTCCTTATCTGAGGCATATCTGGGAAACTTTTCAAAGCCCATTAATGTCTTCTTTTTCTTCTAGAACTCCTGTTTTTCTTTCAGTCTTCTTTAGGATTACTTACCTCTACTGCCTGTGATTCCAACTCTACAATTTTGAAACATCTTTTATAAAAAAGAGTGAAATAATGTCATTTGCAAAAACAATAGATGGGCCTAAAGACTGTCATGCTAAATGAAGAAAGTCAGAAAGAGAAAGACAAATACCATGTGATGTCACTTTTGCATGGGGGCTTTCCAGGTGGCACAGTGGTAATGAATCTGCTTGCCAACACAGGAGACTTGAGGGACACTGATTCAATCCCTAGGTTGGGAAGATCCCTTGGAAAAGGAAAGGACGACCTACTCCAGTGTTCTTTCCTGGAGAACCCCATGGACAGAGGAACCTGGTGGGCTGCTGTCCATGGGATCACAAAGAGTCAGACAGGACTAAAACAGCTTAGTACATCACTTGCATGTGGAATCTACATATGACACAAACATGTGAAACAGAAAGAGACTCACAGACGTAGGAAACAGACTTGTGGTTGCCAAGGGGGAGGGATGGATTGGGAGTTTGGAATTAGCAGAGGCAGATACACAGCAAGTCCTACAGTAGAATACAGGGAACTGTATTCAATATCCTATGATAAACTACAATGGAAAAATATGAAGAAGATATATATATATATATATATATATATATATATGTGTGTGTGTATAACTCAGTTACTTTGTTGTACAGAGGAAATAAGCATAATATTGTAAATCAACTATATTTCAATGAAATACATTTAAAAAATTAAGGCAATAGCATATGTTCTGAGTACACTGGTTGGCTCAAACTGCACCCGAGTCAATGGGTTTGTATCTCTATCTTCCGAGCAGAGTGGGCAGAAAGAATTAAGTGAAGGCAATCAATCTGGGATGATTTTAGAGCTTCCCAGGTGCTGAGCCATTGCTGCTGGGGCTTTTCCTAAGAAGCAAACCCCTAGAGAGGCGGATTATGCGCTTGTTATCTGAGAAGGAGGAGCTCAATCTTTTAACAAAATATGGCAGAGAAGACATTCTATGGAGACCATCTGAAACATGGCTTAGAATGAAAGCAAAGAAATGATCCATTTTTAAAGGACTTGTAGATCAGTAGCAGACTTTGAAGTGGGTGGGACTGAAATGAAATAGTGGAGATAAATCATAAGTCGAACCCAGCCCTGGCAGGAACAAGATCTTGAAGATGAGAAGCTGCACTATTAACAGCAGGTCAGAAGATGGAAAAGAAAAAAGCAGGTGAAGACTCCCACGTGTCCAGCCTACAGACATGAAGCCTGCTAGCTCACTGTCTGGATGGTTTGCATTCTCCTGCACAAGGTATGCTTTCACAAAACATGAGAGCCTTCGAGGGCTCTTGTTTCTTAGGAGACACTGCTTTTCTTCCTCTCAGAACACTCTCCAAGTTCCTCACACCTTCTGGGTTCTGGGGATATTTACCATCACATGACTCTTATTCCAAGCACCCTAATTTTAGGCGAATGGTTGTCTTTGTAGGTTCTCCTCTTCAGGGTGTGGGGTGAAATGTGATCACCAGCTCTGTGGGGACCTGACCTCAGACTCACTGGACTTGGTGTGACCTCAGGGTGGTGCCAATTGTGGGCTTCTCATCCTGAAATGCTGCTCACACTCAGCTGTCTGACCTCTTGCATCTTCCTGACTTGCTATATTTTTAAATTAAGTTTAAAAGAAGTTCTAAATACCTAATATCCCTGATAGCTCAGTTGGTAAAGAATCCCCCTGCAATGCAGGAGACCTGGGTTTGATCCTTGGGTTGGGAAGAGCTCCTGGAAAAGGAAAAGGCTACCTACTCCAGTACTTTGGCCTGGAGAATCCCATGGACTGGATAGTCCGTGGAGTCACAAAGAGTCGGACATGACTGAGCAGCTTTCACTTTCAGCAGCATTCCTAATATTCATATTTTATAGTAGGATTAGTTAGGAACCCCATCTGTCTTCACTTACCTAATTTACCAACTATGAATAAGGTAAAAATCTCTCACTTTTTCAAAGTAAAAATCTAACAATTTCAACGACAAGGCAGCATCCTCACCTCTCACTTTGTCTTCTTGTTACCTGTGACATGAACACTCGTGTCTTTGTTCTCTTTGGTGCTTTGTATGGACTACCACTTCGGCACTTTGTTCCTCTTGTTGCCAGTCTGATCTCCATTCTGCTCAACCCGACTGTCTGTGTGTCAGGCAGCCTGCTCCTCCTCCAGCAAAACTGTAAGTTCAGTTCAGTTCAGTTCAGTTCAGTTCAGTCACTCAGTCATGTCCAACTCTTTGCGACCCCATGAATCACAGCATGCCAGGCCTCCTTGTTCATTACCATCTCCCGGAGTTCACTCAGACTCACGTCCATCGAGTCCGTGATGCCATCCAGCCAGCTCATCCTCTGTCGTCCCCTTCTCCTCCTGCCCCCAATCCCTCCCAGCATCAGAGTCTTTTCCAATGAGTCAACTCTTCGCATGAGGTGGCCAAAGTACTGGAGTTTCAGCTTTAGCATCATTCCTTCCAAAGAAATCCCAGGCCTGATCTCCTTCGGAATGGACTGGTTGGATCTCCTTACAGTCCAAGGGACTCTCAAGAGTCTTCTCCAACACCACAGTTCAAAAGCATCAATTCTTTGGCGCTCAGCCTTCTTCACGGTCCAACTCTCACATCCATACATGACCACAGGAAAAACCATAGCCTTGACTAGATGAACCTTAGTCGGCAAAGTAATGTCTCTGCTTTTGAATATATTATCTAGGTTGGTCATAACTTTTCTTCCAAGGAGTAAGCGTCTTTTAATTTCATGGCTGCAGTCACCATCTGCAGTGATTTTGGAGCCCAGAAAAATAAAGTCTGACACTGTTTTCACTGTTTCCCCATCTATTTCCCATGAAGTGATGGGACCAGATGCCATGATCTTCATTTTCTGAATGTTAAGCTTTAAGCCAACTTTTTCACTCTCCTCTTTCACTTTCATCAAGGGCTTTTAGTTCCTCTTCACTTTCTGCCATAAGGGTGGTGTCATTTGCATATCTGAAGTTATTGATATTTCTCCCAGCAATCTTGATTCCAGCTTGTGTTTCTTCCAGTCCAGCGTTTCTCATGATGTACTCTGCATAGAAGTTAAATAAGCAGGGTGACAATATACAGCCTTGACATACTTCTTTTGCTATTTGGACCCAGTCTGTTGTTCCATGTCCAGTTCTAACTGTTGCTTCCTGATCTACATACAGATTTCTCAAGAGGCAGGTTAGATGGTCTGGTATTAAAAGGCACCCTAATTCTTGGCCTGATCAAGAGCTGTCCTCACTCCATGGGGCCCTCCCTCCTAGCTGGGAGCCATGTTGGACCCACAGCTCTGCGATCCTCTCACCGTGACACCAAGGCTTCAGAGCACGAAACTCTTATCCAGTTTCCTCACCAGACTGCAACCTGCCTGAGGACAGGCATTGTAGCCTGGTTTATCTGTAGATTCTTGGCAGCATCCTTAGTTTGATACATAACAGATATCTCCTGTATCCATTGAACACATCTCTAGTATTAAATGGTCCTGCCTTTGACTTGAGATTACATCTCCTTTTCCCTTTCGTTTCATGAGGAACCTACATGTTTTCCTGAGGGTTCACAACAGAGCAGTCACACCCCATTCATCTTTGATTGTATCTCACTTTTGGAGATTGCCACTCAGATTCTCGGTTCATTAATATTCAGTGACTATAAAAAATAAAGTGTCTTCATTTTCAGATGGGGTCAACTGAAAAACTGTGCTTCCCTGGTGACTCAGATGGTAAAGAATCTGCCTTCCGATACAAGAGACCCAGGTTCAATCCCTAGGTTAGGACGATCTCTTGAAGGAGGGAATGGCTACCCACTCCAGTATTCTTTCCTGGAGAATCCCATGGACAGAGGAGCCTGGTGGGCTACAGTCCATAGGACTGCAAAGAGTTAGACACGACTAAGTGACTAACACTTTCACTTAACTAGAAAATTAGTCTTCAACTTGAAACTTCGATTATGTACATAAAATCTACATACCCTCTTAATTAAGCATTTTAGTCAACTGAAGTTAAATTTAATAATTTATTAGTATCTTTAAACTGCAGCAGGAAAAAGTAATCATGATAATGATTAGAAAGTTGAGCATGGACTTTTTTTCAACAGAGTTACCTTCATACTATTATATTTCACTTCATTTTAGTAAAGCAGTGTTTATGCGAGTGGGAAATGATGTATTTTCTTGAGGCCTGACTTATGATACCAAAAAAAAAATGTGGCATTTTTGTAAAGACACTGAAATCATAATTTTATTGACAATTTCAGAATAAGATGAGGGAAGACTCTAAAAACACTGAGGATTTCCTGTTTGAGCTTTCCCATCAGCTAATATGAAATATACATGAAGTCACCAGAATTCAAGAGACCCAATGAAGGATACAGAAAGTGTGTTTCCTGTTGTAGGTGCTCGGCAAACCAGCTGTGTGTCTGTCCTGTACATCCTACCTGGCCTGCCCGATGCTTGCCAGCTCCACATCCAAGTGGCCGTATCTCCCAAGTGAGTGGGCAGAGAGTGGAGGCTTTACAAGAGTAAAGTTTTACATCCCCTTACAAGAGTAAGGGGATGTAAAAATAGGCCCAAAGGGGACTTCCCTGATGACCTAATGGCTAAGACTCCGATCCCAATACAAGGGGACTGGGTTTGATCCCTGATCAGGGAACTAGATTCCACATGCTGCAACTAAGACCCAGCACAGCCAAACAAATCAATATTTAAGAAAAGAAAATAGACCCAAGGTGAACCTAAAGATCAGCTAGCACTATGCCTGGGCAGAGCAGCAAATAGAGCTTTTGTCATGTGACAGGAGAATCACGTGTTTAACTGGATCCGTTCCTCTGAGTAGGAGGAGACAGAAGGGCATCTGGAGGGCCGGGAAGAGTCCAAGGAAAAGCAGAGGGAGGCAAGGGCACCAGGGAAGCTGTGAGCACTTCTGTCCTGACATGGGAAGCCTCCACTCTCTGCCCCATTAAGAAGACAAGTTCTGGGCAAACATCTACCTGTCCCATCCCAAGATCTTCCTCAGAGAGACCTCTGTACACCAATAGCCTACACAAATTGAGACCGGCTGAATTTTTGCATGTTGAATCTGAAATGTAGAAACATTCCTTTCACACTTCACTGACCACTTGAAAAATATTGATCAGAATGTCCCATTTAAAAAAAAAGGGTTTTCAATTAGTCTTCCAATCACTGCATTATTAACATGACTGTGGTAGTCTCTCACTCGCGTCTGACTCTTTACGCACCCATGGACTGTAGCCTGCCAGGCTCCTCAGTCCATGGAATTCTCCAGGCAAGAATGCTGGAGTGGATAGCCATGCCCCTCTCCAGGGGATCTTCCCAACCTAGGGATTGAACCCAAGTTCCTGCATTATGAGCAGATTCTTTACTGTCTGAGCCACCAGGGAAGCCCATATTATTAACATGGTCTTCATGAAATCAGTCTCCTTTAGGCTACAAATATGTCAGTTTGATTACTTTAAAAACAATTAAGATGAGTTGCAATTTTTATCAGTCTTGGAGCCATATATGGATTGATGAATGTTCTCAAGTCATCATACTTTAAAATGCAACCAAACAGGTAATTATCATATACCATTAGATATAATTATACATGCTAATCTCCATAAAATCCTCCAAGTTAATATCACATATTAGCAGTTAATCATATAGCTTAAATGGGTCCATGATGCATTTTTATGAACTGTCTCATCTGCATCAATAAAGAATTCACAGAGCAAGGGAGAAAGGGAGGTAAATGGATGTCCCAGGGAGAGGCTGGAATTTGAAATGTGCTCTCCTCCTACAAGAAAGCAGGGATCCCAGGACTGCCAGCTCAGAGGACTACCTCACAGCCCCCTTCCCGTGTTTCTTGTCTCCTTCCCCTCCTTCTCACCCCTGAACAGCCAACAGCAAAGACGTAAAGAAGTGTTCCTCAGGTGGTTTCCTTTGACTTAAGAGCCCTGGTCATGCACCAGTACTCAACCCCATGACATAACCTTTCCTTGGTTCCTAGGAATCATAAATCAGTCCATCCACGAGTTCCCTGGAAGGAGGCTCCTTTCTTTGCTTTCACACTTGTTGTCTTGCATCTCCTCCATTGAACTGTGATGTCCTTGAATGTCTTTTCACTGCCTCTGGCTGTCCAGGTGCTTCCTGGTACTTCTCAGAACACTTGCCTCTCAGTGGGGAGAGGTGGCCATCTCTAGCCAGTGTGCTGGTAATGAAGTCAACTATAGCCTGCAGTCCAGAAGGGTGGCTTTGGTCTGGTCATCCATTTTCTTAGCCAGCCAGGCCACCCGTTTCGGGGACTTGCGGTCCAGGAGGTGGAGCCGCAGGACGTAGGAGTGTCCATCAGACTTGTTTCTCAAGTTGTGGTGCTATCCAGCTGAGGTGGGCAGGAGAGAAGCCTGGACTGTCAAGCCTCTTCACATTGGGGTTCATCCCAGATTGTCAAGCTTCTCCGTGTCAGGGTTCATTCCACAGCACAGAGTGATCTCTGCCATCAGGACACAGCACGCTGTCTCACGACTCTGGTCTTTTATCTACCAAATTGATACAGGACCACATTTCATAATGAAGCAGTGCTGTAAAGACTCATCTGTGAGCCCAATAGCTTTGTGCACGAGCTGTTCATCTGGAATTCTTTGCTTTCCTTCCCTGTTGGCATCCTCAAGCATGGAGTGAACACGAGCATCAGGGGTGTACTGTCCTGAAAGCCTGACAGTGAGACGCGGGCTCCAGCAGCTCTGGGCCTCTCCTGTCTTGCTTCTGCTGGTGGACCTCAGACGGTCTAGTGAATTATCTTCAGGGTCCTCCCAGGGATGCAGCAGTCAGCAAAGTGTTGTAAAGATGAAATGATGGGTGTGACCACACAGGCTGGGATGTGTGAGTAACATGAGCTATAGCGATTTGGCAACAGGTTCACCGATGGTGCCTGTGAAACGGGTGGATGTGAGACCCTGGGATGGCAGGGAGGTGGGATTGGATACAGCCCCTGGGACCCTCAAGTGGGGGTGTCCTGAGTAGGCGATGCTCCAAGGGGCTGCTCACATGACCCTGAGAACTTCTCCCATGTCTGGAGATGTCATGTCTCTGAGTCCCCTCTTGAGGGAAGGCCACCTGATGCAAAGAACTGACTCACTGGAAAAGACCCTGATGCTGGAAAAGACTGAAGGCAGGAGAAGGGGATGATAGAGGATGAGATGGTTGGATGGCATCACCGACTCAATAGACATGAGTTTGAGCAAGCTCTGGGAGTTGGTGATGGACAGGGAGACCTGGCATGCTGCAGTCCACGGGGTCGCAAAGAGTCGGACACGACTGAGCGACTGAAATGAACTGAGGGGGAAGGCCACTGACAGCAAGGAACAGATTAATTATCTTGTCTATAATTTGCCACAGGCGCTAGGAGAGTCTGACTAAAGAAATCTCCAAGTTTTCTTTAGGCAGTGAAAATAGAATGAGTTCATAAACAATCTTTTTTTTTTTTTTTTGATCCCAAGGTGATCTTCCAGCATGGCTTGATTTAATCTGCCTGCTCATCTCATTCAGGAGGCTGAGCAGGTGGAGCAGGCAGCTCGAGCTCTCTGTCTGCTTCTGAACCATGTCATGTCGGGCTCTGCACAGGGCAAGACTGCAGGCTCTCGGGCGTGCTGAGAAAAGCATCAGGAAACTGCCTGCAGGGAAGAGGGGACTCAGCAAAGGGACACATGACCTCACGGGGGGCTGTTAACCAAATGTCCTTGGCGAGGAAATGTTTGACTTTGCCCAGAAACCAGATTTTCATGTTTCAAGTTTTGCTGAAGAGAGCAAGGCTGGGACCTGTAGCTAAAATAAAGTCCAAGTTTTTAATGAAAACTTTTTTCTTTTTTTTCCTCCTGGAGCTAGAATAGTGGTAAGGTGTGACAGTGACCTGACTAGTCTCTGGTTAAGTGGATGAATTAGAAGTCAGAGAGCATGTCAAATAGGCGTGGCTGTGGAGAGAGACGGAAGTTAGAGATGTCACTTGAAATGAGCTTGTCTTTACAGAACAATTTAAAGCAGACTGTTTCTTAGATTGCAAAAGCTACTGAGGGACTTCCCTGGTGGTCCAGTGGTAAAGAGTCCTCCTGCCAATGCAGGGGACACAGGTTCAATCCCTGATCTGGGAAGATCCCACATGCCTTGGAACAACTAAGCTTGTGCACCACAACTATTGCATCCGTGCTCTACTGAGCCACAACTACTAAGCCCCTGTGTTGAAACTACTGAAGCCCGTGAGCCCTAGAGTCTGTGCTCCACAACAAGAGAAGCCACCACAATGAGAAGCCCACACACTGCAGTTAGAGAGTAGCCTTCGCTAGCTGCAATTAGAGAAAGCCCCTGTGCAGCAACAAAGACCCAGCATGCCAACATAAATAAAGAAACATATTTTAAAAAGCCACTGAGCTCAGTGGCAACATTGTGTTTCCATCACTGATTAGCAGGAAGCAGAGACACGAGGGCAGAGCAGAACCAGGGTGGAAGCCAGCCTTTCTCTTTCTCCTGCTATGTGCCTAGGACTTGAACTTATCGGGTCTTTCTGTTCTAGATGATTCTAGAGGGCTTTCATGTATATTAATCTCACTCATTTATTGTTATTATTGGAGAAAGATAGAATAGGTTTCTTCTTCCATTTGGAATGCACACTAGCTGGAAACCTGGTTCTTAGGAATTGCTGTCTGTTATCTTACCCTAAAGGCTCAAAAATAATGAGCTGTGATCATCTGTCTCTTGGAGTTCTCAGCCTCCACTTCAGACTCACCTCATTCACCCCAGTTCTGCAGAAATCCCGTTTAGAGTATTCCTTATTTAGGACTGTCTCAGGGAGCATGAACCTGCCTTGCCCTCCCTGGAAATAGCTTTATGAGGGCCAAGGCTTTTTCAGAAGCTGAAATATTTACAACTTTTTTTTCTTCTGGATATGCCTCATCTGTAAAATTAGTCACACTTCTTACTGTCTCTGCCGTTATTTCTAAGGAAGTCATGGCCACACGGGGTCTGCTGTGCAGATACAGCCAAATGTGTTGTGATATGTGTCCTGGGTTTTGTCACATCCTGTTGCCAAGTTTTAACCAGAGAACTCTGATGGGATGAGAATCTGACCAGAGAACTCTGACAGGTGTACAGAGAAGCAGCAACATTTCCAAGGGACTTCAAGGATCTGGACATCTGTTAGAAATCTCATTCTACTAAAAATAGAGCTGGTTTCCTTTCATGGCCTTCCTGGCTTGGGAGGTAGAGAGAACAGTAAGACTCAACCCTGTCCTGTGGGTTCTCTGCCTGTGCTCTCATAAAGCAGAGTCATGCCCGTTTCCCTCAGGGACCCCGAGATCCTCTGGAGGGGAGAAGCTCTGTCCAGGAGAGAAGTGACCGGAAAGTCCCCAGGAGTGAGGCCATCGGGGTCAGACCGGCCCTGCGCTTTCTCTGCTGCTCTTCCCCCAACTGCTGTTGACTTCAGGAAGGTTCTATCACTTCCGTGATGAGTCTTAGGGTCCTATAAAATAAAGTGTGAGAATAAAAGAACTAATGGCATCCTCTTGCTGCCTACCTGTGTCTTCCCTCCTGACTCTAAATCAAGCTCATCTTCCACCCTGCACCCCACCCTCCCGCTCTCCTGGGATGATGCTCATGGGGCGTCTTCCCCAGACCTTACCCCCGCAACCCTGTTCTCTCAAGGATCCATGCCTCCAGGGACTCTTCTCCCCTGAAATGCCAGCCTCAGCCACCAGCAGATCCTTCTCACAGCCGGGAACCACAACTTAGTGTTTTTCAAATAAAACCAAAGCCACAACCCTGTCTCACCCAGGCCCCACCCCCTTTCCTCCACTCCCTTCTAAGAAAAGTTCCTTGAAATTTTGTCCACACCCATTCCCTCCATTTATTCACTCTCTCTTTTGCCCCGGGGCCTGTGATTGTTCTGTGATTATATCCAGTCCTGTGATGTTTCATTCCCTAAGTTCTCAGAGCTTCTGCACCTGTTTGGTCTGTGTCAGGGCCTCTGCTCATGGACCACAGCCCCCCGTCCTGGAATCTCGCTAGAGCATCCCACTCAGCAACCCCTTCATCTTTCTCCAGTGTTGGACCATCAATCTATTCTTTGTATATATGAGTTCATTTCTTTCTTCTTTTAAAGATACCACCTGTAAGTTACATTATCCTTTTAATCTTGGGTTTAATAACCCAAGAATTTTTTTAGGTTTTTTTTTTTTTTCCCCTTTGTGCCTAATAGAAACCCTTTACAGCTGTTTAATTTGTTTCGGTTGGAAGCTGAGGCAGAAGTCTGTATCCTTTCCCATCCTCGAGGCTCCTGTCACTTACCCTGAATCGGTTCGTCCCAAATTCACCGAGTTTCCATATTTGCCACATCAAGTGGACATCCCTCCTTTCACCAGCTGCTAGAGCATAGCAGCTCCCTTCTCCCTGAAACACGTTCCTCTAGAGAACACTCAGCTACGACTGTCTCATCATCACCACCCTAGTCACCATGGCTACCTGTCCCGCTCACCAAACCCAGGAACTCTTGCGTGAGGCAGTATTCAGCCGGGAGCCCCTCAGATTAAGACATCCACTTTACTATGACAAAACCACCTTCTCCTCTGATCCTGCCCCTAGTCCCCACCTCTGTCTGGTGGTGATTTTCAGCTGGAAAGCATTCTGATACCCTACTGGAGTGGAACCAGCAGCCATGCCCCACACTCATGGGCTCTGAACTGAGCATCAACCCCAAATCTAAAAACCATATTCTTGGAAGATTACTGGTGTTTTTGGCATTGCTGTCAGAAACCAGTGGGAGCTTGGTATGTATTTTTAGCAAAACCTACTTTTTTTATGGACTCCAATAAATAGCTTTATGTGCCCTAATCAACTGCTGTAGTGATGTATCAGGAACCAACATCACAACTTCTCCTGGAAAGTGAGGACAGCAGTCAGCCTGAGACAATGCCTGCCATTCACAGGGCTTCGCTTCGGACCTGGAGGGTGTTACCATTGGTAGCTGGTGATCAGGACACCATGCTGCTCACATATAAGAAATATGCGCCCTGAATCCCTCAACCTAATAGCTGACCCTGTCCAACGTGAACAGTGTTCTCTAGGGAGAAGCCTAGAAACCTAGAACATAAGTACTTTGTCTTTCTCTTTGTCACCTCACGCATCTTTCCCAAAGTTGTCTTGCCACAAACATAGCATCAATAAAAATAAGTCTGTTTTTGTTCTTCTAAAAAGACTGTTTCCTAAAATATTCTCTTAGGTCCATGTTGCTACTGCTGCTAAGTCACTTCAATCATGTCCGACTCTGTGACCCCATAGACGGCAGCCCACCAGGCTCCCCGTCCCTGGGATTCTTCAGGCAAGAAACTGGAGTGGGTTGCCATTTCCTTCTCCAATGCATGAAAGTGAAAAGTGAAAGTGAAGTCACTCAGTCATATCTGACCCTCAGCAACCCCATGGACTGCAGCCTTCCAGGCTTCTCCATCCATGGGATTTTCCAGGCAAGAGTACTGGAGTGGGGTGCCATTGCCTTCTCCGAGGTCCATGTTACCCTGTGGCTAAAGTAAATGTAGTGGACACTCTGTTTATAGACCATGGTGCTTTAAATATGTCCCCCTACCCATTCTCCTTCATTCTGGATTTTATCTCATTTTGGGTTTTTTTAAAGCTTCTCACTTATCTCATCACTTTGCCAACAATTGTCCAATCGTCCATATAGTCAAAGCTATGGGTTTTGTAGTAGCCATGTACTAATGTGAGACTTGGTTCATAAAGAAAGCTGAGCACTGAAGAATTGATGCTTTTGAACTATGGAACTGGAGAAAACTCTCGAGAGTCCCTCGGACTGCAAGGAGATCAAACCAGTCCATCCTGAAGGAAGTCAGTCCTGAATATTCACTGGAGGGGCTGGTGCTGAAGCTGAAGCTCCAGTACTTTGGAAACCTGGTGTGAAAAGCCTGCTGGAGGGTATATGGGTGCCTTTCACTGCTCTTCTTCCCACACAGATGCCAGAGGCACGGAGAATTCTCCGTCTCTGAGGAGAGAACACTGTTGCTCTGCCTAGACGCAGGCCTCCAGGACCGGCTGGCAAGAGGTACAGAGGCTGTTCTTTTCATTTCTGAAGGACCCATGGATTAAAGTCAACCGGGAGCTGGACCTCTGAAAAAGCAGACTTAAAAAAAGATACATCTTGACTTTTCAGTTAAAAAATATTTTCATAAGAAAGCCAAATGGGGTGTGTCCTTATTGACCAACTGTGTCCTTATTGACCTGGAACTAGGTGGAATAAAAGGCCTTGTCTTGGACTCTCTGGGTGTGCCTCTGTGTGTGTGTGTATTTGTGTGTGTGTATACATGTGTACACTTTGTACACTTGAGCATGTGCCTGTGTGTGTGTATGTGAGTGTGTATACACGTATACACTTGAGTGTGATCTCCTGGAGCCTCATACCCTGCTTGCAGATGGTCCCCAGTGGAGTGACAGAGTAGGGCGGATGGACTGTGCTCCTCCAAGGAGAGGGGGTCAGGCTGGGGCGCGAGTTCATCCCACGCCCTGTGGTTAGAGGCACACGTCGGCATCATTGGCTGAGTACAATTAACCCCATTCTGTAAAAATCCTCAGAATCATTGCAAGTGAATCATGCGCCTATGCGTGTCTCTGTAGGTACACTGTTCTCTTGTTTAAGGAGAGTTTGCCCCAGATCTATGGCAAATTATTCTACACTCTGACATCTAAAACCAAGCCATCTCCAGGTCCTACAGTGAAAACAGCTGTCCTGGAGACATCAGCAGAGCTAGGTTTATAATGAGGGAATCTTGATGAGAAGAGCACAATCCCCATGACCCTTCTTTCTGAAGACCCCTTTCCTGAAGCCATGTATTTCAAACCCTTGTCTAGTCTCACTCCCACACTTAACTTTACAATATTTATGCAGGGCGGGCCCACAGGAGGAATTCTGTGCTCGTTCTCTGCAGTGACATTGTGTAACTCGAGCTAATCTGCGTGGGGACCCGCCATCCATTTCTTGTGGACAGTGAAGTGCCTGCTGCCAGAACTCCACAACTGCCATTTATTACCGACACAGAGAATACTGTCTTACACAATCATAAGAGAGCTTTCCAAAAGAAAAAAACCACTGAGGTTGATAAATTGCTTTCAAATATGCATCTGATTTAAAAAAAGAAAATTAGAAAATCCCTCTGCACTGCCTACTTTGGAGTGCCAGGGATTGTTTTTCTATATATGGGTTATTTTCAAATATCTTTTGATATTGATTGCTAACATAATTCCACAGTGATAAAAGAACAGACTCTGTACGATTTCAATACTTTCAGACCATAAAATTTTTGCACCTGGTCTTATGTCCCTGGATATGTTCCAGGGTCTTCTAGTTTACAGTCTATGGGAACTTGAATAGCATTTGTATCCTACCGTTGTGTGAAAACTGCACAAGTCCTAATTATGTTGAATGGGTTCATAGTGCTTCTCAGGTCTGCTATGTCCTTCTACGTCCTTGTATATTCATTCTACTAATTTTTGAGAGTTTGATATTGAAGCTCCAACTAAAATTTTTAATTTATCTACTTAAAAATAATTGAAATACATAGTGGAACTATAGGTAACTCTGTTTTATATTTTCCAAGTCTCCTATAAATGTGTTAGCGTATTTTCATAATTTAAAAAAGAAAAAGGAATGATTTTTCTTATATTTTTTAAATTTTTATTAAAGTAAGAGTAATTTTATGGTTCTATCAACTAAAAGTTTAATTCTTTAAAAGATGAGTACTGCTTTACAGGTGAAAAAAATATGCAGCTTTTGGGGAAATGGGATTATTTGTTATTGAATTTTAGAAAGAAAAATGAAATATGGTATTTAGCACTATCTCATGCAAATATTATGTAAATGCCAGAAATCTTTATAACACATTTTTATACTAAGGATGCTACTTCAGATGACATTCCTTGTGTTATAAAAACATTTTTGTACACACAGAAGATAGAATTCTGTAGTTTACTCATGTTTTATGCTAAATGTACACAAAGCATCCTACATTATAAAATTTGAAGTGGGAACAGAGTCTATCTTAATTCAGAACCATTCAATCTTTTGTGCAAATTTAAGAATAACTCAGAAGGGAAAGCAAAAAATACTTTCATTTGGCACAAATTAAAAACAGGACAATGTAAAATTACAGTGTCATTTGACAATAAAAATAAGATTTTATACACTGAGGAATTTGTGTACAAATTTTTTGAAGGAAATTGGAATATGTCTCTATTATATTTTATAAATACAAAAGTGGCACCAACTCATTATGTTGACTAAGAAAGAAAAGTGAACTCATTGTATTGATATTTTTGCATTCTTAATGACTTTTTAAATGGATGTGGAAATACTTCTAATCCCTGGGTTAATTCCTGAAACTTGATCACCGATATTTCACTTTATTGTCAAAAAGCATTTGCTCAGGAAGCTATCCTGTGTTAATGTTCCCGTCTTGGCAACAAATGGAGTCAAATAACTCCAGAGCAGGGTCTCAGCAAAGTCAGGCAGAGGATTGTATTTTCTCTGAGTGTTCTTGCAACTATTTCTCTTATACTATCCATCATTTCTAACCAAACTCTCAATGCACATGTGCATGTCATCCAAATACCAAACTGTTACAACTTTCTGTAGTTCATTTCTACAAAGTTTTCTTTCTGATGTTTGCCATGGATTATATATCTACATATCTACGTCTATATCTTTAGCTGTACCCATATCTATCTATCTACACCTATATATATTTTTATACCTACATCTGTATTTAAAGAGATATTCATTGTAGGATAATTTATAGTCACAAAAATTAAACTGTATTTTTTTTAAAACAGTGGGTTTACTGAGGAATTTAGAGTGCAATAGTGATCAAACAATTGTATATTATATAGCCATTGCTTTAAACCAAATTAACAGGGAAATTGGTGATATACCATTAAGTAAAAACAAAGTAGAGAACCAAACTGTGATTTCATACAGAGAGAATTTTTTAAAAAATATGTCCATGTATATATATCTATATATTTTTAGAAATACATATAAAAATTGAAAGAACTGTATCTAAACATGAACAGTAGTTCTAGTAAAAAAAAATATGCATACTTTTTCATTTTTGTACCATTTTCTTTCTTTTCACATTCTTCTGTAGTAAATCACATCTTCTTACAATCAGAATAATATTAGAATATTTTCTTAACTGACAGTAAAACTCCAACAGTACGAGGAGGTTGGGCTTTACTTGCCCCTTGCTATGTCAGGGGCTTGTGGATGTGGTTCTGTTTGGTATCCTGGGTCCTGGATGGCAGCAATTCAACTTCATTAACAATGGCCTACGCCAGAACTGAGACTTCCCAATACGGTTGTGTACGAAGTGGAATCAAATGAACGGACTCCCAGAGGGACAGTCTGTAGTTGGTTCTGTTCATGGTTGTCTTTGCTTCCCCATATATGTTTATGCTCTTCAAACATATAGTCTAAGCATTCATTTGCCAATGATAAAGCATAATTTACTCCACAGTTCACTGAAGAACTCCAGGTCAAGTACCTTTACTTTGCCCTTTAAATGGCAGAAACTAAAGAAATTCAATACTCTTTTGTGCTAATGTAACTCACGTTTTGTCTCCCTCCACCCCCAATATTTCAAGCTTCCTTTCTTGCTTGCTGCTGCTGCTGCTAAGTCACTTCAGTCGTGTCCGGCTCTGTGTGACCCCATAGACAGCAGCCCATTAGGCTTCTCTGTCCCTGGGATTCTCCAGGCAAGAATACTGGAGTGGATTGCCATTTCCTTCTCCAATGCATGAAAATGAAAAGTGAAAGTAAGTCACTCAGTTGTGCCTGACTCTTAGCTTCTAGCTTAACTTTCTTAAATCTTGACTGTCCTGTCTGTTTCTGTACAAATCCATGAAGATTCAGTAGAGAATAAGTGTACATAATCCTCGTGACACATAAATACATAGGCACATTCTATATGTCAGGTGGGAAAATGTGTCTTTTGAAATCCCGTACATCTGCCAAGACACTTAGCAGATTATGGTAGGCTCAAAAGCTTAGAAGCTATCCTGTGGAACCGCATCTCTTCCCTCACCAGGTGGCCCTGTGAAGTGCTGCCTCAGCCAGCAGCTGAGTGGAGGGAGGAAAGCCTTCATAACCAGAAATCTTAACCTCCTGATATGTTTATGGGTTCGTCCTGTTTACCCTGAACCCCAGTAAAGCAAGGACATGGCTCCGGCACAGGGGCAGCCTTGTGGGTTCTCAGGCCTAGATGGGGCAGCATCTGGCGAGGAACATGGCAGACCCACGACCGCATCCAGCGAGGATTTTATTTACTCCAGCTTGGATCTAAGTTTGACAAGATGTCATGAGTGATGTGCTTTAATTCTCAGGCAAACTGGAACATTCAAAGGACACTCTCTCCTCCTTCAGATTGGCACCCTAGCCAGACCCTTCACCACAGGACGTTCACAGGACGTTTGTTACGACAGGAAGTGGGGTCCATTCCACTGGTTCCCTCAAATTAGTACCATTTTAATTTGGTTTTCGTTCTTTGGATCTGGTGCATAAGAGTCTACTGGGAGTGTGGAATTAGAACCAGATGGGTTTTTCTGACTCAACTCTCCTCCCTTTCCTGTTATTCTGAGAAAACAATCCCAGATCATGGGTGTGCCCAAGAGGAGACCATTTCGGTGCTCAGAGTGGACTGCATTGTCCAGTTCTAATCTTGTGCAGAAAATCCACGATCTTCAAAGACGTTTTTCTGCAGAGCTCACAACTGGTTTTAAGTATTGCCACTTTAAGCTATTGACATTCAATAGCTTCTTCCATTTTTTTCTTTGAATTCATGTTGAATTTTCCTGACTTTCTAAAAACTACAATGTTATCTTCTGGGCTTGTTGAGCAAATCATTTCTCAAGAAAGATATAAGAAGCTTTATCAATTGGTTAATGAAAATATGAACATTTCTATAATAATTACATTTGAAGAATTTTTGCAATTTGAGTCATTTGTATCTTGTTTCTGAGATTTCGGTCAATGCTTAAAATCCAACATTCTTTTCCAATTCCACTTCAATAACATTTTAATGATTCAAATATTTTACTATACACTTTTGATTAAAAAGGAAGCAACTTATAATACAGTATTGACATTCTTCACAATGATGGTCTTCATTCCTATGCATATATAGATTTATCTTTTTCCTAAGCAATTAATATATTAATGATATATTTTATATATACAAATAAACTAGTGTATATATAAAAATAAACTCATTTTTTAATTAATGTGTTTTTGTTTTTACTTTTTCTTGTTCTTGCTCTCTTTTACCCACTAAATAAATGAATTATGATATGTCTCCTTTGTATGTTGATGGGAATTGAAGAGAATTACATAGCATCCAAGACACTATACTACCATCTCCTTACCAGTCACACAAGGTCACGTGGCTAGGGGTTTGCAGAATGGTTGTAAATTCCTGATTATACTGTAAGAATTTCCAAAACAAATTCCACTGTAAGCTTGTGACAATGTTAACCATGGCCACACAGCTGAGCCTGGGTTGGGAGCTTGAAGTTTTGCAAATAAAAGCATTTTGCTCATACATTATCTGAGTATATATGTGTATGTGCTGTAGTCAATATCTATTGATTAAATGAAGTTATCAGTTTAGTCACTCAGACTAGAAAGTCCTTTTGTGATTTTTAAGGACTGGGGCTGTAGAATGGTTATGCTCTGCTTCCTGGTGGGAAATGGTGTAATCACATCCCACAGGCACAAAGAAGATGCTGGTCAGCCCTTCACAGTGCTCCTTGGTTTAGCCTCTCCCAAGTAGGTGACCCAGGAATGAAGAAAGTGAGCTCCAATTCTGAACCCTGTGTTCTTTCAGAAGTGAGACTTTGCCTCCTAATGGCACAGTCTTGAAGGTTTACTTGCAAACACCTATGCTCATGTACCAAGTAATTGCTTTATGAGCATAGACTTAAGTCTCTGGATAATTTAGGAAGTTGACTGGACAGAGACATTTCGAGTTGTCTCGTTTTGCCCTCTCATCAGTTCATGAACAGGCTAGAACTTTCAAACCTCTGCCTTAAGCTACAATCAATAGATGACACTCATACTGGCCTCCTTAAAAAAAAAAAATGTGAAATAGGGTGTTTGCCTCAGCTTAGCAAAGAAAAAAATGTGCTTTATCACTTTCAGACTGCATCTTTTGGCAAAAATGCTACACCGCATTATACTGTTTACAAACAGACTAAAATGCTGGTGAGGACAAATACCACACAAAGTAATGCCTAATAAGACTCGCTGATTTCTTTCCTAATATATCTCAGTCCGATACTTTTGTAAAGAAGTCATAATTCTACCACCAGAGCCCCTTATTAGCAGGCTCTCTTCTCCCCAGAGATGGAAGATGATTCTCCATGGCTGCCTTTTTGGTCTAACATCTGCGTGTGTCTGCTTCTCGGGTGGCTCAGTGGTAAAGGATCTGCCTGCAGATGCAGGAGATGTGGGTTCAATCCCTGGGTCAGGAAGATCCCCTGGAAGAGGAAATGGCAATGCTCTCCAGCATTCTTGCCTGAAAAATCCCAAGGACAGAGGAATCTTACAGACTATAGTCCATAGTGTCACAAAGAGTTGGGCAGGACACAGTGTCTGAGCACACATGCAAGTGTGTACAACTGTGCCCTTTTAATAAAATGCTACTTTGAGGGGACAACCCAGGGGTGAACATGACTTCAAGCCCAAATTGATGGCATATGTGAATCTTGAGAAAAACAGGATTGAATTCCTTGCTAGCGTTTCTTGCCAAATTTCTGATAGGATTTTGAGCAAAGAAAAAGCTCTAAAACGGTATTAGCTTCCGGCATCTGAGTATCTCACTGAACAAAAGGGCATGTGTTTATGGCACGTCTCTTTACAAAAATTTCCCCTGGTGATCTTTCCTGGTTGCAATCCATCTCAACGTACACTTGTCTGACTGTTGTCCATATTTACTTTAAAAATAGAGCTGCGGTTTAGTACTTTTACAATTTTTTTTAATGTAATGGAAAGAATAGAATTTCCTCTTTCATGATGGCACCATAGGACTCTAACTCTAGAAAGCTGCAAAAATAAACTTTAAAGCTTTTCTGTGGTGACCACATGCAGGTCCCCGTCTCCACTGCACCCCCACCCCAGCTCTCCACACCGTGTGCACCCTTCGTGTCAAAGGCTCAGCGTGTAACTAGGGATGAAAACTCATCTCTGCTAAGTCAGAGGAAACCAAAAAGGTCCGATTTCAATGGCAAGTTTTCAGTATTTGCTTTTAAAAGACTATGATTTCATTTAACCAAACACCCACAAGCAGATGTGATCTGGCCATGCCCTCAAGAGCTATCATGATGCTGAGAGGACCAAACAAAAATGGAAAGAGTAGACTGTGAGATCTCCTCATACATTTCAGAGGCAAAGAGAGGGGACTTCTGAGCGGCTTTCAGAAGATTCTCAACTGTTAGCTATCCAGACAGTGAAATATCCCCAAGTGGTCGGGAATTTGTTTAGCAAAATGTGGATTCAACTTCCAGTTTAAAACTAGATTATAATAGATTTTTTTCACAGTTAACACTTCTAAGATGTAAAAAAATAGAAAATAGGATCACCCTTAATCAGTGATAGTTTTAAGTTTCAGACCACATTCCCCATGTTGTTTCAACCACACAATAATTGGTTTTTTTTGAAAACAATGTTCTGGTTTAGCTACACCCCAAGAAGGTGGGCTTCCCAGGTGGCTCAGTGGTAAATAATCTGCCTGCCAATACAGGAGACACAAGTTTGATTCCTGGGTTAGGAAGATCCTCTGGAGAAGGAAATGGCCACCCACTCCAGTATTCTGGCCTGGAAAGTCCCATGGACAGAGGAGCCTAGTAGGCTACAGTCCATGGGGTTGCAAAAAGTTGGACATGACTTAGCAACTGAGCATGCACACCTTCATAGCCCAAGAAGGTACCTTTATTTACTTTCTTATTTCATTCAACCTGGTGCTCCCAAGTGTGTATTTTCCAACCAGGAATTTGGCCTTTCTTCTCCTGATTTTGCCTTTGAGACGAAGCATTCATTAACAAGCCTATGGCACAAACATTGATTTCTGTTAAGAGACTGCATCCTTATTGATTATCCTGTTGTCTCTTGTAACATCACCGTGAACTACTTGATCAAATAAACCTTGCTTCTATTTGGATGGTCCAAGGCATTAAGTATAAATAGCCTCTGAATTCCTCAAACAGGGAAGAGAAAGCTTTCTCTTACTGAAAGGGCACCCTAGCATTAGTATTTTGATGAAATGAAAAAAGGTTGCCTGGAGGTGAGTGCCAGGAATCTAATTTAGGAAGTATTTTGAGGCATAACTTTTATGTGGTTGGGAAACTGCCAAGGACCTGTGTGCTTGCTGGCCTAAGACTATCAGTCCCTTCCTTTGACTGAGGATCTAGCGGACTGCTGCATTTCTCTAGCTCCTGTGGTCGTCTGTCCATCTGGTGGGTTTTGCTTTAGCTGCTTCTTGTTTCGCCTGTGATGTCATGCGCACCCTCACAGAGGGTCACAGCTCCAGCAGTAGTGGGATAGGGTGTTTCTCCAGTGCTTTTCACTCATTCATTCATTCATCTACTGCACAGCGCGCTCAGCCAGGCACCAGGCACGTACTCCAAAGGCACCAGGGGCAAATAGGTTCCTTCCTGCGTAGAACTCGCTGTCCAAGGGGAAGTGAGACACCACCAGGGAGGCAACCACTGCTCTGAGCATGCCAGGGAGGGGCAGACAGGCCTTGGTGGGTGATAACCAAAGATACTGTGAGAAAGGGGTCCAGGGTTCAAAACCACTGCCTCTCAGCCCTTGCTGTGCACAGAGATCCCCAGGGATTCTGGTTGGAATGCGGATTCTGACTCAGTCTGGGATGGGGCTCTAACAAGCTCCCAGACCACACTCACAGAAACTGGGTCACACAGCTTGTCAGCAGGAGCCCTCACGTGGGCTGAAGGGTCCAGAGAAGACAGCATGAGAGTGTGATGTCCAGGCTGATATTGTTGGGGAAAATGGGATTCGGGTGGGGACTGTTCATGTGCAGGATGGTAGATGAAGAAGTCTTGGGGAAGAAAATGACATGTACATGGAAGCAAAAAGATAGGAGAAGGGATCCATGTTAGTGTGCATAGAGTAAGTTTCCTAGACTTGGGTGTGAAGCCATCCCAGGCCCCGGAGCCTTTTGTGAACCTCAAAAGAGAGCACTGAGATGGAGCTTGTTTTCTTTGATTTTCTGCAGTTCAACACCAATTTCTTCCTCATGGTGAATTCTCTTCTTCAGTAAGCTTGGGCAAAAGGATATTTTATGAAATTAGCATCAGGAAGCCAAGGTCAAGTTGCCCAGCAGCTTTTTCCTTCTCATGGAGGGAAAATTCGGCTCTTCCTACATGTCTTTCTTTCCTGTGAGGCTCCCTTATTCTTCACACAAAACACTCACAACACTTCACTTCTGATGTTTCTGGTCATCACAGGTGTGTGTGAAGGCTTCCCTCCACAACAGCTGGGTATCCCACAGCCTACTGGTGGCTCAGACGGTAAAATGTCTGCCTGCAGTGTGGGAGACCCGGGTTCGATCCCCTGGTCGGGAAGATCCCCTGGAGAGGAAATGGCAACCCACTCCAGTACTCTTGCCTAGAAAATTCCATGGATGTAGGAGCCTGGCAGACTACAGTCCATGGGTTTGCAAAGAGTCAGACACAACTGAGCAACTTCACTCACTCACCCAGTCTGATACTGTTGATCTGGAGATAGTGTCAGGTCTCCAGGGTAGGCTCAGCCCCACAGGAAACCCATCTTCACCCACACACACACACACACACACACACACACACACACACACACACTCTTCAGATGTTAGTCGCAAGGCCAAGCTGGCAAAAAGAGGCAAAAAGACAGGAGACAAATGGCTATAGATTGGAGGTGCCGATGACAGCCTCCCCAGATATGGTTAATCTTCAGGACTGGCTCAGGGGACTCAGGGAAATACCCATGTTCACTAGTTCATGAAAGAACATGGAAGAAGATTCAGATGAACAACCAGATGGGAGAGGTGCACAAGGAGAGTGCAGGATAGGGCCGAGCTCTCATGCTCTTAGGGGTGCCACCCTCTCAGCACTACCACTTGCCCACCTACCACAGACACTCTTGAAACCTGTATTTATGGGGTTTTATGGAGGATTCATCATGTAGGTATCTTCTACCTTTAACTCCATTTTTAAACCTTGTCCTTTCTCGAGAGAATGGAGATGGAGCTGAAACTTCCAAGCTTCTAATCACAGTTGGGTCTTCCTGGGGACCAGCCTTCATCCAGGAGCCCACCCAGAGTCACTTCATTAGAAGAAAAGATACCCCATCACCCAGGGATTCCAAGGGTTTCACAAGTCCTGTGTCAGGAACTGATGAGGGTGGGGGAAGGAGCAGAGACCAGTAACTATTTCCCATGATTTCATGGTCACATTCCAGGAGTCAGGGAGCTGGGGTCAGGGGTTCCTAGTGGGACGACATGAGAGGGCGGCAGGCTTATGACTGACCTGCTTTGAGTTCACATCATCCCCTCAGGCTTCACTCCGGCCCTTCCTTCCTTGACCAGGAGCATCAGTCTCAGCAGTGCAAGCTTACTGTGATTGAACTCAGCTCATTTCATTCTTAACGTATCGCTCTTTGGATTTTGTTAAATGAATTTCCAGTTGACAGTAGTCTGGATGGCACCATCAGCACTTTATTTTATTTGTGAACCTAAATTGCCAGTAAGCATATTGCTGTCCGTTTATTATTAATCATGGGCTTGTTTCATTCCTTGAATATACTGTTGAGCTCCTAGTAAGCTAGAATTACATTTTAAATCTTTTTAGTTCACTTGTTGGACACAAATAACGAGGCTTAAGCAATTAATTGACCCACAGTGACAATGTGTACATTCCAGTTAGTGGAATCCATACAGAGAGCAGAAACTCAGCAAATAAATAATATAGCTCAGCTGCTATAACATCCACAAGGAGAAGAGCTTGAGGCAAATAGAATGAAAATGTTTTAGGCTTTTAAACATTCCATTCCTACTGCACTGCCAAAATGTAATAGGAATTAAATAGCTGAGGTGAGTTTTCATTTTTGTAGACATTTTATCCGCATCCTGATGCCTTTATTACCTCATGTCTGAGTATGTAACACTTTTAATTTTAGCGATGATGACGAGTTTTACAGTGGCTGCAGGTTCCAGATTAAACACTGAAAATTCATTTGAGTTTTGCTATTGAAATGTGTTCAACCAAATGAGGTATACCTTTGAATGTGTGAGAGATGTAAGAGCAGTGATTTGTCATCATGGCTTCTCTTGGTTGTTATATTGCCCCACTTAAAGGTACACCATAGATATCAAATTCAGAAGCAAACGGTGTGGAAGGCAGGGTGCCGACAGTGAGGTGGGGGAGTGCTTTTTCTGGAATGGAGTCAGGAAGCTGTGAGCTGAGGGCGTCAGTGCGCTGCATGAAGAGGTGGTTGCAGAGAATAGCTGCGTTGGCATTTTCCTGAGACATTGTTTTTGGAGACACATGGAAATCTAGTTTAATAATTTACTTGCCTTTGGGTGATGTCTGTGCCTTTTAAATACCCTTTATCACATTAGATGGTTCAGCTTTGAAACAATTAACTTTTACCAGCCTCTACTTAACAACACGTGATTGGAAATGTGAGTGCATTCCATCCTCACGTCAAAGTCGGGAGAGGTTATTTTCCTCTGTTCCACTTGTGAGGACAGGAAGGTAAGGCGATTTGTAGAATTTACTCAAGGCGGCAAACAGGTGCATGGGTGGAACTGGATTCCAGTGCTTTTGACATATTTTCTAGAAACCTGAAGAACTTGCCCTTGGCCTGACTCATCCCTGTGTGCAGAGAACCAAGGTCTCCCATCCTCCAAGGCTCAATGTGGAGCATCTGAGGGGGCATCTGTGACTGTCTGGTGGGCTCAGCACTGCCTGCTCTTCCAGAGGGAGAGTGGGGGAGAAGCCACAGGGCACTGAACTGTGCTCTGACCCCTGAGCCCTCCCACCAGACAGATCATCCCAAGGGTGGATATCTCTCCACTCAGATGCAGCATAATTGATTTCACAGCCGGCTGGACCATGTTTCAACACATCCTGATGGAGACGGACTGATTCCTTGACAACCCAGGTTGTACTCAAGCATAACGGCCCCGGGCACATGCATTGATCGGCACTTCTTAGACACACCCTTTTCGGGGTCTGTTCCAAACAGCTGGGTGCAGACAGAGCTCTCGCCCTCTAGGAGAAGAGAACAAAGAGGGGCAGAGCAGCCCACATGTGCGACGCTGGCACCTTGTTCCATCACCTTCCAAACAGACACTATACTACAAACCAGGAAGGGTAATAGGAACAGTCTCATATTGGGGTTAATTTTCATGAATTAATAAAATAAAGAAAAGGAGCAATCAGTGAAAACTATTAAAAAGGACCCAAACTCATCAAGATGCTAAAATGGCGGCCACATAGAGCACTTTTACGTCTTCAAAGAACATTAGCATTAATGCTCAATCAATTCTCATTGCAGCCACACAAGGGAGGTTTTATAAAGATGCAAAGCAGAGACCTTGAGTGATATGCCCAAGGCTGCCAAGGGCATCCTGGTCTGAGTCTCAGTCTCTCTAAATCCCAGGCATAAGTGTGCCTGACCCTCTGGAGAATGGGAGAAGAAAGACCAAAGTCCATAAAATGTGATTACAACATGATACCTGAGGTTTCAGATATTTGTCATAAACTTGGAAATAAAATCCATCACTCATAAAGAAGGGTTATTGCAATAAGCCTGACAGTGATCTGTTTGCCTCAGCTGATGCTATATAAAGCGTGCCTTTGACACCCCGGGTTTTTAACAGCTTATGAAATATAGTAACCTTCCTCTGGAGAACAGAAAGAGTGTGATTGTTTATACACGTGGAAGTTTACATCCTGAAGCAAGAAGGTACTCCTCTTGCTAAGGATTTCGCCCTCAGGTGGGTCTCCTTGACAGCATCCAGGGCTCGTGCGCAATCTGTTAAGGGCACTGAGGGTGGTGAGGGTGAGCAGTCTCTATTGATGGATTTGTGAGATAGAAAAGGGTAACAGTTCTCTATTGGCATTCGCCAACCTCATAACCCAGAGAAAGCAGGGTGCTATATGAGATCATGAAGGACAGAAGGAGACTGAAGTGAGGCAGTGTGTTAGGAGGAAAATAGCAGAGGGGTCTTCAAGGATCACTGGGAAAGGCCACCCATACCCACTCCATGCTCCACAATCCCAGTTCATCGCAAGAGGGCGTAAGGGGCCTGCCACCTTCCTGTCCTCAGCAAGAATAGGAACTCAGAAGCCTCAGGTTTCAGGATCTGAAATCTCCTGCTGCTGTGCTAGCCATGTCATTGCTGAGTTTCTAAACAAGAGGTTCCAACAAGACCACCTGAGTGGATACCTCCTCCCTCCCTCCTTTGCACCAAGATGGCTGGGGGGGGCTGTCATGTTGAGGCAGTCATAAGGGTTCTGCTTCACCTGTCCTACCCTGAACATCCCACCCTCTATGCTGGTGCAGCCCCCATCTCCATAGACTCTGCTTCTCCCAGGCCTGGGGGAGAAAGACACAGTGCCCCGGGCCAGAACTCTGCCTCCTTGGGTAGAAAACATGTTTCAGTTTTGCCCTTGCCCCTTCAGGCTGCAGTGACCAACCACCATGACCAGATGGCATATCAACAACAGATGTTTACTTCTCAGACCAAGGGGCCAGCAGACTCAGTGTCTGCCAAGGATCTGCTTCCTGGTTCACAGACAGTATCTTCTCTCTGTGTCCTCACCTGGAGGAAGGGGCTGGAGCACTCTGGGGCCTCCCTTACAAGGACACGAGTCCCATGCTGGGGGCTCCACCTCATCACCACTGCCCCAAAGGCTCCCCATCTGACACCATCACATTGCGGGGTAGATTTCACCATGAACTTTTGGGGATTTGAACATTCAGGAAAGCTATGACAAACCTAGACAACGTTTTAAAAGCAGAGACATCACTTTGCTGACAAAGATGTATGTAGTCAGAGCTATGGCATTTCGAGTAGTCGTGTACAGATGTGAGAGTTGGACCTAAAGAAGGCTGAGCACCCAAGAATTGAGGCTTTGGAACTGTGGTGCTGGAGAAGACTCTTGAGAGTCCCTTGGACTTCAAGGAGATCCAACCAGTCCATCCTAAAGGAAATCAGTCATGAATATTCATTGGAAGAATTGATGCTGAAGCTGAAGCTCCAAAACTTTGGCCACCTGATGTGAAGAAATGACTCGTTGGAAATGACCTTGATTCTGGGAAAGATTGAATGCAAAAAGAGAGGAGGGTAACAGAGGATGAGATGGTTGGATGGTATCATCGACTCAATGAACATGACTTTGAGCAAACTCTGGTAGATAGAGGAGGACAGGGAAGCCTGGCGACCTTCAGCCCATGGAGTCATAAAGAGCCTGACATGACAAAGTGACTGAATGACAACATTCAGGAAACCCAGGGTTCCTGTGGGTCCTGTCGATGCCTTGGGTAATAGCTAGGTCAGAAGTCATCATTCAGGCCCTTAACAGATGTGAGTGGACGACACCTGCTAGATTCAGTGAGGAGGTGGGAATGATTCTGAGAATTTCACAGGGCAGGCTTAACAGAGCCTCAGAATGCAACAAAAATGTACATCAAAATCAAATGAGAGAGAGAGGAGAGCAGCGCTTGCACACACATTTTAAAAACAAAATGAGTTTAATGCCTGGACATAACTTGGTTGAGACTTTAACTGGCAGCAAACTCCACTCTGTTCATGATGATCAGGGTTCTGAAGGAAGGCGTGTACTGGGAACAGCTAGGTTAGCAATCAAGAAGCCACGCTTCAAGCCAGGCCCTTTGCTGGAACCTGGGGTGTTAAGCTGGTCATGGTGGAGAGAGCGAGCGCAGGAGAGGCAACGGCCCGGGAGCTCAGGAGAGGACATCAGGGGAGCCACATGACCTCCCGCCACCCCTGTCCAGACCCCGGGCCCTGTCTCCAGCTCTGCCTCTGCACTTGAACCCCGCCCTGTTGTCCGGCAGCTTGTGTTCTAACACTCCTGCACATGTTGAATTGTGCAGTTGGAACACAAGGCACACAGGGCAACAGGGTGAGACCCGGCTCTCAAACAAGGCGCCAGTGACACCCGAAGAAGCTAGGAAATGCGTCAGACGTGAGCCATTTTCCACAGACTAAGTGGCTGAGGACGCACAGCGACTACAGTAAATCTGCGGCTCTGCCCTGATGTGGGACGGGAGAAGTCTGACCTCTTGTTAGGACTGTAGCTTTCCCCTGGCTACGTTCTCCATGAGGCCACCAGAGAGTTCTTTTAAAACCTGAGCCAGAGCAGGCCCCTTCCCAAGTATACTTCCTTCATGGTTTCACACTCAGGAGGAATAAAATCCAAGCTCCTTTCCACAGCCTGAGGCGCCCAACAGAATCAGGCTCCTGCGTGCCTCTCTGATTTCTCCTCTTTTTCTGCTCTCATATTTTGAGAGGACATCAAGTTTATTCCCACCTTTGGAGCTTGGGCTATTTTTTTTTCTTTGCATTGGCTGATATTTCCCCACATTTTCAAGTGTCTGGTTTTGTTCCTAGTACTCAGAATTTGCTCTGTGAGTGTGTGAGTTCTCATCAAGGGTGCTGAGTGCAAACACACTGGAAAGATGCTGGAGTCAAAGGACCAGAGATCACAGGAACTTGAATTTAGAGGTTGCCACAAAGGGAAGCTGTGAGCGAGATGATCTCCCATCACTATGTTCACCTCCAGTACCATCTCCATCTCCTCCCCATCCTTGGTCAAGGATTCGGTATGTGCCTGGTCCCCAGAGGGTTGCCTTTTGTGTTCCCCTATGACAGTCAATTAACTTAATGATCCTTACTAAGACTCCTGGGGTCACATCTGAGCTCAGACACATACACAGAAAGGGAACTTCTTCCAGTTGTCAGGAGCTTTCCAGTCCTTGGGGACACAGCTAGAACACAGCTCTCACCGGCCATGGAATTGCCTGATCTTGAACTTCCAGCCTCCCGAACTGGGAGGAACCCATGTCTATTGTTTGAAAGGCACCCCGTGGATGGTACTTTGTCACTGCAGCCCGAACAGTCCAAGACACAGCTTTTATTTGTATCAAAAGCACTAAGCCCGGCTTCCACACCCAGCACAGTGGGCATGTCTGTGACAAGGACAGACAGACAGAGCTGCACAGACGTACTGTGTGGCAGGAAGGAGCGGGCATCCAGAGCAGCTTGAGCATCTTGTCTGGGTGGGTGCAGGGCCAGCTGGAGGCTTTCCATGGATGCTCTTGACATCACTCTGGGGCACTTTTGTATGTGCTGACAGCGCTGGTTCTCCTTGAGGCTTCCAGTCCAAACATCTGAACATAGCAGCGGACAGCAGATGAGGGAGGCAGAGGGGACGACATGGCTTTCTTGGAAGTCAGGGCCAAGTGTTAACTGAATGACTTTCTAGCAGCCAGGGTGTTTCAAGCACTCATATACGCACCATCATTTTCCTCTGATGATGCAGAATGTGGATGCCTCTGTGAATGTGGATGAGGTAGAATGTTGTGACATGCCTCATGTGATCAGGGGCAGGGAAATCTGTGGTCCATGAAAGGTGCCAAGGGTTTGACCCATCGTGAAGTGATTCATCTTTGTGTGTCCCTCTGTTTTATAGAACAAATTCAATCCACCTGGGTTGAGTAAGTGAGTACAAAACAAAGACACACAGTGGTTTCCTAAAAACTTTCCCCTCTGGAGATTTGTCAGATTAGCTATGAATGATGCCTTCTATTAGTCACAGCTATTGACTGCTCTGGTGGACTCGTTGTTAAAAGCCTCCTACTTCACAGGAATTGGGTAGCTAGGTATTGTTTTCCTGTTCCTTTTTCTCTTGTTCCTACTCCCATGGATATTTGCAGGTGGAGCCTTGTTGCCATAAAAAAAAGCACTGCACTAATGCAAGAAAGAATTTGTGCCATTTCTGAATTTAGCTAACTGCAGGGCAGTAAAGAAGCAGTTTGATTCTTCTTACTGTAATTCCTTCAACTCTGAAATAGAAAGTGAAATAAGATTATTTCTAATTTCACTTGCAGCTTTGACATTCTGGTTTTTTTAAACTCTGCCTGTATGTCTAGCACTTTACTATTTCAAAATTTCAATCATGATCATATTTTTCCTCTTTCCCAACTCATCCTCATTCACCTTAAGTGAGATGAGCTGAAACATGAGCACATCCTCCTCCAGTAACTGAGAAGAGTTAACCAGACATGGGAATCTTAGCCTGTGCTTCCGGGGACACTCTCTCTCCTGTTCGATGTTCTATATTGTTTGTCTAACTGCACTGGTGTAATAGACCTGTCATCTTAGAATCAACTTAAGCCTGGTGGGACCTACTTTATATTTCAGCCTCTTATCTTTTGTGGTGAACTAAGAGCACACTCATCATGACACACTGGCTTCCTGGCCCTCCTGTCCCAGTAACGGAACAAGACAGTTACGGCCATTTCCAAAGGAAGAGCCACCATGAATGGAGCCAGTTTTGCTACACAGAAGTGCTCACAGGCATGTGTTCACAACATTTGTTGCATGTTGTAAAATAAATAAGCAGCAAATAGTTATTTATTTTAATAAAAGTTCAGGATATGAAGTACTTTGAAGGTGGCATAGGTGACAGAACATTTCATACAGAGTAGCATGGAGATTTATTTTCCCTGGTGGAGCAGTGGAAAAGAATCTGCCTACCAGTGTAGGAGCCGCAGGTGATGTGGGTTCGATCCCTGGGTTGGGAAGATCCCCTGAGGAGGGCATGGTACCCTTGGCCTGGGTACGCTGGGCATGGCACTCCAGTGCCCTTGCCTGGAGAATCCCATGGACAGAGGAGCCTGACAGGCTACAGTTCATGGGGGCACAAAGAGGCGGACACAACTGAGTGACTGAGCATGCGTGCAGCTCAGAGTTTTAATGTCATTATTATGCAAATGATGCACTTAGCAGCAATGAATCACTGTGGAGACATCTTTGGCGAAATATACAGCTCTTTCTCATTCACCAGATGTCAGTGTTTTCATCCTTTAAGAGACTGCTCAATGCACATTGTGTTAGGCACTGCGTAGCCCGTGCGGTCAAAGCCTGTGTGTGACACACGCGGCCGACCAAGTGTCACACCATCAGTAACAACTAATATCTGTGTAACTGGATTCTGTGAATTTGCCTAGAAGCCCTCCGTTCATTTAAAAAAATTTAAAAAAGAAATTGACTTATTTCTTCAGTACCTCTTGAGTCGCCTTGCTCAACTTTCATTTAAAATTCTGGATTCCAGCTGGAGGACACTCAAGGAAATGAGCCTTCAGGATGAATACAATTGAAATATGAAGAGACTAAATTATGCTACAAATTGCTGAATATTACCAGGCTGTCTGACTGTGCAAAAATTATGACACGGAGAAGTAAAGCAGATTCCCAAAAGATAGCATAAGCATGCCTTCCTCGAATTTGCCTCACTCCTTGTACTTCAAATGCCCACAATTTAGACCTTGAGAGCTTTACATTATCTTGATACAAAGTTATGAGGTTTGGGTTCTAATTTAGGACCGGTTTATACTGCATTGAGAAAATATGATTTACCTTAGATGTGACTATTTCTGAAACAATGCATTGAGGTATCATTATAATCAGAGGCTCTCATTCTGAATGGGAGGTCTCCTTGATACAAGGAACCTATGGATTTTCCTGTTAGGAATATTAAAGAGGTCTCTTCAAATTTTTGCTTAAAACACAGAAGCAATACTTTAGAGAGTATGGGGAGGGCTGGGAGGGCATTTCCAGAAGGGGAGAGGTCTGGATGTGTCTTGAAGCAATAGGGTTTGCCAGGTGATCAGGGATGGAGAGGGGAAGGTGCCTGGTCCAGAGGAAAGTGGGCAGGCTAGGTGAGGGCATAAGAGCAGACAGGAAGCAGCAGACCCCAAGCCTTCTGTGCCTTTTACACAATGATAAATCCTGGGGAATTGATGAGCTTAAGGGATTTGTTTGAGGTGCAGTAAACTGTGGGACAGGGACTGGGAGATGTGGGTGGGAGGGCGATAAGTGGAGGTTGAGGTTATTTTAGTAGGTTGCCAGATCCATTCTGACAGAACAAGAAGGTTCGGCTCTTCCTGGTCCAGGGAGGACACCCTTCTCCAGGAACATTTAATGAATTGCTTTTCAGCAGAAAGTGGGATTCAGAGAAGCCTTCCTGTGTCTGTTGAGTCACAAATGCCTTCAAAGCAAAATACTCAATCTGCCAATTCTACATTATTTGGGAGATTTACACCCACTGTCAGTTTATACCTGCTCGAAGCTTGGGGGCAGTGAAGGAGATAACTCAGGAGCCTTGGCCTGTTTTGGGAAGAAGGACTGCCCTCCAGGGCTCAGGGGAGGAGAGTCCAGGGCAGCTTTCTTCAAGAGATCATGGTGATAGCTGGGAGGTTTAAGAAGCAGTGATATGACTCTGAAAAGATCCCGTAAAGATCCAATGGAATAAAGACCAGTGTAGGTTTTATCAACTACTGCACATCAGACAGTTTTAAAAAGCATGAAACGCATTGCCTTGAATTGGCAGAAGGAGACTGACTCCATGATGGATGTCACACTAGGTAATGAGAGAGTACTCCCCAAAGTCACATCAGTTTTGATTTGTTGGTCAAAAGATGATGTAACAGTGTCTTGAGAGAGCCACAGATGTTTGCAGGTCAGATGAGATCATGGCTCCGAGGGAGGAATATTCCTGCTCACAGTCTGTGTTTTGTCGTCTGATGATAGAGGCCAGAATCTAACAGGCTACAACAGAAACAGGCAAGCAAACAAACAAGGACAATAGAAGCCTGAAGACTGAATGGTCAGGCGTGCTCAGATGTGTAGAGGCTGGGGCCATGGGCTACAGGATGCTGTCTTAGCTGGGGTCACTGCGGCATAGGATACCAACTCTTCATTCAGGAGAAAGAGGCTGCTGGGGTATACAGACAAGTCCAGAGTGAGGGGGCCAGTGGATGACTGAAGAAGAGGAGCTAGGTGGGGGATTCTTGTTAAACCAGCTCAGCAGGATTTTTCCTGAAGGCAGGCCAGAGGGACCAGGCATCCAGGGTGGAGGATGAGGAATTTGATCAGATATAGAAGGTGACCAGAAGTCAGGGGTGGAGGGATTCTTGACAAAGTGACTTAGCAGAATTCTTGCTGAAACTGGACAGTGCAGGTCCAGCAAGGATGGGGCCAAGTTGAGGCCTAGCTTAGAAGAGACCCAGTGACCCTGACTCCCTCTCCTTTGGTCAAGGAGGGCGTCTGTGTCATGCCTGAGCCTGGGAAGAAAATCTTAATTGGAGGTCCCAGGCTGCAGCAAGGTTCCCTGAACTTGAGTCTCTGGTATTCATATGGGGCCAAGGGACTCCCCCACCCAAGGAACTCTCCAGGTGACCCTCAACTACTTTACAGACACATTTTTTTTTCCCCTGAATTCCAATCTTTTACCTAGAGCAGATTTTGGACAATCTGAGTAGATTTATCTTTCCTGCGAGCCTCGCTCTTCCTCCTCCATCTTTGTGCCTGAATTAAGACCTCAGGCTCTTGGGTCTGTTATCTCAGCAAAAAGTCTTAGCCAATTTTAAAAGGCTATAACCTTTTAACCACCATCGCTGTTCTTTTCTGCACACTTTCTAATTTCTCATCTGCTCTCCCTGGAAACCTGATGCTTGATTTGAATATGATCCAGTCCCCTTTCCTTCTGAAGACAGCTGCTGAACAAATGCTTTGAATTTAAGTTCTGCCCTTAGCGTACATTCTCCTGCTTTCTTAACAATTTTCTTTTTAGAAAGCAGCATATACAATGTATCCTGCTGTGGACTAACTTGTTTTTTGTGTTTTTTTCCTTTAATCCTTTGAATTGCAGCCAAAAATTGCTTCCAAGTGAGAAAAATTCCAAAATAGGTGTATTTAAAAATAATCGTTTTTAAATATGCCTGATGTGGACAAGGCACTGATAACCCCCAAAATGTCAGGAGAAAACTCCCTCTGGTTTAAATCTTTTAGTGACTAAAGCAAGTTTCCTGAAAGGGCTTTTTTGCTATTGCTGTTTAATTGAAGTAAAATTGCTTTACAATGTTGTATTAGTTTCTGCTGTCCAACAACATGAATCAGCTACATGGAATCTAGAAAAACGGCACTGATGAACCTAGAAGGAGGACAGGAATAGAGACTTAGACATGGAGAATTGACTTGTGGACACAGTTGGGGAAGGAGAGGCTGGGACAAACAGACAGCAGCATTGGCATGTCCACACTACTGTGCATTCAACAGCTAGCTAGCGGGCAGCTGCCGGACAGTACAGGGGCTCAGTGCTCCAAAAGGGTTGTTAAAGCACACTGTATGCAACCTCAGGGCCCTGGATAAGCCAGGCTGGTAAAGGCAGCAAGGGACTTTTAGTCTCTCCCCCGTCCATGTGCTGAGTGGTTTATACACTAAACCTCATCAATCTTGCTGACCATTCTGGAAGACTCCCATTTTACAGAATAGAAAATGGGGGCTACAAAACGGACCAAAGGCACTCAGGGTCACCCGGCAAATGGAGAGAGCAGTTCCTGAGGGCAGGTGCCAGAGCTGTGTGCTCTGGTTCCTGGGGGATGTGGAATTATCAACAGGATTCTGGAAACTGGGGTTTGGGGAAACGGTGGGTCCCAGACATCACCCAAGTCCAAAGGTTTCCAAACTATGAACGCAGAACCCTGAGGCCTCAGTTCACAGATGGAAACGGGTATGCACAGATTCATGTGGAAACAAGTCTCTTTGCCCCCAAACTCACACTTTCCAGAGAAGGAAACAAGTCAGAAAGGCTCCTGGGATTGCTTCCAGTCACACAACCACCTGACTTGAAGGGAGATTTTTACTCTCAAACTCTCACCACCCCACAAAGACAGCACAAAACTCATTAAAAATACGTCTCAGCTCGGTTTGGTTTCCATCAGCTACTCTTTCAGATTTCTGAGCTTCTACTAAAAAAAGAAAAGCCTTTATCCATTAGCAAAGTCCCTGGAGGCCACCACTGATGCTGTGAGATAAAACGGTACCCCTCGGTCTCCAGCTGAACATCTGGCGGGCCCCTACCCGGAGGGCACCAGTTGGCCTTCTGATGCCACCAGAAGCGCTCGGCACTGCCAGGCATGAGGTCATGGTAGCCTGTGGGTGGAAATTACCGTCCCAAGTTCACCAAGAAAAAATTAGAACCCAATGCAAAGTAAAATGCTGTACTGACCTATTTAGAGAAAACACAGTGTCTCAAGGACTTTCAATGAAATTCAAGGAGTGGTGGAGAGCAACTGGGGAGAGAAGAACTCCCAATACTCAGAGAGCCAGTTTTGGATGAGGATTTTGGGATGAAATCAATACCTCTAATTGGCCCCGGGTGTTAATAGGTAGCCAGCGGCGTCTTACGGAGCACAGATGAGGAGAGCTCCAAGTTCCATAAAAGAAAAAAAAAAAAGAAATGCTTTGCTTCCAGGGTTGAACTGCTGAAAGCACTGCTGCAGATGTGTGCCTGGCTGAGGTATTGCTGCTGTGTGTTTGGGGGCTGCCCCTTCAGCTGTCCACACAGTGCTCTTCCTCCTCTTATGTGCACGCTCAATAGCTAGTTGTGTCCAACTCTTTGCGACCTCATGGACTGCAGCACACCAGGCCTCCCTGTCCATCACCAACTCCCGGAGTTTGCAAAAATTCATGTCCATCGAGTCAGTGATGCCATCCAACCATCTCATCCTCTGTCATCCCCTTCTCTTCCTGCCTTTAATCTTTCCTAGCATCAGGGTCTTTTCCAAGGAGTCAGTTCTTCACATCAGGTGGCCAAAGTATTGGAGTTTCAGCTTCAGCATCAGTCCTTCAAATGAACATTCAGGACTGATTTCCTTTAGAATGGACAGATTGAATCTCCTTACAGTCCAAGGGACTCTGAAGAGTCTTCTCCAACACCACAATTCAAAAGCATCAATTCTTCTGCACTCAGCTTTCTTTATAGTTCAACTCTCACATCCATACAGGACTACTGGAAAAACAATAGCTTTGACTAGACAAACCTTTGTTAGCAAAATAATGTCTCTGCTTTTTAATATGCTGTGTAGGTTGGTCATAGTTTTTCTTCCAAGGAGCAAGCATCTTTTAATTTCATGGCTACAGTCACCATCACAGTGATTTTGGAGTCCAAGAAAATAAAGTCTGCCACTGTTTCCATTGTTTCCCCATCTATTTGCCATGAAGTGATGGGACCGGATACTGTGTTCAGGACATGCACAGCCTTTGCCCGAATCTGACTTTATCTCAGATTGACCTTGGAAATTGGCTCCTTTGGAAATGTTTAATGAGTCACTCCTCCCAAAGTTATATGCATTCTCATAACAACTTTTCCCCAAACCATAAATCCTTTCAGACCTGTGAAGGAATAAGCTCATAATGCTGGAGCTTCCTAGTGACTCTGTCTCTGAAGGAAGAGAAAAGATCTGGGGACCAGGTCGCTTCCACAGGGCCTCCTCTCAAGTCAACAGCTTGTCCCGAGAAACTCCTTGTCCACTTGCCTCATGCAGTCCTGAGGGCACCCACCAAGAATGTCCTGCTACCAGCTGCTGGGGCCCTATGTGCACTGTCCAGGGGTCAGTGCAAGCACAGCCCTGCTCTGCCAGAAGAACTGATGCCCAAGGACAGCATCTGTGAGCACACTTTTAGGGGAGCGAGGCTCCCACCCCATGTGGGAAAACAGCCATGACCTGGAAGTCACCATCAACAGCAGTACTTCCCCATCAGTCCCTAAGGGGCATAGGGTGTGTGTGTGTGTGTGTGTGTGTGTTCTGTGCTGGCCGTGGCCCTGAGCCAGCCACACCACGGGCGGAGCGTCCAGCACACATCAACCCCATAAACACGCTGATCTGATGCATTGCTTACTTTGAGTTAAAGGTTCTTGAAAAAGAAGAGGTGCAAGCAGAGCCCTCTGACTGTCCTCCTTCTTCTTGAAAGTAGGAGCTGAAACTGCCATGTGAGCAGGTCCTCGCTGTGCAGGAGGGGGCACCCCAGAGAGGCAGCCAAGCTTGGAAAAGTAAGCCCAGCTTCTTAGTGACGAAGCCACTCAGCATCCATTGCCCTGACCCAAACCCAATGGCCTTGTTGGGTTTTCACAATGCCCTGCTCTGTGTCCAGCCTGGTCTACAAGTGTTCAGCTCTGACTGAGTCTTTGGGTCTTCACTTCCTTGTGAAGCCCATGTATCACGTAACACATAAATAATATTTAATAAATGTGAAGGTCTTTCTCTTGTTCATGTGCGTTTTGTTAGGAAGCACCATTGAAGGGCCTAGAAGGAGGTCCTCCCCTCCAAATGACCCTGGCCCTCAGCTCTGCCCAGGGGCACACACACCACTGCAGCCTGTCCCTGGCATTGCACACCATCTCTGAGGGGAGAAGAGAGAGTTTCCGTGCCCCTGCCTCCCTCCCCTGGCCCCAGCAGGACTTCTGCAACAGGGAGCAGCTCAGGGCCTGGGCTCAGTCTGACGTCCTGTAGCCCCTTCGTCCTCCCCCATTTGCTGGGATAGCCTCTGTAGCCCTCACTGCTCCCCCATGCCACGTGTCCACAGTTGTTCCATTGAACTTCCAGAACATGTCCACCATCTGCCCACTTCTCCCATCTCTGCTGCCACTGCTCTGGTCCAGGCCACCTCTGTGACTTGTCAGGATGACCGTGTGGCCCCCAGCTGAGCTCTAGTGATACCCCCGGCCCCCACTGTCTAAGCAGTGAGGTCAGATCACACCAGTTCTCCACCGAAAATGCCACCCCCCAACATTCCGGCTGCTGGTCCCCTGCTGTCCCGAGGCAGCATCTCCACCAGCATCTCCCAGTCTCCAGCCCTTTGCACTTGCTCACCTGTCTGTCTACCTGGAGAGTTTCCCCTGAGATTCACTCTGTGCTGAACTTTGTGAAATGTTATTTCCTCCTTGGGTCCTTCTCTTCCTCATGGTGTTGAATATGCCCTCCACCCCCTGCCCCACCACCTGCTGACAGCCGGCAAGAGCCGGCAGCAGTCTCTGCCCTCCTCCTCCTCCTGTTCTTCCCTGTAGCACTAACCTTCATCCAACACATGCCACTCAGTGACATCATTTCCAACTTCATGAACCAAGATGGAAACCCTAGAAAGGCAAGGATGTCTGGGTGCCTTGCATTGCATTATCCCCACTGCCCAGGAAGACAAGTCAACATTTAAGTATTATCAACTGACTGGTTGAATGGAAGGGCCAAACAGAGCCCAGCTCTCTCCCATTTCCCTGTGGGCCAACTCCTTAGCATCTGACTGTGTCCCCAGGGCTCCCTCTGTGATAAGCCACCAGTGGATGTAGCCTGGTCCTGTCCCCTTGAGGAGCCCGCCTGCTTTGTCCACCCAAGGACCTCATGCCTGCCATGGCCATCTGTGATTGAGAGCAGCCATCAGGAATGCTTCATCTTCCGTGGAAGTGATTCTATCAAAATAAATCTACATCATTATCAGAAAAAGACATTAGGAGGAGGACATTCTGTTTCCTGAATTACCCAGGATTAGATTAACAAAGTTCATTTATTATTAAACTAAGCTACTATAAGGCAGGACCGGGTTACGCAACACTAAATGATTCAAGCAGACTGTTAACCCATGCATCCTCTAAAACACTCAAAATTAAAAACATAGTACAACTCTTTTCAGGGAAATAAAAGAGAAGGATAAGAAGCCTGGTGTGCTGCAGTCCATGGGGTCACAAAGAGTCAGACACGACTGACGACTGAACTGACTGACTGATAGCAGCCGTATGGGCTTCCCCCTACGGCTCTGTGGTAAAGGATCTGCCTGGCAATGCAGGAGACATTGGTTCAATCCCTGGTTCAGGAAGATCATCTGGAGAAGAAAATGGCAACCCACTCCAGTATCCTTGCCTGGGAAATCCCATGGACAGAGAAGCCTGGCGGGCTACAGTCCATGGGGTCACAAAGAGTTGGACATGACTTAGCAACTGAGTACACATGCATATAGCTGCCATATGCTTCATTTCAGTCGCTCAGTCGTGTCCAACTCTTTGTGACCCCATGATCGCAGCACGCCAGGCCTCCCCTGTCCATCACCAACTCCTGGAGTTCGCCCAAACTCACGTCCAGCGAGTCAGTGATGCCATCCAGCCATCTCATCTGCTGTCGTCCCCTTCTCCTCCTGCCCCCAATCCCTCCCAGCATCAGAGTCTTTTCCAATGAGTCAGCTCTTTGCATGAGGTGGCCAAAGTACTGGAGTTTCAGCTTTAGCATCATTCCTTCCAAAGAAATTCCAGGGCTGATCTCCTTTTAAAACCCTGGAATTAATTTATGACTTTTTAAAGTAAATGTCCTCCACATAAGGGCATAAATTGGGGCAAAACCTCAAAAATGCAGTTGTGTTCATCTTCCCTTGATGACAGGGCTTCCCTTGTGGCTCAGCTAGTAAAGAATCCTCCTGCAAAGCAGGAGACCTGGGTCGGGAAGATCCCTGGAAGAGGGCATGGTAACCTGTGCCAGTATTGTTGCCTGGAGAAACTCCAAGGACAGAGGAACCTAGTGGCCTGAAGTCCATGGGGTCGCAAAGAGTTGGACACGACAGAGTCATGAAGCACAGCACCCCTGATGACTAAACATGCTGGAACTTGCCACAGGAAAGGGAACTGTCGATTAGCCACTCCCCTGCCAGGCAAGACTGTAGATCCCCTTCAGTGCATGGGTGCCTGTTAGAGGCTGTAACGCAGTGCCACCAGCTGTAACGCATAAAAGTCAGCAGTGTGTTTACTAAAGCCTGACCATCACCTGACAGTCAGGCATCCTTATATGACTGAAGGAAGTCCTGTTGCTCTAAAGAGAGAGAGTGTGTGTGTACATGTTTGGACTATAAGAGGAAACAGCCTTTGAGCAGTGACCTTACACAGTGACCACACACCCCAGCATGCTGAAGGCATCACTGGGAAGATCCCACACAGAGAAGGCTGCCCCTACACTGAGCATGAGCCTCCCTGCAGGCAGGTGCCCACCCCCTGCCCTGCACTCTTCTGACTTCATGTGACTGAGGATCCCATCACCTACACAAGCCCCACCAGCATAAACCAAACGTCCACAAGCAAAATCAAGCTTTGGAAAGTGAAGTTCAGTAAGCAGCCTCCATCTGAAATGTTACCACTGGAAAGAAGCAAGTCTAACTTCTCAACTGACTCCAACCTTTAGAATCCCTGTTGCTCAACTGACTCCAATCTTTAGAAAAGACCCTGATGCTGGGACAGATTGAAGGTAGGAGGAAAAGGTGATGACAGAGGATGAGATGGTTGGATGGCATCACCAACTTGATGGGCATGAGTTTGAGCAAGCTCCGGGAGTTGGTGAAGGACAGGGAAGCCTGGCATGCTGCAGTCCATTGGAGTCACAAAGAGCTGGACACAGCTGAGTAACTGAACTTTAGAATTCCATAAAACACTTAATTTGCGGATGAAGTCTGTTTGTGTGTATAGCCATACCCTTGAATTGAGACAAAATGGCACACAGGGGATGGCAGCATGAACACTTCAGTCATAGCACTCCTGCACAGTTAAAGTTGTCCCACGCACTGCTTGAATCCAAAGGAAGCTGACCCAATCCTGAGGCCACTGATCTTTAGAAATGTTTTAGAATATCTCCTTCATATCATTTATGATAGAATATTCCAGCATAGCTACCAGTTCAGTGGTGGACTGAGTCCTTAAGAGACTACACAAACCTGGAGCAGCTTTCAGGAACCATGTTTAGATAGATAGACAGATAGATAGGTAGATGATAAATAGATAGGATGGACAGCTAAATAAATACATATGGAGGATAAATGAACGGTTGGACAAATGGATTGAATAGATAAGTAGGTAGATAGAAAATAGACAGATGATAAAAAGACAGGACTGACATGTAGATATATATGGAGGATGGATGGATGGATGATTGGATGAGTGGACTGAGTAGATGAGTAGTTAGATAGATCGTAGATAGATAGGTAGACAGACAGGCATAGATGGACAGGAAGGTAAGTGGGCAAATAGGTAAAGCGTAAGGAGAAATATTTACCTAGCAGACCTAGAAGGACGCCAGAGCCCTGCCCACACTCCCATCCTCCGTGTGACAATTCCCACCTCTCTTCACAGGTGTCCTGTGTGTGTATGTGTAATTCTGTGCCAAATCCCCATCCTCCCCTTTCCCAGATCACTCTGCCCTACCACCAGATCCTTAAACTTCACATTTTACAACCTCTTTGGCCCTCAAGACCCTGTTCAAGACAAGTCTTTCTCTTTATCTGCAAGCAAAATTATGTATCTTTTCCTGTTCCTTAATGCTCTGTAAATATTTCTATCAACGCAATGAGCATACATTATATACTCACTTAAAATTATAAATTAAATTTCATATCTTTAGGAGATGTACTGAATGAAGCATGACATTAGGTTAACGATTTAATAAGTATGGTTCATGCCATCTTTGATCATTTTGCACACACTCATTCCCGAGGTACCAACATTAACCACACAAGTTCCTCTACATGTTACATGGGAATGTTCTTGGAAAACCTCACATCTGTGCCTGTGTCTGTGTAACTTGTTTTAAATTCATTGGGTAGCCATTCATTAAACACTCATTATATGGTGTTGCAGTTTGTTTTTAGACAGAAAAGCAAAGGTTATTTTATTCACTTTTTAATCTTTAAAAAGCTGGCATAAAGTGAGTGTCCCACATGTTTGATATGTACTGAGGAAATCTGAAGATCATTTGAAGATCTGAGAACTCGGTTTGACCTAAGACAACCTGGGAGTTACTTGCTGCCCGTGAAATGCCCTCCTTTGTTTGATAGCAAAGGCAATTTCCCACATCCCTGGAATGCTATTTGATAGTATCTTAAATCATCCTGTCTCTGTCTCTTTCTCCATATATATAAAACCCTCATATATATATATATATATATATATATATATATATATATAATTTCAGCCTGGCTGAAATTCCTCAAAAGCTAACAAATGGGTTATTTGGCTATCTATGTTAAAGCACGTGAGTGATGGTCAGACGGCATTTTGCCCAAAGGTATGTTTCAAGAAGAAAACTCCTTGGGAAAGTTCTAAACAAGGCACAGTATTCAAGGATCTGGGCAACCAGACCCTCCTTCCCAGCCTTGTGGATGGTCCTGCAGGGAGAGGGGTGACCGCCAGCCCAGGCCCCCACCCTCTTCAGGAATGTAGTGCCTACACCCTTTCACATGGGGACATGAAGGGTGGGGAGCTGGCACCTCCTGGATGTGCAGAGTTCCTCCTGGGTCTGCCTGACATGATGGTTCCATTCGCTCCCAGAGAAGACACCTGTCATGTGTCAGCTGTAAGCTCCTGAGAGCTCATCTTCAAGTTAAAGCTTGGGAGAGGTTAAAGAGAGAATCCCTGAGACAGAGCAACTTGGCCCAAGTTTTGAGACAAGTACTTGGCCTGTAAGGTCCACACAGCTGAGTGTGAGTGTCAGGTGGTGATCGGAGATAACAGTCAAGCCCCTCAGGAAAGGCTGAACCCCGGATGAAGGCAGGAAGCTGCAGAGGATGCCAAGACTTGGCACCGATGAGAATGCTGCTGGAGCCATGGCCCACAGAACAGCCTTTCCAAAGCCCTCTCCATTCTTGGGCAAGTCTAGAAATAAGCTTCCCACTATGCTCTGCATTTGAGAGGGAAAGCTACTGGGCTGGACCATCTGTGGTTAACCTGAGCTGCTCAGTGCTCGAGGAGCAAGGGGTAGGGAACTGCTTTCCTGCTCTGCTCCGTGTCATCTCCCCACACAGTTGTCTTTCCTTGAGAAGCAGGAGAGCGCACAGGCTTCACCTAAGAGCTGGGAGTGCTCGTGTGTACAGAGCACCTGTGTACAGAACAACATGAGGCTGCCTTCCTGCACACACGGGGTGGTGGGGATAGCCTGGACCCAGCCGCTGGAAGGCGCAGAACAGAGTCAGGCCAATTGTGAACATCCTCCAAACAGCTTCTCACCAGACCCACTGGCTGTTGCATTCAACTGTCAGTCAAGTAACCTGGGTGAGGGGCCACCTGAGATCACTGACTCCACGTAGTTATGTTATTTAGAGGAAATCACTGAATATATTTCATTAAAATCTAAAATGGCCCAAGCTGTAGCACTAACAATAACAATAATCCTAGCTCACTTTAACTGAGGTTTTATCTTTCTCCTGGTGTGCTTCCAAACTTTTCACATTTATTAGTCCATCAACCTCTCAATAACCTGATATTAGTTTTTGTGTGTGTGTACATGCTAAGTTGCTTCAGTTGTGTTCAACTCTTTGTGACACCATAGATTGTAGCCTGCTGGGTTCTTCTGTCCATGGGACTCTCCAGGCAAGAATACTGGAGTGGGTTGCCATGTTCTCCTCTAGGGGATCTTCCCAACCCAGGGACTGAACCCATGTCTCTTATATATCCTGCATTGGGAGGTGAGAACTTTACCACTAGGACCAACTGAGAAGCCCATTACCTTTTAGGGCTGCCCTAACAAAGTATGGCCAGAGCCACTCCAGTACTCTTGCCTGGAAGATCCCATGGACAGAGGAGCCTGGAAGGCTGCAGTCCACGGGGTCGCTGAGGGTTGGACACGGCTTAGCGACTTCACTTTCACTTTTCACTTTCCTGCATTGGAGAAGGAAATGGCAACCCACTCCAGTGTTCTTGCCCGGAGAATCCCAGGGACTTGGGAGCCTTGTGGGCTGCTGTCTGTGGGGTCACACAGAGTCGGACACGACTGAAGCGACTTAGCAGCAGCAGCAACAAAGTATGGCAGACTCAATGACTAAGCAGAGACTTAGTGTCTCAGGGTTCCGAGGCCTATAGTCTGAGATCACAGCATCAGCAGGGTGGGTGATCTGGGCCTACAGACACATCACTCCAGTCTTTGCCTCCATCTTCACATGAGGTTTTTCTTGTCTGCTTCCGAATTTCTCCCTTTTATAATGACACTGGTCAAACTGGATCAGGGGCCACCCTGCTGGTTTCATTTTAGCTTGATGACATCTTCAAAGACCCTGTCCCCAAATAAGGCCACATTCTGTGGACTTTGACATATGAATCTGGGGTCAGTTCAGTTCAGTAGCTCAGTCATGTCCAACTCTTTGCAGCCCCATGCAGCACATCAGGCTTCCCTGTCCTTCACCAACTCCCAGAAGTTGCTCAAACTCATGGGCATCAAATCGATGATGCCATCCAACCGTCTCATCCTCTGTCATCCCCTTCTCCTCCTGCCTTTAATCTTTCCCAGCATCAGGATCTTTTCAAATGAGTCAGTTCTTCGAATCAGGTGGCCAAAGTATTGGAGTTTCAGCTTCACCATGAGTCCTTCCAATTCGGGACTGATTTCCTTTAGGATGGACTGGTTGGATTTCCTTGTAGTCCAAGAGACTATGAAGGTCTTCTCTTCATAGTTCAAAAGCATCAATTCTTCAGCACTCAGTTTCCTTAATAGTCTAGCTCTCACATCCATACATGACTACTGAAAATATGATAGCCTTGACTAGACAGACCTTTGTTGGCAAAGTAAAGTCTCTGCTTTTTAATATGCTATCTAGGTTGGCCATAGCTTTTCTTCCAAGGGGCAAGCAAGCATCTTTTAATTTCATGGCTGCAGTCACCATCTGCAGCGATTTTGGAGCCCCCAAAATAAAGTCTGCCACTGTTTCCACTGTTTCCCATCTATTTTGTCATGAAGTGATGGGACCGGATGACATGATCTTCGTTTTCTGAATGTTGAGCTTTAAGCCAACTTTTTCACTCTCCTCTTTCACTTTCATCAAGAAGCTCTTTAATTCTTTGCTTTCTGCCATAAGGGTGGTATCATCTGTGTATCTGAGGTTATTTGTATTCCTTCCAGCAATCTTGATTCCAACCCATATCAAAGCTTGTGAGATAAATTCTAAAATTGCTCCCAGTCTGCAGGTGTGGAGACTGAGGCACCGAGAAGTCCTGCAGCTTCTCCCTTTAACAGATAATGAAGTGGCAGAGATGGTCCACCAGTCTGGCTAAATTATACACTTGGTGCTACTCTTTCCCGACCTTTTGTTGGCCTAGAGATTAGGATTTTTGAAAGTCAGTCAAGGGTTAGAAAAGGTTTATCCTAGCTAAATTTATAGTCTTTTGTCATTAAATTAGAGAAAATAAACCCAGGCTATTTGATGATTTTGAACTTATCATAACACTGGGCTTATTTAATGCTATTTTTATGTTCTCAAAGATCGAGGGCAAGAGGAGAAGGAGGCAACAGAGAATGAGATCGTTGGATGGCATCACCGCCTCAATGGACATGAGTTTAAGTAAGCTCCGGGAGTTGGTGATAGACAGTGAGGCCTGGCATGCTGCAGTCCATGGGGTTGCAAAGAGTCAGACATGATGGAGTGATTGAACACACACACATGCACACTGTACCCCATAGTAAATACTTTAAAATGGTTATTAAATTTGAATATGGATTCATATTGTGGGCTTGTGTATGATTTGAGATGAATATGAATATGTTATAGAAATGAATATGTTTCAGTGAAAGGGCTGTGGTCATTTCCTCTTTGTCTTTCTCCTGTCTCTTCTTTCTTTATTTCTTTCTAGAATATCTTAAAATGTAAGAGTCCGGCCAATCTCATATATTCTATTTCTGGGGCTTAGACATAATTAACAGATGCACAAATTTGCTGTTTTATTAATTCATTTATGCCAACTTGGGGTAAACACGGAGGAAAAATGAAACAGGAAGAAACACTAGGGAATATCTTTAAAGTCATGCAAGAAAAGCTGTTCTGTGATGTTTAGGTAAATTCTCCTGCTGTGTCTATAATTCCCACTGAGAAGAAAGGCCTTGCTGACTCCTTGTGAGTTTTTTGTTTTTTGGGGTTTTTCTGAACCTTGTTCTGAGTATCATTCAGTAACCCAGTGGGTCCACAGGGTCAAGGAGTAATAGAATTTCTGCCAGTCCCAGAGTGATATTCACTTTCCCCCTTTTCTGTGACCTCCTTGTATTGTATTGCATTTTCAGGGCATCTTACCACTCTGAACTGATGCAACGCTTGTCTGAGGAAGCAAGCAGTCTTTGTTTTGCATATAAATCAGGGTACCTGTAGCCTACATTCCTTTGGATGTTCTCTGAAAAGGGAAATTCTATTTTTAGACAGTGTTGTGAGAGAGCCACCCACTCCATCTCTGTTAGAGGCCAGAGACAAATTACAGAGTTATTTAGAGGGAGGCAAAGACGTTCCCAAGATCAGCATGAAGGGGATTGCAGGAATGCTTCTGACTTTAGATCTCAGTGAGAGCATTTGCTGTGCTGATCAAGCCCTTCATTTTTCCAGCCTCCGAGGGGAGATGGATGCTTTATACCTTCCACAGTTTCTCTCACCCGTGACTTTCAAAATGGAGGAAGAAGTGGAGACGATGGACTTAAGCAAACCCGCTTTCCACTAGCTGAGATGCTTTTTCCAGCCAGAGTCTCAGCTCTAAGAACCTGTGAAGAGGTTTCACATACGGTCCTGTGCTGAAAAGACAGCACCGCCACGGTACCATGTTTAGTTGGTTATAATTTTGGCTTTTACCCTGCCCCTGCCCCGCCCATGCAACCATATCACATATTCACCCAGGTCATTTCCTTATTCCTCCTGCCATTTCTTTCTCAATCACTTCTTATCGGATTACATAAAATTCAATTATTCAACAGAATTCGCCAGGCTCACAGACGTCTTCATTGCTTGCACCGAGTGGAGCCAGGGAGCAAAGTGGATCAGATACTTCTCAGAAGCTCATAAGAGGCAGTTGATTTATTCTAATGTATAATCTCTTTCCGATGCAAGCAACCATCTTTTTCCAGTTACTGATCCAATTGCAATGACTCACAAAATGGGAACTTCATATAGACGTGAATGAGAATCATTTTAAAGGATTATCATAATAGTGTATTTAGTAATAAAAACATTGAAATATTTAAGAGTGGTTCACTGGACACAAAACAGAATCTAACTGCATAACTTTAACTAATTAATCTCATTAAACAGTTACTCTAATGTTATCCCGTAAAGTTACAGGCAGCTGTGGATGGTCAGCTTTAATCATCTAATGTTCTTTTCTTGAATAGGATGTAACCTGTGTCTGTCCTTTGCCTACTGATAGGCCCCTAAACAGTATCCACTGGAAAGTAAAATTTCGTATTAATGATGTTACTCATTAACATACATTTTTAAATGAATGCTATTTTAAACATGCAAATACGTGGGTTAGATGACTTCCTCCAAGACGGAGTGGAAGACGCACATCTTGATAGCCAACAGAATGATCCACTCCATTAGAAAGTGTCATGAAAACCCTCTCAAGTTGGTGCACACCACAGTCAGAAATGAAGGAAACATCTTACCTCTTCTGCTTTCTCCAGCCTAAGTCAGCTCACACAGAAAGGACAAAACCGACATCGTGCATGGTGAGGTCAGCTGTTCCAAACACTCAACACCTCCTACCTGGATAACTGATATTTGGTTGGCAGTGGACCTGGAAAAAGAAAGCGGGGAAAAGGGAGTTAGAGGGAGAGTGGATACGTGTGTATGTGTGTCTGAGTCCTTTCACTCTTTACCTGAAACTATCAAACACTGTTTGTTGATTGGCTATACTCCAATGCAAAATGAAAATTAGCTTAAAAATAAGGTATTGTTTAAACAAAAGAGTTAGATCTGCTCTTAATCAACTTTATGGGTTTGCCTGATCTTTAAATATGCATTTTGTTTTCTTTCATGTTGATAAATGGACAGTGTCTTCATTTTTTTTATTTTTTAAATTACAATACTGTATTTGTTTTGCCATACATTGACAGGAATCAGCCACAAGTGAACACAATCTCCCAATGCCGAAGCCCCCTCCCACCTCCCACCCCACACCATCTATCTGAATCATCCTGTGCACCAGCCCCATGCATCCTGTATCCTGCATTGAACATAGACTGGCACTTCGTTTCTTACAAGATAGTATACATGTTTCAATGCCATTCTCCCAAACCATTCCACCCTTTCCCTCTCCCCCAGAGTCCAAAAGTCCATTCTATACCTCTGTGTCTCTTTTGTTGTCTCACATATAGGGTCATCATTACTATCTTCTAAATTCCATATGTATGTGTCAGTATACTGTATTGGTGTTTTTCTTTCTGGTTTACTTCACTCTGTATAATCGGTTCCAATTTCATCCATCTCATTAGAACTGAGTCAAATTTATTCTTTTTAAGGGCTGAGTAGTACTCCATTGTGTATATGTACCACTGCTTTCTTATCCATTCATCTGCTGATGGACATCTAGGTTGTTTCCATGTCCTGGCTATTATAAACAAAGCTGCAATGAACATTGGGGTACATGTGTCTCTTTCAGTTCTGGTTTCCTCGGTGTGTATGCCCAGCAGTGGGATTGCTGGGTCATAAGGCAGTTCTATTTGCAATTTTAAGGAATCTCCACACTGTTTTCCATAATGGCTGTACTAGTTTGCATTCCCACCAGCAGTGTAAGAGGGTTCCCTTTTCTCCACATCCTCTCCAGCATTTATTGCTTGTAGACTTTTGGATCACAGCCATTCTGACTGGTGTGAAATGGTACCTCATTGTGGTCTTGATTTGCATTTCTCTGATAATGAGTGATGTTGAACATCTTTTCATGTGTTTGTTAGCCATCCATATGTCTTCTTTGGAGAAATGCCTATTTAGTTCTTTGGCCCTTTTTTTTAATTGGATCATTTATTTTTCTGGAGTTGAGCTGCATAAGTTGCTTATATATCTTTGAAATTAGTTGTTTGTCAGTTGTTTCATTTACTATTGTTTTCTCCCATTCAGAAGGCTGTCTTTTCACCTTGCTTATAGTTTCCTTTGTTGTGCAGAAGCTTTTAATTTTAATTAGATCCCATTTGTTTATTTTTGCTTTTATTTCCAGTATACTGGGAGGTGGATCATAGAGGATCCTGCTGTGATTTATGTCGGAGAGTGTTTTGCCTATGTTCTCCTCTAGGAGTTTTATAGTTTCTGGTCTTACATTTAGATCTTTAATCCATTTTGAGTTTATTTTTGTGTATGGTGTTAGAAAGAGGCCTAGTTTCATTCTTTTACAAGTGGTTGACCAGTTTTCCCAGCACCACCTTTTAAAGAGACTGTCTTTACTCCATTGTATATTCTTGCCTCCTTTGTCGAAGATAAGGTGTCCATAGGTGTGTGGGTTAATCTCAGGGCTTTCTATTTTGTTCCATTGATCTATATTTCTGTCTTTGTGCCAGTACCATACTGTGTTAATGACTGTGGCTTTGTAGTAGAGCCTGAAGTCAGGCAAGTTGATTCCTCCAGTTCCATTCTTCTGTCTCAAGATTGCTTTGGCTATTTGAGGTTTTTTGTATTTCCATGCAAATCTTGAGATTATTTGATCTAGTTCTGTGAAAAATACTGCTGGTAGCTTGATGGGAATTGCATTGAATCTGTAGATTGCTTTAGGTAGTATACTCATTTTCACTATATTGACTCTTCCGACCCATGAGCATGGTATATTTCTCCATCTATTAGTGTCCTCTTTGATTTCTTTCATCAGTGTTTTATAGTTTTCGATGTATAGGTCTTTAGTTTCTTTAGGTAGGAATATTCCTAAGTATTCTATTCTTTTCATTGCAATGGTGAATGGAATTGTTTCCTTAACTTCTTTTTTCTACTTTCTCATTATTAGTGTATAGGAATGCAAGGGATTTCTGAGTGTTGATTTTATATCCTGCAACTTTACTATATTCATTGATTAGCTCTAGTAGTTTTCTGGTCGAGTCTTTAGGATTTTCTATGTAGAGGATCATGTCATCTGCAAACAGTGAGAGTTTTACTTCTTCTTTTCCAATTTGTATTTCTTTTTCTGCTCTGATTGCTGTGGCCAAAACTTCCAGTACGATGTTGAAGAGTAGTGGTGAAAGTGGACACCCTTGTCTTGTTCCTGACTTTAGGGGAAATGGTTTCAATTTTTCGCCATTGAGGATAATGTTAGCTGTGGGTTTGTCATATATAGCTTTTATTATGTTGAGGTATGTTCCTTCTATTTCTGCTTTCTGGAGAGTTTTTATCATAAATGGATGTTGAATTTTGTCAAAGGCTTTTTCTGCATCTATTGAGATAATCATATGATTTTTATTTCTCAGTTTGTTAATGTGATGAATTACATTGATTGACTTGCGGATATTGAAGAATCCTTGCATCCCTGGGATTTTAAAGCCCACTTGGTCATGGTGTATGATCTTTTAATGTGTTGCTGGATTCTGATTGCTAGGATTTTGTTGAGGATTTTTGCATCTATGTTCATCAGTGATATTGGCCTGTAGTTTTCTTTTTTTGCGGTGTCTTTGTCAGGTTTTGGTATTAGGGTGATGGTGGCCTCATAGAATGAGTTTGGAAGTTTACCTTCCTCTGCAATTTTCTGGAATAGTTTCAGTAAGATAGGTATTAGCTCTTCTCGAAATTTTTGGTAGAATTCAGCTGTGAAGCCGTCTGGACCTGGGCTTTTGTTTGCTGGAAGATTTCTGATTACAGTTTCAATTTCCATGCTTGTGATGGGTCTGTTAAGATTTTCTATTTCTTCCTGGTTCAGTTTGGAAAGTTGTACTTTTCTAAGACTTTGTCCATTTCTTCCAAGTTGTCCATTTTATTGGCATATAATTGCTGATAGTAGTCTCTTATGATTCTTTGTATTTCTGAGTTGTCTGTCGTGATCTCTCCATTTTCATTTCTAATTTTGTTGATTTGATTTTTTTCTCTTTGTTTCTTGATGAGTCTGGCTAATGGTTTGTCAATTTTATTTATCCTTTCAAAGAACCAGCTTTTTGCTTTGTTGATTTTTGCTATGGTCTCTTTTGTTTCTTTTGCATTTATTTCTGCCCTAATTTTTAGGATTTCTTTCCTTCTACTAACTCTGGGGTTCTCTATTTCTTCCTTTTCCAGTTGCTTTAGGTGTAGAGTTAGGTTATTTATTTGACTTTTTTCTTGTTTCTTGAGGTATGCCTGTATTGCTATGAACTTTCCTCTTAGTACTGCTTTTATAGTGTCCCAAAGGTTCTGTGTAGTTGTGTTTTCATTTTCATTCGTTTCGATGCATATTTTGATTTCTTTTTTGATTTCTTCTGTGATTTGTTGATTATTCAGAAGGGTGTTGTTCAGCCTCCAAATGTTGGAATTTTTAATAGTTTTTCTCCTATAATTGAGATCTAACCTTAGTGCATTATGGTCAGAGAAGATGCTTGGAATAATTTCGATTTTTTTGAATTTATCAAGGTTAGATTTATGACCCAGAATGTGATCTATCCTGGAAAAGGTTCCTTGTGCACTTGAGTAAAAGGTGAAATTCATTGTTTTGGGGTGAAATGTCCTATAGATATCAATTAGGTCTAACTGGTCTATTGTATCATTTAACGTTTGCGTTTCTTTGTTAATTTTCTGTTTAGTTGATCTGTCCATAGGTGTGAGTGGGGTATTAAAGTCTCCCACTATTATTGTGTTATTATTAATTTCCCCTTTCATGCTTGTTAGCAATTGTCTTACATATTGCGGTGCTCCTATGTTGGGTGCATATATATTTATAATTGTTATATCTTCTTCTTGGATCGATCCTTTAATCATTATGTAGTGGCCTTCTTTGTCCCTTTTCACAGCCTTTGTTTTAAAGTCTATTTTATCAGATATGAGTATTGCTACTCCTGCTTTCTTTTGGTCTTTATTTGCATGGAATATCTTTTTCCAGCCCTTCACTTTTAGTCTGTATGTGTCCGTTGTTTTGAGGTGGGTCTCTTGTAGGCAGCATATATAGGGATCTTGTTTTTGTATCCATTCAGCCAGTCTTTGCCTTTTGGTTGGGGCATTCAACCCATTTACATTTAAGGTAATTATTGATAAGTATGCTCCTGTTGCCATTTACTTTATTGTTTTGGGTTCGGGTTTATACACCCTTTTTGTGTTTCCTTTCTAAAGTCTATCCTTTAGTATTTGTTGGAGAGCTGGTTAGGTGGTGCTGAATTCTCTCAGCTTTTGCTTGTCTGTAAAGCTTTTGATTTCTCCTTCATATTTGAATGAGATCCTTGCTGGGTACAGTAGTCTTGGCTGAAGGTTATTATCTTTCATCACTTTAAGTATGTCTTGCCATTCCCTCCTGGCCTGAAGAGTTTCTATTGAAAGATCTGCAGTTATTCTTATGGGGATCCCCTTGTGTGTTATTTGTTGTTTTTCCCTTGCTGCTTTTAATATTTGTTCTTTGTGTTTGGTCTTTGCTAGTTTGATTAAAATATGTCTTGGGGTGTTTTGCCTTGGGTTTATCCTGTTTGGCACTCTGGGTTTCTTGGACTTGGGTGATTATTTCCTTTCCCATTTTAGGGAAGTTTTCAACTATTATCTCCTCAAGTATTTTCTCATGGTCTTTCTTTTTGTCTTCTTCTTCTGGGACTCCTATAATTCGAATGTTGGATCGTTTCATATTGTCTTGGAGGTCTCTAAGGTTGTCCTCATTTCTTTTAATTCGTCTTTCTTTTTCCCTCACTGATTCATTTATTTCTACCATTCTATCTTCTATTTCACTAATCCTATCTTCTGCCTCCGATATTCTACTATTTGTAGCCTCCAGAGTGTTTCTGATATCATTTATTGCATTATTCATTATATGTTGACTCTTTTTATTTCTTCTAGGTCCTTGTTAAACCTTTCTTGCATCTTCTCAATCTTTGACCCCAGGCTATTTATCTGTGATTCCATTTTGATTTCAAGATTTTGGATCATTTTCACTGTCAGTATTCGGAATTTTTTCTCAGGTAGATTCCCTATCTCTTCCTCTTTTGTTTGGTTTGGTGGGCATGTCTCCTGTTCCTTTACCTGCTGGGTATTCCTCTGTCTCTTCATCTTGGTTATATTGCTGCGTTTGGGGTGGCTTTTCTATATTCTGGGAATTTGTGGAATTCTCTTTCTTATAGAGCTTCCTGTCTGTGTTTGGGGTTATATCAGTGGCTTGTCAAAGTTTCTTGATTAGGGAGGCTTGTGTTGGAGTTCTGGTGGGTAGAGCTGGATTTCCTCTCTCTGGAGTGCTGTGAAGTGTGAAGTAATGGGTTATGCGACGTCAGTGGTTTTGGAGTATTTTGAGTTGCCTGTGTATTGAAGCTCAGGGGCTTGTTCTTGTGTTGCTGGAGAATTTGCATGGTATGTCTTGATCTGGAGCTTGTTGGCCCTTGGGCAGTGCTCAGTTTCAGTATAGGTGTGAAGGCATTTGATGAGTTCTTATTGGATAATGTTCCCTGTATTCAGGAATTCTTTGATGATCTCAGGATTTCGACTTACGCCACCTGATTCTGGTTTTCAGATTTATTTTTACAATAGCCTCATGATTTCTCCATCTATTCAGCACTAATGTTAAAACATCTAGATTAATGATGATAGGTTTCTCCACCTTGAGGGTCGTCCCTAGAGGATCACTGAGTTACTTGGAGGAGAGAAGAGGGAGGGAGTAGTTAGAGGTGAGTGGAATGGGATGAAGTGGAATCAAAAGAGGAAAAAGCAAGCTAGCCCGTAACCACTTTCTTGTGTGCGCTCCAAAGTCTGGACCGCTCAGAGGTGGTCACAGAGTTATACATGGAAGAGGAGAGGGAGGAAGTAGATAGAGGTGGACAGGAGGATAAAAGAGGGAGATGGGAAGGAGGGTTACAGATCCGGCCAGTGACCAGTTCCCTTAGAATTCTCCACCTTCTGGAACACACAGAGATTCATAGAGTTGGATAGAGAAGAGGAGGGGGGAGGGAGGGGACAAAAGCCACCTGGTGGAGAAAAGAGAGATTCCAAAGGTGGAGAGAGTGGTCAAGCCAGTAGTCTCACACTCATGTAAAACTGGGTACTGAAGATTAGGTTTTTAAAAGTACAAAATTGGCAACAAATACCAAAATGCCAAGATTAAAAATCTGGAGTAAAGATTGGATTTTTAAAGATAGAATATTGAAGAGAAGAAGAAGAAGAAGGAGAGAGAAATTTAAAAAAAAATAGAGAAAAAAGTAAAATATAATAAAATACTCCAGAATTATTAAAAGACAACTTCTTCCATCAATAGGACTATATACAGCATTCGCTTTCATGATAGGGTGGTTTTTTTTTTGAAAAGTAATATTAGGTTATAAAAATAATAAATAGAAATATAGAAGACTTAAAAATTTAAGCAAGTTTAGGAAAAAAGACAAAAAAGAAAAGAAGAAAAACAAATTTAAAAAGAAAAAAATTTTAAAGAAAGAAAAAAAAATTCTTAAAAAAAAAAAATCACGCTTCCTCATCACCCCCCAAAAAAAAATTTTGATCATAAAAGTAGTAACGGTATATCTGGCACTTTCTCTGTCGTTGTGGACTGTGTGGGGTCGCTACGAAGGCAGTTCCCTCTGTTTGACTTCCTCTGTTTGCTGGTCTCTTCCGTGTCTGATTTCTGTCTTGCCACAGGGAGGGTGGTGGTGAGCTCTGCACTGGGCTTGCCCCCTTCTCGCCTCGCGGATAACCGTGTGGGGCCTGCCCTATGCTTCATGCAATTCCCCGGTTTAAGCCGCTCAGGATTGGCGCTCAGGAAGTCCCCTCCAGGTGTCGGGTTTGGTTGATCCTGGGCAATGTTCCCTTCCCAAGTCCGAGTGGCTAGGGAGTTTGGTGCACACTATTGTTGCGTCTTCTGGGCTTTCCGGGTCACTCAGTTTTCTAGGAGCTCCGCCAGGGCTCTTTCTCAGGCAGATGATGACTGTTCAGAGACTCCAGAAGTCTCAGTAAAGAAACCTGCTTGCAATTTGGTAGGTACTATCTCTCTTGAGCTGCAACTGCCCTCTTCCAGCGCTTAAGGCTCTGGGCTGCCTTTCGCTGGTGGGGGATGGTCTGTAGCCGGCTATTTCGAATCCGTCCTTTGTTCTGTGTGTAGGCCTGTCAGTGTCTTATGTTTGAGCATTTCGTGTGTTAGTTATCCCCCAGTCTGGTTTGCTAGTCCGAGATAAATCATTCTAGCCACGCGCGGACCCGATTCTGGCCCCGTTACGCCCCGATTCTTGAGAAAAGCCCTGCAGCCTACGCCTCCCGCAGCCCAATTCTTAGAAAGCACTGTCGCGGGCGCGCTCCTTCCTGCCCAACCCCCACTGCTGTCGGACGCAGGCGTTTGCGCTGCTTATCCGCTGGGGGTTATACTGTTGAATTCGTAATCTGTTGGTTTTAATTATTTATTTATTCTTCCTTCCTGTTATGTTGCCCTCTGTGCTGCCAGGGCTCGCCCCATACACAGCTGTGAGAGTGTTCCCCAATTTTAGGGAACCTCTCTTTTAAGAGTCTCTTCCTGGGATGAGATTCCCTTCCCGTGCCGGGGTTCCCTCCCTACCTCCTTTGTCTCTATCTTCGTCCTTTAAAATAATTCCTACCTGGTTTTGAAGCCAATGATCTGCTTTGCTGGATGCCTGATGTCCTCTGCCAGCAGTCAGAAGTTATTTTGTGGAATTTACTCAGCATTGAAATGTTCTTTTGATGAGGTAGAGAGGGAGAAAGTGTTCTCCCCATCCTATTCCTCCGCCATCTTTTCGCTTCCCCTGGACAGTGTCTTCAAAAGAAAAAAATTACTCATTTTTCTCTCTGAATGAATCTGTGGTTTTGTATTTTGTAATCCCTAAAGAAGGAGAACCAAATAGGCATAAGATATGTTTTCATTCTGTGTTTTAAACATGACATGTCACACTTTCACAGTCTAAATAGCCATCTTCCAAACATGGGTAATAACAAAGGTACAACAAATAAAGTGCTTGAAGTTGCTAGATTTTAGAAGCTGTGTTAAGATTCACTTGTAATTTCCTAAGATGTCACTCTGATGTTAGGAGTTTGGGATGCCTGAGTTCGACAGGGCGTTTCCAGGCTTCGTGCATGGAGAGAGTCGTGAGGGAGGCCAACTTGCTAATATCATGTGGAAACCAACAATAAATTCACGACATCTCCTCAAACATTTATGGAAAATGTCTTCTGGTGGAATCTCTGCCTAAGTGCACGTGTTTCTGATCCACAGACAAACACAGTTTCCATGATGCACTTTCCCATCATGCACAGGGGCCTTTGTGCACAAAACCAGGCTCTATTTTGCAGGCAATCCAAAGTTTCTCTGTTCAGTGCTGCCAGCTGACATTCTCTAAGTCATTAGCTTGTCTGGGTCAAACACATCTCATTGACTTGGAAGCACCTTGGCCATCAGAGGCCAGTCCCTTTTCAACTGTGCTCCATCATTACAAGTTTTACTGGGTAATTATTTTCTAACCCTTGACTCATGAGTCTGTGGTCAGTGATGGAGAGGAACTTTGTTACCAATATCAGGTGATTTATTTATATTGCCCTCGGAGTTGAGAGCCATGACGGTTTCCTGGTTAACCTTTGGATTTTGAAGAATGTGATTTGAGTCTGATGTTTTTGTGCAGTTGAGGCCTTGAGCTGGATGCTTCCTTGGGTTTGTGTTGAATCCATGTGTGAACCAGAGGCAGAGGCCTACAGCTGGTGCTGCCATAGCTCCGATGCCCATGCTGGAGCTCAAAGTAAACCAGGACCTCTCGTGTGAGGGAGGTCACCTGTACTTCCTTCTGTGGGGGTGGTCCCCACAGAGACCATCGGTGTCAGAAGTGAGTTTAAAGCAGTGCTGAAGGTTCTTATCACCAAGGGGAATACACTTCTTTTCTTTTTCTTTCTGTTTTTAGTAACTATATGAGGTGATGCATGTTAATTAAACTTCTTGTAGTAATCATTCCACAGTATATGCAAATAGTCATTATGCTTTACAGTGTTGACTTAACAGTGATGTTTGTCAACTATATCTCAATGAAACAAAAAAATACATGTATTCACATGATTTCTACCTTAAAACAAGTAGTGGAGAAGGACTGTTAGTTGGTTCTCTGCCTCCCTGTCTCACTCCTTCCTGCGGTCATGTCTCAGGGTGGGACAGTCCTGCCCTCCCCACTCCAGCCTTGCCAGGGTCCCCAGGCAGGGCCGCTTAGCCACTCAGGTTGGCCTCACTGGTCCTGTGGCAGCGATGTGCCGTTCCAGTCACTGCCCTTCAGTCCACAGCCACTGTCCTCTTGGTTGTGTCTAAAAGGACCCTTACTGCCCTGCATGCCGCGTGGAGACTGAAGTTGAATTTTATCAGATGCTAAAGGAAATCGGCTTTGTTTTAGTCTTAATAACCCCTGAAGGGACTGGCAGCAATGAGTTAATATCTTTAAGCCTTCAAGTTCACCTTTACTTAGATTTTCCATTTTAAATTTTTCTCAAAGACTCTATTTTCTCTCTGTAAGCATATTATTTCTTCTATTGATCCATTCTTCCCTGAAACCTAATACAAAAGTGACTGATAGTTAATCACAGGGCTGATGTTGTAAGAAGTTTCAGTTATTTGTAAAGATCTTCAAAGATAAATTATTTATTTTATAAATTATTAATTCATACTCAATTATTATGCATAATTATCTTTGATATGTTTTCAGTTGATACTTAACAGGTGTCTACTAGAGATACACATACCTGGATCTATAGGCAGTTTTGTTGTAATCCCAGAGGGAGACAGAGTATTTTATGCTTGTTTGTTGGAAGTATTGAAAATCAACTTGAATTCTCTCTTTCAAGAGGTAACTTTCTTCCTTTTTCCGTTTTTTAAAATTAATTATTTTAAATTAATTCTTATTGGAATATAGTTGATTTACAATGTTATGTTAGTTTCTGCTGTATAGCAAAGTGAATCAGTTTGTATATATATATGTATACATATACCTATATCCACCATTCTTTACATTCTATTCCCATTTAGGTCATTGCAAAGTACTGAGTAGAATTCCCTGCACTATACAATAGATCCTTATTATGTATTTTTATTTATCAGTATCAGTTCAGTCACTCAGTTGTGTCTGACTCTTTGCGACCCCATGAATCACAGCACGCCAGGCCTCTCTGTCCATCACCAACTCCTGGAGTTCACCCAAACTCATGTCCATTGAGTTGGTGATGCCATCCAACCATCTCATCCTCTGTCGTCCCCTTCTCCTCCTGCCCCTAATCCCTCCTAGCATCACGGTCTTTTCCAGTGAGTCAACTCTTTGCATGAGGTAGCCAAAGTACTGGAGTTTCAGCTTCAGCGTCAGTATTTCCAATGAACACCCAGGACTGATCTCCTTTAGAATGGACTGGTTGGATCTCCTTGCAGTCAAAGGGATTTTCAAGAGTCTTCTCCAACACATTTCAAAAGCATCAGTTTTTTGGCACTCAGCTTTCTTCACAGTCCAACTCTCACATCCATACATGACCACTGGAAAAACCATAGCTTTGACTAGATGGACCTTTGTTGGCAAAGTAATATCTCTGCTTTTCAATATGCTATCAAGGTTGGCCATAACTTTCCTTCCAAGCAGTAAGCATCTTTTAATTTCATGGCTGCAGTCACCATCTGCAGTGATTTTGGAGCCCCCCAAAATAAAATCTGACACTGTTTCCACTGTTTCCCCATCTATTTGCCATGATGTGATAGCAGTGTGTAATTTCAGTTCCAATTTTCCCAATTTATCCCTCCCCCGCTTTTCCTCTTGGTAACCTCAAGTCTGTTCTGTACATCTATGCCTCTGTTTCTGTTTTGTAAATTGGTTCATTTGTACTTTTTAGATTCCACATGTAAGCAATATCATGTAATATTGTAACTTTCTAGGCTTTCTGGAGAAGAGAGAAGCTCAGGAAGCTTTATGTTTTCCTGGGAGAGTTTCTTCCCAGGAATAAGGTTTCTTTTTCTCTAAAATTAAGGAATCTACCCACTGGTCATTGAGACAAATGTAGACATACAGTGGCTAAGTTAAAATAACATAAGACCGTTTGTTATTGAATGACATAATGAATTATATACCACAGCAAGATAACAAAAGAGTTGACAGGAAGGGAGGAAGGAAGGAAGGAAAAAGGAGGGCGGAATGGAAAGGCAGGTGGGAGGAAGAGGAAAGGGAGGAAGGAATGGAGGAAGGCAACTTCCCAGGGGCCGCTGTGAAGTTTGTGCCAAAAAGGAAGTAGGAAGGGTCTCTAGCTTGGTTAAGAAAATGCTGTACATGAAAGGAAGACATTCTTACAGATACATCAAACTGATATTAAAGATCGACACTCGGGTGAGGGTGGGTGATTGGGATCAGAGATTTTAGTCACGTGGTGGCTGAAGCAATGTGTGAGCAAACACGTGCCCAGCGGGAAAGGCACAGAGAAATAGCTGGGGGCAAAGGGTCACCAGATGCTGTGCCGTGGGGAGAAGGCACTTTCAAGCACCAGGAGTGAAGGCTCACTGGGGACACGGTGCTGGTGTCATACGTAGATGGGAGTGACCAGAGCACATCTGATTACAAATTGTCTGCCTCCATGCGCGGAAATTTCAGCGTATTGTAAGAGACAGATGTCCGTTGAACATGACTAATGAAGAGATATATTCAAGCTCTGGAGGTGGTGAGTCCACTGGTTCCCATATGAAGAATATCATATTTAAAACAGAAATAGCAGGCTATTTTTTCTGGTTGAAATATATTTTCTATCAAATCTATTAAAAATATGCACTTTGATGCAAATATATTTATTAGGTATTATTACTTCTCTATAAAACTGAAAATTCAATTGTAAGTTCAAACTAGACTTCAAAAGGGATGAAACATGATTGGAAAACTCAAAAGCAGTGAAATTTTATCAACTGTCCTCAGAAAAGACTTTTTTAAATCCCAGAAGATAAGTTGATCTGTTTCTACAAATGAGCCTTTGTAGAGAAGATATGATTCACTTATTTATTCTAAATACATTGAGACTGTCTGCCTTTTTAATGCTTTTATCTTTGTTTTTATTCAACTTTCAGAAAGCGTTAAGAATATTTTATGCATTCATGTGTGGATCAAATATCAATTGATCAAATGTACATCTGAGGAAGTAAACTAATTTCTGCTTGAAATGAATAGAAAATACTCACTTTGCTCCATTTTATTATTTATTTCCTAAGTAAAATCAGGTATGCAGAAAAAACTCACATGGTAACTATTTGCTTAAGATATGCAATTATTATAGTGTCAACACACACACACACACACAAAATTCAAAATTGCATGAGAATAAGAAACTTCAGTGATCTGTTCTTGGTGCCTAGTATGTAGTAGATGCTTAATAAACACTTTCAAAACAATAAACTAAATATGAATGAACAAATATTATCATGATCTACTGATGGATTCTGAGCTTTCTGAGTGCATGTCTGTGTCCAACATTTCCAACGGTGGGCAAGTTTTCCTTATGCATATTTCAACTAGGCTGCAGAGGACACACTAAGGCAAACACATCATTATTCATTAAATGGCCCAGCAGCACCACTGGAAGCACCCTAAATACCGTGCCTTTCATGCCATTATCAAGCCCAACTTTCTAAGATGGGTTTTCAGTACCTGGAATTATTACTGTAAAAAGTTAAGGAGGGGCTGAACAAGGTTTTCCACTATGCACTTAGACATAAGCCCAAGCATGGCTGAGAGATATGTGTGACTTTGGCACAGCCCATGTAATTGAAAGAGAAGCTTGTTGAGTCAAGGTATTTCCTTGGTGCTAGAAATTTGAGAGTGAAAAGCATACAATAACCAAAAAAGTGCATGCTCTAGCCACATCATAAGGAAGAAAAGATGGTTGAACTGAAGCCAGATTCAACTACACTGACATTCCTCTTATTCCTAACTCCTGGTTATTTGTTTTCAGTAACATCTGAGACTACCCATTTTATTTAGCTTTAAAGAAAATCCTTCATCAGTTATGGCATGAGGCTTTTTTTTAATTTTTATTTTTTACTTTACAATATTGTATTGGTTCTGCCACACATCAACATGAATCTGCCACAGGCATACACATGTTCCCCATCCTGAGCCCCCCTCCCACCTCCCTTCCCATACCATTCCTCCAAGTCATCCTAGTGCACCAGCTCCAAGCATCCTGTATCGAACCTGGACTGGCGATTCATTTCTTATATGATAATATACATGTTTCAATGCCATTCCCTCAAATCATCTCACCCTCTCCCTCTCCCTCAGAGGCCAAAAGACTGTTCTATACAGCTGTGTCTCTTTTGCTGTCTTGCATACAGGGTTATTGTTACCATCTTTCTAAATTCCATATATATGCATTAGTATACTATACTGGTGTTTTTCTTTCTGGCTTACTTCACTCTGTATAATAGGCTACAATTTCATCCACCTCATTAGAACTGATTCAAATGTATTCTTTTTAATGGCTGAGTAATACTCCATTGTGTATATGTACCACAGCTTTCTTATCCATTCATCTGCCAGTGGACATCTAGGTTGCTTCCATGTCCTGGCATGAGGTTTTAAAAGCGCTGTTGTCTGCCATACACCCTCTTTCGGCAGCCACCGTGCTCCAGGCAGTCTGCATTCTGGGAATGTGCTCCTGAGGGAAGCAGCAGAGTCTAGGCTGTCTAAGGGCTTTTCCTTCAAATGAAGAAAGGTAGGAAGTAAGCTGATGTTCCCATAAATGTACATTTACCTGCTTTGGGTGTAAAAGATAGGGGGCAGTGGTTCAGATTAACTAGCTTCTTAGACCTGAAAATTTAGTCTTGATTAGGTGGTAAATCCCTCACTACCTTGTTTAGAAATCTCACAAATGAAGTAAAGAACCCAGTGTTATAATACAGGGAGACCTTATCCTGTCACTTCTCAGCACAAGGAAAATGAATGTGGAAGTTATATAAACAGCAGGAATATTTAGACAAAATATGTAGATTTCTCCGTTAAGAATAGAATGTTGATTTTATAGCTCTTAGAAGTTCTCATCAGGACTTCCCTGGTGGTCCAGTGGTTAACATTCCAAGCTCCCAGTGTAGGGAGCCCTGATTTTACCCCTGGTCAGGGAACTAAGCCCCACATGCCACACTAAGACGCAATGCAGCCAAATATGTTTAAAAGAAAAGTTCTCATCACAAGAAAAAACCTGCAACTATGCCTAGTGAAGGGTGTTAACCAGACTCGTGATCATCTCACAGTGTGCACAAATACTTAATCATTACGCTATACACCTGAAATCGATATAATGTCATATATCAATTATATCTCAACAAAAGGAAAAAAAAAGAGCACTGGTATAGGTAGTTGAGATCAAGGAGATCAAACCAGTCAATCCTAAAGGAAAATCAATCCTGAATATTCATTGAAAAGACTGATGCTGAAACTCCAATACTTTGGCCACCTGATGTGAAGAGCCGACTCACTGGAAAAGACCCTGATGCTAGGAAAGATTGAAGGTAGATAGAGAAGGGAATGACAGAGGATGAGATGGTTGGATGGCATCACCGACTCAATGGACATGAGTTTGAGCAAACTCTGGGGGACAGTGAAGGGCAGGGAAGCCTGGTGTGCTGCAGTCCAAGGGGTCACAGAGAGTTGAATGCGACTGAGTAACTGAACAACAACATAGATAATTGAAGTACTTAAAGAATATGTTTGCAATGGGATGGCTTGAGAGTAAATAACTGAATTTATTAGTCTCAGTAAACCATCTAGACAATTTACTCCTATTTTCTTAACTCTTGGCTGGATGATGGTCTAAAACTACTGAGTTGGTACATGAAGAAAATATTTAAATCGAGGAAGCAGAATAGGATGGAAGAGAGTAGAGTTAAATTGAGTAAGGAGCTCAAAATAATATGATGGATAGCACTTTAAATATTTATTGAACCAGGGAGATAAGTACTTCTACTCAGTTTGAAACTGATTAGTGCTAGACGTTTCTTCCTAGTTTAATTATTTTTGAGGCAGGAACCAATTCTTTCCTCTTGCTATTTTCAAGCATCTCCAATTCTATACACCTCAGTATTCAACTCTCCCACCAATTCTTTCTCCCTATAGCTCTTGGAGGAAGAGATTAGCAGTTTTTCTTTTCATAATAAAACTTATTAGTGACTTTAAACAATTTCAATTGCTTCAATTTTGACTATTATTTTCTTAATTAAAAACATAAACAGAGCAGGAGTAATTAGACATGACAAAATAAATAACAATAGATCTCTCAGGGCAATAACAAAGTGAACAATTTTAAATAATATTCAAGGTAATACATTTCTCTGAAAAATACTTTATCCTAACATTTTTACTCATATCATTTTACTCATATCATTTCTCATACATTATGATTTTACTCATACATTTCTCTGAAAAATATTTTATCCTAACATTTTTACTCATATCATTTTTACTCATATTACTGTATGCTTACTTTTACCAATTTGGTATTGTCATGATTAAACCTAGATTTGGGGTTGGAAGGATCTGGGTTAGTTGTTTAAAACCCCAAAGCAAACACTTTCATTTAAGCCAAGGGATCCTGTCCTGGCTTCTTACAAGCAGCATCATTAGATAAAATATCAGTTAAAATGGAAATGCGAGCCTAGATGGAGATTCTGGGACTTGAACACCCATTCTAAGAAAATGCAGTTAAACTGCAATACCTCCAATCTCCTGCACATTTGGGAAAAGCACGGAAAATCTTTTCTTAAATATTGAAAACTTGACATCAATGAATGAACAAAAGAACAGAAATGCGGCTATCATTTCTGGTACATTAAACAAATGGAGATGAAAGAAAGTTTGAGTTTTTGCCAATGGTGTCTTTGAACTTTATTTCATGAGCCTTCCAAGAAGGTGTTTTGTGTCAGAGGTCAGCAGGCTGGTCTTCATCCCTCTGCTATGCAGGGAACCCAGTTTCTGCCAATGGGTACCCAAGACCTCCTCCCAGGAGGCGGGAGCTGGATCGCAACCATGGTTCCTTGACAACCGTGGTGATGGAGCACCATCCACAGTTACTCAGTACCCCTGAACTGGCGCCAGAATGGGAACACCAGTGAAAGCCAAAGCAGCGCTGCCCTCTGAGGAGGAGTGGGTTCATGGGTCTTGGCAGAACTTTCTGGAAATACCACTTGAAATAGCTGTTATCTTTGCTCTCCACATGTTTGCCAACTGCCTGTCTCCCTAGCATCACTCTTAGGTGATGGAAATCTCGTCTTCTTAAGAGTCTCATTCATACATGTGACTCTAGACTTACTGTTTCTCAGCAGAGCCAAGAAAAATGATACTGTGAAAGACAAAACATACAGAAGATGTGTTGGCATTCTCATTACTAACTTCATGTTTCTTTAAGTCACTCCCTGTTTAATGGAGCTGATTTTCTTAGAAACTGTTGGGAGGCTGTGGACATCAGCATGGTTACACTGGTAAAACTGAATTAGAGCCAGTTTCCCGACTGGGCTCAGGTTCGTGGTCTAAAAAGCATTTGCCACATAAGTAACTTGATCCAAGGGGTTTAATCTCTTTGGACTCGAGCTTCTTCATTTGTGAAGACAAACTGATTTAATAAATCCAAGGCATGTGGAACATCTTGCATTTGCCCCAACTATTTTTTTTTTAATGATTTTATTTAGTTTTGGTTCAGTGGTCTTTCCTGCTGCCTGCGGGTTTTCCCCTGGTTGTGCTGAGCAGAGGCTACTCTCTAGTTGTAGTGTGTGGTCTTCTTGTTGCGGGGGGGCTTCTCTTGTTGCAGAGGACAGACTGTAGAGCGTTTGGGCTTCAGTACTTGCAGCTCTCAGATTTAGTTGCTCTGTGGCATGTGGGATCTTCCCAGACCAGGGATCGAACCCATGCCGCATTGGCAGGCAGATTCTTTACCACTGAACCACCAGAGAAGTCCTGCTCAAATTATTGATATGTTCAACTGTGATTGATGTTTGAAGGAAGGATCAACAAAGTTCTTGAGAAAATAATTCCTAACCTAAATTGTAAATCATCTGCATAAGCTTTCCCTTCCTGTAAAAAAATTGTCCAATAAGATATTAAGCAAATACTAGAGGTATTTATTCTTAGAGACTACTCTTTGAGAGCATACCTGGGCCTTCATGATGCTTCAGGACCCAGCCAATGCCATTCTGAAGTGTCCAGAGGTGCACTCATTACACAGACACAATTAAATTAGCCTAACCTGGAATTTATCTGTAGACACATTTAATTAAGCACTGCCTTTTATCTTGCTATTTTTTTAAGCCTTGTAGCTGCAAATCTGACATGGCTGCAATCCAGTAGTTTGTGTTTCTGTATCCTGGAGGCATGAGTAATTTGAAAACTCATTGAAGATTTATAATCTCGTTCAGACAGGTTTTGTTAATATTCCTTACAGACTATCCCCATTTATTAACATGTCATAAGGTCTCTTTATGCAATAATTTTTCTCATCAATTTAATGTGACAAGACCTACAGTTCCATAGTTTCATATGATCCCTAAATCCGATTATATCAAACATGTATAATGAACAAAGACTAATTATACAATTAGCTGCTCTCCTGTTGCATTTGAGAAACTGTCCATATTACATTACCTCCAAAGCTTCTCTTAGAATCACAAGAACATGTTCTTGTTTTAGAATGAAGCATTAACTTTGAATTAATTTTTCCCTTTTTTAAATTAAATTTATTTATTTATTTAATTACAATACTGTATTTTTTGTTTTTATGTGGTTACACATGAGTGTTACTTTCCATTGCACATCTACTGTATAAACATTGCTTCCTTCCAGCTTCTGGGGTGCAGAACACCCCTGATAAGATGTGCTTGCCTTTCAGGATCTGATTTACACACTGATTTACTAGAGACTGGGCCTTGCATGGACCATCCTCCTTCTTTTATCGGAAAGCTTTTATGCTTTCTTCTTACAATCTGATTTTCTCTCTTCAGAGATATGGTCCAGCTACAGGGTTTGTGATTCTGAATGCACTTTGAAAAAGCTAAAGGTATAAAGCAATGGTTTCTGTCCTTTGATCATCATGATTAAAAAATTTTATGACATATTTAAGAGATATTTCACTAAAAGCTTCATGCATTTAAAACAAAACTTAAAATGTGACTGCACAAAAGTATTATTTTCTTAATGAAGAGAAGGATTTTGCTTTATATAGTGTGTTCCTTCAATTTAATTTAATAAGAAAACTAGAGAAAAATATTTGAAATTCAGGAAGCTAAGGACTTTTAGCCTTTTAAGAAATTCACCAAATAAAAGGGGGAAAAGCATTAGAATATAGGTCAAAGGTGTTGTTTTCTTAAAATATTAAGCTACTTGCCAGCATGAATTTTCTTACAAAATGAGACACACATGTGGTGTGGAAAGAAATGGAAACATTCAAGCACTGCCTTCCTCTTTTTGCTCACAAAGTAAAAAGTGTGAGCAGATCCTGTAGCCCTATACTCCGTGAGTAATGGGTTGGTATGTTTTAATTTCTTGGTCCATCCCAAGGTGTTTTTTTGTTTGTTTGTTTGTTTTTTGTTTTTATAACATGAATCCCAAAGCTTAAAAAAAAAAGAGAGAGAGAGGAAACTATTTCACTATTGGACAATTCAGCATTGGACTTTTTGCATGGCTGAATTCAGCCTGGTGCTGACCTGGGCGTGGTACAGGACAAACCCTGACAGCCCATATTTCCCGGGGTGGGGGCAGAGGTGCCCTGGTCCTGCCCCACATCCCTCAGTGAATCGTGAGGGAGACCAGGATCCCCACCCCTCCAAGGAGTGCCCTGTGTCTTGGTGAACAGTTTGTAGACCAGATGACTGCAAACACAGGTAATAAGGAGCTCGATTTTCTTCCTCCCATCTCAAATATTCTATGAATTCATTTTCTAATTCACTGTTGCTAGCTAAACGTTTTATGTGCATGGGAAACTGCACCACAAGAAAAATGTATCATCTATTTTTGGAAGAGGGGGTAAATGTAAGCTATCAATAAGCGATTTTATGTTCCTCAGCTAAAAATGAGGCATTTAAGTTTTACAAGAAGAGCCTGTCTAGCGTAAATTATAAATAATATGTGAATTATTGCAAATAGAAAACCCTTGGTGTAAAATAGCTTATATTTATCACTGAGCAAATTATGGGTTGGAATTGTATTAGCAAGTGGCAAACAGAATTGTATGTTTTTGAGGGAACTTTCTTTAAAGACTGCTTTAAAATGTAATACACTTCAAAATAATCTTATTATTCCCTGCGGTACGTATACAGCTGCATACATTTAATATCATGTCAGAAACCCTGTTCCGTCTACTCGCAGACTGAGGTTCCTGTGGACCCCACCCCAGGGAACCAGCAGAGGAGTTGAGGGCAGGATGCAAGCTGGATAGGGACTGTGGGGCAGAGACCATCCTCTCCAAGCAACAGGCATCCTAACTGCACCCTCACATGTCCACATGCTTCTGACCGGGTTGCAGCCTGTGGTCGGTGGCTCTGGGTTCTTCAACACAGGGCTGTTTGCCAGTCAGTCTCTCTCTTGACCTCGGGGTGGTTTCACATTAGGCTGGGGGCCACACGAGGCTGGTCTTTATGAGCAAGGATGCTCCAAAGAAATGACAACTGCTCACGAGATGTCTTTACAGGCCTGTGAACCAGCGGTGGTTCAGAAAGCGTCTTCGGGTTTCGTTAGAGGGTGTGTAGCTGGCAGGGCTCTGGTTTTGCATGAATAGAAGCCACCTGGTTGGAGCCTAACCTCGAGATCTTTCCAGTTGGGTGAAGTCTACCACCCCACCTCGTGATCAGGAAGGCTGGTGTGTGTGTGGCTGATCCTACCACCGTCTCCTGCAGGAGCAGCGTCCCCAGCAGTCCCCACCCTGCCTGCTGAACGCCTCTGCTTGCAGTGAATGGAGACGGGGGTGTTAGTCTGATCACTCCTGATGTACCTTTCTCTGCCAGTTTGCCTCAGTGAGTCAGCAACACGCTTCTGGAGCACCTGTGTTCCCCTTTCTTGATAGCCCAGCACATCAGATGCTGTCGGGAGCCATCGCTAATCAGGGATAAAGACAACCTGCATAATAATAATAGCAGTAACAATAAACAGAATGCATGTAATCTCTCATTTTGCATCACTGGCTGGAAGCTGCCAAAAGATCTAAGGAGATTTCACCCTCTAGGGGAGCAGTTATATAATGTCCTAAGCAGTCCTGACAAATTAAGAGCTTGTGTCCATCTTCAAGTCAAGTGTGTGGTTTAAGATAGTAGTTTTTTTTTTTTTCCATTCATTTTATTTATTTATTTTTATTTATTTATTTATTTTTATTTATTTATTTATTTATTTTTAGGCATGACTTAGCGACTAAACAGCAACAACAAATTCTATTGGTATTAAAAGTAAAAAAAAGTAGATGTGGCAGTTTATATTCTATCTGAACTAGCACTATCCTGAACACACTAGAATATTAAAAAAAATTGTGGCAGGATAATTAAGAAATCAGTAACATGAGAATCAGATGACTGGGATTTCTGGGCAGTGGGGCTTTCACATTTCACTTTTTATCTTTCTCTACTGTTTGACTTTCTACACTGCCCCTCTGCCACTTTTATTTAGAATCTTTTTTTAATTAAATTTATTTATTTTTTTAATTACAATACTGTATTTGTTTTGCCATACATTGACACAAATCAGCCAAGATAGTAGTTTTAACTTAACATTTTATCTTAGAGACATTTACCTCCATAAAGCCTATTGAACAAATGACAATTGTAACTGATTGCCTTCTCGAAGGGGAAAGAAGTGATACAGATTGTCAAAATTTGTAGAGATCAAATAAGTGACTGGAAGATTATGGAAGGTTTTACAGCATCAGTGAGCTTTCAAGAAGTCTCTGTGAATTTTACTCATTTTGACAGTCTTTATTCCCAGAGAGAGTGGTTACATTGATTCCCAGTGCTTAAGTATTTCTAGTTGACTCTGAAACTGAGGTACACATCAGTGTCTGCTAAGAATTTCTGTGTTCTGAGATTCTCTCTCTATATACACATCTGCACATAGAGATATACTCACTAGAGCCTAAAAAAGTAAAACTGGAACATGCATAAAATTATGCCATGGGGCCTTCAAATTTAAAATTTAACAATAAAATTAAACCTATCTTTCTATTGTAAAATTGTCATCAATTGCTCTAACCCCATTCAGGCTACAGTTTCATCCTATAGGAAAGAATATTGTACTTAATAAAGAGTTTTCATGTGGCTTGATATGTTCTTAGCAGGAAAAAAATATTAAGTTCAAATTGAAATATATTTACATATTTTGCTATATGTAGAAAATACTTGTGTAACAGACAAAACAGAACCCAGAAAAAACCTTTAATATTATTTAAGAAAAACTGATTTAAAAAGTCATTTTCAAGAAAGCTTTTGGTACAATGCCTTTAATTATGAAGCATTTTTATCTTTCCATTAAGACCAACTCTTAAGGTTTTTACTAAGAAACAGTTATTGTCCATAGAACAGAAAAACTTACCTCTTTAATTTCAGTATTTTAGGATATTTTTTGTTGATTCTAGAATTTAAGAAAATGAACTTAAAACTCTAAAGATTTCTGACGGCATATAGTTTGATCCTTGGCTATTATTATTTATAAAGTTTACTTTAAAACTATCAATGTGCTGTGCTGTGCTTAGTTTTATCCGACTCTTTGCCATCCCCTAGACTGCAGCCCCCAGCTTCTCTGTCCATGGGATTCCCTAGGCAGGAAAACTGGAGTGGGTTGCCATTTCCTTCTCCAGGGAATCTTCCCAACGCAGAGATCAAACTCAGGTCACCTGCATTACAGGCAGATTCTTTACCAATTGAGCCACCAGAGAAATCAAAAAATGCATGGTGTTAATATTTAACACGTGCTTGATATGCAAATGCATATAAGTGCATATTTACCTTGTGGCAAACTTCTGAGGTGGTGATGAAATGAACTAGATTCTATTCTGCCAGGGGCCTTACGTTTCCTGCCAGGGGCCAAGAGCTGTCCATGGGTTAATGCATATAACCCCCTGGAGCTGTCTGATTGGTCACACTGACTAAAGGAGACAGCAAAGTGGAGAGAAGTACACACGGTGCCCAGGTGCAGGGCTGGTCCCCCGTGTGTTTGCTCTCCCCAGTGCTGCTCCATTCTGGAGGTAATCCCAAGGAGAGGGGGCCATAGGGACTTGAGACCACCCCCCAGGAGATGAGTTTAGAGCAAGGTCCTTCCTCAGATGGATGGATGAGACTCTGCACCTTCCTTAGGAAGACCATCTGATTAGATGTGTCCTACAGTTTTATATCTGAAGAAATGTACCAGCAAGACACATCTTTTGACATCATATAAAGTGAAACTTCTAAACAATCAGAGGTAAACCTCAAATGGCTTTTGGTGTTATTTAAACAATTTAAAAGCAATGAATGACTAACTATTTCTGAGCCCCAATTTCAACGACAACTTGAGAACACTGAGTTTTCAGAGTCAAGGACAGAATTTATAAAACTCATGTATCAAATGGGTATGAAACCCTAGACTGACATTTGCTGTGCTCTTTTCCAGGTATCTAATGGTACGTAAATTACATTAACCCTCCTGCATGGAGGTAGAATTTTGGTGAGTTAAATATTATAATGTATTTAAGAAAACATTGACCTAAAACAAACAACCAAATAAATATGCAATTGGAAATCTGATTATTGAAATAAAGAAAAATGGAAAAGATCATCATGATGGAGACACATAGCACTCAGCCTCTCTGAATGGGTGACATTTGACCTGAAGCCTGAGGAATGAGAGTGTCCAGATGGATGGCATGACAGCAGGCCACTAAGAGCATTTCCTAGACAGCAGCCCCATGATGGGAAGGGGCCATCACCCTGAGTGTGACTCAGTGCGGAAGGGGGAGGGGAAACATCAGGAGCAGCCATGGGGAGGGCGAGCTTGGCCAGTTCCTGGACCTTGGGGGCTGTGGCCAAGGCTCTTGTCCATAACCTCAGAAACTGAGGGGCACCAAGCACACGTAAATGGGAGCTGACCCGAACTAGGATCTGAAAGTAATTATCACTCCACCAGTGGGGGTGTCTGGGCAGGGTACCTGCAGGAGCCACACAGGGCCCCTGGGCAGGGCTGAGAGTGGCCAGTGAGAGGCCTGATGACCTGACAGCTGGGGAAGAAAGACTACGAAAAGGAAAAGGTGTGCAGGGCACTTCAGACCAGGCTGCATGGGGGCCTGAGGAACAGGGCAATATTGAGAGTGGATCCAAGCGGCCGGGCCTGTTCTTTTTCATAGCAATCTCATTTTGCAGAAAATATTCTCTGGAGGAGGGCAGGGCAACCCACTCCAGTATTCCTGCCTGGGAAATCCCATGGACAGAGAAACCTGGCAGGCGACAGTCCGTGTGGTCGCACAGAGTCAGACACAACTGAAGCGTCTTAGCAGGCACAAAGCTATTTAGTAGCATGAGCTCAAGAAACTTCAGTGATTACTCCAAGACCCCAAATTTAAGAACTTAACTTTAACATTGTGCTGGATCAGGTGTAATTCAATTTGAACATTACAGGTAAAACGCTGGTGTTCAGAATGAGCAGACAAGAAAAGTGGTACCTTTGAAGTGTATCTATTGTCTTAACGTATTACCCTCTGACTCTGTCTCATATGTGATGCATGGTTAGTTTAATAGTCTGATGTGTGTAGCCTTGGATTCTCATGGGTCCAATAGATGAATATACAGTTGATCCAGCTTCAAAGAGCCTCAAACTATATGTCTTTTTTGTGTGTGGTATTTTCTGGGCTTTGCACTTTTCACTTGAATCTGAAAGGGCACTTACCCCACATAGGTTTAAGAACCACTGGGGTAAAAATTTGGGAAAAATGAGTTAGGTTTGCGACTGTGGAAAAGAGATTTTCTTTTAATCACTAACAGTCCTCTAGCACCCACTCACCTAGCTCTACAAATGAAGTAAAAGAACTATCTTGAAATATGTTAGAAAAGGAGGAATGAGCAAGGGCTACAGTGGGCAGTTGTCCTATTTCTCTTCCTTCCCAGCTGACGGGGTGGAGAAAGGGAATTGGGTGCCCTCATCTGGTGGGGCACAGAGACTGGACATGGCAGAGGATCAGGAAAGGCAAAGCCAGCCCGGGGCAGGTAGCAAGCTCAATGGAGAGTGCTGGTTCATGAGCTCTGTGGACTAGAGCCTTCAGTATGGAACCGCTTTTAACTCTGCAGTGCTGTACCACCCAATACGACACCAAACTATAATTTCACTAATTTGAGTTCAACTTATTCTGAAAATGCACACTATTTGCTATTTTGCCTTATATATATATATTTTTCATTTTTCAAAAGACTTTGATTCCACAATTCCATTTGGATCCTGACCTCCAGTTTGGATTTGGGGTGATGGTTTGATAAATACTGTCTCAGAGGACCTCGTACCTTGATAATTCTCCTCTGGAAGCCTGACTGACCATGTTAGCCTGAAATGCAAATCACACCCAAGAAGGAGGAGTGGGTTGACATTCAGTGGCCTGACACACTGCCTAACAGATTACTGTGCCAAATCTAATAAAACCAAAGCAAAGAGCCTATGGTAGGAGAAACTGGAGCCCTGTCCTGCTTTAAAGAGCTCAGTGCAAACCTGGTTCACACCTGCAGCCCTGGGACAGTCTTCCTTCATAAGAGTCCTTGACTTCCTTCCATTCACTTGCACCTCTTTGCCCAGGTGACAAATGAGTTCTGATGTGGAATGGTATGCAGGTATCTAGCCCTCTGGGAAGAGATAACAGAATGGCTGGTCCACCAGGTTGTCCTGGTTTCCCATGAGCGAATGTATATTTAGGTCTCTCCAGAAGGCAATGGCATCCCACTCTAGTACTCCTGCCTGGAAAATTCAATGGACGGAGGAGCCTGGAAGGCTGCAGTCCATGGGGTCGCGAAGAGTTGGACATGACTGAGCGACTTCACTTTCATTTTCACTTTCATACATTGGAGAAGGAAATGGCAACCCACTCCAGTGTTCTTGCCTGGAGAATCCCAGTGGCAGAGCCTGGTGGGCTGCCATCTATGGGGTCGCACAGAGTCGGACACGACTGAAGCGACTTAGCAGCAGCAGCAGCAGGAGATCTTCATACTGACAAATAAAGCTGTTTACTAATGGCTTAGGTAGACGAGCACCACATTTCACTGAATCTAAGTTGCCATCTACTGCAACTTGCGTTGTCATTGCCAACATGATATAAAGTAAAAATAGGTATTTACACTGATGGAGAAATCCAGACATGGGAAATTCATTTAAGAAAAGTACGGACTAGCTTGGTGATCTCAGATACACAAAAATGAATGCGCACTAGAACGTTACTCAGAGGTTCTTTTCATTCTATAGGTAATAAGTAATACACCATCTGAAAGCCCATCTACAGGTACTGGGTAAAAATAGATTACATTACAGCTGGATAATGGAATATTATGTAGACCTATGGCATGAATTGGATCTATTTGCAGTGCATCTGAATTGTAATTATTGCATATATTGTTCTTTTGTTTGTTTTCCCTTTTTCTCCCCAGTTTTACTGAGGTTATAACTTAAACAAAAATGCACATAATTATTGCATACAATTTGGTAAGTTTAGATATACATTCACTTGTGTTATTATCACCACAATCCAGGGAGAACAAAATAGATTTCAAGACAGTATCATGAGAATTATGATCCCATTTTTATAATATTTATTTTATTTTATTTTTATTATTTTTATTTTTTTAATATTTTTAATGCTTTATTCTACATTACAATACTGTATTTGTTTTGCCATACATTGACATGATTCAACCACAGGTGTACACGATCTCCCAATGCCGAAGTCCCCTCCCCACCTCCCACCCCATATCATCTCCCTGGATCATCCGTGCACCAGCCCCAAGCATCCTGTATCCTGTATTGAACATAGACTGGCGCTTCGTTTCTTACATGATAGTATACATGTTTCAATGCCATTCTCCCAAATCATCCCACCCTCTCCCTCTCCCTCAGAGTCCAAAAGTCCGTTCTATACCTCTGTGTCTCTTTTGTTGTCTCACAGAGAGGGTCATCATTACTATCTTTCTAAATTCCATATATATGTGTCAGTATACTGTATTGGTGTTTTTCTTTCTGGCTTACTTCAAATATCAGCACATCACTTAAATCTGAATGTAGGTCTGGGAGAATAAAAATTAAATAATCTGCAATCACTCTTTCTGGGAAGTAGCATGTTTTGGGGTGACAGGTAGATTCTGTTTAAATTTACACTCTGTGTGTGTGTTTGTTAGACTTTTTTTTTCATACCAAGTATATATTACTTTATAGCTGGCAGTAGAAGCATTTGGGTTGTGGGGAAAAAATATATAATCTACATCTTTAAAATTGTTAAAATCTTTAAAATTGTTAACCAGTTTTGGAGAAGGAAATGGCAACCCACTCCAGTACTCTTGCCTGGAAAACTCCATGGACTGTCACTTGAGGAGCCTGGTAGGTGACAGTCTATGGAGTCGCAAAGAGTTAGACATGACTGAGCTACTTCACTATCACTATGCAATTTATGTGTATATACTGGTGAACAAAACAAACACCTTCTCCATTTTTTTTCAGAGTCATAGTCAAGTCTGAGAGCTGGGCTAAACACATGGAGCAAAGGCAAGACAGTCTGACAACAGAGGTGGCCCTGGTAGAGAGCGTGATGGAGCCTGGCCCAGGGGTGGAGAAGCTGAGGAGGGCATGTGGAGCAGGGCTGTGGGGAGGACCCAGCCCAAGTGTGGGGGAGAACTGCAGAACCCCCTGAATAAGATTACGTCTGGGGAGCCGGGATTTGAAGGGGCCCTGAGACAACTTCCCTCATGGCTCAGTTGGTAACAAATAGAATATGCCTGCAATGCAGGAGACCCAGGTTCCATCCCTGGGTCAGGAAGATCCCCCAGAGGAGGGCATGGCAACCCACTCCAGTATTCTTGCCTGGGAAATCCCATGGATGGAGGAGCCTGGTAGGCTGCAGTCTATGGGGTCACAAAGAGTTGGACATGACTAAGGCACTAAACCAGAGAAGGCAATGGCACCCCCACTCCAGTACTCTTGCCTGGAAAATCCCATGGATGGAGGAGCCTGGTAGGCTGCAGTCCATGAGGTCGTGAAGGGTCGGACATGACTGAGTGACTTCACTTTTTCACTTTTCACTTTCATGCATTGGAGAAGGAAATGGCAATCCACTCCAGTGTTCTTGCCTAGAGAATCCCAGGGATGGAGGAGCCTGGTGGGCTACCATCTATGAGGTTGCACACGACTGAAGCAACTTAGCAGCAGCAGCAGCAGCAGAGGCACTAAACAACACTGAGATGCTCTGGTGAGGTGTCTGAGTCTGAAGCTCAGAAAACCGATCTAAAGTGGGCAGACCATGGAGCAGAGGGGGTGGCTAATTCCCTCCTCAGGGGCTTCTCCTGGGGAGATCAGGAGGGAGAGCCTGAAAAGGGTCCTGGGGTGGGGGGAGGCATGGTATGGCCAAGAGGCAGAAAAGCAGAGCTGGGACCAGCGCGGGTGCTACAGGCACTGGAGTGACTGGGCAGATACAGCTCAGCGACACAGGCAGGTCCGGCCTGTTTAATGCTCAGATTTGTTTGCAGTGCTAGTTTATCTTGAAACCTTGATTTTGCCTTAAGTACAATAATGGAATCAATTTATGGTTTTTAAGCAATGTTACCTATTTATTTAATTATGTTTATTTATTTTGGTGCCTATGTCTGAATACTTTGTGTTCTAATCCACTAAAGATACTGTCAGAGTCAGAGCTAAAGAATCTTGAGTGAATCTTTGCTTAAGACTCTGTGCCTTGTATTTTCATAGAAAATACAGTTTTAACCAGTGGTATTTTTAAATGCTTTGGTATAAATGCTCAATTTTGCAATTATATGACATTAAATGCAAGGTAATAAGGCCATCTATAACATGAAATGCATTATTTGGAGTTTATTTCAAATGTATTCCAACAGTGAAGGCCCATTAAAAAGTGTTTCTCGTAGCTATGGATTCAGCTTTTCTCCAAGTCAGACTATTCTTCTTGTCTATCTAGTGATACATGATATGTCTCTCTTTAGGTAATGTAACAACCACCTTTATAATTCATGGATTATGGTTACAAATGAAATGTGTCCTTTTTTAATTTTTGGAATTTATCTTCTAGCTAGATTGAACTTAGATTTTAATAAAGGTATCAGAATTATCTACTGTAATACCTATGACTAAACAATATGTATTTGAGTATCAGGTAATAATGTAGCTGTTACTGTGTAGATGCTTCATAAATACCATAAAATATATGGATTAATGAAAACAGAGCAAGTGTCTTTGGTTCAAGGGTTTTAAACATCTCGAAATCTCTCATTTGCAATCTTTATCATCTTCGGAGTTTGTCTTATTGTCATGGTTCATTTACTTATTTTCTTAAAAACTATTAGCTCAGTCTTTAGTGTTCACATTAAAATAACTTGAATTCATTTTATGCCTGTGCTTGCAAAATTTGGGGTGCTGGTTTCTTTATCCCCAGTCAGTGGGTGATTCATGTCGGCAATGTAGACTGATGTCCAGGTGCTCAGTTACAAGGGCTGAATGTTTCCACTGTGGCTTTGAGGTCTGGGCCATTACTTAGTCCCAGGGGTAATTCACTGGTTTTCTAGAACCACATCTGCTTCAAGCTATCAGCCAGAAAAGAAAACCAGTCCAAGAAAAAAAGTATGAGTGTGATCTGTGAAGACATATCCATGTACAAGTGTGTATTAAAAGGGCCACGTTTTTCAAGCAATGAGCTTTAAAAGGCACAGAAACTTCCCCTGTCACTTGTAATGAATACTTCCTTCCCCAGAGTGTGGGGTGCTCATTCTGTCCAGCTCAGTCATTTTGCAGGCGATTAAGAAGCCTACCGTGAACTTGTTCAGGCTATTTTTAAAAGAATTAATAACTATATTTTAAAAGCCCAAATCTTTAACTTTGCTACCAAAATGCAACAGCAGAAGAGGAAATAACACAGAGTAGTGTGAAGAGGTTGAGGGGAGCCCGTCTGCTCTTGGGCTGGCCCAGGCTGGAGGAGAACAGTGGGAGGGTCATTGCGCTACAGGAGACTACTGCTCCCGCCGTCTTTTTACAGCTGGTGATCTGTTCAAGGATACTGCAGACGGAGCTGTCACTGCCCAGCTTCACAAATGTAAACGTATTGCAGCCTATTTTAGAGAGGAATTGGCTGTGCTGTTATAATGCTAAAAATTAACCTGCATTAAAATGGAAGTACATTGCTCCGTGGAATGTAGAGCTCTGCACGCGCACACACACACACACACACACACACACACACACACACACACATTGGTGCATGCACATAAGAGTGGAGGTCAAAACATACTCTCAAAATTCTGGAGTCAAAGCATACTCTTACCACTATGTCCTCCACACTAAATAAAATGTGTTTACAGGTGTGATGGCAGGAACAAACATCTTGATATTTGGAAGAGAAATCTATGACAACCAAACCTTTTTGAGAGGGAAGACCCAAATGCTTTCCTTTTAATTCTTCTTTGCCTGCAGAGAGCCAGGGCTGTGAACAAGAGCTGCAGCAAGTCCCCTGGTTTGGGGAAAGGCACGTCTTGCTCTTGTTTGGGCATCAAGAACCCAGCCACCTTCTTTTTCTACTTCTCTGCTTCCCCAGCATCATTCAGCGCATGTTCTCTGTTTTAGTCATTTTGAGCTGGACACTAACTGAACTGTCTTTTGTGCTCTGGCAAAGATAATGTATCTGGGTTTCCTTAGTGATATTCTAAACACATTTTTCCTACGCTGTCATACCGAGTGCATAGTTTTGGAGGAATTCCTGTTGTGTGGGAGGCCAGCTCAGCTCCATTCACACACTCGGGCCCCAGCTGCGGCCCCTGGGCTCAGCCCGATCTTGGTCTCAGCCCCCAGCTGCTCCCCAGCATCTGCGCCAACAACCACAGTGGCCTTTGTGCATCTACTTATTTACTTTGTATCTGCGCAGTGTGCTTCAGCACTTTTTGTTTTATCTTCCTTGGAGTAAGTTAAGATTGTGAAAAAAGTTTGCTCCAGGAAAAGGGAGTTCAAAGGCCCACTGATTCCTTCAGCTGCTTAAACAGGGGAGGGGACAGGAGGTGGGGAAGAAGGGTGGGGAGAAGAGAAAGGAGTGGAAATGAATCAGCACTTTAGGTCATCAGATAAGTTGCCCTTCTATTAAAGGATCAAGTCAGGAGACAGAATAGAGGGAGGCTGGCATCAGACAGGGGAGGGGGTGCTGTTATTACTGTCCTTGTTAAAATCTGACTTCATGGGATGACTTTTAAAAATCTCAGTGAAATAGGGTACTGACCTCTCCTGAACAGATGTGTACAGGAGTGGAGACCCGAGAAGAGAGGAGACCTGAGATGATATTGACAGCGCTTCTGACTAAGGAAGGTCACTGTGTGGCAGTTTCAGGAGGACACCTGCATCAAGGCTTTGTCAACAGGGTCTTGAATGCAAACAAAACCCAAGCAGTCTCTTCCCGCCAGGAAGTGACACTTGGGGCCGACCCTGAGCAAGGGCACATCTGGAGGAAGACTGTTTCAGGCTGCGATTGCTCCTCTGGTCCATGACTTCATCTGTTGGTTGTCTGGGAGGGGGTTGGAGAGATTTACTTCAAAGCCTGTATGTCTCTAAGTGCGGCTGGGGGCACGGACCAGGGGCTGGGCAGTCTTGAAGCGCAGGCGCCAAGCCACCAAAGCCACTATTCTGAGTCTGATTTAACCAAACGCTTGGGGGAGTGGGGTTCTCAAGTAGCCTAGTGCTTAGAAACGAGTGATATAAATGTTACTCATTGTATGACTGAGGGAGAGACATCACTCACAGGAAGTGATTACAGTTCTTTATCTCCTGGGGCCCCGTCGCTAAGGACACTCTGACTCAGTGCATGAAAGACAGCCGTCCCTTTGGAGTTCAGGCCAGCTAATCATGACAGTTCTGGATCCACTGTTATGAATAGCAATCCTGTCCACCAAGTGGACAGTCCTCAGGGCCTGAAAAGAGTCCCATGTGTATGAGCCTGCTTTATTCACATTTGAAGTCAATGTATCCATCCTCTTTTCTCAAATAAAGAAATTGAGAGCTGCAGTCTGGTAGGAAAGCAGTCTTCTAGGTTCAAGTTTAAGCCTCATTGCCCTGATCCCCAGGAAATGTTCTGGTTAGATGCACAGGTCTTTAGGCTTCTGTACACAATCCGGCCAGTGTGAACCAGCCGCTGTTGTGTGATGGGAAAGTGGTGTAGACTGGTGTAAACATGCTGGTGGGGTGCACCTTCACTTTTCTCAATTTTTTAATCAGAAGACAAGTGCTGAGTTGGGCTTGACATTCACCAAAAAAGTTTTCCTGGTTCTACAGAAGGAACAGTCTTCTGGCACAATTAAGTCGGAATAGATCTCTTTCTCTCAGGCTGAAGTGTTCAGGGAGGTCCTAAATGGCGTAAACAAAAGGTCCTAAATCTCATACTTTCATAAGCTACTTTGTTAAAAAAAAAATCATCTCAGGAATCGTTTATTTTCTGGAGATGGCAGTCTTTATTTACACTGGAAAGCATGCGGTTTTACGTGGGTTGTCTTTCATTCTTGGTGAGGCGATGAGAAAAGAAAACAAAATTTGTTTAGAGCTGCAGTGAACAAATAATTGGCTGACAGCTAGGTTAACTGTGGAAATCAGAACTTTCCCATGCTATCTGAGGAATGAAAACACATCCTGGTTAGTGATGCTGACCAAGCTTGGAAGGTTAGAGGTGATTCCGTCTCCTGGAATGTGGTCTGGTCTTATTTTAAGAAGGGCCTCTGAGTCATGCGGAGTCGTGTTGAAATGTGTGTTGTGTTCTGTAATTTTAAAAAGAAGCTTGCAGGGAGGAAATGGAACCAGTTTTTTTTTTTTTTTTTTCCCAAAAAACCTCTGCCCTTTAATGGAAGAAAAGGGCAAGTCGATTCCCACACATCTCACTTGCTCCCTGTGATTCAGGCTCTGATGTTTTTACCACAGATACAGTCTTAATGTGGTTTGCTATAACCTTACTTGCTTAGAGTGCTTTAAGTTTGTAACTTGAACTGATCTTACTTAATATTTATCATTAGATGTGGCTATATGCACTGCTTAGGATCAAATAAAACAGACTAGGGATCAGTATGATCTTGACTGATTAGCTATCTGGAGTGACTGCTACAGAGATACATGTATTATTTTTATCAACATAAAATATGAATCATTTTAAGTGAGCTTCAGGTTTCTCAACTCAGAAATATAGGAGTAGAGCTAATATTGCCTATACTCCTGGGCAAGCTCCTGGGTGGGGCATCAGAGCTGTTATCACAAGAAGAGGGTTGACATCTCCAGCAGGAGTGAAGAAGGAAAGGAAGTCCCTAGCAACAGGGGCTCAGATTCCTAGCATCATAGGAACTTGCTCATATACATCCACACCTTTGTAATAAACATTCTAAATTTAATAAAACAGATGAACTTGGGAACTCAGTTTGGGTTGTAACTCACCACCTCCAGAATGAGACTTTGGGCTTAGTTTTCAGTAGTCTAGGCCCTTTGGCTACAAGGGAGAAGATTTCTTACAAGGCCAATCTAGATGTTTCCTGGTTCCTCTGCAGATCTTAATCTGGGAATTTAAAGCCCTGAGCACATCATTTTCTTTTCCTAAGTTGTCTTAGTGTAGTTAGAAGTAACCAACCAACCCGATCTTATGTGTATTTTCCACCAAAATGTTCAAACTCAGTAAATACTTGGCCATCCAGAACCTCATCCTCAACAGGCATGTGATGACTACAAGTGTGTGAAGGTGACCATCTGGTCTGAATGATTGTTTCACAACCACGTGCTCAACAGTCCTTTGCTGCTAGAAATGGAGTCCTTCTTGTCTTTGATCAGATGAGAAGACCAATTCCAGGAAACCCGGAAGCAAGAGAGTTCATCCTTAAGACGCTGTCCCTTTCCCCAATCCTCCCAACACCAAATTTCATTTCAGGTTTAAATCAGAGAGACAGAGCAGGTGCACATTCACGCATGGGTGTCTGGCCTTTGAGCTGTGGGAGCTGCTTACTCCAGCCTCTGTTAGGCTATGGTCTCCGCGTCTGATGCCAGAGCCCCCAGCCCAGGAAGGGGAAGGAGGACAGGTGGGGAGTGGAGGAAATACACTGACCACAAAGACAGCCTGAAACCTGGGTTAGCTCTTGCCACCTCTGCCCTTTGGTGATGTGGGGGACTCTGTGTGGGCTATTCACAGAATGTCTGTGGACTTGATCCTAAGGTTTTCCAGTTGCTTCAGCAAGACTGCCTCCTGGTTATTTTCAAAGTCATCTATCTAGGAGCACTCTTAAAAACTAGTGCTTGGTTGCTGCATCTCACAAATGTTTTTGAGAACGTTCCTTCATCCTGTCACCACCATCACCAACAGCAAAATATTTTCAGAATAATAGGTGCATGACACCCATCATGCGAGGGCTCCAGGGGAGCTCCACAGGTGACAATCTCAGCTGGCCTTCTACGATGAGAAAGACTTCTGGGTCAGATTGGGTGTCCCTGCCTACCTCCTGCCAGGACTCCAAGGGCACTCATCCAAGGGATGAGTAATGTCAGATGATGGCTGAATCACTGGATGTGGCAGTGTGAACTGGATGGTGAGTCCCCTCCTGGCCTGTGGCTGGGGAAGCCTTGTAATAACAGAACTGAGGGCAAGATGATGCATCTGGGTCTTCTCAGGTCACAGCCGGGGGCCTGGGAGGGAAGGATCCCCCAAAAGAGGGAAGCCTGGCCAAGACAGATGGGTGGGCCTGCTCTAGGCTTCCTTGGTGCTGCTCCTCCTCTGAGGTCGAACACAAAAGCTGAAGGACTGTGAACAGTCATGGACCAACCATCTAGGTCATGACAGCAAAATGCAGAGCTGCTTCCTTGCAGAGGAAACATGGCCGAACTCCATCACTTCCCACTTCAAGGGCTCTGATGAGGGATGGTGTTTAAAATCTGCTCCAGGGAGAACTGACTTTGCACAGGTTAGGGAGCATCCTTTCACCAGACGGCATCTTTTCCAGCAACCAAGATGCAAAGCAGGGCACATTCTCCAGGAGCAGACAATGCTGGAGTGTTTATCAGGAAAATCGAAAGCGAGGCTATCGAAATGGAAAAATGACCCAGACAGAAAGTTTCCAACTTATTGCTCAGAAAATGATTCGAGGTTGGGGGTGGGAGAGGACTGGATCGATTCAAGCTTTTTGTTTCCAGCCTCTTCATAGCAAGTGGTTGACACTTCTGTCCCTGTGTTGGTCAGTTTTCCCATTTGGATCACTAACTTCTAAATGTGCACAGGTCTGCCTGCTTCTAGGGGCCCCAATGTGACACTCATCTGAGTGTGTCACATTCAGATATGTGAAGAAGATACTCATGTATCAACTGAAAGCTGATCCAAACCTCCCCTCGCAGGTGATCGGAGGTTAGATGAGTACACTAATTAGGGAACATGGTCACATTCATCAGGCTTGTTTCTCCAGGCTTCCTTGGGGTCCTGTTGGACAAGGAGAACCTGGGGCCTCTGGGCTCAGCTCCTCACCAGGCCCCTGGCTCCCCATCCTTCCAGGACCTGGTGTTCCACTAGAATCTGCTTCTGGTTCTCCGACTGACTGGTGAATGTGGTCCGTGCCCCTGACTCGGCTGTTTGCCTGGATGCTGTCAGTCCCACCGTGACCCTCCTGGCCACCAGGTGTGCCCCGAGGTCCAGATCTTTACCCCAGGTAGTCCACACAACACTCCCTGTGGACCTTGGCCATTTTGCCTTAAGACCTGCAGACCAGCTATGTGGCTACCTCACCGCAGAGGACACTGGGATGTCTCAGGAAAGGGCCCCAGGCCTCTTCACCTGGCCAAGCGGCCCCCTCGCTTGTGTGACATAACCCTACAATGGCCGAGCAGAAACCCAGGACATGAAGAGACCGCTGAGCAGGAGCCCTCTGCTTCCAGTTTCGCCTTAAAGTGCCCCAGTCTACAGGCTGGAGGACATGGATCTCTGTGCGGCCCTCCAATCTTCCTCCCAAAACAGCAGACACCTCCATTCCCCCTCTGCCAATTCCCCAACGCTTTAGGGAATCTGCCCTCATCCTTCCCTAAGGTTGTAAGCATTGAACAGAAGCCTGTGAACATCCTTTGTCAGAGTAAGTGGGAAAACAGATTAGCTTGAGCTAGTAAAGAATCTGCCTGCAGTGGCAGAGACCCCAGTTCGATCCCTGGGTGGGGAAGATCCCCTGGAGAAAGGAAAGGCTACCCACTCCAGTATTCTAGCCTGGAGAACTCCGTGGACTGTATGCGGCCATGGGGCCACAAAGAGTCAGACACGACTGAGCTACTTTCACTTCACCTCATGCTCAAAATATGTCTCTATGTCCTTTGAGAAGGACAACCCTCACTTCCTGACTTTTCCCCTGTCCCAGGCCACATCCTCAGAAATGTCAGCTTCCTACTTGGTTTCCCATCTACCTGCCCTTACTCCTTCTTAGTTAGTGTTAGTCTGTCAATCGTGCCCAACTCTTTGTGACCCCATGGACTGTAGCCCATCAGGCCCTTCTTCCACGGGATTCTCCAGGCAAGAATCCTGGAGTGGGTTGCCATTCCTTTCTCCAGGAGATCTTTCTGACCCAGGGATTGAACCCGGTCTCCCGCATTGCAGGCAGATTCTTTGCCATCTGAGATACCAGGGAAGCCCAGAATACTAGAGTAGGTTGCCATTCCCTCCTCCAGGGACCTTCCTGATGGAAGCTGCATCTCCTGCATTTGCATGAGAGGTTTTATTTTACCTTTTTTTTTTCTTCTTAAAAACCACTGGCACCATTTGGGAAGGCCAAGCTGAAGGCAGGGCACAGAAGCTGCAAGCTGATGAGGATGGGATTAGACACCAGAGCACAATGGATTAGTAGTCCATCGCCTTAACCACTCGGCCACAGTCGTCCTGGCATCCCGCTTCTTAGCTTCCTGCACTCTGACTCCCCCCCCCTCCCTCCCTCACTGACATACACTGTGTGAGGTCAATGACCCTATGCAGGCTAGTCCTGCGACAATTGTCACGTATGAGACTTGACTACTCGCAGGCATTTGTTACCACCAATTGTTCCTGACTTTGTGATGCCCTCGCTTCCCTTGGTTTCATGCGAATGTTCTTCCATTGAAAGTCTCCTCCTCAGGCTCATCTTAGGCCTGGGTCAGTCCTGAGTAGGAGTCATGTATGTGCGTGTACGTTTCAGTCAGGTCTGACTCTGTGCAACCCTACAGACTGTAGCCCACCAGGCTTGCTGTCCATGGGATTTCCCAGGCAAGAATACTGGAATGGGTTGCCATTTCCTTCTGCAGGGCATCTTCCAGACCCAGAGATCGAACACTAGTCTCTTGTATCTCCTGCATTTGCAGGTGGTTCTTTACCACTAGCAACACCTGGGAAGCCCAGGAGTCATGTGAGATCAGGCTTTGTCCCGAGCCTGGGCTCTACCCAGTCCCTCCCATGCTTGCAACAGTCAGCCAAACGTCAGGGAATCTCAAAGGCACAAAAGTGGCCCAGACACTCCACTGTGCATCCGTAGTCTTCAACCACTGCACTTGGGGGTCCTACATGTAACATCGTTGCCCTCCACATGGAGCTAAGCTGGCTGGCTTTGGGAACACAGCTGCTTTGGCTAGTCAGTATCTCTCCAGCATAGTAAAGTGCCCTGGGGCAGGTGTTCAGTGAATCATCTTTTGAATAAATGATATTAGAAAGAATACATAAACGAGCTACAAACCATTTACTATAGTAAATAAAATGACCTGGTGGCCAAAACATGATGAAATGACCTTTCAAATCTTACTGGCTCAACCAAACATCTCCATTCCATTGTCTCAGTATTATTTCTGCTTCCTGTAGTTTTCTCTTATATTTTTTAAAAATTAATTGTGATTTAAAAAAAAAAAACCATAAAATAGGAACAACAGAGTGGTTCCAAATAGGAAAAGGAGTATGTCAGGCTGTGTATTGTCACCCTGCTTATTTAAATTATATGCAGAGTACATAAAGAGAAACGCTGGGCTGGAAGAAGCACAAGCTGCAATGAAGATTGCTAGGAGAAATATCAATAACCTCAGATATGCAGATGACACCACCCTTGTGGAAGAAAGTGATGAAGAACTAAAAGCCTCTTGATGAAAGTGAAAGAGGAGAGTGAAAAAGTTGGCTTAAAGCTCAGCATTCAGAAAACGATCATCGGGTCCCATCACTTCACGGGAAATAAGTGGAGAAACAGTGGAAACAGTATCAGACTTTATTTTGGGGGCTCCAAAATCACTGCAGATGGTGATTGCAGCCATGAAATTAAAAGATGCTTACTCCTTAGAAGGAAAGTTATGACCAACCTAGACAGCATATTAAAAAGAAGAGACATTAATTTGTCAACAAAGGTCTGTCTAGTCAAGGCTATGGTTTTTCCTGTGGTCATGTATGGATGTGAGAGTTGGGCTGTGAAGAAAGCTGAGCACTGAAGAATTAATGCTTTTGAACTACGGTGTTGGAGAAGACTCTTGAGAGTCCCTTGGACTGCAAGGAGATCCAACCAGTCCATCCTAAAGGAAATCAGTCCTGGGTGTTCTTTGGAAGGACTGATGCTGAAGCTGAAACTCCAATACTTTGGCTACCTCATGAGAAGAGTTGACTCATTGGAAGAGACTCTGATGCTGGGAGGGATTGGAGGTAGGAGGAGAAGGGGACTACAGAGGAGATGGCTGGATGGTATCACCAACTCGATGGACATGAGTTTGAGTAAACTCTGGGAGTTGGTGATTGACAGGGAGGCCTGGCGTGCTGTGATTCATGGAGTCGCAGAGTCGGACACAACTGAGTGACTGAACTGGACTGAACTGAATCATTTTCAGTGTACAGTTGAGAAGTGCTAGCTTCAGTATTGCACAACCAATCTCCAGAATGTTTTCCCCTTATAAAACCTAAACTCTATCTAAATACCACCTCCTCTTTCTTCCCTCCCTCTCAGCCCCTGGCAACCATCATTCTATTCTTTTCTCTGTGAGTCTGACTACTCCAGGTAATAAATTATTTTTGCAGGTTACCAATACCTTATTAATAAGTGTCTTTCATTTAAGAATACTGAGAAAATAGTGTTATGTGTGTAAGTGGCTATTTAATCTTGATTCTTTCATTTCAGCTCAAAAAGCTAAACAGTCATTCTTCTGTGGCCTGTGGTGGAGGTGGAGGGGATGATGCAGTCAACTTTTCTTCTATTCCAGGTGCACAAATCCCAGATAATCATCTTAGGCTGTTTCAGAAGCAACTTTCTGCTTAAAATATTTCCTGTATCTCTAGCTATGAAAGAGATTCAAAGAAAGGGCTTCCAATGAATGGATGGAAGCAAGTAAATACTCTTGAGAGTATTAGAGGGTATGATCAATGGAGGAGACTCCTCACACGGGTTCCTCATTCTTTCTTGGCACAGCTGTCCCTTTAGACCATCATTCCCAGATGGCTTTGTGCCCTGTCATCAAGCCCTTGTAGAATATGGGCATCAGTAACATCTGTACGTATGAGGATATGTTTAACTTGCCCATAAGGGACCTCTTTCCTCCTGGCTGGAGGTCAGCTGCAAGGATAGGGGAGGTGTGTGTTCAGGACAGCGAGCTGCCTGGATCACTTGGCTCTGGATATGACTCTTGGGAGTGAAGCCTGTTCACCCACCCCTGGACTGTCTGAGAAGAAAGACTCCTCTGACTGGTGAAAGCCACTGTGTCCACAGGCACCCCATGCAGGAGGGCATCCTTCCCATTCACACACACATCTCTGCTTCTCATCTTACACTCACTCGAGTACCTCCCTCACAGATCTAAGCATGGCTTGTGTGCAGACGTGGGTATGACTCACTGGAATGTACAGAGCAAATACAATGGACACGTTCTCTGACTTGAAAGAATTTATTGTTGTTTTCTTGTTGAGAAAGCCAAAAATCACAGGAAACATAACTAATTAAGAGCCTATTTGATTGGTACTGACAGTTAGTGTTCTTGAGTCCTAACTGGGGAGTTAGGACCTTCTAGAAAGTCAGAGAAGATTGGAGAATGGATCGACGGAAGCAGGTTTCCAAGGTTTCCTGTTTTGAGTCAGTGTGCACAAGGGTGGGGACCCACCTGCACTGAGTCCCTTGGAAGCATCCTTCCCTTCTTTGTTTCCCCAGAGAGAGGAAGTGTCAAGCCTAGCACACCTGGGCTGCTGGTTGCTGAGCTCCAAGCTCTGAGGGTTGTGTATGAGACCTTGTGGTGGGGGGCACCTTCATGGTGACACCTTGGCATGCTTAGGACACTCCATCCCCACAAGAGCATCTTGCCACCTTCTCCTGGTTCAATGCTGCATCCGCAGGAGCCTTGCTAGGCCCAGAACCTAGTAATGCACCCTGACACGGGAGCACCCGACCTCCCCATGTGGGGTTTCATCTTCCGGGTGACGGAAGTTGTCTACTATGGACCTGTGTTATCCTTTGTCCAAAGAATAGTTCCCAGTTTTTCAGATAATGTCCAGACAATTATCAATAAATGTATTTTAAATATATGAACAAATTATCAGTGCCTACGAGTGACAAATATTGTACAAGATCAAAACTTGCAGGTCTGTCCTGCATTGCAGTCCATCCTGTAGTAGATGATACCGACCATCTTCTCAGCAAGGCAGACGTTTCTCGAATGACAAGCCATTCTATCAGCAACATGTGGTCACGTGGGGGTTTGCTAAATTCTTCTGTTCTTTTTAGGAGCTTAAAATATGAAATGAGTTCCCAGAGGTGGAATATTTTCAAGCAATAGAAGGCCAAGATTAAACCGCTTCTTATTGCCCCTCTGAGAAGGGATCATTTGTCTCTAGTGGAACTACCAGAGTTCTGGATAAAAATAAAAATGTGAATTTTTAAAATAGGGCTCACTTTTTGAACTGATCTTCTAAAGTGAATCATGCAGTGTGGCCTTTCTATTTGAGCCATTCTGATGCAGTTTTGCCCACACAGATGTAAAGTGTGTTAGAACCGGCCCCTCAGCTGGACTGAGGGACCTGGGAGGCTGTTTTGGGCTTGAAAACTCAGCCTCATCTTCTGGGTGGTGCACAAACAAAGAGTTAGCTCTCAGCCCTTGAGCACTTTGCAAATGGAGGGAGATTTCTCAAAATTAAGAGTCTAGTGGATGCTTTCCTTGGGTTCTTAAGTAACTGATTACAAAGTAGAAATGTTCTCCTGTCCAAAATAACTCTCTCCATCACTGGAAGCATCTCTTAGACTATCTTGCTCGGTTGGGGGTGGTTCTGCCTAGGGCACGCCCATCTGGGGGCCTTCTGACCCTCACACCTGGGTGGGGTGTTACCAGCCTTTAGTGGGTGGGGGTTAGGGCTACTGCTGGGCATCCTAGGTGCCTGGGCCAGCCCCCCCCCCATCAATGCCAAGCATCCTTGGACCCCGAGTATCAATAGTTCAGAGGGTAAGAAGCCCCATTGTGTGCTTAGGAGATTTTTGCATCCTGACCAAGCAGAAGAACCTTGGTAACCTGCCTTCCCCCTGGGCCCTTGCAGTAAAGACCCTCCCCAACACAGTGCCATGCACCCAGGTAGCGGGTACCAGTGACCTCAGCTCAGTGGAAGTGTGGGCCCTCTGGCCATTACATCATGCCTTGAGTCTGATGACTCTGAGCTTGGTGAATCCACCAGGTAAGGCCCAGACGGGGGATCTCATACCCAGAGGAGCAGACCTGCAACACATGATGCCAGTCACATTTCTGTGGCTGGTGTCGCTCAGCTGTGGGCTCAGAGCCATGGTCACAGAGGAACTCTGTCTGAAATTGAATGGGGACTGTGGTGCTGGAATACCCCCACCCACGGGTACAGCCCAGAAGTACTATGCAGACTCAGACCTCCTCCACGCGAGCTGTGGGAACCCAGGGGAGGACATCCCTGCTATGCCTCTGTGGACAGCCAGCTCCGTGGCTGGACTGGGCCTGCCCTCCAGAGGCCAGGATGCCAAAGGGGTCAGGGTGTTCCTGCCCGTGGACGCCTGAGCGTGGTCTCCAGACAAGGGGGTTCCAACCAGCCTCTTCTCCTCTGTCTGTAGTCGTAGGGGAGACAGGGTTAGAATTTTGAAACAAAGATGTGGTTACATTTCTTTTCCATTCAGGGATCTTTTATGATCACTCGTGTCTCTAAATTAAACTTAAAAACTTGACAGCAACAGCAGAGACACAAGACGCCATGCGTCTGCCCGCTGCTCCCCTCAGCCTGAGCCCCTCACCCCCTCCTTGCTCCCTACAAACAGGCTACACTGCAGTCACGCAAGCAAGTTAAATTTCCTCAAACTGAAGCTTCTCCTTTCCTACAGGACCTCCATTTCCTGCCCCATGGGTTGATTCAGTTCCTGATTAGAATGTGAGTGGTGTTGGCTGATGTAACAGGAGGACACAGATGTCTCGGTGGTTTAACACAGTTAGTGTTCTTTCCTCCTCAGGAGGAAGTTAACTTCCAGCTTTTGTTTCCGGTTGTCAGAAAGCCTTGTGATGACTCAGGGCCCACTTAGGTCCATCTTGTGAGTCTGCCCTGCCTGGCATCTCTATGTTGATGATGAAACTTGTAAAGACACACAGAAAGGCAAGGCTTCTGCTGTAGAGCTAGGGCCCCCTGGACTGGTAACCTTGGTCAGAGCTCACCATGTGGCCATCTGGCCTTAGGAGGGAGAGGCTGGGGAGCTAATGATATGCCCCTGGACGGGGCCGAGGTAATGGAGAGCAGAGGGTGGGAGTTCGACAGGATTGTGTCCCCTGGGACAATTCACGCTTACTGTTCACGTAACCTGTTAGCTTTCCTCGAGGTATTTTTCCTTCAACAAAAGTTTGATAAACACACAAAAAAGAACATCTAGTGGCCTTTTCTTTGCAAAATTTCTCAATGTTTTATAATGAATTACTTTATATTATACATTGAATGATATCACCGAGTCCATGGACACGAGTTTGAGCAAGCTCCAAGAGTTGATGACGGACAGAGAAGCCTGGCACGGGCAGTCCATGGGGTCACAAAGAGTCAGACATGACTGAGCGACTGAACTGAACTGATACATTGAATGAGACTTATTGCTTCGACTAAGTACCGCAGATAACCCAGGTCCTGCGAGCTTCTACTTGTAATTTTGCTTACAAGTCATGCTGATTCATGTGTTTCGATTCTTCTCCTGTTCCCATTTCTGCCAGAATTTCTTCTTTCCCACTCTTGGCTGATAAGTACCTATTAATTTTAAAGACTTTATTAAAAATAATCCTCTTTGTGAAGCCTGTTCTAAGCCTCCCATGTAGAACTGACCGTCCTATTGTTAGAGCTCAGAGGACACAGAGCGGATCTTCTGTCTAATCCTACAGCATTTCAGTAAACTTATTTGATTTCTGAGATACTAAGCTTGTTTGATAATAGAGATTATGCTTAATCATCTTGTTATCCCCATTCCCCAAAGAACACAGTAAATACTAATTAATTCTTTAGTTGAGTGAAAGTTCACGCAATATGTAACTATAACATAAATCCAACCATGGCCCAGTGATTGTTGTATTTTATAGTAAAAACATGTGATTTTAAGTGTATACTCTAAAATCACTTAACTATTTGATAGAAGTCAAGGCAATTTTAGGCATCTAGTTACTAATTATTTTAGTTGAAGTAAATCAACAAGATTCAAATACTTGACTCCTAAGTAACGTTTTTCTGTCCCTCAGTATCTATGTTCTTCCCTGTTAGTTATTTATGATGTAAATACTGTAAGTAAAAAAGCACAACTGCCATATTTGAGTGAGGAAAACCAGATTTGAATCTCACTTTTCTTTCTATAAGTTGACTGTGGACAAGTAGTTTAATTTAGACCTTAGTTTATTCATCAAGAAAATAAAGAGTTCAATTCAACCATAATGATAGGTATGCCAGTTAAATGAGGCCACTTCCATGCACTAACTCAGGAGATTCTCAATAGACGTCATTTTCTTCCATCTCCTTATTAAGAGTTCTTAAACGTCTTATAAACATCCAATTATAAAAATCCATGACTCGCTATTTCTGTTCATTTTCCTTTTTTCTCTGCTTTGCAAAGAAGATACATAACCTAAACCTTAAATGTAATTTATACCGCTATTTTATTAGATTGGTGTTGGGGGCTGGGGTAACATACACAGGAATACTTTTCAGCCTTCCTTTCATTTTTCCAGTTTTTGTTACATATTGCTGGAGGCAAGTTTTCATTTGAAAAGTTCTATAAATAGAAGCATGACTGATGAATGGTCCATGTTAAGTATGAGATACTCAGTGTTCTTACACTGAACTGCTATAAAAGGGAAATGCAGCATCACAAAGGAATTTATTTGTAAAACAGGAGCTAAAGTGGATGTGCTGGCCAAGTGCTGGGCCTGAACACCAGAGAGCTGGCAGCAACCATCCTGTGGTCCAGACCTCCGGCCCTAGTCACCCTCAGTCTGTCCCCCCGCCCCTTATGCTCTGCAGCACAGGGACCCTCTACAGGGGGTCACTCTGGAAGATCCTGGAGCCCAAGCCCCGCCCCCCCGTCCAGTAGCCCCACCTCTGGGACTGAGCTGGCCCAGAGCACGGAAGCCCCCTCCGGGGGTGACACAGAGTCACACTCCGCCTGAACCTGGCTTTCACTGGCCCTCTCACTCCCTTGCTTTCTCCTGAAAGAATTTCTGTCATAAATTCTTGCCCCAAACCCTGGTCTCTTTCTGGGACAACTCAGTCTGAGATGGGAGCATGCCAAGAAAGTAAACGAGAAGAAATGCATGTGTTCTTACACATACTTGAGGCAACAGAAAGGAAGAGGTGACCCAGGGACTCATGGGAATCAGGCAGATGAAAGTCTAGACATGATGGTGAGACTCATGTGTGTTCTACTGTGCTCAGTGGACTGAGTGAGGAGTTGATGTGGGTGGAGGCTTGAGGACAATGAGCTGATTATATAAACAGCATCCAGCAGCCAGAGTGAAAAGTCCTTGGAGAAGATGTTTACAATCCCAAGTGGGTTTGGGCAAATTCTGAGCTCTGGAAGTGTACATCTTGTGAGAGAACAATAGAATGACGAGAGATAAATGATCTATTACCCAAGACATCAGGGTGGGGCTGGGTGTCTGACTATCTCTGTTTGTCACAATAGACTTCTCTAAGGTAAGAGGATGTTTTATCATATAAATATTTAGGTTCCATTATATTTAGCAAAACTTGCATTTAAAAGCTACTCAAGAAAAGTTGAATATATAAGAGCTTAATAAGAATAGTCACAGTACCTTCATTTGTAATATAATAACTTTTTTCCTGTTGTCTTTATATAGGAATTGAGAGGGAAGAGAAGTCATTCTGTTCCATTGTCTATCTTCACAAGTCCTGAAATATATCCTGAAATATTATGTATGTGAGTCCACGCTTGTGGGAGTCACCTCCAGCACGTGAGACTACAGCCGCCGAGGCATGCGGGCAACCCGGGGCAGCGGCCATGAGACATTTTCTGTAAATGAGATGGTTTGAAACATTTAAAGCCATAGCACTGAAAAATGAAAGTGTGCATTTATCCAATAAGGTGGCTATTTCATTTGCTATGAAAGGTTAAGTAAATAATTTCAGCCGCAGAGATGGCTAACAAAAATGTCTCTCAGGGAAAGGAAGATGATTCTGTTTAATTTTATTCCACCTTTGCCACAGGAGGCTCATTTCTGGGCCCATCTCAGGGCTGAGTGTGGCTGAGTCGATAATGGATCCACCTTTTTACTCTTTGATGGATGCTACTTGCCAAAGTTGACATTTTTAGTTGCAGGCTGGTAGCTACTGAAGTCAAAAGCCCTGATTGTTCATTTATCCACAGTCTGCTGGGAGAGGGGAAGGAAGGGATGGGCAGAGAGATGCCTTTGGTCACCATCAGAGGTGCTGCTGCTCTGGATACCTGGGTGCGGAGAAGACACAGACACCTCACTCTTGTTTGGCTATGTCGGGTCTTAGTTGTGGCACACAGGGTCTTCATTGCATCACACAGGATCTCTCGTTGCAGTGCACGGATTCTCTAGTTGTGGCCCTCGGGTGCACTGCTGCGGTGTGCTGGCTTAGTTGCTCCGCAGAATGTGGGATCTTAGTTTTCCCACCAGAGATTGAATCCATGTCACCTGCATTGCACAGTGAAAGTTACTCAGCTGTGTCTGACTCTTTGTGACTCCACAGACTGTATAGTCCGTGGAATTCTCCAGGCCAGAATACTGGAGCAGTACTTCCCTTATCCAGGGGATCTTCCCAACCCAGGGATCAAACCCAGGTCTCCTGCATTGCAAGGCAGATTCTTAACCGCTGGACCACCAAGGAAGTCCCTCTCATTCTTGTTCTTATTGTTGCTACTACTATTATTGTTCTTACGTCTAGTTCCATGAAGCTCCTCTCCAAAGCAGTAGTATCATTATTTTTTAAAAATCTTTGAATGGAGCAGTTCTTCACCAGGAATGTTCTAGAAAGGAGTGGCTCACACATGTACATTTTTGCTGCAACACTGTACGAACCTTGACTCTCTCCCTTCCACCACTCTGCTTGGCCCTGGCTGTTTGAGCAGGACACCGCCTCCCAATTCATTACCGTGACAGAGAACAAATGTGCAGCTGTAAATAGTATGGTTTCATCCAATGCTTCCACTGTGAAAACAAATGGCAGAAGATGGAGTTCACATCACGGATATGGAGGTCGAAACCTATTGGCGTGGCTATTTCCACGACGACTATTACAATACACTTTTCATGGAGGGCTTATTTATGGGAACCTATTATGAGTCATAGCAATTCATAACACGATGTTCTATGGAAAATTCCATCCTGCACTTGGGCTAAATACTAGACACACAGCACTCACTTTTGATGAATGGGAGTCATAAACATACCCCAGCAGGTATAATACAGTAGTTTACGGCTTTAACGTAAATTGATATATATATATATTTTTTCCTCATAAAACAAGAAAAATAGAGTAGAATGAAATCTTTGTAAGTCTCAGCGGGACGGTTAACTGGCCGCAGCCCTTGCAGGCGCTGTCTCATCACCCGCCCATCAGAACTGGGTCTCCTCCCGCACCGTGTGCTCACTACCTGTACTGTAGCATTTCCATGGGAGTCTATAAATAGCTCTCTAATTTGAATTAGGAAAATCTGCTATCAGGGCCTGTTGGATGTGGCACAGTGCAGTTTGTACTCACTTTCAGTCTCACCAAGTCAGAGCATCTTTGCATTCCAGATAGAGCTAAAAATATTCCCCCATTAAAATAGTAATCATCATTAAAATTAGCTCACTGATTTTTTTGCTGATTAATTTTTCAGTAACAAGTATGCCTCCTAAAAGTTTCAACTGAACATTTTTTGACAAAGCTAGAATTTTAAGATGTAAGCCATGTAGGAAGAAGAGATAATTAAGGAACTAAAAACAGAAAATTTAAATCTACTGTAATTTTTAAAAACTTTAAGGAAAAGTGGTTTCAAATAAAAGAGTGAAGAGGATGGAAATGGTTGCTCTGACTGGAGTACAGGATTGAGGTCCTTACGCAGCTTCATTTTGGGCTGAGAGTCTCATATCTTGGGAATGTTACTTATTTTTGTCTGCACAGAAGTAATCTAGCAGGATAATAAGTATTCAAGTGATCAGAACCGCTCAGTGAGATTTAAATGCTTATTTGCCTGTTTCTATTTTCATATGCCACAGACAGGCTTCAAGCTCAGAACAAGGTTGTAAATCAGGAATAGCATAAAGGAGCAACATAAACTGCAGAGATAAAACAAAGGGTTCTGCTTTATAAGACGCTCTGGGTGCAATTTCTTTCTGTCTTCAGTGTCTTTATTTTATAGGGCTTCCCTGGTGGCTCAGATGGCAAAGTATCTGCCTGTCAAGGCAGGAGCCAAGGGTTCAGTCCCAGGTTGACAAGATCCCCTGAAGAAGGGAATGGCCACCCACTTCAGTGTGCTTGCCTGGAGAATTCCATTGAGAATTCCAGGGAGCCTAGCGAGTTACAGTCCATAGGGTTGCAAAGAGTCAGACATGCCTCAGTGACTAAACAGTAACAATCTATATTTTAGTTGGAGCTAAAGACTTAAACAAGTGAAAATGTAGCTTTGATCAACCTTATTGAAAACTGTGAATTCCCTGGTGGCCTAGTGGTTACAACTCCCTGTTCTCACTGCCCAGGGCCTGAGTTTGATCCCTGGTCAGGGAACTAGATCCTACACGTCACTCAGAGCAGCCGATAATAATAATATAGATTTAATTAAGAAAATAAAGTTGTGGGAAGGAGAAATACAGGTTTTCATTTTAATCCTTTAAGAAAATCAACCCCTCACTGAAATCTTAAGAAAGCTTGATACAAATGCCTCTGTTTTTAACATACATAAGTATGTTTCAAACTAAAAAGGAATATTAATGACAAGACAAGCCGGTTGAGAAGACTTTATAAGACAAAGATCAGGAGAAAGTTATCATGTTCAGTTATGTTTAAAATAACGGTTGTGTATCACTCCATGCTAATTAAGACAATGAGATACTGCTTGGCTGTGAATGTTTGATGTTTTATATTATTTGGAGTGGACACATGTCACAAAGCAGTCATGAAATTCAACATGTCATCAATGACGACTGAGTAGTGACTGCCCTGGAAACCTCTGACCTTTCTCAGATAATGAGTAACAGCAGATCTAGACAAAGGCACAGTTTTATCTCAAAAAGACTGGTTGTGTGGCAGGCAGGAAACAGCAGGAGTTAACCCAGGGCTCTTCATAGTTACATGAAAACACACTCACATACACCTTTCTTTTCTGTTTAGAAGACAGAATCCTAAGTCATTACATATTTATTTTCAAATATTTAGCTATAGTGGAATCCAGTCAGCTTTAATAACGTAATTTAGCCTAATCTTTTACAGAGCTTTAGTGACTATTTTCTAAAATGTTTTCAAGAAAATGTCATTTAAAGTACATAGATCTTATTATGTAATCTCCTGGATAGGTTTATTATAAGATAAGAGATATTCAACCAAAATATTCGTAAAAGGTCATTTATGCGTTCTGTGACAGTATGTCTGAGATGTTGAACATTTCAGAAAGAAGGTCATCTTGTCTCCTGTAGTTTGAAATGTAAACCTGACTTAGCCTAAGGTGAGATTCTGAGTAATTATCAGAATAAAATTCATGTTTCTGTGTGTGTTTGTAGATTGGTAGATAGATAAACAAATAAGCAGACGGGAAAGATAGATTCAGGTCCAGAGTATCTTAGGTGTCATATATTGATTTTGGTTTGTAATTAAATTCAGAAGCATAAAAAGTAAAATACTTCAAGTGTTTTGAAGACTCAATATGTACTATTTCTCAACTTTCACCTCCTCTGCCCCTTGCAAACCATCTTCCCTTTAGTTTCCAAGACAATTTAAAGGAGACTAAGCCGATATAGGAGGGGATGAATCAGTGAAGAAGTGTGCCATACATTACCCTGTGCATTACACAAGCCTACAAACAAGCCTTTCCAGGGGCCCAAGGACAAACCAGCACTGAAGAATCGCTCAGTCTGCCAGTCTCACAGGGATGTATGTTCCCAGGTGGACTGCTGCGGGCATCCACACGGGCCCCACTCAGTAGGCCTGGAAGGACTGGGATACCTGCCAGGGGAAGAGCCATGTGACTAAGGTAGCTCCCCTGCCTGCCAGATGCCCCAGGAGAAGATGGATGGGGCAGCGGCAGACAGCAGAAGTGAACTGAGGGCTTGCCTCTCAACTTTTCATCACTTGGCAAAGGTTTTGTGATACAATGTGGAGGAGAATGGAAGTCACGTTTAACTTTCAAAGTCTGATGTCTGCAGGCACATGGCACCAGAGGATTTATTAATTCAGCAAATATTTACGGGGCAACTCCTATGTGCTAGAGCTTCCCTGGTGGCTCAGAGGTTAAAGCATCTACCTCCAATGCAGGAGACCTGGGTTTGATCCCTGAGTTGGGAAGATCCCCTGGAGAAGGAAATGGTAACCCACTCCAGTATTCTTGCCCGGAGAATCCCATGGACAGAGAAGTTTGGTAGGCTACAGTCCAAGGGGTCACAGAGTCGGACACGACTGAGCGACTTCACTTCACTTCTGTGTGCTAGGCTTCGGTCTAGACACGGGGCTATGAAAGTGAACCAAACAGTCACACTTTTCTGTTCTCACTTAGTTCATATTCTCGTTAACTGAGAAAGACAAAACATTACTCCAAAGCACAGCAAGCTGAAGAGAGCAATGACAACAGGCTGTGGTGGTGGCTGTGAGATTAGGGATGCAAGGGAGGACCCTGCCAGCACCTGGGCAGAGAGGACAGGAGGGGAGCAGCCCAGGCTGCCGTGGGGCTAGAGGAAGAACAGGCAGGAACCTTCCCTTAACTCCAGAGACACCACTGCAGGCTGATGCCAGGGCCCTGGCCTTTCCCTCAGCAGCCAACAGAGCAAAAGGCCATCAGTATACACGGGTGGGTGATGGGTCCTGACTTCAGGTTCTGTCCTACCTCAGAAGCAGAATAGTAAATGGCTGCCGAATATCAGAATTTTTCTTATTGAAGTTATAAATTCTCCTGGGAGAACATCAGAATGTGAGGTTCCAGAGCCTAGAGTAAAGGAGAATTAGGAGATGACACCTTGCAATAACACCTCACCTAGAAATAGAGAAAAAGCCATTCTGACTGTATAGATGAATTAGGGATAATCATTTATATTAAGCTATTCATCACAGAACAAAAAAGATTCTATGTAAGAGTACTATGCATAATGGTTTTCTCTGGAGCAGTTAAAATATGATTTGTTACTCTGCAGAGGGAGCCAGATTGGCAGACCTGCATTCTCTGCCATCTGCACCGAAAATCTTTTGGTTTTAATTCATAAACATTGTGCAATGAGATGGCACATAATCAAGTTATTTTCTCAGTTCTGTTAAATGAGGTACCCGATTCATCGCAAAACATACATGAATAATTAGACATCATGCATATGTGTGTACACGTGTGAGTGTGTATGGGAGCCTGTGTGTGTGATTGTATGTGTGTGAGTCTGGGTGTGAGCATGTGTGTGTGTGCATGCATATGTGTGTATGTGTATGATTGTGTGGGTGTGTCTGTGTGCATTTGTGTGTAAGCATGTGTGTGTGAGAGCACGTGTGTGTGATCAAGTGAGTCTGTATATGTGAATCTGTGTGTGTGTGTGTAAGTGGGTGTGAGTGTGTGTGTGAGTCTGTGTGTGTGCTTGTATATGAATCTCTGTGTGTGTGCCTCTGTATGTGTGTGAGTCTGTGAGCATGTGTGTGTGTGTGAGTCTGTGTATGAGCGTGTGTGTGTGTGCCTGTGTTCTGCAGTCTGGGCACCCAGCCTGCTGCATCTGTATTCAGGCCCAGCCCTGCGGGTACAGAGTAACTCGCTCTCAGGAGCGTCTGGCACAACATCCCGCAGATGTGGCCACTTAGTAACAGTGTGCTGAGGACAGCCATTAGGTTGATGACAGATCTTGGTGCTGAGTGGAAAGAGCTTACTAATTGGTTTCTATAATTGCTGCCCAGTCTTTATAAAAAAAAATGAGGCTGTGCATTCCTGTTGTTTTTCGTTGCCATTGTTGGATTGGTGGGTTCCGTCATGCATTTAGTTAAGCTATGAATGCTGCATTCAGTGAGCACGTTCTGGTCTTCTTGGGATATGCGTGTCTTGGGGGACTCTTGGGCCTCTCTCTCTGTCCTGAGAGGGCTTGTAGGCAGGAGGGGAGACCTCTCACTGGTCTCCACTGGGCAGAGACCTAGATGCACTCCTGGGTGTGGCATGCATGTTTCAGAGCCTTTCTGAAATTTCTCAATCCTGTGCCACAGAGAAACACCCAGGTCAGGGCTTAGGGCTCCTCAGACTAGAATCTCTCTTACTAAATGATGTAATGGATATGATTTTATAAAGGCCCAGAGGAGCAGTTGGCTGGGAGCATCCTAGGAGAGCTGCATGGGGATGGAGCTGTCTGTGTGGTCAGAGTGTGCTCGGAGCCTCTCCAAGGACCCCTTTCTTACAGAGTTTGCCTGTGACAGCCACTCCGAGGATGAGACAGTCTGCTGTCTCTGCCACTCAAGTGAAACTGGTGCCTGTTCCATGAGCTGTTTCAAGGGATCTAAGGAAGACACCCAGGAGACTAGGATATACTGCTCTGAAGAATAAAAATTAACAAGCGGTTTCCAGTACCGTGAGAGGTAGATGACGGGTCTTTCCTGAAAAAATAGTGTCAAATAGGAGGGGCATGGAAGTGGATGTTCCCAGTGAAGTTCCATTCTTGGAGCCAGTTGCAGTTCCAATCAACTGGGACTCCAGACAATTAAATGTCTGATTGGATTACAGCAATAATAAAAAGAAGTGAAAGCGAAGTTTCTCAGTCATGTATGACTCTTTGCGACCCCATGAACTATAGCCTGCCATGCTCCTCTGTCCATGGGATTTTCCAGGCAAGAATACTGGAGTGGGGTGCCATTTCCTTCTCCAGAGGATCTTCCCGACCCAGCGATTGAACCTGGGTCTCCTGCATTATAGGCAGACACTTTACCATCTGAGTTACCAGGGAAATCAATAAAAAGAAGGAAGCCAACTAAAACAAAGTGTGAGCCAGAAAATGCCATGGAGACCAAATTCACAGGATCGAACATCCCAGTGTCTTACTGGTGAAGATCATTATCAGAACAAGCAGAGACATCAGTTCCCCTTTGTTGGAACCGCAGAGCTGTCTGTGTAGGACAATTAGCTGGAAGTGGACACTGAAGAAGCAGACTGGTTTTTCAAGTGGTGGGAGGATAGGGCATTGCTTAGGGCCTCTGGAATTTCAGAGACCCCAGAGGCAGAGAAGCCCAGCCACATCCCAGGGTGCAGGCTGATAGGAAAGGGGGAGTGGGTCCTTAGGGCCCATTTTAAAAGGTGAATTTTGCTTTCAGAGTGACAATAACACAATAGCTGTTGCAACAGTGCCTGGCTATCTGACCTGATGGGATCTGCCCCTCCAGTCCATCCCATCTGCCCCCCAGCTCCAAACTATTTATTTCTACCTGCCTACATTTGCCTCAAGCCAACAAAGGCATGGGCATTGAACCAGAGTGGGAGCTAGGAAGGGGTTGAGAAAGGCAGGGGGGCTTGGGGCCAGCAACGGGCTCAAGGAAGGGAGTTAGGGGCATGGGGACAAGCTGTGGCAGGTCAAGCTTCTCCTCTGGGAGGTGGTGCAAGGATGCTCAGAGATGGATGACTGAAGATCTTCTCTGGTACTGGCAGGTGGAAAGAATTTCTATCCCCTTAGAATAAGATTCTAAGTTATCCTTGAAAAATGGGTATAGAAGATCTTAGGAATGATCAGTTACCTCACTCTTTTGATTTAAAGATATGTATCATTTTAGAGTGGGAAAACGCTACACTGAATGTTGCGGACATGTGCTGATCAGAAGTCTTGGCTCCAAGTTTTTCCCCAGGGAAGAGAGTGGAGAATAACTGAAAGATAAGGCTAAAGACGGCCTCAGACTCAGACCTGAGATCCTCGTGTGACCACATCAGAATCGCATCATTTTTCACCTGTGCACACATGATCTTCACAACTTACTCAGAGTGCCACACACAGCAAGCTGGTATCCATCGGTATGAGGTTGATAGCTCAACAAGCAGCATGAACACAGAGTATTTTTTAAATCCCTTTAGTTCAATCCTTCTTTTTCAGGCAGCAAAATAATCTAAATGTCACAAACACAGATTTGACTCTCTGATCACAATTGCTAATGATCCCTGATTATAATAAGTGTGTGATTTTCTTTGGAATGAAATTATCCATTGCTTTTCTTAACAAATCAATTTATGATCATTCTGAGATTATTCAAGACAAGTAGATATTACGTATTTCTTCTCCCTTAAGCTTTGAGAGAATTTTGTGGTGGACCATCCTACTTTTCTTGGGCTCTAAAATCACTGTGGATGGTGACTGCAGCCATAAATTTAACACACTTGCTCCTTGAAAGACAAGCTATGACAAACCTAGACAGTATATTAAAAAGCAGAGGCATCACTTTGCTGACAAAGATCTGTATAGTCAAAGCTGTGATTTTTCCAATAGTCATGTACAGATGTGAAAGCTGGACCATAAAGAAGGCTGAGTGCCAAAGGATTGATGCTTCCAAATTGTAGTGTTGGAGAAGATGCTTGAGAGTTCCTTAGACTGCAAGGAGATCAAACTAGTCAATCCTAAAGAAAATCAACCCTGAATATTCATTGGAAGGACTGATGCTGGAGAATCAATGCTTTGGCCACCCGATGAGAAGGGCCAACTCATTGGAAAAGACTCTTGATGCTGGCAAAGACTGAGGGCAGGAGGAGAGGGGGTGAAAGAGGATGAGATAGCTGGATGGCATCACTGACTCAATGGACATGATTTAACTCCAGGAGATGGTGAAGGACAAGGAAGCCTGGCATGTTGCAGTTCATAGGGTTTCAAAAAATTGAACACAACTTAGTGAATGAACAACAACCCTACCTTTGGGAGCAGCACTGATATTCCTGGTTTCAGCTATATTTTGCAAAACTGTTTAAAATGGTTGGAAAATTGGCAGGGACTATGTCATAATTTTAAGTTCTTTTCATTTTTATGTTTGCTGAGTTAGTGAGTTTAGCCTAGTAATTTGTATTCAGGCGTATTCACTGGGACCTGCACCAGCCCTCTTCACCGACTATCATGGTAAAAGGACACAAACTGGTTCCTCGAGCCATAACATAAAATAGTCCAGTGTGAGCACATTCTTTCTGGGCCCTGAGAACCTCTGGGGGAAAGATGAGTGCCTTAGTCTGTTTGGCTGCTGCAACAAAACACCACAGACCGGGCAACTTAAGCAACAGGTATTTATTTCTCACAGTTCAGTTCAGTTCAGTCACTCAGTCATGTCTGACTCTGCGATCCCATGGACTACAGCACGCCAGGCTTCTCTGTCCATCACCAACTCCTGGAGCTTGTTCAAACTCATGTCCATTGAGTCAGTGATGCCATCCAACCATTTCATTATCTGTTGTCCCCTTTACATCCTGCCTTCAATCTTTCCCAGCATCAGAATCTTTTCAGTGGGTCAGTTTTGGCCAAATGGGTGGCCAAAATATTGGAGTTTCAGCTTCAGCATCAGTCCTTCCAATGAATATTCAGGAATGATTTCCTTTAGGATGGACTAGTTGGATCTCCTTGCTGTCCAAAGGACTCTCAAGAGTCCTCTCCAACACCACAGTTCAAAAGTATCAATTCTTCGGCACTCAGCTTTCTTTATAGTTCAACTCTCACATCCATATACGACTTCTGGTAAAACCATAGCTTTGACTAAACGGACCTTTGTTGGCAAAGTAATGTCTCTGCTTTTGGCAAAATAAGGTCTCACAGTTCAGGGGCTGGAAGTCTAGGATTGGCTGTCAGAGGGTTGATTTCTCCATCGCTTGAGCGACCCATGAAACTGGCTGAGGTGGTGAGATTTTCACGGCAGCTCTTAGGCGTCAAAGGTGAGGACACAGACCACTGTTTAGTGCATGCGAGATTTTTGCGAGATCTCAAAAAATGTTATCTTTTTTCAATAAGCATCAGTTCAGTTCAGTTCAGTCGCTCAGTCATGTCCGACTCTTTGCAACCTCATGAATCGCAGCCCGCCAGGCCTCCCTGTTCGTTACCATGTCCCGGAGTTCACTCAGACTCATGTCCTTCGAGTCAGTGATGCCATCCAGCCATCTCGTCCTCGGTCGTCCACTTCTCCTCCTGCCCCCAATCCCTCCCAGCATCAGAGTCTTTTCCAGTAAGTTAACTCTTCGCATGAAGTGGTTAAAGTATTGGAGTTTCAGCTTCAGCTTCACTCCTTCCAAAGAAATCCCAGGGTTGATCTCCTTCAGAATGGACTGAGTGGATCTCCTTGCAGTCTAAGGGACTCTCAAGAGTCTTCTCCAACGCCACAGTTCAAAAGCATCAATTCTTCAGCGCTCTCACGTACTTCACAGTCCAACTCTCACATCCATACATGACCACAGGAAAAACCATAGCCTTGACTAGACGGACCTTAGTCGGCAAAGTAATGTCTCTGCTTTTGAATATACTATCTAGGTTGGTCATAACTTTCCTTCCAAGGAGTAAGCGTCTTTTAATTTCATGGCTGCAGTCACCATCTGCAGTGATTTGGGAGCCCCCAAAATAAAGTCTGATGCTATTTCCGCTGTTTCCCCATCTATTTCCCATGAAGTGATGGGACTGGATGCCATGATCTTCGTTTTCTGAATGTTGAGCTTTAGGCCAACTTTTTCACTCTCCTCTTTCACTTTCATCAAGAGGCTTCTTAGTTCCTCTTCACTTTCTGCCATAAAGGTGGTGTCATCTGCGTATCTGAGGTTATTGATATTTCTCCCAGCAATCTTGATTCCAGCTTGTGTTTCTTCCAGTCCAGTGTTTCTCATGATATACTCTGCATATAAGTTAAATAAGCAGGGTGACAATATACAGCCTTGATGGACTCCTTTTCCTATCTGGAACCAGTCTGTTGTTCCATGTCCAGTTCTAACTGTTGCTTCCTGACCTGCATACGGATTTCTCAAGAGGCAGATTAAGTGGTCTAGTATTCCCATCTCTTTCAGAATTTTCCACAGTTTATTGTGATCCACATGGTCAAAGGCTTTGGCATACTCAATAAAGCAGAAATAGATGTTTTTCTGGAACTCTCTTGCTTTTTCCATGATCCAGCGGATGTTGGCAATTTGATCTCTGGTTCCTCTGCCTTTTCTAAAACCAGCTTGAACATCAGGAGTTCACGGTTCACATATTGCTGAAGCCTGGCTTGGAGAATTTTGAGCATTTACTAGCATGTGAGATGAGTGCAGTTGTGCGGTAGTTTGAGCATTCTTTGGCATTGCTTTTCTTTGGGATTGGAATGAAGACTGACCTATTCCAGTCCTGTGGCCACTGCTGAGTTTTCCAAAATTGCTGGCATATTGAGTGCAGCACTTTCACAGTGTCATCTTTCAGGATTTGAAACAGCTCCACTGGAATTCCATCACCTCCACTAGCTTTGTTTGTAGTGATGCTTTCTAAGGCCCACTTGACTTCACATTCCAGGATGTCTGGCTCTAGATTAGTGATCACATCATCATGATTATCTGGGTCATGAAGATCTTTTTGTACAGTTCTTCCATGTATTCTTGCCACCTCTTCTGAATATCTTCTGCTTCTCTTAGGTCCAGACCGTTTCTGTCCTTTATTGAGCCCATCTTTGCATGAAATGTTCCCTTGGTATCTCTAATTTTCTTGAAGAGATCTCTAGTCTTTCCCATTATGTTGTTTTCCTCTATTTCTTTGCATTGATCTCTGAAGAAGGCTTTCTTATCTCTCCTTGCTATTCTTTGGAACGCTGCATTTAGATGCTTACATCTTTCCTTTTCTCCTTCGCTTTTGCTTCTCTTCTTTTCACAGCTATTTGTAAGGCCTCCCCAGACAGCCATTTTGCTTTTTGCATTTCTTTTCCATGGGGATGGTCTTGCTCCCTGTCTCCTATACAATGTCATGAACCTCATTCCATAGTTCATCAGGCACTCTATCTATCAGATCTAGGCCCTTAAATCTATTTCTCACTTCCACTGTATAATCATAAGGGATTTGACTTAGGTCATACCTGAATGGTCTAGAGGTTTTTCCTACTTTCTTCAATTTAAGTCTGAATTTGGTAATAAGGAGTTCATGATCTGAGCCACAGTCAGCTCCTGGTTTGTTTTTGTTGACTGTATAAAGTTTCTCCATCTTTGGCTGCATAGATTATAATCAGTCTGATTTTGGTGTTGACCATCTGGTGATATTCATGTGTCGAGTCTTCTCTTGTGTTGTTGGAAGAGAGTGTTTGCTATGACCAGTGCATTTTCTTGGCAAAACTCTATTAGTCTTTGCCCTGCTTCATTCTGCATTCCAAGGCCAAATTTGCCTGTTAATCCAGGTGTTTCTTGACTTCCTACTTTAGCATTCCAGTCCCCTATAAAGAAAAGAACATCTTTTGGGGTGTTAGTTCTAAAGGTCTTATAGGTCTTCATAAAACCGTTCAACTTCAGCTTCTTCAGCATTACTGGTTGGGGCATAGGCTTGGATAACTGTGATATTGAATGGTTTGCCTTGAAAATGAACAGAGATCATTCTGCCATTTTTGAGATTGCATCCAAGTACTGCATTTCAGACTCTTTTGTTGACCATGATGGCTACTCCATTTCTTCTGAGGGATTCCTGCCTGCAGTAGTAGATATAATGGTCATCTGAGTTAAATTCACCCATTCCAGTCCATTTTAGTTTGCTGATTCCTAGAATGTCAACGTTCACCCTTGCCATCTCCTATTTGACCACTTCCAATTTACCTTGATTCATGGACTTGACATTCCAGGTTCCTATGCAATATTGCTCTTTACAGCATCGGATCTTGCTTCTATCACCAGTCACATGCATAGGATACCAAAAGAGGAACTCCCCAGGATGGAACCAAAGCAAAAACAATACCCAGTTGTGCATGTTACTGGTGATAGAAGCAAGATCAAGAAGCATATGAGCATATACGTTTATGCTTCACTAAGATTTAAAAAAATCAGTGTATTAGATTGGTTGATGATAGTTTAATCTGTCCTGCTAGAATTTAGTGAGGAATGAAACACTCCCAAAGAGGAGAAAAAAGCCACCACAACAAGGAAGAGTGGCACCAGATAGGGGCCCCTGCACCTCTCTGCCCTCTCCCCCAATCTGGACTCCAGTTTTACTCCACTGTCACCCAAAACACTCTTCTGTTACCTGTTTCCACAAGTTCCGTCTGTCTTTGCTGTTTAACCTTAGTTTCCTTTGTTCTGCTTTCTGGGTTTTTTTCTTCCTAGTCATCTTCTAACACATTAAAAAAAAAAAATGCCTGCTCTCATGTTTCATATCAAGAAACTACTTCTTGTTTATCTGATTGTTCCTTTTATCTTTTCTTGCATTCTGTTCTTATTTCAAGAAGACAACATCTTATCCTGTTTTTATGGATATATATATATATATGTATTTTTTTTTTTGTAAACAGCATTTCTTCTGTTTCTTTTAAGTTTCTGTTACTTGATGTTTCTCTCTAAAACTTTGCTTATGTATTCTCTTTTTTAAGCAACTTTGAGACATTACCCCAACATCTACAGAGGCAATTACTTAATGAAAATCAATGCCTGTCTTCAGGTTTATCTCTGTCCAGGAGATCACACCAATTCATTGTCATGAGTAGAGAATGAACATGTGTCCACTGATACCGTTGGTAACCAAGGTCCCAAATAACCCCACCATTCATCCTGACCTTTGTAGGTCTCAGGGGTGAGCCTTAATTATTTAAGGCCATAGGTAACAGCCCTTTTAATAGCCTGTGTTTTAGGCACTTCTTTGCTGATAGCCTGATAAAAGTCTTCTCCTCAAATACTTAAATTTGTGGACCTTTAATATTTACATTTGATTTTTCTTAGATGAGATATATTCTTTTTTCTTGTTTTTATGGTCACTGAAGTAATTTTTAAGAATGTATATATGTATATATATATTTATATTAATCTGTCGAATGTGTACAGGACATTGGATTAACATGTTTTTTTCTTTGGTTTATATAATTTATCATTTTAAATTTTTTGAAAAAAATGTATAAGTAAGTTTGAGCAAAAGACCCTGCATTCTGTTTATACTCTGACTGAATCAACCAGTCACGTAGATGGGACAGCACCATGCTACCAGGGACTAATTCAACTACAGGTGCTGATGGCTTTGTCCCTACAAAATGTGAGACCTATCTTAAGAAATATTCTCATGAGAAAACAGAAATATAATTTTTGGCACTTATAAAGGGCAGTTATATGAAAGCATAACTGCATACTTCTTTGAAAGATAATAACTAATAAAAGATGAAATCAATTCAACTTCCTTGAGAAAGATTGTCAATGGATAATTTTGAAAGATGAGGGAAGGATTTGTGTTATTTTAAAAGAAACGGTGATTGACTTTTTAATCTAGATTTTTCACTTGTATCAAGTTGAAAACACATCAGTCCTTACTATTTTGCTCCAAGCCAAATGGACACGTATATGTGCCAAAACAGTTCCACTTAATTACTCAAATGGAGAACCACTTTCATCAGGCAAGGCTTCAATGCAATATTGATTTTCATTTTATTATCTAAATTATCTTTCTAATCTGTCTCTGTATATATGTACTAATCTTTTTGTTTATTGTATCATCTATATTATAAATGCTAAAGTTTAACTTGAGGACAGGAAGCAATTATATTTGGTAATTAGTGTAGGAAATCACAGGAGAAAAAATGATTTTGTCAGTTTTGCTTTTTGCTCAGAGCTTGGAGCTTGTTGAAAATATATTTTGTGGATTACCATAAAGACCTAGTGTTTGCATATTTAACAGTCATCTTGGTTGCTATGAAACTGGAGATTAAGTTTCTTCAAGTATATTTATTTCTGAAGACATTTTACACATCCTGGAAAAGGAGAAGCTCTGGTGAGGAGAGGCGCTCTGCAGTGAACTGGTGATGGAAAAGGAATTCCCTAGACCGTGTCACAGTGACACCTGCACCTGCCCACCATCTAGAGACTTTCTCCCGAGGTGCGATGGCTAATTTTATGTGTTAGCTTGGATTCCGGGGTGTCCAGGTGTGTAGTTAAACCTTGTGTCTGTGAGGGTGTCTCCTGATGAGACTAGCACTGAGCTGGTGGACTGAGTAAAGCACTTGACTTTCCCAGTGTGGGGGCCTCAGTCTCTCAAAGGCCTGAACATGACAAAAAGATGGAGGAGAGTTGGATTAGCTCTTTTTGCCTGATGTCTACCTGGGACATCGGGGCTTCTCATGTCCTTGGACTTACACCATTGGCTCTCCTGGTAGATCATGGGCTTTTCAGCTTACACAATAGCACAAGCACATCCCTCATAATAAATCATGCTTATACATACATATGTGTATGTATCAGAGAGTCAGTGATAGTCACTCAGGCATGTCTAACTCTTTGCAATCCCGTGAACTGCAACTGCCAGATTCCTCTGTCCATGGAATCCTCCAGGAAGGGATACTGGAGCGGGTTGCCATTCCCTTCTCCGGCAGTGCCAATGGTGTATATATATATATACACTGGAGAAGGAAATGGAAACCCACTCAAGTATTCTTGCCTGGGAAATCCCATGGACATAGGAGCCTGGCAGGATATAGTCTATGGGGTCGCAAGAGTTGGACATGACTTAGCGACTAAACCACCACCGTACACACACACACATATCTCCCATCCAACACAGCCTGTTGGTTTTGTTTCTCTGGAGAGCTCTCACGTAAAGTCATATAATATCTAAATGATGCAGGATGTAGACCAGGCACTTCTGAAATGTCCAAGCAGAAGTAGAGCTGCGTACACAAATAATAGACTAATGACTCATCTTTGAACATGACAGGCTTTACTCTGCGATAAAGGAAGTGAAGTTTTAGAAAGAAGGAACTGGTTAGAAGGTATGATATAGATTGTGTATCTTAAGCACTTTTTAAAACAAGTTAACTGTTTCCTCTTTTTCCTTTCAAGAGAATCCATTAGGCCATTTTCTAATAAAAATGCCAACACTTTACAATGAGAGAATTTGCTAAAGATGATCAGAATTGGCTACTTGAGAGAATTTCATTTTAACCATTTCTACATCAGATCAGCATTCCTGCGGTAATTGCTTTTGAACTGATTTGGGTTATGTGAATTGAAAACATGCACTCCCGTGACTTCTACCTCAGTCAACTGTCTGAAAAATAAATGCTACTAAAATAGTGAGGGTTTAGAATGTTGATTTCTGAGTTACTGATTTATACAAAGCAAACATTCTTTAAAATATTTGAAAAAGAAGGGTACCTATACCTGTCATTCTGTCATCCTCATGTACCCTGTTTCCTTGTTGGTTCAGTTGTAAAGAATCCACCTGCCAACACATGAGATGCAGGAGGTGTGGGTCCCTGGGTCAGGAAGATCCCCCGGGAAGGAAATGGCAGCCCACTCCAGCGTTCTTGCCTGGAGAATCCCACAGACAGAGGAGCCTGGCAGGCTACAGTAAACAGAGTAGCCAAGAGTTGGACATGACTGACTGAGTAACACACTGTCACCTACCCCGCAGAACAGTCTTCTCCATGGTGAGAGGTGAGCCAGTGATCGGGACAACCTGCAGGGAGTGAGTCCTGCAGAGCAGTCGCTAGAGGCTGTACCTGCAGTGACAGCTTCTTAAAAACAAGTTTATGGGCCAAGGATTGTGCTCAGAATTACTTCTTAGATTCGTTCTCATTTCATCACCTAGTCTTCCTGTGAAGAGCCCACTATTGTCATTTCTACTCTACAGGGATGGCGACAGCAGCTCAGAGAACCACGTAAGCTGCGTAAGGTGACTATCAACTCAGAAGATGCGCAGCTGGGGCTCCAAACCCACAGGCTCTGCATCCAGCTTCTGCTCTTTTTCCAAACCCTGTAGTTCCAGGTTTGGGCACCAGACTGCACACTTGAAGTGGTCTGTGTGCGTGTGCAAGCCTCAGGTCTCTGCCCTCTCCCCAGGGTAAATGCATGTGAGATCTCAGCAACCATCTTTTCCCACCCAGGATTGGTCTCAGAAATCTACTCTACCTATAATTTTTTTCCTACTGTCCATTTCAATTACATGTGTGTAGTGGAAACAGAAAGGATTATACCTGAAAACCTAAACTAAATTCTGTTCACCTCTAGTTCTTACAGGAAGCCCCTCCCCAATGTTTCCACTTCCTTGGTTGCACATTATCAAATGGTCAACATTTTTCTAATGTCATACTTCTATGATTTCGCTTTGTTTCCTGTCTGCACTTTCCAGAATTTAATATGCTTTTTAAAAGTTAATTATGGGTATACTTGATTTGCTGTAACCTCTTCTTAACTTTTCGGTTATCACTAAAAGATAAAAACTGAAAATTCCCAATAACACCACATTCAAATAGGACTCACTCAGAAGTGAAAATGCTTGCAAAAAAATAAAATAAATAAGTAATAAAGGAAGCCTCTCTTTAAACTGGGGCCAGTGTCTCCATGCTAATGCACACGGTTCATGACTATCTGTGTTGTAGTTGCACATAAGAAAAGTGGAAATATCTGCTTCTGTAACAGAAACACCCACAGGTAGGGCTGTTTGAGGCAGGATGAGAACTGCGTTACTGAGATCCAGAGGCTCTACTGTCTCTCGGCTGGCTCCCCTCACAGGACAGCCCTGGGCATCCCCAAGCACAGAGGAAAAGCAAAAGCTTATCTTTAACAAAGATTTCAGTCTGTGTTTTCTCATGTTGCTTTGATTCCCACTGGGTAACCAGTCTGAAGGCTACCCAGGATCTGAAGCGATATTCATAGGATATACTGATCCATTTAAGCCAACCAATCCCACAAGTAGAGTTGATTTTGGAGTCTTTTCCCTAGAAACAGGAAAGGAGGTTTCCCTAAAGAAAACTGGGTTTATTTTACTATCAGAGGGAGCAAAATGAATGTTGGTCAGTTAGCAATCAACATTCTGAAACTGGAGTCCAAGGATATTTGGAGTTTTGTGAATAAACTTTGTCATATGTCAAGAATACGTGAAAAAGCATTCATATCTTTCAAAATATTTGGTTTCACCTAAAATTAATAGCTACATGCCTGAATATGCTGATACAAAGTGGCTTAAACATGCGAACAATATGCCAAAGATACATCCCTGCTACCAATTACCTCGAATTTCTTCCTGTCTGTCTTTGAATACTCTATTTTATAACCAAAGAGGACACTTAATAAATATTACTTGATTTAGATTTTTATTAAAAAAATCAACTATATGCTCTTATTTAGTTGTTGTAAGATATAGGTTTGTTATAAAAGGGCTTACTCAAAATAAATATGTCTTCATATTCTATTAATATAAAGGCTTTTAATAGGTTCTTTTTCATTAGAGAGAACAGTTGAAGGATTATAAGAGAAATCAAGAGCATCGGTAAGACCAGAGAAGAGAAACGCAAGACAGTAAACCGGTAATAAACTGTCCCTTAATGAGACAATTCTGCAAATGCTCTAAAAATCAGAATAATAATAATGGCAATAATAATAATTAGAATTTTCAGTCTGTAGTGTTTTTCTGTTAAAGGCCTATAAAGCATTTGGATGTAATGGGATAATGTCCATGAAAAAGAATAGCCAGTACCATAAACATACATGGCACTTAAGCACTAATGAGGAACTCTGGCTTTCCTGACTTGTAGAAGCATTTCCTCTAAGTACCTCTAAGTACTTCTAAACATCAGGACCGTTGTTACAGACAGATGGGATGCCCAAGACTGACAGGAGGGTGAGTGGTTCATTAGAACCAGGTACAATGGTGCCAGTCATGGTGCCCAGGAGTTCTCCCTGTAACTACCCTTGTGCATGTAAAGCCTGAACATCTACTGGTTGGCTCTTCTCTGAGACATGCCAGGTGCTCTGCACCCCACTGTGTTGCCCTCAGAGCCAGCCGTCCACCAGTCACCCTTTCCCCAGTTAGTTCAAGACTTCAACTCTCAGCTGGGCTACTCCAGTGACAAGCTCACTGCCTCCCAATGTGCCCATCCTCTGAATTCTAACCAGAGTGAGACTTCTAAACACCAACTGGATTTCCCACTACCTAAGATCATCAGTGGCTCTCGTGCCACATCAGAGTGGAACTTGTTGAACTGTGACTTTCTGCTGTCTGGTTTCCACCCAATGCAGCTGAGGCTCTGACCAAGTCGTGCCCTGTGATTCTCCTTTCCCCACCCCAACCCCAGCCCACAATTCACGTGCAGGGGCACCTGCCGGCCTCTGCCCAAGGTAGACAGGGGGCACAGGAGGAGGGAGGGAGAAGCTGAGGAGCACCCAGGGCAGGGAGGGGCCAGGAGGGACTTGGGGGTGCAAATTCAAAGACACAACAAACAAGACTTTCAAATAGGGAATGCCATGCCCTGAGCCCCAAGTGCAGGGCCTTCCAATCTGCCCCCTGGGCTCTGGGGAGAGCACACATACTTCTGCAATAATTAAAGCGATATTTCAACATATATCACAGCGATTCTCTTCAATGCCTTTAGTTTTCGAGGGCATGTTTATTTTTCATTACTTTCTAAGGGATATAAGTAGTTATTAAGTAGTATATTAAAATTATTAAACTCATTAAAACTCATGGAAGCACCAAATATTTCAAGTTATATGTAGAACTCAGTGTAAAGAATAAGACTTTTAAGTGCTATCCAAGGGAGTTTAATGACCAAAAAAAAAAACTTTTAAAAAAAGAAAACCAAAGATTATCCCCAATAATGAGCTTCCAATAAGAGTACAACTGGTCTCAGAACACAATTCCAGAAAAGCGCTTCTGAGAAGTCTGACGGGCAGATGAAATGTTAGTAGTAGATGGTCCCACACTGTTGGCTTAGATTGAACCAAAGCGTTGAAAGTATTAGTACAATTTGGCCTTGAACTGCACAATGAACTTTTACTGCCTTTAAGCATTATTAAAACATCATGCAAGATCATAAATAGAAAAAAAAAAAGGAAACCCTAAGGTCATGACAAAAGGAAGTATGGTGGAAAAAATCCTTCCTTTAAGACCCCAGAGAGGTGGGGTTTCTTCCTGTGAAACTTATGTTTTCAGATTCTCACAGCTGGGTCAGTGCAGTATGTGAGATGTGCACAACTTTGCAGTATTAATTATAGCCAATGTGTTTTTAAAAACATTAATGCAGGTCATATGCATGTAAGATTTTCAAAAATGTGAGAATTTTCCCCCTCCCATCTGCCTTCCTCACAACCCCTTTGGAGGACAAGCAAAAACACTCCTAAGTACAGAATGTGCTTGTCTGCAGTGCACTCAACTTTTCCTAATGACCACTTATGTAAACCTCGGTGATGTTGAGAGCAGAGAATTCTTGCTGCAATATAAATAGCTTGCGAGACCTTTGCCCTTGACCCTGCTGCAGCAAGGGAATAAGGGTTTCTGATGACTGGGTTCTGCTCCTGGCCTGGACCCAGTGGACTGAACATGGCCATTCATGCTGCTTGGTCAGCGGCCCTGGCCCTGAGTCCCAGCCAGTGTTGGGCTGATGCTGGGGGCTTCTAGGTCTGTATTGTCTAGGAGGGAAACTGATGCACACCCCAGGAAAAGACTTTCCACAAGAAAGCAGCATCATCACCATTAAGATAGAGAAGCTAGGAAGTCCTCCTACCGCTGTAGGTCCATAGGGCACACAGGTGGGGCGGCCCTTCTCCCAGCATCAGTGCTCTGACCTCAGGCAGATGTGCAAGTGGCCCCAGGACTAACGGAATATGCTTAACTTCTCAAGCTACAGCCTCAGGACACACATCAATTTTCTGAAAACCTAGAGACATCTTTCTGTCCCTCAGTTTTCCCCTTCTATTCAGGATTAGTGAGCTTAAAACACTGTCAGCCTTTCCCATTCCATTTTGCACATTTTCTTCCCCAGCTCACTTCTTGGAAGTAAATATTAACTTTCTAGTAAACATATGACATCTAAATAATTATCATTGATTTAATGGGAATAACTAAACACAGAGCAACTATCTTCCATTAACATGGTAAAAAAAAAAAAAAAGTGAAGTTGTACAAGTTCCTCTGATAAGGCTGCCAGAAGCCTTTGTCCTCTTCTGGAATGATCCTGCTCTGGGCTCCCTCATAGGTACTAAGGGAGCCATTCAGACATCAGAACAGATGTGAATGGAAACTCAGTTCTCTCTGTGTTATTACCACTAATCTATTACGAAAATTTCACTGTGAACACCTGTTAATAAACACTACTGTCTCACAGGTGCTATGTTTATGAGGACAAAGAAATGAAGCCTTTGAGATGCTGATGTATGCATATCAATTATGTGGGTTATTTTGGTCCAAGGGAAGAGTGGGATTCTACTGAGCATGGAGCTGAGGGGGTGATGGCCAAGTGTCACCTCTGATTTCTGTGACAGTGTCCTTGGGTCCATGCCATTATGCCTTGCTTAGCGTAATTCCAGAAGAGGGCAAGTCCCTCTGCAAATCATGATTGCATTTCTTTAGTTAGAAAACTTGTGAACTGGACATATTCCTTTTTTTCTCAGCTACCAAAAATCTTCAGATGAAATTGAAGGTGTGATGGCTGTGTTTAGGATGCTTATCCTTTAGCTACTTCAGAGGATTCCTCAACTCTTTAAACTCTTCAAATTACACGTTTAACCATTTTGCATTGCATTATAACTTGTAAACTGACTCAAAACCTCTTAGAATTGGAAAGGGTACAGATTTTTTTTTCAGTATCATAAAGTATTATCACTATTATCACCAACTCAATGGACATGAGTTTGAGCAAACTCTGGGAGATTGTGAAGGACAGGGAAGCCTAGTCTACTACAGTCCATGGGATCTCAAAGAGTCAGACACCACTTAGAAACTGAACAACAACATGGTTTTATTTATCCCTTGGCTAGTCTTGGAGCTCTTTCCTTGTAAACACAGAGCAGGGTTTCCTCTCATCCCTCCCCAACCCCCAGTACTCAACTCAACAGCTGGGGTAGAGGATCTTACACCCAGCATCCACTCAGGGTAGTGAGAAGAGGTCACCAGCGTCACAGGGAGAGTGGGAGTGTGGAGATAAGGAAAGAAAAAGGAAACAGGGGCCCCCTCGTGTGAAGAGGGCCACCCTCCATCCCCACCTGAGGGCAGTCCTGGATCTCCTCTCCTGAGTCTGCAGCAAGGGCTGCTTTGCCATCAGGAAACACACAGGACCCTGAGATGCTGCCCTGAGTTGTTTGGCCGCACCTCCCATCTCTCAGGGCAAGTCTGGCCAGGCTGGCCCTCGCTCCCTGCAGCCTTCTCTGAGGAGGTCTGAACACCCACGTGTGCCTCTGATCCCTGCTTTCCCACTGCGGATCAGACTGCTGTTCTCAGTCACCTCCTGCTTCACACTTAGCCTGAGCATGTGTAGGAAGAGTTCTCCCCACGCCCTCTCTGACAGGAGAGGGGACCCGCCAGATGTGAGGAGTGGGATCTCCCCAGCAGAAGGGACCGCAGCTACCACCCCTCTCCCGCGGGAACCAGGTCTCCCTAGAACGATATGCAGTTCTGGGACTACAGATGTGCACCTGGTCCAAGGTCATTCTGAATGTAACTTCAAGGGGATAAAGACACCCAGAATTCTCTCTCTCAGGAATACTACCTGAGACTATCCATAAAGTGTAAGCATCCTCCAACGACAGTCTGGGGCTTAGAGTTACAATGAAATGATATTCATATTTAACAAGCAAAGTGCGGATACTGCCTTTTCAAATGTGTTCTTCCCCTTTTCTACTTTTTCCTCCTAAGTGTGTTTGAAAAGAGGTCTTTCCTATCAGGGTCTAACATGGAGAAAGGCTAGGATGACCCCATTCCTGGGTCTTAGCACATGTATCAAGTGACTGTGTTTCTGACAAGCTTGCTTGGTTGCCCAGCTGTCACCTCCACACGTGACCCGACGACATCAAACATCTCCAGATCACATGCATGTACCTATTGCTTAAATACGATAAACAAGAATCTGCACTCTTCCCCTGAGATTTCGGTATTGAGTATATCTTTGTAAATATCTTTCTGCAACAAATGGGGACATGGTTTCTTCCTGTCCTAGGAACCTGCTCAACTCTACTGGAAGTGAAGCCTGACAGTCCGATTTGCTACATGACCCAGTCACACGTGGTTCTGGGACTACGGATGTGTATGTGGTCCAAAGTCAGTCTGAATGTAACTTCTAGGGAATAAAGATACCCGGAATTCTCTCTCTCAGGAATATGACCTGAGACTATGGAGGAATTGGTGGCAGTTAGCTATGGAAGCCAAAATGCTAACAAAAAGTGAAAGAGTTAACTTCTGAAAGTACAACTAACTGTTCTTGTCTGTGTTGTTGTTCAGTCACTGAGTCGTGTGTGACTCTTTGTGACCCTATGGACTGCAGCCAGGCCTCCCTGTCCTTTACTAACTCCTGGAACTTCCTCCAACTCATGTTCATTGAGTCGGTGATGCCATCCAACCATCTCATCCTTTGTCCCTCACTTCACCGCCTGCCCTCAGTCTTCCCCAGCATCAAGGTCTTTTCCAAAGAGTCAACTCTTCATATCAGGTGACCAAAGTATTGGAACTTCAGCTTCAGCATCAGCCATTCCAATGAATATTCATGGTTGATTTCCTTTAGGATGAACTGGTTTGATCTCTTTTAGGAGACATTAATTTCCTACATGATCTTTTCTTTTTTCTTTTCTTTTCTGAAGGGAAATTACCAAACTAAAAGTTAACACCACTTTTAAAATGTGATTTCTCTTTCAAAATGTTTGGGAAGGTTATCTTCACAAAATCTAGCCAGGAAAATGGAAAGTCTAAAAGAAAATCTTAACATTGCTTCCATTGGAGATGCATCTACAGGAAAATTGGTGAATTAAAACAAATTTTCTCTGACATTTCAAGCCTCTCTCGAACAAAGCATTTCCAAGCTCTCCATGGCTTGCCCCTGGATTATTTCAATGATCAGTTCATCAGAGAAAGTTGCTCCTTGGTTCATTATGTCCTCAAACAAAGAGGCATTGATTCTGCACTATCACTGTTTTCAGGAGTTAAGCGGTTGTGCAAATGATTCATTCATAAGTCTGTATATAAACCTTTGGATTATGGCAGGTTATTGAAACACTTCAGGCTATTTATCATGTTCTTATCAGCAGTAGCCACAGAAAGAGTTCACCTCATCAGTTCTGGAGTAGAAACATGAAAACAAAACAAGGTGACTTTCCCTTGTTCACTTGCTATGTCTGATGTGATCGAGTGTCTTCACATTGCAGACACTTTGGATGGTGACCTCCCACAGAATGCCCCTCACATCCAGCCTCCAGATGGACCAGTGGTGGCCCTTTCATCTTGGACAGAGTGCCTGCTTTGCTCTAATCTCTCCGAGTTTCAATGAACACTTGGATTCACAGAATCATAGAATGGGATGCCCAATTTTGAGTCATTTTACACAATGAATTCTAAATCAGGAACTAAAAATGTGTTTCATTTTTATGGCAAACCATTCTGTATATATATGGCTGCCAATGAAAAGCTTTGTTTGCCTTTTCAAAACAAAATCCAGAAATCACTTAGTTTCGTATGTGTGTGTGTGCATGTGTGTGCATCTATGTGTGTGTGTGTGTGCTTAGTTGTGCCCGACTCTTTGAAACCCTTTGGACTGTGACCCACCAGGCTTCCTCTGTCCACAGGATATTTTTCAGGCAAGGATACTGGAGTAGATAGCCATTCCCTTCTTCAGGGGATCTTTCCAACCCAGGGATCAAACCCACGTCTTCAGCAGCTCCTGCCTTGCAGGTGGATTCTTTACCTGCTGAGCCACCAGGGAAGCCTTATGCATTTATGGGATGCTATTAAAATGTTTAATAACTGGTTGATATAGATTATGGCCATCAAACCAGAGACTGTTAAAAAGTTAAAATGGCTAGTCCTGGTAATGCTGAATAGATGCCCAGGCATTGTATAAATGTTAGCCTTATGTAAGTGTAGGTGCATTAATAGACATATTTCACATTCAATTATAAATAAACTATGTTTATAGAACTAACAGAATGCTGAAGTTATGGCTTATTCTCTTAAAATTGGAAAATATTATTTGAATATTGACTGTCAAATGTAGCTTTAACCTCTTGGGCAAAATTTTCCATATGGATTTTATATTAATACAAAGATTGCATTCAGCCCTTGAAGTAAAAACATGTATTTAATTTTGCCATATGAAAATATGTTCTTGTAATAATGCTTGTGAAAGCTATAAGTTGTATGTACAGGTACAATTTTAGGAACTTTAACATAATTAAGTAGGAAAACAGATGAAAATAAAGTAAATATTAAGGGATGATCCTTTGGAATAGTCCTTTACTAAATCATTATAACTTCTGAGTTACAACGTTAAACTCAGATATTTCAGTTAAAATAATAATACAGAATAGGTTAATAGAGACTTGGTTAAATTATAATTCAAATCTCTTTAGAAGTATTTGGTGTATTGAAATTTATAGTAGAAAACAAACTAACCTTTAAGAATTGTATTGAGTTTGACTTATTTAGACATGAATTTCTCTAAAAGACAAAACAAAAGCTCCATTTAGAGAAGGTTTCACATCTTATACAACTAAGGATGAAATTAAAACATATCAATTGTGCCACATCAAATTTTCTTAATGAGGGGAAAACTATAAAGTTATACTATCCATGATAAAATTAATATGGAAAAGACAGTGGGAAGAATAAGAGTATACCTTATAAAAATTATGAAGATGAATATGGTAGAGAAAAGAGGAATGTATTTTATTCTTCCAATCTATCTTCTAAAGACAATTTTTATAATCACTGTAGAAGAGAATGCCTTGTGAGATAAATTTTAAACTATTTGGACATTGAGTCCTTTTCAGTATTTAAAGTACATTTTATAGTTGTCCAAGCAGTAAATCCACAGTACAAAGTTCCTTCTAGGAAAAAAAATACTTCTGAAAATCTTTCCCCTTAACTGTATTCAGTTGTGCACCTAAAGGCTGCTATCAGTCATACACTAGTTGGAATTGTGCCTCTTTTTGGTGTTGCAAAGTGTGTCAGCAGAAACAGTTATGCAGCTGATGGGGCTGGGGTATCACCATTCTTGAACAAAAAGTCAAGCTTTGAAAATTTTGGTACAAAATTATAATAAAGTTGCAATGATAACTGTTTTGGGATGATGCAATTTCAGGTTTATATTCCTGTGCCAGAAATTCAGCCCATCACATGGTCATCACCTTGAACCCTGACATCAGTTGTGTGTTCACTCTAACCTTGTGCCATTCAGAGTGACTAACACTATAGGTGGGACAGGTTAAGCAACAAACACTTATTTTTTTCAGTTTTGGGGGCCAGGAAGTCCAAGGTCAAGGTGCAGGCATATTGGGTTTCTGCTGAGACTCTCTGGTTGATGGGCAGTGACCTTACTGAGGCTGCACGTGGAGGAAAGAAAGAGACCATCTGTCTTGGGTCTCATTTACAAGGGCACCAATCTCATTCGTCAGTGTCCCACCCTCATGACCTCATTACCTCCCAAAGATCCCTGGCTCCTGACACCATCACATTGGGGGTAGGATTCAACATATGGATCGAGGGGGCACAAACATTCAGTCCAAGTGTTAGGCTATAAATACAAATATAAATTTCATTTGTCTCTATTAAAAAGAATAAAATCATTAAATTTGATTTCAGTGTTGTGCAATGCAACATTTCATGCTTTTCACCCTCTCCATGAGTAAATTTGAGACAGGAGAATAAATAATGTGTAAGTAAAACAATATTTTATTTATTTCTCAACAGATATTTTTATCTGTACATTTAGAAGAGTACAAATCAGTGTGAAGAAATTTTAGGGAAGTGATCGATGTAACATAAGGAAGATATCCTCTAAGATTAGCTTTGGTCCAAAATGAAGCTTGACCTATCTAATTAGTTTGTCATTTCCCATCTAAGTTGTGTGATGTTTGGTTGAGAATGTGGTAGACAGATTTTGTAACAAGGCAGAAAATTCAACTGGAAACATTGAGGATTCTAAAATTGTTTATATTCCACAATCAACTTTGTCTTCGTGGTTAATCACCAATCATCAGCGATTGGTCTTCAATTAAATCAGCTGGGGGTTGAATAAGGGCTTAGCAGTGTGCCATATTCAGATGTTCAGCTTGAATCCAGGTTACATCTTTTTGTTTGTGGAACACAATGCCACAGCAAGGCACATAATGTGGGCATTAGAACAACTGTAAAGCAAACAAGGGATGACGGAAGCCCCAGAAAGACCCTTCACTCTGACTTTCCTCCACCTCCGCTTACCTTCTAGAGTTACTGCTTATACATACACATTCCTGATTTCTGCCTGTTTTTGACCTTTGGATAAATGGAATCATACTGTATATATTCTCTCATATCTTGATTCTATCTCTCAATAGTACATTTATAACATTCAACCGTGTTGCTGCCTGTTCAGTCATTGTTGTGTACAGTTCTGTTGCATGCATATTCCATAATTTTTATGCTATTGGGTTGTCTTCTCATTTTGCTTATTATTTAATCATGCTAGGGTAAACATTCTTCTACAATTATCTACTGCACAAGGACATGAGTCATTCTAGAGTACATACTGAGAGTGGAATAGCCTGGTCAACAAGGAACCTTTGACAATTCTGGATAATGTCCAACTGTTCTGTAAAATCACTGAGACAATTTGTATTCTTCTCAATAGTGTGTGGACGTTTCGGTTCTATATCTTTGCAGCCTCTTTGTATTGCATGGCTTTAAAAATTAATCTTACGTATCAGAAACCTCACCATGAAAAATCATGGGAAAATCAACTTTAAAGAAAAAGGCTGTCTCTTCTGTAAATCAGAAGTAATGGTAATAGTAAGAAGAATAGCAAGGTTATAGTGAAATTAAATAGATAAGTAAAATATTGTAACGTGTTTAAGGCAGGATTTGGCATTCTGTGTGTTAAGTAGCTGCTTCTATACTATGGACTTCCTTGGTGACTCAGCTGGTAAAGACTCAGGTTGGGAAGATCCTCTAGGAAAGGGAACGGCAACCCATGGCAAGAATAAGTCCGGTATTCTTGCCTGGAGAATTCCAGGGACAATGGGGTCACGAAGAATTAGACAGAACTGAGTGACTATCACTTTCACTTTCTATAATACGAGCTGTGAAATAATTAAGTTTAAAAAATACAGACAATAAGCAGCATAAGCATTCATATAGAAAGCAGTGTGTGAACCAGCCAAAAGGCGGAGTTCTCAGAGAGGAGGGGACTTCAGCTGGACTTTACAGATAGATCTTCTATGAAGGCAGGAAGGACTCTCCAAGCAGGAATGAAAACATGAGCAAATGTATTTTTGGACATATGTTTATCTTTCCCAATAAGCATACAACTCTGACCCTGTCTCTGTAGTCAGTCACCTGTCTGCTGGTTGTGCACACACTTGGCTCTCAGCTTGGTGGACCTTCTTTCTGTGGAGAGATCAGGTTAGAGCCAGTTCTTGGTGGTGAGAAATTGTCTTCTAAATGTGAGTTGTTTAGTACAATTGAACTAGACTCAGGCCCTGCTTTTTGATCATGAATTAATACAGTATATTGTAACCCCCAACAGATTATCATCTCAGAGTCTGTGCTGCCTCTGGCATTTCAGCAACCTCTGGTTCCCATTCATTATTTTATCAGATTATATATTGACCTCATGTCTTAAACCCATGAGGCAAACAATTGTTAATGCATAAAATAAAATGGCTATTTAACCCTTACTTATGTACTAACTTTTCAATCAAATTAGAATGCAAACTCATAAAGATACTTTTTTGTCTGTAATATTCTCTGTGCTAGCCCCAGTTTTCCTTAGACAAGACAGACACTATGCACACACCACTGAGTGGAGCAATCGTCTACCTCCTACCACCACCAGCTTGTTGATCACTCCTCAAATCTCTGTATTTTTAGATTCTGGCTCCTGATCACTAGCTTCAGTACCATTTTAATTATTACTAATATCCATACACATAGAAGGAGAAGGCAATGGCAACCCACTCCAGTACTTTTGCCTGGGAAATCCCATGGATGGAGGAGCCTGGTAGGCTGCAGTCCATGGGGTCGTACAGAGTCAGACACAACTGAAGCGACTTAGCAGCAACATACACATAGAAATAATCTTAAAGTTTTGGCTTCTCATTTTGAAACTCCTCAGAGATCTTATATTCAGCCTGCCCAGAGCTCATGGACTTTGTCATTATCAATGACCACAGCCCTTTGATAACCTTTATTCTGAGCATCCCAGTTTTTGCTGCAGCTTCCATTTTTTCAGCTCATCTACTCTTGAATCTCCATGGCAACAGTAACCCATCAGCCCCCAGAGACCTTGCTCCCTTTCTCTTCCTGCTTTGTGGTCTTCCCTCCTCCCACACCCCATCCATCCTTCCTTCCCTGGCCATGTCTTTGGAATTGCTCCCTCACACAACTTCAGCTCTCAGCACTTCCCCACTTAGTGAAGACGACCTTGCTCCAACACTGCCCTCCAGTCACTCCACACTGGCACCACTGCATGTGAACATGGCTGGAGAAAACTTTACAGCCTTGATGTCTCCCTTGAAAGTCATGGTCATAAGCATGAGTGTGCCTGTGGTGGCATCCAACACCTTCCTATTTCCTGAGCCCGTTGAAATCTCCACTCTCATGGACAATCACTGTGTACCTTTTCTCTCCACACAAACCCAGAGCATCTCCTTTCCTGTTCCAACTTAATGTCACTTTTCCTAGTTCAAGAAACAACATAAAACAAAAAGACAGAAGAAAATGAAGCTTCCACAGTGGGACATGCAGAGGCTCTGACCACGTGGACCCCCTCCTGGGATTCTGTGCACTCTGCCCTCTCTTCTGCTGCAAGACCACCCAGAGGGATCCCACCAGATGGCAGGTCCTTCTCTCCTGTGATACTCTTCTCTCAGCTATTCATGATGACTACTCCACTCAAGTTATCCTCATTTCTGGGTCCATTTTCCCATTTCTTTTGGAAGCATGTCTAATACTGTTATATCTCCCGCCTAAAAAGCAGACAAAACCCTCTCCGGGCTCCATTCGCTCCAACAGAAAGTGGCCTCTTCTCTGTGGCAAAACGCTTTGTGTTAGCAACACTGTGTCTCCAGGACTCTTTCCCCACTGCCCCACCTTGCCTATCTGGATCATACACTTACCTCGTATCTAAGAAATTTTTGCCTAACCCAAGGAAACACATGAACTCTTTTCTATAGTGCAGGTATTTTATAGTTTTAATTCATGCTTAGATCTCTGATGCATTTTGAATTAATCCTTGACTAGTTTTTTTCTTTCTTTTCTTTCCTGTATGAATATCCAGTTGCTACGACACCTGTTATTAAAAAGACAGTCTTTTCCAGGCTGAATTGTTATTTGTCAGAATTCAGTTGACTGTAAACGCATGCATCTCTTTTGGATCCTGCACTCTAATTTATTGATCTACTACCTTATCTTGAAGCCAAAACCACTGTCTTGATTACATAGCCGTAGAGTGATTTTTGAAGTCTGGTAATGCAAGTCCTTCATTTTTCTTTTTCAAAGTTGTTTTGGCTCTTGTAGGTCGTTGCAATTTCCCTGAATTTTAGAATCAGCTTGTCAGCTTCTCAAAAAAAAAAAAAAAAGTCTGCAAGCATTTCAGTTGAGGTTGCATTGAATTTACAGATGAATCCATAGAGGGTCGATATCTCAACACTACTGAACCTTCCAGTCTGTGAACACAGTGTATCTCATTTATTTAGGTCTTCTTTAATTTGTTTCAGGGTACCAGACTTGTATATATTTTATTAGATGTATCTCTAAGTGTTTCATACTTTTTATTCTACTGTTCAGTATAGTTCAGTGGCTCAGTCATGTCCAACTCTTTGCAACCCCATGAATCGCAGCATGCCAGGCCTCCCTGTCCATCACCATCTCCCAGAGTTCACTCAGATTCATATCCATCGAGTCCGTGATGCCATCCAGCCGTCTCATCTTCAGTCATCCCCTTCTCCTCCTGTCCCCAATCCCTCCCAACATCAGAGTCTTTTCCAATGAGTCAACTCTTCAATGAGGTGGCCAAAGTACTGGAGTTTCAGCTTTAGCATCATTCCTTCCAAAGAAATCCCAGGGCTGATCTCCTTCAGAATGGACTGGTTGGATCTCCTTGCAGTCCAAGGGACTCTCAAGAATCTTCTCCAACACCACAGTTCAAAAGCATCAATTCTTTGGCGCTCAGCCTTCTTCACAGTCCAGCTCTCACAGCCATACATGACCACAGGAAAAACCATAGCCTTGACTAGATGGACCTTAGTCTGCGAAGTAATGTCTCTGTTTTTGAATACACTATCTAGGTTGCTCATAACTTTCCTTCCAAGGAGTAAGCGGCTTCTAATTTTGTGGCTGCATTCACCATCTGCAGTGATTTTGGAGCCCCCAAAATAAAGTCTGACACTGTTTCCACTGTTTCCCCATCTATTTCCCATGAAGTGATGGGACCAGATGCCATGATCTTCGTTTTCTGAATGTTGAGCTTTAAGCCAACATTTTCACTCTCCTCTTTCACTTTCATCAAGAGGCTTTTTAGCTCCTCTTCACTTTCTGCCATAAGGGTGGTGTCATCTGCATATCTGAGGTTATTGATAGTTCTCCCGGCAATCTTGATTCCAGCTTGTGTTTCTTTCAGTCCAGCGTTTCTCATGATGTACTCTGCATATAAGTTAAATAAGCAGGGTAACAATATACAGCCTTGACGTACTCCTTTTCCTATTTGGAACCAGTCTGTTGTTCCATGTCCAGTTCTAACTGTTGCTTCCTGACCTGCATACAGATTTCTCAAGAGGCAAGTCAGGTAGTCTGGTATTCTCATCTCTCTCAGAATTTTCCACAGTTTCTTGTGATCCACACAGTCAAAGGCTTTGGCATAGTCAATAAAGCAGAAATAGATGTTTTTCTGGAACTCTCTTGCTTTTTCCATGATCCAGTGGATGCTGGCAATTTGATCCCTGGTCTCTCTGCCTTTTCTAAAACCAGGTTGAACATCAGGGAGTTCATGGTTCAAGTATTGCTGAAGCCTGGCTTGGATAATTTTGAGCATTACTTTACTAGCATGTGAGATTCTACTGTAGTGGAATAGTTTTTAAGTTTTGATTTTTGGTGGTTCTCTCCTAGTATACACAAATGCAGTTGATTCGTTCCTTTTTTTTTTTTTTTTTTACTGTGGTTAGACATGCGTACCAAAATTTGCCCCCTTATCCATTTCTGAGTACATAGTTCAGTAATATCAGTGCAGTCACATCATTGTACACCCAGCGCCTCCACCATCTCTATAGCCATGTTCATCTTGTGAAACTGAACTTCAGTTACCATTAAAAACCAATGACTCCCATTCCTCCCTCTCTACAACTTCTGGAAGCTTCCATCCTGTCTTCTTTCCCTATGATTGTGACTACCCTAAGTACCTCACATAAGTGATTTCATACAGTATTTGTGCTCCTGTGACTGGCTTGTTTCACTTAGTGTGATGTCCTCAAAGTTCATTCATGTTGTAGCAGACGTGAGAATTTCCTTCCCTTTTAAGGCTGAATATTATTCCATTGTACAGAGAGACCACATTTGTTTATCTTTCCATTGATGATGGACACTTGGATTTCTTCTAGGGTTTAATTATTGTGAAAAATGGTGTGTGAACATGGATGTGTAAATATCTCTTCAAGACGCTGATTTCAGTTGTTTGGGAGGATATATTCAGAAGTAGAATTTTTGGACCATGTGTTAATTCTATCTGTAGCATTTTGGGGAAGCTTCATACTGTTTCCACAAAGGCTGCACCAATTAACATTCACACCAACAGTGCAGAAGAGTTCCAAATTTTGACATCCCCATCAACATTTGTAGCATGTGTGTGAGTGTGTGTGTGTGAGTGTGTTTAGATAGTAGCCATCCTAGTGGATATGCAGTGGTACTCTGTTGTGGTTGTAATTTGAATTTCCCCAATAATTAGTGATGCTGAGCATTTATTCATATGCTTATTGGCCATTTATGTATCTTCTTTGGAGAAATATCTATTCAAGTCATTTGCCAATTTTTCAATTGGGTTGTCTTTGGGTTGTTGGGTTTTAGGACTTCATGTATTTTGGATAGTAAGCCCTTATCAGATTTATGATTTGAAAATATTCTTGATGCCTGTTAGTCATATATTCTGGTTAGTTTTTTAGTTGTTCATAAAGGAGGGTAAATTTGATCCCTGTTACTCAATCTTTGTCAAAAGTGGAACCATAGATCTAATTTAAAATTAAATTTACTCTAGGACTCTTCCACATCTACCTAGAGCTTATCATTTTGATGATATTGCCTCTGTCTATGAGTTTTTAAAGCAAACATTTGTTCTCGCCAGCAGGACATCTTGAATATTCTAAGGTGTGAGGCCTACATGGTTTGAAAACAAGCTGTATTCACATGTCAGGATATTCACCAAACCATATTGCTGACTTGCTTCATCTAGAGCTGACCTTACAGTTCCCTCGTTTGCCAAACACTGTGATCAAATGCTTTCCCCTAAGGTCAATGGAGCCATTCTCAGAGTGATCATTAGAACATCTGTCCTGTTACCACATCTGTGTTCTAGAGCAGGCTATCGGCTGTCCAGCCCCAGTAGTATTTCAACGGTTGCCTGTTAACATGATTCAGTTCAGTTCAGTTCAGTCGCTCAGTCGAGTGCAACTCTTTGCAACCCCATGAATCACAGCACACCAGGCCTCGTGTCCATCACCAACTCCCAGAGTTCACTCAGATTCACATCCATTGAGTCCGTGATGCCATCCAGCCGTCTCATCTTCAGTCATCCCCTTCTCCTCCTGTCCCCAATCCCTCCCAACATCAGAGTCTTTTCCAATGAGTCAACTCTTCAATGAGGTGGCCAAAGTACTGGAGTTTCAGCTTTAGCATCAGTCCTTCCAAAGAAATCCCAGGGCTGATCTCCTTCAGAATGGACTGGTTGGATCTCCTTGCAGTCCAAGGGACTCTCAAGAGTCTTCTCCAACACCAGTTCAAAAGCATCAATTCTTCGGCACTCAGCCTTCTTCACAGTCCAACTCTCACATCCATACATGAGCACAGGAAAAACCATAGCCTTGACTAGACTGACTGCTGCTGATAAGTCGCTCAGTCGTGTCCAATTCTGTGCGACCTCATAGACGGCAGCCCATCAGGCTCCCCGTCCCTGGGATTCTCCAGGCAAGAACACTGGAGTGGGTTGCCATTTCCTTCTTCAGTGCAGGAAAGTGAAAAGGGAAAGTGAAGTCGCTCAGTCGTATCTGACTCTTAGCAACCCCATGGACCATAGCCTACCAGGCTCCTCCATCCATGGGATTTTCCAGGCAAGAGTACTAGAGTGGGGTGCCATTGCCTGCTCTGACTAGACGGACCTTAGTTGGCAAAGTAATGTCTCTGCTTTTGAATATGCTATCTGGGTTGGTCACAACTTTTCTTCCAAGGAGTAAGCGTCTTTTAATTTCATGGCTGCAGTCACCATCTGCAGTGATTTTGGAGCCCCCCCGCAGAAAAAAAAGTCTGACACTGTTTCCACTATTTCCCCATCTATTTCCCATGAAGTGATGGGACCAGATGCTATGATCTTCATTTTCTGAATGTTGAGCTTTAAGCCAACTTTTTCACTCTCCTCTTTCACTTTCATCAAGAGGCTTTTTAGTTCCTCTTCACTTTCTGCCATAAGGGTGGTGTCATCTGCATATCTGAGGTTATTGATAGTTCTCCCGGCAATCTTGATTCCAGCTTGTGTTTCTTCCAGTCCAGTGTTTTTCATGATGTACTCTGCATATAAGTTAAACAAGCAGGGTGACAATATACAGCCTTGACAGACTCCTTTTCCTATTTGGAACCAGTCTGTTGTTCCATGTCCAGTTCTAACTGTTGCTTCCTGACCTGATTGCTGATGCTTAAATGATTTTCCTCTTTTCTCCTTTTTAATTACAAATTATGACCCACCTATTAAAACAAGTAATTGTACACTTAAAACTATTTTTCACTTGCTTTTGTTCATCTGTTGTATCAGTTTGGATGAGGATGCAATCCTATATTAGAAAGTGTTGTAGGCTGATGGCAAAACATTTATATCCTTATTACAATATGTCAGCCTTTATACCTGGAGATCGTTGGGGAATTATATAGTCTTCCTCTGAACTTTTGGACTTACACTGAAAATGGACGCTTTTAGAAAAAAGGTGTTTTGAACAGCGTCTTTTTGTTGAGTTCTTTCTTCTTGCTAGCAAATCTGAACTTATTTGGGGATGAATTAGTAGCACGCGGCCATTAAACGTGAGTGTCTGCTCTGTTAATCATCCTTCCCACGTCTAGCAGCATTCTGGCAAAAATCACCGTTGAGGATGAAAAATTGTAAGTCATCTGCTTTGAAGGCTTCACAGCTTTAATAGATGTGATGTGTCAGCTACTTCGTTTCTAAGAGATTTTCTTTTTTTTTTTCCTGCTTCCTGTAATTTTCTTAGAAGGAATAAAGATATAAAGGAGCCTACTTTCATGCAAATGAATTGCACTTTTGGCTCAGGTTGCCCTGCTAAATTTTACACTTAATAAATAATAAATGAAGACACTAGAATGGAGAAGTGTTAAAGAGACAGTACATTCCTCCTGGAAAGAGCTTTTATGCTGGAAGAACTGGGCAGGTGGTTGGGAATATAAAACACAGCAGTAGCAGCCACTGTGATTTGGTTTAGGGACAATTTCAGTAATAAATGTGCCCAATGCCTTTTTTGTCTTTAGGAATAGCTATATTTAGCTTACTTTAAATGGAACCATTTAATACCTAAAACAAAACACACTGGCTGGCTCAGCCACTGGCTGGCTCCCTGGTGGCTCAGTGGTAAAGAATCCACCTGGGAAATTTACCTAGGAATGCCTAGGAAATCCCATGGACAGAGGAGCCTGGCAGGCTATAGTCCACAGGGTTGCAAAGAGTTGGACACAATTGAGCACACATGCACGCACATGATTTTGGAGACAGAAAACAAAATTCCCATGGTTTTTTTCATTCATATACTGGCCTTCAGTCCAAAAGAAACAGTTGGCTATTAAATAGCTCATTATGTTTAGTGAACAGTTTTAAGTGTGAAGATGTTAAAGATAAGATATTCTCCCAAAGACCAACTTTCACCTATTCTTTACAATAAAAATGAATCTTTGCTATTATTCTGTAAGTGCAAGTTATAATCTTGTTAGGATAGCACTGACTCTCTCAAAAATGTCTGACTGTGTCACTGAACTGATACAACTCCTGTAACTGGTGATATGTTATTTAGCAGGACAATCGTTGGGGTTAAATCGATGGCTTGGTCTTCATTCAGTCATTATGCATTCTGAGGTCTTCAGATGCTGCTGCCAAAGGATGTCAGGTAAGACTTTCCACATATTTAAAATATGTTCTTTTCCTGAGGATTTCCCTGACATGGGTGGGGAGGATGGGGGAAAATCCACAGATGGCGGATCTTCAGCCTGGCCTGATTACAGAGTCTCAGGAATAAAGTTGTGCAGTTTCCTGTATTACATGATATTTTGGGAGAAGACTTTACTGGGTGATGCTTTTTTTTTCTCTTTGCTTTCATGATGCCTTTCTGAGTTCTCTGAAGTAAAGTCTCTGAAGCTAAAAGCCCCTGTAACATTGACAGAGTTTGTATTTGTTTCCTAGGGCTGGTATGATAAATTACCACAAATGGGTGACTTTAAAAGAACAGAAATATATTCTGTTACTAGAAATCCAGCATCAAGGTGTTGGCAGGGATGTGCTTCCTCTGGAACTCCAGGTAGACCCCTTGGCATGTGATAACCTCCAGCACTGGTCATCCATCCTGACCGTAGTCATCCATCATCCATAGTCAGAGGAAGTCCCCTGTGTCTCATTGTCTTCTGTTCAGTTCAGTTCAGTTCAGTTCAGTCGCTCAGTCGTGTCCGACTATTTGTAACCCTCGTGAATTGCAGCACGCCAGGCCATGCTGTCCATCACCAACTCCAGGAATTCACTCAGACTCACGTCCATCGAGTCCGTGATGCCATCCAGCCATCTCATCTTCGGTCGTCCCCTTCTCCTCCTGCCCCCAGTCCCTCCCAGCATCAGAGTCTTTTCCAATGAGTCAACTCTTCAATGAGGTGGCCAAAGTACTGGAGTTTCAGCTTCAGCATCATTCCTTCCAAAGAAATCCCAGGCCTGATCTCCTTCAGAATAGACTGGTTGGATCTCCTTGCAGTCCAAGGGACTCTCAAGAATCTTCTCCAACATCACAGCTAAAAGGTATCAATTCTTTGGCACTCAGCCTTCTTCACGGTCCAACTCTCACACCCATACATGACCACCGGAAAAACCATAGCCTTGACTAGATGGACCTTAGTCGGCAAAGTAATGTCTCTGTTTTTGAATATACTATCTAGGTTGCTCATAACTTTTCTTCCAAGGAATAAGCGTCTTTTAATTTCATGGCTGCATTCACCATCTGCAGTGATTTTGGAGCCCCCAAAATAAAGTCTGACACTGTTTCCACTGTTTCCCCATCTATTTCCCATGAAGTGATGGGACCAGATGCCATGATCTTTGTTTTCTGAATGTTGAGCTTTAAGCCAACATTTTCACTCTCCTCTTTCACTTTCATCAAGAGGCTTTTAGCTCCTCTTCACTTTCTGCCATAAGGGTGGTGTCATCTGCCTATCTGAGTTTATTGATATTTCTCCTGGCAATCTTGGTTCCGGCTTGTGTTTCTTCCAGTCCACATTTCTCATGACGTACTCTGCATATAAGTTAAATAAGCAGGGTAACAATATACAGCCTTGACATACTCCTTTTCCTATTTGGAACCAGTCTGTTGTTCCATGTCCAGTTCTAACTGTTGCTTCCTGACCTGCATACAGATTTCTCAAGAGGCAGGTCAAGTGGTCTGGTATTCTCATCTCTCTCAGAATTTTCCACAGTTTATTGTAATCCACACAGTCAAAGGCTTTGGCATAGTCAATAAAGCAGAAATAGATGTTTTTCTGGAACTCTCTTGCTTTTTCCATGATCCAGCGGATGTTGGCAATTTGATCCCTGGTTTCTCTGCCTTTTTAAAACCAGCTTGAACATCAGGAAGTTCACGGTTCACGTATTGCTGAAGCCTGGCTTGGAGAATTTTGAGCATTACTTTACTGTCTTCCGTAGTATCCCCCCTTTTTATAAGAGCATAGGTCATATTGCTTTAGGGAACCCTAGTGACCTCAACTTGATTGCCTCTGTGACCTCCATTTCCCAATAAGGCCACATTCCCAGGAATAGTGAGCTGGGATTGCAAGGTGCCACTTGGGGGACATAATTCAATGGATAACAGGATTCCACTCCATCAAATGACAATTCATGAGACTGACTTTTTATCCTCTTTTATTTAAAAAGAATAATTTGTATTTGGACTGTTATTAAAGACCAACTTCACTGATAGAATAGATGTTGCATGAGGCCCAGGATCAGATCTGCTTCCTGTTGACTCTCTCTCTGTTTTTGTTTTTGTTTTGTTTTGTTTTTATGACCACATCTTGAGAGAATAGGTATGCAAGTAATGAAGACACAAACAACTAAAGTGTAATTCTATTCTCCTGTGATTCCCTGGACTCTGTTCATTTCAGTGTGGTCTTCACAGTGAGTTGCAGACAGCACAGGTTCAGTTCAGTTCAGTTCAGGGGCTCAGTCATGTCTGACTCCTTGGGACCCCATGAACCCCAGTATACCAGGCCTCCTGTCCATCACCAACTTCTAGACTTTACACAAATTCATGTCCATTGAGTTGGTGATGCCATCCAACCATCTCATCCTCTGTCATCCCCTTCTCCTCCTGCCTTCAAAATTTCGCAGCATCAGGGTCTTTTCAAATGAGTCAACTCTTCGCATCAGGTGGCCAAAGTATTGGATTTTCAGCTTTAGTGTCAGTCCTTCCAATGAGCACTCAGGACTGATCTCCTTTAGGATGGACTGATTGGATCTGCTTGCAGTCCAAGGGATTCTCAAGAGTCTTCTCCAACACCCGCAGTTCAAAAGTATCAATTCCTTGGCGCTCAGCTTTTTATAGTCCAACTCTCACATCCATACATGACCACTGGAAAAACCATAGCCTTGACTAGATGGACCTTTGTTGACAAAGTAATGTCTCTGCTTTTAATATGCTGTCTAGGTTGGTCATAACTTTCTTTCCAAGGAGTAAGCGGTTTTTAATTTCATGGCTGCAGTCACCATCTGCAGTGATTTTGGAGCCCAGAAAAATAAAGTCAGCCACTGTTTCCACTTCTTCCCCATCTATTTCCCATGAAGTGATGGGACCAGATGCCATGATTTTAGTTTTCTGAATGTTGAGCTTTAAGCCAATTTTTCACTCTCCTCTTTCACTTTCATCAAGAGGCTCTTTGGTTCTTCGTTTTCTGCCATAAGGGTGGTGTCATCTGCATATCTGAGGTTATTGATGTTTCTCCCAGCAATCTTGACTCCAGCTTGTGCTTCTTCCAGCCCAGTGTTTCTCATGATGTACTCTGCATATAAGTTAAATAAGCAGGGTGACAATATACAACCCTGAAGTACTCCTTTTCCTATTTAGAACCAGTCTGTTGTTCCATGTTGAGAAGGTAACAGGCAGGAAGGCCGGGGGTCTCCAAACGGAGGAAATAGCCTGCAAGTGTCAGACATTTTATCTCTCTTAAGCAGCAGGAGGAAACAAATTAGGGATATTTTTTCCTTCTCTATACAAGTTCAAAAAGAGGTTTCTCTTAAAATTCTGTGTTGCCATGACACCTGGTTTCACTTGAAGTTAACTATTGCCTTTTTCTTATGGAAATGTTTATCTTAAGCTATGCTAATGTACTATGCATTTACCCCAAACTCTGTCTTCAAGTGGGTTCTGCCTTTGGGATCAGAACCTACTTGATAAACCAATATGTTATACTCTGATATTGTTCCTCTAATCTATGTAAATGAAACTATTTGTATGGTGATCTGCCCTTCTTCAAGATTCAAGTTAATCATTTTGTGGCCCAAGGTAAACCATTTGGAGCCAAGGTTATCCCAAAATACATCTTATGGGTGAGGGGCCTGGTACAATTCTAAGTTTTGAGACATTCCTTTCTTTCATTAACAGACTGCTGATGACTATATAACATCCAGCTAAAGACTAGCAGGGGGTACTCTTTCTGCCCCCTTCTGATGCCAATGTCAGAAGCTTTCTCTATCTCCTTTATACTTTAATGAAACTTTGTTGCACAAAAGCTCTGAGCGATCAAGCCTCGTCTCTGGCCCCAGATTGAATTCTTCTCCTCTGGGGGCCAAGAATCCCGGTGTTGTAATTCAACAACAACCTTTCAATGTCCACTTCTAGCTGTTGCTTCCTGACCTGCACACAGGTTTCTCAAGAGGCAGGTCAGGTGGTCTGGAATTTCCATCTCTTTCAGAATTTTCCACAGTTTATTGTGATCCACACAGTCAAAGGCTTTGGCATAGTCAATATAGCAGAAATAAATGTTATTCTGGAAGTCTCTTGCATTTTTGATGATCCAGCAGATGTTGGCAATTTGATCTCTGGTTCCTCTCCTTTTCTAAAACCAGCTTGAACATCTGGAAGTTCATAGTTCACGTATTGCTGAAGCTTGGCTTGGAGAATTTTGAACATTATTTTACTAGCATTTGAGATGAATGCAATTGTATGGGAGTTTGAGCATTCTTTGGCATTTTCTTTCTTTGGGATTCGAATGAAAACTGATCTTTTCCAGTCCTGTGGCCATTGCTGAGTTTTCCAAATTTGCTGGCACATTGAGTGCAGCACTTTACAACATCATCTTTCAGGATTTGAAATAGCTCAGCTGGAATTCCATCACCTCCACTAGCTTTGCTCGTAGTGATGCTTCCTAAGGCCCACTTGACTTCACATTCCAGGATGTCTGGCTCTATATGAGTGATCACACCATCATGGTTATCTGTGTTGTGAAGATCATTTTTGTACAGTTCTTCTGTGTATTCTTGCCACCTCTTCCTAATATCTTTTGTTTCTATTAGGTCCATACCATTTCTGTCCTTTATTGTGCTAATCTTTGCATGAAATGTTCCCTTGATATCTCTAATTTTATTGAAGAGATCTCTAGTCTCTCCCATTCTGTTGTTTTCCTCTATTTTGCTGAGGAAGGCTTTCTTGTCTCTCCTTGCTACTCTTTGGAACTCTGCATTCAAATGGGTATATCTTTCCTTTTCTCCTTTGCTTTTCCCTTCTCTTCTTTTCACAGCTATTTGTAAGGCCTCCTCAGACAACCATTTTGCTTTTTTGCATTCCTTTTTCTTGGAGATGGTCTTGATCCCTGTCTCCTGTACAATGCCACGAACCTCTGTCCATAGTTCATCAGGCATTCTGTCTATCAGATCTAGTTCCTTAAATCTATTTCTCACTTCCACTGTATAGTCATAAGGGATTTGATTTAGGTCATACCTGAATGGTCTAGGGATTTTCCCCACTTATTTCAATTTAAGTCTGAATTTGACAGTCAGTTAATGATCTGAGCCACAGTCAGCTCCCAGTCTTGTTTTTACTGACTATATAGAGCTTCTCTATCTTCGGGTGGCAAAGAATAGAATCAGTCTGATTTCTTTGTTGACCATCTGGTGATGTCCATGTGCAGAGTCTTCTCTTGTGTTGTTGGAAAAGGGTGTTTGCTATGATCAGTGCCTTCTCTTGGCAAAACTCTATTAGCCTTGCCCTGCTTCATTCTGTACTCCAGGGCCAAATTTGCCTGTCACTCCAGGTGTTTCTTGAGTTCCTACTTTTGCATTTCAGTCCTCTATAATGAAAAAGATATTTTGGGAGGAGTGTTAGTTTTAAAATGTCTTGTAGGTCTTCATAGAACCGTTCAGCTTCAGCTACTTCAGTGTTACTGGTCGGGGCATAGATTTGGATTACTGTGATATTGAATGGTTTGCCTTGGAAACAAACAGAGATCATTCTGTCTACACCACAATTTAAAAAAATCTTTCATCTTGAATATGTACATATTGAAAGAGGGTACATGCTCTTTAATCAATGTAAGAACAAGGGCTTCTATGGTGGCTCAAACGGTAAAGAATCTGCCTACGATGCAGGAGATCCAGGCTCAATCCCTGGTTTTGAAAGACCCCCTGGAGAAGGGATAAGCTACCCACTCCAGTAGTCTTGCCTGGAGAATCCTGCAGACAGAGGAGCCTGGCGGGCTACAGTCCATGGGGTCATAAAGAGTTGAAGACATTAAGGGAAAAGAACATTTCTGTGCAGATGTCCAAGATGGAACAGAGTGGTTCTTAACATTCCTTATACCCTGAAGAAGGCCCTTGCTTCCTGAGAGGATACTTCAATCTGTAAGTACTTTTAGTGCAGATGAAAGAGTGTAACAAAATGCAAATAATTTATGTTCTGAAAATAGAAGTATAAATAATGTATCAAGTATATAAAGCAAAATTGTACATAATGTACTTCTCTAATCTACTTGGAATTCAAGGCATTGTTAATAGCAGAAATGATGTACTGTATAAAAAAAAAGCAACAAAAGGATGAATGACACTGTGAGAGAGCATGGGGAAGGCTTTGTGGATGTCACTGCCTCATTTTTGCTGACTACTTTCTTAGAAATTTAGAGCCATGGCTAAGCATTTTGTCCAGTTCCTCAACTATTCCATGCCCCTCAGTGAAGAAGGTGTCCCACAAGAAAAGCAAGAGAGACCAAGTTCTGTGCATAGTGCAGCAGCTCATCATTTTAACCAGAGGAAAATCCCCACTGTGCTCCAGGGCCCTCTTAAAAGTTATGAAACAATAAAGAAAAGCAAGAGAGACCAAGTTCTGTGCATAGTGCAGCAGCTCATCATTTTAACCAGAGGAAAATCCCCACTGTGCTCCAGGGCCCTCTTAAAAGTTATGAAACAATAGCTATAATTCCCTATGCTGTACAATATATCTCGTATCTTACTTTATATGCAGTAGTTTGTATCTGTTAATCCCCTATTCTTGTCTTTCCCCTCCCCTATCCCTCTCCCTCACTGGTAACCACTAGTTTGTTTTCTATATCTGTGAGTCCATTTTTGTTTTGCTATATATTTGTTCGCATTATTCCTCAGATTCCACATATAGGTGACATCATGAAGTATTTCTCTTTCTTTGTGTGACATATTTCATTAAGTGTAATATTCTCTAGGTCATCCATGTTGCTGCAATTGGTAGAATTTCACTCTTCTTATAGCTGAGTATGATTCCATTGTACGTATATACCACAGGTTTGCAGGGATGATCTAAGTGTTGGCAGAGGCTGGCGGAGAGGGCTCTGGAGGTTACAGGGAGCAGGAAATGCTTGTGGGTCCCAGGGCTGGAACAAGCTGTCATCATCCCCACACCATCCTCCAGGCTTCAGCAGATTTCACTCTTCTTGTCGCACTGGTCATGAATAGAATTACAGGTGTGCAGTGTGTAACTGACTAAGTGGGATCATGTCCCACCTATTTGGCCACAGGAACAGCAGAACCCCTGGATCAATGGGCCATTTGGGAGCCGCCCATTGAGGAAGGCTGTGTTTAAACAAACAGGGTGTGGAATGCGCTCACGCTGCAATTTTATGAGAACATAATCAGTTCCTAAAATGTGTTCTACTGACATCATTTCACGACAGAGCCTTGATGTCATGGTATCTGAGTTCATATCCTGGCTGTGCTCTGAGCCACTGAGCATAGATTTTCTTATTTATAAGATATTGACGAAACTTCTACTGCTCACTTGTTAAATGAGATGAAAGAGGCAACAGTCACTCCTCAAAGTGCCTGGCACAAAGTAGGTCCTTAAGAATAGTCTAAAACCTCTTTTTAAAATTATGAACAATACTGATCTAATTCACTGAATACATATAACAATCGAACTTTATTTAAAATAACGTTGAATTGAATGTGCTGTGATCTTGAGGGTTAGGTTTCATTTACATCCTGCACACAGACGTGTTATACACAGCAGAAACATCCTCTTGAGAGCAGCAGGCATGGTTGCTGGGATCAGGACTAAGTGAAGCTCCAATTCCATCACTTTGGTGAGTTACTTCCTCAGTACGTTAGCTAACCTCCACATAACAGTTTCTCTCATCTGTTGCCTCCTAGGGTTTATGTGGATATCAGCATTTTCTAAGACAATGGCTTTAAAGTCTTTAGTCCATCGTCTGCTCCTTGCCAAGTAATGCACATTCGAGGCTTTGAACATCACAAGCGTGAACACACTCTGTGTGTAATCTACATGGCAATGCTGATGAACATCTAAACGGGAAAAGTGTTGGGACAATCAGCAAAACTAGGTTGGTCCTAGTGCAAGACTATTTTTTAATTACAGCATTTTAAAAATAGCTGCTACAATTATTCTGGAGCTGACAGTGATCAGAAGCTGAAGACATGCTGTGAAGTGCATGCTAATCAGGGGAGGGCCCAATCCAGGGGGAGAACACACCAGGCTAACAACCAGCGTGAATCAGGATCCCCCAGGAGAAAGCCTTACTTTGTGAAATGACTGTTGCTGTTATTTGCAGGAGTTTAGAATAGGAATGGAATCCACTTCCACTTGCTAGTGAATTAACTGAGGTATTTGCTGTGGAAGATACAGAATTTCCAGACCACTTGCCTCCTGGGAGAATCTGCTCTTTGCTACTTCTGTTTATTCTACTTCCCAGTAGAAAAGGAAGCCTTCCAATCTGTGTCCAGATGTGTATACAGCAGCCCTCTAGGTCCAGTACCCCATGCTGCTGCTGCTGCTAAGTCGCTTCAGTCATGTCCGACTATGTGCGATCCCATAGACGGAAGCCCACCAGGCCCCCCTGTTCCTGGGATTCTCCAAGCAAGAACAATGGAGTGGGTTGCCATTTCCTTCTCCAATGCATGAAAGTGAAAAGTGAAAGTGAAGTCACTGAGTCGCGTCTAACTCTCAGCGACCCCATGGACTACAGCCTACCAGGTTCTTCCATCCATGGGATTTTCCAGGCAAGAGTACTGGAGTGGGGTGCCATTGCCAGGATATTACAGTAGTATTTTTTTCAGTGTTCCATAATAATAATTTTTTGCCTAAGTTAGAATTCTTTTTTCCCATTTACTCATGCTGTCATCCTCTTATTTATGGGCAATATTTTCTTTGATTGTCTCTGTCAGATGTCTCTAATCCATCATCCACACTGCCACCAGAGGAAGTGCCAAGATCATACTATCATTTCTCCATGACTTTCCACATCAAATGCCAAATACTCTGCCTTGTTTCCTCAGTCTGCCTCCCCCTGAGAGACAGCACTGAGGTGCGTCATCACCCATAAAACTTCATGGCGCTGCTCACCATTCTCCATGATTGTGTCTCCTTGACTGTACCGGTGTCATTTCTTAATCACATTTCAAATGCCTTATCTTTTATAAGTCCTCTTCTCCAGTCCTACAATTTGAACTTTGCTCTTTATCATCACCATTGTTTAAGATCACACTATATTTTGTTTTTAATAAGTGGGTCCAGAATGATGTTGCAAGAGTTCTTTCATAGCTCTGAATTTATCCAGTGCTCAAGATAAGATATGGAATAGGTAGGACAAATACTTCAAACCACACAGGCCGGTGTAGGATGATGTGGGGGCAAGGAGGGAACATGTATAATGCAAGTAAAAAGCACTAAACATGGTACTTTTAATTCTAGATATTTCATGAACGTAGTCGAAAGAAGATAGAATGGACTAGATAGACCAACTTCCAAGTACATGAAGTATTTAACTGTGCATTTTTGCCATTTATAAATAGACTTTTACCTTGATGCTTCATAGCAACTCAAGTATTTTATATTCATTGGTTCATTTATTTATTAAAAAAACTAGACACTGAATACCTGCCACACCATTTTCATAGCTTTTCACTAAAATTCAAAGAATTCAAACTGGGGCTCTGTAATAACCTAGAATGATGGGAATGGGCAAAAGGTGAGAGGGAGGTTTGAGAGGGAGGGAATATATGTACATCAATGGTTAACTCATGTTGATGTATGACAAAAATCAAACCAATCATCAATCAATTAAAAATAAATAAATAGTTTTAAAAAAGCAACAGTGAATAAAATTTTGACAGCAGCACAAGACTCTGTTGGCATCCCCATATGCTCCACTGGCCTGCACTCGAGAAAGGAAGACAAGCCAGTTGCATTTAGAAGGTCCCTGATGAAGCAGGACAAAATGTTAATTTTATTCATCTTTATTCTTAAGCATGTTTTTTCATTATATTGGAATGCTCTGAAGCATTAACTGACTTTGGCCATTGCATATAAAACCAACTAGTGAAATCAATAGTAATCATTTGTCCAAATATATTATTGAAATGGTAATTTGATATACTTGATTGCATCTTAAAATTGGTCATTTTTAGTATGCTTTGTTACTCATTCTTCCACAAAGACAAGATATTCACCTTACCTTCATCATATGGTAAAGTTAAGATTTTCCAAATAGACAGTCATAAAATGAGTTAACTGCTGAAATACTTTATTATGTAATAGATGTAAAATTAATAGACCCATTAATAATGCCCATTACTCAACAAAAGTTTTTGAAATATTTTTAAACTATAAAATTAACATGTAGTTATAGTAAAACATTTAGAAAATGTAGCATTTTAAATGACATTGACTATGAAATATGGTTTATTCAACTGATGTTTTCTATCTAAAGTATTGATGGATAAATTATAAAAATGGAAACTGGGATAGTCACTGAACCGAGGCAGAATGTGGTCAATCCTATGCCTTATAAAACATGTGAATTTAGTCTGCTTATCCATTCATTCATCTCTATTGGGCTATGCCCATACAATAAAAATCTGTATTTATATGAATCTACACAACCCTGGCAAGTTAGTCACTTCTTTGAGCTTAACATTTTTCCTCTATAAAAGCGAAGACAGTAATTATATTTTTTAAAGTATTTGTGTGTATGTTGACTGAAAAACTGAGAGGTAAATTCTGTGCCTGATTCATAACAAGTTCAATAAATACTAACTTCTCTTTAGGTGCACTAGCTCCCACAAATTAACAGGAAGTGACTGTATGTACATGCATTGACCATGACTACCATGAAGTTTAAAGTGTGCTTTCATTCTGTTAATTTATATTTTCTGGTCAGCAGGTTAGAGCCAGTGTAGTCTGGAGCTATGTAGCTTTTGTAGCATGTGTAGAGTGTGAGTGTGAGTGTGAGTGTGTGTGTGTGTGTGTGTGTGTGTGTGTAGCAGGTATATCAACCCAAATCTACATGAACACAGCCAACCAATTCCCTATATTTTTATTAAAACAATCAGGCAATTGTATGTCTTCTTTCATGCTGCTCTTCAGTAATGTGTTTGCTCATTTCTTCCCAAGATTATAGCTCTGCACCACAGTGCCGATGGGAAACTGCCCTTCTCCTATGTTTTTACTGGAAGCCAAGTGTAGTGGACAGAGCCAAAACTCCACTGGGGGCCACAGAGGTTTTGAGAGCAAAAGTAGATTTTCACAGCTTCTGAGTACTGGACAGACCTTGTTAAACATCTTTTTATGTGTAATGACTGAAAATTTTCAATAGGAATAATTTTCCAGTTGAGAGAATAAAATAAAAACGATCATAATGAGAAATATCGCAAATCATTTTGAGCCTGAAGATGTTGTTAGCTGGTCATCTTATCACTTGGGTGTTTGCAGTGAGTAGTTCGCTGGGGGAGACTTTAATCTCTGCAGGTTGCTCAGCCCCTTTGTGCCTCATTGAGGGATATTAACACCTGTCTCTTGAGATCTGTCCTTACTTCTCCTGTGCTTTGGGAATAAAAATACTTCCATTGGCAGTCATCACACTGAAATCTGCAGATTCCTCTCTTTCCTGTGAGTTCTGCTATAACAGCAAGTCTCAGAGAACTGTCCTTAGCAGTGAGGAGAGTTTTGTTAAGGCACAGATAGCCTCTCTGGTAACAGAATGTTCAAGCAGCCAAGGGATGGAGATCTGAGCACAGGCGCATCCCCAGGGCAACTATGGGGAGGAGCTTGGCCACCTCTGTGCCACGAAGACTGTCCTTGGGCTGACAACGTCCAGACCTGCAGCCAGTGAGTGACAAGTATGCAGGAGGGTGGGACTGGAAGGGGAAAGGTGCCTGTGACAAGACTGGTTCCTGGGTCACTTGTGGAGACAGAACCAAGCAGGTTCCAGTGGCCGATTCTTATGCATGCCACTCCTGTTTGGGCCCACAGAAGTGAGTCTGTGGAGTCATGCTCAGCTGAGGCTGTGGGTCCAGCTGCAGAACACTATCACTGTCCCATCTCCTTTAGCTTGTGAGTCATGGGCCTGGGTGTCCAGCAAACCCCACGTCAGAGAGTCCTACTGCATCAGGCGTCCCAGCGTCTGCCCCAGCTGGCCTGAAGGACAGAAAGGGTGGTAGAGGGGAGCAGACAAGAAGTTTGTTTGAGTTCCAGCAGGAGCTTCAAACTGGGTGGTTGGTTCAAGGCTTTAAAAAGGAGAGCATCAAAATAATAACAGGGGGTAGGGGGACACTTTGGGGCCTTTTAAAATAAATTACTCTGAGAATGCTGTCTTTTAGTTTGTCTTGGCTGCTGACATTAGGGTCAGAAGTAAACAGAAACGGAGAGCGACACCTTCTTGCTGTGAATGCAGAAATTCCAAACAGGACTTAGGTGGGAAAACTCTCCACCGGGAGAGATGAGTTTCTCACCCTTAATGTGCCCATTAAGTTGCAGCCTGGAAGCCATCAGCAGACTTCCGGGACTGCTTGCTGCTGGGTGACTGTGATTTCATATTCAAGTCCTAGAGGACTGATAACTGAACAGCAAAAGCAGGTGCTCTTTGGGAAGCGGATTATTAGACATCTGTGTACAAAGGCGGCACCCTTTCCATGAGATTCTCTTTTGTCCACTGTGAATAAATTCTCTTGCAAATCAGTTATCATGTTCAAGATTCCACATTTATGTCCAGAAGTGAGTGAAGCATCAGTCATTTAGTCGTGTCCAAATCTTTGCAACACCAAGGACTGTAGTCTGCCAGATTCCTCTGTCTATGGGATTCTCCAGGCAAGAATACAGGAAAGAGGTGCCATTCCTTTCTCCAGGGGATCTTCCAGATCCAGGGATTGAACCCATGTCTCCAGCACTGCAGGTGGATTTTTTTTTTTTTTAAACCATCTAAGCCACCAGGGAAGCCCTCTGTTCAGAAAGGGAAGAGCTAAATTCCAAACTGTTAGCAGGAAGACCATGGTTAAAAATAAACTTGTGTGGTGGGAAAATAAAGAACCAGATAAAAACTAAAAGGGGAACAGAGAAGGATGAGTGCTTATCTGCCTGTTGGTCTTAGGAAATTCTTCAAGAGAAAGAGAATAATGTAAATTTTCTGTTTTCTCCCTCTTATAGACTAAGTTTACTTTCTATTGAAAAAAACCACAAAATACTAGCAAGCAGAAAGCTTAGAATAGTTGATTCTTTTAATATATATTTGATCTCAAAAGAACTTTCCCTTTATAAAGTTAAGAAATTCATTAGTTGTCCTGAACCTTATATATTTTCCCAGTCCATTAAAACCATGAACATGAACTTGATAAAAAATAAAAGTCCTTGAGCAGAGCCCCATTACAGACCTCCCTCCCTACTTTGTTTGTTTTAATTGTCAACACAGTGAACTTTATTTGGCTTAAATTTTGACTGGAACAGAATTATGTTTCTAGGAGTTAACAGTCTTCAGATACCACTGGAGAATTCATTTTGCTGTTAAGTGGGATAATAACGGATTTATGTAGTTAGAAAAAAGAAAGTAACTGGCTAATCCGAGAGGTAAGAGTTCCAGGCGATGTTTAATGTAAAATTGGTTCCAGATACAAAGTGCAGCTCCCTGGAGGCCATGATGGGTGGAGACGCGTAGAGAGGCTTCATGTTATTAACATGTTCTTGGCGCCTGTCATGAAAGCGTAGTTTCACCCCATGACTGGCTAACATTTATGCTTAGAATAGTAAATCACCCCCTCCCAAGTTGAACTTGGCAGAAATTCTATTAAAAGTTAGGTCAGAGAGCCCTGCTCAGGAACACAAACAGAGATACGCAGAGCTCCCTTCTGCAAGGATACACAACGCCCTACCAGCCACTGACAGCATTCTCCACCCATGTACATCCTCTCACCAACGTGTCAGGAAATCAACGCGCAAGCTCCATCGGAGGGTACCGGGTAAAGGGTCAGTGTCTGCTGTCTAGATCATTAACATCTTATGATGTCCCTAGCAGACATGACTGCGCCCTTTGAAGGATGCGCCAACATAGTCAAGGTGGAAAACAGAGACTTTTTTCTCTCAAGAACTGCTGACCAGTTTGACAAGAAATCAGTTGTGTTCCAAAACTTAGTAATGGCATGAACAAAAGCTGTTAACTATGCAGAGAGGGTAAAACAACAACAAAAAAACACAACCTGAAAGATTATTAGAGTCAATTCTCTATGTGAAGATAGCAGGGAAGAGAGCTCTGAACTGTAACTTTAATATCCTGTTACGGCTAATCAAGGAGGGTCAGTGGGTGCACAGAGCTGGGAGGGGAGGCCTCTGAGGAGGAAGAGAGCCAGGAGGTTAATGGCGGGCACGAGGAAAACCAAGGAAGAAAGAAGAGGGGGAGAGGGCTACCTGGCACAGACATTGGAACACTGCCCAACCCAGGCTGCCACAGGCACCCTCCAGAACCTCTGAGTCATGACCACCGTACGAGGAGCCTGAGAACAGACCAGAGTGAGCCTGCCTGCATCCTGCATATATTAAACAGAACAAAACAAAAACTTAACCAACCAAACCTCACTATGCCCAGAGAGCCTCAGACCAGGGAATGCCAGGGGCTTCTCTTGATGGTCCCGAGCTCTCCCAGGATTAGGACAAGGGGCTGTGGAGAAAGACAGCCTTAAGTGACACTCCACGGCTCTCAGATAATCACGCTCTTTCATTATGCTTTCATTTTGGGGATATATTAAGATAGCTTCTTATTATGGTTTATTTTTCAGTCTCAAATCATGGAGGCTATTAACATGATTTTTTCCAGTGAAAACCACTTTTTCCATGGTTTTCCGCTGTATTTGCTAAATCTCTTTCAACATCTTTTAACAGTTTTCTGGTCATTCTTAATGGGATTCACTTGCCATTTCTCATCTCACATGTGATTTTGACCCTAGTCTGTTGCCATCTTGCCTACCTTCCCTAACAGATGGGAGGCTTGAGGTCAGGGATCTGGGGCAGAGGGGCTTGTACTCTGCTAATCACTCTTCCAACCACTTTGACACCAGGGAGTGCAGGTGGTGTTGGGGGTGGCAATGTGTGACTGCCTGTGCTTTCACAGCAGAGCACTGCATACTGGGGGCCTCAGAGGCAGCACTGATCATCTCACAGGTCTGCAGCCAGCAGACAGGTCAGAGGGTCAGCAGGCTGGTCTCCTCTGAGGCTGCCCTCCTTGACTTGGAGATGGCTGCCTTCTCCCGGGTCTTCACGTGGTCTCCCCTCTGTGTATATCCATATACATCTTTCACCACCATATCACATTGGGGTTCACCCCAATGGCCTCACTTTAATTTTATTATCTCTCTAAAGACTTGTAGGAGAGGACTTTTTCTCTACCCTCTTGGGTTCCCCTACTGGGTCCACCGAAGTAAACTGACGACAGGAGAAAAGGCATACAAATGTACACAGTTTAATATCATGTGCATGGGTGTCATGGGGAAAAACAAGTAAATACCCCAAAGTGTTGTAGAAGGCAGTGGCACCCCATTCCAGTACTCTTGCCTGGAAAATCCCATGGATGGAGGAGCCTGGTAGGCTGCAGTCCATGGGGTCGCTGAGGGTAAGACACAACTGAGCGACTTCACTTTCCCTTTTCACTTTCATGCATTGGAGAAGGAAATGGCAACCCACTCCAATGTTCTTGCTTGGAGAATCCCAGGGATGGGGGAGCCTGGTGGGCTGCCATCTATGGGATCGCACAGAGTCGGACACAACTGAAGCAACTTAGCAGCAGCAGCAGCACCCCAAAGTGTGGTGAGATTTGAGAGTTTGTACACAGTCTCAGTATGGGGAAGGGATGGGGGATGCAGGCCCCTCTGAGGAGAGCACAGGGTCTCCAGGGAAGGTAAGGGACCCTTAGAGGATGGGTCGAGGGTGGCAGCTGGTGACAGGGTCTGTCTGCGGGTGGGTGCCCCCTTCTAGGGCCCTCTTGTGACAAGAATCATTCCTCATGATGGTGAAACTCCCAGAAGGGGACCTATGACCCCAGGTTCATATGGTGGCTCTCTGTTCTGGCAGATGAGGGACTTCAGGGGAAGCCCCCTGAATCTGTGCCCTTCAGGTGCCTCCAGCTCAAGACAGTCAGTACACATTTTGGGGTGGCAGTCCCAAATACCTTCAGCCCCTGTCTCCAAATAGGGACATTTTGAGGCCCTGGGGGTTAGGAATTCAACATGAATTTTAGGGGGTCACTAACTATTCATCCCATAAGAGGGATCATGGGATATGTGCCCCCTAAGCTCCGATTCCTTTTTATACCATTTTTAACTGTAGGAAGAGCACTTCATGAGATCCAGCCTCTTGAGAGATTTTAAGCACACAATCCTGTACTGTAGAGTCTAGAGACCATCCTCTCCTACAGATCTCTGCATTCTCTTCATCTTGTTTGACTGAAGTTTTATGCCTGCTGATTAATACTTCTCCCTTTCCTCTCCCCAGCCCCTGCTCACCACTACTGCGGTCTTCAATTTAACTATTCTATATACCTCCTGTGAGCAAAAGGAAACATGCAGTGCACATCCTCCTGTTTCACTGAGCATAGTGTCCTCATGCTGACCACAGAGAGAAAGGCTTCCCACGAGAGCACCCCAATCCTGCTGTCTGCTGGCCCCCACCATGGGCCCACCCCCAAGTCCTGTAGCCCTGCTCCCCTCTCTAGCACAGAACACTGATCACTCTTGGATTCTGTGATTCTTGCAGACGCTGAGGTTGATGTGTTTTCCCTACTGCAATAGTCTTTTCTAATAAAGTCTCTCCGCACTGGAGTCTGGATTTATTTTTATTTGACAATGTCACACACACATACTTTTAATTGTAAGCAGGAATGTATTTAACATGTGTTTATTAAGCAGTTGTGTTCTGTGCTATGTGAGAGAAAGTTTAATAAAATGTTGTCTCAAGTAATGTACAAAATACACCCCTGGGATTTGTTTAAATAATCATACAAAAAGTATGTGATTATGAGAAAATAAATAATACAGCACTGCAGGAGGTCAGGAGAGCACTGCTGGGAGTTGATGCAAGGCTGCCCCTCCACCCTACTCCTTCTCTCTGTCCCCCTCTGATGTTGGCATTTTCTTTTCCTTCTTGTCTTGTAGCTGTTGTTATTAGTGGTTTGTTGTCTGTTTGCCTGTTTGTTTTGTGCCACACCAGAGCTGCAGTAAATTCCTCCCTCCATTTTCCCCAAGATGGGAAGGTCTATCTCATGAAGGTGTGTATGGATCCAGACGGGAAGTTCGGCACTGTGATTCTAGCACCAGTTGGTGAGCTTTGTTAAAGCTGCCATCTCCCATACCAATTAAACCAGAAATGATGGAGGCCGTATGCTGTATAAGCTGCCCAGCCTGCCATGGAGAGCAGCCAGGGTGAGAAGTACTGGTGTGTGTCCAGGGGGTCATCTGCAGATGCCCACCCAGGGAAGCAAACACCCAGTCTCTCACTCCCTTTTCTGGCTTCACAACAGTTGTGACTGGTCTGCGGGATCACAGGGGTCATGAGCTGTGACTGCCGGCGGGCTCCATGCCCTGAGGACCAAGAAGGCTCTGACGTCCACCATGAACTCCTGCAGCTAAGCAGAAGGGTCCTCGAGGGGAATCAAGGCCAAGATTTGCCCCGAACAACTTCTCTCCATCTGCCTGCTTGGTGAGTGTGTGGCAGGAAGACCACTGCCCCCACGTCCATGGTCTCAGCTCTTTTTCAGAGCTGCTCTTCCTAATAAATGAACACTTAGTGTCTCCATGAGAGTTACAAATGATGGTTTATCTTCAGCCACTTATTGTTAATACATCTTTTAAAGCTTTTCAGAGGGAGCATGAATAACAGGTTAAGTGTTTGATAACCAGAAAACAGGGAAAGATGAGTGCGTTGTCCACCCAAGTTCTCCCATAGACATCTGGTCTCTGCAGAACAGTTGAATTTGAATATCCACTAACAACTGAAGGAAAAGTGTGGCCTCTATCTCCTAACATCCAGTTGTATCAAAACATATCTGTGTCTGGTGTGTCTAACAGACAGAAAGGGCATGGAGATGTGCAGCCTCAGGATCGGACATGCTCTGATCCTTCTTCATGAGTCTTTCCGGGAATACGCAATCCCACACACTAGTTTTGCTGTATTTTCATGCTACAATAATTCTAAATAATAACATGTCAGAACTACTAGGTAAAAGGGAGATCTATCATACTGTATTCTTAGGGAAAGGTAATTTTTTTTTTTAATCATTCAATAGGAAAAAAATCCCATAAGCAAATCTGCCAATCAAGCTGATGCTTGTGTATTTTAGGGAGTCTGATCACCAGGTCACTCTTCAGCAATAACTTAATGATATTCATAATAGCAGACCAGCAGCTAAACCTAGGTTATCAGAGTTTGGAAATAATTTACTAAGTTACTTTGGATTAGAAAGAAAAGTAATGACACAGATTAGAAAGCAAACAAGAAGTAAGAGAACAAATTTCACCCGAGCCAGCTATGATAATCTATGAACATGCTTATAGGTAAGTTGTGTTTTATTAATCTAACTTTAAAAATGGAAATAATATTTTAATTACTAAAAGACTGAATGAGTCATACTATTTCTGGATATAGGAAGTATTTATCATTGTCCCAAAGATGGACAAGTTGCTTGGACTTCTCCCTTGCAAGAGTGGCAATACTCATTATGTGGCATGATTTTGAGGCTCAAATGATACACCGTGTGACACCAAGACTACAGAGAGTGGAAAAAGAGGAGGCACATGTGTGCTAAAATTCTCCCTTTGCTTTGAAAAACAAATCAATTTGCTATATAGAGAAGCTGGCCAGAGAAATAGCATAGTTTCTCATTCTCCTCTTTAAGAATATACTCATATATGTGTTTATTTTTTCCCATAATAATGCACAGGAAATACATTACATTTTCCAAGTGCTAGCGAGATTCTATTTAAGTTTGTCAACATACTAAATCACTGAAGGACAGAGGTCATCAGGAGGCTCCCTGCTCTCAGTCAAAGTCAACACTGGGTTACCAAGATAGCGCTTTTCACTAAACTCGGTGGCATTTTGCCCAATATCTTTTATGCTGTTTGATGACTTTTCACATGCCTAGTGGAAAAAATTTTATTTTTTCCTTTCTGGATGAGCTTTTTTTCTTGTAATAAAAACTCCCTCTAAAACTGAAGGCAAATTTTAATTCGGAAATATATTCCAGCTTGAGAATGAATCAAAGTCACATTTTTTTCCGTGGAATAAACGCTCTGTGTCATTAAGCTTTGGTGTGTTTTCACAGATGTTATTCTCCTTTTGCCTGGACATGAGCTATCAAAATTGTATTTTGCAGTTATGTGTGTGTACAGGTTGAAGCTAGATATTGGGGCGAATATTAAGGCCACTGAAATTTCCAGCTGCCTAAGTTTCTATTTTGAGTAATCTTGCCCACCCGAAAAACAAATATTTAGAACGTGTCTAGGTTGAGTGACCCTTCCTGACTGGTGATGGAACTTCCAGGGCAAAATGAACACACTGTTTCTGCTCCCTGTGCCCCAAGGGCGGGGACTAGGCAGCCCTCTCTTTCTTTAAATAGTCACTAACCTTTGTGTCCCTTCCTGATGATTCATACACCTGACCTCAGCTTTGACACAGCTGACAAGTTCAATTCTTGGTAGTGCAAGCTTTTAAAAATAAATGTTCTTACTACTTGATCTTTTCTGTATGAAAGTGTATGGCAGTAAGTATCCATTTCTCCCTATCTTATAAATGGAAACAAATGATCCTGTTGTCTTAAATACAAACAAACAAAGAAAAGCAAGGGTATGTAACCCTGAAAGCTCTATTTCTAGCATACGCCATCTTTGCTGAGCATGTAAGTTTACAGGAAGCATGGATATATTTATTTCAGTGGAAAATGTCCCAAAGCATTTTTGCAAATTTTCTATCATTGGTTGGTTGTGTGGCCCAAGGTAGAAACAAAAAGAAAAATATTAATGAAGAGAACCTAAGACTGTGGTCTGATGATGCCAGCTATAGTGCAGAAGCAAAAGAATTTGGAGCCAGAACCAGAGTCACTACTCCCCCCGTCTTCTTGGGACTGAAGCTGTCCCAAACCAGGACTCCTGCTGCTGATAGCAGGAGCAGGTTCAGATATGCACTCCACCTTTTATTAGATTGGAAGCCTCTTGGCAAATCAGCTTCTTGGAGCCTGGTAAGGAGGCTTCTTGGCTCACGGGTAAGTAGGACCATATAACTGCCAGTTAGATTTTAGAGATTTAGAGATGACATGTGCAGAGAGAAGGGTCTGGAACATCGTGAGTGCATGTGCATTGTATACGTTCTCACCATCATCCTGTGACAATCCAGCTGCACAGGGAGCCCAGGCATTATCATCCCTTCTCTAGGAGAATGACTGGCCAGAAGGGGATGGGGGCTCCAGTTTCCACCACTATGGCTGTTCCCACCACTAGAGCTGTTCCCAGAGCCCAGCCCTGGCTCTGCCCACACCAGCTGTGCCAAGTGCATCAGTACATAATCGTTACCTTCAGATAAACACACAAAAGGCCCGTCTTGCTCTTCTCATCTCTGCCCCCACCTCCCCCAGAGCAGTGACATCAGAGCACTAAGCTTGGGACCCGGGATCAGAGAGTAGCTGACTTGGGGGTCCTGTTGAAAGCCCTGCAGGTTCTGCCAGTTTCCAGGCCGGGGCCGAGTCTGGGCAAATGCATCCTAGAGGAGAGGGCAGCCAACTGCTCTTCGGCCCCACACACCCACTGACCCATCTCCCACCCTCATCACTCCAACCACGCTGTTGCTCCCACTATGCCGCCTTGCGCTGTGCAGAGTATAGGATGCTCCACTGTGATTTCTTTCTGCATTTCAAGGAGCTACACTTTCACTTCTTCAACTGTTCAAAAATAATGGAAACCAACTCAACACTTCCCACCACATCTCTGTAACCAGTAGGCCTGGGAGCCCAGGTCCATGCCTGTTCTCCCCGCTCAGTCATCCTTGGTCATTTGCCCTGTTTTCCGTGAATTGCTACCCGGGCCTTTGGTCATCAGTCCCATCTTTAATAGATAGTGAGGTCTGGACACTTAGCCCTCGAGTCATCCTGTGGCCGAGGTCTGCCCGGCTGTGCACAACAACCTGTTACATGCTGTTGTTGTTGTTGTTTTGTAGAATTCTGTTAAGAAGTCAAAGCCTGAAATTCTCCTGGCATTTTTTTTCATGCAGCTAGTGTTGCCAGGGCTCTGGGCATTGTTGAGTATGAGCCTCCCTCATAGTTGCCAGACTCTACTTGTCTTTCCAGCCACTGACCAATTTTTTAATCCACGCTCCTGTGCTGATGTAGATGTTCTTTTTGTTTTCCTTCCTGACATACACAGGAAGTTTCCAGAGTCCAAGAGAGGGACAGCAAATGACTAACGTTGCTTGTTTCAGTTTAGTTACTTTGTAAATATTTTTAAATACTCAGATTTTCTATGAAGCACTAAATTTAGTGAGTTTATTTCCTTCACTTCCAAAAAAAAAAATTGGATAAATTTACATGACTCTTTAATATTTAACATGAGAAAAAAATATTACCACCCATTTCCTTCTTCCTCTTGACTCTATGACTGCATGCCCTTCATCAGCTTTTAGGACTCCTTGTATCCCCAGGTCATTACCACAGTATATTCACTTTTTAAAAGTGGCTCAGAAGTCTACAAGCAATAAATGCTGGAGAGGGTGTGGAGAAAAGTGAACCTGCTTAAACTGTAGGTGGGAATGCAAACTAGTACAGCCACTATGGAGAACAGTGTGGAGATTCCTTAAAAATTGCAAATAGAATTGCCTTATGACCTAGCAATCCCACTGCTGGGAATACACACCGAGGAAACCAGAACTGAAAGAGACACGTGCACCCCAGTGTTCACTGCAGCACGGTTTATAATAGCCAGGACGTGGAAGCAGCCTAGATGTCCATTGGCAGATGAATGGATAAGAAAGCTGTGGTACATATACACAATGGAGTATCACTCAGCTATTAAAAAGACTATATTTGAATCAGTTCTAATGAGGTGGATGAAACTGGAGCTTATTATGCAGAGTGAAGTAAGCCAGAATGAAAAACACCAATATAGTATACTAATGCATATATATGGAATTTAGAAGGATGGTAATGATGACCCTGTATGCAAGACAGCAAAAGAGACACAGATGTATAGAACAGTCTTTTGGACTCTGTGGGAGAGGGAGAGGGTGGGATGGTTTGGGAAAATGGCATTGAAACATGTATAATATCATATATAAAACAAATTGCCAGTCCAGGTTCAGTGCATGATACTGGAAGCTTGGGGCTGGTGCACTGAGACAACCCAGAGGGATGGTATGGGGAGGGAGGTGGGAGGGGGTTTCAGGATGGGGAACACGTGTATACCTGTGGCAGACTCATGTTGATGTATGGCAAAACCAATACAATATTGTAAAGTAATTAACCTCCAACTAAAATGGATAAATTTATATTTAAAAAAGTTTGGCTCAGCCACTAGTGATAGATTTGGACTTCAAATATCTACTAGGTGTCTCCCATTGATTCTGAAACTTCTCCTAGGTTTATAAAAATTAATTGACTAGCTTTGCTGCTACTAGAGACAATGTCCATAAGAATGTTGGTGTATCTTGGATTTATATTTTAGGGAAAATCACTTGTGTTTTATTGCCCACAATACCAATATAATAAAAAAGCCAAAGAAAAATAAGCAAACCAACAAAAAGCATCACACTTTGTTCCAAAGCTCTTTAAAATAGTTAATAAAGACCCAGTTAACTATGCCACTGACTTGACTATTTTCATATTGAGAAAATGGAATTGTGAAAGCTAGCAAAAAGGCACCTGTGGAACCAGTGTAGTGTATTAGATTGAATGATATCCATGAAATCACAAGCACTTTACTTTTAGGCAATTTTGTCAGGTACAAATAATTAATTATTACTGTAAGCTAAATCTGTCTTAGATAGCAAAAGTTGAAAGCATTGCACAGTGAACACGCATGTAACCTCACCCAGATTTTATCATTCATATCTGTCACCTCTGCTCTGTTCTCTATCTATCCATCTTACTCATTCCTCTGTCCATAAGTCAGTCCATTATAAGAAGCTGAATGGCATAAATTTCTACCAGTAAAAGTTCAGAAGCCATGGATTAGAATGGGTTTGGACAAGGGGAGTGTAAATAGTGGGATCAGTGAATCTCGGTCCATTGATGATCCAAAGATTGGATGTGGATGGACCCTCCCTGACGTGACAGGTACAAAGTGGAAAGAATAGCTTAACAGTTGGCTTCTCTTGTGTAGAAGACTGCAGCTGCAAAGCCTGCTATACAAACTATGAATCCAGCCTGTCCCAGGACAGGCACTGCTGACAAGAGTCTGTGTCTCAGTGAAGCCTGGATATGGCCAAGGGCCCTCCTGGGGCCAGCATTTCCAGACACATGGAAACTTACTTGCCATCCATGGAAGAGTGGATGCCCACTCTCTACACACCTGAACTCCAAGGGCAGCTGTACTACAGCCACACGTGTTCAACACAGATAACAATCCACCCAATTACTAATCAAACTTGAAAGCACTAAGTATAGAGCCCTTGATACACTCAACACCACCACCCCTTCAATATTTGCAAATATAAGTATACCCCACTCCTTCTGCTTACACACACACACAAACACACATACACACAAAGAAAAGTGAATTTTTGCACTACATTCCTATTGACTGTGAGAAGGCTCCTGCTGCCTGGGCTAGATGTGGGCAGTGATAAGGGCCTTCTCAGAGAGAGGCTCTGACCTTACAGAAAATAAGTGAGCCATAAGGTGAGATGTGATTTGTGGGAGCAGGTGTCTGAGTGGAAACACAAGCTAGGTGCACTGGATGACTGGGTGTGTGCAGGTGCTGGAGATGGATGGGGCAGGTGCAAAGCTTCCTGAGTCCAGGGTGGGATGGAGTGAATAAGGGGAGGAAGGAGAGTCACGCATGAATGTCGAGCCAGGTCTGAACTTTGCTGCCACAAACACGATCTGGCTATATCACTGGGACACAATGTGAAAGATCTCAATAAAACAACAGACTCTGACTCAAGGAACTCAAACTGGGGCTCTGTAACTACCTAGAGGGGTGGGAAGGTAAGGGGTGGAGATGGGAGGGAGATTCAGGAGGGAGGGGACATATTTGTACCTATGACCCATTCATGTTGATGTATGGCAGAAACCAACGCAATATTGTAAAGCAATTACTCTTCAATGAAAAATAATTTTTAAAAAGACTTCACCAAGCCTGATTCCAAATTTTTATGATTTCTTAATGTACTAATTTCACACTGTTAATGGTAGGACAGAGGTTATAGAATTACATGATAAAGACAGAAAACAGAGGGAATTTTAATATCCATTTTTAAAGAACTATTATGCAGATGATACCACCCTTATGGCAGAAAGTGAAGAGGAGCTAAAAAGCCTCTTGATGAAAGTGAAAGAGGAGAGCAAAAAGTTGACTTAAAGCTCAACATTCAGAAAACGAAGATCATGGCATCTGGTCCCATCACTTCATGGGAAATAGATGGGGAAACAGTGGAAACAGTGTCAGACTTTATTTTGGGGGCTCCAAAATCACTGCAGATGGTGACTGCAGCCATGAAATTAAAAGACGCTTACTGCTTGGAAGAAAAGTTATGACCAACCTAGATAGCATATTGAAAAGCAGAGACATTACTTTGTCGACTAAGGTCCGTCTAGTCAAGGCTATGGTTTTTCCTGTGGTCATGTATGGATGTGAGAGTTGGACTGTGAAGAAGGCTGACCACCAAAGAATTGATGCTTTTGAACTATGGTGTTGGAGAAGACTCTTGAGAGTCCCTTGGACTTCAAGGAGATTCAACCAGTCCATTCTGAAGGAGATCAGGCCTGGGATTTCTTTGGAAGGAATGATGCTAAAGCTGAAACTCCAGTACTTTGGCCACCTCACTGAAGAGTTGACTCATTGGAAAAGACTCTGATGTTGGGAAGGATTGGGGGCAGGAGGAAAAGGGGGTGACAGAGGATGAGATGGCTGGATAGCATCATGGAATCAATGGACGTGAGTCTGAGTGAACTCCGGGAGATGGTGATGGACAGGGGGAGGCCTGGCGTGCTGCGATTCATGGGGTCACAAAGAGTCAGACACGACTGAGCAACTGAAGTGAACTGAACTGAATTGAACTGAACTATGAAAATGAAAGCTAAATTTTTTTAAAAGTCGTAGCATAGGGGACACTTCATTCATCCAGAAAGTCCTGGAAGGGGACTAGTTCATTCTCCAGCCACATCAGAAAGGAGGCATCGCCTAGGATGGACACAGAGCAGCAGAGTTTGTGATAGTTTGATACTTTGAATGAAGTAAAAATGTTGCTTTTGATTCATCTTAATTTTGATGAACTAAATCAATTTGCCCCAGAGAAGGCAATGGCAACCCACTCCGGTACTCTTGCCTGGAAAATCCCATGGATGGAGAAGCCTGGTAGGCTGCAGTCCATGGGGTCACTAAGAGTCAGGCACGACTGAGCAACTTCACTTTCACTTTTCACTTTCATCCATTGGAGAAGGAAATGGCAACCCACTCCAGTATTCTTGCCTGGACAATCCCAGGGACAGAGGAGCCTAGTGGGCTGCCGTTTATGGGGTTGCACAGAGTCAGACATGACTGAAGTGACTTAGAAGAAATCAATTTGCCCGGAGGCCTGCTGGCAATATGACACCCACCGTGGTGGTGTCTGGATTCCGTGTGTATAACTTGCCTTCTCAAATTGTTGGTTTAGCTAGTTTTCCCTTCCTTCCCATTCTGAGACCGCCTCCCAACTCAAGCCCTAGATCAATAAGGAATATCAAATTTCCTAATATGAGGCTCTACACAGAGGGCTGCCTTGTGAGCTTCAGAAGTTCTGGCTGTCCTCAGCTGCATTCACACACAGCTGAGCTCCATCCTTATCCTGTCTGTGGTCCAGCTGAGCATCGCATCTTGACTTGGAGCGAGCATAGTGGCTGTGGCACCCTGCACGTGCCACCTGAGGGTGGTCTCGGGGCCAGTGGGGGGAGTGCAGGCACGGGGTGTCTCCACACTTGCTGTGAAGATGATGTAGCAGCAAGCACGCAGAGGCACCCGTACTATGTGAACATCGGTGTCCTTTGAGGTCATTGATCTTTCATGCTGCCTCATTTCAGGAAGGTTATAAAGTTCTTTTCCACCACAGGACACACTTTAACATCTGAAAACCCACTCTGAGTGAATGTTTTCGATTTCATGTGCATTCTAGGACCCGAGCAGCAGTTGTTGGCAAGGGCAGAGCCTCAAGTCCTGGGAGGATCAGCTGCTTCCCTCAGAGAGGGGTCCTGGCTTCACAGACTCTGCCCACTTCAGAGTCTATAAGAGCGGTGCAGGGTCTACAGCCCCAGCGCCCCTCTCCATTCATCGACTGGATGGGGTGGGGGCCAGCCGGATCTTAGCCCTCAGTGTTGCATCGGGAAAGGGACGCAGCAGGGTGGTCTTGGGGCCAGCGGGGGAGTGCAGGCAGAGCTGCACAGAGCTGCACAGAGCTGCACAGCCAGCCCCGGGCACCAGGATTCCCTCTGTTTTTCGTGGAGAGAAAGGGAATCCTGTTGACCTGCACCTCTCCTTGGGCCCAGGTTCATTTCATTTTGGGAACGGGTATGGGAGGAGGAGTTGGAACTGCTGCCAGGCTTACATTTCAGCAAATCGCCCGCTGGCCCAGCCCAGAGCCTGGGAACAGGGAGACACAGCTCTGCGCACCACTGACATGACTCACCGGGGAGCAACCCCCGGCTCGCTGGGCCTCACCATTTCTTTGGAAAACATTCCCCAGGGCTCTTGCAAGAGGATGACTCACGTCAGGGGGTATTTTTAGGAATCAGTTAACTTGCCTTTAGCCCGGAGAGGCAGGATCCAATTGGAGAGGAGCTGAGAGCTGTTCGACATGAACCATTCTGAATGCTGTAATTGGGCCGTGGTTTCTGGGTCTGCAGGTTGAGTCATCTTCTGGGGAAGCAGGAGGGAAAACAGAGTGAGACTGTTGCTACAACAGGGCGTCTGATAAGATGTGAAAGCAGCCAGTGCCAGGAAGAGCGTTATATTTATCTTTATAGGATCTCACCTGCCTGTTCCAGGCACGTCTTGGAACACTTGCTTAGGTTTTGCAGAGTCACTGCATGGCATTTCGGGGGCTACATCAGAATATCAGCCCTGGTCTCACAGGCAGAGGCTCATGAGACAAAACGCCCTTTCACACTAGGTTGACTCTGGGAGGTACTCGTATATTTATTTGCATCTTGTGTTTTAATCCCATGAAAGAAGAGGAAGGAGATATCTGGGTGGCCGGAACTCTCTCCCCAGAAGGCTGGGAGACTCCCTAATGCACACATACGTGTGTGTGCATGTGCACATGTGCAAGTCTGTGTGCATATTTTGTGCATGTGTGATTGTGTGCTTGTCTATGCTTTGTGTATATATGGCTGTATGTGTATGTATTCAACTATGTGTATATGTGTGTGATTTCAGGCATGTGTGTATCAGCATGTGTATTGTTGTGTATGTCTGTGTGTGTTTGATTGTGTGTATTTTGTGTAGGTGTGTGGGCCCATGTTTTCTTGTGCATGCGTGGGTATATATATTTCATGTGTATATATTCATCGTGACCATGTGTGTGCATTTGATGTATATATGTATGTTTGCATATACATGTATTTATCCGTCTGTGCCTGTGTGGTTGTGTGTAGGTGTGTGAGCACATGTTTTCCTCTGTGTGTGTGGGTATATATATTTGATGTATATATATTTACTGAGTCCATGTGTGTGCACTTGATGTGTATATGTGTTTGTGTATACATACATTTATCTGTGTGTGCCTGGGTGTTGGTTGTATGTATTGTGTGTTGGTGTGTGGGCACATGCTTCTCTGTATGTGTGTGTTTGGGTGTGCATGCTTAGTTATTACACAGCCAGTCCAGTTATGCACCTGCAGTTCTATCCAGAAGCCAGTGGGTGAGCCAGCGAGTGGCCTGCGGAGTTTTCAAAGATGAGAAATAGAATCTTTGTTTCAGTTGCAGGACAAGGAAGCTCTGCTCTCAAATGCCCAGAGAGGGATGGTTTGGTTTGATGAGGCTAACTATGGTGGCAAGAATTTCTCACCTTCCAGTAGTCATCAAAAGCCAAACAAAACAAACAGCAAAGCATTGTCAAAAAACAAAACCAAAACCCTTTAAAAACTGTGCCTATCCTGACTCCTATTTCTTTCACTGCTGCTGCCTTTTTTCCTACATCCCGCCCCTACCCCCAACCCCCAACCCCTCCCCAACCCTCCCAACCCTCCCCCAACCCCCGCATGCTGACATTTCCTTCTTGAGCTGGCTTCTTGTGTGCAGTCTCCACCCATCCTCCGGGCATGTGAGCCTGTGTCGGCCCATCTGCACCTGGTCAGGCCGGCATTTAACCACATCCATGAAGGTGAAGGTGCTTCTTCTCCAAGTGGAGCCCTGCTCACCTGGAGCTCTTCCAGCACATTCACAACCATTCCCTCTTTCTCCATCAGTGTTATGAAACCAGATGGCACCTTTCCACTCCAGTGGGGAGCTACAGCAACCAATTTTAGAGAGTAAATTGCAAAGTTGATGTTTCCTTTTAAATAAGCAGAGGATGACTGATCCAGTTCAGCCAAGAGAGAAGATCACATCTCAGATTTCACCCTGATAGTCAAGCCACTAAAAAGCAGTCCTACTTGAAAAAAGAAGAAAACCTCTGTGTGGGACTCTTACATTGAACTTTGACCATGGTTTTCTCCTTTGACTGTGGGTGAAAAGTAGAAATACCACATGGTCTCTTTGATAGTATTTCTGGCTTGACCAAAAATGAGGAAGTATTAGATGTTGCTGTTGTTCAGTCGCTGAGCTATGTCGACTCTTTATGACCCCATGGACTGCAGCACGCCAGACCTCCCTGTCCCTCACTATCTCCCAGAGTTTGCCCAAATTCATGTCCATTGAGTTGGTGATGCCATCCAACCATCTCATCCTCTGCCGCCCCCTTCTTTTGTCTTCAATCTTTCCCAGCATCAGGGTCTTTTCCAGTGAGTCAGCTGTTCATATCAGTATTAGATAATTCATGTAAAATCTTGTTTTGATGTAATTTCCAGTCATCATTCCAGACTCAAAAATATTTGGCTAGCCTGGAGGAGCAGCTGAACCTCGAGATAGTAATATTATCCAAATGGCCACTATTTAAGAATTGCTAATTATGAAAATGAGCTTTCCAAATAAAATTTGTTAAATTACAGTTGAATGCTCCCATTTGGGTACAAAAGGATAAGAACAAAAGGGAATATTTTAAAAACTAGGTACCCTTAACTTTCCACAGGTGTAACATCCAAAGTGCCTGTATGCTTACTACAGTCACTGTCCTTTCTCCTCCAAATTCCCAAGAACTCTCTTTCTGCAAGGCACATGGATGGGCACGGTACTTCTTTCCCCCTTGTGTCAGCTGAATGGCCAGGCCTTGATACTTGCACATTTCCCCATTATTGTTGCTCAGCTCATGATCACAGAAGAATGAATTATGGCCCTGCCTACACAGTATTATCTCTACAGTAAACATAAAATGCAGTAATCAATGTGAGGTTGTTTTTGTACATGAATGAAAGCACTGGAAAGAAAGTCTTTACATGTGCTTTTAAGTGGTGGTACTTCAAGCCCAAAATAACATGAAGCCTTATTAACTGCCTCCAGCCATCTTCCAGGTTGATGATTCTAAGCCTCTGGCCACTTCTTCCCTCCATCACATCATAATCAAGGGCAAGGACACACTTGTCACTAGAGCATTCTACAAAGTTAAAGTAAGGCAATCACTAAATCACAAAGCCTGGCCTTGAAGTTGTGCTAGAGGCTGGCTTCCCATTTTCTCACCATTGTCTCCCCATGGTGCTTCACTGTTCCCGACACACTGAGTTCCAGTGCTTGAGAAGCACTGCTGCATGAAAGAATGGGAGCCAATCTGGCTCCAAAACTGGGCGCCCCCACCCATCTCCAGGTGTTTTTCTAGAGAAATAAAGAGAGAAAAACTGGCTAACCTCTGCCATATTGGTTTTTAAATCATCCATAACTGGGATACTCACTCATCACAACTGTGAAATTTTGCAATTTATTCTCCTATTTAAATTTACTTTGTATTTACCAAAACGGGATTTTATTCTATTGTTTCAAATCACCTTTTATAATAGAACAAGCAACATAACCAAAGAAGGAATGTGGTCTTGGTAGCAACTGCATCTGCTTATAACCTCAAACATCTCTTGGTTTTCGCCTGTTTCAATTGAGACTTTTGCTGTTTTTCAAGTAGCCTATAAGTCCTCTAGACATGAACTGTATGTAGCTTTTCCAGGAAATGCCTCTGGTTCTGTTAAGTGTCCCATCACAACTCCATATAAGTCTCATGTCCAGGCTCAGGCTACTATAACAACAGACATTCATTTCTCATAGTCCTGGAGGTGAGAAGTCCAAGGTCAAGGTGCCAGTGGACTTGGGAGCTGGGCAGGACCCTCTTCCTGTCATGCAGATGGCCACCTTCTCTCTGTGCTCTCATATGGCAGAAATAGAGAGAGAGAGAGAGAGCACTGGTTCCTTTTCTTCTACCTCTAGGGACACTAATCCTAACGTTCAGACTCCACTTTCATGATATTTTCTAACCCTAATTACTGCCCACAGGGCCACCTCCAAACACTGTCCCACTGAGGGGGCGTAGGCATCATTGTTTATGAGGGACACATTCTGTCCACAACACCTCATCTGTGTGGACAATAAAACATTAAATGTGCTCACTGGCTCTGAATTCATTCAAAGACAGGAATTATCAGTCTTTCACCTCTAGCATGAAACTTGGAAGCAGATAAGTAACAAAACATATTTCCACAAAACAGCACACACTTTTAGGCATAAACTTGGTATTTAACATATTCCCTAACACTTAACTGGATCTCAATAATTTTCTAGTCAATGAATGAATATTGCTGAATCTCAGTGAAATGAAAAAGATGTTATCTATAAAGTCCAATTAAACTAACTAAATGATTTAACCTCATGAATAGAATTTAATGTTTTTTTCTCCATACTAAAAAGTGACTGCTGAAAATGACAGTGTTGCTTCAGTATAGCTGATATTGAACAATTTCTGCTGATAATAAGTGGTCATTAACTTCATTTACTTCTTGAAGTCACTCCTTGTACAGAATCACAAGATTGTATCATCTGCATAAAGGAAAATGTTTATCTTCTTATTTCTTACATTTATAAATGACACTGTCACAATTTTGGGAAAGTCTTAAAGATGTGACTAGGCTAAGAACATGATGATCTGAATGCATAAGTAGTCTCCTTTAAAAGAAATTAAGACATGTGACTAATAATTATTCACTAAGTCACTTATTTTCATCAATATATTTCTTAATGGGCACAATCCCTAAGTTTTGATCTTTTCCCCAGACTCCTGGTGATTCAAGATGGCTCATTTTATTAAGTTCAAGTGAGAGTTTATGGTAAAAAATCAAATATTGAATTATTAATTGCAGTAGAAAGAACACTAACCCATTAACTTAATAAATTAAAAACTGTTTTGACCTTGTCACTAGCTCAGTACTATGGTCCCCAAAGACTTACTTTGCCTTCTTGGACTTTATTTTTATCTGAAAATGAGACTTTGGAATTGGCAAATTTGAATTGCTCTTTTAGTTGTTAACATTCATGATTCTCAGGCACTCAAGCTTGTAATCAATTGTGATAGGTGGTAAAACCAAGCAGTTTTGGTCTAGGAGAGGGGTTCCCTGGATGCTGTCTGCACTGGTGGGACTGGTGTTTCTCATGCCAGAGATCAGCTGTCTATTCACCTGTTTCCTCTTTCTCCTAGAAAATGGCAGGACCATATTTCCCAGACTTCCTTGTGGTCATGTGACAAATGGGCACTGACCTTATGTGATCATAAGTGATACACACCCCTTTTACTCTCTTTATTTGGAAAATAAAACTCTTCTGTGCACAATGCCCAAGCCTATCTTCCTCTGAAGCCCCCTGAAACACACAGCCTTGAAAATCTTGACATGGATGGAACGACAGGAATAAGTACATGGGTCTCTGAATCACCACCTGGAAGAAAGCCAGAGCCAGCCACCCAGCCATCAGGAACACTCATTTCTGCACATCCCCAGAGAAAGAAATAGACATCCATCACTTCGCACCTCTTCATGCACTTGTGAGACTGCTGGTTACAGCAGCTAGCTTCATCCTAACCATTGCAATCTTTTCCCAAAGACCTGTGTGGATCAGCCATGTCACATTTCAAAATGTTTGCAAAACTTCCAGTCAGGTAATGAGCACAGAAATCTGTGTGGAGACTCAGACAATGACATCCCACTTGTTCGGCAGATTCAGCTTTGTTGGAGTTAATGGTTGATACTGAAAGTTTTGAATTTCCTTACCACTTCTTTTTTCTCTCTTTCTCTGTTTTAATCTTATGGAATGTTGTGAGGCTGTTGTGTAAACATCATATAAATTATCTCTAGACGTACTTGTATGTGTCAATCTGTTCTACTAAATTTAAATAATACGTCCCCTTAGTTCATTATTCAGAGAGCTATCTTCTGACCCATGTCTTTAGAGATGGCCTAGGAGATTTGATTTACACGCTCCTATTTCAATGCCTGTGCACAGTCAGACAGAGAAGAAAGAAAATGAAGTCAAGAGTGTGAGGGGCTTTCTTTGCTAGACTTCAGCATCTCCAGCCAGAGGGGATGTGGATGTATCTGGGGCAGACCTTGGTAGACAAGCGTAGATGAACCTGGTCCAGGCCAAGAGGACGACCTGGGTGTCACAGCACTAAGCACCTGTTCCTCGCCAGGGAAGACAGAATTAATAGCCTACTTCCCATAGTTTTCTGGCCCCCACATTATCCCGAACTTCCCCCAACTCTCACCTTCCTTCTCTAGTTTTTTCTCTTGCTGGCTCTTGGTAGGAAGAAAATGTCTGGAACAGAAAGATAAAGTCATAATTAAAAAACGATCAAATTCTACTCTGCTTATAGGATGGCCCTGGTCACTGCTGAGCTTCCTGGCTCAGACCCAGGGGCCCCGTGGTGCACCTTCATCCACCAGGTCTCCCTCGTGCAACCAACAGCCAAGACCTCTCATTTCCCATCTCCCTTCCACCTGCCGCAGCACCCTGCACAGCCACCCCTTGCATGCCAATGAGACAGAAAACGCTGGCACCAGTGTTCACAACTGAGATTTCCAGGTGCAGGTGGAGAAAAACTGAGAAAAAGGTGGATCTCTAAATGAAAAACTGCTCATCGAGAAACGTGAATGAAATGCTTTAGTCGTTGTTTTTGCTGCTCAGATGCTAAGTCGTGTCCTACTCTTTGCAACCCCATGGGCAGCAGCACCCCAGGCTCCTCTGCCCTTCACTATTTACTGGAATTTGCTCAAACTCACGTCCGCCGAGTCAGTGGTGCCATCCAACCATCTCATCCTCTAATGCCCCTTTATCCTTCTGCCTTCCATCTCTTCCAGCATCAGGGACTTTTCCAATGAGTCAGCTCTTCATATCAGTGGCCAAAGGAATGGAGTTTCAGCTTCAGCATCAGTCCTTCCAATGAATAGTCAGGGTTGATTTCCTTTAGGATTGACTGGTTTGATCTCCTTTCAGTCCAAAGGACTCTCCAGAGTCTTCTCCAGCACCACAATTCAAAAGCACCAATTTTTTGGTGCTCAACCTTCTTTGTGGCCCAATTCTCACATCTATACGTGACTACTGGAACAATCATAGTCTGTACATACCTTTGTTGGCAAAGTGATGTCTCTGCTTTTGAATATGCTGTCCAGGTATGTCATAGCTTCCTTCCAAGGAGCAAGTGTCTTTTAATTTCATGGCTGCAGTTACTGTCCACAGTGATTTTGGAGCCCAAGAAAATAAAATCTGTCACTGCTTCCACTTTTCCCTCTTTTATTTGCCATGAAGAGATGGGACCAGATGCTGTGATCTTAATTTTTAAATGCTGAATTTTAACCCAGCTTTTTCACTCTCCTCTTACATCCTCATCCAAAGAGGCTCTTTAGTTCCTCTTCACTTTCTGCCATTATAGTGGTGGTATCATCTGATATCAAATGCTTTTAATGTCTAGTAATGAGGATTCTACCAGCAACAACCTGTATTTGCTAAACATTCCATCAACATTGTGGTGTTTGGAGCTTACATCATGCACTCCAAGGAAAATATTTAATATATGGATAAATTTAGGAGCTGCTGTTGGGAACAAAAATAGCTAATGTGTTAGGTAATGGTTGTAGATATTAATAGAAAGTACTCTGCTTTCAGCGCCCACTTCTATAAACAGATCCCATTTCCTCTGATGCTGTACTGAAAGCAACCTCTTTATAACTGCCTTCCTAATTCTTTTCTCCATATTAGTTTTCACTTTAAAATCTCATTTACTGGATTATTTACATACTGACTCTTAATCACCATATTTAGTCACAGACATTTCAAAGAAAATGAGGTGGGGGGGTGACTGTTCAACGCTGGTGTTTCTCTGATTTTCTTCTTATGAACAAAATAAATTCCAACATGTGCTCCCAACTCTCCCTTCCTCCTCCTCCTTCTCCTCAAAGGCCTCCTCCTTTTCCTCCTTCTCCTTCTCCTCCTTTTTCTTCTTCTTCTCCCCAGGCCCCTCTCCTCAATCCTCTTCATCTTTTTTTTTTTTTTTAATGCATCTGTTCCAGAATCAACACAGTTCAGTTCAGCTCAGTTCAGTCGCTCAGTCACGTCTGACTCTTTGTGACCCCATGAATCACAGTACTCCAGGCCTCCTTGTCCATCACCAACTCCTGGAGTTCACTCAGACTCACGTCCATCGAGTCAGTGATGCTATCCAGCCATCTCATCCTCGGTTGTCCCCTTCTCCTCCTGCCCCCAGTCCCTCCCAACATCAGAGTCTTTTCCAATGAGTCAACTCTTTGCATGAGGTGGCCAAAGTACTGGAGTTTCAGCTTTAGCATCATTCCTTCCAAAGAAATCCCATAGGAAAAGGAGTACATCAAGGCTGTATATTGTCACCCTGCTTATTCAACTTATATGCAGAATACACCATGAGAAACGCTGGACTGGAAGAAACACAAGCTAGAATCAAGATTGCTGGGAGAAATATCAATAACTTCAGATACGCAGATGACACCACCCTTATGGCAAAAAGTGAAGAGGAGCTAAAAGCCTCTTGATGAAAGTGAAAGTGGAGAGTGAAAAAGTTGGCCTAAAGCTCAGCATTCAGAAAACGAAGATCATGGCCTCTGGTCCCATCAATTCATGGAAAATAGATGGGGAAACAGTGGAAATTGTGTCAGATTTTATTTTGGGGGCCCCAAAATTACTGCAGATGGTGATTGTAGCCATGAAATTAAAGATGTTTACTCCTTGGAAGAAAAGTTATGACCAACCTAGATAGTATATTCAAAAGCAGAGACATTACTTTGCTGACTAAGGTCTGTCTAGTCAAGGCTATGGCTTTTCCAGTGGTCATGTATGGATGTGAGAATTGGACTGTGAAGAAGGCTGAGTGCCGAAGAATTGATGCTTTTGAACTGTGATGTTGGAGAAGACTTTTGAGAGTCCCTTGGACTGCAAGGAGATCCAACCAGTCCATTCTGAAGGAGATCAACACAGTTACATACAACTAATTCAAAGAACATCTAGTCTGAAACCTGGAGTGTTCACTGGCACAAGCCTGAGGAAATTCTTTGGGATCTGGACAACATAGCAAACTCATTGCTATGTCATTTCCTCGATAAGTTTCACTGGAAAGGATTAGAAATAACACAAACACCATAACTGACAGACGTGTGATCCATGGGTTCTATACACAACATGGATCTGTATGTAGATAGCTGGATAGAAAATGATGGATAGATAGACATATCTGTATATACATAGATCCATGTTGTCAAAAGAATATAGATATTTATACACAGATATAGATAAATCTCCCATGAAAATATCTTCTGCCAAAGCATCCTATTTAACGGGTGTTTCAAATACAATCTGGAGTGGAACCCAGCACACATCAAGGAAATCTGGTTTACCATAAAAACCAAGCTGCCCAAGACAAAGAAATATACTGGAAACTAGAATGTATGTTTCAAATATAGAACTGGTTATTTATTTGGGACTAAAAATATGATTAGGATGGACTTGCAATTCAAAGTGTAGCCCCAAATCACATTGGTAAAGCATGATAGTCCCAAAGTACAGCTTGCATGGTGAGTGAGTCAGTTTTGCAATGAGGACTAAACACCTAATGACCAGTAAAAATAACCCTAACTTTTCTTTCTTTGGACAGAAACACAGCTGGGAATGAGCACTCTGTGCCGTGGATGGGCAGCTCTATGCCATGGAGCAGATGTGTGCCTCTTCTCAAGCGGTGAGCATGACGCTCAGTGAGCTGGGCCCATGGAGGGCGGCAAAGCAGGACTGAGGGCTTCAGAAGAGGGATAAGAAGGCACGGTGAGCAGTGGTCGCACGTGGAGAGAAGCACAGAATGCTCACCCCCAAACACCGGCAGGACACAGGTCCCCAAACCTGAGCCCCCAGGTGGACATGGTAGGGTCCGACTCTCTCTTGATGGTGCTGAGTACCTGTGATGATGCACATAAATGCCCACAGAGGATGTCAGTACACAGCAGCTTCACACGTGTCAGCAATGACTATTTTAAAAGACCTTCTCCTGTGTGGCAGCTTTTACACATAGGTTCCTGTATACCATCCAGACAAATCAGAGTTTTAAGTTTTCAGTGACGCGCAGGCTTTCTCTGTCTGAGGAAGTCATTTGCAGATAACAGCAGTAGCTCTCTGTTTGCTGCTATGTTCCTGTTCCCCCTGCAGCATGATGGATTTGCTGTTCCATTACTCAGTCGTGTCTGGCTCTTTGCGACCCCATGGACTATAGCAACGCCAGGCTTCCCTGTCCTTCACCATCGCCCAGAGTTTGCTCAAACTCATGTCCATTGAATTGATGATGCCATCCAACCATCTATCTCATCCTCTGTCGTCTGTGACAGAAGGTGGAAGACAACCTGAAATGGAATGATTTCACAACTCTGATTTTCAAGGAGGCATGAACCAAAGGAATAACAGGACAGTTCTTCTCTTGGGTTATCCTAAAGCCCTCATCTCAGAGTCTGCTTCTGGGGATCCCAAATTAAGACAAGGAACACATTTTCCTTTCTTTTGTTAATTCTTTGCCCTATCCAGTTTTTTTTTAAAGGAGTATGAATTCCTAGAGCACTGGATGCTGTTATATTCAAATGAGTCAACAATCATAACAGAATTTATGGTAGTTACTTAATGGGTGACACAATTCTTAGAAACCATAAACTATCATGGTGAGGTTTGCAGAGAAGTCAGTCAAGTGCATGAGCTGTGGTTTCTGGCTGCCACGGTTCAGCTCCTGATACGCTGATCTGGGGAAGGTCTCTCAACAGCCACTGAAGGAGACACCATCATTTTTCCCATCTTGTGCACCAGGCAAGTGAGGTGAAGTGAGATCAATGTGATTCTACCCGAAGCCGGCACGGGAGATTGCAAATGTAAGCTTTTAGTTTTTATGCCATCTGAAAGTGTGCCGTGTCAATTAGCCAGAATGATCGAGGATGAAGTTCATCTGACACATCTCGGACTAGAACAAGTAGCCATTTTGTGACTTTGTGTGTGCGCTCATGTTTCTGTGTGCGTGTGTGCATAGGTGTGTGCGTGTGTACATAGGTGTGTGCGTGCTGCTTCCTTCACCAAACATAAGAGGGTCAACAGAAGGCCCAAAGGAATGTGCTGGCGTCACTCTAGTTCACACTGACCGGGCTGGAGATATGGTAAAAGCAAGTTGGTAGTCCTTATTGTGTTGTCATTCTTCAAGTATGCTTTGACCACATACTTGAGGACATACAACTCTCCTTTTTATTGGATTAGACCATCAACTCTGGCGCACTGTGCTGTGGGGACTGGAGGGAAGGTCATGGTCCATGAAAAGGAGTTCAGTGGAACAGAGACTCGGCAGCTCGGACACAGAGGAAACCCTGCTGCTGTGGTACAAAATAAACCATAACTGAAAGTATGTGCACAAACGGACTGTAAGTCATATGCGTCTGCATTAAAGCAGATGGAAAATCAGGTCAACATCTCTTTAGGTAGACAATTAAAATTAACCATTTGTGGAAACTGCATCATTTTAATTTACTTTCAGTAGTGAAATGCATTTTATTTGGGGCTGTCTGAAAACAGGAAATGGCTCGATTCTGCTTGTCCCCCCAATTGGCTGATTCTCCTTTGTGTGTTGTACCTTTGTCTCAAAACTATCCTGGCAAGTGTTCCCTTTTCCCAGTAACACCTCACAACCAACAATACTGCCTGCTTGATCTCAGTCTTGCCCCCTCCCCACCCTAGCCCTGCTCTTATTTTCATGGTCTGTACCTACTCCTGAGTGCAGACTTTTGCTGTGTTTCTGATTTCTCAGAGGGCCTGGAATTGGTGCGCATCCTGCTCCCGAGGGGCTTGTCCTGGGGAATCTCCTTCATGGACTCCCATTGTTAGGAGTCAGGAAGGATGTATTTCTGTATATTTTAATGATAACTGGCCACTGGAGTTAACAGAAGTCGGAAAAGTTTGAATAAACTTTTAGGCTTATCAAATTACTTAAACAGGACAAAGTAATTCATTTATTTATCATTGTTTTTTGTGGTGAGAGAGGAAATGTAATTTAGGACTTGGAGCCCTTAGGGCCATGGGAGGCTGCAAGGGTGTCTTTGGACAGTAAGCAGAGTCGAGACCCAGGAGTGATGTGCACTATTAAAAAGGCAGGAAGACCTACTAAGAAGGATAGCAGAGTCTCCGGAAGGGAGACAGGAAAGAGAACAGCCCTGTCTCAGCACAGGCTCAAGGCTGTCTCTCTGTGCATTCCCTTCTTAGATACCAGGATGGGTAACCGTTCAGTGACCCCAGCTCTCAGCACTCACTGTCATTGGCTTTCTTGACCCTAGAAGGGCACAGAAAGAAAGAACAAAGGGAAATCCAGCAAAGACAAGTCACAGAGAAGCAGAGCTGAGCCTGGAGCATCTTCCAGGCACAGAGAGCAGAGCAGTGCCCTGTGGTCATTCTCACACGCTGCTGAATTCCTCACTATGTCATCATATCCCAGCTTAAGGCTTAATCCAGTGTGTTAGCTAGGCTTCACCAGTTCTTAGACATACTTTCCAGTGTGGTTTTGACACTTAGAGAGATTTGGAGGAGACATTATAAGGATGGGTTTGGCCAAAGGCAAGAAATAACAGCTTAGGGTGATTAAAGGAAATATTTATTTAGAAAGTTGTCCATTTCTTGATGAAAGACTTCATTACTTACCAAAATAAATGTGCTTTAGAATTAAAAAAATACTATTTCTTATATTCTCAAGCATGGGAAGTGACACAGTATTTTATATATTACTGTACAGCTATAAAATTATTGTGAAAATGCAGCTTCCTCAATATGGGAAATGAGAAATTTTCTAAATTCAACCTTTGCCTTATTTGGTGTTTGTGTAGCCTAGCCTGACTTTCACATCTTTCATATAGTAATAAAATATATGATAACACATTCATCTTATCCTAACGTATGCTAATAGTGACTTTGGGCATCTAAGTATTGCATGAATAACTGACTGTAAGATGACATTTGTATTTACACAGTAGACAATTATCGCACTTGTCCTCCTTGCTACTGGAGAACCCAGATAATTACATAACTGAGGCAGCCAAACATTCTATAATTGTTAGGGCAATAAACAGATTTTGCTAATCAACTGTGCTAGCATAGGTGAAACAGGAATGGAATAACACAAAATATTTTAGAATTTCATGAGTTGTTGGGGGCATGGCAGATATAAGCAAATGGTTACCAGTTCAGATGTTCTAGTAGTTTTAAATTTTTTTTAGCTTCTAGCTAGGTTGTGTAGCCTGATTGTGTAAGACACACACCTAGGTTTCTGTAGGGCCAGCATGGTGGATAGAATAAGAAGTGCATAAATCTCTTGCAAGAAACATGAAATTATGGGCAAAACTATCAAACACACTCAGTTTATTTAAAACAATATGAAATATATGCATAGAAGACAACACTGAAATACTTAGTCTGAAATACAGGGAAGAAGAAGAAAAGTTGGTAGAATTTGAAACCATGGGCATGCACCTGGAATGCATTTTGAAAGCTCACATTTACACTACTCAGGAGGTCCAGGAACCACCCAGCTGAGATGTGAACTGAAGGTCAGCCACTTGCTTCGGGCTCTTGGCAAAAGTAAACAGGAACCCATCATGGTAGATGCTCACAGTCCAAGTCACAAGGAACCCTCACCTGGAAAACTAGCCTCGCATTCATCAGTTACAGCACAAAACGAACTTTGAAACTCAAAGTACTAAACTGAAATCAAGTCACTTGGCGATCTGAAAGGATGAAATGGAAATCTGAAAGAGCAATTTTAAAAGAATATAATTTTAAAATTTCAATTATAATCAAAGCCCTGAAGAAAAAAGCAAAATTTAAGTTTATAATTTTTAACAAGGTAGAGAAAAATATGTGGATAAACTCCCCAACTAATCTACACAATAACTGGATGAAGAAAAGTAAAATGTAGAAAAAGTAAGAATGTGATGGCAGAAATAAATCTAAATATACAGTAAACTCCATAAATGGGGAAGAACTGAGTCATCCAGTTAAAAACAAAGATTGTCAGGATCAGTTAAAAATACCCAGCCATATGTTTTTACAAAAGACACACCTAAAACCTAAAACAAATTTGAAAATTTTGCATCCTACAAAACACAAAAAACAATCTAGTTAGAGAGTTGTTTATAACAGTATAAATCAGCAAACAAACAATTAGATCCATAAAATCATCTTGACAAAATGCTATCTCAAGAGGAAACATAAGTTTAAGTAACCCTTATTGAAGAAATTAACTTAATTCCTAGCATTTCCACTAAGAAAATAACAATCTCAGAGAATTTTGTGCAATCTACCAAACATACAGAAAACCTAATTCCTCTCCCAGATCTTTCCAGAATTCATGAAAAGAGCAGATGGTCTTAAAGTATTTTATGGGACAAATTATGCCTTACCATCACAACCAGAATATGCAATAGAAGTGAGGAAATCTGGTATCCAACCTCATAAGTACATCAAAATAAACAACAACCAAAAAAACAATATAGGATCAACTGTAAATATTTTAGCATAAGAAAAATAATTAAGGTAACTTAACACATGAACAAATAAACAGAAATGAGCCAAGTGATCATCTTATTAATGCAGAAAAAAGTATGTGATAAAATTGAACAATCACTAATGATAAAAAACATTGGCAAATTGAGAATTGAAGAGGACTTCTTTAATTCAATAGATACTGTCTAGAAAAATGCCTATAACAAACATCCTGTTTCACTGTTCTTTTGTTCAGTCACTAAGTCGTGTCCAGCTCTTTACAAACCAATGGACTACAGCATGCCAGGTCCCCCTGTCCTCCACTGTCTCCCAGAGTTTGTTCAGATTCATGTTCATTGAGTTGGTGATGCCACCCAACCATCTCATTCTGTTGTCCCCTTCTCCTCCAGCCTTCAATCTTTCCCAGGGTCTTTTCTAGTGAATTTGCTCTTTGCACCAGGTTTTCAGAGTATTGGAGCTTCAGCATCAGTCCTTCTAACGAATATTCATGGTTGATTTCATTTAGGATTGACTAGTTTGATCTTCTTGCTGTCAAGGGACTCTCAAGAGGCTTCTCCAGCACCATGATTCAAAAGCATCAATTCTTTGGTGCTCAGTCTTCTTTATGGTCCAGTTCTTACATATATATATACACAACTACTGGAAACACATTAGCTTTGACTAGATGGACCTTTGTGGGAAAGTGATGTCTCTGTTTTTGAATATAATATCTAGGTTTGTCAGTTCAGTTCAGTTCAGTTCAGTTCAGTCACTCAGTCGTGTCCGACTCTTTGCGATCCCATGAATCGCAGCACGCCAGGCCTCCCTATCCATCGCCCACTCCCAGAGTTCACTCAAACTCACGTCCATCAAGGCGGTGATGCCATCCAGCCATCTCATCCTCTGTCATCCCCCTCTCCTCCTGCCCCTAATCCCTCCCAGCATCAGAGTCTTTTCCAATGAGTCAACTCTTCGCATGAGGTGGCCAAAGTACTGGAGCTTCAGCTTTAGCATCAGTCCTTCCAAAGAAATCCCAGGGCTGATCTCCTTCAGAATGGACTGGTTGGATCTCCTTGCAGTCCAAGGCACTCTCAAGAATCTTCTCCAACACCACAGTTCAAAAGCATCAATTCTTCAGTGCTCAGCTTTCTTCACAGTCCAACTCTCACATCCACACATGACCACTGGAAAAACCATAGCCTTGACTAGACGGAACTTTGTTGGCAAAGCAATGTCTCTGCTTTTCAATATGCTATCTAGGTTGATCATAACTTCTTTCAAGAAGCAAGCGTCTTTTAATTTCATGGCTGCAGTCACCATCTGCAGTGATTTTGGAGCCCGGAAAAATAAAGTCTGACACTGTTTCCACTGTTTTCCCATCTAGGTTTGTCAACTGTTCTTTAAATCAGTGTAATGGTACCAAAGTTCCAGCCATTGTTTCATGAACTGCATAATCTGTTTTTTCAATTTATATGAAAAAGCAAAGGCTCAAAGCTATCTAAAACATTTCTGAAGAGGAACTAGGTTAGGAAGGCAGTGAGGACATCTACCTTCAAGAGGTATCAAAAATTGACTGGAAGCTATCATGATGAGAATTCAAGAACACTAAAATACACCAAGAAAGGAGTAGGGAGCTCAGAAACAGATCGAGGGCTAAAGAGAAACCTAAGCTAGATGTCACTGAAGATCACCAGGAAAAACCTGAGCCATTCAACAATGTGCCAATCACTGCTTATCTAAATGTGGTAAGTATTGGTTATCTATTTTGTGTGTGTGAGCTCAGTTGCTAAGTCGTGTCCTACTCCCTTGCAACCCTATGGACTGCAGCCTTCCAGGCTCCTCTGTCTATGGGGTTTCTCAGGCAAGAATACTGAAGTGGATTGCCATTTCCTCTTCCAGGAGATCTTCCCCATCCAGGGATTGAACCCATGTCTCCTACATCAGCAAATGGATTCTTTACCACTGAGCCATCTGAAGAGGGTGTTCCTGTGTTGTCAGGGCCTCAAACACCTTGGTATGATTCTGATTCTAAAGTGTGGTGGTGAGTATATGGGTAGCTGCCCTAATTTTCTTCTTTAAGCCATTATGTGGATTTTTTGTTGTGATATATTTGAAATACATGACATATTTCAGAATTAATAAAGAATAATAAATAAGTCTCAAAATTTTTCTTTCTAAACATGTTGCAAAACACCATTTAAAAATGCAATGTCTTTTAAAAAATGTGTATAAACACATTTTGAAATGCGGGCTAAATGAAAGGAGTGTTTCCATGCTACAATACCCTGCGGAATTGAAAGCATATTGAATTGTAGAACATAGAGAGATACCTCAAATAGATATATCTTTTGTATATCTAGGAGCATTGCTATGAAAAAAACATAGCTCACCTCTCCTAACTCTTGCTATTTGCTAGAGAATGAGGTCTAGGTCTTATTATTTGATACCTTCTTACAACATACAGTTGAGTCGACATAATAATTCATATGGAGGTCACTTGTTACAACACTGACATCATATACAGTCAGGCCAGAGCAAGCATGTGAGAGATTTCATCCTCAGATCATGCAAGAGGAACAGCAACTGGGGTAGTAGCATGGGCTCTTTACGGGTCTTCCAGTGCCTGATGTGGGCTGGTGTTTATAGCTGTTTTCCAACAGTTATCTGTGGCACATCCAGATATGAAGGCAATGAGGACTTTAAAATGCAACACTATTTGCACCATAGGTGGATCTGAGATTCATGAAGCTCTAGACCTGTTGCTGAGTCATCCTCTAATATCTTGTGAGGATGAGAACTCAGGTCATTTCTAAACTACAAAGATGGAACAGAAAAACCTGGACACTGAAAGCATATTCAATGGTATCCGCCAAGTTTGTGTGGGTATGTGTATGTGCAAACTTGGAAACTCAGATTTGGCCTGTGACAAATATGCTCTGCTCATTCAAATAGTTAATTAACCAGATGGGTACTAGTATTATTTTACCATGGGTGCTGGGCAATCAGAATTCTTAGAGACAGCTGCACATGCAAATCTGTAGCCCTGTGCTGGAAACACACGCAGACTGAAGGCTCCAGTCGCCCCACAGCTGGCAACTCTATTCTCCACGCAGCTTTCAGAAAGCTCCAGAGCATCACGTATCACATTAGTTCAAAAAAAAAATCACAGATGACACTAGAAATAATCATGATTTATGACATAATAAGAGGAAATCATTTCTATGAAATCTAACAATTTGTGTGTGTATTTAAGCTTCAGCACGTGCCCCAAGCCCCTACAATCACTAATGAGAGTCGTGTTTCCATGTCATGTGGTAAACAGACCTTTGAGACCATACTGCCTTCACCCTGGAGAACTAGTTGTGCCCTCTGAATAAGCTAAAAGCCGTTTCAGGCATGAAAAGAAAATTGGATAACATTTTTAACAATCTGGGAATAAAATTATTTCACAAACATGTCAAAGAATCTTACCAGTTCTTTTTAAAGTATGTGATGGGATATTTGGTTGGAAGGAAGACATGCAGTCAGTGGATTAAAAACATCATTTTGTGTACTATTATGTAATAAAACAAGGTTATTTTGATTTAACTTGTGCTATTTGTTAAACAGACTTCATCTTTAAGGAAGTTTTAGGTTCCCAGCAAAACGAGGTTAAGGTACAGAAAAAGGTAAATCCCTGCCCACCCCCCAGCCTCCCCACTGTCAACAATCCCCTCCAGGTGGTACACTTGTTACAGTCAATGCGGCAACGCTGAACTACTCAAAACCTACAGTTAACCTCGGGATTCACTCTCAGTTTTGTGCATTCTGAGGGTTTTCACAAATGTATAGCACCATGTGTCCATCCTCTTTTATTGTATCGTAAGGATAATTTTTGTGTTGTGTTGTTGTGCCCAGTGGCTGAGTCATCTCGGACTCTACGCAGCCTCCGTGGACTGTAGCCCACCAGGCTCCTCTGTCCATGGGATTTCCCAGGCAAGAACACTGGAGTGGGTTGCCATTGCCTTCTCCAGGGGAACTTCCTGAGCCAGGGATTGAACCTGCGTCTCTTGTGTCTCCTGCATTGGCAAGTGGGTTCTTTACCACTGAGACACCTGGGAAGCCCTTCCGATAATCTTATGCCCTAAAATTCCTCTATGCTCCAAGTACTCATCTCTCCATCTGCTCCTCCCACCTGGCAACCACGGATCTTTTTGCTGTCTCCGTGGTTTTGACTATTTCAGAATGTCATAGAGTTGGAATCATACAGGGTGAAAACCTTGGTTCACAGGATAAAAATCACTTTCTGTATCTCTCTTGGTGATCAGATCACTGAGATATCATTTCAGAATATGAAATATTTGCAAAACATAAATACAGTGACATGTATCTGCTAATATGGATTAAACTTTTTTAAACAGAAAGTAGTGGCTATTTAGCCACCAATGTATTGGTATTTTCAGAACATGAATCTGACAATGACATATGTGATAGGTCCGAGGGGAGGAATCAGTTACAGTGGATACATTAAATTAACCCTTGGAAAAGGCAGTTATAAGAGAATCACTGTGGTGACTGTGAAAAGGAAGGGCAGATGCCAGAATCATTTGGAGTGAGTCATCATGCTGGGACATTATTTGGATGCTTCTTGGGGAAGAGAGCAAGAAGGGCTGTGTGTGATACAGACGTTTCCATCTTACTGGCCACATGTGGCAGTACTCCCATCTATGCTTTTTTTCTCAGACTGTGTTTCCACACAGTGGGGCCACATGGCCCCTCGACAGGAGGAGTTTTGTCCATTCTTGAACTGTGTGATGAATGCATGAAAACAAAATTAGCTTGCTTACAAAAATTGATTCCATTCCTCAAACTACTATCTTCATAATCCTTAGGTGTTTATTTTCTTCCTGGTAAAAGGAGTGCAGAATATAAAGATATGTGTAAAATAACACACACTTCAGTTGTTACCAGTTAGAAGATTCAGATAACCTATTCAGATAACCTATAATATACTCCTGAATCTACAGCATGGTGCTTAGCCATCTGCCAACCTTTTTTTTTTTTTCAGTCAAAATATTCTTAACTCCAACCTCTATTTTTTCTTTTTGTCCTAAACTTGGCCATATCTTTTGCTCTAATACTGTGCACCCTAATGTGAAATCTTCATGACACCTGGGCTCACAGTCTTATTCACAATCACTGGGAATCAACCCTTATGTAGTCCAAACCACCTGTAGTCCACCTGGAACTTTCTGGTTTCCTAAGTGAAAGTCTCTGTCCTAGAAACTTGTTTACTATCACAGGATGACAGGACTACAGTTCTGTATCGATTTGTTCAGTTCCCCCTTCAGAAACAGGAGCATACAAACTGTCATGGATCAGAATGGAAGGCAGGAAAGACATCTCCTGAACCCAGTTAGTGTGTAGTTTACCCCCAACACAAGGAACTTTTAGAACAATCTCTAGAAAGAAATGTTCTTTGTGGAATAATGCCCTCAACATTCTGTTAGACTAAGGGTGAGTCCATCTCCATGAGCCTCATGCCCCGTCAGGATGATTGCCCTCTGGCTGCTGGCCAAAGGTCTGCCCTCCAGGAGATGCCCTGACGGGAATGGGAATAATCCAGGGAAAAACGGGTGGGATGAGAAGATGACTTACTCGGTAGTGGGTCTTTTGAGTTTGATATATTATGAATATTCATCTTAACAGCTATGAAAATACAATCTCAGCCAAGTGTCCGAGAGCCCACAAAGCTTTCTACACCATAGCACACATTATGTGCCTTAGAGAAACTGACCTAATTCTGCTATTTTTCTTGTCTCAGTTTCCTTGGAAGCTGTATATGTGGGAACACATAAAATATGTTTTCTGTACCTTGAGACATTATTTTAAGTTTTTTTGGGGGGTGGATATCTTGTAGACAAAATATTGGGATGACTGAGTCAAGGGTTTCTTTTCATTTGGACTAAAATATTCTATTTGGTTGATCCAGAGGTAGCAAACAACTGAATTCCTTAAATAATCATTTATAAAATCTCCAGGATGAAAAGTGTCTGAGTGCATTCTCAACTTGAAAAGCTACAATCTGTTTGCCTTTTTTTTTTTTTTTTTTTTTTACTGTAGTCTATCTTTACTGGAGAGGGAATGATGAGAGTCAGGGCAGGGAAGGGGCATCCAAAAGAGAAGTGACTGAGTTGAAATAATTCAAAAGTATCTTCTTAAGGCACATAGATGACAAGCAATCTTACCAGCTATAAGAGGGCATCTAGAATCTCCTAGAATAAAATGTAGTGGGGCTTTTGCAGTATCCCCAGATGAGGGAAAATGTAGGTTTGGTCTTGCCTCTAAATCAAGTGAATATCAAAGGAAAGCAAGTGACTGTGACTAATTTCGCAACTCCCAGTGTTGGCAACAGAGCAGGAGATCCAATTCACTATGCAGTAACTACAGAGAGAGTATGAAATGAAATGCACACTCTGAACTAGATGGGTCCCAGAGAACCACAGGCTTAAAAGGTAATCACCTAGCAGGAACTAGTAAACCTCAGTATTTATTGCTCAGAGTTATCCCCCTGCTTAGAGTACATAATTGTATCAGAGAGCTTCAAAATTTGCAAGTTAATAAAAATGTATGTTTATATCTATACTTTTCCCCAAGAAGAAGGTTTCAAGATGCATATCCTTGTAGATGAAGAGACAATTTTTATATGCTTTCTTGTACTCTCTTTAATTGTTTTTAGTCACTAAGTTGTGTCCAACTTTTTGCAACCCCATGAACCCCAAGTTCACCAGGCTCCTCTATCCATGGGATTTCCCAGGCAAGAACCCTGGAGTAGGTTGCCGTTTCCTTCTCCAGGGGATCTTCCTGACCCAGGGATTGAACCGCCATCTCCTGTGTCTCCTGCACTGGGTTCTTTACCAGAGTCACCAGGGAAGCCCAGTCTCTTTAATACATAAAAGAGCTCTTTAGCGGCGGAGAAAATGTGTACAAAAACACAGCCATAAAAAGGGGACAAAGAGAAATCTCTAAGCTAGAAAAAAACAAAGGAAGAAGAGAAATAAAACAGCAACAATATAGTGCTGCATACATAACGAAAATGGTATAAGTAGAGTTCTTAATGTAGCATATCAGTAATTAAATTTAGCTTTTGGCAGGTTTTACATGAAGATTTTTAAAATCATTTTTATTAATTTTATAGTAGAATACTAATTCTATCATCAATCATAGATGTTCACATAAAATTTTGAGTTAAAAAAAGCAAAAACCAATTAAAAATGATTAAGAATGTTTAGACAGAAAGCTTCTATTACCTTTGTACAACCTTATATATCGTATCATATGAATCATCATATTCTAATTTGAAATACCTTTTAAGTATCACTTTTTTGAGAAATGTTTTGTAAGTTAAGACCAAAAGGATCATGGTAATTTTTTTTTATAAAACATATTCCATACAGAATACACATCTGTCCTAAGTTGCTTCAATTGTGTACAACTCTGTGCAACCGTATGGACTGTAGCCCATGAGACTCCTCTGTCTGTGGGATTCTCCAGGCAAGAATACTGTAGTGGGTTGTCATGCCTTCCTCCAGGGGTCCTCTTAATGATGCAGGGATCCAGTGTCTACTGGCAGGGGGATTCTTTACCACTAGCGTCAGCTGGGAAGCCCTGTACATCCCACCCCACGCTCACACTGTCTGTGATACTAAAAGCAACTTTAAAATCCCATAATATGTGATTCCTTTAGACATCTTTGAAAGCCCTTTCTGTAAGATGGTTTTGCTTTCTTTCTTAAAGCTAACCCTGCTCTCTGAGATTAAAACAATGAAAAGTTTCCATGAGGACAAGACATAGTCTGTGTGAAAGACCATGATGTCATGCATAAGATAGAAAATTCTAGACTCACTATGCTCTTCTTTTGAATTACAACTATTTATCACTGCTAACTAAAATTAAAAGGACACATAGTTTCAGCAAGAATGGGAAGCATGGAAGCTCTCAAAAATTAGTGGCATCACCTAAGTGAACATATACACCCTCTCAGCTTAGTCATTTTACTTACAGATAGGTGGACAATAGATGGGAGAGCTCATGTCTACCAAAAGCAGCCTTGTTCACAACAGCCCCCTGGTGAGATCATCCTCCAGACTTGTCCAAGAGGGGTGAATGAACCTTTGACTATTAACACATCAGAATAGCCCACGGTGTGGGAAAGAACAAACCAATATTTGCAACAGGGCAAGCCTGACCAACCTCACGTTGAAACATTGCAGTCAGAAACAAAAGCACACACTCCACTGCTATGAAATACCGAAAGAGGTAAAATCATTCTTTTGTCTAGAGATAGGAATAGAGGTTACCTTGAGCGGGGGTTATTGCTAGGAAGTAGGGTAGGAAGCTGGTTGGAAGCTGAGGAGTGTCTTGGATAGGATCAGGGTTATGGATCCTGGATGAACATGCCTGTAATAGTGCATCAAGAGGCCCTTAAGAGCTGCATAGTTGTAACCCAGTTACACACACACACACACACACACACACACACACACACACACACAGAATAGATGAATTAAGACAAAACAGTCACTGAAGTTCCTTCCGTGAGGCAGGACTGTGATGGAGTTGGTTTTCTTCCCGCACTCTTTTGCTTCTCCCAACTTTTCGCATGAACGCATACTATCCTACTTTTATCATCAGAACCAACCCAGAAACATTTTTACAACAGAGAAGCTGTCAAAATGAATTAAGGCGAGAATAAAACTTGCAATTTATATATTTTATAAAACTGATTCATTCCATTCGGAGTTCAGGTCAGCATGTTTTTGTTCACTTAGTACTTGTCACTCGTAAGCTTTAATTTATGGGAGAGAACATGTATAAAGAGTGGCTTACTATTTAGTCTACAGAATGAAACCTTTTTCTAGGACAATATGTTATCTGTTTGCTGGAGGCGTTTTGCCCTTTTCAATGCATTCATAAAAACTGCCCCAAAGACTTAACTCACATGGCATCGGGGCAAGGTCTCCCTGAAGATGAGAAGGACCGTGTTGTCTTGCTGGACGTCACTGTGGTTTGTCCAGATTGAAAACAGCTGGGCAGAGGAAACGGCTCTTTAATTAGAACAATGTGTGGAACCGGCCAAGGGAGGTGGGAGGGGTGACTGAGCTACTCCTGAGCTAAGTCGCAAGACTTCAGGTTCAGTTCTGTGTCTGTCACCTGTCTCCAGGCACAGCAAACTCCTTGGGTTCAGGACAATGGACCCCCATCTGGACGCGCCTCTTGACAAGCAACAAAACAGCTGATCGGTTTGTTGTGCTTTCACATTGAGATATTTTACTTGGATAAGCAAGTTGTAAGAACTTTCCTCACTGTTAATATTTTGTAAAACTATATTTCATACAATATTACAGACAGAATCTTGACATTAATACAACCCGCCCATCTTACTCAGATTATCTACGCTTACTCTGCACTTATGTATATGTGTGCACGTTTGTGGCAACTCTATCCCATGTATAGCTTTGTGTGTCCACCATAGTCAGGAAATGAACACAGTTCAGTTCAGTTCAGTTCAGTCACTCAGTCGTGTCTGACTCTGCGACCCCATGAATCACAGCACGCCAGGCCTCCCTGTTCATCACCATCTCCCGGAGTTCACTCAGACTCACTTTCATCGAGTCCATGATGCCATCCAGCCATCTCATCCTCTGTCGTCCCCTTCTCCTCCTGCCCCCAATCCTTCCCAGCATCAAAGTTTTTTCCAGTGAGTCAACTCTTCGCACGAGGTGGCCAAAATGAACACAAGGATCCATCAAATCGCCTTTTGGTAACTATACCCACCGACCAACTCCCATCCTCAACTGCTGGCAACCACTAATCTGTTCATTTCCAAAATTTTATTTCAAAATATCATGCAAATGGAATAATATCGTATTTAACTTTGTGGGATTGACTCGCTCCACTGACTCGTGTGATCCCCTGGGGATTCATCAAGTTGTTCCACATATCAATAGCTCATTACTGTGCAGTGCTGAGTAAACATTCCATGGAATGTGTGTCCTAGACTATTTAACCATCCATTTGATTAAATACATCTGAGTCATTTCCAGTTACTTGGCTGTTACAAAGAAAATTGCTCTTCACTTTTGTACACTGTTTTATCTGTGAAAGTAAGTTTTCATTTCTCTGGGATGAATGCCTGAGTATGTTTACTGGGTTTTATGTTAATTGGATGTTTAGGTTTATACGACACTGCCAAACAATTTCAGAGTGGTTGTGGCATTTCACATTGCCACCAGCGATGTGGGAGCAAGTCAGTTTCTGTCCTTTCTCGCCAACCTTTGGTATTCTCACTGTTTTTGTTTGTTTTAGCTGTTCTCGGAGGTGTATGGTGACCTTTCATCGTGTTCTTGATTGGCATATCCCTTATGGGTCGTTACATCAACAATATTTTCATGTGTTTATTTGCCATCTACGCGTCTTTATCAGTGAAGTGACTCTGTGTGTCTCCTACCCATTTTTGAACTGGATTCCCTCTTTATTGTTGAATTTTCAGAGTTCTTCATATACTCTAGTCAGAAGTCTTTTCTCAGGTGTGGCTTGCAAACACCTTCTCCCAGGCTGTAGCTTGTTTTTTGATTCTCTTCACATTTTCGTGGAGCAATAGTTTTTAATTTTGAAATCCGATTTGCTATTTTTTCCTTTGAGGATCACGCTTTTGGTGTCAGTTGTTAAGAACTCTTTGCCTAGTCCTCCTCAAACCTGAAATTTTTTTTTACTACTTTTTTCTAACTTGTACAGTTTTATATACATTTCAGCCATTATTTAACTGAATAATCCTTCAGACCTACTATCTTTCTGTAATGATGCATTTATTAGATCTTTTGCTAGTTTCCTGTAGGTCTCTGAGTCTCGTTTTCAATCTATTTCCTCTTTGTTGTTCAACCTGGGTGAATTCTCCTGATCACTGCTTAAGTTCATCGATCCTGCCCCCTGTCATCTCCACTCCACTATCAAGCCTATCCAGATAGGTTTTTTGTTGTCATTGTTATTTGTCTGTTTTGTTTGTGGCTTTGCTCTTGGTTTTGTTGTTATCATAACTTCTAGTTAATTTTTCGTAGTTTCTATTTCTTTGCTGAAATTCTATTTTCCATCTGTTTCAAGAAAATTAATAACTGATTATCTAAGTCCGATGGCTCAGTGGGTGAAGAATCCGCTTGCAGTGCAGGGGACTTGGGTTTGATCCTTGGGCTGGGAAGATCCCCTGAAGGAAAATGCAGCATACCCCAGTATTCTTGCCTAGAAAATCCCATGAACAGAAGAACCTGGTGGGCTAGAGTCCACGGCATCACAAGAAGTTGGACATGACTGAGCCACTAAGCACATAATCATGTAAGCATTTTATGATGATGGCTTTAAAATCACTGTCAGATAAAACATCTGATTTATCTTGGTGCTATGATCAGTTGCTTATCTTTCTCAAGTTGTGGTTTTCTTGGTTCTTGGCATGACAGGTTATTTTTCCTTGTACTCTGGACATTTCGCCTGTTATGTTAGGGAACTCCATGTCCTATTTAAATCTTTTGTTTTAGCAGGAGATTATCCTATTTAGGTTTACTGCCCTGGTACTTAACTACTTTGCAGGTTGTGGTTCCAATGACAGTTTAATAAGCTGTGTTATTTTGGTAGAATTCATTAACCTGCTGCTGCCGTGTTGTTCCTTCAGCCCTGGGGGCCTAAATTAGTTTACCTTCCTCTTTCCTCTTACCACCTTTCAGAGTTCCCTGTCATTTGCCTCTTGCATAATTTCCAGGAATTGCAGTTATCCTTAGTGGGGAGAAGCAGGGTAAAATAAGTCTATGTCATCCTGTCTAGACTGAAAGTCCTAGCTGTGCTTTAGAAAGGTAATTGATAGCTTGTATAGACTGAGAAAAATCAAGTATCTATTGATACTATTTCATGCACCTTTGCAAAATGTTTTAAAAATGTGGTCTCAGTACTTAACATGTATAATAAAGAGACCATGGTGCTTCTTTTCAAAATACCAAAACCTTAACTTTTGACTTTTTTTCTCTTTTATTTTGCACAACTTATTTTTCACTTATTTGAGTGTGGGGTGTAACACACATAAAATGCAAAAAGATGGCAATGAGTTTATTCTGTTGCTGCTGCTCCTTCTGTATCCTTCTCCATATGCTAAATATAATACTGAATCCTATGTAAATGATAATGCCATGGATCAGTGGTTGTCAAGGTGGGATTCCTGGACCAGCAGCATCAGTATCACCTGGACATTTGTTAAAAATTCAAATTCTCAGGTCCTGTCCTAGATGCAGAAATTGTGTGCTGCATGGCTCACCATCCAATGTTTTAATATTAATAGCATCTTTAGCTGATTCTGATGATGCTGAAGTTTGAGAACCATACCCTAGGTATGACAAACCTAAATGATACCCTAGGTATGACAAACCTAGACAGTGAATTAAAAAGGAGAGACATCACTTCATCGATAAAGGTCCATATAGTCAAAGCTATGGTTTATCCAGTAGTCGTGTACAGATGTAAGAGTTGAGCCATAAAGAAGGTTGAGCACTGAAACATTGATACTTTCAAATTGTGATGCTGGAGAAGACTCTTGAGAGTCTCTTGGACTGTAAGGAGATCAAACCAGTCAATCCTAAAGAATATCAACTGTGAATACTCATTGGAAGGACTGATACTGAAACTGATACTCCAATACTTTGGCCACCTGATGCCGAGAATCAACTCACTGGAAAAGACCCTGATGTTGGGAAACAGTGAGGGCAAGAGAGAAGGGGATGACAAAGGTTGAGATGGTTGGATGGCATGATCGACTCAATGGGCAGGAGTTTGAGCAAATTCCAGGAGACAATGAGGGACAGAGGAGCTTGGTATGCTGCAGTCCATGGGGTCGCAGAGTCAGACACAATTTAGTGACTGAACAATGACAACAACTCTCCTAGTAGATTATAAAGATATGTGACATGTCCAGAGGGAAGTGAAATATGCCATTAGAGCTCCAGTGTTTAGTCCATATAAAAATGTGGGCATCACACTCTTTCACATGTGTCCAGTCACTTAACAAGTACTTCCTGAGGACTACTATGGCCAGAGCCCTGCACCAGGCATCCAATATAGTCATAAAGAAGACAGATGCAACCTCTGCCCTCATCAGGTCTGTGCAGCTTGGTATGCAGACTTGTGACCTTTCTTCATGCTTTCACAAATATTACTGGGTCATAATTTACTGAAAGTATTTTTACTGACTTCTCAAATGTGTTTTGGAATCTAAGATCTATTCTGTGTGAAAATACAGCTTTAAGAAAACTATTAATACTTGAAAATGAGTGTGTTATGGTAGATAACACTTTTCAAACTTTATGTAATCATATTCCTTCTAATTTTGTTTAAATTCATTTTAATATGATCCAGCTATCACAGCACATGACTGGTTATAAAATACCTTCCATAATTATATTGCTCAGAAAAACCTTCAAATTATAAAACATGATATTACCAGCAAAAATATTTTATAAGAATGATTGCTACAGAATTCTTTATGTCTACTTAGACAAGCAAGATTTACATTGGCCAGAAGATAAATTTAGTGCATTCTATTAAAAAAAATAGATTTTTTTAAGAGAATGGTGAAGTGACTAAACAGAAGAGGAATCTGCTGGAAGCTGAAACAACATCTGATAATTGATATATTTCACAAACATCATAGATTTTCCCTTATTGGAAGATAGAAATCTTAAAAAGAAACTTGAAATACTTTTTCATGGCAAGCCAGACAAGTGGACAATTGATAACACTTCTTTATAGACTTATGCCTATTTTTCAATTTGCTCTCTAATCTTATGTGACAAGAAAAAGAGAGATTTTATCATTTGCTGCTGTTTTTTAAAAGCATAAACATAACTCCAGGGAGTCAATAGACCTTACTGGTTGAGTGGACATAAGTGTTGAAGGCTAAAGGGAGCAAGCTGAGGCCTGGAGACATTTCAGTAAACATGGAACAATGGGAGACAAGCCGTTTGGTGGGGATTTTTGTAAATTCTATTTTGATCATGTTGCTTTTGAGGAGCCTCTACGTGGAGAGGCTAAGACCTCTGAGTGGAGATGTCAAGTGAGCATTTTGATCTATGAGATAGCCCCAGGAGAGAGGGCTTCCCTGGTGGCTCAGAGGTTAAAGCGTCTGCCTCCAATGCGGGAGACCTGGATTCGATCCCTGGGTCAGGAAGATCCCCTGGAGAAGGAAATGGCAATCCACTCCAGTATTCTTGCCTGGAGAATCCCATGGACAGAGAAGCCTAGTAGGTTACAGTCCACGGGGTCTCAAAGAGTTGGACACGACTGAGCGACTTCACCTTCACCTCCAGGAGAGAAGTCAGGACAGGGCCGCTAGCACGCTGAGGGTAACTGAAACCAGTACTGTTCAGGAGGAGCACGCAGGGAGACACAAGAGGAGGGCTTGCACACGCTTAAAAGAACTTCATCTCTGAGTTGGGATGAAGGAGCCAGAAAGGGATATAAATAGGGACCTGAGGGAGGATGCAAATCAGGAGAGTGTGCAATTACAGACACTAAGCACGGGAACTGTTTAAAAGAATCTATAAAACAAGATACTGTTCTGAATTCTGCCAAAAGGGCTGGTTGAGAAAGCACCTCACCTCCCTCCACCCTTTTCAGAAAAACATTGCCAGATCGGGGTGGATTCGAGGTGATTGGAAAGAGAGGAAATGGAAATAAAATAGATGAGGTTCAAGGAATTAGACTTTGGAGATGAGAGAAGGCAGAGAATACTATCTGAAGATAGTGTGGGTTAAGGAGAATTCAGCTTTTTAACAGCGTAACTGGAAAGCCGAGGAGACAGAGGGTAGTGCAAAAGAGAGTGAGAGAGGGAAAGGAGAGGCAGGGAGAGGCATCTGATTCAGACATCAAAGTGGCCCCCACTTCTTTCATAGCAGAAAGAAAGAGGGAAGCCTGGACACCAGTGCAAGCATTTTGCAGATTTCAAAGGAGGCAGTGAGGTTTGTTGGCAGAGGCATTTCATGTTTTCTTTTTCTGTGAAATTGAAGATGAGATCATCGGTTGAATTTGTTTTTGTTGGGAGATAGTTGTAAAAAGTGTAGAGGGTATTGACAAGCAATTTTAGAGTCTGGGAGAATAATTTGCTTAAGGAAATAGAATACGAATACATGTCTGCGTGCGTTCTCAGTTGTGTCCAACTCTGCAACCCCATACACTATAGCCCCCCAGGCTCCTCATTCCATGAAATCTTCCAGGCAAGAATACTGAGAGGGTTACTGTTTCCTGCTCCAGGGGATCTTCCTGACCCAGGGGTTGAACTCTCATCTTTTGTATCTCCTACATTAGCAGACAGGTTCTTTACCACTAGTACCACCTGGGAAGCCATGAATACATGGCAGTGTCATAAAAAGAGTATATTACAAACCCACTGTTTAATATACTATTATTTATATGTGCACACAACCACCTTCAATGATGCATTCGTGTATCTATGTGATAAAATTTTTTTTTTTAATTTTTACTTTATTTTACTTTACTATACCATATTGGTTTTGCCATACATTGACATGAATCCGCCATGGGTATATACGAGCTCCCAATCCTGAATCCCCCTCCCACCTCCCACCCCATATCATATCTCTGGATCATCCCTGTGCATCAGCCCCAAGCATCCTGTATCCTGTATCGAACATAGGTTGGTGCTTCATTTGTTACATGGTAGTATACATGTTTCAATGCCATTCTCACAAATCATCCCACCCTCTCCTTCTCCCTCAGAGGCCAAAAGTCCATTCTATACATCTGTGTCTTTTTTGTTGTCTTGCATACAGGGTCATCATTACCATCTTTCTAAATTCCACATATATGTGTCAGTATACTGTATTGGTGTTTTTCTTTCTGGCTTACTTCACTCTGTATAATCGGCTCCAGTTTCATCCATCTCATTAGAACTGGTTCAAACGTATTCTTTTTAATGGCTGAGTAATACTCCATTGTGTATATGTACCACGGCTTTCTTATCCATTCATCTGCTGATGGACATCTAGGTTGCTTCCATGTCCTGGCTATTATAAACAGTGCTGTGATGAACATTGGGGTACACGTGTCTCTTTCAATTCTGGTTTCCTTGGTGTGTATTCCCGCAGTGGGATTGCTAGGTCATAAGGCAGTTCTATTTGCAGTTTTTAGAGGAATCTCCACACTCTTCTCCATAGTGGCTGTACTAGTTTGCATTCCCACCAACAGTGTAAGAGGGTTCCCTTTTCTCCACATCCTCTCCAGCATTTATTGCTTGTAGACTTTTGGATCACAGCCATTCTGACTGGTGTGAAATGGTACCTCATTGTGGTCTTGATTTGCATTTCTCTGATAGAGTGATGTTGAGAATCTTTTCATGTGTTTGTTAGCCATCCGTATGTCTTCTTTGGAGAAATGTCTGTTTAGTTCTTTGGCCCATTTTTTGATTGGGTCATTTATTTTTCTGGAGTTGAGCTGCAGGAGTTGCTTGTATATCTTTGAGATTAGTTGTTTGTCAGTTGCTTCATTTGCTATTGTTTTCTCCCATTCAGAAGGCTGTATTTTCACCTTGCTTATAGTTTCCTTTATTGTGCAGAAGCTTTTAATTTTAATTAGATCCCATTTGTTTATTTTTGCTTTTATTTCCAGTATTCTGGGAGTTGGATCATAGAGGATCCTGCTGTGATTTATGTCAGAGAGTGTTTTGCCTGTGTTCGCCTCTAGGAGTTTTTTAGTTTCTGGTCTTACATTTAGGTCTTTAATCCATTTTGAGTTTATTTTTGTGTGTGATGTTAGAAAGTGATCTAGTTTCATTCTTCTACAAGTGGTTGACCAGTTTTCCCAGCACCACTTGTTAAAGAAATTGTCTTTACTCCATTGTATATTCTTGCCTCCTTTGTCGAAGATAAGGTGTCCATAGGTGTGTGGGTTTATCTCTGGGCTTTCTATTTTGCTCCATTGATCTATATTTCTGTCTTTGTGCCAGTACCATACTGTCTTGATGACTGCGGCTTTGTAGCAGAGTCTGAAGTCAGGCAAGTTGATTCCTCCAGTTCCATTCTTCTTTCTCAAAATTGCTTTGGCTATTCGAGGTTTTTTGTATTTCCATACAAATCTTGAAATTATTTGTTCTATTCTGTGAAAAATACTGCTGGAAGCTTGATAGGGATTGCATTGAATCTGTAGATTCCTTTGGGTAGTATACTCATTTTCACTATATTGATTCTTCCAATCCATTAACATGGTATATTTCTCCATCTATTAGTGTCCTCTTTGACTTCTTTCATCAGTGTTGTATAGTTTTCCATATATAGGTCTTTAGTTTCTTTAGGTAGATATATTCCTAAGCATTTTATTCTTTTGTTGCAATGGTGAATGGAATAGTTTCCTTAATTTCTTTTTCTACTTTCTCATTATTAGTGTATAGGAATGCAAGGGATTTCTGTGTGTTGATTTTATATCCTGCAACTTTACTATATTCATTGATTAGCTTCTAGTAATTTTCTGGTGGAGTCTTTAGGGCTTTCTATGTAAAGGATCATGTCATCTACGAACAGTGAGAGTTTTACTTCTTCTTTTCCAATTTGGATTCCTTTTATTTATTTTTCTGCCCTGATTGCTGTGGCCAAAACTTCCAGAACTATGTTGAATAGTAGCGGTGAAAGTGGGCACCCTTGTCTTGTTCCTGACTTTAGGGGAAATGCTTTCAATTTTTCACCATTGAGAATAATGTTTGCTGTGGGTTTGTCATATATAGCTTTTATTATGTTGAGGTATGTTCCTTCCATTCCTGCTTTCTGGAGAGTTTTTATCATAAATGGATGTTGAATTTTGTCAAAGGCCTTCTCTGCATCTATTGAGATAATCATATAGCTTTTATTTTTCAATTTGTTAATGTGGTGAATTACATCGATTGATTTGTGAATATTGAAGAATCCTTGAATCCCTGAGACAGAGCCCACTTGGTCATGGTGTATGACCTTTTTAATGTGTTGTTGGATTCTGATTGCTAGAATTTTGTTAAGGATTTTTGCATCTATGTTCATCAGTGATATTGGCCTGTAATTTTCTTTTTGTAGCATCTTTGTTAGGTTTTGGTATTAGGGTGATGGTGGCCTCATAGAATGAGTTTAGAAGTTTACCTTCCTCTGCAATTTTCTGGAAGAGTTTCAGTAGGATAGATGTTAACTCTTCTCTAAATTTTTGGTAGAATTCAGCTGTGAAGCTGTCTGGATCTGGGCTTTTGTTTGCTGGAAGATTTCTGATTACAGTTTCCATTTCCGTGCTTGTGATGAGTCTGTTAAGATTTTTTATTTCTTCTTGGTTCAGTTTTGGAAAGTTGTACTTTTCTAAGAATTTGTTCATTTCTTCCACGTTGTCCATTTTATTGGCATATAATTGCTGATAGTAGTCTCTTATGATCCTTTGTATTTCTGTGTTGTCTAGTGTGATCTCTCCATTTTCGTTTCTAATTTTATTGATTTGATTTTTCTCTGTTTCTTGATGAGTCTGGCTAATGGTTTGTCAATTTTATTTGTCCTTTCAAAGAACCAGCTTTTTGCTTTGTTGATTTTTGCTATGGTCTGTTTCTTTTGCATTTATTTCTGCCCTAATTTTTAAGATTTCTTTCCTTCTACTAATTCTGGGGTTCTCCATTTCTTCCTTTTCTAGTTGCTTTAGGTGTAGAATTAGGTTATTTATTTGACTTTTTTCTTGTTTCTTGAGGTATGCCTGTATTGCTATGAACTTTCCTCTTAGCACTGCTTTTATAGTGTCCTATAGGTTGTGGGCTGTTGTGTTTTCATTTTCATTCATTTCTATGCATATTTTGATTTCTTTTTTGATTTCTTCTCTGATTTTTGGTTATTCAAAAGTGTGTTGCTCAGCCTCCATATGTTGGAATTTTTAGTAGTTTTTCTCCTGTAATTGAGATCTAATCTTAATGCATTATGGTCAGAAAAGATGCTTGGAATGATTTCATTTTTTTAAATTTATCAAGGTTAGATTTATGGCCCAGGATGTGATCTATCCTGGAGAAGATTCCATGAGCACTTGAGAAAAAGGTGAAATTCATTGTTTTGGGGTGAAATGTCCTATAGATATCAATTAGGTCTAACTGGTCTATTGCATCATTTAAAGTTTGCATTTCTTTGTTAATTTTCTGTTTAGTTGATCTGTTCATAGGTGTGAGTGGAGGTATTAAAGTCTCCCACTGTTATTGTGTTATTGTTAATTTCCCCTTTCATACTTGTTAGCATTTGTCTTATACATTGTGATGCTCCCATGTTGGATGCATATATATTTATAATTGTTATATCTTCTTCTTGGATTGATCCTTTGATCATTATGTAGTGGCCCTCTTTGTCTCTTTCCACAGCCTTTGTTTTAAAGTCTATTTCATCGGATATGAGTATTGCTGCTCCTGCTTTCTTTTGGTCTCTATTTGCGTGGAATATCTTTTTTCCAGCCCTTCACTTTCAATCTGTATGTGTCCGTTGCTTTGAGGTGGGTCTCTTGTAGGCAGCATATATAGGGATCTTATTTTTGTATATGTGATAAAATTTGAGATCGTTTTACTTTACTTCTTGTAGTCTTATGCATTTTTGAATGAACATATTCTGCTTGTTCAATAAGGCAAAGAAACAAGAAAAATACTCTGTAAGTTAAAAATTGACTGTTATTGGTAAAATAACTGACTTCAATAAGCAAACTCTCTATTTTTACCTTATAGTACTCATTCAAATGTAAATATTGAGAAGGACAATCCTTCAACAAGCCCCAACCTTATTTAGGAGCTCTGACTCAAAACCACAGTGGCAAGGCTCCTATTTTATAAAACTTGACTTTCAAAAAGTTTCCTCTTTACATACTGACACTGGAAAATATTTAATCAATCACATCTCCTTTTTATGCTAGCTTCTGCAAAGCACAGAGCCAATTAATTAATATCCATAGCACTCTCTGGCTCCATTTACCACAGCAGGTTGACAAAACACAAATTCTGAGGTGTAGCTTTAGGTTTTACTCAAGAAAAAAGTCTTTCATGTGTAAAAACTCAGTCCATATGCTTCTGACTCTGTAATATTTAACACTTCAAAACATTTGCTTTGTGAATAATATTTATTGCCCCAAACCTTTTGAGTTCTTATAATAAGCTCCTTATCCGAAAATTTGGGGACAGGTTTTACACTGAGGAAATTATTGAGTAAAATTGCTCAAGACATTGGTTTAGAATTTTTAAACCAAAGTTTAAATAGTGAATTATCCTTCTCAAATTTTCCCCTAATATTTACATTTGTAAATTATGCTCTATATTAAGAAAATGCACACCTATTTTTCTTATTTCTGTAGATGATCTTCCTGATTTATTCATTGCATGTTAGAATACAGATTTTTAATCTCTTTAGAATTAATAGGGAAATAACGTTTAACCAAAATAATAGTTTAAAGGTAGAAAAGGACCCAGGGAAAAGCAGTAGAAATGATATGTACAAGACATGAGATTTTAACATGTCTGTGTATCACTAAATCCAAGATAGTTCTTAAGCAGTGATCTTGCTTGAAATGTCTCATAGATTTATGGAGCTACACCTAGGACTAAAATTCAGATATCCAAAAATGTTTGCTTAGTCATTTTTACTTTAAATATAGCCACAATTTAATATTTTATAAGCTGGAATATACAACTGCTTCATATCAAGGAAAAACTAATGTCCTAGAGTTTAAAAGAAATGAAGCATATGAGAAAACAAGTATAGATTTAACAAATTTATGGGTTAGCTAAATTCTGAAGAGATGAAATTGATTTAAAAGATATTTCAGGCAAATGAGATGTAACAAAATAGTTAGGAAATTCAGACACACTAAAATGAATCTAAATTCATTTATTACTAGACATTAATTACTTTAAAGATCAAGTTTTGTTAAAATACAAAGAACTACTATAATATGTTCTATAGCTTTATATATATTTCATATATATACCATGTACATAATATGTAATTATATCTATATCTACATATATTTTAATCTGACCTCCTTTTTCCATCTAATCAATATCCATTATAATAAAAAATGTATACCTATGTTTACGTGTACACCTATGTCTATGTATGAAGACATACACATGTATCTATCATCTGTAAACATGTGCACAAATCCAGGTAGAACCATTTTTAATGGGTACATAATATTCTCAGTAATATTCTCAATAATTTGATCAGTACAGTATGGACTGATAAAAATCATTTTACTAATTGATTCCTTTTTTAATCCACTATCCTATCAAAGGATTTTCACATCTTGCTATTTGCAACTATGACAGTCTTACAAGTTTCTTCTCTTAACATGTGAGGTGGTTTTTATTAAATATATTACCAGGAATGGAACTGCTGTTTCATAAGGAATACAAATATTGTACTTAAATAGAAATGGCACATTTTGTTCCATACTGTAGTACAAATTTACTCCCAATAGCAATATATAAAATATCCTGCTTATCCATATTCTCATTACTTTCAGATTAAGTTAGATGCCAAATGAATAAGATGGCATTGTGGTATTGGTTTTTATGTTCCTAGCCACAACTGATGATGAAAATTCTTTATATTTTTATCACTGATCTGGGTTTTATTTTTGTGCAATGTCACTATGTATTTTTGGCCCACATTTCTGTTTTATTTTTGTGCTTTTGTATAAGCCTGAAGCATTTACATCTTCTTGATGCTGGTGTTTTCTCGGTTGTGTCTTGTGTACATGCCCTTGTGAAGCACAGGGTGCAGGGGCAGATTTGATGTGTTTAGGGACACGCTGTGAGAGATGGAATTATACCAGATGGTCAAAGGGAGACAGCAGCATTCAGGGAGGTCAGGGAAGCTTTGTGTGGAAAACAGCAACGCAGCCTGTGTCTTGGAGTGAGCAGGGGTCAGCAGTGGAAGAGGACACTCTTCAGTGGAGGTGGAGGCGGAGGAGAGCAGCACATGATGGAAAGCAGTCACAGCGGGGTGGGCACCGGGGGGCTGAGAAGAAGGGCAGCAGGGCTGGAAGGAAAAAGAGCTTGTGGGGGTGAAGTGTAGAAGGGTGGTCCTCCGTGGGCTGACCACACCCAACCTGAAACCCATTTTAAGTGTTGTGCTGTTAAGAGTTGTGGTGTAAGATCCGTGGGACACCACTGGACTGTCTTGAGTGGGTACTTAACAATCAACTTGCGTTCTGAAAAGCTGTCTCTGATTGTAGAGAGTAAGTTGTGCAAATGTGCTGCCCAGTGGCCCCTGGATACCACTTAGCAGGCTTTTTTTTTTGTGATACAGTAAGAAATGTTCACAGGTTGAATTGTGCTGTTGGATGGAGAATGAGAAAAATGAATGTATTAGAGAAAAGCTAAATGATGACATCAGCAGGACTTCCTTTAAGAAAGAAAGTGAAGTCGCTCAGTCGTGTAAGACTCTTTGCGACCCCATGGACCATAGCCTACCAGGCTCCTCTGTCCATGGGATTTTCCAGGCAAAGCTACTGGAGTGGGTTGCCATTACTTCCTTTAGTAGAAGGTATATTTGACCCATCTGATTCTAGGATGAGATCCAAGTTCTAGGATCTCAAAAGTGATTACTAAGAAACTTGTTACATTAAGCACTTTAAAGGAGAACTTAGAAATCTTCTCATTAAATTACTATTTATTATTACAAAACTTAGGACTAACAAAAGCATTATCTAAGACTTCAGGCATTGGGTGAAGGATGCCTCCATTTGAAGCCCAGATGCATCCGTTACTCACTCAAGCCTCCGTATATCTTTTTGCCTGTACAATGGAGCTGCCAATGAAGTGGTGGTTATGAGAATTAAGTAATGAAAATAAATGCTTAACAGACATTTGACACATTCCAATGAGCTAAATAAATATTCATTATTATTGAAATAATTCCATTATGACCACTATTATTTGGGGAAAACATTATAATAAAAGTTAATTTTAAAAGTTCAAATAGAGACAAGATTGCAGTTTTTACTGATTTACAAGTTAATAACAGGGTTGGAAATTCTCTTTCCTTAAACATGATCATTCAATGTAAATGGAGGATATTGAGTGCTAATGGTAGAGAAGTCTGTTTATTCCGACATTCCCTGGGGTACATGGACAGCTCTGAGCATCTCAATTATTCACTTGCTTGCGTTTGGTTTACTCAAGTAACAAGGAAAAATAGTGGAGAAATGCTGCATTGATATATAACACTATATCATGAGCTGCGTAATTATTATAATCAGAACATAGCAGATACATTTCTAGGATGAATAAAAGAAAATTTGTTTCCATATTTATTGGCCATCACTGATTCAACAGACATGAGTTTGAGCAAGCTCTGGGAGTTGGTGATAGACATGGAAGCCCGGAATGCTGCAGTCCATGGGGTCACAAAAAATCGGACACGACTGAGCAACTGAACTGACTACAGATAACCTTTACTAAAATTCACTTCAGATATCTTCCTGCTATTTCATTACTTTAGCAGTTATACATGTTTTGGCTGCTTTAAATCCTCAGTTTAATCATTCTACTAATTTAAAATTGTACGATTTCAGCCTAGGTATTGTAATTAGTCTCTGTGGGATACCAATCATTACTTGGGCTTGCAAGATGAGAGCTATACCAAACACTCGGTGCGCATGTATGTGTGACACCCTAACTCATCTTTTTATTTCAGGGTAGAAAGAAAACAGGGGATATGTGTTTGCCAATAAACTTTAATATATTTCTCCCAGGAGCAGTGACTATAAGATTAAATTTCAAAGGAATACACCAGTATGTACACTAAGCATTTCAAATATGTCGGTCCTTACTAATTTGGCCCAAGTCAAGAATTTTTAAAAAGGGAAAATCAGTTTCTGTTGGAATTCCTTTTATGCCTTCTGTTAGAAATTTGTAAAACTGGCTCTTGCTGGCTCAGATAGTGAAATAACAATGCATTCAGCTCCGGGCGAGTGGCTTTCCAGGCCAACCTGTCAGGAGAGAGACAGACAGCTGAGGGTAATTCATTCTCGCCACTGGGTCTCGAAGGGCTTGCAAAGAAATCTGGAATTTCTGAAATATAAATAGCACTAACTTAAAGCGAGAAATAGAAGGTGTTCTTCACATCTGTGGAGAGGCAAAAGAGGAGCTTTGAGCAAGGGGAAGCTAGCCAGATGGGATTTAAGAATCGAAAATGGGGAATTCTATCCGATTCTAAGGACACACCTTAATCAAGGATTACTTGGAATAACTGATTCACAGTGTTTTGTAAGTCTTCTATTCCTTAAAATGATCTGAGTATGCAAATAAATCCTATGCAGATGAGCCTTGGATCAAGATATGAAACTAAAATATGCCAATGAAAATAAAATGAATTGAGAGAACTAGAAAGAGCCAAAACAGGCTTAAAGCTCTGTTTTGGTTTTTATTTTTGCTAATTAATTCAGCATGCGACTCACATTCCAATAGTAGCAGAGAGACTGAGCCCACACTCAAAGCTTTGGTGAATCCCACACCGGGACGGGAGTCTGGGCTCTCATCAGGGTCACGCCAGCCGAGCTGCACCAGGAACTGACTCGCTGCCAGGCGCTCTCTGCTCGCACAGCTTCTGTGGGGAAGAAATCTGATACCACTTCACAGTGGCAAGTGTTATGACTTCAAGTATTCATCCTGCAGAATTCATAAATCTCTGTTTTTGTTTCTAACATCAGCATATTGAAGTTCTCAGGGAAAATATGAGGAGATATATAAATGAAAGCAAGCCTCCAAGAAAGTTTCTTTTTCTTCCCTTCTTTATTTTTTTCTATTACTTCACAGGAGAACACGTCTCAGAATTTGTCTCTAGCGTATCTTAGAACAACCTCCCTTTGGGTTCACTGGGCAGAGTTTACTGAGGGAAAAAGCATGAAAACATCCTTTAGGTGTGGCTTGATCATCAAGGAGAGCCCAACAGGATGGAAAAGTGCTGATGCCATGCTCACACCTGCTTGTCCTGTATCCAGCTAAAGATGGTCTTCGTCTCAGACTCTGGGTGCCCATGGTCATCTCATTCAATGCTCTCTCCTGCCCAGGTCACATGAAGAATTTTGGGAGTGCCATGACATTTCTAGTGTCAGTGGGGATTAAGACTCAGGCTGCTTGATGACCATATACGAGTAAAGACGTAACTCAAGCCAATCTTGTCAGAGTGCAGCCTGCCCGGCTAGCAGGCTAGTGAAGGGTTCCCTCTCCTAGAAGTCAGGATCCTGGATGTGAGTCAGATGGGTGTAAGCCTAGCTGTTCAAATCCTTTCCCACCCACCCAATCCCTTTAACTGCAGAAACTGGGTATGTAATTCTATAAATACAAAGCTAAATTTATTGCTCATGTTGTTAAATTTTTATTTGATTTTCCTGTTAAAGCTTTCATCTAACGATGAATATGCCTATTTCTCAGGTAATTTTGCAATTACCTACTATAAATATTTAAATTTTCCCATTTTTCCTCAACTGAGCAATATAAATTAACTCATATGTAAGTGCACTGTTTTTCTTCTGTCATTTCCAATCTGTTATTAAACTTATCCAAGGACTTATTCCAAGATTATATTTTAATGAAGAAAATATATTTGTTATCTGCTAATGTTTTCTGTTAGACCTTGTATGTTCTATTGTATTGTCTTAATCTCAGGTTACAGCTTTGAACCTAATAGTCTGTAGTCATGTATGAACCCCTGCTACCTCATGCTCTGTTCAGATATGACAGGGGTCAGGCCATGACATGGCTCTTAGATTTGCTACAGACATGATGCTCAGCAAATGTGAATCTCACTGTCCTCCTCGAAATGCCCACCTATTTGAAGATGACACCCTTGTCATCATCACCCATTGTCTTATCGATCTGTAAACACCAGTGTGACCATCAGCCCTCCTTTCCCACCCCCAGTTCCCACGGCAAGTATTTCATCAATATGTCTTAGTCCATTCTATTATAGCAGCCTGAATGCACTGAGACAAGGATTACTCACGTGTACTGAATATTAAAATTACTACCATTTTCCCCATGAGACTGTGTCTTCGATGTTAGCAAAAGTATCTTGGCCAGCTGCGCTCCACCTATGCCCCTTGGTCTGTGGCACAAGATGCCCATGCAGGTTCCTCCCAGGAATTTGGAATTTACGCTGAAAAACAATAGGTACAGATTTCTTGGCAGCACAACCCTGGCAATGGCAACACTCCAGAGTGAAGCTTTATAACACAGCCTGGAGATCCTACGCTTAAGGACTGGCTTTTAAATTAAATTCCCCAGTCCCATCAGAAACCCTCCTCGCCTTTTTTTTTTTTTTTGCTTATAGTCACTATAATGCATGTGTGCTCAGTCGCCTCAATAGGGTCAGACTCTTTGCGACCCTATTGACTGTAGCCTGCTTTTGTCTGTGGGATTCTCCAGGCAAGAATACTGGAGTGGGTTGCATTTCCTTCTCTAATATTAACTACAGTAGAGTCCTTTGAGTGAAACAGCAATAACAGCCAGCTTTATTTCTGTGATGTCTTTACTCTCTGATAAATTTTTGTAACTTTGAATATGGATGAATTACACTGATGTCTAATATCTGTTAAATACATGGAATAAAGGGAATTATAAGAGTGTATGATGCACCATGGATTTCATTAAAGCAAATTCATCCCTCCCACCCCAACTCTCCAAACCATTCTTAGAAATGTGGTATTGAATTTTCCATCAAATGTATGATGGAGGGTTGAGTGACTTGATGAGAATTTCAAGGCTTCCCTGGTGGCTTAGTGGTAAAAATCCACCTGCCAATGCAGGAGACACAGGTTCAATTCCTGGATCAGGAGGTTCCCCTGGAGAAGGGAATAGCACCCACTCCAGTTTTCCTGCCTGGAGAATCCCACTGGACAGAGGAGCCTGGTGGGCAACAGTCCATGGGAGTCACAAAAGAGTCAGACACAACTGAGCAACTAAACAACAACAGCAACAACTTGTGCATTTCAAAGGATAGCACTTTCTGAGAGCGCAAAGGTTTGGCAATAATCCAGTGCAGTCATATCCTGGTTACATAATAAACTAGACAAACTGCTAAAATCGCCTCCATTTTTATGCTCTTCTTTTTGGAGTGAGAGCTCTTCTAAACCCAGTAACTTATAATGCTCATTTTCTTCCAACCCTAATGACTTCTAATTTGTCCCTAGGAAAGCTCAGCTTCATAATAAAATTTTAAATTTTTGCTCTTTTTTATTTAGTGTAGCTATACCTCTAGGCGGAGAAGGCAATGGCAACCCACTCCAGTACTCTAGCCTGGAAAATCCCATGGACGAGAGCCTGGTGGGCTGCAGTCCATGGGGTCTTGAAGAGTCGGACACGACTGAACGACTTCACTTTCACTTTTCACTTTCATGCATTGGAGAAGGAAATGGCAACCCACTTCAATGTTCTTGCCTGGAGAATCTCAAGAATGGCGGAGCCTGGTGGGCTGCTGTCTGTGGGGTCGCAGAGTCAGACACGACCGAAGTGACTTAGCAGCAGCAGCAGCAGCAGCATACCTCTAGGAACAAAATGTACCTTCCAACCTTTCTAAAAGGGACTCTTCAGGAAAATCTCAGGCATTACTGATACGTGGATATGATTTTAAAGAGTCAGCTAGAGAACATGACATATAAATCTAGTAAAAATAACACCAGATTTGTTAGCAACTTGTTTGGAAAACTTGAAATTCTAACATGCATATAATGGAGGGGGATCAAATGAAATAAATAAGCATTTATAGTCAAATAAATAAAAATCATTAGCACAAAAGGACTAGTGCCACCAAATACATTTTGGTTTTTCTAGATCTGGTTACCCTCATATGTCTTATAAAGAATTCATGTCTCATTGCAAATCTAATTCTGCCTCCTCTCTAAGCAACATTTGAAGAAACTACATTAAAAACTGACTGAACAAGAGAACTGCTTACTGAACATTTGCCACATAGAAAACACTGTGCTAGTTCTTACGGAAAATAAAAACAAACAAAACACTGAATATAACAGTTTCTGTGTTTCAAGACTTCATAAGCCATTGATATAAGTCTTATGAGAAGCAGGAGAGGAAGTGAATGACTTACACAAAGGTAATTTGGGGATTCAAGAGAAAGTATGCCAAAGTAAGTATTTTAAGGATGAAAAGGGACTCTGACCTACAGGTTAACAGGAAGGCAAAGTTGTTTCAAGTGGCTGCAATAAACATAATTAAATGTGAAGAAAAGAGTGGTTGCAGGGAGCTTGTCGGGCAAGGAGTAGGGTGAGGTGCGTGAGGTTCAGAGTGTTTGTATGTGGCAGGAGCACGCATGAGATACGACAGGTTGGGAAGGGACCATTGACTAAAGAGGATGGCTTTTACCATCCTGCCCAGCAAGCCTCTGCAAACAGCAGGAGCGAAGACAAGGAGCGAGACGTGTGCCTCGGGCAGTGATCCCTTGCCACGAGAGCAATCCTACTCACTACGCTAAGTTATCCCAGTGAAGAAATAAACTCACAATAATTTGCTGTGAGTATTGGGGAACATTTCTGTATCCTTAACAGATCAACACTGAAAGTCCTTTCTAAGAAATCTGTGTCAAGCTGATCCCTCTTCCACTTAGAAAAACAGCTCTATTAGGATACGCCTTTACAAATAAACAAATAATACTGTGTCATACAGTCTTTAAAATCTACCACCAAGGCCATTAAGACTTCTCTTTTTTGACCTTTGAGAAAATCTTTCTCCACAATAGGAATTCTGACCCTGTTATACCATGAATGTGAAGCATTGCCTACTTGAGCACCAACAATCGAAGCACTAGGAGTTCCAAACTTCAGCCTGCTCTAGATTTGCTGCATTACTCTGGGGAATGCCTTTGCATTTCTCTTTTCTGGTTTCTCCATCACAAAAACGGTGTTAATAAAAGTTATCACCTGTCTGCCTTCCAGGGATGCTGTGAAGATAAACTCGTGTCCTTAGTCAAGCACGCAGCTTAAAGAATTCTCAATAGTAACTGTATTAATAACCATGACAGCAGCAAGGAGATGTTATCCTGTTGTGGGTATTATAATTTATTGGCCTGGGAACTCAACTCGAGGCTTGCGGTTACAGAAATCTATGAGGAGGTGAAGTTTTCACTGGCACCGTCTCTAGAGACATCTGTTGGTCTAGGTTTTCCACGGAGATTAGAAGTGTTTGTTGGCATTTGAGAACATGGGAACAGAGCTGATGCTCTCTCGCAGCTTTACACTGAATAATAAGTGATGGTATGTTTTGCTTGCATCCATGCATAATACCGTTTCAAGGATAAAATAGACTGGCCACTTTATTCTTTCCTCTTGGTGCCTCTTGGTGCCTCAAGGGATGGGGGCACTATTTTCTGAGAGGCTCTCACAAAAGTAGGATTTGTTGGGTGGAAACAGGCTAGCGGGGGGTGGAGGCATGCTGAACTGCTGCATCTATACAGGCCTGCACCAGCCACGCAGCCAGCCACTCTAGCAGCTGCTCCCAGGGCCCTGCAGCCTCTCCCAGTACACGGGACCTCCTGTTCAGGTGGCTCTCCAGGCAGCGCCTCCAAGACAGCCTCCTGTGTGATGTTTCAGAGACCTCAGCCCTCCGCTGAGTGGTGTTGTTGCTCTCTCCTGAGTCCCTCCTTCAGCCTCTGGGTAGGGAAAGAGAGGGGGAGGACTCTGGAGAAAGGTCTAATGGCCTGACTGTGAAGTGGTAACACTCCCCAGGCCACCCCTCATGTGGATGACCACCTCTACCTGCAGGGTGTGGGGAAATATTCCTTGCTGTGTTTCCAAACGGTAAAGGGGATCTCGTTAGTCTCTTTCACAGGCCCTAGGATAGAGTGAGAGTGGCAGACAGCATAGGTTTTGCTCTCAGACAAACGATATATTCATCTGGCTCGTCTTCTAGCCATGTTGGATGAATTGTTTAATAAGCTACGTAGAAGCTGTCCACTCTTGGGCAGGTTCTTCTCCTCTTTGCCTTCTCTTCCTCCCACTTTCATTGTTCAAAAATATCTCAGTCATCCTTCCTTTGGGGATCATCCTCATAGGGTAGTGCTGAGACTCATACTTAGTAGAGCATATGAAAGTCACTCCTGTGTCTGGGACCAGACAGGCTCTCAAGGACTCAGTGCTGTGTTAAGTCACTTCAGTTATTTCTGACTCTTTGTGACTCCATGGGCTGTAGCCCACCAGGCTCCTCTGTCCCTGGGATTCTCCAGGCAAGAATACTGGAGTGGGTTGACACGCCCCTCCTCCAGGGGATCTTCCTTACCCAAGGATTGAGCCCATGTCTCTTAAGTCTCATGCACTGGCAGGCAGGCTCTTTACCACTAGCACCACCTGGAAAGCCCCAAGGACTCAGTAGTTCCCTAAATTATTTGTATGTACCCTGGAAATCTTTGGGGTCGTGGTAATCAAAGCAGGTTGTAGACACTTAAGTTTCCTCACTTTGTCATCTGGGTAGACATCAGTTAAAAGAGTTTCGGTCTTTTAGGCACCAAATAATGAGGATATTTACTGTATGTACCAAATCTACACCCATGTTCCTAAAAGATGGTACATGGAGAAAATGGGGGCTGCAAAATTCAACTGCAGTTACAGCATTCCTCAGATATGCAGCTTCCTTTCTAAATTTCTTAAAAAATATATCAGTGGAAGGAAATGAGCCCTTTTAAGTCATAAACTGCATGCAATCCTGGCATCTTTTGGGATTTGAACTGGCTATACTCTTCAGCCAGTCTATGTAGACTAACTGAATAATCTTAATTGAGCTACAAATCTATGAGGATGAGTTCATAAGGGATTTTGCATACACTCTGCTTATAGATAAATCAAAATGATTACAAAGTAGTCCTTCTGACTGTGACTTGCTGCAGGAGACGATGAAATGAAAAACAAGATAAGAGGAAGTGTGCACACTCTAAAATACAGCAAAGAGTTGGTGCAGGCTCAGGATTTGCTGTGCACAGATGCTGCTGTTTGCTCCTATTTAAAGAAGGATTTCTCACTTGAAATCTGAATGATCTTATGTCTCCTGGAAACAGGAAAGAGATGAGATAGCTCCCCTGTCAGTTGGCCTTCTTGCTCTACTACTAAAATGTTCAAAGCATTTCTGAAAAAATAGTAATTAAAGATGCAGTTCTTCGGAAAGGAAGGTAAGTCACAAGCCCCCGAAGTTAACGTAACTACTCAGAGCACTCGTACCATCAGTATTCTGTGATCTGTCCACAGTTAAAACTCATAGAATGCAGTTTCTGAATTTCAATATGCTTTTCTACCAGATTAGGGAAAAAAAAAAAAGACATGGTTAAAATCCAGGTGTTAGAAGGCCAGCTGACATCACAGTCTGGCTATTCCTTGGCATTTTAAACACTATGAATGATGCAAATTCTGTTTTCTGAAAATGCTTGAAAAGGAATGAGTGGTCTAATCTGATCTTTAACAACTACATCCTTCCCATTTTCAGTCACTGCTTATAGATACAAGAAATGGAAGTCATGTATTTATAATTCAAATTTGTTGAGCCAAGTATGAAACTAATATGATTATCCTGTTGTTGGGTGCAATTTCATTTACACACCTGAACAAATGACTTTGTTTCTTTAGCTTCAGTATTCTGAGTTATAGACTTTCTTGTATTTCAACATATAATCAAGTAGAAAAAAGATTAGATTTTCTGCAAAATATTAATGTTAGTATATTTGAATTTCTGTTTAACAGAATATTTTATTTGAAAGTTAAATTTCAGTATCAAAATGGACAACACAAGTAATGAGTTTATAAAAACAAAATCCATCCTTCTCCCAAAAAAAATAAAGAGGATTTAAAAATAGGCTTTTAGGTAACTATTTTTACAGTTTATTTTAAACCTTGATCATAAACCTGGTTGGGAAACTGATTTCTGTCTTGAAGGAGATGTCTTTGAGACTTAAAATGTTCCAATGAAAAATTATCCCAACATGGCTAAATTAAATTTCATAAAGTTCATCTACTAGTGTCTTGGCCTTTCCTTCCAAATTCATCTTCTCATATGAGCCACAAACTGAAGAGCAACAGGAAAAGTTATGCAGAGCAGCTCTCCTGCTTATATAAAAATTATGGAAATTAAATTACCTATATATGATACCATTTCAGTTCTGATGATGAGGAAGCTGCATTACAAAGGAGATTCCCATTGCTGCCATTTGCAGTACTCAGGACAGTGGTGCTGTGATGAAAAATACGGTCTCTACACACATATAAGTAGGCACAATAAGGCATTTAGATTCTAGAGACTAACTTTGAGAGGAACCAAAGGCTAGGTGATCTTAAAACAATCTTTTCTCACAAATTCACATAACACCTTAAAATTACCCTTTATTATTTACAGCTTTGGCTCATATCATTTTAGAGCCTATGAGATCTTTAGTTGAAAAAATATAATAGCTTATATTTTTAGAATGAATTGCATATAATGAAGTTGTTTCACACCTATTATCTCTGATAATCCTCGTACTTTAATTTAAGACAAAGGTGGAGGAGAGTTCTGTGGAGATGAACAGGTCCTAAAAAGCACGCTGAACCCAAGGATTTTAATCCAGGTTGCTGTCTCCTTTTATGATGGCAATGATATCTTTATAAACTATTTCATTGTACACGTTAATGTATCTTATCTGGAAAAGCTAGAAGGCTCATTTTGATAAAAGGAAATAATAGGAAGCACTGATCCATACCAAGAAAGATAGGCTAGTTTGAATGGGAAGCTCAGGAAAAGAGAGAAGGTGAAAATAAGTAGAGGAGAGAAGACAGCGTACAGATATCCTCAACAGAATAATTCCACTCAAAACAAAAGTGCTGGAAGTTAAGCAGTGTAAGTCTCCATTTTTGTTCTCCTTTGGTACTGTGTTGCCCAATCTGGGTTCTTTTCCTTTCCATATAAAACTTAGAATCACTGTGTTGATATCTACAAAATGACATGCTGGGAAATCGTTCCAATAGCATTGAATCTATAAATCAAGTAGGGAATAGCTGATGTCTTGAAAACATTGAGTCTTTTGACCAAAGAACATAGAATGTCTCTCCATTTATCTAGTTGTTTAATTTTTTTGTGTCATTTATAGTCCTTTTATAGATCTTGTACATATTTTGTTAGATTTATTTCTAACCACATGCCTCTTTTTGTGCTAACATAAAGAGTATTACATCTTTAAGTTCCAATTGTTTGTTGCTGTTTATTTAGGGAAGCAATTGCCTTTGGATATTAACCTTATATCCTAAAACTTTCCATAATTACTTATTATTTCCATGAGTTTTTTTTTTTTTCAATGTAGACAATCACATCATGTGTGAACGGTTTTAGTTTTTCAATCAAACCAGTATACCATTGTTTCCTTTTCTCATTTTATTGCATTAGCTAAGACTTCCAATTTGATGCTGAATGGGAGTTTGAGCAAACTCCAGGAGACAGTGAAGGACAGGGAAGCCTGGCGAGCTGTAGTCCACCAGGTCATAGAGAGTCAGACATGAGTCAGACATGACTTAGAGACGGCACAGCAACAGGAGTGATAAAAGAGCCATCTTGGCTTTGTCCTTCATCTTAGGCAAAAAGCCTCTAGCTCCCCCACAGTTATGCATAATGTTAGCTATAGACTTTTAATAGATATTCTTTATCAAGAAGAGGAAGTTCACTTTTATTCCTAGTTTTCAAAGAGTTTTTATGATGAATTAACTGTTGGATGTTAATCAAATGCTTTTTCTGCATCAATTGTAATGATCATACAATTTTTATTCTTCAGCCTGTTGATACAATGAATCAACAATTAATCTTCAAATCTTGAGCCATCTTTGCATACCTGAGATAAATCCCTCTTTGCTGTGGAATGTAATTCTGACAGTGTTGAATTCATATTGTTAATATTACGTTCAGACTGTTACTTCCATATTTATAAGAGATATTGTAGTTTTCCTTTCCTGCAATATCTCTGTCTGCTTTGGTGTTAGGACAATGCATGCCTCATAGAATAATATAAATTATTACATCTGCTTCTATTTTCTGAAATAAATTGTTGAGAAATTTGTTTTTTTCTTTAAATGTTTGGTGGAAGTCACCAGTGAAACCATCTAGATCTGATGCTTTCATTTTGGAAAGTTATTATTAATTCAGTTTCTTTAATCCATATGGCCCTATTCTGATTATCTACATCTTTTTATGGGAAATTTATTACATTGTGTCTTTCAAGGAATTAACACATTTGCCTTAAGTTATCTAAATTTAGGTCATAGAATTGTTCATACTATTCTTTTATTATCCTTTTAATGCCTGTAGGATCATTAGTGATGGCCCTAATTTAATCTCTGATATTAGTAACTTTATCTTCTCTCATTTTCTTCTTGTTTAGCCTGGCTAGTGGATTATCATTTCTATTATCTTTTCAAATAATCAGGTTTTGATGTCATTGAGTTTCTACAATGTTTTCCTATTTTCAATTTCATTCCTTTATGCTCTAATACTTCACTTCTGTACTCTTTAAATTTGTATTCCTCTCCTTCTTCTAGTTTCATAAAGGGGAAGAGAATGTTATGAATTTAAGCTCTACCTTCATTCTGATATATGAATTCAGTGCTTTGAGTTTTCTTTTAAGTATTCCTTTGCTGCATCTCACAAATTTTGATGTTTTACTTTTAAATTCACACTTCAATTGATTTTTATTTTGAAAGTATAATTTTTATTTATTTGGCTTAAAATACTTTTATTAATAACTTCTCAAGTTTCTTCTTTGACCCATTTGTCATCAATATTTAGAAATGTGTTGTCTGATATCCTAGGTTTTCCAGTCATCTGTCTGATATTAATTTCCAGTTCAATCTAATTATAAGAGCTTACATTGTATGATTTCTATACTTTTATGTTTGTTAAGGTATGTTTTATGCATAGAATATGGTCTATCTTTGTAACTGATCCATGTATACTTCAAAAAATGGGTAATCTGATGTTCTTGAAATCCAGTTGATTGATGGTGCTGTTAAACTATATCCTTACTGATTTTGTGCCTGCTTTATCTGTCAGTTGCTGACAGTGGTGTCTTGAAATCCCCTACTGAAATAGTAAATGTATCTATTTCTCTTTATAGTTCTATCATTTTTTTCAATTTATTTTGATGTTCTATTGGTAAACACATATGCATATGGATTGTTATGTCTTCTTGAAGAATTGATCCCTTTATTATTATATAATGTCCCTCTTTTTGACATCCAAATGGTTTATATGCATGATATAAAAAGCATATCTCCAACAGTTCATCAAGCATCTGAGAATAATATTATTTATTATTTTAATAATAACAAAATCTTCTGAAGAGATCCTCTCTCTTCCAGGTCAGGCAGCTCAAATGTCCATTATGTCTAGCAGTGGAGAGATAGAGCTCAAGGGCAATGTCTGCTTCCCTTGAACTTGGGATCTGCCTTTCTAAGTGCTCAGACATCCACCAGAGATGTGCCTGCTGTCTTTGACAACTGCAGCGGCTCCTATCTTTTCATCCTGAGGGCTAGTAGTTGCAAATGTTTCATCCTAGCTCCGACAGTCTAAGGCAGAGACACCAGAATAGGAGAAAGGTCAGGCAAGGGAAGCTAAATCTATAGATGGTCCTGAGTCTCAGTCAACCACTGCTCATCTTCAAGCCTCTTTCTCCAGCAGCAGATTCTGGATGGGAGCTCCTGGGCAGAGGCTCCACACACCAGACTCTCAGTGCTGACCTCCCCTCTTGGCTGGCTCCGCACTCCTCTTCCTGAAAACTGCTTGCAGAAGGATGAGAAGATTTTATCCCCAAACTTCTGACTAGTTTATCCTCCTCCTGCATCTGCATTCTGGCTGGTATGATAAAGGAACATCACAGTTTTTCAAGTGTTTTTTTTAACAGGATATACACATATTTGAGTGTCACCCAAATGTAAGTCCATGTGCCAGACCCACAGCAAGGCCAAACAACACCAAAATGTCGGTGTTTGGAGCAGAAAAATGTTTACTGCCGGACCCCCACAAAGAGATGGAGGCTCATGCCTTAAACAGCCCAAGCTCCCCAAGAGCTCTCAGCAAAGTCCTTTCCTAGGGAAAGGGAGGGCAGGGTGGGTGAGTTGTTGCAAACATCTTAGTGTCAGAGTCTTTGTTCCTAAGCTCAGGTCACAGTCAGATAACAACAATTCCTGTACATCTCTATCAAGCAAGTGTTATTCTGCATTCTGACGAGAAAGGGCACAGTCCCTAGGCACGACTGTTACCCTCTGAGGTCCAAACCCTGGCTGAAGACCAGATCTCAGCTGGTGGCTCCCTCAGGACCAGGTCTCAGGCCCTGCCCAGCTGTCATCTCTGAGGGAGCTGGGCACCCAGGACTCAACTGGCCCTCGGGCTCCTCAGGCTGCGCACACGGCAGGGACAGGTCAAGCAAATTGCATCCTATGCAGATGGCTACTGCCGTGAGGTCGCAGAGACAGAGAAGGGGACAAGGTTCACTGCTGCCTCAAGGCCTGGACCCAGCCAGTGGGCAGGCGTAGCAAGCGCTCTGGAGCCCCAAAGAACACAGCCCCCAGCCTGTTCTCTGGGACCCCAGCTCAACTGCTGGCCAGGACCAGGTAAGCTGGAGGGTCCTGGGAAAAGGAGGGGATCTGCCTCTTAACTCACTCTGCCTGATGACCACCACTCTGCTCACCACTAGCTGAATGGCCCAATGATGGTGGCTCATTGACAGTCGGTCCCTTGAGGGAGGGCCCATTGCAATGCTGACCAATGGCTGAGGGACTATTAGCAGTCTCTGGTAACCGGTGGCCTGTACCTACCGGCTGGGATACAAGACCAGTAGAGTGTAGCAACTTGCCACATGCTAAGGGTTCTATTACAAGACCATCTTTACTTAGTGCCTCTGACATGATGAGAAACCAGGGGACCCCAGCCTGCTGTTAACACACAAGGGAACGAATCTTCTGGGGGATCTGGCAACCAAAGGCCCTCACCTGGTCCCAACTAGGAGGGAAGCCCGAGGAAGCTTTTGCTCTTTCTGAGGAGTTATTCCCTGTGGAGCGGGTTCTGACTTGGGCTGGAGGAGGGGCTGCCTCTGGGGAGAACTGAGGACTGAGAGGCGCAATGGACTGGAAGATCATGGAGCATAGGAGGGGCCAGGGCGCCACAGGGTGGCAGATCCAGCCTTGGAGACTGAAAACAGCCCACCCTTCCAGGCCGGGTGCTCTTCGGAGTCCTGATGAAGGTAAGGAAGCAGCCATCCCCCGCCCCCCACCCCCCACCGCCACCAACCCACTACCCACCCCCATTCCCCCAGCCTCCGCCTCAGCAAACACTGGGGAATGGGCAAGCAGAGGTCGCCAGCTGCTCTGTTCGCTGCTGCTCAACAGCTCAGTGAAGGTGCCAAGTTCCTTAGAGGCCCAGCTGCCCTCAGCCTCGCTTCCCTCACGGGAAAACCGGCCGCTAAACTCCCTGCCTAGCCCACTTTCTCCGTACAAAGGTCTGCAGACGAAAGGGCCCCGCGGCAACCAGACTGGGCTGCTGCGCCTCCAAAACCTCTGTTGGGCCTTGGAAACCTACCAGGGATCTCAAAATTGGCACACTCCGAAAGCAGCTTACCTGAAACCAACTGCTGCAGCGTCAGAGCATCTTCCCTCCTTCTCTGCATCCTGACCCGAGCTGAGCGCGAAGCTGTTTTTGCGCAATGAAGAGCGCTGTCCCGCGGTAGACGCTGGCGTGCGGGACACCGCAGAAACCACACAACGCAGCTTCGTCCCCCAGAGACCCTGACCACGTGAAAGCAACCACGTAGCCTGCACTGCCCTAAGGGACGGCAAGAAGACGCTGGGAAATGCCAGGCAGTGGGCTCTGAGAGGACTAGTGGGGTTTGGCTTCTGACCCGATGGTTGGGGGTCATAAATACGGGGAGTGCAAATCCGTCCTCTTCCCGAAACAGTCTACTGGACCCGAGCGCTCCCTTCACCTTCGCGCCCTGCCTGCCACCCGCTGTCCCGGGGTCTCAGCCCAGCTGGGCCCCCTGCAGCACCCACTGCCCGCGCTTCTCAGAGTTCCAGGCAGAAAAGGCGGGAGGTTCCTGAGGTCTGCCCTGTCTGCCAGAGCCTGGCGATCAGGTTCCGCTCCCCCACAAGGTGGGCTTAACCTGCTGTGTGTCTCATTGCCACTGATAATATGGATGAGGTTTATTGTGCGAAACTGACTCATGTGATCATGGAGGCCGAAAAGCGCAAGGATCTGCAAGATGGTCAACGTGCTGGAGGCCCAGGAAAGGAGACAGCGTGGCTGCAGGAGGAAGGCCCTCAGGCTCCCGACCCAAGAAAAGGCCTGTTTCACTTGGAGTCTCTCGAAAGGACCAACGTCAGTGTCCCAGTTTGAAGCCTGCCCATAGGACTCTCTCTTCAGGTGAAGGGTCAGTCTTTTTGCCCTAGTTAGACTTTCCGCTGACGGAAGGAGGCTCACTCACACTGGGGGAAACCCTGTGCTTTGCTTAGTCTGCTGACCTCCCTCCCCATCCCATCCCTCAGGGTCATCCCAGTGCACCCCTGAGCACCCTGCCTGCCTCATGCATCAAAGCTGGACTGGTGATCTAGTTCACATGTTTCAATGCTATTCCCTCAAATAATCCCACCCTCACCTTCTCCCACAGAGTCCAACAGTCTGTTCTTTACATCTGTGTCTCTTTTGCTGTCTCACATATAGGGTCATCATTACCATGTTTCTAAATTCCATATATATGCATTAATATACTGTATTGGTGTTTTTCTTTGTGACTTACTTCACTCTGTATTATAGACTCCAGTTTCATCCACCTCATTAGAACTGATTCAAATGCATTCTTTTTAATAGGTGAGTAATATTCCATTGTGTATATGTACCACAGCTTTCTTATCCATTTGTCAGCCAATGGACATTAGGCAGAACACAGATTTTGAAATAGAAATTTAAACTCATCTAAAATATCAGGTAATCACAAGACAAAGCACTAGAAATAAACCTACAAAAATAATATAACACTTTTTCAAATGTTCTTCTCATCCACAGTCACCTTCAGGGACAAACCCAGAATCATATTTGACCAAGTGTCTGGATGCCTCATAACCTAGTCAAACTGACATCAAAACATAACCATTACATCACCCTTTTTCCCAGTTAAATGGGAAAAAGAGATACAAATGAAGGAGGAGAGAGGGGAAATCTATATGGAGTCCAGTAGAACATAGGTTTCTTTTCAATGGCCTCGTTCATTTATGGCTTATTCAACTATACTTACCCGCATTTTATTCAGTTTATGTTTTTAACCCCACATGTCAGGCTACTCAGTGAGCAATAACAACGTGGAGGTATTGACAACTGTAGAAGTTGTGGTTTCAGTATTGAAACATACTCTGATTTGAAATTTTTTCTTGATCAAAATTAATTAAGATGAAGTTCAATAGATAAAATGGACATAGGTATACACCAGGTTTATATTATCAAAGTATTGTATATATCTCAGGGTCTTTATATAATGTTTCTAAACTTTACAATCTCTGAGGCTCTTTTAATGATACAGTTAACATCATTCATCATATTTTGAAAAATATTAGTCGGGACGAGAGGGATGAGTAAGACAGGAAACCTGCTTTTCGGTTAAGTTCAGTCTCTGAGTCCTATCCGACTTTTTGCAACCCTGTGAACAGCAGCACGCCAGGCCTCCCTGTCCTTCACCAACTCCCAGAGTTTACTCAGACTCATGTCCACTGACTCGATGATGCTATCCAACATCTCATTCTCTGTTGTCCCCTTCTCCTCCTGCCCTCAATCTTTCCCAGCATCAGGATCTTTTCCAATGAGTCAGCTCTTCGCATCAGGTAGCCAAAGTATTGGAATTTCAGCTTTAACATCAGTCTTTCCAATGAAAAACCAGGACTGATCTCCTTTAGGATGGACTGGTTGGATCTCCTTGCAGTCCAAGGGACTCTCAAGACTCTTCTCCAACACCACATTTCAAAAGCATCAATTCTTTGGCACTCAGCTTTCTTTATAGGCCAACTCTCACATCCATATGTGACTACTGGAAAAACTATAGCCTTGACTAGATGGACCTTTGTTGACAAAGTAATGTCTCTGCTTTCTAATATGCTGTCTAGATTGGTCATAACTTTCCTTCCAAGGAATAAGCGTCTTTTAATTTCATGGCTGCAGTCACCATCTGCAGTGATTTTGGAGCCCAAAAAAACAAAGTCAGCCACTGTTTCCCCATCTGTTTGCCATGAAATGATGGGACCAGATGCCATGATTTTAGTTTTCTGAATATTGAGCTTTAAGCCAATTTTCACTCTCCTCTTTCACTTTCATTCAAGAGACTCTTTAGTTCTTCTTCACTTTCTACCATAAGGGTGGTGTCATCTGTATATTCCAGCTTGTGCTTCTTCCAACCCAGCGTTTCTCATGATGTACTCTGCATGTAAGTTAAATATGCAGAGGAACAATACAGCCCTGATGTACTCCTTTTCCTATTTGGAACCAGTCTGCTGCCTCATGTCCAGTTCTAACTGTTTCTTCCTGCCCTCCATACAGGTTTCTCAAGAGGCAGGTCAGGTGGTCTGGTATTCCCATCTCTTTCAGAATTTTCCACAGTTTATTGTGATCCACACAGTCAAAGGCTTTGGCATAGTCAATAAGGCAGAAATAGATGTTTTTCTGGAACTCTCTTGCTTTTTCCAAGATCCAGTGGATGTTGACAATTTGATCTCTGGTTCCTCTGTCTTTTCTAAAACCAGCCTGAACATCTGGAAGTTCACAGTTCATGTATTGCTGAAGCCTGGCTTGGAGAATTTTGAGCGTTACTTTACTAGCATGTGGGATGAGTACAATTGTGCGGTAGTTTGAGCATTCTTTGGCATTGCCTTTCTTTGGGATTGGAATGAAAACTGACCTTTTCCAGTCCTGTGGCCACTGCTGAGTTTTCCAAATTTGCTGGCATATTGAGTGCAGCACTCTCACAGCATCATCTTTTAGAATTTAAAATAGCTCAACTGGAATTCCACCAGCTCCGCTAGCTTTGTTGGTAGTGGTGCTTCCTAAGGCCCACTTTCTGGCTCTAGGTGAGTGATCACACCATCATAATTATCTGGGTCGTGAAGATCATTTTTGTACAGTTTTTCTGTGTATTCTTGCCACCTCTTCTTAATATCTTCTGCTTCTTTTAGGTCCATACCATTTCTGTCCTTTATTGAGCCCATCTTTGCATGAAATGTTCCCTTGTTATCTCTAATTTTCTTGAAGAGATCTCTAGTCTTTCCCATTCTATTGTTTTCCTCTACTTCTTTGCATTGATCTCTGGAGAAGCTTTCTTATCTCTCCTTGCTATTCTTTGGAACTCTGCATTCAAATGGGTATATCTTTCCTTTTCTCCTTTGCTTTTGCTTCTCTTCTTTTCACAGCTATTTGTAAGGCCTCCTCAGACAACCATTTTGCTTTTTTGCATTTCTTTTTCTTGAGGATGGTCTTGATCCCTGTCTCCTGTGCAATTTCATGAATCTCTGTCCATAGTTCATCAGGCACTCTGTCTATCAGATCTAGTCCCTTAAATCTATTTCTCACTTCCACTGTATAACCATAAGGGATTTGATTTAGTTCACACCTTAATGGTCTGGTGGTTTTCCCCACTTTCTTCAATTTAAGTCTGAATTTGGCAATAAAGATTTCATGATCTGAGCCACAGTCAACCCCCAGTCTTGTTTTTGCTGACTGTATAGAGCTTCTCAACCTTCTCCTGCAAAGAATATAATCAACCTGATTTTGGTGTTGGCCATCTGGTGAGGTCCATGTGTAGAGTCTTCTCTTGTGTTATTGGAAGAGGGAGTTTGCTATGACCAGTGTGTTCTCTTGGCAAAACTCTATTTTTGCCCTGCTTCATTCTGTACTCCAAGGCCAAATTTGCCTGTTACTCCAGGTGTTTCTTGACATCCTACTTTTGCATTCCAGACCCCTATAATGAAAAGGACATTTTTGGGGGTGTTAGTTCTAAAATGTCAGTAGGTGCCCAATATGCTACTGAAGATCAGTGGAGAAATAATGCCAGAAAGAAGGAAGGAATGGAGCCAAAGCAAAAACAACACCCAGTTGTGGATGTGACTGGTGATAGAATCAAGGTCCAATGCTGTAAAGAGCCATATTGCATAGGAACCTGGAATGTTAGGTCCATGAAACAAGGCAAATTGGAAGTGGTCAAACAAGGGATGGCAGGAGTGAACATCGACATTCTAGGAATCGGTGAACTAAAGTGGACTAGAATGGGTGAATTTGACTCAGATAACCATTATATCTACTACTGTGGGCAGGAATCCCATAGAAGAAATGGAGTAGCCATCATAGTCAACAAAAGAGTCTGAAATGCAGCACTTGGATGCAATCTCAAAAATGACAGAATGGGCTCTGTTTATTTCCAAGGCAAACCATTCAATATCATGGCAATCCAAGTCTATGCCCCGACCAATAACGCTGATGAAGCTGAAGTTGAACAGTTCTATGAAGACCTACAAGACCTTTAGAACTAACACCGAATACCAAGCATACCCCTATGCATATCATGCACTTGTTAAATACTATGGAAAACAGTATTTTGCAGAACTAAGCTATTTACAGAAATATTAATAAAATGAAATTTAAATTTTATTTGGGAAATCATGTTTTTGTTTATTCTTTGTAACATTATTCCTCTCTAATTTTTTTTAAATTAGTCTATTTTTCAGCTTTTTATTTTCACTCTTCTCTTTACATCTTTTTATGTTTGAAAGTGAAAAATGTTAGTCACTCAGTCGTGTCCAACTCTTTGTGATTCCATGAACTGTAGCCCACCAGGCTCTGCTGTCCATGAGATTTTCCAGGCAAGAATACTTGAGTGGGTAGCCATTCCCTTCTCCAGGGCATCTTCCCAACCAATGCTATAATTTAAGAGCCAATGCAGACTTTAGAGTATTGCAAAAATATATACCTTGGGATTGTAGGCTTAATATTTTTAAAGATATAGTCAATGAAAGATTATAGCTTTGTTGCTAAATTTTCTGTACTTAGAAGTTCATTCATAAAGCAAAAGGACTAAAGATTACTCTTTCATTTTCATTCATAAAATCTAAACTATTTCAAGCATACTTAATGTGTAAAATGTATGTACCAGAGAGGAAAGAATTCTAATTACACGTGTGACTTGAGGAACTTAATTTAGTTGCCTGAGAAAAGTTAATTTGATCAAATATTTTTGTTGATGTCGTTTTTCACAGACCAACATGATTGGTACTTTCACTTATAGACTGATCAATTGATGACAACTGAGTTTTTACCTTTGTTTCTAAAGTGAAGATATTTGAGTTAGTTCTAATAAATGAAAATTTAAAAGTATGAGTTTGTATCTAGCATTTATTTGGAAGTTGTTTTTTTTTCCATGTAGCTACATTGTACTGTAGCTACTTTATATTAGAAGTAAAAAGAATATCAAAGTGTTTTCACTGGTAAAATTTCTGGTCAACAGCTGTATGGTTACCAAAACTAAATTTTTGGTGGTGAGCATGCTGTGATGTAAGCAGAAGTAGAAATATAATACTGCACAATGAAACTTATATGGTTATAAGGCAATATTGCCTCAATAAAAATTCTGATTACTTACTCATACTACATATAAAGGTCAATTTTGGCTAAGTGTAGTTCTAAATGCGAAAGTTAAAATACTGAATCTTCCTGGGAAAATATAGGAAATAGAGAAATCTCCATTGCTTGGATTAGATAGCACAGTAAATAACCATAAAGTTAAAAAAAAGAATGTATTGGTCTCCATTCAAGCTAAGAGGTTCTATTTATTAAATCATGCCAGGAGTGTGAAAATATAGGTTACAACATGAAAATATAAGTGTGAAAGTATCAGTTCTTAAATCTAACCCTAATCCTAACCCTAGCCCTAGACCTTAATTGAAGAGACTCTTTTGTGAGTGATAGTCGCTCAGTTGTGTCTGACTTTTTATGACCCCATGGGCTGTAGCCCACCAGGCTCCTCCGTCCTTGGAATTCCCCAGGCAAGAACACTGGAGGGTGTTGCCATTCTTTTCTCCAGGGGATTTTCCCAACCCAGGGATTGAACCTGGGTCTCCCACATAGTGGGCAGATTCTTTACTGCTTGAGTCTATTCTTAAAACTTGTTAGTATCAAGGAACATACTTTGTGAAGTGTCACTGTAGGGGGAAAAAAAATAACAAAACAGGAAAGCTAAGCATAAGCCCCTTATTCCCTTGTAAAAATAGTGCAGCAATGCGAATGTCTCTATCACAAAACATTTGGTGCTGTTATACATTTTTTTAATGTGCTAGAAATTTTAATAGTGTATCTTCCATGTCACTTCTTAAATGCAGTTTAAAGTCATGAGAATGAGACCTTTTGAGCTAAAATTTCACCTGGGAGTCTGTGAAATATAATATGTTTATATATTAGGTTATTTAATATAACCTACAGGTGTTAGAAATACTACCATTTTTCTAATAAATTTAGTTATGAGGAGAATTCCCTTAAGAAACAAGGTGCATTGTTTTGATGTATTATTATATAGTTGTAAGAATTTCAGAGGAACGTAAAACGTTACTGAGTAGGCACAAAATTCTGTGGGTATTTAGAGATAATAACAGGTACCCAATTTATATAGTTCTGCATAACATACGGGAAACTCTTAAGTTCTATTTCACTAATAAAATAGAAGATAAAAGATGAAACACATACTTTCATGTCCAGCCATCTAAATAAAACCTAAAGGAAAGAGTGATCTGTGCTTTATGTTTTTCCCTGCCTTTCTCAATGTCCCTAACAGAAGTGATTCATTTGAGCATGTCATTTTTAAATGAACAGCTTCTAGCAAAGCTGATGCCTGCAGTAACCTTTAGCAACTTGTCATTTAAGAGGCATGGTAACCCTTGACCAACAGACTTTACAACTGTTTATCTTTCTTTGAACCTTGCACACATTGAGCCCAATTTGCTGAGTAGGTGTGTTTCTCCCCTGTTCATTTTTTTTTTAATACATTTTAAAAGCTGCTTTACTGCTTATGGTTTGCTAAGTGCTACCTTGGTGGTGTTAAAATGATAGAGTTTCCCCAAATGACTATATTATTAATATTTTCACCACATAGTTTATATAGCATTATTTCAAGTCCTTTTTCCCATCCTAGTTTACTGTCTTGAGGGACCTGTGGGTCCTGATTTTGAGCCAGCCTTAAGCAGATTGCAAACTGCACACCCAAGCACTTGGGCCCAAGGTTGTGGTTAAGTGAGGGACCTCTAATTCATTCCCTACTTCAACTGCAGGGCCTGGGAGCTCCTTTGTCCATCCTAGGTCTTGACAGAGACTAAAATAAGGCATTCTTTCCAAACAGGCCATGATGTCACAAAACTTTTGTGCACTCCTAAAATGTTGAGTCATTTGAAAAAGCTCAGAAAGAATGAAAAATCAACATGCACAAAAGCTAGCATTTGTTTAGAAAGACAGAACATTCCAGGGCTGTCCCTTCTCTGACCCCTGGAGTTGGGAAGGCTGTGCCTCGCTGTGGGAGTCATCCCTCTTTGCCTTATTCCCATCCTCTCCAGCTTGGTTATATATGGCTTTGGTCATGGTTTCAGGGAGGCTCCATGACTGCAAACCTTCACAGGCCTCTGAGGTGGAATGCACCACTCATTGGGTCTTCCCTCTCTCATAATATTTAGTTTTCCTGATCTTCTGGAACATACATGGAAGAAAGTTGGAGGAGTATATCTGTTTTTACATTTTATGTGTAGCAAAGAGTGATGAATGGCTGAGTTCATCATAGAAAGTTCACATAATAGTTATCAGTCATTCAAGCCACATAGCATTTTAACTTTCTATGTAATTCCTCACTAGATAATATTGTTTAAAAAGACTCCATCATATGACTTTCAAATCAGTAAACTCAGAAAAAGCTTAAAATATCCGAAAAGATATTTGTAATGATACACAGGAGACTTTGTTGGCTAGCAGAGTTTTAAAATGCTTACTTAGATATTTTTGGCCACATGTAAATATAAAGTACATGCAAGCATAGTCTTCATCATCAGAATGAAATATCTTATTATAACTAGGAATACTGAACTAATTTGTTGCATTTATTTTATTTTGTGTTTTGAAGTTGATATTAATATGAGTGTTGGACTACAAGAGTCCTTGTAATTTGGATTACTAGACTGTCTGGGTATGAAAAAAGATGTGAAAAAATTACTTCCAGTTCTATTAGGTTCAAAAAGATTTATTGAGATCTTGGAATATCAGACTTGCCAAAGGGGAGAACCATCTTCCAAACTCATCTTTCTTTTCTAAATTTGGTTGTCCAAAACCACTGCATTTACTGCAATTAATAAAAAACCTCTGGCAAGGCATAAGAGTGTTCCTGATGAAAGCTGCTAGCATTCTCCCCAAAAGACTTGGAACGACACTAAATTAATGTGAGGGAGGGAAGGAAGAATTAATTAGTATTTGATAGCAGAGCATTAGATGTTGATTTATTAGTCAGGACCAGCATTAGCCAAGGTGATAAACCTCAAACCATATCCTTCCCAGGTAAATCCTCATCACCACCATAAACAGTCTATATATTTACTGATAGTAACTCGTCACAAACAAATGTAAGGGGCTCTTCGTCAGATGGGGACACAAGTGTAGATGTATAAATTTTCTCTTATTGAAATGACCAGAGGAATATAATAGCATTGGGGGAAATTGCATCAGTATGGAAAAATGAAAAAGCTCACTAACACAGGCAAATGAAGATAGAAACAAAACAGGGATTGTAATTTACTGCCAGACATAGTAGAGTTTGAGGCAGTAAACTTAAAGAGATAGCGAGGACTATCTTTTCTTGATAAATGTTACAACGCACATGAAGGGTGGGGATAGTTTTTGGTATAACTCAGTTCAGTTCAGTTGCTTGGCCGTGTCTGACTCTTTGTGACCCCATAGACTGCAGCACACCAGGCTTCCTTCTTCTTCACCAACTCCCAGAGTTTACTCAGACTCATGCCCATTGACTCAGTAATGCCATCCTACCATCTCATCCTCTGTCGTCCCCTTCTCCTCCTGCCTTCAATCTTTCCCAACATCAGGGTCTTTTCCAATGAGTCAGCTCTCTGCATCAGGTGGCCAGAGTACTGGAGTTTCAGCTTCAACATCAGTCCTTCCAATGAACATCTAAGACTGATCTCCTTTAGGATGGACTGGTTGGATCGCCTTACTGTCCCAGGGACTCTCAAGAGTCTTCTCCAATACCACCATTCAAAAGCATCTATTCTTCAGCGCTCAGCTTGCTTCATAGTCCAATTCTCACATCCATACATGACGACGGAAAAACCATAGCTTTGACTAAATAGACCTTTGTTGGCAAAGTAATTTCTTTGCTTTTTAATATGTTGTCTATGTTGGTCATAGCTTTTCTTCTAAGGAGCAAGTGTCTTTTAATTTCATGGCTGCAGTCACCATCTGCAGTGATTTTGGAGCCCAAGAAACTAAAGTCTCTCACTGTTTCCATTGTTCCCCCATCTATTTGCCATGAAGTGATGGGACTGGATGCCATGACCTTAGTTTTTGAATGGTGTAGTTTGGTAAAACTAGATTTTATTTTTTTGTATCTTGTCAATTTTATTATTTTGATTAATTACAATTGATGCTGACCTGATAGGTTTTGTGTGCAATATTAAGCTGAAATATGCTTTATGTGGAGTATTCTGGTGATTTTACTGTACTCTTTTTTTTGAGGAATGGGTAATATTATTTTTTACAGATGCAGAAGGAAGTGATAGTGAGTAAGGCCAGTGAACTAAAAGAACTATGAACATGTTAGTCATTCAATACACTTTTTTTTTCCAGTGTTACAGCTCTATTTTATTTAGAAGGTAGCAGGAGAATGGGAGAGAGAGAGAAAGACTGCACGCACGCGGAAGAGAAAGAGAGAGAGAAAGAGAGAGAGCGAGTGCTTTGGCTCTTCCTTTTATATGTTTTCTTCCACCTGGGCCCGCCCTATGCAAATTGGGCTTAGCCAGGAGTGCTGTTTGTTCTACCTGAAGTCTTCACTCTGGTCCTCGGACCTTCCTTTGACCTTCCTTGTTTTTAGCCACTGCCATTTTGGACTCCATTTCCCTATTCTACCTACCTAACGTTCCCCCTCAAGAGATGGGAGGCCCAATTCTTTGGGAATAGGGGCATCGAGGTCTTTCTGGCTACTTCCTGCTGAACTGGGGTGGCGAGGGGTACTGGGCCTCCCCCTCTTGCTAGTCTCAAGCCTCAGAGTCCTTATAGTGGTGTCCATCTAAGGGTGTGATATTTTTCATGGTTGGCTGGAGTTTTATATCTTTGTTGAACTGGCACCGCATGTTGTAGCTTGTTGACCTGGGCAGAGACAAAACAAGTTAGACAACTGACAGTACATGGAATAATCATAAGCATCACAAGGACTAGTAGGGGTATTAGTCAATTTTAAATTCACATTGCCAGGATGGCTCAAGTCCCTCCTTGTTCAGGGATCAGAAGATCTATCTCCTGTCTGTTTTGGAGTACAATTTTCGTCAAGCTGTGTTGGCTGTAGAGCTATCCTGAGAAATCTTATCCCCAGAAACCAGATTTTGGGGGTGTTCATTAGAATGGCACTCATTGGTAGTCCTGAATTGGTATCTGAGATCTCCCAGGGGCTCACAGGTGTATTGAGTGTCCTCTTCTGTCTTCTTCCATGGCTTGACTTGTGAATAGTGAATCCAGGAGTCATGTCCTGGTACCTTGACTGCTGTGGGGATAGAAAGTATTACAGGGTAGGGGCCCTTCCATGTGGGCTGGAGTTGAGCATTTGGAGACCTATCTTTCCAGACTTTAATTAGGACTTGAGTCCCTGGAGCATATAGTGGTGACTCCTTAGAATCTTTTGGGTCCTGGTTTATACCCCACAAGCATTGGAATTGCCCAATGGCCATGGTATAAGACTGGAGGGTCTGAACCTCTGGATCTAAGAAGAGGTCATTGACATAAACAAAAGGTCTCCCATATAGTATCTCATAAGGACTAAGACCAAGCTGTTCCTTAGGGGCAATGCGGGTGCAGAGGAGAGCTATTGGTAAAGCCTCCTTCCATCCCAGGGAGGTCTCCTGGGTTTTTTTATAGCTTATTTTAAGAATTGATTGGCTCTTTCTACTTTTCCTGAAGATTGAGGCCTCCAGGCACAATGGAGATAATAAGTAATGCCCAATGCTTTTGAGATTCCTTGGGTGACCTTGGAAGTAAATGATGTCCCATTGTCACTTTGTAATGACCTGGGCAGACCAAATCTTGGAATGATTTCATGGAGCAGTTTTTTTATCACCTCCTCAGCCTTTTCAGTGCGGGTGGGAAAGCCTTCAATCCATCTTGTGAATGTATCTATCATGACTAATAGGTACTTATACCCTTAAGAAACTGGCATCTTTGAAAACTCCTTTATAGGTACGTGACCATGGGTTTTGTTAAACTGTATCATATTAAAAAGCAGAGACATTACTTTGCCAACAGCTGTCTAGTCAAGGCTATGGTTTTCCAGTAGTTGTGTATGGATGTGAGAGTTGGACTATAAAGAAAGCTGAGCACTGAAGAATTGATGCTTTTGAACTGTGGTGTTGGAGAAGACTCTTGAGAGTCCCTTGGACTGCAAGGAGGTCCAACCAGTCCATCCTAAAGGAGATCAGTCCTGGGTGTACATTGGAGGGACTGATGCTGAAGCTGAAACTCCAATACTTTGGCCACCTGATGTGGAGAGCTGACTCATTTGAAAAGACCCTGAGGCTGGGAAAGATTGAGGGCAGGAGGAGAAGGGGACAACAGAGGATGAGATGGTTGGATGGCATCACTGACTCGATGGACTTGGGTTTGGGTGGGCTCCAGAAGTCGGTGATGGACAGGGAGGCCTGGTGTGCTGTGGTTCATGGGGTTGCAGTCAGACACAACTGAGCAACTGAACTGAACTGAACTGAAACTGTATCATGTAAATATATACAGAAATCTTTTAAATTGTTATTAGCAGACTTTATTGGGTCAATAAAATTGGGGAAATTAGAGAAAAGCATGAATTATTCAAAAGAGCTTGCGATAAAAAATGTGGAGCAAAATGTTTTTAAATGCAAGGAGAATGTGGGACAATTTAAGCTATAAAATAATTAATGACAATGATAAATTATAGCTCATAAAATAAAGCACCTATGCATGAGTCTCTCCTGATATAAATAATCAAATAAATAAATGGGAGCAAACGAGAAACTTTATCTTACAGTGTAATTCCAGAATATATAGAGAGAAGGAATGGTGAAAATAGAAAATCACCATTTACAAGCACCACAGTCAAATGTGATTCTGGCAAGAATGACCACAGACCCAAAAATTAGTGGATAAAAGTCTGAAGACAAAGAGTATTTCTATGCTCTAAAAGCATCACCAGACAAGATACTCTTTAATGACAAAGGGAGAAATTAAAGTTATGCTTTATCCAAGTGAACATCATCAGAAATGAGAGTGATCAACGCCAGGCATCTGGGATCATCTGGAGCAGCAGTAGAAAAGAGCAACAGCTGGGTAATTGACAAAATACAAATAAGGTTTGTAGATCAGTGGATAGCATCTTATTGATGTGTCACTCATAAGTAACTTCATACCTTCATGCAGATATTCTCATAATATAATTGTACTACACATAGATGTAGCATTAGAAGCCCTCTTCCACCAAATAAAACCCACACATTAGGAAACCTTACTCCCTATTCTTGGACAAGTTCAAATTTTGTGGGTCCATTTCTCTATCTCAGTATGGGATCAATAATATAGATTTCTTGTTTTCAGTTTCAAATGTATAAAAATAAGTGCCATAAGAAGTTGTGGTAACATAGAAGCACTCAAAAATGATGATATCATGCTCTTCATTTTTCTCCTGCTGCTGCTGCTGCTGCTGCTAAGTCGCTTCAGTCATGTCTGACTCTGTGTGACCCCATAGACGGCAGCCCACCAGGCTCCGCCGTCCCTGGGATTCTCCAGGCAAGAACACTGGAGTGGATTGCCATTTCCTTCTCCAATGCATGAAAGTGAAAAGTGAAAGGAAGTCGCTCAGTGGTGTCCGACTCTTAGCGACCCCATGGACTGCAGCCTACCAGGCTCCTCCACCCATGGGGTTTTCCCTAAAGTTTGACTCCAAGCACTTAGGAAATCTTCTTGAGAGTCAAGTACTACTGAGAGACTAAATATGCAAATGAACAATGGCCAGACCACACATGATGCCAGAAGTCTGACCTGCAGCCTTTGCAGACATCATTCTAGGACTGTCAAGACAGGGACAACAGCTGCCATCAATCCTATTTTCACTCCCAACTCAGGACCAGATAGAAAAAGCCGGTATGCTCAGTCAACAGTCACATTTCCCTTTCCTTTCTTAATTTTTATCTTTGACTATTTTTGACAATTAAACCTACCAACAATTGTATGTAGAATATCCAATAACACACATGGGTTTTCACTTTTCTCACATTAAAAATATTTAATCTTTCATTTCCCCATGGTTGTCCCCCTCCCTGCAGTTTCTAAAATCTTTTTTTTTTTTTGCATAAAAATATACCTCTGAGAAATGTGATGATGCTGGCATAGTGTTCTGGACTCTTGCTGTGGTACCACTGCCAGCAGGATGTTCCTTTATTAAAAAATGTGGAGCTTGCTTGGAGCCAATCTGATAGCCAGATGATCGAATGCAAGATATTTTTAAACACAATTTTTATGAGACCTGTATTTTATGGAGTTAAATTAAGACCGAATAATGAGAAAGTCATGATGATGGTCTGAGCGGGGTGCAGATCATCCTGGCCCTGGTTGCACCCTTCTGTGGGCTCAACAGTACCACCCTGTACATGTGAATAGACACAGGCATCTGTGGAGGAACCACAGGGCTTGGCTTAGCCATTATCATGCCTCCCTGCGTGTGATGGCTTATCTGGAAAGGTCTGCACAGCAGTGGATGGGCAATAGGTGGAAACATATGGTAGAAAAAGACTTCCCTAGAACTACATCCTCCTTCTCAACAGACATCATCCCCTCCAGACACAGGACAAACAGCCAGTGCTGAACAGGACACATCAGAAAAGCTGTGTTCTTAGTTTGCTGTTTGGTGGGGTTAACCTAGGTGTAAGCCTATGGTTCTTTTCCTCATTTGGGGATTTTGTGTTTAAACTTGGAGACAACTTCAACAAGGTTCATGTATGTGGAGGTCAGATGTGTTAGAGTTTTCAATCAGTTCTAGATTGCGGTATCAGTTCTCCTCAACCTTATTTTTCCTCCCCTTTCTGCCTTTCTGAACGGTCTTTCAGTTCACATAGCATCCTATCTTTGGATTTGTTTTTTTCTCTTTCTAACTGTCTGAAAGTCCTGTGTACATTTTTCTCTACTCTTGACCCCACCAAGAACTTTACCAAGCATGGTCGAAGGTGCTGGAGATACAAAGACACACTGACCTGCTGTTAATGGTATCACAGCGCAGTCAGGAAAGTAGGCCCAGAAACCAGCATGGGGTCGAGGGTTGCACAGAAATGGAGCATTTACCGAGATGGTGGGCTCGCCTGGTCAGACAGGAGGAGAGGAAGCCTGAGATGAATGTCGGAGGATCAACAGACAACGAAACAGATGGCTGCAGGGAGAGTGACCTGTGTAGACATACATGGCCCATGGGACCGTTGCTTGGCTTAAAACTGATGTCATCATCTTGACATTCTTAGTAATTTTGGAGGTTAAGGGGCTTTTCCTTTCGCTTTGGTCTCTGCAGATGATGTGGCTGGTTCAGGGCAAAGGAGATGCGTGTGGAAAGGCAGAGAAGCCTCAAGGAGCATGTGAGCTGAGGTGGGGGTTCAGGGTGACTGCAGGGAGCTGTGGGGGAGCCTGCCTGGCCAGAGGACTGGGGAGTTAGAGGAGAACCTGGGGCAAGGGCTGGCCACGTGTACAGCGTGAGAGGTGCGCTGCACTGAGCTCTCGAGAGAATTTTTGTGTGGAGAGATGACAGTGGTAAATATTTCCATCTACAGAGGAGAGGAGGGAATTCTGTCCAGAGAGAAGGAAAGAAACAGGAAGTGGAGAGAAGCAGAAAGAAGAAATGCTGAGGGGAGAAAGGGTTTTGAGAATTCGGAAAAGAGATGAGACACGCTTGTTGGGTTTGCCATACAGAAGACATTGAACAAGAATGGACATCATTGTGGGAGCAATAAGGAAGAAGTTAGATTTCAGTGAGTTCACCTATATGCTGATGGAAAAGAAGCAATTAGAGAGCAATGTTAGAGTGACAGATGAGGGAGGTGAGGTCAGAACTGATGGAGCATATTCCCAGGAGGCAAGAGGGAGACTCCTCATCCCCTGATACCCAGGTTACACGAGGGAGCTCACTCCAAACATTAGCCTGTATTTCCATCTCTGACAGAGCAGTCTCACCCAAAGTCATGTTCAAAGGTGACTCCTCTGTCATGGCACCAACAGGATCCCCTGACTCTGCATCTCTGCTTTCCTCTTGTGTGTCTGCATGCTAAGTTGCTCCAGTCATGTCGGACTCTTTCAACCCCATGGACTGGAGCCCACCAGACTTCTCTGTCCATGGGATTTCCCAGGTCAGAATACTGGAGTGGGTTGCCATTTCCTCCCCCAGGGGATCTTCCTAATCCAGGTACCAAACCAGGGTCAGTTATGTCTCCTGCTTTGGCAGATGGATTCTTTACCACGAGTGCCACCTGAGAAGCCCCTCTGCTTTCACCTCAGCGTAGTTTTTATGCTTCCTTCACTCTGAGCTCTTCCACAGACTCTTCCTTAGTGATTATTTTTTCTCACAACTCTTACTACGACTGTTACCCATACTTCAAAATCAACTAGAGTGGACTTTCCCTCATGTACTACATTTCTGCCATAGTCACTAATCCCTCTGAGGGAAAAAAAAAAAGGCATATCATGTTCATTTACTTATCCTTAAGTTCTTGTGTATCAGACAGCCTATGATCTTTCTTATTAACCTGGTTCAGAAACTGTATCAAAGTGCCACTGGGGATCAAGCAAATGCCTGGGAGCACCACAAGGTGTTTTAAACTTTTGAAGGAAGCAGAGAGATCCATGGCATCTGTCAAACACTGCTAAAATACTAACTGGAATAATTAGTAACTTCAACATTACACGCTGCTAAGTCACTTCAGTTGTGTCTGACTCTTTGTGACCCTATGTACTGGAGCCTGCCAGGCTCCTCAGTCCGTAGCATTCTTCACGCAAGAATACTGGAGTGGGTCGCCATGCATTCTCCAGGGGATCTTCCCAATCCAGGGATCCAGCCTGCATCTCCTGCAACTCCTTCATTGCAGGCAGAACTTTTAACATAACTTTCTGTAATGTCGCATCTTTGCAAAGCAGAGGTTTGGGTGCTTGCAATGATAAAAAGCACGTGCAGTGAAAATCAACACAAGTCCAGAAATGAGGATTAAGAAGTCGTGCAATGCCTAACAGGTGCATATTTTCTAGTACTGAGTCATGGTGGTTATTTAACTATAAAATAAAAATATTATTTCTCCTTCAACTTATGTGTATTATTTTTCCAATGGCCGCTAAGTTGTTAGGACATAAACACTTATTAAGTCTTTTGGACTAAACTACTTGGTAAATGGAGCCATGTTTATTTTGGAATCGGGTAATGTGGAAGTGCTGCAGGGATACCACAGGCCATGTGTGGATTGACCACTCTTAAGGATCTCGGCCCTGCCTTTTTAGAGTAGGGACCCAGACTGAAGCCAACTGCGGCTCTCTGGCCCGCAGTCCGACAGCAGAAAGAACTGCTGAAACCAATCAGCCCCAGCAGGTCTCTCTCCATTGGAGCGTCCACATGAAACACAGTAGAGGACCCCATCGTGGAATGGCCCTAGGATGGAGTGGGGTCAGAAGCCACGGTGGAGAAGCAGGAGGCAGAGTGCATTTGGACTGTAGCTCTTACTGTCACTGACTCACCCTTAGGACTGAGCACCAGAGCAGGAAAGAGCTGGACACTCGACAAAGGGGCAGGCAGGTCAGGGAGAGCGAGAGACAGGGAAGACTGACCACAGGGCAGCGTGGGCCAGAGGCTTCCTTAGAGCTGCCACTCTGTTAGTCTGTGTGTGGATGGAGGATGCCCCAGGTCCAGCCCATGAAAGTGTTTTCATATGTTTCTTTGTAAATCTGTATATCCTCATACCAACTCCTCCTAAAACATGTATCCACTGTAGCTGTCTTTTCTTGACCTTGGCAATCAGCAAGAGCCCAATTATTACATTAGCACTTAGTTTGTTCCTTTGGTTTTTCTGTGTGTGCATGTCTCTGTTTCGTTTTGCCTTGTGTTTTATTTGGCTGTGCCCAGTCTTAGCTGTGGCACGTGGGGTCTTAGTTGGGGCATGGGAACTCAGTTGTGGCATGATCTAGTTCCCTGTCTGGGGGATCAAACCTGGGCCCCCTGTGTTGGGAGCAGGGAGCCTTACCTGCAGGACCAGCAGGGAAGTCCCATTCCTTTAGTTGTTTTATATATTTTAATCTCCTAAATATGTTTTTGTTGTCTAGGAGACCTATTTTTATGGAAACCCCACAGTATAAGCCACATCATTTTTATTATAAAATATGCTCTAATGTATAGCAGGCTTTGAACCTTATCAGTTCTGCTGCATGATTTGAAACATGAGAAAGATTGTGTCACTAAAAGTAGAATGGAAAGGCTGAGATGATACTCAGTGAGTCACACAACCACAATTTAGCCTTAAGGATTTGATTCCAAAGCACTGATTTCACTGTGCGGTGGGATTAAAGGTACTTACTGAGTTGTCCCTAATTAATCCTTAACTTCCATCAGTGGCATAATTACAAACCTCTTTACTGAACGTAGCTCATTATGCATGATGGTGCAGTAGTTGTTCCATGTGTCTTAGCCCAATAATGCTCCATCTCATAAAAGTAATGTTTCTACTGTAATACAAATTAAAATATTAATCTTAAGAAGTATTTGGTCAGCATGGTTCTTAAGTATGTATTGAGTCCCAAGGAAATCTACCAGGGAAAATTCCAGATAAGTATCTCCTCTTTGATGAACTTATCAAAAATTTTATGATTTTGTTACTTACATATATATATATATATATATGTATGTATGTATAAGTACATCTATATACACACAATAGTTGTTTTCACTTTGTACATTAACAAATCTTGTCATCTACAATTTTTGCCCATTTGTTCATCACCTACCTCATCGTAGGAGCATTCTTGTTGTCTCTGTATTCTTAAGAGAGATATTTCTCTTTAGAAACTCCATTGTCTGGTGGTGAAAGTTATCGTCCCCCATATTATGAAAGCCAAGTATTCACCAATCCAAGATCACTCATGATTAATGACACTCAGATCTAAGAAATGTTGGCTTTGCTTAGTGGGTTCTTGCACTGCTTATGTAAGTCACGTTGTGTGTCCTGGGGGAGGGAATGCAAAGGACAGAAGAACATTTAGGAAGACATAAGTATATCTGTTCCTGTAGCACTGTTTCCATTCATGCGATGGGTGCATATTCTCGATGTCCATCTACTGTCTGATCACTGCAGTGGTCAGTGATACATGGCTCTTCCATAGGCAGCCACATGTATTTGTTTTCATTTTGTGAATATATAGCTTAATTTTTTTAAGTGTCTCAGGGTTGCAATGTCAGATATGTAAGACTCATATAATTTAAGTCATATGTAAGGAATACATTTTCTAATACAGACTCAAGATGGGCTTGTACTTCAGTATGACAACACAGATATTTAAAATTTTTCTTCCTCCATACTCTCTAGGTGAACATTTCGTCTCATGGTTTTTAACTTTAAAAATTTCTTACAGCTCTTTAAAATCATGATCAGTCCCACAGAGGGCATCATCAGTATCAGTTCAGTCACTCAGTCATGTCCGACTCTTTGCGACCCTATAGACTGCAGCACACCAGGCTTCTCTGATCATCACCAACTCCCGGAACTTGCTGGGCACATAACCACTATTTATATTATGTGACCATGGACAGGGTGCATTTTCCATTTATTGATTTAATTTTTTTCACTTTAAACAAACTGGCCTGGAGTTGAAACTTGCTGATAATTTAAAAATAGTACATGCCAAGTGGTAAGAGGATTGCAATTTTCTGATCAAAATATTTTTTATTAATATTTGGTTTTCACCCAGTTTATTTAACAAGTGTTTATTGAGAGCTCATTTTGTGCAAAGTAGTACAGAAGTGTGGCCTAAAAAATGAATAAAACCTAAACCTTACCCTCAGGAGAGATTAAAGATTCATTGGGAAAATCAACAGACATGCAAAAACATTCACAGAATTTAATAATGGCATGGAGATGGGAGCATAAGAGGAAACTGTTGTGTGTGAGTGAGAAGGGGGTTCTGTAACCATCATGCTCTGTATTATAGCATCATTTAGACTATGGAGTGTAATATATATGGAAAGTAACATGATATATATACACATACATGGGAAACAATGTGTAATATTGTAAGCTGGGTTTAGAAAAGGCAGAGGAACCAGAGATCAAACTGCCAACATCTGATGGATCATCAAAAAAGCAAGAGAGTTGCAGAAGAACATCTACTTCTGCTTTATTGACTATGCCAAAGGCTTTGATTGTGTGGATCACAATAAACTGTGGAAAATGGGACGTCCAGACCACCTGACCTGCCTCCTGAGAAATCTGTATGCAGGTCAAGAAGCAACAGTTAGAACTGGACATAGAACAGCAGACTGGTTCCAAATGGGAAAGGAGCACATCAAGGCTGTATATTGTCACCCTGCTTATTTAACTTATATGCAGAGTATATCATGCGAAATGCCAGGCTGGATAAAGCACAAGCTGGAATCAAGATTGCTGGGAGAAATATCAATAAGCTCAGATGTGCAGATGACACTACCCTTATGGCAGAAAACAAAGAAGAACTAAAGAACCTCCTGATGAAAGTGAAAGAGAAGAGTGAAAAAGTTGGCTTAAAGCTCAACATTCAGAAAACGAAGATCATGGTATCTGGTCCCATCACTTTATGGCAAATAGATGGAAAAAACAATGGAAACAGTGGCTGACTTTATTTGGGGGCTCCCAAATCACTGCAGATGGTGATTGCAGCCATGAAATTAAAAAAATGCTTACTCCTTGGAAGGAAAGTTATGACCAACCTAGACAGCATATGAAAAAACAGAGACATTACTTTGTCAGCAAAGGTCTATCTAGTCAAGGCTTCAGTTTTTCCAGTAGTCGTGTATGGATGTGAGAGTTGGACCATAAAGAGAGCTGAACACCAAAGAATTGATGCTTTTGAACTGTGGTGTTGGAGAAGACTCTTGAGAGTCCCTTGGACTTCAAGGAGATCCAATCAGTCCATCCTAAAGGAAATCAGTCCTGAATATTCATTAGAAGGACTGATGCTGAAACTGAAACTCCAATACTTTGGCCACCTGATGTAGAGAGCGAACGCATTGGAAAAGACCCTGATATTGGGGAAGATTGAAGGCGGGAGGAGAAGGGGGATGACAGAGGATGAGATGGTAGGATGGCATCACTGACTCAATGGACATAAGTCTGAGTAAATTCCGGGAGTTGTGATGGACAGGGAGGCCTGGTGTGCTGCAGTTCATGGGAGAGCAAAGAGTTGGAGATGACTGAGCGACTGAACTGAAGTTAGAATATGGGGTATAATATATATGAAATGTAATATGGTATATATACACATATATGGGAAACAATATGTAATACTCTGTGTATATTTCAGATAAAATTTTAAAAATTATTTTTTAATGATATTAACCCACTAATATGTAATAATCCCTGTCAGAAAAATTTTATTAAGTAATTCCTGAAGACTAGAAGTCCTGTACAGAGAGGGCAATGGCACCCCACTCCAGTACTCTTGCCTGGAAAATCCCGTGGATGGAGGAGCCTGGTAGGCTGCAGTCCATGGGGTCGCTGAGTTGGACACGGCTAAGCAACTTCACTTTCACTTTTCACTTTCATGCATTGGAGAAGGAAATGGCAACCCACTCCAGTGCTCTTGCCTGGAGAATCCCAGGGACGGGGGAACCTGGTGGGCTGCCATCTATGGGGTCGCACAGAGTCGGACAGGACTGAAGCGACTTAGCAGCGGCAGCAGCAGCAGCAGAAGTCCTGTAGGAAGAAAAGAAGCCTCTCTGTGTATGCTGAGTATTTATGGAAGACATGAGATGACAGCCAGGGGCGGTTTGTGAGGAACAAACAGAACAGTTCATCATGCTATCCTTTATGTTTCTGTGTCATCTGGAGCATTTTCCCAGCAAAAGAATTTCAAGAAAACCTAACAAAGCCAAAAATATGTATTTTTTCTGGTAGACTTTCAGGGCAATGGTTCAGGACTGAGGGATTTATACTGTGACATAAATTTCCTCCCTAAAGAGGGCATTGTAAGTGAGCACTATAATTTTATGAATAGATTCATCTCATCATGCAACTTTTATTATACTTTTAATATGTATAATGTTATATTTTCTTTGGATGTCAGCATTATTACATGAATTTAAAAGTTTTGTGGTTTGAATCTTTAGAGTGAGCATTTCAGTTCGAATATTAATCTTTTTTAATAAAAAGCTTCTTAGAAGCTTTTCCACAGCTGAAAATAATTAAATCCTCTCATAAAGCTGAAGTGCATGAATCCCTTGGTAGGACAAATAGTTATTCTGCAGATGACAACGTGGAGAGTTGTCGTCTTAATTCCAGGTGTTTCTGAGCCTTACTTTCATCAGGTTAAACTGCTAGTAATTTAGAGTCAAATTTGCATTGATAAAATGAGTGGTCCCTTCTTTGCAAACAAGTATATAATGAGCCCCTATTTCAAATTTATGTAAAGTTTTTGGCTACCAGGTAACTTTCAGGGTCATTGATATTAACACCAGCAAATTCCATCCTCTGTACCTTCATCCCTGGCACTGAGATCTTGTCACCAGGTGGCTTCCTGTAGAGAGGTGAACAGAGTTCTCAGTATCCTTCAAGGATGTGTTAAAGGTCTTAAACAAAAGTGAGCTATTTTTTCATGATGATATCAGGATGACCAAATAATATAATTTATTTTTCTCATTAAGTACATTATCGTATGAATACTCCAGTTGAGTTTCCATCAGTTGATTTGAATCATTAAACATAAACTGTAAGAACAATGATCTCTTTATAGGTCATGCATTTAAATTTTTAATAATTTTTCAATGCTGCCCTCCAATTTCAAATATTAACCCTTAACATTCATAAACTGAGGATGGTTAGTATTTTCTTTAGAAGGGAACCACTCACACCACCATTTAGATTAATTTTACTTATATAAAGTATTTTACCTAATCCAGTGCTTATTGATTAGCAATTATTCAGATGTCTCCAAATTTTTAGAAGCAATGCATTAATGACAAATGTAATTATTTCAATTAAAAAATAAAACCAATTCTGACACTGGTTCTCTAGTCATTTTCTTGGCTCTAAAGTGGCTCCTAATTTCTTTCAAAAAGTTCTTTGTGTGTATTTAATATATGCATACTGAGTCAGTGAGTGAAGTCGCTCAGTCATGTCCTACTCTTTTTGACCCCATGGACTGTAGCCCACCAGCTTCTCCATCCATGGAATTTTCCAGGCAAGAATACTGGAATGGGTTGCCATTTCCTTCTCCAGGGGACCTTTCCGACCCAGGGATTGAACCTGGGTCTCCCACAATACAGGCAGGTGCTTTCCTGTCTGAGCCACCAGGGAAGCCCACACCATCAATAACCAAAATGACCAGAGAAATATTATTTTTAGTTTGCTTTCTTCTGGTTGAAATATAGATTGCAGTATGGAATTTACATGATAGTAAATTTGGCACTTTTTCTCATATTTCTCTTGCTTTTTATAGACTATGCTCACATTTTGGAGGTTGATCTGCTCTCAGCTTCTTATAGTATTCCTTTCAAGGCATGGGGCAGGGAGGGGATGTGACCATTTGTAGTGTCACCATGAAAATTCTCCAGTTGAGCCATGGTAGACATGTGACATGGAGGACACTTTCAGTTATCTCCAATCCAGCTCTCCTTTGATTCAGTCCTTGTGGCCTTACCTAGCCAAATCAAAAGACCAGTGAAGGAGGTCTGGCTGTGGGCTCTGTGCCCAGGACTGAACTATTTTAATAAATATGTGAATGAATGAATGGAAAAAGAAATTGATGTCCAGGAAAAACAGATTTCAGAGCAAAGAAAATGATCAGGGATAAAGATGGTATGATGATATAGGGGTCAGTTCTCCAAAAAGACATAACCATTAATATGTATGTGCATTTGAAAGACATCAAAATGCATGAGGCAAAAACACTGATTGGATTGCAAGAAGAAAGACAAAATGCATTATCTTAGGTGGGGACCTCAATACCCCTGTGCTAGCAACTGGCAACACCAGCAGGCAGAGTATCACTGAGGACATCACTGAATTCAGCACCATCATGAAACAACTGTATCTAACCAACATTGTTAGAATAGTTCACCAAACAATAGCACATGACACATTCTCCCAAACTCACACGGAACATGTACCAAAATAGACAGATACTGGACTACAAAACAGACCTTCAAAGATGAAAAGGATATTAACTATGCAAAGAATGTCCTCAGACCAATATGGAATTAAACTAGAAACCAATAACAAAGAGATAGCTAGAAAAATACCAAAATAGTTGGAGATGAAAAAACACACTGGTAAATAGTACATGAGTCAAAGAAGAAATCCCAAGAGAAATTTTAAATGTTCTAAATTAAGCGTAATTGAAAAGACAGAGCATGAAAATATAGAGGATATAGGAAAAAGCAGAGCTTAGGAGGAAACTTATGGCACTGAGTACATATATTAGAAGAAAAGACACAAAATTCAATAATCTGAGTTTCTACCCCAGGAAAATGAAATAGAAGAGCAAGTTAAATACAATGCAAACAGAAGAAAACAAAATAAATGGAATTAAAAACATTCTTATTCATTTATAACAGCTTTATAATTAACAGGAAATTGAAAGTAAATAGGATGTTCTTGAATGGGCAGTTGCATAAACAAAGTGTGGTACTTCTGTGCAATGGGATATTATCCAATAATAAAATATTCTCCAGGAATAATATCAGACCTTGAGAAGAAACAGAAAAACCTTAAATCCACATTGCTAGTCAAAGAATCCAGGGTGAAAATCTATCTGTGGTAGGATTCCAAGTATATGACGATCTGGAAAGGTGTAACCATGAAGATCAGTGGTTGTCAGGGGTCAGGGCAAGGAGGGATGAGTAGACTGAGAGCCGGGAGAGCTTAGGGGAGTAAATCTATCCTGTATAAGGCAATGGCCACCCATTCCAGTACTGTTGCCTGGAAAATCCCATGGACAAAAGAGCCTGGTAGGCTGCAGTCCACGGGGTCACTAAGAGTCGGACACGACTGAGCGACTTCACTTTCATGCATTAGAGAAGGGAATGGCAACCCACTCCAGTGTTCTTGCCTGGAGAGTCCCAGGGGTGGCGGAGCCTGGTGGGCTGCCATCTATGGGGTTGCACAGAGTCGGACACGACTGAAGTGACATAGCAGCAGCATGATACTCTAAATGTGCATATATGGCATTTGTCAAGACCCCTGCAACTCTAAACCACAAAAAGTGAACCCTAGTTATTTGTGGGCTTTGGCCAATGGAAAGTATGTGTTGGTTCTTCAGTTTTAGAAAACACGGCACTAACATAAGATGTCAGTGATCACAGAGAATTTGTCAGGGAAGGGGGAGATTTTATGTGGAGTCATTTTGTTTTCTGTATGATTTCTCTGCTTAAACTGCTCTAGAAAACAGGGTTTTTTTTTAAAAAAGAAAAAATACTCATTGAATTCTACCCTTCAGTCAGTTCAGTCATTCAGTCGTGTCTGACTCTGCGTACCCATGAACCACAGCAAGCCAGGCCTCCCTGTCCATCACCAACTCCCGGAGTTTACCCACACTCATGTCCATTGAGTCAGTGACGCCATTCAACCATCTCATCCTGTCATCCCCTTCTCATGCCCTCAATCTTTCCCAGCATCAGGGTCTTTTCCAATGAGTCAGCTCTTCGCATCAGGTGGCCTAAGTATTGGAGTTTCAGCTTCAACATCAGTTCTTCCAATGAACACCAGGGACTGATCTCCTTTAGGATGGACTGGCTGGATCTCTTTGAAGTCCAAGGGACTCTCAAGAGTCTTCTCCAACACCACAGTTCAAAAACATGAGTTCTTCGGTGCTTATCTTTCTTTATACTCCAACTCTCACATCCACACATGACTACTGGAGAAACCATAGCCTTGACTAGACAAACCTTTGTGGACAAAGTAATGTCTCTGTTTTTAATATGTTGTCTGTGTTGGTCATAACTTTCCTTCCAAGGAGTAAGCGTTTCATGGCTGCAATCACCATCTGCAGTGATTTTGGAGCCCAGAAAATAAAGTCTGACACTGTTTCCACTGTTTCCCCATCTATTTGCCATGAAGTGATGGGACCAGATGCCATGATCTTCGTTTTCTGAAAGTTGAGCTTTAAGCCAACTTTTTCACTCTCCTCTTTCACTTTCATCAAGAGGCTCTTTATTTCTTAGCTTTCTGCCATAAGGGTGGCATGATATGCATATCTGAGGTTATTGCTATTTCTCCCAGCAATCTTGATTCCAGCTTGTGCTTCTTCCAGTCCAGTGTTTCTCATGATGTACTCTGCTAATGGGTACATTTTGTGCTTTTAAAATATACATCAAAAAGTTGATTTAAACATTTGAAAAAATGAATAATGACTGTCTAAACTTTGATCAATTGTTTGTAACTCTTTTCTCAGTAATATAGTTACAATAGTTCTTAATATTATCACGGGTTTTTGGTGGGGTAGCAGGGGACAGGGATATGGAATTGTGTATAGATATATATAGTTTAAAATTGTTAGATATATAGAGCAAACATTTTTCATGGACTGTAGCCACAAGAATAATTCATAAGAAAAGATGTTGAGAATAACATGCATTGACATTAGCAAACCCACTAAGAATATACACTTTTAAACTTTTAATCTTGGTATTTTTCTATTAGTCTGCATATTTGGGGGGTTTCCCAGGTAGCATTAGTGTTAAAGAACCTGCTTGCCAGTGCAGAAGATGTGAGAAACACGAGTTCGATCCCTGGGTTGGGAAGGTCACCTGGAGGAGGGCATGGCAACCCACTCCAGTATTCTTGCCAGGGGAATCCTGGTGGACAGAGGAGCCTGGCAGGCTACAGTCCCTAGGGTCATAAAGAATTGGACACTACTGAAGTGACTTAGCATGCATGCATTTTTAAGTGCCAGAGTTTTGAAAGCTTGTTTGTAGATCTTCATAGAGTTTTCAGTCAGATTGCCCTTGGCGTCTGCATTAGAATATCATAAAATTTCTGTGCACAACCTCTACCAGCAGAGCCATCAGCTAATTGCCACTTCAATCAGCCACCTGTCCCCCGGAAGCTGAGCTGGCACAAATTTGCCACAAATGGATGCTGGCAAATAAAACATGAAATTGTCCAAAGAGTCACAACAAGCAAGAGACATGTCCCTAGACCCAAATCATGTGGGTCTCATCAAAGCATAATGTAGAATCATGAAATGGCAGTAACCGCAAGATTAGCTCTGAAATATAAGTACAGTCCATTGTCTGTCAAGTCATCACACGATTTAAAAGGTAACTCATACTATTGTTAACTAAAGAGCAGCAAAGTAAATTCAGCAGATTGAAACTCAAATAACAAATTTGAAACAAAATTACTTAGAAATGTATTTGTCTACATTTCATGGATAAATAGAATGCAATATTCATGGGATTGTGAGGGTAAGAAGAATCCATCCTATGAGCATTTATTTATACTCAGAATGTAGAATCTTATGGCCTTGATTCCAAAGTCATATTATAGCATCTCTGTTAATGCTGCCCGTAACAAACAAATCTGTTAATTGTATGAAGTATTCAGAGGGTAGAATAAGGTTTATCCTGCTGACAGGAAAAAACCCCTTAGGTTTCACAGCCACCTCTAATCACAACTCAGAATCTTAGTGTTATCCTGTAGGCACCATGGCTTGAATCGTCAGTTAGCCACATGCAGAATTTCTCTTTCCTGCTCTCATCAGCTCAAACCTCAGCATTCCAAAAGAGGACTTCACAGAATGTAACGTCCTGAATGAGACAGTCTGCCGATGTTTTTGTGTGTCTAAATTGCTTCGGTCTTGTCTGACTCTTTGCAACCCATGGACTATAGCCCACCAGGCTCCTCTACCCATGGGATTCTTCAGGCAAGATTACTGAAGTGGTTTGCCATGACCTCCTCCAGGGCTGCCTATGTTTTAGGCGCCTCTTAATGGCTTTGTAAAGGGTAAATCTGACTCTGAACTATCTTTGCCTGATGTGCTAAAAAAATCTCCAAATTTTCACCAGTGAAAGTCACAAGACTCAAAAGTCAATTATTTTGAATAGCTGAACTTTTCACTCGTATTTATTTCATTTAGCTTTAATTAAAATGTGCCAAATTTAATGTTTCTCACAGTAAAACAGATAACGAGTAACATTCTTTTAATTTAATTTTGACAAGTATGCATTAGAACTTCTGAGTTTCCCCCCCTCAGGAACCGGAGAATTATGGGGCCCTTTGTGCAGTGTAACCTTATATAGAGCCCCCACGGGCTTCCCAGGTGGCTCAGTGATAAAGAATTCGCCTGCAATGCAGGAGTGGTGGGAGATGTGGGTTTAATCCCTGGGTCAGAAAGATCCCCTGGAGGAGGGCATGGCAACCCACTACAGTATTCTTGCCTGGAGAATCCCATGGAGAGAGGAACTTGGTGGGCTACAGTCCATGGGGTCCCAAAGAGTTGAGCATGACCAAAGCAACTGAGCACGCATGCACAGTGCACAGTATCTCTCATAAGCTGCATATTCTTTAGTTGCTTTATGTAGAAATGGGACTAAAAGCACCTATGTGACTGGATGTCAAGAGACTTAACAATTTGATTTCTTAATGCCTTACTCTTTTTAGTTGAAAGATGTATATTGGAAATCAGTTTAAATGAAGTCTTTCTAGAATAGCATCATATGAAAAAAAAACAAAAAAAAGACCTTCCCTGCTATTAAAGAATGTTAATAGAGGGCTTATTATTTTAACCAGTCACTGTTCTGAATGGCATTACCTTTAATGCCTCTTTGGCCATCAAACCCTCCCTCTGAGACAGACATTAACTCTGTCCCATTTTAAAGGCTTCCCTGGTGGCTCAGATGGTAAAGCGTCTGCCTACAATGTGGGAGACTTGGGTTTGATCCCTGGGTCAAGAAGATCCTCTGGAGGAGAGCACGGCAACCCACACCAGTGTTCTCGCCTGGAAAAAATCCCATGGATTGAGGAGCCTGGTAGGCTACAGTCCATGGGGTCACAAAGAGTCAGACATGACTGAGCGACTTCCCTTTCTTTCACTTTCATCTTAAAGAGACACATGAGGGACAAAGAAAAGACGGGCCTGAAGCCATTGTGCTGCTTGGAGGCAGGCCCACAGACACTGCATCTCCTCACCTGGATGCTGGTGGGACATCCGAGATAAGGACAGTATCCTTCTCGACAGTTCACCATTCTGCTGGGTCTCCTTTTGTACTAGTCTGAGCATCGTGGCTTTCCAGATAGGGTCATGCCTTGCATTCTGAAAGATCAAAGCATTTCAGAGAATCTGATGCCCCATGGCAATGTAGTCCCTGGGGAGAGAGATGCCCAGAGCTGACCTGCACAGTCATGCAATACTGCAGGGCAAAAGTGAGAAATGACCACACTGGACACAGGGGACACACCCTTGGCCGAGGTCCAGGCCTCCTGTGTACACAGAGGACAAAGCAAACCTCCTTTTAGTCCATCCAAAGCAGCACTCGCTGAGAGACTTAGCTTCACCAGTTAGAGGAGATGAAGAACCAAGCAGACTCAGCTGGAAGCGGAGCCAGTGTTGCAGATGGGGTAGACAGCACAGTCCTGGCGCTCCTGAGGCAGTTTCACAGGCAAAGAATTTACTACAGGAGCAGTGGGAATGTGTCTGCAAGGGCAACATTTACTACTTCGGTGCATGAGCACAAAGCACATCAACTTCAGGAACTGTCTCTGCTAACAAAGCAGAGCCCAGAAATGGGGTGATTATCTGTACAATCAAGCAGAAAAAGTATACCTTTGACTCACAGATGGGGGTATTTTAAGCCCCCTTTTTGCTTTAGTAATATATTCAATTGCTTTGCTAACTTATTTCACTTCTCTGCAGAGAAAGCATTAAGAAGTTATTTGCTTACGTGTGCGTGTGTGTGTGTGCCCACATGTGCACATCGCAGCTTCTTCATCCTTTCATCCATTGAGTTGCTTCCATATCTTGGCTATTGGGAATAATGCTGCAGTGAACTTGGGTGCATGTCTCTTTTCGAATTAGTGTTTTGGGTTTTTTTAAAAACATATCTCTTAGGAAATGGAAAGAGTACTTCATCTACTGATGAATGTGCATTTCTTGCTACCAGAGGTGTTTAAACAGTGACTATAAGAGCTCCACCAAAGAGAAGTAAACATCTGCTTGGAGGGGCAGAAAACTGTCTTCTCTTTTCAAACTTTATATTTGCAGGTATTTCTTTGTCCTCTTCATTAGTAAGCAGAACACAGTGTATTATGAGAGAATGCTGTTTTTGGATAAAATATTAAAATAAGTACTTTTCCCCCTTATAAATGAAAAGTTATTCATGCCTTTTTGATTGCACGCAACTACTAAGGACTTATGCAACATTGCTGCTTATTGTTGGAGATAAATTTTTCAGTTAGAATGCCTTCTTTATGATCACTTTTCTTCTTGGCCAGATCCCAGATTTGTTAGATTATGATCCCCTTTCCTGTTTATAATACTAATTGCCAGCCACTAAGATCCTGGCTGTGGTGAGGTAAATTACTATTCAACTACTCATCCATTTACCCTGTGAAGTATGATATTTACTATTTTCATTATGCACGTAGAAATTTACTTTTAAGGCTATAATCATTTATTTCCTTTGATCTACTTCTTAATAGGCATTGATAGCCTCAAGGTATTTTTTCTCATTCTTTTTTCCCTCAAAATGTATTATGTCTATTTAGAACTACTACTCAATATCTCTCAGAATCTCAGTTCTACAGTTTCTCTCTTATTCGGCAAAAGATCGACTCTTTCTTTCCTGTATGATGATTTCAATCCAACAATTAATTTCATACCATTGTTTTCTTTGCTTATATATGCCCACAGTGGTATGAAATTAAGAAATAAGAAAGAGAATTTCTTGCAAAACTTTTAAGTTAAAGTAAGAAGTAACAATCTAGTCCTTACCCAGAAATCAGCAATGAAAGGGTCACACCTCCTCCTTGTCACAACCGCGGAGACTGGAGAACACTCCTCCCAGGTAATTGCATGTCTCCGATCAAGACTTCCCCTTTAAACTGATGCTTTCCTGGACATCACAAATCTAAATTAACCTGAAACATAACACAGACTTCAGGAGTTATATCATGACTGTGGAAGAGAAGTTGAAACTATCTCTATTTCAGGAAGCCTTATCTTAATTATTTTTCTTACCAGTGTAAGCATAACATTTTCAAACAATGAGCAAGAAGCCTAAAAGTTAAACATATACCAGACAGCTGCTTCTATCCATTTATCTCCCTCCACAAAATTCTAGACACCCCCTCTCATCATGCCCCTGCCCCAGGTCAGAGAGATTTCTCTAACTAGGGTCTTGCTCTCTTGTAATGCCATTTACTAATTCTACCACAATAAATCTACCATAAAATGATCAGAATTGCTTTGGTACAGTGAAATACTCTGTACATACACTGGCTAAACTCATGGGTTAGAAAATGAAAATGATGCAGTTCACCGTTTGGCTCCTTGGTGACATACAAAATGTGCAAATATCCATGACCCCCAAAGCAAAACAAGACAAATAAAAAAAGAAAATAATTGCAGGTGCAGGTTTATTAACTTCTGCAGGGAAGGTCATGGTAATGCTGCTACAGTGAATGGAAGTAATACAGGCAATTATCCCATCCTATCAGGAGAAGGAAAAAATGTTAAGCAAGTTGTCTAACTGAATGGACTGGTTAGATGACTAAGTAATTATTATTGCTGTGTTTAGATGGACCCAAAGGTATAGTTAGGAATTCCTAACATTCCATTTAGACTGAAGAGACGGAATAATGCTTTTCCCCTTTCCAGCCGTTAATGCATTGAAAGCCAAGTAAAACACTAAACTGAAAATTCTCTTTAATCCACGACCTTTACACTGTGTGATTCAAATGAAATGACCTCTTTGCAGACCTGGTCTATAATTTAAAATGAAGGCAGTGAGATGCCCATTCTGTTCTGTGTCTTTTAGCTGGATAGAGGTAACCCAGGAGAGGGGATCCAGTGGTGTACTCTAGAGAACCAAGAGGAATGACGGCTCATTAACCATTGTCTGTTGGAACTTCCCTTGTGGCTCAGGGGTAAAGAATCTGCCTGCCAATGCAAGAGACCCAGGTTCCAACCCCCTCCAGTATTCTTGCCTGAGAAATCCAGTGGACAGAGGAGCATGGCAGGCTGCAGTCCATGGAATCGCAAAAGTGTGGGACACAACTTAGTGACTAAACAACAGCAACAATTGTGTGTCCATGTGTGAGTTTTCTTATTTGGTAGACAATTGAGATAATATTTAAATATTTTTATCTAAAATTGTTAAATGTTTTCATTTTGGAAACAGTGAGGAAATAGGTAACTTTTCTTCATGATTCCATTAGAGTCTTGTAATTCAAGGAAATTTGTGAAAACAATCATCCTGTAATCTTCACAAGTCTCAAGTTCATGAAAGACAAGGGCAGTTTGAGAATCTTTCAGATGGAAGGAAGCTAAAGAGACAGGGAAGTTTAATGCAGTACTTCATCTGAGTAGGATCTTCTAGTTTCCCAGGGGATATTGAAACTGTTGGCAAAACTTGGATGGGTCTCTAAATTAGATGGTGATAATGTGAATGTCAATTTCCTGATTTTGACGTATTTGAGTTATGAAGGAGAATGTCCTTCTTTGTAAGAAACACTGAAGTATTTTGGCAGGATGTGACATCATGTTGGCAACTTATCTCCAAATGGTTCAGGGGAAAAAAAATTATCTGTTGTAGTCCTGCAAATACACTTACATTTATTTCCAAGTTACAAATTATTGAGACAAAAGAAGGTAAAATACAGTTATTTTATTGGAAAAAAACAAAAAGATTTGCAAAAACAGTGGAAACTTGTGTTCATCTAAAATTTTAATTTTAAAGGAGAAGGTGATTTATTTCATTCCCAGGCAATGAACACAAAATTATATGTATTATTCCATACCTTTATTTTGACTTTGTATATTTTAAAGTCTGATGCACTAGGTCAGAGCTGTCTGATAAAGGAAAGCCATTTATTAAATATTTGTTCCATGTTGAATGATGATAAAAAGATTATTCTGTTAGAATTTATTTAACAGAAATCTTGATGTAATATCTGTGTAATTCTTTTTCCTTTTGAAAACATCTTGTGTGAAAGCTTTAACATGCAAAGCTCAGATTAAACCTTGGGAAAGAGATACCAAAAGAATATTAATATATTTAGAAGTATTGTAAGCATCAGAGGAATGCTACAGTCTGTCCTAGATAAAAGGAAAATCATGCTTAAAATAGGTGATTCAGATTATAGTAAGTAAGAAATTTTCTATAGCTTGCGGTAAACATGATAAAAGCTTTCATGACAAATATTTGTATTCCTTCTCATCTACCACCAAATGCTAACTCACAGTCACTATTAGACAACAAAAATTATTTGATGAAGATGTTGTCTGGCCCATCAGAAATGTGTTACCCAGTTCTCTAAAGCTATTAGTGCTTTGAGAGAATACAGTCCTTGAATCTTTTCCAGCTTCTCCTCCTATGTTCATGTATTTACGTCACGTTTGTCACATTTTAAATTGCTTTGAAGCTATTTAGATGTTTTAGTCGCTTATAAATTTGTTTCCTGAACATTTGTGCCATTCATTGTGGCAGACACGAGTCTTCTGAGGATAATTTAAAACGTGGTGTTATTTACTGGTTATTCTAATGGTCATTTGCACTCACAATTCTATGATAATTATGCACAGAACCCTTTTGTATTTTACTTACAAGATTTCTTAAATATATATATATTTATTTTCAGAATGAAACACTTGGAGAAGAAAGAAAGGACACCCAAAGAGTAGATGCTTTGAGTGAGTTCAGAGACCCGATAGGAATCTGAAGACATCCTCTCTATGTTTCCCTCACTCCTCTCTGCAGCTGGCTTTCTCTGTCTCCTGTTCACATGGTGACGCCAAGGCTGTCAAGTTTCCAACATGGTAAGGATAGTCTTGGGGAAGAAACTGCATGGGTCTCTTAGTCTCAGTACTAAAGTCCTTGGGAATGAGCTGTGATTCGCCAAACCTAAGTCAGTGCATTGCAGCCAAAATACAAGACCATTGCAGGTGCTGGGACTCACCCAAGTGACCACATGGGTTTGCAGAAGGGTCAGTTCTCAGTAAGAGGACTGGAGGAGGGAAGTGGGCAAATAATCCAGCAGTTGATCATTCTAATTATGCTGGTGAACAACAAAAATGATCGTGGAAACATGTCTGATTGCTTAACATACCAGTTTAATAGCATTCCCAAACCTCTATTTGTGTTAGAACTAGATTCCTATGGGGACATCTCCAGTTCCACTTTGCTCCAAAGCCAAAGTTAATTTCAATGCTTATTTGATTATATATATGGTACCACCTCCAAAAATCTTCAAGAGATCAAATGTTGGATTTGGTGTCCCAGAAATTCATACGATGAAGCAGAATCGATTTTGTTTTCCCATTCCTGTCCATCCCAACAGAAAATAATATCTCAACATCTAGATCAAACTTTTCTATGTGTATTTATATATACACACACATATATACGTATATCAGGATAAGGAAGAAAGATAATCATGTACTGGGAGACTTAGAAAATAATAGATGCCGTACCTGGTCTGGGTTTGACAGACAGGTGAGAGATCTTAGTTTCTTATAATTCTAGCATGTACCCTCCTAACAGTCTTTGTAACTCATTCCAGAGTTCAGCTGCCCCCTCATGAAGGAAGCCTGGCTTTATTTCTAAAAGAAACTTGCACAAGGATGACTCAATTACAGGCGATGTTTTTGAAGGGTATACCATGTTTTCCACAAGAAAATACCTTTGGAGTGTTTATAGGAACTCTTCTGCACTGTGTTAGAAAGCACGTTCAGAGCAGAGGAGGTCTCATGCACCTGAGCAGCTGTAGCATTGGTACTAATCAGCTCTATGATGTTTCTGCCGTTACTGTTTATTTTTATATCGGGGTGTAATTGCTTTACAATGTTGTGTTAATTTCTGCTCTACAATGAAGTGAATAAGTTATACGTATACATATATCCCCTCCCTCTTAGACCTCCCTTCCCACCCCCTCCCACCCATCTAGGTCATCACAGAGTGCTGAGCTGAGCTCACTGTGCTATACAGCAGATTCCATTCCATATCTCTCTTCATATGGTAGTGTATATATGTTGGTCCTAATCTCCCAGTTCATCCCGTGCCTTTTCTGGGTGTGCACGCCATCACGAGTGGATACCACTTTTGGCATCCATGCTTCAATGCACTCTCCTCCTCGGCTCAGAGATCCTACTAAATCTGCCGCCAATTCCCTTTGCCTTTTTTATATACTCAGTGAAGTGAGGAGGTAAGGTGATAACAAGATAACAAAATAAATCAGAAAAAGAATGTCTCTAAAATAATGATACTGATTTTTGCCAAAACTTTCTGAAACTAAGGGGACTCTGGTCAGATTCTAAATTCTGTGATTACATTGTTGTAAGCTCTATATTCCACCTTTATGTGGCCCTCATTAGACTCAAACGGGAACAATTATTTATGATATTTGACTGCATCTAGTCTTAGTTTCGGCACTCAGACTCTGTAGTTCTGTCACATGGGCTTAGTTGCCCCGAGGCATATGGGATCTTAGTTCCCAGACCAGGGATGGAGCCTACATTTTCCTACACTGGAAGGTGGATTCTTAACCATTGGCCCATTAGAGAAGTCCTGGGAGCAATTTAAAATGAGGTTGTCAACAGTCAAATTAATCAGTGTCATGGGTGCATTGGGGCTTCCAAGACATTTCCAAACAGCTGAGTAGACTCCAGATCTATGGTAAAATTAAATGAGACGTCTGTGGGGAAATGTGGATTGGAGAGCCGGTGGTGACAAGCTCCAGGAGCCTCTTGCTGTCCACAGAGGCTGGAGGAGGTCGGGGATGGTGCCGCTGACCTCCAAAACACGGGAGGTGAGGGCAGCTTGAGTGTAGGAAGGGGCTCAGGGCTCAGCCTCTAGAGTCAGACAGCTTGCCTCGACCCCAGTGCTGAAAGAATCCACCTGGAGATCTGGGCAAGCTGCACAGTCTCCCCACCTCTAAAGTGGACACGATAGTAGCCCTGACGTCTCTGAGTCATTTCGAAGATTCAGGGAAGAAATGCTTTGGTCTCACAGTGTCAGACACGTAATGCATGTGAAATAAATGTTCACCATCATAATTATTCTGAAAGTCCCATTCTCGTCTCCTCGGCTAGCTCAGTCAGAGTTCCTTAGAGACAGGCCAGAAGCAGAGCACCATCAGGCTAACACATCCGGCAAAATAGGGTGCTTGTTCCTGTGAAACCACCTTCCCCTGTCAGAGCAGCCCAAAGAACATCAGGAGTCAACTTCCCCAGGTGAGTTAAGGGAGTTCCCGGATTCTCCACCCCCAGAGCCACTGTTGACTTGGTGGTGGTGGTGGTTTATCTGCCACGTCGTGTCTCTGACTCTTGTGATCCTATGGACTGTAGCCTACCAAGCTTCTTTGTCCATGGGGATTCACTAGGCAAGAATACTGGAGTGGGTTGCCATGCCCTCCCCTTCCCAACCCAGGGATGGAACGCAGGTCTCCTGCATTGCAGGCAGATTCTTCACCATAAGAGCCACCAGGAAGCCATCATGGAAGGTAGATCATGCTAAAATAATTAAAGCTCAGAGGCTGGAAATTTCTTGGTCCTTAGACTTAAAAAGCATCTGCTTCTCCTCCCTTTGCCCTTCCACAGCCTTTCTGAGATTACTTTAAACAAAAGGAGTGGGGTCTTGGGTGGAAGATGATCTTTCCCTCAAAGCAGGGTAATCCCAGTATGTGTCAGACGCACTCCGGCTTTGTCAAGTGCAGAATAAATCAGTTTTCTCAGTAAGGCCTGATGTGGAGGGAGCTAAGGAAGGGGTATTAACTTGCCTCTTGTTTGGTGATGTGCAACCTTGGCTTGGAAGGCAGACATCCCAGGACTGTGCAGTAAATTCAAGCTCTGTAGGCGCCCAGGGCTCCAGGCCATCTTGAATTCCTATATTTGAAATGCGTGCTGCATGTCTCAAAGGTGAAGTGATCCATTCATCTCTTGATCCACATATTTCTGTTCCATGAAGCCCTGACACCTGCAGAGAGAAAAACGGCTCACCAAATCCTCCTCGGAGCCCCATGCACGCTATTTTCAGCACATTTCTGGAGACTTATAATTGAATGTGACCCATCCTTGTAAAGCTGGGCTGCAGCGCATAGCTGAGGGAGTCTGAGCTCTTTTGAAATACAGTGAATGTACACAATATGTAAACAGGCGGGTGTCTGTCTCCCGGTTAAAATAAGCAAATTCTTATCAGTCAGCATCTGTTTCCTGGTTGTTGTTTTTTTTCTTTTTTCCCAAGAGCCTGTTTACCAGATTTTCCATTGAGAAACTTCCCCATGGAGTATAGTTCACTATAGTTTTTGCTCATTCATAAGATTATATACATATACATATATATATATATATATATATACACACACACACATACATACATATATATACACACATATCTCCCAGCTGCAACTATTTTAGGCACATTTCTGAAGACTTATAATTGAATGCGACCCATCTGTGTGAAGCGGGGCTGCAATGCATAGCTGAGGCAGTCTGAGCTCTTTTGAAATACAGTGAATGTACACAATATGTATTTGTTGGCATGAGTACCTGATTCACTGGTGAAGAAGTCTGTCAATAATGTCTTTTCTACATCTATTCAAACATGAAGAGGGTTGTTTTTTAATATGCAAATGTCTGGAAAAGACTATTTAGTCATCTTTTTCTCCCTCCAGAAGTTGCCAGTGCAAGGAAAATAATCTAGACAAAGTAAACTCATCACTTTCATAAGGCCCAGAATCAAATGGCTATTGCCAAGCGTTCCCATGGCAACTGCCTTCCTAAGCAAACTTCTTGGCAAAATATACAGCTGTTACTTTATCTCGTTGCTAAGTTCCCTTGACAAAACCACACCATAATAACCACTCACATATATGTGGCTAAAGGGGCAATGCTCCCACAGGACCCACATAACTTATCTTCTAAATGATAACTTAGGAATCCAACCTGCCATGGTCAGCACCATATGGGATTCTTTTCACTTGTCTGTCTTGAAACTCTGCCATATTAGGAAAAATCCACACAAATTTTTAGTATATGTTACTGTTAGCTGGGTGAATACAAATTTTTCTTTTTTTTTCATCATGTAACATGAAAAAGTATGTTACATTTCCAAATCTTCATTACATGAGATGATAAAATGATGTGTTCCAACATTTTATATCTGCACGGTGAATACGTTTTCTGTCACCATTTATTCTCATTTTTTAAGTGTAAGCCAGACTGGACGGGTCTTCAGGTACCAATTATTCTGCCTGTCTCTAGAGACAGGAACCAGTAAGAAAATTGAACTCATTTTATCAAACTGCCAAGAGAGGGGACAGGCTACCTTTTACGTGTCCAACCATAACATATTTTAGCACCAGTGCCAGCTGTAAATAAGCCAGAAGAATAATAGGCAAAAGCCCTAAAGGAAAATCATGTTGCCAGTTGAAAATGTGCAATGAGGGTCCCTGCCCTCACCAGCGAGGGGGCCAGGATGGTGGGGGAGCTTGCCACACGTCATGTAGAAAGAGAAGGTCAGTGAAGGACGTCCTCATGACAGCAGAGCTCCAGGCAGTGACACTGTCAGCCTGCTACATTTCTCCATTCCTTTTTCTGAAAACAAAAACCTTTCCTTTTCCAGCCTAATTTCACTGTATTTGGCGAGAAAACTGGCTATCAGTGATCCTGAAGATTATGTTATTAGCTTTCAGAAAGATCCAGTTTGAGCAATGTTAGAACATCATATATCATTTGCAAATGAGAGCCAAAAACATAGTTTATCCCTGACAGTTTTTTCATAGATGTAAAATGCAAGGAAGATCCTGGTTGTAATTTCTTATCCAGGTCAAAGGTGGGCATCGAAGCCACTGCTTTCAGTCTGGAAGTGGACAGAGTGGCATTTCTAACTCTGGTCTCTCTCTGGATCCACGAGGCATCTCTCTGCACAAATTAAACGGGATCCTATCAACTTCACCTTTCTGGAAAAACACACAGAGATTAGCTCTGTCATCATCTCACATGGACTAGAGTGACATCATGGTTTATATGGAGGACAGACTGACCTTCACAATCACATTTGTGTCAGTGTTTTTCCAGATTCTTATTTATTTTTAGGAAAACACATAACTTTCTTTTTAGTTTTTATTTTATATTGGAGTATAGTTGATTAACGATGTTGCGTTAGTTTCAGGCGAAAACCAAAGTAATTCAGTTATTCAGAATTTTTTTTCAAATTACCTTCCCATTTTACAGAGTACTGACTAGAGTTCCCTGCGCTGTACACTAGGTCCTTGTTTATTATCCATTTAAAATACAGCAAGTGTGTACATATCAATATAACATTTATATAATTTATGTAATATTTATACAAAGATAACACATTATATAAACACTATAGTAATCACATGCACTTCAGTGACATGGGAGCCTTGACAGAAGGAAACCCTCATCTTGATGGGGTCAGGACCCTAGTAAGAAGTGGAGAACACAGCAAAGAAAGGTCAGAAGGAAAAAGATTTTTAGGGTAGAATCAATTTTATTCATAAAGATCTTTCCACATGTACAGAGCAAACACTTAATGAATTTGCAGGGAAAAATTAAACCTACATACAGTGAAATTAGCAGTTTCCTAAGAAGACCAAAAATACAAATCTGTACAGCCAGGCCAGCTTTGCTTCTGGAGAGATGTCTGACCAGTGGACAGAGCCTCAGACATGCCCGTAGGACTGGACAGGCCAAGCCAGCTGCCCAACTACCTTGAGACAGCCAACATATCCCCCATATGATAAACATACATTGTAAATATGTGATACATATACATAGTCTGAATATGTATGTAGGCTTACACACAATTCATGCACTAACTTGCATATAAGGTGATTTATCTATGCCTTATGATCTTGTCTGCTGGCTCAGATGGTAAAGAATCTGCCTGCAGTGCAGGAGACCTGGGAATGATCCCTGCATTGGGAAGATCCCCTAGAGGTGGACATGGCAACCCACTCCAGTATTCTTGCCTGGAGAATCCCCATGGACAGTGGAGCTTGGCTGGCTACAGTCCATAGGGTTGCAAAGAATCAGACATGACTGACTGACCAAGCACATCTGTGCCTTATACTGGTGGCTCAAACGGTAAAGAATCCACCTGCAATGCAGGAAGCCCAGGGTTCAATCCTGGGGTTGGGAAGATCCCCTGGAGAAGGAAATGGCAACCCGCTCCAGTATTGTTACCTAGAGAACTTCACGGACAGAGGATCCTGATGGGATGCAGTCCATGGGGTCACAAAGACTTGGACACGACTGAGTGACTAACACTTTCACTATTCATATAAATCTAGAAACCTAGCAAATTTGTTTTGCTTTTCCACTCACCAGAGGAAACAGCTTTTATTGAAAAATTGTCTCCAGAACCAAAGGACTGTCTGCCTACTTTCAGCCACTCCCCAGCCCTCTGGGACTTGATGCTTTTCCACCAGGGAAAGGATGTCAATTGCCCCTTGGTTTTCCAAAACAGTCTTCCCTTCCCTGTGTAGCCTAGCTTAGCAGTTCAGTAGCCATGTCATTGTTTTCCAGCACTGTCTGCTGCAGTTGCTTAGGAACAATCATGGGTGAAGGGGTGTGTGAGAATATATACATATATATATATATATATATATATATATACCTTCTATATGTTTATATGCAATTCTCATAGCTTGATCAGTTACAGAAGTCTTTGTTCTGCTGAAATAACAAATAATCCCCAACGTATTAGTGGATTAAAATGGTAAAGGCTATTTTTTTTCATTTTCACCCTAAGTCCAGAAGACCGAAATTTGTTTATGACAAAGTCTGAGCCTCACCTCTGACCCATTTACTTTTCTCTATTCGCTACGTGACAATTGATGTCCAAGACTGCTTGAGTCTGCATCCTTTGCTTTCCTCAGCCCCAGTGACTTCTTTCTCTCACTCCACCTCTGCCGTGTCATATGCCAACCTGATCTGTACTGCCTCCCTGATAGTAATGCCTCCCTGATAGTAATGCCGGCTCCCATCTTCCCACAGCGCTTCCTGAAATTCACTGCCACAGCACAGGCGACTCCCAAAGTCCTCATAATAAATTAAATATTTGGGTCTAGATTTGTGGAATGAACATGGATGAGAATAAAGATCACCAGTTTTAATAACTGTATAATACTTAACACAGCACCTTATAAATAGGTCATCATTAAATGCTTTGACTGCTAATAACATCAATAAAAGCTTGTGGTTCTCTTAGTCAGTTTTAAACACTGATGTTTTATTGATTCAGAGAAACTTCATGTAAAACCTCCATTCAGTGCCACAGTCCTCAAGAGGTAGACATTTACAGCTTCGGAACTAGACCCCTGAGAGATATATGCCAAGAACTAATAATCAAGATGTTACACAGTCAACCGACTGTGATCTTTTTCAGACAGCAGAACCATGAACTATGTTTTCTATTTCAGAACATAAAGATTTTGTTCACTGTTGTATAGAAAATACTTCTCTTCACTACATAGCATGTTGGGAAGATATTTATATTTGAAAAATACCCCACATTCTTTGTATTTTAAAGCACATCTAAATTCTCATTTAAGGCATTGGAAATGAACAGTGTAATAAAAAATAATAAATTCAGACTCAGCCTACTATCCCTTTTTTCCTGAGGTAAGTTTAAAGAATGTAAAAAGATCATGGACAACCACACATGCTCTTCTACTATTAATCAAATTAGTTAAAGATCAAATTAATGAGACTTTTTAATGTTATAGGTATACTAATGTATGATTTGAACACTTTTTTAATATGATGAGTGCAGGAAATCATTTAGATGCAGCTGTTTATGGTTACAGACAAGAAGGTTTCTCAAGGCAGCACAAAAAATGAGATGGATAGTTGAAATAAATTGAGGAATTTATTGACAATCTGGTTTCTAAAAATAATTTAGTGTTAAATGTAATGATACTTTTACAGGAAAATTTTATATTTATCTTCCTATCTGTCTATCATCTATCTATTGAGACTTGCATACAGAAAAACCAAACCCTTGGCAACCCGCCTTGTAGGTACACAGCCAAGGACATTTGAGCATTTCTTTTCCTCCCTGTTTCCCAAGTCACACTCTTCACTATTTATTTTTTAAAACCTTTTATTTTTGCATTGGAGTATTGCTGATTAATAAACACTGTTGTGATGGTGAACAGTGAAGGGATTCAACACACATATATATGTATCCATTCTCCCCCAAACTCCTCTGCCATCCAGCACACAGCACTGAGCAGCGTTACCTATGCTGTATAGTAGGTTCTTGTTGATTATCCATTTTAAATATAGCAGTATGTACATGTCCATCCCTAACTCCCTAACTATCCCTCCACCTCATCCCTTCCCACCCCTCAGCAACCATAAACCCGATTCTCTAAGTCTCTGAGTCTGTTTCAGTTTTGTAAGTAAGCTCATTTCTATCACTTTTGTTTAGCTTCCACGTCTTCACTATTTAGAAGTAGGAAAATGGATACCTGGATCCATCAGCAGTCACCCCCACCCCCACTCCCCCTCCCCAGCCACTATTGCGTGAAGCTAGTCTGCCCTCTCCTCTCCATCCTGTCATATATAAGCTTATATTCAACTTTGTGCTTTGAGGATAGGGAATACCTTGAATATATGTTAAAATGACTTCCAGACAGATGTTTAAATGTGATTTTAGTCTTTATTATATGGTCAGGAAGCAACAGTTAGAACTGGACATGGAACAACAGACTGGTTCCAAATAGGAAAAGGAGTATGTCAAGGCTGTATATTGTCACCCTGTTTATTTAACTTCTATGCAGAGTACATCATGAGAAACGCTGGACTGGAAGAAACACAAGGTGGAATCAAGATTGCCAGGAGAAATATCAATAACCTCAGATATGCAGATGACACCACCCTTATGGCAGAAAGTGCAGAGGAGCTAAAAAGTCTCTTGATGAAAGTGAAAGTAGAGAGTGAAAAAGTTGGCTTAAAGCTCAACTTTCAGAAAACGAAGATCATGGCATCTGGTCCCATCACTTCATGGGAAATAGATGGGGAAACAGTGGAAAAAGTGTCAGACTTTATTTTTGGGGCTCCAAAATCACTGCAGATGGTGACTGAAGCCATGAAATTAAAAGATGCTTACTCCTTGGAAGAAAAGTTATGAACAACCTAGACAGCATATTCAAAAGCAGAGACATTACTTTGCCGACTAAGGTGCATATAGTCAAGGCTATGGTTTTTCCTGTGGTCATGTATGGATGTGAGAGTTGGACTGTGAAGAAGGATGAGCACCGAAGACTTGATGCTTTGGAACTGTGGTGTTGGAGAAGACTCTTGAGAGTCCCTTGGACCGCAAGGAGATCCAACCAGTCCATTCTGAAGGCAATCAGTCCTGGGATTTCTTTGGAAGGAATGATGCTAACGCTGAAACTCCAGTACTTTGGCCACCTCATGCGAAGAATTGACTCATTGGGAAAGACACTGATGCTGGAGGGGATTGGGGGCAGGAGGAGAAGGGGACGACCAAGGATGAGATGGCTGGATGGCATCACGGACTCGATGGATGTGAGTCTGAGTGAACTCCGAGGGATGGTGATGAACGAGGAGGCCTGGCGTGCTGCAATTCATGGGGTCACAAAGAGTCGGACATGACTGAGTGACTGAACCGAACTGATATTTGTTTCTACTTTTTTTCTTTTATTTCTTTGAACTTAATTCTCATGGCATACATTTGAAATAGATGGCCAGTTTATTCAGGTTTGGCAATGAAGGTGCATAGTGAGTATTATAGTCATGTGCTAAGTCACCTTAGTCATGTCTGACTCTTTGCAGCCCGGTGAACTGTACCCACCAGGCTCCTCTGTCCATGGGATTCTCCAGGCAAGAATACTAGAGTGGGTTACCATGCCCTCCCTCCAGGGGATCTGCCCAAGACAGGGATGGAACCCAGGTCTCTTATAAAAAGTCTCCTGTACTGGCAGGCATGTTCTTTATCTCTAGCACCACCTAGGAAGCCCAAGTTAAAAAAAACAGCAATAGATTTTTATTAGCAAGTGGTTCTTCCATGTGCAAGTAGAAAAGAGGCAAAAGGTCCAGAGGAGTCCTTGTCATGATGTCAAATAGATGAAATAAATATCTTGGATGAAATAAACACTTTCAGAACATTAAAACAAGCGCAAAGGAAGAGTGCAAAAGCAGGCAGAGACGCACTGCAGTGCCTGGTGGTCAGTCACCCTACAGCCCAGCATCCCTCACCCTCCACACCACATACCTGCCAGCCATATATTAATGCATATACGTGGAATCTGGAAACAAGGCCTGATTTGCAAAGCAGAAATAGAGTTACAGATGTAGAGAACAAACTATGGACATCAAGGCAGAGGGGGGGTGCAGAAGGAGGCAGTGTGATGAATTGGGAGATTGGGATTGACATACATACACTATAGATACTGTGTTTAAAATAGTTAACTACTGAGAACCTCCAGGAGTTGGTGATAGATAGAGAGGCCTAGCGTGCTGCAGTCCATGGGATCGCAAAGAGTCGCACATGACTGAGTGACTGAGCTGAATTGAACTGACAACCTACTGTATGACACAGGGAACTCTGTTCCATGTTCTGTGGTGACCTAGATGGAAAGGAAACCCAAAAAAGGCTTGATATACGGATACATACTGTAACTGATTCACTTTGCCATATAGCAGAAATTAATACAACATTGTAAAACTATACTCCAATAAAAATTAATTAAAAAACAAAAACCCTGCAAAAGCCTTCCCACCCATTTCCTCCCTGCAATTCTTCATCCCTGTCCAGTTCAAAACCTCGCTCTTCCTGCCTCCTATCTTGATGCCATTCTATCAACCTTCTAACCAATGTCTTTTTAGTTAGAAGGTTGATAGAATGGTTATAATTACTTAATTATTAAGTATGGTCTGTTTTTAAGCCACTGGTTTCACCTCTAATTTATGTTGTCAACTGAGAAATTTTTCTGTGTGATCACTGCTATTCATGATTGTAATTTAGTACAAAGAAAGGAGTAATTTTTCTTTGAAAGACTATATCTGAACAAATTCTACATGAGTCTCTGGTTTAGTATAACAAGTCAAAATTCAATTTTTGTCTTCTTTTTCATTCCTTCTTATCATTCTTTTGACTGCACATTAGTGGGGAGTATGTTTAAACAATCCAAAGTAAATAAATTAGTTGTTGGATTAATTTAGAAAAGAAATGAAAGACTATACGAAAGATGAGAAAGGAGATCAAAGCTGTAGATGTCCAAGAATACATAAACAAGAGAAAACAAAGAAAATTGGTGAAATAATCAGCAGAATTATATAAGAAATAGGGAAAAAACTAAAATAACTAGGAAAAATCACTAGACATATAAGATATTTGATATGAAGAAAAAGACTGAAATAAAAGCAAACTGCATATGATGGCAAAACTTAGAAAACTGAAAATATTGTTAATGCAATAGTGACAAAATCCTGTTCTCTTTCACAGGATAATACATAAATTATTTAGAAACTATTTTCTTAGTATAACAATAGAGAGTGGGAAATAGAACAAAATATTTTTTGGCTTATTTTTAGTGAAAGCTTGAATGATATGTGACAGATTTTCTTCTCTTAAATGCTTTCCAGAATATCTAGCTTTCATGGTCAGTTCTTACTTGTTTTCTAGAATGTCTAGTGTTCATGACAAGGGACAAATGACAATTTATTCAAAACTTTGTTGATGTTAAGTATTTTGTAATTTATATTTTCCTAAAATATATGAGTGTCTCTTCATGTTCCCATATGCAAGTTATGTATGATTCAAATCAACACTCATGATCATGTATATTTTTGACTGTTATTAATTAATAAATCTTTAGAAACAAGAATAAAATGGAGAACAAATTGAGTGTTCAATTAGTATATTCTTATTGAACAAATTTTATTTTATAGTCATAATCATGTAATCTGCTGGGGTCTAGCTCTGGTGGATCCAGGGTAATTCGAAGGGAGACAGAATCGGCATCCTAGGAAAAACTTATTTACTTACAGATATAAAGAGAGATTAGAAAGGAATAGTGTAGTAGGAAGATTGGTGGAGAAAAATATGCTGAATAACTTGATTTACGTGGGATACCAATAAAACTCCAAAACAAGGAGTTTGCACCATCTACGTTGGGCCACTGGCACCCCTTGAATATTGGAAGGTGCCCCTCCTTGGGCTACTTCTCGTGTGGAACTTAAAAGCTGGGACAAGTAAGTAGACGTGGCGAGCACCGCGCTCCAGATGGGAATTCAGCCAGAAAAATGGGGAGCAAGAAAGAAATGACACAGGGGAATCAGTCTTTCCAGAAACTGATCTGATTTCTTTATTTTTAGGTTTGCTGATATACCTTTTGTTACACACAGAGATAAATGGAAATTTTAAAGTCACGCGGGGTCAGCAGTCCTGACCTTTATCAAAATCAGGTGCTTCACATAAATGTATATTAAAAAAAGGTCTTAGGGGTTTTACATCATCTTCTGGCCATGAGGCCTGCTGACATTTATGATCCTTTCTTTCTGATAACTAAAAACTTATTTTTCCAACGGTGTTTTTTCTTAAACCGGGCACCACCCTCTGAAGGTAGCAGATGAAGTTGCATTCCTATAGGGTGAGGGTGTAGTGGGTTACAGCTAAGAAAGGAATTTATTTAAACTAAGGTTAACATGATTAGTGCAGCCATGAAATTAAAAGATGTTTACTCCTTGGAAGAAAAGTTATGACCAACCTAGATAGTATATTCAAAAGCAGAGACATTACTTTGCCGACTAAGGTCCATCTAGTCAAGGCTATGGTTTTTCCTGTGGTCATGTATGGATGTGAGAGTTAGACTGTGAAGAAGGCTGAGTGCCGAAGAATTGATGCTTTTGAACTGTGATGTTGGAGAAGACTCTTGAGAGTCCCTTGGACTGCAAGGAGATCCCAACAATCCATTCTGAAGGAGATCAGCCCTGGGATTTCTTTGGAAGGAATGATGCTAAAGCTGAAACTCCAGTACTTTGGCCACCTCATGCGAAGAGCTGACTCATTGGGAAAGACTCTGATGCTGGGAGGGGATTGGGGGCAAGAGGAGAAGGGGACGACAGAGGATGAGATGGCTAGATGGCATCACTGACTCGATGAACATGAGTCTGAGTGAACTCCGGGAGATGGTGATGGACAGGGAGGCCTGGCATGCTGTGATTCATGGGGTCATGAAGAGTCGGACACGACTGAGTGACTGAACTGAACTGAACATGATTAATCTTAAAGGTTAATACTTATTTCTCCTATATGCTAGTTATATTCATTATAAGGGCAGGGAATGTGGAGATTTAGCAGTAAACATCAGCCCAACAAATGAAAACCCTTCACCAATGTTCCCCTTAAGATCTATTTAGTCTTAAGATAGTGATAAAGTTACATTTTTGCATAACAAGGACACAGTGATGTGATTTGTAACAAAGTACAATGATCTATAACAACAAAGAAAATTCATTAACTCAAAAAGTCTAGTATTGCTAACATCAAAAACTACTATATTTCCTTTTCTATATTCCAAATACATTAATATATTCCCAGGCCTAAGGATATGGAGACTTGGCGGCAATCATTGACTCAACAATGAGAAAAGCCGTATGCTAATTAAGACTTTCAAAATACTCCAAACTCCCTGTGCTGTTTATGGTTGAGAGGTTGTCACACAAGCTTGTCTGTCAGCAGAGAGGTTTGACCTGAGACACCCTTGTCACACCCAGGGCAGGGAATTAGCAGCAATTATTGGCACAACAAATGAAAAACCCTTCACCAATATAATTTCTAACCAACCCACTATACTAATAATTTCTAACTTCCCAAAAGAATCTGCCATTAGTAAATCTAAAACATCTCATGCCTCTCACGGTTGGGAGCCTGTAAACAATCACATGTGGCCGGACGAACCTGTACAGGCAGGCTAGATAACCTTCAGAGGAGTTCGTAAGTTGAAACATTCTTGTCACGCCCAGCAATTTTTATTGACTTGGAGCTGTAAGTTAACTCCTCCAAGAGAGGTAATGGGGGTCAGCCCCATGTAAAGTCAGAGGTATAGGTGAGAGCACAAAACAGTAAAGTAGGTAAACTCTGGTTTTGGGGGCAGATGCTCGGGAACAGGGGGTTTCCTGAGGCTCGATCCCGCTTTTGAGTATGCTGAAGCCTCCTTCCTCATGAACTTTGCCATGGGCAGAGTTCCTCACGCTGGCTGCCAGAAGTAATCTTTGACAGTGACAATAAAGTCAGCTCCCAGGGTGAAAAAAAGCAATGAAACCACACTTCTTTTTACTTCTTTACTATAAATAAATAAGATGGTTAGATAATTTTATTTCTGTAGTGATGAAACAAAAATGCCACTCTAAGCATGCCCAGAAGATTTTCCTGTCGTCAGACACATCAGTGACAAGACATTGCACCTTCAAGCAGTTGCTTAGTGCCAATGGCTTCAGAAGGACGGTCTGTTCTCTGTAAGGACACGTTGAACTGGACGATGGTTTTGCTGTTGCCTGGGTGCACCCACCTGCCACATGTGTCTTCAAGTGATTCTTCAGATAAATCTTAAAGCATATATTCTGTTCTTTTGCAAGAGAGATAGTCTGAGTTTATTTATTGCATTTTTGCTCAGTCTAACTTAGATATGTTTACTTTCTTGCTTTGCTTGCACATTACAGATATACACTCAAATTAGCTCAGGCACAGTGTGGGTTTAATGTAAGAATGCCTGAAGATCAAGAAATGTGATCTGATTCAGGCACCTCTCAGCAGAGACAAATCCAACTCCTTAGCCACATTTCCAATGTCAGTCCTGAAAAACCCAACTAATGAACTGAGTGGTCTAGTCCATCTTTCTACCCATGGTCATAGTGTTCAGGCTGGTCTGCTTGCTGATGCCCACTGGATGCCCACTAGAACTGGATGCCCACTTCCAGTGTGAACCACTGAACCGAGGGTGAATTCATTCTTGGTGCATAAGTTGTGTCTAGAACACAAGAACAAGCTGGCCTTACAGAAGAAGATGAGAACAAGGTACTGTTTTGCATATTGAATACCAGAGATGGCATGACTAGTCATTAATGAGTACTTGTTAAAGACATATACCGCCTTTCTTCACTCGTCTACTGAAGAAATACTTGTTGAGCTCTGCTCTCAGCAGGCAGTGAATTAAAAGCAGGCAAGTAATCTACTTCCCTCACTCCTACAGGGTTGAGTACAGACAGACACTAATCAACTAAAATATAATCAAGATGATTGCAGATGGTGATAAGACATATAAGGAAACAAGCAACCATATTAAGAAGCAGGGTCAGCAAGCTTTTTTTCTTCAAAGGGCCAGGAAAAAATGATTCTAGGCACTGCAAGACATGTTTTCACTGTGCCAGCTACTCCAGTTGGTCACTGTAGGGTGAAACCAGCCACAGGCAACCTTAAAAAATAAATGTGGCTGCATTCCAATAAAATTTTATTTAGGAAAACAGGCAGTAAGCACTATTTAGCCTGAGGGCCCCAATGTACTGACCGTATGTTACAGAGAATAATGGAGTGATGACAGCTATAGGTAGTATTCAAAACAGTGAGCTCTCTGAAGAAGTAACATTTGAGCTGATTTGCAGAAGACCAGAAGGGGCCAGTTATAAGTAGAAGTGCAGAAACTGATCACTAGGAAGAGTAACACAGTCAGAAGCCTTGGAGGGAGGAACTTGGAACATTTAATGGAGAGAGAAGAGCCTGGGATGACTGGAGCTTAATGAGATTCTGGGAAAACATTATAATTAAGTTTTGAGAGGTAGACAGAGGTCAGCTTGTGTAGCTCATCAAATTGAAGACAAACCTGAATAACCTGGGAGGATCAGAACCAGGTCAGCCAGAACTAATGGGCAGCCTTCCTGGAGCATTGGTATGGATTGGTCAACTCTATCCCCCTTCCTGTCCCTCCACAGGGCTCTAATTCCTTGGGAAAGAACCGAATTGTCATTTATATACACAATGAGTCACAATCTACAAGACTGAACAGAATGAAGGAATGAATATTACAGTGGGCTTCAGGACACAAATGCATGCCCAGTGCTGCTCTTCAGAGAGCATGTAGAATGGTAGAGAAAACTTCCACCTTTGTTAAGCTTATTTACTATTTATTTAACCTTTATTGATGAGTTGATGTAGCCAGACTGATGTGGCACTGAACCATTCTTTATTATTAAATGATGGTCTTTCTTCCTGAGAATATTCTTTCCTCTGAAATAGACTGCTTGAAATTTAAATCATTTCAACCATCTTTTCATCAGTAATAACTCAATCATGAATAATTTCTGTATTCCTGTAAATATTCTTGAACTGTGCCTTGAGTTGCATTTTTATTACTGGTCACAGTTCAATCTTTGGAATCTCACTTTTGATCTTTATTAGGTGGGACTGGGCTTCCCAGGTAGCTCAGCTTGTAGAAGAATCCACCTGCAATGCAGGAGACCCTGGTTCAGTCCCTGAGTTGGGAAGATCCCCTGGAGGAGGGCATGGCAACCCACTCCAGTATTCTTGCCTGGAGAATTCCATGGACAGAGGAGCTTCGGGGCTACAGTCCATGAGGTTGCAAAGAGTTGGCCACAACTGAATGACTATGCACAGCATAGCAAAGTACAGCACAGGTGGGTCCAGTGTAATTCATTTCTGGGTCTAATTTCCCCACTACTTGAGGGAAAACCTTACTAATTACTCTCCCCATGTTCTGTGAATGATAAGATTTTCCACCCTGGGTTTGGAGAACAGGAAATATTTCTGGTTGAGTGTAGTTTCCGAGACTGCATTTTCTGAACCTTACAGGTGGCTCTTTGCCCAGCCACGCATCCTTTCCTCACAGACACGCACTGGTGATCTGTACTCAGCGGAAATTCAGAATGCACCCTCTGCAAAGCGCCAGAGCTATCTGTCTGTCCACCTGTCCCTTGGCACTCGGTCCTGGGTACTCTACCTGCTTTGGCCTCTCCAGATTTCAATTCTTAACTCCAGTCATAGGTCACATCCCGTTCCCCACCCCACCCCCCTGCCCCGCTCCCCTCCCCTCTCCGCCTTCTCATCTCCAAGCTTTGGTCTGGGTCTGAAACTGTCTCCAAACAGCGTGGCCCTCTGGGCACCAGCCTCGTCTGCTTCCTTTCTTCAAGTATCACTCCACCATGATGCCCGCAGCCCAGTTCTTAAAAACTGTTTTTCTCATGTCTTATCTATTTTAAAAACCGTTTCAAGAGGGAGAGCCTTTCTAATCCTTGTTACTCCATATTGGCTGGAAGTGAAAGTCCTCGGTTGCTACAATTTTTTTCTCTGTTTTTCCATATACACTCCCAGGCCCCTTCAGCTATACACACCAGCTCCTAGGTGATCACACCAAGACTTTCAATGAATCTTGTAATCTGAAAAGTTTGAGCAGTTTCCTAGAACTCTCCAAAGGTGCTGTGAGACCAGCATGTAGATTCTAAGGAGGGAATGAATGAATAAAAATGTTATTGGTGTGTTTGAAAAAAAAAAATCACTTCTAGGTTAAGCAAGTTTTTCATTTTAATAAAGAATTGAGGACCTTAAAAATGCAGATATTAGTAATTATTCATATAATTCATGCTTGAATAATTTATCTACTATTTCTTTGGGGTCTTTTATATCAGTTTGTATAGATGACAGTTTTGTCTTATAATAGGAACTCCCTGGACCACTGTTTGAACATGGATGATGTGTTTATTGCATGCTTTATCATAAGATAATCCAAACAGAGAGTGCAAGGGAATGGAAAGATACACGTTTTGTTAGAGGTAACTTAGTGCCTCAAAACGTATTCCTCTCGGTCCCCTCTGACTTCTAGCCTGGGGTGCATGAATGCCTGCTCCATGGAAGAATAAAGATCAAGTCTCAAAGTCTATCTAAAAACAAAAGAAGTATTTGAAATTGTTGAATGAAGTTTAGAGTGTTAGAATTAGAAGGTATATCGGATAATCTAGCTGGATCATTGATTGTGATATATTTTGCCTAGTAAATTTTAGACCAAGATGCATATTTTAATAATTAAGTATCTGCCCTGGGAAAAAGTGTTCGTGTATCATCAAATGTAGCATTCCATCATGCATCTATATAAATCATTGAATAGCTCCAGGAATGGAATTTTTAATAAATTATGTTCAAGGATACCAAGTCAGTATCCTGATAGGAAATAAAAGTGTTCAAGACAAATTTAAAAATTTAAACTTTGTGCTTATGTTTTGTAGGCAATATCCCATTTTTAAAGAAAGTGATGATGTCATATTGACAAGGAGCTGTATTTTTATGATTTTTGTTGGTGTTGAACACATTTAATAATTTCATCATTTATACATATATGTGTGTATCTTCTTACATTTTGATATATAATATATATTTATGTTTAGCCTTCTTTAGTATCTGCCTTAGCCAGTCACTCTCTCCCTGTCCTTCTGCTGTCCTCTTCCCTCTCTCCATCCCTCCCCCTTTTCTTTTTCTCTTTGTTCATCTATCTGTTTCTCTGTCTCTGTCAGTAGAATATCAATATTTTACTTTTCTGCTCGGTTGACAAAATCAAGTAAAGGTGATAGCCTTTGGCTATCATTTAACAACATTTAAAATTTTTTTAATTTGTTTATTCATTGTATTTTATTTTTGGCTGTGCTGGGTCTTTCTTGCTGTGCTCAGGCTTTCACTAGTTATGTCAAGGGGGAGCTACTCTCTAGCGTGCTGTGCAGGCCTCTCATAGCAATGACTTCTCCTCTTGCAGAGCACAGGCTCTAGGTTCATGGGCTTCAGTAGTTGCGGAGCACAGGTTTAGTTGCCCTGTGTCATGTGGGATCTTCCCAGACCAGGGATCAAACATGTGTCCCCTGCATTGGCAGGCAGATTCCACTGGACCACAAGAGAAACCCTAAGTAACCTTTTAAAAATCATTTTTAAAACCCTCCCTTCAAATATTTACTGAAGTATCACTTAAATATATTGCATTATTTATCAAAGGTAGTTTTGGCTCCACTCCCACCCCCCTGCCACTTCAAAAATAATAAATGAATCTTGCTCTTACCAGTGAGACAGTCAAGGTTCTAAAGGGGCATCAGAGTGACTAGTTTGAGCTGCCAGTGTCAAGACATTCAACAATCAAAATGGTCTGGGCTAACATGAAAAATCTCCCTCTATATTTCACTTATTGAATTTATGTGTCTTTACATAGACCAGACTATCAATATTAAGGAAGCTGGAACATAGGAAATCTACAGGGGAGGCATTTTGAAACTTGTATTTGTCCCAGGCCAGAAGGAATGCACCCACTCTGTTTTAATGGCTTGGGTCCTCTTTGGAGTTTGTGCTGTAAAACATGGGGTCAGTTTGTCACTCTGACCTTGATCCTGCCTTTCAATCGTGGTTTCAGAAACTTGCTTTGATGGCAACCTGAACTATTCCCTCCCAGAGATTTCCATCCATAATTTCTCCAATAAAACGACTTCCAATGAATCACAGCCATTCTAACAACTTTGCGGCTGTGCCCTCTTGACCATAATTCAGAATATAGCACAGAGCTCTCCACACACCTTTAAGGTTAGCTGTTCCTTTAAATATCAGGTAGGAAAAATGAGGGCTACATAAGGATCAGGATGGACATGCTCATTTAAGGAAGCAGGAGAAGTTTTTATAGAGAATTGATCACTGCTAATAATTAATGATTCATATGTGCATTAACTTTGTGATAAACCTCAGCCTTGCTTTGCCAACAAATGATAAATCACTTCAGATGTGACAGAAACATTAAAAATAGGTTGCCACAGTGTCTATTAAAATTTCCTACTGTCCTTTTGTAGTTGATTATCTTTCTTTCCCCAGCAGCCACTTCTGAGTATCATTTGACTTCTTTTTTACATATTTCTTTCTAATATTCTTTGCAAACAAGGTTACTAAGAAGGTTTTCAATTGCACCAGCTTTTTCCTTTTACTGTTTTAGATCTGAATAAAGAACTGTCTCTGCTAGGAATGAATTCCTTCCTAAGAACAGCTCCCAAGAAGTCCAGAGGATGCAAGGTCCCCATTGATCCAGACGCTCAACAACATAAAATCCAATGCCTTGGTGACACCCTCAGCTTCCCCGGATGTTACTGCTTCCCTGTCCCATCAGAGCTGTGACACTTTTCGTGTGTCACACATCACTTCTGTGTTCAAGGCAGGAAGAGGTACAGAAAACTTGCCAACCTTGTCTTTACTTCATATCAGCAAAGCAAAGGAAGCAATGTTTTTTGCCTTTTTAAAAATTTTTTTAGTAAATTTCTATTTTTGACTATGCCAAAGGCTTTAACTGTGTGGATCACAATAAACTGGAAAATTCTGAAAGCGATGGGAATACCAGATTACCTGACCTGCCTCTTAAAAAACCTGTATACAGGAAGTATAGTTAGAACTGGACATGGGCCAACAGACTGGTTCCCAATAGGAAAAGGAGTATGTCAAGACTGTATATTGTCACCCTGCTTATTTAACTTATATGCAGAGTACATCATGAGAAATGTTGGGCTGGAGAAAGCATAAGCTGGAAATAAGATTTCCAGGAGAAATATTAATAACCTCAGATGTGCAGATGACACCACCCTTATGCAGAAAGTGAAGAACTAAAGAGCCTATTGATGAAAGTGAAAGAGGAGAGTGAAAAAGTTGGCTTAAAGCTCAACATTCAGAAAACGAAGATCATGGCATCCAGTCCCATCACTTCATGGCAAATAGAAGTGGAAACAGTCAGACTTTATTTTGGGGGCTCCAAAATCATTGCAGATGGTGATTGCAGTCATGAAATTAAAAATGCTTACTCCTTAGAAGGAAAGTTATGACTAACCTAGATAGCATATACAAAAGCAGAGACATTACTTTGCAAACAAAGGTCCATCTAGTTAAGGCTATGGTTTTTCCAGTGGTCATGTATGGATGTGACAGTTGGACTGTCAAGAAAGCTGAGCACCCAAGAATTGATGCTTTGGAACTGTGGTGTTGGAGAAGACTCTTGAGAGTCCCTTGGACTGCAAAGAGATCCAAATAGTCCATTCTAAAGGAAATCAGTCCTGGGTGTTCTTTGGAAGGACTGATGTTGAAGCTGAAACTGCAAGACTTTGGCCACCTCATGAGAAGAGTTGACTGATTGGAAAAGACTGATGCTGGGAGGGATTGGGGGCAGGAGGAGAAGGGGATGACAGAGGATGAGATGGCTGGATGGCATCATCGACTCGATGGACATGAGTTTGAGTGAACTCTGAATCTGGTGATGGACAGGGAGGCCCTGCGTGCTGTGATTCATGGGGTCGCAAAGAGTCAGACATGAGTGAGTGACTGAACTGAACTTAACTGAAAATCACTGCAGATGGTGATTGTAGCCATGAAATTAAAAGATGCTTACTCCTTGGAAGGAAAGTTATGACCATCCCTAGATAGCATATTAAAAAGCAGAGACATTACTTTGTCCACAAAGGTCCATCTAGTCAAGGCTATGGTTTTCCAGTGGTCATGTATGGATGTGAGAGTTGGACTCTAAAGAAAGCTGAGTGCCGAAGAATTGATGCTTTTGAACTGTGGTGTTGGAGAAGATTCTTGAGAGTCCTTTGGACTGCAAGGAGATCCAACCAGTCCATCCTAAAGGAGATCAGTCCTGAGTGTTCATTGGAAGGACTGATGTTGAAGCTAAAACTCCAATACTTTGGCCACCTGATGCAAAGAGCTGCTTCTTTTGAAAAGACCCTAATGCTGGGAAAGATTGAGGTCAAGAGAAAAGGACAACAGAGGATGAGATGGTTTGGTGGCATCACTGACTCAATGGACATGGGTTTGGATAGACTCTGGCAGTTGGTGACAGGGAGGCCTCGTGTGCTGCAGTTCATGGGGTCCCAAAGAGTCAGACACGACTGAGCGGCTGAACTGAACTATTCTTTATTAGCATTAGCATCAAGTCTGTCAGCCACCCTATAACTGAAACCATTAGAAACAGTTTGCACAAGTGTGGTGAAAAGTATTATTTTATTCATTCAATAGGTTTAGCTAGATGACCCCTAGAAGCACTCTCAGTTTAGGGGTCTGTGAGGACCTTGCTTTCTCTGGTTCAGAATAGTAATGTTGATGGAGGCCAGTGTGGGAGAAATAAATCATTCATGACCGTGTGTTAGCGTCGGAAAGGATGGTGAGACTGTTAACCAGAGAAGTAGAAAAGTGATCTAAGTACAAAGCAGGAGTCCAAGATACATGAGCTTATAAGATACATGGTAATGCCCTGGTTACTTGAAGCTTATGTCCAGTTTTCCCTACTTGAAAACAAAACTGCAAAATCAGCAATTTGGGGTACAGAGTTCAGACTTCATCTCAGTTTCTCTGACTCTCTGGTGGACCTCAGCTTCTTCACCAATAGTATATATTGCTTAATGAAGCTATCAGAACAGCAGATGTTAAAAGAAACATTAGACTGCATTATGAACTGAATGTTTGTATCCTCCTAAAATTCATATGTTGACCTCCTAACCCTTAATGTGATGGGGGTTTTGCTGCTGCTGCTGCTAAGTTGCTTCAATCATATCCAACTCTGTGCAACCCCACAGACGGCAGCCCACTAGGCTCCTCTGTCCCTGGGACTCTCTAGGCAAGAATACTGGAGTGGGTTGCCATTTTCTTCTCCAATGCATGAAAGTGAAAAGTGAAAGTGAAGTCACTCAGTCGTGCCCTACTCTTAGTGATCCCATGGACTGCAGCCTACCAGGCTCCTCCGTCCATGGGATTTTCCAGGCACGAGTACTAGAGTGGGTTGCCATTGCCTTCTCTGGATGGGGGCTTTAGGAAGACTTAAGTGAGATTACTCAGGTGGGGCCCTCATAATAGGATAAGTGTCCACAGCTTGTCTTGGGCTTAGCTTCCAGGACTGTAGGAAATAAATTTCTGTTGCTTTAAAGCATCTAGTCTGCAGTATTCTATGATGGACACCCAAGCTGGCCAATATAGGCTGGATTAGGTACTCTCTAATAAGACATGGAACAATCATTACAGTTTATTTTGCAAGTTTTTTATTGTGATTTCTCTTGTTCTTTTAGTCAATAAGTGTTTAAAAAGCAAATGTTTGCAACTTTCTACACAGTCATACAAAAGAGAAGCCTCCTTCAGGATGAGCTTGAAGTTCCAAACCTAATAAGTGAGAAGGTACTGATTGAGAAAACCAACTAAGAGGGCTGGTGTGTGCTTATAGTTACGTAGTTCACATTTTTAAAATTAATCCATTAGTGTGGCCTGATTTAAATTTCAAAAGTTGGTATGAGTTTCAGGGAATGTTTGGAATAAATTAGGAGGGCAGAATACATGTTTAAAAAATAGTTATATTTTAGATATTAATTGTAGACATCTTTGAAAAGAAATCATTTATCATTCGCTTAATCAATATTTATTAAGCACCAGTTATGCACAAGGCACTGCTCCAGTGTCTGTATTTATCATAAAACAAAATACAAATATCTAGCTGAGGGAGACAGCTGATAAATAATAAATATGAAAATGAGTAAATTATGTACTATGTTAGAAGTTAAAGAAAAGCTAGTAAAATGTGGTATAGACATTAGTATCTCTATGGTAGTGATGATGTTGAAGGGAATGGTCTTATTGAGAAGGTGAAATGTGAGCAAAGCCTTGAAGAGATGAAGGATTTGCCAACTGGATATCTTGGGACAGGGAGGCAGGATCAAATGCATGAGGCATAAATTGTATGAGGCATTACAAACTCACTCATATTGTATGCAGTCTATGGAGAACGCCAGTAGAAACCTATGGAACCAGAACAACAACAAAATTTAATTTTCAGAAATAGAAATTTGATTAGGAAACTAGATCAGAGAATTGAATTTTCAATAATGTTTAAGAAATGTAGCTCAAGTATTAATGCTTTCAGTTTCTGCTACACTCAAGTTCTATGCATATAAGAGAAATCTATCTACTGTTAACACTTATTGTTCAGTAACTAAGTTGTATCTCTTAGTGAACCCATGGACTGCAGCATGCCAGCCTCCTCTGTCCTTCACTATCTCCAGGAGTTTGCTCAAATTCATGCCCATAGAGTCAGTCATGCTATCTAGCCATCTCATCCTTCTCCTTTTGCCTTCAATCTTTCCCAGCTTCATGGTCTTTTCCAGTGAGTCATCTCTTCATATCAGGTGGCCAAAGGACTGGAGCTTCAGCTTCAACATCAGTCCTTCCAATGAATATTTAAGTTTTATTTCCTTTAGGATTGACTGGTTTGATCTCCTGACAGTCCACAGGACTCTCAAGAGGCTTCTCCAGCAACACAGTTGGAAAGCATCAGTTCTTCAGCGTTCAGCCATCTTTACAGTCCAACGCTCAGATCCATACATGACTACTGGAAAAACCATAGCTTTAATTATACTGACTTTTGTCAGCAAAGTGATGTCTCTGCTTTTTAATATGCTGTCTAGGTTTTTCATAAGAGCACATACACACACCCAGAAAAATACACACACCTTTTAAATAAAAAAGTTTTTAAATTACCATTTGTATTTTCCTAAAGAGAGAACAGGGCTTCTATGTTGGCTCACATGGTAAAGAATCTGACTGAAATGCAGGATACCTGAGTTTGGTCCCTGGGTTGGGAAGATCCCTGGAGAAGGGAATGGCTATCCAACTCCAGTATACTTGCATGGAGAATTCCATGGACAGAGGAGCCTAGCAGGCTACAGTCCACGTGGTTGCAAAGAGTTGGACACCACTTAGCAATTAAGCAACAACAACAAAAGAGAAAATAAAATTGAATTTTAACTTACATAAATTAATTTGTCAAACTATCTGTGGAATTTTCAATGTGTAAACTGTGAATTAACAATTCAAAATTTGAGACATTTCAAAAAACTAAATTTCACTAGAGGGAGTTTTAAGTCCCTATTTTGAAGGGTTATTTGTATAGAGTAACTACATTTAGCTAAATTCTCAGTAGATAAATTTAGTATTTAAATATTAGCATGAAACCATTTCATCCCAGAGGAATTAAAATATGCTTGTGCTACTTCTGACTGAAAATGTAAAATAAGTTGGTTTTTATTTCCCCTCCTCCACAAATATGTGAAAAATATTTTTCTCACTGCAAGAGGTATTTCTATCATTGTTTAGAAGAACAATAGCCATCAGTATTATTCAAGATAAATAAACACAGGGCTTTCATTTTTTTTTTTTTAACTTCTTCTTTTGACTAGCCAGGGCCTGTCCAACCTGAGCCCAAAGGTCCATCAGAACGTCCAGGAACTGGTCAGTATCTTTAACTGAAGACAGTCTGACCTTATTGTTAAGGAGAAGGTAAATGCTGTCTGTCTGGATACATAGACACAGCTGAAGATCGTTTTCCGAGTAAGAAGAGCAAGGATGTTTGGATCTGTTAAATAATACCATGTTGCTCACATTGCTGGGGCAAATTTCAAGGGATCCCTGACCTGCTTGTCATTTCTGTGTCTGGGCTGGTGGGCTTCCTCCACAGTTCAGGATTTGGAACTAAATCAAGATCCTGGGATGGTAACATCTCTGATCAACTAGCATGTTAAAGAATGAGTCTTGGCACTATGGGACCCACATGAGTCAGTGGTAAAGAATCCACCCACAGGAGCTGAATAAGAGGTTCAAACCCTTGGTTGGGAAGATCCCTTGGAGGAGGAAACGGCAACCCCACTCCAGTGTTCTTGCCTGGGAAATCCCACCAACAGAGAAGTATAGTGGGCCACAGGCCACGGGGTTGCAAAGGGTCAGACATAACTTAGCACACATGTATACATGTTGGTGCTGTAAGTGGCAGAGCTGAGACTCAGACCCAAGTCTCCTCCCTTTGAATTGGTTTCCTGTGCTCCAGTGCACAGGGTTGGTTTCCTGTGCTCCAGTGCACAGGGTTGGTTTCCTGTGCTCCAGTGCTGCCCAAAGCCACCTGAATGGGGTTGCTCAATTTAAAGGAGGTGAGATGTGTCTCAGGTTGTGTGTGTGTTTGTGTGTGTGGATGGGAATGGTGTGGTGATGCTCACACACTGGGTGCTTATAAGACAGCAGACATTTATTGCTTGCAGTTCTGCAGGCTGGGAGCCCTAGATCAGGGCACCAGCATGCCCGGGTTCTGGTTAAGGTCCTCTTCAAAGTTGCAGATAGTCGTCTTCTCACTGTGTGCTCACCTGAACAAAGGAGCAAGGGAGCTCTCTGAGGTCTCTTCTATAAGGCAAGTAATCCCATTCATGGGGGCCCCATACTCATGACCTCATCACCCCCTCAAAGGCCTTACTCTTAATACCATCACCCTGGGGGTTAGGTTTTAACCTGTGAATATTGAGAGACAAACATTCTACAGCAGATGCGGACAAGCCCTTTAAGGGATAAGTTGTGCTTCAGAATAAAGGGATTGGTGCCTGTCAGGAAATGGTGAGAAGCCTGGGGCAGACTCTTGGAATTAGAATTATTCTCACTTTTATCTGGCTTTAAACCACTTTTATCACAGAGAGTATAGGCTCCAAGAAAGTAATATAAAAACATGTCATTTTCATAATCTTTTGGTTCTGTTAAATTTATCTAGATATCTTCAAATGATTCAATTGACTAAGAAAAAAGGTCTAATGTATATATTTTTGATAAACTGAAATAAATTTAACCTTCATAGAAATTGTCTCCTGCAGAAACATCTGCCATCATACCCTACTGTTGGTGGATACTTGAGCACTTTTATCTCTAAACTGGGAATAAAAGCTCTTGCCTGTCTAACTAACCGTGTGATTGTGGGAATGAAGACTGTGGCAGAAGGGTAGATAGTTTTTAGGGGGTTCATGAAATTTAAAATTGTAACCGTTAAAACCGTCAACTTGATCCATGCTTGAAGAAGCAGCTTCCCAGAGAACCCGGCATGCTCATCTATTAGAGTATTCATGTGGCCTTTGGATTCCTAATTGTGTGTGCAAGACATGGAAAAACCTGACGGCAGTTTAGGGAAAAGCAATGAAAATGATGAAGGGGCTGTTTGCATTGATTTATGAAGACGCGTTAAGGGAATGCAATATGAATAACCCTTCTAAGTGATGACCAGGGAAAGACAGAATAAATGTCGACAAGTATCAGCTGGGCGTGAACACTGGCAAGGGAGACGGGTGAGGGTGCCCGAAGAATACGATGAGGAATAATGAGGCAGAGTGGGGAGAGTTTCCTCGGAATGGATTTATAGTAATTTTCTTGCCCTGAAAATTGCCCATCAACGAAGAAGCTCTATAGCATGATTAGAGGCTCAAATCTGCGGAAATGTATGAGTTGTAATAACATGTGCAAGTGAGACTGGAAGGCGGGGGATGGCTTCACTGGGGCAGTGGGGTGTGGATCCAGGCTGGGATGGCTTTCTTGGGGGGTGGGGGTGGGGGATGGATCCAGGCTGTCCTACTCCAGATGCAGCCAGCAGGGTCCATGTTTTCTTCTCTCTCCTTTGGGGAAACAAGCAGGGACTGAGAATTTCTGGATCCTGACTCCACATCTTGTCCCCACTCTTTTCTCTGGACTCCTTTAAAGAAGCACAGACAGTAGCTCTGCAAAGCCAGGAGATGACTTGTTTTCATGAGGCTCACTCCTCTGACTCATGGGCACAAGGGAAAGTGAAAATGTCCATCGTTCAGCCTTGTTGGACTCTTTGCAACCCTATGGACTCCAGCCCACCAGGTTCCCTTGTGCATGGGATTCTCCAGGCAAGAATACTGGAGTGGGTTGCCATGCCCTCTTCCAGGGAATCTTCCCCACCCAGGGATGGAAGCCAAGTCCCCCATATTGCAAGCAGATTCTTTACAAGGATACAAGGCATAATATTAATGTTGTAACACTATGTTCCTTTATTCTTTTTTCACTCAAATCCTCTGCTTTCTACCCTCCCACCCTGAGACCCAAGTCTCTGTAGTAAATAGAAGCTGGGGTTGGAGACCACTGGAGTCAGGGCCTCCTCGGCCTCACTGAAAAAATTAGGGAGCGATGTGGCTGATAATTTATCAGCTCGGCTAAGATACATAACAATAAACTTTCAATAAGGCCTTAACAGTTAACACTGTAACCACCATTGCATGGGAAGCAAAACATTAGATCAGTTATGTTTGTAGAAAGTCATCAGCTAGGAATTACTGCACTCATTTTTAAGCAGTTGTCGAATTGCCCTGTTTGCTTCTGTTGAGCCTTCAACTCAGCATCTCAGCCGGAGTCTGAAAAAGGACGGCCAAAAAAAAGGACAAAGTGTGACCGTTCAAGAGCTGCTTTGAATTCACTCTTAAAATGAAAAGGTGACTCTGTACTAGTGTCTATTTAAATGCCTGTAGCTTATGGAGAAAGAGGAATGTAGCCGCCACATCAATCAATATGCAGTAAAATGTTTTGAGCCAGAAAATTTTGTAGAATCCAGACAGGTCATCATTCTTTGTCACGTTTTGCTAGAAGGAAGCTCTGAGCCAGTAAATAACTAACACAGACCATTTCTCAGATGGCTCACGTGAGCCATGATGAAAATGGGAGATCCCTCATCAGTGAGATAACAATCAGCTGCATGTTGCTCAGGGTTCCTGGATTTGGGATTTTTTTTACATTTACCTTTTTATTCTTAATGTGTGTGTGCTCAGTTGCTCGGTCATGTCTGACTCTTTGCAACCCCATGAACAGTAGTCTACCAGACTCCTCTGTTCATGGGCTTTCCCAGACAAGAATATTAGAGCAAGTTGCCATTTAGCCCTGTGTCTCCTGCTTTGGTGGGCGTGAGCCACCTCGGAGGCCCTTTATTCTTAATATTATGTTTCTATTATTTTGTCCTGTGGGTGGGATAGCTGAATGCATGGTGGCCAACATTTTTCCATGAAAAGTTAACTTTCATGGTTTTGAGAGTGTTTCTAAGTAAGCTAGAAGAAGAGATTATGAGTGAAATACATTGTATATTTCTAAGAAAAAATAAAAGGTATTTCAGAATCCGTTGTGAAATAGGAAAATGTGGGAAATTACTCTTATGGAATTAACCCCAGGGGCAAAATATTTAAGCAATTAAAAGCGGAACAGATTCTAACATGTACATGAAATAAAAATACAAAAGTACTTAGTCATTTTCCGTCGACCCATCATTTATCCTCAGTGATAATCACAGTGCTTAAAGCTGTTGGTTACCAGTTGCTCTAAAGCCCACATGATATTCACTTTGAACTTCTAGGTCAGAAGACCTTTCCCTGGCAAGCCAGAAGAATCCTACTTTCATGTGGACTCTTGAGACAGCATACATGCTTATACAGAAACTCCTTTAACTTCCCATGACTATCTAATTGAATGAATGCTATCCACATATATTGAACCACAGAGTTTCCAGGGAGATAAAATCTAGCTCACAGCTCTTGCACTATAATTCAACATCTGGCTACATTCAGGCCTCTGTTGGTACTCTCTGAGTGTCAACCTAAGTTTGTGAACGAAAAGAGATTCTCATTTCTATACTAATGACAATGAAGATCTAATTTCTTAATGCCTTTTAAAAGCCAATTCTAATATTGTTGAGCTCTACTGTCTTTAAAGAGATAGATAACCAGCCAGTTTGCTGCATTAGATTATAAATATGCTCAATGCAAGAAAGTCATTTATGATAATGTCTCAAAATATCAACTTAGAAAAATGTCAGCATTTACTGCAAAAGAAAATGACTCACTAAAACTCTGTGCTTTTGTCTCTATATTCCTGTTATTCTGATTCTTTCTTTTCTGTTCTCATGTCTTCTATAATATTTGCCAAAAATCAAAGCACTTACTGTTCATAAATGTGCATGTTGAAACCTTTGCTTTTTACAAAAAGGTTAACATGTGGACTGTTGGCTGTTCAGATTTTATTAATAATGAATAATCTTCTCTGTCTTACAAGTTTGTGTGTGTATGTGTGTGCTTTAATATTAACTTTGCCAGAGTCCTTTGGTGGGAAGAAAAAGAGGCAATGAATTGCAGGTTCTATACAACACTGCTTATCAATGAATATAAGCATTTGTCAGCAATTTTCTTATCAGGACACATTTCCTATACATGTGAATCAGAAAAATGGCTTGATGTCTCAAGTTCTACCTTTTACAAGAGGATGGGACTTGCTTGTGGCATTTTGAAACTGATTTAATAACCATTTGCAAAATAAAGTCTAACTCTTACAAAATGGGGTTATAAAATAGAAAAGTCATTTCCTAGACCCATGAGTATAAGGCTGTATGTCCAGCCCCATGAGATTATTAAGGTGAAGTTTCTGAATTCAAAAGCAGAACTTTGACAAAGCCTGAGGGTCAGCATGTCTAAAAGCACTGGGTGAGGACCCTTTGAAGACCCTATGTGCTTGAAGAAAGACTCCTCCGTAGTGACTGAGCTGGGGCTGCCCATGCCGGGGGTCGTGTCCTTCTACAGCAAGATCATAGAGAACCTCACACCTGTAGTGATGTGCTATGAATTATATATGTTTGTAGACAACTCTTTTTTCCTTTTCAGGTAGTAGACATCTTGAGAAACAGTGCATCACAGAGCTGCAAAGGGATGATAAATTTTAGATGTTTCTAATATTTCAGAAAGCAAGGTCAATGGATGCTCTCTGGGTCTATCTTTGTATTTATTTGCCTTGGAAACTCTGTTTTGTTTTTCTAAGACTCCTCAGCTTCTTGGAGTTTTGAAAAGATTACAATAGGAATTTGAAACCCACAGAGCAGCCTGAAACCAAATGCCAGAGCACTCTTAGAGCTGTCATCCATTGTGCTCTTGTTGTCAAGTGTAGATAAACCTCGTGTGATCTTGTCAATTAGGTGCCCAAGGTCAAGTGAGGGGAAAGAAAGCTCCACAATGGAGCAGTGGAGGCCCAGGCTTTGAGTCTGGGTCTAATGGCCTTAGTAGCACTTACTTGGGGAGCTGACCACCTGGTCACCAATTCAGACAAAAGAGATGGTGGAGGGGATAAAAGCAAGACCCATATGATGGCTGCACGGCACTTGCAGGTCCTGCCTGGAAGAGAAGAAAGAACTTCGTGGAAAGAAAGAGACCATCTTTGGGATAAAAGGTCTTCTGTTGGGCAAATGGGGTCCCTTTTATCACAACTGTTGACTTGACTAATTGTCCTTCATTTCTAAAGAGCCCTGCTTTCTTCTCTCTCCATTTTCTCACCTAAGTGCCATTTTCAGATTAGTGTTTACTCCCTCAGTGACATTTCAATAATAACTTATGTCCCCCTTCTGTATTTACTTCTGCAGTAACAGCTCCTGGGAACTGAATAGTGAAAAATCCTCTCTAAAAACAAGGAGCTGGGACATAGAGGAGGCTGGCTTCCTTGATAGCAAAGAAAAATAGGCTACCCTCTATCTCTATTGATCAGGCAACAGTAGAGGTCACTCGGCTGCCTTCTGTAGGAAGAAGTCAATTCTGGGACCTAATGGAGAGTTTGGTGACTGTATTTATGGAATCACTTCTCAACTCATTGTGTCAACTCAGATGGAAATTCTAAGCAAACCTGTTTTGGGGTGTGTGTGTGTGTGTGTGTGTGTGACTCATTTGGAAATGAGTACTATAGAGAATTATATGACTCACTGTTTGGAAAACAGAGTAAAAGGGGGGAAAGGGGGAAGCATTAAAAGGACATCAAAATATTAAAATCTTGCTGGTAATGACAACCAATGTACATTATTAAATACAGTGTCTCTTCTAAGCCAAAACTCAGCTTTGCAAGGAAGATTTCATTTGGACATGTACACTGCAGGGATAAAGAGCTAGCATGCTGCCTCCAGTCTCCTTGAAGAAACAGAGACTTCTAGGAGTTTGAATTCTTCAGATTCCACATATACGTGAGATCATGCCATATTTATCTCTCTGTGTCTGGTTTAATTCACTCATCATCAGTTCCTCCAGGTTCATCGTGTTGTCCAAATGGCAGGATTTCCTTCTTTATTAAGGTTGATTAATATTCTCTTGATGAAAGTGAAAGTGGAGAGTGAAAAAGTTGCTTAAAGCTCAACATTCAGAAAAGGAAGATCATGGCATCCAGTCCCATCACTTCATGGGAAATAGATGGGGAAACAGTGGAAACAGTGTCAGACTTTTTGAGGGGGAGCTCCAAAATCACTGCAGATGGTGACTACAGCCATGAAATTAAAAGACGCTTACTCCTTGGAAGAAAAGTTTTGACCAACCTAGATAGCATATTAAAGAGCAGACATTACTTTGCCAAAAAGGTCCATCTAGTCAAAGCTATGGTTTTTCTAGTTGTCATGTATGGATGTGAGAGTTGGACTGTGAAGAAGGCTGAGCGCCGAAGAATTGATGCTTTGGAACTGTGGTGTTGGAGAAGACTCTCGAGAGTCCCTTGGACTGCAAGGAGATCCAACCAGTCCATTTTGAAGGTCAGCCCTGGGGTTTTTTTGGAAGGAATGAAGCTAAAGCTGAAACTCCAGTACTCTGGCCACCTCATGCGAAGAGTTGACTCATTGGAAAAGAGTCTGATACTGGGAGGGATTGGGGGCAGGAGGAGAAGGGGATGACAGAGGATGAGATGGCTGAATGGCATCACTGACTCAATGGACGTGACTGAGAGTGAAGTCTGGGAGTTGGTGATGGACAGGGAGGCCTGGCGTGCTGCGATTCATGGGGTCACAAAGAGGTGGACACACTGAGCGACTGAACTGAACTGAACTGAATATTCTATCTGGTGTGTGCACATGTGAGTATACACACACACACACACACACACACACACACACACACACCACAGAATGGCGGTTGCTACAGGGTGTGGGAAATGGGGAAATGCTGGTCAAAGGATACCGAGTTTCAGGGATAAGATGAATAAGCTCTGGGGATCTAGATACAGCGTGGTGATGATAGTTAACAATATTGTTTTGTGTTCTTGAAATTCACTAAAAACCCTAAGTGTTCTCACTACAGAAAGAAAACACTAACTGGGAGGTGGTCAATATGTTAATTAGCTTGATAATATAATCATTTCACAGTATATACATATGTTAAAACCTTGTACACCTTAAATACATACAGCTTTTGTCAATTAAACCTCAGTGATGCACGCATTTTGGAGGAGATGCTAGCAAGGCGTCGGCAGAGTAAGAGCAGGGCTGGAACAGATCTGCTCCCCAGAGCCTGAGGCCCAGTTGCTGCGTCTCTGGCCATCAGAGCTGGGGTCTGCTGCTCCTCACCAAGAACACAAACACTGAGCAGTTGCTGTGATGACCTGCCCTTTGCGGGAAAGTTCCCAGGGAATGCAGGAACAAGAGCTACCCTAAGACTGGGGCAACATTACTGGTATTTTAGAAATCATATTGTCTACTGCCCTTATTTTTCCCATGAAGAAACAAGGGAAGGATGGCTTCCTGGCATTTGTATGAGTGCTCCTGGGCTCAGTAAAAGCAGCCACAACTCTTAGTCTTCAAGCCAGAACAGTCCGCTCTCGGCCCCCTCCCTTCTGTGCTGCTTCTGGACTTAATGTAGATGCACAGTCTGAAGCGACTTCCCTCTGTTCATTTTACTAACATCCAGGATGAAGCTGAGTATTATCCAAATGGAGGTCACCCCCATTCTGTCTGAAAAATAATGGTGTTGCATGTGTCATGATGACTGGCGAACTCCTTATAGATTACTTGTACAGTATGATGAAAGACTTTAACAATTTTGCAGTAATGGTAATTGGGTCAAGGATATATCAAGGAGTTAATCAGAACCGTTTATTAATCAGCCCATCTCCAGTGGAGCCATTGGAACTGATTAATAACTCAGTACACAAAGGGGATGTGAAGTTTAAAAATCAATGACCCAATCGACAGCACCGTGTCTCCTACAACAACTGCACTGAAGCTGTAGTAGAGAAATTTCAGATTATTGATCATTAGCCCAATAGCCCTGAATGGGAGCTAACCAAAGTAATATGTACCTAGGGAAAAACAGCTAGAAACATCCTAAAAACTTTCTATGAGTTCATTTATATTAGAGTAGAAGTCTTTCTCTACAAACTGACATAGCTTTATTGTCTAATTTTAGCTTTAAATAGCAACAGCAATTAGTCTGCTAAAAGAACTAATCACTTGCAAATTTTTGTGTTTAAACATAAAGTCACTTTTAAATGACAGCACTGAAGAACATTACGAAGTCCAGGCAAAAAGTGATTTTTAAAGTACTGAGTTATGCATAATTTTATGACATTTTTACTAATTATAAAACAATATGGCAATAGTTTTTAAAAATTCAAGGCAACAATGAAAAAAATTATTACTTTGAAAATTGTTTATTTTTATAAATGAAAGAACATTACCAAGAGAAGAATTACGATAAATGCCTATTTTAAACTATCTATTTCTTATTAACAAGCATGTCATTCTAGGCATATGTGCTAACTCAGAGTGGATGTGTAATGAGGGACTTTCTTAATGCAATCTACTCCTGAAAATTTGAATTAATTTCAATGCTCAAAAATGATAAACTCCCCCTCCCCTATTTTACCCATTCCACAACTGCCCTTCCTTTAAAAAAATATATACCTCAGATGTTTAATTCACAGAAATAGAATGAGTGACTGTCCACATTCTTTTCATTCATTGACTTGCCAAAACTTCAGATTTCTCAGTATTAAAATGGTCCTTTTGGTGAAAATCTGTTCTTCGAAATCCCTTCTTTCTCCTTAATCATATTTTGGAGTTTCTAACCAAGAACTTTGGAGCCAATCAGATGGGTTCCAATCTAACTCTAGTCTAATTAATTGTGACCTTGGGTGAATTTCATACTCTTTTAAGCATCAGGAACCTCATCCATACGAATAATTGAACCGCATAACCCATCTCTCAAGTTATGGACAGGATTAAATGAAATAAGCATATAGAGTAATTACTCAATAAAAGTGTGCTTCATATTTGTATTAATATTTCATAATCATGAATAAAATAACCATGCACTATAGAAATTAGCAGAGGAAAGGCATTTTATGACCCTCTTCTCCAAGAACAAATGGCCCAGTAAAGACACAGGGATAAGAAACTACTACAGACAAAACTAACAACATTGTAAAGCAACCATACTCCAATAAAAATTAATTTTGAAAAGGAAAGATTGAGTTAATTCATGTGAAACACTTAGAAATGTGCCTGGCATGGAGTAAACCTCAAGAAATAAAGCTGTTACTATTAAAAAAGAAGAAGAAAGAAAAAGACACTGCTAACAAGATAGGATGAGTGTCTGAAAAGTGAAAATGAAAGTTGCTTAGTCGTGTCCAACTCTTTGCAACCCCATGGACTATATAGTCCATGGAATTCTCCAGGCCAGAATACTGGAGTGGGTAGCCTTTCCCCTTCTCCAAGGGATCTTCCCAACCCAGGGATCAAACACAGGTCTCCCACTTTGTGAGGGATTCTTTACCAGCTGAGCTATAAGGGAAGCCCAGGATGTGTGTCTAGTGACGATTAACTCCCTGAGTTCTTTTAAATGTCCTGGTCTTTAATGTCTGCCTCCGAAAGAGACAACAGAGGAAAATGAAGGATGGAAAAACAGGGTGCTGGTACTTTAAATCCTCTGAAAGTCAGGTCAGGTGGTCTGGGGGAGGACAGAGGCAACAGCAGGGCTGCCTTTTGCATGTCTATGATCAGAAACAGTAGTCACAGAAACACCCCTGATATTTAGGGTACAGGATTCTTTGATGCTCACCTGGCTTCTGCTTGCTGAGTGCAGTTTTCCCCCAGGAACACCTGCACAGGTGTCTACCAAGGACCTGGGGGTGGGAGTGGGTAGCTGCTACTATACCAAGAGCTGAAAACTGGCTAAAATGCATTGCGACCCACTGTCCAGTTCTTCCCCTGGAAGTTGCAAGCTTTCAATAGACTCTAGACTTCCAAGTAGTTACATCAGATAGATTCTGCCAGTGCAGTTCTTGTCTGAATGGGTAAATAGGTTCCTGACACTTTCCACTCCACTATCTTCCTAGAACCATCCCTGAATTATTTGCTTTTAATTCTTCAATATTTCTGGCTTACCAGTTGGCCCAATGATAAAGAATCTACCTGCCAAAGCAGGAGATGCAGTTTTGATACCTGGGTCCGGAAGATCCCTCGAGAAGTAAATGGCAACCCACTCCAGTATTCTTGCCTGGGAAGTCCATGGATGGAGGAGCCTGGTGGGCTACAGTCCACGGCATGAAGTTGCAAACAGTTGAAGGTGACTGAACAACCTAACACTTTCACTTTCAGGATAATAAATGTAGAAATTGCAAAAAAAAATAATGCTGTCCCATTTCTTTTCATATTTTTCTATTGGATTTGAAAATTATTTTTCAAATTTTAGTAAATAATGTTTTCAGTATTTAAGGAAATTTTCAAAAGTAATTTTAATGTTTAAATAATATTTAGTCAGACTTGCCAATGAACTATATTCTTTTTAATCATCTTTTTAGAACCTTAGAAAGGATTTAATTTAGCTTAGTTTTATATGACTTTCTTATAATTTTTCCTGTGTTACATGGTATTTAATTTTTTATTTTTGTTACATTCAGGACATATGGAAAATTATCATCTCTTTTCTAAGTTGAAACTAAAAGAACTTTTGGCTTATGAATTTAAAAGTGTTCTCCGATGTATAACAAGCTTATTGTAAGTCTGAACTCTTTCCTGTTCACCTGTCATTAGAAGAAAGAAAAAGTGATAGCCCAAAACGCTCAAATTTTAGTGTATGTGCGATTAACCAGAAATTTGTTCAAATGAAGATTCTGATTTAGTGGGTCTGGGGTGCAGCCTAGGGTTCTGAATTTCCTAGTAAGTTACCATTTTATTCTGATGCTTGTTCTACAGACTGCACATTAGAAAGTATAATATGACCTCAAACTAGTGACCCTCTGGAGAGAAAATAGGAGGAAGCATATGTATCTCTTCAGTCTAGTTCGTTTCCCTTAATCCACTGAAAGTAAAGACCCAGATAAGAGGGCCATCATTCACCTATCATTTACCCATTTATTTACCATCCATCCTTCTTTTCATCCACTCATTCATCCACTCATTCGTCCATCCATCCAAGAAATATTTGTTAAGCATCTTCCATGTACAAAAGACTCTTCTGGACCCAGGTATCAAAGTCCATATTGTAGTGAACCACAGCTTCTGATATGTAAAAGTAGAACATAATAAATACATGAGAAAGATCTTTTAGAATTCGAAGACTGCCATAAAGAAACTAAATCATCACAAAGCAATGGAGAGTAATAGAAGCTATGTATCCACCTCTTGGTTCCCCAGGGCTGGATTTGGTTCTGTATAAACTTACACAGTTGACTAGATGGGTCTGGGCTGCACATTTGTTCTCTCACAGCCTCCTCTTTGAAATGCAGGAATGACTGAATGATATAATACTTGGAAAGACTTCGCAACATACTGAAAGCACTCAGTATGTGTTAGCTGCTTTTGTCTGAGGACAGATATTTGCAAGCCACATTTTGCAGTGGTGGGCTTCCCTGGTGGTTCAGATGGTAAAGAATATGCCTACAGTGCCAGAGACTTGGGTTCAGTCCCTGTCAGGAAGATCCCTTGGAGAAGGAAATGGCAACCCACTCCACGATTCTTGCCTGGAGAACCCCATGGACAGGGCTTCAGTCCATGGGGTCACAAAGAATCGGACATGATTGAGGAACTAACATTTTGCAGTTGTACAGAGAAAAGCCTCTTACACAGATATGAGAATTTATGAAAACATTAAAACACCTAATATACCCAGATATTACAGAGCAGTAAACAAACTGAGAAATTCAATGTTTCAAAAATGTAGGATGGATATGGCTGGAAATGGATTTTTGAAGGTAGTTAAGATGATAGAGTTGGATAATGAAGGACAATTGTGTCTCGTGCGAGAGAGACGGGCTATTATTCTGATCTATAGGAGCATGGTTTTCAAAGTAACACGAATGCCTTGTCCTCCCTGCAGAGTTTCTCAGACATTCTCATTTTAAGACTTTAAAGCAAATAATCCTTTAGCCAGGATGACAAAGCAACTTGAAAGATGAGGAAGACAAGCAGATGAGGAAGGACACGTGAGCTAGTGTTTTAGCCTGGAGAGGGAGAGAGGGCTGGGATGCATGGGCATAGGAGACTAGGAGAGGGAGGGAATGTGATGGTTGTCCTTACACATAAAATGGGGGTCTTCTGAATGAGCTATCAACATGTTGCATCCAGAGGAACACATCTGCAGTACTCGGAGATGATAGCGAAAAGGGTTTAGGTTTTTGTCCCAGGGGCCCTGCCAGTCAGAGCTGGTCAAAGGTGGATGGATTTCCTCAGCAAGGAAGGTATTTAGAGGGCTCAGTAATCACCAGAAATGTTGGCTTGAAAGGAAATGAGCAGTCAGGGAGTGTTGGGCTGGAGGAATTTTAAAGACTCGTTTAGATGGAGAGATCTGTGATTCTCAAGTCAGTTTTCTCTCCAAACTTGGTTTTCCTGATGAATATGTTTGTGCTTTTCCCAAGCACTTGAAGGAAGTCCGAGTTTGTGAGCCAGAAACTCAAAGTAAGAAATGTGAACAGCCTCTTTGGCAATGAATATAAGCTGAATAAAAGTGTCTCAATTCTAAAGGAGAGAATGTGGGCTTTCTAGTTTGGTACATTCAGACACTTCATTAGTTCTAAATTTAGACATAAGTGTTAGAGTTGGAGTGACTCAAGTTTGGCTAATACATCTGAAGATGTTCTTGTTAGAGAAAATAAATGATGGAAAATTCTATTTTTTTTTTTTTACTTTGTGTTTGTGGGTAGAGAGGGGAAAAACATGCTCTTTTCTATCAACCCATTCCGTCTGGTCACGATTATCGAGTAGGTGTATGATTTGAGGATGCTAAGTACACAGTAGGTATGCAACTGATGATTTTACCTTATAAAATAGTTCTTACTTGGCGGAGGTAAGTGAGTGCTAAGTCGTTCAGTCGTGTCCAACTTTATGTAATCCTATGGACTGTAACCTGCCAGGATCCTCTGTCTATGGAATCTCCAGGCAGGAATACTGGCTTGGGTTGCCATGCCCTCCTCCAGGGTTGGCAGAGGTGAACCAGTTAGCAGATCCTCAGAGAATCTTGATTGAAATCAACTGCTATATATTTCCCCTTGGCAAGCTCTCTAGAAGTGCGGCAATGGTCAGTGACAAGATGTCATTTTGTTTCAACAAAGTTTTCTTGAGCGCCTACAAGCTTCAAGCAAAAGTAAAGTAAACAAAGATGAACAGGATGCTGAAGCTAAATTTCTGCTCAAGAAAGTTAGTCTTGACCAAGAGACACACTGCAAATAAATAAACAGACATGTCACTATTGCTGCTCAAAAAGCCTGTTGGTATTTATCAATTCTCCCAATCGTCTTAAAAAACAACTGCATGGATAATTCAAAATTCTCTAAACTACAATGCTTAAAAGCATTAAATAATCTTAAATAAAACAGTTCAATGTAAACTACTACTTTTCATATATTCCTTTTCATTAATATCAGAATAAACTATAAAAATAATTTGCTAAAAGTTTTATGCATTTTAATTAATAATCTTCTCAACCCAGGGATTCAACCAGCATCTATTATGTCTCCTGCATTGACAGGTGGGTTATTTACCACTAGTACCACCTGGGAAGCCCCCAATTAATAATAAATAATATTAAATATCAATTAAAGATAACCCAAGAGATCTAAATATTCATTTCAAATTTGTATTCAAAAACACAATTATTACCCATAGAAATTATGGTTCAAAGCATAAACTTCCAGATATAAAATGATCTGGGGATCAAATGTTCATTGTGGTGGCTATAGTTAACAATACTGTATTGGGTCCTGGAAGCCTGCGACAAGGGGAATCCTAAAATTCCCCATCTCTTTTGGTTGTTCTTTTCTTACAGGACTCCTGTAATTCAGATGTTGATGTTTCCATTTGTGAAAGTCTGTTTATGTTTTTCCCTAGGCTTCCTCACCTGCATCTTTTGCCCCCGTCATTCTGCAGCTTCTGCCATCTTACTTCTACCCCGGGTGCTTGCTTCCTTGATTTCAGCTCCTACAGTGTTGTATCTACTGCTGCTGCTGCTGCTAAGATGTTTCAGTCGTGTCCAACTCTGTGCGACCCCAAGACAGCAGCCCACCAGGCTCCCCCGTCCCTGGGATTCTCCAGGCAAGAACACTGGAGTAGTTTACCATTTCCTTCTCCAGTGCATGAAAGTGAAAAGTAAAAGTGAAGTTGCTCAGTCATGTCCAACTCTCAGCGACCCCATGGACTGCAGCCTACCAGGCTCCTCCATCCATGGGAGTTTCTGGGCAAGCATACTGGAGTGGGTTGCCATGGGCTTCTCCAGTCGTATCTACTACTTCCGTCCAATATTTTGTAAATTCTTATTTCTGTCTCAGATGAAAAATACCCTTCATCTTCTTAAGAATTTTTTATCTTAAATTCCTTGTCTTTTATTTTTATTTATTTTTATGTAGTACAACCATCCAGGCTTTGGTGGTCTATACTGGCTCATCTGTCGTCGCTCCAGTCATAGCTGCAATCCTCAGGATTTTAGCCATTGGCCTTTGACCTCACTCTCTCTGGGACTCTCACCACCACATGAGACATATTGGGTATGTCAGAAGCAGAGGTAACGTCAGCTAGAGTGGAGTGGATGGGCTAGAGTGGAGTGGAGGTCAGCTAGAGTGGAGAGGATGCCAAAGCAGGGTGTGCAGAACCGCTGCTGGTAATGTGGCTCACTTATAGAGGACCAGTCCAGCCATGGTTTCATTTTTAAATTCTTCAAGGGGTGTATAATCAATAGGTGAATGTCTTTACTGTGTGTTCCTCCAGCTTTCTTGCGTCTGGAGGGGTGTTCCTACGAGTGAACCCCCAAGGGCAGCTGGTCTGCCTGTTCTCACCAGCTGCTTAGCCTAGGATGACTTCTCCTTTCCAATTTCTGTACTGATTGGATGGCAGCAATTGTCCTGACATAGAACTGGAGACAAGTAAGAGCAGATTTTCTTCTCCTGTCGTTTGTCTTTCCACCACTGTGTCCAGGCCACAAATGTAACACCCTGTTCTGTGCAGCCCATACACACAACAAACCTTGTGTCTGTTGATATAAGACCAAGCTTTTAAGTCAGACCTTGCTGTTGGTTATCACCAATACTTAACTAGTTTTTTTACCATCTTTTCAATATATTTAATGATGACCAGGTTTTATTCTTCATATTATTGATCTTACTTTCGAGAATGGCAAAAATATTAATGTTGGGGGTACTATTAGGCTAAGTAGTGATGAGCTTGTAAGTAATGAAATATTTAACTGTTTTATGTAGTGGTTTATCCCTAAGCGCTTCCAGTAGTCACGTATGGATGTGAGAGTTGGACTATAGAGAAGGTTGAGCATCAAAGAATTGATGCTTTTGAACTGTGGTGTTGGAGAAAACTCTTAAGTGTCCCTTAGACTGCAAGGAGATCCAACCAGTCCATCCTAAAGGAAATCAATCCTGAATATTCATTGGAAGGACTGATGTTGAAGCTGAAACTCCAATACTTTGGCCACCTGATGTGAAGAACTGACTCATTTGAGAAGACCCTGATGCTAGGAAAGATTGAAGGTGGGAGGAGAAGGGGACAACAGAGAATGAGATGGTTGGATGGCATCACCAACTCAATGGACATGAATTTGAGCAAGCTCCCAGAGTTGGTGATGGACAGGGAGGCCTGGTATGCTGGAGCCCATGGGGTCGCAAAGAGTTGGACATGACTGAGTGAACTTAACTGAACTGAAGTGCTTTGCACAATATCTGGAATACAGAAGATGATGGAAATATCATGTGAATAAATATGGGATAAATTATAAATTATTAACCTTTACTTTTTTATTTTATTGAAGTATGGTTGATTTACGATGTTGTGTTAATTTCTGCTGTATAACTCACTGACTCAGTTATACATACATATATGTATATATCCTTTTTCTTATTCTCTTCCACTATGGTTTATCACAAGATATTGAATATAGTTCCATGTGCTATACAGTAGGACCTTGCTGGTTATCCATTTCATGTATAATAGCTTGCATCTGCTCACCCCAAACTCCCAATCCATCTTTACCCACCCCTCTCCTCCTCGGCAACCACAAGTCTAAACATTATATTTTCAATTTAATATGGAAGTCATGACCAGCAATCACTTCAAATTGGATTTTTTCAGAAGAACAACCAGGGGTTTTTAGAAACTTCCCTGTAATTGCTCATGAAGTTTGTTCTGATGAGCAACTTTCTTGTTTAATATTGCTTGTCACATTCTCCAGCCCTTTATTTGCTGTTACTTCATTTGCTTTTAAATGATGCAACTCTCTCTGACATTTGTCAAATTCAAAGCTGAACTGTGTCCACAGCACCCTTTCCTTCTCCCTTGGATGATGTAAAGGCCCAAACTGCCAGGCACCCTCCTGGCTCCCGCACATAGATTGAAATGATCCGTGAAACTCATGTCTGACAATTCTTGTTTCTTCAAAAGTTTTATTTCTTTCTAGATAGGAACAGAGGAGCCAGAGAAACAGAACATATTGGAAATAGGTCCTGACTGTGCTCAGTGGTTATAGGACAAGGAAGCCCAATAGCTCTAATGGAGCAGGTCTTTCTCGTACTTTCCTTCTGGAATTCAATAGCACGTTTAACATTTCTAACTTGGGAGTTACTTTTCTTTAACATACAGAATTCTTTATTGATGCACTCTGGACATAGAAAAGGTTGTTCATTTATCTTCCATAAGTCTGTGATTTATTGAGAGGAATAAAATACTTATTAATCATTGGAGTTCAGGATATGAAATAATTTTTTCAAGTTGTCCAGATGAGCCCATCCAGTGAAATTCTATCATCAATTGTAGGAGATGGAAGAAACTTGGCCTTGAATGTCAATCTGTCTTGAGACACAGTTTTAATTTCAGCCTCAACCAGTGCGTCAGTGACTTGACAGTGAGTTATGAATTTCTACTCCCTCCTTTGGACAAGCTGCCCACAGATTTTTCTGATAACAGGACTATATTCTGGAGAAATTATCATCAATGAATGTGGGTGTTTTAATAAAAATAAGAATCTCTCTTCTGTCCTATGTGAAAATTGTGTATGTAAAACAAGTCATATGACATCAAGAGAATTGTATTCATTGTGCATTTCTCTCTGTTGAAAAAATCTTGCCCTGCATACTAAAAATCAATTTTCATCAGTGGAGAAGAAAATCTGTTGAACAAAGTAATATCATTCTACTAATAATTCTCTAGGGCCAAAGGCAGACTCCATTGCCAGTTTACTTCCCAAAGTGACAATTCAAGAGGCAAGAATGCATTTAAATACACAATTTGATGCAATTGCTATAGAACAGAAAGGAAAATCAATTAAATGTATTGTCTGACACTGATGAGAACACAGAAAAATAAAATAGAATGGTGGGATTTATTTCAAAGGAGAAATTTGAGGTTAAGTATCTTTTAATGATTCCTCATTCTGATCAAAATCAATGGCTGAAAATATTTTAAAATATTTAAAAAGTGAAACAGATCAGCTGATGCGGAATGAAGTAAGGAAAGTGCATTAGGTTATGCCAATGGAAATCTTGAACAGCCTTTAAAGCATTAGAATTTGAAGCTCTCAGTTTGCTTGTACATCCTGTCCAGGTCTATATACACCTCGAGAGTCTGTGTTAAGGGTAAGATTAGATTATGTATGTGCAGAATTTAACATGGTGTTTTGTCTATAGTGACTGATCAAGGTAAATAAAATATTATTGTATTATAGTTACTACTAAAGAGGCTTCCCTGGTAGCTCAACTGGTCAAGAATCTGCCTGCAATGCAGGAGACCCCAGTTCAACTCCTGGATTGGGAAGTTCACCTGAAGAAGGGATAGGCTACCCACTCCAGTATTCTTGGGCTTCCCTGGTGGCTCAGACAGTAAAGAATCTGCCTGCAATGCAGGAGATCTGGGTTTACCCCAGGGTCAGGGAATATTCCCTGGAGGAGGCCATGGCAACCCTCTCCAGTATTCTTGCCTGGAGAATCCTCATGGACAGAGGAGCCTTGTGGGCTATAGTCCATTGGATTAAAAAGAGTCGGACATGACTGAGCAACTAAGCATAGCACAGCATAGTTTACTATAATAAATTACTTTGCATGTCACTTAATGCCAAGCAGTTTAAGTAACTGCACATGAAAATATCCTTTCTGAATATAATGTAGTGGCTTGGGACTTCTCTTGTGGTCCAGTAGATTAGACTTTGTCTTCCAATTCAAGGAATACAGGTTTGATCCTTAGTCAGGTAGCTAAGACCCCACTTGCCTTGCAGCCAAAAAAAACAAAACAAAACAAAACATAAAACAGAAGCAATATTGTAACAAATTCGATAAAAAGGACTTTAAAAATAGTCCACATAAGTCTTTTCAAAATGTTTAAAGATAAATAAAATTCTTTTTTTAAGGTACTGGTTTAAACCAGTTGTCTTCGACGGAGGGTGATTTTTGTCTCTACAGGGTATTTGACAATATCTGGACACATTTTTTTAATTATCTTGGTGAGGGAGGAAGTTGTCCCAAGAATCTAATGGGTGGATGCTACGAAATATCCTACAGTGCCCAGGGCAGCCCAGCATCAAAGATGACCCAACCTAACACATCAATCAAACCAAGACTGAGAGACCGGACTCAAACACTGTGTATGATTTCTTCTCTTTCCTTAGCTACTGTGAAAACTGGGAAAAGTCATAATGAAAAGTGGAGAATACCATTTCAGTTTTTATTCCATCCCCTCATCAACACTACAGGAAAGCTGAGTCAGAGGGTGTAATAAAAGAAAAACTACTTTAAGAGAAGAAAGGAGAAGCAAATGGACAAATGAGTTGATTTGCCAAGAACATTTGATTCATGGCTCTTCCTGCAAATTACCATTGTAAGACAATGGGCTAAAAGAGAACATAAACATTTAGAAAGCCAAAATTCAGAAATCTAATCTGGATTCACACGGATATGGTATCCCAGCATTAGCCAGGAAGATCCATGAGAGGATGGAACACACAGAAATGTACACACATAATCTATAAAACACACAAATTAAAATTCAGATTGAACCACAGAGGTAATTGTTTTTGTTCTCTTTAATCTATGTTTTCTTTGGGGGAAATTGCTTTACAAGTTGTCTTGGTTTCTTCTGTACAGCAATGCAAATCACCCCTAAGTACACACACATCCTGTCCTTTTGAGCCACCCTCCCCTCCCCCTACCCCACCCCCTCCAGGTCATCACAGAGCACCAGTCTGGGTTCCCTGTGTTGAATAGCAACTTCTCATCAGCTATCTTACCCATGGTAGTGTATGTGTGTCGATGCTGATTCCTCCATTTGTCCCAGTCCCTCCTTCCATTTTCTACATATGTGTCCCCATTCCTTCCCTGAAGAAAGGTTCATCTGGACCACTTTTCTAGATTCCATATACATGCTTTAATATGCGATATTTGTCTTTCTCTTTCTGACATATGTCACTCTGTATAACAGTCTCATCCACTTCACTAGAACTGACTCAAATTAGTTCTTTTTGATGGCTGAGTAATATTAGTGTCTGAACAACAACAGTAGTCCATCGTATGTATGTACCACGTTTTCTTTATCCATTCGTCAGTGGACATCTAGGTTGCTTCCATGTCTTAGCTATTGTAAGTAGCTGCAATGTATCGTAAATAGTGCCCCAGTGAATGCTGGGGTACATGGGTCATTTTCAGTTATGGCTTTCTCAGGGTATGCGCTCAGTGATGGGATTGCTATGTCATGTGGTAGTTTTATTCCTAGTTTTTTAAAATAAGAGTGGTTATTTTTGAATTACTGCTGCCTACAGGTACTGACTTAGTCAGCTCAATCTGTTACTACAAAATACCACAACAACAAGACATTGATTTCTCACTCTTCTAGAGGCTGGAAGTTCAAGACTGAAGTGTCTGCAGATCCAGGGTCTGGTGAGGAGCTGCACCTGGATTGCAGAGGATGCCTCTTATGCCCTCCCTGGTGGAAGGAACTCATGTCTCTCACACCTCTTATGAGGGCACTAATCCTGGCATGGGGCTCTACCCTCATGACCTCATCACCCTCCTAACACCATCTCACTGGGGATTAGGTCTCAATAACACAAATCCGGGAGACACTACATTCAGCCCATAGCATGCATCATAATCGATGTCATAATGAAGAAAAAACAGAAGTTAAATCCCAGAACCCTTTTTGTGTGTTATTATTTATAAAATTACTTTATCCTGGATTGTATATTTGCTCACTGAGTGTTCAATAACCCTCCATTTTTTCTGCTCTGTCAACAAACTCAGATCAGTATTAGAGATAATTCTCAGCCATTTGGGTACCACGTGACAATTTTGTCAACCAACATGATTAGAAAAATGCTAGAAAAAGCATTCTCAAGAGAATGCTACATTTGACAGCTCTGCTCTTGGCTGTGTGTACAGCCAACTCTCTTAGCTAGATCTTTCACATTCATTTATAAAGCAGAGTGTTATTGCTATTGTTCAATGGCTAAGTCATATCTGATTCGTTGCAATCCCATGGACTACAGCATGCCAGGTTTCCCTGTCTTCACTATCTCCTGGAGTTTGCTCAGACTCATGTCCATTGATTTGGTGATGCCATTCAACCATCTCATCCTCTGTTGCCCTCTTCTCCTCTTGCCTTCAATCTTTCCCAGAATCAGATTCTTTACTAATGAATTGGTTCTTTGCATCAGGTGGTCAAAGTATTGGAACTTCAGCTTCAACATCAGTCCTTCCAATGAATATTCAGGGTTGATTTCCTTTATAGTTGACTGATTTGAGTTTGAATGTTATTAGCTACAAACAAAAAGCACTTTTAATGAATACTGCTCATGAATTTGGAGATGATAAATGTTTAAGAACCAAGAGGACAGATACACTTCAATGAAAAACAACCTTAAATCATTTCTAAAAGCTGATGCTCGCGGTGGTGGGTGCCAGTGAGATCTCTCTCAGAGAGCAGGTGAGGGAACAGATAACAACCTGTATGCAGGATGAGTTATCTAGGGTCTGTGGGTTAAGATTACCTACCCCATTCACACAGACCATGGACATGCTTTAGTGAAATAATTCATTGTGAGTATTTTCTAAATGCAAGCATTAGAGAATGACTTTAACAATTATTTTAACTTACAGACACACATATATATTTTTATTGTCACTTTGTTTGTTAAAAACAAAAAAACAGCTTTATGATGGAATAAGAATCCTCACAATGGCATTTCTTCCCAACAGTGTGCCAGTGGATCAGCTTACAGACCTGATGGACATTGTCAGAGCTGATAAGATGCTTGACAGAGCAGTGAACAAAGAAAGGCTCTAGGTGAGAGAGAGAAAGAGAGAGAGAGGAATGTGGCCAGAAGCTCTCCAATATTTCTCTTCTTTGTAGGGAGGTCAAAAAGTCTAACAGGCATGATGAAAATTTTAATTAAATATGTTTAAATTCAAATTCAAAATGTAGTTCCACTGAACTCTTTGAGGTCTCCAAGAAGATAATAAATCTCAGTTGCCATAGGAATTTCACTCCCTGAAATATGATTAAAAGGAGGTTTTTGTTATCTAACAAAAATCTTTATACGAGCTAGTTGTCAATAATGGCAGGGAGGTTTCCTGTTCAAGGCAGGAAGAGGAAGGAAATTAGCATTTGCTGAGTGGCTAGGAATGTTAACCATGATTATTTGTTTCTCAGGTATGATATCATTTACATTTTTGCCATAATTGCAGGTGAGCATTCAGTTCAGTTCAGTTCAGTCGCTCAGTCGTGTCCGACTCTTTGCGACCCCATGAATCGCAGCATGCCAGGCCTCCCTGTTCATCACCAACTCCCGGAGTTCACTCACACCCACGTCCATCGAGTCAGCGATGCCATCCAGCCATCTCATCCTCTGTCGTCCCCTTCTCCTACTGCCCCCAACCGCCCCCCCCACCCCAGCATCAGACTCTTTTCCAATGAGTCAACTCTTCGCATGAGGTGGCCAAAGCACTGGAGTCTCAGCTTTAGCATCATTCCTTCCAAAGAAATCCCAGGGCTGATCTTCAGAAGGGACTGTTTGGATCTCCTTGCAGTCCAAGGGACTCTCAAGAGTCTTCTCCTATCCGTTATATATATGAAAAAGCAGATGCACAGAGAATTTTGTACATGATCATGTCACCAAGAAAGCAGAAATATTCCAAGGTTTGTGGCTCTGAAGTCTTGAACTCCCCACTGCAGGGGTTGCTTTCTCCAAAAATGCTAAAAGGAGCGCATGGTTTACTTTCTGAAATGGAGCTATCAAAGTATAAACATAGTATTTATTGCAGACTGGAAGGATTCTATGGAGCAATAAAATCTTTAGAAAACACTAAAGGGAATTTTTAAGATGTTAAATAAATTTCCTCAAGAATTACTGGGAAATATGACATCACAGATTGACCATGTCTGTACACAAGCGTCTTGGCCTCAACCAAAGGGAATTTCAAGAGAAAGAAATCCTGGAAGTGCAATTTCTGTGTCTTTGGTCCAGAGGTGTTGTTTCTTGGCTTTTAACCTCATACTATGACATCATTCTAGTCAGTGATGGCACGGTGCCAAGCCCAATTTAGAATGCACTTGAACTTGGTGATTTCATACATTGGAACTAAATTCCAGTCTTTAGACGTCAGCTGGTAAACTACAAAATCAAAGAACATTACTTCCTTTTTCCAAGAAAAGTGCCTCCCATCAGCTTCTTGGACATCACATTTCCTCCACAAAACCAGACTTCGATGAGCTAAGTTCAAGTCAATTAGAAACACGTGTATGTCCCTGGATCTATGGGTTACAGAGTAAATACCCAAAGGCTCTCAAGATAAATGCACCAGTCTGGGATTTGAGGACACATAAAGTGGGCTGACAACTAACTCAACACCTTTATAGAGTGTACAGTACTTGTGTCCACCAATGAAAATACTTGCATATGCTCAGCTACTCAGTAGTGTCTGACTCTTTGTGACCCCATGGACTGCAGCCCACAAGGTTTCTCTGCCCCTGGAATTTCCCAGGCAAGGATACTGGAATGGGTTGCTATTTCCTGCTCCAGGGGATCTTCCCAACCCAGGGATCCAACCCGTGTCTCCCTGCATCTCCTGCATTGGCAGGCAGATTCTTTACTACTGCACCACCTAGGAAGCCCAATTAAAATACTTAGTACTCATATTACTGATTTTTGTAAAATCAAGTCAGTATAATTCCAGATAAAGCATTCCATTGCAGCAGTTCTTTCAAGCAAAAAAAAACCATTGCAAAATGGGAAAAACAGAACAACTCAAAAATATTAAGAAATCCTACTTTTAATATAAGCACTTCCATTTAGGCTTATATGCAAGGTGAGATAGACTAAGATATTATATTGGAAACAGGTATCAGACTTTCATGTTTATCTTAGAGAAATTGAAATTGATTTACACTTGATAAGTAGAATGTGACGTGATACACATACAGTAACAACTTACAACACTGTTGTATTTAAACATCAACACTTACCAATCCATCAACAAGAAGTTCACACTGGATTTATTTGTTACTGGGAGCTGACTATAATTGTTCTCATTCCTGAGAATGCATGCACTCCCAAAATGTTTACCTTAAAATCTGTATTGTCAGAAGCTTTAGAGTGACAATGACTATCGTTCTCTTGATTTTATTTTTCTGTGTAATTTTACAGTATCTGTGATTGACAAGATCTGGAAAAAGTTAAATAAGTTCTGCGACCCCTAATACTATGTCCCAATTCTCACTCTGCATCTTCTGACATAGGCATTCCAATTGCATGACAGCACCTTTGACAAACTCTGGGTTTTTTCTCATCATTTCAGAGAGGATGCAGCCAGCCTGGTGGATTTTGTCAGCCATCACAGACTGGTACGGTTCCAGGGAAAGATTAGGGTGTTTTGGTGAAAAGCAGTCAAACTTTGAATATGTGGATGATTTAAAACCAATCTAATCTTTCATAGCAGCCCAAATTTTCCTTTTGTTTTTTAAATCTCCAAATGATAAAGGCCAGTTATTCCACTGACTGTGAAAAGATCAGTATGTTTTTCTAATTGATGTTAATATGTCCTTCTTAATTCAGGCCCCGGTGTTTTCCTGGTAGTTGGGACAGGACTTTCCCTTGAGCGGGAGCCAGGGGACTGTGAGCACAACCTCTTTCGTACATTTCTGTGCACCTTGGCTTTGTGGAGACTACGCTATGTCACGATGACATTTAAAGAGGGAAAAACAAGCTGTTCTGAAAAGTGTCAGTCTCACTCGCAACCTATTCTTGAACTAGGTACTGTAATGACACTCCCATTCAGACAAAACTGGTGACTTTCCCTGAGGGGGTTCTAGCCTTCTAGCTGCTTAGCGATAAGCAAAGCCAGAGTGGAGAGAGAATAATTAAAAATTATCTGCACCCAACTGGCACCACACTGCTTTCATTTTTGCATGCTTGCTCAAAGAGGTGCTTTTCAAGTTTTTAGAAATGTCACATAAAACGCAGCCTCTGGTGAACAAAAGCCATTTAAGAGGTGGGAAAAGATCACCCATCTTGGTGGTCCTCAAACCTTTCTCCCTGAATTTTTACCTCCTAACCTTGAAGCAGCTCTTAACTCCTGGGAGCATGCTGGACTAGGGAAAGGCTGGTGCCACTGTCACTGGAATCAGCAATCCAGGAGCCTTGATTTTCCTACTAAACCTTAACTTGTGATGAAAACTTTCCTGGCTCTTCAATTTGGCCAATACAAGGTTAGACAGGTTCCAGAGATGTGCCTTAACAAGTGAATGAGCGAGAGGTGGCAGGGTGGGGGAGGTGCTGGAAAGCATACACAACAGAGATGTAGTTCAGTTACTCACATACATGTCTACACCTTCATGGATCACAGCTTTGTCGTGGCGAAGGGGCTTGTGTAACTGAACAAAGCTATGAGCCACGCTGTGCAGGGCCACCCAAGATGCTCAGGTCATAGTGAAGAGTTCTGACTGAACGTGGCCCACTGGAGGAGGGAATGGCAAACCACTCCAGTATTCTTGCCATAAGAACCCCATGAGCAGTATGAAAAGGAAAAAGCCATGACACTGGAAAATAAGCCCCCAAGTCAGAAGGTGTCCAGTATGCTACTGGGGAGGTCAGAGGATAATTACTAATAGCTTCAGAAAGAAATGTCGCTCAGCTGTGGATGTGTCTGGTGGTAAAAGTAAAGTCCTGTGCTGTAAGGAAAAATATTGCTTGGGAACATGGAATGTTAGGTAACGGTTCAAACCAGAGATCAAATTGCCACCATTTGTTGGATCAAGAGAAAGCAAGAGAATTCCAGAGAAGTATCTACTTCTGTTTCATTGACTAGATTAAAGCCTTTGACTGTGTGGATCACAACACGCTGTGGAAAATTCTTAAAGAGATGGGAATACCAGACCACCTTACCTGCCTCCTGAGAAATCTGTATGCAGGTCAGGAAGCAACTGGACATAGAACAACAGACTGGTTCCAAATTAGGAAAGGAGCACATCAAAGCTGTATACTGTCACCCTGTTTATTTAACTTAAATGCAGAGTACATCATGGGAAATGCCAGGCTGGATGAAGCACAAACTGGAATCAAGATTGTTGGGAGAAATACCAAAACATCAGATATGTAGATGATACCACCCTAGTAGCAGAAAATGAAGAGAAACTAAAGAGCCTCTTGATGAAGGTGGAAAGGAGAGTGAAAAAGCTGGCTTAAAACTCAACATTCAAAAAACTAAGACCATGGCATCCAGTCCCATCACTTCAGATGATAACTACATCCAGAGATTAAAATTAATTAAGTTAATTAATTTCTTCCTTGGAAGAAAAGCTATGACAAACCTGACAGCATATTAAAAAGCAGAGACACTTGCCAACAAAGCATGCTGAACACCAAAGAACTGATGCTTTTGAACTGTGTGGCTGGAAAAGACTCCTGAGAATCCCTTTGTTACTCAGCCTTCTTTATGGTCCCACTCTCACATCCGTACATACTACCAGAAAGTCCATAGCTTTGCATATATGGACCTTTGTTGGCAAAATGATATCTCTGCTTTTCAAATTGTGGTTCTGGAGAAGACTCTTGAGAGTCCCTTGGGCTTCAAGGAGATCAAACCAGTCAATCAGAAAGGAAATCAAACTTGAATACGCATTGTAAAGACAGATCCTGAGGCTGAAGCTCCAATACTTTGATCACCTGATGCAAAGAGCTGACTCATTGGAAAAGACCCTGATGCTGGGGAAGATTGAGGGCAGGAGGAGAAGGGAGTGACAGAGGAGGAGATGGTTGGATGACATCACTGACTCAATGGACATGAGTTTGAGCAAGTTCCAGAAGATGGTGAAGGACAGAGAAGCCTGGTGTGCTGCAGTCCATGGAGTTGCAAGGAGTCAGACACAACTTTGCAACTGACCAGCAACAACATACTTTTCTAAAATCATTATTGACCATCAGTTTATTCAGTTCCACTCACCAAGATTGATGGGTTGTTTGCTTCCTGTTCTATAGGAGAGACCAATTCTAAACATCCTTGGATTGCACTCTTCCAGAAAGTACTCACACTCTACCCAACAGCAGGCTGATTGCAGTAGAGTTTATAATGAAGGAGAACTCTTTTTTTTTAATATTGATATATGATTTTCCTTCACTTGCTGCAGACCTTCTACCAGAATCACCATTTGTGGACTTTCTGAAAACCTGTTAATCATGACCAGCAAACACCTCATTCTACAGCAAAGGAATGAGACAGAGGGCTCTCACCCAAGACACTGACTGGCACTGCCAGGGCCTCTCATCCTTAAGCAGGTGACAGAATGTAGACCGAACTGTTGAAGTCTCAGCCAGGGGGTAGCACCCTTTGAGTCTGGGTTGTGGTCCTAAACTATTCTGTTTGACTCTTAAATCCACAGCCAAGGCATTGTGTTTGGACACCATAGTTAAGAATCAAGAAGCAAGGAACAAGGGTAAGAGCAGACCCCTCACCGTATACTTCAATAGAATGTGTTTGCTTTCCGTTCCCACAATTTGGGGTCTTACAAGGTTTAAAAGTTAATGCTGGCCAAGAGAACACAGACACAATTCAGTCAACTTGTAACCAGGACAGCCTACATGGCGTTCTGGACTTGTCTGTTGAAAAATGGATGGGGATTTTCTATGTACATGATGTTTTTATGATCATATAATACATATGTGTATATGTAAATATTAAATCATATTCAAGTTAGTATGCAAAAAGCTATACGTGTACACACACACACACACACACACACACACACACGTATATAAAATATGGCCTTCCTTAGTGGCTCAGCAGTAAAGAGTCTGCCTGCAGTGCAGTAGCCACAGGAAATTCAAGTTCTATCCTTGGGTTGAGAAGATCCCCTGGAGCAGGAAATGGCAACCAACTCCAGTATTCTTGCCTGGGAAATCCTGTCGACAGAGGAGCCTTGCAGGTGCAGTCCATGGGATCACAAAGACTTAGACACAACCGAAGAGACTTCACACACATACACACACACAAATATATCTTATATTATATGCATTATATATTATAGATGTTATATTATAAATATGTTTTAGATAAAATAAAGAAATGCATCCATACATAGATTATTAGTTTAAATAAATCTTATGAGTAAAAGACTTAGTGCTTAGCTGTGTGTTTCCCCAATGGGTTCAACCATTTATTAGTAGTCTGGCTATTCACAATTGACTTAATTGCTTTTGACTTGATTTCCTTGACTGCTAAATGGGACAGTGGTAGTAGTTATCTCATAGAGTTATTAAGGAGACTGAATGACATAATATATATAAAGTCATAATTCAGGTGAAGTGCTTAGCATCTCTTTCTAAAGAAGATCTCAATAAAAATGATCTATTATGATCATATATTTAGAGAGATATATTTATGCACAGATATGCATATATATATCAAACACAGATGATAGATATAGATAGAGTGACCCTTAATCATGCATTTTTTCAAATATTTTATTTCTAGAAAAGTCACAGTGGAATTCTCAACCTTCCTTAATACTTTTCAACTTAAAATTTACAATTTTAAAGTGACAAGCCTGAAGGTAACAAATTGTTTTATATACATACAATTTATTTTCTGAACAATGTCAAGAGAAGCAAGCAAATATATTGATGCTTATGGAATGGAAACTTTAAACCTTTAATATATGCTCAACCATTTTACATTCCATATATTATATTCAGGATGATTTTTCATTCTGCACTCTAGATTCATATTAAGTATTAGTAATGATGTTAAAATTATCATTTCTACACTGTGTTTTTTTAATGGCTCCTGGAGTTATATATTTTGTCAATCTCTAGCTTTCAAGCAGATTTTCTCAGAGTTTTAGAATTTATAAGGTAGAATTTGCTCTGAACACATCTATGGTCATTTTTAATCCATTATATGGCTTTTTTTTTTTTAAGTTTATGGCAAAATTGGTACAGATTTTGTTTTAGTCAATCACTCCCCTTGAATGTCATGATTGGGATGACAACTCTCTCAGTCCAGGTATCTAACCCACAGACGGCCTCAGTGTGGGAACTGCAGGACTATAATTAATCCTGAAACAAACTGAAATACCCGTGATCATTTCAGGGAATGTTTTTTAGCTGTATGAATTCCTCCCACACTGGTGCTCAATCTGTGCGTTTTCCAAATATGGTTGCCAAAGAAAAAAACGCTGAGAATAAGTTTGGAATAGACAAGGTCAAGGGAAAGTAAGTGAATTTAAAAGTTTAATGAGAACCAAAATAAGTTAATGGTGTTAGGGGATTCATTGCCAGTTTTTTGCCAATTGCAATTAATCAAGCTGGCTTTGAGACAGAGAAGGGGGAATTTCCTCTCTTACAAACCTTCAGGGTCACACAAACACCAACTGAAACATTTTGAGTTATAGACTATCAAAACTGAAAGAAAACATTGATACAAAGTAGTGAAAACCCTCCCTGCTGCTGCTGCTCGCTTCAGTGTGTCCAACTCTGTGCAACCCCATAGACGACCCCATAGGCTCCTCCATCCCTGGGATTCTCCAGGCAAAAACACTGGAGTGGGTTGCCATTTCCTTCTCCAATGCATGAAAGTGAAAAGTGAAAGTGCAGTCGCTCAGTCCTGTCCGACTCTTAGCGACCCCATGGACTGCAGCCTACCAGGCTCCTCCCTCCATGGGATTTTCCAGGCAAGAGTACTGGAGTGGGTTGCCATTGCCTCCCCTGGATAGATGCAAATACTAAAACTTAGAGATGTGAAGTAATTTTCCTAACCACCATGCACATTATCAGTAAAATCAGGACTGAATTCAGATTGAGTTGTCAATGCAGTGGTCCACTGAAATACTATATATCAAAGGTACCCCTCTGTGCTATTTTAGCTATAGCTTAACATTTACAAGGCTCATTTCGGTGAACATGATTAAGTTCAGTTCAGTTCAGTTGCTCAGTCGTGTCCGACTCTTTGCGACTCCATGAATCGCGGCATGCCAGGCCTCCCTATCCATCACCAACCCCCAGAGTTCACTCAGACTCAAAGTCCATCGAGTCAGTGATGCCATCCAGCCATCTCATCCTCTGTCATCCCTTCTAGCTTTACAAAGTGGAGGTGGATGAATGAAAGCCTAATTTATGGTGGAATGCCAACTAATAAATGATGGAGGTACTAAAATTACCAGTTAGCAACCGCAACTGATCCTGGCAAGAGCCATCAATAAATGTTAAAATCATGAAGCAAAAGTTTGTTGGGATGAAGATGTTTGAACAGCCTCAAAGTATCTCCCCAAAGGTAACTTATTCGTGACAACAGGAAAAGGTAACTTGGCAGTGGAGAAAGCTGGCAGGTGCCATCGCAGCACCGTGCCTAGAGTCCACATCCAGCAGTGGGGACAGTTCTGTGCCTCCCAGTGTGGTGAGCTGAGGCTTCCACACAACTCAGGATGCATCTCTGCCCGACAAACCAACCACAGCCCCCTGAGTCTCGCATAGGAAGCTGTCAGAAACCCATAAACAAAGAGCCAGTTTGAAAACATTCCTCAAAAAAGTGAATGTCATAAATTACAAGACTGAGGAGCTGTTTCAGAGGGAGATGAGGTGGCTAAGCAAAGCAACTGACATCAGAGTGCATGCTGATTTGAAAAAGCAGTGCTGAAAAGAACTGTAACAGAATGATTAGTGAAATGTGAATATTGTCTATAAGGCAGACTGCTGTTGTACCATGAGATATTTTCTGAATTTGCTGATTACACAGTAGATGTGTAAGGTGACCACTTTGCTCTTAGGAGATAGATGAGGATGTCTTTAGGATGGAAGCAGTGGCGTATCTGCAACGCACTCTGTGAGTCAGCCACAGTAATAACCAGAATGATGTCATGACGGGGCAGGAGGAGGGAGAGGATGACGACCACACATACATGCCCTCAGAGAGAGGGAGGAATTAACAATGAGTGAGTCTAGATGAAGGTTACATGCTTGTTTACTGTACGATTTTTGCAATTAGTCTCTAGGCTTGTAATTTCTTCAATAAAAAATATAACAATATTTTCATGATTTTCATAAACATTGAAACTTTCTATTCATACTACAATGCACAGTAGTATCATCCGGATTATTTCTGTTCCCTCTATGCCACGCTACCGTTGCCACTCTTTCCCTGGAAGAAAATATTTCTAGAAATGAAAGAGAAGAGAAGATTGTCATTATTAAATCTGCACCACTTGGGAGTTGGACTACAAAGCTTGTAATAATATTTTATTATAACACTTTAATTACAGACCCTGTAACGCTGGAATGACCCTATATGCAGCTAATTTAACCTTAAGTTCTCATTAACTACGATGATGGTGAATTTTACTTGCATTTTGATAGTGTATGTTGATGTCAAAAATTAACATGGTCATTGCATTAACCAAAAGTCCAGAGAAGTGAAAGTAGGGAATGAGAATGAGTATGAGTTAGACAGGATGAGAGCTGGGAGAGAATCACTCAGGCAGATTGAAGAATGTGGGATAAGATCCTGCAAATAGAGAGGGAGATCCAGAAAATGTCATCCTTAAAAACATAGTGTTGGAACCATGGTATAACTGATTCGAGTGGCGTTGGAGAACTCGGTTCCCCTTCTGAATATTCCAGCTGCAGGGCCAGAGCATCATGGCCGCACTAACATAATGAAACTCTATCCTAAGGTCTGTGAGAAGCTCATCTAGTGAGATGCATATATTTCAGAAAGAGGTGAGGTCTATGTGAGGGATGAATTAGAGAGTGTCCTGTGGGGAAGAGGTGGACGTGGATGCAGTACCCACAGAGAGGAAGGGGGTGGGGGAGGGGAAACAGCGATGCTGAGAAGAGATACATTGTGGAGATTAATACAGAGAAGTGAATAAGGCAGACAGTCAGGAAGAGGATGTCCAGCCATGAAAACCTAAACAGCTTTGACAGAAATGGCCCCCAAGGGGTGAGCACTTCCAGCCACTGCATGTCTGTTCTCTGCCCACTGGATACATCTGACGAGCATAACTTCTAGGAGGAAAATTATTTTCTTTCAGAACTTGAAGGGCACATTCCATTGTCCTCCTGGCTTCTGATGTCTGGGAGGCATGAGACCACTCGATTTTAGTTTCTCTCCCATTGTGAATTTGTTTTGATTTCTGCGGCTCCATAGGAAACTCATTTTTTATTTCTGTAAGGTATTATAATTTTTTGTTCATCCTTAGGATTTTCAGATTTCACAAAACATGGCTTTACTCAGATTGCCACATTCATTCGTGGGGTACAGGGTGCAGCTTCAATAAGGCAGTTTTGAGTTCTTCTATTGTAGCAATTTTTCCTCTGTGATTTTCTTACTATATTTGTCTCTACCATTTTACACACACACACACACACACACACACACACACACACACACACAGATATAAGTAGGACTGTGAACATAATTGTTTGATATTCTTGTTTTAGGCTTCCCTGGTGGCTCGGCAGTTAAGAATCCACCTGCAATGGAGGAGACGCAGGTTCGATCCCTGGGTCAGGAAGATCCCCTGGAGAAGGAAATGGCAACCCACTTCAGTATTCTTGCCTGGGAAACCCCATGGATAGAGGAGCCTGGTGGGCTACAGTCTGCAGGATCTCACAGAGTCAGGACTTATTGACTAAACCACCACCACCACCATTCTTATTTTATTATATAAAACATATAGATGCATATATATATATATATATATATATAAACTATTTTTCTCTTTATTTTTATACTAATTCAGAGAAATTTTCCCACCTTGCCCATCTCACCCTCTGTTTGGAGTGTCAACCTTGCTTCCTTATTCTAAGTAAAGTTCCCAGGGCATCTTCCATGTATCATGATTGCCCCTCTTTCTTCTCTCCTGTTTTTATTTGGTGAAGGCAGTCTTTCCTCTCCATCTCCTGGGAGTACTTTACTCCAAGATATCATCAGGCTGCCCTGGATTTTCCCTTCACATTTTCCAGCTTGGTTTGCAGTCCTGAACGGGTGATATCTGGCACCTTTAACTAATGAGGCTGCAGTGTTTCCTGCTTTTTATAGTTTTTCTTTTGTTCTTTTAGCCAAAGAGATTGATTGATGGAGTCGTTGACCTAAGAAGTCACAACTTAAAGTTCTTCTAATTTCATTTTAGGAGTTTCATCTCTCCCTCTGTTTCTCTTTGATTTTGGGTGCTTTCCAACATCTTCAAATATATTTTAATTGAATAATTTAGTAATTGTTCACATGATCACTTCACTCTTCACTTGTAAGCAGAAGCCTGGTGTAGTCTAAACAAATAGATAATACCGATTTTTGTTTAATTTTCTCATAGTCTTCTTTAAATAAATTACATGAAGAAGAAAGTTGAAAATGCTGCAGTGATTTGTGCCTCAGCATTTTTGAAAGGATGAAGGTTAAAAAGGGAAAATAAGTCCTTATTGAATTCAATTTCACCTCGAGTCATTTGCCAGAAAATAAATTAAGGCTAAATTCAGTAGCATTTAAAGGGGAAACTGTTATTGGACATGAGTGACAGGATTGAACAGGTTAAAAAATAAAATTGATCTTTTCCCATCAGGATCAAAACAGCTCTCATATTTTGTATTTTGTGTCATGTTAGCACGAAAATGATTGGCTGTTCATTGTGCACTTAATCCATTGATATGGGGGACTGTCAGATGCAGAAGTCAATGTTCTATGTTTACGGAGATAATCAGGTTAGGAAACCTTTCCCAGAATGGATTTTGCCTACATTATTCACTGGACTACCCAAGAGTCCCCATGCAAATGCCACGTATGCTTCATTCTCTTTATAACCAGTTTTCCATTTGGTAGCTACAAACTATTACAAATTAGTATTTACTTGTATTTTGAGGATTTATAGAGAATGTATAATTTCTCAATAAAAGAAAATGAGTCATTTTAATGATTTTAGTCCATGTGTTTAGTCCTCATATTTGAATTTCAGACACCATTTTAAGCTGATAATTGTAATTTTTCTTAATCATAATGAAGAAAAATAGGCTTATTTTCTATACTTAAAACCAGTTTGTTATGTGTGTTTTCCTCTAGACTAATCAGAAACATAATCACCCAAACTGCTATGACTGATTAGAATTTCTTTCCTTACAAAATGTTTCAAAATAATGGCCATTTAATTTTAATTTTATGTTACTAAGCAAATATCATAGCTTTTAAAAAAAAAAACTATTTCAACTTGCCTGTGCTGACAACAAACCTACCATTTCTGATTCCAGTATCTCACTCTATGCGGCTATCACAGCGCTCCTAACTAGAGTCCTAGATTCACGTAATTTGAAGCTTTATGTCTATTTGCCATCATCTGCGGATTCTTCTGTGGCGGTGGTTTCATCATCTAGTCAGCTCATTTACCCTGAGACATCCCTGGGTTGTTTTTAATTGTGCATTTCCTTATTTCCCTGTTTCACTTTTGTTTTTAGTGTTATTTTTGTTTCAGATGTGTTTTTAATTTCTAGGTCCAATGTAATTTATTAAAGACATCTAATTTATTAACACACTCATTTTTTTAACTTCTCCTCTTTGGAAACACTTCTATTTTCCTCTGTTACTTTTAGGATCATGGGACTTTAAGTTTTAAGGCCATCTGACTCTCACCTGGCCATGTTAGAGGGAAGAATATACTCGGCTGGGGGTTCATCCTTCATGTAAAGAGATGGTAGCAGTAGGTACAGGCGTTTGGCATCAGTATCAGTGGTGCCTTGTTGTTTAGTCACTAAGTTGTATCTGACTCTTTGTGAGCCCCTGGAGTGTAGCCTGCCAGGTTCCTCTGTCCATAAGATTTCCCAGGCAAAAATACTGGGAAAGGAGATTTCCTCCTCCAGGGGATCTTCCTGACTCAGGGATTGAACCCAGGTCTCCTGCACTGGCAGATGGATACTTTACCACTGAGTTACCAGAGAAGCCCCGCTCCCCTAAAAAGATATGTGAACTTATTTTAAAAATAGAAACAGATTCACAGAGTTAGAAAGCAAGCATGTGTTTACCCAAGGGAAGAGGTGAGTAGGAAGGATAAATTAGGAGTTTGGGATTAACATATACACACTAACTATATGTAAAATAGATAACTAATAAGGACCTACTATATAGCACCTGGAACTCAACACTCTGTAATAACCTATATGTGAAAAAAATAGAAAATTAATAAATATATGTGTATGTATAACTGAATCACGTAGCTTGTACACTTGAAACTAACACAGCATTGTAAATGAACTGCATACTCAATATAAAATAATTTTTATTTTAAAAATTAAAGGCAAAAATATGTTTTAAGAAATAGGTCTCTGTGGTTGGCATCCAAATCTTGTATTTGTGTTGTCCATATCTCCATGCTTGTAAGAAGGCAGACCTTTATTTCTTGGGTTGTGGACAAATTATGCATGTGTATTGGACACTTTGTTACTTAATTTCCCCCATATAACATAAGTGATTAGGAAGCTGGGCTCCATCCTCAGTTTTGGGGGTGGTGTCTGAGTAGGCTGAGCAGACCAGCTAAGGCTTAGCAACTTCATGAGGCCTGGCAAGCCTGGTTCCCAGCCCCAGGCTTACACCAGACAAACACCACAGCTTACACCTTTGCTTACACCACAGCAAACCCTTGACACAACCTAGTGGTTCAGGCGCAGGACTTGCTTTGGCCTAAAATGTCTGAACGAAAGACTTTTATTCTGTGGTGAGGAGAAACCTGTCCACCTTTTTTGTTTATCTGATTTCCTATTATTGACATACTTAGAGAGTTCAGTTTATTAAGTGTTCTACATTCTGGAGTTGTCTCATGAACAGTCAAGTTTAATGTATTTCGAGCGAGAATACTCCATACGTGATCAGTGATTTTTGCAGAGCTAGGGAGTCTCTGAGACAATCCTCACTTCTGATGCAAGCTGCGAGTTCAGGATTCCCATGACCACTGTCAGGTTTTATAATTTGCTGGAACCCATAGAACTCACAGTGAAAGCTGTAGTGCCCACAGTCGTGGTTACAGGAGAGAGGTTACAATCAGCCCAGGGGAGAGGCGTGGGGCAGGGTCCCGGGAACCTCCATGCATAGCACCTCCAATGCCTCTCCCAGTGGCAATGACGATCTACTGCTTTATTCTTTCAACTGAATATGTGAAGCCATGTAAATATTAAGCCATGGTCTCCAAACCACATTCTTTGGGGGAAATAAAAACATGGCTTATGTCACAGTAAATTTTTCTTCTTTGAATTGACTAAGTTCTGTTCTTTGAATTATAATAAACTTTACCCAAAATACTTTAAAGAGCCAAATAAATACTATACACACTAAGCTTCAAATAGCCTATATCCTTAATAATATAAATGCGTATCTGGCGCTTTCTCTGTCGTTGAGGGCTGTGTGGCGTCACTACCAAAAGAATAAATTTGACTCAGTTCTAATGAGATGGATGGAATTGGAACCGATTATAGAGAGTGAAGTAAGCCAGAAAGAAAAACACCAATACAGTATACTGACACATATATATGGAATTTAGAAGACAGTAATGATGACCCTATATGTGAGACAACAAGAGACACAGAGGTATAGAGTGGACTTTTGGACTCTGAGGGAGAGGGAAAGGGTGGGATGGTATGGGAGAATGGCAATGAAACATGTATATTTTCCTGTAAGAAACGAAACGCTAATCTATGTTCAATGTAGGATGCAGGAGGCATGGGGCTGATGCATAGGATGATTCAAGCAGAGGATGGGGGTGGGAGGTGGGAGGGGGATTCGGCATTGGGAGATTGTGTTCACCTATGGCTGATTCCTGTCAATGTATGGCAAAACAAATACAGTATTGCAATTAAAAAATAAATAAATTTAATTAAAAAAATAATAATATAAATGCATGATTTAAAAAGTATATGTACATACCCACAATACCCTTGGTCAAGTATTTGCCTGTTAAGAAAATGGTGATGTAGACTGTTCCTACATCGTCGTACATTATTTTAGGTAATGTTACTGCTTCTCTTTCTTTTCTAGAGCCCCAATCTGATCTATATTTCTCTTAATGAAATAGAGGAATAATATCATTTACTGACAGTGGGAATTCTAACCATATTTTAAAATAAAAATAATTTTTAATGAAAGCAATGCTCTTCTCTGGCTGGATAGAAGAAGTTGAGTGAAAGGTTAAATTAAAGACAATTTTTTCCACTTCTTGGAAAAATACATCCCCATGAGGACTAACTTGCACAAGGGAAAAAAATGGAAATAAATGTAGAACTAAAAGAGATAATCAAATTAAGCCACTCACTTACATTTTCTCTGTGCAACCTTGTGAGGTTTTGATACAAATTCTAGCTGCCTCTGATCAAGCTAATCAAACTGACAGACAAAACCTCTTCTGTTATATCTTTAAATCATGTGTACTTGCTTTGATATGGCCTCTCTTAATTAGCATTAACTTTCTTTACATCCCAAGTAAGAAACTCAAATTTCATAACAAACACATAAAGGACACAAATTCCATTCCGAGGCAACTAGAACCATCAAGAGAGATGTACTAATAAGTGTGTTGTTGATGACAAATCTGCTAAGGGTTTTCAATCAAATCAGCTTCTTCTAGCACAGATACCTTTGTTTACACAGTGTCTTAATTTATTACTTCAATTTATTTGCTGGCCTATTTTATTTGCAGGCTTAGTCTAATTTTAACACTGTCAAGAATAATTCAAAGAGTATCGAGTAAGTCTGCTTAGGAGAGAGAACCTACGTTAATCTTTTCTGACATTAATAGAATTAGACCTTATTAATTCTGACATGATTTATTTCATATTGTGTAAATACTAAGTGCAAGCATCATGTTCTCATTGAAACAAGTGTTTTACATGCTTCATATACTGCAATTTAAAACATGAATTGAAAGTGAGCCTTGAAAACAATTTGAAATTACGTAAATCTGTCAAACTTAGAAAGATTATTACTGCCAAACAAGAACTACTAAATGCTGACAAATGGTGCTCAGGGAGGTATCTGGAGAGAACACAGAGGTTTGTCCCTCCTTTAAAGAAACAGAACAAACGCTTATAATGTTTGCCAGGCTAGCTCATGTGATTCAAGGTTGTATTCCTTGTAGGTGAAGAAAATTCTTCTCTATATACCTATGTGTGTTTAATATACACTTAATTTTCCTTTTATACCAGCAGATCTGAAACAGATAAATACACGTTTGGGTTTTGTTTTATTGTTTTCCCACCGGGGAGGACAGTTTAGGGTATAATTGAGCTGCTGGATACAAATAGGGGGTTGCTGCTGCTAAGTCGCTTCAGTCGTGTCCGACTCTGTGCGAACCCCATAGACGGCAGCCCACCAGGCTCCCCCCATCCCCGGGATTCTCCAGGCAAGAACACTGGAGTGGGTTGCCATTTCCTTCTCCAATGCAGGAAAGTGAAAAGTGAAAGTGAAGTCACTCAGTTGTGTCCGACTCTTCGTGACCCCATAGATGGCAGCCCACCAGGCTCCTCTGTCCCTGGGGATTCTCCAGGCAAGAGCACGAGTGGCTTGCCATTTCCTTCTCCAATGTGGGAAAGTGAAAGAAGGGGTTAAAAAATAAGTTATGACAGAGAGAGATAGAATGTTTACCTACCTTATGCTTCCCTGGAGGCTCAGTGGTAAAGAATCCACCTGCCAATGCAAGAAACACAGGTTCTATCCCTGATCTAGGAAGATCCCACGTCCCCTGGAGCAGCTAAGCCTGGGAGCCACAACTACTGAAACCTGTGTGCCTAGAGCCCACGCTCTGCAACAGGAGAAGGCAGCACAGTGAGGAGCCCCTGCACCACAATCAGAGAAAAGTCCCCACAGCAGTGAAGACCCAGCACAGGTGAAATGGTGGTGATCTAGTCACTAGGTCATGTCTGGCTCTTGCGACACCATGGACTGTAGTCTGCCAGGCTCCTCTGTCCAGGGGATTCTCTAGGCAAGAGTACTGGACTGGGTTGCCATTTCCTTCCCCAGGAGATCTTCCTGACTCAGGAATCAAACCCAGGTCTCCTGCATTGCAGCTAGATTCTTTACTGACAGAGCTCAGGTGAAAATAAAAATAAATAAATAAAATTATTTTAAAACTGAAGAAATACAAAATATCTTTTCTACAAAAAGAAAATCTACCTACCTTACTGACTTACCTCAGTTTACTTGAGATTCCTTGTCAGGTGTCTGGACACATTTTTTGTTAATAAAGAGAAACGCTACTTGAGATTCTTTGTCTCCATCTCTGCTTAGGCAAATTCTTAAAGTTATGACTGAGAACATGATAGGAAGTGTCATTTCTACTCTAGTTGTTACTAAACAGCAAAGTCTTATTTTTACTTTTCTTTACCTTGACTGGAGCTGAGGTCATCAGCTGGTTAGCCTGACAATTTAGGCCAAAAGGCTGACAGTCCTTTGGAGAATCTTTAAAGCATGAAAATGTTAAAATTACATCTTTCAAAGACATGATACATCACCATCTAAGAAGCAGACGTGTGGATATCATTTGAACTACTTTATAAGCACACTAAGATAAAAAGGAAATATTAATATTTGCTTCCTTCAAATAGAAGTGACGATCTATGTTGTGAAGAATTTTTAAAAAACTAAAAAGGACACTTGGTCTTTGTTCTTTCAAAACGAGAGCAGAGATAGCATTTCTCTTAAACCTCAATTATTTATTTACCAGAAACATGGGGAGAATTATTAGACAAAGATTTCATATTTCTGGAAGGGTTAATTTTGTAGCTGTCAGTTGGGTGTGAATTAGATAGCTTAATTTAGTACATGAGAAACTGAAGGAAGAAGAGGGATTTACTGTGTTGTGCTGTGCTTAGTTGCTCAGATGTGTCTGACTCTTTGCAACTCCATGGACTGTAGCCCATCTCGCTCCTCTGTTCATGGGGATTTTCCAGGCAAGAACACTGGAGTGGGTTGTCACGCCCTCCTCCAGGGGATCTTTCCAACCCAGAAATCGAACCCCAGTCTCCTGCATTGCAAGCAGATTCTTTACCAGCTAAGCTATCAGGAAAATCCAGGGTTTTGCTGGATTTGTTCATTTTACATAATATTCATTGTTGATGTGAATTAACATGCATTATCTAATGTCTTTTTTTTTTTTTTTTACATCTGTGAGTCTTTTATTGGTCATTTATATGCCAGGTAGCAGCATCACTAAAAACAAAACTGCTGTTTCCACCTGAAAGCGCCCCCTGTCTCTTCATTTGCCTTTTTGTTTCTCTCCCAACTCTGTAGATCCACACAGATGAAGATAGCTTTACTGGCAACAGGTCTTAGGGGAGAAAGAGATCAATCAGGAGGCAAGAAAGCTATTGGTATACTCCTCCCAAATACAAAAATATTAGCCAGCAATTACTATACCAACTGCCAGTTTCACACAGTCTCCCTTTAAGCCTAAGATGATCCCATTTTAAGGGGTGGAGAAAACAAGTTCCAAGAGAATTCAACCTTGTCTGAAACTAGCCCACATGCTATACAGCACACACTACGAGCACAGTTTCAGTACTACTATTCCTCCTTTACGACCACCAAGATCAGGGTTTAGATCCGATGGGAAAGGGAACTGGAGGGTTATCTAATGTCTTAAAGAGTATATAATGTTGCTGTTGTTGTTTAGTCCTTTAAGTTATGTCGGACTCTCTTGTGACCCCATGGACTGCAGCCCATCAGGCTCTTCTGCCAAGAGATTCTCCAGGCAAGAATACTGGAGTGGGTTGCCATTTCCTTCTCCAGGGCATCTTCCAGACCCAGGAATCAAACCCAGGTCTCCTGCTTGGCAGGCAGATTCTTTACCACTGAGCCACCTGGGAAGCCCCGTATAGAACATTAGAGACTGTTTATCTCTGTTTGTCATGCAGGACTACTTGAAAAAGCATTTATGTACTTAAGACTGTCTTCAAGGAGTTTGTCTTTTAAATGGCCATTTCATACATCAGTGTCCACTCTTGTTTTCCTCAGTTTGGTACGAATAGAGATGTTATAATTATATAGAAATAACACGGACAAAAACATTTCATTTCCTAGAAACATAATATCCAAAATGGTAGGTTTTTACAAATGAGAGAGCTAGTTAGCAATGGCAGCCCACTCCAGTACTCTTGCCTGGAAAATCCTATGGGCGGAGGAGCCTGGTAGGCTGCAGTCCATGGGGTCACTAAGAGTCGGACAGGACTGAGCGACTTCACTTTCACTTTTCACTTTCATGCATTGGAGAAGGAAATAGCAAACCACTCCAGTTTCTTGCCTGAAGAATCTCAGGGATGAGGGAGCCTGGTGGGCTGCCATCTATGAGGTCACACAGAGTCAGACATGACTGAAGTGACTTAGCAGCAGCAGCAGCAGTTCTTTGGAAAATCGACCCTTTAGATTAGAAGACTCTCCAGGGCTCATATAAGCCTAACATCAAACTGAAATCCAGGGAGATCAAGTGATGAACCGGGACCTTATTTGCTGTCTAATTCTTACTCTGCCACTTCACATTGCCCCCATGAAATGTATCTGAGAACTAGCCTTGAATATTTTAGGACTACAGAGTGGAATCATTCTATGTGTTTAGTATATTTGTCTTAAAATTATTTTATTTGTTGGGATGTTTTTTATCATATGGCTTCCTCAGATTTATTTCTTAGTGGTGGATAGTGTCTTTTTCCCTCTCTGTATTTATGTATCACTTCTTCCCCCTTGCACTGTAATTTTTCCTGCCCTTGACTTCCACCACATTGTAGGAAATAACCAATGAAAATGAAGAGCACCTGGTGTTCTCCTTATGGATTTTAAATGAACTTTATGGACTAGCTTATATTCAGTTCAGTTCAGTTGCTCAGTCGTGTCCAACTCTTTGTGACCCCATGAATCGCAGCACACCAGGCCTCACTATCCATCACCAACTCCCCGAGTTCACTCAGACTCGCATCCATCGAGTCAGTGATGCCATCCAGCCATCTCATCCTTGGTCGTCCCCCTTCTCCTCCTGCCCCCAATCCCTCCCAGAATCACAGCCTTTTCCAGTGAGTCAACTCTTCACATCAGGTGGCCAAAGTTCTGGAGTTTCAGCTTTAGCATCATTCCTTCCAAAGAAATCCCAGGGTTGATCTCCTTCAGAATGGACTGGTTGGATCTCCTTGCAGTCCAAGGGACTCCCAAGAGTCTTCTCCAACACCACAGTTCAAAAGCATCAATTTTTCGGCACTCAGCCTTCTTCACAGTCCAACTCTCACATCAATACATGACCACAGGAAAAACCATAGCCTTGACTAGACGGACCTTAGTTGGCAAAGTAATGTCTCTGCTTTTGAATATGCTATCTAGGTTGGTCATAACTTTTCTTCCAATGAGTAAGCGTCTTTTAATTTCATGGCTGCAGTCACCATCTGCAGTGATTTTGGAGCCCCAAAAAGAAAGTCTGACACTGTTTCCACTGTTCCCTCATCTATTTCCCATGAAGTGATGGGACCGGATGCCATGATCTTTGTTTTCTGAATGTTGAGCTTTAAGCCAACTTTTTCACTCTCCTCTTTCACTTTCATCAAGAGGCTTTTAGTTCCTCTTCACTTTCTGCCATAAGGGTGGTGTCATCTGCATATCTGAGGTTATTGATATTTCTCCCAGCAATCTTGATTCCAGCTTGTGTTTCTTCCAGTCCAGCATTTCTCATTATGTACTCTGCATATTACAAAGCTGCAATCACTCTTTGAGATGATAGTTTCTATACATCAAGCTTGGTGTATTTTCTTTCACCAAGAAAGGAAATCTAGGAATCTTTGTATAGACATGGGTAAACGTCTAAGAACAGAGTGCATGGGTCATGGGGTAGCTTTTTGCCTAACTTCTAAGAAACTGTCAAGTATTTTCCAAGGCAGATGCAAGATGTACCCTCTTACATGTGCCCAACAGCAAAAGCAAGCTCAATTGTTCACATCCAAGCTCCAAATGCCCCCACAGGTGCTGTGGTCACTCTTTGATCTTAGCCATTCAAGTGGACATATAGGGGTATCTTATTGAATTTGTAATTCTATTTCCATAATGAAGAAATATGTTGAACATTTTTTTCATGTGGTAGTTATCCATATATCGTCTTTGGTGAAGAATCTATTCAAATCTTTATTTCTTCAAATTATTTTATCCTGTGGTTAGTCAGTTGTAAGAGATCTTCATATATTTTAAAAACAGATTTTTTCTTGAGCATACATTTCACACATATTTTCTTCCAGTGTGTAGCTCACCTTTTCATTTTCTTAACCATGTCATCTGAAGAGGGTCTTAATTTCAGTAAGTATACGTCAATGATTTGTTTTCTCTTGTACTCCTTGGTTTTTATTTCATAATTTAAAAATATTTGCAAAACCAAAGAAAACATATTTTATTTTAGAGTTTTCATTCCTTTAGCTCTTACATTTAGATCCAGGGATGTTCATAGCAGCTTTATTTGTGACAGACAAATTGTAAACAACCCAAATGGCCACTGATGAGTTAATACATAAGTAAACTGTATATCCATAAAATGCAGTCCTACTCAAAAAGAAAGTAAATGAATCAGATTTTCCTCTCATGACTGGATCACATGGGCTGGAACAGGAAATTGACCTTGGGGCAAAGTAGAATTCTGTGTGATGGGTTTGCTGGGCTCTTGAATGTCAGGAGAAATCTGAGTTTATCCTTGCAGCAAATAGAATGCCAGAGGAAACTTTTGTTTTGCAGTAAGAGTCTTAGAGAAAATATGGAAGCCTATGAAAATTGTACATGACTAAGCAACTAACACACACGCGCACACACACACACACACACACACACACACACACACACACACAGTGAGAAGCTACTGTGTAGCACAGGGAACTCAGCCAGGTGCTCTGGGATGTGGGGGGTGGGGGGTGGGGGGTGGCAGGATGAGAGGGAAGGGATATATGTATACTAATGGTTAACTCACATTTTATGCAGCAGAAACCAACACAATACTATCAGCAATTATCCTCCAATTAAAAATAAATTCTAAAAAATTTTAAAAACTGGAAACTTTGTGGAAGCTATGAGGAAAAAAAATGCCACTTTGAGATAAGCATTTACATGTGTTTATAATTTAATTAATTTTATCCATTCCCCTCAATAGATTTTTCTTGGGGAAAAAATGGATAATTTCATTACCTTTTATAAGCTGAGAAGATTGGAGGAACTTAGGTTTGTCTGGTGTGAGGAGATGGTGATTATTTTCTGAATTAAAGGAACTCTGTGAATGTACCTTCAATAGACTGCTAATCAATTCTGCCACATAAATAAAGCATGATTACATTCATGTGGAATGAAAGGACTGAAAGGATTTTAACAGCCATGCTTTTAGATAGTCACAGCTGTCTCTTACAAAATTATTTTCAGTTCTATTTGATTTGTCTAACCCAAGTCTTAGAATGCAAAATATATGAATGGTTCACTCTTGGAGCTACAACAAACAAAGCAGTTTCCAAAAAGATTGTGAATGTCATTCCCCAACTTTTTATCAATGAACCAAGGGCATGACAGAAGCTGCACACTTGGATGAGCTGAGTGCAACATCTATGGGGTCCTTAAATTATCGTACAGAGTCTTCTCCATGTACATTCTGAGTGCCTGTCTCTGGAGTTGTGCCTGTGCCTGGTGATGATGTAAAAATCAGCTTAATTATGTACAACCCATTATCTGACTATATTAGCCAGTAGCCACAGAGTTTAATAAACATTTGGGCTTATGTAGGAATAAAATAAATACTTAAAAATGGTAATAGAATTCAGGTGAACTTAAGGAGCTTGTAATCAGTAAAAGACAGTTAGCGTCTTTCAGGTACATAGGTACTGGCACTGAAACAAACACAATTGCTTAAATACTGAAAACAACTTAAGAATGAAACACTGAAATTAAAAGAAAAGAAAATCAACCATCACAAGGGCAGACAGATTTATTCATCTTGCCCTGTGCCCCCTGCCTCCTAACCCAGCGACTCCTGCTGCTGTCCCTTGTACACAGGGCTCCTCCTCATAAACTATCCTGAAGTCACATGGTGGAGGAGGGGGAGGAATGGGGCACCTTGCTTGTCAGCCAGGGTGGGGTCAGTCCTAGGGAACCTCACCCCTCCGCAGTAACAAAGACCCCTTCACCCTGGCCAAGCAGGCAACTGAGACTCCCCGTTCACTAGAAGTAACAAGTTGGACACACCCTTACCCAAGGCTGTGGGATCATTGCTGATAGAATATTTAAGAGCCACGGTCTCATGACACCACACCCAGAACCCCAGGATTCATCCAAAAGTCAATCTCATCAAGAACCAGGACAATCTGAATGTGAACAAGGAAAGATGATCAGCAGAGGCCAAAACTAAGACAACACAGATGGTAGAATTGTCTGCAAAAGTTGCTCCACTGGCCAACAGAAAACTGCTTCAATGCAGCACACTTGAAACCAGTGAGAAAGTAGACTGTCTCAACACTAAAACAGAAGATATAAAGAAGAAACAGATTTTAAACCTGAAAAGTATAGTAACAAAGAAAAAAATTCAATGAATGAACTCAACAATAGATAAGAGAGAGCAGAGGGAAGAATTTGTACACTTGAAGAAAGAACAACAGAAATTGGCACAACAGAAAGAAAATAGGCTGAAAAAAAAAAAGATCTTAGCCTCTGGGACAAGTGGAACTTAGACAAAAGGTTTAACATTTGCCTCACTGGACACCAGAAGAGGAAGAATGTGGGACTGAAAAATACTCAAAGAAGAATAGCTGTAAATTTCCCAGGTTCAGCCAAAGACCCATCAACCCAAACAGCATACATCCTATTTAAACTTCTAAAAACTAAAGACAAATGAAAACATCTTTTCCTAAGTGAAAAAAAAGCTAAAAGGATGTGTCACACCTACACTCAAAGGAAATTCTCTCAAAAGAAAAGAAATGGTGAAAGAAGGGGCCTTAGAATATCAGGAAGAAAAAAAGCACACAGTAAGCAAAAATATGGTTGAACACAATAACCTTTCCTTCTCCTGTGGTGTTTTCAGTCCTGTTTGACAGGTGAAGCACAAATTAATGACGTTCTGATACGCCTCTCCATGTATGTAGAGGAAATACTGGAGACGATTATATTATAAACTAGAGACAGTGGAAGCATATTTTGGACCCTGCCCTCTAACTGATTCAGCCACTCTGGAAAACAGTTGTGGAATATTTTTTCCTAAACTGAACATATACTTTGCATGCTACCCACCCATCACACCTCTGGGCATTGATGCGAGAGAAATGAAAACATTTGTTCACACAGAAACCTGTCCATAGACCTTGACAGCAGCTCCCTTTGAAATAACAGGAAATTGGAAAAAACTAAAAATGCCTTTTAATACATGAATTTTAGCCAAAAAAATACTGGCCCATTTGTTCCATGGAATGCTGCTGAGCTATAAAAAGGAGCACAGACTTTTTTCTAGTTTAATGGACTTGATTTTGTTTTTGTTGAAGTGTAGTTGATTTACAATATTACATTAGTTCCAGGTGTCCAGTGTGGTGACAGCATTTTTGCAGATCATACTCCATTGTTCTTGGGGCCCCTGGACTCTGCTGCCCTTGAGAGACAGCATTCAGCATCCTTCCTCCCTCTTCCTGATTCTTGCTCTGTCCCTCTCTCCCTCCCTCATTTCACTCCTTTTTTTCATTTTCTTCTTTTGGTGTTGGGATTTCCAGTATTTAATTGCAGTTGCTGTCAGATAGATGGGGTATGTGAGCAGACTCTAAAACTTCTCACTCTCAATTTTTATCTCATGCTTAAGTGCCAGGACTTGGGAATCTCATTATTAGCCTTGAAAGTAGCAACATTCAGCATTTGCATCTCCTTCCAAAGTATAACAATGACTGAAAGGAGGAATGTCCATCATTCATGCCCAGGGATGCAGTGTGTGAGAGTGCCAGTGCCCAGCAGGTACCAGCTGTCCGCAGCTAACATTAGAAGGGCTTGATTAGGTGGACTAGGAAGGAACAGTGAACAAGGTCACCAAGGAAAACTGCCTCCCTTAGAATGACAACGGTGTCCACATTTCTGAACGTGCCTTTCCCCTGAACCCCACGGCCCAGCCCTACAGTTCTGTGATGTCTGCTGTCATGTTCTCAGCCGCTAGGACACAATACCTGCTTACCTGAAGATACTTATAGCTGTAAAGCTGCCTGAGCTTCCAGCTCACCTCCAGGTTTCCTTTTATCTCATACCTTGGCACCATAATTCTTCATTGTGTTGTTAGATCTCTGATAACTGATAAAACCAATCTGATTTTTAAGATTTTTTGTCCTATCTTTTATTGTCCTCTTCATTAGAAGCGTTGAATATATGAGCCCACCATCACCATATGTAGAACTCACTCCTCTACTGATTTGACTTTTAAAAAGCATATACAATATTGCACACGTTTAACTCAATTTTTAGATTTTTCTTTCTGTTCTACAATTTTTTTCTGCCTATACACATGGCAGTAACCAACTGTTTTACTTATTGACACTTTTAAATGTTCTAATATTTGTTAGAATGACTCCTCTTTGCCATCCAAAGATTTTTTAATTAGTATTCAGTACCCCAGTTTTTATGTATTGGTGGTTTTCTTCCCATGAACTTTAGAACAAGGATAACTAATCCTTGCTAAAAATCTGTTGATACTGGTGGGGGATAATCTTAAATTTACATATTAAATGAAGGCAAAGCATCTCTGTGATGTTAGATCTTGTTAATTGACATGTTCATAATTTTCCATTGTTCAAAAGTTTTAAAAATTTTCTTCACACAGATATTGTCACTTTTCTAATGCTAATCTTCTATGGTTTGTCTTCTTGATGTTACTGGGAAAGGAATATTTTCCCATTATTATTAGGTATTTATATAAATAAAAGCTGTTTATTCAGTATGTTAATTATATGTTATAATGCCGGATTTGGGTTGTGGTACAGTCACTAACACTAAAAATTATCTTGGCTTTTGATTTAATTAACAGACTTTTCATTGTTAGATAATTACAGATTCACAGGAAGTCGCAGAGATGAGACAGAAGGGGTCCCTGTGGCTTCACCCAGTCCCCCTCTGAGGTTACAGTGCACACAATTATAGTGTAATAGCAAAATGTGGATGTTTTCCGGGTACAGCATCTAGTGCAGTTCTGTGACATTTTATAACAAGTGTAGCTTGTATAACCACGACTGCAATCAAAATCCACACTGTGCCATCACCCCAAATGCCTCCTTGTGCTGTGCTTTTATAGTCACACCCTTCCACCCGGCCCTACCTTCCTCAACCCCAGCAAATACTAATTTGCTCGCCATCTATATAATTTTGCCATTTTGAGAATGTTGTATAAATGGAAACATATGATATATGACCTTTCAGACTGACAGTTTTTACTCAGCACAATGCCCATGAAGAAAGCTGAGCACTGAAGAACTGATGCTTTCACATTATGGTGCTGGAGAAGACTCTTGCAAGACCCTTGGACGAGAATGAGGTCAAGCCAGTCAATCCCAAAGAAAATCAACCCTGAATATTCATTGGAATGATGGATGCTGAAGCTGAATCTCCAATACTCTAGTCACCTGATGTGAAAAACTGACTCACTGGAAAAGACTCTGATGCTGGAAAAGATTGAAGGCAAAAGGAGAAGAGTTAGATAGTATCACTGACATGTAAGTGAACAAACTCCAGGAGATAATGGAAGACAGAGGAGCCTGGCTTACTGCAGTCCATGGGGGTCTCAAAGAGTTTGACATGGCTTAGCAACTGAATAACAATAAAAGTGACATATGATCTAGGTCACTTGTTGGAGTCTGGCTTATGATAGCACACAACCTTAATGTCCATTTAACAGGAAACTAGTCAAATAAATTATGACGAATCTGTGCAGAGGTATGAATCTATAGAGTACAAATTTGAAAGAATAGCTGAATATTGTATGGAAAATCTCAAATATCTATATCTAGCTACATACATAGATATTATATATGTATATGTGTGTGTGTGTGTTAGTAACTAAGTCATGTTTGACTCTTTGGGACCCCATGGGCTATAGCCCACAATGCTCCTCTGTCATGGAATTCTCCAGGCAAGAATACTGGCATGAGTAGCCATCTTTCCCTTCTTCAGGGGATCTTCCCCACCCAGGGTTTGAACTCTGCATTTAGATATATTCTTTACCATCTGAGATTTATATACATATACATATATATATATACACACACACGTGTGTGTGTGTTAGGTGAATAAAATACAGGTATAGGAAATATGCATTTTATGAAACTATTTTATGAGAAAAGATCTAAAATAGCATTATATATTATTAATATCTGTTTTAATAAGCAAATAAAATTTCTGGAAATATACAAAGGTCAGGGGTTAAATCTTGTGGGGATTGAAAGTGAAAATCAGATGGCTTGGGGACAGATTAGCCATAAGACTTTTCCCAGTTCATCTTTAAACATAAACATAAAAAACATGATAGAAGCAAGTCTATGTATTTATTTTTGACAAAAGCTGCTCATTATGTAATTTCGGCACCCTTCATATCAGAGTCTGAGTACATGAGACTTGAGAGAAGGGCATTCCCTAAACCTCCCCATGAATGGATATGAAAGGGCACACTCAGATCAAGCTCTACAGCAGCCTGTTTTAGAATCATGTGCTATGTTACATCATTTTTTAAAAATCACATCAGAAACAAAATGAAATGCATTAAAAATTAAAGAATTGGAAATAAAGGAACAAAGTCATCATGTATTTGTAAGATATAACTTCCTGCATAGAAACAGACCAAAGTCAGCAAATATTGAACAAAAATTCTTTCAATCTGCTATCACTGCAAACAGGAACATTGCAGTTCAGTTCAGTCACTTTTGCAACCCCATGAATGGCAGCATGCCAGACCTCCCTGTCCATCACCAACTCCCGGAGTTCTCTCAAATTCACGTCCATCAAGTCAGTGATGCTATCCAGCCAACTCATCTTCTGTCGTCCCCTTCTCCTCCTGCCCCCAATCCCTCCCAGCATCAGAATCTTTTCCAGTGAATCAACTCTTCACATGAGGTGGCCAAAGTACTGGAGTTTCAACTTTAGCATCATTCCTTCCAAAGAACACCCAAGGCTGATCTCCTTTAGAATGGAGAAAAAGAGAATGCACTGGTTATAGCAAACACTCTCTTCCAACAACACAAGAAAAGACTCTACACATGGACATCACCAGATGGTCAACACCAAAATCAGATTGACTATATTCTTTGCTGCCAAAGATGGAGAAGCTCTATACAGTCAGCAAAAATAAGACCAGGAGCTGACTGTGGCTCTAGTCATGAGCTCCTTATTGCAAAATTCAGACTTAAATTGAAGAAAGTAGTGAAAACCACTAGACCACTCAGGTATGACCTGAATCAAATCCTTTATGATTATACAGTGAAGTGAGAAATAGATTTAAGGGACTAGATCTGATAGATAGAGTGCCTGATGACCTATGGACTGAGATTCATGACATTGTACAGGAGACAGGGATCAAGACCATCCCCATGGAAAAGAAATGCAAAAAAGCAAAATGGATGTCTGGGGAGGCCTAATAGCTGTGAAAAGAAGAGAAGCAAAAAGCAAAGGAGAAAAGGAAAGATATAAGCATCTGAATGCAGAGTTCCAAAGAATAGCAAGAAGAGATAAGAGAGTCTTCCTCAGAGATCAGTGCAAACATTGCAGTACCATATGGTTAAATAAAACAATACAAGCTAATCTAGGCCACACCGAATTCTCAGAATTCCTAAAGTGGGCATAACATTCATTTTAGCAGTTTGTTGTGTGCTACCTTGAGGTATCATCTACTGCTGCTGCTGCTAAGTCGCTTCAGTCGTGTCCGACTCTATGTGACCCCATAGACAGCAGCCCACCAGGCTCCCTCGTCCCTGGGATTCTCCAGGCAAGAACACTGGAGTGCGTTGCCATTTCCTTCTCCCATGTATAAAAGTGAAAAGTGAAAGTGAATTCGTTCAGTTGTGTCCGACCCTTAGCGATCCCATGGACTGCAACCCACCATGCTCCTCCATCCATGGAATTTTCCAGGCAAGAGTACTGGAATGGGGTGCCATTGCCTTCTCCGAGGTATCATCAAATGATGTTATATGTTGGCTATAACCTATCTCCTTTAATTGCAGAGATTCTATTTCATAATTCTTTCTTTAGCCCAATGGACTGTCTCAGTTTGTATTCATCTTTAAATGATACTTGGATTGAATAAATAAATCAACAGGACATCAACATTCTATGTTTTATGAGTTATCAAGATCATGTAGTCGTGCAGGACCACGTGTGGTCCCCAGACCAGCAGCATTGTCATCCTTCAGAAACTTAGAAACACAAATTCTTGGACCCCCAGCCCAGACCTACTTAATCCTGGGTGGGTTTTACTTCCAGAGGACTCCCACTCTAGGAGTAAAAGCATCAAACAAGAAAGATGACAGTTATCTTTAAAAATTAATGACCTGGAATTTCACTTTTTAGGTGGTAATTATCAGCACCAGTTCTCTTCTTGGCAGCCTGTACTCATCTAATTATTATCTGAAAAGTTACCCTTGACTCACAGGTCACACATTTAGGGTTAAATGCACAGACGTGAGAATTCCCCAATTCCTCAAGCTTCGCAGGGTAGAGACTGCCATGTGGAGGGCTTGCTGAATTCTGTCCTAGCCTTGGAATTTAGATACACTGGGTCTGGGGTCATCTCTAGGATTCTGCAGTTGTTAAAAACTAAGCCATCTAATGAATCTGTAGCAGGTGGATAGGAGACCACATTTAAGGTTTATCACCCTACAACACTGGTGTACAAACAGTTGGTTTCTTGGCATCATCATCTAGGAGGTTGTCAAAAATTCAGATTCAAGAGTCCAATGAAAGACCTTCAGAATCCAAATCTTCATTCTAGCAAGATCCTCAGGTATTTTCTACGTGTATTAACATCTGAGACACGCTGTTGCAGGCAATTCCTGAGAACAAGAGAGCCCGAGACTGCGAGGAAACACTGGCCAAAGGGAAGGTGAGCTGATTTCCAAACTACTACTTCCTGGGTCATCACTAACCCTCTGTTGAACTATACCATTCTTACCCTACTTCTTCGCTTCTGATAGTTCTTCTTTCCTTGCTGACTACGGTTCTAGAGAAAAACCAATACATGCTATGTTTATAAATGTATAACATGTACAAATAGAGCCAATGAAAGCTCACTGGAAAATATACTGCATTACAGATGCTGTTGATGTAATTAACAACAATTCGTGTGTCATCCTTTATGTTTTAGCAGACCAAAATAAATTAGTTGACTGTAGGAAGTTAATAATTAATTTGAGATGTTTACGGCAGATATTGACCTAATGATGTATTCTGTTTTCTTTCTACATTTCTACATTATATAATTTAGAAGTTGGTTTTAAAAAGAGGACTATTTTAAAGTCTTATAATTGGATCTATTTCTATTAATTTATAGTCAAGTGGAGTACATTTATTTAAGATGGAGAAATACCATTTGCATTGCATTAACATTTTGCTAAGAGAGACAAGATGTTGATACTTATTAGTATAAAGGAGATTATTAGACTTTGACATGGATTTGAATTGATTTTTGTATAAGTGAAATATTGCTTTTTAAAAAATGTGGTTATTTGGATACTTAGTTACTTTTCTTATTTTCTGCTTTTGTATTTTTTTAACTCTATTTTTTTTGCTTATGATTTTCATAACTTCTTCATTTTTCTCTGCATTTATGCCTTAGGGACTGCCCTGCAGGCCGGGGTAGTACTTAATGACTAAAAATATCTAGATGTCTTAGAATTAATGATGCACTTAGAGTCTCTAAATATTGCAGAAGGCGTGTATAAACTTGGGCAGAAACGCTGGCCTTGTGTGCAGTGTGGTGTGGCCACACATCCCTCAGGAAATAAGATGGGATATAAATAAATGCTTGCATAAATAGATGTGGCCTGATGGAAGAAGCTACAGGCAGAATCTTCATCTAAAATTATACACATGACCATCTGATATCCCGTCATATAGAGACATTCCTTCAAGAGGCTCCATCTTCAGAACCCTGCAGCCCTTGAAAAGGATATACTTTACCTCCAACCTTCTGAGCGATAGTCCTTGGATTTTAGCATGTTGGAATAAGCGCTACTCGGAAGGGTCAGCAACCAGACGAGGGACCCCAGGCCTGACAGATGCAAATTCTACCTGTTTGCTAAATTTTCTAAGTCAGAGATTTTAGAGACAAATAATGGTATTTTATTAACAGATAAATTTGATTTTTTAAAATTTGCTTTTACATAGAAAACCCTGCAAGATTGTTTGTTTTCAGATTAAAGAAGCATAAGGGTAGGTGGGCAGTCCTAAGATGGTGGAGGAATAGAACGAGGAGACCACTTTCTCTCCCACAAATTCATCGAAATATCATTTGAACGCTGAGCAAATACCACAAAGCAACTTCTGAACGCTGGCAGAGGACACCAGGCACCAGAAAGGCAGCCCATTGTCTTCTAAAGGAGGTAGGACAAAATATAAAAGATAAAAAGAGAGACAAACAATTTGGGATGGAGACCCATTCTAGGGAGGCAGTTGTAAAAGAGAAGTTTTCAAACACCGGGAAACCCTCTCACCGGGATCTGTGGGGAGTTTTGGAATCTCAGAGGGCAACATAACCAGGAGGGAAAAATAAATAAATAAAACCCACAGATTACATGCCTAACTGCAACTCCTGGCGGAGAAGTAACCCACATGCTTCACCATCAGCAGGGGCTGAACAGGGAGGCACAGACTGCATTGCTTAGGGTAAGGACCAGGCCTGAATGCCCTGAGGGCAATCTGAGGGAGCTAATGTGAGACAGCAAAACAAACCATGGGATAGCCAGAGGGGGGGTGGGTGGGGAAAGAGAGAGAGAGAGAGAGGAAAAAAAGGGAGAGAGAGAGAGAGAGAGAACTTCCCCACGAAAAGCTCTAACCTAAGGCAGGATTGAGAAGATGCAAGAAAAGTTTAACAAGGACGTAGGAGAAATAAAAAAGAGTCAGTCAATAATGAATAATGCAATAATTGAGATCAAAAGCACTCTGGAGGGAACCAACAGTAGAATAACTGAGGCAGAAGATAGGATAAGTGAGGTGAAAGATAGAATTGTGTAAATAAATGAAGCAGAGAGGGAAAAAGAAAAAAGAATTGAAAGAAATGAGGATAATCTCAGAGACCTCTGGGACAATGTTAAATGCCCCAACATGTGAATCATAGGAGTCCCGAAAGAAGAAGACAAAAAGAAAGGCCATGAGAAAATACTTGAGGAGATAATAGTTGAAAACTTCACTAAAATGAGGAAGGAAATAGCCACCAAAGTGAAAACTTCACTAAAACGAGGAAGGAAATAGCCACCAAAGTCCAAGAAACCCAGAGAGTCCCAAACCAGCTAAACCCAAGGCAAAAAACCCCAAGACACATATTAATAAAATTAATGAAGATCAAACACAAAGAACAAATATTAAAGGTAGCAAGGGAAAAACAACAAATGACCCACAAGGGGATCCCCATAAGAATAACAGCTGATCTTTCAATAGAAACTCTTCAAGCCAGAAGGGAATGGCAGGACATACTTAAAGTGATGAAAGAGAAAAATCTACAGCCCAGATTACTGTACCCAGCAAGGATCTCATTCAAATATGAAGGAGAAATCAAAAGCTTTACAGAGAAGCAAAAGCTCAGAGAATTCAGCACCACCAAACCATCTCTTCAACAAATGCTAAAGGATCTTCACTAGACAGGAAACACAGAAAAGGTTTATAAACTCAAACCCAAAACAACAAAGTAAATGGCAACAGAACCATACTTATCAATACTCACCTTAAATGTAAATGGGTTGAATGTCTCAACCAAAAGACAGAGACTGGCTGAATGGATACAAAAATAAGACCCCTATATAAGTTGTCTACAAGAGACCCACCTCAAACCTAGGGACACATACAGACTGAAAGTGAAGGGCTGAAAAAAATATATATCACGCAAATGGAGACCAAAAGAAAGCAGGAGTAGCAATACTCATATCAGATAAAATAGACTTTGAAATAAAGGCCGTGAAAAGAGACAAAGAAGGACACTACATAATGATCAAAGGATCAATCCAAAAGAAGATACAACAATTATAAATATATATGCACCCAACACAGGAGCACCACAATATGTAAGGCAAATACTAAGAGGCATGAAAGGGGAAATTAACAGTAACACAATAATAGTGAGAGACTTTAGTACCCCACTCACACCTATGGATAGATCAACTAAATAGAAAATTAGCAAGAAAACACAAACTTTAAATACTACAATGGACCAGTTAGACCTAATTGATATCTACAGGACATTTCACCCTAAAGCAACAAATTTCCCCTTTTTCTCAGGTGCACATGGAACCTTCTCCAGGATAGATCACATCTATCTATATATCTAGATATGATATATATCTAGATATCATAAATCTAGCCTTGGTAAATTCAAAAAAATTAACTCGTGTCAAGCATCTCTTCTGATCACAGTGCAGTAAGATTTACTTTGCCAACAAAGGTACATCTAGTCAAGGCTATGGTTTTTCCAGTAGTCATGTATGGATGTGAGAGTTGGACTGTGAAGAAAGCTGAGCGCCGAAGAATTGATGATTTTGAACTGTGGTGGTGGAGAAGACTCTTGAGAGTGCCTTGGACTGCAAGGAGATCCAACCAGTCCATTCTGAAGGAGATCAGCCCTGGGATTCCTTTGGAAGGAATGATGCTACAGATGAAACTCCAGTACTTTGGCCACCTGATGCGAAGAGTTGACTCATTGAAAAAGACTCTGATTCTGAGAGGGATTGGGGGCAGGAGGAGAAGGGGACGAGAGAGGATGAGATGGCTGGATGGCATCACCAACTGGATGGACGTGAGTTTGAGTGAACTCTGGGAGTTGGTGATTGACAGGGAGGCCTGGCGTGCTGCGATTTATGGGGTGGCAAAGAGTCGGACATGACTGAGCAACTGAACTGAACTGAACTGAACAGGGAAAAAAACTATTAAAAATGCAAACATATGGAGGCTAAACACCACACTTCTGAATAACCAACAAATCACAGAAGAAATCAAAATACGCATAGAAACAAACGAAAATGAAAAAACAACAACCCAAAACCTATGGGATTCAGTAAAAGCAGTGCTAAGGGGAAGGTTCATAGCAACACAAGCCCACCTCAAGAAACAGGACAGAAATCAAATAAATAACATAACTCTACACCTAAAGCAACTAAAAAAGAAGAAATGAAGCACCCCAGGGTTAATCAGTTCAGTTCAGTTCAGTTCAGTAGCTCAGTCTTGTCTGACTCTTTGCGACCCCATGAATCGCAGCACACCAGGCCTCCTTGTCCATCACCAACTCCCAGAGTTCACTCAAACTCACGTCAATCAAGTCAGTGATGCCATCCAGCCATCTCATCCTCTGTCATCCCCTTCTCCTTCTGTCCCCAATCCCTCCCAGCATCAGAGTCTTTTCAATGAGTCAACTCTTCGCATGAGGTGGCCAAAGTACTGGAGTTTCAGCTTTAGCATCATTCCTTCCAAAGAAATCCCAGGGCTAATAGAAGGAAATAAATCATATAAATTAGGGCAGAAATAAATGCAAAAGAATCAAAGGAGACCATAGCCAAAATCAACAAAGCTGAAAGCTGGTTCTTTGAGAAGACAGATAAAATAGACAAACCATTAGTCAGACTCATCAAGGAAAAAATGGAGAAGAATCAAATCAACAAAATTAGAAATGAAAATGGAGAAATCACAACAAATAACACAGAAATACAAAGGATCATAAGAGACTACTATCAGCAACTATATGCCAATAAAATGGACAACTTGGAAGAAATGAACAAATTCTTAGAAAAGTATAACTTTCCAAAACTGGACCCAGAAGAAATAGAAAATCTTAGCAGATCCATCACAAGCACAGTAATCAAAACTGTAATCAGAAATCTTCCAACAAACATAAGCCCAGGACCAGATGGCTTCACAGCTGAATTCTACCAAAAATTTAGAGAAGAGCTAACACCTACCCTACTCAAACTCTTCCAGAAAATTGCAGAGGAAGGTAAACTTCCAAACTCATTCTATGAGGCCACCATCACCCTAATACCAAAACCAGACAAAGATGCCAAAAAAAAAAAAAAAAGAAAACAGAAAGAAAGAAAACTACCGGCCAATGTCACTGATTAACATAGTTGCAAAAACCCTTAACAAAATTCTAGCAAACAGAATTCAACAACATATTAAAAAGATCATACATCATGACCAAGTGGGCTTTATCCCAGAGGTGCAAGGATTCTTCAATATTTGCAAAATGTGATATACCACATTAACAAATTGAAAGATAAAAACCATATGATTATACATATGGTTAACCAATAAATGCAGAGAGAGCCTTTGATACAATTCAACATCCACTTATGGTAAAAAAAAAAAAAAACCCTCCAGAAAGCAGGCATAGAAGGAACATACCTCAACATAATAAAAGCCATATATGATAAAGCCACAGCAAACATTATCCTCAATGGTGAAAAATTGAAAGGATTTCCCCTAAAATCAGGAATAAGACAGGTATACCCACTCTCACCACTACTATTCAAAATAGTTTTAGCCACAGCAATCAGAGAAGAAAAGGAAATAAAAGGAATCCAGAACAGAAAAGAAGTACAGCTCTCACTGTTTGCAGATGACATGATCCTCTACATGCTGCTGCTGCTGCTGCTGCGTCGCTTCAGTTGTGTCCGACTCTGTGCGACCCCATAGATGGCAGCCCACCAGGCTCTGCCATCCTTAGGATTCTCCAGGCAAGAACATTGGTGTGGGTTGCCATTTTCTTCTCCAGTGCATGAAAGTGAAAAGTGAAAGTGAAGTCGCTCAGTCATGTCTGACTCTTAGCGACCCCATGGACTGCAGCCTACCAGGCTCCTCTGTGCATGGGATTTGCCCTTTACATAGAAAACCCTAAAGACTCCACCAGAAAATTACTAGAGCTAAAAATGAATAGTAAAGTTGCAGGATATAAAATTAACACACAGAAGTCCCTTGCATTCCTATACACTAACAATGAGAAAACAGAAAGAGAAATTAAGGAAACAATTTCATTCACCATTGCAATGAAAATAATAAAATACTTAAGAATAAATCTACCTAAAGATACAAAAGACCTATATATAGAAAACTATAAAACACTGATGAAAGAAATCAAAGATGACACAAATAGATGGAGAAATATACCATGTTCATGGATCAGAAGTATCAATATAGTGAAAATGAGTATACTACCCAAAGCAATCTACAGACTCAATGCAATCCCTCTCAAGCTACCAACGGTATTTTTCAGAGAACTAGAACAAATAATTTCACCATTTGTATGGAAATACAAAAAACCTTGAATAGCCAAAGCAATCTTGAGAAAGAAGAATGAAACTGGAGGAATCAACCTGCCTGACTTCAGGCTATACTACTAAGCCATAGTCATCAAGACAGCATGGTACTGGCACAAAGACAAAAACAGATCAATGGAACAAAATAGAAAGCCAGAGATAAATCCATGCACCTATGGACCGCTTTTCTTTGACAAAGGAGGTAAGAATATATAATGGAGAAAAGACAAATCTCATTAACAAGTGGTGCTGGGAAAACTGGTCAACCACTTGTAAAAGAATGAAACTAGAACACTTTCTAACATAATACACAAAAATAAACTCAAAATGGATTAAAGATCTAAATTTAAGACCAGAAACTATAAAACTCCTAGAGGAAAACACAGGCAAAACACTCTCTGACATAAATCATAGTAGGATCCTCTATGACCCACCTCCCAGAGTAATAGAAATAAAAGCAAAAATAAACAAATGGGACCTAATTAAACTTAAAAGCTTTTGCACAATCAAGTAAACTATAAGCAAGGTGAAAAGACAGCCCTCAGAATGGGAGAAAATAATAGTAAGTGAAGCAACTGACAAAGAATTAATCTCAAAAATATACAAGCAACTTCTGCAGCTCAATTCCAGAAATATAAGCGACCCAATCAAAAAATGAGCCAAAGAACTAAACAGACATTTCTCCAAATAAGACATACAGATGGCTAACAAACACATGATAAGATGCTCAACATCACTCATTATCAAAGAAATGCAAATGAAAACCACAATAAGGTATCATCTCATGCCAGTCAGAATGGCTGTTATCAAAAAGTCTACAATAAATGCTGGGGAGGGTGCAGAGAAAAAGAAACCCTCTTACACTGTTGGTGGGAATGCAAACTAGTATAGCCACTATGGAGAACAGTGTGGTTATTCCTTAAAAACTGGAAATTAGAACTGCCATACTACCCAGCAACCCCAGTGCTGGACATACATGCTGAGGAAGCCAGAACTGAAAGAGACACGTGTACACCAATGTTCATCGCAGCACTGTTTACAATAGCCAGGACATGGAAGCAACCTAGACGTCCATTGGCAGACAAATGGATAAAGAAAGCTATGGTATATATACACAATGGAATATTACTCAGCTATTAAAAAGAATGCATTTGAATTAGTTCTAATAAGGTGGATGAAACTGGAGCCTATTATACAGAGCAAAGTAAGTCAGAAAGAAAAACACCAATACAGTATATTAATGCATGTATATGGAATTTAAGAAGATGGTAATGATGACCCTGTATGCAAGACAGCAAAAGAGACACAGATGTAAAGAATAGACTTTTGGACTCTGTGGGAGAAAGCAAAGGTGGGATGATTTGAGAGAAGAGCATTGAAACATGTATATCATCATATGTGAAATAGATTGCCAGTCCAGGCTCAATGCATGAGACAGGGTGCTCAGGACTGGTGCACTGGGATGACCCTGAGGGATGGGATGGGGAGGGAGGTAGGAGGGAGGGTCAGGATGGGGAACACATGTACACCCATGGCTGATTCACGTAAATGGATGGCAAAAACCACCACAATGTTGTAAAGTAATTAGCCTCCAATTAAAATAAATTAAAAAAATTAAGGATCATAATGATATGTTGTTCAGTCACTAAATTGTGTCCAACTCTCTGCGACCCCATGGACTATAGCCTGCCTCACTCCTCTGTTCATGAGATTCTCCAGGTAAGAATACTGGAGTGGGTTACCATGCCCTCTTCCAGGGGATCTGCCTGACCCAGGAATCGAAACTTTGTCTCCTGCATTGCAGGCAGATTCTTACCACTGATTCACCAGGGACACCCAATAATAAGTTACCACATTACGTTTGGGAAAAGATAAGGTCAGTGTCAGATGCAGGCCCTCTGTCCTCCAGACTTGAGGCCTGACTGTCCACTGGACTTGTGAAGTGTCTGGTGTGTTCTGGGTGACTGGCTTCATCTCTCTGGGCACAGATGTGCTCACTTCCAAAGTCATAGGACTGGACCACCTCAAACATCCCTGTACTACCTTTGTTCCCCAAAGAGCAAAAACAAGTGAAAAAGAAGATGAGTGATTCAAGTTCTCCCTTCAACTAGTTTTAAAATGATCACCTAAGGCTTTCAGATCTGGAGTTGTATTCTGTGAATCAGTGAATCAGTGAATTAAAAAAAAAATTCATTGGAGAAAGGGGAAAAATGATTTAAGGAAAGCAACAAAATCATTATCTCATGTTGAAGCTCCAGGCTTTTGGGTTTTGAGTAGAAAATCTGGATGAGTTGTTTTTTGTTTTGTTTTTTTTTTTTCCCATGCATTAACCCACTCTTTAAAAATGATTTCCTATCTTTCAAGGAAACAAAAAATCTTGCATTTCTTTCAGATATTGTACTGTGTTATTAACTGCAAGCAAATTTCATTTTTAAAGGTAGGAAATGAAATGATTGCTAAATTCTTACCTGAAGAGTTGAGAACATCCTCCATAAACTAGTGAATCCAGTTAGAATGAATTTCACAATGAATAAATTCATCCATAGTGATTATTGATAGAAATAAAATAAACCCACCCACTTTATGAGTACCAAATGGTAATATGAGTGACTCCAGTTGTGCCTGGGTGAAATTAGCTAGAAATATGATTACCAATTGTTTATAAATGTAGACTTTAGAAGGCAATTCATATCTCAAATCATTCTCTCTGAATAAGCCATATCTCCTAAATTATCCCCAGTATCAATATTTTTGCCCTTTTAATAATATGTGCAACTCAAAGATGATAATGATATTTGGTGTTTGATTTCCTTAAAAGGGAATAAAATCTACTTAATGAGATAAAAGCAAAAGAAATAGGAAAGGAGGTGATGATAAAGCAGTATTTGCTTTATCTACCTACCTACCTACCTAGGAGGTATTCTTGACATCACATTAGAATGTTCTTTATCTACTTAATCAATTAGTCATTCATTATAATAAGATAAATTGCTCAAGCCTTTACTAGTAATAAGACTTTAAGTGAATCCATAGGTCTACTCTTCCAAGATTTAGCAAAATGAGGATTCTTCCTCACCAATTAAGAGAATTTCTTTGAGAAGGACATTTCAAGACACCAAAAAATGGATATGCACTTCAATGGTATGATCAATGGTGCCTTTACAAGGCAGTTTTAGGGACTTTTAGGTGTTATTCCCACTTTGTTCTCTCCCCAGCTCATGAGTGAGCCCCTTGTCCCCACCACAAAACTAGCTTGTCCATCTGTCAAACAGGCAGGCCAAGGCATTATCCACAACCCACAACTCAGTTTTATGAAGACCAGACAATTGCTCATAAAAGGTGGGTGCTGGGAAAGGGCCAGGGGACCCTGCTAATCACACTGATTATTAACAATTCCTCATTCACAACCCTTTTAGTTAATTTGAGGAAAGAGCAAAGGAGACACTCAATTAAAACTCTCTTAACTAGATGAGGCACCAAGAGATTGCATTTTTCAATGTTTTCTGATAAAAACATAGAACAGAAACTTATACACTCTCCTAAAAAGAGATGCTACAGATTTTTAATTTCTTTCTTTCTTTTTACAGAAAACCTGTGTGAGAGAGGTATATAGATCTTGGAATAATTTACTCAAGATAAAGCTCAACACTGATTTATCCTGATTTGAATTCTTTTTAAAAGTGACATTATAACATGCTGACATTCCAATGACAACAAAAGGTATTTGACTAGTCAGTCTTCATAGTAATATGAAGCATATTACAATGAGATCTTCTACTTTATATATGTGATACAAGAAAAAAATTTACCTAAGTAAATGTTAGAAATTTCTTGTCAATTCTGTTACTAGAGGAACAGAATCTATGGCTGCTGATTAGAAACCTTTTTAGAAACACAGACTACAAACAACTGTGTCATACTGGTTTGGAGGATTATTCATGAGAATAAGTAACTCATGGATTGGAAGCAGTGACTTACTAGAAAATTGTATCTTCCATCCTTGACTTGCTCATTTTTTTACAATGAAATTTCCAGAAATAGCCTCACTTGGCCAAAAGAACAGATTTGCAGTTCAAGGCAAATTGTTGGCCATTGTTTTTCTAGTGGGAAGAAAAAAAAATGAACATCATAGATTAACTTTATTGTACAGAGCATCTGGGATATTAAGATGCAACCTCCTAATTTAATCTATTGATAAGAACATTGAGTATAAAGAAATTAAAGATGTAGAAAGGATTTAAAAATTAGAGTTTCAGAGGATTCTTGCAATTTGATAAAAATCAAACACTCGTCTTTTGCTGAATTGGCAAAATCACAAATCAATTGGTTGAGGGTATCCATATTATGACTTTTTTTTTTTTTTCAGTAGGAGGATTCTGGTGGTTGGGATAACAGTTTTTAAATCTGATCTGGAGATGAGACCTAGAAATCTTAAAAGTCAGATTAAATTCCCAGCAGATTCCACAGGGATGAAAAATTCTACTATCTTCCTGACCACCTCCCCTGCAGGGTTTAAAGCCTCTCAGTGGGTATAGTTGGGGCAGGAATTGTTGTACCTACCTGATTGTTTCTGGAGTTTCTGGTTCTTTCCACTTAGCTTCCTGCTGTCACTTTCTGAAACAGCTTTCTTCATAGGTGTGTTAGCACATGGACAGAGGTTTACTGCTGAACCACTCTCTGCTGAAATGGGCCAGTAGCCCCTGTCTAACTGAGAACCAAAGACGTGACAGTAGAGTATTTTCACTCTAACCAAAGTCAGAGGCCATGGATTTATTTAGCCATCGATGTACATGTTCCGATAGGTATTCCCTTGAAAAATATACACAGAGCTTTAGAGCCCTTACAGCAGATATTCCCTAAACTCCTGGTTACTGATGTTAGTGCACCATATTGAGTTCTTTAAAGGACACTGTCCCTTGAGCCTTCCTAGACCACATGCTTAAAATCCAAATTGCTTCTACATTATTTAGAACTAATATGTCACAATAATATTAAAAACAATTTCTTAAAGTTACATAGCTATCTTCTAAAGGCAAAATGCTTTCAACCCACTGGCTCCCTTATTTATCCAAGTGGAAGTTTGGTTACCAATTACCAAATGATAATTGTTGGTTATTGTGTGATGGAAAAAAACACAAAATCACAATTATGTGATCACTACAAGGCATTCATGTTACCGGTGTGAGCCTTAAAATTCATATCAACAGCGTATTCATTCTCAAAAGTCATGAAGGCATAGAGGAAAGATTGTTCAGTTGCTAAGTCATGTCCAACTCTTTGCCACCACATGGACTTCAGTTTGCCAGGCCTCCCTGTCCTTCACTATCTCCTAGAGTTTTCTCAAATTTATGTCTATTGAGTCAGTGATGCTATCCAACCATCCTATCCTCTGTTCCCCTCCCTCCTTCAGCCCTCAATCTTTCCCAACATCAGGAACTTTTCCAGTGAGTCAGTTCTTCACATCAGGTGGCCAAAGTACTGGAGCTTCAGCTTCAGCATTAGTCCTTCCCGTGAATATTCAGGGTTGACTTCCTTTAGGATTGATTGGTTGGATCTCCTTGCAGTCTAAGGGACTCTCAAGAGTCTTCTCTAGCACCACAGTTCGAAAGCTCAATTTTTTTGGTCTCAGCCTTGTTTATGGTCCAACTCTCACATCCATACATGACTACTAGAGGAAAAATTAAGGCCATGTTATTGATGAATGATTATATAGCAAGCTTTAGTAAAATTGCATGGCATCTATTTTTGACCTGAGACTTACAGTTTCATGGATGGAATCACAATCTCAAAATATTTTATTTATTGTGCTCTGAAAAAGTATCCCTCAATGAATATATGAATGTGGGGTTGTGGCCCCTTCCTCCTGTCTTTGCCCCTCTGAGAATCAATTGTAAATGAAGAAAAAGCACATCTTTAATAATTTTACTCTATCTAATAAGCTTATTGTATGCCCTGGAAATTAAAAAATTTCTTATATTTCTACAAGTGAAATGACTCTCAAATTCATTTAACATTTATGTAATTTTAATTCATATAATATTTTATGTAATTTTACATTTTATGTAATTTTATGGCAGAAAATGAAGAACTAAAGAGCCTCCTGATGAAAGTGAAAGAGGAGAGTGAAGATATTGGCTTAAAACTCAACATCAGAAAACTAAGTAAGATCATGGTATCCGGTCCCATCACTGCATGACAAACAGATGAGGAAAGAATGGAAACAGTAAGAGACTTTATATTTCTTGGGCTCCAAAATCACTGCAGATGGTGACTGCAGCCATGAAATTAAAAGATGCTTGCTCCTTAGAAGAAAAGCTATGACCAATCTAGACAGCATATTAAAAAGCAGAGACATAACTTTGCCAACAAAGGTCCATTTAGTCAAAGCTATGGCTTTTCCAATAGTCATTTATGGATGTGAGAGTTGGACTATAAAGTAAGCTGAGCACAGAAGAATGGATGCTTTTGAACTGTGGTGTTGGAGAAAACCCTTGAGAGTCCCTTGGTCTGCAAGGCTATCAAGCCAGTCCATCCTAAAGGAAATCAGTCCTGAATACTTATTGGAAGGACTGATGCTGAAGCTGAAACTCCAATACTTTGGCCACCTGATGCGAATAACTGACTCATTGGAAAATACCCTGATGCTAGGAAAGACTGAAGGCAAGAAAGAGGAGAAGGGAACTCAGATGATGAGATGGTTAGATGGCATCACCGACTCCACAGACATGAGTTTGAGCAAGCCCTGGAAGTTGGTGATGGACAGGGAAGCCTGGCGTGCTGCAGTCCACAAGGTCGCAGTCAGACACGACTGAGCAACTGAATTGAATTGAATTTTACCCAAAAGAATGCACTATGATTTGTTGTCAAACAGCCTAGCTATTGGGATGTATTAAGGCATAAACATGGACAAAATAAAATGCATGGAATATGCTATAATTTTTCATGTGAATATCTCAATTTCATTGGCTGGAAAAGATAGAGTTGTTATCCATCCAGAAAATAGAAAAAACAAAGCATAATATACTCGAACTTGGATGCCTACCAGCATCTTTTGTCAAATTATTAATACATACTGACTGAGCAACTAACACTTTCACTTTTCTCAGGCAACTTATACGAACTGATTTTTCCATACTTGATATTTTAGTAAAGTTACTTACTTTCTCACAATGTTAAAATTTTTCTTTGCAGTTCCCTGCACTAGATATTACTGAAGCTGTGACTAAAGTAAAATAGAATTTAGAATTAGATAAAAACTCAAAAGCTTGGATTGGGTTTCCCAGCCTCCTTGAAATCAAGTACTCTAACATTTTAATTAGACAGAGAAATGTCAAAGTACTGAACTGAATCCTATTTGCCTAGTCAGAGAAGGAGGTTTTAGAATGCCAGACTTGCTCAATTATACTGATTTGGTTGTACATTTGACATATACATTGAATAAACTTCTAGGGGAAAATTCTAACAATGGGAAGAATATTTTAGTCTCATAAGCATGGAATTTGATACTCAACTATGTTGGTAACAATTCAAGTCTCTTGTATGATCCTTCAAAAAGAACAGAAATGAGGATGCTTCCAGTGGTGAAGGTGGTGTTATGTCCTCTGTTAGAGCCTTCTGTTACCTCTGATGGATATCCAACAGCCTTGGCACACCCTCAGTTACATTACCCAAGGTCAGAAAAACCATATGGCTTTATAAAGATCAAAGAGTGAAGTCAGAAACCCCACACTTTGGATATTTTAGAATCAAGCACATATGGTACACACTAACTGAAAAAACTGTATGTGGCAAAGTTAACCCATTTAGAAGTGGAGTAATGTGTCCTTTAGGGCAGAAAGGACAGCCCATCTTCCAGTGGGAAAGTGGAACAGTTAAGAGACATTAGGAAAGAAATGAAAGAAACTCCAAAAGAGAGGAACAAGTAGGAGAAAATGGAGAAATTAAGTGAGAAATTAACCCCAGCCTCTGAGGTCATTCTTTGTATTGAAATTCAGTTGTTTCAAGGAGTCTTTATTACTCAAGACATGATTTTCTCATAGCCAAGGGGGAAAGTTCAATTACTATACCCATGTAATCGTCCATTTTAAATCATTTTTGTGTAAAGATCAGGTGTATTGAATGGATTTGTCATACTCAGAATGAAACTGGTGCAAATGAAATTTCTGTTAAGGGGCATTAACTTTACTATTTTCTCATTTGCTGTAAAAGCCTTGTAAGTATCAAGATTTGGGATAGACAGCGGCTTATTATCAACCGAGTTGGGGAGGGAAGAGCTTTCTGATGGTTTTAAAAGCAAGTCATTTTTAAGTTTATAGTCTAGGGGAAAAGCCAGTCTTTCTCCTGTTTTTAGGGTTAATTAGATACTATTCTTTTGCTGTCACAGCTTGTTTTCTAGATCCCACTGCCAAACATATTTTAATGTTTGTTAATGTCAACTTCATTTTCCCATCATTACCATCCATGTGTTAATCAAACAATTATCTTGCCATTTATTTTATAAAACATTCTGTAAAAATCCCATAGAATCCTTTCAGAATTAAGGGGATGCCATTAAGTAGATCATAAACATTATATTAATGAACACAGATAATTCGAGTAAAGAAACAAAAGTCAATGTAAATGAAAGGAGTATCTAAAAATTACTGAAACATTCCTGATAAAGTGATCTGTGAGCAATTTTAATATATTTTTTTGGAGGATAATTGCTTTACAACATTGTGTTAGTTTCTTCTGCACAACAACATGAATTAGCCATATGCATTCACATATCCTCTCCCTCTCCAGCCTCCCTCCCATCCCCATCCCACCTCTCTGGGTCATCACAGAGCACTGAGCTGATCTCCCTGTGCTATAATCCCACTAGCTATGTAGTTTACACATGGTAGGGCATATATATCAATGCTACTGTCTCAATTCTTCCCAACCCTCAAACTCCCCTCCTGTGTCCAAAATGTGGGCAATTTTAAGCTATGTATTTCAACAGTTGCTCAATATTAGTTCCTTAGATTGTGATCAGTAAATTATCTTTTCTTTGTTATTTAATGTGATAATTCAACATTATTATTGCTTGATGGAAGAAATTTTCACATACTGAGGTATGGGAAAGTTATCCTGGCTTATACACTATTGGACTTGAACTTTATGCTAACCAGACTTCCACGCTGGCTCAGACAGTAAGAGTCTGCCTGCAATGTAATCCCTGGGTCAGGAAGATCCCCTATAGAAGGGAATGGCTACCCACTCCAGTATTCTTGCATTGAGAATTCCATGGACAGAGGAGCCTGACAGGCTACAGTCTATAGGGCTGCAGAGTCGGACACGATTGAGTGACTAACGCTTACTTTATGCTAACGGGAAGAGCCTGTCTTATGGCTTGTCAAACATGCATTGTGCATCTGCTTTCACCATTAGAGAAAAGAATGCGTTTTAAAATCAAAGTGGAGTAACTGTGGTTCGGACGCACAGGATGGAGCTGGGTGGTCATGGTGGGCGTGGCATTGGACATGTCCCCACATGCCTGAGCACTTGAGTTTCCTGAACTGTGTCAAAGTGAAGGACACCACCAGCTGTCTTGTGAGCAGCTGCCAGCTGTACCCTCACAGTCTCTCCCTGTAAGTGTGCAACCATTTTAGACCCCAACCAATCCTGGCTTGAGAAGCACACTTACTTCTTGCCAGCTCCAATATGACTCTCAAAAAACAATTTAGGCAACTCTGTGGTTTTTGCCTTTATAAGACTCACCTATTTTGTCATCTGGGGAACACAGTTCATGTGCTTGTTGAATCTGTGTCTCCTGGTTTATCTTCCTGAGCTTGGCAAGAGTAAAACCCTTTTCTATTCCTGTTATAGATTATTTTAATTGATTATTTCCATCAACACAACTAACTTATTCTCTTTGAAAGAAATTTGGGGTTTTTTCTGATTTATTTATTTGTTGATGAATACAGGCATCATGCATTTATTTCACCTTATTTGAGATATCAAAGAACTTACCTTTGTTTCAAGGCACTATGAGGCATTGGCAAAACTTTAAAGAATCAAAGCATGATGATTAATAGACAAGGACTTCATCTCCAAGCAGCCAGATTTTGATGGTCCTGCTCCTCTCTGAGGAAAGCCCTTTAGCTTTTCTCTCCAACTATGCTGACTAAGGGCAATGTACCACTTAGGGAGGATGTCGGCTCCACTGGAAGCTGTTGGTTTTGCCTCCCTGGAATGAATTTCTGCTTGGATCAAAGACCAAAGAGCTGTCTACGCTCCCTTGGCTTTGTTTGGTTTTATACACAACTTCTATCATCACCAGTCCATCGAAACTGAAAGGGCCCAAACCCACCTGTAGTGTGTCCTATAACTGTGGCCTGTTTTGCCTTCCTGCATGGGCGACCTGCTGTATTTGTCTGAAAGTCACATCACAATCTCTTTCGCAGTTTCTTCCTCCCTTGAACTTCTAATTTTCAGGGCTCTTCTATGTCCTTCCCTTCTTACCACTCAACTCTGGTGTGTTCTGGCTTCCAAATCAAGTATCCCTAATCCTCATTCCCTGCCAGCCCATCCAAATGCCTGTGCGTCTATCCCATGCAACTCAAACTCTTCTTGTTCAAACAAAACTGTGATTTTATTGCATTTTTAATTTTTAACGTATTTTATTGAATCAAAGGCTTCCCTGGTGGCTCAGCTCATAAAAAGTCCCACCTGCAATGTGGACTCTTTGAATCGAAGTTGATTTTTAAAGTTGTGTTAAATTCCTGAGTGGTTGGAAAGATTTGCCTGAGGGTAGAAAACTCTAGGCGTCTCATACCCTGCAAGTGAGAATGATATAGGTGTGTGCATGCTCAGTCATGTCCAGCTCCTTGAGACCCCTATGGACTGTAGCCCACCAGGCTCCTCTGTCTAAAGGATTTCCCAGACTATCAAACCCACGTCTCTTGCATTGGCAGGTGGGTTTGCCTTGCAAACAGATTTTCTTGTTTTTAAACACATTAAACACACAGTAACCATAGGAAGCAGCCTTTCTACTAATATTTACACAAAAGAGAAGGAAATATTAATACATGTCCAGAAAAAAAGACTTATACATGAGTGCTCTCAGCAGCCTTATTTGTAACAGCCAAGCACTAAAGACATCCCAAATCCGATGATAGGTAAATAAAGCATACTTTATCTGTTCCATTGAAAACTGCTCAGCAATAAAAAGCAACAACCTCCTAATACATGTAATAGTTTGGGTGGACCTCAGAATAATTACACTGGGCACAATAAGACAGACAAAATCTCGTGGCTGCTCTACAATTCCATTCATATGAGATTCTTGGAAATGCAATCTAATCCAAGAACAGATCAGCTGGGATAGAAGTGGGGGTTGGGGGTAGAATAGACCAGGGGCATGAAAAAAAGTTTTGAGATGAAAATGTTTGATATCTTGATTATGATGATGGTTTCCCAGTGCATACATGGATCAAAATTCTTAACTGTAGAATTTAAATATGTGTGGCTTACTGCAAAATAATAATATCTCAATATAATAGAAAAAAGGGCTTCCTAGGTGGTTCATGTGGTAAAAAATCTATCTGCAAGGCAGGAGATGCGAGTTTGATCCCTGGGTCTTGAAGATCCCTGGAGGAGGAAATGGCAACACCTCCAGTATTCTTGTCTGGAGAATCCCATGGACAGAGAAGCCTGGTGGGCTACAGTCCATAAGGTCACAAAGTGTTTGCCACGACTGAGCACACACACACACACCAGTTCAGTCAGCTCAGTTGTTAGAAGGAGAGCTAGCCGGCTGCACACCAGCCTCTCCCACCTGGCAGGCTTGCAACAGCCAGAACCAGAAGGCAAGGGGCTGCTGCAATCTCAGCAGAGATGGCATCTTCCACCAAACTGTGACCAGACTCCCAGCTGCTAACCATGTCTTCCTGAGATGTTGGATGGCTGACATCTGCCAGGAGGGTCATAGCCTGAGATCAGCTCTCTGGAGGGGACAGATGGCACACACACATAGTACAAAAAAAAAAAATTTAAATTCATGTACAGTTTAATCCACTGAAGCAAATTATAGTTTTAGCCCACGGCTTTATTTTCAATATTTGAACAAAGCTCAGATCATGAAATTAGCTCAAGTATAAGATCATAGCTGAGTGCCACACATTCCTTGGGGTTACTTGTGGAATTCTTTCCCATTATGTAGTACCATTCATGTTATCTAGCAAGGTCAATGGCTGCTCAGAGAGGTCATGTATTTTCTCAAAATTCCTATCACACTTTCCGTAATAAAAGTATCTGGTTAGAAAAATATCATTTGGAATGTCACTAGCAGGCTTTAAAAACAAATGCTGAAGGAAACATTTTAAAATAAGCACATTTTCAGTTAAAAATATTTCAGAAAGAATAGATTCTTCCCAGGTGGTGCAATGGTAAAGAAACAGTCTGCCAATGCAAGAGACACAAGAGATAGTTTCCATCCCTGGGATGGGAAGATCCCCTCCAGCAGGATATGGCAACCCACTTCAGTATTCTTGCCTGGGAAATACCATGGACAGAGGAGCCTGGCGGGCTACAGTCTATGGGGTTGCAAAGCAGACATGACTGAGTGACTGAACACAAACGTGACTAGAAATTAATTGATTGCAATTTAATATTTGGCATTGTTCTTTACTTGTGTATTAAGAACCTCGTTTAAGGGCCAAAGTTGATTTACACCTGGAAGATATTAGCTGAATCCATTGATACGAAAGTGAAAGAAGGAACTTATTTTTTTAGGTTTGGTAACATTTGTTGAACATGAACAGAAAAAGTGAAAATTAACTCTTAGAGTCTTTTTTTCCTCCACAAAACCTTGAGAGGCAACAGGTAGATCAATTCCATATTTCAAAACAAAGGTCTTGACCATGATGAAGGCAAGTGTTAAGTGTCATCTCATTAAAACTCTTCTGTACGGCAAATACCATTTATTTGCACAAGTTCAGTTCAGTTCACTTCAGTTGCTCAGTCGTGTCTGACTCTTTGCGATCCCATGAATCACAGCACACCAGACCTCCCTGTCCATCACCAATTCCCGGAGTTCACTCAAACTCACATCCATCCAGTCGGTGATGCCATCCAGTCATCTCATCCTCTGTCGTCCCCTTCTCCTCCTGCCCCCAATCCCTCCAAGCATCAGGGTCTTTTCCAATGAGTCAACTCTTCACATGAGGTGGCCAAAGTACTGGAGTTTCAGCTTTAGCATCATTCATTCCAAAGAACACCCAGGGCTGCTCTCCTTTAGAATGGACTGGTTGGATTTCCTTGCAGTCCAAGGGACTCTCAAGAGTCTTCTCCAACACCACAGTTCAAAAGCATCAGTTCTTCGGTGCTCAGCTTTCTTCACAGTCCAACTCTCATATCCATACATGACCACTGGAAAAACCATAGCCTTGACTAGACGGACCTTTGTTGGCAAAGTAATATCTCTGCTTTTCAGTATACTATCTAAGTTGGTCATAACTTTCCTTCTAAAGAATAAGTGTCTTAATTTCATGGCTGCAATCACCATCTGCTGTAATTTCGAGCCCCCAAAATAAAGTCTGACTCTGTTTCCACTGTTTCCCCATCTGTTTCCCATGAAGTCATGGGACCAGATGCCATGATCTTCTTTTCCTGAATACTGAGCTTTAAGCCAATTTTTCACTCTCCTCTTTCACTTTCATCAAGAGGGTTTTTAGTTCCTCTTCAATTTCTGCCATAAGGGTGGTGTCATCTGCATATCTGAGGTTATTGATACTTCTCCTGGCAATCTTGATTCCAGCTTGTGCTTCTTCCAGCCCAGCGTTTCTCATGATGTACTCTGTGTATAAGTTAAATAAGCAGTACAAGTTAGAGACAACTTAATTTTTTAAATCTGAAATTTTGTGGGAAAAATCATAGTAACAAATAGGAAATTTTCCTGTGATCCAACCATTTATATATAATATCCTCTGCAAGTCACATCTGACATTTGGGATCTTCTAGTTTATTACTAGAAAAATTAACTGCTGAGCTACCAAAAGAAAAAAAATTAAAACTGATAAGATGAATTACTAAGCTTTGCAACCCAGTAAACATACACATACACATACACACAGCCTTTGATAACATTAATAACTTCCCGAAAAAATGAGAATTCTTTTGAGATAAAATTTTGAGATAGATTAATAGTAAGTGCATCAATTAACTGCTACAGAATGATGTTGCATTATCACCTCAAAACCAGTGGCTGAACATAAAAGTTTTTATTTAGCTCAAGGTTTTGTGGTTTATACTGGCTTCAGCGGACTTGTTTTCTTAGCTGGGCTCACTATATATGTGTTGGACAGTTGGCGGGCTCTGGGGTAGGGGGTGTCTGTGCCTGTGGTCTTCACTTTGGGTATATACTCTCAGTCATGGCAGAGATGCAAGAGTAAGGGAGGGCCTCACCCTGACACCTTCAAGGAACTGAATGTGACAACAAAGATCAAGTATGGAAACAGGTCTTCCCCCACCAACCTCAGATGATACCACAGCTATAGTTGATGCTTGATCATATCCTATATAATATAATTCTCCTATATATAATATAATGAGCCAGAATCCACACCAAGGATGGACCAGGGCCATGAGAACTGATAGCCAGGGAGGTCTTTTGAAATCTGAGACCTAAACATCAACACACTGAAGCATCAAGTATCTCAAGACCCCCTTATTTTTCCTGAAAAAGGAAAGGAACACATTTTAATTGATTTTTAACAATTTCATGCCATTTTCTCTGGGCTTCATTTTTGTTAGGGTATTAAGGTCCTAAGTCAGATTTTTTGCCGTCACATAGGTCCTTCTTGCTTCTGTATCTGTCTTTGCTCATGACTTATATGTTTCCTGGTGAAGCTCCTTGCCCTGCACTGGTTTTTGTTTTATTGTTACACATACAGTTCCTCATCAGGTTGCCAATAAAAGTCTGGATCTTTCAATTCTTCTGACCCCTCATGCAAAACTGGACTCAAGCTTATTAGTGTCCCTAGACACTCTCACACATAAAACCATTCTATATTACTTAATGTAAAAGTGAAGTAAACATGATGGCCCAAAAGAAATTGGATTGGATTTTTTTATTTGTTTGTTTCTACTTTTCAATTTTCAGGAAGTATCCTCACAATTTATGTCTTCACCTTAGAGAGTAGAGCAGATTTGTCTCTTCCTCCTGAAAATTTCAGTACTGATACTGTCAGTCCTTAGTAGCAGGACCAAGAGTTCAGCTCACCATTTCTCTCAAGAGACTGAAGATGGTGACTACATAAATATGCAGTGGCCATCTCTGATGGTCCAAAATTTTTAGAATGGACCAACAGGATTTTACAGCAGAATTTTGCTATACATGAAATAAAAATAATGTTTAGCCTAGAATTTGAGGTACCTTAATAAACATGACAAGGCAGTGGCAACCCACTCCAGTACTCTTGCCTGGAAAATCCCATGGACAGAGGAGCCTGGAAGGCTGCAGTCCATGGGGTCACTAAGAGTCGGACACGACTGAGTGACTTCAGTTTCACTTTTCACTTTCATGCATTGGAGAAGGAAATGGCAACCCACTCCAGTGTTCTTGCCTGGAGAATCCCAGGGAGGGGGGAGCCTAGTGAGCTGCCGTCTATGGGGTCGCACAGAGTCGGACACGACTGAGGCGACTTAGCAGCAGCAGCAGCAATAAACATGAAGATATTTATTAAACCGTTTCCCAGTATCTTTTACAATAAATATTGCATTAAAAAAAAATCCATGTGGGTTTGGTGACCTTTCAAGCCTGGGTTTCTAACCCTGTTCTCCTGAAATATTGGGAACTGGGGAGCAGAGGGTACCTACTGCTCATGATTAGGTTGAGTTGCAGGTTCAATAGCATTCACTAACTGCAGCAACAGCCATCACAGCCATGGCAATAGAAATGATCAATGACCTGCCTTCAGGCTTAATGCCACTGATAATTGATCCCCTGGTCATCGTTGAAAAAGGATGTTGATTTCTGTTTTGTATAATAAGCTCTTTTGAAGGTCACAATATTAAACTTTTATAATCTGTATTTTGTGCATGTATGTGTGTGATTTTAACAGTAAGCATTTCATGCTTCCAAAGAATGCTTGCTTTTTGATTAATTTTGATGAGAAGCTTTTCTCTGACACATCAAAAGATGCAGAAAAACTAGAAAATTCCTCTTTAGATTCACAAACCCTAATTCTAAGACTACAGCTAAAACATAGATCAGGGTTTGGTGTTTCACTGTTTTCCATTTCTACTGGTATTAGCCCTTTACCAAGAATAATGATACTTAATGAAACATTATGCTCACTATTGCAAAATATCCAAGTCTTACTAAAATAAACCCTTTTCTTACCATTTATTGGTTGGGATTAATTTTACCATTCATTCCTACCTAATTACTTATATAGGTTGCTTCCCTTGTTAATTTAATAAAGGAAGTCCTTTTGTTTAATACAGATGAGTCAATGCAGTGAGAATTAGTCTCTGTCTAACCAATGTCTATTAGAAATAAGCTAGAAGTAATATTGCTGTAAATTCTAGTAGAGGCCTGCATTTTTTCTAAATTTTCTTTTGCTTCTATTTTATACAGAATATTGTACAAAATATATATAAATTAACTGAGAAAATACATTGAGTAATAATGACACAAATGTGGTGTCACCAGTAAGAACTGTAGTGAGTTTACTGTGTTAAGCCATCAGAGCTAATACAGTGATGTAGACCAATTACATCCTTTTTTTTTTTTAAGTAGATACTGGGAGGAAATGCATTCAAATGCTAATACTGATATTGTAGGGGTGGGATGAGGATTCTGGGTGATTATTATTAAATTTTACTTTGTGCTTTCATGTATTTTTACCTATCTACAGTCCATGGGGTCGCTAAGAGTCCGACACGATTTCACTTTCACTTTCACTTTTCACTTTCATGCATTGGAGAAGGAAATGGCAACCCATTCCAGTATTCTTGCCTGGAGAATCCCAGGGACAAGGGAGCCTGGTGGGCTGCTGTCTATGGGATCGCATAGAGTCGGACATGACTGAAGCGACTTAGCAGCAGCAGCGCAATGAATATGCATTGCTTGTAAAATTAGAAAGAAAATAATAAATGACATTAAAAGCAAAAGAAAACCTCAGTTCAGCAGGGTTTAAAAATCCAGTGTCAAATCCGCAATTTTATCATCAATTTTCACATGCTATCTTGTCGTAGTTTATATATTCTTATGATGTGAAAGTCACTCAATCATGTCCGACTCTTTGTGACCCCATGGACTTTACAGTCCATGGAATTCTCCAGGTCAGAATACTGGAGTGGGTAGACATTCCTTTCTCCAGGGGATATTTTCAACCCAGGGATTGAACCCACATCTCTTGCATTGCAGGCGGATTCTTTACCAGCTAAGCCATCAGGGAAGCCCATACACTCTTATAAGCTCTTACATAATTTTCATAATCAAATAAACAACACTGCATGATCAATTTGAACAGAGAAGATTATGCTTAAGAAGAAACTCAGCCTTGGAATCTTGAACTTGGAATACACAACACAAAAATCTCTATGCTACCTTATCTGTCAGTAAATTAATGTAGAAAATAAATAATTGCGTATTTATTTCAGTTTTATGTTGTCATTTTTTGTGCTGCATAATATTTATTAAAATCTAAAACAAGAATACAAAATGCCATCAGGTACTTCTTAATAAAGATTGCACTTATATAATGTACTAAAATGGAGTTGATCAGGATAAAATATCTTACACTTAGTAATTTATGCAAGAACAAATGAAGCAAGAACTCAGGAAAAATAGTCTCAATTATTTTTTCTTCCTATACAATAATATTTTTGATACTGCATAAAACCACAAATGCATTCTCTTTACCCTAAATTGTAAGTCAAGAATGCTACAACTAACAGAACATAAAATTCATGAGGGAAGAACTTTGGTCTAAATTTTCACTGAAAGATCCCCAAAATCTAGAGGAGTGATTTGATACGGTATATGCTCAATAAACCTTTATTGTATCTGGGATGCATAAAAGCCCCAGATGAGCAAATAGAAACACAGTAGGTGAGTCTTATTTTTTAATCCAGATATTCAAAGATACAGACATATAAATATTTATGCTTAGATGTAACATAAAAATAAACATATAAATATTTATGCTCATATATATAAATATTAAAATCTAAAATATGTAGCATAAAAAGTAAAAGATGCAAAACCTAAAGATGTAAATATTTATGCTTAGATGTAAAATAAATATAAGTACCTATATGTGTATCCACACATAGGCACATAGATTGAAAAATAATACTTATCCAAATTGGAAAGAAATACAATAAATTCAAAACTAATTAATTCTATAACATAGAGAAAATGAGATTAATGTATTTCCATCTTTTCATAGGTCTTTATTATTATTCTGTTTCAAATAACAGAAAAATTCTATATGACAGTATGAATTGTATTGCATAACTTACAATTTTACCATAAATGTATGCTAGTCAAGGTAAAATAGTTGAATAATTATATTCATCCACTGATGGTATTTTTAAAACAATATTTGCATGAAAAGAGGTGGAGAAATAATAAGATTCCATTTCAGGCTAAAACCTGTTTTATAGTCAACTGCCACTTCATAGAGAGACCTGGTAGTGAAAGAGCAGAAAACATTTAGAGCTGGTCACATTTCACCCCTTAATGGACCTGAAATGCCAAGCATGCTTTACTCTGTTCCTGGGAGGCTTCCAGAAGGCCAGTTTAGGCAAGCTTCACTTCTAGTGAAATTCTGCCCTTCCTTAACTCAACTGCTGAGAGAGTTTTGGAGTACTGTTTCCAAAACAGAAAAAGAAACAAGAAAAAAAAAAAAAGTGAGACAGTCTGTGATTTTTTTCTTTTGTTATTCTTAATTAATGGTTCCTTTATGGAAAACTTGCACAGTCAACAGTGTATCACCCTTGTGTGTTTGATGGAGTTGCCCAAAACATAAAATCTGAACCCAAGAAAACCTTACTTGGGTGGGTTATCACCCCCAAACACCTCAACCAACCTCACCACAAATGTCTGTCACCTGAGAATTTCAGGCATGTCCTTAGAGAGTCTAAAACTCCCATGAAAATCTGCAGTACTTAGTAATACCTTGTTGGGATAGAGAACTAACTCCAGCTTTTGTCCTAAATAGAGAGCTGGGGTCCTTAGAGAGTCTAAAACTCCCATGAAAATCTGCAGTACTTAGTAATACCTTGTTGGGATAGAGAACTAACTCCAGCTTTTGTCCTAAATAGAGAGCTGGGCAAAATGCTTTTCTTCCCCAGTCAGACTGAATGAATCAGCATGCAGACCTGACCTATACTTCGGAACTCATCCACAGGCCACGTGAGAGAAATGAGTTCCAGACATGGAGGCAAAACTGCTTATTCTCAGTAACCACTACCCTTTATATTAACAAACACAATCCTTAGAAACCCACAAAATGGCTATTCAGTTCAGTTCAGTCGCTCAGTCGTGTCCGACTCTTTGCGACCCCATGAACCGCAGCACGCCAGGTCTCCCTGTCCATCACCAACTCCAGGAGTTCACTCAGACTCGCGTCCATCGAGTCAGTGATGCCATCCAGCCATCTCATCCTCTGTCGTCCCCTTCTTCTCCTGCCCCCAATCTCTCCCAGCATCAGAGTCTTTTCCAATGAAATGGCTATTAGAAGTAATGAATCATAATAGTATGATGTCTGATCAAAAAACAAAGCAATTGAGTTTCTGTACTATAGCAGCAAAATGTGAAAAATGAATGCAGATACAGAGGGATTTTTAAAAAGTGTGACTTAGAGTAGCATAAAAATCGTACAGTACATGAGTTAAATTTAATACAAGATTCATATAACCTTATAAGGGTCAGCTTTTTTGTTTATAAAATTTAAATAGAAAGACTGCCTGCTTATTGGATGGTTCTGAGAATGTGAAGAACTTGGTAAGTACCTCACACATACACTCAGAGTAAATGTTAGCTGTTATTAACATTATCATTATTATTATAAAACTATTTTGTCCTTTAAAATACCCTGGACAAGATGATTAAAAACAGGCTGTGCTTTCACTTTTCAAGTGTATTTCAAGGATAGGGATTTTTTCCTAAATAAAAAGAATCTAAATTTTTATCTCAGTTACTTGTGCACAGACTCTACCAATCGGCTATTTCCGTATGTGTAACTTACCCGTGAGTAAATGCTCACAATACAAAGTCTAAAATGCACACAATGCCAGTGTCCTTATTCTTCCTTTATTTAACTTCCATATAAGTCAATGAGAAAAGTGTCAACACTACAACAGCAAAGGGGGCAAAGTATGAACAGATGATACATACAAGGAAAAGCAAACAGCAAGCAAACATGTGAAAATATTGTATCATTTTAACAATAAAAGATTCTAATTTAAAAAACAGCAAAATATGAGTTTTGCTTCCAAACCAATGTGATTGAAAAGGGCAGTATTCCTTGTTAGTAAGAATGTTGGAAAATGGGCATCTTTATACTGATGACAAAGCTGCAAAGTTTTGCAAACATTATGGAAGGCAATTGTCAATATAGATCGAAACAGTAAATATTTATATCTTTGGACCAAGCAATACCATTAGGAATATGCCCGAAAGAAATAAGAAATAAATGTAATGATTTACAGCAAAATATGTTTATCACATTTTTTAAATTTATTTATTTATTTATTTATTTATTAAATTACAATACTGTATTTGTTTTGCCATACATTGACACGAATCAGCCATAGGTGAACACAATCTCCCAATGCTGAACAATAACCTAAATGTCTAACAGCAGAAAACTGTCATATAAATGATGATAAAGTCAGAAAAATGAGAATTTAGAGGACTATACAGCGTGTATTAGCAAGGACAAATGTTCAAGTAATAACAGAATGGAATGTAGAATCCTAGTTTTAAAGTCTGTACATAGGTGTTCATTAATTAATGTTATCTCTGGGTGAGGAAATTACAGTTTGCTTTCCTTTCTCCTCACATTTTAGCATTTCATAATAATCATACATTATCTTAATAACTGAGTAGAACTTGCACACAAATTTCTTTCAAGAAGTGGGTTAGTATAGTAAGAATTTTGCAGGCTTAGGGAGTCTGTCTCAAGCATAACAATTATTTTAATTTCTATAGTATTCATCTTGCAATAAATCCTTATTAGGAAAGATGTTTAAGAAGACCAATACCTGTAGCTAATGTCTAATTGGCGTGAGTAAGTAGTGTCCCTATAGTGACGAGCACTATATAAAATAAACACAGAAGGTGCTTTGCTACTGCAGGAGTGATTCATTAATTGTGTGTTAGTAGCTCAGTCGTGTTCAACTCTTTGCAACCTCCTGGACTGTAGCCCACAAGGCTCCTCTGTCCATGGAATTCCCCAGGCAAGAATGCCGGAGTGGGTAGCCATTCCCTTCTCCAGGAGATCTTCCCAACCCAGGGTTCAAACCCAGGTGTCCTGCATAGCAGGCAGATTCTTTACCATCTGAGTTACCGAGGAAGCCTGGTTCATTCATTTGACCAGCAGCTTCCACTGGTCAGGCAGAGACTCAGAGACAAAAAGCATCTGCACAAACCAGTATGCATTCACTTCATAAGGGAGCGGTTCAGTCTAGTTCTTTTAAAAGCTTCAGTGCCCTCCAAATTAACCTCCTGGCATCGAGAATCTGATAAAGAATTGTATTCCTGTGTGTCACAGTTTGTATTATTCTGCTTTGGTACTGCATTTCATGATACATCATTAAGAACATAAAAGAGGAGACCAATAATAACAAACATGCGTTTATGGGTGATTTGAATACTTCGTATATATTTATAAGTCACATATACGGATATAATATGTAAGTTGGCTATTCAAAATATTATTGATGTTTTTAAGAAAATTGTGTACCTTTACAAAATTAGACAGTGTTTTCTTTGGCAAGTAATAGGTATTAGAATTCATTACCTCTTAATTTCCTTATGTAAGGATAATTGTGCATATATTACAAAGCAGTGGTAGGAATTGAATACAATCACATTCATGTAAAGCTGTTATAGCACAATATCCTTCAAGCAATTTTACAAGAATAACAACTCTTTTGAAGTAATTTAATTGGAATTTTATAACATTAAATGATACTTTCCAATCTTTAAAATTGCCCATTAAATATAATGAGAATTATCCTCATGCAAAATTTGAGTCTCAGTTCTACCGTGCTAGTTGGAGAAGGCAATGGCACCCCACTCCAGTACTCTTGCCTGGAGAACCCCATGGAGGGAGGAGCTTGGTGGGCTACAGTCCACGGGGTCGTTAGGAGTCAGACACGACTGAGCGACTTCACTTTCACCTTTCACTTTCATGCACTGGAGAAGGAAATGGCAACCCACTCCAGTGTTCTTGCCTGGAAAATCTCAGGGACGGGGAGCCTGGTGGGCTGCCATCTGTGGGGTCGCACAGAGTCGGACACGACTGAAGCGACTTAGCAGCAGCAGCAGAAGAAGAAGAATGGATTTCCATAAACTAAATAACTATGACTGCATATGTTTATTAAGAGTGGAGGTCTCTCTCTTTCTCTCCATCTCTCTGTCTCTAATTCTGTCTGTCTCTCTCACACACACAAGCACACACACAATTTCAGTGGGCAGTAATACCCACAACACCCTTCAAGATATTCCAAAGCCTTTGTGATATTACTTTTGTTGTCAATATGAAGTAGCATATTGGCAGACACCATGATTCACACAGTATGAATCTTTATTTGTATAAAGCTTTGTCTAGAATTCTTCAAATGTATCTAGTCTAGACTGAAATATGACATCCGCTGGTTATTTTGTTTTCAGAATTTGGGCTTAGATTTGAATGCTTAAGAGAAAAGGGACAATATATATAGTGTTATCTCATATAGTTTCTAATTTGTCATGTGTGAATAATCATGCAAAAATTTTTAAAATTTAGTCATCCCAAAAGCATTTATTAACATCTGTTGCAGTGCTTTTCAGACTTTGGCAAGCATTATATATACAAGGGGAAATTATTCAAAATGCAAGAACCAATCTATAACTGTAGATTCCCATCTTGCTGCTGCTTCATGATGTTATTAAGAGCACTGTCTATTGTATCTCACAATGTTCCCACTCTAACTTCCCATAAGAAAGATGTGTTTCAAAATCAACAATCAAAAGTTTTGTTTTGCTTCATGAAAGGGTAATTTTTCCCTCTCTACAAGCTGTGATTCTTAAGGATCACCTTAGGGTTGCTAAAAAAAAAAAGCAAATCAGCAGTATATTTTCATATTGTTTTCAGTCTTGATACAGAATACTAAAACAGTCCTGAATCCATTTCTCCACGACAATGGTTTAGACGAGCTAATGAGGAAGTCAAGGACTTGCCTCATTTGGGATAATACTGCTTGCCCAGGCATGGTGGAATGTAGGTGGAATGTATACTGAAGGACCGGTATACACACCTGCCTTCAGTCTTCTTTATCACAAATGAGGTGAGTCCCCTTATGAATTCCTGTGCTCTCCCCCAAATATCATATTGCAATACATTTGCATGAAAGACATTTTACGCAACATAAAATCACTATTCTACCTAAGTTGAAAAATTCAAAGTTCCATTTAATAATAAGGCATGAAATATGATAATTGCTTAGAGAGATTTATGGTGCATTTTTATTATTATTACTTTTGCAGCCTACCAGAGCTCTTTGATTCATGAGGCAATTGCAGAGGTGGAAAAGAAAGTTGTCATTGTTTCCAGGGGCAGTGAATGGTATTATATCTAACAATTAAACAGTAGACTCAAGTGCCGTAATAAAAAGAAATAGCTATCTCTAGCTCCCAAATTTCTTTGTGTGCATTTTCCATCATGAATGAATAACTGAGTAAGGTGTCATTTTTACCACAAAGCTAATTGCAGGTGGATAAGGGCTACACGTTTAACATAACTGTGTCTCTATGCACTGGCTTACATAGGATAAATGATCATTTGGTTGCTTGAATAGAATATTTTTGTTTTAGTTGAGTTGTTTCTATAGTTTGATCAAGATAGGCATTTATTCTAAATATATAGCTATATAATAATAATAATTTGTCAATGATATATTTTAGAGCGAGGTAGATTTTACTTAAAAGAAATGCCATACTTCTCAAAATACATATAGTAATAAAGTGAATTTTATTTTTTTGTGAGCAAGACACTCTATCCAACCCAGTATACTACACTAGTTTTTATTCTACTGTATAAATGACCTCGTAATATCTCTTTGGTGATTCAGGTCAGGTTATTTATACAGCATCCTTCAATCCTTATCAGTCTTTGCCATTTCTTCCTAATATCATCACTGATGTGAAATTAGATGGCCTGCAATGCATTTCTTTAAGAAATTCAGTACATGACATAAATTCTGAAAACTAAATCTTTTGTCTATCTACAAGTGTCACCTTACAGGAGGGGAGAGAGAGAGAGAATGTGTATAGAGTGGGGAGAGTCAGGGAGAAATCTTTTGCTTTAGAAGTGACCTTTAACTTGTAAAACTGTGGAACTCAATACATATTCTATTCACACTCTCACTAACACAGTCTTCAAAAGCAAATGTAAGTGTTTACTAAGTTCATGACTTGATCCTGAGGCTTCTTCCGGGTTTCTCTAACAGTGGGCACCTATGTTCCTTTCATTCTTGACCTTGTTGAGAATCCACTGGTGAATTGTCTGAAATACAGAAGCAAAATGTTCCCAACAGAAAAGAAAAGACACAAAATTGCCATGCATCCTCATTCTCTCTTCTCCTTCTTCATCTTTTCTCTTTCATATAAAAACACTTGCCACCTTAAATAAAACAAGACTTTTGCAATAAGCAAATAAGTTTTAGAGTTTTAAAATAATACAGTGATCCAAATCTTGCTGAATGTGCCTCAGGTACTCAGCACTGATGGTTGTTTATTTCATAAATTCTCACTCCCCACACACAGGAAAACAGGTTCAATATTATTTAACCCAAGGGCTTCCCTCATAGCTCAGTTGGTAAAGAATATATAGTCCATGGGGTTGCAAAGAGTCCAACACAACTGAGCAATTTTCACTTTCACTTTTTATTTCTTCATATCACAGGACATGCCAGTACCCCTGGTAAGTTGCTGTATAATATCTTCTTATTTAGCTATTTTTTTTTATGTTGAAAGATGCTTCTCTGAGTCAATGTCCAAAGACAGATAGGAAACCAAAACCCAATACAATTAAAATATTTAATAGAAATTTCAAATATTTCTTCCTTGATTTCTATTTCTTGAACATTCTTCTCACAGTTATTGGAAAACTATGTATTCATATATTTTTCCAGGCCTCTATAATTTTTAATTTTCAAAGTAAAAAGTAAAAACAAACAACCTATACACAAATTCCTGTAGCTATAAATTCCTCATCTTATTTGCTCTGGAGTATTAAACTGCTCTTCTTATACTTCACCTTGGGTGTTTTCCGCCCTTTACTCACTTTAAAAGGTCGATTACATGGTTAAAGTCTTTGCCAAATTTATCTTTATTGTCTGTGTTACTGTATCATACTTGATGAATGTAATGCTAAAATTTCATTGAGTGTTATTTATTGCTGGGTATTGTTGAGTATGGGCCTCCCTGGTAGCTCAGTCGGTAAAGAATCCACCTGCAATGTGGGAAACCTGGGTTTTATCCCTGAGTTGGGAAGATCCCCTGGAGGAGGGTATGAAATCCCACTCAATATTCTTGCCTGGAGAATCCCCTGAAGGAGGTGCCTGGTGGGCTAGAGTCCATGGGGTAGCAAAGAGTCAGACACGACCAAGCAACCAAGCACAGCATAGCACATTGTTGAGTATGATTTTAAAAGCTTATTTGCTAAGTGTAAATATTTTATGTAAATTCTTATGGCCATAATAAGAAAATATTTAAATATGAATACTATTCTAAAGCACGGGGAAGGAAATGGCAACCCACTCCAGTACTCTTGCCTAGAAAATTCCATGGATGGAGGAGCCTGGTGAGCTGCAGTCCATGGGGTCACAAAGAGTCAGACACAACTGAGTGACTTCACTTTCTTTCTTTCTATAGTTCCTTTTGGAGGAGGAAATGGCAACCCACTCGAGTGTTCTTGCCTGGAGAATCCCATGGACAGAGAGGCTTGGTGGGCTGCAGTCTATGGGGTTGCAAAGAGTTGGACACAACTAAGCAACTAACACACATTCTAAAGCATTTCCAAATGTAATAATCTTAGGGAGATAAAAATGAGAAATTAAATAAACATTTTCTCCATGCTTTGTCCTAACGGAGAGACTCACTGAAAAGATCGATTTTTACTTTAACTCAGAGGATATCCTATGGGAGATGACTTGACATTATAAATGATTGATAACTTTATCTCAAAAAGCTGAAGTAAGGATAGGTTCAAAAGCCATGGAATTGGGGTGGATAATGGATTGTGCCTATTTCTCTAATGTACTCAATTCCCTACTTGGATATTGAAAGAACTGTAGCTCCAGTGTAACCTAAAATGAGGTTGCCCAAGTATTTGCTTTTATTCAAAATAGAAATCTTTAGGGGAAAAAAGGAAGACACTTAATTATACTAAGCATACTGAGCATCAGTGCATATTGTCTTTGACAATGTGAGATCAGTCAGTCAGTCCATTCAGTTGCTCAGTCATGTCCAAATCTTTGTGACCCCATGGACTGTGGTATGCCAGGCCTCCTTGTTCATCACCAACTCCCAGAGATTACTGAAACTCATGTCCATTGAGTCGGTGATGCCATCCAGCCATCTCATTCTCTGTTGTCCCCTTTTCCTCCTGCCTTCAATCTTTCTCAGTATCAGGGTCTTTTCAGATGAGTCAGTTATTCACATCAGGTGGTCAAAGTATTGGAGTTTCAGCTTCAGAATCAGTTTTTCCAATGAACACCCAGGACTGATCTCCTTTAGGATGGACTGGTTGAATCTCCTTGCAGTCCAAGGGACTCTCAAGAGTATTCATCAATTCTTTGGCACTCAGCTTTCTTTATAGTCCCACTCTCACATCCATACATGACCACTGGAAAAACCATAGCTTTGACTAGACTGACTTTTGTTGGCAAAGTAATGTCTCTGCTTTTTCATATACTATCTAGGTTAGTCATAACTTTTCTTCCAAGGAGCAAGCGTCTTTTAATTTCATGACTGCAGTCACCATATACAGTGATTTGGGAGCCCAAAAAGTAAAGTCTGTCACTGCTTCCCCATCTATTTGCCATGAAGTGATGGGACCGGATGCCATGATCTTAGTTTTCTGAATGCTGAGTTTTAAGCCAACTTTTTCGCACTTCTCTTTCACTTTCCTCAAAAGGCTGTTTATTTCTTCTTCTCTTTGTTCCTTCTCACTTTCTGCCATAAGGGTGGTGTCATCTGCATATCTAAGGTTATTGATATTTCTCCCTGCAATCTTGATATTAGCTTGTGCTTCATCCATCCCAGCATTTTGCATGATGTACTCTGCATATAAGTTAAATAACCAGAATGACGATATACAGCCTTGACGTACTCCTTTTCCTATTTGGAGCCAGTCTGCTGTTCCATGTCCAGTTCTAACTGTTGCTTCCTGACCTGCATACAGGTTTCTCAAGAGGCGGGTCAGGTGGGCTGGGATCCCCATCTCCTTCACCCTGGTGGCTCAGATGGTAAAGCCGTCTGCTTACAGTGCGGGAAACCCAGGTTCGATCCCTGGGTTGGGAAGATGGGAAGATCCCATGGAGAAGGAAATGGCAACCCACTCCAGTACTCTTGCCTAGAAAATTCTGTGGACTAAGGAGCCTGGTAGGCTACAGTCCATGGGGTCACAAAGAGTTGGACACGACCGAGCGACTTCATTTCACTTCACTTCAGAATTTTCCGCAGTTTATTGTGATCCACACAGTCAAAGGCTTTGGCATAGTCAATAAAACAGAAGTAGATATTTTTCTGGAACACTCTTGCTTTTTTGATGTTCCAACAGATGTTAGCAATTTGATCTCTGTTCCTCTATCTTTTCTAAATCCAGCTTGAACATCTGTAAGTTCGTGGTTCACGTATTGCTGAAGCCTGGCTTTGAGAATTTTGAGCATTACTTTACTAGCTTGTGAGATGAGTATAATTGTGCGGTAGTTTGAGCATTCTTTGGCATTGCCTTTCTTTGGGATTGGAGTGAAAACTGACCTTTTCCAGTCCTATGGCCACTGCTGAGTTTTCAATTTGCTGGCATATTGATTGCATCATTTTCACAGCATCGTCGCTTAGGATTTGAAACAGCTCAACTGAAATTCCATCACCTCCACTAGCTTTGTTTGTAGTGATTCTTCCTAAGGCCCACTTGACTTCACATTCCAGGATGTCTGGCTCTAGGTGAGTGATCACATCATCATGGTTGTCTGGGTCGTGAAGATCTTTTTGTATAGTTTTCCTGTGTATTCTTGCCACCTCTTCTCTACATCTTCTGCTTCTGTTAGGTCCATACCATTTCTGTCCTTTATTGAGCCCATCTTTGCATGAAATGTTCCCTTGGTATCTCTAATTCTCTTGAGATACCAAGCATCAGTTCAAATGGTCTCAAACAATGTGAGATACTTACATACATCCCTCTGACTGGAGAACATGCATTTCTTTGGTGGTAAAGATAATTCAAATAAAACATTTATTAATACAAAGTGAAGAAAACACAAGGAACCCCAAATAACCAAAACAATGGTAGAAAAGGAGAACTAAGTTGAAGAACTCATTTCTTGATTTCAAATAAACTATAGCAATTAAGAAGGTTGGAGCTGGCAAAAGGATATGCATACACACGAATGGAATGAACTCACAAGTCTATGAATAAATCTTTACATTCATGGTTAATTTCAACAAGGGAGCCAAGGCAATTCAATAGGGAAACAAGAGCCTATCCAGCAAACAGTGCTGGAATAAATGGATATCCACATGTAAAATAATGAAATTGGACCCTTGCCTCACACCGTATTAAAAAAATATCCTTAAATGAATCAAGGACATAAATATAAGAGCTGAAACTATGAAATTCTTAAAAGAAAGCACAGATGTAAATTTTTTTGACTTTGAATTAATCAAGGGTTTCTTAGATACAACACCAACAGCACAAGCAACAAAAGGAAAATAGATTAATTAGATTTCATAATAATTAACAATGCTTGTGCATCAAAAATACTGTCAAGAAAGCAAAAAGACAACTCACAGAATGGGATAAAATACTAATAAATCTTACAATTTGCAACTATTATAATTTATCAGTAAAAAGACAACCCAATTTTTTAAATGGACAAAGAATTTGAAAATACATTTTTAAAAGTCAATATATAAATGACTAATAAACATCTGAAAAAAACATACTTAGTATTATTATTTGTTGGAGAAATGAAAACCAAAACCACAGTGAATTACTACTTCACACTCACTGTACTTAGTTGCTCAGTCATGTCTGACTCTTTGCGACCCTGTGGTCTGTAACCTGCCAGGCTCCTCTGACCATGGGATTCTCCAGCAAGAATACTGGAGTGGGTTGCCATGACCTTCTCCAGAGGATCTTCCCAACCCAGGTATTGAACCCACATTTCCTGCGTTGTCAGGCATATTCTTTATCACTGAGCCACCAGGGAAGCTTCACAATCACTAGATAATGAGTAAAAAGACAGTAACAAATGTTAGCAGGGACATGAAGAAATTGAAACTTCATACATTGCTGATGGGAATGTAAAATGGTCGTGTCATTTTGGAAAGACAGCTTTTCAGTTCTCCAGATAGTTAAACATAGAGTCACCATATGGCCCAGTAGATCCACCCCTAGGTACATACCCAACAGAACTGAAAACATGTCTAAGTGAAAATTTGTACATGAATATTCAAAACAGCATTATCCATTACAGCAAAATAGTACAATTAAAGTGTTTGTCAAGTGATAAATTAATAAATCAAATGTAATGTGAATATTTTATTTAAAAAATAAAGCTAAACAGTGTACACTTTGAACAGTAACAACAGCAACCATGACAATGTCAGTTACCTCTTGTGCACTTATCCAAGTCAGGCATTGCACTAAAAACTCAGCATATTTCCAATAGATAATAAACTTTCCTCTGATATGCAATGTATCTTCTTATCTGTTGTTTAACTTTTAAAACCGTTTGAAGTTTCTATTTTCACTCTTTTGAAATAAATTATTTTCATTCTTTTCTACCCCAGAACTATCAGGATCCTGTATACATGTGTGCTGAGTTGCTTCAGTCATGTCTGACTCTTTGTGACTCTATGGACTCTAGGCCATCAGGCTCCTCTGTCCATGGGATTGTCCATGCAGGAATACTGGAGTGGGTTGCCGTTCCCTTTTCCAGAAGATCTTCCTGACCCAGGGATCTAACCCGTGGCTCTCACATGCCCTGCATTAGCAGGTGGGTTCTTTACCACTAGTGTCACCTGGGAAGCCCTAGGATCCTGTATATTTTTATTCAATAGATTTAATGGATTTTTTACATATAGCTTTTAACCCCAAATTATTGTTAGAGGTTTAAGGCTGACTTCTCACCCCCTGTTTTGAGCTCTTCAAAAAAGTCTATGACCTCTTCATCCTCTTCCTATTTATCAGCTCCCCATTTAAAAATTAACATTCAATACTAATTAATAATATATAATAATAATGATAATATTCTCTGAGTGCAAAACTTTAAGTTCCCATAATTATATCATTTTTCCTCCTTCCCCATTCCATGGTTTCACTTGACAGTATGTTTTTGTTGTGTTTAGTGCAAGAAATTGGATTTATTTAGGTGCATGTTTATCTTATTTTGAATCCCATATTTAATAAATGTGATTGAGAAACAGTCTCACCTTTTCTTTAAAAAACATATAATTGGATTTCTAGTTCATTTTTTATATGAAAATAGGTTTCAGGAAAATTAAGTAGCACAGTTTTAAAAAGAAAACCACAAAGGTTTCAGAAGAAAATGTAGTATCATTTATCTCTAAATAAAAAGATGGAGTGAAGCACTTTCTCAGCTTGACATAAATACACATGCCATAGACAAAATATATAACTTAAATTATAAAAACATTTTAACTTTAAAATATCACAAAGTCATAAGAGAAACAAAAATTGTAATAAATGCAATATAATTTTTTGGTAAAGAGCTAATGCTCTTATTTAAAATTAATAAAGGAGGAGATTAAACCAGTAGAAAAATGGGCCATGGACATGATCAAGATGTCACAAAAAATCTGTAAAATTTACTTTTACAGGAAATCATAAAATGTCCACTGTACATTATGCTTGAAACAATAGAGCAAGACAGTGAAGACTTTCAAGCAATAGAAGAAAGTAGGAGGTTTTGTCCTTTTTTTTTTTTTTTTAATCATTCCCTCCCACAGCCAGAGACACAGTGGGGTTTGTGGATTCTCCATGCAGAGTTTATTTCCTCCTACTTCACTTTTACTGCAAAGTCTGAACCAGACCAGGCTTTGGAATCCAGTATAGGTTTTATGATTGATGAGAATAATGATTCAGGTTCTGTGTCATTTTGTTTGCACTTCAATTGTCAAAACCATTATGGGCACAAAGCATACCCACCAATCAGAGTCTGAGGTAAACGGATTCAGCTCTCCAGGGCTTTTCTGCCTCCTCAGGAGGCACATCCCAAGTTATGAGCCTCACAGGAGGAACCTGCAGGCTCAGGGAAGGTGAAGCCTGGCTTTGCTACCCCCTAAATGGGGAGGTCTGGGCAGAGGTCACCTCCAGACTGAAAGGTCTGCTTACTGTAATTGGAAGTGTTCTGTTTGAGCCATGACGTGTTTCCCTCTGTGATATGAGGCCTTGGGCAGGCTTGGCCCTGACCTGGGCAGCATCCCCTTGCTCCAGGTGTCATCAGTGGTCCTTGGAGGTCGTAGAGGCCGCAGTGCCTGCCTTCAGGAAGCAGGAGCCAGTGTGGCCCGTGATGAGCCTACCCGGCGCCTGCCTTCTAGGAATGAAGACTTTCAAGGCAGCTTCTTCCACGCCTGTGCACAGAAATGGTCACCTCCCCTTCTAGCCTGGAAGATGGGTTTCTTATCTTCCCCTGAGTAGTGGGGGAAATGAAATCTATCCTTGTGAGCACATAGCAGTATTTTGCTTTAAGTTTTTGCTGGATGAATAGTGTCTGGTTGGAGCATCAAACCACAGGAAGAAATACACGTCTCCACCAACAGCCACTGAGTCTCAGCTTCTGGCCTGTATTATAATTCTCTTGTGGACATAACTGCCACTCAGTCTTTCTTTATTATAGTAGCACATTATGAGCAAAAATGTTAACACAGGAGCCCACTAGAAATATGGCTTCTGTTTAGGATATTTTCTTGTTTGCTTACGATTTGGCAGCTTGATAATGAATGATTAAAAGAAATCATGACCTTCTCTGGAAGAAGGGTGGCAATGCTCTCCTAGCCATTTTCTAGATCCTTCTGATTAATGGATGTCTACAGCTTATAACCATTGGATTTATAAGCGAGAGGCCTGAGTATTAACTGTGGATTCCTATTGTTTATTCCTAAATCAATACCCATAAAGTGTTGAAATAGTTTGCACATTTTCCACCCTTGAATTGACAACAGTGTTCACAGCTCTGTGAAAACATGGTGCTTTTGACATTTGTAGAAAGAGCAATTACCCAAGTAAGAAACATAGAAAGGCCCCCATCAGCCTGTCTGACTTGAACCATGTCCAGTGACATGACCAAAATTGCTTCAGAAACACAGCTACTCAAGTGAATAACTATTTAAGTAATAAACCTGGCAAGGAAAATCCATCTTTGCTGAAACAAGTAGGAGTTAAACCCAAGACCAGCATCATGGCAACAAAACAGGGCACATATTTACCTTTTTTTAAAAAAGAAACAAAACAAACAAAAACAAAGGTTTACAGCATTTTACCTTATTTCCCCATTTTATCCCTTCTTGAAATATAAAAGTTAAACTTTTTGGAATAGCGGGGAAACCAATATGATGTGTTTGACTCTCAAGGCCTGGTCTGATCCCCATGCTAGAGTCTCTGTCAATTAATGTAGATGCTCACAGCCCAGAGGCTGGTACCCAAGTGATAAAAATACCTGCTGAGGCTCTACAGTTCAAGTCCTGCCGCTGACTTACAAGGTAATTCTAGCCATTTCACTTACCTGCTCTCTGATCTACTCTACTAATCTGTGGAAAGGACTGAACTATTTCCCTCTCATTCATTCTTCTCATCTTAAAAGGAGACTAAAATTCTCAACCTTACAGGTATGCTGTTAAAAACTATTGTTCAACTTTAATAAGAGCAAAAGAAATGACAATAAAGCCATTGCTACACCAGCACCTTGACTGTTCATCCCTTTTTAGTCTCTTACAGACCTGGCACTTCTGAAAACACAGTGTAGTTAGATATTTTCAGGGCTGCAGAACATCCTATCAGTACTATGTACCCTAGTTTGTTTACCTTCTGTCCTCTGTGTGTGTGTGTGTGTTTCTGTCTGTCTGTTTGTCTGTCTGTCTCTCTCATTCAGCAAATTACACCTGTGGGACTCACACCTGCTTTATCAGTGCCTGAGAGAGGTTCACCAAGAGTGACCTTTCTAATAAATCCTGCAGAGACAGGGCTCCCCCTCCCAGCCTCTTCACTGGGGACCCCAGCCTCACAGGGGATCACAGGATTTACCCCTAAGAAGGGGATAAAGTCACTTCCACAGCAGACAGATTCTCAAGCAATGTTCGGTCAGCAAAGAACAATGCAGAAATGAATTAGAGGTAAACAACAAATATCTGACATTTTTCTAAAAGCTAATCGATGGGACTCCCTTGCGGTCCAGTGGTTAAGACTCCAGGGGTCACTAGTTTGATCCTTGGTCAAGGAACTAAGATCCCACATGCCACATGGCACAGTCACAAAGAAAACAAAAACTAAAAGCTAATTGGGTTAATTCCTGACAAAGTTATACCCCACGGCCTTAAAAAACAATTATATCCCACAGCCTTAAAAAAAAAAAACTTTAATCACAATATTAAAGACATTTGGTAATGAGTAATGATCTTCAGATCTTGGGAGAACTATTCTAATCATAGGTCAGGTTTGAAACCTTGCAAAGGTTTATTGCTCTAGGTCATAATCAACTTTATACAGTTGGAAATGTACTCCTGCTTTCGCAGGTGGAATAAAGAAGGGATAATGTTTGGGTGATTTGTTCAGGGATGAGTGTAGGATGAGACGGTGTCAAGGCCACAAATAAACCTAGAGTTGCTCACCTGTGTCCCTGTGCCGTCTAATCAGGCATTCACCACCTGGTGAACTCTAGAAACACGGGCTGGACCAAACTGAATAATAAGGATAAAGCACACACTGGATTTTCTCATAAGGTTTTTTGCTTGTTTGTTGAAATGTTCTATTTTGGATATGTTGGGTTAAATAAATGTTATCATTAAAATTCATATCACCCATTTATCTTTTTCCCTTTCATTCATCTGGCTAATAGAAAATCTAAGATTAAATATGTGGCTTTCCTTTGCAGTTCGCTTTTTTTTTTTTAAGTGGAAGGTGCTGTGCTATATGTTTATCTCATGCTCTAAAGGCATTTACCTCTTGTTTAACAGACACACACACAGACACACACACACAGGCCTCTTCAGAATTAGTCTGCCAAGAGAAAATTATACATACTTTGTTTCTTCTTCAGGCTGAAATGTCAGGTGCCAAATCCCTGGGGTATTTAATTTGTCTACAATTAGAATTTAAATGTTCCTTTTAGTCACAGCCAAAAAGACATCTTTGTAATCAGTTACCTCTATTACCATTGTTAGGATAATGTAATTTGGCATGAGCTCATGAAATTAAGATTTACCATCTTCAACTCTTTCCCCTTTGAATGAAACAAATACAGTGAATAAGTCAAATAATCCCCCAAATTTACATTTAACCAAAGTCCAAGCCTACTGTTTTTCCCCATTATTGAACTGATGCCTTTAGTGACAGTAACAGGAAGGATAAGACAATAGTTTAGGTTCGAGATTTCACCTTTTTTATTGATGGAAGCAGGTACTAGATTTATGTGAATTGATAAAACATACCAAAGGCATTTGAACTGCCTTCACCTCTGATAATCAAGTAACTGAAATATTTGAGCTGCTACCTGATTATACATAAGAATTTAAATTTGAATTTCTGATGCTCACAGAACGCATTTCCTCTCTATCTTCATGTCACCAGCATTCTAAGAGTTGAGCTGGTAACTGGCTGAGTACACTGCCTGGTTTAATAATAGCTGGATTTGTCAAGGAAAGCGGTTGGTTCACTCGCAGACTGATGAAGTTGATTTAATTTAGCTCCCTAAATTGCCTCATATTGTCAGTTTCAATATGCATGTGTAAAGGCTTCCTTTCTAGTAAATTTTTTTTGTAGAAGTCATTGTTGCCATTGGATTGGGGGGTATTTTCTCTTCATTTTTCATTCTCAAAGTTTCTGAGTTTATGCTCACTTAAAATTACATGATTAATGACACTGTTAGCTCCATGATAAAATTTGAAAAGAATAAGCAGAAACCACTTAACTAAAACTTAGAAGACTTTTTTTTGTTAATTAACAGTGACATATTAAGGTCATAAGCTCCCCAGTTGCAAAATCACCCTTTATTTCTATCTGGCTTAAAATTCTTTGTACCCCTTTCATTTATTATTAAAGAAATTAAAAGCACACACATACACATATTTTTTTTCTTTTCTTGAGAACTGATAATTTGGAATTTATGTCCACTAAGTTAAAAATGTACTTAGATAGTCATTACAACAATTAAATTTTAAAGTCACAATATTCCCTTTCTTCATAAAAATGCAATTCCTGGGACTTCCCTGGTAGTCTAGTGTTAAGACTCTGCCTTAAATGCAGGGGACACAGGTTTGATCTCTGGTCTGGGAGCTAAAATCCCACAAGGTGTGGGGCAATTAAGACACAGCCAAAAACAAATAAAAATATAATTCCACATCATATCCAAAGACCATTTTATGTGTTCTCGACAGTGGCAATTAGTTTCCTATTGTTCTAAATCCCCAGAATCTTGACAAAGATGCTGGAGGAGGTGGAGGCAAGAGGTGTATATTTTTTTAATTTTGATTCAAGTTTAGTTGATTTACAATGTTGTGGTCATTTCAAGTGTACAGCAAAGTGATTCAGATATATATATAATACTTTTTCAGATTACTTTCCATGATAGGATATTACAAAATATTGAGTAGAGTAGTTCCCTGTGCTATACGGTAGGTACTTGTTGGTTATTTATTTTATATATAGTGATGTGCATATGTTAAGGGACATATTCTAATCAACCACATGTTATTTCCCTATGAATTTGGTGAAGATGAAAAATTGAGCAAAAATAATTCTAAGGAAGTACTGTACTGTCCTGTAAAGTCAACAGAAATAGCCTGCACACATGCATTCCTTTACATGTACTGTGTAATTCTGTTACCCTCCTTGATTCAGTGCAGGAGATGATTTAGGAATATTGAGGAGGAGCAAAGTCTGATACACGTGCTTTCTGGTTGAGGCAAGAATGCACTGTATACATTAAATGTTCTGCAGGACCCTCAGCAAATACACAAGGCTAATCACAGACCCTCAGATTACAGAGAGAGTGCACGCTAGCGATTTTGCATCTAATCTTTCTTTTTTACCAATATTCAACAAAGATACATTTTTGCTATTGGTTTTGATCCTGCTTGTATCCATGAATTATCCAAATGGTAGACAACTTAGATTCCTGCTACCTGCAACCCTTGTCATTTTCAGTGATTTTTCCACATACATTTTCTCCCTTAGCACATTTGACTCAAAACAAACAAGCACACTTTTAATGACTGATTATGTATTGGTTATTTGCTTGATGCATTCAGTAGACACAGACTGTGCCACATAGCTGGTGGTTCAGAAGCAGAAGGACCTCTGAGGCTGACACATAGAATTCGCATAATATGCCGATACATTAAACTAACTGATGCATTTCTTCTTTTATTTCATTTTCATTTTTAATTGGAGGACAATTGCTTTTACAAGGTTGTGTTAGTTTCTGCTGTATGACAACATGAATCAGCCATAAGTATACATATATCCCCTTCCCCTTGAACCTCCCTCCCACCCCCTCATCCCACCCTTCTAGGCAGTCACAGGGCACCGAGCTGAGCTCCCTGTGCTATCAGGAACTTCCCGCTGGCCTTCTGTGTTGCACATGGCAGTGTACATATATGAATTCTACTCTCAGCTTGTCCCACCCTCTCCTCTCACTGCTGTGTCCACAAGTTCGTTCTCTGCTACTGTGTCTCAAACAGGCTCATCGGTCCCCTTTTCCAAGATTCCATATATATTCATTATTATATGGTATTTGTTTTTCTCTTTCTAAATGGACTAATATATTTTTCTCTTCTTTCACACTTAATTTTAAAAAGTCATATTGAGCAGCATGTAACTGAATCAAACATATGGTTTATCTAGTAAGTGTGTTCTTTTGGTGTAGTATAATATTACAAACTGAGCTTCCCTGGTGGCTCAATGGTAAAGAATCCACCTACCAATGCAAGAGACCAGGGTTTGATCCCTGGGTCAGGAAGATCCCCTGGTGAAGGAAATGGCCACCCACTCCAGTATTCTTGCCTGGGAAATCTCATGGACAGAGGAGCCTGGAGAACTGCATTCCATGGAGTCACAAAAGAGTCGGGCATAACTTAGTGACTACACAACAACAATATTGCAAACTCAAGTTCACTCTATTGTTTACAAAATTCTAATTCCATATAGAGCTTTCCAAACGTATTCAGAAAAAAATCACATTTTCCTACCTAAACTATTAGGAAAATTTAGGAAGAGGAAAGTGATGTATCATATTTTTACTTCATGCATGAAAACTTTGACCACTGCATGGATTCAAGTTTAATTGTGCCTATTCCAAATAAAAACAAGAAGGCAAGTATTCAAGCTCAAATTCGACAAGTTGAAATTTATTCAGCTGTCAAATTGTAAATTATCTTTCCAGTGGCCTTTATCTTTAAAGAAATTGTAGCCATATTGATCATTGCAATGCTTATCTTTTAAAGAAAATTGTTTTTCTTCATTATCCCATCAAAGGTTTGCAAAATATTCTAAATAAATCTTCATGTAGTAGTTTTCCACTTTACCCTCTCCACCAACCTAGCTTTTGAAATGTTAAATTCATGAGTAATTAGAAGAAAACTAAAATCTTTTTTATTTGTTTATATTTAAATCATCCAAAGATATTTTTATGAGAGTTGTTTGATGTTCAGACAACCTCATAAACCCCTTATAGATGTTTTTTTTTTTTTTCCTTTGAAGAAAGAAGCTGGCTTCTGCCAAGCACAAACAAAATTCAAAACCCAATAGCTTTTAAGTTCAGTTGGCAACTCATAACAATATAATGACTATTCTCTGACAATCTAAAATGACTGGGATTTGGGGGTATTTTCTTTCAAATGGAGAAACGCGTCTTTTCTAATTAATTACCAGAAAGGTATGAAGTCTAGAAAAGGAAAATAGAAATAGGAATCTGGGGTGTTTTTCAAGCATTAAAGAACAAAATCCATTTCATTCTGCAAAATATCTAGTTCTGCTTCATTTTTACTCCCTCTGTTTCTGCACATTCTGTGTCTCCCAGACTTCTACAAACCCAGAAGGACAGAGCCACACCCAAGTACAGACTTAAAAAAAAATCCTCCTCCTATCCCAATCTTAGTTTTGTTTTAACACTATCCAATGGGAAATATGCAAGACCAAGATATTAGTGGAATCCTAACTCTAGCTATTTTATATTAATCAATCTCCAGTCATTTTTATTTGTTCGTATACTTTTAAGGCCAAGTTTATATACTATAAAATTCACCCTTTTAGGAATAAAATTAGGTGGATTTTGCAGTCAACACCATTGTCAAATATAAGATTATTTTTATCGCCCAAACAGAGACTACACACTCACTGGCAGTTAGTCAAGCCCTGTTCACCTCCCTTCCCAGTAGTTGGGAATCACCAATATACTTTCTACCTTCATAGATTTGCCTCCTCTGGATATTTCATAAAAATAGAATCAAACAATGTATAGCTGTATGTTATGCTAAGTGACTGTATTCACTTAGCATAACATTTTCAAGGCCCATCCATGTTGTCCCATGTATAGTACTTCACTCCTTTTTATAGCTGCATAATATTTCATCATATTGTGTCAATATGGTATGTCACCATTTTCTGATTTTCATGCACTCACTGATCATTGCTAGTGTTGTTTTTACTCTTTGGTGGCTAAGAATAATGCTACAATTCACATGCAGGTTTAGCTTCTGTGTGGGCTTATAGTTTCAATTCTATGGATTAAGTCATAAAACAACTCTTTAATATTTTATTAAACAGCCAAAATGCTTTCCAGTATAGTTACTATTCCAAGGTTTTAATGCACTGCAACAATTTTATATCCTTCTAAATACTGATGCCAAATTTTGTTCATATATTTTATAAGCAAAGTTATCATACTAAATTCTTCAAAGCCTTTCTTCTACCTTCTAAAATGTCACTGATGTTAGCAATTTTTAAAAGTAAGAGTCTTTTGAATTAGATCAGATTGTAAAAATTGCTTTTATTTTCTAAGACAGTAGTCAGGGAAGTGAATTTCAGTGAAAATGGTAACTATGTCGTTAGTATTTATTGTCTCTCAAATACTGTAAATTTTTATACTCAACAAACAACTTCTACAGCAATATACATTCTTTAGCAAAAGTATCTTCTTGACAACAATTCCAAAGTGAATTATTTCACTATAATCATTCATTCAGGATAAACCAATAAAAAATTCAGCCCATTTTCCATAATGAGCACAATTCATGAAGACCATAAAAAGTACATGTCAAGAAATTAGCATTGTGTCATTGACACCGATGTGAAATAGCATATAACTAATGAAACAAGTGACATGAAACTAATGAAATATCAAGGAGAATTAATATGATGCCCTTCCTATTTCTAAAAGCATTTAGGGAAAAAAGGCCCCAACTCTAATGGATCGTACAGGGTGATTATCTTCAGCCTGTAATTCTTAAACAATCATTGATCATATGCAAGAGATTTGCTAAAAGCCTTACCTTCACTGAAGTTAGGAACCTCTCTGCCTGCAATGACTTTGAAATAGATGGCATGTCAGCTGCCAGTTCTGCTAATTTCAGAGCAGAAACCAACCAACGTGCATTATTGTCAATTTTTCAGTCTTTGTTCTGATTTCTGATTTAATGAGAACCATTAAGACTCTGCCTCTGTCTCTCTCTCTCTCTCTCTCTTTTTTTCTCACTCTCTCTCCACCACGAATCTTTCTGTTGGTCTCTCTTTGTCTATCTATCCTTCAGCCTATCTATCCCTATCTTTCCCTCTTTCTTTCTCCATAACATGCCATTATGAAATCAATGTATTAATCCCTCAAAAGAAATTGCCATTCTTGATAATTCTATATCTGTTCTTTTATAAAAACTATTTTCACATCATTATTCTGTAAGAGTGATTACATTGGATCAGTGAGTTTATAGGTTGGAAAAAAACCAAATATGCTTTGAGGTAGAATATGCTTTAGGATATTTTGGTGACTCAGATAGTAAAGAATCTGTCTGCAATGTGAGAGAACCCAGTTTGATCCCTGGTCGGTAAGATCCCCTGGAGAAGGAAATGGCAACCTACTTTACTATTCTTGTCTGGAGGATTCCATGGACAGAGGAGCCTGGTGGTCTACAAGAGTCAAACACAACTGAGCAACTAACACACACACACACACACACACACACACACACACACACACACACACACGCTTTAGGAATCAAACTAGTCTTTTAAAAATGCAAGAAGTCTTTGGCTCCTTGTTTATATGAAGACCAACTGATTTTCTTGTTTGTATATTTTTTGATAACAGTTGGCTTCTCTGGTGACTCAGACTGTAAAGCATTTGCCTGCAATCTGGGAGACCCAGATTCAATCCCTGGGTCAGGAAGATCCCATGGAAAAGGAAATGGCTACCAATTTACATCCCTTTTATTACAATCATGAACTTTTCTAACTAAAACAGTTTTATTTATCCTCATGTAGGAAACTGTCTATCTCTTATGATTTTAACCTTTCTTCTTTTTTTCATGTTATATATATATATTGCTTTTATGTCAAATATAAATTGAGTTAATGTCCTCTTTGCAGCTCCTGTATCGCTTCTGGCTTCTCTACTTCTACAGTAGGTAGGTTCCAACAGGAACCAATAACCAAGATTATGAAGCAGTAATTGATTGATTAGGAATCGTGCATTCTAGAAATATCTAACAGCATATTTCTAAACAGGGTGACAATATACAGCCTTAACGTACTCCTTTCCCAATTTTGAACCAATCTGTTTAGCCTTGGCATAAAAGGTTTGAAGCATTTATTTAACATTTCACTTATTATATCATAATTAATAAGTGATCTTCGATGAAAATTAAATTCACTAATATTGCTATATACTAGGGGTATGAAAAGGATGCCATGATAATGTTCCATGAAAGCAGTTACTGGAAGAACTTGCATACTGCACATCATTGCTGACCAGCTAATGTTGGTTATAATAGAGCTTGGACTCAAATGTCATACTTATTCAGTGCTAAATCATCAGCAGTTCTCTCTCCATTCACTGCTCATAATAATACTAATAAACTAGCAATCTCAGGAGAATACAAGGAGGCTGTTGACACTGTTCTGTAGCTGGGAAATTAGTGTCACCGTTAACAAAATAAGAGCACATGAAATGATTGGTTGACCTGGGGCAAGGATTTGATGAGTTTAAGTTTAGGTGACTGTGGTTATTACTGTACATGGAAATGTTTCTTTACAGACACTTTCCCAATAAACATATATGTAGCCCAGACAAAATCAGGCTCAGCCCAACATCGCATTCAAAAGAAATCATATTCTAAGACCAACATCCTTGAAAAATCATCTATTTACTGTAGATCTTCCTGAAGTGGTGAATCAGGGGGTGATATAGTCATTCACACATCCAAAATTTCTAAAATTATTCTTCAGACATCTCTCACTCTCCCCACGTTTCACACTTAACTGTGAAACTTAACAGCAGCTGTTAAATCTTCTCCCCTACTTCTGGTTTCTTTGCTTTAAAAATGCTTATGTTTTCTTGTTCTTTCTTGACACCCCCTGCCCCACACCACTCACAAAGGGCTCCTGCTCTGACAAGTGACACCTTATCTCACTGGTGTCTGGGAACTGTCTAATTTTCTTACTTAGATGAATTTTTTCATGGGCACATCTGTGCTGGAAATTTTTGCACCGAAAAAGACAATGCTACTTGGGATCATTGGGACTATTCTATCAGTTCTGTGCCCTTTTCTTTTCCATTTCCTATAACCTGGGCACTGAGCTACTGAAATCCTAGGGACTGACTGGCCTGAGTCAGCATTTCTTTGGGTGCTCCTAGAGGTTGCTATTCTGTAGCTGTTCTGGGAGCAAACACCTTCTCCAACTCCCAGTCTCCTAAGGTTTTCTTCCTGTGCCTTTGATTGGCTTACTCTAACACTGAGACATAACTTGTTTTGTCTCCTTTTCTTATTGCTGCACAGCTCTTCCTGTAAATCAAACTTTTCCAAGGCCTTTGAACAAGCAGACAATACCTAAGACAAGAGAAAAGCCCAGTCACCAGGGATCCCAGCAGGTACTGCAGAAGCAAGGGAAAGCTTGCCACCTACTTCCTTCCTCTGTCCAGGAAAAAAACATCTTTTTAAAGCAATTGGATGGCTATGACTTTTGTATTAAAAACTTATTTCCTGATCGTGACTTCACAAAATAATTTAGTAGATGTGATCAATGTAGGGGGTAATATAAAGCATGTTTCATTTTTTTATATGGATCTGGTTCTTGACTATGCATTCTCCTCCAAAAAGGCAATTATCATCTCATGGCAGTCTACACAATTTCTTTCTTCCTTGGATGACATTTTAAGAGTCATAAAACATATGGTGAAATAGCTGTCCCAAACACTCCCATCTTGTATGATTGTCAGCAAATAACCTAATTCGACTCAACGATCCTTCTAAAGGGTGTTCCTATTCTAAGTGAATAGAATGAGGTCTATTCATTCAGAACTTAATCACCAAGTTATTAAAGTTTGTTAAAATGTATTATTATTGAACCAAAATTAGCACATTTCTGGAATTTCAGAGGATTTCAATGAACTGGTCTACTGGAAAATCTGGCTACTTCACCAGTTGGGAGAGAATTCAGTGTTTCTTTCTCAAGAGCATGGAGAAATACCTACAGATACATTTGCAGAACATCAACAGAAAATACACTGTGGTTGTGTTTGTATCAATAATATCTTGAGTGAGAGTTTGAAATGACAGCTCTCTTTTTGTGCTAAATAATGTACATTCATCACTTTCAAGTTAATTGTTGTGACTTGGTTAATCCGTATTGTGGGGTATCATCTTGCATATTTTCATCATGTTTTATCAGTTTTAATTAACTGCCCCCATTAATGTGCATATGTAAGGCAAAAATTATTCATCCTCCTTATCTTGTTATAAAAACCATTTTAGCATTATCTATCTAAAATGTCTTTGACTTGATATTTTCTTGTGCTTCACTGATGTCTTTTTCTAGGGAAAATTAGAGAATCTGGATTTTGCAATATGGAAAGTTTTGCTCCTTCTTAGTGGGCTGCCATTCAGAAAGCGTGAAATCACTGTTTTGGAAAGTGGTGGATTAATAGCATTAAGAGATAAGGCATATTACAATTTTTTTCAAGAGTTTGAGCTTGCATCAGTTCAAATTGTGCAGCACCAAGCTAAAGGTGCTTAGGAGAACTCCATAGGAAAGACTTGGGGGAGGTTTTTATACAGAAGATACTGAAGCAAAGCAAAACAATTATTGTAGCTTAAGCTATTGTCTTATTTGGAAAAGCTTAGTTGGAGCTTGTGACTGGTTGTGCTATAGGGAGGAACAAGTCTGACTCCATATTAGATCTGTTTCTTTTACTTAAAGCTTTGTACTTTATTGTTTTTGCTACAAGGTAAGAATATTGCCTATAGCTTGAAATATACAGGGTAGCCCATTCTCAAGGCTCTGACCTTTAAAGGTATAAGAGCTTTCCATGCATACATGTGTAAAAAGTTACAGAAGGGAGACTCACTTATTTTGGAGGTTTATAGGAATATTGTGGTCATATCTCCCTGGATGGTTATAAGAACAAAGGAGTCCTGCACCAGCAACCAACCACACCCCCTCTCCTTTTGGTATAAAAGAAGCTTATATCGTAGCACAGGTAAGCTGGTTCTTTGGAACACCAAGCCATCATCTTCTCAGGAGACTTTTTGAATATAGTCACTATTCCTTGCCCCAATATAGTCACTAGTCTGACTTACTGACCTGTTGTGTGGCAAGCAGTACAAGCTTGCACACGGTAACAGTTGCCCTTAGGTTTCACTAGGGATAGTGGTGGCAAAAGAGCAGTAAAAATAACAGAGTTGTTGTTGTTTAGTCACTAAGTAATGTCCAACTCTTTTGCAACTCCATGGACTGTAGCATGCCAGGGTCCTCTGACCATGGGATTCCCCAGGCAAGAATATTGGAGTGAGTTGCTATTTCCTTTTCCAGGGGATCTTCCCAATCCAGGGATCAAACCCTTATATCCTGCACTGCAGGTGAATTCTTTACCACTGACCCACTAGGGAAACCCAAAAATAACAATAGCATATTCTAAATAAGCTTTCTCACATGCTAGTAAAGTAATGCTCAAAATTCTCCAAGCCAGGCTTCAGCAATATGTGAACCGTGAACTTCCAGACGTTCAAGCTGATTTTAGAAAAGGCAGAGGAACCAGAGATCAAATTACCAACATCTGCTGAATCATAGAAAAAGCAAGACAGTTCCAGAAAAACATCTATCTCTGCTTTATTGACTATGCCAAAGCCTTTGACTGTGTGGATCACAATAAACTATGGAAAATTCTGAAAGAGATGGGAATACCACACCACCTGACATGCCTCTTAAGAAACCTATATGCAGGTCAGGAAGCAACAGTTAGAACTGGACATGGAACAACAGACTGGTTCCAAATAGGAAAAGGAGTACATCAAGGCTGTACATTGTCACCCTGCTTATTTAACTTATATGCAGAGTACATCATGAGAAATGCTGGGCTGGAAGAAGCACAAGCTGGAATCAAGATTGCTGGGAGAAGTATCAATAACCTCATATATGCAGATGACACCACCCTTATGGCAGAAAATGAAGCGGAAATAAAAGCCTCTTGATGAAAGTGAGAGAGGAGAGTGAAAAAGTTGGCTTAAAGCTCAACATTCAGAAAATGAAGATCATGGCATCTGGTCCCATCACTTCATGGGAAATAGATGGGGAAACAGTGGAAACAGTGTCAGACTTTATTTTTGGGGGCTCCAAAATCACTGCAGATGGTGACTGCAGCCATGAAAATAAAAGACGCTTACTCCTTAGAAGGAAAGTTATGACCAACCTAGATAATATGTTAAAAAGCAGAGACATTACTTTGTTAAAAAAAGGTCTGTCTAGTCAAAGCTATAGTTTTTCCAGTGGTCATGTATGGATGTGAGAGTTAGACTGTGAAGAAAGCTGAGTGCCAAAGAACTGATGCTTTTGAACTGTGGTGTTGGAGAAGACTCTTGAGAGTCCCTTGGACTGCAAGGAGATCCATCCGATCCATTCTAAAGGTGATCAGTCTTGGTTGTTCATTGGAAGGACTGATGCTAAAGCTGAAACTCCGATATTGTAGCCACCTCATGCAAGGAGTTGGCTCATTGGAAAGACTCAGATGCTAGGAGGGATTGTTGGCAGGAAGAGAAGGGGATGACAGAGGATGAGATGGCTGGATGGCATCACCGACTCAATGGACGTGAGTTTGAGTGAACTCCAGGAGTTGGTGATGGACAGAAAGGCCTGGCATGCTGCGATTCATGGGGTCACAAAGAGTCGGACACGACTGAGCGACTGAACTGAACTGAACTGAAATGAGCTTTAGAGGTACCTCCCAATGACCTTCTTAGCTCTTCTTATTTGCACAGTATAGTTTCCTAGGCAATGGGCTTTACTGTTGGAAATAGTCAAGACTGTGCCTTCTAATTGGTAAATTGAAGGATGGGTCTTTATTTGTTCTCTCTCTCCTCCTCACTGAATAGGGAACATTGCTACAAAAAAAATTCCTCTTGTAAAAGTAGCAGAACATTAATTTTGAATTGCATAATTGATTTTTATTTCATCATTTCAGTCTAGCATACAATGTTTGTAATTATATTTGGTAGAAGATTTCCCAAGGGGGAAAAAAAAAATGAGTCTTAAGAACTGATAAACAAGAAAATACCTCCTAGAAACTTTAATATAAAGCAGGATCACAGGTCACTTGCTTGGAAAATTAAACAGAGTATTCCCTTTTCTTAATCCAACTGGACATTACTACAGCTTCATACTGTACTAGATGAAGTGATGGCTGAAATTGCACTTCCCTTGAAGTGTTATACACTTTCTTTTAAAAGAAAGCTGTTGAGTTTGAGAGTTTTGATTGAGTCAGCACATCTGTAATCCAAGCTGAGCTCCTGCTGAATGTGATTCTGGTCTGCCTGCTGATAATATATGGAACAGGAGTACCACACAGGGCTTTGAAAAAGATGGATAGAAGGAGATAGTGGAAACGCACGTGGTTTTGAGAACTAATGTTGGTTCCAGGTCACTTAGAGGATGTGGCTAGCTCAGAGGAGAGTGCTATGTGTGTTTGGGAACATGGTAGCAAAGAGACAGTTAAAGATTTTTACAGATTCCTTATCCAATGGAGCAAATTCTTGAAATTCCCATGTTGGTAATACACAGTTTTCATGAAATCAACAGATGTACTGAAAAGACTCTGCTGGCCAGTTCCCTCACTTCCTAGCTGAGATCTCCACATTTCTGTTTGTAACCTCTCTGAGCCTCAGCTTTCCTATCTGTAAAATGTAGATAATGTCAGTAAAATATAAAGTTCCTGTGATCGCTATTCCTAGATGGATAAATGCACGACTGTGCACCTAGCATCAAGCCTGGCATTTGGCAATTGTACCTTTAGCTTTAAGTCAACGAGGTTACTCTATGAACCGGGCAGCAAGCCATCTTAGCACTAAGACAACTGGACAGTTTTAAACTCTGATTAGGGATCTGTCCAAAGCATCATGCTGTTTCTAACAGCCCATGTCTGAGGCCACTGTAAAGGAGGAGCTTCCTGCACATTTGTTAAAGATGTTCGTCTGCTGGGAGTGAGGCGTGGGCTGCAGGAGGCTCAGTGCTGGCCCTGAGCCTGGCGGTGGTGTCTCACTGTCAGAGGACAGTCTTACAGTGCGACACTCCTCATTCTGCGATCATGTTTCCCGGATACTCTGACTTTAGGGCAGTTTATATTCAATAGACAGCTTCCTCTTCTTCAGTGTTTTTGAGTTTATGAACAGTTCCACTCTAATGCTCAATGCCTGGTTAAGGCCTTTTGAATGCTGTGGTATCTAGTTGTTTTAACACAATTTCATATGAAAAGCAATACAAGGATTGACCCTCATGATTCAAGGGCTTTATCAGATGAATAAACAAATTCTTAGTATATCTGATAAATTAAATTTCTAATTCTTATTCATGTCTCTCTTACAATTTCTTATCTCTGTAACTAAAAAAAAAAACAACTAGCCTTAAGCCATAGAAAACATGTTTTCTGGAAACTTCAAATACATGCTAATTATAAACCTACTAAAGTAACTGTCTAGGCAAACGTTTGCCTATAATTTGTGCTGTGTCTAATCTTCCTTGTGAAAACGTAAATTAGTAGAAAAGTGGAAGTCCCCTCTGTCTTCATTATTTAAACCACCCCCTCCCATGCACAGTTTACTTCCCAGTGACTACAGACAGAGGCTCAGTTAACAAGTTTCTATTGTTACGTAAATTACATTTACAAATGTAGAAAAAAATGTGGTTTGTAAGTAAATAGAATTTAAGATTTCACTTGCCCAATAGTGATGTTGTAGGTATTCAGGAATGTCTAATAAACCTAGACAGTGAAAATGTGTTTTGTATAATTGTGACAACTTAACAAAAATGTGCTCACAGATAATATGCTTCATGCTAAGTCACCATCATGGTTTATTGTTAAACCTGTTATTTTCCTTCCTCTTTCACCTCCCAGCCCATCTCAAATATGCCTTAACTTAAATGATAAATTAAGTTGAGGTAAAGAATATAAATTGGTTTAAATTTTAATGTTTTGAGGTGCGTGTGTCTGCTCTGTTCAGTTGTAACCCTACTCTGTGACCCCATGGACTATAGCCCACCAGGCTCATCTGGTGGGTGATAGAGATTTTTGAAGGATCCCTGTAGAAGAGAGATCCTCAAAATGGTATTTTTCAGGCAAGTATACTGGAGTGGATTGTCATGCTCTCCTCCAGGGGATCTTCTTGACCCAGAGATTGAACCTGTGTCTCCTGCATCTCCTGCTATAGCAGGTGGATTATTTACCACTGTGCCACCTGTTTGTTTTTTTGGGGGTGGGAGGGGTAGTAAATATTTTTATTAGTAATGGAAGCAATTTCATGAGAATTAATTATTCATATGAGTAAACAATTTGGTAATGTGATCACCAACTGAAAGAGCAAATCTCAAGTCCCATCACTGGAGGTAGTTCCTCATATTGCCCACTGTCATCTCCAAAGACTTCAGGGCCACCGCTCTGGTCCCCCAGAAGGGACAGTCTGCTGTAAGTACTAATAAGTCTTAAGTCTTATTTTTCACCTGCAGCCATGTTCCTCTGTACGTGGGATCTGTAAGTGGGCCACAGGGACTTTGGGGGTTATGGCTTCTAAACTGGAAGATGAAGGAAAAGGTGGTTGACAATGACCTGCCCAATGGTTTGAGTCCCAGGCCCCTAAAAGTCACATTGTATTTTTGGACATAGTTAATGTCTCCAATGAGGACCTATGTCAGATCATGGAAAAAGAAAGAAAATGCCCGAATTGTTTTATAAATCAAATTAAACACTGATCTGAAAACTTCACAAAAATTGTATTGAAGGAAATCTCATGATAATTACACTTGTGAATATTGATGGGACATAATCTTAAATAAAATGTAAGCAAATGGAATGCAACAGTTCAACAAACATGATTGTAAGCAGAGCTTGTTTTGTTTACAAAAGTGAAAAATACTTGCCCCTTCTATTCCAGAAAACTCACTCTAATAATAAACTTAATTTAAGTAAATTGTTAGATGTTTAATGATTTATTTTTAAACATAGGTAATTATCAGCAATTTAAGAAATAATACTCAGAATCCTTTACTTAGAATGGGGGTATATCAACACACCGCTTCCATAGACCCAGCTCAAGCCCTAAAATGCCTCCTTGCACAAAATTTTCCATGTTTTTAAAGGGAACTCCATCCTTCCTGTTGCTCAGGTCCAAACCTTTGGATTCTCCTTCAACTCACCCTTTATCCATTACCCAAGCCAAGTTCAAAATCTACCAGGTGCAACACCAAGATGTGGCCCCTGCAGGGTCATCTCACTCCACCCCATGCTCCCACCTTACTCAAGACACGATAGTCCATGCCTGCTCTTCACAAATAATCCTTCTAAGCAATCACACTGCATCTGTTCTTGTCCCCTAGAGTCCATTCCCAGAACAACTCCAGTGGAGTCTATTGGCATACAAGTGCCTGCCCAAAGCCTTAAAAAGGCTTCCCTTCTCCAACAGCATAAACACCAAGCCCTTCAGTGACTGAAGTGTGAGTCCTACCTGCCCATCTGTTACCCGCTTGACCTCCTTTCCACCTCTTCCTGCATGCTTCCCCTCTGGGCCTTCTGCCTTCTCTGGCTTCCTTGCTGTTCCCCAGAACACCAGCCACATCCTTGTCTCCACTTCACCTTTGTCCTCTGGTCACTACTGTATTTCCAGCATCAAGAACAGTGTCCTGGGCATAAGCTTGATCAATATCTGCTGAAGGGAAGAACTAAAATATGAATAAATGTCCTTACTTTTCTAAGCATTGATCTCTAATTCTTTTCAAACCCTTCAATATAAATGCAAAACACCCCTTAATAAGGTCAAACACATTAGACAATCTATCTATTTTCTATTTTCCTTCCTGGGAGGGAATGAAGATAAAAACAAATGCAAAACCTCCTGAGTTTACCAAGAAGTCCCTTTTTCTTTATCACTATTTTGACTTTGAAAGATTTTATTATTTTATAGAGAAGAAGACAAAATAAATGGTGGCAGATATAAACAGCATTCAGAAAGATTTTCTTCCCATTTGTATAGCTCTGTCAGAGTGGATTCAGAGTTTGGTCATCTTACTTCAAACAAAGACAGTCTTCCATTTTACTTTCAGTCTTCAGTTGCTCTGTACATCATATTGGGAACAAACAATTCCAGGAAATAAAAATATTATCCTCCTTTTTATATCACATAACAGTTTCTAGGGGTTTTTGTGTTTTTTTTTTTTTTTTTTGCTTGCTCATTTTGCACATTACATTTAGAAAATATGTTACATTCTTTGCAAGGTTTTTAGTTAGGTTTTCCATTAGGGCTACTGTGGCTCAGATGGTGAAGAATCTGCCCTGTAATGCAGGAGACCCAGTTTTGATTCCTGGGTCAGCAAGATCCCCTAGAGGAAGGCATGGCACCCTACTCCAGTATTCTTGCCTGAAGAATTCCATGGACAGAGGACCTTGGCAGGCTACAGTCCATAGGGTCACAAAGAGTCAGACACGACTGAAGCAACCTAGCACGCACACAGTCCTGGTAATTTATTCACACTCTCTGGACCTCCATTTTACATCTATATAGTGAAAAGATTTGAACTATGCTAGTCTAAATTTGCTTCTATGCACAAAAGTCATAGGTTCTGTATCATTCAGTTTCTAAAACAACTCATAAAGTTAACACAACAAATTTTCTTTGGTATCTATTTAAACAGTAACTATCTGAGTTTGAATATTAAGGGCCACAAGGTCATGGGAAAGGCTATATTTAGAATTCAGTTCTTCTAGGAAACCAGCTCTATTAGAAAACAAAAATAATCAAATTAACAATAATAACAAACATGGGAAGAGCATTTTCTTTTTCACATTTTTCACATTTAAACACTTGGATTACTTGTTCCAAGACAATCATGTTCAAATATGGGAAATATTGCATAACAGAAAATTATGAGAAGATTACCTAGAATTACACTGGGTGACAGAAGATGAGATGTTTGGATGACATCATCGACTCAATGGACATGAGTTTGAGCAAAGTCTGGGAGACAGGGAAGGACAGGGAGGGCTGGTGTGCTGCAGTCCATGAAGTCACAAAGAGTCAGACACAACTTAGTGACTGAACAGCAACATAAACATCAAGTTTATGAATTCTCAACTACTGGACTGATAAGTTACCAGCTGGCCCAGACTGATTAAACCCAGCTACGGAAATCATACAGAAGTCAGCAGCTGGCAGCCACAGCAGGTAGAATAACCAGTACTTACCTAAGAACAGAGGTTCAAGCTTCCAAACCCCCAAATCACCACCAGAAATTACATAGTTATGCGTATACTGTAATGACCATGTCTGAGCAAACAAATAATACATGGCCTCTTATGGAAAATCAACTTTCTCCCATCAGATCTATACATGATGATATATATATATATAAAGTCTGAGGCCATTGGTTGTTCATGTAAGTGTGTAGTATGGGCACATGCCAGGGAGCACAATACCAAGGCCAGTTGACAGTCATCAATATACAGTCACACAACATAAGAATGGCACCAGGAGTAAAGACAGCGCACAGAGGTGATAATGTACGAGCAGGTAAGAACTGACTTTCCTCAGGTATCATGCTCAGCCTCCCAGGCTGATACTGCATGCGGTCCAAGCAAAGCTCTGAGCTTAGAATTGCACAATTGACATCAGTTTGTTTACAAAACTCTATAAGTCATGCTGAATGGCTCTGATCCAACTATAGGGCCTGTCCTGTTAGAGTTCTCTGCTGGCAGGAAATAAGAAGAAACTTGACTAGCAAGAAAACATGGAATCCTTTGCAAGCACTTGGTGTACCTTAAATAAATGAGAAAGTCAAAACTGACTTCAGAAAGGAAGGGGGACAGCTCTTCAGCTGTTAGACTCAAGGGTCTTGAGCACTAATGTCCACACAACAATCTGTGCACAAATATTTATAGCAGTTTTATTCAAAATGTCCAAAACTTAAAAGCAACCAAGATGCCCTTTAGCAGGTAATGCATAAATAAACCATGGTCCATCCAGACAATGGATAATTACTTTGTGCTAAAAAAAAATGAGCCATCAAGCCATGAAAAGATATGGAGGAAACTTAAATGTGTGTTACTAAGTGAAAGAAGCCAATTTGGAAAGTCATACTGCTTACTGCATGATTCCAATTCTATGCCATTTTGGAAAAGGCAAAACTATGGAGACAGCAAAAAGGTTAGTGGTTGCCAAAGGTTGAGGTAGTAAAGGCTGTCCAGACAGAGCACAGAGGATTTTCAGGACAATGAAAATACTCTGTAAATACCATACGAACTTCCCTGGCTATCCAGAGGTTAAGACTTTACCTTCCAATGCAGAGGATATGGATTCGATCCCTGGTTGGGAGCTAAGATTCCACATGTCTTGTGGCCAAAAATCAAAACATAAAACAGAAGCTATATTGCAACAAATTTAATAGAGACTTTAAAAATGGTCCACATAAAAAAATCATTTAAAAAATGAAAGAAAATACCATTGTGGTGACTATATGTCATTATATATTTGTCCAACCCATAGAATGTATGGGCTTCCCTTGTTGCTTAGCTGGTAAAGAATCTGCCTGAAATGCAGGAGACCTAGGTTTGATTCCTGGGTTGGGAAGATCCCCTGGAGAAGGGAAAGGCTACCCACTCCAATATTCTGGCCTGAAGAATTTCACAACAGTCCACTGCATCACAAAGAGAGGGACACGACTAAACGACTTTCACTTCACTTCACTTCACTTCATAGACTCTACAACACCAAGAGTGACCTCTGATATAAGCTGTGGACTTTAGGTGATGATGACGTGTCTGTATAAGGTTGTAACAAATGAAATAAATGAAACCAAATGAAATAAAATAAAGTTGTAACAAATGAACCACCTGATGGGGATGTTGATAATGGGAGAGGATGTGCATGTTGTGATGGGGGTGGGGTAAGTGGGAAATCTCCATACCTTCCTCTTAATTTTTACTGTGAGTCTAAAACTGCTGTAGAAAAAGCTGAAGTATTTTTTAAAATAAACATAACTTTAAATGCTAAGGAAAGAATAATTGAAAGAACAAACACAGATTCTTCTTGGGTAAACCAGTTTATAAAGGAATGAAATCATTTAATTGGGACACAAAGGAACAAAGTGAGTGTAAATATAGATTGGGATGTGTCTGTACCTATTTGCAAGTCCCTGCTGTGTGCACACACTGTGGCAGTTTCCAAGTTTCTACTGCACTTGAACCTGTGCTGGTAATACTGAAAGCCTACAGGCTTCACATATATGACCCCATGAAAAGCAGGGCCACAGAGCGAGGGAGAAAAAAATCCAACTGACATACATATTTACAATAAACTTCAGAGTAGATATCACCTTTCAGTTATTCAATGATATTTCTTTGTCTCGGTGAGAAATTCTATTTTTTACATTGCTATCGTTTCACTGACAATAATCCTGTTGAGATCAATGTGCAAACAGCACAGGAAATTATAGATAGGAACTTTGGATTATGAGTTCACTGCATGACAAAAGTGAATTTGCTTTCATTTTTTGTATAGTCTATTTCTAGACATTTCTACCAATCGTTGCTGAAATGGTTATGAGAGTAGAATTGGTAATGCAGTGAAACTCAAATTTACCTAAAGTTTATGGGCATTGCTGTTAGTGTCATTTACATTTCTGAGATCAAATTTGGCTCAATAATATCTTTTAAAAACCACAAAAATAAACACTTTGCATACTCTGTAAAACTAATACTCAAAATGTTACCCCATTTTTTTTCCCCCACCACATGTAATCTGATTCTCTTACAGTGAATGAGACAGTCTGACTAGACCTATACTGGAGGAATGCAATTAATTATATGATATTAAGGAAACCCTACTTAAGATGACAAACAGAATATGGCTACAGAAGGAGCATCCCAGGTTGTGATAGGGCCCCCTTGACAAAACTGACAAATTGAATCTTCATTAAAGCAAGATAAATTATTTAGCTAACACAAATAATTTCAATTTAAGTAGAACTCCAACAGAAACTCACACACATCACATTACACTTTTAGAATTTATCAGTGTGTTCTAATTTTAATAAACTGGCTCAGAATTAGAAAGGAGAACCTACCATTTGGGGAAACCTAGTTAACCTTTCAGAGAAGGTAATGGCACCCCACTCTAGTACTCCTGCCTGGAAAATCTCATGGATGGAAAAGCCTGGTAGGCTGCAGTCCATGAGGTCACTAAGAGTCGGACACGACTGAGTGACTTCATTTTCCCTTTTCACTTTCATGCATTGGAGAAGGAAGTGGCAACCCACTCCAGTGTTCTTGTATGGAGAATCCCAGGGATGGGAGAGCCTGGTGGGCTGCCGTCTATGGGGTCACACAGAGTTGGACATGACTGAAGTGACTTATCAGTTAACCTTTGGGTGTTCAGGAGCAAATAACATACAATCCTGCTTTCAAAGTATGCATAGAACAAATAAGTACACAAACTGTCATAATTATTAGGTTAATCTGAAAACTGATTTCTGGAGGGACAAATAAACAAAGTTTTGCCCAGGTCTGTAACATCTAATATGGACCAAAAAGTCACTCCCTTATTACCACCCGAGCATAAGCCCCTATGAACAGGAAGCATCTCTGTGCTTTTCACCAACCTCATCCAAGTATCTTAACTTTGTATGCAGCACATCATAAATACCAGCTTAATAGACAACCATGTAGAATCAGTGGTAAATAGTCATAGATTGGATGTGGGCATCAAGTGGCAGGAAGGAGGAGCTGGGTGGATTTGAGAATGACACAAGCTTCCCACCCTAAGCAAGAATTCTCCCCATACCTTCAGGGACCTTAAACCTCAAACTTGAAAATCACAAGTGCTCACTATTCACTGAGGCTTCCTAATTCATTGTTGGGCTAGAACGGATATATTCCTTAAATTTTTGATCCATCATCTTTCAGTGTTATGATTCTTCTTAAGCCATTCTCCTATAGAAACATACACAGAAATCTACTTTCACCCTCTCCTCCTTTTGTGTATGGGTGCTCAGTCATGTCTGATTTTTGCAACTTTATGGACTATATGTAGCCTTCCTCTGTCCTGGGTATTTTCCAGGCAAAAATATCAGAGTGAGTTGCCATTTCCTTCTCCAGGGGATTTTTCCAACCCAGGGATCCAACCCATGTCTCCTGCATTGACAGGTGGATTCTTTACCACTGAGCCACCCTGGAAGCCTTCTCTTCCATTACAGTGTTAAATATTTTGAAAGCTAATTATCCCTTATCACCAGTTTTTTCTACTTAAGAAAAAGAACTGACTCATTGGAAAAGACCCCAAAGCTGGGAAAGATTGAAGGTGGGAGGAGAAGGGGATGACAGAGGATGAGATGGTTGGATGGCATAACCGACTTGATGGACGTCAGTTTGAGTAGGCTGCGGGAGTTGGTGATGGACAGGGAGGTGTGGTTTGCTACAATCCATGGGATTGCAAAGAGTCGGACATGACTGAGAGATTGAACTGAACTGAATCTAACATATCCCAGTTTTCTTTACATATACTGTCTTTCTAAATCTCTTTTCATTAGTCTTTTTTTTTTTATTTGAAGACACCACATTCTATTAGTCATCTAAGTTTAAAGCCTTGCAGTTATTTTAATTTCTGTTCTCAGCATGGATATAAATTATTCTCCAAACTATCTTAATTATGTCCCTACGTGCCTCTCATGCTCCCGTCCTGTAGTACAGGGCTTGAGATTTCATGTAAATCCACTCTGTTCTCACTGGCTGTTCTCATCAAGTTTATTTTTTTCTTGGCAGGTTACTATGCCCAAGCATCCTCTTTCCTGAATACTCTTCATTAATAGCTGACACGAGTGGTGCCCATGACTATTATCAGGCACGCATGGCTGAATTATGGCCATGCAGGGAGAGATTATGAGAACCGTACTAGTCTGGAATCACAGGGGTTTTCTCCACTTGGTGACGTTAGCCGAACCTGAATTTGACTATGCAAGGGTGCATTATATTTGTGGGAGCAGAGGTTGAAAAGACTACAGGGATAACATTCCCAAATGACTTCCCATGATGAGATACAAAAATGACATCCAAAGAGAAAAACAAATACTGTATAGTAACACATATATGTGGGATCTGGAAAAAAAGGTGCTGATGAACTTATTTGCAAGGAAGGAATGGAAAGGCAGATGCAGAGAATAAACTTGTGGACACAGCAGGGGAAGGAGAGGGTGGGATGAACTGAGAAGGTAGCTTCAACATATGTACACTACCATGTATAAAGCAGAGAGCTAGTGGCAAGCTGCTGTATAACACAGGGGGCCCAGCCTGGCATTCTGTGATAACCTAGTAGGGTGGGATGGCAGGAGGTTGGGTGGGAGTGAGGCTAAGGAGGGAGGGGGGGTATATATATATATATACAGCCATGACTGATTTGGGTGGTTATAGCCTGACTCTGATGCTAGGAGGGATTGGGGGCAGGAGGAGAAGGGGACGACAGAGGATGAGATGGCTGGATGGCATCAATGACTCGATGAACGTGAGTCTGAGTGAACTCCGGGAGTTGGTGATGGACAGGAAGGCCTGCTGCTAAGTCGCTTCAGTCGTGTCCAACTCTGTGCAACCCCATAGACAGCAACCCACCAGGCTCCCCCGTCCCTGGGATTCTCCAGGCAAGAACACTGGAGTGAGTTGCCATTTCCTTCTCCAATGCATGAAAGTGAAAAGTGAAAGTGAAGTCGCTCAGTCGTGTCTGACTCAGCGACCCCATGGACTGCAGCCTAACAGATTCCTCCATCCATGGGAGTTTCCAGGCAAGAGTACTGGAGTGGGATGCCATTGCCTTCTCCCGACAGGGGAGGCCTGGCATGCTGCAATTTATGGAGTCACAAAGAGTCAGACCCGACTGAGCGACTGAACTGAACTGAACTGAGCCATGCCTGATTCGGTGGTTACATGACAGAAACCAACACAACATTGTAAAGCAATCATCCTCCAACTGAAAAATAAATTTAAACATAGTTTAAGAAAAAGAAATTGAATGCATGTGGAAACATGGGATATATTAAAATGTAAATAAAACATTGTGTCTGTGTGCTCAGTCACTCAGTCGTGTCCGACTCTGCAACCTCACAGACTAGCACACCAGGCTCCTCTGTTCATGGAATTTTCCAGGCAAGAATACTGCCGTGGGTTGCCATTTCCTTCTGCAGGGAATCTTCCCGACTCAGGGATCGAATCTGCATCTCTTGTATCTCCTGCATTGGCAGGAGAATTCTTTACCACTGTACCACCTGGGAAGCCCTAAATAAAGTAGTTTTGAAAGTTTAAATGTAGTTTTAAAACTACAAAAGAAAAAGGAAAAAGACATCCTTGTTCAACACTTGAAAACATTTTATTAATATCTGAAGGATGCATAATCTGGGGTGTGACAAAAGGAGCAGTGCACCCTGGGTTCCTCTGTTGGGCCAGAGGACCAGTGGGGCTGGTTCTCCCCTGACATGATGCACTGCGGCCAAGTGGAGAGAAGAGTGAACAAACCCCGCAGAGAGAATTTAGTGCTATCTGATAAAGTGTGGCTTTGTGGGCACTTTTCTCTCCAAACAGCAGGATTACAGAAAATAACAGGCTGCAGCGTGTTTCTTTCCTAGAGGTGCCAAAAATAGTTCCTTTGTCATCAGTCTTCCTGGAGCTAAAAAGCGAGTCCCCATATAAATGAGAAGCAATGCAAAGCCTGTCTGGATTCTCCTGGCAGGAACATAGTTTAGGGCAAACGAACCGTCTGTGCCGCTGATCTACGCTACAGGCAAGATGGGCAGAGGGTGAATTCAGAATAACCCCTTCCTTAGCAAAGACAAAAAGGCAAGAACAAAGAAAAAGAAGAACTTGAAAGGAATAAGGCAACACTGGCTCTCCCCGCTGCCCTTTCCTTCCATCCTAAACACAGAGTGTTTCATTCCCTTGCAGGTCTGGTTTGCTTCCCACTTGCCCACATCAGAACAATTTAAACAATGTCCCCCAACAGCGGATCAATGGAATTAGCGAATTTTAAATGTTAATGCATTCCATTCCTGGCAATGGAAAGTCATTCCACTTCTTTAATTTTTTTATCCTCTGCTTAGATGAACCAAAAGATGGAAAACCTGTCTAACATAGAATGGATCTTCTGTAGAGGCTTAAAAATGAAAATAAGATATAAAAAGAAAAATTTGCTCATGAAGAAAAATCAATTTCTTCAATGGCTTTTGGTGCCAGCATTTTTTTTTTCCAGCAAAAGTACAAGATTGTTGTCTCTGAGAAGAAGAAGGGAGTGGCCAGATGACTCCAGCAGGAAGAAAATCTCTAGACTTTTATTCTGACTGCATTTCTTGTTTTGTACATTCCTCTGCCTTTTCTTGCATTTCCTTTAGAAAGCCTAATAATTAAGGATTAAAGAGTCAAGGTCTTGAACATGTGTTGGTTTCTTTCAAGAACCCAGACAGGTGGGAACTCCACCATCTGGGAGCTCCCCAGCTGCACCCCGTGTTTGCTGGAGGAAAAGGGAGGGAAAGGGAGTTTCATTGTTTTACTCAAAAAGAAACAAACCCCCCTCTCATTTATATTTTATTGTTGGGACAAATCATGTAAGAATTAACATTATTATTAATATTGCCCTCATCCACTCCACACTGGCTGGGGCTCCCTCAATGAATAGTGGTCTCAAAGAGTAAGCATTCTGGGAGAGAGGGCGAGACAGAGAGACACAGAGAAAAAGAGAGACAGAGAGAGAAAGAGAGACAGAGATGACTGCCCTCTAAGAGCTGGTGTCAGAAATCACCCAACACTATCCCAACCTCATCCTTTTCATCCAAAGCCCAGATCATATTCAAGAAAAAGGGAATCAGATCCCAACTCCTGGTGGAAAGATGATCAAAGAACTGGCCAACATGTTTGAATGCAGCACAGCAGAGGTGAAAAGCTGCTTGAAAGTGAAAACATTTGAAAATGGAACAGCATCCCAACACACAACTATCATCACACACCTTGTGGTATTTTGTTTCAGCCAAAGTTGGTTTCCTGGATTTTTTTCAGGGTTAGGGTCATGACCACTTAAGATTTGATAGAATAATTAGAATAATCATTTTCTGCTCATTTTCAAACATTCCAATTCCAATATATTTTAGCCTAAAGAACTGACCAGGGCTGCTGTTCTGGAAGCGAGAACATGAGTGGACAGATGGTGGTGGGGATTCTAAGTGATGTCGACATCCCGCCTCCTCTCTGAGCCCTAAGAAGGTCAGCCCCTCCCTGGGTCAGCTAGAAGCCAGCTCCATGGAGGATCTGGAAACTCTTGACGACCATTTAAAATTTATAATGAACTTTCCAAACCTGGATGCTTTACAAGAAATGTGGTGGAGGTACTGCATGTGTTTCAAATATAGAAATTCAAATTAAAGATACCTATCCCAACTGTAAATGCTCTGCTGTGCTGTGCTCTGTCATGTCCCACTCTTCATCACTCCACGGACTGGGGGCTCCTCTGCCCATGGAATTTTTCAGGCAAGAATCTGGAGTCGATTGCCATTAAACACTTTCAAACTATAGTTCAGCCCATGGAATTTTTCAGGCAAGAATCTGGAGTCGATTGCCATTAAACACTTTCAAACTATAGTTCAGACCCTAGTACACAGACTTTCTCCCAGATTTCATAACCAAACATACACAACTTATTTCTACTCCTGGAAGTCTCTAGCTTTACACGGATATGTACATGTGTCCTTGTGCCATTGTTTCAAGGAACGGGGTTTCCCCAGAGTCTGGTCTTTATCTAATTTGGAATTAGGAACACAAGTGGATGTTTAAGAATGGTGATGCTGACTCATACGAGTCATAGTTTATAGGGAGCTGTCTGTAGTTTTAACTGTATGAGCTATGCCCTCAGGGTTAAAAACAAGAAAATCAAATTCCTTTCAAGGCAGCATGTAGACATATTCACTCACTGAAAGGATTTTCATCAAACGCCACTGAATCCCAAGCCAGGAGTGCAGGCTAAGAGTTGTTGTTGTTGTTGTTTAGCCACTAAGTTGTATCTGATTCTTTTGTGACCCCACAGATTATAGCCTGCCAGGGTCCTCTGTCTGTGGGATTTCCCCAAGAGAACTGGAATGGGTTGCCATCTTCTCCTCCAGCAGATCTTCTTGACCCAGGGATTGAGACTTCGTGTCTCCTGCACTGCAGGCGGATTCTTTACAACTGAGCCACCTGGGAAGCCTAGCAGTGGAAACCAGTGAATACTGGATCCTGATGGTTGATGGAGGAGGCATGTCTGTGAATCAAGGAAGATTTCACAAAAGGCATAATGTCTAAGCTTAAAATGTAGATCACCAGATTGGAAAAGTACAGTTTACTCAAGGACTGTCAGAGGAGTGCTGCTTTATCAACAAAGTTTATGTGGTAATCTAAGTCACTTGCGATCATTTCAGCAATTCAGCAAGTTAACATCATTTAAGGGTGTGGTTCATGGCCCCTTGGGCTTCCCTGATGGCTCAGTTGGTAAAGAATCTACCTGCAATGCAGGAGACCCCAACTTGATTCTTGGGTTGGGAAGATCCCCTGGAGAAAGGATAGGCTACCCACTCCAATATTCTGGCCTGGAGAATTCCATGGACTGTATAGTCCATGGGGTCACAAAGAGTCAGACATGACTGAGTGACTTTCACTTCACTTCATGGCCCCTCAAACAATCATAAAAGAGCAAAGATCACTTATCATAGGTCATCATAGGAAATATGATAATGATGAAAAAGTTTGAATTAAATCTGGAATTACAAAATACCAGGCTTTACTGGTAGCTCAGCTGGTAAAGAATCTGCCTGCAATGTAGGAAACCCTGGTTTGATTCCTGGGTAGGGAAGATCCACTGGAGAAGGGAACAGCTACCACTTCAGTATTCTGGCCTGGAGAATTCCATGGACTGTATAGTCCATGTGGTAGCAAAGAGTCAGACATGACTGAATGACTCTCACAAATGCAACAGAGACACGAAGGGAACAGATGCTCTTAGGAAAATGGTGCTGATTACTTGCTGGATGCAGAGTTGTCACCAACCCTCAATTTGTGGAAAAAAAAAAAAGGCAATACCTGCAAAGTACAGTCAAAGGAACACTGTCTCTGTTCTTTATGCAGAAAATGCATGGATTCTTCTTTTAAATATTATTGATGCAGAGTTGATTTACAATATTGCACTAATTTCTGCTGTACAGCAAAGTGATTCAGTTATAAATACATATATATATATATATATATTCAAATCCTTTTGCATTATGGTTTTTCACAAAATATTGAATACAGTTCCCCATGCTATACCTTGTTTATTTATTCTATATATAATAGTTAGAAAATGCATGGGTTCAGAAAGGAAAGAGCCATGTAGGACTCCTAAGTTTCTTTGCCAACTAATTTTAACCTTTAAAAAGTATTTGCTTTACTTCAATGCACGACTCAAAGTTTTCACCTTCTATCTCATCAGGCCATTTGTTTGCACTTGCCCCTGGGTTTTTTATTATTATTCTTTTACTTCCCAAGTAAGACTGACAGATAAAATTCACAGGTATCTGCTCAAGCTGCCTTTTGATTGCAACTACCATCTTTGAGTCACTTGAGTGAAACACAGATGAATAGATGAATAAGCAGCTCTAGGATTGAGTGACATTTAATAAAAAATACTATTTGTTTAACCTTATTGTGATGTTTTCTGAATCATAAAAATACTGAGCATTCTGGTGGCTGCCAGGCGCTATTATCTGCTACTTGATTTTAAGTGACAGCTGTGGGATTTTGATGGATATTGATGTTTTTTTTTCTTTTTATACAACACAGAGTAAAAGGGCTCAGATTGTTGACATCACTGAGTATTCTAGGAATGAAATATTAAATGATTTTAGGAGAAATGTGACTTTTATGTTGGGAAGCATGACACATTATAAACCTGTCTGTCACTGTAATCAGTCCCCTGACGTGAAAGTAATAGGGCCGCACACACACTGTCGCTTTCCATCTCAAGTGTAATGCTCTAGGTGAAAACAGAAGGCAGAAGGTTTGTCAGGGGAAAGACAGTGCATTCTGGAAAGATGTTCACTGTAATATTTGAATTTGCTTTGCAAGGCTGTGCACCCCCTTGGCTAATCTAGAGGGTATTTTGGCAAGGCTGTCACCTGAAGTGTATGACTAATCTGGATTCTGCCTCAATAGACAGGGGACGATTAACTTGCTCAATAAATATTCATTTCGTGGGAAAGCAGCTCCCTGGATCGCCATTCTCTTCCGCTTCCTCATGTTCTCAATATACTACACCATCCAAAAGCTCCATTTCAGCTTATGTTTTCATTTTATTTTCCCCTCTCTGATTTCCCAGGACCTCCTCCTTCCTCAGGAAGTTGGGGCTTGTTTATGAGCAGGAAGGTATTTCTATCTGAGCAAAACTTGGGCATGACTGCTGCTGCTAAGTTGCTTCAGTCATGTCCGACTCTGTGTGACCCCATAGTTGGCAGCCCACCAGGCTCCCCCATCCCTGGGATTCCCCAGGCAAGAACACTGGAGTGGGTTGCCATTTCCTTCTCCAATGCATGAAAGTGAAAAGCGAAAGTGAAGTCACCAGTGTTCCCTAAACCCAGCATCTTGACTGTCTGATATCATCCAGGCCACTGGGATCTGTACCTCTGCTGTATATTCCCTTGTTTACCTGCTTCCTCCAGACAGAGAGGGTCTTTTTCTTCCTTTAATTGCAGTATAGTTTTTATGTTAATTTCATGTGAACAGCAAAATGATTCAGTTATAGAAATATTTCTTTTTCAAATTCTTTTCCATTATAGTTTATTACAAGATATTGAATATAGTTCCTTGTGCTCTACAGTAGGTCCTTGCTGGTTATCTATTTTATACATAGTATTATGTATCTGTCCATTCCAAACATCTTCCAAACATCCCTCCTCCATCTTCCTTTTTTGGTTACCCTAAGTTTCACTGCAGATGGTGACTGCAGCCATGAAATTAGAAGACGCTTACTCCTTGGAAGAAAAGTTATGACCAACTTAGACAGTATATTCAAAAGCAGAGACATTACTTTGCTGACTAAGGTTCATCTAGTCAAGGCTATGGTTTTTCCTGTGGTCATGTATGGATGTGAGAGTTGGACTGTGAAGAAGGCTGAGCACCAAAGAATTGATGCTTTTGAACTGTTGTGTTGGAGAAGATTCTTGAGAGTCCCTTGGACTGCAAGGAGATCCAACCAGTTCATTCTGAAGGAGATCAACCCTGGGATTTCTTTGGAAGGAATGATGCTAAAGCTGAAACTCCAGTACTTTGGCCACCTCATGTGAAGAGTTGACTCATTGGAAAAGACTCTGATGCTGGGAGGGATTGGAGGCAGGAGGAGAAGGGGACTATAGAGGATGAGATGGTTGGATGGCATCAAGGACTCGATGGACATGAGTCTGAGTGAACTTGGGGAGTTGGTGATGGACAGGGAGGCCTGGCGTGCTGCGATTCATGGGGTCACAGAGTCGGACATGACTGAGCAACTGAACTAACTAACTAAAGTTTGCTTTCCATGTCTGTGAGTTTATTTCTGATTTGTATATAAGCTCATTTAAACCATTTTTTTAGACTCCACAGGTAAGTGATATCATATAATTGTCTTTCTCTATCTGACTTATTTCACTTAGTGTCAGGAAGCATTTAACAGGAGGCTTCCTGTGTGCTGTTTTGGATCTGTCAGAAATTCTCTGTTCCTTATTAATTCCTGAATATTCAAGAATTAAGAGGAGAGGAAAGCCTCTCCTGGGGCTGAGGAATCCAGGCATTTCCTTCGTTAGTTTTTCTATAGGTGATAAGTACCCTCTTCCTTTTTATGAACCATATGGTATATCTCTGCTGAAAATGGCTCTCTTGTAAGGCAGTATAAACACCTACACAATGTTGAGTAAAACCCCTCTGCTGCATCAGAGCTTTGGTCCCCATGTCTTACTTTCTTTCTCTCTTTTTTCTCTCTCCCACTCCTCTTTTTAGGCTGATCCCCTGGAGTGCAGAGCCTCTTTGAGTTCACTTTCCTGCCCAGGCTTCTAAGACCCTCTCGAGAAGGTACTCTGTGCCTTCACCCCATCAAGAGGGTGCCTGAGGCCTCTGTGAACAGAGCAAGCCCTGTGCCAGGGGCTGTGTTGGCTTTCCACGTAAACCAAGGAATATCAGCCTCTTTCTCTCTCCTTTACTTTCTTATCGATCAACTCCGGACCACTAGGTTCCAGTCCCTTAAAGGACCCCAACAATAGTCTGACAATCTCTAGGTTTGTCCATATTCAAATGGTATTACTTCATTCTTTTTATGGCTGAGTAGTATGCCGTTATGTTTATGTGCCACATCTTCTTTATCCGTTCCTCTGTTAATAGACACTTTGGTTGATTCCATGTCTTTCCTGTTGTAAATAGTTTTGCAATGAACATTAGGGTGCATGTATCTTTCCAAGTTGGCAGTTTTGGTTGTTTTGTTTTGATATATACTCAGGGGTGGACGGAGAAGGCAATGACACCCCACTCTAGTACTCTTGCCTGGAAAATCCCATGAGTGGAGGGGCCTGGTAGGCTGCAGTCCATGGGGTCGCTAAAAGTCGGACATGACTGAGCAGCTTTACTTTCACTTTTCACTTTCCTGCATTGGAGAAGGAGATGGCAACCCACTCCAGTGTTCTTGTCTGGAGAATCCCAGGGATGAGGAAGCCTGGTGGGCTGCTGTCTATGGAGTCGCACAGAGTCAGACACGACTGAAGCGACTCAGCAGCAGCAGCAGCAGCAGGAGTGGAATCACCAGGTCATATGAAAGTTCTATTTTTAGCTTTCAGAGAAACTCCATACTGCTCTCCATAGTTAGCCAGCTTTCATTACCTTATACAGCCAGAATCTATCCTCCAAACTTTCATCCTACAGTCTTCTGTTTCCATAATGATGCAAATTAGGAAACAAAGCAGTCTATGGGGCTTGACAGACCGAGGATCTCTCAAGCCAGTAAAGCATGAAGCTCTCAGCTTAGTTTTTGTGACATAAGGGAGGCTGGCTATCCACCATGTATCGGAGGTTGCTGGGGAGAAAAACACCTATTGCTCTCATCAGTTTTTATTTACTAATTTTCTCTTAGGAACTATGTAAAAATGCGGACTTAAAATTTAAAGTGAAGGGTTCTTCATTAATAAAAATTAAATAAAGAAAATGAAAAAGAAATTTGCAGCTACATAGTGGAGAAATAAACTCACATCTTGCTTAATACATGCATATATGTTTTCAAACAGATTCGATAGATTTTGCTTCTGAATTTTGTAAAGTGTTAAGGTTGTACCTCACTCAATAGAAGTTCATAGATTGATAAGATGTCCCATTTTTACATTGTTTTGCCTATAATATAAAAACATTTCAATGCAACACAGTCTATTGCTAAATGGCACCAAATAATCATTTCGTGAAGTCAATGTTATTTAATCTTATGACTAAATAAATTTAATAAAATAATCTTGAAAAGCAATCTCAGCAATATCACTACCACCACCTGAAATTGTGTGGAGCCATGATGGTAGCCTGAGGACACAATGGCATTGTGAAATCACACGCAGTTCCCTTTGGCCACTGATCTGCTTCACAAGCAATAATTAAAAGATGAGGAAATTCCATCTGTCGTCACTGGTCTGGCATGTCCTGGGTCCCACCCTGAGGTTTTAGGCTCTGCACAACACTGAGTCATACACAGGATCCAGGACTGGAACCTCCTTTATGAATTTTAAGGTATTAAAAAGATTTACCTATGAGTTAATTGCAAAGAGCTATTTTAAATTTAGATGGAATCTCAGAGCCATTAGCAACATCATCTTTTTGCCCACTATATTCAGTGAATGCTAGAATAACACAAGAAGTGTCCAGAGAGGAGGCAAGGGGCAGAGTCATACAAATGATCTATGCCAAAGCTTTGGAATCACAGTAATAGCTTTTCAGTCTTACCAAACTTGCTCTGGGAAAGAGTATGAAACCAGAATTATAAGCAATTGGGCAAAGCTGTTGAAGGCAAGTAAGATCAGATCCGTATTTTTGGAAGATGGTGACCGGATTTTATTTTTTTCTTCTGCACTCAGTGGTCTGGACTTTTTTCCCTAGTCACCTTCCTCACAGCCCTGAAACTTGGCCACCTTGCCTGCTTCCAAACAGGGACATTAACATCATCTGGTCCTTTCCTTCTGGCTCATATTTTTGTCCTGGGAATTGCCTTTCTTCAGATCTTAGTATTCCATGAACTCGCCACTCTTCCCTGAGATTAGAGTTCACTCAAACACAAATGCATGATTAGAAAGCAACTTTCCATTTAGATCTCTCCTCCTTGGGCACAAAATACTTAAGATTTCAGGGGCATCAGGCTTTTGATCAAAAGCTCACATTTTCTTTTGTATAAATTTAGTTCATTTAGTTCAGTTCTTTTGTTCTTAAAATCATATTCCCTGAGAAATTGTAAACAAAGTTATACTAAATCCATTTATCTCCATTGGCACATACATTTTAACCTAAGTGGCTAGCACCAGACCCTTTTAGCGGCTCTGTTTACAAGTTATTGGAAGAAGGACAAAGACTAATTTTTTATATTTTATTTATTTTTTAAATTATGAAAGTATGATAACACATTTACAGGAGACTTGGAAAATACAGAACAAGGTTACAAATCGTTCCGCTATTTTCTACTACAATTATTTTTAAGTAGATAAATTAAGATTTTTAGTTGAAGTTTCTATATCAAACTCTCAAAAATGATTAGAATGAATATACAGAAAAGGAGAAGGATATAGCAGACCTGAAAAGCACTATGAACCAATTTAACATAATCAAGATTTATACAATTTTCAAACACAGTAGGATACAAATTCTATTCAAGTTCCCATAGACTATAAACTCAGAAATACTAGGATATATCCAGGGACATAAAACAAGATGAAAAAATTTCATGGTGACCAAGACTATTTTAATAAATAATTTCAGGAACACAAAAATTCAAGGAATAATATAGTTTACAAATACAAAACTATACTCATCTATTCTGCTAATCAACACTCTATTTATTTCAATTTTTTCACTATTTTAACACTTCTGCATCACTTTATTGACTGATAAAAATTCTTCTGTGAATCGCTTTTCTTATTCACTTTTTCCCCCTTTCCTGTTCTTTTTCTAAGAACTGTGTTAGAGAACTTCAAGTAGTTTGACTGCTAGTTTTATTTAGAGATTACATGCACTGTCAATCTATTGATTCTTCCCATTCATGGCTTGTTATTTTGGGACTTTTAATCAAATATTTAATAGATTGCTGTTGTTGTTCAGTCGCTCGGTCGTGTCCGACTCTTTGTGACCCTGTGGACTGTAGCCTGCCAGGCTTCTCTATCCATATGGGACTTCCCAGGCAAGAATACTGGAGTGGGTTACCATTTCCTTCTCCAGGGGATCTTCCTGACCCAGGGACTGAACCCACATCTCTTCCATCTCCTGCATTGGCAGGTGGGTTCTTTACCATCTGAGCCACAAGGGAAGCCCATCTAATATGCTAATTTTTGTTTATTGATAAATTGACTGTATTCATTTTTTTTTCCTTTACAGTTGGTTTAAGTAATTGTTTTTTCCCTTCTGGACATAAAAAGACTTGTATATTTTCCTTCTACATTTTTAAAGTTTTGCTTTTTTACATGCAGTTCCACATAAAGCAAGATTTACTTCCTAATGTCGCTTACTTTTTGCACATGGGTATCTGATTTCCAGTAACATTTCTTGAATGAGAAGATCTTTTTTAATCCACAAGAATATCTAACAAATTCTCTCACAGAATCTGATGTTAACTGAATTAAGTTAATTTTGATTGAATTAATTGGCTCAGTGTTTATGGGAAGGCTTTACAGCACTTCAGTGGGCCCCAAGAGTACAAGGCAGGCACTCTGAGGTGTAACCCTGGGACTAACTACACTCCCAGCCTCCCTGTAGGCCTGCAAATTTTCAAAGGCTTGTGTCCCTGAGTCAGTAACACTCAGAATAAGGTTTTTCTTAGCATACATAAAAGTTATGGAGAAAAACACCACTCTGTTGCCATGACTGGCATTTCAGGCAGAGGCTAGAACTTTGGCAGAGTCCACCTTGTTTAACATTCGTCCACAAATCAGATGGTAGTAGGATTTCAATAAATATTTATTAAGAGAAAGAGTAAGTTTAGCTGATCTAATTTCTGACTGTTCACGCTTGGCAGTCTAAATAATTGTATTAGTCAAGCTTTCCTAGTTACCCAATAGGGAACAAAAAGATTAAAAAATATTTCAAGTAAAACCTGAAGGAAACATGTCTTCAGGAGGGTAGAATATCCAAGACAGACATTTCTAAGGCACAAAATTCATGCAAGAGTAGTGAACATCACACCAGAGCTCGTAGACAATAGAACGTGCTAAGATTTTGACATTCTCAAGCAACTTGAGGCTTTCTGCAACAAATATAATAGAACGTGAGTTTGTAATGAACTGGTGCCTAGATCTCTGTGACCCAGACATGCTGAAAAAAGAAAAGGGAAATACATCTTCTTTTTCCTTCATATAACCTGAGGTCACTACAGTATTGAACTCCTTTTGGAAGGAACCTTATCTGTTGGCCACCCAGACACAGATTAGGTGAGAAAGGAAATAAAATGTAATTGAATATTTCAAAGCAATCTGCATTTTTGAAAACTGTATGTCTGTGAATGAATACGATATATACAATATGATATAAATAGGATATATAAAATGTCATTTGATATGTTATTGTATGTATTATGTACATAAGCTTCCTCGGTGACTTAGACGGTAAAGAATCTGCCTGCAATAAAGGAGACCCAGGTTCGATCCCTGGGTCAGGAAGATTCCCTGGAGAAGGAAATAGCAACCCACTCCAGTATTCTTGCCTGGAGAATCCCATGGACAGAGGAGCCTGGTGGTATACAGTCCACGGGGTTGCAAAGAGTTGGACACAACTGAGCAACTAACACTTTCATTTCACTTTCTTTCACTTCATTATGTACATACTATAATTTTGCATATGTGCACATATACACACACACAAGTATATAGGCAACTAAAACAGTATTATCAGAATATTTATTCTTTGACGATGGAAATTTCAGTGGTCATTTTTGGTTTTGTTTCTATTTTTGTACCTTAGATATTTTTTAAATTTTGTTCGGTGAACTTGTATTACCTTCACCAAGATAAAAAGTTATTTGTTTCAAGGCTGGAAAGAGAACAGACAAGAAATCTTCACCTGAAAACTCTGTGTGGTAAGTAGTCTGAAATTAGAGTTCCTGGCCTCAGAGCAGCAGAGCTGGCAAAACAGAATTGTGGACACCTCTGCCCCCTACTGTTCACCTTCAGTAAGTACCTGGTGATCCTTCATCAGCTCAGCAGGGATCTCCACGGAGACTGGTGTTTACAAAATCACAAAATCCTGTGGTCCCTCCTCTCCTCAGAGATCCCCAGCCTGGAGACCTTCAGATTGCACTGAGAAATGTGTTCTCAGATAAAGAATGTCGTGACCACAGATAGAAAAACCAGGAAAAATATGGATGTCACACGTAGGGACACACAGAGAACCTAAGCTTCCTTTGGTTTTTAAAAAACATACTAGTATATAGTACAATGTGGATTGGAAGATTATACATTAATATAGAATATATTTTAAAATATATTAGTCTATATACTGAGTATACACTATTAATATTAACAATTTACATTGTATGCATTAAAACACTATATGTATTAATAATATTAATGTTACATGCGTACTTTTATATTGCATATGTACTTTACTTGTATATATCTTATTTTTCCTAGTACTATGCTTTTTAAATGCATGTCTATGTTTGTGTATATATTTATATACATGTAGTTTTCTATATGAAGAGTACACAGTATGTATATATATACTATATATGATATATATATATATATATATGTATGTGGTGGTTCAGACTGTAAAGAATCCACCTGCCAATACAGGAGCTGCAGGAGATGGGGGTTTCAATCCCTGGGTTGGGAAGATCCCCTGGAGAAGGGAATGGCTACCCACTTCACTGTTCTTGCCTGGAGAGCCCCATGGACAGAGGAGCCTGGCGGGCTACAGTCCATTCAGTCACAAAGAGTTGGACACAGCTGAGTGACTAACACTTATGTAGAATATACACAGCATTCATACACACACATACTTTTACAAATGATTTTGCATTTGTCAGTGTTTCATTCTAATGAAGAGCGCAAAGTGTGACTAACATCTGCATTTTAATTCTACAGCTGGTAAAAGCATTTCTTCCTTTGGAAGTTATTCGAAGTCCCAATTTGCTTCAGAAGTTGACACATCTGAGTTTCTTTTGGCTGTTATTATTTATGAAATTCAGCATTTCCTCAGAGCCAGCTTTGATATAATAAAGCCTTCAGATCTCCAGTCTCACAACCAATTTATTTACAGTCAGTAAAAGACATTGAGGCCCAATGCCTTTCTTAGACATGCTTTCAACAGCACCCATAGAATTCAGTTACATGTGCTGGTCTGAAGGAAAAATGTGGGCAATGCGATAAACACAGCCTTGCCTTGACCATAACCAAATTAAAATATCTGCCTCCACAGTGGTAGTTAGGGAACCAAATAGACTGAAAAGAAAATAAGGGAAAAAATTTAATTTGAAAGCAAACAGGCTTACACAGTATTTCCTGAGGGTAGATTCTGAACCGTGAGGCATGAAAACCAAGCATTAATAACCTCAACGGTTGTTGTGTTATTTTATGAGATTTCATCATCAAATATTAAAACTTAGTCTAGACTTTTTATACATATCATATTCTTAAATCTGCTTTAAAAACCTGAGATAATTGCTTTAAAATGAATCCATATATATGTAGGACATATGATTCAGAAATACATAGGATGAAGTTTTGTGACACTTATAAATAAGAGCTTTTCATTTCCAAGCATAAGCATTTTTGTTTTTCACTTAACACTTGTCTGGTATTTAACCTGTCCATTTCTCTAAGAGTGTATAGAGTGAAACTATACAAACATTTTATTCCAACAAATGGCAATCCACTCCAGGACTATTGCCTGGAAAATCCCATGGACAGAGGAGCCTGGTAGGCTACAGCCCATGGGGTCGCAAAGAGTCGGACACGACTGAGCGACTTCACTTTCACTTTTCACTTTCTATGCTATTCTGGAAAGGACAGAACTATGTAGAGAATATAAAGTATCAGGGATTGCTAGAGAGTGGGGAACGGAGAAGGCAATGGCACCCCACTCCAGTACTCTTGCCTGGAAACTCCCATGGATGGAGGAGCCTGGTAGGCTGCAGTCCATGGGGTCGCTAGAGTTGGACACGACTGAGCGACTTCACTTTCACTTTTCACTTTCCTGCACTGAAGAAGGAAATGGCAACCCACTCCAGTGTTCTTGCCTGGAGAATCCCAGGGATGGGGAAGCCTGGTGGGCTGCTGTCTATGGGGTCACACAGAGTCGGACACGACTGAAGTGACTTAGCAGCAGCAGCAGCAGAGAGTGGGGAAGGGGGAACAAGGAAGAAGACAGTATATTTAGGGAAGTAAAACTACTTTTTTAAACACTGTAATGGTGGATACATGTCATTATATGTTTATCCAAACCCATAGAACATACAACACCAAGAGTGACCCATGTAAGCTATAGGCTCCAGGTGATGATGACGCGTCCATGTAGGTTCATTAGCTGTAACACAGGGACCATCTGGTAGGGATATTGATGGGGAAGCTTTGGGGAGTACAGAGGGAATATGAGAAATCTCTATACTTTCCTCTCAATTTTTCTGCAAATCTAAACTTACTCTGAAAAAAAATCTTTAAGAAAGAGTTAACCTAAAAGCAGTATAAAAAAAAAAAGATAAAATCATGTGACTTCACTTATAATGCCTTCTATTTAAGAATGGCACCGATAAACATGATTTATACTACAAGTATACCAACCACCCCACACACCATCCCAACCAGCTCTTCCCTCACATTGATGACTTCCAGCTTTTTTTCCTGGATTGTCATATTCCCTCTAAAGGCAAATCCCCAGACCAGCCCGGGAAGTCACGTGTGACTCTCCAAAGAGCCTCATAATCAGGAGAAAACACCAATTCTTGGCCACATTTTGTTCTCACTTTAGTTGTTGTTTCTTCAGTTCAAACCAAAACAAGGCAAGAGTGGCAGGGTGAAGTAACCGTGGAGAGTAAACACTTACTTGGCATTTCCCCCAGAGGCTGTTTGCAGATAGCAGCTGGTGAGTCATGAGAACAGGTCTCCAGGGATGCTCCACCTCTGACTCAGGGTGGAGTGGGTTTCGGGCCCTTTGCACAGCTCGGCTCCCTGAGTAACTGATCCAATCACAGCAAACAAACACTGCTTTCATTCAGTCCCCACTCAGAGATTCCAACAACACAACCAAGTAAGCTAGGTGGCACAGAAAAAGGACAGATGATAGAAATTATTGCGAGTCCTCGGCAGATAGAGCTGCAGGCTGAAACAGATTTGCCTGTCACTGTCCCGTGTATCACCGCAGGGCAGGGTGTCACTGCGCTGGGCCGGTGTTTTCAGTTTCCTTGTTGATATCTGAATGCCTCTGTGAAGGAATTTGTGTGAGAAATAGACCTATTTTTATTCACAATGACTTCACCATCTGCCCTGGTATTTTGTGTACACAGATTCATGTCCTGCATGTTAACGTATTTCAATCTGTGAACCTCCAGACTTGAAATGTCTTTTTAAAGAGTAACGGGATGCTATGAACACTGTTTCATGGTGTAGAACTGATAACTACTAAAGGTTCTTCAAGCCATTCAGAAAAGAATGGCTTTAAAAATAAAGCTGCAGGCATATCTCATTCACAATGATGAAACTATATAGTGGCTTGTTTAGTTCTGTTTTGTTTTTAAAGTCTGTAGGAAAAATGTTCTCACCAAATGTTTAAATTAGTGGAGACTTTTCTGTGGGTGAGTTCTCCTTTCCACGTGTTTTGGAAATAATTTAAGAATGGGAATCAGAAGACCGGTGCTGCCTCCATGATTTATTTATTCTTGAATACGCCTTTTAACTGCTCTGTTCTTTTGAGTTCCTTATATGTAAGAGGAGAACAAAAGAGCCTGAATCCACATGAAAAGGTTGCCGAAAGTTTGAAATGAAGTGATATGAAACATTTATCAACAACTGCCCAAATATGTCAAATCCTGTTATGATTAAGGCTTAGAGTTTTGTGGTGAGATTTCATGACTAACACATAAATAAATGGGTGTTAAAGATACAGTGACTTCATTTAAATCAGTATCTTTTAAATGATTATATAATAAATGTCACTGTGAGTTTTGTAACAAAATTAAGGTTGCTTGCAATACAGGAAGTGAGTATTCGTAGTGTTTCTGTATATTAAAAAAAGTCTATGTCCAGATGTTCATTTCCAGCCATAAACACTGTTTGTACTGTTGCTCTTGTTCAGTCACTAAGTTGTGTCTGACTCTATGCAAAACCATGGACAGCAGCATGCCAGGTTTCTCTGTACTTCACTATCTCCTGGAGTTTGCTCAAACTCATGTCCATTGAGTCAGTGATGCTCTCTAACCATCTGTCCTCTGCTGCCCTCTTCTCTTGCCTTCAATCTTTCCCAGCACCAGGGTCTTTTCCAGTGAGTGGGCTCTTTGCATCAGCTGGCCAAATATTGGAGCTTCAGCATCAGTCCTTATAATGAATATTCAGGGTTGATTTCCTTTAGGATTGATTAGTTTGATCTCCTTGCAGTCCAAGGGACTATCAAGAGTCTTCTCCAGCACCACAGTTTGAAAGTATTGATTCTGCAGTGCTCAGCCTTCCTTATGGTCCAACTCTCACATCCATACATGACTACCAGGAAAATTATAGCTTTGACTGTACAGACCTTCGTTGGCAAAGTGATGTCTCTGCTTTCTAATATGCTATCTAGGTTTGTCATAGCTTTCCTTCCAAGGAGCAAGTATCTTATAATTTCATGGCTTTGGTCAATGTCAGCAGCAATTTTGGAGCCCAAGAAAATAAAATCTGTCACTGTTTTCCACTTTTTCTCCATCTATTTTCCATGAAGTGATGGGACCAGATGCCCTGTCATGGCTATATTTTCTCTTATACATTTTAAAAAATGAGATTAAAACATATCATGAAATTCACATTTTTAAAGTGTACACTCTAGGAGTTTTCAGCATATACACAATCACCACTATGTATTTCCCAAATATTTTCAAACCAAAAACAGAAAAAAAAATCACATACCCATTAGCTCTAACTTTCCTTCTCCCTTCCCCTCAGTCCCTGGCAAACACTAATATAGTTTTTATCTCTGTGGCTTTTCCTTTTCTGAATATTTTATATTAACATTTCTGGCTTCTTTTTCTTAGCATAATGTTTTCAAGGTGCATCCATGTTTTAGGATATTCCAAATATTTTCTCATGTTCTATAGACTGTCCTTTCACTCTCTTGATAGTATCTTTTGGTGCACAATCATTTTTTATTGTGATAAATTCCAATTTATCTAATTTTTCTTTTACTACTTGTGCTTTTGGTGGCTCAGCAGATAAAGAATCGGCCTGCAAAGTGGGACACCTTGGTTCAATCCCTGGGTTGGAAAAATCCCCTGGAGAAGGGAAAGGCTACCCACTCCAGTATTCTGGCCTGGAGAATTCCATGGACTGTATAGTCTATGGGGTCACAGAGAGGGGGACACAACTAAGTGGATTTCACTGTCACTTCTTATATACATATATGATTGTACAGACCTTTTTCAGTGAAGTGTTGTCTCTGCTTTTTAATACTCTGTCTAGGTATTAGGCATTATATATACATGTGTGTGTGTATGTGTGTGTGTGTGTGTGCACGCGTCAAGGTTTATTTCTAAAGCCCCAATTCTGTTATTAATCTCTATGTCTACTCTTATGCCTGTACCACACATTCTTGATGACTATAGCTCGGAAAGTTTTAAAACTGAGGATAAGCAATTTGCTCTCCTTTTCAAGATTGTTTTGGCTATCGTCGTTCCTTACATGTCCATGAGAACTTTGGTATCGGTGTGTCAGTTTTTACAATGAAAGCCATATTGATAGAGATTGTATTGAATATGTAGAACAATTTGGGTAGCCAAGCATCTTGTTAACCAATATTGAGTCTTCCAGTCCATGAAACTAGATGTCTTTCTTTGTCATGTGTGGCACTGAAGACTCTTCTTTGTTAGCTCACTGGTTAGTTAGTGATTCAAAAGAAATTTCCTTAAATGCCTCGAAGCAGTGAGTTCCCGTCTTGATCATTGGGTTCTGTGTTGGTATGCAGGTGTTCCTTCAAGACTCAGCTGGCATTTGGAAATTCTGCCTTATCCCTTACTTTTATTTGAGCAGAGTTTCAAGGTCAGCCAGAAGAGAGAGCTTATGGCTTACAGCTTAGGGCTTACTTCTATGCATGAGCACAGCCCTGGGCATGTGCATGGCTCCACGACTTTCAGATATGTCATAGCTTTATAAATCTCCCTCGAAGCATCTTTTCCTCCAACTTTTCCTTTTCACATTTTTGGTTTGCCTGTTGTTTTCCTTCCTGTTCCTCATCACTGAATTATTAAAATATTGCTACAGATTGTTTTCAGCAAATACTCTGCCAAAAGACTGCTGTTCTGAGGGACTCTGAGTCACATCAAATAAAGACAAGGCTGAGAAGGGGGTCCACAGATAATTAAAATAATGACAGTTCCCTGGGAATTGGGCTTGGACCATCAGTGGCTGCCAGGCTGCTGGTTTTCTCTAAGATGTATGTTGTTTCCAAGGTTACCATGGAGCTGGGAGGGGAGAAAGAGAGATGAGAGAAGTTCTATTAAGACTCCATAGACTTGCTGTTCTTCCCAAGATTAGGTAGCTTTTCTTGAATTAACACACCCTGAGTTGTTGTCTTTGATTAATTTCCTGAGATCTGAGAAAGTCTATTCTGATTGTTTCTGCTAACATTCTCATTGATTTTATAACACAGAGAATTTTCAGAAGTTCTTACTCTGTCATTCCTCCTGACATCCTGTGGCCATATATTTTCAAATTAATAAATAATTCCCTTACTTGAGTTCATCAGAACCTAGAGAAAATAGCCTTAAAATATTAAGTTCTTAATTTGGCTAAGTAGCATATGCATTATTCTGGAAATAAAATAAGAAGCTCCATTCTTAACCTTGGGAAAGCTACATTTTTGGTAGTCATCTCTATATTGATTACAGGCAGAGCAAACCACTCCTGGTTTCATTGTAAACATATAATTTATCTTCCAGAATAAATCTGGGCAACTAAATGTATTCTCTTCTTCTTCCAGATATTGCTTAAACCAAATGAGCTGTATTTGTTACTTCTCACAGTAAAATTCTCCTTGTATCTTTAAATTCCTAGCTAGTGCATTTTACTATGAAATTTAACACTCATATTTTGTTATCTTTCATTATGATTATTGATCTGAAGAAACTGCATAGTTCAAACAATCTTGTGGTTAAAATCCATTTGAAGCAGAATCAGATGTATTACAAAATTCTATGGTCTACTTTGGAAAGCACAATGCAATTTAAATTTGTAAAGTATGAATATAAAAGAAAAGGGTAAAAAAAAAAAAAGCTAGCATCTCTAGAGCGTCTACTACCATGTTCTAGATACTGTGCCTAGCAGTAATCTTCACGTGTCATGTAATTTGTTCCTTTCAACAATCTTTCAAAGAATAGAAAAAAATTCTTATTTTACAAATTACAAAATGAAGACCTTAAATAAGATGTCCAATGTTACACAACTAGCAAATAACAGAATCAGGCTTAAAAAAAAAAAAAAAAATCTGTTGAGAATTCCCTGGTGGTCCAGGTGGTTAAGACTCCATGCTTTCACTAACAATGGCATGGGTTCAGTTCTTAGTTGGAGAACTAAAACTCCACAAGCCTCTTAGTGCAGTCAAAAAAAAAAAAGTTTATTTTTCTTTTTATTAAACTTCGGTTTTGGAAATAACTTTAATGATAAATACATCATCTGATTTCTTGAACTTCCATGAAATTTAAAATAGTTTAAGGGATTTTTCCAAGTTAGAGTATACAGATTTTATTTTCTTACTTGATTTTTTTAGATAACAACCAGGAGTAAAATCTTTGTTCTGCAGGTCACAGAGTATAGCTCAATAAAGAATGCATTATTATCAGGAAAACATGAATCACAAATGAATGTTAATATTGCCTAGAGTTTGTAGGCAGATAATAGACTGTTAAGCATTGTTATCAAAATATACCCTGTTCCTAACAAATGCCCAAACTGCTTATTTTAATATATTTCTTTTAGCCATTTTAATTACATATTTGGATTTTCAGAAATATCGCTAAACCTATAATAAAACTAATGTTCCAAACCACTAAGATTTCCTTGGAATCCTCTCAGCATTTAAGCACATGGCACTCAAATGAGTCATTGTCCTAGGATAACTTTCTTCTTAATGTTGCAGTATTTTCTTATAGGGATTTTTATTTTTCAAAAAAAAATCATATCAACTGATGTTTTACATTCTTACACAAAAATTATATTTAAGTTCTTTTGAAACAACATCAAAATAAGTAACAAGTAACATTATCATTTTCCCATGATTCTGGCTGGCCCTTTCTCTTATCTCAGAGAGTGACTTGTACACAGGGTAGTGACTCTGACAGTGTACGTGACCTGCTATTTTTGTAAGATCCATAAACTCTGTGTGACTGAGGCTTGTCTTTGTAGTGGATCCAGAAACCTGTGTGCTCTGATATATTCAGAAAATAGGTCATTGTATCACGTTCTAAGTGGTTTCATCAGGCAGGGGCCATCTTTTTCTGTTTGTTATCAAGATGTCTCTTGTGTAAGGTAACTGGATAACTATATTAACAATTTTCTAGTACTTTCAGTTTTTAAAGATTACGAATGTCTAGTGTGTATAAGATAGTTTCTTTGATATGAAAACAAAAGTGTATATTGTGGTTGGTATTTTAGCATCCATATGAGGAGAGGATAGTATAGTCAATGTCTTATTTTATGCAAACTTCAAATAGATACTTGCAAATGTTGGGACTCTTTAAAGAATACTATTCATAATAAGAGTATTAGAAACATGCCCCCAGATGACCAGAAATACTACAAGGGAACAAAGCCATCTGCTTGGGACTCTCATTTACTTAAAGTAAAAATACTTCTTGTGAGAAATTAAATCCTAGTTTGAACTTCACAATTATAGAGACCAAACTAACATTATCAAAGCATTGTGGAAATTCCATGCTGATAAATTAAGAGAAAATATATTTGGGAAAGACGAATTATTGGTGGCTCCAGCAAAAAAGAAAAAAAGAAAAATGCAAAATCATTTTGCATGTGTTCCACTTTAGGTGTGGCCAGGGAAGCTCCTGCTAAACCAATTTTCCCACACGCACACAAAAAGTCGTAAACTTGAATGATTTTCTTTAACTGCCTGGAATCAGCACAGAGTGAACAAAAGAAGGAAGATTATAGCAGAGAATCTATTTGGAAGTCAAAATGGTAGACGATGATTTTCTTGTTTTTTAATGACTTAAGCCTAAGAGCAGGCTGAAATCAGCACTGAAAGCAAAATATTGGTGGAAAATTCATTATTTTTCTGACCTAAAAAACCAGAGGATATCGTATGGAGTAAATATTGCCACCATATTTTATTAAAAGCTTGTTTTCCAGTCCCTAGTATAGTGATTTTTTTTTAAGACTCTATTTAAGCTTTATAGAAAAAAAAATCATTGTGTGTGTAATTTAATGTTTTTACACACTAAATCAAGACTTGTGCATGAAATATATATGTGTATGTATACATATATATTTCAGAAAAAGTGATAGAGAGGTACAGATTTGAATCCCTATGTAAAGAAGTTGCCAACTTACTGTCTGATTTTGAGCCATGCACAAACAGGGCAAACTCAAAATTTCAAAGCAAACTTTGAATTGTGCCAGAGAGGCAATCTTTTTGAGTCCAAGATAATTGCTTGCCAAATTTAGAAAATCACCATTTTATTTAGGAATACAATAGAATTTAGAGTCTCTGTACCTTCAGAATATTCAGGAAACAATAAAAAGTCACCCAACAGGTAATAAAGATGATAATTTAACACTTTCCTGAGAAAAAAAATCAACCAGTGAAAACCAATTCCTAAATGAACATATATAGGAATAAGCAAACAGGATTATATTTTCACTATATTCACTATTTTCAATGTCATAAAGAAAAATATGCTCTCAATAAATAAAAATATAAAAGTTTCATCAAAAAACAGAAACTATGAAAAGTCTCAAATGGTAACTCAAGAAGGAAAAATTCAGTATATGAAACACATATGCACTTAATAGCAGAATGGAATTGACAAAGGAAGGAATCATTAAATAAGGAGACAGATCAATAGAATAAGAAAAAATTTAAAAACTAAAGTGAACAAAGCCTTATGGACTTGTGAAACAGTATCTAAATTTCCAGCATATATATAGCTGGGGTCCCAGATGCAGACAAAAGAGAAAACTAGACATGGAGGAATGAATAATAAATTTTCAATTTGCTGAAAGATATAAATTACAGAATCAAAAGACTCAGTGAATCCCAAGTGTGGGTGTGCATAAAATGAGTAAGCATGCCACAGTCAAACTGCTAAAAATCAAAGGGAAAAAATCTTTTTAAAGCCATAGAATATGACACATTATCTATATGCCAAAAGTGATTCAAATATCTTTTGATTTTTTATCAGAAAATTTGAAAGTCAGAAGAAAATAGAACAAAATAACAAAGTGATAAAGAAAAAAACTGTCAAACCACAATTCTACATCCAACAAACATATTTGTCAAAAATGAAGCTGAAATAAAGACAATCTCAGATAAAAGAAAACAAGGACAATGTTCATTAGCGACGTGCACTTACAAAATGCTAAAATAAATTCCTCAGGTTGAAGAAAAATGATACAAAAGGAGGTATTTAAATCATCAGACAGGCATGAAGGACAGTGGGGAAATGACATGAATGTTTACACAAAGTATTCTAGGGAATCTACTAATCAATGACTAAAACTCAAAATTTAATTTAAAAAGATACCACATCAATTGTACTATTGTATACAATTTAGCAAAAAAGCAAAATGAGGAATATAATAAAATAAAGCACTAAACAGATGTGAGTATTAAAAAATCAAATTGTCTGGATATCCCACAACACAGGATGTACTGAACAACAAAAGCAACTGAAGATGAATTTTAAAAAATTACGACATAGGAACAAATCACTCCAAGGAAGAGGAAATAGAAACAAGAGACACAAACAAAGTTCTCCAGAGGAAATGGAGAATATATTACTGGACCCTGGAAGACAGGCTACCTTGTTTAAAAGTAGCAGAAAACTTGGCCATATTGTTTTCTACCAATGGGTAAAAAAGAAGAACTTGTAATTAGTACACTTGGATATTTAGCTGAGATTTTCAAGTGAGGTTGGAAGATGTGAACTGGTTTCTCCTTGCTGCTTGTAGTAAAATGCTAGAAGAATGACATCAATTGGGCAATGAACTGTTAGGCAAAAAGGAACCAGCATTTGATGATCTGGAAAATTCTCGGTCTTTGCAGATAATATGCTCTGGAACTAGGGCCAAGGGTGTGACTGGAAAACCATTTGCTAAAGAGACTAGATGCATGACTCATGGATTCAAACAACCTTCTCAGCAGACATCAGGACTAGAGATGGGTGATCCAGGGACAATTGGTGTAGAATGCCCTTGTTTACAGTTGTAAGATCCCTTTGACTTCCATGGGAAACTCACAATGTTTTTGAAAACTTTGTAAGAGCAGAAACACAGCCAGCCTGGACTGAGAGGGACAGAAATGAGATGAAATGAAGGATGAAACCACTCCAAAGTCAGAACTGTGGACCCAAAATCTGGAGAAGGCAGAGCTACTATCCTGGACAACTCAGAGGACAGAGCATCAAGCCACAGGGAATTAGTCTTATAACCTAATGGAACTTGTACTGATGACCTGAGAACCTACTCTAGACCAGTAACCCCTTTATTAACTCTATTTTATCCCTTTAGAAATAGGAATGTCAATCTTGCACCCGTTCCATTATTGTATTGTGGAAACAGATAATTTGTTTTCTAGTTTCATAAATTTTTGGATGAAAAAAATGTGACCCAGAATGAGGCACAGCAAATTTAACTCATACCTGATTTAGATAGTTTGTGTGTGTGTCCTTAGCCGCTCAGATGTGTCTGACTCTTTGCAGTCCCATGGACTAGAACCCCCTTGGCTCCTCTGTCCATGGGATACTCCAAGCAAGAATACTGGAGCGGGTTGCCATTTCCTCCTCCAGGGAATCTTCCTGACCTAGGGATCAAACCCACATCTCTGGTGTCTCCTGCATTGGCAGGTGGATTCTTTACCACTAGCACCATCAATTATTTACCTCAGAGTAAATTATTTGCCTTATCTTTTCAATCTAACAACCAGTTAAGAAAGAGAGAGAAGAAAACAAAGCCTTTAGGAGACTGGAGTTCAGGTTGGGTCACAGTGAACGAGGCAGAAGATCTGATGAAATTGTGTCCTCATCTGTGAGCTGGTAATAAAAATACCTGTCTCCCACAACTGTAGAGAAGATTAAATTAGCTAGTACCTCCTTGGCACTTATGACAAGGACTGTGAGAAAATGTGCCCTCATTGAGTATTAAATACCCCCACCTTCTCCTCCTTCCTAACACCCCTTATTCCCACACCCACTCCGTTACTACCACTGCTTCTTATGTCAAAGCATATTGCTCATTGTGTCTTGAGGACATGCTAGAGGTGTCAGTAAAAATCAGATTCAAGGGTTTTACATTACCTGTAGAAAAGATTGTACCTTTGAAAAAGAAGAAATATTTTAAGCTACATCGGTTCTCCCAAGTGTTTTATACGAGGAAGTGAAGGCATCAAAAATACTATGTGAATTTTCACTTAATTTATGAAACTATCTGTCCCCTAAAATGTCCATCTAAAACATTTAGGAGTTCCTTATTTTGTTTTCTCTTTTTTTTTTCTTTTATTTATTTATTTATTTTTAATACTTTATTCTACATTGCAATACTGTGTTTGTTTTGCCATACATTGACATGAATCAGCCACAGGTGTACACGCTCTCCCAATGCCGAAGCCCTCTCCCATCTCCCACCCCATATCATCTCCCTGGATCATCCCGTGCACCAGCCTCAAGCATCCTGTATCCTGTATTGAACATAGACTGGCGCTTCGTTTCTTACATGATAATATACATGTTTCAATGCCATTCTCCCAAATCATCCCACCCTCTCCCTCTCCCTCAGAGTCCAAAAGTACGTTGTATACCTCTGTGTCTCTTTTGTTGTCTCACATAGAGGGTCATTTGTTTTCAAGTTGGATTTTTTAAAGTGAAGTGAATATATGCTGCTAACTATTTCAAAACTCTTAGGTTTTTGTATGGTTTTCCTTTAGAAATTTAATTCTCTCTGTTGAAAGGTTTATAGGTTATTTGAATTAATGTTTTTAAAAACTCAAGATTCAAAAAATCTGTTGTCATGTGTATCCACAGAAACTACCCCAACTAAAAAAAACCAACATAATTGCCAGATGAACTGCAATTTCACCTACTGCCAGGCCATGTTGACATTGTTGGAATTCCCATGTCAACACAGGGCAGGTCATAAAGTAATAGCTGCTGTGAGTTAGACTTGTTCAATGTCAGATGGTGTTCAGGGGATAATTTCATTACTTTAGTTATTTAGATCATTGTTGCAATGAAGATTTGAGAATATTTGTTGTTTTAGGAAAGGAAAGATGTAAAAACAGTCAAGGGGATAATGAGGTATTGAGAAAGATACAGCTTTGGACTGATTTCTGAAAGAAAATGTCTGAGTATAAAGCATTGTTTGTTTTACATTCGTTTAAACAATGGTGAGTGAAATGACATTTTTATACAAGCAGTCAACCTTTATTAGAACAATTGGTGAGCAATTACAGTTCAACAGCCAAACATTTATCTGTCTGTCCCCTATGCGAAGGCTTTCCTGGTGGCTCAGCAGTAAATAATCTGCGTGCAATGCAGGAGACATGGGTTCAACCCCTGGGTCAGGAAGATCCCCTGGAGAAGGAAATAGCAATGCATTCCAGTATTCTTGTCTGGAGAACTCCATGGACAGAGGAGCTGGGCAGGCTACAGACCTTGGGGGCATGAAGAGTTGGACAAGACTTAGCAACTAAACATCAACACTCTATTGAATAAATAAAACATTTTTAAGCCAACAACAAAAATAATAAATTCCAATAGAAACTGTTTTTCTCTGACCACCACAAAAACACAAAAATAATAGCATAAGTAATGGAAAACTTTACAAGTCCCCTAAAGATAATGGACAGACAGGTTCAACCAAGGCTTACTTTGATATTTGCAGGAATAAATCTAACCTATCTACTCTAATGTACCATTAAATTTTTATCAGATAATCATCAGAGTGCCTGAGGATTAAAAATCATTGTAGCTGAATAATGTATGCTAAAATGTATACCATCTATGTTAAGGTAGTAATCATTGTGCGTTAGCCCATTTTGAGCTTAAGGACTAAAATCTTGACAACACAAGGAGAATATTTTTTTGGCTTTGATAATGCAGTATGAGAATATAAATGTGGGTCATCTTAGCTTCCGTTTGAGTAAGGCATTAGAATTGCATCATGCACCGTTTAATATACTCATTGAGTTGTGTTCAAACATGCTAGAGGAATCTGAAGCAACCTTCCAGAATGTTTTTTCTTGAACCTTTTTATCATTATAGTCTTAATCCTTTCTTATGAGGAATATGCTGGACTACAATAACCTGTGTCCTTATACCTAATCTTCCTTTTGTTAAAATTTTAATCAGCTCTTTAATTCACACTGAAGCATGAAGGGTACTTGCATCATTGTGCCTTCCTGGGGCATAGAAAAGCATTTTTGTCTCAACCAGAAGACACAGTAAAGATGAAACACAGTGGGGCTTCCTAGTGTCCCCACCCACCCCAGCCCTTGACTGATCATCCCACTTATTCTAAGAGTCTAGCTATACACTCACCTATAGACTAAGCTTTCTATTCAAGCTTTCTTTTGAAAATAAGAAACCATGGATATTCTTTCCAAAAGCTCTAATCTCTTATTTACCCCATGTGGATTAGGCCTTAGCATGGGAAACTGCTTATGTACTTTTGTGTTTTTGCTTATTATTATTATTGCACTTCAGTCTCATAACCTTTCTCCCTTTTGGAAACTGAAGAGAGACTTTATATGATGCTTTGAAGAGAAGACAAGACATTAGTGAAGTCGCTCAGTTGTGTACAACTCTTTGCGACCCCATGGACTGTAGGCTCCTCCACCCATGGGTTCTCCAAGCAAGAATACTGGAGTGGGTTGCCATTTCCTCCTCCAAGAGATCTTCCCCACCCAGGGATCAAACCCAGGTCTCCCCATTGCAGGCAGACTCTTTGCCATCTGAGCCACCAGGGAACACCTGGGTTCAATCCCTGGGTCGGGGGAAAATCTCCTGGAGAAGGAAATGGCAACCCACTCCAGTATTCTTGCCTGGAAAATCCCATGGAAGGAGGAGCCTGGTAGGCTACAGTCCATGGGGTTGCAAAGAGTCAGACACGACTGAGTGACTTCACTTTCACTTGAAGAGAGGATAAGACATTATTGTGGATATGATACAGGGTTAGGGGAGGTTGGTTGTTAGACAGTATCTTTAAGAATAACTATTGGGAACACAATACTTTCCATTTATCTCAGGTTTTCAATGAGAATATAATTCTTCGGTTCATAAAGAAAGATTACAACTACGGAGCTGAGGGACAAGGTATGTTTAAGATGGGGCTCGCTCTTCTCATATGAAATTATTTTATTTGATAGTCTTCCAGAAGCCTCCAATTTTGCAGTATGAAAATGGACCACTTGGGGCTCAGCACAGTACTCTAGCAAGTCTGTCCTAATGGTCAAAGCCATCCAGCACAATCATCTTTGGCCAATACCTCATGAAAGAGTTACTGGATTTCTTTGTGCAACTCAGTACACATGGCTGAAATGAGAGCTTGGGGGGCTTTGAAAACGTGTATATCAGTAATGAGCAGGGGAAAAAGAGAAAAAATCCAAAGTTACAGCAAGGCCACATGAAAGATGTAAGCTCTTGTTTCAGGGGTTCTCAAAAAGAGGAAAGGGCAGACTTAATGTCGGCTTGTGTCTCTGAACCTGTTCTGCCTGCATCATTAGAGGAAAAAGGAAAATTAGGACGGAGTACCACCCACATTAAGACAATGGTTTGCTTTGTAATAGATTGGATTGCATCTCATCTACCTTTAAGCATCATCACTTACCACAGTGCATGACTCATGTCAGAGACACAATAAACATTTGTTGAGTAAATGAATGAATACAATAGTACAATTTTAGTTTCAGGATTTCCTGGGATTCCATAGAGACATTTTATATCCTTTTAATGTAAGCAATAACATCTCTAGGTATGCTAGGTTTTTTACAGTTCTATAAAAATGTAGGAAAATAAAAGAATCAGAGTCAGTTGTGACTATTTATAGTGTGCTGAAAAACAGTTCACAGAAATCGCTATCAAGTGATTGTTTTTCATTGAAGAATAGCCTCTGATGGTTAAGACAACTAGAGGGAAGGACTAAAAATCACAGCAGGTTGAGAGACTTTGAAATTACAGGGAAAATCAGTCTTGAAGAACAGGGGAAGAATTAAAAGTTATTTTTGATACTAATAAGGAAGGCTAAGTGCCAAAGAATTGATGCTTTTGAATTGTGGTGCGGGAGAAGACTCTTTTTAGAGTCACTTGGACTGTAAGGAGATCAGACCAGTCAATCCTAAAGGAAATAAACCTTGAATATTCATTGGAAGAACTGATGCTGAAGCTGAAACTGCAATACTTTGGCCCTCTGATATGAAGAGCTGACTCACTGGAAAAGACCCTGATGCTTGGGAAGACTGAAGGCAAAAGAAGGAGGCTGCAGAAGATGAGATGGTTGGATAGCACCACCAACTCAATGGACATGAGTTTGAGTAAACTCCAGGAGATACCGAAGAACAGTATGCTGAAGTTCATGGGATCACAAAGAGTCAGACATGACTTAGCTACTGAACAACAACAATAATAGACTGATTCAATTTAAAAATCATCTTAATAGATATAACAACAGAATGCTTTGTTATAGACTAGGACTTAATGTTCTTTCAGATTCATTGTTGAATTTAACATAGTTATCACTGAGAACAACAGACACCCAGAATAAACCAACTGACGTTCTCAACGGGTTGACTTGCTGTACTTATCACAGACTTCAAATAAGCATCTCACCATGAGAAAAGCAATGACAGAAGCACTGTTTGCCAAGTTTTCTGATGTTGATCATTTAAATATTTTAGGAAAATACACATCACACAATGGATGTTTTGAGTTTTCTACTTGCCTGCAGTTTACTCATTCAACACGTAGTTTTGAGAGCCCAGAAGGTGGCAGGCTATGTGCAGGAGATCTACAGAAAGAGCATTGCAAACCCAGAATGTCTGACCCCCACGGCATCATGCATGTAGCAAGCTGAGGGGGTAGAGGAGGAATAATTATGCAAACATTGGATACAAAATGTGCATTCAGGTCTGCATAAGTCCAGTGGAGGAAAATGAAGCGGGAAAGATGACAGCAATTGAAGGGGGAGGTGGAGGAGCTGTTCGAGAGGGAGGGAGAGTGTTCTCCACAGAGGTCAAGTTTCCACCAACCCTGAAGGAAGCAATGGTGTGAGCGCTGACATGACTGGGGAGGAGATTTCCAGGCAGAGGCTCCAAGGCTGCGCTATTTCTGTAGGTTTGGAAGAAAAGCAGAGAGGCCAGGCAGTCTAGATGGGGTGCAGATAAGGCAGTGGGGTGTGAAGGATGCTGAGTTAGGGGTGCAGAGAGAGTCTAGGCCCAAGTAGGGGCCCCTGTGAGCCACAATGAGGCTGCCAGGTCAAGTCCCACAACAGCTCCTCTTAAGGAGTCTGACCAGACTTGCTGGGCAGCTCTGTATGGATACCAAAGGTTAGAAAATTCACTTTCCTGATAACGAACAATTTTCTTTACTTGCAACACTTCTGTCACCAATTGTGTGGCTTCTCCACTTCAACCAGTGCTCCCATTCTCTGCAGACACCAGTGGCGTGTCCTACATTTTAATTCATTTCTGACACCGATCACCCAGAGTCAGTGGCGACACCACTGGCTAAGAGCCCACAAAGTTGTTCCCCCCTTTAGATGCTGGTCACCAGGTACCCACACTTCTGAGTTGGCTACAAACCGTGGGTCCCCACAGCCCCTTCCTCACATTCAATAATTTGGTTATGCTGCTGATATTGCTAAGTCGCTTCAGTCGTGTCCAACTCTGTGCGACCCCATAGACGGCAGCCCACCAGGCTCCCCCGTCCCTAGGACTCCCCAGACAAGAACACTGGAGTGGGTTGCCATTTCCTTCTCCAATGCATGAAAGTGAAAAGTGAAAGTGAAGTCGCTCAGTCATGTCTGACTCTTTGCAACCCCATGGACTGCAGCCGACCAGGCTCCTCCATCCATGGGATTTTCCAGGCAAGAGTACTGACGTTGGTTGCCATTCTTTCTCCAATTTGGTTATAAATGCTCACAAAATTCATGAAAATAATTTACTTATATGTAATGGTTCACTTGGAGAAGGCAATAGAAGTTCACTAGATATACTTTTTTTCAGATTATTTTTCATTATAGGTTATTACAAGATATTAAATATAGTTTCCTATGCTATACTGTAATCCTTGTTACTGGGCTTCCCTGGCAGTCCAGTGGTTAAGAATCTGCCTGCCAAAGTAGGGGATACTGGTTCAATCCCTGGTCCGGGGAAATTCCACATTCCCCGGGGGCAGCTAAGCCCCTATGCCTCAGCTACTGAGCCTACATTCTAGAGCCCACGAGCCGCAACTACTGAGCTCATATACTGCATCTACTGATGCCCACATAGCCCATGCTCCACAACAAGAGAAGCCACCTCAAGGAGAAGCCCATGCACCACAACTAGAGAGCAGCCTCCACTTGCTACAACGAGAGAGAATCTGCATGCAGCAACAAAGACACAGCAGCTGCTGCTGCTGCTGCTGCTGCGTCACTTCAGCCATGTCCGATTCTGTGCAGCCCCATAGATGGCAGGCTACCAGGCTCCCCCAGCCCTGGGATTCTCCAGGCAAGAACACTGGAGTGGGCTGCCATTTACTTCTCCAATGCATGAAAGTGAAAAGTGAAAGTGAAGTCACTCAGTCGTGTCTGACTCTTCACAACCCCATGGACTGCAGCCTACCAAGATCCTCCCCACATGGGATTTTCCAGGCAAGAGTACTGGAGTGGGGTGCCATTGCCTTCTCCAAGACACAGCAGAACCAAAACTAAATAAACAATTTTTAAAAAAATTTTAAATCCTTATTACTTATCTGTTTTATGTCAGTCATTAACTCTACATAAATTCTCAGAGCCAAAACTTGTGATATAGTTTCTAGAACATGCCATTTCTCTAGTACATAGCTTCCATAGTATATAACTTTGCTATTTAGTTATTCAGAAATAGCAAAATATTTCCTGCAGAAAGAAAATTGTTAGAGAATAAAGCTCTGGGCTTACCAGTAAGTAGTGCACAAGACATATGTCACTCAGAGTGATGAGCTTTCAAACAACACAATATTTGTCACTAAACATATTTAGACAACTTTGAAATTAGATCTCTTCCTCAAAATGTCCAAACCACATATTAAACAGGAAACAGAGATGAGAGAAACCTCACACGCTCTTCAGAAGGATCTGAGTTGCTATCATGCTGTCACCTCCTTCCGTTTAGTAGGAAGGTATTTTGCAGGTAACCCTGCCCCACCTGGCCACTGAAGCAGGAATAGGCTCACTGTCAGATGGACAGATGCATTGTGGAATGATGGGAAATTCAGAATCAAGAGGGCATCGTGACTTTGTTGTCTTTGCTGCATCCTCCAGAGAAAGCAAGCAGCTTTGGATAAACATATTTATACATTTTGTTGCATGTGTGTATAAAATATACATGCATAATAGCAACTTTGTTCTATCACGGGAAGTATCTTTACACTATTCAGAAAGACCTGAAGATATATGTCCTGAAGCTATCTATATATTAATGTCTAAAACAGACAAAACATATATTTCACATTTAAATTTTTTTACAGAATTTGGGAACATAATGTATGTGTCATTACTTGTCCATTAATTATCCTGAAAAATATCTCATTTATTATCTTATTTATTCCCATGCATTTGTTAAATAATTAGATCTTTTGTTAATAGAAGCTGGAACATAGGCCTAAATTCTTATTTTTTGCTGGCATTTTAGCAGTTTAATTATTTCTAATCCATATGATTTAAAATTAGCTATATGGTTTATGGATTGTGAGTTTGATATCTGACATCCTATAACAGGAGTCCAAATTCCAATTCTACTCCTTTTGTTCTGTTTTGTTTTGAATTTGTTATGTGTTTTTACACTTGTGTGTTTTCTAGTGGTGAAAGAGATTTGTTAAAAAAATAAAAATAAAAAGACTGAAATCTGAAGTGAACATTTAATGAATAGAGTGTGGGATTGGAAAGTGGAGGCAAAGATACTGAGCATAGTTATTCATACAAACAGTGATATTAGTCTCAGGAAAACAAATAAAATCCTGGTAAGTGCTTCCCAGGTGATGCTAGTGATAACAAGCCCACCGGCCAATGTAGGAGACGTAAGAGACACGGGTTCAATCCCTGGGTCAGGAAGTTCCCCTGGAGAAAGGCAGGGCAACCCACTCCAGTATCCTTGCCTGGAGACTCCATGGACAGTGGAGCCTAGCAGGCTACAGTCCATGGGGTCACACAGAGTCAGTACGACTGAGCACATGTGTACACACACACACACAAGAGAGTGGACAGTTACTGAGCTTGAGACTTGAAATAAAAATGAGACTCAAAAAGACCAAGGTTTCATGTGACAGACCAAAGGTTCTTGTGCTACTCTTACATTTATCAATATAAAATAATTGACTGAGTCAGAGTATATCTAAGACATTTGGCCCATTTAATTTTTAAAATTTTTTTAAAGACCCAATTTTTATTTTATTTATTTATTTTTTAAACTTTCTAGCTGCCTAACACGAGGGATCTTAGCTCCTTGACCAGGGATCTTAGTTCCTTCCTGGCATTGGAAGCATGGAGTTCTAACCATGGGACCAGCAGGGCAGTCCCTTGACCCATTTTAAATGACATACAGTTAATATCCCCTAGACATCTCTTGATGGAATAATCTCAGTGACCTTCCTGCATAGTGTATATTTGTTTTTGCATCATGGCAGGTCATATTGTTAACATGTAGGTGGGAGACCATTCCAGACAAGGCTGAAGAGTTTAGCAGAGATAGATCACAAAGGACCTGGTTAACAGTTTATCTCTTTTGTGTTTGTTAAAACTTGGACCAGTGAATAATTTTATGTCTCTATTTCCTCATTATTAAAATGAAGGTAAGAGTAACACCCATTTCACACAATGTCCCAAATTACACACAGGGTTAGCATAATGCCTGGGACATCAGTATCTTTAAATAAATGTACTTCTTTCTGATCATAATATGATCGTTTTTCAAAAATTCTCTTAACATCGTTCTATAATAAAACTTAAAAATGGAAGAAGGAGTGTGAAAGTGAGAGTACAAAGAGCCAAAGAATTAAAGGATATGCTTAGACTTGAAGTTGTTAGAGTTTGGAAGGGAGATTTTAATATAAATATTCCAAGGTGTTAAGATGAACATACAGCAGCAGCCCCCAACCTTTTTGGCACCAGGGACAGGTATTGTGGAAGACAGTTTTTCCATGCATGGAGAGTGTGATAGGGGGATGGTCTGGAGATGATTCAAGAACAGTACATTGACTGTTCACTTTATGTCTGTTATTATCACATTAGCTCCACCTCAGATCATCAGGCATTAGATCCCAGAGGCTGGGGCCCCTGACACAGGAGAGGGCACTGTCCCTCGACAGTCAGCACAATAAGCAGTGCCAGCTGGAGGTGAGCCACCCCGACTCTGTTCATGGTCCACTAAATGAGATGCCTATCCTCTGGCTTCCCGGGATGAGTGCAATAAATTCAGCAGACTACCGATTCCATGGTTCGCACAGACTGCCCTGTAAAACTGAGCTCCTCATTGTACAGAGTGTGGAAAACTTGATCCTGAATGAGGCTGCTAATTGACTCAGTTTGCCAGCTCATTTGGTGAGCGTCAAGCTGCTCTCCTTCCAGCTCTTTTGTTTGAGTCAGTTCTGGGGACACCTCTCTGAAGAAGCACCCTGGGACCTTGAAGTGAGTACCATCAGGAGGTGTGAAATTATAACATCTGCAGCTTTAGGAAGCACTGGGATTATATAATTTCATATCTACAATAAACAGCATAACACACTCAAATCCTTTACAAGAGCTGGGATATTTACTTCTCAATTCTGATTTTTTGGCTTATGATTTTACTAAAATATCTAATTTTGTTTCCTTGGGTTGAAGAAAATTAATGTATTGGGTTATCCAATACATTCATTCAATTTTAAATAAAAGACATATTTTTCATTTTCACCAAGAACATTATTGAGCTATGTATCCACTGCCGAACAAACTTTTGGACAACCCAATACATACTCCCAGGGCTGTCGCTAATAACACAGCCAAGAATAAGATAATAAATCAGTGTGTTTATTGTGTGTGTGGAAGAGCGTGACGCAAAAGGAGAAAAAAGAAGACAAGTCAACACATCTGGGGAAAATTAAGGACAAAAGGAAAGAAAAATTTCTGGCTCAATGAAGTTCTTGTTCTCCTGGCTTTTTCATGTTTGGTTCTCATAGTAAATCACCTGCTCTGGCTCCTGGAAATGTCAACCCTTCCTGCCACACCCTTTTACTTTATCTTTAAGTTGTTGACCAAAAACTTGGCTGATGCTAAACTCCTCCTTTGAGCCTAATGACAACTGAAAGTACTTTGATCACTCAGAGGTCCACCTACTCAAAGTGCTTGTTTGCTTTCTGTTTCTTCTGCTTCCCCTCCAGGCTCCATCAGCAATCAGAGCACCCAGGAAAGACCTCAGAACAGGAAGCACTGTGTCCTTGGGCAGAGGCGATCCACATGTTGACACAAAGTGAGTGTCAAGACGGGTAGAGACATCAATGATCAAAAAGGAAAATTAACCTTCAATCAAAGCACAATTAAAGTTCTTACAGACTTTTTCTTTATTAATAATATTTCAAAAGTATACTTTCAGATCACTTTGTTTCTAGAAAATATAACTAGAAAGTATCTGGGAATGTCTGTTAAAGCATATTTATTTATTTAAAGATTGTGATGTTAGCTGTTGAATGTATAGCCTTGGAGATTGCTTAGTTATGTTTCAACAGGTATAGTTTAAAATTTTTCACTTTATTATCTAAAAGATATAGATTCTTGACTTTGAAAAACCAACAAATTGGAGAATATGTCCGGAATATGTCACATATGTCCCATTGCTGTCTTTTTAATTGTGGTTTTAAAAGAAACAGATAATCACTCATATTATGCTACCAAGGAAAACACTTTCCATGTAAAAATATAGCATATAATAATATAAGCATGAATGAAATAAGGAAGGAAACTTTATAATATCCAAAGAAATTTACCATTGAATATCTCCTTTTATTTCATCATACAATTACAGGATATGTACTGGTCATCAACTAGTTACAAGGGAAGACCGTAACTACTAGGCAAAGTGCAGTGAAATAAAGGGGGAACTTTCTGTATTAAGACAGCTTAGAGCATATTAAGGTATATAAACATGTAAGTGGACAAAAACAGTGGGGTTGAAAATAAGATGCATCGATTGCCATAAAAGAGATGTATTATTGGTAAAACTTGGGAAAAAGGCAAGATTTTCAGCTTACAAAATACTAATTATGCTAGACGTTAGTATGCAGTGCATAGTTCAGGCCCTCATTCATGGCCAACTCTTTGGGACCCCATGGACTATAGTTTGCCCTGCTCCTCTGTCCACGGGATTTTCCAGGCAAGAATACCGGAGTGGATTGCCACTACCTACTCCAAGGATCTTCCCGATCCAGGCATCAAACTCACATCTCCTGTGTCTTCTGCATTTGCAGGCAGATTCTTTACCACTGCACCACCTGGGAAGCCCACTAGATGAAGGATATTCCCCAAAAGTAAAATGAAATACAAGCCATGACTTCAAAAAACATATTGCCTAGTGAAGGCAATGGAATGATGATATATTTATAAGATGTGATAAAATACATGCTAAGGCTTTGTATTTTATCCTATAGTCAGGACAGAGCCTTTGAAAGTTTTTAAGAATGAGAAGGCTTGGGTAAATTTCAAATTAAGAAATATTATAGGGGTGCTAGTGTGTTTAAGAGATTTGAGAGGGCACAAGAATGGAAGCAGAGACACCCTCTAGATTTTTTTATTTTGCAGTGTCATTTAGAAGGAAAAAGAACAGTTATAGTTGAGAAACATGTATTGTCAAAACAAAAGGAATTACTGATGTGTGTGATACTAAAACTTAGATGAGGGAAAGAAAGCCGTGGAACAGGACTCTCAAGGACAAAGTTTGGATATGTTGCCATAAGAGAGTGCAAAGGGAAAAGCCTGCTGTGGGTGAGACATAGGAAAGGTGAGGCCTGAGATGCGGGTGACCCCTGGGCAAAATGAAGTTTCAGGTAGAACATATCTAACATTGCTTATCTCCTGCAGAAAAGCTGTTTAAAAAAAAATCTGAAAATCAGCTGAAGGCAAACAGCAAAAAAATCTGAAAATCTGCTGAAGGCAAACAGCTTCAGAAGGAATCTTCATGACTTTGAAATGAAGGAAAAGCAACAGACATAGTAAATATCTGTGTTAGAGTAAAGGAATATTTTCCACAGCTTAAATCTTTAAAATACGTATGACTTTGGAAAGTAAAAATTCTAGCCTTGTCTGGGGAGAGTCCAATAGATAGAGACGTAATACACATAGAAGCTATAATATCAAAGGGTGTCTAAACAATTCTCTTTAAGTCTTCTGTGTTTGACTTTGTGGAGTAAGATACTAACTTGAAGAAAACTGTGACACCCCCGCCCCCCAGATATCCAAAGGCTTCATTCTGCATGATTCTACTTGTGTATCATTCTAGAAAACATACAGTTGTAGGGACACATGGGCAGAGGGTTGACTACAAATGTCACTCCTAGGAGGTTTATCTAAGTGAGGCTAGGGGGATTCTTGTATCATGATTACAATAATGACTGCATGACTCTATACATCTGTCAGACAGTATAAAACTATACACAAAAGAAGAGTGGATTTCACTGTCTATAAATTTAAATGGCATTCAAATGATGTAAATTACTTAAAATCCCACAAGTCTGTCTTTTACCTAAAGTAATTTAAGAAAAAAAATCTGACTTTCAGTGTGATATAATTTAAAATTTTCAAATGTCATTTGCCACAATTCTCTTTCAAGTGATTTCTCAGGGGAAAAGGATTCATCCATTTTGAAAGTTTCATTAAAGAAAATATTTAAAAAACAAAAAACAAATTTAAATCAATTCACAGCCAGGAAAATCTGACCAATATGTGTATTTTCTACATTTTATAATATTTTAATTTTATATATTCAGACTTCCATTTTGGAGAATCTGAATCTGAAACTTTTGGAGAAGTTTAAAATTCTATCCCATTTAATTGAAACGTTGACTAAGTAACTAGCTATGGATTTTTAAAGCACCTCCAAGGGAGGTCACTTTAATTGCCTGCTCTTAATGATCTCTAGAATCCACTCTGTCTTTTGTTAATGGGCTTCATATTAATATTTTATTTCCATAACAGCTTAAAATGAAAATTATTGCCTTGTTGCTCAAATGCCTATAAAGTGCTTCCTGCCTTTAAATGGAAACGGAGCCCACCAAATAGTTTACACCAACAGCTTATGAGGTGGGGGAGGACGGAAGCAGACAGGCTTCCTTTCCTTCATTAGTATGGACACAGCCCAGTTCTCAAACAAGCACATTCTTCCCCCTCTCACATCACTGAGTACGTTTGAGGAGTAACAGATGGATATTTTGTGGGCAAATCCCACGTAGAGCTAAGGATAATAGTATTTGTCTGCTCCCTTGAATTTTTTTCTCTTTCTCCTGAATTATTTCAGTAACTTTCCTGATTTATATTTGCCAGTGGTCTTGTTTGTCTGAATTTCAGGAGCATTTAGCCAACTGTTACAGATTTCCAGAGACCATGGTTTATGAAGCATGACTTACCACAAGCTTACTTCCAGGTTAGCCTGGTTTTCAAATTTTAATATCATCATCATCATTGTCACAGGTATCTCTAGTAAAATCAGAAGGTTTTAGGATTTCGGAATTTTAAGATTATTTAAAAGAAAAAGAGAAAGCTAATGCTGAATGTTTTTACAGGCGCTCATCTAAACAATTCCTGTTATTTCCTTATCCCTGTTGAATCATATCCTGTGATTCAAGTTCAGACATAATAGTTCTGCATAGTTCCGTTCCATTTGGAATGACCATCTACTGTTGGTACAAAAGTGCCATAAACAGTCTGAAATGATACAGATATTTGCATATCTCCTAAGAGGAGAAATGCATGTAAATTCTACATGTAAATAGATTAATGATATTTACTTTCAATGTCTTCAATACAGTTGGCAAGCATAAGACGGAGAGGAAGCTGGCTTCATGCACAGTTACCCACATTGATTCATAACAAAATGTGAGGTTGAGTTGGCATGGTCTTCTGACAATTACCAACCTCCTTCTCAAAGCTCACCTGGGGGATGTGGTCCTCTCTGCTGACCAAACTATTTCCTGTGAGTTTCACCAAGAACCACGAAGTGAAGCTGATTAAGGAGTAAAGATCTTGAAAAGATGGCTCAAGTGTCTCAGTGGATATGTTATCATAAGCCCTGGAAATGAAAGGAATGTTGTTTATACCATAACCAATGATTGAAAAATCAGCCTATGACCCTCGTGTGTAAACAGGAAATGCTTAAAAACTTTTGAGACTACAAGGATGATTACCAACTAGATAATTGATGATGTTTGGAATAATTATAAGATTTTAGATACAGCAAGACTGTTGAGGCGATAATATGCAAACCTTCTTATCTTTAGAGAAAGAGATTGGTTGCAGTTGCTGTGGCATCTGAAATTGCTTCAGAATATCTGGGGAAGAGAGAGCAGGGGATTCAAATGGAGCAAAATTGGCCGCGACTTGTTGTCACTGAAGCTGAGTGACAGATTCAGGATGACACATGATGTGAGGATGGATATAATAATATCCTGTATTATCTTTGAAATTTTCCACACAAACAAGTTAAATAAATCAGTACTTTTAAGGGAGGAATTCTAGAACTCGTTTCACAGATCTTTTGTTTTTGAAACTTATATAAAGATCAATAACACGGACTTGGAGGAATACGGACAGCCAAGCTCACGTTGCTTATTATTAGAGGGAGAAGTTTATTTCCTTTGTGTTGTTTTGGGGGCAGACAAACATTTAATTAAGAAGATTTAATTATTTAATAGTTTTAAAGCTTATTTGCCTCAAAATATTTGCTAGTTGCTTTTTCATTTCACCTTCCCTCCTCCTCTGTTATCTGCTCTCCTATTTCTTCCTTTCTACTCTCATGTTTTAGCTAAACATTTTTTTAGCTCTTTTCAGAGGCAGAGTCAGCATTGGGACCTAACCTGTCACCATCGGATGTAGCCATTTTCCTTGATTGCTCTTTCCTTAAAGATCTCTTATCCAATAACATTTCTGAGGCTGGCTTGGATGCTGGACAGGTATGGCTGGTGGCACATAAGGTAAAAACTGTAAATCTACATGAAAGGAAACATAAACATTCTCCTTATCCCTACTTGGAATCATAAAGAAAATCCAAATAATAAACTAAGGACAATATTTTTGACAATCCTTTTCCAAAGAGCGGAGAGATTTAAGATAATAAGAATGCTTCTCTTTCCAATCTCCTCTAGTAAAGGGAATGCTTTAAATTTTTTGGTTGTCTTTTCCTGTGTGGTAGAGAGCAGGGTTTTCCACTGGGGTGGCTATAATGGGTGTGAGGAGGAGGTCACTGGCAGTAGGGTTGGTCCAACTTTGTGTCCTGGGAAGAATGAACTTAGAGTAAATGAGGTTTGAGTCACCATCTGCTTGCCACTTACTGATATGCAAACTTGGATCAATGGTTCAACATCTTTGAAGGCTATTTCTTCCAAAGGAAATTGGGAACAAGTAATAACTTATTTATAAACTGTCTGGAAGATTAAATTGATGGAGAAACTGCAAAGAAAGTATAAAGCTAGTGTTCTTCCTGAAACACTGTAGGAAACCAATAAGTCCCCTCCATCATGGTACCATTCCTAATTATAGCCAGCACAAAAATATTGTATATTTCTATACAATAGAAATAATAGAAATTATTGAAATGGGATTAACAGTTTGATCTCCTGGATTCTGGAAGACAAGCTGGATATCTATCCACTTTCTTATTTCCTCCTCCTTCCCTAAATGAGACTGGAGAATTTCAGTCCCTACTTAAAGTGAAGATAAGAGGGAATTTCAGCATCTTAAAGCAAGAGGCTTCCTGAATAGTCAGCCTGTGAAAAGAATAAAATCGGGGTGAATGGAAAAAAGAGCATTGACTTAGAGTAATGGATGGTAGCATCCCTGATGGCTCACTGGTAAAGAATCCACCTGTCCCTGCAGGAGACAAGGGTTTGATCTCAAGTGCAGAAAGGTCCCCTGGAGGAGGAAATGGCAATTCACTCCAGTATTCTTGCCTGGAAAATTCCATGGACAGAGGAGTCTGGCAGGCTAAACAGTCAGACGTGATTGAGAGGCTGAATGTGCACTCACAGTGACTCATTCACCATGTCTGGGACACAGTCAACTCATGTGTGAAGTGGGTAAACCATATCATTTCTGAACACTTGTAAGTGCTGATGAGACAATCAAAATGCTTATTTAAGTGAACTCAGTTGGAAAAATCATAAAGTACTTCATAAGCATAGAGCATATAAATTAAATTATGGGCTGCAACCTAACAATATACTTAGGCCTATATAGGCAATGATACAAATAAATAAATGCATACATACATATATACATATAAACAAACAAACTTTACCCCAGAGGGGGAGGAAGGATAGAAAGTGGATTCATCACATTGCCTTGGGAAAAGAAAGTGTTTATTGCCTTTCACAGACTTAGTTACTGATAAAAATTCACCTTGTTCCTTGAATTGCAACCTTTGCCCCACAGATTCAGGAAAAAGCTCTGAAAGCAATTCCCAAGTGGAATTTGAACTACAAGTGAGACAACTGATTTTAAAAAATTCCTTTCTGGCCAGAAGCCATTATTTTTACAAGTTGAATAATGATATCATGCCTGTAACTTGAAAAAGTTATGTCTCTGGGCTTAGAATTTGGCCTATAATAACAGAATGAGTGGGTATTTATTATAGTAAGAGCCACTGTGGAGTGGATTCTTCCTCGATAAAATGCTGTCCTACAGTTCAGAAAGGCATCTCCTTCACATTGATTGATCAATATTTATGAATGGGAATCACTCTGAAATGGCCATCTGCAAAAAGTTGAGCACATTTTAAAAGTTAAAATAGCCTTGAATCTTATTATGTTGATCTCAAGATCTCATCAGCAGTGGTGAACCCATTTAACAAAGTGTCTTGAACGGAACTTTTGAAAGCCTCACTGAACACCGGCCATCTACGCCCTGACCCTGCAGACTAGGCCTCTCTCCCTAGCCCTGACTGGGGCTGGGAGTATGCTAAGAGCTCACTCCTACAGCAGGTCTGGACTTCCTGGTCCCCCTGTGCTCTCAGCCCTTCGAGATCTTGGAGAAGAACACTCAGGAACACGGCTTCCTTGGCACCTGGTGTGTTTCCACAGCCAGGTGCCCAGGAAATGCACCTCCTGACTCATCTGATTGTCACGTCACTTCCATCACTTCCAGCTCTGCATTTGCTTTGCACTGGGATATGAGCCTGGCTAAAAACTTTTTGTATGTTGTGAAGAAACCATACTTGGGATTATAAGGAAATTATACAATATTTCCTGCTTTGTGCCCATTGCCAAGACAGGTGACACAAAAGCAGAGCCACTGTGCCCCAGGGATGAAGAGGGCAAATTGATTATCATAGAGGCAACTCCCGGCTTCCCTGGTGACTCAGTGCTAAAGGTTTGATCCCTGGGTCAGGAAGATCTCCTGAAGGAGGAAGTGGCAACCCACTCCAGTGTTCTTGTCTGGGAAATCCCATGACAGAGGAGCATGATAGGGGGTTGCAAAGAGTAGAACATGACTGAGTGACTAAAAACAACAAGAGGCAACCCCAGTGAGCGAGGAAATTTGGCCAGAAAACTTTGCAGTAAAAGTGATGTTAGAAGAATGAACAGGTAAAAAGCAAAAGGGTGATTGAAAGCAGGACCACATGATCATTTTGAGTAAAAATCCTTTGTTGGGCAGTTGTGTGCTGAAATAATAAAGGGCACAGCTGAAAACATACATGACAATGGAGGATCCATTGGTAATGGTGAGGAAAGATCCTGGTTTTAAGGAGATGATGACTTTTATTTCTGAGCATGGCAATTTCTCTGCAGGAGCTATGCTGCTGTGCAGTGCTTAGTTGTTCAGTCGTGTGGGACTCTTTGCAACCCCACTAACTGTAGCCCACCAGGCTCCTCTGTCCATGGAGATTCTCCAAGCAAGAATATTGGAGTGGGTTGCCGTGCCCTCCTCTAGGGGGATCTTCCCAATCCAGGGATCAAACCTGGGTCTCCCACATTGCAGGCAGATTCTTAACCATCTGAACCACCTTTTAGCCTCAAAAGACATGACAGAGGCCCAAAGAGAAGGCAGTCTTAGCCTCCAATTTGCTTTCACCATTTCCCTGGATTATTTGTGTTCCTCACACATTTCTTTTTAATGTTACACTATCTCTGGGTATAGTATTTTATTTGTGAAATGGATGATAACAGCAATTTTGAATGGTCAGAAAACAGAAAATTCACATTGATAGCAGTAAACCAAATTACCACCTAGTGGATAGATAAGAAATACAATGATGATTTAAATATGGTGCACTGAAATAACAGCAGCAACAACAACAAAAACACATTGTCTTGTAAGCCTTTCAGCATATTATCTAATGATAAGATCAAGCAATTACAGTTTTCCTTGACAGAGCTGAATAATTTAGAAACAAGAGACGTGAATCAAAATTGACCGGGTTATTTAACTGAGTGAGCTTGACTTGAGAGAGAGAAATAAAAACTGTCAAATTGCAAACACATTTTTCTCCTTTGATGACTAATATGATTATTGGAACCTTGGGAAAATGTGCCTGAAATCGTGGTTTGCCAGCATTTGGTTATAAAACTTTTCAATCAAGGATCATTTCATCAGCCTTGCTTAGCAGAAGTCAATATCATCTTTAATTTCACAAGCAGAGTGACCCAGGCATAGAATGACTTTATGAAAATCTTAGAAGTTGATGTGATAAGCAAGCCTTCAAAACTAATTCAATGGACCACATGAAGGTCACTTAGGAGCAAAATGAAAGATGAAAGTAGTTTAAAAGGCAGTTTGGGGGCTATGAGTTTGGGGGAAGTTTAGTGTCTGGTCAGTCTTTTTCCCTTTTTCCATAAAAGCATTTATCAACAAACTTATATCCATTTTTAAAACATTGCTGCCTGTTTTATTCTGAGCCCCTTAGCAAATATGAGAACATAAGGAAATATACTTTTAAATGTCCTCTGTTCCATTTACAAAATTAGTTATAGAGATAATACTCTATGCCAAGTTCTGTGCTAGAGCCTTAAAATGTAAATAAGATTTGCACAGCAAAGGAAACTATAAACAAGATGAAAAGACAACCCTCAGAATGGGAGAAAACAATTGCAAATAAAAGAACTGACAAAGGATTAATCTCCAAAATATACAAGCAGTTCATGCAGCTCAATACCAGAAAAACAAACAACCCAATCAAAAACTGTGCCGAAGACTTAAACAGACATTTCTCCAAAGAAGACATACAGATGGCCAATAAACACATGAAAAGATACTCAACATTGCTCATTATTAAAGAAATGCAAATCAAAACTACAATGAGGTATCACCTCACATCAGTCAGAATGGCCATCATCAAAAAAATCTACAAACAGTATATGCTAGAGAGGGTGTGGAGAAAAGAGAAGCCTCTTGCACTGTTGGTGGGAATGTAAACTGATATAACCACCATGGAGAACAGTACAGAAATTTCTTTTATTTTTTATTTATTTTTTGTTTTTGTTTTTGGCAAACATTTATTTTTTTAAATATAAATTTATTTATTTTAATTGGAGGTTAATTACTTTACAATATTGTATTGGTTTTGCCATACATCAACATGAATCCGTCACAGGTGTACACGTGTTCCCCATCCTAAACGCCCCTCCCTCCTCCCCTCCCCATACCATCCCTCTGGGTCGTCTCAGTGCACCAGCCCCAAGCATCCAGTATCATGCATCGAACCTGGACTGGCTATTCGTTTCATATATGATATTATATGTTTCAATGCCATTCTCCCAAATCATCCCACCCTCGCCCTCTCCCACAGAGTCCAAAAGACTGTTCTATACATCTGTGTCTCTTTTGCTTTCTCATATACAGAGTTGTCATTACCATCTTTCTAAATTCCATATATATGCATTAGTATACTGTATTGGTGTTTTTCTTTCTGGCTTACTTCACTCTGTATAATAGGCTCCAGTTTCATCCACCTTATTAGAACTGATTCAAATGTAGTCTTTTTAATGGCTGAGTAATACTCCATTGTGTATATGTACCACAGCTTTCTTATCCATTCATCTACTGATGGACATCTAGGTTGCTTCCATGTCCTAGCTATTATAAACAGGGCTGCAATGAACATTGGGGTACCCATGTCTCTTTCAGTTCTGGTTTCCTTAGTGTGTATGCCCAGCAGTGAGATTGCTGGGTCACAAGGCAGTTCTATTTCCAGTTTTTTAAGGAATCTCCACACTGTTCTCTATAGTGGCTGTACTAGTAGTTTGCATTCCCACCAACAGTGTAAGAGGGTTCCCTTTTCTCCACACCCTCTCCAGCATTTATTGCTTGTAGACTTTTGGATCACAACCATTCTGACTGGCGTGAAATGGTACCTCATTGTGGTTTTGATTTGAACTTCTCTGATAATGAGTGATGTTGAACATATTTTCATGTGTTTGTTAGTCATCTCTATGTCTTCTTTGGAGAAATTTCAGTTTAGTTCTTTGGCCCATTTTTTGATTGGGTCATTTATTTTTCTGAAGTTGAGCTGCAGGAGTTGATTGTATATCTTTGTTCATGGATTGGAAGAATCAATACAGTGAAAATGAATATACTACCCAAAGCAATTTATAGATTCAATGCAGTCCCTATCAAGCTATCAATGGTATTTTTCACAGAGCTAGAACAAATAAATTCAGAATTTGTATGGAAATACAAAAAAACTCGAATAGCCGACGCAGTCTTGAGAAAGAAGAATGGAACTGGAGGAATCAACCTGCCTGACTTCAGGCTCTACTACAAAGCCATACTCATCAAGACAGTATGGTACTGGCACAAAGATAGAAATATAGATCAATTGAACAAAATAGAAAGCCCAGAGATAAATCCACACACCTATAAATCAGAGAAAGCAATGGCACCCCACTCCAGTACTCTTGCCTGGAAAATCCCATGGACGGAAGAGTCTGGTGGGCTGCGGTCCATGGGGTCGCTAAGAGTCGGGCACGACTGAGCGACTTCCCTTTCACTTTTCACTTTCATGCACTGGAGAAGGAAATGGCGACCCACTCCAGTATTCTTGCCTGGAGAATCCCAGAGACAGAGGAGCCTAGTGAGCTGCCATCTATGGGGTCGCACAGAGTTGGACACGATTGAAGCGACTTGGCAGCAAGCAGCAGCAGCATGGACACCTTATCTTTGACTAAGGAAGCAAGAATATACAATGGATTAAAGACAATCTCTTTAACAAACAAATGGTGCTGGGAAAACTGGTCAACCACTTGTAAAAGAATGAAACTAGAACACTTTCTAACACCATACACAAAAATAATAAAGATCTAAATGTAAGACCAGAAACTATAAAACTCCTAGAGGAGAACATAAGCAAAACACGCTCCAACATACATCACAGCAGAATCCTTTATGACCCACCTCCCAGAATATTGGAAATAAAAGCAAAAATAAACAAATGGGACCTAATTAAACTTCTGCACAACCTAATTAAAAGCTTCTGCACAACAAAGAAAACTATAAGCAAGGTGAAAAGACAGCCTTCAGAATGGGAAAAAATAATAGCAAATGAAGCAACTGACAAACAACTAATCTCAAAATATACAAGCAACTCCTGCAGTTCAATTCCTTTTAAAATTAGTAATAAAATTGCCATATGACCCAGCAATCCCACTTCTGGGCATATACCCTGCTGTTGCTTCTAAGTCACTTCAGTCATGTCAGACTCTGTGCAACCCCATAGATGGCAGCCCACTAGGCTCCTCTGTCCCTAGAATTCTCCAGGCAAGAATACTGGAGTGGGTTGTCATTTCCTTTTCCAATATACCCTAAGAAAACCATAATTGAAAAAGACACACACATCCCAGTGTTTATTATAGCACTATTTACAATATCTAAGACATGAAAGCAACATTGACAGATGAATGGATAAAAAGTTGTGGTACATATATATGATGAAATATTACTCAGTCATAAAAAGGAACACATGTGAGCCAGTTCTAGTGAGATGGGTGAAACTAGAGCCTGTTGTAGAGAGTGAAGTAAGTCAGAAAAACAAGAATCATATATTAACTCAAATACATGAAATCTAGAAAAATAGTACTGATGAACTTATTTGCAGGGCAAGAATAAAGATACCTATTAGATACCTAATAGGGCTTTCCTGGTGGCCCAGATGATAAAGAACCCATCTGCCAATTCAGTAGTTGTAAGAGACGTAGGTTCAGTCCCTGCATCGGGAAGATCCCTTGGAGAAGGAATGGCAACTCATGCCAGTAATCTTGCCTGGAGAATCCCATGTGGACACAGGAGCCTGGTGGGCTACAGTCCATGGGGTTGCAGAGAGTCAGGCATGACTGAGTGACAGAACAGCTAATAGAGACGCAGGCACAGAAAATGGACTCGTGGACACATCAGGTGAAGGAGAGGGGGGACAATTTGACAAAGTAGCATTGAAACATATACATTACCATAGGGAAAATAAATAGCTAATGGGAACTTGCTGTATAACACAGGGAGCTCAAGGAAGAGCTCAACTGTGACAACCTGGAGGGGTAGAATAGAGTGGGGGTGGGGGGGTTCAAGAGGGAGAGGACATATGTATACCTATGGCTGATGCCCATTGTCATATGAAAAGAGCCAACACAATATTGCAAAACAATTATCCTCTAATTACAAACAAATTTAAAAAAATAAACAAGATACTTTTATGCTTTTAGTCTGGTAGGAAAAGACAGATGTATAAATAGACTGTTGTGATACATTACAATAATTGAAAGGATGGCCTTGGTGCCCTAACCACAGGGTACCAAAGACAGGCAGAAGAAGGAAATGGTCTCTGAGCCTAGTTTTGGAACATGGAGAGAGAGCCAGCCAGGTAAACAAAGACATATTGAATAATAAGAGCAAACTACGGAAGCAAGAAGCTGTAAGGTGCAGGTATGATAGTGGTGGGCCAGCCACGGCGGCAGAACACAAAGTACAGGAGTGGCAGGCGGGGGACGAGCCAGAAGCCGAATGAGCGCCTGTAATTACACTCCGGGTGGATCTGTGCTCTTACCGACTCTGCTTCTCATTCATTATTGAGACACAGTAAAAGGGAGCATGCTCTCTCAATGATTCATTGAGAAGTTCCTTTCCTTTCAAGTTTAAAATGTGGGCATGTAAAGGGAGGTCACTGGCCAACCCCGTATGGGATGACTCTGTCTCTACAGAGGGCACACTGACCCGGGGGTGAGGGGAGGGCAGAGGGGGCAGAAACTAGACTCCAGGTATCTTTAGCAAGAGCCAAACCTGTTCTATTTTATTTGTTTTCTTTTGCTTTTTGAGGCTAATTTGTGCTTTTATTTGCAAGTATAATTTAACTTCAGTGGCCTGCAAACATTTTTGACCCATAAAAAGCTTTTACATCACAATCCAACAAGCACACACATTTATACAGTATGTGTACATATGATGGCTCAGCCAGTAAAGAATGCACCTGCAATGCAGGAGACACAGGAGACAGGGACTCTATCCCTGAGTCAGGAAGATCCCCTGGAGAAGGAAATGGCAACCCACTCCAGTATTCTGGCCTGGAGAATCCCATGGACAGAGGAGCCTGGCGGGCTACAGTCCACAGGGTCACAAATAGTTGGACACAACTGAAGCAATTTAGTATACGTAAGAGTGAAATAAAAGTTTTACCAAAAACATCTTCCCTGAGTGTTATTTTTATTTAAGATTGTTTTTTTAAGGCAGTTTTAGAATTACAACAAAATTGACAGGAAGGTTCATAAATTCCTCATACACCCACTCCCCTCACATGAACAGCCATTATCAACAGAATGGCAATTTATTTTTTTAAGCCAAAGATGAACTGCATTAACACATCATAAGCACCAAGGTCCCCAGTTCATCCCAGGGTTCACTTTACTGACATGAGTGATGTTGCAGTTTCTAGGGGCCAAATCTACTTTTAATTAAGGGTCTGTGTGGGCTGGACTGATAGCACCTTCTGGTGTCTGTACTTTTCCCCCACACTCAGTCCTTGACCTCACTAAGAAATTCAACAAAACCAACCAGAAGGCCCACGAGAGACCAGATTATCACTTTAATTAGGCTGATGGGGGTAAGTGGCTTATCTCGGGGTGAGAGGGCTCCCTGGTACTGACTTCAGAATCAGGCAGAGATGCCCTCACACAGCCCCACAGCCTCCAAGGCAGAGTCTCCACAGTGGCTGTTCTTCTATAAGCTGATACAGACACTGTACATGGCCTGTAAAAGATGCACAGTCATGTTTATTAAACTAATTGATGAATGGAATTTGAATAACCTTTCTCTGCCTTGGTCAAAACAAAGAAAAAATTTAAATTATTTGTTTCAGAATCATCTAATACCCAATAAAATATTTTTAGCTTTTCTTGGACATAATTTTATGTTGTTCCACTTATCTAGGAACAGATATGTGTAATGAGAACAGTCATGCTTGAATAGCAGGGAAAAAATACTTTGGTACAAAGGTCCATCTAGTCAAGGCTATGGTTTTTCTAGTGGTCATGTATGGATGTGAGAGTTGGACTATAAAGAAAGCTGAGCACCGAAGAATTGATGCTTTTGAACTGTGGTGTTGGAGAAGACTCTTGAGAGTCCCTTGGACTGCAAGGAGATTCAACCAGTCCATCCTAAAGGAGATCAGTTCTGGGTGTTCATTGGAAGGACTGCTGTTGAAGCTGAAACTCCAATCCTTTGGCCACTTGATGTGAAGAGCTAACTCATTGGAAAAGACCCTGATGCTGGGAAAGATTGAGGGCAAGAGGAGAAGGGGACAACAGAGGATGAGATGATTGGATGGCATCATTGGTTCAATGGACATGGGTTTGGGTGGACTCCGGGAGCTGGTGATGGACAGGGAGGCCTGTTGTGCTGCAGTCTGTGGGGTCTCAAAAATGCTTTTCCAGATCCATTATTCATACTGTAGCATAAAATTCCTGTAAATGCAAGGCTTGTTCAGAAGAAAGCAATCCCATGTAAAAGAAGAAAAAATCATTTTCTTAGAACTCTCTCACCTGCCCAGGAAAATAGAATTCTTCAGCAATGTGGGAGAGCTGGGTTTGATTCCTGGGTCAGAAAGATCCCCTGGAGAAGGGAATGGCAACCAACTCCAATATTTTTGCCTGGAGAATTCCATGGACAGTGGAGCATGGAAGGCTACAGTCCATGGGGTCACATAGCCGGACACGACTGAGTAACTAACACTGTGTGCCTTCACAAGTGTCATTAAATCCAGTCTTTAAAGGACAAGTTGGACTTTTAGAAAGAGGCCGTCTTCCAGGTGATCCATACAGTGAAATCCATCCAAGGTCAAAAGTGATTATGCAAAGAGTTCTGAAATGTGAGAGAAGGACTTGGCTTTCTTTTCTGACTCCCACAGCTCTACCTGGTAACTCTGGAAGAGTGGAGCTGATTCTATGTTATGTGAGGAAATTGAAAGGAGATAGAATACAAGATCTTTCCTGGAAATCACTGTTATGTGATTTCTTGACTTCTCAAAACTTGCTTTCTTTTGTTTTCTCTAGAATAAGGTGCCGTAATCCATTGCATTTGACAACAAAATAAATGTGAGGAGGGGCCCTTTTGCAAGACTTACGGTGTTAATTAAGACGCTGGGGATGGGACTTAGGCAATGTCACTTTACTCTATTAACAAGTGCTGGCTTCTAACCATTTATCATAAAGTCTAAAGACAAAACTACAAGAGACACTATTATCTATACGAACTGCAAGGAAGCATAAAGATGAGAGCCCTTCAAATTGCTGGCTTTATTTTCTCTATTCTTTTACTGGGACTCATGTTTACTATGAGTGAGTTGTTTGATCACTTTTTTTTTTTTTTTTTTTTTGTCTTAAGCAGTACTTGTCGCCAGCTGTATACCAGGTCATGAGGCATGCTTTTACCTCCATCACCTCATAGTCTGGTTGGAGGGGATAGTCCCCCGGATAAGTTCAGCAGGCAAGAACACTTTTATTTTAGAATCTACTCTTTGACCATTCATCACTTCACTATTATTACAGAAAAGAACCAGAGGCACTTGACAAGTTCTGTCAAATACTTCCATCAGATGAGGTTAGGTGAATGCTCACAGGCCCTGAGAGAGCCAGAGCCACTGAAACAACTCCCTGCAACCAACAATGACAGATGCTCCTTCAGTCCAAGGGCAGTAACACCACACAGGTGACGTCAGCCTCTTTGGAAATTTGGAGTCTCCAAAACATGAAGGGAAAACCAAGTACTGTTGTTTATAAGATTAAGAGTTGTTTTAACATGCTTTGTGGAAATTGAAGAGAAATAGAGAATACAGATCTAAAGACCTATGTGTGTGTATGTGTGTGTGTGTGAATGTGTATGTCTTCAAGATCAGAAGTGTTGCTCTCTATATATCTATCTATCTATCCAACTGGCCATCAATATATTGATCACATCTATCTAGCTATCTAAAATGTCATCAGCCACTCAGTTGTGTCTAACTCTGCGACCCCTTGGACTGTAGTCCACTAGATACCTCTGGCTATAAGATTTCTCAGGCAAGAATACTGGAGTGGGCTGCCATTTCCTTCTCCAATCTATCTAGAATATTATCAGTATCATTTCAGTTGCTCAGTCATGTCTGATTCTTTGAGACCACATGGACTGCAGCACACCAGGCTTCCTTTTCCATACCCAACTCTCAGAGCTTGCTCAAACTCATGTCCATCGAATTGTGATGACATCCAGCCATCTCATCCTCTGTCATCACCTTCTCCTTCTGCCTTCAATCTTTCCCAGCTTCAGGGTCTTTTCAAATGAGTCAGTTCTTCCCATCAGGTGGCCAAAGGATTGGAGTTTCACCTTCAGCATCAGTCCTCCCAATGAATATTCAGGACAGATTTCCTTTAGGATGGACTGGTTGCATTTTCTTGCTATCCAAGGGACTCTCAAGAGTCTTCTCCAATACCACAGTTCAAAAGCATCAGTTCTTCGGCACTCAGCTTTCTTTATAGTCCAACTCTCACATCCATACATGACCACTGGAAAAACCATAGCCTTGACTAGACGGACCTTTGTTGGGAAAGCAATGTCTTTGCTTTTTAATATGCTATCTAGGGTGGTAATAACTTTTCTTCCAAGGAGCAAGTGTCTTTTAATTTCATGGCTGTAGTCACCATCTGCAGTGATTTTGAAGCCCTCCCCCACCAAAAAAAAAATAAAGCCTCTCACTGTTTCCATTGTCTCCCCATCTATTTGCCATGAAGTGATGGGACCAGATGCCGTGATCTTAGTTTTCTGAATGTTCAGTTTTAAATCAACCTTTTCACTCTCCTCTTTCACTCTCATCAAAAGGCTTTTTAGTTCCTCTTCTCTTTCTGCCATAAGGGTGGCGTCATCTGCATATCTGAGGTTGTTGATATTTCTCCTGGCAATCTTGATTCCATCTTGTGCTTCATCCACCCCAGAATTTCACATGATGTACTCTGAATAGAAGTTAAATAAACAGATGACAATATACAGGCTTGACGCACTCCTTTTCCCATTTGGAACCAGTCTGTTGTTCCATGTCCAGTTCTAACTGTTGCTTCCTGACTGGCATACAGATTTCTCAGGAGGCAGATCAGATAGTCTGGTATTCCCATCTCTTTCAGAATTTTCCACAGTGTGTTATGATCCACACAGTCAAAGGCTTTGGTGTAGTCAATAAAACAGAAGTAGATGTTTTTCTGGAACTCTCCTGCTTTTTCAATGATCCAACGGATGTTGGCAATTTGATCTCTGATTCCCTTGCTTTTTCTAAATCCAGCTTGAGCATCTGGAATTTCATGATTCACATACTGTTGAAGCCTGGCCTGGAGAATTTTTAGCATTGCTTTCCTAGCCTGTGAGACACGTGCAATTGTGTGGTAGTGTAAACATTCTTTGACATTGCCTTTCATTGGGATTGGAGTGAAAACTGTCCTTTTCCAGTCCTTTGGCCACTGCTGAGTATTCAAAATTTGCTGGCATATTGAGTGAGCACTTTCACAGCATCATCTTTTAAGATTTGAAATATATATATACATATAATTATATATGAATGTTAAGTGTGTTGTCACTTCCTGAGTACTCTTGTTTGCAATGCATGAAATCTCAAGAAAAGAAAAATCAGAAAGTGTCTTTTATTTTTACTAATATACAGTGAGGTCGATCAAATGAATCTTTATGCAATTAAGAAGCAAATTACTTTAATTCTTTTCAATATGTTAATTCTTGATCTTGGATTACTGTAGAGCTTGAAGATAATCGATGACACTTTTGATATCCATCCATGCTTGCAACCAATTAAGAGAGAGATCCAGGAGTTTGGTAATTGGAAATCAAAATATACGCTAAGTGGGATGATGTGGCTGAGGAGCATAGCACAAAGGCTTCTTAACAATAAACACAACAGCTAGGCGGATTTACCCTTCCAACCACATGCAATTCTAAGATCTCATGGCCCCCCACCCTCAAGGCTGGGCTCTCGTGCTAAGTGCACAGAAGCCAGGAATCAATAGGAAGCACCAGAGACAGAAAGGAGAGAGAAGATGGAGCCTGTACACCCAGCTCCTTCTTTCTGGAACCTACCACTCAGGTAATCACTCTTCCTTCCCAGCTAGGGAAAACAGTGTGCCGAGGGGCCAGGAGTCCTGCTCTGGGAGGAGTTCCTTCATGGAGACAAAAGCCAAGGAGAGGGGTCATCCTGCCTCCTGCTGATGCTTACAGTACCTTCCTGGACCCTCACTCCTTGAAGGGGTTTTCTGGAGTCATATTCCTGAACTGCTATCTTGCTCCCCACACACAGAATGGTTGCTAACAGGCTCAGAATCCTGTGCTTATAAACAACCTAACAAAGACTGATTGGCATTGGGCTACTGGTAAATATCACATTGATCAGAAAGCCAGTTTCAGGTAGGTTGGCCCCAAAACAGGCATACTTCATTTTCTTTTAAGTAAATAAGTATCAGCTTTAACTATGGCCTGAAATGTGACATGGGGATGACAAGATTTCACTCGGTGTCCAGAGCCTTGGGTATACAGGGAAGCAAACTTCATGAACCACAACTAATTCTACAAGATGGGTTTCATGGCATTTCATCAAGGAAGAAAAAAATAAATAGCCTTTGAATAGCTCTTGTTGAAACAGCAACACGTTGGAACAAAACTTATACCATACATCAAAATAAACTCTGAGTAGGCTGCTGCTGGTGCTGGTGCTGCTGCTGCGTCGCTTCAGTCGTGTCTGACTCTGTGTGACCCCATAGACGGCAGCCCACCAGGCTCCACCATCCCTGGGATTCTCCAGGCAAGAACACTGGAGTGGGTTGCCATTTCCTTCTCCAGTGCATGAAAGTGAAAGATGAAAGTGAAGTCACTGAGTCGTGTCCAACTCTCAGCGACCCCATGGACTGCAGCCTACCAGGCTCCTCTGTCCATGGGATTTTCCAGGCAAGAGTACTGGAGTGGGGGTGCCATTGCCTTCTCTGAGTAGGCTAAAGAGTGGAATATCTAAAAGCTAAAACTAAATCAAGGCTGTATATTGTCACCCTGCTTATTTAACTTCTATGCAGAGTACATCATGAGAAACGCTGGGCTGGATGAAGCACAAGCTGGAATCAAGATTGCCAGGAGATATATCAATAACTTCAGATATGCAGATGACACCACCCTTATGGCAGAAAATGAAGAGGAACTAAACAGCCTCTTGATGAAAGTGAAAGAGGAGAGTGAAAAGGCTGGCTTAAAACTGAACATTCAAAAACCTAAGATTATGACATCCAGTCCCATCACTTCATGGCAAATAGATGGGGAAACAATGGCTGACTTTATTTTTTGGGACTCCAAAATCACTGCAGATGGTGACTGCAGCCATGAAATTAAAAGACGCTTACTCCTTGGAAGAAAAGTTATGACGAACCTAGGCAGCATATTAAAAATCAGAGACATCGCTTTCCCAACAAAGGTCCATCTAGTCAAGGCTTTGGTTTTTTCCAGTGGTCATGTATGGATGTGAGAGTTGGACCATAAAGAAATCTGAGCACCGAAGAATTGATGCTTTTGAACTGTGGTGTTGGAGAAGACTCTTGAGAGTCCCTTGGATAGCAAGGAGATCCAACCAGTCAATCTTAAAGGAAATCACCCCTGAATATTCATTGGAAGGACTGATGCTGAAGCTTCAACTCCAATCCTTTGGCCACCTGATGGGAAGAACTGACTCATTTGAGAAGACCCTGATGCTGGGAAAGATTGAAATTGGGAGGAGAAGCGGATGACAGAGAATGAGATCATTGGATGGCATCACTGACTCAATGGACATAAGTTTGAGTAAACTCTGGGAATTGGTGATGGACAAGGAAGCCTGGCGTGCTGCAGTCCATGGGGTCACAAAGAGTTGGACATGACTGAGCAACTGAACTGAACTGAAAATTAAATATATATGAGGAGCAATAATGATGCTTCCATCTTTGGTGTAACAGAAACAAAGACTATGTTTGAAAACTAAAATGAAGTCTTCTCTGGTGGCATAGTGGATAAGAATCTGCCTGCCAATGCAGGGGACACCATTGAGTCCTGGTCCAGGAAGATCCCACATGCCACAGGGCAACTGAGCCTGAGTGCCAGAACTACTGAATACTCACTCTAGAGCCTGTGAGCTGCAACAACTGAACCCACACACCACATCTACTGAAGCCTGAGTGCCTAGAGCCCATGCTGTGCATAAGAGAAGCTGAGATCATGACATGCCGTCCCATCACTTCATGGCTAAAGATGGAGAAACGATGGAAACAGTGAGAGACTTTATTTTACGAGGATCCAAATCACTGCAGATGGTGTCTGCAGCCATGACATTAAAAGACGCTTGCTCCTTGGAAGAAAAGCTAGGATCACCCTAGAGAACACATTAAAAGGCAGAGACATTACTTTACCAACAAAGGTCCGTCTAGTCAAAGCTCTGGTTTTTCCAGTAGTCATGTATGGATGTGAGAGTTGGACTATAAAGCTGAGTGCCAAAGAATTGATGCTTTTGAACTGTGGTGTTGGAGAAGACTCTTGAGAGTCCCTTGGACAACAAGGAGAGCCAACCAGTCAATTCTAAAGGAAATAAGCCCTGAATATTCATTGGAAGGACTGAGGCTGAAGCTGAAACTCCAATATTTTGGCCACCTGATGCAAAGAACTGTCTTATTTGAAGAGACCCTGAAGGTGAGAAAGATTGAGGGTGGGAGAAGGGGACGACAGAGGATGAGATTGTTGGATGGCATCACCAACTCAATGGACATGAGTTTGAGCAAGCTCCAGGAGTTGGTGATGCACAGGGAGCCCTGGCATGCTGTAGTTCATGGGGTTACAGGGAGTGGGACATGACTGAGCAACTGAAGTGAACTGAACTGAGCTGCAATGAGAAGCCTGCAGACTGAAAATAGAGAAAGCCTGATCAACAATGAAGACCTAGCATGGCCAAAAATAAATAAATAAAATAAAAAATATAGCTTTAAAGGACAAAGCTAAATGATTTAAAAACTAAAATTTACAGCTAAAATACTTAAAGAAATTAAACACGAAAACAAATAACAAAGTTAGAATAAAAACATGAAGACAAGCTAGAAAATATATTTTCATGCATTATCCCAGATGCATTTTAACATGTATCTTGATTTCAAAACAAAACAATCACGGCACCAAGGAACATATCTTTCAGCAATATAGATCATTCTCAGAGTGAAAATGCTAATAAATACAAACATATGAAACATCTTTGATTTTTGTAAGAAAAATAGATTGCAAATTAAAACAGTTTAAGGTATGATTTTATATAAATCAGTAAAAGATATTTTCATTAAATTTTTTTTTCTGTAAGTGGCTAGAGTTTATAACATTTTTGGCTTTTAAAATTATAAATAAATCTACGAGTCTGGACAAAAAGACTGATTGCCATATCCTTTGACTTGACAATTGAGTGATGAGTAATATAACCTCCAAATTAAGTGAAGTGCGATAATTAAGAGTCTGGAGCCAGACTTCCTGGGCTCAAATGTTAGTTCTTTTGTTTACGAACAGTAAATAGTAAAGAAGTAAACATTTGCCAGAGAAGAACACATATAAATGCAACTGAACAGTAAGAAAATTGAAGGTGGGATAAGGGGACGACAGAGGATGAGATTGTTGGATGGCATCACCAACTCAATGGACATGAGTTTGAGCAAGCTCCAGGAGTTGGTGATGCACAGGGAGCCCTGGCATGCTGTAGTTCATGGGGTTACAGGGAGTCGGACAAGACTCAGGAAAATCAGAATGTTACCTAGTACACAAATATTACCCAGCCAACCAAAATTCTGATATCAAAAAGCTTTGACAAGAAAGCTGTGATAGTAAAATCGTAAATAAAAATAGCACGTAAGGGAAAGACCACATGCATGTGTATTGTGAATATGCCTACATTCTTAAGGTATTATTTTAAGCAGGCTGAATTTCAAACCACTTTTCATTAGGACCTCTGGAAGAGTTTCTAAAGTATGGGCAGAATATAAATTATAAATATAAGTGGATTGCAGACAAATCAGGCATTCGTTAAAAACCACTGGGTGCTTGGATCAGAAAATATTCAGAGGTGGTTTCCAGTATGGGGATTAGTGAATAAGAACACGTAGTCGGAGATGATGAATTAGAGAGGAACGTGGAGGCAAAAGGCAATTTCAAATAGACGTAGAGGAAACCTGTAGTATGTGAGGAGAGATGGAGACAGAGGTGAGAGAGACGTGGAGACAGAAAGGATACAGGTTTTTGAGAAAAGAGTTTTATTATATTTGGATGATTATATTTTTGAAATTAAAAAGTTTTGTATCTAAGTTTCGTATCAAGTAAGAAATATTCCTTGTTAGGGCTTCCCTGTGGCTCAGATGATAAAGAATAATCTGCTTGAAATGCAGGAGAAAGGGGTTCTATTCCTAGGTTGAGAAGATCCCCTGGAGCAGGGAATGGCAACCCATTCAAGTAATCTTGCCAAGAAAATTTTATGGACAGAGGAGTTGGCTTGCTACAGTCCATGGGATCACATGACTAAGCACAGACACATACAGATCCATTCTTCCATGGTGCCCTGTTGTGACATTCAAAAGTATTCCTAGTAAATACTGTGGCCCACACAATGCTAGGAGTGAAATGATGAAATGGTGAAACCCTGGAGCTACTTCAGAGAGGACATGTCTTGCAGTTAGGCAGGGAGTTTACTGACATTCACATTTGTATTCAGTAGGAGACTTGATTTTAACTTGAATTCATAGAGGAGGAAGCAAAAATGGCTATAGGCCTAGAACATTCCAAGAAACAGATGCTAGAAGGCTGTAATGCCAGTGGCGAGACACACTATCCATGTAAATTCAGGAGCAAACACTGCATTTCAGAGGAGACACCGGAAAAGTAGTACTTTTGCAAAATAATTAATGAAGAACTTGCATTTGAAATCTGACCTTCACACACTTCACAAATTTAGCAACTGAATTTCCAAAAGCAAAGAAAAGAAATACACACCAGGGTGAGACAAGAATTGTACAGACAAGAATTAAAGAGCATATGAAGTAGATAAAGGAAACAATGATGGTACAAGAAGAGGAGAAATTACGATTGTTCCAATTTAAACTATTTCATTGATTTTAAAAGATATTGATTTATTATATTTAAAGAGCAAATGTAGTGCTAGCATTTAATTTTTAAATCAATTTATTATTTTAATGGGAGGATAATCACTTTACAGTATTGTGATGGCTTTTGTCATACATTGGCATGAATCTGCCATGGGTATACATGTGTACCCCCGTCCTGAACTCCCCTTCCACCCCACCCCCGACCCCCCTCTGGGTTATCCTAGGGCACTGGCTTTGGGTGCCCTGCTTCATGCATCGAACACGCACTGGTCATCTATTTTGCACATGCTAATGTACATGTTTCAATGCTATTCTCTCAAATCATCCCACCCTCACCTTCTCCCACTGAGTCTGAATGTCTTTTCTTTATGTCTGTGTCTCCTATGCTGCCCCACATGTAGGACTGTTGGTCCCATCTTTCTAAATCCCATATATATGCGTTCAGTTCAGTTCAGTTCAGTCGCTCAGTCGTGTCCGACTCTTTGCGACCCCATGAATCTCAGCAAGCCAGGCCTCGGTAGTATACAGAATTTGTCTTTCTCTGACTGAAGTAAGTCAGAAAGTGTTAGCATTTTAAAAGTAGAGATTTCAGCTCAAAATATTATTTTTATACTTAGAGTAGATATTCAAATATGTTTCTTCTTTCTGAGCTATTTAACAAAAATAGAAACATCATGTATGTCTTCAAACAGTATGTCACAATCAGTTTCACTCCTAAGAAGTAGTGTGGTTGCATAAAGCAGACTGCAGTAAGTAGAACTAAGTGATAAAAATGAGGAATAAAACATTCTGTGAGAGTCTTTCAGTTCAGTTCACTCAGTCGTGTCCGACTCTGCGACCCTGTGAATTGCAGCACGCAAGGCCTCCATGTCCATCATCAACTCCCGGAGTTCACTCAAACTCATGTCCATTGAGTCAGTGATGCCACCAAACCATCTCATCCTCTGTACTCCCCTTCTCCTCTTGCCCCCAAATCCCTCCCAGCATCAGAGTCTTTTCCAGTGAGTCAACTCTTCGCACGAGGTGGCCAAAGTACTGGAGTTTCAGCTTCAACATCAGTCCTTCCAATGAACACCCAGGACTGATCTCCTCCAGGATGGACTGGTTGGATCTCCTTGCAGTCCAAGGGACTCTCCAACACCACAGTTCAAAAGCATCAATCTTTTCGCTCTCAGCTTTCTTCACAGTCCAACTCTCACAACCATACATGACCACTGGAAAAACCATAGCCTTGACTAGATGGACCTTTGTTGGCAAAATAATGTCTCTGCTTTTGAATATGCTATCTGAGTTGGTCATAACTTTCCTTCCAAGGAGTAAGCGTCTTTTAATTTCATGACTGCAGTCACCATCTGCAGTGAGAGTCTTTAAGGTACTTTGAAATATCCAGTATTCTACTCATGTTACTGTTGTTCAGTCACCGAGTCATGTCTGACTCTTTGTGACCGCATGGACTGCAGCACGCCAGGCCTCCCTGTCCCCTCACCATCTCCTGGAGTTTGCCCAAGTTCATGTCCATTGCATCAGTGATGCCATCCAGCCATCTCATCCTCTGATGTCCTCTTCTTCTTCTGCCCTCAGTCTTTCCCAGCATCAAGGACTTTGCCTCATATGAAAGACTATTTTGAAAGGGAACATTTTGATCAATAATTACTAAAAGTGGAATGTGAAAACTTCTGTTCCTCCTATGGCCTTTACTCCAAGACAGATCATTCCAAACATGCCCTGCCTCATTGGTGGGGCTCTGCCAATTTTTCAGTGATTTGGTACCAAACTAAAATTTGGGAGCTTTATTGATTTCTCTTTTATTTATTTGTTTTGCTCTTAGGGCTGGGTTTAAGAATACAAAAGTAACTCAGTCCCATGAAGCTTGAGTTAGAATTGTCTTTGTTTTATTTCCTAGTCTATGTGAACTTGGGGACATTTTTCTATCTGTTTATATATAGCATACACACACACACACACACACACACACACACACACACATATATAGCACAAAAATGTTTTATTTATATTTATACATATAAATATTTATATGACTAACATGCACATATACAGAAATGATGTTTAAATAAATACAATTTATTTTAACTAGTAAAAATTATTTAAATAATAACAAAACCTGTCATCATTAACTAAGGCCTCTCTTCTAAACTGAATAAGACCTGTATAATGCAAAAGATGACAAGGAATCTTAAAAATGACAGAAAAATGATAGCATTATAAATTTTTATAGGAAAAAACAAAACAGAATGGATTAATTATGACTTATTAAAGGGATTCTAAGAGGTCAGTCTTATACCAAATATTCCATACCCATGTTGTATCATAAATCTTCTGCATTGTTATTAAAGTAGTATATCTGAGCAGGTCACTGTTAAATTGTATGTTACCTGGAGGCAAAATCCACAATGCCATCTGCATCTATTATTACAGTCATACAAACCACTTCCTTACATTGGTTGTCTAAGACCTTTTCCACAGCTGTGCTCAGGTTGTACGAGTTGATATTATGGGATGGAATCAAGGAAGATCCATAGAACAGAACATTGTTAGGGCAGGCGGTTTTGAATGGAGCATTTCAAGAGCACTGAATTCATTATGGATTTGCACAAGGGTTCAGGTTGAAAATGAGGTTTAAAAGAGAAATAAGATAGGCCAAAGAGAAGGAAAGGGATGAAGCAAGACAAATGAGAAACTCAGACCATTTTATAGTTGCTGGAACTGCAAAGCGATTTTGCTGGGGCCAGAAAAAGCAATCTGGAAGGACAATGAAAGGCAAATTGCCTAAAATCTGAGAGTTCATAACTTGTAGCAGAGGGAGAAGGGGATGGAGAGAGAGAGAGAGAGTTCTTTTCATTCTCCATTTTATGGTTGATTTTCTGCCTTTCCCAATCACTGAGTCATCACCAAAGTCTGGCTAGAATTCCCTCCTGTTGCCCTGGGATATAATTTACTCATCTTTTGGCTTTCATCTTTAGTGCCTTCAGTCACCAGTACAGCAAAGTGGTCCTGATACTGAGGCAAAGCAGAGCTAGATATTTAAGAGGCAGGGACCAATTCCAAGTAAGAAACTAACCATTATCAGTTTAGAGAAAAACGATGTTTTAATCTACCGGAAGTATTGATATTCGTTACCTTTATTATCATTCTTAGTACCAAGAACAGCATTATTGACGTCCTATACATTTTGCAGATTTTATATACAGCCTACTTATTTGTCAGTGTGTTTCCATGTGGTCTTAAGTTATGTTTTAAATTTTCTTTATATTTTCAAGTCAGCATCCATCAAGGAAGGTTCGTAATACTTATCAAAGAATAATCATTTTGACTGCCAAAATAAAATAAATGAAGATATATGTTGCTCTTTAATTTTTATTACAATAATATAAATCTATTATCTACCTACTGAATAACAGATATTGAAAACTTTAAGTTGTTTTAATTTGGAAATTAATCCAGTTGAATAGAATAAAAACTTAGGTTAGTTGGCTAACACATTAATAGGATTTTTTTTTAAATTTATTCCAGGGATATTGCTGACATAATTTAGAAGCAACCCTTTAATATGGATGTGTGGATTTTTAAAATCCATGCATTGCACTCTTCAGATGCCTGTTTCCCTGCTGCCCAATAGAAATAAAATGAGGGCACATGGGCAATTTAAAATTTTCCAGGAGCCACATTAAACAAATGAAAACAGGCTGTATTAACTTTGAGTTTCTCAGGTAACACAGTGGTAAAGAATCCACCTCCCAATGCAAGAGACACAAGAAACACAGGCTCAATCCCTGGGTCAGGAAAATACCCTAGAGGAGGAAATGGCCACCCACTCCAGTATTCTCGCCTGGAGAATCCCATGGACAGAGGAAGCTGGAAGGCTACAGTCCATGGGGTCGAAAGTGTTGGCCATTACTGAGCACTACATTGCATATTAACTTGTATGTGTGTGTTAGCTGCTCAGTCGTGCCTGACTCTTGGCAACCCCATGGATTGTAGCCCACCAAATTCCTCTGTCCGTGGGATTCTCCAGGCAAGAACACTGGAGTGGGTTTCTGCCCCTTCTCCAGGCATATTAACTTAAAACTATATATTATTTAAACCAATATATTCAGGAAATATCATTTCAAAGTGTGATCAACATAAGTATTATAAATGAAATATAGCACATTATTTTATTCCTACTATGTTTTTGAGATCCAGCGTGTATCTTACATCTGAAGCATATCTCAATAGGAGTAGCCACATTGTAAGTGCTCACAGTCACAGCGAGTTAGTGGCTACTCTACTGGGCAGCCCAGGTCTACAGCACAATCATCATTCCAATCATCATTCAGTTCAAGTTTGACATGACTCATTGTCAGTCCTCAGCATTATTGACTTATTTCCTCACTTTCTGTATTTTTCACATTGCCCCTTGCTTATAAATGCTGATCCCAGTAATAGATCTGTACAGGAATGAGAGGAATACTTGAGTCATTTAGCCAGTAGTGCCAGGAAATTACTTCAAATTCACTGACTGTTCAAATTGCTTCTAATGGCATAACAAACTGACATTGTTTCTCAGTTTTGTACTTCTCTAGGTGATTTAGAGATATTGGGATTTTTCTTAAGTACTGGCTTGACGTTTCCATTTTATATGCTATTACAAAGCTCACAGGCCACAGGAATATTGGAAACAGTTATTTATCAATAATAAACCCATACCCTGTTACATTATTTTTTAAGAAGAGTAACTATATGGTAAAAAGAAAAAAAAATAGAAAAAGAGCAAGAAGAGAGACATTGTGTTACCTTTTTGAAAATCTCTTTATCTGAATTAGTAAATATTAAATATTAAACTAATAGATATAGATATTAAATAGTAATAGATATTAATTAGTAATAGATACTAATATTAAGCTAACAGATATAAATATTAGAGATGTCATAGAGTTTCTGAATTCTGAATATCTGAATGTCTGCATTTACATTCATGTATTGAAATATGTTTCCCTGGATAAAGTATATTGCAAAAATTCAGCATCATACAAAATATATACCTGGAAAAGAGAGGAATATTGCAATACCCTTTTCAGATCATTGTTTTATTTTTTGATGCCATACCAAAATCGGACAAGTGGGAGTTTCTTTCAATGTGAAAACTATAATGTGGGATTGGAAACCTTATCAATAAGCATTTTGTACTCTGTTATATGAGTGAACCTTGAGGACTAATGCTAAGTGAAACAAGCCAGTCACACACACACAAAAAATATTGTATGATTCCACTTATATGAGCTACCTAGAGTAGGGAAATTCATTGAGATAGAAATAGAATGGTGGTTGCCAGGGACCGTGGGGAGAGCAGATGGGAAGTTATTGTTTAATGGTTAGAGTTTCAGTTTTCAGGATGAAAAAATGTCTGGAGGTGGATGATTGTGATGGTTACACAAAAATATGAATGTACTTAATGCAATTGGGCTTCCCTCATAGCTCAGCTGGTAAAGAATCCCCTGCAATCCAGGAGACCTCAGTTTGATTCCTGGGTCAGGAAGATCTGCTGGAGAAGGGATAGGCTACCCACTCCAGTATTCTTGGGCTTCCCTTGTGGCTCAGCTGGATAAAGAATCCTCTGGCAATGCGGGGAGACCTGGGTTCAATCCTTGGGTTGGGAAGATCCCCTGGAGAAGGGAAAGGCTAATGCACTTAAACAGTGCACTTCAAACTGGTTAAGACACTATGGCTGATTCATACTGATGTTTGGCAGAAACCAATACAATACTGGAAACCAATTATCCTTCAATTAAAAATTTTTAAAAAGTGGTTAAGATAGTGAACTTTATGTACTGATAAAATCTTAGCAAGATTGATCTAGTGTTAATAATAACACAAAAATATAAACGAAACATGTAAAAAGGATACAGGGCTTACCACCACAAATCCTACACATTGGATAACTTTATGACAAATACTTGAAAAACACATGACAACTTTTATTTACAAACAAAAACTGCATCAAAATTGAGCAGCAATAAAAACTTAAAATTGTTCTTTGTCTATAAAAGGAAGTGATTCCTTGTTAATTAAATGCTATTCAAAATGTCCAGAAATGAAAACCCCAGATTTAAATATCTTCACTGAGGAAATCTTCCCAGCTTTTAAGAAATAGATGATAACTGTTGATGTATGGCAGAAACCAGCACAATATTGTAGAGCAATTAGCCATCAACTAAAAATAAATTTTAAAAAAATTAAAGAAAGAAATAGATGATAACTATTCAATAAACTCGCCTGGGAAATCCCATGGACAGAGGAGCCTCGTAGGCTACAGTCCATGGGGTTGCTAAAAGTCGGACATGACTGAGCGACTTCACTTTCACTTTTCACTTATCAAGCATTGGAGAAGGAAATGGCAACCTACTCCAGTGTTCTTGTCTGGAGAATCCCAGGGACAGAGGAGCCCAGTGGGCTTCTGTCTATGGGGTCGCGCAGAGTCGGACACGACTGACGCGACTTAGCAGCAGCAGCAGCATTCAATAAACTCACCCAGATAAATAAATAAATAAATATTTAAAAAAAATAAAAATAAAAAAATAAACTCACCCAGAGAATATTTGAAAAGGAACAATTCTGAGCTTGTTTTTTGAGGCCAACATACCTACAGGCTACTGTAGTTAATTTCCCTTATCTCCCCGTATCCATTCCCACAGTTAATTTCTTCCCACAGACGCTGGGTTTGGCCATAGACTCACTTTGGTTGGCGGAGAACTCCAAATGTACAGCAGGAAGAAAGAGGAAAGGGCATGTGGCTGTCACACTCTTTCCTGGAGCCCAGGCCAGCCGAGTGAGTGTTCTGGACCAGCCACTGGAGGATGTCGCAGATGCAGGAGGGCTCAGATGGCTCCGCTGAGCCCACAGCAGACCAGCCAGCTCCTAGCCCTCTCATCCAGAGATGACAGAGTCCACCCACCCGAGATCACTGCGTCCCACTCCAGCAGTTTCCAGCCTGCCCAGAAAATCCTGTTTAGAGGGGAGAAATGAGAACTCTGGGCTTAAAGCGAGCCCATCCCTAGTCCTCTAACTCAGCGGAGCTCTCCCTTAGGCCCCGTCAGGTCGCCATCCCACAAGGGCGCAGTGCACCTTTTACACATTCAAGTGGAGCTCGGCGCCGCCCCATCAGACCTGAAAGCAAGAGGTCTCGAGGTCTCGAAACCAAGGGAAGGATGGTGGGGGAAGGACCTCTTTGTTGCTATACTTCATAAACCTCTTGAAAAATGTTAAGTCCCATTCCTCTGATCCAGGGCTCAGCGGGCTTGGAAGTCCAATTGACAGAGAGGGCACAACTCTCATCTAATGACCCTCGCCTACAAGAGCCCTTGGCTGGGCTGCAGCAACCAGTTTTCTCTTTTTTGCCCCATTAGGTACAAAGGCGACTTTCACTTTCACTTTTCACTTTCATGCATTGGAGAAGGAAATGGCAACCCACTCTAGTGTTCTTGCCTGGAGAATCCCAGGGATGGGGGAGCCTTGTGGGCTGCCATCTATGGGGTCGCACAGAGTCAGACACGACTGAAGCAACGTAGCAGCAGCAGCAACAGCAGGTACAAAGGTAGTGATAACTCCCTGAAATTCTTAGCCCCCCCCTCCATCTACATCTGCTGTTTGCTTCCATCAACTCTACCTAGACCTTTGCAAGGTTTTGATCTATTGACAGCTTTTAAATCATTCTTAGTGAGGGTGGTACCATATTATGCCAGTTTGTAAGGACAATGATATTCAGAGAGCAGGAAAAATATTGCATTGTGTCTACAATATTTTTGATATCTTTGAATGGCACTTCACTACTAATTAATGGAAAGTTACTGTTTCCAGATAATATTCTGTCTATGGCCTTTAAAAGGCTATTGTATTTCTGGGTTGGCTTTTTTTTTTTTTTTTTTTGGCCACTGTCATAAATATTATGACTGTATTATGGATTTTCACCTAATGTACTTTTGTTCACAATATTAGTGCCAGATTTAAGACTTCTTTTACTTCCTTTCTTGACTCATTGATCATAAATATAGTCTTTATTTCAGAAATCGCATTGTTCTCTAAATTTCCCTTCCTTCAGAAAATAACACTCCAAATAAAGATGATTTTGTATGAGCCACACACACATATATAATAAAGATTTGGAATGGCACCATGTAATCTGATTTCTTTTGGAAACTGAGAATAGCCACAGTGCCTAAGCTTTTATTCAGTTCACGAAGACACTTATATTGTTAGCAAACTGGTATAAGGCCCTAAACCTGTGAACTGAAGAGAATAATATCTCTATCTATGTAGAAAGATTGTTATAAGCATTAGTGAAAATGCATGTGTATTATCAGTATATATCTTTACAATAAATATAGTTTCATGCCACCTGAATATAATAATGATTAATTGTAATTGTACTCACTTATTACACATATTAGTCACCCTGGTATATGAATGAAGAAATCTATAAGATTAAAACCAGGATAGAGTCATTGCTGACCACATGCTCCTGGAATTTTTACTGCTTAAATTCAGTTTGATTTCCCCTTTTGCCAGGACATATCGCTAGATTAAAACCTAAACTGTCTCCTAATAGGAATCTTGAAACAGCAGCGTTCCAGGCCTTTGTATGTAGCCAAGTCAGATTAAAGATCTCATTTTACTTTAAGAGGATCTCATGACTCTCATTCAAATAAAGTGTTTAGTTAGAAAAGATTAAATATGACTAATGAAATAAAAATTATTAACTATCATTTATAACTCAAAATAGGACTCATAACAATGCAAATATGTACAAGTTATTCCAGAGTACTTTGTGTTTTTCTAAGAAAAATTCCTGTGGACGAAATGAGAAGCTGCATGTATGGCTTATGTTACAGGGTTTTTATTTTTTTAATGAAATAAATCAGCTTTGGGGTCTACATACAGATTATACAGTTACTTGTTTTTTAGTAGAATTTCAAGTTAAAATAAAATTAAGTTAAAAATAAAATTGAGCTGGGACTTCCTTGACAGTCCAGTGGTTAAGACTCCATGCTCTCGATGCCAGCCATGCAGGTTCAATCCTTGGTCAGCAAACTAAGATGGCAAAAAAAATTCTTTTTAGTTTTCAATAAAACAAAATAAAATAAGTGTTAAAATATTTATACACAGAGATTTTTATTTGCCTTTTATCCTTCCTTCTGCCCTGAATATACTGATTCCCTACATCCTAAATTTATTTCCAAGTAATCATTTTTATCTGGTTTTTTGAACAAAGAAATACATATATGATATTTCTAAGCTATGTAGTATCCCAGCCTTCCACTCTATTTTTAGAGAAAGAAGAGCTGTTCTATAAGTGACATTCATTTTGCTCATGTGTTCTTACTTCTTCCTTCTCAGGAATAAGGAGCCCCCTCTTGGGTTGCGCTCTGTAAAAAGCTAGACTGTCTCTTCATTCAGAAATATCTTAGCTTAAAACTCAGCTGAGTGGAAAGCAAACTCTTCCCCCTCCTTCTATTCCTTTTCTCATCCTCATCCTCCAAGCTTCAGTTACATTGATCTTTTCTCTTTTAACAACATGAACAATTTTCCTTACGTTCAATTTTCCACAATCATATTTGAATGATTATGTCATATTCTATCTAAATCTAATTTAACCCTTTCCAGTTATTAAAATCTGCCCTTTAATTTTCAAAGAAGATGATGTTGAATTCATCGAGATGAATAAGTGGAACTGAAAATTAGACACTTTTCCCACTGCTACATATATGTTATCCTTAGAGCTACCATGAGCTTATTCAAAAATGTCTGCTTCTATTTGGTGTCACCATGAACTCCAGAAAAGCTTTATATGAAAATTCACACCATTTCTTGATTGATGTGTTATGAATGAAATTCTCTGCTGCTGTTTCATCAGCATCTCACAGTTATGCTTTATGGCTGTATAGCCCTACTCAGTTATTCAAAAGCAGTGATGGTTTCATCATTAGTTACACCAAAACTCATGCATATGCAGACACTGTACACTGGTCTATGGATTTTCTTCTGCCTTCTAGTCTTACTATTTAGTCATCAAAATTAATAGAGAAGTCATTGTATGACCAGTCTTGTGCCAGGTATTATGCCAAAGGTATGGTATGAAGTCCCTGGAATTGAGAGTACCAATAACAATAAAATAGTAGCGATGATAGAGAATGTTATATAACACACATATCAGAAACCTTCCTACATACAGAAGCAACCTAAATGTCCACTGATAGATGAATGGATAAAAAACATGTGGCACATATACACAATGAAATACTACTCAGCTGTAAAAAGAATGGAATAATGCCATTTGCAGCAACATGGCTGGACCTACTGTTATCATACAAAGTGAAGTAAGTCAGAGAAAGGCACCATATGGTATCACTTATATATGGAATCTAAACTATGACACAAATTAACTTACCCACTAAACAGATTCACAGACACAAAAGAACAAACTTGTTGTTGTCAAGGAGGAGGAGGTTAGGGGAGGGAAAGATTAGAAGTTTGGGATTAGCAGGTATTTTATACATAGTGGATAAACAACAAGGTCCTACTGTATAGTAAAAGAATTATATTCAATATCCTGTAATAAACCATCATGGAAAAGAATCTGAAAAAGAAAGTCTGCCCATGTATAATGGAATCATTTTGTTATATAGCAGAAATTAACACAACATTGTAAATCAACTGTACTTGAACAAAGTAAAAAGAAAAAGAAACTGTTCTACATTTTTTAATGTTTATTATTTACTCCCATAAACTGTACTGCTTATCATTGATTCCACTTTGCATGAAAAAAATTGAGGCACAAAAATTATTTAAGTGATTTTCTCAAAGTTACAAACACTTTTTGGTGAAAGACCCAAGACTGGATCTCAGGCAGTTTGGAATCTGGACTTAATTCTATAATATGATTGAGTGGGACAAGTAACATACTCAAGAAAAATTAGAGAACAAAATAGTTTATTATCAAGGGTTAAATTACTGGGTGAAAATAATTGATAGATTAGCCACAGAGTGTTCAGAGTGTTAGTGTACAGAGTGTTCATTGAATGGTACAGGGAAAGAACCTTGAGAATGAGACCTTCCTAGACGAGAGTGATTACAGAATTCTCCACAGGGTGGATGTAGGTATGCGAAGAAGACAAACCCAGCCTTCCTCTGATCAGAGGCAGAGGAAACAGGCAAATTCATTCTACTATCACTAGGGCCAGTCTTATTATTTTTGCATTGCCAATGAGCAACCAGCATGGATGTTGATATTATGTATTTGACATGGAAAAAAATGTGAGAAACAAAAGTGTGGTATTTTGTATGTGATCATTTTAAGTCACTTTGCAAGAATGAGTTCTCATGGAAATTTGCTTTGTTTAAGACTTGTCAGTTACGGTAAAAAGTAATTACATAACAGTAAGTATTTCCAAGATGCTTGCTTTCCACGTGCAAAATGTGCTATTTTGAAAACTTGAACAGGCTGAACATTCCACTTTTGAAAAATCATTCTAGCTCATTATTTAGTACATTCATAATTTATCACTAATTATAGTAATATAACAAGAAAACTGAACAACAACAAAATCTTGTTATGTGATGTATACCCAACCCTATGACCTTGGGTTATTTATAGCCGTATCCACTAATATAATTAATTTTTGGAAAATGTTATAACTCTAATTCATGTTTGCTAGAAAAGTGGAAAATCTTGTATAGAGATGAATCTTTAGTAATTTTGAAAAACATCAAATTTCTAACTATTTTTTAAAGACCTTGATACGGCATCAGCATTCCTTTCAAACCAAGGTTGGATATGCACTTTCTAACAGAAAGTGAGGAAATTTCATGTTTTGTAGCCTTTCCAGATAAAATAACACATTCAAATATGGCCTTACCTAAGGGAAAATCTGACTGTGTTAGTAAACACTCACATTCTTTCCATTCTAAACAGAAACTTCTTGATGAACCCAGTGAAAGTGTTAGTTGCTCAGTTGTGTCTGACTCTTTGTGTCCCCATTAACTATAGCCACCTGGCTTCTCTGTCTGTGGAATTTTCCAGGTAGGAATACTGGAGTGGGTTACCACTCCCTTCTCCGGGGGAATCTTCCTAACCATGGACTGAACCTGGGTCTCCTGCATTTCAGGCAGATTCTTTACTGTCTGAGCCACCAGGGAAGCCCCGCATGAACCCAGACCACATTTTCAATTTGAGTATAATATCTTCACCCATTTAATGTAAGAGCTTGCTTTCTGAATTTTTGGAATCACTTACAACTGAATTCATTTTTATTTTGGTAAGAGAGTTAAGGAGTAGGATTCCCTTGGTGGTCCAGTGGTTAAGAATCTGCCTGCTGATTCTGGAGACACGGGTTTGATCTCTAGTCTGGGAAGATTCCACATGCCTCGGGCAGTTAAACCCATGCGCCACAGCTACTGAGCCCAGGGACCCTAGACCCCATACTCTGCAACAAGAGAAGCCGCTGCAGTGAGAAGCCCACACATCACAAGGAGAAAACAGCCCCTGCTCGCCACCAGAGAAAGCCCATGCACAGCCGTGGAGACCCAGCACCGCCCAAAATAAGTAAGTAAAATTACGTTAAAAAAAGAGTTAAGGAGTAAAGAGACCATTTTTATCACCATTAATTACCTTCCCCTGAGCTTTGATGATCAGCTATCTTCTTTCATTAACAGTTTTGTATTGGTCTTACTTACCTCTTTTTGCCATGGGTTTGTTCCAAATGCTCGTGTTTGTGTCTAGACCGGCTTAAGTAAGATGAAGACCTTCCATGTTTTCCTATAGAAAGGAAGGCATGTCTCTTTCAGAGATGGAAGGTACTTCTACACACTTGTCAGATCCCACCTGTCTTTTCAGCTTTTCGTGCATGTGGATATTGACTAGCTCTTAAGAACGTCATTAGAATAATTAAGTATGAATCATTGCTCTTCCTATTCTGGATGTGATTCTTACTATGCTTCTCTCTTGAAGAGATAAAGCTGCTGATTTAAGTGTTGGCATATGAGGAAAACTCCTGCAATGATTCCAGCAAGAGAAGACAGAAGAAAAACATAATGTCTGTTTGTCTTTAACATTCAGTCGTATAAAATTACAGAGCTGAGGTGGAAAGAAACATTATCGTTTAAAAGTGTAGGAAATGCATAGGTCTGTAAATGCTGCTGCTGCTGTTAAGTCGTTTCAGTCGTGTCTGACTCTGTGCGACCCCATAGACGGAAGCACACCAGATTCCCCCGTCCCTGAGAGTCTCCAGGCAAGAACACTGGAGTGGGTTGCCATTTCCTTCTCCAATGCATGAAAGTGAAAAGTGAAAGGAAAGGGTCTGTAAATAGTCTTGTGATAATGTTTCAAGTGCTTAGTGCCTCATGTAACAGTTAATCGAGGGAACTCTACAATCTTGTCAGTTTGTCAGTAGGTCACTGCCCTTCTGCTAGCAGTGAGTGGATTTTCTAGCACTTTGCAAAGGAATAAATTCCAATCCATCAGGATAGTTCCTTCCAGGGAAGAAAGCCATTCCGCCAGTTGGACCACAAAATGACTGGGAAGACACCTGAAGTGCTGATTCCAGTTGTCCTGCAGAGGAATAGGATTATTTTTTTACTCTCCTTTCCTCTCTGCTTCTTTCTTCATCCCTCACTATAACTCCATTTCATCTTTGCTTCTAGGAACTTTCCATTTTGTGGGAAGAAATTTATTTTTTCTCAGTCATGAAATTCACTTTCACTTTTCACTTGCATGCATTGGAGAAGGAAATGCCAACCCTCTCCAGTGTTCTTGCCTGGAGAATCCCAGGGACTGGGGAGCCTGGTGGGCTGCTGTCTATGGGGTCGCACAGAGTCGGACACGACTGAAGTGACTTAGCAGCAGCAGCAGCAGCAGCAGTAGCATGAAATACATATTGAGGGAATGTATCAAGCAGTTAGATTTATCTTATAAAGATCTCATCTAAAATGTCAGATGCCATGGAAATATTTCATCTTAGAGAAATATAAAAAGAATTGTATTAAAATAGTGGATTTTCATTCTGATAATTATTATAGTGTAATTAAGGAGGATAGATCGGTACCACAAATGCACAGTGGCTCTAGTGGTAAAGAATGTCTGCCAATGCAGGTAGACGTAAGATCGATATCTGGGTTTGATCCCTGGATCAGGAAGAGCCCCTGGAGGAGTAAACAGCAACCCACTCCAGACATTCTTCCCTGGAGAATCCCATGGACAGACAAGCCTGGAAGGCTACGTACAGTCCGCAGGGTCACATAGAGCCGGACATGACTGAAGTGACTTAGCACATAGCACAAACGCATGAGGTCAACTACGAAGAGAGCAGTAAGATTCCTAAAGCAGCAGCACGTCTTACCCGTGGCAAAGGTATGTTTTTCTAAGCAGGTCAGTTATGAGGACACTGGAAGCCAGCTTGTCTGTTTTCATGAGCATCGCATGGATGCTTGGGTACCTGAAAGGTCGTGTTATGCAGACTCTTGGGATGTATCCACTGGACAGGGAGCTTCCTTCTCCTGGAAAGCACTTCTGTGTCCTTCACGGTAGTCATCAGAGGGCAAGGGAGGAAGGCAGAAATCCTTCTGCCTCCTTTTCTTTACAGAGACCAACAGCAAGGAGATGTGAGTCTAAGGCTTTGAAATAAGGGCATTGCAAGTCCTGATGAGAATGTGTGGTTTGTGAGCAGAGAATGACATCTATAATCCCACAGATTTTTTTTCTTCTTTGCCTTTTTTTTTAGCTTACTATACTTCTTGCAAAGTTTATACCATCTTAAATTATCTCATTCTTTTGTTTTTCTGATGATGTTTCCTCTCCCATTGTTAATAATTCTTTTTCACTGTGGATGACTGATTACTCCCAAAGATTAGATTAGATTGACTATCTCTAGAAAACAAGACAAGAAATCATGACTGAATTGATAGTCAAAAGATAGTGTGAGTCATCTAGTTTGGTGGAAATTTTTGCCTGCATAACAGCCAGAAGAATTTTGGAAAACTATATACACCTTCACACAATGTTAAGTGGCCACAAAAATAATTTTGTCATAAGTTGAAATAGTTGTAAAGAGTGTAATTTCCAAAATCAATAAATATTGAAGTTTTAAAAATAAGTTAACAAATTTAACAAATTAGTTAACAAATCTAAATTTCTAAAATTTAGAAAACTGTTGTTAAATTTACCTAATGAAATCTAAAAATTGTAATCATTTTATATTTTGGATTAGCTGTTGAAAAGTACACACAAACAAGCTCAAATAACTGTCAGCTATTTTACATGATTTTTCTTTCCTGAATGTAAATTTCACTCCTTTTCTCCCATTAAATGTTATGTTAGTGTAAATGTTTTTATTTCAGAAAATGCTTTGTTGATCATATCTTTTTTCATTTCAATGAAAATGTGGGCAAAAATTTCTGTGACCATAGGACTCTGGAGACTAAAATTTTCCTCCCGATTGACTTTTCACTGTGATTATTCACTGACATAGAATGAATCAACCAACATAATAATACACACCAAAGAACTGAAATACAAGTGCAGCATGAATACCAGAACTAAACAAACAACAGAAATGATGATGTATGGACCTCTGGATGGACCTGGGGTCATCCCCAGCCCTCCAGAGATGTCCCCAGTAGAGACACGGCACCTTGAGGCAGACTCAGCAGTGATGGGTCAAAATCCATACTCCTGACAGTCGTGTGAATGATGGTCACACACAGTGCTGGAGGAAGAATTTGACAGTGGAGCACAGATTACCCTTTGGGACTCCAAATGCATCTGAGGCACTGGAATATTGATAGAAGCCGAAGTTTAGGATAACATTTTTGCTGGTGATTCCCTTGGGGCTGGAGGTGGTGAAGTTCATGCCTAAGGATGAACCAATGTTGGCCATTGCCAAGACAGATCTGTTTAAGTTGGGGGACGACCCTCACTTCAGCTCTCTTGCTCTCTTTTTGTAGAGTCTCACTGACATTTAAATATGAGGCAATTTTGTGGTAAGAGTCATCTCCCTGGGAAGGTGTATATATTTGCTGCTTATTGAAAGAGCTGAATATAGCCAAGAGGGGAGTAGCCGTGGTGGATATGAGAAGCTGTGTTTTTTTGCAGAGTGGATAAACTGTGAGTGGTTCAATGATTTTTGAAAACAGCTTGCAAAGCTGCTGCAGGGAATGCAGAAGTGAATGCTGATTGATTTGTTGAAGGGTGCCGGCCCCCAGGCTGCAGCCAGTGACTGGAAATGTGCAGTCTGGAGCTCTTTCCTGTTGCACACCTGATTGGCTGCTCCTGAGGCAAACTCTTTTCAACAGGGTTTTGATTCCTCCTTATACAGATCTCACCTCAGTCTATTTTTTTAAATGCAGATTCACAGACCCTGCTCGGATCTTCTGAATCAAACCTCTGGAAGGAGGGATCTGAGCTTTGCTTCATAATAAGTCTATCAGGTTATTCCTCTCCTTCATATTTTTAAATGTTATTTTATATCCAAATATTACATATGAAATATACATAAATGAATGTTTGTGCTGTGTCTTTTTAAACATGGAGCACAAGGACGTCCCTGGTGGTCCAGTGGTTAGAAACCTACCTGCCAGTGCAGGTGACACGGGTTCAGTCCCTGGTCTGGGAAGATTCCACATGCTTTGGGGCAACTGACCTTCGTGCCAAAACTACTGAAGCCTGCACACCCTAGAGCCCGTGCTCCGCAGTAAGAGAAGCCACCTCAATCACCACAAGCAAGAGTAGCCCCCACTTGTCACAACTAGAAAAAGCCCGCCCAGCAGTGAAGACCCAGTGCAGCCAATAAATAAATACTAAAATAAAGCACAGTGAATGTACTTTCACGAAGCAATCACTCAGCTCCAAATCTGGATCATTAACAATATTTATATTTGCATTTATATTCATATTTACCTGTGTGCTTCTCTCAAATGTCTTCCTTCTGCCTCCCTACAAGAGGTAACATTTTGCATTGTGGATTTCACCTCATTTGTCAATAGGTTGATGCTGACTTGAAGCACAACCCACACCAGAACAAGGTGATATTGGAAAACGGGTGGAAAAATTGGATAAAGAGGTCAAGCGAACGCGGCAGTAAGGGCTGGAGGTGGGTAGCCTGACCTGCTCTGAGTGGCAGATTTACAGCCAGCACTGCTCTCTGAAAACCACTTTCACATTCACAGCCATATAAGGCTGAGTGTCTGCAGGAAGACCTTCCTCTGAGATCAAGGTCCTGCTTGCCATGGTGATCCACGAATAAACATTTTCACAGGGCAGCCCTCGACTTCTATTTTATTAAGAGAAGATCACAAAGGGCAAACTTTAGTATCCCAGTTGGCAGAATCAAATTTCTGCTTTGTCTCTGACCTGGAGTCTCCTATCTTCTGAGACCGTCCATGGAACTGACAGCGTAACTTGCTGGCTGCAAGTTGGGTGATATCCTACATGCTTCACCACTCTCGGCAGTTGTGACAGGAAGCCACACGGTGTTTGCATCTTCAGAGCACTCACAAAACTCGACATAAGACAATTTGAATTTAACCAGGGGCTTTGGGCACCTCAGATGAACATCTATATAAAAATGTAAAATGATACTGCGCATTTAGGTGCCATGTGTATCAGAAACGATTCATTTTAAAAATCAGTATCTTCATGTTCTAAATGAAAAATCACCCTAATCACCCAAAAAAAGCTCTTCAGGGAGTATTCAAAATATGGGAGTGATATGCACATCATCATTTTGTTTTATTGTGATGTGTGATATGGATGTTAGTAATCCATGGATGGGAGGAAGAGAGAAAGAATATATATATTCCGAAGAGAGAAAGTTGACAGCAGGGTGAGAGCAGGCCATTAACTTTAGTCACTCCAGAGATTGTCTTCCCTTTCAATAACCTCAAATGCAGTTATTCTGCCATTTAACATCATTATTTTGATTCTGAGAGGACTATTCATCTTATAAGTCAATTAGTTTGACTAATGGTTAATTTTCATAGTTAGTATTTGATTTTGTTCAAGCGACTCAGAAGTTCATGGGCCCATCTCTCTTTTCATCCTTTTTGTTCTTTCACTCTTCTTCCCATTCATCATTTTCTCAGTAAGTTCCCTGGGATCTGCTAAGCAGATTATTTGCTTAATGTGCTGCATTAGAGTGGAATTTTGCACGGAAAGGGAATGTTTTGTTTAAGATTTGAAAGTCGTGCTACCTAGAGGCAATCTTGCTGTTAGAACACAGTTAGAAAGTGAACGTTAGGTGCTTGATGAAATGAAAGGAGCCTAAAACAGGGAGGCACCCCCAGCTGCAAGGCTGCAGAAAGTGGTGGGGACTTGAGAAGCCCCTCTGTATGCAGCATGTCCTGACTCCAAAGCCACTCCAATAAGCAGATAATCTAAGGAAAGCCTGCCACAAGTCTTCTAGACTCCCCATCCATCAAGTTATCCCTGTAAATCTCTCCTTTTGAGAAACTCTGGGACTCCCTCTGGGATTCTCCAGGCAAGAATACTGGAGTGGGTTGCCATTTTCTTCTCCTGGAGAATCCCATGGACGGAGGAGCCTGGTGGGCTACAGTCCACGGGGTCCGCAAAAAGTTGGACAGGACTGAGTGACTTCATTTTCACTTTCAGACAGCATATTAAAAAGCAGAGACATTACTTTGCCAACAAAGGTCCGTCTCGTCAAGACTATGGTTTTTCCAGTGGTCATGTGTGGATGTGAGAGTTGGACTATAAAGAAAGCTGAGCACCGAAGAATTGAACTGTAGTGTTGGAGAAGATGCTTGAGAGTCCCTTGGACTGCAAGGAGATCCAACCAGTCCAGCCTAAAGATCAGTCCCAGGTGTTCATTGCAAGGACTGATGTTGAAGCTGAAACTCCAATACTTTGGCTACCTGATGCAAAAAGCTGACTCATTGGAAAAGACCCTGATGCTGGGAAATATTGAGGGCAGGAGGAGAAGGGGACAACAGAGGATGAGATGGTTGGATGGCATCACCAACTCAATGGACAAGGGTTTGGGTGGACTCCGAGAGTTGGTGATGAACAGGGAGGCCTGGCATGCTTCGGTTCACAGGGTCGCAAAGAGTCGGACACGACTGAGCAACTGAACTCAACTGAACTGAAGGAAATAACTACTGACAGCAGTGCCCCATCATCACCCAACGCACACGCCCTCCCGAGAGTGGAGATGCGTGTTTGTCAGGTCCTACCTGATACCCACACCTCCACTGCAGGAAGAGTTTTACTTTCTCAGTGTTTGTATTTAATGAGTAGGCTTCATATGGATCCAGGTCCATGATCTTCTATCCATAATTCAAAATCCATAATGCATTAAAAACAAACAGCAGTCTAATGGTTAAGACTTTGCCTTCCAATGCAGGAGATGCAGGCTTGATCCTTGGTCTAGGAGCTGAGATCCCATGTGACTCAGGGCCCCCAAAAAAAAACCATAAAGCAATATTGTGAAAACTTGAATAAAGACTAAAAAAAAAACACACACACAAGAATTCCAACTTCCACTGCAGGGGGCATGAATTCCATCCCTGGTCAGGGATCTAAGAACCCACATATACTTTGTGCAGACAAAACCAAACAAACAAACAATAACAACAGAAGAAAAAAAAAAAAAGCCTTCATAATTCCTCTAGTCTCCTCAGGTGGCCTGAGGGGAGAATAAACTATATACTGTCCTTATTTAGCTCCAGAATTCTTAATGTGCCTGACTGTGACACCATATGATCCATTGTATCTGCCATGTATTTCCTTTCTAAAATCCAAAAAGATAACCCAAATCTGAATTTTGAATTCAGATCAAAATTCACATCAGATCCCGTGTGTTTGGGGGTGGGGCCTTGGGAACCTGTCTGCTGGACGCTGGGGCCCTGGACTTGCTCACCACCCCTTTCGGCTCCAGCAGGACCATTCTAGACAGTCCACCCCATCCAAGCTGGTAAAAGAACCCACCTCTCATTCAGCCCAACGCCTATCCTGAATGGGGACGCTATGACCCAGGGAGCTTCTCACAACTAGCTGTGACACATTTTTAAGTATCTCAATCCATAAATTAGAAAATCTGGCAACTTTTGGGTATGGGTCGACACTAAAAGAAAAAAGATAATAATTAATGAGCAAGAAGTTGTTGTAGTTATTAATACTACTTGGTTCAAATTACTTTCTTGGTTCATACAATGAAGATCATCATCAGATTTTCTACTTGTTAGGTTTCTATTCATTTAAAAAGAAAAAAGGCTAGTTAAACTTCACCCAAAGGAAAGCATGTGATTCGCAAAACAATGTAAATTTGGACATGAGGATAGATCGTGAGACCTTTTAAATAATGCAGATCCTGCTCTTAAGACTTGCCAGCATTTAATCCAGAAAATTTTCTAATGAATAAGCATGGGGAAAGTCCTGTCCTCGGGGATCATCACCAATTCAAATAGATATGAAAATAAAATTCCAGAAATTTCAAATAATGTTGTTAAGTTGTAATACATAGCTGTTCACACAGAGTTCTCACAGTGAAACCAGAGAGGTTTCCTTATTTCCTTTATTTGGACAAAGATGGTAAAATCATGAAATGCTAAACCTTAGATGTCTCCAAAAGAACATGTGATTAAACCACTTACTTTTTATAAGAAAAAGGACATTCAGTTCTTACCTAAAACACCTTCTGCTCAAAAGTTGCACACGCTGAAAACCGGATGGTCATTTTGCTGCACTGTAATGGAAATTTTTAAAATAATAGTAACAAGCTGTCTGAGCCAGGCAAAGGGGAAAGTGCTTACTCATTTAATCTGTTTACTGATTTAATCTTACTTCTAAAATATGTATTCCAATAAAGAAACTCTGTCAAACTGAAACTTAAAGTTAAATGTGTAATGATCTGGGTAATTTGATTTTCAGATACTTTCAAAAGGAAACCATATTTTAAAATCATATTTAGAAGAGTTTCTGTAAAGTTTTCCAATCAGATATTTGATTGAAGTTTTATTTACCTTGTATTGTCTATAACACATTGAAAGTCATTTGTTTGGTTAAACAATTATCCCCATTTTAAATGGTTGATAGAAAGTAGTACCTGCTGCTGCTGCTGCTAAGTCGCTTCAGTCGTGTCTGACTCTGTGCGACCCCATACACGGCAGCTCATCAGGCTCCCCTGTCCTTGGGATTCTCCAGGCAAGAACACTGCAGTGGGTTGGCATTTCCTTCTCCAATGCATGAAAGTGAAAAGTGAAAGTGAAGTTGTGTCCGACTCTTAGCGACCTCATGGACTGCAGCCCACTAGGCTTCTCTATCCAAGGGATTTGCCAGGTAAGAGTACTGGAGTGAGGTGCCATCGCCTTCTCTGACCTGCTGATCAGTTCAGTTCAGTCACTCAGCCGTGTCCGACTCTTGGCGATAAAAGGAAACAAATATGGACAGATCTTGTAGTATAGCCAGGTTCCCAGAAATTCTCTCTCTTCTCACCTTCTCCACAAAAATTTCTAATCTATAATTCCCAGTGTGAACCATTTATAGTCCTTTAGACAGTTTTCAAGCCACTTCACAATATTAGCAAGAAGAAACAATGTAAATTACAAAATAAATTTTGTAATTTGACATGACTGTCATGTCAGTTTTCTTTTGTTTTTGTGGTCAAGTGATGATTCAGAGATCCGAATCATCGTCTTCTTTTGAATGCAAGCTTTCATTACTTCTGTGAGTTAATAATGTAGCTCTGTATCAGCCTCCACTTCCTGAATAGCAGCATAACTTTCATGAGAATTCTTGCTACAGAACCGAAGCCTGGTCTCCATGCTCATTCCTGTTACGGGATATTTGTTGATGCTGTAGGAAGTATCTTCTTAGTATAAACCAAATGTGTGAAAAATCCCTCCTCCACTACTGCAGAAATAGCCAGAGGCTGGAAAGACAGCATTTGATAAAACAACTTTGCTCGGTCACAACTGGAAACAGAGACGCTTTAGAAAATGGTGACAAGGTTACAGGAGGATGACAGGTTCTCCCTGAAAATGCCACTTCTCTGAAAATGTAAATGTTCTTACAAAAGAGCCAAGGAGATTCTACAGATAAACATCAGCTGAAAAATATTCTTGACTTCAGTGATCCCATATCCCACCCACCCATCCAGTTCCCTACCCACCCGAACTGCGGTTATTAGGCTAAAACCACAGCTGGCTGAGTAGCAGAGTTGCCAAATCACAGTCTTGGACCCTGAAATACGGCCAGAATTCCCATCAAAACTCTTGCCTTGAATCTTAACTTCAAGATTAAGAACCTCGGTCTCCCTGGCCTTAAACAGAGAAATTGGACCAAAAGATCTAGAGTCCCTTTTAGTTCCAAAAGTCAGATATTATGTCCAATAATCCTCTCACGACTCAAATACAATTATTACAACTTCTGATATTTTAGTTTCAAATGTTGCTGTCAATAAAGTCATTACAATTTTTAGTGCATTAGGAACTAATCAGCAAGGAGAGAAAATGCCATTTTAGGTTGTTTTCGGAGCATTGCTTCTCCCTTATTATAAAACAGGCTGCTGCGCCCTCTGCTGGTATTTCTGAGGTTGCCTATCAGGTGACTGCATTAATTTTCCCGTTTTAAGGATATTTGGTGCTTTTTTCCCCTGTTGCTCCCAATACCTTTCAAAATTGTTTTCTGATCTCTGTTTAGAGTAAATAGAAATGCCAAGATAGCTATGCTGGTCTGAAAGTAAAGTTGTGAGCATTTAATGGTACATTTTCATGTTTATCCAAAGAGGCTTCAGTAAATAGTGCTTCAGTGAACAGTGGGGTGCATGTAGTTTTTAATTATGGATTTCTCCAGGTATAGGGCTTCCCTCTTAGCTCAGTTGGTAGAGAATCTACCTGCAATGCAGGAGACCCTGGTTCGACTCCTGGGTTGGGAAGATCCGCTGAAGAATGGATAGGCTACCCCTCCAGCATTCTTGGGCTTCCCTTGTGGCTCAGCTGGTAAATAATCCACCTGCAATGTGGGAGACCTGGGTTTGATCCTGGGTTGGGAAGACCCCTTGGAGAAGCGAAAGGCTACCCACTCCAGTATTCTGGCCTGGGAGAATTCCATGGACTGTACAGCCCATGGGGTCACAAAGAGTCAGACACAACTGCACCACTTTCACTTTCACACCCAGGAGTGGGATTGCTGGATAATACAGTAGCTCTGTTTTCAGTTTGTTAAAGAACCATCACACTGTTGTTCATAGTCACCGTACCAACTGACATTCCCACCAATAGTGCAGGAAGGACTCCCTTTTCTCCACATCCTCTCAAGCATTTATTGTTTGAAGATTTTTTGAGATGCCTGGATTGAATTTGTTGATATAAATAAATGGACCATTTGAACTCTACTTACCTAGTGTTCCAAATGAAGTCCCAACCTCATTTCTAGACTCTCTTCAGGAAGCTAAAGGCTATAAAATAAAGTGGGTTCTGTGCCTACACAGCCTTACTCTGTTTCTTGCACTTATAGAGTAAGAGGCCATCCCTAGAATGACACTATGAGTGTTACACACGTGTGTGCATCCACTGTGCCAAGGAAACTGAGGGAACACAGGCAGCTCTGCAAGAGGAGTGATTGGATTCCAAATCATGATGAATAAAGATTTGCTAATGAACAAAGAACAAAGAGAATATCTTCTGGGAGGGGGAAATGCACTTTGGGTAGAATTAATCAAAGGAATAAATAAAGGAAATCTCCATTACTCACTACTTGAAAGCTCCTGAAATTATGTCTCTTTCAGGGTCTTTGAAGATGTTCTAATTAAGTTTCTAGAGAGGGAAGAATATTTGTCCCTTTTAATGTAAACACAAAGGCAATTTCATGTCAGTGACATTTTTATGATTCTTGTATTCACAAAATTAACTGTATTCTTCCATCACTCTTCATGGAAGGCAGCATGATGGAACCTCTTCTAGAAAAGTCCCCGTTTAGGTGAATTTATAGAAACCACACAAAGACCTGTCCGTTGCACACACCAAAGATGATATGATACACAAGAAGGCAGCTTTAAATTCTGAAGTCTTGCTTTGAGTGGAGGATGGGATGGGTTCCAAATTTTATAAATGTTATATAATCATATTGCAATGCTTGGAGTGAGCAGGCAGCTAATTATTACTGGAACCACTGATAGATAAGATGGGACCAAAAGAGCGTGACATGCAAAACAAGACTGTGTTTAAATGAAATCCACATTTAGTTTAGTTCGTAAGGGGCTGTTGCCGTCACTGAAATCCATGGCAGAGTTCTGCTGAAAGATTCAGGGGCTTCCACTGAATACCAGCCTCACTGCCTTGAACTCTCAGATCCATGACAGTCTGTGATTTAATCACAACACAGATGAGGTAGGACCTACTCAGGAAATGCAGGCTTATTGTTTCATGTGCCTGTAAAACAGTGAGTGACTGTCAGGATATGCAGTTCGGATTGGCTGCATGATTAGGCCCGTGATCTGCTTTATTTTTTCCTTCATTCTCCCACCAGCCCCCTGCCTGGGCACAGTGGGCACTATGTCAACTGGAAAAAAAAATACACGACCTAAAAGTTGAGATACATGTTTTATTTGGCAAGCAAAGCTGAGGACTTAAGCCCGAGAAGCAGCCCTTCAGATAGCTCTAAGGCAGGGGTCCTCAACCTCTGGGATCTAATGCCTGATGATCTGAGATGGAGCTGATGTGATAGTAACAGAAACAAAGTGCACGACACATGTGGACTTTCCAGGTGGCGCTCGTGGTAAAGAACCTGCCCGCAGTGAAGGAGATACAGATTCAATCCCTGGGTCGGGAAAATCCCCTGGAGGAGGGCATGACAACCCACTCCAGGATCCTTGCCTTAGAATCCCATGGACAGAGGAGCCTGGTGGGCTACAGTCCATGAGGCTGCAAAGAGTTGGACACGACTGAATCGACATAGCATGCTCACACACATAACAAATACAATGCACTTGAATCATCCCAAAATCATCCCCACAGCCCTGGGCCATGGAAAAATCGTCTTCCACACAACCAGTCACTGGGCCCAAAATGGTTGGGGACAGCTACCCTAAAGAACTGCCCCAAAGAGGTAAGGGAGGAGCCAGGACACACAGGAGTTTTTGCAACAAAGACCAGGTAGTTAGAACATCAAGGGATTACTGTTAAGTAAAGAAAACCAGACATCTCAAGATAAGGAATTTTGCAGTTTTCTGTGTACAGGAAGATGCAAGAGTCTGGGCTCGTGGAAATCATTCCTTTGATGTGCCCCCCAGCCATTTGGGGCCAGCGTCTGGTGCTTTCTCTTCCTGAGTCCCCTCAGGGTGCCCCGCTGGAGTGTCTGCAGTGGCTCATCCACTGTTTACTGTTCTGGCAAGTGACAGTTTTCCGTTGACAGCTATAGAACCTAGATAAGGAAAAGAGAGAAATGCATCGAGGGCCCCTTAGGATCAAGGTGGCTTCCTTGCTAGAACTGCCTTCCATGCTTTCTGAATGAATGCTGCTACTGCTGCTGCTGCTGCTGCTGCTGCTGCTGAGTCGCTTCAGTCGTGTCTGACTCTGTGGGACCCCATAGACAGCAACCCACCAGGCTCCCCTGTTCCTGGGATCCTCCAGGCAAGAACACTGGAGTGGGTTGCCATTTCCTTCTCCAATGCATGAAAGTGAAAATTGAAAGTCGCTCAGTCGTGTCCGACTCTTAGCGACCCCATGGACTGCAGCCTACCAGGCTCCTCCGCTCATGGGATTTTCCAGGCAAGAGTACTGGAATGGGGTGCCATAAAAGACGTTTTTCTACCTGAAAAATTTACAGATGAGTCAGTAGGTTTGAACTTGTGCCTTTCTTAATTATTTGGGGGCTTTCACAAATTTTACAGGAAGGAAGGTAAGCTCCTGCACGCCTCAGAGCCAAAACCCAAAACATAAAAAAAAAAAAACAACCAGCAATATCATAGCAAATTTAACTAAGACTTTTAAAATGGCCCACATCAAAAAAACCTTTAAAAATTTTATTCTGAGAAAATATTTGGTTGACTTAGATATGACCAAGGTGGTGGGGCTGGTAGCAGGAGAGGGGGAAAGCAAATATTTAAATCCGATCAGCACTGATGCTTTCAAAGGAAAATAGTCCCAGCCCCAGACCTCGTCTTCCCTGACATACTGGGTCTGGGCAATCAAATGAATGAAAATGTCAGGAAGAGACATAATTGAATCCAACTAGTGACTGCACAGCCAAACCTTATTAAATAAGGTAACAGGCAAGACGACCCTGGAAACCCATTACCCTAACTCAGTTATTCCCTTTGCCCGAAGAGGGCCTTAAAGCAGGGGAGAGCTGGAAACAACAGACTTGAGCATGACCAACTGGAAAACAACTAACCCATAAGAAAGTATATATTCAAATTATTCTTCTCTTTTTCCAGCTTTATGGAGATATAATTGAGATATAACACTCTACAAGTCTAAAGTGTACAACGTGATGACCTGATACACTTGAATGTTGTTGCAAAATGACCACCTTATCAACAAGGAACACCTCCATCACACCACATAGTTACCATCGTGTGTGTGAGAGAAGAGAACATCTAAAATTTACTTTCTCAGCAACTTCCAAGCACACCACACAGTATAAGTAACTACAATCACCACTCTGTATACTGGATCCAGAACTCGTTCATCTTTTAACTGGAAATGTTTTACCCTTTGACCAGTATCTCCCCATTTCTTCCACCACCCTCCACTCCTAGTTTCTGGCACCCATTTTAAATTGTAAATATACTATTGCTACCTATGCAAAGATAACATGTTCAACACTCTTTACAAATCTCTTGTCAGGTGGCATGCTTTCAATGTTTCAGAATCCAGTATAATGTTTACCTGTGAAGAGTTTTTTCATAAACTTTATGGCACATAAAATCAACTTAAATTTCTTCATCCTATGGAATTTCAGTTCCACATTGGGCTGAAAGTGTTCTTACAGGGAAAAAAGAACTTGAGTTGCTGGCAGTTTGTTTTCTTTTTAATCTAGAAAGCAACAATACAACTCGAGGTTAACATCTTTTTAATTAGTAAATTGTATACTAACTCATACACAAGCCTGAGTCAACAGACAAGCCTTTATTTTCTGCACCATGCAATTCTCTCCAGCTATTACAGAAACTGCTTATTCCTGGATGTCTCAAAAGCTTCCTAAACACAGGGAATTTGGACAACTACAAAAGGTTTTTGTAATGAAATTCCTTCTGCAAATCAATATTAAATCAGTATCTGACTTGGAAAGAGGCACAGACCAGAAAGTCATTTGTTTTAATGGAGTCTTAAGAAAACTGCATAAAAAGAAAATGCCTTTAATATCCTCCTAATACATCAAAACAAGAGATAGCTTGTATAATAGTAAATGTAACTTTGAGAAAAGTTATTCATTTTTAAAGGAATAAACCTGGATATTGTTTCAAGAACCACTAATTTTGTAATTTACCTCTTTAGTATCATTTCTTTTCTTTAATCCTCTAAACTCTGAAAACTATAGTAAATGATGCATCTGAATGCCAACAAATATATGAAATTGAGTAAGCCAATATTTTGAGAATTGAGACATAAATTTTAATCTCAGATATTAGTGAAATTAACCCAACCTGCAAATTCACATATTAATCTCTCAAAAGAAATAGGTTTGATTATTAATAATGTCCTAGCTTTAGAGAATTAAAAGGTACACGAGAGTGGTAAAGTCTTTAACAGTTCACTTTAAAATGTGGAGCATGAAATTTACCTTGCTACATGTTAAAAACTTTTCCACTCTTGTGTAGCCTTTAATTCTATCAACATTTTCCTGAAATTCAAAATAATTACAATGTCTTAAGTTTAAGATAACATTTTAGGTTACAATTGAAAGCATTGGTTCATTTTTTATTATACCTTTGACTTAGCCTAGCTACAAATTTGGACACTAACAGGAAAAAAATACTAAAACATCTTAAAAACTTTTTGACGGGTTCTTATTTTTTTATTTCAAGAAATAAACTATACTCAATGACCTGTTGGGTAAATTAAAAAAACATCCAAGACATGGGAAAATTCATTTAATCAAAATGTTTTCTATCTTAACAATGATATTTAAAATCCTTTAAATATTGTGCGGCTTTTTCTTTTCCTTTTTAAGGTATAAAGTTTCTCTTCCTGGTTTTGGAGTCAATGAACAAATACAGGGCTATGAACTTGGTATGGACACAATCAGATCCTTTAAAACATTTTTTTCTGTTTCCTTTTTAAGTTTCCTGTTGGTCTGACACATTGTGTTCTCATATCCTCTTGAAACCATATGAGAAAGTAATCAAGTGCATCTCTCTGTCCCCAGATGGGCAATGTTTATTAACTGATTGAAATACTGAGAGGTCACTACAACTTGTTATATATGGTCATTCAACCACACAGAGCAAGTGAGGAGACTAGGACACAGGAAACACCCGTAGAAAAGGACAATGAATAATGGGCAGTTTAATTTTTCTCAAAACATAGAAATATAAAACAGTAGCAACAAGCTACTATAATGATGGGGGAAAAAATGAAAACTGTGACAGATTTTACTTTGAGAGGCTCCCAAATCACTGCAGATGGTGACTGCAGCCATAAAATTAAAAGACACTTGCTCCTTGGAGGGAACGGTCTGGCCATTGCTATTTAAGACAGGCTCCCTGCAAAGAGGAAGGAGGCACAAAGAGGAAGGGAGGGCTTGTGTCTCAAAAATGCCCTTTTTTTTTTTAAAGCACTGAATTTGCACATTGTAGCACTACTTCCAGTAAAAGCGATGGAGAATCTTCAGACAACATCGTCTTCCAGAGTTCCTTCCTGGGAATTTAGATGTGCAAACACAGAACACATACTTGAGGATTTAGCTCCATCTACAGGAAGCGGGAAGTAAAACAAATTCTTTGTAAACAAAGTTCTCGCAGCCTGCACCCAAATATTAAGACCGTTTTTGCTTCTGATAAAGGATGTTTTCCCACTGAGAACGTTCAAGAGCAGAAAAGAAAGTGAGAAGAGGAGCTACGTGCGTTACAGGGGCATTGAATGGACTTTCAATTCAGTTCAGTAGCTCAGTCGTGTCCGACTCTTTGCGACCCCATGAATCGCAGCATGCCAGGCCTCCCTGTCCATCACCAACTCTGTGTTTAGTGCCTAACAGTAGGATAAGACCCCCTCCAGACAGGGGAACCTTGAAGATCGTATCTAGGTTACTCATCGCCCCAGAGAAAACATATACTAATCACCCCTTCCTCCAGGCAGGCCATAAATTTTTCTGCATCAATTGGAGTGCAGCCTCGGGTTTATTGATTTTTGGCTAATTGTTTGACTGTTTGAGCACATGAGCACATAGCATGTGAATGATGGGGTTATTGGGATTGTATTTTCCTTGCTTTATGTAAGTCTCAAGGAATTTGGAGTGGTGGGTTCAGACACGTACACATGGGGTATAAAAGATTTTCACAAACGCTGGTCGGGGTTCTTGGCTAAGAGGAGACTCTGCCTTGGGCCCGCCGGTGTAATAAACTGCACTCCACTATCTGCATTGTCCTTCTGAGTGAGTTTGTTTCCCAGAACGCGTGGCTACAACACGAGTGGACTTTAATTTTGTTTTGTCTTTCCTTAGTACATTAAAAAAAAGAAAAGTAGGTTCATCCTTGCTTTTAAAAGAAGTAAAATAAAAAGGACCATTCTGCACGGCGATGTTGATGGTGGGGTCTAAGCATTTGTGGGGCTGAGGGTATATGGGAAATCTCTATCTTCTTCACAACTTAGTTGCAAAACTGAAACTACTCTTAAATATATTATCTTTTAAAACAAAAATAACCTCAGGTAGAGCCCATTCAAAGCAAGAAGTATTCATCCTTAACATCAGGCTTAGGAAAGTATGGTTCTTTTCGATGTTCTCTGTCCTTAATTATGGGAGGATGTATTGGCCATATGATCAAATTCTGCATCATCAGGTGGCAAGTAAAGTACCATTTAGTCAAACATTAATGTGTTTTTCAGGACTACAAATAGTTTATCTTCAGTTGGCTTTGACATTAATAAGGAGTCTCCGGGCAGTTTAAATTTTAGGACCAGAGAAAGTTTTAAAATAACAGCAAATACTCATTAACCACTTATTTAGTCACTTTAGGAGTGACTTGTGTATAGTAATAACTTTTACTCTCATGAGACCTAAACAAGGGAGGTATTTTAATCTCAATTTTGCATAAGAAAATACTGAGAATATAGAGATTGAGTTACATCCCAAAAGTCACAGAGCCTTTATGACATAGAGACAGGATCTCAACCTAGGAAATTTATTCCAGAACTGATGACCTCAAACCCAACAGTATATTTTGCCCCTCAGCAAAGACCATCTAATATTTCAGTGTTTCAACTAAACCAAACATTCTTTGATATAAAATTTTAGTCACACATCTATTTTTATAGGTTAGTATTTATATCCTGGTTGATTTAGGATCACTCAAATGTCATCAATGCTAAGAAAGAGCTGCCAACTGTTCCATTTAGAAAATCAATAATTATGGAACTGGATTCATGACTCTCCAAGTAAGCTTCGTCATCAAGTACCAAATGAAATTTCATCAGGAAGTATTATGGAAAAATATAAGGCATTAATTTATGTAAATCAAAACATGAGCTTGCAAACTATCATATTTATTATTAGAAACACAGGTAACTTTGACCATTTCTCATCTATAAAGTCCAAATTTGACTGATGTTTTATCTAAAAATCTATAAAGACACTGGAATACTGAAATGGAGAAAAATGGGTCTGAGAACAATTTTCAGTCTGCTTTCAGTTGTGTCAGATGCACAGGCATAATGTGGCCGTTATAATTACTGGAGCACTGCTTGCCATCTCACATGCATGGATTCAAAGTTGGGATGTGTCAGGTAGGTAGAACAGGGAAAGGAGTCCAAAATGGCGGTGGCCATAAGACAAGGAAGGGAAAAGCCTGCGAAAATGAAACAAAAGAAGGTCGAGGACCGGATTGAGGACCTCAGGTTAAACAAACAACACTCCCGGTTGGCCCAATTTACATAGGACAAGCCCAGGGAGAGATAAACATATAAACAGAGGAGCCAAAGCCAGCTTGCTCGCTCTCTCTCTCTCTCTCCCCTCCCCGTGCTGGGGTGCTCTTCTCCTCCTGTCTTTAGATCGACCTGCCCTCACGCCTCGAAGAAGAATTTTCCTGCTGTCTTCTAAATAAAATAGAGCTGTAACACTGAGCTGTAACACTGATTTGTCTAAGAGCTATAACATGGTCCATTCAAGACCTGAGAGCTATAACATGGTCTATTCAAGACCCGAAAGCTGTGACACGCCAAGGGGGCTTTAATGTCCGTCACTCCAAATCTTTGTTGTGACGAGACAAAGAATCAAGGAACATACACTCGCATGATAGGATGCCAGTGCCAGGAAACAGAGAAGCCCGAGTTGTACTGCACTTCATGTTTGCTAGCGTCTATTGCTCCCTCCAAGGCCCACAGGACAGGATTGAGACTGGGCGTGCAGGGAAGATGTGGCATTGGGAGAAAGCAATCTCTGATGTAAACCTTCAGTTAAAATATGCCTCTTTGAAGATGCTGTATGACAGGGAGCCCAGCCCAGTGCTCTGTGAAGACCTAGAGGGGTGGGATGGAGAGGAGGGAGGCCCAAGAGAGAGAAAAGGATATATATATATATACTTATGTCAGATTCACATCCCTGTAAAGCAGAAACCAACACAACATTGTAAGGAAGTTATCCTCCAATTTAAAAACAATACAAATTTAAAAAAAAAATTTTTTAACACCTCTGAGCTGGGCTTAAATTACCCGGATCCTAGCTTCTGTGGTCCTTTTGTTGTAGCCACGTTTTCCAGGAAACAAACTCACTCAGAAGGACAATGCAGATAGTGGAGAGCAGTTTATTACACAGGTGGGCCCAAGGCGAGTCTCCTCTTAGTCAAGGACCCTGACCAGTTTTTGTGAAAACCTTATATACCCTAAGTTTATTTGCCCAAACCCACCTCCCCAAATTCCCTGAAACTAATCTGAACAAAGGAAAAATAAGGATACAATCACAGTTAACCCGTAATTCATATGCCTTAAGCCTAGGTAGTTAACAGTGGACAATTATTAATAGGCCTGTGGTCATACCCCAATAAGCATAATAGAATGTATGATTCTATTTGGTTCCACAGATAATTAGGGTATTTTTTTCTGTGATGGAGAGCCCTGGGGCTTTTCCTTCTGGGGGCCTGGTTTTCCAGTTGATATGTCTTTTCCATAGATACTGGGCATATAGCTTAAAGTCCACAGTCCAGCCCAAGATGGAGTCCTGCTTTCAAAAGAGAGCCTGTTCTGTTTCCTCCTTCACTTCCTCCTTCCCTCCCATTCTTATTTTTTTTCTTTCTTCCTCTTTGCATTTTAGTTTGGAACATTTCAGCTGACGTACCTTCAAGCTCAGTGATTCTTTCTCTGTCTGTGTCTAACCTAATCACGAGCCCATGGGATAGTTCCCACCTCCCTGCTTGCATCATTCATTCCTTCTGCGCTGTCTACCTTTTCCATTAGAGCTTAATCGTAGTGATTTCAAAGCATTCCAGAATCTGTCCCATAGTTAAGTATATCTCTGATGCTCATTTAGTCTTTCCAGACTGTAATTTTCCTTTCTTTTAGCACACTGTGTGATTTTTTTTTTTTTTAATTGAAAGCCAGACATGATGTGCTGGGTAATAGGAACCAAGCTAAAGAGATCTTCCCTATGGTGTTCGGGCTGTTTGTTGTAGCTGTACATGCCAGAGACGTCAAAGTCCTCTACTTCTGTCGGTTTCTCTTCCCTGCTGTCTTTGTGGCTCCCCTGGAATTCTTTCTTAGATAGAGTCTGAGCTCCCTATAATCTACTGCTGCCATTCGGGAGCGCCCCTGATGGGACTGTGGGGGCAGGGATGTGCTCTGTTACATTCTGGTTAAACCCTAGTCTCTTGCTGGGCCTGTGTCCATGGGCTGTGACTTTCACATGTGCTGCTCAGCTTCTGGAAGATGGGGCTGGAGTCAGGGCAGCTGGCTTCCCCCAAGGGGGAAAAGGGCCTGGAACAATCTGCTCCCCACAGAACAGGCTTCTGTTCTTGAGAACACTTGAGTGTCTTTCTCAAACACCTTTCTCCCCACCAGAGCCACAAGGGGCTCTCCCCTGGCCCTTCACAGAGCTCCTGGAGGAAAAGCCCTTTTCTGTGGTCTCCATCAACTTCTCCTTCTCAAGCTAGTCCACCCTCTGCTTCCAGAAATTCAACAAAAATATAATTTAAGTATCACTACCAGTTTATGGCTCCAGAGGGTTCTATTCCAGGTAAGCAGGTCTGGGCTCTCATTCTCCAAGTTCACCTTTTTCTCCAGAGTTTGGAGTGGTACCTACATCTGAGACTTCATCAAGTTTTTTTTTTTTTCCAGTTCATCTTTTTTCCTGATCTGAAGATACTAATGACAACTTTCAAGCTCTTCACTTGTCAGAGTTGAAGCTATAAGTCTCTGCCCATTCCCAATGTGTCTTTCTACCAACGTCTCCCCCATCTTGACAGCTGCATCTCCAGATCCGGACAGCTAGTGGGAATCCGCCCTTGTAATTGGTCTCTGATTTCTTCAGGTGTGTCAACTACAAATTGGCACTTGCCAAGAGCATCTACCACTGAGTGAATAACAAGGGCATCTTTAATCCACCTCTGGAGACTGAACCCTGTGCTGCTGCAGCTGCCAACCTTCAACACCCCCAGAAGGGAATTCAGGGTGGAGAGTGAGGAACTTTGTGCTCCAGGGAAACTGGTGGAACAGGTCTTTAGTTACATATTTTGAGGGACTGCTTTCACTATCTCAATCCTTTTATCTATTCATATCTAGAAAATCACTAAATCCCTTAATGGTGACATCAACTCCTCGTGACTAATAGAAAACCTTTTGTAAAGTAAGTGCTTGCTTGCATTGAACTCCTCCTTCACCAAAATCTTACATATCAACCTTCCTCCACTGCCTCTTTGGAGCAGTCTCTCCAAGCTATCTGAGGTCTCCCAGGCTGCAGTCTTCATTTTGCCCCAAATAAAACAACTCACAACTTTCTTTTTTTTTTTACTTTTTTTGTTTTTCTTTTTTTTCTCTTTTTTGTTTTTTTTCTTTTTTTTTCTTTTTCTTCTTTCTTTCTTTCTTTTTTTTTCTTTTTTATTTATTAAAACTTACAACTTTCAAGTTGTGGGTTTTTGGTTTTTTTTTTCCGTTGACATGTGAAATCACAGCCCTGAGGGAACACTGCTGTTGAGGAAAGCTAAGAGGTAGAAAGACTCATATCATTGATATCTTTATTATTTAACTAAATAGTTAATAAATAATTTTATGTGATTAAAAAAATCATTATTCAGCAGCTCTGGTAAAATTTCCAAAACATTTATTTTGTAGGCAAGTTAAACGTATTCAAGGGTATTGACTGAAACCACCAGACAGAGATCTGGAAGACGTTCTTTAAAATTCACCATTTGAAAAGGAAAAAAAAAAAGAAAAATACTCTGTATTCTGACATTGCCCTCCAATAAAAGAGATTAGGCATGTATATATGCAATTGCATTTCAGAAACCCTTATTAAGATTTTAATTTGCTATCAAGGACAACTTGTCATATGAAGAGGAGACTATTTTATGATTCATTTGCCAAGTGTGACTGTGACAGCCAAGATTAATTTAATCAGGGCTTTTATACATTAGTATTCAAAAGGAATCTAAGGCAGAGAGAAGTGCCTGGTTTTGTTTTATTTTAATACTGAAGGAAGTGTGTGTTGTTCTCTGTTTTGATGATTACAATGAGCTGGTGGAGCAAATGGTTTCATAGTTAAACACAAAGTTGTGTGTGTGGATTGTGATTAGGAACGAAGCTACTTCAAGCTGTATTTCAACCCTTTTAGACAAGTGTTCAAATGACACGGGGTCATAAAAGCAGGGGCTGTAACATTTACTCTGGAAAATAAATGTTTACCTTGAGCAGCAATTGACATTTCTAGCTCATTATGTGAATGTCAAGCACGGTTTCAAGTCCCTCTCCCAGCACCAATGCGAGTACCTTGGCTTCGGGCCTCGGGCCAATGTCAGACTGGTTCACCTTGATTTTAAAGTGGCTTACCTTTACTTTCTAGAATTCACATTTGTGTCAGGAACGTGATCTCTACATTCATAATGAGCGATGCATGTTCAGAGAGGAAATAAACCCTCAGGAACCATGGAAACAAGAAGAGCTGCACACGTGAGTGGCCCTCGTTGCATGGCACCCCATCAAGAGGGGTGTGCTATGAGGTTTAACCTACCCCGCTGAAACCAGGAGGCCTCCGGGACCACAAGGTGCTGCTCAAAGCCTCCATCCTCAACCTGACCTCTGACCCACACTGCGCCTGTTATCACCTCTAGGCACTATGGTTACTGTTGCTAGTGGTGATGCAGCAGAGACCTCAGCTAGCACAGGAGCCTCGTCCTTCCCATCACCTCCTTCCTCTTCTCCTGTTCCTTTTTTTTTTTTTTGCCAAACACACATAATCCATGGCCATTGTAAGCAAAATCCTTGAATCCTCTGCTTTTGTTTCCATTTTACTAATGCAAAGTTTTCCTATTTTCTTGTCTTAATTGCAGCAACAATAGCACCAGAAAAATCTTCATTCTGATGTTTCTACCTATTTTTTTCTTTCTCTCAGTATAAGTCTATGGAGAAAATCACACACATTTCATTTGTTTTTTTACTTGCTCAGTCACTGAGTCATATATGATTCTCTGCAACCTCATGAACAGCAGCTCGCCAGGCCCCCCGTCCTTCATTATCTTCTGGAGTTTGCTCAAACTCATGTCTATTGAGCCAGTGATGCTATCTAACCATTTCATCCTCTGTCGCCCCTTTCTCCTCTTGCCCTCAGTCTTTCCCAGTATTAGGGTCTTTTCCAGTGAATTGGCTCTTCACATCAGGTGGTCAAAGTATTGGAGCTTCAGCTTCAGCATCAGTCCTTTCAATGAATATTTTAGTGTTGATTTCCTTTAGGATTAACTGGTTTGTTTTCCTTGCTGTCCAAGGGACTCTCAAGAGCCTTCTCCAGGACAATTTGAAAGCATCAGTTCTCTGGTGCTCAGCCTTCTTCATGGTCCAACTCTCACATCCATATATGACTATTGCAAAAACCATAGCTTTAACTGTATTAGTAACTTTAATGATTACTACTGAGAGTTTATCATATGCCAAGAATTCCACAAGCTTCCTGAATTTTTAATTATAGACAGCCCCATTACTCTCAGTTAACTAGTCTGTGCCATGCATTTAGCATTTCCATAACATTTCAGTATTATTATTGTATGTAAGTACATACAGTCTGACTCCTCAACTACATGTAAGCCTCTTATAGTTAACTACTGTGTCTTACTATCTATAACAAAAGTCTATATAGTCAAAACTATGGTTTTTCCAATAGTCATGTGTGGATGTGAAACTTGGACCATAAAGAAGGCTGAGCACTAAACAATTGATGCTTTTGAACTGCGGTGTTGGAGAAGATTCTTGAGAGTCCCTTGGACTGCAAGGAGATCAAACCAGGAAATTCTAAAGGAAATCAACCCTGAATTTTCAATGGAAGGACTGATGCTGAAGCTGAAGCTCCAATACTTTGGCCACTTGATGTGAAGAGCCAACTCATTGGAAAAGACCATGATGCTGGGAAAGATTGAGGGCAGGAGAAAGAGGTGACGGGATGAGATGGTTGGGTGGCATCATCAACTCAATGGACATGAGTTTGAACAAGCTCTGGGAGACAGTGTAAGACAGGGAAGCCTGGCATGCTGTAGTCCATGGGGTTGAAAGAATTGGACACGACTTAATGACTGAACAACAACAACAGCGTGTATGATTATAATAACAAAAACGACAGAAAAATAAGGTTTAAAGTCAAAGAAACAGATCCAGCATGGAGTAAAAATAGACTCTCCTCTATTCCAATATTATTACCTTGCTTGAAATATTTGTTTTAAATGAAAAGACATGATGTTTGTAGCATGGTGAAGAACTGGAGCAGTGGGGAGGGGTCCTTTCTTGTGTAAACTCTCTGAACAAGAACTATCCAGTGTGCAGCCCTTAATTACAACAGCATTTTATAATGTTAAAAATAGCTAATTCTTATTTAGAGTTCAGGCTGTAGGTCTAAAAGGAAGAACTATAATTTTTTAAGCTACAAGAAATATCAAGGTTTTCTCCATTATTACTGATAATTGGATTGTGTATTAAAATTGAGGAATTAGTTTCATAAAAGTGTTTTTTGTTCATTGTTTATTATTACATTATAATATTCTAATAGAATATACCGAAGACCCATTTTACTAGAAGTTCACACTTTAGATTTTTGCATATTGTATATCACATATTTCTTAATTTTAAGTATTCAAATACATGAACATATATACTCTATCCCTGAACTACAGTTTGCTGTGAAAAATTATACACCTCACATTTTATTCTTTTTTGATGTTGCTTTTTCTTTTCTTTTTTTGGTGGGGGTGGGTTTCTTTTAAAGCTAAATTTCTGCACTGATTTTATCTTACCTGAATTACAACATCCATTTTTGGGGGTCACACTACACAACATATGGACTCTTAGCTCTCCAAGCAGGATTTGAACCCATGCCCTCTGCAATGGAAGTTCAGAGTCTTAAAAACTGGACTACCAGGGAAGTCTCTATAACAAAGTGTTTTTAAGATGTTTACCTAAGATGTTATGGAAAATTCGGATGAACTTTGGGGCCAACCCAATAAGTTCACTGTAAAAACCCTGTTTTATGCAGTATTGCCATCCTAACACGCACAGCATTGTTTTTGCTAGTAGATGACAATCGATAAAGCTCTTATTTGATCCCCTGAGGCCTTAACGATAAAATGGCAAAATGAGATGTACAGACATGATGTTCTCTTAAGATTTCAGAAGATACAGTTTAGGTGAAGGGGAGAGTAAAAGAGAATCTAATAGAGGAAATGCAGAGCCTTCATTAAATTCTGAAGAAAAGCGATAATGTAATTAGGCCAACAGGGGAAAGAAAACTTAAGGGAATAATTCGAACCTAAGCTTGACTCCAAAATGTCCACAAAAAGTGTGAGAGAGTGAGAAAACCAGGTCGGCTGGACTGGAGAGATGGGATGGTCAGCTTTTGGAGACAAAAATTGAGAGCCTGTGGCTTTTTCTTTCTCAGTAAGAGGAAACTAACAGAAGTTCTTGCACGTCCCTGGGCTGAGGTAACAAGTGAAAAGGCAGGTCAGGTCACATGGGGAAATACTGTCGTGTCTCCTACAGATGAATGCTCAGATTCTGGAGTCAGATGTTTCAAACCCACCCCAGCTCCATCATTCGGGGCTCTGTAATTTGGGTAATTAGTCTGGCCTCTCTGTGCCTCAAGTTGTCAGCACCAAAAAGGAGGTTATAATCCTATCTCAGTTGGTCTCATAAATTATGGATATGTTAAAGGTTATATGGAGAGAGGGGGAGGTTGCAGAGGAAGGGCTGAGAAGGTTTGGGAAAAGAGGAACTGGAACCGAGCAGGACTCCATGGACCTTCCCGGAACAGGCCTTCCCTGTGTCCTCTGCTTTAGCTCCTCTCTGAAAAGTGCCTAATGAATAGATAACAGTATCTGATGCACATTTCCTGAGTTGTTTTACAGATGTGAAAACCCTCCACCAAATGAAAAATGTTAACTGCTTGACGACAAAGCTATGGTTTTGCCATGGTCATGCACAGATGTGAGAGTTGGACCATAAAGAAAGCTGAGCACTGAAGAACTGAGGCTTTCAAATCGTGGTGCTGGAGAAGACTCTTGAGAGTCCCTTGGACTGCAAGGAGATCAAACTAGCCAATCCTAAAGGAAATCAACCCTGAATTTTCAATGGAAGGACTGATGCTGAAGCTGAAGCTTCAATACTTTGGCCACCTGATATGAAGAGCTGACTCACTGGAAAAGACCCTGAACCTGGGAAAGACTGAGGGCAAGAGGAGAAGGGGGTGACAGAGGATGAGATGGTTGGATGGCATCACTGACTCAATGGACATGAGTTTGAGCAAACTCTGGGAGAAGGTGATGGATAGGGAAACCTGCAGTCCATGGGGTCGCAAAGAGTTGGACAATACCGAGCAACTGAACAACTGCTTGATGACCATGAGCACACTGCCCCAAGCCTCCTGGACCCTAAGGACTGACAATGTTAACCCTGGTGACACCACCCTGCTATCTCACTATCAGTCAATCAGAGAACTGTGCACAGAGCTGATCTCAAACCCTGAGACACCCTCTCCCTCACGGGGCTTTTGAAAGTGCTTTGAGGGAAACCCGTCAGGGAGCTCAGGGCTTTTAGGGCAGGAGCCACTCATCTCCCTGCAAGGCCCTGCAGTAACCCCTTTTCTGTTCCAGACTGTGATGTTTCCATGTGTTTGGCCTCACTGTGCCTTGGGGACAGGATTTGTGCAAATAGCACCAGGAAAAGATGGATGGAATAAAAATTGTTAGCAGCTATGAAGAGTTAGTCCCCACCTTATCCTGTGGGGAAGTACCCACAGCTCAGGGAATTCTCTGCATCAATCTACAAATAGCTAGTCTGAAATAGCATCCTTTAATTGCGAAGTAAGAGTATATTAACTGAATTGTTACCAAAACGATAAACCAAAGCCTCTTTGGTGCATCACCAGAATGATGGCATTACTTGGTTAAGGGCTCATTTTCAAACCACATTCCTGAAGTGGTGCTTGACCTGTAATTAAGAGTGATACTGAAAACCTTCCTGCAGCTTTTCAAAAGTGTCCTATGTGGAATGAAAATATCTCCTGACGTATCAATAAACAAGAAATGTCACAGCCAACAGGGATTTCTGGCCTTCAAATGTGAATGAGGGCTCACCAAAGTGGGATTCAGCAGATGCCTCCAGCCCCTACAGTGACTGCTGGGGAGCTGGGGGAATGCATGAATCAGCCATCTGCCACACCTGCCACTCCTTAAGGTGAACAAGGAAACAGAATTTGGCCCCAGATAGCCGAGGTGCGATGAAAGGAATGGATTCAGTGAGTTCAAAGGCTGGCATCTTCCCATACCTAGAACACTAAGTTCCTTAACTTGATATCTGATCTTCAATGTTCAGACTGACTGCTCCCTTTGTTGCAAACTTATATACAGCTTGACTCCCCCTCCTGCCTCCTTGGAGCAGTTTTCTGAGCTACTGAGATGCTGTTTCGGTCCTAAACATTCCCACCAAATAAAAAAACTCTCTACTTTGAGGTTGTGACTAATATTTCATTGACACCTAGTACAACTTGGAAGGTTCATCAGAAAGGAAAAAAAAAAAGCCAGCATAATTGATAAACACAGCAAACAGATCACAGTTCTCTTTGGCCTGAGAGTCTGCAACAGTTTTAAGACTGTGTCCCACTTAGCATAATTCTCTTGATGGTCACTCATGTTGTTATTCTTTTTCATCATCATAGATTTTTTACTGAGATGTACAGATAAATACAAATTTAAAAGGATCGACTGTCATTTGACCTCAAAAGAATAGAGACATAATTACCAATAGTCGGTGTGTCTGTGGAGGATCTGCTTACTTCATTGTTCTGAAAGCTTTGGTCACTGTCAGTCCAAGTCTTCCAACACACCAGAAAAGCAAGGCTTACTTTAAAAAGCATTATTTTGCCCAAGGAAAGCCATTTAATATCACATCTAGTTTCCACGTTTGTTTGGCTGAGCTTCTGACATGACCATGACTTGTTTGCCTCTCTTCTTACATCATTCGGACTGAAGGAGAAAGTCTTTCAACAGAGATAACCCCAAAACATGCAATTGAAATTGTGATGCTTTGCAGAGTCAGAAAGACTTTTCCTGCTTAGAAAATGTTTCCTCTGTAACACAGATGTGCTTTTCATAGCCTTGGAATTTCCTCCTTTGAACATATGTTGAGTCAACTGAATTTTTAAAGAAAATAATTATACCCTGAATTTGGCTCTGCTGAAAAAGCATACAAGAACTGCAATCATGCTTTTTATACGTGTTTTAAAGTTTTCCTGGAGTTTATCATGTGAGGATGAACTGAACTGCGGTTCCTGGGATTAATGCAGACTTGATCTTCAAAGGAATGAGAAAGTGCACAGAGGTGAAAAAATGTGCCAACATGCTTATTATCATTAATCTTTAGGATCTGAAATATAATATTCAAAATCTGTATTGATCATTATTTGTAATATGTTTGTTGTTTAAAAAAATCTTAGTCAAATGAAGACTGAGAATGGCTAAGTGTATGACGATGATAAAAACATTCCTTGATGTGTTTCAAGTCTGGGGGGATTACAGCTACAGACACTGTTAACGTATCTTTCCACGGCTGGCTGCACCACTTGTGTTCCCAGCAGCAATGGATGAGTTTTGTTTGCTCAGTATTTCTGTCAGCATTTACACAGTCAGCCTTTTCTGTTGTTGTTCAAATGTAGTGGATCTCACTGTGGTTTAATTTGAATTTCTCTAATGATTAAAGATGGTGAGCATCCTTTCACATGCTTATTTGCTCTTCATATATCTAATTTAGTGAAGTGTTCAAACCTTTTGGCCTGGTTTTTTATTGCTTCTGCTTTTTCATCACTGAACGCTCACAGCTTATTAAATATATGCGTTGATAAAAAACACATACGTAGAATAGGGTTTGCCTTTTCCTTTAACAGTGTCTTTACAAACTCAGTTTTTAATTTTGATTAATTCTTCATTTAGGCAAAGGATTTTTGGTTTTATATCTAGGAAATCTTTGCTAAACTTGAGGTCACAAAGGCTTCCCTGGTGGCTCAGACAGTAAAGAAACTGCCTGCAATTTCCTGGCAGTTTCCTGCAAAGAAACTCCTGCAACCCAGGAGACCCTCAATCCCTGAGTCAGGAAGACCCCTTGACCAAGGGAATGGCTACCCACCCAGTATTCTTGACTGGAATATTCCATGGACAGAGGAGCCTGGCAGGATTATAGACCATGCAAAGGTCGGACATGACTGAGCAACTTTCACAACATCACAAAGCTTTTCTCCTATGTTTATTTCCAGAAATTAGATACACTTTAACATTTAGGTCTACAATGCATTTTGAGTTAACTTTTGTATACATTGCAAAGTAAGGACCAAAGTTCAATGTTTTTGCATATGGATGTCCCTTGTAGCATTTGTTGAGAAGACTATTCTTCCTCAATGGAATTACCTCTGAAACTTTGTAGAAAATCAACTAACAATATTTAGCAGGTGCATTTCTGGACACTTCTCAGCTCCCTCGATTCATGAGCCTATCCTTTTGCTAAGACCACACCATCTACAGCAGATTCATAGGAATCCTTAACATCTGGACATGTGAGCTCTCCAACGTTGTTCTCCTTTTTCAAAATGGTTTGGGCTAACAGTCCTGTCCTTTTGAATTGCCATTAAAATTTTGGAAATAGTTTGCCAATTCTTATGAAAAACCTGTGTGATTTTAACTCAAATTGTATTAAATTTTTTTATTAACTTGGGGAAAACTGAGTTATCACCTTATTCAGCCTTCCTGTTCCTGAATAGATCAAACCACTGTTTATGAAAGCGCCCTTTCAGTGTTTCATTCATGTTTTGTGGCGTGGGCATACAGATCAAGCACATACTGTTAGATTGATACTTAAGGATCTCAAGTTATTTTGTGCTAGTGAAAATGGCTTATTTTTAAACTTCAACAATTGTTCATTGCTAGCCTGTAGACAAGCAATTGATTTTACAATACTGATTTGCTAACCTCACAAATCTGTTCTAACAGTTTATTTTCGTCATTCTTTTGGATTTTCTATTCAATTGTCTGTGAATAGACATATATTCTAATTACACACATATATATGTGTAATATCTACACAAGATATAAGCCTTTAATAAAGTCTTCCTTTATTTCATATCTAAGGTGACTGATAGAGATTTCAGTCCTGTTCCTGATTTTAGGAAAAGAGCATTCAGTCTTTCACCAATACATGTGAGCTACAGGTATTTTATACATCCACTTCATCAGGGTAAGGAAGATTTCTTTTAGTGAATGAATGAATAGTGAACTATATCAATTTTTTTTTTTCCTGCATCTTGTGGAAACATCTTGTTTTCTTCTTTAATCTATTAATATGATACATTACATTGGTTTCAAATATTTAACCAGCCTTCAATTTCCTGAATAAACACCACATTTTGCACTTTTTACATATTTCTGGGCACAGTTTGCTCATTTTGTAAACAGTATTTGCATTTATATACAGAAGGATGTTGTCAGGGCTATGGTTTTTCAGTGGTCATGTATGGATGTGAGAGTTGGACTGTAAAGCTGAGCACTGAAGAATTGATGCTTTTGAAGTGTGGTGTTGGAGAAGACTCTTGAGAGTCCCTTGGACTGCAAGGAGATTCAACCAGTCCATCCTAAAGATCAGTCCTGGGTGTTCATTGGAAGGACTGATGTTAAAGCTGAAACTCCAATCTTTTGGCCACCTGATGGGAAGAGCTGACTCATTGGAAAAGACCCTGATGCTGGGAAAGATTGAGGGCAGGAGAAGGGGATGACAGAGGATGAGATGGTTGGATGGCATCACTGACTCAATGGACACGGGTTTGGGTGGACTCCAGGAGTTGGTGATGGACAGGGAGGCCTGGTGTGCTGCGGTTCACTGAACTGAACTGAACTGAGAGAAGGATGTTGGTCCATAGTTTCATGGGGAGGTTTGCTGTCTTTGGATTTTTCAGTACTGCTGGCCTCATAAAGTGAGTTGGAAGTTGTCTCCCAAACCTCTTTACTGAGGAAGAAATTATGTAAATTTTTAATGATTTCTTCCTGAAATGTTTGGTATAACTCACTACTGAAACTTTCTGGATCTGGAAGATTTATTTTTTTTTTTTGGCCACACTGTGGGGCATGTGGGATCTTCGCTCCCCACCAGGGATGGAACCAGTGCCCTCTGCAGAGGAAGAATGTTAATGACTGGACAGTGAAGATCCTGTTTGAAAAAACTTAAGTGCAAACAGTTATGTACTTTAATAGATATAACACTATTATCCATTTCTTCTCAAGTGACTGGAAGTTCCTTTAATGTCCTAGGAAAATTTCCTCTGCAAATATTTTAAGACTAACCCAAATCCTCTTCACCAGTGCCAAATTACTTTTTGCCTTTTGTATCTGCTGTACTGCAATATTAGTTTTTCTGGTCTCAGCCCCCAGATCTATTTTCACCTTTATCATCTACCCAAAATGTAATAGTGCTCATGTCTCACTCTTTCTTGCTGCTGCTGCTGTTAAGTTGCTTCAGTCGTGTCCGACTCTGTGCGACCCCATAGAGGACAGCCCACCAGGCTCCCCCGTCCCTGGGATTCTCCAGGCAAGAACACTGGAGTGGGTTGCTATTTCCTTCTCCAATGCGTGAAAGTGAAAAGTGAAAGGGAAGTCGCTCAGTCGTGTCCGACTCTTAGCGACCCCATGGACTGCAGCCTACCAGGCTCCGCCATCTGTGGGATTTTCCAGGCAAGAGTACTGGAATGGGGTGCCATCGCCTTCTCCCTTTGATTCTCTAGGGAGAGACAATTTTCCCACATTCACTCATGCTGTTTCAGCATAGGTAATTCAGGCATTTACAATATTGGTTTAGATGGTGGTGATGGTTTAGTCTCTTAAGTCATGCCTGATTCTTGCGACCCTGTGGACTGTAGCCTGCCAGGCTCCTCTGTCCATGGAATTTCTCAGGCAAGAATACTGAAGTCGGTTGCCATTTCCTTCTCCAGGGGATCTTCCTAACCCAGGGACTGAATCCGTGTCTCCTGCATTGCAGGCAGATTCTTTACCTCTGAGCCACCAGGGAAGCTTAAATACATATACAAACATAGGAAAGTGAAATTATCTGTTTGCCTCCCTAACAAGGCCAAGCTTCTAGAAAACAGTTAAAGTAATATTATGTTTCTATTTCAGTCCGTTACTCCTAGCCCAGTGTCTGAACCTAAAGGAATACCCAGTAATGTTTGTTGAACTATTCTGGGTTACAGAGCACTGTGGTGGGTAGATTATTGTGTTAAGATGTGACTATAACTTGTATATCATTGAACGAGGCCCTGGCAGTAGCAGAAAGGAAGTAGAGGGGATCCTTTTCTAATCACGCACAATATCCTTTAGGCTCACCTTAAACACATGATCAATGTAGACAATTTCCTAAGCAGTCATCTTACACACACACACACACACACACACACCAATTTTTCCTGAAATTTCATGAAGTTCATAGAATTCTTGACCTCCATCTGATTTCCACTGTGTATACAGGCTTTCCATCCTGAGTGTTCAAAAGGATATCAACAGCATCCAATAGAATTAGACGAGCCAAGGGGGAATGGAAGAAAAAGAATTGAAGAGACCTGAAAGAAGGCAGCTTAGAGCAGATCCACAAAGTTCATGTTCAGCGTTTGGTGGAGACCATCAGAGTATGTTAAAAACAAACAAACAAACTGTGAGGTTGCTGGCTTGACTGTCTCTGTTGGTGTTCATCGGTGTGAGTGCTCCAGAGGATCATCATGAGTTTAGAGACCCTCCACAGTGATCCACCAGTGACCAGAGTTAATGTTGCTGATAGGGGTGGAGAATTAATAGGGGCAAAAGCCCTACTCCTTTGAGGAGAAAAACAGTGTTTTGAAGAGGAGTGTATAAGAGCTGTTCCGTGACAAGGCTGTGGTGAAAGGAGACAACCCAAATGTGCAGATCTCTGAGGACAGAGGCCATCCTAGACCCCTACTTCTGGGGCCACTCCTTCCTGCTCTCCTATTCCACTGACTACATCCCCACCAAGCATTCCTCATTTAGTCAGTCTCTCCCTTCAGCATACAAATATACTCAGCCCACTAACAAACATGCCACAAGAAAGAAAAAGAAAAAACACAATTAAAATAACAACAGCAAATAAGCTCCAAAACAGAGTATCTTGACTACAACCTTATTTCACCTACCTTTCAATTCCCCAAATTCTCTAAGTAATAACATTAAGTGTGGACTCCACATCTTAACCTACTCTTCCCCTTTCACCCCAAAATATACTGCAATTTATCTAGCATTCATGTGCATTTCACTGAAACTGCTCATATGAAGGACACCAATGAATTTTTCAGCTGACTTATTTTATCCCCACTTAAAATATTTTTCAGTTGGGGGTCTATGATGCCTCCCTATAAAAACTGAGCTCTTTATAGATTTAAATTTCAGAAAATTTAAGTAAAAATGAATCAATCTACAAGAAAAATTTTTTCATTTCACAGAATTTAGTCAAATCCCTTAAGAAGTCTCAACATAAGGAGTCTGCATAGTTGATTAATCATCAGTTCATAAATCAACAAGTGCACTATTATTTTCTATTTTCAACATAACCACCTTCAGACTATTGTCAAGGGTGTGTGTGTTTAGCAAGAACAAAATCATTCGCAATCCAAGGTAGTAGGGAGAGTTTCTCCCTAAGCATTTTTTTTTTTTAGTCGCCCCTCCTAACGCAGGTCACACACCCAGCTATAAATGACTCAAAACCAGGGGAGGAAGGACCCTATTTTTCCTAAACATAAGCTCCTGCTTGGCCTTAGGCCCCATGCCAATCCACAAATCAGTCCATCTCATAGGGAAATAGACCACCCACCATGATAGGCCTGGACTAATGACCATTTTCTAGACTCCTGTAGACAAGGGATGGACCCACATTTCCGCCACCAAGTGGGAATAACGTTTATTGGGTGGACAACCAACACAGTCTGAAGTTTACTTTGTACCGGATTTTGTACCTAGTATTCACCCGTTAAAGCAGTCGTATGAATAGAGTTGTTTCGGGCCTCTCTCCACTCAGTTTTTTAGCCTCAGGGAATGTTCTTAGCTTCCCCCACCAGGGATGGAATCTGGAGGCCCCTGCAGTGGAAGCGGCAGTGTTAATTCCTGGACCATCAGGAAGTCCCTCTCCATTTCCCCCTACCTTTTCACTCACTAGGGTCTGTCTACCAAGTGCACGCTCTTGACTTTGAAATCTACTTTTCTGAGGGAGATAATAAGCCTGTTCCAACGAATACCTGCTTAGACCAACAAGGAAATCTAAACTGACCACCGCCGTGGACACACACACACTCACAGGCACACAGACAAATGACACACACACAGACAGAGGGGTTCGTTCCAAAACTTTTACTTGGCCTTTCTCCTTTTTTAGTGTCCGCTGAATGTCTTAAGCACTGAGGAGCTGCCTCCCTGGCGTCACAAGGACACAGGCTGGGCACGAGGTCCGCGGGGCACCAGGCGCGCGTCCTCCCAGGCTCACTTGTATGTCTTCATGTGCCACAGCCCGTCATTGAGGTAATGGATGTTCTCGATGCCGATTCCTTTGTTGACTTTCTCGATCTCGTCCGCGGACATCTTCATGACGCCCACGCACAGAGCGTGCTGCTTTCCCTCCGCCATGATCGCCACCACCGTGTCCACTGCGGCGGGGGAAGAGGCGTGCCCCCGGCGAGGTCAGGCCTGGGCACATGATGTTGGCTCCGCTGAGGACGAACTTGATGGCTCCCTTGTCCACCTGCTGGCGGGGCAGGATGAACGGATACTTGTGCAGCAGCCTCAGCGTTGGGTAGAAGGGCCCTTCCCTTTGCCTGAAGAACAGCAGCTCCCCGTTCACCGTGAGGATTTCTATGTGCTCGTGGCATCGCACTATTTTGACCGGATCCTTCTTTGGCATGATTTGGTTCAGCCACGGTTCGATGCCGGGAAACTGCTCCATCAACTGGTTCTTAATACCCTTAATAACGGAAGTTTTCAACTGGATACAGTTCGACACATTTTCTTTTTCATCAAATTTCTTGAACATGATGCAGGGGTAAAGAGGGCGACCACAGAAAAACGTGGCCGGGAAGCGGGGAGAAAACTGAACTACCAAGAGTCCGGCGGAGACACTTACCAGGGGTCGGCTGCCGGAGGGGACGCTAGGCACGGCTGTCGTTAACCGGAAGAGGCGCGCGCTTTACGACCTTCCGGCACACGATTTTCCGGCACGTCTACTTCCACCGCCCGGTACGGCTGCGCGCTTGGCGGCTTTCTGGGGGTCGTGGGTTCTTCCCCGGAGCCGGGCGGGTGAAAGGGCGGAACTTGAGGGAGCGGAGGAAAAGTGGTTATTCTTGCTGAAGAAGAGAATAGGGGTGGGGGCTGTGTTCCATTCCTGAAACTATCTCTGTCCAGTTAATCCGGCCGGAACCCGGAGCGGTAAGCCCTCCTCCCAGTCGCGGCGAGGAGTCGCGCCCTGGCGGTTTCTCCTCTTCGCGGTCTCACGCTCGCCCTGTCGTCTAGCGCAGGCCCGAATACTCGTATACAGTTGCTCTTCGTCACCTTCCCCGTTCTCTCCACCTGCACTCGGAGAGAAGGGACACTGTGCCCAGGAGGAATGCGAATGTTATAGTTAGAATTTCGGTCCTTTTTCAGTTCACTTCAGTCGCTCAGTCGTGTCCAACTCTCTGCGACCCCATGGACTGCAGCACGCCAGGCCTCCCTGTCTATCACCAACTCCCGGAGTTTACTTAAACTCAAGTCCATTGAGTTGGTGATGCCATCCAGCCATCTCCTTCTCTGTCGTCCCCTTCTACTCCTGCCTTCAGTCTTTCCCAATATCAGGGTCTTTACAGATGAGTCAGTTCTTAACATCAAGTGGCCAGAGTATTGGAGTTTCAGCTTCAGCATCAGACCTTTCAATGAACTGATTTCCTTTAGGATGGGCTGGGTGGATCTCCTTGTAGTCCAAGGGACTCAGAAGAGTCTTTTCCAACATCACAGTTCAAAATCACTTTTTCCGCGCTGAGCTTTCTTTATAGTCTTAACTTACATCCATAGATCACCACTGGAAAAACCATATCTGTGACTAGATGGACCTTTGTTGGCAAAATAATACCTCTGCTTTTTAATATACTGTCTAGGTTGGTCATAACTTTCTTTCCAAGGATTAAGCATCTTAATTTCATGGCTGCAGTCACCATCTTCAGTGATAGTGGAGCCCCAAAAATAAAGTCTGACACTGTTTCCACATCTATCTGCCACTGAGTGATGGGAGCGGATGCCATGATCTTAGTTTCCTGAATGTTGAGCTTTAAGCCAACTTTTTCACTCTCCTCTTTCACGTTCATCAAGAGACTCTTTAGTTGTTCTTTTCTTTCTACCATAAGGGTGGTGTCACCTGCATATCTGAAGTTATTGATATTTCTCCTGGCAATCTTGATTCCAGCATGTGCTTCATCCAGCCCAGTGTTTCTTGTGATGTACTCTGCATATAAGTTAAAAAAGCAGGGTATCAATATACAGCCTTGTACTCCTTTTTCTATTTAGAACCAGTCTGTTGTTCCATGTCCAGTTCTAACTGTTGCTTCCTGTCCTGCATACAGATTTCTCAAGAGGCAGGTCAGGTGGTCTGGTTGTAGGGTAAGAGAGTTAGAGAAGGAGAGGTTTGGAAAAAGACTGGCACTTTATGGCAACAGATAACCTTTAAATGAGAAGGGGCAGCAGTCAGATTAGTGAGCTGCTGCACTAACCCAAGAAAAGAGTAAGTATAGGCATATATGTGGAAAGCTACTGTCTTACATGGGCCTCTTCTTCTCCAAGGTTGTTGAATAGTAATCTCTTAAATGGCTGGGGCAAGGAATTCTGGAGATTGACCAGAGGCTGGGACAGGCTGGGAGCTGGCCTTGATCAACCTTAATGTCCTTTTTACCTTCCGGTGAGAGAGTTCTTTGTTTTCATAGAATAGTGGGAGGACCTGGAGGGGGTTTTAACTCCAGTCCATTTTGAGGCCTGTGACTCCTTCATTCCAGGTCCTAAGGAATATATATATAAAGAGAGCTGAGTGTTGCTAATGTTCAAGGCTGCTTCGTGCTGATAAATGAGGTTCAGGGGATTGTGGTCTGGGAGGAAGGAAGTCTAAGGCCTATTAGTGTTGATTTTCTATTCTAGCCCTCAGAGTCTAAAGCAAAAGAACAGTCTTGACTTGGTCTCGGGGAAATGGCTCCGATTCGGTCTTGGAGGAATCCCTGGAAAAGATTAAACAAGGCCCAAAGGTGAGTAGGAGGATGATAAAAATGAATGGTCCAAGAAGGTGTAAAACCCAAAGCATCCAGTTCCAAACTTAACCATGACAGCCAGGAGTTGCTCGATCTCTGGCAGATTCGTGAGGCTCGATCTTTAAGGTTTTTGCAGCTCGTTGGACAATACTGGACTAGTTCGCATAGAAACAGCAGGATTCGTCTAGAAAAGGCACAGAACTCCCTTCTCTGCGGTGATCTAATCTCCTTCTGTTTTGTAATACTACGGCTGCCAAGGAATCAAGTTGATTTTGGATAGTTATTAGGCCTTGAGCTATTTCCTGGAGGCTGTCTGATAGGTCCTTAGAGAGTGTCTGGTAGTTTTGGATGGAGGTGGCTAAGCCAGCGGTTTCTTTTCCAAGTCCAGCTGCTATTCCTATTCCTACTAAGAGGGGAATGAAATGAATGGCTCGTTTTATTCACTTGTGGACGAGAGGAATAGGCAAGGGCTGATCATTGGGGGCTATTAAAATGTTTGGATTGGAGTATATCAGGGTGCAGGTCCTGGTACAGTTAGTAGGTAGACAGAGGTATGTAGACGCCCCACACAGGAAAAATAGGCCAGGTGTCGTAATACAACAGCTAAAGTTGATGGCGAAGAGGAGTTGGTGCGGGGGTGGGGTGGGGGGGATCATTCGTTCAAGGATGCTCAGAGACCCTGCTAAGATGGCCCCAACAGTGGGAGACCTGGAGGAATATGCTGAGGGGAACCACCCTGGAAAGGTTAAAGAGTGCCCTGTAGGACCAGAAACATTATCTATAGCCTTTGCAGTGGCAAACAGCAAGGTGGAGGTATGGTTGCATGTGGAGTTAGGGATTTGTGCCCATGAGTTGGTCTTATGAACTGTTGTGGGAATTTCTGGATATGCAAAAAGGAGTTGGTTGTAACAGTGTTACTCTCTAGGCAATAGGGCCTCCAATTAGAGGTTTTTCATTGAAGGAGGGAAGTTCAGTGAGTAAAGATTCTAAGAGTATGTCTGAATTTCGGTTTTGGTCACTTGTGTGAAGCTATTTAAGATATGAGACGAATAAAGGCTCTCCATGGTATGAGTGGTGTAGGGACATGTTACCTGTGGTCCAGTTGAGGATGGATGTGGGGAGGGCTGAAGAGGAGTTATGGATAGACATATCTAGCAGTCTTTAGCCAATTGTGGGTTAGAAGCATTGAGAAGTGTATGGGTTAAAGGTCTGGAATAGATAGTTGAGGTTAGGATTTTGAGGGAGTTCCTGGGTCAGAGGAAGAAGGGAGGATAAGAAGACGACGTTAAACAACATTTGGGGAAGTGAGTATAAGATAGATTACTATGGAAAAGAATTGGATTTCGAAGGGGTAAAAGTTATCAAAGGGTCCCTGTAGCCACAGGGTGGAGATGTAATCTTCAGCAAGTTTGAACGTGGATCCTTGAGGACTCGAGACCCAGATATCTGCCAGAAGTTGTTCTAGGAATAATTGAAGCCGTGAAACCGACAGGTTCATCCATCTCCAGTTGAGGCCGGTGGAAGCCGTGAGAACTTTAGAGTTGTAGGGCCTGTGTGAGAAACTTGTAAATATTAGTCTGGCAAGCATTTTCATCATTGGGCTGCATAACCTTTTTAATCTGGTGATGTGACCCAAGGGGTAGTTTCTTTTAATTTTGTAGCGGTAGGGGTCAGCAGAATTACCATATAGGGACGTTGCCATTTTGGGGTTAGATCTGGAGTGGGACTGAGTTTTCATATAAACTTTATTATCTCCTATTTGAAGGGATGGGTATGGAAAATTGGGGTGTGGTCAAGGGAGCAAGTCATCCATATGTTGCTAAAGGGCATCTCGTATCTGGGCAAGTAAAGGAAAAGGAAGGTGGGAAGGCAGTTTGGGACTGTCCTGGGAGGTGGAAAGACCCAAAGGTATTATGGGCCTCCCATACATGGCTTTGGATGGACTGATATTTAATGGTTTTTTGGTAAGGCCCTGACCTTTAAGAGGGTTAAAGGGAGGAGTTTAGTCCAATCGTGATGAAGTTCGATTGTTAATTTGGTCTGAGGCTTTTTAGGACTCGGTTGGCTCTCTCAACCTTACTGGAAGACCAGGGATGATAAGGAATGTGAAACTTCCGAGGAACTTGAAGGGCTCATGCAATATTTTGGGTGATTTGGGATGTGAACTTGGGCCTGTTGTCAGACGGGAGGGAGGAAGGCATTCCAAACCTAGGGAGGATTTCAATAAGAATAAGCTGAACCACAGTAGGGACTGGTTTGTTAGCAGTCAGGAAAGCGTCGATCCATCCAGAAAATGTATATACAAAGATTAGGAGAAATTTAACCCTTTTACGGGTGGTATGTGGGTGAAATCTACCTGCCAGTCTTGTGCGGGAAGATGTCTGCAGTTTGGTGGGTGGGGGAAAGGAGGGAGGCAAATGTTAAATTAGGATTTGTCTGCTGAGGTCATATCGTCCTTAGTCAGTTCAATAAAGTTCTGAAGGAAAGTCTTAAGTACTTTTGCAGAGGGGTGGAAAAGGGAATGCAAATATGAAAGTAATGTGCGGATGTTAGGCTCATCAATTTGGGCAATAGTAAAGACAGGACTAACAGAGGCAGCCTGCTGCTTTGTTTGGTGATCTGCTATATTGTTATAAAAGGAGATAGGACTATGTCACTGATGTCCCCGGCACTATATTACAGCAGCTTGTTTTGGGAGCTGAGCGGCATGGAGGAGTTCAGAAATAAAAGAAGCACTGAGAATAGTTGTGCCCTTCTGAGTCAGGAATTCCCCTCTCCCTCCAGATTATAATGTTAGAATGTAATATGTTACAGACATATTTGGAGTCAGTGTAAATGTTTATCTTTTGGTCTTTGGCTAGGGTCAAAGCTTGTGTAAGAGCTATCAGTTCAGCCTGTTGTGAGGATGTGTGAGCTGGGAGGAACGTGATGATGCGAGGAGGGATAACTTTGCGGGCTGTTCCTGGACTATAGTGTATCCAGCTCCAAATGGGGCTTGTTTCTCGGCACTATCATCTATGAACCAGGATAGGACTATGCGGTCAGTAAGGGGCTGATCGGTTATACGTTCAAATGGATTAAGTGTCATATCTAAGGCCTGAACGCAGTCATGAGATAGGTGTTCTGGATCTGGTGTAGGGAGTAAGCTAGCTAGCAAGATTAAGAGGTTTACAAGGCATAAAAAGAAAGGGATGGGTCAAAGAGGTGTCTGAAGGATCTGTAGTTAAGCAGGGGGCTGAGAAAGGAAAGCCCGATGAGAGAGTAAATCTAAGATGGGATGAGGTGAGCATACATTTAGAGGAGCATTTCAGGTTAGTTTCTGGGCTTCAGGTATTATGAAGGTGGTTGCAGCTAAGGCCTGGAGACAAGGTGGCCATCCGAGCGTGACGAGATCGAGTTGTTTAGATAAGTAAGCTAGAGGCCCCCATATGTCCCCGATTTTTGCCGCAGAATCCTTAAGGCATGTCCTTGTCAAGAATGTACAAAAAGGAAAAAAGGCTTGGTGTAATCGGGTACGTAAAGAGAAGGGATCTGTAGTAAATGTTTGATAAGAGTCTGTATTGGAGTGTGGAGAGAGGTGGGGGCCAATAAGGGTTCATCTATGTTTCTTCGAGTAGCTTGGTAGAGAGGTTTTGCATGGAGGGCAAAATTTGGGACCCATATTCGGAAGAAGTTTAATAGACCTAATAAAGAAGTTCCCTTTTGGTTTGGGGCCTGGGGATCTGTGTCAAGGTTTGAAGTCTCTGAGCTGGAATTATTTTGATTTGGGAGTAAGAAGCAATCCCATGGAATTGACAGTGGTGGAAAAAAAATTGTGCTTAGCCTCCAGTTGCCTAGGGCATACCTTTGCAGTGTGGACTAGGCAGTTATGGTGAGAGGAACTACATAATAATAAATTGTCTACATATTGGAGTAAGGTAGTAGAGCCTAGGTCTGAAGTTTGTCGGTCTCTTTGGAGGGCTTGACCCAAAAAATGAGGGCTAACTTTAAACCCTTGTGGTAAAACAGTCCAAGTTAATTGTTGACATTGATTTGTGTCTGGATCCGTCCAGGTAAAGCCAAATAGGGGCTGTGAGGAGTGGTGTAGGGGTATAGTATATCTTTGAGGTCCAATACCGTGAAGTAGAGTGTCGGGGAATATGTGAGAGAAGGGGTAGGGATTAGTCACCACGGGGTATATGGGTATTATTGCCTCATTGATCTTTCGAAGATCTTGAACTAGATGCCAGGAGTGAGTCCCATTTTGGCTGCCAGTATCTGAGAAGGCAATGACACCCCACTCCAGTACTCTTGCCTGGAAAATCTCATGGATGGAGGAGCCTGGTTGGCTGCAGTCCATGGGGTCGCTAAGAGTCGGACACGACTGAGTGACTTCACTTTCGCTTTTCACCTTCATGCATTGGAGAAGGAAATGGCAACCGCTCCAGTATTCTTGCCTGGAGAATCCCAGTAACGGGGGAGCCTGGTGGGCTGCCGTCTATGAGGTCACACAGAGTTGGAAATGACTGAAGTGACTTAGCAACAGCATAGGAGTATTATGAGGAGAACAATAGGCTGCAAAGGGCTGGCTTTGAACAGTCGGGAGATTATTGGTTTAAGTCTTTGTCGGGATTCTGTGGTCAGGGTATACTGAGTTTGGGTTATTACCTGCGGGATTTTTAAGAAAAACCTGTTCAGGGGAATGGGCTACCAACAAGGCTTCAGAGTCCCAGACCTGAGGATCTATCGGGGAAGGTCAGGGGGCAGGTTTTGGGAGTGAGGGCTGGCCAAGGTTTCAGGTGCCATTTGGATGCAAAGAATTCATATGGGATCTAAGGATGGGAAGTTTATAGAAGTTTGTAGCTTAGCGAGAAGATCACTTCCCATCAATGCCATTGGGCACTGAGGAACTGCTATATAAGAATGTGTTAGTGTTGTTTTGTCAAAGGAACAAAGGAGGAGAGGGGTTATTTTGGGATAAAAAGGATGCCTGAGACCCCCTTTGATGGCCACTTCTGAAGGTTGGAGAGGGCCCTTAAAGGAGGATAAAAGTGAAAAGTCCCAGTGTCTATTAGGAATGAGACTTTGTGTCTGGCCACCGTGCCAATTACCCAAAGCTCCAAGTCCATCCGTATGGGATGGACTTGGGGTCTGGAGCTTGGGCTCCATCATGAAGTAACTCAGGCACAATTGGATCATCTCTTACCTCAAAGGGGTTGAATTTTTTTTCTTGGATAGCTGCAGCAGATAAAGGATATTTGGCCTTTCGTTCCTTTTCTTTTTCTTTTTCACTTCTTTCTCCATATTGTTGAAAACTTTAAAGGCTATTTCTAGGAGATCTCGATGAGGGGTTTCGGGGCCCTTCTCCAACTGGCATCATTTTCGGCGAATATCAGGGGCTGGCTGGCTTATGAACTGGACCTGTAGTCAGTCTGGCAGGGGTGGAAATATCTAGATTAGGTGTATTTTTGGACTGCCTCAGTAAGCCGTGAAAGAAAAAGGATTTTCATCTTTTGCTCGAGTCACTTTGCTAATCTTTTTGTAGTTAACATGAATGTGAAAGCTTTTTAGCATTCCTTGTAGTAAGCAGGTGATCATATGATGTAGATACCGGATGCTGGCATCGCCTTGATGTGTCCATCGTGGCTCAGGTAAAGGCATTGAATCATCAGCCACTGGATTAGTCTTATTTTGGTTATGGTTATGGAGCTGATGAGCATGAGTCTGGGCTGCTTGTCATATCCATTCCTTTTCATCAGGGGTTAATGTGGCAGTTAGGATGTAATAAAGATCATTCCAGGTATGCTTGTGTAAGGCAGAGGAATTCTTCTCTATACCTAGTAGGATTTTCTCAAAAAGATCCCAATTTTTCTTCAGTTTGGCTCATAGCAGAAATTGAGAAAGGCACATGAACCTGTGTACGGCCCTCCAGTCCCGCTCTGTCTCTGAGGGGAAGCATGTGGTTGCTTCAGGTCCTGGCCGATGGTGGGGTGGGGTGGAAATCTCTTTTGGGGTTTCGGAGTCATCGCTTCCTGTTTTGAAGGAGGAAGGGCTAGAGGTAGGGAGGAGGCTCATCTACTGGGTCAAAATCAGGGGCTGGGGGTTTAGGGGACCTTTTAGGGGCTTTAGATTTGGATTCTTTTGTAATGGAGGGGGAGAGAGAGCAGAGGATTTGATAGGTAGAACAGTTCTTGGAGAGAGAAGGATGACTTCTGAGGTCCCAGAAGACTTGAATATAGGGGATCTCCAACCATTTGCCATTCCGTTTGAGGAAGTTTGTTGTGAGATCTGATAAAATATTGAAATCGAAAGTCCCAAACTCAGGCCAGCGGTTTTGGTCATCCAGTTTGTATTGAGGCCAAATTTGAGTGCAAAGTGACTTGAGTTTATGAACCTTGAGATCGGTCAAGAAAAGAGGTTTGAGGTTTCATTTTATGCAGGCCAAGGGAGAATCCTGTGGGACAGATTGGCTTGACCCCATAGCAAATGGCTAGTGACTGTCCGTAGAGAGAAAAGAGTCATCACCTAATCTTTTAACTAGGCAAAGAGAGACTGAGAGGCTCTGAAGGAGGGAGGGCTGTCCTCCACATACCTCCCTTTTGGCCAGAGGGTTCTCTGGGAACCCAGAAAGAAGGATAGTCTATGGCACCCTAGAGTACCGTCCGAGCTTACCTGGGCTACTGGGTCAGGTGAGAATTTGTGGTAGATGGAGGGAGGTTGAATGGCAAAAGGCCTCTTTCCTGGAGTTGGTCGGTCTGTGGAAAAAGTGTAGAGAAAAGAGGAAGAGAGAGCGAGAGAGACCAATATTCCTTGGGTTACTTGGAAAACCAATAAAGCCCTTACACAGGACTTGTACCACTCACGAAGGCACAGGGTGTCCTCTCGAGGAGTTCTTGAAAGTCTGGGTGGGAAAGTGAGCTCAGCAGGCTTCCACGCTCCGAAGAGCTGGCCGTGGAGAATGAAAAGGAATCTCAACCTCCTGGATTTTGGCATCAAAAAATGTAGGGTAAGGGAGTTAGAGAAGGTGAAGTTTGGAAAAAGAATGAGACCAGCACTTCACAGGAACAGATCATCTTTAATGTGGCGAGAAGGGGCAGCAGTCAGATTAGTGAGCTGCTGCATTAACCCAAGAAAAAAGTATATATAGGCATATGTATGGAAATCTACTGTCTTAAGGGGGCCTGTTCTCCTCCAAGGTTGTTTGGAGTAGTTCTCTTTTAAATGGCTGGGGCAAGGAATTCTGGAGGTTGGCCAGAGGCTGGGACCAGCTTGGAGTTGGGGGTAATCAACCTTAATGTCCATTTTTTTTCTTTGGGTGAGAGTTCTTTGTTTTATATAGACTGGTGGGAAGGACCTGGAGGGGAGTTTTAACTCCAGGCTATTTTGAGTCAGGTCACTTTCCTTCACTGGTAATCCCATCTCTTTCAGAATTTTCCACAGTTTATCGTGATTCACACAGTCAAAGGCTTTGGCATTGTCAATAAAGCATAAATAAATGTTTTTCTGAAACTGTTTTGCTTTCTCGATGATCCAACAGATGTTGGCAATTTGATCTCTGGTTCCTCTCCCTTTTCTAAAACAGCTTGAACATCTGGACGTTCCCAGTTCACATATTGTGGAAGCCTGGCTCGGAGAATTTTGAGCATTACTAGTGTGTGAGATGAGTGCAATTGTGCAATAGTTTGAACATTCTTTGGCATTGCCTTTCTTCGGGATTGGAATGAAAACACCTTTTCCAATCCTGTGGCCACTGCTGAGTTTTCCCAATTTGTTGGCATATTGAATGCAGCACTTTCACAGCATCATCTTTTAGGATTTGAAATAGCTCAACTGGAATTCCATCACCTCCAATAACTTTGTTCGTAGTGATGCTTTCTAAGTCCCACTTGACTTCGCATTCCAGGATGTCTGGCTCTAGGTGAGTGATCATACCATCGTGATTATCTGGGTCATGAAGATCTTTTTATAGTTCTTCTGTGTATTCTTGCCACCTCTTAATATCTTCACGTGCTTCTGAAGCCTAGCTTGAAGGATTTTGAGTATTACTTTGCTAGCAGGTGAAATGAGCATAATTGTATGCTAGTTTGTACATTCTTGGGCATTGCCTTCCCTTGGGATTGGAATGAAAACTGACCTTTTCCAATCCTGTGGCCATTGCTGGGTTTTCCAAATTTACTCACATTGAGTGCAGCACTTTAATGGCATCATCTCTTAGGATTTTAAACAGCTCAGCTGGAGGGTAACACTTATGGTTAAATATTGATAATTTAAAAATTAACTCAAAATTAATTATGAATTGTTAGAAGAATGAAAATCATTCAGTCTTTCAGGCCCAGGGTGTGTCACTTCCCAAGTCTTATCAGTCCCCATTCAGTATCACTTTATTTTCTCATGAAATTGGAATAATACAGTGTGTACTTCACAAGGTATATGGGGGTAGTAAGAGGAATAAAAGATATAGCATGTAATGGACTTAATAATAGGAAACAGTGTAGTACATTTTAAAGTATTCATTTTCAAAACAACCTTTACGCAATAGTGATAAGACTATACTAGATAATGTACCAGTTTTACAGGAAATTAAGTCAAATAGTCAAGAGATGCCCAAATTCAGTTTCCTATCAGTAATAACGGAGTATGTAATAGAGACTTGGCGATTATGTTGTGAAAATGAGGAAACCAAGTTAGAAAACTTCTCAGCTTCCTCATATGTCTTAAAATTTGGAGCTGGATTCCTACACTTCAGTTCAGTTCAGTCGCTCAGTCGTGTCCGACTCTTTGAGGCCCCATGGACTGCAGCATGCCAGTCTTCCCTGTTCAAACTTCCAGAGCTTGCTCAAACTCCTGTTGTGTTCATTTCCGAGTTCACCGCATACAGCTTTGTCTGCATTTTTAGAAATGACCACTAGAGGGCAGAAGACGCAAAACGAAGTTTACATACAGCTCAAGAATGAAGCTCTCTGTTTTAGTTAGGAGTATTTTCAACTAAATAGGTAACAGTTTTTTATCATGCAGTTGTTTTACCTCAGTTGTATTTCCTAAATAAATCCATCTCTGCAGAGTCAGAAAATATTTCCCAAGCTCAGGTGAAGCACATTATAAATAGAATCTACTTGATTTACAATTTGTGGGTTTTCTCTGAGTCTACAGATAATAATAATTCCTTCTGAAATGCTATTAAAAAATTAACCGTCCGTTTTTGACCTATTGAAATAAATATGAAAAATCCCTTTTCTCACATTGCTTCAAAGTATAAACTATTTTTGAAAATTTAAAACACGTTATTGTAAAAGTAATCTCACAACAGTCAGTTTTTAATAACGTCGTCATCTATCTCACTGCTCCATTGTACAGGTAACACTGCCAAGTTTCTCATAGTGCAAAACTGGTCTCTGCACACCGTGCATATAGATGGATAGGGAGGAGACCGGACGTCACGTGCACACCATGTGGGGATGCCCAGAGGAAAGGGCCACACGTGGCAGGGGCGCGCAGGGGCGCACAGTTCAGTTGCTCAGTCGTGTCCGACTCTGCGATCCCATGAATCGCAGCACGTCAGGCCTCTCTGCCCATCACCAACTCCCAGAGTTCACTCAGACTCACGTCCATGGAGTCAGTGATGCCATCCAGCCATCTCATCCTCTGTCATCCCCTTCTCCTCCGGCCCCCAATCCCTCCCAGCTTCAGAGTCTTTTCCAATGAGTCAACTCTTCGCATGAGGTGGCCAAAGTACTAGAGTTTCAGCTTCAGCATCATTTCCGCCAAAGAAATCCCAGGGCTGATCTTCAGTATGGACTGGTTAGGGGTTCTTGTTTCCAAAGCACAAAGAAGAGGGTTTGGCCCTTAACCTCAGGGTATTGAACCCTCCCTTCTCTGGACTCCGCCCACCTCTCTGGCTCTAATTGTGGTCTCACTTACCAAATTGTCCCAGGAGGGGATGGGCACTCAGCTGCATGAGCCCCACTCAATGTGGGGACGGCCCACAGTTCGTGGGTGGATGCAGCAGGATGAGCTCCAAGTCAAAGGGCCTGCCTCCCACGTGCGGACTCAGCGAGGGGTGGTGGGGCAGCCTAATCTAGCTTGTCCAGTGCAATGCACACATCTAGCAGCGCACGAAAGAGACCCCGCCTGGACGAACCAGTGTCCGATGTACGGCTCCCATCCCAGCGGTTACGTACTGCGACCCCACGAACCACCCCACCAGTCAACCTGGCTGAAGACCAGGGGATATGAAGTCATAGAATAATCTCCCATACATCCTGCTGTCCTAGTCCCACTCTATCCCTCCCTCTACCAGCAGCGGCCAGCTCCCACCGCTAGGTCAGGAGGCCTGGAGGTGGTGTAGACACGGGCCTGGGCAGGGGAAGGTCAGGCTGTCCCTTCCCCTCTCCATTTCTTCTCCAGCCTCTCCCATCTTCTCTGGCAGGACCTGGGACCTGCACCAGGTCCAGCCTGGCCCTGGCTGCTCCCCTGGCTGGTGTAAGGGGCTAGAGGGAGCCCTGATCCACAATGAGGCCCAAGTGTTAGGAGTAATTACTGTTATTAGGGAAATCTCCTTGGCACTTAGATCACCCCAATATCTTGATGAGCCAGGCGTGGGTGCTCAGGGTCACTCAGCTCTAAGTGACCAAGTCCAGCCAAACTAAGAGACATAATGACGAACCTTGCCTGTGACTGACCCCAGAGGCCACGCCCAAGAGGTGGCCCCCAGCCTAACCTTGGAGAGGAGTCCATCTTGGGTGCTGGAACACGAGGAGGGGCAACCGCAGGCCGGGACTCCCGCAATGACTCCGCCCACTCCCACCTCAGACTGGAGGCTCTGCAGCAAGGATCTCACCCCGACTCTTGGGAGCTGCGGCACCGTGCCCACCGCGTCCCGGGTCCCCAGGTTGCGCTCTGCTCCCACGGACTCCAGGAGTTAGAAAACATTCCCAGGACTCGGAGCACCGGATCACCAACGGGGAGCTAAGGCCACCAACTCTTGTATGGTACCGCAGACCCTTAGGGTCCCGCCCAAGCACATCAACTTGTAGAGGAGGGAAAAGAACTTCCCTCTGGCACCCTGAAGCCGTCCCCCCGGCCCCACGCCAAGGGACGAGTCTTGGGTGCTTAACCCCCTCCCAGGGCTCTGAGAGCGGGACACTAATCCTCTCCCTGCTGCCCTAGCCCAGCCGCCCCTGCAAACCGCCGGGATTGGGGGAGGCGTTGCTAGGAGACTGAGGGCCGGGCCAGTCCCTCCAGGGCTGTCTCGCCCCGCGCCGGGGCGCGTCAGTTCCCCGAAGCCCCGCCCTTGGCCCCGACAGCTGGGCGGGTCCACGGCTTAGCGTGCTTTGGCTTCTTCCGCCGCCTCCGCGCCATCGGCCAACCCGGGTGGCCTCTGTTGTTGCCGGCAGCTAGTCCGGCGTCCACTCGGGTAGCAGCCCTAGGGAGCCGGGCGGGCAGACGGGAACGCGCCCGAGCCATGGCGGCGATACCTGTCCTGGGCCTGGGCACCTGGAAGGTGAGGCGGCCTTTTTGGTCGAGGAGGGGCGGCGCCTTCCTTCGACACGCCCCTGCGTGGAGAACCACTTACCTGGGGACACCTGCAGCAGCCTCCGCAGGTCCAGCTGGTCGCTGGCACCTGCCGGGGGCCCGCCTCTGGCTTTTGGAAATGGAGTGTCATTAGGTTTTCTAGAATTGGGGGTTGTCCTTCCCAATCACTGTTTGTTTCAGTTCAGTTCAGTCGCTCAGTCGTGTCCGACTCTTTGCGACCCCATGAACTGCAGCACGCCAGGCCTCCCTGTCCATCACCAACTCCGGAAGTCCACCGAAACCCATGTCCATCGAGTCAGTGATGCCATCCAACCATCTCATCCTCTGTCGTTGCCTTTTCCTCCTGCCCTCAATCTTTCCCAGCACCCTAGTCTTTTCAAATGAGTTGGCTCTTTGCATCAGGTGGCCAAAGTATTGGAGTTTCAGCTTCAACATCAGTCCTTCCAATGAACACCCAGGACTGATCTCCTTTAGGATGGACTGGTTGGATCTCCTTGCAGTCCAAGGGACTCTCAAGAGTCTTCTCCAACACCACACTTCAAAAGCATCAATTCTTCGGTGCTCATCTTTCTTCACAGTCGAACTCTCACATGCGTACATGACCACTGGAAAAAACCATAGCCTTGACTAGAAGGACCTTTGTCGACAAAGTATTGTCTCTGCTTTTTAATAAGCAGAGACTATTTATTTATGTCTACACGGGGTCTTCCTCACTGCCTGAGCTTTCTCTAGTTGTTCTAGCTGGGCTTCTCATTTAGGTGGCTTCTTTTGTTGGGGAGCCAGAGCTCTAGGGTGTGTGGTCTTCAGCAGTTGCAGCTCCCTGGGATCTAGCGCACAGGCTCCCTAGTTGTGGTACACAGGCTTAGTTGCCCCAAGGCATATGGGATCTTTCCCGATCTGGGGTCAAGCCCATGTCTCCTGTATTGGCAGGAGGCTTTTTACCACTGAGCCACCAAAGAAGCGCGCCCTCCACCCCGCTCCATTATAATTGTTCAGGGAAAAAAGAAAGTCTGAGAAAGCCCAGAAGAAAAGATTGTCAGGCTTGGATAAGAGCAGGGAACGGTCACCTGACAGATCAGAGGAGCAGCCAACAGGAAGATGGGAAAGTGTCTGTACCAAAGAGAGAGGAAAATGCTGTCATTGCCAACTTGGTTTTAAAAAGAAACTTTCAAACTTTTTCTTCCCAGTGTAAAAACCTGATAGTGGAAGTTCAGTTAAGTAGCTCAGTCATGTCCAACTCTTTGCAACCCCATAGACTGCAGCCCTCCAGGCTTCCCTATCCATCATCAACTCCCAGAGCTTGCTCAAACATGTCCATTGAGTTGGTGATGCCATCAAACCATCTCACCCTCTGTCATCCCCTTTTCTTGCCTTCAATCTTTAGTGGAAGTACTTTGGACATTCCTCTACTTTGTCTTTTCTAATCCCTATCAATGGTTTATACAGCACTAATTATAAAGCCTTTCTAATTTGCTTTCTTTTAAAACAGTCTTTAATAAAAAATATTTAAGAATTCACATAGAAAATTATTGGTTGCTGGTGCTAGTGGTAAAGAATCTGCCTACCAGTGCAGGAGACATGAGACAGGGGTTCTATCCTTGGGTCAGGAAGATCACCTGGAATAGGAAATGGCAACCCACTCCAATATTCTTGCCTGGAGTATCCCATGGACAGAGGAGACTGGCAGGTTATGGTATATGGGGTCGCAAAAGAGTCAGACACCAATGAGCACACACAGGAATTGGAATGATCACCCTTACTCATCAAAATATTACTTAAATTATTTCTTCTATCCACTTAACTGGTAGAGGTCAGGGATGTATTAATAGTTTAATTTATTGTGGTCGAGTAAAATAAGTTGAAAGTGTTTCCTCTTTTCCTCTTGTCAGATGAACTTTGTTTTTAATTGGTATGAATTCTAACTGGAAATTTTTGTAAAACTCTGTATTGTGTTTAATTGCTTTATTTTTAAAAATAGTTATAGAACAATTGAGCTTTATTTCTTCTTAAGTTTTTCTAGGAATTTTTCCATTTCATTTCACTTTTCCAAATTGTTGGCTTCTAGTCATTGATAATAGTTTCTTAAGTTTTTAAATATGTATTGTTTATCTGTATATACTGCTTTTCTTTCATGTCATTAAAAAAAAAAAAACTTGGTCTCCCCAGTCTTGTCCAAAGTTTGTCTACTTTTGTGAATCCCCTTGAGGTCTAGTGGTTAGGTCTCCACGCTCCTACTGCTGGGGTCCCTGTCTCAGTCCCTGGTTGGGGCACTGAGATCCCATATGCTGCACGGTGTGGCCAAAAATTAAAAAAAAAAAAAAAAAAAAGAACAACAGCCAAAAATAAAAAGAGTCTATTAAGATTTTTCAAAAACCAACCACAGGCCTTGTTGGTCTTCTCTATCAATTTGTATTTGATAATTCATTATTATATTCATTTTCTCTTCCTTCTGATTTCTTGGTGGTCCTCCCAACTCTGAAATGGATGCTTGGTTTATTAGCTGTCGTACACTCTGAATGTGTTCTCATTCAATGAAGATCATTATGAAAGATGCATCTCACGGGGTGACGTGACATTCAAGGGAGAAAGCGCCTTGTGAGCTGAGACCCCTTGGGGTTTAGTGGTTGTGTGAGCCTCTTCCCCCACCCGAGGCCCCTTGCCTGCTCAAGCAGCCCCCTTTACAGAGAATGTTTCTTTTCTGAACTTGAACATTGCTGATAGCATCCATTGCATTCCTTTGGCTTCTGGCAATGCTCTGTGTGGTGGATTGTCTTTGTGTACACCTTCTGCTTTTACACTTGGGCTGATGACCTTTGTGTATAGTGGGTGAGTCTGTACCTCCTTGCATCACACCTGTCATCATTGTTCATCCAAATTTATTTATTCACCTTCAGTCCAGTAGCACTGCCTCTAGCTCAGTCATTTGCAGTCACCAAACATGCCTAAATCATTTCCCCAAATAAGTAAAGGAATTTGAAATCAGATTATCTATAAATTCTTTCTGACGCTGATGTCCCTAATTTTAGGATGGATTATTATGAGTACCAACTCAGTAACTTCACTTTTTATGGCTTGTTGACTCTGTATTCTAGAGTGAACAGGGGTTGTTGGGGTCAGGCTCTCCTGAGTGCAGGTGGCTGACTGCTTGTCTTGCAGGCGGCTCCAGGGGAGGTAACGGAGGCTGTAAAAGTGGCAATAGACGTGGGCTACCGGCACTTGGACTGCGCCTATGTGTACCACAACGAGAATGAGGTTGGAGTGGGAGTCCAGTCCAAGATCAAGGAGGGCGTGGTGAGACGGGAGAACCTGTTTGTTGTTAGCAAGGTAGGATTTCCCATATATAGAGAGAGGGCCACCAACCGCTCAGGGCCGGGCTATCAGACGGTGGGAACAGCACGGGGAGGGTTTTCCAGTCTCCTTTGTAGGAGCTGACGACTCGATCTTGAACCCACGGGACAGGACTTGTGCAGCTCCATGCCCAGGCTGGGAGCATTGTAGGTCAGGGGGTCAGGGACAGTCTGACATGAGCAAAGGCATGGGGCGTGGGACACCACAGGTGCAGGGACCCCTAAGAAGCTTGGCTGGTGTTCCCAGATGAAAAATGGCTAGGTAGCAGACAGCTGCCAGGTTGGGGAAGTGGACGGGGCCAGACTATGGAAGAAGTCAGGATGTCGTCTAAGAAGTTCACTCTTTTCTCCTTAGAAAGGAGCACAGTTGAAAGCTGTTACATAGGGAACTGTGTTGTATAGAAGCGAGGCTGGTGTGGTGTCGAGGAGATTGTAGACGCTGTGTTTGTATAGGAGATGGGAGACATTGACAGCCTGAATAAGGGCAGCCATGGAGGATCCCGGGTGCCTGAAGGACCTGTCACTGCCCCATTGTATTTACTACCAGGGGGTCCCAGACATTGTGCATCTTGCAGATCCTGGGCCAGCAGGCAGGTGTGCACTCACAGCTCCCACCGGCTCCATGGCCATTGTGTCTGTGCCTCCTCCCTGCCCCTGCAGCTCTGGTGCACCTGCCATAAGAAGTCCCTGGTGAAAGCAGCCTGCACCCGGAGTCTGAAGACCTTGAAGCTGGACTACTTAGACCTCTACCTCATGCACTGGCCCATGGGCTTCAAGGTACAGGACGGCGAGACCCCCGTAGGCCACACCTCCCTTCCTGGCTGCGCCCTGTCATCATTCAATGAGCACACTGTTCCCGTGGGGCTCAGCTCTGGGGAGGCATGGGCTGGAGGACCTCAGAGCCCCCAGGCTCTAGTGCCCTACAGGTCCTGCCTCTCAGCCCATCCTTTTGTTTCATACACAGGCCTCCCCTTTGACCTGCCTCGGGGGGCTATACCTGGCGGGGTGGAGGGGTTGCAGACCAACCCCTGAGGCTGCACTGAGGTCTGGCTTTAGGTTTTTAAAATTTTCCTGCCATCCTTCTCTGGCACTTTCCAGGTGACACTAGTGGTAAAGAATCCACCTCTCAGTGCAGGAGACGCAAGAGGTGTCGCTTCCATCCCTGGGTCAGGAAGATCCCCTCAAGGAGGAGGTGGCAACCCACTTCCATTTTGTAGCCATCTTTCTCTGCCCTGCACCTCCCAGCACCTAGTTGATTCACCTCTCTTACCATAATGAGGATTCTAAGAGGGACGATCCTACCAGTGGACTTGGGAGATGGGGCCCTTAGGACATGAAAGACTCCTTTTTTTTTTTTTTTTTTTTTGCCTGAAATTGCCAGTTTTATGGCTGCTGGCAAGGATTCGAGGTCTTCCCTTCCCTGTTGGGTGAGTGGTGGGCAGCGACGTTCAGAGAACTGGAGAAGGTTAGCTGGGCTTCCTGCCCTCTGGTCCAGTGTTCTTTCCTCCCTTCCTCCCTGTCCTCTCCGGCGCTCACCATGAGCCCCCAGTGAGTGCCTTTCCTTCTGGCTCTTGCAGTCCGGAGAGGCAGACTTGCCGGTAGACCACAACGGCATGATCATCCCCAGCGACACGGACTTCCTGAACACGTGGGAGGTAAGCCAGCCCGCTGACCATCTCCGGAGGGAACCATGAGGCCTGCAGCTGCCCATTCAGAGGCCCTTGGTTTGCAGCACAAACTGAGGGTGAGCAACTGACTAAGGACCTCAGAGCGGGTCGGTCATCTTTCTGAAGCACTTATTTTAGGGATAGCTAATTCAAACTAATTCAGACTATTCTGAGTAAAACAAAGATCACATGGTCTTTACAGAAAATATAGAAAGTGTAAAACATACAGAAAGAAGGAAAATTTGAAAACCTGCTTCTCTGTGTCCTGGCGGTGACCACGCTGCCATCCTGTAGTTCCCTTTAGTGCTTCGTCAGCATTTCGGAGCCATAACTTCAGTGGCAGGGGACGCCTCCCGGGTGGACAAGGAGAAGTGGAGGAAGGGGTGGCTTATTCAAACCAGAGTCCAGATGAAAAGTGCTGAGGTGGAAGCCAGGCGGGAGCATGCCAGTCGGGGCGGTGGGCGTGGGGCGCTGGGCAGGGGCGGGCGGCCTTGGGGGAGGGCTCCTGCCTGCAGGGTGTCCAGTCAGGCCGGGTGTGTGCCTGTGACCCCCACATGGGCAGGGAGGAGTGGAGGCCAGAAGGGGAAGTTCACACCGGAACTTGCAGAGTTCAGGAGATGAAGTGCAAGCTCTTCGTGTGGGGTGAGGGGTGCAGGCGTCGGGTGCGGGCTTATCCAGGCAGAGAAGGGAGGGGGCACAGATGGGAAGGCATGCGAGGCCAGGCCAGCCTCTCCTCCCCTTTCATCAACCAACCAAATCAGCGAAACTGGCCCGTTTGTCCACTGCGTGGCCTGTTCTCAAGGACCCAGGTTAAACCCTGGGCTGTTTGTGTGGCCTAAGTGAGGGTCTGGGCATTTGTTGCCGCTTTAGGGAGTCACAGGGACACAGAGACCTTGGTCACCAGCCGTGGCAGCTCAGACTCACAGCTGCCCGTGCCTGGCACCAGGCCACGTTCCTTTGAAACCAAGGGCAGCCCGGCTCGTAGTCAGTGAACAGCAGAGCTGTTCTGCCCTTGTCCTTGAAGATGTTAACTGGCACTGGGGCAGGAGCTGAGCACAGGTCGTGGTGCTGAAGCAGCTTGTGATCCAGGTGAAGAGGAGTGAGCGGGTGAGGCCAGTGTGGACGCCCTGCAGACACCAGGTGACCAGGACTTGGTAATGGCAGCCTGACCTGCTGCGTTTGCTCGACGCCAGCCCTCAGTGAAGAGCTCTGTGTGCATCTGCTCACACGGCCCTTAAACAGCCCCATGACCTGGACGGGGGTGGTCCCCTGTGAGCGGGTGAGGAAACAGGCTCGGTGAGGTCCCGTGGTGTGCCCACAGCCCCAGCTCCTAGTGGTGCAACAGGGAGCAGACCTGGAGGACGGAAGCGCTGGAGAAGCCTTGAGGGAAATACTGTCCAACAGCCGGGCGGGGCCGTTATTCGGCCCCTGTGTGGGTTACCCGTGGGGCCGGCCCAGCCTGGATGCCCCATGGTTCTTTCTCTCCGCTAGGCCATGGAGAACCTGGTGGCCGCAGGCCTAGTGAGAGCCATTGGGGTGTCAAACTTCAACCACGAGCAGCTCGAGAGACTTCTGAATAAACCCAACTTGAGGTTCAAGCCGGTGACCAACCAGGTAAGCATGGGGCCAGCTCAGAGGCTAAGGATCAGCTTTTCAGCCATTACCTCCAGGAGGCTGCAGGGTCCATGGAAGAAAGGGTAGATCGAGAGGTGTAGGTGTCTTCCCCAGGGCTGTCAGCCTTGTGAACTGGGAGCAGTCAGGCAGGTGGTGGAAGAGGGGGCAGAAGATCCCCAAAAGTCTGGTCTGATGAAGTGGCGCCCCCAGAGCGAGGGCCTGAGCTGAGCTTGGTTCCCGCATGCAGCTGTGGGCGTTCAAAAATGAAGCAGTCCCACCTGCCCCCACCCCCTTCACCCGGTGGTGATCCTCCAAGGTGAGTGGGCTTCACGGGAAAGCACTGGGAGCCCCCTGCTCTCCAGCCTGGCACGTTGCAGCCTGAAAGGTATGGACGAATGGACGACCTTCAGCCCAGGTCACAGACTGCCGAGAGGTTAATGCAGAGAAATGACTATTGCCGGCAGGAGTGTTGGAGTTCTCTAGGTGGGCTGGCACTGCAAGTAGAAAGGGCATTCTTGCAGTACTTTATTTTAAACATTTTTTTAAAGTGTTCAGTTCAGTTCAGTCACTCAGTTGTGTCCAACTCTTTGCGACCCAATGAATCGCAGCACGCCAGGCCTCCCTGTCCATCACCAACTCCCGGAGTTCACTCAGACTCACATCCATCAAGTCGGTGATGCCATCTAGCCATCTCATCCTCTGTCGTCCCCTTCTCCTCCTGCCCCCAATCCCTTCCAGCATCAGAGTCTTTTCCAATGAGTCACTCCTTGCATGACGTGGCCAAAGTGTTGGAGTTTCAGCTTTAGCATCATTCCTTCCAAAGACCACCCAGGGCTGATCTCCTTCAGAATGGACAGGTTGGATCTCCTTGCAGTCCAAGTGACTCTTAGGAGTCTTCTCCAACACCACAGTTCCAAAGCATCAATTCTTCGGTGCTCAGCTTTCTTGACAGTCCAACTCTCATATCCATACATGACCACTGGAAAAACCATAGCCTTGACTAGCTGGACCTTTGTTGGCAAAGTAATATCACTGCTTTTTTTTTTTTTTTTTTTTTTTTTTTTTAGTATATCTTTTTTTTTTTAATACTTTATTGCTTTTCAATATGCTATCTAGGTTGGTCATAGCTTTTCTTCCAAGGAGTGTCTTTTAATCTCATGGCTGCAATCACCATCTGCAGTGACTTTCAGTTCAGTTCAGTTGCTCAGTTGTGTCTGACTCTTTGCGACCCCATGAATCACAGCACGCCAGGCCTCCCTGTTCATCACCATCTCTCGGAGTTCACTCAGACTCACATCCATCGAGTCCATGATGCCATCCAGCCATCTCATCCTCTGTCGTCCCCTTCTCCTCCTGCCCCCAATCCCTCCCAGCATCAGAGTCTTTTCCAATGAGTCAACTCTTTTCATGAGGTGGCCAAAGTACTGAAGTTTCAGCTTTAGCATCATTCCTTCCAAAGAAATCCTAGGGTTGATCTCCTTCAGAATGGACTGGCTGGATCTCCTTGCAGTCCAAGGGACTCTCAAGAGTCTTCTCCAACAACACAGTTCAAAAACATTAATTCTTCGGCGCTCAGCCTTCTTCACAGTCCAACTCTCACATCCATACATGACCACAGGAAAAACCATAACCTTGACTAGACGGACCTTAGTCGGCAAAGTAATGTCTCTGCTTTTGAATATACTATCTAGGTTGGTCATAACTTTTCTTCCAAGGAGTAAGTGTCTTTTAATTTCATGGCTGCAGTCACCATCTGCAGTGATTTTGGAGCCCAAAAAATAAAGTCTGACACTGTTTCCACTGTTTCTCCATCTATTTCCCATAAAGTGATGGGACTGGATGCTATGATCTTCGTTTTCTGAATGTTAAGCTTTTAAGCCAACTTTTTCACTCTCCTCTTTCACCTTCATCAAGAGGCCCTAGCTGCTCTTCACTTTCTGCCATAAGGGTGGTGTCATCTGCATATCTGAGGTTATTGATATTTCTCCCAGCAATCTTGATTCCAGCTTGTGTTTCTTCCAGCCCAGCGTTTCTCATGATGTACTCTGCATAGAAGTTAAATAAGCAGGGTGACAATATACAGCCTTGACGTACTCCTTTTCCTATTTGGAACCAGTCTGTTGTTCCATGTCCAGTTCGAACTGTTGCTTCCTGACCTGCATACAGATTTCTCAAGAGGCAGGTCAGGTGGTCTGGTATTCCCATCTCTTTCAGAATTTTCCAAAGTTTATTGTGATCCACCCAGTCAAAGGCTTTGGCATAGTCAATAAAGCTGAAATAGATGTTTTTCTGGAACTCTCTTGCTTTTTCGATGATCCAGCGGATGTTGGCAATTTGATCTCTGGTTCCTCTGCCTTTTCTAAAACCAGCTTGAACATCAGGAAGTTCACGGTTCACGTATTGCTGAAGCCTGGCTTGGAGAATTTTGAGCATTACTTTACTAGCATGTGAGATGAGTGCAATTGTGCGGTAGTTTCGGCATTCTTTGGCATTGCCTTTCTTTGGAATTGGAATGAAAACTGATCTTTTCCAGTCCTGTGGCCACTGCTGAGTTTTCCAAATTTGCTGGCATATTGAGTGCAGCACTTTCACAGCATCATCTTTCAAGATTTGAAACAGCTCCACTGGAATTCCATCACCTCCACTAGCTTTGTTTGTAGTGATGCTTTCTAAGACCTACTTGACTTTACATTCCAAGATGTCTGGCTTTAGATGAGTGATCACATCATCATGATTATCTGCGTCTTGAAGATCTTTTTATACAGTTCTTCCGTATATTCTTGCCACCTCTTCTTGATATCTTTTTCTTCTGTTAGGTTCAGACCATTTCTGTCCTTTATCGAGCCCATCTTTGCATGAAATGTTCCCTCGATATCTCTAATTTTCTTGAAGCGATCTCTTGTCTTTCCCATTCTGTTATTTTCCTCTATTTTTTTGCACTGATCGCTGAAGAAGGCTTTCTTATCTCTTCTTGCTATTCTTTGGAACTCTGCATTCAGATGCTTATATTTTTCCTTTTCTTCTTTGCTTTTCACCTCTCTTCTTTTCACAGCTATTTGTAAGGCCTCCCCAGACAATCATTTTGCTTTTTTGCATTTCTTTTCCATGGGGATGGTCTTGATCCCTGTCTCCCGTACAGTGTCACGAACCTCATTCCATAGTTCATCAGGCACTCTATCTATCAGATCTAGGCCCTTAAATCTATTTCTCACTTCCACTGTATAATCATAAGGGATTTGATTTAGGTCATACCTGAATGGTCTAGCGGTTTTCCCTACTAAAAATAAAGTCTGACACTGTTTCCACTGTTTCCCCATCTATTTGCCATGAAGTGATGGGACCAAATCCCATGATCTTCATTTTCTGAATGTTGAGCTTAAAGCCAACTTTTTCACTCTCTTCTTTCAAGTGTTAAGTCTATATAAAAAATGCTCACATAAGAACAGAGCTTGAGACTATCTCGTAAGCTGAGCCTGGGTCTGACCAGCATGCGGACCGGCCCCACTGCCCGCCGGAAGCCCCCTGGGTGCTGCTTTCAGCCCCCTCCCTCAGGAAGGGCAGCCACTCCTCTGGTCTCCAGCAGCGTGAGGAGTGTTAGCACCTGGCGCGAATACCATGCTGCCTCCCGCCTCGTGGTGTCTGTGTCCTGGTCCTTCACTCAGCCCTGTGCCTCGTGGGCTCCACACCTGCCTGTGACATGGGTTGCCGTTCTTCTCTGTGTGCATAGAGCAGATGGGAGGCCGAGGTTTTTACCTAAAGTGCTGAGGACGGCCTCGTAGAGCAGGGGAGGTTTAAGTGCTCCTGATGGAGGTCTTCCCAGCGGGCTGGTGTCTTGGGGACCACAGTCCAGGCTTTTCCACTTCCCAGTGGAGACACTAGAGGTGGGTCCTAGCTCAGCAGTGACAGGGTCCAGGAAGGAATGTGGGCCCCTTTTCTGAGGACTGTTTTCCTGGTGAGCTGTCATCTTGTAGATCGAGTGCCACCCATATCTTACTCAGAAGAACCTGATCAGTTTCTGCCAATCGAGAAACGTGTCCGTGACAGCTTACCTGCCCTCGGTGGCTCCAGGTAGGGATGCTCCAGGGGTTCTGAGTCGAGGCCCAAGCAGGGAATGGCTGTACCCAAGCTAAGAGGTCAGGAGGGGCCGAAGCACAGAGACCCACTGCCCCATGGCCTCCAACACTGCCGCCTAGTTCTTGAGAAAAAGCACCAAGTGAATGTGAAAAGCTGTGTGTCTAGTTGCCTCCCCTAAAACATTAGCAGTAGTTTATCTGAGTGAGAGGATTTGAGTGGCAGCTTCTCTGCATCATTTAAGTTTCCTATGATGAACAAGTATCATGACAAAAATACGTCTAGATTTTGTGTTTGGAGGAAACGTGAGATTTTCCTAAAGAAGGAAGCATGTTCATTTGCCCTCGTGGCCTCTGCCCTGTACTCTTCTCTCCAGTGGGGGATGCACCTGATGGAAGACCCTACTATCCAGACAATCGCTCAGAAGCACAGGAAGTCCGCAGCCCAGGTAGGCGGGAGTGGCCATGTCCTGGCTCCACTGTCTCATCATTTGGGAGTGGGGTATGACAGTGATTTCTCCTTAAGGTGCATGCAGATCCTCTGAGCTTCTCTCCCTAGAACTGCTCAGAGAATCCCAGTTGGGTTTCTGAATGACTCAGAATGAAAGCACTTGTAGTACACGCTCCCGCCACGGGCTTCTGGACTTTCACTGCACGATTAAGCATGACCGTTGGGGAAAGTGCTGAGCTCTGACCCCAGTAATGCCCTGTGTCTGATGTTGGACGTTTCTTTCCCTGCAGATTTTGATCCGATTTCAGATCCAGAGAAACGTAAGAGTGATTCCCAAATCTGTGAACCCAAAGCGGATTCTCGAGAACTTCCAGGAAAGTGCTTCCTCCTTTTGAATCACAGGCATCGGAGGCTTCGGGGTCACCTCTTAGCTTGGGAAAGGAGTGTGCTGGTGTTGAGAGCCAGCAGCCACACCCCCTGTGGCTTTAACACTGCAGGGGTGTCAGGGTGAGGCCTCTGGAGTAGAGACAGACTCTTCCTATCCTGGAGCTGTCGGAACTGGACTGGATGGAACAAGGGGTGGGGGTGGGCAGGCAGGGCTGCAGCCAGAGTTCTCCCGAGGCTGACCCTCACCCCAGTGCCAGCCACTGCATCCAGGCAGCCCCAGCCCTGACATGTCGGGGCTCCAGCTGTCTCTCCAGGCAGAACTTCGGTTGCCACTGAGTCTCTGATTTCTGCTTTGGTTGCCACTGAGTCTCTGATTTCTACCCTGCAGGTAGAGGTGAGGCCAGGCTCTGTCCCTCCCCGGCCCCAGCTCCTCAGCTGTGGGCTCAGGGTTGGCTGTCCCTGAGTGGACCGGCTCTTAATGAAGGCAAGGGTCATAGTCCGCACATGTGTTAGGGATAGGAAGAGGGGAGAGCTGCTTAGAATACTACTTTCAAAGGACTAAAAACTACACAGTGAGCATCAGTGCCTCCAGGGACCAGGAGTCTCCCTCACCAAGGGGGTGTGTGGAAGAAGTGTTTTTGGTCTGTGTTTCCTGGGGGGTTTTGTTGGTTTTGTTGTGGTGGTTGTTTTGTTTTGTTTCATCTTGTGGTGTTGTTTTGGTTTGCACGTTGGGAAAATTTCTCTTCTGGAACATCCCTTACCCTGTGGGTCACATGCAGGGCATACCTGTCTTCCCAGGGATTCCTAAGCAGCAGAGGCTGAGCCTGCCTGCTTTGGTCCAGTGTCACAGGAAGTCCGATCCCCACCTGTGGATCCCCACCTGTGTTTTGCAGCTGAGGTGGCTCAGCCGAAGATCTACCAGGCTAAGTTCTCAGTGACTGTTTCCTTCTGGTTTCCAGGTGTTTGATTTTGAATTATCAGAAGAGGATATGACTGACCTCCTCGGCCTGGACAGGAATCTCCGTTTGTCCACGTTCCCCATGTAAATACGACTCTTTTACCCTCCTTCCCGAGGACGGGGAGCAAGGTCCAGACTGTGTGACTGCTCCCTGCAGAGGGCTTTACCACCTTTGGGGTTAAGTTAACCTTTTCATAATTCTCCCTGTCTAAGGACAGGCCACTTTGGAGGTAAATTATAAGACTGAGTTTGTACACTCAGGAGTTTAAACAATATGTTAAGTGTAGTTTTTCAGCATTTCTCTTGAAAATATTAACCATTCTCTACTTCTATATTTGATCTGTTTTTCTCTTTTCAGAACTGAAAATCACAAGGACTATCCCTTCAGAGCAGAGTTCTGAGGACCCTGCTCAGCCCAGATGAATCCTTGCCGGCGCAGGGCAGCCCTGGACAGGGCAGGGGACACAGATTGATTTGAGTGGGCTCCCTGAGAAGTCCCAAGAACTGAATATGGTCTGTGCCTGAAGGTGGAGGCTTCATGAGAGCAGCGATGGCTCTCCACCGAGACCCATTCAGGTTTTAGAATCTGAGGAGCCCACAGTGCGCTGGGTTCTCACAAGTGCGCTGGGCGGCCTGCACCCTCAAACAAGGATATTCGATGACTCGTGAATAATTTGCCTTCACATTAAAAAAAAAAATCTTGCTATGGAAATGTTGGAATGTCTGCAGTATAAGGAACCTCTACCTCCATCACTCAGCTTCAGCCATTATCAGTCCCTGGCCCTTCTTGCTTTGTCTCTGATCCTCTATTCCCTGCCAATCCCCCAGACAGTTTTAAAGCAAAATCCTTACTCAACACACAACAAAAGGGTATGCTCAGCCGCCTGCTGCTGTCCCATCCCTCACTGATGCTAACGTGCTGCCATAGGGGAACAGGTTTCCCATAGCCTGGGAAAAATGATTTCTAACCTATCTAAAAGACAAAGTAATACAACCATAATGCAGTTCTTATAAATAAGGAAATGATGAATCCCCAGTTTAAAAGGGTGATATTGGAGGAGCACAGTGACTAACAGTTATCGATTACTTACCACCTTGTGCTGTGTGGTTGTGTTGTGTGGTTGTGTTGTGTGGTTGTGTCTGACTCTTTGTGACTCTATGGACGAGCCTGCCAGGCTCCTCTGTCCGGATTTTCCAGGCAAGAATACTGGAGTGGGTTGCATGCCCTCCTCCAGGAGATCTTCCCAACTCAGGGATTGAACCCGGGTCTCCTGTGTCTCCTGCATAGTAGGCAGATTCTTTACCACTAGAGCCACTTGGGAAGCCCACTAGGTCTTTAATTTGCAGAACGTGCTGAGTCCTCTTAAGAAGACAGGCACAAGGTGGCTGAATAATTCCCAAAGATTACCTGGTTGTGAAGGTTGAAGCTAGGATTTGAATGTCCAAAACCAGTGAGCAAATTAATTATAATAAAAATAAAAACTAAATTGACAGTGATTTTCCAGTTTCTCCACCCAAAATAAAACAAAAAATCAACCTCCAAAACAATTGAAGTATTTTGAAAAAAATAGCACTTTCAGTAACTTTGGGTGGGATTATAAATTTATGTAGATGCTCCTGGAAGCAATTTGGTATTATATTTTTAAATCATTAAGAATGTGCATATTAATTGATAGCATTTGAACCTTTAAGCATTGAACTTTAGGGAAAAAGAGGTTCCCCCAACTTCTCAAGTTAGAGTATGTTGCTATAGAAAAGTTGTACTTACGGTTAATCATTTGATGGTTGTGGGGAAAAATTAAAATTTGAATTTAAAAACACTTCCCAGAAAGGACTATTTTTCTCCTGGTCTCAACCCCCTCTTTTAAATTCTGCCTCCTACCCCCTCAATAATCTTGGTTTGGTAATGAAGTGAAAGTGAAAGTTGCTCAGTCATGTCCGACTCTTTGTGACCCCAAGGACTCTACAGTCCATGGAATTTTCCAGGCCAGGATAATGGAGTGGTTAGCCTTTCCCTTCTCCAGGGGAATCTTCCCAACCCATTGATTAAACCCAGGTCTCCCACATTGCAGGCGGATTCTTTACCACCAGGGAAGCCCAAGAATACTGGAGTAGGTAGCTGATCCCTTCTCCAGCGGATCTTCCTGACCCAGAAATCAAACCCCGGTCTCCCACCTTGCAGGTGGATTCTTTACCACCTGAGCCACCAGGGAAGCCCACTGTTTTGGTGATGGCAGTGCCAAATCTCAGGACTGGCATCCAGTTTCCAAAGTTCATTTCCATAGAACAGGTTGTGTATACATTCAGCTCCTGGTTTTCATGGCCCAGACGTTTTATTCCCATTTCCTCCAGCCTGTGCTCTGGGCAGAATTTTATTTTTGGATTCCACAGTAAGTAGGGAGGGCCCAAAGCTGGAGCCACATCAAAATTCTTCTGACTAGAAAGGAATGCAAAAGGGAGGAGAACATGTGGAGCTGGTGCCAAGTTTTCAGTGGCTCTTTTAACGTAAACGTTTTCTCTTTTGGCCCCATTGCGGCATCTGGGATCTTAGTTCCCTGACCAGGGATCAAACCTGTGCCCCCTGCAGTAGGAGAACACAGTCTTAACCACTGGCCCAACAGTGCAGTTCTTAAAGTAAATGTTTAGTTTGAGATTATCATGGATTCACTTGCAGTTCAAAAGAATACAGAGCAAGCTTGTGTCTTGTCTATTCCCCCAACATTACTGTCTTGCAAAACCAACAGGCACGCGTCACAACCAGAATATCAACACTCAGGCAACCCACTGACCATGTTCAGATTTTCCTAGATTTGTGCTGGGTGTGCATTTAGTTGGGCTTGACCTGTGGCTCAGGGGTGAAAACTCTGCCTGCCATGCAGGAGATCCAGATTCATTCCCCGGGTGAGAAAAATCTCCTGGAGGAGAGCATGGCAACCCACTCCAGTATTCTTGCTGGAGAATTCCCATGGAGAGAGGAACCTGACAGGCTATAGTCCATGGGGTCACAGAGAGTCGGATATGACTGAATTAACTTTGAAGCACATGTGCATTTAGTTCTGTGCACTTTTTTCACACGTTTATTTCATGAGCTGTGACCACGATCAGGTCACAGGACTTTGCCATCATCACAGGCATCCCTTTTATAACTGTCCTCTCCACTTCTGCCCCCACTCCCTCCTCTGGTTCTCCAGCTTTCTTGAGGTATAATCAGCAAACCGCGTATTTTAAGCACATGGCATGGTGATCTGCTATGAACTGAAAGTGTTAGTCATTCAGTTGTGTCCAACTTTGCAACCTCATGGACTGTAGCCTGCCAGGCTCCTCTGTCCATGGAATTATCCAGGCAAAAATACAGAAGCAAGTAGCCATTCCCTTCTCCAGGGAATCTTCCCAATCCAAGAATGGAACGCTGGTCTCCTACATTGCAGGCAGATTCTGTTCTGCTATCCAGGCGCATTGTGAAATGATATGAGTTAACTCCCATCACCTAACATAGTTCCCTTCTGAGTGCTGAGAAGGCTTGAGATTTACTCTAGTAGATAGTAGACACTAGCACAATAAATATAAAACTCAATTTAAAAAATTAGAATAGTTATAAACTCAAAGTATTCTCCTCATTATCAGTTCTATTGTTTGATTCCGTGAAAGGACATTTGATGAGATTCATCACTTTTTTTTGTCAGATTTATTGATGTATAATTGACAATTGAAATTTTAAATATAATGACGGCATGCTATGTATATACATTGTGAAGTGGTCCCCATATACAGTCAAGCTAATTAACACCTCCATCAGCTCTCCCATTACTTGTTTGTTTGTTTGTTTTTGTTTTGTTGGGAACCCTTAGGATCTATAAGCAAATTCAATTATACATACAATATTATTAACTACAGTCACCTCGGTGTACATTACATCCTCAGAATTTACTCATCTCACGACGGAAAGTTGATACCCTTTTTGAAGAACATCTCCCTGTTTCCCTACTCTAATCACATGAATGTTGTATCTTTTGTTATTGCTCCTCTGGTCCCCAAGGCACTGTCCCTTTTTTTTTTTTTTAACCTAGTTTTTCTTATTCTCTCTGAGTAATTCATATTGTTTTATCTCCAGAACACTGTATTTATTCTTTTCCTTCAGGTCTATTGAGTCCATCCACAAGGTTTTAATTCTCATTACTATATTTTTCACTTCTAAAATTTTCAGTTGGTTTTTCTTTATGTCTTCTGTTTCTTTGCTAAGACACTCTATTTCCTCATTGAAACTTTCCTCTTTCATTTGTCCCGATTACGTTTATAATGGCTTATTGAAATGTTTTCACGATGGATACTCTAATATCTCAGTTCTCTTGGTGTAGGCATTAGTAGCTTATATTTTTAAATTCAATTTTATGCCTTCCTTGTTTGGGGAATAATGAGTAATTTTTAATTGAAATCTAGACAATGAGGGTATTATGTGTTCATTAAGCTTTCAGTTTAGTTTAGTTCAGTCTCTCAGTCATGTCCGACTCTTTGTGACCCCATGAATCACAACATGCCAGGCCTCCATCACCAACTCCCAGAGTTCACTCAAACTCATGTCCATGGAGTTGGTGATGCTATCCAGTCATCTCATCCTCTGTCATTCCCTTTTCCTCCTGCCCTGAATCCCTCCCAGCATCAGGGTCTTTTCCAATGAGTCAACTCTTCCCATGAAGTGGCCAAAGTATTGGAGTTTCAGCTTCAACATCAGTCCTTCCAATGAACACCCAGGGCTGATCTCCTTTAGGATGTATTGTTTGGATCTCCTTGCATTCCAAGGGACTCTCAAGAGTCTTCTCCAACACCACAGTTCAAAAGCATCAATTCTTCAGCACTCAGCTTTCTTCACAATCCAACTCTCACACTCATACATGACCAGTGGAAAAACTATAGCCTTGGCTAGATGGACCTTTGTTGGCAAAGCAATATTTCTGCTTTTCACTATACTATCTAGGTTGATCATAACTTTCCTTCCAAGGAATAAGCTTCTTTTAATTTCATGGCTGCAGTCACCATCTGCAGTGATTTTGGAGCCAAAAAATAAAGTCTGATACTGTTTCCACTGTTTCCCCATCTATTTCCATGAAGTGATGGGACCAGATGCCATGCTCTTTGTTTTCTGAATGTTGAGCTTTAAGCCAACCCTTTCACTCTTCTTTCACTTTCATTAAGAGGTTTTTAGTTCCTTTTCACTTTCTGCCATAAGGGTGGTGTCACCTGCATATCTGAGGTTATTGATATTTCTCCCGGCAATCTTGATTCCAGCTTGTACTTCTTCCATCCCAGCATTTCTCATGATGTACTCTGCATAGAAGTTAAATAAGCAGGGTGAGAATAATACAGCCTTGACATACTCCTTTTCCTATTTGGAACCAGTCTGTTGTTCCATGTCCAGTTCTAACTGTTGCTTCCTGACCTGCATATAGGTTTCTCAAGAGGCAGGTCAGGTGGTCTGGTATTCCCATCTCTTTCAGAATTTTCCACAGTTTATTGTGATCCACACAGTCAAAGGCTTTGTCATAGTCCATAAAGCGGAAATAGATGTTTTTCTGAAACTGTCTTGCCTTTTCCATGATGCAGTGGATGTTGGCAATTTGATCTCTGGTTCCTCTGCCTTTTCTAAAATCAGCTTGAACATATGGATATTCACGGTTCACGTATTGCTGAAGCCTGGCTTGAGAATTTTGAGCATTACTTTGCTAGTGTATGAGATGAGTGCAATTGTGCGGTATTTGAGCATTCTTTGGTATTGCCTTTCTTTGGAATTGGAATGAAAACTGACCTTTTCCAGTCCTGTGGCCACTGCTGAGTTTTCCAGATTTGCTGGAAGTGCAGCACTTTCACAGCATCATCTTTCAGGATTTGAAATAGCTCCACTGGAATTCCATCACCTCCACTAGCTTTATTCGTAGTGATGCTTTCTAAGGCCCACTTGACTTCACATTCCTGGATGTCTGGCTTTAGGTGAGTGATCACACCATCGTGATTATCTGGGTCGTGAAGCTCTTTTTGTATAGTTCTTCTATGTATTCTTGCCACCTCTTCTTAATATCTTCTGATTCTATTAGGTCTAGACCATTTCTGTCCTTTATCGAGCTCATCTTCACATGAAGTGTTCCCTTGGTATCTCTAATTTTCTTGAAGAGTTCTCTAGTCTTTCCCATTCTGTTGTTTTCCTCTATTTCTTTGCACTGATAGCTAAGGGAAGGCTTTCTTATCTCTCCTTGCTATTGTTTGGAACTCTGCATTCAGATGCTTATGTCTTTCCTTTTCTCCTTTGCTTTTTGCTTCTCTTCTTTTAATAGCTACTTATCAGGCCTCCTCAGAGAGTCTTTTTTTTTTTGCAATTCTTTTCCATAGGGATGGTCTTGATCCCTGTCTCCTGTACAATGTCACGAACCTCCATCCATAGTTCATCAGGCACTCTGTCTATCAGATCTAGTCCCTTAAATATATTTCTCATTAAGCTTTAGATCCCTTTAAAAGGTCTCATAAAATTGCATAGTGTGGGAAATTCATTGAACAGAAGAGGAAAAAACACATAAGAACTATGGACAGGTGTAAGCCACACCTGGAAAATTTGGAAGATATACTATGGTTAGCTTTTTCTGAGGGCTCCATCTTCTACAATCACTCCCAGGGACGTCAGCATTTCAATCTCAGTTACACGGGGAAAAAGATGAAAAAGCTAAACAAGCGGTATGTTGGATTGTTTGGATTGTGTCTTTATTTACTTTTGGGAAAAAGACTGAGTTTAGAGATTTTTATTTCCTACTCTAGTAGCATAACTGACCAGGCTAAGTGATGTCTAATAAAGCAGGCATCTTGAGATGTGGTTCAATCATCAACCCCAATGCAAGAACTCTGGAGTAACCACAGACATAGGTGTTAATATTCCTCGTGAAATGGGTAATCTGGATGATGAGCAAACCTAAGAGATAAAGGAAAACTTTTAGTCAAGTACCTGTTGCTGGGCTGGGTAGAGAGATTTCTTTTAAACTGGCTTAAGGAAGAGATCATGAACTTACTCCTTATTGCCAAATTCAGACTTAAATTGAAAGTAGGGGAAAACCACTAGACCATTCAGGTGTGACTTAAATCAAATCCCTTACGATTATAAAGTGGAAGTGAAAAATAGGTTCAAGGAGTTGGATCTGATAGATAGAGGGACTGAGGAACTATGGATGGAGATTCGTGACATTGTGCAGGAGACAGGAATCAAGGCCAATCCCCAAGAAAAAGAAACATGAAAAAGCAACATGGCTGTCTGAGGAGACCTTACAAATAGCTGTGAAGAGAAGGAAAAAGCAAAGGAGAAAAGGAAAGACATACCCACTTGAATGCAGAGTTTCAAAGAATAGCAAGGAGAGATAAGAAAGCCCTCCTCAATGATCAGTGCAAAGGATAGAGGAAAACAACAGAATGAGAAAGACTAGAGATCTCTTCAAGAAAATTAGACACCAAGGGAATATTTCAATCAAAGATGGGCACAATAAAGGATAGAAATGGTGTGGACCTAACAGAAGCAGAAGATATTAAGAAGAGGTGGCAAGAATACAGAGAAGAACTGTACAAAAAGATCTTCATGACCCAGAAAATCACAATAGTGTGATCACTCTTCTAGAGACAGACATCCTGGAATGCAAAGTCAAGTGGGCCTTACAAAGCATCACTATGAACAAAGCTAGTAGAGGTGATGGGATTCCAGTTGTGTTGTTTCAAATCCTGAAAGATGATGCTGTGAAAGTGCTGCACTTAATATGCCAGCAAATTTGGAAAACTCAGCAGTGACCACAGGACTGGGAAAGGTCAGTTTTCATTCTAATCCCAAAGAAAGGCAATGACAAAGAATGCTCAAACTACTACACAATTGCACCTCATCTCACACACTGGCAAAGTAGTGTTCAAAATTCTCCAAGCTAGGCTTCAGCAGTACATGAACTATGAAATTCCAGATGTTCAAGCTGGTTTTAGAAAAGGCAGAGGAACCAGAGATCAAACTACCAAAATTCACTGGGTCATCAAAAAGCAAGAGAGTCCCAGAAAAACATCTATTTCTGCTTTATTGACTATGCCAATGCCTTTGACTGTGTGAATCATAATAAACTGTGGAAAATTCTGAAAGAGATGGGAATACCAGACCACCTGACCTGCTTCTTGAGAAATCTGTATGCAGGACAGGAAGCAACAGTTAGAACTGGACATGGAACAACAGACTGGTTCCACACTGGGAAAGGAGTACGTCAAGGCTGTATATTGTCGCCCTGCTTATTTAACTTATATGCAGAGTACATCACGAGAAACGCTGGGCTGGATGAAGTACAAGCTGGAATCAAGATTGCCAGGAGAAATATCAATAAACTCAGATATGCAGATGACACCACCTTTATGGCAGAAAGCAAAGAAGAACTAGAGAGCCTCTTGATGAAAGTGAAAGAAGAGTGAAAGGGTTGGCTTAAAGCTCAACATTCAGAAAACTAAGATCATGGCATCTGGTCTCATCACTTTGTGGCAAATAGAGGGGGAAACAGTGACAGACTTTATTTTGGGGGCTCCAAAATTACTGCATGTGGTGACTGCAGCCATGACATTAGAAGATGCCTACTCCTTGGAAGGAAAGTCATGACCAACCTAGACAGCATATTAAAAAGCAGAGACATTACTTTGCCAACAAAGGTCTGTCAAGTCAAAGCTATGATTTTTCCAGTAGACATGTATGGATGTGAGAGTTGGACTATAAAGAAAGCTGAGCACAGAATTATTGATGCTTTTGAACTGTGGTTTGAGAAGACTCTTGAGAGTCCCTTGGACTGCAAGGAGATCCAAACAATCCATCCTAAAGAAGATCAGTCCTGGGTGTTCATTGGAAGGACTGATGCTGAAGCTGAAACTCCAATACTTTGGTCACCTGATGTGAAGAACTGACATTTGAAAAGACCTTGATGCTGGGAAAGATTGAAAGTGGGAGAAGAAGGGACCAACAGATGATGAGATGGTTGAATGGCATCACTAACTCAATGGACATAAGTCTGAATAAACTCTTGGAGTTGGTGATGGACAGGGAGGCCTGGCCTGCTGCAGTCCATAGGATCACAAAGAGTCACACATGACTGAGCAAATGAACTGAACTGAACTGAAGCAAGAGAATTGATGTAATTTTCCTTTTGGACAAGTACAAACCCATCCAGTTTTATAACCACTATGTGCAACTGCATTGCAGTGTAATCAACACATTGTAGAAAAAATATGCTCACATGCACTTGGGCACATGCACAAAAATAAACCAATATATTAAATTTTTGTAGGTTTGTTATTCTACAGCATAAGGAGATAAACAATTTGTGTTGATATTATAAATTCCCAAGAGGGCAGAAATGAGCTTTTCCTCTTTTAAAACAGTGCCATTCTGGCCTAATATCTGAAGTTAACAAATATTTCAAGGTGATGGTGAAGAAAGTGATAAGAATAATGCTGTTGTTCAGTCTCTTTCAAGCACTAAGAAACAATTTACCCATGACTTCACTGGGTGAAAAATTATGTATTAGATCTAGAAATGGATAGGGTGATTATAATATAAGCCACTTCAACAAAGGTTTTGATTTTGGCAAAGAAGGTGAACTCTCTTTGTATATATAAAGTCATCATTTTTGAGATAGATGGTGTTAAATCACTGGATAATTATTATTGATTAGAATGACTGGTATTAATTGCTAAAATTACTGCCTGCTTCTTCACTGTCTATTACTCTACCCTATAATTTTATTATTCATTCAACCAGTATTCACTAATTACTCAGGGAGAAAATAGTTTCTTAAAATTCCTTCCCTAGGAATACACTGTTCTATGATAAGCAGAAAGTATACAAAATAGGTTAGCAAACCATATGCTGTGTTAATGAGGGAGATGTGCCAAGACAGAGCAGGACCCAGAGGGAGGAAGTGTTGTGTGGGCTGGGCAGCCTTTTTAGATGAAATGGCAGAGAAAGTGTCCCGGAGGTGCCATCTGAGTTAAGACTGACATTGGTGAGAGAGGGAACACCCGGGTATCTGGAGGAAGAGCATTCTGGGTAGAGAACAGCCTGGGCAGAGGCCCTGAGTTGGGCCTGACACATGGGGCAGCACGGAGGCCACTGGGCTGCACTGAGTCAGAGGGGCCGGGCAGCAGGACCGATGTGAGGCAGACATGGAGGGGTACTGCTGCCTCTGTAGGCACTGTGCGGACTTTGACCCTTGCTCCAAGTGAGAAGGCAGGCCACCAGATGCCAGGAAGAGGGGTTCCTGATCAGGCCTTTGTTTTTTCCTAGAAAATAGTAGTGTCTTTATTTTATTCAATTTAATTTTTATATTCTATTGGAGACAATGCTGTGTTAGTTTCAGGTGTACAGCAAAGTGATTCAGTTTTATATATATATATATATATATATATATGTATGTATATATTCTCCAAGGGAGGAAGAAACTGATGACACAGGCGGAGAGCAGGATGTAGCCAGGTTTTAGACCAAGGAGTAGGACAAAGAAGAGCGAGGAGACCTGAAAATATGTGCAAAGGATGTCAACGTGTTGATCGATTCTGGAATTCAGGAAGAATACAGACTGAGGGGCGTGGAGCAACAAGGTTATGAGGGCTTGAAGGAAAGAGAGGTTTTCCATCCACTTCCCTAAAAGAAGAGGCAACAGAGGACCCTGTCCTTTGTGGACTAGAATAAATGGAATTCCCTCCTTACCCTGCTCCCACAGCATGTACAGTGGAACCAGCTACTTCCTCGCCATAGACAAAATAGCGTATGCTTCTATTTAGGCCATCCAGACACTCCATATCCTCCGGGGTCAACTGGAATTCAAAAACCTATTAGAAATATGAGACGACCAATTCAATTTCCCAGAGGCAAGTACTGCCACTCCTGCACACGCCACCCCCCACCGCCCAAGCATGCAGATACAGACACACACATTTATGTAGGAACTTGTGTAGTTTTCATGAACCTAGGGTTCATCCCCAGCAAAAGTCACAGAAATTTGTCCATTCGAAGAATTGAGGTTGGTGATTCAGGTCACCCTCAGAGACTTTGGGTGACTGTGGTGATAGCCAAGGAATCTTAGAGATTTCTGAGCCCAGATCTCATCTTGACAAATTTCTTAATTTTTTTCATCTGAAGAAATCAAGAGATGATTTATTCAGGGCCATACTGTGGAGTGAAAACCAAATTTGAGATTTAAACTTGACTCAAACCCTCTGTAGACTGTTCTTTCCAAACACTATGCTTCCTGCCTTGTAGGTTTAGAGGACAGGAGAGTTAAATACAGCACATATACCCATAGAGAACACAGGGAGATAAGCTTTATCCAAATACACATTGGGGAACCTCCCAAACAATCCATCCCAGAGGACAGACAATGTGCCTCTGTCAGCCTCTTGCTGTCCACAATCCTACAGGTACCTGGAAGTTCTCCTTGATGCTCTTCTCACTGAAGCTCTTGGCCAGAGCCACCACACCCCGCTGCAGCTGGTAGCTCAGGGCTACCTGGGCTGGAGTTTGCCAGTGCTTTTCAGCAATGCCATTGAGTACTGGATTCTGCAGGAGAACCAGATTTTCCTTTTTCACCCTGGGAAGGGAGACAGAGATGCTCTGTTTCTGAGGTTGCGCATCCATTCTACTTGGGTTAGTTTAATCAGGCTAGGGGTGGTTAATTCGCTGGAATCTTCCTCATGACACTCTGGCTGTCTCAATAGCTCTTTTGCCTCTTTTGATAAAGTCAAAGAAGAAAGACAAGAGAAAGCAAGGTGAGAAGGGAAAATCAGGGTTTTTTTTTTTCATCTTTTAAACATTTTTGAGAAACTTAGCAAAATATGGAATAAGTCAAGAAGGCAAAATTGTTGTTCCAAGTAAGACCCAATGACCACCATTGTAACAAATAGTCAAGAATTTTATAAGAATTTGCTATTTCAAAAGATGCACTTGACTAACTATCTCTGTTCTGTACTCAGGCAGTAAAAGGTACACATCTATATTCCTCTTCAAGAGATTAAGAAATTAAAAGCTACAGAAATTGTTATTTGTCTCATATCGCTCAACTGTTAAGTGTCAGAATCATGACTTGGAAATCTTGTCAGTCTTTAAAGCCAAAATTTTGAATTGGATGAAGATTTTAATTAGTAATAATAATCTGTGCTTCCCAGGTGGCGTTAGTGGTAAAGAATCCACCTGCCAATGTGGGAGATATAAGAGATGCAGATTCGATCCCTGGGTCAGCAAGATCCCCTGGAGGAGGAAATAGAAACCCACTCCAGTATTTTTGCCTGGAGAATCCCACGGACAGATGAGCCTGCTGGGCTGTAGTCCATAGAGTTGCAAAGAATCAGACACGACTGAAGTGACAGCACTCACGCAATAATTACGTTTTATTCAATAACACTTTATTGAGTCCTCAAAATGTAGGCTAGGGAAAGGGTTTGCAAAGATGGATCATTCCTGCTAATTATCCTGAATTTCCCCCAGAGAGTTGAGAGATGGCTCCAGAAGACACAGCATCTAGGATCAGAATACCTTTAGAGATCATTACCATTTCTTCCTTAAGTCAGACACCAAGGGAGCGTAGGCAACGAGGAGAATGTCCTTGGACTTGCAGAACTCTAGTAGTTTGCTCTGGTTGAGGTAAGGGTGATATTCCACCTGTATATTGCCAAGCAGAAGTACTAGAGTGTGGGGTCAGCAGGATCACCATCCCCAAATATACAAGGAACACACAGAGCTATATTCACGGTGTCGGAATTATTTAGAAATACCAGCAACAAGGGCCAGCACATGACTGTCATCTACAGCTGTGACCATGGTGCACAAGAGCCAAGAGTTTTCCTGCCTGAAAATCTATTTAGGCTTTATCTGTGCTTTATCTATTCATCCCTCATTCCCTCCCCAAGAAAGAACGCTTAGCAGCCAATTTTCTTTCCTTTCTCAAATCAGTGTTTTCCAAAGCAAAGGTAAATCTCCCAAAGGGCAAAAGACAAACATTTTTAGAACTTCTGTTTTTATTTTTATCTACAAGGAAGAAAACACTAAGCCTTACTAATATCTAATATATGGATTGCCTTTAGACGTGAGATATCTAAAGGGAATGAGATCATGTAGAAATGTAGGCCCCTGCCAGGAAGAAGTGCTGCCAGTTATTAATATTTTTATCCTCATGGTTTCCTTCCCTATTCTCCAAGATAAGGAAGTGCATCTGTTGCTCATTAATGTGAGTTTATCTTAACAAATAGACTTCTAAACTTTTTTAATTTTCAATTTTTTTATGGGAGTAAAAGCTACATTACATACTTTTACCATTTTACCCATTTTTAAGTATACAGTTCAAAGGCATTAAGTACATTCATGTCATTTGGGAGTGATTGCATACCATGTACCCACTACTATATTTAAAACAGATAACCAACAAGGAATTACTCTGTGGCAGAGGGAACTCTGTTCAACATTATATAAAAACTTAATTGGGGAAAACATCAGCAAGGACTGATGCTGAAGCTGAAGCTCCAATACTTTGGCCACCTGATGCAAAGAACTGACTCACTGGAAAAGACCCTGAAGCTGGGAAAGACTGAGAGCAGGAGGAAAAGGGGGCGACAGAGGATGAGATGGTTGGATGGCATCACAGACTCAATGAACATGAGTTTGAGGAAACTCCAGGAAACAGCGAAGGACAAGGAAGTTGGGCATGCTGCAGTTCATGGGGTCACAAAGAGTAATATATGATTGAGCCACTGAACAACAACAATAACTGGCAAAAGAATCTGAAATGGACTAGATACATGTATATGTGTAACTGAATCACTTTGCTGTACACCTGAACAAACACAGCATTGTTTGTTGACTGTTCTCAAGATAGAATAAAAACTTCAAAAAGGATCCCAGTGGTTATCTCATGACAAAGAACTCAAAAGAGCTGTTAAAAGAGGAATTACCCATTCTGTCTGATGCATGAGTGTTCCAATATTTCTGACCTAGGTCAATCATCTGCTAGCTCTGAATTTCTAGGGCCAACTACCATAACACTTAGTAGACTATACTTCAACCTGACTCCTGGATGTTTCTTGTAAAATGACATGGGAACAAAAACAAATAAAAGAAATGAAAATAAATGGATGCAATCTTTAGCAATATCTTCAGTAATTTAAAATACATTCTGTTCTCTTGGAGCAGCTGATGTTCCAAGGTCAGTGGAAAAGAGGGAAGTGCCATTTGGTGACTTTGCTGAAATGAAGGAAGAGTAAGCTGGTGAGGAGAAAGAAGAGATTGGGGGCAGACTAATGAGGGGATTACCTGGTTGCTGACGGGCTTGTACTTGAGCCCCGGCTTGTTCAGGATCTTTTCCAGCTGCTTGTGGTTAAACTTGGACACCCCGATGGACTTGGTCAGCCCTGCATCCTTACACTTTTCCAGGGCCTGGGGTGTGAGGGTGGTGAGTGGTAACTGATCTAGAAGCATACTAAATGGTAGCATGAGTGGCTCTGGGTGAAGGAGAATCCAAGATGCAGATTGCAATAAATGAGACAGGAGTTGGCCAGTAGGGAAGAGGGATGAGAAATAGGAGAATGAGAAACTATTTTTAAAAATACTTTTTTAATTGGCTAAGAAGATAGAAAAAGAAAAGGATGAAAGCAGCCCAGGCAGGGTTAAGAGAACCAGTACGATCTTTAGCTGATCATCTAGAAAAATCTGGTAAAACACTAGCAGAACAAGCGCTAGGACAAAGGGGCTTGAGCTAGGCGTAGCCTGGGAAACAGGAAGCTGCCATGCTCGCCTCCCAGACCACTGGCTTCCTCTTTTCTCTTTGACCTCCTTTCCTAGGATTGACATCAAACTCACTGGGCTCCAGCCCCACCTGTTCCTTGGATTTTTTTTTTTAACATGGTGAGCTTTCTCCTGGCCTTCCAGGTGGTGTTAGTAGTAAAGAAAGTAGTAAACCTGCCAGTGTAAGACATGCAAGAGAACTGGGTTCGATCCCTGGGTCAGGAAGATCCCCTGGAGGAAGGCATGACAACCCACTCCAGGATTCTTGCCTGAAGAATCCCATGGACAGAAGAGCCTGATGGGCTACCATCCATAGCGTTGCAGAGTTGGATATGACTGAAACAACTTAGCACGCACACACAGACTTTCTCCTACCTTAAAATCTTTGCCTTGATTTTCTTTATGCCTACATCAGTCTTCCTCCAGATGCTCGCTTAATAAATTTCATCTCCTGAAAGTCTGTCAAATGCCACCTTCTCAAAGAGGACTGCAATGTCCTTTCTGTTTTTCTTTTTCTGAACAAATTATTCAATTTATCTATTTGGCTGTGCCAGTTCTTAGTTGTAGCATGTGGGATCTTTGGCAATGGCGTGCGAACTCTTGGCTTCCCTGGTGGCTCAGATCATAAAGAATATGCCTGCAATGCAAAAGACCCAGGTTCGATTCCTAGGTCAGGAAGATTCCCCAAGAGAAAGGAATGGCAACCTACCCTAGTATTCTTGGGGCTTCCTACTGGCTAAGATGGTAACGAATCTGCCCGAAATGTGGGAGACACAGGTTCAATCCCTGGGTTGGATAAATCCCCTGGAGAAGGGAATGGCTGTCCATCCCAGTGTTCTTGCCTGGAGAATTCCATGGACAGAGGAGCCTGGAGGGCTATAGTCCATGGAGTTGCAAAGAGTTAGACATGACTGAGAAACTAATACTTCCTGTGAACTCTTAATTGCAGCATGCGGGCTCTAGTTCCCTGACCAGATTGAACCTAGGGCCCCTGCATTGGGAGCACTGCCCCATGTCCATCTGTGCCCTTAAACCATCCTGGCATTCTCAGTTCCCTGAATCAGATTCATTTTCCTATATCACTGCACCCCTCCCCTGCCCAGTAGAACCTACCACACTATGGGGCCAGAGATCTTAGTTTTGTTCACCACCCCCTCCCACCCCAGGTACATGGAAGTACCCAGAGCTAAGTACATCACAGGCACTCAGTAACTACTTACTGAATCTACACAGATGGAATGTGAAACTGAGGTACAGAGACATTCATGGCCTTATCCACGTCTACACAAGAGGCAGAATTGGACCCTGTCCACCTCTCCCCAGTTCCTTGTGAGTCTTCTCTCTCTCAGTGTGCAAAGATATGGCCTCTTTGGAGCTGTACTCACCTCCCACGTGATACAAAGATCCATTGTGTCAAAAGTGATGTTTCCATGGGATTGGGTCCTTCCCAGGCTGGAACACAGGAAAGAAGAGGAAGTTATATCAGGCTGTGTCTAACTTCAGCCAAACTGTTTGGAGCATTTAGACCTTGAGACTAATGAAACAATCGAGCCTTATTCTTGAAAGGAAGAGGGAAATGTAGTACATTGAAAAAGTATACACTAGAAATGTTTTTAACCCCTGAAGATTTAAAAAATATTGCTTGTGTAAGGACAACTTGGAAATACCCAAGATCCCATCATAGTGAGAGCCCAGAGTGGTGCCATGGCCAAATGGGCTCCTTGGTCCCTATCCTTGTGGAATAAGACTCTTCCACCCCTGCTCTCCACCTGGAGGTGGTCATATGAGAAAGGGACTTATGAGCATCTCAGGGCTGAGTCTCATCCTCATTACACATTCTGTGCCTTCCCTGATTTCCACATCAGGATGTTCCTCAGACACCAGTGGGCACAAGGTCGAAATTCAAGAGTACAGGGCCTGGAAAATTTAGACATTTGCCCACAAGATCGAGGCAAAGACATTGAAACCAGTAAATCCATCCAATACTTTGGGGCACCAGATGCACAAAGCTGACTCATTGGAAAAGACCCTGATGCTGGGAAAGATTGAGGGCAAGAGGAGAGGGACAACAGAGGATGAGATAGTTGGATGACATCACTGACTCAGTGAACATGAGCTTGAACAAACTCCAGGAGACAGTGTAGGACAGGGATGCCTGGCATGCTGCTGTCCATGGGGTTGCAAAGAGTTGGACATGACTCAGCAACTGAACAACAACTAACCCTTCAGTCTGGGACTGGAATAGTGAGCTGGAATGGGGATAGGTGCAGAAAAAAAGAAAAAACAAAGAGAATGTCAAAGTATTACATATGATATGGCCCACTTTCACAAACTATGTCCTTTTTTATTTCACTCCTAATGATATTAATAACCAAAGTAAAATAACTCTCACTAACCTTCAGAGCTGTTGGGGAATGAATAAGATAAAGATCCACGTAGCTCAGTTGAAGTTTTCTCAGCGAGCTTTCCAGGCAGGTTTGGACCAATTCCTGGATGGAAAAAAGTGTTCCACAGCTACAGTGGCAGAAAGAGAAGTTGGATGGGATCATTTAAGAGTATTCAGGAGAGATTAATAAAATGGTGAGTAAACAGAAACAACCAGAAACCCACTTGTGGTTGTTGAAAAGTCATAAGTCATTCTGTGAAGCTCGGGATTCTTTATCATCATAGTTTATTTTCACACTGAAGTAAGACACCAGTGTAGGAAGTTAAAATATGGTCTTACACAGGTGTTCTCAAAACTGGAAACATAAAGATATCTGGAGACTGGGATGGGAAATTGTATTAAAAATTTTTTTGAGTTCATTTATTCTTTAGATAATTGACATATAGCACTGTATGCCTGGGGCTTCCTGGTGGCTCAGAGGGTAAAGCGTCTGCCTGCAGTGCAGGAGACCAGGTACCAGTCCCTGTGTCAGGAAGATCCCTTGGAGAAGGAAATGGCAACCCACTCCAATACTCTTGCCTGGAAAATCCCATGGATGGAGAAGCCTGGAAAGCTACAGTCCATGGGGTCACAAAGCATCGGACACGACTGAGCAACTTGACTTTCACTTTCACTGTATGCTTAAGGTGTACAGCATAATAATATGACAGAAACCAACATAATATTGTAAAGCACATCACATCTTTATCTGTGGCAAGTGAACTCTTAGTTGTGGCATATGGGATCTAGTTCTTTCACAGGGATCAAACCCAGAACCCCCTGCATTGGTAGTGCAGAGTCTTAGCAACTGGACCTGGTGGTCCAGGGTAGTCCAAGGAAACTGCATTTTAAACAAGGACATCAAGTGATTGTGATCTCGGCTGTATTCAGTGATTAGATTTGCCAAAGAAAGTTAGGTCTCTTAGGAATTTTGGGGTAGAGGGAGTTTTAGTCACTTTGTTTTTTTCGTTTTAAGTGTAATAATATAAAGAAAATCTATCAGAATTACTAAGGATAAAGAAACTAAAGGATCCCATGAAAGAGGATGGAAGATGAGAGTTAAAAGGGTTAGTGATGTAGGGATACCTCTGGAGCTGGAAGGAATGAATATCCATTCATAGACCAGGATGGGTTCACTACCATGAACACTGTCTCCCTCCTCTTGGGCTGCATTACCTCCAATTCAAATGCTTTTTTTTTTTTTTTTTTCTAGTAGTCAGTTCAAGGAACATGATGGGAAAAATTTCTCTCAGGTTCCCTTTCCAATCTGATTCAAATATTAAGTTTTTTTGTTTTAGATATGGCATCAGTGAATATAAATTATATGAGTAAAAATGGTTGAGAGTTTTAAAAAAATACATTAGAAATGCTTTTATAAATATGAATATTACCCTCATACGAGTTTATGGTATTATTTTTCCTGTCTTATAGGAAAGAGAAACAAATGTCTATTGACAATGTTATATAGGCTGAGATAAAAAGTAAGGTTTAAAGAGGTCTAAAGACCTTTTTTTCTGGTTAAGAAATTTCACAAAGTCAAATATGTGGGATATTAAAAGCTAAAATTTGATTGTAGTTTCCATAACCTCTTTTTTTTCTGATAAATTGCTCTCTCTCACACTACAACTAAAAAGATGAAGTCATTACATCAAAATGTGAGTATAACAGAGTTGGAAAAGATAAATCCACTTTGAGTTTTAAACCTTATGACAATAATAGCAGCTAGTATTTTGAGCATTTAAAATGCATTAAGTATTTTTAAAACTTTACATCTGTTTATGATGTATTAATAACACTCAAAATCCTGTAAGGTAAATATTATTGTATTCATTTTACAGCTTGGGAAACTACGGGACAGAATTTAAGTAGTTTGTTCAAAGTAAGTAAGTGACAGAACTTGGATTCAAATACAGGAAATCTGACCACAGAATTCACATTGCTATCCATCTGTTCCAAACCAGCCTTCTCATAGTTCAAGGTCTGAGAGTGGACAGGAATTAAACCAGTGAGAAGAAGAATTTGCCAAGAAATGATTCCTCAAAGAGTGAGCTTCCCACAGATAGACATGTAGCTGGACACAGCACCTTTGTAGTGTAGAATAAATCACCCCTCTTCACGGTACCATCTGCAAAGCTTCATCTGGATGGCCCTACCAATGTCTTCTTCATTTTGGTAAATATATGCTGAGTTAATATGGCGGTAGCCAACATCAATTGCTCTCATGACAGCTTTTTCTACCTCACTCTTAACAACCTAGAAAAGTCTAACAAGATAAAGATCTACTTAAATCAGGAACAGAGGACCAATTCCACAAGCAGAACTGTTCAATAGAAGCCATCACTCTAAGAGTTAAGAGCTAGTGGTGACAACACATAATACTGACTTTTATTCCATGGTAAATATTTAACAAGAAGACGAGGAGTCCTGATTTATAGCAGTAGCCAATTTCTATGGTGGAAATACTCCCACCATGGCTCATTTCATGCAACCAATGGTAGGAAAAGATACTTATGATGGAAACTTTGAGCTCATGAACTGGTCCCAGCACATCATATCATTAACCCTCTATTTCTGGACTTCCACTATCAACATGACATGTAGATTCACATAATATATAGAGTTACCTTTCTAAATTAATTCACTTTGTAAGAGATCATTAAACTGGTTTCAACCCAGATATCCAGTGCAAAAAAATTATCAGTGCAATGAGGACATAACTTCAGATAGAATAAATTAGTGAATTACCTAAGTAAGCTTGGAGAAACACTTCAAATGACATTTGAGGAAGAACTAAAAATGTAAAAAAAAAAACCAAACCAAAAATCACTTTTTTTCACTTAAAATTTCTTATTATTAATTTCTTTTTGGCTATTAAGTTAACCCTTAGCTAACATTTTCTTCTTCAGAACTGTTATTCTTCTTAGCTGTCTACTGGTTTGCTGGTCCACCTGGATGGTCTTCTGAAATTATCTATAATTTTCCCCTCTCCATTACCCCTGTTACTTTACTCAGTAGTAAAATGTCTCTTGGGTATATATATATGCATATATATGTATATATATTAATTTGGAGAAGGCAATGGCACCCCACTCCAGTACTCTTGCCTGGAAAATCCCAAGGATGGAGGAGCCTGGTCGGCTGCAGTCCATGGGGTCGCAAAGAGTCGGACACAACTGAGCGACTTCACTTTCACGTTTCCACTTTCATGTATTGGAGAAGGAAATGGCAACCCACTCCAGTGTTCTTGCCTGGAGAATCCCAGGGACAGGGGAGCCTGGTGGGCTGCCGTCTATGGGGTCGCACAGAGTCGGACACAACTGAAGTGACTTAGCAGCAGCAGCAGCAGCATGTATTAATTTGCAACTCCTGATGAGTTAACTAGTCCCATAGAGATGAACTGATTGTTCACAAATGAAAAAGCCAAGTCAAAATAAAGCAATAGTTCCTGCCAGTGTCCTTGCATCAGACTTTAACATCATACACTGAATGACTCTCCTGCTGGGGCATCAAACATGAACTTCAGTCTTCCAAACAGAGAGAGAATTTCCAAGTGCCGCATGCTTCTTCCCACAGCTCAGTATTTATAGCCTGACCTCTAAGGGACTATCTCCACCTCAGACCACAAAAACTCCCTCTGAGATGAACAATTAATCTCTTTCCCTAGGTCCTTTTATCCCCAAGATTTCTCTGGATGCTCTACGATCGGGGGTACATGGGAGGGGATGGTTTGGGAGAATGGCACTGAAACATGTATACTTTCTTGTAAGAAACGAAGCACCAATCTATGTTCAATGCAGGATGCAGGATGCATGGGGCTGGAGCACAGGATGATTCAGGTAGAGGATGTGGGGTGGGAGGTGGGAGGGGGCTTCGGCATTGGGAGATTGTGTTCACCTGTGGCTGTTTCATGTCAATGTATGGCAAAACAAATACAGTATTGTAATTAAAAAAATAAATAAATTTAAAAAAAAAAGAAAGAAATTTCAGAGAAACTGCATCACAAGCAAATTTGCATCAAGGTCTCTGATACATGATAAATGGGCTTCCCTTGTATTTCAGTCCATAAAGAATCCACCTGCAATGCAAGAGACCTAGGTTCCATTCCTGGATTGAAAAGATCCCATGAAGAAGGAAATGGCAACCCACTCCAGTATTCCTGCCTGGGAAATCCATGGACAGAGGAGCCTGGCAGATTACAAGACCATGGTTTTGCAAGAGTCAGACACGACTAAGTGACTAAACCACCAATCACGACAGCTGGATTTCATTGATTGTGAAAGTGTTAGGCACTCAGTCGTATCTGATTCTTTGCAGCTCCATGAACTATAGCCTGCCAAGCTCCTCTGTCCATGGAATTCTCTAGTCAAGAATACTGGAGTGAGTTGCCATTTCTTTCTCCAGGGGATCCTCCCCATCCTGGGATTGAACCGATGTCTCCTGCATTGCAGGCAGACTCTTTATTGTCTGGGACACCATTGATGGGAATGATGGGACACCAGTTAGGAAGCCATTGATTCTAATCTGCTGTGAAATTGCTACAACTGGACAGCAGATGAGAATAAAGGGAAAAGGTGGACCCACCCCTGAAAATTCAAAAGCACTGACTTAATGCACAAAATAAGCTACCCTGGAGAAAAGCATAATATAAATTAAGAAAGGGTGGTCCATCTGGATTTCCCGAATTCACACAATGACTGGTTCTGATCAGGACCCGAGTCTGCTACTCCTCCATCTCTAACACCGTTCTGATTACCTGAGGAGCAGAGGTGCCCAATCCCAACGAAGGCATGAAGTATCCACTATTCATCTTTAAAGAAAAAAGTTTCACTTGATTCATCTTTTCTCACTTTTCTGGCTAGACAAATTGTGATTTTCCTCTTTATTAAGATAAATCTACAAAGGGAAGAAAATAGTACAATTTTTTTTTAAACACAGAAGTAGGACTGCATCCTATCCTAAAGGAAATCAATCCTGAATATTCATTGGAAGGACTAATGCTGAAGCTGAAGTTGAAGCCACCTGATGTGAAGAACTGACTCATTGGAAAAGACCCTGAGGCTGGAAAAGACTGAGGGTAAGAGGAGAAGGGATTGGATCTCAATGGACATGAGTTTGAGCAAACCCCAAGAGATAGCGAAGGACAGGCGAGCCTGGAATGCTGCAGTCCATGGCGTTGCAAAGAGGTGGACACAACTTAGCAACTGAACAAGGATTGCTGAATATGGCAGATCTATATTCAATTTTTTGAGGAGCATTCATAGTAGCTGCATTATTTGCATTTCTATTAACAGTGTACAAGTCTTCTGATTTCTCTGCGTTCTCTCCAGCACTTATTGTGTCTATCAGTCTTTTAAACAATAGCCATTCTGACAAGTATGACAGTATCTTATAGTTTTGATTTGGATTTTCCTGATGAATAGTGATGCTGACCATGTTTTTATACCCATTGGCCATTTGTTTGTCTTCTTTGGATAAATGGCTTCATCAAAATTGTAATTTTGATTAACCAGGTTGAAATTGTCTGGTCAGCACCACTGAGGTCAGCCCACTCCATTTCCTGCAGGAGTAAGAAACAATTTGCATCCTAAAACCCCTGTTGGCTGATCTTTCAAATTATTGTTTTACTTTAAGATCTGGTAAGATAGTAATAAAGTTAATTTTTAAAATCCACTAATTTTTGTGTTGCCAAATACTAATGTCATCTCATTAAAATTAGATAATACAAGGATGTTGGTTCAAACTTGACTAAAGTAAAAATGTCTTGGAGGATGCAAATATATCCACAAACACAAGAAATTATAGCAAAAAAAGAAGTTTACTGGAATATACTAGAGACTTTTGTCATTGATCAGATAGGAGATAAATACTCCATATATATACAGTTGTCCCTCCAACAATGCAGGTATTGGGGTGCTAACCTAAGCACAACTGAAAATCCACATTTAACTTTAGAGTCTCCTCTTCAGTTCTGCTTCTGTAGCTCCAACCAACCTGGGTTTACCAGTGTGGTACATATTTACTGCAAAATATTTACTGGAAAAAAAAAAAACCACTTGGCCCCACATGTTTCAAACCTGTGTTGTTCAAGTTCAGTTCAGTTCAGTCACTCAGTCGTGTCTGACTCTTTGTGAACCCATGGACTGCAGCACGCCAGGCTTCCTGTGCATCACCAACTCCCAGAGTTTACCCAAACTCATGTCTGTTGAGTCGGTAATGCCTTCTAAACATCTCATCTTCTGTTGTCCCCTTCTTCTCCCACCTTCAATCTTTCCCAGCATCAGGATCTTTTCAAATGAGTCAGTTCTTCGCATCCAGGTGGCCAAAGGATTGGAGTTTCAGCTTTAGCATCATTCCTTACAATAAATATTCAGGACGGATTTCCTTTAGGATGGACTGGTTGGATCTTGTTGCAGTCCAAGAGACTCTCAAGAGTCTTCTCCAACACCACAGTTCAAAGGCATCAATGCTTTGGTGCTCAGCTTTCTTTATAGTCCAACTCTCACATCCATACATGACTACTGGAAAAACCATAATCTTGACTAGACAGACCTTTGTTGACAAAGTAAACTCTCTGCCTTTTAATATGCTGTCTAGGTTGGTCATAACTTTTCTTCTAAGGAGCAAGTGTCTTTTAATTTCATGGCTGCATTACCATCTGCAGTGACTTTGGAGCCCCGCCAAAATAGTCTGTCACCGTTTCCACTGTTTCCCCATCTATTTCCCATGAAGTGGTGGGACTAGATGCCATGATCTTAGTTTTTCTGAATGTTGAGTTTTAAGCCAACTCTTTCACTCTCTTCTTTCACTTTCATCAAGAGGCGCTTTAGTTTTTCTTCACTTTCTGCCATAAGTGTGGTATCATCTGCATATCTGAGATTGTTGATATGTCCCCCAGAAATCTTGATTCCAGCATGTGCTTCATCCATTCCAGCATTTCTCATGATGTACTCTGCATATAAGTTAAATAAGCAGGGTGACAATATACAGCCTTGACATACTCTTTTCCCGATTTAGAACCAGTCTGTTCCATGACCAGTTATAACTTTGCTTCTTGACCTACCTACAGATTTCTCAGGAGGCAGGTCAGGTGGTCTAGTATTTCCATCTCTTTCAGAATTTTCCACAGTTCGTTGTGATCCACACAGTCAAAGGCTTTGGCATAGTCAATAAAGCAGAAGTAGATGTTTTTCTGAAACTCTTGTGCTATTTCAATGGTCCAACAGATGTTGGCAGTTTGGTCTCTGGTTCCTCTGCCTTTTTTAAATCCAGCTTGAACATCTGGAAGTCTATGATTCATGTACTGCTAAAGCCTGGCTTGGAGAATTTTGAGCATTACTTTGCCAGCATGTGAGTGCAATTTACGGTAGTGTGAACATTCTTTGGCATTTCCTTTCTTTGGGATTGGAATGAAAATGGACCTTTGCCAGTACTGTGGCCACTTTGCTGTTTTTCAAACAGCAAAATTTGAGTTTTCCAAACTTGCTGGCATATTGAATGTAGCACTTTCACAGCATCACCTTTTAGGATTTGAAATAGCTCAACTGGAATTCCATTACCTCCACTAGCTTTGTTCTTAATGATACTTCCTAAGGCCCGCTTGACTTCACATGACAGGATGTGTGGCTCTAGGTGAGTGATCACACCATCATGGTTATCTGGGTCATGAAGGTCTTTTTGTATAGTTCTTCTGTGTATTCTTGCCACCTCTTCTTAATATCTCCTGTTTCTGTGAGGTCTATAGCATTTCTGTCCTTTACTGAGCTCATCTTTTTTGTGAAATGTTCCCTTGGTATCTCTAACTTTCTTGAAAAGATCACTAGATCACCTGAAACTAACAGATTATAATCAACTATACCCCAATTCCATGAATAGAGGTGCCTTGTGAGCTAGAGTTTGTGGGGTCAAAAAGAGTCAGACATGACTGAGTGACTGAAGAGAAGATACTCCAATAAAAATTTTTTAAAAAGATTGAAAGTTATGCACACTATAGTCCACAGGTGAATTATTGGAGATAGTTTCACATTGAGAAAGGGAATATCCATGAAATGAGAGAATACTGCTTTCTCTATGTAAAGTTTTTGGTATTTACCTCTAAGTGGATATCTAGGATATATTCAAACTTGAACATGAAAAAGTTTGGTAAGGTAGAACCAAGTCTTTTACCTTTTGGGGAAGTAAAAGCTAAGATAGTTGTCCAGTGGCCCCTGGGAGGGCATTTATGTGCCCAGTTGCCCTTGAGTTTGTGTGCAAACTTACACATCAGTGCTGATTGACAGTACACTGTTTTTTAAGACTCTCTTCTAAGTACAATTAAAGTCATACAGCAAACTATGTATTACAATCAAAGAGGAAATAGTCAAGCACATTTTTAAATATTAGAGAGAGTAAATAAAAACATCTATGGTGTTTCACATGGCAAACACCAGCCCTTCTCAGACTGTGAGAACTGCCATGAACCGGTCTTTCAGGAACAGGTCTGAGTCTAATCTGGAAAAGGAGAACTAATCCAGACACTATGTTTCATTGGAGAGTACTGACTATTCTAATATGGATACAATCAGGCTATCATTTGCAGAGTTAAAACTATGGATACTGGGCTTCCCTGGTGGCTCAGTGGTGAAGAATCTGCCTGCCAGTGCAGGAGACATGAATTCAATCCCTGATTTGGGAAGATTCCACCTGCCGTAGAGGAACAAAGCCTGAGGACCACAACTACCGAACTTGTGCTTTAGTGCCCGGGAGCCACAACTACTAAAGACGGTGTGTCCTAAAGCCCATACTCTGCAGCAAGAGAAGTCGCCATAATGAGAAGTCCAGGCACCACTAGAGAGTAGCCCCCACTTGATGCAACTAGAGAAAAGCCCTAGCAGCAAAGAAGACACAGTGCAGACAAAACTTAGAAAAGGAAAGAAAACCTACAGATATCACGCTATGAATAAAGTGAATAAACAATGAGAAAAATGTTACTTCATTGGTTAACTTTTCACCCCTGACTACTAAGGGAGCAAGTCCTCTGAAAAGCCTTCACGCATTGTTGTTTCTCTCTTTCCTTTGCATTTTCAACAATGTGCTGTGTGTGGTAGGTGGGGGTATAGGGCTACTGGATTCACCAAGACTCTGGGAAAATAAATGGAAGGATCAGTGACTTGACCTACATTATATTTGCAGAAAGACTTTCTCCAAAACATATTTTGAAAATATTTTGAAAAGTCAATGGCAAAGAAAGAATTTTAAAGGCTGCCAAGGAACAACAGATGATACCTTCCAAGGAACCTCCATTAGACTAACAGCAGATTTCTCAACAGAAACTTAATAGGCATGGAAGAGGGGAGAAGGATGAAAGTATCATTTTTAAGACACTGAAAGATAAAAGCTGTCAGCCAAGAATACCCTACCCAGAAAAATTATCATTAGGCTATAAAGGCAAAATAGGGAGTTTTCTCAGACAAACAAAAGTTGAGGAAGTTCATCAAGTTTCAGTAACTTTTCCTGCGTTACATAAAATGTCAAAATAACCTCCTCTACTAGAAGCAAAAGGCAAAACTTTGAGTAGATAATGACAGACATAATCAGGAAGTTAAAGATTTATATCAAAATAGGTTTTTGAAAAAAACACTTTATTATAGAGACTTCCTGGGAGTCCACTGGTTAAGACTCCAACGTAGGAGGTGCAGGTTTGATCCCTGGTCCAGAAACTAAGGTCTCACATGCTGCCATAGGGTGCAGCCAAATAAATAAATAAAAACTTTATTATAGCATAAATGTTAAAAGGAGAAGTATTATATTTCTTCATTTGCATCCATTATTTTTAATTTGAGAAACAACCCTGTGACTGCTTGTCATGGGTTTTGATGGTAACTCTTGTGGTTTCAGATCTTAGGTTAAGCTTCAGGATTATTCAGTCTGAATGTCAGGTTTCAGAACATCAATTCCAAACAGGCCAGTATTACTATGACCTTTTAGTATTTTCCTGGGAGAATCTTAGCTGAATTTCTGAATGAATCCCATGGTGTTTCAAACTGGCACTGCAATTTCCATGGGTCCTTGCTGGCAAAGACTATTTTTGGTGACTTTTATTCCAAAGAATAAAACATAGAAATTATTATCAAACTAGGAGTTTTGCCCCAGTTGGCTGAGTTCTACAACTACAAGGCTCTTCTTTCAGTCTGCCTCGAGCATGGGTGACATTTAGAGGCTGTACCATCTTAGATTTTATCTCTGAACCTTGCTATAGTTCAGTGAATATCTGTTCTTTATCTTTGTGGTACTATAGGTCAGCATGGATTGAAGTAGTTACTTTGCTGTGTGAGTTATGAAAGAATCTGGCACCTCCAACTGCTCTGCAGGCAAAAAATGACCAGATGAGGAAAATGAAAGTTGTTCAATCATGTCCAACTCTTTGTGACCCTATGGACTGTATAGTCCATGGAATTCTCCAGGCCTGAATTCTGGAGTGGGTAGACTTTCCTTTCACCAGGGGATCTTCCCAAGCCATGGATCAAATCCAAGTCTCCAACACTGCATGTGGATTCATTACCAGCTGAGCCACAGGGGAAGCCCAAGAATACTGGAGTGGGTAGCCTATCCCTTCTCCAGCCTATTCCTTCTCTTCTAGATGAGGAAAACTGCCATAAATTTGTAGAGGTAGGCAAGTCAATTCACAGACACGGAAGGTCCTTTGAAGTCAAATTCCATTCTCCTTAGGAGGGAAATAGCCCTTTGAAAACTAGTTTATCCAAAACTATTCCACACAGTTTCATGTGGATCACCTGGAAGTCTGCTAACCTGCTTTGCTAAGACATAGATGATGACCACAAAATAGCCTATTTGTCATTCTAGCTCACCTTCATAGACCTGAAAACTATTAGAAATACTGACAATTTAAGTGTTGAATTTTTTAGCAGTGGTGTCATGAGATAATCACAAAATCTGACTCTTAGCAGATCCTCAAAAAAGTTCTTTAAAAGTTAAAAGAAATAAACTGTTAGAGGGTGCAGCAGAGTGATATAGCAGAGGTGTGCTGGGCCCATAACGCAGAAGCTGATGGATCAAAATCGCGCTCTGCTCTCTGTTCCGGGATTACTAAACTGGTGGCTCAAACAGTAAAAAAAAAAATCTGTCTGCAGTGCAGGAGACCTGGGTTTGATCCCTGGGTCAGAAGATTCCCTGGAGAAGGGAATGGCAATCCACTTCAGTATTCTTACCTGGACAATCCCATGGGCAGAGGAGCCCCAAGGGTTACAGTTTGTGAGGTAGCAAAGAGTCAGACCCCTGAGCAATTAACACTTTCACTTTCAAACTGTTCAAAGGAATAAAAATTGGACCCTACATTGTTTATCTTAACACTAGACTATTTTTAGAGTAGTTGTTGAATTGACAGGGAAATCCTTTCTCTCCTCCCCACCCCTCCCTACACTTTGCCCTGTTATTAGCATTTTGCGTTGCTGTTTTGTTAAAACTGTTAAGCTAATATTGATACTTTACTATTAAGCAAGGGCCATAGAGTGGAAAACAATTCAAACTTTTAGTTGTACAGCAGCTCTATGCATACTAAAAAATGCCTATTGACATAAGAATCCACTATTACTGTATACATAATATAGAATAGTTTCACCACCCTGAACATTCTGTGTGCTCCAGTATCCATCTTTCTCTATCTTTCCTCTTCTAAATCCCTGGCAACACTGATCTTTTTACTCTCTTTATAGTTTGCTTTTTCCAGAATGTCATACAGTTGGAATCATATATAGTAGTATGTAGCTTTTTAAGGTTGCTTTTTTTCACATAGCAATATGCATTTAATTTTCCTCCGTGGCTTTTCATATCCTGATAGTTTATTTCTTATCACTGAATAAGATTCTACTGATGGATAAAATTATGTCTCTGTATCCAATGAATCTCTATATTTATAACTTGGGTGGCTCAGTGGTAAAGAATTCACCTGCCAAGCAGGACTCAGGTTCAGTCCCTGGGTCAGGAAGATTCCCTAGAGAATGAAGTGGCAATCCATCCAGTATTCTTGCCTGGGAAATCCTGTGGACAGGGGAGCCTGGCAGGCTACAGTCAAGGAGTCGCAAAGAGTTGGACACAACTTAGTGACTAAACAGAAATTAGTAAAACTAGCATAACCATTCATGTGCAAGATTTTGTGTGAACATAAGTTTTCAGCTGATTTGTGTAAATATCCAAAAGCACAATCGCTGGATCTCTTACTAAGAGTATGTTTAGTTTTGTAAGAAACCCCAAACTACTGACCAAAAAGAACAGTACCATTTTGCATTCCCAGGACTCATGAAGGAGAGATTCTATCCCAACATTCAATGTTGTCACTGCTTTGCGTCTAGCCATTCTGATAGGTATGCAGGAGAACCTAATAGTTTTTTGTTTTGTTTTGTTTTTCAGTTTGCAAGTCCAAATGGCACATACTTTTCATATACATATTTTCCAGCTGAGTATCTTCTTTGGTAAAGTGTCCAAGAATATTTCTTTCTGTATTTCCAGAGGATAAAAGTGGGACTCAAAATTAAGGACCAGTCCCTGGTCATACAACTGCACACTCTAAAGTCACAATGAACAGAAAACTTTCTGGCTTCCAGTATAGAGACTTGTCCACTAGTCTTTCTTAAGTCCAAGCACTGAAGTAAAGTAAAAAATAAAAATCTAAAAAAAAAAAAAAAAGAACCAATTAGTAGCAGAGCTTGGATTCAAGCATAACATTTTAGTCTAGAGTCTCCAAGTGTAAAAATATCTTAGTATTTTATTATATTTTATCATCTGACTAGTATATTATCAACTATTTAAATGCAAGTAAATGTTTCTAATATATCTGTTTGCAGTACATGCTCTATTGCTTACATATTGGTAGATTTTAAAAACTGTTTTAAAATAATCTGTAACCATGTATCTTAGTAAGTGTTTCAATACGTTGTAATTGAATGTGTAATTAAATTCATCTATGACAAGAATGTAAAAAAAAAAAAAATACAGTAACAAGGACCAAGAACTTAGACCTTGCTCTATAAGATTGCAGCTTATTCCTACAAATGATAATATATTTTCTACTCAAGAGAAGTTTCCAAGCAGTAACAAGAGTATGAGGCAAAACCCAGGTGCAGTGTTTCTCATCCAGCACTCAGCTGTGGAGGAAAGTTACACGGCTCAATATCGCCTGGAGTTAAAACTCCCCTCCAGGTCCTCCTCACCATTCTATGCAAAACAAAGAACTCTCTCACCCAAAGGGGAAAAAATGGACTTTAAGGTTGATTGTGACCAGCTCCCAGCCTCTGGCTGATCTCCAGAATTCCTTGCCCAGACATTTAAGAGATAAGTACTCTAAACAACCTTGGAGAAGAACAGGCCCCATTAAGACAGTAGATTTCCACATATATGCCTATATATACTTATTCTTTTCTTGCATTAGTGCAGCAGCTCACTAATCTGACTGCTGCCCCTTCTTGCCTCATTAAAGGTGATCTGTTTCTGTAAAGTGCCAGTCTGGTTCTTTTTCTGAACCTCACCTTCTCTAACTCCCTTACCCTACATTTTTTGGTGCAGAAACCATGGAGGTTGTGTCCTTCTCATTCTCCACGGCCAGCTCTTTGGAGCGTGGAAGCCTGCTGAGTTCACTCTCCCACCCGGACTTTCAAGATCTCCTCGAGAGGACACCCTGTGCCTTCGTAAGTGTTACAAGTCCTGTGTGAGGGCTTTATTGGTTTTCCATGTAACCCAAGGAATACTGGTCTCTCCCTCTCTCTCTCCCTCTTTTCTCTACACTTTCTTTTCCAAGAGACCAATCAACTCCAGGACAGAGGCCTTTTGCCATTCAACCTCCCTCCATCCACCACGAATTCTCGCCTGACCCAGTAGCCCAGGTAAGCTCCAGGGCACCATAGACTATCCTCCTTTCTGGGTTCCCAGAGAACCCTCTGGCCAAAAGGCCCTCTGGGGAGGTACATGGAGGACGCCCCCTCCCTCCTTCAGAGCCTCTCTTTCTTTGCCTGGTCGAAAGATTACGTGACAACCTTTTCTCTCGACTGGACAGTTGCTAGCCATTTGCTATGGGGTCAAGCCAATCCGTCCCACTCTCCCTTGGCCTGCATAAAATGAAACCTCATACCTCTATTCTTGACCGATCTCAAGGTTCATAAACTCAAGTCACTTTGCACTCAACCTTGGCCTCAATACAAACTGGATAACCAAAACCACTTGCCTGAGTTCGGGACTTTCGATTTCAATATTTTATCAGATCTCATTAACTTCCTCAAATGGAAGGGCAAATGGTCAGAGGTCCCATATATTCAAGCCTTCTGGGACCTTAGAAGCCGTCCTTCTCTCTGTAAGGACTGTTCTACCTATCAAATCCTCCTCTGCTCTCTCTCCCCCTCCATTACCAAAGAATCCAAATCTAAAGCCCCCCAAAGGCCCCCTAAACCACCAGCTCCCGATTTTGACTTGGCAGATGAGCCTCCCTCCCTACCGCCCAGAGAGAAAGCTTCCAGAGACGAGACCCCATCCTCTAGCCCTTCCTCCTCCAAAACAGTCTGAAACCCCAAAAGAGATTTCCATCCTCGCTCCTTTGGCCAGGACCTGAAGCAACCACATGTCTCCTTTCAGAGAGGTAGCAGGACCAGAGGGCCCTACACGGGTTCATGTGCCTTTCTCAATTTCTGATATGAGCCAAACTGAGGAAAAATTGGGATCCTTTTCAGAAAATCCTACTAGATATAAAAAGAATTCCTCCACCTTACACAAGCATAACATTTAACTTGCAATGATCTTTATTACATCCTAAATGCCACTTTAACCCCTGATGAAAAGAAATGGATATGGCAGGCAGCCCAGACTCATGCTGATCAGCTGCATAATCAAGACAGGACTAATCCAGTGGCTGATGATGCAGTCCCTTTACCTGAGCCAGGGTGGACACATCAAGCAGAGAAGCCAGCATCCAGTACCTGCATCATATGATCACCTGTTTACTAGAAGGAATGCTAAAAGCTCTCACATTCATGTTAACTACTATAAGATTAGGGAAGTGACTCAAGAAAAGATCAAAATCCTGCCCTTTTTCTTTCATGGC